>OX243865.1:13035430-18035430 GCA_945859645.1 Amphipoea oculea | reverse complement strand
TGCTCACATATTTACAAACATGGTAAAACCAAACGATTTTAATTAAAAAAAAAAAATACAAGTAAGAAGTCAGGGGGGGCGGGGTCACTAATGAATTTAATTCAATGTAAAAAAAGAATAAAATTTTACAAATTTTTTTGACAGTCCCAAGAGTCGAAGAAGAGAAGAAAGACGTCCACTGCTGGACACAAGTTTCCTCCAAGCATGGCCACTCCGACTAGTTCTGTGCTTCTCGCTCCAGCGGATTCCTGTCTTCACAAGTCAACTAAAGTGGCAATGGGCAGGGTACATTGCTCGCAGAACAGATGGCCGATGGGGCCGAAAGGTTCTGGAGTTGTGACCGCATACCGGAAGACGTTGCGTTGGAAAGCCTCCCACAAGATGAACCGATGACAGATGTTACGTTTTGTTCAAATTGTGCTACTCTAGACTGCACTGATGACATTTTTAGGTATCCCGATATTCCAAGAAAATAACGCAGATAAAAATAATGTTATGCCGGGTACAGATATGTAAAGTAACAAGTCAATCTCCCCAACCTTTTTCCAATAATGTTGGGGTCGGCTTCCAGTCTAACCAGGTGCAGCTGAATACCAGTATGGAGTGATTGCCTATCTGACCTATACAACACAGTTACTGGGTAACACGATACTCCTATTAAAATATAAGGAGTAATTTTTACTAAGACACCCATAAAAAATAATCTATCAGTTAAAACTTACAGCTAAATAAAAATTATTAGGAAGGATTTTCTCGTAGAAAGATAAATACCACATTTATTCAATAACTTTAATTTAGCTGTAACTTTTTACTAACACATAATTTTATGGGTGTCTGAATAAAATTTACTCCTTATTTAATAGACTATTTAGTTACATAGTTCTCGTGGACATTTGGACCACATTTTCCCATTTTTAACCGACTTCAGAAAAAGGAGGAGGTTCTCAATTCGACGGTATGTTTTTTTTTTGTGTGTTTGTTACGCGATTACTCCGCCAATGGTGGACCGATTTTCAAAATTCTTTTTTTGTTCGAAAGGAGATACTTCTGAAGTGGTCCCATAGTCACCAAGTCAGGATCCTGGAGAAATCGAAGGAACTCTTCAAATATTACAGGCACACCTATAGCGATTTGGGTATTTTTTATAATAACTCGTGCATTTGCTCTCGGAAAGCACCATTTGGTGAAGTGGAACTGATGATGAAGACCACAGATGGCCACCGGAACTACTCAATAACATCTAAGTATTTCACGTGTTGCGATTCGATTACTTTAATATGGTTGCTAAGCAATTTATGCTCGCCACGGTGTGAATGGTGTTATGGAGCTGACGGTAGACCAGTAGAACTCCTCAACAATTAACTTCCCTGCATCGAGAAAAGCAATATTTTGTGAAAGGCGATGAGCAAGTTGACACTAGGCTATTGTAACTTAGATAAATTATAAGCAGACCCACTAAAAAGCGTGAAATAAAAACTTTTAAACAAAAATACAACCGACTTCCAAAAGAAACACTACAAAGTGAAAAATAACTTTAATTTCGGAAGTCGGTGGCAAAAAACGTAAATACAAAACCAAAGACACCGACTTCCGAAATTAAAGTTATTTTTCACTTTGTAGTGTTTCTTTTGGAAGTAAGGGGCCATCTCCACGAGCGAGAGAATCGCAACGGATCCGCGCTTCTATCGTCGGGTCGTCTCCACGATCGAGCGATTATTCCGCCAGCGTATCGTCGCGACTGGTAACGGAATCGCCGCGTGCCCGCGACGACTGGTAACGGAATCGCCGCGTGCCCGCGACGAGGCGTTGTGCAATACTTAGTTTTGTTGAAAGAGTTCAGTTAGGTGCCAGACGAGAGCGAAATAAGTAGTGTCTCAGTCAATAAATTAATTATTTATTATGGATGTAGTGTTCTGGGGTGCTTGTGCAAGTACGCTAGTGAATATGCAGTTATTGTTATTAAGAAAGGAAAAAAAGCGCCGTTGGTGGACTGAACTGAACATCGTAAAGGGCAGGTCTCTCTCTCACTTCAAGAATAAACTTTTCAATGTTAAACATTGTACTTGTATTGTTTAAAAAGCTGGTCCTTGCTTGGCGAGAGGCAACGCTGAAATGACGCTGCGTTTGACAGCGCGTCCGCCGCGCGCTCGCTGCGAGAGCGCCACGTTCTGCGGCGAGCGCGCGGCGTGCGCGCCACCAGTAGCGACGATACCGCGGCGATACGACGACGTTACGCGCGCACATTGCCACTCGTCGCATCGCCGCGATAAAATCGCCGTGTGGAGACACGTTCTAAGAGAGTGTATAGAAATACGTGGCACGACGATATTATCGCCGCGATTCTCTCGCTCGTGGAGACAGCCCCTCAGTTGTATTTTTGTTAAAAAAAAATTATCTTTTATGTATCGTTTCATTTACGTTTCTTAGAAATAAAGACGAACTTTTCTCTTAAAACCAAATGAAACCCTTTGGCTGGCTGGCTTCTATATTTCAGTATTCCGTAACGACAAATCAAAAGCAAACCGAAACTTCAGCTACTTGCAGTCAACTTCAAAATGATTAATGAGGTCGTCTTTCCAAACTGGATCCTCGTCTATGTTTCTTGGAAACTGCGTTTTTCAATTGGAAGTAAACAGGTAACATTTAATTTTGTTTACTGGTGTGTTTTTACTTATTTCCAAGAAAAACAGAGTTAGTAGAAATGAGTTTTGGCCCAAATGGCGCTTTTTTGTTTAATATTAAAGATTCGATTTTTTTTTCTGCGTCGATCGTTTTAGTTTTCTGGCTTTTGTCTCTGAGGATTGTAGCTATCGTTGAATCCAACGATATATTATATTACTCATTTTGGCCCAAATGGCGCTTTAGCATTTTCTCCTTTCCAGTGACGATACGGTGTCTGGAAAAAATATCGGATTCTTTCGAAAAGTAAAAGTGAGATGTAATAATTATCGTAATTGGAGCATTAACCTTGACTTGACCTCAGAACAACACATTAGAAAAGTTGCGCACCTCATCTCTCTCGTTAAGTACTATTGCCTCGAATTGTTTTTTCTTCTCGAAATCATGTGCCTTTATCTTGTGTGTTAGTGTTAGTTTCACTTAAAAAAACACAACGGCCCTGTATTCGTATACAGGGTGGCAGGGAAACAGGATGGGCATCGACACGCCAACTGTACCCATGAATTAATAGCACATGGTCCAAGACCCCTAGAAATTTTTATTTTGACCCCGTAAGTACCTATTTATTTATTTAATACTTCAAGCACATAAATGTACGGAGGCGGACTTAACCTTTTGAACGCCAGAGTATAAACTTATCGCCGTACCCCGGACGCCAGGCCACTTTAACAAAACAACACACACACACACTTAAAACAACAAATTTCTCGATATTGGTGGTTTATTTATATTAGTTTCATGCAATACAATATAGACGGAAGCTTAAATTTTTTAATTATATAAATAAAAACACACAAAAGTAATGATTAAATTGTGTATTTCATAATATGGTGCGACCCGTGCGAAGTGTATTTTGTCATATATTTTTGACGTTGGCGTTCATGGTAAGATTTCGTTTGTCACATACATATGTGACAATGGCGTTCAAAAGGTTAATACCATGGACTATTGCACTTTTCTATGACACTGCAAATTTTTTTTTGATAACTGTCGAAAAGTTTCGACGCAGGTATGTTCAGGATCATGTACTGAATCCATAGTAACAGGTTCTCATCGACGTCCTAAGCCAAGAAACGAAGCTAGTTCTGTATACACTAAGCCAGAGTTACTAGCTTGCTAGCTTACTAAAACTAGCTTAGGATAGTAAACTAGTTTTGAGAAACTAGCCTCGTATATCTCAGGCGTTACTTCGAATAACGTTTAAAACGTCAGACTGTATTCTCTCTAACTGCTGGAAACACCGAGAACAGTAGCCTGTGAATATACACCCTTTACGATTATGCTTATACACGTTTAATTTGTCAAGCTCCGCTAATGAGACACAATTGATTTTCTATTGTAATGGGCCGATAGCATACTACGCTGGGATTGATTGGTTAGTCTTGAAATATTGTTTTGATGTTTAACCTTTTAAGCTCTTGGCTAAATATCAATTGCTGTGCCCCTAACGCGCGGCTAAAAATCGATAAAATGATCAAATGACCAGAGGGCTGGTCTATTTTTTGCCCAAAGAATTAGCATTGCCATACAACGTGACAATGCTGCCAGCCTTTTGGGCACGTTTCCCGTTGACAGTGATGCGGACGAATTTTTTGATGCCCTTTGATTATTTTCCCTCCCTTCTTATATACTTGTACATATTATTATTTTAAGATTGCTAGATTTTTAAATTATGTAATTATGTAAATGCTATGTTGTTTAAAAATGAATAAAATAAAATCCTTACATAGTAAAAAAAAAAGATAAAATAATACCTATAATAAATATGAAGGAGAAATCGTTGCATCGATTAAAAAATAGTCAAAAAGTTTGTATCTCTATTTAATAATGGTTTTAGTTGTACCACGCAGTTAATAGGACGAAAATAGAACGAAAAAATCATGCATGTTCTCTGTCGCAGAAATACGACACGAGCGGTAGGGGCACGGAAATATGTGTAGATGCGACACAAGCGGTTAAAAGGTTCAAATAATAGTTTTATTTACCGTCTTCATCATCATCATCATGATCGGCCTATAGCAGTCCACTGCTGGACACTTAGCCACAAGCTCTTTCACAACTTATAGCAAAGCAAATACCTTTTCTATATAGACCAGATCTATTAAAGGGGCTTACAGGACCTAAACGCAAAAAACGCAAGTTTTAGAAACAATAAAAGTATATGATCGACTACAGTAAACCAAATCAAAAAAATATATGATATTCTTCAAGATATATCTAACTAACATATATCTTGAAGAATATCATATATAAAAACATCATATACAAACACACACACACATTAGTGTTGAAGACATAATACAACTTATTTGTTACGATAGAAAAAAATCATGAAGATACCTCTAAAAACTTTCTTTTTAGAATAAAAACCATACCAATATACATACAATCATTATGATTTTTTGTCAGAATATTCTACAAGCAACATACTAAAATACTAGTGTTTTAATTTTTTAGTCCGAATAATAGATTTTTCGTAAATAGATAATTGCTTCATATTTTGCAATAAATTACCAGCGTTGTGTCATCGCGCTTCTCTTTCTTTTCTATGCAGTCCGACAGTGACCGTGCTTTAGGTCATGTAGTCCTCTTAATCATATTTACTGAATAGAGTCTTCACGTAGCAGGGTAATACCGTATAGCAACGGTATGAGCAACGGTATTACTTTCAGAATTACAGATGTAAGTCCGGTCGGGCTTCAATTTAAATTCAATATATGTTTGCAGGATCCGTCGTAAGCTGTCGTTTGTCAATGTCGCAGGTATTGCTTCACCGACCTGGGGCTAGATTTATAAGATTTGTTGCTGGGTTGATACTGAAAGGATACTTACCTCCTACTCAGTCTTTCCCAGCATTTGTTAGCATAAGGACAGATTTGCTTTACGCCAGATTCGCTTAAAGACAGAAGTACAATTGGATAAAAAGTATTTTTATTCATTACTAGCTGCGCCCCGCGGTTTCACCCGCGTAAATGTCGATCCCGGGGAATATCGGGATAAAAAATATCCTAAGTCCTTTCCCGGGACTCAAACTATCTCTATACCAAATTTCATCGAAATCGGTCCAGCCGTTTGAGCGTGAAGAAGTAACAAACATATAAACACACACACACACACACTCACAAACTTTCGCCTTTATAATATTAGTGTGATTACGAAACATCAGACAAAATAAAAAGTCTTACAGACATCAAGTTTAATATTTAGTTATAGTCTACTGAAGTAGTGAATTAGTTCTTATTTTTGTAATTTTTGCATGCCTACTGGTAAAATATGGCTGAACACTATTTCCCTATAACACCATGTATTGTACCCATATTTTCAAAATAAAATATCTTTTATCTTTTTATCGTCGTTACTAATCAAAAATAAATTCCCTGTACTAATGTGTATATCCTAATTTTTTTCTATATTAACCAAATTCGCTAAAGGTGAAGGACGTCGTAAATATTTTATCTGTGGCTCATTGACTGCTTATTTTGAAAAGCTTTGATAATTGTGAACCAATGAATGCACGAAATGTTTAAGGTCATTAGTTAACTTGAAACTTAAAATGCCCCTGAATTCCACAACTTTCCTCGACATATCCTTTACTGTCCAGACCGCTCGTTTTTGGAATGCATTGCTGGTTGAAATAAAACGCGCGCAGTCGTTAGGTACTTGTGTTTAAAAGAATCGTAACATTACTTGTCGTTGTGATCCTGTTCTTGTAACTGTAATTATATCTATATGTGTACATCCGAAGCGGTGTCGGTTACAGTAACAGTGGCGCGAATTCAATAGTTTTTTCCCATGTCAAAAAATGCCCAAAAAATGCGCCAGAAGAAGTTTTCATTTCAAAAATATATAACAAAAAATAAATCAAACACTAAAAATATACAATGGTCGGCCTTATCGCTTTTTGAGATCTCTTCCAGGTAACCTTGGAAGGACAGTGATTTGCCTGGACATAAAATGGGGCTGTCGTTGGTGCAAATATCGCACACCCAGAACAACACTGTATTATGTCGAAAAATCTTAAAATCGGGTTTTTTATTTCATAGAATACCCAAAAATTTTCCGCGCTAACCACGAAGACAGGCGTATTTATATAATACTGATACGCATTGGATTCTTCACATGCAATATTCAGGACATTCGCAGTAACTTTGACATAACATGAAATAATGGTTTTTCCGTCCATTCTGAAAAATTAGCTATTTTGACTTAACGCAGTGTTGATCTGGGCGTGCGATATACTAAACAGAACAATATACTAAAGAGAACCAAAAACTCGAAGACGTGACCGACCCGCTATGGACCCGCGTAGTGGATGGTGGATTAGGGCCCACTCCCTCTCGCTGAGAGGAGGCCTGTTTCCCAGCAGTGGGAATATTATAGGAATATTAAAATGAAAAACCAATACTAAAAATGTCAACATTTTATTTCATAAATCAGTATAAGTACTACTTACATCTATACAGTTTTACAGTATAAAGACTTTAACATTAACGACAAGTATCCTAATTTCATACAAAAATATGACCTCTCATTCAACCGTCCCTTGTACTGTCATTTCCATTATCTTTGTAATTTATTTTTTGAACGAAAAATATTTAATATCATACAGGTTTTTCTGTTCGAGAGAATTTTATGTTGAAAGTTTAATGACCTTTTGGTTGTTGATCGTAAATACAGATTCCCAGACATGAGACCCTTTCTTGTGTGTACTGAAGCCGAAGAAATGCATCTGGCTTGGACTTCAAAGGATATTAAGACCATCCGTCTTGAAGTTCACAAAGAGAGGTTTGGGGAAAAACACCCGCCAACAATGGTGCCGAAATACGGAAGTGAAGTGCCACAGGGAATTCTTGTCTGTGCGATCATTTACATTTAGAAAATTACATTTCGAGGAAAACCTCGCATTTAAATACAACTTTTCGCCGAGAATTTTTCTTCTCCCCAATCAATATACACTCTACATTACATAGATATGTTTCTATCTAAATTAAATCTTTAGAATATATACTTGGATCCACGACATGAGAATTCGTCACCGCAGATTAATATCACTTCCTTACCAAATAATTACATTCTGAATCACCACGTCATCCAGTTTCAGACTAAACCATTAATCACGGAAACTTGTCAGAAAAATATCATCATATTGTAGGAAATCTGGAACTTTGAGTGACACAATACAATAACAGTAGAAAATTAGCAGGCTTAGAGAGGATATCTAACCTTAATATTAATCTTACAATTAGATATATAGGGTATACATCCATAAATGTTTTCCAGAACAAATAATTTTCATAAAATAGCAATTTAATTGAATAATATCAAAGTTCATTTAAGCTATATTCGATTGAAAAAGGTAAAGGATTTATCCAAATTGAAATAAATAACTTTTACATTTATCTCTTTTCAATTTAAAATGCTCGCGTCGTACAAAGGGTGCACTGTAGTAAATATTATGTCAATTTTAAAATAAGTCCTCTACGGCATGGCCGCTTTGCAAACGATATATGCTCCGCGTATTAAATATATATAACAGCTCTATTTATCAATTTCCATTGTTTATCATTTATTAAACATTTTATAATATGTCATTTTAAACTTATTAATATAATATATACTTTAAATACATTGATATATTTTAGATATATTTTAATTTTAACACGATTTAAAGCTTCATTTTCATCTTACAATTTCATGTAACATATATAACAAATTATATATATTATAGAGAAGAATATTACGGATCTTGTGCCTTCTATGAAATTATATTTTTTAGTATTACACATACATAATATATATTATATTTCCAACTACATTATTGTCCGACAAAAGAATGTTTGTAACATTCGTCCGTTTTCAACAAATCGTGACTCTGCAGTATATGTATTAAAATCCACATTAACATATCAAATTGTTTAGATACGATGACAGGTTTAAATACGCTTATCGTAAAAGACAACAATTACTATACAACATTAATAAGTATATAATTATGTACATGATGTGAATACGAATAAGTCTTGAATTTGAAGTGTGCGTATTTCAAGGTGTAAATTGAAGTAACATTGTATATAACCTTGACAAAATACAGGGTCAGTAAAGTATATAGACATAGGAAATGTATGGCAATGATATGAGAGTACATTGGATTATCCAAACTACTTGCTACAAATTATACTCCATCTATAAACAAGAAGAACTTCTATGGGATAAATTCATTTTCTTCTACATCAACAGAGATCTAATCTAATTCTTTCTCTACGTTCCAATATCACTTAACATTGATTTTGATTCATTTCTCTACGGTAAATGGACATACAACCGTTTATCATAATCACATTTACTTACTAAACACGTTTTGGCATCGCGAGAATACCTGTCTACATCGTAATAGCCGACGCCTTTCTAATTGATGTTAATATCTTCAGTCCTTTTCCTCCATCTCTTCATCTGAAAAAGGAATAATAATTAGCACAAAAGTCGGATTATGAACTGTTTGAAACATTTTGAATGGCTTTGAAAATTTACTTTGCGTAAATTATTAAATGTTTGGCGAAAATGTGAGGACAATGAGTTTGGTTGTGGAGTTGAACGCAATAACCCAGGTGACTGGGGGAAAGATTAGTTGAAATCGTTATAAATGGCTGCACTGGATATAAACATTGATTATGCAGTGAAAAGAGTGGATTAAGTTGTAACAAGTGTCCAAGATGTTTTAAGTTAAGCTCGTCATGTGGGTTACAATACAGGGTGTTACGGAAAGGGTATATCAATTCAAACGGGTTGAAGAGTGTATCTGGACTAGAATCTCTGTACAAAATTTCAGCTCAAAAGCAGTATCTTTGAAAATGCTTAATATTTTTTTATTTCGATAGTTTATTAAATTGAAATCATAACAAACGTGTCACCGCACTACGAGGTTCATTATCCATTATCTGTAGTGTGTCTGTGCGCCTAGTACACGCACATCACGCCGCCGCGCGCCAGTGCAGCGCCGTGATGTCGAAATAAAAAAATATTAAGCATTTTCAAAGTAAATGCTTTTGAGCTGAAATTTTGTACAGAGATTTTAGACTCTTCAACCCGTTTGTATTGATATACCCTTTCCGTAACACCCTGTATATTGCTAGTAATATCACGAAACAAATTGTACTGAAACGACCTTTGCAATATTGTTACAAGCAAATATTTAGAGACGTCATCGAAAAATGGACACGTTGTTGTTTTGTTTTAACATCTCTGACACTTACAACGTCACAGTCACCATGGAAACGCCATACAGCCCTGTGTCAGAGGGACGGACGGACAGCCGAGCCTTAGTAATAGGGTCCCGTATGCACCCTTTGGGTACGGACCCCTAAAAATCAAATGTGATCATTTATTTACTCGAGTATGGGTGCATAATGTACCTAAGATCCAAAGTCCAAGGTTTCTCACTAACACTAGAATTAAATTATTAAATAACTCTTTAACGAGTCTTGTAACTTGAAATAAATAAGTAAAATAAAAATATTGTTATCAAATTGTTTTATCAACATTGCAAAATATGTCTTTTGAATATCAACTTCTATCTTTTATATTCCCGTTTTCTTTATAGACAAGTTATCCCTTTTACATGGACACTAATAAGGATCATGTATGTATGTATGGGTTCATGTTTCTTTATGAACAAAAAGAAAAGCTTACAACGGAATATGTATAAATATACTAAACTCCGTTGTAAGCTTTTCTTTTCTACCTAAATAGGTAGGTACTAGTATTGCCTTAGGGTTCACACATATTATCATAATATTTCTAGTAAAATATTTTGAACACTATATTTAAGAAATAAATGTTATAACTACAACAATCTGAATTTAACCAACATGTTTTTTTTAATGAAAATAAGGTTTTTTGTTCTTTGTCACAACATGTTACAAGGGTTACCTAATTGCTGATAATTATAGCATAACCTAAGGGGTGCACACACTAGTTGTTCGCGTTGGGGCATTCGATTCGGCAGTTTTTGTTGAATAAGAAAGCCGTTCCGAAGCAATTTTATTACATCACTTATTCATCTTTCATTCGGCTCGTGCCGATCGGCAAACTGCGTTCGGTATCTACCCGTACGAATCATGTTCAGGTCGGCTCGGCACAATTTGAGACAAACGCAGAGTCCCTTTCCCCAACATATACCTATCTACATAATATATATTCGATTTTGCCACCCGACTCTGCCGAATCATGCCAAACAAGTGTACAGCACGCCTTGTAAACAAAATACAGTACGTATCAGAAAGATGAGGTCATATTTAAGGATCTGACCATCAAACTGAGCAACCTTATACACGGGAACAACACCGCAATCGCGAGTAATCAGCCATATCATAATTTTGGTCGATTTGGTCGAGTTGAGTAGGTATTGAACACAGATATAGGTAGACCTAGATAACGAAAGTATCACGATCGGTATAAAACCAAGCATGCGATTTTTTGACTACCTACTATAACGTCACAAGCACTATTTAGTGATGGGAAAATCAAATCGTATCAAGGATACCGCCGCGTGCGGCACCCGTCTCGTCCCACCCCCGGGGCCTAGCGCCAGCGCTCACGCTCACCCAGCCAGCAGTACACAGGACTGACTGAGCGCGAAAGTAGCGGCTTACGATTTTTGTACGTAAGCTGGTGCGATTTGGGGTCTGCTTCCAGTCTAACCAGATGCAATTAAATACCAGTATTTTACATGGAGCGACTGCCTATCTGACCGTCACAACCCAGTTACTGGGTAATACGATACCCCTTGGTAAGACTGGTTGTCAGGCTATCGGGTTTCTGACTACCTCTATCGACTGTCAAAGATCCACGAATGACAGCCGGGGCCAATCGCTTAACTTGCTTTCCGGGGCACGGAGGGGTCACGGGATGTAAAGATGGTCACCCATCTACAGACCAATCGCGGCAAGCATAGCTGATGCGGCTATTATTATTTAGCCACGGGCCCCTCCAACTAACGAACTATTATTAAAAATCTCAATAGCAAACTCAAAACTTTGATTGACATTAATTGAAAGCAGACTTTATGATGGATGTATGCGCTGTAATGCTATTCTGTAAAAATCTCACCGTGAAAATTCAGGTGAAGTGAGCTTAAAGTGAGTTGTCAATAGTGTCAATCCCTAGCACCAGGTAGAATGACAGCTCACTTTAAACTCACCTCACCTAAGTTATCACGGTGATCTTTTTACAGAATAGCACTGCTGTTCGACTCAATCTATCTGCCTGGCCTTTTCCTAACTTTGTTGGGGTCAGCTTCTAGTCTAATCGGATGCAGTTAAATACCAGTATTTTACATGGAGCGACTGCTTGCCATCAGAGGGGCAATTCTCGTAATTTTAAGAACGTTCACAGTGTGAAGGCCAATTCTCGTAATTAAAAACGTTCAAAATCTAGTTGCAGTCTCAACTCAGCGACAAACAAATGTCAAAAACTTGTCAAAATGTAGGGAAATTAGATATATTTTTGACAGATTGAGACTGAGATCTCAATGCAAACGTTCTTAAAATTACGAGAATTGCCCCTCTGACTCTGAACGTTCTTAAAATTACAAGAATTGGCCCTCTGAACTCAATCGCAATCTGTCAAAAATACCTCAAATTTCCCTACATTTTTGACAAGTTTTTGACATTGATTGTCGCTGAGATGAGATTGCGACTAGATTTTGAACGTTTTTAATTACGGGGATTGCCCTTCTGGTCTCTAGAATACAGTAACAAAATACGCCTTAGTAAGACTGGTTATCAGACTTTTGGGCTTTTGACTACCCGTAACGATTGTCAAAGAAGAATGACAACTGGGATCAACGGCTAAGCGCGCTTTCCAATACATGGAGGGGCTCGATATAAATAGACTAGCGACTTCGTCCGCGTGAAATTTCACCCTCCCCCCATTCACTCTCTTAGGGCGAAGGAAGGAACACGGATGGGTTTTAGTCAGTAAGAGTCTGACACTCCCTTCCGCTCCACCCAGAGCGGGAGGAGTTATTTGATGATTTCCCATCCATAAAAATAGGGATGGAATTTCGAAAAACCCTTTCTTAGTGGATACTCTTCACAAAGAACACACCCTCCAAATTTCATGTCTCTAGGACCAGCGGTTCAGGTTGTGCGTTGATATATCAGTCAGTCAGAACTTTGAAATAGATAGAAGATAGATGTGCTGTTCTTGTATTCTACGTAATTTAGAGTTCCGTACTGAAAGGGTCCTGGAACTGCTATTCGGATCCGTAATACATCCATCTGAATGTCACAGTCCAAAGTTTGGATTTCTGAAGACAGTTTTGTTCAATTTGCCTCCTTAGCTTAATCAACCTTTAACGTTCCCACTGCTGGGATATAGGCCTCCTCTCTGTGAGAGGGAATGGGCCGTAATCCACCACGCGGGCGCAGTGCGGTTTGGTAGATGTCACATGTCTTCGAATTTTTCGGTTCTTGAAGATGCTGGTTTCCTCACGATGTTTTTCTTCACCGTTTTGAGAGCAGTGGTGATAAAATTATTTACACTATGAAAGGCACCTGTTGTCTCTTTACTTTATTAAAAAATATCAAAAGCATTATCTTAAGAATTTTATAAATTATTTTTAAAACGACATGACTGTGTAATAAGGTCTGCTCTAGATCTTTCTATTTCCAACTTTAAATTAGATGATAATATATTTTTTTCTGTAAGGTTGAAATTGACACAAAAACTTTCGTGTAATTTTACCTAACAAGAAAAGAAAAAAATACTACACGAACTTTTTTGTTTGCTACGGGCTTTGCTACGAAGCTCTAAGCGTGAAGTTTCGTAGCACTTTCGTAGCGATATCATTTTACGCTACGAGATCTTACGACATCTAGTGATACATTGGATAATATAGGCGACCCCATCGGCGCAGCAGGATAGAACAAATATTTGTATTGTATATAGATGTTTGTTCATAGTTTGAATGTTTGTACATGTAATTTGTTTGTGTAGTCTATGTGGCTCCGATAATATTTATGTATGTATATCCTAGTACGAGCTTAAGGGTAGTCAAAAGCCAGAAAATCTGACAACCAGTCCAGTCAAACCATTGAAATTGACTTACATTACAGTAATAGTGGTTTTCCTTTTTTTTGTTTTTTTTTTTTTCAGTAAATAGTATGTTCAATCATTAAAAGTTAATGTTTTGTCTTTTACTGTTTTACAAACATTTCTTCTTACTGTATAAAGTCAGATTTAATGTGCTGTAGTAAGAATTTTTTTTTTTCAGTGTACGACGAAGATGATGAAAACATAATCATGTTTTGTCTCACTCACCTTCCATTCAAGCAGCTAAGTCCAGAATTCTGTGCATCATTGTTGGGTATCGTGATATTGGCCGGCGGGCTCTTGTTCAGGGGGTACCATTGGGCCACAGGCTTGCGTGGGTTGTCCAACATTTGCAGCCAATGGTCGCGTCCAATGCCGATCAGGGTGGATCCGATTGCTGAGCAGCCAATGAGTTCATTTGGACCAATCCTGAGGACAATTTGTTTTAAAGTTGTAAAGTGTTTTGAAATGGCTTAACGTGTTTTTTTTTGTAATTAATGTTCACTCATCCACTAACCGACCGCGGCAAGCAAGGATTCTTCTTCCCTAAACAACACACACCTATCATCATCATCATCAGCCTATAGCAGTCCACTGTTGGATATAGGCCTCTCCTATTGCACGCCATTCAACTCGATTTTCGGCAACTCTCATCCAGCTACTACCAGCCAGCCTGCGAAGATCGTCGCTCCACCTAGCCTTTTTTTTTTTTTTTTTTTTTTTTTTTTTTTTTCTCGCGGTGGAAATCCTCATGGACTTCCTCTATCGTGGGGGTGACAGAGGGGCATGCCGGACTCTTACCGGCTAAAACCACCGCGGTGTTCCACCTCTACCTATAGCCGGGGGTGCGGGATTCGCAACAGCATTCACCGCTCCCCCGACAGGCCTCGACCCGCTGTTCCTCAGCGGGTCCCACCTCCCCGTGCGCCCATTCCTGTAATGGCCGCACCCACTCTCGAGTGGCGCGCGTGGAACACTGCAGCGCCAACTCGGGCCTGTCTGATCGGACAACGGACGCCCCTAGTCCGCCGACCGCAGGCCACCTTTCATGGAGGTCGCAGATCGTTTCGCACCCTTCTCGGGCGCCCGGTGCGTCTCCTGCGGGAGGGGAGAGAGGATGCGGCTTCTCTCTCCCGCTCGGCCGCCTCCTTTGCAGACATGACATCCTCGCAAAAGGAGGCAACTCCGTCCCATGCGCTCCCGCTCTCGACCATCGATTGAACGACGGCCGGGAGCGAGAGATCGCTCCCGCCTATTGCCGCGATGAGGTCACGGCGCAGCCCTGCCCAAGCTGGGCACTCTTCCAACGTGTGCTGCGCCGTATCCTCAGGGCAAGCCGCACAGTGGTGACACACCGGCGTCTGCTCCCGACCTATACGACACAGGTACTTCCCAAAGCAGCCGTGGCCAGAGAGTACCTGCGTCAGCCGGAAGCTGAGGGCGCCATGCCGCCTCTCGATCCACGCCTCCATGACGGGTCTTACCGCCGCTATAACGGCGTGCCCCGCAGTGGGTTGCGCAAGTCGCGTCTCCCATTCCGTTCTCAGGGCCTGGTGGAGCTCAGACCGCCGTGCTTTGGTAATCCGAGGCAGGGGTCTC
Organism: Amphipoea oculea; assembly: GCA_945859645.1. Lineage (NCBI taxonomy): Eukaryota > Metazoa > Arthropoda > Insecta > Lepidoptera > Noctuidae > Amphipoea > Amphipoea oculea. Next base: position 18,020,061 of record OX243865.1, on the reverse strand, counting down.
TCGCCACGCTCCAGCACCTCCCCGCGCCACTGATATAGTGACGCGAGTGCTCTCGCCTCCAGGTCCCAAGGCGGGGATCCGGCCAAAAGGGTCGCCGCCTCGAATGAGATCGTGCGGTACCCGCGAACAATCCTGACGGCCATCGCCCTCTGCGGCCTTCGCAAGATTCCGATGTTGCGAGCCGTGAGGTTGTTCGCCCACACGGGCGCCCCGTAGAGCGCCATCGACCGCACGACCCCCATGTATAGCTTCCGGCAAGACGTGTCGGGCCCCCTCAGATTGGGTAGCAGCCGCGACAATGCACCCGCGGCGCCCATCAATTTGGGGGCCAGCTGCCGGAAGTGCGGCCCAAAGTTCCACCGACTGTCAAGAACGAGCCCCAGGTATTTCATCGTCGACCCGACAGCGATGGTAACGCCTCCCACGATTAAGTTGGATCCCGAAGGTGGCGCGCGCCGGGCCCTATGGAAACACAGGGCCTCGGATTTGTTCAGGGCTACCTCGAGACCCAACCGCCGGATCCTCGTAACGACTTGCGCAACTCCTGCTGTCGCCAGTTGTGCTGCGTCTTGGTACGTACTCCCCCGCGCTGTCACCAGAGTGTCGTCGGCGTAGCAGGTAATGCTAATGCCATAGAGGAGCGTACCACGCAGCACCCAGTCATATCCGATGTTCCACAGGAGCGGCCCCAGTACCGACCCCTGTGGAACACCACACGACACCTCTCGCCGTCCCCATCCTTCTCGCCCAGGGTAGACGACACACCTGTCCGCCAAGTAGGCCCCGACTGTGCGGCGAAGGTAGTTTGGCACCCCGTGATACCGAAGTGCCTCCCTAATGGAACTCCAGGGCAAGGTGTTGAAGGCATTGGCGATGTCGAGGGACACCGCCAAGACGACCTCACCCTGGGACACTGCTTCCTCCGCCAAGGTCCTTACACGCATGATCGCGTCCACCGTGGAGCGCCCACGTCGGAAACCGAACTGGTTATCCGATAGGTCTGGACCCACCCCCGATAAATGTTGGACGAGGCGGTCTGCAACTACTCTCTCAAAGAGCTTGCCCACCTCGTCCAACAACACAATGGGGCGGTATGCGGATGGTGAGTCAACGGGGCGTCCCTCCTTCTTCAGCAGGACCAGCTTGCCCATCTTCCAACGCCTTGGAAACCGCTCCACCTAGCCTGAGGGCGTCCCACCTTACGTTTACACATACCTATACATTTATCTGAATGTCAAGTACCCATCTAATTTCTGAACGAGTTTTCAATCAAATTATTTCGATAAACTACATACACCTGGTAAATCACTTCAGTTTGTATTGTACCAAATATAAACGTTCCAACTTTATTAATCTTGAACTTCGCCGTGAATTCCAATGTAGAAAATTTGGGCAAAATCAGATTGTTACTCGAAAATTCTCGTACATTTCTGATTAGGATCACAGAGAGGAGGGCAGACCGAATTTAAATTCTTGAAAAGCCTTCGATACTGTGATTGGGACGTAGTTTGATGAAATAATCAACTTGGACGGACCGTCAAAGCAAAGGAAGCTCCAATATTAAGCCTGGTTGAAATCCCTACGTTCTATGGGCGGTTCTACCCGCCGAATATTGGCCTAGGCTGAAAATTGATTAAGTGCACTATATTGGCAGTGCGTTGAGTGCGTTGCGGATATCACAAAGGCAGAATATTGTTGGTTTTAGGTCAACTAGCGAGTCGAAAGTGGACATCACGAATGTATCGTCATCCTAATGACTAAGCGGAAAGGCCTCGAAATGAATTTGGTGATGAATGAGATATGAATTATTTTTTTAAGTCATCATCATTTCAGCCGAAAGACGTCCACTGCTGGACATAGGCCTCCCCCAAGCACCTCCACTTCGATTGGTTTTGTGCTTCTCGCATCCAACGAGTTCCTGCGGCCTTCACAAGGTCGTCGGTCCACCTTGTGGGAGGCCTTCCAACGCTACGCCTTCCGGTACGCGGTCGCCACTCCAGAACCTTTCGGCCCCATCGGCCATCCGTTCTGCGAGCAATGTGCCCTGCCCACTGCCACTTAAGTTTGGCAATTCTTCGGGCTATGTCGGTTACCTTGGTTCTCCTGCGGATCTCTTCATTTCTGATTCTATCCCGCACGGAAACTCCAAGCATAGCCCTTTCCATTGCCCTTTGGGTGACTTTCAGCCTTCTAGTAAGGCCCATTTTTTAAGTAATAAATAATAATACAGTTATATAATTAACTAGCTGCGCCCCGCGGTTGCACCCGCATAAGTTTCGATCCCGTGGGAATATTGGGATAAAAGGTAGCCTATATGTTAATCCAAGGTGTCGGCTAACTCCATACAAATTTTTATCAAAATTGGTCCAGCCGTTTGAGCGTGAAGAAGTAACAAACATATAAACACATCCACATACACTCACAAACTTTATAATATTAGTGTGATACATTACATAAATACTCTAATATTAATATTTGTAACAGATGTATCTCACTGCCTAAAGAAATTACTATAGACTGCAATGTTAGCAAAATATTAGATATTTACAGAAATCTATACATATAATAAAATCGTAGGAAAGTCAAAACTGTACATTGAATATTTTTTTAAAAGAATACTTGGGGCGTGATCTACAATCGATACCGAAGCCAAAAATATAGTTTTTAGAATTTTTGTCTGTTTGTCTGTTTGTCTGTATGTATGTCCGGGATAAACTCAAAAACTACTGCATGGATTTACTTCAAATTTTGCATGAATATTACTAAGAGGTCGGGTCAACATATAGGCTACATATTATCACGCTATCACCTACGGGGGAGGAGCTGTGAATCTTTATTTTTCTTACGCATTCTGTGACAGCGTGTAATTTAACGACGCATATTTAAATGTTGTTTTTCAGTAAGCCATGCTATTATTATTACTATGAAAACTACGCCATTTAAGTAATTTGGGCCGAGAAACATAGTTTAATGAATGTTAGAAGTATAAAGAAAATTTTGAAGCAGCGCCCGCCATCTATGAGATTTCACTAAAATCAAATCAAGTTACATGTTGACACTTTTTGGAAATTAATTTAAATTTGATCATGTTGGCGAGGTTAGTAGTTAGTTATTCTTAAAATTCATAGATGGCAATGTTCATTTTCTTCATAAAAGTTGTATCGTATAGTTCGTTTTGATAAATTCGAGTTCCAACAAAACCCTCAAAATATTGAGCAGAGTTGAGGAAGACAATTAAAAAAAAAAACGCGGTGTTAAGTATTACAAAAAAGTTATGTTCCTACTGGAGACGAAGTCGAAGTAACTGATGAACGCGTGCTGAACACCTGTCTCAGTTCACTTCAAGATGTGGTCGTTTCTATCGGCGGAAATCCACTGATCGAATAATTATGGGTTACCAGCTCCCCAATCATCACCGCATCAAGATCGTGGAAATCGGGAGTATAACGCTGAGACAAATTACGATCCGGGCGAAATGACCACCATACGAAATGACCATGTCGCTTTGTTCTCTTCAGTGTAAAAACAAATTTATGACACCGTCCTTGAAAGCGTTGGGCATAACCAGGGTAAAAAGTTTTTCTTGGATGCTCCTGGTGGAACAGGAAAAACATTTGTTACCACTGACATACTTGCAGAGGTCAGGAGGCGAGGCAAAATTGCTATTGCTGTAGCGTCGTCGGGAATCGCTGCCACACTGCTTCCGGGTGGCAAGACAGCACATGCCATGTTTAAAATTCCCATCGATTTAGAGAGCGCCGAAACGCCTGTTTGTAGTGTGTCACGTAACAGCGATAAGGGGCACGTGCTCAAGAATTGCTTTCTGATCGTATGGGATGAGTGTACGATGGCCAATAGGAAGGCAGTTGAGGCCGTGGACAGAACCCTGCAGAACATCCGCAGGAACGAACATTTGATGGGTGGTGTCACAGTTCTGTTCAGTGGTGATTTCCGGCAAACGCTTCCCGTGGTGACACGGGGATCGAGGGCTGACGAGGTGAATGCTTTGTTGTGGTCACGAGTTCGTACGCCGCGCTTGACCATTAATATGAGAGCTCGGCTCGGAGGCAATGCACGTGCTCAAGAATTCTTCGATGTCCTTCTAAGTCTTGGCGAAGGCACTCTACCAAAAGAGGTGGTGCTTCCAGACTCTCTCGGTAGAGTGGTATCCAGCTTAGAAGAACTCATTCGCTGTGTGTACGGGGACATTAGTCGAATACCGCACTTGGGTGTGCGAGCGGGCCATTTTGACGCCCAAAAATGATCAGGCTGCAGCAAGTAACGAATGCATTCTCTCGGAAATTGAGGGGAATGAAGTGGTCTACACCTCGATAAACACTGTTGTCGAGCAAGATGACGCCACACATTATCCCGTGGAATTTCTGAACTCCCTGTCAGCAAGTGGACTTCCAGCGCATACCATCAAGCTGAAGGTCGGTGTCCCGATTATGCTTCTTCGGAACCTATCTCCTCCGAAGTTGTGTAACGGGACCCGCCTTGAAGTCATCTCGCTCCACAGACACACCATTAAGGCGAAAATTCTTACGGGTTGTGGCGTCGGCGAGGCAGTATTTATACCACGCATTCCCCTCATACCTCATAACTTCCCGTTCCAGTTCAAGTGCGTACAGTTCCCCGTGAGTGTTTGCTTCGCGATAACCATCAATAAGTCGCGGGGCAGACACTGAGGGCAGCGGGTGTCGACCTGAGGACGAGTTGCTTCTCACACGGGCAACTGTACGTCGCTTGCTCCCGCGTCACCAGTCCTGACTCTCTTTACATTTTGGCACCTGGCAGCCTAACTACCAACGTAGTTTATAGGGAAGTGTTGTAAGGTATGATACCTTTGTACGTATTTTTACTCTTTTGTGTACTGGAATGTATTCCTGAATTATTTTCTCTATTTCCTTCAGTCACATCTTATGACTGAACTCGGCAGGATTCCCATATAACTCTCTTCACTTGCTTCGCTTGCAAAAAAAACTTATATTTTAATGCTATTTTAAAAGTTGTTTACTTATAATGCTATAGCGACACTAATCTTAGGTATTTTTGGTACTGTCTTCACGCAGACGACGTCGCGGGCAGCAGCTAGTACTTCAATATAATGTTGCAAGTCCGTAAGTTCACGACCTTTAACTTTATCAAGTTTCAATTTAATCTTCTAAGTTAAAAGCTATACCGCTTATATCATTTTCATTATCTACCTATTTAATCTTCAAAGTTTATTATTTATCGACCTTAAAAGTGTGTGTTTTATTGTGAGCTATAAATAAAGAGCAGCAGAGGTCTTTGTGAAGGAGCTCATCCGAGAAATACTCCCACCATTTATTTGGTGACAAACATCGAAAAATAGTTACGCTAGGTACTGTAAGGACTCCTCGTCCAAACTTCCAGCACGGTTAATTGGGTAACACACTATCAATAACAACCTGAATCATTTTGAAGGATATTGCTAATCCATTACTTCATATATTCGAAAAAATTCTCTGCTCAGAAACGTAAATAACGCAGTGAATGTTGTTGCACTGTCAAAATGAAAGTAATTCCTACTGTTAGTCAACCCATGTTTGTCAGCCTAGGTTTTTCCCAACTATGTTGGGGTCGGCTTCTAGTCTAACCGGATGCAGTTGAGTACCAGTATTTTACATAGAGCGACTGCCTATCTGACCTCCACAACCCAGTTACTGGGTAATACGAAACTCCTTGGTAAGATTGGTTGTCAGACTTTCGGGCTTCTGACGACCTGTAACGACTATCAAAGATCCGCAAATGACAGCCGGGGACCAACGGCTTAACGTGCTTTCCGAGGCACGGAGGGGTCTTGGTATGTAAAGATGGTCACATCCACCAATGGACCAATAAGGGCAAGCGTAGCTTAACCTGATCGATCGACCCGTGCGGCTGTTATTAGTTAGCCACAAGCCTCTGCTGTTAGTGCGTTACGCAATTGCCCCACAGATGACGCTAAAAGATAAAAGATACAAATCTTACCTGTCATAATCAATAACCTTGACCAACAGCGTGATATCGTACACGTTCTCAGCTGGCAGGTCAAACACCAGCGCTTCATTGTACACCGGAGACAGGGTGTTCTTCTTAACCGTCGTCTTCTTCTTCTTGATGCGCTTCCCCTGGCAGATGAGGCAGATCTTCACGTAAGGATCTGTTCGGATGAAAAGAGGTTGGTGGTTAGGTGTGTCTTGTGAAGTTTCGGGTGGTTTAGAAGCTGAAAGACGCGACGCGAGCTGAAGTTTAGTTAATGTTGAACAAGATAACTTCCATTTCATGGCATGGCATCATAAAAATAACTTCAAGATTGCCAACCGTACGAGGTTCCTCGTACAAATATGATACTTGTCGTACGCGCCGAGTCCCTGAATTTGGTACCGGTACTCGTTAGGTGGAGTACCGGTACCTGTCTGGAACCGCTACCCAGCTACCGAAATGGCAAGAACCGCTCAGTACCGGTACAGGACCTGTACTTTTGGTACCGGTTCCAAGCCCTGGTTAGAATAATATTAAATCTCCGCAAAATTAAAAGAATATTTATCTTGTCATGTGGGAGTGGAGTTCCCTTAGGTAAAGTGTGCCTTGTATTTAATCATATCCTCCACTTAAAACTCAACAATACAGGTCCCGCACACAATTTCGTTTAAACAATGCGTATAAAAGCCTGACTTTGTTCGCTTTAATATGGGATTTCGTTGAAATTTTCTTTTTAGACGTTTTATCGAACAAACCTTAACAATCGGGGCCTATTGTTGAAAGATAAAAGAAAAAATAACACCTATGCGTACTTATGTAGTTAAGAGTCCTTGGGCTCTCACTTTTTGACTTAGCAACTCGGGTGATAAGGCTTTTGCGAAAATGAATTCTAGGTTTCTCGTGCTCTGCTCGTGGAAGGTGTGGGTTTTTGTTTATATTATTACTAGCTGTGCTCCGCGGTCTCACCAGCATAAGTGTCGATCCCGGGAATATCAGGACAAAAAGTATACTATGCGTTAATCCAGGGTCTCAGCTACCTCCATTCCAAATTTTATCAAAATTGGTTCAGCCGTTTGTGCGTGAAGAAGTAACAAACATACAGACACATTCACAAACTTTCGCTTTTATTATATTAGTGTGATTAATTTTGTATTATGTTTCATAATTTATCGTTAGTTAAGTATCCTGCATTGTTATTATGTTGTGTATCCAAATAACAGAGGGACAATTCTCGTAATTTTAAGAACGTTCACAGTCTGATCTCAGTCTCAACCTATCAATAAAAAAGTAATTAAAAAAAATTTGATCGACTTCAAAAATAAATTTACTCAAAAATATGATGAAATAACTTTAATTTCGGAAGTCGGTGTCTTCGGATCTGTATTTTAGTTGTAGTTTCTTGCCACCGACTTCCGAAATTAAAGTTATTTTTCACTTTATAATGACTTTTTTGGAAGTCCGAGTAGGTTGTTTTATTTTTGTAAAAAAGTTTTCCCTTCCGTAATGAGAAAAATCCTGTAAAACACATTCGAGACCCTTTTTCCCCATTACAGGACCGGTTTTGAATACAAAAGACCAGCCAAGCGTACATAATGTATGTTTCGAATTTCTATAGAATACTAAAAAGGTTAAGGAAACTGGTTTCTTTTAGTGTTTAGAGGGGTCGAAGTCCTTTTTAGTTTTACTTTTTTGCTGACACTATTTGGGCACTCGTAGTCTTGTTAAGCCTGTCCTCAGCAGACCGTTATTTGGTCACTCCCGAGTGGGATAACTATTTCTAGTTTGATGAAATTAATGGTTCTTTTTGGTAATGGATACTGATGTTTTATCTCACGACCCAATACTCGTTAACCGACTTCAAAAAAAGAGGAGGTTCTCAATTGGGATGTTTATTTGTTAATGGATAAGGTCCTCAAGGGTAGTCTCATACAAATTTTATTAACTTTGCTCGGGAAGTTTTTGAGTTGGCGTCAATAATGCGATTTTTTTCCACTTAGTTTATATTTATGATGTTCCAATAGCTTCCTGTTCTTGACATTTACATAGCAAGAACTGTTATATCGACGGTGAAGTGTCAATATCTAATAACTAACATTTTTGCGATTTTCACTTTATTGCATATTCGTAGGTAAAATATAAAATAGCTCATATTTCCAAAGACATAAGGTCTTGAATCGACGACGACGTTTCCTACTATTTGCTTAATATAAGTAACTTTATTATTAAAATATTAAAAACTATAGAAATGAAACGTTTTTTTTCGCCTCCTGTAAAATCATGATTTTGTAGTTATTAGACATTGATACTACACCGTCGATATGAATTTGTGTGGGGTAGGTACAACTAAAAAGTGAAAAATAAATCAAGAAAAAAAACAATAAAAAGTGAAAAATAACTTTAATTTTGGAAGTCGTTATCAAAAAACAAAAACACGGAACCAACAACACCGACTTCCGAAATTAAATTAAAATAATAATCTTGTTGAGTTCTCACAAAGTTATTTTAAGAATGGTAAAAATAGCAGCAACCAATTCGGAAGGAAAAGGATAATCCTATAAACCGCTTTTACATCTCTTATGATCCTATAATGCGTTTACTCGTACCTACATCTAATAAAAGTCTACACAAGGATAAAATTGGGACATCAAAAATAACCCATTCTTAGGCGCGAATCCAAGGCCTTCACTCAAATTGTATGCAAATTACTTTAGCCCACACGTTTTTAAGCCGAGTGCTAGGAGCCATACAAATCTAGACCCGATTTTGCCATTAACCGGTCAATCGTCGCGGTTCACCGATCGGCGACGAAACAATAGAAAATCAATTGTGTCTTATTAGCGTCGCTTGACAGATTAAATATACTTTTTATCACATCTATTTGATCTATTCAAAAAGAGCAAGTGTATTCTTCGTAAACGGGGCTACAATACGCTTCGCTGCTTACAACAGAAATAGTAATGGTCGTCGTGGTAGTCATTCCCTCATCATCATCATCATTTCAGCCGAAAGACATCCACTGCTGGACATAGGCCTTCCCCAGTACCACCACTTCGACCGGTTCTGTGCTTCCTACATCCAGCGGATTCCTGCGGCCTTGACCAGGTCATCCGTCCACCTTATGGGAGGCCTTCCAACACTACTTTCCCTAGGACGAACTTATTCAAAAGAAAAGCTAAAGTATTAGTATATCTTTAGGTATTGTCAAGAAAATAACTTCACATTTCTTAAAAAAAGATTCATCTCTTATATCTTTTCAAAAGATAACGCAACGAAAAGAAAATTCTAAAGATAATTTAAATATCCTTCATCAATCTACAATACGTCTTAGGTACTGTTACATAAAATATGTCAAACTACCCTCCTTGACAAATGGTTTCTAATATACTATACTTTAGCTTCTATTTATTTTCTAACTGAGCTTTTTTTATACCTGAAGGTTTGAATAGAAAGGGAACCCTGTATAATACAAACAATGTATTACAAAACCTTTTTTTTTTTATTATATATTATAAATGTCACATTTTATCGAATCTGAGTCAGGGCATAGAATAACTAATAGTACTTGTAAGGGCGAATTTGATAAGGGGTACTACACATACTCGGTACATTCGATCTAAAAGTAGTTATTGAACAACAAAGCCGACCCGAAGACTATACAAGGTTATTGGAAAAACACCAACAGCCTCTTAGGAGGTCATTGTATTCATCATTATGAACAACTATTGCTGAACGGGCCCGCTCTTGACCTCGATCACGCCTGATGGAAAGCGATGGATGAGGTCTATGATGGAACGAGCGTGCCCAGAAGATGCCTAAGGCACTGGAACTCCCACGTATCGACGAAACACAGCAGGCTGCTTGACGCCGGACTCCGGTGGAAATGTAAATATACAATAGGTAATTGATATACCGTTGCATAGTATTTTTACCTCACGGAGCGACGCGCGCTTTACTTGTGCTAACCAAATGTACAAAAACGCTGTGAATTTGTGCGTAAAGACGAGTAGAGTCAGCACATAACGCACACACATACATCCGACTTCGCAATTGTCTCGAACGTTACCGAGAGCTCCTGCGCTTACACACACATTCACAACGTGTTTTTACACTTGGTAACTACAAGTAAAGCGCGAGTCGATTCATGCATAATCAGGCTATAATGTTACTATTATTGGGAGACGGGCCTCCTCTCCGCGCGGCGTCCGATCAGGACCAGGCCCGTGCCGGACGGCGCGTACGTGTTTCACGTGCGCCTCAAAAAGTAATCAGCAAAAAGGAAGGGGCCTGCCAAGCCGAAGCCTGCCGGGGGTGCGGGATTGTCCGAAAGGGTTACCGCTACCCCGGAACATAAAGGGCTAAGGAAGGAACACGGATGGGTTTTAGTCAGTAAGAGTCTGACACTCCCTTCCGCTCCACCCAGAGCGGGAGGGGTCATTTGATGATTTCCCATCCATACAAAAACAAAATGGCCTCTCTAAATTAATTAGAATTAAAATCAACTCCTATCTCTCATTGTGGGCAACCGTAGCGTTGTTTAACAATCTAATTTCGATTTATTTGGTTTGGTTCGACCTGTGGTTTTAGCGTGGTTAGATTCCGATTTTCAGAGATTAGTTTCGCCTATATTGGTTTGCGTTTGTTATTTCAAGTAGGTATTCATTTGGCAAAATCGAATTCATTAATGAAAAAATACATAAGTTAGTAGAATGGATGTCAAGTTGAGCCAAACATGTTTAAACTTGTTGCTATCGATACGCTAAGAAGATTGGAATTCAGTTTTTAATAAACATTGCACCTACATAGATTGACATGAAGCCCACACATATAGTGGATAGTACATTTGTTAAGAGGAAATGCGGGTGGTCTTTTCTCCATATAAACGCTCTCGCCTGTTTTCTTTCTGGTTAATGACCATAAAGCAAAGATTTTTCATAGAATAATAGATATTAACTAATTGTATTCAACAGAGGCCTGTAGTGTACGAATTTGACTACTATTTATGAAAAAAGAAAAACATAGGAACACAGTATATTAGATTCTTCTTATTCAGTTTATGAATTATCTTTTAAATTGGTCCAATATTGGAGGAGGAAATAGGTGTGAGCCAAACCTCGAACTATAACTTTTTACCTAGGGCTATTCAGTCGGATCTGTTGTCCTTATCACACGGCCGGATGCCGAGCGCTCGCAGAGCGACAGCGATCGTTTCTTCAAATACCTAATTTTCAAAAGTCTCTCCGACCGCATTTCCTCTTAAGTTATATTTATGTTTATTTTTAACTAGCTTCTGCCCGCAACTTCGTCCGCGTAAAATTTCTGGTTCCCCCGATCTACCCCATCGCATCGCATTTCATCGCCTGCTCGCGCTATTACTTAAAGAAAGAGAGAATTGAGAGTGAGTCTTGCTCGGCTCCTTAGGGTCGGTAGCGTAATGTTGAGTAGCCTATAGCCTTCCACGAGAATTGGGCTATCAAATGCAATTTTTTTTTTTTCAAATCCGACTGATAGTTTCAGAGATTAGGGCGTTCAAACAAACATACTCTTCAGCTTTATTATTAGTATAGATATACTACATCCCCTTGGTTTTCCCTAACAAAAAACAAAACACAATCAAAATACTTGCCATCACTCACTGACATATCGGATATACATTAAAACCGAGTACATCCCGAGGACAGCCGAACACATCCGAAGCAGTGTCGGTTACGGTAACAGTGGCGCGAATTCAATGTTTTTTTCCCATCTTAAAAAATGCCCAACGCGACTAAACAAGTTACACTTCAAAAAATAAATAAAGCAACATAATTTTTACCAACATTAAAAGTATGTAACGAAATTACGTTTCAATGAGAAAAAGACAGCCGGAATCTACCTTTTGGTTAAGATGGCAGAAACCGAGACGCAAAATTACCCGAGGATAAATTGACAAATTAAGGTCAGTAGGCCACCCACCCAAAAATAACTCATTTCCGCTAACCCTTTGCCAAACCACACGGAAAATCTGGGACAAAATCAAGACAAGACATGTTTACATAACCTTCAGAAAGTATTTATATTTATTTTCACTTCTCATGCTCTAAAAGTTCGTCTTTATGTTGTGCTTAGGCGACATAAAATCGCTTTTTATGTTCTAGTGCATAAAGTAATTTTTGCTTCTAAGACTACGGTAATTAGGCCCAACAGCCACACGCACGATAAAACTTCGCAGATTAAAGTCGTGATTTATTTCATTTTGTTTAATTTATACCACTTCCGTGTTTTCTATCGTTAATTTAAAAAAATCAGATAAAATATTTGTCATTTATTATTTAAAAACGCAAAGAAACGTTTTTATGACTTGGCAGTGGGTCTCCCTTGTTTTACCGAAAAGAAATTGCCAAATTATCACTTCCCAAACAAATTTTCGCATAATTTCATTTGCCAAATTATTACTTACCAAAAAATCTCTTTACAAATAATTGTAACGAAAACCTATGTTTGGCAAGTGAACGTTTGAACAATAACTTGTTCACCAACTAGTACTTTTACCATTTTTTATCTAGTCAAATATTTCAGTTGGTATAACATATTTTTCAAACCTAACCTCGGGGTGCCCTTCCCTCGCTCTTGCATCCTATTTCTGTGTAAAGGGTTTAAAGTAACCTAACCAAACCTAACCTCGGGGTGCCCTTCGCTCGCTCTTGCATCCTATGTCGACGGAGCCCCGCTTCGCGGGGCCCCTATTTCTGTGTAAAGGGTTTAAAGTAACCTAACCATTTTTTTTTTTTTTTTTTTTTTTAACGTGGAGAAATGCTCATGCATTCTGCACTACCACGGGGAGATAGTGCAGTTATGTGGGACTCCAACCCACTAAAACTCCACGGTGTCCTCCTCTGCCGCTTACGGCGGGAACACGGGCACGCATTAGCACTCATCCGTGAACCCGCCGCGGCTGTCCGTCACCGGACCCTCCTCTGGGGAGTATTCCCCATCACCGGCGCACCAGAACACATAGCACGCCGTGACCACCCCAGGGACCAAACCAGCACATGGGCGCCAGACGACCCCGTGTCTGGGCACCCTTGGTCCCCCTGCGACGGGTCAGGTCATTGGCCCCGCCGCCTGCCAATTTTCGGCCGCAGAGGATAGGGAGAGCGGCCAACGTCATACCAACACTCCTCTTCCTCTGCAGCCCCACCGCGTCCGCCATCGAACGGTGGCGACTCCGTCAAGGCCGCGGAAGGTAGGGAGAGCGGCGCACCGCAATACCGGCACTCCTCTCCCACCGCGGCCTCCAACCCTCAGCCGCGATGCCTCCGATACGACATCGCGGCCCGCCTCAGCTGCGATGTCGCTCAAGCGGCACCGCAACCTACTTGTTGGCCGCTACGTCGTCGGCTTACCGGCAAAAGCCCTGACGAGCGGCCCCTCCTCGGGTTCCACTTCGCTTCACCGTGGGTGTCCAAGCCACGGCTACTGAGCCCCCCCGCCTCGACAATGCGGGAACCCACCGGGGGGGAAAGTAACCTAACCAAACCTAACCTCGGGGTGCCCTTCGCTCGCTCTTGCATCCTATGTCGACGGAGTCAGTCGCTAAGTTTTTTTTTATTCGCTCGTTTTATAATTCCCCATTTTTAATTATATAATTCCCAAAAAAAAATATTTTTGTATTTTTTTTTTCACAGCGAAAAGTTTACTAAATGTTCATTGTGTAAAGATTGTTTGCTGTAATACATCATTTGATTAAAGACCAAATGCCTTAATGACATTATCCCAAGTAATATTCTGCCGAGTAAAAATTTGACCAAATGAAAATTTGTGTACTAAAATCTTTCCAAATATTGCATTGGTATAAAAAAAGGTTGCTAAAATTTGTTTGGGTAATGAAAATTTGGCAAAATCTTTTCGGCAAAACGGCAGGATCCCCTTGGCAGTATGAAGTACCCAAGTCGAATGACACATGTTAAAAATTAAAAAAAAAAAACTTTCAAAAAGTTTCGTGGCGGGTATTAGCTATGCTTTGCAACATTTTTGATTAATTATGTACTGTATACTTTATGCCTGTTTCATTTTCTCGCAATCGAAGTGAAAAGCAGTGTATAATTAAGGCATAAACGAGCCATTTTACCCCTCGACTTAACTATCCATGGATATAAACGTCTCGGGATAAAATAGCTTCTTTTATGCATTACTTGTACAATCTACTATTATTTATATATGTACTTTATTGTACACCACAAAATACATAACATGAAAAAAAAATACATCAAACACTACAAAATATACAACGGGCGGCTTTATCGCTTTTTGCGATCTCTTCCAGGAAACCTTGGAATGGACAGGACCAACCAACCAATGGAAAGTCCCACTCATCAAGCCAGATATACGTTCCAATTCGTAACCACATTTACAGTCAAACTTTTCTTACTAGTCCGATTTTATAGACAAAAAGGTTCACGACTTGATTACTACTTTGTCCTACATTTACTTCAGTAGTCGTATTCGACGAATTTCGGAGAGATTTGGCAAACATCGGGGGTCTTTGGTAATCTAGTCACGTTAGTTCTTTAGAACTTTTGGAAATGGTTGCCGATTGTTTGATTTTATGACCTCATGTGAGGGTCAATGTTGTTTGAATTGTCAAGGTCTTTATGTTATAGTCAGCGCGGAACTAGTTGGCCGCTTAGGTGCGGACAGGGGTAAGGCGGCGGTTCGCAACGCACGTACTGAGTAATGCGCCCCACCCCTCCGTCCCACCGCTCACATACCTCAGGCGCGGCCAACTAGTTCCGCGCGGACTATGGCTGTTACGTAGAAGAAACTGTACCTCCGTTGTTGCTAAGTGAGGACATTATCCTTGGGTATGTATGAGATGAAATGTCATTCTGTACTTATTGGTGTAGCGGTATCTACAACGCCACATGCGAACAACACGTCATACTGACGTCACGCAAATCCTGAATCTCGCAAGCAGAGTTTGGCACGCAACTAGCATAAATACAACAGCCCGACATGAATCATCGGGCATTTGCCCGCCTGACACAAAACCCGTCTGGTCGGAGGATCCTCCCTTTTCTATAGAGTACGAGTGAACTTTACACCCTGTTCCTACCACCTCTATATTGGTATGACTTAAAACTGCCCTTTGGTCTCGAGGTCGCAAGCGCGACTGCTGACCATAGGGTTCTGGGTTCGATTCAGCTCGAACAAAGTATGGTTGGGGTTTTTCATTGAGGATTTCTCAGTAACAGCCCGGAGTTTGGAAGTTAGCGGTGTGATATCCCGTGCCTTGGAAAGCACGTTAAGCCGTTGGTCCTGCGCCTGATCTGTCTCCGGTCGTGTCGGATTGCCGTCCCATCGGACTATGAGAGAGAGGGAATAGAGAAGGCACCTGTGACTGAGCACACACTCGTGCACTATAATATCTCCCGCACCGAACGCTGGTCTCCATTGAGATCATAGAAATGGTTGAGATTGATCGCCATGGTCAAAATACGGTCTGAAGAACTATTATTATTGGTATGAGTTAGTGATGAGTAGGTTTCCCTAGTTAAGTCAAGACTGTCTTTAGCCAGACCATCGCATTATAAAAACAATGATGGCGCGTACGGTCGCAAAAAATCTATTATTTTTTGGAAAGACAAAACTGGTCGGGCTACATGCCAATTGCCCATTCTTCTCCATACGAAAACTACCTTTTGGAAGGGGCGACTAGAATCAATTCTATTTTAAGGTAATTTTTGACATTCAAAAGTGCCTTTTATGTGCCTATTTGAAATAAATTCTTTGACTTTACAACTGACATACAAAGCTCCTTTGATACTGTTGAGCGCGCTTTCTTGTCCGCCATCTTTCGGACTGAGATTTTAAAACATTAAAGAAAAATGTTGTTTGAAATGTCGATAGTCTCCAGGAGCTTGTTAAAGAAAAATAATAGTGCTAGCATTATTTGCAAGCATTTTATCCCATTTCCTGTAATTGGCTCTCAGGATTTACATGAAATGGTAATCAGAATACCGACCAGCTTTGTGGTTTCAGATTGTAAGTCAATGTGTTTCTTTGAATAATTCATTATTGGTGTCGCAATCATGTTAATAGGTATTTAAGCTTATCGTATTACCCAGTAAGTGGGTTGTGGAGGTCAGAGAGGCAGTCGCTCCATGTAAAATACTGGTATTCAGCTGCATCCGCTTAGACTGGAAGCCGACCCCAACATGGTTGGGATAAGGCTGGGCAGATGATGAAGTATTTTAACTTGAACTGCAAATTCTATTTTAATATGTTTTGCCAGTGGCTTCGCCCGCGTATTTGTGGGACATTATGAATAAATAAAGTCCTCCTGACCGTATTTCGGCAACGGCGGCCAATCTCAACGGAGACTAGCCTTCGGCGCGGGAGATATTATAGTGCTCATGTGTGCACGCAGACACAGGTACACTCCCTTTTCCCTCACTCTCATAGTCCGATGGGACGGCAATCCGACACGACCGGAGAGAGATCAGGCGCAGGACCAACGGCTTAAAGTACACGTATAAGGGCATTATACCACGGGAACGTATCTACTACAATAAAAGTATGCTATGTCTTTACCCAGGTCACGGGTTTACCATATTTCATCAAAATCCATTCAGCCGTTAAGGCGTGAAATGTTAAGAAACAGATAGACAGAGCTACTTTCGCATTTATAATATTACTAGCCGCGCCCTGCTTTTTCACCCGCATAAGTTTCGATCCCGTGGGAATATCGGAATAAAAATTAGCCTATATGTTAATCCTGGCTGTCAGCTACCTTCACACTTTCATCAAAATTGGTTTAGCCGTTTGAGCGTGAAGAAGTAACAAACATATAAACACACACACACTCAAAAACTTCCGACTTTATAATATTAGTGTGATTTAATATTATATTAGTGTATTTATTTACTATCGTATTAAATATGTTTAAAAAAAAACATTTAAAAACATAAAAAAATGTAGTACGCCCGTATCGGGAGCTGGGTCCAAGCTACCGGTGGTTAGGGCTCCAGAGACAAGAACCTCCTCACAATACGTGCCGTATCAAGGAGTACTGCCTTCTGAATCAGGCCCTTGATCCAACCGCCTCACGAGAGCCTCGAGAGATGTTGATCGAGGCTTTTGGCCATCAGGCCATTGGCCGATACGACAATCGGCACAATGACAACTGATCTCTATTATTTAATATATTAATATTTATTTATTCATTTTAGTACATGGAGGACTTACAGCTAATAAAAACAAACAATCAACGACCATCTGTATGGTCGTTGCAAACAATACAGGAAACCATAGTCACCCGAAAGTCAATTCCAAATCCTCACGTATAGTCTTATAATAGTTATTTATGGTGTGAGCACAAAAACAATAAAAACACCGCTAAATTAAAGTAAGAAGTAATAAAAATAATAAAATAACAAAAACAAATAATATAAATAAATAATATGGATATTGTCTTTGGTATAAAATATACCGTCCGAAAAAGTTCTTGTATTAAAAAGGTTTTATTTCCTGTTCTGGAATAATACAATAGGATCAAAATAGCTGGAGAATGCTCTCCAGCTATGACTTTTGATCTTTTTTTTTTGAGTTTGAAAAGTAGGTCTTTGTGATGTCACAAAGACCTACTTTTCCAACTAAATAGCAGACGAACAATGTCCCAGTTGGCACCAAAAAGTTTTTCTCACTCATTATTAAATTTCCATTTTCAAGTTTGACAGATCGTTGGCGCTACCGCGTGTGGAGGACACGGAAAAAATGACAAATTGGTCCTTTGTTCTCATTCATTCTATCATTAATAAAAGTTCATTTGAGTAAGTAATTATTTTCCAATTAATCAACCTTTTTTTATGACTGACGAAGTGGCTTGTATTGATTCATGATTATGAGAAGATAAACAAACTGATGATAGTACACTAGCTTCTGTCCGCCACTTCGCCCGAGTGTATGTAGTAAATTATCCGTGAGAACGTGCTACCGGGCAAAAAGTAGCTTATGTCTATCCCCAGGATGCCATCTATCTCCTTGCCAAATTTTATCAAAACTCGTTCAGTGGTTTAGGCGTAAAAAGGTAACATACTGATGAGTTACTTTCGAATTTATAATATTACTAGCTGCGCCCCGCGGTTTTACCCGCATAAGTGTCGATCCCGTGGAATATCGGGATAAAAAGTATCCTATGTCCTTTCCCGGGACTCAAAATATCTCTATACCAAATTTCATTTAAATCGGTTCAGCGGTTTAGGCGTGAAAAGGTAACATACAGACAGACAGACAGAGCTACCTTCGAATTTATAATATTAGTGTAGTATGGACTAGCTGACCCGGCCAACTTCGTAACGTACCGCCTCAGTATCATTATCGAAATCAGTTATTTCGTTCTCGGGATATCATCAAAAAAGCCGTTCCGTCCAACAAAAAATGTATGGGAAAATTAATCATTTTTTTGTGTATTATACCCAAGTTTTTTAACCGACTTTAAAAAAGGAGGTTCTGTATTCGACCCGTATGTATGTATGTATGTTTGTATGTCCGCGATTATCTCAAAAACTACTAAACCGATTTTGATAATTCTTTCATGAGTTTGATCTACATACTTTCAGGAAGGTTTTAGTATATAATACATTAGGTAATTATTCTTATGTACGAAGTTATATGCATAAATGTACTGCATCTCCGGCATTTTTTGTGAATTTTGATGATTCTTCGAGTCGTGTCTTCAATAATTCTTCGAATCGTGTCTTCAATTAGTGTTAGTGTTAATTGAATTTGTGTGGGGTAGGTACAACTAAAAATTGAAAAATAAAAACTTTTTTACAAAAAAAAAACAACCGACTTCGAAAAAAACACTACAAAGTGAAAAATAACTTTAATTTCGGAAGTCGGTGTCAAAAAACGAAAATGCTGAAGCAACGACACCGACTTCCGAAATTAAAGTTATTTTTCACTTTGTAGTGTTTTTTTCGAAGTCGGTTGTTTATTTTTGTAAAAAAGTTTTTTTATAGTTATTCTGCTATTCGGGGCGGAGACATATCCAACAAATCTAAGGTCATAAAATTAGTCCAGCCGTTCTTGAGTTATAAATGGTGTAACTAACCCGAGTTTGTTTTTGTATACAATAGATAAATTTGATAACCTACCTTTTCATTAAAGGAATTGTGCGTAAACAAAGTAGGTACCACGATTCATTCAATAATCACAAAAATCGGATTGATATAATGTTTAGTGAATTATTTATGATATTGTAATACGAAAATGTATGTGACCTTTAGCCTTATACAATCCATTAGTATCTTTAGAATCTTTACAACTACTAAGTAATCCATAGCTTGACCACATGACATTAAAAATCATAGATGAAGAAATAAAATACGAAATAGAATAGAATAGAATAGAATAGAATACTCTTTATTATGTACACCATATAAATTACAGATATAAATATAGAAAACTTTACAATGGGTGACACAATGGGCGGTCTTATCGCTAAGAGCGATCTTTTAAAGACAACCTTTGGATGGATTAAAAACGGGAAGGACAGACAAATACTGTAGGTAGTCTGTGGTGTACCATTTACACAATACAATATATACATACATAAAGTACTATTAATCTATATAAATATATACATACACATAATAACAAACATGAAACAGGAGCAAAGAAAATACAA
Source organism: Amphipoea oculea (assembly GCA_945859645.1). Lineage (NCBI taxonomy): Eukaryota > Metazoa > Arthropoda > Insecta > Lepidoptera > Noctuidae > Amphipoea > Amphipoea oculea. The sequence goes on along the minus strand of OX243865.1, from coordinate 18,000,407 downwards.
TGACAATGTTTAAGGAGAGAGAAAGTGCTTTTTTATCATAGTCTTAAAAGTGGACAAAGATTGAGCACGCCTTATCGACACGGGCAAGTCATTCCATAACCGTACTGCTTGCACAGTAAAAGATTTATCATAGAAACTAGTGGAATGCATCGGCATCTCTAGTCTCAGGTTTTCCGATGACCTCAGATATCTATTATGTGTGTCATGAAGGAACTTGAAACGTTCTTTAAGATAAGTGGAGGTTTTAGGATTAAACAAAATACTGTAGAGCTGAAACAAGATATGGGAATTCCGGCGAAGACGTATGGGAAGCCACTTGAGCTTTGTACGAAATTCAGATATGTGATCATATTTGCGCAGGCCAAATATAAATCTTATGCAAAAGTTTTGAAGTCGCTCAAGCTTATCTAGTTGTGCCTCAGTAAGATCTGGATAACTGACATCAGCGTAGTCAAGGATGGGAAGTAAAAGGGATTGTGCAAGCGCAGTTTTAGTGGCAGTTGGAAGAAAGTTCCGCAATCGTCTCAGTGACTTACCAGATGCGAAAATTTTGCGACTTACGTCCTGGAGCTGAGGATCCCATGAAAGATGTTTGTCGATCCAAACCCCAAGGTTCTTAACCTTTTCGCTGAAGATCGTCTTCATCATCATCTGTCTACCCTTCCCAACTATGTTGGGGTCAGCTTCCAATCTAACCAGATGCATAGAGCAACTACCCAACTGAACTCCTCAACCCAGCTACTGGTTAATACGATACCCCTTGGTAACACTGGTTGTCAGACTTTCGGGCTTCTGACGACCCGTCACGACTGTCAAAGATCCACAAATGACAGCCGAGACCAACGCTGCCGTCCTTACGAAAATTGCAATAACTTTGATTTTCATCATCATCATAATCAGCCTATAATGTTCCCACTGCTGGGACACAGGCCTCCTCTCGGTGAGAGGGAGTGGGCCGTAATCCACCACGCGGGCCCAGTGCGGGTTGGCAGATGTCACATGACTTGCTGACACACACTTTGATTTTAGGCTTACTTGAAGTTACATACATATGTGTAACTTTATAGTCAGCAAATTTTGCTGATTACGGATATGTACGAAACTTTTTAAAGTCCAAAATCCGAGTTATCGCACTTTTTGTAAGAACGGCAGAACGGCTTAACGTGGATTACGAGGCACGGAGGGGTCTTGGTATGTAAAGATGGTCACGGACGAACCGCGGCAAGTGCAGCTTTACCTATGCGATCAACCCGCGCGGCTGTAATTATAACATCCCAAGTACTAATAAGAGACGGTATGATATTGTATGTGAGTCAAATGCATCCTCTAAATATGTTTTTGTAAACAGATTCTGTACATTTTTAGGACCATTTCTATACAATAAATTAAATAGGAAATTAAGTATCTATAAATTAAATAATTACGACTGTAAAAAGATTATTTAGCAATTTTTACTTAGCATAACATACAATGAGACAGAGGATTTACTCGTTGTCCGTAAATAAAACATGTTAGTCTTTTAAGATAATATTAGTTTTTAATTAGACTTCTTAGTTTTAATTTTGTATTTTTTTATTTTATATTATAAAATTCTAGGCACCTTTCTAGCCTGAAACACAGGTTCTACCTAGTTCAGGCAAATGAGCAACTGTGTCCTCTACATATAAATTGTTAAGTTACATTATTGTAAATCTGCACCATTTTTATGAATAAACGATATTATATTATATATTATAAACGAAAAAAATTACTTGGCCACAAGCCCCTTCAAAAATAAGAAATAGATCAAGTCTTCACTTACGTCACTTCTCCTAACGCCGTACTAATCTACAGTAGATAATCGCCGGATGCATTTCACTTTATAAAATTCCATTTCACCTCGATCTCGGAAAATAAAATTCCCCGTTCGTTTTTCCAATTCCTTCGGTTTATTGGAAAGTTCATCAGTGGACCGTTCGTCCCAAATACCGGTACCGATTCTCGGGGATTGTATTAGTATTCTGGTACCGTCGTTCTCCGATACAACTTTTGAAATTGCCATCTCTCATGGTACGTGGTGGAGGCGCTTCTGTTTTTATTGTCACGTGTGTGGATGGGAAGCAAATATTTTTATGTATGAGGGAGCAAAGTAAAATTTGGATAGGCATTGGTAATCCTGTCTTCGATTTTAGTGGAAGCATTTGCATTATTATGTTTTGTTTTAGAATGTTTTGTAAAGTAGACGCAAGAGTCTTTTTAGCTGGATTTTATTATAGCGTTATGGCGTTCAAAGTGCCTTTTATGTGCCCATCCATCGATACTAATATTATAAATGCGAAAGCGTCTGTCTGTCTGTCTGTCGGTTACCTCTTCACCCTTAAACCGCTGGACCGATTTATTTTTATTTATTTGGGAAAAACAAACAATTGTACAATATGTTTTACAAAAAAATATTAAGATTGGTATAGAGATAATTTGAGTCCCGGGAAAGGACATAGTTTTTATCCTGATATTCCCACGGGAAACTTATGCGGGTAAAACCGCGGGGCGCTGCTAGTTTGAAATAAATGCTCTGGCTTTAAGTTTCAGTCAGAATATTTACGCCTAGTGACTTTTCTAGCTGTCTGATCCCTAAGAAGAAATGCAGAAACAAAGTCAGAATGAATTCGTACTATGACAAAAAACTGAACAAACGACTAAGTAATGAAACTATGACATCCAATCAATCTTCCTTTTCCCAATTAGCTAAGTTGGGGTCTGCTTTCAGTCTAACCGGTTTCAGCTGAATACCAGTATGTTACATGAAGCGACTGCCTATCTGACCTCCACAACCCAGTTACTGGGTTATACGATACCCCTTGATAAGACTGGTTGTCAGATTTTTGGGCTTTTGACTACCCCCAACGACTGCCAAAGATCTACGAATGACAACCAGAATCAATGGCTCTCCGAGCAACGCAGGGATCTCGAATGGATGGTCACCCATCAACGAACCGACCGCAGCAAGCGTAGCTTAACCTATGATCGATCCGTGCGGCTGTTACTATCCAGCCACGAGACCCTTATGACATCCATGTTAAGTAATCACTTGTAGGCACTTTACGTTCTCAAGTACTCTGTTAAGAAGCGACAGACCGTTACAATTATATAATGTTCGCTAACCGAATTAGGTAGGTAGCCCACTTAGTTATTGATTCAGTTAATCCGTTTTAAACTTGATTATTGGCCAACACTTGGGCATGTCGTAATCAGATTAGTTGTTTGGAAGTTGTGACTAAGTGCTTGTGTCTATGCATGTGTTGTTTCTATCAAAAAAGGAGAAGAAATTTTGAATAAAATCTTTGCCATAAATACCTACTAGCTAAACTTATACATATTATCATCGTCATCTGGATAGCCTTTTCCCAACTATGTTGGAGTCAGCTTCCAGTCTAACCGGATGCCGCTGAATATCAGTTTTTAAGTGTTCATGCACACGGGCGGCACGTGTCAACTGCAGAGGACAGTTGCAGTCGTTGCTGAATGCATATCTATCCGCATATCTACTGCGTCGGGCGTCGCTCGCGTTTGTGAGCATCATACTCAAATACACGAGAGGGGCCCGTGGCTAATTAATTACAGCCGCACAGGTCGATCGATCAGGTTAAGCTGCGCTTGCCGCGGTTGGTCTGTGGATGTGTAACCATCATTACATACCGAGACCCCTCCGTGTCTCGGAAAGCACGTTAAGCCGTTGGTCCTGGCTGTCATTCGTGGATCTTTGACAGTCGTTACTGATAGTAAGAAGCCCGAAAGTCTGACAACCAGTCTTACCACGGGGTATCGTGTTACCCAGTAACTGGGTTGTGGAGGTCAGATAGGCAGTCGCTCCATGTAAAATACTGGTAGCTGTATCCGGTTATACTGGAAGCCGACGCCAACATATTTGGGAAAAGGCAGACTCAAATACACGAGCGGCCCGTTATCGACGGCTGTCGTCGACGCGTGTCGGCGACGACATCCGACGCTGTAGTGATGCGGATAACGACATGCAAATGTGAACTGTATGAGCGTAATTATAAGTACTTTATAATCTGCATGTTATTAGTGAGGGTACCGGCAGTAATAAACTAGCTTGGGAGCAAGACGGTGTGTTTCATTAGTACCAACATAACAAAATGATATTCATACTTAGGGTGATAAAGTAATAACAAGGGCTACTAAACACGCATTTCAATTCGATCTTCAAACTGTCTGATCTTTGTCACTTACCTGAAGATCCATTGATGTCCATTGCCTTCAGGTTCCTAGCTTTGATGACGGTAACAGTAAGACGGCCAGCAGTGGGAAGGTAGCACAGCGATAACATCAGTTCACCAAGATCCTTCTTCTCCTGTTAACAAAAAAAAATTTTTTTAAGAAAGAAAGAAATATACAGGGTGGCAAGGAAAGGGACATTGACCCGCAACCTGTTACCAAGGATTCAGTACATGATTCTGAAGCCCCTGCGTTAAGGATGAATCGCATTGGATCGGAAAGGATGCGGCGACAGCCGATCGCATCCGACAGGATGTCAACGCATACGATCGTCTCCGTACCGTCGCTTGCGAACGTATCCGTTTCTGCGCTTATACAAATAGTTTCATCCCTACCGTGTTGACGTGTTCTATACACGACGACAGCCGAAAAGATTCGATCGGATGCGACGACAGGCGAATAGAACCGATCGCGCGTTGCAGCATACTTTCGGCTACGATCGCGTGTCGTGGAAGACGTCCGCGGTCAAGCTGCTGTGCGCGGCTTGGTAATATATACTTTAAATACTGTGTACACGATTTAATATCGTTAAAAGATTGTAAAATCCGTTCTGATCCGAGCACTTAGCTCATACACACGAGTGACACACGTCGACGGTTACAGTTGCCTCTGTTGTAGACGCGTGTCACCCGTGTATGTGTGTCGTGGCCAGATCATAGAATTGATCATTTCATGAAGTGTTCGGTCATTTCATGAAATGGTTGTGTATCATGAAATGGCCAGCTAAGATTGACCATATCGTTTAAAAGTCAACGTTTAATGATATATCATTCGACGTTTCGCCATATCATGGATTTAGGGTCCGCATAATACTAAATGACGTCAGGGGCACCCCAAGGTTCGGTTTGGTTAGGTTCCTTTAAGCCCTGCAGACAGGAATAGGAGGCCCGCTCAGTGGGGCTCCGTCGACCTGACGTCGTTAGAAATAAAACAAGCATGCTAAATTTATGCTTTAGAATATTATGCTTAATCATTATTATGATTAGAGTAATTATGCGCAAGCTGTTATGCGAAAATATAATTAGGAGAAACAAAAGTATGCCAAGTTATATTAGGTCTTAAAACTTTATGCAAATGGATAGGGAACCCACAGAGGAAACCGACAGCAACGCCTCTACCGGCGGATATTCTAATTATTTTACGGCATGATCACAAATTTTTGGCCATATCATGAAGTAGTCGTGCGTTTAACTGTTCATATCGATAAACGTTGAGTAATCACTGATCTGGCCAGACCACATCATGATGTGGCCAGTAGACAGTGAAACATTATTTTCATGATAGATAGATAAACCATTTATTTGGCGCACACAAAAGACAGCACAACACACAAAAGTACAACATTAGATGATAACCAATTACCCACATGAATATAATATAAAAACAAGGTGCCGATACAAAAACAAAAAAAAAGGAAAATTATACATACTAAAAGTGACACTATGAGTCTATGACGAATACTTAAAATATAAAATTAACAACGAAACACACAGTGCGGTGTGCGTCTCAAGGTTGCACCAAATGGTAGTCCAGCTCAGCATGTGTCAGGCAAATGTACCTGACGCTGATATTAAATGCGACTATTTCATGAAGTGAGCAAATCTACGATATGGCAACGCAGATGCACACTTACCTATATACTGATTTTATTACCCGTGCCTACCGTACCCATTACGCAGTACTCTGCCTAGCCCTCAGAAAATAAAAGCGTAATCAAATTATCAAGAACAACTCCTTTGTAAGAAACAATATTATGAAGAAACATTACTCTGGAAGTAATTTAATTAGTGGAAGGGAAGAGGTAGTATAACGGCCATTACACACGGCCGCGCGGCGTTTCAGACTTGCTTGCCTATGTCAGCAGTTTTATACATTGCTATGGCTTCTTGATTATCATTCGCAGGCCGGTTGAATGTCAAATGGTGAATATGACCCTGATAGTAGCCTAGTTGTAATACTCAGACTTAAATCTGTTAATATTAGTAAGTAGTTATATTCTCATATTGTATGTTTATACTAGGAGGGTCTCGTGGTTTCACCCGCATAAGTGTCGATTCCGCAAGAATATCGGTATAAAAAGTATCCTATGTGTTATTCTGATGTATAAGCTATATTACTGTCAAGATTCATAAAAATCCGTTCAGTAGTTTTTGCGTAAAATAAATAAATATTTTTAAAATTTTTAGGGTGTTCGATTGAGTCTTAGCGATGATGAATATATGAGTCTTGTGTTCATATTTAGTTGAAAATAGTGACCAAAAATTAATGAAAAAATCTTATTGAACTGCTCTGATATATTTATAATTCGCATACGCACAAATGCGTAGCAGATGGATGAAGAGTTGCAGAAAATCGACTTGAATGGCGTGCAATAGGAGAAGAAGCCTATGTCCAGCAGTGGACTGCTATAGGCTGATGATGATGATGCGCACAGATATGAAAACAATGACGACACGTCAAGCTAATATAAAAATATGTAATAGTAAATTAACAAATTGTAATGTATAATAAAATAAATAATAGACTTAAACGCATGATAAGATATAATAATGTGTAATAATGCCTGTTTTATTTATTTTATATCAGCATGCAGTGCATGAGCATGGGTGAATACATAATATTACTAAAAATATATAATATATATGTCGCATCCGGTCATTCGTTTGACTATTTGGAACGCCAGCGCCATCTGGCGGTGCTTGACAGAGTCTAGCCTGAGTTCGTGGGGAGTACAATAGAGCGTGCAACGCGGTGGAGCGGCCTCTTGGACATCGGACATCGGACGAACAACATGCGCTCAGAAACTGTCCCGCGTTCCGTATCTGGTTGTATCGTGTACCTATAGTGTGTGATTCGCTAGTGTAATTAAATTGTTTGTGAAATTATAATCTGATTTGAACTGCAAACCGTTTTTCTATTGCGCAATAACCAACACATACTCATGGTTCGAAATATTTTGTTTTGAAATATGGCTCAATCAATAAACAAATAAAGAAGGTCGCGGACCAATAAGTCCGCGGTAATTAATTAAAAAAAAAAAGTCAAGCTAACTGAAAATATACGATTTCTTATAAGAAACCCTGCCAAGAGACCGCTTCATATCTTACAATATAAAACCATTTATATCTTTTGCCGTCGACTTCAGTGTGTAAGCCCCATTGCAGCAGCTAGTCGCAGGCCATATAATAATTAACCTGCCACTACATGATGTATTATTACAGAAAATACATGACGTTAGAGCGTCAGTTTTGTATAGACTACAGGTTGGTGGTATAGCACTTTCTTCGAATTGTAATTATTTATTTATTAAAACTTTATGCACAAGTAACAAAAATATTGTACAAAGGCGGATTTAATGCCTGAGGCATTTTCTACCAGTCAACCTTAGGGTGATGCAGAGATAAAACATGGCAGGTGCAACATACAAGATAACTAGCTAGGAAATGACTATAAAATACAAGAATATATACATAGATACATACATATAAACCACATGAACTCTCAGGGGAAAAATGATCGGTAGAGGAGAAAACGAATCCAGCAAATCAGCGCTGGGATCTTACGGCCAACTTCTGTCGAATATGTTCACGTGCCTTCACTTTAAAAGATAACCGACTGGTTGCCGTTGGCTGCTGTTGGTAACCGGTTGGTTGTTGAATTATGAATTTAACAAAAGAAACGAAATTTTAGCTCGGTAAGCAGACTGTCATAAGATAGGATTCGTAACCTATGTCCTGTACCTAACTCATGTTCAACATTAAAAAATTGGCTAAAAAGCTGGACGAAATTGACTCGTGACGATTGTGAACTAACTCGTAAAGTATATACCCGGAGGTGTTCAAACGGCCGCAAATAAACGCGGGACCTTTTATCTTAATTTATTTTGAGAGCATTGGTGGCCAAGAGGTAACGGCCGCGACTTACAAGTTGTATGTCGTAGGGTCGAATCCAGACAGGCGCTTTACTTTGTGTAAATTATTTCATCACCACTGCTCTAAAAACGGTGAAAGGAGACATCGTGAGGAAACCTGCATGTCCTAGAACCAAAAAATTCGAAGACATGCGACATCCGCTAACCCGCACTGGGCCCGCGTGGTGGATTACGGCCCACTCCCTCTCACTGAGAGGAGGCCTGTGTCCCAGCAGTGGGAACATTATAGGCTGATTATGTTATGTTATGTTCTTAATTTAACACAATCGGATTTGTCTAGGTGTGGTCAGAGCTTCAGAGTATTCCTCAAGGGTACAAAGAAGTGCCAAAATTAAAGATAAATCGTAATCTAGTTCACCACCACCGTTCAAAATCTAGTCACACACAAACTAAAGACAGCTATATCGAAGGTTTTAAAACAATCATTACAATTTACCCTTTCAACTTTCAAAGTACCCTGACCATGAGTTATGTTTTAAGACCTTTAACTTTACACAAAAGAAAAATAAAAGAAGTAACTTTTTCTTGTAGTCGTAAAATCTTAAAGATTTGATTATTGTTGTTTTTTTTTACTTTTTTGTAGTAGTAAAAGATAATGGTCAATTGAATTGCTAAGGCGGTTATAAATCAACTCGATTAGATTCTTTCTGTGTGGATAATAGATATCATTATCATAATTTTAATAAAAAATATACTTCGATTTTATTGAGTTTAATTAAAACTATCAAACACTGACCCTAAAAATGTACCGCAAACTTTAATATAAAATATCTAGACCACAGATTCTAATCAAATACCTAAACTAAACGAAATCAAGAACTAAAATATTATATTTTCTTGGAAAAATTAATTTTAATAAAGACTTCAATATCATACTAATATTATAAAGTTTGTGAGTGTGTTTGTATGTTTGTTACTTCTTCACGCACAAACGGCCGGACCAATTTTGATGAAATTTGGTATGGAGGTAGCTGACACCCTGGATTAAGATACAGGATACTTTTTATCCCGATATTCCCACGGGAGCGACACTTATGTGGATGAAACCGCGGGGCGCAGCTAGTATTCTTATAACAATAATTTAATAATGAATGAAGAAGTTTGCACGTGACTATATGCGAGCTATACTACGTCAATAAAATGGCTGACAGCTGTCAAACGTGATTAGTTTATTGATAGACTTTGTGAGATTAAATTTAATATTGGTATTGGGATTTTGATATTGAACAAGTAAATAATCTTATAAGTAGAAAGATTAAGTTTGTTTGTTTGAACGCGCTAATCTTTGGAACTGCCAGTCGGACTTAAAAAAATATTTTTGCATTTGATAGCCCAAGTTTTGAGGAAGGCTATAGGTTATTTAACATCACGCTAGGACCCTTAGGGGCCAAACAAAAATCTTTTTTTTTCTGCACAAACAAAACACACATTACAAAAATGGCATAAAATACACACTTACAAAGTAGCCAAAAGCCTCGTATTCATATAACAACAAACAAACAATAAAAAAAAAACCCAAGAATGTCATCATCATCTTTTTCCTACCCTTAACCCATGTGCTACACAAGAATCCATGTGCCAGCACATCAAGCTACCCGAAACTGTCAAATTTTCCCAACCAACTTTTAACCTTATGCTTTTGCGATAATGTTGAAAACCTATTAAAGAAATTTGACAGATTGGTAGCTTGATGTGCTGGCGTATGTACCTACAAGTCATTAAGTTTGGAGAGCTAATCCGACACCATTGGTAATTAGATATGTCTAACTAGCTGCACCCCGCGGTTTCACCCGCATAAGTCTCGATCCCGTAGGAATGCTTATCGGGATAAAAAGTATCCTATGTCCTTTCCCGGGACTCAAACTATCTCTATACCAAATTTCATATAAATCGGTTCAGCGGTTAAAGCGTGAAAAGGTAACATACAGACAGAGTTACTTTCGAATTTTGCTTGGAAAAGAGGCTGTGTCTTTAGTGAACGTAGAAACAATATTGAAAAATAATCTCAAAAATACCAAAACATATGCAGCAGGAACAGTAAAAAAAAACACCAAAACTAAAGGAACACGGAAGGTGACATAATCTTAAGATCCCATCAAAATAATCCCATAAAATTAGGTCAACCGTTTTATATTCACGTCGCCAAACACCTCAAGGCAAGGTGCAGGATAAAAGGTCCTTCGTCCTTCGAAAATGGCTCGAAGGACCAAAGGATGAAGGACACAAGAAAGCAACGTAAGACGGAGCTGCTGATTAATGGATTTTGGGCCTTGTCTGAGGCCAAGCCGGATCGTTAAGCCTAACTGTACTTATACAGCTCAGTTGAAGGAAAATTACATCAGTGATTAATTGTAGAGTATTGAAATGTCAAATCTGAGATGTTCGATTGAATTTTGCGGTTTAGAGTGTTTCTGTAAGTTTTGGGTTGATCGATGGTGATGGTCATTTGAAAGTATTTTCTTGTTGTTTTTTGACAGGTTTGGAACATTAATGTACGGTTATTGATGTCTACAACTTAAAACTGTCACTGATACATAGACTGAAACATATAATAAAATAGTAACTAAGTCAAAACTGTACATTGCATTTTTTTTTTTAAGTAATTGCAACGAGGTGTCGGAACGAGTCTAATGCCAAAATACAGTTTTTAGAAAGTTTGTCCGTTTGCCTGGATGTATGTGTTTCGTTGGTCTCGTGGTTGCAAGCGCGACTGCTGAGCGTGGGGTCCTAGCTTCGATTCCCAAGCCGGACAAAGTGTTATTGGGTTTTCCACTAGGAGTTTCTTAGTAACAGTCCGTAGTTTGGAAGTTGGCGGTTTAATACCCCCGTGCCTCCGAAGCACGTAAAGCCTTTGGTCCTGCGTCTGATCTCTCCCCGGCCATGTCGGATTACCGTCCCATCCGACTTTGAGAGTAAAGGAACAGAGAGTGCACCAGTGTTTGCGCACACACTTGTGCACTGTAATACCTTCTGCGAACCTGGCTAATCTCCGTTGAGATTGGCCACCGTGACCGAAATCGGTCGGGAGGCTATTATGTAATTATAGTCGTCAATTGTTTCTCTTACCTGAGGCGCGGCCAGAATGTTCATGGTATACTCGATCTCCTGGTGAAGATCAGCGGACTCCAGCAGACCCTTGAGCACCACGTGGCCGATCAGGTCGTGGCGGCTGAACCGGTCAAAGTCGTACACGGAGAACTGGATGTAGCGTTGGCGAAGCTCTTCATACGGGACGCTAAAGAAAGAACAATTTAATTAGTTAACCATATACTGTTCCTGTGGGTAGATAAAACATCCGAGATTTAGAAGGAGACTGACAAACAGGTGTAAGTGACAAAGGAGACGCTTTACAAAGCCGACCTTTTTAAAAAACTTGACGTGTTTTATGGCCTGGTTTTGAAAGGCTGAGGCCCTTTGTAAATACACACTTTTCTTGGCGTGGAAAACCAAGCTTTAATAAATAATAATAAAAAATATTCACCTAAAAAGGTGTTACATTTTAATTTGAAGCCCTGACTCCTGAGCTAGGTGGTACCTGTGTTACACGAGTCAGTGTATTTTTAGGGTTCCGTAGTCAACTAGGAACCCTTATAGTTTCGCCATGTCTGTCTGTCCGTCCGTCCGTCCGTCCGTCCGTCTGTCCGTCCTCGCTTAATCTCTGTGACCGTTAGCACTAGAAAGCTGAAATTTGGTACCAATATGTATATCAATCACGCCGACAAAGTGGTAAAATAAAAATTGGAAAAAAATGTTTTATTAGGGTAGCCCCCCTATATGTAAAGTGGGAAGTGATTTTTTTTTTAATTTCAACCCTAACGTGTGATATATTGTTGGAAAGGTATTTAAAAATGAATAGGGGTTTACTAAAATCATTTTTTGATAATGTCAATAATTTCGGAAATAATCGCTCCAAAAGTAAAAAGCAATGTGTCCCCCCCCCACTAACTTTTGAACCATAAGTTTAGAAAATATGAAAAAAATCTGAAAAGTAGAACTTTATAAGGACTTTCTAGGAAAATTATTTTGAACTTGATAGAAACAAAAGTTTTTGTACAAAAAAGACAAAAAGTTGTACAAAATCATTTCTGGACTAAGTTCGTAGTATAATCGTATATGCAAGCATGTTTTTTTAACTTCGTTTACATATTTTATTATCCTGAACGAATTTTTTTTCCCACAAAAAAAGAATCATTAAAGTCGGTTCTCGCAATCCAAAATTACCACCGAAAACTTCTGGCACGTCTATGTATTAATTAGTAACCCAATTCCCCGAGAGATGGCGCTGTAGGTACTTATTACATTGGGTCGGGTTGTACGTGGGAACACTTATTGTGACGGACGGGAAACTACGGAACCCTACACTGAGCGTGGCCCGACACGCTCTTGTCCGGTTTTTATTTTGTCAGTTTATTCGTCGTGTATAGGCACGGTCGTCAGTGTTCCATGGATTACTATAGAAGCTTGTCGAGGGACAGGTTTTTTTTACGGGGCGGTATATACACTGTATGTAGGCACGGTTCCACAGTATTGTATCAGTCACTATGGAAGCTTGTCGACAGACACGTTTTGTCTACGGCGCAGTTTATACGCCGTAGATATACATCTACTCAAAATAGCGACCGTAAAGACCAGTCAAGATTTTACCACACTGACATTGTATTCAATGTGTATACAGGATCATTGAAATGTGTATATTTTATTGGTTTCCGTACGTAATAACGTTCTCTAACGTAATCTATCTATTTAGCCCGTAATGTCCCACTGTTGGGCAAAGACCTCCCCACAAACAGAGGTCTGTAGACGACTGGCCGGCAATGGCAATCGACCAGCCGTTTCGCTTGGAGTTATGTTCATAAACTTATGCGATCGGCGTTATTTTTTGAAGTGAAACTTCTTTAGGCGCGCTTGACTTGGGGAGTAAACTGGCGAATGCGTTACGAAAACGTGTGATCGCGAGTAGGGAAGGTACGTAAAAAATAGCTGGAAATACCTGGTGGAAAAACCCGGTCCCGGTCGCATAAATATGCGACCAAATACTTGCAAGACTATTACGGCTACTCGCTCAAATACGTAGGTACTCAACCGCGTTAGTTTTCGCAAATGCGATCATGCTCCTTATCAGTAAGAGTCTACGGAACAGTTTCGTATGCAAGTAATTTTTACCGACTTCACAAAAAGGGGGAGGTACTATGTTCGGCTGTTTGTATGTTTTTGAAGGAAAACTTCTTTACGCGCGCTTGACTTGGGGAGTAAACTGGCGAACGCGTTACGAAAAGTGTGATCGGGTGAGGTGAACGGGAGTTGAGTGGGGGATATAAGCAAGACAAAGCAGTGCGCGCGTACGTTTTCTTTCTCTCTTCCTCTCATAGCCAAATACGTATTAAGTTTTTTTTCTTTTGCTTATATCTCGAAAATGGTGCGTCCTATCGCAAAAATAATGAAAATTTCGACCCCCTTTATGAAACCCATAAAATCCTAAAACTCAACATGTAGGTAATCATTTGTCATATTTTCCATACAAAAAGTGAAAAATTCCTTAAAAAACACGCCAAGGCCGCCCCCTCCGCGCCTGCGGCTCTAAAAAACAATACACGGGGTTAGGGCAAATAAGTACAGACGCCAGCACATCAACCTACTACAATCTGTCAGATTTCTTTAATAGATTTTCAACTTTATTACTAAAGAATAAGGTTCAAAGTTGATTGGGAAAATTTGACAGTTTCGCGTAGGTTGACGTGCTGGCGTCTGTACCACGTGTCGACGAGTCGCGATTGTCAAATTCGATTTTTGTTGTGTCAAAATTATTTACGTGAAACTTCTTTACGCACACTTGACTTGGAGAGTAAGCTGGCGAACGCGTGACGTAAGCGTTACGAAAAGTGTGATCGGGCAAGTAGGGAAGGTACGTATTTACTCGACCAGGTTTTTGCTTCCAAGTACGCACACCAGGTACCGACTCAAAATACTTGCAAGACTATAAAGTACCTTATACGGCTACTCGCTCAAATACGTAGGTACTCAACCGCGTTAGTTTTCGCAAATGCGATCATGCTCCTTATCAGTAAGAGTCTACGGAACAATTTCGTATGCAAGTATTTTTTACTTTAATGGTTTGCAAGTATTTATTTGTAAACGCGATTTTGCTCCTTATTTATAGGAAGTCATTGATCAATTTCCTATGCAAGTAGTTTTACTTCCAACGGGGCTTTTGAATACGCGATTGTACTTCTTATCTGTATGAAGTTATGGATCAATTTTCTATGCAGATAGAAAATACTTGAAAGTATTTCGCTCCGTCGTGCCTCGACGCTCGAGTACGTAGGTACTCAAATAGTTCAACAACCGCGTTTGTTTTCGCAAATGCGATCATGCTCCTTATCAGTAAGAGCACAGAATACTTAATAGTACTACGTACAGAAAGGACACTCCCTTCTTCGCCCTCATATCAGATACCGCACCTCACCCCGCACTTCGAGGTATTCGTCGCCGACTCTTTAGCAAGGGCGCTCGCGAACCGCAGCGCTGTATTGCTGACACGAAAAGTTTTATTTGAGTTTTAATCACGATGGTTGGATATTGTGATGCTTTTCCGAATTCGTATTTACATAAACTGTTTGTAAGATTTCGCATTTTTAATAACATGCGATTTAATAACCGATTATTTACGGACAAGTCATTTAAACTAAACTATTTTAGTGTTTTTATTTCATTACGAACCCGACTATATAAATAAACAATTGAACTACATGGTCACTTCATAATAATGCACACGTGCGGGCAGCGCCGCCGCCGCCGTCGTCGTTCGGTTCCCCGACACAAATTGCTTTCCGCGCCATTTTTTTTACGCTACTAGATTTCACGCACACATTTGCACATACACAAACGTCATTTGTTTATGTAGTAGTAATAGGTAACTATTTTGCGAGCGTTGTATGGAGTGTCCGAGGTGTGGTAAGAGTCTACGGAACAATTTCGTATGCAAGGATTTCTACTTTAATGGTTTGTAAAAGTGTTTATTTGTAAACGCGATTGTGCTCCTTATTTATAGGAATTCACGGGTCAATTTCCTATGCAAGTACTTTTTACTTCCAACAGGGCTTTTGTTTGATTACGTAATTGTACTTATTTGTATGAAGTTATGGATCAATTTTCGATGCAGATAGAAAATACTTGAAAGTATCTCGAGCCCTGGTTTTAGGCCCTGGTTTCTTAAGGTGGACGTACTTGGAAGCCCTGGTACTCGATTTTGCAAGTACGACTCATGTCTACGGGCTACGGGCGAGGCGAACAGGAGTTGAGTGGGGGATATAAGCAAGAGAAAGCAGTGCGCGCGCACATTTTCTTTCTCTCTTCCTCTCATAGCCAAATACGTTTGAAGTTTCACTTCAGTCGTGTGGTCATAAGCACACTCGGTTTTTTTTTTAATACTCTCCCTGCCGATAATATATAAAACTTTTTAAGTTCAGGAAGCCATGGAGGCCTCCGGCGCTGCGGGTCCCAAAGTTTTTGCTTATGAACACCGTGAGTCAAAAGTCAAAATTATTACAAGAGGCCGTGGGAAACGCCGGCTTGTCCAAAAAAAAATCTTTCAGGACGCCGTGGGATCCGCCGCCTTGCCCTCCCGAATTCAAATAGTTTTTACAACTACTGGCGTGCTGTTATGGAAAAAGTGATAAAAGTATTAAAAAATGTGCTTTGGCCTGCTGAACAAAATTTTTTGGGTGTCGCCGGCGCGGCGGTTGCCGTGGCAGGGAGAGTGTTAAACAACACTTCAAGACTAATCCAATGGACACTTAGGAGAAAACTCTCCCATAAGAGTGCTTGACGAAAATGGTCCTTAGAGCACACAGAAACATTTCGAATGTATCGCTTATAACTTAAGAATCGTCTTCAATCACTTAAGTGTCACTTGAGTTTATCTTTCAAGTGACTTCATGTGTAAAAGATATCTACAATAAATAATAAATAAAGGCTTTTATCAAGTTCCAACAATACTCAGAAGTACATTTGTACAAAACTTGAAACTTTTTACTGAACAGTCGAAAATATAGAAAGAAAGATGGCGATGGCGGGAGATTAATGTGACCGCAAATAAAGATTGATAGCAACCTCCTGATTGATACACTGAAGACTGGCTTTTAACTTTGAAATATTCTAAGAAATATACCAAGTTACTGAACTATTACAATACTAAAAAACCGGCCAAGGGCGAGTCGGACTCAGACACGAAGGGTTCCGTACCACTGGACTATTTAACACGAAATATATATTTTTAAAATCGCGACTGTAGGATGGGAGCCCCCTTAATTTTTTTTTTTTTAAATTTATCTAATTATTTTTAAAGTGAATATACAACTAAATATTCTGTGAATATTTCAAGCGTCTACCCTTTGCCGTTATTAATGTCGAGCAAGTAACGGCAAAAAATTCACGTTTGTTGTATGGGAGCCCCCCCTTAAATATTTATTTTATTCTGTTTTTAGTATTTTTTGTTATAGCGGCAACAGAAATACATCACCTGTGAAAATTTTAACTGCCTAGCTGTCATGGTTCATGAGATACAGCCTGGTGACAGACAGACAGACAGAAGGATAGTGGAGTCTTAGTAATAGGGTTCCGTTTTTACCCTATGGGTACGGAACCCTAAAAAGCAGTGACGTGAAGGTCGGACTCGCATACCAAGGGTTTCGTACTACCGTATAAAAAAAAAGGCGGGCCGGAGTGCCGGCAGAAGTGAAAACTTGAATATTAACGTTGAAATAATTCAATTAATAATTGATTTATTTCAACGTTAATATTCAAGTTTCCACATCCACATCCACATACATCCATCCATCCATCCAAAGAGAGGGGGATACTTAGTAGTTAGGAGTAGTAGTTTTCCCCTGTGTAGTCTCTCCTGACGGTCACGTGTCCTGACGCGATGTCCTGACGCGAGTTTAACATTTTTTACCCATTACAAAAAAGTGTGCAACGCCGCTAAAGAAGTTTTCACTTCAAAAAGTTTATTTCATTTTGGCTTACATTGCATGTCGAGGAGTCTCCACCATAGAAAGTGCCTGTAGTTGAAGGTTCCGCTTTTCCCTTACATCATAAACATACAAATAGGTAAATAACAAAAAAAGAAAATACGATAAATTGTGTAAGTGTACCGTATTTAACACTTAAGTTTTTTACTTTTATTTTATTTTCATTATTTGTTGTTATAGCGGCAAAAAAAATCAAGTATCTACCTATTACGGTTCAAAAGATACAGCCCAGTGACAGACGGATGGACGGACAGCGGAGCCTTAGTTATTACTACGGGTCCCGATGCCATATTTGGGTACGGAACCCAAAAACAAATCTCTATACAAACATTATTATTGAAAGATTAGCATAGTAAAAAGGCTTTGTCGTCTGCGATCTAAAAGTTTTATTCCTACAGGCAAAACATACTTCTTATAAATGCTAATAAGACCAAACAATATTGAAAGGGTTCAACTCTGACATTTGCAAAGCTATTGGTATGTAAAAATTCTAAACTTAATGTTTACATACTGCAGAAATCTTAGGGGCGATACTCGTACATACTTGTTTTGATTTATACGTTCGATTCGGCAGTATTTGTTTATCAAAAAAACCGACCGAGCCGGCAATCGAGAACCATGCTGATCGGAAAATTTCGTTCGGCATCAACCGTCACTTAATTATGTTTGAGCCGGTTCGGCGTATTTTTCCGAGCGGCTTTGTCCCGAACATATGTAGATATGTATGTAGGTATAATATCTACATAATTACAGGCTGTAACAAGATCCATCACATAGCCGATAAGTACGCATTCTGTATATTAAGCTAAGTAACATTGTGTAAAAATTATTTCTGGAAAATTACTATTAATTTTATTGTGACAAATCACTGTTTACGGCAACGTGGAACGGCAGGATTTGTGGAGTATTTAAAATTAAGTTTACAACTTTTAAAACGTTTTTCGTCAAAATAGTGGGAATTTTGATCTTCAATATAGCTTTAATAGACCGTACGTAAAGACCAGTACAAAAAAAATCACAATTAAACGAAATATTTGAAAAAATCACGGAGAGTATTAGTGACTCTCGGCTTCGTCCAACGTCTTTTTACACCCTTTATATTCGACAAGCTGCGCCCCGCGGTTTCACTCGCATAAGTCTCGATCCCGTGGGAATATCGGGATAAAAAGTATCCTATGTCCTTTCCCGGGACTCAAGCTATCTCTAAACCAAATTTCATCTAAATCGGTTTAGCAGTTTAGGCGTGAAAAGATAACATACAGACAGACAGAGTTACTTTCGAATTTATAATATTAGTATGGATTTTGTCACCCGGCTGCAGCTGTAACGAATCATGCACCCACTTAGAAATTGTGTAACACATTATCAGTAGCAATGGGTTTCATTTTGACAGTTCAACAACGTTCATTGCGTTATTTAAGTTGTTGAACAGACGAATTTTTCAACCCTACGAGGCAATGGATTAGCAATATCCTTTAAAACTCTCGGATTGTGATTGAAAGTGTTACGCGATCAGAATGCCGAACATGATTAGCGTGGCATTCCTTACTCGTTTCGGCCAATCAGAAACTTTTATGATTGCCTCCCAAAATTCACTTTTTTCAGGTTAGGTCTCTGAACTTTCAGTAAAAACGTTTCCTAAAGTTTGTCAATTTATTTGTTTTGCATACAAATTAGGCATTTTTGTCGGTTACGACATCAGGTCGTTGACCTTGGCTAAGGGTCGGTTTTAATTACGAAGAGTTGCCAGAAGTTTCTAGGAGCCGTAAAGAGTTTATTGCGGAACTGGAAGGCAATTTAACGGAGTCTTTAAAAATTCTTTTTAGGCCACATAATTTAGTTAGAAAAAGCATTAAGTAAAATCTGAAAGAATTTTGTTGTTTATGGGTCCTTTGGCCCACAATACCAGGGAATGGATGGCTTTCATTTTGACAGTTCAACAACATCCATTGCGTTATTTACGTTTTTGAGCAGACATATTTTTCGAACATATGAAGCAATGGATTAGCAATAATATCCTCCAAAATGATTCAGACTGAGGTTGATAGTGTGTTACGCAATTAGGGTGCAGAATTGTGTGGAAAATGAAAGGAAGACCTTTGCCTTGCAGTGAGATATCATCTGCCTAGCCTTTTCCCAACTACGTTGGGGTTGGCTTCCAATCTAACCGAATGCAGCTGAATACCAGTATTTTACATGGAGCGACTGCCTATCTGACCTCCACAACCCAGGCTAAATAATAACAGCCGCACAGGTCGATCGATCAGGTTAAGCTATGCTTGCCGCGGTTGTTCTGTGGATGGGTGACCATATTTACATACCGAAACCCCGCCATGCCTCGGAAAGCCATTGGTCCCGGCTGTCACTCGTGGACTTTGACAGTCGTTACGGGTAGCAGAAGCCCGAAAGTTTGACAACCAGTTACTGGGTAATACGATACCTCTTGGTAAGACAAGAGGTATCGTATTACCCAGTAACTAGGTTGTGGAGGTCAGATAGGCAGTCGCTCCATTTGAAATACTGGTATTCAGCTGCATCCGGTTAGACTGGAAGCCGACCCCAACATAATTGGGAAAAGGCTAGGCAGATGATGAAGAGGCTGGCTAGTTCGCTTATCAAACAACCAACATTTCATTTTTATTTACATAGATGAATATGATATAACACAGTTAAAATCTCAACCAAAGAAAAACAAAACTTACGTAACCTCAAATATTTAGTTTCAATCTACACCAAAATGAAGTAACAAGAAAGCTAATAATCCAGAAATTCTGAAGAAACTCATAAAGTGAAGTACATTAATGACGAGATGATAGATAAGAGTAAACTCAATTTGCCAGTAACTTGGCGAGTCAGGTGGCACTCAGCAGAACTAATATTTTGACAAAATATTGTCAAGCTTCTATCGTTGAGTCTCCAACTCTCCGGATCCGAGGTATCGGAGACGGATTAAGGTTGTAAGGACTTTCGGATCTTAAGAAGTTGACAAAATTGATATAACATTTTTCTGGAAGCAAAATTTTAGTCTGCAGCGCACATAATACAGTGGCTATTTTTTTTTTCACTTTTTATACCTATTTACGTCTAAAATGAAAGAAAGAAAGTATTTATTGCGACTCGTACAGGAAGATCACAAACTAAACTAAACAGAGTAAAAAAAAAAAGACGGGTTGCACTCCGGGAGTGCCGGCAGAAGTGAAAACTTGAATATTAACCTTGAAATAAATCAATTATTAATTTAATTAATATAACTCATTTTTTTTCACTATTTCTGCGTCACTTTTTTCATTAATAGATGCACTTTGTTCAATTTCCATATTTTAAACACTTTATATACACGAATTTTACGAATACACAGCAGTGTGGCTACTACACAGACGGTCAAGCCATCAGCTGTCCATCCATCCATCCATCCACTTCCACTTCCACTTCGACTTCCACTTCGACTTCGACTTCCACTTCGACTTCGACTTCCACTTCCACTTCGACTTCCACTTCGACTTCCACTTCGACTTCCACTTCGACTTCCACTTCCACTTCAACTTCCACTTCGACTTCCACTTCGACTTCCACTTCGACTTCCACTTCCACTTCCATCCATCCATCCATCCATCCATCCATCCTTCCATCCATTGTGTCCGTGTGTCACTTCACTTCGGTTGGCGCCGCCGTAGAAAGAGAGGGGGGGGGGAAATCTCTCCTGACGGTCACGTGTCCTGACGCGATGTCCTGACTCGAGTTTAACATTTTTTACCCATTACAGAAAGTGTTCAACGCCGCTAAAGAAGTTTTCACTTCAAAAAAGTAATAAAAAAGCCCCGACTCAAACAAAAACCTCTAAAAACTAAAATAATAATATATATTTGCATCTTAAGTTAAATATAAGTTGCAGGAAATATTTTGATCCAAGCGTCCTCACGTCGGGGGACGGCTAATGAAAATTAAAAGTTTATGATAATATAACAGAAGAGAGAGATTGAAAGTTTATCGCATTTATGATATTTTAGTATGGATGTATGGATCGTTGTAAATGCAGGTATTTAGGTAAATTACTAGAATTAAAAAACCGGCCAAATGCGAGTCGGATACGCACACGTAGGGTTTCGTACCACGAGGCAAAAGACGACGAAAAAACACGTTTCTTTGATGGAATCCCTTTAATTATTAACGTTATTTCATTATTTGTTGTTAAAGCGGCAATAGAAATACACACCCAGTGAATTTCAACTGTCTACCTTTTACGATAAATGAGATAGAACCCGCTGACAGACAGAGGGACGGATACCAGAGGCTTAATAATAGGTTCCCGTTGGCACCTTTTGGGTAAGAAACCCTAGAAATGGGTTAATATTAGGTCTACTTTCAGCCCATTTCTAAAGTAGGTTTACCTAACCTGCTTTAAACCCTAACCACACCCCGGACACTCCATACAACGCTCGCAAAATAATTACCTCAAACCCTCTATAAACAAATAAAGATTAAAAAAAAAAAAATAATTACCTACTACTGCTACATAAAAAAATGACGTTTGTATACTTATGAATGTGTGCGTGAGGTACTTGTCTTTGCGAGCGCTCTTGTTAAAGAACTGCGACGGTAACCTCGAAGTGCGGGGTGAGGTGCGGTAACTGATGTTAGTGCGGGGAAGGGAGTGTCCTTTCTGTACGTAGTACTTTAAGTATTCTGTGCCCTAACTCAGGAATATACTTAGGTATTCCAAGCTAGCAACGCTCGACACTGAATTGTTAGGGTTTCAGCCAACTAAAACACTTCAGGATAATCCCTTACAAACGTGCCTATAGATATAAATAGAAAGAATCAGACGCCTCGTTATCATGGCTTACTGCTGGGCAGTTGCGTAACACAATTAAAATGGCAACACCATTTAATTCAAAATAGAAAAAAGAAAATAATTATGGTGGTGGTAAAAATTCATGAAATAAAATTAAATGTTTATTTATCTAAGGGCTGATTTTTCCAACGCCAGATAATTTATTGGAGGCATAATTTTGATCTTTTGACAGTTCTTCCATACAAAAACTGTCAGACGTCAATTTCATTCCACGAATAAAAATTATCTGTCGATTGAAAAATCAGCCTTTAGTAGATATTTTTTTACACGTCAGTTTTTTGTTGGTTTATTAAACTAGATTATAGCTATTATATATAATAACTATAATCTAGATATTAGATTATATTTATAAAACTAGATGGCGCCAGCATTTCCAAGCTGATTGACTCCTGAGAAGAAATGTCGAAATAAACTCAGAGGTCATGGTTTCTTTTAAAGTCCAAACATATTTTTATTAAGATTATGAAGTAATGAATCAGCAATTTCCTTCAAAATCTTTCGGATTGCGAATAAAAGTGTGTGACGCAATTACCCCGTTGGCCTTTAAATTAAATTTAAATTAAATATAATTTATTTCTGGCAATTATTATACCCATGACGTACAGACACATACTCTTAAATGCTATAGGCATTAACATAATATAACATAATAACACAAATAGAATATTAAAATACACTAATACAATAACTAAAAATATACCCAACGTAGTACTACTTCCCCCTCCCTACCTAACTCCTACCTTTACTCTCTTTTAAAATTTACTAACAGACCTTGGACTACATTTCCTTACTAACCTGAACAGGAAGGTCTCATTGAAGACAGGGTTCAGGTTCTTGCGGTGGACCTTGGTCTGGAACTTCTTCTTGCGATCAGGGAGCAGGAACACCTTGATGTAAGGATCGCTGCTGCCGGTCACGTCCTTGATGGGCAGGTCGCGGGCTTCGAATATCTGGACAAGAGAAAACATATCTACTTAATAAAATCCATAAAGCCGCTGGGTCTAGCATGAAATTCTTCAAGAGTTCCTTTTTATCGAAGGTGAGCACTAAAGAACAAAAACGTTTTTAAATAGGGGATAAACGTTTGCATGGAAGTACTATATTATTACTATTATTACGGGAAGTAGGTGGAAAAACAATCAGAAGATTCTATTCCCTAAAATAGACAAAAAACCGCGGTCGAAACCAATCATCCTTGTCAAAAAATCAATTTAGAAATTAATCCCCCAGCCATTTCATACCACGTGTACTGCTGTCTGCTGCTGCTGTCATCAAGTCAATAAATTAATCAATTATCCTGTTTCCCCATACAAATGGAGCGCTCATCAAATTTCTAATCAACCAATTAATTTTGAGTGACAAAGAGACTGACACGAGCCAGCAATATTTTCTAAAATAATAGAAGTAATTAATTATATTTATGGTTGAGTACCCACATGTATCTTTCCTATACATCCATCAGGCGTGATCGGGGTCAAGAGCGCGCCCATTTAGCAAGAAAAAAAAATATGAGAAGACTTTTGCTTTAAAGAAAATGATTAAGCAATTAAGGGGTTTATTTATAAACGATGATTAAAGTTATGTGCCGTTTAAACGTCATTTATTGTATGGTTAAACAGTGGCTAATCACTACTTAAATTTAAGCAAAGTTTATGAATAAATAATAATGTAAATGTATTTTCTTTCTTTCTTTAGAATAACAAATTTTATTCAGATAAAAAATCCACACGTTGTTTGTAAAAGTCTTAACCTAATGATAGTAATAAAGGGGAACATGTCTTGCGTAAATTTTATATTCTTACCCCCTTACTAATAAACGTTGTATAGCGTCTTTGTAGTTACACAACGGTTTGTCTTCTTCTTTCGAAAGTCAATTTACTGACGACTGAAAGAGAGAAATCGGTGTGTAACTATTCATCTGATATAATACTTTTTTTAAGAGGGGGGTATAACAATACCTATCTATTTTATTAACCATGTGATATGACATGACATTTTGTCAAACAATATCTTACCTACAATTACAATATATTATGTATTTACAAAAGGTAAGAAAGAAAGAAAAGAAAGAAAGAAAATACATTTATTTAGCACAGACTCAAAGACACACAATACACCAGACACATACATCAAATAAAAACAAAAAGTAAACTTAAAAAAAAAAAAAAAAGTATAAAGTCCGATATAATAAAAAAATAAAAAAAAAATACGCAGGAAAGTGTGCCTCACGGCTGCGCTAAAAAGGGCCAGTTCAGCAAAAATGCCAGACAACTAGTGCCTGACGCTGGTTTTCAACTGGACCTGTGTGTGAGGTGACGGATGTAAATCAGTTTCATACAGCAACGTGACGTGTAGGTAAATAAAAACAAATAATAAAAATTTCAGATAAAACAATAATGAATAATAACTAGTGTGATATTGAAAACATTGCAAAAAAAATAAATAAATAAACAAGTAAAAAAACAAATACCTACTGATAAATAAATAAATGAGATGGCCGCATGCTAGACCTACGCAAATAAAGAAATTCTTCGAAACGAGTCAGAACAAAAAAAAAAAAAAAAAAAACTGTTTTATACGATGCCTGACTTCCACGTTTCAACGCATTGCCATAATAATAATTTATTTATCCGTGCACTGTGATGTCATCGCACAATACGCTGCAAGCAGCCGAGCACGGCGGACTATTTTCGGTCAGATTTCAACTTGTGTGTGTTTTGAACTTGTCATAGCTCTTGTTTTCATTGGGATTATTAACTAAATAACGTCTATACATAAGTTAGCTAAAACAATTTTGGCGAAAGTGGAAAAGGAAATAAAAATAGATGCACAAAATAAACGAAAAATATAAGGATGAAAGGTAAGCGCTAGTTGATAATAGAAATCTTTGTGTAATGAATAAAATAATGAATTCTTGTTTAATGTGAAAATGTGAAAACTACCCACTTATAATTTCCCGCCTCCTTTCTACAGTCTCATGGATGTCAAATCACAAAAGCTGCACAGACGTTCGCCCACTGCCAGATCTTGGTGAAGGATGAGTGAAATGGCGCCATCCCGACATCGTACGTCTCATTCGTGTGCAAGTAGGCCAGGCAACATTGGGTACGTTGACAAGCAAATGTGGTTGAGCGATGCCATAGCTGAATACAAATGTTTATTTTTATTTGTTTGTCTTGTATTCTGCAGGTTTCACATCTGCGAATGGGACGCAGCTGTGCCGCGGGTATCACAACTACAGCCACCGGGCCGAGGATACAGAGGACAAGGGTAAGGGTAGGTAAACATTTTCACACACGCTTCACAAAAATCAATGAACACGTGCGCACTGTCCAAACACTCCCGTAAGAGCATATTATGTAAATACCATCAACTTCACCCATTCAAGTTCGATTGAGTTCAACAACCTGTAAAGGTCGTGACCCACACTCGAGAAAAATCAAAGAAGGTCCTTCACACGCTGAATTTCCTATAAAACACCGTCCGACACTCAATTTTAAGGGCTTGTTTACCCGAGGAAAGTTTTTCGAGTGTCGAGGGGCAAGAATTTATAGTGGAAGTTTTGTGGGCAAGCCTCGCAAGGTGATTGCCACACTCGTGTGTTTACGGTACAAAAACCGGAGTGCTTTATGTCCTAAAGCTACGTTTCCTAGAAGGGCGCTGGCCGCCACATGCGTCTGTAATGTCGAAATACAGAATATTTTTTGACAGTATAGAGATATGAGAAACAAGGTGTAAAGTTCACTCATCCTCCATAGAAAAGGGAGGACCCTCCGAACAGACGGGTGTCGTTTTTGGCGGGCAACTACCCGATGATTCATGTCGGGCCGTTGTGTATGTATATGCTAGTTGTGCGGTAAACTTTGCTTGCGAGATGTAGGATTTTGCGTGACGTCAATATGACGCGTAGTTCGTATGTGTGTTGTAGATACCGCTACAACACCTTAGAATAGAATAAAATACTCTTTATAATGTACACCATATAAATTACAGATATAAATATATAAATTTTACAAAGGGTGACACAACAGGCGGTCTTATGGCTAAGAGCGATCTTTTAAAGACAACCTAGAGAAAGATAAAAAGGCCCTAAAAACAGCATCTTGATGTCAAATACTGGTAAAAATTACAGAATTTCATGACGTCCGTTATAAATATGACGGAAACGCTCTTTTAGAAAACGACTCGTCTGGCGATTTTCTCGATCAGTGATTCGAAATGCATTTTTTGTTTACACGGACGCTTCCAATTTTTTAAGAGAAGGCAATTCTCGCGCTCTTGTCTCATACCGTTTACAAGAATAAACTGTAATCTCATTTCGATAATCGCCTATTCGAGGCGAGAAACTCTTTTTATGTAAATGAACCATTACATTTGTCACAAATCTGGGCCTTACTGTCCCCTGGTTTCATTTTAGGACGCAGCACAGAAGCGACTGATTAGGAAAATTCGGCAAGTTACATCTTACTTTTTGGGTCACCAAAAAGGTTAATTGAAGAAAAATGAGGCCGACGAAGGCATAGTTAACCGATTTAATTTCGTTTCTTTTGTTTAACGTCTCTGGAAGAACCTCTTTCGTTCCGTACCATCGTACAATATTTAACATTACATGTATAAAAAATCGCGTTATGGGAGCCCCCCTTAAATATTTATTTTATTTTGTTTTTAGTATTTGTTGTTATAGCGGCAACAGAAAGACATAATTTGTGAAAATTTCAACTGTCTAGCTGTCGCGGTTCTTGAGATACAGCCTGGTGACAGACAAACGGACAGACAGCGAAGTCTTAGTAATAGGGTTTTGGGTACGGAACCCTCAAAATGAAACGGCAATAAGCTCATTTCCCAATTAAATTGTAGAATTTCATTTAACGCAAGTACTTTACAACGTTAATAAACGAATACAATAAAGGACTAGGCCCAAAAAATACTATAAAACTATAACAGCCATTCCGCCAATTCCGCGATTTTCAACCCTAGGCACCGGTTGGGGTGAATGGCCTCGTTATGGTATCGATATTGACCTTTAGATAATAACACAAAATTGATACCCCTATGCTCTCGTTGGCTCGAGTAGGTATCTAATATACAGGATAGGCATACAGTGGTAAAAAGATTACAAAGTGGATAGCGAGGCTGAATGTCAAATAGGTTTTTTTTTTCATCAATTATTTTTTCTGTCTGAATCTAGTGCAGAGAGATTAGAGCAGTTGTGGCCCAAAGTTACGGCCAACTTACGAGTTATTGGTCGTAGGTTCGAACCCAGACAGGCGCTTTACTTTGTATAAATTATTTCATCACCACTGCTCACAAAACGTTGAAGGAAAACATCGTAGGAAAACGGCATGTCCTAGAACCAAAAATTCGAAGACATCTGACATCTACTAACCAGCACAGGGCCCGCGTGGTGGATTACGGCCCACTCTTTCTTATCGAGAGGTCTGTGTCCTAGCAGTGGAAACATTATAGCCTGATTATGATGATGAATCTAGTAGGTAATCCTAAGTTAAGGTGAACGCGCCTGAATAGAATTATGGGTATTCGGCCAGAAACAGCGTTAGCGCACACACGTCGATCCTTAATGTCGCGATCGCGAGTGCCCGCCATCACAAAATGTAACTGAAAGTGCCGTTTCATTTTAGTATTACAATAAATGTATGTAATCAAAGTTGAGAGAGAATCATTTCAACCCTCAACACCTAGTCCTTGTTAATGTAGTAATCTTGGTTGCTATGTCGATAGTATTTTATTCATTTATAAAAATATCGTTGATATATTAAGCTGTACTATTTTTGTAAATGTTGCATAACAGATTTATATTTATTTAGATCAATGTTTTTGTTGCTTAAGGCGTCAAAAATGGATGTATGTGAATTGTTATCGAAAGCTTTGGAATAATCAACAAAAGCGAGGTATAACGGGATTTTATATTCCTGGTGTTTTTCAATGAGTTGATTGACTGTATGCAGATAATGCTGATGATCTGTCGTAGAAAGGCCCCCAGGGGTTGGTGTTTATCTAGTTCGCCAGATATGCGATTTTCAATTATTTTTATGAATATTTTGAAGATAATTATGTGATATTAAACTAATGCGACTGTTTTATTAATACCGGATTTATCACCCTTTTTGTGAAGCAGAATAATATTAGAGTGACATAAATCTTTAGGAAAACTACCTGAATGCAGAATGTTGTTAAAGAGCCGGGTGATGTATGGAAGTTTTAATCGTCAGAATGTTCTCACTTTCGTTAAAAAAACATGTATCTTGCACTAATGTTAGGAAGTTATTTTTTTTTTATACATGAAAGGGTATTTCATGATAGTCCCATCGCAAAAAAAAAATCATTAAAAAGAGCTTGTCGAAAAAAGCTATAATTTTTTTTTAAAGTGTCTTCGAAGAATTTCCCCAAAAATTAAAAAAAAATATTCATATCTCCTAAACTATCAAAAATCGCGGAGCATACATGGTGTATTTTCGGATATCCCTAGATATGAGAAATCAATTTTTTTACAAGCCTTTATTTAACCTGCAATGTATGTATGTAACTATGTTTGTTCGGGTGGATTCTTGCAACTCAATTTAGAAGCAGATATCTTCAACCGATTGAGCTGAAATTTTGTATACACGTTTAGTTTGGATAACAATGCATGGTTAGCTGTGTGACGTCATTCTAAATCCAACATGGCGGAACCCCCAAGATGGCGGACTAGTTATTTTTATTGATGTCACTATTTGGACCAACCTGTATATCTAATACTTTTGATCTATTCATTTGCTTCTTACCATCTCCATCTTTTAAATAGATGTGATCCATGACTTGTGATTTCGTCTATTACGATACGGTACAATAATTTTCAATAAAACTGAGAACTGAGAGCAAGCAATGATTGAACTTCAACTAAATTAATAAATACTGTCTCGGTTATTGACTCAAGAATAAAAATAAATGATAAGTGGAAAACGTTCCGTCGACATTTGCTGACTTTGTAAAGTATTATATTATTTGAATGTGAAGACTATGTCATTTATATTATTATTTTTTATTTTTTCTGTTAGTTTTTGTCATGGTCTGGCAGTTTGAGTAATTTATGTGGTAGGCCACATAAATTACTCAAACTGCCAGACCATGACAAAAACTAACAGAAAAACAATACCAAAAAAAGGACATTTGGGTAGGCCCAAATGTCCTTTTTTTGGTATTGTTTCTCAAATCATTGAGCTCCTAAAGTTTTTAGTTGAGCTGCACGATTTCTGACAAATGCGTGCACTGACTGGACAGGTCCTCTTAATCTGTGTGGTTCTTTCAGACATCGATCATCTCAGACATCGATCCACATATACTTCATATCATCTGACCAAGATTATGTCTGGACTTTAAAAGAGACTGTGACCTCTGAGTTTGTTTCGGCCTTTTTTCTCAGACTAGTCAGATAGGAAACGCCGACCTCATATAGTTTTTAAAATATGATTGACGTGTAAAAGTCTTTGTGCAAACCTACTTACAAAAATAAAATAATTTATCATTGGAATAAAAACAAAAGACTAACTACTCCTTCATTTAAATGCTACCTTCATCTCAACTAAAGACACGTCCAGACGCTTCCCTCCTTCTAAGCCTAACTTCCAATCTAGGGGGACATACTAAGTCCCATGGACGCGATCGATTGTATTAAGCCCAGCCAAGGAATAAGAAATCCGCATAGAAGCGAAACTCGTGAACCATCTTTACGTTTGAACACTCAATTTTTACTTTTTTACGTGCTTTTTAAAACCAATTTACAGAATATAAACATCATAATTATATCATTATCATTGACAGCGGAGCGTTTGTGCACCAACTGTGCCGTCCCACGCATTTCTTTAACTTTCGCCCAACACGACCAAGTTATAACCGATGCGGGAACGCAGTTGGTGCGCGATCATAGTGGATACCCAGCTTTACTTTGCAAGCGACACTTGATTTGTTGAAAGTTTTAAACGCTCCAAAACTATAGGCATTTAGGGCGGATTTCTCCAATGAAACTGACCGCGACCAGCATTATTCACAAACACTCGATACGCTTGCGTATCGTATCGAACATTAATCATTGTTATCATAGGAGTCTTCTAAACGCTGTTCACAAGTCCAAAACCCGAAAATTTTGTCAGTTTAAATCAAACAGACGCTCGCTATTCTTCCAACAGCTATTTGCTGTTGAGGGCAAGTCAAATCAGGTTATCGAAATGTCAGGATTTCGATACGATAGCCTGTCGTATGGTTGTGAATAGCTATGCAGCACATCTAAACCAAGTTCAAGAGCTGTCAATGTCATATTTGTTGTGACACTGACAGCTGCTTAGAATGCGTTCAAAACCGGTGTGTCACTTCTATACATTCTTAATGAATGGTCTATGGCTAAAGATCAGTGCACAGGCAAGCTATCTGGAGGAACATGCCACGAGATAAACTGGAGGCAACGACGTGTTCTCGTTTCTCAAGGGTCTTTAAGGTTGTGTAGGATTTCACAATGTTAGAATTGTAAATTGTAATTGTGTGCCTAATTTTTTTTTATCTACTACCTACTAACACAGTTTTTTTTTAAGTTACTTGTAATACTAACACGCTAAGGGCCTACGATGCCTGCCAATAAAAGATTTTTTTGTTTATTTATTGTTTTTGGAGAAAATCTATGATAACTCAAATTTATAATATGAGATTTAAGTCATAAGTTTGTTTGAACGTGCTAATCTCTGTAACTACCGTCAGATTTGTAAAATTATTTTTGCATTTGATACTCCAATTCTTGATCGAATAAAATTTAATTTTTTGAATAGAAAACAAACAGCTTATTTATCAAATTAAATTTTGACAACATCCATCGTTTTCTTACTAAACTTCAACTATATCCGACGATCATGTATACTTATCTCTTTCGTTGACTGTACCTAGTTAGCATTACATACCTATTCGGGTACAGTTGAAAGAAGATAAGCCCTTTGTGACGATTATTATCTTTGAAGGACGTAGGTACCTAGTTAATTAGTGTTAATGATCTCATTAAGGCTTCAGTAACATCGTTTACGTCTTCTATTATTTGAATTATAATCATAATTATGTAGGTTTCAGGTGAATTTAGTTCATTAATTTGAAACAATGATGTGTAATATTTTTTCCACACAAAATAACCCCAATGATGATTGCATGTTATCTCTCCAGATCCGTTGGTTGGCTGGTAGAGAATGCGGTTTATTCGTCGTGTGTAATCACGGTTGTCAGTGTTGTATGGATTACTATGGAATATGTTGAAGGACACGCTTTTCTACGGCGCGCTTTGGCGGCTAACAAGATCACTGAGAGCTACCCAGCTGTCTTTTTGAGTGGTTGTGTCTTGAACCGTGTTCGTCAGTTTGAATATCTAGGGCATATTGTTACGGAGGATTTGAAGGACAATCTAGATGTGGACCGGGAGCGAAGAGCATTGGCGGTGAGGTGTAATATGTTGATCCGAAGGTTCTCACGCTGCACAGGTCCAGTTAAAATAACACTTTTCAAAGCATACTGTCAAGTATTTTACACGTGTAGCCTTTGGTCTAGCTTCACTCTAAAGGCCGTTAATACTCTTCGAGTCCAGTACAATAATGCATTCAGGATGCTGTTGGGGCTGCCACGCTTCTGTCGTGCCTCAGGGATGTTCGTGGACGCCCGGATTGACAGCTTCGCTGCAATCAGGCGCAAGCGAGCAGCGTCCTTGTTGCATAGGGTGCGTGCCAGTAACCACAGTCTCCTACGAGTCATTGCCAACAAACTGGATTGTCATTTCATCTGGCACTTAAGTCAGCTACATGCTCCTGCAATTATGGTTATGTCTACTAACATAGTTTTTAACGCCCTTGTTCATAATCCTATTTTATCTCTATTTTAGCTAAAATAGGTTTATAGAACGTTTGTCTTCATCTGTCACGTTGTCATTTCTGTGTGTAAGAAAGAGACAAACCCCATTTTAACTAAAATAGATTTGATAAGTTTTATGAATAAGGGGGTTTATGTTACTAACATCTTGGTATTTCTTTTTGTGGCTTTTTTTTTGTATGTATTAACAATAGTTTTTGTAAGGTTTTTTTTGTGTTACTAACAGTGTATGGAGTACGTCTGAAATAAATATCTTATTATTATACGCTGTACTGGAAAGAAACCGTGCCGTGTATAAAGAGCATTATTGTGCACAACGTTCGATAAAGAAAAATAAAAATACAGTGGCACTCCGGGAGTAGCCGACAGAAGTGAAAACTAAACACAAACAGAATACTTTGCCATCACTCACTGACATCTGTTCATCATCGGAGACCTTTACTGTGCGTGGTTGTACACGTACTTGCCACATCAATACGTTGGCAATTTCCTGAACAAATAATACATACGTCCCACCACTACAAACTGTGTGCAAGTGCCGTTCGGAGACCGAAAACAATAACGATAAATTGTTCCACCGAACCGCACGTTACAAAATTTTGGTTCAGTGCGGTTAGTGGAAGTGCTCAGGTGCTGTTCGTCCAAGTGCGGTTCAAATCAGTGCTCTGAGTAGAATACCTCCCATTCCATAGCAGACGTAGCTATGACTTACCTTGACAACTAAAGCCTCGACTTCCTGGTCGTACTTGAGTGCGAAGTGCAGCTTGCCACAGAACTCGAGCTCAGCACTGTCCGTGGATGACTGGCGGACCAGCTCATTCTTGTAGAGCTCCGGCTGGAAAGAAGGTTATATGTTAGTATGTAAATCATTTGCAGTCATTTAGAAGGGAGAAGCCCGATAAAGAAGAGACACATCTCCTTTGTATTATGCGGGTGAAACCGCGGGACGCAGCTAGTTATCCTATAAACTTCTATTGTTGAACTTATGCCTCCAAATGACAATTGCACGACACTGTACAGTTATTAATAAACTTGTGCTTTCCCCAAAAAGCCTATTCTACAATTAAAGTCAAGCATAAAACTGTTACAACGTCTATTTCATTGATCAATAAAACCTGTACAGTTATTCGTAGCACTCTAATTCAAGTCCAAACATTAATTTAACAGTTCAAACAATCCTTTTAATCACCTCCGTTTATCACTTCAAATACAAGTAAAGCCAACAATGTTAATAACCCTCGGGACCTGGCCAATCAAAAACAATAAAAAGCCACTTTACAGTCAATCTGACCTCCATCTACACAAAATTTAATTTACGGCTGAAACTTGGTCGTTTAAATTTAACGCGGCCGATAAAAAATATTCAATAGAGCGTGTTTCATGGTAAAGGCAATTTTATGGGAGGCTTTTAAAAATATGGTCCTACATTAAACGGCGGGTAAATATATTTTGTATAGTAACAATGTGGTGTATGTCTGAATGAGCAGACGAGGAATAAACTTTGTTTTTACCCGACTACGGAGGGTATTGATTTTAACCAGTATGTAATGTATATATGTGCTCATAACATCAAAAGTACTTATAATAATTTGACAAATGAGATATCGTTAGAAACGTCTTGACCGTCCGCTAGTTATAGGCTATGTGGCGTCACACTAAATTCAATATGGCGCCCTCTAGAGGATATAAAGTAATGAATTTAAAAATAACTATTTTGGTATGGTGACTTGTTGGGTATCAAATGAAAGGGCTTAATTAGCACATTTCAAAAATATAAATATTACTGAAATAAGTCCCAAAATAATTAAATAAAAAATAAGTTTAAAGACTAAACCCCAACTACTGAAAAGGATGAAACAACAAAATTCCCTTTAGTCGCATGCTACCATAGCTTATAAGTATGTTAGTACAGCGGTATGCGACCACGGGAAGGTACTTTCTTGTTTCATCCTTTTCGGTAGTCGGGTTTTTTTTAATGTTTAAAACACTTCCGTGACTGGAAGACCGACAACTCACGAAAATGACTGAAGATACCGATAAACATAAATATTTGTTAACCTAACCCGTGCTCTCCGCTGGACTATGGTCTCCCGCAATGCCTTCCGCTCTTTCCTGTTTGTTGCTTCTTCTAGCCAATACCTACATACAATTCATCATCGGCCTAGCCTTTTTCCTACAATGTTGGGGTCGGCTTCCAGTCCGGATGCAGCTGAGTACAAGTATTTTACATGGAGCGACTGCCTATCTGACCTCCACAACCCATGGGTAATACGAAACCCCTTTGTAAGACTGCTTGTCAGACTTTCGGGCTTCTGACGACCCGTAACGACTGTCAAAGATCCACGAATGACAGCCGAGACCAACAGCTTTACGTGCGGTCCCAGTTACGGAGGGGTCTTGGTATGTAAAGATGGTCACCCATCTACGAACCAACCGCGGTAAGCGTGGCTTAACCTGATCGATCGACCCGTGCGGCTGTTATTACTTTGCCACAACCTACATACAATTATGAAAATTTATTTAAGACTAGCTGTGCCCGCGACTTCGTTCGCGTGGATGTCGGAACTTAACAATATCCTGCGAGGATACCGATTCAAATCTTTATTTTTTATTTAAGCTAGTGCTTCTCTATTAATAACATTAGTTGTGGAACCATCTGAAGCGTACACAAAAAGGTTATTGGGGTTGTTTACGCGTGAAAGAGCTACGTATAGTTGACCATGGGAAAAGCATCCCATACTTAGGTCCACCCCCGCAACGGATAATGTCTGGCCCTGAGCTTTATTAATCGTCATGGCATAACAAAGACTGACTGGGAATTGCACTCGTTTGAAAGAGAAAGGAAAGTTGTTAGGAATAATAGGTATTCTTGGAATAAAAACAATATCACCGGCACCGCAACCGGTTAATATTTCAGCTTCGATAATGTTTTGCTGCAGATTTGTGACTTTGAGCTGAGTGCCGTTACAAAGTTTGGGAGGACATCAATTTCTGAGGAGAATTATTGGAACACCGATTTTTAAAACTATTTTGTTGGCGGGAAGTCCGGGTGTGTTGAGGGAATACAAAAATTCTACCGGGTAGTGCGTGGCGTCATCTTCTTCCATAACTGTATTTATAGAGGTGTATTCTCTACTATTTCCGGACACATGCATCAATATTTTTAAATTAATTGCCGCAGCTTGGTCATTGCGGGGAGTCAAAATAGCTCGCTGACATAGCCAAGAACCGGCTTGATTTCCCATATTTGTGGAATCTCCGTACACAGAAGAAATTAGCTCTTGTTGTGATGTAACGCAAGAACAGAGATTAGCGACCAAATTAACTTTTCCATCTTCTTGTACGGGGTATGTGCCATCGCCTATTTGTAACAATAAATTGGAAAACTCCTGTGCATTTTCGCAGCCTCCTAACTGTGCACGCATATTTACGCTCAGGTGTGTAGATGATATATTGCGCCATAAAACAGAACTCTTCAGACATGCAGCAATTTCATCGGCTCTCGTTCCTCGGGGTACTATCGGGAGTGTCTGCCGAAAATCACCGCAGAACAGTACCGTAATGCCTCCTATCGGCCGGTCATTTTGCCTTATGTCCTGCAAAGTTCTATTCACTGCTTCTACAGCTTTGCGGTTTGCCATTGTGCACTCATCCCTAATAATTAAAACACAATCGCGTAAAACCTTTGCTTTATCGCTATTTCGTGATATGTTGCAAACCGGGCTTTCCGTACGGTCCAAGTCAATAGGAATTTTAAATGTTGTGTGTGCCGTTTTTCCTCCAGGCAATAATGTGGCTGCTATCCCTGAAGAGGCGACAGCAAGGGCAATTTACTTTGGTTCCTTATTCGAGCCAAAATAACATTGGTTAGGAAAGTTTTCCCTGTGCCACCCGGTGCGTCTAAAAACAGGATTTCACCCGAGGCGTTATCTACACTGCAGCATTCCCTATCAAACGTCTGGCGCTGTTCCTCTGTCAAATTTGCGCAGTCATTTTGTAAAATTTCTTCGAGTTCCACGGGATTGTAACTAATTTCTGATACGTACTCTCTGTCCATCGACTACCGGTGTGGGCAAACCATAACAACGCCATCTATCGAAGTGCTATTAATATTCAATACTGCACGTAGTTGATCTCCAGATGTAGTCCATATTATAATTTTCAAATTTACATTTTTGATGTGAAAACTTCTTTAGCGGCGTTGCACACTTTTTGTAATGGGTAAAAAATGTTAAACTCGCGTCAGGACATCGCGTCAGGACACGTGACCGTCAGGAGAGATTTCCCCCCCCCTCTCTTTCTACGGCGGCGCCAACCGAAGTGAACCAAGTGACACACGACAATGGATGGATGGATGGATGGATGGATGGATGGATGGATGGATGGATGGACGTGGACGTGGACGTGGACGTGGACGTAAAATGAAAAAAGTGACGCAGAAGTAGTGAAAAAAATTAGTTATATTAATTAAATTAATAATTGATTAATTTCAACGTTAATATTCAAGTTTTCTCTTCTGCCGGCACTCCCGGAGTGCAACCCGTCTTTTTTTTAGGTGTGAACTGATTACGATGAAACAAAAAACTCAATGTTACTTCAATTTATAATTTTTAACGCAAATATTGTTGCGTATAAACGTGAAGTTGTGAGACCAAGTGCATATTAACACACATTAACTAATTTTGTCCAGAGATGGCGCTGTTTTAATATTTATTTCTGAAACACTTAGAATTTTCTAATTTACAATTTTTAGGTGTGTGTGAACTGATTACGATGAAACAAAAAACTCAATGTTACTTCAATTTATAATTTTTAACGCAAATATGTTGCGTATAAACGTGAAGTTGTGAGACCAAGTGCATATTAACACACATTAACTAATTTTGTCCAGAGATGGCGCTGTTTTAATATTTATTTCTGAATCACTTAGAATTTTCTAATTTACAATTTTTAGGTGTGTGAACTGATTACGATGAAACAAAAAACTCAATGTTACTTCAATTTATATAATTATTATCGCAAATATATATAAACATAAAGTTGTGAGACAAAGTGCATATTAAAACACGTTAACTAATTTTACTTCTGGTAGGTACACTTTAAATTCAAAAATCTTTTGATAGACTGAACCGATTGCAATGAAACAAAAACTAAATGTTACTTCAAGTTACGCTAAATCGTTGTGTATAAAAGTTATCTACATTTATTTCGTACATTTTACGTGATGCTCGGATAACTAAACATACAAACAGACAAAAATTCTAAAAATGCTGGAATTGGGTTCTATTGGTTGTCCTTTAACACCCTGGCTATATTTTTTTATTTTTTTTTTAATGTACAAAAACTTCTTTTCTACAGTTTTATTATATGTATAGATGTAGCAGGTGGCGTTCTGAAGTCTATGCCTACCCATAGGAAAGAGGCACGAGTTTATGTATTTATCTACACCCATGCTATAAATCCTCTATAAAAGTTTCTGAAACTGTTAGCTTATTGCCAATATTAAAACAACCAATTTCATAGCAACTATAATATCATCCAAACGAGTGTTATTATGTTGTACTAGATTTCATTATGCAACTCGTTTTCAAAAAAGAACATTGTCATGCACGCGCGTTTCACTACCACAGCGCAGTAATTTAAAAAAAAGAACATAAAGGTTATTCGAATTCACGTCGTATCCCGCCGGCCGTCATTTTTGTTCCATATTAGTATTGCAAAAAACTGTTTTAGAACCTTTTATAGAGAGGATTCATATACTTCATATATTCATAGACTTTATCTACACCCATGGGTGTAGATAAAGTCTTGTATGCAACTGTACATAATTAGGTATTAAAACACGCAAATAGCGCAGAATTGGTGCCCTGAGACAGTGAGGCGGGGTCGCGGCAGACCACGCAGGAGATGGCGGGACGAGCTGGTTAGGTTCCGTCAAAACTGGAGGGAGGACGCGCGGGCTCGCGAAAAATGGAAGGAGTGGAGGGAGGCCTTTGCCCAGGAGTGCGACAGCGCAGGCTAGATAAAAAAAAATGTGATTCTCAGGGGTTTAAGGTTAACAAGTACCTGTGCGAACGAACGAAGTCGCAAGGAACAGCCACTGAGATACGTAATACCATTAGGAACAGACGCCAGCACATCAAAGCTACTACAATCTATCAAAGTTCTTTAATAGATTTTCAACTTAATCGCCAAAGCGTTAGGTTCAAGGTTCATTGGGAAAATTTTACAGTTTTGGGTAGCTTGATGTGCTGGCGTTTGTACTTATGTGCTTTTGCTTTTGTACATCTACAAGATGTCAACGAACGTTCGAAAGGAACAGTCACAAAAGCCACAAAAGTACGTACGTAAGTAGTAGTACGTAGTAGTACGTAGTAGTACGCAGTAGTACGTAATCTTATCATTCTGACAACTAATCGGCATATCAACTGAAATGATAAACTAGAACATATTTATGTTCTAGTTTGAATATCTGTCTGTAAATATGTTAGACAACTGTATTCGTAGAGTACCTAATTTATCCATTTACATAATATCAGGCAATTTCTTCTCGTCTTTTACCAAAGACAAATGTCTAAAGACTATTAATACAGGTTGTAAGTACATTTTTCTCAATCTTTTAAACTAAATAAGACTTTGAGCTTATCTAGCGAAATTGTTTTCAGAATGTCTTCATTATGAAAATTTCTTTACGTTTTAGCAAAAAGTAAATTTTTTCTAGATTTTTTCTTCCTTTGATTTAGGCAAGCATTCATGATATTATTTTTTGTAAAGTAATTAAATCATATAATAGTAAAAAAATAATAATTAAATAACGCTAGTAATTAAACTGGCATAGTCATGAAATAACTAAAAACTGAAATTAAAATGCGTTCCCAAATTTTAATTGCTTTCTGAGAACGGCGCTGATTGCTATAATTTTATTAATATGTATGGTCGCGGTCATAGGGACTGGGCCGTTATCCACCACGCAGGATGCCGGTTTCCTCACGATGTTTTCCTTCACCGTTTTGAGAGCAGTGGTGATGAAATAGCTGACACAAAGTGCCTGACGGGGTTCGAACCTACGACCTACAAACTCGTAAGTGGCGGCAGTTACCACTGGGCCACCGCTATGTGTTTATTGTAGTATTTATTTTATTTATTTATTCAGTAGTACACATATATTTAATACATTTAAGATGGTGCCAGCATAAACTCATTAGAGTTTTGCACCAAAATCATCGACTATATAATTTAGAGAATTATAACCACTTAAGTAGGTACTTATGTAAAAAGTAACAACAAAAACAAAACAAAAAATCAAATTACAACGGGTACAAGCGAAATATTAGCTAATTACCAGTGTAACCAGTGCACATCAGTGATCAATCCGTCCGTCAAAAAGTGGTGGAGAGTTATATGATTTTTAGTAGTAGTTAGTTTAAAATTTTATTTGTGTTATGATATTATTGTTAGGTATTATTTTTGCTTTATTATTGTTTTAAACTATTTATGTATAATGAATTAAATAATTTATTTTATTTTTATTAATGTATTTAGGTGTTTATATTTTGTAAAAAATGTTGCTTTAATAATTAACGATTAAGTGTCCTTGTTGGCAACAAGCTAAGTATATTATTTCAACGTTAAAATCCATCTTAAAGTATCGTCCCGATTTACCCCTGCTTTCCTATTCATCCCGTTACATGGTATATCATAGCACAGATTGATACAAACTATGTATCGCATACACAACTAGCAACTAGTTAGAACCAACTATGAACCAAACTGTTTGGTCATGCAAATAACACAACTGCCATTAATTTGTACTTAGGCCAAACAATAGTTTAGTCAACACAGAATGAATTGTTTAGTTGTA
This sequence comes from Amphipoea oculea, assembly GCA_945859645.1. NCBI lineage: Eukaryota > Metazoa > Arthropoda > Insecta > Lepidoptera > Noctuidae > Amphipoea > Amphipoea oculea. The sequence goes on along the minus strand of OX243865.1, from coordinate 17,960,571 downwards.
CTATGGAAACTATATTTCGCAGAAAGGATGCACGCCGCACTGTGTATGTTTCGTTGGTATTCGTCATAGACTCATAGTGTCACTTTTATTTAGATATGTATGTTTTTCCTTTTTTTTTTGTTTTTGTATCGGCACCTTGTTTTTATATTATGTTCATGTGGGTAATAGGTTATCATGTAATGTTGTACTTTTGTGGGCGTCAAATAAATGGTTTATCTATCTATCTATAAATACAGTCAATTCCCCAGCAACGAACCAACCTATCCGGCAACACAATAAACGTACTGTGGATGCCAATAGGTATAGTACCACTTAAAAATTGTGTGCCTTGAATTTATGATTTAAATACTTTTACCAGAAATTTTCATACGATACTTTAATTTTAACCTTTAAGATGTTTTTCATTTGACTATTGACGTTAATTTTAAACCGCAATTTTCGTTAGTGATTTTTCTATTGCAAAGCCTTTTGTTTTTTCCCGCGCCACCTCGAATAATAATGTTACTAATACTTTTTCTTGGAAAGTGTGAGGAGATATGCAGATGAAACCTTCTAAATACAAGGGCATGTGAATATGTTTCTTATTCCCTTTTTTGAGTGATTGAGTAAGAATTTAACCAGAATAGTGTTTGTTAACACTTTTATCACATATTATGTACTTTTAAAACAGACAGTAGCAACGAAAGAGTCTCGACAATAACCCAAACAAAGTCTTCTGCAAGTCAAAACCAATGCTGAACGCTACACAGTAAACACCTCGCTAAAACAAAGGCGCTTATAAAATACAACCCTTCAAAACCTGTCATCGATTTCCTTCATTAAAACGTAACAAGACTATCAACCCTTCGACGTGACAACTCAATATCCATCCCCTCATTATCGATGGCGCTGCGAACGTGAACACTATTGAATAACGCGGCTTCAAATTGAAAGGGAGGGGCTGTAATGAGTTCCAATTCAATGGGGCAGTGAGACAACGCATATGCCTGCGTTGGTTATGGAAATGTAGCGATATCTACAACGACACATGTGAACTACACAAGCAGAGTTTACCGTGCAACTAGCATATACAGGGTCCCATTAAAATAGATGGACTTTGAACACAGCGCTCAGTACGTCTAACCAAAGATATCCAAGCCAAAAAAATACACTGATTAAAATGATTTTATTTTGACCTAAAATAATAAATTGCCGGCACATTAATGTATTTTCGTTGGCTGATTATTTTTCTTATAAGTATCTAATGCGTTTTTCTTATATATTTTTTTACCATCGTCTTTATTTTGGTGGTCTGAATGATTTCTAAAAGTTGGTCCATCTATTTTAATGGGACCTTATATACAACGGCCCGACATGAAACATTGGGCAGTTGCCCGCCAGACACGAAACCCGTCTGGCTTGTTGGAGAATCCTCCCTTTTCATAGAGTATGAGTGAACTTAACACCCTGTTCCTCATGACTCTATAGATTAATCAATTTGTGCTTAGTTATAACTACAGATATGTGTCTGTTATTGATTATGCAGTGCATATTATGGATTGAGCCTAAATAGCATTATCACCTTATCCCCACTGCTGGGATACAGGCCTCCTCTCTTTGAGAGGGAGTGGGCCGTAATCAACCACGCGGGCCCAGATGCGAAATCCAATACGATTCTGGCAGTCGCGGTTGTTTTTTATTTTAATGCAACCTTCAAGCGCGCTACAGATACGGTGTTTGTCTTATGCATGTATCCAAACGCACATGCAATTTGAATTGCATTGCTAAAAACCAAAAAATCAATTAACACACATATTGTTTTGCCATTTTCTGTCGCCTGCTCTAGAGAAATGTAATTGTTGCGATTAATTTTAGTATATTTAAGAAGTCATTATCATATATTAATAATTACTGTACATTTATGTATTCTGAATTGATTTGAGGGCAGAATCCGGCCATGTCATTTTAATGGAAAATACGAAAGACGTATTAAAGCAGTTTCGAAACTATATAACATTGCCTGCATAACACTAACATTGCCCTTGCTCCAGGGCTGTCAAAACCCCGTCCCGCACAACATAATACCTAAACCTAACACGTCATACCCAATGGTTTACGCATGGACAGGTTCTAAATTAGCTACATTGTTCCTGCGTAGATTGTCACTGAGCTGTCAGTGACAGACGTGTCATTTCCACATGATTTCCGCAACGGACGGCTACTGACGTAAAGGAGAGGACTCACCGGGAGCATTGTGTGTAACAATAGAAAAGTTCTATATTGACCACTACATTACAATAATGAGCTAGGTTTGGCTTTTGTTAAGAGCATGGCAGTTGAGAATGTGTCATGCTCACTTAAATGTCTCAATGATGGTGGCGCGTGTGTTGGATCATTCGGTTCCCTACAAATGGTTGAGCTTAATGGTGCTGATCCACGCGTCATGTTCGTGAACGGGCGCCGTCGGTTGAGACTGGGCATCTCTTAACTGCCAAGGCTTATTTTTAATCTTATTTTTGTATTGTTTCTTCATTTGTGTGTTTTTTACATTGTTCTTACATACATATAGAAGCAACAAGATTAATGTACCCAGGATTTTGTAATATCTTGATTTAAAAGAGTATCCATGGAGTTTCTTGCCCGTTCTTCTCCATAGAGATCTACGCTTTGGAATGGGCAACTAGCTTTAACTTTCTGACTAACTGACCGACTGCTTAATTGTGACAATTCAAAAGTGCCTTATCTTATTAGCCTGTGACGTCCCACTGCAGGGCAAAGGTTTAGACAAATTAACCCACCGCGCTTGTCTAGTGCGAGTTGGTGGGTGTACAGTGGACCGCCTGACTGGGTCCGTGGGCGCCGCTTTTGACGTGCTAGATGTTCATCAGCCGCCGCCCTGAGTTGATATCCTGCACTAATATCGACTGTTCCATCCGAGCCTATTTGGGTGTATTTATCCCATAGCCTACAGGTGTCCTTCTACATTTAGTTCAATACTAAATGCACGACAGTTTAAAGTCATATCGAGGACGTTTAGTTGAAATAAATGCTTTGAGTTTGAGGTACTTGGAAAGCTGCCACGCTTAAATGGAATTGAGCTGGACACATCTGTCGTTTGTCAGACGATCAATGGACCAAACTTAGGACCCAGTGGGTCCCGCTTAATGGCAAACGACATCGCGGCAGGCGCAGACGCAGATGGCGGGATGAGCTGGACTTCTTTAATAAAGATTCGTCCTTGGCTGCTCTGAACAGATATTCATCACATCAAATATTCATTTGTTTGTTACCTCTTCACGCCTAAACCACTGAACCGATCATCCTGAAATTTTGCATATACGTTGTCAGATGTACAGAAACGGACATAGGGCACCTTTCATCCCGAAAAAAAGTGCTGTTCCCGAAGAAAACAACAATGACGTTATTATGATAATAGATGGCGCCACGTGTCTTTCGAATCATGATTGAATTATATTACAAACTTTAGAGTTTAGAGCTTTTTCGTGAGCGACACTTATATTATGCGGGTGAAACCGCGGGGCGCTGTTAGTAAATAAATAATTTTGCTTTTGTACAACGGTAGGTACATACGTTTTGCTTAGTTTTAGGGGGGGGGGGGGGGGCTTCTGTAAATATGAAAAGTGTTATTTTAATCTGACTATTTGGGAAACTGGTTAAATGATTAGTGATAAATAATCCTAGTGTCCTTGATATCCTATTTATACAGGTGTTACTGTACCATAGCGGACTTTACCGCCTAAATCTTGCGGCGGTGCCAAGACAAGCCTCCTTAAAGTTTTCGCCTATTAGGAAAGCGATAACGCAATTAGTTGCAACCTGCACTGCGCAGCTTAGTGTCGCATCACGTGTACTCCTTTTGTGAATTTTACGGACGAACTATTTGACCTTGGCGTGCTTACTAGAGAGCGCTTTTATTTTTTGAGTGCAAGCAAAAATTAACTTAGTGGTGGTCAGGCGGCAGTGTCCGCGATAGTACATGCGAATACTCCCGGTGAGTACTAACTCTCCTTAACGTACTGGTCTAACAAATGTTGTTGCGAAGCAGCCCTAGAAAATCTGTCGTCAGGAAAAGTAAGACTCAAAGTAATAATGAAGTTTTATGTCGTTTTATTTCTTTCCTGAAATTGTTTGAGTTTTCCTTATTTTTAAAAAAGTTCTTTAAAATTGTAGTGATTGTTTATTACATTGCTTTTATAAAATACTAGCCGCGCCCCGCGGTTTCACCCGCGTAAATATCGATCCCGTGGGAATATTTCATTCAAACGGTTAATCCAGGGAGTCAGCTACCTCCATACAAAATTTTATCAAAATTGGTCCAGCCGTTTGAGTGTGAAGAAGTAACAAACATTATAAACACATACACACACACACTCACAAACTTTCGCCTTTATAATATTAGTGTGATAAATTGGAAGCGTAGGTATTTATTATTTACAAAATAGTAACTGGTCTGATTATTTAAATTTTTGCCGCGGTAGCGGATGAGAGCAGTGGTGGCTCAGTTGTATAGAGGTATGAGGAACAGGGTGTAAAGTTCACTCAACCTCCATAGAGAAGGGGATCCTCCGACCAGACGGGTGTTGTGTCTGGCGGGCAACTGCCCAATGATTCATGTCGGGCCGTTGTATCTATGCTAGTTGCGCGGTAAACTCTGCTTGCGCGATGCAGGATTTGCGTGACGTCAGTATGACGCGTTGTTCGCATGTGGCGTTGTAGATACCGCTACAGTTGTACCGGCCCCAACTTATGAGTTGTAGGTCGTGGGTTCGAACACAGACAGGCGCTATACTTTGTGTAATCTATTTCATAATCGCTGCTCTCAAAACGGTGAGGGAAAACATCGTAAGAAAACCGGCATACCCTAGAACCAAAAATTCAAAGACATGTGACATCTACCAACCCGCAATATTCTGCTGTGCTTACTGGACTTTTTTGTTTACGATTTGGATTATTTGGATTCTGACGCTCACGATGTCAAGGTGCCTGAATTGTAGTGTGGCCACTAATCGAATGTAACCACATATTGTAACCATTCTAACGTGCCTGACGGCGCGTACGTGTTCCACGCGCGCCTCAAAGAGATGTCAGCAAAAAGGAAGAGGCCTCCCAGGGCCGAAGCCTGCCGGGGGTGCGGGATTGTCCGAAAGGGTTACCGCTACCCCGGAACATAAAGGGCTAAGGAAGGAACACGGATGGGTTTTAGTCAGTAAGAGTTTGACACTCCCTTCCACTCCACCCAGAGCGGGAGGGGTCATTTAAAGATTTCCCAAAAATAAAAAAAGAAGTGTCATGACGTTGTTATGGTATTTGGGCTGGGCCAGGCATCAAGCAAATATAACGGCACCAGTCTCATTCCTTGATAACATTTTGTTGATCTTTGAAGATGACTAACTTCAAGCGCAAGAGTAGGTAAAAACATTGAATGCCCATTCTTCTCCATACGAAAACTAGCTTTTGGAAGGGGCGACTAGAATCAATTTCGTTTTATTGTAATTTTTGAAATAAATGATTTGACTTTGACTTTGAATGTGTCTTGTCTGAGTAATTGCAATGATGTTATTCTAAAAATGTCTGTAAAACAAGTAGCTATACATTTTATAAGCAAGTGTCTATTCTAGCTACTTAATTAGATAGGTACATAAATAAAAATTCAAGTGCTATTTTAGTGTTTTATTGCCAATCCGATTGTATATTTTTTGCCAAGTTGCTATGAGGAAGTCATAATATCCAGAAATATCTGTAAGACGACGAGCTCTTCGCTATCGCGGCGTGCCTACAACGATTGAATGGTCTAGCCAGAGACTATTACCAATACATCAATAATATGATTTCTAATAAGTTTTACTTGGTATTTTTATTTTTGGCTCTTTCGTCACTAGCTGATACGACGCGTTTAGATTATTTCATACATTTTCATAGAATTAGATATTCACTGATATCGATGTGAATAAATGTCATGTCGGCTAGTGAAGAAACGGCATTTATATCCATTGATAATTTTGTATTTCTCGTATTGTTTTGTCTATAAAACTCGGAAAGATTGATCATTGCTATTCAAAATGTCTAGGCGCTTTTTTTGTATCCTTATTGTAGTATCTCTCGCTTCTTCTCTGATCATAAAACTTAAACTATTGTAAAGACATACCTGTAAGCTTTAATATGACGTACTTTAAGTCAGTGTACATGAATATTTTGTGTTAGGGCACAGCTCTCTAAGAATTCCGGCCGTGTCCTTTTAGTAGGATATAATTTGTATTCAATAATACTTTTGTGATATTTTTAGAATTACATTGTTTTTATATTTTCTTTTCTAGTCTTACAAAACAACTGAATTTATGTTCTAACTTTGTACTATATTTTTACCTTTGTACCAAGGGCATGTAATATTACTAAAATGAACACTGTTACCATGATTCTGTACATGATTCTGAACTCAAAAATTAGCTCTGTCACACATTTTAACCGCGTGGATATTGCACTTTTGTTTTAGAGGGGCTCATGGCTAAATAATAACAGCCGCACAGGTCGATCGATCAGGTTAAGCTACGCTTGCCACGGTTAGGCCTCATTTATGGAGACGCGGGGCGTCGTGCGTTGCGTTGAGCGGCGCGGCCCGCACTGAATTCAAATATATGGCGTTGTATGAATGCGTTTACGGAGAAGCGATTTTAGACGCGTTTGTTTGAATTAGGGCGTTTTTTGCGGCCGAGCCCGCGGATGGCACCGACGCGTCCCACGCGGCGTTTATCGCGGCGGCGCAAGCAGCGGCAATTCTCGATGAAGCTATGTCCGAGGCGGAATCTTCTGTCAGTCTTATTTAGAAATCGCGCAACACAGACGAGTCACCGTCGCAATGGAGTATGATATGATCATGCTGCAAGTTGCGACACGTGCGCTCCCATCTCTCGCCAACATAAAACTAGTCGATTTGATCGAGGCGAGCGTGCGCCGCCGCGATGCCCGCCGCGGGCGCCGCGGCGGGCACCGCCACGCTTCCCGTCTCGCTTCTCTATGAACATGGTCGTATATTGCTATAAGTTTGTGTTTACGCGTGCGATGATGCGTGCCGCTTCACGCGCCGCCCCACCGTAAACAGAAAAAACGTCCGACGCGCCGCGAGACGCCACGCCACACGCGACGCGAGACGCCCCGCGTCTCCGTAAATGAGGCCTTAGATAGGCAGTCGCTCGATGTAAAATACTGGTATTCAGCTGCATCCGGTTACACCGGAAGCCGACCCCAACATAGTTGGGGAAAGGCTAGGCAGATGATGGGGTATTCCACTTTTTTATGATACAGCAGATTTTTTTTTTTGACAGCGTAGAGATTTTGCGTTTCTCTTTTTGGCCTAGAATCATGTGCTGAATTCATGGTTTCAGTTTGCGCACCAAAGTCCCTGCCACCCTGTATTTTTGATGGCTGAGAGAGAGAGCCTCACGTCCCAGCCGCCGCGGGAGACGCTCCGGGCGTCGGGAGCCGCGTGACGACTCCCGGCCACCGTAGGCGCGGGCCTGCGGACGGAGAGTAATGGGTAGCTCACCGTCCGATCAGGACCAGGCCCGTGCCGGACGGCGTGTACGTGTTCCACGCGCGTCTTAAAGAGATGTCAGCAAAAAGGAAGGGGCCTGCCAGGGCCGAAGCCTGCCGGGGGTGCGGGATTGTCCGAAAGGGTTACCGCTACCCCGGTACATAAAGGACTAAGGAAGGAACACGGATGGGTTTTAGTCAGTAAGAGTCTGACACTCCCTTCCGCTCCACCCAGAGCGGGAGGTGTCATTTGATGATTTCCCATCCATAAAAAAACCCTGTGTTTTTGGTTAGACAGGTTGCTTCTTCTTTAAAATTTTTAAAACTCTCTGTTAAGAATTAAATTGATATGAAAACCATTGAGCTGAAAATTATTACATTAGGTACTAGCTGCGCCCCGCGGTTTCACCCGCATAATTTAAGTGGGAATATCGGGATAAAAAGTAGCCTATATGTTAATACAGGGTGTCAGCTACCTCCATACCAAATTTGATCTATTCCCATCCAATACCAAGAGCTAATACCATTTGGTATTAGTTTATTTCCGAATTTATTTTCTATTCCCAACGAGTACCACATTTTTTTTAATAAAAAATGTATTACTAACGAATACCAAAACGTGACTTTTTGTACACTCAGCTACACAAAGTTTTTATTTTTTATTTTCTGACATTTACATACTATACTATCGTAATTGAATGCTAAAAGTCTAAAACTTTCCAAACTAACAAATAAGTAGTTCAAATGAATCATATTTTATCTTTTAATAATAATAAAATAAATGAATCATATATTTTATCATTATTAAAAGTTGATTATTTGTGATATTTTATAATTTAGTTACATTTTCAGTACTTTAACTATTCATATTCGATTTTTTGCCAAATTTTTAAGTGATTTCTTATTGCGATACGCAATTATATCATCACCATATATAAGTCGATTGTCTGTGATATTTTATACTCGTGCATCGCTCTATACTTTTACATACTAGGTAAGTATCACAGTTAATTAATAAGTACTGAAAATTGCTACTATTTGATTGTTTGTATATAATATTGTAATTGTTGGACTTGGAATAGTAAAATAAAAGTATTAAATATCTCTAAATCACTAAAAATGACAAAATAAAAGAAAAAATCAATATGTGATTTCTATTCAAACCCTAATCGTGATTAAACATTACTTAAAATCACTCAAAGCATTTTAATTTTATTGAACCTGACTGTACCTAATTTCTTCAAACTTGTTTTGGTATTGGTTTTAAAATGTGGTACTCGTTGGGAATAGGAAATAAATTCGGAAATAAACTAATACCAAATGGTATTAGCTCGTGGTATTGGATGGGAATAGATCCCAAATTTTATCAAAATTGGTCCAGCTGTTTGAGCGTGAAGAAGTAACAAACATAATAATAAAAAGAAATAATAAAATAAAAATGTTTTTTACTTCTCATGCTCTAAAAGTCCGTCTTTATGTTGTGCTTAGGCGACATAAAATCGCTTTTCATGTTCTAGAATCTAGTGCATAAAGTAAATTTTTTTTCTAAGACTAAAGTAATCAGGCCCAGCAGCCACACGCACAATAAAACTTCGCAGATTAAAGTCGTGATTTATTTCATTTTCTTTAATTTATACCACTTCCGTGTTTTCTATCGGTAATTTAATAAAATCAGGTAAAATAGTTGTCATTTATTATTTAAAAAGGCAAAGAAACGTTTTCATTTTTTGGCAGTATGAAGTACCCAAGTCGGATGACAAATGTTGAAAATTAAAAAAAAAAACTTTTAAAAAGTTTTGTGGCGGTATTGTCTGTGGTGGCGGGAATTAGTTATGGATGCAACATTTTTGATTAATTATGTACTGTATACTTTATGCCTGTTTTATTTCCTCGCAATCGCAGTGAAAAGCAGAGTGTATAACTCAGGCATAAACGAGCCATTTTACCCCTCGACTTAACTATCCACCCTCGCCTGCGGCTCGGGTGGATATAAACGTCTCGGGGTAAAATAGCTTCTTTTATGCCTTAGTTGTACAATCTACTATATTGCAATTACATATAAACACACACACACTCACGAACTTTCGCTTTTATAATATTAGTGTGATTATAGTGTGACTAGCGGCCCGCCCCAGCTTCGCACGGGTGCAATTTTTTTTCGAAATTTCAGAATTTTCTTTTATAAAAACCTTGTGCTGGCAATACTAAACACAACAAAAAAAAAAAAAAAAGAATTATCCTTTTTGGTGCAGTTGTTCGGAAGTTATGCGCGTACATATGTACATTTCGGCGATTCATTTTTATTTATAGTAGGTATAGATAGATTAGCAAGCTTCATTGTTAAATACGATATACTTACATGCGATGCGATGGGCCTAATTAGCCGTTAATCAGTATTAATTTCAGGTAATCATTATATAATACACACAGTAACAGCTCATGTTATTGTATCCACAATATTATGTTACATGTTAACATTGTGTATGGAATATATTATAAACGTAATGGGTTGGATTTCACTTAAATATAAACATAACTTATGTAATCTCATCAAAGCGTACACATAAGTTATGAGAACAGATTCATTTCACATATCATAACATAATATTTTACATTACGTGCAAAATATTCCAGTTTTTGAAATATTAAATTAAATATACGATTTTATTTGAATTCTTTATTGCATACCACCCATTACATATAAACACATTCGATTTTTGATTTGAAATGACAGCATCATCAGCTTAATATATGTTGCTGTCATTTCAAATCAAAAATCGAATGTGTTTATAAGACAAGTCACCCTGTATACAGGGTGTCCCTGGAAGTATGGATCAAATCGAATAGGGGCGTGGGCAAGGTCATTTCCAAACTTTTTAACCCTGAGAATTTCGGTGAATTTTTTACGGTTCAGAAGTTATGACCAATTTTTTTTTTTTTTTCAATCGCTTCGCATAGTGCTCAAAGACAAATAATCATAAAAAAATACTATCAGGGCTATCTAAAAAAAATAAATTTATAGCCCTGATAGTTTCTTTTAAAGATTTTTTAAAACGATTCGATTTCTCTTCTCTTTTTTTTTGTTTTTTTTTTTAGCTTTTTTTGTTAAAGCCTTTGGAAATGAACCTGCCCACACCCCTATTTGATTTAATCCATACTTCCAGGGACATCCTGCATATAGATATACCTAATCTAAAAAACAATAAACACTTAGGTGCTCTGCTAATTTTAGTTCTACCAGATACCCTAATTGTTTTTCTTCTTTTAAATTTATTTAAAAAAACAGTTTCAGTTTCATAAGAAACGAAAAACCTAACAAAATGTTTCGTTTTAATTATAGGCTTGGAACACACACAAGCCTGTAGCGCCCCTGTTTTCTGCCAAAGAGTTTTGTTACACAAAAAGTATCCGCCAGTACTATAATTACAAGCAAAAAATATAAGACAAAAGAGCACAAAATGCTCAACAAAGACAAAATGAGTGATAATTTAGAAACCAGAATCATGTGTACAAGCCTTTATAGAGGTATACTCTCTTGTATCAAAGAGATTGTAATGACAGTGGACTTTTAAAGTCATAATGAAGAGAGGAAAACATTTTGTTTTTAAGTTTTTGTGATGTTTATTTATTTTATTTACCTACTAATAAAGAAAACTTTGTCCATATTTCAGTTTTTTACTTTAAATGGACTTCATCATCTGCTTAGCCTTTTCCCAACTATGTTAGGGTCGGCTTCAAGTCTAAATAGATGCAGCTGAGTACCAGTATTTTACATGGAAGGATAACTGATCTGAACTCGACAGCCTAGTTACTGGGTAATACGATAACCTTTGGTAAGACTGATTGTTTCAGCCTTCTGAATACCCGTAACGACTGCCAAAAGTGCCGAAGATTCTATTTCATCTACCATCTACCAAAGGGTGTAACCCAAGAACTGGGTTGTAAAGGTCGGATAGGCAGTCGCTTCATGAAGATAACCTACTGGTATTCAGCTGCATCCGGTGAGACTGCACTGAAAAAAATGCACTCCAATCAAGTGACTTTTTAGCTTGATGGACGATATCTTGTTTAGATTAATCAAAATCTTAGTTAAGTTGATCATCACGACATGATTGCAGCAATACTAGTACAAATGATTGAACGCTCAAACAAGTTTCTTGTTTACCGTTAACATGACATCATTGTGGAAGAGTTAAAACAACAAAGTAAGTTAGTTGTGTCAATCAAGCATTTTGATTGCTTCAATAAAGATCATCGAAACTTTATTATGTTGATTTGACTTGATAGCATCTATCATTGTAATTAATTGTATTAATCTTACAACTTGATCAAATCTTGCGCTAAATGTTTGCGCTAAATAAGTTACTTGGTTGTGTTTATCAAATACATCATACAAACACTGGTACACTGATCAAATAACAGTAGTAGCTGTGATCATTGTGCTTGATAGGCTCAGATGCAAACAAGTTACTTAGTCAATCTAAACAAAATCTTGATTGTGGCAACTACTTTTTTTTTTTTGTCAGTGTGAAAGCCGACCCCAACATAGTTGGGAAAAGGCTAGGCAGATTCATTGGACTGCATAAAAGCCAGTTTCGCACAAGAACGACACCGACGTTGCAGAAAGAGTAATGGAATCTTCAAAGCACCGACACGCGACGTAATGAGAGTCAGTATGTCCTTTTTTGAGACACTGGCCGATAATATTTGAAGGCATATTCCATTCGAACGTTTAAGCATGTGTCACTGAGAGTCGTAGGTTTGACGTGTAATGAATAAGATGAGATAATTATAGATATTTGATAAAATACTCCTAAAATAATATCCTATGAAAGCCAATGGGAGTTTCATTCCAGTAAAATAGCTCACCTCTGTAGTTAATTCTCACAGTACTGTATTGCGACGTAAGCCGCCTCCGTCGCGACGCACAGTTAGGTAACTCCTGTATTAGATGAAAAGTTCGCGTTTCTTTTGTCATTGCTGAAGGTAAACGACCTGAAGTTGTTTGTCAAAGCAAGTATATCGACCCTTAAAACTTTTAACAACCTCTTAAGGTATTGCCCGTTGAACCCAAAAGGAATTAAAACCAGAGATACAAAATCGTGAGTAGAATTTCGTTTAAGCATCAACAGAGATGATGACACTTTTTTATATTAAACTCTTAAAAATATTGTTTGCGAATATTGAAAATAATATTTAGAAATGTGTAAAAGCTTTAAAATTTCCACGTTATACACGTTTCAAAATAACTGCTAGACAAAGACAGCACTATCATAGAAATTATGTCACGACTATTGGTGAAGTTGGAATAGCGGCTTTTCGAAGGACCAACAAGCGTTGTGTAATTTAGCGGGAAAATAATTTTTATGCTGGATCGAATATTGGACGACACAGACAATTGAGCAAAATGAAAGTATGGGAAGAATATGACTTACTTGGGAGCACTGGATGTCAGGTTGGTGCAACGACCGCCGACGTTGCGGACACGTGTTCTCGGATGGTCTTTCTAAATCGCGCTCGGTAAATCGATTGTACTGTCCCACTTTTGTCACTTTGTGTCGGCCAACACGTTAAATAGTTTATATTATAATGATGGTACAGCGGTTGAGTTTAGCGGTATTAAGCGGTTGGCTGCTTGAAGAGAACAGTGCGAATCCTCATGGTGACCTCTGTCAAGTCACTGCGGCAGAAACGCTTCTCATTGGTGTTGCGGTGTAGCACCTTTTTGCGGCATGGGGGTAGGATTGGAAAGGAAGCCAGAGTATGATTGGCTCAATACTGTGGTCCAATATGAATTCTACCTTCAATATGTGAGACGCGTTTGGATACATGATACCAAAACTATTGCATATTGCTAGCTTGCGTAAGCAACTATGTACATGTGTGTGTGTGTGTGTGTGTGTTGCATCATTCATGTCCAGCAACCTAATTGCGTAACACACTATCTATCAGAATCTAAATCATTTTGAAAGATATTGCAAATCCATTACTTCATAATTATGTCAAAAAAATATATATATATTATTTATTCCGAAGAGCAAACAATTACTCGTTATATTATATTACAAGTAAATAAAACATAAGGAGTCATATAAATGTGGAACCAAGGACGTTCTCCACAGATACACAAAAAGACAAAGACAATGTTGTCAATTTGTCTGCTGAACAACGTAAAAAACGCAATGAATGTTGTTTGAACTGTCAAAATGAAAGCCATCGCTACTGATAATGTGTTACGCAATTACCCCGCTAGCCTTTCCTTAAGTTTAACTTTTATCAACAACAAATTCCTACTATTACATTATGATGCTAGAACTACGTAATAAACTATTCAAACACCTAGAACTTGCGCCAACCGCTTCTCTAGACAACCGAGGCTCCGTTGACTCAGTGCTAGTTAGAAAGCGGAGCCCTCCAATTTAGGTCGTTAGTTTCAAGGATCAGACAGTTGAGGTATCAGATAACTTAACTGTTGGTAATAAAGCTATAGAGGTATGAGGAACAGGGTGCAAAGTTCACTCATACTCTATAGAAAAGGGAGGATCCTCCGACCAGACGGGTGTTGTGTCTGGCGGGCAACTGCCCGATGATTCATGTCGGGCTGTTGTATCCATGCTAGTTGCGCGGTAAACTCTGCTTGCGAGATGCAGGATTTGCGTGACGTCAGTATGACGCGTTGTTCGCATGTGGCGTTGTAGATACTGCTACAAAGCCAATGCTTTTGAACATTTTGTAAGGTGTAGTATTGTTAACGTGTTGTAATATGATAGGCATCGCAGAAACCCTTCCCTTCAGTATTTTTTTATCGCTGAATCGGGCCCGCTTTTGACCTCAATCACGCCTGACGGAAAGCGATAGATGAGGTCTATGTTGGAACAATCGTGCCCAGAAGATGCCTAAGGCACTGGAATTCCCACGCATCGACGAAACACAGCAGGCTGCTTGACGCCGGACTCCGATGGGAATGTGGTCGCAAACCAGGCGGGCGTTAACCCTACCACCGCAAGGGAAGAATTGGCCAATCAAATAAGGTATTGGGTGTTACTGTCCAGGATGCGCCGAGCGCTCGGTTCAGTTGAGTAACTGGCGGAACAAACTGCGCTACACGAGAAGGTTTTTTCACGCATCCCAATTTAATACTAGCTCCTGCCTGCGACCACGTCCGCATGAAATGTATTGTTCCTTCCTTATTGCATAGCATAGCCTGTCTACTATTACTTCGTTTCCGCTTGGCGAACTTTCTGACTGTTTTTACTTTTCATTAGGCTCCTAAGGGTCCCAGCGTGATATTAAATAGCCTATAGCCTTTCTCGAGCTATGGAATATATTTTTTTTTAGGGAACTATATTTTCTATCACCAAAATTTATATTTGTCATCAAGTTGTATCACCTAATAAATAGATCTATCGCCACGAAATATTTGTATCACCTAATAAATAGATCTATCGCCACGAAATATTTTCGTTCTCAGATAGCGGGGCTCCGTCGAAATAGGATGCAAGAACGAGCGAAGGGCACCCCGAGGTTCGGTTTGGTTAGGTTACTTTAAACCCTTTACACAGAAATAGGGGCCCCGCGAAGCGGGGCTCCGTCGACATAGGATGCAAGAGCGAGCGAAGGGCACCCCGAGGTTCGGTTTGGTTAGGTCACTTGCATTGTTTGGTGACTACATTTTGGTGACAGATCTACTATTTGGAGGACAAACCCTATTATTTAAGAAACACAAAACTAATTAAATTGGTGATAGCTTAAATGATACCCTTTTTTTTAATCCGACTGTAAGTTTCAGAGATTAGGCCGTTCAAACAAACAAACTCCTCAGTTTTATTGTTGTCCGATATCCGATAATAATCGGGACTAAATAGAACATAACCCATCGAATAAATATTAACACAGACGCTAAAACTAAATCGGTTTTTTTTTGTTATGTATTTAAGAAAGTCAAATAAAGTGTCGTATAAGTATTAGAGATTAAATCAACATGGCCACGTGCTGAGCTCAAACTATTTTTTTTTTAATAGCCTTTATGTCCCACTGCTGGGCAAAGCCTACGCTCTTTCGACCTCTCTCTGTCTAACATTTACTAACATTTTTATTTGAACAGTGGTGGCGCAGTGGTATCGACCCGACTACGAGTTGTAGGTCGTGAGTTCGAACCCAGGCAGGCACTTTACTTTGTGTATTTAATTTCATTACCACTGCTCTCAAAACGGTGAAGGAATACATCGTGACGTAACCGGCATGTCCTAGATCCAATAATTCGAAAACATGTACATCCACCAACCCGCACTGGGCCCGTGTGTTGGATTATGGTCCAATCCCCCTCAAAGAGAGGAGGTTTGTGTCCCAGCAGTGGGAACATTATACTGATTATGTTATGCAAATTTTTATTTAAACTTAACTGAATCGAGGAGTGTAACCCAGAACCATACTCCAGTTATAAAACAAATGAACGTCATACTTCATGTTTACGTTAACAATATGCATAGTGATTACATATGCATAGCTTATAACTTCATCGTTCTTGTGGAGGTAGTTAATTTTAAATTATTCTGCGGGTAGATGGCACTCTATATATCTACGTCGCACCCGATACCAGCGTAATCTATCAAGTTTGTTTTGCAAGCATATTTTTACCTTAATAAATTATTCTTTCGTCTCTTGATATAATGGATGTGTAGCGGTATCTACAACGCCACATGCGAACAACGCGTCATACTGACGTCACGCAAATCCTGCATCTCGTAAGCAGAGTTTACCGCGCAACTAGCATAATAATATATACAACGACCCGACATGAATCAACGGGCAGTTGCCCGCCAGACACAACACCCCTCTGGTCGGAGGATCCTCCCTTTTCTATGGAGGTTGAGTGAACTTTACACCCTGTTCCTCATACCTCTATACTGGTGACCCCGAACATGAACGTCAGCGCAGCCTTCGTGCACCTACTTCAGCGTGACGTCATCATCACTCCTGCAAGCTTTCGAGCGGCGAGTCACCCAGCCAGCCAGCACCCACGGCTTCAACGGGTATCCTGACCACCAGCATGCAGCGACCGCGCATACCTGGTCATCACCCTCAGCCTCATCAGCAACCTTGGCACAGCACACTGCACTTTCGGCCGGTCTACAAGCAGAGCCCTTCTCTCCTGGTCGACGCCAGCAGTCAGCCTCAACCCGGCGCTGTACCACATCCGACGCACTGGAGCATAACGCAGCGCTACCCCGACTCACTGGGGACATCTTCGCAGACAGTTCCGACTCACCGTGAACTATGCGGCAACCGGTTCCGACTCACTGGAACATCAGCTGGCCTGGCAAACATCGCAAGATACAAGACTCAGCCCACTATCGACCTCCGGTCTCCGGGGGGGAGTGATGTAGCGGTATCTACAACGCCACATGCGAACAACGCGTCATACTGACGTCACGCAAATCCTGCATCGCGCAAGCAGAGTTTACCACGCAACTAGCATATATACAACGGCCCGACATGACTCATTGGGCAGTTGCCCGCCAGACACAACACCCGTCTGGTCGGAGGATCCTCCCTTTTCTATGATATATAGGTTGAGTGAACTTTACACCCTGTTCCTCATACCTCTATAGATGTATCTTGTATTCTACAGAAGCTGATGCAAGGTCACCCAAGGCCTCGAAAGTCGACCGTAAAATGATGATTTTTTTAAATGTAAACTAAATATTATAAAGAGAACCGATTTGAGTTTTTGTTTGTTTGTTTGTCACGCTTTCACGCTAAAACGGCTGAACGGATTTGGATGAAATTTGGCATATGGGAAGACCATGACATGGATTAGGACATGAGATACTTTTTATCGAGATATTCTTACGAGATCGAGACCTATGCGGATGAAACCGCGGGACGCAGCTAGTCATCAATAAGCTTAATACAAGGGTGTGCAACGTCATCAGAAGCTTTTTCAATGTCTGTAGCATTCAGGAAGGAGCTTGCAATCACATTGAAGCGTTACTTCGTTCAGATACATTTTCACCGGCACGCGAACAATTCGAGAAATCTATTTCTAATGTAGGTATACTGGAACAAGTGGTATACAGACAAAAACATACATCTTTCCAATACACAACAAATAATAATTTTAATTTTATGCAGGGAGAAATAATTCAATACCAGCACAATATCTTCAAATCTTTGGTTCTAGGACATGCTGGTTCCCTCAAGATGTTTTCCTTCACCGTTTTGAGAACAGTGGTGGTGAAATTATTTGCACAAAGTAAAGCGCCTGTCTGGGTTCGAACCTACAACCTAAAACTTGTAACTCACGGCCGTTACACACTACCCACTAAAGCAAATCTTTCAAGTATACGATTATTTTAACCTCAGTGGTTTAGATAATGCAGTCTGTCAGTCAGTGCCCACACTGTTGTTTTAAAGGCTCCCGCAGATAGGTGCGACGCTATTCTAGTAGAACAGTATTTATGAAAACTTCATTGAAAATTGTTCTACCAGAATCCCGTCGCTCCTGTCAGGGGAAGCTTTGAGGCTGACTCAGATTTGGGAGGGCTGCACCCTATTATAAAAACTCTCTTACATCACTTTCGTTCATTTTCTATGAGACCGTCGCACACCACAATTTTTTTGTATTTAATGTGTAGCCGATGCTCCGAATACCATGGACAGCCAAACGCACAAATGTGTCTATCCTTTCCCAACTCGATGTCAAGACCCGATTGTCGACAATATGCCTACAGCGTATTCTATCCTATTTCGGCCACATAATGCGAAGGGGAGATAGCAGCCTTGAAAAGCTGGTTATTGTTGGCAATACCGAAGGAAAGAGCGAGAGGCCGGTCGCCAACACGATTGTCCGACCAAGTAAAAGAAGCTACGTCCTCAAGCAATTTTTAGCAGGTGGTGATGGAAAGTTTGGACCGGAGTAGATGGAGGCAGATTGTCCGCTGGAAAGGCTCCAGTGACCATGATCCTCAGTAATGAGGGACCGATTGAAGAAGAAGTAGCCGATGTGGATGTAATGTGCACTTAGCTTTAAATGTATAGATAATTTAAACGTTCTTACCTTGATAAGTCCAATAGAAGAGTCAGCTCTTTCCAGGCTGCAGATGCTGAACTGGATGGAAGGCAGATCGAGTCGGTGGGACAGTTGCCGTTGAAACGTCTGGTGGCGAGTCGGGACTATCGGGAGAGTAGTCTGGCGCAGGACCTGGGGGCAAAAAGTATGTTAAAATTGTTAATTGCTATCACACTAATCACACTAATATTATAAATGATAAAGTTTGTGAGTGTGTGTGTGTGTGTTTATATGTTTGTTACTTCTTCACGCTCAAACGGCTGGACCAATTTTGATAAAATTTTGCATGGAGGTAGCTGACACCCTGGATTAACATATAGGCTACTTTTTATCACGATATTCCCACGGGATCGACATTTACGCGGGTGAAACCGCGGGGCACAGCTAGTAATACTATATTTTAAGGTCTAAAAATGTTCTCAAGTAAGTGAAATCCGACGATCTGAACTTGTGCCGCGAGAGCCAGTTCGGCGTGGCGCGGGAAAAGATTTCCTGGAAGGATTTTGGTGAGGCTTAGCCCAACAGTGGGACAGTATAGGCTAACATAAAAAAGTGAAATCCTCGTAATTTCTTATTGCAAAATAAATATCTTTAACCAAGAATTGACAATTTCTGCACGAGTTTGTTGAGAAA
Organism: Amphipoea oculea; assembly: GCA_945859645.1. NCBI lineage: Eukaryota > Metazoa > Arthropoda > Insecta > Lepidoptera > Noctuidae > Amphipoea > Amphipoea oculea. The sequence goes on along the minus strand of OX243865.1, from coordinate 17,941,340 downwards.
AAAAATATGTTAGTATGTAATTTATTTCAAATTCCTTTTAATACTATTGCATATCCGACATGGGTAGACTGTTGAGAACTGATAAGAATTTATCTTTATCTAATGGAAATTAATTAATTAATTGGCAGCGAAGTAAGTGCATCTTCAGAGAAATATTGAATTTATGAGCTACAAGAGGTGAGATTCTAGCATAGAAGACAATATTTGTGTAGTAATTACGACGAAACGTTTTAACCTAAAGTAATTTCTTTTAAAAAAAAACAGTGGCACTCCGGGAGTGCCGCCAAAAGTGAAAACAAAACACAAACGTTTATCTTTCATTTTATTAACTCCGTTCTACATATTTACTACATAGTCATTTATTTTAGTATCTAGTGTATATAGACTACTTTTATATCGTAAATGTTTGAGGTCAACTGCTAATTAAAAACACAAACAGAATACTTTGCCATCACTCACTGACATATCGGATATACATTAAAACCAAGTACATCCCCAGGACAGCCGAACACATCCAAAGCGGCGTCGGTTAAGGTCAACAGTGGCGCGAATTCAATGATTTTTTCCCATCTCAAAAAACACCCAACGCGCCTTCGAAGTTTTCACATAAGAAAATTCGACGATTATCTTCTGTAGCACAAAATATTATTACAGCGATTCTGAGGGGCAATTCTCGTAATTTTAACACAGTCTGATCTCAGTCTCAATCTGTCAAAAATACCTCAAATTTCCCTACATTTTTGACAAGTTTTTGACATTGATTGTCGCTGAGATGAGATTGCGTCTAGATTTTGAATGTTTTTAATTACGGAAATTGGCCTTCTGATATTACAATACTCTAAAACAACACAACATCAACAGCTAAACTTCAAGATAACACAGACGACCTTCAATTTGATCGCTATGTTGTTTGGCTTCGCAACATTCCCAGTAGACCTAACAAGTCGTGACGGTAATTGAATCAAGTTCAGAACTGTTTTACGATTACGCTGATTTAAGTTAGTATTTAAATTGAAATCGAATCGCGACGGACACTTAAGGTGATATACTTGCGTGCAAAAATATCGACCCACTCATGTTCTTCGATTTGAAACAATATAATTCAACAAGTTTTACTAACAATAATCTAATATATTGTATATTAAAACCTTCCTGAAAGTATGTAGATTACGTTAGTGAAAGAATTATCAAAACAGATTCATTAGTTTTTGAGAAAATTTCGAACTTTTAAATATGGGGTTGACTAAAGAACCTCCATTTTTTTTAAGTCCGTTAAAAAAAATCAAGTTTAATTTTGATTAAACAAACGGAAATAAACAAAATTTAACTTTTGTCAATTTCATAGATGAAAAAAGTCACACTTTTTCCGAGCTAAAGTGAGTGATGAGGACATCTGAAGAATCGAGTCGATCTTGTCAAGAATATTGCTTTGAACAAAATGTATTGTATGTTTAAATAAACTGTACCTTACCTACCATCACACAGTATAAAATAATAAATCATATTCATTACGATTTTTGAGATATGGTGTCTCAAATGGAGAGCATGGGGTGGACCAATTATTTTGCACGCAAGTTGAAAAAAAATGTGGTTTTTCTATTTCGTGTAACTTGTTAAGTGTGTGGAATAGTTTTTTATTAAATAATTTATTATTTTTTACTTAAATTAATAATTTTTTACTTTTTTCGACATCACGGAGTAACGCATAAGAGTTATTCAATGGAATTTACTTTAAAACATAGAATTGTCCTATCGAAGTTTACTCAAAGAAGTTTTAAATTTATTTTATTAAAAAAGGAGTAAATTCGTTTTGGCACGTACGTCGTTTTACTCCGAGCGCACGCACATTATAGCCATCACTCTTCTTTTGCGTTTCAAAAGTAATTGCATCACTTTCGTTCGCTTAGTAGGTTTTCGAGGATTTTAAATTTTCGAGGTAGCGCCTTAATAGGTGTTAAATTATGTGACAGTTAATTGAATTTATGTTAATAAGATTCGAGAATCTGAATAGATCCTGAAGGAGATACGAGACGTCAATCAAATTGTCTCTAGCGTGTAGCGGAAACCAAATCAGCTGTCGCTGAAAACCAGCGCTGGGCGCTTTTTGAATCCAACTGCCAGTCCCAGAGATTACCACATTTAACCTCTCGTCTGTCGGAACGTAGATCTACGCGAGACACAATGGCTTTTTAATTGTGTCTGTAATTACGACATTCAATGGGTTAAACAAACAATCTCATCATCTACCTAGCCTTTTTATTTTATTTTTTATTTATTTATCCATTTATTTCAGGCATCAAGACCCATATAAAACACATAAAATATAATATTAATATAACTTAAAAATACTATAAATACATAGGTACAACATTATAATATTCCACAACTATCACACAACGCCATCTAGTCCCAAGCTAAGCAGAGCTTATGTTATGGGTACTAGACAACTGATAAACATACTTATATATTTCTAAATACATACATATTATAGATAAATTACACCCAGACACAGAACAAATGATCGTGCTCATCACACAAACATTTGTCCTGGGTGGGAATCGAACCCACGACCTCCGGTATAGCAGTCAGGGTCACTAACCACTAGACCATCAGGCCAGCCTGCCATAATTACCCTATGAAACTCAACTAAACACGAAGTGTCTGCGTCGTGTTTCGCTGACTGGTGTCATGCCTTTAGGTTCATAACGACAACTTCCCAAAACGTTCACCCTCCCAAAACGACCACTTCCCAAAATGGTAATTCCCTAAATGTCTATTTTCCATTTCGTCCACTTTCCCTAAACGACCACAAACTAGCCGGCCAGCCCAACTATGTTGGGGTCGGCTTTCAGTCTAACCAGATGCAGCTGAATACCAGTATTGGAGATATACATGGAGCGACTGCCTATCTGACCTCCACAACCCTGTTACTGGGTAATACGAAACCCCTTGGTAAAACTGACCCGTAACGACTGTCAAAGATCCACGAATGACAGCCGGGACCAAAGGCTTCACAAACAAACAAATTCTTCAGCTTTATTATTAGTATAGATAGATACATCAATTAGTATAGATGAAGATGATATTAAACAGTTAATTTCAAAGGCAACTTCTAATAAACAACTTCACCTAACTGCGCACTAGCTTTGGAGCATTAACTCCACAAAAATCGAGGAATTCACGACAAAAATGTAAAGAAATATTTGGTCAGTCTATTTCCTATTCGTTATTTACAAAAATAACAAAATTAAAACCTAACTGAACTAAAACTATACACAAACTAAAATTTTGCGTCGAAAAATTCATGCGCATCGCTGTCGACTGGTAATGTACCCAAGAGATATACTTCATCATCTACTTCTAAATAAATATAAAGCCTCTAAAAGGAAATTAGACCACGCAAATAAGCACTGAAAGCTCGAAGCTAAAGAAAAAGCTGAAAGCAACAGCAAAGTATAAACGAGTGTTTACATATTGCAAGCCCGGCTTTGGCTAAACTGGGCTTACTGTAAATAACACTTAAAACGGAGTGCTAACCGACGATTAACTATTTTGCAACGCAAACAACATAGAGGTAAGGTTTTGCTGAATGCGTTCGCACTTAAATTTTATTGAAGAGTATCTGAATTGATGTAGGTATATTGGTTTTGTAGTGATACGATCCTAAATAAATGTTGTTTTTTTATTATTTTCTCAATAGGATTGGAAACATTGATACATGTAAATTCGATAATAGCTTGGAAAAATATACATATAACACTAAAAAATGAGAGCAGTGGTGGCCCAGTGGTAACGGCCTCGAGTTACAAGTTGTAGGTCGCAGGTTCGAACCCAGACAGACGGTTAACATTGTGTAAATTATTTCATCACCGGAAAACATCGTGGGGAAACTGACAAGTCCTAGGACCAAAAAATCGAAGCCATGTGACAACTACCAACCCGAACTGGGTCCGCGTGGGGGATTACGGCCCACTCAATCTCACTGGGAGGACGCTTGTGCCACAGCTGTGGGAACACTTTAGTCTGACAATGCCTCCCATATCTGCTGATTATGCCTACCACATCTAGCTAACATTAACCCGTGGTTAACCAAGACGCCACTCAAGACGCTTTCCTTATTAACTTCATATTTAAGGCCGCGTTAAGGCGAGGTCTAGACGAGTATTATTACTTCATTATAAGTACAACGCATGGTCGTATTATCCATACTAATATTATAAATGCGAAAGTGTGTCTGTCTGTTACCTCTTCACGCTTAAACCGCTGAACCGATTTAGATGAAATTTGGTATGGAGATAGTTTGAGTCCCGGAAAAGGACATAGGATAGTTTTATCCCAGAATGATTTCTGGGATAATAACAAAGGATGACTTAAAGGATGATTCCTTTAAGAGGGTCACAAGGGGGGTGGAAGGTTGTATAGGGAACCAGTATCCGCCGAACCGATTTAGATGAAATTTTGTATGGAAATAGTTTGAGTCCCGGAAAAGGACATAGGATAGTTTTAGTGTGTCTGTCAGTTACTGGGTAATACGATACTCCTTGGCAAGACTGGTTGTCAGACTTTCGAGGTTCTGACTATCGGCATCGACTGTTAAATATCTACAAATGACAGCCGGGACTAACTGCTTAACGTGCTTATCCAAAGCACGGAGGGGTCTCGGTATGTTATGGATAGTCCCCTATCCGTGAACCGACTTTGGCAAGCATTGCTTAACCTTAAAGATAGACCCTGTAATTATTTATAGACACTGTTAGTATTTAGCCCACAGCTTTAAATAAAGTATTCAATTTAAAAGTATTCAATCTATTATTCTGTCTGCCAAATAATTCTGAAGCTACGCCTCAAAACTTCGACAAATAAATTAAATGCAACCAGTACACCTCCACCCTAACATCATCGTCTGCCTAGCCTTTTCCCAACTATGTTGGGGTCGGCTTCCAGTCTAACCGGATGCAGCAGAATACCAGTATTTTACACGGAGCGACTGCCTATCTAACCTTCGCAACCCAGTTACTGGGTAATACGATACCCCTTGGTAAGACTGGTTGTCAGACTTTCGGGCTTCTGACGACCTGTAACGACTGTCAAAAATCCACGAATGACAACCGGGACCAACGGCTTAACGTGCTTTCCGAGACACGGAAGGGTCATGGTATGTGAAGATTGTCACCTATCTAAGGACAAACCGCGGCAAGCGTAGCTTAACCTGATCGATAGACCCGTGCGGCTGTTATTACTTAGCCACGAGCCCCTCCTGGAATAAGTACACTAGTAAATAATATTGACTTCACTTCTATATTAAATAGTTGATAGTAAAAAGCGATTGAAATAAGAAAATTACATCAACTAATATTTTTTCCCCATTCAAAAGAAACACGAAATCTTCGAAGCGTCGGATTTTCTCTTACTGGTGAACAATCCTGTTCCCACTTTGTATTAAAGACACTATTTAATTTAACCAGTAAGTACTTGAAAAACAATTACAAAATGCCACAATTTGGAACCGAAACAACATTTAATTAATAGTTGTCAGAATAAATTACAGCTGCTTCTAAATATACCCAACCACTAGCCAGTAGCCACAAATCTCTACGTTATCCTACGAGCTCATTATCAAGGACTAAGAAACTTTGCGTAATTAATTTTGTAAATTAAAGAGAAAACGCGTTTCGGCCCCAAGTAGCCGACGGCGAGTAGGTTTCGAATATCAAAGGAAAATTATTCGAATAAAGTAGGAATTTTACTAATTTAGACATGATGCCTAGAAATATGATATAGTATTGCTTAGGCTGTATCCTTATTTTTCGTTCAGGAATTTGTGTGTTTGTGACTAAGAAATAACAGCCGCACGGTTCGATCGATCAGGTTAAGCTACGCTTGCCGCCGTTGGCCCGTGGATGGGTGACCATCTTTACATACCAAGACCTTTCCGTCACCGGCTGTTGCCGTTGCAGTTGGTCCCGGCTGTCATTCGTAGATCTTTGACAGTCGTTACTGGTCGTCAGAAGCCCGAAAGTCTGACAACCAGTCTTACCAAGGGGTTTCGTATTACACAATAACTGGGTTGTGGAGCACATATAGGCAGTCGCTCCATGTAAAATATACTGATACTAGCTGCTGCCCGCGACGTCGTCTGCCTGAAGGCTCTACAGCACCAAAATACCTAAGATGCCAGTGTCGCTATAGCATTATAAGTAAACAACTTTTAAAATAGCATTAAAATATAAGTTTTTTTTGCAAGCGAAACAAGTGAAGAGAGTTATATGGGAGTCCTGCTGAGTCCAGTCATAAGATGTGACTGAAGGAAATAGAGAAAATAATTCAGGAATACATTCCAGTACACAAAAGAGTAAAAATACGTACAAAGGTATCATACCTTAAAACACTTCCCTATAAACAACGTTGGTAGTTATGCTGCCAGGAGCCAAAATGTAAAGAGAGTCAGGACTGGGTGACGCGGGAGCAAGCGACGTACAGTTGTCCGTGTGAGAAGCAACTCGTCCTGAGGTCGACACCCGCTGCCCCCTTGATGGTTATCGCGAAGCAAACACTCACGGGGAACTGTACGCGCTTGAACTGGAACGGGAAGATATGAGGTATGAGAGGAATGCGTGGTATAAATACTGCCTCGCCAACGCCACAACCCGTAAGAATTTCCGCCTCAATGGTGTGTCTGTAGAACGAGATGACTTTAGGGTGGGTCCCGTTACACAACTTCAGAGGAGACAGGTTCCGAAGAAGCATAATCGGGACACCGACCTTCAGCTTGATGGTATGCGCTGGAAGTCCACTTGCTGACAGGGAGTTCAGAAATTCCACGGGATAATGTGTGGCGTCATCTTGCTCGACAACAGTGTTTATCGAGGTGTAGACCACTTCATTCCCCTCAATTTCCGAGAGAATGCATTCGTTAATTGCTGCAGCCTAATCATTTTTGGAAGTCAAAATGGCCCGCTCACACACCCAAGAATTCTGCAGGTGCAGTATACGACTGATGTCCCCGTACACACAGCAAATGAGTTCTTCTAAGCTGGATACCACTCTACCGAGAGACTCTGGAAGCACCACCTGTCCACCTCTCTCTTCTGGTAGAGTGCCTTCGCCAAGATTTAGAAGGACATTGGAGAATTCTTGAGCACGTGCATTGCCGCCGAGCCGAGCTCTCATATTAATGGTCAAGCGCAGCGTACGAACTCGTGACCACAACGAAGATAGTTTCAACGAAGCATTCACCTCGTCAGCCCTCGATCCCCGTGTCACCACGGGAAGCGTTTGCCGGAAATCGCCACTGAACAGAACAGCTGTGATACGACGCATCAAATGTTTGTTCCTGCGGATGTCCTGCAGGGTTCCGTCCACGACCTCAACTGCCTTCCTATTGGCCATCTTACACTCATCCCATACGATCAAAGAGCAATCCTTGAGCACGTGTCCCTTATCGCTGTTACGTGACACACCACAAACAGGCGTTTCGGCGCTCTCTAAATCGATAGGAATTTTAAACATGGCATGTGCTGTCTTGCCACTCGGAAGCAGTGTGGCAGCGATTCCCGACGACGCTACAGCAATAGCAATTTTGCCTTGCCTGCTGACCTCTGCAAGTATGCAAGTGGTAACAAATGTTTTTTCCTGTTCCACGAGACGCATTCCAAGAAAAACATTTGACCCTGGTTTTTTCCCAACGCTTTCAAGGACGGTGTCATAAATTTGTTTTTGCTCTGAAGAGAACAAAGCGACATGGTCATTTCGCCCGGATCGTAATTTGTCTCAGCGTTATACTCCCGATTTACACGGTCTTGATGCGGTGATGATTGGGGAGCTGGTAATCCACATTCGATCAGTGGATTGCCGCCGATAGAAATGGCCACATCTTGAAGTGAACTGAGACAGGTGTTCAGCACGCGTTCATCAGTTACTCCGACTTCGTCTCCAGTAGAAACATAACTTTTTTGTAATACTTAACACCGCATTTTTTTTTAATTGTCGTCAATACAACTTTTATGAAGAAAATGAACATTGCCATCTATGAATTTTAAGAATAACTAACTACTAACCTCGCCAACATGATCAAATTTAAATTATTAATTTCCAAAAAGTGTCAACATGTAACTTGATTTGATTTTTATGAAATCTCATAGATAGCGCTGCTTCAAATTTTTTTTTATACTACTAACATTCATTAAACTATGTTTATCTGCCCAAGTTATTTAAATGGCGTAGTTTTTATAGTGTAAAGCTAGATAATAACATGGCTTACTGAAAAACAATATTTAAATATACATCGTTAGATTACACGCTGTCACAGAATGCGTAAGAAAAATAAAGATTCACAGCTCCTCCCCCGTAGATGATAGCGTGATAATATGTAGCCTATATGTTGACCCAACCTCTTAGTAATATTCATGCAAAATTTGAAGTAAATCCATGCAGTACTTTTTGAGTTTATGCCGGACATACATACAGACAAACAGACAAACAGACAAAAATTCTAAAAACTATATTTTTGGCTTCGATATCGATTGTAGATCACGCCCCAAGTATTCTTTTAAAAAAATATTCAATGTACCGTTTTGACTTTCCTACGATTTTATCATATGTATAGATAAGGAAAAGGCGAGGCAGACGACGAATTTGTGGTTTCTTGTGTAAAATTAACTTGTGGTAAAACATCGATGGGATTTTCACTGAAATTCTTCTTATCAGTGTTAGTCATAGCATATGCCCAGGTTCGCATGGGCTCATTTTTCCCGCGGCGATTTTTTTTAATACTGATTTCAGCCTGTAACTGACAAGTCAGGTACCACAACTTGAATCGTCTGTTGCTGGCTAAAATTATAAAGGGGATTACAGGACCTAAACGCAAAAAATGCAAGTTTTAGAAGCAATAAAATTATATAATCGACTACATTAAACAAAATCAGAAAAATATAATTATATGATATTCTTCAGGATATATGCTAGGTAGATAGTGTGTTGAAAACATAATACAACTAATTTGATACGATAGAAAAAAATCATGAAGATACCTCTAAAGACCTTCTTTTTACAATAAAAACCATACTAATATACATACAATCATTCTGATTTTTTGTCAGATTATTCTACAAGCAACATACTAAATTACTAGTGTTTTAATTTTTTAGTGCAAACAATAGATTTTTGTAAATAGATAATTGCTTCATATTTTGCAATAAATTACCAGCCTTGTGTCATCGCGCTTCTCTTTCTTTTCTATGCAGTCTGACAATGACCGCGCTTTAGGTCATGTAGACCTCTTAACCATTGGTAGTAGTTCGGTAAGTTTTCAGTATCAAATATATCGAGTACTAATAAAACCCGCCCGTGAGGGAGCAGCCTTATTTTAAGAATAGTCGGCAAAAAATAAGAATAATATAATTATGATAATGTTTATCTCAGGATCGCTCCGAGCGTTTTTATAAATGAGAGGGCGAATGTTGTTCAACATAATAATATATTTATATACAAAACCCTTGTCTATTGTACTACTGGTATGTTAAGTTTTTACGACGTAAGTCGTATGTTTTCTAACGTAAGTTTAGACTGTGTGGTGGGCATATAATACAATAAATACCCTTTACGTAAAGGTTCAAAATTCAAAATATTTTTATTGTGAGCATATTATGTTAATTATAGGTCCAAAGTTCCAATATGTCCTGCCTAATAGGCATACAATAATTATATGGCATTACATTTAAAATTATTTTACACTAGCTGCGCCCCGCGGTTTCACCCGCGTAAATGTCGATCCCGTAGGAATATCGGGATAAAAACTATCCTATGTCCTTTCCGGGGACTCAAACTATATTTATACCAAATTTCGTCTAAATCGGTTCAACGGTTTAAGCGTGAAGAGGTAACAAACATATAAACACACACAATCACAAACTTTCGCCTTTATAATATTAGTGTGATTTCGTCTAAATCGGTTCAACGGTTTAAGCGTGAAGAGGTAACAAACATATAAACACACACACTCACAAACTTTCGCCTTTATAATATTAGTGTGATGACAAATTTAGTTATTCTAAATGTCAAAATATCAATATACAGTCAAATTAATACACGGTCAACAATTCAATCAATAATTCAAGAAATCTTGGATCGTGTAGTATGATTTATCAATTAAAAAGTTACGTAGTTTATTTTTAAATACTGGAAGTTCCTTAGTGCTCAGAATGTCAATAGGTATTTTGTTGCATATTTTTGATGCCATGCCAAAGAAGCTTTTGTTAAATAGAGCCGTTTTATGTGGTACATTAGAAATTTTTAACATAATATGTCTTCTCGATTTGTGTTGATCAAAGGTACCGTTTACGTAATATTTACAAGTTATGGATGTTTATTGATTCGTATTTGTTTCTGCGGTTGCGTTGAGGTAGGCATTGGGAGTCCAATGCCACACACACACAAATCACGGAGGAAATCCGTGCCGTGTACAAAGGGCCCTAGAGTACTCACTTTAAGGCCCTTTTTACACGGCACGGATTCCTTCGGATTTCCTTCTTATTCAGTTTATGAATATCTTTTAAATTAGTTCAATATTGGAGGACGAAATAGGCGAGAGTCAAACCTCGAGTTATGACTTTTTAGTTTTTTTTTCTTTTTTAATGTATACAATTTAACACTAAATTATACATTAGATATTATATACAAGTGTATAATAAAAAGAAAGGAAAAAAAAGAAAAAGACTTGAGCTCATTGGGCATCAAAAAATTCGTCCGCATCGCTGTCAATGGGATAAGTGTCCAAAAGGCTGGCAGCATTACCACGTTGGATGGCAATGCTTATTCTTTGGGCTAAAAATAGGCCAGCCCTCAGGTCACAGGTAGACACGACCGCTTGGCGATGTCTTGAAATATTCGATGAGCACTCGGACCCCAAGACCCTAGAGTTTCAACCCCAAACGGCTCAAACATATGCATAGCTCCCAATAAGGTTGTTATATTTGCGCCGTTTGAGGGTTTTACTTAGACTTTTTTAAAAGTCTCTCTGACGCATTTCCTCTTAAGTTGTGCAAGTACTCCACCCAATCGGCTTAAACTGTAGTCAATTTCTATTAAATCTAAGTCCATTTATGGGTTCCCCGTATTTTTGCAACTACTCTAAGGAGCTTTTCTTATTGTTGACCGCAATAAACTTAGATACATGTAAGATTGTACCTCTATAAAAACAAATGGAATGAGTTCTTTGACTTTATTGGGTCGGTTATATTGATCTGACTGTAGAAAACATCTTTTGGACTGCTAGTCAATTGTCAGTCAGACTAGAGTCTTAAGAGAGCTGACTATTTTATAAATTCAACTACGCTTCGCACGGTTTTATGACTAGACAGAAGTTTATTAAAAGGACAAGCTGTGCCCTGCGGCTTCACCCGCCCTCGGCCCTCGAACCACAGCGTCGCATTGTATCGCCCGCCGGCACTCTTACTTCGTTTTAGCTCAGCGTTCTTTCTTTTTTTTTTCTCTTTGTTCGTATCTTCAGAGTCGTAGCGTGAGTTTAATAGTCTTCCTCAAGAATTGAGCTGTCAAATACAAAAAGAATTTTTCAAATCCGACTGCGGTAATTCTAGATATTAAAACGCGTTCAAACAAAAAAAAAAACAAAGAATCTCTTCAGCTTTATATAAGTATTTATGTAAGTTTATTATTAATTATTTCTATGGTTGATCCCGTCCGTTCCGTTACCTATGTGTTGATATATTATTTATTGCAAGTTCAATGTATATTTTGACAGTAAACGATTATATCCCTCCCACCGGAGTCAAGCAGCCTGCTGTGTTTCGTCGATGCGTGGGAGTTCCAGTGCCTTAGGCATCTTCTGGGCACGCTCGTTCTATCATAGACATCATCCATCGCTTTCCATCAGGCGTGATCGAGGTCAAGAGACCATTCACCAATTTAAAAAAAATCTTTTCTATTTTGCATCCAAAATAAGAACAACGCGGTCACACAGACATATTACTCGAAAAGCGACTTTATGTTGTTATATGTAAATGTAATTAAAGATTATTACGTAGGGAAATTTTATCAACATTGATGTTGGTTGGTGGCAACGTGGCAATGCTGCCAGCCTTTTGGGCACGTTTCCCGTTGACAGTGATGCGGACGAATTGTTTGATGCCCTTTGATTATTTTCCCTCCCCTTTATACTTATACATATTATTATTTTAAGATTGTTAGCTTTTAAATTATGTAAATATGTAAAGAAGACTGAATAAAAAATAACCACTAGAGTTTGAAAAAAAAAAATCTGAATTAAAACACATCTACTTTTTGAAAAATTAGATCTACTATTGCACAAATCACATAGACGTTTGTTTTTTATACTATGGGCTGATTTTTCCAACGCCAGATTATTTTATCGGAGGAATAATTTTGAATTTTTGACAGTTCTTCCATACAAAAACTGTCAGACGTTAATTTTATTCCACGAATAAAAATTATTTGTCGATTAAAAAAACAGCCCTAAAAGAAACATGACAAATGATAAATGACTCTATTTCTGTAAGTTGATTTGTATAAAAAAATTTACGCATCAACAAACCAAGACAAGACAAGTCTACTGCATATTTGAACAAACATTAATCATTAATTCTATCTGGCGAAATGTGGATGTATATAGGTAACAACAACCATTATTCCTGCCCAACCTTTTGGAGAAACAAGGCGTGATTATAAACGTTTCTTAGAAAAATAACCAAGCAGATTATCGACCAAGAAAGAGGGTTTTATACGATAACCAGCAGCGCCCCGCGGTTTCACCCGCATAAGTGTCGATCCCGTGGGAATATCGGGATAAAAAGTATCCTTTGTCTTATTCTGATGTATAAGCTATATTACTGTAAAGTTTTATCAAAATCCGTTCAGTAGTTTTTGCGTGAAAGAGTAACAAACAGCCATCCATCCTCATAAACTTTCGCGTTTATAATATTAAGTAGGAAGTAGGATTATTGCATGCCCCTTTCGAGTCTTTGAAAAACCGATTTAATTGTCACAATTAGTTATAAAAGTCAATGAACGAGCTAACGATTTAATACTAAAGATTTAAAAGTACAAACTAGTACCTAAAGAATAAAACAGCGACTCGAAAGTTATAGGTGAATGCACCTTGACATTTCATCATTTCAGCCGAAAGACGTCCACTGCTGGACATAGGCCTCCCCCAAGCACCTCCACTTCGACCGGTTTTGTGCTTCTCGCATCCAACGAGTTCCTGCGGCCTTCACAAGGTCGTCGGTCCACCTTGTGGGAGGCCTTCCAACGCTACGCCTTCCGGTACGCGGTCGCCACTCCAGAACCTTTCGGCCCCATCGGCCATCTGTTCTGCGAGCAATGTGCCCTGCCCACTGCCACTTAAGTTTGGCAATTCTTCGGGCTATGTCGGTTACCTTGGTTCTCCTGCGGATCTCTTCATTTCTGATTCGATCCCGCAGGGAAACTCCAAGCATAGCCCTCTCCATTGCCCTTTGGGTGACTTTCAGCCTTCTAATAAGGCCCATTGTGAGCGACCACGTTTCAGTGCCATATGTCATCACTGGCAACACCTTGACATTTAGACGGATAGAAATATGTAGCTGTAAAATTATAATTAATTAATTATCGTCCACTAGCTCGTCCTAGACAGCAAGCGATGCGTAAAAACAGGGGTAGCAAAGTACGGGATGTTATTAAGTTTATGTATTTAGCTAGGAGATTGATCAAAATGTTATATTTTTATCACTTGTAAAGGAGAATGTACAAATCTGCTATGAAGAGCAATAGCGTCAAGATAGATACCAATAGAAAGATCTGACCAAGGATAGTATTTCTTATTATGAGGTTCTCTTTAAACAGCTATTTCCATTAATGTATATCTTATGGCTATTGGGCTTCAGCGCAGAAACCCATAGTACGGTGTCCATTCTCCTTTTGTGATAAATGAAGTACTAAAAAATAATTCCCAATAAAAAAATAAAATTTTAAACTAAATTGCGGAATAGCGAGCTTAAAAACTCATTTTATTGGTGGAATGGCATAATCAGCCTATAACGTTCCCAATGCTGGGACACAAGCCTCCTCTCTGTGAGAGGGAATGGGCCATAATCCACCACGCGGGCCCAATACGGATTGGTAGATGTCACATACCCTCGAATTTTTTGTTCTAAGATATGGCGGTTTCCTCACGATGTTTTCCTTCACCGTTTTGACAGCAGCAGTGATGAAATAAATTACACAAAGTAAAGCGCCTGTCCGGGTTCGAACCCACAACGTACAACTCGTAATTCGGTGCCATTCCGGCCATTTGTGGATTAACGAGCTTCATCATTGTATTTTTTTTTTGGCTCATTTATTTATTAGAAAGTTTAAGAAGTAAGTTTCTCATGTTTAGAAAAAACTTAACGAAATGATACAAGATACAAAACGCTATAAAGTTTTTCAATAATATTAGAAAGTTAAATATGTAGGTAGATACTCGTCACGATTCTGAGACGCCTTAGCTATCTATACTTGAGCAAATAAACGTATTTATCACCACAAAAACCTTTTAAAATTCCCTAGGAAACGAATCAATTACAAAACATCTCAACCTTCTTGAAGGTCAATTTCGATCGTGAAGCAATTCAACCCTTATTTGTTCAGGGGTCAAAATGACCTCAACCCATGGGCAGGGTCAACGAACTAACAAGGAAAGTGTACGGGGTCGTTTGCATTCAGCCAATAAGAAAGTGTCTGTGAAGCATTGTAAGCTCTTTGATATATTTGACGTTTATTTGCTTGATGAATTGAATTGAGGGTTTTGTGCAGTCAATGTATTTTGAAGGTTTCTGTTATTTACATTTTTGGTTTACAATAAATAGGGACATAAATCAACCTTTACTTTTCAAACTTGTCATAGTCAGCCTATAATGTTCCCATTGCTGGGACACCCCTTGCTGGGCCCCTTGCATAGGCAAGGGGCTGTAATCTACCATACGGGCCCAGTGCGGGTTAGTAGTGTCACATGTCTTCGAATTTTTGGTTCAAGGACGCGAGGAAATCGGCATTTTCCTCGCGATGTTTTCCTTCACCGTTATGAGAGCAGTGCACGGTGGTCACGTAGAAGGTCACAGGCCTCCGATGGTAATGATCGAGCTAAGCCATGATATCTGGTTCAGTTACTCAGTAGTTGTCATACTACCTGAGGCTATAAAAAGTTTTGCAATCTATTGTTCGCAACATTCCTTTTTCGGCATCGGAAGTGAACACATCTAAATAGTCATCAACCGTGTTATTACCAAGCGCTAATTAGCCTAAGACGCGACGCGTGTTTTCAAGTTCCAACTTGTATGTGACCTGTTATTTTGCAATGGACATTAAATTTACAGGTATGTATTATTAATTTACTTTACTATTTTGCATTTTCAATCCACCATTTTTTTTTAAATTGAGTGCTACGCCGCAGCGTTACTTACGTATTTATTTCTGTATTTTTGTTTATGTTGAAGCTTTTACTTATGTTTGTACCTACTTGTGCCATTGAGTTAGGTATAAAAATGTCGCTTAAAATCTCTACTACTAGACTTTAAAAAATTTACTTGCGGCATGCTGCAGCTGTAAGGTGCAGCCAGGGTCTACGCCGAGTGCCTGGGCGCGTAGCACTTGCTACGAAATATGTTTTGTTTTTAATCCGCATTTAACAATTTTTTGTTTAGTTTTAGGTACTAGTTTTGAGTGGTTTTTCAAAAGAATGCTTGTACTAGATACTTGGCTGTCTATTAAGGACAGCACATCCGAACTGGAATGGTGGCGTCGAGTTTTTCAAGCCCTGATACAGTTGCTGCCTGAAGTTGAGAATTTGATTGCTGATGACTTAGAAAAAAGAGTTACTAATCTTTGTACAAGATTGGTAGCCATCTGGAAGCAAGTCTCTTGCAAGCATTCTCGCATGGTTTCTAAGTACAGAGACTGGCTGAACGAAATTGAAGTTTGCGTTGTGCAGCAGCAGAGAGCCACGACACTCAACGGCCAGCAGCATAGGCTTCGACGAGCACTCAACAACATCAGTGCAGGAAGGACTTCGAGGAGTGTAGCAAGAGATCAAAACGCCGCAGACTCGCAGAGTTAAGTAAAGTAGACAGTTCCGCGATAAATGATTTGTTGGATGATTCAAGTCGATCTAACGCCGGTTCTTTAAATTTCAACACTGACGAAGTCTTGTCTCTCATAAATGAGACAAAACCGACTAAACATCAGTATCTTATGGTGAAAGACTTCATTAATGCAAAATCACCGAATGAATTACCATCTTATACAAAAGTGTTAGAAGCTAAGAAGTGGTGTTATCCATCGCAAAAGTTTATCACGGAATCATCTGCTGAAGTAGAATTACAATCAATGTTAGATCATACTGCCGCATACTAGAATCCAAAAAAAACGTTTTGAATAATATTGACCTTAACAAAGAATTTGTTTTGATTGGAAAATGGGGTTTCGATGGGAGTACGGGGCACAGCGAATATAAACAGTGTTCGTCGTCCCTCGTCTGTACATAAGGTCCTCATTCATGGTTCGGAAGTAATTGACCACGCATTATTGTCAATAGGTGAGCTTTTGGTAGAGGCCGCCGAATCTTGCAATAAGTTAGTTAAACAGTTTAGGCGTGACAACACGAGGAAAATGTGCCGGGTTGTCACAAACACCGACTTGGTACATAGACTTCTTCTTAATTCGGATCCTTATATTTCTGGTTTAAGAAGGTTACCACGGTAGAAGAAGTCTATTCTATCTAAAGAGGTGTTGAATTTGTTGTCGGTATAGAATAAAATGTATATAATTGTTAATAAATATTAGATTTACATTATTTTAGATATAGCTCCTATTATGTAACTATTAACATGTAAATAATATATTTTTTGTCCATTTCTGTGTTTGTAGTTAGGTAATAATTAGGTAAGTATCTATTTTGTTTTTACTATAAAAATGTAAATATTTAAGTTTATCAGTTATTAAGTTGCAACTCTTTTCTTGTACATATGTTAGATGTATTTCGTCAAGTATAATAACTGCATTAATTTTCGAATAAAAAAGTTTTTTAACATTGATTCGCTTATTTTCGTTACATTATAACGTAAAGTATTACAAAAAAGCATAATAATAATAATTAGTATTGATAACGACAATCATAACCTTCGCGAAACCCTATGACCGCTTCTCTTAGGGCGCGGAACCACCGTGCAGTGGTGATGAAATTATTTATACAATTTATGGCGCCTGCTTGGGATCAAATCCCACGACTTACAACGTCCAGATTTTTTCCGGCCTTGTCATTTGTGTTCGACTTCGGGGATATTTTGCTAAATAGCTTGCATTTTCTCTTTACAGAAGATTTTTCCAGTCAGACAGGAATAGTGACTACAAAAGTTCCATAGTATCTGACGGCATGCGGCAAACCCAAGCAAAAAATGAAGAAATATTGGTCCCATAATCTTGCACTAAGGAAAAAACGCGCCAAAAATAATAATGACATGTAAATAACATCGGAGGCAACGCCAGATAAATGCTAAGAAAAAGGTTTCCATCATTTTCATACACATACACTCAAAGGAAAGGAGGTCATTGATCCCTTGGGAAGAAATGTGTAAAACAGTACGTTCGATGAATACCATATTTGCGTGTTGAAATTCAGGGAATGTAGTTTCCTGTCTACCGGTCGAGTACTGTTCGAAACTGAATATTATATGTTCCTATGTCATAAATAATGAAGTTTGAGTAAAGGTGAGGCATGTGGAAGCAAATGCTTCAACACAAATATGAACGTCCACACATTGCGAATCATGCGATGAGCGCCGTGCGCTGCACATGGCTCGCAATGTCTGTATCCACCTTTAGACGTGGAAGTACGACATTACATAACCTCCATGCCTACATAAATTTGAAAAAAATGCCTTTTTTGTGGATTCTCCTCACGTATGTCATTGGTGACTTTTGCATCGCAAAAATAGGGTTCAAGAATTACGAATCCATTACGAAACCGTTGCATTGCATTTGCATGCAATAAACTGACGTCGTAGTACTAAAGTATTTTGTGCTGACGTTCATGATCAATTGACATTGCTTTCATAATTAGGAAATTTTAATTATACGAAGACTATATTGCGACAGCAACTAAAACTATTATTATAGTTTTAATCCTACTTCCTACTCGTATCATAAATGTGAAAGTTTGTATGTTTAGATGTTAAAAACGGCTGATTGTATTTGGATGAAATTTGGCACGCGGATATATTTTATAAACCTACTCTTCTGATAATCCTATTATAATATTAATATGTAAAAGTTTGGACGTTTGTTGCTAAATCACGCAATAACGGTTTAATGGATTTCGATGTTTGGCTCACATATATATGTTTTATAACCTGGATTAACATAGAGGTATGATGAACAGGAACAGGTTGTAAAGTTCACTCATCCTCCATAGAAAAGGGAGGATCCTTCGACCAGACGGGTGTTGTGTCTGGCGGGCAACTGCCCGATGATTCATGTCGGGCTGTTGTATACATATATGCTAGTTGCGCGGTAAACTCTGCTTGCGAGATGCAGGATTTTGTGTGACATCAGTATAACGCGTAGTTCGCATGTGGCGTTGTAGATTCCGCTACAAACACATAGAATACATATATATATAATATATAATATACATACATACATATATAATTTACACGTAGAATTTTTATTCCGATAGTTCGTTCCCGAGTGATAATTTCAAACCTCTACGCGGGTGAAGCCACTGGTCAAAGCTAGTATCTACTACTATTTACAATAGCAAGGCAATTAAATCACTCCATGTACATAAAATATATACATACTCAATCTCTATATATCTAAAATGTATATAATACTAGCTGACCCCGCAAACATTGTTTTGCAAAAAAAAAAATTGCCTACGACCTATTCTCAGACCTACCCAATATACACTAAAAATTTCATAAAAATCGGTCAAGCCGTTTCAGAGGAGCTCGTCAACAAACACTGTGACACGAGATTTTTTATTTGGATTTTGGTTTTTTTTTTCGATTTTTGATTGTTTTCTTTTTTTTTGTGATATAGAAGATTTTTATTTGATTGTCATATTTTTATTTATTTACTTTTCTTGTTTGTTAATTTTATGTATTATTTTTTATTGCAAACATGTCTAATTTTATTGAACTTTATCTGTGCAATAACTCGGATTTATGTCGGTAATGTTTTGCATATTTTTCCCAAATAGATAAATAAATTGTATTCAGATTTGAGTGTGTACCTTTATAATCCTTAAAAAGACAGCAATTTAAAAGAAACAAGGAATGTCTTAACAAGCTAAACTTATTAATCTCAATTTCAAGAGGTCATTGCCTCCAAAATGTCTAAGCAAACACAGTAAAAGATTTGAAAAGCAACACTTTGTCATTATGATCGAGGGTCTCATTATTTTGCTGTCTTCAAGAGAGCTTTTAGTTAAAAAAATATCTGCTTATAGAGACAATAAATTTTTGATACATGGATAATCCACCAGCCTAGCCTTTTCCCAACTATGTTGGGGTCGGCTTCCAGTCTAACCGGATGCAGCTGAGTACCAGTATTTTACATGGAGGGTCTACCTATCTGACCACCACAACCCAGTTACTGGGTACCTAATACGAAACCCCTTGCAAAGACTGGTGGTCAGACTTTCGGACTTCTGACGACCCGCAACGACCGTCAAAGATCCACGAATGGCTATAAGCCGTACGGCTTATCGTGCTTTCCGAGCCATGCAGGGGTATTGATATGTCAAGATGGTCACCCATCCACGGACAAACCGTGGCAAACGTTGCTTAACCTGATCGATCGACCCGAGTCGGCTGTTGTGAGCGTGTGTTGCGTCGAATCGTGAGGAAACCGGCATGTCCTAAAACCAAAATTCGAAGACATGTGACATCTACTAACCCGCACTGAGCCCGCGTGGTGGATTACGGCCCATTCTCTCCTACCTAGAGGAGGCCTGTGTCCCAGCAGTGGGGACATTATAGGGTGATTATTGTTATGCTACACTACATAATGGCATCCTCAGGTTATTTGAAGGCCAATTCTCGTAATTTAAAACGTTCAAAATCTAGTCGCAGTCTCATCTCGGCGACAAACAAATGTCAAAAACTTGCCAAAATGTAGGGTAATTCGAGGTTTTTTTGGCAGATTGAGACTGAGATCAGAGGGGCATTTCTCGTAATTTTAGGAACGTTCACAGTCTGATCTGTCTCAATTTGTCAAAAATACCTGCAATTTCCCTACATTTTGACAAGTTTTTGACATTTGTTTGTCGCTGATATGAGACTGCGACTAGATTTTGAACGTTTTAAATTACGAGAATTGGCCTTCAGACTATGAACGTTCTTAAAATTACGAGAATTGCCCCTCTGATCCTTTTATTTACATGTTCATCAGAGACTTCTGGAACAAACCAAAGGTAAAGTTGTTTTCAAACGTTTGTCTTTATCACTTTACGAATGATCCGAAAATCCTCCATCAACAGAAAGTATCTCGAGTTTGTCCACAATCATTGAAATACCTACAATATTAAAGAAAGTTACCTTACCCAGTGCGAGCTTCCCACGTGTTTATCGAGCTTTCTAGTGAAAGGTTTTCTCTGTAGGAGTGATTTATCTCGCGAGGGCTGGCTGTTTATTTTGTCGCCGCCTGTTTTAAGTGACAAATGTATTATTTTGATTTGAAAGAGGTCTGGAAGAATGTGTGTTGTTTGTGGGAGGGGGAACAGTTACAGATAGATTTTCGGCGTTCTCTCTTCATGCTATATCTACAGGGTGTCGATTAAGTCACCTGCATCCGTCAAGAGGGTGGTTCTACACGTTATTCTAAACAATTTTTGCTATGAAACTCATAACCGAATTGTAAATAAATAAACTTTTCATACATGCATCGAAATAGTATGTCTTCTGTTGTATAGGGAGTTGTTTTTTGACCAAAATGACGTGGAATAATCCTGCATTTAGCTATAAATTTTTCGATGTGATTATGATTGCTATAAAAACGCTTTGGTGGCAGGACTCTTCCAACAGTATTATTTTAATCTTACTTCAATGGGTGACGATCTATAAGGGTCTGTTCATTTATAAAGTAAGACGACATGAGGGGGGAGGGGGCCCGAACAAGTCTTATTTTTTCTTGCATGGGGGTGGGAGGGTTCTAGATTATTCTTGTGTAAGATCACAAAAATTTGCTACTTTTTCTTTGCAATTTTGGTAGATACTGATCTTACGTAAGATTCAAAGGGGAGAGTGGGGGGAGAGTGGGTTCATTCAAATCTTATTTTTTCTTACGGAGGGGGGAGAGGGGGACAGAAATTGGTAAAATATGTCTTACATAATAAATGAACAGCCCTGTTTTACGCAATAACATAACGAGACTCCTCCGAGCCTCGAAAAGCACGTTTAGCCGTTGGACCCGGCCGTCATTTGTAGATCTTTGACAGTCGTTACGGGTAGTCAGAAGCCCAAAGACTAACAACCAGTATTTTTAAGGGGTATCGTATTTCCCAGTTACTGGGTTGTGGAGGTCAGATAGGCAGTCGCTCCATGTAAAATACTGGTATTCGGCTGCATCCGGTTGGACTGGAAGCTGACCCTAACATATTTGGGAAAAGGCTCAGCAGATTGGCATAAAAGGTCACATCCGCGCCAAACCTTCAAATATTTTATGTGCTAAAATAACGAACAAACGACCCTAGTTTGCCAAGAACAAATAATATATTATATTTATTTGCTTAAAGCCCAGAGGATGTTTTCATGTTGATTTATTGTCGTAGAAAACAGAAAAACTTATATTTTTGTCCGTTTCTAAGTAACTATACTACGTATATTATAATGTCCTACTTATGGGATAATTGAAACTTCAGTTTCTTTTTAAATCCTTCTTTTAAAAGAACCTTCCTTGAAACTTTTTAATAATTAATTACAATCTAGCCTAAAAGACTAATAAGCAATTTAAATCTAATTATTTTTTAAGTCATAATTATTTTAAACTTAGAATAGTGTTGATTGTACTTTACACAAGTCCGTTCCACTTTCTAAGAGTCTGACATGATGATAATAAGCACTTTTTTCATGTGTTATATGTATGTCATTGTCACTATTATTTCTACACTTTTTGACACTGTTTTTATAATGTAAAATAATTTTTGATAAAAAAAGTAGCTGATAAATATAAGATATTATTATGATGCTGAGATTTAATTATATTACTTTATGTACCTTTTATACTTATGTGTTCAAATAGACACGAAACCCTAATAACCAATGTTATTTTTTAACAAATTAATGCGTCAAAGTTACATTTAACAGGTTTAAATATTTGTATGCCAATCTATGGCGAATCATGTAAGATCATCACTTTATTTGTAAGACCTTAATACTAACAAGCAGAAGGTTCAAATTCGTTTAATTTTTAAGGGGTCAGCTTATTGCTATAACAGACTCTGCCATGTTTTAAAGCAAATAAATATATTCTATTCTATATTCTAATCTAACTCAAAAGGTTTTGTTCGTTTTAATCTTCGCACTATATTTGGTTTAACAGCTGAATTGTCTCGATGTTCACATGTCGGTGGAGTCGATGCTCATAGGCCTCAGCAAAATTTTGGATTATGTTGATGACGAGTTGCAACTTCAGAATATTACTCTTCATCTCATTTTTTCGTGTCAAAGTACATGGCAACATGACCGATACTGGTTCGATGATAGCAGATAAAATATAAAATAATATTTTTAGGAATTTCTATTTTACAAGCCTTGTATATTGTGCCCCGATGGGATTTCTCATCGACAAAAATAATGAACTTTCAAACAAACTTTCATCCCCTAACTAACCCGTTTATGGAATTAATTTCGAAAGTGTCAGTGCTCACTTTCGTTACCTAAGGACTTTCAAGCTTTGAAGCTTTAAAACTAGACTAGACTAGTTTAGGCTGCGCATTTTCACTGAAAGAATGAAAGAATTTATGGTGTAGACTAGCTGCGCCCCGCGGTTTCACCCGCATAAGTGTCGATCCCGTAGGACTATCGGGATAAAAAGTAGCCTATATGTTAATCCAGGGTGTTATCTACCTCCATACAAACTTTTATCAAAATCGGTCGAGCCGTTTGAGCGTGAAGAAGTAACAAACATATAAACACAGAAACTTTCGCCTTTATAATAAGAGTGTGATATATAATATTAGAGTGATTATATTATATTATATAAGTAGTGTGTTTCTAGGCACGACCACTTTTTTTTTTTATGTAAGCACCCAATCACAGAGGGACTGATATTGCTGAGCTCAAAGTTAAGGTCCTGGGTTTCGATTCCCAATTTGTGTAATCACACTACTTAATATTATAAAGGCGAAAGTTTGTGAGTGTGTGTCGGGGTGTGAGTGTTTATAAGTTTGTTACTTCTTCACGCTCAAAGGGCAGGACCAATTTTGATAAAATTTTGTACGGAGGTAGCTGACACCCTGGATTAACGTATACTTTTTATCCCGATATTCCCACGGGATCGACACTTACGCGGGTGAAACCGCGGGGCGCAGCTAGTATTTCAAAAAAAACACGCGCAGGAGACACGGCTTTAGATACACGAGTTGCCTGAGTTCTAAGACATGTCTCACATACAACTTAATTCCAAGATCAACATAGCAAGGTTCGCTACTTATTCACATGAGACGGCAACGGGCGATGAAAGGAGACTGAATTTTAAGGTCACCCTTAGTATCCAAGCTTTCGTTTAGAATATTTGGGCACGTGTTTCAAAATTATTGTTGTGTTGTTCTGTTAGAGTTACATATTTTGCTCGGCTCCTAAGCTAGCGTTAATAGCGTATAAAATTGGGCTATCATAATTTTTAGGGTTCCGTACCGAAACGAAAAAACGGAACCCTTATAGGATCACTTTGTTGTCCGTCCGACCGTCTGTCTGTCTGTCAAGACCCTTTTTCTCTGGAACACGTGGACGGATCAAGCTGGGATTAATATCAAATACTCAGGTCTACTGTCCCTTGGAGCTGTGAAAAAATCAAACTTCTAAGCCAACTAGCTACCTAGTTATTAATATAAGTTAAGTCGACGAAAGCAGACTTTACGGATTTTTTAATTTAACCTCACGTAACTAGCCTAAGCTGTATTTCACTATAAGTTAGTAGTTAAACATTAGTATCTAAAAATAATATTACCTATGTTAACAACAAATAACTGTAAGCGTATATTACTACCTAAGTCACTTGTTTGTAGACGCCTTAGGTTGACCTGTTAGTCTACAAAATGTTTAATAAATAAATAAATTACTCAATCAAAAGATACAGCCGTTTATGCAGTACCACAAATTTTCAACACTCGCAAGGGAATCAAAACCTACAGGGTATTTCCCGTGAACTCAGAATTGTGAAATTTGGTACGAAGCAACGTCTTATAGCACAGATAAAGGAAAAATTGCGAAAACCGTAAATTTTTAGTTACATCGTATAATAAAAATATTTTAAACAGGTTTGTACGGAACCTTAGGTGCGCGAGTCCGACTCGCACTTGGCCGATTTTTTTTGAAATCCTACTGGTAGTTACAGAAATTTATAAGGTTAATCTCTTGATCCCCCGCTAATGGGTTCGATTCCCACCTAGGACAAATGTTTGTGTGATGAGCACGATCATTTGTTCTGTATCTGCGTGTAATTTATCTATAATATGTATGTATTTAGAAATATTATTTAAGTATGTTTATCAGTTGTCTAGTACCCATAACACAAGCTCTGCTTAGCTTGGGACTAGATGGCGTTGTGTGATAGTTGTGGAATATTATTATTTATTTATTTTATTTTATTTAATTGATTTTCTATAGTATCTTGCCTCATGTAGTACGCGCGGGGCTTGACCGGTTAATCAGTAATAGTTATTATTGGCCTGCAAACGTATCTATTTTATTAATAGCACATTTTCTTAACACATTTGCCTCGTAAATAATTCAAGTATAAAAAAAATTGTTACCTTTATTCTTACCTTCTTAGCAGGATCTTTATGCTCCTGCACATACTCCTGCTTCAGAGGTTCGGTCTGCAGATCAGGTAGAGAGTGACTGATGCGGATGGCAGCTTGGCGGGAGAGGGAGTCGCAGTTGCTTTCCTCAGAGTCCCTCCGTGCCCTGCACCAAAGGGATCTGTTAAGGAAGGTGAAATATGATGATAGAGGTTGATCAAGAAACAAAGGTGGTTTGGTTTGGTTGCAGAGAGAAAGTGACTTATAGAAAATATAGAACGAGATCTGAAGGCTAATTCTCGTAATTTAAAACGTTCAAAGTCTAGTCGCAATCTCATCTCAGCGACAATCAATGTCAAAAACTTGTCAAAAATATAGAGAAACTAGCTGTGCCCAGCGGTTTCAACCGCATAAGTCTCGATCCCGTGGGAATATCGGGATAAAAAGTATCCTATGTTCTTTCCCGGGACTCAAACTATCTCAAAACCAAATTTCATCTAAATCGGTTCACCGGTTTAGGCGTGAAAAGATAACATACAGACAGACAGAGAGACAGACAGAGTTACTTTCGAATTTATAATATTAGTATGAATTAGAGGTATTTTTGACAAATTGAGACTGAGATCAGACTGTGAACGAGCTTAAAATTACGCAAATTGCCCCTCAGATCTGATAAAGACTAAGTTAAGAGGAGAAGTGGTGCTAATCACATTACAGTTCGGCTGTCGAAAGAATGCGTTTCTGACACTTTTCAGTGCATCAATTCTAGTTGCTAATAAGGATCAAATTCGCAAAACACATATTCGTTTGTTTGAAACTGACAGGTGTCAAGAACGCATTCTCTCAACGGCTGCATTGTATAATTATACAGATTCAAATTAATTTAACCAGCAAAACTTCTTAGATGTGATGGGTATCTACAGGGTGTTACGGAAAGGGTATATCAATACAAACGGGTTGAAGAGTGTTATCTGGTCTAGAATCTCTGTACAAAATTTCAGCTCAAAAGCATTAACTTTGAAAATGCTTAATATTTTTTTTATTTCGACATCACTGCGCTGCACTGGCGCGCGGTGGCGTGATGTGCGTGTACTAGGCGCACAGACACACTACAGATAATGGATAATAACCCTCGTAGTGCGGTGACACGTTTGTTATGATTTCAATTTAATAAACTATTGAAATTAAAAAACATTAAGCATTTTCAAAGTTACTGCTTTTGAGCTGAAATTTTGTACAGAGATTCTAGACCAGATACACTCTTCAACCCGTTTGTATTGATATACCCTTTCCGTAACACCCTGTATAAACACAATCAATCAACTGAGCTCATCACCGGACATACGCCTCTCCAAAGCTCACGTAAGCACAAGCAGTATCTAAACACGATAAAAAATTTAAACTCATATTTTAATTAGGTAACTACGAGGTCAATAACCGCAGGTAGTGTTTTTTTTTTTAATATTATCTTGTTTTGATACCGACGCTTATCATGTCTGTTTTTTGACCCTCTAGAACTAATTGGAGTCCAAGACATTAGAAACTGTGCAGGATTGGACTGAGCTAAAAGTAAGTCAAAATACCACATTACTAATTAATAAGTAGGTAGGTGCTTGCTTTACTTACTACTGTCTGGTTGTAAATATTGATTGAATAAAATTTACCTACAGTGATAAAAGTAGGTATGGCCACCAAAGGAGATAAGTAACTAGAGTCGTCGGATATAGTTGAAGTTTAGTAAGAAACTGATTGTATGTTTCGAATATTTTTTTATTATTAGTAGAAAACAAACAGTTCATTCATCAAATTAAATTTAATTCGAAACCATCCATCGCTTTCTTATTAAACTTCAACTATATCCCACGAACCTGGTTACTTATTTCTTTTGGTGACTGTAAACCTAGATTTTTCACAAAACATTCAAGTGTCAATATGAAAAGTTCCTTAAAAGCTTTAGTTAAGCGTCTTACAAACTAAATACTAAAGAAGTCCCGTCTTAAATTGTCAATGAGACTTTAAAACGAAAAGCGCTTCTCAAGAAATTCACATTACAAAATGTTTAAAATGTCATTTCATTGCAGTCTGCAAAATGTCTGCTGAACATGCATTCAACGCTAACATCTTACTTCCGACGCCTGAAGTCTGTTTTAAATATTCAAGTTTGTAGTAAAGTGAGTGCTACCCGGAAAATGGATGTGAGGAAATATGGCCTTATTTATTTATTTATTTAATACTTCAAGCACATAAATGTACAGAGGCGGACTTAATGCCTTATGTAGGAAGAATACTGGTCCTGCTTCATAGGACAATCTAGAGTCTAGACAAAATCAAACTGGTTGCTAATTTAATTGTAAAATTTTTATTCTTTTTTACATTCATTACTCACACCCTGACTTATTACTTGTAATTATTTTTAATCAAAATCGTTTACTTGTACCATGTTAGTAAATGTGTGAGCACCATCTATCTATCTATCAGATAATTATTTTTTATGTCATGGTTTCGTTTTTAATTCTTTTACCTATTGTGGTATAGTAATTTTATTTTAGGTGCATCGTCCTCACATGTTGTTATATAATTAATGTACGCATGCAAAATATTGTAAAACATTTTAAAAGAGTAACGGTGGAGTTTCTTGCCCATTCTTCTCCATACGAAAACTACCTTTTGGAAGGGGCGACTAGAATCAATTCTAAAGTGCCTTTTAATTTTAATAAATGCTTTGACTTTGACTTTGAAGCCTTCAGTCCTACTTACCTTCGTCCTTCCATTTCATTGCAGCCCGAAGTACTGATGTTTCTGCCAATATGGATCTCTGTTGCTGCCTTTCTCCAACTTTCTCAATACAATACCTTCCAACAATCCACCTCCACGTAGCAGCATATTGGTAGCCAACCGCAACTAACAGTCCAGCAGCCTCCTTCCACTTCATTGAAGCCCGAAGTACCGCTATCTCTGCCAATAAAGACCTCTACTGCTGCCTTTCTCCAACTTCTCTAATACTAATAGTCCTGGTTCAACCTACCTTCCAACAATCCACCTCCATGTAGCAGCACATTGGTATCCAACCGCAGCCAACAGTACAGCGGCCATTGCAGCCAATAGCAGAGCTGCTGCGTAGTCCACGGAGCTGCCGCGCACCGTCGCCGGGCCTTCCAAGCTTTCGGCAGGCCACACTCCTGGGAACAATAGAAAAACGTTTAAGACTAGCTATTCCTGCGAATTCGATCCATAGCGTAGTCCATAGACACTGTTGGGACACAGACCTCCACGAGAGGAAGTGGGCCGTAATCCACCACGCGGGCCCAGTAGATAGTAAATCAGATATCACATGTCTTCGAATTTTTGGTTCTCGGACATGCCGGTTTCCTCACGAAGTATTTCTTCACCGTTTTGAGAGCAGTGGTGATGAAATAATTTACACAAAGTAAAGCGCCTGTCAGAGTTCGATCCTACAACCTATAACTCGTAAGTCAGAGTGTGTTAGTTAGGCAGAGGACCACATTTGTTTACGAACAATACGATTTAAATGCTGCTCCTTCATATTTAATGAGGGCGCGGTAATTGCCATTTAAATGCTGTGTTTGAGCTGCAAATTGGTCCCATTTAACACCAAGCATTAGCAAAATTTTATAAGTATTATAAAGTACTTATAAAGATGAATAACAAACCAAAGGATTGAAATGATTGTTAATTCTGTTTCATGTATTTTATATTCATTATCACTCACCTAACTGCCGAACTCAGTAACCTATAGATAGATAGATAGGTTTTTCTACCTCCAGTATGCCAAAACTGGTGATAGAAAGGTAATTGGGCTCGGCCGTAAGTGTGCATACACACGGGCGACACGCGTCGACGACAGTCGTCGACTACTTGTCGCTCGTGCACCGTACTTAAATATAATAATGACACGTTGCCGACGGCTGCAGTTGCCTCAGTCTTCGGCCTCGTTCCAACTCTCACCGATCCCGACTCTACGCCATTTACAATGACCTAACAAAAAGTCCCAACTCTACACGAAACGTTAAAAATGTTCAGTCAGAATTAAACACATTTAGACGAATTAAAAATACTTTAACACAGGTGGCGCGCGAAGAAAAATGGTTGGTATTTATACTCGAACTACAATAAATATATTTTATTTTATTCAGAAATCTGTGTGAAATCTTCGCCGCATATCGCTCGTGTGTATACGCACTAATATTGTAATAGTCAAGAAGTTACAAAAAAAATAAAAATAAAAAACAACGTATAAATCATGAAAGCACAGTAAAACTGAGAGTTTCACAGTCCAAACATCTTCAATCACTGACCTGCCTCAACAAACTGCGTATAATTAACACATGTCTCCTACATCAACACTTCAGTTCGAACGTGGGAAATATTACACCTGAAACCTTGAAACATTGAGTCTTAATCATTTACAATGACACCGTGACATTCGATATTCGAATATTGATTATTACAGTTTACGGTTCAAGGCTTTGTTTGTATTCAATTAACGAGAATCGATATTTTATTTTCTACGAAAATTGTGTTTTTCTCGGAACTGAACGGAACTTGCAGCGCATTTTAGTGTTGAAAAATATATTTTTTTTTTTTTGTTTTTTGATTGGACATTGTATCAGCAGGGGCTTATGGCTAAGTAGCAACAGCTGCACGGTTAGATCGTGCAAGTTAAGCTACGCTTGCCGCGGTCGGTCCGGGGATGGGTGCACAACTTTATATACCGAGACCCTCTCCTGGCCTCGCAAAGCACGTTAAGCCATTAGTCTCGGCTGTCATTAGTGGATCTTTCACAGTCGTTACCACCACCACCACCACCACCGGTCGGTCACCAGAGCCCTGATTCACAACCACACGACAGGCTATCGTATCGAAAACCTAAAATTTCGATAACCTGATTTGACTTGCCCTCAACAGCAAATAGCTGTTGGAAGAATAACGGGCCTCTATTTGATTTAAACTGACAAAATTTTCGAGTGCTTGTGAATAGCTATGCAGAAGCCCGATAGTCTGACAACCAATCTTACCAAGGGGTATCGTATTACCCAGTAACTGGGTTGTGAAGGTCAGATAGGCAGTCACTCCATGTAACCACCAATCCATCGTTCTTCTATTATTTAATTTTATTTATTCATTTATCCTCGCTTTTTTTAGTGTAATTGCTGTATGGCAAACCAGTTCGCCATACAGTAATTACACTAAAAACTCGTCTGCTGCTTTCCGTCCAATTTATGGAATTATATTTATCAAACAAAAAATGGAAGAATCTGCGTTTCCTGTCTGACTACTCTGAGAAGAAAGGCCGAAACAAACTCAGAGGTCACAGTTTCTTTTAAAGTCCAGACATAATCTTGGTCAGATCGTGTGAAAACCATGTATATTGATGTCTGAAATGGTCTTTTGAGGAAAGTACCACACAGATTTTGTGTAGCCAGTCGGGTTTTAATTTAAGTGAAGTTTAGTTGAAACTTGTAATTTTATGGATTTACTAAACATATACCCCCTTATTCATAATCCTATTTTATCTCTATTTTAGCTAAAATAGGTTTATAGAACGTTTGTCTTTATCTGTCACGTTGTCATTTCTGTGTGTAAGAAAGAGACAAACCCTATTTTAACTAAAATAGGTTTGATAAGTTTTATGAATAAGGGGGTTAGAGATTTACTCAAAAAATCAAGATTTCAGACAGCGATTTCATTATCATATTTGATTAGCCAAACGTAACCCACGAAACACACTTATTAAATACCGAACACCAAGGATGGTACTCATTGACCTTATGTGTATACTAATAGGGTTGAAGGTCTGAATAAAACAACCAAATTGTATACTGTTAAATTCACAAGACCCCTATCAAATCGTTGTAACACAACGCTTGCGAGTGCTAATTCGACGCCAACGCCATCTAGTTTCGTCTTACACAAACTCATGTAAAATACATTTTTTTTTTTTGTTGAACTGATGAAGCGGCTTTTGATTATGCATGATCATTAACAACACTTCCTATCCCAATTTTCCTCGTTTCCAAGAAAATCTTACAGACGATTTATTTTACACCCCACACCAATATTACAACGTACAAAATTGGGTTCTAATTGGACCACAAGATGAACATTGTTTTAAGGATATCAGATAAGGAATGTGGGTACTTGTATAGACCTCGTTATTCGTGAAATATGACGCAAGATCCCAGACACAACAAAATAATGATTAGACACAAAAGGTCGTATCAGCCGTACCTTTAATGATACTTACGATCTTTGGTGTGTATTACAAAACCATGCCGTAATAATTATATATGTCGCAGGTAGATTGTTTTATTAGCGGTTTTACATAATAGCTCCGTTATGTAAAATAACCGAAAAACGATCAGCTGATTGCCATTGCGCTACGTCTAATTACCCACGTTTAGACAGTTGGTGTTAATTTATCAATTTAGCTTCCAGATGTGTCTCGATGTCTGAAACATAGGTTTCAGGGCTAACCTTATCTCATTTTTCTAAGTATGTAGTAAAAAAAAATATTTTCAAAGTGAACGTTAAATCATTTATTTCAAATAACCACATAAAAGACGCTTGTGAACGTCAAAATTTACAGTAAATTAAATCGATTCTAGTCACCCCTTCCAAGAGGCATTTCGTATGGAGAAGAATGGTTAAAGTGAATTAATAATCTTTTTTTTTATTCTTAATATAAATTCTGTCTTTAACCAAAAAACATTAGGTATGACAAAAAAAACTATTATGCAATCCTAATAATATAAAACAAACTATTTTCACAATTATTACAGATCAAATTCGTCCTATAATTCATACGCATCAAATAAATAGAGAGTTCTTTCATTTGGCGCTTATCCCGGGCTACGATTCCTAGCCCGGGGATCAAGATGTCGCTTCCCTAGATTGTCTAGTGACTTATATATTTATTCCTGGGCCCAATAACTCATACAGGACCCAGTATGTTTTGTTACTTATAAGGGTGCCTTCGTTGATTTACGTCGCATAAACGCCGCGTAGACGCTGCGATGACGACGCGTAGACGCTGAGTTATCGTTGCATAGACATGAAGATTAAAAATGAACGTAGCATTTGAAGCAATTTCGACACGAAAACGCAGCGTTTACGTTCGAAAAACGCTTACGCTATATCCAAAGACAGCCTAAACCTAAACCTTCATCAATATTCAAAGGATAAGTTTCCAACAAAAGACGAATTGAAGTGGAAATTAACAACGCTTACTTGAAACTAATGTTAATGGTTCAATGAAGTGAAAATATAATTGTGTTTGTCAAAAACAGATTGGTCTTGTCAAAATATAATAAAGTAAGACGTCTTCGTACAAATCGGCCGAAAAGACGCGCTGCGAAGTTTAGTAGCCAAAAACTGATTTTTAATTAAATAAATAATTATTTTATTAAGAAAAAAACGTAGCGTTGGAAGGCCTCCCACAAGGTGGACCGATGACCTTGTGAAGGCCGCAGGAACCCGTTGGATGCGAGAAGCACAGAACCGGTCGAAGTGGAGGTGCTTGGGGAGGCATATGTCTAGCAGTGGATGTCTTTTGGCTGAACTGATGATGATGATGAAGAAGAGCGAGTGGCACCCTCCATGTAACACGAGACAAGGGCAGGAAAATGATGATGAACTAGTTGATCACTTCGTAATTATTTACGTTTCATCAGAAATTGGCGCAAAACAAATACAATTTCGTCGGAGTTTGGCGGTTTTCACTTTGATCGTTTATTGTAGCGGTCATAGGAAGACCGTTTTTAAGCGAAACCCGTATATGCTGATACTAACAATTTCATGACTTATGAACGTACGAGTCACAATAAATACCTTTTCTTTCTTTTACTTTTCTTTGTTTGTTACGAGATGACAGAAAATAAAGCTCTGAGCTACTTACTTTTCTCTTTTTTTTTTTACTGCTAAATGGACCCGCTTTTGTCCACGCCTGATGGAAAGCGATAGATTAGGTCTATGATGGAACGAGCGTGCCCAGAAGATGCCTAAGGCACTGGAACTCCCACGCATCGACGAAACACAGCAGGCTGCTTGACACCGGACTCCGGTTGAAGGGTGGTCGCAAACCAGGCAGGCGTTAGCCCTACCACCGTAAGGGAAGAAATGGCCAGTCAAATAAGGTGTTGTGTGTGATTGTCCAGGATGCGCCGAGCGCTCGGTTCAGTTGAGTTACTGGCGGAACAAACTGTGCTACACGAGGAGGCTTCTTCATGCATCCCAAAATATTCTCTCTCATTTTTACTACATATCAGGTGCCACAACACAACAAGACTAAAAACATAGAATAAAACTATGAACGCACGTAAACATCTAAAAACAATATGCCCTAAAACTGTATACTAAAAAAATAACCAAGTCTTTAATAAAATATCCGAAATTAAGAAAAATAGGTCCTAGCCTAAAAAGTGTTGTTTTTCTTTGAAACTAGGCCAAAAGAAAGAAAACTCTAAGATTTCACAACTTCTTTTGAAGCAATATCAGTTGTTTACATAATTATTATACTTTACGGGTTCTTAAAAACAGTATTATATTTTTATAAACTAATATTATAAAGAGAAAAGATTTTTAAAGTTTTTTTGTTGTTATTACGCTTTCACGCTAAAACGGCTGAACGGATTTAGATGAAATTTAGCATATAGGTAGACCATGACCTGAATTAGGACATAGAATACTTTTCATCCCGATATTCGTACGAAGTCGAGACTTATGCGGGCAAAACCGCGGGATGCAGCTAGTAACAATGCCTCAAAAAATATATGACACTCTGGTTATGTTTGATACTTATTCATAACAATTATAAGTTACAAAACTTTCTTAATTAAAATAAAAAGCAACAATAAATTTGTTCGTTAAGACTCTTTCTGTCCGACAAGATTCGTTATCGTATCAAGTTTAAATAAGAAGGAAGAAAAATGCCTTTAATGCACTTAATTGATATGACTTAATTTTTCCTTCTTCTGTGATGAATAACAATATGGGTTGTTTCCGTTTGGACAGAGGTATGACAATACAATACTAACATCACCGTTACCGGTGACAGCGACCCCGAATAATTTTCATTCCCTTCGTGAGGAGAGCTCATAATCGACTCATAATATTCCCACTGCAGACACAAGCCACAGGACACAAGCACAGTATAATATACAGTAAGTTATCTAAGGCCGCCCGCCGAGTTATTAGCCTACTCTTGCGTTGATCCCCAGGGTTGTCACTTTTACTTTTAGTTAATATTTTCGAACAAGCAGCAATTGATCTAAATTTATGAAATAAAAAGCATAATATTATGATTGAATATTTTACCAATTTATAAATTTAGTAAAAATAAAAAGCCTTTATTCACATAACATTTATTATACTAAGTTACAAATTTGATACCGAGAAAATTTTTCTCCTGTTTTTCTGCACGTCCGGAACGCTTTATTATTATTTGTTAATGTAAAGTAAATTCTCATTCTTATGTAAAGTTAAGTTTGTAAAAAGCTTTTGGGAAAGCATGGACAGTAGGGCATCTTAAATTCTATATCATTCAGTTGATCGTAAATTGACCGGCCAATTTTAATGTTGATGTGGTCCTTTTCGAACGTTTTGCGAAACACCTGCTCCATCCTTTCTACATTATCGACAAAATCATCAGGTGGGATCATGAGTAAATTTCGATCATTGCCGTAATTCCTGTAATGGGTGTATCTAGATTCTACACTTAAATTACACGCTCGTTGATTAACGTCGACGTAATTATTTTAAAAATCGCAGTTCTTATGGTAATCAACACATTTTTTTAACAAAGCGCCACAAACATAAAAAAATGCATTATTTTCCGGTAGCTCATGTTGTATTGGTACATAGTCAGAACGTAAGATTTCCGACAAAATATTTTCATTTCCTTATGTTTGATTGCTACTGGTAACTAACTTTAGCTCTAAACATAGTATTCAGAAAGTAAATTTGGGAATACATTTATATGGAAAAATGCGACTCGGCTACGCTCTTAATAAAGCAAATAAACTGTGAAATAAACAATACAATACCACATTTTCTAATAATATTTAAGTATAAGTAGGTACTTACATTTCTGGTTGAGTAGGAACTATGAAGAATGATAAGTCCGGGTTTGCGAAATCATTATTGAGGCACCCGAAAACACTACAATATTTTTTTCCCCTTTTTGAAGTCATGATACTCGTAATTTAAGTGGCCGCCGCCGGCGAGAGTTGACGAACGCAAGCGGTCATGTAGCGTACGCGCGTGCTCACAGTCGCGCTGCACAGCCCGCACTGCCGCCACCTTATTCCCTCATATATTATGCTAGCGTGTGCGTGAAATCGCGTGCCGACATGGCGCGCGGCGCGCACGCACACATTCAAACCGAGAGCGGCACGTTTGTATGAAGATGTTTTACTGTATATTATACTGTGACACAAGCCTCCTTTTTGTGAGAGGGAGTGGACTATAATCCCTCACGCAGGCCCAGTGCGGGTTGGTAGATGTCACATGTCTTCGAGTTTTTGGTTCTAGGACATGCCGGTTTCCTCACGATATTTTCTTTCACCGTTTCAACTTGATTACGGATAATATTGTAAGTAAAGGACCTTTTAAATTACTAAATAAGTAACTTTCACACGTAAACTTTTATTTTGATATTTTTTTTTTGTATTAACTTGAGTAAAAATATAAATATTGAAAGATTTTTCAGAAATTTGCAATTGTTCCACTGAGAGCTGTGGTGATGCGAGCTCATGATGACTAGGAAAACCAAATTCTTAATACTAAAAAATAGTTAATAATACTTAAAACTCAAATACTAACAATACAATGTCTGTAGATGACATTGAATAAATTGATGTAGGTACAGTCATATTTTGTAGACGATTTAATTTAGAATCGTCTTCAAAATAAATAAGCGATTCGTGAATTTCATTTCACGTTTAAAGTGGGGAAATAAATTGAAAGATAATAATTACATTACAATAGTATGTCTGTTCAGTTTGTGTTTCTTATCTTCATAGTTGAACGAGAGAGTAGTTTTATATAATAGAATTCAATTTACAATGCCGTTATATTTGATCTCATTTAAACAACATTTATTCTCGGTAGTTACGTTATCCAGACTACGTACCTACAGCCTTTGAGATTTTTTCATGGAAAAACCCAGTTTTCCCGAGTTATCCCGGTCTGATCCCCTAATCCCCCCCCTCCACCCCCCTCCCCCGCGATCCTCGATTTTTTTTAATCCTTCTAAAAAATGTCTGATATCATGTACTAAATCCATGTTTTGCAGGTTGCTCGTCTTATGCGACATAAAATTTAGTTTCTAAAAGGTCTGAACTTTTAACATAGGTATTATGTTTGGTACAGTCAAAAAAAGATATATAATCGAATTTAATTTGATTAATAGAAAACAAACAGCTCATTTATCAAATAAATTTCAGTCGACAACATCCATCGGTTTCTTACTAAACTTCAACTATATCCGATGATCATGCACACTTATCTCTTTTGTTGACTGTACATTAAGTTCAATGATTGACACAATAGCAGCAAAGTAACTCTTTCAGACTAATAACACAGTACATTTTTGTGTCCGTACCTTGCATCTCATGCAACTTCTTATTAAAATATTATGCAGGGAATATAGAACAATATTTCTAGCATTACACGAGTTTATTTTAGTCCATACTAGCTGCGCCCCGCGATTTCACCCGCATAAGTGTCGATCGAAAAGTAGCCTATATGTTAATCCAGGGTGTCAGCTACATCCATACCAAATTTTATCAAAATTGGTCCAGCCGTTTGAGCGTGAAGAAGTAACAAACATATAAACACAAACACACACACACTCACAACACCTTTATAGTATTAGTGTGATGTGATAAAGGAAAATATCGTGATGAAACCTGGACTAAATGTTCTTAAATCACTAAACAATGACCGGGAGAGCAAGCCTAGTGGTATCGGTCCCGAATGAGAGCAGCGGTGCCTAGGTGGTAGTCCTGATTTACGAATAGTAGGCCAAGGGCTCGATCTCAGACAGGAACTTTGCTTTGTGTAATCTACTTCATCACCACTGCTCTCAAAACGGTGAAGGAAAATGAGAAAACCAGTATGTCCTAGAATCAAAAATTCAAAGACATATGACATCTGCTAACCTGCACTGTGCCCGCGTGGTGGATTACGGCCCACTCCTTCTCACAGAGAGAAGGCTTGTGTCCTAGCAGTGGAAATGTATAGGCTGATTATGCAGTGACCAAGACTGACGATCAATCAAATTCCTTCTTTGTGAGAGAAGAGGTGTTTGCCCGAAGGGGTGACCGTAAGATTAATGTCAAAGTCAAAGTCAATTAGGCAAACAGATCATTCCAGTCAAATTACTAAGTAAAAAATCATTTTAATATTTTATTAAATTTTTATGTTTTATAACACAAAGAGCTATAAATTCGCAAAACTACCAGTAAAATCACAATTTTATGCATAAACCGCATACAACAAAGACAAATATTTAAATAATGCTTGATACGGTTTCATTAAGTACAATGGGTTATAGCAATTAGCTGACCCCCCTAAAAATTACTCGATTTTGCACCCTCCTCTCATAACATTAAAGGTTATTCAATATGTATGAGTTAATCGGACTAACACTACTCGATGAACAGAAACAATAAATAATTTTGATACGCAAATTAGAGCTTTAAGATGTTGGTGTTAGGTCATTTACTATGTATGGGTATTTGTTACGCAATTTTCATTTCTAATCAGCAAGACTTAAAGGTTAGGTTAATGTTGTGATAATTTGTGTCATTGCTACTAATACCTTATTTCATCTATCTTACTCAAGTTAATCTGGTGTCGTGGTTCATGCGTAAGGCTGAGACGTGCAAGATGCGAGTTCAAATCTAGTCTCATGTTTAATTTTGTTTTCAATATATAAATTGTTCGTTAAGTATTTCTTGCATTATTGTAAAGAACAAGCATATCAATTAAGTTGATAAACGATAAACGTTTCACCTTTTTCAATAAGTGGGTAGTTCGACGTCAATATGCGTATTCAACAAAAACTGCTATTGAAATGATTTTAGGAATATGGGGTAGAAGAATAAATTGAACAAGACATTCTATGCACAAATAGCAGTGAATACGCACGAACATTTTTATATTGCCTTACTAAGTTGCGAAAATCCACGCCTTTTTATTAATTATTATTATCGGTTTTGATAGTTTAATCGTCATGTCTCAGTTGAGTGATTATTAATTAAAATACAAAATATTGTATTTGCATAAGGAGAATGTTGGTATTAAAGCGATTGCTAGGAAACTTAATATAGCGGTAAGTGTATTCTTTTTTATACTTCCTTAATTCGTTAGTTGGCTTAAAAACGTGAGTATAGAATAATAGAAAATTAACTGTTTCATTATGAGATCATTTATAGGTCTAATGTGGTTTATCTAAAGGTATTTTTGCAAACTTATTCGAAAAATTATGATTACCGGGTTATTAAAATTATGCTTATTGTGTTGTTTCAGAGAAATACAGTCAGACTGTGGCTAAGACGTTTTGAAGAGACAGGGAATATTCAAAAGGATCGTCCTGACCCAAAACCTGCAATGTTACTCCTGTGTCAGAACATCATCAAGCAATTGTTAGAAGGCATACTGAACACCCATTTTTGCCTACTCAATGCAGTATAATCTTTCTGTTCAGACGGTCAGAAAACATTTGCATGTTGCTGGACTGAAACAATACAAGCCAGCACGTAAAATTTAACTGACTGCTGCACATCGCCAAGCAAGGGTCCGCTTTGCCCAAGAATATCTCAATTTTAATTGGGAAGATTATGTTGTCATATTTACCGACGAGAAGTCTTTGTCAAAACCTTATTTATAACTAAACATAACTACATACAAAACAAATTGATATATAGTATACCTAGTAGGTAAAACATCAACGTATAATGCTATTTTATTTAGTTCAACGATATTTAATGTGGTGATGTTATTGTTATGAAATAGAAATACATACCTATATATTTCTAAATATTATAACATGTTGATTCACTACATTAAACTCTGTGAAGTATGTAACAACGTTATTAGTAACTGTTATATCATTTACGTTATTCTTATAATATTTTTTTTTATAAAATAAAATCGTTTTTACCATCATTATCGTTTTTTTATTTTCGTTCAGCTTTTTTTTTTTGTTGCTAAAGTTATAATTTATTATTTATAACTTAAAAAAAAATATTATAAAACAAAATGCGCAGCAGAAAATATGTTGGTTTCGCACTCGCAACCACGCTCTTGTCAGCTCACTGCAGCTACCACTAGACCACACGAACATGGTGATTGTCGTTGAAATTAGCAATAATATATTACAAGTTAGAACAATATTCAAGTTCATACCTACCTTAACACTGCGTGTTAAATATCAAATTCGAATAACTGTTTTATTAATCGTAGACGTTGAACTGTTCTAGTTCGATAAGCTTACTGCTAACAAGCAGAAGGTTCAAATTTGTTTAATTTTTAAGGGGTCAGCTAATTGCTATAACCCATTGTACACGCAGGTGAAGCATAAAACGCATTTATAATGAATTTTGTGGTGAAACAGATGATACCACAAATTCGCTTTTTAAATACATACCTAAGTGCAGAATTTTTGTTTTTTTGGGTAAATGTGTGAATTTATGAAGTGAATAAAATGTTTGAAACTTACATAAATTATATGTATGCCACCATTTATGTAGATCCACGAAAAGCTTCACGTAAAGCCAACAGATTTACTCGATTATTGATGATCGACACTTGTTATAGAACCAAATCGAGTAAATGTAAAAGCAACAGATGATCGACTATCATATTTTTGTCGATCGGATAAATCAACAAGTGATGTCTAGGTACGTCTATCTCAATTTAAACCATGATTTTTTATCGAAAATGATCAGTAAAATTTGAGAAATCTTTTGATGATCGCCAAAACACAGCATACAGCAATAATAACGATCAAAGATTTTTAAAATTTAAATCCTTTCCATTTTTAATCCATCCATATAC
Source organism: Amphipoea oculea (assembly GCA_945859645.1). NCBI lineage: Eukaryota > Metazoa > Arthropoda > Insecta > Lepidoptera > Noctuidae > Amphipoea > Amphipoea oculea. The sequence goes on along the minus strand of OX243865.1, from coordinate 17,901,247 downwards.
AACATTATTTTTAGTATATGCGAAACCTGAATATAGTTTGTTCAGAATAAGTAACTGAATCGATTCCAATAATTTTTACCCCATGTTATATTTTGGCCCAAAAATATTTAAAAAAGGTTAAATCTTGGCCACCGAGCGACATTAGTACCTAGGTAGTTTTCTACCATACCCATACACAATAGGCGCGGCGTCCGCGCACAGCGAGCGGGGCGAGCGGGGCGGGGGTGAAGCAACCCCTTCAGTCGCCCGGGTGCTACAGGCTGGCGCGCGCGTGTCCAAGTGCATAATCGCGAGCGCGCGGCCGCCGCGCCGCGGGCCTTACAGTTTTGTTTCGGTTGATCGTGTACTTACCTATCGTATGTAAAAAGAGACGTGTAACCATGACTTTCTCATACACCAACGTCCAGTACACAGAAACAACGATAACAGTGATAACGTATCCCTGGCAGTGCGGCGGTACGAGGAGCAATCAGAGTATCGTGGAACACAATGCTTTGCCGTGATGATTAACATTTTTAAACACGCCAAGATGGTTAATTGTAGAAAGTTATTATTTGTACCTACAGCCTGCTGTGGTTAAGTAATGCGATGTTTAACACTTTTCATCCACTTTGAACTTGTTGACATAAGGTGCAACAAATCGCATTGACTACATTGTATCACTTACGGCTTACGAATAAGTAATTACTTATTCGTAGCTTACGGCTGCATTTATTTACGAATAAAGTACATTATAATAACTACCTACACTTGACCATTACGACAGTCCAAAGCCTGCAAGTGTGATGGAAAATGTTATCACCCGTTAATTACAATACAATCGCCGCGCGGTACGTTTAGGCACGCGGTGCGCATGATTTCATACGGACAAACAGGTAACATAACAAGCTTATAACTTTGTGATTATTCATGATACAGTTTTGAAATTTTGTACATAGATTCTTTACATAAAAATACGAGACACGTGTTTCGGGTTTCGCATATACTAAAAATAATGTTGTATAATCGTCCACTATGTCACCGTATGTAAAATTTCTACATTTATATCTGTAATTTATACGCTGAACATAATACCGATAAAATACCCTTTGTATTCTATTTTATTCTATTAAGGGCTGATTTTTCCATCGCCAGATAACTTTTATTTTAATTATTTATTAATACTTTACGCACAAGTAAAAACTGTACAAAGGCGGACTTAATGCCTTGGGCATTTTCCACCAGTCTACCTTAGGGTGATGCACAGTAAGTGCAATAACAGAAAAAAAAGAAAATATTTATAACTAAGATATAAGAATAAATACATATATACATACATAGGTACATATATATACAGGGTGTTACGGAAAGGGTTTATCAATACAAATGGGTTGAAGAGTGTATCTGGTCTAGAATCTCTACAAAATTAAAGCTCAAAATCATTAACTTTGAAAATGCTTAATATTTTTTTATTTCGACATCACGGTGCTGCACTGGGGCGCGGCGGCGTGATGTGCGTGTACTAGGCGCACAGACACACTACAGATAATGGATAATGACCCTCGTAGTGCGGTGACACGTTTGTTATGATTTCAATTTAATAAACTATCGAAATAAAAAAATATTAGCATTTTCAAAGTTACTGCTTTTGAGCTGAAATTTTGTACAGAGATTCTAGACCAGATACACTATTCAACCCGTTTGTATTGATATACCCTTTCCGTAACACCCTGTATATATATATATTATAGGTATACATATATATATATGTCGCAACCGGTCATTCGTTTGACTATTCGGAACGCCAGCGCCATCTGGCGGCGCTTGACAGAGTCTAGCTTGAGTTCGTGTGGGGTCGACAACAGCGCGACAGAACGATGTGGAGCCTCTTGGACATTGGACATCGGACGAACAACATGCGCTTAGAAACTGTCCCGCGTTCCGTATCTGGTTGTATCGTGTACCTATAGTGTGTGATTTGCTAGTGTGATTAAATTGTTTGTAAAATTATAATCTGATTTGAACTGCAAACCGTTTTTCTATTGCGCAATTACCAACACATACCCATAGTTCGCCCACAGTAATTGAAATATGGCTGATAATAGCGAGACACACATGCCTTCTCCGTTATATATATATTTATTCATGTCGTCATCAAAATATTAGCCCATCAGCAATGTATGAGTCCAGAACGCTTTGTCTGTACATTTACAGAAACAAAACACAATCTGCTTAGCAACCGGTGACTTTAACCACGTAACCACGTTTAACTTCGAATGTATCAAGAACTATTTTAATTGGACGGTAAACCGGAACACGAGTGATCGTAGCTTTATTACTTCGCATAACAAGCGGCCAATGGAAACTATCACTAACTTTGAGTGCCGGATACTAGAACATTGAATTGTGATATTCTAACAGGTATTGTTAGTTAAAAGCTTGTAGCGATACTTATTATAGTGCGAAGTTACGAAATACTGTCTTTTAAGCTTTTTTTTTTTCCAAAAATAACTACGTTACAGGAAATTTTTCTGTATTGTGGGTTGAAAAACACAACGTTATCTCATAAAACTACACAGACACGCGAACTAGAAACAACTGTTGAACACTATAATGACCCCTTTCAATTAGGAGATTACCAAAACTAACAATTGAAATCGACCATAACGGTGTCAATGATCGGTCGTCCTGACGCAATTGCAGACTTGACCAAGTCTACTAACACCTGGACGAACGATGCATCCTAGTGTTTCAAGCTAGGATAGCAAGCATTTGTGAACCACTGCTACAAGGTTTCGGCTGGGGCTGTCACCTTGCAGCAATGATGTTACAATCTGTTTTCTGTTTTGTTTTTGTCTTTGTGGTATTACTAACATAATTTGTAAGTATGTATATTGTTACTATAACTATGAGTCTTGTTGCTCGAAATAAATGATTATTATTATTTAACATCCTGATTTCGCATATGCTAGAGTTGTTTACACGATGCTAGTAAATTTAAAACTAGCATAGCATTGCGGTGATTGACTACGTGGTGTAAAACGATCCGATGCGGTACTAGCTTTGCCGGTTACATGAGGCTCGTAAACAAGCAAGGATAGTAAAATCAATGGAGAGAGACGCTCCTAGCTCAAAAATAGAACGCCATCCTATTAAACTAGTTTACTACATTTTTCTCACTGCCTTACTAGCCTAAAAATGAGGATAGTTCTGTATACGCGAGGTTAGAATGACTACCTTGCCAGCTAACTGGCAATATCTTGCTATTCTAGCTTCAAAAACTATTCCCATGTATAAGACTTTTATTCGGGTGCGCCAAAGTTCACCTAAATTTTCAACTCCGATAATTGGAAATCCGAAAATGTTCTTCCTAACATTTTTCATCCTAACAATCACAATTCCTAACTACTCTGTCTCTAATGTTCATAATTCCGAATCATTCAACTTCATAATGTCAGTAGCAATAAACATCTATTATGCTTTTATTTGTTTTCCTATATTTTCTCAACATAACCATCTTTTACACTATTATTCAAAGTCATATCTTTTTTGTTTAGATCGTCGACATAGGATGCAAGGGCGAGCGAAGGGCACCCCGAGGTTCGGTTTGGTTAGGTTACTTTAAACCCTTTACACAGAAATAGGGGCCCCGCGAAGCGGGGCTCCGTCGACATAGGATCCAAGGGCGAGCGAAGGGCACCCCGAGGTTCGGTTTGGTTAGGTTACTTTAAACCCTTTATATAGAAATAGGGGCCCCGCGAAGCGGGGCTCCGTCGACATAGGATCCAAGGGCGAGCGAAGGGCACCCCGAGGTTCGGTTTGGTTAGGTTACTTTGAACCCTTTACACAGAAATAGGGGCCCCGCGAAGCGGGGCTCCGTCGACATAGGATCCAAGGGCGAGCGAAGGGCACCCCGAGGTTCGGTTTGGTTAGGTTACTTTAAACCCTTTACACAGAAATAGAGGCCCCGCGAAGCGGGGCTCCGTCGACATAGGATCCAAGGGCGAGCGAAGGGCACCCCGAGGTTCGGTTTGGTTAGGTTACTTTAAACCCTTTACACAGAAATAGGGGCCACGCGAAGCGGGGCTCCGTCGACATAGGATGACATAAGATGAAAAAAAAGTGTTTATCATAATTAGACTAAATAGGTTTTATGTCTATTGAGTGGTATATCAAACGATTTTATATTAATTGTCTGTTATTCTTATAGAAATTAGTTACATTAAAATTATATCAATCGTGTATTATATTAACTGATCATTATATCAAATAAAATTGTAGGTTCAGTTGTTATATCTTGTAAATATTAGAGGTTTTGTAATTATATCATATATTACTTACCCGTATATACTCCCAGGCCATGAAACTATTATGGTAGTTATGTTTAGGGATAAAAGCGTTATGATAAAAAACAGTAGGAGTTTAAAATATTTACATTAACGATATTATTAATTACAATTTTCGGAAACATGAGTGTTATGAACATCGCCGGTAGCACTACAAATAGTATGAATGAAAACTTTAGGATGAAAAATTTTAGGAAGAGTGATCATTCGGATTACAAATCGTTAGGAAGAACATTTTCGGGTAAAGAACTTTAGTTGAGCCAATATGGACCCCTTTTATTCACCTAATCAAATGAAAAAATCACAGATATACATATACCTACACCTTCTTTTGTGTTTTCTGGGAGAAACCTTCAAAATGCACCGACCTCAGAGGAGCCCGGTCGGGGAGTGTGGAATTTTTACCTCAATAAAACCAACCCGTTGATCACCATCAGCACATAGGGGTGGTCCCGGAACCTCTTAAAATACACCTAGATAACGCAAGAGCAACTACTTCGCGTGCCCATCTTACGTACAAAAATCGTAAGCCGCGACTTTTGCACTCAGTCCTCTAGAACTACTGCTGACTGGGTGAGCGTGAGCGCTGGCGCTAGGCCCCGGGGGTGGGACGAGACGGGTGCCGCACGCGGCGGCGACTTTGAATCGATTTGATTTTCCCATCACTAAATAGTGCTTGTGACGTCATAGTAGGTAGTCAAAAAATGGCACGCTTGGTTTTCATACAGATCGTGATAATTGCGTTATCTAGGTCTATCTATATCTGTGGATAAAATCAAACCTGACCTTAACACAGGTAACTGACCTAGAATATAAAAATAAACAAAACACGGTAACCGAGTAAAAGTTTGTCAACATTATTGTTACTCACTAACGTAGGTGTCCTGTGTATTGTCTGGCTAATAGTAAGTCGTCTGTGTACCTGTCTGGCTGATAGTAAACATAGATTAGATAGCGTTGTCTGCTGATGCGAAACACGTGAGCGTTGTACGGTCGAACAAGCAATTTGGGCCGCTTTCCGAATTAAGACAATAGCGCTCACAGCGCTCATATCGATAATTTCCGTTCCGATTTAGTTATCACGATTATGAGTCATAATCGTGATAACTAAATCGCTGACAGCTCTCAGCTGTCATAATTTATGACAGCTGAGAGCTGTCAGCAATTCGGAACGCTCGTGAACGCGATCACAGTGCTTACTCAATGTCAAAACGATATTAAGGCGATTATAGCCTCGAATGTCCTTGAGCGTTTGGGCGGAGCATAGGCGAACCCAGTGCCTCACCCCGCGCGCCCGCTTACCTCCCCAATGTCAAAGAGTGTCGTACTCGTACGTAGCGCATGCAGATGCGGCGTGGGATGCATTTTGTCTTAGGCAGTTTTATGATGCTACCTACTTACTGAGTGTAGATGGATCGAGAATACGTACAATATTTATGTTGTGAGTATGAATGCTATTGTACTTACAGTAAAAATACTGCTTTCTTAGAGACAAATAAAAAATAATAATAATATCAATAAAAAACGTTTATTCAGTATACAGTTCGTTTTTTCACGTATACAGATTATAAAAAAATACAATTATGAAAAAAAAAAACTTACTTATGACTAATACCGCTTTTAACAGTGGTAGTTTTTAGGGTTCCGTACCCAAAGGGTAAAAACGGGACCTTATTACTAAGACTCCTCTGTCCGTCTGTCTGTCTGTCACCGGGCTGTATCTCACGAACCGTGATTGCCAGAAGAATACCATTATTATAGTTACAAACTCAAATGGGTCCCGCCTGCTTCCAACTTTTATTTAATTTAAAATGGGCTTGTTTTTAGCTTTTCAGTTAGTTTTAGTATAAGGTTGCAGTCGGGTTTTGTAATTTTTTTATTTCCTGCTTTTTAGTTTACAAATGTGAAAGATTTCGCTGACGATTTAGTTCTTGGTAGGTGTTTTTTACGATTTGTCACTTTGAATTAGTTTTTACCATATTATAAATTGTATATATTTTTGTAATCACCTTTTAAAACCTTTTATTTTGATACCCCACTCGATAGGTTATGAGAAAAAAAAAGACGGGTTGCACTCCGGGAGTGCCGGCAGAAGTGAAAACTTGAATATTAACGTTGAAATAAATCAATTATTAATCGAATTAATATAACTCATTTTTTTCACTATTTCTGCGTCACTTTTTACATTAATAGATGCACTTTGTTCAATTTCCATATTTTAAACACTATACGAGTATACACGAATTTTACGAATACACAGCAGTGTAGGTACTATACAGACGGTCGAGCCATCAGCTGTCCATCCATCCATCCGAACATCCACACCCACACACACACCCACACACACCCCCACACCCACACCCACACACACGCCCACACCCACACCCACACACCCACACCCACACCCACAGCCACACACACACCCACACCCACACCCACACCCATACCCACACCCATACTCACACCCACATCCACACACACACCCCACACCCACACCCACACCCACATCCACACCCACACCCACACCCATCCATCCATCCATCCATCCATCCATCCATTGTCGTGTGTCACTTGGTTCACTTCGGTTGGCGCCGCCGTAGAAAGAGAGGGGGATACTTAGTAGTTAGGAGTAGTAGTTCTCCCCTGTGAAATCTCTCCTGACGGTCACGTGTCCTGACGCGACCATTGTTTTCAATACATAGCTGGATTCGACGTCTCAAGGATTGTACTGCCATTCAGCATTACAATATTAGTGATTCCATTAGAATATTTTCCAAAGATCGTAAAAGAAATTTGAATTTGGAACATAATGTTGTGAAGGTGACTGCGCTGCGGGTGTGTTAGTAAAATAAAAATATTGAGCATCATTTCGAACAAGGTACGTAATCGAGGTATGAATACTTTAAAATAAGAAGCAGTTTATTAAGATTCAACGACGTTATTATAAATCTATGGATTCAACATTTTCCTTAAGTTTGCCGTATATCATTACTTCCCAGAATTTGATCCTTATTAGGGACACTATCGAATGGTGTAATAATACAGTGTGTGTTTTTTTTTCAAAATCAACAGGTTCGATTCCTGGCTAGAAATATTGATTTTTCAAAAATCCAATGATTCAGTTTTAGTTTTCATCAAAATCGAGCCCGCGACTCCTTTGAGTATTTTTCGCTATTCCTCATAGTATAGAATTTGGTCATCCACGCCCACTTGAAAAATTCACCCTGTATATTATATACTCTCGAAAAACATAACCCTTCTTCTGGCTATCACGGTTCGTGAGATACAGCCTGGTGACAGACAGACAGACGGAGAGAGGACTCTTAGTAATAAGGTCCCGTTTTTACCCTTTGGGTACGGAACCCTAAAAACTACCACTGTTAAGAGCGGTATTAGTCATAAGTTAGTTTTAATTATTTTTTTTTTTGTAATTGTATTTTTTATAGTTTGTATATGTGAATAAACGATCTGTATACTGAATAAACGTGTTTTATTGATATTATTATTATATTAGTATTCAATAGACAATAATATATCGTCCACTCGCAAACAAACTATCACTACTACTAATACTATCAACGTCCAAGCGTAAACGAACAGTCCGAGTGTACTATCTGCGCTATTTAGTCTTTGCTACAAAAATGCAGATCGGAGCGAGCCGACATGCGACACAACCTCCCCGTGCGAACGCTACAGCGAGACTGACCGGGCGGCTGCTGCCCGCGCCCGTATAGGTAAAACCATGGTGTTACTGATTTTTTCCCACTTAAATAATAATTATTAAAAAAAACAAACTTAATTTTTATAAACCATTAAATTTGCTATAATTTGGTGAAAGAATCATCAAAATCGCTTCAGGCGTTTGGAAGTAGAAAGAAAATTCTTGCGTAAAATAAGAGGATGGATATGATTTTTTATTTTTAAAACTAACAGTAATATTAAAAAAATCAAACTTAAATTATATTTGTAAACATATGTCACATATCATATATTTTTTTTTAATATATTTGGGCTATCCATTTGGGAGAAGTAGGCCTTCAAAGAGAGGTCTACTTTGAAGTTTGGCGTAACCATTCGCCTTAAAGCAGTATTTCTTTGTATAAGCACCACATTTCTTCTTTTTCTTTATTTAGGTGGCGACTGTCAGCTAGAAGCATAATTTCGAAAATGCCACGTTAGTTTAAAGATATGATGCATCTCAAAACAAAACACACACTGACACGTACACGCACACACACTCACATTTTTGACAGCGTTCACGGTGATATTATTAGAAGGTATGGTCGGCGTAATCGCAAGATGGCGCATATCATGACGTCATCTATGACGATTCACGGGATATCGTTATCGCGCTCACGCTAATTCGGTACGGGTTTACGCACGCTCAAATTGATTATATCGATTACATTCCTAACTCGGAACGCACCCTTGGTATACAGACAGCTAACTTGCAACTGCTTTTAAACAATGGTGTGCTGAGTTAGTCAATTCTTTTATACCACTCTATTTAATTAAGGATGCCATAAGCTAAAAAAGTTATAACGCACAAAATAAAACTAAATATTGGCAGTGTAGTGGAAAGATGAATATTTTTGGCTGTATACCAAATAGCTTGTTCGACCGTATATGCATCTCACCGCAGAATTATCGATTTATTTTCGTTGGATCCCAGTTTTAAATCCCAATTATCAATTGTTTTGGTAGATTAGGTATTGTAAAGCCCGAAAGCGGTACGTGGCTAATGAATAAATGTGTATAATTTATAAAACAATAATTATAATTCGTAAATTCAAAAAACAATATAACTTACTTAACTAATACGTATTAAAATTTATCATAATAAACACCCAGTGTTCTTCCTCCTCTCTCCTACTATCTATGCTGTGCCCGACAGGGTCCATAATTGTGACTAATATAATTATTTCTCTACCAACTATATACATTATGGTACGCAATAAAGAATTGAGAATTGAGAATTGAATAACAGCCAGTTTAGTGTGAAGTGTGATAACGGGTAAAATAACTTCAGATACACTAGCGAAATAAAATATGGTAGAACTAGTTGTGCCCCGCGGTTTCACCCGCGATAAAAGTATTATAGTCCTTTTTTATTGATTCCCTTTACAAATCTCCACACCCCTTTTTACAGTCATAAGGGATAATTTCGGGGATAAAAACTATTCTATTCCCACAACTCAAACTATCTCCATATAAAATTTTATCTAAATCGGTTCAGCGGTTATTGATTCCCCATACAAACTGCCACCCCCCCTTTTCACCCCCTTATAAGATAACTTCTGGAATAAAAACTATCCTATGTCCTTCCCCGCGATGCAATCTATCTCTCTGCCAAATTTCATCTAAATCCATTCAGTGGTTTAGGCGTGAAAAGGTACACAGACAAACAGACAGAGTTACTTTCGAATTTATAATATTACTAGCTGCGCCCCACGGTTTCACCCGCATATGTGTCGATCCCGTGGGAATATCGGGATAAAAACTATCCTGTGTACTTCCTCGGGATGCAATCTATCTCTCTGCCAAATTTCATCTAAATCCGTTCAGTTGTTTAGGCCTGAAAAGGTACCATACAGACAAACAGACAGAGTTACTTTCGAATTTATAATATTACTAGCTGCGCCCCACGGTTTCACCCGCATATGTGTCGATCCCGTGGGAATATCGGGATAAAAACTATCCTGTGTACTTCCTCGGGATGCAATCTGTCTCTCTGCCAAATTTCATCTAAATCCGTTCAGTTGTTTAGGCGTGAAAAGGTAACATACAGACAGACAGACAGAATTACTTTCGAATTTATAATATTACTAGCTGCGCCCCGCGGTTTCACCCGCATAAGTCTCGATCCCGTGGGAATAGCGGGATAAAAAGTATCCTATGTCCTCGCCCCACGGTTTCACCCGCATATGTGTCGATCCCGTAGGAATATCGGGATAAAAACTATCCTGTGTACTTCCTCGGGATGCAATCTATCTCTCTGCCAAATTTCATCTAAATCCGTTCAGTTGTTTAGGCGTGAAAAGGTAACATACAGACAGACAGACAGAATTACTTTCGAATTTATAATACACTCACAGGCACAATTAACCGCCCACCTTGTATTTCTTTCAATTTGCAGAAATCTACAAATTTAGACCACATTTGATGAAAGGTACGTTGAAAGCGGCCTTTAAGGCTTTAAAAAAAACATAAAAGTAAAAAAAAAGTCGTTTAGTAAAGGATTCATACCAAAAATCGATTTTGTGATAATCTTTGATGAAAATTTCACAATTTTTATATTGAAAAAAGTCGTCCAATAAAAAATAAAAAAAAACAATTAATAATGGGTGTTGTCGCCTCGGGCTCTAAAGACTTCTTGGAGGCGGTTTGGCAATCGATCCATTACATCTTGGATATCCGACTGGGGGATATTGTGCCACTCCTCTACTACAGCCGTCTTGAGCTCTCCTAGGGTCGTAGGGGCTGGTACTCTTGCTCGGACACGACTTTTGAGGTTGTCCCAAATGTGCTCAATTGGGTTAAGATCGAGACTGTCTGCTGGCCATGGTAAAACTTGAATCCCGACCTTATTAAGGTACTCAGTGACGGATTTTGCGGTATGGCAACGTGCATTGTGATGCATTAAACTAAAGTTGTCACCAATGAATGGTGCGAAAGGCATGACATGGTCTTGAACAACTTCCTCCACGTATCTTTGAGCGTTCACACTGCCTCTATCGAACACAACAAGATCGGTACAAGCCTCGTAAGAGATACCTCCCCAAACCATTACTGACCCTTCCTGGTAACCCACTGTTTCGGTTATAGCGCGTGGATCAAATCTTTCGTTTAGGCGCCTGTAGACACGCTGACGTCCATCTGGATCTCTTAAGCCTATTCTGCTCTCATCTGAGAACAGTAAGTCCTTCCATTCCTACACAGTCCAGTCAGCATATTCTCGCGCACAAGCAAGTCTAGCTCTACGGTGTTGTGGGAGCAGTTGTGGGGCGCGAGCTGGATGAAAAGTCCTCAGATTTCTTTCTGCCAGTCTTCTTCTAAACGTACGTTCACTTACACTGACATTTACCACCTCAAAAAGACGCGTACGAGCTTAAGTAGCGGTGCAAAAGCGATTTCTCAGCATGTTGTTGACAACGAAACCGTCATCTCGGGTTGAGGTGCATCGATGTCGGCCTTTACCTGGCCTGTGGGTGTATGAGCTTGACTCCCGAAATCGTCTGATGGCATCCCGTACCGTGTTTCGAGGTACTACGAGTGTACGAGCGATGCGACGTTGGCTATACCCAGCGTCAGCTAAAACCACTGCCCTACCTACACCAGTTGCATCGAGTAGCATTTTTTAGAGTCCCAAACAATAAGTGAACACTACAAACAGAAATTAAACAATATTCACACATTATGGCAGAAAAGAACAGGAAATGTTAACACGATAACGCAACAACAATAATGTCAAACAACGACTAAATTCGAAAAACCCTTCGGTGATACAAATTTACTAATCGAAATAAGGGTATAAGTGTTTAGTTAACTGCTACAGTACCCACTTGATAAAAAATAAAACAGTGGATAAGCCATAGTTAACATAAACAAACAGGGTGACGAATGATAGAGGTGGGCGGTTAATTGTGCCTGTGAGTGTATTATAAGTATGGATGGTAGTAGTAATAAGTTACTAAATGTAGTGGTTATAAGTTTACTGCCAAATACAGCCCTCAGAATGACCACAACCATTTACGGTCACAAGTAAGATATCTGCTACCACACTCATATTACATGCATTGATGATCACAATACCTTTGCCATGATTACTTTGTAGTTATTGAAATAGTTTACAGCAGTTTCAAATAGGCTTCGTCGAAAATCTTAGTGTTTGGCCAGACTGGCAGCGCGGGCGCGGGGCGGGCGCGGCGCGGCGTACTTAAACATAAGAACTTCATTTGAGTGTCCATAGTGAGCACGCGGGCGCGGTGAGTGGCGCGGGCTGCTCGGCGCGGGGTGCGCGCGGGCAACTCACGCTATAGCTCGTATAACTCTTCATACGATTTATTCCGGTCTGATTCCCTGAGCCCCCCTCCACCTCCCCCCTCCCCGATCCCCTGCTAGTTCATCTTCTGTTTTAAACTTTGTCTTATCCACTATGAACAAGTGGCTCAGTGAATGCGCGGGCGTTCCGCGCGGGGACCGAAGTTCTCATTTCGAGCTTTTTTCTAGTAAAAATAAGTCTTCTTCATCCATATTATATTTTGACAAACACTGGACACGACAACACGCAGAAGGCGGCCACGGACAGGCAGATCGCGCGCGTTCCCGCACACGCACCGCTTCCCGCCCCGCGCTGTTAGTCTGGCCAAGCACTTACGATTCACCACGAAGGTGACACGAACTGTGAAAATGAGACTGGCTGGACCAAATGAAGTTAAGTCCGGGAATGTAATTGACTGCCGACTTAAATTGTATATTCCGTACATTCAAATCACAACTGTCATTATTTGATAGTTGCACGAAATGGCAACACGGCAAATTGATTGGTGTCAATTTGCTTTAAATATAATTTGACTGTACAGTCCGTTCAGTTATTTAACCTATGACAGCAGCAACCTTATAGTGAGAATAAAGATCACAATGATTTTGACAGACTTGTCAGTGGCAGCAACCCAAAAGCAATCTTATTAGAATGAGAATAAAGATCACTATGATTTAGACAGTGATGCAAAATTAAAGGTAAAATAACTGTGAAAGGACTGTACAGACGCCAGCACATCAAGCTACTACAATCTGTCAAATTTCTTTAATAGATTTTCGACTTTATATCTAAAGCATAAGGTTCAAAGTTGATTGGGATAATTTGACAGTTTCGGGTAACTTGTCTGTGTCTGCTAGACAAATAGTGTCACTTTATGACTTTGAATATTTTACCAATATGTAGATCTGAGCATATTTAAACAGCTCTCTGTCTGAAGATCAAATCTTCGCCACTAAGTATGATAAAAAATTATAATTTGAAATCTTCGATAAAGTTATCGAAGAAAGTCAAGAGTTGTGTTAACAAAATAAAATATCATTATACTTTCAAAGTGTGAATACGATAATATTGTTTGCGAAGACACTTATGGTGTAAAGGTGTAGACACACTAACGAAAAAATTTACGTATAGTTATTTTGTGCAGAAAAACTGAAAAAAATTACTGAGGGATTCTTGTAATTTTAAAAACAACCGAATGCCAACCTGTCTCAATCTGTCAAAATTACCTCTAAATACCCTAAATTTTTTACTAGACTACATTAACTATTGTTGAGATGACATTGCGACTAGATTTTAATCGTTTTTAAATAGGTACCTACGTTGCCTTTTGCTGTATCATACGGGATAACAAAAAAAAAACTTAAATAAGGTTACTTTTTCATGATCCATCTCAATATAGTTTGATTAAACGTACCTAATTTTGTTATTATTTCTTCCCTCTCTCACTCTTTTCGACTGCTATCCAACGAGAGCGATTGTCGTAGTCAAAAGATTAACTAGTCAACAAGGTAGAGGGGCCGACCTCTGAGTCCCGGCGGACGTATTTAAGTATAGTTCTTGAGACTCTTTTATTCACCGACTTTAAAAAAAATTTCTATCCGACAGTTTTTGTATGGAAAAACTGTCAAAAATTCAAAATTATTCTTCCGATAAAATCATCTGGCGTTGGAAAAGTCAGCCCATAGTAAAGGTTTCTTTAAAAGTCCGAAAACTTTTATCAAAGAAATAGAAAATAATTGTCAACCTGTCATATTTATTCTTAAAATATTCACATCAGATAATGACAATTCAAAAGGGCCTGTAAATGTTTAATTGAAATAAATGCTTTGAGTTTGAGTCTTATCAAAACATTCATATCAATTCTGAATAATGAAAAATCAGCCCTTGAACAAGAATAAATCTAACCGAAGTTTGAGATAGAGTGTTTAATGATAGCTTGCCAAAATATTAAACAAGATGAAAACATAATCTGTTATTCTGTCTGCCAAAAGAGTGTGTAATATATGGCATAATAACAGATAGTATAATATCACTCGAAATAACGTTCATATGATATTAGTTTCATATGCTATAAAAACGTATAACCTAATTTCATGTGATTGAATGTTATATTTCATATAACCTTCTTTTGCTCTAATAACATTTAGTATTATGTTCATTACATATCATTTTCAATTTGTACAATGGTCTTTTTATATAACGTTCAATTGACCTAATTTTCATATTTAATCATTTTCAGCCAACATTCTGTAATGAATAAGTAAGTAAATATCAGAAAACATCACACTTTTATAACCTCATCTAACCCAAATGATTCACCTACAATAGAGGGGCCCTGGCTAACGCCGGTTAATGGTCACTGTTCTTACCTAACCTAACGAAAATGGCAGGGGCTTAAAATGTAATCAGTTTTTGAAAAAATATACAAAACAAAGTAGACGCTTCTAAATTATATTAAACGTTACTTATTATAGATTTTGAATATTATAGTAACTGGATATTAAACTAAATGAATATTAATTCATATGTGCATTTTAGAAAATGTCCAATATATAGCATAATATATAATTAGGTAAAATGAAATTGTATCAATAATTCATTATATCATTTCATCGTTATATTAAACAAAAGAATATTAAATTAAATTAGGTCAAAATGATCATTAGAACTTTTGTTATTATTTCAAACGTAACAAACCCTTGCCAAAAGCCTCAAAACTTCGACAAACAAATTAAATGCAACCAGCGGTGCTATTCTGTACAAAGATCACCGTCATAACTTAGGGTGAAGTGAGCTTAGAGTGAGCTGTCATTCCACCAGATGCTACGGATTGACACTATATAATTGATGGCTCACTTTAAGAGTAAACTAAACGCGAGCTCGAACTCACTGGTGGTCATGGCCATAATCACGCTGTCTAACTTGGCTTCGTGTCTGACGGAACTAGTATCAGTGATGAGCAGTTAGACGCTAATCTACACGCACAACATCTAGTTCTCACGCACAGAAACACCGTTCCGAACTGATAGGCGCATAAAAATATTTGAAAAGTGCTTTGGAAAATCGAGTTCTATGAAAAATCCACTACATAAATCAATCACAAATAAAGTTTTTTGAACTCTTCGATAACTGAGCTTTGTCGGTACGGATTTAATTTTTAATATTTTTCAGTTCTTTTATTACTTATTTACACCCAAATTTACGTTAAAAATAGCAAGAAAAACGAATCTTTGTTGGCTCATAACTTTTTAATGGCTTGTTATTTTACAATTCTGCTTCCGTACAGACACAATTAATAATTAGACAAAACGATACAATGTTTAACTTTGGATGTACAATGTCAAACAGTGGAGTAATACTCTCCCGAAATTTGTATGGAAAAAATATCGAATAGTGGCACCTTAAGGTCACTTCACCTAAGTTTTCACGGTGAGATTTTTACAGAATAGCATTACTGTACATCTCCACCCTAACATATTTCTAAGAAAGCATTCACAAAAAATCTGTAAACAAAATAAATTGTAAACAGATCCCGTTTCTAAATAAACTATCCGTCTAGACATTTACAATGAGGATAATTTACGGCTTGGGGCAACCGTTTATGTAAAACGTTTTACCCTTCAGTGATACATTGTTTGTTGTTTTAAATCTAAATTGCAATCGGATCTCTGTGGTATACTGCCGTAGGGGTCCGTGGCTAAATTATAACAGCCGCACAGGTCGGTCGGTCAGGTTAAGCTACGCTTGCCGCGGTTGTTCTGTGGATGGGTGGCCATATTTACATACCGAGACCCCTCCGTGCCTCGGAAAGCACGTTAAGCGGTTAGTCCCGGCTGTTTTATTTTTCACTTTTTAGTGTCTGTGTAGTGTGATTTATCAGTATTGTCACTTTTTTTAATATATTTTATTTGTAACTTTAGAACCTTACTATAAAAACTCAAATTGTCATAACTTTTAAGGAGATCAAGTTAGGGCTCTGCCCCGAGGATATTTTTTACTGCAAATAACCCCAACTATCGCTCTGTTTCGTTTGATCCACGATTTTTTGCCCACCCTGTATACTGCTATTATGTTCTTGTTTTAATATACCCGGCTGACTCGTAGAAATTCATCAAAACCTGTTGCCAATTACACATTTTCGATACTCGCTTCGAGTAGAAAGTAACACTATATAAAATAAAACATCAATAATAGACCTACACTTTTTAGGTAGTCGGTAAAAAACAAAAAAAAATGGCGAACTATCATGTAACTACGTAAAAATTTTTAGTAGTCGGTTAAAAAACTAAAAATTGTCCATCCTTCATATAACTACGTTTCAGTTTAGACCTCGCCAGTACAGTGGTTTAATGCACTTTTTCCCGAAGCTCGTTACTCTTTTAAAAGCGACAATGTAACGGTATTTATCCACTACGTCCCGTGAAAAATGTTCCAGTAAATAGCGGTTGTAATGCCTGAAAGTTGATGGCAGTATTTAGTCAATTAAACTGTCTAGCCTTTTCCAAACGATGTTGGGGTCGGCTTCCAGTCTAACCGGGTGCGGCTGAATACCAGTATTTTACATAGAGCGACTGCCTATCTGACCTCCACAACCCAGTTACTGGGTAACACGATAGCCCTTATTAAGAATGGTTGTCAGACTTTCGGGCTTATGAAGACCCGTAACGACTCTCAAAGATCAAAACAAAGGAGGACAGCTTGTACCAGCTGCTCAACGTGTTTTTCGTGACACGGAGGAGTCTCGGTATGTAAAGATGGTCACCCATCCACGGACCGACCGCGGCAAGTATAGCTTAACCTGATCGATCGACCCGTGCGGTTGTTATTAATTAGCCACGAGCCCCATCGGCAGTATTTAGTATTCGGTACTGTTTTGCAGTTTTAGTTACGTTATCTACAGTTTTAATGTAAAGGAGTTTTTATTGGCAAAGGATGCGTTTCATGAAAAATGGACAGTTAGATTGCGATTTTGAAAAAATGTAATCAAAACTAGTACGTACTAAATATTTTGAAGGGTAGGTTCTATCACAGTTTGATTTTTTTTTATGAATCCCTTTTTTCGAATAATTGAGTTTCATGAATGCTAAAGAATGAGATATTTTTCAATCAAAGAGTATGATAATCGATGTTTTTGTGTAGTGTTACGTTGTTTTTTTGCACCTACAACGGGTTGGTTTAGTAAAGTAGCATTTACCTGAAAACATGAGTAGTACATTACGAGGTTTCCGAGTAACACATTTCATTGTAGTTTTACAATCGGCTTCCTCACAATAAATCACTTTTCTTAATCCTAAAACATATTGAATTGTAATTAGTTGCGTTTGTTTACATTCCAAATGTCATTCAGTCAAACGTCAGTTTCTATCTGTCAAAGGCGACATCTGGTGGTCGCCGATTCACAGTTGTAGTTTAAATCGATATTTTAACATATTGATTGCTAACCATCGAAATAATATCGTATGGAGCAATCCTCAATTATTTTCAGCTTTTAGTCAAAAAAAGTCATAATAAACTAAATAACCGTAAACGGAAATCATTCATTTTTTCAATATAGACTTCTTTCTAGAAACTTCGTGTCAAGTTAATATATTTTTTATCTGTGAATTGTCTTTGACGTAATGTGACAAGCTAATACTTTCTTAATTTGCCAAATTAAGATTCGAGGAGATTTAACATTATCATGACGAGTTTTAGTATTGGAAATAACAAATAATTTGTTTGTTGGTCTGGATCATGAAGATTCTTATTGTTTCAGCGAATAAACGTCATGTTGTGCAGTTGTTAGTGATTTTCAAGAATTTAAGTATCTCGGTGTATTATTTATCTTCAGTGATTTAATATTATTTTACCCGTAATCGGGGAGATTTTTGGAATGCTCCGTCTAATTCCGGTTTGAGACCCATGACAGCATCATGGAACCTGAGTTGGCATCTTTCGGCCCTACGACAAGCTTAGGTGATTCCACTAAACTTGTTACACGTTCTAAAAGGATTCCTAATTGCGCATACGCAGGCAGCTTTCCAGCCGGTCAAGAATCTTGCAGTCAAGTGCTTTCTCCCTACGACAACCGAGAGGCACCTCGAGCGATTCGTCTCGCCGCCAGGACCTAGAGGACCGTCTGGGGCCTGGACGCGAGACCCGTTCCTCGAGCACAGCGAAGCCTCGTGTGGAGACGACTGCGGCCGGCATAGTCCGTCTAGCGTTAGCGCTCAGGCGGGACGGTTTTTTCTTTTACCTACTTTAACTTTTTATTATACCTTATTACGGTTCCCGTAGGAACCAGTTGATTGTCTGGGTCCGGTTTTCGATACTGGAAACCGGCCTGCATCACAATTTAATTTGTGGATCTCGGGTTCGACATCCTACCCCGTCCGGAATAGTATTGGACACCTTCGTCGGCTCCGGGATCCGGGACTCTCAAAGTCCCTGGCGCCCATTTAATAGATTTTAAATTAATCAATAACTGGAAGGTTACTTTCTCCTTTGTTTTGTAATAATTGTAAACTTTTAACTTGAACTCATTTTAAAACGGAACAGTACCGGGTTTATCTCCAACCCCCCACGACCTTCGCTCTCTATTTTCTATTATTAGCTGGCTGGCAACAATTTGTTATTAGTGAACTCATTTTGTTATATTAGTTTACAGTTTTTTTAATAAACAGTGTTTGAGATAGCTGTTGTTTCATATTACCATACCCACTAGTTTGTCACTACAGATAAAAAATCATAAATGTAACAGTGGCGACCAACGTGTGTATTGGTTGGAGATAGAGGTTACGTCTATTGCTGTACCTTACAAGCCAGAGTGCTGTTCTGTGGGCCTTCCAGTTATTCTAATTTTAAGAAGAAACCGTCGCGTGGAATCCTTTGTTAACGTGTTCATGTTTATGTTTGTACTGTTTTATACACTTTTATTTACTTTTTACATTTTTTACACTTCTTGCTGCTATATACAATTTACAATTTTATTTTACTTGTGTCCTAAAACATTACACCAGGACTATTGTACTTGAAATTAAAAGCCTGGTATTAAAATTTAAACTTACTCTATAAGACTGCTATTTATGTAACTGTGTTTACTATTGATAATACTTACACTTTGCTCGGTATTGTACATTGTGACAGCCAGTTATAACTTTAGTTCGGTTTCATTTTTTTTTTAATTATTTTTTTTAATTTTTACAAAATGGAACGACCCATTACATTTAATTTACTTCGCAAAGACGAGCTCATATATGAAGTACTGGTCCGAGACGCGAAACCTGCTTCAACCGTAGAGGAACTACGTGTCCAAATTAGGGAACTTAGTAAATTGGTACGTTCTGACGATATAGTGGAGACAAATATAGATCCGAAAACCGAATTACAAACAATTAAGGCCAAGTTGCCAGAAATTGGTGAAGTATTAGATAAGTACCCTTCCAGTTTTAAAAAATTTAACCGCGCTAAGGCATTAGCATTCCACCTATATCATCGTTTGAGTAGGGTTACTCCACCAACTAATCTTAGTGCCGTTTACGAAGACGTTGACAAGCAACTTAGCGGTTATTTATTAAAAATTGATTCGGTTAACGCGAGCTTCCATCAGTCGTTTACTTCCGCCGAGGAGACACCAAATGTACCGTCAAGTTTACAGACGAAGGACGTCATCATTTCCTGCAAGAAGGAATCTGTTAAATCCCTAGATCATAAATTTAACGGTACAGGTTACGTGAAAGCATTTATTGAGCGTCTTGAGGAGCTTTGCGAGGCCAGGGGTATTAGCGAAGCTTCCTTACATCAATCTGCTCTAGATCTGTTCTCGGACGGAGCCTTATTATGGTACCGGGGCATAAAAGCGTCGGTTGGTGATTGGGCGGAACTGAAGAAGCAGTTACTCACAGATTTCGCTCCGCCTGATTACGATATGCGTCTCATTTCTGAAATAACTAACAGAACGCAGGGGTCGACTGAGCTGTCTTGTATATATATAGCAGTCATGGAGAATCTTTACAATAGACTTTCTTATAGGGTTCCAGAACGCGATCGTTTAGCACGGATCAAATTCAACATGAGACCGGAATATACGTCGGGGTTGTCAATTTTGATTATCAACACGCTGGACGAGTTAAAAGAGAAGTGTAGACAACTGGAGCTAGGTTTCCATAGCAGGGCACAGTTCCATGAGCCGCCCAAACCAACCTCTTCGTTTGTTGCACCAGACTTAGCATACCAAGCCCCGAAAGGTTCTCAAAGGATTGAAGCCGTGCAAACAGATTCTAGTTCGTCGTTCTGTGTTCGCTGTAGGGTTAAAGGGCACTCGTTATCACAATGCAAATCAAAGGAAATTGTGTGTTTCCGTTGCGGCAAGAAGGGTGTACGTGCACCATCGTGCCCTACGTGCAGTAAAAAGCAGAAGGAGGCGCAGTCCTGTCCAACCTGCATTTCAAAAAACTAAATTTACGGAACTACAGCCAAAATTTTGATAAGTCCGATTGGGACAATTATTTAAAATCTTTAAAATTATTTTTTAATTCACTAAGGGTTGATACAGTACACTATAAGAATACGGACGATAGTCGTCCACATTTAACCGTTTCTATATACGATGAGCAGTATTACGGTTTACTCGACTCGGGTTCTTGCATTTCGGTGTTGGGTTCCGATGTTGGCCAACAATTCATAAGGGCTGGTGCAACTTTACACGCCGATAGACAGTTGGGCAACATCGTAACTGCCAATGACTCGCGGGCATCCGTGGAGGGTTATTTATTTTTACCAGTGACTCTTATGGGAGTGACTAAGGTTATTAAATTCTATGTTATTCCAGACATTACTACACCGTTGATTTTCGGCGTGGATTTTTGGAAGACCTTTAATTTGGCACCAAAAATTTTTAATAAATTGCCATTTCAATATTTAAAAACCAATAGAGGTCATAAATGCGTCTCGGAGGTTAGGCACCTTCAACCGTTTGAAGAATTAACATCGGATCAAAAGAATGAAGCGGAGTTATTAATTAAAGATTTCGAAAAGGTTTCCTTCGAGGCTAAAGGATTGGGTCGTACCCATCTGTTGCGTCATAAAATAGACACAGGAGACGTTCCTCCTATTAAACAGCGTTATTATCCTTTATCACCTGAACGCCTCAAGGAACTTAATCGTCAGTTGGATGAGATGTTGGAGATGGGAGTGGTGGAACCTAGCAGTAGCGCGTGGAACAACCCGGTTTTACTGACTCCAAAACCAAATGGGGAATGGCGTTTTTGCCTGGACAGCCGAAAGCTGAATGCGGTCAGCAAGCAAGATGCGTATCCACTGCCCTACGTCTCTCACATCTTAGACCAGTTACGGGACGCGCGATACCTTTCATCGATTGATTTGAAATCTGCATTTTGGCAAATCGAGTTGGACTCCGCTTCATCCAAAGAAAAAACCGCGTTCACGGTTCCCGGTCGAGGTTTGTTCCAATTTAAAGTTATGTGTTTTGGGTTGACTGGAGCCCCAGCCACCCAACAGCGATTAATGGACAGACTTTTCGGCCCGGAGTTTGGTAATAAGGTGTTCGTATATTTAGATGACATCATTATTTGCTCATCAACCTTCGAGGAGCACATTTCACTTCTTAAACGGGTTTTAGACAAATTAAGGCAGGCTAATTTGACAATTAATTTACCTAAGTCCTGTTTCTTTCGACGAGAACTAAAATATCTAGGTTACAGAGTGGACGAGCATGGCTTACACACTGATCCGTCGAAAGTTCAGTCAATTATCGACTTTCCAACCCCTACAACCCGTAAAGAAGTGAAAATGTTTCTTGGAACGGCCTCATACTATAGACGTTTTATTAAAAACTTTAGCTCGATAGCGGCCCCTTTAAACGCACTAACGAGTACTAGCAAAAAAGCGCCGCCTTTTAAGTGGACGGCTGAGACAGAAACCGCGTTCTCAACCTTGAAGGAGGCATTGGTGTCTGCTCCAGTATTGGCTTGTCCAGATTTCTCTCAACCTTTTGAGATTCATTGTGACGCATCTAGTTTTGGGATAGCGGGCACTCTGACTCAGGTCATAAATGGAGAGGAGCACCCAATAGCCTACTGCAGTCGTTCGCTTAATCCGGCCGAACGCAATTATTCAGCAACGGAGCGTGAGGCTCTCGCTGTAGTCTTCGCCGTGGAACACTATCGTCCTTACGTGGAAGGCGGCCCTGCGTTTAAAGTGATAACCGACCACTCGAGTTTAAAATGGTTTTTTAATTTAACCAATCCCTCTGGTCGATTGGCCCGTTGGGGTTGTCGGTTATCACCTTATAACTTTACCATTGAACACCGCAAGGGTAGGGACAATGTGGTTCCAGATGCCTTATCTCGTGGCGTTCCGGTGCTGGAAATTAAAGTGTCTGACACTGACACTTGGTTTAAAGGGTTGTGGGATAAATGTGTCAGCACGTCCAGATCGTGTCCAAATTTTATTATTAAGGAGGATAAACTTTACCGTTATTCGAAAAATAAATTCGGGGTGGCTAGTGAATATGATTGGAAGCAGGTAGTACCGGAGGGCAATCGGCAAGAATTATTAAAGAGTCACCATAGTGGCGAATTATCTCCACATTTCGGGGTGTTTAAAACTTATAAACGACTTGCACTCCGATACTACTGGCCTAACATGTATAAGGATGGGATTAGCTACGTTGGTAAATGTGATACGTGTGCCGCTTATAAACACTCACAGTTACCTCCTCCCGGTCTCTTAGGTGACGCGAAAGAATGTTCCAAGCCATTTGAAACCATAAGCATTGACTTGGTAGGTCCGTTGCCACGGTCTAGAGCGGGATTCACATATCTCTTAGTTGTCGTGTGCTGTTTTACGAAGTACTGTTTACTGTTTCCTTTACGTAGAGCTGTTGGTAAGGCTATAGCACAGAAACTAGAAGACGGCGTTTTCCTCGTACACGGTATACCCCGTACGGTTATAGCAAACAATGGGACGCAATTCACGGGTAATGAGATTCGTTCACTACTGGAGAGGTACAAAATACCTCAAGTTCACTTCACACCTCGTTATTGCCCAAGCGTGAATACCGTGGAACGCTATAATCGTACCATAATGACCGCGGTATCAATTCTCGTGGAGGATGATCATCGATCCTGGGATGTTAACATCTCAAAGATCCAATTCGCTATGAACACCTCCACAAATGAAGTTACTCGTTTCACCCCATTCTTCCTAGTACATGGCAGAGAGGCAGTTAGTAGTGGTGATGTCTTCGGCAATGATACCGTTGATCAGCCCACTCTAGCTTGCGCTTCCCGCAGTTCATATGCAAATCAGCTAGACGCATTGGGTGGTATCTTCAATAAAGTAAAGGACGCGCTCGTCAAATCACATAAACGTAGTGCACGTTATTATAATAGTAGTAGGAGGCACGCGGAGTTTGAGGTAGGCGACACTGTGTGGAAGAAAACGTATCCCCAGAGTGACGCCTCCAAATTCTTTATGGCCAAATTAGCCCCTAAATACGAGAGATGTATAATTAGGAAAAAACTTTCACCCTTAGTGTATGAATTGGAAGGCTGTAGTTCCGGTAAAAACCTTGGCACATGGCATATCAAGGATTTTAAATCACCATGTGGCGAGGAATAGTTTTTTTTTTTTAAATATTTAATTTGAATTTAAACTAAAATTCACTAATAGTAGTTGGTCGCAGTGACCATCGAGGGTTGTATATGCCTTGTGGTTGTTTATTTTTATTAAGAAACGGTTTGTAGTGGTACACAGGTTTCTACTGTGTCCACATTTGTAAACTATATTTAGAAGTTGTTGGTAGTCTGTGGTTGTTGCAGGATTGACACCCCAGGGAAGTGTAGACCTCCGGATTGCTGGTAAGGCAGCAAAATGATAGTCCTGAGATAGGTGGCCAAAATGGCGGGCGTGTAGGCTGCATTGATGGAAAACGTTTCAGATGGTTTTTTTTTAAGGCAGATTAACCGTCCCATTTTTATTATGGAAGACGGTTAGTCAATGCTCATTAGTTTGTAGCATTTAATTTCTTTTAGTGTATTGTTGGTGTACCAGCTCAGCATTATTATCAGTAGTTATTTAAATATTTTTATTTTTTTTTGGAGCTTGTCTTTTACATGTTGGTAAATGGATTAGACTCGCTCATCTCCATTTATTTTTCTTTTCTTTCTCTGTTCTTGTTTTCAGGCATGAACGTTGTAGATTTTTGTAATTGTGCTTGATCCTTCGGAGTCTGCTTTGACGCTGGAGGGCCAGCGTCGAGATTTGCCCTAGTGGGTCAAATCTCTGGTGGTTGGGGAGGTACTGTTACGTTGTTTTTTTGCACCTACAACGGGTTGGTTTAGTAAAGTAGCATTTACCTGAAAACATGAGTAGTACATTACGAGGTTTCCGAGTAACACATTTCATTGTAGTTTTACAATCGGCTTCCTCACAATAAATCACTTTTCTTAATCCTAAAACATATTGAATTGTAATTAGTTGCGTTTGTTTACATTCCAAATGTCATTCAGTCAAACGTCAGTTTCTATCTGTCAAAGGCGACATCTGGTGGTCGCCGATTCACAGTTGTAGTTTAAATCGATATTTTAACATATTGATTGCTAACCATCGAAATAATATCGTATGGAGCAATCCTCAATTATTTTCAGCTTTTAGTCAAAAAAAGTCATAATAAACTAAATAACCGTAAACGGAAATCATTCATTTTTTCAATATAGACTTCTTTCTAGAAACTTCGTGTCAAGTTAATATATTTTTTATCTGTGAATTGTCTTTGACGTAATGTGACAAGCTAATACTTTCTTAATTTGCCAAATTAAGATTCGAGGAGATTTAACATTATCATGACGAGTTTTAGTATTGGAAATAACAAATAATTTGTTTGTTGGTCTGGATCATGAAGATTCTTATTGTTTCAGCGAATAAACGTCATGTTGTGCAGTTGTTAGTGATTTTCAAGAATTTAAGTATCTCGGTGTATTATTTATCTTCAGTGATTTAATATTATTTTACCCGTAATCGGGGAGATTTTTGGAATGCTCCGTCTAATTCCGGTTTGAGACCCATGACAGCATCATGGAACCTGAGTTGGCATCTTTCGGCCCTACGACAAGCTTAGGTGATTCCACTAAACTTGTTACACGTTCTAAAAGGATTCCTAATTGCGCATACGCAGGCAGCTTTCCAGCCGGTCAAGAATCTTGCAGTCAAGTGCTTTCTCCCTACGACAACCGAGAGGCACCTCGAGCGATTCGTCTCGCCGCCAGGACCTAGAGGACCGTCTGGGGCCTGGACGCGAGACCCGTTCCTCGAGCACAGCGAAGCCTCGTGTGGAGACGACTGCGGCCGGCATAGTCCGTCTAGCGTTAGCGCTCAGGCGGGACGGTTTTTTCTTTTACCTACTTTAACTTTTTATTATACCTTATTACGGTTCCCGTAGGAACCAGTTGATTGTCTGGGTCCGGTTTTCGATACTGGAAACCGGCCTGCATCACAATTTAATTTGTGGATCTCGGGTTCGACATCCTACCCCGTCCGGAATAGTATTGGACACCTTCGTCGGCTCCGGGATCCGGGACTCTCAAAGTCCCTGGCGCCCATTTAATAGATTTTAAATTAATCAATAACTGGAAGGTTACTTTCTCCTTTGTTTTGTAATAATTGTAAACTTTTAACTTGAACTCATTTTAAAACGGAACAGTACCGGGTTTATCTCCAACCCCCCACGACCTTCGCTCTCTATTTTCTATTATTAGCTGGCTGGCAACAATTTGTTATTAGTGAACTCATTTTGTTATATTAGTTTACAGTTTTTTTAATAAACAGTGTTTGAGATAGCTGTTGTTTCATATTACCATACCCACTAGTTTGTCACTACAGATAAAAAATCATAAATGTAACAGTAGGTACCTAATAATAGTCCTCATGACCGAATTTAGGCCATGGCGGCCAATCTCTTCGGCGCGGGAGATATCATAATGCACAAGTGTGTACGCGGACACCGGTGCACTCACTCTGCCCTCAATCTTATATTCCGTTGGAACGGCAATCTGATATAACCGGAGAGAGATCAAGCGCACCTGTACTGCTATTTTATAAAAATCACACCATTAAAACGTAGATGAAATGAGCTGCCATTAGTGTTAATCCTGCATAGGCATCAGGTGTTTTTTTTTAATGGATGAGAAATCATCAAATGACCCCTCCCGCTCTGGGTGGAGCGGAAGGGAGTGTCAGACTCTTACTAACTAAAACTCATCCGTGTTCCTTCCTTAGCCCTTTATGTTCCGGGGTAGCGGTAACCCTTTCGGACAATCCCGCTGACCCGGATGCCTTTAGGGGATGAATAAAAAACCATTCCTAAGTACCTAATCAGGTGGAATAACTGCTCACTTCAACTACGTTTTCGCGGTGAGATTTTTACAGAATAGCGTCACAGATGAACCGGGGTGTAGTCCTTTTAGCTACACTACGGAGGTAGTACCTAACTGTTGAGACTGCTCCACTCAACATCGCCGCGCGCTGGCGGCAGTGAACGAGGGGTGCGGGGACAGCAGGGTCAGCCGGCCGACGGCACTGAGATTATAGAGGCATGAGAGGAACAGGGTGTAAAGTTCACTCATACCCTATAGAATGTTACATACTTTATTGACGAGATACACTGATTGGCATAACAAAAATAAGATCCATTGTTTATATTTTATACTATTCGGAAAACTTACATCTAATATAAACAGTGTTCTTAAACAATATGCATTTGAAAGCCATTTACCTTCATAATAATTTATTCAAAACCGATTATGATAAAGCCTTTAAAAGTTAACTTCGCATCATTAAGTAGGTATAGATCACAAAATAAACTTTTATCTCGCTCGCGTTCAAACAATGTTTTCAGTAATTCAGCGAAGCATAGTCTAAATATCTACAAGTGCCAAATAATTTGTTAAACTTCTGTCATTACAACGTAAGAAGTTTCTAGAAACATTAATCTTCTGTTTTCAGTTAAATTTTCGTAATATAATTTGAGTTTAAATTATTTATGGTATGATGACTAAAGTCCCCGTCACTAGAAGCTATAAATTTTGTAAACACACATTCACGGGTTCGCAACCTTTGGATCAAATAAAAAAAAACAGTTTCTGTGATGATTGAACGATTTTTATATAGGGATATAATTATGTTAACATACACATTTAATTACTGTCGTCAGACGATTCCGAGTATTCTGCATCTGCATTCTGCAGCATTGACAGCGTCAGCGTGATCTTACTTCAAAATGGCGGCTGAAATATTTACATTCTATGAGTCAGACGCATTCCAGTACCACAAAACATACACAGCAGACAGCGCTTTATATCGCTAAAATATAACCCGACCAAGTGAAATTGCTCGTTAGTTTCGTATTACACGTATGTTACTTTGTGTTGATAGAATTTGGAAATATTTGTTGTTGATTGAATTGTCGCTACGTAACTTAGTAGAAGTTGTTTATTTACAAAATGTATAGCTTCTCGTGACGGGGACTTTAGACGGGTTGCTTTTGTTAAGCCGACGATACATAATTATACAACCCTTATGAATAATGTTGTTAGAACTATTGGTGATGCGATAATTATAAGTTACTAACGACCCAGCCCTGTCTCGCACGGTTTTAACGACTTCACAAAATATTGAGATTTCTGTGCTGTATTATACAGACAATAAGAAATAATAATAATCTATATATATAAAAATGAAACCCGTTTTCCGTTGTCACGACATAACATGAAAACGGCTGGACCGATTTCGATGAAATTTGGTATAGAGATAGTTTGAGTCCCGGGAAAGGACATAGGATAGTTTTTATCCCGATATTCCCACGGGATCGACATTTACGCGGGTGAAACCGCGGGGCGCAGCTAGTAATATAATAATAATATTCCACAACTATCACACAACGCCATCTAGTCCCAAGCTAAGCAGAGCTTGTGTTATGGGTACTAGACAACTGATAAACATACTTATATATTTCTAAATACATACATATTATAGATAAATTACACCCAGACACAGAACAAATGATCGTGCTCATCACACAAACATTTGTCCTGGGTGGGAATCGAACCCACGACCTCCGGCATAGCAGTCAGGGTCACTAACCACTAGACCATCAGACCTGTCAAATACACAGACAAGCACGAAAAGCAACAAATTAATAAATTAGAATAGAATACTTACTCTTTATTATGTACACCGTATAAATTACAGACATAAATATAGAAACTTTACAATGGGTGACACCATGGGCGGTCTTTTCGCTAAGAGCGATCTTTTAAAGACAACCTTTGGATGGATTAAAAACGGGAAGGACAGACGACGACGGATCGACGACGGACGGGAAGGGAAGATGAGAGGGATTCGGGGAATAATTTAATAATTTCGAATGACTGGCTGGACCAACAGCTTTACGTGCTTCTCGAGACACGGAGGGGTTTCGGTATGTAAAGGACCGTCACCTATCCACGGACCGACCTCAGCAAGCGTTGCTTAACCTTGAAGATCGACCCGTACAGCTGTTATTATTTAGTCACGCACCCCTTCAACACCAACATAGTCGGGGAAAATGCCAGGTGAATAAGAACAAAAGAAAAAACTATGGCATTAAGTCCGCCTCTGTACATATATGTGCTAGAAGTATTAAATAAATAAATTAGTTAACACGTGAAACATGAAACGTTTATTTTCTCGTGATTGTACTTACTTACCTGTCAAAAAGAGTAACCTAGCATAAAGTGGATAAGCCACAGATTAAAACAGAAGACGAACTAGCAGGGGATCGAGGGGGGGGGGCTGGAGGGGGGGGGGGCTCAGGGGATCAGATCGAAATAAATCCCGATTACACGATTACCCAAATTGTGACCGCACTGACTACTTGTGTGTTTGTGGTTTCATTCCGACAATTCGTCATTTTATTACCGTAATAATTGTTTTAACCCTCAAATTCAATTAGCGGTCCCGTTACAAGTTGACATGCTCATCGCGCTTTCGTATAATTACTTGGCTTATCTACATAATATGGGTGTCATAAAAGGCTTTAACTAAAGTTTTTGCTTTTATATTGCGTTTGTAAGTAAACGCAATATAAAAAACAAAGCAAAAACTAATGTCAAATAAACATTTTTTTTTAATTTATTTCGTTCTTTTCCTATACGTATTGTAGTTCGCTAACTAGTTGCATAGTACTTATGTAGCCATTATAGATATCGCTAAAACTTTATTCCACACTGTGGCAGGAGAGAAAATTAGGTGGTTTGATTTTCCATTATTTCTACTTCGCTCATTAGAGGCAAGTTTCGTATAGTTACCTCGCCTTACCTATATTATATTGAGCATTATAACAAATAGGACTTTTTTTGTCCATTCTGTTATATTGTATAACTAGCTGTGCCCGCGACTTCGTTCGCGTGGATGTCGGAACTTAACAATATATTTTGTGTGCGTCGGTATCCTGCGAGGATACCGATTCAAATCTTTAGTTTTTATTTATGCTAGTGCTTCTCTATAAACAACATTAGCTGTGGAACCATCTGGAGCGTACACAAAATTGTATAACTAGATGGACTGACCCCATAATATGGGTGTCGTAAAAGACAAACTATATTTTATCAAGAACCAGCAATTGTGATTGCTAAAATATGGGATCTATCTCCACCTAGTAAAGACGCCAGCACATCAAGCTACTACAATCTGTCAAATTTCTTTAATAGAGTTTCAACTTTATCGCTAAAACATAAGGTTCAAAGTTGATTGAGAAAATTTGACAGTTTCGGGTAGCTTGATGTGCTGGCGTCTGTACAACCGATGCATAACATTACATAATAATTAACTTCATCACGCCTCTGTTCCCCCAAAGGTTAGGCAGAGGTGCACCCCATATAGTACACCCACATTTCGCCAGTTATGTTTAAGTCCCATGTAACAGGGTGCTAGCCTATTGCCATCATCATCATCATTTCAGCCGAAAGACGTCCACTACTGCACATGCAAGCACCTCCACTTCGACCGGTTTTGTGCTCCTCGCATCCAACGAGTTCCTGCGGCCTTCACAAGTCCACAAGGTGGACCGGCGACCATCCACCGTCATCAACCGGCCACAAATCCAGGCTGAGGGCTGCTACTGCAAAAATCCAGATGGAGAAACCCGATAACACTTCGCTCGACCCGAGAATACAACCCAGGACCTCATGTTCAGCAGGTAACGCGACAAAGCAATGACAAATTTCAAAAAATAAAATCATCAAATAAACTAAGCCGGTAACCGTTCATTAAATGAACAAAACCCAAACAAATACTTCGCGCAAATCGAAACCAATTCACAACTAATCAGTCTAACATTTACTTACAAGAATCCCGGAGGAAATTTAGCTTAAATTAAACCCAATGAGCGTGGCTCCCGCGTAAAACTTTACAGCTATGTTCAAG
Source organism: Amphipoea oculea (assembly GCA_945859645.1). Taxonomy (NCBI): domain Eukaryota; kingdom Metazoa; phylum Arthropoda; class Insecta; order Lepidoptera; family Noctuidae; genus Amphipoea; species Amphipoea oculea. Next base: position 17,870,419 of record OX243865.1, on the reverse strand, counting down.
AAATACTTCAAGCCCGTTAATCGTTCCTTCACCTCTAGATAAAGGGGTATGGAGGTATGAATTTCACCGCGAAACGTGTAAATTTATCCCCAGAGTTTGTAGTCTGTTGAATATGCATAAGTTTGTACTCATGGTTTGTTGTGAAAGGGTTATTTTTGCTAAGAATCCTACTGTTTCAATGTATCGTCTAAATCCTGTAAGTTTTAGTATTAGTGAAAGGTGCTATGTTAATGTCTTGTTGGATTTGAATGGGCTATGTAGTGTTGATAAATTGGTACAACAATTTACTGACGTTCTTTTATAGTAGTTTTTAATAAAGATGTCTTTAGATATCCGGCCACGATAATGTACATGTACGGATTTCCATACATTTTATGGACGTGAACGAAATGCAACAAATTGAGGTCAACAAGATCAAAATCGAAATTTAAAAAAAACACAGTTTAAGTGTAGAAGTTATACACAAATTATGGATTAGGAGCAGTGGTGGCTCAGAGGTAACGTTCGCAACTTACGAGTTGTAGGTCGAAGGTTCGAACCCAGACAGGCTCTTTACTTTGTGTAAATTATTTCATCACCACTGCTCTCAAAACGATGAAGGAAAACATTGTGAGGAAACCGACGTGTCCTAGAACGGTCCGACCCGCAATGGGCTCCGGTGGTGGATTACGGCCCACGCTCTCTCACAGAGAGGGCCACACCTGTGTCCCAGAAGTGAAAACTTTACAGGCTGATTATACTATACTGTTAGTGTTCGCTTAAGTACCTAACTACCTATCTATGTAAGTTAGTAAAATCGCTTCGAAATGTTGCCTCTACATATAAAGTAAAATGTTTATTGAGGATGATATTCTCGTAGCATGTACTTTTTTTTTGTATTTATGTCTCTCACATTTAAATTAAATGATTTTTCTTTGAGTACGCTGTGCCGGGACAGTGTTCTAATAACATTGTGTGCTGCACCGGTCGACGTCATTACGTCAGCGCTGTCGCTGAAAACCAGCGCTGGGGCTTTGTCTTGCATAGGATCGCAGCAATATGCTGAGCGATAGCCGTTTTGCTTAGAAGTGACGCATGTTTCCCTTACTTTCTTTTTTTTGTGTTTATGTTCTTTTTTGCGTCATGTTCACCGCAAATAAACGTATTTTCTTTCTTTCTTTCTAAAATATAGAAGAAAATAAGAGAGATTTAGTGTGAGAGGCAGAGAGAGTTATATCTTTTTTTTATCTCATGGGACGAAATGTGCATAAACGTGACGCGTCCTTGAAACTTCAGTATCTATTCTCGTACAATTATCGAATCGTCGCCTAAGAAGTTTCACTTCAACAACACATTAAAATAATATTTTTTAGTACCTACCTATCATCCATGATACTAAAACATCGAAAACCAATATCTCTACACGTAAAACATCATCTACCTACATGAATACATACACATTTTACGACATGAAAAGATCTAGCCCAGATAGAAATTTAAAACTTTCTACAAAATATTGCGCCATAAAATAACGTCCCAAATTTAGGTATCCGTCGGCCCTGTAAAGTCATAAACTAAACCTTTCTCATTTGTCAAAGCACACCTTCATAAAAAAGGCTCTAAAATTATGTGACAAATTACAAAAGTTTCCTCAACTTTTGTTATTTGTCACAGATATAAAGCACAGAATAGAAATGAGAACCTTGATATTCCATTCGCTTCAAACAAATAATCGCGCTTTTAGGCTAGGGACAGATTCGAGGGAAAAAACGCAAGGAATTTTACTAACTACCTTAAGGCCAATTCTCGTAAATTAAAACGTTCAAAATCTAGTCGGAGTCTCATCTCGGCGTCAAACAAATGTCAAAAACTTGTCAAAATGTAGCGAAATTAGAGGTATTTTTGACAGATTGACACTGAGATCATACTGTGAACGTTCTTAAAATTACGAGAATTGCCCCTTTGATCCATCTGTATAGTCGTGAGTAAAAATCATTCGATTGTGTAGCTTGCTTCATTTTTGTGTTTGTGATCTTACTCTGCGTCATGTTTACCGCAAATAAACCCCCTCCTTTTCCTTATTCTTCCTTGTTCCTTTCTTTATTTCGAGAAAAATGCATCACCAAGCGAGGTACCCACATGAGTTTCGCGGTTTTCTTACGGTTACAGTTGTAAAGGCAGGCTCTGAACTGGCTGCAATTACATACGAGTAGGTATAGGTACGACTCTGTGTTCGACTTAGGAGTCTAACGTTACAGAGCGCTAGTAAGTAATTAATTTGCTACCCGAGACACGTTTGCTGACATGATCAATGATCTTCAATTACTTTGAATCTACAGCATATACCAAATGCAATCCATTACAAAACCAAATGCTCAAAAGACGAGTAATTTCACTACTAGGTTTACGTAATCCTTGAAATTGAATTTGGAACTGTCAAATTAATGCTGCCAGTCTGTAAAGCTGTCAATGATGTTTTCAAAATTGAAATCCGAACTAACGACGCCATCTTGTTTTTTTAATACTTTTCACAAAACAATTGCACTAAATGTGTACCAACCGCGCCCCCCTGTCAGCGTTATTCGAGCGCCCAAAACTCTTTGTAGCACTCTACGTCTAGTTTTCGGGGACATTACTCAAAATGAAGAAATATTATAATACTTTCAGACTACTGTTACCGTAAAGTAAACAAATATTACTAAAATATGAGGCGACCGCGTACCGAAAGACGTAGCGTTAGAAGGTGGACTCATGACCTAGTGAAAGCCGCAGGAATCCGCTGGATGCAAGAAGCACAAAACCAGTCGAAGTGGCGATGATTGGGGAAGGTCTATGTCCAGAAGTGGACGTCGACAAATGATGACTAAAATGTGCTACAAGAAAGTGGATTTTCAGCCAAAAACAGCATTACTCTGGCCCTTGGCACTTGGCTACAGACTAGAAAATTTTTGGAATACCAGACTTTTACGGCGTATGCTATAAAAGGCAGAATAAAAATTCAGACAAACCAATGCACATTTTGAATGTCAATACTTACAATACGAATGTGTAATTTCAATTTTAAACCGGTGGAATACGACATTATCTGTTTCCATTATATTCCCAGCAATGTCGTTGACATTGGAAATAACAGCTTTAAAAGGATAATGTTGGAATGTACAATGAACGTCACGTTTTGTGAATTTAATGGAAATTGTTGTTTCTTAATTGAATGTCACAATGAAATATCTGTTCGGTCTTTTGTTTTGTAATGTAGAAACTGCAACAACGGATAGGTAATCAACCTAAGCTCGTCCCATACGGTTTCTAAACTAATATTAAATCCACTCACATGATCCCCCCCCCCCCTGTTTCTTCAAGTGGGCAGACCAGGGTACATTACACAGTTGGCACATGGGTAGACCATGATCTGGAGAAGGACAGGCTACTTTTCGTCCTAGATCGCAGACGAAGTCACGAGCAAAAGTTAGTACAAAATATTTTAAAAGAGTAACGGTGGAGTTTCTTGCCCATTCTTCTCCATACGAAACTAACTTTTGGAAGGCGCGCCTAGAATCAATCCTATTTTTGAAGTGAAAACTTCTTTAGCGGCGTTGCACACTTTTTGTAATGGGGAAAAAATGTGAAACTCGCGTCAGGACATCGCGTCAAGAGAGATTCCCCCCCCCCCCCCTCTTTCTACGACGGCGCCAACCGAAGTGAACCAAGTGAGACATGATAATGGATGGATGGATGGACGGACGGACGGACGGTGACGGTGACGGACGGACGGTGACGGTGACGGTGACGGTGACGGTGACGGTAATGGTGACGGTGACGGTGACAGTGACGGTGACGGTGACGGTGACGGTGACGGTGTCGGTGACGGTGACGGTGACGGTGACGGTGTCGGTGACGGTGACGGTGACGGTGACGGTGACGGTGACGGTGACAGTGTCGGTGACGGTGACGGTGACGGTGACGGTGACGGTGACGGTGATGGTGACGGTGTCGGTGACGGTAACGGTGACGCTGACGGTGACGGTGACGATGACGGTGACGGTAACGGTGACGGTGACGGTGACGGTGACGTTGTCGGTGACGGTGACGTTGTCGGTGACGGTGACGGTGACGGTGTCGGTGACGGTGACGGTGACGGTGACGGTGACGGTGTCGGTGACGGTAACGGTGATGGTGGACGTGGATATGGATGGATGGATGGACAGCTGATGGCTCGACCGTCTGTGTATAGTAGCCACACTGCTGTGTATTCGTAAAATTCGTGTATATAAAGTGTTTAAAATATGGAAATTGAACAAAGTGCATCGATTAATGAAAAAAGTGACGCAGAAATAGTGAAAAAAAATTAGTTATATTAATTCAATTCATAATTGATTTATTTCAACGTTAATATTCAAGTTTACACTTCTGCCGGCACTCCCGGAGTGCAACCCGTCTTTTTTTCTTGTTTATTTTGACGTTCAAAACTGCCTAATCGCGTAGTTGAAATAAATTATTCCACTTTAACTTTGACATACTTTTTCGCAGGCAAATTTGACAATAATATGTAGTTACACCGCACATGGTTCAAAATGGCTTGCTTATAAAATATTAAGTGCATGGTAAACGCCGCTGCAAATTTGATGCGAACGATATTAAAAAGAAAAGTTGGGCACAGAAGATTCATGATAATGGCACGATCAAATAAATGATTTTCGATTGAAACAATGGAGCTGGAATCAATCAACTGCTTCCATTTCAAAGATTTATACCAGTGTTTTTGTATTTTCAGGATTATTTATGAGGATTTTTACAGCATTGTTTAACCTTTTAAGCGCTTGGCTAAATATAAATTGCCGTGCCCCTAGCACGCGGCTACAAATCGAAAAAATCAAGATAAAATAATACCTCGGTAAATAAGGGGAAAAAACGTAAAAAATATAGTATAGTTGTATCGATTAAAAAATAGTCAAAAAGTTTTTATCTCTATTTAATAATGGTTTTAGTTGTACCACGCTATTAATAGGACGAAAAAATCATGCATGTTCTCTGTCGCAGAAATACGACACGAGCGGTAGGGGCACGGAAATGTGTGTCGCATAAATGCGACACAAGCGGTCAAAAGGTTAAAGGGGATTCATATAACAGGAGGACTTCTTTTAACTGTTAACTCTAGCTCCCTGTCTTCCATTATTTTTTTCTCGTGCCATAATATCATGTATATTTTTCCATGGACAATACCGATTTGATTAATATGTACTTAGACTAGTCCGTTCAAAGTTATTTTAACTATGATACCAGCAACGTGCGGGCGAGCAGTGGTGGCCCAGTGGTAACAACCGCGACTTACGAGTAGGTAGGTCGTAGGTTCGAACCCAGACAGGCTCTTTACTTTGTGTAAATTATTTCATCACCACTGCTCTCAAAACGGTGAAGGAAAACGTCGCACTAAGGGGCATTTTAACGATCTAGTTGGTCAAAATTATCTACGTTACTAATTGGTTCTGAAACCGATTACTGAGGCTTTCTGTGCTTATCTGCGATATGTTGGGTAAATAAAAACAGATTTATGCTGTGTAATAGACATGAGTATGATTGTATTAACGTAATTAAAGATATAAAAAATATGAAAACGTGAGTAAAAGATAACACTTACAATTTTACATAAAACATCGTACGTAATTTACATAAAATTCACTGTTTACTAAATATTACAGCAACAAAGACAAAAAACATGCATAATTATTTTAACTTTTTATGGCAAATCATAATCGCCTTAAGAATAAGCACATATTATAATACAGTTTTATTACAGATATTAAGTACATATTTAAAACAGAGAAATCATAGTAGTAGTGATCATAAGTTTGCTTTTAAGACACAGAATCTTCGTTTTCCGAATCTTCAGAAACTTAATGAAAAGGGTACCCCTTTCATCATTAAGTTTCTGAAGATTCGGAAAGCGAAGATTCTGTGTCTTCAGATTCGGAATCAGGATGAGGTTGTGCTGATATCAATAACTTCATTGTTTCTTGCAGGAAGGGTTTTGTCTTTTAAATTCTTTTGGGTCTTCTCGCAGACAAAAGAGGATCAGAAGTCAAAAGTAATCTGAAATATATACTTGTCCGAATCAGATTCATTGATGAATTTTTGTTGGTACTGGGCTTGTTGGGAGCCATCACATCCCCATTTAGATATTAAAGAAAGGTTTTCTTTTTCATCGTCTTTAAGTTCACTTATAACGTCTTTTAGATAGCAAAGTAGCCTTTTATTAGTATGCTCTAGCAAGCTATCTAGTCTCACTTCAGCGCAAGTTTCTGTTACTCTATATCCTGACTTATCGGGGTAACACTCTGATTTTGCTTTCTAAATCAATTTGTAGCTTGGAAACATTTTCTTGTTAGTAGCTCTTATTATTTCGTATTGTCTTCTCGTAAGACTCGCCTCTACAATCATAGCAAGGGCTTCAAAGGGACTAAGCATTTTTGTATCATCTTTTTTAAAATATGTTTTCTTGTACTTAGATGCACGCCTTGGAGAGACATTCATTTCTTTTAATACTAGAGAGGCGTCTCTTTTTCCCATGCTATATAATTTAGATTGAGTGGCATGGGTAAGAACACCAAGGTCGGCGCCTCGAAGCTCCTCCGTCTTTTTTCTTTTTGTCCTCTCACTAGAGCTTTCAAAGGATTTTACTGGCTGACCTGGTCGGCTGGTCGACCCACTAACTTTTGGTAATTCGAAATTGCCCTGTAGCCAATCACGATTTTTCGTAAGAAAGTTATCAAGATTATAAGTTGAAGCCTTCCATCTTCTTTTTAATTCTGATTTTACATATGAAAATTTGTGTTTTATTTCATTTATTTGCTCTGGGGAGAATTGGTCCAAATTTACAAGGTAATTCTCCATAAATTCAAGTTTTTTATTGAAATCAGGTAGGTCTTGGTGTTGCATTTTCTCAAAAATGTATTTTCTAGTTATTAATCTTACACATGAAGGACCTGAAATTAAAAAAAAAACACGGAAATTGGTTATTGAGTTCAATTGAATTATAATATATTTGGATAGTCACATTTGAAACTATATACCACACTTTAAGGAACCCAATTTTTCCCGTGATAAATAAAAAGTGCTCTCAATTACTCTCTGAAAAGACCCCAAACTATCAATCAAAGTCCCCTCAAAATCAGTTCAGTTTTTTCAAAGATTAGCCCGGACAAACATAAAAAACCTTGTATTTCTATACTGTACTACTTTATAACATGTTGTGATATTTCATGAAATCGGACTAAATCGGAACAGATTATTACTTTTCTAGAAAATAGTGACATGGGGCTACCAATATACTTTGAAAAGAGAGCCGGGACGCATCCTGATATACAACTAATCCTCCAATCTTTGTAAAAAAATTGTTAAGAATGTTAATAAATTTCTCTTATCAGTTAAATAAAAAAAAAATAGGAACAAACATTGTTGTGATGATAAAAGTATTACTAATATATTCTTACATACCTGCTTCTGCCATATTTATCACAAAATCTCTCAGGAAAGTAACACAAATTATAAAAAATAACTTCGAAAATGGTGAAAAATAACTGTTGCGAATGAAACAAGCGCGCACTTTGATAGACGATCGAGAGTCGACTGTAATTACAGGCGGCCGCGCGGGTGGAGGGGCGCGCATATGCGTTATTTGTGTGGCCCAGTCATTGTATTTTGTAACACAGGCATTCTTTTGTCTGGATTTCACTATTTTGAAATTTGATTAATGGCCAGCTAGATCGCCTAAATGCCCCTTAGTGCGTCGTGAGGAAACCGGCATGTCCTAGAACCAAAAATTCGAAGACATGTGACATCTACCAACCCGCACTGGGCCTGCGCGGTGGATTACGGCCCACTCCCTCTCACAGAGAGGAGGCCTGTGTCCCAGCAGTGGGAACACTGATTATGATTATGATGATGACCAGCAACGTAACAGCAACCTTATAGTGACGAGAATAAAGATCACAATGATTGTGACAGACTTGTCGGTGGCAGCAAGCCAACATCAACCTTATTAGAATGAGAATAAAGATCACTGTGAATTTGTAAATTAAATAAAACCTTTCGCGTTGTAAAGTACATATCTAAAGAACGAAAAATATCTTATGGAGTGCCCCAAGGCAGCGTGCTAGGACCTTTATTATTTCTTATATATATAAATGACTTTCCTCAGAATATACCCTATCCCATGACATTATTTGCTGACGACAGTACTATCATTGTTAAACTTGACAAAAATAATAAAGACTTTGAAGCTGACATAATCAATGCTTTACAACAAGCCGTTAACTGGTTAGAACATAACAACTTAATTATAAATTTAAAGAAAACAAAAATTATGAATTTTCGTCAAAGAGTAGCTAATCCAGAACTAAATATAAGCTTTAATAATGAAAAAATTGAAGAAGTTACAATTACGAAATTTTTAGGCTTAACAATCGACAATCAACTCAATTGGAAACAACATACTTCATTATTAATTCAAAAAGTTAGTAAGTTTGCTTTGCTTTGTATAAATTAAAGAAAGTAGTCAATCAAGCAGCGGCAGTCACTGCATACTATGGATATGTCGATTCTATACTACGATACGGAGTCATGTTTTGGGGTAACTCCTGCAATAAGGACATGGTGTTCAAATCGCAAAAAAGATGCATTAGAGCTATTACCGGTATAAAAGTAACTGATAGCTGCAAACCTTATTTTGTATTGTTAAAAATAATGACTTTACCTTCCTTTTACATATTTGAGACTGCCTTATTTGTTAAAAAGAACATGCATCTATTCAGAAAAGCATCTGAAAATCGCTATAAAATTATTAGACCAGAATATAGACATGAATTATGCGTTCGGCCATCAAAAACCGCCTTGATGCACAAGAGCATACTCTGCATGGCCCCAAAAATATTTAATAAGATACCAAATGGAATTAAGGACTTAAACATTATTCATTTTAAAAACAAATTAAGAGATCTACTATTGGAAAAATGTTATTATACCATTGACGAATTCCTTAATGAGAAACTGTAAATTATTTGACATTAATATTTATTAATTGACATTGTAAATTTTATTCTTTTTATATTCTATTATTGACATTGTATTATCTTTAATTCCATTCATTATTTGTTAATTGTTTAATGTTTTTGCTTGTTTTATCTGCTTAAGTTATTTTGGGTTTTATTGTAATTATTATTTTATTCTAATATGTTTACTATTCTTTTTTTATAATAATGACTATGTGAAAGAGTGTACACCTTTAAGGTAGATTTTTGAGGCACTAATTATTTATTATTAAGATCTCATGTAAAATGTACCAAAAATCACACCAATAAATGAATTGAATTGAATTGTGACTTGGACAGTGATGCAAAATCAGATGTAAAATAACTATGAAAGGACTATAGGAATATTAATATTGATCTTCCTTAGACACTATTATCTAAGGAAGATTCAATAATAATATTAATTTGGAGACTTTTAACTTTCTTTGTTTACCTATGTAAACAAAAAAAGTTAAAGATCTCCAAATTGATAGTAACCTCCTAAGACCTTAGATATATATGAACCGAAGAATAAAGAAAGAAAGAAAGAAAGAAAATACGTTTATTTGCGGTGAAAATGACGCAAAAAGAACAAAAACACAAAAAATAAAATAAAAAGGTAGGGGGAAACATGCGTCACATCCACGCAAAACGGCTATCGCTCAGCATTATGCTGCGACCCTATGCAGGACAGAGCCCCAGCGCTGGTTTTCAGCGACAGCCGGCGCTGACGTAATGACGAATGAGAAGTTTTTACTCACACAAACTTAGGATAAAGTCGGTACTTTATCCTAAGCTTGTGTTAGTAAACAATGGCCGCCAAACCAATTCCCTAAAGCTCTTGAAAAACATTTAAGTAGACAAAGTTTTCTTAGAAACTTCTTGAAGGAACTTAGTTGTGTTGCAGACATACAATTACTTTATGGTTTGTTTCGGCAGATACAAGGAAAGTTTGCAACAAATCGTCGCCATATATCACAATACACACGACGATATGTCAAACTATACATATCCAATATAAGGTGACCTCGTATCCTTGTATACGGCTCTCCGTACAACGAGATGTGAGCCTATTCTGGAGAGATATAGCTTGAGATATCATAGTAGGTACAGTCGAAAGTACGTCTTCTGTGCCCTTGACTTGCAATATGGGGCCAGCTACAGTACAGTGTTCGACCAGAGGCAACGGGGACTTACGAGATGTAGGTCGTGGTTTCAAACCCTGTCTGGGTTTTTTTGTGTAAATACCTTCATCACCACTGCTGTCAAAATGGTGAAGAAGAAAAACATCGTGAGGAAACCGGCATGTCCTAGAACCAAATATTCGAAGACATGTGGCATGTACCAACCCCGCTTTGGGACCGCGTACAGGCACATCAAGCAACCCGAAACAGTCAAATTTTCTCAATCGACCTTGAACTTTATGCTGTAGCGATAAAATTGAAAATCGATAAGAGGTCAACTTATACTGGTTTTGTTCCCACTGAAGTGTGCGGCCTGCTTTAGGTACTAAGTAGAAATATATGGAGTGGATGAAAACGATGGCTTTACGGATGAGTACAAAATTGGATGTTGGTTACGATACAAAACATCGGTTGCTTGTAGGTATTCTTGATAGAGGGAAAATAAAATATCAGACGGTTCTTTTTTCTTGAACATGAATTGAAATGGCCAGTGCTTCTGGGCTAGTATTTTGTCATTTATGAGATTGTATTCGGCTTATCATTGTGCGTTTATTGAACATGAGGACTTTTAGTTCTTGACTTCACGAGGAACAATTATTTTGCTTGTAGTTTTTCTAAACTAATACATATTATAAAAAGAAAAGATTTGATTTTTTGTATGTCTTTTTGTTACGCTTTTACGCTGAAACTGCTGACCGGATTTGGATGAAATTTGGCACATGTGTAGACCATGAGCTGGAGAAGGTCATAGGCTACTTTTCATCCTAGGTCGCAGAAGAAGTCACGGGCAAGAGCTAGTTACTAATAAAATAAATTATAGAAAGTTTTTACAAACAGATTATCCTTTCTCATTATTTTAAAGGGATGGTAAAATGATCTTTGAGTGTATTTGGTCACTAATCACATATTTTGATAAATATACAGGGTGAAATTAAATTCATGGGCATCCTTTTAAGTGGTCATTGTACTCATCATTATGAACAACTTTTACTGGGACTAAACCTAAAATGGCGAAAAAAAATCAGCTGTTCCTTGCATTTATGTTCACATAACTCGACAAAATGTAGGAAAGAGCTAATTTTTTTTTCGCGATTTCAGGTTTGGTCCCATAGTAAAAGTTGTTCATAATGATGATTACAATGACCCCTTAAAAGGATGCCTTTGAATTCAATTTCATCATGTATAGTTCAAGTTATTTAAAATTTCAATGTATCACGTTTCTTTTATTTTTACAAATCGTTTTATATTCACTAAAATATCTCTAGCATCCTTTCATAGCTTTATATCGCATCCATACATTTTTAATGTAACAGAATTGTAAAATAAATTGCAATTTAAACTTATTATTTATTTATTGTTTGTATCTGGAGAGCATTATAAATAATAAAAACATCAATTTATATTTGAAACAGCTCTGGTTCTTTGTGATTGATCGGATAACTCAATTTATTGTAAAACTATAAAAAAATAAAAATCTGAACTAATCTGCATTGGCGATTTGTTTGCCAAAAATGTAAACAAATATGAGTGTATGGAAAATGACAATTCAGTTTACGCTACAACTTCAAACATTTTTATGACTTTTTCAATAGTGCTAGTTACTCTGAAATCAACTTAATTACCATTAACATAAAGTTTATATTTGTTTAACATGAAATAATATTAATTTGAAACAAGTTTAAATAGACGATAGGTAACATTATCATAGCATTACGACTATTTCGTCGACAAATACAGCCGACTATTTCGCTTTTGAGCTCGTGATTATTGATCTATTTCTTTTCTTTATTATTCGAGTTAGCTATCTTATTTTTTTGTATGCACAGGTTTCCATGAAAAAATAAACCTATTTTTCTTTCTCCTTTCTTCCAGTTTAGGTATTTAGATTAATCTTTCTCCCTTCAGTGTTCTATCATTTATTTTGATCAGGAGATTTAAAAGGATCTTTTACATTTACATCGTTCTTTATAGAGTACTAGCTGTGCCCGCGACTTCGTTCGCGTGTATGACGGAACACGTTTTAATTGTTATGCGCGGAACCCTAATTATTTTTCTAAAATAAAAGTAGCCTCAGTTAGTCCTTATTACATCAGCTATCTGCCAGTGAAAGTCCCGTCAAAATCGGTCCAGCCGTTTCAGAGATTAGCAAGAACAAACAGACAGACAAAAATTGTAAAAAATGTTATTTTGGTATATGTACCGTGTATACATCCATATGTAAAAAGCGGTTATTTTAATATTACAAACAGACACTCCAATTTTATTTATTTGTATAGATATATCAACAGGTTTTTATCGCATTATCCAAGCAACAGGTATTACGTTAAGATTAAGATGTTTTGAACCAGTTGAGATTATCTTTTGTTTTGTGTGCTGTTTTTATGTAAAAGTTAAGAAAACAACATAAAACTACGTCATTTATAGGTACTGACATTGTTTTTGTAATTTCGCTGTGATAATTAAAATCTCGTGTAATAACCGTGTCAGAAAGGGCTACCAGGGTCCTATACCGCAAAACTTTACAAGTCTACAAAATTGTTAAGTTGTAGGAAAATTGCGTAACAAAGAAATTACAAATATGTATAGATAGCGCAATCCACGAAGACGCGCCCCACTCTTCTTCCTAATCGCTTACAGTACAAGTGTGCAACATTCCGCTAGTGTTTTAGTTTTGTCGATACACAGTAATTACTTATTAGTGGGTAATTAGTGTATATCAAAAAACTAAAACACTAGCGGAATTAACTAGCGATAACCACTAGTTATTAGTAAGAAGAGTGCGGCGCATCTACGTGGATTGAGTTATCTGTATCAGTTATAATTTACAATCTACAATTCTTCCGCATTTTTAACCTTTTAACCGCCTGAATTTATATCAGTTATCGTGCCCCCAGCGCCCGAAAAAAAAAAAAATACCGATGAAACGAGCTGTGATGGTGTAATAATAATACAGATTAAACGAGCAGTGTTATTTGGTCGTATATATACGACTCTGGCGGAATGGACACGAAAATATTTGTCGGATTTATCCGTTAAAAGCGTAACACAAAGCGAAATTGTGTGGCTTAGAGCTTTATGCTACACGGATTTGTAGAGTTTACAAAGTAACTTGTAAATTGAAAGGAGGTAATTATAAAATATTGTGGTATAGGGCAATTTTTGAAATTCTATCGAGAAAATGACGTCTTACGCAAAGTAAAGCCCAAGAGATAAATGATTCAAGTAGTGATTTCTTAACTTGAGACATTAGCCACTACGGCCAACATCACCATACCCAACTAGATCCCGAACATTGGCCCAACATGCCATTACTTACCAACCTTGAACTCCAACGGTGACTCATAAAACTCCGACACTTACTATCACAACACATATATACCTAGATATATTATATACTACGGATGAGTACATAACTTATTCCTGTTCCTATGTCATTAAACTAATGGAAAACTTGTCTGGTGTCTAAATATCACACTAATATTATAAAGGCGAAAGTTTGTTTGTGTGTGTGTTTATATGTTTATTACTTCTTCACGCTCAAACGGCTGGACCAATTTTGATAAAATTTTGTATGAAGGTAGCTGACACCCTGGATTAACATATAGGCTACTTTTTATCCCGATATTCCCACAGGATCGACATTACGCGGGTGAAACCGCGGGGCGCAGCTAGTTTGCTTATAATATTATAAAGGTCATTACAAGGTTAAACGGTTCTGTATTGTTGTTTGGCGCCTTTTAAAGGCTTTCAAATGAATTGCTGGTTTTAAACTAGTTTCTATTTATGATAAAAATGAATTTAGTAACTTTTGGGTGTAATAGTTTTTGAGTTTTAATTGGATGTCGGGAATAAACTTAACTATGACGAGGGATTTTATAATAGTGTAGAATTTAACTAAGAAAATGATGTAATAATATATAATTTGGCTAGCAAAAGTTTAGTGAAAATAAATGTATAACGTTTTGAAATGGGTATACTAAAAATATTTAATTTAATGTGGGATGCGGTAAGGTCATCATCATCTGCCTAGCCTTTTCCTAACTATGTTGGGGTCGGCTTCCAATCTAAACGGAAGCAGCTGAATATCAGTATTTTACATGGAGCGACTGCCTATCTGACCTCCACAACCCAGTCACTGGGTAATACGATACCCCTTGGTAAGACTGGTTGTCAGACTTTCAGGCTACTGACTACCCGTAACGACTGTCAAAGATCCACGAATGACAGCCAGGATCTTGGTATGTGAAGATGGTCACCCATCCACGGACCAACAGCGGCAAGCGTAGCTTAACCTGATCGATCGACCCGTGCGACTGTTATTACTTAGTAAGGTAGCCCGATAAATTAAAATCTTAAGTTTTTTGCTATTTGCGGGTCAGTGTCAAGTTGTATGTTGATTAAAATATTATTCGCGACCGTAACAAGTATGACTACAGCATTATCATGATTAGAATCAGTGGTACAACCTCCTTAATCTGTCAAGCTCCGCTAATGAGACACGATTGATTTTCTTTTGTTTCGTCGCCAACGGGCGACGCGCGCCGTTTGACCGGTTTACCCCTCAAGCAGTGGCGTGCATTGGTTTTCAAAATAGGTAGGCACTAGCCCGGGTCTAGTCTAGCCAAACGCGGTCACTAATCAGAAAAAAAAGTGAGGTCAAAATTGTTGTTATTTGAGTAGGCAATTAGGCATTCCTACTTAAGGGTAATAAATTGCGAAGGTTGAACGTCATGGTATTACGCGTGAGACGTACGTATTTTTAATTTTGTCGTATTAACTTGAACGAGTAAAGACCAATGACAATGTGCGAATAGTACGGGAGCCGGGGAGGCCGTCCGGCGACTGTGCCTACTGCCGCGCGTGTTTGTATTAAGATTTTGTTTTTTGTTACGCATGATAATTTAATGAGTTTCTTAATTGTGGGGCACACACACTAAAATATAATTGACAGGCTTATGTTGATATATCGAGGTAGGCACTGCTTATATGCCTACATGCAATGCACGCCACTGCCCTCAAGCGTCCACTGTACACCAAGTGTACATAAGAGAAAGTGCTCGAAACGTCAACGGTACACCAAGTGTACACTTGTACTATTGTCATTGTCACTGTGGAAACAATGACTTCAGTGCGTCCATTCAACTACTCCGACACGTGAGGTGTGTCGACAGGTAGGCGGGCAAACGTGTGAGAGGAGAATAGTGGACGAGTATAAAAGTATTACAGGTTATAAATTAAACAATAGACTTCGGAATCAAATGTCAAAAACCTCTAATTTTCGTTTGTCTAATCCACTTAATTATCCCAGCGGGTTCAGATTGAACGCTCATAGTATAACACCCAATTAATCTATAAACCAATCAAATTAACATCACCACTTACTGTAATAATTGCGTGTGTTGTAAACAAGATATAAGTGACACACAACAGACAATGACGGACAATGGTCAGGGTTCCATTTATATCGGTACGTAACAAGATATCCATTATAGTAATTATTAATCTATCACTAACATTGGCCAGTAAGTGGCTTAGCTGCTTCCATTGTATACCATTGTGTATAGAGATAGGTAAATGTAGATAAAAGACTGAAATTCATAACATCATCAGCCTATAATGTTTCCACTGCTGGGACATAAGCTTCTTGTCTTCGAGAGGAAGTGGGCTAATATAATCCACCACACAGGCCCAGTGCGGGTTGCTATATGTCACATGGCTTCGAATTCGTCGTGCGGAACCCGGCATATCGAAGAATAAATAGAAGACTGTGACATCTATCAACCCGCACTGGGCCCGCGTAGTGGATTACGGCCTACTCCCTCTCATTCAAAGAAGGCCCCAGCAGTGGGAACATTATACGCTGATAATGCATTAAGCATACACAACCAATCCCACGAGCCATCACTCTGGTAGATCATACAAAAGTTTTTGTTCCAAATTCTGTTTAATTTTTCTCAGCACACATTCATTAGAATGAACCTTTTAACCGCTTGTGTCGCATTTATGCGACACATATTTCCGTACCCCTACCGCTCGTGTCGTATTTCTGCGACAGAGAACATGCATGATTTTTTCGTTCTATTTTTGTCCTATTAACTGCGTGGTACAACTAAAACCATTATTAAATAGAGATAAAAACTTTTTGACTATTTTTTAATCGATACAACGATTTCTCCTCCTTATTTATTGTAGGTATTATTGTATCTCGATTTTATCGACTTGTAGCCGCGCGCTAGGGGCACGGCGATTGATATTTAGCCAAGCGCTTAAAAGTTTAATCCAAATCCAAACTAATAATATAAATGCGAAAGTAACTCTGTCTGTCTGTCTTTTCTTCACGCCTAAACTACTGAACCGATTTAGATGAAATTTGGTATAGAGATAGTTTGAATCCCGGGGAAGGACATAGGATAGTTTTTATCCCGATATTCCCACGGGATCGACACATATGCGGGTGAAACCGCGGGGCGCAGCTAGTCGAATATACATATATGTTTCTTACAAATAATAAAACCACCTAACATACGTTAAACAGAAATACTTCACACTTCAGACCCTCTTTCAAGCCCAAGTATTCACATTCTAAGGTGGCATAAAGCAAATAAAAGAGAAAGTACATTTAGGATCAAATTCATATCTCCATTTCTAGTCACTTCATTCTTATAAAGGATGGAAAAGGTAAAATGTGCATTTGGGTAAATAAAGATGTCTGACATTTACTTTAGATATCGTTAACTATGGCGTCTTGGGTTTTGAAAATGGAATTTGTTCCTATATTTTTAATGGTGGAGGTATGATGCGATTATATTTATTCTTCTTCTTGTCGCGTACTTCATTACAGCAGGTCGTGGCCCTAAAAGGCCTTTGTGGCTTTATGTACGACTAGCTTCTGCCCGCGACTTCGTCAGGGGCAGAATTCCGTAAAACCCTATTTTAGTGGATACCTACTCTTCACAAAGAACAAACTCTCCAAATTTCATATCTCTAGAACCAGCGGTTTAGGCTGTGCGTTGATATATCAGTCAGTCAAGGCTTTAAAATTATACATAACTTGTTAGGGTTAATAGAGGAACACCAAAGGGAAGTCCGTTTTATATCGACGGTGAAGTGTCAATATCTAATAACTAACATTTTAGCGATTTTCACTTTATTGCATATTCGTAGGTAAAATATGAAATAGCTCATATTTGCAAAGACATAAGGTCTTGAATCGACGACGACGTTTCTTACTATTTGTTTAATATAAGCAACTTTTTTATTAAAATATTAAAAACTATAGAAATGAAACTTTTTTTTGCATCCTGTAAAATCATGGTTTCGTAGTTATTAGATATTGATACTACACCGTCGATATAGATGTTCTTCCACTTCGTTTGGTTCACAGCTTCTCTCCGGGCAGTCGTAATAGAGAGTCCAATGAGGGTGGTTACTTGTTCTGACCAGCAGTGGTTAGCTGACCGACCGCGAGATCTTTTCCCATCTACCTTGCCTAAGATTTATTAATCATATAATTTTACGAGGATCGGATTTATGACAATAAATCTACTTATTTATGCCTCGACTGGACTGAATTGCCTCCTTGGTTGCAAGTGCTACTGCTGAGCAGCAGAAGGTCCTGTGTTCGATTCTTAGGTCGGGCAATTATGCTATGTAATGGGTTTTGTAATAAGGAAAATCTCAGTAACAGTCCGGAGTCTGACTTTGTACCAGGTTGATAGCAAAAAGCTCACACCCTTATTACATGGAGCAAAATGCAGGTTGTACTACAGATACCTCTGACTCACCCGTTGCGGAAAAATGCATGATATGAGCATGTTATGTTAGCTATGAAGGTCATCATCATCTGCCTAGCCTTTTCCGAAATATGTTGGGGTTGGCTTCCAGTCTAACCGGGTACAGCTGAATACCAGTATTTTACATGGAGCGACTGCCTATGTGACCTCCACAACTCAGTTACTGGGTAATACGATACCCCTTGGTAAGACTGCTTATCAGATTTTTGGGTTTCTGGCTACCCGTAACGACTGTCAAAGATCGACGAATGACAGCCGGGACAAACGGCTTAACATTAGCTATGAAGGTATTTTTCAATAAATATTCACATGTTTTTAATTTTTCACGCTGCAACGGTTTCAAAAGAGCAATAAAAGAGTTCTAAGGAGTTCCAGACTTATATTAAACTAGCACTTTGCCCGCGACTTCGTCCGCGTGTATTTAGTACTTTCCTCTAAAAATTTCGACATTTGTGTATGATCTTTATTATTTATTTAGATAAATAAGTATTCGGGACAATTTTTAAGTTTACCTATAGATCAAAGGAATCAGATATTTCAAATAAACTGTATCTCCGCTTTTCAACCCAACAGGGGTGGAATTTCGAAAAACCGTTTGGGATGTGTTCATAAGTTGACTCAAAAACCCATACCCTTTTTCAAGTCAATGGAAGCAAGCAGTAAAATCCACCCCTTAAACTTTATTACCGTTTCCACCTTGATAGGAGTCGATTTTTGAAAAACCCTAAAACATATTTTTTTTTAATTTTTTGTTTTAGTAGTACCGAGTTTCGAGTTAATCGTACTGTGGGTTACATATTTTTCTAACCTATTATTGCTTTGTCACCCCCTAAATCCTCTGTGAGAGGTTTTTTTTAAACTAAAAGTGACAATCTTAATTATTTACTGAGCCAAATATTGCCAAGTTTCAAGTTTATTAACCAAATGAATAAGATTTTTCATATAAACTCTATCCCTTCTTTTTATACTCATAGAGAAGGATTTTTGAAAAATCGTCTGGGATGTTTCTATAACTTGACTTAAAGATTATGTATACCAATTTTCCAGTTAATCAAGCCACGTAATAAAATACTCCCCTGTGAAATCGACTACCACCACTCTTCACATTGTTAGAAGTAGATTTTTGAAAAACCCTGGTACACTTTATTATTTATTTTGGTTGGTTGGTGGTGAGTTTCGAGTTAATTGGACCGCACGTTAAAATTCTTCCATACAATATTTGACATCCCGAATCTCCATTTAGGGTAGCTTAGAATTCCAAAAAATGGACGAATTTTATAAATCAGTATTTGTGCCAAGTTTCAGGTTCTATACATTTATTTTTTTGAGTTATTCAAGCCACTCACTAAAATCCCCTTAAAAATCGAAGTCTGGGTCAATTTTCGAAAACCCCATACACTTATTATTGATTATTTTCCGTCACAAGTATTAATACTGAGTTTCGAGTTAATCGGACCACGCGTTAAAATTCTTCCACAGAAAGTTTAACACCCCTAAACACCCTTTGAGGGGTAGTTTTGATAAACAAATAATGATAAACTTTATTAGTTGCTTAGGCAAGCATTATTGCCAAGTATCAAGTTTATTAATTAAATGAATAAGATTTTTCATACAAACTGTACCCCATTTTTCACCCCCACAGGGGTGGAATTTATAAAAATCGTTTGGGATGTGTTCATTACTTGACTCAAAGATTATTTATACCAATTTTCGAGTAAATCAAGTCACGCAGTAAAATCCTCCCCTGTAACTACCCCTTTTCACGCAGTTAGGGGTAGATTTTCGAAAAACCCAGATACACATTATTCTTTATTTTTGGTCTTAAGTATAAATACTGAGTTTCGAGTTAATCGGACCACGCGTTAAAATTCTTCCATACATATGTTGACACCCCCCAATCCCCCTTTAGGGGGTAGTTTAGAAAAACAAAAAATGCCAACTTTCATAATTTACTTAGATAAGTATTCGTGCCAAGTTTCAAGTTAATCGGACCGCGCGTTAAAATTCTTCCATACAAATTTTGACACCCCCCAATCCCCCTTTAGGGGGTAGTTTACAAAAACAAAAAATGTCAACCTAAATAATTTACTTAGATAAATATTCGTGCCAAGTTTCAAGTTTATTAACTCAAGAAATAAGATTTTTCATACAAACAAAATCCCCCCTTTTCACCCCCTTAAAGGTTGAATTTCCAAAAACCCCTTCTTAGTGCTCCCCTACATTATAAAAGGAACCTGTTTGCAAAATTTCACATTCCTAGTCCCAGTAGTTTCGGCTGTGCGTTGATATGTCAGTCAGTCAGTCAGTTTCTCCTTTTATATAATAATATATAGATAAGACGTGTTGCACAAGGATATTGTTTAAAAGTTGAAAAAAGTGTGTCTGTATTCCAGTTTCAGTAAACTAAAGTTAAGTGTTTCACTTTATGCTAGGTGGTAAGTCTCTTTTTGACAGGTAAGTACAGTCAAGGGAAAATAAACGTTTCATGTTTTGCAAATTAGCCTAAAGAATCAGCATTGCCATCCAACTTGGTAATGCTGCCAGCCTTTTAGGCACATATCCCATTGACAGCGATATTCTTTTTTACTATACACTAGCAGCGCCCCGCAGTTTCACCCGCATAAGTGTAGATCCCGTGGGAATATCGGAATAAACACTATCCTATGTCCTTTCCCGGGATTCAAACTATCTCTGCAAAAATTTCATCTAAATCGGTTTATCGGTTTAAGCGTGAAGAGGTAACAGACAGACAGACACAATTTCGCATTTATGATATTAGTATGAATAATTATAATAAAAAGTAATACACCATAACTTTGTACATAATACAAACAAAATTAATTTCTAATAAAATAAGTAAAAATTAAAATCTTTTATTGGCAGGCATCGTAGGCCCATAGCATGTTAGTATTACAAGTAACATAAAAATATATGTTAGTAGGTAGTAGATAAAAAAATTAGGCACACAGTTACGATCTAAATTTTTTTAACATAAAAAAAAACACCCAATTACAGGAAGGTTTATCAAGCCCCGTGTCTGGCATGTAGCTTGATAAACCTATCCATTGTAGGCCCTTCTAACCTTTCAGAAAATAAAAAACAAGATTTAATTTACATCAAAACACGAAAACAATCCTTGTTTATCATTCCATAGTCCACAAACATAATTACTTCATGCAAAACTGCCCTTGACATTACAAAGTAGTATATGTTAACATGAAACTGACTAGAACATTATGATTTGCGGACCATTAACCATTCACAGCTGTATAAACGTTATATGTTCATGCTTATAGTGTTATTGTGACATTCACACTGAAATTATTATGAATTGTTTTTAAGTTTTTTATGTCAAGGTTTTCGTTTGTGATATTTTGTTGACAGTGTTCGTTTTAAAGATGGGTGTGGGGTGTGGTTTGAACCAGTTATAGTCTTGTTTGTTATGTCTATATCGCAGCCAACTGAAATTTGCCGTTTAGTTAACCGCCTGGCATTTGGAAGAAGTGCTCGCCTCGCTTCGCTCTCTCGTCTCGCACGCGGTTGATCAGAGTTCTAACCTAACCTAACCCATTTGGTTGGGGTGTCCTGGCTTAGTTACTGCGACCAATTCAGCTCGCGCGTGATTTGTTACAGTTCCACAACCTAAACTATAATTAAATATCATTCAATGGACGGCCGCCATTTAGTTAAAAGGCTAGACGGTTAACTAAACGGCTAATTAAACCGGTTGGCTGCGACATCTGTATAAATAATAATGAAATGCTGTTCATCACTTGGGAGCGGCTGGACCGATTTAGCTATTTATTATTTTAAAATATTCGTAATAGTCCGAATAAGGAAAATTTTGAAGAAATCTCTGATCATTTTTCAAGTTTGGAACAACTGATCGTCTTTTTTTCTATAGGATTTTCTAGGGAATTTTGTATAAATGAGTGAAAGGACATGGCTAAAAGTTCATAGACAAAAAACCCAGAATCGCCAGCAACGAAATGTATAAAAATGGGTTCACTATAGTAAACCCATTACGGATTCAAAAAATCAGCCTCCTAAACCATATAGTATAAAAGTTATTATACTTTGTGTGTTTATGTTATTCATACTTACATTGATTACTCGACTTTTATTGTATCACAATCTCTTTAGTATAATTATGATAATATATTAAAATAATGTCAAAAATATACCCTTCATCTTTTAATATGTTTTATTATTAATAATCTTTATACAGGGTGATTATTTTTTTTTTACCTTGTTATAAATGAGCTCTTTATTTTAGTTGCCGTATGTCATTACTTCCCAGAATTCGATCCTTATTAGCGACATTATCGAATGGTGTAATAATACAGTGTTTTTTTTTTTCAAAATCAACAGGTTCGATTCCTGGCTAGAAATATTGATTTTTCAAAAATCCAATGATGCAGTTTTAGTTTTCATCAAAAAAGAGCCCGCGAGTCCTTTGAGTACTTTTCGCTAGTCCTCATAGTTTCGGATTTGGCCATCCACGCCCACTTGAAAAATTCA
Source organism: Amphipoea oculea (assembly GCA_945859645.1). Lineage (NCBI taxonomy): Eukaryota > Metazoa > Arthropoda > Insecta > Lepidoptera > Noctuidae > Amphipoea > Amphipoea oculea. Next base: position 17,847,880 of record OX243865.1, on the reverse strand, counting down.
GCCTGTATATCTAGTATATCACGTCGTTTTTGCAGTATTTATTATATATTTTTGTTGTACATATTATGCCTATTAAAATGGCATATATAAAGTTTCTGGCGATTCTGGTTTTTTTTTAGCCATCTCTTTTGGACAGGACAACGCCTGTCCGGTCAGATGTTCATAAATACTAAGAAAATCTTGACCTAACTTCTCAAACATAATAACAAGAAATAATGTTTTATTTGAACGACTATAGTTCAGTTTTGTTTCGATGTATTAATTATAGGTATGTGAAAAATTAAATGTCAGCTAGATCGATATCCGTGGATAGATCATAATTTTGAGTATATACCTAAAGCAAAACACTTAAGTAGATATGTATTTAAGTTTGATAATTAGTTACTTAATACACTCGCTAATTGATTCATAATTTTTTAATAAGTCACATTAATGTCTTTATTTCCTATTTCCCTACATTTAACAGACCAAAACCAACCGGCTGACTGAAACCGAAACCCATATTGTTTTTGTATTAAATAAACATGTAACTAAAACGCCCAAATTTTCCCGAACTACGTTCCGGCTTCCTATTCACTAATTCAAGGTTAATAAGCGTCCTAACAACCCACCATTTAGTATAATTGAATAATAAAGGACCTACATTTAAGTACAAAAAAAGATGGATGCAGAAGGTCGGCTCTACAACCCTTTTACTATTATTTTACCTCTGGCAGCAGCAACCCAACAGACACCTTATTATAACGAGAATAAAGATCACTGTGATTTTGGCAGACTTTTCAGTCGCAGACACCTAAGGAGGGCATTAGACGATCAATTATAATGCACAATATCACGAATTGCGCAATGTTTTTGACCGTCTAGTGTTAATATTGAAGATTGCACAATGGCTGAACAAAAGTTTGAGGGAGTTTAATTTTTGTTGCAACGTGTAGGATCAGTATTGCGCATTATTTTTAAGCCTGGCTCCAGACAGGTTGAGAAATATCCAAGGCTTTCAAGCCTGTGAACATTTGGCAAGTCTTGCTCACGCAAAAGCTTTCAAGCATATGAGTCGTCAATGTTTTTGCATAAATATAATTAATGGTTTGAGTGCAAGGGGTGATTCAATATATTGCACAATAACCCCTTACTAATAAACGTATTATATCAGATGAATAGTTACACAAGGATTTCTCCCTTTCAGTCGTCAGTAATTTGACTTTCCAAAGAAGAAGACAAACCGTTGTGTAACTATACAGACCCTATACAACGTTTATTAATAAGGGGTAAAAGTATTGCACAATGTTATTGTAGGTGTAGGGCCCGCCTTTTTGTAATGAGTATAAAGATTACCGCCATTTTGGAAAACACGCAAAATCTGAGGTAACGGTGACTGTAAAAAGAATAAGGAAGGAGGCGATCTCAAACAAATGCCAGTCGGGAGTGCGCTTGCACTCGCTGTACGTAAAGCTTTTCTATGTGTGCGTTGCGTTTTCACTTGTTTTGTGGAGCCGACCTTCTGTGCCTATTTCTTTTGTGCTTAGGGTCAGTTTGAAAAAGAAGAATGTTCGGCCACAATGTTAATATATTTGAAGGATTTTTCGCTCTATTAGGGCGATCCTTAATTTGTTTATCCCTTCATCAATTTTGCGGGCCTGAAAAGGACGTTTGACAGATTAGGGCATTAGGGAATTGTCGTTTATTGGGACGTGTATATTTAGTTAATCTGAACGAAAAATATGTGTCCGTTTCTGTGGTAAAGGTTTTTGAACTTTGCACAATGTTCTAATCATCGGACTATACGGACACATTTGCAAAAAAAAAAAGAAAGAAATAAGGAAGGTTGACTATTAGAGAATGTCTATGGAATTTTATAAGCCTACTGCCTCTGTTCAATTGTGATTGTATGACATTAAATCTATAATATAACATAATCAGCTTTTAATGTTCCCACTGCTGGGACACAGGCCTCCTCTCTGTGAGAGGGGGTGGGCTGTGACCCACCACGCGGGCGGTGCAATGCGGTTGGTAAATGTCACATGTCTTGGAACAAACAAAGGACGAAAACTTGTCCAAATTTTGAGAAATTACAGTTATTTTTTCACAGATTAAGACTGAGATCAGACTGTGAACGTTCTTAAAATTACGAGAATTGCCCCTCTGTTTGTTTTTTGTAGAAATACAGCCTCTACGGCGTAGCCAGCGTAGCCTACGGCTGCTACGATCTCGTAGCGCGTAGCCAATACGCTACGAACTGCGTCACAATTCTCGGAACATTACTCTGTATCGTACTACACTTTTTCATTTTGATTGTTATTAACTTGAAAGGACTTATTAACTTGCAATGCTGAAGACAAGTTTCTTTTTAACCCCTGACAGATGAGGAGTGGTGTTATAAGTTCTGCATGGATTTCGGCATCGTAGCTGTCAAACGGTTGACACCATTTTGTTTTTTTTTTTGTTTTGTCTGTGGTTGTATCATATGATCGACGATTCTATACCTATTACTAGTCACCATCATCATTCTCCTTCCCTAAAGTATTTGGGGTCAGCGCAACATGTGCGATAATTTCCGACGTTCACGTGGGCAAAGCCGCGAGCAAAAACCAGTACTAAATAAGTCATTACATATATTTATTTACTAGCAGCGCCCCGTGGTTTCACCCGCATAAGTTCCGATTCCGTGGGAATATCGGGATAAAAAGTATCCTTTGTCTTTTATCCTTTATCTTTATACCAAATTTCATTTAAATCGGTTCAGCGGTTTAAGCGTGAAGAGGTAACAGACAGACACACTTTCGCATTTATAATATTAGTATGGATATAGATAAGTGTATCAGTATTCAGCTGCATCCAGTTAGACTGGAAGCTTACCCCAACGTAGTTGGGAAAAGGCTAGGCCGATTGATTGATTGATATAGATAAGTACATTTATAGTGTGTGTATGCATGTATTTATTGTATATATTTAAATGGTACACCACAGACTACCTGCAAAATTGTCTCTCCATTTTCTCTAAACCCATCCCAAGGTTGTTTTTAAAAGATTGCTTTTAGCGATAAGACCGCCCATTGTGTCACGCCTTGTAAAATTTCTACATTTATTTTCTGTAATATTTATGGTACACATAATAAAGAATATTCTAATTTATTCTATTCATTCAAAATCTATCTCTATTATGTAAACCCGTTTCAAAGCGGATCAACAGTAGTTCTCCTTAACAACTAATAATGGATTAACTAATACCCAAAGACTATATAACCACTATTCTCTATGCTAATACCTGTCAACAACCGATCAGAAAGGGATTGCTTGATTGGTCCCAAGTCACTGTCATAAAAACCCTTTAGGCTGTAAGTATAGTTTGCAATAAACGCCGATTAACAGGTAACCTATTGTATAAAGTGATAAAATTGTGTGATGTTTTTTAAAATGTAATCTCTGGAATTACTGATCCGATTACAAAAATTATTTCACTGAAAGAAAGGTATCAGATTGCCAAATGTCACAGAAGACATTACACGCGGATGAAGTCGCGGGCAGAAAGAAGCTAGTATCATCGAAATAGATACGAAATGATTCGATACACTGATTTTTAGCATTTTATGTAAAAGCAAAGACGTAATACATTTTACATTTTTTATCAATTCCGATTTTTTTCTGGATATTTTGTTTAAGAATTAACCGGTCAAGCGGCGCGCGTCGCCGATCGGTGACGAAACAATAGAAAATCAATTGTGTCTCATTAGCGGAGCTTGACAGATTAAGATTAAAAAAACTGAAGTGTTGAACGACCTTTTTTGCAGAACGTACTACTTATTCACTAGTAACATTAATTCGTCCCGACCAGAGCAAAACTAATGGGATATTTTCGGACTTTGTGGTGGCTTTTAAGACGGTTATTAGAAAGGTGTTAGTACATATTGTCATTTGTTGCTAACAGAAGCTTACCTTACTTGTAGCATAAGGATAGCATAATCAGCCTATAATGTTCCCACTGCTGGGACACAGGCCTCCTCTAAGTGAAAGGGAGTTGGCCGTAATGATACCACGCGGGTTGGTAGATGTCGCATGTCTTCGAAGTTTTGGTTCCAGGACATGTCGGTTTCCTCACGATGTTTTCCTTCACCGATGTTTTCCTTCACCGTTTTGAGAGCAGCGGTGATGAAATAATTACACAAAGTAAAGCGGCTACCAGGGTTTAAACCTACGACCTGTAACTCGTAGGTCGTCGCCGATACCACGGAGCCACCACTGCTCTCGCTCAACTTATTTTTACTACAACGCAGTTCACAGAAATTGAAATCATATTGAGAGTAAAAAGTTCCTATTTTATTATCAATATCAATTTTGTAATAATTGTATATTTTTTGGCAAATTCAGACATGATTTACGAGCCGTCAGGTTATACAGGGTGACTCGTAATTTTACGTATTCCTTCCTTTGTGATCCATTTGCAACAATAAAGTAGATAAAGCCTAGGCAAAAATTCATGAGATTCAAGAAAACCCAACTTTTATGAATTTTTAAAAATTGATATTTAGTGACGAATTGTGGGATATTTTTAAAAGATACTCAGTTTTTTTTTCGGTAAGCATCAACTGTTCGATCGGCTCTTGTATTTCAAATCATAGATAGACAGATAGAATAGGGGCTTGTGGATAAGTAATAACAGCCCCACGGGTCGATCGATCAGGTTAAGCTACGCTAGCCGCGGTTGGTCCGTGGATAGGTGACCATCTTTACATACTAAAACCCTCCGTGCCGCCGTTGGTCCCGACTGTCATTCGTGGATCTTTGGCAGTCGATACGGGTCGTCAGAAGCCCGAAACTCTGACAACCAGTCTTACCAAGGGGTATCGTATTACCCAGTGACTGGGTTGTGGAGGTCAGACAGGCAGTCGCTCCATGTAAAATACAGGTATTTAGCTATATTCGGTTAGACTGGAAGCCGACCCCAACATAGTTGTAAAAAGGCAAGCAGATGATGAGATAGACAGATAGAAAACTCTTTGGACAAAATGGACAAAACAAACGACCAGCGGTCCACTTTAGCCCTGGATCGAAGGAGCTGGAAGTCATGGGAAGAGGCCTTTGTCCAGCAGTGGGATGATGCAGGCTAACAGTAACGTACACCATAAAAATTACAGGTATAAATGTAGCTACCATTCCGTTTTTTGAATACCTCAACAATTTATTTAATAAACTAGCTGCGCCCCGCAGTTTCACCCGCATAAGTTTAGATCCCGTGGGAATGTCGGGATAAAAAGTAGCCTATATGTTAATCCAGGGTGTCAGCTACCTCCATACAAAATTTTATCAAAATTGGTCCAGCCGTTTGACCGTGAAGAAGTAACAAACATATAAACACACACACACGCGCACAAACCTTCGCCTTTATAATTTTAGTGTGATATTTAGCCTATTTTGTTCTTTTGAAGTTCTGCTAAAACAAAAACGGGAAACAAGAGCCGAAATAATAAAAAAATATGATAAAAATTCACAAAGTACCATAATTATGACAGACCGCCTTATTCCATTAACTTTGAAAGTCAGCACTCTTATATAGTACTTCCACATTAAAAGCCGAATTCGGGAACTCTTTAGAAACATTTTAATGTTCTCAGTACATTTTTATAAGAAAAATAATACTCGCTGTAACGCATATGGAAAGACACTAATATTTTTTAAAGGAACAATACTTTCGAGCCGATGTTTTGTATCTTTTCAAATATTTTGTAGAACATTTTTTCGGTTACTTCGTCCATGTGGAAATTGATATTTATCAAGAAGAAATGTGTTTCATAATATTATGATATAAAAATAAATATAATAAATACGATTACTTTAGCGTATTGCAGCCTTGCTCTGGAAGGTCTGTCGCTATATTATTTTTTTTTCATTAATAGTACCGTCAAACGGGGTGAATAATGCAGGAGTGAATCAGGACAAAACTTTAAAATGGATTTAACCGATCAAGCGGCGCGTGTCGCTTATTGGCGACGAAACAATAGACAATCAATTGTGTCTCATTAGCAGAGCTTGACAGATTAACATTAAAATAATATAGTTTGTGGCCAAAAAGGACCCTAATGTGTTTACTGTAATTTATTTAACGATTACGTGCCCTTATTGACAACAAACTCTATTATTTCAACGTTAAAATCCATTTTAAAGTTTCGTCCCGATTCACCCCTGCATCCCTATTTACCCCGTTTGTAGGTACGAAGCAGTGAAAGGCTTTTGGGAATATTAATAGCCTATTTAAAATAAAAACTAATAGCTGAATTTTAAGTCAAGTGTGAATAGTAAGATTCACACTATAATTTAGTTCATTCATTTAGGGCCACTTGCACCACAAGTAACCAAATACGTTTAAAACCTCGTTCTATTTCTGTAAATTGTTTGAAATTGACAGGGACAGAACTTTGTTTTAAATAACTTTAGCATTAAATGCGTTTAGTGATTGTGGTGTCAGTTGGCCTTAGGCCCTTTGTACACACGCGTTTTTCTTGCCGTGAAAAACTACGGTTTATTCGCCGTGTGTAGGCACGGCCGTCAGTGTTATAAGGATCACTATGGAAGCTTGTGGAAGGACACGTTTTTTCTACGGCGCGGCTTATACGCGGTACCGCAAAGAAACCGCGCCGTGTACAAAGAGCTATAGTGTAAACAAGAATTATAACCAACAACAGTTTCATAGATTTTCTACTTAAATTATTTATCTTATGTAAGTTAATATAAGTTACCTTGGTTTCCAGCCAACTGCTCGTATCTGTAGGTAATCTATAAACTCCTTTCACTCTCCCGAACTCGAATTTTACGACAACGTAGGTATCTAATCAGCCGGTAAGGCCTATTGTTTGATCTTATAGCAAAATATACATAAACTTTTTATGCTCATTTTATTACGCTTATGCATTATTGTGTTCTCATTTCCATCAGTTCAAGGCTTTAGGGCCATAACCCTCGAGATTGGTTCTAGGATTATCTCTTGTAGAGTATATAGCATACGTAAATACATATTATTGGAACGGAGTTCTTTATCGCGGCTTACGGTAAGACTAAACTGCTAGAAATCTTCACGTCACGAAAAGAAAGAAAGAAAAGAAAGAAAATACATTTATTTAAAGAAAAAGCGTTCATGCGTCCTTGGCGACTGCGAAATTTTTTTACCTTTTCATCATAGGTGTCGTTTTTATGGTTTTCGAGGGTGCTGATGCTAAAAGCGAGGACAACATGAAAATTCAAGATGGCGACACCATTTAAAAACTTATGATGATGAACTTAGATCTCTATTAAAAACGTATTAAAAACGCGAAGTAATTTCACACTTTCGGGATGCATGAAAAAGCCTCCTCGTGTAGCGCAGTTTGTTTCGCCAGTTACTCAACCGAACCGAGCGCCCGGCACATCCTGGACAGTCACACCAACACCTTATTTGACTGGCCAATTCTTCCCTTGCAGTGGTAGGGCTGACGCCCGCCTGGTTTGAGACCACCCCTCCTACCGGAGTCCGGCGTCAAGTTACAACCTGTTGCGTTTCGTCGATGCGTGGGAGTTCCTTAGGCATCTTCTGGGCGCGCACGTTCCATCATAGTTCTCATCCATCGCTTTCCATCAGGCGTGATTGAGGTTAAGAGCAGGAAAATTTTGAAGAAAAAAAAAAGGTCTTTTTCTCTCTCTGTGTGTCTCTTTCTGTGCGAGTATCGCGTAAGGGACCGCACACGTGTTTATTTAGGTACTATTCAAACTCAAACTCAAAGCATTTATTTCAATTAAACCAATTACAGGCACTTTTGAATTATCAAGGGGTCGGTCAGTCAGAGAGATGAAGCTATTTGCCCATTCCAAAGCGTAGGTAAATGGAGAAGAACGGGCAAGAAACTCCAAGGACACTCTTTTAAATCATAATGATATGGTTACAAAGTAGTATAAGTATACATAAGTAGTAAGTAAATAGTAGTATGGTTATTACGCAGCGTATATTATAAAGTTCTAGTAATAACAAACGAATGTAGAATTTCTACATACATATATATATAGGGCATTGACCTAAGACGTCTCCAGGGAGAAAAGACAATGGAACGAGGCATGTGAGTAGATGCTCATTTGTTTTTAGCTCGACGCTCCGCTGCCGCATCTGTCCCGCTCAAAGCGGTGTTGCCAAGCGAGTTCTCAAAGCCTCACCCACCCACACCCCATTCGTTTCTTGAATTCGTCCTTGACTTGTCGATTGCGCTAAGGTCGGGGTTATTGTCCACTATATACATTGTCAGTCATACGTGTGCTGTAAGACATTTTATTTTTAACATTTGTTACCCGATTTCCATTGCAATAGTGATAAATTATAACTACACATTACTTACGACTCTGTTCTATTTCGAATTAATATACAGGGTGTTACGGAAAGGGTATATCAATACAAACAGGTTGAAGAGTATATCTGGTCTAGAATCTCTGTACAAAATTTCAGCTCAAAAGCAGTAACTTTGAAAATGCTTAATATTTTTTTTATTTCGATAGTTTATTAAATTGAAATCATAACAAACGTGTCACCGCACTACGAGGGTCATTATCCATTATCTGTAGTGTGTCTGTGCGCCTAGTACACGCACATCACGCCGCCGCGCGCCAGTGCAGCGCCGTGATGTCGAAATAAATATTAAGCATTTTCAAAGTTAATGCTTCTTGCACTCTCTCTCTCTCACCGAGATTAAGCCTTTGTCCTAGCAGTGAAAACATTATAGGCTGATCTATAATATAAAAATAAATCGCTGAATGTGTTGCTAAGCGCAAATCTCGAGAGCGGCTGAATCGATTTCTCTAAAAGTAAAAAAAAAAAACACCCACCCGCCCATCCACCCGTGCGAAGCCGGGACGGGCCGCTAGTTATTAATAAATAAACATCTTAATCATTAACGCTTTACAAACATCGTTGATACAGAATACTCAATCGCCATTAGTCCTTGAACTCCCAATCGCATGGAAAACTCCAAGGCATTCATCACTGTCAAACGTTATGCAAAGGCTTTGTATACGGAATCTTTTATGGGGTCTAATGGGAAACATGGCAACCTGTTCAAGAAGGCTCTATTCTTGTACCCTGTTAAGGATTATTACTTGAGGAAGAATGGTGCATAGAATATTTTGTCTGAAAAACATTTTTGAATGGATTGAAAATTTTTGGTAGTATTTTTTTTTATTCTGCTTTTGTCGTATCGTTTCGTTATAACAAGAGTTCATGATAAACGTCAAAAAAGGATGAACCAGTCAGCATTATATCACAATGTCTCTCCATTTTTGGATACAGTACCTATACGACCAAGGGTTATGACCCATTAGAGGTATTTTTGACAGATTGAGACTGAGATCAGACTATGAACGTTTTTAAAATTACGAGAATTGCCCCTCAGATCTTATGTTAGTTTTAAATGCTCCTTTTTTGCTGTTTGTATTTCCTATGCGTGTCCCAAATCAAATTTTTTTCTTTCTTTCTTTTCTTTTACTACTCTGTCTATCCCTTCAAGAAGAACAGGCGTGATGTTATATATGAAAAAATTTAATAATAATTTTCAAAGTCAGTAACGCACAAAAAATTACCATGAAGGTGAAGTATCAATATCCTATAACTATACGAGAGCAGCCCTTGAGAACGCTGTAAAGGCTTTATTACCAATTCCATTTTCCACTTGATCGCACGCTTTCGTCGCCATGACAGTCAGAGTGACGGTGAGTGTGACCTTGTACTCGTAGATGCGTCAAAAACGTAAAACAGCCATTTTTGTTATTAGGGAGAGAAGTGTTAATTTATACTGATGTCACGTCTTCCAGTTAGCCCTGGGGCCCGTGGCTAAATAACAACCGCACAGATCGATTGATTAGCTTAAACTACGCTTGCCGCGTTTGGTCTGTGGATGGGTGACCATCTTTAGATACCGAGACCCCTCCGTGCCTCGGAAAGCACGTTAAGCCGTTGGTCGCAGCTGTCATTCGTGGATCTTTGACAGTCGTTACGGGTCGTCAGAAGCCCGAAAATCTGACAACCAGTCTTACCAAGGGGTATCGTATTACCCAGTAACTGGGTTGTGGAAGTCAGATAGGTAGTCGCTCCATGTAAAATACTGGTATTCAGCTGCATCCGGTTTGACTGGAAGCCGACCCCAACATAGTTGGGAAAAGGCTAGGCAGATGATGATGTCACGTCTTCCACTAGCATTGTGCAGCACGAATAATTTTGACAAAATAAATATTTTTATATAATTTTACAATTACAGTCCTTTCACATTTTGCTAATTTTTTTTTTAATAATATGAAATCGCTAACGTAAACGAAACGCAACGTTAAAACTTAAAAGTATCCGCGCTAAGGCTAGTTTTCTTCCTGCGTTTTCTACAACTTTGAACTAAAAGTAAATGCTAAAACGTTTCGTAGGATCTATTTAGCGATTCTGCTTCGGAGCCCTCCTGAAGTCCTGACTGACGTTTTTGGCCAAAGCTGTTTGAACTTTCTTAGCACAAAGTAACGTCTGTTACCGAGTGCAGCCCAAAGGACCTGACCCTTTTGCGTCTGAAGGCAGTAATAACTCTGGGTTTATTAACCATGACATTTATCCGTTCCCATAAAAATTCAAACTACAAAAATAGCTTCCATATTAGCTGTGTCATTGCAAAGGTTGTACGACGGCTGTGACCTTGTGAAGGCGTCGGCTGTAAAAAGAACTTTATAATCTTTTATGTAGCGGTCACGCGACACATTCCAAACATAACCTGTTGGTAGCGTAACATTTTCAACAGGTTTCGAATTATTTAGAGCCGTTTTTCTTTTGTTTATTTTTTTAATGAGGTGTGCTAAGGTCGTTAGTATGGTGCGTGTTTGTATGATAATGAGTGTTATGGATTGGTGGAATATTATGATAAAGTAAAAGCGTATTTATTATTAATAAGAGTATGAACCGTAATAAATAACACGTCTTGTTTAAAAAATATAGGAGAAAAAATACTTTAGCTTTTTAATGCGTTGCATGTTCAAAGAAAGAAAGAAAAAATACATTTTATTTATGATATTTAAACGCAGCGCTGATATTCTGATAGGGCCCGACATATTTGTTCAATCGTATTCAATATTTTTATGTTCTCCTAAAGCCACATCTTAACCGAAAGCGCGAATACACAATTACGAGATAATTTTTAGGATCTATGACGTATCTACGAGTATATGCGACTTGATTGATCGCGGGAGTAGGTGTGTCATATTCATATAACAAAATAGAGCAGCAGTGGCCCAGTGGTAACAGCCGCGACTTATGAGTTGTAGGTCGTAGGTTCGAACCCAGACAGGCGCCTTACTTTGTGCAAATTATTTCATCACCACTGCTCTTAAAGCGGTGAAGGAAAACATCGTGAGGAAACTGGCATATCCTAGAACCAAAAATTCGAAGACATGTGACGTCTACCAAACCGCACTGGGCCCACGTGGTAGATAATGGCCCACTCCCTCTCGAAGAGAGGAGGCCTGTGTTCCAGCAGTGCGAACAATATAGGCTGATTATGATGATTCATATAATAGAGAGCGGTGATCGTGAATTAGCGCGACAATTGACTCTCTCGATATTTATTGAATGGGCACCCATCCACGAGCCAACCGTAGCAAGCGTAGCTTAACCTTCGATTGACCAGTTTGGCTCTTATTATCTAGCCACGAGCCCCTCTCCCTCGGCCCCTCTGGATAATACCCAATCTATAGCTACATATAGGTACAGGGTGTCAGGAACATTGACGCGCAAATGAATCAGCGTAAGTTTTTTGCTCAAAACCGGTCGAAGTGGAGCTGCTTGGGGGAGGCCTATGTCCAGCAGTGGACGTCTTTCGGCTGAAATGATGATGATGATGAAGTTTTTTGTACGTTAAAAAAAAAAACCGAGTGTGCTTATGACCACACGACTGAAGTGAAACTTCAAACGTCTTTGGCTATGAGAGGAAGAGAGAAAGAAAATGTGCGCGCGCACTGCTTTTATATCTTCCACTCAACTCCCGTTCGCCTCGCCCAATCACACTTTTCGTAACGCTTACGTCACGCGTTCGCCAGCTTACTCCCCAAGTCAAGCATGCGTAAAGAATTTTCACTTCAAAAAAAATTGCTGTTCCATTCATTTTGACTGCGTATGTTTTGTGGGAAACATCTGATTTTTGTTTTTTTTATTTTTTATTGAAGTGAAACTTCTTTACGCACGCTTGACTTGGGGAGTAACGTGGCACTTGACTTGGCGAACGCGTGACGTAAGCGTTACGAAAAGTGTGATCGGGCGAGGCGAACGGGAGTTGAGTGGGGGATATAAGCAAGAGAAAGCAGTGCGCGCGCACATTTTCTTTCTCTCTTCCTCTCATAGACAAATACGTTTGAAGTTTCACTTCAGTCGTGTGGTCATAAGCACACTCGGTTTTTTTAATGTTCAAAATGTATATCGCAGAATTAAAAGGGGGGTCCAGAATCATGTACTTACTGAAACCATGGTAGCAGGTTTTGCGTCGATGACCTGCCACCTTGTATTTAACTCACTGTTAATCATCCAACAACAAAAACCTCAACTCTTAATTTACGCATGTCTGTCTTTCTCTGAGCATCACAAACAAAACAAAATAAAACAGACAAGACATGGGCCGCTGTCTTAATCAAAAAGACGTGGATTGGTAAGCAATGTACCGCTTATAGCCTCTTTAAGAATTCTCTCACGTAAATGACTTTGGCAAGATATTTTCTGGGACGTATGTGGGAAATTCGGTCTTAAACGTTAAGCGTAAAGAAGTTTATAAGGATGATATTAGCGGGAAACGTGCCGGGATTACCTCCAGTTGACTGGGTAACAATCTGTGTAAAATGTCAGTCACTAAAAGAGATAAGTAGCCAGGGTCGTCAAATATAGTTGAAGTTTAGTAAGAAACCGATGTATATTTTCGAATAAAATTTGATTTGATAAATTAACTGTTTGTTTTCTATTAATTTAATTTTATTTTATTCGAAAACTTCCGTCGGTTTCTTAATAAACTTAAATTATACCGACGACCCTAGTCACTTATCTCCTTTGGTGACCGTACGCAGTGGCGAAATAGTATGGTATCATCATCATCATCATCATTTCAGCTGTAAGACGTCCATTGCTGGACATAGGCCTCCCCCAAACACCGCCACTTTGATCGATTCTAGATGCCTAAGGCACTGGAACTCCCATGCATCGACGAAACACAGCAGGCTGCTTGACTCCGGTGGGAGGATGGTCGCAAACCAGGCAGGCGTTAGCCCTAGCACCGTACCGCAAGGGAAGAATTGGCCAGTCAAATAAGGTGTTGGGTGTGACTGTCCAGGATGCGCCGAGCGCTCGGTTCAGTTGAGTAACTGGCGGAACAAACTGCGCTACACGAGGAGGCTTCTTCATGCATCCCAGAACAGAACCTTGAATCTGGATATTACAAAAGCGTGAACGTACAATATTTCCCCTTACCACGCAGAGTTGCTTGGTATGGGGAAATATTGAAGGTTGATCATGACCGAAAACTAGGTCACCAGGATACCGGGCGTGATCTTGACCTATTACGGCACGTTTCATCGAAAATTTTACCTAGTATTTATTCTGCCATAAAATATTCACAAAAATAAATATACCTTTCATAAAAGTAAGAGAGAAGGAAAATATATATTAAAAAGAATATCTATCCGGCGTTGCAAATAACGTTTCGTTACAATTATTTTTTTTGAGCAAAGCCTTTCGTCTGACAAGGAAAAATGATAGGATAAGAGGATAAATCATATTATAAAAATGACTAACAGATTTTTTAATATCTGACTTTATCCGAGCTTTTATAAATCCTGTAGGTCCACCGGAGTCCGGCGTCAAGCAGCCTGCTGTGTTTCGTCAATTCGTGGGAGTTCCAGTGCCTTAGGCATCTTTTGGGCACACTCGTTTCATCATAGACCTCATCTATCGCTTTCCATCAGGCGTGATCGAGATCAAACGCGGGCCAATTCAGCAATAAAAAAAAGAAGAGAGAACAGTAGATTAATGCTTGTTATGTTTCAGTAGAATTCCGTGCCTCGGAAAGCACGTTAAACCGTTGGTCCCGGCTGTATGCTGAATGGGTCATTCAGCAATAAAAGAAAAATAAGAAAGAAATGAAAAATAAAAAGAGAATACAAATCTAAACAAATTAACATTAAACAAACACATACATACACTCACGCCTTCTACCCATGGGGGTAGGCAGTAACTATAGAACGCTACCTGCTACGATCCTTACATACTCCTTTTGCCTCGTTTACGTTCGAACATCAGAGCGGCAATTCTCGTAATTTTAAAAACGTTCACAGTCAGAGGGGCAATGCTCGTAATTTTAAGAACGTTCACAGTCAGAGGGGCAATTCTCGTAATTTTAAGAACGTTCACAGTCAAAGGGGCAATTCTCGTAATTTTAAGAACGTTCATAGTCAGAGGGGCAATTCTCGTAATTTTAAGAACGTTTACAGTCAGAGGGGCAATTCTCGTAATTTTAAGAACGTTCACAGTCAGAGGGGCAATTCTCGTAATTTTAAGAACGTTCACAGTCTGATCTCAGTCTCAATCTGTCAAAAAGACCTCTGTCCCCTAAATTTTTGACAAGTTTTAGACATTGATTGTCGCTGCTGAGATGAGCTTGCGGCTAGATTTTGAATGTTTCTAATTACGTTAATCGACCTTCGGATTTTGGATTGGCTTCTCTGATTAACATTAAAAACAACCAAAAAAAGAAACGTGCGAGGCCAAAAAGAAAAAAGAATCTAATCCAATCTAAGTAAAATTTCTACATTTATATCTGTAATATGTGTGTTTGTGTGGTGTGTTTACACACCAAAGAGTATTCTATTCTATTCTATAAATATGATTTCATTTCAAAGTTCAAATAAAAAGTAATACTCTCCATTTTCCAAATGAAAAAAAATACATATTTTATTTTTAACTCATTGAGCTCCGCTAATGAAACACAATTGATTTTCTATTGTATCGTACTACATAGGTTACGCGCGGAGCTTGACCAGTATCACCTGCCATATCCCAATTTATTTGGAGTCGACGCAACATATATTTTTCGTCCGTACCTACTTCTCTATTAGTCGTCATCTCGTCTCTCGTTTTATCATTCACACAGTCCATCCTACAGTTATTGATAGACCTAGATAACGTAAGTATCACGAACTGTATGAAAACCAAGCGTGCCATTTTTTGACTACCTACTATGACGTCACAAGCTCGCGCTCTCGCTCACGCTCACCCAGCCAGTACGCAGGACTGAGCGCGAAAGTGGCGTCTTACGATTATTGAACGTAAGCTAGTGCGATTTTTGGCACGCGAAGTAGTTGCTCTTGCGTTATCTAGGTGTATCTATATCTGTGGTCCATCCCATCGTTTCTTTGATCTTCCCGCACTCTTATAGTAATCGAATTTCATACTCAAAGCTTTCATTACGACATTTTTCTCCTTCCTCCATATTACATGCCCATACCATGACAACCGATTTCCACACAACTATTATTTTCAACTAGCTGTTACCAGCGACTTTGTCCGCGTGGATTTTCTTTTTCTTGGGACCATTTATTTTTTTTTCTAAAATAAAAGTAGCCTAAGTTACTCCTTATTACATCAGTTATTTTCCAGTGAAAGTCCCGTCAAAATCGGTCCAGCCGTTTCAGAGAGAGATTAGCCGGAACAAACAGACAGACAAAAATTGTAAAAAGTTATTTTGGTATATGTACCGATGTATACATGCATATTCATTTAGTAAATAGCGATTATTTTAATATTACAAACAGACACTCCAATTTATCTATATGTATGTAATGTATGTATCACATCACACTAATATCATAAAGGCGAAAGTTTGTTAGTGTGTGTGTGTGTTTATATGTTTGTTACTTCTTCACGCTCAAACGGCTGGACCAATTTTGATAAAATTTTGTATGGAGGTAGCTGACACCCTGGATTAACACATAGGCTATTTTTTATCCCGATATTCTCACGGAATCGACATTTACGCGGGTGATACCGCGGGGCGCAGTTAGTGTATAGATACATATTCAGTATAAAAAATGAAAATTCGTACATTACACTTCCAAACAGCGTTCGCTGCCTACACAATCCATACCACTTTAATTAAATAGATAGCAACATCGGCACCTATAAGGCTTCGGACCCCAGTGAACTGTTGATCATGACCGATAACCGGGTCACCTGCCTGGAGCGTGATCGTGACCTAGTCCGGGCATTGTCAATGGCAACAGGTATCGGATTTTCGCTAGTCGTGAAAACTACTGGGAAACTGCCAAGGTTACTGCACAGTTACATTGTTTTAGGGATTATGAATGCGCAGTGTTGTGATTTTAATAAATAATTACTTTTTCAGAATTATTTGCATAGTTTTTTTTTCTGTTAGCCTATACTGCCCCACTGCTGGGCAAAACCCTCCCCCATTTTCTTCCACATTTCCTTGTGCTGTGCCTTCTCCGTCCAGTCGGTTTGGAATGAGTCTAAATCGTCAGGCCTGCCTCGGTGACGACGCCCGTCTTTAGGCACCCACTGTGACGACTTTGGCCCATCTGTCTGGATGCATCCTATAAGCGCCCAGTCCCACTTCAGCTTCGTCGACTTGCCGCCAACATCGGCGATACCTGTCTTGGAGCGTATTGTGGTGTTGCGAATGTGGTCGGTGAGTTTAGGATTTAAGATACTACGCTCCATCGCATTTGCATACTAGCTTATTATTTTTAGAGGTCGGAAATTGTCCCAAGGGAACGTATTACCGGGACAAAAAGTATCCTTGATCCTAATAAACCAGGTCACGGTCTACCTGTGTGCCAAATATCGAAATCTGATTGAATAGGTAACAGACATACAGGGGTTACTTTATCATATTATTATATACAAATTATCTATTCATATAAACAAATGAAAAAAATTAAAGTGTCTATTTGCAATGTCAAAATAACAGTTTTTTATTAAGGCATATTTGCTCCGGCTAATCTCCGAAACGGCTGAACCGATTTTGACGAGACTTTGCGCGTTCCAGTGGGATAATTTCCAGCATCCACGCGGGCGAAGACGTAGGCACAGCTAGTATTGATTATAAATTATATTATACAATAACTATAATTATAGTATAATTAATAGAATATGTAACTAAGTATTGATTTATGAATAGAAAACCGCGAAAGGGGATGTAAGTAAAATGTATAAGGATGTACAAACGCTTTGATTGAACCATGGTAGATCAACTTTTTGTTTTAAACACAGACAAAGCACCGAAAAAAAACAATAAGAAAACAACAAACCGTTTTTATGGCATCATAACATTTAAGCTGTCACGATTGGACAGGGATAATAAAAAAGGTTTCCGGGAATTATAAATGCCCGTCATAAAAAGTGGGCGTGTTTCAAGATGTTGGTCATGACCGAAAACGGTCGCGCCCAGGCGCGGGCACGGTCTTGACCTTCTCCTTTTCAATGCCATTATTCGGTCTACTGAAAGATGTTTGAACTACGAGTATGAGAACCGAGATCAATAACGTTTTCATCGAGAGTCTTCTTTGAATAAAACATTATGATGATAAAGGTAATTTCATGAGGATGTTTTGCAGAAAATATGATAATCTTGCATCATTATTATGATTTTTTTTATGTTGAGTTGAAAGAGCATGGCAGTTGAGAATATGTCATGCTTATTTAAATGTCTCACTGATGGTGGCGCATGTGTTGGATCATTCGGTTCCCTACAAAATGGTTAAGTTGGATGGTGTTGATCCACGCGTCATGTTCGTGAACGGGCGCCGTAGGTTGAGACTGGCTTATTTTGAATTATTTCTTAATTTGCTTTTTTTACATTGTTCTCACATATAGAAGCAACAAGAATATTGTACCCAGGATTTTGTGACAACTTGATTTAAAAGAGTGTCCTTGGAGTTTCTTGCCCGTTCTTCTCCGTAGATAATATGTTTTGGAATGGGCAATTAGCTTCAACTTTCTGCATAACTGACCATTTAAATTTGACAATTCAAATGTGCCTGTAAGTGGTTTAATTGAAATAAATGCTTTGAGTTAAGTTTGAGTTTATTACTGGTAGCAGAAGCAATATAATTTTTATTTCTTTCATAACAAAATCACACAATCACTTGAGCAAATAAAACGAAGTAATAAGTAGATTTTAAATGAGATTTCGTATAATTATTATATTTATATTTTAATTATTTTTAAATGAAAAATATTTTTGTATTTATTTTCATAGGTACGGTAGGCTGCAAAAGTGCATGGGTAGTGCAGAAACAAAATTGTATGAAGCGAGAAATGACGCCATCTAGCGTAACACCAGTTAACGACTAACAAAATTGAATTATGCTGTTATTAGATGGCGTTGCTTTGCTTTATATGATAAAATATTTTTGCAGTTTCTTTTTGTCTCTTCAAACATTCAAACAATTTATAATTAATAGTTTCTTTTAAAGAAAATTGTTCCTAATTATTAACCTACTATGTTAAAATTGAATATCAATTTATAAGTAGGTAGGTATCTGATTTTCTAAGTTTTAGTTTTCAAACTTGAGAGGGTAGGTTGAATATGGATTTATAAATAATTGGTAGGTGGTATGAATAATACTTAGATCGAAGATTTATGACAGCTCAAATGATCGTTCGCTAAGTTCATTTCAATTACCTCGTTCGAGTGCCTTTTGTTCAGTTTTTATTTATGATCAGGCGGATTACTTATTTTACCAAAACGAGCACGAGTTATAATATTGATTTCGTTACAAGAGCTCAAATAATTGCTTTGAATAATCAAGCCAAAAACTTGTCAGAAATAGCCAGAGACCGATGTAAACGTAAGTAGTTTTATTTTTACACTTTTATATTAAAAACTGCATTATTTTTTTGTTACTATCACACTAATATTATAAAGGCGAAAGTTTGTGAGTGTGTGTGTGTGTTTATATGTTTGTTACTTCTTCACGCCTAAATCACTGAACCGATTTAGATGAAATTTGGTATAGAGATAGTTTGAGTCTCGGAAAAGGACATAGGATAGTTTTTATCCCGATATTCCCACGGGATCGACATTTACGCGGGTGAAACCGCGGGGCGCAGCTAGTACTACATAATAATCATTATTGGGTATTATATATTTCTGTTTTATTGTTGCAGAGAAAAACAGTTGTTCTTCGAGTACGACGATTTGAAGAGGAGGGTTCTTTGAAACACCATCAAAGAACACTGGTAGACCACGACTTATAAAACACATTGCAGCATCAAACCATGATAAGGCAGTATGAAGAAAATGGATTTCTGCCGTTGAACCACTATGCTGGTTTATTTGACACAAGTTTTGACACGGAGCCGCGTCAAAACTGTGCCGCGGAGGCATGCTGTGAAACCCTTGCTCACGGAAAACCATAAAAGGGCAAGATTACAGTTCGCTTTGGATCACATAAACTTCGATTGGAGTAATGTCATCTTTACAGATGAAAAAACTTTTAAGTCTAGTGAACACGGACGCTTATGTTTGTGGCGTCGAAATAATACGCGATACACAAGTGGTTACGTAGCTACGAGCTAAATAATTATACTTAGATAATATTATTTATATTGACTGGAGACCTGGTTATGTGTGTATAAACTATAACTTACGTATTTTTAATAATTTAACAAGTTATGAACACTTTAAGTTTAAACAACATAGTTTTTACTTTTTTATGTTGCCTACTAATTTGATATGTTTTTGTGCAATTTTATAGTTTTTAGCCTACTTATTTAGTATCCATTTAATCCGTTTGACCTTTGTAATAAAATAACCTGGTCTCCTGTTTGTTTTTATTGAGGTTACATAAGCTTCAATCCTCTTTCCGATTTTGGAAACGAATACTTAAGCTATCGCCTCAATAACTTTATAATATTATGTTATACCTATAATATTTAATAAACTGACTATTAAATTTGAATAATAAACTGTAAGAAATAAACCTCAATAATTTTTTATAGTGCCTTTTTTTGCGAGCCCACAAGGCGAGCCTGTTTACCTGCAATGAATCTGCTCTTTTTTCCTGTTGCTAAGTAACTACCTACCAATTCGAATATTAAATTAATTATTAAAATACCCACTCGTTAGCTTAATAAATATATTCCTATCGGTTTCTATTATTATTTTTATCATTTAAGCTACGTATGCTGGTAATTGTAATGTAACAATTAGATAAATGTATTAGCCTTGTAAATCCTTCGTTTCTTCCTAACTCCTTAATTACGTTTCGTAAATTAGTCATAGTTGTGAAGAAACCAACGCCATCTAGTTTATTTTCGCAAACTTGAATTCAAACGTTCACGGGAAAATAGACACTAAGGTACCCATGCAATTTTGCTGGCGACTGTACCTAGTAAGTAATTTCATTTAGTACCTACTTAATTTAAATATTTAAATACTTGTATTGTAAATGAAAAACTAAATTATGTTATGCCGCTTCAAGGATAATACGGGCGGGAAAATAATAAATCAAATTCAAATAAGACTTAATAGTAGATAATATTGGCCTGAGAACAATTTAAAGATTGTGAAACACATTTTGAGTGTATACAAAGTGAAATTACAGCAATTTTCCCCGTGTCAGTACGAGATACGCGTATAAAAAAAACTCATGGCGTAGCTAAAAAAATTGACCAGCCAGCAAGATTTAGCGGGACTATCAATAGTGCTCCGGACGTGATGCGCCCTTAACTATGCTAATCATACGTACACCTTACAAGAATCAATAAAAATGAACCCAAAGGTTGACTGGTAGAAGATGCCTGTGGTCTATTCCAGCCAGCACATCAAGCGACCCGAATCTGTCAAATTTTCCCAATCAACTTTGAACCTAATGCTTTAGCGATAAAGTTGAAAATCTATTAAATAAATTTGACAGATTGTAGTAGCTTGATGTGCTAGCGTCTGTGCTTGAAGTATTAAATAAACAAAACACCAGTACCTACCCCAATTTCGTAACACACTTTTAATCACAATCCAAACGATTTTAAAGGAAACTGCTAATTCGTTGCTATTTTTGAAAAAATCGTCTGCTCAACAACGTAAATAACGCAATTAATGTTGTTAAACTGCCAAAATGGGCATTGCACGTGTAGGTATGTATGTTACGATTATCCCGTAGACCTTGAACTTACATTACACTGAAATAATTCAAGAAGGCTACAACCTAACATTAATCTTTATATATAAAAATGAATCGCCGAAATGTATGTACGCGCAAAACTTCCGAACGACTGCACCAAATTGGATAATTCTTTTTTTGTTGAGTTCGGTATTGCCAGGATTCGAAAAAAGAATTGAACCCGTGCGAAGCTGGGGCGGGCCGCTAGTAAGTAATAAAAAAGCAACACAAACAATAAAAAAGTTCTAATAACATTCTTCAAAAAAAAAAAAAACAATTTAACTGGCATGAAACGAATTCCATTTTTAAATTGACTTTTGGTAAAACTTTTTAAACGTTCAAATGCATTTGAAACATTGTGGACTCGTTCAAAAAGTAATTTACAAAATCAACTTTTTCTTGGTTTACCGCTGTTCGTGTATGCAAATAAAATTAATGTTTTGAGAATTAGTTTTAATAAACGTTTTGAGAAACATTCTCATCCTGAAATTATAGCGTGTCCTATAATCAATGAAAATTAATTAACAATAATTAATCAAGCTTGCATTAAGTTCACATTGTATAAAGCAGAGTGTTCATTAACGAACCTTCCGAGATATAGGCTAGGTACACATCATTAATCACAGTCGGATGTGCACGTGTCGTTAATACCTACTCCTGTAGTGTACCTACCTTATACGGAGCAGTAATGGTGACCCAGTGGTAAATGCGGCGACTTACGATTTGTAGATCGTAGGTTCGAACCCAGACAGGCATTTTACTTTGTGTAAATAATTTCATCACCACTGCTCTCAAAACGATACAGGAAAACATCGTAAGGAAACCGACATGTCCTAGAACGGTCCAACCCGCACTGGGCTCCGGTGGTGGATTACGGCCCACCCCGTCTCACAGTGAGGGCCACACCTGTGTCCCAGAAGTGAAAACGTTACAGGCTGATTATACTACTGTTAGTTAGTCCTGGAACCAAAAATTCGAAGACATGTGACATCTACCAACTTGCACTGGCCCGCTTGGTAGATTATGGTCCACTCCCTCTCACAGAGAGGAGGCCTGTGTCCCAGCAGTGGGAACATTATAGGCTGATTATGCTACTGTACCCACATAAGTTTTATATTATTAATCTTACTTTTTTTTGGGTTTCTACGCAGAAATATCATATAAAACGGAATTTGGAGAAATGTACGCTTCCTACTGACAGAAAACAGTTCCGCGAAAGACTAACAGACAACGCGCGTCTTCTTAAGATAAAAAAAAAAAAAACAAAATATGTTCGGAAGATAAATATTCCACAAGCTTGAGAGATTAAAAGAAATATACTTTTGAAATTCAACCCCGTGTTTATTTATTTAATACTTCAAGCACATAAATGTACATAGGCAGACTTAATGCCATAGGCATTTTCTACCAATCAACCTTTGGATGATGCAGAGACAAACAGTGGTAGGTGCAATAATGAAAGTTGATTGAAAATTGTTTAAAATCTGTACCTATGCGTACAACAGTTTAAACACATCTAGAATAATGATATCTAGAAACAAGAATGAGGTATTTATTTATATTTATATATACTTTATTGTACACCAGAAAATACATAACAAAAATACGATTTTCACTACAAAACATACAATGGGCGGGCTTACCGCTTTCAGCGATTTATTTTGATATCAGATTTTCATTGTAATGCTCTTTCTAAAATGTATTAAAATTTTAATCATACCAATTTAAGTAGGTACTTAAGCCTTTTGGGGCTTTTTAACTCTTTTTAAAGAAAATTTTAAAATGAATAAATTATTAGAAATATCTAAAGCATTTTCACAAAAGAGTTGTTTGATTTCCAGAATGATAAATTACATTAAAATGACAGTGCCTAAACAAAAATATTAAATGGCGTCGTCAATCATTCGATTCATAAAAGGATTGAAACTCTTCAAAATCCAAACTTAATATTATAAATGCGAAAGTAACTCTGTCTGTCTGTCTTTTCTTCACACCTAAACTACTGAACCGATTTGTGTGAAATTTGGTACAGACATAGTTTGGAACTTGAGAAAAGACATAGGATAGTTTTTATCCCGATATTCCTACGGGATCGAAAGTTATGGGGGCGAAACCGCGGGGCGCAGCTAGTACTTTAATAAAATATGAACATGATTATCGGTGCAATACTTATAAAATTATATCAAACAAATACAAACAATACAAAGGAGTATTAAATAAATGCATAATCAGCGTATATACAGGATGACTCTCTAATGCTTCGCATTATGATTCGTGCAAAAACATACTACCTTCTAATGGAACACATACACATAATCAGCCTATAACGTTCCCACTGCTGGGACACAGGCCTCCTCTCGGTGAGAGGGAGTGGGCCGTAATCCACCACGCGGGCCCAGTGCGGGTTGGCAGATGTCACATGTCTTCGAATTTTTGGTTCTTGGACATGCCGGTTTCCTCACGATGTTTTCCTTCACCGTTTTTGAGAGCAGTGGTGATGAAATAATTTACACAACGTAAAGCGCCTGTCTGGGTTCGAACCTACGACCTACACCTCGCAAGTCGCGGCCGTTACCACTTGGCCACCACTGCTCTCTAATGGAAAATAATAATAAATACAGAATTTTTATTTGAATGAATATCATATCTTCAAAGATTCAAATATTTTTTTAGGATTTTTTGCTTGAAGTAAAAGATCGTAAAAATTGAGTACTGGAAAAATAAAATGGAACGTTTATTTTTTGTTCGATTTTAATGTCTTTTTTAATCCTGTGGTCGAAATTGAGTTGTCTTATTAATTTTTCCTCAGATATTTTTTTCGCAAACGCCACGAAATCCATTTCAATTCACTCGTATTTTGATTTTAAAAGGCCAATCAAGATCTTAATAAAATAGGGATCACAAAACATTATGAACTAAAATATATTAACTAAATTCGATACTTTATTTTTTTATAGTAAGATAATTTATTTCACTGAACAAAAACATTATGTAAATACTTTATTTCTCTGAACAAAAAATCCGAAGTTAATGGTCTCACCAGTCACAATAAACTAAAAATGCTTCCACTTCTGACCTTACCGATATTGCACACCTGTGTTACTTTACAAGAACTTCGCATTACCATATTTCATAACGCTGGTAAACATAACTGGAGCATTCACCCTTTTACTCCGAATACAGAGAAAAAAAAAAAACAAAAGAACTGCCGAACCAGTATTCATTTCTTACCTGCATTTGTTTCTGTAGTATATTTTAACGAATAGTCTACTCTAAAAGTGGTTCTACACTATATCCGATCCGAATCCGAAAAATGTCGGTCCGAACTGACCATAGACCTATTTGTACGAGGGGTTGCGCACTACATCCGAACTCCATCCGTCCGAATTTAGAACATTCCCAATTCGGATTAAAGTTGGATCTTTAATTCGGATTCGGGTCGGATGTAGTGTAGAACCGCTCTAGATATGTTATGCGCTTTTAAAATTTTCGTCGTGACGATTTTACCGTGGACGTACACGTCCATAAAATATATGGGAATACGTGCACGTATACAGTTATCATGGACGGAAATTTAAAAGCGTCTTCATATTATATTTTCATACATTTTACTTCCTTGTGTTACCGTTTACTTGTACCATGTTTGTAAATATGTGGGCACCTTGTATCTATCAGATAATTAATTTACATGACATGGTTTCGTTTTTAATTCTTTTACCTATTGTGGTAGAGTAGTTTTATTTTAGGTGCGTCATCCTCACATATTATTATATAATTAATGTACCCATGCAAAATATTGTAAAATATTTTAAAAGAGTAACGGTGGAGTTTCTTGCCCATTCTTCTCCACACAAAAACTACCTTTTGGATGGGGCGACTAGAATCAATTCTATTTTAAGGTAATTTTTGACGTTCAAAAGTGCCTTTTATGTGCCTATCTGAAATAAATGTTTAACTTTGACTTTTGACTTACCGTGATGCCATGGACGTCCACGATAATGACGTCACGTTAGAAATAATAAAAGTACACAATAGGTACTTTCTTTCGATTTTTTCAATAGATTGAATTGAAATTTAGTGGCGATGTGTGTTAAAAGTGAAGTCTGTGTTTCTGCAATACTCAAATCTACTACATATACTTGTTGCTAAGCGGTGTAAGGGACTACATCAACTTCCGAGGACGATTTTTAACCAAGTGCCAGTAAGAGGTACTAGTCCCTACTAGAACAGACGCCAGCACATCAAGCTACCCGAAACTGTCAAAGTTTCCCAATCAACTTTGAACCTTATTATTTAGTGATAAAGTTGAAAATCTATTAAAGAAATTTGACAGATTGTAGTAGCTTGATGTGCTGGCGTCTGTACCTTTAAAAAACACACCACCTGGTTAAAAATCGTACAATTTACTTTTTCGAACTCTCATTCTTACTAGACCTACACCTTTACTAGAAAACGAAAACATCATTATCTGTAATATCATCAACATACATATCACCACTAAGCAAAATTAAGTAACTTCGCTTTGGGATAAGTTATGTAATTTAGCGTATTTTGTCGTATAATCTAGACAAAATTTAATTAGTGTAATTTTAGATTTCTACTTTATCGATTTTGTACGCCGTCAAAGGAAAAACACAGTGTATACATATTTTATTTACAACACCAACACCAGCCTAGTTTTATAAAACACTTTCAATCACAATCATTTTGGAAGATAGTGCTAATTCATTGCTTCATATGTCCGAAAAAATCGTCTGCTCAGCAACGTAAATAACGCAATGAATGTTGTTGAACTGTAAAAATGAACCGACTGTTAATGTGGTACGGGATTACCTAGTTTTTTAATCCACCTCTGTTTTAAAAATAAAAGACTTTGATTATACTTGTAAGTATAAAAAAAAAAAAAACAAAAAACCCGACTGCGGTAAAAAAACTTAAGTTAAAAAAAACTGAAAAGCTAAAAACAAGCCCATTTTAAATTAAATAAAAGTTGGAAGCAGGCGGGACCCATACCATTTTTCTATTTTCAAACTCAAATGGGTCCCGCCTGCTTCCAACTTTTATTTAATTTAAAATGGGCTTGTTTTTAGCTTTTCTGTTTTTGAAGTGAAACTTCTTTAGGCGCGCTTGACTTGGGGAGTAAACTGGCGAATGCGTTACGAAAACGTGTGATCGCGAGTAGGGAAGGTACGTAAAAAATAGCTGGAAATACCTGGTGTAAAAACCCGGTCCCGGTCGCATAAATATGCGACCGGGTTTTTACACCAGGTATTTGCTTCCAAGTACGCACACCGGGTACCGACTCAAAATACTTGCAAGACTATTAAGTATCTTATACGGCTACTCGCTCAAATACGTAGGTACTCAACCGCGTTAGTTTTCGCAAATGCGATCATGCTCCTTTTGGAACAATTTCGTATGCAAGTATTTTTTACCGACTTCACAAAATGGAGGAGGTACTATGTTCGGCTGTTTGTATGTTTGTTCATCGAATAGGTACTCCGCCAATTGTCGACGGATTTTCAAAATTCTTTTTTTGTTCCAAAGTAGATAGTTTTGAGGTGGTCCCACTGTCACCAAGTTAGGATCTGATGATGGGATCTTAGAGTAATCGAGGGCAACCTTTAAATTTTATATGCTCACTTATTGTTTTTCGTATATTTTACGAAGTATCTTGTGTATTTGCGTATGGTTGTCACCATCTCAGGTAGCTAGGCTGATGATGGAAGTTACAACTCCTTAACAGTAAGAAGTGACTCGAACAGGCAAGGACTGTTTTAGTCAATTGTTTTGATGTTTGATAGGGCATTTGCCACATTTAGTCTCATGATCATCAAGTCATGACCTGATGCTGCAGTCAGGATAGTCTGCAGAGTACCTAACTCCTCGACAAATAACAGCAGATATATCGTGTTAAGGCTCATTGAAAAGGGCTCGATGTGTGGATAAACGTACTGGAGGAACACCGAAGTACATAAAGACCTGATGCTGAAGCCAGGAGCATTAGAAAAAGTACCAACCTTGAAATTACAGCACCGTAGTCGTGTTTGGGCTCATTTTAAACAGTACTAAATTTTAAGTTCAATGCAATGTTGACAAGTCTGGCCTGATGCTGCAGCCAGGATTATCAGCATCTAGTCTAAAAACATCAGGGCAGGATTTGATGATGGGATCCTGGAGAAATCGAAGGAACTCTTCAAATATTATAGGCACACCTATAGCGATTTGGGTATTTTTTATAGTAACTCGTGCATTTGCTCTCGGAAAGCACTATTTGGTGATGTGGAACTGATGATGAAGACCACAGATGGCCACCGGAACTACTCAATAATATCTAAGTATTTCACGGGTTGCGATTCGATTACTTTAATATGGTTGCTAAGCAATTTATGCTCGTCACAATGTGAATGGTGATACGGAGCTGATGGTGAATCTGGAGAACTCCTCAACAATTAACTTCCCTGTATCGGGAAAAGCAATATTTTGTTTGTAAAAGGCGATGATCACTAGGCTATTGTAACTTAGATAAATTATAAGCAGACCCACTAAAAAGCGTGAAATAAAAACTTTTTAAGAAAAAAAAAACCGACTTTCAAAAAAACACTACAAAGTGAAAAATATCTTTAATTTCGGAAGTCGGTGGCAAAAAAACTAAAATAAAGATCCAAAGACACTGACTTCCGAAATTAAAGTTATTTTTCACTTTGTAAAGTTTTTTTTGAAGTCGGTTTTTTTTTTCTTAAAAAGTTTTTTTTTACTTTAATGGTTTACAAGTATTTATTTGTGAACGCGATTTTGCTCCTTATTTATTCGAAGTCATTGATCAATTTCCTATGCAAGTAGTTTTACTTCCAACGGGGCTTTTGAATACGCGATTGTATTTCTTATCTGTATGAAGTTATGGATCAGTTTTCTATGCAGATAGAAAATACTTGAAAGTATCTCGCTCCGTCGTGCCTCGACGCTCGAGTACGTAGGTACTCAAATAGTTCAACAACCGCGTTTGTTTTCGCAAATGCGATCATACTCCTTATCAGTAAGAGCACAGAATACTTAATAGTATGTACTACGTACAGAAAGGACACTCCCTTCCTCGCCCTCATATCAGATACCGCACCTCACCCCGCACTTCGAGGTATTCGTCGCCGACTCTTTAGCAAGGGCGCTCGCGAACCTCAGCGCTGTATTGCTGACACACAATTATGCGATTTAAAAGTTTTATTTGAGTTTTAATCACGATGGTTGGATATTGTGATGCTTTTCCGAATTCGTATTTACATATACTGTTTGTTTGATTTCGCATTTTTAATAACATGCGATTTAATAACCCATTATTTACAGATAAGTCATTTAAACTAAACTATTTTAGTGTTTTTATTTCATTACGAACCCGCAGCCTAATTGCGGAACGCCAAATCGTCAAATGATTCTGATCAGTTGGCTTCATTTCTATCACAATTGGCTTCATTTTACGATTTTCGAATTGCGAAACTCTAGTTTATTATGAAACCAATTATGAACGTTAAGGCCCTGCGCAGAAACTAGAGTTTCGCAATTCGAAAATCGTAAAATGAAGCCAATTGTGATAGAAATGAAGCCAACTGATCAGAATCATTTGACGATTTGGCGTTCCGCAATTAGGCTGCTGACTATATAAATAAACAATTGAACTACATGGTCACTTCATAATAATGCACACGTTCGGGCAGCGCCGCCGCCGACGTCGTTCGGTTCCCCGACAAAAATTGCTTTCTGCGCCATTTTTTTTTTACGCTACTAGATTTCACGCACACATTTGCACGTATACAAACGTCATTTGCAGTAGTAATAGGTAATTATTTTGCGAGCGTTGTATGGAGTGTCCGAGATGTGGTAAGAGTCTACGGAACAATTTCGTATGCAAGTATTTTTACTTTAATGGTTTGTAAAAGTATTTATTTGTAAACGCGATTGTGCTCCTTATTCATAGGAATTCACGGATCAATTTCCTATGCAAGTACTTTTTACTTCCAACAGGGCTTTTGTTTGATTACGCGATTGTACTTCTTATTTGTATGAAGTTATGGATCAGTTTTCGATGCAGATAGAAAATACTTGAAAGTATCTCGAGCCCTGGTTTTAGGCCCTGGTTTCTTAAGGTGGACGTACTTGGAAGCCCTGGTACTCGATTTTGCAAGTACGACCCATGTCTAAGGGCTACGGGCGAGGCGAACGGGAGTTGAGTGGGGGATATAAGCAAGAGAAAGCAGTGCGCGCGCACATTTTCTTTCTCTCTTCCTCTCATAGCCAAATACGTTTGAAGTTTCACTTCAGTCGTGTGGTCATAAGCACACTCGGTTTTTTTTTAACTTAAGTTTTTTTACCGCAGTCGGGTTTTTTGATTTTTTTTTAATTTAATTTTTTTATTTTATTCTTTTTAGTTATGAGTTGTAAATCCCACTTAAGTGTGATAGTTTCCCTTTAAACTTCGTAATATATAGGTACTACTGCCGCGTTTAGTTGGTAGGGGGGGGGGACACTTGATTCTAAAGAAAATTGGTACTTTAAAGCTTGATAAGTCACGAACGGTTTACTTAATCAAAAAACGGTCTTCCCAAACCACTGATATTTTTGAAAGACCTATCCAACGATACCCCACTTGACATAGTTTTTTGACTTTCATTTTTTTCATTTTCACAATATGGCGTCTAGTAGTCGCCATATTGAATTTTCATTAACTTCATGTCTTTAGTGACACTCGCCGGACTAATAGGAATCGATTGACGTGTGAATCATAAAAATCGATCCAGGCGTTTGGTCTGTATAGTGCTTCAAAGGAACATACAAACATACATACATACATACATACATACTTACATACATACATACGTACATAGGCTGATAAACACATTACCACTCCTTTGCGTCGCGCAGTCGGGTAATAAAGCCAAACAAAGAAGATTCTACCTTCAACATATCGGTAATACTCGGTATATTGGTAGACGTTAAATATTGGACGTTCTCGTTAGCATACCAGGTAATCCCCTTGTGGAGAAATGAAGCTTGGATATTTCCATTTTACTCTGCACAGCTTATTGTGTAACGAACTCGGACATGGCAGGGGAATATTAGTTACGTTATATGCTTGGGGATTATCAAGCATTGTCTGAATTTTAGTACATGTAAGGGTGTCTTAATGTTTGAAAGGTAATGAAATGAAATATTATTTATTTTTGTTGAATGACGAATTAATTTGTCCAATATAAATAATACCGGAGAAACAGAGCTACTGTCATAGCTTGCAGAGTAAGCAAACTGAAGTGGCATTAGGCTGGCCATGTTTGTCTTAGGACCGATAGCCGGTGGAGTGGAGACCGCGTATCGGTAAGCGTAGTGTGGGTTGCCCTCCCAAGTAAATAAAAAGGTAGCTGGGACCGACAGGATGCGGAACGACAGGGTGTTGTGGCGCAGCATGAGAGAGACCTATTCCCAACAGTGGACTGCAATAGGCTGAGTTGGTGAAATAAGTAATTTCCTGCCAACAAACACGTTTCACAAAAACATTTAAGGAAACAACACCCTAACAACGAAAACGATTCACTTTGAAATTCATTCACTATGCGGCTCGCAAACGTCATTTAGGGTCACATTCGTCCCCCTTCCATTTGATCTTGACCCGAAACTAGGTCGCAATCGAGACCCGCGCAGGCTCGAGGTGATTAACTTATTTTAACCAGGTGTTAAAAAATGTTTGATTTTGTGTTTTCGCCTCTTCAAGACGAGACTTATTCATGTTCATTAAAAGTTCTCGTAAAATGATAAATTGAAACGTCACAAAATATATTTTCCCACCAATACACACGTCTCATGGTATAAGGCTGCAACAGAAACATCCGGAAATAACATCGAAACATCGAAAACGAATCGCTTGGAATTTCATTCATTATGCGGCTCGCACACGTCACTTAGGGTCACATTCGTCCCTCTTCCATTTGATCCTTGACCCGAGAGTAGGTCACAATCGAGACAAGCCCAGGCTCGAAATATTCGCAGTATCAATGCAAATAGCATAATCAGTCTATAATGTTCCCACTGCTGGGACACAGGCCTCCTCTCTGTGAGAGGGAATGTGTGGTAATCCACATGGTTCCATGGTGGTGCCTATGGCATTAAGTCCGCCTCTGTACATTTATTTGCTTGAAGTTTTAAATAAATAAATGTTACATGTCTTCGAGTGTTCTTCGTTGTTGGTTATTGTTCTTTTTTGAATTCATAATTATTGACTAATGTTGCCCGGTTTGCAAAAACTGTGTTAAACTCTCGTCAAGATGAGATTTTTATTTTTTAAGAGCCACTCTCATAAAATTTCAAAGTACTCAAATATAAATAAATGATTTCCTACCTACATACACACTTAAAACTGCAACATACTATTCAGGAAATAACATCCTAACAACGGAAACGAATCCACTTTGGAATTCATTCACTTTGCGCACCAACATGGCGGCGCGCGCACTTCCGCCACTCCCCCCCCCCCCCCTCCCCATACATCCCGTATGATCTTGACCCGGGACTAGGTCACGATCGTGTCCCGCGCAGCCTCCGACCTTGCTACCGTTTCCTGGTACATCGATACCGCGTTTATTTCATCGGACCTTGAACATTTATTTGTGGACCCGGGAATTCTATTTTTAAAGGAACCTCCCCTTTAGTTTGTTGTTCATTGTCGTTAGTTGGTTTTTTTAGTGACTTTTCTTGTTTCCTTTTTGTTACTAGAATTAAATTTGTTTATTTATGTTTGCGCACAAAATTAAATCTGTCTTTTTAATAAAAGGTTTTTTTGAAGTGAAAATTTCTTTAGGCACGTTGGGCATTTTTTTGAGATGGGAAAAAAACTATTGAATTCGCGCCACTGTTACCGTAACGACACCACTTCGGATGTGTTCGGCTGTCCTCGGGATGCACTCGGTTTTAATGTATATCCGATATGTCAGTGAGTGATGGCAAAGTATTCTGTTTGTTTCGTTTATACTTCTGTCAACACTCCCGGAGTGCCACTGTTTTTTTTTTTTTTTATCACACCATTTTTTGTACTTGTTCTTTTTGTTTGTGTTCTTTCTCTGCGTGATGTTTACCGAAAATAAACGTATTTTCTTTCTTTCTTCTTCCATTTTTTCACAATTTACTGATCTAGTCATTAATTGTGTGACTAATGAAACTGTCTCATACCGATATACTAGAACAATGCTCGTATGGAATCGGTTAGTTTTTGCTGAAGCATCGTTTCAGAATAATACGGTATTTTTGCTTCCCGAAAATAGATGCACGAGAAAATTCGTTCTCTTTCATAACATGTTCAATATTTTGTCTAAACACGTAGGTAATTATGTATGAACTAGCAAACCGCCCCTGCTTCGCGCGGGGGCAAATGAAAGGCGACATGACGAAACATTGATATTTCTGTGCAATATCTAAGTTAAATGTATTCTGCACCTATCGGAATAAAAAACAAGATTAAAAAAAAAATGAAATCCGCATTAAAATCCGTTACATAGTTTAGAAGAAAAACGTGGTCATACAGACAGACACAAAAAGTGACTTTTATTTATTTACTTTTTTTATATAGATATACATATCGAGCCACACCTTCTGGCCCATCATCATGGGAGATATAGATATCGAGCCACGCCCTATGGCCCATCATGGGTAGGTATAATAACTGGCCTGAGAAAGTCATGAAATGTGATACCCATTCTCATCAAAAAACTATTCAAAGTGATTTATCACGTATCGTTACAAGTGGAATGCTGAACATTCTCATAACTTCAGAATTTCAAATCACTTCGGAAGTGAACGCTATCCATCATGCTAACTACTACACTGTGAATGATGAATGAATGGCTCTTAGCTATCGTTCATTCATTCGCAAACACTTTTTTTAGAAGCAAACACACGGTCATCAATTGGTTTCTATTGAGTCTTATTTTATTATTATTAATTTAATTTCAAGCAACGAAGACTCATAGTGTTAGTAACAATATACTTACAAACTAAGTTAGTAATACACTTACAAAACACAGAAAACAGATTGCGACATCACTGCTGCACGGTGACAGGCCCAGCCGAAACCCTGCAGCAGTGGTTCACAAACGCACAATCAAGCCTGCTCGCTATCATAGACAGGATGCTGTTGGCGCTGCCCCGCACCTTACGGACTAAGAATGCGCACCGCTTCCGCATCACGGTATAAAAACAGTCCACGCGAGCTTCAGCGAACATCCCTGACGCGCTGCAGTACCGGGGCAACCCCATCAACACCCTGAATACATTATTGTAGCCTAATAGTATTTTAGCCATTAGACTTTAATCTATAGCTGCGTATTCACAGCGAAACAAATTATGCAACTTTGTTTTGCGGTGCAGTCATTCGTGAATCTTCCACAGTCATGGAGAAGAATGGTTAAGAAACCCTTAATTAATCTTTTAAAACATTAGTTAAGTTAGGTTTTAATTTTGTTATTTTTGTTAATTAAGGATATAAGTAATAGGGTATAAGTAAGTAATAGGATAGAAGTAAGTAATAGGATATAAGTAAGTCCGCACTCGGGGTCTGTCAGCGAGCAATGGAGCGCAGTATCCTTGGAGTTAAACTTACTGATCGTGTAAGGAACTCGATACTGCGTTCTAAAACTCAAATTGCCGATGTAGGTCACACGGCTGCCAAGCTAAAATGGAACTGGGCTGGTCACATCGGTCGCATGCCGGAGGAGCTATGGGCTAAAGTAACCACACAATGGGTCCCAAACAGCAGCAAACGGCAACGCGGCAAGCCCAGAATGAGATGGCGGGACGAACTCGACTCTTTCCACAAGGATTGGCGTGTAACAGCACTGGATAGAGATAAGTGGAAGGAGGGAAGGGAGGCCTTTGCCCTGCAGTGGGACAGAAATGGCTGATAATAATAATAATAAAGGATATAAGTAAATAAAACATGAGTCATTTTTTTAAATATTTTGTATACCGTAATTATAATAATATGTGAAGACGTCGTTTAGATTCCTTTGTTCCGGTTACAACCACGTGATTGGTATTCGGATGATTTTCAATTAGATCAACCTTTCTTGAAGGCATTTCAACATTAAACAACCAGACTATAATACAAGATATATGTGTCTTTGAACATTAATTAAAAACATCGCCCTAATTATGATGGATATTGCTAATCCATTGCTTCGTATGTTCGAAAAATGTATGTACTCAACATCGCAAATAACGCAATGTATGTTGTTGAACTGTCAAAATAAAACCCATTGCTACTGATAGTGTGTAACAAAAACAAACATTAGTAATGCAGAGACATAACTTCGCTTTTCTTTTAATTTTTTCACAAGTGTAGAGTTAATAGTCGTGGTTAAGAAACCAGCACCCTAATTGCGTAACAAACTATCAATCGGAATCTGAATCATTTTGAAGCAAATTGCTAATCCATCGCTTCATAAGTTCGAAAAATTTGTCTGCTCAACACGTAAATAACGCAATGAATGTTGTTGAACTGTCAAAATGAAACCGATTCCGATTGTTAATGTGTTACGCAATTGCCCCGCAGGACTATTTCCAACAAAATTTAACGTACCAATAGCCCGGGGAAAACTTCAACATCAAACACAAACTCCCTTTTACTGCACCAAGTGAATCAAATAAAGTAAAGAAACCTTGTGTTGCAAGCTTTTTTCTTTTTAATTAGTTAATGTGTTGTATCTCCCCAGTTTCAGCCCTCGGGACCAAGTCCCGGTTCTTTGTGCATTAAAATACTGCTGTAACGGTGGATAGGTACGTAAGTTACTAACAGTTTTTACTCCATAATTTTAAAAGTTAAAAGAAATATACGGGTTATAAACCGTCGCAAAGACTATGATAAAAGTCCAAAGTGTTCTTATTACGAAACTTATGTGGGTAGGTATTCTACAGAAGATCAAAAGGCCAATTCTCGTAATTTAAAGTGTTCAAAATCTAGTCGCAGTCTCTTCTCAGCGACAAACAAATGTCAAAAACTTGTCAAAATGTAGGGAAATTAGAGGTATTTTTGACTGATTAAGACTTAGATCAGACTGTGACCGTTTTTAAAATTACGAGAATTGCCCCTCTGGTTTTAGAAATATTTGTATACTTAATTTTTTAAGAGAGAGTTAAGCTATTTGATTTCACAGGTCTTTAGAATAGTACATGAATAGGAGAAAACATTTGCAGACATTGGTAAGAAATAAAACATAATTTACACGCAGTTATGGTAAGCTCAGAAAACTCGACGTAAGAAAGAAAATCCTACTCAGTAAATTTAAATTGCGAGAGATGATGATGATTTAAACGCCGACGCCCACGCCCTCTGGGGAAATGTCACGCACCGAGAAAATTGTTCCACAAAGAGGAAGGGAAATCTACAAACGGGAGAGAAAAACACTGCAGTCACATAAAGTCTTCAACGCAAAGACATAGTCGTTCACACAGTTCTTGCGATCAAAGCTACGCAGGCTTACTATTTTTTACTACATGTAGTAACCATAATATCACTCTTATACTCTCAGGAATAAGTTGTAGAGAGGTTTTAGTCCCCGAAGTGTAAAGTACACACATTTCACCAGTTATGTTTTAGTCTGTGGAGCAGTGGTGGCCCAATGGTAACGGCTGCGACTTACGAGTTGTATGTTTATGGTTCGTCGGTCGCTTTACGTTGTGTAAACTATTTCATCACCACTACTCTCACTCAGAAAAAAATTAATTAAAAATTCGAATTCTTAATAAAATGAATATGATTTTTTTTTTAATTTCTTCGAATTTTTGGTTGTGCAAAACCAAAAATTCGAAGACATGTGACATCCGCGAGGAGGCCTGTGTCCCAACAGTGGGAACATTATAAGTTGATTATGCTATGTTTTATTCTCTCGTTATATTAGTACAACGTTATAAACTTAACTCTTTTATGTTATGGTTTTTTTCCATAGAGAAACCGTGAGAACAGTTTTGTAGGGCATAATTTTAAGTATAAGACTGTTGTAAAAGTTTATAAATAAATAATAACAGACGAGTTAATGTAAAATACTGGTATTCATCTGCATCCGCTAAAACTGGGAGCCGACCCCAACATTGTTGGAAAAAGGCTTTATTGATAAATTAGCAGTTGAGCGTTGCCATTAACCGGGCATAAACCAGACAACATGCTGCAAAAAAAAACAGTGGCGCTCCGGGAGTGCCAACAGAAGTGAAAACTTGAATAACGTGTGTATTTTTTGAATTGTCATATAAACAAAACACAAACATAATACTTTGCCATCAACATAACATAACATAATTAGCCTATAACGTTCCCACTGCTGGGACACAGGCCTCCTCTCTGTGAGAGGGAGTGGGCCGCAATCCACCACGCGGGCCCAGTGCGGGTTGGTGGATGTCACATGTCTTCGAATTTTTGGTTCTAGGACATGCCGGTTTCCTCACGATGTTTTCCTTCACCGTTTTGAGAGCAGTGGTGATGAAATAATTTACACAAAGTAAAGCGCCTGTCTGGGTTCGAACTTACGACCTACAACTTGTAAGTCGCGGCTGATACCACTGGGCCACCGCTGCTCTCTTTGCCATCACTCACTGACATATCGGAAATACATTAAAACCGAGAACATCCCGAGGACAGCCGAACACATCCGAATGTAGCGCGGTGTCGGTAACAGTGGCGCGAGTTCAATGGTTTTTTCCCATCTCAAAAAATGCCCAACGCGCCTATAGATTTTTCACTTAAAAAAATCTAATACTCAATTACACTATATTAAAGCCAGGAATTTGAGATACTTTGCAAGTTATGGAACAACCAACTGAATGTCATACTCAACAAAGTTCAAATTCCATTGCAACTAAAAACTTATTAGAATCTTTTTGTTACAAATGGTCACTCAAAAATCAACTTAGAACACATTTCACTAAAGTAGATAACTGATTATGTGCCGATGTAATTAAATTATCTGATATTATGAACACTTCTATACTTGATCGAACCCAGGCTCAGGCAGTCACGCTTGTGATCACTAGACCGAAGAGTCAGTCTTCAAGGCTTAATACATAGTAATAAATGTACTATTAATAGTATCGTCAAACACGTGGGTGAAGTAAAACATCGACTGTACTGTCGAGGCAGCCACGCCTACGTTTCGGGGAAGTCGCCTTTACATTTGTGAGTGTGTATGTGTATGTTGATAACTGTCTGTGTTTATGTGTGTGCGTGGAATATTGTGTGTATATTGATGAGAGTGTGTTGTGGTACTCGTGGTAAAATGTATCAAGTGTGGGGGTGTGTTCTAGTGTGTATCGAGGTTAGTAGTAGACTTTTTTGCGGTGAGAATGTGTCACTATGCAACTGTTTTATGAGCGAAATGTTTAATATGTTTTTATTGAAGTGAAGACTTTTTAGGCAAGTTGGGCATTTTTGAGATGGGAAAAAATTATTGAATTCGTACCACTGTTACCGTAACCGACTCCGCTTCGGATGTGTTCGGCTATCCTCGGGATGTACTCGGTTTTAATGTATTTCCGATATGTCAGTGAGTGATGGCAAAGTATTCCGTTTGTGTTTTGCTTTCACTTATGTCGGCACTCCCGGAGTGCCACCGCTTTTTATTATTGATAGGCTATAGACTATCTCACACACCAAAACAGAATCAAGTCTCTATCAAAGATAAACTACAAATAAAGATCTCACTAAAGATGACCATCGCGCAACTGTTTCATATTTTGACACAAAAATCTAACTATATATAACTGCAACGTATTGAAGCCTTGCTCTGGAGGGTCTGCCGCTGTTTTTTTTTTTTTGGTTACGATACAAAGCGGTAAAAGGTTTGTGGGCTCTGCCTATTGACATTGACGTTCGAAAATAGAATATTTATGGCCTAATTCATCATCAGCTTATAACGGCAATTCAATCAACAACAAATAATCCCAAATTCAATCAACTCAAAGTAATATACGTGTAATACGAAACTAACTTGCTATTTCACTTGGTCGGGTTATATTTTAGCGATATGAAGCACTGTCGTCTAATGTTTTGTGCACTGGAACGCGTCTGACTCATGGAACGTAAACATTTAGGCCGCCATTTTGAAGTAAGTTCACGCTGACGATGTCAATTCTGCAGAATGCACATACAGAATACTAGGAATCGTCTGACGACAGTAATTAGATGTGTGTGTTAACATACTTATAACCCTACCTGTATTAAAATTAAAATAATTGAAAAACTTTTTTTCATTTGATCCAAAGGTTGCGAACCCCTGAATGTGTATTTACAAAATGTATAGCTTCTCGTGACGGAGACTTTACATACATGAATTTCACAATCAACGGCTGTGGAGGAATGTGTTTATTAAACAAATGCCAAACATGTTTCAATATATCGATACATTTCGCTCCTGTCCAACATTTCCAATGGAATGTCCGCTTCGATGAAAACATGTAATTAACATTGTACGCATACCTAACTGAGTTGCGATGAGATTAACACCCGAATTATTGAGTTAAATAAATCTTTGTTAGTATTGCTTTCAAATTATTGTTTACTAGCAGCACCCCACGGTTTCACCCTCTTAAGTGTCGATCCCGTGAGAATGATCGGGATAAAAAGTATCCTATGTGTTATTCTGATGTATAAGCTATATTACTGCAAAGTTTCATCAAAATCCGTTTAGTAATTTTTGCGTGAAAGAGTAACAAACATCCTCACAAACTTTCACATTTATAATATTAGTAGGAAGTAGGATAGGATAGTAGGAAGTAGGATAGTAGGACATAGATACTTCTGCAGCGAATTTAGGTAGCATCTTTATACAAATAAAGTTGCCGAAACGTAGACACCGCGGTCGTAGCATGTGCTACGCCGTAGCACAATGCACGCTACGCCGTAGCTCAGCGCGTAGACGCTAGTCACTTGGCAAAGTTTTGTTGTTTTTTTCTAATTTTAAATATTTTTTTGTATAAGTTCATTTCCTATTAACATTCAAATGAAAGTACATATTTACCTAGTGTATGTAACGTTTTAAAGCCGTATTCCTATTTTACGGCAATTCTTTTCACCTAAATTGTTATCGACATTTTTTTAATAAATACAGCACTGTGCTACAGAATACCTCCCCTTCATAGCAATTACCGTTGAAGAGGCGAACAGATGTAGTTCATTATGCAGTTATTGGAGGCCGCTCGAGTCAATAGGGCCTCGGATAAGATGAGGAAGAGTCGATAGAGGCCACGGCGAAGAAAAGGAAGTTAAGAGGAAATGCGGTCGGAGAGACTTTTGAAAAATCCTAAGCAAAATCTCGTAATTCGAGGTTTGGCTCTCGCCTATTTCCTCCTCCAATATTGGACCAATTTAAAAGATATTTCATAAACTGAATAAGAAGGATATATACTGTGTCCCTAATCCCTATGTTTTACTGTTTTCATTAATAGTTGTGAAATTTGTACACTAGGCCTCTGTTGACAGCGGTTTAAATCGGCATTTTTTGAGGGTTCCAGTGCTTATAAAAATAATGTTTCATCAAAAAGGAAAACATAGAGACATACAAGTAGTCAATATTTATTATTCTGTAAAAAGTCATTGCTTTATGGTCATTAGCAATCAATCAATCAATCAATCACATTCCGCCACACATTAAGAATTGAATGTTAACTTATTTAAGAAAAAATTAAAGAACTTTCCAATTCAAATAATATTTCCGCGTTTTTAACAGAAGTAAGTATTGATATAGTTTTGTTTACCTTATTTTTTAACATTTGTTTCTTTTTTTTCTTTTTTTTTTCTCTTTTTTTAAATTCATTATTGAGGTTATGTATAAATATTCAAGTAAATTGATCTGACTTGTGTGAAATAATATGTAGATTTTTTATTCCTAATTACTTTGACTTTTTGACTGGCTATTATACATTATTATTATTCATTTCGATGACGAGTTGATAACACTATTCTGTAGTATATGTATTATAATTTGATTGTTTATTTTTTTTTCTCATTTGACATGTTAATTGCTTTGAATAATGGACAAACCTACTAATAAAAATGACCT
The DNA here is from genome assembly GCA_945859645.1 of Amphipoea oculea. NCBI lineage: Eukaryota > Metazoa > Arthropoda > Insecta > Lepidoptera > Noctuidae > Amphipoea > Amphipoea oculea. The sequence continues at coordinate 17,807,612 of OX243865.1, read as the reverse complement.
ACCTGTAAGTACCGTATATTTTTACGCCGTTAAGGCAAAATATGACTGTGCTATAATTGTATGTAACATCTTGCATGCCATGTGTGTGTATACTTATGTTTTGGACAAATAAATGATCTATCTATCTAACCAGAAAGAAAACAGGCGAGAGCGTTTCTATCGAGAAACGACCACCTGCATTTCCTCTTAAGTACTATCGTTTTAATTAGCTATGAGCTTGTTGTATGCAGTTAATATTGATTGAAGTCTTTTGTTGTGAGGTAAATAATGAATTTTCTTTCAACTCATAACAGTTTTTTTTTTAATGCTGAATTTGCCTGCTCTTGACGTCGATCACACCTGATGGAAACGATCGAAGCGATGGATGTCGTCTATGATGGAACGAGCGTGCGCAGAAGATGCCTGTTCGCTCTTGCTTTGAAGGCAGACGGGTTAAATGTGGGAGAGAACACAGCAGATGCCCGCAGAGAGTTCCACAGTTTGGCTGTGCGCATATTAAATTGACGACTGGCCGATATATCAACCAAGTCTGGAGGCACTGCTGGCCGATAATATTTGAAGGCATATTCCATTAGAACGTTTAACCCTTCGTACGTCGGAACGTAAACCTACGCGAGACACAATGGCTTTTTAATTGTGTCTGTATTTACGATATTCAACAGGTTAAGCATGTGTCATTGAGAGTGGTAGGTTTGACGTATAAGAAATAAGTCGAGCTAATTTTATATATTTGATGAAATACTCCTAAAATAATATCCTATGAAAGCCAATAGGAGTTTCATTCAAGTAAAATAGTTCCCCCGTAGCGTAGGTGCTACATATGAGTCCACAGGACTCTCCACAGTACCTTGCAATACGTCTGGTAGTAGCGGCTGGTTGTTGTAACCTTCTTTATATTTTGCTCAAAAATCGCAGCTAAGCATAATCAATTAATTATCTAATTTTACTTAAAAAACCTCTTGGAATTTCGTTGTTTGACAGCCCGTTCTTGTGTATGTCTTTAGGTATCACTTTACAGTACATAATAAACTTTATCGAAGACAAAGGAGTAACTGCTCAGAATATTTCTTAGAAAAAAAAAGCTATATTAATAGCAATATCGGAGTATATTTTATTATCCTCTAGACACCAGCATAAACAATAACAAAACGAATGAACAAAAGCCCATCAACTATCAAATGGATCTATAATCAATTGCCCGGGCAACTATCATCCAATAATTTATTCAGTACCCGAGAACCCATCCATCATTATGAGCGTAATGCGCCAAAAATCACCTGCTACAGGCCCTTGAGGCCGGATAACCGGGCCAAGTTCACCCGGATATTGGGAAACTTCCTTCTTGCCGAGGACACGGTATAAGGCGCATTTTTTAAATTAAATATTTATAGCTTATTTCTTTTATGAAGGACATGAATTGGTGTTTTTACCTTGTTGAGGATGTTTTGACTGTTGCGAGATACTTAAGGGAAAGCCTTTCTGTCTGTTTTTATAATATTGATTAACTAACCGGATGCAGCTGAATACCAGTATTTTACATGGAGCGACTGCCTATTTGACCTCCACAAACCAGTTACTGGGAAATACGATACCCCTTTGTAAGACTGGCGACTGGCTGTCAAACTTTCGGGCTTCTGACTACCCGTAACGACTGTCGACAAAGATCCACAAATGACAGCCATGATCAACGGCTTAACGTGTTTTTCGAGGCACGGAGGGCTCTCGGTATCTAAAGATGGTCACCCATCCACAGACCAACCACGGCAAGCGTAGCTTAACCTGATCGTTCGACCTGTGCGGCTGTTATTATTTAGTCACGGACCCCTCTAGTAAGTGTTTAATGTATTGTGGTAAAACCGCAATCTTCTGTTTTTATTAAAGAGACAGAAAATCTTTGCTTATGAACCAAAATCCTGACCAAATAAGAGCGGAACGGGTTATTTAACGGTGGTTTAGCCATGTAATTAAGAGTGTTAATGACAGTTTAATTATTTACATTTTGTGGACATGGTAAAGGAAGCCAAAATTATAACAAAAGCTTTATTGAACAGTTTTGCAAAATTGTTTGCAAAAGCTGAAGTGGAATTAGGAGGGCAATTTTTTTTTTCTTTCATTAATATGATTTAAAACTGTTTACTGAAATTAAAGACACAGTTTGTATATACACACTGGCTTCTGCCCGCGACTTCGTCCACGTGATATTTCACCCTCCCTCTATTGACCCTCTTAGGGGTGGAATCTCGAAAAACCCTTTCTTAGTTAACCCTCCAAATTTCATGTCTCCAGGACCAGCGGTTTACGCTGTGCGTTGATATATCATTCAGTCAAGACTTTGAATTATACATATACACCGTGTTTTTCACGTTATCCATAAACTTTGTCGAACGCTTCTTTAGCTTTTACAAATTAAATCTAACAAAGGAAGTAGTACATAAAAAGGCTTCGTTACAAAGACATTTGTAATTTCGTTTAATGAAATTTAATTGAGCTATGCAGTAGGAAAGGGTCTTAACTTAGTTTTGACAAGTTTCAGCCCGCCAAATCTTATGAATGACAATACGTGTCGTTGTCAATTCGGATAAAGAGGTATGCATATTAGGTGATTTACGCCAAGGTATTTAGTTTGTATGAGAATTAACAAAAAATAAGAATTCATTAATGTGTTCATAATGTAAAAATCTTATTACCATGGTCTGAACATCTGGTCGAAGTTTATGTATATCGTCCGGAACACGGTGTATATCGATACCTTAATTGGCAAACCAGCCAACTCAAAATTTCGTCTAAAATATTTTTTGATTGGATTTGAGTCTACAAAAAATATTATACAGTTTTAAGTGTCTCCTGAAAATAAAAAAAAAATCGATACACATATATATATATATATAGATAATCAGCCTTTTATGTTCCTACAGCTGAGAATCACAAGCGCCGTAATCCACCACGCAAGGCCCAGTGTGATTAGGGAGAGGTCACATATCTTCTATATTTTTGGCTCTAGAACATGCTGGTTTCTTCAATATTTTGGGTATGTAATAGAATGATCGTGGTATTAATTAAATCACCGATTCCCAGCAATAGATTAATATTGTTACTGAAAATTCATCCCAGTAGAGGTGCCTAATTTTCAAGGGTTACCACTCCATGTTAATATTCTAAACCCGTTTGTTAATCTACAAGAGATCCCTGGAGAATTTTAAAGGTTGAGTTAATAATACTTAACGGATATAATGTTCAGGGTTTTAAAGGCCTGACTTAAAGAAAAACTGCTAAACGAGGATAATTACCAAAAGGGAAATCGGCCTAAAAATACAGAAAGATTTTTTTTTTATTTGTCATAATATGCAAGGAACACATTTAAATTCATTTGTCTTCCGATACGCGATCGCCACTCCAGAACCTTTCGGCCCCATCGGCCATCCGTTCTGCGAGCAATGTGCCCTGCCCATTGCCACTTAAGTTTGACAATTCTTTGGGCTATGTCAATTACCTTGGTTCTACTACGGATTTGTTCATTTCTGATTCGATCACGCAGGAAACACCAATTTATTATATAACAGTAGAATGTTTGAAGGTTCCGTACCTCAAAAGGAAACCCCTATACGATCACTTTGTTTTCCGTCTGTCTGTCTGCCAAGACCCTTTTATCATAATTGCCGCGTATGAATTTTGACCAATATCAAACGTAGAACAGCGACCGCGCTGTAATTTGAAAACATCTTTGCACGGCCTGAATTGACGGATCCCTTTAACTACTAAGAAAATAAGTCCTAATGCATAAGGTCAAAGGCCGATTCAATTAAACTTGAACCGATTAACAAAAATAAATGGTGTCGCTCGTAAAAAGAAAACTGTCTGAACGATACCCTTATAAAATCATTTCTTTTCGACAAAAATATTATCGTAAAAAAAACGCCTACTACGGTTTTACTCGCAGTTTTATTTTTAAAAGAATACTTTTTTGTATGAGCCAATTTTAAGAAGTTTCAACTTATAATTGGCAGTTGTAACCTATCCCCCTTAGTAATAAACGTTGTATAGCGTCTGTAAAGTTACACAACGCTCTGTCTTCTTTTTTCGAAAGTCAAATTACTGACGACTGATAGAGAGAAATCGGTGTGTAACTATTCATCCGATATAATACGTTTATTAGTAAGGCGGTAGATCTTTACATATTCGAAATTAAAGTCGGTTTTCGTGGCTGTCTGTGCGGCCGCGTTGTGCTCCGAAATTTCGCAACGGATTACCATGCGGTTTCCACCACCATTTAGAGAATTTGTTGCCAAAGGTTTATGTGTATTATAATATATTAATAATTAAGTTGCATATAATAATATTGACGTGTAAAAGCGTTTGTACAAACCTACTTACAGAAAATAAATCATCCTTTCGGGTGTCGACCTCCGTACACGCACATGACGTCAATGTCAACGCTTTTACGAGTAAGGTAATAACTTTAGGTAGGCCTTCAGAAAAAGGAAGATTATACTGTTAAATCGATAATAACCAAATTATAAATGATACCTTCCCGTAATCCTCATTAGTTTTCCTATCTAATGAAACAGCTACGTAGTGAAATAAAACTGACCTGACATTGCAGTGACGTGATATGTTTTCATTTTGATAATATTCATTCACATAACCTACACACTTTATCACAATACGTGTCTAAACTTTCGTTACTTTTTTCGCCTATATAATCATTACTTTTTGAAAAACAATTACTCAATACGGAATTTACACTTATTTCTCAGTAATTCTATATAGATTTTTATAAGAAAACTTATCGTTTGTTGCCTCTATTCATCGTTTATTTCTCCGTTCGTTTCGCGCAAATTTATACTCTTTGACGTTGGCCGTGAGTGAAATGTCAGATGAATTTATTTATTTTTTAGTTCGTTCAAAATAATGTTTCTGCTGTTGAAAAATATTAAAATTAAGAGTGAATGAACCATTTCTTTCATATACATACAGAACATATTGCTACTTGCAACACAACTACAGATATTTAGCGACCAATCCTGACCAAGCCCTTAAGTGTCACTGTGCGACTTAAGACACTTGGAGCATTTTTTCTTATGTCGCACTGTGTAACATAAGACATTCGAGAGGTTAAGTATCACACTAATATTATAAAAGCGAATGTTTGTGAGTGTGTGTGTATGTATGTGTTTATATGTTTGTTACTTCTTCGCGCTCAAACAGCTGGACCAATTTTGATAAAATTTTGTATGGAGGTAGTTGATACTTTTTATAGGCTACTTTTTATCCCGATATTCTATATTAACGCTGGTCAAACCGCGGGGCGCAGCTAGTTGTTTTATAAAATAGAGCTCTTCTCTTACACATTAGTTATGCTATCCCCTTAAATAATTGCAATATGTACACGGTTCGTTAAAGCCTTTAAATTTGGCTAATTCAATGTATCGTTTAAATATTAAAGTAAATCACTCAAGTTTGTATGTTTAAACTTGAATGATTTACTTTTCAAAGTTAATCGAATTGGATACACCGTATATTTTATTGGAGACCCGGCTTTGCACGGGTACAATTTATATGTGAAGACGGTATTCTGTTTACGACAGTTTGTACGAGTATACAAGTTCTGAGTAGTAACCTAACTAAAAGTACTAGGCTTGCATAAATTCAAGATAGTATTTCATTGGTATTATTAAGTAGTTCTTTCTGTATATTCTTACATATTATATTGCCTATGTCCATATGGAATAATTTACATTTGAAACGGAGACAGATTTTTTTAAATAGGAGCTGTGGTTCCGGATATTACCCTCCACGTATACTCAAACTCATAAAATTCGACCTCTCTCTTTAGTATAGAAGATAAATAAGGCTTGGTTTACGAATGAACGAATGTATTTATGCTAAACTTACTTTTATTTTTAATTTAAAACCGTAAACAAAACACGTTCTGCCATTTACCAAAACATACATCGAATTTTACACTCTATTTATTTCATATTTGTTCCAGTAAAGTGCTTTTGGTATTAATCTAATTGGGGTGAAATGATTCATGAAAAGTGGGCTCAGTTTGGTCAAAAAAAGAGCTTGAAAATACCTAAAAATAATAACTCATTTTTAGGTACACATGCGCACTTTATATAATACTTATTTAGCCCATCATCTGACTACACAGAAAGTATATAACCCGACGCGTTTTATATTTAACCGGACTAAAGTAAAATGTGTATTTTAGGCTACAATTTTAGCCAACCGAGACTGGACCCCTCCGGGGGTAGGATAACACCCAACAGTTTTAGGTAGTAATCAAGTTGTTGCTAGTTCAGCGTTATTTGTATAGTCTGTGAATTTTTGAAGACACGTGAATTAGAATTATATAAGTAAAGTTGGATGAATGGGGTTATTCCTGTTTGAAATATAATATTATTATATAATTAGTTATTGCCTGAAAATCAAGATAATATTTACATAATATAAGCCAACATTTAACATAATAATATGTGCATGTATATGAAACAAATAAGCAAAAGAATCATAGAACATCAAAACATTCGTCCGCATCGCTGTCAACAGGAACAGTGCCCAAAAGGCTGCAGCATTGCCACGTTTTATGGCGATGCTAATTCTTTGGCCAAGAAATAGGCCAGCCCTCTGGTCACGGGAAGAGTCGACTAACCGCTTGGCGATATCTCGAAAAACCAAGTGGGCACTCGGACCCTATGGCCCTAGTGTTTCAACCCCAAACAGCTCGAAAATGTAACAAGAAAAAAAATTACAAAAAAAAAACTTGAATCCTCGTCTGAGTCAAGAATAAAGTCTTTTCTTATGCTCGGTTTCCGAGGTCAAATAAACTCTCGAAAGCTATTAATTCGACTATAATATCTATTTCAACGATTTCCTGCCATTACTAAGTGTTCAGATACACGATATCGAACAAATGAAGCACTATTAAATAGACTAACTCCTCATCGGAATTAAATGTTTGTATCTCTGTTTGTTTAGGCTGTGTGTTGTCTGTCACTCAGAGAGTTACGACTACTGTATAACTAAGGCCACGTCCAAATAGGAAGCGATCGCAGAGCGAATTCGCGATGCCCGCGTTCATATGTCGTTTTGTTCGGTGAACCGGAACGCGTATAGGACGCGAGGTTACTCTTATACCTACTAGATAGGCTATGTCTAGATAGAAGCTAAAAACTCATTTATATGTATGATAGTTTTAAGGAAGAAGAGATATAAAATGTTAGCAAATAACTTCAACAAAAACCGTATCGCAAACTGATCCGGGATAAATAATGCATGTTTGCCAAACAGACCAGTGGTGGCCAAGTGGTAATGGCCGAAACTTACGAGTTGTAGGTCGTAGGCTCGAACCCAGACAGGCGCTTTACTTTGTGTAAATTATTTCATCACCACTGATCTCAAAACGGTTAAGAAAAACATCGTGAGGAAACAGGCATGTCCTAGAAACAAAAATTGGAAGACATGTGACATCTACCAACCCGCACTGGACCCGCGTGGTGGATTACGGCCCACTCCCTCTCACCGAGAAGAAGCCTGTGTCCCAGCAGTGGGAACATTATAGGCTGATTATTTGTTATGTTTGCCAAACCGTGTTCTCCCTAAAAAATGGCTCAAAGTAAACATTCCTCTCTATTCCGGTGGTTACATCGCTTAAGAGCCTTCGGCAGTTTTACCGTATAATTGTATATACAACTTGATTTTGTTATTGCGAGGACATTTCCTCAATGTGAAAGTCTACGAGGAAAACGCATTAAAATCAAGGCACGTGTAATCATTTACGACTCCACCAAAGAAGACACGAGATGAGATGATATGTGTTGGAAACGATCAATAGGATTTCGTTATTGACATATCTCGTCTCCGCTTAGCTTCAGTGGAAACGGTTGAGTAAAGAGGAAAGATGCACTGAAAAAAAAAAAGTAGTTGCCACAATCAAGATTTTGTTTAGACTGACTAACTAACTTGTTTACATCTGAGCCTATCAAGCACAATGATCACAGCTACTACTTTTATTTGATTGAGATTTGAAACGAGATCTTGATTGGAGTTATCACAAAACCTATTTGCAGCAATCAAGTTGATCAAGTTGCTTGATTGACACAACTAACTTACTTTGTTGTTTTAACTTTTCTACAATTATGTCATGTTAAGGGTAATCAAGAAACTTGTTTGAGCGTTCAGTCATTTGAACTAGTATTGCTGCAATCATGTCGTGATGATCAACTTAGCTAAGATTTTGATTAATCTAAACAAGATATCGTCAATCAAGCTAAAAAGTCACTTGATTGGAGTGCATTTTTTTCAGTGTGTCTCATATTTGAGATGTAAGCTGTGCCTCACAAGCGCAGCGAAGACGAGAGGAGTTCCTGAGCAGCGTGCGGCAAGAGGCACCGCTAGTTCCCCCGCGTCGCACAACCCACCCACAGCGACCGCGCCACGTCCAAAGCTCACCGCAAACAGCTCAATTCCGCTCTAGCAAGTACACATCTCTGCTCCATTCAAACAAACACCAAATTGTTTACCTATTTGAAACTAAATTGTGAACTCAGAATCATAATTTAGAAATAACCATGAATCCTAATAAATAGGTACAAAAATGTGGATGCTCGTTACTCAAAATAAAATACTGCATCAACTTGGATGAAAAACATCGTAATCATAGACTATTTTGTAAGCAAACATAAGCCTCGAAACTGGATATGTATCTACGTGAACTAGGTCCCCTAGGATGCCAGTAAAATCGCAGGCAATAGCTACTATAACTCATACATAATCAGCAAACAATGTTCCCAATAGACTGCAGTAACATAATATTCAGTGAATACAAATCTAAACAGCAAAATCCCTGCGCCAAATGCTAAAAGCATTTAAGAGAGAACAGACACAAAGGGGTGTAAGTAAATCGACACGATTTCATTGAACAGCTTGTACATTACTTAGCGGTTCAGTTCAATAACATAGGGCTCTGTGTCTTGCCACAAAATGGGTAGATACAGAGGGTTAGTAAAAAACAGCGAACGAAAGTGCACGAACATATAAATAGACACGATTCACGTATAGCGAGTGCAAGCACACTCACGATTGTTTTTTTTTTTTTTAAGTGAAAACTTCTTAAGGCGCGTTGGGCAGTTTTTGAGATGGGAAAAAACTATTGAACCCGCGCCACTGTTACCGTAATCGACACCGCTTTGGATGTGTTCAGCTACTCGGTTTTAATGTATATCCGATATGTCAGTGAGTGATGGCAAAGTATTCTGTTTGTGTTTTATTTTCACTTCTGTCGGCACTCCCTGTTCTGTTTTTTTTTCAGATCTTCATCTTACTGACCCCGTCCGTACATTTGGCGCGTGTTCAAAATCGGTACGATCACCGCCATTTTGTTATTTTAATAAGTTTCAGTAAACAATTGCACAAGTGTTTACCAACTGCTCCCTCTAGAAGAGAGGAGGCCTGTGTCCCAGCAATTTCCACTGCTAGGACACAAAAGTATCATCATCATCATCATTTCAGCCAAAAGACGTCCACTGCTGGACGTAGGCCTCCCCCGAGCACCTCCACGTCGACCAGTTCTGTGCTTCTCGCATCCAACGGGTTCCTGCGGCCTTCACAAGGTCGTCGGTCCACCAAAGTCGCACGTTGTCGGTCGGACAAAACCATAATCAGCCTATAATGTTCACACATTATTCTTACCAACAGCGCCCCCCTGTCAACGTCATAAGATCCGTGTAGCGGTGTACGCATCTATGTGTGTGTACGCCTGTTTTCGCTCGCAGTACGGAGTCGATCTTCTGTACCTATTCATTTAGTGGACTCACTTAGCCTCGCTATCAACAGTAACCTACGTCCATATGCTGCCATTACTGAGATTGAAATAAAATCTGAGAGCAGCTTTTTATTGCTAGAATACAGTACATGTGAAGTGGTATTAAACATATACATTCGTATTTTGTTTATATTAACTAGCCTACTGTGTCCTATATTACGTTACGTAACAAAATGTACTAAATCCCTAGCCCGAAAACAAAATTAGCTTAAAAAGAGCCTGAAAATGGGATTATGTCGTTCTAGTTGTAGGGCACTAATAAAGCCAGAGAGAGGTCGTATTATAAAACTAGCTTCTGCCCGCGACTTCGTCCGCGTGAAATTTCAGCCTCCCCACAGTCACCCTCTTAGTGGTGGAATTTCGAAAAACCCTTTCTTAGTGGATACCTACTCTTCACAAAGAACACACCCTCCAAATTTCATGTCTCTAGGACAGCGGTTTAGGCTGTGCGTTGATATATCAATCAGTCAGGACTTTGAATTTTTTATATATAGATGTACCTAAAGATTTCAAATGAATACAGGTTGCTTTGTGCAGAAAATAATGTAATAATTTCTAGCTGTTGCCCGCAATTTTGTCTAAGATCCAGGATTAAAAGTAACCTATGTCCTTCTGCAGATCATGGTCTACTCATGTGCCAAATTCCATTCAAATCCGTTTAGCTGTTCGTGAAAGCGCAACAAACACATAAAAAATCAAATCTTTTCTCTTTATAATATTAGTTTATACAAGTTATTTTACCTGCAATTGAAAAATGCCAAAACTCGTTACGAAAAGGCTTCTATATAGCCTATATCTACATTTACCGACCCGTTGATGCGATTATTATCAATTTACGATAAAAAATATTTTTGCTTCATGTTCATGCTTAAAAACATCTTCAATATATAGAGCGTAAACGACGGTAAGAAAAATACCACTTTTCTGTGTAGACAGACGTCTTCTATCATCCTTCAATGTCATTGAATTACTTTGCTAAGAAATCAAAGTCAAACTCATAAAAAACTCAGGAGAAAATGTTAATAAACTAAAGTTGAGTAAAATACAAGTTAAATGTTATATCTTTTACCATGAAATCAAAGGTAAAAGATGAGGGAAAGAACTAGTGACAAATAAAAGTAAAAGATTAAAGTACGAATCATTGTCGGCGAAGTAAAGAACTTTACAAAGAGTAAACCTTCTAGCAAAGACTCGGTTAAGGGGATGAACTCAACCTCATCACCCTAAGGCCCTTTGTACACGGCGCGGCTACCGCGCCTTAGGAAAAACGTGTCCGTCAACAAGCTTCCATAGTGATCCATACACTGACGAACCGTGTCTACTCGCGGCGTATAAACCGCGCCGTAAAAAGAACGCGTCCGACAACAAGGTTCCATAGTGATCCATACAACACTGATGAACCGTGTCTACTCGCGGCGTATAAACCGCGCCGTAAAAAGAACGCGTCCGACAACAAGGTTCCATAGTGATCCATACAACACTGATGAACCGTGTCTACTCGCGGCGTATAAACCGCGCCGTAAAAAGAACGCGTCCGACAACAAGGTTCCATAGTGATCCATACAACACTGATGAACCGTGTCTACTCGCGGCGTATAAACCGCGCCGTAAAAAGAACGCATCCGACAACAAGGTTCCATAGTGATCCATACAACACTGATGAACCGTGTCTACTCGCGGCGTATAAACCGCGCCGTAAAAAGAACGCGTCCGACAACAAGGTTCCATAGTGATCCATACAACACTGATGAACCGTGTCTACTCGCGGCGTATAAACCGCGCCGTAAAAAGAACGCGTCCGACAACAAGGTTCCATAGTGATCCATACACTGACGAACCGTGTCTACTCGCGGCGTATAAACCGCGCCGTAAAAAGAACGCGTCCGACAACAAGGTTCCATAGTGATCCATACAACACTGATGAACCGTGTCTACTCGCGGCGTATAAACCGCGCCGTAAAAAGAACGCGTCCGACAACAAGGTTCCATAGTGATCCATACAACACTGATGAACCGTGTCTACTCGCGGCGTATAAACCGCGCCGTAAAAAGAACGCATCCGACAACAAGGTTCCATAGTGATCCATACAACACTGATGAACCGTGTCTACTCGCGGCGTATAAACCGCGCCGTAAAAAGAACGCGTCCGACAACAAGGTTCCATAGTGATCCATACAACACTGATGAACCGTGTCTACTCGCGGCGTATAAACCGCGCCGTAAAAAGAACGCGTCCGACAACAAGGTTCCATAGTGATCCATACAACACTGATGAACCGTGTCTACTCGCGGAGTATAAACCGCGCCGTAAAAAGAACGCGTCCGACAACAAGGTTCCATAGTGATCCATACAACACTGATGAACCGTGTCTACTCGCGGCGTATAAACCGCGCCGTAAAAAGAACGCATCCGACAACAAGGTTCCATAGTGATCCATACAACACTGATGAACCGTGTCTACTCGCGGCGTATAAACCGCGCCGTAAAAAGAACGCGTCCGACAACAAGGTTCCATAGTGATCCATACAACACTGATGAACCGTGTCTACTCGCGGCGTATAAACCGCGCCGTAAAAAGAACGCGTCCGACAACAAGGTTCCATAGTGATCCATACACTGACGAACCGTGCCTCACACGGCGTATAAATTACACCGTAGAAAAAAACATGTCCGTTAACAAGCTTCTACAGGGTGAAATTGAATTCATGAGCATCCTTTTAAGGGGTGATTGTAATCATCATTATGAACAAATTTTACTATGGGACCAAGATTGAAATCGCGAAAAAAAAAATCAGCTCTTCCATACATTTTGACGAGTTATGTGAACATAAATGCAAGGAACAGCTGATTTTTTAAGTTGTTCATAACGTACACGATGAGTACAATGACCCCTTAAAAGGATGCCCATGAATTTAATTTCATCCTGTATAGTGACCCATACAACACTGATGACTGTATTTACACACGGCGAATAAACCGTAGTTAAGAAGTCTCAACGATCTATCTAATTAATTAAAAACTTCTACGTAAATCAAACATAAAGTTTCTACGAAAATGTTTTTTTTTTACTTTTTTTTTCACAATCAACGCATATATGAATCTCTCTAAACTTGAGCCGCATTTTAATGGATTTGTTTTTTTTTTTCAAACTAAAGTTTTGCTTTTATAAACCTCTTGTTAAGCCTTTTCAAACATACGATTAGAATTTATTTGTTTTGGTTTTTATGATAAGCCTTTTTTTAATCATTGGTTTTTAGATAACTTTGAAAGTTCAAGTCGTTGCTATGTAACCATAAAATAGAGTTATAATAATTTTAAACACCAAAACGATATGTATTATTCCAGTAAGCCTCCAATTTGAACCCAGTTATTGAACTAATTCTACCAGATTCATTATGGTATTAATTTGCAGTAAATTGCGAATAATTTACAGAAATCAGAAACCAAATCCCGTAATTCACAAATTCTATTCAAATGCTTAGAAATTAACTCAAAACAGCCCAGCCAATTAATCTAGCCAACCTTTAACGGCTCCGTTAGGCCTCAAAGGCTTGTTATTGCTAGGAAAAGTGAAGGATAGGGAACCCCCCTATCCTTCACTTTTTGAGCCTGCTACATATACCTGCTAATAGGAACTTAGTTGTTTAGTCATACTGTTTTTGTAAATTTTACTCATATAACTTAAATTGTTACTAACGTTATGAGTCTATGTTACTTGAAAATAAATGTTTTATAATCATTATATTATTATTTTTTTAAAAATATCTACTTTCAGCATATCGATGGGTCCTACGTATAAGGGCCAAGGTGCAAATTGACAACTTTTCAATAGAGGCTCTTAAAGTTTTAATTGGATAATATATTTTATCTACACCCATGCTATAAATCCTCTATAAAAGTTTCTGGCTTATTGCCAACATTAAAACAACCAGTGTCATAGTAAGCATAATATCATCCAAACGAGTGTTATGATGTTGAACTGAGTTTCACAAACAGCCTCTATTGAAAAGTTGTCAATTTGCACATTGGCCCTTATACATAGGACCCATCGATATCTAGAACAGAATGCATATATCTCCATGGCAACGGACTTAAAACAATTGTAAACACTTAAAACTTCGTTAAAAATTCCAATAACGCTTAATTATGGAAAAATTTAATTAACATTTTCCGAGAATCATAGAGCTGTTTCATTAATATTTTGCTAAGCGGCTTTTCTCTCCCGATAATAATTAAAAAGTCCTATCTATATAATATCCATTAACAATGGATAATATATTATTCTGCAGCATACATCGTCGACCAGTGGTGTCGAAGATTAACAAGTAATTATTTATCATATACAGGGTCCCATTAAAATAGATGGACAAATTTTAACACAGCGCTCAGTACGTCTAACCAAAGATATCCAAGCAAAAACAAACACTGATCAAATGCATTTTATTTCGACCTAAAATAATAAATTGCCGGCACATTAGTCTATTTTCCTTAGCTGATTATTTTTCTTGTAAATATCTAATGAGTTTTTCTTAAACGCTTTATCGGAGTACAGTAGTGTCGGACTTAAGGTATTTCAAACTAAAGTATTGTCGAAATGAAGACGTGTCGGAGTTCCGTAGTGTCGAATTAAAATCTTGTCGTATTAAAGTTTGTCGAAGTTCAGTTGGTAAGCCATTTTTACCATCGTCCTTATTTTGGCGGTCTGAATGATTTCTAAAAGGTTTTCCATCTATTTTAATGGGACCTTATAACTTTTTGAGGGCACTGAAGCTCGTGTTCAAAAATCGGGCCTCATAACCATCGGACACGACATAGTAAAACTAGTAACTGTCACAAATGTGTATACCACAAAAATGAAAAGCTAAACCAGAACCCGCACAAGGCTGTCAGATTATACAAAAACGAAAAAGCAGACTTAGGAGTTTAGCCTGCAGCCATCAGCAGTGCGATACGACTCGTGGCTATTAAAGAAAAAAAACACGCAATACTCTTTCACCGAATGTAGTCAGAATTTCAGTGAAACTCGGACTAAAAGTCCAGCCATTAATTATCAAGGTTGATGCAGATGGACTTGAAATAAATGATCACTTAGAAAACTAGCTGTTTTCCGTAGTCCTTCCCTTGCAACCTTATTAACCGGTCAAGCGGCGCGCGTCGCCGATCGGCGACGAAACAATAGAAAATCAATTGTGTCTCATTAGCGGAGCTTGACAGATTAAACTACTACATGAACCCGGAAAAAATAAACACTCCGGGAGTGCCGACAGACGTGAAACCTTGAACAATTAAAAGTGTTTTTTGAATCGTCATATAAACAAAACACTAACAGAATACTTTGCCATCACTCACTGACATATCGAAAATACATTAAAACCGAGTACATCCTGAGGACAGCCGAACACATCCGAATGTAGCGCGGTGTCGGTAACAGTGTCGCGAGTTCAATGGTTTCTTCCCATTTAAAACAAAAAATTATAAGACCAGCCTATTACTGTCCCACTGCTGGGCAAAGTCCTCTTCTCATACAGAGAAGGCACAAGTATAGATCACCACGCTTACTGAAGAGGGGTTGGCGACTTCAGACTTCAATACTAGCTTTTTCCCGCGGTTTACCCGCGTCGAAGTCAGAAAATATCCCACGGGGACAAACTACCGGGATTTTAAAATACCATGTTTATTTATTTATTTAAGGACTTTGGACGACTTACAGCTAAATACAATAGTGATAAATAACAGTATGATAATCTGACAGCCAATTACAGGTCTTCACGTCTAGAGCTTGTCTGGTATAAAAGTACTGTGGAACAAAATATACACACTGACAAATATTGCCAAAAAAAAACAAAAATAAATATAAAAAGTGTATTAGTGTTACAGGTTATGAACTATTTGTAAGCCAAATTTTATCCAAATCCATTCAGCCGTTTTTGCGCCAATCTGAGTAAAAAATTTAAAATCTATATTTTCGGCATCAGACACCTTTCACTTTTTCTCAAAAATATTCAATTTACAGTATTGATTTTATAAGTCCGGGTTTCCTCACGATGATTTTTCCTTCACCTACATAATTATGTCAGTAATGCCCAAGATAAATTTAGAAAGTTCATATCTATATTGAAAAAGCCACATTGGTACTTGGCCAGTTTTGAACCCACAACCACGTGCATGAGAAACGAGACCTTAAGCACTGGTTCGTCACAACCCGGATAAAAAATAACCAATATTATCACCCGGGGCTAATGTGTCTACGTGGCTATGGTGATGTTTCAGAAAAGACACGATAGCACAGTAGACACATTAGACCCGGATGACCATGCTAATCCAGGTATTCATTTAGTCTAGAACACAATACGGAAATGCAACCTGGGAATCAAACCTGTGACCTCCAAAACTGTACTTAACTAACCAGTAAACCAAACCAACCAAACCAAATTAAACCAAATGATTCAATTGCTAAACATAATCAGTGTATTAGGTACTAATCATATTACTATTAACTTAATCAACCGTTAATAGATAATACGGTTTCTAATAACAATGATAACACTATTCACATAATTGTATTAATATTCTGAAGTCACTGCAGAATATCGAAGTATTCTTCATTTTAGCGTCATCATCTGCTTAGCCTTTTCCCAACTATGTTGGGGTCGGCTTCCAGTCTAACCGGATGCAGCTGAATGCCAGTATTTTATATGGCGCGACTGCCTATCTGACCTCCACAACCCAGTTACTGGGTAATAGGATACCCCTTGGTAAGACTGGTTGACAGACTTTCGGGCTACTGATGACCCGTCACCACTGTCAAAGATCCACGAATGATAGCCGGCTTAACGTGGCGGACTCTTAATGAAAATTTTAATAACATAAAAATCAATATCTAACACATTGCCCGACCCAGGAATTGAACCTAAGACCGCTTACTTAATACCGGTCGTAAATAAGTTGTCCAACAAACCGTTTTATATATTATACAAACAAATGTAAAAAACAACCGACTTCCAAAAAAAACACTACAAACTGAAAAATAACTTTGATTTCGGAAGTCGGTGTCTTTGTTTTAAGTATTTCCGTTTTTTGCCACCGACTCATTTTTTTTAAGCCGGTTTTTTTTCTAAAACTTTTCCAGACAAGAAAATTAAACCCAAAACCGCTTATTTTACTATCATAATTGCATCCACTAAACCCAACGAAGTAGTACTCATTTAAATAAAATATTTATAAAAGAGCCTCCAACAATTGACGATAGGTACTTGAAACTCCAAGTGAACCCTGTACAGCCTCGCTATTAACCTCGCTGACTCGCTAATCTTTTTACACAACAGCATAAGATTAACTCGTATAACGCGAAAGTAAGTGAAGAATTCCATCCCTGTTTTATTTTACTTACAAAACAACAACGAGGTTCTCTGCATCAATAATTAATTATGGAGTAACACAACATCACGCCTATTGTGCGAAGGGTTAGGCAGAGAAGTATTCAAGAAGAGCAAGAAGTAGAAGAAGAAGAGAAGAAGAAGTAGTAGAAGTATTCATGACTATCGCATATTCTTTTTTTATGACAGCCAATACCAAGAGAGCAGTGGCGGCCCAGTGGAAATGGCCGCGACTTACGAGTTGTAGGTCGTTGGTTCGAACCCAGACAGGCGCTTTACTTTATGTAAATTATTTCATCATCACTGCTCTCAAAACGGTGAAGGAAAACATCGTAAGGAAACCGGCATGTCCTTGAACCAAAAATTCTAAGACATGTGACATCTACCAACCCGCACTTGGCCCGCGTGGTAGATTACGGCCCATTCCCTCTCACAGAGGGGAGGCCTGTGTCCCAGCAGTGGGAACTGTATAGGCTGATTATGTTATACCAAATAAATTACCTGCGCACAACAAAAACACGCCTTTCAAGTAATTGGTTCAAAAAACTTAAAGCTAAGCTTCAGTTTCATAATAAACAACAAGACAGTTTTATCTACAGGGTGTTACAGAGAGGGTATATCAATACAAACGGGTTGAAGAGCAGAGAGGGTATATCAATACAAACGGGTTGAAGAGTGTATCTGGTCTAGAATCTCTGTAAAAAATTTCAGCTCAAAAGCATTAACTTTAAAAATGCCTAATATTTTTTTCTTTTGACTTCACGGCGCTGCACTGGCGCCCGGCGGCGTGATGTGCATGTACTAGGCGCACAGACACACTACAGATAATGGATAATGACCCTCGTTGTGCGGTGACACGTTTGTTATGATTTCAATTTAATAAACTATCGAAATAAAAAAATATTAAGCATTTTCAAAGTTACTGCTTTTGAGCTGAAATTTTGTACAGAGATTCTAGACCAGATACACTCTTCAACCCGTTTGTATTGATATACCCTTTCCGTAACACCCTTTATACATATTACTAGCTGTGCCCCGCGGTTTCACCCGCATAAGTGTCGATCCCGTAAGAATATTGGGATAAAAAGTAGCCTATATGTTAATCCAGGGTGTCAACTACCTCCATACAAAATTTTATCAAAATTCGTCCCGCCGTTTGAGCGTGAAGAAGTAACAAACATAATTATAAAAACACACACTCACAAACTTTCGCCTTTATAATATTAGTGTGATAAAATGAAGTCGCTTTTCGTGTCTGTGTGACTGCGTTGTTCTACCAAACTAAGCAACATGTCATCGTGTGACCTCTGCGCTGCCACCGACGAGATCGTGGAAATGGCAAAGATTTGGGCCAACAAGATCTGAAGGCCAATAAATTCCCGAAATGAAGGTGAATGCGCAGTTATAGCCCGCGAAATTCAATTTTTGTTACGTTTTTTGCAATTTTCAGGTCAGTCTCAGGTTGTATCTTGATCAAAATATGATTCGCGACTATAATAGGTACGTATTTACAGAATTATAATCATTAGAATCATTAATACGAGTACATCTTTCTAAGCTAGATTTGTACCATAAGAACAAATCTCTTATGGAAAAGTGCATATGGTGCAAATCTAACTTAAAGAGATAATTTAATGACTATAATTCCGTAAATACATATATAATTATAGTCGCGAATCATATTTTGATCAAGATACAACCACACACTGACCTGCAAATTGCAAAAAACGTAAGAATTTCGCGGGCTACGTACCACTGCGCATTCACCTTAAAAACGTTCAAAATCTAGTCGCAATCTCATCTCAGCGACAATCAATGTCAAAGACTTATCAAAAATGTAGGTAGACTGTGAACGGTCTTAAGTTTACGAGAATTGCCCCTCTGACATACGGTGTTACCAGCGACACGAAGAATAAGAAAACTAAGAAACAGATTTTGATGTGGTTTTCACCATCATATTAAGAATTTATTTTAGGTTTATGTGTATAATACATTCTTATTAAACTAATATCCTAATCCTAACTATGTATTATTAATATTATAAATGCGAAAGTATGTTTGTTTGTTTGTTACCTTTTCACGCCTAAACCACTGAACCGATCATCCTGAAATTTTGCATATACGTTGTCAGGTGTACAGAAACGGACATAGGGTACCTTTCATTCCGAAAAAAGTGCCGTTCCCGAGGAAAACAACAATAACCTTATTATGATAATAGATGGCGCCACTTTGTCACATTATTTAATTCAGAGGCGGTACGAAGTTCACCGGATCAGCTAGCATAATAATAAATGCCTATGTCTTGCCAACTCGTAACAACCTTGCGAAGCAGAGGCGGGACCTACGGTATAGACGGCACCTAATCCATCACAATTTTTTGTAACTTTTATAGCCAAGCTATCTCTATCAATGATGGATTGCAACTTAATCTCTTTACGCCCACAAAATTACATTATACTCTTCAATCAAACCTCTGATAATATAAAAAAAAACTTGACTTGTTAAATATTTTTTCAAACCTTACAAAACTTTTGGTATTTTTTAAATAAACGCGTAAATTTTTGTTTTCTGAATATATCCTGAAGTTATTCCCTATAAACACTGTAGAATTAAGGTTAAAATGTTGTGTTATTTGTAGCTATGTTAACCCTTTCTCATCCCGTGAGATTTGCTGACCTTGTATCAAGCGCAACAGGCAATGTACGCACGACAAGACAACACATATGCCACGGCCCGCAGCCTCGGTTCTGGCAAATTCTTTATGAAATATTTGAGATATGTTGTGACACATTTCACAGAAGTTTAACATCTATGCCATCAGTTGCAGAAAATATACGTAGGTTTTAATAGAATAGAATGCTCTTTATTTTTGTTACAAATCTGTTTTGTAATATATATTTTTTATTCGAGTGATCTTATCTTTTTGTAAAGGTACTCACATGTGTACCTTTACAAAAAATAAGGAAAATAAAATGTATTTATTTTCTTTCTTTTCTTTTTATGTACGTCATATCACCACCATACTAACACACTGAAATAGTGCCCACTTATTTTTTGTGAAGTAACGTTTTTTTAGAAATCATATAAGAAAAATTAAAACTACGTGACCTTTAAGGCTCGGTGACGGTGTATTGTTTTATTTTTCACACCATCAACCCTTGAATATTGTGTCAGCCAATAAGCCTTTTACAAAACGTAGTGCATACTAAACAAAAACATGATTTAAATAAACTGTAATAACTAACCCATACTCAAAACCATCACGACCACAAAGAAAACTCATTTTAAAACCTTTGCTTAAAGTTCACACTTTTTGCTCAAAATAAATAATGACACATTAGAAAATGAATGACGATCCAAAGACAATAGACTTTTGTTATGACTATGTTCAGTTGAGCAGAAGGGCCCCCAAAGGCCCAGTAAACGGATATTATAGTCACCATTCATATTATTTTTTAGTTTTGTTATTTTAGTTCAAAGCGGATATTAATATTCTTACTTCACTTGTTTTGGTTCACACTGTTTTGTTTTTGGGTTCTCACATTATTGTATTTTATATTATTGAAATGTATTATTTAAGTATGGAACGAACACGACTTGTGAAATAACTATGTTTTTATGGCGACAAACAAAAGGATTTTTTTTTTCAAAAAAATATGTTTTGTTTTTGGTACACGATTTCGATATCACGCATTCAAATAAAGGACACTTTTTTTTGTTAAAGTGCATGATAATGTTAATAACAGTAAAAACAAATGCGACATATTTTACTTTTAGTTGAAAATAATTGATTAATAAAGAGTGAAACTAACCTTTTCTATCCTTAAAATGTCCACCAAGAGTTCTTCAAAATATTCTTTACGAGTCATAACCCGTTTACTGCCAATACTACCAAGGGTTATAAATATTTCACTGCCAGACTTACCCGACGGTTTTTATCAAACAACTGCCAGTAATGTTCTCAATAGTGTCATACGGATAAACCTACACAACACTAGTCTGATAGTGGAATCCGGTGATAAAATATTGCAATATTTTTTGTTATCTATTCGCGTTTAGTTTTATTTTTATTTTAATACTTATATAAAGCAGTTTAGAATCAATGTCAATGGCGAGGATTTTCAATATCTTAATTTTTTTAGCAAATTAAATATTTTCACTGTCCACACCCACTTTGTATTTTTTTTTTCGTACCTAACATCAAAGCGTTTTAAGTATTATTTAAATAAGATTTGTCTAGCTGAAAATATTACTGAAGAGAGCCACTGTAAGATATATTTTTCTTAATCGTGGAAAAAAATCGTAACACCCATTTTTTATTTATTTTATATCAAAATTAATAATACACTCATTTTTACCCCGAAAAAAATGTATATTCCCAAAAAAAAACACACAATTTTCTCGAAAAATCACAAGAAGAAAGCCCTATCATAAAAAAAAAATTAAAAACAACCCGAATAATCACCACAACAATGACACTATATAAAAAAGAAAAATTAAAAAAGAAAACTAACCTTCAGCCGCTCTCGCTTCCCTGGAATCGTCGACGATCAACAGGTGTGGACGGCGCGGACGCTCGAGCCCCGGCTCGGCGGGTGAAACGGTCGTACCGACTTGGGGAACGCCCATCGCGTTCGACGGTCAGAGCGCGAATGTGCCTCGGAAACAATCGGGGGGCACCTATACGCAGGTGTGAGTCTGTGAGCTGCAGTTGAGGGTTGCGCTTTGTAAGTTCGGTTCGATTGTACTTGACAGATATGAGATCGTCGTCTATTTTCTTTTCTCGTATCGGCATGAAAGATATAAGAATGTCTCGTGCTGTGGTAAAAACAATAGCCAATAGTAACAAAACTATGTCCAGAAGGTCAATTCCCGTATCTATTTAAAAACATTCAAAATCTAGTCGTAAACTCAACTCTGCGACAATCATTGCCAAATACTTGTCAAAAATGTAGGAAAATTAGAGGTATTTTGACAGATTGAGACAGATTAGAATGAGAACGTTCTTCCCCAAATTTAAGGCGCAGATATACGACTTCTAATGATTTTAAATTCAACATCACGTCTAATCGACCGGACTGATTTCTTTGAAAAAAATAAATGTTATACTAGACCATTTGCTTCGTAATTTGATATGTGAATATTTGCAATTATATTTTTTTAACATAGTGTAATTAATTTGTAAAGTAATGTCTACCGCGGACATAAAAACGATAATCGCGCAAACACTATCGGGTGTATTTTCATAAAACTTTCACCATCTAAAAGACAATTTAATTCCCCGAATTTTAGTATACGGTTTTTATTTGTTTGGTGTTTGAGAGTTTTTGTAAATAGATAATTGCTTCATATTTGCAATAAATTACCACGGTTGTGTCATCGCGCTTCTCTTTCTTTTCTATGCAGTCCGACAGTGACCGCGCTTTAGGTGGTGTAGTCGCCTTAAGATCCCTCTTCCGATTAATTTCCCCCCCTTTTAACATCCCTCTTCAGATTTACTTGTCGCGCTGATGATATTCATCCGCCACAATAATGTAAAATTATAATTTGTTTCCTCAAATATTCTATTTATGTTTGGTTGTGGCATAAATGTACACTCGTATTTTAATGTTCTAACAATTATAATATAATATGTAATTTTATCCTTTTGTTTGTTTCATTCCAGTACTAACCCCACAAGGTCTACATTAAGTTCAACTGTAGCATCGATTTTTTTTTTTATTTGTCACACACCCTTGCTTTTCCAATTCACTTTTGACATTGGCAGAATAGTCGACATCGGCTTAACTTGCCATAATTAAAAATAGAATAGAATAGAGAACGTTCTTACTCACTATTGGTAGTGACAGTTGCAGTTGTATCTACATCAACTGTTTATTTCTGTGGATTATTTTAATGCAATGCAACTCAAAGTGTGACCGTTGCATGTTTCGTTTGTTTTTACATAAATTTTTCAGGAGGAGAGAAAAAAAGTTTTAGATTAGCCTTATAATGGAGTAACGATGGTTTTAATTTCAAGGTCAAAAGCCATTTTAGTAACGTAACAGTATCCGGGGTTTTACACGCGTAGAGTGAATACTACGCTTCTTTGACGCCTACGGACTGGTTTTTCAAAGTCCTCAATATTTTGTCACCTTTCCTATTTTTCATAGGACCGTAAATACTATTATTGAATCAGTAACATTGTTTTTTCTGTGATAGTCTTAATAAGTAACTATGACGGGGATAATAAATTCACTTTCGACACAACATCAAGCCTACGCCGTATTTTCAGAAGGTAGACAGAGATGTACCTATGCCAAATATTGTAAAACATTTTTAAAAGAGTAACGGTGGAGTTTCTTGCCCATTCTTCTCCATAGGTACGAAAACTACTTTTTCGAAGGGGCGACTAGAATCAATTCTTTTTTAACGTTCAAAAATGCCTTTTACGTGCCTTTTTGAAATAAATGCTTTGACTTTGACTTTGATCCCTCGTTTCACAAGCCAAATCAGCATTTGATGTACAATAATTACGATTTCAACGACCCTTTAATTAGTGTAACTAGCAGCGCCCCGCGGTTTCACCCGCATAAATTTCAATCTCGTGGGAATATCAGGATAAAAACTATCTTATGTCCTTTCCCGAGTTTACTATCTCTATACCTAATTTCATCTAAATCGGTTCAGCTGTTTAAGCGTGAAGAGGCAACAGACAGACAGACAGACAAACACACTTTCGCATTTACAATATTAGTATGGATTAACATCGATACAATTCTAAAGGCAGCCATTATTTTTAATACTATGCAATTAAAAAGAACAACGCCTGTAGGCTTAGCCAAGTTGACAATCTACAATCGTTAACGCTAGTAGAAAACTAATCAAATGTATAGGAATGACATCATCTCAACGATAAGTCACGTGGTCAGTACAAACGAATAGAAAAGTCGTAGCCAAGTTTACTCGTTCAAAATGTTAGAATAGAATGTAATCGTTTCTACAACGTAGATCGCTACATCCCATACAAATGGTAGCCAAGTTACAGTTTTGACAAGCGCTAACGAAACGCTGTCGAAGTTTTTGAACGATAGCTAAGCGATCGCCGAGACCCAAGAGAAAACGATAAAAAATGGCGTCTATTATGATACAGCTGGGTTAAAACCGAGAAGTGTTTTGTTTATTTACATTATTTTTGGACTATATTTATTATTTAGCATTTAAAAAAATATTTCAGAGAAACAAAGGGTCTATTGATTAAGTAGTAAGGGTCAATTGTTTTGTTTGTTTCTTTCGTAAGTATTAGTTCATGTTGCGGATCACGTCATTGTTTATGTTTCAAACTTTCAAGTGCCCGAGGTGGCCCGAGTATGATAGATTTTTAAATAACAGAGGAAGATATTTACGAAACAACTAATAATTTACGTACCTTTCCATGAATTCCAATAAAGCTGCGAACTGTTCTGGGCTTGCTTGAGATCTAGATTCCATCCTATACTTAAAAGTTATCACTTCATTTTTTTAAGGTATCTTTCATTCATAATATTATATTATGCAGAATCATATCATAACATTTCGAGACGCAGTAATATTTAAAATTACATTCCACACTGTGTTATTATAATAAATTAAATATAAGAAGAGCTTTAACTTATTTCGCTTACTTTCAAATTTCAAAACACTTAAAAAAACAATTATTTGCCCGCGCACTAAGTACACAGCTGTGACTTTGACGTCTATCGGAACGCTCACCATAGACTAAAGTATAGGTTTTTTCTAAAGACGTTGTAGAATGAGCGTTCGACTCGGTCGTGTCAACTTGGCTACCAACTTATCGTTTTCTATAATCGCTTACGCCGAAGCGTTAACGATTGTAGAAAGAGATTCGATATGAAACGTTTGTAACTTGGCTAGGCCTACTGATACAATACAAAGCTCTATAAAATATTTACGATGTACTTTAGTTTTGACAAATCGTTTGAGTAACATGACGCTCTTTATTTCTTAAATTATTAAATAGGCGTAGTTAACCTGATTGAACTCGACGCTACGTGATTATGCGAAGAATCAGCAACCTTGATTGAAAAATATTTATGTTTTTGTAAAATTCCAACTACCCCATTTTATGTCCAGACAAATCACTGTCCATTCCAAGGTTGCCTGAAAGAGATCGCAGAAAGCGATAAGGCCGCCCATTGTATATTTTTGGTGTTAGTTTTTTTTGTTATGTATTTTTGTCGTGTCCAATAAAGTATATATAAATAAATAAAACATTACATTGGACTACAAGATTAGCCGGTCTATCCAGTAAAAATCGCACCGGTAAAGGAGATCACCCATTTTGTTCGGCGACTTGGGATAAAAAATAAAAAGTTGGCGACCAGGAATGAATTACATTTTATTTGAATGGTTGCAGTAGTAGAAACATTTATTTGTATGGCGACAACGCTGAATGAATTTGAGAACAAAGATATACAATGATCTTATCTTTCGATTCGCCTACAAAATTATACATAAGTTTATAATATTATATTATATATCCGAATCCAAATTGTTCTCGACTTTGACGCCTTAGTAAAAAATAATAAGTTATATCTTGTGTACTTTAAAAATATGTAATTATTAATGATGGCCACCGAAAAAAAATATCCCAGAATGAGTGATGTTATTTAGGTAAACTAACCTTGAAGTGAGCTATCGTTTCACGCGAAGCTAGGGATTGACTACTCACTTCAAGCTCACCTCACCTAAGTTTTCACGGTTAGATTTTTAAAGAATAGGTATGCTGTACTGTAGCACATTGATTGTCATTTGTTTTTATGTGCTTCTCTAGCTTTCATTATATGGGCCTCAATCTGCCTAGCCATGTTTTCCCAACTATGTTCCAGTCTAACCGAATGCAGCTGAATACATGGAGCGAATGCCTACAAGACCTCCACTACCCATTCACTGGGTAACACGATAGCCCTTGTTAAAACTGATAATATTTAGATTTTGATAGATTTTGATTAAGAAATGTCTAATCAGGTTTTAGAGGACACTAGTGCGACTACTTATAATATCACGTTACGTTTTATTTTCCCTATCCCGCATAATACGCTTTCTCGCTTAGGACGCGTTTTTGGTTGGGTCCCTGTGAAATCGTCTTAAACGGGTTTTACTGTATTCTTCGTTCCCGATGTTTGATCGTAATATTCTGTATGTGTATTATATTTTGTTTGATGGAAATCACAAAACCATTTAGCGTTCGGAAATAAAATGCCATATTCTCGGTTCCTTAGCTTCAGACTGCACCCACAATAACATGCATGGCTAATCTCACGTCTATATCCGACCCACCACACACGCCACTAACTACCTAATGCCATAATTAAATGCATGAGCAGCGTTCAAAGACTGACGACTCAAACACCAGAAGCCTATGTTGACATAGACCCGACACGAGATAAGAGATCTATCTCAATATACGACCTTTTACGCCCATTCTTGTGAGAGTGCATGGTAAGTTTAATTAAGCTATAATGTATCTTGGAATAATATTTAGAGTGTACCTTGAAACTTGATAAAGGCTGGTGTATAATGTGCAAAGGATTATATTAATACTAGCAGCGCCCTGCGGTTTCACCCGTATAAGTTTCGATCCCGTGGGAATACCGCGATAAAAAGTAACCTATTTGTTAATCCTTGTTATAAACTATCTGTGTGCCAAATTTCACCCAAATCCGTTTTTTAGTTTTTGCGTGAAAGAGTAACAAACATCCATCCATCCATCCGACCATCCATCCATCTTCATAAACTTTCGCGTTTATTAGTAGGATAAAATGGGATGAATGTGTATTTTGGCTTTTATAAGGCATGTAGTTGTGTGTGTAATCCATACTAATACTAATATACCATATACTAACACACTTATACTTATATCCTCATAATAATATAAACGCAAAAGTGACTCTGTCTGTCTGTCTTTCTGTATTTTACCTTTTCACACATAAATCACTGAACCCATCGTCATGAAATTTTGAAGATAGATAGCCTGGGACCTGGAGAAGGACATAGGCTACTTTTTATCAGATTGCTGACGAAGTCGCGCGGACAGCAGCTAGTATTTTATATTTATTTCGAACACTTGAACATGAAAATGTTTTCGATACACATTTTTAAATTATGTTTATTTTGTCTTTTTCATTTGTGACTTGTAATATCTAATACCTATGTTACGATATTTATTGTGATGACTTTACTAACAATCGGGGCCCCATCAGAATTAGAACATTGTGAGTGCGGTATTTGCTTTATTTTTTTTTTTCTTCAAATGTTGCTGAGATTGTATGAAATTGATATTGTATGAAAGAATTGTCAAAAATTCAAATAAAATAAAAAATATTAAAAAATATTCGGATAAAATTATCTGGCGTTGGAAAAATCAGCCCTAAATGCTCTTTTATATTGTTTGTACTTCCGGTGCGTATCCCAAATAAAATATTTTTCTTTCTTTCAATAATTGACTATGGTATTTTTTTTTCCTGGTGGTGCATAATGAATCATCACGCAAATAGTTTTCATGAATAAAATACTTCTAATAAGCTATTATGAATAACTACAACCAAAAGATAAAAGTGGACCACACTATTTCTAAATCTCTTTTTTATGCCAATTCCTCACTAAGTGATTTTAGCCAAAACTTAAGGTACACCTGAACACTTCATTTAAGTGTCTAAAAAACTATTCAACAAGGAACCCAAACAGCCAAATATCAAATCCTTAGTTTCACAGCGTATGTCGAAACAACGGCATTCGAATCTTCATATCACTCCCAATTCGAAGGGGCTTACTTAGCTGAATGTCCAAAATGAATTTATTTATTTATTAATAACCAACTTATATTGACAGTTTGCACCACACATACAAGTTATTGGTCAATGTTAGTAATTACACATGTCATACAATCATAACATTAGGTTAAACCACATAATAAAAAGATGAAATGAAATAAAGTGAAACAAAATTGGTCAAAACTAGATAAAAATTAGATAAAACTAGACAAAATTAGATAGAAATTAGGATAAATTGGAATAGAATTATTAATAACATATAACTATTTAATATATATGTATATATTTTAGTAAAGCTAGTTATATGCTGTAGGAGACTACCCCTACAGTTTATAATTACCTTTACTAAAGTAAACTTTTATATTAATAGAGATCTCAAATTGTGGCACTCTTTCCAGAAACAATTACTCTAACAACCCGAACCTTATTGTTATCGATCTAGTTACTGCCAAGGTCAGCGCAAACATACTGACGTTGACAAAGAACCGACATACGACAATAATTTTACGATTGTTTGTGCAAAACTCATAATTGATGTTAACTTTAGTTTATACAATACAAGGTGGAATCATGTGCTAAATTCATGGTTACAGTGTATCCATGATTCTAGACCGCCTAACGTAGATATTTTTCGTTGGTTCGTTATCAAAAAAACATCTGCTGTTTCATAGAGAAGTGCAACACCTACGCGGCCAAAATGTATAGAACAGCAATTTTTTTCCAAAAATATACTATAGTCCTGGATGGAATAACTATAGTGGAATGCAACCTGTGTCGACACCCTCGCGCCATCCCATCTTCCTAGCACGGCGGGCTGTGCCGGGGCGGCTGCTGCAGGAGCATAAAACCTCAAACGGCGCAAATATAACAACCTTTTTGGGAGCTATATGTTTGAGCCGTTTGGGGTTGAAACTCTAGGGCCTTGGGGTTCGAGTGCTCATCGAATTTTTCGAAACATCGCCAAGCGTTTGGTTGACTCTTCGCGTGACCAGAGGGCTGGCCTATTTTTAGCCAAAAGAATAAGCATTGCCATCCAACGTGGTAATGCTGCCAGCCTTTTGGGCGCTTATCCCATTGACAACGATGCGGACGAATTTTTTGATGCCCAATGAGGTCCTGTCTTTTTTTTCCCTTTTACACTTGTATATATATTTTAGATTGTAAAATAGGTTAACTGTGTTAGAAATAAATAAATAAATAACTATAGTCATGGCTGTTCTGGATATTTACATTTTTATATGATTTTTAAGTTATTGTTTTTGCTTGTATAGCAGGCTGCACATCGATTTATTTCCGTTGGATCCCGTTTTTGAATCCCATTTTAATATTTTTGGCGTTGGATCCCGCAAAACATTATTATGTATTTCCGTTGGATCCCGAATTTAAAAAATGCAAGATAATTACGTTTTATTGTCGTTGAATCCCGAAAAGTATTTCCGTTGGATCCCGAATGCTTAAAAAAATCTGAATGCGGGTACTTTCAACAACAAAATTGTTTATAATAAAATGAGGGGTTCACTAATGTTTCACCAAAACTCCATTGACAAATTAGTTTACAACCAACGTTTCGTATACTATTTATTTCACAAACAACTCATTTTCTATATAATCTAGTCGTTTCTGGCACTCGCCGGCCGCTGCCGCGGCACCGCTCGCTTCGCTCGCTCGGCTCGTGCGTAGGGGTCACAGTTTTAACCTAACCTAACCTAACATTGTTTTTTTTTTAAATAATTAACCTAATCTAACTAGTTTGGTTCCGGGTACCCCACTAAAAATAAACTATTTTTATTGTTTGATAAAGGTAAATCACTTTTCTTCTGAAATGTACACATGTTGTTATAATATGGGATTCAACGGAAATAGCAAACGGGATCCATCGTTAATACCTAAAAAATGGGATTCAAAAGTGGGATCCAACGACAATAAACGTGCACATCAATGGTATCAAAAACAGTATGCAATGTGTAACTAAGTTAATACACATTATGAATCGTTCCTGATATTTTAAGTAGAAATAAAATGTTTTTATTGAACAATTCGTTTAATTTCTTTAACAAGATACACTTGTATTTAGATGTCACAGATTAGACAGAGTAAAGAGGTAAAAACGTCAAGTGTGAGTTGATATATTTCTGTCATTTTTAATATAGGTAGTTTTTATACCAAAAATAATTTAAACTACGTAAATGACAGTCACACTTAAGCCGTACAGTCAAAACAAACCAAAATAGACCGTAAATCAAAGTTATAAGTTTATGGGTGAGGGTGATTATGAAATCAAAAATGTTCTGTTAAAATAACTTAATATTTCACCTTGAAAACTTAGCTTCAATTACGCAAACTAATACTTTATAACTTGACCTTCAGACCGATGAGAGTTGCTATCATAAAAAAAAACTGTTACATATACACATAACATTTTTATGACACTCTTCGGTGTCGACTAGCCCTAACAGCCTCAAGCGCACTTCCGCCTTCCGCGCTACTTAAGCTAAAGCACAATGTTATAAAACTTAAGTGACTGGTTTACTTAGTTACTTAGGTCTAACTTGAGTATATTACTTGGCTTGTTTTACATCCGTATATTGGAAACTGAGAGTTTGCAGTTTAATCTAGTTAAATCTTTGAAAGTTTTCAATTTTCAAGCACAATTTAGGGATATTTAAAATACATACATACATAATCTGCATTCGCGATTTATTTGCCAAAAATGTAAACAAATATGGGGGTTTATGGAAAAATAACTTTATTACTACATAATAAAGTTCAGTTTACGCTACAACTTCAAACATTTTTATAACTTTTTCAATAGTGCTAGTCATTCTGAAATCAACTTAATTACCTTCGAAATAAAATTTATATTGGTTTAACTTGAAAGAACATAAATTGCCAACATAAATTTTAATAGACCTTACACACATACATAAACTCTTGCCTTACGCCCACAGGGGTAGCCAGACTTCTGAACGCCATCTTCTACGTTCCTTGTATACTCTTTTTGCTTCTTTAACGTTCAAAATCTAGTCGCAGTCTCATCTCGGCGACAAACAAATGTCAAAAACTTGTCAACATGTAAGGAAATTAGAGGTATTTTTGACAGACTAAGACTGAGATTAGACTGTGAACGTTCTCTGGTTATACATGCACGCCGGTTGCGATTATTACACACCGTTAATACATAAGGCTACTTTTAATCCCGCCAGTACGTTCCCGAGGGATATTTTCCGACATCCACGGGGGCAAAAGCTAGTTGTATAATATGATCTAAAACATTACAATGATTTAAAAAAAAAATATCAACAAAACCTGTTTTCTAAAATCATAGATATTGCGAAACAGACATTAGAATTATGAATAAAAAACATAAAATTCGATTAACAACCTCCTTTTTGAAGTCGGCTTACTAAAAATCAACTTCGTGTTTCGTAGCCTGTAGCGCTACGCCGTAGTCTCGTAGCGCTACGCCGTAGCTCTTTGAGGCGGCCGGCTTGTTTAACAAGATAGTTAGTTTATCGAGAAGGTTGTGTTCTGTTTACGCATGGAAATTGATGCTATCGTGCTATCATTTACATTTAAGGGTAAACAAATTGGGTAATCATTAGTGCTTTGCTTTTAATTTCGACCTTGCCCTGTTCCACGAAAGAAGGTTTTATTTTTGTGTGTTTAATGACTAGGCTGGCGCTTAAAACATTTAAGTCATTATAAAAAAAATGTTACGGGTTTTTTTGTGGGATCAAAATCGTATATTTCTTACTAAAAACCAAATTTTGTAATGTTTTGGTTCGCTAAAACTCGTTTGAAATTAAAATAATAAAACTAATCGAGGCGACTAATAAATGTACATATTTCAATGTAGTCAATATAGAGATGTTACAGTATTTTAAAACTAGATAAAATGAAAACGATATAACATTTCGCTCAATATTAATGCAGTTTTGAAAATATTGTATTTTGGTAATGTATACATTTACTACATTTTATTTTAAAAGTTTTATTATTTTATCCCAGGTTTTGGAAAATCTTTGAGTATATAAGGTGGCAGGGACATCAACGAGAATCTGTTGCCATGGATTCATTACCTGATTCTAAACCACCCTAATATAAAAAAAACCTAAAAAAATTGCTAAAAAATACAGACAGACAGACAGTGATACTTTCGAATTTATAATATTAGTATGGAAGTATAGACTAGATTCCACCTGCGGCTTCACCCGCATAAGTCGCGATCCCGTGGGAATATTGGGTTAACAAGCTATGTCTTAACCCAGGTCATGGTCCAAATTTCGTCAAAATCCGTTCAGTCGTTTTAGCGTGAAAGCGTAAAAAACAAATTTAAAAAATCTAATCTTTTCCCTTTATAATATTTATACAATGTGATAGGGGTGGGACTTCTAACCCGTTAAGGCTGAGTACTATATCTAATTTTATCGACAAAAAAAATAATATGGGGGGTAATATCGACAAAAAAAAAATATGAAAATATTGAAAAATAGCGATTTTTTCGGTCAACATAATTCAGAAATGATTTTTTTTTCTCACCAAAACATTATCAAACATATGAAAAAAGTAATGAATTAGTTAACCAAGGTTATTAGAAAGTATCAAGCGCGCCGTAGTACATTAAAAAAAATATTAAAATAGCCATAATTTTTAGGGGAAGGGGGTTCAACCCCCCATATTATTTTTTTTGTCGATAAAATTAGATGTAGTACTCAGCCTTAACGGGTTAGAAGTCTCACCCCTATAACATTGTATATGTATATGAATAGTTTAGAGATATATACCTATGCTCCCACTTTTGGGGTTTAGGCTTTCTCCCTGTGCGAGAGTGGGCCGTTATATTCGACGCGGGCCTGATGGATGTAATAGGGTCCCGTTGGCACCCTTTGAGTACGGAACCCTAGCAATTATGAAATACAAAATAGATGCAGACGAAGTCACGGCCAACAGCTATTCAATTGCATAAATTAAAGTGCCTGCCCATTTTTCATCTCGACATAGTTTCGAACCTTTTAAACGCTTGGCTAAATATGAATTGCCGTGCCCCTAGTGCGCGGCTACAAATCGATTAAATTCACAAAAATAAGGAAATCGATTAAAAAATAGTCACTAAGTTTTTATCTCTATTTAATAATGGTTTTAGTTGTACCACGCAGTTAATAGGACGAAAGTAGAACGAAAAAATCGTGCATGTTCTCTGTCGCAGAAGTACGACACGAGCGGTAGGGGCACGGAAATGTGTAAATGCGACACAAGCGGTCAAAAGGTTACAGTTCAAAATTGTTTGAAGCTATGGTCACTATCACCTGTGACCATAGAATAAGATTCAATGTTAATTCATATTATTAAACTTGATATTCCATTCTCCGTCTGTGACCGTTTCAGGGTTGTAATTAATAAATTGCAAAGACAGTCTTTGTGTTTACAAATGAAAATTAAATTCCAGTGTCTTTGTAAGTTTGTAGTGTCTAATTATATTAGTGCTGATGAAAGCTTGGTTGGCGCAGTGACTGTAATTAGACCATTACGTTTAAGAGTCGAGTAGTGGTAGCCCAGTGGTAACGGTCGCGATTTACGTGTTGTAGATCGTGGGTTCGAACCCAAGCAGGCACTTTGTGTAAATTATTCATCGCTCTCACAATGGTGAAGGAAAACATCGTAAGGAAACCGGCCGGCATCCGTCATTCGTCGTCCGTCGCTGAAAACCAGCGCTGGGGCTCTGTCTTGCATACGGTCGCAGCATAATGCTGAGCGATAGCCGTTTTGCGTGGATGTGACGCATGTTTCTCCCTATCTTTTTATTTTATTTTTTGTGTTTATGTTCTTTTTTGCGTCATTTTCACCGCAAATAAAAATATTTTCTTTCTTCTTTCCTAGAACCAAAAATTCGAAGACATGTGACGTCTACCAACCTGGTCAGGGTCTGCGTGGGCCTGCTCCTTCTCACAGAGAGGAGGCCTATGTCCCAGCTATGGGAACATTAATCAAATTATAGTCCAGTTCTGAAAAGTTCCGGTCGACCCTCATACTCAAACAAATTTGAAAGTGAACTTTGTTTTCAAAGTAAATGCGGATGTGATGAGTATCGCAGAATCTAATCTTGACATTGCCCGAGTTTTGAAAAGTTGTGCTTACACAAAATGATTTCATGAATTTTCAGATTGATTTCCCTGCGAGTATTGAAAAAATTGAAGTTTAAGACAGCGGAACAGCAATTTTTTAGGTTTTTTTTTATATTAGGGTGGTTTTTCACGCCTAAATCGCTGAACCGATTTAGATGAAATTTGGTATAGAGATAGTTCGAGTCCAAGGAAAGGACATAGGATACTTTTTATCCCAATATTCCCACGGGATCGCGACTTATGCGGGTGAAGCCGCAGTCGGAAGCTAGTTATACATAAAAATAAAGAACTTATACTCTCTACGACTGCATATTTGTAAATATCATTGCCATTCCTAAAGCAATAGTCAATATGTACACAATTTGACTCAAAGCAGCTTAAGAAAATACCCGCCATGTATATCTTAGAACATTCATTAGTATGTATTGCCTGTTGCTCTTCACTCACACACGAATAAACCTCAAGAATTCTGCTTTACAGACAACCGTTATGACGACTGCATAAGGTTCATTTTAGTGAAGCAAATTCTGAGTTAAGCCCCGTCTCGATGGCTTCCTGTAGAACGTAAGTCTTAAGATACGCACTTGCAAACAATCCCTTTTCAAATTAGTAAAGCAATTTTCTTGAGTTGGAATAAATTGTTTTTCTAGTAATTTTGTCATAATTCACTTGTGCACAGACGCCAGCACATCAAGCTATCCAAAACTGTAAAATATTCGCAATCGACTTTAAACCTTATACTTTAGTAACAAAGTTGAAAATCTCATCATCATCTGCCTAGCTTTTTCCCAACGATGTTGGAGTCGGCTTCCAGTCTAACCAGATGCAGCTGAATACCAGTATTTTACATGGAGCGACTGCCTATCTGACCTCCACAACCCAGTTATTAGGTAATACGATACCTTGGTAAGACTGGTTGTCAGACTGTCGGGCTACTGACTACCCGTAACGACTCTGTCAAAGATTTATGAATAATAGCCGGGCCCAACGGCTTAACGTGCTTTCCGAGGCACGGAGGGGTCTTGGAATGTAAAGATGGTCACCCATCCACGGACCAACCGCGGCAAGGGTAACTTAACCTGATCGATCGACCCGTGCGGCTGTTATTACTTAGCCACAAGCCCCAAAGTTGAAAATATCACACTAATCACACTAATATTATAAAGGCGAAAGTTTGTGAGTGTGTGTGTGTGTGTTTATATGTTTGTTACTTCTTCACGCTTAAACTGCTGAACCGATTTAGATGAAATTTGGTATGAAGATAGTTGGAGTCCCGAGAAAGGACATAGGATACTTTTTATTCCGATATTCCCACGGGATCGACAACTACGCGGGTGAACCCGCGGGGCGCAGCTAGTATTA
Organism: Amphipoea oculea; assembly: GCA_945859645.1. Classification (NCBI taxonomy): domain Eukaryota; kingdom Metazoa; phylum Arthropoda; class Insecta; order Lepidoptera; family Noctuidae; genus Amphipoea; species Amphipoea oculea. The sequence goes on along the minus strand of OX243865.1, from coordinate 17,772,113 downwards.
AATAAATTTGACAGATTGTAATAGCTTGATGTGCTGGCGTCTGTACAACACTAGTTCATTTTGACTAAACTGCAAAGATTCGCTTTTGCTTCTTTCATATGTACATAATAGTGCTCCAGATCGTATTTCGGCCACGGCGGTAAATCTCAACCAAGACTAGCCTTCGATGCGGGACATATTAAAGTGCACAAGTGTGTGCGCAGACACAGGTGCACTCCCTTTTCCCTCAATCTCATAGTTCGATGGGACGGCAATCCGACACGACCGGAGAGAGATCAGGCACAGTACCAACGGCTTAACGTGCTTTCCGAGGCACTAAGAAATTCCTAATTGAAAAAACCCAATAACACTTTGCCCGACCTAAGATTCGAATCCCCACCGCTCAGCAGTCGCGCTTGCGACCACGAGACCAAAGGGACAGTCATAAGCATACACTATATCTATATACATTTGAATATATATATTTTTTTTTTTTTTATTTGAAATGGGCTTGCTCTTGACTCTAGCCTAGGTCAAAGGTGACAGAGACAAAGTCGACGATGGAGCGAGCTTACCCAGAAGAAGCCTGTTCACTCTCACTTTAAAGAGATTCGGGTTGTATGCGCTCGGAAAAACAGACGCAGGTAGAGAGTTCCACTATTTTGCTGTGCGCATTATAAACGACATTTGCAAACGCTTAGGTAGTGCAAATTGTTGGAATAGCATATAAAATTCAAAGTCCTGACTGACTGATATATCAACGCACAGTCTAAACCGCTGGTCCTAGAGACACGAAATTTGGAGGGTGTGTTCTTTGTGAAGAGTAAGTATCCACTAAGAAACGGTTTTACAAAATTCCACTCCACGCCTAAGAACGTCGCGGCCGTTACTACTAGGCCACCACTGCTCTAAACTTGAAAACCTCAAACCCTACAGACCAACTTAAAATGGTCCCTATCCCGTAATACGATTGTGCAATAAAGTCCCTATTTACACAGCTTGTGCGTGCAATTACATTGTATTTCCAACAGTAATTCTGGTATTTGTTTTAAGCCTACAAATTGCGAACAGATTTATTGCACAGAGACAAATGTTACCATGTTTGTCGATGGCATGCAATTTATTTACGATTCCCGGATTCCGGATTCGTGTTTGGTCGAATGACTAATCAGTCATTGGTTTGAATTGTTATAGTTTACTGACAACAGGACGCATGTCAGTGTAACAAAACTAGTATAAGTTGACCAGTTATTGTTGCTGGTTTGTTGTTGATTCTATTGAAACTCCGTACAACGCTAGACCAGCTCAGTATCATTATTGATTCAGCTTGGGTTATAATGGGCCTCACCACATTGGCAAGCAAGAGCGGAGAAAACTCATAGAGATGGTGGGATGAACTTAATTTCAAAAATGTTTGTAGTTTTTGGATAGTAAGACCAGGACCTCATGCAGAACTACTGCTGACCATTTTGCATAAGCATTTTTGCTGTGGATATTTTTGTCATTGGTCTAAATACCAACTAGAAAACAAGAACGAAGTTCCTCCGCACACACACACACACTGGTATATAATAAAAAAGAGATAGAATGAGAGAGAGAAAGTCACATAGACGGGGCATAACACTTTTTCCTTATCTGACAATTTCTATTAGTCAACTCATTCCACAAGCCGCGTTTAGGAATCTCGTTCTAGAAATCTCATTACAAAATTCAAATTTGGTGAAAAGAATCATCAAGTATCAACGTATTTTGGAAACATGTGACTAAAAAGTCGTGGTTCAAGTTTCACGCCCCTTTGTGAAAGTACAAAATAATGAGGTTTTAATCTGATTCTACGAATTCAAACGGATTAGGTCTCACACGTGTTCACTTTATTATCAATCTTGCTCTTCCTGTTTGTAGGTAGAAGTGATTAAGAAAATTGTGTGGGCGTACATAGGAGCACGGGTGGGCTTTGCTTTTCCTATTCTTATTAACCTACTTACTTCGATCTACAGCATGTGTCAGAAGCATAATTACCCCCTTACTAATAAACGTTGTATAGCATCTGTGTAGTTACACAAAGTTTTGTCTTCTTCTTTCGAAAGTCAAATTACTGACGACTGAAAGAGAGAAATCGGTGTGTAACTATTCATCTGATATAATACGTTTATTAGTAAAGGTTTGTCTATAATGTTCTCAATCGGACAAAAGCCTTCTCTCTTTGAGAGGAGTAGGACTTGTATTTCAAAAATTGCCATTACTGCAATGACATAAAGACGCTGCCAACGTCAAATTGTTACTAGAGAGCGCGCGGAATAAATCCGCAAAATAAGTATGCGCGCGACCGAAATCGGAAATAATCGTTTGCCGCTATCTGGACGTTTATTTCAGGTGTCAAGAGAGAGTGCTGTGTTCCGTGTTTTCTAAAGTAAATAATTGCCATCATTACGCCGAAAGTAATTAAAAGTGCTAGCAGGGATATAATCTTAAAGTCAAATGTCGCGCGCAGACTTATCTAGCCCGCACTCTATTGATGTTTGGTTGAATATACGTCAAATTGCCATCAAAATATTACTTACGACTGGCAATAAAAACTGGCCATGTGCGAGTCCGAATCGAAAATTAGGGTTCTGTGTCCGAACACCTTCATTGTGTTATATTTTGTTTGCCCATGATAGAGGTAGTATTTTTTTTATTGCTCGATTGTCCTGCTCTTGACTCTCGATCACGCCTGATGAAAAGTGATGGATGTGGTCTATGATGAAACGAGCGTGCCCAGAAGATGCCTAAGGCACTGGAACTCCCACACATTGATGAAACACAGCAGGCTGCTTGACGCCGGACTCCCGTGGGAGGGTGGTCGCAAACCAGGCGGGCGTTAGCCCTACCACCGCAAGGGAAGAATTGGCCAGTCAAATGCGCCGAGCGCTCGGTTCAGTCGAGTAACTGGCGGAACAAACTGCGCTACACGAGGAAAGAAAGAAAAAGTATATTTATTGCGACTCGTATAGTCACAGTCGGAGGGGGGAGTCATAGTAGGAGGCTTCTTCATGTATTCCAAAATAGTAAATACTTAAATAGTAAAACATATTCAATGATATCCATAATCAGCCTATAATGTTCTCACTGCTGGGACACACGCCTCCTCTCAGTGAGAGCGAATGGGCCGTAATCCACCACGCGGGCCCAGTGCGGGTTTGCAGATGTCACATGTCTTTGAATTTTTGGTTCTAGGACATGCCGGTTTCCTCACGATGTTTTCCTTCACCGTTTTGAGAGCAGTGGTGATGAAATAATTTGCACAAAGTAAAGCGCCTGTTTGGATTCGAACCTACGACCTACAACTCGTAAGTCGCAGCCGTTACCACTTGGCCACCACTGCTCTCTCTTTGATTATGTATTCAATGATGTCCAGCAAAAAAAACTATTTCGTTTAGAAAGTTAGACGGACACGTCGTCGGCTTAGGGTCCCTTTTTGTACGGAATACTTAGAAACAATATCTTTTGTGGATATAGAACTCACACTCATAAAGAAAAGCACCCTCCACTTCTTTAATACTGTTAGTACAGCTGAATAAAGGCCGGCTGCTACAGAAAAGGTTATTTTTCTAACAAATGGGATTGAGTCCGGTTAGAACAAATGAAAAGCCTTTGTTGTTTTTAATTACATTTTACATCTGTAACATGTTGCTTATTTTATCTTAGGGGATTAGCGGATCACTGAATGGTATGTACTGTACAATTTTACATAGATGTGAAATAATAAAATCCATCTGGTCTTGAGAAAGAAAGAAAGAAAGAAATAAAATATGAGAGGTAGAGGGGCTTGTGGCTAAGTAATAACAGCCGCACGGATCGATCGATCAGGTTAAGGTACACTTGCCGCGGTTGGTTCGTGGATGGGTGACCATCTTTACATACCAAGACTCCTCCGTGCCTCGGAAAGCACGTTAAACCGTTGAGCCTGCGCCTCATCTTTCTCCGGTCGTGTCGGATTGCGTGCCATCCCGTCGGACTATGAGAGTAAGGGAAGTGGGAGTACACCTATGTGCACCAGTGTGTCTGCACCGTCAGCTTCCAAACTCAGGGCTGTTACTAAGTTTGTAATACATAATCAGCCTATAATGTTCCCACTGCTGGGACGCAGGCCTCCTCTCGGTAAGAGGGAATGGAATGGAAGTTTGTAATGGAAAACCCCAATCAAGTACCACACTATATTATATCACACTAATATTATAAAGGCGAGAAAGTTTGTGAGTGTGTGTGTGTTTATATGTTTGCTACTTCTTCAACCCTAAACCACTGAACCGATTCAGATGAAATTTGGTATAGAGATAGTTTGAGTCCCGGAAAAGGACAAAGGATAGTTTTTATCCCGATATTCCCACGGGATCGAGTCTTATGCGGGTGAAACCGCGGGGCGCAGCTAGTCACACTATCACACTATCACACTAATATTATAAAGGCGAAAGTTTGTGAGTGTGTGTGTGTGTTTATATGTTTGTTACCTCTTCACGCCTAAACCACTGAACCGATTTAGATGAAATTTGGTATAGAGATAGTTTGAGTCCCGGAAAAGGACATAGGATAGTTTTTATCCCGATATTCCCACGGGATCGAAACTTATGCGGGTGAAACCGCGGGGCGCAGCTAGTTCAGCAATAAAAAATAAAATAATAACTTATATTAAACTTAAAATAACATTAAACATCAAATAAGATTCATAGTTCTTTGAACCCGCGACTAAATGAACTGAAAAGTAATTCATAACAAATTGTAAGACAACTCAAGACGCCATTACATCTAAAAGTAACTTAATAAAAGCATTAGAAAATCTGCCTAACCCTTTTGAAATATAAGTGACGTCATGAGGTCTATGACCTGCGGGGTAGTTGCGTAACACACTATCAGTAGCAATGGGTTTCATTTTGACAGTTCAACAACATTCATTGCGTTATATACGTTGTTGAGCAGACACATTTTTCGACATTATGGAGCAATGGATTAGCAATATACTTCAAAATGATTCAGATTGGTTTCAGCAAAATGAAATTCACATTTAACCCAAAACTTAAGAAAGTTGAAATAAAATCAAGTCAATAAATCAAAGGTTCACAAAATTTTGTGGGTAGTAATGTCAATACTTAGGGGTTATTTAAGGTTATTATTATTTTAAAAAGTAAAGTTTGCCCAGGCCTAACCAAATTCGTAAGTATCAAAGAAGGCTGTTCTGTCATTTCGGGTCAATTTTCTTTATGAAACGAGTAGTAATAAGGTTATTATTATCACTAACTACAACAGCAGTAATTGAAACGAAGTTTTTTAACGGTAAGGGTAACCTGGTATAAATCGTGACGTAAAGAAAACGCGTTATGCCCCCTCTATATACAGTAAAAAGAGACAGAGAGAGACAGTTTTCATGGTTTTTGAGGCTGCTGAAGTTAGTCAAAGTGGGGTCAAAATGAAAATCCATGATGGCGGTTGCAAAACTTTTTTTTTTGCCATAGGTGAGATTGCTGAAGCCGAGAGGATTTTTTTCTCTCCCCACACGTTTTTTTTTTAATCTGAAAAGTCTAAAACATGAACATAATATGATCACCAATTAATTCGATCTTCATTGCAAAGCCAGACACGTGATGAAAAGCTACGCCTTTCTTATATGATTAAAAGAAAAAAAAGACGGGTTGCACTCCGGGAGTGCCGGCAGAAGTGAAAACTTGAATATTAACGTTGAAATAAATCAATTATTAATTTAATTAATATTACTCATTTTTTTTTTCAATATTTCTGCGTCACTTTTTTCATTAATAGATGCACTTTGTTCAATTTCCATATTTTAAACACTTTCGGTCTTATTCATAAAAAAAAGCCTATTGAAGGTTTAAACCATTCATTAGTTAAAATGCTCAATAGGCCTTTAAAACATTCGATAAAATTTTGTATTCATAAACGCTTCATAAACGTTCTATAACTAGAATGTCCTACAACTTCTAAATGTTGCCATTATAATGAAGTCATCCAACAAATTGGCCAACACATTAAATCGGCATACGAGAATATCTGTCTACGAACCGAATATTTGTGTCCATAGACATTATTACGTATGAAAAACTAATTTATTGTCTACAGTTTCAACAGTTTTGACGCGACAACGTCATGGTCGTCATGGAAACAATATGAATATGTCAATGAATGAATTTGATATTGTATGTGTCAAACTAAAAAACTTTTGAATATTTTTTTTGTATTTAAAATAAATGAAATTAAGACCGGAGACTAGTTGCAATAAAGGGCAAAGAATTGAATATTGGTTGGAGGAGGATAAGGTGTGTACCTACTGTTACAGCTAAAATGTGTTCAAAGTAAGTTATGTTTTGTAAACATTCTCAATTTCTTATACTTATGCTTGCTTTTGCTTCTAATCCTTACATTTTTTGGAAGAATTGGTCAGGGAGAGGTCTCCATAATAGAAAATAAAAACACTGACACAAGCACTAACGCTAAACAGGGGCAGCCTGGAGTAGGGTAATATTGGGCATTCTATGCCACTGTCGGCAAGTAGCTCGGCTAGTGCGCCTCGCTACGCGCCAGTGGCATAGAATGCCCAATATTAAACGATCGACTCGACTGTGTAGTAGATTACTGTATTCACCTGGACATCATGTGAGTTATACTACTGGCCGCCAGTAGCTGGGCGAGTTCACCTCGCTGCGGACGATGTTATGGATCATTTTGACATGCGTTTCGTTGTTAGAAACGACTTGATGATTAGTGATATGCGCTTCAAATGGTAGAAACGACTTGTTGGTTTTTTGTAATGCGCTTCAGCAATGGAAACGACTTGATTAATTTGGCACATTCAGTATTAGAATCGACTGGTATTACTGTACTCATACAAAGATCATGAGAGTTATACCACTGGCCGCCAGTAGCTAGGCGAGTTTGCTTCGCTTCGGCCAGTGGTGACAACTATCCACACGATCAATGATTAAGATTTAATTTACTCATTTTGAAATGCGTTTCGTGGTTAGAAACGACTTGATGATTTTGACATGCGCTTCAACGGTGGAAACGACTTGCTAATTTGGTCATGCATTTCAGTATTAGAAACGACTTTTTGGTTTTTTGTAATGCGCTTCAACAATGGAAACGACTTGATGATTTGGTCATGCATTTCAGTATTAGAAACGACTTGGGTTTTGTAATGCGCTTCGTGAGTGGAAACGACTTGGTGTTTTTGACATGCGTCTCAATATTAGAAACGACTTGTTGGTTTTTGTAATGCGCTTCGTGGGTCGAAACGACTTGGTGTTTTTGACATGCGTCTCAATATTAGAAACGACTTGTTGGTTTTTGTAATGCGCTTCGTGGGTCGAAACGACTTGGTGTTTTTGACATGCGTCTCAATATTAGAAACGACTTTTTATCTCACTGCTTTGAAGTAGATCTGCATAATAAACAAGGTACATTATTATATTTAGTTTATTTTTCGTAAAACATTGGTTTTTCTAGGAATAAAGTATCTACCGAGCGCACGAACTCTTGTAGTTTTCGCCACTGAGACGAATCCGCGTCGGTCTGGAACTTGAGTCGCACAAGCGCCTTCTTCCACAGCTCCAGGGAGTCGGTGTGGCGTGCGTCGTCAGCCTTGTACACCTTGCAGTCGATGTAGTACTCTCCGTTGATGCTCGCTGCGCGCCGCTCGCAGCCGTTGGCGACTCGGTTAACGAAGAATGATGATAGACATGTACTCGATGAATCGTCTTTTGGCACGGTGTCAGACCCGTAGTTGTTACTGATACCGAATACATCATTATCAGTATTGGTTTTTTTACTGAAACAACATCGAAAGCTTCTATTAGTTCATCATACACACACAGAGTACATTTACCGTTTAGATACGCAAAGGAAAAAAAATACACACTCAGTCAAAATAGGTACTTGCAGAACACGAGAGACGTACGAATAAAAATGACTGATGATTTTTAACTGGTATGGCGAACTAAATGATTGAATAGTTTGTTTACCTCGAACGATTTAAATTCGTTGATGGTGGGTGCGACTTGCGTTTCCTATTGTTGTCTGCAGACGGTTTGCGGCCGGGTTTGGTTTTCTGATCGGCGATCGGAGCTTGTTGAAAGTACTCGCACTCAGAGTCAGACCTGAAATAAAGATACAACAAAATAATAGTCAAACATAATTATTACAATTAGTACATCGGGTCAGGTCTCTGAACTATGTACCGAGTGGAATGTTTTATACTTACATTTTCCAATTATGTCCAATCGATATGGCAGGCTGGCAGGCGTAGTGACAGACGGCAGCAGGCAGCGGTTAGTTATCAACACTGATATTGATAGGATAACGCAGCAGGGTTGCAGAACACTTCTTGAAGATTACTTCCACACTTGTAGACTTCAGTTAGTTTGTACCGAGTACTTCGAAAACATGTAGCTTATAAATCAGAAAACGAACGATAATTCACTATGTTAAAAATGACAGCAACCGTTCATATAATATTGTGTAAAACAACTTCTTTCCTTAGACGCATTATACTTGATCAAAAAGTGAAGACTAAGGATGTTTGAGGTAGCATCGATTGACGACACTGCGAAACGACTTAGGGTTGACAAAACGTTGACCAGTAGATAAGTTATCAACAACGCTAATAGGGAATATTCTTGCTTTAATTATTTGGCAATCTAGAGACAATCATAACATTAGTATTTATCATGTTATGGGTAGTTCTTCAGGGACAAAATTTTCGATGTCTGTGGGTATATTTCTGTACCCAACTAACAAAACTGCATGTAATATTTTTTTTTTTACAGTTTATCTTTATCCCTTACTAGGTCAAATGATATTTTTTAAATATTTGCTGTCTAGGTACAAAATAAAAATATTTGAAGTTCGTTCTTCTGATTCATATAAGGCGTCCGTTTGCCATTTTCCGGAACAAAATGGTCGATGTCGCATTTTCCCTTTGATTCATCAATATAAATTATAATTATATCGAAAGGAAATAAGTTGTCCTCTTACAAAAAAAATGTGTATTAGTTATAGCTACGTTAGTGTGTTTATATATAAGTAAATAAGAAGTGTCCGGCGTATAATACTGATTAATGTGGCGTAAGCTGCACTTGACCGTACTTGATCGGGTAATAATAATGAGAGTCTGGATTCCCGCGCGGGGGGAGCCTGTGGTGCAACGGACAAGCTAGAAGGCGGACGTGCGGCTGGTTGGTTTAGATCCCGGAGTTACGAAGGATAACATCTGATTCTTCTGTGTTTGGTTCAGGTGGCACTCTGATTACAATGCCTACCTTATAAAATTTATTTAACTGTTTTAAAACTTTAATCTATGTTTCGTGTGATGCTTTTGGGTTATAGATTCGTGTAGTAAAATGACAATAATGAAGTCTGTATGTATGATGAGTTATGCATGATTGTAGGCAAAATTCTGATACAACTGTGCCTGATTCGTATGGTCAATACCCCATATAAATAATAAAATAAATTAGATTTCCCCTCTCCAGCACGAAAAGAGTGCTTTTATTGCATTATAATGTCCAATTTTCGACCGTGTACAAGTCTAGTCTAGTCTAGAGTTCTAGTCTTATTTATTATTATTTACCCTTTTGAACAATTAAAAAATGACAGGAGTATAAACTTGTTCTAAATATGGCACTTTTGGTATGTCTTAGTCTTAGTTAAGAATTAATAATTATTGTTTAGAATTAACAATCATAACTAACGGTGTATTTATTACTTTTTATTTCTGTTTCTGATTCATCTGGGTACAAAATATTCGAACGTCGATATCTTGAAAACTACTTTATAAAAACGAGTCCCTCATACAAACATATGTTATTTGGTATACCTATTTTTATATGAACATGTGTTACAGAGCTGAAAGTGAAATTAAATTTTGGCCATATGGATCAGTCGAAGAATCAAATTTCGAAGAACTACCCTTATACATCCCAGTTTTACTTGTTGTGATACTTTTATGTTCGAGTGAAGTAGGTACAGGATATAAGTTAACTTGTAACAGTAAGAAATTTTAAATGAACTTAATTTTTAATTCTCTTCTTAAGGTTAGAAACCTATATTCTTACTACATTTTATTTATTTCGTGATAGTATACCTAGTTTCTGATACTTATCCGTACCTTAATATGTATGCGTGACAACCTTGACTAAAATAGCTTACTGTTGCGAATGCAACTTAGCTGACGAATAACAAGAAACAAGGTTACACGTGTAATGTTTTACGCAATACCAATTATTTTAACCAAATATTTTATTGATTTTCGGGAATTGATCGTTGATCGTATGACTAGGTAGTCAATAACGAATACTTCGTTAGTTAGTAACGTTTAAAAGTCAAAAAACTAAAAATTAATTTAACATTATCTCAAAGCTACGACGCGTGACGGAGTGTAAATTCTTTAATCATTTAAAAATATATGGATTCACAGCGAATGTCGAAATAACTACAGTCTTATAATACCCGAAGCAGCTAGTACCTGACGTTTAATATTGTGATCTGAATACACCCTCACATTTGAACTACATAAAATTGGAACATTTATGTACAACATTAAGAACAAAAAGGTAATTATTGAATAAATTCGTATTTTCGTTTAAAATGTTGTTGATTTTCACTAAAAATAGGTACTAAACGATCTTTCTTTTTTTTCAGAAACACGTTGATACCTAACCAGATGCACTGGTTGATGAATAAGTAATCATCAAACTTGGAAGACGTATGCAGACCTGGTCCAGATTAAACAATTTGATAATTTCGACACACTACACTTACTTCGATTGTTCATTAGTCGGTATACTTGGGTAAGATCGTTTCATTGCGAGTTTAGCGTCTATACCTTTTGGGAGATAATTAATTTCGATTAGTACAATAATGCCCCACTGTTCGGTTTGCAACTTATTTGTAGATAATCGTCGATGGTCTGGTCATTTACGTAGTAATGTTCATAAAAACAATAGTGCGAGCACTATTTTTGACAATGTCGCAATTATTAATTCTGCGTTTAAAAAACGAATTGTTAGTTACAAGATCAACTGCAAGCAACTGGCGAACAAATAAATAATTTTCCTGAAATGTTTCTCAATAATATTAGTGAACAAGTTAAAACTCTAATAAACCGCTCATTATTGAAACATACAGCTGTGAAAATAAATTTCGAACTTTTTTCTTTTTTTCTTATGTTTAAAAATGATCAAAAGGAAATGAAATCCTTCGCTACAAAAAACATTATTATTAACTTTAATTACGATTTTGATTCAATTTATAAAGCAACGGTTGATTCACTGTTAAAGAAAATTGAAGAGTTTCAGGAGAGAGATAGTGGTTGGACATTTTCGAGCAATTCCCATGTAGAAATAAATATTAACAAATATCAACCTCTCGGCGGATCTAAATTTATAACCTTACCAAAATGTTTAAAAAATAAAAAAGCTTGTTTGAATATTCGTAACAATGATGAGTATTGTTTTTTATGGTGCGTAGTGGCGGCTCTGTACCCCACCAACCAACATCCCGACAGAGTTTCATCTTATCCCTACTTTCAGGATGTTTTGAATGTTGATGGTTTGACATTTCCAATAACATTTTCGGACATAGCTGTCTTTGAGAAGAATAATCCGTTTTTGAATATTTACGTGTATGGTTTAAAAAATGAGAAGACTATCATTGGACCTTTGTATTCAACATCGAATCATAAATCTAAGAGCATCCATCTATTGTTCTTAGAAAATAATACTAATACTCATTATTGTCTTATCAATGATTTGCCTCGTCTAGTCAGAAACCAGATAACCAAACATCATGGTAAACTGTACTTTTGCGAAACGTGCTTATTGTTTTTTCCAACGCGCAGCCGAATTGAATCTCATCTGTGTGGAGGGATTGCTACAGTATTACCAGAAAAAGGAACATTTTTAAAATTCAAAAATTATGATAGAAAACAAAACATTCCTTTCGTCATATACGCTGATTTCGAAACGATACTCGAACCGATTTCCGGCGATGAATTCAACACCGCTAACACGTCATACTCACATCGTCACGTGGCGGCCGCGTTCGCCTATAATGTAGTGTCATCATTTAACGATAGGGTTGGCGGCTATAGAAGTTATCGCGGAAAAGATTGTGTTTCAAAATTTATACATTTACTGACTGAAGATGCTAAAGCAATACACAAAATTCTAACTAAAAGCGAGCCTATGATATTCACAGAAATAGATGCTCTTGATTTCAAACACGCTGTTAAGTGCTACATTTGTGAAAATTTTCTGTTGACCGATAGAGTAAGGGATCACTGTCATATTACAGGCCGGTACCGAGGTGCAGCACATCGACACTGCAACCTACAACACAAAGTACCAAAATTCATCCCAGTATTTTTTCATAACTTATCTGGATACGATTGTCATTTATTTATTAAAAAGTTAGGCGAAATTCCAGGACAAATTAAAATAATACCCAAGACTAAGGAAAAATATATATCGTTTACAAAGTTTATTTCTATTGCTGATAACGAGTTTATACAAATAAGGTTTTTAGATTCCTTCAACTTTTTAGGAACTAGTTTAGACAAACTTGCTAAAACATTGCAAGAAGACGATTTTGTTAACCTTAAATCAATTTTTACTGATGAAACACAATTTAGTTTGCTGACTCGTAAAGGTGTGTACCCGTATGACTATATGAAAGATTGGAAATGTTACGATCAAAAGTCATTACCATCTAAATATTATTTCCATAACTCTTTGACTAACGAAGGTATTAGCGATGAGGATTATACTCATGCTCAGAATGTTTGGACTGAATTCAATATTAATGACCTAGGCGAGTATACAGATCTATACTTAAAAACAGACGTGCTTTTGTTGACAGACATATTTCAAAAGTTTCGGAAAACATGTAAACAATATTACAAACTCGATCCTGCCTTTTACATAACTGCACCCAGTTTATCGTTCGATGCAATGTTGCTAAAAACAGGTGTTCAGTTAGAACTGATTTCGGATTTAGCTATCGTCAGAATGATTCAAAGCGGTATACGAGGGGGTTTGTGCATGTGTTCCCATCGGTATGCAAAAGCAAATCACAAATACATGCCGGAACATAATGCATCACAGCCTCAGAGTTTCATAGTATATCTAGATTGTAATAACCTATACGGTTTTAGCATGTGTCAGTATTTACCATATTCTAGTTTTAGATTTCTTGATGAAAATGAAATAACTAATTTTCGTGTTGAAAATGTCGAGGATAACTCTGAGTGGGGCTTTATATTAGAAGTAGATCTTTTTTATCCTGAACATTTACACAAACACCACAATGATTTACCATTTTGTCCTGAAAAATGTATACCTCCAGGAGGTAAAACGAAGAAACTAGTTGCAAATTTGCATAATAAGTACAACTACGTAATACATTACGTTCATTTAAAAAAGTGTTTAGAACATGGCTTAATATTACGTAAAGTTCATAAAGCTATTACTTTCAGACAAAGTCCCTATTTAAAACAGTACATAGAATTAAACACTCGATTAAGGCAAAAGGCAAAAAGTTCTTTCGAACAAGACTTTTTTAAGTTGTTAAACAACAGTGTTTTTGGTAAGACATTAGAAAATACTGAAAATAGAGTAACCGTTCATTTAGTTAATCAATGGTGCGATCAATCTAACCGAACTAAGAAATTTATATCCTCCGAGAGACTTGTAGCCAACCCCTATTTCCATAGCGCTTCTATTCTAACTGAAAACTTAGTTGCAATACAAATGAAACCTGACCAAATTATTTTAGATAAACCTATTTATATTGGATTTACTGTATTAGAACTTTCTAAGACACATATGTATGACTTTCATTACAATATTGTAAAACCTTTTTACGAAGACCGAGTGCAGCTGTGTTATACAGATACCGATTCGTTTGTCTATAAAATATCCACGTTTGATTTTTATCGTGACTTGAAGTATAATTTTTTGCAATATTTCGACACCAGTAACTATGATGATAAAAATGATTTTAATATACCAATTATGAACAAAAAAGTTCCAGGTTTGTTCAAAGACGAAATGGGAGGAAAATATATCTCAGATTTTGTTGGTTTGAGATCAAAACTTTACTCAATAAAAACAGTCGATAAAATCATTAAAAAAGCAAAAGGAGTAAAATCAAGTGTAGTAAGAGACTTAAATATATCAGATTATGAAAATATTTTATTAGATGGTGGAATTATTCGTAGAAAAAATATTATGTTTAAATCCATAAAGCACGAAATATTTACTAAGAGTGTCAACAAAATTGCCTTATCTCGAAATGATGATAAACGGTCAATATCTGTAGATCGAATATCAACGCGAGCCTGGGGTCACTCACTTATTTTAAAGAGCGAAAATGAATTTTAAGATTATGCTAATTAGTAATAGAGTTCGATTATAATTAATGTAACTTATGTAATATAATCTTAATATAGTTCTTAAAAATATACCTAGGTAACTTTTTAATGTATGATAAATATAATTCTTAGTTTTAAAAACCTAAGTTAATGTAAAAATGTAAATAAAATGTGAATATTATGAATACTTGTTTAATTTATGTTTTAAAACATCATCCTCCTTTTTTGTAGTTGGTTAAATAAAATGAAACCCGACCAAGATTCAATTTTCAACATGAAATGCATGTTGAAACTTGTCGAAACTTGTTGAAACTTGTCGTTCATTTGTCAGAGGTAAAATGTATTTTGTACGTAAGGGTCAGTTCACACCGCGACGCGCAGTTTTCAAGATAGCAATACAATTATAGACCTTACCTGCTACACAAAAAAGTACATAATTCTGTGTGTCTACTACGTCGAGCTACGCCGCGCGGCCCTCCTCACTGTTGTGTACCTTTTTTGTGCAGTAGATAAGGTCTATAATTGTATTGCTATCTTGAAAACTGCGCGTCGCGTCGCGTCGCGGTGTGAACTGACCCTAATACAATAAGACTGATTATACAAATTTCGAAGAGCCATGTTTGCGTCAATTGCATAATGCTGATCATACAAACACACAACAGTGCATTGCCCTTACAAATGCTTAGTTAACATTATAATAATAAACCAACGTTTCATTTATAAATTGTGAATTCATGCGATGGTTTTATTATTTTTTTGCCATTTACGAAATAATACTCATCTCGAGTACTTGTACTAAGAACACAGTGTCGTACTTTTTGCGGGCATGTCATCGGTAAGTTTCCTAATTTATTTTTATATTGTTTAGTAACTAGAGATTGAATTCGCAGCAATGTTGGTCACAGTTATTAGTGAATCTGCTATGAATATTTTAACCCGCAGACAATTCGTTTATGCATCACGATATCAACATCTACGTTTAAGTTTAATGAGTGTCTATTTTTGTTCCAGATTACAGAATCAGAGATTATGTTTAGCCAGTACGCTCAAAATCCTTATGAAGGATTCTCCGAAACGCTTCACAACGAACCCGAGCACATAAAACAAGTGACGAAAGAAAAGAAATCAAAACAACGATGCAGGGAAAAGTCGAAGAAGCAAAATCCAACTAAATCTTTTGTGATGAGTAGATTACAGCGACGAGGGATCAAATTAATTAAAATATCAGTCGTAGATCTGTGCAATAACAATCCGCAAACCAGTGACAGTGACAGTGATAGTGAGAACGTTATTATAAGTGCTCAATACATTGTTAAAGACGCTATCGACAATGTTATGGACGAAACTGAATCTTTAGTTAAAAAAATATCTAAATCTTTAATAGATAGTGATTTTTAATACTTAACTGTTTGCGTATGCAGTTCTTTAGGTAAATTCTTAGTGGTTGTTTTATTTGAAGATGTGTTGGGTGTTTAACAAAATAAAAGCAGTTTTACCATACAAATTATTTTTTATTTATGAAACCAATAACCTTATAAGTAGGTACACATTTATAACTCTAAATACTTTCTTATACATAACACATTTTTAAGAGCACAATGCTTTAAATGTTTATTACAATTTAAATTAGTTCTTCCTTCACAGTATCTTTTATGTAAAATAAAGAAGTTAGGACATTTTTCAGTACCAAGGTCTGATACTTTACAGTTCTCACAAAGTTCCTTTATCCACTTTACTTTCTCCAAACCATTAACAACGATTTCCTTATTTTCTAGATAGGGAACGATTATACGACGAAATTCTCTATAGTCGATGTACCCTTCGTTCCAAAAAATACCTCTGTTTCTTTCCAGCCATTTAACTTGCCTCTTTTCATCGCTTGTTAAGTGTTTAAACAAGTATGGTGGTTTTATTAAAAATGTTTGGGTATAATCACGGGTAGCAAAAGCTAACTCTTTTATTATAAAATTATTGTAATGGTCTTTAAACCCTTGAACATCTACTATGACAGTATCCGGATTCATGATATTTTCCTCACAGTATTACTTAAAGGTTTATATTCAATAATACAGTCGTTCAATATAAGACAATACGCAGAAGTTTGATCTGGTATTTCCGAATCACTCTCAATTTCCACTCTTACGTCCACAACAGGGCCTGTCTTTACATTATCAGCTTGTCTAGAGCAATCGATGACAAATAGTGGTGCCAAATCTTTAAATTGTTTTTCACTTAATAAGGGCTCCGGTCGACGTCCGTAATAAGACTGTTGAAATCTGACGTATTGCTCGTATAATAAAGCGATTCTATTATTCGCGAAACTCACATTTAGGTTTTCATACGGGAAGTAAGTAGAGTTGAGGTACACTCTAACATCACGAACATGACAATGATCGAACTGAGACATATCAGAACTGCCATTGTTTTTTCTATTTGTCTGTAGTCCCATAATAATGTATCTTGGTTTCTCTATTTGCGAGGATGTTTTGATTGACCAGGTATGTTTTGTAGTTTTAGGTAAAGCCGGATATTCGTACAGATCCCAATTTCTGAATATCATCTGGAGTGGTCGATCTTTCTCTAATAGTTTCAGCAAATTTATTTTCTCTTTGTCAGACACTTTAACGTGCGGTACACGCCAAATGATTTTATTTATCTGAACGTCTTCTACAATTTCACCGGTGTTAAGTTTTACAGCATTCAGGTTAGTGTTACTTCGTAGCAATATCAGTTCGTGCCTGCTATTTATAACGACTTTCTTGAAATCCTCTGCGAAACCGATGATTTTACAGAGTGGTATAGAAGCAGAAAAATTACCTCCGTCAATGTTTTTTGTACCATCGATATTCCAGCCCCACGAATTCGATGTCTTTGATTCATTCTCATTCATTGATATTAACGATTTCATGGTGGTAGTTACGCCAGCATTTTTTATTCTATCAATTTCCACTCCGTTTAGCTCGTACCTTATGTCTTGAAACAAGTAGAGTAGAGCATTATTCGTGAATTGAACACTAGTGGCTTTATCTTTCATGTCCTTTTTGCTAACAATAACGGATCCTTCCAAATACAAGGTACTCGCTGATGGAAGGATGTACAAGTCCTGTTGGTTAATAGGTATGCGAATTTCATCGTTTCTGTTGAAACTAGTCACATAGGGCTTGTAAGAATGAAATTCAATTCCTTCAACCGTAGTATCATAAGTCGGAGCGGATAAAACGTCTAAGATATTCATTTTAGCAAACCGATCACTTTGAGAAATGCCTTGTTGTCTTTGGTTAATTTTATTTTCTTCTTACGGCGAGCTCTTATTTGGTCGGATGCTTGAGCGGGACTGATATTTTGAATTTCTTGATGCACATATTTATTGTAGTCAATCATTTTTTTCTTCTAAGATGCAAATACAGCTGCACTTCTTCACCACGTAGATTTATTAAGCGGTTATTTATATCTATCAACCGGATATGTATGCAGCTTATGTTGTTTTGGTTGATTGGAAAGTATATTGCGTTTTTCGGAATTTCTATAATCCTATAGCCAGGAGGTACGTTAAGTGCGAATTCGTGAATTATGTGACTCGGTTTTCCATTTGTGTACGAGCCGCTTACGATATCACATTCGATCCTGATCACTGTCGTAGGTAAAATGTTGACTGGAAACTGAGACACATGCCATTTATTTGGTTCCAAGATCTGCTTATTAAAACCTAATAAATTTCTGATAGTATCTTCTTTACTAAAATTTATGTTTTTTGTACAGAATACAGTAGTTTTTAATGTATTGTTATTGCACTGCAGTTTGATTGATGCATCTTTAATTTTAGATTTTAGGTAATCATTAATATCTTGCAATTCGTAGGTGCCTTCTGGTATTTCAATTACTTCGTTAGAACCATAATAGAACTTATTATTCGTTTCGTCAATGTTTGGAATAGAATTAAATGTTGAGAAATGCAATAAGGCACACTCATACTGTTCATTTAGTTGCAATGTGTTAGGATAGTACGTAGATAAAGTTGACGAGTTTCCAGTTATTGACAATGTGAGTGACATCTTGCAAATGGTTGAAATAAAAGAAAATCATAATTTTTATACATTTTTATTCCAAAAAGTCCTTAGATATTCTAAACATAAGTGTCCACAGTTTTCTGTGTTAAATTTCTGATATCTAGTATAGTTATAAAAAACATTACATTTCTTAAAATATCGCATTAGTTCCAATGGAGGTTTCAAATCCCCAAAGCTATCAAAATATTCACAATAGTTGTTAACTTTAACATAAGCTACCCAATGTGTCCCAGCATTTTTATAATTATCCAAGTTAACGACACCACATTCAATCCGTTTTGGCATCCTTGGTAATTGATCCTTCATGTAGACTCCTCGAAAGTAGGGAATGTTACGTGCATCCTTTTGGATATCTACATTAGTTAGAGGACGATTAGGTAGCTTATTTCTTAGTTTTTTGAAGATTTTATAAATAAACCTTTACCATTTTTATGTGACTTAATGTATAAACCTTTGCCTAACTTTAAAGACTCCATAGCCTTATTGTGTCGTACTGTTTCTTGCAAATTTTGCTGACCAGCTTTGTAATCGTTAACAGTTTTTGCAATACCCGCCGCACCACCAGCTAAAGTTCCTAAAGCCGATAAACCAGCAAAAATTGGGATTAATGGTAGAATTCCTCCAGTCTTTGGTAACGGTATCACTCGCGGTACTCGAATTTTTGAGATTTTTGGAAATATTTTTTTTGCCGCTGCGTAAGCAACGTTGATTAATGTTTTGCTATCCTTTGGGTTCAGTTTCTTGATCGTTGATTTTATTTTTGACACGAAACTTTTAAACGTTTTAACACCGGAACCAGATTTCAGTTTGGCTTTCATAACTTTGCTCACTATCCATGAACTCAGTTTTTCACCTTTTCCAGCATCTTTCGACTTAAGTCTTTGTTTAGCCATATTTAGTAGTTGTAAATCGGCTTTGTGGCGATTGGGTAAGTCTGTATGGTTTGCATAGGCAATGTCGTGATGCATACAAGCTTCGTCTAGCTTATTCACACCGCGATCACCTCGTTGTAATCGTTTCTCGAGTTTTGTTCCTGGTCCGCAATAATTATAACCAGGCAAATGAAGTTCGAACGGTAGATTATTAATTAATGTATTAACCAGTTCACCACCTTGCATTGTCCGAATTGTAATGATGGAAATAGTGCAAAAATAATGTTTATATTAATATTATTTTTAACCTACGATTGCAGTTTTGTTAATCCAACTGTTTTCTTCATTGTTTAGACCCAACCATTTCACGAAAATTTTTGATCCTTTTCTTTTTAAAACTCTTTCTATCAAATAAACACCAGGATATTTAGATTTTTGAAGTTCTTGCTCGTAAAAGGTTCCCAATATAGCTTGCTTTCGCTGATCTTCTAAATGATACGTTACAGGTATGGTAAAATTAATCTTTTTTATGGCAAATATTTCAGTCGACCAATTAGGTGTATATCCTTTCTCAAACTGGTGTTTGTATTTACTGATCCGAACAAAATCACCCACTTTGAACTTAGGTTTTCTACAAATAGGTGCATGTTTAAATGATTTTTTTATATTTTCTTCTATAACTGACATATTAGCTTTATTCACTTCGTTAGGTTTAACTCTAATTGTTCGATGCTTTGTGTTGTTATATATCTTTAATGTATGTTGTAACGGTAAATCTAACCATTTATAGTTTCCATTCAGACTAAAATATTTATATAATTTATTTTTAATAGTTTTAATCAGTCGCTCTACAATCGTAGCTTTTTTGGTAGAAAATGATGAATAATGGTTAATATTGTAAGACTTCATAAGCATCTGAAATGAGTTGTTATAAAACTCTGTTCCCATGTCCGTTTGTAAATTGTCAGGTTTACGTTTGCTGTTAATCAATATTTGTTGAAATGCACGAGTAACATCAAGTTTATTTTTTGTTTTTAGTGGCTCTGTCCAAGCATACTTTGAGAAGCAGTCAATCACCACTAAAATGTAACTGTAACCCTTATTATATTTCTTTAGGTTTTGCATGTCCATCAGATCAGCTTGCCACAAGTCATCAATTCCCTTTAGAATGACAGGACGTCTAAGGAAATTTCTTCGTGCTGCTTTTCATTTTTCATTAACAATTTGCTGTTTTGCCATTACTGAGTTTTTTGAAGTAATTTATCAACCTCTGCTTTAGTATAAAACTTATCTTGCAAATGACGTAAAGTCGCAGCTATCTCGGCTTTTAAAGTAACCTGAACTGTTTCCCGTGCGTCTTTAATACATTGTGAACGCAATGTACCAATAAGTGTATTAAATTCTTTTATCATATTGGCACTCAATCGATCTACATAATCCTTGTTCACTGCATCGGCAGCTTCTACTGGATTTTTAATTCCTCTCAGTCTTGATGTTTTTAAATCAAAATCTCCGTTTTCTGATTTTAATAATGTATTTTCATTGATCTCAAATAACTCTGATAATCGCATTCTTTTATGAATATAATGTCCGAATTTATCTACGTTCATGTTTAAGGTGTATTGTGTTGTGAGGTTTATAATAAAATGAACACACATTTTTAAATACATAGGTGTTTTATTTATTGATAATTTTACTTTCACGTAATTCTTCAATGATAGATATAATTTCATTATCTAATCCTGTGTTACCAGCATCTCGAGATGCAATTAATAATTTTAACCTATCCACCAGTTCATTTGGATCGTCCCAATATACAAAATCGACCTTTTTCTTCCACATTTTTGTCAAGGGTAGACCTTTTCCCTTCGATTGAGGGGTCTGAATTGTACTTTGTAGTTTGAAAAGAGGCTTAATAACTTGCATATACTTTTGACCTTTATTACTTTTTATTGGTTTATCCGGTTCATAGTCTCGTCGATGTGCGTTTGTATCGAGTAGCATTGACTTATAATGCTGCATGTCACTCTCTGTAACCATGCTTAAATCTACGTTCTTCTTCAGTAACAACTGTTTCAAACCAGACGTATTTCGGTATTTGCGTCCAGCTACAGTGATAAACTCATCGCTGATCGTTATACGAGCAGAACCTAACATCAATTTCCCGTTCTCTACTCTGACACCGAATGGAATATCTGACAGTGCTTCTGAGGATACTGACCAGGATGACGTGTCACGACCTGGGTTGTTTTCAACTAATGATTTATATGAAGAGTCACTTTCGATATCAGATTCATATTCGTTTGTATTGTCTTTGTTATTATTGGCTTCTTCATTCTGCAAAGTTTTATCAATAAACGGAAGTTCTTCATTTTTTGTAGGACTCGGAAAAGACGTCTGTTTACTGGCATTAGCAATCTGGTTGAGTGGTTCTGTTACAGGCTTGAAAACTGATTCCAGTGTTTGCTGATTGTTAATCTCAACATCTCTCATTTTTCGTACTTTTTTCTTAACAGCGTCGACAGCAACTACTATTTGTCTTTTTAGCGATTTTTCCATTGCAGAAAAACGAACCGATAGTGATTGATTAAGCGATGTCTGAAGAATAATAATATCACGAAGGTAACGGACTTAAATAACCATATTCTTAATCAAAGACTACAAAGGTGTCAAATTTGTTTCTATAACATCCTTTATTTTTTGAACAATCCTTATTAATTACTACATAATTGAAGGGCTCATTCCATATTTTGGAACACATTTCACGAAATTCAGTCCATGTCATATCAGTGTTGACATGTTCTTCATAAATATGACGCAAATTAATGTCATCTTGCTTAAAAAGTATGATTAAATTCGCGTTGTCTCTTACTAACTGCTTAGGGATTTTACTATAAGTTTGATTTAGATAAAAACAATCGATGAACTTGTGTCTTCCCATTGCGAAATAATCACGCATGCTATCTTGATTTTCGCAAGCAACATCATCAAATATTATCACAGAGTTAGGTTTAGCGTCTTGAACTCTTAGCACTTCCTCATTTCCATGATATTTCTGGAGTGAAATACCTGGCACTCGCTGTAACACTTTTTCTAAAAAAATGTATTTGGGTTGGTAAAGAGTTTTCGAATAAACATAAACATTTTCAAATCTTAATCCATTTTCGTGTATGAGAAGACCAATCAATAAATTGGTTTTTCCACAATTGGATGGTCCGCAAATGATACATCGAACTGAGTTAGGTAACAATTCTCCATGACGAAAACTAGTCTTGCAAACATCCTCGCAGATTGTTTTAACATGCAGCGATTGTGGTTGCTTTACAAACTTCATGATTACACTTGGTAACAAACTGATTGGCAATGAGTAAATGTATTTGTTACATTAATATTTATAAACAGGAACAGTACCGCAATCTTTTTCGCGATAGAGCGATCGTTAGAGCGATTACAGACTCGCATGATCATTGGTTGAGTGTAGGAATAGGTATGGAGGCGATCGTTCATTATTCGGTTTTCTACGCTACAGTCATGTAGCAAGGCGAACTCGCCCAGCTACTGGCGGCCAGTGGTATAACTTGCATGATCTCTAGGTGAGTACAGTAATTTACTCTGCAGTCGAGTCGATCGTTCAATATTGGGCATTCTATGCCACTGGCGCGTAGCGAGGCGCACTAGCCGAGCTACTTGCCGACAGTGGCATAGAATGCCCAATATTACCCTACTGCCTGGCATGATTTACGAATTAGGTGCCTATCCAATTTACAATTTTACGAAGAACTTCGTTTGCCTGTACAAAACTCATTGTAACAAAAAAAAAAAACCCGCCATAAGAATAATAATTACTGTTATTTTGATGCCGCTACTGATTAATTAAATCAGTATAAATAAGATAATGAAGAGAAAGAATTTATAACATTAGTTTTGTATTTCAGGTCAATAGGACTAGTAAAGATGGTGCTTCACTACGAATAGCAGAAAATAAAACGGCCTACAGAAGAGATGGCACAGATAGCAAATGAAAAGCAAACATTTTAAAAATGTTGTTCTGCTTGCACAAGTTTTAGAAGCCAAATTAGAGTTTAGAGTATTGTTCAGCCGTGAACAGGCAAGAGTTACATACGCCAGCGTCAGCATCAAGAGCGACATACATTCGTTCCACATAAATTAGTAATTAGTAAATGAATAAATTAGTCATCAAGCTGGAGTAGAGTTTGATTCATCTTCCATAATTCCTCTCACAATGGCCAAGACACCTTTAGCCATCACCAGTTCTATGAGTCTGTGGGACCGGCAATGACAAAACTATTTCCTGTGTACACATTGCACGAGGTACACAAACCCCTATTCCTACCCAAATTCTGTCTGTTCCCGTAGGTCTCCCGTAGGCTTGTATGATAGGTTAGGGTGTTAGGATATCTAGGGTGTTAAGTAGTTGCTGTAGGTTTATAATCAGTAGGGTGAGGTAACCATAGATACCAGGCTCAATTGTTACAAACTTAGCCACACTGTATGCATTTGGAATAACAGCCGTACTAAGCTGTAAGTCCCGGTGCGTACAAGTATTATAAAAATAAACTGATATTTGTATACAAGCTTTTTATTAATGAACTACTCCCTAAATTTCTTCTCTTTTACTTTAGATCTTGTTGGCTCAAAATATTGCCACTTCCACGTTGTCGTCGGTGGCAGCGCAGAGGTCACTTTGACTGCATGTTTTGGGTAGGACAAATAAGGCAGGATAGGACGTGGAACATGTTTTGCAACATAGCTTCACAGCCACACCCTACTGGAGCATCTCCCTGCAGGGTGTAAACTTCCGTGGTCGACACGGAAGCATTGTTTTCACACAAAAGCAGCAATGTCCCACAGTATTTCTTGTTGCTATAATGTGCTTCGTTATATTTTTCGTCGCTTCTATTTTGTATTGTAGGTAGGTATATAATAATAAACTAAATTGGTTAAACAGAAGTTCAAAATAAATTAAATATAACTGCGGCTCCTCGAAGTACTATTGTTTACGAAACTAACTTTTCAAACATTTGTACGTCAAATCATGGTATTATATAATTGTACCATGCGTCAAATGTCATTTTCTTCGGCCATCTTTGTCGTGTCTCACTTGGTTCACTTCGGTTGGCGCCGCCGTAGAAAGAGATGGGGGGGGGGGGAAATCTCTCCTGACGGTCACGTGTCCTGACGCGATGCCCTGACGCGAGTTTAACATTTTTTACCCATTACAAAAAGTGTTCAACGCCGCTAAAGAAGTTTTCACTTCAAAAATTATCATCAAAATACAAAAGTACTGTAATAAAGATAGTTATAAACTACAGAAAAAGCGGCCAAGTGCGAGTCGAACTCGCAAACGAAGGGATCTGTACGACAAGGCAGAAAACGCCGAAAAAAACACGATTTTTGAAAATTGCAACTGTCTACCTATCGTTCACGAGATACAGCTCACTGACCGGCAGACAGATGGACAGACGGCTGGATGATGGATGGAAGGGCAGACGGACGGACGGATGGACAGTCGGGCGGACTTACCGAACGCACGGGCGGTTGTACGGACGCACGGGCGGACGGATGGACGGATGGCGGACGGACGGACTGCGGAGGCTCAGTAACACGGCACCCAGTCCAGTCAAGCCCATCAGTAGTACGATACCTAAAAAATCCTGCAATTCCTACAATGCACCAATGAATTATTCCGAATCCCCAAAATAATGAACGCCATCAAATTGATTTTATAAGTAATTTATTTTCAATGGTGACGTCAAAATTGGAGACAACTCCCAAAAGAAACGATTCCACTTAGTTACATCTTTAATTAAGTGAAAAACACTTAATTTGTGAGCCTCTTGTCAATATTGCTATTGACCATATTATCATTACTTTCGTGAAAAAATATTTCAAAGAAAAAGTTATAAAAAGGAATTTTGCGGGTGCGAATTTTAAGCAAGAAAGAAATTGTTCGATGTTATTTTTGAGGAGCCGATATTTTTATAAATGACAATGTTAAAACACTTATAGACTAAAACACATATAGACACAGGCTAGAAGATTTTTATATGAATCCTGGCATACCTAGGTACATATTTATCCGCCTTTTTCTTTTTTTGCAAAATGGCGGCCACGCATTAAACCTATATAAATCGATAGCTGATATCAATGCAAAAACCATCCCCGACGACGCCACGACCCTCCTCCAGGAGAGTAATAAGGCCACCAGTGCTCTCAGGAAGTAAAATTCTCGACCGCCACCCTTCGTCCTCGCCGCCGAGGCCCGTCGCAACGCCCCATTCCATGTCCGCCCCGACCCTTGCTCAAACCAGCACACGCCGCTGAGCCTGTAGCTTTAAATTCGTCCCTAAAAAATTCCGATGCTGCCCTCTCCCAGCGACGCCCTAAGCCAAGCTTCGCGCTTAGCTTTTAAGTATTGTAAGTCCTGGCTGTAGGCCTTAATTTATTGAGGCATCCACATACAAGTCCGGTTAAACAAATGACAACCTCCTAGGTTGAACCGCCAGATGCAATTCCCAAAAAAAAAACAATGCAATCAGAAAACATAAGACCAAACCCAGTAAATGTCACGTTTCCGAGACATTATATTTTTTTGAACTTGCGTATTCTGTAACTGGAAAGGCCTGTCGTCGAAAGTGACGTAGATGAAAGGTTCTGTCGGCGAAATGTCCGTAGGTGGAAGACTCTGCTGGGGAAACGGAAATAAATGAATGATCCTGTCGACGAACAATCCAATGGCGAATCGGTCTTAGGAGAACGGTTGCGGAATCGCGTATATATCTTGTGCATAGGTGATCAACTTTAAACGTTAATATCTCGGAAACGTGACACGGGGTTTAATCTTATTATGTTTTCTGTTTGCATTGATATCAGCTACCGATTTATATAGGTTTCATATACGTGGCCGCCATTTTGAAAAAAAAAAAATCAAAATGGCGGACAGGTGGGTATGCCACGGATCTTCAAAGCCCTTTAATATTTTAGCTGTTTATTGTCCTTAAATAAATTAAAATAAAATATTTTCCTAGACTTTATATTTTTCTCTGACCATCGACGTACACAAATGCCAGTTAGCTCGGCTTCAAGGTCTTTAATTAATGAAACATTCAAACGCGTGTTATTAACGTTAATTAAAAAAGCTTACGAATGTTTCTTTTATTTATTGTTCGACACAAGTATTGCAACTGGTATTTATTTATGTATTTTAATGAGCATAGTTCAGGACTTTTTCATGAACATTGTTTAACTGTATTTTTGTTTGTTTTGTTATATATTCGTAGCAAAATCATAATTAAAGGAACAGTGGTGTCCAAGTGGTAACGGTCGCGACTTGCGAGTTGTAGGTCATGGGTTCGAACCCAAGATGGCACTTTACTTTGTGTAATGTATTTCATCACCACCGCTATTAAAACGGTGAAAGAAAACAACAAGGAAACCAGCACGACTTAGAACCAAAAATTGTGACATCTACCAGTACCAACCCGCACTGGGTCCGCGTGGTGGATTTCGGTCCACTCCCTCTCACCGAGAGGAGGCCTGTGTCCCAGCAGTGGGAACGATATAGGCTGATTATTATGTAGGAATATTTAATGAACACTGCTTAACTATATTTGTTTGTTGTGTTATATATTCGTAGCGACATCATAATCTTTACAAAATATCACAAAATTCTGTATTTTGGTACGGTTGGTTTTGTTCTGGTTTTGTACGGTTCCACGAATCCTATTCAAGGACTTTTCATTCCCAACGGGTATCGGTCATGGCCAGCCCACGGCCATTTTGGCTTACTCGAACTGCAAGCGTTTTAAACTGATTGCTGCAGAGCTTATGAAAGCTCTGAAAAGTTGGTGCTTTTATTAAAATAACTAGCTGCGCCCCGCGGTTTCACCCGCGTAACTTTCGATCCCGTGGGAATATCGGGATAAAAACTATCCTATGTCCTTTCCCGGGACTCAAACTATCTTTATACCAAATTTCATCGAAATCGGTTCAGTAGTTTAGGCGTGAAGAAAAGACAGACAGACAGACAGACAGAGTTACTTTCGCATTTATAATATTAGTTTGGATTTGACACAAATCATAATCAGCCACTAACAGGGGTCGTTGACCTCCCAAAAAACATCAAATCCTTTTTACTTTTATTTTATCCCGTTTAGATATCGGTACCCATCGCGTCTGCGGAGTTTAGCTGGCTAAGAACTATTAAGATGTACCTAAAGATAGCACGGAACTCATAATCAGCCTATAATGTTCCCACTGCTGGGACGCAGGCCTCCTCTCGATGAGAGGGAGTGGGCCGTAATCCACCACGCGGGCGCAGTGCGGGTTGGTCCCAGCAGTGGAACTATGTAGACTAATTAAAAGTAGCCGTTTTGTGCGAGCGCCGAGCACTTTCATGTGTTTGCTAAAACCACACAAAAAATCAACATTTGCGTTGAAATAATTAAAATATAATTAAGCAGTAGCACCCACTGTTTGGCCTTGTAGATAAGGGTAGGCTCACATTGAGGCGATAGGACTTGCTTGATTGACATCAATGGGGTCTAATTTGATTTATTATTAACTCAAACTTCTGAGCGCTTGTTTGCACTTTTAGTAGATATGTCCTTCTCTTTCTTACAAAACTGGCCTTCATTACTCTGGTTGTGTATAATGTTGTATTATTAAAGTAACTGAATATGTACCAAAATATTCAAAGTTAATATTCAGAGGCAATTTAATATTGAAAATTAGCTAGGTATGTTCTTTCAAATCCCTATAAATCCTTTAAATCAATCAAAACTATATTTTGTTAAAATAAAACGCTATTTTATGCTCGTGGCGCTTACGAAATCCCAGTTTATTTCCATTGAACTAAAACCGGCTTTATCCACCACTCAATCTCAATACACGTTTATAGAATACACAAAGTTATGACGTGTCAAGGATAAAGAGCGTGAAAATTGAAATACGAGATCGCAATAAAAACAAACACTCTGAATTTAGCATAATCCGTTCGCAGTAGGGTGTCACAAGTTACGCCGTGGTGGGCGGGGACCCTTAGCCCCTTATTATGTGTACATTTAGGAAATTTGTGCAATGTAATATTACCTAAATGTCATGATCTTGACATTTACATTTTTGATCTTATTAAATTGTGATATGTGAATACTCTTCAAAACAAAGTGATCTATACAAATTAAAATTTGGAAAATCGAAAAGTGCACGAATCAAAATGCTTATTTGATCGTATAAAAAACCATAAACATAGATATTATATTAGTTAGTTTTTTATAGTACCTACTTCAAATCCCACATTTTTGACAAGTTTTTGACATTAACAGATTGATACCGAGATAATTCGAACGTTCATAAAAGTTTTTTATTAATTATAAAAAAAAATTGTTTTCAATAGGGTTCGTCCTATGGGTGAAAGGAATCTATTAAAAAAAATGACTTTTCGCAAACTGCATTGTTTTCAGGTTTCACACTTGATTGACGGGTGGGTTGACCATGACCCGGAGAAGGACATAGACATAGGATACATGTTATCCTGATATTCCCACGTGATCGAGGCTTATGCGAGTGAAACCGCGGGGCGTAGCTATTTGGCAATACACCTTAGAGGTCGCAGGTCTCCAAAGGCAGAGGCAATGACTCTTATCAGCTTGTTAGAAAACCTGAAAAAGAAAAAAATACATATACATACATACATAATCAGCGTATAATGTTCCCACTGCTGGGACACAGGCCTCCTTTCAGTGAGAGGGAAAAAAGAAAAAAATGCTTAACATTAAAATCACACTTTCTTAAGGAAAGAATAACTCTTTTCAAATTGACTATACCTCGATACTTAAAGTGCTTCACACATCGAGAAGGAAATTGCCATTTGCATGTAGTTATGTTCTCGCATACACAATAGAGCAGTACATACATATTACATTAAATTAATGTGACGTTTGACGAGGGTTCATAATGTCAGGATTTGATCGATTTCACCAAACTAATAAGTGCCTTTTATGTTTAATCCGAATCAGTTTTATGAGTGCACTAGTTGCGCCCCGCTGTTTCACCCGCGTAAATGTCGATCCCGTGGGAATATCAGGATAAAAAGCCTAAGTATATGTTAATCCAGGGTGTCAGCTACCTCCATACAAAATTTTATCAAAATTGGTCCAGCCGTTTGAGCGTGAAGAAGTAACAAACATATAAACACACACACACACAAACTTTCGCTTTTATAATATTAGTGTGATGTGATGATGTGATAGTGTGATTAAAAAAACCCCAAAAGGTGAAAGGTTCTGGAGTGGCGACAGCCGTAGCGTTGAAAGGCCTCCGATATGGTTGACTGATGACCTTGTGAAGGCCGCAAGAATCCACTGGATGCGGGACACACAGAACCGGTCGAAGTGGCGATGCTTGATTGTTCTTGGATTGGTAGTTTGTGTTAGGCTCTATGTGAGATTTGTGTTTGTAAGTGCAAACACGATACTTATATGAGAAAATAATTAAATGAAAATACTTAACAATGATTTTTAACAAATAATGCGGAAATAATAAGTGCAGATCAAATAGAGCAGTGGTGGCCCAGTGGTATCAGCTGCGACTTACAAGTTATAGGTCGTAGGTTCGAACCCCGACAGGCGCTTTACTTTGTGTAAATTATTTCATCACCACTGCTCTCAAAAACGGTGAAGGAAAACATCGTGAGGAAACCGGCATGTCCTAGAACCAAAAATTCGAAGACATGTGACATCCACCAACCCGCACTGGGCCCGCGTGGTGGATTACGGCCCACTCCTTCTCACAGAGAGGAGGCCTGTGTCCCAGCAGTGGGAACGTTATAGGCTGATTATGTTATGTTTTATGTATGTAATGCGGAAAGAAAGCATTACTAGCTCTTGCCAGCGGAATCGCCCGAGTGGTTGACGGAAATTATCCCACGAGAACGTACTACCGGGATGAAAATATTCGGACGAATAGAGAACCTCCTCCTTTTTTTGAAGTCGGTTAAAAATATCCTGGTAAAAGTTCCTATGTGTTAATCCAGGTTATAAACTATCTGTGTGCCAAATTTCATCTAAATCCGTTCAGCCATTTTCGTGTGACTGAGTAACAAACTTCCAAACATACAAACTTTCACATTTATAATATTAGTAGAATGTCACAGAAATCATTATCTCTAAATTTGTTTCAGCCTTTCTTCTCAGAGCAGTCAGATAGGAATTGCCTACCTCATCTAGTTTTCAAAAATATGATTGACGTGTAAAAGTGTTTGTGCAAACCTATACTTACAGAAATAAAATCATTTAATATATTAAATTAAATCATGTAAATTTGTATAGATATTTACATAATATAAGCTAACATATAAACTATAATAATATGTACAATTATATGAAAAAATAAACAAAATATATGTACATTATATCTTACATGTATACATCTATATGTATATATCTTACATGAAATTGTAGAAATCGATATACAAAAGCAATAATAAGTATATAAATATTATATATTATATCACGGAGTAAAGAACTTTAATACTATTAGGTGCAGTTAAAATTGTATTCAAAGCTCATTGAAACTAAATTGTAATTAAGCAGTAAAAGTCAAGTTGTAAAAGTTGACATTCAAATAGAATCGTTTTGTTTAAATTCAATTTAAAAAGTTTTCAAACACGTTTCTGAATACTTACTAGATTTTGAATATACTTAGTTAGGTACTAAATGCAGCTGGCTTTATGCCAAATGTATAAATCTAATTTTCTTAATTTGGTGGAGGTAACATAACATCACGCCTGTGGGGGCTTGTGGCTAAGAAATATCTAGAAGAATTGTATATCCATAGGATGAAATATCAACAAACCCTTTGTCTTTAGAAGCCGATAATAGGTACAGTCAACAGCAAAAGTAGATGATGAAAATCAGAAATTCAATACTAATGAACGGAGTTCGCATCAGAACTGTGTGGCGTCGAAGTGATTCAAAAGTATGTGATTGTAAATTATACCAAACATTTACTACTAGTACAGCTCGTGATCAGTTTTGACTCCAAAAGTTATAAACTCAATTCATCATCTACTTTTGCTGTTGACTATACACATTATTCAATATCAAATCGATAGGGCACCGCGTTTGAAGAGATTTCACGGTTTTTACGACATAATGTGTGAATGAACCAGCGACGTAAGTGATGCGCTCCGCTGGACTGAGCGACATCCCACGCAGGGCTATCATGTATGCAGACAGCTGATTTAATAATATATTATAGATTATGGGATTTTATATCGTGACTAGCTTCTGCCCGCGACTACGTCCACGTGAAATTTCTTATTCCCTCACCCCGTCGCAACAAATAAACCTTCCTGAATTCATTCTCTAGATAATGGTGACAACCATATCAAAATCCGTTGCACAGTTTAATCTGTCAAGCTCCGCTAATGAGACACAATTGATTTTCTATTGTTTCGTTGCCAATGGGCGACGCGTGCTGCTTGACCGGTTAAAAGAACAACGCAGGCACACAGACCGTCACGAAAGGACTTTACGAAGAGATTACAATTTATATTATGCATAAATATTAACCCCAGCTGACGGTACCGATTTCACACATGCCTACACAAAAAACTAATAAGTCTAATAATTACTCCGCTAAAGCACGTTTAAACAAGTTGCCACAAAGTAAAGGCAAAGGTCTCGTCAAAATATTCGGTCAACGGCTCGTTTATTAAAAAAAAAATTTACTCCTAGCCCGCAGATTGCAGTTAGTAAGTCAACTGTTTTATAAATTTTTTCGTCATTAACTTATTAACTTGGCAATAAACTTTTGAGCTATGTAAACGACGGATAGTAGTTGGTGATGGGGGATTTACACTAGGTCGATTATCGGTTATGATCGCTTATCAAATCTCCTCACAAGCCGAACCGCCACCCCATTTACACAGGTCGATAAAAATCGCAGGTGACTAGTTCATTTTGCATCAAAATTTCGATCTTCATGCGGCGGGCAACCGCCTGCGACTATAGATGGGCAATCCACAGGACTTAAAGCCGGTGCTTTTGGTAAAAACCCGATAAACACCCGTAAACACCCAGAAAATTGGGTGTTTATCGGGTGTTTACCAAAAGCACCGGGTTTAAACCAGGTGGATTGCCCATCTATACCTGCGACTGAGCATTTTCGCGGTCAATTTAGTCACTCGCCGCATGCAACCTATCGCCGGAGGACAAAAGTCGAAACCTATTCTATTTTGGAATTTGCGATTTTAATCACCTACGGCCTAGCCGAATTGCGATTTAGACAGTAGATTTTCGCCGCACACTGAAAAAAATGCATTCCAATCAAGTGACTTTTTAGCTTGATTGACGATATCTTGTTTAGATCAATCAAAATCTTAGTTAAGTTGATCATCACGACATGATTGCAGCAATACTAGTTCAAATGATTGAACGCTCAAACAAGTTTCTTTATTACCCTTAACATGACATCATTGTAGAAGAGTTAAAACAACAAAGTAAGTTAGTTGTGTCAATCAAGCAACTTGATCAACTTGATTGCTGCAAATAGGTTTTGTCATAACTCCAATCAAGATCCCGTTTCAAATCTCAATCAAATAAAAGTAGTAGCTGTGATCATTGTGTTTAATAGGCTCAGATGCAAACAAGTTACTTAATCAATCTAAACATTAGAATTAGCATTAGATTTAAATTACCAAATGTTAGAAGTAGCAAATGTGACATCATACTGAATGGAGAAAAACTAGAATTTGTTGATCAAACGGTTTTCCTGGGAATCACGCTAGACGAGAAATTACAATGGGGACCTCACATAACATCTCTTGCGGGGCGGCTTAGCTCGGCCGCTTATGCTGTTAGGAAGATAAGACAGTTAACAGATGTAGAAACCGCGCGTTTAGTCTATTTTAGCTACTTTCACAGCATTATGTCGTACGGCATTTTACTATGGGGTCGAGCTGCTGACATTGAATCCATCTTTATTTTGCAAAAGAGAGCTGTCAGAGCCATTTATAATCTACGTCGCCGCGAATCTCTCAGGGAACTATTTAAAAGGATTAATATTATGACGGTACCTTGCCAATTCATTTATGAAAATATTATGTATGTAAGAAAAAATCTACATCTTTTTAATAAAATAAGCGATAGACATAACTTTAA
Source organism: Amphipoea oculea (assembly GCA_945859645.1). Classification (NCBI taxonomy): domain Eukaryota; kingdom Metazoa; phylum Arthropoda; class Insecta; order Lepidoptera; family Noctuidae; genus Amphipoea; species Amphipoea oculea. The sequence continues at coordinate 17,738,596 of OX243865.1, read as the reverse complement.
TACAAGAAATAAAGATAAAATACATCAACCATTTTTCAGATTAGCCAAAGTACATACATCTTTTATGGGGTACTGTGTTAAATGTTACAATAAAATACCTTGTGATATATTGCAATTAAATGAAAGAAAATTTAAAACTCACATTAAACGTACACTTTGTAAACAAGCATACTATAAATTAGAAGATTATATCCAAGATAAGAACGCTTGGAAACATGCTGGTCCTGCTCCATAGGACAATCTAGAGTCTAGACAAAATCAAACTGGTTGCTAATTTAATTGTAAAATTTTTTATTCTTTTTTTTACATTTATTACTCACACCCTGACTTATTACTTGTATTTTGTTTTATAATTAAAATCGTTTTGCTTGTACCATGTTTGTAAATATGTGAGCACCATGTATCTATCATATAATTAATTTATATGTCATGGTTTCGTTTTTAATTCTTTTACCTATTGTGGTATAGTAATTTTATTGTAGGTGCATCGTCCTCACATGTTATTATATAATTAATGTACCCATGCAAAATATTGTACCTAAACATTTTAAAAGAGTAACGGTGGAGTTTCTTGCCCGTTCTTCTCCATACGAAAACTACCTTTTGGAATGGGCGACTAGAATCAATTCTATTTTAAGATAATTTTTGACGTTCAAAAGTGCCTTTTATGTGCCTATTTGAAATAAATGCTTTGACTTTGACTTTGAAACAAAATCTTGATTGTGGCAACTACTTTTTTTTTTCAGTGAATGGCGAAAATCGTGCTTCTTTAGTCACTTGTGCAATATCCGCATGATAAACCAGCTGCATGATTGCATTCAGACCATGAGACAGACCGAGTCTTTAAAAAATGTCGGTAGTATTCCAACCGAATGCAAGTGAGAATTAATTGTTGCCTATTAAACTAATCATGAAAATTGTCACGACATTTACCCTTCAAAAAATCGAATTGACCTAATGATAACTGTGTGAGCTGTGTTTCCTTCGTGCCGCGGACGTTCTCATTGACAGATTTCTCAAACTTTAAAATGATTTTGTTTTGTTTTTTAGTCTTTATAAGAGTTTTAAACATAAAACTATGAGTCTTATAGGGTCTTGAACAACGTTCTTCAAAAAGGTACACAGAAACCTCACCATACGATTTATTTAGTAGTAAACACGGAGAGATACTTATCTATAAAGACCGCCTAGCGGTAATGGACTGGTAATACCTCTTCTCCTCTTTTTGTTTGCACGTTAACACTTCTTTTTCTCGAGAAATCGTTTAGTATGCTACACTACTAAACGATTTCTCTACAGAAAATGTTCCATCCGGGCTTAAAAGTAACTTCTTTGTGTTAACTGTGCTTGTAACTGGAAAACATCGTACTGGATTACTGTTTTTATTATCCATAGAATTTGGATAGTCAAGTTGCATACATAACATCAAGCTTGTTTTCCCCGAACGGTTAGGCAGAGTTGTACCTTATAGTTCATCCACATTTTGCCAATCATGTTGAAGTCCCAAGTAATAGGGGGCGCGCCGATCCACCAACCTGCACTGGGCCCATGTGGTGGATTACGGCCTACTCCCTTTGAGAGAAGGCCTGTGTCCTAGTAAAGGGAACATTATTATTTATTTATTAAACCACAATTATAACACCTTTACAGAATCATCCAAGGCGATGTTATATTAAATCACAATGTCTATTCCTTTACAAAAATAAAATAAAATCACCTGCCATGTCGGCAAAATTGCAACAACGTTATAACGCTGCTGCAACCCCGCCCACATGGCTTGAAGCAATCATTGAAAAACGTCTGATATGTTATAGGTCACGTATTATAGATTTATTATACTATGCATGCTATTGCCATCAAACGGGCAATAATCCAGACTCCCTGAATCACTGATGGAAAACCTAACAACACTTTGCCCGAGCTGGATATCGAACCCAGTATCATGTTCAGCATCAGTGCTTGCGACCATGAGACCAACGAGTCAGTCACGTCTCTCTGTCTGTCTATCCGTAGGTATGTGCGCTTAAAAGTAGAGAACCAACTATGTGTTTTTTTCATTCACGGAATTTGGACAAGCAAAGTTGCTTTGACATCAATCGGTCATTTACAGACGTTGAGCGATTAACTACCTTCAAAAGTGTCGTCTATTCTAAACCCACTTTTAAGATAATTTCGAATTTGTTTAACTTAGTTAACGCCTCCACCCATCGGCAGTTTCTGAATTAAAGAACTTAAAATTGAGAACTTGTCACTTTACTTAACATTACTTAAGGTGATTCTATGGAGGTATGAGCAACAAGGTGTAAAGGTCACTCATCCTCCATAGAAAAGGGTGCATCCTCCGACCAGACGGGTGTTGTGTTCTTTATTCGGTACTAGCTGCGCCCCGCGGTTTCACCCGCGTAAATGTCGATCCCGTGGGAATATCGGGACAAAAAGTAGCCTATATATTAATCCAGGGTGTCAGCTACCTTCATACAAAATTATATTAAAATTGGTCCAGGCGTTTGAGCGTGAAGAAGTAACAAACATATAAACACACACACATACACTCACAAACTTTCGCCTTAATATTAGTGTGATAGGACAGATTCCGGACTGGACAGATTGGGCTACTGCCGATTGATGTCAGGATATTGTTTAAATGCAAGTCGCGCGGTAAACTCTGCTTGCGCGATGCAGGATCTCGATCGATGTAGGTGATGCGCAGTTCGCATGTGCAATGTGACGACGCCACCACAATTCCTAGAACGTAGCCCGCGAAATTCAAAATGTCTTACCTTCTTTGTAAAGAAATAATTAATTTCGCCGGCAAGTAGAGGTTGACCAGTTCTTAACTTGAAATTTCTAAATTCAGACACCGGGTGTAAATAAGACAGTATACACACTGGAATTACATATACAGGGTCCCATTAAAAATAGACGGACAAATTTTAACCAGCGCTCAGTAAGTCTAACCAAAGATATCCAAGCAAAAAAAAACACTGATTAAAGTGATTTTATTTTGACCTAAAATAATAAATTGCCGGCACATTAGTGTATTTTCGTTAGATGATTATTTTTCTTGTAAGTATCTAATGCGTTTTCTTATATATTTTTTACCATCGTCCTTATTTTTGTGGTCTAAATGATTTCTAAAAGTGTGTCCATCTATTTTAATGGGATCTTATATAAGGGTATACAGTTTTATCTTGTGTACAAAATATGTAAGGCCAAGGAAACCAGGGCCATCCAAAAGCGCGCTAGGTTTACAATATCTTCAAATTCGCGGGAAACACTTAGGGACGTACGGAATCGGGAAGTGTGACAGAAGAAAGGGGAGGCCTAAAACAGCAGTGGGTGATTCCGGGCTGAAATTATGATGATGATGTTGAAAAAACAGTTTTAATTACAAACTTATCAATATGTACTGTATATTTTGAGCACTTTAGCTATGAGACTGTTTTGTTGCGTGTGTGATCATTATGTTCATATATTTATGTACGAGTAGATACCGAAAGTATGTTTAACTAGCTGCGCCCCGCAGTTTCACCCGCATAAATCCCTATCCCGAGGGAATATCGGGATAAAAAGTACCCTATGTCCTAATCCAGGTCATGGTCTACTCATTTGCCAAATTTCATCCAAATCCGTTAAGCCGTTTTAGTGTGAAACCGTAACAAACAAACACAAAAAATTAAATATTTTCTCTTTATAATATTAGATTAGATTATAGGCAGTCTCGATAATCTTCTAGACATTCTTGACTCAGTCTGCGCACAGCCCAAAGATGTAATTGCAAGCACTTTTAGCAAAGGTAACAACATATTGTTACCTTTGCTAAAAGTGCTTTCTCCACACTAACTTAGCCTGTACATTTATCACGGGCTGGTTCACTTGACCACCTCTGCTGGGTTCAAACACTTGAGATCTATTAATGTACGAATGCAGTCTTAAAGCTAAAGGTTTTGAGTCGTTAAATTTTGAAGAAAAAAATAATAGTTTATCACAGTTAGATTTTCTTAAATCGTACATTATATTCAAACTAAAAATATTTTTGGCAGATATTATTTTTCTGACACTTATACACATGAGCAGCTTGGTGTATTTGATAACTTTGGTAAAGATCTCTTCCATATTTTAGTTTTTATTCTTCTCTATTAGGGAGAAGACCAAAGAAGCGCCCGCCATCCGCGCGTCCCCTCCCTTAATCCATCCATGACACCGTCCATTGATTGCGTCACCCCTTCTACATATACATTAAAAACTACATATATACAAATATTACATATATATGTCGCAACCGGTCATTCGTTTGACTATTCGGAACGCCAGCGCCATCTGGCGGCGCTTGACAGAGTCTAGCTTGAGTTCGTGGGGAGTACAAGAGAGCGTGCAACGCGGTGGAGTGACGCTCTTGGACATCGGACATCCAACGAACAACATGTGCTCAGAAACTGTCCCGCGTTCCTTATCTGGTTGTATCGTGTACCTATAGTGTGTGATTTGCTAGTGTGATTAAATTGTTCGTGAAATTATAATCTGATTTGAACTGCAAACCGTTTTTCTAATGCGCAATACCCAACACATACCCATAGTTCGCCCACAGTAGTTGAAATATGACTGATAATAACGAGACACACATGCCTTCTCCGTTATCAGGCGTGGGATAAATGTTGGTTTATGCGCAAAATCAGAACGCTTAAAGTGAAAGTAACCGCGCGTTGACATTTGAAAAACAAAGTGCAAACATGCGAATGCTTATTAAATAATCGTGTGGATCTGTTTGAGTTGAACCCAGATAAACCAGATACGGATGCGCGATCGTAGTGCATGTTGTTTTGGACATAGGCTGTATGCAGAATACGTGACGCGCGTGTATCACCTACCGTCATGTTTGAGAAAAACAAGCGGGTCTCTAACCGGCGTTCGAATACGTCGTATCCCGTTCCCGTAATTAGAACACGCAGTAGGACACGTGTGCAAACGTAATAGCACGCAGCACGACAGCTGATTTGCGTTTTGCTGAAAATTCGCTTCAAGGTGGACAATGGAGCAGCATCAACGTGGCTATCGTAAAAAGCACACCAAGGACGTGGCGTGGGGCTACCAGTGACGTGGAGTGACTGAATCGAGCCAAGCAGCGCAGCCGTCAGCGCAGCCGTCAGCGCAGCCCTTCGTCTGCTGCAAGTGGGAAACCAAGACATATCGCGGCCCGGCGCTCGAGCAGTGGCAGCCAAGCAGTGTAAGCGGATGGTGGAGTAGGTGCTTCAACTGCTGCAAGCAGCAACGGCGAGTTGATGTTTGCGTCGTACAACTACCCTCAGACACGTTAGAAAATAAAGGTGAGCTGTATTGTTTTGTTTACGATTCTGGTGCTGAATGCTTGTTAAGAAAGGAGAGGTTAAGTGGCAAACGAGTTAATAACGTTGTTGCGTTGACTGGTATTGGTGTATTCAGCACAGTATAATTCTTGTGTAGTGTAACGATTAGCGAGCAAAAATTGAGATTTCATTACATTTCTATCCGACCCGACATTTACTTGCAAAGTAATCTTATGATAGTATGTGATCTACTCGTAAGTTGATACAGTTCCTGACCCGATTACCAAGGCTTAGCTTAGTATAACAATGTGGTCAGAACTGGCCGAGTGGAACAGGCACTGCTGTTGATTTTTTCGGTTACAGGTTAACACACAAGAACGTCTGCAAGCAAGATGGCAGTGTCGGACGGCGCTGCACTCTTTGGATCTCCTGTACGAGGAGTCGCTGATCAAGGACGGTGCTGTTCGAGCAGGGAGTTTCGCGACTTCTGCCTGGGAAGCGGTGGCAGCAAGTGGATGTCTGTGCTATTAGACCAGTTGCAGATCTATTGTCTATCGAATCTGGTGAGCAGTTACCATTTTGTTTCGACTCTGGTACTGAGTGCTTTCCTGGTAAACAATAGCAAAAATGGTTACAATGTTAGGTATAGCCCAATCTAGTATGCAATGCATTTTTTTTAAATACGCTCACGATAAGTTAAGAATGATGCCAGTAGGTTATGTACCAGTCGAAATAGATGGTGATCACAGTGGTGATGAGCAAGCCTAAGTAGTGGTAACCACGCGAGTAGGGGTTCTCTATCGGACGTAGTAAGGTTGTGTGTAGTCACAGGGGTGATGCACATGGATCCATGCGATGGATGTGTGAAAGCAATGCGATTGCTGGTCGGCTAAGAGAGCCGTGGCGTTAGAGTGGCTTACTCGTGTGTGGGTTCCCAGGTGTCTAAGGCTCTAAGTGATAAAGTTCATTGTTAATGTGGATAACGATGGTACATGGCTCTGGTTGATGATTTTAGCTTTGATTAGATAATCGAAGTTTGTTTACATGGCTCTGGTTGATGTTTTTTTTTTGCTATGATTGATTAAAGTTTGATTACATGGCTCTGGTAGAATCAAGTACGCTTATGAGGCTAAGGCACATGCTATGGCACAGGCCAAGGGATCTGATTTTTACTGACGAATTTGAGGAAAGTCGAGTAATAGTCTTGTTGACGAAACAGAGCAGAGATTAAGTTGTGTGTGTTGTGTGGGGTTTCGTGAGAAACCATGAAGGTCAGGAGTGGCCGAGCTATGTGATACTTTGCGGATACGTTTGTTTACAGATTAACACACGAGGACGTGTGCATCGCAGGATGGCCGTGTCGCAACCGGTCATTCGTTTGACTATTCGGAACGCCAGCGCCACCTGGCGGCGCTTGACAGAGTCTAGCCTGAGTTCGTGGGGAGTACAAGAGAGCGTGCAACGCGGTGGAGCGACGCTCTTGGACATCGGACATCCAACGAACAACATGTGCTCAGAAACTGTCCCGCGTTCCTTATCGGGTTGTATCGTGTACCTATAGTGTGTGATTTGCTAGTGTGATTAAATTGTTCGTGAAATTATAATCTGATTTGAACTGCAAACCGTTTTTCTATTGCGCAATACCCAACACATACCCATAGTTCGCCCACAGTAGTTGAAATATGACTGATAATAACGAGACACACATGCCTTCTCCGTTATATATATGTATTATGATGTACATATATATGTAATTTTTATGATGTACATAATAAAGAGTATTCTATCACAAAGACGGATAGACATTGTGAAAGATGATATGGCTAGAAGTTTCTCATTTTTTCCTCGTGTGATAACATTTTTTTCCTCTGAGATCGCTCGTTGGTCTCCGATATAAAATCTTCATAGCTAAAAGAAGGTGCAGTAATCGCGGAACTGGAACCAGATATTAGTGATTCTATTTAATTTTCAATAGCCTCCACTTTTTGCTCAATGTTAGCTTTGAAACCTGAGATGTTGGCTGATTCCGATTATATTTTAATCTGCTCCGAGGACAAAAGGTCAGTTGTTACCTTGATCTGACGATATTTTGTTGAAATTTTCAGTTTGGGTTTTAGCCATATCCTTCATAAGTTATTTTAGCTTGTAATTGATCAAATTGTCGTTGAATTGTTGTTGTGTTGTTGTTGTTGGATTGTTGTTGTGTTGTTGATTGTTGTTGTGTTGAATTGTGTGAATGTCTATGGCATTAAGTCTGCCTATGTACATTTATGTGCTTGAAGTAATAAATAAATAAATAAATTGTGCACCAAAGTCATCATGCGACTGTTTTCTCTTGGCGTGAAAAGTTACCTTGTTGGTGTTGTCAGACAATGCAAGCTTCCGCAAGTCGGGTTGTGAACCACCAGTATTTTCAGACCTATCAATACCACTTGATATTGCTATAAAGTCTCTATTGCCATCGTTACACGTATTAGGCGACTGCGGTGGCGATCGAACGACACTCACTGTGTTATTGTTTTATATCATGTGTGTTATTGTGTTATTATTTTATATATCTCGTTCTATTTCAATTTCTTTCAACAATAATAGACATATAAAGAAAAAAAGGGATAAAGAGATAAATATTAGAGTAGAACATAATTATAAAATCAATATAACTCGATGAAGACGCCATTGATCGACCTCCAGCGGTCCGTAACCCTCAGATTGTTGAAATAACTCAATTATTAGCCAATAATGAGGAGTTGGTTTTCATAATAATGTTGCTTTTATTATCCAGACTCTTATTACTGGATCTATCTTTGGTTTTATGACGACTCGTTGTCTTTCTCCAAGAATTACGGAACGGAATTTAAAGACATTCCTTTCTTAGGGAAGGTAATGCACCTGTGATGCGTCTAGTGGTGGTGGTGGTCAGAAGGTCAATTCCCGTAATTAAAAATGTACAAAATTAAAAAAGTCACAATCTCATCTCAGCGACAATCAATGTCAAAAACTTGTCAAAAATGTGGGGATATTAGAGTTAGTTTTTACACATTGAGACTGAGATCAGAAGGCCAATTCTCGTAATATAATCTGTCGAGCTCCGCTAATGAGACACAATTGATTTTCTATTGTTTCGTCGCCAATAGGCGACGCGCGGTGCTTGACGTTTCAAATCTAATCGTAGTCTCATCTCGGCGACAAACAAATGGCAAAAACTTGTTAAAATGTAGGGAAATTGGACGTATTTCTGACATATTGAGACAGATCAGGCTGTGAACGTTCTTAAAATAACGACAATCGTTCCTCTGATGTTTTTTTTTTTATTATTTATAGATGGGAAATCATCAAATGACCCCACCCGCTCTGGGTGGAGCGGAAGGGAGTCTTAGACTCTTATTGACTAAAACCCACCCGTGTTCCTTCCTTAGCCCTTTATGTTCCGGGGTAGCGGTAACCCTTTCGGACAATTCCTCTGATGTCTAACCTCGTGTCCTAATATAAGCGATCGTCACGGGAATTTTCGATCGTTTAGAATACGACCAGAAGCTTGCGGTGATCATACTCTTTTAAAAAAATAATCAATCACATTTACCATCAAGCGGACCGCGAGCTTGTTTGTACCCATATATGTCAACCCTTACAAAAACAAATGAATGTGTATTTTGGGAGTATAGGCATTCCGTGTGTTTGATAAGATTTTCCATCGGCAAAAATGACGAACTTCCATACAAACTTTCATCCCCTATGTAACTCCTTTAGATTTTCAAAAGTCGTTTCTTAGTGCTCACCTCTGTTCTAAAATAAACTTTTGTGCTAAATTTGAAGCGTCTAGACCTAGCGGTTCTGGCTGTGCAATGCCTGTTTGTGAATTTAAGAATTTTATTAATTACAGGACCTAAACGCAAAAACGCAAGTTTTAGAAGCACTTAAAGTAGGTATATTTCTGTCTCATTTTTTCTTTTTGTTACTCTTTTTTTATATAACTTGGTTTTTTTATTTTTTACTGTGTTTAGTTTAGTTGGTGATCTTCCTGTACGAGTCGCAATAAATACTTTTTCTTTCTTTCTTTCTTTCTTGTATAAGATCGACTACAGTAAACAAAATCAGAAAAATATATGATATTCTTCAGGATATAGTGATAGTGGCTAGGTAGATAGTGTGTTGAAAAACATAATACAACTAATTTGATACGATAGAAAAAAATCATGAAGATACTTCTAAAAGCTTTCTTTTTACTATAAAAAACATACTAATATACATACAATAATTATGATTCTTTGTCAGATTATTCTACAAGCAACATACTAAAGCACTAGTATTTTCATTTTTTAGTCCAAACAATAGATTTTTTGTAAGTAGATAATTGCTTCATATTTTGCAATAAATTACCAGCGTTGTGTCATCCCGCTTCTCTTTCTTTTCTATGCAGTCCGACAGTGAACGCGCTTTAGGCCATGGCTTAAAATAATCTAAGCCCATCTACTTAAGGGGACTACATGAAAACAATTGTATAATTGTTTTCATGTAGTAATATAATATAATTTTAATGCACCCATAAGGGTGCATTAAATTTTATACTATTTTTTTTTCCACGCAATGCTTCATCTTTTAATGGTATAACAAAGACCCAAAATATAGAGAGATAACGATTTCCAAAATTTTATCATGTCTACTTTTTGCAGCGTACGGTAGCCTACCGGAAAGCTTTTGGATCAAATATAAAATAGAATAAATTGCACGGGGTGAGCATGAATATAAATGTGTTACTTTATTTGTTGTCATGGCAACCTCGACAGAAAACCCCGGCATGGCGCGACAAATACGAATCATTTATCTAGTCTAAACGACAACACATTTGTATTCCGGTGCACCTTCGCATTGTTTCAGCGACCGTACCTCCATAATCTCTCCCATACATTCGTAAAGCCCACATAAATTTAAATAGGATATTAAAATGAACAATCATGTTACTTGTTTAGCGGCTTTTGAAAGCAGGTTGTGAACGAATGGTTGTTAGTTTGATACCCCGTTCATCACACTAATATTATAAAGGCGAAAGTTTGTGAGTGTGTGTGTATATGTGTTTGTTACTTCTTCACGCTCAAACGGCTGGACCAATTTTGATAAAATGTTGTATGAAAGTAGCTGACACCCTGGATTAACATATAGGCTACTTTTATTCCGATATTCCCATGGGATCGACACTTATGCGGGTGAAACTGCGGGGCGCAACTAGTAATAAATAAATAAAGTCCTCCAGAGCCAATTTGGGCCATGGCGATCAATCTCAGCGGAGACCAGCCTTCGGCGCGGGAGATATTATAGCGCACAAGTGTGTATGCAGACACAGGTGCACTCTCTTCCCTCATTAGTAGGCCGATGGGACCGGACCGGAGACAGATCAGGCACAGGATCAACGGCTAAACGGGCCGTTGCGCGTAGTCCCGTGCCTAATCTCTGTCCAATCGTGTCGGACTCCCGTCCCAGTTCATCGCAGTTCATACACATAGTCATTAATCTGTCTACTCTTTTCTCAACTATATTGGGTTCTTCTTCAGTCTGACCAGATGCAGCTGCATACCAGCATTTTACATGGATCGAATGCCTATCTGACCTCCATAACTCAATAACTGGATAACACGATACCCCTTGGTAAAGTCAATAAGTTAAATAAGTCATTAAAGTTTATAAATCATAATAAGAATCTTTGTAGATATCTGGCAAATGACAAAACTTTTGCTCAATCTGACTAACAATATATGTATAAACGCCCACGACTGGATATATAAATAATGATTATTTACAGGGTCGCCTTATGCTCCATATTTTGCAGATACTAGTCTATCAAATATGGAACTTATGGCAAACCTGTAAATAATCATTAGTCGGATTGGGTTCGCTTGTTGGTAATAACATGGAATTACTATAGGATTCAAAACACCTGGTGAAATGTGGTTGCAACTCTTTTATGGCTCTGCTTACTCTTTCGAGTTTAGTGTTATTATGATTTGTTATGCAGTAATCTGAGCTGATTCCCATCTTTTATTGAAGGGTGGCGTATTCTTGCTGGCTAACACACTGGATTTAATGCATACTCATAGGATTGGATGGGTAGCATAATAAATATTTATATTAATAAATTTTGAGTGTCGTATTTCGTCATTCTGGGGTCCACTGGGACCCAATCTGGTGGCGCAGGTTCGTGTGTTCGGTAATCCGGGGCGCTTCCAAACTATACTATTAATAGGACGAAAGTACAAACGCCAGCACATCAAGCTGCTACAATCTGTCAAATTGCTTTAATAGACTTTCAACTTTATCGCTACAGCATAAGGTTCAAGGTTGATTGGCAAAATTGGACAGTTTCGGGTAGCTTGATGGGCTGGCGTCTGTACCATCTTCTTGACACTTACTTACGACATTTTAATCTGTTTTATGAGTATATATTCTTGCACGTAAATGGCACACTATTAAAATGCCCACACTCCCCCAGTCCTTGACACCACTTTACGACATCCCTAAACCCGGTTAGATTAGATGCTTATGAGTATTTTATAGAGCTAATAAGGAGTGCGCGAAAGAAGGTTAATATGGTGCTGGCGCAATAGATATTCTGTTATTATAAGCTGTTGGAACCTTTGATAAAGAAACAATAATTAAATAATAGGCTAGTTTCCTAAAAAATTCTAATTAGTCCGTCAGTTAGATTATCAAAAAATATTGGACCCTTATTTTTTCTTTTGTCAATTATATAAAAAATTATGAAGATATCGCCCGTTAAGGTTCCGCGTAACGTCACGCCGTGCGACACTTTTTAGCACGGCGGCGTGACGTCACGACCCCCCACTCCCAAATTTTGACGCGCTTTATCTTTGTCATTTTTTGTTTGATTGACAAAAGAAAAAATAAGGGTCCATTATTTTTCGATAATCTAACTGACGGACTAAATCTAATTATTATTTTTTTACCCAGGAAAATACCCTATTAGCGTTAAGCGCATCCTGGACAGTCAAACCCAAACCTTATTTGACTAGCCAATTCTTCCCTTGTGGTGTTAGGGCTAACGCCCGCCTGGTTTGCGACCACCCTCCCACCGTAGTCCGGCGTCAAGCAGCCTGCTGTGCTTCGTCTATGCGCGGGAGTTCCAGTGCCTTAGGCATCTTCTGGGCACGCTCGTTCCATCATAGACCTCATCCATCGCCTTCTATCAGGCATAATCGAGGTCAAGAGCGGGCCCATTCAGCAATAAAAAAAAATTAAAGCAATATAGTAAGCAAGTGTAAAAGCAAAATATTAAGCTGACGTTTATATACGAATGGTGTGTTGAGCCAAAATCGTTTTAATCATTATGAACTATCACTGCTACAGGACGCCAGGGGGAGCCCTAGAAGGAAAGTCAGGTGCGTAGTATGATCAGATGTATGAAGGTAAACGAAACAACTGGAATGTGTAAGTATCTTAGCAGGCCGAAGCCTGCCGGGGGTGCGGGATTGTCCGAAAGGGTTACCGCTACCCCGGAACATAAAGGGCTAAGGAAGGAACACGGATGGGTTTTAGTCAGTAAGAGTCTGACACTCCCTCCCGCTCCACCCAGAGCGGGAGGAGTCATTTGATGATTTCCCATCCATAAAAAAAAGCAGGTGGCGTTCTGAAGTTTCTGCCTACTACCATGAGAATAAGGCGTGAGTTTATGTCTGTATGTGTTCAGGATAAGTTCCCGCTAACATGTCTAGCAGATAAACTTTTGTTTCATATATATACAGTACTAGCAGCGCCCCGCGGTTTCACCCGCATAAGTTTCGATCCCGTAAGAACATCGGGATAAAAACTATTCTATGTCCTTTCCCGGGACTTAAACTATCTCTATACCAAATTTCATCTAAATCGGTTCAGCGGTTTAAGCGTGAAGAGGTAACAGACAAACATACTTTCGCATTTATAATATTACGCACGTGAACATATTCGGCAGAAGTTGGCCGTAACATCCCAGCGCTGATTTGCTGGATTCGTTTTCTCCTCTACCGATCATTTTTCCCCTGAGAGTTCATTTGGTTTATATGTATGTATGTATGTATCTATGTATATATTGTATTTTATATTCATTTCCTAACTAGTTATCATGTATGTTGCACCTGCCATGTTTTGTCTCTGCATCACCCTAAGGTTGACTGGTAGAAAATTCCTCAGGCATTAAGTCCGCCTTTGTACAGTATTATTTTTTTACTTGTGCATAAAGTTTTAATAAATAAATAAATAAATATTATAGTATATGGATGGGAACCACATAAATATAGTCGCTAATCTAACTGACGTATCTGACATTTTGGACTAAGCCGACCTAACTATAGTAATTTGATACATTTTCCATATCGAATATGATATCTGATCATGTATTCCGAACAAAATAAAAACAAAGATCTCACGAAGTGACGTATCTATTAAAATATTTATTATTAAAACAATATTAACACGATAACAATAGTAGTAATACTGTACTGTTTAATATGCTTCGAATCAGTTACGTCAATTAGTTAGATTAGCGACGATATGCAATAAATTATACCACACTAGCGGCCCGCTCCAGCTTCGCGCGGGTGCAAACTTTTTTCCGAATTTTCTTTCATACAAACCTTGTCCTGGCAATACCGAACACAACAAAAACAGATTTATCCAATTTGGTGCAGTCACTCGGAAGTGATGCGCATACAGATATTTCGGTGACTTTTTTTATACTATATAGATAAGGATACCTACTTTTTATCGCCTTTTCTGACGATATACAAAAAATGAACGAAATCGGTCGCGAAATATGCGAACATAAATGTAGGGAACAGCAGATTTTTTTTCGCGACGGATTTCGTTCACTTTTTGTATATCGTCTGAAAAGGCGATAACAAACTTATGTGGTACAATTTATTGCATATAATACGAGGTTTCCGTACTGCATCATCATCATCATCATCATCAGCCTATAATGTTCCCACTGCTGGGACACAGGCCTCCTCTCTGTGAGAGGGAGTGGGCCGTAATCTACCACGCGGGCCCAGTGCGGGTTGGTAGATGTCACATGTCTTTGAATTTTTGGTTCTATGACATGCCGGTTTCCTCACGATGTTTTCCTTCACCGTTTTGAGAGCAGTGGTGATGAAATAATTTACACAAAGTAAAGCGCCTGTCTGGGTTCGAACCTACGACCTACAACTCGTAAGTCGCGGCCGATACCACTGGGCCACCACTGCTCCCGTACTGCATATCTGGTAGGTATAGTGCATATTTAGACACTGTGAGACAATATAGCAACTACTTTTTAATACATTGTAGAATCGACAGATTTTTTAAACGGTTTTGGACTACCAAAACAAATTGCTTCGGTTGCAATGCCTTGAAAATTTAATAGTCTAGGACCTAGACTATTGAATTTTCCACCTAATATTCTAGTCTCTAGGTAAGTAACAAAAAATCAAAAAAAAAAATTACCGTCTCGCACGCTCGCGGCGTCCTTCATGATTTTGACGATTAAATTTAATTTCATCGTACAGGATTCATCTTATGAAAGAATATTTCTCACAGATGCGACTATATAAAGTGGAATGGAAACCTTTTGCTGAATTTAAATTCGTAGCTTTGTAATGACTTCGCAATAAACCACATTGTATGACGAAACGAAATAGCTGTAAGTTTCAGAAAGGGATTCGGTTTTATGGAGTAAGCGAAAATTAAGTTGTGAGTTTGGCAATCATTATAACTTGTATGTTGTAGCTTTATGATAGGGCTGTTACCTCCCTTTTCGTGTGCTTAAAAATATAAATGCCCAGTAAATATCCCAGTAGCTATGTAGTTTTCTTTTAAGTATGTTTTTATTTTTGTATATTGGCACCTTGTTTTTATATACAACGTGTCCCAAAATTCAACGATAAACGGGCACTAGAGGGTGGATGGACCTGCTCATAACTACTCGAGAAAAAATAGTGAAAAAAAATATCTACTTACATTTTTTTTTTGGAAATTAAAAAAATACATTGAAATCCTTCGAAAATGTACACCCCTTAAGATATTTTTAACTACCACCATGACCACTATTTATCAAAAATGTCTGGTCTTTTTTTTTGTATCGGCAATCTAAGTAGCACTGCAATCCACCACAACCCTTAAAAATCCCAGAATGTCTGTAGTTTTTACACAACAATCAATCAAAATTATTTTTTCCTTAAAATTTTCAAAGTCTTTAACTTTCAGCCCACTTTGTAATTACCAAAAAAATTTAGATTTTTTTTTCATTATTTTTTCTCGAGTAGTCATGATCAGGTCCACCCTCTGGTGCCCGCTTATTGTTGAATTTTGGGACACGTTGTATATCAATGTAATTTGTTATCATTTAATTTTGCTCTTGTATTTTATGCTGTGTATTTTGTGTGCAGACAGAGCACAACACACAAAAACTGCAACAGTGATTTCGCAAAACTGCAAATAGCTTTGGTGCACTACAAACATGTTCGGCTCTGCATGATTCGGGACAATCGGGCGTCAAAATCGAATTTAAGTAAATACATATATGTTTTGGGAAAAGCCGCTCGGCTTAGTTCTGATAGTGTCGAGCCGACCAAAACATGGCTAACCCTTCGTATCCACGAACGTGAACCCACGCGAGATACAATAACTTTTTAATGGTTTCTGTAATTACGTTATTCGCCCGCTTAAGCGGGGGAAGATCGAAGTTTGCCGATCGGCACGAGCCGAATACGTATAGAAATTACTTCGGGTCAGTTTTGTTGTTCAAAAAATACCTACTGCTGAATCGATCGTGCCAACTGCATATGTGTGTAGCGCCCCTTACGAAAAACTGTGCCCAATGATCTGAAGTCGCATTCGAAGTCTAACCTAACAGAAATATTTAATCACGAAGTGTGAAGTCTATTTTCCCGGAGACAGAAATAGACAACGTTGCCTGGTTGGTTGCCAGTGACTCGTTCGAATCATATTGCTAGTCTAGTGACTTCGTGGCAACCATTGTGTTGTCATCTGGAAGGCAGAATACCCTCGTTTTAATGTTTTCCAATACCGACTATTGACAATGGACAGGGAAATAAATGGAGTACCTGCCACAAAGATGTGCTTGTGATATTTTCTACAACTGGTACATAATTTTCGTTTTTTAAAAATATAGTTTTGGATATAGTAAAATGCAGTGGTCGCCCAGTGGTAACGACCACCACTTACGAGTTATAGGTTCGAACCCAGACAGGCACTTCACTTTGTGTAAATTATTCCATCACCACTGCTCTCAAAACGGTGAAGGAAAATATCCTGAGGAAACCGGCATTTCCTAGAACCAAAAATTCGAAGAGTTGTGACATCTACCAACCCGCACTGCGCCCACGTGGTGGATTACTATTTGTTGCTGAAATCCAGCGCTGGGGCTCTGTCTTGCATAGAGTCGCAGTATAAAGCTGAGCGATAGCCGTTTTGCGTGGATGTGACGCATGTTTCCCCCAACCCTTTCTTATATTTTTTTTTGTGTATTATGGTCTTTATTGCGTCATATTCACGGCAAATAAACGTATTTTTCTTGCTTTTCTTTCATTACAATCCACTCCGTCTCACTAAGAGGAGGCTTTTATCCAAGCAGTGGAAAAATTATGTGCTGATATTATGATAAAATGTTTCGTATGAAACATTAAAAAAATACTTTTAACAAAACAAAATAAACGTTATTAAAGTAACAAATCATGTGAAACCTTCAATTAATTCGATCTGAAACATTTACTAAGTGCTTGGCCAGACTGGCACAGCGGGAGGCGGGAAGCGGCGCGGATGCGGGAACGCGCGCGGTCTGCCTGTCCGCAGTAGAGCGCGGCTGCGTTCTGTCTGTTGTCGTGTCCAGTGTTTGTCAAAATATAATATGGATGAAGAAGACTTATTTTTACTAGAAAAAAGCTCGAACTAGTTTGAGGACCCCGGTCCCCGCGCGGCCCGCCCGCGCACCCACTGCGGTCAGTTGTAGGAATGAGCTATGGGGTGAGTGAGTTGCCCGCGCGCTCTCCGCACCGAGCAGCCCGCGCCCCTCGCCGCGCCCGCGTGCCCGCTATGGACACTCAAATGAAGTTCTTATGTTTGAGTACGCCGCGGCGCGCCCACCCCGCGCCGCGCCCGCCCCGCGCCCGCGCTGTCAGTCTGGCCAAGCACTTAATGTAACTTGATGAACGATAGAAAATTGCTATGTAATCAAATTCGGTCCACGAACTAATAAGTGAATCATCAAACTTTAATAATGCACGCATGTGTACATAATAATTAGGTTAATATTTTATTATATTGCTGAAACGAGGTTCAAGTTTGTCTTTGAAAATGTTTATGACATGAGCAGTGAGGGCAGAGGTCGAATAGCATTCAATGCTCTTATAAATATCGTATTCGGGGTTCTCCGACACGGGGGCCTCGGGGATCGGGGTACTCGGAGAATAACCCATCTGATCTAGCATTTACCAAATTAGCAAAAGACTTTCCTATTGGAGGAGGAAAGTAAAAAGGACTTTGGTCATCATCATCATCTGCCTAGCCTTTTCCCAACTATGTTGGGGTCGGCTTCCAGTCTAACCGGATGCAGCTGAGTACCAGTATTTTCCATGGAGCGACTGCCTATCTGACCTCCACAACCCAGTTACTGGGTAATACGATACCCCTTGATAAAACTGGTTGTCAGATTTTCAGGCTTCTGACGACCCGTAATGACTGTCAAAGATCCACGAATGACAGCCGGGATCAACAGCTTAACGTGCTTTCCGAAGCACGGAGGGGTCTTGGTATGTAAAGATGGTCACCCATCCACGGACCAACCGCGGCAAGCGGAGCTTTTATTTTTATTTTTTCTTTTTTATTTTATTTTAGTACATGTAGGACTTACAGCTAATAAAAACAAACACAAAAGGAAACCATAGCCACCCGAAAGCCAATTACAAATCCTCACGTATAGACTTATAAGAATTATTTATGGTGTGAACACAAAAACAAAAAACATGTTGCCTAAGTAAAAGTAAGAAGCAATATAAATACTTGGTTTTATACAAACAGATGCATCTCCATTCCATTCGCTGTTCCATCCTCACCTCACTGGCCATCTGTTCATTTCTCTCATTCCGTTGGCGCTCTCTGCAAAAAAAACAACGAGAGAGCTCTGACAACTATTATCTTTATATAAAAGATTCGTTTATACCTACTTTACTAACTAAATACCTCTTAGTACTTATAGTTTAGTTTTCATCATTGTTTCATGTTAGTTACGTACATTTTATTTTAAAGAACGGTCTGATTTGATTACAGGGGCTTGGTAAACATGGAAACGCCGCCGCCGGACGCCGGGAGGTTTCTGAAGGACATACGATAACCGTATTGGTAAATTCCTTCAATAAGGTCAGATAAAACTCGTGGTTGGCGCAGGTGTATACTGACGTATGAAAGGAGCGTCTAAGAATTGTATCACGTGACGTTCTACAGATCTATTCCGTAAAATATCAACTTGAAAACTTTGATGAAGTGAGCTGTTATCTCACCTGAAGAGCCCTGATTCACAGAGAAATTTTCACAGAGTAATGTTTGCAGAATAGCTCGGCTATAGTCGCTGCCAACGTTCATGGGACACTGACGAGAGTTTATGTACAGACGCCAGCACATCAAGCTACTACAATCTGTCAAATTTCTTTAATAGATTTTTAACCATATCGCTAAAGTATAAGGTTCAAAGTTGATTGGAAAAATTTGACAGTTTTGGGTAGCTTGATGTGCTGGCGTCTGTACAAGATATCCCGAGAAAAGTATGCGCTTCGCGAATCATCGTCTATCCCCAGAACTACGAACGCGCGAAGACAATACATATCTGCGATCGGAGTAGGTAATCCGAGAGAGACAATTTCGTAAATACTTGCACTTACAGAGTGTGTATATTTGAATAAAAAATTTAAGATAATTTTCAAGTTATGGAACAACAAACTGAATGTCATACTTAACAAAGTTCAAATTCAATTGCAACCAAAAACTTATTAGGACCTTTTTGTTACAAATGGTCACTCAAAAATCAACATAGAATACATTTCACTAAAGTAGATAACTGATTAAGTGGCGATGGAACGTAAATTATCTGAGACTATAAACACTATTGGTTTAACCGTAGTCTTTTGTCTTGGTCATTTAAAGCCATTAAGATCGATCAATTGTTGTTAGAACTCATAACTTAAGATGCTGATGCCATCTATATGAGAAGGCATAATGGTCTTTACCTTTACAGTAATCGTTCCACACAAAATCAGCAGTGAAAGTAAAACTGAAAAACCAACATTATTATAATATCTATACATATAATAAAATCGTAGGAAAGTCAAAACGGTACATTGAATATTTTTTTTAAAGAATACTTGGGGCGTGATCTACAATCGATATCGAAGCCAAAAATATAGTTTTTAGAATTTTTGTCTGTTTGTCTGTATGTATGTCCGGGATAAACTCAAAAACTACTGCATGGATTTACTTCAAATTTTGCATGAATATTACTAAGAGGTCGGGTCAACATATAGGCTACATATTATCACGCTATCACCTATGGGGGAGGAGCTGTGAATCTTTATTTTTCTTACGCATTCTGTGACAGCGTGTAATCTAACGACGCATATTTAAATGTTGTTTTTCAGTAAGCCATGCTATTGCAGAGCAGTGGTGGCCAAGTGGTAACGGCTGCGACTTACGAGTTGTAGGTCGTAGGTTCGAACCCAGACAGGCGCTTTACTTTGTGTAAATTATTTCATCACCACTGCTCTCAAAACGGTGAAGGTAAACATCGTGAGGAAACCGGCATGTTCCTAGAACCAAAAATTCGAAGACATGTGACATCTGCCAACCCGCACTGGGCCCGCGTGGTGGATTACGGCCCACTCCCTCTCACCGAGAGGAGGCCTGTGTCCCAGCAGTGGGAACATTATAGGCTGATTATGTATGCTATTATCTAGCTTTACACTATAAAAACTACGCCATTTAAGTAACTTGGGCAGAAAAAACATAGTTTAATGAATTTTAGTAGTATAAAGTAAATTTTGAAGCAGCGCCATCTATGAGATTTCATAAAAATCAAATCAAGTTACATGTTGACACTTTTTGGAAATTAATAATTTAAATTTGATCATGTTGGCGAGGTTAGTAGTTAGTTATTCTTAAAATTCATAGATGGCAATGTGCATTTTCTTCATAAAAGTTGTATCGTATAGTTCGTTTTGACAAATTCAAGTTCCAACAAAACCCTTTAAATCTTGAGCAGAGTTGAGGACGACAATTAAAAAAAAATGCGGTGTTAAGTATTACAAAAAAGTTATGTTTCTACTGGAGACGAAGTCGGAGTAACTGATGAACGCGTGCTGAACACCTGTCTCAGTTCACTTCAAGATGTGGTCATTTCTATCGGCGGCAATCCACTGATCGAATATGGGTTACCAGCTCCCCAATCATCACCGCATCAAGACCGTGTAAATCGGGAGTATAACGCTGAGACAAATTACGATCCGGGCGAAATGACCATGTCGCTTTGTTCTCTTCAGAGCAAAAACAAATTTATGACACCGTCCTTGAAAGCGTTGGGAAAAAACCAGGGTCAAATGTTTTTCTTGGAATGCGTCTGGTGGAACAGGAAAAACATTTGTTACCACTTGCATACTTGCAGAGGTCAGCAGGCAAGGCAAAATTGCTATTGCTGTAGCGTCGTCGGGAATCGCTGCCACACTGCTGCCGAGTGGCAAGACAGCACATGCCATGTTTAAAATTCCTATCGATTTAGAGAGCGCCGAAACGCCTGTTTGTGGTGTGTCACGTAACAGCGATAAGGGACACGTGTTCAAGCATTGCTCTTTGATCGTATGGGATGAGTGTACCATGGCCAATAGGAAGGCAGTTGAGGCCGTGGACGGAACCCTGCAGGACATCCGCAGGAACGAACATTTGATGCGTCGTATCCACGGCCGTAGCTAGGGGGGGGCATTGTGGGGCAATGCCCTACCTTGAAATCTCAATGCCCTACCTTAAAAACACCAAAAACTAAGATACATTATTATAATTAAACTAGCTGCGCCCCGCGGTTTCACCCGCGTAAATGTCGATCCCGTGGGAATATCGGGATAAAAACTATCCTATGTCCTTTCCCGGGACTCAAACTATCTCTATACCAAATTTCATCGAAATCGGTCCAGCCGTTTTCATGTTATGTCGTGACAACGGAAAACGGGTTTCATTTTTATATATATAGATTGTTTGTTCATAGTTTGAGATAAAAAAAAGACGGGTTGCACTCCGGGAGTGCCGGCAGAAGTGAAAACTTGAATATTAACGTTGAAATAAATCAATTATTAATTTAATTAATATAACTCATTTTTTTCACTATTTCTGCGTCACTTTTTTCATTAATAGATGCACTTTGTTCAATTTCCATATTTTTAACACTTTATATAAACGAATTTTACGAATACACAGCAGTGTGGCTACTACACAGACGGTCGAGCCATCAGCTGTCCATCCATCTATCCATCCACTTCCACTTTCACTTCGACTTCGACTTCCACTTCGACTTCGACTTCCACTTCCATCCATCCATCTGTCCATCCATCCATCCATCCATTGTGTCCGTGTGTCACTTCACTTCGGTTGGCACCGCCGTAGAAAGAGGGGGGGGGGGGGGGGGAAATCTCTCCTGACGGTCACGTGTCCTGACGCGATGTCCTGACGCGAGTTTAACATTTTTTACCCATTACTAAAAGTGTGCAACGCCGCTAAAGAAGTTTACACTTCAAAAAAAAAATGTAGCGATAGGTATAGGATAGGATAGCACTGCAGTGTGCGAATCTACGTTTTCAACTTTAACTGCAATCAATAGCCCTCAAAGGCTGTCAATGGGTCACGAGAGAATGGCTATGGTATTTCTGGTCTTTGAAAAAAAAGAACATAGGTAATCAGTTAATTGAACGAAGTTCTTCGCATTTTTAATAACATGGCGAATCGTAGAGTTCAGCTGTTTTAAATATTTTTTATTGTTATGTTAATTATTATAATAGGTAAGTTTTCAGAAACAACAGTATTTTTGGTTGTATCTATTTACTTGTATCACCCCACCCAACAATTAATTATTACCTCACTCTCACTCAGACGTGGATCTCTACATCCAAATCTGGAAGTTCAACCATCTTGTTCGCTTGTTCTTCATCATTGAGGATTTAATAGTTCTTAGATCCATGCTCGTGCTTTGTCACAGAAATTATTCGTCTACGAATAGCTATTGAATGTACATCACTGACCTAGAGGTCAATAATATACATGGTGATTGATTTAGGAGCCCGTACTTCGAGGGCAGATCAATTGACAACATTTCAAACCTGACACGACCTTAAAACAAAAATACTATTTCTTTATTTTCGTATCCTGAGTTCAAATATATTTTTATTTTATTTTTTTATTTCTAAATTACTGAGAAAAAAAATAAAAATCAAAAAACATGTGATGACGTCACATAAACGGCGGAATGAGGTTACCTTTGCGCATTCCAATGTCTTTGATTGAAAACATTATATCAAACAAGACATGTCAATGTCACCTAAGAAGTGTAACTAGAAAACAACTAAAAAACTGAATTGAATTCAACAATATTTTTTCCTATCAACTCGTCACGCTGCTTACTGTTAATATTATCAATTTTTGATTGATATTTCGCCAATAAAATGGATCCCAATGAAAAATATACGCCAATGACGGAACCAAAACAACGACTGAGACAAGTGACATCTAACAGTTTTTTTGACGGGTCACAATAAAGCAAAGGTAATATCGCCATTCTACCGTCATCTGGCACTTACGTCTTTTTAGAATACACCGAATTTCAAAGTTAAAATTATGAATGAAAAGTACATAATTTCGAAAAACGAAAAAATATGGGTGCCCTAGATTTGAATTTACTTTTATATAACGTAATAATACATGCAGGTTAAAAATATGAAATGTTGTCAATTATGATATATTTTTTACTTTCGCCCTACCTGTAACCAATGCTGCCCTACCTCAAATTTGACTCTAGCTACAGCCCTGGTCGTATCACAGCTGTTCTGTTCAGTGGCGATTTCCGGCAAACGCTTCCCGTGGTGACACGGGGATCGAGGGCTGACGAGGTGAATGCTTCGTTGAAACTATCTTCGTTGTGGTCACGAGTTCGTACGCTGCGCTTGACCATTAATATGAGAGCTCGGCTCGGCGGCAATGCACGTGCTCAAGAATTCTCCAATGTCCTTCTAAATCTTGGCGAAGGCACTCTACCAGAAGAGAGAGGTGGACAGGTGGTGCTTCCAGAGTCTCTCGGTAGAGTGGTATCAAGCTTAGAAGAACTCATTTGCTGTGTGTACGGGGACATCAGTCGTATACTGCACCTGCAGAATTCTTGGGTGTGTGAGCGGGCCATTTTGACGTCCAAAAATGATCAGGCTGCAGCAATTAACGAATGCATTCTCTCGGAAATTGAGGGGAATGAAGTGGTCTACACCTCGATAAACACTGTTGTCGAGCAAGATGACGCCACACATTATCCCGTGGAATTTCTAAACTCCCTGTCAGCAAGTAGACTTCCAGCGCATACCATCAAGCTGAAGGTCGGTGTCCCGATTATGCTTCTTCGGAACCTATCTCCTCTGAAGTTGTGTAACGGGACCCACCCTAAAGTCATTTCGCTCTACAGACACACCATTGAGGCGGAAATTCTTACGGGTTGTGGCGTTGGCGAGGCAGTATTTATACCACGCATTCCCCTCATACCTCATATCTTCCCGTTCCAGTTCAAGCGCGTACAGTTCCCCGTGAGTGTTTGCTTCGCGATAACCATCAATAGAGGCAGACACTGAGGGCAGCGGGTGTCGACCTCAGGACGAGTTGCTTCTCACACGGACAACTGTACGTCGCTTGCCCCCGCGTCACCAGTCCTGACTCTTTTTACATTTTGGCTCCTGGCAGCATAACTACCAACGTTGTTTATAGGGAAGTGTTTTAAGGTATGATGCCTTTGTACGTATTTTTGCTCTTTTGTGTCCTGGAATGTATTCCTGCATTGTTTTCTCTATTTCCTTCAGTCACATCCCCCACACCACACTGAACTCAGCAGGACTCCCATATAACTCTCTTCACTTGCTTCGCTTGCAAAAAAAACTTATATTTTAATGCTATTTTAAAAGTTGTTTACTTATAATGCTATAGCGACACTGGCATCTTAGGTATTTTTGGTGCTGTAGAGCCTTCAGGCAGACGACGTCGCGGGCAGCAGCTAGTATTTAAATAAAGATGCATTACCACTACCGAAAAAGTATTTTCTTTGCCTTTAAAAATGTCAATTCTTGTCTTCTAAGTGCTAAATAATCGCTCAGTTTTATACAATCGTAGGTCTAACTCTAAAAATATGTGATGTTAAAGCGGTCAATGACACGCGGTGTTAAAAGACGTTGTGTTTGTAGACGAGCTTGAGAATTTTGTCTTAAATTACACACGCTGCATCTATAATGACTATTTTTGTACTTGCTTTATTTTGTACAGTATTTTTATCTCGCGAAGCGACGCGCGCTTTACTTGTGGTTACGTAATGTACAAACACGCTGTAAATGTGTGTGTAAGCGCAGGAGCTCTTGGTACCGACCGAGGCAATGGCGATGTCGGAAGTATGTGTGTGTGTGTTATGTGATGACGCTACTCGTCTTCACGCACACATTCGAAGCATGTTTGTACACTTGGTTACCACAAGTAAAGCGCGCGTTGCTTCGTAGTATAAACTGTACAAAATAAAGAATTTAAGAAAATACTCTTTATAGATGCAGTGTGTGTAATTCAAGACAAAATTCTCAAGAATTCGTTTTGGTACTCGACAGTCATACGCTCATCTTACAATACTTCAGACATACTGTCAAGATCTTCTTCCATTCACCCGCGAATATATCAGTCAGGCTTACCGTCCAAGAGAGCGTTGAGCGCAGAGAGTGTGCGACGGACAGGAGATTCATTTCAATTTTACTGAATTTCCGTAAAAGAGGTTGATCATCAATTAGTTCAACTCTTTGAACTTAGTGGAATAGGGGGCCCAAAACATCTGTGTTGAATGTACACTTTAATTCAAAATAGGCTTGGTTGTACCGTTAATTGTAAACGAGTAAAACATGGACTGGGATATTCTGATTCTATCTAAGTACATGCAACATTAGATGATGCAATACTGCAAAACGGATTAAAACATCCAAATTCAATTTAATTTTTTACCCATACTCTTCTGCAGACAGGCTTTCTTTATAAAGAGTATTCTATTCTATTCTTCCGTGCTTCGAAAAGCACGATAAGCCGTTGGTCCCGCCTGTCATTCGTGCATCTTTTACAGTCGTTACGTGTCATCAGAAGTCCGTAAGTCTGGTACCGAGGACTAACAGGGGAGGAGCATCCATTAACTGGGTTGTGGAAGTCAAATAGGCAGTCGCTCCGTGTAAAATACTTTTATTTAGCTGCATCTGGTTAGACTGGAAGCCCAAACATAGTTGGCAAAAGGCTAGGCAGATTGATTATGACTCTTTGATTTGTCGCGATAGTTGATAGTTCTGAAAGGTTTTCTGTGATTCTGATTGTGTCTCCAATCATAATGCTGCAAATACAACATAGGATTAGTAAAAGAATGATTAAAACATCCGAATTCAATTAATTTTTCTACCCATACAGACATACACTTCTGCAGACAAAAAATTCGACCACAATTTTAACGAACAGCCATTGAACGCAGTAGCTACGTTCAATATACACACTTGTAATGCACACAGTATCGAATAACTCTTTACACTCGATTGGCTTTTACAACCCCCCGTCTCGATAAAATTCGTCGATAACATTGGAAACGATTGACGATTGTCTATCGTATTTTTTGTTATGTATTTTCAGGTGTACAATAAAGTATATTTATGTATAAATAAATAAAACTGACTCGATTATGAATCGAACCGTCGAGCCTTTTCTCGATTGTGCGGAATATCGAATAATATCGATGTGGCCGTTTGTGTTCTACAGTTAATTGTGTTTGATCTGTTTAGACAATGTTGATTTGTTGTTATTAATGTTCTAATTTAAGTAGGTTTATGACGCAATTGGAAAGCTCTATATAAATGTTTAAAATACAGCATAAGCATTATCAGCCTTTAACGTTCCCACTGCTGGGACACAGGCTTCCTTTCTGGGAGAGGGAGTGGGCGTAATCCACCACGCGGCCGCAGTACGGGTTGGTAGATGTCACATGTCTTCGATTTTATTTTCTAGGACGGTACGATGTACCTACTCATGATGTTTTCCTACACCTTTAAGAAAGATGACCTCAAACCTCAATGTGTCTTAATCATCCAGAAATAGACGATACAGAGATCTTAAAGGTAAAATAGATACGTTTTGGTAGTATTTTAAAGGCTCCCACAGACAGGCTCGACGCAACGGTGCGGCGCGATTCTGGTAGAACAATTTCCATTAAGTATTCATAGAATATATTGTTCTACTAGAGTGAGCTATATCATCTATATGATGATGTCACATTTCTTAGAATTTTTGATTCTAGGACATGCTGGTTTCCTCACAATGTTTTCCTTCACCTGACACAGGACGTACCTACTGTAATATTTAATTTCAGTTACGTTTCACATAATTTTGTGGACCCACCATTGTAATAGACATATTGTTCTGCCGACCTATTCTATTAAAATCGCATAGTGAAAACTTAGGTGAAGTGAGCTGACTTCCATGCTGGGGATTGACAATTTGACACTAATGACAGCTCACTGCAAGATTCCACTTAAGATTTCACGTTGAGATTTTTACAGAAAAGGTCCGCTGTAAAGTCCGACCGCGCCAAATTTGCCAAAGATGTAAACAACAATGACCGCTCGAAATTGAATAAAATCGACAAACAAGAGATGTTTGTTTACGTCTACGAGTAGTTAGCTCGGAGATTTAGACGAAAACAAACATTACTTACTGGTTTTCGTCTAGTTAGCTCGGAGATTTAGACGAAAACTAACATTACTTAAAATAAAAACTTTATCGATTTTATTCAATTTTGAGAGGCCATTATTGCTTACATATTTGGCAAATTTGGCGCGGTCGGACCTTAGGCATCCTATGAAAGTGGAGTTTAATCATTTAACACACGAACCAGAAATTCTCTACTCAACAAAGTTCTTCAGTTATCGACTAATTAGGTACACGGGCGTCATGAACACAACTAGTTTCTCGCTAGAACGATTTTCTTGGAACACTCTATCTTTCAAACAACAAGACTGCTTTAGTAAGAACCCGGAGTTTGCTCAATTACAGGTTATCTAATTTCAAGTATTTTGAGCAATAAACATGGTTAGATAATGGCAAGATAATAATGATAGCTATGGTGAGGGGCTTGTAACTAAGTAATAACAGCCGCGCGGGTCGATCGATCAGGTTAAGCTACGCTTGACGCTGCGTTGGTCCCTAGATAGGTGATTATCTTTACATAATCAAGACCCCTCCGTGCCTCGGAAAGCACGGTAAGCCGTTGGTCCCGGCTGTCAACCGTGGATCTTTGGCATTCGTTACGGGCCGTCAGAAGCCCGAAAGTCTGACAGCCAGTCTTACCAAGGGGTATCGTATTGCCCAGTCGCTCCATGTAAAATACTGGTATTCAGCGGCATCAGGTTAGACTGGAAGCCAACCCCAACAGAGTTGGGAAAAAGCAAAGCAGATGATGATGTTTTAATTCATGGATTGGGCCACCTGTCAGCCTCCACGTTCAGTACCTTTTACGATAATATTATACATAACTCGTCAATTTTCTTGCTCTTTGTAATCACGGGCATAACCTTTCATTCACGCTTCTGCGAAAGGTCGAAACACTACACCAGCGAGTCCTATAGACGTCATAAAAAATGGCCCATTGTGTGAACGATGGACGTAAATGGACCCGAAACATGACGTTATAGCAACCCTCGTCATGTATACGGATTTCAGGAGAAATGGACAGAACCTTTATGAAAGAAAGTACAGATGAATGGATACTTTGATATATTGAGAGGTATAGAGGCCTACAAAGATTTTGGTGAAGACATTTTTATCCGACTTCGGCAAAACCAAGGAAAGGTTATGATTTTAGTAGTCTATGTATGTATGTATTTACGTGTGTCCCACCGTAGCGCCTAAACTGCAGAACCGATTTTGATGAATAAGGTATCAATAGATTCGTAATAATGGACCGGGTGATATAGGCTATATAAATTCTCTGTAAATTTAAAATAGCGGATTTTACACGTAAATTTCTGACCTCGAAAAATAATTACATTAAGATAATCAGGACATGTTTGGTATCAAAAGATACCAGGTTTGGTATCAAGAGATATTGGTCTTGACGAGCACATTACAAATATTTATGTATATATCATGTAAATATGTTTAAATTGTTAAAACAATTGTGCTACGTACGGCGCGGCTGTACAATTAATACCTATTAAACACAAAAAAGCATGATTAAAATTATAGCAACGCGCAGCAAATCAAATCTGAATAAATAATAACGATTTGTAATGCCACTCATTTAAAACGAAATATTTATATTTTGGAATTCTTCCAAGCTTGATTGATGGTCTTTTTTATGGATGGGAAATCATCAAACGACCCCTCCCGCTCTGGGTGCAGCGGAAGGGAGTGTCAGACTCTTACTGACTAAAACCCATCCGTATTCCTTCCTTAGCCCTTTATGTTCCGGGGTAGTGGTAACCCTTTCGGACAATCCCGCACCCGATTGATGGTCTTGGCATCGAAATAAATCGCGCTTTGTTTTGTCCGAGGCAATATGTACTGCTATTGGAATTTAATTTCCTATTTACTTGCTATTAGTCTATAGTATTTTTAATTAAAGCAGAAGCGCCTCAATCCCGCGATTTGCGACTTGCCAAGATGAGAGACTATGCTTTTCAGGCCTGAGACGCAGACTGTTTTTACTTGGCAAATAGCCAAGGATTCATACTTAAAGAATCATCATCTGCCTAGCCTTTTCCCAACTACGTTGGGGTCGGCTTCCGGTCTAACCGGATGCAGCTGAATTACCAGTATTTTAAATGGAGCGACTGCCTATCTAACCTCCACAACCCAGTTACTGGGTAATACGATACCTTTTTTTTTTTTTTTTTTATGGATGGGAAATCATCAAATGACCCCTCCCGCTCTGGGTGGAGCGAAGGGAGTGTCAGACTCTTACTGACTAAAACCCATCCGTGTTCCTTCCTTAGCCCTTTATGTTCCGGGGTAGCGGTAACCCTTTCGGACAATCCCGCAGGGAAATACGATACCTAAGATACTTTCGGGCTTCTGACGACGACCCGTAACGACTGTCAAAGATCCACGAATTACAGCCGGGACCAAAAGCTTAACGTGCTTTCCGAGGCACGCAGGGGTCTTGGTGTGTAAAGATGGTCACCCATCCACGGACCAACCGCGGCAAGCGTAGCTTAACCTGATCGATCGACCCGTGCGGCTGTTATAACTTAGCCACAAACCCCTCCATACTTAAAGGATCGAGGACAAAAAAATATATTTGAATAACATATTTCAAAGAATATTAAAAATGGATCAAATACAGCAGACTGACTACTCAGTAATGTAAACAAACAGTTTTCTAACGTCCATTACGCCAAATTGATTGATTGATTCTAAGAAAACCATCGTAGTTTAGGCATAGAACGTCATAATTTAATATGCTTCAGTGATCTATCTTCTTACATGAAGCTTTCTTATTTTGCAAGATAACAAATCAACTGGAAAGTAATACATTCAAACTGCTAAGAAATATTATTTATACCTGCCAGGACCTCTAGCTCAGCAGTAGTGCTTGTGAACGAGGAAGCTTAGATAGATATTCTTTATAAAAAAACACATGGCTCACTCAGACCATGATTGCATTGGCTGTTTTTTTATTTTTTTTTATTTGAAATGGGTTTGCTCTTGACTCTATTCTAGGTCAGAGGTGACAGAGACAAAGTCGACGATGGAGTGAGCTTACCCAGAAGAAGCCTGTTCACTCTCACTTTGAAGAGATTCGGGTTGTATGCGCTCGGAAATAAAGACACAGGTAGAATAACATTCTTCCGTGAAAGATTTACGGGAAATTATGGTTTTCTTCGTTTCTAGTTGGAAATCAGAGAATCAATAGAATTATCTAATCTTCAAGAAAATGTTCTAGAAGCGTCATAAGACAAACAAAAAACAACATGAAGATTCAACATCATTACACAATATCCAAAGTATTTGAAGCAGTGAAAATTGTGTTACACCAAGATCAAAGCAATTCGGATACAGTTCGAGTTTTTAATTAAAACTTTTATTTACAAATTAATACTAACGAGGCAACTTGAGGCGGAGATACATTATTCATAAAGTCGCGAGAGACAGTTTTTGTATCACTTTCACTACGGCTTGTTGATTTGCCTGTTCTCATAACTTTCCAGTTACATAATCACCCTAGAACTTTTAGTAACTAACCCCCTTATTCATAAAACTTATCAAACCTATTTTAGTTAAAATGGGGTTTGTCTCTTTCTTACACACAGAAATGACAACGTGACAGATAAAGACAAACGTTCTATAAACCTATTTTAGCTAAAATAGAGATAAAATAGGATTATGAATAAGGGGGTTAATAATCAAGACCTCTCTGTGGAGCAGTGGTGGCCAAGTGGTAACGGCCGCGACTTACGAGTTGTAGGTCGTAGGTTCGAATCCAGACAGGCGCTTTACTTTGTGTAAATTATTTCATCACCACTGCTCTCAAAACGGTGAAGGAAAACATCGTGAGGAAACCGGCATGTCGTAGAACCAAAAATTCGAAGACATATGACATCTGCCAACCCGCACTGGGCCCGCGTAGTGGATTAAGGCCCACTCCCTCTCACTGAGAGGAGGCCTGTGTCCCAGCAGTGGGAACATTATAGGCTGATTATGTAATAATTAAGACCTAACTTCGGGCCTTTGTACACGGCACGGTTTCTTTAGGATACGATGTATAAACCGCGCCGTAGAAAAAACGTGTCCGTCAACAAGCTTCCATAGTAATCCATACAACACTGACGACCGTGCCTACACACGGGGAATGAACTGTAGTTTTACACGGCAAGAAAAACGGGCCAAAATAAAACAAAGGGTCAAGAAAGGGCCTTAAGAGGAAATGCTGGTGGTCGTTTCACCATAGAAACGCTCTCACCTATTTTCTTTCTGGTGAATGACCATAGGGAATGATTTTTTATAGAATAATAAATATTAACTACTTGTATGTCCCTATGTTTTTCCTTTTTGATGATACATTATTTTTATAAGCACTAGTACCCTCAAAATATGCCGATTTAAACCGCTATCAACAGAGGCCTAGTGTACTTTATTAATGAAAGAAGAAAAACATAGGGACACAGTATATATCCTTCTTATTCAGTTGATGAAATATCTTTTAAATTAGTCCAATATTGGAGGAGGAAATAGGGGAGAGCCAAACATTGAATTACGACTTCTTATTTAGGATTTTTCAAAAGTCTCTCCGACCGCATTTCCTCATAATGCAGCTTCAATAGCAGTGAACAACTTGTCTGGACTTTCAGGGGGTCAATCAATTTGTTACATTATTGACAGGCTTGCTGCGTTTTTTATATGTGTCGAATTCTTTACAAATTGCATTGCGATTGGCTGTTGATTAATAATTCAACCAATCACAAAACTCCTGTGTTTACGCGCGCCTGAAAATTTGTTACATTAATTTTACGATAATTTTCGTTCGAGAAACCGGCCCTATGGCTCGAAAATCTCATCATGCCCTTGGTGCACTCAAATTGCGTATCACACTTACAATTAGAATCTTAATCACAATATTCACAATGGATTAGCAATATCTTTCATATTGCTAATCCATTGCTTCCTATGTACGAGAAATTTGTATGCGCAACAACGTAAATAACGCAATAAATGTTATTGAACTGTCAAAATTAAAGCATTGCTATTTATAGCGTAGTACTTAATTACTCCGCTGGTTTTCATACGAATATGTGGAAGTTGATGGTTAGAAATTCTAATAACTTCAGAATATCAGTCATTTCATGAGATTGAAATCATTATAGGTACAGACGCAACCTACTACAATCTGTCAAATTTCTTTAATAAATTTTCAACTTTATTGCTAAATTATAAGGTTCAAAATTGATTGGGAAAATTTGAAAGTTTCGGGTGGGTTGATGTAATGGCGTCTGTACATGTAAAATATTGCTATTCAGCCGCATCTGGAACCCGAGTCCAATTTATTTCGGGAAAATATGTGAAATACATTTGGCTCAACTGCTACCGGACTTCTTCAAACCACCTTGTATAAGATACCACCAGCCATTTTATGTATCCGGAATGTAAATACCGGGACTGATGTATGTACAAGACTTACTACAAATATTATAAATGTGAAAGTCTGTATGTTTAGATCACAGATATACAGGATGGTCAAAAAGTCGTGGATCAAACGAAATAGGGAGATAAAGGAGGTCATTTCCAACGCTTTAATATTTGGTAACGCTTGAATTTTTTTGGAAAAAAATTCGTTGCTCACGAAATTTGGTATCCAGAGCCACAATAGAACTTTTGTAGTGCTACTACATTATCTAGTAATACTAATAATACAACACCGTTTTTTTTTTTATTGTTTTATATCACATTTTTTTTTAATTAGTCTAATTGTAACAGAACTCGGTATACAAAAATACTTATAATTTTTAGGGCAATTGAATTATGGCCATGCTATAGAAAGATTTTTTGTTGGAAATGATCTCCTATATCTCCCTATTTCGTTTAATCCACGACTTTTTGACCATTCTGTACATAAACGTTTGGATCACGCAAAAAAGGCTGAACGCATCTGAAAATTTGGCATACAGATAGTTTATAACCATTACACACATTACGATTAGTTTGGACAGTTTTTATCCCCATATTAGGTACGATTACGTTCCTGTGGGAAAATTTCCGACCTCCACGCAGGTGAAGAATCCCTTCCTCTCGAAGAGAGGAGGCCTGTGTAAACAACAGTGGCAGTGGGAACAATATGGGCTGATTATGATGACGTCGGTGAAGTCACGCGCAATACCTAAGTAGTAACTTAAACTCTCTAATATCGGGGCCAAATATCTACAAAGTCAAAGTCAAAGCATTTATTTCAAATAGGCACATAAAAGGCACTTTTAAACGTCAAAAATTACCTTAAAATAGAATTGATTCTAGTCGCCCCTTCCAAAAGGTAGTTCTCGTGTGGAGAAGAACGGGCAAGAAACTCCACCGTTACTCTTTTAAAATGTTTTACGTATGTACCTATATTTAAAACACATTAGAAGGACATTGAACTCTTATCATTAGGTTTAACATTACAGAGGTGACACAATCTATACTTAGCTCGAAGAACATCGTAACGGAAGGTCTCTTTACACAATCGAACATGTTGTGTAATGTCCTGTAAAGCAAAGATAACTAACGATACTTTAAAAAGTTTACAACAATGTAAAATGTTGAAATAACACCTACGCATTCTTCGGGACTTTCTCTTAACTTCATAGATAACTTATTTATGTCTTCTATGAGCCCTCAATGAAATAGGTAAAAACAAACTGTTTGTTAAATGGATTCTTCTTGAAAGTTCTTCCTGATAAAATGGTACACAACGTAATCTGCACAGTGCACACACAAATAAAATATCCGAAGTCTAAATACGGACTTTTTTAATCGACTTCATAAAAGGAGGTTCTGTATTCGACCCGTATGTATGTATGTTTGTATGTCCGATGATTTTCTCAAAAACTAATAAACCGATTTTGATAATTATTTCATTAATGTGATCTTCATACTTTTAGGAAGGTTTTAGTATATAATACATTAGGAAATTATTCTTATGTACGAAGTTATATGCATAAATGTACTGCATCTCCGGCATTTCTATCCGAATTTTGATGATTCTTCTAGTCGGTGTCTTCAATTCTTCAGTGTTAATTGAATTTGTGTGGGGTAGGTACAACTAAAAAGTGAAAAACATTTTTTTTTCATCCGACTTCAAAAAAAAAATACTACAAAATGATAAATAACTTTAATTTCGGAAGTCGGTGTCAAAAAACGAAAATGCGGAACCAACGACACCGACTTCCGAAATTAAAGTTATTTATCATTTTGTAGTGTTTTTTTTTTAAGTCGTTCATTACTGCGTTTGCTATTTCACCGACACACACACAGACAGGCGCGCCGCGACGGTGCGGCGATATTCTGGTAGAATAATTTCCAAGAAGTTTTCATAGAAATTGTTCTACAATAGTTGCGTTGCGCTGTTGCGTCGCTACTAACACTAAAAACTAACGCACACGAAGTATCGTCGTGTTTCGCCGACTGGTGTCATGTAGCCGGCCAAGAAACCGGCGGTACACAACACCCTTCGGCCAGAACTCTTCCTTGAGGAACTTCTCGAGATGATGTGTCGGAACACGCACCACGAACGACTTGAAGTTCGTATTGTGACGCGACTCCAACTTCTCGGCCCAATATAAAGCTAATTGCCCATTCCAAAGCGTAGTAAGTTTTTATGGTGAAGAACTGGCAATAAACTCCATGGAGTGCCTATGGAGTTTCTTGCCAGTTCTTCACCTTTTAAATTATTATATCATTACAAAATATTAGTTGTTAATGTAGCATGCACATGTTTACAGTGGCGTGCATTGGTTTTCAGAATAGGTAGGCACTAGGCCCTGGTCTAGTCTAGACAAACGCAGTCACTAATCAGAAAAAAAGTGAGGTCAAAAATGTGGTTTTTTGAGTAGGCATGCCTACTTAAGGGTTATAAATTGCGAAGGTTGAACGTCATGGTAAATTACGCGTGAGACGTAAGTACGTATTTTTAATTTTGTCGTATTAACTTGAACGAGTAGAGACCAATGACAATGTGCGAATAGTACGGGAGCCGTGTAGGCCGTCCGGCGACTGCCTACTGCCGCGCGTGATTGTATGAAGGTTTTGTTTTTTGTAGGTATGATAATTTTGTGAGTTTCTTAATTGTGGGGCACACACACTAAAATGATATCGAGGTAGGCACTGCTTATATGCCTATATGCAATGCACGCCACTGCATGTTTAGCTATTGTGTTCTTCACTTTTCTTGCTTTTTCATAACTTAACTGCAGTGAACTTCCTTGTTAGCCAACCTTGATGTTGTACACAGTAACAACATATTTTTCCGCTACCCCTCATTATCCTGCCATGTTATATTTACTCCATTATTTACCAAGCTTCGAGGTCTGTCTCATTATATCGACAGAAAGGGATCAGTGATGAGTTTGTGTACTATGTTTTATGTTTAGGTACAACAAAATCCACCGCGATAGCATTATGTAGGTAGACGTAATTTGATACATATTTTTTTATTTTTGAAGTGAAAACTTCTTTAGCGGCGTTGCACACTTTTTTGTATTGGGTTAAAAACGTGACCGTCAGGAGAGACTACACAGGGGAGAACTAGTACTCCTAACTATTAAGTATCCCCCTCTCTTTCTACGGCGGCGCCAACCGAAGTGAACCAAGTGACGCACGACAATGGATGGATGGATGGATGGATGGATGGATGGATGGATGTGGATGTGGATGTGGATGTGGATGTGGATGTGGGTGTGGGTGTGGGTGTGGATGTGGATGTGGATGGATGGATGAATGGACAGCTGATGGCTCGATCGTCTGTGTAGTACCACACTGCTGTGTATTCGTAAAATTCGTGTATTTAAAATATGGAAATTGAACAAAGTGCATATATTAATGAAAAAAGTGACGCAGAAATAGTGAAAAAAATGAGTTATATTAATTCAATTAATAATTGATTATTTCAACGTTAACCTTTTAACCGCCCGACTTTATATCAGTTATCGCGCCCCCAGCGCCGCCAGCCAAAAAAAAAAACCGAAAAATAAATACCGATGAAACGAGCTGTGATGATGTAATAATAATACAGATTAAACGAGCTGTGTTATTTGGTCGTATATTATACGACTCTGGCGGAATGGACACGAAAATGTTTGTCGGATTTATCCGAAATAAGCGGTTAAAAGGTTAATATTCAAGTTTTCACTTCTGCCGGCACTCCCAGAGTGCAACCCGTCTTTTTTTTTATTGCTGAATGGCTCGCTCTTGACCTCGATTACGTTTGATGGAAAGTGATGGATGGGGTCTATGGTGGAACGAGCGTGCCCAGAAGATGCATAAGGCACTGGAACTCCCACGCATCGACGAAAGTCGAAACACAGCAGGCTGCTTGACGCCGGACTCCGGTGGGAGTGTGGTCGCAAACCAGGCTGGCGTTAGCCCTACCACCGTAAGGAAAGAATTGGCTAGTTAAATAAGGTGTTGGGTGTGACTATCCAGGATGCGCCGAGCACTCGGCACAGTTGAGTAACTGGCGGAACAAGTGTTCCCCAGTGTTCCAAAGTTAGTGTTGGCTAGGCACTTGTTGATAGCCTGAAACACAGGTATGAATAAACCTAGATCGGACGGGTCGCTACCTAGCATTTAATTCCGAAGTACTAGTAGGTACCTACTTGCAATAAAAAGATTTTAGTTTTAGTAAATTTTTAGGCACTATAATTGTTTAGAAATCTCAATACTGTTGGCTAAATGTACACTTTTTGTAAGGAATTTATTAACTACATCCTTCCACTACTTCTAGATCTACGTGCACTTAACTTACTAAAAGAGCCATTAACTCTCAGAATTTCAATAAATAACAGGAAAACTCATTATACACCTGCCAGCCCTATAAATAAGAAGGCAAAACAATACTTATACCTGATGGTTTAATTTCCGTTTTTACCTGAAAGCGTTAAATCACGCCTTTGAAACCAGTGTAGAGGTCGTTGGCCTCATCTTTGGTGTTGAGGTTATTACCCTTTATCCTGTCGCCTGCGATATTAATAAAATTCAAAATATTACAGGAATGTAAAAGTTAAAAACAAAGAAGAGCGTTGTTAGGCTCTTTGTACACGGCACGATTTCTTTACGGTACGGCGTATAAACAACTCCGTAGAAAAAACGCGTGTGTCAACAAGCTTCCATAGTGATGCATACAACACTAACGACCGTGCCTACACACGGCGAAAATTAGGAGTAAATAGGGTACGAGGGGCGTTCAATTTACTCTCGTTATCGGCATGAAAAAAGAAATAAATTGAATTTAAATAATTTTTCAATGTAATCCCCCATTACCCCATTGCATTTATTATATCTCGAAATTAACTTTTCCATACCCCGTAAAAAATTACTTTCCTCTTTCTCTGAAAAATGCGCATTTATTGCCACCATGAGCTCTTCATCGTTGGAAAATCGTTTCCCGCGAAGGTCTTTTTAACCGACTTCAAAAAAAGGAGGAGGTTATCAATTCGACTGTATATTTTTTTTTTTTTTTATGTTTGTTACTTCATAACTTGCGACTGGGTGAACCGATTTTCATGATTCTTTTTTTATTTGAAAGCTGGTGCTTCCCGTGTGGTCCCATTGTCACCATTTCAATATCTGATGATGGGATCTTAGAGAAATCGAGGGCAACCCTCAAATTTTATAGGCTCACTTATTGTTTTTCGCATGTTTTATGAAGTATCTTGTGTATTTGCGTATGGTTGTCACCATTTCAAGTAGCTGGGCTGATGATGGAAGGTACAACTCCTTAACAGTAAGAAGTTACTCGAACAGGAAAGGACTGTTTTAGTAAATTGTTTTGATGTTTGATAGGGCATTTGCCACATTTGGTCTCATGATCATCAAGTCATGATCTGATGCTGCAGTCAGGATAGTCTGCAGAGTACCTAACTCCTCGACAACTAACAGCAGATATATCGTGTTTAGGCTCATTGAAAAGGGCTCGATGTGTGGATAAACGTACTGTTAATGAGGAACACCGAAGTACATAAAGACCTGATGCTGAAGCCAGGAGCATCAGAAAAAGTACCAACCTTGAAATTACAGCACCGTAGTCGTGTTTGGGCTCATTTTAAACGGGACTAAATTTTAAGTTCAATGTAATGTTGACATAAGTCTGGCCTGATGCTGCAGCCAGGATTATCAGCATCTAGTCTAAAAGCATCAGGTCAAGATTTGATGATGGGATCCTGGAGAAATCGAAGGAACTCTTCAAATACACACATCAAAAGTGTCTAGGGATCAAGCATTTTTATGCGGATTTCTTGAGATTGAGATGTGGCTTTGTAATAAATTTATGATTTTATAAATTTATATGGATCCTTTTTGGTGCATTTCATAATTTGAATCAGGAACTGTGAATCAAATTCGAGTAAAAGATGAAAATCAGCTGTCAATATTTTCCCTATAAAAACATACAACGCATTGAAGACATTATTAGTGCTACTGTTTCCCTACTACTGATTAAAACCAACGTTATTATGGAGCGGCGACGTCATTTAAGCAGGGAAGAAATGCTCAGAGCCGTGGGAATGATAGAAGCTGGTTCCCGGCAACGTACTGTGGCTTTAGCTCTGAATACAAGTCAGAGTGTTATCAGTCGACTTTGGACACGTTACCGAAGCACTGGTACCGTGGCTGAGCGCCATGGAGGACGGTATCGCTGCACCACACGGAGACAAGACCGATACATTCAAATCTTAACTCGAAGAGCTCCAACAATAACCGCCATGATGTTAGCCGTGAGGCTTCATCACTCTTCAGGGAACTTAATTAGCGACCAAACAGTCAGAAACCGCTTGCATGAAGTGAACCTTCATTCCCGAAGACCGCTACGGGTACCACCTATAGCAATGCACAATCGTAGGATTCGATATCAATGGGCTCTTGAACACAGAAATTGGGCAGAAGAACAATGGCGTTTCGTGTGCTTTTCTGATGAGTCTCGTTTTGGTATGAGACCGGATACAAGACGTATACGACACTGGAGAACCCCTGGACGCCAACAGCGATTAAAATCCTGCCAGGAAGTCCA
Source organism: Amphipoea oculea (assembly GCA_945859645.1). Taxonomy (NCBI): domain Eukaryota; kingdom Metazoa; phylum Arthropoda; class Insecta; order Lepidoptera; family Noctuidae; genus Amphipoea; species Amphipoea oculea. The sequence goes on along the minus strand of OX243865.1, from coordinate 17,699,230 downwards.
TCCTTATAGTGGTGGAACCATCATGGTATGGGTGGGTATTTGGATCGGCGGAAGAACTGAGTTGATTTGGATCAGAGGCAACCTCAACGCTCAAATGTATGCTGAGACGATTGTATCAGACGTCATCGTTCCTCTACAAGTGCAAATCGGTCCCTTATTTCAGTTAATGCATGATAATGCACGACCGCACACCGCAAGAGTTGTAAGACAGACTCTCGCCGCAGCTAACATCAATGTCCTGCCCTGGCCTGCTCAGTCGCCAGACTTGAACCCGATTGAGCATGCATGGGATATGCTACAGAGAAGAGCTCTGCCGAATATGGAGGGTATCCAGTCGCAAGAAGACCTTTTTTTGTTGTTGCAACGAACATGGGCGGCCATTCCACAGCGTGATTTGGATGAACTCATTTTGAGTATGCCAAACCGATGTTCTTGTGTTGTTAGTTTTCGCGGTAGAAACACGGATTATTAATTGTTTAAGTTACCCAATAAAATTTTAGAGAAAACTGTTATTTCAGTCTTTTTTTCGAACTTTTGTGTTAGTGGTTCAAATGTCAAAAATCCCTTTATTAGGAAAATGGCAAATTTCTTTATTAATGCAAAGGTGACTTGGTTTATCGTTACTGTGACAAACGAAAACACTTTATTTGATGAATCCTTAAAGAAAATTTTAATTAATATCAATCAGGAGAAAAGTTATTGCAAAAATATATGTTGATCCCTAGACACTTTTGATGTGTGTATTATAGGCACACCTATAGCGATTTGGGTATTTTTTATAGTAACTCGTGCATTTGCTCTCGGAAAGCACTATTTGGTGAAGTGGAACTGATGATGAAGACCACAGATGGCCATCGGAAGTACTCAATAATATCTAAGTATTTCACGGGTTGCGATTCGATTACTTTAATATGGTTGCTAAGCAATTTATGCTCGTCACAATGTGAATGGTGATATGGAGCTGATGGTGGACCTGGAGAACTCCTCAACAATTAACTTCCCTGCATCGGGAAAAGCAATATTTTGTTTGTAAAAGGCGATAATCACTAGGCTATTGTAACTTAGATAAATTATAAGCAGACCCACTAAAAAGCGTGAAATAAAAACTTTGAAAAAAAAAACCGACTTCCAAAAAAACACTACAAAGTGAAAAATAACTTTATTTCGGAAGTCGGTGGCAAAAAACTAAAATACAGATCCAAGGCACCGACTTCCGAAATAAAGTTATTTTTCACTTTGTAGTGTTTTTTTGGAAGTCGGTTTTTTTTTTTTCTTAAAAAGTTTTTTTTCAAATTAGGGAACAAATAATAATCACTCGGGGCTATGTCCGGGCTATAGGGTGGGTGGTTAATTTCTTCGAAACCACAATCTCGCACAGCAGCCTTAGATACACGCGCCGTGTGGACCAGGGCGTTGTCGTGAAGAAGCAACACACCGATGGTCAGTTTACCCTGAACCAACAGAGAGGTGGGACATCTCTGCTATAATTTTGATCTTCATTCGGGCATCCTCCAGTATCAGCTTCTCAATTTTTTTAACGTTTTCTTCCGTAGAGACAGTAACTGGGCCGCCAGAGCGACTGTCGTCTTCAATTCTCTCTCTGCCCCTTTTAAATTCACTTGACTCCTTTTGAATCGTAGATAACGAAGGTGCAGAATCTTGGCAAACAGCCACCATCTCTTCGTGAATAGTTTTTTGACTTTTCCTTGTTTGGTAAGGAATTTAATAACAGCGCGCGGTGCTCGATTTTCTTCAACATTGTCACGTTAGCCATTCCAGTTGTAGTTGATTAAGGATAACAAGCAAACTAATGATCACAACTATGTGAAATTTTACCTTTATACCCTTAGGTAATGTCAAGAATTAATTAATTAGTCAAATTACCCACATCATTAGTAAATCACCCTGATACAGAGAATACATTGAACGCCACTCGTACCTACTCTATTCTCCCCTCTAGAGCCCCTTCTACCTAGCCACATACCTACCGAAGGTGATAAATATATTACTAAAACAATTCTTTATCCGTCTACCTTCACTCCTACATTTTTACGGCCCATTTATTAAACTAACACTCCTGAAAATATTGTATTTCAATAGGAAACCGAATTCATTTTCCTTTTGACCGCTACGAAAGGTTTTGTGTAAAAAATGTCTCTGAATATAATAAAAATATAACCGTTGAAGTAGTAAAACGGGTATTATTTGATAAAGCTTCTTTTTATTTTCTTATATTGGTATGATAACAATACTTGGAGGATATAAAGATGGGCACGTGTATTTTCTCATCCTATCTTTCTATACAAATAAATAAAATAGAATTCGTGGCTGTTTGTAATCTATACAAATCTATCTATTAGGTATACATCTACCTATACAAATTAATAGAATTGAGATGTCTATTTATTACCTATGTCAAAATAACAGCTTTATACTTAAATTCATATGAAAGTATATACTTACGGTAGGTACTTACTTGATAACTAAAAAAAAACATTTTTTTTAAATTTTGTCTGTCTGTCGGACTGTCTGTTTTGGCTAATCTCCGAAACGGCTGAACCGATTTTGATGAAATTTGGTGTGGAGGTTACTTTGAACCTTGGGGAAGGATATAGGCTATTTATTGACATACCACGCGGGCGTAGTCGCGGGCGGAAGCTAGTAAAAATACTAGCTTAAGCTACTAAAGAGAACAGATCCAGAGCGACATTGCGTTTTCTTCAAAAAAAAAAAAAGAAAACGCAATATCGCTCTGGATCTCTTTTCATTATTGGCTTAATTTTTCGTTTTCCGGAAAGCGGTGCCGTCATTGGATTATCAATTATTTGGAGTTGGCGAGCGTAGAACGGGCAACTACGAGTAGCTTCATCTGATCGACCTCTTGACAATTTAAAAGTGTTTTTTAATGGTTTACTTGAAATAAATGGTTTGAGTTTGAGTTTTGGGAAATCATTTACAAGTTCAAGAGTTCAACAAGGAATTCTAAGTACGTTAAAAAAAAACCAATTCGGTCGGGGAACCCCCGTCAGGAACGAAGTTCCTTACGCGATACTCGCACGCACACACACTCGCATATAGTAGAAAGAGACAAAGAGAGGAAAAAAGTCTAGAAGGAAAGAGAAATCTAGTACCTATAATTCAGATGCTCTCATAAAGTTGTCGCTTGTCGCCATCTCGAATTTTCGGCTTCAGCACCCTCAAAAACCGTGAAAACGATACCCATGATGAAAAAATTTAAAGTTTTCGCAGCCGGCATCTTGGATTTCATTTTCTTTTTTCATTCTGTGCTCACCATCGGCTATTATCACCCTCTAAAACAATGGAAACTCAAACTCAAAGCATTCATTTCAATTAAACCAATTACAGGCACTTTTGAATTGTCAAGGGGTCGGTCAGTCAGAAAGATGAAGCTAGTTGCCCATTCCAAAGCGTAGGTACCTATGGAGAAGAACGGGCAAGAAACTCCATGGACACTCTTTTAAATCAAAATAATATGGTTACAAAGTCTTGGTTACATCATTCATGTTCAAAATTATACATGTGAGAACGATGCAGAACGTTAAAAGCGTCCATAATGAAAAGATAAGTAAAAAGAACAATTCAAATATTAAATTAAAATAAAATAAGCAGTGGCACCAAAGAGATGACCAGTTCCTACTGTAATTTTTGAAGTGAAAACTTCTTTAGGCGCGTTGGGCTTTTTTTGAGATGGGAAAAAACCATTGAATTCGCGCCACTGTTACCGTAACCGACACCACTTCGGATGTATTCGGCTGCCCTCGGGATGTACCTACTCGGGTTTTAATGTATATCTGATATGTCAGTGAGTGATGGCAAAGTATTCTGTTTGTGTTTTGTTTTCACTTCTCTCGGCACTCCCGTAACGCCACTGTTTTTTTTTTTAATTATGTTATTGTTTTTGCGTGCTGTGTCTATCGCTTAATATTGTGCACTTGGCTTGTATGTTTGCTTGTGTTAATTTGGTTAAACAGTGAAACGATTGTAGATAGACCAATTTAAGAAATAAACAAAAAAACATGAAGGTTATCTATATATCTATACATATACAATCGTAGGAAAGTCAAAACTGTACATTGAATATTTTTTTTAAAGAATACTTGGGGCGTGATCTACAATCGATATCGAAGCCAAAAATATAGTTTTTAGAATTTTGGTCTGTTTATCTCTTTGTCTGTATGTATGTCCGGGATAAACTCAAAAACTACTGCATGGATTTACTTCAAATTTTGCATGAGTAAGAGGTCGGGTCAACATATAGGCTACATATTATCACGCTATCACCTACGGGGGAGGAGCTGTGAATTTTTGTTACGCATTCTGTGACAGCGTGTAATCTAACGACGCATATTTAAATGTTGTTTTTCAGTAAGCCATGCTATTATCTAGCTTTACACTATGAAAACTACGCCATTTAAGTAATTTGGGCCGAGAAACATAGTTTAATGAATGTTATAAAGTGGTATAAAGAAAATTTTGAAGCAGCGCCCGCCATCTATGAGATTTCATTAAAATCAAATCAAGTTACATGTTGACACTTTTTGGAAATTAATAATTTAAATTTGATCATGTTGGCGAGGTTAGTAGTTAGTTATTCTTAAAATTCATAGATGGCAATGTTCATTTTCTTCATTAAAGTTGTATCGTATAGTTCGTTTTGATAAATTCGAGTTCCAACAAAACCCTCAAAATCTTGAGCAGAGTTGAGGAAGACGATTAAAAAAAAACGCGGTGTTAAGTATTACAAAAAAGTTATGTTCCCACTGGAGACGAAGTCGAAGTAACTGATGAACGCGTGCTGAACACCTGTCTCAGTTCACTTCAAGATGTGGTCATTTCTATCGGCGGCAATCCACTGATCGAATATGGGTTACCAGCTCCCCAATCATCACCGCATCAAGACCGTGGAAATCGGGAGTATAACGCTGAGACAAATTACGATCCGGGCGAAATGACCACCACACGAAATGACCATGTCGCTTTGTTCTCTTCAGAGTAAAAACAAATTTATGACACCGTCCTTGAAAGCGTTGGGCATAACCAGGGTAAAATGTTTTCTTGGATGCTCCTGGTGGAACAGGAAACACATTTGTTACCACTGACATACTTGCAGAGGTCAGGAGGCGAGGCAAAATTGCTATTGCTGTAGCGTCGTCGGGAATCGCTGCCACACTGCTTCCGGGTGGCAAGACATCACATGCCATGTTTAAAATTCCCATCGATTTAGAGAGCGCCGAAACGCCTGTTTGTGGTGTGTCACGTAACAGCGATAAGGGACACGTGCTCAAGGATTGCTTTCTGATCGTATGGGATGAGTGTACGATGGGCAATAGGAAGGCAGTTGAGGCCGTGGACAGAACCCTGCAGAACATCCGCAGGAACGAACATTTGATGGGTGGTGTCACAGTTCTGTTCAGTGGCGATTTCCGGCAAACGCTTCCCGTGGTGACACGGGGATCGAGGGCTGACGAGGTGAATGCTTTGTTGTGGTCACGAGTTCGTACGCCGCGCTTGACCATTAATATGAGAGCTCGGCTCGGCGGCAATGCACGTGCTCAAGAATTCTCCGATGTCCTTCTAAGTCTTGGCGAAGGAACTCTACCAAAAGAGGTGGTGCTTCCAGACTCTCTCGGTAGAGTGGTATCCAGTTTAGAAGAACTCATTCGCTGTGTGTACGGGGACATTAGTCGTATACCGCACCAGCAGAATTCTTGGGTGTGTGAGCGGGCCATTTTGACGCCCAAAAATGATCAGGCTGCAACAAGTAACGAATGCATTCTCTCGGAAATTGAGGGGAATGAAGTGGTCTACACCTCGATAAACACTGTTGTCGAGGAAGATGACGCCACACATTATCCCGTGGAATTTCTGAATTCCCTGTCAGCAAGTGGACTTCCAGCGCATACCATCAAGCTGAAGGTCGGTGTCCCGATTATGCTTCTTCGGAACCTATCTCCTCCGAAGTTGTGTAACGGGACCCGCCTTGAAGTCATCTCGCTCCACAGACACACCATTAAGGCGAAAATTCTTACGGGTTGTGGCGTCGGCGAGGCAGTATTTATACCACGCATTCCCCTCATACCTCATAACTTCCCGTTCCAGTTCAAGCGCGTAGGGTTCCCCGTGAGTGTTTGCTTCGCGATAACCATTAATAAGTCGCAGGGGCAGACACTAAGGGCAGCGGGTGTCAACCTCAGGACGAGTTGCTTCTCACACGGGCAACTGTACGTCGCTTGCTCCCGCGTCACCAGTCCTGACTCTCTTTACATTTTGGCACCTGGCAGCCTAACTACCAACGTAGTTTATAGGGAAGTGTTGTAAGGTATGATACCTTTGTATGTATTTTTACTCTTTTGTGTACTGGAATGTATTCCTGAATTATTTTCTCTATTTCCTTCAGTCACATCTTATGACTGAACTCGGCAGGATTCCCATATAACTCTCTTCACTTGCTTCGCTTGCAAAAAAGAACTTATATTTTAATGCTATTTTAAAAGTTGTTTACTTATAATGCTATAGCGACACTGGCATCTTAGGTATTTTTGGTGCTGTAGAGCCTTCACGCAGACGACGTCGCGGGCAGCAGCTAGTAAAGTTATAAGACATACGACTATCGTAACATAATTTATAATTCGCGCCACTGTTACCGTAACCGACACCGCTTCGGATGTGTTCGGCTGTCCTCGGGATGTACTCGAATTTTAATGTATATCCGATATGTCAGTGAGTGATGGCAAAGTATTCTGTTTGTGTTTTGTTTTCACTTCTCTCGGCACTCCCGTAACGCCACTGTTTTTTTTTTAATTATGTTATTGTTTTTGCGTGCTGTGTCTATCGCTTAATATTGTGCACTTGGCTTGTATGTTTGCTTGTGTTAATTTGTTTAAACAGTGGAACGATTGTAGATAGACCAATTTAAGAAATAAACAAAAAAAACATGAAGGTTATAAAGTTATAAGACATACGACTATCGTAACATAATTTGCTTATTCAGATTCTTACTCCGTAGTTTCCTTGCCAAGCGATCGGCCCGCAGTACCTATTCCCTGTTGGGATCTTCGAACGAGACACGTTTTTGTAAGATAAAGGAAGACGTGACTTTGAAACTACTATCTGCTTAAAGTACATAAACTGCTATGAATTACAGTGTAGTTCCTTGTGAAATAATAATAATAATAGATGGATAGAAAGCAGCAGATGAAGTATCTATGTATTTTTTTGCTCCGTTGGTGTAATTGCTGTATGGCTTTCCATTAGGAGGATAAATAAATAAATAATTCTCCAGACTGAATTTCGGTCATTGGTTAATGATAAAATATACATATACAGGGTGAAATTTAATTCATGGGCATCCTTTTAACGGGTCATTGTAATCATCATTATGAACAACTTTTACTATGGGACCAAACCTGAAATCGCGAAAAAAAATCTGCACTTCCCTACATTTTGACGCGTTGTGTGAACTGTGAAATAGCTGATTTTTTTTCGCGATTTTAGATTTAGTCCCATAGTAAAAGTTGTTCATAATGATGAGTACAATGAACCCTTAAAAGGATGCCCATGAATTTGATTTCACCCTGTATAATAATATTAATTACTTAATTTCTATTTTGATTGATTGATTTTTCAAGGTCTTTATTACTAAAAATATTTGATTACTTTTTCATATACGGTCGCTCTTAAGGTGAATGCGCAGTGGTAGCCCGCGAAATTCAAATTTTCTTACGTTTTTTGCAATTTTCAGGTCAGTGTCAGGTTTTATCTTGATCAAAATTTGATTCGCGACTATAACAGGTGCGTATTCACAGAATTATAATCATCAGAATCATTAATACATCTTTCTAAGTTAGATTTCTACCGTTAAGAACAAATCTCGTATGGAAAAGTGTTGATGGTAGAAATCTAACTTAAAGAGATATATTAATGATTCTAATGACTATAATTCTGTAAATACATGTCTATTATAGTCGCAAATCATATTTTGATCAAGATACAACCTGACACTGACCTACAAATCGCAAAAAACGTAAGAAAATTTAAATTTCGCGGTCTACCACTGCGCATTCACCTTAACGTCGTTGGCTCTGGTTGCATATAATACGCAATATGCCCTAAAAAGAGTTATATTTACTTACTTAGTACATCGAGCGAACCTACGGTCCAGCATGCGACAGCAGCGGGCAGCATTATATATGTTTGTTTCCTTCAAAAGAACTGCTAAAGGAACTATCTAGTCTCAGTAGTTCCTTTAGCTTTTGCAAAGGCACTACTGATCCAAAAATTCTCAGTAGTTCCTTCAAAGGAACTAATGAGCACAAAGGAGATATTATAGTGCTTGGTGTGTAAGCAGACACAGGTACACTCCCTCTTTTCTCACTCAGTTCGATGCAGGGCAATCCGACATGACCAGAGAGAGATCAGGCGCAGGACCGACAGCGTTACGTGCTTTCTGAGGCACGGGGATATCCTTATGCAATAATACTTACAGAAAGAGGAATTAAGAAAATAAATAGGTACCTAGGTAGGTACTCCTCAGGATTATCAAAATATAACGGAAATGATTTTCATGACCATTGCTCTCAAAACGGTGAAGGAAAACATCGTGAGGAAACCGGCATGTCCTAGAACAAAAAAATCGAAGACATGTGACATGTACCAACCCGCAATGGGCCCGCGTGGTGAATTACGGCCCACTTCCTCTCATAGAGAGGAGGCCTGTCTCCCAGCAGTGGGAAGGCTGATTATGCATGTTATGCAATAAAAATGAAGGTCTTTTTCTTTCACCTGTAGTAGGTGCTAAGTCAGAATCTATCTATCTAAAATACATAATATATAATTAATATTGAAATACAAACTAGGACAGTTGCTCTATACACCTGGTTACTGATGACCTGAAAGATATGGACCTAGAGAGGGAGCGCAGAGCATTGTCAGTTAGGGCGAATATGCTGGCCCGCAGATTTTCTCGATGTACAGACGCAATTAAAATAACCCTTTTTAAGGCATACTGTACAGCACTGTACTCGGGAGCCCTGTGGTTCACATATTCCCAAAAGGCTTACAATGCTCTGCGTATCTAATATAATAACGCATTCAGGGTATTGTTGCGACTGCCGCGTTTCTGTAGTGCCTCGGCCATGTTTGCAGACGCACGCACTGACGGTTTTGATGCACTGTGGCGTAAGAAATCTGCCTCGCTTCTCCGGAGGCTGCGTGGCAGTCCCAACACTATCCTGCAATCAATGGCCGCCCGGGCAGATAGCCCGCTAGTGTGGGCGATTACAAACCGGATCCGTTCTGTTTTAGTTATTAAGTACTAACATAGGCTAAGCTATTTTGTTACTTACACTAATAGACCATTGTAGTCTGTGTGAATAAAGATTATTATTATTATTATTTGGCAGAAAATTTCGTGTTTCCAGAACTCAAGATTTATTGAGAAAATATTTTACTTCCATAGGTATCTTCAATGCTGCTTCTAGGAAAATAGGAAACTGAGAAGTGTTCAGGTAGGTAACTGCTTAATATTTCCATGAAATACTCTAATATTTAAATATTTTTCAACAACAGCTTATCTTGTTTTTCTATGCTAATTTTCTATCTATACTAATACTATCTAATAGAGTTTGTTTGTTTTTTTATTTGTTTGAACACGATAATCTCTGGAACTACTAGTTGTATTTGAAAAAAAATACGTTGTTGAGCAAACTTTTTCGAACACATTATGAATGAAGCAATGGATTAGCAATATCCTTCAAAATGATTCCGATTGCGATTGATAGTGTGTTACGCAATTAGGGTGCAAGTTTATTCCTAGTTCTGGTAGGTACCTAGAATCACCCGCATAAGTGTCGATCCCGTGGGAACATCGAGATAAAAACTATACTATGTCCTTCCCCGGGACTCAAACTATCTCTATACCTACCAAATTTCATTTAAATCGGTTCAGTGGCTTAGGCGTGAAAAGGTAACATACAGACAGACAGACAGTTACTTTCGAATTTATAATATTATAGTTTATAGTATAGTATGGATACATACAGGATGTTACGGAAAGGGTATATCAATACAAACGGGTTGAAGAGTGTATCTGGTCTAGAATCTCTGTACAAAATTTCAGCTCAAAAGCATTAACTTTGAAAATGCTTAATATTTTTTTATTTCGACATCACGGCGCTGCACTGGCGCGCGGCGGCATGATGGGCGTGTACTAGACGCACAGACACACTACAGATAATGGATAATGACCCTCGTAGAGCGGTGACACGTTTGTTATGATTTCAATTTAATAAAATATCGAAATTAAAAAATATTAAGCATTTTCAAAGTTCCTGCTTTTGAGCTGAAATTTTGTTCAACCCGTTTGTATTGATATACCCTTTCCGTAACACCCTGTATATACCTCTAGTTGAATCCCCTAATATTGTAAATATTTATGCACATCAATAATTTCAATAAAAACAATTTAAATACCTGCGCAGGAAATTATTGATGGAAAAATGTACCTTAGAAGTTATTGCTTTTCCAACTTTCCATCCCCCTAATAGAATTGGATTGCCGTTTGCGGCATACGTGGGAGGCACATTTGTAGATCTTCAGCTATTCTTAGATGGTTACCACACCGCACAAATAGATTTACTATTTACCTGTTGGCGTAAGGTAAACGGAACCTATTTTTATTTTAAACTGAATTTCAATACACCGCGGCTCTGTTGAGAAAATGCGCGCTTTTAGTCACTTAGGGTTTGTTCTGTAAATTGATTATAATGCACCTCAAAACACGATGAAAGAACCTTTATAAAAAACGGAGGTAGGTAATTTAAAAGATAAGCCAGACTTTTGGGCACTTTTCCCACTAACAGCGATGCGGGCGCGTATTGTTTGAGTGTGCGTACGCGCAGCGGAATGTTGTTGAATTTAAAGATTTTAATTATGCAGATATTTAGTGTATGACGTCGTATAATTGTGTATGGTAAAAAAAAATTTGTGCACGCAACCATTGTGGAGAAATTCACCAAAAACTGATTCCGCTGGGCGAACGTTGTCCTGGCGGAACTTTTTTTAATCCATAGACTTTAGAAGAAAAGAGATGTGTCCAAAAATTAGTGTGTATTTGTGTGTAATTGTGTATGTATGAATAAAACTAGTGCATGCATAAACTTCGGAGAAATTCAAGTTTCCGCTACGCGAACGTTTGGCCATTAGCTAGTTTTCATATAAAGCGCTTACATAGAGAACTGTAGATTTTTACATACGTTGTTTTGAATTTGTTTATATTTGTTTAAAAAACAGATTTAGAAAAAATCGTAGGGCTTAAAAGATAAAAATATAAACGTAAAATACGCTTATTAGGTCTTAGTTCTTAAAGTATGCACTTTGGGGTCTAGATTTTCACGTTTATACAAACCTTGTAAGTGTCTGCAACATGTTGCCAAGTATCAATGATATTCCGTTAGTAACTAAAGAGTTATAGGACAAATTTACCATGAACAGATCACTGTTTACAAAGCAGTCAAATATCACGACGTTCTGAAGGAATTGCATGGTAATATGTATGTCAATAATTAGTGTATTCATTCAACTATTTTTATGCAAAATTTCATGTCATTAAATTCAGTAATTAAAGAAAAACAATTATAATACTGACGAAGCATCGAAAACCTACATAACCCGACCAAGTTCGGATGGCTACAAAAAAGCGGCCATGCAATATATTTAGGTAACATCCCAAAATTTACAGTATAATACCGGTATTGAATTGGTATAGATGATAACACAATTGTTGTTTCGATATAATTTATAGGTCATTTATTTTTGTACACATACTTTTTTAAATGTATTTGACTATGACAGAAAGTAGGTACTATTTACGGAGGTACTTTATTTAAGTCACATTTAAGTATGCGCTTGAGACAAATAAAATTCATACAGCTAATTTCTATTGAAGATTTCACGGATCAGGATTCTAACTATAGACCCCTTAGGGAAATTAAATATTTACCACATGTAAGTATGTACTACTGTTTAGGTAAATATTTATCATATTGTAGCTTATTACACTATTTAACCAATAGACTAGGCATGCACGAGCGTTCCCCTTTGCAACTTTAGTGGATCAAACAATCTAATAACTTAAAAAAAACTACTTCTTGAATCGATTTTTTTTTCTTATGTATGTGAGCGTGTTCCCCCGCACCCCACCACCAAAATATCGCGAACGAAGTCGCGGGCAAAAGCTAGTTCATAATCTATTTTAGTTAAAACACATTTAAGTCTATTGCTGTCATTGCAAGCGTTTGTTAACTTTATTATAATTACATAATTAAGTATTATATGTAATTAAAAATATTTTTGTACGCGGATATTTAAATAGAGAAGTACTTGTTAATTGAAGATTTGTTTTTATCGTAGATAGTGGCGTTATTATTAAAAAAATATTTTTCATTCAAGAAATGCAATTGTTTTATTTTTTCCTAACGCTTGTGTACGCAACTGTACCATATTAATAAATACTATATTGGAAGGTTAAGAACGTTTCTTAGATATATGGCACGGCCGCTTTTTGGTAGCCATCCGAACTTGGTCGGGTTATGTAGGTTTTCGATGCTTCGTCAGTATTATAATTGTTTTTCTTTAATTACTGAATTTAATGACATGAAATTTTGCATAAAAATAGTTGAATGAATACACTAATTATTGACATACATATTACCATGCAATTCCTTCAGAACGTCGTGATATTTGACTGCTTTGTAAACAGTGATCTGTTCATGGTAAATTTGTCCTATAACTCTTAAGTTACTAACGGAACATCATTGATACTTGGCAACATGTTGCAGACACTTACAAGGTTTGTATAAACGTGAAAATCTAGACCCCAAAGTGCATACTTTAAGAACTAAGACCTAATAAGCGTATTTTACGTTTATATTTTTATCTTTTAAGCCCTACGATTTTTTCTAAATCTGTTTTTTAAACAAATATAAACAAATTCAAAACAACGTATGTAAAAATCTACAGTTCTCTATGTAAGCGCTTTATATGAAAACTAGCTAATGGCCAAACGTTCGCGTAGCGGAAACTTGAATTTCTCCGAAGTTTATGCATGCACTAGTTTTATTCATACATACACAATTACACACAAATACACACTAATTCTTGGACACATCTCTTTTCTTCTAAAGTCTATGGATTAAAAAAAGTTCCGCCAGGACAACGTTCGCCCAGCGGAATCAGTTTTTGGTGAATTTCTCCACAATGGTTGCGTGCACAAATTTTTTTTTACCATACACAATTATACGACGTCATACACTAAATATCTGCATAATTAAAATCTTTAAATTCAACAACATTCCGCTGCGCGTACGCACACATTGTTTGATGCCCAATGAGCGCGCGATGATCGCATTGATGAAGGCGCGGCCTTAGTGCTTGGCCAGACTGGCAGCGTGGGGCAGGGAGCGGCGCGGATGCGGGAACGCGCGCGATCTGCCTGTACCCAGTCGAGCGCGGCTTCGTTCTGAGTGTCGTCAAGTGCACTATGTCTCCAGTGCTTGTCAAAATATAATATGGATGAAGAAGACTTATTTTTACTAGAAAAAAGCTCGAACTAGTTTGAGAACCCCGGTACCCGCGCGACCCGCCCGTACGCTCACTGCGGCTACTTGTAGGTATGCACGAGCTATGTATGGCGTGAGATGCCCGCGCGCTCCCCGCGCCGAGCAGCGCGCGCCGCTCACCGCACCGACGCTCAAATGAAATTCTTTGTGTGAGTACGCCGCGCCGCGCCCGCCCCGCGCCCACGTTTACAGTCTTGCCAAGCACTTAGTATGTTATGCAGTTAACTCGCTGTTTATCATCACTACAAGTACTATATCACGAATTCCAGACTGTGGCCCGATTGGAAAGCGAGGTTTTTCGTGTGTGACACTTTATTCTGGCCATTTGCGATCGTGTGACCCTAACTTTAAAAAGGGAACAGTTCGGGATCAGTATGTAGCCATGCAGTAGGAAATGATTTCACGAATCCTGTTTTATGTTCCTGAAAAAGCTGGGAAACGCGTCAGACCGAATATTTTTTTTTAACAAATCTTTGAATTTGAACAGAAAGTAAACTTTACAATAAATTGGCTGCGTGCCAGTTTTTGCTTAACCGAAACCTGTGGTTTTTGAAAAGTAGGTACCTACACACAGGGAGTCCTGTGTGTACTTCTCAAAAACCCCAAAAAGCTAAATTATTTAGTGAGAAAGAAGATATCTACTTAATTACTTTTTATTAATGGTGCACCCTTCTCGCAATTAAAAAAAAAATACTTTAAAGGTATGATTCCGATCTCGGCAGCACGCAGCAGTGCTGCCGCGGCAGTGCGGTCGCAGCACTACTGGTCCTCATACATTTTCTATGGGTTTATACGAGATTACATTCCGAGCACGGCAGCAATGCGACGCAGCAATGTCGCGCAGCATTGCTGCCGTGCTCGGAATGTAATCACACTAATATTATAAAGGCGAAAGTTTGTGAGTGTGTGTGTGTGTTTATATGTTTGTTACTTCTTCACGCCTAAACCACTGAACCGATTTAGATGAAATTTGGTATAGAGATAGTTTGATTCCCGGAAAAGGACATAGGATAGTTTTTATCCCGATATTCCCACGGGATTGACATTTACGCGGGTGAAACCGCGGGGCGCAGCTAGTCTCATATAAACCTATAGAAAATGTATGAGGACCAGTAGTGCTGCAACCGCACTGCCGCGGCAGCACTGCTGCGTGCTGCCGAGATCGGAATCATACCTTATTTCTCGAATCAAGATTAATATACACGAAAGAGGAGGCCTGCGTCATAACAGTAGGAACATTATAGGCTGATTATGCAAACAACAAAAGAAACACAGCAACAAAGCCGGAATAAAAACCTTGACATTTAAAACCAAAGTAAATGTACAGACGCCAGCGCATCAAGCTACCCGAAACTGTCAAATTTGCCCAATCAACTTTGAACCTTATACATTAGCAATAAAATTTAAAATCTATTTAATAAATTTGAAAGATTGTAGTAGCTTGATGTGCTGGCGTCTGTACCTACCTTAACCATTAGTGGCCTAAAGGATCTCACAACACGTTAGGGTAAACTGACCCTTTTAGGAAAGGTT
The DNA here is from genome assembly GCA_945859645.1 of Amphipoea oculea. Taxonomy (NCBI): domain Eukaryota; kingdom Metazoa; phylum Arthropoda; class Insecta; order Lepidoptera; family Noctuidae; genus Amphipoea; species Amphipoea oculea. Next base: position 17,684,060 of record OX243865.1, on the reverse strand, counting down.
CTACCATGTAATAAAATGATTTTCCTTATAATCTTTATACATTTATCCTTTGGTGAAGAGCCGTTGTTCAACCCGCACAGATAATATCTACGTCAACACAGAAAAAAAAAGACGGGTTGCACTCCGGGAGTGCCGGCAGAAGTGAAAACTTGAATATTAACGTTGAAATAAATCAATTATTAATTGAATTAATATAACTAATTTTTTTTCACTATTCCTGCGTCACTTTTTTCATTAATAGATGCACTTTGTCTATACACGAATTTTACAAATACACAGCAGTATGGCTACTACACAGACGGTCGAGCCATCAGCTGTCCATCCATCCATCCACGTCCACGTCCACCTCCATCCGTCCACCCGTCCATCCGTCCATCCATCCGTCCATCCGTCCGTCCGTTCATCCGTCCGTCCGTCCGTCCGTCCGTCCGTCCGTCCGTCCGTCCGTCCGTCCGTCCGTCCGTCCGTCCGTCCGTCCGTCCGTCCGTCCGTCCGTCCGTCCGTCCGTCCGTCCGTCCGTCCGTCCGTCCATCCATCCATCCATCCATCCATCCATTATCGTGTTTCACTTGGTTCACTTCGGTTGGCGCCGCCGTAGAAAGAGGGGGGGGGGGGAATCTCTCCTGACGGTCACGTGTCCTGACGCGATGTCCTGACGCGAGTTTAACATTTTTTACCCATTACAAAAAGTGTGCAACGCCCCGCTAAAGAAGTTTTGACTTCAAAAATCGTCCAAGTGCGAGTCGGACTCACACCTCACACACGAAGAGAGACCTTTAATTTTTATTGCCTAACTTAATTGAATTTTTATTATTTGTTGTCATAGCGAGCGGCAAGAAAAATACACACTGAAATTTGCAATTTCAATGTCTACCTATTACGGTTCATGAGATACAGCCCGATGATAGACAGACGGACGGACAGTGGAAGCTTAGTAACAGGGTCCCGTTGGCACCCTTTGGGTATGGATGTTTCAGAACCCTGAATGTTTCGAACGAACAGATTCTGACTGTTTCTGGACGTCTATACTAAAACGTGGGAATTTATTATGTAGATAGATAAACCATTTATTTGGCGCATACAAAAGACAGCACAACACACAAAAGTACAACATTAACATTATGTGATAGTGTTTCCCCCAATTCACATTTACCTACCAACCCATCCCAGTCTCCACGGCTACAGCACTCGCCTGAACACACTTCTCAATAATTTGGGTGAACTTTAGGTAGGTATAGCCCTGCCTAACCCTTTGAGGAATTATGTTTTTTATTCAATCTTTCTAAAAATAAATATAGAATATCGTCCTCTAGGCTCATGTTATTTTTACGCAAAATCAATATCCAATTAGGTACCTACATTCTTTCAATCCTCTATCAATGAAAACAATTTACGAAGATTTAATCGAATGTGCTGATCTTAATTGTTCTTCGTTAACGATTAATTTTCTCCACCACGTAGAGAAGGCTCATCAATAATATGTACGTAAGTGTGAGTGGGAACAAAAGCAGTATTATCTGGCGTTCTATTGAAACTCCGTTACTACGCTAGCACAGCACAGGGTCAAAGTGTTTAATTATTTATTAAGGTAGGTACACCAACAGCTTCTATATCACGTCCATACCACAGTATAAAAATATACTGTGTCCATACCTTACTAATATTATAATTTCGAAAGTAACTCTCGTCTGTCTGTCTGTATGTTACCTTTTCACGCCTAAACCACTGAACGTATTTCGATGAAATTTGGCAGAGAGAAAGATTGCATCCCGGGGAAGGACATAGGATGGTTTTTATCCCGATATTCCCACGGGATCGACACTTATGCTGGTGAAACCGCGGGACGCAGCTAGTCTTAAATAAGATCACAATAGTCTCGGTCTTACACAGTCGCCAATATTATAGGTTTACCAGCAATATCAGAAATAAGTTATCATTATCACACATAATAATAACAAAATTAAAGGTTAGTCTAACAAAAAGATTCAAGTGTTACCATACCACAGACGAGCAGTGTTTACATTCTCTTTGAGACGTGCGATCGACATCGACTGTGCCTACCTGTAGTTATGGCAACTCTTTGTTTTAAAGTGCATTGTTGGCTGGTTCACTGAGGCGTTCACGTTCGTCGTTCATTTTTACAGCCATGTTGAACAAGAATAGCGGTGGAGTTGCCCTTGCGTGAATCTTTCGGAATGGATAAAAAGTATTTTAATATTAATTACGTAAAATTATATGAATTATATTTTGTACTTTGTGTAAAAGATTTTGTATTTCTTTGTTTTATTAAGTGAATGACACTGAGCGTTAGTTTAATTGCACAGTCGCTCAGATAGTTCCATAGACCAAAAATTCGAAGACATGTGACATCTCCAAGCCGCACTGGGCTCGCGCGGTAGATTACGGCCCACTCCCTCTCACCGAGAGGCCTGTGCCCCAGTCCAGCAGTGGGAACTATACGCAGATTATGCTACCGAGTTGAGCAAGCCTGAGCTGCCCATTTCTCTCAAACCGCGACTGCCCGTTAAAACCTTTTAGTGCTCAGACACATGAGCGACACTCGGCGGCAGCAGTCGCCGATGCGTCACATTTGTTTAGCAGGTCTGCATTCTGTTTTTTGATAACTCGCTTGCAGGGTTCGGGGTCATAAGCGAGGTTAATTAAGGTGTGCAATGTACTGTGTAATGGAGCAGTATGCTTTCATATGCCCATAGATCTATGACAGATCAGTATGTTCACTAAAGAGAAACCTTAGCAAGCTGTACAAAAGGGGCGCATGATAAATTCAAAACAAGGATTGCAATATGTATTACATCAATTTATTTAAATTAACGGCTAAATTAGCGTCATAATCTAATCTAATCATATGGAACAATCCATAAATAAGAATATCTTAAAACTTACGTGACTAACCTTACAGTATTACTGATAGATTTCCCTATTGAAAACAATGATTGAACCCTCAGGAAAATACATTTACAGTAACAAGATGACTATGATTTAAATTAAAACCATGGCGACCTTATAAAAAAAACAATGATATTATATTCATAAGAGAAAATAATAAAATACATCTTTTGACTAATGCAGGATACACATGGTTGAAAATTAAATCGGAATAGACAATAAATTCACAGCTATTGTGGTTTTTACGAGTCATGGATGCAAGATGTTTTTTTTTGGAATGTCAAATTAGTCTAATGTCTGTGAATTATAGGGTAATATTGCTTTAAAAGTAGTTTTAGTAACAAAACAGCTGTTTGGCAAAGAATTCATTAAAGAGGGCAATAATATCTCTGTTATATTATATTTTAAAAAGCGGATTTTAATATTAAATCCTTTGGTTACTACCGGCTTTCATTCCAACTATTTTGGACGCAAGCTAATAAGAGAAAAATATACAACATCAACTTATTTCAGTACAAATTGCTTTTAAAATGTAAGGCATTTATTTAGACACATAAACTTGTCTTAAACATACATTTAGCAGAATTAACATCTAGATCCAAGCAATTTCCAGTCCAACACAAAATAGAAAAACGAATTCTGTTGCACAATATTTCATACCAAACCGGTATATCCCAGTTTTCTCAATCCCTGTCTCCTGTTTACCATAATACCAGAAGCTTTAGAATGTCATTTTAATGCTCCACAAGACTCGTTTTATGATCTACACGGACTACATCAAACCACAGACTAACGAACCATTTAGCTCCATATTGAGATAAGAGATATTTCAACAACATTAAGACCTAAGGTCTTAATGTTGTGGCTGTCGCAACGATAGAGCTCGAGCGCAATGAAGAACTGCTTTGTAATATAGGAGGATTACAAATCTTATCCTAACAAGAAAAAACTAATTCTGAATATTTTTCAATCAGATTTGTTCAGCAAAATGTGCTTTTTATCCATTTTCGCTTGTTCATCAAGTTTCTTGAACAGTGGTGGCCGAGTGGTAACGGGCCCGACTTATGTGTCGTAGGTCGTGGGTTCGAACTCAGGTAGGCACGGTACTTTGTGTAATTTATTTCAGCACCACTGCTCTCAACGGTGAAGGAAAACATCGTGAGGAAACTGGCATGTCGTTAAACCATAAATTCGATGTTTTCCCCAATCCGCCAATCCGCACTGGGCCCGCTCCCTCTCACAGAGAGGAAGCGTATGTCCCTGCAGTGAGAACGTTATAAGCTGATTATGTATGTAGTTTCTCTATTGCATCACAAGCTGTAGATCGTAGTCTTGCATTTGTCCAGCTCGATTTGATAGAACGGCGTGCGTAATGTTAGGATCATGATATTTGAAATCAGATTTATTCAGCAAAATGCACATGTCTGTCCTTTTTATTTATTTTCACTTGTTTATGTAGTGATCGTAGTCTTGCTTCTGTCCGGAGTGAATCGATTTGATAGAACGGTGTGCGAAGTGTTGGGAGCAGGTCTGTGTAATGGGTGTGCTAGTGACGCGCGTCGCGGCGATGGTCGCGGTCGCGGTCGCGGTCTGCGGGCGGCGGGTCGCGCTCGCGACGCTCACGATAGCGCTCGTCGTAGTAGGGCGCGGCCGCGCGGCTCTTGGCGCCGCTCGCGTCGCCGCCGCCGGTCTCGGCCGCGGGCTCCACGGGCGACTTGCGCGGCCTGGTGGTAGAGCTGATGGTAAGTAAGTTACATGTTATCCTCAAACTACCATTAGTCACGTCTACGAGTATTTAGGTTAATAATAAAAAAGAAAAAACAAGTAGTTAATGCTGCCCATCAGTGGCATTTGCCTATTAGTAGACAACTGGTGAAACCAAGTACAGTATAGATTACAACTTTGTAAACAAGTCGCTGTGCTTTCACATAGCAGACTTCACTCACTCTTAGATCACTTATTTTCTTAAATTCGACGTGCCATAGCGTGCAGTGCCGTTAGAAATATACCTGTGCATGGTTTAAAACCCACTAACTACATCTATTGGCAACATAAACATGAGAAGTGCTTACCTCTCTTCACGACTGTGGCCCCTGTTGTAATGGTCAGCACGTTCCCTTTCCCTGGAGCGAGAGCGGTCGCGTTCGCGCTCACGGTAATCTCTGTAATACCTGAAACAAAGACATTAACACCATTAATAACATACATTTTCATAGCGTTAAATGTTAAATCTAGGGACAAAAAACACCAAATAGTTTCATACCAAAGCTCGACAAGCATATAGGTACACGACGCAACTTTGTCAATATAGGTACAAAATACAGTGGATCTTCTACCATCGCTAGATACAGAGAAAGTCAAGGTCAAAAGAACTTGAAAATTATAAACCAAAGCGGAAAACATTGAATGTATCAGCTAGACAAGTAAACCTAGAATACTGTTCACGCCATAAGGTAAACGTGCGTGATGATAGCGAACGTGTAGAAATGCGCGACACTTACGCATCGCGGTCACGTTCCCTCGAGCGTTCTCTGTACCTGCAAGCAAGGGCATAGCGTCAGTAATACTTTAGCGGAATATTCGTACGTTACCCGCTTGTCTTTATACAATTCCCAGCAGGATATGGAACTCTCCTAAAGATTGTATTACCTAGTTAGCCCTCTTGCTTTAATGACGATGTTATATTCACTCTGCATTTCGATGGGTTATTATGGGCTGATTATGTTACGTTATTTCGATTGGTTGTTTTTGGGGGTTATTCTGTCATTCTCATCGGTCAGGCAGTAAGTTGCACCGCCTGCCTGTCGAGTTTGCTGCATTTTTGTTTGTCTGTCATTAGGATGTTTCTCCTGCTGTGTATTTGTAATTTTACTTACTAAAATGCACAAAGGTATACCAACCTTTTTGTTATACCCGGATTACTAATACTGTTTGAGTTCGTAGAACGCGCAATAGACCTTAAATAAATGCAGTAATGTTGTGTGAAAGTGAAGTAATTTTAAGATGCTCAACGTTAAATTGTGTCATATAGACGTACGCGGGCAGATTGCGCAATATTGGCGGTTTCTGTAACTGAGGCCCCGCCCCAATAGAAAGCGATCGTCGGTGGAATACGCGATCCTCGCCCACATATGTTACTTTTTGAGCGCAATCCGGAAGGCGCCCTCTGTCTGCGCGACCACGCGTTCCGGTTCACCAAACAAAAAGTGACATATGAACGCGAGGACCGCGTATTCGCGCGACGATAGCTTTCTATTAGCGCGCGAGGGCATTTACGAACACAAAAGCAGTGTAACACAACGCGCATCGCAGAGGCCTAGATTCATACTTCCTGGCAGCTTATAAGCTAAGAAACCTTAGAAAAAATTTGAAAAACGTACAAGATATATTTCCATAAACTCCATTTCATTGTTCGTGGCTAAATGGGATATGATAGGGATGTGCGACTTGACTATGGTCGATCGATCATACAGGGAGTTTTTATGAATTAGCGTAACTTCAGTGTCGATGAGTCAGCTGCAGCAGTTACTGCTATGATTTTAGATTTTTTTGTGGTGAAAACGTCTTTTCGGTCGGTGTACTGGTGGAGAGTTAAATATTTCCAAGTCATGTTAGATTTCAATCTCTAGTAACTATAAGACTTAATCTTCTTCTTCCTGCCCTTATCCCATGTTACTTGGGGTCGGCGCAACACGTTTTCTTCTTCCATTCTCCCCTGTCAACCGTCACGCTATCATTCACTCCCTTCTCTTTCATATCATTCCTCACACAATCCATCCATCTTTTCTTCGGCCTTCCTCTCCCTCTCCATCCATCAACATGTATATTCATCATAAGTAGAGACCGGATAATATGCATTTGCATATTTGCATATGCATTTGCATATTTAAGCCATTTTCAGCGCTAATAGCATATTTTTCCTAAGATCTAGTGATGATGCATATTATCGCTATAATTTACAGTATTTTTCGAGCGCAGCGCACTCAGCAGCCGCGCGTCTTTTGTTTTGGTACGATAATAAAATGAAAGAGACAAATGATCGTCGAGCTCGCCTACCGCACTACTCCTTCCTCCCACCTATTATGCATGTTATTGCTTTCATTGTTGACGCGCGTGCGCATTGATTTGCAGTTAAAGTTTTTGTGTCAAATTGTACAATGACTCCCGAAAAAAAAAGTGTGTCTTCGTGGATAAGTGACTTTCCTGAAACATTTACTTACGACGGAACTGTTTTGTATTGTCGAGTTTGCGAGAAAAATATTTCGTGCACTAAAAAGTTTTAAATAACAATAAACTTAAATCTAAAGGAATATTTACAAAACAAAAAAAAAAAATTGTCATTTAATGTTGCATATTCTGTCAGTTTTCGTGCATATTTCAAGCATTTTTCATGCATATTTGCATGCATATTTCAAGCTTTTTATGTTGCATATAATCCGGTCTTTAATCATAAGACTTAATGCTAGAGTAATCACATCAACTATAAGACTTAATGCTAGAGTAATAAAAAGATCAGCCATATTTGTATTTTCATTTTTGGTTCTCCATTACGTCTATGAAGTTACGCAAATTAATTATAACAGGGCCTTAGTTTGAAACTGCCAATATCGACTGGTGGAGCAATCTAGTCACACATACAGCTTGAAGCATAAAAGCAGAGCGCAGAACATAAATCCAATGTATTCACCTATCTCTATCCTCCCTGTCGCGGCTGCGGTCGCGGTAGCGGCTGGCGGAGCGCTCGCGGCGGCGCGGCGTGCGGTGATGCGCGCGCGCGTCGCGGTCGCGCGAGCGCGAGCGGCGGCGCTCGGCCGAGCCGTACGACTTCGTCTCCACGCCGTGCAGCGTGTCTTGTAGGGACGAGATCAGGATCTTGCAGCGGTCGTCGTGGGCAACCTGGAGATGTTCCATGTTTTAGTATTAAAAGGAATAAATTAGTTTACCGGACAGTCTCATCATGATGAAATAATTACAACTTTATAATTTATGATACCTGCACTTCTGAGGACCCAAAAACACACCACTGGTCACCTACTGGTTCAACTCGTTTATTAAATCATAAAGAAGAAGAATTTATGATAAAATACTCTTTATTATTATGTACACCATTGTGTATTACAAATACAAATGTAGAAATTTGAAGATTTATTTCGTTCTGACACTGATCTGGAGATTGCAAAAAAAAGTAAGAAAATTAATTTCGTGGGCTACCTTAGTGCATCCCTGCGATCATAGTAGGACGAGCTAGGCTTTGCGATCATTTTGTCGACCATTGGTAGTATCTTACTTTCCATTGGTACTTCATCCAAAAGTAACCTATAGTAAATTGAATCAGTAAAAAACCCACCTTGCTCTGCTTGATAAGCGATATAGCCGTAACAAGCGTCTCAATAGCTGACGCGTACTCTCCTGCGGCGGCGTCACTAACGGCCCGCGCGATAGCACTGGACGACACGGTGCGGTTGCGAGACATGACCTCTTCGAACTCTGCCTCGCTGATGCCCGCGTGCGGCGCGTGCGCCGGGTGGGCAGCGTGTGCCGCGTGCGGCGCGTGCGGCGCGTGCGCGGGGTGCGGCGCGTGCGCGGCCAGCCCCGGCCCGTGCCGCGTCGCCTCCGCGGCCGGCGGGTAGCTCTGGAGGAGAAGCTCACGTTATATATAGGAACGACGATGAAAATCAAACGTACATGACGTGTTCAGGTTAGATATCTGCGCGTTTATAAGACGCATCGAGCTATATGAGCAACAAATATTTAGGGAACTATATTTTCTATCACCAAAATTTATATTTGTCATCAAGTTGTATCACCTAATAAATAGATCTATCGCCACGAAATATTTGTATCACCTAATAAATAGATCTATCGCCACGAAATATTTTCGTTCTCAGATAGCGGGGCTCCGTCGACATAGGATGCAAGAACGAGCGAAGGGCACCCCGAGGTTCGGTTTGGTTAGGTTACTTTAAACCCTTTACACAGAAATAGGGGCCCCGCGACGCGGGGCTCCGTCGACATAGGATGCAAGAGCGAGCGAAGGGCACCCCGAGGTTCGGTTTGGTTAGGTCACTTGCATTGTTTGGTGACTACATTTTGGTGACAGATCTACTATTTGGAGGACAAACCCTATTATTTAAGAAACACAAAACTAATTAAATTGGTGATAGCTTAAATGATACCCAAATATTTATACTTGGCAACAAGTATGTTGTGGTGATGTGGCTAAAAATGACTCACCTGTGGCGGTCTTCCGTAAGGCTGCCTGGCAGCGGGCGGCGGGCCCTGCGCGGGCGGCGGCGCGCCGTGTGCGGGGTGGCCGTACGGGGCGCCCGGGCCTGCAACATGTACATCAACTAAATTATAGGAAAAAATTTACAAATAACGTTTCAATTGACTGTATTGATTCTATCAACGTCCACTCTTGAAGCTCAGTTAACAACTGCTTTAATGGATCAGTCTTTCCACATCGATACGCTACTGGTCAGTCGCCACTGGTCCAGTGAATGTCTTATATTCTCATATCAGACCAAATCTATATATATAAAAATGAAACCCATTTTCCGTTGTCACGACATAACATGAAAACGGCTGGACCGATTTCGATGAAATTTGGTATAGAGATAGTTTTGAGTCCCGGGAAAGGACATAGGATAGTTTTTATCCCGATATTCCCACGGGATCGACATTTACGCGGGTGAAACCGCGGGGCGCAGCTAGTTCAATACAATTATGAATTCGATAGTTCATATAGGTGGTGGTAGCTGGGTTGAGAATGCCCAGAGTGGACGCCAGACACATTTCAAGATTAACACTTGTGGAAGCTATTTTATTTATACAGTAGTAATGATAACAAGTGCGCCCCAGTATGTCTATAAGTCAGTATAAGCAGACACGATGGCTTTGGGAGAACTCTCCCCGGTTTGCAGCAGTCCTTGATCAAAATACATATTAGCAAGCTGCGTTTTTAAAGCAGTACAGACCGGGCGGGCCGGGCTGCGGCGGCGGCTGCACGGGCGGCTGCGGCTGCACGGGCGGCTGCTGCGCGAAGAACGCGGGGTTCACGTGCGGGGCTGGCGCGCCGCCGCCCACGCCTGCGGACAACGGCACGGCTTGATACGACAGTACTGAGGCTCAGGGCCGAGGGGGGGGCAAAGAACAATGCACAAACAACCACAAACTTATTATTCTTTTCTTACTATTACTTGTTACGTGATTAAGATTTTCACTAGATAGGACAAGAAGCTTATAGGTAAAAATGGAGACAACACTCTAAATACCTAAGTGAAACAGACTATGGTCGGACGCTCTCTTTCTAAATACATACATATGACAAAGAAAACACACATCACTGTCTCGTTCTTATGTGTGTATTTAGATAGAGAGTGTCCGACCACAGTCGTCTTCATTCGTCGTATTCTGAGTGTTGCCTCCACTTTTATCTATAAGCTTCTTGAGATAGAAGCACTCCCTGCTACTGTAATTCTGATCCATAGCAAAGTTTAAAATAATGTAAGTATTCGAGATAAGGAGAGCAATAGCACAGATTTTACTTAGTATGGGCTCCTGTCTCCCATCTTTGTAATTACAAAATATGGTTAACTAATAACATGTTTGAATTTATTCCACCTGCTTGATGAATTTATTGCAGTTTTCACCGCAATGTGTTTAACTTTGTGGAAGTTCATGTGTAGATACAAGATCATACTGCTACTGGTATATTGTTTTTCAGGATTTGGCACACAAGTCAGGGTATAAATAATATGGTGTAGAAAAAAATAAAAATAGTCACAAAAATAGAAATAAACTTTAAAAAAGTAAATTCATTCCATTTCATGTAGATTTTTAACGGTATTTATCGTTAAAATAGCTTATCAAAATTGGTTAGTATGTTAATAACAAAAAAAAAACAACCATGTCTTTGCTGTCGCGCAGTCGGGTAAAAAGGCAGTCAATTTTAAACACTAGTCTTGTGTTGGTGGTTACGAAAAAGGTGGCCCACATGAGAAGTGGTCATCTGTGAACATTTCTTTTGCACTTAACAGACTGTTGGAATATCTCATGTGCCTGTCATTAAAGCGTAACCCATACCCATCAAACCGGGGAACACAGATACGCTGCTTCGCGGCAGAAACAGGTATGAAGAGTGACTATTTTGCGTTAGGCTTCATGTACATGACGCCGGGACCGCTCCGACGCCGGACCGCATGTTTGTGTATGTATACGAATGAATATGGTGCATGCGCCGGACCGCAGCTGCATCGGCGCCGCGCCGGAACCGAACATGGACCGCATTGTTGCAAAACTCATTCGTATACACAAACTTGCGGTCCGACGCCGATGCTGTTCCGGCGTCATGTACAGGAAACCTTAGAATAATCATCATCTGCCTAGCCTTTCCCCAACTACGTTGAGGTCGGCTTCCAGTTTAACCGGATGCGGCTGAGCACCAGTATTTTTTACATGGAGCGACTCCTATCTGAGAGTCCGACCGAATTTCGATTTCAGTTTGCGGCAATATTCGAGCGATATATCCATTTTTGGCAACTTACGTATCGGGCCGAAAATAAAATTATACGGTCCGAAAAAAATATATTCAGTCGTGGCCGAAACGAATTAACTGTCGGCAAATCAATTATTTGAACTCAATTTATTCAGAGGAAATCGATGGTTGCAACTTAAGCACAATGACGGTGAAAATGAAGAAAAAATTGCTATTTCTCGCATATAACATCAGATTATTAATCATTAAGTATGTCTTTGAGGAAACTATGTATTTTTTAGTTTTCTGTCATTTAAGTATAAGCTGTTTAAATAAACAGTGATTAAAACAATTATACATATTTTTTCTTTTACAATTTTTAGTCGGACTCTGAATCTGACCTCCACAACCCAGTACCTGGGTAACTCAGACTCGATGTCAGACTTTCGGGTTTTTGACGACCCATAGCGTCGCGTTAGTTGGTTAGAAAGAAATAATAAAATAAAAGGTGTGTGTGCGTACCTGGGTAGGGGGGCATACCTGGGTGGTGCGGCAGCGGCGCGGGGCCGCGCGGCACGCCCGCCATCGGCAGGCCCGCGCCGCCCTGCAAGCGGACATCGCGCTGGTGAACATTACAGCAGGAAGTTAGCTTTACATATTAGCCTTCATTTATAAACGTTGCTTAAAAGTAAAGTGTAATAAAGCGACTATTTACCCAACCATTTTTGACGTTTAAACGTCTCTTACCTATAAGCAACGTTTATAAATAAAGGGGATTATAAATTAACTAGCGACCCACACAAATCAATGAGAGTTCTACGCACCTGACCTTCTGTAGAACATCACCAATAGGGTCACTATATTGTGTCCTCTTAACTCTTTGAACGCCAATGACGCTTACAAGCGACAAACGTAATCGGTCGCTAGAACGCCAACGACGAGTTTAGGCGAAAAATAGATGTGCTACTTTATAATCTAATATTATAGAAAACAGGTGAAAGGATTATGTTTTTTTTTAATTTTGTCGTCTTCTCCTTTAACACTCATATATGGAAAATCGATTGTAGTAGCAGTGATAAAGGTTTATCGATATTTGTGAATACCCCATCACTAGCATTTTGTAGGTATTTAATAGTAAATAAATAAATGGCTCGGCGTAGAGAGCATACTTCCTATGAGCTGCGCTTGGCGTTCAAAGGGTTAAGGCGTACGGCGTTTCCACTCACATACCTTCCGTTAGTCGCCTTTCATTCATTCTCTCAACATGACCGCAGTTAAGTTACATGAAATATCTCATAAATTATGTTTAGATGTCGATATCCATCCGACCTCAACAGAACTCTGCATTATCTTTATTATATCTTAGAAATTATTTTGTATATTCGCAAAAACTTAGGGACTTTTCAAAATAAGAAGCGATTTCCATAATATAAATACACATAGTAAAAATTAAATTCTGATAAGTACCTAAATTTAGATTAACTAAAATTAGCAAGTCATTTCTTATAAACAACATCCGCTTTTATAAAAAGCTGCCATAGCCGGTTACAGAACTTGGAAAGCAACAGAAGCAATGGAAAGTTCAAAACCCTCATCAAACGTGTCCTTATCAAAAAAGCATATTATTATTATAAGATTAAAGACTATGTTGAGGACAAGGTAGTTAGGCAATAATTCCTTCTGCACATGTGGCTTCCCTGGCACCTCATTAACGCCACGCCATAAATACGTAACTGTCTAATAACTGCTCCCAAATTACGATGTTTATTTTTTACATAGGTACTTCTTTGATTATATAAATTAGAATTGTCTGAATTCTAATTTCAACTCTTTATTATTGGTTGTACCTAATGACAATCATATCACTTGGATTTAATAGGATTTTATATTTTATTTATAGTCAGATACTAACCGGATGCGGTGGCGGCATTTGGTGTGGCATCTGGTGCTGCGGGGGGCCGTACTGTGGTGCGGGGTGCGGGGGCAACTGCTGCGGGGGCCCACGAGGTCCCCAGTCCGGCCGCCCGCCGGGTCCACCTGGACCGCCTGGCCCACCGGGGCCACCTGGGCCGCGCTGTAGTTGTGGTGGACCTTGGAACTAAGTACAAAAAAGTGTGAGCCATCAAACTTCTAAAACCAGTTGGATTATAACTAATAAGACGTAACGTAGCAAGATCACAAAAACATTAATTATTACTACTGCCTTACCGGGACTATACGACTTAGGTACTTCTCCAGTAGTAGGCTAGGACTAGTTGGCAATAAGAAAAATATGTGGTAAATAAAAGTATTACAGAATGTATGTGAGCTAAAAAAACTACTTAATTTAGTCAATTATTTTTTTTCAGAAAAGATTCATTCATATTTTTCAGAAACATTAAATAACATGAAGGCTGTTTTCCCCGAAGGGTTAGGCAGAGGTGGACCATCTATAGTACACCCACATACCGCCATGTTTTTAAGTTCACGTAATAGGAGGCAAGCCTAATGCCATCAACCAGGCACGAAAATCCAGACTCCGAGCTGCTACTGAGAAATTCCTGGCGGAACAAACCCAATAACCCATTTTCCGACCTCGGAATCGAACCCTCATACACAGCAGTAAAGCATGCGACCACTAGATCAACGAAGCAGTCGTATTATCTATCGGTTTCTCTAAAACGGTCAAGTAGCGTGTTCCAAGCATTTTTGACCGTTTCAGCCGAATCCTCCATATCGAATACGTTTAGAAACCAAAGTTGCAACGGTTTTCCGTTATGTTCTGACCAAACACAACGCTATTTTGGACCAGTTTTTTCTTACCTGCATAGGTGGTCCTCTGGGCGGTGGGCCCTGATGCGGCGGGGGTCCTTGATGCGGCAGATGATGCGGTGGCGGGCCCTGGTGCTGCGGGAGATGGTGCGGTGGGCCGTGAGGGGGCCCGTGCGGCCCATGCGGCCCGTGCTGCCCGCCCGCCGGCCCACGCAGCTGGTGGTGCGGCGCGCCGCCCGCCATCATCATGCGCGGCCCGTTGGGGCCCGGCCCGTTTGGACCGCCGCCGAAGAAGTCTATGCACAGTTATAGTTCATCAGCTACAAGTCCATAATAACTTTGTGCCTTTATTTCGTAGCGGTAAGGGCGGTTTCGAAGTTTAGGTGTTACTACTGATATGAGGTTGACCGTATCATCATCGACAACGATCGCTTTTCTAGTTTACACGAAATGAAATACAAATAAACGTTCTACACTAAGGCCCGCTCTTATCGCAATCGGCACCATAGGTACTCAAGTTCTTGAGCTCTGTGTGTACATAGGTAGTTTTCTCACTATCGCTGTTAGCAGTTAAATAAAATTCTCAGGGTTATTTTGTATTATTGGACAAATATTTAATTAATACACCTATTGGATAGTGAATGTTGCCCCATAACCTGGAGTTTGCAGAAATAGGTAGTAGAAATGTTATCCACGTGCAATACTCTATTGTATTCCCTTCTGGAGCAGTTGCAGTTTTGGGAAGAAAAACCTATCTGTGAGACCCAACATGACCTGGTAATCCCAAGACTTTTCATGTGTTAACGTTGTGTTGTAAAGACTACTCTTATTTTTAAAACCCTTTATTAAATAAGGCTAAGCAATTTCTATCCAAGATTATAAATACAACAAAAAGGTTTACCTCCAGGATGTGGCCCGGGCGGGCCACCCGGGTGTGGTCCTCTCATGCCCGGGTTAGGACCAGGTGGTGTAGATCTAGTCTTAGACTGACTCTCAAACTGGTTCAAGGCCTGTGAAATATACGCTCATTGTACGCTACTGGCAATCTTTCATATAAAAATGTCAAGGAGTCGAAACTCCTACGACATTTTTGGCGCCTTTTTCCCTTATTTAGTTTTGATAATGTATCCCGGCGGATGCCAGACATAACTTCAAATACCTACGCAAATCCTTCGAAGTCGTCCCGTATCCCGTGCCACTTGGAGAGGCACGGGTATTTTAGCATGACTGTACGCAAATGCTACAAAGTCGTGCCGGGTATTGGAAAATGACAATACATATTTTGCACTTGACCATATTGCAAAGTCTCCATACAATTAATGTACAAAATTTCGATGTAAGGCGCGGGCTAGAAATAGTTGATGGCCCATACATACTCAATAGGTAACGCCAGGGCGTTGTAAGTAGGTCAGGACCTACTTTGTTCAGAAGTTTTCATATCATAAAACACGCAAATTCAAATCGATAGGTGGATTAGACACTATGCAAATAACGGAACCAACTTTTTTTTTATTTTTTGTTATTAGCTCTCTGCCTAACTTTATATGATAATTATTTGGCGGCAGTACTTTGGCGTATAATTCGATTGAACCTCAGGTATCGCTCCAGCATTATTTTTATAGATTTGTCCTGATTTAGGCCACTCCCATAATTTCAGAAAAAGATTGCTGTTTTCGTCGAATTTTTTCTCATACTTATTGCCCCTAACTATCTGCAAGAGCTAAACAGAGCAGCATTTATCTTATGCCTAATCGCGTAAAATATAAGCCTTTCCGTTCACCCTCCATAGAATATCAATGATAAAAAGTAAGAATGTATAAGCAGAGACCCATTGAAGGCCTCGCTACTTACCTGTTTAGTGGGTAACGTGACGACTGGATGCTGTCCGTGAATCTCTTTCTTGGGCAGACGATCCAATACCATCCTAATGGACTGGTCAGAGCCCAGGGATATGACGCAGAACCCCTTCGACTGTCCATTCGCCCTATTCTCGAAGAACTTCACGTCTTGGAAGTCAGTAACGCCAACGTCTGCGATGTTGTTAGCAATGTCTTGATCCGTCGCCCACTGCAAAAGGTTTTACCAAAAACTAAACCACGATACAAGCTGGGCAACTTAGCTAATAAGTTGTATACATACGTGATGAAGCCAGCCACGACTAGGACGTATGAAACCTCGTCCAAGAACATACCTTATAGCGCGAATAAAAGAACCGCCGAAATTTTAACACGAATTTATCGGTAATAATAATGCCCCTAACTTCAATCTGTCGAGTTGTGTCGAGTGGATAAGCAAGCAAAGTAGTATGTCACTAAAAAAACGTGTTTCTGAAACCTACATCAATCTAATCTGTTTGCACGAATTGTAACACGAAGCACTACTTATTTGATTTTGTTATTTTATTAAAGTTGTCGTTCTCTCATTTCGTAACAGGAGACTTCGGGAGAAAGGAAACAGTTTTTAGTGTTACCATGTTTTTATTGTCATTCATAAATTTATCACAGATATTGGCAGTATCAAGATAAATAAATAGAGCAGTTCGCAAAACTGCAGACTCCATCATTCTCAAACGGGACACGAGATCCTTCATAACAGTAAGGAAGGATAATCAACTCACTTAGTACAAGGATTTAACATCTTTGGTCATTAACATAGTTATTACACTTTAAATCGTATCAGGACTTAATTTATTGGAAACCAATCTAATGAAGTTAGATGATAATAAATACTTTGCTAAACTAGACAAGGTTTTAATAGATATTATCTAACGTACAAAAATATTTTAAGCAGGGAGTTATTACATTATAAGTAATAATTATTTTAGCATTATTACAGTTTATGTATTTATGCTATTAACCATCTGCCAATAGTAATGTTACAGGGGGCATAACAATATGGATAGTTTTTACTTACAATCCTTGTTAATCTATAGAAAACGTGATTACAAAGTCGTGACAGAAAATATAAATTACGTATGACGACGCGAAGCATAAATTTTATCCATGTTTGTACATAACTGAATTTTAATATTACCACTATAATAATGAAATAGTATGAATAGTTTCGGTTTATCAGTATTATATTTCCGCCCGGATATAAACAAAATTTTAGATAAGTATGATACAGACAGATATGTAATTTTACTGTAGATAAACATTTGAACAATGTAACGCCAATTTAAAAATAGTACATAATAAAATGTTTACACAACAAAAAATTGGACAAGTTCCAACTGCAATACAGACAAAATGTGAAACACATCTGCCAAGATTAAAGGAACAAAAAGAAAACAATAAAATATAATCAAATTAAGACACAAATAGCTACATCATTACGCGGAACAAGCTCAAACATCTTACCTCTGAAAACCTGATAAAGAAAAACATTAGTTAAGTGAAATACATAGGTCAAAGAAACCAGAATTTTGGGCGAAACGGACAGTTATTAATTTTTAAATGTTCATGCAATTCCCGCCTCAAGATTCCAATTATCAAATGACAAGCATGTTGAAACAGGCGAATAACGCTATATACGTCACTACTAAAAGGAAATAATTATTATTGTAGAACGATTTGCCCGCACTATGCCCGAAGAGCTAATTCATAGCCTACACACAGTACGTGACACATAAATTCTCTATGTTATTGACTAAAGCAATGTATAGTAACTATAACAGACAAACCATTGCGACAAATATTGTTAAGTCATTATTAAAATGATTTAGTACAGAAAACTCGTTTTTTGTTCAAAATATGTGCAAAGACAGTGTTTAATTTATGAAGCAAAATATTCAAGATGTGTATTTAACATGTAATCACCGAGAGGGGCATCTATGTATAATATATGTTACATGAACTAATATATAAATAAATACATAGAAATCATTCATTCTTCAACACTCAGAATTCAAAGATCATAAGATGCACAACAAAAGTATTTGGACTCTCAGTTTCACACATTACATTTGAGTTGGATCACTAAGATACCAAATATGATCTTAAATGTGTTTGGAAAAACATGAAACTTGATTCGTTCTATACTTTTGTGATACTTCGCCCAGTTATACCCATACCAACATGCCAAAAATTAACCTTAATCACAAAGACAGTATCAATTACTGCCACAAAACCATCAATGCAATACATCAAAGAGATATTTACAAGATTTTCTTATGGCTTGTACTCACTGCATCCTGACATGCCTATAGCATGCCAGCTAATAAGACTAACATGTTTTATAAGTAGCCCTCCCTCTCAACAAATAATTTGATTTTTTCTCACAAATGAATGAATGTAAGCTACTGGGACATAAAAAATGAGTTTACTCAAGAAATGAAAATATGATACTATTTACTAAGTAACAATCAATCTACATCCAGCCCATCACAGAAACAAATATGCCAACTTACTAATGAACGCCATTGCTATTTCTAATTTGATAAATATGTAGGTGACTGTACTGAATGTACAAACCATAACACACATATATTTTGAAATGCAAATATCTCTTTGTATAATTTGACTATAAATATGAAATCCAATAAAATAAAAACATGAAAACAATAGCACATGTTATTAAAAATATCACAGGTTGGACAATCTGCAAAATGCAGAAAATGTGGAACAATATCTCAGAAACAAATCTTTTTTATCAAGATTGTTTCCTTGACTGGTGCAGTAATAAACTAAAAAGTTCATATTATAATTATTGTAAATTAATTCACAGAGATTATAATGTATGCCACCACCAAGATATTAAAATGTTTGTGGGGTAAGATCTGTGTGAATAATTTACAATTTCTAAAGTATTGATAATAAGTATTTAAAGGGGTTTGAAGGTTTTGGCCCTAAAATCAGCCGCCATTTTGATTTTTTTTCAGAATCGCGGTGCACAACAAAAGTTATATGTTTAGATAGAGGACACTTATACAAACAAAAAATGTTACTTAACATAATATCCTAAAGCGTCAGGTTTCGGAGTTATTCACCGAAATATAAGTTGAAAACAACAAGGATTTTTTTGTTTTTTTTTCCCTCTAGGTAAGCATATTAAACTATTGAGGTAATAGAAACGTTATGAAACCTTTATGGAGAAGAAACAAATGAAGAATAGACATTTTTTAAATAAATAATTAAACACGGCAATTTATAGTTCGATTTTCAATCCCAGAGACTAATCTGACAAGTGTAATGTTAAACTTCTATACTAAAAAAAAACGAAAACACAAAAGACTTAAATGTCAGATTAGTCTCTGGGATTAAAAAACAAACTATAAATAGCCGTTTTTAATTATTTATTTAAAAAATGTCTATTCTTCATTTGTTTCTTCTCCATAAAGGTTTCATAACGTTTCTCTTACCCCAATAGTTCAATATCCTTACCTGGAGGGCAAAAAAACAAAAAAAATCCTTGTTGTTTTCGACTTATATTTGGTGAATAACTCCGAAACCTGACGCTTTAGGATATTATGTTACGTAACATTTTTTGTTTGTATAAGCGTCCTCTATCTAAATATATAACTTTTGTTGTGCACCGCGATTCTGAAAAAAAACCAAAATGGCGGCCGACCTTAGGGCCACCCTCCATACAAAAATCTTCTAACCCCTTTTTATAAAATGAAGCAAAAACAAGTTGTGTGTAAAATATTCAGTAACAGTTTCAATTATTTTACAAATCCTTTATAATTCTGACACTATGAATGAAGGTTTTTTTTAAAGATTTTTTTCTATTATAAATTCCTATTCACAACCTAAAGAGAATGATTTATACCATAACAATTGAACAAGTCAGGTGACAGAAATTATATATTTAGTTATTAATAAATTATGTAAGTTATGACAGTTTTAAACAGGTAACATTAATTGAAAGAAGATTACTGGAGACTGGATTATGTACAGCACAAAAAATTCAACAATGCGTAACAAAAGCCCAACTGATGATAAACTATCGGATTTAAGGTATGCCTAATTTATAGCAATAAAAAACAATGACAGACAGCCTTCGAAAAACATTTGACATGCATGTAACCTAATTCAGTTGTAATACAAAAGGGTATATTAAACATTATTAATGTTGATCAAAAAGGTATAAAGAAACCTTAAATCTTACAAAAATTTTGCTAAACAGAAATTTTGCTAAATAATTATATATCAAAAGAATTTGTGCCCAAGATGCACATGGAAGAACTTAATACTGAATATTTATTTTCATATACCTAATCCAGCCTCTAAATAAATATAATTTATAGCTGACAATTTTAACTTAAATTAAATTGTCGAAGGTTACACTTCCTTGTTTTTGCTTCTAAGTATTTAGTATAGCAAAATCACAGACAATTCCGAAGATGATATGATAAAAACAAAAACTGTTTGCCATTTTATTCAAACCAAAATATTGTTTATAGGGCTGATTTTTGCAACGCCAGATAATTTTATTAAAGGAATAATTTTGAATTTTTGACAGTTCTTCCATACAAAATCTGTCAGACATCAATTTTATTCCAAGAATAGAAATTATTGAAAAATCAGCCCTTAATTTTCCAAAGTTACAAAATACATAAATTGTATAGGTAAGATTTTGCTATACATAAAGTGATATCATTTTAGTAAAATATTTAGCCAAACAAAGAATTCATGAGGCCTTATTTTAAAAACACAATGTAGACTTTCAAGTTACATGTTTTGTTAAAAATAAGGCCTGTGACTGACATGTGCGGCTGTGCTATAATAATACTTTTTATACACAGATGCACATTGACTAGTAAGAAATGGCAACCAAATGAAAAACATTTTGCAGCAAGTAAATATTTTTGTTGAACTTTGTCAATCTTGAACAAACTAATCCATAACATTGTAAAAAAAGTGCAACTTTAGCTTATAATTTTTTCATCTGGTCACCGGAAGAACTGCCATCTTTACTCAGATTTTGGTACCTTTGCCAATAAATTAATTTAAAAAATAACTTATCACAAGATTTTTGTTAAACCCAAAATGGACTGTACAATTATAATGTTGAATGTCGTGGCGCATAAGTAAGTTATTGACTCATCAAATTACAAATATTGTTTTGTGTTAATAACATTATGAATGACAACAAATTTCGACTTTATAATTTAAAGACATCCAGATTTAATATTATTTCACATACAAAAAGAAGTAAGTTACAGGAAACCATTAATGTTTTATTCTATTGACATACAATATCAAAATGTGTTGTAAACAATCCCAACATTTATTTGGACGGTTGTAGGTAAATAATTTTATCATAATCCTGCTCTATACAAAGTCTTGGGAGTTTGATCTAAGTACTGCAAGTAGCAAGTGTTTTATGAACTATGCCAAATAACTTACTTAGTTCAAACTCATCCCTGATCTAATGACTTTCAGCTTCTAATGACAATTATATTAGCCTATGTAAAACAATGAATTAATACCTAAACGGCTCAGTAACAAAACCTGAGTGGCGAACGGCAGTCCAAGAGACATCAGTTTTTCTCGTTACCAAGAGAAAAACAGACATCCAAAACAATAAAAACTCTCCTATATTTACATTATGATCTAAATGAGACAAAATCATGTACAAACCCAAGTTAGGTTGCCGACGTATAGCTGAAAACGGCGGCCATGATGGCCGTGGTTTGATGCGTTGTTGTGATACGGGATGCTGCCGTTGGTCTCCTCCGGTGGATGCTGGTGCTGCGGTGCCGAATTGGGGGGTCCATCGCCATCATCCGGTTTAGCTGCAGGTGCAGCGATCACGTCGTCGTATAAATCCACATTTTCACCGCCGAACTCGTCCTGAAGGAGACCGCCCAAACAAATTGAATTAACTAATGGTAGCAATTCAGTAACGTGCCGGAACATATTTCCACAGCACTATTGAGATTCAGATAATCATTGCGTAACATTTTGCTTACCTGGCGATTAAAATCAGATTCAATATCATCGGCGTATAAATCTATATCCACGCCTCCATCCGCCATTTTGCGAATTCAACTATTCTACAAAACGCTGGAGCTGGGGTTGGGCCTCGGCTTGGGTTGGATTGGCGGAAGCTGGTGTTGTATGTCTGTCACCATGACATATTCATATCCGGTTCATAAATATTCTCTTATTCGACTATTGTCTATGTCTGAATTCTGAAAGGAAAGTAAATAATAATATAACTAAAAAAATATTTAGTTTTATTAAAAATTGTACCGACGAAAAAGGACATTGAAAAGCAAAAAAAATAATTTTTAAAATAACTTAGTCTAACTACGCTCCAAAATTAAATAAACAATTTTGAGGTGGCGCCAAACAAATAACCACGAGTAGTGAATCAGCGTTTGCAACAGAAAAGTTCAGAAAACATTCAATGAATATAAAGATATTTCGAAACATTTCACATGAAATAAATTAGTTCACTTGTTTTATCGAATTTGCGTTCGCACTGCACGAAATATGAGTAAGTTTTAAAACAAATCAAGATTAATTTCTTGTTGGCTGCGTTCGCACTGTACTACATATAGAAATAACATAATTATTCAATAGACATGTTTTGAATAGAGATTTATATAAACTTGTTTATAGCTTGTGTTTAGTACAGACGCCAGCACATCAACCTACTACAATCTGTCAAATTTCTTTAATAGATTTTCAACTTTATCACTAAGCATAAGGTTCAAAGTTGATTGGGAAAATGTGACAGTTTGGTGTAGGTTGTTGTGCTGGCGTCTGTACAAGGTTTAGTGTTTTCCAAATGAGACGGTAAACATCTAAACATGTTGCAATTTGTTAGTAAGACATGTCAAGTGAAATGAAAAAACGTCAAACATGTTTAGCGTCAATATGTTCTGTGGCAAAACTTGTTGATCTGAAACTTGTTTGACATGTTTTAGAAACCAATGTCATTGACAAAATCAACTTGTAAATGTTTACTACATGTTTTGATGTTCACCGTCTAAACTCTCATATTTTCCGAAAATTTGAGTGTGTGAAATCTTATCTTCTTGATTTCTAGAAATTATTATAATTTTACCATTATTTATTTACCGATATAAAATGTTCAAAATAAAAAATAAAATCTTGTTAGTTATAATAATTATCTGTATTAGTCGATTGTGTAACAGTTATCTTACCACGAGAACTTGAGCTTGCCTACAAAGTTGTTTACTTTTATGAATATAGATGGCATTACATGCTTTTTATGTTGATGGAATTGGAGCCACATATTTTTTAACTTGATGCCTTATCCTTCTATCAGATTAGACTAAGTCAGGGAAAAATGGGTGTCGTTTTTTTTTTAGTTTCTAACAATTTAGAACATAATATCAATACATAGAACCGTAGTTACAACTGGAGCTGAACACTAATTGATAAAAGCGCACTCTGTTGATGGAACTAAAAATGTTTTTCAAGGGCATTGTTTGTTATTGTATGGAGCTGCCCTCTAGAAACATTTTGAGAACTAATAGTGACATAGATGGCATGCGCGGGGCGAGAGGCGGGAGGGACGTCATCCATCCCTCGCCATTTTCCGTCAAGCTCAACTCAATCAAGTTAGCTTCTGTCAGTCGCTGTGTTTGTGTATAGTGTTGTGAAAAATTATCTGTGTCGATGAATCTCAATGGGAAATCGTGCTGATTACGACTCCAAACGATGGGTCGATTATTGTGTTTGTGGCTTTGATGCATCTTTCGATCAGTGATAATGGCCAAGTGATTGGTAAAGTGGAGTGTTTTGTGTCGTATGCTGGGCTCTCACGGCTACAGTGAGATCCTTTCTCTGGATAAATCGTCCTCAAGACGACGTCAGAACACAGAACAGAAAGGTGACACACCATGTCGTCGAAAAACCTACCAGGAGATAAGGTATGTTGTGAGTTGGCGACGTAGCAGAGCATTTTCGACCATAAAGGTCATATTTTTTTGTTTCTAAACCCGCTCCTTTCTCTCGTCTTTGTGACCAGCATTCACGCTGATTACATGAACAGTTTACACTTGTCCTAGAATGCTAGATGTAGGAGTTTGTAATTTTGTAACATTTTTGGCACTATTTAGTTAACATTGATGTTTTCCAATCAACATTTAATTTACATAAAATACGTTTGACCCAATTTTGAAGGCATGCATTTCGACTCCTCTAAAGGGATTAAATAAACAAAACTTTTTTTGTTGTTTAATAAGCTGCAGGCCGTTTAATGTTGAGAAGCTTATTTGCAGTACTTAATTCATAATTTGGTCAGTGAGTATCCTTGGGGGTTTTATTATTTACATCCCCATCCAAACTCACCCACTACTGAGTCTGGCCTATCTTTGCTATTGCCAATAATATCTGCCATCTATTTAAATAAGCAGACCTTTAATAAGAACAGAGGGAATTAAATGCAATAGGGTTTTCCAAATATGTATTTACAAAATATACTTATATCTTTTAAGAAAACATTTTAGCAGGATAAGATAATAACTAATTCTCTCTATGCTTCCAATTTGATTTTCATTTATCTCCAGATCTTGCATTTATAAATTTGAATCTCCCAATTTTAAAATATATTTACAGACAACAACCTTAATAAATTAAGTTGTATTCTTACATAGACTAAAGTTCACTACGCTGGCAGAATAGTCAACATCGGCCCAGTTGCCAAAAATGAGAAAAAAAAAACTAAGTTCCATAACCAGCAGCAATAATTTTTTCAATTTAATAATAACTATTTTATTAAATTACAGAGAAAACTTGTAGCTGAATGCTTGACCATTCATCTCATTCAAATGTGGTACACAAAAATTGTTTGCATTCATTGTTCCCATCAACAAACATGCAGTCCAGTCCACTTCATTATCACCGGCAAACTTGTTCCACCCACTGCTAAGGATAGGCCTCCTCCATTTTGTGCCATGCTTTCTTGAAGGCCAATTCTCGTAATTTAAAACATCCAAAATCTAGTTGCAGTCTCATCTCGGCGACAAACAAATTTCAAAACATAGAGGTATTTTTAACAGATTGAGACTGAAATCAGACTGTGAATGTTCTTAAAATTACGAGAATTGGCCCTCAGGTCTGTGTAAGTCTCATCCAGGTCATCCCTGCAATCTTCTGTAAGACTACTATCTCTGTATTTTATTATCATGTTTGTGAGTACACACTCAAACATGATATTAAAATTCAAAACAAATATTTCCCCCTTACATCTCAGCATAATAACCAGTGATCGGAATAGGCTGAGTATATTTACCTAAAGTTTAATAAAGAACAGAGACGGAAATTGGAGACTTCCTTATGACAAATTTTTTTTACCGGTAAATTTACCGGAACTTTAATTATGTAACTTTCAATATCTTATTTTATCATTAACATTTTATATACTTTATTATTATTATTATTAGCCTGTGACGTCCCACTGCAGGGCAAAGTCCTCCCTACTCTCTCTAAATGCTTTAATAAACCGTAAATTGATTATGGTTTATTAAAGCATTTAAAATGTTGTAATTTGTATTGATTGTATTGTTTGTACATTATGTGTAACTTTAAAATAAATATATAAAAAGGATTTCAAAGTCATTAATATATTCATGTTATATTGAAATGTTCAACCAACATAAAAAAAAATATTTTTAATATTGGTAATTTTATTTATCAAAACATTGATTACGATTTATTAAAGCATTTATAAGGCTAATGATATGATGCAGCCTGTGGGTTGACTATACTGAAAGGGCATACAGTGCCCTCCGTGTCCAGTACAACAACGCGTTTAGGGCGGTCTTGGGGCTGCCTCGTTTCTGTAGCGCATCAGGGATGTTCGCGATGGCACGCACTGACTGTTTCCACGCTTCTATGCGCAAGGCGTCCCTGGTGCGCCGGGTGCGGGCCAGCCCCAATACCATCTTGGCAATGATCGCCGACAGGCTGGACTGCCCTTATATCCGGCATGGCTGTGACAGGCATGTTGCTGTTTGAATGCCGGTCAGAAAATTTTAATTGTACTGTCTTATTTATTTATTTTATTTTTGTATTATTTTATCTTATGACCGGGCAATGTGATTTAATTTAATATTATTTTTAATTTAATTTTTATATATTTTTATTGTGTGTGTATTATTGCTATTGACATTGTATGCCTAATAATTGTATGAGTCCATGTTACTTGATGAATAAATAATAATAATAAAATAAGATATTGAAAGTTACATAATTAAAGTACCGGTAAAGTTACTGGTAAAAAAAGATTTAGTCATAAGGAAGTCTCCGATTGCCATCTTTGTTCTTTAAACTTTAGGTAAATATACTCAGCCTATTCCGATCACTGATAATAACACATTTTCTAACAAAATTATAGTACAAACAGCTTGCTGAACAACTCAACAACTTCCTGTTGAAAACTAAAATTGATTTCAAGGAAGCACAGGTTGTTATTGAAGTAAACAATAATGCTTATGTTGTAAAGTTGCTCTATTTTAGAATGTAATAAATTGAGATTATAGTGTACTATAATATTAGTATTTTTGTGGATCTTTGACAGTTGTTACGGGTAGTCAGAAGCCCGAAAATCTGACAACCAGTCTTACCAAGGGGTATTGTATTACCCAGTAACTGGGTTGTAGAGGTAAGATAGGCAGTCGCTCCAAGTAAAATACTGGTATTCAGCTGCATCTGGTTAGACTGGAAGCCGACCCTAACATAGTTGGGAAAAGGCTAGGCAGATGATGATGATATTAGTGTTTTAATACTGGGGGTACAATTTTTTTTCTGTTTTATTCTTTACTAGTTTGTGCCTGCGGCTTCGCCCGCGTGTTTGTCGGAAATTATCCCACGGGAACGTACTACCAGGATGAAAAGTAAATGTCCTTCCCCAGGATGCCATATAATTATCTCCTTGCCAAATTTTATCGAAATCCTTTCACTAGTTTAGGCGTGAAAAGGTAACACAGACAAGAGTTACTTTCGAATTTATGGTATTATGGATCTCTGGATTATGATGAAAAATTATAACAATGAAGCTTCTAAAAGGGTTTAGCCGTACTTCCATAAGCAAACTGCCCCCGATAGGAACCTATATCGTAACCTATGTTATATTGTAGAGGGTACTAATAGTAGTTCATCGCGTAGATATTAGCTCTATATCTTAGGTAATTGAGGAGCTATTTGAAAAAAAGTGTCCGGTGACGACTTTTTTTCAAAGTGATATATCTCTGTTGATTTCAAAGCTAGAAAAATAAAACCAATTCCAGTGTTTATGGTACACTTTACAGTTTATTTTATATAAATTTTCATGAGCCAAGATTAAATAAAAATATTTAAAAAAATGCAAATAATTTTTTTTTATTGATTTCTATCAGATCGAATTGAATTACCACTTTGAAAAAAATATATAATAATTGTCTATACCTTGCCTAACAGCATGCTAAGTTTCATTAAAATCCATAAGGTGCAACATGATGAAAAAAAATAATAAAAGTAACTGGACCACCTAATGACCACTTTGTTGACGCTTGCCAAGCCTTGGCAAGCGGGAAAAGGTACCTCTAATAATCTTTAACAAAGTAGCGTTTTGACAGTTTATAAAAAGTACATTAACGATTGGTGGTGTCATTAGCCTATCACAATATTTTGTCGATCTACTTTTATAGTGACTAGATTATCAAAGTACTCGCGCGTGCATGTTTGATCACAGTGCATAGTCGTGGTACGCTTTCGCTGTTATTATTTGCGCAGTTTTACAAATTCCTAATTCAGGGACGTATTGTTTGTTCATGTTTAAAAATATATACATATATGATAACAAGTGAATGCAGTGAATAAACCAGTGACCTAAAAATATATTGGCTATGTCTGGAAAATGTAATAATTGTGGCTTTAAGTAAGAGCTCTTACACACGAGCGGCATGTTGAGCCGTCGACGCGCGTCGGCGGCAACCGTCGACGTGTCGACGGCAGCCGTCGACATTTCAACTTCGAAGATCAAGTGTCGCTATAGGTCGACGGTTGCCGCCACGCGCGTCGACGGCTGCAGTTACCTCTGCCGTTGGGACATGCCGCTCGTGTGTAAGAGCTCTTAAAAGTGCAAGTACAATCGCGACACATTAATAGCAAAACCTACAGATTTTACATTGACTACAACCCCAATGGAAAAAGCCGCGAAGATATTCGGCGTTATTGCTGTAACTGTGCAAATAGAAATCGAACAGTTGGGTGTTGCTCTCACGTGGCAGCAATTATATATTATTTATCAAATGCAAGATATAAATCGCATATAGTTCGCCCAGCAGAAATATTATCCAGTGTTTTTTCTATAAATAAAGATCACGTTGTAATTAATGAAAATAATGACGATGACTAATAAAAGCTATTTTTTATTAATATGGATTTAACTGTTACTGAGAAAAAATCCTTCTATTTTCTTTTAAACCTTTCATGCCCAATACGCTTAAATGCGCAATACGATTTAATTAAATACTAGATTATTGAAAAATTAAAAGTTAAAAGCGTCAACAAAGTGGTCATAAGGTGGTCCACTTACTTTTTTTTTTTTTTTCATCATGTTGCACCTTATGGATTTTAATGAAACTTGGCATGCTGTTAGGCAAGGTATAGACAATTATTATATATTTTTTTCAAAGTGGTAATTCAATTCGATCTTATAGAAATCAATAAAAAAAAAATTATTTGCATTTTTTTTTACATTTTTATTTAAGCTTGGCTCATGAAAATTTATATAAAATAAACTGTAAAGTGTACCATGAACACTGGAATTGGTTTTATTTTTCTAGCTTTGAAATCAACAGAGATATATCACTTTGAAAAAAAGTCGTCTCCGGACACTTTTTTTCAAATAGCTCCTCAATTACCTAAGATATAGAGCTAATATCTACGCGATGAACTACTATTAGTACCCTCTACAATATAACATAGGTTACGATATAGGTTCCTATCGGGGGCAGTTTGCTTATGGAAGGACGGCTAAACCCTTTATTTTATTGATGTATCTTTCCAATTTATTCGGTCTGGTATTTGATTCATTATCATATCCTTTATCAAATACAACAAATCGAATATTATTTCAAACCTATCCTTCGAACTTAACTCTCAAAAGCTCTATATGTAAGACAATATACAGCTCATTCCTTTTATTTTCTTTCTTTTGACTTAATCAGACAGCTCTTCCATTTCGACAAAAGCCCAGCCTCCGCCCACGCACATAATATTAACTTGTTGTTCTCACTGAAGCTTAGAAAGCTGACAGAAACAATAGATGTGATAGAACCTGAACAGGCAGTAAGAACAATAATAAACTAAAGTGACACCGACAAGTCTTCCGTTTGAACGCACCGCTGAACATCCCCGCCTACAACACGCAACCACCTTCACGAAACGACACCAACTACCGAGCTTAAAATATAACATTCTAACAACAACATTTACATTTTCAATCCTGTCGATAACAAAATAAAGATCACAATTTATTGACGTCGTATTGATCTGCGGAATTATGCACCAACATTTTACTGCAACCATAATTTTATACATGACTAGACGAATCCCCGATTGATCACTTCAAGCGATGAACGCAGACGGTCAAAGCCTTTGCGATATGGGTAATTATTTGAAATTTGGTTAACTTCTGACCTAATTTTGAAAGTGGTGTTTTTAGTTAAAAATATGCACAATTTATATTCTATGCTGTGTATATAACATCTACTTTGCTGCATCTAATAGGGCCAGTCACTTTACTGGTTATTTTTCGAGAAATATACGATTTTTCAAAATCAGTGATCTAGGGACTGATGGGACTGTATAGGGACTGATGACAAACACTGTTATTATAATCAAATCAAATTTTTATTGAAAAATCAACTGCAATAACAAATTATCTCTTGAGTTCACACATTCTATGAACTTTTAAACACAACATTTTTCTTATTAATTAGGTAATAAAAAACAAAAATAAAGTATCAATATTTCTAAGCACTCATTTCGTACTTTGAGTTCAATAGGTATTTAAAGTGATTAACAATTATTAATAATCAGCCTTTTAAAGTTCTGAGTAACTAAATATTAATTTGAACACAATAATCAGACTTTCATTAATTAGTATGAGATCACAAATATTTAAACTTTAACTATGTAATACTTCGTATTCATTTTTTATCACTATTTGTTTCACTTCTCATAAACATTAACGGGTTTTGTAAATTTGTATAATACTGTTCCTCTCTTGACGATTAGATTAGGAATTGGCAGTTTTTTTATGACATCTTCGTAAGGCACGTCGGCGATATCATTATCATTTATTTTAAATTCCGTACCATCTTCATTGCAAACTTTAAGGAATGTAACTGTCAGCTCTCCATCATCATTATCATATTTTGAGCAAATTGCGGCGTATCGGTATTCTTTTCTCCCCATTATTAACTTAACTAGAACATAGTCTCCACTGCCATAGCTTGTTTTAGACTTTTCTTGCGCAATGTGGCTAACACTTGCTAACGGCATATCATCTTCAGAATCCGTGTAAATATCTGAAACTTGAAGCCGCTGTGTATTGGTTTGGTAAGTTATAGTCCCCAAGTTATAATCAATACAATCAACATTGTCACAGAAGCAACTTAGTGACTTCAAGACAAGTTTGTTAGGGTTATAAATATGACCCGAGACTTGATGCACTAAAAGAGTTCCTTTAAATGCTTTCTGCTCTTCCTCGTGTTCCTTGATCATCTTGTTAACTTTTTCTATGTCAACATCTTCGATAACAGAAATCTGTACATTTGGACACCTTTCTCGAAGCACAGCTACAAAGTCGTACAAGTTTGTAATGTCGCCTCTCTGAGCTATGAGTTGGTCTGCAGTGCGTTTGCATGTAGCTCCGATGCCATCTGGTGCCCCTTTCCCATGTCCCGCCTCATGGTAATTCCACGTGTATTTCATAACCTGTGGATAGAAATCCTGGATTCTGCAACCCAAAATATAAAACATAGTTTTATTTCTATACTGGGTTACAGGACCGTCACTCAAGAAATGCAGGTTTTCTACAGAGGACGGCAATCCTATAAGGACAGGCTGTAAATGTGCCCAAATGGCTCCAGCGTTGTGAGATAGATTTAACGACACAGTGCAATGAGATGTAACTTTATCCTTTGTGTAAACCACTACTGTATGTAAAGAAAGGAGATGGCAGTTTTTGGCATTGCTAATTTTGGAAAGGTACAGAATTCAAAGCTATTTAAAAAAAAAGCGCTTATTTTTATGTATTGATAGCCAGATTAACTTTATTATTGAGAATTGGGATTAAATCTCGTTAATTATGAGTAAGTTGAGCAGCCGGAAACAAGGCTTTTTGGACTTGTTATACTATATGACAGTGTTGTCATGGCAAACAAACAAACATGACTCTTTAGAAGATGACCACAGAGTACTTTTTGATAGACTAAGATGACACACAAAACTTCACAAGTCACATTCGCTCGCTCGCTACTATTTTGTGCTGGTGTGAATGTTTTGTGCGCCCAAAGTTTTACGTGGATTTTTACAACGACCTGGCTTGCTTTTGGATTTCGAAGACTCCTACCTTTCTGAACGACTGTTGCTAGACTTGGACCTCGACGTTTCCTATATGCTTAGATTATTATTTTATTATTATTCTTATTGATTATTATTATTCCTATTATATGCTTAGATTCCGATAAGTGAGTCTCTAGAGTCTCCTGAGTTTTCTGTGACTACTGAGTTTAATTAAAACTGACCGAGTAGGTAGATACGTACACTTGAAACTGTCATTAGGTCTATGATCAGTGGGTAAATCATTGAACTAAACAAACTTCAACAAGTAGTTATTTATCATTTTTGAAGTCATTACAAAGCATAATTAGCAATACGTTATGCATACAATAAACATTTATGCGTTAAAATAGTAATAGAGGTAAAATAACCTATTAAAGTACAAACATTAATGCACTTAACCTCACTTTTACAAAAATTAAGATTTCTCTTTAACCCCATTGTTATTATTTTTTATTTATTTTTTTAGCAAAAGCTCATAATATTCCCTATCAAACCATGCCACTTTTATTTCTGTGGAAACTAAAAAAGTTTAATGCCAGCGTTCTATGAACTTCTGCCATTCTCCTTTGAGTTCTGGAGCCGCCAAAATGATATGACTGAATTTCTTGGTTGCATTTAGTAGTGTAGTTTTCTGAAAAGTCCATGTGAATTAGTGCATCCTTATCAGTAAGCGACTCCTTCAAATATTTAAATTTAATTTAAGGCGCCATATTCTGCAACAAATACATTGTGGTATTATGTTAAAACCATGGACCACACCCTTAACCATCAGTCCCTAGATGTGGCGTCAGGCCCTAGTTCTTATTATGACTAGGGCCTGACGGACTAGGGCCTGACGAATCGAAACAAAATCAAATAAATCCTTTTATTTAAAATCAATATCAAAACCAATAGCCAGTCACAATAACAAGGCAGCCCAAACTCATATTGACAGTAAGTAATGAAATCAATTAGTTATAAACTATATTTAAAACTACTTACCTAGGGCCTGAGAGTTTGACTGGCACAGCACGTGTTTGCACAACAAAGTCGGCGATCGCACTAACAACAAGATGGCTGCCGCGGCGTGGGTTGTGTTTGTAACTAACTTCACGCCGATGCTATCGAATTGAATGAGTTATGAAAATGCCATACGCTTGGATGGCGCGTATTTATGAATTTCGTAAATGACTAGGGCCTGATATTTTTTATCGCTTACACTTTTTGACTTGAAATAATGTGATGAAATAAAATGTTATTTTAAATTAAATTGTAATGACAATGTTAGTAATGTATAATAAACAAGTATAAAGTGAAGTTCAATCAATTTACTCTTATAGATTTATAATTATATTGATATGAATACTAAATTCGGGAGATCTTACATGGCTAGGGCCTGATGTTTGGAGTAAGAAGTGGCAATTTTCGGAAATAAATTTATTTTGATATATTATCGAAATGAGTGACCAAATTTAAGGGAGTTTATAACATCGCTTAGTAGTTTCAAACATTGGATAAAATTAATATTAATATGTGAAAATTGAAGCTAACACCAAGTTAACCAAATTTCAAATAATTACCCATATCTATCCAAAAAGTAGGTCAACGCGACAAAAGTCGGCGTCCCAGTAAATCAGTCCTTAAAGGAACCAAAATGCGGAGATCCTTTTATACATTAAGCCAACGGGCGGGTATGAAAGCGAAGTGAAACGTAACTACAGACAGATTATACGAACATAAAATTCTAAATCTACCAACATTTGGCGAGTTGTTTTTTTTCTTTTGTGGCAGCACAGGTCTATCTAGTCGGTGACTGGCTTTACTGATGGCCATCCGAACATTATGCAATTTGGGACCCCGACAATCTGCGCGCAATTTTGTATACGGTCTCTGCGCGCGGCATTTTTGCTTCATTTTGTTTGAGTATTAATTAACTATCGCTTCTCTGTTCTGCTGTTAATTTCTTTTACTATTACGTAACTTCTCTGCTTCATCATACACACCCAACTCTCTTCTTAACGGAAGGCAGGCTGATATTAAACAGTCATCAGAATTTTGCGCTCCGAACAAAGCCCTGTTCCATAATCACAATCTATGAAAATAGCTATTTAACTTCGCAATCCCAATTATCGCGGAACATGATACCACTCGCTTACTCCACATTCTTGTTCAAATATTTGCTATTAAACTGGCTACAAAACGAAGTTAGTGTACCGTTGAATTAGCCTTACTAGCACAACATACATTTTTGTAGTCGATTATGTATTTGCTGGTCGATTAGATTCGAGGTAAACGGTGTAAACTAATCATTATCCCTATTATAAACGTTTCTTAAAGTTAAGAAGACGGACGCCAAATATGTATGGTCAAACAGACGCTAATCATTACTTTTATCTGTAAGCATTACTTTTATCTGTAAGCAATATTATAAACATGGGGGTCCACCAGTATGAAGCTGATTGGAACAAGGTTGTTCCCAGAGGCCTATTCTATTACTAACAGCAGAAAATCGCTAGGATGACATTTTTTAAATTATCTGTGGATCCCTATTTCACCGATACATTCGAAAAATGGCACCTGTTTCAACCGATTTCCGAGCAAACAAGCTTTTTCGCAAATGTCTATGTCTACGCGTTTCGACACGAATAAATAGAATCAGTCGGGGAATATTTGTGGCGCATTCTAAATTCAAAACGAAGCGCGATTTTTTTTTATGTCGATGTGACGATGGCTTAAGTACTAAGAACAATAGATCCTTTGGAAATGGAATTGAGATGTGCGACGGACCCAGTCTTCTGAAACCTCCAGTTTTCCCGCACTTTGTATTGACCATTAACCTTTGTTTTGTAAATACAAGGTATCAAGTTATTGAAGCTACAGAGGGATACTTTGTTTATCTACGAGAGTAGCATCCAAATAAGATGCAACAAAGCGTCACGCTTTTGATGTCTTTAATCAAGCCTTTGTTCGAGGGATCGCGTCGGTTCGTAATCTTTTATTTGTACGAAGATATTTCTTAATTTAATGTGATGAGCAATAAGAACCCCTTTGTTGTGTGCTTATGATAATTCTGTCTGTGATATTTACTTGCTTGCCGACGTATTTCTAACAAGTTTTGAGTAGATATCTATTAGTATAATAAAGGACTCAATGACGTAATTAACATTTTTAAACAGACTAAACACACCAATGGTATCTTTAATTATATTCACATTTTATTTGAACTCGATGATTGATGAGCCTAACTCAATATAATTGGCTGGACCCCTGATTTCTGTGGTTTCCCCACCCCATAGATATCCGTGGGTTTCCCAGTACAATCAAATGTCACTCCTATAGTTAATACGAGTGTTGTGATTGAATAAACACGTATGCAAATGTTTATTAGAAAACATGCGGTCATTAACAAAACACGCGGTACGAACGGAACTACTTTCCCTCCTATGAATTATGCAAGCGTGTGTTTTTAATGAATCAATAATTTAAAATCCACTATCGTTGTGCATTTAAATTATATGTGTGTATTAACTGCGAATTACACCTATTGTAAGGTAATAATAGTCTAATGTACCGTGACTTTGCTCTGATCCATGTAGATTTCACACTCATAACCGCCATCTTGGAATTTGCGAATAATTTTGGCGCGTTAACGTTTCGTTGTACGGGTTTTACACTGCTTAGAGTCTATCATTGAATATAAAGGGCTAGCAGCAAGGGTTAACTATCTTATGTCTGCGGCTTTGGGCTATATCTCACTGGAACGTACTACCATGATTTAAAGTAGGTACCCTATGTGTTACTCCTCCAGGTATAAACTATCTGTGTGCCAAATTTCATCCAATTTTTACGCGGCACGCTAAAAAAGCTCCCACTCGGCATGATTTTTTCCAACGTCTTCAACAATCATTGTCATATTTCAGCCAATTTACACAAAACCATAATGAATTAAGTACACTAAACCTTCCGTATGAATATCCGTTCGACAGTTTTTTTGCGTTTATCGCGTTCAGACAGACGGACACGGCGGGGGAACTTTTTTATAGTATGTAGTGCTAGCCAACCATAAAAGGAGCTGAATCAAAAAAATTTAAAAAATCAAAAAACCCGACTGCGGTAAAAAACATAAGTTAAAAAAAAAACTGAAAAGCTAAAAACAAGCCCATTTTAAATTAAATAAAAGTTGGAAGCAGGCGGGACCCATTTGAGTTTGAAAATATAAAAATGGTATGGGTCCCGCCTGCTTCCAACTTTTATTTAATTTAAAATGGGCTTGTTTTTAGCTTTTCAGTTTTTTTTTAACTTATGTTTTTTACCGCAGTCGGGTTTTTTGATTTTTTGATTTTTTTATTTTTATTTTATTCTTTTTAGTTATGAGTTGTAAATCCCACTTAAGTGTGATAGTTTTCCTTTAAACTTCGTAATATATAGGTACTACTGCCGTAACATTTAAATTTCTAACTACAACCGTTTAGTTGGTAGAGGGGGGGGGACGGGTAAGTAATATATGATATAATTACAAAACCTCTAAGATTTACAAGATATAACAACTGAACCTATAATTTTATTTGATACTAGCTTCTGCCCGCGACTTCGTTCGCGTGAAATTTCTTATTCCCTCGACCCATCTCGTCGTATTGCATCACTTGCCCGCGTCTCCTGCTCTATCACTTCGTTTCCCCATAGCGCTTTTGCTCGGCTCCTAAGAGCCCTAGTGTGACGTTAAATAGCCTATAGCCTTCCTCAAGAATTGGGCTATCAAATGCAAGAAGAATTTTTCAAATCCGACTAGTAGTTCCAGAAATTAACCCCTACATACAAACTTACAAATAAATTTTACCTCTTTATAATATTAGTATAGATAATGATTAGTTAATATAATAAACGATTGATATAATTTTAATGTAACTAATTTCTATAAGAATAACAGACAATTAATATAAAATCATTTGATATACCACTCAATAGACATAAAACCTATTTAGTCTAATATGATAAAAACTTTTTTTTTCATCATATGTCATCCTATGTCGACGGAGCCCCGCTTCGCGGTGCCCCTATTTCTGTGTAAAGGGTTTAAAGTAACCTAACCAAACCGAACCTCGGGGTGCCCTTCGCTCGCCCTTGCATCCTATGTCGACGGAGCCCCGCTTCGCGGGGCCCCTATTTCTGTGTAAAGGGTTTAAAGTAACGTAACCAAACCGAACCTCGGGGTGCCCTTCGCTCGCCCTTGCATCCTATGTCGCCGGAGCCCCGCTTCGCGGGGCCCCTATTTCTGTGTAAAGGGTTTAAAGTAACCTAACCAAACCGAACCTCGGGGTGCCCTTCGCTTGCTCTTGCATCCTATGTAGACGAAGCCCCGCTTCGCGGGGCCTCTATTTTTGTGTAAAGGGTTTAAAGTAACCTAACCAAACCGAACCTCGGGGTGCCCTTCGCCCGCTCTTGCATCCTACGTCGTCTATTGCGTTCGTTGAGTTCGGGTGCGGTAACGGTAACGGAAATAATTCGGAAGCCACGAAGGCTTTCTAACCTAAGCTGTCCGAGTCGGATCGCTCTGAATCGGGGTGTTAACCATATTGATGGTATCAATATATATTTTAAACGATAGACCTAATGATTTTCGATTAAATAAACGTTATATCCAATAACGTTATACGAAGTAAATTTTAGAGTAGGTATATAAATGTTATATGTAAAGAAATTATATCAACAGTTGGTATATCTCACGTTTATTATATCTTGTGAACGTTATTGAAATGAAAATATACCAAATAACTCTATACCTACGATATGAGACGCGCCCGGGGGGACACTTGATTCTAACGAAAATTGGTACTTTAAAGCTTGATAAGTCACGAACGGTTTACTTAATCAAAAAACGGTCTTCCTAAACCACTAATATTTTTGAAAAACCTATTCAACGATACCCCACTTGACATAGTTTGTGGACTTTCATTTTTTTCATTTTCACAATATGGCGTCCAGTAGTCGCCATATTGAATTTTCATTAACGTCATGTCTTTAGTGACACTCGCCGGACTAAGAGGAATCGATTGACGTGTGAATCATAAAAATCGGCCCAGGCGTTTGGTCTGTATAGTGCTTCAAAGGAACATACAAACATACATACATACATAGGCTGATAAACACATTACCACTCCTTTGCGTCGCGCAGTCGGGTAATTAATGATGATATTCAATGAGTGTTACATATAGAAACTTTGTAAGCCTTGCGGTGAAATACCTATTGTTAGGCAACTAAAAGGTTTTTAAAATTACGTTATTGTTTAAGATCTTTAACTACTTAATTGGTGTTACAATAGCAAAATAGTCTCTATTTCAAAATGTTCATTAATCTGAATGGGAATACTTTTCATTACCGAAACAAAAGAGTGCGGAAAAAGAAGAAAATAAGAGATACAATGGGGTTTGCGTGAGTCAACAGCCAACGCAGCATATTGTCCGGCGAATAATTTACGTTTGTGCACTACTTTTATTACACAGAAAATTTCGAATTCCAACGTATTAAATAGGACGAGGGTATCTAAAATGTTAGAACAAAAATTTCGCTGTGTTAAAAGCTTTAAAATGGTACTTACTTATGCATTTATGAAAGCATTTTGATTCTGATACAGAATAATTAAAAAAATGTAGAAACCTTTGTTGTGCTCGTTCCTAATAAAAACAAAAACCAATCGTTTTGCTTACCAATGGTAGCATTTTTTATTGCCAGACTACGCATATTATAGATTCGAAAGCTAATTTTCTTAAAACGGTGAAAGAATACATTGTAAGGAAACCGGCATGTCCTAAAATAAAACAAATCGAAGACATGTGACCTCTACCAACCCGCACTGAGCCTGCGTGGTGGAACGGCTGATTATGCTAAGCTAATTTTACCTGTGATAGCTACTTCCGTATAGGAGGGTCTATTATGCAAAGCTATGAGGTATTTGCTTAGATACAAGAGTCTTAATCGATTCGTAAATTATAGGAATCAACCAATAGTTAACAAATTAGAGCCCAAATAACAGTAATCACACTGTAAAATTCTTGACAAAAGCAAGTCATCTAGATATTCCCAAAGGCTTTTCCCGATGATTACCTCCCTAAAAAATAAAAGACTACGTTAAATACTCCCATACATATGAGACCAAATGCAGACTGTACACAGTATTTTCTTTAAACCCCACAATTCAGTACAATGTCAAAACAACGGATAAAGGCAGACCAGTCGCCAGGTTTTATTTTAGGGGTGGCTTATGTTTTTACCCCTTTTTCTGATACTACTCGTATAGCTATGGCTTCAGCTGAAACAATGCCTTTTGTCTACCATCCTTCGATTGTGAAATGGATCCGTTTAGACTGCAGACTTTATGGTCTTACACCAATGCATGTACCTACTGAGGATAAAAATATATACACTGGATGACTGTATAAAGAAACTTCTTATACCTATTAAAATAAAAATATAATAACCTAACCTAATTAAAACGATTACTAAACTAAATTATGGCGTCGAAAAATTCCTCCGCATCGCTGTGTACTGGTAATGATCATATGTAGGTGGTACCCAAGAGACTGGCGGCATTACCATGTTGTATTGTATAGCAATGCTTAGCCTCTGGCCAAGGTAAAAGCCAGCCCTTGGATCACGGGAAGTGTCAACCAGCCGTTTGGAGATTTCGTTGAACAAACCATAAGCACTCGAACCCCACGGCCTGACGGTTTCAAGCATCAACCCCAAACGGCTCGAAAAGATAATTACCGATGTTATAATGTATGATCTACTTGATTTTGATCTGTTTTGAAGATCTTTAAATCAGTCCAAATTAGATAATAGTAAATTAGATAAAACAAGATTCCTTGTGCTAAAATGTTAAAACTAGTTTCGAATTACCGACACATTAAGATCGTGGAGCACGACCTAATTGTGTTAACTGTATTGTATCCTCTAAATGTCACTTGACACCTGTTAAACTTGTTCAAGTAAGCAAACTAAAGAGATAATTAAGAAGTAATCTCCCAATTTAAAAACTGGCTTTCCAATTTCTTAGTAATCAATCTTAACTTAGCTGAGGAAATCATAATTTGGCTACTTACTTAATTGTTTTAATGAGCTTTTTCGCAATTAAGAACTTTGGAAGCTTTCCACGCACGCTTCTTTCAATGTCCTGCAATTAAGTGTAATTTAAGTGTTACTAAGATATTATAACGTAATTTATTGCACCTAATTACTTATAAACACCGCTATAAAATTTCATGATTGCACGACATTCACTCACACGGCTAGTTGAACTCTATTATTTCAAGTAGGATTCTTTAGTCGCACCGGACTTAACGGTTTTTCTTCGAATTACACCGTTCGCATGTTTCCACCCAGTCATGTTTAGCTAGTCATTACATCGGCCTTGTGTACATTAACACTGATAAGATCATACTGCGAGAACTCGTTTTAGAGCTGGGTGAAACCAGTAACCTGTCTTATGTTGAACTGAATCGATATTTTCTATGAGAGCACCACCGACAAGGGAAGCGATCCCTTAGAACTGCGTTAAGAAATCTGCCAAAAAAAAATGTAGGTTTCATACGTTGTTTACCGAAATAACCGCACATAACAAAATACTCTAGAGAAAACAATTGTAGCTAAACCCGGCTCCTACTTAGGCAAACAACCAAACCCCGAAGCGAATAAATCACAGACATTTGTAAAGCTTTCAGAAGTCCCAAAACTCGAAGTGTACGAATACGCGGTGCCACAATTTGCCGAACTGTTGTGATCGGTCACCATGTCAACTTTGGCGACCTCAAAATTGAGGGGTTAACGATCTGCAATTATGACGTCTAGATGAGTTGTCTCGCTCCCCGAGTCCGAACAATACCTCGCTTAACTGTACTAGTCTTTCGTCACGAGAACGGCCATTACTAAAACCCCTTGATCCACTTTATTCCGCAACATCATGGTGGACTGGTGGTCGATAGCCACTGGGTTAATGTTTTGCCACAATTATCGGATTGGATTCGGTGTTTCACAATGTAACGTTTATTTTTGATTAACGTCGCGCAATCACGAACCATCTGACTTCTGAGTGCTTTCAACTTTGGGTGGGGGAGAAAGAAAAAATATTTTTGTAGAAAATATTATCAAGAATTTGGGAGAAGTTCTGCAGCAACAAGATTATTTATTCATGTTTCAAGTGTTCTTTAACACGTCCTTCGATGAAAATTTACAGCCGATTTCCCGTGAGAAAATCTAGCTCAGAAAAGGATGGGATAGATAGAATATTTTGTTTGTACGTGAAGAACTAGGTTTCCTATTCACAAGTTCGTCCACATGGAAATCGAAAGCCCCTGTGACCTAAAACGTTTTCAGCATGTTAAGTAGGTTTATTCTGTTTTTTTTTTTACAATACTTGAAATGGACAGTTCTGTTAAATTAGAGGAATGACTCATCGAAAACGTAGCAGTTTCGTATGCCGTTACGTAATTATCTTGGAACCGTTAACGCAATACGTAACGTTTTACAAATGACTACGGAATGTGTAATTTACTGCTTTAATAACCTTTTTGTTATATTTTGACAGCATTGACAGTACTACCTGTATTATTGACCTCAATATTTCATCCAATAATTTCAAGTAATTCGCTATGACAATGTAAACGAATTTCGCTTTAAAATTTTCACATTGTGTCTTTAACAATGGTACAAAATATGAGCACAACAGTGTTCGCAAGGCTGAATATTCTCAGTGCATTTAACAAATTTACTTAGTGCAGTCTTTGAATGTTTTGCATGATTCATTTACAATAATTAGCAGTCTCATGAATATTTAATACCGATGCATCATCTTTTCGCCTCTTAAGGCTTATACGTGGATCGCTCGTCTAATACAGGACATTTTAATTGCAAAGAAACTAAATATTTTGTTATGTTTTCCTTGTATCACTATATCACTCGCATTAAATACTATTAATAATTACCTAATTAGAGGGCAAAGTGGCTTACTGACACGTATAATAAATAACATTTAATTAAAATGTAGTTCTGACCGACTTGCGCATACGCAGACTGATTACACTAAATCTCCAAATACCCTCTCTTTTAATCAAATTACGTCATTCGGAATTTGTGTCACAATTTGAATTTGAATCTACCTCAATACAAATGATATCTACCCACGTTTTGTACTCATTACATTCAAGTAAACAATCGAATCTCAACATGTAACTGGATTTTCATTAACATTCAGCTGTCAGGTTGTTTTGCCATAAAATGTAGGGCTTGGGAGTTGTTTGGTTAGAGACAGGTTCCGGGTCGGGTATCTGTTCCCGTTCCAGAATGTTTCTAGCAATTGGTATTACATTGTAACAAGCAATTATATGGCTACAAATCAAGCGGGTTAGTTTATAACGTTGTTTTAAATAGGCTGGTCTTTATTCGTATTCGTGCACGTTTGTTTGATTTTGGAGAGTTCAGTCTTTATCGGGCTTTAAAACACAAGACCTCCATTGTAGGATCTCTAATTCATCACCTTGACGTCCAAAATTATCTTGTGGGCGGTGAATGTAATGCTAGCGTTTTAAAATAATAATTCAGGACAGTACCTAGTGCTTGAATTAGGGTTGCCAACTTTTTTTACAAGAAATAAAGTATATTCAGGTCTATGAAGAATATTAAACAATATTTTAGAAAAATGAACAGTATTTTATTTATTTATTGTTTTAAATACATAATTATTTTTTAGAGCTTCCGCACAACTTACTTACTTCTGAGAACGCACACACTCACTCGCATGTCTGTCAGTGAGTGACAGTCTTGAATATTTGACATTGACAGATTCGTTCAGAAACTCAGTGTGATTTGTTTGTGGGTGCGCTGCACTGAGTAGTGAGCGCTCTCTGACTAAATAAAAACAAGTTTGTTTGAGCGTCTAAGTATAACACATAATAATGTGTTTGCATTTTGATGCTGAAAACAGTATTTTGTATACTTTATTTTTGTTCAACAGTAAAAAGTATAATTTAGTGAAAAACAGTATAATACTGTTTAAAACAGTATAGTTGGCAGCCGCACTTTAGACGTTGCACATTCAAGCCTTGAATGTGCAACGTCTAAAGTGTTGAATGACTGCAATAGCTGCGAAAAAACTTTGAACGAATGCCTGCATTGCATTATTAAAATAATAAATCTAGTCATCGTATAATTAGCTGGGATCAACGCCCGTATTTACAAACAACACTTGTCTAAGGGCTGATTTTTCCAACGCCAGATAACTTTATCGGAGGAATAATTTTGAATGTTTGACATTCTTCCGACTCCGTACAAAAACTGTCAGACGTCAATTTAATTCCATGAATAAAAATTATCGGTCGATTGAAAAATCAGCCCTGTAAAGTAGCAATACTATGCGAACTAAGACATTTCTCAATGCGTTCCATAAGACAAGCCTTCAAAGTCAAGTCATAAACATTAAGGGACGCATAGTGCCGATCGGCACTAAAGTATTGTCTATGAATAGGTTTTTGGGACCCTGTGCGTCCGCGCGCAATGTGAGACCTCATAGTAATGTTTGTGAATACGGGTGTAAGTGACTCGACACACGGTACCTATCTTAGAGTATATGATTACAACTGTAATTATATACTCTAAGGTATCTATGTTAGAAACATGCTAGCACATACTTGTAATGTAGTACCTATGTGTAGTGTATATGATGACATCAAGGCACTACCTACGGCCTATATTCGTTAGGTACAGGCGTCAGCACATCAACCTACTACAATCTGTCAAATTTCTTTAGTCAATTTTCAGTAGGTACAGGTTAAGGTTCAAGGTTGATTGGGAAAATTTGACAGTTTCGGGTAGCTTGATGTGCTGGCGTCTGTACATTAATCCCAGCATTAAAATAACTCCAGCACCATGCACTGTTGAAACATGGTATCAGTACATTTAAAAGTACCGAATACCTCGGCACATTACTGTTGGTTCTGTAAGTACAGTCAACTACCTGTCCATGTTAACGGTTTGACTTTGACAGTATCATTTTTGATTTATTTCCGTTGGATCCCGTTTTTGAATCCCATTTTAATATTTTTGGCGTTGGATCCCGCAAAACATTATTATGTATTTCCGTTGGATCCCGAATTTAAAAAATGCAAGATAATTACGTTTTATTGTCGTTGAATCCCGAAAAGTATTTCCGTTGGATCCCGAATGCTTAAAAAAATCTGAATGCGGGTACTTTCAACAACAAAATTGTTTATAATAAAATGAGGGGTTCACTAATGTTTCACCAAAACTCCATTGACAAATTAGTTTACAACCAACGTTTCGTATACTATTTATTTCACAAACAACTCATTTTCTATATAATCTAGTCGTTTCTAGCACTCGCCGGCCGCTGCCGCGGCACCGCTCGCTTCGCTCGCTCGGCTCGTGCGTAGGGGTCACAGTTTTAACCTAACCTAACATTGTTTTTTTTTAAATAATTAACCTAATCTAACTAGTTCGGTTCCGGGTACCCCACTAAAAATAATCTATTTTTATTGTTTGATAAAGGTAAATCACTTTTCTTCTGAAATGTACACATGTTGTTATAATATGGGATTCAACGGAAATAGCAAACGGGATCCATCGT
Source organism: Amphipoea oculea (assembly GCA_945859645.1). NCBI lineage: Eukaryota > Metazoa > Arthropoda > Insecta > Lepidoptera > Noctuidae > Amphipoea > Amphipoea oculea. The sequence continues at coordinate 17,639,775 of OX243865.1, read as the reverse complement.
TAATACCTAAAAAATGGGATTCAAAAGTGGGATCCAACGACAATAAACGTCATTTTTTCCTTACAGTAAGGCCAGTTTTTGTAGTTCAAGTGTTACTACTGACGCGCTGTTGATCGTACTGGCGATGGGCGTGACATGCTTCTAACGGTACTGTTGCGGACGACCGGGGTACGTCCAGTACCTGACGGCCGTGCCTGGGACAGTCTCCCACGTTTTTGACGTATGTTCCCTAACTAAATGTGCTGGCGACACACGTCCCACGCACCCCTGAATGCGTACGTAGTGGTGGGCACAACCCACTAAGAGGACCTCGGAGAGATGGGCGGCGAAGAGGCGGCGAAATAAAACGCAGAATTTTCTTGAGTGTTGGCTTGCAGATTTCGGCTTGTTGTTTCTTGATGTTGCCTCTTCGACGGCTGAGCTGCGACTGACTTGTGCCGAAAAATGGCCCCATTTTTATACCGGCCTACGTAACCTTATTGGCGACCGCGATTTTTTTACCCTTTTTGATCGCCAATTTCATCAAGCCGAAATCTGTTTGAGCCCCTTTTTATTTAGTTTTTATGCTATTTCCTTACATGTTTTTATTATACATTATTGTCTACAAGGTCCTTATGCTAATTAACAATTACTTAACTAGTTAACAATAATTAATAAAAATATAGCAAACAAAAACTGCAAAAATTGTGACTTGACAATTTTTCACTACAGAAAATCCTTTATAACTTTTGAACCCGTGGTTCGATTTGCAAAATTTAAACGTTATTATCATTTTTACACACAATCCTTTCATTTAAAACCAAAATAATTAAATTCTATCCATAAACAAAAAAGTCAATTTTCAAGTTACGTAATTATAACGAAATATCTTAAAACTTACAAGAAAACCTTACAAAATCAGTCTTATTAGTTCAAAATATGAATTCTAATAGTAATCTTAACATTATTAATCACATAACTATCTAATTAGACACATACAAAGAACAAAACATAAATCATTGAAATTTTACACTATTAATTAAAATTTCTTCCTTACTTTTACATAGCGGTCTCGCCACTACTTGCGCCCATGTGCCTAGATAGGGTCTCGTCGCCGACATTCTCCCCCTCGTGCGCAGCACCTTCCTCCTGGCTCGGCGAAACTCCCGGCACCAACAGCACCACTCTCGAACTGGGTCTTCGCAGCACTCCTCCTCGTGTCTCGACGTCGACGATTCTGGTCCACCCATCTGGTCCCGGATACACCCGCTGAATTCTGCCGCGTGGCCAGGTGCATCTTGGTAGGCTGTGGTCGACGATCAGGACGACGTCCCCGACACGCAGGTCTGTGGTGTTGCTCCTTCCCGTAGTCTTCCTTGGTAGTAGAGTGGGCAGGTATTCTCGCAGCCAGCGTTGCCAAAAGTGGTCGGCAAGTCGCTGCGTAGTCTTCCAGGTGTGCCGGCCCACAAGCTCGTTGTCATCGAAGCTGCCGATTCTTGCTGCGCCGCAGGATCGCCCGAGGAGGAAGTGATTTGGAGTGAGTGCTTCCTCCTCAGGGTTCTCGGAGAGGTGGGTGAGAGGCCGAGAGTTGACTATGTGCTCAGCCTCTAATAGGAGGGTGTGGAGTACCTCCTCTCGTGGATGCCTTTCGTTGAGTGTGGCGTCCAGTGCGGTTTTTATTGATCGCACCAGACGCTCCCATGCGCCGCCCATGTTAGGCGCACCAGGAGGGATGAATGTCCACTGCACGCCGATCTTCTCTGCTTCTGAGGTGAGGTCTTCTTTCTTCATGTTTTCTAGCGCCTCTTTTAGTTCTTTGTTGGCGCCGACGAAGTTGGTCCCGTTGTCGGAGTAGATGATCTTCGGCATTCCTCTTCTTGCGGCGAATCTTCGCAGTGCCATGATCATGCTGTCGGTGGAGAGGGAAGGAGTGAGCTCAATGTGCACAGCTCTTGTAGTTAAGCATGTGAATAGAGCACCCCATCTCTTCTCTTGACGTCTTGCTACGGTGATCGTCATTGGGCCGAAGTAATCTACGCCGGTGCACGTAAAGGGAGGGTTACTGTGCATCAGTCTCTCTTTGGGTAAGTTACCCGTCGGCAGTTCTTGGGGTCTTGCCTTCTTCGTTTTGCACCATTGACATTGATGCTGGACTGCCTTGATCGCTGACCTCAGTCCCAGTACCCAGAAGCGTTGCCTCACTTCGTTCATTACTGTCGCGTGGTTTCCGTGGTTGAAGCGGCAGTGGAATTCTTCAATGATGAGTCGTGTTATCCTTTCCTTGCTGTCGAGCACGATGGGACGCTTGTATTCTCTGGTCACGCCCTGTATCGCGTCGATTCTTCCCTTCAAACGCAGGAGTCCTTCTTCAATTATCACGTCGAGCTTCTTCAACTTGCTGCTGCCTTCTAGTTGCTTGCCTTGCTCTAGACGCTTGATGTCTTCTCTGAAGCTTCTGTCTTGACTTCCTTTTAGTAGCAGAGTTTCAGCTCGCTCTAGAAGTTCTGCACTTAGTGGTATGTGGTTCCTTCCTATTTTTCTTGAAGACTGATGTCGCTTCTCGACTGTCTTTGTCTTCGTTCCTTTCGTCTTTCTCCATGTCGGATCTTCTTTGCTGACGTTGACCTTCTCCTTTGTTCTGCAGAGTTGTATGAACTGCAGTACTCTTGCTGTTGCTCGCCAAAGTCTCTTCCAAGACGAAAACCTCTCAGGATCTGGTGACGGATGACTGGTGCTTGCCGTTGCTGCGACGTCTGCTGTCTTTTCTTCGCCGGTGGTTTCCTTTTTGAATGTTCTCGCTTCTGGCCAGTAGGTTTCTTCTTTTCTTAAGAATTCTGGGCCGGTGTACCATCGGTGATTATAATTGAAGTTATCTGGCACGTCGCGCGTTGAGTCATCTGCAGGGTTCTGCGCCGTAGGCACCCATCTCCAATCTTGAGGCTTGGTGAGATCCTCTATTTCGGCCAAGCGATGAGCCACGAACGTTTTAAATGTTCTCGGGTCTGTCTTGATCCAGGAGAGCACGATGCTGGAGTCCGTCCAAAATGTTTTCTTCAGAATCTTCAGATCCATTTCTTCTTCTACTGAATGGGCTAGTCTGCTTCCAAGGAGGGCCGCCTGTAGTTCCAGTCTAGGGATCGATACCGGCTTCAACGGGGTGACTCGTACTTTCGCTGCCACCAAGCTGACGTGGTATGTTCCGTTAGCACCTTCTATTCTCCAGTAGACTGTAGCTGCATACGCTGTTTCGCTTGCATCTGTAAATGTGTGCAGCTCCCCCTCGGTGCGATGTGGCGCCAGACATCTCGGAATCTGAAGGTCTTGTAACAGTTTCATCTTCTCCAGATATATTTTCCATGCTTCGTATTCCTTTTCTTCTATTTCTTCATCCCAACCGACGCCGCTCCGCCATACGTTCTGAAGCAGCTTCTTTCCTTGGATGAGGACCGGTGATGCTAATCCCAGTGGATCGAAAGTTGACATCACGGCGCTGGTGACTTCTCTCTTCGTAGGCACCATGAAACCCTTTGCTATTTCTTCTGGAGTGTTCCGAAGGTTTGCCCTGAAGCCGATGTAGTCCCTTTCTGTGAACCAGCGTAGTCCTAGTGTCTTCTCTTCTTTCTCACCAAGGTCCACTTCTGTCTTTTCGGTTGTTTCAGTCTTCACGTCTTGCAGCAGTTGAGGTTGGTTTGATGCCCACCCCCTGAGTTCGAAGCCCGCCTTCTTGTGTATGAAGTCTACCTGCTTTGTTATTCTTCTGAAGTCTGCTTCTGAGTGGAAGCTGTGCAAGTAGTCGTCCATGTAGTGGTTAAGTTCTACTGCCCTTGTAGCTTCTGGATACTGTTCCTTGTAGTCCGCTGCGTTTCGGTTCTTCACGTAGATGGCTGTGCTTGGAGATGATGTTGCGCCGAAGATAACTGATGTCATCCTATACTTCTTTGGCGCCACGTCGCGATGATCCCCGCGCCACAGGAATCTCAGGCTGTCTCTATCCTTTGGTCTGATGCGAACTTGTAGAAACATTTCTTTGATGTCGGCCGCCACTGCAAAAGGTCCTTGTCGAAATCTCAGTAGTACACCGAAGAGTGATTGCAGTAGATCTGGTCCGGGCAGTAGGGCGTCGTTGAGGCTTCTTCCTTTTGACTTGGCTGCAGCGTCGAAGACGATCCTTATTTTCTTCTTTAAGGGATGAACCACGGAGAAATGAGGGAGGTACCATAATTTCTTCATATCTTCTTGTTCCTCAGGTGCTTCTTCTGCATATTTGTTGTCGATTAGATGCTGAATCTGCTTGCCGTATTCTGCCTTCAAGTTAGGATCCTTGTCTATCTTCCTTTCGATGTTGATTAGTCGGTTCTTGGCAGACGTGTAGCTCTCTGGCATCTGTTCTTCTTCGTTCTTCCATAGAAGTCCAGCTTCGAATCGACCGTCTTCAAGTCTTCTGCAGGTTTTTTCTAGGATGGTGAGTGCTCTTCCTTCCGAATCCGTAGTAGGTCTTCTTGGTTGCACACCAAGTGCTTCGATCGCGAAGTGATCCTTGATGGCTTGATGCATCTCTTCTTCTGGCGTGCTGACATGTAGACATGTGTTCAGGAAGTGTACTGGTCTTGCATTTCCGATGTCTGACCCGTGGAGCACCCATCCAAGTCCCGTCCTTGAAGCAACTGGTTCTCCCGGTTTCCCTCTTCTTACTTCTTGAGTCACAATTAGCTCCCAATTGTCTTGACCGATGAGCAATTGTGGTGGCTCCCCTTCATAATACAGAGAGTCGGCGATCTTCTTCAAGTGTCGATATTCTTGAATCCTTTTCTTGTCCAGGAACTGTGGTGCAAGCTTCAACTCGTCGATCGTGCGGACTCTCTTCAGGGTCTTCTTGTTTCCCTGATGAACCCCTTTCACCGTAAGGTCCAGCATCTGAGAATCCTTTTTCCTTATCAGCTTGCCTCCTACTGTCTCAATGACCAGTTCCTCCTTGTTTCCTTGAGCGCCGACTTCTTGTGCCACCTTCTCGTCCAGAAGTGACACCGTTGACCCTTCATCCATGAGGGCCAATATCTTCTTTGATCCTTTTGACCCGAAGACTTCTACCGGAACTATCTTCAGGTATGCCCTTGCGTTGTTGATCGCGTTCACTGATGCCGTGGCGCTCGCCGCCTCTTGTGGCGTCTCCTTTTTCTGTTCCTCCGAGGTCCTTTCTTCTGACTCGACATGCAGCAGATGATGATGCCACCTCTTGCATTCTTTGCACGGTGGTTTTCTACAGCTCTCCTTCCTGTGTTTCCCTTGAAGACATTTGAAGCAGACGTGACTCTTCTTTACTGTTGCCCACCGATCTTGCACCGACATCTTCTGGAACTTCTGACATTCGACGAGAAAATGTTCACCCTCACATATAGGGCAAGTCTTCTCTTGTTGCCTTGCATCCTTTTCTTTGAAGTTCCTTTCTTTCGTTGAATGTGTTGCTTGTCGATTGGTCTTCTTGAACCCGCTCTTCTCTTCTGAAGTCGCGAAGGCTCCGCATTTGTCTGCTTCAGTGTTCAGGAATCTGGATACTAACGTGAGGTTGGAGAAATCGCCTTCTTCTGATGCTGCAGTGAAGTCGTACCATCGGAACTTGAGAACCGTCGGCATCTTCTCTACAATTTGTTTCACCATTTCAGGTGAATGCAGGTACTGTGGTTTCTTCAGTCCCTTTATTGCTGCTACGCTGTTGTTGATCTGGCTCGCGAAGATGCAGATGTCTCTTGGAGTTTCTGAGATCTTCGGTAACGCCTTAACCTTGTCCAATTCTGCCAACACCAGCGCATCAGGTCTTCCGTATCTTCTTCTGAGGGCTTGCAATACTTCTGACGGAGAGGCTTCGGAGTACAACAGGCTCTTGATAGCTTCTCTTGCATTGCCCTTCAGCGCTCTTCTTAATCGCGCCATATTCTGGACTTCGTTGAACATCGGTGCTGTATCTTCGTAAACAACCTTGAAGGCCAACCACTCGCTGCTGTTGCCGTCGAAGTGAGGTAGCTCGTGGATGTAGCTCGGCTGTGCTGCTGGTCCTCTTGTGGAAAAGGCTTCCTTCAATGCAGTCGCCAACGCTTGAATCTCGATCGTAGCTCCTCCCGTTGAAGAGTTCTCTTCAGGCTTCACCTTCTGTGGCTCTTCTGCGGTGTGCTGACCTCGCTGCTCTGGTTGTTTTCTGTTGCCATCGCCTAATACTGATGACTCGATCCAGTTCTGCACCTGTGCTGTTCGTTCTTCCTGGTCTTCATCATCCACGGAGTCCTCATCCTCACATTGTGTCATCTCCAGTCTGACACGGGCTAGCTTCGCCGCAGCCTGTGCTTGCTTCAGTTCCAGGCGTGCTAATTCTTCTCTGGCTTCCAGCTCGCGTCTTCTGGCTGAGGAGCTCGTGGTCTTCGTAGACCTGGCACGACGACTGACCCCCTTCGGTTTCAGGGTTGCGGCCGAACCGCGAACACCCTTTTCCGGGACATCTTCTGGAGTCTTCTTAGTCGTCTCCTTCTGGTTGGCATCTTCATTCTTCTTGGAAGACGCCGTGGTCACAGTCTCAACCGTGGTCTCCGTTGCCGTGGTCCCCTCCGTTGTCGTTGTACCCGAAGAAGTGTTCGTGCCCGATGAAGTGTTCGTGCCCGATGAAGCTGTAGTTTCTGATGACGCTGATGCTGACGCTGACGCAGACGTGACCCCTTCTGACCCTGACGCTTCTACTGTCGCGTCCACATTGGTAGGACGGGACGGGGGGCGTGAGGGGGCATCCTTCTGTGACCTGGTTACTGGCATCTTGCAGTCTTCTTAATCTTCTGGGCTCTTCTGGCTTCTTCTTGCAGGGATCCGACGCTCGAAGGACCAATTGTTGCGGACGACCGGGGTACGTCCAGTACCTGACGGCCGTGCCTGGGACAGTCTCCCACGTTTTTGACGTATGTTCCCTAACTAAATGTGCTGGCGACACACGTCCCACGCACCCCTGAATGCGTACGTAGTGGTGGGCACAACCCACTAAGAGGACCTCGGAGAGATGGGCGGCGAAGAGGCGGCGAAATAAAACGCAGAATTTTCTTGAGTGTTGGCTTGCAGATTTCGGCTTGTTGTTTCTTGATGTTGCCTCTTCGACGGCTGAGCTGCGACTGACTTGTGCCGAAAAATGGCCCCATTTTTATACCGGCCTACGTAACCTTATTGGCGACCGCGATTTTTTTACCCTTTTTGATCGCCAATTTCATCAAGCCGAAATCTGTTTGAGCCCCTTTTTATTTAGTTTTTATGCTATTTCCTTACATGTTTTTATTATACATTATTGTCTACAAGGTCCTTATGCTAATTAACACTTACTTAACTAGTTAACAATAATTAATAAAAATATAGCAAACAAAAACTGCAAAAATTGTGACTTGACAATTTTTCACTACAGAAAATCCTTTATAACTTTTGAACCCGTGGTTCGATTTGCAAAATTTAAACGTTATTATCATTTTTACACACAATCCTTTCATTTAAAACCAAAATAATTAAATTCTATCCATAAACAAAAAAGTCAATTTTCAAGTTACGTAATTATAACGAAATATCTTAAAACTTACAAGAAAACCTTACAAAATCAGTCTTATTAGTTCAAAATATGAATTCTAATAGTAATCTTAACATTATTAATCACATAACTATCTAATTAGACACATACAAAGAACAAAACATAAATCATTGAAATTTTACACTATTAATTAAAATTTCTTCCTTACTTTTACATAGCGGTCTCGCCACTACTTGCGCCCATGTGCCTAGATAGGGTCTCGTCGCCGACAGGTACCAAGTGGTTATTGCTCTGATCTCTACGTGATAATCCGGCGATTACCGTTTATCTGCGTATTGCTCCATAGTTTATTCAACTTTAGTTTTAAGCGCATTTTGGATCGCTGCTTTGTGCGTGGTTTTCTATGGAACTACCAACGTCGTGATTGTGAGTGGAGTTAAATTATACAGTAATGTGAATTATGAATAACAAAAAGCTTCATAATGTTTCTTTAATCTGATCAGACACTTGCAAGATTTATTGTTCCCAAATGAGTAATGACCGATGATATCGCGATAGAATCTCGGAAAACAGTTATGGAACACATACACATTATCGTGCCTACCGTTATGAAAACGTCTTTACTCCATTAAAGTGATGGATCTCAGTATCACAGAGGTAACAAAACGTAAGTACTTGGGCGATCTAACAAAGACTTGACTCATAATATCTCGAAACTCTTGATGAGGGACGTTCACATCTTAAAGATTTTGTAACCTACTCCTATTGTTGTTCTATCATTCGTTCACAATGTACGATATCATCCGTTGTGAAAACTCTTAATTGCACCTGGACAAAGAAACGACTTTGTTTCGATTAATCAAGTTGTAAATCTGCCTTTATTGCGTTCTCTCAAGCATTTTATGATTAGTACTTTGAATGCAGAAGTTGCCGATATGAATACAAAAGAGTTTTTAGTTAATTTTAATGTCTGCCTGTCAAAGTACATATAATACTTAAATGGTCTTCGAAGTGTCGAGAATGAAAGATTAAATTATTTTTGACACAACTATCATAAAATGCTTCATAACCAGACTTTAATGTTCTCACTGCTGGGACCCAGGCCTCCTCTCGGTGAGAAAGGGTGGGCCGTTATCCACCACGCGGGCCCAGTGCTGGTTGGTAGATGTCACATGTCTTAGAATTTTTGGTTCTAGGACATGCCGGGTTCCTCACATTTTTTTTTCCACCGTTTTGAGAGGAATGGTGATGAAATTATTTCCACAAAGTAAAGCGCCTGGGTGGGTTTGAACCTACGACCTCGTGTGTCGCGGCCGTTACCACTTGGCCACTACTGCTCGCAATAATACAATCAAATCAGGTCGCAAATTCAATTAAGAATCCATATCAATTCCATATCAATTAAGAATCGCAAGTCACAGAAAGAACTCCAGGATTTTTCCAACTAAGTAAAACTTTAAGAGTGGGTAGTTGTGCAATAGATTATTATCAGGTACCGATATAGAAAGTTGTTACGTAGAGTTTGGTGCGGTAGAAAAAAAAACTTTGCTAGTCGTTAGAAAACCGACCACTGGCGAGGTAAACTTCCTCGGCAGAGCATCGAAAACATTTTTAATTACCGCCCTGGCTTGCTGAGATTGCCCAGTAACTACGTCACGTTCTCCTTTGTTATACAGGGGGATAAAACTAAATGGTGCTGATTAACTCTGCTAGGTCGGTACTTTGATTTAAATGTCAAAAACACCATTCGATATTAAGGTGAATAGGTAGTTGTAGCCCGCGAAATTCAATTTTTCTTACGTTTTTTGCAATTTTCAGGTCAGTGTCAGGTTGTATTTTGATCAAAATATGATTCGCGACTATAACAGGTACGTATTTACAGAATTATAATTATTAGAACCATTAAACATCTTTCTAAGTTAGATTTCTACCGTTAAGAACAAATCTCGTATGAAAAAGGTGTTTATGGTAGAAATCTAACTTAAAGAGATATATTAATGATTCTAATGACTATGATTCTGTAAATACATGTCTATTATAGTCGCGAATCATATTTGGATCAAGATACAACCTGACACCGATCTGCAAATTGCAAAAAACTTAAGAAAATTTAAATTTCGCGGTCTACCATGTCACATTCACCTTAAACATTGTGGTTCAATGTCAATACAAATGATTATGCTAACTTAATTGTGTAAGCAAGTATTGTTGTACAATTTTATGACTTATTGTTCTAATTTTTGCTGTTTATTGTGCTATTAAGAAATTTCAATAATAACTTTCAATACAAAAAGCCTTACTTGCTGTATTTTAATTTTAAATAAAAACGGAAATATTTGTTTGTAAATGTAGTTACTTAATAGTTTTGGTGTAGATATTGCACTAGAGTTTGACCAAGGTTTTTAAGACGTTTTCCCCTTCACCCGTAGCTCGTATCAATAAGCCAGGCCTTCACACTTACACGTATCAGTCCATATCTTGAAAATCACTGAATCGATTTTGATGAAACTTGCACTATTCCCTAAGTTGAAGTAAATATAAGCTAATAAAAAAAATTAACACGATCCGATTAATAGTTGCGGAGAAATACGTGAACAAACATACATTATAAAATTTTGTATATTTGTTTGGAAGCCCTAATAGATTGACATTATATATGTGAATATATTGCAGTTCCAATAATATTATATACATACGTGGTATTGATAACTTCCTTTTTTTGAAGTCGGTAAAAACTAAATTGAATTACCAGTCAATAATGTTTCTCCCGTTCGTAATGCACTTCATCTTAATTTTCTCAATGTTACTTGATGTTAGACGAATTGCTTCGTGCCATATCAAAGTGTTTGCCTGCCCAATGGCCCGGGGGATGGAAGGCCCCCCACCCCTGTTGGGGGTGCCCCTTCACCACCCGGTTTTCACCTCTCACAAGTAGAACAATAAATAAATTGGCCGTTGCTTTGTTTCGGCCATGTCTGAAGGTTCGTAATTCGTTCACATAAAATCATTGTAGTAACTCAAGTCGCTTTGTTAAAAGGCGAATTTGAAATGTTTGCAATAGCTGTACCTATTTATGTTTCAGACAATACGAGCTAATTTTAGTGCTTTTGTTACTGACTGAACTGTTTTTTTTTTGTCGCTATCGGTGTTTTAAGACCTCATGACAGCTTTTGAAAGAGCTATAACACAGATGGTTTTTGTCTTAAAACCTTATAATTGGTATGAGAACGAGAAGCATGTTCAAGTCTATTAGAAAGCCTTCTATCAATACGTTTCTTAGGATATTATAACCGTCTTTGTTCTAAAACTGACGATTGAGAGCTACTCAAAGTGATTTCTTTTTTCAGTTGAAAAACTCCGTTTACATTCATATACTCGATACAAACCATGTTGACATCTACTCGGGTCCCACTGAGTGGAATCAATATCAACATCGCTTACCTGTTTGTTTATTTTGCTATCACAGAATGGGGTTTGTGTGAGACAGTTTCGATATGTAGACGTTTTGAGAGCCTCTTGTGGTTGACTGCTGGAAAAAAAAAGACAGAATTGTAATTTTATTTGTAAGAAAAACGGGAGGATGCTTGACTTGTGTGTTAGGAAGTATTGAGCTTTACACGAAAACTTCAAAACACCGTGTTTTAGAGCTGTAGAAAACATCTTTAATCTATTCATAAATTGTAAAAAAAAATTGCTAAACTACACTTTCTAGTTTAAAACAATCAACATATTTCTTAACTAGAACAAGATCCTTTACTTTATTTACAAAATACAATTTTCTTCGCACGAAAATACTTTGGAAGCAAAAACTTAAATAACGTTGCATAAACAAAGCATTTTGTATGCTGAGTCATTGCATCAATACAACTGCATCTGATGGGATATGATTCAGCCGGGATTTGGGTATAACACTTTTGACAGGCCGTTAATAAGAGCTGCACCCTTGTTAGTTTAACACCCACCCTCTAGTAATCGAACACATGCGTGTAAATAGGTTTACATCACGCTTCACAAAGAAAATAGTGTGGGGAAACTGGCAGTTCCTATTTATGATAATAAAAAAATACATGTCATGGTAAATTGCATTATGGAGTTTTCTTTACCCCCAGACTGCGAAAATTTCAACGATAAAGACACGAAAAAAAGGTCGTCATATAAACTTGAAACGTTTTCTTTTTTAACAGCTCTCAACGTATTACCTCCTCCAAAGCGTTTGTGCTTATACGCTAAAGTGAAATAAGAGTTGAAAGGCTGTGATCGGACTCAGACGTTTTTCCATTAGAATCCTAAAGGCAGACTCCGACGGGCCATTACGTCGCAAATGGGTCGAGAACAGCCCGCGGAATTCACGCGATTCTCTTGGATAAAGAAGCTGCTGAATATTTTATTTTCTATAGGATATGACGAGCGACATACTTTGCATAATTCTTCAATCAACAACTCGACTGTGTGACACTGTAGCACATTTCTTATGTTTATGTATGTCTAGCCCTGAACTAAATCGAGGTAGATTTATTATTACAGTATTTATTCATTTAAAGAAAGGTGTTCTAATTAGATTGCAACCTTATTAAGTCTCTAAAAGATAGTGTTCAGTTTCTATATTTATGTCTGTAATTTATATGGTGTACATAATAAAGAGTATTCTATTCTATTCACATCATTAATATATTTTTTTGTACGTAACGCTGCACGCCTACTAGAACATTTTACTAAAGTAATTCTAATCCTCACGGTATATCTTCTTCGTCGTGTCGATGGCATGACAATGAATGAAATTTTGTTGCCTCAAAACACAGATTATAATCGCAGCCAGCCAACCAGTTTCTAGAAACCTGGAAAATACCACATGAATTTTATTCCCACACCTAACCATGATAAAACAAAACCCTACATATTTCTACTATAACCAGAACCGCCAATCCTTGAAATCCAATCTGATTGTCGTTGGGTTTCAATAAAACATATATCTTGGTTTCTTGGAAGCGGGTAGTCGGCTCGTTATAGCTCAAGTAGTTTTCTAAAGCCGCTCAACATTTCTTTGTGGCGATGTAATCCGATTATTCTATCTTTGGGCGAGTTATTGAGACCTGTGACTACTATCCGATTATAAGGTTTAACTGCATTGGGTAACTACTTGTTAGAAAGTGCTTTTGAAATAATGTATTGTATGAGATTTTCTTTACATTTAACAGAGAGTGAGCGCATGAGGACAGAATTTTTTCGGTTGCATTGTCCAGGAATATTGAAATTTATTCTAGCTGGTGAAAAAATCGAATTCTAAACCAAACGCCCATAACAGAGTGCGCTAAAATAGAGAATTCAATACACAGTATCTATTCCGGTTGTTTGCGCGACCACGACGTTTCGGTATTTGACCACTGTAACCCATTTTCATTTACCGGCCATTGCAATTTCTATTTGAAGACCAGCCCTCTCAGCAAAAACTTTATCAGAGAAACCGTACACATTGTTTTATTTTCAGCTTCGTAAAGTTTGCACTGTACTCTTGTTTCATTGTAAGCTACGTATAAAGATGGAGCCATTCAGACTAAAAGCGTCTAAATTGAAAACATTTTCTTCCCCACCGGAATCCAAATTGAATAAATAGAACATGCGAGGGGATTTTAACAAATCGTAGTGACGTCTAAGTACGAAACCTGCTGTTGAACTAATTGACGTGAACCCTCGTATAGTGGTCATGCGAGCTCATTTGTCGTCGAGCCCAGTGACTCATCGGAAAGTCGAGGGTGTTGTCCGTCTACCTACATAATTTATGAGGCTACCAGATGACCGTGACTAAATAGCCAAACGTGTCCCTCGATATAATGAAACGTTCGTGATACTGATCACATTTCGTGAACTGTGTAAGGATCATGCTATTGTTGTGTATACTTATCGGAAGAGTTAATTCGACAAAATGATAAAAATGAAATGCTTTGACTTTGAAGCTGTTTGCGTCACAAAAGGTAACAACGAACGATACTTTTATAATATTCTAATTGTCTTGTCTTGTCTTATCTAATCAAATGACAATTGTGAACAATGGATTCGATAATCTAGACAAAGAGAGTCAAGATTAAGGTGACTTATCGACTAATGCTTTGTAAAGATATAACGATAATCCGTACTAATGCCTTTTAGGGTTGTCGCCCTTTAGTCCAATATGTGTCGTTATGGCGTATCATCGAGGGTGCATTCTCAAGTGCAGGCAATAATCCTCTTTATCGTAACTGTCGCGTGTCGCAGTCCTTAGGGGACGTTGTGTAATTTTATTTCGCCCCCGTCGCAAGTCGCTCGGGATTCGCGTCTCGCATGCCTATGTAATATGAGCTATATTGGTACGCTTTACTGTCTTGCCTAATATAAAAGTAAATCCAATTTTTCCCTATGTGAGAAAATTGAACATTTTCGACATTTATTTACTTATTGAGTTTCTCTTATGAAATTAGAGGATCGTAAGTGTATTCAAACATCTTGATTTAACGAGCAAATGCAGAGAGCATCGTTAGACAAAAGAGAAAGGCGAAACATTGAACCTGCGGTTCAGCGTAATCTTATCGTTAGACCAAATTGAAAGTTGCATTTGAACGAGAATTACGCTCAGGTCACTAAAGACATAAACCGTCGGATTTATTGGAACATCTGGCGAAGGAGTCGTACATCAAGCATAATGGCTACATAATTCGCGTGGAGTGTTCTACACTGACACGCTTAGACTGCGGAGATGCGGGTACTGGCGGAATGGCGGTTAGATGGTGAGCGCCGATAAAACCTGGCTAGTTGGAAGTAAGTTTTATTGAGCGGCCACTGGCGCAGCCTGTTTCCTCGTTATCGCCGACAGGGGGCCTTAAATCAGGCGCCTTTCATTCTTAAAGGCTTTAAGCTTGACGTTCCAAGCCAGCCCCGAGGGAGCGATGTTTAAAGTGGCCACTTCTTACGTTTGTTGATGGAGCACCACGTTTAGTGCTATTGGCGATGTTTCAAAATGCAACTAAATTACCTACTTGAATATTTTTGCGACTGAGTTATCTTTGGAGCACGAACCGGTTCTTTAACCTTGTGCAAGGAAAATAGGAATTTTGTTACTTACCTACTAGTTTTTTGCGAGATACCTAATATTCATCCTTAATGCAATAAAGTTTAACGATGACATATCCACTGATATTATAGCTACTGTGAAAACATCTACATTTTACTTTGTTTCATGTAAACTCTATTGGGACAGTCGGATAGAGAATTGTAAAAAGTCGCGTTTTATAAATGTCGGTATCGCATGACTGGTGACGCTAGGCAGAACTTCCAAACGGCAATAAATGCTTTACAGTTAGGAACTAACTAGGTATGAAGTCATTAAACTTTCCGCCGATGATCCGCATCGCGAACCACTGGCAAACGTAACTTACCGTGCCGAGTTAACGTTTAATTTCTTACCTCGCCGATGATATATTCCACTTTTCGAACAGTTATTGTAAAGTCATAAATCGCGAATTTCTTAACCCAATTCGTGTCACTAACACAAATTGCAATGCTTCGGGAAATTCGGTTTTATAGAGCGCATTTGTACAAAGCTTTTTGGTCGTATTTCAAAATGGATGTCACAGTAACTTTGTGCAAATCTACGTTTTCAGTCACAGTGTCAAATACATTCTAGCTTGTTGAGCGCAATAAAGTTCCAAAGTTCAAGGTGGTGTGTTAGTCATGCCCCCTTTATCTTGCTTTGTTCCAAACTGCCCGTAGATCCGTTTCGATGTAAACTATAGCGATGTATGAGCAAGATTGTATCTTTTACAACGTAAGCAGCGCCCAGGCGCTTGCTATCGCCACCACCGGTGGTAATCCATTTTCCCCGGTTGAGTTTTAAAAATACGGGCGAAAAGAAACTTTTATGTGCATTGTTTGCAAATTATGGTAATACGGATATTGTTGATGATAACCAAATCCGGCCTTAATGAACTTTAGATTAAAAATTTTAAATGAACATACAAGAAAAAAATCTGTCTTTCGAACGTTGTTCTAAAATACAAAACAACTGCAGTTGGATGCCACAATTTTTCTTTGCAAGCACCTAATAAAACGCCGAGCAGGATTTTCAAGAAATACTCCCGTACACCTCTAAGACGTGGACTGCGCTCGTAGCCACGTACAGAAACAATGTATTAACTCACTTTATTACATAACAGTAAATAACTACTGTACGTGCAGCTAATGCATTGCCCATTGCCCCGAGCTTCGTTGTAAACTCACTCAATCGACTCTCTATCAAATCGCCGTGTGGTATCTGCTATTTACGACCAACCACTGGCATTCCAAGGAACTAAATGATTGTGGAATAAAGATGATGGAAAGCTGTTAAAGTGCAAATAAGAAAACGCCATAATGCGATTACCTACTAATCTTCCCAGAACGAATGTTGCGGTCTTTGGGGACCCTTCAAACATTTAAGATTTGATTTTCTTGTAATACATATAATATTACATTACAGTGAAAATATTTGGAATTGGTCCCGAATTTCACGCAGATTCAATGGACATAACTCCATATCAGTAGATATCAAGCTTATCAAGTCCATAACTAATTGGACAACTAGACGTAACTAAGTAGTTTGCAAACAAAACAGTAATTTCATTTCACTCAAGACTCAGCCCTGAATTCAATTGACGAGGACGTATTTCGTCAGAAAATAAATTTTGAGCAAAATAAAATATTCACCGGATCGCCCCCTGGGCTTTTTCTCGTAAAGGCAAATTACTAAGAACAATGGGAATATCGATATCGTCAACTGATTGGTAAGGCACGTAAATTGAATTTTGTTTTGCTGAAGTTATGAAATGCAGCGTCTAGGGGACGAAGAAGAAGAAGCTGAGAAGAAACGGCGTAATGTTGTTTAGAAAACTCAAGTTGTTGAAATACGTGGAAGCTATGATTCTTTGAAGTTGAATACGGGTCGCGTCTAGACGAAAACTATGTCATATATCTACAGCACAGACTATAAGACCTTCGTCTCGATCTTCTACCAAATGTCAGGTATATTTTTTGATAAATAGTTCAGTCTATGTAATAGATATCTTCATACTAGGATATACGGTACTGTAGATTATCTGTAATCAGTTAATCACACTAATTAATTTTATAATTTACTAGCTGCGCCCCGCAATTTCACCCGCATAAGTGTCGATCCCGTGGGAATATTGGGATAAAAAGTAGCCTATATGTTAATCCAGGGTGGCAGCTACCTCCATACAAAATTTTATCAAAATTGGTCCAGCCGTTTGAGCGTGAAGAAGTAACAAACATATAAACACACACACACAAACTTTCGCCTCACAATATTAGTGTGGTGATTATACCTAGACGTGTTAATGTATTAGCCAACAAGTATTATTTAAATAATAACCTGTTTAATCTTCACAAAAAAAAAAAAAACAAATTAGCATGTTCCATAAGTAGTACATATAACTAAATGTTAAATAAGAAACGTGTTTTTGCATCGCATATATAAAATCTCGAGATCTAATGTCTCCCCAAGGAGTAAAGAGCAATAATTCAAATGAGGTGAATAAGATGAGGGGGCTACATCCATTTTTGCAAAATGGGATTATGATAATGATGACTTTGAAACACGTGCTGTGACCATTGAGAAAGAGGGAGATTTACACCACGATAAGCCCTGATTTATATCCCAGAGAATTAGAAAGATAGAGGGAAATACTTTTATAATGAAACTGGAAGGAAACTAAAAATAGGTTGTCAAAACATAGAAACACACTTAAAATTAAATGGATTCAGATTGAAATATGGTATTCTAAATAGAACCAATTGTCCCAAAAATAAATGTGCAAGGAAACAAAAACACTGGCGATTATTTGTTGGAGATTATATTTGATAACGCTGAGAAGCATATTCAAGAATAGCATCGTTGCTTTTGATGTAAGATGTCAGTCCGAGTAAAACACTGCGCAAAATCTATACACAACAGGAAGGACTAATATAACAATTGAACCGGTGTTTAGAATTTACAAATTTAAACTCCATTCCTTGTTACTTAACATCCTTTATTGAGCGCCAATATTTATTTTGAGAACAAAGGGAGACTTCCGAAGAGGGTGTCCTACAAACCCAAGCAAGATATTTACATTATAATCGTAGCCCAAAAATAGTCGTAACGCAAACCTGTTTAGAACTAAACTAAAATACCCGTAGAAGAGTCATAGTTTCTTCCATTCCGGGAATAGAGGCGGTTTCCAAAACAGCTTTTTAGTGCGTATCCTCGCCTCAGGGTGTAGAGTTACAAATCTCCTTGATGGCTCCCACACGGAACCAGCGGTTGTTAATAAATCTCTTCGACACGCCTTCTTAGGATCTTCTTACCGGTTTACAAGTCAAAATTTACTGATTCTGCACGATGACAGTTGGTATGGCTTTTTAGATTTAATGTTTGGACTTGATGCTGTTACGAAACTATTTATTTTGATTTTTCCTTCTTGTGTCTATGAGAGTGATTTGTAACTGGTTTTATCGGAATGTTTTGGTAGTTTATTGGATGCCATTTTTTATTAGACGTCCATATAAATTAAGTTACGTTGACAGCGACGTTACGAATTTACCGGAGCTTGTGTTTCTAAGTGCAAAGTACTACTTACAACATTTTTCTTTCGATAGAGACATCTAAAGCTTGATTGTATTTGCTTCTACCGAACATAGCTATTCCAGCCTGAACAGGATTATGAAAAAAAAACAAGAGTACACACGGTGAACATAGCGCAATTTCTTTTCACCATACCTACCTTAAGGAAAAAATGTGTTGTGTTAAGGAGAAAAAAGTGTATTCCCCCGTGTGAACGTGATCTATCGGCTAAAGAGTCCGCACGCCTGTTTATGGTCGATAAAACATCTAGGGACGGTCTATTTATGTTGTTTTTTATAAAGGGGAACATGTGTTGATAGTATTAAATAAGAAAACCACACGTGTGGGTGGCACCGGTGAGCGGCGTTGTTTTATATTGCTTAACTATCACCTACCCAATTTTTATATCGCTTTACTAGGAACTACCCACATTTTGGCATAAAAATTAAAATTATTCAAGATACATTTTTAACTTTCAATCCCGCTTGAGTTAGATTGAGATTATATTAGTTGTTCTATATTTTCATTCCATTGAATAACTCATGTTAACCAAGTACCTACCTACCAACTTCTTCAAGAAAAATATGTTTGATTAATGTGATTCATAATTCATTTCACAGTGGAGTTTTAACCCGAACATTATTTTGAACAGTAATGAACAAGTCGAGAATATGTAATTTTGTTATTAAAACAGTAAAAACTTATTCCT
The DNA here is from genome assembly GCA_945859645.1 of Amphipoea oculea. Classification (NCBI taxonomy): domain Eukaryota; kingdom Metazoa; phylum Arthropoda; class Insecta; order Lepidoptera; family Noctuidae; genus Amphipoea; species Amphipoea oculea. The sequence goes on along the minus strand of OX243865.1, from coordinate 17,620,917 downwards.
CGAGCGAGTAAGGCGTGACTTGAACGTTAAATATGTAAACCCCTTTTATATTTTAGTTTCCAGAATATAAGGTAAGTTTTTGCTTTATTCGACAGAAAAGTTTAACTAAATTGTCTTAGTTTTACGAATTCAATGAAGTCTTTATTAAAATTATTATGCTTTTTAAACTTAGTCGAAGTATTCTACTGTTTTGTTAATAATACTTAAATCCTTACATAGTATAAAACAAGGCGGCAAAATGTCTGTACGCGCATAACTTCCGAATGACTGCACCAAATTGGATAATTCTTTTTTTTTGTTGTGTTCGGTATTGCCAGGACACGGTTTGTATGAAAGAAAATTTAGGAAATTCGAAGAAAAAAAATTGCACCCGTGCGAAGCTGGGGCGGGCCGCTAGTATTATTATAAATTGTCTTTGACATATCTCGGAACCCTGTCGAACCCGGAACCTTGGGAAGGCGAAGCCAACTCGCAAAGGTACCTTAGACAATTTTAACCGGTCAAGCTGCGCGTCGCCCGTTGGCGACGAAACAAGAGAAAATCAATTGTGTCTCATTAGCGGAGCTTGACAGATTAAATGATGAAGAGGCACCTACCGACGATTATCCCTGTATGCACTATGCAAGGGCACCCAAGGACTACCCCTGCCGGTTGATGCAGGACTATCGCAGTACATGGAAACAAAATATATTGGGCTATGGGTTTGGGTGGCTATAGTGGATCGGTTACCTTGAACTATGTAAGGACTATTACATATTATGTAATAATTATTACATATTATTAATGCTAATTTGGAAGTCATTATATGGTCTTCTATTTAATTCCTTTAAACTATATCTACCTACCTATAAAATAAAGAGTATACTTGCACCCATTTACAACACATGGTACAAATAACAATGCTTAATTAAAAAAGCTTTTCAACGTTCAAAGATGTTGGATCATTACGATTGTAATCTTAACGAGCTCTTAACGCGTTATTTGAAGATAATATTTACATTAGCGCTGTACACTAATTGAAAGTCATGCTTAAAGACTTTCTTAAAACAATCATATCCAAAATGCAGAAGGTCCACTTTCACTTAACAAGCCTGGCTGGGGTGCAACCAGACGTGCTCGATTGTGACACATTATGGTGTAGGTGACAAATTGTATGCCAAAGTTCGACTTCCATCGACCGCGAACTGGTTGCACCCTTTGTGTCGCAGTTCTAACCTGACAAAGACCTCCTAAAATCTGCAGTAGATAATGTCCATTGCTACCATGATCCATGATGCTATGCTAATGGCTGTTCGTTGATTTGGTCATCCCAAATTCGTCTCGCAATACGTATGGCTTTTTCGAATCTTATCTCCTTAAATTCGAGTATTAAATGTGAAAGCTTCACTGGTTATGTACAGGCTACAATAAAGTGCAGTCAAGTACTCGTAGCATTTTTGGTATGTTTGCCGTTGATCCTAATCCTTTGTTAGTCTCAAAGGAGCGTATTCTTGTGATTATATTCCAAATCCACGTGTAAGAAGTAAATCTTCTGCAAGCACTTCATTATTTTGTGCTTTAACATTATCCTGTTCAAATACGAGGCCATTAACTTGTTTTTTCCTCGTTATTTCTACCCTCGCGTTAAGTTATGGCAGGCGACATGTGTTGTTCATTATTGGAAATGACACGTTACATTCGTTAGTGATTCGGGGGTGTTGTTATATTTTTGATGGTTATGTCTTCATACAGTGCGACAAGTATTATTATATTCCGGGCCATAATGTCCAAAAACCTCTTTTCATTTTGTCTATTCCAGACTATTGTCATGATTACCGTAGTCTTCCTATTTGCAGTGGTCAGCTTTTCTTTGCCTAAAATTGGATAAGACTAACAAAAATCAGATAAAAGTTTAAAAGCGTACAAAAGTTCATCGACGCGGGATGTTCCACTAAAAGCACACAAAACAAACGAATTTCATATATTTACCCCGTTACTAATAAACGTATTATATCAGATGAATAGTTACACACCGATTTCTCTCTTTCAGTCGTCAGTAATTTATTTATTAAAACTTTATGCACAAGTAAAAACTGTACAAAGGCGGACTGTAATGCCTTGGGCATTTTCTACCAGTCTACCTTAGGGTGATGCAGAGACAATACACAGTAGGTAGTAATTTGACTTTCGAAAGAAGAAGACAAAGCGTTGTGTAACTATACAGACGCGATACAACGTTTATTAGTAAGGGGGTTAATGTTTTAGGTAAATAGATTAAAATATTATCTAAACAAATAGAGGAACCAGACAGCTGGTCGCCATATTGGCGGGGTTTTGTCGTTTTCCTCGAAACGATTTATCATAGAGGTTAATGTCAATACATGACGGATCACTGCTGAGTGTGCTTGAATTGATAAGTTTGTTTATGGTTACATAGATGTTTCACCAGCCATGTTATTTTGTCTATCTGGCGCTTTGTCTAAACTCCTTATCGGTTGGAGTCGGCTAATGAATTGTTTTACTGATATGTTCTGTTCGCCCTAGCAGCGGTAGTGCGAGCAATACATTTTTAGCGTGAAAATCTAGGTACTGAAATATTTTAAATGTAAAATGTCAATCTTCAAACAAAGTTATGGTCTGTCGGTTTTATTTCTTATTGAATTAGAACAGCGGGGCAATTGCGTAACACATTATCAATCGGAATCGGTTTCATTTTGACAGTTCAACAACATTCATTGCGTTATTTGCGTGTTGAGCAGACAAATTTTTCGAACTTATGAAGCAATGGATTAGCAATTTACTTCAAAATGATTCAGATTCCAATTGATAGTGTGTTACGCAATTAGGGCGCAGTTTAATTTATTATTCTTTGCGTGAGATGCAGTTTCCAATATTTTCTTCGATTAAATTCCAATCTGATTTTCTATTGATATTTATTGGTGGCACAATAATATCTGTCACATCTGCTAAAGAAATAACAATAGTGTTTTATTCTAAGTCAACAGTAGTAGGTAATCTAGGTACTCGCCTGTAATATTTTCTGTTCATGGAGCATAAAACTGAACTCGTTAAATACCCTTGGATCGTTCCGTAAGATTAAAAACGCGAAATCTTATCGTCGAACGGTTGTTGCAATCAACCTTGGTTTTTAAAAACCGAGAGACTATTTTGTAAAACTTTGCGATACAAAGAGTGGGGAGATATTGATCTTGCTGGTTGGGATTTTGCATTGTTTAGAATTTAAAATTTCGTAGCGTTAGAGCTAATTCAGTCGAAAAGTGACATTACCCAATTCACGTTAGATAAGGAGAAAGGAATCGTGAAAAGCTTACTTACATCTATCTCATTTAGATTTGAATCATTATCATCTGCCTAGCCTTTTCCTATGTTGGGGTCTGCTTCTAGTCTAACCGGATGCAGCTGAATACCTGTATTTTACATGGAGCCACTGCCTATCAGACCTCCACAACCCAGTTACTAGGTAATACGATACCCCTTTGTAATTCTGGCTGTCAGACTTTCGGGCTTCTGATGACCCGTAACGACGGTCAAAAATCCACGAATTAGATTTAGGTAGATAAAAACATTTATTCAGCTTAATTGAAATATTTCAAAACGCACAAAAAAGGGAAAATCAGTTTAGGTACCTTAAAGTCAGGCCATTTCTTTTCTTGCACCCTAATTGCGGAACACTATCAATCTGAATCGTTTTGAAGGATATTGCTAATCCATTGCTACATAAATGTTCGAAAAATTTGTCTGCTCAACAACGTAAATAACGCAATGAATTTTGTTGAACTGTCAAAATGAAATACATGTTAGTGTGCTACGCAATTATCCCGCTGTTACAAAACTATAGACCTAGGCTGATGACATAATTGCATTGCACTAACGAAAAAAACCTGTCCCTTCGAGTAGAAAAAACAAACTTATTGCAGTTTGTATAGTAAATTAATTGAGGCTAATTTTCTGGTTCCTACTTTCCTAGAAACGCAGATGCTGTTCTAATACGCAATGAAATAATCAGATCAATTGATCTTGGTTAATATAATATGCCTCATTCTCTACAACGAGCATGTAAACTGATTCCTTAGGCCGAGGACAAGGAACTATGACGTCAACTAGCTGGTCAATTGGCTGTAATAAACCGTCCATAACAGTCTTCAACCCTTGTAAAAGCAGAAATACTGTAAAAGTCATAATTAAGGACCGGATTATATGCAATTTATGCATATTGCATACCTATGCATTTGCATATTTAGGTAGTCCCTTTTCAGCGGTAGTTTCATGTTTTAGAAAAAAAAAATAAGCATATTTACGCTCGATCTTGATCTTGCTCATCGTTCAGATGTTTCTCATAATGGGACGGGACGTCCGATCTCTAAGCTAATAGGTCCAAACATTTCACCCAAATTTAAATTCTGCCCAGTCACCTCAGTAGACGTAGAGCGGTCCTTTCCGCTTACAAAAATTTATTAAGCTATCGTAGACACAATTTATCTACGGAACATTTAGAACAGTACTTAATCGTACATATTTTTAAAGGTACGCAAATACGATTGTTATCGTTGAATAGCTAGTACTTACAGAGCTTTTTAAAATAAAAAACATTAAAAATATGCCTTTTTTATTTTTTCCTGTTATATCGTATGCATATTTTGGCCCTTTTTATGGATTTTCGTTCATATTTTAGCTATTTTACTTGCATATATTTGCATGCATATTTTGGGCCTTTTATGTTGCATATAATCCGGCCTCAATTCATTTACTGAAGAAATGCTGTAATAACGTTTATCGTCCAATTAGGCTGTTCGATTGTTGATATTCATTGAGTATTTTGCATCGTTTGTTTACAAAAACAAACTTGATAAATAAGCAATTATGATACAATTTGTGTATCGTATCGTGTTACTTGATGTGAATGTTTCTGTCAGGTATTTTGCGATGCGCTCATTGTTTGATTTGACAAAATGTTTTTTTTTATTTTTTTTTCGTTTTGGTTTGTCAGAGTTTTCTGTACTTTTTCATATTGATCAATATACTAATTGTCTAGTGGCTGCGTGAGATGAGACATATCATGGTTTTGAAACTCTTCGAGTACCGCCCACGTCTTGATTTCTTGAAGCCACCGAGATCTGTTACAAGTGCTGTTTAAATCGGTTTTCAACGACATTACATCTCACATGCCATTGCAACTTTTATCCCACTATTAATAAAGCATACATTCCCTTGATAACAATAGACAGCTGCGTGTCATTGCGATGCCGGTGGTATTCCCAATGGATGCTGCAACATGCATAGTAATAAGTGCATTTGAATAGACGATCACACACGTGTTGACATGTAATCATGGTATTTTTGGTGTGCCCTAGATTGTGTGCATTAATTGATACCAACGCGTAGTGCAGGGACTTGGAAATGAGGGGTGACGAGATAAATATTGCTTACCAAATGTTGCTGAGTATGGTGTGATGAATGGTGTAGGTACTTGTCTTGTAAATAAAAAACTTAATGCCGAAAATAGATCCTAGAAAAATAACGCACAGAACATAAAAGCTGAGGAATCATTCTCAGCGCGTCTCAAGGTAGGTACTTATGCTTATTTCTTATAAAAACTGCAATAAAGCAAAAAAAAAAAGCTAAAATGAAAAACATTTTCTGTATTTTAGTGAGTAAGCAAAGCATTTGCTTACAGTGTCGTCGACGAGACAATGCGTTCTTGACACCTGTCAGTTTCATACAAAAGAGTATGTGTTTTGCGAATTTGATCTTTATTAGCTACTAGAATTGTCGCACTGACAGGTGTAATCAGCTGGACTGAGTTATTCCGGTCTGATCCCCCCCTCCACCCACCCTCCTCGATCCCCTGCTAGTTCGTCTTGTAGTCAGAAAACAAAACAGATTAAAACAGCTAGCTCTGTCGGAATATGGTAAAAGGCTCTAAATACAAACCTAATTACTGTTCCCTCAGACGTGAGAAAAAGATATCATCAGTACGGTTACGAAACAAAGGATTTTCATTCAATTGGCCATTTGGCTACATTGAAAGCGAACTCGCGTCGCAGCGGCTGTGAACTCTTTGTCTGAAAGGTCGCGCGCCCAGGTCATTAGGTCGATTTAGCTACTTCTTTTATATTTCATAACCGCACTCGCAAATTAGTTAATGAAAGTAAAACAACATGTGAATTGGGCCTAGTTTCTGAGGTATTCTTAACCGGAGTTTATCTATTGAGAGTGTATCTATCAGTTCGTTAACTTGACACATTGCGTTAAACTCAGTTTGGGAGGAACTTTTCGAATCATTAGCTATTGAGAGGACATGTTCTGAGGACCTCAGAAACTGGCCATTTTTCTATATTTTTATATTAGCCTACAGTCCTGCACTGTCCCACTGCTGAGCAAAGGCCTACCCAATATCCTTCCAGGCATCCTTTTCCAGAGCCACCACGAATCACGATCCAACTGGGCGTTAGTATTTTTTAACGATTCGTCATGTAGAGTAAATAAATTAGTTCAATTTTTATTACAATTTCACATTTTCTTCGCTAATACACTCAAAATGACGGTAATATATAGTTTCATTTCTGCTTGCAATAAAAACTTTTCATACAAATTGATCTATTTTACAGCATTTATACTATAAGTAAGTACGTAACGGGGCTCAGGTTAAGCTACGCTTGCTGCTGTTGGCTCGTGAATGGATGACCTGGACAGTCACCCATACACAAACCTACCATATCGAGACCTTTCCGTACCTCAGAAAGCACGCTAAGCAGTTGGTCCCGGCTGTCATTCGTAGATCTTTGTCAGTCGTTACGGTTGTCAGGAGTCCCCAAGGCTGACGATCAGTCTTACCAAGAGGTAACGTGTTACCCAATAACAGGGTTGTGGGAATCAGATAGGCAGTCGCTGCATATAAAATACTGGTATTGAGCTGCATCCGGTTAGACTGGAAGCCGACCCCAACATACTTAGGAAAAGGCCAGGTAGATTGATTGAAGTAAGCACTCAACGAGAACTAGACTAAGAATCTTGACCAGCTTTAGTCGATTATATCTGTATGCAGTACAGCATTGAGCAATTTCCTCTCCTTTTAATACTGTTTGTATTGCTCAAAGCTTTCATAGCATCCGGCAGATAATAATTATCATCGGTGATCTTGTACACCGGATAACCTGCTTTTTATTTTATTTTTTAATATCGCTACTTTAAGTAGGTGCTAAATTGATTTTTATCGTTTTCGTACAACCTTAAAATAATAATCACGGTTATTGAACGCACGTTGTTTCTCGTGGAAACGGTAACAGACCAATCACGATCGACGGAAAATCATTAGTATGTGATTGCAATGTAACTCTTATCTCGGTAGGGTAAGGTATAAATAAGATTGATATTGACAAAACTCTCGGCAATCATTCTAAATATTTTATTACAATGGTTGAGGTTTTACGTCATTCAAAATGTGCTACTTTCAAGCGACAATCCTTACAACTTACGGCATTTTTTTATTTGAAATTGGTTTGCTCTTAATTCTAGTCTAGATCAGAGATGACAGTGACAAAGTCTTATTGCATATGCATAATCTGCCTATAATGTTTCCACTGCTGGGACACAGGCCTCCTCTCTTGGAGAGGGAGTGGAAATTTGAAGACATGTGACATCCACCAACCCGCACTGGGCCCGCGTGGTAGATTATACAAGTTACTGCGATTTTAAATTAATTAATTACCTAAATCAAGCCGCGATGGTCTTAGCTTGTGGTCTAGTAATGCCTAAACAATTTGAAGAAGATCAAGTCAATTAACTTTCAAACAGCCGCAATAATGAGTCCACTTGTGTAACTCATAAACCGCGGTTAAAGTAACCGATTACGTAACCGATGTTTAGTCACACGTCCATTGATGATACAGTCGTCGTTGCCACACTACGATACTATCTCACTATTGTTGGCTGTGAAAGTGTTGCTAGTTAAAACGGAACGCGGTTATTTCGCTCGGTTTATGAGCAAACATGTGCCCAATGCACTTACTTGATTAAATAAAAAAAGAATTATGTAATTCCTAAATTTCATAATCTATGGGCCGAAACACATAACCGCGTTGCGGCACCGCACCGCCAAAATCGGCAGTGCCGCCCGCCGCTACGCGTCGTTTATTATGCATATATCGCAGTCAACTGGTTAAATTAGCCGTTTAGTTAACCGCCTCCCTTTGGAAGTAGTGCCCGCCTCGCTTCGCTCTCTTTGCTCGCACGCAGTTGATCACAGTTCTAACCTAACCCATTTGGTCGGGGTGCCCTGGTTTAGTTGCTGCGACCAATTCGGCTCTCGCGTGATTGGTTATAGTTCCAACCTATATTGTCATATTGAATATCATTCAGGCCGTTAGTTGAACGGCCGCCGTTAAAAGGCTAGGCGTTTAACTAAACGGCTAATTTAACCAGTCGGGTGCGACACATACATCACACTCGTTGTTGCGGCGCGGTGCCGCAACGCGGTTATGTGTTTCAGCTCTATGGGCTAGCTAATAAACGGCGTCTAGCGTGGTAATTGCGCGTAGTAGCAATGGCTTTCATTTTGACAGTTCAACAAAATTCATTGCTATTTAAGTTGTTGAGCAGACAAATTTTTCGAAAATAAATGAAGCAATGGTTTAGCAATATCCTTAAGTTTTATAAAAAGACATTTTGTACCTGGATAATCACTTTTGTTATAACCGGTAATCCCAAAACTGGTGGTTAAAACATGCTAATGTGCATTACATGTCTTAATTTACATAAGAAAATTGCAGGCAATTATCAAAAAATATAGCTATTTTCTGGTCCAAACAGCCAAGGACTAAACCTACCTGTTTGAAACGAGTTCTTCTTCAAACAAGTTTGGCTGGATTTTGTTACGGCAAAAAGATAGTTTTAAAATATACTTTTTGTTGTTAACAGCCGAGAACTGTGTCGGATGGGCTCGAGGTTAGGTTTAAGAGAATAAACGTGTTTTGTGTGTTAAATGGTGCAATGTAATAATATTCAGCCTGTATTCTCCCACTGCAGGGCAAAGGCCTCCCTTTCCATTTTCCACTCAACTCGATCTTGAGCCAATATTGACCAATCCCTCATATAGTTGTCAAGTTCATCTCGCCATCTACGCCTGGGTCTTCCGCGTTGCCGTTGGACGTTTTCAGGGACCCATGCAGTGGTGGTCTTAGCCCACAATGTATCCGACATGCGGTAAACGTGTTCGGCCCAGTCTAATTTGAACTTGGCTGCTTTTTGAGTGACGTTGCGATTTGTGTCGTATCCGTATCCGGTCGGTAAGTCGAACTCCAAGGAAACTACGCGCAAGGTGCAATAAATTAATCAACATAGAATTACCCTTCATTATCAGTGTACAGCAGTCCACTGCTGGACAAATGCCTCTTCAATTGCACGCCATTCAACTCAATTACCCTTAATAGTTTCTAAACAGAAAAATATACGATAGCACCAAGACCTTGATGATCATCATCTACATTAGTTACATGTCACACTGTGTCCATTGCTACACGCAAACAAACCTTTTTGTCCTAAGAGCCTCTATATTTTTATTTCTTAATACGATCCCTAATATACAAGGTGGAGACAGTATGACAATAAATTAAACTGCGTATATCTAATGATGTTCCCAGTCTGCATACAAAAATTCAATCAAATATATATAATAGTTTAGTCAGTATAGCTACACTGCAGGCACCCACTGCAGGGCATATGCCTCTTCCCATATAGAGAAGGCACGAGCAGTGATCATTTGGCGATTTCAGACCTATAATAAAATTATAAGTCTAGGTTTCCTCACGATGTTTCATATCTCCGCTGTCAGTAATGTCCAAGAAAAAGTCAGAATGTACAGACGCCAGCACCTCAAGCTACTATAATCTGTCAATTTTTGAAGTGTAAACTTCTTTAGCGGCGTTGCACACTTTTAGTAATGGGTAAAAAATGTTAAACTCGCGTCAGGACATCGCGTCAGGACACGTAACCGTCAGGAGAGATTTCCCCCCCCTCTCTTTCTACGGCGGCGCCAACCGAAGTGAAGTGACACACGGTCACAATGGATGGATGGATGGAAGTGGAAGTCGAAGTCGAATTTGAAGTCGAAGTGGAAGTGGATGGATGGATGGATGGACAGCTGATGGCTCGACCGTCTGTGTAGTAGCCACACTGCTGTGTATACGTAAAATTCGTGTATATAAAGTGTTTAAAATATGGAAATTGAACAAAGTGCATCTATTAATGAAAAAAGTGACGCAGAAATAGTGAAAAAAATGAGTTATGTTAATTCAATTAATAATTGATTTATTTCAACGTTAATATTCAAGTTTTCACTTCAGCCGGCACTCCCGGAGTGCAACCCGTCTTTTTTTTTAATAGATTAACTTTATCTCTAAATTATTAGGTTCAAAGTTGATTGGGAAAATTTAACAGTTTCGGGTAGCTTGATGTACTGGCGTCTGTACATGTATGAATTGTAACAATCATATTCAGTGTACAATTGCTGCGCGAGCAACAATACTAGCAAAGCGGTTCTATCCGTAGGACATTTCATTGACATGTACACGTTCACAATAAAGATAATGTCATAATTGACGTAAAAGTTATTATAATTACTATACAACATTATTTTTAGTATATGCGAAACCCGAAACACGTGTCTAGTATTTTTATGTAAAGAATCTATGTACAAAATTTCAAAACTGTATCATGAATAATCACAAACTTATAAGCTTGTTATGTTACCTGTTTGTCCGTACAAAAACATGCTCACCCGCACAGCGTGCCGTTCGACGCGTTCGCGTCTTGCGCTCATTGATAAACGTACGGCGCGGCGATTGTATTGTAATTAATTGGTGATAACATTTTCCATCACACTTGCAGGCTTTGGACTGTCGTAATGGTCAAGTGTAGGTAGTTATTATAATGTACTTTATTCGTAAATAAATGCAGCCGTAAGCTACGAATAAGTAATTACTTATTCGTAAGCCGTAAGTGATACAATGTAGTCAATGCGATTTGTTGGACCTTATGTCAACCACTTAAAGTTCAAAGTGGATGAAAAGTGTTAAACATCGCATTACTTTACCACAGCAGGCTGTAGGTACAAATAATAACTTTCTACAATTAACCATCTTGGCGTGTTTAAAAATGTTAATCATCACGGCAAAGCATTGTGTTCCACGATACTCTGATGCCGAATTGCTCCTCGTACCGCCGCACTGCCAGGGATACGTTATCACCACAAACCGCTAGTGTACGTACCGTTTCTGTGTACTGGACGTTTGTGTATGAGAAAGTCATGGTTACACGACACTTTTTACATACGATAGGTAAGTACACGATCAACCGAAACACAACTGTAAGGCCCGCGGCGGCCGCGCGCTCGCGATTATACAGTTGGACGGGAACGCGACACGTGCGCGCCAACCTGTAGTACCCGGGCGACTGAAGGGGTTGCTGCACCCCCCCGCCCCGGTCGCCCCGCTCGCTGTGCGCCCGCGCCGCGCCTATTGTGCGCGTATGGTAGATAACTACCTACTTAGGGTGACAAATCAACATCGAGCTATGCTGCGCTGTGCTGTTTGGTCAACTCGCGCGTCTAATATTTTAATGAGGATACAAACAAACCATGCTGTGCTGCGCTGTGTGAGGCTACGCTCTGTTTAAAAACGCAGTAGTCTCGAGCGAGGCGCGCTACCAGCCGTGCTGAGCCGCGCTGTACCGAACTGTGCTATGTTTTTTATGGAGCTCAGCCATGCTGCGCTGTGTCGCGTGCGTTTTTTTGAAAATAAAGTCATTTTTGACGAGATAAACGACTACACGAGCTGCTGATTACTTTTAATACTGATCTAAGCAAAGCGCAGCACAGCTTGATGTTGATTGTTAAAAAAACGTAGCTTAAGAAACACAGCACAGCACAGCGGAGTATAGCGCAGCATAGCTCGATGTTGATTTGTCACCCTTAGTGTCGCTCCTCGGGGTGTCCAACTTTTAACCTTTTTTAAATATTTTTGGGCCAAAATATAACATGGGGTAAAAATTATTGGAATCGATTCAGTTACTTATTGAACAAACTATATTCAGGTTTCGCATATACTAAAAATAATGTTGTAGACATGTCGGTCATGAATACCATACCTGTAACCTCATTACACACACATGTATGTATATCACTGGTGTACGGTCAACCGCACGTAAATACATACTACACTTGAACTAAGAAAATCGCCCTTCTACGAAATAAAGGGGCTGTCAAAATCAAACAGTTACTTGGACGTGTAGTTGACTGTCCCTACAAGTGTAACTTCCGTGACCCTGCTCCTGTCCTTGCTAACATCGTTGCAAGTAAAGATAATACAGTATAATGAGCTAAAGGTACTATGTCGTAATTTGTTCAGTGATCTTTTAACCTGAAGTGTAATTGTTAGTAAGTACGTTCTTGGCTTTGAATGTGGTGTTGTTGTTTTTCTATTAGAGCCAAAGCACACACGCTACTTTTTGCATCGGCGATCGGCGATTTTGCGGCTGTATCGATGCTGCATTACGTTTTGGCGACTCTCTGCGTTCGGACGCGGTATCGGAATCGCGCGTTTTAGCGACTGCTCCGATGCTGGCGCAGATGCCAAATCGCTGCGACCGGCATCCGAATGTGTGCGGAGTGTAGCGTTCAGCCGCTGTATCGAGCTTTCGAAAAGCGACTGAATCGCCGCGTTTGGCGTTTTTAAGTGTGCGGTGTGGAGTGCTTGGTCGCTGCATTTAGCTTCTAAAAAGCAGCTGAATCGCTGATCGCCGATGCAAAAAGTAGCGTGTGTACTTTGGCCCTTAGCGCAACACCTTGCGTTTTTGTAAGGCTTTAGTTGAAAGACGACATAGGTGACGGCGTAGGGCAAAAAGGTGGGTAAACGCAGACTGGTCTACACGTTACAGAGGTCAGGCGGTTATTGATCCCTCAAAGAATTTCAATGGTTGAACGATAAGTCAATGAACGCGTACATCCATTTCAGTCAAGAATAGCTTAGGTCCCTTTGAAATATTAAAAAAGCATTACCTGCTGCCTTAACCCCTAGGGTATTTTCATAAAGCAGTGAGTTTTTGGGCACAGGGCGCTTACTCTTGTCTAAGTCCTTCAACGAAGGTAAGGGCCTGTCCGAAAGTAGTTCGCTGCTTCGAAATGAACCCTACTCCCGATTAATAACCCTTTTCAGGGCGAATTTCACCACACTTTTATACCTAGTAATAAGTCTTATACTACGAAACAAGAATGATTTTTGACAGTTTGTTAGACGTCAATTTTATTCCACGGATAAAAGATATCTGACTTTGGTAAAATCAGCCCTAAGGGCCAAAGCACACACGCTACTTTTTGCATCGGCGATCGGCGATTTTGCGGCTGTATCGATGCTGCATCGCGTTTTGGCGACTCTCTGCGTTCAGACGCGTTATCGGAATCGCGCGTTTTAGCGACTGCTCCGATGCTGCATCGCGTTTTGGCGACTCTCTGCGTTCGGACGTGGTATCGGAATCGCGCATTTTAGCGACTGCTCCGATACTGGCGCAAATGCCAAATCGCTGCGACCGGCATCCGAATGTGTGCGGAGTGTAGCGTTCAGCCGCTGTATCGAGCTTCCGAAAAGCGACTGAATCGCCGCGTTTGGCGTTTTTATGTGTGCGGTGTGGAATGCTTGGTCGCTGCATTTAGCTTCTAAAAAGCAGCTTAATCGCCGATCGCCGATGCAAAAAGTAGCGTGTGTGCTTTGGCCCTTAGACGGGTAAAAACACATCTACACCGATCGGTACCGACTTATCTTTACCGGGAACCTGCGTCTTTTTGCAAACACCCTTAAACATAAAATAGCGATCAACTCCTTTTACATCTAGAATTAAACTGTATCTTTATTACAGTAGTCTTTTTGAAGCATAAATGGACATTTATGAACAGCAACACACGTCCAATACCGGACTACGAAAGGTACGAAATGGTTCGTCCTTAAGGCCCGGTACTACCTCAGATTGCGAAAATTGCCTTAGCATTAGCGGCTGTAGTTTCAACAGTTCTGCAGTTTTCACTTTGAAATTAATATACGATAAAGATGAGGACTACTGCGAGGTGTTATCGGTTGCGAAAACACGATTGCATACAATTTTCTCGATACAAAGAAGTCTCAAAGTTACCTCTAAACCGCAAAATAAAAGGAGAATATTCAATGAAAATTTTCAAATTAGGCCATGAAAATTTGCAAGCTAATCGAACTATGCATAAAGCAGGTGTCATAGGTTCGTTTTTATTTTTTTAATCGTTAAATTTAATGTAAAAAGATGAGATCCGAAATATCAAGCTTTATAACCACTCATACCTTGAACCGCTCTGCCGCCCGGCCCCCGACAGGACCCCGATTCAGTACTTGTCAGTACCGCTTCGGCTATCAGACGGGGAACCCGTGTCACTTTGCTTGCGCTCAAAAGACCCGATTGACAACGTTTTATGTGCTGAAGAAATTATGTAATAAAGTAAAATGAAATATAGATGTAAAATATAAGACCTCGTATTTTTATTTTTTCCAAATTTTGTAGTTTTCATTCATAAAATAATTTTTGAAATGGTTTAAAATCGTAATCTCATGTCAATGTCAAAACATTGTCAAAAATTTAGGGAGGTAAACGTACCTATTTTAGACAGTTCCCAATGTGTAATGGTGTTTTCAATATATTCAGCAAAACTATTTTTATAAATAATTTTATCTATTTATTGATACAGGGTGTAAAAAGACTAGCCGTCGTACATCAAACTAAGTAACATTGCACAAAAGATCTGTGACAAAAGTAATTGCTGGAAATCGACTTTAATTTTTGGTGTAAACATTTGCTGTATGCGCACTACCACAAACAGTAAATTTTGCAGCGGCATGTAACTATACAGGGGTCCTGGAGGTATTTAAAGTTGTGTTATAATATCAAAACTTGTTTTCGTAAAAAATATCAGTGAAAGTTGTAATTTTGACCTCAATAATAATATCTCCGTAACCAGAAAGTTTCTAGTACAAAGAAATGATTACAATAATGGCGAGTACAAGTGACTCTCGGCTCGTTGTGTCTTTTTAAACTCGTTATGTTGTAATAGGAGACCAGAAACTATGATCTGCATTAACAAATTTTGAAAAAAAAAATACAGTCGGCATAAAATTAGCCAATTTACACAAAACCTTTATATTCTCTACGGTTTTCATTCATCGCAAGTAATCACAAATTACCACTGATAGATTTTGAGAATTATGTACAGACGCCAGCACATCAAGCTACTACAACCTGTCAAATTTCTTTAATAGATTTTCAGCTTTATCGCTAAAACATATGGTTCAAAATTGATTGGGAAAATTTAAAAGTTTCGGCTAGCTTGATGTGTTGGCTGTGCTTGATACATGTAATTTTTTTTGGTTTAAGTTAATGCATTTTTGATCAATATTCGGCCCGGAGGCTGAGTTGTGCCTCTTTTCGTCTTCAGCCTCCGAGTTGACGCAGATGCTAAACGATCTTGGCACGGCAAGCCTAGAGGTTGGACTTCAGATGAATATGTCAAAGACCAAGTTGATGACGAACAGTGCGCATCGCAGGATCACTGTGACGGGTGTGGAGGTCGAATACGTTGATGAGTATCTCTATCTCGGGCAAATAGTCTCTTTCCAGGCAAGACAAAACAAAGAATTTGCAAGACGCACCGAAAATGCCTGGATGAGCTAATGGGCCATGAAAGATCTAATGAAGGGTGATCTTCCTTTGTCCCTTAAGAGAAGACTCATTGACGTGTGCATACTTCCCATCCTCACATACGGTGGTCAAACATGGTCTTTGACAAATCAGCAGAGGTCCACGCTCGACGTTTGCCAGAGGGCTATGGAACGGAGTATTCTAGTAGGTAACCAGTAGTTTATTTTCAGCCGGATGTGTCTTACAGGTTTGTCTCGAAGTTTGATGCACAATACTGATAGCAATAAAGTAGAATCCTTCAACAACATTATTGCTAAATTTGTTGGAGGGAAACGTATTAACTTTTCCTTACGTCAGGGCTATGAGTCGAGATGCAACGCTGCTGTAGTTTCATTTAATACAAAACGCCCTCTCTCCACTCTACATAGATCAATCTTGGGGAAAAGCACCAGACCACTAGTGCTTCAATTAGAGGAGAAACGTTTTAGGAAACGTAGGGGCGTGTTTAAAGATTTAAGAAAGGATAGAAAACGAAAAAAAATTAATAACAAAGAAAGTAGTAAAGATTATGGTGAACATTGTCAAAAGCCAGATATGACCACTTTAGAGTACGATCGCTGCAAAGAGGACTTTTTAAAAAATTTACCAAGCTCAGAAGAAGACAGAAGAAACGTTGAAATATCAACGATTCTTCAAAGAGATTCCAGTGAGTGGTTAGAACTTAGAAGGAAACTTCTTACAGCCTCTAATTTCTCCAAAGTGGTCAATAGACGTCAAAATTCTAGTGTTAAAAATTTAGTTAAAAATCTTATTTATCCAAAAAATTTATGTAATATGCCGTCCATAAAACATGGAATAGAAAACGAAACAACCGCAATGGAACAACTAGCATCACAACTTAATATTAAAATAGAGCCTTGTGGTCTTTTTATTGATAAAGAGTTACCTTTTCTAGGTGCAACTCCGGACGGAGTTGTGCAGGGAGAAGACACAATAGTAGAAATAAAGTGTCCAATTTCTGCATTCAGGACTTCGTTGGACGATGCAATAGATAAAAAAAAAATAAGGTTTTGGAGGAAAACGAAAGATGGACTTTCCATAAATTTGAAACATCCTTGGTACATTCAGGTGCAGGGACAACTACACATAACTGGGAGAAAAACATGTATTTTTGGCGTATGGTCGGGATGCAAAAATCATATCAAAACTGAAATTATACAGAAAGACGATCATTATTGGGCACAATTCATGGAACCTAAATTAACAAATTTTTACTTATCATACATGTTACCAGAGTTATGTGATCCCAGACATACACGGAATATGGAAATTAGGGATTTAAGGGAATTCACATAAATGTTCTTGCTTTCGTCATTCTCCTCCTCTTGATTCCTTTTTTTTAATTTAAATGTTTTCATTAATAACAGTTTATTTTAAAATTCGTTCTATTCTCCTCCTCCTCAAGTCGTACTCCTCATTACTGAGGGTCGTGATCCTCCCTTGAAAACAACTTTTCCCTGACGATGTTTCGCCATCTCTGTCTATCCTTGGCCAAGTGAAGCGCATCATGAAATTTCGTGTCAAGAGAAGAGTTTACCTGGTCAGACCATCGCAATGGGCTGCGACCTCTTGGTCGTTTACCATCCACCTTGCCGGTAACCATCAGTTGTTCGAGGTTATTGCGTTCTATTCTAAACCATCGTTAAAGCCAAAATGTATGAAACTTTATAATTGACATCAGTCATTCCGATGACGTATTATTATGCGTTATAACCATTGCGTGCTCTTGTCAGTGCTGGGTTGCCAGTTGTTTTAGAACCCAATGGCTTGGCTCGCGACGATTGGAAAAGACCAGACAGATTGACCCTAATGCCTTGGAAGTTAGGTCGGCCTTTGGTGTGTGAAGCAACATGTATCGACTACCTTGCGCCACCCCATCTTCCTATTACGGTGGGCTGTGCTAGTGCGATTTCTGCGGGTGCAGAAAACCTCAAACAGCGCAAATAGATACTCTAATCTTAATAAGCCGACTTATATGTACCAGCCGTTTGGGGCTGAAGCACTACGGCCACAGGGTCCGAGTGCCCACTTAATTTTTAGAGAAATCGCCAAGCGATTGGTCGACTCTTCACGTGACCAGAGGACTAGCCTATTTTTTGGCCAAAGAATCAGCAAAAAGAAAGTAATTTTAAGGCCGGCGCTCACTGACGGCATGGCACGGCGTGTCATGGCAGAGGATTTTATTATTAATCAAGTTATTTTAAATCTTATTTCAATGAGTTTAGAATTCATGTTACTTTATTTCGATACCACGATGCCGGGAAATGACGCTACGTGCCGCGGGACGCTGCGGCATGACGCGACGCGCCGAGGGATGCTGCGGCCGTGCCATTCCACGTAATGCCGCGGCGCGCCATTGCATCCCGCGGGACGTGTGGGTCACTTTGTGTCGAGGAATTATGATTGCTAAGCTGGTTGAAATAAGGTTGAAACTTGTGCAGCGGTCATTTCGGTTAATGGGGCGCAGTCCAGTCAGGGCGGGCTTTCAGCAGGATTCCACGGAACGCCGCGGGATGCCGCAGCACAACCTGCCGTGGCACGCCGTCAGTGAGTGCCGGCTCGTATTTGGCTGTCGCTGTCTTATGGTGACAAATATATGGCGGTAGAGCAATGGTCTTTGGTCGGTCATAGAACACTAATGCAGTAGGTATATTGCGGATTTCGCGGTAAACTTTGCTTGCGTGATGTAGGTTGTGATGTCAAACAAAAGATTGGTGTAGTTCGTTTGTAGACGTCGCTACTCAAATATTATGTATAAATAACTTTGTCTTTGCTTTGTATTTGCTATGCGAATGATGAGCGTCCCATGTTTTTTTTGTTATTATATTATTATTTACCTGTCCATTTAAAAGAATTTTATATATACTGCACATACAATGTGAAAGCTAATTTTTATGTGAATGGAATAAATGAATGTTAAGTTTAATCATTTTATTTCTTGACATCCTTCCAACAATAGTACAGTTCACCCTAATTGAATTAGTATGTCAGTGCGAGTGGGATAGAATGATACATAGCGCGGGGAAGTGGGGGCAAAATCTGAATTTGAGCTGAACTATTACAAGCCCTTAATAGTACACTGGAAGGACATAATATGACGTCACACCTCGTGAAGTTAATTAAACGATGCGGATGTGACTCGTTAGTCGTCTTCATTTACTCGGTTAATTTGTATTTCCATTATTAACTCACTGCAGTGCATCAATTAAGTTTTAAAATGTCGTAGGGTTAAAGGTACGTTGAATAAAGAGGTTTTTGCTATCTCCTGAATTTATTATGAGTAGATGTTTAAGTGGGTTTCGTTTCGGAGGAATAACTTAACATGGTTGCAGGTAGTTTCCAAGCAAAATAGTGTTGTTATAACACTTTTTAACTGCGTCTAAACTTAGGTCTAACTTCATAGTTGTTTACTCACTGAAATATTCAGCCCCCTTTGCTATGCTACTGCTGCTTCTAGACAAAAGGTTCGTGGATATATCCCACAGGCAGAAATCTCCTTTGGGATCCAGGTGACAATAACTTTTTTTTAAATAATCTAAACTATACCGTGTATATTTAGAAAGTTAATGTGTAAGTACTCATAGATTTTAGGATTGCCAAAATTAAGTTCGTATGAGGTATCTGAGTTTCTTCCTACCGCAAAATCCTGGTGGAGCGCCATGACGGGACAAAACAAAAGCAGGGGCACTACCTACCTTTTCTCGAAGTATTTCGTCGTATTTTCAAACCATCCTGGCTTTCCTGGATAATGCTATAGAGCTCAAATTCTCAGGATAAGATATATTTAGCAGACTTATAAAACACACTAAGGTCATTTTTACCAAGACGTAGGTATAGGTTTAAAAGAGTTAGGCCTTGTAAGGTTAGGGGCTTCGCTCTACATTCGATCTGATAACTTTTACCTCTGAAAGCGTTATGTAAGTCTTGGCAACCAACTTTACATGAAATGTTTTTGATGGGATATAGTAGGTATTCTGCGAAGCCTTTCCTGGAAATCTACGATATAAGTACTTGATATTTTTCCTTTGATGAATGATAATGCGGAAAATTGCGGTCCCTGGAAACACGACTATCTATAGATAATTACCACAAGTAAATAAACATTATAATTGAATAAATGACTGAATTTATTTAAATATAACAAGAATTAAATGTATATATAGGGTAAGAATCATCTCATGAATCACTCGTACGCATTTAAGCCATCGCATAATATTTTAAAGATATGTTTGTTCTTACATCGCATGATATGTATAATTTTCCCATTTGTAATCACCAGAAGAAATAAAATAGTGGTTCAAACAAACGAACAGCAATAAATAAAAGAAACGTTGACTAAGAAGTTTTTAAAAGGGAGGGTCGTGAATTCGTGATTCTTTGCCCGCTTTGATATTGGCTTCGTTTTAAAATGTCACAAAACTCGTAGTTTCGTCGCCGTTCTGAACTCGTGGTAATGTGTAATTACTATTACTAATCACCCGTTTTTTCTTTACAGGTACAAGTCACCGTTTGGCTAGAACTACTGCAAATATCCTATAAGCGTAAGATGTAGTGAAGTAATAAGTTTCACCTCTCATAGCCAAGTTGATAAACTCGCCTGTAACCAGAAACTCGGTATTCGGTGCTCATAACGAGAATGTAAGTTTAACTCGGTCCTACGCGGATACGCGCCCAAAATGAACTTCTCGTATTAGTATTCAACCTTCATTCTCGCAGGGATAACAGATTTTGTTAACGCGCCTGCAAGGAGCTCGACATATTAAAAGGAAATTAGATTTGAGGCGGGCTCAGAGTTGATGATAAAGTCACTTCAGCCAGCGGAATATGGGTAATTTATTAGAATTTCTATTATTTCGTGTGCTTTGTACGGAGAGAATAATTTATTTTCATTTCTGAATTTCTTGCCTGCCTCTGACATTTAAATTCTTTTCGTGAATATACAGGCCAATGGCACAACACTAAACGTTAAATACAAGAATAACTACTTAACTTTTAAATATTTAACCTTTGTTTTATCATTGTTTTAATTTATAGCTGCTGTTGCTTGAATAATTAATTAATAAATCGTTTACACGAAAATAATCAGGCTAATTAAGATTATTTGACAAAACGAAGACCTTGACGAAGTTATTTGTACGAAGCAGTAAAGTCCATACCACTGTCTTTAAATAGGTACATATAGTCCTCCAGACCGAATTTCGGCTATGGCGACCAATCTCAGCGGAGACCAGCCTTCGACGCGGGAGATATTATAGTGCACAAGTATGTGCGCAGACACAGGTGCACGCACTCTCTCTTCCCTCACTCTCATTGTCCGATAAGACGGCAATCCGACACGACTGGAGATAGATAAGGCGCAGAGCCAATGGCATAACGTGCTTTCTGAAGCACGGTAGTATCACACTGCCAACTTCCAAACTCCGGGCTGTTGCTATGTAATTCCCAATGGAAAAACTCAATAACACTTTGCCCGACCCGGGAATCGACCATGAGACCAACGGGGCAGTTGTGTCTTATAACAAAGATCTGGTATAAGAAACTTCCTAAAGCGGCCCATTCACGGTACATAAGTAATTGCGTAACAAAATGTTTTAATTAATGTTGATAAGCTGTTTATGCTAATAATTATTACATTTTCAGAATAGTCAAGTAAACATTCCCTTGTTGCGCAGTAATAATGTTAAATAGGGCAGTGAATCAGGAAATTGTTATATTATGTGTAATTGGGTTGCTTTGCTACTTTTTTTCGTGAGTTGTGGCTAATGAATGGCTAAAAGGTTTTTAATGATAAGATGAATTGTTTCTTTTCAACGTAGGGCACTTAATTGAAATTAGTCACTTTCTGAATGATACACTTAAGAACATTGAAGACAATCAGTCACCTTAAGGAAGGCATTGATCAGAATGAATTCTATTCTGAATTCTATTTTCTTTTTTGTTTGCAGACTATCGTTCAAAGGTATGTATGTACTATGTACATGTTACTTTACCATTTAGGTATTATTATAATGTGTAAATGACCACCATCACCCATGACTTTCAACGTCTACCAATAATCATCATTATCATTTTATTTTAGCCGAAAAACGTCCACTACTGGGCATAGGCCTCCGCAAGCATCGCCACATCAACCGGTTCTGTGCTTCTCGCATCCAGCGGATTCTTGCGGCCTTCATTCCACCTAGTGGGAGGCCGTCCAACGCTGGGTATTCCGCTAGACGGCCGCCACTCCAGGACCTTTCGACCCCATCGGCCATATATCCTGCGAGCAAAGTGCTGCCCACTGCCATTTAAATTTGGCAATTCTTCGGGCTATATCGGTTACCTTGGTTCTCCTACGGTTCTCTTAACTTCTGGTTCGATCACGTAGATAATCTTTGAGCACAGCCCTCTCCATTGCCCTTTGGGTGACTTTCAGCCTTCTAACGAGGCCTATTGTGAGCGACCACGTTTCAGTGCCAAAGGTCATCAGTGTCACTAGAAACACGAACTGGCCAAATAATTTCGTCTACCAATAAACCTTCTCAATCGATTGTCTGACTACTCTCTTTCAACATTGTATCTGAATTATCAGCATGTCATTCGCATCACTTGTGCTACGTTGCCATGAACGGCCAAATACAGGGTGAAATTGAACACATGCGACAAATCGAAATGGGAGATTGTACTCGTCATTATGAACAACTTTTACTATGGGACCAAACCTGAAATCGCGAAAAAAAAAATCAGCTGTTCCCTAAATTTATGTTCGCATAACTCGCCAAAATGTAGGGAACAGCTGATTTTTTTTTCGCGATTTCAGGTTTGGTCTCATAGTAAAAGTTGTTCATAATGATGAGTATAATCTCCCATTTCGATTTGTCGCATGTGTTCAATTTCACCCTGTATAAACTCAATTCTCCATAAAATAAAGCACACTTTTCTTCTACATAAAACATTTACAAATTGATTTTGTGACTTCGAACGCCAAACACTACATGTGAAAAATCCCATTTTATATGGCAAGCGTTTGTGGTGATATGCAATAACAAGTTCTTTCACCTTACGATAAGATTTAATTTGAAATGAAATCACGTTTTTGTATTATTATAACAGTGTTTGGAAATGGAGCGAGAAAAAATATGGGGGGGACTGTTTTCCATCAGTTGATTGCTTTAACGATAGTCGACTTTTAAGTAACAACTCTAGGTAACTTTTCTAAATGTTGTTTCTTTTTTTTTAAGTTTGTTAAAATTTTTATTGTGTTCGCAAATTAACATTCAAACTTATGTTGATTTTACTAAAACCTTTTGAACTCAGTGTGAGAACTGTGAATAATTAAATGTGTACAATAATGGACTGAGTCAAAACATAGAACTCTTAGACGTGATAAGTTTTGTAAACGATGTATTTGAATTAGATATATACATAGTTGCATATGTGTCAGGTCACATGTACATACCTACCTACTACTGCCTGACTAATAGTTTTTCTATAAGTAATTACAGTGATTAGCTACTTCAACATCAACAAATACGTCAAAACAAGTTTTTAAATCACCAGCCATGCAATAGCAAAAAGTTATCTCGCATTGCACTATGTTTATTTTAAACCGGTATGAGCCGTTTCGAAATCAGAATCACAAAAACGTCAATATCCGCTTACGTCAACCAGATTTTTAATCGGAAATCACCGGTAACGTTATGACGCAAAAATAATCGAGTCGTCGACTCGACTTATCGATACGTAGGTATCGAGTCGCGGACAGATAGTGATGCGGCTCGATGTTCTTGCATTTTCCACACGATTAACTTCCAAGCGATTGTCGATGAAAAATTGCCATCGCAGTCTTGTCACGATTTGCAACATGCTTCTGAGGTGAATCGATTATTGATTTCCATTATGGACCCCTGCTATATTATGTACGTAGCTTCGTCGTTTGTTATGTTTTCATTTCTACGGCTTTTCATTGGCTCTAGCGGGAAACTCACTTTGTCGTGTGTGGTCAGGATCTGCATACTGAAGTAGGTATATTGATTTTCACATTAGGTATCAACCAAACCAGCTCAAACTAGTTAGTATCGTCGCATTCATTTTCATTGTTTGTGCTGATTACTATTCAACAGTACGGCTATCCAGAGAATGTGTTTCTGACACCTTTCAGTGCAACAATTGTCGCAAAACACGTATTCGTTTTTATTATGAAACTGACAGGTGTCAAGAACGCATTGTTTCGTCGGTCGCACTGTAATACAATTTATTTACCTTTTTGAATTTTAACTTTAACGAACCTATTGTGTAGGTAATCTATTTAATAAAACCTTTTCTAGAAACGGTATAAGAGATCCGTTTTCGTTCCGTCTTGAAGAAGCGAAGCGTCGCCAACGTGTGGTTATCACATACCTAGGGCGTGGTAGCAATTTGGATTTCATTTCAGCCGATTTCCTTCACCGTCTCAATTATTTTCTCGGGATACTTTCTAGCTTTAAATGACATACTTACATTCAACTAGTGAAGACGTTAAATTAATACATTTATTTTCCTTATTTATTGCGCTATGTGCATTAAAACTTTTTAGAGCAGACTTATTTTCTTTACTAAGCGCAGTTCAGAGATAAAACAGTAATTGCACAATGCTACACGTACCAAAACCACACCAAATCGCAGTAAAATGTTGGCAAGCATGTGGTTACGTGTGAATAGTGTCGCTGCAGCTTCTTGCAGTTGCGTTGTGGCTGCGATGTGGTCGGTGTCGTCAATGGATTGCGAATACATATTTATCATACATTCATAATCGATTGTTCTGTTTTATTTTCTCTGACTAAATAGTCGTCACGTTATGAAAGTAAACATGCCGATAACGTGAAACAACGTTACTACGCGTATCACAAACACGCAGCGGCTGCGATTGTTCCGTCGCGTAAACATCGCTGTGTGAGTGGCCCGCTTTATAAACAACGCACTCACTGATGCACGTGGGTTGTTTTGCTAGTATTCATTAAGCAGTGTCTCCTGCGCGTGTTTTTTCGACACATTACACAAAAACATTTGTATACACAAGCTGTCTCCTTCGTATTAAAGACACAAGTATAACCTCAAAACCTGTGTCAGTTGGAATCTTCGAATTGATCGAAGGTTGGAATTAAATTTTCAAAATGCGAAATGAAACAAACCGTTCCCCTCTTCACCCGCACGGGGAATGTTTTCCATGCAGCTCAGAAAACAAAAACATCGTGTTTTCATACACAAATCCTCTTAATTTTTGACGTTTTTGTGTAATGTTTAAAAAAACACGCCCAGGAGACACGGCTTTAGATAGGTGGGATTTCCAAAACAATGGTCTCTAAAATGACATAATATCACGCCTGTAAACCCCGAAGCAGCGAGAGCAGTTGTGGCCCAGAGGTAACGAACTCACTTACGAGATGTAGGGCGTGGATTCGAACCCAGGCAGGCGCTTTACTTTGTATAAATAATAATTTCATCACTGCTGCTCTCAGAACGGTGAAGGAAAACATCGTGAGGAAACCGGCATGTCCTAGGGGCAAAAATTCGTAGACATGTGACATCCAACAATCCGCACTGAGCCCGCGTGGTAGATTACCCCATTCCCTCTCAAAGGAAGCCTGTGTCCCAGCAGTGGGAACATTACAGGCTGAATATGTAATCCCCGAAGGGTAAGGCGAAGTGTAAAATCTATATATGTCGCCAGTGTTGTTTAAGTCCCATGTAATACGGGGCGAGCCTTTTGCGATCAACTGAGCACAAATCCAGACTCCGGGATGGTACTGAGAAATTCCTCATAGCAGGGTCCATATTTTTTTTTTTATTTATTTAATCCATAATATTACACTTTTATTTTAACATAACACCTGCCAAACTGCAAAGCAATTTGTCGGCAGTAGGTCCTCGTGGATTTTGCACGACTTTCTGCTTGACTAATTACTAAAATTAAATCTAAGTTACAACTAAGACTGAAACCATGGTTTTGTAGGCCAAGATTTCATATCTGAATACAGAGTATGATAATTACCCACAAAACCATAGCTTCTACAACCACAATTCCTGCCGGGGGTGCGGGATTGTCCGAAAGGGCTACCGCTGCCCCGGAACATAAAGGGCTAAGGAAGGAACACGGATGGGTTTTAGTCAGTAAGAGTCTGACACTCCCCCTCCCGCTCCACCCAGAGCGGGAGGGGTCATTTGGTGATTTCCCATCCATAAAAAAAGGGTCCATAATTGATTCTATTGTTTTATACTTACTACTTGTATGTGTACATTATGGATGCAATAAAGATTGAATTGAATTGAAAAAACCAATAACACAAAAATCTTCTAAAAAAATAACTTTATTATCCTTAATAACCTTATTATTATCGAGTCCAGTACCGCCTGGAACGAGACCCAATAAGAATGAGTATTTGAATAACTATGATCTCATATATATTATGTGTTTCATAACTGTGTGTGTGTGTGTTTTCAAATAAGTCTTGTTTGACCCACAAGAGCTCTTAAACGCCAGCTAAAAGCAAAACATTAAACTATGTATTATATTCAGTGATGCGATGGTTGAGAAAATGCACAGTTCCCGCATCACCAATCTGAATGACGTCATTATTATTTATCAAAAATTAAAATTACTGCAGTTTCCAAGCGCAACTTGAAAATGGAAATGCATAAGTGATTAATATTTCATCGGGCCGTTAACTATAGGTAATGTAAATCAAGCCTTAACCGCTTCAAAGCGGCCGTAGCCGAATGAACCATGGCATAATGCAACGCCGCTGAAACGTGCCTTCAGCGAAATTTTCGAACAACGCAAACCCCGAACAATGTTTTCTGCCATTTACAGTGTGATGATTTAAAGCGATGCATCGCTGTGTGTAAGCGATTCAGCGATACGGACGCACGTAGTTTGTGCTCGAATATTCAAATTTAGATAGAGCCGGATAGTCTGATAGCGAATATTGGTGGATTCAATGAAAGCTCAAAGAGAATATCCAGAGGCTCATGATTTTTAGAGTAAAACATTGTTAGATTTTAAGGGGCCTTGTCATTGACATCAATGGTACAAAAAGCAAGGTTTGCGGTGATACTGGTGTCCGTTTTTATCGAGTTTCTTACGACCTCTATCTTCACCTATTTCAGATTTGTTGCGTTCCAAAAGTGTTGCGTGCAAAAACGCGTTTAGACAAGCGAAACTTCAACAAAATAAAAAGACGGGTTGCACTCCGGGAGTGCCGGCAGAAGTGAAAACTTGAATATTAACGTTGAAATAAATCAATTATGAATTGAATTAATATAACTAATTTTTTTTCACTACCTATTTCTGCGTCACTTTTTTCATTAATCGATGCACTTTGTTCAATTTCCATATTTTAAACACTTTATATACACGAATTTTACGAATACACAGCAGTGTGGCTACTACACAGACGGTCGAGCCATCAGCTGTCCATCCATCCATCCACATCCACGTCCACCATCACCGTCACCGTCACCGTCCCCATCACCGTCCCCATCACCGTCCCCGTCCCCGTCACCGTCACCGACACCGTCACCGTCACCGACACCGTCACCGTCACCGTCACCGTCACCGTTACCGACACCGTCACCGACACCGTCACCGTCACCGACACCGTCACCGTCACCGTCACCGTCACCGTCACTGTCACCGTCACCGTCACCGTCACCGTCACCGACACCGTCACCGACACCGTCACCGTCACCATCACCGTCACCGTCACCGTCACTGTCACCGTCACCGTCACCGTCACCGACACCGTCACCGTCACCGTCCGTCCGTCCATCCATCCATCCATCCATCCATTATCGTGTCTCACTTGGTTCACTTCGGTTGGCGCCCGCCGCCGTAGAAAGAGGGGGGGGGGGAAATCTCTCCTGACGGTCACGTGTCCTGACGCGAGTTTAACATTTTTTCCCCATACAAAAAGTGTGCAACGCCGCTAAAGAAGTTTTCACTTCAAAAATATTAAAATTCATGTTGGTAACCCGATCTACCATGATGTAGAAAATGTAATAATAATCAGTTAAGCGAGAAAGTTGATTTGAAAATGGCGTAAAAGATTGTCACCCGACGTGAAACAGGCGATTTCCACGCGTTTCCGAAACGAACCGTGAATAACGACCAGCTAGCTTAGTTTCAAATGGGCTATTAATTTTTAAAACGACTTAATGGCTTAGTTTCGTTTCATCAACGTTCGCCTGTGGTAAATTTGGTACTCTTTACTATGACATAACACAATGGAATTCAAAATTTACTACGCTAGTGTCTCAGCTCAATATTCGTGGCCAACTGAATAAATATCGTACTAAGCTCTTTGGGGGGAGTTCTTTTATGGCTTTGTGTAGGATGTCTATCAGAAATAATCTATTTCAGTAATCGTGAATGAGCTTCTTCTTTCATAGACTCTAGACGAAGATTATGGTTGAGAGAATTTTATCCGTATTTTCTTTAGTATTTTAGCTTACAAGCATCGGATAGACAGACATGCTTTTATTACCGAATACCAGCTAATTATACACACCGTGAGGGAACCGGCATGTCTTAATACCAAAAATTGGAAGACGTGTGACATCTACGAATCCGCACTGGGCCCGCGTAGTAGATTACGGCCCACTCGCTCACCGAGAGGAGGCCTGTTTCGCACCCGGCTGTGGGAACATTCTTCTTCTTAGCGTGTCGATGGCAATCTAAATGTACTCGGCCCAGAATTCGGCCACTTGTTTGGCGCCATCACTAGCGTCCATCAGTTCCTGTAAAGTGCAAATTCACGGTAACGCAGTGTTTGCTGCTCCCGGCGTAAGCATACTATCCACCAAGTGCTCAAACGAGAACGGCACAGAAATCATCACCGTTGATGTGGGAACATTATAGGCTGATTATGGTATACACGCCAGTTTCATAAGAAAATTCAAGGCATGGAAAACAATATTACAAGGTATGAAGTTACGCAGGCATTTCCAATCAGTTTAATAATTACTGTAAAATCACGTCACTCTCCTTTTAATCCTCTCGGTACAAACAATCTCGTATGCCGATCCAATTTTGCATATGGAACTGGAATAACTTTGGCACAAAAGCTTATCGGGTAAACGGGGCAAAAATTTAATATTTATGAGACACTAAATCTAGGTCAATTTGTTTTAAAATTTGCACGACTCCGTTTGACCTGGATGTCTATTTTGAGACTGGATTTCCAGCGGGTTTGAGGGGTATTAGTGGACGGACGGCCAAACGGACACTTCGTTTTTTTTAATAATTGCTGCCGGCTCTGGCTGGCACATGTGCGAATCTGTCACTTTTTTCGAAAAGAGCTTGCCTGTCCGCATTGGACGTCTGTCCTTTGAAAGTCAGTCCTACTGTCAAAATCTGCTGCTCGTTTTATGAATTATTCGCAGTCGGATTTCAACGAGTTATTCCTGTTATATTTTTATTCAAACGTCAACTTGTTTCATTCGTCTTTGACTATAACATCACAGATGATTATAATTTATGTCAGTGCTTCAACGCAACTTTGTTATCCTTTCTACAGGGCTAGTTAAACACAATTGTTCATCTGCAAAAGGGTTATAAATCGCATTCGTTACTTGGACAAAAACTTGAACGTCCCTAATAAAATCAAGTTACATCGTTAAAAGCGGCGGAACAAAGGAGATCGTTACCATGACAACGGGCCGACACCTGGATGCTTTAGATTGATAGTCTGGCCATTCGTCGCGGGGTGATATGAAAAATTTGCATGCTAATGTAACGGAGGTTCAGAGGGAACTCTCATAATGAAAACTTGTTTTTTGGACGTTGATTTTGTCTGTCAGAGTTTTGTCGTCCTACATTAAAATGGACAGTCGTTTTATAATCCTAACTAATATTATAAATGCGAAAGCAAGTTTGTTTGTTTGTGTGTTACCTTTTCAAGCCTAATCCACTGAACCGATCATCATAAAATTTTGCAAAATTAGGTACACCTTGTCAGGGGTAGGTATAGAAAAGGCCATAGAGTACCTTTCATCCAGAAAAAAAATACTGTTGCCGAGGAAAATAACAATAACACCTTTCATCCACAAAAAAAAATACTGTTGCCGAGGAAAATAACAATAACTTTCGTCGGTCATAATTGCTGTAGGACGCTATATGGTGCTTCGTATCCTTCGAATCAGGATTGAAACATGACCCGACTTTCTGAGCAGCATTCTAACAAAAAGTACTAGGCTTGTATGAATTCACGATATTATTTCAATCATTATTAGTACCTATTATGCTTTTAATAGGATTTGGATGAAATTTGGCACATAGGATACTTTTGATCCCGGTAATACGTTTCCGTGGGATAATTTCTGACCTCCACACGGTTGAAGCCGCGGGCAAAAGCTAGTCAAATAAAACGTAACCGCTAATTATATAACTAACAAACATTTTTAAAGTTTCTCGGGAAGGACAGATACAATCTTCTCATATCTATTTTTATCTTGTCCGAACGGAATGCAATTTAGAAGAAATCTAAATTCGGAATCTTTATTTTTTACTTCGAAAACTAGTGACGTCCAACATGGAAAGCGGATCGACATATCGACACGACATCGACACGTCCAACACTCATCGACTATTCATCGTCGATCGTCGGCTCATGAATATTGATAGGACTTTCGCGGGTATCACGTAATCCAGCATCGAATCTAGGGGGCTGATTGGGACCGCTCGTAATAAAGACCGGGATTAAACAGAGGGGGTAGTGTTTCCAACACTATTTGCATAAAAATGTCCAATTTCGAAAAATAATTGGAAGGAGACGGCCGAAAAATAACTGAGTTCATCTCAATCTAGGTATTTTATTTATTTATTTAATACTTCAAGCACATAAATGTACAGAGGCGGACTTAATGCCATAGGCATTTTCTACCAGTCAACCTTTTGGTATTCATAGTACTATGGATTTTAAATAGTCTGCAATAAAAAGTTTCTATTTTATTTTTATTTATTATATCACTTGTTTGGTGTTGACGTGTCATAGCAGATTTTCCATGTAGAAGTATAAGAACTTCAAAACCCAACCCCAAAAAAATAAAGCAATGTATTAGTTATACCTACACAAACGGAAATTCTGTTTTCATTGCTAGTTAAAAATTCACAGCAGAATTGTAAGCCGCGAATAAAAAGTAGAAAAAATACTAGCCACGCCAAAACAGGTTCAACAACACGCGAAACTCGAAAAAAAATGTAATTAACTTGAGTAACGCAATCCTAGGCTTTGAAAAAAAAAAACTCAAATGAAACGCCATCCATGAAACGCTTTCACAAAAAAGGCGCCAAGACTCTTGCTAGGGTACAATGCAGACTGAAGCAATAAAAGCCGTTGTATTGAAGAAACTTCATCATCATTCTCTTACTGTTATCCCAATTTATTTAGGGTTTGCGCACCATATTTTCTTCTTCTTCTATACTTCGAGGTCTTAAGACTAAATGGCTGACCAAGATTATATCTGGATCCATATTAAAAGAGAGTGTGACCTCTGAGTTTGTTTCGGTCTTTCTTCTCGGAGTTGTCGGATAGAAAATACCGAACTCATCTTGTTTTCGACGTGTGTTTTTTGAACTAATTTGCAGAAATAAATATTATTTAAGTTGAGCTCGTACTTCATTAAAATTTTACACCTTACTAAATTGCGAGTTATTGTATCGGACATTGTTTCGTCTTTTCTATGCCTAAAACATTCAATGGCGCCACATTTTACCCTCGACTAAATAGGATCGATACACGTGGCTTCTAGATCCGCAAATAATTTGCGTGGGTTCGTATATTATTTTATTAGAAGCAACTATAGTAAGGTTTACCTTCCCTTATGTGTTCATCTGTTAGTCAATATAGCCTTAGCCACCAAGTTTATTTGCAAGTGTATTTGTGTATTTGGTTACCACAGAGTATGATAAATAAAAACAAACAGTTTTTGCAATTGTGATAGTAAACGTAGTAAAATGAATACATGAACCGTACAAAGTAACGTAACCAAAGGAACTCGCAACTCAAACTTACCTAACTTCCTTGAAGCATCGCTTACAAATTGCTCACGAGGACTTGAAACTGCTTAATTCTAAGTGAAACGCAATCGTGAGTGGGGCAGCCTAATCCGAAACTACTTGCAAGCAGATCTGGGTGTAATGTGCTAGCGGTAGGCTCTCTCATGAATACTGAACAGGCCGGGACACCGGGACACTTGGGATCGAGAAATGCATTAATTACGACCCGGAATTGCTACGTGGTCGAATCTGTAAACACGGGCAAAAACTCATCTGGAAGTTCAAATTAGATTCGTATGGTTTTATTTTGCGTGTTTACTTTTTTGCTACTAAGTAACTTGTTTTATATTGCAATGCATGGTGCATGAAAATGTTTCTAATACGCATCTAAAGCACCTTTCACCCCTGCTGGCTTGATAAGTTACTGTTATTTCGTAGCAGAACATCTGCCATTAATTTAGTGCAAATTTAAATTTAATCCTCAGCATTGCAATTTGCAGTCCCCTAGGGCTCCACAAAGTAGATTATAATGACCAAAACCATTGCTTACCAATTTATCAAACTCCTAAATCCCTTTTGCAATACAGTTGCTGTGACAAAGTTTGAATTTGAAAATTATGATAAGTACACGAAATGAATTCATGATTTCAGCCATAATTTAATACAATATATTCCAACGGCTTAGGTGTTGCTTGGTGGCGTTAACAAAGTTTTAAAAGGAATGAACTGCACCGGTGAAGCAGAAGTTGCTCCCACATAAAACACTTTATCCATTACAAATTAAAACCAAACATTTCTTTAAGAAAAGCTTCCATCTAAAGATCCATCGTAGCTGCAAGCATCGCAGCGCAAAGGTGGGAGATTCGCAAACAACGCTGCAGCCTTGGCGCACACCAAAGGTGGTTGTTTGCCCTCTCGGCACTCACTGTAGACTCTGCACTCTACGTGTTTTGTATACCCGTACGATTGTGCATTGCGGAAGTGTAAGAATCGATACAGGTGAAATGTAGCAGATCATGTAGTATTGTGTGGGTAATTCGATATTGTAGTGTTATTTCTGGTTCTTTTATTATAAACTAGCTGACCCGGCGAACTTCGTACCGCCTCAGATTCAATAAAAACGAATTATGAGAATATGAATTATCTTTATTTTTTTATATTTTCGTGAAATTTTCCCATGTTTTAATAGTTATTCTGCTATTCGGGGCGGAGACAAATCCAACAAAATAAAGATCATCAGAATCGGTCCAGCCGTTGTTGATTTATAAATGGTGTACCTAACCCGACTTTGTTTTATGTCATATAGATGTCTGATAAGTATATTTGACGATACATGTTAATGGGACATGTATCATGAGTCTGGATGTATTCTGTTCATCAAAGTGTTGCAGCACTTCTTGGAGAATACAATTAGTGGTTGGCCCTACTTGTTAGGAAAATTCTTTATCCGTCCTTTTAGCACATACTATCATTATCCATACAAAGCATTAATTCATTACTCTATACCTAAATACTCTTTAATATCCACACGGATTACAATGTAGTAGTTTGACATTCATTACATTCACTTGCCGATCTTCTGTATCCGTATAATCTCTCTTAATGGTGTATTTATACTTCGCTCGTATAAGGTTCTCGTACGAGTGAAGCAATAAACTTTGCATACTTAACCCTGTTTATTTGCACATCAAATATTACTGATGAAGAATATTGCTCAAGTTCCATGTTTGGGATTAATTTTATATTTACATAGGTGTTATCATAATCTGATGCTTGGCAGGGATTTTGAATAAGGTTTATGGGGTTTTTGGAATATAATCTGTCACACCTTTTTACCTATGATGGGTGTCGTAATAGGAATAGCTGTGTCATCCTATCTGCTGGTAACTGAACACAAATCTGTTTTTCAAACCTGGTTATTATAGTCAAGCCAAGTGTTCTGAAATATTAATTGAATTGCTCCAAAGTATTTGTCGAATGGAAAACTCATACCAATAAAAGTAAGCTCCTACTTTTTCTTTCTATTGGGTAATTCAACTTAAAGCAATACAAACATGTTACGTCATCTATTCCCATTTATTGCCCTATACAGTTCCATACAAGGAAAACAAGCTACGAAAACTTTGTTGTTCTTTTACTCCCGAAACAACATAAAAGCATTTGATTGGATGCGTGCCATAATTTAACATACATACATAACATCACACTTATTATCACTAATGGCTTAGGCATTGTTAGAATTCGTGCCAAAGCACTACTTACTTGAAACAGTTTTGGCATACATGGCTGGTTAAATGTTTATGGAAATTGCAGTTCGTAGAATTATATTAGGTCTAATAACGTAAACTAAGCTAATAAGGTTGCCATCTCGTTACATTAACATCAGCCGCAGCATGACCACTGCTGAATTTATCCTTTGACTTACTGAACTATCTACATGTGTACTTGATGAAACCCTCGCTCTAGATCCACTTTGAAATGCCGTAATAACTAGCTTAACAATTGTTAATTTTACGATAATGTTATTATGAAACAAAATATACAGGGTTAAAAAAATGTGTCATCGACCGCAGTTAGGGTAGTCACTTGAAATATCTTCTGTGTGTATTTTTTTGTGTAAAATTCACAGAAGTGATGGGTATCGATATGTCAGTATCGGAGGATATATTTGGGCAAAACCTGCCGAGATTCATTTAAAAGGCACAATTAATCATTGAAAAAGGTCTCATATTATAACGTTGTTGCAATTTTGCTTACACGGCAGGTGATTTTATTTTTTTTTATTTGTAATGGAATAGATAGACAATATACATTGTGACTTATAACATCGCTTTGGATGATTCTGTAAAGGTTTTATAATTGTGGTTTAAATAAATTTAAACATAATAATAATGTCAACAAGATAAAACAAAAGAAAATAATAAGATTTTCTCAACTCATACTTCAAGTAACAACACTAGCATCGGTCGTTATTATTTTATCGACCCATCACGTCTGCAGAGTTTCGCTAGCTAATTTAATTTGACCCCTTATATTCAAATGGAGAACTAATTAATTTTTACAATTACTGTAGCACTTGTCATTGTTTCATGATAACTTTAATTACCAACAAAATCTTATGAGTACTCCTCATAAATATAGAATCTGTGTCAAGTATTATAGGCCTTGTATTAGTTTAGCGATGTATGTCAAGCTTGAGATGAATAGGAAATTTGACACTCAACATATGAATGGCAATCAATACGCTTTGAAAGAGATCATATAAATCGTGACCCTTAAATCTGTATGGATTGAATCAAAGTGGGCGTAGCATGTTACTTGGCCTGCGTAGCCCTTTGAGCTAAAATTGGGGCGAAAGACGTGTCCCCGACCCGCTTCGACGATCACAGCATATTTTATAGCTCAGCATTTAAGTGAGGGTAGGTACTCGGTAGTGTGATGTTTGAGCGCATTCAAATTAGGATTGTATGTATGAGTATCTTCAACGAGTCAGTAGAAAAATAGTTTAGTTTTTAGGAGTAAAGTCTAAAATAGTCCATGAATTGTGCAGTTAATGAGTCGAAATGACATTTGTTGTCGTTTGAGAAGTAATGTAATTTAAAGTGGTCTAATTGATGAATTAAAAACAATAGAAAATTAAGACGAAACTGATTAAATATCACAAGCACTCAGAGAAAGAATCATTACGCGTATTAAATTAGAAACATTTTGCTAGCTTGAATTTAGCCAGCATTCGAACTGGTTTTTCTTTGTTTATGAAAGCTATTAGTGATTTATAACACTTGGTGATCGCTTCTTACAAATTAAGGCTACGCCTTTTTGTTTACCTCCGTCTTCTGAATGGGAAGAATTGGTCTTCTCCTTCGCAAGAATTCAAGACGTCATCCCAAATTATGTGGCGAGAATTGTATTTTTGTCGGTTCTAGTTCATTAATCTCAAAGCAAGTTGGCTTACTATAAAATAGTGAATGTTTTCACCGTGCAAGTCGGTTGTAAACGTCTACTTGCATAATTAATCTGTCGAGCTCCGCTAATGAGACACAATTAATTTTCTATTGTTTCGTCGCCAATAGGCGACGCGCGGTGCTTGACCAATTACCTGCTCGTGGACATCGGTCTTAACGCAGGGTTGCCAACCTCAATTAATGTCGATTTGTCCGGATTCGATCCGTCAAACGTGACTAGGCACCTCCGATTAATTTGGCTTCAATGTTAATCAAAAACCCTGGGATTTGGATTTACGGTACTTACTGTCGGCAGATATGAAGCTGTCTCATCCAAAAAACACCCCCACTTTTTGTTTCTTATTTTTTTTAAATCTGAAAGTCTAATTTTCAGTTTTTTATTTAATGGATATTAAATACTATGACATCACTCAACGTATGCCATCCGCACTGGACCCGCGTGGTGGGTTATTATGGCCCACTCCCTCTCACAGAGAGGAGACCTATGTCCCAACAGTGGGAACATTATAGGCTGATTATTGTTCTCAACGTATATTTAGTAGCTAGTCGTCGGATGTGTTAGTAGTTCTAGTCTACACAGGTTTTTCTAGTTTAATTAAAATTTTAGGATACCTGATTGATAGCTTAATAATTAACATCGAAGGCAAGGATATCCGACATGGTTTTTGTTTCCTTTGTTTTGAATGCCAAATGACACTGACTCCGATTCGCACGAAAAGATATTGATTACATTAGCATAGATCTACTTATACTTCTTATTTCAGTTTAACATGAAAACTATATTTTGTTTTCATGTTAAGCATATTTTTGCACTTGACACAACTTTTGAATTGTGTACTGAAAGACTAGAAAAGGTTTTTTTTTTAAGAATTAGAGCAGAGCATAATCAGCCTATAGGGTTCCCACTGCTGCGACACAGGCTTCCCTCTGTGAGAGGCAGAGGGCCATAATCTACCACGCGGGCCCCGTGCGGGTTGGTAGATGTTGAAAGAATTAAAACAAAAAAAGAAGTAACAGTAAGTAATTGCTCCGCAAATTGAAGTAGCAAAACAAAATAAAGTTAGTTAACACAGTGGAAGACGTTATAAATATAAGATAACAAGTAGCTTAAAGACATTGAAGTAATTTGGTTTACCAAGCATACAGCGCCTAGGTAATCAACCGAAATTATTAAATGAGAAATTATGACTGAGTGTTTTCTTCTTTGATATTTATCATATTTTAACCTCCTTTGTAGACAGTTTTGTGGCTTCACAATTTATATTATTTATTTCGAATGAAGTATACTTCCTAGTTTGTAGAACAAAGTCTTAGTAAAATTTCAGATAATTATGCTTTACCTTGGACACCTAGGTTATTTTTTATACCACGCACAACCACTTATGTTACCTATTTAAAATAGCCTTGTAACCCAAAATTATAATAATTGCTCTTCCTAAGTATAATAGGTAATACGGGCTGGTGTCCGCAACTCCACGTCAATGCGCGTATTACAACTACTTTTATCATTAGCAAACCAAAATGAACGAAGTACCCAAAAATAATCGAAAAGGAAAAGGTCCAACAGGGATTAATTCCCACATTTTAATTACTTAGTTAACACATTAACTAGAAATGCACACCTATCCTATCGATAAAATCTCAGGCGGATGAACCAGCACAGTTAGTCGATTAGTATAGAGTAGTGTTGTGCCAGTGTCGCAGTATCGATTGGCCGCGGTTAGGCACAAGGTCGCACAATGTCGCCACCCTACACAACTGACTGGCCTAGCGCTGCCGGCATTAAACTAGACATCCATCTTTTTATTATATTAATTTATTTTATCCCAGAGAAAAGATACATTACATGTTGGACAGTTTTTATGTTGCGAGAAATTGGGTTTGTGGTTTACGTAACATGCATAAAGGCTTATAGCATTCCCTACTGGGCCGTTTTCCATAGATTGCTTGGAACGGTTTTGAGGTGATAATGTCATAATATACGCTTGAAACACATCAGAATGACAGTAGGCTACATCTTTAAAAAAAAAAAACTACAGGACATCGAAGAAATGACCATCGACGGAACGAACGGAGTACCTATATTCTGTTAGTATAATAAAATTTATGTACTTAACATTGAGAAACTGTTACCAGTCATAGAACAAACTGGAAACGTAAACCATACTCCTAAATGAAAACCAAAAGTAACAATTTGTAAAAGGGATCCGTGAATATTCAGTTTTGCAAATAATAAGGAATTTCTCATTATACCGGCTGGCAAGGACATTAACACGCAAACTGTAACCACGAATTCAGCACATGATTCTAGAACCCCCTAGCGTAAAAATACATATTCCGTTGGTTATAAAAAAAATAATCTGCTGTTTCACAGAAAAGTGCAATACCTACGCGGTCAAAATGTATGAAACAGATTTTTGAAGTGTAAACTTCTTTAGCGTAGCGTTGTTTAGCGTTGCACACTTTTTGTATGGGGAAAAAATGTTAAACTCGCGTCAGGACACGTGACCGTCAGGAGAGATTCCCCCCCCCCCCCCTCTTTCTACGGCAGCGGCGCTAACCGAAGTGAACCAAGTGAGACACGATAATGGATGGATGGATGGATGGACGGACGGACGGACGGGTGACGGTGACGGTGTCGGTGACGGTGACGGTGACGGTGACGGTGACGGTGACGGTGAAGGTGACGTGACAGTGACGGTGACGGTGACGGTGACGGTGTCGGTGTCGGTGACGGTGACGGTGAAGGTGACGGTGAAGGTGACGGCGACAGTGACGGTGACGGTGACGGTGGACGTGGATGTGGATGGATGGATGGACAGCTGATGGCTCGACCGTCTGTGTAGTAGCCACACTGCTGTGTATTCGTAAAATTCGTGTATCCCCCTTATTCATAATCCTATTTTATCTCTATTTTAGCTAAAATAGGTTTATAGAACGTTTGTCTTTATCTGTCACGTTGTCATTTCTGTGTGTAAGAAAGAGACAAACCCCATTTTAACTAAAATAGGTTTGATAAGTTTTATGAATAAGGGGGTTGTGTTTAAAATATGGAAATTGAACAAAGTGCATCGATTAATGAAAAAAGTGACGCAGAAATAGTGAAAAAAAATTAGTTATATTAATTCAATTCATAATTGATTTATTTCAACGTTAATATTTAAGTTTTCACTTCTGCCGGCACTCCCGGAGTGCAACCCGTCTTTTTTTTTTTTTTAATAATCGACGAAAAATTTCAATGCATGGGGCTTCAGAATCATAATACTGAATCCATGGTAACAGGTTGCCGCGTCGCCTGTATACCATGATCGTAAAATATGATACCTGAACATCCTCCGTAACTATTACGTTTCATTCATTATTAATTTTACGCAAACGCTCGTTGTGTGCGTTAGGAACGCAGATCACTTCGCGTCGCCACACTACGTAACACTAATTGTTTACCGAAACTCGACACAATTGATTTCATCGAATCAATTGTCATTACAAAATACTCGTAATTCGATTCTGATTACGATTTGTTTACACATTACTCTCGTATAATGTAAGAAAATCTTAATCAGGAATTCAGGATTAAATAGTTGTTTTAGAACTAGCACAGGTGGCCCAGTGGTAATAGTTGCGACTTACGAGTTGTAAGTCGTGGGTTCGAAGTTCGAACCCAAGCAGGCACTTTACATAGTGTAAATTATTTCTTCATCACTGCCCTCAAAAGGTGAAGGAAAACATCGTGAGAATACAGGCATGTTTTAGAACCAAAAATTTGAAGACATGACATCCGCCAACTCGCACAGGGGCCGCGTGATGGTTTACGGCCCACTCCCTCTCATAGAGAGGAGGCCTGTGTCCCAGCAGTGGGAACATTAGTTTAATAGGTTTATGCGTATCTTTATATTTAAAATATTTATTCCTCAATTTTTCATGATGCACCTACCACTGTTTGTCTCTGCATCACCCAAAGGTTGACTGGTAGAAAATGCCTATGTCATTAAGTCCGCCTCTGTACATTTATGTGCTTGAAGTATTAAATAAATAAATAATAAATAAATAAACATTGTAGGCTGATTATGTTAGGAACTAGGTGTTTTCCTCTCGCAGGCACCCTAAGATGAAATATTTTCACTATTCAAATACTAAACTACAGCTACACAATGCAAATTAATTTCGAGCAAGAGAAAGCATGAGTCTTCTTTGTTACATTCGTGAAGAAACTCCAACTGAAGGTAAAGTTAGAGACATAACTGTCGTGTCACGGCCATAATTATAAAAGCAAGCTATTCAAATACCAAACTACAGCTACATATTGCATGGATTTCGTTCAAGAGAAAGCATGAGTCTTCTTTGTTATATTCATTAAAGAAACTCCAACTCAAGGTAAAGTTAGAGACATGACTGTCGTTGTTTAAAAATTGAAGACACCGGTGTCTTTTCTTGTAGTTCAAACTGTAAAGTTTATGTGCTAGATCGGGAAGCGATCTCATATGCATGATATAACTGGAGAATTATACGGCAAATTGCAACTCATACAGAATCATATTTAACTAGAGAATTATACAGCAATTGCATGTAAAAGCAACAAATCATTCTGCATTAATTAAAGTTAGGTGGGGAGCCATTATGTAACCACACGAGTTAATGCAAAATTTTCCACAGTTT
The DNA here is from genome assembly GCA_945859645.1 of Amphipoea oculea. NCBI lineage: Eukaryota > Metazoa > Arthropoda > Insecta > Lepidoptera > Noctuidae > Amphipoea > Amphipoea oculea. The sequence goes on along the minus strand of OX243865.1, from coordinate 17,580,516 downwards.
ATTCCTGTTATGCATTACAGTTTCCAAGAATGAATACCATAAGAACAAAGACATTACGTTTCTGACTAACGCTTCTTGTGAACTACATTATGATTATTTCGAGCTGTATCAGTACATCAACTTCTGCTCGCGACTTCGTCCGCGTGAAATTTCTTGTTCCCCCGACCCAACCCGTTGCATCGCATCGCCTGTCCGTACTATTACTTCGTTTTAACTTAGCGTTCTTCTTTACTTTTTGCTTAGCTGCAAAGAGTCCTAGCGTGATGTTTAATAGCCTATAGCCTTCCTCAAGAATTGGGCTATCAAATGCAAAAATAATATTTCAAATCCCACTGGTAGTTCCAGAGATTAGCGCGTTCAAATAAAAAAGAAACTCTTCAGCATTATTATTAGTAGATAGATAGATAGAAAGGAACTAGGAGCTTATGAAATATCAGCGAAAACGTATCATGCATTTGTGCATGTTAGTGTGTGCATTTGACCGAACGCTTCTATTTAGAGCTTTCTCAAATGTCAGGTCACATATTTTACTGGACATTTATAGTCCTCCAGACCGTATTCCGGCCATGGGGGCCAGTCTCAACGGAGCTATAATATCTTATAGTGTGTGCGCAGACACAGGTGCACAACCTCTTCCCTCACTCTCATAGTCTGATGGGACGGCAATCCGACACGACCAGAGAGAGATCAGGCACAGGACCAGCGGCTTAACGTGCTTTCCGAGGCACGGGGGCATTGATATATATGTTACACTAGATCAGTAATTACCGCGCCAAGGCGTTGCCACTTGTCATAAGGCCACAGCCGTATGCGTAGCTAATGTCACTTCAGTGCTCTGTGTGGCACCAAACGAAGTGAACCAAGTGACACATGACAAAAATATCGCCAAAATGGGTAAATTCGTAGTGAAAGAGTGCGATTCAAGATCACAAAAACATAATAAATTAACCAGAATTACTTTCCACACGTAATTTTATTGTTTCTGTGTTTATATCAACGTAAAATAAATAAATTGCAGAATTTTGTAAATTAGGTTCAGTGTTACCACTAAAAACTTAGTTTTAGTTTCCCACATTTATGGGAGTTTTTAATTTATTGGAATAAGTGATTTTAAATATTTTTTAAATAATAACAACGTTGCAGGGTGCCTAAAGATGCAGCACGCCGTGATAAATGGGTGGAAATAATCAGATTGCTGAGAAAAGAGACTAACTGAATAAATAAAAAATATTTAAAAAGAAAATGTCTTAATTATTGTCATTAGTTATAAACTTCTAAATACACATCGAATAAGAAATACATAATTCAAATATTTTATAAATAATTTGTCCTAACGTTTTTTTTTAACGTCATTTATAGTTTAAAAAGTTGGGTAAAATTTTGCATGGGTAGGCAACCCCATCCCGCCATTGCATGTTTATATTGCGGTCTTTGTCTAATCTAAGTGACGGTATTATTCTTGCGACTTGTGTAAGTGAGACAGATATATGTTTACTTTTAAATGTTTAGTGGTTTCAAAGCTACGTCGTTACGTTTAAATAGTGGTTACACTTTTTTGACACATTTTATTGAGGTTTGCTTCTCTAGTTATTTAACTCAATGCACGGGGGTATCACACCGCCAATTTCCAAACTCCGGGTTGTTACTAGGAAATTCCTAATGGAAAAACCCAATAACACTTTGCCCGACCCGGGAATCAAACCCAGGACTCTACGCTCAGCAGTCGCGCTTGCGACCACGAGAACAACGGGGCAGTCAAAACACATTTAAACAACATTACATTTGCAACGGATCCAGGTAACTGGATCGACCTATACGGAATTTCAATTTCATTAAGTTGCTAAATAAAGGTTTCATCTATTCCTAGTGTTTCATTTCCTGTCTGTGTCCGCTCTATTATTCATGGTCCCGGCTTATGCGAGTATGTTATTTGGTCGTAGTTTCGTTGATAGCGAGGCAAGTCGCACGTGTGGCTTGCTGGTTTTGTAGGTCGCCTTATATTCGGGGAAGACGACATGATTCTCTCTTCTCAAAATCTCGGTATGATATATTGTCTTTTTTTCGGAAGTTAAGTAGTTTCGAGATAGAAATATTCTACTGGGTTATGGTTAAGGAGAGCTTTAGTTCACATGATAAAAAGAATAGTTCATGTTTGTACGTTTGGTTTTTTGGAACAAAGGACCTAAAGTGTTCCTGTTAGCTGACCCGGTACTTTGCAATTTTGCATTATCAGCTATAATACAATTTATTGAATGTCCGAAAAAAATACCGAGCGATAACGAACATGCTGAAATTCCTGGAAAAAACATTTAGCAAAAATAAAACGTGTAAATTCAAAATTCCAAGTTTATCATGCAAATAGATGCTTTCAGACATTACGTACATGTCACCGGCTCATTGAATGTAATCTACGTGCAAAATCTAGATTAAAAACAGCGGCTTTTCGCACCTCCAAAATTAAGCTCTTTCATAAAACGAAGCTCACCTAAAAGTCCTGGTGAACCCTTGATAAGACTACCAGTTTGAAAAACCGTATTTATTTGATACATTAGCAAAAATAGTCAGAATGCGTCGACACGGGTGCCCTCTTTAGGAAATGGGTCACAGTGCCATCTATACAGGGCCGTCTCGACCGATCGATCTAGCGATGAGTCTACCTCTTATTCTACACAGTTGAACGGGATTTGCCCAAAATCTCATGGCACGGTTTACAAATTACTTGAGTGCTTGAAAATTTGTACGTTAATGCAGATAAATTCAATTGGAAACGATTTGGAGATGTCGCGATGTCGTGTTTTTGATCGACGGATTTATCTATTTTCGTGACACCGCTTTTTATCGGTTGTAATTGTGTTCGTCTTTGTGAATAAATTAAGTTGCTTAAGCGTGTAACTAGTTTATTAGTAAGCCTCGAGATTGGAGAAAATGTATTTGAGATTTACAACATCTACAGTGTTTGCGGTCTCAGATTTGTGGTATCTATCCGGGGCTTAATTATTTTGTTTAATCACCGTATCCATCAAACTTCATTCTATAAAGTGAACTTTGCTTATACCAAGTTCAAGATTTCAACATTTTATAGTCGTGGCCCGTTCGCCACAACTTACTAAGCCGAGTAACGTACCTCAACTGAATTGCTTTTAGACTCATTACCGAACCCCTTTCGGCGGTCCCTGCGCCTTAAGTGTCCCCTTTCCTGTAAAGATTTAGAGGCCAATGGTTTTAGAAGGCACGTGTGATCTGAATACCAATTGTGAAATTTTGTAAGCTTGCGAAAAGATACACAAAACATTTTTATGGCTGGAAAAATAAACTGTTTCTCTTGAGCAATAAATTTTTCCGAAGATCGCTGTCACGATCAGGCCTGTACCCTTGTCGTTCCGATTATCTCGGCCGGGATCTGTAGATTAGCCAGTCGATCGTATGACCATTTTTATGTCTCGTTATGTCTTTCCGCGTGGCCCGTCTCTAATAAAAGTACAATTTATGTCGCACACGAATTTTTATTGTACTGGCTACATTTTTGTTATCCATGTCGTGTTATTGCTGGAACTTTGTCTCTTTTCGCTATTGCTCACATTTTTTTTTGCCTTTAACTAATGAGCAGGAAGAACTTTATGTAACTAAAGCCGAACTAAATGAATTCATTTCCGTAGCATCTATTTGTTTATTTTTTTGCTCGTAGGGATGCAAAACTCCACTTCACTTTAATTTTAATTATCTTCATTATGCTGCAGCTTTTTACAACGAAGCTGCAAAGAGAAAACGAACAGCATGTGCAAGGTTAGCTTTTTATAAACACTTTTTTCCGGGGATGCCTCTCTTATGTTGATTAAATTGCGGTGTTTTTAGGAATTTCAGAACGCAAAAGAACACTCAAGTGTTGGATTCCAGCGAAGCGTGTTGCGAAACTGCTAAATCGTGAAAAAGATTGGAAACAATGGCGCGCTCAATAGTTGTTAGTGCGCGGAAATTACAGGGATCTCCCGATTATCGCCCGCGGCGATTTGGTACCGAAAAACAACGCGCTTTTGGAATTGGATCACTCGATAGTTTTGATTGCTTTTCGAGTAATGGTTGTTTTTCTTTATTTTTTACAAATTCCGTTCGTGTTTGTATTGTTTTTTAGAAAGAAAAAAAAAACTTTTTGCGATTGTTATCTCTCGAGAATTTTTGAGAATGATCATGAAGTTATTTGGTATTTTATTCGTTTGGTCCAAGTTGTACGTTTTCTCTTCGCTTTGATGTCGACGTTGTTTCATATCCGTTATATCAAAACAAGGATTTCTAACTAATTTTGAAAGTTTCTTGAAATGTAAAAGCTTCTTGCTTCCTTTTCTGTCTTCTACATCATTCTTATTTCCATCTTTTGATGTATCGAACACACATAACGAATAGACAGTCCATTATATTCATATCTAAATAAATAAAAAAGAAATTTGTTTCTTTACTTAGCTATATAGATTGTAATACAATTTTACGAAACGCCTACGTTATTAGATCCTTTTACCAACTTTGTTGTATTTCGCTGTGCATTTATGGTTCAACGTAGACACTGTTTTGCAATTGAAGATACCTTTGCTTGGCATAGGCATATGTCTATACACCCATATATAGCCAGTTATCTTACTACTACTTAACCCTTCGGGGAGGATACAGTCGTGATGGTATGTGTGTTATGTGTTGCTTGGCATTGAGGGATGTTTTAGGTAGGTACCGTTAATACCTGCTAACAAATTCGCTACTGGAATAATAGCTAAAAATATATAAAATGATAATAACATAAGTTAGAAACATTTAACATTAATACGATTATACCATTTCGGTAATGGGCGGACAGATCTCAGATTAACTGCCGTATCTAGGTTATTGGGTCAGCGCGAATGGCTATTTCGGTGCTATTGGTAATTTATAATGTATCGATTTGTCTACTTGGATGACTTGATTTTATTATTGAGTTATTTTATAGCTCTATCAATTCGGTTTGGAAAGTATGGTGAGCAAGAAGCTAAAAATAAACTATAATGTCTAAGTAATATTTGAACATGAAATTCGAAATGTCATAAAATAATTGTATCGTTTTTAGTTTGACTAACTTTAGAGTAGGTAAGACTAACAGTGCCCAGGGGAACTGAGTCGTTTAAAAACTCTGAACATATAAATAAAATACAAAATATCTAAACGAAGTAATCTCATGAATCTAAACCTCAAGTTTTTTTATCTGTGAAAACGAACCTAACAGACTGATATTTTCTTTCTAATCTCACCTATAGTGGATATAAACTATAATCGATATAAACTGGTCAGTCCAAACAAATAACAAGTTAAGTAGTAAAATAACTCTATTGATCGCAATCCCACGTATTTGCTAACTCATAATCCGAAAACTTATCTTAATTATAGTAAAGTACAAAAACAGGGACCGTGTTTACCGAAAGAATTAAAGAACGCTACATTTGACTTACGCCAGACGGATCCACCAATTTATTTAGACCTCTGGTTAGGGTTGCCTAGCTAAAAATCAAGTAGGTACTGAGTACTTATTGTTTTAGTTGCATTTTCATTCTTGCTTGCGAATTGAGGCTTGAGCCTAAAAAGCGATGAATTCATTTGAATTTGAATAGGAAAGCTATTGATAATTTACTAAAAATCAATAGATATGGAAATCGGTTGTCATGGTATGGGCATGTGATGCGGAGGAATGAGGGAAATGTCGTGAGGAAAGTTTTGAGTATGAATGTCGATGGCTATAAGAGTAGGGGAAGACCAAAGAAACATTCTTATCATTCACACAGTCCATCCATGGGGGTTGACTACCGAGATGACGACTAATAGAGAAGTATGGAAGAAAAAGACATGTTGCGCCGACACCAAATAAATTGGAATAAGGGTAGGAGAGTGATGGTGATGATGATGATGAATAGGTTTAACCCTTTAACCGCGCGTGTCGCATATATGCGACAAATATTTCCGTGTCCCTACCGCGCGTGTCGTATTTCTGCGACAGAGAACATGCATGATTTTTTCGTTCTATTTTCGTCCTATTAATTGCGTGGTACAACTAAAACTATTATTAAATAGAGCTATTATTTACAACAATTACTTAAAATTATGTGTCATAACTCTAAGCATTCAAAAAACTTAAACAAAAATAAGTAATTGGCAGCTTGAAATTTTCTTCGGCGTCTATCGCGCGCGTCGCATAAATATGACCATAGGGATGGGATACAATGCAATGCGCATTTTAAAAACGAAATAACAAACAGTTAAATAATCAGGTATAATGCATCATTCAGCATAAAATAAACGGTGTCATACCAAATAAAGTTAAAGGACATGGCCGGAATCTTTAGAGAGCTGTGCCCTAACAAAAAATATTCATGTACACTGACTTAAAGTACATCATATTAAAGCCTACAGGTGTGTCTTTATAATAGTTTAAGTTTTATGATCAGAGAAGAAGCGAGGGATACTACAAATAGGATACAAAAAAAGCGCCTAGACATTTTGAATAGCAATGATCAATCTTTTCGAGTTTTATAGAGAAAACAATACGAGAAATACAATATTATCGATGGATATAAATGCCGTTTCTTCACTAGCCGACATGACATTTATTCACATCGATATCAGTGAATATCTAATTCTATGAAAATGTAAGAAAAAACTAAACGTGTCGTGTCAGCTAGTGACGAAAGAGCCAAAAATCAAAATACCAAGTAAAACTTATTAGAAATCATATTATTGATGTATTGGTAATAGTCTCTGGCTAGACCATTCAATCGTTGTAGGCAGGCCGCGATAGCGAAGAGCTCGTCGTCTACAGATGTTTCTGGATATTATGACTTCCTCATAGTGACTTGGCAAAAAATATACAATTGGATTGGCAATAAAACACTAAAATAGCACTTGAATTTTTATTTAAGTACCTATCTAATTAAGTAGCTAGAATAGACACTTGCTTATAAAATGTATAGCTACTTGTTTTACAGACATTTTAGAAAAACATCATTCCAATTACTCAGACAAGACACATACAAAGTCAAATCATTTATTTCAAATAGGCACATTAAAGTAAAAAAATACAATAATACGAAATTGATTCTAGTCGCCCCTTCCATAAGCTAGTTTTCGTATGGAGAAGAATGGGCATTCAATCTTTTTATCTACTCTTACGTTTGAAGCCTATTCATTTTCAAAGATCAACAAAATGTTATCAAGGAATGAGGCTGGTGCCGTTATATTTGCTTGATGCCTGGCCCAGCCCAAATACCATAACAACGTCATGACATTTTTTTTTTTTATGTATGGGAAATCATCAAATGACCCCTCCCGCTCTGGGTGGAGCGGAAGAGAGTATCAGACTCTTACTGACTAAAACCCATCCGTGTTCCTTCCTTAGCCCTTTATGTTCCGGGGTAGCGGTAACCCTTTCGGACAATTCCACACGCCCGGCAGGCTTCGGCCCTGGCAGGCCCCTTCCTTTTTGCTGACATCTCTTTGAGGCGCGCGTGGAACACGTACGCGCCGTCCGGCACGGGCCTGGTCCTGATCGGACGGTGAGCTACCCATTACTCTCCGTCCGCAGGCCCGCGCCTACGGTGGCCGGGAGTCGTCACGCGGCTTCCGACGCCAGGAGTGTCTCCTGTGGAGGCTGGGACTTGAGGCTCTCTCCCTCAGCCATCCCGCCACCTCCTTCGCTAGCATGACTGCTTCTAGATGGCTCCCTGTCATGTCATGTATTTTGTAACTGCGGTGTTAGAGTGGTTACAACATGCCTTCGCATTCGATTAGTGACCACACTACAATTCAGGCACCTTGAAATCGTGAGCGTCAGAATCCAAATAATCTAAATCGTAAACAAAAAGTCCAGTAAGCACAGCAGAATATTAACGTAAACGAAAGTCCGATAAACGATAGCGTGGGTTCAAGTTAAAATATCCAACAGGGTAACATAAACAGAATACAGTAATACGTGCTAAGGTCAACGCAAAACTACACAGAGCACAGGCACGGTAATGTCACAGTAGGTAATGTCATCTATTATCATGGTAATGTTATCATATCAGTATTTTATCTTCATACAAACGGTTGGAACGCGAGTCATACCTACGCAACTCGAGTTCGGTATACCATCGGTAAACAAACAGACGCGAATGCGCCACAGTGACGAATGGACGGTGTGATGATTTTGTAAGCAGTAAGGCTATCTACTTACTTATGTACTTAGCTACTTACATATTATTGAATTAGACGAAGTATCATAATGAAATGATTATGAGAGTAATAATTGGTAGGTACCTACCTTCTGATTTACATTATAATTTACTTTTTAAGTAAGATTGTGTAGTAGGTAGTTAGAGGTTTTGATTCGAATTTACAATCACAAAACTAGAAAGAAACTCAAGTAGGTTGATGAAATTAAAATACTGTAGGCGGGCAGCCCTATCGCGTGTTTACGTACCGCGCGGGTGTAGGTAATTATTTCAAGAACAAGGCCTAGTCACAATACTGTTAGATAACATTACCGTGGTACAAAGCACTGAGTGACAGGTGACAGACGTGAAAAAAATAACTAGGACGTTCGGATACACACTCTTGAATATAATTGTCGATGCATAATGCGTAACGTGATCAACATCATGACGAACGGGCCACGGCAGCTCGAAAAATAATGTCTGCAATAATCGTGAAAACGTTGACTTCTACAGGTATTTACTTTAGCAATACGATTCTGGCAGTCGCGGGTATTTTTTTATTTTAATGTAACCATCAAGCGTGCTACAGATACGGTGTTTGTCTTATGCATGTATCCAAACGCACATGCAATTTGTATTGCATTGCTAAAAACCAAAAAAATCAATTAACACACATATTTTTTTGCCATTTTTTGTCGCCTGCTCTAGAGAAATGTAATTGTTGCGATTAATTTTAGTATATTTAAGAAGTAATATTCATATATTAATAATTACTGTACATTTATGTTGTCTGAATTGATTTGAGGGCAGAATCCGGCCATGTCATTTAACATATTGCCTTGTGTTATTAATTCTTTTCCTTATTATTCATAAGAAAAATATCACTCACGATCTTTGTATAATGCCAACATTTGACGTTAGTTCCCATCCCTTGACTCCTATGCTTGCAACATATTTCTCTAGTCAGTCTAGCGCGGCTGTCACATTAATACGACCACTGCCTACGTCACAAGCGGATCAAAAGAATGGAAAGTTCCATTAATGTTGTTCGTTGGTATTTGTGCATTGTCGATAAAATAGTCACATTTCAATTTTCAATAATGACGACTACTGAGGAATTATTAAGAATATTAGAAGGTGACGACGACGAGTGTGACGACGAATTGGAATTATCCGATTCGATAGAAGAATTTAGAAGTGATGGAGAGGTAAGTACCTATTTCAATTTCTTCTTAGGTTATTTGCACATTATTCAGTAGGTATAGGTATAAATAAGACTTCCGTTGGGTTTAGGTAACTCCTTGATGAATCGAAATAGTATTTTAAATATTGTGATGTAATTCTGTTATTACCTATATGTATTACCTACTTAACTACCTACATATCCTATTGATTGTTCAAATTTGGAACCGTGTTGTATGTTGTCCTTACCATTATTAAGGTACTGTGACAGTACCTACCAAGCCGGACAGGCACTCGCACTCGCGTTTGTCTCTTTTTCTCTCTCTCTCTCTCTCTTTCATAAATCATTATTCGAGTTTGGGTGTAGCTGTTTTGTGTCCGTGACTTGAGTGTTTGTGAAGTCCCAAGCTACACAGGAATTATTCCTAGTGCATGAGTTATCTTTAAAAAAAAGATAACTTTAATAAGCGTTCTGCACACGATGCCGTCACCGCGCCGTCCGTCGCCGCGCCGCCGCCGTCACCGCGCGCGTTCCAGTCCCTGTCTGTTTGATTCATTCCATTAGGTACCGGCTGCGTGCGATCTCGCGGCGTGCACGTTCGTACGCGGTCGGTAATGGAATCAATGGAATGAATCAAACGAGACAGGGACGGGAACGCGCGCGGTGGCGGGCTTCGCGCGACTCGTATTCTACAGTGTAACTGTGCGGCGGGCGTCGGCGCGGCGACGACGGCGCGGTGACGGCATCGTGTGCAGGAACGCTAACTAGGTTCCTTTTTGTTAAAGTTATATACCTACCTAATGCATATAAAAAATAATATACTTACGTAATAAATTTTAATTTGTCATTTCAGGATCATGACGACAATGAAGGCATTAATTGGACGTTAGACATAACTGTACCTGATAAAGAAAACTTTGACGAATTTATTTCGGGGGTATCACCTTCAGTACCTTTGAGCAGCGACTCCTTTGAACATTTTTGTGGCAATGATTTAGTAGAAAAAATATGTTATTTTACTAACAAATATCACCAATTCTATGTCAGGCATACGGATCTAAGGGTGTACGCTCGTTTAAAAAGGTGGCAAGATGTTGATTTAAAATAAAAACATAAAAAATTCTTTGACTTTTTTTTATCGATACAACGATTGCCCCTCCTTATTTATTGTAGGTATTATTTTGTCGATTTGTAGCCTCGCGCTAGGGGCACGACAATTGATATTTAGCCAAGCGGTTAAAGGGTTAAAAGATGAAGACGTTGACGAATATCAGACGATGTTTCACTTGCTAGTTTTGTCCACTATGGCACAAACACCTGCAATGAGTGCAATGTGTGGCTACATTAAGACCACTCTTATTGTGGCCGCACATTGAGTGCTTTCACATTAAACCCCAAGTCCATTTAAATGGAACAATTGACACCTAGGACGAAGTAGCGGAACAGTGGTGCTATTCTGTGAAAATCTTAGCGTGAAAACCTAGGTGAAGTAAGTTGTCAATAGTGTCAATCCCTAGCATCAGATGGAATGACAACAGTGGCGTGCATTGCATATAGGCATATAAGCAGTGCCTACCTCGATATATCAACATAAGCCTGTCAATTACATTGTAGTGTGTGTGCCCCACAATTAAGAAACTCACAAAATTATTTTCATTTTGAACTTAGTTCCTGCCGGGGGTCCCCCGACCACACGTTTTTTTTTTTCTGATTAGTGACCGCGTCTGCCTAGACTAGACCCGGCCTAGTGCCTACCTATTCTGAAAACCAATGCACGCCACTGAATGACAGCTCACTTTAAACTCACTTCAACTAAGTTTTTACGGTGAGATGTTTACAGAATAGACCGGCTGGGCTTTTTTTGTCAGGTCCAACACAGGTGTTAAAATGTAACGTTTCCAGCCAAATCCAGACAACCCTATCCCCATTGTTTTCTCAGACCATAATTTCTAAAGCTACCACTGTTTACCTGAGACCTTGTTTGACTGGACGCCCGTCTTAACTTGTTTTCCTTCGATCTGTTTGTATTAACGTGTGTTTTGTTCTGTTGCAGGTAAGGGAGGAAGCGGAAATGACGTAGAGTATCGGAATCTGTATTGAGTTTTAATCGGTTCAAAGACCGGAGGGAAGGGAATTGAGGTAATGTTTTTAAGGCTAAGAAACGTTGAACGGACAAGTTATGAATACCAACAGTTTGACAGGATTTATGAGTGATTTTTGATTTGTGACTCTTTTACAACCATAATAAATCACAGAGTTATAAATAGGATTCTAAGGAAAAGAGTCCCAAATTATCGAACTACACAAACGAGAGGGAACCAACTTGTCTTGTCGTTGTTGTTGGTCCTCAAGTCCGCGTTTGTAATTCATTCAATGTATAGTATATTCATCCTTCAATCCATAAATAATTACGTTTCAATTTTCATTGTAAAACCCGTACGCAGAAATCAACAAAACACACTACAAGTGAAACGCTTCGTAAACTCTTAACGAGGCAGGCACCCAATTTTAGGTTTCACGCTTCAAGTCTGAGAGCGTTGGAGTGCACCATTTAACGTTCAACTACGGATTATTGCACGTTCGTGTTCAAAACATGGTGACACTGACGACGCTAATGCACTTAACCTGAGTTTAATATCTGTGAAGTTTAGCTGGTGGAGCCACGTGGTGGAACCTCCCTTGCAACGTGAGCGTGAAGCGAGTTCTTAAGCAGCTTCAGAACTATGGCTTCTTTAACCTAGCAATTTCTTCGAACGTTAGAAAATATAATGTATCTAAAGAAAATTGTCTATAAATCCATACTAATATTATAAACTCGAAAGTAACTCTGTATGTTACCTTTCATGCCTAAACCACTGAACGGATTTCGATAAAATTTGGCAAAGAGATAGATAGCATTCAGGGGTAGGACATAGGCTACTTCTTGTCCCGGTAGCACGTTACCATGGGATAATTTCCGACTTCCACGCGGACGACGCCACGGGCAGAAGTTAGTATCCTATATATGTATATCAGGCGAAAGTTTGTGAGTGTGTATGTGTGTTTATATGTTTGTTACCTCTTCACGCCTAAACCACTGAACCGATTTAGATGAAATTTGGTATAGAGATAGTTTGAGTCCCGGAAAAGGACATAGGATAGTTTTTATCCCGATATTCCTACGGGATCGAAACTTATGCGGGTGAAACCGCGGGGCGCAGCTAGTAACTTTATAAATGCGAAAGGAAGTTTTTTTGTTTGTTTGTTACCTTTTCACGCCTAAACCACTGAAACGATCATCCTGAAATTTTGCATACACGTTGTCAGGTGTACAGAAACGGACATAGGGTTCCTTTCATTCCGAAAAAAAGTGCTGTTCGAGGAAAACAACAATAATGTTATTATGATAATAGACGGCGCCACGTGTCTTTCGAAACTTAGGCGGGTGAAACCGCGGGGCGCTGCTAGTTTATATTTTAGGATTAAAAGGTGACCTTAGTAATGCTTTTGACCGATTAATGAACCGAAGGTAGAGGTTATCGATTCGTTTAGTAGGTATGTATGTTTTCAATCTGGGTTTTTCGCCGTTTGTATCGAATCAATAATTTAGGTGTCTCAAAATACACCTTAATTGTACCTGCAATTATTTATTTTATTCCCTTGGTATCAGAGAAATCGTAAGTGCTTAGATGCACATAATAATACAACCCAAATAAAAAGCAGTATAAGACATAAGCCCCAGAATAATATGATAACGTTAATCCAAATAAGCTATCTACACAATCTGAGAATCTTAGCATTGAACCAAACCAGTATCTGGAAACTTCCAGATTCTTAATACCTCATTAAATGATGATAAAATCTCCAAATGGTCTGCAAAAAGACATAAGTGCGCAATCATCTGCCAAAACTGTTACATCCGCAGCGTTCGAGCCAAAGTCTAGTCTGGGCTAGATTCAGTTTGCGTCAGACAGTAGACAGGAAATTAACGAAAATATCGGCAATTTCAAAATACTGGACAATATCTCAGACTTCTTAAAGTCAAATTTTCTTCCTGCACACGATTCATCCATGATGTCTTTGATTATTTTTCTTGTCGCATGATCCTCATTCTTTCTCATCACCACAAACATTAAGAAAAATTGAATAACTTCTTGGATTACCTGCGATCAGGACTTGGAACCAGTACCAAATGTACAGGTTCTGTACCGGTGCTTAGCGGTTCTTACCATTTCGGTACCTGGGTACCGGTTCCAGACGGGTACCGATACTCCACCTAACAAGTACCCGGCACAAAACACAAATCTCACATTTGTAAGAAGGACCTCGTGCGTTTGGCAACCTTGAAGTTTTCTAATGCCTATATACTATCCTTTTTACTTACTATATCTGTTTTCAAGTCTCACCTTAAAGAAATATTTGTGGCGGTATGGTCCAAGACCTTAGCCTGCCCGAGTAGGGCGAAGGAAAAAAAAAAAAGAAATATTTGTTTGGTACCGGTTTTAGTACCGGTATATTACCGATACTGATTAGAAATACGAATCGTACAGGTACTACTCTGGTACGGGTATGTCAAACTCTGTCTACGACATTGGAATAAAAACTAAAACATCATCTAGATAAACTACCGTCGCGTCCTCGTAATCTGATTTACCCTTTTCCTCAACACTTGCTAGTTGTTTGTTCTAAAGCCTGTCGACTTCTCAGTAACAGTTAACTTTTTCATTATCACCTGTTGGTAACTGAGACTTCACTTACATTTACAACTCATTTTAACTTCCACGGAGCTTGGACCTCGCTGTTTTTTTCTTTCTTCTTGTTCTACTTAATGCTTGTTCTTCACGGGAAGCTAAGCTATTCTGGCTATTCTTTAAAAGTTTGCATTTTTTCTTAAAAAAAAAATGAATGTTCTTTTTTAGTATATTACTGCGTGTGTAAACATGGGTTTGACATATACGACCCAAACAAACCTTAATTCGTAGGTCAGACTCATTTATAAGTATTAACAGAATTTGATTTGTACTAAAGTCTAACGAAATGCCCTTTCACACAAAGTGACAAACTTAATAGTCTTAATACAACACAATGCCAAGAGACAGTCTGTTAGCCGAGATGAGACCCAGATCTAAGATTTCACGAGTTCTTCAGACAAGTTTATAGTCTTTGATAGCGTTTCTGTCGCTTGTTGTGTGCCACTTTCTCGTAGTTTGTTCCTTTGGGGCGAGTTTTTAATTACCGCCGAGATTGCGGCTTGCTTGAGGTTTCTACGACCAATATTGTATTTGCTGTAAACAAGTTTTTACTTTTCTACTATATTAATCTTTTAGGTGGACCGTTGGACGTGTCTTTGTGGGCTTTAATTGGAAATCTATTTCATATATATATCGATCTATTCAGTTTTCTTTGATTGCTCGGCAGGTAAATAGTTTTACAAGATTGTATGAACCGAAATTGCTTGCGGCAGGTGGTCAGTCTATCGAATTAGTTGAACAAGGAGTTTCTAATAAACTGGTACAAAGCACAACTGAAATTAAGTCAATTAACGATAATGGTATTGCTTTCAATTAATTACTTCCAATTTTAAAGGCCGTGGGGGCGGAAACCACTCATTATGCATTATTAGCGGCTTAGGCCTTAGCGCCACTGCTATGCAACCATCACTGCAATATAATGACATGTGTCAAGAGATTAATCGAAACTTCATGAGAGAAGATACGACATAATTTGTGACACATGTCTTGCCACGATACAGCACCTTTAACTTTGTTTATTTATTTGCATACCGTTAATGACTTACTAATTGTTAAGCAAACATTAGAGTCAGTGTGCTCGCAGCGGACATCTTTCACGACGGCGCTAGCAATTGTATGTCTTTGTAACAAGATTATAAGCATTTGCATACATATTCACGTTAACGTGACGAGAATATTATGAATACTAGTTTCGCATCTTGTCTGTATTTCTAGGAGAAGTAGACAGACAGGTACTGCACTAAATCTACATTTCGTTATCCTTACATTAATTTGTCGCAACGAACTGCTATTGCATCTCCTAGCACTCAAACCGAGATCTAGTAATCTTACTCAACACCGGTGGCGACCCCTTGACAACCGGTCGGCATTAATGTATGTATCTACATACGCTGTAACTAGAGCGAAAACATTCCGTGTAACTGCAAAAAAACTACGAAAAGATGTGAACCTTTTTAGGGTCCCCTGCCCATTAGGAATTCGTATAATTCCGTCACGTCCATCCGTCCGTCTGTTAGAGAAATTCTCGTGATGCCTTCCACGACGACATATGAACGTGCTGGGCGGAAAATGTCTAAGGTGTGATATGGACTACCTTTGAGTTATGAGCTGTACGATATAATTTTGTAAACGTCTTCTTCTTATCCTACTATATCTAGCTATGTTTTTTTTTATAAAAGTCATTGAATTACAGCTCTGGTGGACGTTGTTCTAATAGTGTCGATCTTCACCGTCATTATTATGGCTAGAAGATTTCGGTCGGATTTCATTCTCAACCAGATTTTGACAAATGTAGTGAAAATTACTGTCGCAATGATGTGCTCTTTGATGCATGGAGTGGCTTCCATGTTAAAAGCATGAAAAATAAATTCATCGTATCACGTAGAGAGCGTGGAACAATGGATATGCCTTTCGAATGTAACAATGTTATCCGTTTCAACATTTTCATGCATCAACGATTACAGAAAGTCACTATCTACCAGGAAATCTAAGGAAACCTTCGGAAAAATCGATTGATCGTGTACTGCTATTCGTTGAAAGCACTTAGTAACCACGGTTCATTGGTTCATTGGTGCTGCAAGGTCCCGCACATGTCAGCGACGCCAATTTAAACCAATACCAGCCAATCTGCACCGGATTTCATTTGCATGACCCGACCTACTCGAGTTCAGGGTCTTATTGCTTCTTTATTATTAATATAAAAACAGTTCTATTGACTATCCTTTGTTTATTGCGTTGGATACATTTATAAATGACTAGCAGCGCACCGCGGTTTCACCCGCATAAGTTTCCCGTGGGATTATCGGGATAAAAACTATCCTATGTCCTTTCCCGGGACTCAAACTATCTCTATACCAAAGAAGAACGGTCATTTGTGACTCAGACCCGACACGAAAGAGACATATCTCAGTTTTTTTGTTATTTTAAATATAGCTAAAATATATATTTTTTATATTCCAAATCAATGGCTAACACCAAAATATTGCCTTGTGTTTTTGTTCAGGCGATATACAATTTTCTTTTAATACCTATTTACCTAAAAAATTCGTAATTGTATGTAATTCAATGACGATACAACAATTTAAAAAAAAAACAAACGACTTCAAAAAAAAAACACTACAAAGTGATAAATAACTTTAATTTCAGAAGTCGGTGCCTAAAAACGAAAATGCGGAACCAACGACACCGACTTCCGAAATTAAAGTTATGTATCACTTTGTAGTGTTTTTTTTTTCAAGCTGGTTGTTTTTTTGTAAAAAAGTTTTTATTTTTTACTTTTTAGTTGTACCTACGCCACACAAATCCAATTAACACTAGTGCATTGAAGAATGAAAGACACTGACTAGAAGAATCGTCCAAATTCGCATAGAAATGCCGAAGATGCAGTACATTTATGCATATAACTCCGTACATAAGAATAATTACCTAATGTATTATATACTAAAACCTTCCTAAAAGAATGTAGATTACATTAGTGAAAGAATTATCAAAATTGATTTATTAGTTTTTGAGAAAATCGCGGACATACAAACAAACATACATACATACGGGTCGAATACAGAACCTTCTTTTTTGAAGTCGGTTAAAAAACGCACGGATCTCAACACAGAAAGCCAATTTTATTTTATATTTTTTTTTAATGACATCTCGCAGTTTAACTTTGAGGTTATCGTCTGCTTAACCGGACTTGCCTGTGGATGCCTCAATAAATTAAAGCCTCCAGCTGTCTATTTTTGTATTTTTATCTAAATTGGCGTCATTTTAAATGGATATAATTGCTATTCATTAAAAAAAAAAATATTTTAAAATATTTTGCCTTACCAAAATCAAATGGCAATATGGGTGATAGCCACTGATATTCAGAATAGTGTTAATTTATTTCTGTTATATTTAATATAACAAAATAACTGAGATGCGTTCCTTTTGTGTCGGGCCTGGGTAAATTTTCTATGGGATGTGACCCTTCTTCTTTCATCTAATTCGGTTCAGCGGTTTAATCATGAAGAGGTAACAGACAGACAGACACACTTTCGCATTTATAATATTAGTATGGATTCAGTGTCTGTTGAATTAATTTGTTTTGCTTGATAATGGGAGTGATGTGAAATAATTATAATAATGTTTTATACGAAGGTTTTGTTAGTTTACCTATTGACAACTGTCAACGCGAAGCTATAAAAAATCGATCGTCTAATTCCTAGTTGACATTGACAGTTCACGTCCATGTTATATTAATTAATGTCTTTTTCATAATTTTGTAATAATTGACATTCCACGTGTGTATATTGTTATAGCAGAAAATACTTTATCCAAGGCTGTGCGCAGACCTAGACATAACAATTATGTCTATCCACCGATAGACATAATTGTTTTGTCATCTCACATACCAAACAGTGTCTGTTTGATTCCCTTTACTTGTTTTTATAGAGCGAAAGTGTGGCTTAAATGATATAATAGTTTAAAGCTGAAGGGTTTGTTTGAACGTACTAATATCTGGAACCAGTCGGATTTGAAAAAAAATTTTGCATTTGATAGCCCAATTCTTGTGGAAGCCATTAGGCTACTTAATAGCACGCTAAGACCCTTAGGAGCCGAGGAACAAGAAAAAGTCAGTAAGAACGCTAAGCGAAAACGAAATAATAGCGCAGCTAGGCGATGCGATGCGACAGGGTGGCACGGGGGAACAAGAATTTTCACGTGGACGAAGTCGCGGGCAGAAGCTAGTGTAATAATAACAGGCAAAGTTGATGTTTATTCCACTGCCCTGATCAAAGAAAATTAGTTGCGGTCGCAAACGTTGTTCACTCACAAATTATACATGAGCAGTAAGATTGCTTGCGGCAGAGTGATCAAATGAGGAAGAGGCCACTTCAGCAGGCTCAAGTGCACTTTAGCAGAGGAAAAGAGGAATTGAATACTTACCAAAAAGAAAATTATAGGGTACTGCTCTTCGTAAAAGCGATTACGGACTTCTTACAACACAATAACAGAGTTGTTCTTTTAAAGGAACATTCGAGGAATGAAATCATGTTAACTACTGCCCCGCGGCTCCGCCTGTGTGTAGTTTAAAACAGAATCGGCATGTGTGTCTCAAAATAATGTGATAAAACTCCATGAGGAAGATAATAATATTATTTTCACTTCTCATGCTCTAAAAGTCCGTCTTTATGTTGTGCTTAGGCGACATAAAATCGCTTTTTATGGTCTAGTGCATAAAGTAAAATTTTTTTTTAAGACTAAAGTAATCAGGCCCAACAGCCACACGCACAATAAAACTTCGCAGATTAAAGTCGAGATTTATTTCATTTTCTTTAATTTATACCACTTCCGTGTTTTCTATCGTTAATTTAATAAAATCAGGTAAAATAGTTGTCATTTATTATTTAAAAAGGCAAAGAAACGTTTTCATTTTTTGGCAGTATGAAGTACCCAAGTCGAATGACAAATGTTGAAAATTAAAAAAAAAAACTTTTAAAAAGTTTCGTGGCGGTATCATCTGTGGTGGCGGGAATTAGCTATGGATGCAACATTTTTGATTAATTATGTACTGTATACTTTATGCCTGTTTCATTTTCTCGCAATCGAAGTGAAAAGCAGAGTGTATAACTCAGGCATAAACGAGCCATTTTACCCCTCGACTTAACTATCCACCCTCGCCTGCGGCTCGGGTGGATATAAACGTCTCGGGGTGAAATAGCTTCTTTTATGCCTTAGTTGTACAATCTACTATTAATTACTCCAATCCAACAATCCTTACAACTACAATAATAATTACACCCATAGCTCGCTCCAAAACCAAGCTAACGAATTTAGCCGGATCGCGCCTTCCTTGACCGCTTGTCAACCGTCACCGCTTGGTGTTGCCACATAAATAAGCGTTCTCAATAATCGATATATTATGTCAGTTTAGGCGATTTAAAAATATATACATAAATGAACTTAACAATATCAAGCTAAGCCAAATTAATGTAATCGAAATCGATTCGGTAGTTAGCCGTGAAAACGGACCGCCTAGATAGAAATACTAGATTACGCATTCAAGCTAATGAGGCATTATTGCACGGATTCAGGAAATCCTTGTCTAATGAGTATTTACCGTTGAATCGTTAAATTAATTAAATTACCTACCAAGCTACCAAATCAACCTAAATGACCGGTCATTAACCTCGAAAAGTAATTATAAATTAATCTAAAGTTAATTAAAATCTGTTCGCCCTTTGACTTGAGACGTTGAGATATAAGAATGGATATAGACATCGTTATCGTCAGTTGTCACGCTCCCGAGTTGCTACGTGACAAGAAAACTGAAAGGTGACGAGAGAGGGATATCAAAAATCAAAACAAAAAATCGTACAAAAAGACCACTGCTTCCATAAATGCCTATTTGTCAGGCTGATGAAAGACAAAGTCATTGTTCAGTCCTTTTTAGGGTTCCGTAGCCAAATGGCAAAAGACGGAACCCTTATGGATTCGTCATGTCTGTCTGTCTGTCTGTCCGTCCGTCCGTCCGTATGTCACAGCCACTTTTTTCCGAAACTATAAGAACTATACTGTTGAAACTTGGAAGTAGATGTATTCTGTGAACCGCAGTAAGATTTTCACACAAAAATAGAAAAAAAACAATAAATTTTGGGGTTCCCCATACTTACAACTGAAACTCCAAATATTTTTTCTCGTCAAACCTGTACGTGTGGGGTATCTATGGATAGGTCTTCAAAAATGATATTGAGGTTTCTAATATCATTTTTTTCTGAACTGAATAGTTTGCGCGAGAGACACTTCCAAAGTGGTAAAATGTGTCCCCCCCCCCCCCCTCTAACTTCTAAAATAAGAGAATGATAAAATTAAAAAAATATATATAATGTACATTACCATGTAAACTTCCACCGAAAATTGGTTTGAACTAGATCTAGTAAGTAGTTTTTTTTATACGTCATAAATCGAAAACCGCAATTTACCTTTCACAAAGTTACAACGAACTACAAGAACTTTTATATTATGTTACTTGCTGCTACGGAACCCTTCATGGGCGAGTCCGACTCGCACTTGGCCGGTTTTTTTTCAATACGAAACCTTTCTATCTCGTACTTGTTAACATGCCTCATTGTCCTCCCTTATCTATTAAGAGTGTAATTTGAATTAATAAAATAAAAATATAACATCGGTAGTAAAAGCCAATAATCTTATTACCTTATCTATCTATCTCTATAAATAAAACTAAAGTCGGGTTAGTTAGTCCATTTATAACTCAAGAACGGCTGGACCGATTTTTATGATCTTTGATTTGTTGGATTTTTCTCCGCCCCGAATAACTAAAACATGGGAAAATTCACGAAAAAAATAATAATAAAGATAATTCATTTTGTCATACATTTTGGAATGGCTTATTCATTCTGAGGCGGTATGAAGTTCGCTGGGTCAGATAGTTATTTTTAAAAGAGTAACCGTGGAATTTGCTCTTCTCGATAGGAAACGACCAATTGGAACCGTGCCTAGCTTCTGACGTTTCATAAATGCCAATGCAGGTTTATTTGAAATGAAATATTTTGAATTTATTAAGATACGCAAAAAAATCTGAATCTGTCTTGGGCATTACTGATATCGGTGTAGTAAAACATTGTGAGAAAACCTGGAGTTATAGTTAATAAGTCTGAAATTTCCAATCCGTATTGAGCAAGCGTGGTGATCAATGCTCGTGCCTTCTCTGAATGAGAAGTTGCCCAGCAGTGGGACAGTAGGTAAGGATTAAAGATATCCAAATGATATTTCATCATCTGTATTCTCCAAAAGAACAAGCGCACATCTAGAACTGATAGATATCTTGTCTTAATAAATTGACTTTACCGTAGAAAAAGCGCGAGCACCATGTAAACATTCATTCTTACCTTCTGTTCTTTTTGTTGTGGTGTCGAGCATATAAATATACGGAATACTTTACTCGCGAGGTGTCGAGCTAATTGGCATCACAAACTTGTCAAATGGGGATGAGCACGAAATAACCGGTGGATATTTTGGGCAGGACGTGTTTAAGTGACAAGTGAGTTGTATTAAATTAGATTCAATTTATTGTGTGTTTATGATTACGATGATGATGGTTTCATTATTATTCTGTCTATTATGTCCAAATACTTTGAGGAGGGGTGTGAGTCTATTATAATGCGACTGATCTGAATATATTTAATATTCAAATCCTTGTTTCCAGTTGATGGTATTTCCACGCAAACAAATATCAACTTTAATTGTGTGTGAATTAGTTGATTTCAGAATGACTAGAACTCCTGAAAAAGACGTAAAAGTTGGAAGTTATGGCTCGAATTAAACTTTATGTGTGGCTATTAAAGTTATTTTTCCATATACACGTTTTTTACCGACTTCACAAAAAGGAGGAGGTACTATGTTCGGCTGTTTGTATGTTTTTTTTTTTTTTTTGTATGTTTGTTCATCGAATACTCCGCCAATTGTCGACGGATTTTCAAAATTCTTTTTTTGTTCTAAAGTAGATAGTTCTGAGGTGGTCCCACTGTCACCAAGTTAGGATCTGATGATGGGATCTTAGAGAAATCGAGAGCAACCCTCAAATTTTATAGGCTCACTTATTGTTTTTCGCATATTTTATGAAGTATCTTGTGTATTTGCGTAGGGTTGTCACCATCTCAGGTAGCCGGGCTGATGATGGAAGGTACAACTCCTTAATAGTAAGAAGTTACTCGAACAGGCAAGGACTGTTTTAGTAAATTGTTTTGATGTTTGATAGGGCATTTGCCACATTTGGTCTTATGATCATCAAGTCATGATCTGATGCTGCAGTCAGGATAGTCTGCAGAGTACCTAACTCCTCGACAACTAACAGCAGATATATCGTGTTTAGGCTCATTGAAAAGGGCTCGATGTGTGGATAAACGTACTGTTAATGAGGAACACCGAAGTACATAAAGACCTGATGCGGAAGCCAGGAGCATCAGAAAAAGTACCAACCTTGAAATTACAGCACCGTAGTCGTGTTTGGGCTCATTTTAAACAGGACTTTTTAAGTTCAATGCAATGTTGACATAAGTCTGGCCTGATGCTGCAGCCAGGAATATCAGCATCTAGTCTAAAAACATCAGGTCAGGATTTGATGATGGGATCCTGGAGAAATCGAAGGAACTCTTCAAATATTATAGGCACACCTATAGCGATTTGGGTATTTTTTATAGTAACTCGTGCATTTGCTCTCGGAAAACACTATTTGGTGAAGTGGAACTGATGATGAAGACCACAGATGGCCACCGAAACTACTCAATAATATCTAAGTATTTCACGGGTTGCGATTCGATTACTTTAATATGGTTGCTAAGCAATTTATGCTCGTCACAATGTGAATGGTGATATGGAGCTGATGGTGGACCTGGAGAACTCCTCAACAATTAACTTCACTGCATCGGGAAAAGCAATATTTTGTTTGTAAAAGGCGATGATCACTAGGCTATTGTAACTTAGATAAATTATAAGCAGACCCATTAAAAAGCGTGAAATTAAAACTTTTTAAGAAAAAAAAAACCGACTTTCAAAAAAACACTACAAAGTGAAAAATAACTTTAATTTTGGAAGTCGGTGGCAAAAAACTAAAATACAGATCCAAAGACACCGACTTCCGAAATTAAAGTTATTTTTCACTTTGTAGTGTTTTTTTAAAAAGTTTTTTGTTTACATTTTTTTTTATTTTTTTTTACCATTTATGTACACACATATATAAACAGACAAGAAAAAAAACAGAACAGAAAAATAGGTACAAAGGTGATGCTTATTTCATAAGAAATCTCTTCCAGCATACCTGCGATAGGACAAGAAATAAAGAGATGTAGACAGCGTGTTAAAGAGTAAAGGAGACAAAAAATACATAAAACCTAAAAAACAATTCACTTAATAAAACTAAACAAATAATACAAGAATATACTTACATAAATACAAATAAACATACATACTTCTAAAATAAATAACACTCGAATGTAAATAAAAATACATACACAACTATGATAGGGTGGAGAGATTGTTCTTTCAGTCTTCTTTTAAAAACTGCAATAGTTTGGCAGTCCCTAATTGTAGGCGGTAGTGTGTTCCACAGCCGCACCGCGTGCACTGTGAAGGAGTAGGAGTAGAAGTCAGTGGAGTACATGTTTGGAAACTAAATTGCAAATGAAGGACATATCAGTATTTGTCAGTGTTTGTGAGTGATATTATTTGATATTTGCATTGCTAAATAAATCAGATTTAGATGAACGGTGGATTAAAAAGTTACAGTTACTAGACATCTGGTTTTGAATATAGAATATTAAGTACCGGTCTTTGTCATTGCTTTTCTGAACTTTTTTTTAGCGCATAAACAGCAGATTCGTCACACAATATTTATTTTAAATGAAAGTTACATGCATAGTTCATTTATGCTAGTTGTTTGTCTGCTGTCAACTGCTTCGCTATGTGTCTTTGATAAACAGTCGAGAACTCGAAACTGCTTTCGGATTACAGAATTTAATTCACACTCTAAAGTGACGGAACAGTAGGGATGCAGGGGTAATTAAACGTTGAGGTCCCTTTTCCTGTGTTGTTCCCCTTCGCCCCTGCATTCCTTTTTACAGTAAAGAGAAAAACAAGTATGTAAGTACCTAAATCAGTGAACATTACAATCGTCATCATCTGCCTAGCCTTTTCCCAACTATGTTGAGGCCGGCTTCCAGTCTACCCGGATGCAGCTGAATACCAGTATTTTACATGGAGCGACTGCCTATCTGACCTCCACAACCCAGTTACTGGGTAATACGATACCCCTTGGTAAGACTGGTTGTCAGACTTTCGGGCTTCTAACTACCCGTAACGACTGTCAAAGATCCTAGAATGACAGCCGGGACCAACGGCTTAACGTGCTTTCCGAGGCACGGAGGGGTCTCGGTATGTAAAGATGGTCACCCATCCACAGACCAACCGTCATGAACATTACAACCGTCAATCCGTATAATTAAATCCGTTCACGCAAACAATTCGCTGACTAGTACTACCCATAATTAGATGCAGCATCTGGTTAATTAAATATCGGAAACGAATCAACGTATCAAATTGCTAATTGAACATTGCAAAAACGTACAGCGCATCAAAACTTTCGTTCTCATTACCGTGTTATGTTTCAATTACTTACAGACTTATGCTGATGAATATAGAGTTTAAATTGACAATGGCTGGAAATCGTATTGTATAACATTATGAACAGATGATTGAATTCCGTTTATACGTTAATAATTGGATAAAAGAGTCATTATTGTCGCGTGTTGTCCGCTATTTTGTGTAATTTTGACCTGTAGTGTATTGTATCGGTGTGTCATTTATGATAAACAAATAGGTAAATAAACGTTCGTGTCTAAGTAATAACAGCCGCACGGGTCGATCGATCAGGTTAAGGTACCCTTGCCGGGGTTGGTCCGTGGATGGGTGACCATCTTTTCATACCGACACCCCTCCGTGCTTCGAAAAGCATGTTAATAAAGGTCTTTAGAAGCCCGAAAGTCAGACAACCAGTCTTATACATAATCAGCCTTTAATGTTGTTTGTTGTGGCACACAGGCCTCCCCTCTTCTAGAGGGATTGGGCTGTAATCCACCACGCGGGTCCACTGCGGGTAGGTAGATGTCACATGTCTTCGAGTTTTTGGTTCTAGGACATGCCGGTTTCCTCACGATGTTTTCCTTCACCGTTTTGAGAGCAGTGGTGATGGAATAATTTACGCATAGTAAAGCGCCTGGCTGGGTTTGAACCCACGACCTACAACTCGCAAGTCGGGGCCGTTACCACTGAGCCACCACTGCTCTCAACAACCAGCCTTACCAAGACGTATGGTACCCAGTAACCAAGTTGAAGGGGTTAAAAGGCTCCTATCGCTCCATGTAAAATACTGGCATTCAGCTGCATCCGGTTAGATTGGATGCCAACCCCAACATAGTTGGGAAAAGGCTAGGCTAGATGATCTACAGTGATTATAGGTAATTATTTTACTATCCAATAGGTATCAATTAGCCTTAAGCACATGCTTTCTGTCTCTGTGGTACTGAGATTTGGCGTCTTTGAATAACAAATAAACCCTACGTTTCTTTGAGTTATAACATCTAATTAGAAATACCTGTAATATCGATACAAACACAAATAACATGCACGTACCTACGCACGGCGACATATCAAGCTATACATTTCCAATATAAGCTGACTTCTCATTGTACGAAAAGCCCATAACAACGAGATCAGCTAAAAAAGGCAGCCTCAAAAATAATGTACCTACCTATACATCGACAGGTATTCTGCCGTATTCTTTTGATTGTCTACAATTTGTGGTCCTTGTTTTTTACTTGCACCGCCCCGCGTTTTCACCCGCATAAGTGTCGATCCAGTGGGAATATCGGGATAAAAACTATCCTATGTCCTTTCCCGGGACTCAAACTATCTCCATACTAAATTTCATCTAAATCGGTTCAGCGGTTTAAGCGTGAAGAGGTAACAGATAGACAAACACGCTTTCGCATTTATAATATTAGTATGGATTTTTGCGCCGACCCCAAGTAAAATGGGACGACGGAATATGCTTTGCAACTACAATAATAATTATTTTTATTTAGCAAAAAGAAGAAATACAATGCATGTTACATTATTATGATAATACATTTGTGCTCAATTTTTGTGAATAATGACTCCGATGCTAGGAAAATCCTGTGTTATAGGGGCCATCCATTCGTCCGTTCAGATTATTTTACAAAATTCAGAAGGCTAAATCGTGTAACAGCAGCAATAGCGTGTGAGTAAGCGTTTGTGAAGTGAAACAATAAAGTACCCAAGGTGTAATATGTTTTGTGGTTACACATTGATACAATCTTACGAATCAAAGATGTAGACAATTCAATGTAGCTTGTAATAAAATTACTCGGAACAAATATCGGCTGAGAGACGATACCATACAAACATTTGCCTCTAATGATGGCAATAGTACGCGACAAAGTACAGAAGGCACTTCGTTCTGCGTCATTGCGACGTCAGCATCACATTAAATATTGATTAGGAAAAGAAACTAGTCATTCTTTCGCGAGTAGGGTTACCATTTCAAAATTCAGAGTCCTGAATAAAAGCCTAACATTCACAAATAAGTTTTTTTACAGTTACTGAGCAAAAGTTATATTTAAATTACTTATTAGCCAATAGGCTAGATTGTAATGTAAATCACCAACTGTAGCATATTCAGTCTATAATGTTCCCACTGCTGGGACACAGCCGTTATCTCGGTAAGAGGGAATGGGCCGTAATCCACCACGCGGGCCCAGTGCGGGTTGGTAATAATCACCAACTGTGATAAGTACTTTATAAAAGGAATTTAAAAAAATGTATCCTCTCGTTTTTCCATTCAACAACTTTTATTGTGTGATACCGGTCTGATCCCCTGAACCCCCCCTCTACCCCCTCGATCCCCTTTACTAAAAAATCCAATTTACAAATGACAAGCCAAGCCTGGGGAGGTGCGCAAAAAGTCTTGTTGGTAACCCTGGCCGCGAGTCAATAGTCATAAGTCAAGCAGAGGAAATCTTTGCTAAGGAAGATAATGATTTGATTATAATCATTATGATGGCTGCAGTCTATTCACTGTTTGTTCTATTTGCGTAGATGCCTCTTATCAGTGAGTTGTGACAGCAAGCGTCACTCAATGTCAATGTCATTCTGTGTGTTTGCGGATCTCGGAAATTACTGCATGAATTTTGATACAGTTTATAGTTTTGGGAGTATCTAACTGGCAACTTGACTGATTCAAACACATCTGTTTGTTTCAGTGTTCTAATAATCGTCAACAAGTTTCACAATGAATTCATCAACCAATTGGTTTTGGATTTGTTTTTTTTTTCCACACGTTTTCTCTAAACTCATTTGACACTGGCAGGATTATCGACATCACCCATTGCCATAGAGAAAAATAGAATATAATATTTAAAAGGTCGATGTAACTATTGAGGGCACTTGCAATTTATTCATGACTTATCCGATTATTAGACGGGTAATAAAACGTGTAGAAGAAGGGCTAAAATGATATGAAACACGTCTCTCATGATTTGACTGTTCACAAAAGTTAATAATGTTCTCTTCTTATATACAGTACCTACTCAATAAGTAGAAATCAATAAAAACCTACATCTGTAAGTAAATCCTCATTGAAAACACAAAGACCAGATGCTAACATCAATTTCTAGTCTGTCTCCATTTACGTCGTGTCTATCCAGAGGCGCGGGCGCATGATTTGTGGCTTACCTTTCTCTTATTGTTGCCATGGTAACTGCGTTGTTGACTCGTGAAAGTTCTTGATGTAGTAACCTGCTCGACGTATTTGGAACGGTTTTTGTTCGAAATAGATTTCCATACTGTTCGTAGAAGAGGGAATGAGGTGATTGCTTGTTGGTGTGCACGTAAATTGTTGTCTATTGCGGTTGCACGTACTTACTAGATGTTAACTGTGAAATTAGCTTGTGTATAAGAAAATGGAAACGTGCTGAAATAACGAATTCAAGATTGTTTCTACTGCGCTTTTGGCGTAAAATTATCTTTTTTGCTAGATAGACAGCAGAATAACTACTTAATCCTTATTAGAGTCTAGCCAGGTAATTTACAAAAACAAAAAAAAAAAAAACAATGAAAGGCTCGTTACGTAGATACATATGTAGAATCAGCACAGAACCTACGTAAACAAACATTTCACGCTTGTATTTTAAAACAATCGCATTGTTCACGTGTCAACTCAACTACACAGTAACGTCATGACGTCGCAAAACATACCTACTCTTTTATTATTCAACATTATACGCACTGGCATCCCGTAACGATGATACCACGTCACATAACTCGCTACTCCGCACCAATAAAGAGTTCAACACCAAAAAGTATTTCTCCCGGAGGTTTCTTCGCACCAATTCGCTTCAAGTAAAAGATGGGACAACTCCAACTTTCTGAAATAAAAATTTTTCTTCGTTTATTTTCGGTCCTAAAAATGTTAAAATGCGTCTGAATTTTTTGACTTTACTTAAAGTTCTTGATGAAGATGTATAGGAAAGAGTCAGCAACTTTCCAATGGCCAGTAAAAAGGCAATCTGTATTCCTAGCGTACAACGTCAAGACTAGACGGAACTTGAAAGTACTAAGATGTTTATTTGTAGTTCGTAATGCAGCGACAGTCTGGAACAAGCAAATAGCTAGATTGGATCTTGGGGTGGTAAACACAGACGTCTAGTGCGAGCAACGCTCCCTCGTTTACTAATGAAAAATCTCGAATCTCATCCTCTTTGAACTTTTGCATTCGAGAATTGAATTCAGTGATAAACCTCGTTTAAAGATGTTTGAACAAACGAGTAGGACGAACGTTTATTTTAAGGGAGATTCGGACGTGCGAAATGATTTTGGAATTTAATTTAGTATGTTTTTGCAGTGGTGTTGCCTGGAATTTGAAATTATTGGCGTGTGATGAAAGAAGCAACGCAATCACCAAGAATATCAAATTCTATACAGAGGGTGCAATGGCATGGACAACCCACAACCTGTTCAATTCAATACATGATTCTGAACATAAGCCTGTTCTGTACATTTTGACTGCGTAGGTATTGCACTTTTCTATGAAACAGCAGTTTTTTTGAAGTGAAAACTTCTTTAGCGGCGTTGAACACTTTTTGTACTGGGGAAAAAATGTTAAACTCGCGTCAGGACACGTGACCGTCAGGAGAGATTCCCCCCCCCCCCACCCCTCTTTCTACGGCGGCGCCAACCGAAGTGAACCAAGTGAGACACGATAATGGATGGGTGGATGGATAGATGGATGGACGGACGGACGGACGGACGGTGACGGTGACGGTGACGGTGACGGTGACGGTGACGGTGACGGTGACGGTGACGGTGACGGTGTCGGTACGGTGACGGTGACGGTGATGGTGACGGTGACGGTGACGGTGTCGGTGACGGTGACGGTGACGGTGACGGTGTCGGTGACGGTGTCGGTGACGGTGACGGTGACGGTGACGGTGACGGCGACGGTGACGGTGACGGTGTCGGCGACAGTGACGGTGACGGTGACGGTGACGGTGTGACGGTGATGACGGTGACGGAGACGGTGACTGTGTCGGTGACGGTGACGGTGACGGTGTCGGTGACGGTGACGGTGACGGTGACGGTGACGGTGATGACGGTGACGGTGACGGTGACGGCGACGGTGACGGTGACGGTGACGGTGACAGTGACGGTGACGGTGACGGTAACGGTGACGGTGATGGTGGACGTGGATGTGGATGGATGGATGGACAGCTGATGGCTCGACCGTCTGTGTAGCTACACTGCTGTGTATTCGTAAAATTCGTGAATGTAAAGTGTTTCAAATATGGAAATTGAACAAAGTGCATCGATTTTTAAAAAAAGTGACGCAGAAATAGTGGAAAAAAATTAGTTATATTAATTCAATTCATAATTGATTTATTTCAACGTTAATATTCATGTTTTCACTTCTGCCGGCACTCCCGGAGTGCAACCCGTCTTTTTTTTTTTTTTGAAAACCGACTTGCAATTTTTACACTAGGGGTGTAGAATCATGCGCATTACATGAAGTTACAGTTTGCGCGTCGATGGGGCTATCACCCTATATTTGGTATAGAAATCTATATGTGTTTGGTACTCCAACATGAGTAGTCTAAACCTCAATAATAACAGGTGATTAATAAAGTGTTTAGTATCTGTTAGCTGCTATTGTTGCCAAAGCTGTACTTGAAACAATTTGGCATAAACACAGAGGGTTAAATATTGTTAACGGTACACTAGTTAGTACTTTAGTGGCAGTATGCCAGCTCATCGTTTATATTCTAAATCTGGTTCAATAGGAACTATTCCTCTAGGTCAACTTTCAGGACGTCTCCTGAAGATTGATTAACGCCAAATGCAAACAAAACAGATGTTGTGAATGTTAGGGAGAAATAGCATATCTTCACCGAGCGAGGGTACCAAGGGTCTGAGGTACTTAATTAAAACAAACATTAACTGTATGCAGCAATTCACTAAATCTCTTGACGGATCACTTGACGGATCACCCCACTGCTCATCAAACAATCTCCCATTAAACATTAAATCTACCCAGAAAAACGGTAATTAATTCAAACAACACAATTGTAGGTAATAAAGGAAATCATGGGACAGCAAATGTGCTTCCACATACACATGGTGTGATAAATAATCTATCTCTCTACTACAACCACGGAGTAGATAGCTGCACAGAAGGCCGGCTGCATGAAACGATAGAAAGCGCAGGCACACACGCTCAAACTGTGTCAAACAAATGCCAGTCGCGAGTGCGTACAAAACAAATCGAATTGAATTTTCGAACTAAAAAGGAGAGAAACGTTAGAAAAAATCATTAGAAATGATATTGACTTGACGAATCCCTCACTATTTCTTTTCGATCTTTACTTCCCGAGTGAGCAATTTCGTCAAAATGGTCTGGCTATTACTATCAATCCTCGTTTATCTTTATCTCTCCGTTCATAGACCATTTTTCAAGTTTATTCTTACGTAGCGAAAGTTCTCCGACTTTGGTTTGATCTATGTGCCAATTTGTCCCGTTATTTCGCCTTTTGTGTGTTGTGCGGTCATGGAGTATGATGGAATGGAGAGCTTCTGTGTGGGGGACGTCTCACGGACAAGCAAGGCATAGTTTATAGTACGGGCAGAGTTAATCCTGGCGAAACTGTAACTCTTGTGATTCTGCCGATATCGACGAATATTCGGCTGCGAGTGGTGCGTGACTCAAGCGTTAGCCTAGTCACATATCCTGCAACACACAAAACGGCAATTTCGATTTGTAATAAACCGCCGTTAGTAATTTGGGTTGCCTTGAATGTTGTTTTGCATTGTGTCTCATGTGTTGAGGCTTTACCCAATACCCAAATCATGACGTGATGGTGATTATCGAAAGTTAAACGTTTCAATCCTATTGCATTTCTTACGAGACATGCGTCATCAGTGAGTACTCCATTCTCATTACCTTATCCGTTCGTGCACCCGCAATCCTACATACTTTAATAGGTATACTCGAAAGCAAAGAATCAGTGGGCTTCCAACATTTCTAATTTAAGTTAGTTGTTCCACAAGGTCAGAGCTGGTCAAGAAAAGTAGTAGTTCAGTGACTCAACTTCTCGTCTTTAACGAGTTGCTCAAGTTAATCGAGTGAATTGAATTGAATCGGACTATTATAGAATTTGTTTGTACCTAATATATAGTTTATTTTAGATTGTAGCATTATTTTCAGAATGCCACTCTAATATCGCATCTAATTAAGCAGTCGTGGCCCAGTGGTAACGACCACGACTTCTAGATAAATCTTATGATAAAATGTGGAAAAGTAGTAGCCGGGCTATCAAAAATATCAGTTAGACGGCTGGCTGTAAGAGGCTTATAATTTCCACAACTTCTTATAACTTAGAAAGGTATATTAAGCAGAAGGTACAAACTAAAATTATTAAGATTCACTAAATTTTTTTATTAGAGCAGTGGTGGCCCAGTGGTAACGGCCGCGACTTACTAGTTGTAGGTTTGATAGGCGGTTTACTTTGTGTAAATTATTTCATCACTGCTCTCAAAACGGTGAAGGAAAACATTGTGAGGAGACCGGCATGTCCTAGAACCAAAAATTCGAAGATATGTGACATCTACTAACACGTGACTGGGTGCGTGGTGGATTACAGCCCACTCCTTCTCACCAAGAGGAGGCCTGTGCTGTGTCCCAGCAGTGGGAACATTATAGGTTGATATGTTCTAATATCATTAGTTGTTTGTACTAACTCAGTAGAAATCCTGTTTCGACCACGACCTAAATCGTTGATCCTATTTCAGCGATACAGGTACCAGGGATTAAGGTATAGTTGCACAATATTGTTATAAGCTCTGCAGCTACCAAAGCACAAAGAGCATAAATCCATACGGCACAGAAATCTGCATCGAGCATCAAAATTATCCCATTATTATCCACATTAGGGCTGACCACTTACAATATTGCATATTAATTAGGTAAATTAGATTTGAGAGCTGTTGTGACAAAACTAACACACTATTGCTCGGAGGGTAACCAAAGCGAATTACAGTCAAGGTGAAATATTTAAGAGATAAATTTTGATTTAGAGGTGTTTCCATGAAGTTCCTTGCCCGTTCTTGTCCCCTATACAATTAAAAAGTGTATGTAATTGGTTTATTTGCAATAAAGCGTTGAATTTGATTTACTAACTTCGAAGAGATATTAAAAAGGGCACGAAGTTACACCCATTCATGCTGGAATTTCTAAGTAAAACAACCACCAATGCTTGTAGTTCCACGATTTTTTAGATAAATCCTCCACTAGCCTGGCTCACCTCAATAGCTGAGCTAGAAAACCCATTTTCAAATATTTTTATTTCACTACAAAGCTATCCGTAGCTCAACCAACATGCTGCGGATAACACTGTACATAGGGTTTTATTAATGAACTCCGGCAACTGTGGCAACCCTACTACAGACCGTTAGCCCGGCACAGTCTGCCAAACGCAATTGACAATTGAAAACATTAATTAACTATCTTTGTTCATTATTTTAAATAATGCAATTATGCAATATTTGCCAATTACGCTAACTCAATTAAATGTTCATTGATTCCGGGTTGCAACACGAATTAATATTCATTTAATAGTTTGCTTAACCTTTAAATTAATTAATGGTTTGCAATTGTAAATTAGTGCATTTATGACGTATTGGTGCCAGGGTTTGTTTTAACAAATTGGGACATGCAAGAGCTAATCTTCAATATTATGCACAGTTTTGAAACCATATACGTGACCACTGACCAGTAACATAGTATAGAATAGAATACCCTTTATTATATACACCATATAAATTACTGATATTATAAATGTATAATACAATGGGTGACACAATGGGCGCTCTTATTGCTAAAAGCAGACTACCTTTAGATGGATTAAAAAGAGGAAGGGACAGACAATACTGTAGGTAGTCTGTGGTGGAACATTCACATAATACAATAAATTCCATAAAGCATATACTGAAACAGGAGCACAGGAAATGTAATGATGATGATAATAATTAATAATTAAACATAGTTTTGATACATTGACAACTGAAATGAGTTTATTCGTGAGTTTCGTGTCTAAAATCCAAGACATTCAGAAAAAACTTCAAACAAAAACGACGAAAATCTCAAAAGGAAATTTGAAGGGATGTCTACTAATTTATGTTCCACGCTTCACCCCACAAATACCCCAGAGCTCAATATTATAATGAAACAGTACATAGTCAGTTTGGCGTCACTTCCCCGGGGCGATTTATCGTTCGCTACACTGTAATTAAATTCACCTACTGGTGGGGACGGCCGGCGAAATGTCCTGGATCGAGGGATGATGCGGTATTTAGATTTTTGGGCTATAGTTTTTGACGTATGATACACGATAAAGTGTTGCCGGTTTAACGTCAAGTTCAGATAAGTCAAGAGTTTATTCTAGAACTTTTCGAAAAATTTAGTTGGCTAAGTAATTTTATTCACATTAGAGACGGCTGACGAAGTGTTTTGGATTGAGAGGATGACACAAGGATTATGTCGTGTGGTAAGTTTTTAGAACTAAGGAGGATGGCTATAAGAATATAAGCGAAGATTAAAGAAAAGACAGTTACATAGTGCATAGGAAAACATTAAAAAAAAAGACGGGTTGCACTCCGGGAGTGCCGGCAGAAGTGAAAACTTGAATATTAACGTTGAAATAAATCAATTATTAATTTAATTAATAAGTATTACTTATTTTTTTTCAATATTTCTGCGTCACTTTTTTCATTAATAGATGCACTTTGTTCAATTTCCATATTTTAAACACTTTCGGTCTTATTCACAAAAAAAGCCTATTGAAGGTTTAAACCATTCATTAGTTAAAATGCTCAATAGGCCTTTAAAACATTCGATAAAATTTTGTATTCATAAACGCTTCATAAACGTTCTATAACTAGAATGTCCTACAACTTCTAAATGTTGCCATTATAATGAAGTCATCCAACAAATTGGCCAACACATTAAATCGGCATTCCTACGAGAATGTCTGTCTACGAACCGAATATTTGTGTCCATAGACATTATTACGTATGAAAAACTAATTTATTGTCTACAGTTTCAACAGTTTTGACGCGACAACGTCATGGTCGTCATGGAAACAATATGAATATGTCAATGAATGAATTTGATATTGTATGTGTCAAACTAAAAAACTTTTGAATACTTTTTTTGTATTTAAAATAAATGAAATTAAGATCGGAGACTAGTTGCAATAAAGGGCAAAAAATTGAATATTGGTTGGAGGAGGATAAGGTGTGTATCTACTGTTACAGCTAAAATGTGTTCAAAGTAAGTTACGTTTTGTAAACATTCTCAATTTCTTATGCTTGCTTTTGCTTCTAATCCTTAGATTTTTTGGAAGAATTGGTCAGGGAGAGGTCTCCATAATAGAAAATAAAAACACTGACACAAGCACTAACGCTAAACAGCTATATAATAATAAACTAAATTGGTTAAACAGAAGTTCAAAATAAATTAAATACAACTGCGGCTCCTCGAAGTACTATATATATTGTTTACGAAACTGACATTTCAAACATTTGTACGTCAAATGTCATTTTCTTCGGCCATCTTTCTCGTGTCTCGCTTGGTTCACTTCGGTTGGCGCCGCCGTAGAAAGAGTTGGGGGGGGGGGGGGGGGGGGAATCTCTCCTGACGGTCACGTGTCCTGACGCGATGCCCTGACGCGAGTTTAACATTTTTTACCCATTACAAAAAGTGTTCAACGCCGCTAAAGAAGTTTTCACTTCAAAAAAGGGTGGGAATACTGAGATCACAGCCGATAGAGATGCATGAAAGTAGAAGAACATATGCTGCGCCGACCCAAAACAAATGTGGGTAAAGACAGGAAGATAATGAATGATGATGATTATAGTTTATGATGCAAGATACAATAAGCTCAATGGTGTTAAGACTGGTTTAAAATCTAGAGGTGCCTGTGGATTAAAGTCAGGTGCAGAAAGTTAACAGTTAATTAAAATTTTAATAAATCTTTAGACAGCGTTGGGTCGGATTGAAACTTCAAAGATCTTTGATAATCTTCGTTTTCGTTAAGATAAAGCTACTGACATTGTTAACAAGCGTTACTCGATTATGACGACAGTCTACAGTGTTCCAACTCTATAGGATAGCTCTCAGTATTTGGTATAGCATATTAAATTCCTAGAATTTACTCGGAAGCCCTGTCGATACTATCCGAACCAGAATTTTGCGGCCAAAATGTCGTTGATTGAATTTGGTCTCTTTCGTGATAGGACCTCAACATGATAAAAGCCTGGAGCCGAGTGTGCCTGGGTGACGTTGACACTAATTAATATTGACGTTTTGTATCGTGTCAGCTATGGGATGTTGTCGAATATTGGATGTTGCGACATTTTCTGTTTTAAGGCGGGCCCTTCCCGATCAATTAAGTATATTGCACAATATCGCGAATTGCGCATATTTTTGACCGTTTAGGGTCAATATTGAAAGAAAGAAAGAAAAGTATTTATTGGTGCTCGCACGGGAATATCACAAACTAAATTAAACACACAAAAAAATACAATAACAAACACACGACATGACACACAATATTGAAGATTGATTGAAATTATTGAAATATATTGCGCAAACTTATTGGGTCCTCTAAGGTTACACTAAGCCTACAATAAGTTATGATAATAAATAAGATAAGATGGTTCATACTTTGGTTAATTCGTGTATTAATTGTTGTTACGACCTAGACACCTAATTATATTATGTGATACCTAGTTATATGACAACTAAATACCAAGTTTATACTAGACGCATGTAACGGTGCTAGCAGTAAATCTATTTGATTCATCTTAAAAACTTTCGTCGTCATATATATAGTACTGCAGTTCGTCTGGTTGATAAGATTCGACTCCTAAAACAAAAATGTAAAAGCTTTCAATGCTTTTCAGTATTTCAACACACGTTGTCACACTCTCTTGAATCTTCATCGAATTACGTCGTGCTCAGACATCGCCACTGAAATATTATTGTCGCGTTATCGTCGCCATGTCTCGTCGCCAGTGTCCAGTAGACTGTGCAGTCTATACTCGAGTCCCGCCACCCTTTCAATGTCGTCTCGTCCATATATACGCTTTTACACACGCTTCGAATACCTCTTTTAAAAATAAACGCATTAGAAAATCGATTTTCAATCTTGTTATGCTAGGTATGCCAATATTCCATGTTATGATTAAGGTACATACATGCAATTTTGCTAATGGATAGCGAACCATGTAGAGTTTTATGTACAAAATTGCAATTTTTTTCTTCGGTATTGAAATATTTCAGCGTTTTATTAGATTTTCCGTTCGTTGGTACTGATATTAGATGTTTATTGTTGTACGCTTTTTATTTTAGGCGAAAGCTTTCGATAATAAATATCGGTGACATTTTCAAAAATCGTTGAAGTTCTGCTGTGTTTGTGCATGTAAGTTTCATGTCTGTAAAGTACTCGTACACACGATCAATGATAGCGGAGAAATCCTAGCGTGGGAACCAGAATCAGCAAGTCCTTATCGTTTCTCTCAAATCGCATTAAGAAAGTTCGCTCAACTCCACCGTGTTCGCATAAAGTCGTGTCCAGATGTGGCCACAGTAACGTCACTGCGTTATCGCCGCCATGTTCAGTGAGCTCAGTACTCCGGAACCCGTCGCCGGTCACTGTCCTGTTCTGTTACTATGTGCAACTTGGCACAATAGGTACGTGAAACTGTGCCTCCGCCTACCAGACTATTAGTAACAGAAAGGAAAACTTAATGGGACTAGATCTTTGTGTATTCCTTCTTTATGACAAGACATGTATTTAAGAGTCTATGGGTGGAAGTATTTTAACAACCTTAAAAAAACACACAAGCGAATTGAACCTCCCCCTTTTTGAAGTCGGTTTACATAGATGAATAATTATTTGCCGTCCCAATGTCATTGCAGAAGCTATTCGTTTAGTAGCTATAATAACGTTCCAATGATTAACGGAGGTTTATTTAGCTTCCACAGTGTAGTCAGCAATCTTTGATTCTCACGCTGATTCGATCTATAAAATCCGAAACACGTACCAAGACTATCAACAAACTGCATTCACACACACACACACAACATGTTACCGTCTGCCAGTTCAACGGACATAACAGTAGTCTCTACGAGCCTACGAGTGTACGAGCCGGGAAGTGAACCGAAAACAATGTCCCCGCATGCTGCCACTGATGGGGCAGTTAGAAAGTTTTGCGCGTTTTATCTATATTTGTTCGAAACGCTTGCATAGTGTGTTGTAGAACTTGTAGTTGAAATCTGTAGGACGTTTATGTAAGTTGGAAGTTGAGCTATTTTTGTTGGTGTAGAATAGAATTGAAAACATACTGGGACTGATCTCTTTATGCGCTGTTTTCTACTGTTGAATTTAGAACTAGAGCTTTTCTCAGTTGACATAAAATAGTCGTATACAGCATAAGCATTATCATCCTATAATATTCCCACTGCTGGAACACAGAGGGAGAGGGAGTGGTCTGTAATCTACCACGCGGGATCAGTGCGGGTTGGTAGAAGTCACATGTCTTCGAATTTTTGGTTCTGAGATCCGAGATGCTGCCGGCTTCCTCGCGATATATTCCTTCACCGTTTTGAAAGCAGTGGTGATGAAATCATCATCATCATCATAATCAGCCTATAATGTTCCCACTGCTGGGACACAGGCCTCCTCTCGGTGAGA
This sequence comes from Amphipoea oculea, assembly GCA_945859645.1. Taxonomy (NCBI): domain Eukaryota; kingdom Metazoa; phylum Arthropoda; class Insecta; order Lepidoptera; family Noctuidae; genus Amphipoea; species Amphipoea oculea. The sequence continues at coordinate 17,542,031 of OX243865.1, read as the reverse complement.
GGGAGTGGGCCGTAATCCACCACGCGGGCCCAGTGCGGGTTGACAGATGTTACTTGTCTTCGAATATTTGGTTCTAGGACGAAATAATTGATGAAATAATTTACACAAATCTGGGTTCCTTCCTACAACTCGTAAGTCACGGCCGTTACCATAGGGAAACCACTGGTCACAGTCGCACATAATGCCGAAAGAATTCTCATGTCAACAGTTTTCGAGTGCAAAATATCTTCAGTCCCTTTTATGAAGTGAAAATAATTTCCATAGTTTGAAATTTTCTATTGAATTCGAAACAATCCGTTTCTTTTGTCCAATAAACTATTCGAGCTCCTCTAGGTTTCAAAAAAGAAAATACCGCTCTGCTTTGTGGCGAGTAGCACACAAGGATTTCCTTTGTCCTAGATTAGTTATTTGCATGCGTTTGTCTCAGACTGAAAAACGGTTTCTCTTTTTACACATAACTAAAGGCTTATTTACATTTGTCACTTTCATTGTTTAAATGCGGCTAGTCTAAATAATTTGCTTTGCCACCAAGGCAAAGATTGTGGTGTGGAGCAGCAAATGCCATCCTAACTTCCTAATATTATAAATGCGAAAGTGACTCTCTTTGTTTGTTACGCTAAAACGGCTGAACGGATTTGGATAAAATTTGGCACACAGATATATCTTGCCCTGAGTACGGACATAGGCTACTTTTCATCCTGGATTGCAGACGAAGTCACGGGCAACAGTTAGTATAGTACTCAATATATTGATTGCATTCCACAATGTGAACCTAGGTGGTAGGTTTTACAAAGACATGATAATTGTGGACTATACAACATTATTTTTAGTATATGCGAAACCTGAATATAGTTTGTTCAGAATAAGTAACTGAATCGATTCCAATAATTTTTACCCCATGTTATATTTTGGCCCAAAAATATTTAAAAAAGGTTAATAGTTGGACACCCCGAGTATATTATACTGTGCCCCGAGGAGCGACTAAGTAGGTAGTTATCTACCATACGCGCACAATGGCGCGGCGCGGACGCACAGCGAGCGGGGCGACCGGGGCGGGGGTGCCCGGGTGCAGCAACCTCAGTCACCCGGGTACCACTGGTTGGCGCGCACGTGTCGCGTGGGTCCAACTGCATAATCGCGAGCGCGCGGCCGCCGAGGCCGAGTTGTGTTTCGGTTGATCGTGTACTTACCTATCGTATGTAAAAAGTGTCGTGTAACCATGACTTTCTCATACACAAACGTCCAGTACACAGAAACAACGATAACAGTGATAACGTATTCCTGGCAGTGCAGCGGTACGAGGAGCAATCAGAGTATCGTGAAACACAATGCTTTGCCGTGATGATTAACATTTTTAAACACGCCAAGATGGTTAATTGTAGAAAGTTATTATCTGTACCTACAGCCTGCTGTGGTTAAGTAATGCGATGTTTAACACTTTTCATCCACTTTGAACAAATCGCATTGACTACATTGTATCACTTACGGCTTACGAATAAGTAATTACTTATTCGTAGCTTACGGCTGCATTTATTTACGAATAAAGTACATTATAATAACTACCTACACTTGACCATTACGACAGTCCAAAGCCTGCAAGTGTGATGGAAAATGTTATCACCAGTTAATTACAATACAATCGCCGCGCGGTACGTTTAGGCACGCGGTGGGGGAGACCATGTGTTTGGACGGACAAACAGGTAACATAACAAGCTTATAACTTGGTGATTATTCATGATACAGTTTTGAAATTTTGTACATAGATTCTTTACATAAAAATACTAGACACGTGTTTCGGGTTTCGCATATACTAAAAATAATGTTGTATATGCCGCAGAAAGCAATGTGTCAGGAACTTCTTCTTAGCGTGTCGATAGCAATCTAAATGGATTCGGCCCAGAATCCGGCTACGTGTTTGGCGCCATTACTAGCGTCCATCAGTTCCTGTAACGTGCAGCTGGCAGGACACGCAGGTCATGATATTAAGTGTATCGTTTGTGGAACAGCACCACAGTTATACTCCAAGGCCGAGTCGTCTATGTATCCCCACCTGAACAGTTTTTCCTTGCTTCGGCCAATACGGGTCCGGAGTCCATTTAAGGACTATGACGGGAACTGTTCGTTCTTCATGTTTGCTATAAATCATTGAGTCTCAAATAATGTGCGCAATATGGATGGAGTAATGGAGCTATGGCGTTGACGCTGTGTGAGCGTGCGTGTTTCATCGCCGTCGCGCCGCCCGTTCGATGTCCACCGCGCACAGGATAGATTGAAAGCAGCACATGAAGTAATTTTTTGCTCCGTTGGTGTAATTGTTGTATGGCGTTCCAGTAGGATGATAAATAAATAAGTAATAATAATATTCCACAACTATCACACAACGCCATCTAGTCCCAAGCTAAGCGGAGCTTGTGTTATGGGTACTAGACAACTGATAAACATACTTATATATTTCTAAATACATACATATTATAGATAAATTACACCCAGACACACAAACATTTGTCCTGGGTGGGAATCGAACCCACGACCTCCGGCATAGCAGTCAGGGTCACTAACCACTAGACCATCAGGCCTGTAAGTGTTTGTGTTTCCGCAGTAAAACACTGTTAGCTTCCTCGGCACTCTAAATCGAGTATGCAAATAATATCAGTACAGTTTACGAGTCAGTAGCCTAACTGTTCTGTATCTTGTATCAACATGCATCATGTGCGCGAATATATCACCAGCCTGGTTAGATAAGCCCGGCCGGCGCCGACCTAATCTATGTCCTGTGTGCGGTTGATGGCTGTACATGTGCTTGATTGTACAGACGCCAGCACATTAGGCTACCCGAAACTGTCAAATTTTCACAATCAACTTTGAACCTTAAGTTTTAGTGATAAAGTTGAAAATCTATTAAAGAAATTTGACAGATTGTATTAGCTTGATGTGCTGGCGGCGTCTGCACCTACGGAATTAAATGCCTTACTTTATTAACGTCTCTTGGTTGGTGTTGTGTGTTTTGGATAGAAGAATATGTGCTAGCGAAAAAAGAAAGTTGTATACGTGATAAAGTGACAACAAAGTCTGTAGAATCCTTAAGGTATGATTCCGATCTCGGCAGCACGCAGCAGTGCTGCCGCAGCATTGCTGGTTCCCATATATTCTCTATAGGAATGTCGCGCAGCATTGCTGCCGTGCTCGGAATGTAATCTCATATGAACCCATAGAAAATGTATGAGGACCAGTAGTGCTGCGACCGTACTGCCGCGGCAGCACTGCTGCGTGCTGCCGAGATCGGAATCATGCCTTTAGAGTGACAACAAAGTCTGTAGAATCCTTAGAAGACCCTAGGTCATCTTTAAAGATGACATTCATGACGTACTGTGTGTTGCGAGTTTACTCAAGAATTCGACTTTTTTTTCAAACACATGAAACACATACACAGCTAAGAATGTATACAGGGTGGCAAGAATATCGACGCGCAAACTGTAACCATGAATTCTGCACAACAGCATAAGCGGCGAAAAATTTCGAGCCAGCACCACTAATTGCGCAACACATTATCGATCACATTTGGAATCATTTTGAAGGATATTGCTAATCCATTGCTTTATATGTTCGAAAAATTTGTCTGCTACAACGTAAACAACGCAATTATTGTTCTTGAAATGTCAAAATGAAAGCCATTGCTACTGTTAGTGTGTTACGCAATTACTCCACTGGGGTTTCATTATCATGTACTTAATCCATGGTAATAGGTTGCGCGTCAATGTCCCTGCCACCCTGTATAGGTATATAATATGTATAAGTTGTACACTGTGTATAATTCTATAGAACTCCTTTTTTTATGGATGGGAAATCATCAAATGACCCTTACCGCTCTGGGTGGAGCGGAAGGGAGTGTCAGACTCTTACTGACTAAAACCCATCCGTGTTCCTTCCTTAGCCCTATATGTTCCGGGGTAGCGGTAACCCTTTCGGATAATCCCGCACCCCCAGCAGACTTCGGCCCTCAAATGAAATCATTTATTTGCTCGAATATGGGTGCATAATGTACCCAAGCTCCAAAGTTCAAGGTTTCTCACTAACACTAGAATTAAATGATTAACTAACACTTTTACGAGTCTTTTCCCAATCATCGAGTCTTGCATCAATGTCCCTGCCACCCTGTATAGGTATATAATATGTATAAGTTGTACACTGTGTATAATTCTGTAGAACTCCTGAAAATATGAATGAAATATAATACATGTGATATTTCAGGAGAGTACGCAATTCACACCGTCCGTATCCGTAATTCCGTATCTCACATAATATCCCAGGTGATAAATTGCTACGTTTACGGTTTACTGACGATTTATGTGTAGTTAAATCAAGCAATTAAAATTAATCTTCATTTATTACAGTCCACTTGTGTATGTTATGTAATGACAATCAAACAAAAATAACAGAACACAATCTTATTTCCAAATGCAGACTTTCACTACAAATAACAACATGATTTTTAATTTAAAAATAAATATTTTAGGCATTGCCTCAGCAACAGCAAAGTGTTAGTGCAACGAGAAAGTCTTTCAATGCTTCGGCGAGGCAGGCCGAGTCGAGGCGAGGCGAATGGTAGCGAGGCGTAAAAATGACATTAGTGCGTGGTTCACTGTGCGCGACCGCTCACCGAGTACAGTCCGTACCAAGAGAGTACAGTCCGTACCAAGATAAAGTTGTCAACTTCCAATATGACACTTGCAGGTGCATGTGATAGGCAAAAGTCTAAAAAACTATTTAAAACTGTTGTTACTGGTTGTCGAACTGCAAGGAAAATGGTATTGTGTACCCAGTTTCCTGTTTTGATATCCTTGACATTATTTCCACCCTCTATGTGTACATATGACTGCATGGACCGCTTCTGATAAACGAGCTGACAGATTTTGACAAATGAGCTGTCAAAAGACATACGGACAGGGCGCCCTGTGTCAGAGCAAATGTACCGACAACATCATGTAAAATCAATATTGCAGACTTTTACCAACATGAAATGTTTACTGACAGTATTTCGGATGCAGGGTTGTGTAAAATGACTGGTGGTTCATTGTCCGCCTCTGCGGAGTTACAGACTGTTCTTTTGTGGTAAAGTTGTCAACGCTCTCTGTCACACTTCGATGTGAGCGAGGACAGGTGCATGTTATAAGCGATTGACTGTTCACTGTATGCAGAATATTTTGATGTATGGAGCTGGAACCCAACAACGTCTAGTTTCCATTGCATGGTCTTTTACCTAAGTGTAAATCCAATTTACAAACAACGACTTAGAAACTAAACGCGTTCAGCACATCTAAACCGCGTTCAAGAGCTGTCAGTGTCAAAATTGTTGTGAAATATTGACACGGAGAGCTCTTGAAGGCAGTTTAGAAGTACATTTAGAAGTACAGATATCCTTATACAGTAGTTTAATTAAATAGCAATCTCCTTTAAAGGCAAGCCTTTTATATGCAAACCATATATTCAGAAGATCGAAGAACCATAACACTAACTTCGCATACTTTACTCCGATACCTCTTTATTTAAAACCTTTAAAAGTCAAGTACCAAAAATTCAACTGCTTCAATTTATAAAACTACCGTCATAGCATTTTATTTCGGGGCGATATCGTCAGTATTCGTCAGTTTATGACTTGCACCGAACGAGAGCGTACGTTCGCTTCGCGTTCCTCCGTACTGAAGCGCGGATGAAAGGAATCTCCGACGCAGTTTCTGTGACTATTCAATAAATGTTCGTTCTTTCAGAATTCAGAACCCAGAGGCAGAACTTGTTTCTGACGTGTAACGTTAATTAACGTGCGCCCTTTGTTTTTGTTTGTTTGAAAGGTTAACACTCCTCATAAAATCAGTTAGTGCTATTACAAGAATATTTGAACTAATAAATATTTTTACTTGTTTCAGGTACAAATTCTGACCGATGGAGGCATGGTTTCCGACAGCTAAAAATATGCTAGAAGAGGTTTTATTTTTAATGCCTTTTTCCAAACATACCTAATTACCAACATTATTATAAATTAATGACGTTCAAGAACAGAGCATAAAATAAAAAAAAATATGATGTTCTTTACGCAATGGATCTTACCCGGCTCAATTCTAGCATAAACTATAAAAAGTGCCGGATCAAGGGCACATGATAAATATGTAGATTGAGTTATTACGACGAATCGTAACTTTCCACAAATAAACTTTAAACGGAAATATGTGTTCCATAATGTTTTTAAAGCGTAATTGAGTTCGATAATAAACATTCCGGAATTTTATGCCGATATGAATTTATGCTTTTCTCTCCATCCTGCGAACGAAAAGAGATGGTGATCTGCAATGCGTAAGCTTATATTGTAAGGTTATTAATTAACCCAAACACTTCTAACGTTTTATTTGGACAAAAGGACTAAATTAGTTTGGTCTTTAGCTACAAATAATTTTAATTTGCAAAAGTGAATATCGGCTCTAAAGGTATGATTCCGATCTCGGCAGCACGCAGCAATGCTGCCACAGCAGTGCTGCCACAGCACTACTGGTCCCCATATATTCTCTATAGGTTTATATGAGATTACATTCCGAGCACGACAGCAATGCTGCGCAACATTGCTGCGTCACATTGCTGCTGTGCTCGGAATGTAATCTCATATAAACCTATAGAAAATGTATGACGACTAGTAGGGACGCGGCAGCACTGTCGCAGCAGCGCTGCGACAGCAATGTTGCGTGCTGCCGAGATCGGAATGATACCTTTAGAATAGTGACAGATCGTAATTGAAAATACCTCGCTTTTAGAAATAACATGCAGAGATTGCAGAAGAATTATGATCAGTGACTATCTCCAACATTAGTGTTACAAAAAGTTACAAAAGCGAAAACAACGGAAGTATTCCAATTAAAATCTATTACAGGCGCTATAAAAGTAGATGTGTTCAATAAAGGATCTATACCAATGGAGCACTATTATGATTCAATCGCCGCCCGCTATTAGGGTCAATAAAGGTCGCGATTGGAATCCCGGCAGTTCTATGACCCATTGCGTAATATAGCTATAAATATAAGTGGGACTCCTTCATAGCCCAATTGACGGTGGTATGAAAGATAGTTTTAAACAGGAGTCACCAAAATTGCGGGCCGCCGATCTATTTTGTGCGAATCTTTTGTAAACAGTTACTTTAATAACTAAAACCGTAGTACTTTAAGTATTCTGTGCTAACATTAGTTTTTAAATTATTTAATTAGGTCCGCGCTTTGTATTTTCCGCCGTCTGCGTCGACACGACAACCGACGACGCGAGGCGCAAGCCGCATGAAGCTGCAAATGTTTTCGGGAGTAATAAAACTACTCTACAGATGGAAATTATACATAGATGCCCAAGAAAACACAAAAATACGGAAGTTCCTTGCTAAGAATTTTGGATAAAATTTGTTAAATTTAGCTTTAAAGCAACAATGACAAATTACAATATTTCAAATCTAAATTTCTAATTTGTGAAGCAGAATTTTCTAAGATGAACTTCATTAAAAATACGATCTCGACTTACCGATGAACATCTTTTAATCTTCGTTGCTAACTTGTATTCAGAGAAGTCTTTGTTGTACTTAGTTCAGGATTTGATAAAAACGTTATGATTTACAATTCTACCAAAATCAAAATCATCAGGTAATTGAAAAAGCAGAAATTGCTGTCACAAAGCACAAAGACGGCTTCTAAATTGAATGTAGTTATTTTAACTCTAAATTGAATAGAATACTGTTTATTATGTACATACCTATAGTATATCTACATTATGATCCAGACCAGACATCGATGATAACCAATCATAATCTATTTTTTTTTCAAGTACTTAATGGTTTCAAATGATGACCTACATGCCAACTAAAGGCATTAAATTCATGAACTAAATAAAGACTAGTTGGCATGTAGAATTTGATACATTAGAGTTTGATTATCTTTTGTCTAACGTATTGGAAAATATTCCAGTGTTTGTTAAAAGTTAAAAGAAAACAACTTAAGAATTTACTAATTAAATTAATTTATTTGAGAATTGTTTGTGTTGAACTGGATTGGAATCGGATGACATCCCAATTAATTAATTAGAGATGTCAATACAGGCTTCATGTTTCACACCTTCAAGTGGAGCTTCCTTAGATCCTACCTATTAGATCCCAAGTGATTTAACGGTTGATTCCGATGATTTTACTGTAACAACACCCATTTGATTGTAAGCCCGTTTAGGATCCAACAGAATATACGGAAAACTTTAAATATCCAAAATTCCTTCCTTATTTTATCTTTACAGTTGTTGAACACAAAAACAGGTCGCCAACTTGCCTCATTCCACTTCTCACCAAGACAAATGTTCAAATACCCGCAATAAAATTTAATACCAAACAATATCCTTGGGGACATAAAAATCTTACGGTCTTCCGGCGACCGTTTATTACACACCCCCCTTGGAAAGTTTTAATAGTGATATAAAAGTCGTTTTAAAATAGTTTCTACAGGCACTCTCCGAACTTGTATCGTAAAAAAGTTCAGGTGAAATAAGAACGCCGCTTACTGAGAAACTTTGACGTCACCGTTTCGAGATTTCTTTATTCTGGCCGTATTGTTGCGTTGTATAAAGTAACAATTTTCACTTGGATCTGTAATTGTTTGTGAGGTTTTTTATGTAAGAAAGAAAATGTTGGTATATTTTATTTTTTAATGTAGCATTGCGATAAATTGTCGGTCTGCCCTCGGTCTAGCTCTTCTATTAGCTTTAAACACAGGCTTTTGCTTTGGACTTGAAGTAAATACTAGCTTCATGGAATTCTTTGTTAACTCAATGCATAATTAAATATTACAATTCATTTACAGGGGCAAAGAATAACAATTTTTTTAATGTACAGTCAAGTGGAAATTCCTTGCGCGCTTTATGAAGCTTAGATTGGACTCTTGACCTTTAACGCTACAATTTTTATTAGAGACGCAATTTCTCCAGTTACCTAGAACACTAAATTACTGCCTTCTAAATGAAATTTCTCATCCCGCATAAAACGGCTTTTCGTTATAATAATATTCGCTTTCATTCCGCCAGCAAATATTTTCTCGGGGAATTATTTCAGCTCCTTTTCGCTCTCTTGTATATTATCTACTCATATCACTAATGTAACAAGGCCGGTAATATGAGTTATGGGATGCCATCCAGGGTTCACATGAACCCTTTCCTGTAAAATCAATGAAACAATTTCCTGATTCAGGTCTGTGCCAAATAACCGTGTCGCTTTCTACGTCATTCAGTGTCCTCACGTATTCTTCAGTCACGTCTCATTGGCTTTCTTCAACTTTCTCGGCTTGCATCTTATGATTTGATTTTGAAAGACTTCAAAAGACTTGTCATATATCCATTTTTTTTTTTCAAATAAATTTACTTTATGTATATTATTTTATTGTATCCATACCCGGCTCGTCATTCAATTTACTTCTTTGAAAGTTCTTGCCTGTTAGAAAATGACGAGGGCAAAAGGGAAAGTCAAATTTCGACACAATGGACTAGTCATCCGTCAACTATTTTGGTTAACATGCGTGACATCAATTGAAAATTCTTTAACAGAGTAAAAATGAATGTTTATTATATTCAAGACACAAAACATAATGGGCTGTCGTTCAAATATTTAATATAAATATTTGCTTACATAGTCGCGAGCCACGTTACCGTTATCTTGTTTACACTCTAGTAACCGTACTAGTAGTCATTACTATTATCATAATATAATACAGTCCCATGTACGTGGAACCGGTTGTAAAATTATCGCAGTGTGTTATTAAAGCGGTATCTAATGTGTCAGAGGCGTCCGCTCCGCGTTGCGGGTCAACGCGCTCTGACTCATGTGCGTGCGGGCGTGGAGCACTGCACTGGAGCCATAGCGCAAGCGCGACCACACTACATGTGCTCTCGCGCAGCATTTGGTGCAGCTTTTTACCGACTTCAAAAAAAGGAGGTTATTAAACCGGTACTGTTGGTAAAACGCCCTATCATTTTTCACTGGGCATTCTTTTATTGAACCCACTTGTCGCTTCGCCGCTGGCTCCTCTAACAACTAAGCATAGTCTGTTCCTTGTTATTTTTGTTTCGAAAGAACAGAAAGATATTCTTTGTATTAACTTCGTTTCAATACGAAACTTTGTGTTATTACCATTCCCAAACATCATCATTTAATAATTATAACCCTTCTGAATAACATTCATTAATATTCGTAAAACTTTGACAGGAATCAGTCCACTGGTTTCTAAGTCTATTCCGAACAGACTCAAGTTCTCATGACGCGGTTTCGCTTTGAAATTATAATAATTGAAGAAACAAAAAGGTGCAGACTCAGAGGTCGAATTTGTAGTGTTGTTTCGGTGAACCGAGGCCTGAATTTAATTAAACGACCGTCAAAGCGGATATGGACGGCTTGATGAATCCCTACGGAATATTTGATACTCATGCGCGGAAGCCTACTCTCACAAAGTTGTAGGTAGGCCAGTGTATGTGCAAAATTGCCTATTGCTGTATTTCGTGTGACAAAACGGTGGTATTTAATTTCAGGAGTAGGTATAATCAAGGTACAAAATGATTTTGGGACCAACTGCTTGGCACTGAGATAAACATGTTTTATGTAATATGGACTACTGAAACAACTGTACTAATTTGTATGTAGTTTGTTTTGCATTAATTAAATACACTCGGCGTCACAAAAATCGCACCTCTTTAAAAATTCCCTTCAAAGTCATTTTAACCCTATTAATCAATGGTAGACATATGACTATAAGGTATCATTGGAAAGGCAATTTATTTAAATTTCAGAATAAATCTATGGATTTGGTTTTTTGTTTACCAGGGAATAAAAAAAAGCAAGCTAATGCAAATGATTAAAAAGTTAAATTTTATTTTATCAGCAAAAATTACAACAAAGTCCTTAAAAACAACTTAAAACCTAGTGTTACCCCCCCTAGCCCTGATGACTGCTTCCATGCGTTCTCTCATGGACCTAATTAATGTGACAACAGTCTCTTGCGGAATGTTGTCCCATTCTGCAACGACGGCATCTTGGAGGTCTTGGAGAGTGGTAGGGGCAGGATCACGTGCCCGTACTCGCCGTTTCAGTTCATCCCAAAGGTGCTCAATAGGGTTTAGGTCTGGACTTCGCGTCGGCCAGCGCATAACAGGGATTCCAACTTCTTGGAGGTAGTCTTTTACAATTAAAGCGGTGTGACAGCGGGCGTTATCGTGCATTAACGTGAACCCACTGCCAACAAAACCCGCATAAGGGACAACCTGCTCCTCTAAGATCTCTGTTATGTACCGAGCAGCAGTCAGCGACCCTTGCCCGCGAGCACTTCCAGTCCGAGAAACACACACAATGTTCGTTTTGCCGTCGATTGACATGCCGCCCCAGAACATGCACGAGCCACCCCCGTATTCCACTGTCTCTTGAATACAGGCTTGTGCGAATCGTTCCCCTTGCCTCCTATACACTCTTCGACGCCTGTCGTTGCAGAAAAGACACACCCTCGTCTCATCCGAGAAGAGCACAGCCCTCTATTGGTCTATTGTCCAATCCACATGGTCACGGGCAAATTGCAACCGGTCTCTCCTATGCTGTGCAGTCAATTTTGGCCCTGTAGCAACCCTATGAGCTGCAATTTTTTTTTCCTGCAGTCTTCTTCTAATCGTGGAGATGCTTACAGAAGTTCTGCGAGCTGATCGCGGTTGTTGTTGCAGCTCAACAGCATTGGAGAACCGATTACGTAAAGACGTCGAAACAATGAAGCGATCGTCTCTTTCGGATGTGCACCGTTGTCTTCCAGATCCACGTCTTCGGATATAGCCACCAGTCTCTTGGAAGCGTTGGAACGCAAAACGACTCAAGTTCAGTTGCCGAGCAACATCACATTGCCGCATCCCTGATTGCAGTAGTGCAATGACTTGAGCGGCTTCATCTGCAGTGGTATCCATCTTCTGGGGTATTTTTCTTGCTGTAGCTGTTCACGTGTGTTCACTTCAAAGATTGAATAGCGAATGACCAACATTTAACCCGGGTCGCCCGTTTTATACCCTTGTAGGGAGATGCAATTAAGTGACCGTTGTAATGCGTATTTAGACAACTTTTTTTTAACGTTACGTGCTAATGAGATCTGTTGTGTTTAGGAATTCTAACTGTTGTTAATTTAAAGGTCGTTAAACATACTTTCAATTGATACCAATATTAATTGGGTTTAATGTATTCGTTGCTGGCGGGATATGCTTTAAACTTATTTTCGAAGAGGTGCGATTTATGTGACGCCGAGTGTACATAGTTTCATTAAAATAAACATCTATCGGGCTATATTCTTAGCATAGCTTCCACTGCCTCGTGCTAGAAAACGTAGTTACAGTTTAGTTACCCCACTCTGGGTAATAAAGAAAATTTATTCGATTTTCTCTTATGTCAAGTGAGTTGTTAGAAGCAAGAGAAAATTATAAATACAACGTTTAACATCTAAATGAGCATGGGTTCATTATTCAAAGGAACCATAAAAGTAAGTACTAATAAAATGTACAATCTTTGAGACGTTTTATTGCATTTTTCCTGTATTTACGAGGAAATTGTATTGACATCAACCAAACCTGTTATAATTATGTAGGTAGTTTTCCGACCTTCTTGCAACATCTTTCTGGCGAGTAAAGTTGTTACCTCCATTTTCGTCGAGGACTTCTTTGTTAGTGACGATGGGCTCAAACGGACTCACCATAATTTTTGCAAGAGATCTATGGTTAGCGGTGCCGTAAAGCCAATCCGTGTGAATCTTAAAACACCAATCCCTTATTATTTTATAAACGTTGCTTAAAGTTAAAAAATAATGATTAGCGACCGTTTAACCATACATTTTTACGTCTAAAACATCTCTTACCTTTAAGCAACATACATCAAAGTTTCCATGTGAATTAGTGACATTCAGAAGGAACGAGATTCCTTATACCTTTGCAGTTACTTTGGTTCGATATCATTTGTTTTTCTTACAATGATTTTAATCAGAAAAAGGGTACAATAGTGAGAGTGAGACAACTAAACAGCTGATTGAAAGGAAAGGAGGTAGAAACAAGTGAAATACGTTAAGGGTCTCACGTTTTTTGTAATTATTTGCAGGTCAGTGTCAGGTTGTATGTTCAACAAAATATGATTGGCGACTGTACAACAGTACAAGTATGTATTTACAGAATTATAAACGCTACTTCCCCACTGCTCAACTAGATTGCTCAACTGCTCTTGAGGCACTGGCCACTAACGAGCCCTCACGGCGGCGGGGGATGCTGTTGCCCAGGGTGGCGTCGTCTTCAGGCGTCGACTCCAGGGCAGGGTATTGAAGGCATTGGCGATGTCTAAGGACACCGCCAATGCCTTCAATACCCTGCCCTGGAGTTGCATCAGGGAGGCACTCCGGTATCACCGGATGCCGACCTACCTCTGTCGCGTGGTTGAGGCCTATCTGACGGACAGGGTCGTCATCTACCCCGGTCATTAAGGAGAGTGGAACCGGCGAGAGATGTCCTACAGGGATCGGTCCTGGGGCCGCATCTGTGGGACATTCGGTACGACTGGGTGCTGCGCGCCGACCTCCCTAGCGGCGTCAGCGTAGTTTGCTACGCTGACGACACGCTGGTCCTGGCGCAAGGGAGGTCGCACCAGGTGGCGGCTGAATTAGCGACACGCGGGGTTGCGACAGTCGTTGAAAGGATCCGGCAACTGGGACTCGAGGTGGCCTGGCTCGAGTCGACTATGAAGTATCTGAGACTTGTCCTTGACAGCCGGTGAAACTTTGTAGAGCATTTCCGTCGTTTGGCTCCCAGACTGGAGCGGGCCGAGGCTGCCTTGAAGCGGCTCCTGCCCGATCTAGGGGGTCAAAACGCCTCGTGCCAAAGGCTACGCGGGGGTCGTGCGGTTCATGGCCCTTTACGGAGCACCGGTGTGGTCCCGTTCATTGAGGCGGTGACCAGCCCGGTGGTTGAACGCGTCCCATAGGATCATGGCCGTCCGGCTAGTCCGGGGATACCGCACGGTCTCCTGGGAGGCGGCGAGCCTCCTTGCCGGATTGCCGCCATGGGATCTGGAGGCTAAAGTTCTCGCCCACATATGGGAGTGGCGAGAGGAGGCAAAACAATCTTTGCGCAGGAGACGCTCTGGGCGTCGGGAATCGATAGCCGATTCCCGCGGGGCAATTGTGTAACACATTATCAATCGGAATCGGTTTCATTTTGACAGTTCAACAACATTCATTACGTTATTTACGTGTTGTGCACTTGTGCAGACACATGTTTCGAACTTATGAAGCAATGGATTAGCAATTTGCTTCAAATTGATTCAAATTCCGATTTATAGTGTGTTACGCAATTAGGGTGCCGCCGGCCACCGTAGGCGCGGGCTTGCGGACGGCGAGCTATGGGCAACTCGCTGTCCGGTAAGGGCCAGGCCCGGGTCGACGGCGCGTTGTGTTCCACGCGCGCTTCAAAGAGATGTGTGCACTAACTGACGGGGTCCGCTAGGGCCGATGCCTGCCGGGGTCTTGGTGATTTGGATTTTTTCTTTCTAGTCTATAAATATAGTTGTGCAGTTTTAGTTGATCAGCGGGTATTACCCACTGCTCAACTATTCATAGTTGAGCAATTACCAATTGAGCCATTGGTATTACCTACTGCTCAACTTTATGCAGTTGAGCAATCTAGTTGAGCAATGGGGAAGAAGTGATTATAAACCATATATTCATGAATGCAAAAAAACGTGAGAAAATTTGAACTTCGCGGGCTGCGTTACCGCATCAGTATGACGAGGAAAAGAAATGCTTGCTTAGTAGAACTAAAAGACATGAAGTCGACTTGGGTAATAGTATCTTACATACACGTTGTAGTCATTGATATAATATATCAATGGTTGTAGTAATAAAATCAAGCTACGATCATACTAGTAAGTACAACAAATAAACAAGCAACGTTTGTTGAACGAGCGTTGATGAGTATGCGATGGGAATGACTGTTACAACACGCGGCGCGTTTCAATACAATGCGATTGCTAGGGCTGATCCTGACGGGAATCGTTGCGGTTCGATAAATATTTCCCAACTTATGATATTATGGTTGTCGATATCGAATTTGGGATTTGTTCAGTATTGTTTTATTAGATTAGTGGAGTTGGAAGATTTGATGCGCTGAACCCAAATAAATCGGGATACGACAGGATGCCGTTGAGCTGCGTGGTTGATGTTCGCAACTTTATAACTACTATATTATGTAAACTGTGTTTTAAAGTTGTAATTTATATTCTAATCAAAATCAACTTTAACTTCTTAATACTTTAATTAAACTTGGTCAACCTCCAAGACGTAAATCTAATAGAAGTATTAGCTATCTTACAGTCGCAGACTGCCTCTAAACTAACGTCGGAATTTTGAGACGCGAGTCGAGGATAAACAAAAACGTTAGAGCCAAACTCTCCAGTTTTCCTACTGTATTATTCTTCGCAATTTTATGCCTCTGTGCCGTGACATCACCAATTCCACACTCAAAAAAAAAAATGCTCGCCTATTTCCTACTCCACAATTGTTCCAAAGGTTTCACCTAGATATTTCACCGCCACCATCCATGTTGATCCGGTAACCCTAGAAACCCGGGACATGTCGGACACCACTAACAAAGTGTTCCAGCGTTTTTGCATTTCCACGCTGAACGCTGAAATGTGTAGCTAGAAAATATTTGAAATTCACAACTACATTCTGGAAATGTTTCATCCATATCCACCAGTAATGGATTAAAGTTTGGATATTGGTTGGATCTGCAAGCTCAACAAAAAAGGGTTTGTTATTTTATCAAACTGTTAATGTTTTGGTTATTCCCTATAGAATAAGTCAGATCAGATGATATCATACTACACTATTATTATTTTAAGCCCATGCCATGCAGTGTCACTGCAAGGCAAAAATTTTCACTCGCGTCTATTTTCCGGTCTACTGCGATTGCAGGGGAATCCTTTAAAAAGGAGTTCAGCTCATCCTGCCATTTCTTACACAGCCTGCCAGCGAACACATAATAATGTTCCCATTGCTGGGACACACGCCTCCTCTCGGTGAGGTAGTGGGCCGTAAGCCACGCGGGCCCAGTGCGGGTTGGTAGATGTCACATCTCTTCGGTTTTTTGTACCAGCGAACACATAAAAATGCTGTTCCAAAACTGTAACGAATAAGCAATCTGAAACAATAATTAGGTTTCTCACATCAATTTTATAACGTTCACGTATACATTACGCTCACGGCTCAACCTACCCACGTCACCTGAAGCCGGTATATTTTTCCCAAATAATTGACAAGTGAACGAGGGTACAGATCTATTGCCGAAGCCTGCCGAAGCTTGGCGAAGCTTGCCGAGCCTTGCCGAAGTAGGTCCATAGAGAAATATTGACGTGTTAAGTCGTTGGGTTCAGAATCAGATAGCAATGTATTACGGGAGACTGTGTGCCATTGCGGTATTGACAGTATTGGCACGCTGAATTGCGAGTTAATTAAGTAAAAAGGTTGGTAAAATGCCTTAGGTACTGCAGGCAATTCTGCTTCGATGAGTGATTGTTTTCTGAGCTACGGGGTTCATTTTTTTTTAAAGAATTTTATACAGGGTGAAATTGAACACATGCGACAAATCGAAATGGGAGATTGTACTCGTCATTATGAACAACTTTTACTATGGGACCAAACCTGAAATCGCGAAAAAAAAATCAGCTGTTCCCTACATTTTGGCGAGTTATGCGAACATAAATGTAGGGAACAGCTGATTTTTTTTTCGCGATTTCAGGTTTGGTCCCGTAGTAAAAGTTGTTCATAATGATGAGTATAATCTCCCATTTCGGTTTGTCGCATGTGTTCAATTTCACCCTGTATGTATTTCGAGTCTTTGGTCAACTGGACCCACTCGAACTGGACCCGCGGGTCCAGTTGACCAAAGGAAAAATTTTCTATATTTTTATTGGTCAACTGGACCCACTGTCAAAATTAGACAAACATCTAGCTCTTTCTGGTCTTGTTAAGATTGTTGTTGCTGTTTGTTGTGACTGTTTGATAACCGCTCACGAAACTGGAAAATTTATATTGTGGCTAAAGGATTTGCATTTATACAGGTTGATCGTGGTGAGGTTGGCCTGTCTTATCCTTCTCCACTATTTAACTTAACCCCACGCCGGAACGTGGATCCACGGGATACACAATGGGTTTTTAATTGTTTCTGTAATTACGGAATTCAACCGGTTAATAGCAGGTTATTAAGAAATACCTTTTAAAGTCCATGTTTAATGGTATTCATGTCGTTTTCATAATAGTAGTCGCACCGCCATAAAGTGACCCAGGCATTTTCAGCTTAAAACACTAACAATTACAATTTAATCAATGCTACCATACTATGGGAAGCGGAATTGGACCGTGTTTTGGTTAAACCGTAATAATATCCCGCGTACATAGTATATAATTACAGTAATTACAAAGCCCGGATTAGCTTCTCCTTTGATATGATGTACACGATATTGCTGTAACAGATTCTAATTAAGATACAATAAATTTGATACGCAACCACTGGCAACAACTGCGATAAGTTATCCCCTATAGCTAATGAACCTGCGGGGCAATTGCGTAACACATATAAAACGACAATTGATCGCAATGTATTTCATTTTGACAGTTCAACAACATTCATTGCGTTATTTACGCTGTTGAGCAGACAATTTTTTCAAACTTATGATGCAATGGATTACCAACACCTTTCAAAACTCTCGGACTGTGATTGAAACTGTGTTTCGCAGTTTTGGTGCTGATGTGTGTCGTTAATAATGAGTATTATCTGACATGGAAGTCATTGCAAAACTGACCAAAGTGCAGACCAGAACTAATTAGTACAAGAGAGGACGTTTATAACTGTTGGAAGATAATTATAGCCTTGTCCTTTCTCCTGACAGTGTAGGCACCTAATTCCTTAGCGTAGGTGTTGTTAAAAGCCAGATGTAGGTAATGGACCTTCACTGCTAAACATAGATATAATATCGCAATCACCTCAAGTGAACCTTAGGGGATCACCCTGTATACGTAGACTGGTGATGTCAGCGTGACATCATCTCGTAGGCGGCTTCTGTATATTCACCTGAAATAGTAGCTAAGTCTGCTCTTACGTCACCTAAGGGAGAGAGGGTAGTCTATTCCAGTTTCCCAATAAATAATAATAATATTCTATACAAGCGTTTCGTCCTCAACAAAAATGACGTCACCTCGCAGACAGAATCGATAGGAACAAGTTCTCAAACAAAAATTGTAAACTTACTAACTTCTTACGAATTTTAATATAAACGAGCGAAGTTTCGACGAGGCTATCTAATAAATAACGCTTAATGAATCAACGGGGATCGGCGACAGTTCGCGAATGTCTCAGGATAAAATTGAAAATAGGTACCTTAGAGTAACGTAATACTCGGAACAAAGGAATACTTAAATAAGTTTTTATATGATAGTACTAAAGTTTGTGACTTTCGTATTTACCTGCTGAGATATAAATGGAAATAAAGTTGGTGGGTTGATAATAAACTTTAGTATTTATGTGCGTGTTGGAAATATACATAGGATTATCAAATGCTAGTAAACAGTACCTACGGCTAAGCCGCTTCAAATAAAATTTCTTCAAGACAACGGACAGCACTAAACACAGTTCAGCCATAGCGCATAGTTTATGCAAAAATCTCTCCGTGATAACTAAGGTGAAGTGAATTGCCTTTCCATCTGATACTAGGGATTGACACTATTGACCGCTCACTGCAAGATCACTTCACTTTACGTTTTCACCGTGACATTTTTCACAAAAAAGTCCGGTTGTTCTACCCTTACGCAGTTATTGTTTTTTTTGCAAAAAAAAAAACTGAACTGCCTTCTCATACCTTCACCACATCATAGGGCTCGTATTATTCTAGTTTTTTCTTACCAGACTGACAACCAAAGCAAACCATTGCATCTAAGTTTAACATCCCCTAATCGTTATACTCTCTTATAACAAAGGCCTCCTGAATCGATACAAAAAAAAAGTACTTACTAAAACAGCTTTAACAGTCCCAAGTAGGGATAACCTTCTAAAACAAAAGTGTAACACCGATAAGGGTTCGCTGTGAACGATACACAAATAAAAGGAGGGTAGTTTGAGATAAAAGTAACAAATGACGACAGTTGCACCAAATTGAATTTACAACGGCAGCCTCATTGGCCTCCAGTATATGGTCTCTGGTTCATTCTTGATCAGCGGGATAATTGCGTGACATACCATCAGTAGCAATGGCTTTCATTTTGATAGTTCAACAGCATTCATTTGAGTAGACACATTTTTCGAACGTATGAAGCAATGGATTGGCAATATCCTTCAAAATGATTTCGTTTGATAGTGTGTTACGCAATTTTAGGGTTGCTGGTTGTGTCATTTTTGATCTTTCCAAAGAAGTTATAAATAACCGTACATTAAAGTGGTGTTTTTTGAACTCAGTTCTATTATCAATTATAATCTGTGTTATAAGTTTGTATTTGAATTGATATCGGTTGGTTTCAGAATATCTCTCGAAAAGCACTTTATACGCTTACCGAAATATAATAATTGGCAGGTCCGCCAATTATTTTTCAGCAAAACCTACGGTATGTATGTATCTACATAAAATGTAGAAGCTTGTTTTTACGTAGCAGCCGGCTTTTCCAGTCCATCTTTTACAAAGAGAAAAAAACTTACAACTGAATATACAAGGTGTTGCAAAGAACTTAAACAAAAGCCTTCCTATGTAAATTAGAGAGGGAATCCTCGTAAGCCTTATGAATCCAATTCTGAAGGCCGGTGTATGTTCCACTAAGTTTGAGGACCGAGTTGTGTAGTGTACAAAAAAGAAGTTTGTCTGAACATCTTTCTGCAAAAAAAATCGTGTGCGATCGGGGCACCCCCGTCAGAATTATCGATCAGCCCTTCATAAGTAACTCCGTTCGCGGCACAATCTAGTCGGGCATTCTCGAAATATACACGCATGTAAAACCCTAATCGATCATAAACATGAATGTTCCTAAATTAAGGCACAGAATTCTTTAAATCTCTTCTCATTCTTTAAATAGGCATGCGAGTCCCAAAAATATCGAAACCCCAAAATAATTACTTCCGCACACCGAAATAGAATTGACCTTTCCCAAGCAGCCTCAATTTTCTCGTATCAATCAATGAAACAAGATCAACATACATCGCATCAGCAAATTAATCAAAACACCTAGTTTCTTGTGGAGACCAAGAGTAAATGAAACGAAAATAGAAAGAAGATAAGTTGGGTCCATAATTGCAATCTCAAGATACGAACAAAAAGGAATCTGCTGAGAACAGCACAGGAATCAACGTAGATTGTTGAGCGAAAATAGGTCGGACCACAGACTATACTATACAAACCATAGATAGTAAAATAAGAGACTTTATTCAGCAACGAAGGATTTTACCGCATTCGAAATCCCCTTATTTCTCCGTTGGCTTCTAAATTAACAAGAGTTGCTTTTGTGTGTGTGGGCTAGGTCACGGATGTAGGAAGTGAAGCGTCTGTAGGTATGTTGTCTGTGGCAGTATCAGTGCAACTTGTAAGGGAGAAATAGGTCGGAAGGCTTAACTCGCCCCAAATGAACCCTCTTACGTCATATTGTTTCTACGCTTAATGGTGTGAGTTTCAAGAGATGGAAGTTTTGTTTACACCTTTGGGAATGGTGACGATTTTCCTTTTTATTAGAATAATGTGATAAAAAAATACCCAGTGGTGTCTGGTAGTTTCTTGTTATTCGGATCGAAATACCGATTATATTATTGTCTTGTGCGATCTGTAACCTTTCTTCATTAAAAATTTCACCTAAGAACGTAGCTGTATCTAAGAACAAAGATAAACGTTTCCTCCCTTAGGTCAGGTAGACCACTTTTTTGACAACTCGGAAAAAGTAAAGATGTCGCTTTGGGTTTTCTGAAACTTTTATCGTCATTCTTAGGTCCGTTGAGATTAATGTAAATAAAACCAGACTTTCGCATTACAAAGTTTAGGAGGTCAAACGTCTTATCAAAAGTTTGAGATAGGTACAGACGACAGCACATCAAGCTACCCGAAACTGTCAAATTTTCTCAATCAACTTTGAACCCTATGATTTAGCGATAAAGTTGAAAATCTAATAAAGAAATTTGACAGATTATAGTGGCTTGATGTGTTGGCGTCTGTACTTAGCAAGTAGAGCTAAACTGTCGGAAGTGCTGTGAGAAGAGAAAATAATAGCATGAAATTCGGTTCAGAAATGTAGAAGGACGGATGTTGACTGTTGTAGTACAACCTCAGATAAGCCTACGTAATCTATAGACAACAAACAACGACATCGACGCTTGACGTCCACCAAAAGGAGAAAATTTGCGAATTATATCAGTTCCACAAAAATTTAGTCCTATGTTAATTGCGTCAGCACGAAAACTTTTATGTGCCGTCCAAACAGACCCCAAACACCAGAATATAGAATATTATAACACTAAAACAAAAAGCTGAAGCAACTTTGACGTCAACTTGTACATTTTTACAAATCCCGCTGTTAATTTGGGTGCGACACGTTAGGGGTTAAAACAAATAGAATCTGCCCAGGATTCTCACCGCCTACCCCTAATTATATTTTTACATTTCACGCCCCAGTTCAAAAGTAGGTTCTAAACTGTCCGGAAAATTTAATTTGTTAACCTCAGGTTTTGCAATGTTCCTTTGTAAATTGGTGTGGCGGGTAGCCGTGTATGCCTACGTTGTCAGGCGTTGTTAGAAATACATCGTGCTATATTTCCACGTTCTGTTTCTGTCTGTGTTTTGTATGGCTGCACCTACACTGCGCGGTAATTGCGTCACTAATGTAATAACGGATTTAATTTTGACTGGTCAACAACATTCATTGCGTTATTTATGTTGTTGAGCAGCCAAATTTTGCGAACATTGAAGCAATGGATTGGCAATATCCTTTAAAATCATTCAAATTATGATTGTAAGTATGTTACGCAATTAGTGCTGGTCTCTTTTAGGATAGTCAGTAAGTGGTAAAGATCGACATTGATGGATAAGCGTTACGAAAAATAAACGTGGTTATTTAGGCAATATCTTTCAAAGCTTTCGTCACAGAAGCCTACTGGCTTATGATCAGTAGTGAATGTTTCTGGGCTCTTCTCAATATATTAACATGGGCCCATATTGCCGTAATATGAAATCTTTGCCTAACGACTTAAGTAATAAGGAGTGTGAATATTAAAAGTCTAAAACTGACAGTATCTGAAGTTTTATTTATTTATTAAAACTTTATGCACAAGTAAAAAAAATACTGTACAAAGGCGGACTTAATGCCTGAGGCATTTTCTACCAGTCAACCTTAGGGTGATGCAGAGACAAAACATGGCAGGTGCAACATACAGAATAACTAGCTTGGAAATGACTATAAAATACAAGAATATATACATAGATACATACATACATACATATAAACCACATGAACTCTCAGGGGAGAAATGATCGGTAGAGGAGAAAACGAATCCAGCAAATCAGCGCTGGGATGTTACAGCCAACTTCTGCCGAATATGTTCACGTGCCTTCACTTTAAAAGATAACCGACTGGTTGCCGTCCTGATGTTCAGAGGGAGCGCATTCCATAGAAAGACCGCCTGGACAAAGAAAGAAGAATGAATGAAACCAGAACGGTGAGAAGGACATCGTAGAAGGCGATTGTTGGTGGAACGAAGATTTTTAGCATGGGCAGAGCATAAATATTGAATTTGGGAAGTCATGTAAGAAGGAGCAGTGGGTTTGTCAAGAATAGAGAACAACGTAGTCAGCGCCCTCAACTCTCTGCGCTGGCGAATGGGTAACCATTTTAAAAGTTCGTGTTAGCTAGAAGCAGCTTTTATTATTATATCATTTACTTCGGGCTACGCCCCATATTGTTACTAACAATGGTCTTAAATACACTTGTGTTAGTAGACATACAAGTTTTATTCAGTATGGAGTTTCATCTAATGTCGCACCATTGGAGACTCCCATCTGTCTCCGAATAAAGTCAAGATAGTGTTGGTACCGCTACGAATACGAGCAAGCGGAGAAGCGCTTCTTTTATCTGATGGCCGCAAAACCATCTATATGCCTTTCCGCATACATCTTAGATGCGCTACATGGCCATGGCGGCCTCAACAGTATCTTGAGTGCGTTATCATACTGGACACGCAGATCACTATATGTACGCAAACTATAACTAGTCCACAGGTTACACCAAACCGCATTGGGCCCGCGTGGTAGATTACAGCCCACTCCCTCTCGAAGAGAGCTATGCTATGGGGGTTATGCTTATGCTAATCTTGACCGTCTCTGTACATCTCGCAAACCTGCGGGCCAGCATGTTGCAGCTTGCATCATACCGACAGCGATCTACGTTCCCTGTCAGTGTCCTTGTTATATTTAAACTCGTCGGTAACCCAATGACCCAAGTACTTAAAATAACTTAACTTTAAGATTAACTTAGTAGCTACCTACGTATCCTTAATCCGGTTCCCTGTCTCCCTCGAGCGGAAATTACGTAGCACCCACTTTATAACATTAGTCGACTATTCAAAGTTTCCCTAGGAAAATAACAAGCTTTCACAGGTTATCTTTAATTACAATTTGTACATTTATTATTAACAGGCATTTCTAATTACATTTTTGCCTATTTGGAAACCTCATTTCGTTCATGAAGGTTTTAATGACCTTAATCCAGATAATGTATATAGATGTGATTATGCGGCACAAAAAATTATCTCTGAATGCTCATACTTCATTAATTATAGCTTATTCTTGTGATTGGGTGAAAAGGATTAAATTAAGTACTTGAGAGTTTCTTGTCCGTTCTTCTCCAAAGGAACCTTCTACGCTTTGGAATGAGCAACTAGCTTCGTCTTTCTGACTGACCGACCCCTTGACAATCAAAAGTGCCTGTAATTGGTTTATTTGAAATGAATGCTTTGAGTTTGACTTTACTACTCATAGATTTTTGTAGCCAGGTGATATAGAGGAGCTACAGAAATCATAATTTTCCGTAGAGAACATTATTAGTTCCTGAAATACGCAAAATTCCCACATGCCCGAAAAGCAATGCCAAAAATAAATTACCAATTCGGATACCCCAAGAGAAATGAGAACCAGTAATTACAAATTCAACGTATTCGTAAATATTCCTCGGAATATTCCGAAACCCAATGAAACGGTTCAAGTCCGTCAGTCAAATGCGAACTAAACATATTTAGACGGTGGTAACTAGCAGTCTAGATCGTCTACGCTTATCCTTTGATCGCCAGTCAGATGGAAACCTTCCTTCAATGGACCATCCAGAGGGAATAGAGCCGAGTGCATTACTAATTTGAACACTGAACACGCTTTGGTATAGAATATTGATGCTTGCTAGGTTATCGTTCTTTGGGATTGGGTAGATATTTGATTGCTGAGATTCACCTAATGCATACTATGAACAAAACTCCTTAGCCCCTAATGTTTAAATAAAAACAGCCGCACAGATCGATCAATCAGGTTAAATAAGGCTTGCCACGGTTAGTCTGTGGATGGGTGACCATCTTTACATACCGAGACCCCTCCGTGCCTCGGAAAGCACGTTAAGCCGTTGGTCCCGGCTTTGACAGTCGTTACGGGTAAGTAGTCAGAAGCCCGAAAGTCTGACTACCAGTCTTACCAAGGGGTATCGTATTACCCAGTTACTGGGTTGTGAAGGTCAGGTAGGCGGTCGCTCCATGTAAAGTACTATTATTCAACTGCATCCGGTTAGACTGGAAACCGACCCGAACATAAAAAAAAAGAAAAAAAGGCTAGGCAGATGACTGATGCCATGCTGACCGAAGAAATAATTTCCTCTTTTTCTGCAATGTTCAAAGACCAAGTCAAGATTGCAATCTTATTGCTTCAATGACATCATGTTTTCACAATCATGTCAAAGCGTATCGACATATCTGTACAATGACATAATCTTACACATAAGTGACCTACAAGGAAGAGAATACCATCTGAAGCAATAGTATTGTAGATATTATGAATACAACGATATCACCAGCGATTTGTCTTTGCTTCCTTTCATCATCATCATCAACATCATTTCAGCCCGGAATCACCTACTGCTGTTATAGGCCTCCCCTTTCTTCTACCATACTTACCGATTCCGTGCGTCTCTCATCCAGGCGTTTCCCGTGACTTTGGTATTAAAGAAGGTATACAGAATACCGAATTTCGTCTAAATCTTGTTGTTGTATAAAACAAACCCTTGCCCGACATTACCAATATACGCACTTAGTGCATTAGTTGTAACCCTCCCAAGGCGGGTGTACTAGCCACGCAATTAACCCTGCGCTCGTCGGCTCTCATTCAGCGACGAACAAAGAAGTATCCAGGTCAGGCCTGATTACAAACGACGTACGCTCCCCCGGCGCATCATACGTCGCTACGACGACGTGCTAATGATAATTAATTATTGTTATCGTTGAAGAGTGAAGAGGCTTTTTAATTTGAATTAGCTTTTATGTGATTTGATTTACTAAGTATAGTTTTCAAGTTCTGTGTGTTAACATGCGTATTTGATTGCCGAACATAAATTCCGTATGAAGGTTTCTCTTACTAATATTATAATCTTACTATAATCACACTAATATGTATTATAAAGGCGAAAGTTTGTGAGGATGGACGGATGGATGTTTGTTACTCTTTCACGCAAAAATTACTGAACGGATTTGGATGAAATTTGGCACACAGATAGTTTATAACCAGGATTATCACATATGATACTTTTTATCCCGATGTTCACTCGGGATCGAAACTTATGCGAGTGAAACCGCGGGGCGCTGCTAGTAGTGCATACAATCGTAGGACACACGGACAGGTTTTCATATAATACCAACACACGGTTGGTATTATAATTATGAAAACATGAAACTTGATTTTAAAAAGCTTTCTTCAGAACACATAATAAATTCACAAGCCGCATAATTAATCATTCCGAACCCCATATTTTTAATGTAATTAAACATGCATTCCTTTCATCAAAAATGTTTCCATATAATTACGCTGAATCAGCACTTTGCATACCAGGTTATGTCCCTAAAATAGGCAAACTTCACATCCCTGACCTATTTTCCTCGATTGCCTCTTAAAACCAGCTGGAAGGCACCCAATTCATCTGTGCAGTAGTGGACTGAAAGTGACGTCACTATGTTTGAAGACAATGGACGGGCGTTTAGCAATCTGTCTTTAATTTAGTAGATCTTGCTGGAGCAGAAACTATCAATAAAGTAAAGTTGGGCTGTTTTCGCGCATCGGCAGGAAGTGCTGTAACTTCTGGTACCCTGGTACGTAAATGACTACGAAACTTTGTAATAGTCACAATTCGGCTGTTGGATTTGGGATTTCTTTTAGAAAAATACCGTGAATGATTTTGGATTTCTTTTAGAAAAATACGGTTTAATTTTCTCCATTATGTTCAAGAGGTAAAAAGTGTACGGTACAATAATGTAAAAAGCTAATCTTCAGCAGTTAACTGCGAAAGACTGATTTGATTGATATAAAAGGAAGGAAGTATGTACCTATGTATGTTTATTTGTATGTATGTCTCATATTATTTGTTTAGTTTTATTAAGTGAATTGTTTTTAGATTTCATGTTCTTTTTGTCTCTTTTACTCTTTCACACGCTGTCTACATCTCTCTATTTATTGTCCTATCGCAGGTATGCTGGAAGAGATTTCTTATGAAATAAGCATCACCTTTGTACCTATTTTTAGGGTTCCGTAGCCAAATGGCAAAAAACGGAACCCTTATGGATTCGTCATGTCTGTCTGTCTGTCCGTCCGTCCGTATGTCACAGCCACTTTTTTCCGAAACTATAAGAACTATACTGTTGAAACTTGGTAAGTAGATGTATTCTGTGAACCGCAGTAAGATTTTCACACAAAAATAGAAAAAAAAAAACAATAAATTTTGGAGTTCCCCATACTTACAACTGAAACTACAAAAAGTTTTTTCATCAAACCTGTACGTGTGGGGTATCTATGGATATGTCTTCAAAAATGATATTGAGGTTTCTAATATCATTTTTTTCTGAACTAAATAGTTTGCGCGAGAGACACTTCCAAAGTGGTAAAATGTGTCCCTCCCTCCCCCCTCTAACTTCTAAAATAAGAGAATGATAAAATTAAAAAAATATATATAATGTACATTACCATCTAAACTTCCACCGAAAATTGGTTTGAACGAGATCTAGTAAGTAGTTTTTTTTTAATACGTCATAAATCGAAAACCGCAATTTACCTTTCACAAAGTTACAACGAACTACAAGAACTTTTATATTATGTTACTTGCTGCTACAGAACCCTTCATGGGCGAGTCCGACTCGCACTTGGCCGGTTTTTTCTGTTCTGGAATAAGCATCACCTTTGTACCTATTTTTGTGTTCTGGTGTGTGTACATAAATGGTGAAATAAATAAGAATAAAATAAATAAAGGGATTCAAACTCTGCTCCTCTCATATTAAAATCAAATACCTACATCGAACAATGGGTACACAAAAGACCCCGCTTTTCCGCCATCAAAAACCGTGACGTCATACCACGCAACTCCAAGCTATCTAAACTTCGCAAGGATCTCTTCTTGACACAAAGTGTAACGAATACGTCCTCTGTTTTCCTTTAATTCCAGATTAGTTAGGTAACATACTCGAATACATCTGCTTCACGTAAGTTCAGAAAACATCGCTTAACATCTGAGGTTGGGGCTCTCAGACATTTGATAGCAGCTCTATAGACACTACCTAAGTAACTAAGGTACTGATAAAGCAAACACGAGAGGCAGACTGAAAGGATATTACGTTATAGCCTGTAGGCTAAGTCAATACTGATATTTGAAACAGCTACAGCTATCGAAGACGCTTTGTTGAGAAATTATGGTAGAACTGTGACGATAGAGTCTCGTTCTTCGAGTTTCACTCAGATTGCGGCAAACATCACTATGTGAGCCAACTATGTTCACGCTAACAACATCACTATGTAGTAAGCATGAACGTAGTGGACTTAATTACCTAGAATATTATCAATATAGTCGCCGCGCGTCTTGCCGCGGTTGGTCCATGGATGGGTGACCATCTTTATATACCAAAACCCCTCCGTGTCTCGGAAAGCACGTTAAGCTGTTGGTCCCGGCTGTCATTCGTGGATCTTTGACAGTCGTTACGGGTCGTCAGAAGCCCGAAAGTCTGATAACCAGTCTTACCAAAGGGTATCGTATTACCTACCCAGTAACTGGGTTGTGGAGGTCAGATAGGCAGTCGCTCCATTTAAAGTACTGGTATTCAGTTGCATCCGGTTAGACTGGACGCCGACCCTAACATAGTTGGGAAAAGGTTAGGCAGATGATGATTATCACTATAGTCGTATCTGATGACTAACAAATACACTAATTAAAGGATGTGGTGAAGCGACCTATTTGTAGACGAACTCTAGTTGATAAAGATCTTTGCAACATGCTTAACCGTAAGGGTGAAAAAAGTTCATAGGTATTTAGGTTAAGATTCTAACTGGAGCAAATATATGTGCTGTAGGTATATGTAAGCAAAGCTATCAGTTACCCATAAAATCAGTCCTTTTTCTCATGTGAGTAGTAACAAAGAAACTGCACAGAGCGACACGTGCTACATATAACACTACTCCTTTTGCACATAATATTATAACTTCAGACGCAATCGTTACAAGTTTACGACAGCACATAAAATATTTCGCTTTGCTACTGTTTACGTTTTCAATTTCCGCTCTCCTTACAACTTCAGGGTTGCACTATCTTGTTATTGTACTAGTTATTTAAAGCTATAAGTAGTTAGCATCAAGTCTAGGAACTGTCTAAATACACACATCAAAAGTGTCTAGGGATCAAGCATTTTTATGCGGATTTCTTGAGATTGAGATGTGGCTTTGTAATAAATTTATGATTTTATAAAGGAGAATGGCGACATTCCATTCATGCCTGGCACCAATATTTTCTTTAACGTATACTGCTACTACTATCGAATTCTTCTAGATTATTATGCTGTCATGCTATTTTAAAATCAAACGTTCACTAAAAACTTACTGTTTTTTTTATTTAAGTTTTTTTTAAATCATAGGTTATATCGATTTTGACATATGAAAAAGGAACAAATATCGGAATCCGTAGGAAAGCAGAGGATCAAGTACCTACCTAATCACTAATCAGGAGGAGCCAAAACCATGTAAAAGCGCGCAATAATAATTATCACAACGAAGCGAGGGAAAGTATTGAGTTGACTTTTAAGTCTTTTGACAGTTGATCATTCGCAAAGTCAGTTTGTCAGTCAAGCGTTTCATTAGACGTAAAAAAAATGTCATCGCATATTAAATATTTTTTCTGTCTGTTACAGAGTCTCTGTATTTAACACTAAATGCAATATTATAAAATGTAAACTCTGATATAAACAAAACATTATTATGGCTAGATATACTATTAAAAATCTTTTAAACGCCTAATGGAGGGACAGATAACGTACAACGGAACGTATGGAGAGCGCGTTCCGAATCAATATCAGCTTAATTAAGCTTAAAAATATAAATGTTTATTTTTATTTTACAGACATACTGCTAGTTCTAAAAAATATTGAATTAGGTTCTTTAATATAACTTTAATAAAGCATTTTTTTTAAATATATTATGTCGCTATACGCAACTGGTGCCAAGGTCGCCATCATCCTTTATATGGATCCTTTTTGGTGCATTTCATAATTTGAATCAGGAACTGTGAATCAAATTCGAGTAAAAGATGAAAATCAGCTGTCAATATTTTCCCTATAAAAACATACAACGCATTGAAGACATTATTAGTGCTACTGTTTCCCTACTACTGATTAAAACCAACGTTATTATGGAGCGGCGACGTCATTTAAGCAGGGAAGAAATGCTCAGAGCCGTGGGAATGATAGAAGCTGGTTCCCGGCAACGTACTGTGGCTTTAGCTCTGAATACAAGTCAGAGTGTTATCAGTCGACTTTGGACACGTTACCGAAGCACTGGTACCGTGGCTGAGCGCCATGGAGGACGGTATCGCTGCACCATACGGAGACAAGACCGATACATTCAAATCTTAACTCGAAGAGCTCCAACAATAACCGCCATGATGTTAGCCGTGAGGCTTCATCACTCTTCAGGGAACTTAATTAGCGACCAAACAGTCAGAAACCGCTTGCATGAAGTGAACCTTCATTCCCGAAGACCGCTACGGGTACCACCTATAGCAATGCACAATCGTAGGATTCGATATCAATGGGCTCTTGAACACAGAAATTGGGCAGAAGAACAATGGCGTTTCGTGTGCTTTTCTGATGAGTCTCGTTTTGGTATGAGACCGGATACAAGACGTATACGACACTGGAGAACCCCTGGACGCCAACAGCGATTAAAATCCTGCCAGGAAGTCCATCCTTATAGTGGTGGAACCATCATGGTAAGGGCGGGTATTTGGATCGGCGGAAGAACTGAGTTGATTTGGATCAGAGGCAACCTCAACGCTCAAATTTATGCTGAGACGATTGTATCAGACGTCATCGTTCCTCTACAAGTGCAAATCGGTCCCTTATTTCAGTTAATGCATGATAATGCACGACCGCACACCGCAAGAGTTGTAAGACAGACTCTCGCCGCAGCTAACATCAATGTCCTGCCCTGGCCTGCTCAGTCGCCAGACTTGAACCCGATTGAGCATGCATGGGATATGCTACAGAGAAGAGCTCTGCCGAATATGGAGGGTATCCAGTCGCAAGAAGACCTTTTTTTGTTGTTGCAACGAACATGGGCGGCCATTCCACAGCGTGATTTGGATGAACTCATTTTGAGTATGCCAAACCGATGTTCTTGTGTTGTTAGTGTTCGTGGTAGAAACACGGATTATTAATTGTTTAAGTTACCCAATAAAATTTTAAAGAAAACTGTTATTTCAGTCTTTTTTTCGAACTTTTGTGTTAGTGGTTCAAATGTCAAAAATCCCTTTTGTTAGGAAAATGGCAAATTTCTTTATTAATGCAAAGGTGACTTGGTTTATCGTTACTGTGACAAACGAAAACACTTTATTTGATGAATCCTTAAAGAAAATTTTAATTAATATCAATCAGGAGAAAAGTTATTGCAAAAATATATGTTGATCCCTAGACACTTTTGATGTGTGTATACACTTACAAAGCTAAGCCATTGCCTCTTTTGTCTTCACCAACCAGCGTCATCATCTCAGCCAGGAATCATCTACTTTTTATTAAGGCCATAGCCCTTCGTATTAGAACGTGTTACCTATATTGGAACTTGGATCCATGCAAGACAATGGCTTTTTAATTGTTCCTGTACTTACGGCATTCAAACTAGTTAACAAATTAAAGCATCGTCTATTTCCTTATCAATGAAGTTGATGGGTATGCTTTGCCTTTATTAATAACCAGCAGCGCCCCGCGGTTTCACCCGCATAAGTTTCGATCCCGTGGGAATATTAGGATAAAGACTATCCTATGTCCTTTCCCGGGACCCAAACTATCTCTATACCTAAATCGGTTCAGCGGTTTTAAGCATGAAGAGGTAACAGACAGACAGACTTCCGCATTTATAATATTAGTATTAGTATGGATTTCTTAATTGGCAGAGATTTAAAAACTTAACTTTTCGATGACAATTCTTATCAATTTATTTCCTTTGTTACAGGTAAACCGAATTCCAAGCTGTTTGCTACGAGAGCTGAGCATATCTAGTAATATATGAAATGAAAGCGCTTGCTATCTCTACCTGTATAATATACGTTTCACCATTAATAATGTCAAACACAGTTCCCATCATTGTGCGTAGCAATATCCATCCGCAGCATGTGTTCCTGAGGCTCAATTAGTATCTACCTAGTTAGGTACTAGTAGTATGTGTTGCGTCTTGACATTATATTAACTTCAGCTATATACCGTGCATATATAACTGCCTCATAACGTAGTTCAATGGCAGGTGATGAATACGATCTTCGTACAAAGAGAATTGATTCGTAGTAAGCGGTTAGGTATATCGAAATTGTATGGTAAGGGTCCTTTAATAAGGTTTATTTATAATTAATTTGCCTCGTTGGTATAGTGGTCGCAAGCGAAACTGCTAAGCCTGAGCAAGAGGACCTGGGCTCGATCTCCGGGTTGGGCAAATTGTTGTTGGGTTTTTCCACCAGGAAACTCTCAGAAGCCGGAGTCTAGATCTATGCCTGGTTGATAGCAAAACCCTAATCTCTCTCTCACTTTAGGTTTCTATCTACAAATTCTGATATTTTGGGTAACTTTATCCCACCTGACGGTGAAGGAAAACATCGTGAGGAAACCGACATGTCTTAGAACCAAAAATTCGAAGACATGTGACCAATCCGCACTGTGCCCGCGTCGTGGATTATGGCCCACTCCCTCTCACAGAGAGGAGGCCTGTTTCCCAGCAGTAGGAACAGTATAGGCTAATTATGATATCCCACTTAAAAGTGGTTCGTTATTATTATGAAATCAGCTGCTATCAGTTCACCCAAAACTGAGCAGTGCCATATTTCCCATCCGCGATCACCATACAATTGGCGCATAGTGTTCGCTTACTAACAATGTAATTGGTACTGCGGTCGTGCTGAAGTACCCATTAATTGCCTAATTCGGTTCATTTCACCAGGGACTGACCACAGAACAGATAGGGACAGAAGGCTTATGCTTTTTTTTTGAAGTGTAAACTTCTTTAGCGGCGTTGCACACTTTTAGTAATGGGTAAAAAATGTTAAACTCGCGTCAGGACATCGCGTCAGGACACGTGACCGCCAGGAGAGATTTCCCCCCCCCCCTCTCTTTCTACGGCGGCGCCAGCCAACCGAAGTAAAGTGACACACGGACACAATGGATGGATGGATGGATGGATGGATGGATGGATGGAGAAGTGGAAGTGGAAGTCGAAGTGGAAGTCGAAGTCGAAGTGGAAGTCGAAGTGGAAGTCGAAATGGAAGTCGAAGTGGAAGTCGAAGTGGAAGTGGATGGATGGATGGATGGACAGCTGATGGCTCGACCGTCTGTGTAGTAGCCACACTGCTGTGTATTCGTAAAATTCGTGCATATAAAGTGTTTAAAATATGGAAATTGAACAAAGTGCATCTATTAATGAAAAAAGTGACGCAGAAATAGTGAAAAAAAAAATGAGTTATATTAATTCAATTAATAATTGATTTATTTCAACGTTAATATTCAAGTTTTCACTTCTGCCGGCACTCCCGGAGTGCAACCCGTCTTTTTTTTTTTTAATTTGGAGAAATGCTCATGCTTTCTGCACTACCATAGGGAGATAGTGCAGTTATGTGGGACTCTAAAACTCTCCCACTAAAACTCCACGATGTCCTACTCTGCCGCTTACGGCGGGAACACGGGCACGCGTTAGCACTCATCTGTGAACCCGCCGCGGCTGTCCGTCGCCAGACCCTCCTCTGGGGAGTACTCCCCATCACCGGCGCACCAGAACACTAAACGCCGTGACGCATAATGAGGATTCGCAAGAAGTAGCCACGTCGTAATGGGCGTAAGTGGTGGCGTACAAATAGCTTTTGGTTGGTCAATTCTATCCATTCATCTGCCCGTCCATTCTGGCCGTCCGTTAGCAATCATGTACCCTGTCTGACCAAGCAATCAATTAACTACTTCCTAAGTTATACGAATAGATTAGACTGTGGTAAGTACAAAGATTAGTCGGTCAACCAGTCTAGTCAATTCAGTTAGTACGGTCTGCCCGTGGTACTCCTAACCTGATGTACTTACATAACGAATTTCTGACCTAAGTAGCATAATCATCCTATGATGTTCCCATTGCTGGGACACAGACCTCCTCTCAGTGAGAGGGAGTGGACCATAATCCACCACGCGGGCCCAGTGCGGGTTGGTAGATGTTACATGTCTTCGATTTTTTGGTTCTAGGACATGCCGGTTTCCTCGCGATGTTTTTTTTTTCACCGTTTTGAGAGCAGTGTTGATGAAATATTTTACACAACATAAAGCGCCTGTCTGGGCCGAACCTACGACCTACAACTCGTAAGTCGCGGCCGTCACCACTGCGCCACCACTGCTCTCAGTAGTACCGAACCGATATTCAGTTTTGCGTTCTTCATTAAAGTTTTGAATGAACCTTCTACATCTTTATAATCTACTAATGCCAGTGAATCATGATGTGATAACATTTGATAAACCGATACTTACATGTGTTTCCCTTTGTGAGAATATCACTCGTCTATGGGTCCTAGCGTCATCCATTGATTATTGCTTTTGTTATCTAATAGTTCATATGTGTAGGTAGGCGATCGGTTATGTATTCGATGAAGCGGTGATATGTGAGAGGTCATGATCGTTAGTTGTATAACACAACTATTGTGTTAAATAAATAAATATGTATGTTAGCATCAGAGTTATTACGCAGTTATGAATATTTTGTAAAACGTGTCAATCCCTTAAAAGTACACTGTCCTTTAAGGTACAGGATTTTCCTAGTTTGAAGGGCAGGGGTCTTCTCAAATGTAATAGCCATACTCATCCCCTTTTGAATTAACACTGATATTACCTATGCTAAGTCTTTTAGTAAAATAAATAATTACTTACTGTTACCAGGCTAAGTAATAATAGCAGCCACACCGGTCGATGGATCAGCTTAAGCTACGCTTGCCGCGGTTAATTACATAGGTACAAAAACAACTCTGTGCTTCGGAAAGCACATTAAGAAGTTAGTCGTAAGGAACCCGAAAACCTGACAACCAGTCTTACCAAGGGATATCGTGATACCCAGTAACTGGGTTGTGTTGGTCAGATAGGCAGCTGCTCCATGTAAAATAATGGTATTCAGCTGCATCCGTTTAGACCAGAAGCTTGACCCCAACATAGTTGGGAAAAGGCTAGGCAGATGATAATGATGAACAGTTTTATAACCACCAATGACGGTTTGAAACCACTGCCTATAAGTTTAGTATGTTCTTTTGCCCATCTAGGAAATCAAACTGAGGACCAGAATGATGTGTTTATAAAAAGGAGAAATTCTTAAAAAAAAAAGTAGGTCGTCATAAAAAGTGAACAAAAACCGCATTTTCTTCAAAACTGTATAAAACCCACATCTGACATTTATGAGCCTACCCAAAACTATAAAACCATAAATTCAACCATTGAAAAGCACCATCGTATTCCTTTATCTCTGCCATGCACCATTGGCTGTTATTTGGATTGTCTTTTTACGTTGTCCATAAAGCCTTCGTGGCCCATTTCAGTTTCTTATCAGCAGTTATGTGTTGCTGGTCGAAGTCGTGATAACGGTTTATTTCTCCCTGCTATGTCGTCAGCAACGATGGATAGACCTTGATGGTGTAACAAGCCGTCTTAGAACCGATCGATGTTTCTGAGTCAAGTTTGTATTTGTAAGCCTTTGAAGTGTTTCATCATGATCAGGCAGCAGTTCATCACTTGTTCAGCCTCTGTAGCAATCATTATCTTCTTATTTCATCATCCTAACTAGCTTTTGCCCTTGACTTCGTCCGTGTGAAATTTCATGTTCCCCTGACCCACCCCGTCGCATCGCATCGCCTGCCTGCGCTATTACTTCGTTTTCGCTTAGGGGCCATCTCCACGAGCGAGAGAATCGCAACGGATCCGCGCTTCTATCGTCGGGTCGTCTCCACGAACGAGCGATTATTCCGCCAGCGTATCGTCGCGACTGGTAACGGAATCGCCGCGTGCCCGCGACGACTCGTAACGGAATCGCCGCGTGCCCGCGACGAGGCGTTGTGCATGAAAGAGTATGATGCTGCGTTTGACAGCGCGCCCGCCGCGCGCTCGCTGCGAGAGCGCCACGTTCTGCGGCGAGCGCGCGGCGTGCGCGCCACCAGTAGCGACGATACCGCGACGATACGACGACGTTACGCGCGCACATTGCCACTCGTCGCATCGCCGCGATAACATCGCCGTGTGGAGACGCGTTCGTAGAGAGTGTATAGAAATACGTGGCACGACGATATTATCGCGGCGATTCTCTCGCTCGTGGAGACAGCCCCTTAGCGTTCTGTCTAACTTTTTTTTTCTTTTTGCTCTACTCCAAGGGGTCCTTGTGTGATGTTTAATAGAATTGGGCTATCAAGTGCAAAAACAATATTTCAAATCCGAA
The DNA here is from genome assembly GCA_945859645.1 of Amphipoea oculea. Taxonomy (NCBI): domain Eukaryota; kingdom Metazoa; phylum Arthropoda; class Insecta; order Lepidoptera; family Noctuidae; genus Amphipoea; species Amphipoea oculea. Next base: position 17,505,712 of record OX243865.1, on the reverse strand, counting down.
TTGTAGTTGCAGAGATTATCGTGTTAAAACAAACATTAAAAAATTGTGTAAGTATTAGTAAGTGTAGATTTCAAACCGAATAGCTGTTCTGTTTAAAAACATTCTCTCAAAACTGCGCAAGATTCACGATCAATAAACATTTAGTAAAGTTGTCACGTTGCCAACAATCGATCGCTTACGAAACAACGTTGCGACACTTTCAGCTAAAAACTTGCTCTAATTGGTGATTGACCCGGGGCCGTCAATCGAGTCAATATCAATTTGTAGCTAACAAGCTCTGCCACTCTTCACCAGATTGTTATTGATTGAACCCCCTTGAAGTTTAAACGATTTGCCTGTTTTTTTGGCTTAAAAGAAAATGATACCTGGTTTATTCCAATAATATTGGTCGCAGTTACTGAAACCAATGTCATTCATTTAGGTAATTGCGTAACACACTATCAATCGCAATATTTTTTAAGGATATTGCTAATCCATTGCTTCATATGTCCAAAAAATTTGTTTGCTCTACAACGTATATAACGCAATGAATGTTGTTGAACTGTCAAAATAAACACCATGGCTACTGTTATTGTGTTACCCAATTACCCCGCGCCGCTTAGGTTCAACCCTGCGATCCAAAAGAAGTCAAGTATTTCGTGTTTTTGAAACCATTTCAAATGATCTGCCGGATTATTATTATAAATTTATAAGTGACCAACTCAGCCTTCTGGCTAATCGCACCGCCATTCACTTAGATAAATGTCCTCAAGTTAAAAAGATTCACCACCATCTTTTAATCACTTATCGGATTTGCATTTATTCCCACTGGGAAGGGTTCCAAGTTCCAACTATTAAGCAATGGTCGTTTTTCATTGGCACCAAGTATTGAACCGAGAATTTGCAAGGACTTAATATCCATTAAAGTTTCATCCTTTCAAGTTAATGGAAACGAGTTTACTGTTTAAGTAGAAATGAGACTTGATATTAGGTCCTTACATATGAAATTGGCGTTTTTCGTACTGGCCACTTTAATCACGAATTTCTCCTCTTTGGTAAGGAATTCCAAATTCAAATTTGTACAGCTATTTACTCATGTATTTGTGCTTCGATGACCGTCATTCATTTGTTTTTTTTCTTCTGTTTTTTCTGTTTGCGTCACTCATTTTACAAAATGGAAAATTTAAAATATCGCATTATTTACGAGTACGAGTTCCGCCGTGGCACTAGTGCTGCGGAAACGACTCGAAGGGTGAATGATGTGTATGGCGGTCATGTTGCAAAAGAAAACACAGTTCGTTTTTGGTTCCAACGTTTTCGTTCTGGAAATTTCGACCTGCAGAACAAGCCCCGTGGACGGCCTGAGACCCAAGTTGATAATGGAGAATTGAAGGCTATTGTGGAAGCGGACCCATCGCAAACCACGTCCGAGTTAGCTGCAGGCTTCGATGTTAGTGATAAAACTGTTTTAATTCACTTGAAGCAAATTGGGAAGATTAAAAAGCTTGAAAGGTGGGTACCTCACGAATTGACTGAACAGAAACAGACGGCTACCAAATTAGAAGAGCTTGAATTGGAATGTCTTAGACATCCTCCGTACTCCCCGGACCTTGCTCCAACAGATTACCATTTTTTTCGCAATTTGGATAACTTTTTGCAAGGGAAAAAATTCAACTCCGATGGGGCAGTCCAAATCGCCTTCAAAGATTTTATTGATTCCCGTCCGACTGGTTTTTTGAAGTGAAAACTTCTTTAGCGGCGTTGCACTTTTTGTAATGGGTAAAAAATGTTAAACTCGCGTCAGGACACGTGACCGTCAGGAGAGATTTCCCCCCCCCATTGACATATATATTACTCCTTTTGAAATCATTGCCCCCCCCCCCTCTTTCTACGGTGGCGCAAACCGAAATGAACAAAGTTTATTGACACACAATGGATGGATGGATAGATGGAAGTGGAAGTGGAAGTCGAAGTGGAAGTGGAAATGGAAGTCGAAGTCAAAGTGGAAGTGGAAGTGGAAGTCGAAGTGGAAGTCGAAGTGGAAGTCGAAGTGGAAGTCGAAATGGAAGTCGAAGTGGAAGTCGACGTGGAAGTCGAAGTAGAAGTCGATGTGGAAGTCGAAGTGGAAGTCGAAGTGGAATTCGAAGTGGAAGTAGAAGTGGAATTCGAAGTATACCGAAGTTGAATTCGAAGTGGAAGTCGAAGTGGAAGTCGAAGTGGAAGTCGAAGTGGAAGTCGAAGTGGAAGTCGAAGTGGAAGTCGAAGTGGAAGTCGAAGTGGAAGTCGAAGTGGAAGTCGAAGTGGAAGTCGAAGTGGAAGTCGAAGTGGAAGTCGAAGTGGAAGTCGAAGTGGAAGTCGAAGTGGAAGTCGAAGTGGAAGTCGAAGTGGAAGTCGAAGTGGAAGTCGAAGTGGAAGTCGAAGTTGAATTCGAAGTGGAAGTCGAAGTGGAAGTCGAAGTGGAAGTCGAAGTGGAAGTCGAAGTGGAAGTCGAAGTGGAAGTCGAAGTGGAAGTCGAAGTGGAAGTCGAAGTGGAAGTCGAAGTGGAAGTCGAAGTGGAAGTCGAAGTGGAAGTGGAAGTCGAAGTCGAAGTGGAAGTGGAAGTCGAAGTGGAAGTCGAAGTCGAAGTGGAAGTGGAAGTGGAAGTGGACGTGGACGTGGACACACTGCTGTGTATTCGTACTTAACATTCGTGTATATAAAGTGTTTAAAAATATGGAAATTGAACAAAGTGCATCTATTAATGAAAAAAATGAGTTATATTAATTCAATAATTGATTTATTTCAACGTTAATATTCAAGTTTTCACTTCTGCCGGCACTCCCGGAGTGCAACCCGTCTTTTTTAGTAAAGGGATCAATGAACTACCTATAAGATGGCAAAAGTGCATTGAAAACAATGGTTCATACTTTGATTAATTAAATATATTATATTAAAAAATATTCGACTTTTTGTTCCTTCCATACAAAACGCCAATTTCATATGTAAGGACCTAATATTAATAAAAATGAAAGAAAATGAGGCAAATAGGTTAACGAATGTTACTAATTCGCGCGTTGATAAAAAGTCTAGGTATAATTAGTATTGAAGCTCCTTGATTTATTGATGAATAAGGGTGATTTTATTAGGAATCTATCAAGGGCGAAGTAATTAGTTGCTAGAAAATTGTTCTTTTAAGCCGGTCATAATTATCTCTTTTATTAGGATGGGGATAGGTTGGCTACTTGATTGGTTCTTCATCCAGGCGTTGTGAGGCGTTCGAATTGCTAGGGTTCATTAAATATTGTGATGACATGTTTACTTTGTGCAATAGTGTGGCAGACAAGATACAGAAAGCCAGCTACCACACACAAAGCGTAATGGAAAAACAAAATCATAAAAGAGAACCCATCTCAGGACGATACAACTTTAAGGTTGAAAATGGCTTTAAATGACATAACAAATAACGGTTATAACCCAAAAGTTTTAACTGATATTAACCCTGCGAATGCGGAAGTGTTTCCACATGAGACACGATCGAACCTAACGTCACGGAAGGCATTAGGCATGCGAGATGCGAGCACAGTTTATGTCGCGCGCAACTGTTGCCGTATCACTCAGGAGTCAGGTGCACGCGGTGAGCATTGCAGATCTGATAATGGTAGGATAGGTGAAAAGCATTTCAGAATTATTATAGCATTGAGGGTTGGGAACAAGCTAGATGTGCTGTTGGAGACTTCCGTGAATTCGATATTGGCGCCGATTCCCTTGTTCACAAACTAAACTAAATTAAAGTTCAGTGCATCTTATTCTTTCTATTACATTAAGAAAAGGGTAGAACATAAATATTAGTTTAGTCCTGTCAAATTAGTTAGCGCCTGACATAAATTGACGTATTTTTAGTAGCCAATTGTTTAATCACGTGTAAACTTGTCTATGGCGTATCTTGATTTGACAGGACTAAACTAATATTTATGTTCTGTCCTTTTCTTAATGAAATAGAAAGAAAAAGATGCACTGAACTTAAATTTAGTTTAGTTTGTGAACAAGGGCATCGGTGCCACTGTTTATACTACTATAATACTTCAAAATTTCGCAGAATTCTTACGGGCGGGTGGTAAGTAAATATTTTCTTTGGCTCAGAGGAATTCGTGATTGATTCTACAAGTTTCGAAGAATGCGTGCGCTGGTTTGGTTTATAATTTTCATCGAATTCTTTCAAAACAATATAAAATACTAATGCAAATGTTGACCTCTTGGAACAAAGTTCTTTTGACGCGGCTTGCAGTAGGAGTAAACGTAGAAATCGTCACGTAACGAAAAAGCGTTATGTCCCCTCCATGCGACTTTCTCTCTCTCCCTCTCTGTGGGTGTGTGTGAGAGAGATAGTTTTCATGGTTTTCGAAGGTGCTAAAGCCAAGTACATGATGACGACTTTACGAGAGCTTCTAAAAATAACTACTAAATAGCTCTGTGTTAAAAACGCGTATTAGTTTCACTCTTTTTCTCTCTTTCTCTCTCTGTCTCATTATTATACGAGTGTGTATACGTGTAAGTGTCGCGGAGAGAACTTCGTTCCTGACGAGAGTACCCCAACCGTAGACGTTTTTTGAAGTGAAAACTTCTTTAGCGGCGTTGAACACTTTTTGTACTGGGGAAAAAATGTTAAACTCGCGTCAGGACACGTGACCGTCAGGAGAGATTTCCCCCCCCCCCACCCCTCTTTCTACGGCGGCGCCAACCGAAGTGAACCAAGTGAGACACGATAATGGATGGGTGGATGGATAGATGGATGGACGGACGGACGGACGGACGGTGACGGTGACGGTGACGGTGACGGTGACGGTGTCGGTGACGGTGACGGTGACGGTGTCGGTACGGTGACGGTGACGGTGATGGTGACGGTGACGGTGACGGTGTCGGTGACGGTGACGGTGACGGTGACGGTGTCGGTGACGGTGACGGTGTCGGTGACGGTGACGGTGACGGCGACGGTGACGGTGTCGGTGACGGTATCGGCGACGGTGACGGTGACGGTGACGGTGACGGTGACGGTGACGGTGACGGTGACTGTGTGACGGTGATGACGGTGACGGAGACGGTGACTGTGTCGGTGACGGTGACGGTGACGGTGTCGGTGACGGTGTCGGTGACGGTGTCGGTGACGGTGACGGCGACGGTGACGGTGACGGTGTGACGGTGATGACGGTGACGGTGACGGTGACGGTGACGGGTGACGGTGACGGTGATGGTGATGGAGACGGTGACGGTAACGGTGTCGGTGACGGTGACGGTGACGGTGACGGTGTCGATGACGGTGACGGCGACGGTGACGGTGACGGTGACGGTGACGGTGATGGTGGACGTGGATGTGGATGGATGGATGGACAGCTGATGGCTCGACCGTCTGTGTAGCTACACTGCTGTGTATTCGTAAAATTCGTGAATATAAAGTGTTTCAAATATGGAAATTGAACAAAGTGCATCGATTTATAAAAACGGTGACGCAGAAATAGTGGAAAAAAATTAGTTATATTAATTCAATTCATAATTGATTTATTTCAACGTTAATATTCATGTTTTCACTTCTGCCGGCACTCCCGGAGTGCAACCCGTCTTTTTTTTTTTGTTACAGCCAAACTGATAGATAGATAGCAAAATACGTTCTGCGATGGAAAAAACACTTAGTAGCTATATTCCCCTTATTCCCCCGTATCATTAGCAGGTCTCCCAGTTCAGCCAAGGAATTCTCCGCTAATAAACACAACACAATGTTTCATACCCAGAAAACAAATAGGTACCGCACACGTGCCGACGAAAATCGTTCCAACCACCGCGAGCTATGTTAATATCCGAAGTTAGGAAGTTCACATCTACGGAATTTGCATAGCCGTATAATCTGGCTCGTATTCATCTTGCCAACTTTCGCGTGCAGCTTAGCTCGTGCAATTTATTGCTCGGTAGGTGCGGCTGCTGGCTTGTTATTGCTCTTTAATTGTTCTATTGCTGTTGTTTAGAGATTTGGTGGGGGAGTGAAAGAATGAACGCAGGTGGGTGAAGAATAGGGAAAGATTGTTCGAAAGATTTTTGCTGAAAGGGAAGTAAGGTTTAAGTAAAGTTTTAGCTGCGGTGTGAATTGTGTTTTTGTTAATGGAGTTGGTATTGACTGATACGTTCGATGTACCTATATCAGTCGTCTCTGTAAAAATACTCACCGAATAAACTCAAGTGAAGTGAGCTGTCATTCCAGCTGGCGGTTAGGATTGACACTATTGACAGGTCAATTCAAGCTCACTTGACCTAAGTCTTTACAGTGAGATTTTTACAGAATAGATCGACTGTTCGATTGGTATGGTAATTCAATTACGAACATGAAACTCGCTGCTACAATGATAAGTTGTAGAGCTACATAATAAAAATTATCTCATGCAATAAAACAGCATTACAGCATCACGCTTTCATCTGTTGTTTCAACACTTTTACTGACCGTAATAAAAAAGAAACAACTTAATGAATAGGTTGTATAAAAAAATCACACCCTGTTTTAAAAAAAAATACGCTCATTCTATATTTAAATTTATTACCGTTTGTGCTTCATAACATGGAGCACGTTGTCCTATTACATCCCGTTCATAACCCTCAGTCGCGACGGGTCCCGTTATCCCGAACTAATTATAATTATGTTAAACGAAGGGATCGTTAGACATGTTAATAAAATAACTCATTTAAATTTGCTTGTTAATTTTATTATTGTCTGTAATAGAGAGAAATTATTTATTTTGTATTTCTACATCCTCTTATCATTTTACATATTTTACTATAGACATACATACCCCCTTATACAGGGTGTTACGGAAAGGGTATATCAATAGAAACGGGTTGAAGAGTGTATCTGGTCTAGAATCTCTGTACAAAATTTCAGCTCAAAAGCAGTAACTTTGAAAATGCTTAATATGTTGTTATTTCGATAGTTAATTAAATTGAAATCATAACAAACGTGTCACCGCACTACGACGGTCATTATCCATTATCTGTAGTGTGTCTGTGCGCCTAGTACACGCACATCACGCCGCCGCGCGCCAGTGCAGCGCCGTGATGTCGAAATAAAAAAATATTAGGCATTTTCAAAGTTAATGCTTTTGAGCTGAAATTTTGTACAGAGATTCTAGGCCAGATACACTCTTCAACCCGTTTTTATTGATATACCCTTTCCGTAACACCCTGTATATAGACGTCGCTTAAAGTTAAGAGATCTTTAAACGTCCAAGAATGTGACGGTAATCATTGCTTATCATTAGGCTACGTTTATAAATAAGGGGGATAATGTCTGAGAGTCTTACATCACAGTAACATACTGCAAGTGCAAACTTACACATACATCAATATAGTTTCTTTCAAAGTCAGCAGCGCGAAATATACTGCGGCTCAAGTGACTTCCACTTGTGTCGTAGATGTCGTAGACAAAACGTTAATTAGCGCTACTTAGCAAAGTATTTGCGACTCCCCCGGGAGGGAGAGGGGTAGCTTGCGTTTAACGCGGAACCTTCACGCTTCGCTCCCATTTGATTATTTGTAATTCAGAGGAAGAATTCCAGACTAGGAAAGAATGTACGGCATATTTCGTTCTTTTTTCACTCCATACTCCAAGCCAGATTAAGATTATAGCATGGGTGTATTTTACACAGTAAATCAATCCCACAGTAATAGCCATAAATATCCAACTAATAACAGACCTAAATATAACAATGTATGTAGACCGTTCAAATGTTTTTGTCGATCCTGCTGATCTCTTTATTAATAAATTGTCGCGATTCCTAACAATAAATTCCTAATGCAGTTATCGTTCAATCGGCAACACGATATGATATATTAAAGTACCTGACCTGACTTATTTCTCAATTTTATCCAAAGTAATAAATCTATCATATATGTTTGAAATGATTGCGCTACTACTTCCGCATACTTGAATGTCAGTCCGACACTGTAACTGCCTGCCGTGTCGGGCCCTGAGGAATTTGTTACCTACCTTATGTATAAGCATCTAATCGTATATCTACGGTAGAATTATTACTTGGATAGTTTTAGGTGTTGTTATAGGAAATATGGTGTTAGAACCAACGGGCCGGAAGGACAAAAGCTGCGGTTACGATAGCCGAGCTGGTAGCCGTGTTATCAGTCCTTTTCACACTGCAACACCCAATGTGACCTGGCTGACTGGCGATCTTAATCCTCATGTATGTTTTAACTAGCTGCGCCCCGCGGTTTTACCCGCATAAGTCTCGATCCCGTGGGAATATCGGGATAAAAAGTACCCTATGTCCTTTCCCGGGACTCAAGCTATCTCTATACCAATTTTCATCAAAATTAGTCCAGCCGTTTGAGCGTGAAGAAGTAACAAACATATAAACACACACACACACACACTCACAAACTTTCGCCTTTATAATATTAGTGTGAAGTGTGATTAGTGTAATAGTGTGATTAATGTTGAGTAAAAAAAAAAAACGTAGGTATTCATTGATTACCCAAGCAGAAGAACTTGCTTCAGCCAGAAGTGGTAAAAACTTAACTAAATGAAGTCATGAACTCAAGGATCGACACTAGAATCACACTTGACAAGTTTCTGGAGACCACCTGCCGCTATAATAATGCTAGCACGGGAAAGTGAAGCTTAAACCAACAATATACAAGTAAGATACCTTAGTATAATGCTAACAACATCTTACTTCAGAATGCACTACAAAATACTCTCAAACTAGAACTCCAACTATCTCAGCAATTGCCATAACTGAGGCGTTTAGTTTACACAGCGAGTTAATAATATTTCTTACAGCCCAGGGTTCCTTTTATTCTATTTAACTGGGTGCCATCTTGAATGGAGACAAATGGCGCGTGCGTTCGCAGAGTTATCTCGACGCCATTTCTTCTAATTCGCGGCGCCAATGACCCGCGCCGCTGTAGGGTTAATTAAAGAATTAATCGCCGACCCGGGCCGTAGGGACCAGGGGATGCGCCGTGACTGAAATTTGTCGTAGGGTTATAATTAGGACCCGGGTAGGGGATGCCTTTTCCTTGGGTTCTAATCTTGCAGTAAGGTATTTTTGGGAAGGTAATTTTGTAGACGTTGTAGCTGCTGATTTCTCACAAAGCAGCTTTCGTACATTAGTTAAAAGCTCCTATATACGAACATACAATTACAATATACGCTGAAACAGGGCTGTAATAATTTACAACAAGCATTTGTACTGTCGGAAGCTCTCGCTTTAGGCTATTAATCAGTATTCAGCAAAGACATGTCGAGTCTGCAATCACGCGGCGCAAATCAGTTGTATACCTACCTGTATACCTAATACCTAGTAGGTATGCTTTGTAGCATTATGTTGTAACATGGCAAGAACACACACCTTTACATGTGACATATGTGTCACGCTTATACCTGTGGGTATAACTGGTATAGTATATCAATAATTATCAACGTAGGTGTTGATGCGGTATTATTAATTCAAAGCTAAGGATTGCAAGAGCAGTGGTGGCCAAGTGGTAACGGCCGCGACTTACGAGTTGTAGGTCGTAGGTTCGAACCCAGACAGGCGCTTTACTATGTGTAAATTATTTCATCACCACTGCTCTCAAAACGGTGAAGGAAAACATCGTGAGGAAACCGGCATGTCCTAGAACCAAAAATTCGAAGACATGTGACATCTGCCAACCCGCACTGGGCCCGCGTGGTGGATTACGGCCCACTCCCTCTCACTGAGAGGAGGCCTGTGTCCCAGCAGTGGGAACATTATAGGCTGATTATGTAAGGATTGCACGTTTATGCAAAAACTGGTACCAATACCAGACCAGCCATAAAATTGATTGCCAGTAGCTTTACTGTCAAACTAATAGAATACGATTTCCTTCCATTCGCCTCCATTTTATGCCAATTCTAGGATAACTGCAAGTACCTACTTCCGCAATCTGCTATAATCCCACTTGATTTATTGAATTTCACGGGGCATTCCTGTGCAATCAATAGCGCTTAATTAATGAAAATAAACAAAACATGGCAGCAAACGTTATTAAATTTTAACCTATTAGTAAGAACTACATCACCCATTAATTCGCTCATAACTTTACTGTGAAAATAAGCTGACACATCGTTTCCATTCGCACCGGTACCAGAGCTCAAATTGAAATAAATATTGGTGTCGAACGGCATCTGTCGGTACCCATTAATTATACTGACCTACATGTTTGTTCTACAGATCTGTAGTACAGAATACTTACAGAAAACCTACTCGTATACAATACTAAGCTGAACGCAAGGCCACCGTGGATCGGTAATCCGATAATCTCATACGAAACTGAGCTGCGCCTCACAGACATGTCTTGCGAAATCTAACGGTCCCTTTACCATAGAATAATCGCGTAACGCGTTTAACATGGTCAGTTCTTGGAGTTCTGAGTATGTGCCTAATGTTGCAAGTAAGTCCACAATCAGCCTATAATGTTCCCACTGCTGGGACACAGGTCTCCCCTCGGTGAGATAGTAGTAGATATCACGATCACGATGTCTTTGATTTTTGGTTCTAGGACGTGCCGGTTTCCTCGCAATGTTTTCCTTCACTGTTTTGAGACAAAGTAAAGCGCCTGTCTGGGTTTGACCCTACAACCTACAACTCGTAAGTCGCGTCTGTTACAACTGGGCCATAACACTGAAGACGACGCAAACGAGTTTTCGGCGAAAATACCTACGATTTATTCCGGTCTAATCCCTGAGCCCCCCCTCCACCCCACCCCACCCTCCTCGATCCCCTTCTAGTTCTTCTTCTGTTTTAATCTCTGGCTTATCCACTTTATGCTAGGTTACTCTTTTTGACAGGTAAGTAAAGAGAAAATAAACGTAATACGCGAAAGCTCTTGGTCTTCTGCAAAGGCCGTGCAAGCCTACCCACACTGGTTGAAATATTTACTATTCATAAAGCTTAGCAAGTTGGGAGCTCTTATCAAGCATCAGTATTCAGTACTATCTCATCGGATACAAACAACATTGCACTGTTTTGAGTTTGAATTTAATCAGACAAAGTTAGCATTTTGAAAGCTCTGGTGCATTCAAGCTTTTGTTATTGCTATGTTACACGTTTCAGTTTGCCTTACTTGTAGTGGATTTTCTGCTTCCCCTTTTTTGTGATTATAGGAAGCTGCTGCGAACCCGATATCCTCGTTTTCGATTAATTATGTATGTGCATCTATTGGTCGTGAGGTCGAAAACATCATATATACGCGGTCGAAAATACCCCGCGGTTGATGGCCTGTCAGAATCGCTTGTTTGTTGTTGTATTGTTACGAAATACCAATACTGTAGCGGTTGGGTTTGTTGGGTATATTGTGTTAGCAAAGTTTGGGCGATGAAACAATTATTTAGTAGATATAGGATATGGTAGATTCATCTTGCGTCGATAACGAGGTTTGGCATTAATTATAATTAACTGTTGTAATATGATCTTCTACGAGAAGCTACTTGTATATTATGGTGGACATGACAAGTACTATGACTAAAATAAATACGGGTTATGTCCTGTTTCGATTGATGACCGTCTAATAAATTAAGCATCGTCCAATCCAAATAGGATACTCTATAATATAAATAATATGGTATGTATTTGCTAATCCTTCTTGCAACATAATTCAAGAAAGAGGAAATCTATTCAAGAATGACACTCTTGCAATGTTATAAATATCGAATACGCAACACTTGTCTATTGCGAAAATCGCGATAATCTAGGTATATCTTGCTACATCTATAGATGTGCTTTATAGATATATATTTTATATATTAACTTATTTCTTAGAAACAATGCTAATGGTCGTCCCATATGTTGGTAAAATCATGTGTTGGTTTGCACACAGCTGCAAGGTCATTGATGCAGGCACTTAGGATTCCCACAGTACTCAGATGACCGTCCAGAATGCAACTAAAGACTATTTTCTATATTTTTTGGTGTGTCTGATTAGATTATGAATGATCTTCTGATTGGTACAAAAGGTGGATTCTACTTCGCACTATAGTTGTATGCTATGACATGAACTAATTGTTTATTTAAATAAAACTAGAATATAGACCGAGTAAACATATACTTCTACCTGCGACTTCGCGTGAAATTTCTTGTTTTGACATAAAATATACCCTATGACACTCAGAAATATATACTGTAGGTTCCCATGAGTGGAACAGTAGTTCTGAAGATTAGCCCCTACATATGTACAAGGTCAAAAAGTAATATTCACCTCTTAATAATATTAGTATAGATAAACAAAAGTTTCCGAACCTAAGTCTACGTTACAGCAAAGACCTAGGTCTTTGCTGTAACTTAGACTTAGGCTTTACCCAGTTAACCCTTCAGCTGCACGCGCCCGCATTAACCTGCCCACATTTATTATGCGATCAAACTTGCAATAAAACACAAGTAAGGCACAATATCCACAATAAGTCGCACAAACTCGCACACTCGTAGTCTCGCACACACGCAACATGTAATTCACTCGGAATAATTTTGAATAATGTATGAGAAACAAAATAGACGAGAGAAGTGCTGTAAAAATATTATTTTAAATGTGGGTACAGTGATGTTTAGTCACGAATTGGTTTTTAATTTGGGGAGAAGTTTGTTTCTGAATAATAAATATTGTAGGTTGTATTTGATATTACTTAGGAATAATTATGACGTCTAGAGATCTAAGGAAATTGATGTGGCAGTTGAAAAAGCCGAACTAATACGGTATATTTTGCGCAGTAAAGTCTTTTTTCTAAGAAATAATATTATAAACTGAATAATAAATAAATATAATTAAAAATAATATAAACAACCTTTTGTATACAAATCCGTAATTATAAACAGACTGAAACCCAATAAAAACGAAATGAATACAATTCCTTTGTTTACTTACACAAAAATTTCAGCACGAATTTGATATCATTGTTTCATAACGTCACAGTTCGTCAATTCCCCTGAAACACAGCAAAAGCACATGCTACAATGAATATGAACAAACGCTGTAATAGCGTAGATATGAAAAAAGGACAATAAGGGATGAGGCAAATACGTGAATAAAGGATGCCTGCTCTGTTACTAAAAGGCAGGGGAATTATGAGCACATAAAAATGAAGGGAGCGACAGTCTCTCCTCTAGACAATGCAGGGACGCGGCAACGCTTGTTATTAAGTCCCCTGCTATGTAAATATGAACCGCGAGTCTTCGAAAATAAAGCCGCTGGGGAAATTCTTTCCGAAAACATTATCTCCGAGTTAATTCTGAAATTATTTGGCAAAGTTTTTGTGTCGCAGTTTTTGAGTGTCGCAGTGGCAGGGCTAGAAACTGTTCAGCTTAAATATCCCATAATGTTAAGCTTTATTAAAGATAAACTTTTATACTAAATTAACTATTAAAATTAAAATATATATTGATAAATATATATAAGATGAAAGATAGATATTGCGACGAAGCATGTGTTAAATGCTGTTTGAATCAGATAGTCCAGGAACGTGCAATTAACAAATCGTTAATCAAACCCTTTGGTAACGGTTTATTTCTGTCTCTTGCCGAGTCATCCAACCTTCATAGTGCACCAATAAGCTCAATCTAATGTATTTCCAGCTGAAATAAACTTTTAATTTTTAACTTACAATGGCCTTTTATGAACTTAATAAAAGCAGTCGAGTGAAGTGCAAGAAAGATGAATGAACAATAGCACAATGACTCCTCCCACTCGACGAAGCTCTAAAACTTAAAACGGTTAAAATGAATAATAATTTATTGTACGAGTATCAAGAGATACGAGACCAAAGTCAAAATTCAAGACTTTAAAGACATTGAACTTCCAAAGGCTTCAAATATTTATAATTCCAAATAGATCTAAAAAACATTTGATCCACAATTTTCTCCTTTTATTATCTTAACGAACTGTCAGAAACAACGCAGCTAATAAATTGAACGCAATTCTGAAAACCTAGCTATCAATAGAATAATATTTTCGTTTTCAATTTCAGATCTATTGCATTCAATAACATATAGAGATCGTTTTTGGAATTCAGTTATTTATCTACTATTTTCTCTCTGATATGTTTGATAGCCAATTTATAAATTCCAAATATGAAATACTAGCAGCGCCCCGCGGTTTCACCCGCGTAAGTGTCGAACCCGTGGGAATATCGGGATAGATAAAAAGTATCCTGTGTTAATCTCGGTTATAATCTATATGTGTGCCAAATTTCATCCAAATCCGTTTAGTAGTTTTTGCGTGATTGAGTAACAAACATCCAAACGTCTTCACAAACTTTCACATTTATACATATAGTAGGATTTAAAACTGTCTTATTCTCCTAATAGGTATACCTAGCTCATAATATATGATTCGCAGCCCGGACTGTATCATCTTAATTTAAAGGGTTATATATAGCCAGCCCTTCGACCTAATCCTAATGAATCTGGGGGGGATTGCGTAACACACATAAAAAGGCAATTGATCGCATTCCATATTTGTCATTTTGACAATTCGGCCACGTTCATTGCTCTATTTCCGTTGTTGTGCTGACGAATTTTTGAAGTGAAAACTTCTTTAGCGGCGTTGCACACTTTTTTGTAATGGGTATAAAATGTTAAACTCGCGTCAGGACATCGCGTCAGGACACGTGACCGTCAGGAGAGATTCCCCCCCCCCTCTCTTTTTACGGCGGCGCCAACCGAAGTGAACGAAGTGACACACGACATTATATTAATTCAATTAATAATTGATTTATTTCAACGTTAATATTCAAGTTTTCACTTCTGCCGGCACTCCAGGAGTGCAACCCGTCTTTTTTTAAACCTATGAAGCAATGGATTAGGAATTTCCTTCAAAATCCTCGGGATTGTGTGTTACGCAATTAGGGTGTTGCACTACAAAGTACAACCGTCATACAATTGTATAATACTTTGACCAGCTTGCACAATAAATCACTGAATACTTTTAGCGCTAAATTAATTTAAAAACATCGTTTCTTTCCGTAATTCGCTTTAAAATTATAGAGACAGAATGATGTTTTAAATATGTTTAGCACTAAACGCATTCAGTATTTTGTGACTTGCACGTGACTTGCGTGAGCGGACTTTAGTCACCAATCTTTGTGAAGGAAACTGCCGTTGATGCCTCAAATCCTCATCCTCCTCTAAACTCATTCACACAAAGATTTCAGGCAAACCGCGTCACTGATTAAATCGATATCTTTATCTTGTATTCGGAGGTGGTCGCCTCGCCGGTAAAATTTCGTACATAACCATATTACGTACTTTCTTTCAAAGACGTGTCACGTCCGGGCGACATCGAAACTTTCCACGGGTGAATATACTACCCGGGACTTTATCAGGGCTGCCACTTTGTTCAACTTTACTATGCTCTACTGTTTGCTTTGTAGTTTTTGGCAAGCCCTTACTGCACGCTATAGTACGATCACCGAATGCGGTGATCAAGTGATGCGATATACCTTGCGGTTCGGTTATTCTTTCTTGTGGTCTATGTAATGGGACTACTCGTGACTACTCATGATGAGTGAATTTCTCTCGTGGCCTCAAAATCTTTTGGTCCTATTCCTGGTTAATACGGATAGCCCTCTTATCAGAGGATATGCCAGAAACAGGACAACAAACAATCTGCTTTTCCGCTTAACCTCCACTGGACGGTATGATTAATATTCTTTCCCGGGGCTTAGGGTCGTGAACTTCTGACATCCCAACATTTCCGCTAGCCATGTTTGGAACGTAAATATAAACGTCCGGGTAACAGGTGCTGTCTCATATTTTTGTTAAAATGTATATTATGAGAAGTGTCCTGTTAGTGCAGCGCACTGCGCAGCTTTGTGCTAAAATATGTGTAAAGGACATGCCTCGGAAATGTGCAACACATTCTGGATACGAGGAAATTATACATATAGCTATATATTTTTGGAGCTCATTATGACGAAAATTGCTCTGCTGAAAAACACTTGATCTACTAGTAGGCAAGCGAAATCATTGGATATTTCTCCATTCCTCATACCGTAAACAAAACCTGCCAACCTTACACTGGGTAAATTTCCAGTCTTTCAGTTTAAATATATTCGCAGCACGTCTCCGGCGACGATAAACAATTAATTTCTTTAATCAACTGTGCCCGACGCGTCCCCTGAGTAAAATAGATACGACCACTCTGAAAAAAGTAATATAAGACGCTAGTTTATGTATCAGCTAGTTTATTAATTATTCTGGTAAGCTATGTGGATTCATTTAAGTTACATTGTCAACTTAAGAAGGGAGAAGCGTAATGAATGGTATTTTGCTGAACGATGTGTCTTCTGTTCTTCTTCTTCTTAGCGTGTCGATAGCAATCTAAGTGTACTCGGCCCAGAATTCGGCTACTTGTTTGGCGCCATCATCAGCGTCCACGGCATCACCAGCGTTCTTCTGTTAGGATTGTATCTTGGATCTGTAAAAAATATGTAACATTAGAAGAGTCTTTGGTCAACTGGACCCACTCGGAAGGTGGTATCATCGACACGCAACCTGTTACCATGGATTCAGTACATGATTGTGAACACCCCCTGCGTTGGACATTATTTTTGTAGGTTATTTAAAAAAAAACATATCTGTTCCGTACATTTTGTCCGCGTATTGCACTTTTCTATTTACATTAGATTTTTTTTTTGATAACCGTCGAATAATTTCTACGCTACGGTCCAGAATCATGTGCTGAATCCATGGTTACAGTTTGCGCGTCGCTGTATAAAAAAAAAAAGACGGGTTGCACTCCGGGAGTGCCGGCAGAAGTGAAAACATGAATATTAACGTTGAAATAAATCAATTATGAATTGAATTAATATAACTAATTTTTTTCCACTATTTCTGCGTCACTTTTTTTATAAATCGATGCACTTTGTTCAATTTCCATATTTGAAACAATTTATATTCACGAATTTTACGAATACACAGCAGTGTAGCTACACAGACGGTCGAGCCATCAGCTGTCCATCCATCCATCCACATCCACGTCCACCATCACCGTCACCGTTACCGTCACCGTTACCGTCACCGTCACCGTCACCGTCACCGTCACCGTCACCGTCACCGTCACCGTCACCGTCACCGTCACCGTCACCGTCACCGTCACCGTCACCGTCACCGTACCGTCACCGTCACCGTCACCGTCACCGTCACCGTCGCCGTCACCGTCATCGACACCGTCACCGTCAACGTCACCGTCACCGACACCGTTACCGTCACCGTCTCCATCACCATCACCGTCACCGTCACCGTCACCGTCACCCGTCACCGTCACCGTCACCGTCACCGTCATCACCGTCACACCGTCACCGTCGCCGACACCGTCACCGACACCGTCACCGACACCGTCACCGTCACCGTCACCGACACAGTCACCGTCTCCGTCACCGTCATCACCGTCACACCGTCACCGTCACCGTCACCGTCGCCGACACCGTCACCGACACCGTCACCGTCGCCGTCGTCGTCTCCGTCACCGACACCGTCACCGTCACCGACACCGTCACCGACACCGTCACCGTCACCGTCACCGTCACCGTCACCGTCACCGACACCGTCACCGTCACCGTCACCATCACCGTCACCGTCACCGTACCGACACCGTCACCGTCACCGTCACCGTCACCGACACCGTT
Source organism: Amphipoea oculea (assembly GCA_945859645.1). NCBI lineage: Eukaryota > Metazoa > Arthropoda > Insecta > Lepidoptera > Noctuidae > Amphipoea > Amphipoea oculea. The sequence goes on along the minus strand of OX243865.1, from coordinate 17,488,065 downwards.
ACCGTCACCGTCACCGTCACCGTCACCGTCACCGTCACCGTCCGTCCGTCCGTCCGTCCATCCATCTATACATCCACCCATCCATTATCGTGTCTCACTTGGTTCACTTCGGTTGGCGCCGCCGTAGAAAGAGGGGTGGGGGGGGGGGAAATCTCTCCTGACGGTCACGTGTCCTGACGCGAGTTTAACATTTTTTCCCCAGTACAAAAAGTGTTCAACGCCGCTAAAGAAGTTTTCACTTCAAAAAGACGGGTTGCACTCCGGGAGAGCCGGCAGAAGTGAAAACCTGAATATTAACGTTGAAATAAATAAATTACACTGGTCAACAAAATTTTAACTTTTTTTTGTCACATGAAAACTTACATCAAATTTTGAATGTACTAGGGCCAGCAAACAAAAATATGTGAATGAAAAAAAATTGACACGTCAGGTTAAAATAACCATGATCCTTTGGTTCGGTCCAAATCATTGGTTTAGCAAATGGCATATGTCTGGGTTCCAGTTTATCCCAACCTTATAGCAGTCTCACACACGTTACACAACATTTTTGTGGAACCCAGGATTTATCTTGATTTCTGACAGGAAATCCAAAATAGTTTAAATAGCACTGTTTCAATTAGTGATGTGAAATTTCGACGCTGAGATGTAAAAGTTAATTCTCCACACACATAACAAAAACTGTCGGGGTTGTTACAACACTTTCGTGGCATGTTTACGATGTAACAAACGTATATAAGATGTAAGTTGAATGCAATAGTTATACAGTCGTCTAAATTAAGTTATTCAAAAAAAGACACTTATATGAGGTCAGAAATGAATATGTAGCTGTCACAAAAAAACTGGACGTAATTGAAACAAAATTATTATATATTGTTAATGAGGACACACTAACATTAACAAAAATCATCACAAAGTTCGTGTGACAAAAACAGTGTTTACCAGTGTTATTAATTGAATTAATATAACTCATTTTTTTTCACTATTTCTGCGTCCCTTTTTTCATTAATAGATGCACTTTGTTCAATTTCCATATTTTAAACACTTTATATACACGAATGTTACGAATACACAGCAGTGTGGCTACTACGCAGACGGTCGAGCCATCAGCTGTCCATCCATCCACGTCCACGTCCTCGTCCACGTCCACGTCCACTTCCACGTCCACTTCCACGTCCACGTCCACGTCCATCCATCCATCCATCCATCCATTGTCGTGTGTCACTTGGTTCACTTCGGTTGGCGCCGCCGTAGAAAGAGAGGGGGGGGGGAATCTCTCCTGACGGTCACGTGTCCTGACGCGAGTTTAACATTTTTTACTCATTACAAAAAAGTGTGGCAACGCCGCTAAAGAAGTTTTCACTTCAAAAATACACTGTCGGTTTTTGGACAATATACGTAGGTAACGTATACTGTCCAAAGCCAATATATGTATTACTATCTGAACAAATCCAACAAAGAAAACTGCGTGTGGTCCGGTATTGAAGTAATCATCAGGAACGCACAGTAACCGACTTCAAACACCCAACAACGGTAATAACTAACAGTTAAAGCTATTATAACAAATGCTTTTACTTTAGCACGAAGATCTAAATACGAACAAATACGAAGACGTAAGTAAGGCATTGCCGACCAGTTATCTTAGTCGGCAACGATCGAATCGTTAAAGTTAATGCTGACTTGGATCCGAACCGTTACGGTTATATCTAAAACCGCTTGCCGCGCCCAAGTGAGGAGGTGATGCGACAAAAACCACTCGTGGGAAGTGTCGTCAATTTAATGATTGTCGTATAATATCAGCTATCTCGGCAAGGTGATAAGGGACGTTAGCGTTTTTTTTTTTTGGGGAGTGCATACAATATTTAGCGATGCAGCATTTTTGCTACTTCCATGAATTAAAGAGAATATTCTTTTTTGATCATAGAAGTAGCGAAAATGCGCTAGGAGCGATGGGAAATCATAGGAAAATATCGACGATCCCCAAAACCGCATTAGTAAATTATATACTTGCAAGTAATGTTCCTAAAGTTAGCACAAGTTAAGGAGATATCGATGTTTCAAATTCTAGTTCCGTAGAGCGAGTTAACTAAACCGTGATCTAGATATATCGTGATATATCTTGATAACCACGAATTAATTCAGCTTAAAAACTTCTTCGTATCATTTGATAAGTATTTACGTTTATTAAGAAAGTTTTGAAAGCAAAATATATGTGTAGATTTCTCAATAATTGTCTTGTCTAGAATTCCTTCCTTCTTTGTTTGTTCGAGAACAGGGCCTGCATCTTCAGTGGGACAATTATAAGCTGGTAACAACATGACGTAACATCACGCCTCTATTCCCCGCAAGGTTAGGCAGAGGTGCACCCCCTATAGTACAACCACATTTCTCCAATTATGTTTAAGTCCCATGTAATAGGGGGCGAGTCTATTACCATCAACCGAGCACAAATCTAGACTCCAGGCTGAGAGATTCCAAATGGAAAAACCTAATAACACTTTGCTTGACCCGGGAATCTAACCCAGGACCTCATGCTCAGCATTAGCGCCTGCGACCACTAAACCAACGAGGCAGCTAATTAGAAGCTGCTATAGTATCAAAATCCTTGACATCATCCGTCATTTCTGAAGAATCTTCTCTCAATCCCGCTGCAAGTTCCTCTCCTGCACCATATTATCCTAACGGGATTCTAGTCCGACCACCGTTACCCGAAGTCGATAGCTTGCAGTCTAATAGAATAGTGCACGATGCACGATTGAATCCAAGCCAATCTGAGCGAAGCTCCCGATTTGTCCGCCAATTGTTTTAAACCTTACCTCTGTATGATAATGTGTAGATGAAGCTGGTTTTTATCCGAACAGACTTCTTTGAGCGTGTCGTATATATAGGAGTATATCTTATATTCTGGTTAAAAAAAACTAACCAGCCAGTTGTGCTTGCATAGCGGTCTTCCGACGAAGGTGTACTAGAAGAATTTTCTTCAGATATCGCCATTTACCGAGGATCTTTCATTGCATGCATCACATCCCTTCTCTATCAATCTAACAGTCCACTGCTTGACATAGGCCTCTCCCAAGCTGTGCAACACCCTCTCATGAATAAAGAGCCCTTCTGTATATTGTATCTTGCTAAACATATTGAACCGGCATTATTAAGACCCAGCTCTCTCGCTTCATAATCATACCCCACAATGGTCTTATGCTAAGCCCCTATGGGACGCCAATTGCTCACCGTAGTTGAGTTTAGTTCATAGTTGGTAAAATCTGCTTCAGGATTCTATTGGAATCGTCGCTGACAATAGATAAATCTTTGACATAATACAAAAAGGCATAAATTGATAACTATCACCCGTGCCCACCTAACCCATCAATATCCACGCACAGGCTAACAACAATATTGCTCGCTCCAATGCGCACAAATTCCCGCCATCCTTTGTGGACAAGTTATAAAATAAAAAAGGCAAAACAATGGCCATGCATGCACGATGGCGCTTACTCCGCGCCATTTATCTGCGGTGCGTTTAGTATGCGCCGCCACAGTCACGCAGCCTCAACGCCGCCGCCACGCTGCCGTCACGTTGCGGGAACGCGCCGTACAATAACACGCATAAATAAAACTTTGTATGTTTGTATACTTTGAACGGTAGCTGGACGGAATTTCAATGAATGAAATGAAATTCTGCAGTTGGAATTCGCAGCGTTTTTATATAAATTGTAATTTGTAGTTGTAGGAGTTGTGTAAAGCAAGGAATACTGTGATTCGTGTTAAGAATTATTATCCTTCTGTAACTTTGTGAGAATTGGGTTTGAAAATAGTCAGTTTCAGGGTGGGAACTGCCTATTATTGTCTAGATATTGAGACCAATAAAACGTACCCTTGAAATAACTTGTTATAATCTTATTTACTCAAAGTTACTACATAAGTTTCTACATTTTAACATTCAAAACGTTCCTCTACACAAGGACAAACTCGACTTGTTTGAAATACAAACATAATATATTCTTACAAACTTATCTGAGTTTCAAATGGTCTGAATCTAATTCTAGATCTTGTAATAAAATCGGTCTGTTCGTTCGTTCACCCGATTACTGCTGTCGTGTGTAAATAAGGTTTGTTATCCACTATTACCTGCTGTTTTCCGAAAAGTAGAACGTTGCAATGTACGAAAATAATGGTGGAGAACAAAGATCTTCTCCTCTGTTCTAATAAATAAAGAATAAATTCGTATGGGGAAATCGCACCTAAACCTGCGGGGTAAGTGCGTAACACACTAACAGTAGGAATGGCTTTCATTTTGACAGTTCAACAACATTAATTGCGTTATTTACGTTGTTGAGCTGACAAATTTTTCGAACATATGAAGCAATAGATTAGCAATATTCTTCAAAATTATTCAGATTGTGATTTATAGTGTGTGACGCAATTAGGGTGCTGAACTTGTTCATCATTCATCATTTCAGCAGAAAGAACTTGTTCATTTTCAAAATATAGTGTAAAATTATTGTTGTAGCGCTTTTCAAGAAAGACAATCTTATTGCAGTATATATTTACTTCAGTGATTCTAGTTTCAGATTTAGTTCACCTCTCGAGGGAAGAGCGTGACACTGCATAACATAATATGAATATGTCCTTCCAGTAAAATCGAATTTCCTCTCGCCATGTAAACCGATGGACGGGCGTCCTTAGCGGTATTTCGTTCACGTCTCCGTTTCATATCGGCCAGCAATCGCTTGCCGAGCGCTGTACGACGACATAACAAATATTGAGCGCGAGAATTGAATTTAGAATTTCTTATTTTAAAATATCGTCGATAAAACGCTTTTGGAATAGGTAGTGTTTCGAAAAATCTTTGCTTTATCTGTGCTAGGGCCCTGGAGAGATTAAGGAGTAGACTGTTTTGTAAGTAAATGATAGTCGAGTTCAGCTGGAGGTATAGCTGGCTAGAAAACATTTTGTTAAATCGAAAATTGATCGTAAGGATAAGTTAAGCACAAAGATAGGAAAAATACTGCCAATACGAACCGTAACAAAATGAGGATTAAATAAAAGACAGCTACACCATCGATTCCCTTTTAAATTATTCAAGTCGGTGCCGCCAGCGCTGCAATTATCGTCAATTTTCCTAGTCTGAGCATCAAATTTAGGTTATTCGTAGCCTCTGAATTATGTTACCACACACCCTCATTTATCATGCAATAGACTTGTAGGAACTGCTAGATAAAACTTTATTGATATCTATGAATCTTTAGTTTATAGGACTCCATACCACTAGGAAAGTCATAAACACGTTGGAATAGTGGACCATCACGTGATAGGGGGTGAACACACTCATCAAATTGAACAGCTTTATTTTATTGGCAGAAAATTCATGCTTTTGTATTCTCTTTGAATGAAAATGAATGAGCTGTTTTATGGTCGTGTTCATCAACGGCTCTACAAGATTTGATAATTGTCATAATTTTTATTGTCATAGAAATATCCGCTGTGATATAAAGCTATGCTAGCCGGATATTAAACTGCCAGATTATCATTAAAACTAACAGAGAAAAAAAATATATACTTCCTAAAATAAATATTTACGTCATTGTTTACCTATACATATGTATATCATATCATCAAGTGTACCTATATAAAAAAACAGTTAGCAAAAAAAAAAAACACAACATTCTGTCATGTAAAAATTGGAGCAGCTCAATCCCTACTAAGCCTTGTTGAAGATAGGACAAAGTGGGGGGGGAGGCATGGCAACAATAATCATTAATCACGTGTTGCAAGTTATTAATATTACTGACAACCAACCCCCGCCACTGACAATGAAATATATATGTTTGTGGTGCGAGCGGGTTCACCACAATAGGACAAACGCATGGCTCCGAAGTTACGATATTTGATCGTCTGTCGGATGCTATTCAGCAAGTGTCGTACTCGTATCAAAAGTTGTACCTATAACTGGATATCCAAACGTAACATCGGAGTGACCTACTGTTGAAAAATTAAAATTTGATTTATAACAATAGAAATTCAATTGAGTCTCGATAGCCACAGTTGAGCTAGTCTACTGCTGGGTGCAGTAGACTATACATAATCAGCCTATAATGTTCCCACTGCTGGGACACAGGCATCCTCTTTGTGAGAGGGAGTGGGCCGTAATCCACCACGCGGGCCCGGTGCGGGTTGGTAGATGTCGCATGTCTTCGAATTTTTGGTTCTAGGACATGCCGGTTTCCTCACGATGCTCTCCTTCACCGTTTTGAGAGCAGTGGTGATTAATTATTTACACAAAGTTGTCGCGCCTGTCAGGGTTCGAACCTACGACCTATACTCGTAAGTCGCGGTCGTTACCATTGGGCCACGACTGCTCTCTAGTATACTATGCGCCTATTATATTTAAATGCCCCGTTGTTCCTCTCATGGTCGCAAGTGCGACGGTTGAGCGTGGGGTCCTGGGTTCGATTCCCAAGTCAGACAAAGTGTTATTGGGTTTTTGACTAGGAATTGCTCAGTACCAGCCCGGAGTTTCAAAGTTGGTGTTGTGATACTCTCGTGTCTTGGAAAACATGTAAAGCCATTGGTCCAGCGCCTGATCTATCCCCGGTCGTGTATAACGATTGCAGTCCCATCGGACTATGAAAGTAAAGGAACAAGAGTGCACTTGCAATTGTTACACTAAGGTACGATTCAGACCAACCGGCTCGCATCGCGCCGGGCCGGGCGGCATTTTACAATGCGGTAAAGAACATTGAAATGTATCAACAGTAATTACAGTTCATATTTGCATGCAACTTACGCATATTTACCTCCGTCGGCATCCCGCGACGCGTCGCGACGTGTCGCTGAATGCGTTCGGCTGTCGCGACGGCCGACCGGCCTCGACCAGCTCCGAACGGCGCCGTACTGCGCCGTCGGCATCCAATCGGCTGCCGTCGGGTCCGTTCGGAGCCGGTCGGCCGTGCGTCGTGGAATACGAACGGAGATTACGGTGCAGCAACTAGCGAATCATTCAAGTTGTGTTCTTCAAGCGACTGTTTCAAAAATGGATACGGAAGAAAAACTAATTTCTTTAGTTCAGACATGATTGTCTTTATGACGTTAATTCCCGTAAATACAGTGACAAGTTGTGTAAACAAAACGCATGGGAAAGAATAAGTAAAGAAATGGGAATTTCCGGTTTATTTTGTTTATTTTTTTATTATTTTCTTTTTCCTCTAATGCAAGGGCTAGCAAAACGACGTCCCACTCCACCATATTTTAAATAAAATTTCACTTAACGTCTACGCGGCGCAATGTGAGCAGCACTTCTGGGCGCTTGGAGTGCGTACGGATTTCAGCGGACGCTGTCGGCTGCCGCGGCACGCGTACGGCTATCACGGCAGCCGAACGCATGCCGCGGTAGCGGTACGGCTCCGACAGACGCGCTCGGCTGCCGCGGCATGCGTATGGCTCCGTTCCGATGGGGCACGACGCGAGCCGGTTGGTCTGAATCGTACCTTACTGTACACTATAATATCTCCTGTGTAACTGGCTAATCTCGGTCTGTATGACATTTTTACACATAACATCCCGCCTCTATTCCTCAAAAGGTTGGGCAGAGGTGTAGTACCTATAGTACGCACGGCTACACATCAAGCCAACCAGTATAAGCTGACTTCTGATTGTACGAAAAACCTATACCTACAATGCGAGGTCAGCTAAAACTGGAAATGTATATGTATGTGTTGATGTGTAGCCGTGTGTACACCCCCATTTTACCAGTTATGTTTGAGTACCATGTAATAGGGGGCCCGAGTCTATGCCAACCGGGCACAAATCCAGATACTGGGCTACGTGCTTATTGGTTTAATTTGTCAGTAAGTAATAATTTTCTTGCTATTCAAATTTCTAACCCAACCGTTATTCTTGTTACAGGTAAACCCATCAGCAACCAGGGTATGCTTCCATTTAGAATCAACAGCTGGCGTAAATCCCTGGAGCCTGCGCTGTTAATGTGCCATCAACTAGCTCTAATTAGTCGAACAATGGTAATTTAATGCGCATTATATTGCTATGTTTAGCTACGTTGTGCTAATCGTAGACTGTGGTGGTTCCGCGTTGATTATTGTAGGTACTGTTTTTATCAAGCTGTGTGATAATTCTGTTAGTAAATAATTGATTATAGGGGATTTACACTAGGTTGATTTTCGCCGTGCGGATGGTCGCTTACCAAATCGCCTCACAAGCCGAATTGACACCCCATTTACACAGGCCGATAAAAATCGCAGGTGCCTAGTTAATTTTGCATAAGAATGTCGAACTTGAAGTGGCGGGCGATCGCCTGCGAATGAGCATAATTACGATCGATTTTAGTCACCCGCCGCATGCGACCTGTCGCCTCACGACAAAAGTTGAAACCTACTCTACTTTGGAACTAGCGATTTTAGTCACCTGGGGCCTACCGAATTGCCATTTAAACTAAAGACTCACCTGTGTAAAGCCCGCATTAAGAACTACGACAGCAATTATTGATAACTGTGATCATGTCACCCATTTGTTACCTTTGTGAAACTAAAAGGTGAGTAGTACCAATATTTGCGTTGTCTGTCATCAAAGTTTCATTTATTTTAGCTGGACGATATGAAAAAAAAGTTAAACCAAGGCAATTAATTAAAAAAGTAAGTAATTAATATCTGTTATTGTTACAGTTAATTACAGTAAGAAAGCCATTTAGTCTCAAGAAAAAACGCAATCGTCTGCATATTTAAAACAAAATATTTTCTGGCCCATTAACAAACCAACTGAGCATGCACTCATGCAACATAGAAAGAAATGAAGTGTTAATCCACATCAAAGCGCGTAACTGCATCGAAATGCTAATAAACAACAGATTACGCTAAATATAGCGTGCTGTTTGAGCTATAAATAACATTGGCTTAATTAGCTGTCTAGACATCCATCTTCTGAGCTCTTTGTGTCAAGCTATTTATGTATTCACTGTTAATTTCACTTGATTGGCTGTGGCTGCAATTAAAAGTCTAGTTGTTGAAACGAAAGTTGATCTTAGATTTTAGTGTTTTTGGCACGATGATAATTATTTTTATGTTAAAAAGCTCGTTCTTGAGTGGTCTAATTTAGTTTTGATGCTAGTAATTGAAAACTTTGATTCTCACAGCCATTACGTCTAATAGCGAAGCCATAAATTTGATTGGAATAGAGAATTGCTAATAAACTTTCAGTCTCGTAGTTGCTTTGCTTGAAATATTAATAGGAACGCCAATTGGCGGACTTTAAGACTCGATAAGGTGGATAGTATCGTAAACTAATCTCCATGAATCGAAGTCGAGTTTGACCAGTGCGTGTTGCCAGTGATGACATAAGACAGTGAAACGCGGTCGCTCACAATGGGCCTCATTAGAAGGCTGAAAGTGACCCAAAGGGCAATGGAGAGGGCTATGTTTCCCTACGTGATCGAATCAGAAATGAAGGGATCCGTAGGAGAACCAAGGTAACCGACACAGCCCGAATAATTACCAAACTTAAGTGGCAGTGGACAGGACATATTGCTCGCAGGACAGATGGCAATGAGGCAGAAAGGTTCTGGAGTGACGACTGTGTACCGAAAGACGTAGCGTTAGAAGGTGGTGAAGGCCACAGGACTCCGCTGGATATGAGAAGCACAGAACCGGTAGAAGTGGCGATGCTCAGGGAAGGCCTATTACCAGCAATGGACATCTTTCGGCTGAAATGATGACGAATGAAAAATCGAAGTGTGGTGTGGCTGAAACTCTTTCTGTTGTTAGAACAAACTGAAACACCCACAACAAGCACCAGAAAGGTTACTATGTAATGTACGTGCCACTATTTATCGAAATAAACGTAATGTAACAAAAAAAATCGAGAACAAACTGAGATAAACGCTCAAAATTCAGTGTTGCACAAAAAACAACGGAATTTGTACCACAAAATAAATGAGAGGAGGAAGCTAGCTTCACAGTCCACACACAAAAACTGTGCTAGTACACAAGTAACTTAGTTTTGTGGCTTTGTAGCATATAAAATATTGACTTGGCTCCACACTTTTTGGCAGCTGACTTCCTGCTGTGTCCTTTTTCACGTAGATAAACTGCCTTCCTAAGTTATCTTGAGTTTTTGTCTAACCAGACACAACTGAGTATGAGTAAAGTGGAATTTTGAGTATGCCCAAAAGCTTAGTTCCTAATATTCAAAGGAGAAACTCTGGTGAGTCTTGTAAATGTTATCCCGTTTAGTAGAGAATATTATCGGTTTTTATCACTCTTTCACGCTTTGAAATCACGAGCACCAAAAACCTTTTTTAGACTTCCGCTTTAAAACACTAAACCCCAATTCGCGCCAGAACACAGCATTCGTTAGGTAATAAGCGTACGAAAAAGTAATTAAAACTACCGTTCGCAATTACAAGTGTCCATGGAATGAGGTCGTTACAGACAATGCGATTTTTACGCAAAAGAAACCATGGTTGGCGAGGCCTTAATTAGATAGTCGAAGGTCCCCGAAATTGACCAAGAAGGGCCGAAGCTAATGTTGCGTCCTTCTAGTTACTTTGTAAAGGTTTCGTGGACTGTGAAATTATTGGGTGCATTAAATTTAAGTATTGTTTCAATGAAGAATGAATTCTTTGGAAGATCAGAATTGGCGTAGTTTCTCTGAATCATGATCCCATACTTTAACATCTAATGTATGGAATTTGTTTTAAAAGCAGTCACTTATGATCAAGTCAAAAATATCACCACTGCTAGAGCTCTAAGCTCTAATACAAAGTCATAGATAAACATGTTGTTCTTCTAGAGGCAAATAACGCAATTAGTAGCCAAACAGTCCCATACTAACATTTAAGACGTTTAATGAATGATCGTGTGAAGCCGAATAATCGTGCTGTCACAATTCGCAAATCATGCAGGATTCGCAAACTCGCAAGCATACTCCGTCTATAATGTTCCCACTTCTTAAATACAGGCCTCCTTTCTGTGAGTAAGAATGGGCCATAATCCACCACGCGGGCGCAGTCCGGGTTGGTGGATGTCACATGTCTTTGTCACCGTTTTAAGAGCACTGGTGTTGACATAATTTACACAAATTAAAGATCCTGCTTGAGTTCGAACCGACCTTCAACTCGTAGGATGCGGCCGTTACCACTGGGTCGCCACTGCTCTTAGTCAAACTCGCGTGTGTGATGGAAACTCTCAACATTTTCCCTTTTATGTCGATGGAACACACATTTTTAAACCGGCTGCCCTTATGAAAACTCTCACCCTTCCCCGAAGCCTGATCATAATATTAATGAGGCAGCTTCCACGTTCACCGGTGCCCCAGTAATTAAATTAATTAGATTCCCTCATAGCTGATTGGCGGGTTATTCTGCCATGTACAGGTGAAGTGCTTATGTCACGACGGGCGGTTGCTACGCTCTGATTTCCTTCAATCAAATCATGTTTTCTTTCCCTTGTGCCTTTGTGTGAGCTTCTATTATAATAAAAGAATATAGGATGTTATGATAAAATGTGTGTATAGTCTTGAAAGGCCGTTTTCAAATTACATTCTTTAATGTTTTGAGTTTTTTTTTTAATTTAAGCTGCCTTATGTGTTATTAATTATAATTGGCACTATTTTTTGCTAATAAGCATAGAGCAGCACAAGTAATAGTAAAAAAAGACCGGTCAAGTGCGAGTCGGACTCTCGCACCGAGGGTTCAGTACAATATTGTAGATATGTAACTCCAACGGTTTTCAGATTTTTTTCTTTACGAAGTACCCTATAGGTTTTCATTTCCTTGCGAGTGTCAAAATATGCGGCATAAATGGAACATAAACGTTCTTAGCTTTTGATTGCGTTGAATTTGAAGTTTGATTTTTTTTACTGCTTCAAGGGATTGCAGCCCCGAGCATTTGATATTAATTCCAACTTGATAACTCAACGCGTTCCTGAGAAAAAGGGTAATTGAGAAAAGTAAAGTTGTCAAGACAGACGGACAAAGAAGTGATCTTATCCGTCCGTTTTATCTTATCGGTTATCTTCCGTATTTTTTTTCTTTTTGAGGAACGGAACCCTAATAAAATCGTGTGCAGTCGGGTGACCCCGTCAGGATCAAAGTTCCTTACGCGATACTCGATAGAGACGGAGAGAGAGAAAGTCGTATGGAGGAGGCATAACGCTTTTTCCTTACGAGACGATTAAAAATTCTTAATTCGCAACTGGCTACGAATCACAGTTGTGAAAACGGCCGGAGGGATTTTTACCAGTAACTCTTACTGCAAGCCGCGTTAAGGAACTTGTTCCAATAATCCGGCAGTATGACAAGACTCACCCGAGTCATATCCACTTTATAATCAATTCATCATGTTTTCCCTTTCTTCTTTGTATTGACCATGTAACGTTAAGCAGCGTTTGACGCATCTTTGATTAATCAACAACAAAAGGGATTGAGTCTATATGACGAGACAGAAAAGGTAAAACGAGGGACACAATAAGTGAAACGTTATTTCTTATGAAAAGATACAGATAAAAGAAACTACTGATGAAAGTTCTTGTAACTTTATTTCTCAAAGCTCCATTGAACATAATTCCACTTTTGTGTTGTAAAGCTGATTGCTTGGAACAACAAACAAATAGATCAGAAAACGAGAATATAAGGAAGAGGGAAGTAAATACTTCGGCCACATTCAGGAGATAAACCTAACAAATTGCTGAATTTAGTAGACATTTATAACATAGGGTAGGAGCCGATGTTATACACAGAAAACAAGCTGACCGAGTATTGCTTCGGCGAAATTGAAATATAAACTTCTAATGCACATTGAAAATATATTCAATGCTTAGCAACAGAGCAACTTTCGAGATGAGATAACAGGACCGTAACTGATATTGATAAAGAGAATGAATCATAGATGACATGATTGAAGTTTCTGCTGTAAGCAGTGTAAGAACATCGAAAATTAACGAAATACCCACAAATACAAAGAAACTTCACAATACAGACACCACAACAAGCTTACAAATCCCAAAAACCTCCAGAAAACACTAAACCAATTCTCATCTAAAAATGCTTTAGTTGTAACACTTCAGAGCCCGACATAATATGTAGCGGGGCCCCGGGCCCCGGCTGGGCCATTAGTGCAAGTGCACGGGGGCGGTGACGTCACTCCTCGAGGGGCCACCTCGCGGGGCTACCTCGCGCGCCAACTAGGCCACTGGAGCTCAGCATTGAACGGGTTATATTATGGATACGATGGATACGCTAACCCCACGTGTTGTTCGGCTGAGTTGAGCTGTTACATTAATTATGTAGGTATTGTTTGTGTAGGGATGATTTTTATATGGGGCAAACTATGTGATGCATCGGGAAGACGCTGAATGTGGGCAGTTCAGCTTGCTTAGCGGCTTAAAAAGAAAGAAAATACATTTATTCAGCACAGACTAAAAGGCATCAGATAAAAACAAATAAAAAAGCGAAAAGTCCGATGTAAGAAATTAGGAGGAAAGTGTGCCTCACGGCTGCGCCAAAAAGGCCCAATTGTGCAAAAATGCCAGATAACTAGTGGCCTGACGCTGATTTAACTTAACTGATCAGGTGCAGTGTAGAAAGGATGTCCAAAGTCCATCCTCAAACATGGAGACATTTCGAGAACTTATTCAAAATTCAATTCAGCCTTAAACGAAGTTTTTAAAACTTAAAATACGCAAAACCTTCGAAATGCATCCTCATTCATAACCCTTTCACTGCTCAAGGCCGTTGCGAATTAAACAAAATGAATTCCCGCATTCCTTAACCCGTCAAACGCTACGGACCGGAAGGCGTCGACGTTGAGACGTCGGGTGGCACAAATTACCCCAAGATACGTTTCGCGGGCCTATCCATCATCGGACGACTATCTGCCGCGTCATCTCTTATAACAACGCAGGGCTGCCCGCCTTAAGACGATATTATTTAAGCCTTAGTGTAATTTATACAGTGGAAGCTTTGGTAGACTAGACATAGAATATGTATGTGTAGCTAAAGTTGTGAGTTGTTGAGTAATGGTGTTGTTTCTTGCTGATTTTACCTTTTGGTTTTTAGGGTTCCGTACCCAAAGTGTGCCAACAGAGTTGAGACCCTGTTGGCACACCTTGGGTGCGTCCGTCCGTCCCTCCGTCCATCCGTCCGTCCATCGGTCCGTCCCTCCGTCCCTCCGTCCATCCGTCCGTCGATCGGTCCGTCCGTCCGTCTGTCTGTCAGCTGGCTTTATCTCATGAACCGTAATAGGTAGACAGTTTAAATGTTCAGTTTGTACCTATTTCTATTGCCGCAAAAGGGGGTCTCCATAAAAGAAACGTGTTTTAATGGCGTTTTTTGCCTTGTTTAACGGAACCATTTGTGTGCGAGTCCGACTAGTACTTTGCCGCTTTTTTATTTGGTTTGGCAATCAAGATAACGCTATACAACAGTACTTGATATACATATACGCACACCTTTTAGGTATAAAAGAATAAAATGTCGTGCCTGCGCTGATTTTTATCGCAACATATAAATTCAAATTTCCCTAACTTTAGGTAGCGAATGATCATTAGATTCTGATGCGAAAACCACACACTAGGTATTGATATCACAGCAGTAAGTACCACCATTATGGTACCACCGGGGCTTTTAAACCGCCATAACGCTGTAATGCCTTTAAAAGTGGGCATAATAGTACCGTGCGGTTTGTTCGGGCACAAATGGAGGTGCCAATAAGAATAAGTTAGCGGTGTGGTCGTTATGACCATTGAAAAAAAAAGAAACATGTTTATTTGTCAGTTAGAAGACATGGATTATAAATGAGACATCCCAGTATGTAATCCATACTATATTATAAATGCGAATGTCTGTCTGTCTGTTACCTCTTCACGCTTAAACCGCTCTGAACCGATTTAGATGAAATTTCTCGGGAAAGGACATAGGATAGTTTTTATCCCGATAACCGCTGAACTGATTTAGATGAAATTTCCCGGGAAAGGACATAGGATAGTTTTTATCCCGACATTCCCACGGGATCGACATTTATGCGGGTGAAACCGTGGGGCGATGCTAGTTGATAATACTTGTGTTGAGGCTACCATTGCGTATTTTTTTGTGGTTGAGACCTTTGTAAGAATTGTATGTATTTTAGTAATTGTATGGTTATTTACGGTACTTCTTGTTCACATCAATGATTAATTTAAACGAATGGAATTAGATTTAATTACAAATTAAATTTTGCTGTACTCGGATTATTTCGCAGATGTCAGTTAATGTAGGAATCATCTGCCATTGCACTTGAAATTTTGGTGTATGATGATTTTAATTATGATGTTGTAATAGGTAATACGGGCTGGTGTCCGCAACTCCACGTCAATGCGCGTATTTTGAACTTCAGATGATGGTCTTACATTTTGCTTGGAACGTTTCACATCAAGCTACTGAATTTTCTCAATAAGTTACTCCGTTCAAAGTCTACAAACGGGGCATACCCATATCTACTCCATACTTGAACTGCCTTACATAACACCTGAGACAAATATAAAATCAAGCAAAAAAAAAACTTTTTTTTTTTTTTTTTCGTCCTAACCCTAACTCTGTCGCAGGTAACACAGGCAACGTCGCGTTGACTTTGAGACCACATTCAATAAATATATCACCGAACCAGCGACGTATCAATCATGCAGGCCTCCAGGCCTGAAAGGGACAATTAACTATTCACAATAACGAAACTTTTGAGTTCGCGTTTGTTCAGTACCTATATTTGTTAGACCTAAAGTTTGGTAAGGTATACCTAAGTTACTTCCATAACTTAGATCGTGTTTGGGCTTCCCAAATCTCAATAGACGGTTTCTATGGAACGAAACTATTGGGTTATCAGGGTCGGATAAAATCGTAGACTGTTTCTCATTTCTCTACTCTACTTTGCCACGGATTTTTGATTTTACATGACATTTTTAGTTATTCTGACTTAAAAAAAAAAACAATGTACAGCAAGAGGACGAAGAAGCACGCAGATCGTTGCTACATACGGACTTATAAAAGGCTCTTGATTCAACAGTACTTTTCGAACGTACGTTTTGTTTCATATGGAGAAAACCTCTGACTTTACTCCGCTAGTTCTAACCAACTAATAATAATTACTGTCAGCGGGAGCTGACGGTAATTATTTTGGTGAATGAATTTGCTCAACCTTTGATTTACTCCTGTAAATCAAAGGTTGAGCGAATTCTTTCTTAAGCCACACGTAAAAGTTCCGTACGAGGAACACTGAAGGACCTCTATTCATCCTCCACTCCTCATTAGGCTGCGATCGACTATTTCCTGGGCCTGCCATCCCCGGATATCTTGTTTCCGTGACCCGACCGACCGGAAATAGTTTTTTTTCTTTCCCACGGAACTTAACCTTTTCGTGCGCATTCTAAATCCAAACTTCGTGACTGTTGGCACTCTTGCCTTTTTGTGGGTCGTTTGTGATTTTTTACGGGTTAGACGGCTATAAGAAGGTTTGCGCATGACTGGTGGGGCTGTTCTAAATTGGTGGCGGTGTCTCGGAACACGTTTTTGTCTCATTTGTTATGAACGTATGCAAAGGAGGCGTGGATAATGAGGCACGTTATTTTAGAAAACCCGTTAATACTATGGTCTTCGCGGCAACTAAACATATCGCGATAAATATGAATATTGGAATTCTCTTATAATGATTATTTATCTTTTTATAAAAGGTGGCAGGGACATCGACGTGCAAGCTGTAACTATGAATTAAGATGAATCTAAGACTCCCCCCTAGCGTAGAAATTTTTCGTCGGTTATCAAAAAAAATCTGCTCTTTCATAGAAAAGTGCGGTCAAAATGTACTGAACTGTTGAACAGCTAATTTGGTTTTTAATAACTGACGAAAAATTTCTACGCAAGGTTCAGAATCATATACTGAATCCATGATCATGATTGTGAGTCGGAAGTCCCTGCCATGTATTCGCACAAGTGCCGATAACACTGATAAAATATTTCTCAAAGAGATTGAGTCAAAGCAGAGCACATTCATTCTACCTACACTATTGACAATTTGTGGTCTATTGACACAAATTGATAATGTTAATAGTGCTAAAACCGTGATAGTACTGACACAATTCTTTAGTTTCACAAAATAAACAGAGAACAAAAACGTGTCGTACGCGGAAGTGCCAATTAGCATGATGGTGTAAATTGTCACTGAAATACGTAAATATATGATATTTTTAACCGCAAAAACCAATATTTGCCACTAAAAGGTACAATAATGTTTATTATTTTGTGTTGATTGATTTGTTTGATATTACTGGCGTGTTTTTATTTACGAGGTATCTCGTAAATACAAGAAGGAAGGACGAACGTTTGGATTTGCCTAGAAGTATGTTTTTCGTCCTTCCGCATGAGCTCATTGTGCGTTATAGTAATACCTCAAACAATTATTAAACATGACTGCGATGTGTTTTTACGTAAGTTATGGTAGGCCAGTCATTTAAAACATCTTAGGTGGCAAAAAATTGCACTGCACTGATTTTTCAGTTTTTGGCACGAAGTTCTTTATACTTGGTTCTAAAAAGTTCCTGTACCTCGGGTTTTATGGATCGTACAGAGTTACGGCTTAAATTGTAGAAAATTTATATACTTTAAAAATGTCTTGTATGACTAGTAGGATGCACCTTTCAGAAACTACAGGATGAAATTTAAAACATGCGACAAATCGAATTGGGAGATTTTTTTCGCGATTGCAGGTTTGGTCCCATAGTAAAAGTTGTTTATAATGATGAATAAAATCTTCCATTTCGATATGTCACATGTTTTTAATTTCACCCTGTATAAGTCAAAATCTGAAAGACATCCGAAAATTTCGAGGTTTTTCGAGCACCACGCAGTTAGCATAGTTCTTTCGAAGCTACAAACTTGGTTTTACACTATTAGTATCTGTCCTAACAACATCCCAAAAAATCAGTGCAGTGATTTACGACCTAGATTTTTGTGCCTACGGTGACTCGCCTATGATTTATAAAACCAGTCCAATAACACCCCACACGTTACAATTTAAGATAACATCTGTCACCCAAAAACTATTCCCCTTAAATCCACGTACAATGTGGAAATGGCGTGCAAATAAGATTAAAGAATAGTGGAGTGTGCAAAGGGAGTTGGTTCCAACGCCATTATGCTGGAAATGCGAACTCCGGTCACGTTTCCCGACCATTTCTTACCATATTTCAAACTAGGTGCACCAATAAAACTAGGAGCTCCGTCAGTCTAATGCTTGTGGGCCAAGATACGAGCGAACAGTGGGCTGCAGCTGTAAACATTTGATGGGTGCTGTTTTATGCTTCTTTAAAAGGGTCTATAATTTTGTTTATGTGTAAAAAGATGTAAGGAATAAATAATTTTATTTTGAACTTAAAGCTTCCTCAGCGTAAACAACTTCCTATGTTTGTTTTTTTTGTTTTTCCTTAGCATATTCAAAGAACACTTGTACCTAAATGATTGGATTTACCAGCACCATAATTGCGTAACACTATCAATCACAATCTGAATCATTTTGAAGGATATTGCTAAACCATTGCTTCATATGTTTGAAAAATTTGTCTTCCCAACAACGTAAATAACATAATGAACGTTGTTGAACTATCAAAATCAAAGCCATTTCTACTGTTGGTGTGTAACGCAATTATCACACGGGTTTCCCAAAGAATAATTTTTGAATAAAGGCATTAGTAGAGGATACAAGGATCTATCCATAAATTCATAGTCACCTTTCTTGACACCAATGAGTACCTACCTAACAGACAAGGGTGGCTGAATCTTTGTGTAAACCGTAATACCGTGAGTGATGGAAAAGATTTCTTTAGAAATAAGCATTATCTTTGTACCTATTTTCCTGTTCTTTTCTTCTTGTCTGTCATTTAAGTGTGTGCATGGTTAAATAAATAAATAAATTATTAAAATGTCAAGTCAATAATCGACTAAACCGCTGTTTCTTGTATCCTTGGACACGGATATAAAAATGCGGTGCCTGTGTGAAGGCTAACAGTGTTGGCTTCACTGCAGCCTCTTAAACACGTTGCCTTCCAAGGCCAGGCGATTGGAAGCTGACAACTTTCCACATAATCCACTTAATAATATGATTGGCTTTAAAAGATCTGAGGGTTGCTAGAAAATAAAATGACAATGACAATACAAGGCCGAGAATCGAGTTTCTAAACAAGAAACTTTGCATCGTTTATTGGAGTTTACGATATTAATGAAATCTATACTTCTATACTAATATTAGGGGGTAATCTCTGGAACTACCAGTCGGATTTGAAAAATTCTTCTTGCATTTGATAGCCCAATTCTTGAGGAAGGCTATAGGCTATTTAACATCACGCTATGACCCTTAGGAGCCAAGCAAAAAGAAAAAAAGCGCGGGCGGGTGATGCGATACGACGGGGTGGCTCGGGGGAAACAAGAAGTTTCACGCGAACGAAGTCGCGGGCTGAAGCTAGTGTTTGATATAAGTACATGAGTGGCAGGGATATCGAATCGCAAACTATAACAATGTATTCAGCACATGACAGACCCCTAGCGGCCCTAGCATAGAGATTTATTTATTTATTTTATTTATTTAAACTTTTCGCACAAAAAGGTACAAAGGCGGACTTAATGCCTTAGGCATTCTCTACCAGTCAACCAAGGGTGGTGAAGAGACTAGATGGCAGGTGCTTTGGTTGAGAGGAACAATGATAAAAAAAAAAACATAAAATTAGGTACACAAATACATAAATAAGTGAATAAATACATAACTAAGAGATATTTCGGCAGTTAAAAAAAAACCCGATCAAGTGCGAGTCGGACTCGCGCACCGAGGGTTCCGTACAAATTTGTAGGTATGTAACTACAAATTTACGGTTTTCGGATTTTTTCATTTACTTGTGCTACATGAAATTGCTCCTTGCCAAATTTCATGATTCTAGGTCAACGGGAAGCACCCTATAAATTTTGATTTCCTTGATGTGTCGAAATATACGTTTTTTGCGGCATAAACGGCCGTATCTTTCTTTTACGTTAACATAGAAGTTTGATTTTTTCACAGCTTCAAGGGACTGTAGACCTAAGTATATGTCTTTAATTTCAACTCGATACCTCTACGAGTTCCTAAGATAAAGGGTTTTGATAGACAGACAGACAGACGGACAACAAAGTGATCCTATAAGGGTTCCGTTTGTTCCTTTTGAGGTATGGAACCCTCAAAGCAGCTATTTCATAGAATGTGCAAAACTTTTTTTTTTTAGTGATAAGTATGAAATTTCAATAATTTCAGTTCAGAATCATGTACTGGTAACAGGTTGCGCGTCGTTGTACCTGCCACCCTACCCTATTGTATATGTGTCACGAAAGCTTTTATACATCGTAGAAAGACACGTACCGTACATTTATTACACGTTCAAATAAATACTTATTCATTTCTGAATATTTGCAGTGAAAGTAATGTTAAAAAAAGAAGGGTTGCACTCCGGGAGTGCCGGCAGAAGTGAAAACTTGAATATTAACGTTGAAATAAATCAATTATTAATTGAATCAATATAACTAAGTTTTTTTCACTATTTCTGCGTCACTTTTTTCATTAATCGATGCACTTTGTTCAATTTCCATTTTGGCTACTACACAGACGGTCGAGCCATCAGCTGTCCATCCACGTCCGCGTCCGCGTCCACCATCACATCACATCACATCACCATCGCCATCGCATCACCATCGCCATCACCATCGCCATTACCATCGCCATCACCATCGCCATCACCATCGCCATCGCCATTGCCATCACCATCCATCCATCCATCCATTATCGTGTCTCACTTGGTTCACTTCGGTTGGCGCCGCCGTAGAAAGAGATGGGGGAGGGGGGGGGGAATCTCTCCTGACGGTCACGTGTCCTGACGCGATGCCCTGACGCGAGTTTAAAATTTTTTACCCATTACAAAAAGTGTTCAACGCCGCTAAAGAAGTTTTCACTTCAAAAAAACTTTCGAAAAATAGCCAGCCGGTAACATTTTGTTTCTCACTTTCACAATGCTAGGCTTGATTAGTAGTGTTCGAGCGAAACAAGTTTTTCAGCCGAAACCGAGGCCGGATTTTGGGTTCCGTCCTAGTTTCAGCCAAAACCGAAACTTTTTCGCTATTTTCGTAAAGTTGGTCTATGAATTCTGAACTACCAACATTGACTAAATTTTTGTTCAAAAATATGAAACGAATAGTCACGCTAACCCCGTGCCTCGGAAAGAACGTTAAGCCGTTGGTCCCGGCTGTCATTCGTGGATCTTTGACAGTCGTTACGGGTCGTCAGTAGCCCGAAAAGTCTGACAACCAGTCTTACCAAGGGGTATAGTATTACCCAGTAACTGGGTTGTGGAGGTCAGATAGGCCGTCGCTCCATGTAAAATACTGGTATTCAGCTGCATCCAGTTAGACTGGAAGCCGACCCCAACATAGTTGGGAAAAGGCTAGGCAGATGATGAGTCACGCTTACCCTCAATTCTTCGCTGCGCTCAACGTTAACGAAACCCGAATTAAGCCAAAGCTCTATTTCAGGCCTGAACCAAGACCCAATCTTCATTCCAATTCCAACACTATTGATTAGTAGACTTTCAGAGTATTCCACCAAATAACCGTGACTAACAGTTTGTGCGTTGTAATTTATACGTTTAGATAGAAGAAAGTGTAAGTAAATGTAAAGCAATTCAACACATTTACATACAACAACGTCATGTAACTAATTATTGGTGAGTCATCCGTGTAAACATAGCTGTTATGGCTGTTCCTAACTTTCAGCTTTTACACACTCATTCATAGACGCAGAGGTACAAAAACTCCAAATGTTCTGAAAGTTCAAACTCAAAAACATTTCTGCAAGGTAGCCGGGTAGCGTCAGGGTTAACTGCACAGGGTGCGCCAGACGTCATATAGCATCGCTCATGTAGAGGCTATTTAAAAAAAAAATTGGTATAGTATTTTTTTTTACCAAGAAGTCACGCACGCTTTACTTGTGGTTACCAAGTGTACAATATTGTAAAACATTTTTAAAAGAGTAACGGTGTATTTTCTTGCCCATTCTTCTTCATACGCAACTATCTTTTGGAAGGGGCGACTAGAAAAAATTCAATTTTTCGTAAATTTTAACTTTCAAAAGTGCCTTTTATGTGAGACTATTTGAAATAAATGATTTGACTTTGATAACTAGGCTGTGAATGTGTGAAAGCGCAGGAGCTTTTGGTGCCGTCCAAGATAATAGCGAATTCGGAAGTGTGTTATGTGCTGACGTTACTCGTCTTCACGCACACATTCACAGCGTGTTTGTACACTTGGTTACCACAAGTAATACGCGCGTCGTCGCTTCGTGAGATAAAAAATACTGTATAAATATTAACCACCTCTCCAACTATTGCCCTTAATGCAAGATTAAAGTGCATGCCATTAAAATAATAGGTTCCTTTCATCCAACACGTAGATGCGTGAAAATAATTAGGTTAAGTTGTAATATTATTACGTACAATCGTAAATAGAATGGTCCGTCGTAACCGACAGCATTTAGTGCCCATTCGTTACCGACCGACGTCACAAGGCTATTTTCTTCAGAAGGAAGTGTTTTAGACACGCTAACAACACCCCGATTCATTGGCTAATTGAATATCCTCCGATTTAGCCGACTTCCGAAATGGGCCTTTCTCTACTAACAGGAAAATCATGGTCCAAGCATGTTTTTTTTTATTTTGGCTATATTAATGCATAGTTCTATTTATCAAAACACATAATATATAACCTGTTATTTAAGGAGCCAAGCTTAATCAATATTTAGAATCATAATCATTTCATAAATTCGGTCTAAAAGCCACTAAAAACAGTCCTCTGTTATGTCCTAATTCCGGATCGAGTATGATTCGGTTCGGTTTTTATTAGTTGTATTTAAAAATGTAAAATCTTATTACTCTATGAACATAAAGAATATTGAATGCATGTGAACAAAAAACAATTATAATTTTAGAGATTTTTTTTGTACTAAAAACTAGTGTTTGAATTTTGTCCGATACATTTTTGAACAGTCCTCTGTCACAATTTGAATATCACGCCACAAAAATATTAAACACTATTGTGGCTACATTTCGCGTCAAACGGAACATTAACAGTGTGAAGTTTGCTCGGTTGCCATCTTAAACAAGTCGCCGCCATTTTTCCCAGTGACAACTCCGCGTCTGTGTGGGAGCCACGTCTCTGTAGTGTTGAGTGAACATTCCTCTGGTAAGTCTATTTTACGGTATTTTATGTGTTTTAATTATATTTATTTTACAAAAAAAATGCTCAGTGTGATAATTTATAGCTGTTTCTGTGTTATGAATTAATATTAAAACTTATACGTGGTATGACATTTTTTACGTAAAAATAACAGTCCTCTGTGCAACAGTCCTCTGGAAATTTATAACACAGAGGACTGTTCAATGTGACAGAGGACTGTTTTATTTGACGTCCGTGTATTTTATTAATATTCTTTATAGTCTGCACTAACCTACTGCTTGCCGATAGCCTCTTTCTTTCTTACATTGGCCTGTCACGCTAATTCAGGTCTTTTGTTTTCTATTATGGATTTTGGAATATAAAATAATACGTACCTAGTAACTACCTGTTTTTAAACCCTTACGGTTTTTTTTTTATATTGAAAGTATGTTTTATTGTTTTAGTATTGCCGCAATGCCACCAAAGAAGAAACCTAAAACCAAAGAAGAAATAAAAGAGCAGAAACGAATTGCAGAAAGATTAAGATATCAACGGCTAAAGAATGACCCTGTAAAAAGAGAGCAATTGAAGGAAAAAGAACGACGAAACTACCAAAGAAAGAAGGAAAAAGGTATAAGAAAGTCAGTTAAAGATATGAGTCGACGTGAACACAAAGCTGTGACTAAAGAATGGAGAAAGCACTGTGCTACATATCGCGCAAAAAAAAAAGCTTTGAAAGAAATTACAAACAATTTTGTACGACATAATACGCCCGAATCCGAGGGTTCACCTTCTCCTCAAAGTTCTGTCGCTCCATCAATACTACCTATGACCACTCCACGAAGTGATGCAAGTAATGCGAGAAAGCGTAATGCTAGAAAGAAACGTCACAAAATTATAAAGGATAAAGACAAAAAGATCGAGTATTACAGAAAAAAATCCGAGAAGTATAGGAAGAGATTAGAACGTTTGGAAAAAGCTAAGACAAAGAAAAATGTAGACACACCTAACACTAAACTGACCGAAATGTGTGATTCGCCAGGAGCTCGCAGAGAAGTAGTCAAAAAGGCGCTATTCGGTGAAGTGTTGAATGCCCAGCTGAAAGAAAACTACGCTAATTTAAAAACCTGCAAAGAGAAACAAATATTCGGAAAAGTCGTGTCCGGTAAACTAATACACAAGTACAAGTTATGGCGAAGCAAAGATAGTTCCATATCTTATAAAACAATTCAGAAGTCAGCGCGTCAATCGGGTTTAGTACCCAAGCTTCGGACTCGCAAAGACAAAATTTCATCTGATTGCATAAACACTGTACGAACTTTCTACGAAAATGATGACAACAGCAGACTTGGCGCAGGAAAACGAGAATGCCTGACCAGAAAAGGGGTTAAAAAACAGAAAAGATATCTATCGGATAGCATTGGAAATTTATACAAGAAGTTTCAAGCTGAACATTTTAAAATAAGCTACCCAACGTTTTGTCGTCTACGTCCTTTCTGGGTTATAACACCAAATGTAAACGAACGTAACACGTGCCTCTGCATTAAGCACGCGAACATCGATCTGAAACTGTCAGCATTGCACAGAAGAAGAATTTTGACTTACAATAGTCACACTGCACTGCTTGAAAAGACATGTTGTAATCGCTATGACGAGCTATGTTTGTCACGAACCTGCCAACGCTGTATTGACAAAAATCCTGACTACAGGGAGTTTGATGACAGCAAGCCTATTGAATTTAAACAATGGATATCTGAGAAACAAACTTACAACGACCCCAAGACCAAGAATGCTCGAACAGTTACCAAATACCTAAAGAAAATGTTCACGGTTCGCCCTCGAGAACTAATAGAAGAGCTGCACGAGGATTTGGAAGCCTATTATCAACACGAGAGAAACATTACCCATCAATACAATGCTATCAAGAAATACAAACAAAACCTTACCGACGAAGACGCTATCATACATATGGATTTTTCAGAAAATTATTGTTCCAAATACGGTGAAGAAATACAAGCATTTCATTTTGGAGGGTCGAGACTTCAGCTAAGTCTTCATACTGTGGTAGTGTATACCAAAAACTCTATCAAGTCTTATTGTACCGTTTCCAAAAATCTCACACATTCACCAGCTGCTATATGGGCACATTTGCGGCCAATCTTTAAAACTCTCCCACCTAACATAAAGAGCATCCACTTCGTCAGCGATGGACCCGTAACTCAATACAGGAACAAAACGATGTTTTACATCCTGGCATCAAGGCTTCAACAAGAGGTTTCAAATGTGAAGAAGTTTACCTGGAACTATTCAGAGAGTGGCCATGGCAAAGGGGCCCCTGATGGCATTGGAGCGACCTGCAAGAGAACCGCTGATGCCGTCGTCGCTACAGGAGGTGATATTGATAACTTGGAATCATTTGTAGAGGCCATTCAACAAAGATGTTCCGCAATTACCTTGTTCACAATCGACGATAAAGCCATCCAAGAATTGACAGACGGCCTTCAAAATGAAACAGTTAATTTAAAAAGCTTTAATGGCACTCTTAAAATACACCAAGTAAAGGCTGAAATATTAAGAAGTCCTCTGGAATCAGCTCCAAAGGCCGCTAAACTCATAATGAAAAGTTTAAGTTGCACTTGTGAAGACGAGTGCCAGCATTTCAATTTAGGAGTGTTAGAGTACAAAAACAAGACAAAACTTAACGTAGATGATATTTACACAGACTCTGAAAGTGAAAACATGGACAACTCACAGGATTCCACAATGGAAACCGAAGACGACGGTGCACTGGCTGGACCTAGTTCAATCAACCAACAGAATTACACCATCGGTGATTACGTCTTGGTTAAATTTCTAGTAAGAAATACTGAATATTGTTATGCTGCAGTAATCAATAAGATAGACACGGAAGAAGGCGAACTAACAGTAACCTTCTTAAAAATTTGTGATGACAAAGGACACACATTCAGAGTCGATGAAAATGATGTTTCTGATGTGCCCTTTGACCAAGTAATAAAGAAGTTGCCAAACCCAGATGTTGCCCTAAAAGGGAAACGAATATTTTATTATTTTAATATACCTGTACCTGTTTTTGAGAAATAAGTCTGCATTGATAAGTAAACAAGGCTGATTCTTAGTACCTAAGCTTAATTTTGATTATAATTATTTTAATTTGTTACTAGCTAAGCTCGCAATTTGTTCCTGATTTATCATCAATACTTATAAGTATTTAAATTCTGTATGTGATTTAGTATTAAATAAAGAAGAGAATTTATTTGATTACATTTAATAATTAATATTGTATTTTTCTTCATATAAACATTGACATAAACTGTTCTCTGGGTGGAAAAAACAGTCCTCTGGGTGGCAAAACAGTCCTCTGTCGCATTTTTTTACAAAATTGCCTATAATTCGAAAAATAAGGGAAAATTACAATGGTTTCTTGTTTATATGTACTTATATTATAACTATCTATCGACTTAACATATAATATTTTTAATTTTCTAGAAAAATAGGGTTGGGACAACTGTCAATAGACAAGTTTCTAGTTAGTAGAGAAAGGCCCAAATATCCGATCGCGAAGGTTTTCAATTCGACGCATATAAATTACTATGTTTGTATCTATTGATGTAAGACTTTTCTCTCTATTACTTATTCACGCTCAAACGGCTGGACTAATTTTGATAAAATTTTGTATGGAGGTAGCTGACACCCTGGAATAACATATAGACTACTTTTTATCCCAATATTCCCACGGGATCGACATTTACGCGGGTGAAACCGCGGGGCGCAGCTAGTCTTCGATATTTTTGTAGAAGATCAACTAAATTAGTTGAAAAGGTAGTTAGCTGTCATCAATGAAACCCACGTATTCCCCTCAAGCTTTGCGCTAGCACTTCCTCTATCTGCTTTCTTTCATTCAACTCTAAATGAATGTAGACTAAAAAAAACCTGTTTTTCGGAAGCCATAACAGGTTCAGGGAAGATTACTCTTATGTTTACTGTGGTGTTCACTGTAATCTACCATTAGGGGCTTAGGGTTTAGGAATAAAACGGCCGAATTATCAGTAAGTACACAACCACCCAAAGGGAACGTCCTGTCGCCAACGGCTAAAGTCAAGTGACAGCTCCAGTGTTACCAGTGAGTTGAGTCTACATTTAACAGTACATCACATTTACTTTTCCTTCATTATTTTCTTCACTAGAAATACAAAACTTACCTCTTACCTCTGGCTACATATTTGCAAGTTTTTTTTTGCCTAAAAGCGTGTTGCTTCACGGAAGCCGTGTAATTGCGCCTACACTGATAATAATTAGAAGGATCCTTGGCCCACTTGCCGCGGGCGAAACGCTGACAACCATCGCCATCTGACGTCACGACCCACTGGGGTAGGGGCAGGGGGGCGGAACGGTAAGGAAATTTTGTTTTAATACAGAAGTATGCGTAGGACCGTAAGTGGGTGGGTTTTTGCGCACGGTAGATGTAAAAGGTGATTTATTTGGATTCACTCAGTGTCTTGGCAAACATTCAGTGCTGCAATTATGTTTCTCCCACAAAATATAGTAGCGTGTATGGTTAGGGAAGATGAAGCCATAAACAGCAAGGTCGTGAACGGTTTTCCACGTAGTTTTCCACTATTGGGTGTAATTGCATTGCTGATAAATTAGTAACTCCTTACTACCAGTAGGGTAATTGCGTAACACAATGACAGTAGCAGTGGCTTTCATTTTGACAGTTCAACAACAATCATTGCGTTGTTTACATTGTTGAGCGAGCAAATTTTTTTAACAAATGAAGCAATGGATTAGCAATATCCTTCAAAATGATTTAGATGCTGATTGAAAGTGTGTTACTCAGTTAGGGTGCTGAAGATGTAATCTAATAAGAACTACTAGATCTATTTCTGTACTACATACAATGCCTCAGTTTCCTTATTGCTTTGGCAAAGTATTTCTCTCAGAATAGTGACAGAGAATCCGACCACACTACATCATAATGGCGACAACAGTTTCAGTCGCCCATCCTCAAATGATAAACTACTAAACACGTACAAAGAGAAACAAATTACACTAACATGGCTAACCGTACACACTTCCTCATTCTAGTGGCAAAGCAATTAGCGGTCCACAAACAAATCGCCGACTAGTCAGCATAGCGACTGAGCTATATTGAATTACCTCTGGAAATATGCACAAATTAGGTCAGTCTGCCAGTCGGGCTGGCTGAAGATTGTTGCATAGCTTTGTTACGAATTGATATGCGTAGAACGGCAGGAGCTATTTTCAAATAGTTTGTGTTAATGTGATACAGAAAAAAAAACCGGCCAAGTGCGAGTCGGACTCGCGCACCAAGGGTTCCGTACAAACCTGTTTAAAATATTTTTATTATATGATGTAACTAAAAATTTACGGTTTTCGCAATTTTTCCTTTATCTGCGCTATAAGACGTTGCTTCGTACCAAATTTTAAGATTCTGAGTTCACGGGAAGTACCCTGTAGGTTTTGATTCCCTTGCGATTGTCGAAAATTTGCGGCATAAACGGCTGTATCTTTTGATTGCTTTGGCTTAGAAGTTTGATTTTTTCACAGCTCCAAGGAACAGTTGACCTGGGTATTTGATATAAATTCCAGCTTGATACCTCGACGCGTTCCTGAGAAAAAGGGTCTTGACAGACAAACAGACGGACGGACAACAAAGTGATCCTATAAGGGTTCCGTTTTTCCTTTCGAGGTACGGAACCCTAAAAAGTAGTGGAAAAAAAATTTGCACGTTCATGTTCAGCGCCGAACTATCTTCAAATGATTATGTACTCTATTGACTATTCAAAGTTGTCTAAGGGTCTCCGCGCACTAAGCATCTTGGCTGCGGTAGCCAGGTTGCGGCAGCCAGTCGAACATTTTATGACGGTGTATGGGAGCCCGAGCATTAAACAGCCACAAACTCCATACATCGTTATATGTTCGACGGGCTGCCGCTGCCAGGCTGCCTAGTGCGCGGGGGCCCTTAAACGTTAGACAGACGGATTGGTAATGACAGAATGGTTGACATTCGTACACAGGAAGACGCTACGCCCATGCTTGAGACGTTATTGCCTTAGTAGTCTTCATTGTTACTTCACCAGGAATTTCCAAAGTTGTGCGCCGTTTTTAGGAGTTCAAAGCTCATGGAAATAAAGAATTGTTAGACATTCTACAGAATCTACTAAAACTGGCTAGAGTACCACACTGTACGAGTCTCTGTTAAAACGACTCCTGGCGGAATTGCATTTTGTAATGTTACAATTACAATTTATGTTTAGGTATGGAACAGCCATTTTAAAAACTTTTTTACGACCTTTCACTTTTGCGAGACAATTATACGGGACCTTTGTTTTGGTCATTATTAAAATACCCAAATTGCCCATTGAGTCTACCTTTAACTTGAGCACCAAACCCTAAAATTACCACGATTTATACTCGTGTGATGATAATATTTTTAAACTTTTCTAAGTGTGAACTAATTACAGGCCACCATAACATTTACAATTTCGCGAAAACGATTTCTTATTTTAATAGAACCCTGTCATGATAAAAAGTAACTGTAACAGTCTATTTCACGCCAAATGTCTGTAAAAATATTTAACTTCTCCGACTAAATTCGCGAAAAATGTTAATTTAAATGCATGGCACTTCATCCACCTGCTAAAAACTTCCCCTTAAGAGGCGTAAAGGAAATTCACGATGGGATAAAAGATTCAAACTTTTTCACACCATATTTTTTTAAATAATTGTGTCCACATCCGTCTGCATCCGGTTAGACTAGAAGTCGACCCTAACATAGTTGGGAAAAGGCTAGGCAGATGATGATGAATTGGATATCAAAGTATCAAATATTGTTAGCTCGGATAACGGGTTTCAATAAAAGAGTGGACTATACAGGATGGCAGGGACGCGCAAAGAGATGTCAGCAAAAAGGAAGGGGCCTGCCACTCCTGCCAGGGCCGAAGCCTGCCGGGGGTGCGGGATTGTCCGAAAGGGTTACCGCTACCACGGAACATAAAGGGCTAAGGAAGGAACACGTCCATGGGTTTTAGTCAGTAAGAGTCTGATACTCCCTTCCGCTCCACCCAGAGCGGGAGGGGTCATTTGATGATTTCCCATCCATAAAAAAAGGGACGCGCAAACTGTAACCATGAATTCACCTCATTCCACCTCAGTCTTATCACCTAATTTTTGTCACTTCCTAACAGAATGTTAGTTGATAAATACGTAACGTGTGTTGTAGTTTGTAGTGTAGTTGCGATGTATTTGTCTCTGTGTGTACTGTGTAATTAAACTGGCATTGGCACTCCGCCAGGGTCGTTAGTTATTGCACTTTACTATATTCTAGGCCTATAAATAGCTTTACTACTGAATTCACGCTCTTTGTAATTTTGCATTGGTTCTTCGTACTGGTACTATGGATGATTGGATGGCTATAATGGTGGGTCCAAACGATACAGACTTTCATCAGCTTCTATAGAATATTGTCTGAGCAACAAAGCAGTACAGACAAAGTCCGTGTATCATACAAAGACATTAATGCATTTAAAACTTTTGCAATTAGGTACTATTACATAGAACTTTTGTATTCACAGCTGTGCCCTAGAATTTTAATTGCTTTGTAAACATTAAATTGAGTTGCATGCTAATGCAAACTTTTATTCACAATATTTTTCATATAGGTACTTATTATTTCAACCTTTATATACAATATGTTTTATAATATGTATTTATGATTGTTGTTTTTTTGTTTCAGGTAACACTTCGTACAATATGGAGGAGGTTTGTGGAATAACACCAAAAAACAATCTCTGTTATGAACTAGTACAAGAAAGTGCTACTTACTGGTTCAAAATTCCAAATCTTTAATCTACCAAAACGCAATATGATTTTTCTGTAAGGAACTCTAGTTTTGGTCAGCGGGATTGTCCGAAAGGGTTACCGCTGCCCCGGAACATAAAGGGGGCTAAGGAAGGAACACGGGTGGGTTTTAGTCAGTAAGGGTCTGACTCTCCCTTCCACTCCACCCAGAGCGGGAGGAGTCATTTGATGATTTGATATTACCCATCCAAAAAAAAAAGGTAATCTAGTTTCAGTCTCAAAAGAACTGTTATGTAATCTGACGAACCGCGGGAACCTGGCAATACCACACTCCTCTACACATCCCTTCAGGTACACAAGGCGTGTGAAGTTAATTCATGTACGTAATTAAATCCGTCTGGGGTCTCATTATAGGATTAATTAACATATTAAATCGTTGTACCGCCACTAGTGGTATAATTTTAACCCTCTTGTTTGGGTCTTGGGTTACGGACATATGGTCCGCCCTTAGGGTACGGACCCACGGATCTATTGGTTACGACATTATGGACTATTTAGTTCACAATATTATGTAGTTAGAGTACCTTTAAAATGATAAAGTTTGTTAGAGTTTGTTAGGGCCATCCCCCTCAACTTGTGGCGGATGTTTCGCCACACGTTGAGGGGGAGGGAGCCGGTCAACAAGGAGTGACAACGTGTGACAAGGAGAAATCATAAGCTTTGTGACGTCATATGTATAAGGCTAAAGTATTAACACTAAACTTATGAAAATGTTTTAAGGTTAACAAACTGTATCATCGTCATTCTCTTGCCATTATACCAATTTATTTGGTGTCGGCACATTATGTACCTATTTTTCTTCCATATTTCTCTATTAGCACTATTAGTCGTCATTTCGGTAGTCACCCCCTGTATAGTATAAGGTCCCACTAAAATAGATGGACAAACTTTTAGAAATCATTCAGACCACCAAAGAAAAGGACGATGGTAAAAAAATGTTATATTAGAAAAACGCATTAGATACTTACAAGAAAAATAATCAGCTAACGAAAATACACTAATGTGCCGACAATTTATTATTTTTGGTCAAAATACAATCTCTTTAATCAGTGTTTTTAGGGTTCCGTAGCCAAATGGCAAAAAACGGAACCCTTATGGATTCGTCATGTCTGTCTGTCTGTCCGTCCGTCGTATGTCACAGCCACTTTTTTCCGAAACTATAAGAACTATACTGTTGAAACTTGGTAAGTTGATGTATTCTGTGAACCGCAGTAAGATTTTCACACAAAAATAGAAAAAAAACAATAAATTTTGGGGTTCCCCATACTTACAACTGAAACTCCAAAAATTTTTTTGCATCAAACCTGTACGTGTGGGGTATCTATGGATAGGTCTTCAAAAATGATATTGAGGTTTCTAATATCATTTTTTTCTGAACTGAATAGTTTGCGCGAGAGACACTTCCAAAGTGGTAAAATGTGTGTCCCCCCCCCTCTAACTTCTAAAATAAGAGAATGATAAAATTAAAAAAATATATATAATGTACATTACCATGTAAACTTCCACCGAAAATTGGTTTGAACGAGATCTAGTAAGTAGTTTTTTTTTAATACGTCATAAATCGAAAACCGCAATTTACCTTTCACAAAGTTACAACGAACTACAAGAACTTTTATATTATGTTACTTGCTGCTA
Source organism: Amphipoea oculea (assembly GCA_945859645.1). Lineage (NCBI taxonomy): Eukaryota > Metazoa > Arthropoda > Insecta > Lepidoptera > Noctuidae > Amphipoea > Amphipoea oculea. The sequence continues at coordinate 17,455,280 of OX243865.1, read as the reverse complement.
CGGAACCCTTCATGGGCGAGTCCGACTCGCACTTGGCCGGTTTTTTTTTTGCTTGGATATCTTTGGTTAGACGTACTGAGCGCTGTGTTAAAATTTGTCCATCTATTTTAATGGGATCCTGTATACCTAATATATTGTCCATCAATATTACAATAATGTTTAATATAAATTGCAAAATATGTAATGTCGCAATAGAGGAGGGTTCCAAAAAACATGAAATTCGTGTGACGTTATTTGTCGAAGAGTAAAAACTATTAAAGTTTCCAATGTTAAAGTAAGAGGATGATTGCTATATCATGCTGGATCCAAGCAAACTTCGAGTGGAGCTAATCAAATATGGGTACGAGCAAACTTCGTCCAAGAGGAGGGCTGAGCTTAATCTTACCTAATACTTCCTACTATCACACTAATATTATAAAGGCGAAAGTTTGTGAGGATGGATGAATGGATATTTGTTTCTCTTTCACGCAAAAACTAATGAACGGATTTTGATGAAACTATACAGTAATATAGTTTATACATCAGAATAACACATAGGATAATTTTTATCCCGACATTCCCACGGGATCGACAATTATGCGGGTGAAACCGCGGGGCGCTGCTAATATATCATAGAGCTAGGTTTGTATGAAGGGGATAATCTTCGGAACTACTGCATGATCCGATACCGGAATTCACCAATGAGAAGCTACAGTATTGCAGAGTGTCATAGGATATACATATTTTATGTTCAAACAAGAAATTTCACGCGGACGTAGTCGCGGACGTCGCGGGCAGAAACTAGTGTTGGTGTAAAATATGTATTGCATTAGATATCCACGACCTAAGTATATGGCGTGATTAAAACGTAATATGGACATAGTTGTCGGGTTCAAAACTTCAAACACCATAGCCATTGCTCACCACTTTCTTATGAGTTCAGCTGTCCATGTTCCATCAAGGATACAGGTAAAGAATCTACCGTTACTGCAAGCACCATAAAAATTTGCGCGCGACGGAATTATAGGGTACAAGTATGGTTTGACACACTTTTCGGCCGTCCTATTTTTCTTAAATCTCTTCCTCAACTTGCCTGATGAATTGCCAATTCCGTACAGGTTTGCGCACAGCTTTGATTGACTGTCAAAGCTGTGCGCAGACCTGTTCCGAATAGCAATGAAGTTTCGGCCTCAAAGCCTCTAAAGACTGTAGTATCGGAAGCTATCATAACAATATCATGTTTGTCCTCCAAACATAGCAAAACCACTCATTTCTAAAAGGAAAAAATTTGGACCAAGACGTATACAGACATTTTCTGAAAGTCATTTAAATTCTTAGTGCAGAAAATATTGTGTTTTAGAGCCAACGCGCACTAAGCGACGTTTTGGTTTTGTTGACCAATAGTTTGATCGTTCATGGAATTAGTATGGAGCTATATTAAAGTGTATGCGTTTGATCGGCCGATTTTTAGGGTTCCGTACCTCAAAAGGAAAAAACGGAACCCTTATAGGATCACTTTGTTGTCCGTCTGTCCGTCCGTCCGTCCGTCTGTCAAGACCCTTTTTCTCAGGAACGCGTGGAGGTATGAAGCTGAAATTTATATCAATTACTCAGGTCTACTGTCCCTTGAAGCTGTGAAAAAATCAAACTTCTAAGCCAACGCAATCAAAAGATACAGCCGTTTATGCCGCAAATTTTCGACACTTGCAAGGGAATCAAAACCTACAGGGTGCTTCCCGTGAACTCAGAATCTTGAAATTTGGTACGAAGCAACGTCTTATAGCATAGATAAAGGAAAAATTACGAAAACCATAAATTTTTAGTTACATCACATAATATTATATTTTTTTAATAATTTTAAACTTACTACCCATTTCCTCATAAACGCGTAGAGGTATTAAATTGAAATTCATACCAAATACTCAGGTCTATAATACCTTTAAGCTGTAACAAAATCAAACTTCTATGTCAACGCAATTAAAAGAAACAGCAATTTAAGCTGCATATTTTGAAACTCGCAAGTACTCGCAAGGGAATCAAAACCTAAAGGGTACTTCCAGTCGACCTAGAATCTTGAAATTTGGCATGAAGCAACGTTTTATAGCACACATAAAGGAAAAATTCCGAAAACCCTAAATTTTTAGTTACATTACAAAATATATATTTTTTAATAAATATAAACTTATTACTTTTTTCCTCATGAACGCGTAGAGCTATCAAGTTGAAATTCATATCAAATACTTAGATCTTTGCCTTTAACCCGTGAAAAAAAAAAATTCTAAGTCAACGCAAAAACGCAAAACGCAAAAGTACAACCATTGATACCGATTGTCGTAATGAACGAACTTTGTAAACCTTGCAGTTTTGTACGGAACCCTCGGTGCGCGAGTCCGACTCGCACTTGGCCGGTTTTTTTATCGCCAAACGCGTGCACTTCAATATACGAGTAACTCCATACTGATTCCCTGAACGATCAAAATAACTGTCAACAAAAAGTCTCTAGTAGCGCCATCGGAGCGCATATCGGAGGGCCAATGATCCAGGATCATTGGTCCTTGCGATCTAAAATAATGTCATTGAGACAAAAACACTTTATAATATTTTACTCTCTCTACAACATTATCGCCCATAAGTCACAAGATATCATCACAACTGAACAGACTATTATTAATAATTTACGAGCACAGCTGTAAAATGACTATTAATTATTATAACAACAGCTATTATTATCCTTGTTGACATTTAAACACATTTTATTGAAATACCTATTTTATAAGTTAGTTATTTATTGTACTAACTGCGTGCTATGATGGTGATAAATACTTTAGCGTAATTTATATTATAAACTAATTATTGAATAGTTTACAGGTTGGCATTTAATGCTGGTTGTTGACCTTTTCCTACATATATAGTTTGATGATGCAATGAAAATAATTTATAACGACCTGTGGTGCAATTCCCGCATTCCAATCTCAGTTCTGATATATTAAAAAATTATCAATATACTTACCTATATTTTTTGTCAAGTTTTTGATATCGATTGTCGCTGAGTTCAGATTGTAAATTGAATTTGATCATTTTTAGGGTTCCATACCCAAAGGGTGCCAACAAGACCCTGCTACTAAGTCTCCGCGCTGTCCGTCCGTCCGTCTGTCAGTCAGCGGCTTGTATTTCATGAACCTTAATAAGTAGATAGGTTATATTTTCACAGAGTGTGTATTTCTATAGCCGCTATAACAATAAAAAACTAAAAATCTCCATTCAAGATACATGTCTTTTTTGGCGTTTTTTACCTTGTGGTACGGAACTCTTCGTGTTCGACTCGCACTTGTCCGGTTTTTTTTTGAAGTACGAGAATTTGGCCTTCTGTTTTCAACTTATTTTTACTTTCTTGCTCTACGAAAATAGCTCACGCTTTTCCAATCCTCTTAAGCTTTTTCATAGGAAAAAGCTCACATCATCATGATCATAGGATCATGAGGAATAACTCAACGTAGGTTACGTAGGTAACAATAGCATTGACTGGGCCATAAATTAATTTCACCCGTTTCATTTTAACCAATTCCATAAATACAGGTCAGTTGTTTTTATTCGGTTCTGTTTAGTTTTCATATCGACGCAAACAGTTTTATTTTTATAGGTAAAAAATCTCGTACAATCAAATCGAGTGATTGTATGAAAAGTTAACACCGATCCGGGTTTATAGTGCAAACAAGGATGGAAGTAATTTGTTAGATTGCTTGCAAGCACTATCGGGATTAATAGGTGTAGGACTTTTAGCTTTAATTACAGTGTTTTGCTTCTGACTAAAGTTTTGTAGATAAACAATAATAAATAATAAATTTATCAAGGTATATAAAGGTTTTGTAGTACAAGAGGGGCCTAGAAAGTATGCATTATTAATTACATGGTGTGTAGGTATAACGAATTGTAGGACTATTGAATCTTTCGTTATCATCAACATCCATTACTGGCCTAAGCAGCGAGGCAATGGCGCAAAACATACAATGGCAATGTTTTTCATTTTGATCATTCAATAACATTCATTCATATAAGTACACTGTCGAGCAGACGAATTTTTCAAACATGAAGCAATGGATTAACAATTTCTATCAAAATCCTTCGGAGTGTTACTGTTACGCAATTGGGGTGCTATTTAGGCCACTAATGGATGTTGTTTTCAGGATTCAACTGTTTATATCTCGTGGTCCTCCCCCGAAGATCGCCACTGCATTGCACCTTTACCACAGAATAAAAAAATACTTTAGGTGATATTAAATCATAAATTATTTATGATTTAATATCACCTAAAGTATTTTTATTATTCATTCTTTCATACCCCTTGCTCTACCATCCATAAAAGACCCCTTTTCATTTTATCCTATTAAAGTTTGCAAGCATCTCTTTCTTAGTCGATGGCTTCATTCATGATTCATTATTTTCCTCCTGGCGCAAATATACTTCTTTTTAATAGTCTAATAGGCTAACCTTATAACGGCAGTGTGAATTATTAATATTTAAACAAAATTAAACATTGTATACACTTTAGGAAGATCATCCTAAGCCACAGTATAATAAAGTAAGCAGTATTACGTCTTTATACAAAACGGCCGAAACGATGTGCTTCGAAATCTCGGACAATCTCAGTGTACACCAGTATTCAACGGAAGCGCGTACGCCGCAGTACCGTACGGATACGGACGGTGCGACTGTACATTTATTTACGTGAAATATGGCTCGATGTGATCGACTGTATTATTCAGTGTATGGATGTTTGATATCATTACTATCTAAACCAGAAATAACATTTTTAAAATTACCTACTGAGTCGGCAAGGTAAGCCTATAAAAATAACATTATTTTTATCCGAATAATTCAGATGATTTAGTAAACAAACCTAACATCAAAATCTATACCGGATTTGTGAAAAACATTTTGATGTACAGGACATACTACTCGTACCTACTACAAATCGCAAGGATTTGAAAAAGAATGCTCTCCCATTGTTAAATTTTCCGGACTTACAAAGTAGGTACAGTTACAACTCAAGAGACACAGTCAGCGGGCGACCCTAGTTCGGGTTTATCTGCCGAGAGGCCGTAGTAATTATTTCAAAGACACTGCCGAGACGTAATACTGATTACTTTATTATACTGTGGCTAAGCTCAGGGAAACGGGTACAATTTCGTGTTTATATTTCACAGTATCAAGACAAATACAATTTAATTCCATAAAATATGGTTGTGTAAAGGAAGATCAAAATAATTTATAATATCCACGATTTCGTATTTGTTTGTAGATAAGGATATCCTCACCAAATTCGTAGAAAAGTAATTTAGCTGCTGGTTTGCATAATTTACAATTTCCACAAAACTCGTAAAAACCCATCCGAAAAGTTTTGCCTATCAAGCCGGGGCGGTTTCATGAAACAGTATATTTAAACCGCGATGACGGGCTCGGTTCATTATAATTTCAGGGGGAGGAGGGGCTCACTGTCCGGGGTAAGAATTGGGTCGCAACGGGACAAAGTTAAAACTTATCGATTTTTCTAGAAGAATGATGACAGGATGCTTTATCTGCATAGTTGCTAACAATGAACTTTTGTGAGAGGATGTTCTATGTTTTGTTTGGGTTACTGAATTTGAGTAGGTACCTTTATATCAAAACTTTTACTATCAAGACCAAACATTACTCTCATATTGTTGTTAAGATAAATTCCTCTAAAATAGTCTAAAACTACGCTTCACAACCCGCAAGAGGCTCTTGTAACAAACTACCGTCAATTTGCGCACTATCCTCCTAAGTGCCATATATACACCATACTTTGGGTCACTCTAGGTTCCGTAAGTCCAAAACAGAGATTATACGTCCATTAACCATTTGTAACTATGTCGTTTTATGGATACAGTGAGAGTTACCGCCGTGTGAACTTGACATGTGTTTTTATTGATCGCTCAGTTAACCTAGTTGCTGTAATAGCGACTGATATCTGTTGGTAGCAGAGTGTCAGGTGAACATAGCAAAAAAATTGAGTTTCTGTCTCTCAAATCATTCGCTGTTTTAATTGAGGTTTGGAAACTGGAATCGTGACGGAATTAGAGCAAGGTTACTTTTAGGCCACGTCGGAGGCTAGTCAATTATTTACCTCATGCGTTTACGCCACCAAAACAGATTTTGCGGTAGAACAAATCCTGCAGGAAAATACAATACGGAGCTAATTAGCTACCTTAGTAAGGAAATAATATCGTAGAAACTAATATTAAACCTCATGTCACATTGTGAACTTGACATATTGCCTTTATTGAACGCCAAGACGCCATAAGTCCTAAGGGTATTATCAGACATACTACTTTCAGCATCGATGATTTTGTGACTTCATTAATTCTGAATGGCGTTTTGGCGTATCTCTGCGTTCGGTCACGATATAGTAAAATCCCGGGATTCAGCTATTGCCTTGATGCTGCTTTTGGGCAGGCTGCAATTACTCGGTTTCTATCGGTCATTTCGGTTAACCGCTGCATCGAGTTTCTGAACAGCGACTGTAAATCGCTGAATGTCTGCAAAGGCCCTAACAGAGTAACACGCTACAGAAAGCCGTCAAGGCGACAAGTCGACGACAAGTCAATTAGCCACCGACCACAACACAAACATTCGTAGAAACATTTCCTACCATGTGTGAACTTGACTTAAGTCTATTGATCGCCAAGTCGTAGAATTATGACACGCTAGGGAAAAGTCCTGCTGAGTGACCGCTGTCCAGGCAGGTGACGTGTCAATTATGTATCGTAACTGTAATGGCTTCACGGAAACTGTGAAAGTTATGGCTGAAAAGTGAAGCTAGTTTATTGATTGTCAATGTTTCGGAGGAAGCGTTGCTAGGACAAGCTTCATAGTTGATGGTGTGTCAATCAAGGACAAAATCATTATAGTTTCATCAGCCGAAAGACGTCTGCTGGACATAATGCCTCCTCCAAGCGTCGTCACATTGACCAGCACTGTGCTTGTCGCATTCAGCAGATTCCGATTCCGAAATTTTATTGTTAATGATTGTGTTTATTAGTCGTAAAGTTTTGGTCTCAAGCCCCAATTAGAACCAAGTGTCATTGGATTTTTGTTCCAACAGTATATTATCATAGAACGTGTTCGATGGCAAGAAGGGTTCGATGTTGGAAATTGGATTTTTTTCAATGGATCATAAAATACACATTTCCGATCACTTGGCATAATGGAACTATTCTATTGGCGAACTATGGATGTAATAATCAGGTATTATCAACAGTTGTGATGCGATAGAAACGCTAGATTAAAAGCTCGGAGTACTACGATGTTAGAAAAAGTTTTTCTACCGTCTAGGGTGCGTCACTTCAAGTTACTGCTAACAACATAATTCACAATAATAGTTTCATGGAAGAAGTGAAAGTTCCTCGTGTGCACTTGACACGTATTTATTGATCGCCAAGTTATTTGAGTACACGTGTAAACTGAATATAGGCCAGTCAAGAAATGTTGTCAGTTTTTCATGCATTTTCTGCTCCTGGAAAAAAATCTCCATAATGGTCATCATCTGCCTAGCCTTTTCCCGACTATGTTGGGACCGGCTTCACATCTAACCGGATGCACCTTAGTACCCGTACTTTACATGGAGCGTCTGCCTATCTGACCTCCACAACCCAGTTACTGGGACGATACCCTTTGGTGAGAATGGTTGTCAAACTTTCGGGCTTCAAAGCGACTATCAAAGATCCATAAATGACAGCTCAAAATCCCCATATTGATCGTGCATTTGAAATTCTAGAAAAGAAATACTTATAATGTCAGTCAGTACAGTTAACACAACTATGAAAAATCACAACATGACAAATGGTTGATCTGGTGACTTCGGGTTCATTAATAGTCTCTCTGTTGACAAGTAGAAGTAGCTGGGATATAATATTCTATAATAAAAAAAGGATTGTAAAATCTGGCATTTTCAAGGATTTTCCGGAAGACTTTAGAAACTACTTCGTATCACATAGACGCAAATATTTTATCATAAAACTGATTAATTGCCCATGTCAGTGCCTTTATTGCAAAATAAGTACAGTAACACTTGCACTACGAAAATCGCCCTTACAGCATTAAAGCACCTGCAATGTCAAATTGCCACTGATGTGTGTGCCCCCGACTGTACAAGAAATGCCTTTACCAGTTTCCCACTTTTAAAATATTTCGAGCCATAAATGTTTCCCTCGTTCATACGTATTTGCAAGTGTTAATTTAACACGCTATTCAAAATGTGCTGCAGAAAGTTTTACATTTTCGCTTTAAAAGTGCGCCATATTTAAAGGTTACGTAAACAGCGTCGCCAAATTTAGCGGAGTGCACTCTCATATTGAATTCAATATTGTAGAGCACCTGCTACCGATGGCTTCCGAGACCGAATATCATAGAAATCGAACACGGGACTAAAGGTCCGGGTTTCTGAAGAAGTTTGAATTTACATTTCAGCAAATGTTTTTGACCACCTACTTCTTGAAGCGAGTATGGTTTAACCGAGTTATTCCGGTCTGATCCTCTCACGCTAGGATCGGTGCAATTCATTCATTCATTCATTCCTACTCCTTGAAGGCTGTTCAATTATTCTGTAATACTAATAATAATCTTTATTACATAAGACAGGGCTTACACATTGTGTAAAGTCCTTGACACTTGTGCTAGTTGGTTTTAAGTTATGTTAATTGTAATAAAAGCCATTAGATGTCAGAATTTAGGCAATAGCAATTGCAATGCATAATTTATATAAAGTAAATCACCTGTTAGGGTTCGAACCTACGACTTTTAACTCGTAAGTCGCGGTTGTTACCACTGGGCCACCACTGCTCTCGCAGCAATTGCAATAGTTGTTGTTATTTAGGTCATTTTGTGGGTCAACCGCTCACATTACATTAGATTTGATGTCACATTTACTGAAGTTTTACAGAATCCAGAGGTCAGAGGTAAAGCAGATTTTTTATTTTTTATTTGAAATGGGTTTGCTCTTGACTCTTGATTTACGCGTCAGAGACTTTGATCTGGCTTTGAGACTAGAGGTTAATCTAACCTACCTATAAAGGCCTTAGATTCTCATGTAAATTAATTACAAAACTCTCCATTCTGCATAATGAGACGCCAAAGGCAGAGTTTACTTACTGCCTCGTTAAAATATTAACTAACCTTCCTTTGACATCGATACCCTTTAGTTTCGTCATAGTATAAATGGTTTCGTTAAGACCTTTTCGTGTGAGTCCACCCTTCAATACCTCTCGGAAAAAAAAAATATGTTCAAAAGAATGTAAGTATTAAGATTTTCCAACGTTGATTACTTGGACCGGGTTCAAGGATACGAAGGTGACTGCGGTCGTAGACGTCGAAGTTCACACCGAGTTCAGACTTCAGAGCTGATTTATAAAAAAAATTGTGAGAAAGTGATTTATGTGAAGCTTTATATTGATCGCAGTAATCCTGAAGATTGATATTTCAGGTAAATTGGGATGTAAAGTTTTTTGACGGATAGAATAAGAGGAAGTCTGACAGTGGCATCGGTAGCTGAAAGTTGTGTGGAAATCGGTTGTCATGGTATGGGCATGTGATAGGGAGAATGAGGAAAATTTTGTGAGGAAGGTTCTGATTATGAATATCGATGGCTATAAGAGTAGGGGAAGACAAAAAGAAACGATGGACTGTGTGAATGATGATATGATTAGTAAGGGGATGACTACCGAGATGACGACTACGAGTAATAGAGAAGTATGGAAGAAAAAGATATGTTGCGCCGACCCCAAAATATTAGGATAAGGGCAGGAGAATGATAATGATGGGATATAAAGCTTTTTGTTGCACTAAGCAGGACTAATAGTGATATCGATTTGGGAGAGATCTTGATGAGGCTGGAACTAGAGTAAAATCATCAACCTACGACGAGTAAAAGAAAAAAAAGTGTTAACTAAACCTTATTTTCTACTTTCTAGAATTTCTACACCGCTCCAACTTAGCAGCTTAACTAATAGGTACAACTTTTTCACAGCACGGGCGATTACACATAAATCAAATGTGTTATGTTGTGACAGCTTATTTTGCAGAAGTTATTTGCGGGTATTTCATATTGTAGCAATGCGGATTATACACTCTTAAAAAAGTACACCGCATTACATAATTTACTGCAAGAATTAATTAATTTGTCAACTGCCAGCGACGAAACTTTTTACTTTAGTTACATGAAAATGTTTGCAACAACTGGACTGGCTGAAAAGCTCGTCAACGCGCCATATGAAAAAAAAAAACAAATTACTAACTTTTGTTCGTGACCCGTTATCGCGACAATCGGTCAAAAGGTTAATGGAAACATGCCCAATTATCACGGACCTTATATACTGGACATAAAGTTTACATTACCATGGCAAAGGACATAATTAACAACAAGGTCGGCCAGAGACACGTGTTTGCAACGGCTCTTTGGTTTTTTAATAATAAACAAATTCGCAATTTTCTAAGGTATTTTCATAAGGGCCTCGTTTTTATGGAAATTATACTGGATTTTCACGTAATTGCCTCTGGATTCGCGTTAAATTGTTTGCTTAGGCTTTTGTTATGTTTCCGTTATTCCGAATGATAAATTTAAGGAATAAGACATTAATTTTATATGTTATTTTTTTTTTGCGAAAGATGTAGGGTTTTTTCCGGCAAATGTTAATTTATTTTTCGCTATAATATGGATAGTCACGAAATTTTTGCCTTTTAACATTGTTAAGTATAATTCTTTGCAATAAAACCAGTCAATAATTTATTTATTCACTTACTAGCGAGTGTAGCGACCCGCCGCTGTTTAGCATGTTTACTTGACTAGCGGGGTAAGTAACACACTATCAGTAGCAATTCAACAACATTCATTGCATTATTTACGTTGTTGAGCAGACACATTTTTGAACACATGAAGCAATGGATTAGCAATATCCTTCAAAATTATTCAGTATGTGATTGATAGTGTGTTACGCAATTAGGGTACATACTTGAGATTAATAATAATATAATAATAATAATATTCCACAACTATCACACACGATTTCTGTGTATATCTATGTTGAATATTTATGTACATACTACATTTAAACCTCCTAGAATAAATGCTCTAAATGATGATACCCGCATCTATATCCATTATGTGGTTTAGATCTATGGGTTTAGAAGATCTAAGCGGCCAAACACATGTACACGATAAATGACTTTGTTTTATACTAAAGCAGTGTTCATAATCTCACATTCTAACGCCACGTAATCAGTTATCTACTTTAGTGCAATGTATTCTAAGTTTATTTTTGAGTGATCATTTCGTCACAAAAAGGTCCTAATAAATTTATGATTGCAATGGAATTTGAACTTTGTTAAGTACGACATTCAGTTTGTTGTGCCATAACTTATTATCTCAAAGTCTTGGCTCTAATATAGGTATGTGTATAAATGTGCATCAGACAGACTCTTGAAAAACTGTAAGTAGGTAATAGTAGTAATCAAACTAGGATTTCATATCGACAAAACGACTGTCACGATTGATGTTATCATTTCTAACTGCAGCCATTTTGTTCACAACAAAGAACTTCGGCTAACCGCGTCCCAAATCCTCAAATACCACATTATAGTCTCCAAAGATACCTTTTTATCGTATCCCCCTTCCCCTTACACTGGACCACTAAAGTGGAATATTAAATTCCCTCGTCCGTAGTCGATTGTTACCGAAATAGTTACCCCGGTCGACTCGCTTCTGTAAGCAAAAGTTATTGGAAGTCAAAGGACTATCGATATTTTAACAAAGAAGTAACTGTGGATCAAACGGTACACTCATAAATTGTGATATTAAAGAGCAGGAAATGGGGGTCAGATAAAATAGTTTTACGGAAGAATGGATTTTTATAATGTTTCCGTACACTGGGGTATAGTTGGGTAACTGAAACCCTAAAATAAAGGTTAGTTCATTGGAGGTCGTGTTGGATGTTCAGAAAACAATAGTATTATTAAAAACATTTAGGTACTTTTTAAGGTTTTCTACCCAAGGGTGCCAACGGGACCTTATTACTTAAAGCCTCAGCTGTCTGTGCTCATGAACCGTAATAGGTAGACGGTTGAAATTTTCATAGTGTGTATTTCTATTGCCGCTATTACAACAATAAAATAAAATAAGGTTAAAAATTAAAGGGGTCTTCATACAAGAAATGTGTTTTTTTTTGGCGTTTTTTGTCTTGTTGTACGGAATTCTTCGTATGCGAGTCAGAGACTCGCACTTGGCCGCTTTTTTTTATTCTGTAGAATTTTTACAATATTTTGTAAGAAGCTCCAATGTAGTAACTATAACAGAAATGCCAAGAAAGGGCATTCATTTTTAGTACATTTTTTTACTCAAGGATTTCAGAACACTTTCAGTATTTTCTAGTGAACTCTAAACAGATGTTGCCTTATATCGGCCACTAACATTTTACTATTATAGACCTTGTCGTACCGAGCCGAATATAGGCTACAACTTGCCTAATTTGCCTACATAATGTTCCCAGAAGACCGAGAAACACCAGGCGTACAAAAAAGTTAGGAAGTAGATTTTTTTCACGGAAATTGTGCGCTTGCTTCGACTATTTGTAATGTTCAATGCGCTATAGAACTTCTGGATAAAAAAGTGAAATGGAAAAAAAAACTGCAGTCTGTGAGTCGGTCAAGTAACTTTATTTTTCTCAGTTTTTTTCTAGTCTTATTTGTGTTATAAGAAACTTGCTCAAATACTCATTTTGCGAGTAATTTAACCCCATTCATTAATTCCCGATCTTGACATTTTTGAATACTTCATCAATTGTAAGTACCTACCTATCCTTGAATTTCAACACGACGAAGATTTTCCCCTTTTTCAGGTTTCGTTTTAAATATGAAAAATTTAACCTATGAGCAGATCTAGAAACGATGCCTTCTGTACGAAATGCGGAACTCTAATTTGAAACATACACAGGTGACAATGGCAATTCGGCTAGGCCGTAGGTGACTAAAATCGCAAGTTCCATAGTAGAGTAGGTTTCGACTTTTGTCGTGCGGCTGGTCGCTTACCAAATCGCCTCACAAGCCGAATCGTCTCCACATTTATACAGGTCGATAAAAATCGCGACTAGTTTATTTTGCAGATCCCCCATTAGGCGACGTCAACATTCATGTTCTATTTCAGATCTTCTAAAAATATTAAAGAAATGTTACTCGATTCCCAGCAAAAAAAAAATCCGTCTATAATTTTAACCCCCTGGGGAATTGGTTTGATTGATAGAAGAAATTGGAAATATTCCCAAAACAGTAATTGGTTGATTTATGATCTCGGAGAATCCACTTAAAGAGGGTCGAACGCGCGTGCGTAAAAATAATCTCACCCTAATTTATGCGACAAACCCTCCAAAAAATTCACCTGCTGTACCGTTTTAATTGATATAATAATAATCAGCTTACAATGTTCCCACTGCTGGGACGCAGACCTACTCTCTGTGAGTAGAAGTAAATTGTTTGTTACCTTAGTACCAAATGAATGCAAAGTCCGATTTCCAGGTTTTAAAATACATTTTCTTAAAGAAAGTGCTAGGAAAGTGCCTACCGACTGGGCTCAAACAATCTCATAATATTATAAAAGCGAAAGCTTGTGAGTGTGTTTGTATATTTGTTACTTCTTCACGCACAAACGGCTGGACCAATTTTGATCAAATTTGGTATGGAGGTAGCTGACACTCTGGATACTTAGGATACTTTGTATCCCGATATTCCCACGAGATCGACACTTATGCGGGTGAAACCACAGGACGCAGCTAGTCAGTAGTAATAGCGATGATGGAAAAGTCAACAATTAAGTATAATAGTAGATAATCAACCAAAGTACCGTCGCATCGTCAAGAAAAGAAGAAGAAGAAAGGAAAGTAAGGTATACAATAGGCTTATTTCCTGAAGATGCATGATACATGCCAGCTGCACATTTCTAGCCGCATTCTTTACAAAAGATTGCGTTTGACTAATAAAGGAAAAGCGCTCAGCTATACAGCTATTAGAAACATTGTATAAGCTAAAGTCTAGACCATATAAGCTGAAACTAATTAAAGCTAACGGTGCCGTAGTACCAGTACCGGCTGGGCTTAGAAATTGTAATGCATCGGGACACTCACCTGGGCCGTAATTCTCTATGACATTGAACGAAACCGCGCGAAATCAACGCGAGGTTGGCGGGATTAGCTAAGGAATTGACGTGGTTTCGACATAGTGAGTGTCGGTAAGGAATCGTTAACTGGTCATAGTGAATTAGGGCCCTGTATGTACAACATACAGACATTACTTTAAACGAGAATTGAGATAACAATATGGGAGGATAGGAGCATCAGTTTTTTTTTAACAAGGATATATAATTTTAAGTCAATAAAGCAACATCTAGACTTCTAGAGAATATATGTAACACTAAGGAAAGTTCCTATACAGTATCGATCCAAATTACAAAATGTCAAAGTCAAACTTAAAGCATTTATTTCAAACTAGCTGCGCCCCGCGGGCTGCGCGCGCTGTTCCCGTGGGAATATCGGGATTATAACTATCCTATGTCCTTTCCCGGGACTCAAACTATCTCTATACCAAATTTCATCTAAATCGTTTCAGCAATTTAAGTGTGAAGAGATAACAGACAGACAGACACGCTATCGCATTTATAATATTGGTATGGATAAACCAATTAGCACTTTTGAATTGCCAGGAAGATGAAGCCCATTCCAAAGCGTAGTAGGTAAGTACCTATAAAGATGAAAAGGGCAAGAAATTGCACGGACACTCTTTTAAATATAGTACCGCAGTGACTATTTAAAAAGGGAATCGAACTGCACTATAGAGTGAATCGCCACCTATCCATCAAAAGTAGGTGAATGTCGAACCAACATGATCATTACAGCTTCCTGCACTAATCTATTATTCTATTATGCCAGCAATGGCCCATACAGCCGAGAGTGTTCCTCTAGAGAGCACAAACTCTATTTGCCGTTAAATGTGATTATCTGGTCCGGAGTGAGCCCCACTGAGCCACCGCTCCATCGCCCATTGTTATCTCGAATAGGTCCCAGCAATAAGAACGTCATTTATAAGTAAAAGGTACACAACAATGGATTAACAAATTGAAATGTCAAGACTATGAAGAATGGAATCGAATTCTATTCTTTTTTTGTTGTGATTTGTGATAGAAAGAAGCCTTGAATATCAAGGCGTTTTTGTTGAGCAGTTTGTTATGTTTATCGCACGGTAGTTTTTCTCTTCTAGCCTAGTTTTAATATTAATTCTTGGAATGTACGCTACTTTTTGCTGTATGTAAACATTACAACGTCTTCATGTTAAATCATAATCTTGAATTCGCAGAACCTAGCGTCATTAATATGGGAAAAAAATATTACATCAAGCGTAAAAGGTGCAGCTGCGTATTGCAATTAGATTCCTTTCACTTAACTACTTCTTACACGTAACGGCATGACAAAGTCTCGTCATCATAACGCACCTAAGGTAGATAGAGCAATTACCAAATGATACATCACTGAAATGAGAGGGAAAATTTTAAAATTTCTATTTTTGGGTCCCGGTAAAAGCTTGGAACATGTCGGCGAATTTAATGATTCCATTATTCCGATTGAAGCTCAAAACCTAAATGGGGACGAAATTAATCAACTAACTGAACCATTTCGTTTCCTCTTTCGTCCTAAAACAAGGAAAATGACTAGAATTTTTGGAGAGCGACCTAAAAACCGGACGTTGCATAAGTGCACGTTGCATTAATAAAACAAGTAGAATGCTGATAACACGGCCTTTGCCTGTGGTCAAAGCCAACCAGCCAGCAGCGGCAGGAATTTCTCCCGAACACGGGAAAGTATAAACATGTTCATGCATTAGTTGGCTCTGCGCCAGGGAAGTTCGCTTGCATGTTGCCTGTTACTCCGGTGGCTCGGCATTATACACTGATTAAGTAAATACATTTGTTTTTTTTACTCTTTCTACGACTACGACGACCAAATTGAAAAAGCGAGCATTTGGGTTTAGCTTGTTATCTGTCTTTTGCAGCCTTTCTGTACGGTTTTAAAGAATTTAAGTTAACGGCAACACACGCAGTATCCAACAGAGGAAAATGTACCTTCCTGTTTTTTTTTTTGTTATTTTTTATAATCAGCTTACGAAATGATTCCTCGTTTTTAGGGTTCCGTAGCCAAATGGCAAAAAACGGAACCCTTATGGATTCGTCATGTCTGTCTGTCTGTCTGTCTGTCCGTCCGTCCGTATGTCACAGCCACTTTTTTCCGAAACTATAAGAACTATACTGTTGAAACTTGGTAAGTAGATGTATTCTGTGAACCGCAGTAAGATTTTCACACAAAAATAGAAAAAAAACAATAAATTTTGGGGTTCCCCATACTTACAACTGAAACTACAAAAATTTTTTTTCATCAAACCTGTACGTGTGGGGTATCTATGGATAGGTCTTCAAAAATGATATTGAGGTTTCTAATATCATTTTTTTCTGAACTGAATAGTTTGCGCGAAAGACACTTCCAAAGTGGTAAAATGTGTGTCCCCCCCCTCTAACTTCTAAAATAAGAGAATGATAAAATTAAAAAATATATATATAATGTACATTACCATGTAAACTTCCACCGAAAATTGGTTTGAACGAGATCTAGTAAGTAGTTTTTTTTTTAATACGTCATAAATCGAAAACCGCAATTTACCTTTTACAAAGTTACAACGAACTACAAGAACTTTTATATTATGTTACTTGCTGCTACGGAACCCTTCATGGGCGAGTCCGACTCGCACTTGGCCGGTTTTTTTTTTCTGGACTAATAATGAAGTCTAGCGTTTTGATAGCTAATCTTGTTCTGCTAAACAATTGGGTAACCAATCAACAAAAAAAAAAAAAAACGAAAACAGTATGTATAATGAGTTCAGGAAAAAGTATTTTACTACTAAAACCTTGGAACTCAAAGAGCCGCAGTAATATTTCTACACAAATTGACATTATGACTACAGAAATAATACAAGAACAATTCGCGAAACAATCACGACTTTGAACTTTCATAATTCCTGTATTGAAATCAGTTTTGACAATGACTTTTGAATATTCTCCATTAAATCAAGAAGAAAACCGTTCAAGCGAAACGATATATTGAAAGGAGCCATCATTCACAAATTACGGGCAAAATCAAGTCACATGGAAACCCTAAATTGGTGTTAGCTTCAGTCAAGTCGCGTCCTACATAAATTGTGCCACTAGTGTAGCCAAGACCCCAGAACGGAAAGGTCTTGAAAATGTTTGTTTCGATAATTCGACTAAAGGGTGTATCGATATGAATACACTTGAATATTTGTGAGGGTCGGACCTCCCGTGACCAGCGAGTCAAATTGAAAAGAAACTTGGGACGAAAGTTTATTTTTGTGAACGATTCGCCGAAGTATTCTTCGGTTGTTCTAATAAAATTGGAAGTCGAGGAAAACCGGTTCATTGGTGTTCAGTCGCGGAAGTATCTATAACAAAAACACGGACTTCGTTTCTTTTTACAGTCCACTGACTGCCATTCTTTTCACTGAAAGTTTTTTTCGAGGCAATGAAAACCATTAATTTAAATGAATACGTTTTGAAATGTATGTTGACTTGACAACGTGTCTTTGGGAATCTGGGAGTGAAAATAAAAACATCTTTGTAAAAATATAACAACAAAACAACTTCTTCGTGTTTTATTAATGTAAATACCACAGGGAAAATAACAGGTGCTAAGTGCTAAGCAAGTTTTTTGCAGCGTTCCAGGAACCGGATGCTAAGTACCGTCTAAGTAAAACAGCAACAAGTTATGCGAAACTGTACATACTTGCCAATTGTCACTGTTGAAGTGTCGACTTACGAGGAAGAAGTTGACTACTCAATTAAAAGTTAGTTCTTTATGAAGGAGCTCGTCCAGGGAAGCAGTACCACCGTTCGTATATATGCCGTCAACCAGCGCTTTTATTCTGGTCACTACATAGGACAATAAGAATTTTTAAAGTTCCGCAACCAATGGTTGTCAACAGGACCCTAGGTAATAGGTAATACGGGCTGGTGTCCGCAACTCCACGTCAATGCGCGTATTTTGCAAAAACAACAGAAACACGGGGCCTTAATAATAGGGTCGAACAGGACCCTATTATTAAGGCCCCGTGTTTCCGCCTGTCCGTCCATCCGTCCGTCGTCACAGGGCTATACTGTACTAGGTAGACACTTGAAATGTCCACTGAGTGTGTCTATGGCCGAAAAAATAAAAGAAAATAAAGTACGAAGTAACCTTTTAATGACTTCTCATTTTATGGTGTGATTGGATTTTATAAATGAGCGACCAAGATAGTCTCTACAAGGACATCTACATATTAGGTTGGGGAAAAAGTCTTTTCGCATTATAAGTATGTATGAACTTGTAATAAAATCTCTTTGGCTATACTATTTGTATCTGGCTGGTTTTGGTATCATTGAAAGTTTAAATTTTAAATAACATTATTCCAAATTCAAATTAGGAAAATGTGTGATTTTCATTTGTTTTTCGTACTGTCAAGATGAGTGAATCTAATTAAGAAATTCGATACATTTTAAAATTTTACTACAAAAAAGGTAAAAATGCATTGCCAGCCGCGAAAAAAAATTGCGATGTTTATGGACCTAGTGCAGTGTCTGTAAGAGTAGCAAAAATTTGGTTTAAGCATTTTCAATCCGGATATTTTGATGTCAAAGATGCAAGTCGCTCTGGTCGCCCTATTACGGATGAAATGGATGCCATTTTTAAAAAAGTGGAGCAAGATCGGCGTATCAGTTGTTAAGACGTAGCTGAAGAACTAGGAATCGACCACAAAATAGTTTTGGCGCATTTGAAAAAAACTGGGTACACAAAAAAACTCGATATTTGGATACCTCACGAGCTCACTGAAACAAACCTAATGAATCGTGTACTCATTTGTGATTCTTTATTACGACGTAATGAAACCGAACCATTTTTGAAGAAGCTGATAACTGGTGATGAAAAGTGGATCACGTACGACAAGAACGTGCGAAAAAGGTCGTGGTCAAAGGCCGGTCAGGCTTCACAGACTGTGGCGAAACCCGGGTTAACTCGCAACAAGGTGATGCTGTGTGTGTGGTGGGATTGGAAGGGCATTATTCATTATGAGCTGTCACCACCAGGCAGGACCATCGATTCTGAACTCTACTGCGAACAACTGATGAGATTAAAGCAAGAAGTTGAGAGAAAGCGGCCGGAATTAATCAACAGAAGGGGTATGGTTTTTCATCATGATAACGCTAGACCTCACACATCTTTAGCCACTCAGCAAAAATTAAGAGAGTTTGACTGGGAGGTGTTAATGCATCCGCCGTATAGTCCTGACCTTGCGCCTTCAGATTTCCACCTGTTTCGGTCTCTTCAGAATTCTTTAGGCAGTGTCAGGTTAACATCACGAGAGGACTGCCAAAACCACTTGTCGCGGTATTTTGATCAGAAGTCAGTGGATATAAAGATTCAATATTTTTATTCAATATCTGGCGTGGTTCGCCTGCCAGTATTAATAAATTCGACCCATATCATAAACTTTTTGATATTCTGAGTAACGTTTACAACTTCGAACACGTGTTAGTTTCCAGAACTGATATTTATGCTGCCACGGTTTTCAAATGTCAAGGCCTTTGGTTGGGTAGTCATTCTCCAGACGGCTTTTAGAAAAGCCTAAAACTTTTGTATAGCTTTGAATTATGATTGTCGGAATATTAATTAGTTTCGTTTATGGTCTTTAAATGGCTTTGCTCTTTAAGAGCCATAGGAGGTGTAAAAAAGCTGACTACTCTTACGTACAAGAATCGACTAAAAGATGTAGCATAAGCTTATGCATAACCAGCCTATAATGTTCCCACTGCTGGGACACAGGCCTGCTCTCTGTGAGAGGGAGTGGGCCATAATCCACAACGCGGGCCCAGTGTGGGTTGGTAGATGTCACATGTCTTCGAATTTTTGTTTCTAAGATGTAGACAGTATGGATATTACTGAATAGTTTCTCTACGAACCGTGTTCAACATTATATGGAAGCCATTTTCAAGTCTAAAACAAGCCGGTATAGTTTTTGAAACTGAACTGCGTTAAGTTTAATTTGAAAAGGCGCGGACGCGACGCCCCGACATGGCGGAACCGCGAAAATGTAATATGGCCCCACTTGAAAACTTTACAGGAATACGGTATTTTGTTTCTTGTTCGTTACCGATTCATGGAGTATATGAAGTTCTCGGTCTTTATTCTGTTATACAAGTTGCTATGCTATTCAATGTTGTTGGGGATCTGCGAGATGCATTAGGGTCATAAACGCATAATATAGATTTGAATATAAATCAGCTTATGATCTGAAGGGCAATTCTCGTAATTTAAAATGTTCAAAATCTAGTCGCAGTCTCATCTCAGCGCACACAACTGTCAAAAACATGTCAAAATTTAGGGAAATTAGCTAGAGGCATTTTTGACGGATTGAGTCTTCGTTCACAGTCTGATCTAAGTGATCAGACTGTAAACGTTTTTAAAATTATGAGAATTCCCCCTCTGATATTAAACACCGTTTCAGTTCAGAACTTGGCAGTAAATCTCGAATACAATGCATGCATAGCATGTGATAATGCGGATCAAAAGACCATTTAGAAAAAGAAACATGCTACAACGACGGTACTTTTTCAGTTATTGAGACTGTTATAATGGCAGGGTAATCAATTATTTTGGTATGCCGTTGTATGCAGCGGAAGCGGCCTAGTGGTCGGTTCCGTACACTGGCGTCGCCCCGCATTGCGGATGGAACCATAAAACTTGCAGCTTATTGTCTATGGCGTAAATCGCGACATTACGGCCGCTAACGGCCGTGACGTCACATGTCATATACGTTCAAAAGTAATGTCTTTCTTGCCTTTTATGATGTCGTTTCCTTAAATACGTATTGTTCAATAATTGTTCTAACATTTATATTCAAAGCATCATTTATTCTAATATGCTGACGATATTGAGATAACATACAATGAAAGTTCATATTTCTCTATCTAATTCATCATTCACGCGTAATAGAATCAATGAGTGATTCATACACACGGCTCCCTCTATTTACACATCATAAAATAAAGTGGGAGGAGCTAAAACAAGAAAAGCACAACGCGTCTCCCCAAAAACGTCTGTTTGCACAATACAAACGATAAATAACACGGACCCCATAGGAAAACACCGGGAACCCCCATAACATTCCACTACAAGAAATGTTTGCCAAGAATCTTCATCATTGAAGAATTCCGGTCAAGAAAGTCCGTTTTTCAAAACCGCTTGACCCCAATGTGAGCGTAACATAAATTTTTACTATGTTATAAAGCTTTTTCGACAATGACCTCGATGAAACTAACTGTGGGATCGGCTACGGTATACTTAGCACGATATTCGTGAAATATAGTTCTGTGCTGCTGCGTGGATCGACGAAATGGATGGAGCTGAATGGAGCTAGTCATTTTTATTTGACAAAGAGTTTTAAATAAGCTAGGCATCAATTTTATTGTGATGAAATAAACAGGATAAGGCAGGCCGCATACGTCCTAGAACGTATGCGCTTAGAGACGATTTTGTATGAAATACGTTCATTCAGGGTCTCCGAATCTAAATTCCTGATCAGAAAACCTAATCAGGAAACCGTACGTATGCGGCCAGCCTAAGTCCTTTGTGAAATTGTGACAGAACGAAAGCCAGAAACAAAAGAAATATTTCAAAGCGGACTGCTAACCTTCACTATTAGGAAACTTTGAAGGAATAATAAAAAGAAGATTAATATCAATATCATACAAATATCTAGGCCGCTGTATGTCTGTATACATATACATGAAATTGCTCCACGCCAGATTTCCTTGAAATATCGCGGAGACACAAAAAAACACAAAGGAAAATATAAAAACTTCACGTACGTTTTGATGCAAGAATGAAAATGGCGGATGACTCCCCCGGATGGCGGGAAAAATGAAATATGGCCGCCGCAAGACCCTGCGTCCCCTGAGCCGGCCGCTACGAACAAAATGTGCCCTATACGTCTACATGTAATATTGCTATAGGAGGGTCGCCGCACACCCATTAATTTTATTTTAGTTCACTGCGTACTGTGTAAAATATGGTCTTGTTGGTGAACGTCAGATAAGTACCTGTGAATAGAAAATTTTATTTACAAGAAAAACCTGTACTCGCAAAAGAAAACGTTATATAATAATATGATACCGTCAAAAACCTAATAAAGTTGTAGAAAGAAACAAGCTAACACTATTTTTTAGATTAGGACAGCAAACGTCTTATCAATGCTATTTTCGTTTCAGTTTGTACAGGCCCTGTGGCGCAATGGATAACGCGTCTGACTACGGATCAGAAGATTCCAGGTTCGAATCCTGGCAGGGTCGCGAAACCCTTTTTGTCCATTTTGGTAAAGTTTTTGTAAAAGTTACTACAGTCAATCATTATTTGGACACAGTTTTATTAATGAGATACGAATAGATACAAGAATACATTTTATATTCCCCTTTATTTCAGAATCTCATTATTGATGATAATCTGTTTACAAACTACAAGTCGATAGGTACCTAGATATACATAGATATCTACTTTTTATACTTTTTAATCTTCATTCAATGGCAAGTACAACCAGCGTAACCCTGCCGCCACGAAAGAAAACTGATTGAACATAAATAAATAAATTAGTGCAGATTTTTTTATTCTCAGGAAACCACAGATTTGCCAAATCAAAGCTACAAATTAAAGTATAAGAGACTCATTAACCATGCATTAAGGCGCCAACACACCGCACTGACGAAACGCCACAACATTTTACGCTTCACGCATTTCCATACATATTAATGTAACAAGGATGAGCTGCTCAAACTAAATAAATCTCGTTTTGCGGCTTTGTCATGTTAATTCGCGCAGAGCGAGACAACTGGCCTAATTAAAAAAATCGTACAATTAGTGATGGATTTCGAGTCGAATTGGTTAGTCGATTATTTATCAATGTCGACGGTAAAAAGAAAAATAAAAAAAACTGAATTTATGGAAGACAAAGACAAATACAAAGTAGACCGTTTTATTGAGGCGCAGGTCAACTCAAATAATTATTCAACCTAGTATAAACGGAGTATTTATAGACATTGGTCCATTTTAGTTTTCTTTGAAGCCATTAATTAACCGTAACTCTTTAATAAGCCGCTGTTAGCGAATAATTCATTCATACACTTGTACACGAGAATCGATTTTCTTTGTCCTTGACCCAAATAGCCTCCTGGGTTCCTACGAACATAATATATTAAGGTTGTCTGTGCTCATTTTTGGGTCAAGGCCTTGAATTCTGAAGTATCAAAGGTAATTTTTCGCTATGCAGCAAAATATAAAATGTAAACTACACCTTAGCGTGATCGAAAACATTGCTCACACGAAAAAGCAGGTAGGTAGGTAATGTTTATTTCAACAGCTCTTTGTGCTTCGGCGAATGCTGGATAATAATAGATTTTGAAGTTTATATGAAGTTTATTCTAGAATGGAATGTTCCTGTGTTCCTTGTGGTCATGACTAGCGGTATTCCAGCGTAGTTTAAAGTACGGGCAATGACATCAGGGTAATTATGTATCACACTAACAGTTCAAAAACATTCATGCGTTATTTAATGTTGACCAGACAATTTTTTCGAACATATGAATCTTCGTATTATCAATATCCTACAAAAATATAGGTACAGATTTTGATTGAAAATGTGTTACACAATTAGGGTGCATGCAAAACATGCTCAGTTTAAAGGTGCATTATTAGATGTAAAGACTAAAGATGACGATTTTAAACTGCGATTGGTTAAATATGATCGTCGTTTTGTTTACTAATAGAAATTAACTTTATGTGTAATACGTTATCTATTTTATTGAAAAGTTTACGTACTATTTTATATCTGGATAATAAAAGATTTAATTTCATTATCTGCGGTTCACAACAAAAAAGGATGAATTATTTACACACGGCGACACATCAAGCTTGAAGCTATACTTACATTTTCAGTTTTAACTGACCTCGCATTGTATAGGTTTTTCGAACAGTCAGAAGTCAGCTTGTACCTACTGGTTTTCTATAGCTTGATGTGTAGCCGTGCGTTCGCCTATGTAGCTGATGGCTAACCAGCAGCAGCAATTGTGCATTGATTTTGTTTTATAAAACTGCGGCAATTGTTTGAACTTTGAACATCTCTTCGAAGATTCTTTTTGTAAATTTTTCAGCTATATCTAATGAAGTAAACATGAAGCTAACATGTGTCTTCTCTTTCGCAGATAAATCTTCGGTTAATTCTGGTGTCTGGCAAAACGAAGGAGTTTGTGTTCAGTCCTGTCGACTCAGCGGGCGATATCGCAATACATGTCTACGATAACTGGCCTGAAGGTAATAGACACATTTGAATTTGATTCCATAGAAAACTCATCATAATCATTATTATCATCATCAGCTACCGCCTAACTTCATTCATTCATGGTCTCCCTTTGGTTGTGCCAGTCTACACAACTCAATAAGTGTAAATTGTTTTTACATAGCCATTTTGCTAAACCCTGACATAAAATTTGATATCTTACAAATTCAGAAAATCCACTTATCGTTCTTTAAGGCACAGTATCGGCTTTGCCTACGCCTCGTTATCTGCTCTCGAAAATATCTTAAACAAACACATAAGGCGAAGAAATAGTAATGTGATATTTTTAAACAGCCAGATCTGTTTTCATTTCCACCAATATCGTCATGATCACCAATAAACCTGTATTTGTGAGAACGTTTTCTTCAAGTCTGCCACAAGGAACAGTGTTTGGACTCTTCTTGCTTCTACAAACTAACCATGTAGGTACTATCTCTATAGAATAATCAGTCTAGGTTCTATTAAATGTGGGTTATTTTCTTTTTAATTTTCTTGTTTTTCTTTCTCAGTTTTAATCATGGTCTGGCAGTTTGAGTACTTTATGCGGCCTACTCAACTATCCTTTGTTTGATATTGTTCCTCGAGTCGTTGAACTCCTTATGTCCTGAGTTGAGCTACACGATTACTGATAAATGCTTGCGCTGACGGACAGGTCCACTCGAATCTGTGTGGTTCTTTCCTCCACACCATTTCTACACATGGTCCTCATATGATCTGACCAAGATTACCTATGTCTGGATTTTAAAAGAGACTTTGGCAACTGAGTTTGTTTCACCATTTCTTCTCAAGGGTAGTCACAGTCAGAAAGGAAATGTCGACTTCATTTAACTTTTTTTAACCGACTTTAAAAAAGGAGGTTCTGTATTCGACCCGTGGGTCATTCCGCGGAAATCCAGTAACGGCGAATATATGCTAATAATAAATTAAATATCATAGCTGCATTCTTTTTTTACTTTATATGACATTTCTTACATGTTTTTACGTATGGCGCCGCTATCTAAAAAAGTATAACACCTTTATTTAATTTATTATTGCAATCAACACGCACCAAATGTCCTTACCATTTCCAAACAAAAGTCGGCCTAATTGCGCGGAATGGCCCCCGTATGTATGTATGTATGTATGTATGTATGTATGTATGTCCGCGATTATCTCAAAAACTACTGAACCGATTTTGATAATTCTTTCATGAGTGTGATCTACATACTTTCAGGAAGGTTTTAGTATATAATACATTAGGTAATTATTCTTATGTACGAAGTTATATGCATAAATGTACTGCATCTCCGGCATTTTTTCTGAATTTTGATGATTCTTCGAGTCGTGTCTTCAATGCACTAGTGTTAATTGAATTTATGTGGGGTACGTACAACTAAAAAGTGAAAAATAAAAACTTTTTTACAAAAAAAACTTTTTTACAAAAAAAACAACCGACTTCAAAAAAAAAACACTACAAAGTGAAAAATAACTTCAATTTCGGAAGTCGGTGTCTTTGGTTCCGCATTTTCGTTTTTTGACACCGACTTTCGAAATTGAAGTTATTTTTCACTTTGTAGTGTTTTTTTTTTGAAGTCGGTTGTTTTTTTTGTAAAAAAGTTTTTATTTTTCACTTTTTAGTTGTACCTACCCTACATAAATTCAATTAACACTAGTGCATTGAAGAATTGAAGACACAACTCGAAGAATCGTCAAAATTCGCATAGAAATGCCGGAGATGCAGTACATTTATGCATATAACTTCGTACATAAGAATAATTACCTAATGTGTTATATACTAAAACCTTCCTGAAAGTATGTAGATCACAATAATGAAAGAATTATCAAAATCGGTTCAGTAGTTTTTGAGATAATCGCGGACATACAAACATACATACATACATACATACATACATACATACATACATACATACGGGTCGAATACAGAACCTCCTTTTTTAAAGTCGGTTAAAAAAACAACCGACTTCAAAAAAAACACTACAAAGTGAAAAATAACTTTAATTTCGGAAGTCGGTGTCAAAAAGCGAAAATGCTGAAGCAACGACACCGACTTCCGAAATTAAAGTTATTTTTCACTTTGTAGTGTTTTTTTTGAAGTCGGTTGTTTTTTTTTTTAATATGACGTGTAAAATAAATTTGATATCGATATCCTATACAGAATAAACAATTTGATTTGATTTCAAATTCTTTACAAGACTGCATTAATATGTAGATTACAAATTAATCCATTCACTATTGTTGTTCGTTAACCCACAGCTGCGGAATTTCGGACATTTATATCACAGCCCAACTGTGAAATTACTTTTGAATCAAATCAATTTGTGTCTGTTTTGGCCGTTATTCACTTAGCTTTGAACAGTCCCAACTGATGGTATTTACTGCGTTTGGCAAAGGTCTATAAATAGCTGGTCTGCTGGTGTGTACAGAGTATAAGTGGTTGGTTATGAGTGCCTTGTGGATATGGAAATCAGTTTGCTATGTGATGTAGCGGTTTGCAACAAGGCTTGTCATTGGTAGACCTTATACATAAACAATATCCATCCATACTTATTATTATAAATTCGAAAGTAACTCTGTTTGTACCTTTTCACACCTAAACCACTGAATGGACTTCGATAAAATTTGGCAAGCAGATACATGGCATCCTAGGGAAGGACATAGACTACTTTTTGTCCCAGTAGCACGTTCCCGTGGAATAATTTCCGATATCCACACTTTCGAAGCCGCGGGCAGAAGTTTGTAGTAAATCATTTTGTATATCCTACAAGAGTAACGAGAGGTCCTTCTTTATTTGAGGTTAGTTATCCCGCCATCGATATATATAACTCTATGTATCCCGCCTTTTCTCTGGGTTAGTCGTCATTTTCTTCTGCAAGAAGTCCTTCTTGCTAAATGTAGTTTCAAGGCTTAGGATTGGTAGACCTTTTACATAAACAGTACCTATAGTAAATAACTTTGTAGATCCTACAAGAGTAACGAGAAGTCCTTCTTTGTTTGTAGTTTGTTATCCCGGCTTTTGTTTGCCTTTGTACTCTTTTTCTCTTCTGCAAGAAGTCTTTCTTACTAAATGTAGTTTGAGTCTGTTAGTATGTCAACGTGTTTGATGCCCAATATTTTATCATTCTCTACAAAATTCAGTCAGTGTGTTATGGCCATGTTTTGTTATAAAATAATATGTGAATTGTTTAACTGCAGATAACAGTTTTGGCAATGAAATGTAAAGAAATAAAACATTTGCAGTAGGTAAGTAAGTCAAAATCAAATAATTTATTTCAAATAGGCACATAAAAGGCACATTTAAACGTCAAAATTAACAAGAAAATAGAATTAATAATATCTCTGGCAATATCAATGTTTCTGTTCTTATTCATTGCCAAATAATCAAATCTGCACCCTAATTGCGTTAAGTACACGTTTTCAATTCAATTACAATCTGATTCATTTTGAAGGATATTGCGAATCCATTGCTTCATAAGTTAAAAAAAAAAATTGTCTGCTCAACAACGTAAATAACGCAATGAGTTTTGTTGAAATGTTAAAATAAAAACTATTTGCTACTGTTAGTGTGTTAATTACTCTGCTGATTGGGAATTAGGCACTCGTTATTATTATCGTAAATCATACTGGCACGAAATTAAAGTCATTCGTCATTCTCACGACGAGAAGGTCGCATAGCCCAAACAGCATCACTTATCAAAACTCCACATGAGAATGTCCAAGTTACGGATGCAAATCTAAGTTTACACTCGAGTGGAGTAGGTAACTAGCTCGCTTGGATCTCCATACCAGCGGGCGTGGCTGCTAATTGGTCTCGTCAACATAGCCTTAGAACTTTGATGATAGTTGTGTTGAGCATTGCAGGGTTAGATTAGAAGATGTAACGTAGAGCATTAATAAGTTCTACTATTTAATTTCATCTGATACATGTGAGTGTTTGTTACTCAATCGCGCAAAAACTGCTGAACGGATTTGGATTAAAGGACGATGGAACTTAGCGTCCCCAAAATTGAAACTTAGTCAACAGACTTGAGACGTATCTCATTTAAAAGGTCTTCGCTTACGGATCATTCTTTACTATGCCAACGACCGTCAAAATTATGTGGTTTTCAGGGAAAAGAAGGAAATGTAAATGTTCCACACTGTACCTACTCGTGGAATATAGGCGCGATGTTTTGTTGTTTTATGCATTATACCTTTATAAGTCGGCAATTATTATGTTTCATCTCTTATAATGTGAAGAAAAGAAGAAAACAAACATCCATATTTTCGTTAGATAAATGATACTGAAAGATGATTTTTCAGGAAACCCCATATATTTAAGACTTGAAACAGTTTGTTATTTTGTTGCCCGTAACGAAAAATATGAGACAAAGATGAAGTACGTTGAATCAAATAAAAAATAGGGGACGGGGTTTATAGTACTTTATCCATCGTCCAATTTATAACCTGGATTAACACAGGATACTTTTTATTCCGGTAAATGGAAGCTCAGACAAAGTCGCGAGCAGAAGCTAGTATTTCATATTTGTATGGTCCTCCTACTGATGATAGCGGTTAGAACATTGAAACTAGGTAAGTATCAAAACTACCGCACCTAATTAAAAGTTAGTTGCTAATAACGATCGCGTCAAAGTATATCCTTGCAGTTATACCTAAACATTACTAATGATTGCCGTTCATAATAAATGAACATTCGTTTACAAACACAATGTGCTGAAAATTAATCAATCTAGCTTTGTTTGACGTGCAAACTGTAACCATGAATTGGAATTTTTCGTCAATTCTTTATAACTAAAAAAAATCTGCTGTTTCATAGAAAAGTACCTACGCGGACAAAATGTATGGAACAGCTGTTTTCTTTTTAATAACCGACAAAAATTTCAACACTCAGGGACGTTCGGAATCATGTACTGCATTGTCTGAAACCACGGTAACAGGTTGCGCGTCGATGTCCCTGCCACCTTGTACTTTGTGTCGTTTGAATGGTTGGACTATACTTAATCATTTAAAAATAACGCAGTGGCGTCCAACGAGGTTCCTGATATAAATGACGTAGGAGCTGTAGCGGTATCTACAACGCCACATGCGAACAACGCGTCATACTGAAGTCACGCAAATCCTGCATCGCGCAAGCAGAGTTTACACCGCAACTAGCATATATACAACAGCCCGACATGAATAATTGGGTAGTTGCCCGCCAGACACAACACCCGTCTGGTCGGAGGATCCTCCCTTTTCTATGGAGGTTGAGTGAACTTTACACCCTGTTCCTCATACCTCTATACTGGTGACCCCGAACATGAACGTCAGCGCAGCCTTCCTGCACCTACTTCAGCGTGACGTCATCATCACTCCCGCAAGCTTTAGAGCGGCGAGTCACCCAGCCAACCAGCACCCACGGCTTCAACTGGTATCCTGACCACCAGCATGCAGCGACCGCGCATACCTGGTCATCACCCTCAGCCTCATCAGCAACCTCGGCACAGCACACTGGCACTTTCGGCCGGTCTACAAGCAGAGCCCTCAATAAGCCTCTCCTGGTCGACGCCAGCAGTCAGCCTTAACCCGGCGCTGTACTATATCCGACGCACTGGAGCATGACGCAGCGCCACCCCGACTCACTGGGGACATCTTCGCAGACAGTTCCGACTCACCGTGAACTATGCGGCAACCGGTTCCGACTCACTGGAACCTCAGCTGGCCTGGCAAGCATCGCAAGATACAAGACTCAGCCCACTATCGACCTCCGGTCTCCGGGGGGGAGTGATGTAGCGGTATCTACAACGCCACATGCGAACAACGCGTCATACTGACGTCACGCAAATCCTGCATCGCGCAAGCAGAGTTTACACCGCAACTAGCATATATACAACAGCCCGACATGAATCATTGGGCAGTTACCCGCCAGACACAACACCCGTCTGGTCGGAGGATCCTCCCTTTTCTATAGAGTACTAGCTGCGCCCCGCGGTTTCACCCGCGTAACTTTCGATCCCGTGGGAATATCGGGATAAAAACTATCCTATGTCCTTTCCCGGGACTCAAACTATCTCTATACCAAATTTCATCGAAATCGGTTCAGTAGTTTAGGCGTGAAGAAAAGACAGACAGACAGAGTTACTTTCGCATTTATAATATTAGTTTGGATGAGTAGAGTATGAGTGAACTTTACACCCTGTTCCTTATACCTCTATAGAGCCTATAGTGCAAAAGACGAACGTCATATTTTCGAGACGCATTCCGCAGTGGCTGCCTGAAAATACCGTGTGTATCCAACATTTACACTTAGGGTCAAGTCACACCGAGATGGCAGCTGCAGCAGCGGCGAGAAGTTTCAGTGTCATATAATTTTAAACTTTATCTTCATTACATAGTATCGCTTGAGAAACTTGAAAAGGTTGCGCGGCGGCCCGCGGCGCCGCGAGAACTCCGACGACTCAAGTCAAGACTTGATCCTTATTATTAGATAGTTAGATACCTACCTACTAAATAAACTTGGAAAATGTTCGTAAACGTTTTCAAACGAGAATTTAAAGTCCCGTTCATACAAGAAAAGGCAAGGCATTGCGCCGTTACGTGTCTTGAAAAGCTAAAAAGAAGCGATATTAAAAATGTTCCCTGATATTTTTCACACAACACGTAGAATTCTTACAATTCCTCGGATTTTATGTTATGGTAATTTTATTATGTTTTTGTCGGTTCCTTTTTATCGTTCGTTTCATAAAGGAGAGAAGTACCTACTTTTACATAACAGTATGTTGAGCTTTACCATAGTATAAAGAGAAGGGAAGTAGGCTATCTCCGGCCCAATCCGCGATATAATTGCCTACTGTCTCAGGGTTGTCACTTTTAGAAAAATTTTAATTCAGTGCCTATAAATTGGCAAGGGTCGGGAAGTTGTATTTTTTACTTGTATTGTCTGGGTACAGAGTTTGTGAGGCCGATTTTACCTAAACGATGCAACCCTTGGGCCTTGCCTTGGCAAGGACCAGGCTTTAAACTAATGACAAACACATCTCTGTATAACTAATTCAGTGATCATTAGTCAATAACGTTCAACAATGATTTTCCTAACAAATAGAGAAATGTATTTAAGATTCAGAGTAGCATTATTTATCAAAAAAAGGATAAAATAAACCGACCGGCGCGCGGCGCGGCGGGGCGGCGGCGGCGGGGTGGTTTGGGCGCGGCTGCCCGCGCCGCTCGCAACGCAACCGCATGAACAGCGGCAACGTCAAGTCGCAGTCCCGACTCTATAAGTCGCCACTAGATGGCACAGGCGGTAACATAGACAAAGAGCTTGTGTTTAAATTATTTGCTTAGTAGTTTATACATATACTAGTCATCTAGTTTTTTTTTTTAATAGGCATAATGTAGTATTTTTACACATAAAGGACCATATTTATTTTAAATTAATACAAACATAAATAATACAAACATATCTATAGAATCACACATTTATTACAAAATTACAAATTAGCTACAGAAAAATACTCTCTATACAGCAATACGTTCTCCTGCGATTATCAGACATTTTGGTTTCGTGCCGAAAAGCCGCGACGCGCGAACCTCGTGCAGTGTTAGCCCCGACTGGCGCACTGAGAAACGGGTCGAGATTTTGTTAAAGTGTGCGTGCGTCGATGCATAGATACTATGGCGCACACATACAAGCCGCGCGCGGTGCGTTTGTATGAAGATAACCTACTTCCCTTCTCTTTATACTATGGCTTTACTTATGGAATATGAAATCGGATCAATGGTCCTTCGCAATGGTAATGAGCTTCAAACACGTTTCTTTGCCTTTTTTTGTTATTTTATTACTTATCATCTTGTAGCGTAATCAGCCTATAATGTTCCCACTGCTGGGACACAGGCCTCCTCTGTAAGAGGGAGCGGGCTGTAATCCACCACGCGGGCCCAGTGCGGATTGGTAAATGTCACATATCTTCGAATATTCTGTTCTGCCGGTTTCTTCACCATCGGTGTGTCATCGGCGTCGTAGTTTCACAGAGTAATATGTGATAATGTGCCGATTGCCTGTGCCTATTTGATTAATATTATGTTTACGAAATAATAAGGATTTTCCATCTGGTTTTCCTGTTTTTGTGCGTAAAGTACGGTGTTAAGGAAAATAATATTAATATAATAAAGACTGCTTGACGCATATTACGGACCACAACTTTTTATAACCATAAATTCAAATTGTTTTTTAGATAAAAACAAAGTTCACAAAATTTACCTACAAACATACCTACTTGAAGCAGCGGCATCTACTGAATAGGTTCGAAGAAGAAACAAAACACATGTTTTATTTAGAATTTGGCACAAAATCACAGTAAAATAAACAATTAGTATTCTACCGGAAGTGCCTACATATGTCATTTATTTTTTTATATCCGTTCGATCCCAAACACATGGTGCGTCCAGCATATTATGGCTGAGGCTGACACACACATTCGCGCAGTTGTAAAAAAAAAACAATCCTTTGCAAATGTGAGCTCGTTGTCAGCGCGTTGCCTGAGGTCAGTTACCGCGCTCTGATACGTGTGAACATGGCTTTAAACGATAATTGTTGTAATTACCTACCGATACCGTGCCATAATTTTATTATTTGGCTTTGGGTTAAGTATGTGGTCTTGCAAAAAAATAACTTGATGACAAAAACACGAATAACAGGATGGCAAAAACAAACCTGTTATTTAAGTTTTTTTGGCTGATTTACCTAGTTGTGGTCCAAAGTTGATTTTTTTATTGATTCTATTCCTTATCGCTTCATTGATCAATTGTGCTAAAGCTTCCAAATACAGCAGTATAACGCGAGCGTCATTTTAAAATCATCAATCATAAATTACTCACACAAGCACAATCAGCCTATAATATTCCCACTGCTGGCACAGAATAAAGACATAAGCCTCCTCTCTTCGAGAGGGATATATTACTCATTAGGTATTAAACATATCCCCCACTGGGACTAGTGCTAGTCGCGTCCAGGGTATGCATTCCCATTCCCATACCTTGGACGCGATTAGTACGAGAAAGTAAGAAAAATCTTGCATTGTCTGGTCCTATGAAGAACTCTTTAAACTTAAATCAATCACACTAAGACCTACCAAGACCTTCATGTCCAAAACGAATTCTTCGACTGTAAAAAGAGCTTTTAAATTAACGTCACATACCAAAGAAACCCTAAATTCCCTCAAACGCAAAATCAGACAACACTATCGCATGCACAACGAAAATTAAGCCACTATCTAACCACCAATAAGGTACAAGTAACTTGTAGAAAACTCCAAAAGATTTCTACTGAAGGAAGTCTCAATAAAATGTCTTAGTTTATCTAGCACGTAAATACGTAGATACGTAGATATTTATCGGCGGGCAAACAACGTGCTTCGTGTTTGGTTCACAAATTATTGTCCCTGTGGCCAGCGATAGTGGCGCCGCCTGGTGGCGCGTGATTTATGGAGCTTGCTTGTTAGTTTGGCTAGTGGTACTGGTATGTTAGGGTTTTCAAGGAAGACATGTAAGTTAGGGCTATGCGTGGCTAAATTAATTTAAGTCTTTAAATGTCTGGTGAAAATGGTGACAATCAATACATTTATAATCATAATACAAAACATTAAAAACGTTGGTTTCATGCTTTTTCATTATCTTTCATGTTCCTGCAGTTCCTGATAATAATGCTACATGAATTTCATGATAAAGCAAACAATTACCTACCTACTATTAATTGAATAAATTGGAATAAAAATGCTGCTGTTCATTGTGTTGCTCCTTTATTTCACTAAATACATATAAATTATATTTTTAAATATTAGAATATAAAAACATTTAAAATTATAAAAAATATCCCGGCGGTCAGGGCTCCAGAGAGAGGAACCTCCTAACAATGCAGGCCGTGTCCAGAACTACCGCTTTCTGAATCAAGCCCTTGATCCAGCTGCCCAACGAGAGCCTCCTCAGGTTTTGGTCGAAGCTCTTGGCTATTAACCCATTGGCTGTCACGACTATCGGCACAGTGATCGTTCGACTCCACATCCCACATGTCAACAACCTCGCGACTACTCGCGAGCCAAGTCAAGATACTTGATACTTACTTATTATTGTTTAAAAAAAATATTATTCCTGGAGAAACGTGTTGCAAACATTTTCACGAAAAATATATAGCAGCAGAAAGTACTAAAAACAAAATTACTGGCTACATGGTTTGGGCACGCTTACCACCCCTATACTTAGTGCTAGGAATCACGCGATTTACAGCCACCGATAGCCATGCCTCACAACTTACATGCTTAACCTACACAAGCTAAGTTATTACCAAATACATTCCTATATACTTTATTACAATGTTTATCCAAGCCTTCGTTTAAATAAAACATCCATTTGACAAGGTTAAACACGTCATAGCATAATATTTCTGAACTTGGTACGATTTATCACAGCGCCATCTAGTTGTTGCAACGGAACTACTTAGAGCCATATAAACGGTACATCTGTGTTTGTATAATTCACTGTAGTGTGTGTAGTCGGCGCGCCGTCAATAGGTATCAACATTTACAACGCTTCAACTGTCAGCCTCCATAGCTCAGGGGTTAGAGCACTGGTCTTGTAAACCAGGGGTCGAGAGTTCAAATCTCTCTGGGGGCAGGTTTTATAACAACTTTTTGTATATTTTTTTGTACGTCTTGTCTTTGTTTTCGTAGTATTTTCTGAACTTATTTTTCGTTTATATTATTTTTTACTTTTTTTTTTGTAATGGCCTGCAAAAATATGTTATCGGCATAACACTACCCACATTTTTCTTATCACACAATTTATTGATAACAACGACTGAGCAATATTCCTATAGTTACCACTTTTTTATAATCCGCTGCTGTGGCCTGCTCTTGATGATGAAATGAAAAGAGCTGGTTGTACGCCTAGTAAATGTTAACCAACTTAAATTGTTCGTTTATTCAAATCAATGTTAGTCCTGTACAAAATGGCTATATCACGACAAATTGGCGTACGGTTTCAATTTGATTTATTAACTATGAACTTTGTTTCTCCGACTGTACCTACCTATATTTTTTTACTGTAAAGGCAAGCGCACATTTTAGCTGCAACGGGCCGCAGCGCAACGCATTTTCATACGAAAAAGGGCGGTGCGGCCCGCCTGTGTGCGTTGGTTCTAAAATGTACGAAAGTGATGAAGGAGAATTTTTGCAATGCGTTGCGTTCCAATCTGCTTTAGCCTTAAACCTATTCTAATATTAATATTCTACCTTGCATTTTCCAGCGGACTGGGCGACGGAATGCGTGTCGCGCGCAGAGATCCTGCGACTGATCTACCAAGGCCGGTTCCTGCACAGTTCGGTGACGTTGGGGGCCCTAGGCCTCCCGCTGGGCCGCACCACCGTCATGCACCTCGTGCCGCGCGAGCACTTGCCCGAGCCTAACTCACACGGTACGACAACACTTACTTCAACCATTAGGCACTTAAGTATCGTATTACCCAGCAACTGGGTTGTGGAGGTCAGATAGGCAGACGCTCCATGTAAAATACCGGAATCCAGCTGCATCTGGTTAAACTTGAAGCCGATTCCAACGTAGTTGGGAAAAGGCTAGAAGACGATGATGAACCATCAGGCACTTGAGATATTTCAACTTTAGGTCGGTGACCATTTGCCATCTGGTTAGCTTGCCGTGTAATATCATAAATTCCAGGAAACCTTTATATTAGAAACGACTGCCATCAAACTATAACAGATCCCTACGAAATACTGGAAACAGTGCTCTGATATTTAGGTACCATACGAATGAGCATGTACTCCACTTTATGTTAAAAAAAATCGATGCCAACGACTAGATCCAACGCAATAAATGATGTTTAATTCTGAACATGCTCCTTATTCCAACTCTACAGTCCTGTCTTCTATAACTGTATGTATAAAAAAAAATACATTTATAAGAAATGTAGAACAGTGCTTTTGTTTTGACGACCATTTTAACATAATTTATTTTCATTTGTTAAATATAGTTTGGTACACCATTATAGTCCATTAAAATTTGGCTATTTATAACATTGGTGAACGTTTTCATAGTGCAGTAATTAGTGGCCAGGCTATTTTTCCTGCAGCACAGAAAAATAGCGCAACCTAACGTTCTGACTAAAACCAAGGCTTGTTTTACAGAAGTCCGGTGGTCCTAACGATACCTTTCCCGTTCCCTACTTCCCTCTTCCTTTTAGTAAGTCGTTATAATACCTCTTACTACTTACTGTACTCCTCTTAAGTAGGCCCAGATTCTAAAACAATGTCCAACTTTGTATATTTATTTCAAGACTCATTTTTATAGAATAGGGGCCTTAGTTTCAAAGTAGTTTAGTGTCAGTAGAATGTACTGCCGATACTGCTTCAACTTCTCGGAATTTCAATTTGCATAATTTTAGCACCAAGATTTGCATCCGCATTGCTGCAAGAATTTAATAACAAAAACCTGCAATACTTGTGTATTGCAGGTGTATTAAATTATTTATTTTATATATATTATTAAATTCACATTGTTGTGGCGATTAGGTTATCACATTAGACAGTACAGCGGTTATTACAAGTCGTTATCAGTCTGTTAAAATAATTAATTTTAGAAAAATAGAAAACTGAATATTTCAAACAAAATAAATAGCGTAGAATTTGGCACGAAATAACAACCAAGTATATAAAATAACAACCCTTAATAATAATGCACTAGGCCCGCGGGGCGATGGTATCTACAATTCAACACAAACTTTATGGTATTGTTACCAAACAATAACAAATTAGGTAAGTTTGATGTTGATAAATACTAAAAACAAAAAAAAAGATTCCACAGCTAAAATGTTAATTGTTATTACAAATTATTTTAATTGTGTTTGTCTAAAATATTTAATGTAGAATACGTGGTTTCAATAAGTTAATGAAAAAAATCTTAATCGCCACACTGTATATTAATTTAGGCACTTTCCTTGAAGCTAAATTGGTTGTACGCTAGCAATTCAGCTCAAGGACCCTCAATCCCCTGCACAGTCCCTAACTCAGTGCCTTTTTATTATCTGAGCTGAAACCTGTATCGGCAGTACCCATAGTATAAAATTAGCTTTAAAGTATTTCAGACTTCACTCATATTATAAATTGGACCGATTTCTGCAAAAATGATCCAACCCACAACCTCCACAATTTTGAGTTTTTGTGACCTATGTACTCCAAATAAGGTATATTTTAACATATCAAAGACTCAGAACTCTATGTTAATAATTGACGAAAATCCGTATAGTCCAACCCACAGCTGTCATGGCAAACATCATTTTTTATAATGCATAAGTGTTTCAAGCTATTTGAATCATTTTTGCATTTTCTTGGTTGCCCTGATATGTGTAATTTTTTTTTGCTATAATGATTCAAACTAATTCAAACTCAAATAAATGGAACTATGCTTTTTATAAAATATGGAAAATATTACAAAAATCATTCTGCTTAAATGTTCCAATAACCTTGTATCATTTCTTTTTAACATTCAGTTCTTTATAGTCCTCATTAAAAGAAGTTCTCATGAACAAAGAATGTCGAGTCTTTTTTGTCATTAAAATTTCTTTTGTTTTGAGCCAGTTTACCATTAAATATTTTTCTATTTACTATTTTCTTTTCTAGAATTTGAGATCCAACAAAAACACTAAACTAGCTCACTCAGTAAATTGGCTCAAAACAAAAGACATTTTAATCACAAAAAAGACTCGACATTCTTTGTTCATGAGAACTTCCTTTAATGAGGACTACAAAGAACTGAATGTTAAAAAAGAAATTTAAAGGTGTTGATTTGGATGTCGTAGAAGAAGATTTGCAAGAATTATGGCCTTCAGGAAAACAGACTAACAAAAAGAAGTTAAACAATTTGAAATCGTTATTCCATCTTATACCAAATGATTGCATTGGTTACTATAAAAAACTGAAGGGAGACGATGCAATAATAGACGATATAGATGGTTATTGTGATGAACCTGACTTTGAATTGGATGAGGATTAGGGTAACTTTTGTATTTTTTCAAATAAAATAAAAATAATAAACATGTTTGAGTTTCTATTTTTGTCATACTTTGGAACATTTTTGCATTTTTCTTTCCGCAGCCTACACAGCTAATTCCATACAAAATGTATTATGTAATAATGATCCACGCGCAAGTTTTCTTGAATATCTACTAAACTATTAAAATTTATTTACTAAATACATGCATGTAAATTAGTTTAGTACACTTAGAATGACATAAAATTAAAAACACAACATTTAGGATTACAAAGCCAGAGAAATACCGCAATAAACTTTAAACTCAATTATCTCGAAATGAAGTTGGTGTGGACTGGATCATTTTTGCATAAATCGGTCCAATTAAACTTACAATAATCCTTCTGTTTATTTCCAGATCAACGGCAAAAAAGTAAAGGTGGTTCTAGCAGTTGTTGTTCAGCGTCTTGCTGCATATTGTAATGGCTTCCTGTGTGAGGGAGACGCACTTACACGAGCGGCAGTGGGCGCGAGAGAGAGCGACAGCGTTGCCGGGAGACGGACTCCTATGTGTTCAGTGTAGAAGCCAGGATACCATGTCGCCCAGAACAATCCTTGTGATGTTTTTAAATGAAGTAACTACAAATTAAAAAGTTTGCGTAGCTCACTGATATCTTTTATTGTCAATTTTCGTAGTATTAATTTAATAAAAACAATCATGCACAATGTACGAAACTATAAAAGATGTAACGCTCATCGGTGGGGGCTTCGTTTGAAAATGTCGCAAGTTGCGGTCGTGAGCGCTGTTACGTTTCGACAACATTATGGATAGGTAGCTTTATAAAACGATACTGTATATTATCTCACCGCGTAACTTATAGCTCGTTTTATAGATATCATGCTGCCCAAATACGTTAAAGTTAGTAGGTATATGGGATAAGGTTCGTCGGTATAAGTAAGCCTATGATTTCATTGTTCCTGGACGTATTAGGTATTTGGCTTCACATCAATATTTTACTTTGTCCCGGCTAGCCACGTTAATTTACAAATGTTAGTATTATTATTTAGGCCATCATATATAAATTTATATTACAATGGAGATATTTATTTATCTAAAAATGACAAATTATTTAGTGAAACAAACAAAGTGTGTAAATTACCCTGTTTTGCATTGTAAATAGTATAATTGAATTAGGAGACATTTTTATTACTTTTTGTGATAAGTTCTTGCAATATATTTGGATTCTTTTTTATGTTTTTATTCTAAATTATGCTATTTACTGCGCTAGATGTAGCTTGTATTGGAGCGTAGTGCCAGAGCGAGGCGGCAGATGGCGCCACTCGCGCCATACATAATGTTTACTCAGAGAAACAATATGTATGTTATGTTCACGACACGGCGACTGGTTCACTCAAGAGTGGTAAATTATAGTAATAATAAAGCACTAGAGTAAATTTGGAAAATTTAAATATGTCTCGCTTATAAAGTCTGTACATGCCTGCCTACATTATGATATAGCAGCACCGCGTCACCGCTCGTGGGCGGCTCAGGCCTTTGTTTTGTTATCGTCCTATATTTTGGTCCTCATGTCTTAGCGTTACCACAGTCTGATTACTTTTGTAAATATCGATTAGAGCTTTTTATTATATTTTTATTTTACATCACAAATCTATCCTCTAATACTTATTTCTTTATTTGGCCTTTTAATGTAGTTATAAAAAAATATTTCTTTTAGTAAATTGGCTTTTAAGAATTGAGTTGTCATTAAATATTGTTCGGCTTAGCCCTCATTTTTGTTATAAGCTAAAACTATCTTGTGTATTATTTAAAAAAAAAAAACTTGTGTTCATTCGGACTTTCCATCCCGTAATAAAATGCGAAGTGTTTTGTGATAGTACAAATAAAATTATTTACACGTTCAGAAATACATTTGAAGGAATCTAAGTACTCAGTGATAACATTAAACTTAACAGTATTAGAGAGAAACTAAAATACATTGAAAACACTGTGTAGTGATTAACATGTTGCTTCATTTATTCCGATACTATAAATTTACAAGATTGACTGAGAGAGAGGTGGTTCTTGCCAATCGAAGACGTTCGAGACAATGATGTGTTGACCAAATGTCCCGGGGAATGAATGCAGCAATATGAGTTGTTTTGATAAAGATTCATGCCAGTATGAATGATTATATTTTGGTTGCTCTGTTTAGTTACTGTATGTATGTATTTTGTTAAGTTGTATAAAATACCTAGTTTATAAATAAAATAAATACAATTTTAATTTGCATGTTTCTTTTTATTTCGCTTTTTACCTCACCTTTGTATATAGATGTCGCTGTTTAGATTATTTTGTGGAAAGCTGGATTTAATGAACGTGCAACGACACTACTGCCCCTCAGAGTAACAATAAATTAATCAAGCATTTTCGTCTTTTAAGGATGATTTTTTTAGTTGCATGTTTGAGCTTGAGTTACACACACTATTCATAACATTAATATTAAATAAAAAAATAACTGCTTTTGTAAACATCTCAAGTATGTATAGTCGGATAATGTAGGTCGATTCGTTCGCGTTAAGGTGATATCTTAGGCCAGATAGTCGATGTCTTCACTGTATTTTTAATATTTCCCTAGAATAGTTCATAAAATAATCTGATTAAAAATAATGGGTGTTTTCGTGGCCCTGCTTTGATGTCTCTATTGATTATGTTCAACGTTTTAGATTTTTTTTCTAGTTCATGCAAAATTAAATGCGCACAAATTTTATATAATGCATATATTCACTTGCTTTATCCGTGTCCTTTATGAACAAGAGGAAGCAAAAACCTATCCAGATGAATACAAGTACCTACGAATAGAAATAGTAACATCACAATCGAAGTAGTAAACATCAATTTTAAATGACTGAATAATAAGATGTATTCAATATATTTTATTTCCGTATGTAATTCTATTTTTTTTTTAGTTCGATAGTTTGTCGATTAAATGTATAATTATGTGTCATTTTAAAAGTGTTTAAATAAAGCATGTTGTAGTGAATAAATGACTGTGAACTAATGAATAATATTCCTGTATTTTAAACTTTAAACAGAATGATAATGTCAAATGCATTTATTCGACAGATTTGAGATATTTTTTGAGTTTTATACGAGACATCAAGCTGAGGCAGACGCGTGTAAATATTCGACGACTTTTTAATTTAGACAAATCTAGTGTAAATCTAATTTAGCTTGAAGTGGATATCTGACGAAGCGGCGAGTGTGTGTTGGCAAAGATAATTGTTTCATATTGTACACCTACATTTAATATACAAAAACGTTGTTTCGATGATAACTGGGAAAAAAGATAAAATAAATGGCTCGCAAACATGTTGTTATAAAGACTATTAGTTAATTACGACATCATATAATTGCCGAAAGAAGGAAATTTGAAGTTTGTTAAATAAGTCTCAGTTCTCTAAACGATCTCTGTCAGCACACACATGGTCGAACATTTGTATTAAATAAAAATAATAAAAATATTAGATGTCACTGTTTAACAGGTGTTTAACTACGTACGTACATAATCTATATACTTGTTAATATTAATTAATAATTATAACAATGTTGATTAATTGTCATTTCTTTTCGAAGTGTTCTATGGTTGAGTTCACCGAGACAATGCAGTTGTTTGTGCAATATTAGAAATTAACTGATTACATTAAAATACGCTTTCATGTAAGAAACAATAATATTTCTTTCATTGTATAGTTTTTACGCATTCCTACATCCTGATAATTGTTTAATAATTGATGAATATGTCCAGGTAAAGGGTGGGCGCATAATTAAAATTAATACAAGTCACAACGAACATTTTATAATAATTATAATATTCAATTAAAGTTAATTCTATATTGATTAACAATAGTACCCCCTTACGGATAAAATACAACAACCAATCTTCGCACGGAGAAGCTTAAATCATCCTAAAAAAAAAATCCACTAACTTACTTATTAATTATTATAAAAAAAACTCAAAATACGAGCTTCAAATAATTCCTCGGTGAACTAACCAGTATTAGGTATTTACAGAAGTCTTCATTGTTCGCAATGATTCTGAGGGTAGTTGTAAATTCGCTTCAAATTATATGCCATTTTGTTTTGATTACGTGTGACGGCTGCCCGGGTAGAAAGTCGGATATGTTTTGTATTAATAATCGATCGACGGAATAGGTTGTACCTGTTTGAGCAACTATTGAGTATCAATGGGGTCAAATAAAATTTTAAGAACGTATTTTGAGAATTTTATTCATTTTCCTTATCCTAGTTTAATTTACAGATCGAGTTTTAACTCTTTAATAACAATATACACGCTTACATTAGATACTTCTAATGTTTTCAAGACCATTGATTACTTTATAAAGTTTGGAGTAACTGTAAGAATTAAAATTTCTACTATTCCATGGGCATCATTTTAACACGACACTTCATTATGACTTTTTTTTCAGTAAACAAAACACAAATATAGACCAAGGCCCTATTTAATATAACAGACAATGCGACATGAAATTTGTTTAGCATAAACATAATATAATAAGCCTGTAATGTTCCCACTGCTGGGACATAGGCCACATCTCTATGAGAGGGAGTAAGCCGTAATCTACTACTCCAGCCCAGCCTTAGTGCGGGTTGGTGGATAATTGTTTAAGAATTAAAAAAATTACACATTTTATCACAGGCGCTGTTTTATACAGTAAATTAAATTTAATAAGTTAAATAATTAAGAAAATATATGAAAGAAAATTGTCGAATTGTCGCCTGAAACCTGTCAGCTGTCGGTTTTATTAAATAGGCCCCAGAATCAGCGAGGAAACATACTGTCAGACCTTGCATACTCAACACCAAGTAACCACCCTCACTTGGTCTCCGGGAACATAAAGTACCACTTAAAGATGAACAGGTTTCTATCGAGCTCCATTTCTGCTGTGCTCAGCTTCTTCAGTCTTTTCTCAACACCCTGTAATATTGCTAACTCGGGCGGGGCCAGTGTTTCTTGTACCTGCAATGTTTATTACGACATGGTTAATCTAGATGTCTAGTAAAGTTGAAATGGCAGCCGTACCCTTAAAAACGACAAAAAATATACGTCTGGTGGGAGAAATGATGGTACCCAAGAGGAACACGTAAGAGTTTTAATAAAAAAATAAAATTTTATATATTGGCAGGCACCGTAAGCCCATAGCGTGTTAGTGTTAAAAACTATGTTTGTAGTAGGTAACAAACTAGGCACACAAATACAATATTAAAACATTATAAACATTTTAAAATACAAAGCATACAATAACAGGAAGGTGTATCAAGCCTAGGGTTGTCATCCGTTTTTTTTTGTATTGTTGAGGTTTAATTTGATATTCCATAAATAAGAAAAAAATATGATAGTTTACGATTTTTTTATTTTATTGTAAATTTTTTTGGAGGAAAGCCATTTGTACACATAAGTTTCTTGTCTTGATAAACTACGGTTTATTCGCCGTGTGTAGGCACGGTCGTCAGTGTTGTATGGATCACTATAGTATGGAAGCTTGTATACGGACACGTTTTTTCTACGGCGCGGTTTATACGCTGTACCTTAAAGAACCCGCGTCGTGTATGAAGGGCTTTATAGTATGCGGCCGAGATTTGGAAATAGTTCGGCTTGGTAGAGTGTCGGCTTCGTCTCTGTCACTGAGGCCTGCGTGGCAGTCTCTTTCTAAAGCTTTTGTAAAAGACTTCACGAAGGTTGCTATGGGGTAGTCTGCTCATTAACCGGGCTATCATGCGGATGCCTTAATTAATATAGGTCTCCAGTCAGGGCATAAAATTTATTTAAATGAAGCAAATATACTCTATGGGCACTCCCTGTGGGG
This sequence comes from Amphipoea oculea, assembly GCA_945859645.1. NCBI lineage: Eukaryota > Metazoa > Arthropoda > Insecta > Lepidoptera > Noctuidae > Amphipoea > Amphipoea oculea. The sequence continues at coordinate 17,410,871 of OX243865.1, read as the reverse complement.
TACGGACCTCGTCTTAGGACGTCTCTAGGGGAGGGCATCAAGGGACAGGCTGGATCGGATCGAATCATGATAGGGATGAATTTAAAGCTGTATTGAGCAAGAGTCGGTGCAAGGGTATTGTAATTTATCTCACATCGTCAATATTCTGCTGCGGTTCCCCCCTCAGCCGCATGCCGTGCACGATGGTGCGCACACGTCTCTGCTTGTCTACGAGCCGCGCGTGCGCAGAGCGCTCGTGTGCGTGGCGACGTAACACGTTGTGCAGCGAGCGGTAGCACATCTCTTGCGCTGCGTGGGCCACCTGGAATTTGTAGATAATTAATTAAGTTACGATATTGTGAAGGCCCAGTGGTTAAGCCCTTGTCTCTCATCCAGGAGGTTGTGGATCAAAACCATGAAGGAAAATCATTGTGAAGAAACCTTTACTTAGGCGCTCCACACACTGCACCGCGCTCTGCCGCGGTGAGCAGATAACGCCCCCCCGCCCCGCGCGTGAGCGCGGGAGCGCGGGAGTTGAATTTGTATGTAAAAAATCACGCGCGGGGGCGCGTTATCTGCTCACCGCGACGGAGCGCGGTGCAGTGTGTGGAGCGCCTTATAGTTAACATAAGTTTGAAATCGCCAACCCGTCTTGAGCAAGCATGGTTATCAATGTTAGTAAAGTTAGTAATGTTAGACTGGTAGTGGTATGTTTAAGGGAGAATACCTACTGAAAAATCGACTCGTAAAAAGTGCGTGAGCAATAGGCGCGGGTTGTTGGTAAATATTTGTGAAATATTTTCTAGAAATTGAATTGAAAAAACGATATGGCGGTGTTAGTTTCGATTTTGAACACGCGCCAAAATATCCGTGTACAACTTAATAACATTATGACATTTAATACTTCCACGCAGACATTCCACAAAAATCGTACACCGAGAAAGTAGGAGTCGTTATTTTTGCCAACATGACGATAATGTGTCCGTTACCCCAGCCAGATGTTGTCGAAAATGGTCATTTGAATCTTATAGATAATTAGTTTTGCGGCTTCTGTAATTGTTGCACACATTTTTAAATTTGTTGCGCTTATAGTTTTTTAATTATTTCACAAAAACATATCCTGCTGGGGTAACGTTACCCCAGCCAGATCTTTTTCTTTCTAATGGGAATATTTAAATAAATACTAGCTATACAATTAGTTGTCTATATGAAGTAAATGTTGTGCCTTATTTTGTATTTGTACTTTGTTCGGTTGCGAAGTTATTCGAGATTTTGCTGGGGTAACGTTTTTGGTTTTGCTAGATCTTTGAAACGGTTTAGCGGATTCTTATCATATTTTGTACATGACTTCTTAGGAATTAGTTTAAATTTGTTCTGCAATAAAAAACCCAAAATAATGCATAGCTTAAAGGTTATTTCATTAAATAAAAAAACACTTCAATTGGTCCCAGCACTCTCAATAAGAGGTTTAAAGACTTACTTTAAACGTTATTTTGAAGCTTGTAATTGCCTTCAAATGTATCTGAAGTTTCATTAGTATCCTGTAAGTATTTAACAAGTTATGATGATATTCAGTTCTTCACGAGCACGGTCATGATGCGCGCGGTGTTATTTGGCCACTGATAAGCCTGTTTATGGATATATGAACTGAATGTTATGTCAATAATTAGTTGTTTAGTTCAGTTGTATATCAGTAAAAGGGGTTTGAAGATTCTTGTATGGAGGGTGGCCCTAAGGTCGGCCGCCATTTTGATTTTTTTTCAGAATCGCGGTGCACAACAAAAGTTATATATTTAGATAGAGGACACTTATACGAACAAAAAATGTTATATAAAATAATATCCTAAAGCGTCAGGATTCAGAGTTATTCATCGAAATATAAGTCGAAAACAACAAGGATTTTTTTTGTTTTTTTTCCCTATCGGTAAGCATATTGAACTATTGAGGTAATAGAAACGTTATATAACCTTTATGGAGAAGAAACAAATGAAGAATAGATATTTTTTTAATAAATAATTAAGCACGGCAATTTATAGTTCTTTTTTAATCCCAGAGACTAATCTGACATTTTAGTCTTTTATGTTTTCGTTTTTTTTAGTATAGAAGTTTGACATTACACTTGTCAGATTAGTCTCTGGCATTAAAAAAACGAACTATAAATTGCCGTGTTTAATTATTTATTTTAAAAATGTCTATTCTCTATTTGTTTCTTCTCCATAAAGGTTTCATAACGTTTCTATTACCTCAATAGTTCAATATGCTTACCTGGAAGTAAAAAAAACAAAAAAATCTTAGTAGTTTTCGACTTATATTTCGGTGAATAACTCCGAAACCTGACGCTTTAGGATATTATGTTAATTACATTATTTGTTTGTATAAGTGTCCTCTATCTAAATATATAACTTTTGTTGTGAACCGCGATTCTGAAAAAAAATCAAAATGGCGGCTGATTTTAGGGCCAAAACCTTCAAACCCCTTTCAGCGTAATACATTGGATAATTAATGAGATAATACGATTAAAGTCATTAGGAAGTGAATGACCGTGGTAACCCGACCAAGTTTAGGTGGTTACGAAAAAGCGAAAACGTAGAACATTATGCTATCTTTTGAAATGTTTAGTATAATACACCTTACAATTTTGGTACAGACGCGTACACTGTTATATACATAATAATATAATAATATCTGTACTATGAAAACATTATTATTATCTTCCAGTTGCACATATTTTCACCGATAACACGTGTTCGGTGGGACGCGGGAGGGGTGGGGTGAAGGGGTAATTCATTGTTTGCATAACGCACTATACATGCTCCATAATCACATAATTCATCTTGTAGAGTGCGCGTGCGCTTCCGTAGTTCCGTTTCCTGTTTTTGCAAATATTTATCGAGTGCGTGAGAGCTATTTAATAAGTGTGGCGAATTACTGTTAAATGTGGAGTGCTTCTATTGATGATCATAATTATGGTGCGTGTTGCTTGATGAATTCACGAACAAGGTAAGCTTTATTGATCTGTGATTTTAATTGATATAAGTAGGTATTAGTAGACATACGTAAGTTTAGTGTTAACTGAAAAAAAAACATTGTTTATTATTTATTGTCTGTGATCATTACACATTTTAATATGTGTAAATTTAAATAAAAACTGTAACTGTGTAGGTACTAGGGTGCTTCTTATTTTTCGACTTTTGAAAAATTACTGCGTCAGCCCGCCATTCGCTTCTATCGCCTAAAAAACGAACCTATACTTTTTATTTATTTTTTGGATAGGTTTTTAGGGGTCGCTATTGTAAAATTATGATAATGATAACTTGCAGCTCATTGTACATAAAACAGTTATATTTATCATTTATACATGATAAATAGTTATTTATGCAACTGTTTTATAATAAAGGGTATTAAAACACGAATGTGGGTTTTACACATGAGTATTTTAATACCTAATTATGTACAGACGCCAGCACATCAACCTACACGAAACTGTCAGATTTTCCCATTCAACAGACAGGCCTGATGGTCTAGTGGTTAGTGACCCTGACTGCTATGCCGGAGGTCGTGGGTTCGATTCCCACCCAGGACAAATGTTGTTCTGTGTCTGGGTGTAATTTATCTATAATATGTATGTATTTAGAAATATATAAGTATGTTTATCAGTTGTCTAGTACCCATAACACAAGCTCTGCTTAGCTTGGGACTAGATGGCGTTGTGTGATAGTTGTGGAATATTATATTATTATTAACTTTGAACCTTATGCTTTAGTGATAAAGTTGATAATCTATTAAAGAAATTTGGCTGATTGTAGTAGGTTGATGTGCTGGCGTCTGTACAATTGCATACAAGACTTTATCTACACCCATGATATTATGAATCCTGTATAAAAGATTCTGAAACAGTTTTTTTTTGCAATACTAATATGGAACAAAAATGGCGGCCGGCGGGATAATACGACGTGAATTCGTCTTTTTATAAATTACTGCGCTGTGGTAGTGAAACGCGCATGCATGACACTGGTGCCGATTCTCTTGTACACCAAACTAAACTATCACTAAATTCCTTACTTTTTGCGTTGAGAATCTTACAGCTATTCTGCATAAAAAATTAAAAAAAAAACAACAACAAAAAGAAAATTAAAAAAAAATCAATCAAAAAATAATTTTGACACAACTAAAATCGAATTTGACAAACGCGACTCGTCGACACTTTTTTTCGTGAATTTTTTTTAGAGCCGCAGGCAAGCGGGTTAGCCTTGACGTGTTTTTTAAGGAGTTTTTCACTTTCAGTATGGAAAATATGAAAAATGATTACCTACATGTTGAGTTTTAGGGGTATTTGGGTTTTGTAAAGGGGGTCGAAATTTTCATTATTTTTGCGATAGAACACACCATTTTCGAGATATAAGCTAAAGAAAAAAAAAAGATACAGTACAAAAAGGAGGGTTATTTTGATTACACCTGAAGTCGAGGTGTTGGTGTGAATTTCTATTCATGACAACTAATTTTATTCCACACCTTTTTAATTAAAACAAAGCTATGTCCAAAAAAGCTCTAACGAAGTTCCTGGGGCATTTGTGGTATCTGTCCGAAGAACTTGTTGCGCTTGCTTTTTTTGATGACGAAGTTTCTTTTGAAAGCAAACAAAAAATGGTGATTGCTCTTAATAAGGAAGGTTCAGACTATAGCCCAAAGCGAATCACCTTGGATCTAAGCCACATCGAAGAAGAAAATATTGAGGATTTCGTGACCAGCAACACCTTAGGACTATTTAGAATCCTGGGAATTCCGTCTGCATTTCTTTAAAAAGAACCTCGTCTTTGGGAAGAAGATGAAGACTACAAAGCTTCCAGAGAAATTGTACGTTCTACGAGAGTGGTGAACGACATTGCGGAACGCGGTGTAGCATTTATTGAAGAATTTAATAAACTAATTACCACAGACAAAGAACAAAAACAATTTCTTCTTTTGGTTGTGAAAAATTTCAGGCAAAAGTACCCTGGCACAAAGAAATCTACTTTATTAGCATATGTCACAGTTTTTTTTTATTCTAATAGTTATATTATTTGTGTATGCTTGTCTTTTTTAGGACTTAATTAAAGAATTTTCAAAAATACTTTTTTTTTTATTTTTCATTCGCTGGTAGCGACCCCTAAATATTACTTTAAAAATAAAATAAAAATTACATATTAGTTTTTTGCGCCTTAGAACAGAATAAAAGGGTGACACGGATCATAATAATAAAAAAAAAAATTTTGCCCAATTAAGAAGCACCCTACTGTGTATACTGAAATCTATAATTTAAATAAAAAGTAATGGAAAATTTCAAAAAAGCAAAATTACTATCTGTAATTTTAATCTGTGATTGTTTTTAAGTATAATTAATACTTTAAAAGTTCAATTGAATTGATTATTTTAGCTGTTAATAAAAATTCTTTAATAAACATGTAGTTTTTTTTTTAAACTTGTGTACATGTCTGTACTAAATTGTAACACTATCCTACATATTTTAGAAGGTAGCATAATGTTCTGCGTTTTCGCTTTTTCGTAACCACCTAAACTTGGTCGGGTTACCACGGTCATTCACTTCCTAATGACTTTAATCGTATTATCTCTTTAATTATCCAATGTATTACGCTGAAATTTTACTGATATACAACTGAACTAAACAACTAATTATTGACATAACATTCAGTTCATATATCCATAAACAGGCTTATCAGTGGCCAAATAACACCGCGCGCATCATGACCGTGCTCGTGAAGAACTGAATATCATCATAACTTGTTAAATACTTACAGGATACTAATGAAACTTCAGATACATTTGAAGGCAATTACAAGCTTCAAAATAACGTTTAAAGTAAGTCTTTAAACCTCTTATTGAGAGTGCTGGGACCAATTGAAGTGTTTTTTTATTTAATGAAATAACCTTTAAGCTATGCATTATTTTGGGTTTTTTATTGCAGAACAAATTTAAACTAATTCCTAAGAAGTCATGTACAAAATATGATAAGAATCCGCTAAACCGTTTCAAAGATCTAGCAAAACCAAAAACGTTACCCCAGCAAAATCTCGAATAACTTCGCAACCGAACAAAGTACAAATAAATACAAAATAAGGCACAACATTTACTTCATATAGACAACTAATTGTATAGCTAGTATTTATTTAAATATTCCCATTAGAAAGAAAAAGATCTGGCTGGGGTAACGTTACCCCAGCAGGATATGTTTTTGTGAAATAATTAAAAAACTATAAGCGCAACAAATTTAAAAATGTGTGCAACAATTACAGAAGCCGCAAAACTAATTATCTATAAGATTCAAATGACCATTTTCGACAACATCTGGCTGGGGTAACGGACACACGATAATCGTGATCCATTACATACAATGCACCAGTGTAAGAGAGTATTTGCAGAGGACTGATGCATAGGTAGTTTTGATGGCACTTGGAATTTGTAGTTTTACAATTTTTTTTTTATAAAAAGTAAAAAGCTCTCACGTCGTGTAGCTTGATGTGATATAAATAGATCGCTTTCGCAAGACCACCGGCTGAAGCTGCTTTTCTCATCGGCTGAAAAAAAAAAATTTGTATATTAATTCATTTAACTAGAAATGTCTCTTCCTCTGTTGTTATCGGATAAAAAGGCCAGTCCCATTTGTAATAGTGCAACCAATAAAATAATTCATACTTCTACTTGTGTAGAACTAAGATTTTAAACAAAAATAATGGGATGACCTGTTATTTTAGGGATAACTAGCAGCGCCCCGCGGTTTCAACCGAATAAGTGTCGATCCCGTGGGAATATCGGGATAAAAGTAACCTATGTGTTAATCCTGGTAATAAACTATATGTGTGCCAATTTTCATCCAAATCCGTTCAGCCGTTTGTGCGTGAAGAAGTAACAAATATACAAACACACTCACAAACTTTCGCCTTTATAATATTAGTGTGATTACTCCCTTACTAATAAACGTTGTATAGCGTCTGTTTAGTCCACAACGCTTTGTCTTCTTCTTTCGAAAGTCAAATTACTGACGACTGAAAGAGAGAAATCGGTGTGTAACTATTCACCTGATATAATACGTTTATTAGTATGGGGGTTAGTGTGATATGAAGGGATAGAGAAAATCTGATTACCTGTACACTAATAAAATGTTCTTCTAACAGTTTATACGTCAGCTGCTTACATTCCTTGTTCACTAACATCGCGTTTTTTTGTATGTCATCCTCTTCTATGTACTTCCTAGAACGAACTAACCTGCAAAAGTTTACCTCTCGTTATGTAACTATATCTCATTGTTCATCATTAACAGTCTAACAAGGACCTAAAAGTATACGTGTGTGGAAAGTGGAATTGGCTATAATAAAATACAGTATGGTGATAGCATTTATATAATTACTAGCTGCGCCACGCGGTTTCACCCGCATAAGTTTCGATCCCGTGGGAATAACGGGATAAAAAGTAGCCTATATGTTAATCCAGGGTGTCAGCTACCTCCATACAAAATTTTTATCAAAATTGGTCGAGCCGTTTGAGCGTGAAGAAGTAACAAACATATAAGCACACACACACACACACTCACAAACTTTCGCCTTTATAGTATTATTTTATTTTATTTTATTTTACTTTATTGGCCAACCAACAATTGTTTACACTATAAATATTTAAGAGTAACTGTACCATAATAGAGGGTTAGTGTAACAATTTCTTACAGGTTAGCACCGCATGCCCCATAAACCTATTAGGTGTGCCACAAGCACCGTACTATAAAATTAAAATTAATATCTAAGTAATTAACTGAATTTAACTAAAATTAAAATTAGCAAGATTAAATTAACATTACGAGACGGAATTTATATAAATCCAAAATAAATAGTAAAATTTAATTAAATGAAACAAACAGCGACACAACAAAAACGAAGGAAAATGAATTGAAATTAAACATTGCTAACAGTTGTTCTGTGAAACCTGGCATACGAGTCAAAATGCACGTCGACAAGATCGCTAAAGCCATTTAACAATTTGCATAGACGAGGAACAACAGAGTTTGCACCAAGTACTGTTCTGCGGAGTGGAGGATGTAAAGGAGTAATAGGAGCACGAGGGAGTCTAGCAGGAGCCCGAAACTGGAACTTGGATAGTAGTAGGGGACAATCAATTTTGCATCGGAGTATTTTATATACGAAGCTGAGATCAATTATTGTTCTACGTTTCTCAAGTGAGACCATATTAAAACAAGATAGTCGGGCTTCATATGATCGTATCCTTTTTGCATTTCCACTGGCATAGGCTAGATGCCAGAGGAATCTTTTCTGTATTCGCTCCAGCCGGAGGATGTGCGTGGAGTAATGAGGTCTCCAAATTGTACTGCAGTATTCTAAGATACTACGAACGATACAGTTGTACAACAAGATCTTTGTCCGATTGCGCTTAAAACCAGCAACATTCCTCACAACAAATCCCAGCATTTTGGAAGCTCTTTTGACGACGTTCTCAACATGAGGTACAAATGTCAAGGCGCTGTCAAAAACCACTCCTAGGTCCCTTATTTGATCCACCTCTTGTATAACGGTAGGGCCCACATGATATACACTAGCAGTCAATTTCCTTTTTCGGGTGTATTTTACGTGGTAGCACTTATTTACATTTAAGCTCATTTCATTATCGTTACACCATTGAACTAACGAGTCTACGTCCCTCTGAAGTAATGTTTTATCGTTTTGAGATTCGATTATCCTAGAGAATTTAAGGTCGTCTGCATACATATAACATTCCGAGAATCTTAGGCAGTGAGGGATATCGTTAACGAAAACATTAAATAGAACCGGCCCAACATGTGAGCCCTGGGGGACCCCTGAGGACGTCTTGTAGCATCCAGATTGGAAACCATTAATTGCAACAAAGATGAAACGATTTTCGAGATAAGACTTTAACCAATTGTGGAGTGTACCGGTGATTCCATACGCAGATAACTTCGACAGAAGTATATGGTGAGGCACGCGGTCAAAGGCTTTGCTAAAGTCTGTGTAAATCACGTCAATCTGCTTGCCACGGTCGATAGCATCCGACAGCATTTCTGTAAAAGTCGCCAAGTTAGTGCAAGTAGACCTAGAGCCAACGAAACCATGTTGTGAAGAGCTCAAATAATTATTTTGTTAGTGTGAAGTGTGATAGTGTGATGTGATAGTGATATATACAACACACACACACACCCCCACACACACTCACTCACAAACTTTCGCCTTTACAATATTAGTGTGATAGTGTGGTGTGATAGTATGATATATAGTGTGAAGTGTGATAGATTATCTCACAAACTATAGTTCCAAATCAACCTGGATGGTCGAATATTGACTTTTGGCCCTATGAACGAGCAAGGCAATCCTTATAATATGCTGTCCCTTACCTAAATATCCTAGCGGCTTTGGAGCCTAATCGCTCGGTGACAGTGTGCTCTAGCGCGCACAGCACGAGCTGCTGCGCGGCGTGCTTGGCGCGCACGCAGTACTGCCCGCTGCCCGCGTCTCCCACGCGCCGCACGAACCCTCCGCCGTTCTCCTCTAGGTATAAAGAATTTAAGTTTAATATTATTGTATCAAACACAAATCTTCCGGAATAATTTCTCTAAATTATTGTGAAATCCGCATCAAAATACGTTGCGTAGTTTAGAAAAGCAAACGACTTTCACTTATAATATTTACAAGCTGCGCCCCGCGGTTTCACCCGCGTAAATGTCGATCCCGTGGGAATATCGAGATAAAAAGTAGCCTATATGTTAATCCAGGGTGTCAGCTACCTCCACACAAAATTTTATCAAAATTGGTGCAGCCGTTTGAGCGTGAAGAAGTAACAAACATAAACACACAAACTCACCAACTTTCGCCTTTATAATATTAGTGTGATAGATGTAAAACATTTATTGGCGCTTTGGGGGTAAAACCGACTCATATCGACAGCAAACGTCAAGACATGAATTTATGCTGTCATGCTTCCTTCTCCGCCGCTGCTCTTTTCGATGTTTCAAAATCTTTAAACCGACGAAAAAGCTCAAGCTCTTCTAGAATCATGTAATTACTCTATGGTAAATATTTCGTTGCGATGTGTCTCCCACCGAATAACCTAATTTGAAGCTGTGTGAGGTATGAAGAAGTTGTCATTATCATTCATTCGAAAGATGTTCACTACTGGACATAGGCCTCCCCCAAACATCACCACAACGACCGGACCTGTTGCCTCTCGCATCCAACGTATTCCCATCAGCAAAAATTATGAAGTTAGTAGTAAATTTTATAAAACGGGTTAACCCCTTTAGGGGATGAATTTAAAATGAGCCCGCCAGATGATGATGAGATGAGCCAGCGATTCAGGCTGTGCGTTGTTTGTCACTGAATTTAAGAAGAATCCTCCTCAATCAACCTTAAACTTCATACCTAACACCTTCAGATACTGGTCGACGAACTGATGCAGCAGTGGTTTATCGGTGGCGGCGCCTCGACATCGCTCTCTTAGTTCTATCGCGCACAAGGGACTTGACTCAGGCGCCCACGCTGCTGAGGTCAGGTACATTTTCTCAAGAAGGAAGCGCATTAATTCTCCAGCTGAAAAATGTCAACAAATATAATGTTAGTGCAGGGGGTTTGTAGACAGAAGTGAACTGGCAAGCGATTTTGAACTATTTGTGCGTCAACTAATTCATCTATATCTATACCGTATTATATTATCTGTGATCTATACAGTATTATATTATCTGTGATCTATACAGTATTATATTATCTGTGATCTATACAGTATTATATTATCTGTGATCTATACAGTATTATATTATCTGTGATCTATACCGTATTATATTATCTGTGATCTATACAGTATTATATTATCTGTGTCTATACTAATAATAAAGCTGAAGAGTTTGTTTGTTTGAAAGTGCTAATCTCTGGAACTACCAGTCAGATTTGAAAAAATCGTTTGGCATTTGATAGCCCAATTCTCGAGGAAGGCTATAGGATACTTAACATCACGCTAAGACCCTTAGGAGCTCAGCAAAAACAAAAGAAAGTCAGAAAGAACGCTGAGCGAAAACGAAGTCATAGCGCGGGCAGACGATGCGATGCGACGAGGTGAGTCGGGGAAGAAAAAAATTTAACGCGGACGAAGGCGCAGACAGAAGCTAGTATGTTAATAACTATCACCATGATTTGCTCTGCATATCGCCTGTCCTGAAAATGATTATAATAGGGCTACCTGTGACTATTGAGTTTCCTTTAGTCATCTTCTGTAACATCTAATAGGGAGTGACAAAAGTGATCACTACAAAGCAAACTTACTCACCATTTTCATCAATTCGTCGTGTGATAGCTTTAATCATGATTTCATCTCTAAAGTCCAGGTGGAACCTGTCATAGTTCACTCTCCAGTAGATATCTGAAAGAACATACAAACGATTTTTTTTTTAAATCAAAACTATGTTATGCAACAATACACATTATACACAATTATAATAGCACTCCCAGTAATACAATTAAAGTAGTAGTTCATATGTAGTATGGCAGTAGTTAGTTATAATAAACATTTCAACATAGAGCCATCGATCATTGATAATGTTTATCTAAGTATGGTAAAGTGATGAAATGCGCAAGCACTCAAACACCCTGGCTAAAGGTAGCAGCAGGACACCGTGTGGTTTTAGTCAGTAAGAGTCTGACAGACCCCTCCACCCATCCCAGGGTGGTGGACATCCATGAGGATTTCCACACGATAAAAAAAAAAAAAATGACATTGCGTGAAGCTGAAGTGAGACTGGGCGGGTCACACTTATAGGATGCATCCAGACAGATGGGCCAAAGTCATCACACAGTGGGTACCTGAAGACGGGCGTCGTCACCGAGGCAGGCCTCGTGACGATTTAGACTCATTCTTAACCGACTGGACGGAGAAGGCACAGCACAAGGAAATGTGGAAGAAAATGGGGGAGGCTTTTGCCTAGCAGTGGGACAGTACAAGCTAACGGAAAAAAACATTTGATTGAAAAGTTTTTTTTTTGTGTGTTTCCCACTGCTGGGCAAAGGCCTCCCCTTTTTCCTTCCAAACCATGTCTTGTGTGATCTCTAACAATGTTGGCCCTGCAAACCTTATCAGATCGTCATATCTTCGCCGTCTACCTCGACGGCGATGTCCTCCTTTAGGCGTCTATTGAGTGGGGATCTTTGCCCATCTCTCTGGGTGGGCACCCATATTATTTAGATAAAAAAAAACTCACTGTCATTAATGTCACTAATACTGCCAGAACTCATAGCTTGCACCAGTGCCAACATGCCGGTTCTGGACACCAGCATATCTGGCACGATGGTCGCTACAGGCACCAGGGTGGGTATCTCACTGCCCTCCTTGAGTTCGGCCACCGGTGCCTGTTGGATGTAGCCGGCCGTCACCAGGCTTATGAACATGTCCTTAAGGGTCACAATTGTTATGTTTTTCTCCTGGAAAGGAAAATGGAAGGTATTAGGTTGAGGTGGCCAACTCTTCTTCAGTTGCTTATGCTGTACCTATATTATTATGCAAATGTAATTTAGTATTTTATCTTGTTAGTATTTTCTCTTATTTTTTAAATTTGAATTAATTTTGAAGATGATATTTTTCCTCTACCTATCTTATTTAATGGATGTTTGAATGGCTTATGATTTTTATGCAAATGTAATTTATTGTAATCGTTAACAAATGAGTCGATTGGTATCAAAATTGGTCCAAATCCATTAATTTATCATGGATTTGACCAATTTTGACACCAATCGACTCAAATGTAATCAATTAATTGTATTTTTTTTATATGTTTAATAATTAATAGTTACAATTGATCAAATGTTATTATAATACATATTTGTACGCCGTAAAGGTAAAATATGACTGTGATCCTTTCTGCAATGTACTTAACATCTTGCATGCTTTGTGTGTGCATACTCATGTTTCTGACAAATAAATGAACTCTGAACTCTCTTAGTATGGTGATCAATACTCGTGCCTTCTCTATATAGAAGAAGCCTTTGCTCAGCTGGTATTATTAGGAGGTAATGTCGTGAGATTGCAGTGTCGAAGCATTTTTGATCAGGTTCAACAGAAATGGTAATTATTACTGAATTCACAACTATAATTTGGCATTGACTTTTGTCTGTTGGCAGTGTTTCAGAGCTAAAATTCTTCTTAGAATAATATTGTATGATGATAGTTTGTCACCAGGTAATAAATTGTACATTAATTAATCTATACATATATAATTCAAAGTCCTGACTGACTGACTGATATATCAACGCACAGCCTAAACCGCTGGTCCTAGAGACATGAAATTTGGAGGGTGTGTTCTTAGTGAAGATTAGGTATCCGCTAAGAAAGGGTTTTTTGAAATTCCACGCCTAAGAGGGTGAATGGGGGGAGGGTGAAATTTCATGTGGACGAAGTCGTGGGCAGAAGCTAGTAAATAAATAAATCACGGTAAGTATTAAAAAAGGTTTGCTTGTGTATCATAGTATAACTTGTATGTTGTGGCTTATAAAAAGGTGAGATATATGTTTTTTATTTTCAAGTAAGTCACTGGTAGTGAGTTCGTTTGATACCTTAACACTTAACAAAAATTTAAGATGCTGGCCAATAGTTTTCAGGTATCACTCGAAGATTAGATTAGAGGGGCCCGTGGCTAAATAGTAACAGCCGCACAGGTCGATCGATCAGGTTAAGCTACGCTTGCCGCGGTTGGCCTGTGGATGGGTGACCATCTTTACATACCGAGGTCCCTCCATGCTTCGGAAAACATGTTAAGTCGTTGGTCCCGGCTGTCATATGTGGATCTTTGAGAGTCGTTATGGGTAGTCAGAAGCCCGAAAGTCTGACAACCAGTCTTACCAAGGGGTATCATATTACCCAGTAGCTGGGTTGTGGAGGTCAGATAGGCAGTCTCTCCATGTAAAATACTGGTATTCAGCTGAATCCGGTTAGACCGGAAGCCGACCCCAAGATAGTTGGGAAAAGGCTAGGCAGATGATGATGACTAAGATTACTGCCCTAACTTGGCAGACATTAAAACCTACCTTATCATCCTTATACTTCATGGCAATTGTGAATAGCAGCACCGTAGCAGTGCAGGAGGCTTGCTGCAGTAACTCTTCAACCAACAGCTCTGCCTCACTGCCATACTTACTCTTAATCTGTAGCAGATACCTGAAATATGTTAATAAATATGTGTTTATTTATTATAAGCCAGAAAACAAGCAATATTTTTTATTATTATAGTTTTTTTTGGGTCAACGGTAGTCTTCCCCCTTGTTTTTTTTTAAATATAGTTTGAGTCTATTAGATGGCCACGTTGATTGTGGCATCAGTTCCATTCTTTACGTCATTCAAGGTGCAGGCGAACCGGCACTTAGGACACTCCAGCAAGTGGAGCTGATCTGAATCATCACACTCACACTGGGTGTTGGATGGGTCAGTAAAATTTAAAATGCAAATCTTTACAGTTGATTTCTAGGTACCTAGAAAACAACTGTAAAGATTTGCATTTTAAATTATCATTTACAAACATTCATAGAATATTCAAATTATGGCATGTTGCTGGTACCAATATTTTGTTTGCATAAATACCAGCAAGGAGTAATGGCTTATTTATTACTACTAGAACTTCAGTTTGACCTATTTGCACACTAATTTTATCTACATGGCAATATATTTGCTAATGCTCAGTGGCAAATGATGGTCTTGATTTGTTCCCGATTTCTGGGAAATAGGCTCACCCCTATTTCTGCATTCTTAAACCCATAACTGGTGAACTAGGGGTGTAAAATACTCCCCTACCTTGGGGAGTGTAGGTGTGATATTATTTTATGGCATTTTTTTTGTAATTACCTAGGATATCTGATGAGTAGTAGTACGTTATCAGGAACCAATTTATAATCAGGTATCACTTCATTGGCAGATGGTTCAAATGTGGCCAGATCAAACTTGAGTAGTGTGCGGAGACTGTCTATCACCTGAAATTATTTATTACTAAGTAAAAAGTCAGATGGTTAGACCGCGTAAGCAGCTGAATTAGAATAAATGTGAAAGTAGGAAAATCTGCTGTTATAGTGCAGTTTGATAGACTCAACTGTAAGGTACCTTAAACTTAACTTACCTACTGTAAGACTTATATGGTACTCTGAACAGAGAAATAGACCAGCTTGACGAATTTATTTACTCATACTGTTCAACACTAAATAACATAACCTATTTTACTAAGGGCAGTTTGCCGCTAATTACCTGGGTTCGTGTGAGGCTGGTCGTCTTCACTATCAAGCCGATAGGCTTACTACCAAAAGTAAATAAGTCGTCGCCCACTTTCTGCACGATTTCACCAAAATATCGGTGCAAAATTGCCGACACTACACGTCCCAGCTGATGCGACATTTTCTGCTAAAATAAGGCTCTGGTGGTGGATATGAAATTATCTTTATACCGCTAATTGTAAGTTCGTAACATACAAATCTAGATATTTATTTTAAATCATCTTTTTAGCTTTAATAATTTTAAATATTTAAAGAAAACCTAAAGAGGTTATGTTATATTTACAAAACTTCAACTTCATGTCAAGTTATTAACATAACGTTCCGTTACACTTACGTCGTCATAAGATACTTTTTTTGCATTGTTGTTGGTTTTTAACTTGAAAAGACGCCGGAAAATGAAAATTGTTATTTTTTTTTTCCTTTACACGATATTCTCACTTTTTTCTTATGTAATTTGTTTTATTCACTAAGATACATTTTTAAAATAGGCTTCTTTAAAATACTTGAAATGAAACAATACCAACCAAAATATAAACCAACCATAAACCATGATGTTCATTTACGAAGAACGAAAAAAGTAGACTATCAATTTACTTTGTATGTACAGACGCCAGCACATCAACCTACCCTAAACTGTCACATTTTCCCAATCAACCTTGAACCTTATGCTTTAGTGATAAAGTTGAAAATCTATTAAAGAAATCTGACAGATTGTAGTAGGTTGATGTGCTCGCGTCTGTACTTGGAATTACCAATTTCGTTAAAAAGTACAGATTCGATTATTTCTGTTTTATCTTTAATTAACTGAACCACTCTGAAGTCTAAATTTTTAATAAGTCCCCAAAAAAATTATTCAGTGTTGTGAACACAGAGGACTTAGTACTACCAGCTGTGGGTTGTGATTTTGTGATCCTGATAATATATACTATAACGTCGTATCACTCTTTGTAAACGGGTTTTGCAAAGTCAACTGAAATGCAACAACCAGTGTTTCCACAATGAGGGGAAGTTCCCCTTTTGAGGGGAAATTAGACTCTTGAGGGGAAGAAAAAGGGGAAAGAGCTAGAAAGGGGAAATCATGGGTAAATCACATTGTGAACGGTGGGTTTATTATTATTAAATTGTTCCTCACTTCTTTATTCATTTTTCATCAATTGAACAGAGCGTTTGCCTGTTCTTTGCAATCCATATTTTACGCAAAGAATCGATCCCATGGTTTCATTATCAAGTCTGTTTCTTTTATCTGTTTTAATATTCTTAACAACACTAAACAGCCGCTCTACCGCTGCATTCGAAAAGGGTAGGGACATAAAATAATTCACCAAGATTTGCAGTTGTAGGAATTTGGGTCTACCATCTATATTCTTTTTTTCAACGATCTTTTTCCAAAAGCCTATTATGAATAATAAGATACCTAATTAGAAATAACTTTATTTGAAAAACCACATAAAATTACCCTTAAATCAATTTAGAAATTTCAGTTGTGCACTAAAACTGATTTTTAGGGATTAAATTAAACAATGTTTTCACTGATTTGCGTACTAATGTATGGGGAATAAGTTGATAAGTCTTTGGTGAATAAGTTGATAAATCTAATATCATACAAAATAAGATGATTTTACCAAAATACGTAAAATAATTTAAAAGATTGCATAAAAGCTTTAAAGACGAGTTCAAGGTAAAAAAATGGATTTTGGAGAAAAAGTCAAACTTAAAATCGCGGACCTGTAAAATTGACATTTAGGACTTATTAAGTTCTTCACGCCATGCACGGATATTTTCGAGGGGAAAACAGGCCTAAAAAGGGGAAAATTCAAGGGAGGTGTGGGGAAATGAAACCATGAATGTGGAAACACTGGCAACAACAAAGCAAGAAAGTTACACTTTTTCAATAGTATTTTGTTAAATTTATGCAAAATGAATATAGAAAGTGCTGCTGTAAATATTCTAAAACGCGGTGTAGAATTAGACACGAAGCAAAGGTACACAGAAGCACTAGTATGTTATCAAGAAGGCCTACAAATATTAGTAGACAAAATAAAAGGTAAGCAACACTAACATCATTGTTTACTATAATAAAAAAAAAGTTAATTTACAAGAATATTATTTCCACAGGAGAAATTGATGATTCCAACAAAGCCTATCTTAGAAAAAAAATTGAGGAGTACATGAAAAGAGCAGAGACAATTAAAAAATTAGTTCTACAACAAAAGGAAGCTGGTCAATTTCATGAACAGGTGCATATTGAGAATAATTCCACGGGGCACAGTTATAAAGCTCTATTCGGAAGGTTTTTAGATGATGAAGTAAAATATGTTTCTGTTGAAGACCCTTATATTAGGAGTTTTCATCAGGTGAGTGAAATGTTTATTGTCAAAATGTTTTTTAGAAATGGTCTGTCTTGCCATTTATAAGCCAAAACTGTATTCTTCTTAAGAATACATCCTTACATGTCTTGTGGTATGTTTTCTTACGTCTATAAATTCTTGATATTTTATTATAATAATATCTAGTGTATTATTTAAATAGGTTTATATTTGGAGGTGATATTTTTTTAATATTCTAGAGAGGTTTGGGTCCGCTATCCACTACCATAAGTAATGCAAACCAGTCTAGAATATTAAAAAAAATCATACTAGTAGGTACCCATACTGTATAAAAAGAAAGGAAAATGTGACACCATTACAATGCTTTGTTTATTCATTAATTACTTACAAACCGAAGCCGCGAAGTAACATACCTAATACTTTCTTTTGCAGTGTCAGAATTTCCTTAGACTGTGTGAACTCTTAGTCCGCTCATGCACAAATCTTGAACTGATTGAATTGATCACATCCAAGGATGGCCGAACAGAAGGAGATCAACAGGAGTGGTTCACAAACTTGAGTATTGACTTGTCCAAATATAGGATCCAACTGGTTGTAAAATTCTCTGAGACTTTGCATGATAGGCAGATAACGTAAGTATCTAAAAGCATAGCTATTAGTGGCTTCAGTTCTTTTTAAACATGCATTACCTTGCTTTATGATAATATACTGAAATAATTATTATGTGCAAACTTTATTTGTGTTTATTTACACTTTAAAACATAATTCTCTTTGTCCATTTCAGGTTAAGTTCTGGATGGATTATTAAAATCGGCAGAGGTCTAGACTTCTTCAAGGCCCCAGAGAACAAATTCTGTCTAGGTGTCTATGACTTAGATCTAAGGAATTGCCATGAGACTACTGTAGACATTGTACACTCTAAAAATATCAAACAATCGTACGGTTGATATTTATATATTTTTTTGTTAATGTACTGCTGACGCTTGCATAATATAAGAGAAAGAATAGATAGGTATCATTAAAAATGTTTTTGTAATTAATAAGCGTTTTACTCTTTCAAGTATCATTATAATTTAGATCATTTATTCTTTTGTGACCTAGTAATGACTAACATGATTGTTCATTCACAAAGTGAGTCATTAATTAATAAGAATAATAGGTTTTTTTTATAATAAGTACAGCGTTTCCGTTATGTGCTAATGATAACAGAATGACGAATGCAAAGACAGTAAACAGTTTCTACACGTGCCTAAGGCCCAGCGCAAACCTGGCGAAGCGTGGTTTTCACTGCCAAACGAATATCGACCTTGCATAAGTACAAAATAAAGTTAATAGTTTATTTAAACTTCATTTACTCCGAGATTGGATTGTGGCCCACTCCCTCTCTCCGAGAGGAGGCCGGTGTCCCAGCAGTGGGAACATTAGAGGCTGATTATGTTACTCCGAGAGCGCATGAAAGCGAACAGGGGAGCGCGTCTGAGGTTATTTGTATTTGACTTTATTGATATTTGCTTGGCAGTAAAACCCGCTCTGCGCGGCGCTTCGCCAGATTTGTACCGGCCCTAAGAGTATCGGTCATTTTAGTTCCATAGCCGAAATACAAACTTTATAATTTTATAGATAGATTACCAATATGCAAGGGAATACTGATAATCTATTAAAATATTTGTGCCATTTGTGACTTCTGTAGAATCTACTAACCTTGTCTAATGTTTAGAGATCAATAATACCGGGTAGTACCGTCAAACGGGGTGAATCGGGACAACACTTTAAAAGGGATTTTAACATTAAAATAATATAGTTTACGTGCCCTTATTGACAACAAACTATATTATTTCAACGTTAAAATCCATTTTAGTCTCGAACCGATTCACCCCTGCATCCCTATTCACCCCGTTTGTAGGTATCTAAGCGACCATTAATATGGCACATCGAATATTATAAGCTAGGCATAGTGGAGAGTTCTCTGACATTCATAACTTTATCTCTTTCTTTTAGGTTAGGTACATTACATACTGTAAAGTACCTGCCAATCCATTACCCATAAGCCTCGCACAAGTTGATTAATGATGTGGTTGTGGTCACTTGTGGAGTTGTGGTTCTGGTTCTATTATCTTCATTAGTGAACGGGGACTTTCCACAGCCATACAATATACCGGGATTTCTGTTCCATAGACAATATAATAACATCTATGATCGTCAATCGTCACTGGCCATAGTGGCCATTCCTGGGCCACTGTGTGTATGGTAGGTATCAACAACATACTTCTCCACACAAATAAAACAAAAAATGAAATCGATAATATACTTTATTATAACAGATAACAGTGGCAGGCGCGAGGCGCCGCATATCGCAATTTCTTGACAAACTTTACGTATACAATGTACAGACGCCAGCACATCAAGCTACCCGAAACTGTCAAATTTTCCCAATCAACTTTGAACCTTATGCTTTAGTAGTAAAGTTGAAAATCTATTAAAGAAATTTGACAGATTGTAGTAGCTTGATATGCTAGCGCCTGTACATAGAAGTTGGTAGGTATAGTATAACACTACAGTTTACAATATAGTAAGGTGGTATCAACGCTAATACTATTGAGTGTTGTCATGAGTGATGTGAAGTTAATACATTAAATTCAAAATGAATCCATCGGAATACAAAACAATAGGTTTTTAGATCGTAGGTCAACACAATATATTTTTTTTATGGAAGTAGGGTTGGTAGGGGGGGCATAATATGTATTTCCAAAGCTAAAGATTTTTCTAAGGCATCATCCGCACTAGGGCACGATTCGAATCGATATGCCAGTATCAGCCAAATGTTGTCATCCAGAAAAAATGTGCCAAGTGTAGACGAGGCCTTAAATTAAAATATTCCTTTGTTTTGTATTACCGGATTCAATGTTCTAAAAAATAATGCCGTTAAATACAACTATAAAGCTAAGTGTACACGAATGATTAAAGACTAGTAAAAGTAATTTCACGATAGTATGGCCTCAGGACTAAACTATTCAAGATAAATAGTAAAACAATTAAGTAGATATTACGCTATTTACAAGGCCAATAATGTACTTATTTATTGTAACGTTAAAATTTTATATACAGCAACACTTTTATACCAAGTGGAATGTATGGCAATCTCGTATAAAACAATATATTTTATTTATATTTTGCCAAATAGTTTGAAATCCTTATTGGATGTAGTCTAATTATTAAGGTGTAATTATATTTCATTGTCAAAATTTATTTAGTTTTAATCGATTTCTAGACGATTAGCAATCGGTTTCTATCATGGGCGATTATCCGTTTGGATCGATTATAAAGCTTAAATAAACCCGATATATTTAAGTATTTACGTTACCGTTACCTACATAAGTAGTCATAATTAAGTCACATTAAAATAATTTTCTACAATTCAGTCTCAGGAGAACTATATTCGAGTTAGGTTAATTTACATTTAACCAAAAAATTATACTTTAGAATATTCTAGCCACAAGAATCGGAATAATTACTAAGTATACAAATCATTGGTTGAATAAAAGAGGCCGATTTATCAATTGATAAAATCGGAACTTCACAAAATTACTCGGATTTTTTACCGATACAATCGAAGAACGCGATTTTATCATCGAATACAATTAGACATAACTTTCCTTCTTAGCCGAGAACAGCATAAGCGATTCCATGAGATGAGGTCTGATCATGTCATTCACATCCTGTTCATCATCGAAAGCGTCCGGGAAGTGTTTGTGGATGGTCCTCAAAGCCTTCAGGCAGTGTATCAGGGTCTGGTCGGGGTTGGTGTCGAGGGGGGGGCGCGTTCGCTGCAGCCTTACCAATTTGGTAAGGAGGGGAACGCCCTCTAGTTGCACGATTTGATGGGAAACGTCGGGCAGTACTGAGAGCCTGTGGATAAATTAAGATGGTTAGTGAATTTAAGAGTAACTTTTTGGAGGTACGAATTGTAGCTTAATGTTAGCAAAGTGGCTGCCTTGTTCTACGTAAATGGATTTGACAGGTTGAGCCGAGCCGAGCTAGACGAAATTAGAATATTCCATTTTGATTTGGATAAGACTGAGTGCTGGGCAGTTTGTTGGGCCACTTCTTGCTCCCAGCTTAAACACTAGAAAGTGGTGAAATGTTGCTCGTAATGGGGGCTCTTGACGCCCGAAAAGAGTGTTTTTTTTTTTGCTTATTGGTGTCGGTATTTTACATGAGTGACAATGTAACAGCTTGCCCAGTCTTCTCCATTAGAAACTAACATTTGGAAGGGACAGTTAGAATCAATTCAATTTTTTTGTAAATGTTGACATTTAAAAGTGCCTAATTGAAATAATCGACACTTACCTAGCAATAGCCTCAGCGGCATGGCAGTGCAGCCTGGCCTGCGCGCGCAGCTCGGCAGTACGCGCGCAACTGCCGGGCGTGGTGCGCGCGAAGCACACTAGCGCCACGCTGGAAGACGTGATGGAAGATAGAAGTAGCATGCAGCGCGGGATGCGCGACAGTGAGGCTAGGAGAGAGGCTGTTTGTTCCTGGAAAGAAAAGTTTAGTTAGACCCTGATGTAGAATGTTACGAAAATTAAATTTATATTCCTACATGTACTATTTTCGTTGTCACTGTTTGCGACACACACGGGAGCATCACGAATGGGAAAGAAACCTCAAACCAATCGGTGTTTTTAAAAACACACTAGGACGTTTGGTAAGGTTTTGCAAAAGCGGAATATCAATTCCCTTGTCAGAGTTCATAAAATTATTTTCACAAATGTTTCGGCATATTTTTCAGCTTTTAAGACTGTGCTTTAGCCGACAAAGTTAATTAGACAATAACCTGACCCTATTCGCAAAGTAGGTACTTACTAATTCCATCCCAGAACGGTTCTAAGACGAACGCGGGACCCTGGGGGAGAGGCCGGTTCCGATGATGTCGACTTTATGATAGACAGCTAGTATTCAAAGTTCAACTTACTTGTAAAAACACGGAGATATTCGGTCCCCGTCGCTTGACAGCCTCCAGCAGCCTCTCGACTGTCCGATGCTTTGTAATGACATCGACGATGTCAGATCCTGTGGTTACATCATCTTTCTTCTCTAACTCCAACTCTCGCACTAAGTTGACGAGACATGCGGTGCACAGGAGGAGGAGTTGGCAGCAGTCGGTGCGGGAGAGAATTCCTGGGGAATGGAAGTGTTTTGTTATGATGTTTTTTTTTTCTAAGAACCGCTCTTAATTAGTCATGAAGTTGCGTGTTTAATATTATGGTTGTTTCGACGTTTTACTTTTCCTAATTATTGGTGGTCACAAGATAAACTTAATTTTTGGATGTGGTTAAAATGTCATAGTCATCCTACTTTTTAACATACAGCCTAACTTCGTTAACCCTTTGTAAGATATAACATAACTTATGCCAAGTTCTGTCATGAAATAAAAAAGGTGTTGGTAGTGGTACCTACATAAAAAATTACCTCTAATCATCACACTAGACAAAGTTTTTGTAGATATTTTAGTTTTTATTATGTTTTTTTACACATGGTTATTGAAGTGGAAAATTGATTTGTTTTTAGAGTAAGTTCTTATTGAATTCCAAAGGTTTTTTTTCTATAAAATGATATGTTTTTTCTGAACTTCGTAAACCTAGCCAAAAAATGTAATCATATCTAGAAAACATACAGTATCTTTCTTCTATCAATAGATGTCACTACACACTCGAGCAAATTGTACTTCTGCTTCGATTTTTCAAAACTAGATGGCGCTAGGAGTCCTTTGTAACAGATAAAAAAAAAATCTTTTTTCTCTTAAACTTACCGGTAATATTATCAACAATGGTGTTGAGGTACAGATGCAACTGTGTGAGGTCGTAGTGTCCCCTCAGCCACGGTGCCGTGATCTGAGTGAGCACAGTGATCGCCTCTCGCATCTGTGGCTCTGGGTTCGACCGGTCTGATAGGATGTCTGATATTATCTCGATGCCACCTCCCTGGAGAAAGAAAAGAAAAAAAAATATGGTTAACAGAGGCTTGTAGGATATTTATAAAAAATATATCTTCTCTCATTTCAGAGTTCTTGTTAGAGAATTTGGGTATTTACGGGTAATCTCTGAAATGAGAGAGGATTACGAGGATTGGGTTGAATTAGCACCCCAATTATTACGTAACATACTATCAGTCACAATCTGAATCATTTTGAAGGATACTGCTAATCCATTGCTTTCAACAACGTAAATAACGCAATGAACGTGAGTGAACTGAGTGAGTTCTCAAAATGAAACCCATTGCGATTCATTGTCATTTTATATGTGTGACGTAATTACCCATCCCAAAAAGAGAGTGCAAATACTAAGTGAAATTTCAAAGATCTTTGTAGAACCTACGACTATCTACCAAATTATTTGATAACTGCAATTGTGTAGATTGGACCCAACCAACATTAGATGCGAATGTCAAAATATAAGATCTCAGAAGCTGATAGGGTAAGAATGCTTTTATCGAGATAATTTAGGTACTTAGATTAAACTGGATAAGATTACAACCCGAATATAAAAGGTAAGTAGATAGCTATATATTAAAAAAGAACTCGTGGAATCCTTACCTCTTCAAACTGTTTCACCGCATCCCCGTTAACGCAGACAGTCGCAAGCGCACGCAGTGACAGCGCCTTGATAGAGCTCTTATTCGACTCAATAATCGCCGTCAACAACGCCCTGGGCACAGCACAGTCCACAAACGGCAACTCAGTGATATTCTTCATGATTTTGATACATTTCTCGTGTAAGGAGCTTTCGGTGGCGTCACTTAACATGGCCAAATGACCTATGGATGTTAGAGTGCTTTTGAGGATCATGTCCGATGGTGGTTCTTCGATTATTGATACAAGCGTCTGTGGGAAAGGAAATTGGTTTGTTTGATGTGAAATTTAACATGAGATTGTTAATATTGAATGTATAAAAGATGCTGAGAAAATCTGGTCATTCGAGTGGGTACCTATTGAATTATGTAATTGTAAAAGAATCGATTCTGGACAGACAAGATGAAGCTGAATCTCAGTACCCTAAACAGAGCGATTGTTATTGTTATTACCCTAATCAAATATTATCGGAAACTGAATATTCTTCGGTAAGATTGGTTGTCGCCAATCAGGACATTTGGTGGCAAAAGCAATCCCAAAATGCCATTTAGGTACCCTCCCTCACACAATTTCACCCTAATGAGCTTCGATCACCAATTAGATTGAGGATTAGAAATAAAAACACATCACTCAAGTTGCCACGATTGCATATTACTCGATTATAAACCTTAACATTCAAACATAAAGTTTATTAACGTTTGCAATACTACTTTAGTTGATAAACGTATTTTTTAATTAAGATCAAAATTATTTAAGTATGGAAAAATGAAACATAATTTCTAAGCAATAAGGTTGAACAAACTACATATGTTGCAAAATAAGACTTGTTTTTCCGGCAGTTTTTGATGCGCTCATTGGAAATCTAGTAAGTACTATTGATCATCGAAGACAACAAGACATTTCGTTAGTTCTTTACCTTCATCTGTTGGACAAGCACAGCCTTAGTAGTCTCCAAGAAAATCTCGATCAACGTGTCCAAATGTTTCAGGACCAGGCTCCACTCTGTATTGCTCTCGTTCAGTTCCACCTTGACATCTTCTCCAACATCTATCAACTTCTGTAAGTACAGCTGCAGGGACTTCTTGATCTTGTCCCATCTCTCTGGAGTTTCTCCCGGAGGTTTTGTGTTTAGAGTTATGCTGTGGGCTAGTACGAATTCGTTGATATTTGCCACTAATAAGCAGATTTGTTCCTCACTCGATTTCCCCGATTCGATTTGCCTGTAACGTGAAAGTGTTTTGCATAATCACGAATGTGTATGCTAAGTTGATAATTGTGAAAAGTGTTTCCGTTGTTGGTAATGTTATGGATGTAGGGGAATTAAATGAAAATCATTATTGTTTTTTTGTTACTGTGAAAGTTACAACAGGAAGCTACTTTCAATTATCGATGTATTGATTAGATCTTGGTTCTTGATAACTTAATTCTATATTGTACCTATTAGGTATCTTTTTTGCGACCGGATGAATAATGACGGATCTTAATGTGGTATTGTAGACTTCCTGTTTTAAGTCCATTATGAAATGACACAACATTATTAAGCAAGTTCAGAGACATATCTATGATTCTTACCTCAAAACATCACTATACTGGTGCACAATGATCTGCCCATGAGTCTGCACCTTCTTTATATTCCCCGTTATCGTCGCGGAGCTGGCAGAGACCAGTGCCTTCATCTCAGCACCCAGAGGCTTGCTCTGCAGCGTCGTCATGCACTCGTTCTCACACGACCCAACCAGGTCGCATAACCAGTACTGGACAGGTTCTGGCTTTCTTTCACAGAGCCTTTCTAGGCATGTCTGGTCTATAGAACGCTCCCGGTATAAGATCTCGTCTTGGTTGTTCAGTACTATTCTGGAATGGTATTCGCTGTTGAGCAATTATGAAGAATGTGTTAGTAAGTTATAAATGTGTTATAAGAGAGTAGAATTTTATTGAGAAGCAGCGCGAGATACACCACCACCACCGAAGGCACATTCATCTCTGCATAATTATAATGCAAATGCGGGAATACATTGACCACCAACATTGACCTGCAATGTGGGTAATTGTATCACACCTGCAGGTCAGATTACTCAGGTCTATAAATAGAATAGAAGAGAGGACAGACTAAAGGATAGGAGGTAGACGTATTCGAAACAAAGCGAAAGCTTGAATCAGCGGATAAATCAATGACATCCGAGCTTGCAATTGTTTGCACCTATTCACTAATTCCTTTATGGTATTTTAAGGACTTGCGTTGTGTTAATCGTAAACGTGAAAACCGTATAGGGTTTTATAGAAAGGGTACCACCCAAGGAGGACATTAGTCACTTATTATTACGTAAGACAAAGGATTTCAAGTGTTGACTGGTTGACCTTTTAAAATTAGTTGACACCAGATAATGGATATTGAATTTAATGTAATTGTCGTAATAAGGTCGATCATTGAAAGGACAAAGGGTGCTTCAAAATGTAATGGTTTTCATTCAGTGTTCAGGAAATCGTAAGAACTTAAAAGGTTTTCAATGAAACATGGAGAAGGAATCAATTCGGTAACCGTTCTCTTTACTGTAAGTACAGCATGATTTTTGGCTCGACTATGAGGATGAGATAGAAAAAGCATTTTGCGGGAAGCAGCAGAATTCAAAATTCTGGACATATAAATAGTAAGACACTTACCCGGTGTTCAAGTTTTCAAATAAGTTAACTCTCCGAGTACTTTTCCTCTCACTATTTGGAATGTCCATAAACTCATGCGGAGTCAGCATCTTTGGCGTTGATGTGCATGCCATGTTTAGTTGGACATCCACAAAGTCCATCTCCGCTTTTAACTTCTCCCTTTTAGAATCATGCGTTAGGTTTTTATTCGTATTAGAATCTGTTTCATATGGAGTCTTCTGTTTGTCTTGGAATTGTGGTGGTGGAGTAACCCGTCCATTCTTGAGGTAGTCTTCTTCAGGTTTGTCTTTAGATTTCATGTTTAATTCCGCCTCTGTACCAACTAGCCTTTCATTGTAATGTGGTATCAGCATTTCTTCTGGATGTGCAACGATTACCCACGAGTCTTGATCTTTGGCTCGTGGTAGACCGAGAGAAGGAACTCGACTACCAGCTACATGACCACCAGCGTGACTGTCTACAACTCCTGGCTTTTCCTTCTTAGGAAATATTCTGAATATGTCCTTCGTTCTGTCTGCTTTGGTGGCCAGCCGCTGTTTAGCTTTGGGTCCTGGTTTTTTGGTCGGTTTTAAGTGAAGACTGTCCATTATATTCTTACCAAGAATGGCTTTGGCGGGTTTATGTATTTGTTCGTTATCATAGGACATATTCTCATTGCTTGGTAAACCTTCCTCATCTATGTATCCTAACGAATGGTAGCCGTCTTGGATGTCTAGTATTTGTTGGTCTAACCTCTGTGCTTCGAAGTTGAGGGATTTGTTTAATCTATTTCTTTGGAATTTGGGAGTTGTGGTTATTGGAATAGAATCCTCATTTGACAAACTTCGTGTGTACTCTACTTTTGATGCAGACGACCTCTCAGTCGGTACGTAGGATATGTTTGATATCGGCGTACGGACTCTCGGCTGATTGTTTACTGCTATTTGGTTATTATCCTCTAACTTCAAATATTCTAAACTTTCATCTGATTTATTCTTACTAGTTTCCAAATCCTTTACTTTAGCTACTTTAATGACTTTGGTGCTGTCGCTATCTGTACTAGAAATGAACGACTTCTTCGCTGGATACTTTTTCGAGGGACTTATAACATTAATGTTTTTAACTGGTACATCTTTGGTATCTTTTTGTATTGCACTTTTGTTTGTTATGTTATTTTCTTTGTTACTTACGTTACTCGGAGGCGTCACCTTTATGTCTACTTTTTTTTCGATTTTTAACTTAGGTTTACCGTTTAAGTTGTTATTTAAAATATTTTTCGAGTTTTCTTTATTTGCTTTGTCGTTATTTAAATTTTTCGGCGTTGGATACTTCTGTTCGGTTTTATTTACATTTTCTGTGTCTTTATCTTTTAACAGATCCATGTGTTCCTCATCTTGATGTATTTCGCAATACTTCTGCAAGTCGTATGGAGTCTGTATGACACTGCTGCTCCGGAGCCGCGGCTTCGGCGTCGGCATGCCAATACTAACGTTATCAGGCATAGTCGCATTGTTAGCAACATTACTTTGCGACGTGTTTTTAAAACCGGGAGCTTGTTTCACAGTAATGTCTTGATTGTTGTTAGAATCGCTGCTACTTGTCGATTTATTATTGTCCGTTGTCTCCGGAGACTGGTAATACTGTGAGGGCGGCGGGGAGCTATCTGAATCCGAGAATCCGGAATCTTGGCTCTTGTGGCTGCCGGGGCTACCGTGACGCAGAGGCCATTGGTTCATCTGTATGGGTTGCGCGATGTCATCGGCGCTATTGTTCTGTGGCTCGTCGGGCTGATTGGCTATCCAGTGAGGTAGCTGGGGTTCCCACTCGGGATCGTCTCGAGCGCGATTGTTTCGGTTCCAGTCGGGCTGTGCCACCGGACTTCCTACGTTCGGCGGTGAATCACCCCACCATACCTTACTGCGCGTTCGTTGAAAATTGGACATCCTGAAAAAGAAAAAAATCAATGAGTCGTGGGAACAGCGTGTCTAAGGTGGTGGGTTTAATGATCGGTGTCAGTGAGGTAATGTGTTGGTCCCTTACGAGAAGTATCATCAGAGGTGCGTGCCCGGTACGCGTGACGGGCGGGCCTTCGAGGCCAAATTATCTCGTATGTAAAGTTTGTTTTGTTTTTGTTTGATAGTCATGGGAATTTGGTACGCCTATTGTGTTGATTGCTTACAATAGTTGAAGAAAAAAGTAGTAAAACACAGTCCAAGGCGGTATGACGCGTGCTTTTGAAATAATAATAATGGTGGCATATCACGAGAGTCTCCACAGGGCCAGTCGGCAGATGTTAAAAACCGTTGCAGAGGCTATTGTGCAGAATGCAAGGGCGTTCACACATCGGCTGTGATTTCTCCCCTTCAGTTCGCCGCCGCGCCGTACGCATACAAATAATAACAGTCTTGCTATTGAAACTTGCTCTGGAGCTTGCTAAGATTTTGTACGGTCCAATGAGTCTTTGAGTACAAAATTCAAAACACCATGCTGTTAAAGACTAAGTATAGGGAACCTATTTCTTTTCTCAGGGTAAACATCTGAAGAAAATGAGTTGTAGGTATAGATACTTGCTTATTTAAACACCTTATTAAGATATTAATATTTCCATACCAAAATATGTCAAATTGTGTTATAGCACAAGAATATTTACTTACCACACTTAAATTTGTATTACCGCATTTAAAACAAATAAATAACTTTGACATTTTAAATAAATTTTTCAGGAGTTTTAATAATGTAAACAAAACCCAAAAGTATACTGTAACTCAAGGCTGTTCAATCCCAAACCACGATGTAGCCCGCCAATGCAATTGAATTGGCCCGCCAAAAGCTATCAGCTGGCGATTTGTCGCCAAATTTTGATAAGTCGTTAGGACAAATAACAACAATCCTCTTTAAAGGTATTTAGTAAAGTTTCTTTACATTTAGTATTCAAACTATGAGTAACGTAAAGTTTTGTTTAGTTTTAATAACTAGGTATCCACCATAAGATAACTGTAGTCAAGTTTAAATTTACTAGATGGCCCGCCGGCTGACACCGAATCAAAATCTAAACGAAAATCCTATGTCAGCTACTTACATTCTTCAAACGTCTTTACCGTCTGAAATACCAAGAAGCACAGTTTTACAATCCATATAAAACTGTGGCAGTAGTTTGCTCAAGGATCTTGTTTTACTTGCCATAGACTAACATGTTTAAAATTAGCGGTAATATTCATATAAAACAATGAACATTTTACTAACATCTCGACTAGAGACAGACTAAAGTATGCCACGGTTTGCGGTTTTCTGACTCAACGGACTATCTGATTCATTGGGCTAGGTAATGTAAGTACCGCAATGCTAACATATTATAACTAAATAAACACCGGCTGTTAAGTAGTCAGTCGATAATTTTGTTTACTGATCGATATAAACTTGGTTTATCGAAGGAATTCAAGATTAATGTCATTCTTATTAAAGAAGTATTACCTAGGTATCATTGAATTGTTGCAATATGCTGTACAACATTTGAAATTTTTCTGCTCTAGTTTTTTTTGTGTAAGTTTTTACAATTTTTTACACCTGTAGATCCCACTGCTGGGCAAAGATCTTCATTAACTTGACGTATTTAGGTACAGTGTCTATTGCAATGTTTTAATTAGCATTTAGGTAATCCTACGGTTAATTAATTATTTTAGGCTAAAGTGGTATATTGGAAGCATCGATTGCAGGTATCTTGTTATGGCTAAAGGTCCTAGCATTACATAAAGTGATCATTACTACATAGTTAACGAATAAGTAGTATATAAATATAGTTTTCCTTCGATTGACTCATAATTTGCGCAGTATTGTAATACCTTTGATAGGTATGTTATTTCAGTGGTTAAAGTACATTATGCAAGGTATCAGTTAAATAATATTCCGTAGTACTATTAGTATTCTGTGATTCCGTCTACAGTCAGTATATAGGTACAGGTAAGTACCTAATGCGCCCTGGTGGGCTTTCTTAATAATCTTTAGAAAATATTGTTTATGTTTTCAGTCGAAATGTTTGTTCGTTTGATGATAGATTGATCATATCTCAATAAAATGTAGTACCTACTAATTGGTTTTCGATGTAGGTAAACAGCACCATATTTGCGTAACACACAATCTGAACTATTTTGAAGGATATTGCTAATCCATTGCTTCGTATGTTTGAAAAACGTGTCTGCTCAACAAAGTAAATAACGCAATGAATGTTGTTCAACTGTCCAAATGGAAGCCATCGCTACTGTTAGCTGCTAGATTAACATACATTCCTTACAGTTTGAGCTAAAATACAAATAACTGTCCAGTGTTTATGTTATTTACAACATACCTCTAGATATTTATGTAGATATGTATGTTGTTAGGAGAGTCCTATGTCCAATTGTCCAGCAGTGGACTGTCAAAGGTTTTAAATTAAAATCTTTCATATTTATTATGACACAATCTGTGCGAATCTTGTTCTTACAATAATTAGCATATAAGCCCTAATCCTCACTGCGAAGGTCTATGTCGAAATAGTCTCATTCTGCAACTAATTGCAATAGTTAATACAAAGTCGCTAATGATTGACAATTATCACTTATTTCGAATGCGCAATGGGTTTATTTCGTCAAAGACATTTAAAAAAAAAAAACAAGTAATTCCATGGATTCTTTGAATGCTAATCGACATTGATTATTTGATTACAAAATGGTCTATTGACAATCAAAGCAGCAAAATTCCTTATACAGACGCCAGCACATCAAGCTTCTACCTACAATCTGTCAAATTTCTTTTATAGATTTTCAACTTTATCGCTATAGTATAAGGTTTAAGGTTGATAGGGAAAATTTGACAGTCCCTGGTAGCTTGATGTGCTGGCGTCTGACTCTGTACTGCTGCTGGTGTAAGATTATTGATCAGGTATCCATTCTGCAACCTAATTTCGTAACACACTATTAATCTCAATCTGAATAATTTTGACGGACATTGCTAATCCATTGCTTCATATGATCGAAAAATTTGTCTGCTCCAGAACGTAAATAACGCAATGAATGTTGTTGAACTGCCAAAATGAAAGCCCTTGCTACTGATAGGCTGTTACGCAATTCCAGACCTAGACTACGGCCTGCTGGTACCCCAAGTTATTAAACACTTTTAGCGCTAATCGAATTTAAAACATCGTTCTATTTCTATGAATCGTTTGAAGATGACAGAGACAGAATGATGCATTTAATACGTTTAGCGTTATATACTTATATATGCATTTAGTTACTTGGGCAGTGGGCCTTTGTGTTAATTTATCTATGCCTAGATTATCCATATTCTGTGAGGCCACAGACTAATTAAATATGGAACAACAGTATAAAAAGTCGCGATGCTCATTTGTTTTGTTTAAAAATTTGTGTTTCGAAATATAGAAGTGTCCCGTTCACATTTATATTCTGTGGGTCTTTTAAAAATGCGGGATAACGACTACCAACGATATTATTGTATTAGACCCCTACCTACAGTTTAGCTTATGTATAAGTACTTATGTGTGTTGTGGACATTGTGGACTAGTCTCAACTGTAGAAGGTATTCTAACGAACCTGTCTGCTCCTGTGGTCATTGTAGGCAGCAAAGAGATTATTTAAATGGATTCTAATAGGATTGGTAGCATCGGAAATTATCTGTGAAATAAATCATAATGTGGACACCAATTCCAGTAGATTATAAAGCCCACAGAAAAGGCTTATTTTAGAACGTATTGTCTTTTACAGGACGCTTATTTTTTTTATTGTGCATTTTTGCATATAAAACTTTTTAACAAAAAAATTAAACCTCCGAAAAAACTGAAAAGCAAAAAATAAAAACCTTTTTTATTTTACCTTAATAAATAAGTTCTTAAACTAATGCAAGTATACCTAACTAATTTTGAGTCGGCGCCAAACAAGCAACTTAATATTGTTGCGAGTGGTCGTGCGGAGAGTGCATTTTTTGTTTGGAATTTTAATATTTAGCGCTGGAGATTTCACGTTGCATTATTAATTTGATTAGGCTATTTCTATAAATTTAAGGTAATTTAGTGATCTTTGTTCATTGATTGTTTGGCGCCGACTCAAATTTTTTTAGGTATACTTGCATTAGTTTAAGAACTTATTTATTAAGGTAAAATAAAAAAGGTTTTTATTTTTTGCTTTTCAGTTTTTTCGGAGGTTTAATTTTTTTGTTAAAAAGTTTTTATTTTATAATTTTTTTAAGCTATAATTTACTTATTACTGCATGCTTAATTTTTGATTACTTTTAAAATGGCTACCTACCTTACTTTAGATATTAACTGTTATATAATCCTACATTAACTATTATTTTTTGTATAGTAAAATACTTAAAAAAACAGACTTTATATACAAACATAGATAGGCCTTTAATTTTAATTGTAATACACAGCTCAGCATTAAAATCTGTGAATGAACAACAAATCACCCCTATTTCCCACCCTTAGGGTAGGAGTTTTTTTTTCAAAATTTACATGGGATCAACTTCGAGGTATGTTCTATCCATTAAAAAAAGAATTATCAAAATCGGACTAATCTGTAAAAAGTTATGCGTGATCATACATAAAAAAAAAAAAAAAAAATATACGTGTCGAATTGATAACCTCCTCCGTTTTTTCGTCGGTTAAAAATAGTTTTGTTTCTTAATTTCGTATGTTTTTTTTTAAATTTAATGTCTTAGGTTATACCTTTCTATTTCATTACAAATAGCACCAAACAAAATACAATCGCTACACTATTTGACACTGAATTTTATCAATCGACCTATATAGTGACATTATTGGGAACCTTGAAGTTATCTCCAAACCTTCACGACGACGTAGGTACGATACTTCTGACGGCTTCCTACATTTCTACAGACTCGCTTCAATGGTTACAATGGCTGATTACTTCAATGGGTGTTGACTTTGAATTATTTTAATTGAGTGTAAAAGGTTATTGTTATAGGGAAGGGTTTTAGAGGATTTTCCGAAACTACTTACTTTTTGATTGAAAATTATTCTTTCGGTTGTGTTTCATAGAAAAATACAGTATGGTACAGACGCCAGCACATCAAGCTTCGAAAACTGTCAAATTTTCCCAATCAACATTGAACCTTATAATTTAGCAATAAAGTTGAAAATCTATTAAAGAAATTTGACAGATTGTAGTAGCCTGATGTGCTGGCGTCTGTACCTATAAAATAAGGAGGAGCAGTGGTGGACTAGTGGTAGCTGCCCTGACTTACGAGTTCTAGGTGTTGAACCCAGGTAGGCGCTTTACTTTGTCTAATTTATTTCATCAACGCTGCTCTCAAAACGGTGAAGGAAAACATTGTGAGGAAACCGGCATGTCCTAGAAGAAAAATTCGAAGACATGTGACATCTAACAACCCGCACTGAGCCCGCGTGGTGGATTGCGGCCCACTCTATCTAACAGGGAGGAGGGGCACGTTATGGGCTGATTATGCATATGCTAAGTATGATATGAATCTTGCCTTTTAAAGACACGAAAATAACAATTCTTGTCAGAAATTGAGCACAAAACTTTCTACCATTGGATGTGCCCATCAATAACTGCAGCATTTTATCATTTACTATACCGCAATTGGTATGGCTTTGTTTCACAATAAATGTCAGTAAAATATTCAAATTCACCGACTTTCTATGCAACTGATGCGCTGCAAAATTACCATAACTGTTTTCAAATAACATCAGAAAGAAAAAAGAAAATATACGTTTATTTGCGGTAAACATGACGCAAGGAACAAACACAAAAACAACAACCTGTATTCCCCACAAGGTTAAGTAGAGGTGTACCTATAGTGCACCTAGTACCTACAGTCGAACAAGCTATTTGGTATACAGGCAGCTAACTTGCAAGTTGCAACTACTTTTAAACAATGGTGTGCTGAGTTAGTCAATTCTTTTATACCACTCTATAAGGTGTAAAAAAATTAACCTTAAAAACTTTAAGAGGTGCTTTAGACCATCGAACTGAACAACTTTCACTATGGGACCAACTCTGAAATCACGAAAAAAAAATGAGCTGTTTCATACATTTTGGCCGAGTAGGTATTGAACTTTTGTATGAAACAGCTGATTTTTTTTTCGTGATTTCGGAGTTGGTCCCATAGTGAAAGTTGTTCAGTTCGATGGTCTAAAGCACCTCTTAAAGTTTTTAAGGTTAATTTTTTTACACCTTATATTTAATTAAGAATGCCATAAGCTGAAAAAGTTATAACGCACAAAATAAAACTAAATATTGGCAGTGTAGTGGAAAGATGAATATTTTTGCCTGTATACCAAATAGCTTGTTCGACTGTACCTACATCTCGCCATTTATGTTCTTAGTCCCATGTAATAGGAGTCTATTGCCAGCACAGCAACCGAGCACAAATCCAGACACCGGGCTGCTACTGAGAAATCCCAATATAACACTGCCCGACTCGGGAATCGAACACCTCATGCTCAGCAGTAGCGTTTGCGACCACTAGACCAGCGCGCAACGAGGCAGTCACAGTTTTTCTTGAAAATAAAACGGAACGGGGCTTACTTAAAATTCGGTTCCTCTACGGGAGGTCTAACCAAAAAACAATGAACGCAGACGTCACAAAAAATGAGGAATCTCCGTGTAGTTTTTTTAGGAACAGACTGATATAATATTTATAAGTGGAAATGGTCACGGAGAGGGGAAAGCATGACCGAGCGTACCGTAGCGTATTGACTGCGCTCCATTACACGCGATGAAGTTTTGCAAATCATAAAAAATATTAGGGTTTACTGCTTGATTTCGAATGTCATGTGCCCGATGACCAATTCCCCGAAGTCATCAGATCGAACGTCCGAATTGCCCAAATACTATAGCATTGATGTATCACAATTTCGAATAGCCATATAGTATCGTAAAATCATTGTCACTCGTATTTTGTACACACGGCTACACATCAAGCTATACATAACCAGTACAAGCTGACTTTTGATTGTACGAAAAACCTATACATCAATACAAAAGGGTTGAAGAGTGTATCTGGTCTAGAATCTCTGTACACAGCTCAAAAGCATTAACTTTGAAAATACTTAATATTTTTTTATTTCGACATCACGGCGCTGCACTGGCGCGCGGCGGCGTGATGTGCGTGTACTAGGCGCACAGACACACTACAGATAATGGATAATGACCCTCGTAGTGCGGTTACACGTTTGTTATGATTTCAATTTAATAAACTATCGCAATAAAAAAAAATATTAAGCATTTTCAAAGTGACTGCTTTTGAGCTGAAATTTTGTACAGAGATTCTAGACCAGATACACTCTTCAACCCGTTTGTATTGATATACCCTTTCCGTAACACCCTGTATAGCTTGATGTGTAGCCGTGTGTACTAGCTTCTGTCCGCGACTTCGTCCGCGTGAAATTTCTTGTTCCCGACCCATCCCGTCGCATCGCATCGCCTGACTGCGCTATTTCTTCGTTTTCGCTCAGCGTTGTTTCTGACTCTTATTTTGTTTTTGTTCGTCTCCTAAGAGCGGTTTCGCACTACATCCGATCCGAATCCTAGAAATGCCGGTTCAAAGTGACCATAGTCCCTCTTTGTTGTAGATCCGAACTCTATCTGTCCGAATTTAGAACATTCCTAATTCGGATTGAAGTCGGATCTTTAATTCGAATTCGGATCGGATGTAGTGCGAAACCGCTCTAAGGATCTTAGTAGACTATAGCCTTCCTCAAGAATTAGGCTATCAAGTGCAAAGAGTTTTTCAAATCCGACTGGTAGTTCTAAAAATTAGCGCGTTCAAACAAACAAACTAAGCTTTATTATTAGTAACAGATTTATGTTAGGTATTACAGAAATTATAGTAGTTAAAGCTTGGAATTTAAAAGCGGCTTTGCTCTGATTCCCGAACTCTCGAGATTGCTCTAAATTCTTTAATCTTATCGACGAATCAATCTAAACATAAATAATTATTTTTTAATTATATTGCGATGCCAACGATTGGTGATAGGCAGTATGTTATTTTACAAGAGTAGTGGTGTGGTGGATCGATTGCAACGGCCGCAACTTACGAGTTGTAGGTTCGAACCCAATCAGGCGCTTTACTTTATAAAAATTATTTGATTAACCACTGCTCTCAAAACGTTGAAGGAAAACATCGTGAGGAAACTGGCATGGCCTAGTAGAACCAAAAACTCAAAAATATGTGACATCTCCCAATCCGCACTGGGTGCCCGCGTGGTGGATGGACTGCCTACTCCCTCTAACTGAGACGAGGCCTACTATGTCCCAGCAGTGGGAACATTATAGGCTGATTATGTATGATGTGATTTATAGCTTACTAGCAGCGCCCCGCGGTTTCACCCGCATAAGTCTCGATCCCGTGGGAAAATCGGGATAAAAAGTATCCTATGTCCTTTCCCGGGACTCAAACCATATAGGTAGCAAATTTCATCTAAATCGGTTCGCGTGAAGAGGTAACAGACAGACAGACACACTTTCGAATGTATAATATTAGTATGGATAAATAGAAGAATGCTGCATTTCTATCCCGAGCTAAAGATTTTAGAAACATCAAGCCTAAATAAACTTAGTGATAAATGAATGCGGATTTGCATCAGATCATCTGCAACACGAGTAAGGAAATACATAATACTTAGTTCCTTTCTACAAATCGGAGCCAAGGATAGGTCATACCTTTTAACTTGGTGAATGTAAAACATCAGAATTCCGAACACTTCGTTGCCTATTCAATTTGAGCAAATGATCTGTGTAGAGTACGTATCTGTACGTAACCTTGTCTCTATATGTGTGCTGAGGCCTGAGATCTCAAAGATTTCACTCGTACTTTTGATTTTATGATGCAAATCTCCTATGCAAATAGCTTTATAGACATGAGCGCTGAGAACGAAGAAAAATTACTATTAAATAAAAAAAAAAACACGTTAATTGGAATACGGTACATACTTTTACTTCCCTAACGAGTTCGTATACTCATCTTATATCTTTCGCACCCACTCGTTATGTGTACAGCTCATAAATTCCGATGTGAAAAATATGCAGGCACGTGCACCTGGTGTAACGGTCGCGTGTCATCTGCTCCCATACGCCACGCTCTGCCGCCCAGTATGGCACGCGCATGCGCGTCCCATGTCCTATCCTGCGCTCCAAATTTAAAATCGAACGGGATTCGGGAATTATTTTGACACGCCTGTTTTTTGCTCCAATAACGGAATTCCAAATTCTACTACTGGTCACAGTGAACGTGATTCGGTGGACGCAATTTCTATTTTTTTAAATTATTTTCTACAATGCAATATGGCCTGTTAATTGCAGTGATTGAATAAAAACAATGCGTCTCGATTAGAAACACGATAGACGACTATTAACGCAACTGAGTGCATTGACATAAATACAACGACATGGATTTAATAATGCTACTATTATGCAACGAATTGAGTGACGCTAAAAACTAGATTGATCGGCGTTTTTGTGACGCTCACCTGTCAAAATATCAACAAAAGAAAACCGTTATAATTCACACGAATAATCGATAATGCCTGAGCTTCATCCTATAAATTGCTGCTACTCATACCATGGAAAATGTACCTTATTCGTCGAAACTTACAATCTAGAATAGCAGTAAGAGAGATAATAATATGTGTTTTCGATGTAGTGATTTGATCTCTATGGTTACGGCCAGGTGTTGGCACTTTTTATGCGTGTGCGCAAGGGTCGTGATGGCGCCCGTACCGCCCCGGGAAGCGATGCACACCTATCGATATACATGGTGTTTCATATTCTGTACTATGAAACTTTGAAATAACTTTTTTTCCATAAAAGAGGATCATTATATTAATTAATTTACAACGTAGCGACAGCGCAAACAGTAATTCAATTGTTTATTCGTTCCACAAAATCATTTGCGCTCCTCGTCAAACAGTTTTTATTAGCTGTAAATTCTAATATGCACTTGAGTAAATAAATTGACTGATATTCAAACTTTAGTTTAATTTAATCAAGTAATTTATTGTGATTATGACTCATAAAATAAATAATTAACTACAATTTTAATGTTAATACCTATTATTATTTTATTACACAGTTACATACTTGCTTGAATGATTTCAGGGTCAAAGACTGCGTTGATAATAGGCTTGGTGACATAATCGAGAAACCTGTGGTATGTAGTGGGGAATTAGAAACAGATTAAAGCGATCGAAAGCCATAGTTATTTAATTATAGTAACAGTCATGAAAATGTGGGGTTTTGTAGAGCGTGTTGGATTAAATTAGAGATTGTGTCAGGGTTCTTAACTGTAAGGGCACTATGTTAAAAAATTTAACATAATTTGTATGAAATAGTCTGCGAGGAGAAGTGTGGAAAAGGAAGAGGGACGCCTTTAGCCAGCTGACATTAGTCTGGATAAAATAGAATATAATCTCGGGGACTAGCTCTTATGAGGCCAAAAAAGGTCTTAGTAGTAATGTAATAAGACATAATAAACCAGCACCCTAAATGCGTAACACACTATCAATCAAAATCTTCCATTGCTCCATCCATTGTTTCATATGTTCGAAAAATTGGTCTACTCCACAATGTAAATAACGCAATGAATGTTGTTGAACTGTCAAAATGAAAGCCAATGCTACTGTTAGCGTGTTACTCAATTACCCCGCTGAAAAGTAAATGCAAAGTAGTCGAGGAAACCTTACTTTTTAACCGGCATCGGTACCAGGAACTCGATGTCACAAGGACGCAAACAAATGAATAAAACGAACAACATTGACAGAACCAAATGGTGAAATGTACATCTTACGACAAGATCTATCCGTAATTAATTTACCAATGTAACTCATTAGATTTGCAGCGAAAGATTAAAACAACATGGTCAACATGCCTGCCTATTAGCAGACAGTTTAAATGTAAATCAGTGCAATTTGAAAGGCGTAACAAGTCCCCTGTTATCTATTACGTGATAAATCACTGTGATATTGTTAACTATAAGTTATAACAAATCGCCATTTCACAGGTGTGTGACGTTATAATTTATAATTCATTTTCGGCGTATGATTGTTGCCATTGTTCGGCGTTTGCACAATGCACACGAATGGTGAACGACTGATCTCGCAATGTTACTTGTCACTAATTAATTAGCATAATATTTGTAACATTAATTATTTAAATAGGACATTCTTGGTGATGAAACAAGGTTTTGAACGAACTTTATTTTTTTCTAGATATTGAAAGTTAATTTAGTTATTATTTAAATTAATTGCTACATTAACATTCTTAAAAAATCGCGGCCATACATACATACGGGTCGAATACAGAACCTCCTTTTTTGAAGTCGGTTAAAATACCTTGATAACGCTCAACAGACATAGTAATATAAAAAATGTTATTATCTGAAACACCCTGTATAAGATTAGTGGGTCGCGCCGTACTTAAGGGGTTCCCCAAACGGTTACTTACTGGTTCGAAGACATCTGCTCCTAACTCGATACAGTAAACTTGGGACTTCCGCTCCCGAACCAAGGCAAAAAAAAAGTAGTACCTAAAAGTATCGAATTTGTTTGTAATCGAAAGCGATAAGTAAAGCCCGGTTGACTAAAACTATAATAAATACAGAACCTCCTTTTTTAAAGTCGGTTAAAAAGAGTAGCAAAATTCAAACAGGTCCAATTCGTATAATTAAAAAAGCAAATAAACATAATATTTTGGCTTTTTCTGTTTTAATTTGGTTTTATTTTTTCGGGAAATTTTAATAACTACTTAAATAATAATAATATTTTTAGATAAGTAATTAAGTACTCATCCGATAAAATACCTACGACATTACTGTGGTGTAAATACTTTTCGCTATTGTCTATGTTGACTATTTAATAAATTAAAAGAAAGTAGATAATTACTCCTTGTCACAGCTGTCATACTATCTGCAATTTTTTATGACCAAAACCATATATCTCTAATGGTTTTTCTATTTGTCTCGTATCAATTTATTGCATAAATAAAAACGCAGTGACGAAAGGCAATGGCTTCTATTGCGCGACTGCTCAGGCCTGAAAAGTTCGACGTGGATCCGGGGACTCCAACCGCCGAGCTAAAATACCGGCACTGGAAAGAAACATTTTTAAACTATCTTTCAGAAGAAACGGAGGAAGTCAAGATTCCAGATGATAAAAAGCTAAAAATTCTTTTCAATAATGTGTCTCCTAACATCTACTCGTTTATCAGAGAAACAAAAGAATATACGAACGCTTTACGCCTCTTAGATAAAATTTACTTAAAATCGAAAAATGAAATCCACGCTCGGTATGTACTGTCTTCAACCAAACAAAAGCCTGAAGAAACGGTGGCAGACTATATACGCACGTTACAACAACTAACGTTTGAGTGCTCTTTCAAATCTGTTTCTGCTGAAGAATATCGAAATGAATATGTCCGTGACGCCTTCATTGCTGGCTTAAATTCTCAGAAAATTCGTCAAAGGCTACTTGAAAATTTAGAAATAAGCCTAGAAGAAGCATGCAATCAGGCCATGTCGCTCGAAATGGCTGAAAAGAATTCAAATGAGTTCCAAACTGTAAAGGAAATCTACCAAATTGAAAAAAACAGATGAAACGGGAAGTAGTTCCAATCTGGCTGCGGCCACATCACGCAAACGCTGCTTCTTCTGTGGGGGAAACGTTCATCAGAGGATAAAATGTCCGGCTTTTCACGTAACTTGCCAAAACTGCGGAAAGAAAGGCCATTTCGCCAAAGTATGCAGAAGCGGAAACGCCGCAGATAAGCCAGTTAGCAACGCTGTAACGCAACCAAAGGAGCCAGAAGCATCAGCAATTTTAGCAGCATCTCCAGCTAGTTTACAGAAGACTACAGTTTCAATCACTGTTAATAACCATAAAGCTGATGCCTTGATTGATAGTGGAAGTTCTACAAGCTTTATTGATAAGAACTTCGCTTTATTGCTAAACTTGAAACGCCATCCATGGAAAGAAACTGTAACACTAGCTTCAAATAAACGAACTTCACTCGTAGATGGATTTTACTACGCAACAATCAAGCTATGCGAGCACATTTACAAGGAGAAGCCTCTTTATGCCTTGGAAGATCTTTGCGCTGATGTGATAATTGGTCATGACATTCTAAGCGACCATTCATCAGTAGAAATCAAATTCGGAGGCACAGCAAAACCCCTTAAGATATGTAACGTTATGGAAGCTACGGTGCCTCCTGTATCACTTTTCAGTAATCTTTCAAATAATATTAAACCCATCGCTATAAAGTCAAGAAAACATTCTGAAGCTGATAATCAATTCATAAGAGATGAAATCAATAAACTCTTAAAAGACCGGGTTATCGAACCTAGTAACTCGCCATGGCGAGCTCAAGTTTTGGTCACTGGAGGCACAACGCACCGCAAACGTCTAGTCATTGATTACTCATTAACGATCAACAAATTTACTGAACTGGATGCGTACCCTTTGCCAAACATAGAATCGATCGTATCGAAGGTAGCACAATACAATTTCTTCAGTCAAATTGATTTACGAAGTGCATATCATCAAGTGCCTATCTTGCCGACTGAGAAAAAGTATACGGCTTTTGAAGCTTGCGGTAAGTTGTTCCAATTTACACGTATACCATTTGGAGTCACAAACGGGGTCGCTGCATTTCAAAGGACACTTCATTATATAATCAGTAAAGATAAATTGGCAGGTACTTATTCGTATTTGGATGACGTCACAATTTGTGGCAAATCACCAGCAGAACATGATCTGAATTTGTCTCGATTCATGGAGGTTGCGGCAAAATACAATCTCACTCTTAATGAGGAAAAATGTACATACAGGCAAGAGTCTATTAAATTGTTGGGTTACAAAATTGAAAAGAACACCATTCGACCAGATGATGACCGCCTTACTCCTCTATTGAACTTGCCCATTCCAACTGACTCGAGATCACTTAAAAGAACACTAGGCATGTTCGCCCATTACTCGAAATGGATACGAAATTTCTCTGAAAAGATCAGCCCATTGACTAAAGTTTCTAAATTTCCCCTCGGAAAAGACGCCGTTGATTCTTTTCAAAAACTAAAAGCAGACATAATGGAATCAGCCTTAACCGTTATAAATCAGAACGAAATATTCACTGTTGAAACGGATGCATTCGGAACACTCTATTGCAGCTTCCCTGTCTCAGAACGGCCGCCCAGTAGCTTTTTTCTCACGTTCACTCAACATTTCCGAACGCCGACATTCCTCAATAGAAAAAGAAGCAAGCGCTATTGTTGAATCTGTAAGAAAATGGCGGCACTACCTCATTGGTAGACATTTCTTATTAATAACTGACCAAAGATCTGTATCTTTCATGTTCAACCAATCCCATAACAGTAAAATCAAAAATGAGAAGATAGAGAGGTGGCGTCTTGAGCTATCAAATTATAAATATGACATAATCTACCGTCCGGGTAAAGATAATATTACGGCTGATACCCTCTCCCGTATGTGCTCAAGTATGACCACGAACAGACTGAACGAGTTACACAATATCTTGGGACATCCCGGCATCGTGCGAATG
Organism: Amphipoea oculea; assembly: GCA_945859645.1. Taxonomy (NCBI): domain Eukaryota; kingdom Metazoa; phylum Arthropoda; class Insecta; order Lepidoptera; family Noctuidae; genus Amphipoea; species Amphipoea oculea. The sequence goes on along the minus strand of OX243865.1, from coordinate 17,367,406 downwards.
TTTCACTGGATACGGTCTAAAAATCTACCTTACTCTGTAGACGATATCAAGAAAATGACATCTGAGTGTCGTATTTGCGCAGAAATCAAACCTAGGTTTGTTAAAAAGCAGGGAACGCTCATAAAAGCAACCACTCCTTTCGAAAGACTCAATATCGACTTTAAAGGACCTCTACCTACCAACACTCAAAATCGCTACATCTTGACAATTATAGATGAATATTCAAGATTCCCATTTGCCTATCCAACCAAAGATGTGTCTGCTAGCAGCGTTATTAAATGCTTGAAGGACTTATTCTGCACATATGGTGTTCCACAATATATCCATTCAGATCGTGGAGCAGCCTTCATGTCTAACGAATTACGGAACTATTTGGTAACAAATGGAATTGCATGTAGTCGAACCACGCCATATAATCCACAAGGAAATGGTCAAGTAGAGCGTCTAAACGGTACCTTATGGAAAACAATAAAGCTATGCTTGAGAACCAAAAATCTTGAAACAGCAAGCTGGGAGCAAGTCTTACCATACGCTCTCCATTCAATCCGTTCATTGCTGTGCACGGCTACTAACGCCACACCCCATGAACATTTTTTTAAACATACACGACGATCTGCAAATGGGGAATCGATGCCAACATGGCTTTTGGAGCCAGGACCTGTATTGATGCGTAAAAATCAGAAGACGTCAAAATACGATTCCGATGTGGAAGAAGTGGAGCTTGTGGAAGCTAATCCATCTTATTCTCACATAAGATTACCTGACGGCCGTGAAACTACCATATCAAATAGACAGTTAGCACCTCTTCCGCTGCCTTCGCTAGAGAGTGAATCCGAATCTGAAGATCATTATGAGGATGCCGAGGGTGAAACAGAGATACCTCTGTCCAAGAATTAACAACAGCTCAGGACTCTCGGCAACACGAGACTACAGCAACTCGGCGCTCCACAAGAGAGAGGAGAGCTCCTGCCCATCTTCAGGACTACGTTCTCTGACGCGGGGGTGAATGTGGTGTAAATACTTTTCGCTATTGTCTATGTTGACTATTTAATAAATTAAAAGAAAGTAGATAATTACTCCTTGTCACAGCTGTCATACTATCTGCAATTTTTTATGCAATAAAACCATATATCTCTAATGGTTTTTCTATTTGTCTCGTATCATTTAGTTTATTTATTTCTATTTCTATTTTAAACTCCATAAAAGTAATATCAAAGACAATGTTGTTCACCTTTACGATGCAAATCAATAGAAAATCCATTCTAACATCCTAGTATTAGAATTATTTTAGCATGTGAATGTTAAATTGACGCGCAAAACGCCTATTTAATATTTTAAATGCATACGAATCTTACACTAATGCATTAAAATTCAAGCCAGCGCCATTTTTCTCCGAGAATTGGCTGTATACTTACCTTGTTCTGCAGAATTCGAAAAAACGAACGAGGGAACGAAGAAAAAAAAACTAAAAAGGTTGCTTTATCAGCACGAGCGGGCACGGTCGGTTGAACCAAAGGGAGGTGTTCATAGGGCACGCGTTGGTGGCATATGGCTGATAACGCTTCGTGCCTTTGCCTTAAAAAAAAGAGCCACGTGCCAGCAGTTAATTTCTTTTTAATTTGTTTTTTTTTTGTACTCAGTAGAGTATGAAAATGGTTGTGGCGTTTTAATTTGGTTTGTTTTGTTTGGATGTTTTATGATTAAAGATAATGAGAAAAACAGTACCTGTCTTCAAATTGGGTTATTCCTATCAGTCCTACTGAGCAAAGTAAGAGATAAAAACAGTGACGATGGCATCAGAAATGTCCATAACTTTGTAAGTGTATGCATGAGTAATGAAGTTTGCCAGGCATTGTCAATATCGGTAGCAAGATGATACAACTATGAAGTAAAACACATTAGCCATTACTCATATCCGTTTAACGTTAATCAGGATTAAACGGACCGACCTTGCCGTTTGTTCTTGGCAATGAATTGATTATAGGTTTGACATTTAGCTTTAACGGCTGGGCAGCTGCGAATTACAGTACAGCAGTGCAATTAACAATTTACTTCAGCGGCAGATGTCTTACCGTGTACGGCTAGCCTTACGCTCGCTATTATAACCGTTTGAATTTTTTCAATTTTAGAACGCTTTTATAAATTGCATTTTTAAAATATTTTAAGGCTATTTTTAACTGTGACAACTTTGGCTAGATCATAAACGGAACAAATGGCTGGTGGCATGCAGCATAACGCATCTTGACGTACCTAAACCTATGGGCAGACTGCAGATGGCTTATTCATATATTTTATTATGCATTTAGGTTTATTCATCATAGTTTTGAACTTACAGAATGGCATCATCATATCTACCGATTGAGACTGAATTTCCGTTGCACTTTTGGCCTTCCCTTCAAAAAACATTTTAGAAATAGAAACAGACTATGAACGTAATACCAATTTTAACCTTATTTGCACGCAAAGAACCGTAGAATAGAAAAAGAAATACCAAAGTACAAATAAATAACCCTTTTTTATATCCCATTGACAACAAAACGATTCTCTAATTACATTTTATGTAGATAAGACAAATAGGGCCGCATTCCCATACATCTGTCTCCCTTTACTGCAGAGGAATGCTCTTTGTCCGATCTCTTCCAAACTGGGAAAGTTAATCATGGAGCTGGAATGTAGAATACACGTGCGTTTTCTTCACAATTACACACCATACTAAATGTTTCCAAAGGAAACTTAGAAGGAACTTCTTTTAAAGGCTAGAAGATCGCGATGGGAAGCAATTGAATGTACGAGGTAATTTTAAAGTAACTAGTTACTAAGTAGTTTTTATTACCTATCACTGTTTGTGCCTTATTGGTCGTTTTAAATCTAACAGTAATGTTTACGCGCATATCCAATTGATTTGTCGGCAGGTAACTCTTCTCTGCAATCGGTTAAAACAAATTATTTCTAACACTTATTTTCTTGGGTAAGATAAGGCCAATATAAATGGCATTAACCTAAAAAAAAATCTTTTAAAAGTTTGGTAACACATTGCTTCTTATATAACGGCTGGACCGATTTTGATGAAATTGTTTGTGGCTGGATTGTTTAGATTCATAAAAACTATAGTTTATTTTAGCATAAACCTGAAAAACTTAGAAGCGAAGGTAAAACTATCATAGTAAATTGAATGCTCGACACTAAATCGCAAGCATCCGGCAGTAATTAATAAGTATCCAACTTTACCATAAGCGACATTCTCGGGTCCACTTAGTACTTCCTCTACAACTAGAAAATGGCGCTTGACCACTATTCTAAACGATACTGCACCGGACTGATACACTTTCATGGTGGACTACATATTATTTCATTTAGTAGACGAAGGACCTAAGGCCTGATAACATAGTTGGAGGTTTGTGATTGTGGAAGGGTTTTAAGGAAATATGAAACTAAGGTAAGATAAGCGGCACGCGTCAACGGCAGAGGTAACTGCAGCAGTCTATTTTTTTTTAATGGCCTCTCGCTGTTCAACCTCGGAGGTTGTCGTCTGATTAACCGGACTTGCCTGTGGATGCCTCAATAAATTTCGGCCTCCAGCCAGGGCTTAATAACTAAGCGCCTACACGCTAAGGGCACCCCCTGTGGGGTACGGACCTCGGCTTAGGGCGTCGCTGGGAGAGGGCAGCAAGGGACAGGCTGAATAGGAATTATTTAGGGACGAATTTAAAACTACAGGCTCAGCGGCGCGGGCTGGCTCGAGCAAGGGTCGGGGCGGACGAACTGTATGAAAAAAACCAACCGTGCCATTTTTTGAGTACCTACTGTGACGTCACAAACTCGCACTCTTGCTCACGCTCACCCAGCCAGCAGTACGAGTACGCAGGACTGAGCGCGAAAGTGGCGGCTTACGATTTTTGTACGTAAGATGGTGCGATATTTGGCACGCGAAGTAGTTGCTCTTGCGTTATCTAGGTGTATCTATATCTGTGAGCGGCACGTTGTTAGGCAGACGCCAACGCGTCGACGGCGGTCGTCGAGGGCTGCAGTTGACGCGCGTGCTACTTGTGTGTTTGGACAGTAAGCGGACTTCGTCCGCACTAAGACTCTCATTTGGTCCGTTGTGGGTAGAATGTGAACCCAAAAATATAATACAGGGTGAAATTGAACACATGCGACAAATCGAAATGGGAGATTGTACTCGTCATTATGAGCAACTTTTACTATGGGACCAAACCTGAAATCGCGAAAAAAAAATCAGCTGTTCCCTACATTTATGTTCGTATAACTCGCCAAAATGTAGGGAACAGCTGATTTTTTTTTCGCGATTTCAGGTTTGGTCTCATAGTAAAAGTTGTTCATAATGACGAGTACAATCTCCCATTTCGATTTGTCGCATGTGTTCAATTTCACCCTGTATAGGCATATTAGTAGGTATAAGTAAGTATGCGAAAACGAACAAACATAGATTTCGCGGTAAGTATCGTCAATTCAAACACACAGTAGTTAATAACAAGCGAATTCTAAAGAAATATTCGATAGTAACAATCACAATGATACAAGAATGTGTTTTCGAGAAACATCTGTGTTTGCCTCCTCGGTGGAATTTAACAAACCACTGTTGCCAACAGCTAAAAATAAAACTTGGGTTTGGTATTGACGCATTGGAACCAGTATCACAGTCATACTGGCTGGATAAAAAAAAAACAAAGACAAAAGATAAAAAAAAGTGAATAATGATGGCGAATTTTGACATTCCAGAAAAAAATAAATCGTGTAAAAGAAATAGAAAATCTTTCAGGGCCTTCCATAAGGGGTAGGGCCCAAAGACAAAGTTTCCTCAGTTTATTTTGGTAGTGTTTGGTATCGTTCTAGTTGCGAGTCGATAAATGATTAATCACAAACAAAGAATGAAATATACAGTATTACAAAACGTCTCTCCATCATATCGATAACAAACATCTCAGTTTATCTAATCATTAGAAGTTGTATCGGCCCGTAGCGAGATGCGATTACAATTACTATCTGAAGACGACTGACGTTTTGTAATCAACAACGCATATTGCTTGTATTACTTACTGATATTGATTTGTTATTGAATAAGTACCTTTTTCTCAATTTACTCCCACTGCTTATCAAACAAGACAATGTTTTGAGAAAAAGGTCCAAAGGAAATAATATTTCATTGTATAATTTTGTCACAGTTATGTACAGACGCTAGCACATCAAGCTATTACAACCTGTCAATTTTTTTAAATAGATTTTCAACTTTATCGCTAAAGGTTAAGGTTTAAAGTTGATTGGGAAAATTTGTCAGTTTCGGGTACTTTGATGTGCTGGCGTCGGTACCTAGATACCCATTGAGCGATTTGGCTTGTATCCAACTTCGAATTCAATAATAGCCCTGCAGGCTGGTAGGAACCTTATTGTAACTTCAGGGCCTATGTTATGCAGTATTTAATCCTGCGAAGTAATTAAGTAACACTGACTTACATTTTGACAGTTCCACAACATTTATTTCGTTATTTACGTTGTTGATCAGACAAATTTTTCGACCATATTATTATGAAGCAATAGATTCGCAATTTCCTTCAAAATGATTCAGATTATGATTGTTGATTGAAGGTTTAAAAATTCCAAAACATGGAAGAACAATTTCCCAGAACTCAGAAATTTCCTCAACTGACTTACTAGCACTATTAACGATTATAAGAATCGATTAATGACATAAATAGCAATCGAGTAGCAAAACCGAGTGAGCAAGTAACACAATAGTAATTAAATCGATTCATATCGCAAGGAATGCGGCAAGTGGAGTGTGGTAAAGATCACCTGCTCTGTGCTCGCCAAGCTGTCGTCGTGGTATGAATACTAATAGAATTGTATTAAGGCTTAAACCTAGGTAATTTATCTTAGGAATTGACGCTGGAATAGATGCCTTGGTTGTTAGGCTATTAGATAAAGCTATTTAGTATGTACTAGCTTCTGTTTGCGACTTCGTTCGCGTGGAAGTCGTAAGACACCACAATATACTAGAAACAGCCACATTTCCCGTTCGCGGTATTACTTCGTTTTTGCTTAGTGTTCTTTCAGGCTGTTTTCGGTTTGTTAGGCTCCTAAAGCGGGGTGCAGACCAAGAGCTAAGCTCTTACTCTTATTAGCCTGAGACGTCCCACTGCAGGGCAAAGGCCTCCCTACTATCTCATGAGAGAGTAGAGGTTTAGGCAAATTAACCCACCGCGCTTGTCTAGTGCGAGTTGGTGGGTGTACAGTGGACCGCCTGACCGGGTCCGTGGGCGCCGCCTTTGACGTGCTAGATGTTCATCAGCCGCCGCTCTGAGTCGATATCCTGCACTAATATCGACTGTTCCATCCGAGCCTATTTGGGTGTATTTATCCCATAGCCTACAGGTGGCGTTCTACATTTAGTTCAATACTAAATGCACGACAGTTTAAAGTCATATCGAGGACTAGCTAAGGACGAGCTAAGCTAAGTTAGAATATTTCATAGAGGTTCATAGTTTGCGGTCTGTACACAAGTATGAAAAACTACATCAGCTATGCGAGCTAAGTTTGAGTTATGCTTAAGCTAGCGTGATTTTAGTTCAAATCCGACTGGAAGTTTCAGAGATTAGCGCTTTCAAACAATCAAACAAATTCTTCAGTTTTTTAGTACCTATATAGATGTATAGTAGCTTTACATTTTGAAGTCCTGGAATGTGATTCAATGATCCCACTTTCAGCTAATGCTAGGTATCTCTAATCTATATTGGTATCTCTTTCTTTCCATTTTCAGACCATTCGTATTTCGGCGGATTCCTTAATCTTTAAGACGTGATTACATACATAGCTATAAGAAGAGCTAAAGTCATTTTCTTCAAGAATGTTATCTGGTGCTGCTGGAATCCAGTATTCAGTAACAGGGCCAAAGGTCATTTACAGTAGGGTACCTATATGTCATTTAACCACTTAATAATTTGCACTTTTTAGATATGATTTTATTTTACTGTTTGAAATATTACTTCATACTGCATGAACCCCGAAGTTAGCAAAAGGCTCAAAGGCCTTTTCATGGGATACATAGTCATCTTCATGTCATTCAACTTCTTCATTATATGCACTCTTTATGATTTCCTTTTTGTTGGATTTCCAAGAACGACCAAGACCTGATTTATGCTAAGAGTCCTTCTTGGTTCTATACTCCTTTCAAAGTTCATAATGACGTGACCAGTAGGTATCGGCATTACGGATATACGGGGACCATCCGAACGATATGATTCACTCGACGATCTACAATGTAAAACTTGTAACTTTATCATTCATCGTTTCGTGATTGCTACCTAATTGTTTTAAATTAATGGCTAATTAATGATCTGCGTTCTGAGCATTCCAATCTTCACCTTAGTTTTCATTCATCTGACCTCCATAACGCAGTTACTGGGTAATACGATGCCCCTTGGTAAGACTGGTTGTCAGACTTTCGGGCTTCTGACGACCCGTAAAGACTGTCAAAGATCCACGAATGACGGCCGGGACCAACGGCGCAGGCTGGCCGCATACATACGGTTTCCTGATCAGGAATTCAGGTTCGGAGACCCTGAATGCACGCATTTCATACAAACCAAAACCGAAACCGAAATCGTGCGTATGCGGCCAGCCTCAACGTGCTTTTCGAGGCACAGAGGGGCCTTAGTATGTAAAGATGGTCATCCATCCACGGGCTAACCGCGGCAAGCGTCGCTTAACCTGATCGGTCGACCACAGCCCGTCTATATTTATCTCTATTATATTATATTATTATGTAATCATCGTAAATAGTTTATAGTCTACCAGCAGCTTAAGTGACAAAGGAATGAATCATTTAATAATATATCACAGCATTCACAGCTATTAAGTCATATTATTAGCGTAAATCACATTTACAACTTAACTTGGGGCTGTTTTGAACATATGACATATTATATTACACGTTTAGATAAGAATTTTCCTCAAGAATAAACAATTTGGTAAATAATTTACGATATTGTGTTAACCAACGTAAAAAAAGGAAGAATGTCGTAAAAAAAAACTAGGCGTGGCACAAAATAACGCATCATTGACCCATTGAAGTACACTGAACGAGACAATAGAAGTTTTATTATTATTACGTCAAGAGGCGTTGAGTGTCCCGCAAAGTGTTAAAAAAGAAAAGCATAAACTAAAGTATAAGAAGTTGAATAGGGATTTGATGTATGAAGAAGATACTGCATAGCATATAGACCATAGAAATGTAAAAAACTCTTTGATATAGACGATTTCTATTACATTATTCGCAACTTTTAAAATTTGACCTATGTTACTGAGGCTTGCTACATATTACATGCGACTTAAACATAACTGGCAAAATATGGGGTGTACTGTAGGTTCACCTCTGACCCTTCTTCAGGCATTACAGTCAAAATTAAAGGAACATTCTACTTTCGTCCAGAAAAAGCTTTCAAGTGTAAAACTAATAAAATCATCCAAATAAACAACTTAAATTGAATTCCTTCAAGAACTATCGTCAATTAGCCGTTTGATTGGTCAGACCAAGCTAGCCGTGACACCAGACCATCTGTGACGCCATTTTGTTAAAACAAAGGAACTGTCATTAGTTTATTGTCATTTCTTAAAATAGTAGTCGAATGACCCCTAGTCGATTGGCTAGAATGATTCGTCTTTGTGGTTCAACGTAATAGTGTGGAAAAAGGTTTTGTGACTTCATTAAGAGCTGAATAAAGGAATTGTCTGAAACTTAACTGTTCCAAATAGGTATTTCATTATATTTCCGGATTCTCCCAATATGGGAAGAAAACTAATAAAATTCCTAATTACTTGAGGAAATACTTTGGTGTCTATTCATTTGAGTAAAAACCGTGACGCGTCTGCAAAAGATGCGTCATAAATTCATGAGCATCTCTTTGAACCCGAGAACACCATAAGATTACTTGAAGAGGAACTTACAATTTGTCCCTTGTTCAAAACGCTCTCTATAAGCACTCCAAAACTATTCTTCTAACAGTACTTCTCTAAAACAAAACACAATCGAAAAGGACAGTCGGCCATTTTAGAATCCCGAATGAGTCAGTGTGGAGTCGGATCACGTAGTGTGAGTATGGTCGCCACTGCGTTACGTACAACGTGTATTGTTTCTAGTACTTGTGCAGCGTACGAGGAAGTACCTACCTTTATGGTTTACTGTTTGGTTCTAGTAATTAGTGGTTTAGTTTTCAAGGGTACGTTTGCGGTGCTAATTATTGGGTACAGGTATGTAAGTACTATGGAGGTCGCAAAACGTGGGGCTTTGAGATTTCCGTTGGAACTTGGAAGTAGAAGGATTTGGCCATTCCAACTACATATTTCTGAGACCTACAGGACCACTACTTTCCTGTGAGAAAGATGATATGGGTAGAAAAAGAGTGACTATTGAAAGGAAGGCTGATAGAGACGGATGGAAAAAAATATATGTTATGCCGATACCAAACAAAATTTAGGATACGGGCAGGAGAATGATGCTGGTGATAATTCCTGCGACCAACAAGTATTATAAATCGACGGCAAACCTAATAGGAACTAGGTATTCGATTTCAATACATTTATTATTGGACTAGGAATAATTAATAAGAAAAAATTTCGTAAGGTACCCTATAAGCACGAATACTTAGGCACTGCTCCCAATTAAAAACAAGTAGACAAAAACAAACACTCACTCAATCTAATCACGCAAATCAGGTTTAGATATGCAAACGAAGACAAAACACGATCATTATCCTTATTGTGATTTAATTTCTTAAAGACCTGTCCATTGCGTGATCCGATGTTACCTCGCCGATTAGCGAATAGCTTTATTAGTTCAATTATCGATGTAAACCGTACTATTATGTAATCTAAACAAACAATTGAACAATACGGTGCCGTGGGTGCGTATTTCGTGACTTATGTAAGTAAGAAATCCATGGATACTTGGGTAGATAGTTTTTGCGAACCCATGGTGGAGTCGAGCGTGAGTTGAGAGCGTTAATCGAGTAATGAATAAAGATCTGTTATCGGGTATTGGGAGGTATGAGGAGACTTCGTAATAGTTACCTTACCTTGTTGTTTTCTGGTTACGGGAGATGCACAAAATTGCAAAGGGAAGAAAAAAACACCAGTAGTGTTGGTTCCGACACTTAAAAGGGTGGAGAAGTGTCCGTACGATCCAATCCATCCATCCATACTAAAATTATAAATTCTAAAGACTGTCTGTCTGTCTGTGCGTTACCTTTTCACGCCTAAACCGCTGAACCGATTTAGATGATATTTGGTATAGAGATAGCTTGAGTCCCGGGAATGGACATAGGATACTTTTATCCCGATATTCCCACGGGATCGTGACTTATGCGGGTGAAACCGCGGGGCGCAGCTAGTCTTCTATAAGTGAGTTGCCTAAGTCAACTACAGCCCTATGGGAACTTTATGGCGGCTCGGAGCATGAGGAGAGTCGCTGCGCAGTAACAAATTCACGTGTCGGCGGGGGTGAGGGGTGAGGTACTGCGCCGCGAGTAGCGCACTTCAGAGCAGTCATAAAGATTGAAGCTACCTTAGGTAGCGTAACTCCGCGAACGTGATGGGTATCGATATCTTAATTTCCCATCATCTTAAATACCTATCACGGCTGCAGAATTTCGTTAGCTAATTTAATCTGTCAAGCTCCGCTAATGAGACACAAATCACAATTGATTTTTTATTGTTTCGTCGCAGATCGGCGATGCGCGCCGCTGGACCGCTTAATTTCGCCGTATTAAGTTGTAAATGTTGTAATGTGTGACCATATCGCTCATTTGGAGAAACATCGACGTAAATGTATTTTTTCCCAAAAAATGAGTTAAATATGACAAAGCACTTAGAAAGCGTATTTACGCTAGGAGAATAAATACCTACGCAAAAAAAAAAGTAAAGTAGCAGATACGTCGATGTTTCTCCAAATGAGCGATATTATCCCTGCGATATTATCCCTCTTAATTTATCATGCGAACTTTCATTTTCTGACTCCTTAGGGCTCAAACCGGAGGTTAGCACTTGAAAGTAAAGAAACGCTAGCAGCTGCCTTATAATATTTAGCATTAGCAGCAAGTTCTTCAATTATGCAACGCGCATGCGACATGCAGTCGTGACAGCCCAAGTCGGTGGCATGAAATTGTCATGACATATTGAGGTTGCCAACGTGACAAAGTGACAACACTGACAACTATACAACACTCATGTTCACTTATGCTAAATCTAACGCCCTAACTGAGTTGTAACGTTTTTTGTGTCAATATGTACCTACTTCTTTTGTTTTGGTTTTTTGGAATGTTGGAGTGAAGTTATTCCTTTGAGGACATAGCTAGCTCTGCAATAAAGGGTGGCAGGATCATCCAGGCGTAACCTGTTACCATGGATTCCGTAGGTAGGTACATGATTCTGAATCCCCTGCGTTGAAATTTTTAATCAGTTATTAAATAACCCTCCTTCTGGCGCAGGCGGGTAAAAAAAAAATGTTGTTTCATACATTTTCTTCCACCGCGAGAAAAAAAAAGGTTACACTTTTCTATGAAACAGCAGATTTTTTTTTTTGATGATCGATGATAAATTTCTACGTCAGAGGTCTAGAATCATGTCGATGTCCCTGCCACCTCCTGTGTTATAAGAACCATTCTGGAAATTTTGGACCAAAGTACCATAGATAATTTTGACTTACTTTTGGTTCTGAAACATGTAGAGGAAACGCCAACGCCAGCACAACAAGCTACTCGAAACTGTAAATTTTTCCCAATCATCATTGAACCTTCTGGTCAAGCGATAAAGTTGAAAATCTATTAAAGAAATTTGACAGATTGTAGTAGCTTGATGTGCTGGCGTCTGTACAAAAATTGTAGTCTGTAAGTTTCCGTCATTATGCCCATTCCAAAATTAAGCAACGGAATGTTCTAAGTCTTAGCAGCCATGATAAAATGAGTCAACAAAGACATTTTACGACTTCAAGAATCAAGAACAAGGTTTTAAGTTCAGTTTTAAAGTGCGTTCACCTCGTTTCGCCGTAGGGCCATTAGAAGCTTCGAACAGCGGATTAAAAAAACAAAGATCATTAAGACTAATTCTACCGAGTCATTATCTCTTCGCTATTAGGCATTTAAAAAACAAACACTACAGATTTCGGAGCCTCAATAAAGTTATAAATAAACTAGCTTCTGCTGGCGTCGCTGGCGACTCGTGAAATTTCTTGTTCTCCTAATCCATCCCGTGACGTCGCATCACTTGCCCGCGCTATTATTTCATTTTCGCTTAGCGTTTCTGATTTATTTTTCTTTTTGCTGCTCCTAAGGCCTTCCTCAAGAATCTAGCAATGTTATACATGGTCCCATTAAAATAGATGGATAAATTTTAACACAGCGCTCAAAGTACGTCTTACCAAAGATATCCAAGCAAAAAAAAAAACACTGATTCTTTAATCAGTGTTTTTTTTTGCTTTGATATCTTCAGATCTTTCTTTATCTTTTTTTTTTAGGTCAAAATAAAATCACTTTTGATTTTATTTTGACCTAAAATAATAAAGTAGGTATTTTCGTTAGTTGATTATTTTTCTTGTAAGTACCACGGGTAAACGAAGTTGCCCTTAGTACTATTGATAGAACTTGGTTTGCCCATGGTCCGATTGATAGAACCACCGAAAAGAAAAATACCCTTGGTCCTACTAGTAGAACTACGCGGTCGAACCACGGGCAATTAACGGTATATAATGCGTTTTTCTTATATATATTTTACCATCGTCCTTATTTTGGTGGTCTGAATGATTTCTAAAAGATTGTCCATCTATTTTAATGGGACCTTATATAGCCTATAAATAACCTTCCTCAAGGATTGGACTATCAAATGCAAAGAGATTTGTTTTTAAATCCAACTGGTAGTTCCACCGATTAGCGCGTTCAAATAAATAAACAAACTCTTCAGCTTCATTATTAGTGTAGAAATATAGGCCTCGACCAATGAAAGTTTACACGTTGAACTAATGGTATAGTGTATTCACATTCTTATGAATCGAATTGAAAACCAATTGGCAACGCTTCCTGTTCGAGGCATTGACACCTCCGGTGATCAAACTATCATTATTTATGTATTAGAGAAAAAACTACCGAGAATTTTGTTATTGTTTGTATTTCTTCCGTTAGATCTTTCTTTGTTTTTTCGGTATTAACCTACTCTTAATGTTTTTGCTACGCTTCGGAGTCTGTGGTTCGTCGAGTCTCTTGACCAGAGGATTCTCTTTGCCTTTTTGTTGTAGTATCTAGTGCTGTTACTTCAACTCCTAAATCTTCAATGGTTTCAACAGCAATTGTAGTAACGAAAATCTAAGCACTATTAATAATTTTAATGAGCATAAGTCCAGCCTTTCTAAGCCCCTTACTTAGAGTTCGATTCATAATATGCTTTTAATAATTAAAGCAATCCTTCTAGACATTTAGTTTAGCAGTTAGCAACTGTCTCTATTTACCTCAAGATCTTAAGCGATTTATATGCTGCCATTGACAATGGCATAGTCGCCAGTTTGCCACAGCTTAACAACATTTTTGACAAATGGGCATACCTTGATGAATGGCCTAATACCATTACACAAAGCAGAATATTCTGCTAACAACCAGATCGGGGACAACAAAGCTAGCCCAGTGACGTGACTATGACGCTGTCACCCATCCCCATTGCCCTACTAACGTCATAAAATGTCAGTACCATACCAGCACAATAATTTTATGCCAGTATGGGCCAGTATGCCACACAATGGCACAGATTTCAATGAGAGTGAGCTATTGTGACAGATTGTATCTCATCCGGTTAATTTAGCATTTAAATGAGAACTTATACAATTTGGAGTACAACGGAGACCTAATAATGTACCTAGTTAATTAAATGTTGAACAGTTAATTAAAAAGGAATATTTAAAGGTGGGGAAATTGGTACTTCAATTAAATCTTGCTTTTATTGTTTTAACGCGGAACTTTTATAAATTTAGAAGCGTTTTCAAACGTTTAAAGTTAAGTGAGCTCTCGTATTGAGGAACAAATATTTTTTTCTTGTACAGACGCGTAGGCGCCAGCACATCAAACTACTACAATCTGTCAAATTTCTTTAATACACTTTCAACTTTATAGCTAATGCATAAGGTTCAAAGTTAATTGGGAAAATTTGACAGCTTCGGGTAGGTTGATGTGCTGGCGTCTGTACTTGTCTTGGTAGTTAGATGCCATACCACATTTTATAAGGTATAAATAACATTTTGGTTACAGACTTGATTTCTGCAAAGGAGTCGGAAAGCCTATTGATGATGACCAATTCTCCATAACTTCTCCGAATCAATTTATACCTACCTCTCAACCCAGGAACAAGTTTCAGTACGCTCCAAAAAAACGGTGAACGTAAAAGTAGTAAGACCATGAGTCATTGATGACGCGGCCCATTCATAAGTAAGGTGGTCGAGAATGTCAGAGGGGCAATTCTACTAATTTTAAGAACGTTCACAGTCTGATCTCAGTCTCAATCTGTCAAAAATACCTCTAATTTCCATACATTTTGACAAGTTTTTGAAATTTGTTTGTCGCTGAGATGAGACTGCGACTAGATTTTGAACGTTTTAAATTACGAGAATTAGCCTTCAGATTTGTTCTTAGAACACAGTTGTCTCGGAACTCAAGTTCACCAGGTACATCCTGACTCATGAATTTGAAAATGGAATACTTCGCGTCGTTGTGTGGATTGGTTGATTAAATAGTGGCCATTTTGGTTTTTATGAATGAAGGTGTGTAGGTTTTTTTTTAAAGATTGTCATACTATGTTTGTGTTAAAGAGGTCGCATAGTAGTGTTGATTAGTAGGTTCACTAGTAGCCATTTTATGGTTAGTAATTATATGAATGAAACTGACTACGATATTTAGAATTTTGACCCCTTTACCCCTTTATTCATAAACGTTGCCTAAAGTTAAGTAGAGGTTAGTGCGACTGTTTAACCATACTTACATTTTTGATTTTTAAACGTCACTTTACATGAATACCTAATCGTTTAGGTATAAAAGAAACCCTTGAATGTTTTGTAGAATACAGCAGAATACTTAATCACATTCAGGTTGAGCAGATCTCGAATTCTAATAAAACCTACCTACTTATTAAAATAGTTAATTGGAGTCTTGATTTACAGATAATATTTAATAAAGTATTGTTTGTTACTTCAAATACATATTTTTCAAAACCAGTCATTTGATGTTTAATCAACATTTTTTCCTTCATAACCTTGTACTAAGTTCAATGTCGAGCCAAAATTAAGTTAAACCAGTTCGAACTCACATTACCTCATAATAAAAACAAGAATAAAAAACATTTTTATAAGGAAGACGGTTGTTTTTTTTATATAAAATGTTTACATTTTTCACTTTTAAGTTGTACAGACGCCAGCACATCAACCTACTACAATCTGTCAAATTTCTTTAATAGATTTTCAACTTTATCACTAAAGCATAAGGTTCAAAGTTGATTGGGAAAATGTGACATAGGTGTAGGTTGATGTGCTGGCGTCTGTACTTACCCCACACAAATTTGTATAACACTACTTGCTATGTAAATATCAGCGACAGGAAGTTATTATAACATCATCAATATCCTATAAACTAAGTAGCAAAAATACATATTATTGAAGCTAACTCAAAAACTACCCAAGCAAAGTTAATAAAATTTATATGGGACCATCCCCAAGGCATACCCTAGCCATTAAAATAATAATTTTTGAAATCGATTAACAATTGCCGAAGATATCGCGTAACAAACACACAAAAAAAAAAACTGTCGAATTGAGAACCTCCTCCTTTATTGAAGTCGGTTAAAAAGTGAAGATTTTCATAAAGATAATCGTATGATGAACATCAGCTGTTTTAATTTCAAATATTTAAAGCGTTAATAAATTCGAAATGCAGAAATCCATATCCTGCAGTTTTCCATTTCATAATAGGAACTTTCATTTTCAGCTAGCGTGAATTAGACATGGCGCATACCGCATACCAACGAAGGAAAAAGTAATTTAAAAAATAAAGGATTCTTATCAAATCAAAGAAGATTGGTATGTTATGTTGGTATCTTCTTAAAAGATAAATATTTAAATTAATAATAGTCTTTCTTTATGCTATAGTGGCCGATTATAATCCTTCATTCTGCAAGAATATTTGCGCCCCTACGTCCGGCTTAGAAGAACAGATTACAGTCGGATGACGATAAAATTCAGTCGATTGCAAAAAAATAAAATTATAAGTAATAGAAATGGCGCCTTTATAGATAAGGACAGGTGAAAGATACAAACTAGAGAACAAATTGTCCTACAATCCCTTTGATTTTTACAGATTTATGTATATTTTCATTTTTCACACATACGCGCAGTTTTTCATTGCTTATTGTGCTAGCAAAAATAAAGAAAATTCTTTTATTTAGTTCCGGCTAAAAGACAACCAATATAACATTAAAATAATTTCTACTAATAAAAAAATATTACTGCTATTATTAATTAGGTACTCTGTGGTTTTAAGCTCTAGAAAAAATAGGGTGATTCTGAGAAAGTACAGAACTTCCATAAATTCGTTACTATCAATTATTGATTCACCAGGATTCCCTAAAACGCAATGCCTTTACAAGATGTACACAACTACACAGGAAAGTTTGTACTATTAATGTTGAAAGGTACAAAATACTTTTCCCAAATAGGGATTTGACCCGGGAAAACCAGTTGCTGACTTGCTGCGTCATTCCACTACAATGATATTTGAATTGCTGCACAATTATATGAATCAGAAATTTACTGACTGGTCTCTTTGGGCAAAATAGAGCTAAGTATGTTGTTATATTACTAATTCCAATTCGAGTTGCTACGGTAAGTTTTAAGTATCCGATCAAGGAAAATCAGGTTCGTCCCTACTCTCACGGATCCCGGCTCTACACGATTCAAAAAGTCCCAACACTACAAGGAACGATAAAAACTACCTAAAAAAAGTAAGGAATTGTAACTTTCAGACATTTTAGTACATTGATGAAAGCATCGGTAGAATACATTATGTATAGGAAAGGTACATTAACGCAACCAAACCTGTTGTTATAATTACACTAAGGTCCTACGCAAATCGATACCCAAGAAAAACAAACTTTTCCTTCCATAATGCAAGGAAAGCATCTTATTAGAAATCTCATAACCACATGACGTAAGATTTCACTTGCACTTAAAATATATTTTATCACTTTCTAATGACGCACCGGACAAAGATTCCCACGTCCACGAAACGAAAAAAAAAAGCTCACTACTGTTTTAATAAAAGTAATGACTTCATCAAGAATGGATACTCTACTACAAATGGCGCCAAAAAATAGGCTGTTTAAAAATATTCCTGTGCTTAATAATTTAATTGGGTGATTCTATAATGATTGTGAATTTACAATAATTCATCTTTTGAAATTACTTTATTTGTATTAGTTTTATCGAGTCATTTGGCATGATTTTATTTTAATCTACAATTCATAAGATCTTCGGAGACCAAAGTCCCATATTTGCCAGTAGACTAATAAATCCATACCGTTTATCTATGCCACAAAAGCCTCTTTTGGCCCACTAAAATAAATAAACAAGCAAGTTAACAATTCATCATAACCCATATTCTTCTTATGTTAGTGTACTGTTTATTGCAAATGTTGAAGAAAGCGTAGAAATCGGATAACATACGTATCTAATTTTATTGAGTAATTCTCTAGCGTGAATAATTACAAACAATAATTTTATTTCACGTTGCCAATGGAGCTACTCTTGGCTTCTATCTAAAATCAATTTATTACACCTCATAATAATAATTATGTAATGTGTTCATGTTTTTTTAAAAGATGGCAACTTATATAATTAACCTATATACATATTAAAACTGTTTGGCGAATCATTTCCTATTCAACATTTCTGAATGATTCCGCTGCATTACCTAAGTGTGATTAGGTATTTTTAAATTTTTTGGATCAGTTTCGTTTAAGCAGGTAAGTAAGTAGTAGGGGTAGGAGTTTAGTTCAAAAAGGTTTTTTTTGTGTAAAATAGTAAGATTGATTTTAATTCTTACCTTTTGCACTTTCGCGGAAAAAGGTATCACGTCGCTCGTTGGACCTGTAGAGGAAATGAAAGGGATTAGTGGTTGAATCATCAAGAATTCATGGCGTTAGGTTTTGTTCCGGAGCCACGTCACCTGGTTATCTAGTCTATCATCAAAGACAAGCTCAAGTAACTACTAACAAAGTAGGATTACGTCGAAGATAAAGAAATATATTTATAAAAGGAAAACAAAAGGATGGGTGGTAAAAACAAGACATTTTGAAATGTCAGTTCAAAGGAGTAGGAATGCTTTCAGACATTGTAACATTGAGGTTTATAAAATTACGGACAGCAAATACAACTCCTTTTATTGAATGTCATTGCAAAGAAATTAATTCATACCAATTATATGATAATTGAAAAGAAAAACAATGTTTAATGATAACAGTAACATGACAATGTTTATGTTCCCTGTAGAAAGTTCTAACATTCTTCGTGATTTTTTGCAACAATTTTTCTTGCCGTGAAATTAATGGACTTTGGTTATGGATCGGGACAAATATGTCGTGATTTATCGGGACGTCTTTATCACTTGAAGTCTGACATCTGACTGATGGGCCTCATATTTGTATCAGAGACAGCATCAGCAAGAAATAGGAACGCTCTCCATGATTTGTGCTATGAGAACTTATTTTTCTTAGGATGACTAACTGTTATTACGTAGCTCTGTTTATGGTGAGAAGTACCGAAGTACCGTATATTCAGAGAATCCTAAAGTACTAATTAATTTAATTTGTAAAGACAGACACTTGTTGGTCAGAAGTTTACAGCAACTGTTCCCGATTCAGAAATTAGCAATCTTCATCATAATCTTCATTTACCATGTTTACGGCAATTTTAGGAAAGTGGTGTAAAGATAAATGCCGATAATATCAATAAACCTCAGTAATGCCGATGTTAACCGCTAATACATCGATTTAGATGATCAAGTGTGCAGTGTACCGTACCACGAGATTTTACCGCCATTAGCTTGCTTGTAATGGCAGCGCGGCCGGTGCGAACGAATGTTCGGCATATTTCACGATGATTTAGCACAGAAAATGTAGAGAGGACTGTGCGTTAAATTTATTTGTACAGCGTATTGACCTGATTCGTGTAATAGTTGTAATTATTGCGGCTCAATTAATTGTTCTTGGAACATATTACATAGATGCTCTTGATTGGTAACCATAATTGTTGCAGAATAGACCCAGTTTCATGTCTCCCTTGCGTGCGACTTTATATTGGTCTACGAGGGGCATAATCTGGTCAGTAAGAAGACATTTACGTGCTAGTTATGAATAATCTAGAACCGGATTGGTTAATTAAGACTTAAATCACAGATAAGCATTATACAAGAGATACCGTGGCCCCTGGCACAGGCAACTAAAGGAACACAGGTCCTGTGGGTTTTAGTCAGTAAAAGTCTGACACGCACTCTCGCACGGAGAAGTTATTTGATAATTTTCCAACCAAAAAAAAGTAGACCTTAGGTAGGTATAGTCAGGATAAACGATAATTAGGAGACGGGCGTAAAAGCAGATAATTGATTCAATTAAAACAATATGGCAAATGCAGACACTTATGTAATAAACTTACAAATACAAAGCGTTATGTATTACATAATCCTCGTATCGAGTAGGTACCTACATCGTTTCAAGATTTTTCTATTACTTTCTACAAACATATAAGTAAATATTTATTTTGATTATCTAATAGTTCTTTCTAATATCCAATTCCTATACTTTTCCGGTCGTTAGTGAGACCCCTTACCCCACACACTATAGGGTGGCAATGACATCGAAGCGCAAACTGTGGGGTAATTGCGTATCAATCACAATCACAATCACAATCTGAATCAATTTGAAGGATAATGATAATCCACTGCTTCATATCTTCGAAAAATGTGTCTGTTTAACAACGTGAATAACGCAATGAATGTTGCTGAACTGTCAAAATGAAAGCCATTGCTACTGTTTGGTGCGAAACTTCTACCAAAATGAGTGTACGATTTAGACCTTCTTTTATGTATGGGAAATCATCAAATGAACCCTCCCGCTCTGGGTGGAGCGGAAGGGAGTGTCAGACTCTTACTGACTAAAACCCATCCGTGTTCCTTCCTTAGCCTTTTATGTTCCGGGGCAGCGGTAACCCTTTCGGACAATCCCGCAACCCCGGCAGGCTTCGGCCCTGGCAGGCCCCTTCCTTTTTGCTGACATCTCTATCGCAATTTAGACCTATGTTGTCTTATATTACTAAGCTTGCAAGAAGCTAACTGAACAAGCTCTCACGAAAAAAAATCATGTCGACGTGAGCACCTCCTTTTTTTCGTCGTTTAAAATGAATAAGCTTGCATGTCTAAGTACTTTGAGGCTTTTCGATATTACTTATAATGAAAATATCTACAATGCTAAGCTATTTGTAAAGCTACCATTTCCTAAGCTCTGTGCAAACAAAATACTAAATATTTTCACCGTACACCATCGCTATAATGATTATTTTAATGCAGTTGATTGTATGTAAAGTTGGAATGGGCGTGTTTAGTTATTTCGTTACCTGCCTGACTCACTGACAGCCTGGTGACAATACCCGACGCATTATATATTCATATTTGCCTAGGCTTTGCTTGTTAACTTGTTACGCAGTGGATTGGCTCCATTGTATGAGGAACTGGAATTTTAAAAGGAATGAGAGCAAGTTTGAATGATGTGGATAAGACTCAATGTTTAAAGAAAGAGTATTTTGCGACAGAAAAACTTAATAACGTCACTCTTGAATCTCAACTTAGAAAATTGCAATGGTCGTTCCTAAAAACACCGATCAAGAGATTCGATTAAATATGGGACCATCTCTACTAAGTCCGTTTCTGGCGGTGGCCCTTCATATTCTTCTTGGTGAAGCTAGTAGTTTTTATAAGCTACTTTGTTGCGCCACAAACTAGGAAATTCAAATAGCAACCTTTTGATAAAAACGAAGTTGTTGCATGACATGCAGCTGTAACGTTTAATTCTATTCTTGATGCGCATTTGTTTTTCAACCATTCTGTACAATGCACCTGCATTTATCATAAGCCATTCTAGGAAACTGCATTTGTTTATAGTACCCTAGATCTAGACACACTTAGCTTAAAGGGCCGGTACTTATAGTGAATGGTATAAAAAAATCAATATGACTTTCTAATGAATTGCCTCCAATCCGGCACGCTTTTGGCGCCAATAGTCGGGTACGCCTTCTACTTGCAGATTGGCTATTTCCTCGTAGGACTCGGACCGACATGCGACATAATCAATCAATCAACTCAGCCTACCGCAGTCCACTCGACATAGGCCTTTTCCAGGTTATGCCACAACAACGACCATTTGTGCCACAACATCCTGCCCTCCGCCTTCCGCATCCAGCCTGCCCTAGTCACCTCCTCCATCTTGTTGGGGAGCGTCTCACGCTACGCTTGTCAATATGCGGTCTCCGACCCTCCAGGACTCGTCTGCTCCACCGTCCATCGGTCCTTCGACAAACATAGCCAGCCCGCTTCCATTTCAGGTTGCTTACCTTCTAACAAAGAGAATTAAACCACCATTGCCTTCAAAGCATGGTATTAAACCAAATGATTGAATTGATCTCCAAATCTCTACATTTTATCGATGCTGGACTTCTATCAATGCTGGAAGATCAATTCTGTATAGAAATAGCTTATCAGCCAAATAGTTGTACTCCAAAGACATTTTTCTAAGCCACATTACTCATTAGCAAGACTCTAATGAGTTAAAAACTAAGAAGTAGTTCTTAGTTTTTAACTCATTATAGTCTTGTTTATGTCTTCATATCTCGACCGGATGGGCATCGTCGATAACTCAGTAGCCATACAGCCATGTAGTCATTGGCCACACACAACCGCTTACTTGTAACTTAAACTTTTGCTCGACGAAATATAATATTGCTCGGGTTACGAATGGGAGTTAAAGCGCTTGTCATAGCAGGTTACATGATCAGAAGATTAACTTTGTGAGACACTTAGCAAAAGGTCAGTGTGATGCTGATCTGAAGGGGGCAATTCTTATAATTTTAAGAACGTTCACAGTCTGATCTCAGTCTCAATCTGTCAAAAATACCTCTAATTTTCCTACATTTTTGACAAGTTTTTGACATTGATTGTCGCCAAGATGAGATTGCGACTAGGTTTTAATTACCAATAACCTTTGTATATACCAAAGGCTTACCTAGCCAAAGTCACAGACTTAAATATCAAGCAGTATCGTCATTTCATCACACACGATGCCCGTTCAAACTAAACTACTGCAACGCCTCGAACATGGCCCAGCGATAAAATATCACAATTCTTCATACATTGCTTCTTCGCTTACTTATCAGATTTAATTTATAGTGTGGAGTCGGCAAAACATCTCGTTTAATAAGTCATGATCTCGAATAAGGCGCGAACTGGAGACTGTTGGCAATTGTTTATGTATCGTCATACGAGATCGGTGGCTCGACACCGGGTGAAGACTTATATGGACGAGAGAATAAAGTGATAAAATATTATTAGGTTGTATCACAGATATAGATCTACATCTATATCTGTGGGTTGTATTGTGAGCGGTAAGAGGAGTGTTTGCAACGTTAGATGGTACTGAGAATTTTTTTACCATTATTTTTTTAAAGCTACTATAGTATTTATCTTGAAATACGGATCACTTATCCATAAATTAATGAGGAGTGGTCGTAGTCTTCATCACTGAGGGTCCAATTTAGATGGAGGAGTTCGTACAAATTTTATTGTAAAGTCGAATAGCCGAATTCTGGTTTCCACTTTTATCAACTTATAGCTTACATAACATCACGCCTATATTCCCCAAAGGGTTAGGTAGAGGTTCATCTATAGCACGCCCACATTACTGTACTTTTCGAAATTGCCATCAACCGGGCACAAATCTAGACTCCAGGCTGCTACTGAGAAATACTAGATGAAAAAAGAAAAAACCCAATAGCACAGCACGACCCGGGAATAGAACCCCAGACCTTATGCTCAGTGCTCAGTAGTAGGGCTTGCGACCACGAGGCAGTTTTGCAGCTAGTTCATTTTTATTGGATAATCTGGCTTTGACTAGGTGGGCAAAGATCGTCACTCACTGGACGCCTGAGGCAGGACATCGCCGTCGAGGTAGACCAAGACGAAGGTGGTGTGACGATGTAATATCATTCGCAGGGCCAACATGGCCAGAGATCGCACAAGACAGGGAGGTTTGAAAGAAAAAAGGGGAGGCCTTTGCCCAGCAGTGGGACACAAAATAAGCTAACAAAAAAAAAAACTGGCTTTACAGTAGGTACTTATGGGTATGCTTTGTGATTATAAAACTTTTATAATCACAGCTGTTAAAGATACCCCTATTAATACATAATATAATGAAGGAGTCACAGTCAGTGACAGTTCAATTAAAAATATAAGATTCCAAGTCGATAAAAAGTTATACCTAATAATAAAGTTACGTAAAATATCGTAAGCAGCGTGGCTCGTTAAAAAAATCTTGTTGAAATATATCAAAAACCTGTCTCTATACGTGAACGGCTATAAACTATACATATAACAGTGTACGGATGATACAAGCAGCTTCCGGATACTCTTGATTTCATCTCATTCAGTTAATACTAGCTGCGCCCCGCGGTTTCACCCGCATAAGTCTCGATCCCGTAGGAATATCGGGATAAAAAGTATCCTATGTCATTTCCCGGGACTCAAGCTATCTCTATACCAAATTTCATCTAAATCGGTTCAGCGGTTTAGGCGTGAAAAGGTAACATACAGACAGACAGAGTTACTTTCGAATTTATAATATTAGTATGGATACTAGCAATATGCCTGGGATTTACTTGCATATTTTCTAACCGGCCTGAGCCCGCAGAATTACTGCAATCCTAGGAAACACCCTTTGTACCCGTATAAAAATTTTATGACGTGCAATAACAAACATCTCCAAAAACATACTTAGTTAAAATGTAGATTTAATTGAGAAGACGAGGACATAGGAGCTAAATTGATATTACTATATTAGTTACTATGTATAGCTGTGTCCATACATGGGTGAATATCTATGTATCCATGGCTACATGTCGCCATTTTCCTTGCAAAGGAAGAAAGTTGGAAAAAACGACGGATGAACAAAAAAAATTCCAAATTTTTTGAGAGCACAACCAGTCTGTTTCACAGAATATTATTTGGAATAAAGTCTCTTTAACTATTATCCTTTATTTAATTAAATACTTACATATAAATTATATTTTTAAATATTAGAATATAAAAAAATAGTAGCCCACCGGTATCGGGAACAGAGAGGAACCTCCTAACCATAGAAATGTAATTCATATATCTATGCTCCTAACAATGCAGGCCGTGTCCAGAAGTACCGCGTTCTGAATCAAGCTCTTGATCCAGCTGCCCAACGGGAGCCACGAGAGGCTCTTGGCAATGATCGCTGAGTCCACATCCCACATGTCGACAACCTCGTGAGCCATAACTATATTATTATTACTATCATAAACATGTTATGTAACATATTTTTATGATACTTACTCGCTCGTTGAAAAAACCTGTTGTAAGATGCTACCACCAGCGTAACGCCTAAAATGTCGACGTCAATAAATCTGACAATTATTAATCTAATGAATAGATTATTTAACTTTAAAGGAAATGGATAAGATCTTAATGGTATACTAAATGCTGTCTCCATAAAATATAAAAGTTTTGCGAAAGAAACTTGTTTTTTTTTACAGCGAAACTAATAATGTAAGTACTGAGCAAATATTGATGAAAGACTGCAGAACGATAGTTTTATGCCTAGAAAAATAGTCCAAGGGCCATAGTCCAAGTTTTTATACATGAAAACAAAGAAGGATAATATACATAAATGAAAAAGCCGAACGAGCGTGGTATATAGGACTTAAATTACTAAACATCATTTGAAGTTTATACAATCTGTACCAAAGTTTACAAAACTATTTACTAACTTCTTTGACAGCTACTCGTAAAGCTTTTAACAACTTTACGATTTACCATTTACATTTCGTTATCTTTTCTTTTACCCCATAGACAGCACATATCAACTTAAACCCATACGAGAGCCTCAACTAACCTTCCAAAGTTCCAACGATTTCACCGACATTTCTTGACGGCATTTTAAACATAAATTCTCCTTTAAGGTTCAGCTCATAAGTTACTACCAAGTTTTCTCTTAACTTAACTGTCAATGAACTTAGCTATCACTGTCAGTGTGATGGTTAAATAACTTGAATGCTCTGGAATACATTGGTGGAAGTTTAAGAATGTTTTAAAGAAAGTTTGAAGAATTATAGTAATAATGAGTGCTCAGAATTTAACACATAAGTAATTAAGTAGTTTACTGTCAAGTCAATTCTACAATCTAGTAAGTTAAAAAAAAAATATGACATATGTAGATTTAATATCGAAGAAAATAACTACAAGACAAGGTCCAAGTCCCAAGTAACTTAAATTTCGTTTAGGGAAACCAAACTATCTACATTTATATAGTGTCAGTTTTTACCATAGAAATGTATGGTTTTTACATATCTACCTAAATGGCACTTTAGACAAAAAACAAATAAAGTTTCTTAACTGGACACTGGACAGTATTGTTCTCATGGATTTTGACTTTGTGACGAATTGAGCTTTGCATAGCAGACTGACAAAATGCCTGCAAGTCATGTTTGATAAATTACGTCTTTTGTTTCTGAGCTAAATTCTTGAAGACTATCTACCTATCATCTCCTATCTCATATTTAATAAATAAAAATGAAATTCTGTTCGTTGGCAAGCGCGTCACTTGAGAACGGCTGGGCCGATTTGGCTATTTTTTGTTTTGAAATGTTTGTAATAGTCCGAATTAGGTTTCTATATACAGGGTGACTGGAAATTAGTGGCGGAGCCGTTAAGGGGAGGTAGTCTAGGGTTTTTCCGACAGATATCACTATGAGACCTACCGTCCTTACTTAACCCTTTCCAAGATATTCCTACTTAAAGAGATAGTAATAAATCCTAAAAAAAGTGATTTTGGCCTACTTTTTTTTGTTTTGCAACAAAGATATTCTAAATAAGTAATATTAATTGTAAAATTTCCGCTACTGTCATTATTTTATGCAAAAACTGCTAAACAAAAAGTAGGAATATCTTGGAAAGGGTTAAGTAAGGACGGTAGGTCTCATAGTGATATCTGTCGGAATAACCCTAGACTACCTCCCCTTAACGGCTCCGCCACTAATTTCCAGTCACCCTGTAGAAAGAAAAATTGGAAAAAATTCAAATTCGGAAAGAACTGAACGTCTGTTTTCTATGAATTATTGAAAAAAGGACAAAGCCTGTCAGGTCAGATAGTTATGTACCTATATTCAATTGAATAATCCATCCAACGTAAAAAGAAATCGGTTCGGTAAATATTTAGTATCAGTAACAGAATTCTTTCGTTTGATAATTTCTATCGTAAGTAAACATTCGGTTATCAATAGCAAACATGGCCTAATAAAATACTTTTGCTTTTTCCCAAAATATATCTTATCTGATTATGAACTAGAACTACTAGTGGTGACCTGAATCTCGATCATATGGTTGTGTTTTAATTTTTTAATAAGGGATATTTTGAGCCTCACAGACCACGGTGAAGTTTTCAGTCGCTTTTTCAATTACAGTCTCGAAGAATGATGATACTTACATGTCATTGGTGCGATTCTGTTGTTCGCAAACTAAACTTTTAAGTCCGGTGCATCTTTTTCTTTCTATTTCATTAAGAAAAGGACAGAAGATTTTTTTTTTTTTAGTCCTGTCAAATTAATCAGCGCCTGACATACATTGACGTAATTTTAGTAGGCAAGTTTTTAATCGCTTAATCACCGCTAATGAGTCACAATTGATTTTCTATTGTAATGGCCCGCTAGCGGCCCGTTGTATGGAGTAGTATCTCATCCAGCTGCTACCAGCCATCTCGTTGCTCCACCTAGCCTTTTTTTTTTTTTTTTTTTATGGATGGGAAATCATCAAATGACCCCTCCCGCTCTGGGTGGAGCGAAGGGAGTGTCAGACTCTTACTGACTAAAACCCATCCGTGTTCCTTCCTTAGCCCTTTATGTTCCGGGGTAGCGGTAACCCTTTCGGACAATCCCGCACCCCCGGCAGGCTTCGGCCCTGGCAGGCCCCTTCCTTTATGCTGACATCTCTTTGAGGCGCGCGTGGAACACGTACGCGCCGTCCGGCACGGGCCTGGTCCTGATCGGACGGTGAGCTACCCATTACTCTCCGTCCGCAGGCCCGCACCTACGGTGGCCGGGAGTCGTCACGCGGCTCCCGACGCCCGGAGCGTCTACCGCGGCGGCTGGGGTGTGAGGCTCTCTCCCTCAGCCGTTCCGCCACCTCCTTCGCTAGCATGACTGCTTCGCAGAAGGAGGTGACCGCCTCCCACTCCCTCTCGCCCCGGACCATGGCTTGAACCAGGGCCGGACGCGAGAGGTCGCCGCCGCTGTCGATCGCCTCTACGAGGGCACGGCGGTGCTCCGCCCATGCGGGGCAGACCTCCACCGTATGCTCCACCGTGTCCTCTGGGCGATCCTCGCAGTGGTGACACCCGGGCGTCTCCTCCCGCCTGATGATGTGCAGGAACCTCCCAAAACATCCGTGTCCGGTGAGGACCTGCGTCAGGCGATAGGTGAGGACGCCGTGACGCCTCTCTAGCCACTCCTCAAAGAGGGGTCTTATCGCCACTATCGTGGCGTGCCCTGCGCTGGGTTGCGAAAGTCGCTCCTTCCATGCCACCATGAGATCGTGCCGGAGGTCTGTCCGCTCCGCCGCGATTTGCCGCGGAAGCGGAGTTTCCCCCCGGCTCAGTGCCTCCGCGCGCCACTCATACAGGCGCGCTAGGACTATCGCCTCCAGATCCCATGGCGGCAGTCCGGCAAGGAGGCTTGCCGCCTCGCCCGAGATCGTGCGGTACCCCCGGATCAGCCTTACGGCTACCGCCTTTTGGGGCGCGTTCAGATAGTGGGCGGCTCGCCGCCGCAGAGAACGCGCCCACACCGGGGCCCCGTATAGGGCCATGGAGCTCCACCTAGCCTGAGAGCGTCTTACCGTACGTTTACCGATTCGCGATCTCCACTCAAATCAATACGTTTACCCCAACGGTCATCGGTTCTACGGCTAATATGGCCGGCCTATTGCCACTTCAGCTTGCTTATTCTGCAAGCCTGTCTGTACAAACAGACATTTAAGTGGAGACAGACATTTGTGTGCAGGGCTTGCATGGAGGCTGATGAAACCGTTGCACATGTGCTCTTTGAGTGCACAGGCTTCACCCAGATTAGATCACAGTTCCTCGGGACACCCAAATCATACTCAGACATTCTCAACAGACCAGGAGGGGATCCCTTCTTTTCGCATAATGTTCTTTGTCCTAATATACTTCGGCATAACGATTTTGGCACAATTTGTTTTGGCATAATAATACTTCGGCATAATTTTTTTAGGCATACATTTTATGTTGGCATAATCATCTTAAAGACTAATTTGTTTTGGCATAAATTTGATTCGCATAACGTTAGTAGGCCTAATGACTATTAGCATAATAATATTTAGGCATACAATTAATATAATTTATACATAACATTATGTAACTTAAACGATTTTTCAATCGCGAGATAACTTTTATCTGAAGAATATATTAGATGTTTTGACAGTTTTTGTATAAAAAAATATGTCAAACAGTTAACTTCTATTATGAGAAATAAATATGGCGGTTATTCCTCAGATATAAGTTAACTGATTGAAACGGGAACACCCAAATACTCCGAAATATTTTATTCCGAATTTCGATGTTCCGATTTTCAAAAGTCCGAATTTCATAATACCTAAGAATCATAATGTCTATTATTAAAAATCACGAAATTTATTTTACCGAAAGTCATAAATGCGACTTGTTTGTTTTCCGATTTTCATATATTCGAAGAATCAAATGCTCGATGGGTTCGCGGTCCGAAAAACGACATTCCGATTTTCAATACTCCGAAATATTTCCGTTACCGTTACCGCACCCGAACTCAACGAACGCAATAGACGACGTAGGATGCAAGAGCGAGCGAAGGGCACTCCGAGGTTCGGTTTGGTTAGGTTACTTTAAACCCTTTACACAGAAATAGGGGCCCCGCGAAGCGGGGCTCCGTCGACATAGGATGCAAGAGCGAGCGATGGGCACCCCGAGGTTCGGTTTGGTTAGGTTACTTTAAACCCTTTACACAGAAATAGGGGCCCCGCGAAGCGGGGCTCCGTCGACATAGGATGCAAGAGCGAGCGCTTGAATGCTGCATGCTGCATGCTTGCTTGCATGCTGCATGCTTGCTTGTTTGTTGCATGCTTGCTTGCATGCTGTATGCTTGCTTGCTTCGTGCTTCCTACAGCGAAAAAATAAAAATATGTTTTAATATCATTATGCGTAAATAAATTTATGCTTTAGGATATTATGCTTAAAAAAGTTATGCTTTAGAACTTTATGCTTAATAAATTTATGCTTTACAATATTATGCTTAATCATTATTATGGTTAGAGAAATTATGCTTAAAAAAATTAGGCGTAAGCTGTTATGCGTAATTATATTATGCGAAAATATAATTATGCCAAACAAAATTATGCTAAGTTATATTAGGTCTTAAAATTTTATGCAAATGGATAGGGAACCGACCAGGAGACCTAGTCAGCTTCTAGAGGGAGGTGGGCTGGTTGGAATAACCACCGACGGCCGCCATGGCTCACGCACAATGGTCCATTTGAAGGGCTAAGTGCGGAAACCAAACCCATAGACATAACGTAGAACATAGAACATAGAACAGACATTTAAGTAGATAATATTGTTTAAATTGAATTACATACCAATAAGCTTCCTTCCAATACCCTTTGTTTACATTTATATTCTGCGAAAAATCTGCAGTAAGTAATTATGGCTTCCCAGCCCCCATGCGTGCAGCGCAATGCTAATCTACTAACTATATTATATGAAGCCCTAGTACTTCTAAATACCACGCAGCCTATTGCACTACTGTTTATTTAATTTGAAACCGTTTAAATAAGTGAGTAAGGTTGAAAATTGAATCATGGTTTATAGTTTGTTGTTTCTCTACTCTAATATCATTAGCACAGATAAACTTGGTTTATTTTATGACTGCTTTAAAATTACAATAAATGTGTTTATTACGAACAGGAAAATCAAAGTTACAGTAATTGTCTCGGGTATTTCCTTCCGCCAGCTACAAAAATGGACATGGTAGTAAGTCAAATCAATCCGTCTAGCCTTTTCCCAAGTAAGATGGGACCGGCTTCCAGTCTGACCAGATGTAGATGAATACCAGTATTCTACATGGAGCGACTGACTATCTGACCTCCACAACCCAGTTACTGGATAACACATATCCTTGACAAAGCCGAATGTCAGACTTTCGGGCTTCTGACTACCCGTAACAACTCAGTCAAAGATCGACGAATGACAGTTGGGACCAACTTCTTAACGCGCTTTTCCGAGGCACGGAGGGATCTCGCTCAGTATGTTATGATGGTCACCTTTCCTGCATCCGGTTAGACTGGAAGCCGACCCCAACATAGTTGGGAAAAGGCTAGGCAGGTGATGATGTGGTCACCTTTCCACGGACCGACCTCGACAAGCGATGATCCGTTCGGCTGATATTAATAAAATTAGCCTCGAGCTCCTCAAAAATAAACATGGTAAGTGTGTTTATTTCTTTGGCTAAATGATAGAAGTTTTAGTAATGGCTGTTCTCTTCCTTGTAATTATGAATCAAGGTTCTACGATTTTCAGGGAAAATTACAGTAAAAAATACATAAATGGATGATTTAGGCGACTGGGTCAAACAAATTCAAAGGTAAAACAAAACTTTATGGGAATTAAAGTGATTGTGAGTACCAGCTATAGAGTTATAGTAGGCACACCCACATTTCGCCAGTTATGTTTGTCCCAAGTCACGTGGCGAGCCTATTGCCTTTAACCGGGCACAAATCACGACTTCGGGCTTCTACTGAGAAATTCCTAATGGACAAAACCCAATAACACTTTGCCCGGTCAGGACCCATAGAAATTTAAAGCAGGATCTCATGCTCGCTCAGCAGTAGCGCTTGCGCTTGCTTGCACTAGACCAAAGAAGCAGGCCAGTACACCTTCAGTACAATAGGTACATAATTTTTATTTAATAAAATCCTTAGGAATGCATAAAACGAAGTAAACAGACAATAATATGTAATTATTAATTAATTTTCCTTATATTTTAACTATTATTAGCTCACCATTGTCTTTTGAGAACCACATAACATGCCTCGAGCTTTGGTTTATGTTTTTTGTACGTTTAATTACTGCCACAAGTTTTTGTTAGTTCAGAAATATATTAAATTCTTCCTGTGTGTTTAATTGCGCGTAGATAACATGTTTTTAGTCACAACGATAATTAATTTGCTAGATTAAAAAATCTTCTAGGTACTTATAATATAAAATATTGCAAGAATAAAATATAGGTCACCTAATTCTACGGTTATTAATTATGCTCCATAATAGGTTTGTGTGATTTACCGATTGACAGAGTAGTGCACAAACGAATACAACATTCATTGTGTGACACCTTTTGCTGAACAGTAGGGATAGTATTTTATTTTGGTTAGATTTCAACATCAAAGCATTTATTTCAATTAGGCCATTTACAGGCTCGTCTGAATTGTCAAACAGTCGATCAATTAGTCAGAAAGTTGAAACTCGTTACGTAGATCTCTATGGACGAAACGAGCAAGAAACTCCGATTACTGGGCCCTATCTAAGCAGAAAACTGTTAAAAAAATTGTCAGATTGTCGCCAGGGTGTATGGTGATTGGTTAGTGCATAAGCATAACCCATGACCACCATTTTGATCGAACCCAGTCCCATAGTTTCATAATGTCGACTCTATCGTAGACTAGTAGACACACATCTTCGGCCCATTTAATCCTAAAATGGATTATCCGTGACCGTATTACGTGAAGTGTGCGATCGACAGGAAGCCGTGTCGACTCCGACATGTTCTCGGTCACACAACGGTCGCCCGATAAACACCACGGCTTACATCCGAACAACATTATTAAAAAGTTTGCTTGTCATAGACAATTCATAAGTTTGTAGTAGGAATCTAGGCTAGTGGTTAGAATCAGATGATACTCACGTGGGACATTTTCAAATTTGTAACTGAGTTACTGCTTAAGTTTTTGAAAAGCTCCGAAAGAAAAACTAAATTGGCGGAAAAGCATCGCTACTGATCTCATCCTTGGATTTTGATTTTTCTCACGTCTAGTAGATAGTCTAGTTTGCTACGTGACCGAACCGATCCTCGGATTTAGATTTTTTCCACGTCTAGTACCCCAATCTAGTTACTATGCGTGATTTTTACGTGAAAACAGTGTAGTACGTACAGACTACAGCGCGGCAGCGTATAGATTGGACTTTTCATTTTGATAGGAGCTTAGGAACAAACTGAGAAACATAGTCAATTTTATGTCAAATAATGAGACTTTTACCGAACGCTTACTATCTTCGGACATGATATTATATTAATATTCTTTAGTCCGTACTTTTCCATTTCTTGTTCGTGAACGTAGCACATTGATAAATAAATCATATGACATTAATTTAATTGTGCTTAGATAATCTTCTCCGATACATTTGACAGACGG
This sequence comes from Amphipoea oculea, assembly GCA_945859645.1. Lineage (NCBI taxonomy): Eukaryota > Metazoa > Arthropoda > Insecta > Lepidoptera > Noctuidae > Amphipoea > Amphipoea oculea. Next base: position 17,334,524 of record OX243865.1, on the reverse strand, counting down.
AAGTAAAATCCCCAAATTTATTATACATACTTTCAAAATCTCAATATTTGACGAGATTTGATAAGCACCGGACTTGGAATCGCGCGATGCGTAACTGGTTATTTTAATTTATTTTGACAAGTAATTATAATATTATGAAACTATGGAAATTATCGTTTGTTGTATTGGACTAGTTTTGTTACATAACTAGAGGATAGGGGCACTAATTGAGACGTGAACATTCTGAGCATGTTAATAGCAGTTAATAGGCATGTAAATTATATGCTAATGTTCGTAAATCGTAACACTTTGGATGATCTAGCATTTTGTTCTTGACTGTTCGTGTAGACATAAATTCTTGTAAATGCCTAAGGATGTAATTTTCGTGGGAAAGATGCTGCGGGATAAAATTCCTAGAATATTGATCGAATCTGTTTAAATCAGTAATGGATGAATATGATAGACCGCGGTGGGTCCGTAGATGGGTGACCATCTTTACATACCGAGACCCCTCCGTGCCTCGGAAAGCATGTTAAGCCGATAGTCCCGGCTGTCATTCTCGGATCTTTGACAGTTGTTACGGGTCGAGGTCAGACAGGCTGTCGCTCCATGTAAAATAACTATTTAGCTGCATCCGGTTAGACTGGAAACCGACCTCAACATAGTTGGGAAAAGGGTAGGTAGATTGATTGAATGAGGTGAGGCTTAATTAAAAAAACTAGATTTTCTTCTCGGTTTGAGATCTTACCTAAAGGTAGGAATTACGATAGGTACGAGGAAAAGGGTGGGATGCCCCCAGCTAGATGGACCGACGACCTTGAAAAGGTGGCTGGGACAGTCTGGATGCGAAAGGTGGAGGACAGTTTTGTGGCGTAGCCTGGGAGAGGCCTATGTCCAGCAGTGGACTGCGATAGGTTGAGTTGATTGATTGTTTGACGAGGAAAAAGCAGAGATAATTAGTTTTACGGTAACTGTAGTAACTATTACTTATAGTTTTTATGACATAAAAAAAAATCACGAAAAAGACCGACTGACCGATATTTACCTATCCTAATTCGTGGAGACTGGGACTACTGGAACATTAGATTTAGGCTAACCGATACTATACCTTAGTTTTTGGTGTTATCTTGTATTTCAGTATGAAGAACGTTGTTGAGTATTTGATCAACTGATAGATATAATCCTATACTTTTACTGAAAGTTAGTTTTAGGATGCAATATTCATAGTTATTATTACCATAAGCCTTTATAAAACGTAATGTAAAAAACGTATGTACAACATACGTGTTACTCTGCGTAGGATCAGTAGTTGAAAGTCAGGCGCGCGGAGGTGCGAGAGTTCCTGGGTTCGATTGCAAACTGCTTGAATAATTTATAGCAAGAATCTCAGTCGATAATTGATGAAGTTTCTTCCCTATGGGACGGGGTACATCTTGATGTGCAGAGACTGCACTTTTGCCCTCTCTCTAGTTATAACAGGCGTGAATTACATACCTACATTGCAATATTTTAAGTAAGTTTGGTAAGGTTTTAAAGGCAGATATTGACGTCGCATAATTATTGTAAGTTATTTATTTGCATAACATCCTACCTACCTGAGTACCTGCTACGCACTGGTTTTACCACTCATCCGATGTATTACTTTGACATAAATTCCCATTTTTCTATTTTTCCTGGATATTCTACTGCGTTATGTACCTACGTAAGCTTGCGGCTACGTTCTTGAATGATTCATTTTGTTTTTTTTTTATGACGCATAAAGTCAACAAAAAGTTAGTGATAAAAAGTTATTACTTAAGTCTTCACAGTAAGTACCAGCTTGACTTGTGTGCTTAGGAATTATTGATCTTAGTTGAGTAAATTTAATACTTTAAAAACACTTTTAAAGTGTTTACAATAAAGTCTACATTGGTTCTGGGAATTGAATTTACTCATAAAAATCGTCCCACTATTCCTACACACACTACACTTGCATACCTACAGGAACTATTGTCATTTTTGGTACATATTTTTGTTAATAAAAAGGTTTTGTAAACTTTCGACAGTTTCTACTTAGGTACCTATTTAAAATTGAAGCTATTGCTATAAGAATGTTAAATAATTCACATGTAGTTTTCTAATAAATTGATAATATTAAAAATATTTCCGAACTTACCTCCAAATTCTCAATAATAACTCGCAAAGGTAAATCACAATTTATAAATCCAGTTCAAATATTACACAAACTGTTCATTACATAAACAAAACAATATTCACAAAATTTCTCTCGTACAATAACAAATTCACACTGTTTTGTTTCAAGTTATAATGCACTAGCGCGGGAATGTTCGCAACTTAGCGTTTTTCGCGGCGCATTGTCGTGATCGTGCACTACTGTCGCACATTCCGCACGACTCCACCTCAGCAATTACGTTCGACGAATACAAAACAAGCTTGGCGCGCCGCTTTGCTATGCGTGATGGATTGGCCAGTTGACTCATCCACCGTGAACGTGTAGTATGAACATGTACGCGTTTTAGTGCCATCTCGTGGCAAATATGTGTACTATGAAACTATAGTGCCATCTAGTTAGAAATATGTGTACTAAAGATGTAGCTACTGTATTTTGACTACTCGCTAACAGATGTCGGGGTAGTAGAATTTAGTACAACCGACGAGAATGCCCAGCTTGTTTGTTTGACAAGTTCCGGTTTTTAGTGGTCATTCGTTCAACCATACAGATCTCTGACAATCATTTCATTCATTCAGTCTTTCTCTGTCAAAATGGCTGCCCCGCAGGAGGTGCGTGAAGATTTGCGCTCTGTAATTATCAAATTTTACTAGTACTTTCTTTACCAAAACTTATAAATTGATTTGATTCTCATTCGATTTCTGCTTACCTGTGTTTCAGGCGCGACGTGAACCTATCCAGGCCGTCCAAGTATTCGGCCGCAAGGTTAGTAGTGTTTGTTCCTTCCACGTGTTTGTGCCGATTTCTAAGTGATTATTTTAGTTATTTAGTCCATATTTTTACCCCGATATCAGTGTGTGGCATGAGATTAGTGGTGAAACAATTGAAATACAAACGTTCAACCCGCATCAATGTGGTATCTTGTATGGGGGCAACAGACTTAACTGGGAGCATCAGTTTCCGTTGGCTTGGCCATCCCAGGGAGCCAATCCTTCTTTGATCTACAAAAATATTACAGCTTGCTCGGTATTTCTTGAATAATACTTTGATACAAGTACTTAGTTTTGTTGCAACTATTATTTATGTGAGGAACATAACCTCACAAAATAATGTTTTTTTCAGACATAATAATTTACTTTACAGCAACCGCTCCTAAGACGACCCACTGACCCAAATGTGTATGATTTTCAGCATTCTGAGTTTGGAAAATGCACAATTTTTTTTATACTACCTATCATATTGAATTTATCATGACTTCTTCATAATGCATATTGTATGTTTTTAGAAAACCGCCACAGCCGTGGCTTACTGTAAACGTGGGCATGGAGTTTTGCGCGTGAACGGTCGCCCACTCGACCTGGTGGAGCCCCGTCTGCTGCAGTACAAACTGCAGGAGCCCATCTTACTGCTCGGCAAGGTCAGAAATATTTATTGGTGTTTGAACGCTTGTCTTCACTGTAATTTTCACTTTATCAAAATTAACTTTTAATGTTCCATTTGCATTTCTGTATGTTTTGTATAACTCAACATATTTTACATCCAGATCCAGTCATTATAAATATTATGGTTACCTATCACAATATTCTGGTAATTTTGCTTATAATTGAATGTTCATGCATTTTTCATAGAAATATAATTACTACTGTTGATAATTTACGATTTTTAATACATTTTAACTGCTCCTAAGACAACCCATTGACCAAAACAATTCTTAAAGTAGATTGTACCTTGCCAGCATGAATAATCATGACAAAACTGAACTTGCATTTCTTATTTTATCTAAGAACACACTGTTCACATTCATTTCATTTGCATGTTTATTTCACATCTTTAGTTTGCTCATGTTTGTAACAAAGTAATACTAGATTGCACGCTAACTTTGCACCCATTCTTGTAATTAGTGGTTTTGCATTGCTATTTCTATAACTTATCCACTTATCGTATTCCTTTGTCAGTTTTATAACATTTTCAATTGAAATTTAACGAATTTCAATGTCTCAACTAATTATATCAAACTGTTTACTAACACAGTACCAGAGGTTATAAAAAGTATTACACTGAGGAGACCAGTGAGTAAAAATATTACCATTTTAGACTTTTAAATGATGATTACACTTATTCCGAACCTGAGCATCTAAGGATGTGTAGTAAAGATCCAATCTGATCACCGTTTTAATCATAAACTTTTTACATTTCTGTTTATCACATTGTACTAATAAAATGTTATATTTTTACAGGAGAAATTCTCCGGTGTCGATATCAGAGTCACTGTTAAGGGTGGTGGTCATGTCGCCCAGGTGTACGCTATCAGACAAGCTATCTCTAAGGCACTCATCGCTTTCTACCAGAAATGTAAGTATAAACAAACTAATAATTTTCATTATTTTGGCTATTTTTATTTGTTTAGTGATTCTGAAATAATAGGCTACTTTGTCAAAATAATTTGGCTATTTTCAGTATCAGGAAACAAATGAAACATTACCCCTTCTTCCAAAGCTGTGTTGCCCAAATGTAACTCAGTCATTTCAGGGAGGGTAGATCAACTGTGACATTTACCAAGCAGCAATGTATCTCAATAACTTGCTAGTTTGAAATGTACACAACATTTTATCATCAGAATACAAATTAATGTAATTGATAAAAAAAAATCTAATAAAATTGAGTCAACTTTTAGTTTTTTTCTTGTAATATATATATATGTTTTTTTCTTGTAGTATTTTAAAAAGATGTCCACTTGTATCAATAAGTTGGTTAGATTTTCATTGAAAAATCTAATAACCAGTTTTTTTCAACAATATCTTATCTCATTACAGATGTAGACGAGGCATCAAAGAAGGAAATCAAGGACATCCTCGTCCAGTACGATAGGAGTTTGCTGGTCGCCGACCCTCGTCGCTGCGAGCCCAAGAAGTTCGGTGGTCCAGGCGCGCGCGCACGCTACCAGAAATCTTACCGTTAATACCATCTTTGGTACCACGGTATGGTATTGCATTGCTGTTGTTCCAGGAGTGCAATACCATTGCGTGTTTTTAAAAATAAAAAAAAGTATAAAAAGTTTTTGGATTGTTTTATTTTTGATGATGTTTGTGCACTTTGTGCACAGTCAAATAATGTGGCCACCTACTGGGCGTACCATCTACTTATAAATCAAATTCGGCGTCTTGTGCTGAAAATATAAACAACGGGGTGACATCTACCAACCCACGCTGGCTGGGCCCGCGTGGTAGATTACAGAGGCCTGTGTCCCAGCAGTGGGAACAATAAAGGATGCTACACAAAAAAATGAAACAGTCATTGCAGTGATTAGAATTAGTAAACGGGAATACGTATGGGAATGAACGTTAAATCTATGAATCTATAATGATGCCGCATTGTAATTTATAATATTAGTATGGGTTTATAAACAAGCTGTGAGTTTGTACGTAGGGGGTAGTTTTCGGAACTATACTGATTCGATTCCGAATCTTTCAATTACAAGAGTTGGTCCCGCCATTATGATGTTTATGAAAATTCTTTCATTAGTGGCTAGCGTGATTTTTTTAACATCATGTGTTCAAAGTCGAACAAGCTAGTGTTTCTTATGATAGAAATGTGACAGCTGATTTTTCCTCAATGTTGCATGCGCACATCGGGGACGGAAGGGCAGAGCCAACGTAAATTATTGATACGCATGTAGTGGTATCAAGATAAAGATTCCAATGATTAGAGATCGACTCCAAGGCATCAAAGGAGATTGCCGTCGCGGCATTTAAGAGCGCCCTAGAGCATGCCGAGGCGGGATGCGAAGGGATATGACGGTATGAGCTGGAGCTGGAGTCCGCTAACATCGCGGGGTGAGGCAGTGCAGGCATGCCGTGGCAAAATCCCCTGCCCTGCTGTCCCTGTTGTGCGCAGGCCCTCGGCATGCCGCGGGATGTCTCGGTAGCTGCCGGCATGCCACGGTATTTAATAAGCCGCTAACGTTTTCAGTGTGCGCTGGCCGATGGCAAAACCCCTTGCCCTGCCGTCCCCTGCGTGCGCAGTTTTACAAGCACAGCATGGGTCACACCTATAGCGCTTAGGTGGTGTGAGGCAATAATACTCCAGATGTAGGTGCGACGAAAGTATATTAATATTAAAAGTAAATGAAGAAGCGTGTAGCGTGGAGTGTGTAGTGTATTCATTACAAATGTGTACATGTTTTATTGTAAACTCATGGGCACAAGTAGTGACCTCCTTATAAACGTAAATCGACCAATAGGAGTTCAGCTGAAACATTTGGTATGCGATTTAGTTCTTAAAGAAATCCGTGCGGGGGCGCGCAGGTCGCCGTCGTGTTATTGTTCGGTCGAGGCGACCGCGTCGACGCGCGACGGCTCAGCGCGGCGGAGCCCTAGAGTCCCGCGCACAGCGGCGGCGGACGGATGTGTATTTATGTATTGCAGGCGCAGCTACACACCCATCGTTATCAGCCCATAGCAGTCCACTGCTGGACATAGGCCTCTCCTATTGCACGCCATTCAACTTGATATTTGGCAAATCTCATCCTGCTACTACCTACTGGTCTTGTAGCAACGACGATCATCGCAGGATGGCTGGCCATCCTACGAAGATCGTTGTTCCCCCTAGCCTTAGGGCGGCGGACCTTACATTTACCGATTCGCGGTCTCCACTCAAGTGCACGTTTACCTCAACGGTTATCGGGTCACTCTCATGTTGCAGATAATCAGTAAAAGGAAAAAGAAAAATACGCCATTGATGTAACAAGATTTATTATTACACTATAAAAATTTCGTTCACAATCCAATGTCTTTAATAATAGTCATTTACTTGGAAAATTAAATGCAATATACAGCATGTAACAAAAACCCTGTCCGATCCTTAAGGGTATTATTCGGCATCGTATTGCGAACACATATACGTAACCATTTAATGGATTTGAGATTATTATTTTTCCCCAGTGAATATAATTAAATTAAAATAAAAAATAAAATCTGACCGATGGCAACACTGATCGCTCGACAAAGTTCACCTACAGTTTTGTGTCAAAGAAGCCGCCTGAGCGAGGCGGTTTGTATGATCCTTTGTCATGAACTCATGACCCCGCTTTGTCGCGTGCCGCCAAACAAATACCTGCCTACGTGTAGGTATCAGCTGATATTGTTTTGTGGGCATAGTGATTCGGATTTCAGACACACTCTCTGTATTTTGTGTTTCAGACTTTATTCTGTTTATCAAGAAATAATTAATTGAATTAAATGTGGCCTTGAAAAGGGCTTTTTTAAATGTGATGTGCTTTTGGCAATGTACTAACCGACTGCAGGTATCAGCTTATTAAAACGTTCACTGGTTGTTCTTGCATACTTCGGCGATCGTGTTCCACATGTCCACCTCCAACACTAACACACATTCGACACCTTTTCACTAAATTTGCTTGAACACTGCCTGTGGTATACACGCGGTTATGCAGGCGTTGGGACGCACGCTCGACGGTACTATCACACCTGGTCTATTCGCGAAACGCACCTCATACGTTCTACGCGCAGCTGCATAATTGCAGTCGGTCTTGCCTAAACACATCAACTTATTAAAATATTCCTGATTTGAATACGACATTGTTCACGAAACGATAGCGTGTGATACGTACGGACGTCCGATCGGAAGCTATCTCCACGAAAGACTGGCAAGAAGTAGCGCGCCGGTAGGCAACGAGTCGGCGAGATCAAAGAGTCGGCGACTAGTTGAAAGAGTGCCTACTACGCGGTAGCGTAGGGCGGTGTTCTTTGAAATAAAAATAGGTAAAAATATAAAGATTTTGCCGGTGGGTGGAGTGTTGTCAACTTATGAAAATTTGCCATATTCAGTGTTAAATTTCGCATGGATTATAAAAATTAAAAATCAATAACTTTTGGTTTTTATGAGTTACATTTTTATAACCATTTTTTCTAGTACGTATGTTGAACCAGGAATACGCCTTTATTGGATCGGACAGGGTTTTTGTTACATATTGTATAACGTACGACTACACAATTTCAAACAATTTAGTTTTTCACAATTTATATTTTTAAATCAAACTTCCATAGAAATAAATATGGCTGATAACAACGATGTAAGTATATCATTGGCTGGTAAAGAAAAAATATTATGGCGAGATGCTAACCATTACATCATAACTAATATTAAGAGATTTCAATTAATATTTAATTTAAATTAGCACAAAACTTAGATTTAATGTTAGAAGTTAATGTCTTTCATTATTTTCCTATCTAGGTATAATGTATTTTTTTTATTTATTTTTAGCCCGTGACGCCCCACTGCATGAACAAGCCTTCCTGGTACGCACGACAACATATGAAGCAATACATTCCCAGTAGGTATATAAGCTGACTTATCATTGTACGAAAAACCTGGTACAGTCAGCATCAAAAGTCGATTAACAATATCATTTTTACATGTTATTAAATTGACAACAACTTTTTCCAATAAAGTGATTTTTAGCTTTTCACTTAATAGACAAGATTCTAAAAAAAATTCTGCTGCAATTTTGAACAAATATTTTGCTCAATAACTAAGATTTATAAAACTGAAGTGTTAATCAACTTTTGATGCTGACCGTACCTACCTACAATATATGAGGTCAGGTAAAACTGGAAATGTATAGCTTGATAATTATGTCGTTGTGTGTACGGACACCAACGAAAGTAAGTAGACGTTATTATTAAATTGACTTTCGATGCTTGCTGTACCTATTGGCTGATTAAGTAGACCATTTATCGTTGCCCTAGACGTTGCCGGGACTCCCCATTTACTTATTTTAATTACATAGAGTTTACTAGGGCAGTTACGATAGTGAGTAAGTATATTCCGATAGATGATAAATTTCTTCCAAAAGCAGTGGTATTTTTTTATTGGCAACATTGCTATTGTTTAGGCGCCATTTTATCGCCTGCCGTCCTTTTCACTTTTGTTACATAAAAATGCCACTGCGTTTGGTAGAAACTATCATCCAACGGAACATACCCACTATTGTAATTGCCTTAGTAAACCCTAAATAAAATTATAATATTATTGTATATACTATTCCTGATATACAGATCTTAATGAGATTATTAGATTACATTTAATTATTATTTTTATTATAGGCACTGCATTACACCTAGTGTTACTAGTTAGTAATATTTTGGCACCATTTTAGTCATGTAAAACCAAAGGTTTTCTGCCTCTAATAGCTTCAAAAACTTAAGTACCTATTCAGGTTCAAATGTATTTTTTTCGATGTACAAGACTGGCTAAGCTTATTACGGTAAAATGGGGTTTATGAAAAGTTAAGGGCAAATTGGGACATAACCTAAAAGTTTCGTACCAATTCACCCTATGCATCCCTATTAACCCCATTTTACTGTAGGTAGGTAGCTAAAATTATATTAAGTACAGGTATTTAAAATCGCGACTTAATTAATACTGAATTTCATCTAAATAGTAATTTTAATTATGCATTAAAATTACTATTTCCACATGTCCTAAAATAATATTTTATTTAAAAAGTTCGTTATACCAAAATGAATTATTTATAAGAAGGTATTTATGGCTATCTTGAAGTACCTAAACAACACGATGATGCCGTGTTTTGAATAGGCTACCTATTATGCATATCATTTATTTCATATTTATCCCTAAAACAACATTGAACTCTAGCGACTTAACAAGAGGTTATTTGGAGCAAAAAACAAAAAATCAACATATTTTATAATTAACGGAATATAGGCAAGGTCAACGTTCTATATAGAATTGAATTACATTGTCGATAACATAATTATACGAATACCTATGTTATAACCAATTATAACTATGTTAGATATGCATGTGTGCGAATTTTTGCGTGTATGTGCGTTTAACCATCTGTCTTAAGCTTAAAATATATCTAATTTTTTTTTAGTAAAAGATTGAGCAGTGTTATGGAATTTATAAAATCTGATCCAGTTATGATATTTTTTTAATACAAATACTAATTTTTGTAAGTCCATATAAAAATCTAAATCAGCCTCAGACGCATCTTTAAAATAAATGTCTTTAATTTAGCAGAAATATTCGTGTAAGTATTTGTAATTCAACAATCATGCGAGTCCTTGATTGCGGAAGACCGTACTGAATCAGAGTAAGATATGGGCGACAAGGGTCGAAAAGGGACTAATGTGCAGAAAGTAAGAAAATACAGGGCAAAAACTGTCAAGAAGCAATATCGCTGGGAAGTAGGTACGTGGTTTAAGAGAACGCGAGAAAAATCTGCCATGAAATAGAAGTGAGAGATCACGGATATTTTTGCAATATTAAGATCCAGGATTGTGGTACAAGATCCCCTGTGAACCTAACTGTTGGTACGGTACCGATGTTTAGAAAATAATTCGGGCACATTTGAGTCAAAATTTCTGGCACAACAGAGAATCAATCCTAGCTACGCCCTTTCACAACACTGCCCAATCAGCTTTCAAATAAAGAAACCTTCAATCAATTTTCTCCATTCTTCTTTTCCACTTTTTCGTCACGATGGTCTTCAAACTTTGCTCCCATTCTCTTGAGGGCTATGACAGCTGATACTGCCTTGGCCCACCGTTTCTTGATGACGTATCTCTTCAATTTGGACTTGGTAACGTGAAGCTCTGTGCAAAGCGCTGATTGGATCAGCCAGGGATGCGTCAGAGTTGATGACGCTGATAGACGATCGCTGTGGAAGGTTGATTTAGATGATGACATATTTATTTATTCGTGGTGAAAGTTAGTCAAATTACTACCTGCACACCCCAGCTTCATCCGTATGGAGATGCCACAGGAACTACATTTTCTGGCATGTTTATAAAGAGTGCTAATTACTGCTCTGATTCCAAAAATTATTTCACTGATAGAAAGCCACACTATTCCCGAGTGACATGAAATACTTTTATGCCAGAACTATGCACGGTTCCTGTGGAAATCCGGATAAAACCGCGGGGCACAGCTAGTCGTTGATATTTTAAAGTAATAAAACAACAGTTTTTAATAAAGCCTTATATTTTAACAACATACGTATCGCAATAACAATAAATTATATTTAAGTTATACATAAGTACAGATAAGGAACAATCATAATTTAAGTTTATATACCCCTACTTTTCAAAACACGTCTTATTTACAAAAAAAAAAAAAATGTTTTAGAAATTACCAAAATGTGTTCAATATGTTGATATAATTCGTTCTCAGTCTTGAATCTAAATCTGTTTGTAAAATTTTGAAGACTAGATTTTTATTATTGTCATTTTAACTGCCTTTTTAAGACTTAGCGCATATAAACGACCTTTCTTATATTATATATAAAAAAAAACATGATTAGGAAACTACTTAAGTACGTACTTTTGAATTCCAAACAATGTATATTGGAATTTAAATAACTTGTACCACAGCTTGCACTATCGGAGTCTATTAACTTAATTTTGTTGAAATATTCTCAGTTCTAGGACGTGTATTATGTCCCAATATTCCCTATGGGTACGAGAACGACCCCTGACGTATGGGACCTAAGGTAAAAAATTACGTAACATAACCCTGTACTTATAATCCGTGATGTTCCGAGTTTGACTCGTGTATATGCGCTAGGCTATAAGAACATTAACTAATCTCATACCGTACTTTGGTAACATAGTGTCATGGCACTCATTCTTACAACCGGAGTCATTTCGCTACATTACTCGTCATTTTCTTCCTTTGCGTTTTCTCATCCGAAGTCTGTCTTTGGAAGAATGCGTGTAGACTCGACATAGAGGTCTGTCCCAACTGGTTGGAGGGCGACCACTCAAGGGATATCGACTGGTGTCTGCCCCCGTTTGAGGTTCCTCCAGCCGATCTTTCCGCTTCCACTTCCTCAGACTCTCCCCATTTTTCTAAGAGGTGTAAAAGGAGGTCTTTCGTCCGATGGGCATTGTTTTCATCGCCTCTTCGGTAAGGCATCTGTCTCCCGTTCTCAGAACCATTCACTAGTTTGTCTATCTTCTCCCTTCGTCTATCGAATTCTTGGAAGAAAGTGTTCCGAACTTCTACGGGCTGGTCTGGGACATCTCGACTCATATTCGTCACTCGTTTCGACCTGTTTGATTTCGCCCACGGCATTTTACTCGTCATTGGTTTCTCTGGTTCTCTCTCTGTTAAGAATGATGACGTTATTCTGGTCGTTGACTTTGACGTGAACAGTCTCTTCTCCTTGCTTGATGAGTCGCCATTAGTTACTAGCTTCGTGTTTCTTGTTTCCTTCTTGTAACCATTTGGTAGTTTCTCTTCTTTGGTCGACTTAGTTTCCGTAACGTTTTTGTCTAGTTCCTTCATACTATTATTATTTGCGAGATCAGTGTTCATTGTGGACAGCATGTATAAGTGGTCGGATAGTTTCTTGATTTCTTCCGCTAAGTTCTTCCTGACGAGGACGTCTTGTTTCTTGTGTAAGAAGCAGGTGCTGTCGGAGGCTCGCCTTTCGACGGGGTTGTATTTAGGCGCGGATAGGAAGTTGTGTTCTCTTAGCGGGGGTGGCTCCAGGTCGTCTTCATCGAATACTACGTCGGGGGAGCTGCTGAGGGAGCTTCTGGGTGAAGGTGAGCATCCTCCGATGGAGGATCGTTCACAGTTTCCGTTTGCGAGACTAGTGATTTCGTGTGCTTGGTTGTCGAATACATATGGTGAGTTGGGGTGTTCGCTCCAGCGCTCGACGAAGAGTCGCAGGTTGTCCTTGGCTACGTCAAGTGGGTTCTTGAGCTCAGGGCGGACAGGTGGCGGTGCGTGTGGCGGGAGGTGCGGGGGCGGAGGCCTGCGCTGCAGCCACGCGTGCCGGAGGCACTCGGTGGCGCCCGGCCGCGACCTGCGACAAAGACCCTTGTTACTAGCGCCCAACACCGACACAACAGTTAAGGGGCTGGCGTCTCTAGCTCTACGGGATGGACATAGACAAGTGATTGGTAGGACCCAGCTACGCCAACGTGGGATGCAGAGGAAATGCGTGCAAAAGAGGAAGGAGTTTGAGAAGGATTAATGGGTTAACTTGCAGATTGGACAGTTTGTGCTAGAATTTGGGCAACATTTTGAAGGAACAGTTAGGTGGTCTACACATACATTCTAGTCTACAACTACTTAAGTAGTATGTACAGGGTTAGAGAATTATTGTAACAGTTAGAACATTCTTTCTACATCGTGCAATGTTTTATGTGGGGTTAGTTACTAGTGTTGGATAAAACGAGTAACAAGGGTTCTTTATCGTCAGGCTGGTATGTACACAGCTTTAGAAAATCCGCGATTATTTGAAATCATACCGGAATTGAAAGGTTGCGAGGATTTAAGGTATTTTTTCGAAGATAAAAGGTTTTTTGACACGCATTTTGAACTAAGGTTCTTATAGAAGAGTAAACTTCATAATTTGTACAGGCTTACATTAAGGCCCAAACCTTTTGCAAATGGTATTAGAATTCATATTTTCGTCATCATCTAAAATAGCAAGCCAAGGAACAGGATGCCTTCAAGGATAAGGAAAAAACGTTCCAAGAATTTAAAACATTCAAAACAACATTCAAACGTTTTTTGCAAAAAGTTCAGGCTCTATAGGGCTCAAAACCCTAAAAACATCACAACAAATAATAATCAGGTAATACACTTACTCTTTGTCCTTAACGAGAAGTTTCTGAATGAAGTCCTTAGCATCGTCCGAGATCTCGTTGAAGGCTTCATCGTCGAAGTCGTACTTAGCGACGGTGACGTTAGCCATTGTTTCTATGTCCGTCTCACCCATGAACGGCGATAGACCTGAGAGGCTGGAAAGAGATGACACATGTTTTAATTATGCTTCTTCAGTTTTTGTTAGATTATGGTCTGTTTTGGTTACGTAATTTTATTTTTTATTTTTGTTTGATGCGGGCCAATGTGGAACCAGTTTTCTACTCAGCAAAAACCAACTGTTATCTGTTTCATTATTGAAGTGTACAAAATAAAATGATTTTTCGAACAGCGGGGTAATTCAGTAATACACTATCAGTCGCGATGAGTTTCGTTTTGACAGTCAACAACATTCATTGCGTTATTTACGTTGTTAAGCAGACAAGTTTTTCGAACATATGAAGCAATGGATTAGCAATATCCTTCAAAATTATTAAGATATTGATAGTGTGATAAGCAATTAGGGTGCGGCGTCTTTTAGGTTTCACAGTCCTTAGAAGATCCTACGTTTTCTTCAACAGATTAATAAATCTAAAGACCATCTTTAACAGATCAATAAGTACCTAGGTACAGAGGCCAGCACATCAAGCTACCCCAATCTGTCAAATTTTCCCAATTGAATATAAACCTTATCACTTTGCAGTAAAGTTGAAAATCTATCAAAAAAATTTGACAGATTGGGGTAGCGTCTGTACATAGTTATAATTCATCACCAAAACGAAGGAAATACTTACAGCACATAACATATGACTCCCACAGACCACATATCAGTCCCGTAGCCAATCTGATCGAAGTTCACAACTTCTGGGGCCACGAACTCGGGAGTACCGAATAGGACTTGGAGTTTCTTCTCAGGGTCGTAGAACCTGGCCAGACCGAAGTCAATGATCTTGATGCGATTGCCTTGTTTTGTTAGGCAGAGGATGTTTTCTGGCTGCAAGAGAAAATAAGATTTAGGATAGTGTGAATAAGGATCGATTTCACTTGTTAGGTGATTTATAAGATTTACGGAGGCAGTCGGGGACAGTCACAAAGTTTACGGTCCGGCAGTCCGATAGTTTTGGATTTTGTCTTTCCCGAAACAAATATTATGTGACTGCAGTAGTTGAGTAGAATGTGTACTTATGCTGCTGTTTCCTAGCATAAATCCATTTGTTATCAATTATACACTTGCATACATAAACTCACGCCTTTTTCCCAAGGGGGTTATCATTATTATAGTTATGATTTAATACACTCGCGAGAGAAGGAGATATGGATACGGATAATGTAAGTAGGTGCATAGGAGAGAATACAAGTGTGTTGTATTGTAGGTGTACCTATATCAATCGTAATTATTAACAAGTGCCAACTATTTTAATATACACACACAACTGTCTTATGTAAACAAGGCACTTCAAAGTAAATAATGCATAAAATAATCATCGAATCTTTAACCACTAATGGATCAAAAACTATTAAAACAAAAATAAAAAAAACCGAGTGTGCTTATGACCACACGACTGAAGTGAAACTTCAAACGTATTTGGCTATGAGAGGAAGAGAGAAAGAAAATGTGCGCGCGCACTGCTTTCTCTTGCTTATATCCCCCACTCAACTCCCGTTCGCCTCGCCCGTAGCCCTTAGACATGGGTCGTACTTGCAAAATCGAGTACCAGGGCTTCCAAGTACGTCCACCTTAAGAAACCAGGGCCTAAAACCAGGGCTCGAGATACTTTCAAGTATTTTCTATCTGCATCGAAAACTGATCCATAACTTCATACAAATAAGAAGTACAATCGCGTAATCAAACAAAAGCCCTGTTGGAAGTAAAAAGTACTTGCATAGGAAATTGATCCGTGAATTCCTATACATAAGGAGCACAATCGCGTTTACAAATAAATACTTTTACAAACCATTAAAGTAAAAATACTTGCATACGAAATTGTTCCGTAGACTCTTACCACACCTCGGACACTCCATACAACGCTCGCAAAATAGTTACCTATTACTACTACATAAACAAATGACGTTTGTATACGTGCAAATGTGTGCGTGAAATCTAGTAGCGTAAAAAAAAATGGCGCGGAAAGCAATTTGTGTCGGGGAACCGAACGACGTCGGCGGCGGCGCTGCCCGAACGTGTGCATTTTATGAAGTGACCAAGTAGTTCAATTGTTTATTTATATAGATGGGTTCGTAATGAAATAAAAACACTAAAATAGTTTATTTTAAATGACTTTTCTGTAAATAATGGGTTATTAAATCGCATGTTATTTAGAATGCGAAATCATACAAACAGTATATGTAAATACGAATTCGGAAAAGCATCACAATATCCAACCATCGTGATTAAAACTCAAATAAAACTTTTAAATCGCATAATTGTGTGTCAGCAATACAGCGCTGACATCTACCAACCCGCACTGGGCCCGCGTGGTAGATTACGGCCCGCTCCTTCTCAAAGAGAGGAGGCCTGTGTCCCAGCAGTGGGAACATTATAGGCTGATTATGTTAATACAGCGCTGCGGTTCGCGAGCGCCCTTGCTAAAGAGTCGGCGACGAATACCTCGAAGTGCGGGGTGAGGTGCGGTATCTGATATGAGGGCGAGGAAGGGAGTGTCCTTTCTGTACGTAGTACTATTAAGTATTCTGTGCTCTTACTGATAAGGAGTATGATCGCATTTGCGAAAACAAACGCGGTTGTTGAACTATTTGAGTACCTACGTACTCGAGCGTCGAGGCACGACGGAGCGAGATACTTTCAAGTATTTTCTATCTGCATAGAAAACTGATCCATAACTTCATACAGATAAGGAATACAATCGCGTATTCAAAAGCCCCGTTGGAAGTAAAACTACTTGCATAGGAAATTGATCAATGACTTCGAATAAATAAGGAGCAAAATCGCGTTTACAAATAAATACTTGCAAACCATTAAAGTAAAAAAAACTTTTTAAGAAAAAAAAACCGACTTCCAAAAAAAACTTTACAAAGTGAAAAATAACTTTAATTTCGGAAGTCGGTGTCTTTGGATCTTTATTTTAGTTTTTTGCCACCGACTTCCGAAATTAAAGATATTTTTCACTTTGTAGTGTTTTTTTGAAAGTCGGTTTTTTTTTTTTTCTTAAAAAGTTTTTATTTCACGCTTTTTAGTGGGTCTGCTTATAATTTATCTAAGTTACGATAGCCTAGTGATCGCCTTTTACAAACAAAATATTGCTTTTCCCGATACAGGGAAGTTAATTGTTGAGGAGTTCTCCAGATCCACCATCAGCTCCGTATCACCATTCACATTGTGACGAGCATAAATTGCTTAGCAACCATATTAAAGTAATCGAATCGCAACCCGTGAAATACTTAGATATTATTGAGTAGTTCCGGTGGCCATCTGTGGTCTTCATCATCAGTTCCACATCACCAAATAGTGCTTTCCGAGAGCAAATGCACGAGTTACTATAAAAAATACCCAAATCGCTATAGGTGTGCCTATAATATTTGAAGAGTTCCTTCGATTTCTCCAGGATCCCATCATCAAATCCTGCCCTGATGTTTTTAGACTAGATGCTGATAATCCTGGCTGCAGCATCAGGCCAGACTTGTCAACATTGAATTGAACTCAAAATTTAGTCCTGTTTAAAATGAGCCCAAACACGACTACGGTGCTGTAATTTCAAGGTTGGTACTTTTTCTAATGCTCCTGGCTTCAGCATCAGGTCTTTATGTACTTCGGTGTTCCTCATTAACAGTACGTTTATCCACACATCGAGCCCTTTTCAATGAGCCTTAACACGATATATCTGCTGTTAGTTGTCGAGGAGTTAGGTACTCTGCAGACTATCCTGACTGCAGCATCAGGTCATGACTTGATGATCATGAGACCAAATGTGGCAAATGCCCTATCAAACATCAAAACAATTGACTAAAACAGTCCTTGCCTGTTCGAGTAACTTCTTACTGTTAAGGAGTTGTAACTTCCATCATCAGCCCAGCTACCTGAGATGGTGACAACCATACGCAAATACACAAGATATTTCGTAAAATATGCGAAAAACAATAAGTGAGCCTATACAATTTAAAGGTTGCCCTCGATTACTCTAAGATCCCATCATCAGATCCTAACTTGGTGACAGTGGGACCACCTCAAAGCTATCTACTTTGGAACAAAAAAAGAATTTTGAAAATCCGTCGACAATTGGCGGAGTATTCGATGAACAAACATACAAAAAAAAAAAACATACAAACAGCCGAACACAGTACCTCCTCCTTTTTGTGAAGTCGGTAAAAAATACTTGCATACGAAATTGTTCCAAAAGGAACATGATCGCATTTGCGAAAACTGACGCGGTTGAGTACCTACGTATTTGAGCCGTATAAGATACTTAATAGTCTTGCAAGTATTTTGAGTCGGTACCCGGTGTGCGTACTTGGAAGCAAACACCTGGTGTAAAAACCCGGTCGCATATTTATGCGACCGGGACCGGGTTTTTACACCAGGTATTTCCAGCTATTTTTTACGTACCTTCCCTACTCGCGATCACACGTTTTCGTAACGCATTCGCCAGTTTACTCCCCAAGTCAAGCGCGCCTAAAGAAGTTTCACTTCAAAAAAAAAAAACATACAAACAGCCGAACATAGTACCTCCTCCTTTTTGTGAAGTCGGTAAAAAATACTTGCATACGAAATTGTTCCAAAAGGAGCATGATCGCATTTGCGAAAACTAACGCGGTTGAGTACCTACGTATTTGAGCGAGTAGCCGTATAAGATACTTAGTAGTCTTGCAAGTATTTTGAGTCGGTACCCGGTGTGCGTACTTGGAAGCAAATACCTGGTGTAAAAACCCGGTCGCATATTTATGCGACCGGGACCGGGTTTTTACACCAGAGGTATTTGCAGCTATTTTTTACGTACCTTCCCTACTCGCGATCACACGTTTTCGTAACGCATTCGCCAGTTTACTCCCCAAGTCAAGCGCGCCTAAAGAAGTTTCACTTCAAAAAGATATTTCTGTAACGTTTCCGACAGATGACTGAAATACAGATTCGAAATTCAAAAGCGACATCTTCGAATAAACTCTGAACTGGCTGGTAATCATAAAAGTCGCGCGCTTTTTTCCGCCATTTTGATTTATTAGTTGGACGCGGACCAAGATGGCGGGACCGCAACAGCTGAACAATGTAGGTAATCGTTTCTTTATTTACTTTGTTATTTGTACAAACGGAGTAACGTCTGTATTTATTGTTGGAGTCAAGGGTGAAGCGATTTCGCATTTTCATGTCTATAATAATGGAATTTTAAGTAATTCAGGATGCCTTCAAGGATATTCATGTAGTGTATGTAGTAATCATTCTCATCAAGCCGTTAATCTTTTGTGCTCTCATTCGAACTTTCTTCTGTAGAATATTATCTTAACTGGCAGGATACACCCTGTTTAAAGTCTCGTCGTTTGTCGTTTTGTCGATTCACTCGGCATGGATCCCAAACAATAAGTAGGTACTCCAATTTCTATTAGCGTTTGCAGCTAGCGAAATATAGTAAAATTCTATGCAAATGACATCATTGTTCTATTCGTCATACGAATAGAAAAACTCCTCTCCATTACACATGCAATAATGAGACGTCACTTTTTTAAACATTTAGACGACCCGTTAGGTGGTTTTATTTTTAGCTCTTACATGGTGTTAACTAAACAATAAACAAACAAACAATATTTATTTGTAACTGTACCGATATAATAAATTATTTCTTTGAATTATTTACAATGGCTATTTAGAGTTCAGTGTAGATTCTTTCCGGCCCTGGCGGTCTAGGCCCTACGCTCGATATCCGTAGTTTCGCACGAAATTACGGGCATATCTTACTTTGTATCACTTATGATCAGACGATTAGTTCGGGACCCGAACTAAGAATGAATGACAACACGATTTGAAAGTTGTCTCTACTAGGTACCGATATGTATTTGCCCGTTCGTAAAATTGAATTTGAAACTTGTTTTGACGGATCAACTACTTTCGGCCCGTATCTTCGTTGTCGGATTTAGAGAATAGGTAGACCCCCTGAAGTCTAAGAACCATAATAGGCTAGTTTCCTAAAAAATTCTAATTGGTCCGTCAGTTAGATTATCGAAAAATAATGGACCCTTATTTTTTCTTTTGTCAATCAAACAAAAAATGACAAAGATAAAGCGCGTCAAAATTTGGGAGTGGGGGTCGTGACGTCACGCCGTGCGACACTTTTTAGCACGAGTAGTGTTATCAAATTGGGAGAGGTCCAGAAATGACTCAGTCTAGACTATCTTCTGTAGTAGAAGATTATCCAAGAAAGAACAGTCGATTTCCTAATCATAGACACACACACTTTTTAGCACGGCGTGACGTCACGACCCCCCACTCCCAAATTTTGACGCGCTTTATCTTTGTCATTTTTTGTTTGATTGACAAAAGAAAAAATAAGGGTCCATTATTTTTCGATAATCTAACTGACGGACTAATTAGAATTATTATTTTTTTACCCAGGAAACTACCCTATTATGTCGTTCATAAAGGGAGTCTTACTTTTAGGGATGAGATTTAAACGATTCAGTTACTATAATATTTCAGTGATGCTGTTTCAACTCTCATGAAATTTCAACACCCATGATGTTGCCTTGAGCAATTTTCAATAATTACCAAGTCTCCGGATGATTTAATATGCTGGTTTTAGCCAAAACCATTATGTATGGCACGATTGTTATGTCCCTAAAACCTATTCAATCAAATATTCAAATCTCATTTGTTGATGATGATGCTGTAATAATTACTTGAGATTTAATAGTAGGGTTATTAATATACTTCAACAGGATCAACTGCAGCTAGACGCAGTGCTTAACATGCACTTAATGGCACTTTCTACTAAACTATTAAGATTTCTTTATCAAGATCAGCATTAAGTTCCTGGACCAGTCCCAAGTCTCAACGTACCTTCATGTCCAGATGCAGAATGTTCTGTCGGTGCACAAACTCGATACCCTCGCATATCTGTCGCATGAACACCGTGCATGCTCGCTCCGTCAGCACGAAGTCCTCGTCTATAACACGTTCAAACAGCTCCCCACCGGTTATACTGGAAATAATAGAGAAAACGACATTAAATATCACACGTTTTGACGTGGGTGCTAACATTGCGATTGGTAGTGTTTATGGGCGACCAAAGTTATAATCTGTACGTGCATCTTTCAAATGGCAAAAAGAAAAAGACCATCGGAATTTCGGAGCCATTTCCTATGAAGAAATCATAACTGCAGCAGAGGAGATACACTGCATTACAAACCAAAAGATAACTGCGTCAGATGCAGTAATGTCAGTTTACACAGCAATTTATTGAAATTACCCGTGTTATAGATACAATACAAGTGTCAGAATCCCATGCATGAACCAAACAACGTCTACGTCATTTCGACGCAACAACCCCGAATATCCGCGTGAACATAATTACGATCGTGTGGACGGACAAACAAAACCGACGCTAGTACAGCTATTAGTCCGCGTTGAACACCTCACACTCGTAAAACGGTCACAAAATCTGGTTTATAGCATCACTAGTTGAAGAACATGGTGTTGCCTGGATTTGGGCAAAAAATATTGAGGTAATGTTTGGTGACTCACACAGGGCCCAAGTAACGTACCCCAAAATGGGGCAGGTTGGGACCACCTTCCTTTTCTCCTTTGACGATAACTCCAGAATTAGAGAGAATCATGAATTCATTCAGGGAAGATTAATATTTCCAATACCTAATTGTATGGAGACCTGGCCCAACCCAGCTATATTCATTGTTACGGGCTTACTGAAATCTGTGCTACCTATGATTAGGAAATCGACTGTTCTTTCTTGGATAATCTTCTACTACAGAAGATAGTCTAGACTGAGTCATTTCTGGACCTCTCCCAATTTGATAACACTACTCGTTTTCCGCCTTCCGCATTATTGTAGCCCAAAGATAGGTCTTCCCAATCAGTAGTCCCTTACTTCTTGGAATGCACGTTGAAGAGCGGTTCTCCGTTAAAGGAGGCGGCATATTTATGCACTATCAATACAAAGTGCTTTGTTATCGCCAGCCAGAATGGCCGGCACCTAAGATTTAGAATTCAAGCTGTGTGACTCATCCTATATTATCTCCTATATTATCTCTTTAAAATTACGTGATTCAAAATAAACTATTTGTTATTGTTACAGCAACAAAAAATAAACAAATAACCAATACCTACGCAAATCACCAAAACTTGCCTCTTAAAAACAGACGTAACTCAAGTAAATACGTTTTTTTTTTGTATATAAAAAAACTACAAATTGCGCGACCGAAGCGTGCTTTGGCTAAGGTTGCCAAAAAAATAAGATGATCGAATTAGCATCGACGTTTGCGTTGGCGCCAAAATAAACTTAAATAGAGGTGTTGAAGGTTGATGTCAGGCCGTTTATTTCGTGTTTATCGATGTACTAACTTTAAAAACGTTGTTATATGTTCCTGAGGAGTATAAAATTATGTGATATTTTCAATTAAACTCGGATAGCTTTCAAACGACAAGGCCCAGAATGCGACCAGTGCAGGCCTTTCTGCGGTCACCAACCCCAAGTAGGAGCATTATCTCTTTTTGGAAGATATCACAGAAACCCCGACATTTCGAACTCCAAATCCAGAATGACCATTAAATCGCCCTAAGCTGCCTTAATGCATTCTTGAAACCGCATTCCTGAACCGAAACCAGTCTGTAATCTTCCTTTACTTGGCTTTTAAAGTTTTTACTTTAAAATGGAGTTTCGAAGTTCCGTATAGGTCGTCACGACGCTATTTCGACCACGTCCTTAGCATACACGTGCACGAATACGTTAATAGTGCTTTAGTAATGTCTCGGAAAGGCTGGCGAACTGGCGACTAACTGTTCTTTATTTTAGCGATGACTCTATCTCTTTGTGTGCGAGCTGTTAAAAGAGACGGGATTTTTTGCTTCAGAAAAAAGGACAAGGTTGCTGTCCTGTCCTGCTATATTAAGGTTTTGAAGATCCAGAAGAATTTGGTTGGTTCTTAAAATATAAGTTTAAATTCCAGAGCGATGAGAGCTTATAAAGAAACTGTTAACGATATATATTTTGAAAAAGATTTAGGTAGATTTGTTTTTAATAAAGCACCCTAGCAAAAGCTTTCTGAGACCTCAAATCAAGCTTGATTTATGGTTCAAAAGTCACATTATTTACGAAGCTTTATATCTGACGTTACCTAGATTGGTTTGTTTACGAACACAACATAATTTAAACAATAGCCGTAAACGCGAAATTAGCTATAAAACTCAACGGCTTTTGAAGCTTATAAACAGCTTGACTGTGGCACACTTTCACTCAAGTCCTGGTTAGAGCTTTTTGAAATGCAATATTGGTTCACGCCGTCATGGCTCTTTAGAGGTCAATGTTTTATAGCTACTGTGTTGAATGCGAACAGACGAAAGCTGGAGAAACTTTACAGAAGCATTCGTAAAGACATAAAAACTGCATACGATGAAGACATTAGTTTTAAATTGGACAAGGCTTCGTTAAAAAATTTTAAATTCCATTTTATTTGCAGAGCACGTCCGATACGTATTTCGCAATAAAATTCAAAATAGTGAACAATAGTCTTGCTGCAATGGCGTTACTAGGTCAGAATATATTTTATTTTATTCGCAATTTATATATATCGCTGGATGATTCAACTCGCAAAAAAAAAATGTAAAGCAGAAACATAAATTAAAGGATGTAGGAAGTCTGTGTGCTTTATAATGTTTGAAACTTGTGCGTAATCGGAAACGTAAGACAATAAGATAAACGATCGATTCAAACCCAGGATCCTCATAAATCCATGCTGTGCAAACACTGTCGGTCACGTTAGTCAGGGGTGCTAGGTCCAGTGTCTGTGAAACGTGATGTGGGTTAGGCTGTGCGCAGACTGAGGCAAGGCTGTCGACAGATTGAAACAATGATGGCGACCACACTCACGACAAAACGCGTCTCATAAGTCATAGTCAAAGTTGTAAGTACTGAAATACCTGTTTCGACACAAAAGTTTTGTCTATGATAGACAAAACTGTCTTGTTTCTAGTATGCGCACTGTCTTACGTTAGGAATGCTTGATCTATTGTTCATAAATCGTGCAATGGCATCATCTAAAAATAGAACGCACGGTCTCTTGACGTGGGTGTCAATAGACATATTATATGACTTGGAAACTATATCAGTTGAGAAGCAAAGGAATCCATTTGTATTAGTAACCTTTTAATATTTATTATTATTATTAATTGGTTAGGTCAAAAATCTAGAAATTGAAAACAAAGAGTTTGATATTGAGGTTCTCAATGAGTCAGATATTACGAGTATGATACCGTAGTCTCAGTAGTTCATTCGTAGATCTTTGACAGTCATTACGGGTAGTTGGTAGCTCAAAAGTCTGACAAGCAGTCTTACCAAGCATATCATGTTACCCAGTAACTGGGTTGTGGAGGTCAGATAGGCAGTCGCTCCATGTAAAATACTGGTATTCAGCTGTTAGACAGGGAACCGACCGCAACATAGTTGGGAAAAGGCTAGGCAGATTGATTGAGTCTCATGTTTCGTAAACCCTTTTTTTTCTCCTGATGATACGAGACTAAACATATTTTAGTCTTTATTTTACACCCGTACCCAGAAACGTGCAGCTATGCTTCCATTTGCGTACTTCAGCCAGTAACAAATGGCTGGACCATTTATTTGGAGTGTCCAAAAGACGGACAGGTTTCAAACAAAGTGTCAAAATAGCTAAATAATTGAGAACTAGACTAAGAGCTACGTGGGTCTGAATGGGCCAACGTAAATAGTACGGGTAGGCACTGTAATATGCTTGGCCGTTGATTTAGAACATAATGGAGCTGCAGATATACCTATCTTTGCTTGAATTGTTAGTAATCATTCATGGTCTCATGATTCCAGTAAGAATGTTGTCGGAAGATTTTCATGTTCATCTTTAAGTTTTCTAGTTGCATTTGATCACAGTTTATATTTTCAAATCCAAGAGTTTTAAGCACTAGTCCTTCAATATTTTATATAATTATCAAAAGTGTCCGTATGGATTGATAATTCATGTCTCATATACGCGGATACTACCTACCAAAGTTTTTGTAGAAAGATAGCCGATTTTGTAGGCCCGATCCGGGGGTTCTTTAGCCCATCAAGGAAGATACGGGCCCGTTCAAAGGTATTTTTTCCGTCAAAATAAGTGTCAAATTCAATTTTCCTAATGGGTCACATCGGCAGCAGAGACAACTGACATATCCTGTTGTCATTCATTTTATACCTACGTTATAGGTTTGGGCCCGAACTAATCTTATGTTCGTAAGTGATCTATGGTGATACGGAATAAGAATGGCCCGTAACTTTGGAAGAAAGTACAGGACCCCCTGGAATTTGTAGCCATTTTATTATCGTCTACTATTTTAGTCGGAAAACGTCGAAACAAGTAAATTATTTAATGAATAAAGTAATCTGGCAAATACGATCGTCCAGAAAGCTGTAACCCGTCGATATAAATTTATTTAACAACGACATTAATTATTATTTACGTGTTACGATCCGGCTGTGATTTGCACAAGTGCTTTTCATTCCAAATTGTGCAGACTGTGTGGAGGAATGTGGTCTGATGCCAAAATAAACGAATGGAAGACATGTCCAAAAATTTTATTACAGTTCTTTGTACAGAGAGTTGTAAAGAAGGATTTTATAGACTTTTTATTGAAGATCTTTGATTATCTGACAAGATTTAAGGAACTTTAGTTGAGATATGCCTCGTAAAGGACGTAAATGTTTATCTACCCATGCCACCCAGCGAGACCGGCAAAATTCTTTCCTTGACCCATAACTGCATCTAAAAATACACATTCCTGAGATGCTACTAACTTTTTTCTTGTTGGGACGACCCTGACTCGCCTATCTGCGAGTTATGAGGCATCAACGTCGGATTTTTCCGTTTACCAATACGTTATGTTTACTTCACTCGCTTTAACGTCATCTTCTCATTTAAAATTAGAATGTTTGAATGGGGGAACGTCAACAGCTGATTCTGAACAACACTTTTCGTTTTTCGCGATGACGTCACTGTTACGGTGGTTGTATTAAGTTTACCGAATTTATGGCAAGCTCCGTGTAGTTTTGACGTAAGCCGAAGCGTCGGTAGTTCGGAGGATAGCTCGGATATGTAAACAGTTTAAAACAGCTGTTTACATAAACAATAATTATGTATTGCATGAAAGTCGGTTTTTACTGTACGTCATTAAATAGCAACTAATGTAGGTACGTAGTTATAAACAAAGTTAACGGCTTTAAACGATGATCAATCAATGTCGCAACATCAATATCTGTGTTTACATTGATAGTTTTTGCAATGGTCATCTAGAAATAGGATCGAAAGCTACCTACTTTCTCATGTCAGACTGCTTAATTTTGGCAATAGGTAGATCAGATCATGTTTTTCATGGAAATTATACTAGAATATGTCGATAGATTGTAAGTATATGATCCCTCTATTAAATTACTAGTGGCCTACCCCTACTTCGCACCATTTTTTGTCAACAAAAAAACGAGAATTTATGATTGTCTAAGTTTTCTTGATGGTGAAAACCGTTAGAAGAACGAAACGGTCACACAGACAGACAGGAATAGATATGTGTAGATTTATACATATTATATCTACCTGAATGAGTCAAAATGAAAACAAAATGCTTACTTACACTGATTATTATTTGCATTGAAAATCATGTTTCCTGAAATTATGAAGTGTTCACATAACATTATGCATTTGGTGTAGTTAGTGTTGAAGGCCCAAACAATACTCGTAAAAGGTGCGTTTGTACCATGAAGCAAAACGGAAAACGTGTCTCATGAATGTGATTCAGAAACTTATATTTTTAGACGAAAAAACTATCCTTGGCGTACCTACACACGTAATAGTTTTATAAGGAGTCAGCCAAAAGTCACGAAGATTTAAATAAAAATAAAAAGTTATTTAAGCGTTGCTTCGTCTTTATTGTTAATCATTTTCTGTGAACGCATCCACTTGAAGTAGGGTTGCCAACTTTAAAAATAAAAATATGTTTGTGTGGCCAAAAAGGAAATTATGTAATTAGTGCCTATTATAAATTGTGTTTGGTCACATGTTTAATGTGAAGATAGACATTTGGCAGAACATCTGAGGAGACAGGAAGATTTAGGCAGAGAAAGGAATGTAATAGACATGTCAACACTAGAGTACGACGACCGATTGGCAGATTTTGTCGATGTTTGAATTAGGGTTGGGATGAAAAGAAATCACAACTCTCCTGCCCTTATCCCAATTTATCAGGTCAGCGCAACATGACTTTTTCTTCCATACCTACTTTTCTATTAGTCGTCATCTCGGTAGTCGCCCCAATGAATTGCACCGATCCCAGCGTGGTTAAACCAGACTCGATTAATCGAATGAACCCCAAGATTCGCACTAGCTCCTGTAGCCTCATTTTCATGGTGCTACAGCGACCATTGCATATCAAGGAATAGACCGGGGGGCGCGGTAATGGTAGGGAAGACGTGCCCGAGGGATAGGTAAGGATTTAAGAGCCTACCGGATATGCATCCTAGAGTAAGCATTGGACTAGTGGAAAGACGGGTAATTATATCTATGGATGGGCATCTTTTAACGACCTTGCCGTCAGGCTGGTTCAGGTCGAGCTTCATCGTTGAGTCTTTTGGCGGGATTCTACTGCTTTCTCGGTTCTTTTGTATCGTTGCTCTGTTGTGTTGTGTTGGATGTTGCTGTTTTCCATGTCGTCATCGGATGTTTCGCTACTCTCCGTTTCCGGTTTTTTGTAAATCTCACTAGCAGCAATCTTGATCTTACTTCTGTCTTCGGCTGTATTCATCCAAAAGTTGATTTCCTTGTCAAAGTACTTCATGTCCTGTTTTAAATTGTCGTTCCATGTGTAAATAGGTCGGCCGACCTTCCTGGATTTGGCCTTGTACTGCATTGCTGCATGCAGCAGGTGTGGTTTGCGGCGCCTGTAGACATGTGCGAGGTAGCACATCCTGTGGTTCTTGATGCGTTTGGTTACTGTTTTTCCGTCTAAGATTTCATGCATTTTCTTTTGTCTTGGTTTATTCCTAGAGTGGTTAATCAAGTCTCTCATGATAACTCGCTCGTATCTTCTGAGTCTTGACCTGTTGGCTTTGGTAAGTGCCGATACTTTCAAACCATGTATCATGCACGGTACGATCACCATTCGATACATAAGTCTGGCTAATTTCCAGTCCATATTTGAGTTATTTATGAATGGTATTAACGATTTGGCGTTTTTCATGGCCTGTTCGCAACGTTTTTTTATAGTTCTTTTTCTGCTTAATGTAGACGTTATGTATGTACCTAGGTATTTTATTTCGTCACATGTCGCTATATTTATTCCATTAAGGGTTATGTGTGTCGTTACCTGTGTAGCTATGGGGTCCCTAATTAGTATTTTTGTTTTTGTTTCGTTAATTTGGAGGCCTACACTATCTAGTAGGGGTTTAATATGGTATACGATACCTTCTAACCCTTTTAGGTCATCTGTAATGATGATAAGGTCGTCCGCAAATGATAGTACTAGGGGGAGTGAGATTTCACGATCCTGGTCAAGTTTTATTAATTGGGTTTCCTCTTCGAGAGTTCTAAGGACTTCGTCGATGACCAGTGTAAACAGGCGAGGGGACAGAGGGCAACCTTGTTTAACTCCCTTTCCCTTAATAATCCAACTACTTTGCTGGCCACACCATTTGATGCATGTACGTTCATTCATGCATACCTTGATTATCCTGTTGGTTAGCGATTTGTTGGTTCGTTGTAATAGGATATCCCTTAGTACATTGAGGTCGACGTTGTCAAAGGCCTTTTCTATGTCGAGGGCGAGTACATAAATTCTTTTACCTGCACGCCATTCTTCGTCTAAGGTCCTTTTAAGCGTAAAGATATGGTCGTCTGTTGATCTATTATTTAAAAAAGCAGCTTGGTAGTTGCCTAATTCCGTTATAATCTCATCTAGTTTTTTAAGCACGTAGGAGGCGTAAATTCTGTAACCCGTATTGCAAACCGATATGCGGCGATATTCATTCACATCCTTAGGGTTATTGTTTTTTGGAATTGGTACCTGTACTGTCTCCAGCCACGTGTCAGGTGCTTCGTTTAGTGTCCAAGCTTTATTCATGTGATTGGTGACGGCTTCTAGAATTATTTGGGGCATTGCTTTGTAAAGCTCGATTACCACTTGGTCAGTTCCGGGAGCTGTCCCGTTCCGCATTTTATTAATGATTCCCATTACGTCATCCGCAGTGGGTCCATCACACTGTACTTCGGTTATCGGCTTTTTTATATTAACTATTGGTATAAGATGGCCCTCGGATTTTTTTTAATATTTGCTCCCATTTGGTCATCGGTATATAAGTAGATTTTTTTCGACGTTTGGTTTGAAGTTTGTTTCTGCCGTAAAAAAAGTATAACATCTGCATGCGTTTTGCAGGGTGGTTTTTCCCCAGACCGTTGAGGCAGGTCCTGCATGCTTTTTGCTCTTCCTGATATTTGACCTTTTGAAGTGTTGCCTGACGTTCTTTTACTAGGTTGTGCCTATTTGGATTATCTGGTTGCCTACTTTGTAAAAATTTCGCCTTTTGTAGGTTAGCAAGAGCTAGTCGATGGTCTCTGGAGAGAACTGGCTGAAAAATCAGAGTTTCCTGGGCAGCCGCCTTTAATATTTCCGTTATGGTATTCCAGGGTATTTCGATGTTTTCGTCCGTTGAGCTGATTCCTATGTCTTTTAGTTTTTTTGTTACGCATTCTTGGAATTTTTTTT
Organism: Amphipoea oculea; assembly: GCA_945859645.1. Classification (NCBI taxonomy): domain Eukaryota; kingdom Metazoa; phylum Arthropoda; class Insecta; order Lepidoptera; family Noctuidae; genus Amphipoea; species Amphipoea oculea. The sequence goes on along the minus strand of OX243865.1, from coordinate 17,304,810 downwards.
TCGTGAATTTACTGTTAAGGGCGGCGTAATAGCACTGTTTATAGTTGAAGTCCTTGGCCGCAATTGTTGTTTCCTTCACGGCTTGCTGTTGTCTTTGTGTATTATTGTGTTTTGTGTTTTCTTTTTTGTTTGAAATTCTGTTTATTCTTAGCAGACCCCAGATTATTTTATGGTCGGATGTGCCCCTAGCGGCCCATTCGCCTTTAATATGTTCGAAGAGTTTTTTTGTTGAATGTGGCGTTATGATGTGATCCAATTGAGATTTCTGAGTGCCCTTTGACCATGTTATCCTGCATGATGATCTCGCTTTTGTCGTTTCTATTTGAAGTTTTTCCCTGTTGGCTATATCCATTAACATTTCCCCATTGTAGTTAGAAAGGTCATGGTGTAGGTTTTGTTGGATCAGCCCTTTGCGTTGGAAACTTTGTGTATCATGTCGACCAATATGAGCGTTAAAGTCGCCAAGAATTATTAAAGTACATTTCCTTGGTTTTTGTCTGATCAAGTTTAATAAGCCTGTGAAGGATCTGTTTGCTATAGATGTACAACTGTTGATGTGAGAATTGATTATATACAGATGAGCAGGCCTGTCATTTCCCCTGTCAACCTTAAGAGTAGCTGACATCGCGTCTGTATCCCTTTTTCTGTTAACTAATTCAATTTGGGTATCTTTTCTAATTAGAATCGCAAGTCCCCGGTGCGCTTTACCTGCGGTTCCATAGAGGTGCCATGCGTAGTGTGTAGAGCTGAATGTTCCAGAGTTCATAAATGATTCTTGTATGCAGGCTACATGAATGCCCCTAATTGAAAGTTCAGCATCTATTTTATCTTTTTTGGCCGGTTTTGAGGCCCCACGGACGTTCCAAGTTGCAATACGCAAGTCTGGGCAAGTATATTTTATTGCGGTAGACGGCTGATTTCTAAGTATTGTGAACCCAGTAACATCTGCGACTACATCTGATAACTGTGTATACATTAATGCTTGCCGTTCATACTGTGTTAATGAGCTAGCTAATTGGGGGCTTTCCGTTTGAGACTGGGGTTTCGTCGGTTGGCCTTGCTCTTCACGTGGGTTGTATTGGTTAACTAAAGGCTTGTTATGTTGTGTTGTTTTGACGTTGTTTGTTTCTTGTATGAGATCTATCAGGTTGCTGTTGTAATGTTCGTCGTCGGTCGTGACCCAGCTATCGTAGTGCTGGTCCTTGTAGAGGATGTGTATGTTGCCGGGTACTGGTTCGCCGGTAGGTGAATACACAAGTGTGTCTCTTGTATCCGTGTGCACGTGCAAATTTACAAGATAGAACTCGGCCGCGGCGATTAGAATGTCCTCTCCTCCCCAGAACGTCTTGTTAAACTGGGTGGTTATGTATTTTGTTATCCTTTGTTCCTGGGATAGATTGCTGTTATGGCGAAATTCTTGTATATTATTTAGAAGTGCTAGGTGAATTCTGTCGTCATCTCGATGCTCCAAAACATATGAAGCGAGGTCTTGACGGACAGACGCGTGATCAAAAGTTAAACCCATTAAATTATTTATTTGATGGGCTATAGCTCTAAACAAACAGTTCCCGTCTTTTGTCATACGCACAATTGCCATTTTAAAAACCCTTTTGTTTTTATGGTATTTCGAGACCTTCTCGGCACACGTGTTGGGTTTGGGAATCACTAAAGCTGACAGGCGAGCGTAAATTTATGAACTTCGCACTTATGAAATCTTTAGAAATGTGTTTTTTGTTTTTTGTTACTTAACCTTTTTTTTTTGAACTTCGAGTCCAAATTGACGCGAATACAAACTTGACTTACAAGCTATGCAATAATTTAGTACAATGGTAAATTAAGGAAATCGTAAAGTACGAATTCTAAAGCGATACCGTATTTTAAGTTAGAATAATAGAGTGTATTAGTTTATCCCACCCTCAGACTATATAAATAATATGCAAACGTTTCCCTAAAGCTTAGCTATTTATAGCTTACAATGATGTTAAATTCGCGTGGCTTCAAAATTCGAAATTATCAAAGTAAAACGCAGCCGGATACAGCTTCCAATGGAGATCCCTGAAATATAATTATGGAAAGATCTCACCAGATTTTCGACGTCACCAAGATCCTCGGTCGGCAGGCCTAGGTCTCGGGCTTGTAGAGGGAACACACGTATGCCACTTCAACACCTTTTTAAGGTATTTTAATTTGCACCCACTATAAACCACAATTGCTGCAGCGTTCGTATTTCAAATTCGAGTTTCAAACTCCGAGTCCGCCACGTGTTGTGCACATTGCGTCAAGTAAAAACCAAAAGCGGGACACGACACGTCTGTCCCATTCGGCGGTCACTATCCGAATCTCGTCATCTCGGTAGTCGCCCCAAGGACCATTATTCCACGTTCTTTCGGACGTAAAAATATCGCGACGGAATTTTATCGCGCACGAATCAGTGGGATATCTATAATTTCCGAATCTTTTGTATGTTCCATAAACTTTACTGTGGCTTTGACACTATTAGGTACCTACTAAGGTTTCCAAAACAAGATGGCAAACTTAAAAATAACCAGCTGTTTATAGTGGATGTTGGAGAATATCCCACGGGGGCGCGCGGGCGTACTGCCGAAGTACCCTATGTGTACATATTCATGTTATAAACTATCTATATGCCAAATTTCAGCCAAATCCGTTCACCCGTTTTTGCGCCAATTCGAAACATAGGTATACATCCAGACAGACAAACGAACAAAAATTCTTCGTTACTATTTTATTATATGAATAGAAGTGCTACAAGAATCTCTTGGCTCTCTTGAATGACATTGACAGGGGGGCGTTGTTAGTAAACATTTGTGAAATTTTATTGAATAATCAAGATGGCGACATTAGTTCAGATTTTCGCCGCGTGGCAAGTAATCCTTGTACAGACGTCAACGCATCAAGCTACTACAATCTGTCAATTTGTCAATTTGACATTTAAATCTTTTGTGTTTTACTTTTTTTTAGTACAGAAGTTTGACATTACACTTGTCAGATTAGTCTCTGGGATTAAAAAACGAACTATAAATTGCGGTGTTTAATTATTTATTTAAAAAATGTCTATTCTTCTTTTGTTTCTTCTTCATAAATGTTTCATAACGTTTCTATTACCTCAATAGTTCAATATGCTTACCTAGAGGGAAAAAAAACAAAAAAATCCTTGTTGTTTTCGACTTATATTTTGGTGAATAACTCCGAAACCTGACGCTTTAGGATATTATGTTATATTACATTTTTGTTTGTATAAGTGTCCTCTATCTAAATATATAACTTTTGTTGTGCACCGCGATTCTGAAAAAAAATCAAAATGGCGGCTGATTTTAGGGCCAAAACCTTCAAACCCCTTTCTTTAATAGAATTTCAACTTTATCGCCAAATCATAAGGTTCAAAGTTGACTGGGAAAATTTGACAGTTCGGATAGCTTGATGTGCTGAGTGTCTGTACCGTTTTAAAAGAAATGGTGATTATGTTTACACTACTTACACCTCTGCCTAACCCTTTGGGAGATACAGGCGTGATGTTATGTTGTAAAAGAAATTAGGGATGACAACTAGCAGCCCTGTTAACTTTGATAGAATGGCGTCTCGTGGCCGAACGCCAACTATGCGCCGTAACTTCTGACGTGGTTTGACGCCACGACTCATTCTGTATCTGTGGAGTGGCCGTCGCCATTTACGGGTTACGCTTTGGCGCGCTTTTATATCAGGATATGCGTCACGGAGGAAGACAAAGACGGTATTCAAGATAGGTTCATTGATGGTTCGGATTCAAAGTTGAAGATAGAGAGGCCTTATACATCACACTGAGTAATAAACAACTCTTTTTTATACACTTTTTTTTAGAGCGATCGTTTTTTCTTAGTCAGGGCCGCATTCAGGGCTGATAAGGTGGGTGCATGCATAATTTGCAAGTGATTTTTAAGGCTTTTTACCTGTCTTCAAAACCGAAAGAGAAAATTACCTGTTTCTTTCAATAGTTTGCATACCTTATCAAGAATGCAAACTGTTGAAAGAAATAGGCAATTTTAGAAAAAAGTATTTTAGCAATAAGGAACACATCCGGAACAATCCGACGATTACCAATTTAAGTCAAAAATTCATAGGCGTCATAATCGTGTTTTCCTACCGCAACGATCCATATTTGGGTATCTCCAAATTAAACAAAGTTGACAAGACCTATGACTGTACGGTGCGATTCCTGCACTCATCGCGGTTAACCGCAGAACCTGGGCGATAAGAAAACCACCTCATGTTTGCTTAACTGTACATTTGTGTTACTTTCCAATAGTAAAGTAATACTACACAGTTTCTTGTGACTCATCAGTTGACTGACTTTCACCTTTTTGACATGTCACTGATCTGATTTACGTGTGTATGTGCAAAAAGTTTGCACCTAAGCGCAGTCTCGAATGAAAGCATTTGACATATGTTTTCCTGCTATGTTTTTATATGATTGTGATTACACTAGTGGGTGGTGGAAGTCATTTTGGGAATGCCAAAGTAATTTGCATCAAATGAGGGACTGCCTGATTAATGCTATCAATTAAGTAACAATGTACTTTAGTCATACTACACCTAATTAAAGCATCATTATAACAGAATTATGACGAACAGCCGCCTTCTAAATTTATATTAATTCGATAAATAGAACAGACGCATTATACAGATGAGTTCGTATCAAACTATTTACTATTAGTATGACGTCACGTATAAAAGTGAAAATTCCATAATTAATGTGTAACGGGCGTTGTCGCACCTGTCAGCACACTCGGCCTGTCAACGACCGACCTAATTACACCTGGATTATTCATAATTATTATTTATAGGAGACTTCGTCAAGTACAGGAAGGAAACTCCGGTGTAGTGAAAAAATACATAAATTCTAATTAAAGGCGATGACAGCAAGAGCTCTAACAAAGATAATGATGTTTTTTTTTTACGTTGTTTATTTAATATCCGATGTCTTCAGACTAAAGTTTGCGCACCAATCATGTCAGTATTGAATTCTGCCAACGAGAATTTTTGGGTGCATATTTTTAGGCACATTAGCGTGCCCTTCAGAGATTTTAAAACAAAGATGATTTCAGCGCTAACAGATGCTTCCATTAATCTACAAACCGACAAGCAGAAAAAATAAGACAGTGTGCGAATAAGTTGGAGAGTGACAGCGAATGGTGATAAATAATGCAAACTTAAGATCATTTAGTGAAATGATAAATGGAAACAAATGGCCTAGAATTCCGGCACGTCAAAATTACGGGCGTCCTTAACCCACATCGGTGGAGTCAAACATAACCTGATATTGTCCAGCTTTTGCGAGCATGACTCAACTCGCGAAGCTACCGTTTGAATGAACTGGCAACATCGAAATGCATCGAACATGTTTGTACAAACTACAAATGAATCTGCTACCTCCTACCTCCTACGTCGTGTGTATGATAAATAACTATTTCAAAAATAAATTCCTGTGCGAAGCTAGGTGGACGGTGAACGATACAAATAAATTTGTATGACGGAAGCTTCAGAATCGTCGGCTCCTGCACCAGTTTTTCCGCAAGTGCCATGTCGTATGATGCTGTGATTCTTTAGTTATTTGTGCATAGTATTTATAAAAGAAAGGTCATTGAATAAAATTAGATAAACACGCATCTGGTATGTCCCACGCTATATGGACTGCCGTGGGTAGATTTCTTGGCATTGTTGACTTTCGAAATGATCAAGAGACTGCTGTTACAACTAATTAGAATATTATGAGTATAATTTAAAATTTCACATCCGCTGATTTATGATTTAAAGTGGAATGCCGCACGCAAGCCATTATTTTCGGAGACTGAACAAAATCTAGATGGATCAATTGAAAATGTTATTAAACGTATTCAGAATTTCCTTTTCTATCAATGATCATAACCCCGTTCTTATCATTTGAGTAAATGATTTCATTCATGCAATCAAATGGCTTGTTGAAGTGCTGGCAGTTAATAACATTTCCAACATTCTCCTCTTATCATACCGGTATTACTTTCAACTTGAATGGTACTTACAGTTCCAGCACCACACACATGTATTTTCCCCATTCGTAGGCATCATAAAGCTGTATGAGCCTCGGGTGTCGCAGCCTCCTCATAACATCCACCTCTCGTTCTACGTTCCGTCTTTCATCCCGTCTGCTAACGGACACCAGCTTGGCTGCTAGCTCCAGTCCAGTGCTTCTCTCTCGGCAGAGGTATACGGTTCCGAATTTGCCTCTGAAAAAGAAAATGGTACCGAAAATGAGTATAAAAAATTTTCAAGAAATAAATTGGTAGGTTTCAAGTATCTTAAACTTGAAGAGAAAGAAATAGAAAAGTACAAATTTTCCATTTGGCGGGAATCATAAAATTAACTCAAAACGGCGTTGAAATAAAAATAATAAAGCACAATAGTCATAAATGCACCCGTCTCAAGTTTCCCTAAGCATCCCAAGATCGACATTGAATCCAGTCAGATTTGCCTGAATATCAGTTACAATACAAAAGCATCCCAATGATTTATGAAAGAGAACAATCTCGACAAAGTGCCTTTAATAGATTTGAATGTTGATCTAAGAAAATGAATTACGTACGTATACGTCTTTTGATAAAGGAAGCCATTACAATGGTGAGATTAATTCCATGGCAAACGAAACCCTTTCAGATGGAGAAATGTTGCGTAACGAACATCATACATTAAGTTCTACGGATTCAAGTCGGTAAGTGAACATTAATAAACTATTAAGTCGTATCGCAATCGTATATAGCTTAGGTTCAATTATTGTTTCCACCTGTTATATCATGAGTCATATAACGAGGGAACCTTTATGTGTACGCGTTTAGACTATCGATTCTGACATTAAATTTAGTGGGATCTAATTATAAGACGATTACGAATGGTACTGGCATTGTCTTCGCGTGAATGTGCCATGTTTCATATTTATAACAAGGTATTTTAGTGTTTCGTGGAGAACGACCTAGGAAATTTATGTCATGATTAATAGAACGAGGGAGGCAATTAGAATATTTAGCCATGGACATTAGACAAATTCGTCTTATAATTTGGCAAATCAAATGGATAAATTCTAAATATGCTCACTATATTTAGGCATTTAAACCACTATAGATTTAATTTTATTTAGTTTCCTGACTACTTGAAAATCGCAGACAAATAGGTATACTCGATAATCAAATTGCATCGATATCTTGAAGTCAACACCTCAACAACCCACATTCATACAGTAAAGTAGATACTCCTTGTTGGTTTTGTACACTTTCTACTTACTACCTACATGTAAATTGACATGTCCAACAAATACAATTGCGATTATTTGCGATAGCTTATCGTCACAATCATTGTTTAAACATATTTTATGTGTTCAACAAACACTTATTTTTGTGTAAGTAATACATTTGATAAACTCACCTGCCGATCTCAGAAAGCATTTCGTAAAATTCGTTGACATCTGTACTTCTTTTGATTGAGACATCGCGACACGGGAAAGGTGGCTCGATCTCTGTAAAAATAAACAATAAGTCAATATTAATTTAAATGGAAGGATCAGAAGAGTGGTATGGAGAAAAGCACGTTAAGTTGTTGGCCCCGGAAGTCATTCGCTAATCTTTGGCAGTCGTTACAGGTAGTCAGAAGCCCTAAAGTCTGACAATCAGTCTTACCAAGGGGTATCGTATTACCCAGTAGCTGGGTTGTGGAGGTTAGATAGGCAGTCGCTGCATGTAAAATACTGGTATTCAGCTCACAGCTGCATCCGGTAAGACTGGAAGCCGACCCCAACATAGTTGGGAAAAGGCTGGGGAGATGATGATCAGAAGAGTAGCATGGATTTACGGACTCTGGTTGATTGCCTAAATCTTTGAAGTTCCTCAGGGATGATTTTAGGACTAAATGCAAGACGTGTTCGTGTGCTTTTTTCTGTAAATGATTGTGGACAAAGGGCTTTAGGTCCACTATCAGGACGTGAGATATTACCTGGCCTCGTATACTTAAATAGCCTAGCCCTGCCCTGACCCCTTCAATAATAATATTATGATTTATAAGAGTGACCGTGGAGTTTCATGCCCGTTCTTCTCCATCCTACTACACTTTGGAATGGTAAACTAGCTTCATCTTTCTGACTGACCGACCCCTTGACTATTCAAAAATGCCTGTAATTGGTTTATTTGAAAAATGCTTTGAGTTTCAGTTTTTTAGCACCTCCGACTATCGCCCTGAAATTCCACGATCTATCCTAATTGATTTACTGGTTCTTTGCCCCCTTTTATTTGCCAGACAACTTGGATAGCTAAGCTTGCTCCAATAAAATTATACGTATCATGTCCTCTGCCGTAATTCAGATTGCTTATCTATAATCAACACTAGAAGCAGTAGTATTCTAGTGGAATTCACGTCCTCTGCTGACCTTTTCAACTCCTTATCTATTATTTGATTACAACACGTGTCTAAGCACACTTTGAATTACCGATGACACGATGCAATGCAGTGGTCACTTTTGTATGTTTCCCTTTTGATATTATGATATATTACGATGTATGATTTGTTACTGATATCAAATTGACGTTTTGCTTTTGTTCCATGTTGCACTGTCAGGGATATTGGCTCTGGTTATTTGGGTTTGGACTATACTTCGTTGTCCGTTGTTGTAGTTTTTTTTTGAAGATATGATGTTCCTTATCGGTAATTAGCCTGATCAGGATGTTTGTTGTACCCTGTATTGATAAACAGATAAAACTGTCTCTCCGTATAAAATAAAAGAAAACAAATTTTAATCTCATCGCGATAATTAAGATAAGTACAGAATTACGGACCTATGTGTGTAGTATATACATTAAGATAAATATCGCGTTAATACCAACACAGGTGCGTCGTGTGTGTCTTTGTAGCTATCCTACGAGCCAATCTGTATGCTTACTGCTTAGCCTTCCTTAGCTTTGATTGTTACTATGGCAGTCACGTCAACGAATATTTTATATGGAGAAACGGGGTTCGAGCATTTCTCGCGTTGCCGACTAGGCGTTATCGTTGTTGCGAGCGAAATCCACGCTAGCGTAAATATTGTAGTGACATTTACACTGTAGATAAGATACTAGATAGGAAAATTACTTCATCACCTCTGTCGTGTCATAGGTCCTATCTAATATCTGTAACTCAGTTAATCACTCTGTAAATTAGGTGTGACATTAGGCGTCATTACTCAATCACGATCACGATGCAATTTCTATCATCACAACATAAATCTAACCCACCCAATCTAATCTATCTGATCGCGCCAATAAATTACATCTACAAATAGCAAAATTGGCAAAAAAAACCTGTCATCAACACATTTGTCAGGCTAATTTATTACTTTTCTCGATACTTCTATAGCGACAATAAAAAAAAAACATAATAAACTTACGAGTGCACCCAAGTATGCGTCATGCATCGTTTTGGCAGCAAGTCAAGATGTAAAAAACGCGTGTCGAGCACGACATTGCGATTTTTGGAGTGTCTGTCTATTGTTTAGCTGACCAACATGTGTTCAACGTTTTTGCTGTATCTTGTTTACATATTTTTGTATCCGCCATGAGTTTGGCTTGTTTAGTTAACTTTCAATGGTAAATTGGTAATCAACCTAATTTCGTATGTTAATTTTGTTATTTGGTAACGTTTCGGAGGCTCTGTTTGGATAGGCTGGCACAGGCTGGTTAATTTATAGTTTTGCTGCCAATTAACAAGTTTAATTTTGTTGGTTTCACTTTAAACATTATTGTACCTAGTAATTTTGTATTTTACACCATGTGAAAATACAAAATTACTAGGTACAATAAGGTAACATACATAAACTAAATTGTATAGATAGACAAACTCACGTCGAGTTTACGTATGTAATTTCGTACAATTGCCGAATTCGCTTACAACTTTATATATTACTAGCTGCGCTCCTGGGTTTCACCCGCATAACGGCATAAGACTCGATCCCGTGGGAATTTCGGGATAAAAAGTAGCCTATATGTTAATCCAGGGTGTCAGCTACCTCCATACAAAATTTTATCAAACTTGGTCCAGCCGTTTGAGCGTGAAGAAGTAACAAACATATAAACACACACATTCACAAACTTTTGCCTTTATAATATTAGTGTGATAGTGTGATTATATTTTTAGGGGATATTTCTGGTACTAAAATATCTTCTTATTAATCATCATTAACAAAAAGTATTTAAATAATAAGAGTTAGGTACTGCAATTAATTATTTTGCACAATCATTAAAACGTGCTCCCATTTTTCTATGCACCCACTGCAGCCGCCCCAAATCCGCCCCTGTAGTAATATTAATACATAGTAGGCACACAATAGTACTAATATAGTTCAACCTTAACGTTGGACAGTGCACGGGGTGAACGCACCACAGACGCCTATGACGCGTGCATCCACCTTTACAGCAAGCAGTTGATTAGTCATCGATTTTATATAGGCAGAATCCACATGGATTATTTATTTCTTGAACTTTATGCAACGAATTGCATAGGCGGACTTTATGGCCTAAAAGAACACTACAAAGTGAAAAATAACTTTAATTTCGGAAGCCAGTGTCGTTGATTCCGCATTTTAACACCGACTTCCGAAATTAAAGTTATTTTTCACTTTGCAGTGTATTTTTGTTTGAAGTCGGTTGTTTTTTTTTTTTTGTAAAAGAGTTTTTATTTTTTCCTTTTTTTAGTTGTACCCACCCCACACAAATTCATTTAAGTAACACTAGTGCGCTGAAGAATTGAAGACACCGACTAGAAGAATCATCAAAATTCGCCTAGAAATGCCGGAGATGCATTACATTTATGCATATAACTTCGTACATAAAAATAATTACCTAATGTATTATATACTAAAAACTTCCTGAAAGTATGTAGATCACATTAGCGAAAGAATTATCAAAATTGGTTCGTTAGTTTTTGAGAAAATCGCGGACATACATACATACGGGTCGAATACAGAACCTCCTTTTTTGAAGTCGGTTAAAAAATGTAACTCACGCCTTCTTCCCATAAGGGTAGGTAGACAGAACTACAGAACGTCACCTGCCACGATCCATACATACTCCTTTTGCTTCGTTTACTTTAACTCCAGTTAAATGCAGATGGCTTTCTGAGGTAAAGGAAAACATTGCGAGGAAACCAGCATGTCCTAGCACCAAAAATTCGAAGACATGTGACATCTACCATCCCGCACTGGGCCCGCGTGGTGGATTAAGGTCCACTCCCCCTCAGCGAGAGGAGGCCTGTATCTCAGCAGTAGGAACATTAAAGGCTGATTATGCTTGCTACTTGTTGTAGTAAATAAGAAACTGGAGTGTCTTTTCCGAGGTTTAAAAGTTAATGGCTACCATAAACGAAGCCGATGTTTTATGGGTTTGCCATAAACGAAATTGTTTTTGGTACTTAATGGCAGAAAAACTAGGTTTGTTTTTGTTTAGAGTATCTTAATTCAGAAATTGAAGGCCAGCAAATGTACTGATCAGCGATCATCAGCCTTCCAAGGAACCATGAGGTAGAATTGTTAGGCTCTTAGGTTAGACAGTTTGACAATGTCCTACCAAGAAATTGAAGAAATAAAGTTTTAAGAAGCAGTGAGAACCCTATGCCAGTCAGTGGGCGAACTCGGGCTGATGATGGTGATGACGAAGCCATTCGATCTTCGCAGTGACAGGCAATGACAGTTAAAAAGCAATAATTATCAACAGTATTGCGTCGTTTTAGTTTTTAAAATAAAAACTAAAGCGACGCAATACTGTTGTAAAGGTTATGAATGGGTGCGCGGGCGCCGAACGGGCAAAGATCTGCCGACCTTCTGCCTAACTAATATCATCAGTAGTTGGCTACTTGGCTACTGATTGGCACGTGTTCCTATACATATCATAGTGTTTTATTACTAACCCAAATAGTATTACCATCACCGTGTATTATCGTAACTATTTGTGCTATGACTCGCTGCGAATGTCGTTATTAAACAGAATTAAAGATATGAAGTTAAACTTAAAATCAATCTGCCTATCCTTTTCCCAACTATGTTGGGGCCGGTTTCCAGAGTTGGGATCCCACCATAGTTGAGAAAAGGCTAGGCAGATGATGGTGATGAATTGAGAGTGAAATTTCAAGGACGCGTCACGTTAAGGCACATTTCGTTACATAAGAGAGAAGAAAGATATAACTCTCTCTCTATCTCTCACACCAAATCTTATTCTTTAATTTTTAAGAAGTTTCGTTTCTATGACGTGTGCCTACGGTGCTGCACGCATATTTTTCTGTAGTGCTGCCAGTTTCCAGTTAATATGCTAGGTCATCTACCTCACTTAATACATTGGACAGTTTTTCTGTGTCGGTAATAACGTCACCCCAGGTTTTATTTCATCTAACGATAGCAAAAACAAACTAAACTATAGACGTTTAAATTATACCGTTATAAAAAACTGACTCGCTCTCAGTTTGTTATAAATTACATCGAATTGCGAATTCTGCTATTAAAATAGATTTAGTACTCGTGCCTGGCATTGTTTTAAAATTTATTATTAATAGCGAAATCGATGTAGCATTTGTTATTAAAGTAGGCCAGTCTCTAGTGTCTCTGTATGTATTTGTAATGCATATTATATGTACTTAAAAAAGGTAATGATATTTGGCAGGCTTTAAGTTATTTAGGTATACAAGGCAGATGATAGTGGAAGCGCCGGAAGGGGACGACCTAGAGGGAGATATCATCGCTCACATGACTAAAAGTCCTAAGTATCTTATTTTTCAATTTTTTTGCTGATTTGAGTTAGGACAACTACATTTTTGTATTCGTGATTCTTTACATTTTTCACTAACCGTCGTACCTCTATGTTATTTGGATCTCAAAATATAACCATTTTGAAAGGCAACAAAATGTAAAGATTCACGAATAGAAAAATGTAGTTGTCCTAATTCAAATCAGCTAAAAAGTGAGATAGTACTTTTAGTCATGCGAGCGACGATATTACAGTTAGTTACCTTATTGGTGATGTAATGATGTTCTTCAGAAAGGTCAGGTGCGAAGTACTCGCAACCACCATGCGTGTATCAATTCTCGTAATTTAATGCGTTCAAAATCTAGTTGCAGTCACATCTCGGCGACAAACAAATGTCAAAAACTTGTCAAAATGTAGCGAAATTAGGAGTATTTTTTGACAGATTGAGACTGAGATCAGACTGTGAACGTTCTTAAAATTACTAGAATTGCCCCTCAGATTTTTGAACGTATCCGAGGCAAAAGGAGTATGCAAGGATCGTGGCAAATGGCGTTCTGTAGTTTCTGTAGGGGCTTGTGGCCAAGTAATAGCCGCACGGTTCGATCGATCAGGTTAAGCTACGCTTGCCGCGGTTGGTCCGTGGATGGATGACCATCTTCACATACCAAGACCCCTCCGTGCCTCGGAAAGCACGTTAAGCCGTTGATCCCGGCTGTCATTCGTGGATCTTTGAAAGTCGTTACGGGTCGTCAGTAGCCCGAAAGTCTGATAACCAGTCTTACCAAGGTATCGTATTATTACCCAGTATCTGGGTTGTGGAGGTCAGATAGGCAGACGCTCCATGTTAAATACTGGTATTCAGCTGCATCCGGTTAGACTGGAAGCCGACCCTCCCTAACATAGTTGGGAAAAGGCTAGGTAGATGAATGATGAAAACGTTTTCGCTGTATTATTACCTACCAAGTAAGTATTTAATTTAATACTGATACCTAGCCATCATGTCTATGAAGTTTTGCCATTTAATTTAAAAGGGCCTCGTTTGAAATGTATTTTATAGCCTGAAAAATGCGATAGCGTGAAATTGTGTTTTCGTCTCCAATGTCATTCACCTTTCACAATAAAATTGTCGTCAAACATAATATTATGCATTTTACGTACATTTGCAGTGTGAGTATTATGTGGAGACGAGACATGACTTTTGAGAATATATAAATAAGTAGAGTACTCCAGTATCATTTTTATTATTAAAGGTAAGTACTGAATTTGGAACAGACTTTAATATTCTTATACACTTTACATCAAAATAACTAATAAACTATTAAAATAAAAATATAATAATTTAGCCTAATTTTAACTATAGACAAATTAAAATATATGGCTTCGAAAAATTCTTCCGCATCGCTGTCGACTGAGTTTTAGGTTGATTTGGTGATTGTCTCTTTCAGCAGACGTTTCAGTAAAACAGCTGTTCAAAAACAATAGCAAATAACTGTAACTCGTTTGTACAATAACTGCTGCTTAGCAACTCAAAAGTATAAAAGCCAACAATTTCAATTAGGTACGGAATGGCACGTAGGTGACGTAGGAATATGAACATAATTAAAAGACATTCCTTCAAAAAGTGCTCATTCTGAATCATCAAAGAATCAGCACCTTTCGGAACGCTAGATATGAAAACTGCACCCTAATTGCGTATCAATCTCAATCTGAATCATTTTGAAGGATATTGCTAATCCATTGCTCCATATGTTCGAAAAATGTGTCTGCTCAACAACGTAAATAACGCAATGAATGTTGTCGAACTGTCAAAATGAAACCTATTGCTACTGATAGTGTGTTTGTTACGCAATTACCCCGCAGGTATACCTACACTACAGCCCTCAAAAAGCCAACTTCGCTGCTTCCTTGTCAAACAAGACATGATTCAAACAAACATTGCGAGAACATTTAAAGAAGTTTTTAAAAATACAGTTAGTCAAATAAACGTAAAAGTTCTTAAAACAAGCTTAGCAGACCACATTGCCTTTTCAAGTAAAAAAAGTTTACATCCACAGGATGGATGCGTCACACAAAGAATGCTTTATGATTAAAGCCTGTGGTATGTACTTTGCCTGGATGCCTAGGGCTGTTGGTCGTTGTTTTGTGCATATAGGGCTCAAGAATTGAACCTGACATAACTTGTCGTCGGATACCGTCATATCCGAATCGGAATTCCGGACGCTCTTGTGACAGAGCTTCAGAAATGCTTTGATTGGCTACACTACAGACTATTTCTAGGATTTGATTTGTTATAACTATTGAGGAGTTGGTTACTTTGCATATTTTGGAATACATAACATAATATCATGCTTGTAATCCCCGAAAGGTTAGGCAGAGGTGATCTACACCCACATTTCGCCAGTTATGTTTAAGTCTCATGTACAGTCGCCAGCAAAATTGCATGGGTACCTTAGTGTCTATTTTCCCGTGAATGTTTGAATTCAAGTTTTCGAAAATAAACTAGATGGCGTTGGTTTCTTCACAACTATGACTAATTTACAAAACGTAAGTAAGGAGTTAGGAAGAAACGTATTAAGTAGGATTGAGCAAAGAGTTACAAGGCTAATAAATTTATCTAATTATTACATTACATTTATCAGCATACGTAGCTTAAATGATAAAAATAATAAAAGAAACCGATAGGAATAAGTATATTTATTAAGCTAACGAGTGGGTATTTTAATAATTAATTTAATATTCGAATTAGTAGTTACTTAGCACCTACTTATAAATTGATATTCATTTTCAACATAGTAGGTTAATAATTAGGAACAATTTTCTTTAAAAGAAACTATTAATTATAAATTGTTTGAATGTTTGAAGAGACAAAAAGAAACTACAAAAATATTTTATCATATAAAGCAAAGCAACGCCATCTAATAACAGCATAATTAAATTTTGTTAGTCGTTAACTGGTTTTACGCTAGATGGCGTCATTTCTCGCTTCATACGATTTTGTTTCTGTACTACCCATGCACTTTTGCAGCCTATTGTACCTAATAGGGGACAAGCCTAAGCCTATTGCCATCATCCGGGCAGAATTCATCCAGACTCCTGGCTGCGAATGAGAAATTCCTGATGGAAGAACCCGATTACACTTTGCTCGACTTGGAAATATAAACTAGGACCTCATGCTCAGCAGTAGCGCGTGCAAACTTTAGACCGACAAGGCAGTATTTTGAGTTTTTTAGAGGATACTTAGTTTGAATTTAAAGGTCCGTACATGGGTTACCTTTACATACCGAGACCCCTCCGTGCCTCGGAAAGCACGTTAAGCCGTTGGTCCCGGCTTGTTATACGGGGATCTTTGACAATCGTTACGGGTTGTCAGAAGCCCGAAAGTCTGACAACAAGCCGTACCAAGGGGTATCGTATTACCCAGTAACTGGATTGTGGAAGTCAGATAGGCAGTCGCCCCATGTAAAATACTGGTATTCAGCTGCATCTGATTAGACTGAAAGCCGACCCCATCATAGTTGGGAAGGGCAAATGAATGTTAGTATGACCGCCCTAATTGATTAATGTCTTTAGGTGGAAATAAAGTACAGTCGGTACAAAGACGAAGAATCCATCTGATGTAATTACCGTCAATAATCGTCATATGAACGACAGGATTGCCACCACGACTCGTCTGCATGTATTACCGACATGACGACTATACTGTCATCGAGCGCACGATTCCAAATATTCGGCCCAGTCTAAAATAAAGACGGATTCCACTCGCCTGCCAAATATTGTGTTTGTTTACTTTATTTTTATTCTGCCGTCAGTTTAGCTAACTACTCGTAACGTATAATTAACTTTAGATTTAACCTAGATTTGAAGAATTAATAGAATGTGCGTTAAGTGCTAAGAGTAATTGATGTTGACATAGTATTTTTGCGATTTTTATTTTACACTGACTAGTGACTTTAGTGAGGTAATGTTTAGTTCACACATAGTAATTTAGTTGAAGCTGTGGGAGGTCAGATCTATTATATAAGAGTGGTACCTACTATACTTACCAAAACCGGCCTGCGAGGAAATTGCGAAACATACTAAGTCTAAGAGTAACAATGCCGTTCATTTTGACAGTTCAACAACATTCATTGCAATATGTACGTTGTTGATCAGACAATTTATTCTAACATGTGAAGCGATCGATTAGCAAAATTATTCAGAATGTGATACTTAGATAATATTGATGTGTTACGCAATTGGGGGCTGTTTACACAAGGAAGAACTGAGAGCAAGTTTGCAATTACATACCATTATTAGGTATAGGTACTTACGTTCAAAACTTTCAATCGATTAGTATGTTGTAAGTAGGTATCTCTTTAAATACCAAATAATAAAACGTACAAAATACTAATCGATAAGATCCTATATCGCATACGTGTTAATTATCGTATTTGCGAACAAATTAAGGATACAAAGAATCAGGAGACCGAATCTTTGTGACGTCACACTTTCGGCATTCCAATCCGTTATTCGTGATGTGTTTTTCAGTTGAAATGTCAATCACCGTTTCTGCTCAGCCTTAAAGTATTTAAAATGCAATAAAGAGAAGTAGGTATTTAAATAATATATTACCTCCAACCGGATCCGTTTCGTCAACGTGGATCATTTCTGATGATCTGAAACAATAACATAAGAATTTCAATATTTCATTCACATTAAAACATTCATGCAAATAGCTCTGCTGAAACTGGTGCAGAATTAATTAATGCACAAATTAAGGACGGTACTCTAACAAATGATACAGTATTAAACGTTCAACGAGCAATTTAGAAATTGTTTATGGCACCATTAGTCGTGTTTTAATTTGTCTCGAGTACATCGGAGATTGTACTTTTAAAAAACAAATGGCGGCCGTGAACTTTAGCTGAACAGTTTTTAATTTTGGACGTGTTTTGTTATTATTTTTAAATTGTCTGTACCTACATTCAAATTTCGTTCTCAGCTTAGTTATTCCGGCTAACTGCCAAAGTCAGACAAAGTACCTAGTCTAAACGTGTAGGTATTAAGCGTATGACAATTTGACAACAATAGAATGCCAATTTTTT
Organism: Amphipoea oculea; assembly: GCA_945859645.1. Lineage (NCBI taxonomy): Eukaryota > Metazoa > Arthropoda > Insecta > Lepidoptera > Noctuidae > Amphipoea > Amphipoea oculea. The sequence continues at coordinate 17,286,944 of OX243865.1, read as the reverse complement.
AAAGCCTAGATTTGTTTTTTTTTCTGAGACATGTTTATGGTTGCTTACAGATTATTCCACAATGATATGTAGGTACGATGCTGAAACTCGAATGAAAATATCGCGAACATCTTCGGGCAGATGTGACAAACGAGACTTCCAACTTTAGTTTTTGTCATTCTTTAAATTCAAATGCTTTTGAAAGTCTTACGACAAAAAAGTTGTCTGTGACTAGTTGAGGCACTTGTTTTATTTTACGTAAGCATACCATGTAGAAGGCCACTTGCCGTAGTTAAAAACGTTCAAAACCTAGTCGCATTCTCATCTCAGCAGCCGTCAATGTCAAAAACTTGTCAATAATCTAGTGAAATTAAAGGTATTTTTGACAGATTGAGACTTGAGATTAGAATACTAACGTTCTTAAAAATATGGAGACTACCCCTCAGCTTGCAATGAGAACTAAAATTGCAATCAGAGTTTAGAAATATAAAGGCCCTAAAATAATATCTATTCAAGCGTAAGTACCAATAATTAAAAAAAAAACAGTTATCACCACAAATAGTCCCTCCATCTTGACAATTTGTCTATTTCGTGTCGTGGAACAGATGACTACATTCTGCAGTCCAGCCGTGCACTCGGAATCATTCGGGATTTGGGTCGTCTATTTACGAACTAACATTTGTGGCCCATTATTATATCGTGTCGATCGCACGGACACAAATGTATTTCATATTTTAAATCACGCTGTTCAAATTTCGAAATGATAGCTTTGCTTTGTCATGTCAGTGTTGGTAAATATGACAAATGATGCTGTATTTTTGTCATTTATATTGGTACTTAGTTATCGAAAATGAATGGAACTACACGGGTGGAAAGAATTCATAAGTATTCTAGAGGTTATCTGGGGTTATTTTTGTAGGTACCTTTCATCCAGATTTTCTTTAAGTAGGCCCAAGAAACCGTAGCTCTACAGTATGAAAAATAAGTCGATTTACGTATTCTGTTCTAAACTTAACAAAAATATCTTTTGGGATAGATAAAAACAGGGAAACTCCCAAAACTACGGAAAATATTTTGAACCCTCCTTTGTTATGACACTTTTGGGACAAATAACTGAAAGGAACAGGTTTTTGCTTTCAGAACTGAAAATAACGAGAAATATTCTGGAATAGACAGCTGATGTTTGTAAAAAATGAAGTTGAAAGTTCATTACGCAAAATCTCTTTTATCTCACTATCTGACAACGTGGATTAAAAAACACTACACAAAAGCGTTTAAAGAAAACGCGCTCAAACATTTACATTCAGCCAGTTTTTCGATCGTAAACAAGCTCATTGGGGCAAAAAAAACATTGGAAAAGTAAAATCAAACATTCTTTTTTTAAATGGAACAAGGTTGGTGTAACGAGGGCTTTTTGGTGTTCCGACCTACTTGCGTTGAAGACAGTAATTACCTAATTAAAACCATTGGTTGACTTGATTTTGTATTGAAATGTTTTAAAGACAGATGAAATCATTAAAATAGGTATCAGCTGTTTCTCAAATATAGCCAGCTGATTTTAAAGCGTTGTGTTTGTGAGTGTGTGATTGTTCTATCGGCGAGATTATTTGATATACACACATCAACACGGTCTAGGGATATTTTTAAAAAAGCGAATTACTATCAATGTGTTAATTATTTATATGACATGTATTATTTAAAAGATACGTTATTTAATATTCTACCATTTTTTAATAATGGTTAAGGTACTTAGATTAAAATTTCAGGATTTTATGGAAAAAAAAAAAGCATAGACGGAAATCGTATATGAATGAACTTTTAATTTGTGAGTAAAAACTGAAAAAAATAGAAAAATCATTTAATTTGTGTTTATAAACTTGAAGTTAGTAGTCTGAGAAAGCGCCCATGATGTTCATAACACATCGGCAACGATTCGGCATGCTCAGAACAAGGTTGTCAATGTCTTGCTGCGGAATATTGTCCCATGTCCTTCTGAGGTGCGCAAAAAGTTGATCTTCTGTAGCCAGATTTTCAGGAACTTCCTTCAGAGCTCTTATTTATTTATTTAATACTTCAAGCACATAAATGTACAGAGGCGGACTTAATGCCATATGCTCTTCTTTGCAGCATATCCCACGCATGCTCAATGGGATTTAGATCTGGCGATTGAGCAGGCCAGTCTAAGGCCCTAACATTATGTGTATGTAACCAAGCTGCTACCGTTCTCGCCGTGTGTGCCCGGGCATTGTCGTGCATGAGCAGGAAATCTTGCCCCATTTGTGTTCTGTGGGGCAAGTTTACGGCCCCAGCACCTGTTGGACGTATCGTTCTGCCGTCATATTGCCCCGCACCCAAACGAGATCCGTCCGTCCTCCAAGACGAATTCCTGCCCAAACCATAATTGTTCCTCCTTGGTATGGGTGAACTTCCTGAGGGTTCTGGAGACGGCTCCATCGTCCAGGAACTCGCCAAACACGCGTCCTTTGTGAATCTGGATGGAAGCCGAACCTGGATTCATCCGTGAACAGCACATTGGACCATTGCTCACGGCCCCAGTCCACGTGGTTCCGAACCCATTCTAATCGCCGTCCACGATTGCCTCTCCGTAAAGGTGGGACCCGGAGTGGTCTACGAGAGCGTAGATTGCTTTCATGCAGTCGCCTTCTTACAGTTTGGTCACTCACAAGCACTTGGTGTTCCACTCGCAGCCTTTGGACCAATTGAGTCGCCGTTGCATTTGGTTGTGCTCGCGCAGTAATTTGCAAAAATCGGTCTTGTCTGGGGGTAGTGATGCGACTTGGCCCCCGGTGCCTCTCCGCTACTTCACCTGTGGCACGATAGCGTGTCCACAATCTTGAAATTACATTTTGATGGGTCCCTATGGCCTCAGCAACATTACGCTGAACAGATCCAGCTTCCAGCATTCCCACAGCTCGTAACATCTCCGCCCTCGTCAAATGTCGGCGTTGCATGGCTACAATACCTCAATTTTAACTTTATCTTTCGTTTAAAAATGAAAAAAAAACTGTAACTAAACGTAATTCGTATTGTTTTCTAAATTTCGCACAAATGAAAATTCCCTCTCCTATACACACTTTTTGCCACCGAAACAAGAATTTTCAAAAATTTAAATTTGGAATTAGTCTGAGATAAATTACAAACAAATCGGTGTATAAAAGATTCCAATGCGGCCAGTACTTTTCGAGTTATTTAATTGAGTATGAAATATCCCTAGACCGTGTTGATGTGTGTATTTTTTCCTTGCAATAACTGGAGTATACTTGTGCCTTTATGGCCCAAGTCATAATGATCTACATAATTAAGGGGGGAATTAAAATTTTCTTATGTTTTTTGCAATTTGAAGGTCAGTGTCAGGTTGTATGTTGAACAATTGAAAATACTATAAAAATGAAATATCAATCAGTGGGATTAAATAAACTTACGAGGGTTGTATTGATGATTCTAATTCTGTAGTCATATTTTTCAAGCTCGCGAATCATATTTTAATCAACATACAACCTGACACTGACCCGCAAATTGCAAAAAATGTAAGAAAATTTGAATTTCGCGGGATAGCTTGGCGCATGTCCCTTATGTGCTCATGTGGGAACCCCTAAAACATTCATATCTACCTATTACTTATCCATCCTCTTTTCGAACTTTTTTCCAAAATGGAACTCTGCTGAACAAATGGGCGATGGTTGTTATTTTTTTTTTATTAGCCGTTCATGTCCCACTACTGGGCAAAGGCCTCCCTACTCTCCTTCCTCCTCTCTCTCTCTCTCAAGAGCTGCCAAGAACCAATCTTTATTAAAGGAGTCCAGCTCATCCGGCCATCTCCATCTGGGCCTGCCGCGATGTCGTTTGCCATAAAACGGGTACCCTCTGAATCGTAAGTTTGGCCCATTGATCGTCTGACATGCGGCAGATGTGTCCAGCCCAATTCCATTTTTACATTACGTATAATTGGCTAATCTTTGAGATGTTTGCCACATGTTTTAGTATTCACCAAACCAATTCGATTTTATAATCTGGCAAGTGACATTGCTACAGGAAGCTTGTGTCACCGGACATGACGTAGCTACTTCTTATTCCTGTTGAGGAGTTCGCAGTTTATAGTTTTGCTTATTGTTCTAGGTACCTAACTGTTCAGCGTGACTAGGGGATCGTGGCTGAATAAAAACAGCCGTACGGTGATATACCCTTTCTGTAACATCCTGTATAAGAGGCTTCACTTTTTCTTATTTTATACATTGCAGTTTGCACACTCAATTTGATACAACTTCCCTACATTTCCCAATTACATATCATTAAACGTTTTTTAAAGCTAAACCCACTTCGAAGATATTTCCGTCAAAGTAAACATTTTACTTTTATGTTTAACGAAAATAGTTTCAGTTGTAGTGTTTTTAAAGTTAATTTTAGCTTGTGTGTAGGTGTTGCCTAATTAGTTAGATTAACACATTTCCACGTGAGGAAAGGAGGCCGATGTTCAGATAAGGTTTTGCACACTTCGCTTGATTTATGCTCGACTGCATGTTTATTTTAAATAATCAGGTTAAATTGTTTTTAAATGCTACTAAGTTTTATACACGTACAGTACACATTATTCAAGACGGCTAAAGATTTAAATAACCACAACAAGTACATACTTATCCACTTTAAAAATTATTCCTTCCTTTTTAAAATTTAATTTTAGAACTACCTACTTAGATTAAATGTGTAAACCATGTGTAAACAGACTAACTTCATCGAAGTGACAAGGGCGGGTTTCATCAATGAAATTGAACGCGATTAGCACATCTTAACCGCGATCAAGAACTGTCAGTGTCATCATTGTGGTGGAATATTGATACTGTCAGTTCTTTGCGCTTTTTTGGTTTGCTAACCGCGTTTAGTTTTATTGGTGAAATTGGCACCGAGTACTGTAAAGGTTGTCTGCTTATTAGTCGACCTTATGTTGTGCAGGCTGGCAATAAAAAACTCTGGTTGCATTCGAACAGTCAAGCGAGTTTAGCACGAGGTGTCAAATATTTGTCTTAGGTTTTAATTTGGAAGAAAACAGTGGCAAGATAGCGCTAGTGATGTAAATTTATTTATCCATTTATTTCAGACATAAACACACACACACACATACATTTACTTTAGATGTAAAGACATTCGCTTAGAATAAACTTAAAGAAATCATAATTAACGTTGTTTGATTTCTTATAGTTCCTACTTAGATGAAGTTAGTATGTTTACGTTTTATATCTGATAATGTCTTTATTTAATAATAAAAAAAGTTATGTTATACTAATAGGACACTATACTTGAAATCCACTTTATATCTATTACTGATAACAGTGTTGCAAACCTCCATTTTTGTCTAGTTATACAAACGGCAATAATATTGCCGGATATTGAACCATTGCATTTATTTTACCCATACCTTTTTAGTCGCCAATGGCTACCAACACTTATTAACTAAATAATTGGTAAGTAATTGATACACCAAGTTACCTACAGTATGATTGATAAATTATAAAAATTAAATTATAGGACTTACGAGTTGTGTAGGTCGTGGGTTCGAACCCAGACAGGCGCTTTATTTTGTGTAAGTATATAGTTTAAAACGCGCGAGTCAAATTAAAAAAAAAGTTGAATACCAGTATTTTACATGGAGCGACTGCCTATCTGACCTCCACAACCCAGATTTTTTTTAAACATACAATTTTTTAATTTCAAATTTTTTCTAGGAATAAAAATTATCCACCAACCCACACTGAGCCCGCGTGGTGGATATCGTCAATCTCACGGAGAGGAGGCCTGTGTCCCAGCAGCGGAAATATTATAGGTTGTTATGCTTTTTTTTTTTTTGTTTTGCTTCTTTTTTAACGTAAATATTACCGAATGAACAATTAGGCACATAATTAGATTTTTCTTTTACCATTATCATCACTACTTATTATGTATTCATACAAACTGTCGACCGTGTTTGCGTAGGTACCACCGAAAACCCAGGTTTTACGATACTCGAAATACCTATACACAATTAAAAGTCATGTTTCTTTGCAAATAAGGATTATTGTCGTGTGTCAAGTTTGACTTAAGTGACAGCACACACAGCTTTCGCGACTCAAGGTGAAATTCTTTTGAGCTGTGTTATACAACGAATTCAATAAAATTGTACATAGGTTTAATGTGTAAACGGCTGATACTTAATTGGATATTTTATGCACATTACCTACCTACGTGTGCGAGAATAATTAAAATTATAAATTAAGTAAGTACCTACTTAATAGTTATTGTCAACGCTCTATCAACGTCAAAAATAAGGGGACAAACAGACTAGAGATGTGTAATTAAATAAGTATGTTTATTTTCTTACTTGTTTTGATAATTTTGAACAAATTGTTTGCCTTTTTATTTTTGACGCTGACTGTACCAAAGAGGTTTTAGGTATGTATTTAATTAAAATTGACTAGCTATAAAACCCAATTCAAACAGTAGGTAGGTGCAGTACACTAACACCCGTGACTTGGGTTTATTTAGACATTTTCATTTTAGAGTTTCAGTGTTTCAAGCAAACCCTGAGTTATTCACTATGTAAGTAAAAACACATTTATTATTTGAGAAAAAATTAAAATAATTTAACTCGGTTGTTACCAACCAAAGAGATGGGTAAGAGTGTAGGCAACATTGAGCAAAAAACAACGAATCTTTTTTGTGGACTAATTCTGTAAAATTTTAAAATTATTACTTACATCTGCCTATTAGTTTTCCTGAACGTAGTTAATGGACTCATTTTAAACAGTTTTAAAAATGTCTCTACAGATATCACTAAAACTTGAGCAGCATCACTGTATAACCGAAAGAAATCTTCTCAAACCACTATTTGCAAGAAAACTCCATGCGAACAAACAGGAACGTAAAATGTAATTGAGAACACACTGGTGAAACACTAAATTGGCTTCTGTGAATTATTCAAAATTGGAACACAATATTTTTAAATTTTCCACTATTAGTTCGGAATTTAAAAATTAATTTACCGCTCAATCTTTTGTTTTTTTAAGTGGCTCTTTGTAATGAATACTGTTTATCCATAACGAGAGAAAATTACCGGAATATGAACGAATGAACTATTAAATAAAACTTTCAGGTTAATTCACTTCTGCTTTGTTACTTAAGGTTCTTTTGTAAGTACTTTAATTAATTCCATTTTTGTCCAAAATCGGTAAAATTATCCATAGTTAATGTATACTTGTTTATCTTATTAAAGTTCCTACAGTCGTATTCAATTTACAATTTTCCACTCAACTGTTTCGTAATTTAAAAAAATTAAAAAACAAAAACACATCATCACAATCGCCACAAATCCGCCAATATGGTCAAACGTCACATTAATTTGAAATTTAGAACCACAGAATATATCATTTTTTTTTTCTTCAATTTTATATGCACGGGACATTTGATGAAGGAAGTGACAATGGCTAACTGAATTGATTGAAGATCGTCTTGTGAGATACATACGTCGAAGAATCAATTGGCATCATATATGGAATGCATTTGGTATGGGCGTCATTGTAAGGGGAACCGGCCAATTGTCCGTAGCACGAGACATTAATTAATATATTTTCATCTGTAGAGAGTTCTTTGTGATTTTTAATTTCAATGGCCATTAATTATTTAGACAGATGGCTACAATTCATATTTTTATAGATATATCGACATAGGGATACGTCATGGATACGTAGAATCAGAAAATCTAGTTGTAGACGTGTTAAATTAGGTATATAAAAGACAGTTAATATTTTTTGTTAATCAGCGATCGAGTTTGTGCCAAATCGTTGTTTCTTTGTACGGAAAACGAATACCTAAGTGCATTCTCTACTTGTTAAGTTGTAAATAAAGCATATAAATGCGAAAAAAGGTTGTCTAGCCTCCAGAAAATCCTAGTTTACGACTAAAAAAATAACTATAATTTACTAAAATTTGGCACCAGCCTACTGCCAACTGCTCACTTTACCCAACATTAATTACGTCACGACTTCCATGTTCGTATGCTCAGTTTACTATTGTTTTTACCGTGGCACGATATACGTAGGTATACTGCGTCTTTCTGCTGCTTGTGTATGTAAATATTGTATTCTGTGACGCACTGCTGCTTGGTCGGTGAAATAGACTAGCACTAGATTGTTGACACAACAATTTTAGTTGCCCTTTAAAGCTGGTTTTAGAAAGGTTGCAAAATTTGGTGTTTTTTTTTTTTCGTTAACCTACTCCTCATATATTTTTCCACTTTTCTTTGTCCTGTGCCTTCTCCGTCAAATCGGTTAGTAACGAGTCTAAGGCTGGGCGCATACGTCCGGTTTCCTGATTCGGAATTCAGATTCGGAGACCCTGAATGCACGCATTTCATACAAAATGTTTTCTTTAGCGCACACGTTCTTATATTTTCCGTCAGGGTTTCCGAACGCACACGTTCTTATATTTTCCGTCAGGGTTTCCGAACGGAAAATATAAGAACGTGTGCGCTGAAGAGAACATTTTGTAGGAAATGCGTGCATTCGGGGTCTTCGAATCTGAATTTCTGATTCGGAAACCGAATCAGGAAACCGGACGTATGCGGCCAGCCTAAATCGTGAAGCCAGTGTTTCTTAGGCCTCGGTGTTTGTAGATATAAAAAACTAAAGATTTCAGGAATTACCAAGGAATTATTTAAGTATACTTACTTACATAAAACTGCTTATAATCTTGCATCCATTTTTTATTTGTTTTAAAGTTTTAATATCAAGATATTTTTGACAAACTTTCACCTATTCATGTGAATATAGTGTAAAATAATCCTAACTAATATTATAAATGCGAAATTCAGTTTGTTTGTTTGTTACGCTTTCACAATCAAACGGCTGAACCGATTTGGATGAAACTTAGCACATGAGCAGATCATGACCTCGAGAATGACATAGGACATCTTGGATCACAGATGAAGTCGCGGGCAACGGCTAGTTTATTGATAACTACTTTCTTGCTCCTGCAGTTATTTTCAATTTCAAAGGAAACTTGTTTTATTTTTATCTCTAGAAGTCTAACGCCAGAGAAACCGCAGACATTATTATAATAACATGCATTCATTCAATTATATTAGTGAAATCTGAAAATAAAATAAAAAAACACATTTGCAACGAAAACTTTTTAAATAAAAATAGAAAGAATTAAAAAAATTTACCATAAATAAATTCAATGCTAATGAAGTTTCTCAAAAAAAAAAATTTGGTTGCATAACAAACACGTGTGATATTCAGTTCGAAAATTAAATTAATTTGAATCGGTCGAGGAGCAAGACCCGCCAGTTCAACGCGACACGCCGATAGGAGAATGCTCTTGGGTTCGTCGACCGGAATTAACTTTCCAAACTTGTTTCTGATAAAAGGCTCACACGGAACACGTTACATATGTGCCCACGACCAACAGAAATGTCGTACGATACTCAGAATTTGTAACCGTCTTTGTAGCAATAACACCTCATTTGGTTAAAAACTCCTTGACAATGTTAAATGGATCAAAATACACGCTTCGGTACTGCAAATGATAGGTGGACCATGCATCGTCACACACTCGCTTCATCACTTGCATTGTATTTCATTGTCCTTAAATAAATACAAAAAGCAGACTTAAAAACAACAAATATTTGAAGTCTGGAGGTTAAACAAGCAAGAGAGGATCGTCAAATTCTTCACAAAAGAGGAAAACTCAGGATCTTTCGAACCCTGAACATTATAGTGTGGGTGAAAAAACATTAAAAGACTCTTTGATTATAAGATTATAAGACTGTTTGTTTAGTCTTCAGGTCATTATAAAGTTGATAGAAATAGTTGACTTGCCTGCCAAGAATGCGAATAAACATTTAACTATCTGCGGAAGTCTGAAACAATAATGAACGAGTAAAAAAGGGGCATTAAAATTTTTGGAGAAGAAAACATAATATTTTCATGATTGTCATCGTCATTCGTGTCATTTCGAATTCATAGACAAACAGACCACTCAGAGGATTTTATTTTATCATACTATGTTTTCGCTTTTTCGATGGGCTTATAAATGGACCATTTCGGGGCGACATACCTAATCATAGAATAAGCAAGCTCAAGTGGCAATGGGCCGGCCATTATAGCCGTAGAACCGATTACCGTTGGGTAAACGTGTTCTTGAGTGGAGACCGCGAATCGGCAAACGTAAGGTAAGACAACCTTAGGTTAGGTAAGGCGACTATCTTCGCAGAGTGGCTGGTAGCAGCTGGATGAAAGTTGTCGAGAACCGAGATGAATGGCGTGCAATTGGTGAGGCCTTTGTCCAGCAGTGGACTGCCGTAGGTTGATAAGGATGATGATAAAGGTATCCTTATCAGTAACAATAACCTACACTCAATCTAAACCACAAATATAAAACAAAACACTAGTTCCCCTGATCCCAAATCCAACAAAAACATCCTTCTCATTGCAAGGACAGTCGGCGATAGGTATTTAGCAAACGTGCACAACAATAGACGGACTGATATGGCGTGCTACCATGTATGGTACAACTGAATATTGCGCACACGCTTATGGCTCATTTGATGACGGTACAGCTTGGAAGACCAAGGAAACTTCCAGTAATAAATTGTGCATTTCAACAGCAGATTGAGCAAGCGGAAGATTCTTCTTGGCAAAGTAGACTTCAGTTAATTCTAAAGACGATGCAATAGAATCCAAATTCACCCTAGTAGAAGTTATGTGCATAGCAATAGCGGCTTGTAGTGAGGTCCCGCTGTGGGGAAAGGACTCTTCTCATACAGAGGAAGAAGTGAAGGCACAAGCATTGATTTTTTCACGTTGTGTTAGAAAAAAAAAGCAAAATATTTACGAAAGACATACAAAATAAACAACGTTACATTCATTTGAACGGATTTCCCCCAGAAGAAGGGAGTGCATTGATCACTCAGTTGACATTAAAGTTCGTGGATCTGATAAACTCGGCGACTTTCACTCGCATCGTATATCCGCAAAATATCACACAATGATTTCACCTAGCATCTGACACCTCGATCTTTAATGAACCATTAAGGCGGCTTAGTAGATAGATTAACTGCTATAAGAAAAGAGGATAGCATGGAAGTTTATTAGGAGATCGATTTCAAAACCAGCAAAATTTTAGCGTTTTGAGACATGGGCAATCCTAGTATAGGCCCCTGAGAAGGAAAAAGTGAGTCTCCTACTTGGAGGGAAATACGAAATAAGTACTGTTATTTACAAGATTTGAAAAATTTGCAATCCTGCATATAGATTTCAGTAAGTCTAAAACTGATGATACAGGTGACAAAAGAGTTCTTGTGGCTTACTATCAAGATAGTACTCATATAATTCCGCAAAATCTAGGTAGCAATGTGCACCGTAGTGCGGTGTCAGTGAGTCGAGCCACGCGAGGCCGCGCCAGCCAGACAGGCTATTTCCGACGCGACGCGACGAGACGTTGCAAAAAATCACACATTCATACTAACCCGTGGCTAAAATTATATGTCTATGTTAAGTGGTACTAATCAATAAACTGGTCAGTTACCGTTTAGAGAAAATTGTGAGTCATTCGAATGCGTTATTAAAGTGCAACGGCGGCCTAGAAACTTCAGTTTTGTTGACTGTTGGTTTTTAATTATTTATTGCTGGTTTCTGTTTGCACTCTGTTACTCAAACTCAAAGCATTTATTTCAATTAAACCATTAGCACTACCTATTGAATTGTCACACGCGTCGGTCATTCAGCACCGATTAAGTTAGTTACGATCAAACATCATCACCTCAGGCTATTTTGCTTTCCACTTCTGTACATAGGACTCTCCATTTGCAAGCATAGTTCGATCCTCGGCTACTCTCACAACATCTCATCAAGATGCATTCGATTCTTGGACACTTTTACTCCAACGTCATTTGCTTCCTTCGTCAGTTATCTATTTGCCGAGGTGCATTTACCGTAAACCGTACGAAAGTTTTTATCTTGTCTAAATTGAATCTGATATCGGTGCTGCTTTTGTTTGATATTGTTTCGCAGCTTGGTGACTAGCTAGATTAGTTTTCAGGAGTCTCTCAAAGCAAGGCATCCATGTGCATAAACGTCTACTGCTCAGTATGCTACTCTGAATTCTGTTACGATTATAATATTGTCATGATCTTTACCCTTGGTAGACAATTTGGCAAAAAGAGGGAGTATACAGAGTGGCGGACATCGACGTGCAACCTGCCGATATATATTGTCACCGTTTATACTATTGGAAACCACATAACCCTTACTTAATTTATTATGACGCATACATATACGCATGTTTTTGTAGTAAAAGATATTAAGTACACTATCATCATGACAAAAAAATGGCCTTCACACAACATAAATATTGTTCAGAAAAACCTACAAGGAATGTGTTTGTTTATGTAACTTTTACGAGTATTTCAATGTTAAGAACAGACAGCGTTGTTTTGTTAGTAAACAATGAGATTGAAATAAATGGCATCTCGAGATTCGAGATAAAGGGAAAAATAACGTAGATACATATTTTATTCTAATATTTTCTTTGTTGTCTTGGGAGTATACAGACAGATACATCAACTTTTTATTATTGTTAAGAAAAAGTTTTGACAGCCAATGAGGCGACATTAGAGAGGCGTGGATAACTGGGTACTTCGCATACAAATACAATGGAATGTCACTTACACAACTAACATCAGTCGACAAACGTAGGTATAAGCGGATTGGGAATTCGGGTTGATATATGTAACGTATTATCTTCTTTCATAGCCTACTATGGATTTTTCTTCAATGCCATCCCCTGTTACCTTAGGTACTTACATACTTATTGCAGATAATTATTAACTCATCTAATTCGGTAATATTTGTTTTTTGGGCCCCGCCATCAAACAGTGGGAGCAGTGGTGCCGTTACCACGGGGGCCGCGACTTACGAGTTGTAGCCCATAGATTCGAACCCAGACAGGCGCTTTACTTTATGTAAATTATTTCATCACCACTGCTCTCAAAACGTTGAAGGAAAACATCATGAGGAAACCGGCATGTCCTAGAACCAAATATTCGAAGATATGTGCCAACCCGCACTGGGCCCGCGTGGTGGATTACGGCCTTTAATTCTCTTTGATTACGGCCTACTGCCTCTCACAGAGAGGAGGCTTGTATCCCAGCAGTGGGAACATTATAGGCTGTTTATGCTTATGATTATGCCATGAAGCAAAAGGAGTGGTTTCGAGAAAGTAAAATAGGTACAACCCTAATATAATGTAATATTATTTCGAGTTGACAACGGTCCCGGTCGCCTGATTAGGTACTCCTATTAAGTCAATAATTTTCTCAGTATCAGTATAATCAGTGATTGGTATGATAGCGAAATTAGCTTTCTTAGAACCCAGTGGGTACCGCTTAATGCAAAACGACATCGCGGCAGGTCCAGACGGAGATGGCGGGATGAGCAGGACTCTTTTAACGAAGATTGGTCCTTGGCAGCTCTGGACAGACAGAGGTGAAAAAAGAGTAGGGAGGCCTTTGCTAATAATAATAAAAGTCCAAGGACCTCTCTGGCAAATTGGCACTGATCAACCTATTGAATAACTCAGGTGTAAAGTATGTTTTTAGGTATACATAAGTATAAAACTAGTATGTAGGGATATAATTCCTGACCAGCTGTGTTCTGAGGTAGCGATAGATCGAATAACATATGTAAAATGATACCTAGGAGTATGTTGCGGTTGTTTTCTAGTCTGCCGTATAAAAATAGTTTTTGCTTAGTCGCGTTTATTTGTGCCTGCTATGCTTTGTAACCACAGAATATACCTAGCAACTTGGTTGAACATGGATTATATCGAATGTCAATATATTTTTTGTCTAGAGATTATATGTAGTTAGTATTATTAGTTAATTACCTTTTCAACTGGATGGACTGTGTGAAATATGATGCTAGACTGATGATCTTTAGGAAGGTCAGGACCAGGTGCGTAGTACTCGCAACTGGCGTGAGTGTATGACCAGCGATGTAATTGCGTAACAAACGATCAGTAGCAATGGCTATCATTTTGACAGTTCAACAACATTCATTACGTTATTTACTTTGTTGAGCTGACAAATTTTTTGAACTTATGAAGCATTGGATTAGCAATATCCTTTAAAATGGTTCAGATTGTGATGCCTGATGTATGCTTCGTAAACGAAGCTAAAGGAGTATGTAAGGATCGCAGCAGGTGGCGTTCTGTAGTTTTCATCCCCATGGGAAGAAGGACTGAGTTTTATGATGCTAGAAAAAGGGTAAATACTTAATAAATGACGGCTGATAGAGATGCATGGAAAAAAACATGATGCACCGACCTCAAATCAATTGGAATGATGGCAGGGAGGATCATGACCCAGTCGGGGGTGCGGCTAATGTACACCTTACCAGTGTAAGAAGGACTACTGGATGGTTGTGGGCAAGCCGAACAAGACCTCACCAGTGCCGCAAGATCAGGTACACAAGTATCTCCCGGGCCCCCGACTCATGGTACTAGAAGGAACAGTCGGTTGGAGTCCGACATTAGGTACCCTCCTTTCTTCCCAGACGGAGGGTATCCATGAGAATTACCCCACGCAAAAAAAGGGAGGATGATGAGATGATCCTGGTATTTCAGCTTTAAACTATTTCAATATGTATAAAAATTTATTTGACTTAAAACGAGTGGTATATGGCGCTTAGGCATGTGGATAATTCCAGATAATTCTTGGCTAATGAAAGGTTACCTATGCTTACCATCCATCGCAGTTTCTAAATAGCATCCTAAGCCATTGTTTTAAAGAATAACTTTCTAAACAATAGTCGTTCCGTGCGTAGCATCTTTCGATCTTCTTTTGTTTCTACATAACAATACTTCTCCGAATGGGACGCTGAAGGCTATACTATAGAATGTGTCTTAGGATACGAATCATTTCTCATATTCATAATGGTTTAATGTTATTGATTTTATGTGTATGGAACTTTTTATTTGTGTTCCGTGTGGTCTTCGCTACATAATCGACCAACGTTTCCGACATCGTTCAACGGTGTTGTTGATTGAATAGCATAATGCCTTTAATGTTCCCACTGCTGGGGGACAGGCCTCTCTGGGAGAGGGATCGGGCCGTAATCCACCACGCGGACCCAGTGCGGGATGGTAGATGTCACATGTCTTCGAATTTTCGGTTCTAGTTTTCCTTCACTGTTTCCTTTTTCGTATTGTATTTTGAATATCGGTAGCAAATCAAGTACTCACAATAAATTGATCTAGTCCCAACGCAAGTTCAGTCTGTTTTCAAGCTTAATTTTAATGCAAAGTTTTGTAATTAAAATAATATAACATCACATCCTGCGTGATCGAATCAGAAATAAAGAGATCCGTAGGAGAACAAAGGTAACCCGTAACCGAAATAGCCCGAAGAATTGCCAAACTTAAGGGGCAGTGCACATAGCTCGCAGAACAGATGGCCGATGGGGCCGAAAGGTTCTGGAGTAGCGACCACGTACCGGAAGACGTAGCGTTGGAAGGCCTCCCACAAGGTGGACCGACGACCTTGTGAAGGCCGCAGGAACCCGTTGGATGCGAGAAGCACAGAACCGGTCGAAGTGGAGGTGCTTGGGGGAGGCCTATGTCCAGCAGTGGACGTCTTTCGGCTCAAATGATGATGATGAACATCTTTTTACATCTATCATCCCCGAAGGATTAGGCAGAGGTGTAGATACCGTTAGTACACCCACATATCACCAGTTATGTTTAAACCCCATGTAACATTGGGAGAGCCTATTCCCATCAATCGGGCACAAATTCAAATTCCGGGATAATACTGAGAAATTCCAACCAAGCCAAATAACGCTTTTCCCGACCTGGGATTCGAATCCCGCGCGGTGATTGCGTAACACACTATCAGTAGCAATGGGTTTCATTTTGACAGTTCAACAACATTCATTGCGTTATTTACGTTGTTGAGCAGACACATTTTTCGAACATATGAAGCAATGTATTAGCAATATCCTTCAAAATTATTCAGATTGAGATTGATAGTGCGTTACGCAATTAGGGTGCAGGTCTTTATGCTCAGCAGACCACTAGACTAACGATGCAGTCAATTTACAGGCAAACAGTCTAATTAAAATATTAATAGTACCTAAACAAAACACCGCATGTAATAAAAATAAATGAAATACGTAAATGGTTGAGAATGTAGAAACATTTCCTCTATAGATATTTAAGGTGAATGGGTAGTTGTAGCCCGCGAAATTCAATTTTTCTTACGTTTTTTGCAATTTTCAGGTCAGTGTCAGGTTGTATCTTGATCAAAATATGATTCGCGACTATAACCGGTATGTATTTACATAATTATAATAATTAGAATCATTAATACATCTTTCTAAGTTAGATTTCTACCGTTAAGAACAAAATTCGTATGGAAAAGTGTTTGTGGTAGAAATCTAACTTAAAGAGATATATTAATGATTCTAATGACTATGATTCTGTAAATACATGTCTATTATAGTCGCGAATCATATTTGGATCAAGATACAACCTGACACTGATCTGCAAATTGCAAAAAACTTAAGACAAATTGAATTTCGCGGGCTACAACTACCCATTCACCTTAAGGCTTAGCCTACTACGCGGTTACCCTTTTCCTTCATTTCGTGTTTACGATTGGAGGGAAAAATAAACAGCTGGCATACATTCCTCGCTTTACGAGTTTGTGAGAAGACAGCTGCTCACGAAAAATTTTATACGAAGACTCCATTTGATTTGGTTATAAAACAATTAATATATGTCAAAACATTAGCTTCTCATGACGAAATCATCAAACTAAGACTGGACTTAACAGTCATAGATAATATTTGAAACAAAGATGATGATGGGTCAACGATTAATAGTTCACAATAACGGTTAAACTAAAGCACAACATACTCGTACAACTTAGATATATTTGAAATACATGATAGCGTGACGGTTAATGACAGAGGAGAATGGAAAGAGAAGACGTGTTGCGCCGACCCCAAGTAACATGGGACAATACATAGTAGGACGATGATGATATCTTTATCAAAAGACATATAAGACAGTTCCCCAAAATGCCCGCCCTTCACCACTTCCTAGTGCTTTAGCTGGGAAGAAGAAGTGGCGCAACAAACTCCCCAGCAGCACAGCTATCTGTTCAGTTAGAAGAAACTTCATTCTATACAATATTAACTAATTGAAGGTACTCCTAAAACAAAATAAATCGCATAAAAACGCAACACCGGACATAAATATCTACTTATATATTGAACGATAATATTGAAAGAGACGCAGAAATTGATTGCTCAACCACTAGCAATCAGCTATCACGACTTATCAGTACAAATTCCGATACGGTAACGTGTTTCAATCTACCTAGTTATTGTTTTATCGACGGTATACCTACCTACTTATAACTTCGTTATATCAATGTACTAAGTATCTAATCAAGTCTCGTTGCATTAATAATCTCTTTCGCCTTCAAATGAAGAAGATAATGAATTAAATAAAGACGATTACTCGTGTTAGGTACCTAACTATTAGACGTGTTAATTTCGTGGCAATATGAAATGTTAATATGGAATGAATAAAATTGCCATGGCGATCTGAAAGATTTAGATGGGAATTCATGAAAATGACATGGCAACCTAAAATAGTAAAACAGAGATTAATCAAAATGCCGTGGCAAAATAAAAAAGAGACTAGAAGGATGATTACATGAAAATGCCATGGCAACATTAAAAAGTAAAGAGGGAATAAGTGCAATAGACAAGACTATTTCATAAAGGAGGTTCAGATCGTGATTTGGCTAGCATTTAGACTTTCAAAGAATTGAACGTCTAACCTTGCTATCAAAATGTAAAAGTAACAACAGACTTGAAAAGGATCCTCTTTACGATTGCAACAGCGAAGGTCTGTGTTCCAAAACGTTATTTTTTACTTTGCATATCGTCACATCTCCACAAAGTAGGTCTTTAGTCAACGTGTGTGTAAGTAAAAACGTGGCCATTTCTCGCGTGTCACATGAACCTACGTACGCAAAAACTCCTTAAATGCCTACTTGACAACTTCTAACCTCCAGCCTTTTGCCTGTATTAGTAAAACCTCGTTTTATGGAGAATAGTGCATTGTGCACGTATTAATGCACGCATATCGTATGTGAAAATCAAACCAGTTTCTCGCAGGTGACCTAATGGATGCAACTTTCTTAGAATGATTAGCAAAGACTTTCCGGATTAGATAGCTTTCAACTTTTGAACTGTTTCTTTAGTATGTGACTGTTCTCGAGTGTAGATACTTTTCCGTGTGTACAGTTGGAGTCAAATCTATAAAACAAGATTGTAATCTTTAAAAGTTTTGTATCGGTGCC
This sequence comes from Amphipoea oculea, assembly GCA_945859645.1. NCBI lineage: Eukaryota > Metazoa > Arthropoda > Insecta > Lepidoptera > Noctuidae > Amphipoea > Amphipoea oculea. The sequence continues at coordinate 17,268,544 of OX243865.1, read as the reverse complement.
TCCGACGATGAGAAAGTTTTTGGTCACGTGCAGTGTCATACAAGTTGAACTGGAGAAAAAGCTGCACTTTTTAGGATGCAGACAGTTTTCTGTTTGACCAGAAATAGGTTTTCTTTCTTCAAAGTTTGGTCTAAGATGCCGCCTTGTGAACTCCTGAACTTGTTAAAGTTTTTGCATGCAACAGGTCAAGTAGGTACTTGGATCTTCAAAGAGCGTTGAAACTTATATAATTTTTATTTAGTTAAACAATGAAAATTACAAAACATAAAACTTGGAAAAACAAAAACTCACCTTTAATGCCTCCGAAAAACAAATTCACATTACAATCGAAAGCATCCAAAGATATATTATCCTTTTTTGAATTAAAAAACCCACACGAAGCACATACACCAGTTAATATGGCATCCACACAGTTATCATACAGTATCGTCACTTTACACAATGTTCAAAACAAAATTGGATATTTAAAAGTTGTTTTTCTGTTAGTTTCAGTTGCATATGACGTCCGCTCGCGGCGAACGGTTGCTCGCGACTGAACGGACTGAACCTCGATGGCGGGCAACGTTTCTAATTTTACCGTGCCAGTAACACGAGATAAAGCCGGTCTTTATTGAGACTTTTTTATTTTATATTATACGAAAGGAAAATCGACGATTAAATAAATGAATCGGATACTAATGAGCTGCGTCAGTCAGAAAGATCAACTGAATCTTATATGGTTCTCATGCGTTAACAAACAGACTGTTTATTATATATAGTTCCCCATTAAACCACAGAACTGTAGATATACAAGCTTGGCAAGCGTTCCATAATTACGAGACTACAATAATATATAATGAAATAAATGAAGTTTGGCATTCAATGACATTGGCACTCGTATTTAAACTAAGTATCCATTCTTCCTGCTTATTCATTAAGCTATATGGTGGCTATTTGGTGAATTTCGATTTGTATATCCAGTAAGATGCGTTGCTAAATATTTACCTACCCCTTTCTTATAGGAAACAAAAAATCTACAGGACATGATCATCATGTCATCTAAGTAAGACTATTCCTTTACGAGTTTTAGCCCTCAGATATACAGAAAAGGACTGGGTTTATCTTGTTCACCATATTAAACGGTACGTAAGCAGTAATTAGTTTTTTTCATATGAACATGTTAAAATAAACGGATCTAGTGTTACAAGGTGATTGCGGGTGTGTCTTGATGACATGTCATAGTACACACGGAACTTACGGACGGCGAGCCAACGCAACAGGTTGATCCATACACACAAATGTGACATGACACACACCTGGCGAGAACCGCCTTGTTAAAGGGAACAATGACATTCTCATCGGTAAAAGCAACAACCTTGGCTTGTGTCAATTCGAGTCACAATGACATTATTAAAAATAGTTTTGGGCCCAAGACGCTACCTTCAGGAACGCCGAAATTGTTTTCAGAGAGATCACTATAAATAATTATGTTGATTTGCGACTTTGATCCTTGGCTTGCGAGTCGACAGGAATGAGTAAAACCATCAAAGCATGAGCCCATGTATTTCTAGTTAGTTCTTGAGTATCATTGGTCTCGAAACTGTGTCAAACGCATTGACCAGATCGATGTAAGAATGCACCAACACACCTTGCCTTTATCTTGCTTGAAAGGTCACCCCCTTTCTAGCCATATACCCAAGATGACGAATAATAGAGAAGTATGGAAGAAAAGACATGGTGCACCGACCCCAAATAAATTGGGTTGAGGGCAGGAGAATGATGAAGCCGGTTGAAAGTCGTAGTAGAAATACGATTTGCTTTGAAAGTTAATTTTTTTTTGCTATTTGTCTAGGCCAATCATCGGTTCACCTTAAGAAATTCCTGATACTGAAGCAACTGCTACTTGTCTAGGCCTTCTGGCCATCGGCACACCTTGAGAAATTCCTGATAGTGATGGAAAAACACAATGACAACAAGTAAACTGAATTTTCACGTTAAAATATTAAAATAACTCAAAACCGCAAGACTTACAATTAGTTGGGGCTTAGGCGCAAAACGTCTCTTTCGCAAAATGTCCCCTGGTCCTAAAACGTCTCTTTCGCAGAATGTCGCTTTCGTAAAATGTCTCTTTCGCAGAATGTCTCTTTCGCAGAATGTCTCTTTCGCAAAATGTCGCGCCAGGGACTTAAGAATAAAATTTGGATTTTCAAAACAAAAAATCATTTATTAAAATTATAGTGCAATTATGATGTTAAAATTTTGGTACTTAAATTTACTTAAGAATGTATTCCAAATAAAAAATAAAAATTTGATACAGTTAAAAATAATATTTTGGTACAATTTAAACTTCAGTGATGGCATCATTCATAATAATATGTGAGGGTAGTTAGAAAAAACTTATAAATGTATGTGTCATTCATTATTGCCGAGCTGTGTGTGTTTAGTGAATTTGAGTTTTAATGTGGATCAAGAATCGATTTCTTGATCCATATTAAAACTCCAATTCACTATATATACATTCGTAATCAAAAAGGACATAGAACACTTATACATTGTGAGATTTTCTTTTTATCAATAATGTTATGTTAATCATTTATGAAAATGATTAATTTATTTTTAATGCTTGATAATAACTCAAGTAAATTATAATGCCAAAATTTATTTATTTGACATTTTAATATTAAATATATATTTTTTAATCATTTTAAAAATGGTATAAAAAATATTTTCATTTGCAATACTTAGTTAATGTTTAGTTACTAATAGTAATAGCTCCTATTATATTATCTGTGGATATGTTTACTAACAGTATTGATTCCTTTGATCTAAATTTTGAATGTGTGTAAAATGTTTGATACCTATTGATATTGTTTTTATTTGGAATACATACTTAAGTAAATTTAAGTACCAAAATTTTATCATCATAATTGCACTGTAATTTTAATGATTTTTTGTTTTGAAAATCAAAATTTTATTCTTAAGTCCCTGGCGCGACATTTTGCGAAAGAGACATTCTGCGAAAGAGACATTCTGCGAAAGAGACATTTTACGAAAGAGACATTCTGCGAAAGAGACGTTTTACGACCAGGGGACATTTTGCGAAAGAGACGTTTTGCGCCTGAGCCTTAGTTGGTAGTATTTATTCCTTGACGCACTACACGGCCGTGTGTCACAGACATTAGTCTCTCGGTCTTAGGTGCTGATAAATACAACGTGGTCATTCCAACGGGCTGATTTTTCAATCGACAGGTATTTTTTCTATTCTATTCTATTTTTAATAAATGGCAAGCAAAGCCGATGTCGACTATTCTGCCAATGTCTAAAGTGAGTTGGAAGAACCAGTGTGCATGAAAAAAAAAAAAAAAAGGTTTTAAACGAATTAAATTATTTGATTGATACAATGTAGATCTTGCTGGATTAGTGCGGGACTGAAACAAAGAAAAAATAGAAATAAATAAATAAATATTATAATTGTTATAACATAAAATACACGCATACCACACCCACACATACAGAATAATTCAAAGTTTAATGTTATTGTGACGGATGAAGGTCATCAGCGCTACAAGCAGATGAGAGGAGTATGTTAGTAGAGACGGGAAATTAGTCGGAAGAGGGATCTTAAATTTTGGGAGACGCCTATATAAATCTAAAGGTGGAACGTTATTCGAGCATTCAAAGAAGATGTGATCCAGAGTGCCCTCTTCCAACCCGCACTCACAGAGAGAGGAGTCTCGAACACGAATCTTTTGCAGAAAAACCGGAGTGCAACAGAAACCTAAGCGAATTCTACAAAGTGTAGAAATGCTTGTTTTGGAGGCGTTTTTGTAGCCATAGAACCAAGGTTTTGATTTAATTATTGGCTGTACAGCATAGTAAAATCTGCCCTTTTTCCTTCCAGTGATATTCCACTGTTCCTGCCATGAGGATTGGAGCTTAGCTTTTGGAAGGCTCAGTAAGTCATAACCATCGATATATATTAACTCTATGGTCATAACCCTGATGAGTGTTGTAGGAGAGATCAGCTGTTGCTGAAGAGCAAGCATCTTTGGCCAAAGCATCAACACATTCATTGCCCTTAATGCCACAATGACTAGGTATCCAAACTAACTGAACTTCCTTTTGACTACTAGCACAAGAAAATAGAGAATTTTTAATTTTTAAAACAAGGGAACTGTGCAATTTACTTTTGAAAGGGTTTTGTTCTAAGGTTTGCAGACAGTTAAGAGAGTCAGTGAAAATAACGGCTCGACAGGTATTTTTTATTCGTGGAATTAAATTGACTTCTGACAGACTTTTTTATCGAAGAACTGTAAAAATTCAAAATTATATCTCCGATAAAATTGTCTGTCGTTGGAAAAATCAGCCTTTAATTTTATAAACATTACAATAAGTCTTTATCTGGTGTTTTGTAAACTTCCATGACTATTATCGAGCCTACTAAGGCCAATACTCACCTTGAAGTCGCAATCTCATCTCGACCACAATCAATGTCAAAAACTTGTCAAAAATGTAGGTGAATTGATTATATTTTTGAAAGATTGAAACTGAGATTAGAATGCGAATGTTCTTATAAATACGGGAATTGCCCCTCGGAGTCTTGAAAAAAAAAAAAAAAACAATATCTACCCTCCTTTTGGGTTTTTGCGGCAGTCGGGTGAAACAGAAATTACTGTAATAGTAATCAAAACTAATGATGCCTAATTAAGCACATGCACTTAGCTAAAGCCGATAATTGGTTACCTAAACTAACAGTACCTATAATTAACATTTGAAAATTTATTATTATCTACTACACACATGCATATAAAAAAAAAACGGCCACTCGACGGACTGATCTACTAAGAAATTCCTAATGAACAACCCAATAACAGCACGACCCGACCTAGGGATCCAAGTCGAGCCCAGCCGGGTCATTGCGTAATACATACTTACGATAAATTTTTCAAACATGAAGCTATCGATAAAAAAATCCTTTACCATTTTTCGAATTGTGATTTTCCCCTTTATTCATAAACGTTGCTTAAAGTTAAGTAGTGATTAACAAAATTAAATACATTTTTGACGTTTGAACGCTTTGATCAATAATTATTGATCGAAGATTGAACGTCACTTAACTTTGATCATCGTTTATGAATAATCTCCTGTTACGCAATTATGGCGCTAAAGCTCACGTTTAGAATTCGTGCTTCGCTTTGTGACCACTAGACGATCGGCAATAGGCTTCGATCAATAATTGATCAAAGGCAATAGGTTTAGTTCACATCTCTGCCTAACTTCTGATAAATGACGTTATTTCTTTAAATAATATGTAGGTTCGTACAAACACGTCAATTATATTTTTAAACAAACTTAGAGCCAGAGGGCACAGTCTCTTATAAATTCCAGATATAATCTTGGTCAGATCATGTGAAGGAAGACAATGTAGATTGGTGTCTGAAAATAATTTTTTTAAGGAAAGAACCACACAGACACAGTATAAATATCTTTCTACTGTGACACAGATCGAGCTGTACAGTCAGCTATATTATACTATATCTATACTTAATATTATAAAGAGGTATTTGTTTGTTTGTAAGTTTATAATACCTAATCTCTGGAATTGAAACTTCCAGGCAGATTTGAAAAAATATTTTTGCATTAGCCCAATTCTTGAGGAAGGCTTAAGAGGGCGCCGACCATGCGCCGACCGCACAGTGGCGCCCTCATCGTTTTTTTGGTTATTTCTTTTATTTTAGAATGAAAATGCAGAAAATAAGCAAAAATACAATATGGTGTCCCTCAAGGAGGTATATTAAGTTCTCTACTCTTTATAATTTACATCAATGACCTGCCAAACGCCAACTCAAACCCAATGACACTCTTTGCTGACGACAGCACTGTTGCAATTAAGTGTAATGACAGAATGTCATATGAACATGATATAAGCAGTAGCTTAAATGCAATCATCCAATGGCTAGACAGCAATAATCTGAAAGCAAACATTTCGAAAACTAAAATAATCCATTTTAATCAGTGTATGAATGCAATTATGCCTCAGATTAACTATAAGGGTGAACCTGTATCTGAAGTACAAACAACGAAATTTCTTGGTCTTACGGTGGATAACAAATTAAAATGGAAATCCAAGATTGAAACATTAAACAAAAGAATTAATAAATCAGTATATGCGTTACATGAGTTAAAGCATGTTGCAAGTATTAATACCTTGTTAACTGCATATCATGGTTTGGTTGCTTCAGCTCTGAGGTTTGGTGTGCTCTTTTGGGGAAATTCGACTGATGTTGATTTAATTTTTAAAGCACAAAAACGGTGCATAAGGGCTATGTTTGGACTTCAAATGATCGAAACCTGTAAACCGATTTTCCAGGAGTACAAAATTTTAACTCTCCCAAGCCTTTATATCTATGAAGTCTCAGTATTTGTTAAGACCAATAAAGAATTATTTACCTTAGCCTCAGAAGTAAATGATAGACAACAACGTGATGCCTTTCGCCTCTGTGTCCGCAGAACAAATACTGCCTTAATGTACAAAAGTGTGTTTCACATGGCTCCTTTAATTTTCAATAAATTACCTAAAGAAATAAGGGCAATGAATACTGCCTTATTTAAGAAAACTCTAAAAAGCCTTTTAGGTAATAAATGTTACTATAACTTGAACGAATTCTTAAACGATAATTTGTCAAAACTTAAGACCTCAGTGACATCAAGTAATAACAATTTGTGAATGTGCATGTATCTTTAAATATTGTAATAATACCAGGAATGACATTAAAATTTTTTAAATATTACTATTATTAAATTAATAATCTGTATGACATTGCATTAATTTCGTAACTTAAAATATTTTTATGATTGTTTTTATTTATTTGTTGACTGAATTTTATAATTTTAATTTTATTTTTTAATTTTATGATTGTATACATTTTGCATGCCTTACGGTAGAATCACTTGAAACATTTATATTTTTGTAACACCATTGAAACAGTGTTTTCTGCAAAAATAAATGATTTGATTTGATTTAAAGGAAGTGATAGCGCGAGCAGGTGATGCGATGCGACGGGGGGAAAAACATAATTAGGTATGATAGTTCACATAACATTTATACCTAAGTTTAGTACCTATTGTTTCATAATGCCAATTATTTACTAATAAACCAACGGGTAGGAGTTCCATGTTCATTAATCGGTTGTAGAAGACTTGCGAAATAGCGGCTGACTGGCTGATGCTTTTCCGGAAACCTTGATATGCAAAGTACTTAGTTAACAGATATATAGAAAAAATGACGTTAATTGTTTGTTGATTAAATTAGTTAGGTAATTATACTTTCATGTCAAGCACGAGGTTGTGGGTTCGAAACCGAACAAATAAAGATGTGATTTTTTTTATAATATAGGTATTTTATGTTCTTTCTAAGTTTATCTTAGACATCCACTCGGTGAATGAAAACTTCTTGGGAAAACCTGGTCTTACAATTAATATAAGTCGCAAATCCATCCTGAGTAGGTATTTTATGGAACTGGGTAATTAGTTCTGCCAAAATGTATAATTTTTTTTTTGCGTAATCATATCCTACCTATTTCTTGATGTTCAAATCACTAAACAGCGGGCAAAATGCAAGTCTGAAATCGCCAATCTTCCCTGAGCAAGCGTGGTGAGCCCAAAGGTAACTTATGGTCAAATGGAGAGCTTTCACGCAGAAAAAATAGGATCTGAAAAAAGCCGCTGCTATTTATTATCCTGCTGTGCCTTCTTGCTCCTGCCCTTGTGACCCTTGTCTTATGTTACTACGGATTGGCACAAAAAGTTATTCTCTTCCATTCCGTTCAATCAACCTCTTTTCGTTCATATCAATCTGTATCAATCCAAAATTGTGTGAGGGAGGATCGTGGGGAGGATCACACAAGACTATACAGTTCATCCAAGTCAAATGCATGAACGCATCCGAAATGAACGTCATTGTCAAAATGTTGTCAATCAAAGTATATGAAACGTCATAGTGACTTCGTACACGGTGTTCAAGGAAATCTGACGACCTTTTCTGAATTAAATGTGTAAATAAACAATTAAATACCTAAAAAACGTAATATAAAACGAATAAAGATAGTCTACTAACACCTGCTAGGACGTAAAACAATTCACGTAACTATAAATAATGTTTTCCTCTTATTAATTATGCAGAGAAGTTATTTGTGTGTAAATCCTAATATAAAGTAAGTACTAGTAAATTATTTAAACGTTTCATTCAAATGATTAAGTTTTCATGGTCAGTGATTACGACAGGTTAATCAGCTGCCATTATAATAATATTATTACCAATTTACCATACTCTTTTAGTGAGTGTTTCACAATGTACTTTAAGTAAATAATTTTCTTAATCAGCTGTGAAATTTAATCATTCGCACACACCTCCATTAAATTGCCAGAATGTGAGCGGATGTTTGATAATGTGTTAGTTTCTTAAATAATTGATTTGTAAGTATTTTGAATGGATAATCAAAGTGTTTAATAATATTTTTACAGCTAAAAACAGCATATTTAAAACAATTATGAAACTGAAATGAACCAATACAAACATGAAGTTAAAGAATCTGTTGTACTGCCTGTTTTTTCGGCCGTGGCTGGGAGTGCCCTTTGGGATTGGTATGGCGGTGTCCATAGTCTATTACTGGTGGCTCATATCTAGGATAAGTGTGCTGGAAACGCAGAACAAAGTGTTCAAGACACAACTGAGACTGTCACAGAGTGTCATGAAACAAATGTCCGTTGATTCTGTATCAACTTACGAAGTTCCTGTGGTGAGTAGAGAACTTATTATAAACTAGTTGCGCCCCGCGGTTTCACCTGCATAAGTCTCGATCCCGTGGGAATATTGGGATAAAAAGTATCCTATGACCTTTCCCGGGACTCAAACTATCTCTGTACCAAATTTCATCTAAATCGGTTCAGCGGTTCAGGGGTGAAAAGGTAACATACAGACAGACAGATAGATAGACAGACAGAGTTACTTTCGAATTTATAATATTAGTATAGTATTAGTATAGTATGGATTAACTTGTTGTATTGTAACCTCAACCTATTTAGTTCTAAAGAAGTTTCTTGATTAAAACTTATAAAATTGTAATTTGTTTTATAATTACACAAAAGTAAATTGAATGAAATAAACCAGCCTATAATTCCTGAAGAGACATCAGCTCAACATAATGTCTCTATTTTTTTTTGTAATGAAATATTAAAAACAAAAAATTAAGAAAAAAATTGCCAACAAAAATCTTAATTAATTTAAAATGTGGCATAAATTTGCTGACTTTGTTAACAAATATAAACTGTCTCCCTTGATGGTTTACTGAAGGATTTTAAAAAAATAACAAACTATGTTCCCACAGATACCAGACGCGGTTGGTACTCTATGCGAGACGGTCCACGTAGCCTTAGTGTGCATGGGCAAGTGTACGCGTCAGATTACTCCCATGCTGAAGTCCTTGATGCATCACCGGCAGAACCCCATACACTTCCATTTTGTTGTAGATAGCAGTTCTCATAGAACAATTAACAAGTTGTTTGATACATGGGATTTGCCTGACGGTGAGTAAGTTTGTGTTATGAAACTGTATTTGTTTAAAGAAAGACAGTATTTATTGATTGCGTAATTGGTGGGTAATTGCGTAACACACTAACAATAGGAATGTCTTTCTTTATGACATTTCAACAACATTAATTGCAGTGGTGGATTTACCAATAGGCTGAGTATGCTGGAGCCTAGGGCGGCAGATTTTAGGGACGGCAAATCAAATCAAATCATATTTATTCGTAAATGTAGGTTTCATTACAATAGGATGTTATAATAATATGGTCAGTTCGCTACATTTTACTCGAGAGTATACAAATAATAATAAAGTTAGTGGTGTCGAAACCACAGACACACATTTAAAATGAAATAGTTACTTAGTATCAACATAATAATAATCTAAATATATGAACAAGAAAATAAGAAAGTGTAACTTAGAATATATTTAAATCTACATTGAAAACAAAAGTAACAGCCATTTCAACAACGTCCAAATCAATGAGGAGAATAAAATCATTAAATTAAATGTAATATTATATCAATCTAAATGTCAGTGGTGTCCTCCATAAACTCAGTTGTGGAGTAATAACATTTATGAATTAAAAATTGTTTCAGTTTCTTTTTAAACATATTATTATTAAGATTTTTTATCTGTCGTGGAATTTTATTGAAAATAACTGGAGCCATTCGATAAACACTTTTACGTAGGAGGGCTGTTTTACTGCGATCTACACAAAGAATGTTCGAATCCCTTTTCCTTAACCGTGGATCAGCTGGGGCTCTTATTTCAAAAAGCTGTGGGTTTGTCTTAACAAACACTGCCACCTCAAGGATGTATAATGACGGCAATGTTAGAAGCTTCAAGGATTCAAAATATGGTCTGCAACTGTCCCTTGAGTGTAGATTACATATAGCGCGTACGCATTTTTTTTGTGCGATGAAAGCGTAATTGTTGTCTGTCGAGTTACCCCAGAAAACGACTCCGTATCTTAGAACTGATTCCACGTAGCTATGGTAAGCAATAAGCACGACGTCACGGTTCACAAATTTGGACAGTTTATGAAGAGCAAAAGCAAAACTGTTAAGTTTTTTACAAATTTCCTCAACATGCGGTTTCCACGTAAGTTGACTGTCTATTACTAACCCTAAAAACTTTGTAGTATCTGTTTTTGTAACTGGATGTCCATTGTGATTAATATTAACCGGTAGTTGTTGTCGTTGTCGCTGACTAAAATGCATTATACACGTCTTTTCTAAGTTAATTTTTAAATTATTCGACTGTAACCAATCTATAGTTTGCTTTACCGTATCATTGATTTCTTGTTCATAATTGTAAAACTCATCTTTTTTTATCATTATTGTACAATCATCAGCAAATAATACTGTTGGGTGATTGATACTTTTTAGAAGATCATTTATGTACACCAGAAAGAGTGGGGGACCCAACACGCTCCCCTGAGCTACACCGTACTTCACCGTTCTAGGTTTTGACCGATATTTGATTTCACGCTTGGTTTTAATATTTATATTTGTTATTTCTGTGTATTGTTGCCGGTTGCTTAAATATGATGTGATAAGATCAAGACCCTTGCCACGTATTCCATATCTTTCTAGTTTGTCGATAAGTATAGTATGATCAACATGATCGAAGGCTTTCGTCATATCCATGTACAGGGCACAGATGGGTAGTGTGTTATCTACACTTGACATTATTTTCTTGAGAAAATCATAAATAGCAACATTTATTGACCTATTTTTTCTAAACCCCTTTTGTTCATCAACTACCAACTAGTACATTCTTACTTTCGAGAAAATTGTACATTCGGTGATGTATAATTTTTTCTATGACTTTCGAGAATATCGGTATTAATGCCACTGGTCGATAATTTTTAATTGAAGTCTTTTCCCCTTTCTTATACAATGGCTTAATAATAGATACTTTAAGTTTATCTGGGAAAACTCCTTTTTCAAAACATAAGTTTATAATGTGAGATAGTGGGTGACAAATAATATGATGCGACTTTTTTGATAATGTTTGTTGCTATGTTATCATCTCCTGTACTTTTAGTATTTTTGAGAGATTGAATAGTTCTCGATACCTCTTCTGGTGTAGTTGGAGTTAAAAAAATGGAATGATTCAGTCTGTCTATTTGTGGTGGTAACTTATTGCAGCATGGAGTAACTTGATCAGTGTAAAAGTCATTGAATGCATGCCAATTTGGGGCTAACATTTTTTTTAAACGTCTTAGGGACTGAAATTAAAAATATTAATATTTATATACCTACCATGTTTTTTTGGAAAGAATAAATAAAGTGAATGCTCAAATTCAGGCTTCTACCGTAAATTTTATCACAGTTGCCGATCTTTACAGATCTCTTTGCAAGTTTTTCGTAGCTGATGAACGAGAATATTTTAAGTATTTTGAAGAAAAGGTGAAGCAGTAAACAAAAGACATGAGACATTATTGTAGAGGTCGGTAGGGGCGGCCAAAATTTGAATAGCCTACTGGCGGCAAATGTGTAAATCCGCCACTGATTAATTGCGTTATTGACACTGTCGAGCAAACAAATTTTTCGATATGATTTGATTTTCATATATGAAGGAATGGATTAGCAATATCCATCAAAATGATTCAGATTGTGATTGATAGTGTGTTACGCAATTAGGGTGCTGTACATGAGATATTTTAACCCCATAACAATCACGTTGTTACAACTGCTATTAATAAATGTATGAGGGCTAGCGAATCATGTGCGAGATACCAGTGTGAGTCCGGCTTTAAACAATACTAAGGCCTAAGGGTGACCCGGGTTGTCGGCACGGTGTGTTCCACGCGCGCCTCATAGAGATGTCAACACTGATTGATGGGGTCCGCCAGGGCCGATGCCTGCCAGAGTCGCGGGTTGTTCGAAAGAGTTTCCGTGGCCCTGGCAAAGGCAACTGAAGGAACACGGGTCGGTTTTAGTCAGTAAAAGTCTGACACGACCTCCTGCTACGTCCAGAGCGGGAGACGTTATTTGGTAATTTACCACCCAAAAAAGGCCTAATGGGTGAAATCTGTAATTTTTTTTCAGTAAAGTACAACTGCTACATTGCAGAAGAGTATCTGTGGCAAGTGCGATGGATCCCGAACAGCCATTACTCCGGTATCTATGCGCTAGTCAAATTGCTGTTTCCTGATATCCTGCCAGATACACTGAGCCAGGCTATTGTGCTGGACTCGGATCTCACCTTCCTGTGTGATGTCGCTGAACTGTGGTCCTTGTTTAGAAATATGACGGATGATCAGGTATGGTTATTTAATATTTAGTATTTTATTAAGTTTTACCCGTCTTATTACAAAACGAGTTCTAACCTTCCAGTTAGTTATTGTATTTTGAACTTTATTCTGACTTATGTAAACTTCAAAACATCACGCCTCTATTTAGTGAAGGAGAAGACAAATTAGTTGAAAAATTATTTAGCATACTGAATTCCCATGGGGGGCGAGCCTATCGTCAAAATCCATGGATCATTCCAGACACAACTGCAGAGAAATCCCTAATGCAATGACGCAATAAGAAATAAACTTTGCCTGATCTGTGGATTTATTATTTACTAGCTGCGAACCGCGGTTTCACCCGCGTAAATGTCGATCCCGTGGGAATATAAAAAGTAGTCTATATGTCTATAATCCAGGGTGTCAGCTACCTCCATACAAAATTTTACCAAAATTGGTCCAGCCGTTTGAGCGTGAAGAAGTAACAAACATATAAACACACACCCTCACAAACTTTCGCCTTTATAATTTTAGTGTGATGGATGTGATAGTGTGATTGTTGCAAAAATCCGCACATATTAATATCAATTCTTTATTGCCATTGTTGTTGAAATAATGCTGTTGATATACTCAAACAATTAATTTAGAAAACGAAATTTGGAGATTTGGATGAGTCATAGCTGATAAGAAATTTAAATCAGCGCGGTAATTGCGTAACACACTGTCAGTAGCTATGAGTTTCATTTTGACAGTTCAACTTCATTCATTGCGTTATTTACGTTGTTGAGCAGACACATTTTGCGATCATATGAATCAATGGATTAGCAATGTCCTTCAAAATGATTCAGATTGAGATCAATAGTGTGTTTACGCTATTAAGGTGATGTAATGCCTTTTGTATAACCCCTCTGTTGACGATGGGTATTGTGTGTGTCTAAACTAAAGCATAATTTACGATGTTGTCTACAGTTTATAGGCCTAGTCGAAAACGAAAGCAGTTGGTACCTAAACAAGGAAAAGCGCTGGCCAGCACTCGGCAGAGGCTACAACACCGGAGTAATGCTTTTAGGTACTACATTTCAACTTTTTATATGTATTATATGTTTTGAGAATGAATGTGGATGGCTATAAGAGAAGGGTAAGAATACGAAACAAACGATGGATGGACTGTGTGAAATTTGATATGGCTAGAAAGGAGATGACTACTAAAATGAGGACTATAGTCCGCGCGGAAGTAGTTGGCCGCGCCTTAGGTATGTGAGCGGTGGGACGGAGGGGCGGGGGCGCATTACTAAGTACGTGTGTTGCGAACCGCCGCCTCACCCCTGTCCCCATCTCAGCGGCCAACTAGTTCCGCGCGGACAATAATAGAGAAGTATGGAAGAAAAAGACATGTTGCGCCGACCCCAAATAAATTGGGATAAGTGCAGGCGAATTATGGTGAAAGTATTGTACACAGCAGGGAATCGACGCGCAACCCGTTATAATGGATTCAGTACATGATTCTGAAGCACCCTGAGTTGAAATTTATCGCCAGGTTATTAAAAAAAAACTGTTCCATACATTTTGACGGCATAGGTAATTGCACTTTTATATTAAACAGTAGATAATTTTTTTGAAAACCCAAAAAAAAATTCTTCCGCCACTATTCGATATTTTTTCCATACAAATTTCGGGAGAGTATTACTCCACTGTTTGACATTGTACATCCAAAGTTAAACATTGTATCGTTTTGTCTAATTATTAATTGTGTCTGTACGGAAGCAGAATTGTAAAATAACAAGCCATTAAAAAGTTATGAGCCAACAAAGATTCGTTTTTCTTGCTATTTTTAACGTAACTTTGGGTTTAAATAAGTAATAAAAGAACTGAAAAATATTAAAAATTAAATCCGTACCGACAAAGCTCAGTTATCGAAGAGTTCAAAAAACTTTATTTGTGATTGATTTATGTAGTGGATTTTTCATAGAACTCGATTTTCCAAAGCACTTTTCAAATATTTTTATGCGCCTATCAGTTCGGAACAGTGTTTCTGTGCGTGAGAACTATAGATGTTGTGCGTGTAGATTAGCGTCTAACTGCTCATCACTGATACTAGCTCCGTCAGACACGAAGCCAAGTTAGACAGCGTGATTTTGGCCATGACCACCAGTGAGTTCGAGCTCGCGTTTAGTTAGGGCCATCAAATTTTCGCCGCGATGATATCGCCGTGTGGAGACACGTTCTAAGAGTTAGATTAGATTATTTATTTATTTCTCTCACAATGTTTTCGTGGCACTTTACAGTTTTTAAACTATATAAATTCACATTGTCAGAGCTGGTGCCTGAAGTAGGTTTTAGAAAAAACCTATATTACAGGTCACCAGGCCCCACATAGTGGCAGAGTGTATAGAAATACGTGGCACGATGATAACCTCGCCGCGTTTTTCTCGCTCGTGGAGACGGCCCCCTAGGGTCTAAAATTATGTGCTGAATTCATGTTTACCACCCTGTCTTTGTGTGTGTATGATGATGATAATTATGTAATAAAAAATAACTTGATTGCAATATTTTGACTATGGGCTTCGGTCTGTAACTATATTTTTTTTTCATTATTATTAGACCTCAAAAAGATACGTACAACCACAGACTGGACAAGACTATGGCATGACGCTGTTCAGGATAATATAGGCAGGCTCAAACAGACTACGCTGGCGGACCAGGATGTTATCAATGCTATCATTAAGAGCCAGCCGCGCTACGTGTATAATATGAGCTGCCAGTACAATGTGCAGATGTCTACGCAGACGTTAGCTAAGAATTGTTATGGAGAGGATAGGAATAATGTAAAGGTACGTATTATGAAATAGTAGTTTCTAGTAAGTTTGTAGTTCTATTTTGATTTATTTTTCTTTTGTTATTAGAGTACATCTTTTAGTATGCACATGTTTCTGTGACAAATAAACCTATTATTGTTTATTTATTTTATCCAAATAAATAGGTTTTTTCGTCTTATTACAAAACGAGTTCTAACTGGAGTTTTAAGCTTCCAGTCAGTTATTGTATTTTGAACTTTATTCCGACTTTTGTAAAGTTCTTAATTCAAAATTGACAACATACGACCAGTTTTTGGAACGAAAATCAACACAAAATACTTAATATTTGTGTAAATCATTCAATCAATCACAACAGGGTACCATGATTTATCAACAGCCTGTCGCAACATTTGACTTGCGTTTAAGTTCGACCCGTCGTCGTTAATTTTCGTTCCAGAAACCGGGCGTTAGACTCGTTTCTAAAGGCTGTTTTTGTATTAAGAACTTTACGTCGTTCGGAAGAAGGTTGGGGCTTGGAATTAAGTCAGAACTCGGTTTGTAATGAGACGGAACTTGTCATATACAGTCGCGGACTAAAAACTATTATCAGACTTCGTATTTGATTACTTCTCAGTGAAGTACAAATGTTTATCCGATTTCGTTTTTAATTATATCTCATGCTGTGCGCAATTCATCGACTAAAATATCATATCACATATTTTTTTTCTTTCTAATAAGTGGAACCATATCGCCCTGCCATATGGCCGCCTGCATTTTCTTGCGAGCGATCCTATGAAGGCTTCCCTCCTCTAGCTTGACTCCTACCCAAAGAACTGGCTGGCACTAGCGTAATACAAAATTGTGTGGAACTTTACACAAAAAAAAACACTGCAAAGTGATAAATAACTTTCATTTCGGAAGTCGGTGTCGTCGGTTCCGCATTTTCGTTTTTAGACACGACTTCCTAAATTAAAGTTATTTATAACTTTGTAGTGTTTTTTTTGAAGTTGGTGGTTTTTTTTGTAAAAAAGTTTTTATTTTTCACTTTTTAGTTGTACCTACCCCACACAAATTCAATGAACACTAGTGCATTGAAGAATTGAAGACACCGACTAGAAGAATCATCAAAATTCGCATAGAAATGCCGGAGATGCAGTACATTTATGCATATAACTTCGTACATAAGAATAATTACCTAATGTTTTATATACTAAAACCTTCCTGAAAGTATGTAAATCACATTAGTGAAAGAATTATCAAAATTGGTTCATTAGTTTTTGAGAAAATCGCGGACATACATACATACATACGGGTCGAATACAGAACCTCCTTTTTTGAAGTCGATTAAAAAGAGAAAATAATAAAATTGTGTTTGTAAATTCCAGGTCATTCATTGGAACTCTCCGCTGAAGCATCAAATAAACACTCGCGACGCAAGTTTCTTTCGTGACATACATCAGTCGTATGTCAACTTCGATGGCTACCTGCTGCGGGAGAAACTACACCGGTGCTCCTTCATAGAGCACTTCACGATGAAAGTAAGTATTAACACAACATAATATCACGCTCGTATTTTCCGATGGGGTAGGTAGAAGACTTCTACCACCTTCAGAACAGTAGTGACGTATCTCAAAAAAACATTTTTTTGGGAAAACGAAAACAAAGTTTTGAAACTGCAAACTTTCAACTATCAATCAATACCTAACCTATCAATTATTTAATAATTGATAGGTTTTCATAAAAAAATAATTAATTAAATCAGTTCAAAGTTGAAAGTTTGCAGTTTCAAAACTTTGTTTACGTTTTCCCAAAAAAATGATTTTCTGAGATACTTCACTACTGTTCTGACTGAAGGTCCGATTAGTGTTTAATACACCGACAAGTCGCCATAACTGGCGACTTGTCGGTGTAAGTCCTATACACAGTAACGATGAAGTTATCACATTAAATAGTACAGCGGTTAACACAAGTTGAAATATTATGTTTTTTAGGCTGATCACACACTACAAACTCGTCACGCGACGAGACGCAGACACAGCGCTCCCGCGCGTTATTGTTTGCATACAAATTCAATAAAATTGCGGAAATTTGACTCCGTTACCTGCGCACCTTCGCGTGGCGCGTTTTAGTGTGTGTTCCGCCTTAAAGTAATAAAATTATACTAGAAATAAAAAATGCATTTTTCAAACGAAAGTATCGCCATTCATGAACGAGGTTGTGAGTAAAAATCCGAGCAAGTGCCAATCTGACTTTTTCAATTCATATGCAGTTGTTAGGTAAAACTCCTCCAGACCGTATTTCGGCAACGGTGGCCAATCTCAACCGACGGAGATTAGCCTTCGGCGCGGGAGATATTATAGTGCACAAGTGTGCGCGCAGACACAGGTGCACTCCCTCTTCCCTCATTGTCGATAGTCCGATGGGACGGCAATCCGACACGACCGGAGTAGAGCAGTAGAGTTGTAATGTAGGTAGGTGTCAACTCTCGGCGTCGAGCCGAGCTTTAAGAATACAACAGAGCGCATCCCTAGCCTGTAAAAAAACCGTGCTGTTGAATTTTTAACTCTCAACGCTAAGGCGAGCGTTAAAAATAGTGCTCGGTAAAAAACCAGCCAAGTGCGAGTCGGACTCGCGCACCGAGGGTTCCGTATAAAAATTTAAGGTTTTCGTAATTTTTCCTTTATTAATATGTGCTATAGAACATTGCTTCATGCCAAATTTCAAGATTCTAGATCGACTGAAAGTACCCTTTAGGTTTTGATTCCCTCGCGAGTAGTAGCGAGTTTGAAAATATGCGGCTTAAATTACTATTTTTTTGATTGCGCTGACATAATAGTTGGTTTTGTTACAGCTTAAAGGTATTATAGACCTGAGTATTTGATATAAATGTGAGAAAAACGGTCTTGACAGACGGACGGACGGTCGGACGGACGGACAACAAAAGTGATCCTATAAGGGTTCCGTTTTTTCCTTTTGAGGTACGGAACCCTAAAAATCGTCGTGTTGTGATTGTGGGCTTACAATAAAGTTTATTCTATCTATCTGCAGGTAAACCAATCGGATCTCTGCGTAAGTTTCCGCGCAGCACAAAAGGTGAAGCTCCGAACGCACCTCTACTACATGGACTACAGCCACGTTGACGTGGACAGCTTCGACGTGACCCTCGCGCTGCAGCTGTCTATGGACCGACTGCAGTTCCTCGAGAGACTCGTCAACTACTGGGAAGGTACGTACTAGAAACAACTCATCATCATCATCTGCCTAGGCTTTTCTCAACTATGTTGGGGTCGGTTTCCAGTCTAACCGGATGCAGTTGAATACCAGTATTTTACATGGAGTGACTGCCTATCTGACCTCCACAACCCAGTTACTGGGTTATACGATACTTCTTAGTAAGGCTGGTTTTCAGACTTTCGGGCTACTGACTGACGTACTAGAGTCTATAAGAGGAGACTGCGTATCGGCAAGCGTGGCGTGGGTCACCCACCCAAAAGCAAGATGGACCGACCTTAAAAAGGCGACTGGGACAGAGTGGATGCATAAAGTGGAGACCTAGGAGCTGTGATGCATAGTATACAGGGTGTTGACCTGTGACCATGGATTCAGCACATGATTCTGAACACACCTGCGTTGAAATTTTTCGTCGGTTATTAAAAAAATAATAATTATCTCTGCCATACATTTTGACCGCGTAGGTATTGCACTTTTCTATGAAACAAATATTATAAATGCGAAAGTGTGTCTGTCTGTTACCTCTTCAGGCTTAAACCGCTGAACCGATTTAGATGAAATTTGGTATAGAGATAGTTTCGAGTCCCGGAAAAGGATATAGGATAATTTTTATCCCGACATTCCCACGGGAAACTTATGCGGGTTAAACCGCAGGGTGCTGCTAGGTGTTTGATAAAAGTTAAACTGGGCGTAGAAGTTAATAGACCGTTTTTTGACGCGTTTGGAACGCTTCATCATTATTAAATAATGCAATCAGTTCACAAATATATCGTGACTCAGCCCTTATACTCTGAATTGCCTTAATAATTTTAGTTAATTTAATTTGACAGGTCCATTGAGTGTTGCCATATACTTATCAGACTGCGAAGTGACAAGACTGTGGAACTTTATCGGAGACTGGTCCGACACCCTTAGAGATAGGAAGAATATTGGATATCATCTGGTTTTTAAACATGATAAGGTAAGCTAAATCATTTTTTTTTTAGAATTTAGTGCCTGCTTGGTTTAACACTAACTTCTGAGTTGGTTGATATTTGGTTGATTTGGTAGTATATTAGACTGGTTTAATGATACGAAATGATATGGTTTAAACGCTATATTGAATACTAGTGATAGTCATCAAATGGTAAATCACACTAATATTATAAAGGCGAAAGTTTGTGTGTGTGTGTATTTATATGTTTGTTACTTCTTCACGCTCAAACGGCTGGACCAATTTTGATAAAATTTTGTATGGAGGTAGCTGAGACCCTGGATTAACATATAGGCTACTTTTTATCCCGATATTCCCACAGGATCGACATTTACGCGGGTGAAACCGCGCGCGGGGCGCAGCTAGTCTAATCTAAATTAGCACCAAGATGGTTTGATCTACGAGTTGTTTGGTTTGAGTTGCGCGATTGGTAGTCGAACACGCACTAACTGGTAATATGTAGATGCGATACGTGTATTTATGGAAATGCACGTAAGCAAAAGTGCTGAGCTGTTCAGTTGCAAATATTGTACCGTACATATTCCCGAGCACAAGATGAGATACTCGTAAGAAATGCTAATCATCAAATCACCTTAGTTAAAATAATAATACTCAAAAAGAATGGGGTAATATCCGCCAGGTGATAAGAGGACTAAAACACGGTGACTCGATTATAATGGACTGTATTTTAAGAAAACATTGTGAGAAAACAAATCGGTAAAAACAATGGATTGAATCGGCGAGAAACAATCGCTCAGTAGCGAGGACGATGACGCAGTGCTGTGCCGGGCGAAGCGCCCCCGCCGCGACCGCAGCTCGCCGCCCGCGGTCGCCCGGCGCGGCGTGGTATTCTCGACAATACAAGTCAAATCAAATATCAACCAACTCTGAAGTTAGTGTTAAACCATGCAGGCACTAAATTCTATATCTCACCAATTCTACACGTCTTGTATAACTCCATCTCTTTCTCTCTTAACATCTACATGGTGTTATTACAGGTGCACTACCCAGTGAACTACCTCCGTAATGTGGCGCTGGAGAACGTGAACACACCGTACGTGTTTCTAATGGACGTCGACTTCGTGCCTATGGCAGGCCTATACGACCATCTGCGGAGCGCCATCCAACTGGTCAACCCTTATCCGCAGAAGAAGGTATGTTCATGTTATTCCCAGCTATAGAAATATCAACCTTAAAGTTGCAAAATTAGGTTGATTTCAGAATAACTGGTTCAGTAATAGCTTAACAACGCGCTTATTTCGTGGCAGCAATAGCGGTTTTCATAGTTCAAGTTTTACACGTTGTTGTGCTTCGTAAGATTTGTTTGAACCTTAGGGGCCGTTCAAGTATTACGTAAGCAGATTTTGTGCAATTATTAACCCCCCCGTCCCCCTCGTCAGCAAAAGTAAGCAAAGCAAGTAGGGTTGCCATATGTGTTCAAACCGAAATCGATTAAATTTTGTAGAAAATCCGAAAAAGTAAAATAAATACTGCTGACGTAATCATCATTCAGGCCCCCCCATCCCCCATGTCATCAAAAATAAGCAAGGCAAAGATCCCCCCGCCCCCCTGTAGTGCTTACGTAATACTTGAATGACCCCATTAACCTGCGTGACTGGGGGTATAAAAATAAACTACATTGGTACGATTATAACCTGTAATATGTACTTACTTCTCATAGTAGTACTATACAGATGGAGGGTTTTGTTCACTTATTTTTTTTCGCTCTTCCAATGTTAAAAGGTGTATTTATTTTTTGCGCAGTGCCTAGTGGTAGCAGCTTTCGAAACCACACGCTACCGCACATCCGTCCCGCGCAGCAAGGCGGCGCTCCTCGCGCGGCTGGCGAGCTCGGCGCGCGGCCACGAGGGCGACGTGCAGCCCTTCCGCGCGCGCGAGTGGCCGCGCGGCCACCGCGCGACCAACTACTCGCGCTGGGCCAACGCAGCCGCGCCCTACGAGGTACGTGCAGCCCTTCCGCGCGCGCGAGTGGCCGCGCGGCCACCGCGCGACCAACTACTCGCGCTGGGCCAACGCAGCCGCGCCCTACGAGGTACGTGCAGCCCTTCCGCGCGCGCGAGTGGCCGCGCGGCCACCGCGCGACCAACTACTCGCGCTGGGCCAACGCAGCCGCGCCCTACGAGGTACGTGCAGCCCTTCCGCGCGCGCGAGTGGCCGCGCGGCCACCGCGCGACCAACTACTCGCGCTGGGCCAACGCAGCCGCGCCCTACGAGGTACGTGCAGCCCTTCCGCGCGCGCGAGTGGCCGCGCGGCCACCGCGCGACCAACTACTCGCGCTGGGCCAACGCAGCCGCGCCCTACGAGGTACGTGCAGCCCTTCCGCGCGCGCGAGTGGCCGCGCGGCCACCGCGCGACCAACTACTCGCGCTGGGCCAACGCAGCCGCGCCCTACGAGGTACGTGCAGCCCTTCCGCGCGCGCGAGTGGCCGCGCGGCCACCGCGCGACCAACTACTCGCGCTGGGCCAACGCAGCCGCGCCCTACGAGGTACGTGCAGCCCTTCCGCGCGCGCGAGTGGCCGCGCGGCCACCGCGCGACCAACTACTCGCGCTGGGCCAACGCAGCCGCGCCCTACGAGGTACGTGCAGCCCTTCCGCGCGCGCGAGTGGCCGCGCGGCCACCGCGCGACCAACTACTCGCGCTGGGCCAACGCAGCCGCGCCCTACGAGGTACGTGCAGCCCTTCCGCGCGCGCGAGTGGCCGCGCGGCCACCGCGCGACCAACTACTCGCGCTGGGCCAACGCAGCCGCGCCCTACGAGGTACGTGCAGCCCTTCCGCGCGCGCGAGTGGCCGCGCGGCCACCGCGCGACCAACTACTCGCGCTGGGCCAACGCAGCCGCGCCCTACGAGGTACGTGCAGCCCTTCCGCGCGCGCGAGTGGCCGCGCGGCCACCGCGCGACCAACTACTCGCGCTGGGCCAACGCAGCCGCGCCCTACGAGGTACGTGCAGCCCTTCCGCGCGCGCGAGTGGCCGCGCGGCCACCGCGCGACCAACTACTCGCGCTGGGCCAACGCAGCCGCGCCCTACGAGGTACGTGCAGCCCTTCCGCGCGCGCGAGTGGCCGCGCGGCCACCGCGCGACCAACTACTCGCGCTGGGCCAACGCAGCCGCGCCCTACGAGGTACGTGCAGCCCTTCCGCGCGCGCGAGTGGCCGCGCGGCCACCGCGCGACCAACTACTCGCGCTGGGCCAACGCAGCCGCGCCCTACGAGGTACGTGCAGCCCTTCCGCGCGCGCGAGTGGCCGCGCGGCCACCGCGCGACCAACTACTCGCGCTGGGCCAACGCAGCCGCGCCCTACGAGGTACGTGCAGCCCTTCCGCGCGCGCGAGTGGCCGCGCGGCCACCGCGCGACCAACTACTCGCGCTGGGCCAACGCCGCCGCGCCCTACGAGGTACGTGCAGCCCTTCCGCGCGCGCGAGTGGCCGCGCGGCCACCGCGCGACCAACTACTCGCGCTGGGCCAACGCAGCCGCGCCCTACGAGGTACGTGCAGCCCTTCCGCGCGCGCGAGTGGCCGCGCGGCCACCGCGCGACCAACTACTCGCGCTGGGCCAACGCAGCCGCGCCCTACGAGGTACGTGCAGCCCTTCCGCGCGCGCGAGTGGCCGCGCGGCCACCGCGCGACCAACTACTCGCGCTGGGCCAACGCCGCCGCGCCCTACGAGGTACGTGCAGCCCTTCCGCGCGCGCGAGTGGCCGCGCGGCCACCGCGCGACCAACTACTCGCGCTGGGCCAACGCAGCCGCGCCCTACGAGGTACGTGCAGCCCTTCCGCGCGCGCGAGTGGCCGCGCGGCCACCGCGCGACCAACTACTCGCGCTGGGCCAACGCCGCCGCGCCCTACGAGGTACGTGCAGCCCTTCCGCGCGCGCGAGTGGCCGCGCGGCCACCGCGCGACCAACTACTCGCGCTGGGCCAACGCCGCCGCGCCCTACGAGGTACGTGCAGCCCTTCCGCGCGCGCGAGTGGCCGCGCGGCCACCGCGCGACCAACTACTCGCGCTGGGCCAACGCAGCCGCGCCCTACGAGGTACGTGCAGCCCTTCCGCGCGCGCGAGTGGCCGCGCGGCCACCGCGCGACCAACTACTCGCGCTGGGCCAACGCAGCCGCGCCCTACGAGGTACGTGCAGCCCTTCCGCGCGCGCGAGTGGCCGCGCGGCCACCGCGCGACCAACTACTCGCGCTGGGCCAACGCCGCCGCGCCCTACGAGGTACATGCAGGGACGTCTAACTCAGTATAGGGGCCCCACAAGTTTATTTTGACGCATGGCCAAAATTGGAACTAATCCGTCTTGTTTTTTGAATAACTTTCATGTGACATTTCATTAAACAATTGCCAACAGCGCGCCCTGTCAATGTCATGCGAGCGTCAATTGATCACGTGATCCTGGTAACAGTACGATACTGTCCCTTAACGTCACGTGACGTGCAACAAATCAACTTACATTGGCAGACACCATGCATTGGTCAGAGAAAACAACGGAATTAAAATCAGTAGAAAAAAATTCGTCGATCTTAATAGTGACGTCTTTTAAAAAGGTCAAGTGCGTAGTAGTCTCAAAGAGCGCGCTTGAATTCTCGTATTTTTCCTTCTCTCTTTACGTACAGACGCCAGCACATCAAGCTACTCCAATCTGTCAAAATTTATTTCATAGATTATCAACTTTACTACAAAGTAATAAGGTTCATATTCAATTGGGAAAATTTGACAGATTGGGGTAGCTTGATGTGCTGGCCTCTGTACAAGAACGAAGCAAATAATGTGCGTTTAGTTTTTGCAAAATAAGCAATTTTTCTTCCCTTTCTTCTTTTTTCTTTCTTAATTAAACGAGTAACTGCTCTGTAGGATTATCACTATCTTCAGAAGAAAAAGCTTATTTATATACATTTAAATATATGACAAAAACACCATTTGCAACTATAGCTAGTCCGCGCGGAACTAGTTGGCCGCTGATGTGGGGACAGGGTGAGGCGGCGGTTCGCAACCCACGTACTGAGTAATGCGCCCCCTCCCCTACGTCCCACCGCTCACATACCTAAGGAGCGGCCATCTAGTTCCGCGCGGACTATAGTTGCTCCTGGAATTAGGAGAATGTATTGTGGCAAGCCAAGAAATAAGACTTAAATTATTTTTCTAATATTTCAGGTCGAGTGGCAGTCGGACTACGAACCGTATTTAGTGGTTCACAGATCAGTGCCCAAGTACGATACGAGATTCTCTGGCTTTGGCTGGAATAAGGTGAGTTGTTATAATATTATTATTCTAAACTATATTGTCTATGGCAAGCTCGAGCCCGGTGTATAGAAGCTTCTCTGGTCAGCAAATCTGCTATACGATCTTATTTGAGCTCTTTTCTTGACATTGATCATCTTCTTATATGATGCAACTGATTGTGGAAACTTAAAACTTAACTATAGTCCGCGTGGAACTAGTTGGCCGCTGAGGTGGCCGCAAAGAGTAATGCGCCCCCGCCTCGCCGTCCCACCGCTCACATACCTAAGGCGCGGCCAACTAGTTCCGCGCGGACTATAGTCCAAGCACTCACACGCCCCCCCCCCCCCCCCTCATTCACGCACACCCTTACTCACACACACCCTCATTCACACTACCATTCCACACTGCACCATACCTCAACACAATACACAGATTGAATTTTTTATTTGGACATATTTACGATTTTAATTTAATCACCAAAATTAGTTAAACTGCACTCATGTCATAGTTAAGTCTGGAACAATGTGTTTCTGTTTTAGGCCGTATTCAGTGCTCTTCTGACGGTCAGGACTGACGTCGGTCTGCCGTAGCTATCGCCATAGAAACCATGCGTGCATTCGGAGCAGCACTGACCGCGTCCGCATACGCAATACTGACAGAGACGGTCAGTCGAGCGCGTCGGTACTGAGTACGTCAGGTGACTGACGCGCTATGCAATGCTTCGGAGCATTCAGTGCTTTGCGGAAGCGGGACTCGAACGGACGTAACTATACCCTGTGGTTCCGTACGGTGGTCAGTGGAGCACTGAATGCAAAAAGCCGACTGACCGTCAGTCCCGACCGTCAGGAGAGCACTGAATACGGCCTTAAACTTTAACTTTTTAACCGACTTTAAAAAAGGAGGTTCTGTATTCGACCCGTATGTATGTATGTTTGTATGTCCGCGATTATCTCAAAAACTACTGAACCGATTTTGATAATTCTTTCATTAGTGTGATCTACATACTTTCAGGAAGGTTTTAGTATATAATACATTAGGTAATTATTCTTATGTATGAAGTTATATGCATAAATGTACTGCATCTCCGGCATTTCTATGCGAATTTTTATGATTCTTCGAGTTGTGTCTTCAATTTTTCAATGCACTAGTGTTAATTGAATTTATGTGGGGTAGGTACAACTAAAAAGTAAAAAATAAAAACTTTTTTACAAAAAAAAAACAACCGACTTCAAAAAAAAAAACACTACAAAGTGAAAAATAACTTTAATTTCGGAAGTCGGTGTCAAAAAACGAAAATGCGGAACCAAAGACACCGACTTCCGAAATTAAAGTTATTTTTCACTTTGTAGTGTTTTTTTTTTGAAGTCGATTGTTTTTTAAATTTCATGTCATCTTTTCAAAACACACAATGGTCATCATTTCTCGACATTGTTCAACAATTTAAACGGTATATTTCCCAGGTATCCCACAGTGTGGAGCTGCGCGCACAGGGTTACCGCTGCGTAGTGTTGCCGGGCGCCTTCGTGCTGCACACGCCGCACGCGCCCTCGCAGGACATCACCGCGTTCCGCGCAGACCCGCACTATCGCATGTGAGTACTACCAGCCATATGTTCATCTCCTTAATGGCTATTTTTGTCTGTTCATTGCACAATAGAATCTGCTTTACCGAATCAGCATTATAAATTCCCTCGCCCCGCGTGTCTGCCCCGTTGGTTTTGTGGTCGCAAGCGCTACTGCTGAGTTTGGGGTCCTGGGTTCGATTCTCAGCTCAAAGCAAAGTGATAATGGATTTGTCCATTAGGAATTTCTTAGTAACAGCCCGAAGGTTGGAAGTTGGCGGTGTGATGTGTGTGTACCTGCCGTTGGTATTGCGGCTGATCACTCTCCGGTCGTGTCGGATTGTGTGCCGTCCCATCGGACTATGCGCGTGATGTGCAACATTCCGCTAGTGTTTTAGTTTTGTCGATACACAGTAATTACTTATTAGTGGGTAATTAGTGTATATCAAAAAACCGGCCAAGTGCGAGTCGGACTCGCCCATGAAGAGTTCCGTAGCAGCAAGTAACATAATATAAAAGTTCTTGTAGTTCGTTGTAACTTTGTGAAAGGTAAATTGCGGTTTTCGATTTATGACGTATTAAAAAAAAACTACTTACTAGATCTCGTTCAAACCAATTTTCGGTGGAAGTTTACATGGTAATGTACATTATATATATATATATATTTTTTATTTTATCATTCTCTTATTTTATAAGTTACAGGGGGGGACACACACATTTTACCACTTTGGAAGTGTCTCTCGCGCAAACTATTCAGTTCAGAAAAAAATGATATTAGAACCCTCAATATCATTTTTGAAGACCTATCCATAGATACCCCACACGTACAGGTTTGATGAAAAAAAATTTTTGTAGTTTAGTTGTAAGTATGGGGAACCCCAAAATTTATTGTTTTTTTTTTCTATTTTTGTGTGAAAATCTTACTGCTGTTCACAGAATACATCTACTTACCAAGTTTCAACAGTATAGTTCTTATAGTTTCGGAAAAAAGTGGCTGTGACATACGGACGGACGGACAGACAGACAGACATGACGAATCCATAAGGGTTCCGTTTTTTGCCATTTGGCTACGGAACCCTAAAAACTAAAACACTAGCGGAATTAACTAGCAATAACCACTAGCGATTAGTAAGAAGAGTGGGGCGCGTCTTCGTGGATGGCACTATCTATACACCTCTGTCCACCGTTCAAGGAAACAAGGCGTGATAAGGATTAAAATCACCAGTAACATAAAGTTTGATATTGCACTAATTACTCAAAAACAATACCTAATTAAAGCGTTTAAAGTTAGTTTTATATTAAAACCCTTTATCCTCATTTCAGATGCCTAGCCTTATTGAAACAGGAATTCATGGAAGATCTCAAGAGAAAATATAACGTAACGTTTGAAGAGCCGTCTAAACCCGACCCTGTATATCTCGCGCAGGCCAAGAGCATCATATTCAACCAGGCTGGCGAGCAGGAGGTAAACTGACTGTTGTATATTATTTTATACTGTGGTAGTTTTTATTACACATGAATTAAGGGCTCATTTTACCAAAGTCTTTTATCCTTTGAAAAATTTACGTACAACGGTACATGGATCTTATGGCGCGTGGCTAAAATCAGAACTGACGTCGCCATCTTGTTTTTTTTTTCAATATATTTCACAAAACAATTTATTCGAATGCCAAAAAATCCTTGTAGTGTATGATTTTATCAGTATTTTGTCCGTGGACATTTTTTTATTTATTCGCAGGATAAGATTTAACTTGGAAAAAGTTTGGTTAAATTCGCCCTAAACCGTGAAAAAGTATTTGAAATACCTAGATAAATGGTAAAAAATGCCCCAAAAGTTGTAATAGTGATATTTGCTTATGAAACTTGCGAAAGTTTGTTTTTTACATTCGTTGAAAATATTATTAGTATAATTATAGAATTGTTTAAACATCTCCGAATCAGTTCCAGTTAACTTAACGGTTAATTTATCTGGTGGATAGCGCTTATCCAAGGATAGGAACGGGGCCTAAGAATTTTCAATTATTTCGGTAGGTACAAACTTACCCGAAAAAAAAGAGAGTAAGTAGCTACTCTTATGTTTTGCGAGTACTAACATACAGCGCCATGCGGATTTATTGCTAAACAATTATCTTCTTTGCACATATTGGAATAAGGAGTCAAATGAAACATCGTACACGTGATATAATTGAAACTTCTTAAAAATAATGAATAACAGAGATTTAGTGCGAGAGATAGAGATAGTTATATCTTTCTTCTCTCTCATGTAACTCAATGTGCCTAAACGTGACGCGACCTTGAAATTTTACTCTCACTTCTCGTCCAATATCGAATCGACACCCAAGAAGTTTAACTTTTTTGGACTTTATTTCAACGAGTGCAATGTTGACATTTGTTTGGCAATAAAAAGGTGGTCTGCGATTTGCCAGATCTTACAAAAAAGTAACCATAAGTAAGCCGTATTACAGCCGGTTTCGAAGAAAATAGTAATTATAAAAGTCATCCATTTTATACAGAGTGTTACGGAAATGGTATATCAATACAAACGGGTTGAAGAGTGTATCTGGTCTAGAATTTATGTACAAAATTTCAGCTCAAAAGCAGTAACTTTGAAAATGCTTAATATTTTTTTTATTTCGATAGTTTATTAAATTGAAATCATAACAAACGTGTCACCGCACTACGAGGGTCATTATCCATTATCTGTAGTGTGTCTGTGCGCCTAGTACACGCACATCACGCCGCCGCGCGCCAGTGCATCGCCGTGATGTCGAAATAAAAAAATATTAAGCATTTTCAAAGTTAATGCTTTTGAGCTGAAATTTTGTACAGAGATTCTAGACCAGATACACTCTTCAACCCGTTTGTATTGATATACCCTTTCCGTAACATCCTGTATAACTATAATGTTCTCAAAATGTTGTGAATGCATTAATTTTAAATACGTATTGTAATTAATTATTTATAAGGATATTGTGTTATATTTTTAATAAGCAAAGCCAGCCATTTATAAAAAAAAATTGGCCATGATGAAGTGGAATTATATTTATTTTCCGTAAGTATATCTTACACGTTTACATGTCATTATCGCCTAACTTGTTGTATACCAGTGTCATTAAACAATACAGTATACTAGACACGTTCACTGTCCAGCCAAAATGTCAAAATTAGCTTTCACGTCCAATTTACTTTTTTCGGTCCTATGTACAGGTCCTTAGAGGCCATAAAAGTTGAAGGAACCATTTTAAGTTCAATTTACAATGCTTTGTAAGTCCTAAATAAATTATGTATGAAAAGTGCAGTGACCCACATATATGGCACGGACATCTCTTTCCAACCCAAAATGACCCACATGTGGGTCACGGACAGTGAACGTGTTAAGGTAACAAATTCAGCAAAATAAATAAATAAAAAAAAATTGAACCGAACCAAGAATATAAGTACCGTCCGTGCACAGTTATTTTACCTTTGACAGCAGCAACCTAACAGCAACCATATTGTGACGAGAATAAAGATCACAATGATTTTGACAGACTTTGTCAATGGGAGCAATCCAACAGCAACCTTATTAGAATGAGAATAAAGATTACTGTGATTTGGACAGTGATGCAAAATCAGAGGTGAAATATTTGTGAATGGTCTGTAGTAACATAAGTATGTACTTTCTTCATGATTATTTTTATATTAACAGGCTAGTTTATCCGCAAAATGGACGCGTTAGAATTTTTCGTATAAAATATTATTTCGTATATAATATTTTTTATGAATAAAATCCAGTGAATTTAATCTCAATTTTACATTCCTTTTGCATTGTATAATTAAATATATTGTCAAATCATAATTATAATTAGTCGGCGATGTTCGATTATTCATTCATATTCGACGATAAAATACAATAATGTGCCACTCATTTTTAAAACGTATAAATGTACAGAATTAAGATCTTCTACTGATCTCAATTACGAATTTAATGGGATAGTTAAGAATGTTAAACAAAATTACTATAGTAATTTTATCTCACGACGCGACGCGCGCTTTATTTGTGATTACCAAGTGTAAAAACACGCTGTGAATATCTGTGTAAGCGCAGGAGCTGTAGGTCGGCGAAGTCGGAAGTGTGTGCGAGTGCGTACGTGTGTGTGTTTTGTGCTGACGCTAATCGTATTCACACTACACAGTTCGGTTACACTTGGTTACCACATGTAAAGCGCGTGTTGCTTAGTGAGATAAAAATACTGTCGCAACATTTGCACTATCCGAATAACATCTCCAAAAACATGTTTTGAGTTAATAAACGTTGAGAAAATATTTTTTCTCTAAATAAATTG
The DNA here is from genome assembly GCA_945859645.1 of Amphipoea oculea. NCBI lineage: Eukaryota > Metazoa > Arthropoda > Insecta > Lepidoptera > Noctuidae > Amphipoea > Amphipoea oculea. Next base: position 17,237,611 of record OX243865.1, on the reverse strand, counting down.
CTACACATAGATGGAAACACTATGCACTTTTTGCACATTTAAAAAAAAAAACTCGATCACAGAAACGAGTTCTAATTTTAATTTTTTATTCATAGAAATAATTATAACAAATTATTCGCAAACTACGTCAATTTAAATGAGAATTATGTCCTTATTTAATAGTTTTAGGATATTTATCTTATTTTTTTTAACAGACAGCACACTGCATTTCTTTATACTTTATGAAAACAAGTGAAACTATTTTAATTTAAACGGGTTTTTTTCCCGATTGCAGAAAAGGATATATTAGGTCCTTACATATGAAATTGGCGTTTTTCGTACTGGCCACTTTAATCACGAATTTCTCCTCTTTGGTAAGGAATTCCAAATTCAAATTTGTACAGCTATTTACTCATGTATTTGTGCTTCGATGGCCGTCATTCATTTGTTTTTTTCTTCTGTTTTTTCTGTTTGCGTCACTCATTTTACAAAATGGAAAATTTAAAATATCGCATTATTTACGAGTACGAGTTCCGCCGTGGCACTAGTGCTGCGGAAACGACTCGAAGGGTGAATGATGTGTATGGCGGTCATGTTGCAAAAGAAAACACAGTTCGTTTTTGGTTCCAACGTTTTCGTTCTGGAAATTTCGACCTGCAGAACAAGCCCCGTGGACGGCCTGAGACCCAAGTTGATAATGGAGAATTGAAGGCTATTGTGGAAGCGGACCCATCGCAAACCACGTCCGAGTTAGCTGCAGGCTTCGATGTTAGTGATAAAACTGTTTTAATTCACTTGAAGCAAATTGGGAAGATTAAAAAGCTTGAAAGGGGGGTACCTCACGAATTGACTGAAGCAAACCGGCAAACGCGCGTCGACTGCTGCGTTACATTACTGAACCGGCACAACAATGAAGGTATTTTAAACCGAATCATTACCTGTGATGAAAAATGGATTCTTTACGATAATCGGAAGCGCTCAGCGCAATGGTTGGATCCTGGCCAGCCAGCCAAATCCTGCCCCAAGCGAAAATTAACCCCAAAAAAGTTACTTGTAAGCGTTTGGTGGACTAGTGCCGGTATTGTTCATTACAGTTTTCTCAAATCTGGCCAGACTATTACAGCTGATGTCTATTGTCAGCAATTACAAACCATGATGGAAAAGCTAGCGGCTAAACAACCAAGGCTGGTCAATCGCTCCACGCCACTGCTGCTTCACGACAACGCCAGACCACACACTGCGCAACAGACGGCTACCAAATTAGAAGAGCTTGAATTGGAATGTCTTAGACATCCTCCGTACTCCCCGGACCTTGCTCCAACAGATTACCATTTTTTTCGCAATTTGGATAACTTTTTGCAAGGGAAAAAATTCAACTCCGATGGGGCAGTCCAAATCGCCTTCAAAGATTTTATTGATTCCCGTCCGACTGGTTTTTTTAGTAAAGGGATCAATGAACTACCTATAAGATGGCAAAAGTGCATTGAAAACAATGGTTCATACTTTGATTAATTAAATATATTATATTAAAAAATATTCGACTTTTTGTTCCTTCCATACAAAACGCCAATTTCATATGTAAGGACCTAATATTATATTTTTTACACTATATATTTTTTTACATATGATTTTTTTTTCTATTTGTAGTTTTGATTTTACATAGATAATTATTTTTACTTTTTAAATTCCTGTTATTTTATTTGTTCCTTGCAAAACCAAAGAAATGTGAAAATGTATATTTCAATATACAACTTGGTTTAACCACTTTTGTAATCAAGCAGATATTTTAAACACTAACTTAATAATTATGATGGAAATATTCGTTGTACAGAAAAAATTGTAGAAGATCTTCGCAAGTACCCAATATTATGTTAATAGATGTTTATTTACTATGAATATTTGCGACGGTAATTATTTATTTTGCGGGTGGATTGAAATAGTTTTATAATTTCTGTATTCGTTGATGTTATTTGCGTACCTACGAAGTGAAATGTTATTAACTTATTGCGTACATGATTTTGTTGTTAAGAAAAACCATAGCTGCATAGTTTTTGTGTGTCAAAGTTCATAGAATATAATGTAAGTTTCAAATATGTTCTCAAGTAAGTGAAATCTCTGTAATTTCTTATTGAGAAATAAATTTCTTTAACCATTTTGAAAGTCACTACGCGTAAGGAACAATATATTTTATATTTTTCTATAGCTACTTAATTATTATTTTTTATATCATATTAGACGCATATTCATTTGTGACGAAAAAAACATACTATTTTTTACAAAATGCTCTCGCTTTTTATGAAATTTTACAATTAGGTACATCACTCCCGTTTTTTGTTAGTTACTATATTTAAGTAGTGAAAGAGCGAAGGGATAGTTCTCCCGTTGCGCGGGCGCGCGCGGGGAGAGGGGTGAGGGACGGCACCCGCTGCGCTGCGAGCGCGCCGCCTTGGTTTCGGCCTGCACTTCCGTAGTCCAGAAACGCGATTTGTGGCGAGAGCACGCCCCTTTTTAAACGACTTCAAAAAACAGGAGGAGGTTCTCAATTCGACGGTAGGTTTTTTTTTTTTGTATGTTTGTTACGCGATTACTCCGTCAATTGTGGACCGATTTTCAAAATTATTTTTTTGTTCGAAAGGAGATACTTCTGAAGTGGTCCCATAGTCACCAAGTCATCAGGATCTGATGATTGGATCCTGGAGAAATCGAAGGAACTCTTCAAATATTATAGGCACACCTATAGCGATTTGGGTATTTTTTATAGTAACTCGTGCATTTGCTCTCGGAAAGCACCATTTGGTGAAGTGGAACTGATGATGAAGACCACAGATGGACACCCGAACTACTCAATAATATCTAAGTATTTCACGGGTTGCTCTTCGATTACTTTAAATATGGTTGCTAAGCAATTTATGCTCGCCACGATGTGAATGGTAATATGGAGCTGATGGTGGACCAGGAGAACTCCTCAGCAATTAACTTCCCTGCATCGGGAAAAGCATTATTATGTAAAAGGCGATGAGCATGTTGACACTGGCTATTGTAACTTAGATAAATTATAAGCAGATCCACTAAAAATCGTGAAATAAAAACTTTTTAACAAAAATACAACCGACTTCCAAAAGAAACACTACAAAGTGAAAAATAACTTTAATTTCGGAAGTCGGTGGCAAAAAACGTAAATACAAAACCAAAGACACCGACTTCCGAAATTAAAGTTATTTTTCACTTTGTAGTGTTTCTTTTGGAAGTCGGTTGTATTTTTTTTAAAAGTTTTTCAATCACAACGGTCCGTCTCGCGAGTGCAAACAATAAAACTTTGATTACTGAGTTCCTCTTTCAGTAGGTATGCAATAAACATAACAAGTTAACTTTTTAATTTAATTATTTTTAGCCAAAGATTGTATTATTTTTGAGTATTTTAATTAAGTAATTTAAATGGTACTTCGCAACGTTGTACGTACAGCCAAGGCGATACGTTGGCAAATTAATGTATTAAGAGTTAAATATTTTTACGTAATATTTGAATATTGCAAGAATAAAAAATATACTTACAAAGAAAAGAGTTTTATTTATTGAATCTAAAAAACATTACGAATCCCACACATATTATAATTCTGATTAAAATAATATCCCATTATTAATTAGCTTTCATAGGATCAATAACTTTCAATGCCAACCATCTTCGACTCAGCATTGGTAAACAAATTATTGCTATTAGGATTCTCTTTGGTCGTCAACAGCCAAAGCAAGACGATAATCTGAAAATCCATGTCTTGTATATCCTTCTTCAGATTCGTCACCGCCTTCTTTGCTGTCACCAACGGAGAATTGTCATTCATTGAAGAGCCCTTAGATTCAGTTCTCTGCTTTATATTTTCTACTTTAGCTGTTAATTCGTTCAGTAATTCTTGTCTCTCTGTCACCCCTACACTAACGTCCTTGTACTCATTCGTAACTTTACTCAACTCATCTAGTAAAGATCCATATTCTCGAACCAACGGCTCGAACTGTTCATTCAAAATGTTCTCTCTAGCTGATATCTTGTCCATAACGGAACTAATGTTTCCATGTAGCTTATTTAGTTGGGAACCTGTTGTTTTGTATCTTTCAAACAGTTCATCTCTGTACGTCCTCATTTGAGAATGTCTTGCTCTCCAATCGCGACCGTCGGCTGAGATTTTCAACCTCAAAGCGGGTGCTACTCTTTCCAATTCTAACTTCCATGCTTCCCAATCGTGGACTTTTTTAACCGAGCTAGTTTCTTGTTCTTCTACATCAAACTCTTGTTCTGATTCTCCGGAATATATCGCCATTTCTTCCTCGACTTTGTCTAGCAAGATTTCAGTCTCATCTTCAACTTGATCAACATCGTCTGCAGCTTCTTCAGGCTCAGAGATATCCACAACTGGCTGCTGCCATTCAAACTCCTCTGTCTTCAAAGCTTCGTCAGCTAAAACGTTTAATATGTAGCACACTTGTTCGCCGTAACCCTGTTTTAGTTTGTGCGAAGAGAAATCAACGACGATCTCTTTTACTCTTAAAATATCGAGAATGGTTGCAATAATACTGTTTGGGTCATCCTCCTCGTTGGGCTGTTCAAATTCTTTGCCAGTTTTCCTGATAAGCCATGCTGCAGTGGATGCAAACACGTAGAACTGCTCACCAGGGTTCGTGCCTGTGATAAAATAGTACCTACTCATCGGTTTCATTTTGATTTGCGAACGTAACTCGGTGTCGATTTTAAGTAAGCGCAATTTGTCCATTAGTTTTAGATCCATTTTTCTTATTCTTTTATTCTTATAATGAACCTAAGAGAATCCGACGCACTCACAAATTATTACATTTCCTGTGTGAATCACAGAGCTGTGAATGGGACATGTTTATGTTTGGCACGCGTTACCATAGCAACCCGTCTATCAAAAAGTACTCTGTGATAGCAACGCGGTTTGCGTTGCCCATGGACCATAGAGGAAAAATTTTTGCCATGGACTTTTATTACCTACTATAATAAGTACACATAGATAATACGAACAAAATGGGAGTAGGTTTGCTAACTTTAAAGAATTTGCATGGATATCAATTTTTATTTCTCGTTTTTAATTTGTTTGTATTGTGCAAAAGAGTTATTAGATCTCGATTGTCAGAAGACTCGCGTCGATATTGTAAGCTTCCTCCTACCTCGATATTAATAAAATGAAACAACAAAATTTTTGATATTTTTTAATTAGCTTAATTAAATTACATAGTCTCGAAATAAAAACAATTGGAAAATTAGGCGAACAACACAACAAAAAAAAATTGCTAAATGGCACTGTATAAAAGACAAAAACAATAAAATATCCATAAGTAATTATATATTATTAATTTGTATTTATTGTTGTCATGTTACACTAAACAAAAAGGTATTAAAATATATTTAATTATAAGTATCTAAAGTTATTTCAATGGTGGGATTATTCATGGATTCCAAATAATGGTATTAAAAATTGTATGTAGTTGGTCAAACCTTAATAGAATCGTTCAAGTTACATCGAATTACACAGGGAAGTTCTTATCAATAACTAAGTAAATCACACATATTTTTATGTGTTTTGATGTCAGAGTCATAAATAAAGTGTAAAAGTTTTGAAAAGCAGATAACACTATTTTGTACATAAAATATAGCTACTATTTTGCATACTTACATACAATATAAAACTTAGAAATACACGCTCTACTAAGTAATTTAAATCTAACTATTCCTAAATTATGAATTTTATAAACCATTTCCCAAAACTGTATTGTTTTGAAAAATAATTTATTTTTATCAACCATGGCGCGGCAACATTATTTCGTTGATATTTCAAATCTCGAACCTTTTGTTTGCTGGTCCTTTTACCCATTTCCAATATGATCATTGGTCTTTTGGCACTGTCAATTGCTTTCTGTCACCGCAGCCATGTTGGATTCCGCTAACCTAATCGATATCTGTCTCCCCAGCAAACGGCCGGGCTTGTGACCTGCTCACTGGCTGGTTGTAAGGAGTAGCATACGGGTATTGGTCTGGACTATCCGCCGCGGCCAAGGGTTCCGTTGGCTCCGGAGTATCTTCCGTCGTATCTTTCTTGTAGGGTATGCTCTCATCGTCCGAGTTTATTCGGAGAGACTCTTCAGGGTCCAATGGTCTGTGAAGAGATTGAATCATGTTATTTAATGTGATTAAGAACATAATAAAGAGATCTTAGAACATAATCAGGCCCACTAAAGTCCACTCCTCACAAAGGTCATGAGTGGGCCGTAATCCACCACGCGGGCTCAGTAAGGGTGGATTTCACATGACTTTTGAATGCTTCGTTTTAGGTTTTCTCACTATGTTTTCCTTCGCCATTTTAAGAGAAGTGGTAACGAAATAAATTGCACACAGTACAGTACATGCTTGCCTAGGTCCGAATCCACGACCACTGTAATTCGTAAGTCCGTGTCATTACAAATGCTCACTAATACCTTTTCCGTATTCGCTTATCTTTGTATCTTGCGATTTCTCCTTAGTTTTCTCTCATGATCAAATTATATATGCAAAATCTAAGAAAATTGTTTTGCAATAATGTTGACCATGTTTGCTAGATTTCAAAGTTTCACTTACTTAATAGTCAAGAAGTTATTCTCTTCCTTTTCCTCGGCTTTCCTGCGCAGGAGTAGCCTCCAGGCGATACAGATCAGCACGATGACGATGGGCACCATCACGGCGCTGATAATGCCCCATGTCGCGCCCAGGGTACGGGAGGAGTACTCCTGTTTGCCTGGAGTATGGAAGAATAGGTCAGTTTTTATGCTTTTTGTATCAAAGAAACGATGTATGGATTTGTCTAAGATGATATGGTTAGAAAGACGACTAATATAGAAGTATGGAAAAATGACATAGTGCACCGACGCCATATCAATTGGGATAAGGGCAGGAGAATTATGATGATGATGGACAAATTTGAAAAGTAGACCATAATGATATGGCCAAATTGTAAAGTAATTTAAACCAGGAGAGTTAGTCTCACATGGTAAATGATTGGTCCCTGAAAGGCTAATCAAAGCAAGTTGTTGACTGACTGTTAAAGTTTAAACTTTTATCAAGTGATTTGATCTGCTATTGTTATTTTGGTTAACAGCAGATAACATGAGTTTAACAGTCTGATCTATTAGCAAATTTTTGTGTAGTTTAGCTCTTTCAATAAGGGTATTAATAATTTTAACGTAGGACGATAATTACTCTAGGAAAGAAACACTCACACATTTTTGAGTTGACTTGACAGACATTTTCAATTTAAAAAATATTCAGTCAATGAATATTTTTGATAAAAATAAAAATGTTATAACAAAAGCAGGTCAAAATAATGGTGCTAATCTACGATTGACTGTGTCCCAACGAAAAACAAAAAAAACGTGGCCCTTATAACGCAATTTATCAACAAACACCGATACGTTATCAAAGTCCTAGAAGATATCACGCTAATGCAAATAAAAAAATAAATGATAAACGTACCTGTTCATATGACCTGGTTTTTGTTCACTAGATAAGAAAGCAAGTAATAACCATAGAGATTAGGAAGAAGGAAAATAATAACTCATCACAGTTCAGAGAAAATTTCTATTCATCATCGTCATCATCATAAACGTCATTCCTTGCTTTCTTACCTAAAACAACATCACTTGGAAGCTACTCTACCGAAATGGGAACAGAAATTTCCTCTTCATGTGACTCCTTAAGATTTAAAATAAATTTATTCAAAATTAATAGAATTTACAAACATTCAACAACAACGATGGGAAACTCAAGAAAGTCCACTAAAACCTAAATTAAATTAAAGTTAAACATTAGATGCAAAATACTAGAATAATGTGCCACTTATTACGTAACCTATCTAAATCTTACGCTACTCCTGAAAATGTCATTCGTAAACGGGCAGTGAATTTTCACCCTATTCTTCGATCAAGTGTTTTCTTGATCGAAGACCCTAATTCTTACTTTTCTAAGTTTGTCAGACCATGGTAGAGCGAGGGCTCATGGTAGGTACTTCCATATTAGGTGGGTCTATAAGAGTCTCCATAGATTTCCCCTTTTGCGGTGGCATAGTAAAAGTTTGAATGGAATCTGCAGGAGCACTTTTGGGAGGATCCGGTAAACCAGGGTTATTGAAAGTGTTCCTAGGACTATTGTCTGAGGTAGGACTAATCGGTGGGGAGTATATTTCAGAATATGTCGGGGAATATGTGGACGGGATAGGGCTATATTGACCCTCGTATTTTGGAACGTATGGATCTTCAGAATCTTTCGTCGAATATCCTGAATCACTAGGCAACGCCCTACGACCCAATTGACGTGGTCGGCTTAAGTATTCTATGTCTTTTGCTGGTCGAGTTAGAGTTGAATCTCGGTTGGATTCAGTATCGGAAGGAGACGTTATAGACAGTAAATCCTCTTCGGACAGATCCCACAGTTTTTCAGGGAAATCTACATCGGGTGCGTTCGGGATAGGTTCGTTGGTTCGGTATGTCTTGTCGTAAGCCCTACGCTTTTTAGGATTGGATTTGTCAGATTTGTTGGAGTCGCTCTTGTTTGAATCAGGGTACCCTATGCCTGAACTGTCGCCATCTGTAGGCATTGGGGGTGGGGGCGCAGCCCTAGTAATAGGAGCCGCCTTAGTCATTGGGGTTTCCTCAGTAGGAGTGTCGGGTAATTGAGGTTTTTTATCAGAGGAAGTGCTACGTGAAGTGGAAGATTTCATGGTATCCGTGAGGTTTCCCATCGATGCTGTTCTTAGGTTTAATCTGGATGCTGATTTTGAGCGCGGTATATCTTCGAAATGGAAGCCCTCTTTGCCTTCGGACCTGGGTTTGTACCAGCACCAAAACCACAGAAGGCAGATCAACAGTCCTAATGGTAGAATAACTGCCAGAATGATGCCCCACGTCATAAACAGAGAGCGTTGAGAGTATTCTTGGTTACCTGGATATTATAAAAAGTTGTGTTACTGAATGCTTGTTTGAGAAAATCAATTGGTACAGTATAATCAGCCTACAATGTTCCCAGTGCTGGGACACAGGCCTTCTCTCGGTGGAAGGGATTGGTCAATCCACCACGCGGGCCCAGTGCGGGTTGGTAGATGTCACATGAATTTTTGGTTCTAACATAACATGCCGGTTTCGTCACGATGTTTTCCTTCACCGTTTTGAGAGCAGTGTTGGTGAAACAATTTACACAAAATAAAGCGCCTGTCTGTGTTCGAATCTACGACCTACAACTCGTAAGCACTGGGCCACCTTTGAAACTTGAGTTTGAAAATAATCGGCTTTGTAGCTACAGCTTTATCTCAGTTTTATTAGAGTTCAATTTTAGCCCACTCCCTCTCACAGAGAGTAGGCCTGTCTCCCAGAAGCGGGAACATCAAGGCTTATTATGCTTATGCAGTTTTAGAAATATAGGTACTGTATTCTTTCCTTTGTGACAGTATCTTTACGTTCGGGTACTGTAACTGGTATAACAATATTTTAAATGTGACATCGTTTATGTTATGATTTCGTCTCCAACTTGCAATAATTTTACCTTTGGGTAAATATGAAACGAAGTCATGCTTCAAAATTTAATAAGTATTAACATATTGTTTGATCACTCAAGGAAAATTAAACTCCTACAACATTGATTCTCCGTATTCTCTATGGCACAATGAACGAAACCGCGCGAAATGAACGCGAGGTTGCCGTTAGCTAAGGAATTGACTTGGTTTCGAAGCAAGGAATCATTGAGTGGTCATATTGAATTGGGGAACTGTTGAGTATTTCTATCACAACTGTTATTTCACTAACAAAAACTCCAAAGAACTTACGTAGGCACTCCGTGTATCCATAGTCCGGCAGGTTCCACCGCCCGTCGTCCTCGCACACACGACGCTTGTCGCCGATCAGAATGAAGTCTTGGTTACACTCGAAGTTCACCTATCAATGGACAATACATTTGTAAGTCCCAATAAGAACAATATACTTAATTGAAAATACTGTATGTTTGTAACTAAAACTGTTTAGAACATTAACTAAGAATTGAGTGGGTTTGTTTTGGGTGGCAAATAAGCCAGTGGCTGACCTGATGGAAGTAGTCACAGCCACCTTAGGACATCTGCAATACCAGAAGCATTGCAGATGCGTTACCAACCTAAGACGGATCCAGACGTATGTAATGTGTGATGTATTGTATCGTGTAATGTAATGCGAATAGTGTGGTCGGCTAAAACTCAACCCGATACCTATTTCGTATGTATTGAACTGCGAGAGCCTTTCTGTTAAAACCGATGGATCAGCTCGAGCCAGACCGAGCGTTGCATGCAATGCTCGGTCTGGCCGTCCACACGCAGAATTCGCGGTATGTTACAAATAACACATTACACACGTCTGGACGCAGCTTTAGATACACCGCTGAAATGCCTTTATTCTCTCTTGAGCCTGCAATTATACCAACATCCATACCCTTCAAATAGGAACGTAGCACACCATTCCTTTTTATACTACCGCACCCAGCAGGGGCGCGGTAGAAATATAAAGGAATGGTGGCTAGAACTTCCCCGGACTAACTCCTTCACAAAAAGCTCTTTGAGAACCAATATTTGTAAAAAATACAGGGAAAAAGTCGCGGTAATAGCTAGTGTATTTAAACACAATAGATGATACATAAGGAAATTGAAATGTAGTACTTAATGGATGTTTTAAAAATTTTCCTCGACCTATGACGAATAGCGGTTTTGTGAGTGGACCATGCCATGGGTGACAATTTGTATTCACGTCATTTTAAAACGACGCGTTAGAATACATTATCTGTAGCCCTTCACCTTGAAGTGTTTGGCAGTTAAAATTAAATATTTCTGTCTTTTGTTTGTATTCACATCTTAATTTGTTAGTAAGAAAGTATCAACTTACCCTGGTTCCAGGTGTGAAGAAGAAGTTACTCTTCCTTCCGAAACGCGGGGTCTCCAGAATACCGCAACTTATGACTCTTCGAGCGTTCGTCTCCTTTATGTTAGTCTGAAACGAAAACAGCGGGTTAACTCTTGTCCCTACCTTGTTTGTGGCAGATATTAAAAAGATTAATTGACAACCTTTGCAAAGTCTACAACATTGGTCCTTCCTTTCAAAAAGTCTAAAACATTTGTCCTTCCGACCAAATATTTTAAAGACTTCACAAAAAAAAAAAAACTGGGTACAATTATCACTAGAAACCTTTTTATTTTGTACAAGGATATAATAAATAAGTAAATTATGGGATATATATAATAGATTTTCCCAAAACTACTGACGTACCAAATCGCGACACCAAAACCAAAAATATGACAAAACTATCCGAAACCAACTAGAAATCAAATAACTCCTAGTAAACAAGAATTATGAATGGATTATAGTTTGCGACTAAAGTGTGCAACTTTACCATGGACCGTCCTATGAGAGGCCTTGGCAGATGCATTATAATTAAAAGAACAATGGGCTGACTAGACGCATCCTACTGCACGCGAGTGTCCAAGACTAGGCTGCGTTAAACAGGTTTAGGATGTGGAATAGAAAGGAGTAAAAGATTTTGGTCTCGAATTCGGAAAAAACGTTTTTAGTAGTCCTTCCGTGATTGTCTAGGACCGGAGTCCTTCGAAGGAACCCAGCGTGAATTTGTTCACTCCAATCATATGACCTATTAGAGAACTGTATGCAAAAATGAGTCTGAAATCTGATTTTTAGTTTAGTGGATCTTAAACCAAGTTGTGGTGAAAAACTTGACGAGGACCAAACATTGTGATTATGGTCGAAATAAAAAGCGATCGATAAGGCACTTGGGCTTAAAGACATGAATATTTAGATCCCCGGTCGCTGACTAAGTACTAAGATTTAGTTATTAGGATTTCGTTTTTCAGTGTAACCATGGCCCAGTAGTTGTATACGTCGTATTACTTTATTCTGAGTGTGGGAAATCATTAATTTGTTTTTATGTATGACAGGTTGACAATCAAGGTTTATTATTGACTTAATAGCTCGGATGAGTCATGAATGAATCACATCCGTTCGCATTTGTTTACACACAAAGACATCATTTGACTTTGTAAGTATGTTATGTTGGTTTGGGGTACCGTATTACCCAAATAGGGTTGGAAGTCTCAGATAAGCAGTGAACATAGCATACAACAAAATCAGCCTATCATGTTCCCACTGCTGGGACACTGGCCTCCTCTCTGTGAGAGGGAGCCATAATCCACCACGCGGGCCTAGTGCGGGTTGGTGAATGTCACATGTCCATTAATTTTTTGGCTGTAGGACATGCCGGTTTCCTCACGATGTACTTCTTCACCGTTTTAAGAGCAGTGATGATGACTTTAAATACTCAAAGTAAATTGCCTGCCTGTGTTGGAACTCACGACACGGCCTCCACAGCTATAGATAAGCAGTCGTTCAATGATAAATACTGGTATTTAGCTGCATCCCGTTAGACTGGAAGCTGACCCTAACATAACTGGGATAAGGCTAGGCAGATGATGATGTCATGTAGGTTTATGCTCAAAACTTAGTGCATAGACAAAACAGCACAAGTTTGTAAAATAAAAAAATAAAAAATACTCACAATGGAAGACAAATAATTCTTGGTAAATTCCGCCATGTCCCTATTCAGGGTCATTCCGTAATCGTATCGACATTGGTAAGAGTCCTGGCAGATCTCGATGGCTCTCGCAATGTCCTGCGACCTGTTGGCCGGTAGGAAGTCGGCTGGTTCTCTTATGAAGTTCGGAACGAATTGGTTGTCGTTGTAATACGCTGCCGTTCTGCCGTACTCGCGGTAGAACATGGCTACCCCTATATCTCGTTGTTCTCGATCGGTTAGTTGCCCTAAAAGTGGAAAGAATATTTTATTGCCAAATAAACGGTGTGGGTGCACTCCTCTGCCCAACAAGACGTGAAGTCATGTTAAACAGTGTCACTTCACATTTTATATGAGAAAGATAACGTGCAAAACAGTGATTCAATGTGCAACACCATTTTCCACAGATACCTAAATGCAGAATGTCTTAGTTTGCAGATAAATTACGTGCCAAAATCTTATCCAAGATGATGTAGATTTCAGGATTCCATTCATTATCATCATCTATCAGTCCAATGCTGGACATAGGCCTGTCTAAACCCACGCCTTTCAACTCAAGCCTTTCTTACTCTCAACCATCCACTCTACAAAATTATCATCTTTCCAACTAGCCTGAGGGCATCCTACCTTACGTCTGCTGATTCGCGTTACCCAATCAAGAACACGTCTACCAGCGGTCATTAATTCCAAGGCAGGTAGACTCTTGCAGACATAAAGCCTTTGTTCTCCACCACCTCTATGCCGGCACTCGAAGCGAACATGATCACGATCTCCGACTGGTTCAGGAGGTACATCGGCTGGTACACTGTCACACCTGGTTACAAGGCTAATATGGCCAGCCCATTGCCATTTCAACTAGTTCCGTTGATCTATCAATATTTATGTGTTAACTATAACTTACAGTGTTGAGCGAATTCCCTGTGCGCTGTCTGGAAGTTGTTGAGGTCGATGTTGGCCCGCGTGCCGTCCGGCCGCGTGAAGTCGTCGTTCACGTCCAGCGACCAATTGCCAAACAGGCCTCGCGTTTGATTCTACAACAAAAATTACACAGTGGTGTAAAAAATAACATGAGACATGTAGTTGAATATCGTTCAGGTCGTGTAGATTCATTCGGGAGGAAGTCAAGACAGGAGTAAAGTCTCTTAAAGGAGACCTTCTATTTAAGGCTATCAAGCTGAGCTAAACTTAGTAATACGATTGAGATCTTGCTATAGCCAGTCTTACCAAGGGGTATCGTAGGCAGCTCGTTACAGTTAGACTGGAAACCGACCCCAACATAGTTGGGAAAAGACTAGGCAGATGATGACCTTGTTATAGCCAAAAAGGATCTCGTGATTTGGTAAAAAAAGTCTTGTCTACAATCAAGGTCCGTAAAAACTATACCAATTACCTATATTGGCTAGAATGGTCAAAAATTTCACAATAAACTATAGTAAATATTATATAAACGTTTAACTTGCTTAAACTGTAACCCTCTGAAACTAAATGTTCTCTCTTGTGAAAGACATGTCGCTGGATGTTTTTGAACTAGGTACTTACTAGTTGGATAAACATTTCCTTTTAAATAAAATTTCCTTCCCTCACCATATAATTCCAAGGCAGGTAGACTCTTGCAGACATAAAGCCTTTGTTCTCCACCACCTCTATGCCGGCACCCGAAGCGAACATGATCACGATCTCCGACTGGTTCAGGAGGTACATCGGCTGGTACACTGTCACACCTGGTTACATAATGAGCAGGTTAATTATACGAAAGATCAAAGTCATCGACACTAGAAAAAGAAGAGGAATGTGAATAAAATAACAGAAGACTCATAATAATGCTTGGAAGACTAATCGAAAACCTTACCTTGACCGTATTCGAAAGAATAGAATAGAATACTCTAAAAAAAAAAGAAAAAAAAGAAGAAAGAAAAAAAATCCTTGCTGACTCGTAGTCACACCAGATTATCACACCAGTATGACAAACAGGATTTTTTTCTCGTTTGTCACACCGCTGATTTTTCCACATCATGTATACGATAATTGGCTATTTGACAGTTGTAACGATAAAATATACATATAATATGTTAGATATAGTAGCATATAGGTTCACAATAATCATACAATAGGTTTTATGCATTAAAATAAATTGTAAATATTTTATTTTTGAAAAATAAATTAAAGATTTTTTATCTGTGGATTACAAAAACTGAAACGCGAACGGCCATGATCGAGCATCGTATGACGTCACATCACAATAAATAAAACGTTGTGTGTTACTGTGTTTTATCATCGTTGGCAGTTTGCTGATTTTCCACACAAAATATACTTTTTATGCAACTTTTTATGCAAACTTTCCACACAAAATATGTTTAAGAGTTGAAGCGTCGTAGTTAGCTTTACTTAGTTTATTGAAATGTGACGTCACAGCCATAAATGTCACGTGATCGGCTGTTTCCGCGCGAATTTCAAAATACGGAATGAAAAAAAACATTTTTTTTCGAATAAACAACGCTTTTTTAAGAAAAAAATAATTGTAAGAGGTATAAAATAAACCTACGTATATTTAAAAATATCTTTTCGAAAAGTGTCAAATAGCCAATTGCTAGTGTACAGTACCCGGCGATAAATATTGCACATCGACCTTTGGAAAGAGACAATCGGCTAATTTCGGCTTCGTAGAGCGCTATCTCTGTCGCACGAAATACAAACAATCCGGTATCTATTAGGAGCTGTTAAAACAATTATGATTTGCTTCTTTTGATAATTCTTTTTATTCTTTGTATAAAATACACCATTTTTTTTATAAATGATTGCTTTAGGTTGGGGTAAAATAAAAAGGTTCCCCTATTTTTCCTAAAGATGCCATAGTACAACTTTAAATTATTTAAATTTGGGGGTGTTAATTACTCTAGATATATATTTTGAACTGGACGCGATCACACTCTATCGCACTTGAACAACGACTGACAAAACGTCAGTTAACGTCACATAGGTAGTGTGCGACAGAGATAACGCACTACGAAGCCGAAATTAGCCGATTGTTTCTTTCCAAAGGTCGATGTGCAATATTTATCGCCGGGTACTGTAGGTACCGTACAGTACCTACATATTCTAATAAAGTCGATCTGCTAATCGGCGTTTGCCGACTTTCGTTCTTTGCCGACTATTTAGATTTTTCTACTTTTAGCTGACTTTTTCATAATAGCAACGTGTTCTCAGCGGGATTGTGAAAAGAAAATTTACAGAAGTGTGTGTTATATAGGGAAAGGGACTAGGCAGGCTTTTTTACCCTGTTAGTGATCTAAGGCAATACAGACTAGATAGAATAGGATAAGAATAATGTAGAAAGAATACGAATTTATTGAAAGTGTTTATTTGGGGGATGCCCTTTTCATATATTTGTTTCTAATTATGCAGGATGACTTTCCGTTCTAATGACGACATCGAATCAAATATTTTCCATATAGAACAACCTCAACTTTCATAGGCACAAAAAGTACACGAATCTGAGACTCGTGGTTGTAGCCAGGAGATAGACTTGGGTTAGGTTACCTGGGAAGTACTGCACTCTGAGGGCAGGCCTGTCAAAGTACACCCTCTTATTGTCAGCAAACACATCCAGTCTGTACCTCCATTGAGCGTGTTGTGGACGCAGACGAACCTGGAAGGAATAGCAACAGTATAATATTTAACAAAGAAGAACACAAAAAAATATATCATTCAGTTGATGTGAGTTGTTGTGTTGGTGTGTATACGAGATCAGTTCTTCGGTAAATATCTCACTGTGAAAACTGTGGTGAAGGGAGCTTCAATTGAGCTGTCATTCCACAAGAAACCAGTGATTGACACAATTCATGATTGATTCAAGCTCACTTATCCAAATTATTCAGTGAAATAAAAAAAAAAAATAGATTTTCTTATCCTTTATAGAATAGATCGACGGAACAAAGTTTTATGTCTTACCTCAACTGGCACGGAGTTGTTGGAAGCAGCAACGACAGACGTCAGATGTGTAGCGTTGACACGTCCGTGGATGTTGCGCGGTACTTGCTCGAATCTGCCTTGAACGTCCAGCTTCAACTGCGGATGGTCTACTCTTACCAATACGTATTCACCTGAGGAGGAATTAGTTGTTGTTAACATAAAATAATATCACGCCTTGTTTGCACGTCTTGCGCAATCCTTTGGGGAGCAGAGGTGTATTTATAGTACAACCAAATTTCGCCAGTTATGTTTAAGACCCATGTAATAGGGGGCGAGCCCGGAGTCTGGACATGTGCCCGGTTGATGGCTATAACATCAACCGGGCACATGTCCAGACTCCGGGCTGCTGCTGAGAAATTTGTTGTTGTGATATACGTATTATTAGGTGGATGGTTACTTGAGAAGTTATACAGAATGTAACAAAGTAGGTACTTTGTGGGATAGTTTTTCTTCCTTCGTTACCTTAGTTTAAGCAGTGCCAAAAGAGGGATATTTTAATATGTTTTTAAAGATTTTTCTTTGTTTCAACAATTTTGGACAGATTTTGTCAGACGTTTTTGACAGTATGCTTAGCTGTTAGCAACATAGCGGGCTGTAAATAGAGGGTCTCACCGAGGTAGGTCCGTCAGCCTGCCAACAGAAAGCTATTTTCATGTAACGAAATAGCTCGTGGTGAAACAAGAAGATGAGAGAAAGCTGAAATAAAACCTCACCTTTTCCGTTGAAGGTATACTGCAGGTCGTCGAAGGTAACGATGTGTGGGTCTCCGAATATTCCCGCGACACCAGGCGACTGGTACGCCACACAGTCTTGCGAAGGACGACGCTCAAACCTGTTATAGATGAACAAACTATTATTACTTATGTACTTATTTTAAAAATGTCATAATCTGAAACACCATGATTAAGCTATGGAAAGAAATGTAGTATTTTAGAATTTTACTGACCTGAATGTTTCACAGCCAACAGCTTGTTCTTCTTGCCACATGCAGCACTGGTAGAATGGAATCATGTCGTGGAACCAATGGGACAGCGATGGTACCTAAAGAATGAAAACGTTCGCATTAGTGAAAATTATATTTATACCAATGAAGAAAAAGTTCAAAACTCAATGCGACGGCACAGAGAATTGCTCTACTTATTTCTAGAATATATGAAAATATGTTTGCCTATATGGCTTCTGTTCACTTTAATATCTAGTGCTTCATATGCATCCTGAATGTAGTCAGAAAACAGTGAATAGACTTTAAACTTTGGCTAAAATAAAGAGTCTAACTTGATAGGTCTTACTTACCTTGTTGGCTTCATTGTAAGGAGTGAACCCGAAGTCGTGGGACCTCAAGGGCCGTGAGCCCCACATCTGATCGTAGGACAACATGAGGAATCCGTTCTTGTCGTAGCAGCACTGTTGCCCAGAGCCTTCCGGGCTGTGAAAAATATAGTGCATTAAGAATGTGACTAAAATTGCCAAAAAAAGCTTGTGTTGATTTCTAAAAATATATACTGCAGTCTAAAGAACGAAAGTATTTATTGGGATTTGGGACTCGTAGGTACAGGAAGATATCTAATTACACAAAATTAATATTATGATACAAGCAGAAATTATAATGGCTGATGTCTCAACGCGACTCAATTTTAAGTCATCATTATGTCCCACGTTATCTCTGTCCCTTCAAAGAGTATGCAAGCGAAAGACAGACTTTTAAAGTAACGTTTCGTTTGAAAATTCGGGGCAAAGACATTTTTAAAAAAATATTTTCATATAGGTAAGAATTTTTACATTCTAATTACCTTGGTGCCGCACTCCTGACACAATGCACACTGCCCCAGTGGTACCTGCAGGTAGGGTTCGTGTCTTTGTCACAAGCCATGTCTGGCATGAACCGACCCTTATCCAATAACGCATGTTCCAACGTACAAGGGCAGACCCACACTTGGGAAGCGAAGTTCTTCAGGAAACGGTCGGTTCGAAGCCAGTTGTTGCAGAGGGCATTGGGCCAACGCTGGCCGTGGATTCTTTCCCATTGCGGGGCAAAGTACCAGCCCAAGGGGATGGGACGACTCCATAGAACACTGTGAAGAGAAAACGTTGCATGAAGTAGGCATAAGAATATCATCTAGATATATGACCAAATATTAAAGAAGGATTTCGTTTTCCGAACAATTCCTTTTAATAAAAACGAAATATCCAATATTTCTCAGTAGCAGGTCGGAGCCTTGTACCCGGTTGATGGCAATAGGCTCGTCCCCTATTGCATCGGACTTAAATAGCTGGCGAAATATGGATGTACTATAGGTAAGCCTCTACCTAGCCCTTCCGGAAACCATGTTAGATGTTATTTATGAAATGTCCAATATTAGGTTTGTATTTTTGCTAATACCTACAGGAAGATTTTTTTTATCACCATCCAAATTTTTACAGGATGTTCTATCCATGTATATGAACGACTTTCGCTATGGGACCAACTCTGAAATCACGGAAAAAAATATCAGCTGTTTAATACAAAAGTTCAATACCTACTTGACCAAAATGTATGAAACAGCTGATTTTTTTTCGTGATTTCAGTGTTGGTCCTATAGTGAAAGTTGTTCATATTCATGGGTAGAACACCCTGTAAAAATTTGGATGGTGATAAAAAAATCTTCCTGTATAACTAAATATATATAAAACTACTTACGGTGATATCGGAACGTTTTTAAACACTTCAGGTGTAGTAAGATTGATCTGCAGGAAACCAAACTGCATGTCATTGTGCAAGAAGTTGTCCCTGTTCCTAAAGTTTTGGGGATTGATCACATATTCTCCTGTATTAGCAACTCCTACTTCAATCATGTCTATGTATTCAAGCTGTGGTCTGATGGTGATTTCCTTGTAACCCCATATGCTGATCTGCAGTTGGACGTTGAGGTTCGTCGTCAAGTTGAAGCGGTCCCAAGTTATTCTGACCTCTGGTGGATACCTCTCGTGGACTGAGTTGTCGGTGAAGAAGATCTTCTCTGATGCTGTTGCAGGAGTTTCTGGAGACATAAAGAGATTTTTAGAAAGGACATATTTTCTGACTTTTAGTGACGTGTAAAATTTAATAATAAGTTAGTGTTAGGTTAATATTCGTTTTAGTAATTGATCTCAATATGTAACTCTTGAAGAAAGCAAAAGATATTATCTTACAGGTATTTGTAGGACTAGAATACGTTAGTTCATTGGTTAATCAATATTCCAGTTTAACGATTTTATTACTCGTATAATATGTATAGACCAGAAATAAACCCATTCACTTACCAACAAAGAACTTTCCCTTCCATTTATAAGGTTCATTGTTGATTGCGATCTCGAACCTTGCATATCCATTATGCCAGAACCGGGGCTGCACACAGATAGCCCTGTTGACATCCACCACGGCTCCTATAACGGACTCCGTGTCGAAGCGACAAGTGATCCGATCGTCTGGGTTGAAGCACGGTCCAGTGATGTTGACGATGGTACCTCCCAACATGTTACCGCTCTCCGGAGCAAACATTAAAGGGAGATTCGCTCCATCTGATGGTTAGAAAAGGGACATGTTTTAATAGAGATTCCTGTTATTTTAAAATAAATATTTTTACTTTTCACTAAGGACATAAAATAATGTTTCTTTGTGTAATCAGAAAATATATTAGATATTTAACATTTTGGGATGCAATTACTTGTATTTCTATTAATCCCTCCAAGTATTCTAAGAAAACATGCACGTGATAGAAGTGTGTTAGCATCAACAGGGCAACAAACAATCAAGTTCTTTCACTTTTTTTACACCATTTCAAATGTCAGTGAATAACTTACCAATATCCTTGTTACAAGTCCCCATGAGTATTTTCTCGTCTATCCTGAATATATGTCGTCCTGGAAAGCCGTTGGCCCATCCTCTTCCCGTCAGGTCTCGCAGTACAGACGCTTGTGAATACGGCTTGTATTCGTAGCTTTGAGTTCCGTTACCAGCGTTGAAACCAATCTGCAAGTGACCGTATAATAATTAAGAATTGATTTGGGTGTCTGTATTTTAAACCACAGATTTTATACGACCAATTTCAATCTAGTTTTAAAACAAGAAAAATGACTGGGTTTCTACATGAAACCCAGTCAAATCTTGTCATCATATTGTTCCCACATCAGGCATTAGGCCACACCTAATTTCTAGTCACCAGAGCTACATTTGCAATGTCAGAGGCATTTTAACGCGTTGCCATTTCAGGGACAAAGCTGAACCCGAAATGTCTCATGTACTTGTAATAACACTAGCATATCCTTCTAACTGGAACACAGCAAAGCTGCTTGGTGGCAGAAATTAGTAAGTCCCTGGACGAGCTTCTTCACAGAGGGTTCTACAATGACATACTTAACAAAGTTACTTACATAAGCTGGCACACCACCTTCTCCAGTGGTGGTATCACCACCGGCTTCAGTATGCGAGCTCCAGTTGATTTCCAAATAGTTGAAGATCGCGTACGTGAATACTTCGTCAGTTGCCAACACCATTTGGAAAGTGTTCGTCTGAAATATTAAATATTGATTAGTTTGATTAGGGAGAGCAGTCAAAGATGAAAAAGCTATAGAACATTTTATAATTTTGAAGGTATTTTTTTTATATATTAGCCCTTTCTGAAGAAGCAAATTCAACTCACCATGAATAGCGAGTTGTCAATGCCTCCAGCGAAGGACATGTTCTTCCAAGTGATAGTAACCGCGTGCTTCGGGAAGAAGGTCTCAGAACCAATGACGCCTTGACGGATGTCCCAGGTGACACGCTCCCTCATCTCAACGCCGAGCTGGTCTGTGCGGGTCTAGACGAAAGTAATAGTGGTTATATATTAAAGAGAAGAGCTAGACATGACTACTACGACTATGCACAATGTAGGAAAGAAAAAAACTGTCGAAGTTAGGACTACAACTAAGAGATTGAACAACTTTCGGCTTTTTGAAATAAATGGTTTGAGTTTGGAGGAGGAAAGTAGGATAAAGATGGTGATGACGTTAATAAAGAGAATTCCAATACTATGCCAAGAGCAAATACAGCTACAGATTCTAATTCAGACTTAAATTCAGGATCAATGAAAATCTGTAAAGTTTTGTAGCTACAAATCAAAGGGCATATACAGCCATAGGTGCCCGGTAACACCTTTATAAGTCTTATGAATAGTATAATAAAATATATTAAAGATTCTGCGATATTTACCTGCAAATCCCTGTCCATCCTAAAGTAAACACCAGGTCTCCTCTGATCAGGGTCCTCCTGACGCTGGCTGCCGATACGACACTTGCTGAAGAAGATACCGATGAACGAGGGGTCATTGACGTCTGGCCAGTCCCTCACAGGGAAGGACAGCGGGTACGTGTAGTGGTCTGGCGGGTCGCTGAAGTAGATGTAGCCGTTCATTGATAGCTGGAGAGAGAAAAAATATTATTTACCAGCACTTTTTCTAACGAACAAAACATATTAATAACAGTGAATCGTCAATTTAGGTGACTAACTAGGTTTCACGACTAGTTTTAACGGTAAATATAAAATGTTTACTATTAAAGAAAAACTAGCAGCTTACTCTACCTAAAGATCTAACACACAAAAAGGTTTGGAAAGAAAAAAAGAACCTGAGGTTGCGTCTAACTTGATACTGTGCTGAATATTTTGACCTTAGCTGAGAGTCGGAGGTCAAAGTTATATTTTCTGGGTGCTTGGTTATAATATGAACGTATCTTCTTAAATATTTCTGTTATATAAAAATCTTGATTTAATATAAATATTAAATTCTGCAAATCTACTCACTCGAGTGTAATTGAACCTAAACCCAAAGAACGGCAATTGAAAGTTGAAGTTCTTATGGATTTGAGGAGTGGACGTGTGGATGTCTCTCTGGTAGTCTCCGATGCCCTCGTTGCCTCCCTGGTCGTAGAACCAGTACATGAAGTTGCCTCTGATCTGGGCCAGCCTTGCGGTGGTGATGACGTAAGGCTGTCCATTGTTCTGGTAGCTCGTGTCGGGGAGGACTCTGCCGTCGATGTGGGCTGGAAAATAATTGCAAGATTTTTTTTATAAGGTACATCTTTCGTAGGGATGGATGACTTAAGCTTGATTTAATATGAACACACATAACTCAGTTGTGTTGTGTCGTAACGCCTTCTGACGCAGTGTTAGCCAATCAAAACTCGTCGTGATTTGCCGTAGTCCTGAACAGATTCGTTTGACTGGTGTATCCCGCGTCACGACACGAGACAGTAATTTATCGGCTTCAGCGTGGTTACGTTGGATGCGGGAAGCGCATGATCGGTCGTTTGTGGATATGCTTTGGAGGAGACCGATATCAAGCAGTAGATGGCTGAGATAATGATGATGACGAAGTACTGAATTTGAAACTAGAGTACACTAGTTTTTCCAAGGCTCAATGAAATGGTTAGCAATAGTAGTGAAACAAGAATTTTGCTTTAGGCATTTGTTATTCTGTTAACCTTATCTCAGAAAAAATATTTTTTCTGTCTTTTATAATTTCAAGAGACAGCAAATCTTTTAAAATTAATAAAACAATTGCAGCAAAATTGATAGTTTATCAACCGTCTTTTCAATATCACACCGACCATCGTTTTCTCTTCTACATCGAACTCGAAGTTCTATAATAAAATAAAAATGATTAGTTGATCGATAATTTGTGAAATGTTCATGCAAGTGTTCGTGGTTTGGTATCGACACTACGCCTCGATAATGATAAGCTATCAGTTGATATCGGACAAATGATTCCTAGTACACAAGCTGATGTCATTTTAGCACCTTGCAACGCCTCTTTGTTTCACCTCTTTCTGTAAACAATTTTAGTTTTATGCATCATTTTGTTTGTGTTAATTTATTAGCTGTTTAGTCTAATCTTTAACAGCATCCTAAAAACATTATTAGACAAAGTAGACAGTCCCTTTGTAAGGCACTGGATACGGAGGCACGTGCCATTGTGTGTAGCGCCTCGTCTTTATTAAATTCGTTTGTAAAATTTTGTAAAAAAAAACTAACATAGTTTTTAAGTCATTATTACTAACATTATATGGATTATGTGTACTTGTATATATACAAGTACACATAATCCATATAATGTTAGTAGTATGGTAGTCCGAAATAAAGAATATTAATTATATTATTATGTTATTTAATAACGACCTACTGTTTAAATTAATATTTGATGAGCTCTTCCCCTTATATTATATTACAGTGTAAGATTGTATATTATGTATTGGGTTCGATACCCAGATGGAGCAAAGAGATATTGGATTCCATTAGGAATTTCTCATTTGCAGCCCGGAGTTCGGAAGATGGCGGTGTGGTAACCCTTTACCTCGGAAAGCACGTTTAGCAGATGGTGGCCTGCACTCCTGCGTCAGAAGGACAATTCTCGTAATTCAATACGTTCAAAATCTAGTCGACAGACAGACTCGTCTCGGCGACAAACAAATGTCAAAGACTTGTCAAAATATAGGGAAATAGGAGTTTTTGACAGATTGAGACTGAGATCAGACTGTGAACGTTCTTAAAATTATGAGAATTATTGTCCCTCTGATCTCTCTCCGATTGTGTCGGATTGCCGTTCCATCGGACTATGAGAGTGAGGGAAGAGAGAGTGCAACTGTGTCTGCGCACAATTTGTGCATTACAATATCTCTTGCGTCGATGGCTTAGTCTCCGCTGAGATTGGCCGCCATTACTGAAATTCAGCCTGGAGGTAGAGAGTGCGTTTCAACAAATAGTTCCTATGTTATAATGTTGGCTCCCCTGTCCTCCGCTAGGAATATATGTGTTTTGTGCCCATGTCTGTCAAGATAGTAGATATGGGAAGACGATTCTGTGGTTTTTTTAAAGATTTATAAGGTGTCCGTGTTAGAATCATGCCCAAAACAGGAGTGGTGAAGACTAAGAAGTGTTTTAAGTACATTGTGGCCAACATAACGGCATAGAAACTACATATTTGTTGAAACGCACTATAATAAACTGTCCTTCCACAGTTCCACAGATATTTTACGTCTGATATTGCTTGCTCTGATCAAGTTTTCCATGTTTCCAGCCGGAAATAACTTTTTTATGACTTGATTACTTTAGTATCATCGGCAAGCATGTGTAGTTCGTCATTCATTCAGCCTGACTCATTATAATTAACAAGAATAGCTATCAAACTGAGTATCTAGTTTGTGTGATTTAGATAAGCCGCGTATTTTTGTTCCATAGTCTCAAACATCTCGAGTCTTTGTAATTTACTTTAGCAATCAATCGACTCACCCTATCGCAGTCCACTGCTGGACATAGGCCTCTCCCAGGCCCTGTTTTTCCGCACCCAGTATGTACCAACCATCTATATTTTGCTTTGAGAATGCAACTAAACTGTAGTTTGATTATAATATTTTTTCAAAAATAACGTTCATCTACGTACTCCTTTCTCTCGTACTTATAATACAAGGAATGGGTCTAGATTTTGGATGAATCCTTAAATTGGGGGTCCCTCTATCTGGCAGAATCTTGATGCTCCGAAATTTTTTTGGCATAACACACTTGGCATAATCTTCTTTAAACGAATATTTTTAAGGCATAAAAATTATTAAACATAATTATTGTTTGGCCGAATGTTTATATGTCCGAATTTACGATGGCATACTTTTAAGATGGCAGAATTTTATCTGGTATAGGTAATTACCTTTGGCAGAGTTAAAATTCCGCATAATTTCGTTTAGCATAACGTTTATTTAGAGCGGCGATTATTTGGTATAATTTCACTTGGCATACTATGAAGATGGCAGAATTTCCAATTCTGGATGAACCGTCGACCTGCTGACAGAAAACCTAACCCTAGACGGTCGACGTCGGGGCACCTCGAGGTTCGGTTGGTTAGGTTCCTTTAAACCCTGCAGGCAGAAATAGGAGCCCCGCGCAGCGGGGCTTCGTCGATCTGCTGACAGAAGCCCGTTTCATCCGGTTCATCCATAAGGTAAAAAGGAACCCTTATGATGCGACTTCGTCCGTCTGTCCGTCCGTCACTACGACCGTTACTTTCTGAGATATGATAGTTCTGCCTTTTGATGATTATCGATATGAAATGTATGCCAAAAGACGATTCTGACTGTGAACTTTCTGCGATATGATGGTTCTACTTTTTAATTATTAGGGATATGAAATTTATGCCTAAAGATGATTCTGACTTACAAAATTATGCGTTTTGAATGCATGATAAATGAGTGTATGTCAAACGATTTTCTGCGAAATGAAGTTTATGCTATCCGCTGTTATGCAAAATAATATTATGACATAAAATGTTCTGCTATAAAGGGTGTACCCCTTAAATTGGTGTAGTCTTAAGAAAATTAAAGGATGATTCCAATAAGAAATATAAATTAAATATCATCATTCTCTTGCGCAGCGCAGACTATGATGAAGTAAGTAGTGGGTACGAGAAGCAGAGGACTTTTATTTTTTTTTTTACATCGTTCTCACATATAATTATAAATTCAACATTAATGATGTAACTAATATTTTTGTAAAAATATAATTTAAAAGAGTGTCCGTGAAATTTCTTGCCCGTTCTTCTCCATAGGTACCTACTACGCTTTGGAATGGGCAACTAGCTTCATATTTCTTGACTGACCGACTTCTTGACAATTCAAAAGTGCCTGTAAATGGTTTAATTGAAATAAATGCTTTGAGTTTGAGTTTAAAAAGCAGTTCCTACGATGACGATGAAAGAAGATACGAGGGCTGCTATTTATGTATCCGGAACTGGCCAGTTACAGAACAATATTAAAAAAGTAATTATAACATTTAAAAATGGAACTCTTTGGCTGAAAAATACAATTTGTTTCATGTAGCTGTCATTTGTTTTTCCTTTGTGGCGTCATTTTGAAAATTTTGTGACTTTATCACTATGGATTTAACTCGTGAAAATGTTCGTGCTATGATTTATTACGATTTTCGGCGAGGGCTAACTCAAAAACAGTGCATCGATCAACTCACTTCGACTTTTGGGGACGAAGCACCATCGAAAACGACTGTGTATCACTGGTATAGTGAGTTTAATCGTGGGCGGTCTGTGCTCACGGACGAATTTAAAGAAGGTCGCCCTAAATCGGTTGTTGTACTACTAATGCAAGATCGTCATGTTACATATCGCGAGATAGAGGCGTCTCTGGGCATAAGTATGAGGAGTATTTATAAAATATTACACGAAAAAGCTGTAAAAAAAATTTGTTCACGTTGGATTCCGCACAACTTGAGAATTGACCAAAAACGGACTCGTGTGGATTGGTGTAAAAAAATGTTACAAAAGTACAATCAAGGTGCGTCAAAAGCTGTCTATAATATCTACACAGGTGATGAAACTTGGATATATGCGTATGATCCTGAAACTAAACAACAATCTACGGTTTGGGTGTTCCAAGATGAGCCGAACCCAACAAAAGTCATTCGTTCAAAAAGCACTTTGAAGCAAATGGTCGCTTGTTTTTTTGGTATAAATGGACATGTGGCTACAGTACCACTAGAGCATCGTAAAACAGTTAATTCTGAATGGTACACGAGCATTTGTTTGCCAGAAGTATTTAAAGAAATAAGAAAGAACAACCGACAACGCCGAATCCTTCTTCATCATGACAATGCTAGCTGCCACACATCGGCTGAAACAACTCGGTATTTGGAAGGTCAAAAGATCGAATTAACGGGTCATCCGCCGTACAGCCCCGACTTGGCTCCCAACGACTTCTATTTATTCCCAACCATAAAGAATAAATTACGTGGTCAACGTTTTTCGAGCCGTGAAGAGGCCGTTGATGCGTTCAAAATGCACGTTTTGGAGATACCTCAATCTGAATGGAAAAAGTGCTACGAAAATTGGTTCCAACGTATGCAAAAGTGCATCGCTCATCATGGCGAATATTTTGAAAAGCAATAAAACCATAATAAATGCTATATGTTTGTTTCACTTTGTTATTCCGGATACATAAATAGCAGCCCTCGTACTTGCTGTTTCCAAATAACTTAATGTAGATAACAATGATGATGATGAGACTGGGCGTGGTAGCAACCTGTGCCAAATAAAGAATAAATAATTGTCAAGCAGACACGCGTAGATAATGTAAATAAATTGTTGCACATAATCAAACAAAAATATGAGATAACTGCTGAAGAAACTTTACTCGGCTTTGGATTATGAAATGATAGGAATTCCTTCCATAGCAATGACATATGCATAAGGATGAGCATTATACGATAAATTTGATCGGCAGTCAAATGTAAGGATGATATGCATTTTAAAGACCATAAGTTAGATATGCTAGCCAGTAGCCACGTGAGAGCACAAGACAGAGCAGCATATCTAAGCTCCCAACCGCCATAACTCAAAGTCATAATGCAGACGCTGTGGCTGAATCATTAAAAGAGCAACGTCTTAGTCGCAGCCGGTCTATTCTATAGAAATATCACCGTCAAAACTTAGGAGAAGTGAGCTTGAAGTGTGCTGCCATTCGCATTCCATCTGGATTGGCAGGACTGGATGGCTAGGGAATGAAACTATTCACTCACTTTAAAATCTCACTTCACCCCAGGGCGAGATTTCTACAGAAAATATTAGCAGTTCGTTAGTGGCAGAAAGTGAAACGAACATTTTCCTATTTCGAAATGCTTTCTCACAAAGATTTAATTTCGAAAGGACTCTAATAGAAACAGCATTAAAAACTATGCTAGTTACTTAGTTCGACGTTGACTATGTTTCAGTGCACGCTACATTTGACCTAAAAACGTAATCCTCTGACAACACTGCGATGAAATCATTTTATTCCAACCAATTGTAGGTTATGAAACTGTCTCGGAATGTTTTTAGATGGTGTTGAAAATTGGAGACCTGTGTGAAACCCATGTCTGGAAATTTTAAAGCTGAAAAAACAGAGCTTAATGCTCTGTTTTTTCTACTCCGTGGCTTCATCGACTATAAAAATGTTAGATGATTTTCTTCTTTATCCTTTAGGTATAGCGGATGATCTTTAAATGTAAGACTAAACTATTGTAGGCCATAATTATCGAGTTCATTCTCATAAACATACATCAGGACGGCAACCAGTCGGTTATCTTTTAAAGTGAAGGCACGTGAACATATTCGGCAGAAGTTGGCCGTAAGATCCCAGCGCTGATTTGCTGGATTCGTTTTCTCCTCTACCGATCATTTATATCCTGAGAGTTCGTTTGGTTTATATGTATGTATGTATATATTCTTGTATTTTATAGTCATTTCCTAGCTAGTTATCCTGTATGTTGCACATGCCATGTTTTGTCTCTGCATCACCCTAAGGTTGACTGGTAGAAAATGCCTCAGGCATTAAGTCCGCCTTTGTACAGTATTTTTTTTTATTTGTGCATAAAGTTTTAATAAGTAAGTTAATAAACTATTGTATTTTTAAGAAGTCGGGAAGCAAATAAGTCAGAAAGTTGCCTGTTCCAAAGCCTAACTCCTATGGAGAAGAACAGGAACGAAACTCCATAGCCTGGACTGGCTTTAACACATAAAGAGTTTCTAAATAATTTTAATTAGGAGGTATAGATGACGTGACTAATCCTGATAAACAATTTTAAGACATACTTCAACGGTTCGAATTCATTAACGAGTTTAACGAGTTTTTTAACGAGTTTTTTAGTTTAATGGCTTTGTTCCAAATTAATATTTCTTCAGCCTTATGTTCGGTGTAATTATTAGTATTGTGTTGGTTACCTACTTAGTGCAAGTTCACCCAGATTCCGTTAAGGTAAAGATCTTATCGATAATACTTGGTTTTGGCTATATATATGTATGTGTGAATGATTTAAATACACCTGCAGCGTAATTGAACTAACGGTATCTAGCAATGGCTTTGATTTTGATAGTTTAACAATATTCATTGCGTTATATACGTTCAGCGGACAAATTTTTCGAACATAATTATGAAGCAATGGATTAGCAATATCCTTCAAAATTATCCAGATTTTGATTTAAAGTGTGTTACGCAATTAGAGCTCTGATATGGTTCGCTTATATGATTTGCAATTGCACTGTTTCTTAGGTGAATCCCAAAATGAAGTTTTAAGCGTGAAGCATATAGATATTATTTTTTTTCTATTGCACAAGCCTCATTTACGTCATTAAATTCTGTATATCATGATTATTCATTAATTCCTACGAAAAGTACTTCAGGAGGTACAATACGGGGCCCTATAAAGCAAACACGAACCGCACTTGACCGGCTTTTTTATCTCCTGATAAACTGCGTAGCCCTTATCTGTAGTTCTGTACTTAATTGGTATAACCCGACGTATTCTAAAAGTAGTCTGTGCTTTAAACTTTTGCAAAAGTGATGCATTTCTTTATTTTGTCGAGTAATACCATGCAAGGTGCGGCCCTTATCATAGATTAGTACATCATTTATTTGATTATATTAAATGAGTAATGTACCTTAATGCTCTTTTTAAAATAGGTTCTAGTATTTGTTTTATAAAATAGCATGTTTGTAATTAGTTTCTTCATTAATGTTATTAGATTCATCAAAGAGGCACTGATTACTTCGTAATTACTTGATTGAGTTTGTTCTATATTTTACGGGATCAGGGTAGTTCATTGTATCCTTTATTACCAAGTTGTACAGCCTTTGTATCATTATATATTGAATGGAATGACGTCACGCAAGATTTATGTACATTATGATTAACGGTTACTCATCTTGTGTCATGTGAATCATACTTAAAACTACACAATAGCTAAGAGATTACAGGTCATAAACATATTTAGAAGCCCAAATTACCTGCCACATGTGACGATCCCTTGAATGCGTTTATCCCTTATCTCATCTCTTGAACATTGTCAAACATTTGGCAATGTTTGTCATGTCATGCGTCCCTTCTGTATCATCTATGAAAACTATGTGGGCCAACGTTTGTGCAAACATACCAACGTACTATAACATTGATTTAGTATCAGTAGACGTAGCGAGGTCATGATTATCTTGGGTTTTTGTTTTACGACCTTTGATACCTTACCTACTTTGTTACATGTTTTTACTTTGTTAATCATGAAAGTCTACTTGTTTTCAGTAATGCCTTAGAATACAATGAATAATTTATTGGTTATGTTACTTACCGTATTCATTATTCGTGACCTGAGTGCTGTCCGGAAGCAGTAGCTGTTTTTCACTCTGGATTGCCTCATTATTGGCGTTGAAATCAACAGAGTCTAAAGCTAGCGGCTCTTCTCCTACTAGGCCATCACTTAGCTGGTACTTCCCACTCCTTACTTGCAATCCATCCGTAGCACTTAAAATCTCCACAGGACTCGCCGCATCCTCAATCTCATCTTCCTCTACCTTTTTTGTAGACGTTTCAAATAATATCGCGTCATCACTTATGATATTGTCCTCAACAACATTATCTGTGATGTTGTTTTCTACAGTACTGTCTTGTCCATAAACACTAACAACTACGAGTGCTATTAAAGCTAGAACTTTAACACCCATTTTCACACTTTCTAAATGTTCATCACATTATTTTTTTTATCAATTTTGACGACAACAGGTGGCTCGCTATTGTACTGGTCGACTAGAGTGCTGGAACATTGTGTGCCCGATGATATGGTATTATCTTTAAGAGATATGATAAGATAGCAAATAGGAACGTTAGGTGTGCCAAATTCTTTGTCCTAATCGTAGCCCTCGTATGTAGGGCTTTGCTATAATGGTGATAATTTGAGGCAAATTAAAGGTGTTTTGATAACTTTGGAAGCTTTATATTTTATTTTGTTAAAACATGTCGTACGTTTTTGGTTAACGATGAATCATGAAAAACTAGTTTCAACGAACTGACCGCTTTGACCCCTTGACAGTTAAAAAGTGCCTGTAAATTGTTTAGTTGAAATAAATGCTTTGAGTTTGACTTTAGGGTTAATAATGTTATTTCTCGATGGCTGGCCAGTGCCACACAATCTAGATAGTAATTTAATTCTAAATAAGAAAATAGAATCGACTTTTATTCGTTCTTTGACGAAATTATTTAAAAAAGAAATCTATGTAAAAACACAATTAAAACCTACTCAAACTTCATAAATTCTCGGGCACACAACATCACTTACTATAATGACTTATATAATGTAATGAAGCGGAGATTATATATTTTATTTTAGGTCTTATCAATGATCTTAGACCTCAGTCCCAGTGTTTATGTAAAGTTTGTATACAGGGTGGCAGCCGTGGCATGGACATGGACGCACAAACTGTAACCATGCATTCAGCACACGATTCGAGACCCCTAGCGTAAAATATTTCGTCGGTAATAAAAAAAAAATCTGCTGTTTCATAGAAAAGTGCAGTGCCTACGCGGTCAAAATGTTATAGGCCAGATATTTTTTTCTTTCTAATATTACAGATGAGTAATTACAGCGCGGGGGCGTTCAGAATCATTTTCCATGGTAACAGGTTGCGCCTCGCTGTCCCTGCTACTCCGTATACATCATCATCATCATCATCAGCCTATAATGTTCCCACTGCTGGGACACAGGCCTCCTCTCCTCCTCCGTATACATAATACAGACAAAGTTTCTAGCATAACTAAGGCAAAATTGTATATACACACTACTGTAACAATGTACCTTTATGAGAGAAATAAATAAATCACATAAAAAGACCTACATGTTTAAAATTTAGATATTTTTATTATTACACTAATATTATAAAGGCGAAAGTTTGTGTGTGTGTTTGTTACTTCTTCACGCACAAACGGCTGGACCATTTTGATAAAATTTGGTATGCAGGTAGCCGACACCATGGATTAACACATGAGATACTTTTTATCCCGATATTATCACGGGGTCGAAACTTATGCGGGTGAAACCGCGGGGCAGAACTTGTTACACGATAAAACTAATTAGGTCACTGCTCATTTTAGAAACAGTGGAATTTTTAACCCGCCTACTTTAATGATCGTATCACAGCGTCAGAGAGCGGAGTTCGCGCATTTGAATTTTGGGCCAAAGATGTTTGATTGTTTTGCCATGGATACGTTAAAAGAAGAAGCTCTGCCATGGTGCCTGTTATCACACCGGCATCCACAGCTTCCAAGTCTATAAAATGCCAATAAACACAAAAACTGTGCTTAGCCGTAGATATAGGTATGGCTGCAGTTTCGGTTTGAATGATATAGGACTATGGATGCTCCCTCTCCCCGATAGTAGGCCTGTGTTCCAACAGTGATGTTTAGTTTTGTGTTTTGTGTTCCAACAGTGATGTTTAGTGTAGCGCAATTGGTTTTGCCAGTTACTCAACTGAACCGTGCGCTCGGCGCGTCCTAGACAGTCACACCCAACACCTTATTTGACTGGCCAATTCTTCCCTTGCGGTGGTAGGGCTAAAGCCCAACTGGTTTGCGACCACCCTCCCACCGGAGTCCGGCGTCAAGCAGCCTACTGTGTTTCGACGATGCGTGGGAGTTCCAGTGCCTTAGGCATCTTCTGGGCACGCTCGTTCCATCGCTTTCCATCAGGCGTGATCGAGATCAAGAGCGGGCCCATTCAGCAATAAAAAAAAGTGAGAACATTATAGGTTGATTATGCTATGGGGCCGGTATTATTTCGGACTCATGAGATATTGCAGCTTATACTTTGGGCTGGGAAACACCTACTGTCTCTGGTGATGCAAACTTTCCATCTGATGGATCGCCCGCTCGATTGTATGAATAAAACTATTCAGACTTTAGGTTATGTTGAATTTTTCGAGTACTTAACGGAGTAACTTTCAAGTTTACGTATGTATGTATGTCTAATGAAACACCCTTCTTTTATTGATTTTTCATATTCTGCCTAAACTTCCACAGCCTAAGGGCTGTAATACAAAAATGTTGTATGTGTAATGTGATAAGTCACATTACATATACAAAATTTTTGTATTTGTAAATCACTCTTCGCAGCGATATATAACATACAACTTCTATCTTGAGCGAGCAGTGGTGGCCAAGTGGTAACAGCCACGACTTACGAGTTGTAGGTCGTAGGTTCGAATCCAGGCAGGCGCATTACTTTGTGTAAATAATTTCATAATTATATATACTGCTCCCAAAACGGTGAAGGAAAACATCGTGAAGAAACTGGCATGCCCTATAACCAAAAATTCGAAGACATGTGACATCTGCCAACCCGCACTGGGTCCGCGTGGTGAATTACGGCCCACTCCCTCTTACTGAGAGGAAACCTGTGTCCCAGCAGTGGGAACATTATAGGCTGATTATGTAACTTCTATCTCGAGTTAACGATTAAAGTTAACTACCGTTAAATCTTCAAAATGTAACGTTTTAATGAAGTTAACTATTTGATTAACTGTGCCCAGATATGTTGAATTCCTATATGTTAGGAGCAATAAAATAGTTTATAATAAGTTGGCAACCCCGTTGTTGCGAACCCCTAACATCCGGTGTGACATGGCGGCCTGCCTTACCTGTGTAACCGTTGCAACGTTGTTGTAAAACTCCCGTCATCATACATATAATAAAAGGTGTAGCATTCTTCACCTGGGTTTATTTTTCAAGTCCTCATAATACTATATTATACATTATTATCAAAGCGTTCAGTAATCGACGTTATCGACACAGGTACCGAAGTTATCGTATATAGGTACCTGTTTAATGTTTTATCAATAGATAACGTTGGTTTTCTCGCTATTTACCTACCTTATTCACCGGTCGCCTACTGGGCGTGGTGATTCATATTTTCAGTATTTTTCAGCAGAACTTCCTTTACGGAAATAGTGTTGATGTGTCATACCGGATCTTGTGTATTGTCTTAGTATTTTCTATGAAATTGTTAATGAATGAACTTGATAGAGTTTCGATTTCAGTAACGTAAATTATAGTATGATGCATTATAGATATTGAAAACATTTTTTTATTTGCCAACGATTTGCTAACGATAATGGAACGAAGTCTATGGACTTATTTGTTTTTCTTATTTTATCATTATCAGCAAAGTTTTATTAACATAGTTTTTAAGTCGTTGTTACTAACACTATATGGATTGTGATAATGATTTATTAATATACTTGTCGAATCCAGGTAGGTACATAGGATTGTGATCAGACATACTTAGTGACATACATAGTGTCAGATATACAGTCGTGGGCGCAGAATTGGGATACGGGTAAACGAGAGAAATAGCTCCTTTAACTTCTACACAGTTTATTGTTACACAGTCAATTACTAACACTAGTGTACTAATTAATACTCTGAACTTAAAAGGAAACACTGAGCAGTTCCTAGGCCAGTATGTGTCGCGATCGCGACCACGTCTACACGATCACTGTCGCTCCATTCCATGGCCCATAAGGTCCGTAACTCCGTATCGGACACCATACTCAATCCTAGACTCCGCATAACGCTAAACAAAGGCGCTTGTGTCTCATTTACTCATGAAAGATCCGACATACTTATTATTTATGTTATTTTCCTAAATCGTTGCCACTTCCACGGCGCGGCGTTGTCGGTGGCAGCCAATGACTATACATAATTCTCTTTGGTGGCAGCGCAGAGGTCACTTTGACTGCATGTTTTGGAACACATAGGGCAGGATAGGAGGTGGAGAATGGTTTGTGACATAAAAAAAAAAAAAAACTAACATCGTGCCGGCGATACGAAGAAGAAGAATATACTTTTTGAAACCACCCGGTTTCACCCGCATAAGTTTCGATCACAATCATAGTTTTTGAGAAAATCGCGGACATACAAACATGCATACATACGGGTCGAATACAGAACCTCCTTTTTTGAAGTCGGTTAAAAAAATATGCAAAAAAAATTCCGCATCAAAAACCGGTGCTGCAATTCTTACGTCAGTAGTACTATTTCCATTTCTTTAGGTACATACTGCGGAATTTAAACAATATTTTCATAATATTTTACTGCAAAATGTTATCTAACTGAAGAATTATCCGGATTAGAAAATCATAACTAAGTACTTATCTAAGTCTAATCTAGGAACTTTAGGTACATTGTTTTAATTTGGATAAGTTTAAATCAAATTAGGATTATAAGCGTTTTTTCACAGTAAATGTACCGAACAATAACTGTCAAAAAACGCTATAGTAAAGAGAAATCATGACCTAAACTGAAGCGCCTTGATAATAGAACAAGCGAATTCACATTACTGCGATATCAAAGAACTATCAGGCGCAAACGCAGTCATAGAAGACGTTGATAAAATTGTAACATTGCCAGGCGCTTGATTACCTTTGCTAGATAGATTACAGCAGTAAAATATTACCACTGCTGGGACACAGGCCTCCTCTCAGTGAGAGGGAGTGGGCCGTAATCCATAGGTATTAGATACCGACCCCAGGTTGGTAGATGTCACATGTCTTTTTTTGGTTCTAAGATTGTCGCTTTCCGTTTTGAGAGCAGTATGCTATTAAATGCAAAAAGGATAATTAACGAATGCTCCAAATGAATGATGAAACGAATGGTTTGTGAGTTTGCATACCAGATAATTTTATTCCTTAGGCTCAATTTACACCGCCGCGGAACGGAATGGAAGCGATTTTGTTTTGTACAAACCATTATGAATTTTCTGTTAATAGTGTAACGCACAAATTAGATACACCCATAAGCACAGGTCGCGCATCTTCTGGAGAATCATCGCGCATCTAGTTTGTACGTTAGGCAATTGACATAAAGTTCATTTTGCTATTACGAAAACTCGATTCCACTCCGTTCCGCGGCGGTGTAAATTGAGCCTTATCCTCGTCCCATAAAAGCCTAAATTTGGCAGTAGGTACCTACTAAACACTTGGAAACATTCAAGACTGGACCAGTCCAGTCTTGAATGTTTCTAAGTGTTTACCCAGCACCCGTAACTCCAGAGTTACGGGTGCTGCTGGCCAGCCTTAGGTCATCATCTGCCTAGCCTTTCCCGGACTATGTTGGAGTCGGCTTCCAGTCTAACCGGATGCAGCTGAATACCAGTATTTTATATACCTACTAGCTGCGCCCCGCGGTTTCACCCACATAAGTGTCGATCCCGTTGGAATATCGGGATAAAAAGTAGCCTGTATGTTAATCCAGGGTGTCAGCTTCCTCCATACAAAATTTTATCAAAATTTGTCCAGCCGTTTGAGCGTGATGAAGTAACAAACATGTAAACACACACACAAACTTTAGCCTTTATAATATTAGTGTGATCTGACCTCCACAGCCCAGTTGCTGGGTAACACGATACCCCTTGGCAAGACTGTTTGTCAGACTTTCAGGCTTTTGACGACCCGTAACGATGGTCAAAGACTTTGAATGAAACCGGGACTGCTTAACGTGATTTCCGAGGCACTGTATTTCGGTTATGGATGGTCACCCATTTACGGAATGACCTCGGCAAGCGTAGCAAATATCCAAGGACACCGCAGAGGTTCAAAAAAAAATTCGTGTGCCGCGTGTTGCTTCGCATTCTCTTGATAAACCCTGACCACAACCAAAATGTAATTAGTAAGTAGGTACTTAGCAAACTCTAGAAAGAAACACTAGTTCTTATCAGCCAGCACTCGAGACAAGAGTCCTTTGTTAGGCCGAGTGCAAAACAAATCAGGCACACGGCCCTACACTCGTAAAGTCACCGTAAAATTGTCTATGGTAAAATGTCACTTTCTCTATGTTCACTTTCCATTGCGTGTCAAGTAAAGATTTAAGAGAGAATGTAAAGGAATAAAAGTCGATAGTTGAAACGTTCTCGAAATAATTTTGTTGTTGTTATGAAGTAAGTTTTCGTAGTACAGAGGCCAGCTCATCAAGCTACCCCAATCTGTCAAATTTCTTTGATGGATTTTCAACTTTACCACAAAGTAATAAGGTTCATATTCAATTGCGGAAATTTGACAGATAAGGGTAGCTTGATGTGCTGGCCTCTGTACAATGCTTTTTAACTGCGTACATTATTGCAATGAATGCGTTCCGAAATGTTGTGTTGGTAAATAATTTGTTTTTGGTTCGGTATGTTGAGAACTGTTCAGGAATTTAGGAATAATAAAGATTAGGTATGCCTCTAGAGATTGATCTAGAACCTATGGGTGATGAAGCCAACAAGAAAATATGAAAATAGCAAATAAATGATTTTGAATTTGAATTTGAGAATTATTCATCGTCAGAAATTTCAGAAGTGTAAAAGTTATTTGAATTTTCTAATTCGTAAGTGAATGAATAAATAGGTAGCAACAACCGTAATTTACTTAATGAGAATAATATACAATGCGGTCTCAAAAAAGTTACCAAACGTTAGTTGAAAGTCATTTGTTTTCCAAACCCATCAAACCACCTATCAAAAAGTGATTTTAGAGTATCCAAAACCAAACAAATTAAAAGAATATCTTATCTGAATGCCTCCGTTCGGCCTTATTTACAACATCCAAAAGAAAATAAACAATGGCTCATGTTTCCGAACAGCTCGTCTCTAAATAATTATCGATAACAACCGCTGGCCGTGTTATAAAGTGCATTGCTACAGCAGCGTTCCCGCCAACACGACGCGTTCCATTTTCGAACATTTGAATTTTGAGTTTTTCTTTTTCTAATTCGAAATCAAGATGCCTTGCGGAGGTTGCGGTGACAGTGAGTGTTTTTCTTTTTTTGTTATTATGATTTATGGTTGTTTTCATGTTTTTCCTAAAATGATTTTCGCTGATTTTCCCAAAAAATATGCCTGACCTACTACAAGTTTTATTTTAGTAGATTATTAGATACTTATCGATTGCTTGATGAGGAGAATGCTCTCTGATTTGAATACCTAGGTACCTACTTAATACAAATTGTACCTACTCACTTGTGTGTAGAAATTCTTAAACTTATTGCAAATTCTTTAACTAAAAATGTAGCGCCTAAGGTTTCTATGTAATGTAGGTATTCCTAGTTTTTAGGTTATTTATAAACGTTGCTTAAAGTTAATTGATTAGCGACTGTTTAACCATACATTTTCGACGTTTAAACGCCTCTTTAGTTTAAAAGCAACGTTTGTAAATAGAGGGGTTAATATTTTCCCGTGTATTCTGACCCAAATATTTTTTTTTTTATTATTACTAGCAGACCCGACAGACGGTTGTCCTGTCCAAATTTCAACAATTAATACAAAAATCCCATTTAAAAAGGAAGATCAGTTTTTTTTGAAAAAATTCTGGAAAACTTTTCTAATTTTTCTTTCCATACAATTTATATCATATCACTATAAAAATAAATAAAGTTGGAGTGTCTGTTTTAATATTAAAATAACCGCTTTTTACTAAATGCATATGGATGTATACACGGTACATATACCAAAATAACATTTTTTACAGTTTTTGTCTGTCTGTCTGTTTGTTCCGGCTAATCTTTGAAACGGCTGGACCGATTTTGACGGGATTTCACTGGCAAATAGTTGATGTAATAAGAAGTAACTTAGGCTACTATGATTTTAGAAAAAAAAATAGGGTCCCACGAAAAAAAATCCACGCGGACGAAGTCGCGGATAACAGCTAGATTTTTAAATAAAAAAAATAGCCATAAGATTAAAAAAAGAAATTATAAGTATAGATTAAGTATTATGGTTGTAGTATGTTCCGTCTTTACTCTTTCACGCATAAGGGACACATCTGTCCTAACATATAAGATATTGTGCAATAAATAAAGAAACTCACATACATACATACAAAAAACATACATCAACCCTGAATACATTACACTCCTTCTTGGGTAATTGTGTAAAAATAATACAAAATGTAGGTATTTAGTACTATGACGCACAGAATTTTGCAGAGACTCAGTGTTAGTACCTACCTGTTTATCCACTTATTGTGCGCCAAAGATCGTCTTATTGGATAAGTGATTATGAATTATTGATTGTAGTGATAAGCAATAGATATTAGAATCCTATAAAGTTCCTTTGTTTCACAAAACAATGCGTTCTATTTAGGTACATAGCTATTTATGACATAGATACTAATGATTGGAAGAGTTCACGAGCGCGCCTGCTTAGTGACAGGCAAAGTTTTGTAGGATTTTTCCTTTATTATAAGGAAATAGCCCATTGCGAGCGACCGCGTTACAGTGCGGACAGAATGTCTTGTCAAAATATCATGATAGTCTTGAATTCAAAGAAAAATCCCATAGAAAAAGGCACTTCCAATTTTTCCCTTATTTTCCAATTTCTCCCTCATTTTCCAATTTTCCCTAAAACCTAATTCGGACTATTGCGAACATTTTAAAATACAAATTAGCCAAATCGGTCCAAGTGTTTTCAAGTGATGCGTTAACCGACGAACAGTATTTAATTTTTATTTATACAGCGTAATCAAAAAGTCGTGAATAAAACGAAATAGGGAGATAAAGGGGGTCATTTCCAACAAAAAATCTTTCCACAGCATGTCCATAATTCAATTGCCCTAAAAGTTATGAATATTTTTGTATACCGAGTTTTACAATTAGACTAATTTTAAAAAATGTGATATAAAACAATAAAAAAACGGTGTTGTATTATTACTAGATAATGTATCAGCGCTGCAAAAGTTCTATTGCGGCTCGATACCAAATTTCAAAAAGAATTATTTTTTTTCTAAAAATTTTGAAGCGTTTCCAAAAATTATTTCTCAGTTTAAAAGCGTTGGATATGACCTCCTTTATCTCCCTATTTCGTTATATCCGCGACTTTTTGACCACCCTATATAAGTATGTAGTTAGATAACAGCTTCGTTGTCTAGTAATCCCAAACGCTATTGCTGAGCATGACGTTCTGGGTTCCACTCCTAGGTCGGTAAAAGTGTTATTGCAAAGATAAACACACAATTTCTTCGCTCCTCAAAGAGTTCAACAAAAAAGTTATTTTCAAGATTAATTTCAACAAATCTCTTATTTCTGCCGTGCGATTCTGTAACCGTCTCACCGTGAAAAGTTAGGCGAAGTGAGCGTGGAGTGAGCTATCAGTGTCATCCCACCTGATACTAGGGATTGACCAAGCCTACATTTACAATCATAATCGAGATTTTAATAATAGATTTTATGCTAAGTCTATTGATCATTTTATATATTTTCAAAGCTAGTATTTTAGTGGTCAAAACATTAATATTTCGTGGGGTTTTACAATAAAATAGCAAAACAGAAACTTAGCCAGAAACTCAATGTTGTTTTTTTTTTCTTTTTTTCCTAGACTGACTAGTCAATACAGCCTGAGGCGCGAGCGCGTCACGCAAGTGTTCACTTCACCCGAATCACGACATTAAATGTCGAGAATCGGGTGAAGTGAACACTTCACGCCGCGCTTGCGCGTTAGTCACTGTCATTATCACATAGAAGATTATTTTGATGTGGATTGCGTGAAGTGTTCACTTCACTCGATTCACGACATTTAATGTCGTGAATCGAGTGAAGTGAACACTTCACGCCGCGCTTGCGCGTTGGCCACTGTCATTATCACATTGTAGATTATTTTGATGTGGATTGCGTGAAGTGCTTGCGCGTTAGGCGCTGTCATTAATATTAAATTCAGTTTTTATTTATTTATTTCTATAATTGACGACCATGGTCGTAAGCCTGTTCGTAATCGAGTTCAGAAATTAGTTCCTATTTATTTCAACGCTTTTAGATATTATGTCTAAATCCAACCGTGTTTGTACATTTAAAAAGTCAGTTGTGTGCATTTTGTTTTCAACAATTAACCAGATTTTGTATTAACTAGTTACAGACTACTTATTTAACCTGTAACGCGTGCAAATATAACATTATTGTAGATAGATACTAAATAACTAAGATCCGTATTTTTCATGCACGGTCAAGCGGCGCGCGTCGCCCATGATTGGCGAGTGGCGACGAAACCGTAGCCAATGAGCGACGCGCGCGAAGTGATGTTGCCATGGTTACCGTGGAGTGAAATATGGAACATTCCGAATCGCACTGTAATCGATTACAACGTGCTTACACTTTGACCCCAATTATTCTGTATGGTATAAATTACCTATTATTCCCCGCATAATCTTACCATGCCGTACGGTTGTCAAGAGTGGTATTTTGACAGTTCAAACCGGTTTCGTTAAACTAACATGGCATTTTCGAAATTGTGTTTCCGGCTACAGTCGCCACCTTACCAAAGGATAAGAAATTCGTGGTGTAAAAAAACAAACAAATAAATACTATAATCTAACCGTGAATAAATAATCAAGTGAAATAGTTTTGACTCTCAGCTGCCATAGTGGTGATTTATCTAAATGGGAACGCAAATTATTTATGTGAGAGTTGTGGGCGATGATGGCCTAATTCGGAATGATCCATATTTCACGCAGCGCACTGCGCATGCGCCATGCGTATCGTCGTAGTCATTAGTATCAAGTGAACTTTTTTTTTGCTTTCATGCCATTGACGACCATGTACAACTCGTTTATAGAGAGTAGTATATTCCTTGGTGTAGAATGTACATAAGCCTGTACGTATTCGAGTACAGTGACAATAATTAGTTCCTAATTATTTAATGCTGTTAGAGATTTTAATGTCTAAATC
Source organism: Amphipoea oculea (assembly GCA_945859645.1). Classification (NCBI taxonomy): domain Eukaryota; kingdom Metazoa; phylum Arthropoda; class Insecta; order Lepidoptera; family Noctuidae; genus Amphipoea; species Amphipoea oculea. Next base: position 17,195,501 of record OX243865.1, on the reverse strand, counting down.
CAACTGTTTTTGTACATCGAAAAAGTCAATTTAGTCAGCCTACATGTCAGACAATATAATATAATATAAGAAATCGTGCTAAGCAAGTATTCAGTGATTGGTGTAATGTTCGTTTTCATAAGTACATAATACGTAAAAGCACATATAGGTTTTTTTTATATCATCTCTAGATAAACTACACGTACAATATACAAACCTTATACCATAAATATTTAGGCATATTATTAATCTAGTGACGATTGCTGTTAGGACACACAAATTGCATTATTCATGTATACGCATGTTTTGGGCTGTCTAATTTTAGTTTTGCTGTATACTGTTTACACACTGTGTCTACGTTTCTCAGCCAACTCTCCTGTCGCAGATCTGCTGAAAGAAATTACTAAGTAAATGATGAAAGCAGTTCCTCTATCTTTATGTAGTTTACTTTATTATGTATTTAGTGTGTACATAAATAAATATATTACATTTTTTAATTTGTATCACATTAAAAAAAATTGCTAATACATTTTTTCTACTGAGTCGGCTGCTTCCTGAGGTGCAACTTCTTAATGCCGGGAACGGAGGGACATTGGATGTGTGTCGGCTGCACCCCCACTGCAAAAAGCTGGAAATAATGGTAATAATTTGTTACTAAGTATTTGATTTATTTAATTCCTACACATCAGCACATCTGCAGCTAATGTATTTACTTTCAATAAGAATAGCGGTATGATTTATTAAGAACAGCGTCTGATCAAATAAAATCAATTGAATGGGCCAATATTATTACTATATATTTAGAGCACAACGAGTTTCTACATTTCTTAATTCCATGCTCCGTGCCTGTCTGTGTCCCAATTTATTTGTTCCCTATTGTGTTTATCAAAAATAGTGTGTTAAATAATGAATACTTGCCTCAGACCGCCACGCATGACACAGCCGGGAGCGATGTGATCAAATCAAATAGAGGCAGTGTTCTTTTATTGTCTTCTGTCCCTTTAATGACTTAGCAACTGCAGGGTCGATAAGGCTCATCTGCTGAAAGGTAGAATATATCAGATTAATAAAATTCACTTGCTTTTGTGTACCTATACTTTTGTGTTTTTATTTTAAGTTATCCTATGTTGTCCCACAGCTGGGCACGGTCTCCCCCATACTTTTCCAGTTTTCCTTATGTTGTGCCTTCTTCGGCCAATTGGTCAGGAACGTGTCAGTGACGACGCCCGCCTTGTCTTCAGGCAACCTTTGTTACTGATTGACACACGTCTGTGACATGCCTACGTCTTTTACATTAGTTACATATTATTATCATCAAGTCGGTACTATTTTGGCATACCTGACAGACCACCACTCGTCCTTGCATAGCTAACCACCTGACTGATCATCTAATTCATATACCTAATTATGAACAGTAACACAGGAACTGTGGAGTAGATAGAGGAATTCATTTATAAATTAGAAAAACTTTCACCAATGGGTACATGCCGACATTATGTCATATTTCTATCACATTCACCATTATAATATCGTGCTAGCCATTGTCACTGAAAAACTAATTCAAAGTAGGTACTAAGATAAAACTTTCATTTGTTTATTTACAATTATTTATTTTGAAACTGCAGACAAAAAGTTTATTTTGTATCGGAAAGCCCCATAGACAGCAGTAGACAGCACATGTTCACCACAGATGATGAATATTAGTTAGTCATTTTTTTCTATCGATAAATAGAAAAGTCACTGACAAACTTTAATCACAGAATACTTAAAATTCAAAGTATGACGACCCACTGACCTAAGTACTAAATTCAAACAAAGAACCAACAGTGTTGTCAAAAATTTTTTGATAAAAGAGACGTTCAATAGATGTATGGGGCTTGGTACTAAAATAATTGAAAATTTAAACAGCTTTCTGAGCTTTATAGGCTGAAAGAGGGTAATTATTTTAATGTCTTATGGCGTTTTTTTTTTAAACAAGTGTTGAAAAATAAAATGCTTGCATCATTACATTACAAACCGCTAGATTTACGCGGTCACCGATCGGTGACGACCGGCGCGCACCCGTCAGGCCCCACGGTCACCGATCGGTGACACCCGATTCACGCGGCTTCAACCTCTATTATTACCGTAAATTAAGGTCTAATATCCTGTGCAACAGTTTGAGTCTATGGTCCGGTAGATAAACTAATCGACTAAATGATTCAAAACGAAAAATATGGGTTGGCAATATTGGAAAAAAAAAGTTAAAAATAGACTTTACGATTCTTAATGGCAGCTGCAGTGCGTGCTGTTTTGTTATGATTTTATGATGCTACGTTGTTTATTTTAATAGTTTTTGTGTAAAATCGACGTTAAGTGGATGAATATTCGTTTATAACATATTATACGTCCTTGTAGATAATATTTGCACGAAATAACATCACAATCAATCGATAAACCTTTTTTTTGGTCAAACAAAATTTTACGTAAGTACTTCAAGAAAACCTTATGATTTTACAATTATAGTGGTATATTTTTACAAGATATAGGTAGTTATCAGTCAATAAAGGTTTATGTAGTATCCTAGTAACACGTTTTTAATTAGAAACAACTCAATATGACAAAGGTTGCCTGAAGACAAGGCGGGCGTCGTCACTGACACGTTCCTGACCAATTGGCCGAAGAAGGCACAACATAAGGAAAACTGGAAAAGTATGGGGGAGACCGTGCCCAGCTGTGGGACAACATAGGATAACTTAAAATAAAAACACAAAAGTATAGGCACACAAAAGCAAGTGAATTTTATTAATCTGATATATTCTACCTTTCAGCAGATGAGCCTTATCGACCCTGCAGTTGCTAAGTCATTAAAGGGACAGAAGACAATAAAAGAACACTGCCTCTATTTGATTTGATCACATCGCTCCCGGCTGTGTCATGCGTGGCGGTCTGAGGCAAGTATTCATTATTTCACACACTATTTTTGATAAACACAATAGGGAACAAATAAATTGGGACACAGACAGGCACGGAGCATGGAATTAAGAAATGTAGAAACTCGTTGTGCTCTAAATATATAGTAATAATATTGGCCCATTCAATTGATTTTATTTGATCAGACGCTGTTCTTAATAAATCATACCGCTATTCTTATTGAAAGTAAATACATTAGCTGCAGATGTGCTGATGTGTAGGAATTAAATAAATCAAATACTTAGTAACAAATTATTACCATTATTTCCAGCTTTTTGCAGTGGGGGTGCAGCCGACACACATCCAATGTCCCTCCGTTCCCGGCATTAAGAAGTTGCATCTCAGGAAGCAGCCGACTCAGTAGAAAAAATGTATTAGCAATTTTTTTTAATGTGATACTAATTAAAAAATGTAATATATTTATTTATATACACAGTAAATACATAATAAAGTAAACTACATAAAGATAGAGGAACTGCTTTCATCATTTACTTAGTAATTTCTTTCAGCAGATCTGCGACAGGAGAGTTGGCTGAGAAACGTAGACACAGTGTGTAAACAGTATACAGCAAAACTAAAATTAGACAGCCCAAAACATGCGTATACATGAATAATGCAATTTGTGTGTCCTAACAGCAATCGTCACTAGATTAATAATATGCCTAAATATTTATGGTATAAGGTTTGTATATTGTACGTGTAGTTTATCTAGAGATGATATAAAAAAAAACCTATATGTGCTTTTACGTATTATGTACTTATGAAAACGAACATTACACCAATCACTGAATACTTGCTTAGCACGATTTCTTATATTATATTATATTGTCTGAAATGTAGGCTGACTAAATTGACTTTTTCGATGTACAAAAACAGTTGGATTTAGACATTAAAATCTCTAACAGCATTAAATAATTAGGAACTAATTATTGTCACTGTACTCGAATACGTACAGGCTTATGTACATTCTACACCAAGGAATATACTACTCTCTATAAACGAGTTGTACATGGTCGTCAATGGCATGAAAGCAAAAAAAAAGTTCACTTGATACTAAATTACTAACGACTACGACGACACGCATGCGCAGTGCGCTGCGTGAAATATGGATCATTCCGAATTAGGCCATCATCGCCCACAACTCTCACATAAATAATTTGCGTTCCCATTTAGATAAATCACCACTATGGCAGCTGAGAGTCAAAACTATTTCACTTGATTATTTATTCACGGTTAGATTATAGTATTTATTTGTTTGTTTTTTTACACCACGAATTTCTTATCCTTTGGTAAGGTGGCGACTGTAGCCGGAAGCACAATTTCGAAAATGCCATGTTAGTTTAACGAAACCGGTTTGAACTGTCAAAATACCACTCTTGACAACCGTACGGCATGGTAAGATTATGCGGGGAATAATAGGTAATTTATACCATACAGAATAATTGGGGTCAAAGTGTAAGCACGTTGTAATCGATTACAGTGCGATTCGGAATGTTCCATATTTCACTCCACGGTAACCATGGCAACATCACTTCGCGCGCGTCGCTCATTGGCTACGGTTTCGTCGCCACTCGCCAATCATGGGCGACGCGCGCCGCTTGACCGGTTAAGGTGAATGTGACATGGCAGACCGCGAAATTTAAATTTTCTTACGTTTTTTGCAATTTGCAGATCAGTGTCAGGTTGTATCTTGATCAAAATGTGATTTGCGACTATAATAGACATGTATTTACAGAATCATAGTCATTAGAATCATTAATATATCTCCTTATGTTAGATTTCTACCATAAACACTTTTCCATATGAGATTTGTTCTTAACGATAGAAATCTAACTTAAAAAGATGTATTAATGATTGTAATTATTATTATTATTTTTGTGGTGTACAATAAAGTATATATAAATAAATAAATAATAATAATATTAATGTTTTGACCACTAAAATACTAGCTTTGAAATTATATAAAATGATCAATAGAATTAGCATAAAATCTATTATTAAAATCTCGATTATGATTGTAAATGTTTGCTTGGTCAATCCCTAGCATCAGTGGGATGACACTGACAGCTCACTTCACGCAAGTTTTCACGGTGAGATTTTTACAGAATCGACCGGCTGATGTTATCATTCGTTCTCAGTTAGTTTAGAAACTCTGCGAACCTTGGTTTAGGACTTAACTAATGAACAGTCGGTATGCAATTACTTGACTAACTTTTCGATTGTATGCTTATTATTGACTGTAATGTATCATTCACATTAATTATAGGTAGTACGGTACCTAGTACAGTCAGGGAAATTATTTGCTAGGCAAATTGACTTCCTGCGCCAATGTCATGGACATTTCATGCAACTGTGACTGTGTGTGTGTGTCTTTAAACAGGTGCAAAGACGCACATGATTCTAGACGTATTCTAGCGTCGAAATATTTCGAAAAATTTCAGAATCGTGTATTGAATCCATGATAACAGAGGGGCAATTCTCGTAATTTTAAAAAATACTTCTAATTTCCCTACATTTTGACAAGTTTTTTACATTTGTTTGTCGCCGAGATGAGACTGCGACTAGATTTTGAACGTTTTAAATTACGAGAATTTGCCTTCAGGTTTCACGACGCGACATCCCTGCCACCCAGTATTTTATTTTTATTTTATTTTATTTGGGAAACAAACAGATGCAATAACAAACATAAGTAAATATACAATTAGCTCAACACAATCCAGAAACAGTTTCCACAGATTATTATACAAGTAAATTATACGGACATTACACGGACATTTAATGTAGGTAGTCAATTTGCTTAAAAAATTAATTCCGTGCACTTACAAGGCTAGCTGTATCAGAATACTGAAAAATTACTAGCCGCTCACGCATATTGACCTTAGCACGGATTGAATGCTAGAATATTTTAGTAATTGTAGAGCTATTTGTGAGCCTTCAGAAAGAGCTCCTCCATACACATATACGGTCTAATCTAAACAAGGTTTGTTTTAACTTAAGTTTAAACTATCGAGTCATTTATTAATTCCGAACTTACCTAATTCCGTTAAAGTTAAAGTTCTAATTACAATACCTTCTCGATCCCTAGTCTAAGTTGACAATTTTGGAATAAGAATTTGATTGTCCACTCAGAATAAAGTTCATGTACAGACGCCAGCACATCAAGCTACTACAATCTGTTAAAATTCTTCAATAGATTTTCAACTTTATTGCTAAAATATAAGGTTCAAAGTTGATTGGGAAAAATTTACAGTTTCGGGTAGCTTGATGTGCTGGCGTAAACTGTCTTGATGGTTTGGCTTGGTCTAAAGTTAAAATCGTTCTGTAATAAGACGGATTAGGTTTCTTACTGCGTTCTGCGCTCTATGACCCTAAACTCTAGTTTTACCATCGCCAAGTAAATAGTAATACCTACGAGAAAACACGTTCTTGACACCTATAATTTTCATACAAACGAATACCACGTGTTTTGCGAATTTTATCTTTATTAGTTACCAGAAGGCAAATTCCCGTAATTAAAAACATTCAAAACCTAGTCGCAATCTCATCTCAGCGACAATCAATGTCAAAAACTTGTGAATAATGTACGGAAATTAGAGGTATTTTTGACAGATTAAGACTGAGATATGACTGTGAATGTTCTTAAAATTACCGAGAATTGCCCCTCTGAACTGTCGCACTGACAGCTGTCAGGAACGCATTCTCTTGACGGTTGGACTGTACTTCTATTTAGCTAGCAATGTAGAGAATAAGTTAATTAAACAAATGCGGACAGAACATAATTACCTAAAACGTTAAAATTAGTTACGTCCTATTGTGTTTACATAACTGCGCGTTTGTTGAACTGGACATGGAAAAAAACTAAAGTGCAGTTGCTTATCTTGAGTTACATTTTATCTTTGTTGGTTTTAGACGAGAAACTTCCTCTTTTACTGTCAATAATATTCGTTGGTCTGGTAACTGTTAGGTGCGGAGTCCTGGGACTGATGTTTAATTTTTTTTTTTAAGATTTAAAAATGAAATATATTCTATAAGTAGGTACACATCTACCTAACTCTTCGGGGAGCACAACCGTGATGTTATGATGTTAACTTATTTTTTTACTTTTTGCTGATGCCCTACGGGGTCCGTAATTGTACAGACGCGAACACATCAGGCTACTAAAAACTGTCGTTACTTTAATAGATTTTCAACTTTATCGCTGAAGCATAAGGTTCAAGGTTGATTGGGAAAATTCGACAGTTTCGGGTAGCTTGATGTGCTGGCGTCTGTACTTTAGCTTTAAGCCGTTGTAATTATGGGATGCAAATAAAGATTTGATTATAGGTATTATGATTCGCTGTTTGGGAATACTGTTTCTCAGTTTCTCCTTCAGGAAATTTTTAGTAGCAGCCTGGAGTCCTGGCTGCTATAGTCCGCGCGGAACTAGTTGGCCGCTGAGGTGGTGAGGCGGCGGTTCGCAACCCACGTACTGAGTATTGCGCCCCCGCCCCTCCGTCCTACCGCTCACATACCTAAGGCGCGGCCAACTATTTCCGCGCGTACTATAATTTATTCCCTCTGCAAATTTTTAAAAATCCTGTATTGTCCCACTGTTGGGCTAATTCTCCCCATAGCGTTCCAGTGTTCGTTGTGCGTTGCCTTCACCGAACAATCTTCCGTAAACGCATCTAGGTCGTGACGCCAGCATTTTCTAAGCCGCCCTCGATCCATTACATAATGCAGCAAAATGTTGATTTACTATCCGCCTTTTTTTCCATACGGAGTTGTTGTTCGTGTTAAGCTGGATTTTTAAAGCACCTTTTCTTTTGCAGATTGCAAATGCACAACCAGCCAGTGCTGCACATCATGCAAGTGCGACACGTCTTGCAGCTGCACCTGCAAACGTGCAGCTACCACCCCAGACACTGCTAAGACAGACAAAAACTAATAAATAGACTTAAGCCTTCATTGTAAAAAAAAAAAACAAAAAAAAAACTTGAAACATTCAATAGTCTATGGACAGTGGACACCGTTACGAAAATGTCATATAATTCAAACAATCGTTCTTCATTCAAAAATTATGCTGATATGCACTTGGATTTAAAGTCACGGTGACTTTGTTTCGCGTTGTTTTAATTACAATAAATAAATAAGTGCATGATGGAAAACATCTGACTAAACACTAATTAAAATGCAAAATTAATTAGGTATGTTTAGTTTCGGTAATATTTTACATATTCACAATGAAGTGTCGTGGTATATCTACTTTATTCTTTAAATATTTGTTTCGTTTTTTTTAAGCATCTGTTCTCTGTTTTCACAATTGTTTTCAATTTCATTTTGTTAATCAATATTGTATTTTCATTACATACTGTTTTTTTTTACAATTTCACATAAGTACTTCTATATCATTGTTTAAATAAAATAAAATTAATGTCATTACCATAATTTGTAAGTTTTATTCTTCCAATTATACCTAACTACATTTACTTACACACTATATTGCAAAACAATTTAATTTAAAAGGAAAGTTAAGAGACCTAAACCTGCACTTAGTCACGCTTTTTAGGGTTCCGTACCCAAAGGGTAAAAATGGGACCCTATTACTAAGACTCCACTGTCCGCCTGTCTGTCCGTCTGTCTGTCTGTTTGCCAGCAGGCTGTATCTCATGAACCGTGACAACTAGACAGTTGAAATTTTTACAGATGTTGTATTTCTGTTGTCGCTATATCAACAAATACTAAAACAGGATAAAATAAATATTTAAGGGGGGCTCCCATACAACAGACGTGATTTTTTTGACATTTTTTACTCGATTTTAATAACGGCAACAGGTACAGAATAGGTACTTAGTTGTATATTCACTTTAAAAATAAATAATTATATTAAAATAAATTAAATTAAAGGGGGTTCCCATACAAAAAACGTGATTTTTTTTATATTGTAGGTACGGTGGTACGGAACCCTTCGTGTTAGCTGGTTTTTTTTTTTTGTAACTTAAGTAGTCCATTTTTACACAGAATAGCGTGCCTTATGGTGCGGGTTTAGGTCACAAGAGCTATAAAATAGCGTAGGTACGATACGAGTGACTTAGTAAGTAGTCTTCGTGAACGAAGATTACTTACTAAACTTGCTGAAGCAACGCACGCCGTGCAATATAATATGTACCTAATTTTTTCTACTTGCTTAGTCGAGTTCTTCTTTCTCTTTCTTTTTTCCAGCTGACCGAAGACTCATTATATCTATGGTCGACTTCAATGTTTACTTCATGCAGGAATCTGAAAAATATATAATATAGTTTTATTAATTTGATTTATTCTAAACTAGATTACTGCCTCGTCGGTCTACTAGTCGCATGCGCTACTGTTGAGCATAAGATCCTGGGTTCAATTCCGAGGTTGGGTAAAATTTATTTTATTATTTATGTACACACAGTAAAATACATAAGGATATGATATAATTATAATTAGAGCACAAAGGTACTGCTTATTTCTTAAGAAATTTCTTCCAGCAGACCTGCGAAAGGAGAAGTAAAACAAAGAAATGTAGACAATAGTGTGTGTGAACAAGAAGAGAAAAATATTAATGTGTGAAGTCTAAAACTAATATCACACTAATATTATAAAGGCGAAAGTTTGTGAGTGTGTGTGTGTGTGTGTGTTTATATGTTTGTTACTTCTTCACGCTCAAACGGCTGGACCAATTTTGTATGGAGGTAGCTGACACCCTGGATTAACATATAAGTAGGCTACTTTTTATCCCGATATTCCTACGGGATCGACATTTACGCGGGTGAAACCGCGGGGCGCAGCTAGTATTAAATAAACCTACACATACTCGTATAATGCAAAAAAAATAAATAGTAAGTGTTATAGGGTTCTTCCATCAGAAATTTCTCAGAAGCAGCCTCAAGGATTTGTGCCCGATTCAAACTTCGTAGCGGCTCGGAAAATGAGGCGAGTCGCTGCGCGGTAACGAATTTATGTGTCAGCGGGGGTGAGGGGTACGGGTACTGCGCAGCAAGTAGCGCACTTCAGAGGCGCCATAAAATTTTAATTGGGCTGTACTACTGTAATATGGGACATGGGAGCCACAAAATGGTTGGTACTCACGATCAATAAAGATATTGTGACAGTCGCAGCCTGGTACGCAGTCAACACTCCAGGGGGCTTCTGGCTTCAAATCTGAAAGTAAGCAAATAGCTGTTTTACATAAACAGCATTCCTGTTTTCAAGGCTATGAAAGTAAAGTATCCTCGCAAATCTAGTAAAAGCCTGTTCAACAGAGTACCCTCCGTTTGGACTCCGCCAGAGTCGGTAGAAGAAAGAAGAAAAGGAAGAAAAAATGTGTTTACTGCCATTACAGTAAAAAAAATAAGATTCTTTCTGCGAGATAAAACCGCGTATTAAACAAAGTGCACTAATTAGCTATCAATAAAAGGCATTTATCTGTGGAAATAAAATCAGAAGAGTAACAAGTCTAAGCTGATATAACTTATCGATTAAACGATTAGGGGCTTAAGAGCTGATTTGATTGTGATTACACAAAGTAGCAGTGGCAATGGGTAAGGCATATTGCTCGCAGAACAGATAGCCGATGGGGCCGAAAGGTTCTGGAGTGCTGACCGCGTACCGGAAGAGGTATCGTTGGAAGGCCTCCCACAAGGTGGACCGACGAACTTGTGAAGGGCGCAGGAATCCGCTGGATACAGGAAGCACAGTACCGGTAGAAGTGGCGGTGCTTGGAAGAGGCCTATGTCCAGCAGTGGATATATTTCGGCTTGGTGATGATGACACATAGCAGAAATGCAAACCGACAGTCGAAAATCAAATAGGTACTTACCCGTACGACCATGATATATCCTCATTTTAACAAATACTTAGAACAATATCTTTAAAATGTTACTTGTAACTAGCGACACAGCTATTGTGACAATGAATCAAAATGCATCGCAGTATGCTGCACGAGGCAGATTAGAAAAAAAAAACTTTAAGTAATAAAAACTGTTCTAGCAAATGGCATTGATAGATCAACAAAAGAAAAGTAACGAGCCGTAACGACTCTAATAGGCGATTACGATACGCAAAAGTATGGCACGAAATACTGGAGATTCATCTCCAATATTTCAATGAGCAAAATATAGATATCTGGATTAACAGGGTATAGCAAAGGATACTGCTTAATTTTAACTGCAAGGAATTGTCAAAGAGAGTAATGCCATAATATTTAAAGTTACAATAAAATAATAGGACAAGCGTAAGATGAAGAAAATATGATAGAAGACATATTTTATCTCGATATCTTTTTTTTTTTTTTTTTTTTTTTTTTTTTTTTTTTTTTTTTTTTTTTTTTTTCGTGGGTAGGTGTAAAAAAGTTAACACGCATCTTTATAAATCTCTTTTAATTAAATTAATTTTATAAGTATTTTATTTACTTTTGAGTACTTCATTTGTTGCATAAGCCGCTAAATAAGCAGTAGTTACATTGGTGATACATTCCATGTAACGTAAGCATTTACTCTACACCACCTGCCAGTTTTCACTAGTACTTCACACACTTGACACAATGTCATCTCAACTGGATGATATCCAATCGGCCCAGAAGAACCTCGAGGAGTGCTTCCTCAAGAAGATGGGTGAGCTTGAGGCACAGATCCAATCTGCGGGACCCGCAAAAGACACCGTTGCAAAGATAGCAGAAGAGTTCCGGTCCTTTCGAGAGCTAATGTTCGGCATGCTGGGTCTTCTCAGGAAGCAGATCTTGGAATGCTCTAGAGTGGTTGATGGATTGGAGATGAGATCCCGTCGGAAAGCTCTCATCTTCACTGGGTTTTCTGAAGCGGATAACGAGGACTGCAAAGCTCTTGTGTTGGATGTTCTGAAGAACAAACTGTCACTGTCTGACGTCACTGCATCCTCCATCAAAGCTTGTCACAGACTTGGAACATCCAGTAAAAGTCCAACAACTAGCAGACCTATATTGGTAAGGTTCTCCAATGTTGACCTGAAGTCCACTGTTTGGAAGGCAAAGTCTGCATTAAAGGGCTCCACAGTCACAGTCAAGGAGTTCTTGACCCGGTCCAGGCAAACTGTATTCAGCAGAGCGCGCCTACACTTCGGGATGCCGGCATGCTGGACTCAGGACGGGGTTATTGTCATCAGATCCCCCGATGGAACGCGGCATAAGATTTGTTCTTTAGAGGAGCTCAATCCCTTGTTGGCTAAGTACCCTAAGAGTAAGAAGCCCGGGGAATCATCTGGTACTAGAGGCAAGCCGGATAGTGTAGTACGGAAAGTATAATTAATTATGTTTATGTGGTTTTCCAATTTATTAGTTTTTGTGCTTGGGACGTCAATTCGCGTAATTTTTAAAGTTATCGTACGTATCTACCTGCTTACTATTTCTTTTTTTTCACCTCAAAACTACTCTTATCACTTTCTGTTTGTAATTTTCATAATTGTTTGTGTTAGCAAAATAATTGTGTTTCGTCATTAGTTGTCACTGTCACCTGTCCTGTCCTGTCAATCTTGAATTTACCTTTTTGACGTCCCATTTTCCTTGTGAACTACGTTTAATTGTTTCGTAAATTGCGTTCCGTTTCTGCTCATGTAACTTTGTCATGTTTCGTTTTGTTCGTTGCTTGTATAATATTTTGTGCTAATTAATGTCCGTGATGCTGCTTCCTATTTTATATTGATGTCTGTTTCTGGTTATTGTATCACTACTGCTATATAGTGGGATGTTTTGGCGTTTGAATAACTTTGACGTTTATGTGAAAAGTCATTTTAGTTCTGATTTTGTTCACGCTCCAAGAGATCCCTGTACAGTAATACTGGTGCTACTGGTGGGTGGTGCACAGATAGTGGTATTGCACCTAAAACGAAAGTAGTCGTAGCTTTAGTTTATTTGCTTATTAATTGTTAGTTATTTTTTATATTTATATTATTTATATTTGTATTTTATGTTATCTGATGATGATTCGTTTTACTCTGCCATTGATTCCTCTAGCTCATCCGCTAATGCAAGTTTTAGCTCTTTGACTGACACACTTGGTGACTTTGTGCGTCGGAGTTTCAGCCAACAGAAAGGTCATTTGTTTAATGTTTGCCATATAAATGCCCAAAGTGTCCCAAGTCACTACAGTGACCTGTTGGATACCTTTACTGACGCCAATGTCCATGCCGTTCTGGTATCTGAGAGTTGGCTCAAACCTCATCTCCTGTCTACCGCCTACTCTCTCCCAGGTTTCACTCTTATCCGCAATGATAGAATTGGAAAGGGAGGGGGTGGTGTTGCTATCTATCTTCGTAGCGATTTTCCTTTTAAAATCATTGCCTCATCTCCCTCACTATACCATGCTTCCGTTGAGTACCTCTTTTTGGAGGTCCAAGTCAAAGGTGTCAAGACCCTTCTTGGTGTGGTGTATTGTCCACCCGCCGTTGACTATTTTTCCAACCTCGAATTGGCGCTTGAACCCGTAGCGTCAGAGTATGCACATTGCGTCATCATGGGCGATTTCAACACCGACCTGTCTCATCACACTCCCCGATCCCGTAAACTCCTTCACATCATTGAGTCCGTTAGTCTCCATATACTTTCATTGCAGCCTACCCATTTTAATATCTCTGGCGATGATACTTGGCTCGACTTAATCCTTACATCCGCTCCCTCCTTTGTTCCCTCTCATGGTCAATGTCCCGCTCCTGGATTTTCCCATCATGACCTCATTTTCCTCTCGTATGTCCTAAAACCACCTAAACCTATCCCAAAAGTTCTGCACATGCGGTGTTTTGCGCGTATGAACGTGGAGATGCTTCGTCAGGATGCGTCAGACCTCAATTGGGAACACCTGGCAGCGGCAACAACTGTAGACGAGAAACTGCGCATTTTCAACCAGACCGTCCTTGCTCTCTACGACAAACACGCTCCTATTAAGCGGATTAAACTTCGGCGTCCTCCAGCTCCTTGGATGACGACTGGGGTTCGAATGGCAATGAGGCGCAGGGATCGGGCCTTTCGTAAATTTAAAAAGGATCGCAGTGAAGAAAATCGTAACATTTTCAAAGCTGCTAGAAATCGGTGTAATCAGATGATACGCAACGCTAAACGCCGCCATATTCTCGAGAACATATCTTCTTCTTCACCTGCTGATATCTGGAAGTTCCTTGGTACTCTTGGTATCGGCAGACCACGGCATGTGGATTTTCCTAATACAATTGGCCTTGATGATATCAACCGTCACTTCACAACCACTGGTCATTTGGATTCCCAAATGTTGTCCCAGACGGTCGATTTCATTACGGGCCTAGCGAGTCCCATCATAGAACCATTTCACTTCTCTCCGGTGACCTTGGACGAAATTAATAAGATCATCCTGTCCATAAAATCCAAGGCTGTGGGCCATGACGGCATTAGTCGTAGTATGGTCGTTTGGATCCTTGATAGCCTACTCCCTCCGATTACCCATATCATTAACTTTTCTCTTGAATCCGGACAATTCCCATCCCTGTGGCGTATGGCCTATGTCCGCCCACTTCCTAAAATTTCAAATCCCTCCCTGCCCAGTCACTTTCGACCCATTTCCATTCTCCCTTTCCTGTCTAAAGTGCTTGAGGCCTGCGTACACAAGCAGCTTACGGGGTTTGTTCATCGGAACAACCTCGTTAGCTCCTTTCAGTCTGGGTTCAGGCCTGGGCACAGTACAGCCTCCGCTCTCCTTAAAGTGACTGGTGACATTAGAGAAGCGATGGAGGATACCAAAGTTACCGTTTTGGTTTTAATTGATTTCTCTAATGCCTTTAACGCCGTCAGCCACGATATTCTCCTTTCTATCCTCTCTCACCTTATGGTTTCGTCCGAGGCTCTGGAATGGTTCTCTTCTTATCTTCGGGGACGTCAGCAGTCGGTTCGCGTTGATGAGAGTTCGTCGAGTTGGCGTGACCTGGATGCTGGTGTTCCACAAGGCGGTATTATTTCTCCATTGTTATTTTCCATCTTCATTAATTTTATAACTCACTGTCTTCGATGTTCGTATCATCTATATGCTGATGATCTTCAATTGTACACTGCTGAGCGGGTGGAAGGTTTGTCGGGCGCTATAGCAGATGTAAACCGAGACTTAGATGCTATCAAAAACTGGTCTGATAGTTTCGGGGTGTCAGTAAACCCCTCGAAGTGTCAGGCCATTATAATTGGAAGCTCACGCATGATGGGTAGGGTGACGCTAAGCTCTCTTCCTCCTCTTATTTTCAATGGTACCGTCATACCTATTACCCCCACTGTGAAAGATCTCGGTTTGCATCTTGACTCTACACTTAGCTGGCAACGCCAGGTCTCTAGTGTTAGTCAAAGGGTCAATGGTACTCTGCGATCCCTGTATCGTCTGAGAAACTTTTTGCCAGCTAAGACGAAAACTATGCTTGTGCAGACTTTGATTTTCCCTATAATCGACTATGGTGACGTGTGCTACTTTGACTTGAATGCGGTTTTGCTGGATAAGCTCGACAGATTGCTCAACTATGGTATCCGGTTCATATTCAACCTTAGGAAATATGACCATGTATCGAGCTATAGGTCTGAGCTCAAATGGATGTCCATTCGCCAAAGAAGAAGATTGCGCGCTTTGACCACGCTTTTCTCCCTTCTCAACTCTCCCACTCCTCCTTCTTATCTCGTGTCTCACTTCCAATATCTATGTTCTTCTCACACTAAGAATCTGCGTTCCTCTAACAATCTTCTCCTACTATGTCCTTCTCATACTTCTGACTTTGTTCATTCTTCCTTTCATATTCAGTCCATTCTTCTTTGGAATGCACTTCCTCTTGATATCAGGACGGCCACCAGTCGGTATGCATTTAAGCGGAAATTGCAGAGTTATTTTCAAAACAAATAGTGTAGAGTCATCTCAACATCTCTCTCCCTTGAATTTGTATGTATATATATATATATATATTACAAGTATTTATTTTAGTAAATAGTATGTGTGTGTATATAACTTATTTATGTATTTGTGTACCTAATTTTAAGTTTTTTTATTTTTTATCATTGTTCCTCTCAACCAAAGCACCTGCCATCTAATCTCTTCACCACCCTTGGTTGACTGGTAGAGAATGCCTAAGGCATTAAGTCCGCCTTTGTACCTTTTTGTGCGAAAAGTTTAAATAAATAAATAAATAAATAAATATCTCCCTACGGGATCGACACTTATGCGGGTGAAACCGCGGGGCGCAGCTAGTACAGACGCCAGCACATCAACCTACTACAATCTGTCAAATTTCTTTAATAGATTTTCAACTTTATCACTGAAACATAAGGTTCAAAGTTGATTGGGAAAATGTGACAGTTAGGTGTAGGTTGATGTGCTGGCGTCTGTACAAATATAAATGTAGAAATTTTACATTGGTTGACAACTTGACACAATGACTCCTTATCACAGAGAGGAGGCCCACTGGTGTCCCAGCAGTGGGAACATTGTGGGCTGAGTATGTGATACAATGGTTAAAGAAATTTATTTCTCAATAAGAAATTACAAAGATTTCACTTACTTCAGAACATTTTGGAAATTTATATTATATTCTATGAACTTTGACACACAAACTAAGCAGCTATTGTTTTTCTTTACAACGAAACCATTTACGTAATAAGTTAATAACATTTCACTTCGTATGTACGCAAATAACTTTGGGTGGTCTTATCGCTAAAAGCGATATTTTAAGGACAAACTTTGTATAAATTAAGGGAGAAGTTGAGAGGAAACTACATGTTAAACATTTATATGTAGAATGAGTCGAACGAAACTATAATTATTTTGATTGACATTAAATAGCAAGGATAACGTTGCAAAATGATTCAGTCACTATAGTGCCAGAAGATTTTCTAGTTAATCATTACTAGACAACAAGTTCTGTTTTAATAATATCCCCAAAAGGAACAATTTTCCAGTAAACAACTTTTTCTAAACACGTAAAGAAATTGATCCAGCGGATATAACCTTATAAATCCAAAAAATCTCCGAGGTCTCTTCAACCTCGCTTTTGTTCGTAGTTTTTACACATTTTATTTAGTTGGTATATAAGCCTGCGTCGATTGCTACAGAAGCATAGTCAACCTTTGTCTCTTCAATTCTTCAGTCAGACAACCAAATAACTAAACTTATCAAGATGCCTGCTCCTTCGGAACCCTGCAAAGGTTTGTAGTTTTGTAATATCGGCATTTGTGAATCTAGGTTGGTTTCGGAGTTTCTTCTCAGAGTAGTCAGATAGGAAACACGGACCTCTTCTCATTTAAAAAAATGATTTTACTTCTGACGTGTAAAAAAGTGTTCTTTATAACTAGCTGTTCGTGCCCGGAGTCGCCCGGGTGATTGAGATTTTCATACAAAAATAACATCTAAATATCCGACTTTTCCGGTAGATTTTCCAAACATTTTCAAAACCTTGCCCTGATAATTAAGAATACAACAAAAGAAAAATCTGTCAAATCGGTCGAGCCGTTCTCAACTGATAATAGATGTGGCAATAGATTTTTATTTTTTAGATTGGAACCAACAAAATTCTTAAGATAGTCATACCAAATTGGGTATGAATTGAAGTGAAATGTAGGCATAGATATAGATGGATCTCGTAAATTAAATCTCCCTAGTTGTCTGTTTGAGTTCTAAAAGGACGATGATGATAGAAATGTTCATGTATAGAATCGTATTCTTGAGCTTCATCTGATGTTACCATAGATATAGTTAAATTATCGTCTTCCTCCTGCTTCGACCACAATTGAAATGTTTCAGCCGAAACATTTCAATTAGCCTTCATCTTAGTGTTCACTTCTTTTATTCATATGCCTGTTTTCTTGTTGCGGAATGTCAATAACGTTTGTTCTTTTTCTGTCTAGACTCCTGCAAAGATGCTGATTGCTGCAAGGACAACAACTGCGAGACCAACTGCAGTGACTGCTCCTCCTCAGGTATTTCTTACTTTTTACTGTCGTATTCTAATATCAAAGGTGAGATCAAAATTAATGTAGCACGCTTACTATTACTTTTATCGAGGTTGTGGCTTCAAATCGGGCAAGTACCAGTATGACATTCTCAATGAATTCTTATGTACTTTCTGAGTTTATGGGCATTACTCAATCAATCAACTCAGCCTATCGCAGTCCACAGCTGGACAAGGCCTCTTCCAGACTGCGCCACAGCACCCTGTCCTCCGCCTTCCGCATCCAGTCTACCCCAGCCACCTTCTTTAGGTCGTCCGTCCATCTAGTTGGGGGGGCGTCTCACACTACGCTTGTCACGTTTGCGCTTGGGCATTACTGACATCAGTGAAAGAAAAACATTGTGAGAAAACTTGGATCTGAAATCGCCAACCCGCCTTGAGCAAGAGTGGTGGTCCATGTTCATGCCTTCTTTGTATGAGTAGAGGCGTTTGCTCTGAAGTGGGACAATAATATGCTGGTATTTTCTTTTTATTACTTTTAAGTCATCCTACTCTCAAACATTAACAGTTTCTTTTTCCTTTCCAGGGGGCTGCTGCTGAACAACGTGTACCTGATCTAATAATGTATTACGTTAATTAAAATTATTTTGTCTTTTAAATTTCGCTTCCGATTTATTCAATAAAAATTATGGTTTAGATACTTAAGTTTTATCATTTTCACCTTTTCACCACATACCACAGTTAAACTTTATAATAAGTGCGTACTTTTAATGCCCATCCAACCCATGAGGATGATAAGGAACTGTACTAAAAATGATGAGATTCTGAAGAGTTAACCAAATATTGTTGGTCTTGGACCTAAACAACAACGACAGCACCCTTCGTCATGACCTAGACTCTAGGTCATGATGTCTAGCTCCTTATGCTTCTGTAATCTAAGAAATTTAGTAATAGGTATACATGATACAAGCTAAAGTGTGAGTAGCTCACACAATTCAATACTAAAATACGTGATAATGAACTTATAATTATCGTGATTCATATCATAAATTCATAATACGTATATTAATTAAACTGTCATTATGATTTGTTTTTCTGTTCTAATATCTAAGCATAATTTTACTCTTAGTATGTACCTAATTACAAGTAACTATTAGAAGATGGAAATAAAAAGCTGAGGTAGTCTTTAATCACAAACTTGTTATAACAAGTCAAGGAGGAGGAGGTTGTTATAGGAAGTCAAAAACTTATAAGTATTTGACTTCCTTCAGATTTGCATTGTGTTTATGTCGCAGACTCGCAGCCAACTGGTGTAATTAGGCGTTTATTTAACCGCCTAGCCTTTTAACTAAACGGCGGCCGTTCAAATAACACTGAACTCAGTCTGATACTCAGACTCAGTCTCAGTCTCGGACTCAGTCTGTAGATAATGTATAATTTTATTTTGGCTGGCTGATTAATTGCAATAATGATCCCAATCTAATATATCTGAAGCTGAAGAGAATAAAGCTGAAGAGTTTGTTTAAACGCGCTAATCCTTGGAACTACCAGTCGGATTTGAAAAAAAAAGTAAAAAATTATATTTATTTATTTAATACTTCAAGCACAGAATGTGTCAAAGGTGGGCTTAATACATCATAACTTATATAA
Organism: Amphipoea oculea; assembly: GCA_945859645.1. Taxonomy (NCBI): domain Eukaryota; kingdom Metazoa; phylum Arthropoda; class Insecta; order Lepidoptera; family Noctuidae; genus Amphipoea; species Amphipoea oculea. The sequence continues at coordinate 17,176,010 of OX243865.1, read as the reverse complement.
ATACGAGTATAACCATGACTGAGTTTATTTTGGGTTTGGGACTCACGCTTCGAGAGTTTAAAGCGTGTTTAGAATTCATGTGGTTTTCCCCATACGCTTTGAAAGGGTCAAGGTCACATTCAAGTTTGTATTTTTTAACACTAGTAGTTAAGGATAATTGGACATTTAACTAAAGGCACCTGTCCCACCACCGGCGAGAGTAAAGCTAGTTATTAATTAAAAAAGAGTTGGCGAGCAACGACCAGCGTTTGCAACCGCAACCGCACCGCAACGCGAGCGTCGCCGACGACGAGTGCTCTCTTTAATAGCTCTTGTTGCTGCGACAAATAAATATTTAATTTTGCCGTTCTAAAGTTTGCGGGAGTGATGATGACGTCGCGCTGAAGCAGGTGCACGAAGGCTGCGCTGTTGGAATGTCGGACCTACAGGTGCCGCTCGTGTCTTTGCTCGATAAAATGTTACACCAATACGCTCGTTGGTTTTTAAAATCAGGTTGTAAAAAATCATCGAGAGTCCTGTTCGCAGTGCGGTTCGATAAAATTATAAAACGGCGAATTTTCGACGTTCTGTTACAAGTACATTCTTAAGTATATGTATACTTACCTTATGGTGTGCTAACAGTCAGCGATCAAGGACAAGGGACTTACAATCTTTTGTACGTTTCTTAAGCGATAAAATCGTTGACAGATAGTCGCTTCCTCGTGGCCGGTGGAACATGTGCCTAAAGCAGGTCATTAGCTGAGACTGCTAAGAAGAAGTGGCTAATCATCATAATCTTTCCAAGAAAATTCACTTAATAACAATACCAAAAAATGGGGTCGTTAGGACCAAAATGCGAAATGGTGAATTATACTAACTAATTGGTACGTATATAGCGAGTTTCTGGTAACGCAATTGAAAGAGGTTGAGAATAATTTTTGCTGTAAAGCTAAATACTAAAGGAGTTCCTATTAATATATTCTAATTTTATAGTAACCATCATGACCCTGTACTATAAAACAAGAATTTACCACTATTTTCAACCATTTTTTTTATTGCTGAATGTGCCCGCTCTTGACCTCGATCACGCCTGATGGAAAGCGATGGATGAAGTCTATGATGGAACGAGCGTGCCCAGAAGATGCCTAAGGCACTGGAACTCCCACGCATCGACGAAACACAGCAGGCTGCTTGACGCCGGACTCCGGTGAGAGGGTGGTCGCAAACCAGGCGGGCGTTAGCCTTACCACCGCAAGGGAAGAATTGGCCAGTCAAATAAGGTGTTGGGTGTGACTGGCAGAACAACCTGCGTTACACGAGGAGGTTTCTTCATGCATCCCAAAGCCAAGCCAAACTATTGACTCTTTGGGAGACTAGGCACTGCCATATAAAGATGCCACTGCTTATACTCTTCTGAAGGACCCCTTAGTTATGGCTCCCTTTCTTTCGTCTCTGGATAGTATCAGTTACAACAGTCATGACAGATTTATCTATGACTGTTCTTTGGATTTTAGTAAAGAATACCCCAGACACTGTGATTCTGGGTCCAGTTAGAGAGAATACGAGAATTTGTGTAGTCCGTGCTGACAAAAATGAAGGAGAAATACTTAAAAATGAAGTTTTGCAACAAAAAAACACAAAAATAACTTCAACAGAACATTTATATGAGACAGTAGAAGAACACGAGTGTGACAAAGAAGACTACAGTAAAAGAGATGGGGAAACAGGTCTCGAGGAAGTTACTGGCGCGCGTGAAGACGGAGGGGCGACGACGGCGCCTGTCTCGGTCCATGGTGAAGTTAGGATGTTAGCAGCAGCCGCCTGGAAGGAAGAAAACATAATCGTTATTGTATCAGCCCTCATACTGGATAAGTTTTAAGATCCTGACTAAATGAAGAACAGAATAGAGAAAATTAGTTTTACATATACATATATCGTTCGCCTGTATTCCCCGCAGGGTTAGATAGAAATTTACAGTCAACAAAAGAGATAATAAGTATGCAGGATCGTCGGATATAGTTGAAGTTTAGTAAGAAACCGATGGATGTTCTCGAATAAAATTTCATTTTATTAATAGAAAACAAATAACGGTTTATTACTAAACTTCAACTACTTATATCCGACGATCCTGCATACCTACTTATCTCTTTTGTTGACTGTACCTGTTGTACACCCACTTTTCACCAGTTATTTTCAAGTCCCATGTAATAGGGGGCGAGCACAGATATAGATAAACCTAGATAACGCAAGAGCACCTACTTCGCGTGCCAAAAATCGCACCAGTTTACGATCAAAAATCATAAGCCGCCACTTTCGCGCTCAGTCCTGCGTACTGCTGGCTGGGTGAGCGTGAGCGAGAGAGCGCGAGCTTGTGACGTCATAGTAGGTAGTCAAAAAGTGGCACGCTTAGTTTTCATACAGTTCGTGATACTTGCGTTATCTAGGTATATCTATATCTGTGGGGGCGAGCCTATTGCCATAAATCGGGTTCAGATCTAGACTACAGGCTGCTAATGAGAAATTCATAGTGGAATAACCCAATAACACATTGCTCGACTTTGAAATCAAACATAGAAACTCGTCGCTTCTGACCACTAGACAAACGAAGCAGTTCAATTGGTTTTAATGGAGTACAATTTATTGCAGCCTATTTACCAATCATAAAGTGATGCAAAAAGGATAAAGTATCTCACCGCTTCATTTTCCTTTTATCAAACACTTTGTCCGCCATTTTATTGCTCGCATTACGCGTTGTCATAGCAATTGGAAAAATAGTTTGATGGAATTCTTTAGTAAGTATTACGAATGCTTCTTCTTCCTTGATTGGAAAGCTGACTGTTTTAATAATCTCATTTGTCAATATTATATATTTTACCTTTAGATGTGCAGTCGTCACAGCCTTTTTCTTTGCATGCGCAGTTGTCTGCACACGCACCTCCCTTGCAGGACTCTGGAAATAATAATTATAAAACTAAATTAAAAATACAAATATCATTTAAAGGCGAAAATTACACTGCACTAATTCTTATAGTTTCCAATAAAATAACAAAACCAACCGTTAAAGTAATTGAATTGTCTCTTTCAGAAAGTTTTAGAAAATCTCATATAATAATATACCCATTGCTTTTCATAAAAAGTATGAATACAATAAAAAAAAATTAAAGGTTACAAATTCACAACAATTCACTACCTACTACTACTCTAGAGCACTATTCAATAAGAAATCAAATAAATAACTAACGTTTAAAAAGATTTGGTTCCTGTTTATAAAGTATCAGAAAGACCTTCATTCAAGGAAAATAAGATACAAAATATAGGTACTTGTAAGCATATTTGTATGTGTGAAACATTAACCAGAAATAAACCATGATTGGTGGAAACAGCCTTTGATTCAAACTAAGATGTTCTTTTACTAACATGAGTATTTTATATGCATGCCGTACATAAACTCATTTGGTTAGGCGTTTCAGATAATTAGAGACAAAACAGCAGTTGTGGACGTCGGGGTCACGACCATTTTCTTATATCTATGCAAGGAAAATGTGTGTAGTGGGCTAGGGAGCCTAAGAGCTCTACCCTACTAATTTAAAGCATAATCAGCCTATAATGTTCCCACTGCTGGGACACAGGCCTCCTCTCTTCGAGAGAAAGTGGGCTGTAATCTACCACGCGGGCCCAGTGTGGGTTGTTAGATGTCACATGTTTTCAAATTTTTGGTTCTAGGACATGTCTGTTTCCTCACGATGTTCTCCTTCACGTTTTGAGAGCAGTGGTGATGAAATTATTTACACAAAGTAAAGCCTGTCTGGGTTCGAACCCACGACCGACAAGTCGTAAGTCGGGGCCGTTACCACTAGGCCACCAATGTTCAAATTCCACCGCACATAGAAACAAAATTTTTCTGTCTAATTGACGTACATATAACTAAACAACCAAATTATAGACATTGAATGAAGCTCAAACTAAGAATGCTAAGAAAGAAAGAAAGAAAAATGTTTATTTGGACACAGTTCGGAAAACAAAAAATACAAAATTAATAAAGATAAAAAACATTTTTTCAGACAACAATAGTGTGTGCCTCACGGCTGCGCCAAAAAGGTTCATTTCAGCATTAATGCCAGACAGATGCTGGTTTTCTAATGAACCCTTAGGGAAAAGCTACTACTAGCTTACTAAATGACGAATCACATTCTAAAAATGCTAATAATCGCTTACCTTTGCATGGTTCACAGGGAGCGGGCATGTTGATCGTTGTTATTGCAGTTTTACGTCAAACTATGCACCATCCTAGAAGTCGGCATGATTTATACCACACAGCCATCGCAAAAACTGACAAGATCTGGAGCAAGGCTGACGAAAAACTGATACCTATTATAATACTGAAATTGCTCGATTTAATGGAAGAATGTTATTGAAGATAAAAAATATATACTATAAAATTTAAAATAGGAGCGCATTTGCTCGTCCCTGGCCATCTGTGAGTTAAAATACAATATCGTTGTAGTTGCATATTTTGCAAAAAATAATTGATTTGATATAAGGTTTTTTCTCAAAGAAAGTTATTCTGGTGAGTGCGGTTTGTAGTTTTTCTCCAGTTTCGACGATTTTTTTGCCCTAAGTAAAAAATTTTGCTAATGGCAATAGCCTAGGATTTTGGGGCCAAGCAAGATTCGTGGTTGACAAAGATATCTACCACTCATAAGTCTGTGCTAGAGTGCACCGCTTGCAAATAAGATGATGAAGCGATCTCATGTTGTTGAATTATACTTATGTATTGATATGTTGTGTGATTATTGAAAACTGACAAATGCGTGCACTAACTGGACAGATTCACTCAATCTATGTGGTTATTTCCTCAAAAGACTATTTCAGACAGCAATCTACATGGTCTTCACAGGATCTGACCAAGATTATGTCTGGTCTTTAAGAGACTGTACCCTCTGAGTTTGTTTCGGCCTTTCTTCTCAGAGTAGTCAGATAGGTAACGCCGACCTCATTTAGTTTAAAAAAAAATATTGACATGTAAAAGTGTTTGTACAACCCTACTTACAGAAAAAAAAATATCATTCAGCCGAAAGACTTCTACTTTTTACAGAAGTCTATAATTTGTATAGCTCACATATTTATGTAGGTAGGTAAATCATATCATACAAATATTGTTTTAATGTAGAAATCTAAAGTGCACAAGACTTTTCCACCACCTCATATAATATTATTTTCATTATAACGAATATTAGCAATATTAGCGTATTAAATTAATTCCATAGAAAAACGTTCTATTTCGATAGGTACTTGTTTATTTGACAGCTTTATTAATGATATTACGGCAACTAATTCTAACTTAATTGATAATATTTAGGGTACCATTTTAGGCCATTAAAATTAACGTTTGTATATCACTTGGAACCTTTAGTTCTGAAACTATTTGCAAGCAACACATAGATTCCGACTGAATACTGCAATGAAACTCTCTTTCATTTCAAAAGATACACAACAGAGCAGACTTCTACATTAAACGAGTTTTTTAAAGTTACGATTCCAAATCTGAGGAATTCTTTCGGATGCTTCAGAAAATACTTAGTACTTAATTTTTTTTTTAAGAAGTTTCTAGCTTTAAGATTTTCCAGGTTTCAGATCATTTTACGTTTCCATCCATTCAAGCATCAAACTCAGCCACTGAAGCAAGTCTTTAACAATATATTTTTTCTTCTGGCAAAACCAATAAAAAATAGGAAAGAAAAGTTCATCAATTGGAGGGTTCCGCACGACCACATCGGCTGAACATCGAGGAAGCATCACCAAGGCTTTTCCTGCTACTCAAGCAACCTTGTCTATGGACAGTGCACCTATATTTAGGAGATTAAAAATATTTTCATATCATTCACACCCAGGAAACAGTGGATTGCAGTTATGGCGACACAAACGATCACCCAAACTGTGCAAGGTGGGTAGATTTGGAAATTAATTTGTTTGAAGTGTATATTATTTTATATTGTAGTGGATTGTTATTAAGTTAATTTCATTGCTCGTGAATTTCCTTTCAGTTTCCCTATTGTTGCTTATCATTAAGTACTTCTTGTGTTATTTACTTCTTTGGTTATCATTTCACAGCGCCTTTTGTTGTTTCAAAAGCAATGTGTTATAGAGAATAGTGCGCAGATTTGTAGGCGTTTTTGAATTGCTTGACTTGTGGTGCATAAATAATACAACGTGCCGCTACAATGCCAATGGCGACAAGTAACACACGGAAAGGGCTAGTGGCCAGTAATTATAAAAATTATAAGAACGTAAAATAATTCATAATTTGAAAATTACCTCCTGGGCCGCTCGCCGACTTAGGGCTCTCTTTCCTTCAATTCGCCTACTCTTTGCATGCGTTATTCGTTTGGATTTTATTGATGCGATGTTATGATCACTGACCCCGACATGTGCTACAATTATTTAAGTACACATTGCCCCAAGATGCTATTTTATAAAATTGTAAATAAATAAATAATAAGGCTTAAAGAAATTAAAATCCATAGTTACTAATATTATAAATGCGAAAGTGTCTGTCTGTTACCTCTTCACGCTTAAACCGTTGAACCGACTTCGATGAAATTTGGTATAGAGATAATTTCAGTCCTGGGAAAGGACGTAGGGTAGTTTTTATCCCGATATTCCCACGGCATCGACACTTATGCGGGTGAAACCGCGGGGAGCTGCTAGTACATCCATAAAATGAAAACGTGAAACCGTATACCTACGTGTGATAAATTAATTTCGCCATTAAAGCGGCACGCTATATAACTTCATTGTGCCTCAATCAATTACTAAACATCCTTTCCGTTTCAGAATTCTTGCCAAAAACCCAGATCAAGCAAATCATGTCTCCAAAGACCAAACAGAATCAGCCTCCGAAGACCAAACAGGAACCACAGGCCCTCGGTTGCCCTGTTGACTGTCCATGCAAGTCCAAGACAGAAAGTCCTTATGAAAAGCCCATGCGACTGATGTTCAACGCCATAGGGATCCTTGTGGCTCTGATAGCTACATACTTGATAGTCACTACGGATTCAAATATTTATATCATCTTCTGGGTTTGCTATTCTATCCTCAGACGGCTGTCTAAATCTAAATTGTCTGTATCCAGCTCACATGCCAAGTCTGACTAACTGTTTTTATTCGCACTGTATTTATTTCTAGGCTAACTAACTATTTATTTGTTTATTTATTTGAAACCACTGAGCATGCAAAGTATTCAATAAACTGTTTTTTGTTTATGTTTGTTTGTTTCTGTTTGTTGTCATCGTGTTTGTTTTGTTTGTTAACAGTGTTGTTGTCTTAGCTTATTTATTATGAGATAGAGGATTACGCCAAATTTTAATGTTTTGTTCCTTTCTTCTTGTTCCATTCATAATCTTTTACGGGCTTTTGATCGTTTCCGTTGTTTGATCAACTCTTTGTAATCATTGGTCTCCAAATTTGTCAATGGCCAGTTCTTTTGAAATCACTAATATGGCGAACATTTCAACTTCATAAACCATAAAGCATTGACTTATATATAACTTGCCTTAAAACATTGACTTATATATCTGACGACGACGCCCCGCCTAAACCGCTGGGTATAGAAGCAGGAAATTTTGCGCAAGAGTTTCTTATGTAACGAAAGTGACCTCTAAGAACGGATTCTGATGCCTCCATACTTGAAAACTCATACAGGAGTCAAATAGGGTGTAAAAGTGTGTCAAATTTAGCGCAGCCAATACTACTCGTATTTTAAGTTTTATTCTTTCCGGTTTTTTTTGTTTTTGTATGAATATTGTGTGCCTTACTTAACCTGGGTCAAATACACTTATCTTCTTTCTTTCTTCCTTACTCATAACTTTTGCCGATGGAAAATCCCATCGGACACATGATAGCTTGATCTTCTTACACGTCGATGTCGAAAAATATCCCATTTATACATTGTTTTCATATAACTCCGCTAGTAAAGCTCCCAGGCGACATGATTTTTTCCGACATCTTCAACAAACTACGCCATATTTCAGCCAATTTACAAAAAATCTTAATGAATAACCTCTTTAACCTTCTTCATGAATCACTCCGTTCATTGGTGAAAATCGTTTGAAAATCCGTTCGGTAGTTTTTGAGTTTATCGCGTTCAGAGAGACAGACGTGGTGACTTTGTTTTATAATGTAGTGACAGCAGTCATGTTTTAAAGATTCGATGAATGTCATTTTCCCCATAGTCCAATTGGTCAAATTCCAATTGGTCCATGGAGCACCGACGGATCCATATTTGAGCGCCCGATGATGACGAGGAGACGTTGCATGTTAAGAAGACATCAGGTAACTCAAGGAACTGATTAAAAACCTCGGGTAAATATTGGGACTTTTATTTAACATAAATTATATTCTTTAAAATACAATAAGTTTATAAATTAAATTAAATTAAACTTCGTTAGCCTAAATTGGTTTAGTATTTTTTTTTTGGATATCGCATCTCTCAGTTCAACATAGCAGGTTGTTGTCTACTTAACTGGACTGCTTAGAAATATATGAGACTGAAAGAAATATATACCAGTGACGGTTAAATTCTTAACCCTTCCTTTGAGCATCGGATTCCTCGGTAGGTTGGAACACAGAGCACGGTGTCGCCGGCTGCCGCTGTTAGAGACGGTATTTTTAACACTTTCCATACAAACCAAGCGTCTCACCGTTTACTCGTACTACGACACAAATGACGTATAGAAACTAATGACTTTAAAGGCGGTCCGTGACAGTTGTGCGATTGACACACCTTCGGCGCCACACATTTTATTAGTAGGTAAGTACTACACAGTCTTTAGACCATAAGGTCTCAACGTGGGCGACAACGCCCCCTCATGGGGTTTGGGACGTTCAGGGGGCAGTAGAAAACTCAGAGAAAATTATACAGGGTGTTACGGAAAGGGTATATCAATACAAACGGGTTGAAGAGTGTATCTGGTCTAGAATCTCTGTACAAAATTTCAGCTCAATAGCAGTAACTTTGAAAATGCTTAATCTTTTTTTATTTCGATAGTTTATTAAATTAAAATCATAACAAACGTGTCAAACGTGGCACTACGAGGGTCATTATCCATTATCTGTAGTGTGTCTGTGCGCCTAGTACACGCACATCACGCCGCCGCGCGCCAGTGCAGCGCCGTGATGTCGAAATAAAAAATATTAAGCATTTTCAAAGTTAATGTTTTTGAGCTGAAATTTTGTACAGAGATTCTAGACCAGATACACTCTTTAACCCGTTTGTATTGATATACCCTTTCCGTAACACCCTGTATATCCTATCTTACGACCACGTTTAAATATAATAGTCGCAATCGCGACAAATAGTAATTTCAAAAAATTTGGTGGCTGTAGAAAAAAAAAACTCAGCTTGGGTGGTGTGCAAAATATCGATGGCAGCAAAGTAGAAACGGACATCTAAATTTTTGCGAAAATGCTTTTTTTACAAAAATGAGCTTATTTCAACCCTATCTACAAGTCTGTATTAAAATTATTTCAAATTTCATAATAATTAAGAAAATCTGCCACGTTAATAAGGACAATTTTTAATTAATTTTTACTAAATCAGCTAACCAGTAAAATTGTGATTTTGTACATGTCCGTTTCTACTTTGCTGCCATCGATATGGTTGAGAACCTATGCTCTAGACACTGTCGGCGCGGTGATTTGGTACTTTCTGAAGGAGGTAACTCAAAAAAGTCCTTCCATCATTTCAAATAACTATGACCAATTTGAAGAGCTTCCACTTAATTGAATCATATAAAAAATGATAGAGAATGATAGTCAGCGCAGATAAAGCAACAAAATTCTCGAGCATGTTCTATGAAATCAAGTTCTGAATGAAAATATATAAATATATGATTGAGTTCACGCTATAGTGTATCATCTCTTAACGCTATTTTGAACTCTATATTAGTTGTAAGTTAGTTCAATATCAGTAAAAAACTGCTCGAGCATTTTGGAGCTCTATCTGAGGTGATTCTAATAGGATCTAAGCAATAACCATGGAGAGGTACTCGTAGGCCTTCAGCCAGGGACATAAGTTTAGTTAAGAGTACTTACGTCCCTGGCTGAAGGCCTTAATTTAGTGACCTCTCAAGCTCCGCTAAGGGTCAAATCACACCGAGATGGCAGCGAAGCGGCGAGCAGTTTCAGTGTCATATAATTTTAGACTTTATCTTCATTACTATAATACATAGTATCGCTTGAGAAACTTGATACGTCGGAGTGCTCGCGGCGCCACGGGCGGCCGCGCGACCTTTCAAGTTTCTCATGCGATACTATGTATTATAGTAATGAAGATAAAGTCTAAAATTATATGACACTGAAACTGCTCGCCGCTTCGCTGCCATCTCGGTGTGATTTGACCCTAAGGAGACGATTTATTCCGGTCTGATCCCCCCCTCCACCCCTCACCTCGATCCCCTGCTAGTTCTTCTTCTGTTTTAATCTCTGACACAATTGATTTTCTATTGTTTAGTATCAAATAGGATACACGCGGAGCTTGACGAGTTATGGTATCCACAGGGTAGCGCGGTCACGGCCTAGCAGCCGACAACCTCATAGATTGACCTGCGAGTAGCTCTTAAAAAAAACTTTTTTACAAAAAAAACAACCGACTTCAAAAAAAAAACACTACAAAGTGAAAAATAACTTTAATTTCGGTAGTCGGTGTCGTTGGTTCCGCATTTTCGTTTTTTGACACCGACTTCCGAAATTAAAGTTATTTTTCACTTTGTAGTGTTTTTTTTTTGAAGTCGGTTGTTTTTTTTGTAAAAAAGTTTTTATTTTTCACTTTTTAGTTGTACCTATCCCACATAAATTCAATTAACACTAGTGCATTGAAGACACGACTCGAAGAATCATCAAAATTCCCATAGAAATGCCGGAGATGCAGTACATTTATGCATGTAACTTCGTACATAAGAATAATTACCTAATGTTTTATATACTAAAACCTTCCTGAAAGTATGTAGATCACACTAATGAAAGATTTGTCAAAATCGGTTCAGTAGTTTTTGAGATAATCGCGGACATACAAACATACATACATACATACATACATACATACATACATACATACATACGGATCGAATACAGAACCTCCTTTTTTAAAGTCGGTTAAAAAAGAACTTACGCCGTATTGCCGTAAACCTATAGTATAGTTAAAATTTCGCTGCAGACTAGGTCATAAATCATTCGTGTTTCGCTCTCTTTCCCACTCACGGGCCTTATGGGCAGGCCACGCCCACACGTCGTGAGTGGGAAAGAGAGCGAAACACGAATGATTTATGACCGAGTCTGCAGTGAGATTTTAACTATACTATAGTTTAACTGAACCGCTAATGAGACACAATTGATTTTCTATTGCAACCACGCCGGGCTCGAGTGGTTAAATTAGAATTTAAATATATGTACCGACACAGTTTCACACGACTCACATTCAATTTGTAACGTAGAGCAATAACTAAAATTGTTGATATCTTATGTCGTTAAACGGCGAGTTCTTGTCAAAGTAACGAATTATCAAAATGACCGTTAGCAAAAATATCAAGAAGGTCATCATGAGTAACATCACCAGAGGGTCTTCACAAGGCTTGTGGTAATCGTCACTTGTTACCAAACAGTGAGCCGTTCCGTCAGTCGGTCGGACTGTATATGGATTCTTAAAACTGATCAGTTTAGCACCTGTGGCGTTGACAGACATTGTTGAAATTTCATGTTTGTCATATAATTTATGTATAACTACTGTAGCTTCAGTAATTCTTGGGGTTTCTTGTTTTAATATCTCAGCGAAACGTCTGAAAAGAAAAAATGTGTGTCAATTCTTTTTTATTATTACACTTAAAACTATAAATTTTGCAGCATTAGGTGAAACTTGATGAAACAGCACATTTGCTTGTCCTGCAAAAACTCTGGCGGGAATTCTGGTTTATTGGAGAGGCACATCAAACGAGATAATGATTACACATAAGTACAACATAGTATTAATGAAACATTCAGGCATTTCTCATTAAATCAATAGATACGACTTTTCAATCTTAGCCACATTCTTAGCTCTTTGCATGGTAGTGCGCAGACCACGATCAGGCATGAGTATTTGTCCTTTAAAATATAGGTACAATGTAAGGGCCAAAGCACACACGCTACTTTTTGCATCGGCGATCGGCGATTTTGCGGCTGTATCGATGCTGCATCGCGTTTTGGCGACTCTCTGCGTTCGGACGCGGTATCGGAATCGTGCGTTTTAGCGACTGCTCCGATGCTGCATCGCGTTTTGGCGACTCTCTGCGTGCATCGGAATCGCGCGTTTTAGCGACTGCTCCGATGATGGCGCAAATGACAAATCGCTGCGACCGGCATACGAATGTGTGCGCAGTGTAGCGTTCAGTCGCTGTATCGAGCTTCAGAAAAGCGACTGAATCGCCGCGTTTGACGTTTTTAAGTGTGCGGTGTGGAATGCTTGGTCGCTGCATTTAGCTTCTAAAAAGCAGCTGAATCGCCGATCGCCGATGCAAAAAGTAGCGTGTGTGCTTTGGCTCTAACTGAATTAATGCACATTATGAATGTATGTAGTTTGTTCAGAATCGTTTACTGAATCGATTTAGATTTTATCATTTTTAATACTGGTAATTTTGTATCCCAAAAATAATTAAAACTACGTAATGTACCACAATTTGGTCCCACAATCAGTTTAACTACTTTAATAAATAAACAATGTTTTATACATAACTAGCTGCGCCCCGCGGTTTCACCCACGTAAATGTCGATCCCGTGGGAATATCGGAATAAGACGCAGCCTATATGTTAATCCAGGATGTCAGCTACCTTCATACAAAATTTTATCAAAATTGGTCCAGCCGTTTGAGCGTGAAGAAGTAACAAACATAAACACACACGCTCCCAAACTTTCGCCTTTATAGGTAATACCTATTAGTGTGATAATAAAAATTTGGTGTGTGTATTTGTTTATTTGTAAGTTTAATATGTATGCATCCATACTAATATAATAAATGCGAAAGTGTGTCTGTCTGTCTGTCTGTTACCTCTTGACGCTTAAACCGCTGAACCGATTTATATGAAAGATGAGATAGTTTGAGTCCCGGGAAAGGACATAGGATAGTTTTTATCCCGATATTCCTACGGGATCGAAAATTATGCGGGTGTAACCGCGGGGCGCTCCTAGTTTGTAATATGGAAAGATTACCTGTAAAACCCCCCCCCCCCCTCTTACCGAGAGGAGGCTTGCGTCCCAGCAGTGAGAACATTATAGGCTGATTATGTATGTGTTATGTACCTGTAAAACTCGAGTTTTTTTCCTTCGTAGTCCTCTTTTGCTATATACTTGTAAGCCTGGGCAATACTACTCAAGCCGGTCAGAATGCCATCCTCAATATCGCATTCTTTGGACTGTGCATCGATTCTCAAACTGAAGGAGTACGCGACTTGATAGTTGGGCAGGTACTAAACAAAAAATATTACCTTTTTATTATTTATCAAGTTACAGTCGTAATAAATATTGCCATGTATTTAAACCATGCCATGTTTTTTATAAAACACTCCAATATAATTATTGTATCTCTTTTTGTGAACCTCAAATATATTCTATTTTGGGGTCCTAAAAATACTAAATAACCTTGGATGTAGCGTTTGGCAGCCGCAGCTGCAGCACTACTTGCTTTCTATATAAATATTTGCTAAGCCCTCATCATGCCATGATAAAAGACTGCCGATTAAAAAAAAATTTAGTTCCTGGGCGTTAATATGGCAAATTTTTCTTAAGGTCCGACGTTTCTAAAGGAGAATGGCAAAAGTTCATGAACGCTGGCATTAAACTTTTTTAGTTTCCACAGAAATAAAAGTGGCATGGTTTGATAGGGAATATTATGAGCTTTTGTTAAAAAAATAAATAAAAAATAATAACAATGGGGTTAAAGAGAAATCTTAATTTTTGTAAAAGTGAGGTTAAGTGCATTAATGTTTGTACTTTAATAGGTTATTTTACCTCTATTACTATTTTAACGCATAAATGTTTATTCTATGCATAACATATTGCTAATTATGCTTTGTAATGACTTCAAAAATAATAAATGTTCTTGTTGAAGTTTGTTTAGTTCAGTGATTTACCCACTGATCATAGACCTAATGACAGTTTCTATTGTAGGTACTCGGTCAGTTTTAATTAAACTCAGTATTCACAGAAAACTCAGGAGACTCTAGAGACTCACTTATCGGAATCTAAGCATATAATAGGAATAATAATAATCAATAAGAATAATAATAAAATAATAATCTAAGCATATAGGAAACGTCGAGGTCCAAGTCTAGCAACAGTCGTTCAGAAAGGTAGGAGTCTTCGAAATCCAAAAGCAAGCCAGGTCGTTGTAAAAATCCACGTAAAACTTTGGGCGCACAAAACATTCACACCAGCACAAAATAGTAGCGAGCGAGCGAATGTGACTTGTGAAGTTTTGTGTGTCATCTTAGTCTATCAAAAAGTACTCTGTGGTCATCTTCTAAAGAGTCATGTTTGTTTGTTTGCCATGACAACACTGTCATATAGTATAACAAGTCCAAAAAGCCTCGTTTCCGGCTGCTCAACTTACTCATATTTAACGAGATTTAATTCCAATTCTCAATAATAAAGTTAATCTGGCTATCAGTACATAAAAATAAGCGCTTTTTTTTTAAATAGCTTTCAATTATGTACCTTTCCAAAATTGGCAATGCCAAAAACTGCCATCTCCTTTGCCAAAGATGTCTAAATCTCCGAGCTAACTAGAAGAAAACAAATATTACTTAAAATAAATGTTCTTGTATATCGATTTTATTCAATTTCGAGCGGCCATTGTTGTTTAGATCTTTGGCAAATTTAGAAACGCCGGACCTTAAATGCTCTAGGAGTTTTATACTGAGTAGCTTTTTAATGTTTTTTCTTTTACAATATTTATCACAACTTTACACTAGGTACTAAATTAAATGACTAACTATACAAATAAAAACAAAAGGACACTTTAGGCGTCGAAGTACTCATTCGCATCGCTGTCATCCGGAAATGTACCCAGAGACTCATCATCAGCCTAGCCTTTTCCCAACTACATATGTTGGGGTCGACTTCCAGTCTAACCAGATGCAGCTGAATACAAGTATTTTACATGGAGCGACTTACTATCTGACCTCCACAACCTAGTTACTGGGTAATACGATACCCCCTGGTAAGACTGTTTGCCAGACTTTCGGGCCTCTGACGACCCGTCGCGACAGATTTTTGTTTTTGAATCGAAAGTCTATAGGATAGATTTTGTCGTATAGATTTTGGTGTACCATTTGTACGCGTGCAGTACCTGAGATCCGTACTCGACCATGTCTCTCACTAGCCATGTGATCCTCTGGTGAGTATATTGGAACAGGTATAGAGTATGTTTCTGATCGACGTTGGCAATAACTATCCTGGCTGAAACTCTACCGAGTTCTTGTGCTATCTGAAAGTAAATTCCAATTTATGAATAAAACCAGTTGCAGTATAAATCATATCATTAAGAATAAATTTTGAATTTTATTTATCTAAGCTCATGAATTGTACTCAATAAAAACCTTAAAACTTAAATGCCTTTCATTTGACAATTCAACAATATTCATTGCGTTATATACGTTATCGAGCAGACATTATTAGGCAGCAGAGATTATGGATTTCTATCATGCTTGCATGTCACGCAATTGGGGTGCTCGTTTCTATGTATTTCTCTGAAACGCTTACGTAAATGGCGAAGATGCCTGCTGCTGCAATCGAGCAGCGAATGCAGACAGGCCGTCTGCAGTCGCTGCTTATCAATAGTGCTGTCAGAGCGACAAGTCATATGATTCTATTTGACAAATGAATTTAGAAGTGCCGCTGTCGTCGCAGGAGTGACGTCGCGGTCGGAGTCTAAGCTACAGCGGCACTGTCGCCCGCGTTCATTGTCAATTGGAACGCTGTTGCCATCTGCGATCTGCCGTTACATTCGGAATTAAATGAAGTATTTATTCTAAAGCAAATGTCAAAATAAAAATTAAGTACCTTGTTCATTTCACATTTGGCATCCTCGCACCGTATCACAGTGTATATTATTCGTTCTTTATTAAACAGCGCAGTCAGCTCATCTTCAAATTCTAGGCTATATTCTGAATCGTCAGTCACAATCGCTACTCTTTGCCAGCCCACGGTTTGAATAAACATTAGAAATCCGTACTTCAGTAGTTGCCACGGTACTAGACTCATAGAATTTGGAAAAGCAGCCTTATATTCGGAAGACTGGTATGGATTTTTATAGAATATTGTTGGAACTGAATATTCGGAGGGTACCCTAAATGGTTTAGGGGCTAGCACAGCTAGAAGACGGTTCTCGTGTACATGATAACTGCAATCAGCAATATCTGTTACTTGTATCAGTTGTAAGGGCTGTATATTAACTCTTTTTTTATAGCCAGGTAAGCAAAGGAGTACAGTCTTCAGCTCCGAAGTCTTTGGAAAAAAAGGCTCACAACTTTTCCCTTGAATATCTCTCATTGACATTGTCTTTACAAAGTTGTAGACATGACCATCATTTATATCTAATACTGATTCGCTAACGAGATTTACTATTTCGTTACAATGAGGTTCAGCTTTGTCTGTTTTAGTGCATACAGGGTCATCTATTTTGCCAGCGTAAACGAAATTCTTCAGTGGTTTTCCATCGTAATAATCGGGAACCGCAAATTGTATAACGTTACTGCAAACAAAGTACGTAATAAACATTATTTTTGATTTAGTTTTTTATCTACTCGGATACCGTTTCAAGATTCGGTTGTTGCTGCATAAAGGCGCCACACCACAACGTCTCACGGCTAAACTATGCACGTTTACTTAGTTTTTCTTTCTGTGAAAATGTGGGTGGGGTCGTCCACTGCGACCTACTGCCACGCTACGCACGGATGCGTGGCTGAGAAACAAATGAACCGCGCAGCTAACGTGGTAAACCTCTCGGTGCACGTGGGTGGACAGTGGTGTGCATAGTCTAATGATGAATATAGCAATTTCGATTGCGCGCAACACTGCAAGTCGTCTTGCTGGTTTTATCAACATAAAAACTTAAAACACTTAACTTGCATTGAGAAACTTACATAATATTATTATTTTTGTCTTTTTTGTATGACATCTGCCTGCCTTTTCCCAAGTTCTATGTTGGGGTCGGCTTCCAGTCTAACCGGATGCAGCTGAGTACCAGTATTTTACATGGACTGCCTATCTGACCTCCACAACCCAGTTACCTACTGGGTAATATGAAACCCCTTGGTAAGACTGACAAGAGACTTTCGGGCTTCTGACGACCCGTAACGACTGTCAAAGATCCACGAATGACAGCCAGGACCAACGGCTTAACGTGCTTTGCAAGGCACAGAGGGTCTTGGTATGTAAAGATGGTCACCCATCCACGGACCAACCGCGGCAAGCGTAGCTTAACCAGATCGATCGACCCGTGCGGCTGTTATTACTTAGCCACAAGCCCCTCTTTTTCGTATGTATAGATAACTATTTATTCTAGTTAATAATTATCGTTCATTGTTATTTGTATAAGTTATACTTTAATTAACTTACTCATGATTCTCTGCATCTTTTAGAGAGCCGGTGGTAATATCATAATAACCTCTACACAACTTTATAAATTGTTCGTTAAGCATCATTCGATAATAATAATACACGAGCATTTTATGTTTATTGAATACTTCGGGTGAAGGCCAAAACTCGTTAACGAACCGGCGACGTGTTCCTTCATCTTCAATCAAGAATATCTCAGGATTATTGCTGGAAACGTCTGAAATAAATAGAAAATATTACATTAGCTTTACTTTCTACACTTCTAGTCTTTGAGTTCAGGATGGAAGGAGGCCTGCGTAATGTTTTTAGCATGAGAAAGATCGTTTGACGACTTTTATTTCATACTCTGTTAATAGTCCCAAGTTGTGAGAAAGAAGTTAACTATAACACTGATATCATAAATGAAACTGTCTACAGAATACATTTTTAACCTGTGCGCAACGAATGCCATGCAACGAATTCGCTTATGGTCCGACGGCCGATTTGCAAATGGAATGAAAAAGAAGAAGAGAAAAAAAATAATTCAGCACAATACATGATTCTAGACCCGTAGCGAAGAAATATTTATTAGGTTATAAAAAAAAAAACTGTTTCATAGAAGAACAACATTCATATGCCTTACGTAATCTTGCAAAGGAAGTAAATCAAAAGGTTTTAGTTATGGCGTATAATGCATAATATGTTACGTCTGCATTACGATACGGGATCATATATTGGGGTAACTCCACCAACATGGAGACAGTATTTAGAGCGCAAAAGAGGTGTGTTAGGGCGATATGCGGTATTCAAAGCAGTTGCAAACCGTTCTTTGTTAATTTGCGTATTTTAACAGTACCATGCCTAATACATATGTGAGGTGGCTGTATTTGTCAAAGCAAACTTTCACCTATTTGAAAAACTGCACAGTTTGCGACATAGAAATAAAATAAGCAGCAGGCAACACAAAAAAGCAGTATTCCACAAAAAACCTCTTAGGAATGGCACCACATATTTAAAATAAATTACCTAATGCTTTGTTATGTATTACAGATATCAATGTATTTAAGAAGCAACTCAATAATCTACTGATAAGCAACACATACTACACAATTAATGAATACCTGTCAGATATAAATTTGTGTGTATAATAATATAGTACATAATATAGGTACTCGTAATTATGGTGAATACTTGGGTCCGATTTATTTTATTAAGATTATTTTGAAGTGAAACTTCTTTACGCACGCTTGCCTTGGGGAGTAAGCTGGCGAACACGTGACGTAAGCGTTACGAAAAGTGTGAACGGGTGAGGTGAACGGGTGAGGCGAACGGGAGTTAAGTGGGGGATATAAGCAAGAGAAAGCAGTGCGCGCGCACATTTTTTTTCTCTCTTCCTCTCATAGCCAAATACGTTTGAAGTTTCACTTCAGTCGTGTGGTCATAAGCACACTCGGTTTTTTTTGTTTGTATTGTCATGTGTTGACTGTATTAGACATTAATTAATTATTATGACATTATATACTCTGAAATTACTTACTTATTCATTTGAATTTATGATATTACTTAACTAGATATTTATGACATTGTGTACCTACTTATTTATTGTTTTGAATTTATGACATTGCTTATGGTATAATTTTTGTATAACGTATTAATTTGAATTTATGACATAGTGTAATTTTAATGATAATTTTGCATGCCTGAATTGGTGCAACACAGTGGACTGCGCATTCACATGACATCTAGAAATGTATATACTGTGTTGAGCAATAAACAATTGAATTGAATTGATATGAAAGAAAATACGTTTATTTGCGGTGAAAATAACGCAAAAAAGAACATAAACACAAAAAATAAAAAGGTAGGGGGAAACATGCGTCACATCCACGCAAAACGGCTATCGCTCAACATTATGCTGCGACCCTATGCAAGAAAAAAAAACTAAACTAGAGAAAAAAAAAGACGGGTTGCACTCCGGGAGTGCCGGCAGAAGTGAAAACTTGAATATTAACGTTGAAATAAATCAATTATTAATTGAATTAATATAACTAAGTTTTTTCACTATTTCTGCGTCACTTTTTTCATTAATCGATGCACTTTGTTCAATTTCCATTTTTTGAAACACTTTATTTACACGAATTTTACGAATACACAGCAGTGTGGCTACTACACAGACGGTCGAGCCATCAGCTGTCCATCCATCCATCATCCACGTCCACATCCACGTCCACGTCCGCGTCCGCGTCCGCGTCCACCATCACCATCACCATCGCATCATATCACATCACCATCACCACCACATCACATCATCATCACCATCACCATCACACCACCACCACCATCACCATCACCACCATCGCCACCACCACCACCACCACCTCCACCACCACCTCCACAACCACCACCACCACCACCACCACCACCACCTCCACCACCACCTCCACTACCACTACCACCACCATCACCTTCACCATCACCATCGCTATTATTTTTTTTCAAAGGAACTACTGATCCAAAAATTCTCAGTAGTTCCTTCAAAGGAACTACGCGAAGGAACTAGTGAGCATAAACGATTTTTTCTGACTGACCGACCCCTTGACAATTCAAAAGTGCCTGTAATTGGTTTAATTAAAAATAAATGCTTTGAGTTTGAGCATACTATTAAGTATTCTGTGGTTTGAGTTTAGAAAAGTGCAATTCCTACACGGTCAAAAAGTATGGCAGAGCAAATTTTTTATTTTTAATAACTATTTGTTAGAATCATGTATTTTTGCGCACTGGTTGAAAATGTATCCTGTATACAGGCCATCTTTTGGTGTTGAACGAGGAACCTTCTTGTCAGAACTTCGCTGACAGTAGCTAGCTACTATGCAAGCCACAGAATAGTATTTTGCTGTCAGTGTGTAAAGTTTTTTGCCCAATATCACGGTCAAGACAGAATGCCTTGTTATCTTAGTCACCGTTTTGTTTGTCTATGACCAGTGTACTTTTTTTCTTGACTAACGAATTTAGACAACGCCTTACCACAGAATACTTAATAGTATGGCCTTACTCAAAGGATTAAAGAACGTTTACAGTCTGATCTCAGTCTCAATTTCAAAAATACCTCTATGTTTCTGACATAAGTATATTGTCGCTAAGATGAGATTGCGACTAGATTATGAACGTTGTTAATTACTGGAATTGGCCTTCAGATCTAGTGCACATCGGAACATGAGATTTCTATAATAAAAAGTTTTGGAAAGTATTGATTGCTGCAATCCGTGTTAGGCAGCCTTTTTTTTATGGATGGGAAATCATCAATGGCCCCTCCCGCTCTAGGTGGAGCGAAAGGGAATGTCAGACTCTTACTGACTAAAACCCATCCGTGTTCCTTCCTTAGCCCTTTATGTTCCAGGGTAGCGGTAACCTTTCGGACAATCCCGCACCCCCGGCAGGCTTCGGCCCTGGCAGGCCCGTTCCTTTTTGCTGACATCTCTTTGAGGCGCGCGTGGAACACGTACGCGCCTTCCGGCACGGGCCTGGTCCTGCCCCCTTATTCACAAACACTCGATATGCTTCCGTATCGTATCGAACATTAATCATTGTTATCGTAGGAGTCTTCTCAACGCTGTTCACAAGTCCAAAACCCGAAAATTTTGTCAGTTTAAATCAAATAGACGCCCGCTATCCTTCCAACAGCTATTTGCTGTTGAGGGGAAGTCAAATCAGGCTATCGAAATGTCAGGTTTTCGATACGATAGCCTGTCGTATGGTTGTGAATCAGGGCTTTGATCGGACGGTGAGCTCATTGGTGAATCGCAAGTATCCTTTGGTCTGAAATTGTTTTTCCTTATTAACTACTAGCTGCGCCCCGCGGTTTCACCCGCATAAGTTTTGATCCCGTGAGAATATCGGGATAAAAAGTAGCCTATATATTAATCCAGGGTATCATATACCTCGATACAAAATTTTATCAAAATTGGTCCAGCCGTTTGAGCGTGACGAAGTAACAAACATATAAACATACACTCACTAACTTTCGCCTTTATAATATTCGTGTGATATAAATATTTGAATAAGTTACCTTCTTTACACTCATATCCAAGATCCGACACACATAAATGTAAAATAGACAGTTTTAAACACAAGAAAAACATTAAATTCATTTTGTTTCACTAAATGTGTGTTATAATATTATAATTACAACTGTTTCCTCTGGTAACGTTCCACTGTTTAAGGACAATACTGTCCTGTTGTATGTAACCACCAAAATAGATAAGGTACTTATATTGTGTTTTTCCTCAAACCAACAAGGAATAATTTGTGAATTTTAACCGACTTCACAAAAAGGAGGAGGTTTATGGAACGAGCGGGAATAATTTAGTAATTTTATTTTTAAATCTCATTGGTAATTTACCACTAAATAATTTGGGCCTGGTTTTTAAATGGTGAAAAAACGCTTATTTTTATTCTAACTAATGAAAGTCAGTTTGTTTATTTATTTGTTACGTTTTAGGCGTCAGTTGTGATGATAATTACAGAGACTTGTTTTGCTTATCCACTCTATACACAGATTTTTTTTAATTATAATTATTAGCTTTAGGGAGAGAACAAAATATTTTTACTGTCATGTTTAGGCACACCCCGGACACTCCATACAACGCTCGCAAAATAATTACCTACTACTACTACATTAAAAAATGACGTTTGTATACGTATGAATGTGTGCGTGAGGTACTTGTGTTTGCGAGCGCTCTTGGACGAATACGCCGAAGTGCGGGGTGAGGTGCGGTAACTGATGTTAGTGCGGGGAAGGGAGTGGCCTTTCTGTACGTAGTACTTTAAGTATTCTGTGGTTTAGGTTAAGCATGTGTATTTCAATATCTACCTAGGTAAAGTTGATTCTATGACTTTAATTGCGATTTTTTGTACCTATAAATTATTATAGACACTGTAGCCCCGTAATTTTGCAAATGAAAATGTTTATAGGAATAGAGTTTTCCAAGAAAAAACATATCATACATAATCTTGGTCAGGTCATGAGAGGACCATGTAGATACGGGTCTGAAATGGTATTTTGAAGAAAGAACCACTCAAATGTGGGTGGACCTGTCCAGCAAGCATTTTGTTAGTAATGGTGTATCTCAACTCAGGACTAAAGTATTATATTGAAATAATGGTATTGATACTTACATAATATAAGCTAACATATAAACTATAATAATATGTACAATTATATGAAAAAATAAACAAGATAATCATAGGGCATCAAAGAATTCGTCCGCATCGCTGTCAACAGGAATAGTGCCCAAAAGGCTGGCAGCATTGCCACGTTGATGCCCTATGATTATCTTGTTTATTTTTTCATATACTCAGGACTTAATTATAAAACAACACCTTAGAGTAAGGCTACATGGACCTTGCCGGTGCCTTGTGTTGTTTATCAAATCATAGGGGTCTCTATGATTTCAACGCATTGAGTGCTACAAGGCAATACAAACTTAAACTCAAAGCATATTGAAGAAACCATTGCATTCTATACTGTGTTCTTCATTTTTGCCGATCGGAAATCAGTATAAAAACTACAAATAATTCAGCTCGATACAAAAGTATATAATATTTTTTGTTACAGCATCTACTTGAACTTCGTATGCTGCTGACTCATATATGACGGAGAAGGTATGTGTGTCTCGTTTTATCAGGCATATTTTAATTACTGTGGGCGAACAGTGGGTAGTGTTTGGTTGGTTTACAGTTTAAATCAAATTATAATTTCATGAAAAAATTAATCACACT
Organism: Amphipoea oculea; assembly: GCA_945859645.1. Classification (NCBI taxonomy): domain Eukaryota; kingdom Metazoa; phylum Arthropoda; class Insecta; order Lepidoptera; family Noctuidae; genus Amphipoea; species Amphipoea oculea. Next base: position 17,152,630 of record OX243865.1, on the reverse strand, counting down.
AGCGAATCACACATTGTAGGTACACGACACAACTAGATACACAGTAAAATTTCTATGTACAGTAACAAAGTATTGCGAGCAAATCGTAGGATCGATTACTGTTCGTATAGTGACAGAGCCACCCAAATATAGCGTTCCAGCAGCAAGGCTGAACTTTATTAAACCGACAGGTTTGTCGGGAGCTAGTGCTCTGTAAGCAGTCGAGTCCGAAGACCGACTGCCGGCACAAACGGGTGCGTTACCCCGCTGCGCTGTTTTGGTAACCATCCATTACATATCGAAATCCCTCCGTGCCTTCCCGGCTGTCGTTCGTAGATCTTTGACAGTCGTTACGGGTAGTCAGAAGCCCAAAAGTCTGACAACCAGTCTTAACCAAGGGGCGGATTAGGCTGTCGCTCCATGTGAAATACTGGTATTCAGCTGCATCCGGTTAGACTGGAAGCCGACTCCAATATAATTGGGAATAGGCTAGGCAGATTGGTTGATTTGTTTATAAATAAACCCTTCAAATACATTCGTTAGAATACCTACTTACTTAACAGATGTTGATACCTATTCTCGAGTTTTTGCATCAATTAGTGTCGCCAGCAAGTTCACTGATCTGAAATTAACACTCGACAGTATTTTTTGCCACAAATACGATTTTGGCGAAAATTCGAGATCGTAGATTATATACCACAGTGCACGATTGTTTTTTGCCAGTTATAAGAACTTTTTGTTGGGGACTTGGAGTAGTTTTTTTTTTTTGTTATCTTTTGTTGAAGACATTGTGTATTGAGTTTGGCAATGAACTATTGAGTCGAAGGTTACTAATTGTGATCTGGTTTTTGATTTTGCTCACGGTTGTTCAGACGCCAGCACATCAACCTACCCGAAACTGTCAGATTTTCCCAATCAACTTTGAACCTTATGATTAAGTGATAAAGTTGAAAATCTATTAAAGAAATTTGACAGATTGTAGTAGGTTGATAGGCTGGCGTCTGTACCTATTTTCATTGCTTCGAGTTTATTAAGGTGAACTTCTGCACCTCGGGACGCTATTGTTTGTTTACGATGATGGGTTACTGCTTTTGGGTGGACCATGACGTGGCTTTCCCTTACAACCTATGTATGTAAATGTGTTGTATGTTGAATTTTGTGATTAAATAACTGTTTTAAAATTCAGTTGCAAGCATTGACCCATACACATTAACTAACTAACAGACAAGGCAAGTTAAATAAAAGCTTGTAAAAATAATATATTTTTCTTATCCAGTTGGAAAAATATACATGCGAATAAAAGAGTAGGCTATGTATTATCTTCTCTACGAATATTTGTCACTCAGACTTAAAATAAACATTATTTCATTCGATGCAGTACCAAACTATCATCATTCCCGGTCACTACGCCATTCAAGTGGATAAATTAATAAATAGTCATAAAGGGACCCTCCGTAAATTGTCAGGCGGAGCGTGACTCGTGACTCGAACTCACGACGCTTTGTAGACATACCTAGCTATCTCTTTTATAGTGCAGTCTTCATGCTCTTCAACGTATTTGAATATTGCTAGACAGGATCGATATACAGAGTTAGTTTTCAAAGACCAGCCAAAGGAGACTGATAAAAAGTGGTCTATCAACCAATAGCGATAATGTTGTGGTATTTCTGTGGGGATACCTCAACTATACCCTTGTGCAAAGTGGCATCAAAATCTGAGTTTTGAGAAATATAATATTTTAGAATACATATTTTTATGCTACATTTTTATTTTAAAAACGTTTTAACGGGTATTTCTGACTTTATAATACTCTTAATTAATGTGTTTCTCTGCTAGACAAAGTCACATACCACCTCAACAGTACTGAATGCATATGGTAAAGTGGAGCTGATGCTGAAGTACTAGGAGAACTCCTCAACAATTAACATACCCGCATCCCGATGCGGTAATGTTTTGCAAAAGGTGATAAGCCGTTCGTATTCGAGTAATCGGTGAACATAAATAAAATACAAAAAGTTTTCGATGAACTGAGAACCTCCTCCTTTTTTTGAAGTCGGTTAAAAAAGAATAAAGCCTGAAATTCGGTACTAGCGAGGTACCTAGCAAGTGACTTTGTCTAGCAGAAAAACACATTCATTAAGTATTATAAAGTCAAAAAATAAAACTATCAAAAATAAAAAATGTAGCAAGAAATTTGAATTCTGAAGTATTATTTTTCTCAAAATTGCCGGGTTGGATTTTGATGCCCTTTTGCACAAAGATATAGTTAAGGTATCCCCACAGAAATACCACCACAGTATCGCTATTGGTTCATAGACCACTTCCCATACAAATAAAAACAGTCTCCTTTAAGGGTGTGGTATAGACCATCAAACTGGACAACTTTCTCCGTGGGACTAATGTCGTAATCGCGAAAAATTAATCAACTGTTCCATAGAAAACTTCAATACCTACTCGACCTAAACGTATGGGACGACTGAATTTTTATTCGCGATTACGATATTGGTCCCATGGACAAAATTGTTCAGTTTTACGGTCTCACACCCTTAAAGGCTGGTCTTTGAAAACTAACACTGTAAGTGTAAGGTTTTGTATGGCTCCCAAAAGCGTTAACTTGACGTGTGTACTGTATTATTATTATCAGCCATTTCTGTCCCACTGCAGGGCAAAGGCCTCCCTTCCCTCCTTCCACTTATCCCTATCCAGTGCTGTTACACGCCATTCCTTGTGGAAAGAGTCGTGTTCGTCCCGCCACCATCTCATTCTGGGCCTGCCGCGTTTGCTGTTTGGGACCCATTGTGTGGTTACTTTAGCCCATAGCTCCTCCGGCATGCGACAGATGTGACCAGCCCAGTTCCATTTTAGCTTGTGTACTGTAGCGTGAACAAAATTGAAACTGACGCTTGAAGTTGTATTTTCATTATTTTTCTCAAAACAATTTTGCACAAATATTTACCAACAGCGCCCCCTGTCAACGCCATTCGAGTGCCAAAAAATCCTTGTAGCAGTTTAGATAGCACTGGTATATGGGCTCGTGGTTAAGTAATAGCAGCCGCACGGGTCGATCGATCAAGTTAAACTACGCTTGCCGCGGTCGATCTGAGGATGGGTGATCATCAAACATATCGAGACCCCTCCGTACCTCAGAAAGTACGTTAAGCCGTTGGCCCCGACTGTCGTTCGTGGATCTTTGACAGTCGTTACGGGTCGTCAGAAGCCCGAAAGTCTGACCACCAGTCTTACGGGTGTCGTATTACCCATTTTAGTAACTGGTTGTGGACGTCAGTCGCTCAATGTAAAATACTGGTATTCAGCTGCATCCGTTTAGACTGGAAGTCGACCTCAACATAGTTGGAAAACGGCTAGTCAGATGAAAATGTTCGTGAACGGGCGCCGTCAGTAGGGACTGGTCATCTCTTTGCTGCCATGGCTTATTTTATTTTATTTAATATTTGAATTGTTGTTTTTTATCTTTTCATTATGGACGCTTTTAACGTTCTGCATCGTTCTCACATGTATAAATTTTAACATGAATGATGTAACCAAGACTTTGTAAGTATATTATTTTGATTTAAAAGAGAGTCCATGGAGTTTCTTGCCCGTTCTTCTCCATAGGTACCTTTTTTTTTTTTTTTTTTATGGATGGGAAATCATCAAATGACCCCTCCCGCTCTGGGTGGAGCGAAGGGAGTGTCAGACTCTTACTGACTAAAACCCATCCGTGTTCCTTCCTTAGCCCTTTCTGTTCCGGGGTAGCGGTAACCCTTTCGGACAATCCCGCACCCCCGGCAGGCTTCGGCCCTGGCAGGCCCCTTCCTTTCTGCTGACATCTCTTTGAGGCGCGCGTGGAACACGTACGCGCCGTCCGGCACGGGCCTGGTCCTGATCGGACGGTGAGCTACCCATTACTCTCCGTCCGCAGGCCCGCGCCTACGGTGGCCGGGAGTCGTCACGCGGCTCCCGACGCCCGGAGCGTCTCCCGCGGCGGCTGGGGTGTGAGGCTCTCTCCCTCAGCCGTTCAGCCACCTCCTTCGCTAGCATGACTGCTTCGCAGAAGGAGGTGACCGCCACCCACTCCCTCTCGCCCCGGACCATGGCTTGAACCAGGGCCGGACGCGAGAGGTCGCCGCCGCTGTCGATCACCTCTACGAGGGCACGGCGGTGCTCCGCCCATGCGGGGGAGACCTCCACCGTATGCTCCACCGTGTCCTCTGGGCGATCCTCGCAGTGGTGACACCCGGGCGTCTCCTCCCGCCTGATGATGTGCAGGAACCTCCCAAAACATCCGTGTCCGGTGAGGACCTGCGTCAGGCGATAGGTGAGGACGCCGTGACGCCTCTCTAGCCACTCCTCAAAGAGGGGTGCCTGGGCAGAAAACCTCCACGTTTGCCCGGGGACTGGAGTTCCCTTCTGGATACGTCCGGGGGGAAGACCAGTGTTCGGGCCGGTGCACCCTGGGGTGCGGGCAGCGATTTCCCATTGGGATTATTTCCCAGTGGGATGCCGCTGTCCGCATGCTAATGTTCTGCCAAGAGGATCGCTCCAAACATCTCGCTCTGAGTAGCAGAGCGGCAGTTGTGGTGGAGTGAGAGCGGGCCCGGTGTGCACTTACCCTGCCGCCGGGCAGGCAGAAGGGGTAACCCCCCCCTGCCACCGTTAATCTCGTAGCCCCGGAGACAGTTAGGGGCGTCGCCCGCACGAGCTGCAGCCTCGGCTCTGGCTCGTGTGGGCGGCGCCCCGTAAGGTCATGTCTCTGGCTGTTGAAGGGGGTCGAGGGTCTTGGCTTAACCGCCCGGACCGCGAGGAAGATTAACCTCTATAAAAAATTCCCCAAACCTCCAAGCGGCGGCGCACCGTGAGGGAGGTTGCAAGCTTGGCTAGTGGGTAGCTTGATTTAGTCGCTAGTGCGAACCGATAATTTTTTGAGTAAATACAACATGTTTCATACTCGTGGGAACAACTATGGTAAAAAAATCGAATAAATCGCAAACTGAAGAGGTGAGGAGTGATGCGGGGTCGGAGTCTGACGCTGCATCAGGAGACGCAAGCACGGGAGGCTCAGAGAGCCGCCGTGCCAAGGAGACGGCCGCTGCGACGACGAAGGTCCACAGCAAGCGGCCAAGGTCAGAGGACGGCCAGGGGTCGTCCACTGACGGGGAGCTGGCCTCGGCCAGAAAAATCCCCACCAGTAGGCGGGGAGGAGTAAGAGAGCGAGGCAAGGGGCGGGGACTCACTGCCCGGGAGGCGGCAGAGCGAGCGGAGGAGCCCGCAAAGGAGGGGGGGACCGGTCGCGCGGTCGCTTCGGGGCCCTCAAGTGACGAGGCGAGTGAGGCTGGCGGCCCCGATGCGGACCGCAAGCTCAGGTTTGCGGCGGTCGTGGAGGCCGCGATCCGGGATGTGTCCCTGAAGAAGCTACAAGCTTCTAAGAACAGGGCCATACTCTCGGCACAGGCCTCCATCATGGCAGCAGCGGAGGCGGCCAACTATGCTGGTCCTTCAGCCAGCGAAGTGGCCGAACTGCGGGCGGAGGTCGCCCGCCTGAAGGCCGCCATGGAGCTTCTCCAAGAGGAGAATGGGAGGCTCCAAGCAGACCTGGCCGGCTTGAGGGTCGCCGGCGGCGTGCAGGCAAAACCGGCAAGCCAGCCCGTCCCGGTGGAGAACCAGGTCCTGAACCTGGTTCGGCAGGAGCTGGCAACCTTCCAGGCGCGGTTCTCCGCTCTGGAGGGTATAGTCCTGCGCCCCCCCCTGGCGGGCAGGACGGCCCCGGGGCCGAAGGCGGCCTCGTACGCGGCCGCTGCGGCAGCTGCCGCCCCTGAACCCGGGCCGTCAGGCCGGGCCCAGGCGCCGGCCAAATCGGCGACGGGTCGCGGTGCCCCGGCGCCGGCGAAACCGGCGCCTGCCGGCAAAACCCCGGCGCCGGCAAAACCGGCGCCTGCCGGCAAGACCCCGGCGCCGAACCAGAAGGGCGGGACGACTCGGGAGGGAAAGGCCCCGGAGCCTACGCCCCGCCCCCAAAAATCTCCCACGACTGACGCCGAGTGGCAGGTGGTCGGGGAGAAGAAGAAGGCGGCCAAGGCGGCCAGAAAAAAGGCGCAAAGGAGGCGTCGCAAGGAGCGAGCCGTCGCGGCTAGTCTTCGCTCCCCAAAGACCGCGGCTGTAGTTATAACGCTACAGCCGGAAGCGGCTAAGAGGGGAGTGACATACTGCGACGTGCTCACCAAGGCACGAGAGACGGTGGACCTCCAGGAGCTGGGGATCACCGGGGGCCTTCGGCATAGGGTGACCGCTACTGGCGCCCGCATGCTGGAGATCCCCGGTGCGACGAGTGGCCCGACCGCTGACGCCCTGGCTGAGAAGCTAAGGGCGTCCCTCAACGCGGACGAGGCTCGAGTCTCCAGGCCCGTCAAGTGCGCAGACATGCGTATCCTGGGCCTGGACGACTCCGTAACGGAGGGAGAGGTGGTGGCCGCCGTCGCCAGGACGGGCGGGTGTCTGGCCGATCAGGTGAAGGCGGGCACCATTCGTCCTGGTTTCGCGGGCATGCGAACCGTGACGGTAAGCTGCCCCGTGACGGCGGCCAGAATAATCGTCGAGGGCCGAAAACTCCTGGTGGGCTGGGTGTCAGCGCAGGTTAAACTGCTGGAACCCAGGCCTCTGAGGTGCTTCCGATGCCATGTGGGGCACCACGTTGGCGTCCAGTGCACCTCGGAGGACCGCAGCACTCTGTGCTTCCGCTGCGGTCAGCCCGGACATACGGCTGGCTCGTGCAGCGCCGCGCCGCACTGCGTCGCATGTGCGGCTGCTGGCAAGCCGGCCGATCTCCATAGGTACCTACGCTTTGGAATGGGCAACTAGCTTCATCTTTCTGACTGACCGACCCTTTGACAATTAAAAAGTGCCTGTAATTGGTTTAATTGAAATAAATGCTTTGAGTTTGAGTTTGAATGAGGTAGCTCTGAAGCGTTACACCCTGGTCCTAACTCCAACATGCTGGGTCTTACTAATAATAAAGGAAGTAATAGCTCTACTGTATCGCGTCACTAGTCCTTAGAGGCTATAATGTGTATTTCTGAATTTACTCAACTTATTTCTTCCACCTTCTGCGATCTACCTATATCTACCATCACCAAGGTGCTACAAGTAGCCAATACCAGTCACCAGAAGCGATACAAACGCACATTTTTATTCTGAAGAGCATCTCGCGGGTCAACCTTGGAGGGTGTCAGATCTTTAGCCGGGATACTTGTAGCTTCTTGGTGATGGTAGATTGTACTATAAATGCCTTATAAATAAGGTATTCCAGCCACAATAGCACACTCTCAGGTGTGTTCCAAGTTCATCATTGGCAACTTCACCTTACATAATCAGCCTATAATGTTCCCACTGCTAGGACACAGGCCTCTCTGTGAGAGGGAGTGGGCCGTAATCCACCATGCGGGCCCAGTGCGGGTTGGTAGATGTCACATGTCTTCGAATTTTTGGTTCTAGGACATGCATGCCGGTTTCCTCACGATGTTTTCCTTTACCGTTTTGAAAGGAGTGGTGATGAAATAATTTACACAAAGTAAAGCGCCTGTCTGGGTTCGAACCTACGACCTACAACTCGTAAGTCGCGGCCGTTAACACTGGGCCACCACTGCAACTTCACCTACCCCATTTCAATCCAAAAATAACCAACTCATCACATACTAAGTATATATGTTCCCACTTAAACTTAAAGCTACAGACAGCAAAACATCTACCTACTCATTAAAAGAAACACCTGTCGATAACATTTCATCACTAGACCCTGAATACGGTCATATTTTTTGTGATAATAGTAACATGGTATGTACTTACTACGGCTTCAGAAAAAAACTAATTGTGATCGGTGTAGATATAACCAGGTATACATAATCAACAAAAAAACGTAAACGTATAATTTAAAAGTGGAGTGTAGATCTTGGACTTACATAGTTACCTACCTCAGGTCCGGCCGCACTAAATTTGCCAAAAATGTAAACAACAATGGCCGCTCGAAATTTAATAAAATCGATATACAAGAGCATTTATTTTAAGTAATGTTTGTTTTCGTCTAATTAGCTCGGAGATTTAGACGAAAACAAACATTACTTAAAATAAATGTTCTTGTATATCGATTTCATTCAATTTCGAGCGGCCATTGTTGTTTACATCTTTGGCAAAATTAACGCGGCCGGACCTTACATGAAATAAAAACAAGTAACTCATTATAGTAAGCCTAGTAGTTCGTTTTTGGATGTATAGCAAAAAAGGTACAATATAGATATTAGAACACTCGGAATCAACAACAATGTAGGCAAGCATATCGATGAGATCATAAATATGAGGAAATTAATAAAAATAAATTCAAATGTATTATATTTAAGGCAACTAACTATTACTAGGTACACAATTAAATAACTAATTTTACAAATAAATACTAAATATACTTTTGTTTATTTGTCACTTTGGTCGAAATATTCGTCCGCATCTCTGTCACCCGGAAACGTGCCCAGAAGACTGACACCATTGCCACGTTGAACGGCAATGCTAATTTTTTGGCCAAAGAACGAGATAGCTCTCTGGTGACGTGAAGTGTCGACTTCAAATATAATTTTCCTCGTGTTCTTATCATAATTTGTTTGAATTCGTTTCTTCTTCTTCCATCTCTAAGGCGATTGGCCCACTGCTGCGTTTCACGCAGCGGTGTGCGGGATACGGAGCCAAATTCCACGCGCGTGGGTGCGTTATCAGCGCCCCGCTGCGTGATGCGGTGCAGTGTGCGAATCGCCTAATTACTCATTTCAGCAGTCTCTCTAGCTAGCCACATCATCCTTCACGCAATCTATCGTTTCTTTTCTTTCCCTACTCTTAGAGTCATCAATCAATCGGGGTAATTGCGTAACACACTAACAGTAGCAATGGCTTTCATTTTGATAGTTCGACAAAATTCATTGCGTTATTTACGTTGTTGAGCTGACAAAGTTTTCGAACATATGAAGCAATGGATTAGCAATATCCTTCAAAATGATTCAGAGTGTTATTGAAAGTGTGTTACGCATTTTTATTGGGGTGCTGTTTTACGAACAATAGATATCAATATTTTCAATTTCAATAACTTTTCTATATTCTTAAAACTCACATTAAACGTATACTTTGTAAACAAGCATACTATAAAATAGAAGATTATATCCAAGATTTAGAACGCTTGGAAACATGCTGGTCCTGTCCCATAGGACAATCTAGAGTCTAGACAAAATCAAACTGGTTGCTAATTTAATTGTAAAATTTACTCATTTTTTGAAAAGAGTAACACTCTTCTCCATACGAAAACTAGGTTTTGGAAGGGGCGACTAGAATCAATTCTATTTTATTGTAATTTTTGACGTTCAAAAGTGCCTATTTGAAATAAATGCTTTGACTTTGACTTAAATATCTCTTACTCATCGTGCATGTTTTAAGAAGCTTTTATTAGTCTCTTGGCCTATTGCTGGGTTTACTTTCCGACCATCATCATGTTCTTACTCTTAGCCTTATTCCAATTTGGGATCGACGCAGCATATCTTCTTCTTGATGCGGAGTCTTCCTCCATAGTTCCATACGTCTCTATTAACCGTCACCTCGGTAGTCACCCTTTCTTGCCATATCATCTTTCGCGCTATAAATCTATGGTTTTTGGCCTTCCTCTACTTATTAAGCTCTTCTACATTCAACATTCATACTAAAGTTTTCGACCCATTTTTAATCTACCTCTAAAAAGGAGGAGGTTCTATTTTCGTTAAATAATTTCTAGCATATATGCCTATGTTAATCCATGACAACAGCACTGTATAATGTAGATACAATCAGCGCTGGCGACCGCTTTAGCCGCAACAATTAGCGGCTAGCGGGTAATGAACGCTTGCGCATACAACACGACGCTTCCTAGCTTTCTCTGGAGAAATGTGATAAGTACAGTGTTATTAGTTGTACCAGCTAATGACTTTACAGAAATTAGTTATATATAAAAGACGAGATATCAGCCTGTAGTCCACATTAACTGCGTGGGCTGTGCCCAGCAATGGGGTGATACAAACTACTAGTAACAGTAACGAGATAATTATCGATAGGAATAATAACAAAATGGGTATAAAAATAATAAACGCTTTGGAGGAGTCATTATGAGAATCGGAGATAAATCAGAGGATGTGGAACACCACATCCTCTGATTTATCTAAACAGATTTTTTATACTAAACAGTCTGGTTTAACTGTTAAAAAATGTACATGTTAAGTATCGTATCTAGAAAGAGGTAGACTTTAGATTCTTACTAAAAATATATGCAGCGGACAGCGACATAGACGAGGCTAGATAAATTGTAGACAACGTTTCAGTTACAGGCTTTTTAGGATGAGAAAGCTTATATACAATTTAATTACAAGATAGATCATGCGAACAAATTAGTTACAGTGATAAAACATTAGTAACGGTGTCTATTTCACACTTTAACAAACGTAAATAATCAACCACCACAATAGTTGGAAAGAAACATTGGATTGATTTTATGAAAGATGATACGGCTAGAAAGGGAATATCTATTGCGATATAAATGAAAGAGGAATACAAATGATGAGCAGACTCCAAATCAATTGGAATAAGGGCAAGAAGATGATGTATCAACCATCACTCCAAAACCTCACATGCGCAAAAACAATTTTGCTCCAAGACATGAAACCCGAATTTAAAACCACTAACGTCAACTAAAAAACCTGCTTAAAGTTGGGCCCAAATTAGTTCAACAACAAAACAAAAACATAGCGTTGTAAAATAAACCATTAGGAGTTTGATACTTGCTATAAAGCGAGTGAATCACTGCTCGCGCGCAGGTCGACGACTTCGGCAGACTTCGTGTCGTTCCGCTAAAACCGCAGATCTATTCTTTGTTTTAAGCGTAGATCTTGATTTCTGTCTGATTCCTAGATACATTGTTTAGATTGTTTTGCTTGGAAATGAGTCAGTTTTCCTATTAAATATAATACCTATGAAGTTTTGAGGCAAAAAATTGAAGATTTTTTGTCTTTTTGGATAAATATATGTTTTCGTATGTCATTTCATTTTAATATCGGCTCTGAGCCTTTAGGTAGGTAAATCTTGGTCGAATTCCACTTCATATCGTAAAAACGGGCACTGTACCTACCTACTTAACTCTTTAAATTACAGTTTCCATTCATTTGCAGAAAAAAACATTAAATGAGTCTCTACTTGAGAATCGTGACTGGTAGGATATGCTTATTAAATTAATTCATTTTAGTTCCACTGAGTCCGAATCCAAACCATGAAATAAGACCGAGATTTTTTGCGATGTTTTGATTTCCTTCGTCGATATTATAAGTGAAAAACAAATAAACAAACTTTTAATGATGCTGCATGTTCCGACTAACGACCAAACCAGTTCTGGTAAGTATTTTTGGAAGGACCAAAATCAGGATTTGAAAAAAAAACGTAACAAATTATGCTAAATGCGAAAGTAGCCTTGAAGCGTCCAGACGGGTAATGATGTAAAAACTGCAGGGTATTTCTAATGGTAGTTTCGTTTCTCACGGGAAATATACGAGTTTTATTTTATTTCTATAATTGAGGTTCCTTTTATGGATGCATATGTCCGCTTGAGTTTGAGTTAAGTTTTTACTGACAATTTCCGATTCAGACGGAGCAGGTGGACACGAACTTATAGATACAGGAGATACAATACATATTTTTATATTATTTATTTAATAGCGCATGGAAGACTTACAGCATAAAAAAGCTGGACTTATAAAAACATGGTCAACGGGAAGCCAATAACAAGTCTTTAGGAGTGTAGAATTTTGAATTATGTTGAGAAATTTATGGAGTTTTGAAAATTCCTATGTAATTTCAAGCTTAGGTATACACAGTCATGTACCGCGCATAAGTTTCAGCGAATTCTCGCTATGCGCCAAGAAATTGTCTGCCGTTTTTGGCAAATTATCCTTACTGCGCCAAATCTCAAAAGTCTAGACAAATTTAGGGGACATTTTACTATTCCATATCATATAAAGCTTTCTAGAAACGATTTATAGTCTCGTAACTTATGCGCATATATTATCAGAATTCATAACCCAAAATTGAAAATCTTTTATCTATTTTTAAAGCTCGCTATAGTTCACTAGTAATTTTTTGTAACTTAAAATTACCTTCATTGCTTGCTTTTACAAGGACAATTTCATCTCATTCAATCATTTCATTATTAACATATCGGAAATGCTTCGGCTACGCAGCCTTACGACCTCTACATCCTCAATTATTAACATTGGCATAAGTATATCATCAAATATAAAATACGTTTTGACCTTTTATGAAACAGCTGATTGTTTTTTGATAACCTACGTTTTTCTGCACTAGGGGTATAATGTTCTGAATTCATGGTTTGAGTTTGTGCGTCGATGCCACCCTGAATATTGCCGATCAGAATATCTGTTGTTTGTTTCATCAATTTATTTAATTTTACGCAATGCAAGCTTTCGTTTTCGAGCTTTTGCTCTGTGTGTAATTTTGAAGTAATTACTCATTCCTTCACCATTACCATTTGACCTACCTGTACAATTTGTTTGCACTGTGGAGTGTGGGCTTACCTTTACTAGGGAAAGGGATGCATCGCAAAGACCCTTGAATCAACCAGATACTTCAACACCATACTTCACCAATTGCTGAACATAAACCTCTCTTTTCTTGTGTTAATCCTGATGGTCCTGTGTTAGCTTCATCCAGGTTCTACCCAAGATGGCAACAATGTCGTCTGCCCGTCTCATCCCCGGACGACAGACGCTTTTTCCAGACATTTACTACTTTTTAACTCCTAAAATTAGATGATGTATACCATTTGTTGATGGAATGTGTTCAATTTCATGCAGAGAGAGAGGAATTGTTTGAAAAATTGGAACTGGACAAATTGCAGGTCGGAATCATGAACTCTATACTCTCAAACCCTAACAGTGAAGGAGCTTGTCTTTTGTTTAAGCTATTATCATCTTAACTTAAGCTAATGATGTATGTATAATTAGTGAATAAGATTAATCGGACTGACATATACATGTAGTATAAAAGTCCAAAAAAATAGAATAAAAAAAAAAAAACTCCTAAAATTACCAATCGTTTCCGTTTGCGAATTCAATGCCATTGCAAAGTTCCAAAGTTCTTATAGGAAAGCTTTGAAAGCTTGCTACAGATACAATCGTGCCGGGCCGAAGCTAACCGGTCGGACGGCTGCCCGGACCGGCCTGTTTTTGTTTACGATCCGATCATTTATTGTAGCGATACCTGCACAGCACGCCATGGTTTAAATAACTATCTTATTTTAGGTAAGGAGATAGGTTGGTGTTTATTTTTGTAGTGGATTTCGATTGATTATAATTCTTTATAAGCGTTAGGAATTTAATTGAACATTGAAGGAACCTTATAAAAAAATCCTATTAGAATTAACCGGTTCTCTATCCATTTGCATAAAATTGTAAGACCTAATATAACTTGGCATACTTTTGTTTCTCCTAATTATATTTTCGTATAACATTATTTACGCATAACAGCTTACGCATAATTTTTTAAGCATAATTTCTCTAATCATAATAATGATTAAGCATAACATTCTAAAGCATAAATTTAGCATGCTCGTTTTATTTCTAACGACGTCAGGTCAACGGAGCCCCGCTGCGCGGGGCTCCTATTTCTGCCTGCAGGGTTTAAAGAAACCTAACCAAACCGAACCTCGGGGTGCCCCTGACGTCGTTTAGTATTATGCGAATTAAATTTATGCCAAAATAAATTAGCCTTCAAGATAATTATGCCAACATAAACTGTATGCCAAAAAAAAATGGCAAAGTATTATTAAGCCAAAACAAATTATGCCAAAATAGTAATGCCAAAGTATATTAGGAAAAAGAACATTATGCGAAAAGAAGGGATCCCGAATTAACCACATGGATAGTAAGGTAATAGTTTGCTCTAAAGGTAATAGTTTGCTCTAGTCTTATCTATCATATCACATCATGATGGTTGCAACTTTGCATGTAAGTAGAAGATGCAAAGTTGCAATCACAATTAATGAGAAAACAATCGTCACTAGATCCATCATGGATCTGGCCAATGGATCTTCTGAGAATGAACGGCATTTTCGACTATTTGGATTGTGCTTAGCTATACAAGCTCGGAAGCAACTCAACATTTTCTGTTAAGCAGATAGGTATTAGGTACCAGAAAAAAAAGAACTACTTAGATAGTATGACCGTGGATGTGAGATCCTGTGTTAGATATTTTTATTTGCAAAATAGTATATATCTACTCAATTCTAATAACACAGTAATAAAACAATCTTATCTATCAGTGCAAAACACAGTAGCATCTTACTTGCATACACAAACAATCCCAAAGGCAATCAATCAAAATCCGACTCAACCTTAAGTACACCTGCATCAATCATTCAATAAAGCGAGATAGTGTTGGCAATCAGTGCACTGTCTCCCTGCCTATCGCAGAACGATGCGATCCCCACTCGAGGCGCTCAGTTATTGACCCGTTGAGCTCTCGGCGGCTATACACGTTGCCACTGCGCGCGCACCCTACCGTTCACATCCCCGGCTAGCTTAGTCTAGCTTAGACCAGCCACGAGATGCCTGCACCCTGTGACTCTTGCAAAGGTAAGAAAAATTTTTTTAAACTACATTTTTGGATCATTATTGTCGTCTTCTTCTTCTGCGTGTTGTGTTTTGTCTTTTCTCCACGTGCTTCTTTTGTTTTTGTTTTGCCGGCTGGACTGGGACCAATTGGGGACGGTTTTGCAAATGACGCAGTTAGTGGTCCTTATTGGATGTAATTTGAGGCCGTATAGATTATGTTACTATAGATGTTTTGTTTTCTCTGCGGTAAGAGGGAATTGTGAATGCGTTTAGGAAGGGTTTTCTGGAGTAATGAGTAGACTGTGACGTTTTATGGTGCGGGTAATGAGATGAAAGCAAATATAATTACGTACTTGTTATCATATAAGTGGTCATTACGTCCATTGCTGTCGTGTTTAAATTAAACATTGTACTAAATTTCTTCCAAATCAAATTTACAAATTACCATTTTAATATGCACCGAAACCTTATATCCACTGAGATTTTTTTTATTTATGACAATTCTTGCGAAATAGAGAATCCTTTTTGGAGAATACTCAAAAAACAAAGTAATCAATACAACAAGTACATTGAAATTGTCTAGACTTAGATACTAGACACGTGGGTAGGTAATAGGTATAAGCTTCAAAGCTATAACAAAATACTTCTACGGAAAATTGAGAAAAACAAATCAATAACAGCCCGGTGTTGTGAGGAACATTATATGTCTTGTGACTCAATGGAAAATTAAACGATAACATTAATAGGTGTACCGAGTAGTAGTGTAAATTATGTACAAACGCCAGCACGCCAAGCTACTACAATCTGTCAAATTTCTTTAATCGACTTTCAAATTTATCGCTAAAGCATAAGGTTCAAAGTTGATTGGGAAAATTTGACAGTTTTGGGTAACTTTATGTGCTGGCATCCGTACTGACGTCTGTGAAGAAAATCATCGTGAAGAAACCTAGACTTAGGTACAGTAGTCTGAAATCACCTACCAGTCCTGAGCAAGCGTGATCAATGATCGTACCTTCTCTGAGGCCTTTGCCCTGCAGTATGACAAAAATAGGCTGGTACAGGCCAGCACATCAAGCTACCCGAAACTGTCAAATTTTCCCAATCAACTTTGAACCTTATAAATTTGCGATAAAGTTGAAAATCTACCTATTAAAGAAATTTGACAGATTGTAGTAGCATGATGTGCTGGCGTGTGTACCATAATAAGTAGACAAGGTTTAACTGTAACAAACAAAACTTATATTAATTACTTAATCAATTACTAGAAGCTTACATAACATAATCAGCTTATAATGTTCCCATTGCTGGGACATAGGCCTCCTTTCGGTGAGAGGGAGTGAGCCGTAATCCACCACGCGGGCCAGTGCGAGTTAGCAGATCTCACTCTAGAAGCTTTATAGGAATTAATCATGTTTTCAAGTACAAATTCAGTAATAATAACACGTCATTAGAATTCCCGGAGAGATCGAAGACAGCCCCTTTTAAATTTCGCATTTTTTCTCAACATTTCTCTAAGTATAATTATGGTGGACTAATCACTCTGGAAATTCAGCCCCAACTGCTTTTTAGATAGTATTAAAAAAAAACGGATTTCTAAACGTATATTTCAACGTTACTTGAAGTATTGGTTCAGGAAATCAGTTTTTTTTTTCGTGTTTAGATATCAAACCCACCACGTCTATAAAGTTTCACTAGCGAATTTAATTTGACCTCGTAAAGTAATAGCCCAATACTAATACCAGCCAATTATTATTATTACACGAACGTTAATCACCACGCTTGATCAAGACTGGTTGTCGATTACCAATACTGGACAAACTGAACATAATATCTCCCAAAAACAAAAGTGTAGGTAGTACGCGGCACGCCGCCACGTTGGTTAAATGGAGGTTACAATTTACTATTTATTAACGAGTACCAGCCTAGCTCTGTAGTTTGGTAATAACAAGAATTTTAATTAGATTTGTTAAACCAAGAAATTTATACGTTCCATTCTCAGTGGCTCGGCTTCGGGACAGAAAGTTCACTCAATTGTAGATTGTAGACCAGTTCCCACGACACGCGAGGTATCTAAAGTTGAATGTACTTACTTAGGTGAGTAGGTAGGTACCTACTATCTACTGTTGTAGCTTTGTTTTGTGTGACCATTAAATTGGAATTGATTAAGTACGTTTTATGAACTCAATCGTTACTACTAAATTGTCCATGAACAGACAGTAAAATACCTACAACTAAGTAGGTACCTACAAAGTTACCAAATGATTCATCAAACACCAGGAGTTTTCCTCAAGAGTGCTCGTATCTATTTACTCTTTGGGGACGTCTATATGAGAGCCAGGAATTTGAGATAATTTTCAAGTTATGGAACAAGAAACTGAATGTCATAAATATTTAACAAAGGAAACTGTTAAAATTTGTATGGGAAGTGGTCTATGATCCAATAGCGATACTGTATAGATATTTCTGTGGGAATACCTCAACTATACCCTTGTGCAAAGGGGCATCAAAATCTAACCGGGCAGTTTTGAGAAAAATAATACTTTAAAATTCACATTTCTTGCTACATTTTTATATTTTAAAAACGTTTTAACAGGTATTTCTGACTTTATACTACTTAATAAATATGGTTTTCTGCTAAACAAAGTCACTTACTACCTCGACAGTGCTGAATTTCAGTTTTTTTTTTTTCGTTTTTAACCGACTTCAAAAAAGGAAGGAGGTTCTCAGTTCGTCGGAATCTTTTTTACATTTTTTAATATTTATATTCACCGATTTCTCGAAGACGGCTAAGCTGATTTAGAAAATTCTTTTTTGTTTGAAAGGGTATACTTTACCAAGTGTTCCCATTGTCACCAGGTCAGGTTTGAATGGGTATTTCTGACTTTATTAATGTGTTTCTCTACTAGGCAAAGTCACTTGTCCACGCAGCTTTTTTTTTTACTTACCGATTTTTAGGGATTTTTTAAATATTTATGTAGGAAGGATATGTCTTAAAACAAAAAATTACTCTAAAATACGAAAAATAAGAAGGAACTCTATTTGTAGCAGCAGAAAAAAGGGTGTATGTAAAAAAACTTTTTATACATCACTACATAGTATAAAACAAAGTCGCTTCCCGCTGTCTGTCCCTATGTATGCTTAGATCTTTAAAACTTCGCAACGGATTTGAAGTCGGTTAAAATCGAAACAAATACTAAAATCTAGGAAAGAAACACATTAATTAAACATTATAAAGTCAGAAATACCCTTTAAAACGTTTTTAAAATAAAAATGTTATCATGAAATTATGTATTCTAAAATATTATAATTCAGATTTTGTTGCCACTTTGCACAAGGGTAAGGTTGAGGTATCCCCACAGAAATGTCGTAACAGTATCGCTATTGGTTCATAGACCACTTTTTAATGTTATCATGAAATTATGTATTCTAAAATATTATATTTCTCAAAACTGCCGGGTCAGATTTTGATGCCACTTTGCACAAGGGTATAGTTGAGATATCCCCACAGAAATATCGTAACAGTATCGCTATTGGTTCATAGACCACTTTTTAACAGTCTCCTTTCAAATTCCATTGCAACCAAAAACTTATTAGGACCTTTTTTTTACAAATGGTCACTCAAAAATCAACTTAGAATACATTTCACTAAACTGACGATGGTATGTATATGATCTGAGATTATGAACACTACTTTAAATACCACCTACCCCTCCCTAAGTCGGTATGTACAGTCAGCATCAAAAGTCGATAAACTATCATTTTTACATGTTATTAAATTGACAACAACTTTTTTCAATAAACTGATTTTTAGCTTTTCACATAGGTAATATTCAAGAGTATATATTCTAAAAAAAATTCTTCTGCTGCACTTTTGAACAAATATTTTGCTCAATAACTAAGATTAAAAAAACTGAAGTGTTAATCAACTTTTGATGCTGACCGTACCATAAATACAGGGTTAAATAAAATGAACTAGCGAAACTCCGCAGGCGTGATGAGAATATCTAAAAAATTATATTTATTTAGGAATCGACGACCGCTGGTAATTACTTGAAGAATGGGTTGAGGAAATATGTTTTATCGTGTTTAGATATCGGCACCAAACACGTCTGTGAAGTACACACAAAAAGAAAGCTGATTTTTTAAGCTGATATTTCAAGCGAATACACTAACTGCGGTCCAAGACCCCACAAAAAAACCTCAAATTAATTATTTTTTTTGCTTTGTCATGTTTAGATAATATGATATTATTATATACTGATATTAGATATAATCATCACATCGAAGAAATTACGCTAGCTAATTTCATTTGACCCTGTATATCATAAACAGTCGTCTCTCTTTTAGAAAGCCTGTTATAGTTATCTCCTTAATTATCTAGATAACAGGAGACAAGACGTCTAGACAATCTTAATTGGTTAGATCGAAAACATAGATTTGGAAAATTCGATCACGATTTTGCTCCACCAATTAGGTATGCTGTAGCGTAGATAGGTCCTGTCTGGTCTTGATACCGGTCTTTAACAAATGCAACTGAATAAATCTTTTGGGTACTCTAGTAATTATAAGTTACTTCCTCATCGTTTCTGCCAACGATGTTCGCACCGCAGTCAGCTATGTTTTGTGCGTGTGTTAACAAAAGTCTAGCTCACCAGCTTTACGCCTAGGAGAGCGTTTGACCAACACCAATTTTTCAATTTTTTGATGCAATACCAATTGTTTTTTTTTTTTTAATCAGCAAATCAGACATCTTGCGTAGTAGATTCCGGTACACTATCTCGCACAGAGGTTCAATCAATCAACTCAGCCTATCGCAGTCCACTGCTGGACATAGGCCTCTCCCAGACTGCGCCACAGCACCCTGTCCTCCGCCTTCCGCATCCAGTCGACCCCAGCCACCTTCTTTAGGTCGTCCGTCCATCTAGCGGGGGGGCGTCCTGCACTGCGCTTGCCGGTACGCGGTCTCCACTCCAGGACTCGCCTGCTCCACCGGCCATCAGTCCTTCGACAGACATGGCCAGCCCACTGCCACTTCAGTTTGCTTACTCTGCAAGCTATGTCGGTAGCTCCGGCTCTTTTCCGGATAATTTCATTTCTGATTTTATCTTTCAAAGAGACTCCGAGCATAGCTCGCTCCATAGCGCGCTGAGCGACCTTGAATTTGTGGACCAGCCTGACCGTCAGTGTCCACGTTTCAGCACCGTATGTCATGACGGGCAGGACGCACAGAGGTTGATTGTTGTATTATTTGTTATGATGAAACTTGGTGTGATGAATTTCTGATGCATAGCAAGTCTCATAAAGTTGGAATTGTAAAACAGCCAGATGAGATTAACCAACAAAGGGCCTGGGACCTGGATGAAATTCGCACAGGTCAGGGAAAACAAAAGGAGAAGGCCAATAATAATTAGTACGCAGAGCAAGTGAAACGTAGCTGAACATATAATTACAGGTAGTAAAATGTTGATGTTGTTACAGATACGTGCGGTGGCGGGGCGGCCGCGTGCGGTGCCAACTGCACCTGCGGCCCCAACTGCGCTTGTGGCGATGGCAAACCCTCTGGTTAGTATAGTCAACATTACTATCTTGCACTTATTCCAATTTATTTGGGGTACGTCCGTAACATGTCTTTTTCTTCCATACTTCTCGGTAGTCACCCCTTTTCTAGCCATATTATCTTTCACACAGTCCATTCAACTCAGCCAATATGCAGTATCTGTAGATGTTATAAAATAAATCGAATATCGGCGCCGTTCTTCATGGACTAAGGTTGGGTATTTAGGACTTTTAAGGTGTATCCACATATATACAGGGCCGCGTTCGGGAAGTAGAAGGACCGTGCCCGAACAGGGACATAAAAAAAATTGTGTGTGCATTTTATATGAAGTCGTTTACACATTGTCAGTGTCCGGGTCGGTGACGGAGCGTCAGTGCCTGGCTTGTGTGTCACGGCTCTGTCACGTCCCTGATATGTGTCGATAGACTGAGGATCAACGACATTCTATAGGCCGTCCGCTTAACTGAGATGTTGCCTGAAGTAACAGCTCAGTGCAGGGGGATGTGGTGACGTGATGCGAGAGCTCAATGATTCGTCAACTTGTGACGACTATCACCCCTCCCGCACCGCCCAGCTACCTCAGGCAACGTCTCAGTAAAGCGGTCAGCCTATAGCAGCATCTTTCTACAGGGTTTTACGGAAAGGGTATATCAATATAAGCGGGTTGAAGAGTGTATCTGGTCTAGAATCTCTGTACAAAATTTCAGCTCAAAAGCATTAACTTTGAAAATGCTTAATATTTTTTTATTTCGACATCACGGCGCTGCAATGGCGCGCGGAGGTGTGATGTGCGTGAACTAGGCGCACAGACACACTACAGATAATGGATAATGACCCTCGTAGTGCGGTGACACGTTTGTTATGATTTCAATTTAATAAACTATCGAAATAAAAAAATATTAAGCATTTTCAAAGTTACTGCTTTTGAGCTGAAATTTTGTACAGAGATTCTAGACCAGTTACACTCTTCAACCCGTTTGTATTGATATACCCTTTCCGTAACACCCTGTATAGCCAAAAATTTATGTCTACAGATTGATGTTAATCATTTTCTAAATTCCGAGTTTGATATTTATGTGTTATCTTTTTTTTTTTCACAGGTGGTAAGCCATGCTGCCAGGGAGGAGGCAAAAAGTAAAATTCAAACTTCAAATTCCAAACTCCCTTTTCCCAAATGATGCTCTATTTTAAAAATTATATAATCTCTATTATATCGTAGATTAATTAAATAGCCGTGTAACTCATAATACAATTATAATGTAGTTGTCTTTATAATATTTAAAATATAACTGTCGAGGAGAAATATTGTGTCGTCATGAAATAAAATTAGTTTAAGAAAATATTAGTATTACAATGAATGTAGCTTATTTAGGATAGATTATATTCGTCTCTGCTTATGTATTGCTAAGTGTAGTTAATAATGATTGTCACATTCAGTGTTTATGCTTCGTCTCATTAAAGGGATTATCCTTAGTACTTGTAATACTCATTAGTTTAGTAAGAGAAGTGGGCACGCACACACACACTATGAATCTGTGTAGTGAATCTAGTAAATAAGTAACGAAATGTTTGTGTTTTATTTAAACTTACCCCTTGAAACCATACTTTTAAGTTTTGCTATAAATAAAAACCGGTCCAGAGCGAGTCGGAATCGCGCACCGAGGGTTCCGTACCATCATACGTTTTTAAATTTTCATCGGCAAGGCCATAGCGAGGCCTATATATAGAGGCCTATATCGTCAGAGAACTTTAACACTGCGCACTTGAGATTACCAGTTGTGACAGACAGACAGACTGAGTCGCACGCGCACCATAGGGGTTCCTTTTTACCATTTTGGTACGGAATCCTAAAAACAGTTCCTACACGGTTGTTTTGACACACCGAATTTTAGATGAAGCTCTACATAGACGAAGTTATTTTTTAATCTGATATGCCATACTAAGTACCAGTCGAATATAGCCCGATTCAAACTTTATGGCAGCCCTGAATTGCGCTAATCGTTGCGCAGTACCTACTTCACTCCTTACCCCCTCTGACAAGTGAATTTTCTACTGCGTAGCGACTCTCCTTATGTTCCGCCATAGAGTTTGAATCGGGCTTTACCTACCGACTGTAAACTGTGACTCTCCTACAGCTGTTCTTTGTCTGTTCAAAAACCCCATTTTACTTCTCGCGGACGTTCTGCCTAGTAGTTAGGTGTCAAACAGACGAACAGCACTTTGCTGTCGACAGAGCCAACTTCAGCTGTCGACAGAGGCAACAGCTACTGTCGACAAAAGCAACTGCTGCCGTATTCGACACGCCGACTGCTGCCCACCCAGGGCTGTAGCTAGAGTCGAATTTGAGGTAGGGCAGCATTGGTTACAGGTAGGGCGAAAGTAAAAAAATTGATCTGCCCTCGAAGCACGGGCTCCAAATCAATCACCATGTATATCACTGATTGACCTCTAGCTGACAGTGATGTACAGACGCCAGCACATCAAGCTACCCCAATCTGTCAGATTTCTTTGATAGATTTTCAACTTTATTACAAAGGAATAAGGTTCATATTCAATTAGGAAAATTTGACAGATTGGGGTAGCTTGATGTGCTGGCCTCTGTACATTCAATAGCTATTCGCAGACAAATAATTTCTGTGACAGAGCGTGAGCATGGCGTGACTATTAAATCTTCAATGATGAAGAACAAGCGAACAAGATGGTTGAACTTCCAGATTTGGATGTAGAGATCCACGTCTGATTGAGAGTGAGGTGGTGGTGGTGGTGGTGGTGGTGGTGTGGTTGGGTGGTGATACGAGTAAATAGATACGACCAAAAATACCATTGTTTCTGCAAACTTATTATAATAATTAACATAATAATTAGAGTTGCCACGAATAGTGATTTGGCCGAATACCGAATACCGAATATTCGGCATCGCTACCGGCCGAAGCGCCGAATATTCGGCGGCCTAATATTCTGCACAAAGTACATGCTAGTCGAGTGCGTAAAGAATAATGCAACAGGTCGCGACCTGTCTCCAAAGTGTCTCCCGGGAGTAGCGTGTATAGTGAGAGGTTGTTTTCTGAAGCTGGTATCATTTACGACGAAAAGCGTAATCGTTTGCTACCATCAAATGCTGAAAAACTTGTTTTTATTCATCATAACTTGCCACTGATGAATTTTACCTATTAAAGTAGTTATTGTAATTTAATAATAAATACAAATCTTGATTAATATGATGTGTCTTTTTTATGATTTGGTATTCGGTATTCGGCTGAATAGTACCTATTATTCGGCCGAATACCGAATACCAAACAAAGTGGCCGAATAGACCGAATACCGAATAGTAGCCGAATATTCGTGGCATGTCTAATAATAATCCATACTAATATTATAAACTCGAAAGTAACTCTGTCTGTCTGTCTGTATGTTACCTTTTCACGCTTAAACCACTGAACTGATTTAGATGAAATTTGGTATAGAGATAGTTTGAGTCCCGGGAAAGGACATAGGATCGTTTTTATCCCGATATTCCCACGGGATCGAAACTTATGCGGGTGAAACCGCCGGGCGCAGCTAGTAAAAAATATTTAGGCTGAATTCTAAGATTCGCCATGTTATTAAAAATGAGAAGAACTTCGTTCAGATTTTCAGATCAACTGATTTTTTTTTTTCAAAGGCCGGAAATACCATATCAGTCATTCTCTCATGACCCATTGACAGCCTTTGAGGCCTATTGATTGCAGTTAAAGTTGAAAACGTAAATTCGCACACTGCAGTGCTATCCTATCCTACACCTATCGCTACAATTTTTTTTATCTCAAACTATGAACAAACGATTTAATTATAATAATTTAACTTAGTTTTTGGTATTTTTAAGGTAGGGCATTGTGGTTTCAAGGTAGGGCATTGCCCCACAATGCCCCCCCCTAGCTACGGCCGTGTGCCCACCATGTCGACAGAATTGTTGCAGCGCGTCGCGAACGTTATTACAGTCTATTTGAAGTCGACTGACAAGGCAGCGCGCGCGCTGCGCTCATACTGTAGCTGTCGCCATTCGTAGGCGTTTGCTGTCCACGTGTCGACGGCAAACGCCGACCAATGGCGGCAGCTGCAGTTGCGTGTCGACAGCTGAAGTTGGCTCTGTCGACAGCAAAGTGCTGCTCGTCTGTACTCTGCCTAAATAATGTCGTCCATAATATAGAAAGAAAGAAAATTTTTTTATTCTGCATGATGAAACCGACATTACAAAAAAAGACATAATATACACACTTACAAAGTAGCCCAAAAGCTTCGTACTCAACCATAAAACTTTAATAGTTTTATCCATTGTTTGATATGGGCAGGGCAGGCACAATTTAATGGCCTATTTAATTAACAATTTATTTTCCTGGTGCTATCTTCTTGAAATAGTTTACGTCATGAATATATAATGTAATGGTGTGACTATAATTTAGCCTAAACTAACCACAATTCGCTTTACTTATAAACGTTGCTTAAAGTTAGGTGACAATTATTAGCGTCTGTCCATACATTTTTGACGTCTAAACGTCTCTTAACTTTAAGCAACGCTTAAGAGGGATATCTCGAGATTGACCAAGGAAATATACGGGTTTCCATACAGCTATCAAGCAAATCTGCAACTCTTTCTTCTATTTAATGATACAAAGACAGGGCTGTCGAAATAAAAGACGAAGTTTCATTAAAACATATTTTTATTTCATACGACAATATGTATATGAATACAATAATTATATCTTGGAAGCGATTAATGGGACTTGTTGTTTCAAGATAATTATAATTCACACTTATTTCTATTTGTATCCCAAATAATTAGGAATCTCTCTTAAATTCTACAGTTGCATACAAGAGCAATACAAAATATCTTGACAAGTAGTCACTTAACAATGCAAAATCGAAAAACTTAATGAAAAAGATATAAAATGAGTTCTCATTCAAAATTCAGTCTCACATCAGCAGCCATATTCCTTGTTACCCGATTACGAAGCCAAATGGCGGGTAATGCTCACGGAAAGTGATTGTTGATGTCAAAAATAAATCATTCACACTCGTTGTAGAAAGTGTAGTTAGAACTTCTTCGTAATAAAAATGAACAAATACAGGCAACACTGTTGCGGTAAGCAAATTAATATCTTTATAAAAAGCGTAATAAACTACAACTACGAAGTTTGTACAAATAACAGCTTTGATACTTGCTACTTTGTAAACTTGTATAATTAAATCTTTTATAACTAGTATTATAAATCTTTATAACTATGTTCCACAAAATAGTTTTTAGGTACCTTGTTCGGTACATAACATGCACCTAAAATAAAATCAGTTTATAATAAACACTTGGATATACTTATTAAACTCTCTTCAACCGAATAAATAGAACTCGTTATACAATATAGTTTCGTTTTCATACAATCTCAATTCATACAACAATATTGAAAAATATATTTCTTAATATTACAATAACAGACTGTAACAAATGCACTTTGTTTTCAATTCCACAGTTATACATTACAATAAAAAATCGTACCATTTTATTAGTAACAAAATATTATCAACATGGCAACCCTGAATTAAACGTCAAATCAAAGTTTACACTCACTCTAACTTACAAGCTACAATAATAATACGGTGGAATTTTAGTGGCTCTAATAATTAGAATAAAATCGTTTCCGATATTATAATCTTCAATACATACCTAAGTAGGCTCCTTCACTATTCGAAAAAGTTCTATAACTAAACAATCATTTTTCGCAATCATTTCTCTTTCAATCAAGCAATCAATATCTTAAAAAAATTCATATCTCTTTTTTTTTTGTCTGATCCATTACTATGAAGCCACTGAAGTGCCACCGTATACAATAACATAGTTGATCACAAGTTAAACGATCACTGAGAAATCACGAGCCAACTTCTAACACACTACCAGAAAACATTGCCAAATGGCATAATATAACATTCATCCGAGGCGAATTACATCCACCTTTAAGGTTGGCATACTATCACACCTGGAACACATCTATTTTACGGCTGGCAACACCCATGGTCACTGACAGCCGCCTATGGCGAGCCAGCATGTGCCATGTTGGCTAGCACAATTTTAAACAGTAATCTTTCTTTGATAGCCAGAATTCACTCTGGCGACTGCCTGCCTACAGCTGCATTCTCTTTCAAAGAGTTATAAGTTAATGAAGTGCTGCTTAGCGAGCAAACGTGTGCGACTGATCGACTATGTTGGACAGTTAATTAGTAGAAGTTTCTTTTACGCGAACTTCATTTGCTTTTTTCGTGATTTTTTTGCATCCTATAAGCATCTGTCACTGATTGACAGCATTTTACAGGCTTGCTTAGTCGATTGGCATTTATTTTGGGGATCTGGCACATATCTACTGCAGCTGGCATCCTGGTATGGGAGGCAGGCAGCTGCGGCAGGCGACAGTCACCTATGGCATTAGTTCCTCTTCACTGTCGTCATCTGAATCGTATACGGGCGCTCCGTTTCTCATTTGGATGACTGACTTCTTTCTATGGCGTTGCTCCTTCTGGTCCTTGTTCATGTCTCTGCGAATAGAAGAGGTAGGTTTATTATAATTGTGTGAGAGTATGAATCTGAGGGTTAGGTAGGTTTTGAACTGTATCTTGAATTATGGGATTGTCTCGTATTGACTTTCCTCGAGGCCATAGGTGGCCAAATCAATATGGCTGAAATCGACGTGTTTGTATAGCGCATAAGGCATTCATCAAATTGAACGAATTCAACATCCCCAAGGAAGGGAGCCCTCTTCTCTTAACGTCACTATAGACAGTGCTAACTACAGATACATCAAAATGGGCTCCATCCCCAGTTGGTTGACGATCTACAATAAAAACTAACCTGCCATTAAAAAGAGGACGTAACGCACTCTTGAGGCTGGTGAACAGATACGGGTATAGTCGCTCCTGACTGGCCAGCAGGTCACGAGCACTCCCCAAGGGTTCCGACAGAGATGCAGCCAGGGACTTGTCTTGAAGATCTTCGCGGGCATTTAGGGCTGGTCGCTTGTCTGTGGAACTGCATGCTTCGGATACTGTACGGTCCAGGATGTTTTCTTTGCTGGAAGAAGAAAAAAGTTTCAGTAAAATATGTGCTGATAAGGGAGTTTTCATGTTGAGGATATAGTGACTGGTCTACAACAGGCTTACTCATTCCTTAGGCACAACACAACAGCACATTTGAAATGCGTTAATTCCAGCAAAATTGTTCTATGATTGTGTCGACCATATATAACGACCGTGTACATACTAGGTACCGACAACAATAGTCTTGTGGGTTTTTCCAGTGAAATCTGAGTATATTTCACTGGAAAAACTCGCCTTAGCTTTGCCTTAAATTTCACTGGAATATTCGCCACTAAGCAGCATTGCCATATAGCATATTTTTTAAACTTTATACTCTATCTTTACTGCCATCACTATTAAAATGTTTGAAATGGAGTTGAAAAAAATTGTTGTGGTTCTTACCTATTATCCTCGCTGTCATCACTTTGCGCGGGACTGTCAGGTGGCGAGAGTGTGACGTCACAGGGGACGCGGAAGTCGGGTAGGCTTCGTGCGCACGCGAACGCGGCCAGAGCACGCTCGCGTACGTATATGAACGGTCTTATGATGCGGATTTCGTGGTCTCTGGAACAAAAGAGATGAATTTATAGTAAGTATCCCCAAGAAAAACTCTTCCCGTTCTTAGACCGTGTCCCATTAGTGTCCTTGATTTCTATTGAGCACGATTTTGTGTTTCGTGGGAGTCCCAAGAAAAACAAAATCATACATATGTCAATGAATACTAACCGTCAGGTAAACAGTTCCAAGACACACAATCCACCTATTTTTTGCATCTTTCGTTTTTTAATAAGAATATCCTGGTATTTCCATAAAATTTGTTTTACCAAGTGACTACAGTTGATTTCCAATGTTTATTGTAGAGGTCTTTCAAGAGGCTGCTCACATATGTACGTGCTGTTGAGACATTTCACTTACCGCAGCGTATAATGTGGCTTCAAGGTCCTCAGGGTGCCAGCATGCATGGCAGCTGCTACAAACGCCGTAGCAGCTCGGTCCAGGTGCTGTGCAAGCGCCGCTACGCCGTAACCGTGCGCTACGGCCGTGGAGATGGCACGCTTGCGAGTGCTACGACGCGACCAGCGTGTAGCCTCGGCTGCTAAACTCCAGGGACTTGTGCAGATGGCATCTGTGGAAGAATTATAGTGAGAGATTGAAGACAGTTTTCAGTAAAAGCCTGGAGTCTCCTATTAAACTGTACCGGTGAAATCTGGGGTCGGCGTAAACATAACTGACAATTTTAAGGTGACTCGAGCGTTCTAAAGTAACTACATCTTGCCATATCAGCAAGGATCTTGATTGAATCTTGATTGAAATGAACTACGAGGTTGAGTATGATTACTTAAGATTGTATCACTTACGATCTGTCTCATCCTCTTCAAACTTGTCTTCGTAAATAAACTTGACACCGAGGGTTCTGCAGTAGGCCATCAGGTGCAACGGGTCCACTTGTGAACGCGCCTCGTGTACGAATAGAGCACCTGTAAGAAAAAAATGATAATTAGTATCAGTTCAGGTCTACTTCTCAGTCTTGGGAGTGTATTGAATGATAGTCAAATTCTCCTTTCAATGACAATGTGGTATTTTAAGTCCTAAGATTACCATGTCTGCGCACAGTTCAGCCACTTTCGACTGACTAACGAAGGTGAAGCCTGGAGGAAAATTAGATAAATCCGGCGTTGCGTTCACCAGTTTTATCAAAGTAGTTTTTATTAAAACAGCAATAAGTCCCTTTATAAAAGCAGGTATGGACCCAAATTCCCTTCGGAGAAGTGTAAGGTTTATTATACAAGGTCAAATTAAATTAGCTAGCGAAATTCTGCAAACGTGATGGGTATCGATATCTAAACACGATAAAATAAACTGATATTTCAAGTGACTACACTAACTGCGGTCGATGACCCGACAAAAAACCATCATACCCATCACGCAGATACAGATAAAGTGGATAAGATAGAGATTAAAACAGAAGACGAACTAGCACGAGATCGAGGAGGGGGGTGGAGGGGGGGTCGTTGGGGTCAGGGAATCCAACCGGAATAAATCGTATTTACGGCTAAATAATGTGGCAGACTGTTTATGCTATGCTTATGCCAAAGTAATAGGTGATAATATATTCTTACCAATACTGAAGTGTATGCCTTTAGCCCTGGAGTAGAGCTGGTACTGGTGCAAGGTGTGCAGCAAAGCGATGCAGCCGCTTCCTCCTGATAGGCAGATCAGCACCTTGTCTCCTGGTCGGATCATGTTGTACTCGTGGATGGCCTGTAAATAGAAGACTTGGATAAGGAACTGCTGTTTAACAATAGATACTTACTGTCGAAAGACAATTGATAACGATTTTTGGAAGAAAATGAGTGGAAGAAGTAGGTACTGCGCTGATCCCAAATAAATTGGGATAAGAGCAGGACGTTCATGATGATTTTCAAAAGATCCTAAAGGGCAGGACTTCATTCATTTTGAAACCTTAATTTTGATAAAAAGCGTCTCATTTCATGTGAAAGGCGAGTTTTTATTTTTGTTCCATGATATTTTTCATTTCTACTGATACCTTCCAAAAACCTGGTTTGTCTTTGGTCAAGTTAGGAAATTAAAAAATATCTTTAGCCACCACATGCTTTATAAAGCACTTGGCGAAAATTGGTCAACTACACTATTTGTTTTCCTGTTCTTTTTGTAGTCGACGCATTATCGTCATTCTGATCTCAATATTGAATATTGTACGCACCTCAACAGTGGGTTTCCACACGGCTCTGGGCGGGCAATGCCAGTTGCTGTCATCATCCAGTGTCAGGTCTGTGAGTGACGCGTCACTGCAGGCGCTGCTGTCTTCGTGTTCTTCACGTTCTTCTTCCCAATGAGGTTTGAAGGTGGGGCAATCTGACTCACTGTAAAAGATGTTTTTTGTTCTTTAGGAAGATATTAAACAAGATCTCAGGATGCTGATCGAGGAGTTTCTATTAGATGGTGATAAACGGTTGGGAGAGAATGTCGCCATTATTTCTTTACCAGTGCGTTTCATTATTTTGTAAAATGGGTATCGCCCTTTCGACTGTACCTAAGGCAGAGACTCGGTTCAAAATTTTAGTTTAGTTCACATTGGGTAATACCCAAATTCGGCAGCTCATACATACCAAATTTCGGCAACACTAATTCCACTTTATGTGTTAGCGTGCTTATAAAGATACATTGCCAGAGCAGTGCTGGCCCAGTGGTAACAGCCGCGGCAGGTCGTAGGTTCAAACCTAGGCAGGCGCTTTACTTTGTGTAAATTATTTTATCACCACTGCTTTCAACACTGCATCGTGAGGAAACCGGCATGTCCTAGAACCATAAATTCGAAGACATGTGATATCTATCAACCCGCACTGGGCTCGCGTGGTGGATTATGGCCCACTCCCTCTCACCGAGAGGAGGCCTGTGTCCCAGCAGTGGGAACGTTATAGGCTGATTATGCAACAATGTCAAGTGAATCAACTGACCTCCTATCATAGAACCGTTCATCAAGGGTCCTCTGGTCGGTGCCGTATCCGCTGGAGCGAGAGCTTCTGTCAGAACAGCTCGACGACGCGTTGGAGGAGCGACTGCAGCGCTTTGAGTCAACTACTGTCGTTGTGGCTCTAGAACAATAGATTAGGCCATA
Source organism: Amphipoea oculea (assembly GCA_945859645.1). Lineage (NCBI taxonomy): Eukaryota > Metazoa > Arthropoda > Insecta > Lepidoptera > Noctuidae > Amphipoea > Amphipoea oculea. Next base: position 17,121,690 of record OX243865.1, on the reverse strand, counting down.
AGTTAGTATGGAAGAGATGGTTTGTTTAGTCGAATGGTGAAGAAAAGAGAATATTTGGGATAGAACCGTTTAGTTTGCGGCAAAGGATTAGCATTGCTCATAACAGGGTAATTTGTAAAGCTAGAGGAAAACCATGTTAAAAAGCAAGCTTGGCTGCAAAACCGTTTTTTTATTGTGTGGCAACCCGCGCTGGGCCCGCATGGTGGATTACGGCCCACTCCCTCTCACCGAGAGGAGGCCTGTGTCCCAGCCGTGCGAACATTATAGGCTAATTATTCTTATGCTGATCGGAGACTCGTGGAAACTCTCCGTCCGGAGAAGGCAGTTACGCGTGTCAAAAATCTACCAATCGACACATCACGAAAAACAATCTCGCTATATTAAGAGGGCCGCGATCGCACCAACTCTTCTCCTGCACTTGTGAAATTTCGGGGAACAAAGTACGGATATTTCTGTTTGGATGATAATGGCAGCATTTTCTCACGACCATCCGTCAATGCCTATCTCTTAAGATGCTCAGGTTGAGCAGTGATTTTACGTATTGATGTGTGTATGTGATGATCTTCTTATTCTTAGCGTGTCGATAGCAATCTAAATGTACTCAGCCCATAATTCGGCTACTTGTTTGGCGCCATCACTAGCGTCCATCAGTTCCTGTAACGTGCAGCTGACAGGACACGTAGGGCACGATTTTAAGTGTCCCATCGTGATGATGAAATCGAATATTGAATTGCATCGTACTATATCGTACCAATACAATGTTTTGTTTCAATATCATCAAGTGCATTGGCATAGTTACGGTGAATGATGCGTTAGAAACAAAACGGCACGTGACGATCTGAACTTGGGATCAATCAAATAAAGTGACAATAGCATCGGTGCTAAATTGCTAATATTGCAAGCGAGATTTGTTGTTGTTATCAAAGTATGAGAAGTTTTCAGTAAAGTGAAATAAATTGATCATAAAGATATACAGGGAGGCAGGGAGATCGACGCGCCATCTGTTACCATGGATTCGGTACGTGATTTTGAACCGCTGTGTTGAAATTTTTCGTTGGTTATTTTTTTGAAGTCAAACTTCTTTACGCACGCTTGACTTGGGGAGTAAGCTGGCGAACGCGTGACGTTACGAAAAGTGTGATCGGACGAGGCGAACGGGAGTTGAGTGGGGGATATAAGAAAGAGAAAGCAGTGCGCGCGCACATTTTCTTTCTCTCTTCCTCTCTTAGCCAAATACGTTTGAAGTTTCACTTCAGTCGTGTGGTCATAAGCACACTCGGTTTTTTTTTATTAGCTTCATATAAAATACTGGTATTCAGCTGCATCCGGTTAAACTGGAAGACGACCCATGCGCGGTCCGAGGGGGGGGGTCGTGGGGGTCATGACCCCCCCCAAAATCATTCAAGCTGTCGAGAGTCTGACTGATTTACTCGTCTTAGTAACTTAAAACTGTGCTTGAGCCGCGAAAACCCCGATTGGCATATTCAAAAACATTAAGAACATCGGCAGACATGAGGACTGCCGACTGAAGTAAAAACTTAAAATTAACTATGAATTAATGACAGTGGGTTTTTTAACGCGCCTAAAAATATTTTCCTTTAAAAAGCCAGTTATGAAAATATATAATCTAGGATTCAAGAGCGAGAGAAGCAAACTCGGGATATGGGGCACCCCGCTCGTACGTGAGGTTGAAAGGCTTAGGTAAGGCCAGATTCCTAAACCTAAGCTGTTGTGAAACGAGCTTAAGCTTTTCGTCATAATTCGATAGACTAAGTTCTCGCTTTGTATGACGAGTAAAAGAAAACAGAGACTATTCAAGGCGGGGCGCTATAATTTTCAGGCTCGCTACGCTCGTTCTTGCAATTTACATTGGTTCTTGAGCTTTTTAACCGACTTCTAAAAAAGGAGGAGGTTCTCAATTCGGATGTTTGTATTTTTTTTTTTTTTTTTTTTTTTTATGTTTGTTCGCGCATAACTCCGTCGTTTGCCAACCGATTTGAAAAATTCTTTTTTTGTAGGAAAGGGTATACTTCCCAAATGGTCCCATGAAAATTTTATCGAAATCGGACAAGCGGTTTTTGAAAAATCAACAAAAATCAAAAATTTATCTACATTGTCTACATTAACGATTTTTTTGTTTACTTTTTTGTGGGGTAGGTACAACTAAAAAGTGAAAAATAAAAACTTTTTTACAAAAAAAAACAACCGACTTCAAAAAAAACACCACAAAGTGATAAATAACTTTAATTTCGGAAGTCGGTGTCAAAAAACGAAAATGCGGAATCAACGACACCGACTTCCGAAATTAAAGTTATTTATCACTTTGTAGTGTTTTTTTTGAAGTCGGTTGTTTTTTTTTTGTAAAAAAGTTTTTTCTTCAAAAGTCGACAAAGCAAGTAATTCTTAGTCCTTTTGGAATGATCGAAAGAAAATCGAACCTATCCGAGAGTGTGCAAAATTTTCGAGCTCGCTTCGCTCGCTCTTGTATTTTAGATTCTGATAGCTACTTGAGGTTGCCTGCATAAGTCGACAATGTAACTCCTATTTCTACTTGAAAATATAAAACAAAACCTAATCAAACAGAGGCGGATTGTTAAAATTTTCGAGCTCGCTCTCCCCACCCACACACAATCTACCGTTCTAATACATACGACCCATTTTGCCGCATTTAAGTAACACCCTCCCTATGTAAAAGCTGCGTCCCTGAATAGCGTAAGTAATGTGGAGTTGGAGATGTACATGAACCTTATCATATTATCACGCCTTTAATCCCCAAAGGGTTGGGCAGGTGTATACCTTCATATGGTACTGACACGCACATTTCGCCAGTTATTAAGTGAAATGTCATAGAGGGCGAGCCTACTGCCGCCAACCGGGCACAAATCCAGACTCCAGGCTTCTGAGAAATTTCTGATGGAAAACCCTTTAACACTTTACCCAACCTAGGAATCGAACCCAGCTAGGACCTCATACTCAGCAGTAACGCTTGCAACCACTAGACCAACGAGGAAATGTACCTCCCTAAAATATTCCTCGGCACCCATGATGACCCCCCCCAAAATCTTAGGCTGCGACCGCGCCTGAGACGACCTTAAAATAGTTGGGAAAAGGCTAGGCAGATGATGATGTTTTTTTAAATTTGGTGTCTTTTCAATGAAACAGCAGATTTTTTTTTGATAACCGACGAAAATTTATATACGCTAGGGGGTCTAGAATCTAGCTTGTGTTGAATTCATATATAGTTACAGTTTGCACGTCGATGTCCACCTGCCACTTTGTATAAAAGGAAGAAAAAAGCTCATTAAAAAAAAAATTAAAGATATTTTTGCCAAAAAAAAAAAAATCTTCTATCCAAATTAAAAGTAACAACTGGTTGACAGAATGAAATATTGTTTTAGAGGAATAATATGAGATGCTTGGGTGACATGCTTTGATTTATTGCCAAAACTTTACCCGTGGCCGTCGTGGCCATTTTGGTTTGAATTTAAACTTCATTAAAATCTTGCCAAGTCGTCGGCGGTTCTAGTAAATGGTTTAATGACCTTCTAATTACCATTCCAGGAACTGCAATGAAATTAGTTGAAATAGAATTAGAAACCGTGTTTTATTTTTATGAGTTCTTCTATTATTAGAGGACAAAACTCTCTCTGACTTGGTGAGGTTATTCAGAATTAATTTATTGAAGTGGTATTTTAGTAATATCAGTTTCCAATCTTCAGTCGTGCATGTATATTGGCTGACACGGTGATCTAGAAGTGGCTAAGCCTATGTGGTTGTTACTGCCCTAACGGTTCGAAGTATCTTGGAGGAACATCTCAATCTTTATCATAATGCCAATCAAGAAGGTAAAACCAAAAATGTCGAACGTGAAAAACGTATTTATGCATTACTACCGCATTGTCTTTTCAAAAGTAAGTAAGTTCTAGGAACCAGTAAAAGGTGTAGTTTTTATAGCTAGCCATTAAAACCATGACATCATTTCACTAAGCACTAAAACGAGTCCACCTAAAACTTAATGAATTTTAACTAAGAGACTTACCTATTCTGTCTTTCAGGGTCTTCGACAAACCCGACTCTGCCTTGCTCCGTGGTTTCGCACCTCTTGGTCTGCCTCACATGGTCTCCAGAGCAGACTGGTACACCTTCGATGATGTCGGGAACCTCGCTCTTCTCATGCTTTTGGCATATCCGTATTCTGCCCTGGCACTTTCTGGTCTTGTTTGTTGAATCTGCAAGTTAGTTTGCAAATGTTAAAAAGGTATCGTTTTGTGCTATGCTGGATTCCTAGGTCAGATTATTAGTACTTATATTTTCGAATAGGTTTACTATCACTTGCAATTTTAGTGTAAAAAAATTGTGCCCGTGTTCAACGTAAATACAATAATTATGGAGATGACAATATGACAAAAATTAAAACACTGACAATACAAATGGCTATGAGTATTTTGGAACTATCAAATAAATCGTAGTAGCATCGAAATTAAAAAAGTGATTAAAAAAAACTATACATAGGTTGACTACGGGCTTTACCAATCATTGACTAGTTATGGTGACTAAACTATTAATTTGGTTGAATTTACGTATGCAGACTGGGGACGTCATTATATATACGCAGTTTAATTTGTTGTCGTCTCCACCTTATACTTGGCATGTAACATAATAACCATGTTTCCGTGTATATCAAAAACTAGTCACAACCTGCTAGATACTAGAAATTATGAATATCTTCATCAATTTTATTCATATTTATTGACATTAAAATTTTCGGTGTCGACGAATCGAATAAACGTGAACAATTCATTGACACCACTTAGCAAAGTGATTGTGTCCGGGTCCATTCGGAAAAATGAAGAAATAAACAAATGATAAACTTACCGAATTCTAAAAATGCATCAGTTTCTGTGAAAGTCATGTTGATGCCACTGTCTTGCGAACTCACTGAAGGATTTTGGCACCAGTTTTTCTTGGTACCACAGTGTTTGCAAGCGACGTCAGTACAACTCGCTTCGTCGTCCGACAATTTGTTTGAACTTAAAGATTTGGGAAGAATCGGAGAGTTCTGTGTGGTGACCACTTGGATGATAGTGTCGGGTGTCGAAGTCTCACTTGAATTGAAGGAGATACTGTTTGGTCCTGAAGCCTCATGCGAGGGTGTGCCATGTGATGACTTTGGCGAACTTGTGGTTGGAGAACGCTTGCAGTAACGACTGTCATCTTCGTCATACTGAGGCAGAAAGATAGGACTAGTAGGACACTTTCTCAAACTAGAAGTCGACTTTTTGAGGTCCAATCCCAATTCTGGCCCAGAACCGATTCTTTGTCTTCCAGTTTGCGGCGGAGAACTCTTGCGGGAACACGACCCAGTGTAATCTGGTGAAATCATCTCGTCAACTTGATTGACCATCTCGCGAATTTCGTGTTTCACTTCCGAAGCCATTTCTCTCGACATACCCATTAGATACTCGGCTACGTCTATGACTGATACTGAATTCTTATCACTCTGACTAGAATTAATTGAGTTCATGCTAAGATTCGACTGTTCGAGCGAGTCTGAATTCTCTAAGATATCGTCTACTTTGGATATGACCTCACGGATCTCTGACTTTATTTCTGTTGCTATCTCTCTGGTCATTTCTTTGACGTAGGCCTGGATATCCTCTGAGGTTTGAGAGTTTAATGACGTAGTTGGTGATGTTCGGCCTACTTGGCTGCAGTCAGATATTGACGTACTGCTCTGTGTACTGTAGAGGAACGCCTTTTCGGGTGAGATCATTGGGTCGTCCAAGGACTGCAGGTCTGTTTGACTGCCACAGTTACAAAAGCCTGATTTTTCTATGACGTTGTTCGGGCTGGTCTCTTTCAAGCCCAAGTTTAATTTTGTTTGTGCACTGAGTGCTGCTGGAGGACTGTCAGAACCCAAACTGTAACACCTTGATCTGATTAGCAGTGGTTGTCTGTTTTGGGGTATCAAGCGTAACGGTGACACAGACTCCCCAACAGCAAATTGCACCGGATGTGGCGTCTCTGATTCTTCCTTATGGGTTTCCCTTAAACTTGATTCTCTCGTAAATAACTTTTGTTTATGTTTCAGTCTAAATATATGGCAGTCGTCTATGGCTGAAAGACTGAAATGTCTTGGCGAAGATCCCAAAATAGGCGAAGAAGTAATGGAAGACCTTGTATTCATATTTAGGCTCTTTCTTGCTCCCGTATACCCTGATGGGTCAAATGGCACAATGTGTTTGACATTGCCCGATCGACCTAGAAGAAGGTCGTGGGCTTCTTTGGGCAGCATAAACCATCTAAGATAGTCAATGCGTGGGTTAAAACTAACTTCTGGCTCAGCTGTTGAACATTTCATTGCCAATTTTCTCGCTCTGTTGAATAGATTCCTCGCTGTTTGCAGAGTTTCGGTGTATGTTTGAGGGAATATGCCTGGACCTGAAATGAAAAACAAATGCAATTAAAAACACAATCACTGACGTCAAAGCATTTAGACGTGAACGTCTAAATAAAAGCGAAAACTGACCAGAAACTCTTCGCTCCTGTGCAGTCATCTTTCCGTCATTGAACCTCAGTGAGTGCAATGACTTTCTGTCTCTCAGTACTGCACAAGTGTGATGTCGCCACTGCCCAGATTCAGGGTTCACGACGTATTGTGGCAGTATCTTCCAGCCTTCTGTAGCGACCATTTTCAAGGCTTCTAGAACGAATGCCAGCTCAGAATCGGTCATGAAGAAGGGTAGGGACACTCTGCAGAACCCAGGTCTTAAGTGTTCATTGTAGATGGGCACTTCTGGAGCTTTCACATCACTCATTTTCCTCACCCTAGCGATTTCTTTTTGCCTGTAAGATAAATTCCATTGATAAATACGAGCCTGCTGATATTATATGAGCGCGCAAATTATTCGGCCTTGAGATACAATTAACAGGTTTGTTATATGTATACATAGCCCAAATGTTTGTGCTTCTAAAAATACAGGCGACGTTCAAGATCAATTCGTAGGCTAATAAATGAATTCGTTGGAGATATACCAATGATCTGTTGGTGCTGAATTAAAATTGACGTACCTACCTACATATTTCCGCCTTTAAACCTTTAGTTATATTACGACAAGTGTCAATAGACAAGACGACTATTAAAACCATTTTATAACCATTCATAACATTCCAAGTCGGTTTAAACAAGATACGCTTACCACCACCTGAATTTACCAGTATTACTTATTTTCCCATAATAATTCTCACAATCAATTGCGCCTTGAATTTCTATTGACGCCTTAATTTTATAGTTATTCCAATATACTCACGCTTCGACGTCTAATAGTTTCTCATATTCTCGTAGCAGTTGGTCGTCAATCCCAAGGATATCAGAGCCGTAGTTTAAGTTGCTAGAGAGTCCCCCTCTCGCTTGTATGCCAAAGACATCATTCAGGACTGCACAGATGAAGTTGTGGTGCAGGAAGGTTCCTCGTGGGTGTTTCACCATCAGAGAGAAGATAGGGAGTCTCCTCACAGTTGGAGACAGGTTCCCCAAAAGAATCAGCTCCGGAATATTCTTTATGTGAGAGATAACTTGCCTGGAACAAAAGATGTTCAGAATCAGCACACAAGTATTTCGTTTCTATCGTAGGCACAGATTGTAGGCGTGCAAAGGTCATTGTCCTAATAATCCCCAGCTTTTGTTTAGGCAAGTAATGTGTGTAAATACACGTAAACATAAATTGAATTATACCGGTCTTAACAAAGCGTTTGTTGTCGTTTCATATTATGGAATTTCTGGAATCGCAGTCAGAATTTACTTTGAGCTATAAGGTTTCATAGGAGAATATATTACTGCATGAATATTGGTATTACCTAAACTATGTGTAACTGAATTAATACACCTTATGAAAGTAGTTTATTCAGAATCGTTTACTGAATCGATATGACATTTTTAACATGGGTAAATCCAAAAATTAATTAAAACTACGTAAATTACAGTCACACTTCCGCTTAACAGTCTAAACAAACCAAAATGGACGAAGTACCTACTACGGTAGCCCCTTATAAGTGTGCGACTGTGTGCGTGCATATATTTGTAATGTGACCACAACTTTCTTCCACAATCAGTATAACTAATTTAACAAATATACAATGTTTTATAGAAAAATTCAGTGTAAGTATCACGACTACAAGTTAGAACATCATAATATTCTAATTGGGGTGTTTGGTGGTGTGCGTTATTGGCGAGACATTTTGTATATCTGTATAGCTATATCTTACACATCTGACCAGAATGTATTCAGTATGACACCTTCTAGACAAGCACATGATACATAAACGTGACAATAGCACGCCATAAATCACGGAGACAATAAAACAATCTGCGTAATACCATCATCACATTCATCACTCATGCTAAACAATTTAATCAATTCATGGGTTCACGTTACTCCTAACGTGGTTATAAGGCTCCGTTCAGCCATCGATTACCAAGTAGAAATTACATATACAGGCTATACGTTCATTATATCTGCATAAGCCGTCAATTAGCACATAAATTGCCATGCCTCGCTGGGGCCGCAGCAATAAAAGGTAAAAATCAATAAGGCACTGTGGTAGAGTTCACTGTTAACATGCTGGGCTTATGAAAAATAATTATGTAAACATCGTGTTATTGAATTAACGCAAAACCTCTTAAGGGGTCATTGTACTACTCATTATTAACAACTTTTACTATGGGAACAAACCTGAAATCGCAAAAAAAAATCTGCTGTTCCCTACATTTATGTTCGCAAAACTCGTCAAAATGTAGGGATCAGCTGTTTTTTTTATAATTATTGTGAATCTAACGACTTCCACGTGAACGAAGTCGCGGGCAGAAGTTATTTGGTCTACATTTTTGACTTTCTACTTTGCTTGTCCCATATCAACTTATAAAATTATCAACCTTCACATTTCCTGAACCAAGCTAAAGATCTATATATTTACAAAATATGTTATTAGCTACTGACCCACTGATTTTTACGACTCGCCAACTGATAAGCATACGGATATACAGTAATGTCAATACCTACATTTTGTTTTAAATGATAAATGGTGAGCGCTGTTCTAAAAATTCAGTTGGTAACTATGTTATGAACCGCTTTTGAAGCTGCAGATGAATTAAGAGACATCTTTGATCCGACCTTTTCAAAGCATGATAAAATCTGCTCAGGAGTTGTTTATTAGGACTATAGTTAAATTACAAAGCTTCATATTGTCCCAACATTAGATGTCTCAAAAACGGTATAGGAAAATATTGTTAGGAAACCGGCATGTCTAAAAACAAAAATTCGAAGATGTGCGACATGCGCCAACCCGCACTAGGCACGCGTGGTCGATTATGGCCCATTACCTCTTACAGAGAGGAGGCCAGTGTCCTGGCAGTGGGAACATTATACTAGACGTCTTTAGGCTGAATGATGTTGACGACGATGATGATATAAAAATGAATGCTAAAATTGGAAACAACCACTGCATCTACAGATTCTGTTTCAACCAAAAATATACTGGCATTGTCGTAAACGTAATAGCATCTTTCACCAACTGAGCCAAATCTAAAACAATTCTAAAGCTACATATTCTATTTCCATCCTTCTACGTTCTTATAATTGCATAGACTTTAACCGACCGACTTTAACGTCACTGAGCAGGAAATAGGTACTGATACCAACAGTATTGATGTACTATTGACGGCAGACGGAAGTACACCGGCAAGACTAACCTGACGCGAATGAATAAAGCTCATTGTTGATGCACTATATTTAGAATAAGCCGTCAGCCTTGAACTCGACGAACTATCACCTCGATTTGTATTCAAAATGGTCGGAAGATAACATGTGTGGTTGTTGTGAAGGAGAGGTTTTATCTATTGTTTGTATAAATTCAGTTTTTTTTTAATATATTTTGTTTTTAATTCGTTTCAAGTTTTGATAAACCAATGATATGAGTAATGATGATATTACAAGCGATAGAAAAGACCATACAGCTAATGACGTAATAAATGACTTCATTTTCGCTAACACGTTTTCTTTACGACCCACAATGAAACGTGCAAACTTTATGATCTATGGTACAGCAGTAGGTCAAACGAAAGATAGTTCGTCAATTTTATGACGACCATTCAAAACAAAAGAAAGTAATAAGACAATGGTATGTACATATGGGTCACTTCATGGACAATATGACAATTAATTCAGTTGCCAAGTTATGTGGGACAGCACTTGAAACTGCCAGAAACTAGGACACGTCCTATATTAGAACAAGTGATCGTGACACTGGATCTTTGTAAGTTAACTGTTAAGACAAATATGATAAACCAAATATGAATCATACTAAAATTATAAAGACGGAAGTATCGATGGAACATCGTACAACACAGAATATGTAAATTATATCATATGTAGTACTAAAGTATATACAAATTTGATGTAAAACATCCCGGGCAAGAAATTCTTAAAAAATAACTTATATCGTACAATTTCATAGAACTTTCATAACTTACGGTCATAAAACCATCTAAATCTTCTGCAATATAGATACTTACTTCAAAACAGAACCTCCTTTTTTAAAGTCGGTTAAAAAGATCGTTCGTTCGTTTCAAACAAAGAAATTGAGGTCAGTGAAGACATAAAACTATCTTTGGATGTGAATATTCGACTGGATACGGATCCCAAGACTACCATATCAAGCTAATGTTTGGACTCTTGCCAAGCGCTTGCTAATAGCGAAACTTTAAGCCCCTAGCTCTTAACTTAAACACGTTCTTTAGTTCTTTAGTATCACTATTGGTGATATTTTAAGTTAATTCTATTAATAACAATACTTCTTTAAGGTCAAGGACTGTAGTTTGTTCTTTATCTTTTACAACTAATAAGAATTTTAAATGTTCTAATTACAGTCTAGTTTTAGACAAGTCACCGTCACCATTGTCAATATTTTCTACATTTTTATTGAACCATATCACATTTTCCCTAAAAATGATAAACTTTTTCACTTGTTCAGATTTTTCCATTTACGTAAGCTAAATAAATGTCAAGTAGAATTTTTCTGAACAAATGGTTGAAGTTGGAGATTCTCTAGAGATTTCTTTATTGAATTTGCTCAGAACAGATGACGTGCTTGAACAAAGGTTGAGCTGACGCACCCCACACTGCTTTAACTCCATTTGTATTCAAATCGGACTAGAACTAGGGCATTATGTACGCTTCCACACATTTAAATAAGCTCATCTATTGCATATTGAAATGTCCAACGTGTGATGATGGATGCAGACAGTGCAACGCAAATGATAATGGTAAGAAATCAAATGATTTTCGAACCAGCTCTCGCGGTACGCGTCCAGGTCATCTCGCCATCTCTTTCTGGGCCGACCTCGGCGGCGCCGTCCATCTTTAGAAACCCATTGTGTGGAAATTTTTGCTCAGCGGTCATCGTGCATACGGCTGAAGTGACCCGCCCAATCCCATTCGTGCTTAACTTCTACTTCTACCCGGGAGAAATAAGAAAAACATAATTCCTGCTGCGTGCGTTGATGAATCTACTAAATGTTTTCAATGTAAATGCCTTGTCAAGTGCGGGAGTTAGCATCACCTTTGACTATTCCGAATTGCTTTTCATCATACGGTAACCACACATAGTTATCTCCAGCTTTATTTACGTTACCATGACCGCCATCTAAAATTAATTTCATTCAGGCTCCGGGAAAGAAAACAGCAATATTTCAGTTTAACAGCGTCCGTACGTAAACAATTGGCCCACATCGGCTTTACCAGTGAAACAGTACATTGCGGATGGCCTCGCACGAGCCAATAAACTTAGCATTTACGATGCTACCGGGATAGGGTTGCCTTGCAAGTACTTGCAATCTTAACGACCCCTGTTGGTGGACGAGAATTTTATGGTCTTAATTATCAGGCTAAATGGGGCAACTTCTTTGCCATTTTCAGTTAGATTATGTTCCTGCGCGGTCAATTTTCGGTTCGCTACCAGTTCTTTCGCATTGGTTATTGTTTCGTCTACTTCCGTCTTGTCTAGATTATGGAAGACATGCATTTTTCCGCTAGCGTGTTGATGAGTCACAATGATTAGAAGTTTGAACTGCTCAATAAATATTTTCTTTATGGTATTTATTTATTTTTTATCGATTCCAGATGATAACTGTGCCAAAGCAGAGAAAAAACCTTTCCTTATAAAAAGAAAAAAGTCTGGCCCACTGCATATTATCGATTTCAGGTCCAATTTTTTTTTTTTATCTAACCTAGCTTCTGCCCGCGAATTCATCCGCGTAAAATTTCATCTTCCCCCGACCTACCCCGTCGCATCGCATCGCCTGCCCGCGCTATTACTTCGTTTTCGCTTAACGTTCTTTCTTACTTCTTTTCCTTTTTGCTCGGCTCCTGTAAGTCCTTTTTTTTCTTTTTTTTTCCGTTAGCCTGTACTGTCCCACTGTTGGGCAAAGGCCTCCCCCATTTTCTTCCACTAGTGTGATGTTTAAATAACCTGTAGCCGTCCGAGTCCGGCGTCAAGCAGCCTGTTTTTTCGTCGATGCGTGGGAGTTCCAGTGCCTTAGGCATCTTCTGGGCACGCTCGTTCCATCATAGACCTCATCCATCGCTTTCCATCAGGCGTGAGGTTAAGAGCGGGCCCATTCAGCAATAAAAAATAAGAAAAAACTGTCTGCAGACTGGCAACCCTACCCGGGTTCTGGGGACTACCGAGCACGGGTACGCTGAGCCAACTATACGGAGGCGCTTCCATTTAGCAACAATAACCTTGTTACAGGCATTTCGTTGTAAGTTTACCTAGCCGTGCAGGCGGCGCCCAAGAATATAGTGCACCTTTAATATTATGAGATAATAAAATTTTATGTTCCTGTTTTCTTTCGGACTAATAGATAAAAGTATATTTTTGTTGTTTTAAAAGAAGGTGTTTTAGAAGAAGACTTGGGTTAAAGAGTTAATACTGCTGTACCTGTAGAAGTATTAGAAATGAAGGGTTTATTTGATCTTGAAATCGTCAGAATAAAAGTCTAGTAATAAATTAAATTCAAGTAAAAATATGTTCAAAGATTGATGTCATAACTTCGTAACTGGAAATATTCGTATCATGCACAGCCGAATGAATTTGTATTGAATTATCACCAAACCAGTTGTCAACCAAAATAATATATACTTGTAGTTACTGTTGTGACAGTTATTTTTATGTTGGAATTCAGCTGGTCTATTCTGCAAAATATCACCGTGAAAACTGAAGTGAACTTCAAATTACCTGTCATTCCACCTGATGGAGGTATTGGCATTAGTGACAGCTCACTTCACCTCAGTTTTCACGGTGAATTTTGACGGAATAGATCAGCCGGTCGATTCTGTTAGAATCTCACCGTGAGAAGTTATGTGAAGTGAGCTGTCATACCATCTAATGCTAGGGATTGACACTAATGACAGCTCACTTTAAGCTCACTTCACCCAAGTTATCACGGTGAGATTTTTACAGAATAGCACTACTGCTGAACTCCAGAATGAAAACAGCTGTCAACTTCCACAATCCAAGTTCTTTTATCGTGGTTGACAGCTGGTTGGTCGAATGAACTTGTATTGATAATTCAATACAAGTTCATTCGACTGTGTATGATACGAATATTTTCAGTTAAGAAGTTACGACATCAATCTTTGAAGATATTTTTATATTAACATATTTATTCGAAGTTCCAGCGTATTTCTCCAAACTTTTAACAAAACTCATAAAATATCTCGGTCCTCACAGTTACGACCTACCTACACGTTCCACTATTATATCTGCTGATACACACACACATTCTATTTCTTGACCAACGCGGAAGATTTCATTTTAAAGATTTAGTGCGAAAATATTTATATTAGTTTTCCTACAGTTTATTACAGCAGCGAAGTTTGTTTTGTACCTAACAGAAAATCAAGCGAATCAAAAGTTAAAAGAATGTCAAAGGCGCTATAAAAGATGGATATATTTGACAGTGAATAATGTTAGATCAGCAAATAAATAATGTAATATTGTCTAGATTTTTTTTTTCACTTCCCCTTTCGCAGGTCTGCTGGAAGAAATTTCTAAAGAAATAGCAGTAACTTTGTACTCAAATTACCATTATGTCGTATCCTTATGTATTTTACTGAATGTACATAGATAATAAAATAAACAAATGAGTAAGTATAGTAGAAATTTTAAAATAAATAAATGAGTATAGTCGAATATTATTCTAAAATAATAACAACCTCTTTGGAATGACTAGCTTTCCTAGTCATTTCAAAGAATAACCTAATAAGGTTCACCCAAGTTCTTTATCTTGGGTCAAAAAACGAGGGTACCGATTTGTCAAAAAACAACACATATTATAATTTTTAAAACGCTAACTTTCATATAATGCGAACCGTAAAGGTCTTATTAACACCTTTGAGACGAAGACAGCATACCAACAAAACTGATTTGTTTTTAGAGTATTTACACGTGTAGACCATCATAACACATGTAATTTTTGATATCGGTAGTCGGCACCACTCGATCACACAATGTCATGATAATGGCAGTGAAACCAACACCGTACAAACATACATTACGTCATCGCTTGCTCAGAACTCAGCCCCTTGTATTCACTGCCCTTGATGTACTTATCTATAGGATAACTAAGTAGGGTGAGGATGAATTTGTTTACTCGCAATTTTGCTGTGTATGTTATACGATGTGCCTACTTAGTGTTTTTATTGACATCTACTTTATAAAAGGCTTTGAACGACTTACCAACTGAACTTCGACAAACCGTAATACAACAAAATTTTATTTCGATTGTCCCTGTCACACTGTATTATTTATCCCCTGCTGTCATTCTCTCTACTTCGAAAGTCTGTTTGCTGTTAAGATCCAATCTTTCATGAAGTAGCCTCATTCATCTCTCTATGGCTTGAAAGCATTATCTCAACGCGTTCGTCTAATGTATTGTCCAAGAAGGTAGTAAAACCGTTGTCAAAATCCTTTAAAACATAGCCACATAAGAAAGAATGCGATACAATTTGGTTTGCAACCACCACAAAAAAGTTGTAAATGTTATAAAAATAAATAGTAACGAGATTGCCGGCGCCGTGCAAGTTAAACACGCTGCGGAACAAACAGGCAAATAATTGTACACGCTTCCAGTTACGAGTGTGAGTTACGATGCGTTTGGCATTGATATTACAACGCAAAAATTATGGAAAAGTTCTGTAAAGACTCTGCACGAACCAGACATGTGTAGCGCTTAAACGTGTGGCTTTTGTGACTGCACTGCCGATATAAGTTATGATAGCAAAGGTTTTTTTTATAAATAACCCTATGTCAAATCATAAGGTGCACAAAAATAAAAATGTCATGAGCTGTGTGGAGACATTTTTCAATGAACCATTAGACACAACATTGGAGAAACTAGGTGAAGCACGGGTCCGGACCCATTTAGGAAAGCATTTTTCCTTGGTGTTGCAATTGCAGTTTTTGACATTGGACTGACCAAAAACGGTGTAATCCCCCATAATTTGTTTTTATTTACTACTTCTGCATACAACAATGTAAAATACGAAACGTAAACGACATTTTGATATTCATAAAAATATAACGTTAACATCCCATAAACGTACTTTTTTATGTCGTATCATGTTAAACGAAGCGGAAACTATTAATTATGTTATGTTATTAGCAACCATGTTTAAAATGCATGTGTTCTGTTTTCCTTAAGGACTGCACTTTGAACTTCTCTATGATAAAGCACCGCAAAATATGACAATAATAGCATTGGAATAAATTTAAATAATATATATTCGCTATTATTGTATTCTAACGTATACCTAAATCTCCGAGCTATCTAGACGAAAACAAATATTACTTAAAATAAATGTTCTTGTGTATCGATTTTATTCAATTTCGAGCGGCCATTATTGTTTAAATCTTTGGAAAATTTAGCGCGGCCTTATTTTTCATGGGTTTGTATGCTTTTGTCGTATTTACGTAAAAATGTAGCCGAAATAGACGTGTTTACGTTATGATGGTGATGTTGAACTTTTGATATGTAGGTAGATCTTTCTGGTTAGAAAGGGGATGACTGCCGAGATGACGACTAATAGAGACGTATGGAAGGAAAAGACATGTTGCGCCGACACCATATAAATTGGGATAAGGGCAGGAGAACGATGATGATTTATAGAATATGATATGAGGTTACCATAGATTTGGTAAGAAATAAAACGTACTTCGTATCATAGAAAACAAACGAAAACACCATACCTAGAAATCTTCTTTTATACATATCACACTATTTTTATCATCGAAACGGTCTGAAAGCTATCGTATTATACAACACAGTTCACCGCCCTAAAATTGGCCAAAATTTATAGCATTGGACTTATTACAAATGAGAATAGCGTCTCCGTTCTAAAAACACGAAGTTTTGTTATGAATTATATTAGATAACTAGCAAATAAGATTTCAATCATAAAAATCTACTTTTATTTCTTGTCACATGTCATTTTTCCTTTGATACGCGAATTTACTATGTCATCATATAATTCCATCATGTGATCCGATATCTGCCGTGACCGTGTCCAAAAGTCATTGAACGGGATATTTCTGTCATTTCTGGGGCAAAAATAAAATGTATTGAAACAATATGATTGTGAAATAATGTTTTTGTTTTTAATGTTCACCCCGATGACAGTAAGATGGCTTTTATTGGGGTAAACATGTAAGTGCTAGGAATTATTTTTTTCACTGAATGAGCCAGAAATCAGCACGAGATCATAGGCCAACCAGCAGCCTAATTGCGGAACGCCAAATCGTCGAAACGATTCTGATCAGTTGGCTTCATTTCTATCACAATTGGCTTCATTTTACGATTTTCGAATTGCGAAACTCTAGTTTATTATGAAACCAATTATGAACGTTAAGGCCCTGCGCAGAAACTAGAGTTTCGCAATTCGAAAATCGTAAAATGAAGCCAATTGTGATAGAAATGAAGCCAACTGATCAGAATCATTTGACGATTTGGCGTTCCGCAATTAGGCTGCCGATCCTCCACCCATTGTGTCACTCATTGTAAAATTTCTACATTTATGTCTGTAATTGCTATGGTGTACATAATAAAGATTATATATCTTCTTTCTATACATCCATTATTTAAAATTAACGTTTTCTAGGTTTCCGGACATAATTCTACTAAGTATCGCTTTGATCTATTGAAATCCACTTAGTCCTAGTATTCCTAGAAAGTGCTAAACTTCAGTCGTTAGGTACAGCGAAATCCTGATCAGGATAAGCCGCTTGACTGCACAAAGGGTCTAACCACCCGATGCGATTTCTAATTGATGGAATTAACATATTAAGTATAATTATATCGCACTGACCACGGAAGCTTGGCACAAAAAAAGAAGGCCTATAATCAGCAGTGGGTAGAATAAGACTGCCAATTATCATGTTAATGCAATATATGTCTGATATATGCATTCACGAGACAGGGAATACTCGTGATTATCAGCAAATGTCTTGATATCTAGTTTTACTCTGCACGAGACCGTAATTTGACCTCTACAACCTATAGGCAAAGTTTTTGCAGTAAGATGTTATCATCAGTCATGCACGTGGATTGAATATCAAGGAACAAAGATAACATTGTTAGATTTCTCAGTAAAATGACCCTAAACCGTGCTATGTGGTTGCGTCATGCATCTGCGGAGGGGTGACCTCAAGATGTTAGGAAGGTATTCAGATGTATAGACAAGGTCTCATTGATAACATATTAGGTATTGTTGCTGAATTAAATCTTTTATAAAGGTTTGAAGATAAAAGTGCATCACATGGTGAGTTTTGAAAATCGACATTGTTGTCCGTTGAGTCGCGGGCAGTGGCCGGTTCCTTAGTCAACGTTTCATCTAAAGCGATACCTGTGCTTCAATTCAAAGCGTTCAAATAAAGTAAAATAAATAATAATAGTCCACAGTATAGGAGAGAATAGACTGTTAGTGAAATTAACAGTTTTCTTTTTATATTTAGGAAGTTAGGAATTAAGCATAATCTATACAAATAAATAAAGCTGAAGTGTCTGTTTGTAATGTCAAAATAACAGCTTTTTGCTAAATGCATATGAAAGATATGTATACATATACGGTAGGTAATTATATCAAAAAAAGTGTGTCTGTTGGTTCCGGCTAATCTCCGAAACGGCTGGATCTATTTTGACGGGACTTTCACTGACAGATTGCTGATGTTATAAGGATTAACATAGGCTACCTACTTTTTAACCCGGTAGCACGTTCCCATGGGATAATTTCCGACATCCACGCGGGCTAAGCCGCGGGCAAAAACTAGTCAACACAATAGATATTAAAATGAATGTAAGATTAGTAGGTAGTACTTTAAATATAAGATCCCCAAACGGGTAATCAAGGTGATATAGATGACCTTTCTCCGATTACTAATCCGGATACCGGATACGGCCGGATCAGCAATAGACTTGAAAATTAAACTATAACCTCTAGAAATAATCATAACACTATTATCCTTAACAATAAAACTAAAAAGAGACCGGAAATATTCAGGAAAGAAGAAATAAAGTGAGCAGTTAAATATCGCAATGACGCATTTAAGTTCAAAGGTGGCAATAATGCAAAGTTATGACAATTGCCAGCCTATCCTTGGGCAATGAAGTCATATGGGTCTACTGGGTGAATTGTTCGTGAACTTGTTATTCTTGTCTGCTCTGTGGGATGATAATTAAATTGTGACTTCTGTCGACCACAGCAGCTTTAATTTTTCAGTCTGTGGTTTGTATATGGGCTTATTAATACGTAGGTCACTATAATAAGCTACAGTTTTAACATCTGCTCAGCATAAAAGTTTTCGTGGGCGACTTTGGAGGTTATCTTTTGTAACCATGACGATTAAAAAGGTCTTATTTTTTACCAAGACTCTTGACTTTGTTTGAACTTAGCTTATAGAGACAAAAAAAATGCTATACATAAACTTTTGCCATTGTGATTTCTCATTGAACTATCAACAGTGAACGAACTAAAAGTAATTTCTTTCCATTAACATTGCGAACACGGACGCTCGTCGCCACATAGCAACTTGTTCTATTTCAGGCGTCAGTTCCTCTGACCCATTTACCGGCTTTCGAGGGCAGTGCTGCAATGACCCGGATTCGATGCCCGTACTACGCTCGTACGTGGACATTTGCAGAAATGCGAATTCGAGACGATAGCCTTGCGCAATTATGTGGCTTTTAAATTATTTTGTTTGATTTTCCATGGATATGGTTTGATGGTAGCTTAGTTTTTTACGCATAATAGTGTGTATTTGTTATTAATTATGGTCGTGATTAGATCACCGGTAAAGAGATACAAAATAAAAATATCTATATGTAAATCTAGGTGAGATCAGTATTATAATACCATTTTTATTTTTTTATATGAAATGGGTTAGCTTTTGACTATATTCTAGGTCAGAGGTGACAATTAATAGTATTAAACAAAATATTTAAAGAAAAGTACCTGGACAGAATCAGTGAAAGCAGAAACAACTGAAGTCCTTTTTATGACTGATACTTACACATACTACGGTGGCAATTAAGTACCGGGAATTTGTCAATAAAAAACAAGAAAATGAAGTTTTAGGAAAAGTTTTACTATCGACCTTCACAATAGTCTCTCTCTAACTCTACACAACGATTCCAACGTTTCTCCCATGATTGGAAGCACCCTTGGTAGTCCTCCGAAGTTAGCCCGTTAAGCACCACGGTTACAGCTTCTTGGACCTCTTGTACGCCGCCATGATGAGTTCCCTTGAGGTGCGACTTCATTTTGGGGAATAGAAAAAAGTCGCAGGGAGCAATATCGGGGCTATAGGGTGGGTGAGGCAACGTTGGGATGGCTTTTTTTGCCAAAAATTCTTGCACAACGAACGAGGAATGGGCCGGTGCATTGTCGTGATGCAAGATCCAGCCATCCTTGGCGAGTTCGGGTCGCACATGAAAAACACGAGCCCGCAGCGCTTAGGCGACGGTCAGACGTGATCAACATGCGCAAGCGATCAACATTCGCGTCGGTACGAGAGGTGACGGGAGCTGCTTCACGTGGATCATCTTCCACCGATTCACGCCCTTCCTTGAACCGCTTCGCCCATTCAAACACACGCGTTTTTGACATGCTATCGTCTACATAGACAACCTGCAATTTTCGGAGGATTTCCGAGGGTTTTTCGCCAGATTTCAGTAAAAATTGAGTACCAACACATTGCTTGTGTTGCATTTTCACTACGCCACTAAAAAAGTTACTTGCAAAAAATACGCATAAAACACAAACCATACGTGCTATCTACTTCAACTTTGAACTCTAATTAAAAGGAGGATCCCCCCTCTTTGAGAGATGATGACGAATGAAAAAGTGTTGCCAGTTTTTTAATTATAACTATATTCCCGGAACTTAATTGCCTAGGTCCAAAAGAAATACTACAACCGCGCTTACAAACATCATTTCTTACAATACTGATAGCTCAAAATTACGTCAGTAGGGGGTTATAATAATAATAGCCTCTAATCATCCGCAGTATTTGATGGATTCGCAGAACGGGGTTGGGTTAAATTATCGGTAAGTGTTCAGTCAATTGGTTCTTCCCATCGGAAAGCGTTCAATGCTGAGTTAGGAAGCGAAGTATTTAGTCATCCGGCGACGCTTCCTCTGGTGCTCTCAGGAAAACGAGTTTTATATGAAAATCGGTTTATGTATTCACATATTCAATATTCATGAATAGATATGCAATGAAATGTTGCATCGGTATTTTATATCTCTAAGTCATGGCTTGTGTTTTTTATTGTCATATTTTATTAAATGAAAATATGATCAGTTAACTGAAAAAACTAGTACCTAGAGCCAAAATTGCCAATTTAAATAAACAAAGAATCACAGCAACAGCAATACCAGGTATAATCTGCATGACAATGTCATTCTACCATACAATCAATATACTGCAACATCTAAAGACGAATGGGTCACGTGAAATTGAGAAGGCGCCAAGCGTAGAAAAAAGCGGTGCCGACTCACACTGCAAACAAATCGTTTTGGCGAGGGGACTCTGCGCCAACATTGTTCACATTCATTCAATGAGTCTTTTGAGACAGGACATGTTTATTTATTTAAAATCGTATTATCGTGAGTTTTATATTAAAACGAGAATTCTTTGTTATCGTCAACCAATGTTATGTTTAAATAAACTTTGCCGGGACTATAACAACCCAAAATCCTAAAAAAAAACAAGTCCGTACCTACACAAAAATCAGCTTTCTCAAAGTTCTAGACTCTTCACAGTGATCACATTTATCTAGATTCTAGATCAAGGCGGTTGTACGAACGTAACTAGAAATAAAATAAATACAACTATTGTGCAACCTAAAGTTAGGCATATTATAAAAACATCTTCCATAAAGCCTTGTTTTAATACACAAATTGTTCTTAATTAAATAACTGTTGTTTGGAAAAACATTGTTTTATTCCCATTAAATGCGAAAGGAAAAAATGTCTTGTCTTCGTATAAAATATCACAGACAAAGCAATAGATATCGCAAGCCGATAATAACAAGACTGAATATCACATTAATGATATACAACAAGCATTCGCATTCATCAAGCACTTGAAACTTCAAAAGAAACACTATTAAATATACATAGTTTAAATGTTAAGTAATGTTTCAACTCACATAATCGCGAATGTTTGTTAATCGAACAGAACATTATTGTTCGCATATCAGATACTTGCGTCATCAGGGATAGATGTAGTACTTTTTATCTTAATAGCTTTAGAAAAGTTTTCCACAGGGAGCCATCTTGGGGCCAATGCTGTTTAATGTTTGGCAGATCAAATTACAATTGCAGTGTGATGTTCTAATGCACATTAGATAAAAAAAACTTCCTTGTGGACTTGTGGATGGTAAGTTCTCGGAAGGAGATACCCTGGCAGGGTAACCCTGCACGATACAAAGGTCTAAAAATTAATTATATAGACCGTATAGGGCTACCACCCTGTACACCTAAATCATTAATCGATGGTATCAGGCTGCGAGTCGATGTCCCTGCTAACCTGTACTCCAAAGCTCATAAATGTTCTCTCTGTATCTAAAAGTTGTAATGTATGATTGTGAAATGATACTGAAATAATTTGCAATTTATATTCGTGTCCCGGAAGCCGCAGCGAAATAAAAACTGCGGTAAAGCAACTAGATCAGTTTGTAACGGGAATAGTGCCAAACTAGACGGCTGCAGTAAAGTCTATATTTTGTCTTCAAAATTGTCCGTCCCGTGAGGAGCATTACGAAATATTTGGCATGAAGAACACAAAAACAGGGACGTTTAGGGTTCTTTATTTCCTGAACTGCGAGTTGCCAACAAATCAGTAGCCCTCGGAACTACAGATAATATCCAAACAGTTTTGGCGTCAGACTAAAGATTGAGAAAAGATAGCAAACAGTCATTAGGTATGACAAAATTTCGAATCGGTATCTTTAGGTTAGGTAAAGCTATTCTTAGTAACTAATAAGCACAAGCCTTCATTATTCATGTTCATGTTTTCTGTGTACTCGTAATGATATACCAATATGTCTAATTAAGCTAGTATTGTAATGGTCATCATAAGGAAGAAAAGTCAAAGTCAAAGTTTTTTATTTGTTAAACATAGGTGTAAAAATAGTTGTTTAAAATAAAATAGGTACTGAGATCTCTATGTTTTGCCGTTAACGGCGTACAAATATCAGAGCGCTGATGTCTGAGATACAGATATTGTTATCTAGTTCAGACGCAGATGCCTTCACTAAAACTAATAAAATTTTAAATTGTCCTGTATTTCTGTCTAAATTTAACATAAGTTTTTGTGACAAATAAATAAATTATTATTAATTATTAATTCACTCTTTCAGAATGAACTATATTTTCCGTTATAATAAATTTCATCCAACATGATCAATATTTTCAATAGTTCACCTCACAATAGATCCAACAGTAAAGAAATTTCCACGTGTTTTGCAGTTTTCCTACTTATATGCGTTATAGTCTGACAGTAACTCAGCATGGGTGACTAAGTTGAGACTCGGCGCCTTCCGCGCTCATGAAATTACTACTGGAGAAACCATATGACATTTTGGTGTATGTTGAAAACTATTGATTAACCTTCAGATAGTAGGGAGCGACATAGGTAGGATCGTGAATACTGGAACAGTCAAAGAGAGGCGTAAGCCAGTAGTGAATGAAGTTGGTTTGTGGACAATAACTGTTGTATTCCTGCTGACTGAAACTGACCTCAGATGATTATAGAAGATGACAAAGATGATTGTTAGAAAATTATCTAAACAGTAGATTGCGACATTAACCAAAGTCCTCTTTAGGATTCCGAAGGAAAATAGCAAAAAGGAAACCTTTTAATTTTACCTACTCCTATACCTACACCATGTCTTATAACTTGAGCAGTATTAAAATAAAATAACAAAAATATTTCGAAAAAACCATTACCAAAATCAACATGTTATTTGAAGAGACCTTGACATTGCGAATCTTTAAACCCACCTATGGCGCCTAATATACGTGACACATAAAATTATAGTTGAAAATCTTCCGTTGTAACAATCATTTGAATAATAAAGCCATCAATATTAGATAATTGTATGTAAATATATACAGGTAGAGAAACAAACAACCCCATAAAATGATGAAGTTATAAATGTATACAATGAATATTAGCACATTGTAGGTACAGAATAGGACTTTGTGGTTAAGATGCAACCAGAAAACTCCATTAGGTACTTTCCAAGTAGCTTTGTTAGTAGCAAGGGCAACTATAGAATTATTTATTATTAATCACAATGATGAATGCCAAAGCATTATGTATGTGCACTGACTATAACAAGACACAGTAATGCATGCTTTTTTGTGTCCTTACTGCGATCACTAAACCCTTTTCTAGAATAAATCTATACTAACAATAAAGCTAATGAGTTTGTTTGTTTGATCGCGCTAATCTCTGGAACTACCAGTTGGATTATAATATTTTTTTTGCATTTGATAGCCCAGTTCTTCAGGAAGGTTATAGGCTATTTGACATCACGCTAAGACCCTAAGGAGCCGAACAAAAAGAAAAAATCAGAAAGAACGCTAAGCGAAAACGAAGTGATAGCGGTAATGCGATGCGATGGGGTGGGTTCGGGCACAAGAAATTTCACGCGGACGAAGTCGCGGGCAGAAGCTAAATAATTGATAAAGAAAAAGTCTTGGCTAATGTTAATGAAGTCTGTGTTCAGGTATTATTTTTTCAAGATTATCATGATTATGAATGAAATAATCAGAGGAACATGCAAATAGGTTCACTAGACTAGAATTTGATGTTTAGAAGTTTGGATACTCGCCACGAAAACAGTGCTTTAGAAATCAACATAAATATTGTATAATAATATTTTATGAATGAATAATCGTGTCGCTAACAAATTGATATAATTTTCGCATCCGGCATCCAATATACAGTTTTATATTGGGATATTATTGTATGGTATTTATAAAAACATCTACAGATTTGTTGTTCTAAACCAGTGACTGAATTTACGCAAACAGTTGACGATTCTGGTCAAAGGACATAATAGAATTAAGTATCAAAATCGCCAAAGATGATCGAGTTTATAGATAAAAGCTATGTCAACTTAAGACAGATACAGTCGAACTTATTATGAAGGTACAGATAAAGTTAGACAAGGCACTAATTGTGGTCCTGCCATTATAGAGACGGACAAGTCTTTGTCCTTTGTCCCTGAGGCTTTGAACTCACGAATTTGTAGATATCTATAAACTTTCATCTTTATTGTCTTCAACAAACATAACACCTACCTAAAAACTTTATAGGAATAATTTTGAAGATTATCCTGAACATATGTACATATAAACAGTTACAAATGTAGGAGTAGCTTAGTAGCAGCTTGGAGTCTGTATTTGGATTTTGGATCCGGTTATCCTCTTATTTATGGACCTGCCGAAATGTGAGTGCACTCTTATATGAAGTTTGGTTTAATAATGACATCATAATAAGCCTATAATGCGCCCACTACTGGGACACAGGTGTCCTCTCTTCGAGAGGGAGTGGGCTGTAATCTACCATGTGGACCCAGAGCGGGTTAATAGATATCATACGTCTTCGATTTTTTGGTTCTGGGACATGCATATGCAGGTTCCTCACATTGTTTTCCTTCGCCATTTTGAGAGCAGTGGTAATGAAATTATTTACAGAAAGTAAAGCGCCTGCTTGCGTTCCAACCCAAGACCTACAACTCGTAAGTCGGAGCCGTTACCACTGGGCCACCACTGCCCTCAATAATACATATAGCAAATAGTGTTTCAAAGATTTAATAATTAAATGCTCTATTTATTATTTCACTGGGAGCCCTCATCAGTATGAAAACTCCCAAATACAGACAAAAATCTCCAGCAAACATTTTTATAATGAAATGTATAGCGACCTGCATCCGCCAAAGTGGCGTCAGCCTTTGCTAAGTCGTCTGGCTATCTAGTAGGGGCCGTCCCTCTATTAGAGAACCAGCGAAATGAAATATAGATATAGATGTACTACATGAACATATACAGGCACTGGTGACCCTCCCTCTATGCCAAGAAGCCTTCAATTCAAAATAGTTTTATAGCAGAATAAACGCCACTCAGGAATTACTCAAGCACTCGTTTTATATTTATTAATGCATTGTTTACAACCTGTTTGTCGCATATTGTGTAATAAATCTCGTGTTGTATTACTTCCACGTTGTCCTGGGAATGCACGAATAAATATATCCCTGTATCATGTTACGTATAGGTAACTACAATGCTCTATCTATTTGTAATTCTACTAGCACTTTGAAGTTCTTGTTCATATTTCTCATTTCACAGGTAATAAATATTTAAGACCTTTTAATTAAAGTCTCAGGATACCTATAGGTAAGCACAGAATTTCAGTAAGACCCACCTCAATTATCTTTATTTAGACTGTCAACGAGGACAAACCTAGCCGTTTCTAAAATAATACCTCAAAAAAGTCGATAGTTGTTGTAGAAGCCGCGTTACGTGAAATAAATTTCCCAAAGACACGCTTCACACAAATATAAAATCTAATATTTAACTCTGCAAAATGGATATTCTTTGCAAATATTCCGTTTAAACATTAATTAAATGTTAGCTGAGAATCGGTAAACATAAATCTATGCAATAAATAAGCCCCTGTTTGCATCTACATAAACAAAATTCCATCTGAGTTGACACTATGAACCTGGCTGCACAGTAATTTTCCCTTGCCTTGTCTCGCTATATTCGATAACGTAAAAACAAACATGGCAACCGTAATGGCCGTATGACATTTCAAAAATTAAATTTTAAAATATGCGTGTATTCCACGAAGCTTTTACAGAAAAGTTTTTTGGCGAAACTATGTGAGGTACTGGAAACACACTGTTTGGGACAGATTCGTTATTTAAATTTTAGCTAGCAGTTTTGTAACATTTTTGTTCGCTATGGTTTTATCACTACTGCTCTCAAAACGGTCAAGCGGAACATAGTGAGGAAACCGGCATATCCTAGAACCATAAAATCGAAGACATGTAACATCTACCAACCCGCACTGGGCCCGCTCACTCTCACCGAGAGGAAGCCTGGATCTCAACCGCTTCGGCCGTCAAGGAAACCGGGGTTTCGTAACTGGTTTCCATGAAGGCTTTTTTGAAGTGAAACTTCTTTACGCACGCTTGGCTTGGGGAGTAAGCTGGCGAACGCGTTACGAAAAGTGTGATCGGGCGAGGCGAACGGGAGTTGAGTGGGGGATATAAGCAAGAGAAAGCAGTGCGCGCGCACATTTTATTTCTCTCTTCCTCTCATAGCCAAATACGTTTGGAGTTTCACTTCAGTCGTGTGGTCATAAGCACACTCGGTTTTTATACTTCTACGTAACATTATAGGCAGATTATGTTTATGCTATAGTTTTATTTAAATTCACGTTTACTTAAATTGAAAAAGCTCCAAAGAGCATTGCAATATTTTGTGCATAAAATCGCAGCAACCTATTTTAAATATACTGCCACTACTATGTAGTGTGTGTTCTCTATGGTAAGGTATTCCTAACTAACCTAATCACAAAGTCTTTGATCAGCGTCGATATTGCAAGTTTGCGAGCGAGTTAGCGAAGCGAAATGAACTTGCTATTGAAGTGACACGTGCTTGGATTACCGAGTGTGCTTCAACACTTCAAGAAAAGTCCTTGGCGTGGAAATAATTCTATTTTTAGAAAGAATATGATGTAAGAATGAAGGCAGTGAGACAGGCTTCACTTATATTGTGATTGTGAAGAATGCGGCGAAAAACTTGATAAAATATTGAATATGATTGTATTCCATTATTCTATAGATATAGAAAACTTTGAAAAGTTAAGTACTATAGTCTATGGTGTTACAATATAAGTATTCGAATCCTAGCAACAAGTTAGATTAGTTCCGTTAGTCAGACGACGAAGAGAAGATATTACTAGTATTATGATTATAATTAATGTGTACGATAATAAAAAAAACAATATGTAAGTACCTACTTAACATCGAAACACATAATTGCGGTTACAGTTATAATCATCGGCCAATGTAACAGTTATTTATTTACTTACTTATACACTTTTTGCTACCTAAATGATAGATACATAAAAACTAACTTACTAAAAGATAATATAACATTACATGAAACGAAAGTTGTTTCTATTTGATTATGCTTAACGGTTCCTCTGGTTTTTTAGCTACCTCATAAAAAATACATAAGATGTCTGCGAACAAAAATATAACTTTATATCTTACTTGCTGATATTGTCCTGTCTCTCAACGATGGTCTGAAGCCCGACGGCATCTCTTAACTGCATCACGAGAGCTGCCCTGACACCTTCTGTACATTTCAACTCTTCAATCCTCTCGCTCAAAACCTGAGGGAAGAAATAACATTTTTATAGGAAGAAGTTCTAAAATCCAATGATGTTTGCTACCGGCTACTGCTTGTATTTTCGATCATAAGGTGATGCTCGAAACAGTATCAAGGCACGGTTTTAACAAGAGAAAAGAAAAAATCATCTACTTGTACCTAATATTCAAGAAGTTAAAATATTTAAATGGCTTTGACCTCCAATTATAGAGCTAAAGTATAAACCAAACCCGTAATTTAGAAGCAGTAGCAACAAAAAGTACAAGAAAATCTGTTAACACGATAACGATTTCACAAACTAACTCGAACTAATTGCAAATTGGCCAAGTTTGTGAACACGTTATGTAGTAGTGTATAAGGATTTAATATTCAATGAAAATTCTCTCAAAGCAACAGACATGCCAAGAAAGTTTTCATCATGAGCTCATCCATATTTAACTCATTCAATTTCGTTGCTGTGTTCATCTTGTATAACCTAAGACCTGAGTAACCTCCGAGGAATCTTAGCATCGACGAAAGTGTCTTTATCCACGGAATTATTTTTGAAACCAGCATCAAGATTACTTTTACAAACGTTGATTCAGTTACCTACTTCAGAATGTTTCCTCTCTTATTTTAAAAGCTTTTTTGCCAGAAAATATTTGATTCTGTACTGATGTATTGTCAAATTCAATTTTTTCTATACGTACCTCAACATCCTCAGAATATATCGGAGTATCACTGAACACATTCTTCTTCACAATCACAACACTGGGGCCCTGGACTCCTCCAACAAACTTCTCACAATTGAAGAATAGCGCATCTTTCTTCACCATTTTCTCATCAACACCTGGGAAGGTAGGATTCATGTCTACAGCAGAAGATGGCGCTACCAGCGTATAATCCCAGAATGACCAGGCTCCATACTGGTGGAGGAGCAGAGTGGTGGCTACGTCATCAGCTAAGACCCCCGTGAGTTTGGAAGCCGCTGGGAAGAACCCGATCATTCTGTGTCCTGAACTGGAGTTCTGCTGCAGTCGCTGTTCGAGGTTGTTCAGGTCAATGTAACCTTCTTTTGTTTCTGGGATTTTTATGACCTGTAACAATGAAAAGAAAAGTTGATTAACAAAGTGTCAAAGTATTCTAAAAAAAACGCCCTTTCTAGTTTTTTTTGAGATTGCTGAGCAACAAACTAAGTGAGGAGTGGTAGCCCAGTGGTAACGGCCCCGACTTACGAGTTGTAGGTCGTGGGATCGAACCTAAGCAGGCGGTTTACTTTGTGTAAATAATTTCATCACCACTGCTCTCAAAACGGTGAAGAAAACATCGTGAGGAAACCAGCATCTCCTAGAACCCAAAAATTCGAAGACATGTAACATCTAACAACCCGCACTGGGTCCGCGTGTCAGATTATAACCCACTCCCTCTCGAAGAGAGGAGGCTTGTGTCCCAACAGTGGGAACATTATAAGTAGGCTGATTATGCCAACAAACCAATACGAGGTAAGCTTCGATTAATAATAGGTAAGAAAGGAACTCGGGAAATGGTGACAGGCCAGTAACTCATCACAAGATAGGTGTAACTATAAAGCAATCATCCACACATTGATTTAAATTCAAACACAGTTATGTAAATGATGACAACAGTGCTAGCTTTCTACCAAGATAATAATATTAGAAGCTTTGAAAATTATTGGCGAAATAAACAATTTATTGAACAAGACACATAAAGATGTCTTGCTGTCTGTAATATACGAGGTATCTATTCTAAGCAATGAATCTATTAGAATTGCTTATTGATTGATTTAAAGCTGAATCGAAATAAAGTAGTTTTTTAGTAAATTACCTTCTACGAGTGTATTAGGCTGGTTGTTGTGCTCCATGGTATTAGGTATGCTGCCCACGTCGTCTCGTGAAAATCAACAACGGAAAGCACCGAAATAAAAGATCTAAAGCTTTACAACCAATTTAGTGTGGTTTAATCAAATTAGGCTTGATTGTTAGATAGGTACTATATTTAGCTTCTCTTTTCCCAAAATAAACCCATGATACCTACCTATTTCTGGAGGTACACAGAATTGGATTCACGTTTACCTGAATTGTAAGTAAAATCAGAATGTATTCTTGTTGGTATTAAATCTACAATAACAACAAGGCTTACTGCATCCATAATTACTACCCACCTTCGTCCACATGCCTTGAACATTGAAATTCCTTCACATTCATACCTATGTACCTACTCATTTTAGACCTGAGTCTACTTCCGAATGCAAAAATGCGGTCAAGGTCAAAGTTCTAACTACCAAAATTCCCAAACGCTTGTTTTTCACCGGGGTATTAACACAATAGTAAGTTTTCGAAAGAATTAGAAAAAAAATAACGGAATCGAGAAGTTCCGTGACTATAATACTCAAGACATTCGTCCTACAAATGACCTCACAGTACTTAATTGTAACGAAGTCAAATCAAAAAGGTTTTAGTTGTAATCCCTTAGGTATTCTAAATTTTGCTTGTTCTTGTTTTTATTTATTCCAATACTGTTGTATCATTGTTTTTCCTAAAATACGCATAGAAAAAGTCGTAGACCTTCTCCGTCTTTTGTTCGAACTAAAAATTCATAAGCCAAAAATATCAAAGTTTCCGCCGAACCGTAAAACCTAAATATTTGTAACATTCTCTCAACTAAAACCTCGAAAAACCACGTTTTATTCAACATATGTACATATATAGTTAGTTGCTTCGAACCTAATGGTTAACCAAAATCTGAAGTAATAATTACAGCAAAATTATATTTCCTCTTATAACCTTTCCTTCTATAACCTATTTATGTCTTTATTTATATAATATGCTTTATTGTACACCAGAATTAAATAACAAAAAAAAAATACGATTACCACTACACATACAATGGGCGGCCTTATCGCTTTCTGCGATCTCTTCCAGGCAACCTTGGAATGGACAGTGAAGTGGACAGTATGTATTTGTGTACCTAGTTTTAATAGTTTTTTTTTATCATTGTTCCTCTCAATCAAAGCACCTGCTATCTAATCTCTTCACCAACCTTGGTTACCAGTAGAGAATGCCTAAGGTATTAAGTCCGCCTTTGTACCTTTTTTGTATGCGAGAAGTTTAAATAAATATTTATAGCCTAAAACACAATAAACTAATAGTTAAAACATCGCGAGCCGCAAATAGACCTCATTAATAAGACGCAAACATTACTCAAATGACAATAGAACGTACAGGCACTAGTTCAATATAGCACTTATAAGATTATGGACGATGCTAATACGAACTAGTGTCCGACCGAAATTCCGATATTCAGCCGAAGCCGAAACCGTAACCTAACCTTCGGCTCCTCTTCTAGTTTTGGCCGAAACCAAAACCGAAAACCGAAACTTATGAAGTTAAGAAAAAGTTAGTTAATGAAATGATATTATTTTTTGAGATCCGTCATTTTTCGCAGATTTGTTACGAATAATGTAGATTGAGGGCTGAACAATTATCAGATTTCTTTTATCCAAAGATAAAAAAAAAATAACCTTGCCAAATTTTCGGCGAAAAACTGACGAGATTACAAAATGACGTTTGAAAAATAAACCCTAAAATAAATAAGGTCCTTAGCAGATGTGCTACTGCTAGCTTTTACGATTAGCGATTTAGTAATTTTTTAGATGCTCGATTCAACTCTTAGCTCTGCAATCAGATATTTAAACATCTGTTTTTTTGGCCGAAATTGGCCGAAGCCGAAACCGAACCTTCGGTCAGTCACTAATACGAACTGATGCGATGGATTAATAATGAAACTCAGTCAGCAGAGTGACAGCTCATAGACTACCTGAAGTAGTTATAGCAGCTAAGTGGGGACGCACTAATAGAGCTTACACGGGTAATGATACGATTAAAAACATCCGGCGCAACCAATTTGCTGACTTATTGTATAAATGGTATGAACTATTATGGTATAATTTGTGCTTAAACGGAAGAAAAGTGTGAAGACCTTAGAACATATTCCTCAGAATTAAGGTTTCTATCTACTTTAACATATATAGACACTTGACACAGAGTCTGTGTGATTTCATTTTACTGAGATCGTCGTAAAAGATGATGAAGGACTTACTGAAAGACCGATAAACCAAACTGCCTAGGATGGTCCTCTTTCTGGACCAAAGAAGTCTGCCAGATATTAATTAACAAAATTAAAAAAGTTATAGCAATACCAATCCTGTAAAAAAGAACAATAACGATAAAGATAATCCAATTACAGACACCACAACATCAAGCTACCCGGAACTGACAAATTTTCCCAATCAGCGTTGAACCTTATGCTTTAGCGATAAAGTTGAAAATCTATTAAAGAAATTTGACAGATTGTAGTAGCTTGATGTGCTGGCGTCTGTACCGAAGCACATTATTTTAATGTCTAAAACAAAATGCAATAATAAACAAGAGACTAACTATACACATAAAGAGCCCATAACCGTAAGTTATAACAAAACAGACCATTCAACTTGAAACGGCTTATGTTAATAAGCAAACAATCTTCCTTCTCAGAATTCGCGAAGACAAAAAAATGCTATACAAAAAAAAAGAATTAAATGGAACCGTTATTTTTAGAGTTCCGTCACTTACGGACATGTTTAAATTGTTCAGGTAAAATCAATCAGCGTAATGAATGACACAGTATAAATAATATATAGGTACTGTGGTAATGGCTTTAACTTACATACTCGTAGTACATGCATCCAGAATCCATCAAGTAAATGGATAAATTATTAACTGACTTAAAAGAAGGAGGCTATCTATTCGCCTGGATCAGTATGTTAAATTCGTAAACGGCAGACAAATTACTCCTCCAGTTTTAATGAAATTTATAATCTTCAACCCGAACATAATTATTATTACAACAAAACAGCTTTAGCAAGTTAGCTAAGCACGTTGAGAATTTCAATGAAGTTGCGAACTTGGGGCGTCTCAAATCTCAATCTTAGCTAGTTTCCTTCGAAGATCTTTAAGCGAAATGAACAGAATACTCTACGGAGAAACATGCTGCCATCTGACAAAGAAAAGCTTCCAGTAATGTCCATAAAGATCATTCTGGTCAGATTAATAACGTGTACAAATTCAGGTCAATTCATTCGTTCATTTATTTGTCCATTTTCCGAGTTTACCTTTTCATTTGGTCCGTTGGCACAATGAACATTATCATGAAAATGTCGACCTATCCGACAGTAGCAATTAGAACCCACATATGAAAACAGGAAGTAGATACTACCAAAACAACGTATAACCATATAAATTCCCGACACGTACCCAGAATTCACCAAAAATGCGGCAGAACATACAAGAATGATGTCATTGTTGGGCCTCGCAATAAACAAGGTGCGTTAAGGACCCGTAAACACGCCATGTACTACGACGCAAACCCCCATGACCATGGCATTACGTCATCCATCACTGGAGTAAGTTAATTGTAGACGAGATACTAAACGCACCAACCTTAGCGATTTAGTCGCTTTTCGGAAGCTAGATACAGCAACTGAACGCTAGAAACAGCCCACATTCGAATTTTGATCCCAGTCGCAGCAATTCCAAACACGGATCGATGCTCAATTGTTTTACCATACTCAAATGCAGGGTAATGAGCTACGGTATCCAACAAGAGCGGTAGCTGCCTACATAGCGTACGAATTTACCGACGAATGACGTCACTGAAACGTTATTGATGAAAATAAGTTGGTGTGTTTTCCCAGAGAGCCTTTTTTGACACCGTGAAGTCAAACATTGCTGCCATCATTTTCATGGCAGGCGTCCCTGCGGACGTTATATGGCGGCCACCGCCCCTTTAGCTAGCGTAGCTATTGACTAAGTATTTTTGACAGAACGCAAAGAATGGTAGTTCCATGGCCCAATAGTATTGATCAAGTCGCAAAATCACTAATCGCTGATGTCCAAAGTATCTCGTGTGCTGGGACCTTAAGTACTCTCACAAGGACAAAAGAGGGAACACTTTGTAGCACGATATTGTTTACTTTTGTATGCTCGTGTTACAGTGTATGTTATGTGAATGAATGAAATGAGGAAGGAAGGGTGCTAGATAGAATATAATAAAGAACAGGAAATGACCTAAGGATCCATAGTCTTGATACTAACGGGTTTCCGGACTATTGTTGGGGTTTGCTCTGTGCATTTGTAAGCGGAGAGATCGAATTCGTCTTTCTTATAATGTGACGCGAAGTAAATATATGAATAACAGATACAAAAGTTGCTTTAATGGCTTTGTTTTTTTACATGTTTCCAGTGCTACTTAATGGCAGACTTATGTACAATTTTAATGGGTCCTATAGGATAGGTATACTGTTGTATGTTTACTATGATGCTTATTTAAAACTTGTTTTATTACTAGGAATTCAACAAAGCCTCACCTACTTTGCAATAGCATCAAAAGAAAATATAATTGCATAACAAATTACAATTACACAACTTTCTCGACTTTCAGACGTCTGTTCATCTTTCTGAAGCAAGATTTTCTTTTCGAACTTATATTATTTTGCGGATAGTTGAATGCTTGGTAATAAATCTAACGTTCACAAAACATTTCAATTACAAATTCAAGAAATAAGTAAGTAACTATGTTTTGTGGCAAACATTACGTCAGTCTCGTTTGTTCAATATTTTTGCTTATAAATCAAGCAATTTACAGCTTCAAAAGAAAATAGTAAGAAAACCTGAAAGAGAAAACACATTTTTAGAATCAAAATTCTATCACATTTAATCTCGCTATACAACACACAATCAATCGTGATTAATACTAGAATAACAATATCGCAAATACATATATTCTCAGAAAAAGTGTGTTGTACAAAGGCCTATTGTATAAGCCCTAATCATCTTCTTCATACGGAACATGATGAAGAAAAGCTGACAACGAAAGAAATTTATGATATTCAAACAATAAACTTGGGCAGAAAACACTAGATGAGCACAGCCGCAACAATGTTCTAAATACAGTGGAAATTAACACAATGCCAGTAAACTATGGCAGTAAACAGTAGGGGTACTAAAATATCAAAACAGCGCATTGTAAACACTGTAATATGATGCTAATAAAATCAACTGTATCGTCTGTAATAAAATTATCACGTTGGCAAACAATCCGTCAGTTTACTTGACCACTGACAGAAATGTGACATTCATAAACATAAAAGTTTTAGGACCGTTGATTATTATAAAATAATTGCACCCAATAACATGGAGATAAAGTTTTACGACTTTTATTTAATTAATAAGGATATTATGAGGAATTAGTCATTTGTTTATCTTGGGAAGGTTTCAGTTACTGCAAAACAGACGTTTAACCAGACAGTAAGTGGTAAGATTGTAAATATAGAAGATTTCATAATAAACAAGGAATCCGTTCTATGAAAGAGCCGAGTTTCTGTAAGCACATAACTTTTATACTATCCAAGTCAACAGTGATGAATCCGTTATTAACTTATACAACGTGTAACGTTAAATGCGCAAAACCTGAAAATAGTTTGATCGGAATAACGAGCAGAATCAATTGAACCACTTTTTAATATAGGACACATTTAAAAAAAAATCTTCATTAAAAACGTTGCCGTGTCTATTTATTAATAAGTCAAGCCATCACATGCGCAAACCCGCCAAAATAGGTAAACAAACACAAGTTGTTGTCGACCAATTAAAATTTTCCCATACGCGGGATAATAATAGCTCTTATTTCAATGCAAATTGCAAATACGAATCTTCCGTACAGTAAGTACCATGAATACGACAATTTGAAATAAACAATAATGCTATCTATCTTATTTTAACATAAACTTAACCTAAGGGTTAGAAAGAGAAATGACGATCTGCACGGGGGCGGTTCGTGTGAAATACATGACAGCGGCCGTGTTTACTTCAGTCTGAGCGGCGCCGGCACATGCGTCACAGGTGTAATTGTTCTATCCCGTTACCCCGGCGAGGCGGCGCGTGCACGTGAATTTCGCAACGTTTTTGTACACAAACATTCAATATTGTGAAATGGTGAGAATGTTGGCGCATTGTAATGACAACGTTAATTTGGCCAAAGCCTGGAAGTGTGATGGAAATATTTAAGTCACTGTTCAAATATAACCTAAGTTTTTTAGGAGCGTAGATGGTAAATAATGCGCGGCGCAGCAGCCCGGAGACGACTCCTCCCTCAATAGAGCGTCGTCGCAGACGCAGTAAACGATTAGAATTGCCAGTAAAACTAAAACAGCACACAAAACCTTTACAATTTTTTTAATGATTTTTTTTCTCTCTGAAATAGGTCAATTGAATTAAAAATCAGTTGGGGTGTCTGAGGTTTTGCGCATTTAACGTTACACGTTGTATAGTTGAATAGTCTCTGAAGTGTAAGACTGCTAATTTGAAACCAACATCAATAAATTGAAAAAATATTTTTACGGGAAGTAAAACAGGAAGTCAATTATCAAGAAAAATCATCTGCTGTATATAAAAATACACGAAATCGTTAATGTATTTTCATACATGAACGTCGACATTTTGATGTTAAAATAAAAATCGTCGAATCGCTTCCTTGACATGACGAGTAAATATCGAACGTAATAATAAGCATAAAGAATCA
The DNA here is from genome assembly GCA_945859645.1 of Amphipoea oculea. Taxonomy (NCBI): domain Eukaryota; kingdom Metazoa; phylum Arthropoda; class Insecta; order Lepidoptera; family Noctuidae; genus Amphipoea; species Amphipoea oculea. The sequence continues at coordinate 17,085,046 of OX243865.1, read as the reverse complement.
ACCCCTGCTTGATTCTACTACTATTACTAATTATACTATTAATAACGCTATTCTGAGTGACATAGCAGATAAGTAGCAAGAGACATTTAAGAATAACGATAACAATGACATTGGAAAAATATGAAGTACTTATGGGAGAGATTAACGGCCAGAAAGAAATATGACTTGAAAGTCAAATAGTTGAGGTTTCCACTGAAGAACGAAAGGCAAAATAATGCAAGAGACCTTTAGAAAATATACTCTTTCAAGAGAAATTGCGACTGAAACAGAATATAAATGATATCGAGGTATGAAACATCATAAAAGCACAAGCAAAGGTTGATAAAGAGATGAAGCGGGATCGACTGTATATCGTCTGATATATCCACCCACGATGTGAAGGTCAAACAATAATCATTGGTTCGAGGAATTCGTGTAGGTATTGAGTTAGAAACATAAATTTTAGTACCTTCGATACGAGTACTGTAACACGTATCATCGCTTAGCATTACGTTAGAAATCCAATACGTGTGTAATCAATACAAAAATATATGTAGGGTTTCTGAGAAAAAAGTACAAGCCATATTAAATTGTGAAGCCGTTCATCTGAATTGAATAATTTGTAGTTTTTGAACGTCATAATACCTGTCTACTGCAGGACAAATGCCTACTCCCATACAAAAAAGGCGGATTGGTGATTTCAAAGTTATACCTATTAATTATTATAAGTCCAGGTTTCGTCACGATGATTCAATGATTCCCAAGGAAGAAAAAACTAATTTACATCATAGTAGATATTTTCACCATAGGAGATTTAAATTGAAAACCCTAAAATGCACAACCCTTCAGGTAATTCAAAACACACGTTACAAAAATCACAGAAACATTTAACATTGTAGAAATATACCTACAATACTTAGTTCTCTAACTTCAACTATCACAAATTGACCTTTTAAGACTCAAGCGATAGACCTTGCAACCAACTGCTTAACTACGGGCTAAGCTTTCTAGGCCTCCCAGGCTCAAGAAATAGTACAAGGGCAGTAACCAACGTCGCAAATGCAGGTCACGTGCGAAAACGACGTATGTCACACATTTGTTGATAAAATAAAGGAATTTGCCGATCGTAAGCGCAGTTCGTTGAGTGTGTTTATGCGTTTTGCATGATACGGAAATACACGGGTGATTGGGCTGTGCGAGTACGTTTCGGCTGTTCGATTTTGGGACTAAATCCATGGATAATGCTACTGCATAGTGCCTACAGCTAGGGTGTACCTAAACTCATGCCTTTTTAATCCTGGAACCGGCAAAGACTACAAACACCAAGCTCCGTCTGCTTCGCTCACATTAGAATCATCGTAGACACTAATTATTGCAATTGCAATGGGTTCTTTTCAGTACAGTTGACATAGTAATGATATCTACGTGGATCTTCTATGAATCAACGGTTAATCCTCGCTGCACAGTTTCTGAATCCTTTAAATTTAAATTATCGGCGGGTCTGTCTGAATCAAACTGTCAAAATGAAAGCCATTTGTTCCTGTTAGACACTAACAGGAGCAAATGGCTTTCATTTTGACAGTTCAACAACATTCATTACGTTATTTACGTTGTTGAGGGACAAATTTTTCGAACATATGAAGCAATGGATTAGCAATATTCCTCAAAATGATTCAAGATTGTGATTGATAGTGTGTTACGCAATTAGGGTGCCGGTCTCTTCTATACTCTAACAGTATCAACAAATCTGCTAAATATTCCAAATAACAGTCGTGCTCATGACATTCAAATGCAATATCGTTGCATAAGAATCCAACAATCTACGCAACATACAAACAAATAAAATAGTCCATAAAATAACCGTTCTATGCATTATTTACACCGTCGCGGCGGCGCGGCGCCCGTATTTGGCGGCCGTATATTTTCATTGTATGCAAAAACTATAAAACGCCATGCTTCCGTTATGTAACTCAAGGGCGCGTTATCAGTGTTCGGCTTTACCAGCCGTAAGCCGTAATGCGTTTGGTTGCAACCGATATGCACCGACCATTGGTTATTTATTATTATGCACTCTGGTTGACTTTACTAGCCGTTTGTCACGTCGTGATGTCTGCGAGTGGAAATGTCGGGCGTTTTGCAATCATGTTGCGGAGTTAGGTGTGGAATAAATGATTATTTAAGAGTTAAAATATTTATCTTTGTAGTTATGAAAATTCTGTTGCAAAGGATACATAATTTTTGTCTTGGTATGTAAAGATGGTCACCCATCCACGGAACAACCGCGGCAAGCTACTGTATGTAACATGGACTATTCCATTCTATAGACGTCAAGCTCATCCCGCTATCATCAGTCGGGTAACAGATAATATGTTTAATACTAGCCTCTGTGGTCTACCACGCCAAATGCATTTCGTTGTTCGGGACCCCACTTGGTGCAAGTTCAACTCTATAATTCATTTGACATGGTGCAAACGTGCCCAGCCCAGTCCCAATGTTTTCAATTGTCCATAAGTGAAGACCGGCGCCCACGCGTCATACTTGCACGTTGCTGTGATTGATATGGGCGACTAGAATCAATTCTATTTTATGATAATTTTTGACGTTCAAAAGTGCCTTTTATGTGCCTATTTGAAATAAATGCTTTGACTTTGATACCATATTGATATTGACAGATCACATAACATTGTTTGAAAAACAAAGTTACGTTCACAAATAATACACTAAGTTATTAAAAACCAGCTCTTAATTAAAGGAAAACGTCCTCTTAACGCGCATCTCGCGCTAAGGTACCCCCGAAATTCAAAACTTACGTTTTATTGTAATTTGCAGGTCAGTGTCAGGTTGTATTTTGATTAACACGTTGACTGCCAGACAACAGACACAATAGAAATCTGTTGTTTGCGGTCACCGGTCACACGGTGGCAGTCAATGCCTTAAAATATGATTCGAGAGCGTAACAAATATGGCTTTACTGAATTATAATCATTAGAAACAGCAATACAACTCTGTTAGAATTAGCCTCAACACTATAGTAATTCAATAGGATAATATGAACTTAGGGAGACGACTTTTGATGACTTTAATGATTATAGTTCTATAAATAAATATTTGTAAACTGCAAATTGCAAAGAAAACGTAAGAAAATTTGAATTTCGCGGGCTTCCCTGATGTTGTTGCCTTAACGCTGCCAATCAGTTAGCAGTTAATAATTAAATCTGAACATGTAACACCTGACGTACGGCAATCCGTCGGTAGGTAGCACATTGAATTAGCGCCAAGTACTTACTACGTGATGTCTGACATGTGAGTGAATGCATATGGCAACTGCATAACGCAATATGACCGTGGAATCTACAGTTTAAAACGTGTCACTGTCAACTTCTTGACATTGTAAAAGTAGTTAACAGTAGTGATTTGATCAATATCTTCGTCAAAGTAATTTACTGCAAAGTTACTGCTTCCCTATACTTTCAAAGCAACTGTCATATACATAGAAGGCTCCCAAATGACATGATTTTCTTATATACCTATCACTTTACCTTTGCTCAGCTGTGTACAATTCAGTTGTTCACCGCGTTTTCATCTACCTAATACTTGTCTGCCCCAGGCACCTATTACGTAAAGCCGTTTAAAAAGTCCAGAGTGCCATTTATGCCACTGTTATGGACAAATTTATTTATTTATTTATCTTTAAATCAGGTATAACCCATATATTGATTAGTATTACAACTTAATCCTATGTTAGTATAATAAATTAAAACACAGTAACTAAAAATACTTAATTATACTTAATTACGCCACCTCCTGACGACACCTGGCAACAGTACATGCACTGCGCACAGGTGCCCCATGAGGTGGCCCTCAGTCTTGCTAGCAACAACGCTCAGAAGACTGTTGTCGCCGCCCCGCATCCGACGCAGTAGTGAGGCGGATCTTTTACGAATGATCGCAAAGAAGTCGTCAGTATGCGCTGCTGCGAACATCCCTGACGCGCTACAGAAACGAGGCAGCGACAGCAGCATCCTAAAAGCATTATTGTATTGCACACGCAGGGCATTAAACGTTTTCTGCGTGTATCTGGTCCACAAACTACAAGTATAAAAGGTCTGACAATAAGCCCTAAACAGAGTTATTTTGACATTGCTGTCGCACCTTGCGAATCTGCGGGCCAGCATGTTGCATCTTACAGCCAACGCCCTACGCTCCCTCTCAATATCACAGTTGTCAGTGCCATCCTCTGTAACCCAGTGACCAAGGTACTTAAACTGTTTGACTCTGTTTAGGGTGACACCACATAGCGAGACTGGTGGTACCACTTCATAGGTCTTGTTTTGTGGCATAAAAACTAACAGCTCGCTTTTCTTGGCATTATACCTTAATCCATGGGCCCCAGCATAGCCCTCACATATTTTTAACAGCTTTCTAAGAGCACTAATCGACGGACTCAGCAGCACCATATCGTCAGCATAACTGATGTTGTTGAAGGACACACCATCGATCGTGCATCCGATGCCAGTGCTGCTGAGTTCCTCGATCAGCTTATTCACATAGATATTAAACAACTTTGGCGAGGTAAGACCCCCTTGCCTCACTCCGCACTCTAACCTGTACACATCTGAGTATGAGCCTGCCCACCTCACAGCGTTGTGTTGGTTATCGTACCAGAACTTTAGTACATTAATTATTTCTGGCGGCAGGTTAGTTTCTTTAGACAATTTTTCCCACAAGATGTCATATGAGACAAGGTCGAAAGCACTAGATAAATCCAGGAAGCATGCATACACAGGTGTCCTCCTCCCAGTGTAGTATTGCACTGTACTCTTTAGGGTCATGACTGCAGTCTCAGTTGATAGCCCATCCCTAAAACCAAACTGTCTGTCGTTAATTTTTAATTGTTTACCCAGACAACGGTCAAGTAAACAATCAAAAACTTTCGCTGTAACCGTTGCCAAGGATATCGGTCTGTAATTATTAACATCAGACATATCACCGGTCTTATTCTTAGGAACGGGCACCACAACTGTTTTCACTAGATCAGCCGGCAGATAAGAATGACTTACACATAGGTTGAATAGTAAGGCAAGAACCCTAGGGAGATGAACACCTGCGTTCTGCAGATGCTCAATACTTAAACTATCGTGACCAGGTGACTTACCCCTGGACATATTTTTGATGACGGAAGACACGTCCCGGGCAGTGAAACGTACACTTAGGTCGTTACAGCTTATGTTCGATGTTTGGTCTGCTGGACCCAGAGGTGGATCAATTTTGAAACGCTGTCGGAATAAGTTCGCAATATCAACCGACTCACTTTTGCCCCCAACACTCGAGGGGAGACTCGACTCTGGATTCAACTTTTTCGTTTCTCTCCAAAAGCTTCCAAAATTCCTCGCCGAGTGGTGAGAAGCAATAATGTCCATTTTAATTTGATGCTGATTATTTTGACACCACTTTAGCTTTGCCTTAAAAGCTTTTCGAGAGTCACGCATTTGGCTATAAATGGGTCCCACACCGGGTTTTCCATTTTGCATCCAAAGCTCAAACCTTAGTCGAGCCTCCGCATGAGCCTCTTTCACATGTTTGTTCCAACCCGTGACATACTTCCGCTTCAATTCTGTCCGACATAAACAAGTCGCTACTGCCGACTGACTTAAACAGTCAATAATAGTTTTATACAAGCTATCTATATGTATTTTGTGCTCCCAGTTGTGACACATATTATCACAGCATTCATGAAAAACTACCGGAAAGTCAACTTCTCTCAACTTCTCATGACACAACTCATGGTACCTATTTATATTGTTAGCTTCTCTAATCCCCCACTTAATCCTGTTACATGACGCCTTAGTGTTAACAATTTTTGGCTGCAATACTTTTAGGTTGCATGTCAGCTGTACGGGTAAGTGGTCCGACCAAAAAACATCGTACATAACCTTAATATCTACAATAGTTTGACAAGCGGCCTTAGTGACTACACAGTGGTCAAGCCATCTACGACAATTATTATGAGCGTCACTAACAAATGTATATGTATCAGAATTCAGTCCAAGTCTCTCTATATCTGCACATAACCAGTTTTGTTCATTACAGAAACTAACAACTCAACACCAAAATGCTCACCTGGGTGTGAATTAAAATCTCCCAACACAAATACACTTTCAACGTTCTCGTTCTCAATAATTACACTTATTTCGCTTAAACATTCCGTGAACTCAATAAGGTTGTCCATTGAGCCGGTAGGCATGTAAACGGAAAAAACTATGAAAACGCGCTCCGCCACTACAAACTTAGCCGCCACTAGCCGCACACTTTTACACTCAATGACGGACACCGATGTAAACAAACTCCGTCTCCAGATTAGCGCCACGCCTCCATATGGCCGCCCGCGTAGTATCTCGCTCGACGTATCTACAGCTGACTTGCCCATAAAAGCGAACTCTTTATGGATAGTTCCTAAGTAAGCTATGTCGTGCGGTAGGAGCCACGTCTCCTGAAGTGCAATAATATCTGACGACTGGCAGAGTGATCTTACCCCGTCAATAGATCTATGAATAGATTTACAGTTGAAACTTACGAAATTAACTAGACTTTCTTCCATTATGACCAGGTGTAGATACTCGTAATTTTTCAGTGGGTTTACCTCTGAAATAAACAAACTTCCTGAAATTAACGCCCTCAGGCCACAGGCTGTCGTTCATGAAGACTGGTAACTTATGTCTCGGAACGTAAACGTAAAAGCAAAACAATGAAGCATTTCGACCATTTTAATGAATTTTCCAAAAACTTTGCAAATTACGTCCAGACTGCGTCAAGCCCAATTGTTTTATTGTCCTGCGTTTTAACTTCGACAAAATTCTAGAGGCTGTTTTAACATGGTTCAATTATGCTTCCGTTTTAAATTTTATTATTCTAGTGTGCCTGACTTTGGTGATTAAAATAATTTTGGAACATGTTATGTTGATTATTCCTTAAGTTGTTTTGATCCTATGTTGGGGTCGGCTTCCAGTCTAATCGGAAGCGACTGCCTATTTGACCTCCACAACCCAGTTACTGGATAGTACGGCCTCGGTAAGACTGGTTATCAGACTTTTGGGTCTCTGACTACCCTTAACGACGTCAAAGATCTACGAATGACAGCCGGGACCAAAGGCTTAACGTGCCTGCTTTTCGATGCATGTTGTCATGTAGAAATTATAACGTAGTCTTACCTGAGTATCGTACTCCCTCCACGGCGCGATCTGCCTCTCCGTCTCTCGAGAGGATACGAACAGCACCACCCTGACTGGTCGCAGGGCTCTGAGGAACCGCACCAGGGTGGCTCCCACCACCGCCACATCGTCCGGGCAGGCCCCCACGAGGCTCCGGATTATCGACTTTGATTCTGATCTGTGGGTAGAAAGAAGAAAATTAGACTACAATTCTCTCAAACAGGATAATTTTTTTTATTGCTGAATGGGTCCGCTCTTGACCTCGATCACGCCTGATGGAAAGAGATGGATGAGGTCTATGATGGAACGAGCATTCCCAGAAGATGCCTAAGGCACTGGAACTCCCACGCATCGACGAAACACAGCATGCTGCTTGACGCTGGACTTCGGTGGGAGGGTGGTCGCAAACCAAACGGGCGTTAACCCTACCACCGCAAGGGAAGAATTAGCCAGTCAAATAAGGTGTTGGGTGTGACTATCCAAGATGCGCCGAGCGCTCGGTTCAGTTGAGTAACAACTGCGCTACACGAGGAGGCTTCTTCATGCATCCAATCTATACATTTTCTTCTTCAATGAAATAAATACATTTTTCATATTTTTCCTGACAAAATATATATACTTAGCAATATTACAATGATGGCCGCGATTTTGGGTAATGGTGACTACCAATTATTAACATACTAAAATGTGAGATACCTAACATTTATTTCCGCCGGGCCTGGGTAAATTTTGTATGGGCCGTAACCAGTCTTCTTTTCCTTAATAAAAAGATCTCTACAATAAACAACCGTGAATAATTCGCCACATTCACCGCATATATAGTCTCTAAAACAAATGCCTCTGTATCGTTCCACGTTCTACTTGTCTATTGGTTATTGTGATCAACTAGACAATAGCCTAGGACAATGAGACTGACACCTGTTTCGTCTGCGATGTAGCGGAGACATGACTACCGTGGAGATGTTTGGTTGAGTCACGTATTGCTGAGGTGACAATCGATTCTAAAACGTGTTTATGTATTCAGCGACGTAATTGCGTAACACACTACCAGTAGCAATAGCTTTATTTTGACAGTTAAACCACATTTATTGCGTTATTTACGTTGTTGAGCTGACAATTTTTTCGAACATATGAAGCAATGGATTAGCAATATCCTTCTAAATGATTTAGATTGTGATTGATAATGTGTTACGCGATTAGGGTGCAGTTTAGTAGGCTACATCAGCAAGTGTTTCAGTGTATGCCTGATCCAATGTTGGTCTTAAGGTCTCAAAAACGAATTATTGCACTAACGTACAGACAGCGTCAGAGAAAAGGAACCCCCTTTGGTAATGACTCATTACCAAAGGGGGTTCCTTTTCTCTGACGCTGTCCGTACAGTGAGAAGCAACGTTATAACCAGAAATGACATACAATAATACCTAAACAGGGTGCACCAGAAAGGTGTGGTCGAATTTAAGAGTGTGGTACGACCATCAAACTGAACAACTTCTCCATAGGACAAACATTGTAATCGCGAAAAAAATTGTCAACTGTCTCATATAAAACCTCAATACCTACTCGACCCTAATGTATGGGATGACTGATTATTTACCCCGTCATCATCGTCCTTTTCCCAACTATGTCGGGGTCGGCTTCTAGTCTAACCGGATGCACCTAAATACCAGTATTTTACACGGAGTGACTGTCTATCTGACCTCCACAACCCAGTTACTGGGTAATACAATACCCCTTGGTAAGACTGGTAGTCAGACTTTCGGGCTTTTGACTACCCGTAACGACTGTCAAAGATTCACGAATGACAGCCGGGACCAACGGCTTAACGTGCTTTCCGAGGCACGGAGGGGTCTTGGTATGTAAAGATGGTCACCCATCCACAGACCAACCGCGGCAAGCAGTATCTTAACCTGATCGATCGACCAGTGCGGCTGTTATTATTTAGTCCCGGGCGGATTATTTACCCCGTATACAGGGTGCCAGGGAAACGCTTCCGAAAACGAAGACAGGTGATAGGGCTAGTGATTCTCGATACAATACCATCAAAAAATCAGGAAAAAAAAATGAACAATTTTACCAATTTATTACTAAACCATTATTTACCACACCGTTTAATTTGACCAAACCTTTCTGGTGCACGCTATAAAAGAAAAAATAATAGGAATCCGTTCTAAATCTATACATTCGGTAAGTATGTTACGTATATCGCTCACCTAGCAGTATAATGACACATCTACTTTTTTCTTATTTTACAGAAATGAGGGTCAAAGATTTTACAAATGTTTGAAACGCAGTTATGACATCATTTTACATTTTACGCCCTCTCTCAACAAACAGGAAAACTAACACCGTGCCGTTTTACCGCTTTATAAATTATACACTTTTAAACACTTAGGCCGTAAAAACTCAATTTCGCTTTTTTGTAAATGTGCCATTATACTGCTAGGTGAGCGATATATGAGTTGCCAGTTTTCTTTCTATACGAAATATTATTTCTTTAGTCTGTTAGGTATATGAAAATCCAGGATTCTCATCCTTGCCATTTTCTTCACGAATCTTGCAACTAAGGTGACTTCACAAAAATCGTCCCTTTTGATAAGAAACCCAGATAGTGTACAAAAATACTCCAGAAAATATAATACTACCTAGTACCAAGTAAATGCATATTTACCTGTACAGCTCACTCTGTCCCGAAGTGTAGGTCAGTCCTGTACATCTGGTAGCGTTTGTGGGGAGGACATCTCTGGCTATGTAGTCTTCTACCAATTGCAGCGCGCGGCCTGATCCGTTGTAGTCGCAGTACACCACTGCAGGAGAAAGAAACAGAGTATTTAGTTGGTTACATGGTAAAGGAAAGTGTTGATGGTATATAGAATTATGTTGTTTGACCAATTAGCTGTCGATGGGACTGATCAAGACGCCGCGGCGTCGTGGTAACGACCTCGACTAACGTGTGGTCGTCGCTCGGTTCGATTTTAGGCAGGCGTTGTGTAAATAATATCATCACCACTGCTCTCAAAACGGTGCAGGAAAACATCGTGAGGAAACCGGCATGTCCTTGAACCAAACATTCGAAGACATGTGACATCTACCAACCCTCACTGGACCCGCGTGGTAGATTGCAGCCAACTCCCTCTCGAAGAGAGGAGGCCTGTGTCCCAGCAGTGTGAAGATAAGAGACTGATTATGCTTGGACTGGTCAAGTGGTCTTAGGACAGACTGATATAGGATGTACTAGCAGTTGTCAATAAAAAGGCTCTACCTATTGAATTTTATTGATTTATTATCAAAAAGACGTAATCACTTTAGCCCAACCAATCGACTCGTTACAATTTTTCAGCCCATTCTAAATTTGCTTGAGTGATCGAATCCAACCAGCACCATAATCGCGTAAATAACACACTTTCAATCACAATTTAAATTCTTTTTTAAATATATTGCTAATCCATTGCTTCATACGTCGCTAATCTAAGTGACGTAACTGATTCGAAGCATATTTTACAGGGCAGGCTATTTGCAGTTGAGGGTTACCTATAATTGAGGGTAGCTTGCTCTATATAAATTCTACTGATACAAAATTGAGCACGTATGTAGTACTGATTAAGATCTTTATATTGGTATTACTACTATTGTTATCGTGTTAATATTGTTTTAGTAATAAATATTTTAACAGATACGTCACTTCGTGAGATCTTTGTTTTTATTTTGCTCGGAATACATGATCAGATATCAGATTCAACTTGGAAAATGTACCAAATTACTATAGTCGGTCGGTTTAGTCCAAAATGTCAGATACGTCAGTTAGATTACCGACGATATGTTCGAACAATTTGTCCGCTCAACAACGTAATAACGCAATGAATGTTGTTGAACTGTCAAAATGAAAACCATTGCCACTAGTGTGTTACGCAATTACCTCGCCGAATCATTTTTTTTCCCAGCCTGCATGATGTCAGGTTCCCTTTGGCAGACAACCTTCATAGTATACGACACTATTGACATGAACCACTCCTAGCTCAAGCATATTTAATTTAGTTGGAAAGGTTAACTGGAATATCTACAAGTAATAATTAACAAACCACATGTGTATTTAGTCATAACTCAGCAGGTAGCTACGACGCAATTATTTAAATTTGTGTAATCTTTTTGCAGCTGTTCTTATCAAGTAAATAAAATGTGTTTCTGTAAACATGATATAACACTTTATTTTTACTTCGTACTTAAACATGATTAAAGGGGGGATAGAAGTTTCAAGCGGACGAAGTCGCAGGTTGAAGCTAACATCATAATATTATGATATCTGATTGGCAGAAATTTTCCGTGGATTATTTGAGTATTCGATCAATTTATTACCTACCTAGTTATATTTATACTTAAGTACTTGATTTAAGATTATCTCGAAAAACAAAAACCCTTTAAAGCCACATACTTAGAGATATATTTCAAGCTTGCCGAATAATCACCTGCCATTTAATCTCTTCACCAAACTTGGTTGACTGGTAGAGAATGCCTAATGCATTAAGTCCGCCTCTGTACCTTTTTGTGCGAAATGTTTAAATAAATAATACCTATCTCGTTTAAAGGTAACACAATCTTCAAAGGTACCTAAAAAGAGATTTATGTGCCTATATTAGACATTTATATAAGTGCCCCGTGAGTTTCACTGAAACTTGTCTAAATTCGAGACCTGAAGGATTATGAAACGCTTTACAATTAAACATTAAAGCTATTTAATTACAACTTTGCAGTCCTAGCATACAATCATTTATTATGTTTTGTGTTTCTGCACATAATTATCTTTTGCACGCTACAATTACTCAATATTTTGTAATTAATTTAAGGCCTCCAAAGTATAATTATGCTATTTTGAATTATTGTATGTGCGTGTTTTCTGTCACTGAAGGAAAACAAACTACACATGTTAAATTATAGGTTATATCTATTTTTTTATCTATCTATGTATACTAATAATAAAGGTGAACAGTTTGTTCCTTTGAACGCGTTCTCTGAAACTCCCCGTGGGATTTCCTCCTCGCTAGGCAGTACTGTAGCTTCCCATTTGTGAAAGAATTTTCAGAATCGGATCAATAATTCCGAAGATTACCGCATACAAACTCACGACTAGATGTATCATGTGAGCCAGAACCCGATCCTTAATAATTTAACAAAAAACTTAAGGCGAATGGGTAGTTGTAGCCCGCGAAATTAAATTTTTACGTTTTTTGCAATTTTCAGGTCAGTGTCAGGTTATATCTTGATCAAAATATGATTCGCGACTATAACCGGTATGTATTTACAGAATTATAAATAATAATTAGAATCAGAATTATAATTAGAATCATTAATACATCTTTCTAAGTTAGATTTCTACCGTTAAGAACAAATCGCGTATGGTAAAGTGTTAGTGGTAGAAATCTAACTTAAAGAGATATATTAATGATTCTAATGACTATAATTCTGTAAATACATGTCTATTATAGTCGCGAATCATATTTGGATCAAGATACAACCTGACACTGATCTGCAAATTGCAAAAAACTTAAGAAAATTTAAATTTCGCGGTCTACCATGTCACATTCACCTTAACCATTTTTTTTTACAGTGAACACGCCTCTCCCTTCATATGTGAATTCCCGAAATTGCCCGGTTGGGCCCGAACTGGGGGTCATCAACCTGTACTGCCAATGTCAGACGGTCTGTCATGGTCAACAAAGACATAGCTTTGTTACCGATACCATCGATAACAGGGCCCAGTGAATGCTAATTCATTGAGTTAGTTGATATATTACATTTGAATATACATATTATATGTACTATATATTATTTACATTTTATTATTTGAAAGTAACTCATCAACTGCGGGTTTTTATTTGTCTAGTTAGAGAATTTTGATTATGTTACTAATAGAGAACCATAATCTTTTTGTTGTAAAAAATTGTTGGCGCCGTCATGCCGTGTCGTAGAAATCAATACCTGACACCTTTTTATGTTATTTGTTTTGGTTTCAGATTAATAACTTTGAATGCTAGATTTTCTAATAAGAAGACAATAGGATGAATGTCTTTAGTTGATTTTTCAATAAACACTAGTAGAGATTAGAGAATCAACTTGCCCTCAATTTTATTTTAATACAAGCTGCCCTTCAATTCTGTGCGAAAACACGACACGAGCCAAATTAAACTGGCCGTATCACATAATATTATATTAGACAATACAGATAAGTGTATCATTAGGCCAACGCCAGACACTGGTCAATGCAAACGAATAATTAAATAATAATAAACAATATAACACAACAAAACTACAGTCGCGCGATAAACTGCGACCGATTTGCCGGCCTGTTTTCAATTACAACGAGATAACGTCACGTTTTAAGGAAAATACCTATCGTTTAAAAAACAATAGGACGAGGATAAAAAATAGTTGCATTTGAATAAGAATTGAAACAAGAACAATAGTGAAGATAGTTTGGTGACGTCAGTAAAAAACAGTTGAAGTTGTAAAGAATTTGAAATAAGAACAATGGTGAAGATAGTTTGGTGATGATAATAGAAAAGTTGACTAACTTTAAGGTTGCCTTGCACTTTGCAGTAAGAGGGACGAAGATCTCTGTTTATGTTATTGGGAGGCAAAAATGGGGAAAGTAAGTGGTCATCGTAGCTCATGGACATATGCAATACCAGAGACTACATAGGTGTGTTGCCATCCCAGAGACAAAGATGAAAAGTAATACTCTTTAACCGGATCACAGTAACGATATTTGATGGTAAAAAGTGATAAGGTTTTCGTCTAGAGAAGATGATACTACCAACTTCTCCGGACGAACTCTTTTACCTAAAGCTACATCCACTTATTGAAACTACGAAAAAAAAAAACAAAATCCTATACAATCAGCTTGAATGAAATTGAATCATAAAGGACAAAGGCAAGGAAACTTCTCCGTCACACAATGAAAAGAAAATAAAGATTATGGAGATATACAGGGTGTTACAGAAAGGGTATATCAATACAAACGGGTTGAAGAGTCTGGTCTAGAAACTCTGTACAAAATTTCAGCTCAAAAGGAGTAACTTTGAAAATGCTTAATATTTTTTTATTTCGATACCTAGTTTATTAAATTGAAATCATAAAAAACGTGTCACCGCAATACGAGGGTCATTATCCATTATCTGTGGGGTGTCTGTGCGCCTAGTACGCACATCACGCCGCCGCGCGCCAGTGCAGCGCCGTGATGTCAAAATAAAAAAATATTAAGCATTTTCAAAGTTAATGCTTTTGAGCTGAAATTTTGTACAGAGATTCTAGACCAGATACACTCTCTTTGTGTTGTACGCCCAGATATTTTGCAGTTCGATTACTCAGAAGTTACTTATCAAATCAGTATCAAATATGATAATACTTACATGATATATTAAAACTTAAATGATTTTCAATCATCGATCACTTTCCGGTAATTGATTAGCGATTACTAATAAACAGTGGCAAATGTAAACACTACTTCACAATGGATAACAAAAACAAATCGACGTCGCGTGTCAATTGTTTTCTAGATTAGCAATTGTTTTTCTCAACAACTCGAATTAAAGGGCTCTTGAACACGAACGTTTTATTTTACACTGGCTTTTGTACTATCGGGAGAAAATCGTAACGGTCACTATTTCCTAACCTAGGTCAAGGTCTACCTGTCTGGTCACCCGTTCAGGCGTGAAAAGGTGAAAGGTGATTATAATGTTAGAATACCTGTTAACTGTTATGTATGAATAGTACAGATGCAATAAGCACAGTCATCGTTTGAGATAGGTGCCTATTTCAAGTATTATAGAAATTTAAGTAAGTGTGTTACTACAACAAAATATTGTTATTCTTACGGTCGCACAAAAAACACGAAACATGATAATAATATATGGTTTTTTTAATTTGTTTGGCCTATAATTCAGCAACGCGGATACCGTTCGCTGACGCAGTCATTAGGTCCTCACGTGTGCAGTTGATAGGGCATGCGGTACAAGATGGGAGGTTAGCCATTGTCTGTGGAGAGACACCGCATACACACCGGAAGGTCTGAGCCGTCCATGAACCTTCACTTGTGGAGGATGTCCCTGCTGCGGCCTACTTGGGTATGAAGGTTACGAAGTCTATTTAAGGTTTTCCAAGTAAGCCACGCTAACTCTTGTGCCCGGATGGGAGGCTAGAATGGAAAATATTGTTGACCTAATCGAAATGGTATAAAACTCTAGTAGGCAATGTAATTTATTACGATTGTTAGATTGTGTAACCTTCGAAGTCACGCATGAAGAATTGATTAGCACAGATCTACGATATAGATGTAAGTATTCAATTTACGATTTCTGCAGTAAGGATTTTTATATTATTATCAGATACTAGTTTTAAGACTATAAGTTATGATTTTGAGCATATAACCACCGATTGGCAAAACTCTAGGAGGCGTCAGCATAATTCATTTTGCTCCCGAAATATTCATAGCCATTTCTTGGTAAGGAACTCAACCATTCAACATTAAAAAATATTAAAGACTAAATTTAATGTACATTTTTTAACTAAAAATAATACTAATAAACGAAATTCATAGTTTAACCATAAGTGAAATCGATAAAGAGAATCCCAGTACGAAGTACTCTTCGTACTGGGATTCATTTTATCGATTTCACTTTATCGAACCGTTGATATCTCGTTCCGAGTGTCAAAACTTAACCTACGTCAAAGAGCCTTATCACCGCCGTTAAGTTTAGACTTTCCCCTTTAAATAAGTAAACAGAAGTCACCTCTATCGAACTGAAAGTCGACGGATCCATAATTATGTAACAGTTACTGTTGTACTGCCAAGACTTGATACAGTTAAATAAGGTACCTATACTTATGTTGGAAAATTTTCATAGATAACGGAAGTTACACGCGTTTGTCATTTGTTTACTTTTACTAGTCCACTAATTATTTATAAAAGACTAGTTTCTGCCCTCTCCTTTTTTAAATGTCGCGGCATCATGCTGAGATAGGAGCCTTTTGGCCTCGTATAGGACTTTCTGTTTGTGTTACTGTTTTTTTTTCTTTTTGTTACTATAATTTTTTTGATAAGTATGGTTTTGATTTTTATTCATGACTGTGTTAAGTTTAGTTTGTGATCTTCCTGTACGAGTCGCAATAAATACTTTTTCTTTCTTTCTTTATTCTTATTTATATATTTAGCTTTTTCCCACAGCTTCCTCCGCGTGGAGGTCGGATATCTATTATGCCACGGGAACATACCTACTACCAGGATAAAAAGTAGCCTATATGCTAATCCAGAACAAACAAACTCACTCACCATGCTACCAGGATAAAAAGTATCCTATGTCCTAATCCAGAACAAACAAACAAACTCACTTTTGCATTTATAATATTACTTAGGATGACACTCGGCAATACTAGCTTCCTATTAGTGACAGATTTTTCGGAATCAGATCAGTAGTTTCGAAGATTACCTCCTACATATAAACTCACACATTTTATCTCTTGTATAGAAGTATATGACTTTCATAAAGATCGGGGACAACAGCTTGGAAAGGAAACGAAGCAAGTCAGAAGATACTGAAGCTAAAGGAAAATATATGTGCATTATAGTGCGAAGACGAAAGACATTGCGTTTGTACTGGCGACTGAAATACTTCGCTTTTTTAATTGCATGGGTTTACTGCAATATCTCACAGTCACTCACAGTTTAGTAAATCAACTACCGTAGGAAAAGGAAGCTCTCGATGTTGACATTATTTAAGTGTTGGTAAAGAAAATATACTCTTTAGATAGGGTACTGCTCTTGATGAGTTCTAAATGATCGGTAAAAATAGACGTCAAAACATTGTAAAGTAGAATCAATAACTACGGGATATCGACGTACAGCATGTTACCATGGATTCAATAAATGATTCTGGGCTAAGGAAGGAACACGGATGGGTTTTAGTCAGTAAGAGTCTGACACTCTCTTCCGCTCCACCCAGAGCGGGAGGGGTCATTGTTACAGTTTGTGCATCGAAGTCCCTGCCACCCTGTACCTATATATTCATTTAGCTTTAATAATAGGTACCATCAGTATCATCAATTTCTGGTACACCTCAACATAATTATATATTTCACAACAAAAAGCACAATCCCTGCTGATCCCTTCACAACGAAAGCACCTAGATATTACGTGTGCACTGGCAACAGTAGTTACATAACCTCTGCGACAAAACTCCGCCATGTGCATTTTATTGGCAACGCTGCGTTAAAGTGAACGAAACGTTAAGCACGTGCTTTTGCTTAGATACTAATGTGTTTCCTTCTTTATCTTGCACTTGTAATGTGACAGTTGTGCGACAGTGACAGGAATAATGCTTTGCCCAAGTATCAACGTGCAATAAAACGTTACTATATCGGTCACGTATCATGCATTAGTTTTGCATTCAAGAATAAAGGCGGCCATTTTATGGTTGTGATTGATTTTATTGTAAGACATACGCTGTTTATAAAGAGAAAAGGTTCATTTTAGTTACAGATTTAAGGCTACTGAGCTCCGGGTGCCGCATTGTTTGAACAATGCTTAGAGCATTTAACCGCTCTAAGGAACAATGTTCATGAAGAAGCTCCGGAAAATGGTTTATTTTGTTGCTCAAATGCAAGAGAGTAGTACAGTAAAACGGGGCTACTTTGACTTCCAGGGTTACTTTGACAAGGCCGATCACAGCGCTATGACGCGTTCCCCACACCCCGCGCCTCGCGCAATATTACTCGAGGTCACGCACACTTGCTGAGCACACGTGAAAACCGATTTTGGCGCTCTGTTAAAGTAGTTCCAACGCCTGTCAAAGTAACCCTGGAAGTCAAAGTAGCCCCGTTTTACTGTACTTGTTAGGGATAAATCAAATATTGGCAGTGCGGTAGCTCGTAAATGTCTATAATGGTGAAAATAGATCGCTTTTTGGAAGCAAGATTAATGCATGATGGTTATCCGTAGTCCATACTACGAGTATATAGACTATATTACTATATATAATATTAAAAGTTCGGAAGTAACTCTGTCTGTCAGTCTGTATTCTTCCTTTTCACGCCTAAACCGCTGAACCGATTTAGACGAAATTTGGTATAGAGATAGTTTGAGTCCCGGGAAAGGACATAGGATACTTTTTATCCCGATATTCCCACGGGATCGAGACTTATGCGGGTGAAACCGCGGGGTGCAGCTAGTAGACATATATAATTTCATGTACCCCCGACCCACCACATCGCATCGCATCGCCTGCCTGCGCTATGACTTCGTTTTCTCTTAGCGAACTTTTTGACTTGCTCGGCTCCTTAGGGTCTTGGCGTGATTTTAAATAGCCTATAGACTTTCTCAATAAAAAGGCCTATCAAATGCAAAAAGATTTTTTCTAACATGACTTTTAAGTTCCAGAGATTAGAGCCTTCAAACAAACAAACTCTTCAGCTTTATTATTAGTACTAGCTGCGCCCCGCGGTTTCACCCGCATAAGTTTCGATCCCTTGGGAATATCGGGATAAAAAGTAGCCTATATGTTAATCCAGGGTGTCAGCTACCTCCATACAAAATTTTATCAAAATTGGTCCAGCCGTTTGAGCGTGAAGAAGTAACTAACATATAAACACACGCACACATTCACAAACTTTCGCCTTTATAATATTAGTGTGATAGATAAGTAAAACTATGTGTTAAAAAGTGTACAAAATGATAAAAATTCATTTCGCGTACAAAATTACCTAATATTTACGGTTTTATGATGAATAGACATAAACAGACCTATGAGCCATTAAGTTTTAGTTTAAGTTAAATATAATAAATTCTGTGGCAACAGTTCCAAGGTTGTCAAATTCACGCGAATACGAGAGGCGCCAGTTAATTTGCATGCAGTGTAAACATTTGCCTCTTTGAGTCAAAACTAACGAACCCAGCTTGTATTTAAATAATTGTAATTGCTTCGCTTACAGTTTGAGTATTTGCTTTTCGGTAAATTGCTTGAACTGAAACGTTTGCTTCTGTAAATGTGAAAGACGTGGTTTGAAATTAATTAGTTGCCTATGTGGAATTTTGTTTGTCCCGAGGATATAGGTAAGTATCTAAGTTCGGCTAAACTTGATGATAACTGCTATAGAGGTATGAGGAACAGGGTGTAAAGTTCACTCATACTCTATAGAAAAGGGAGGATCCTCCGACCAGACGGGTGTTGTGTCTGGCGGGCTACTGCCCGATGATTCATGTCGGGCCGTTGTACCTATCTATGCTAGTTGCGCGGTAAACTCTGTTTGCGAGATGCAGGATTTGCGTGACGTCAGTATGACGCGTTGTTCGCATGTGGCGTTGTAGATACCGCTACACTGCATTCTACTTACGTAACACACTAGCAATCACAATCGGAATCATTTTTAAGGATATTGCCAATCCATTGCTTCATATGTTCGAAAAAGTCTGCTCACAACGTAAATAACGCAATGGATGACGTTGAACTGTCAAAATGAAAGCCATTGCTACTGGCAGTGTGTTACGCAATTGATCCCAGAGACAAAGCCTGATATACCTGTTATTACAGCGGCAATCTTCAAACTATAACACAGGACATTGGTGGCGAGAAGGGGACCCCGAAAGAGCTCCTTCACAAAAAGCTCTAAGATCTACACTGCTAAAAGGATCTTTTGGCTTGAAAGTGTGCTATTTGGGCAGGAGGCCTTATTTATAAGGCATTTACAGAGTAGATGAAAAAATCAGAATAAAAATGCGCGTTTGTATCGCTTTGGCTACTTGTAGCACCTTGGTGATGCTAGATATAGATCGTAGAAGGTGGAAGAAATAAGTTTTAAAGCTAGAAATAAATTTTATACCCACTAGGGACAAGTGTGACGACACAGTAGAGCTATTAATTCCTTCATTATAAGTAAGACCCAGGATGTTGGAACCTGGGTGTAACACTTCAGGGCTACCTACACTGTAATAAGGATCTTTTGGCGCTCGAATGACGTTGACAGGGGGGCGCTGTTGGTAAACATTTGTGCAGATATTTTGTGAACTGTATAGGAAAAACAAGTGGCGTCCTTAGTTCCGACTTTGACCACGCGCCAAAAGAAACTTGTAGCGCTATTCATACAACTAAAGTGTGTAGTAAAGTGAGGTCTTCCGACAAATTATACCTTTTCAACTCAGTCCGCTCCAAATTATACTATCAACATCTCTAGGTATGTGTCTATGGTTTATAGCCTCAGTTTTAATTACTGCCGACTTCCCTGTAGGTACAGTTACTTGCATTAAAATGCAGTAACCTGCTTCTCAATGCCAGTGGAGTTGCTCACTTAGACCTTGTGAATACTTGTGATTTGCACTACCCCAGTGATTAATGATGAATGAAGGAAATAGTTTTATAATAATGTTGACTTTAACTAGGACTTACGCATGCTTACACCACTAATTACAATGGGGTTTTTATCGGTTCCGCAACGGATTGACTCGGATTGACTATTGTAATAACTTTAAATCAAAAAGTGTAATAAAGATAGATAGCATACAATTCAGTGTAATTTAAAACCTGAGCATGCAATTAGTGCATCCATTACCGACTTATTGCATTCGATACAACGCGGCAACGTGACAAATACAAATTACAATTGCAAAATTAAAACAAATCGCTAACAATTGTATGTTACAGATTTATTTCTAAAATATTATGCAGGAAACACGTGTTTATCTTTAGTATGTACCTGGCAAAGCCATAAAGGCTGAACGTGTTAGCAAATAATATTTAATCTGTGTATTTGTACAGCTAATACAGAGATCAGCTGTCACGCGCATGATTTGTGCTAATCCATTGACCAATATGTCTTGAGCTGTGTGTAAAAAATGGCACTTATTTCAACCGAAAATTTAAAAAATTTCACGGACTGCACTTTTCACTAAATTATCTATCTATATAAATAAAAACAAAAGGCCTGACTGACTGACTGACTGACTGACTGACTGACTGACTGACTCATCAACGCCCAGCCCAAACCCATGGACCTAGAAAGCTGAAATTTTACACAATGGTTTCCTTTATAATGTAGACAAGGAATAAGGAAGGATTTTTCGAAATTCAACCCCTAAGGGAGTTAAATAGGGGATGAAAGTTTGTATGAAAGTCCGTCAGTTTTAAAGTTAGGATCTTCAAATTTTGTGTTGAGGCTGACGATTGAAAATTAATTTATACGTGTCTCAGCGTTTTTATGATTCCACCCCCAAAGGGTTAAAAAGGGGGATGAAGTTTTGTATGAAAGTCCGCCAGTTTAAAAGTTAGGATCTTCAAATTTTGTATTTAGGCTAACGATTGAAAATTAATTTATACGTGTCTCAGCGTTTTTGATAATTTTACCCCTAAAGGGGGTTGAACGGCCTAACTGAGATATCGACGCACAGCCTAAACCGCTGGTCCTAGGGACATGAATTTTGGAGGGTGTGTTCTTTGTGAAGAGTAAGTATCCAATAAGAAGGGGTTTTTGGAAATTCAGTCTTTGAGAGGGTGAAAAGGGGGGATTTTGTTTGTATGAAAAATCTTATTCCTTGAGTTAATAACCTTGAAACTTGGCACGAATACTTACCTAAGTAAATTATGAAGTTTGGCAATTTTCGTTTTTCTAATCTACCCCCTAAAGAGGTATTGCGGGGTGTCAAAATTTGTATGGAAGAATTTTAACGCGTTGTCCGATTAACTCAAAACTCAGTATTTATACTAAGGACTAAAAATAAAGAATAACGTGTATCAGGGTTTTTCGAAAATCTACCCCTAACTGTGTGAAAAGGGGTAATTAATTTTACAGGGGAAGATTTCACTGCGTGGCTTGATTAGTTCGAAAATTGGCATATACAGCATGTAACAAAAACCCTGTCCGATCCTTAAGGGTATTATTCGGCATCGTATTGCGAACACATATACGTAACCATTTAATGGATTTGAGATTATTATTTTTCCCCAGTGAATATAATTAAATTAAAATAAAAAATAAAATCTGACCGAAGGCAACACTGATCGCTCGACAAAGTTCACCTACAGTTTTGTGTCAAAGAAGCCGCCTGAGCGAGGCGGTTTGTATGATCCTTTGTCATGAACTCATGACCCCGCTTTGTCGCGTGCCGCCAAACAAATACCTGCCTACGTGTAGGTATCGGCTGATATTGTTTTGTGGGCATAGTGATTCGGATTTCAGACACACTCTCTGTATTTTGTGTTTCAGACTTTATTCTGTTTATCAAGAAATAATTAATTGAATTAAATGTAGCCCTGAAAAGGGCTTTTTTAAATGTGATGACGTGCTTTTGGCAATGTACTAACCGACTGCAGGTATCAGCTTATTAAAACGTTCACTGGTTGTTCTTGCATACTTCGGCGATCGTGTTCCACATGTCCACCTCCAACACTAACACACATTCGACACCTTTTCACTAAATTTGCTTGAACACTGCCTGTGTTATACACGCGGTTATGCAGGCGTTGGGACGCACGCTCCGACGGTACTGTCACACCTGGTCTATTCGCGAAACGCACCTCATACGTTCTACGCGCAGCTGCATAATTGCAGTCGGTCTTGCCTAAACACATCAACTTATTAAAATATTCCTGATTTGAATACGACATTGTTCACGAAACGATAGCGTGTGATACGTACGGACGTCCGATCGGAAGCTATCTCCACGAAAGACTGGCAAGAAGTAGCGCGCCGGTAGGCAACGAGTCGGCGAGATCAAAGAGTCGGCGACTAGTTGAAAGAGTGCCTACTTCGCGGTAGCGTAGGGCGGTGTTCTTTGAAATAAAAATAGGTAAAAATAAAAAGATTTTGCCGGTGGGTGGAGTGTTGTCAACTTATGAAAATTTGCCATATTCAGTGTTAAATTTCGCATGGATTATAAAAATAAAAAATCAATAACTTTTGGTTTTTATGAGTTACATTTTTATAACCATTTTTTCTAGTACGTATGTTGAACCAGGAATACGCCTTTATTGGATCGGACAGGGTTTTTGTTACATATTGTATAATCTTTGAGTCAAGTTATGAACACATCTTAAACGATTTTTCATAATTCTACTCATGTAGGGGTGAAAAGCGGGATAACAGTTTATATGAAAAATCTTAATCATTTGGTTAATAAACTTGAAACTTGGCACGAATATTTATCTAAGTAAATTATGAAGGATGGCATTTTTTGTTTTCACAAACTACCCCCTAAAGGAGGATTGAGGCGGGGTGTGTCAAAATTTGTATGGAAGAATTTTAACGCGTGGTCCGATTACCTCGAAACTCGGTATTTATACTTAAGACCAAAAATAAAGAATAACGTCTATCAGGGTTTTTCGAAAATCTACCCCTAACGGGGTGAAAAGGGGTAGTTAAATATACAGGTGAGGATTTTAATGCGTGCCTTGATTAATTCAACAATTCGTATAAATAATCTTTAAGTCAAGTAATGAACACATCAAACAATTTTTTGAAATTCCACCCCTATGGAGGTGAAAAGCGGGAGTACAGTGTATATGAAAAATCTTACTCATTTGGTTAATAAACATGAAACTTGCCACGAATACTTAAGTAAATTATGAAGTTGGCATTTTTTGTTTTTCTAAACTACCCCCTAGAGGGGGATTGGGGGCGTCAAAATTTGTATGGAAGAATTTTAACGCACAGTCCAATTACCTCGAAACTCGGTATTTATACTTAAGACCATAAATAAAGAATAACGTGTATCAGGGTTTCTCGAAAATCTACCCTTAACGGGGTGAAAAGGGGTAGTTAATTTTACAGGGTAGGATT
This sequence comes from Amphipoea oculea, assembly GCA_945859645.1. NCBI lineage: Eukaryota > Metazoa > Arthropoda > Insecta > Lepidoptera > Noctuidae > Amphipoea > Amphipoea oculea. Next base: position 17,061,050 of record OX243865.1, on the reverse strand, counting down.
TTACTGCATGGTTTGATTAACTCGAAAATTGCCGATGTAGGTCACACGGCTGCCAAGCTAAAATGGAACTGGGCTGGTCACATCTGTCGCATGCCGAGGAGCTATGGGCTAAAATAACCACACAATGGGTCCCAAACAGCAGGAAACGGCAACGCGGCAGGCCCAGAATGAGATGGCGGGACGAACCCGACTCTTTCGACAAAGATTGGCGTGTAACAGCACTGGATAGGGATAAGTGGAAGAAGGGAAGGGAGGCCTTTGCCCTGCAGTGGGACAGAAATGGCTGATAATAATAATAAAATCTTTGAGTCAAGTAATAAATCCCACCCCTGGGGGGGTGAAAAGCGGGGATACAGTGTATATGAAAAATCTTATTTATTTGGTTAATAAACATGAAACTTTGCAATATTTGGGTCAGTAAATAATAACGATTGTCAGTTTTAGTTAAAAAAACCCCTTACAGAGGATTTTGGGGGTGACAAAGTTGATAGGTTAGAAAAATATGTAACTCGCTATCGGATTAACTCGAAAGTACTTATCTGTTTCAGGGTTTTTCAAAAATCGAATCCTACCAAGGTGGAAAAGGGCAAGTAAAGTTTAAGGGGTGGATATTACTGCTTGCTTCAATTAACTCGAAAATGGGTATGGGGCCTTTGAGTCAAGTTATGATCACGAACGATTTTTCAAAATTCCACCCCTGTGGGGGTGGAAAGCGGGGCTACAGTTTATTTGAAAAATCTGATTCCTTTGATCTATAAAAATTGGCCCGAATACTTATTTATCTAAATAAATGATAAAGATCATACCTACATACATTTTCGAAATTTTTAGAGGTAAGTACGAATTTCACGCGGACGAAGTCGCGGGCAGAAGCTAGTAATAAATAATTAGGAGTCTTGGTTGTCAAAAAGCTATCCCAGTAAACTGAACAATTATGGGTTTTTGAAAAATCTGTTTTATCTATACTTTTTCATTTTGGATAAAGTCAGCCCCTGCATCATATTCAAACCTTTCCCAGTATTTATACGGAATTTGACATTTGTTTGACAGTTGTCTTCGTAAACAACACTACCATGAACTGTCAAGATATATTGGGATATCTGTACAGCTCATGTGAGCGTGTTGAATCATAAAATAGCAGTAACTATGTATCTAGTGCTTCTGTTTTTGCATTAACTTTACGGCAAATCACATCTACGTCAATACGTTTATGGTTACCAACTTAGATTTAATATCTACCTACGTACCTATTCAAGTTGCGACTACTATCCATCCAGAATCTTCTCTAACTAGCTTTTTTTCTAGATTGAAATAAGGAGGTAATGCGTAACAAACTAGCAGTATCAATGCTGTAGTGTATCTATTAAATAGATATGTAAACACTGTCTCATTCACACAAGCGGGGTAGCTGCTGTCACTTATGTCATCTGTCATATACGAGGAATGGCGGGAAACAGACAAAGTGAAGCGGGATATATACGAAGGCGCTTGGTGTGGTAGTGAGCCAGTGAAGTGATATATTCAACATAAATACGGAATCAACAGGATTCTACAAGTGGCGACGAGGATAAAGGTCAGATAAAATTAACAAAATTAGGAGAAATTATATGTAAGTACCTACCGATACTGCTGACCAAGAAAAACAAAACACTAACGAGGTAAGAACTTGCATAACTATTACCCAAACTAATGTATGTATTGTAAATTGTTAGATTTCGCATCTAGTAACAAAGTATTTCAAGCAGAAGTAAGGATTCTGACGGTGTTTTATTGTAATACACCGTTACTAAAATTGTTACGAAAAAAAAAAAGTTGAAAGAGATGGATCACTCAGGATATCTATAATTTTATGTTGCATCGTGTTTGGCCATCACAAAATGACTACTACACCCAATATAAAAGTTAGGAAAGAATACAAACCACAGTCATTAAATTACTAGGAGTGCTAAGTACTGCAGTGGGAGTCGTAGCAATGAATGTGCTGACGACATATAACTAAAAGGCGTTAAGCTTTGTATAGTATTTATTGTTTAAGAGAAGCTTATCGTACAACGGTAAATTCAACACTGCTTCTAAAATAAGAAAAAACACTAACAGAATATTTGACACACGCTTGAACGTTCAATTGGAACATGCCTCCAAACATAACCAGCCTGTCCTGCAAAGGTGTGGCTTTACAGCCAGACTCGCTTTACAGCCAGTCTCCACAGTACTCAGGTGCCTACCTACTTATTTGAAACAAAACAAAAAAAAAAGGAACTTATCCACCTGCAGAATAAACTGGATTTGCTCCCTTCCTTATCGCTGGACAAGGGCAAGAGGATGATGATAAACTTTGTACTTATTTCATATTCATGAATCTAATGTTTTTATTAAATCATTAATTATTATTCTATTTGCTGTTATCAGCGGGCTTGGACAAGGCAACAGCACTCTAAACTATATTAGTAGGTACCTTGTAATTTTCAAGAATAAAATGTATATAAGCTAGGTATAACAATGATGATTCCTTTAACTCTGATTTTGGTTTGTAATGTTATCCTACCTATTCATTAAAATAAGAATACTTAATTATGTACTTGCCTGAAACGGTATAGGTATCTATGGGTCTATGAAATTGGACACAAATGGTAACAGAAATACAAGCAGTGATCTGGATTAGGTTAAGCCGCTTCAGATCTTTTAAGAAAAAATACATACTAAAGCTGGCTTACTAAAAAAAAAAAAAGGGGGTATTAGGTACTGATTGTAGTAGAAAGTCTCATAGTGTAGATCTGTTCCGCAGAGGATAATTTCCTGCATGTAGCAAGAACTAATGAGTACTAATGATAACGCTTAACATGTATTCCAGTTCTAGGGTGACATAATTTAGATTGGTATCAACAGACTAAGGAAAAGCTATGTAAATTTTACTATAATTAATTAATACTAGTACCAACCAGTAAGTTAAAATAATAAGCATACATATTTACTTTGAAATAAAATGTATGCAAAGTGAAAATAAAAGTCACAATAACAGTAAACTGCTGTTTGATGTTATTGCAAGGATTAATTAGAATAACATAATATTTTCTTATGATTGATATGAATGAATAGGTATGTTAATTGGTAAATCAATTTTGTTTGAGAAGAAAAGTTCCCTTCTGTTGGAGTATAACTCCTTAATGTGGTAGGTACCTTCAGAGGTCACTAAGTTACTGGTGCCAATTTACATAATGTGAAACCAAGACATATAACAATAAAGATTACATACATATTCACACATAGATAATTATAAGTAGGTACCTACATAAATGTGTCTGTGAGAGTGTCTAGCTGTTAAGATTTTCATTATCTTAATATTAACTAATTATTATAATTTGTGGTCTAGTGGTTGCAAGCGCTACTGCTGATTGTGGGGTCCTGGGTTCGATGCCCAGGTGGCACCAATGTTATAGGGTTTTTCCATCAGGAATTTCTTGGTGGTGACGTTGGCCTTAGTCAGAATTTCTGAAAAATTTATGGCTGTAGACTCGCTGTCCCTGTTGCATGGGATCTGGCCAGGACTGGCTAAGGTAAGTTAATTATAAAATACTCTATATCTCTGTCTGGCCCTCTGGTGGGGACAGGCATGATGTTGGGTTATGAAATTATAATTCTTATTTTATCACAAACTTGGTAATACTGCCCTCTGTGGGGTCCTGTTACCAGTATTACAATGGTCTGTGTGAAAGTATTGAAGCCTTTGTTATGCGATCTGCACCATCTTATGTATTGTTTGTCACATTAGGAATCAGCATTTATTGCTGGAAGATTACCTAGTTCAAACTCAAATTAAAATTAAAATGTATTTATTTGTACACATACCTATAGTAAAAGTGCGCACCCCCACCCTATTTCAAGTTGAACAATTATCAACTTTGTTTCAGTGGAAATTGGGTCGATTTCAGAGTGACTGGCTCTAAGGAGGGAGTTGTGGAAGTGTTTGGGGTTGTGGAGTAAGCTGGACTTTGTTGTGTAGGAATAAGTTGCTTCTCCATTGATTTATGTTTGTTTGCATTTTTGGCGAATGGGTCGCGAACACAGATTAGGTATACCATAGTGGTACATGATGGTATAAAATCAAAAACTATGTTGTGTCACCATGTGTTGCCTTGCAAGGCGTGTAAGTATTGCTTACACAGTAGGTAATAGGTGTACAGATCTATATAATTATAAAAATACTCCTAGTTGAACTAACTTCAATGTGTTACTGAATATGCAAAAATTTCAAGGAAACATTTTTATAATATCATGACTTGGGTTTTAGACGTAATTAACAATTGCTCAGTTGTTATAGTAGGTAAGTTGGGTAGGATGCAGCTTTGCCCAGTATTCTGGAACTTGATACGATTGATATGATTTTTGATGATTCATTGCTTAATAAAATGGAAATTAAATCACAAACGTAAATAAATAATAAGATTATTTTACCTACATGAAGAATATACCTTTGTCCGATTAAACTTCTTGAAGTACCTACCGGAAATGTTTTCAAGTGGTATTGAAGTTGATAAAAATAATGATACTACTGAATTAATTTTAATCCTGAAACGTTCGCATTGACTCGTGTAATATCTTCTTCTACATCAATTATTGTTCAAAAAAAAAAAAACAAAGAAGGAAGGAAAGGAAGAATAATTACAATACGCGCATGTTCAGAGATAACTTAGTACTGTAATAGATACACAGTTTACCTAGTTATATTGAAATATTGGAAGCTCTTTAGTACCTACTTCTCGGAAGTTTTAACCGGTTGAATGCCGTAATTACAGACACAATTAAAAAGCTATTGTGTCTCGTGTAGATCTACGTTCCGGCATACGAAAGGTTAATCAACCGAGTAATTAGAAAATTCTGTATTTTGAATTCAGAATGTCAGATAATTATCAAGTTTTGGTAACACAAACTGAATGTCATACCTTCATGATAAAGTTCAAATTCCATGGCAACTGTTGGGACCATAATATAGTAATACAAACTGTGAGTCTAAAGGTAACTTAGACTGGTATGACATACCTACAAGGTAATAGTTGATTAACTACATGTGAACTATCTAAGATTGATTATTCAATTACAGGTAGGCTCTTGAATATGGAAAGAAACGAAGAAAGATATATTCGTTAAGAAGTGTAAGGGCACAACAAAAATGACAGAAGTAAAATAATAGAGGAGAATGAAAACCCTCGCATGCACTCTGCGTGGTGTCATTGGGCTCGTGTGAATTTGAAGAAGATCTAAACCCTACACATAATTATAGCATTACATTTCAGCACGACAGTGGTGGTGGTCTAGCCCGACTAAGGTCGTGGGTTCGAAACCAGGCAGGCATTTTGTGTATTATCACTCATCACCACTGTCCATCAACGGTGAAGGAAAACACCGTGAGGAAACCGGCATGTCTGAGAACCAATACTTCGAAGACATGTGACATTACCAGTACGCACTGTTTACGCGTGGTAGATAGGCATCCATTAAATTGGACGCATAGGCATCCATTAAATTGGACGCATGGGCATCCATTAAATTGGACGCAATGGGCATCCATTAAATTGGACGCATGGGCATCCATTAAATTGGACGCAATGGGCATCCATTAAATTGGACGCATGGGCATCCATTAAATTGGACGCATGGGCATCCATTAAATTGGACGCAATGGGCATCCATTAAATTGGACGCATGGGCATCCATTAAATTGGACGCATGGGCATCCATTAAATTGGACGCATTGGGCAACCATTAAATTGGTCGCATTTGACATCCATTAAATTGGACGTAACAAAATGGTGAAGGAAAACATCGTGAAGAAACCAGATGTAACACTCCATTAAAATGGATGTATCAAAACGGTGAAGGAAAACATCGTGAGGAAACCACGTGTAACACGGATGTAACAAAGCGGCGAAGGAAAGCATCGTGGGGGCCGGCGTGTCCTGGAGCGACTACTTCGGGTACGTGTGCTTCTATTGACGCGCGGTGGGCCCGCGTGATGGTTTGTAGCCTACTATTTTATTTTATTTAAACATGAATTCATGTCCCTCTTGGAAATTATGCTTGTGTACCAGTACTGTGGGAGAGGTATATCAATAAAACAATATCTTTCAGATAAAATAATTCTTACGGAATCGTTTCATGTTTTTGACATTTTTGTCCTTGTTGAGTCTTGTTTTAGCTTGTCAGCTAAATCTGACGCCTACTGTTTTCGCGTTTTGTTCTGGAGTAATAGGCCATTAACTTGTGGTTACCTGAAGGGTTGCATGCCACAAACCATGATCATAATCTCTACAGTAATTACCTTAAGGGGATGTTATAGGCTGAAAAAAAAATTCTGTGGGTCTTGTGTTGTACGGTTGTACCTACGTAACTTTTTTATTTACTAAGGTGACTTTGTTACGTGATAGAATTATTATTATGAGCTGTTACTGAGGGAGGAACACGTACCTAAACAAAACATTCAAAAGACACATTTTTTTAATGTGGCAGAAGCATGTAAAAAAAAATGAACGAAAACGTTTTGATAAAATACCTACTAATAGTTAAACATCGGAAAAAAAAAATTGATAGGTGACCATTATAATAAACCAAATTATAGAAATATGTACATGTATGTCGAATCCAGATACGTTGGATTGTGATCAGACATACTTAGGGACATACATAGTGTCAGATATACAGTCGTGGGCGCAGAATTGGGATACGGGTAAACGAGAGAAATAGCTCCTTTAATTTCTACACAGTTTATTGTTACAGACTCAATTACTAACACTACTGTACTAATTAATACTCTGAACTTAAAAGGAAACAAGGATACCTAGGCCAGTATGTGTCGCGACCACGTCTACACGATCACTGTCGCTCCATGGCCCATAAGGTCCGTAACTCCGTATCGGACACCATACTTAATCCTAGACTCCGCACAACGCTAAACAAAGGCGCTTGTGTCTCATTTTAAGTGCATACTTATGAAAGATCCGACATATTATATTTAATCGTCTGAGTTGCAACTTGCAACAGATGATTACGATAACGGGCGAAAAAAAAAAAAAATTTGTTGATGAAAGGGAAACGGATATCGGAGGACAATAGCTATCGATTTGGGAGTCACACAAGGTGATATGGCTTAGGTAGAGAGGGAAGGATTGAATCCCATTTCACACGACGAAGAAGAAGCTAATGAAAGGGATGTGATAGATAAGAGCAAGGAAACTGGACAAGCGATGAGATTAAATAAAAAGTCCTGGTCCGTCATGTTCATAAATGCAGATGATCAGGCTTCTTATGCTTCGGTTTACTTCAATTTATTAATGCTTTAATTTTATTGGCAGTTGATTGCAAAAATGTATAGTTGAAATAAACATGTTTGTGATTTTGATTTTACACGATTGTTTGATAACGTGTTTAGAGTTGAACAAATAAAAAATATAATAAGAAAGGGATGTAGTGTATCTATTAAATAGATATGTAAACACTGTCTCATTCACACAAGCGGGGTAGCTGCTGTCACTTATGTCATCTGTCATATACGAGGAATGGCGGGAAACAGACAAAGTGAAGCGGGATATATACGAAGGCGCTTGGTGTGGTAGTGAGCCAGTGAAGTGATATATTCAACATAAATACGGAATCAACAGGATTCTACAAATGCCTTTCATTTTAAGAATTCAACAACATTCATTGCGTTATTTACGTTGTTAAGCAGACAAATTTTTCGAACATATGAAGCCATGGTTTATCAATATCCTTCAAAATTATTCAGCAGCCTAATTGCGGAACGCCAAATCGTCAAATGATTCTGATCAGTTGGCTTCATTTCTATCACAATTGGCTTCATTTTACGATTTTCGAATTGCGAAACTCTAGTTTATTATGAAACCAATTATGAACGTTAAGGCCCTGCGCAGAAACTAGAGTTTCGCAATTCGAAAATCGTAAAATGAAGCCAATTCTGATAGAAATGAAGCCAACTGATCAGAATCATTTGACGATTTGGCGTTCCGCAATTAGGCTGCTGATTGTGACTGATAGTGTTTTGCGCAATTAGAGTACAGGATACAACTCTCACGTACCGACATTAAGAGCATTTTGACAAGATACACCTTAATTGACAAAGTTAAAAGAAAACCAACAAAATCAAAAAAAAATTGATCAATCTTGAAAACCTTGAAAACGTCTTCGTCTTTGCCCAAGATCAATAATTAAATACAGGAGAAACAACACACTTAGAACCAAACAACTTTGTATAAACGGAAAACCAAGACACGCTGACAAACACGATTAACAAAATCAATTATCGAAGGCATTTCGCACTTGTGCATTAAATAACTTACACGAGGTTTGTTAGCATAACGTCAGAAGCTAACGTTGATGCTAAACTATGTGCTCAAAGGAAAATGGAGGCTGGTTCCACGTGTAAGGAAAAACGAGATGGTTGTCAAGGACCTATATGACATGTATAATAACTCAATCAATCGGTCTAGCCTTTTCCCAACTATGTTGGGGTCGGCTTTCAGTCTACCTGGATACAGCTATACTCCATTTGTTTAGGTAATTAAATAAAGGTAAACAAAAAAAACCACGTGCCGTGGTGAACCGACTAAACGTAATACCAGTCTATTCAGTTGTCATGCTACGTCACAGTTGTACCCTTCAATTTAGCATCGTTATAATTCGTTAATAATTTTGCTAAATTGAAGAGTACAACTGTGACATAGCATGACAACTGAAGTGAGTGGTATTACGTTTAGTCGGTTAACTGAGTCACGTGGTTCCTTTATTTAATTACCTAAACAAATGGAGTATAGCTACCAATATTTTACATGAAGCGGTATTTTTTTATTACAAGTACCTATTTTTTTATTAACCCCAAACAGTGGTTTAGAAAAAAATAAGCACACTGTCATAATAATAAAAGTCCTCCAGACCATATTTCGGCCATGGTGTCCAATTTCAACGGAGCCTTTGGCGCGGGAGATACTATACCTAGTGCACAACTGCACAAGTGTGTGCGCTACTAGGTATAGGTACGCACCTGACCTTTCTGAAGAACATCACCAATAAGGTCACTATTATGTCCTCCTAGGGCGTCCCGGCGTTTCCAGCCACAAATACCTTTTGTTAGTCGCCTTTCATTGATCCTCTCAACGTGACCAAACCATCTAAGCAATACTCTTTTCAATTTCTGTCGCTACATCTTCTTTTAAACCGTACCGCTACCTTATGACGTCATTCCTCAGCCTATCTTCATATTATACCGTTATACACATGCCTCAAAAATTCTCAAAGAAAAATATCAATCGACCCACACAAAGCTGTCCATCGCTTACTCAATACCACCCACTTAAAATCTTCGGCGCCATGTGCATCTTTTTGTCACAGTGTCTGGAACATTGTGTATCCAAAAGTATACATATCTTTCTTCTTAGTATATGCGCTGTGTATCCTTTAGGAACACGTTTTCTGCACATTTATTACGCAAAAATGAAAGCCCTGCATTTTTTCGGTACAAATGGTCTGGGAATCGATACAAAGAAAAAACCAATTAGTCAAAACTTGAAAGACCGGCCAGTTACGGTCTGGCGCTGAGTGTTAAAACGCATCCAGTTTGAGTCAAAGGAGACGTCTCAAGTGTTTACCAGAGATTAGATAACTGTTATCACGATAAACAAACTGTTTTGCATATGGCAGACTGTTCGCAAATAAGTTTTGTGGAGATGTACCTACTTCAAAGTGTAGTTACGTTGTTAGATGTCTGCTGATTACGCTCTTCATGAGGTAGGAACTTAATACTTGAGGTCCATCCTACAGGCACATCATCTCTAGGATTAATGAAATAGGTATACCTCTCGGAATGTAAAAGCCACCATTTGTATAGTGTTTAAAATCAGACTTACAACTTTCTGGTCGAAAAATAAATAAAACAGCACCTCAAAAATAAAATGGAGCACAATGCAGACCAAGGCCATCCGAAAAAAATGATGATGTTTATATATTATATAAACATCCGAATTGAGAACCTCCTCCTTTTTAGAAGTCGGTTAAAAATAAAGGTACCTACCTATTGATAAGCTATTGGAAAATAATAAACGGTCGTGAAATCGTTTGATTATTGTATAACTGGTCACTTCAAATAATTCTATACAGCCAATTTTCCCGTGAATACTTCTATACAGGGTGGCGGGAGATTAACGAGCAAACTGAATCCATGATTCAGCACATGATTCTAGCGTAGAAATTTTACGTCATAAATAATATAAAATATAAATCATATTCACCAAGCTATTTTGGAATAATGGCAAATATATATACGCGACTATTAGTTTTCCAAAAGCGGTATGCAAATCATCAGAGTTCAGGCGTAAATGTAGCAATTTCTACTTTAATTTTTTTTCAGTTAATCAAGGAAAATAATTACGAGTTTTATTACCTAGGTACTGCTTGCTTTACAGCTTTCTCGATGGCTAAATACGCTGCACTGATAATCAACAGTAGGACGAAATTATTATCATCTTAAATTCACATCAGCGGGGTAATTGAGTAGAGATAAACCATTTTAAAAATGAACGCCCCTCCACTGTTTGTTGCATATACATTTCAAATAACACACTATCAGTAGCAATGAGTTTAATTTTGACAGTTCAACAATATTCATTGCGTTATTTACGTTGTTGAGCAGAGAAATTTTTCGCACATACGAAGCAATGGATTAGCCAGATCCTTCAAAATGATTCTGATTGTGATTCATAATGTGTTACGCAATTAGGGTGCTGGGTCTCCTACTTATCCACAATGTTTGGAAGAGTATGAGAATTGAATTTGGTATTATACTCGCTAGGGCAATTACAAATGCAAGATTAGAGTCATAAATCACTAGGTATGTCAAAAATAATAACACAGACCAGTGGTGGCCCAGTCTTAACGGCCGTGACTCACGAGTTGTAGGTCGTAGTGTCGAACCTTTGGTCGAACCGGTCGAATCCAGTCATCTGGACTGGGTTCGACCGCAAAAAGTGAAGCATCTGCTTTACTTTGTGTAAATTATTTTATCACCACTGCTGCAGCAGTCTCAAAACAGTGAAAACAAAACATCGTGAGGAAACTGTCCTAGAACCAAAAATTCGAACACATGTGACATCTACCAACCGCAGTGGGCTCGCGTGGTGGATAACGGCCCACTCCCTCTTACTGAGAGGAGGTCTGTGTCCCAGCAGTTGGGAAGATTATGGGTCAATTATGTAATGGTATTCCCCATAACTGTGCCCATAGCCGTGTTATTTGAAGATTTACAAAGAAAACAGAAGTTTGAGAGGCAACACACGAAGAAAAAAACAATAATTTCTCACAAAACAAACCTAGGCATTAGCTAAAAGTTGAAACCTAACAAACGCAGAAATCCTTCTATAAAAAAGTAATTATTGTCCATATACGCTTAATATTTTGTTTGTTGAAACGTGAGTTATATAATATGTAAGTCGACACACATTCATTCGCAATGTCAATGTTTATGCGCAGATAACAGCTTAGGTAAATCGGAGCAGCACATGGGCGCGACAAATACATAAGCAAATATGAGCTGTTTTATATATTGTGTGGTTTGAAAATGTTACATTATTTACTGACCTATATACATCAAGTGATTTGCTATGTGGTTGATTCAATGATTCTTACCGCATGCATATAAGCTTCTATTTATTTATTTGTTTGTTTTTTTGAAGTGAAAACTTCTTGAGATGGGAAAAAACCACTGAACTTGCGATACTGTTACTGAGACCGCGCTACATTCGGATATGTTCGGCTATCCTCGGGGTGTACTCGGTTTTAATGTATTTCCGATACGTCATTGAGTGATGCCAAAGTATTCTGTTTGTGTTTTGTTTATATGACGATTCAAAAAATACACACGTAATTGTTCAAGGTTTCATTTTTGTTCAAGGTTTCACTCCCGGAGTGCCACATTTTTTTTTGTCCTATCATTCATTGATGATTTTTACAGCATGGATTCACCTAAGTAGGTGAGGTGAGCTGTCAATAGTGTCAATCCTTAGCATCAGATGGAATGACAGCTCACTTCAAGCTCACTTCACCTTTATTTTCACGGTGATGTTTTAACCGAATAGAATAGACTGACCAATTTCTAAAAAACTAGGACACGGCTAACACAGTCTCAAAACTCAAATTCATTTCAAATGATTTGATTAGCTCTTGTGTTAGGACTTATTTTAATCAGGCAAATTTTTGTGTAAATTATTTTACTAAAACCCCTTGTTTACGTTACCTACGTTGGGGATGTGAAAGGGTGCCTAACATCATACTGCAGTTAAGGTGTGTGACGTATCATGGACAATAATGGATACATTTTTGAAATGTTAGTGCACCAACATTTCAAAAAATGCACAACGGAAAAGGGAGAAGGAGACATTTGCCCTACAGAGGAACAAAACAGGCTAGTTAGATTACTTAGATTTAAAAAAAATATTGTTAGACTGATATAAGTAAGTATAGTATAACATAAGCCATGATAATGTAATCTCATGACTCGACCACACGTTACCTATCTCACTAATCTCGACAAAATAGTCGAATTTAGACAAACTAGTATCGGCGAAAACTATCTTAACTGATACCTACGATAGAATTACGATAAGATAAAACAAATGTTAGATGTTACGTTCCGTGCAAAAGAACTTGAACTAAGTAGAAACTTTATTAAACCTTAGATAATCGTTTCTTTAATTGTTTTTTTATCAAGTCTTAAAGATTATTATCTTGGACATTTTGAGAATCTGTTTAAAATTTTAAAAACAGTTATTCTTGTAACGTTGGACCTATTAAAATAACCAGCGTAATATGATAACCTAACTGAATCACTTCTAAATTATTTCACCGTGAAAAGTTAGGGTAAGTGACGTTTGAAGTGAACTGTCAATATTGTCAATCCCTAGCATCAGGTGGAATGACAGCTCACTTCACGCTCACTTCACCTACATTTTCACGGTAAGACTTTTACAGAATAGACCTGAGGGGCAATTCTCGTAATTTTAAGAACGTTCACAGTCTGATCTCAGTCTCAATCTGTCAAAAATACCTCTAATTTCCCTACATTTTGACAAGTTTTTGACATTTGTCGCCGAGATGAGACTGTGATTAGATTTTGAACGTTAAAAATTACGAGAATAGGCCTTCTGTTGTTGTTCATTCGGTATTGAACTGTCAAAATGAATACCATTATGAGTTGAATACATAGTAGGTACACAGTCAGTGCGCAAGTTCTACTAACATTTAATAAAAAATAAACGAGTTCAATTTATTTTTAAGTCCACAAGTCAACAATAGTGCCAAACCAATTAACCAACTAAAACTAAACCACAACACGTAGTACTATTAAGTATTCTGTGCCACAACAATAAGTATTGTAACATAACCTTAATTCTAGTGGTTTCCAATTTAAATTGCAAAAAATCAAGTATGCTACGGCCTACTATACTACCTTATAAACTGAACGTATCTTCAGCACGTGCTTCTAACGAAGAGTCACAACACTATTTTTTGAACGCGTCTCGACGATCGTCACGAACTCACGATTCGCAATCCCAGTCGAAAATAAACGAGAATAATCGGCCTTGATCGCTATTATAAGTATTATAACACACTTGTATTATACAAGTTGTATAACATCACAGTGACTGTTATATAATATGTATTATGGCCTATGGGATATACATAATATGATGGTGTTATTTTTTGTAATACAATACAATGGTTTTTTTTAAACACAGAATCACAGAACATAAAGTCAATGAAGATAAAGTGTGCAACCCTTAATAAAAATTGTGTCTTTGGCTATGACATTTTAAGCCCTGCATCCTAATTGCGTAAATCTGAATCATTTTTAAACAAATTGCTAATCCATTGCTTCAAAAGATCGAAAAATTAGTCTGCTCAACACGTAAATAACGCAATGAATATTGTTGAACTGTCAAAATGAAGCCGATTCCAATACTTGCGTTCCCATTGAGGGACCACATTTGAATTTTTAGCTTTTGAATGCGTCAGCTTTTAGTAAAAGTTCTCAAACAATTGTAAATTCAGCCTTTAATTTGTAAAAGTAGCCACTCAAAAGTCAAAATCGATTAAAGGTGGTCCCTCAGTCGTGACTGACAGGCATCCCTATCTCAAAACCTAGTGGAAATTTGCAACTGCTATAAATTACTACTCTTAGTAAAAGATTTGTAAAACTAATTTATTTGAATATCAACCCTTCCTGTTCAAGGAATAAAAAGAACTAGCAAGCGGAAGGTGGTCCCTCAATCGATCACCATATGTTCACCTTGAGTGGAGACCACAATTGAATTTGAAATTTACATATGGGTCTAGCGTTAGTAAAAGTACTAGAATGATTGTATATTCAACCTTTAGTTTGTAAAAGAAGCCATTCAAAAGTTACAATCGAATTAAGGTGGTCCCTCAATTGAAACGTTAATCATAAGAAAAATCAATTTACGTAGCATTCGGAGGTTAAATAGACGAATGCTACAGTCTATCCTTTAGTACATTTTTTTTACTAATGATTACTTTACTAAACAGTATCAAAAAATGTACCGTTTTATTTTAAATAATAATCAAATAGCTGGGAAGAAATACTAAGATAGAGGTGACCACACGGCAGGGTTTTTCTAGTGACTGCGCGTCGCGTAACTACGTGAACATACTTAAAAAAAAATTGGTTCAATGACTAGTAACTCAAGCCGCAAATAATTAAAAAAATCCGGATAAGTCGGACTCGTGCAACGAGTATTCCGTAAGGTATGTAAATAGTTTATCACAGTTTTTTTTAAATATAACTACAAATATACGATTTTCGGATTTTTTCCTTTATTTGTGCTACATGACTGCTTTAATGAGGCTAATGTTGATGATGACATAATTTTAATGTATATTAAAGGCTTGAATGACAATAATTACAAGATAGATGATATTTACATCCTGAGAGCACAAATCATTTCCCAAGCTTGTAATAAAAAGAATAAAATCAGAGACGTCGTTACTTACGGTTGCGAATGTAATGTGTCTACCGTTTTCGATGAAGTTATTAATAAGATTTTTTTTAGTGTCAAATTCTCCAAACTGTGTAGCAATGCATGGTGTCAAACAGAAAACATTTTAAAAAGATATACATTTATCAGTTTGAACATTCAGCTTATTTAAATATTTGGCATTAGTATTTTGGAAGAAGCCATTTTAATTCGTGACGAAATTAAAGAATGTACATTGTGTAATAATCAAGTGACGTACGAATATGAGCTTACAGATTTTATATCTTTCAATTTAAATGACACACCTAAAGGACCGATTAGCGAAATACCTCGAACGATCAAAGTCAAACAAAATTTCTACAAATTAGTTGGGGCTATTGAATTTATTCCCGGAACTAGCGCCAGTGAGGTCGGCCATTACAGATGTCTCTACTTCTTTAATGAGAGCATACGTTCTTACGACGACTTAAGCTTTAAATTTGATGACAGTCCTCTAAACGAACAAATTTTTATACATACACTTTGCTACTGTCTCATTAGTAGTAATGTTTGATGTAAAAACCTTTTTACAAAAAAACAACCGCGACTTCAAAAAAAAAACACCAAAAAAATGTAAATGCAGAACCAACAACACCGACTTCCGAAATTAAAATTATTTATCACTTTGTTGTGTTTTTTTCTGTAGTCGGTTGTTTTTTTTTCGTAAAAAAGTTTTTATTTTTCACTTTTTAGTTGTACCTACCCCACACAAATTCAATAAGCACTAGTGCACTGAAGAATTGAAGACACCGACTAGAAGAATAATCAAAATTCGCATAGAAATGCTGCATTTATGCATATAACTTCGTACATAAGAATAATTACCTAATGTATTATATACTAAAACCTTCCTTAAAGTATGTAGATCACTTTAGTGAAAGAATTATCCAAATCGGTTTTAGTTTTTGAGAAAATCTCGGACATACAAACATACATACGGGTCGAATACAGAACCTCCTTTTTTGAAGTCGGTTAAAAAGTTCAGAGTTACATTTTCAGTGCAGGGTAAAATTTTGTTTCTTTTTTTTTTATTATCATAAACATTATTTTCTTTGTGTTTTTATTTAGCTAAGTGATGTCAAATATTAATAAAAATTAATATCAACAAACACTCACTAGTTTTTACTTAATAAACAATCCTGCTGTGTGGTCACCTCTATCTTGGTATTTCTTCCCAGGAATTTGATTATTATTTGAAATAAAACGGTACATTTTTTGATACTGTTTAGAAAAGTAATCCTTAGTAAAAAAATACTACTAAAGTATAGACTGTATCATTCATCTATTTAACTTCCGAATGCTACGTAAATAGATTTTTCTTATGATAAACGTTTCAATTGAGGGACCACCTTAATTTGATTGTAACTTTTGAATGGCTTCTTTTACAAACTAAAGGTTGAATATACAATCGTTCAAGTACTTTTACTAACGCTAGACCCGTATGTAAATTTCAAATTCCATTGTGGTCTCCACTCAAGGTGAACATATGGTGATCGATTGAGGGACCACCTTCCGCTTGCTAGTTCTTTTTATTCCTTGAACAGGAAGGGTTGATATTCAAATAAATTAGTTTTACAAATCTTTTACTAAGAGTAGTAATTTATAGCAGTTGCAAATTTTAACTAGGTTTTGAGATAGGGATGCCTGTCAGTCACGACTGAGGGACCACCTTTAATCGATTGTAACTTTTGAGTGGCTACTTTTACAAATTAAAGGCTGAATTTACAATTGTTTGAGAACTTTTACTAAAGGCTGATGCATTCGAAAGCTCAAAACTCAAATGTGGTCCCTCAATGGGAACGCAAGTGATTCCAATTGATAATGTGTTGCGCAATTGCGCAACCACAGGCAGGTCCGGTTAAGCATACGACAACATTCTAGGTTAACTTACGAGATGCCATTCCAAAAAAAAAGCTGAAGCTTCATCTGTCTTTTGATAAGTATTACATAAGTACCTACATGATTTTATTTCCAAGATTATTTCACACTGGTTCAGTGCCTTGTTTATCGCATAATCAAACAGCTGAAAGTACCTACTGAAACAATCGTGGGTGCTTTGTTTAGCAAAAATATTTCATAGGTAGGTACGCGGCATCGCACGTGCTTTCGTTGATATTTGAACATATAAATACTTATAAATTGGACTAAAACACGTTTCTTTTGTAAAATGATCGGTTCCAGATTTTAATCTAGACTGTACCTATCTTAAAAATCAAAGAGTACAGGGGGCCTACCACCATCTCTTATAACAGTATTAATATAACCTTACTCTGTCTTTTCGTACCATGACGTCCTTAAAATAAGCTTATTACGATCTTGAAACAAAGTCGTTTTCCTAGCAGTTTTGGTGACGTCACCTCTAAAAGTTCATTCAATTCGTACCACGACGTGACTTTTGACAGCACGCGATAGTGTTCTAACGTCTAATTTAACGATCTTATAAAAGTTACTCGGACACTCACTTATTCATTACGGCTTTGCAAATTTATGTAATAAAAATGTGTTGTGATGTGTTGTAGTGTCATTTATAGACTAAACTAAAACTAAACCTAAACCCTAACCAAACCAACCACCACTTGACCTAAACTTGTCAAATTAATTGTGTTTCTGGCGATTTTAATATCTACGGGAGTAATAATTTCTTATTTGATTCTAGATGGCTAATGTGTATGAAATATTCGAGTTTTTGGAATTTAAAAATTCCCAGAGTGTCTAGCTGACGCCAGGAAACACGGTGAACTCTTCGCCTGCAATATTAATAACAAATCACTGATAACTAAAACTTGCACAAAAACAAACTAACAAACAACTGACACTTCACTGTTACAAACTAACTCAAAAGATTAACAGTAAAATGTTTCTTTGTTACAAAATATATTCACTAAATAACAATCATGTCGACTGAGTTAGCTAGTGAGATCTTATGCATTTAAAACAAAAATAAGTTCAATCACTTAGTTATCCAAACAAAAATATCGCCATACCGAGTTTCGAATTTCGTTCGCGCTACACAGCTGATAAGTAAGCATTTTGTTACAAAACGTTTTGTTCCGATTCACATCACGTCACATTTAGCCACAGCTTATTTTATAAATTTTTCAATTGATTTCCTTACTTACTACAAAGCAACATATTTAAGTTTATGTAATAGTATGCATTTTATGGAAATTACTCATACAAATTATGTTTTCTTTTGAAAATTAATATTATATTTGGCTTCAAGATCAACTCGTAAAAACGAATCGGACCAAACGTTTGAAAGAGATAGCGCTATACAGTTCATATAGCGATGTTTCTTTTCTATTAAAGTAATCAATAGACAACTTGTTCGTTCTTTCCCAGCACTAAGCAGGAATGAAACAATATGGAACGGTTAGGGTCATGGTACGAATATGAGCATTGTTATTATAAGGTTGAAACAAAACTCTCTTGAAATAAGATTGTTTTGTTAAAGATGGTGGTAGGCCCCCAGTACCTACAAACTTTAAGGCAAAGGTATTCAGCTATTTACAGCCTAAAGTGAACATTGACATTACCCCCGTGGCAGCACAACAAAACACTTCACGATGACATCATTCTATTGATCGTACATCAGGCACACGTGGTGAGGCATAACACAACACAACCAGTAGGTACTGGTAGAGCGGTTATAAAAATAAAAATAATAAATGCTATAACGAATTCGCGAAGACGTAAGCCGGGATGGCGGGAGCCGAGACCTTGAAAGCGAACAACATGCTC
This sequence comes from Amphipoea oculea, assembly GCA_945859645.1. Lineage (NCBI taxonomy): Eukaryota > Metazoa > Arthropoda > Insecta > Lepidoptera > Noctuidae > Amphipoea > Amphipoea oculea. The sequence continues at coordinate 17,042,220 of OX243865.1, read as the reverse complement.
CGACACGCGCACGCGTACACCGATAGATAAAGACAGCATAAAAATTCGCATTCCAAATATTATTTCTTTTGAAATTCTTCTGTTTTTCCGGAACGCTGCAGTATATTATCGAGACCAGAGACCATTTCCGATTCAATTCTAACTCAGTATGAAACAAAGATACCTACAGCCTAAAAAAAATATTTCAAAACTAGCTGCGCCCCGCGGTTTCACCCGCATAAGTTTCGATCCCGTGGGAATATCGGGATAAAAATTATTCTATGTCCTTTCCCGGGACTCAAACTATATCTATACCAAATTTCATTTAAATCGGTTTAGGTGTGAAAAGGTAAAATACAGAATTACAGACAGACAGAGTTACTTTCGAATTTATAATATTAGTATGGATATTTAAAAAACTATAGATTAGGTATTCTTTTTATTTTATTGTGTTCTTCGAACCATATCTAAATCTCATAAACCACAAGCATGACGGGGACGATGTTTACATTATTTATTTATTTAAATACGTAAGTATATTTTTTAGGAAAATTTGTTATCCGACAAAGTAAGTAAGAGTGTTCTATTCTATTCTAAACAATATTAATGCATTGTTTTCGTTGATTAACAACGCAAACACAAATATAATAAGGACTAGCTGCGCCCCGCGGTTTTACCCGCATAAGTCTCGATCCCGTGGGAATATCGGGATAAAAAGTACCCTATGTCCTTTTCCGGGACTCAAGCTATCTCTATACCAAATTTCATCAAAATTGGTCCAGCCGTTTGAGCGTGAAGAAGTAACAAACATATAAACACACACACACACAGACACTCACAAACTTTCGCCTTTATAATATTATAGTGTGATAGTGTGATAACCTCTTGTTTAAATTATTTCAAGTAAGTACCTGATGTTTACGAAAACCGTGTTTTGGATTGTAAGTATTACGACATTTTTCGTCGCAAATCTGTGTTATAAAGAAACATCTGTTCGTATCATATACTGTACTTTGTTTGCTGCCTTACGATCAAAGTTCATGGATGAGTCACCAATTTAAATTTAAAAAATGTTACAATTGTGTTTCATGAATTTGTTAACCAAATCGACGGTCGATACTTTGGTATTATGTAGAGTTTGCTAAATAACCAAACGAATTGCATTTTAACTTAATTACTTAACTGAACATTTTAAAACTTTCGTGATAACATTGGCACAGATAAAAAAAAACAGATACACATGTGACGTGATAGAAGTTAACTTCTTGAAAAATAAAGAATAAGAAAGAATTAGAAGGAGAGACAGAGTTATATACCTTTCTTCTCTCTCACGTAACGAAATGTGTCTAAACATGACGCGTCCTTGAAATTTCACTCTCAATCCTCGTCTATTTATCGAATCGCCGCCGCCTAAGAAGTTTAATTTCAAAAACTCGTTTTCAATAGTTGTTAATTGACACATCAAATTCTTATTAGAAACACAAAAAAATTGTAATTCTCGTAATTAATATCATTCAAAACCTAGTGTCAATCTCATCTCGGCGACAATCAATTTCAATAACTTAATGTAGGGAATATAGTGGTATTTTTTACAGAATGAGATCGAGATTAGACTGCAAACTTTCTCAAAATACGAGAATTGCCCCTCAGGCTCAGGTGTTGTTCTGGGAACAAGTTAGATGTTCTTTATTATTCGCGATAACCTTGGAACGCGGTATTTATGCGGAACACGTGGCACAAAGTCTTTATAGCTCTGTTAACAATGGCAACAATGGCCGCATCCTCCATTTGAAAAACTAACGTTTGATCTTTTTGCAAATCCTCTTTTATTTTCGTGTGTTTTCGTAAACATTGGTTGCATATTCCAATGTTACATAAATATTACTGTCATTGTAAAACACTCATATTTTGCCATGGCAATGACTTGTAATTCCAACGCCTACGCTATGTATGACGTCAAAATCGACCCAACATAAACAAAATTACGACTTGAACAATGACTATTTTGGATAGCTATGATTTTGGACCAATTTCTGACTTAAGAGGCAATTCTCATAATTTTAAGAACGTTCACAGTCTGATCTCAGTCTCAATCTGTCAAAAATACCTCATTTTTGACGTTGATTGTCACTGAGATGAGATTGCGACTAAATTTAGAACATTTTTAATTACGGGAATAAGCCTTCAGGTACGAGTACTTTTTATCAGGTCTTCACTTTTCTCTCATACCTACTAACACTTAAATGTAGAAGAAATATTTTAAAGCCCATTAGCGTGGAGTTCTGGACCGGATGGCCTCTTTGACAACTCAACCCAATCGATAAATTATTACGAGACATGTGGTCCAGACAGTTGCCATCTCCGAAAAATTTGCGTTATTTTTGTAAAAACCTTGTGTGATGGCCCCCGTATCGTATTAATAGTCATGTTAATCAGTCTACACAGCGCGGCTGTTATTTGTAATCCAATGTAAATATAGGAAGTTTCCACTGAAATCGATAATGTGGATCGCACACATAGATTTTTTTGCGAATAGGATAACAAACCTTGAACTGATTGGTTTCAGTCATTTGCATTAGAATAAGTTTAAGAATCAGTTATGAGAAGATCCTCTTACGTTCGATCTTAATGTAGGTACCATATACTGAGTAATAAATAAATAATTTACCTACTTTACGACGTCCTCTTACGCGTGATATCTTATCGACAAATATTGAAATAGCCATTTTTCTTAATTATCATACTGTTATCAACTAATTCAGCCAGATTATCGCTATCACACAAACTATACGTAACATGATAACGACCGAGACCTACAAACGCGTTGAATAAATAAGTTTATTGTATGAAAACAAACTAGTTTTTATCAATTTGTCCAATTAAGATAGCGGGGCCATTACGGAGCGATGACCAAATGTTCATAATATTTTTTTTATGAAGTGTTTATAGCCATGACATTTTGTTATTCAGTCTGCAAATTCGCATTGTTTATGGCAAGGAAGGAGTCATGCTTGGTCGTTTGGAAATGGCCTTCCTATCCAATATTGTTTGTGAGAACCTACCGATAGATTTCTTTCTACATCGTTTTGCTAAATGTGCTAAAGGTAAAGTAAATACATAGCATTACCCCCTGTTGATGCTATACAATACTAGGCAGTTTACTCATAAACTTTGCCTTAAGTTAAGTATTGATTAGCGACTGTTTAACCATACATTTTTGATGTTTAAATGACTCTAACTTTAAGCAACGTTTATGAATAACGTTGCTTAAAGTTACTAGATTGGTCCTACTAGCTATTTGGTCTAAATGTGCTATATTTCGACACAACATCAGTCAGTAAGATCCAGAGACATAGAGAATAAAAGTTTCCGAACTATTTAAAAAAAAAAAAAAAACAATCTACAAATCAGACAAACCCCAAACACATACAAAATGTACAAAATAAATCAAGAGGTTGGAGAAAGGACAGATAAACCCAACGGAATAGTTTTTCTAACTGATTAGATTGCAGGCTTCAGAACAAGCTGTGCTTAGGTATTCTGTGCCTGCCGCGGATAGATTGCGTGAGATGAATAGAGAGGATGCAGCTAGTGAAGGTTCTATACCAAGACTGTTTATTGGTGTTGGTTGAAATTTTCTTAATATAACTATCAGCACATATAAAGCTTTATGGTACACAGAAACCAAATAAAGAATTTGACCAAATCAATGTTCACGGTGAGGCGTTGTGTTGTGAATAATGCTTCAACAACTAAACTGAAATGAGATTTTATTCAGGAGCCCGCAATAAAGGACTAGCACGATCACCATGCGCTGAAGCTTGGACTATGTGAAAAAGGAAAATAATAAAACATCTTTCGTCGACGACGTCGGAGAATTTTGATTTTCAAAAATGCTCTTGAACTATTTTCGAAGTGACCTTCTCTAGCACTGGATTGGACTTCAGCTATTTACTAGTCCATTCACAGCAATTTTATATCTTACTAGCTGCGCCCCGCGGTTTCACCCGCGTAAATGTCGATCCCGTGGGAATATCGGGATAAAAACTATCCTATGTCCTTTCCCGGGACTCAAACTATCTCTATACCAAATTTCATCGAAATCGGTCCAGCCGTTTTCATGTTATGTCGTGACAACGGAAAACGGGTTTCATTTTTATATATATAGATTTTGCATCATTGTCAAAAGCACAATGATCTTTACTGTCGTTGTTATTAGGTTGCTTTGGGTTGCGTACGTCTTTTATGTTCATTTTCATTTGAATCAGAATGCAAAAGCATTTCTCACCGAACAATTTACCTTCCGAAAGCATCACGACTCTTCCATTGTTTATTGATACAAATGAATGGACGTCAGCGATTTTAATGAATGCTTATCGTAAATAAACGAAGGTCTTTAATTAGCGGAAAATTTGTATCCTAAGATTCTTGTAATGCTTCCCACTGCGGATTTAGATAAACATTTTAATGTATTTAGGTAGATGTTTGTTGTTTCACTGTTCTATTTTTATTGATTCATTGTTCTAAACCTTTTCCATTGACACTTAGGATAGATGCTTTATGAAATAGATTATTGAGTAGCTATACTTGTATTTTTCCCGCCATTTCACGTAGGATTCTGTTGTTGACATATTAATGCAACTCTTGTGACGATTCTCACCGCTAGAGCTAAATTTATATTCTGTAGTTTGTATGTTTGTTTCACCAGCATGTCTGGCACACTTATCAGCTAGGTAGGTACATCAGCTGAGCTCTTAATCATAATACCTACAGTCCTTCAATAGTTATTTTATCTCTGATTTTGCATCACTGTCAACAGTGTAAGGTTGCTGTTGGTTTGCTGCCACTGACAGGTCTGTCAAAATCATTGTGATCTTTATTGTCTTTACAATAAGGTTGCTGCTGTTAGAGGTAAAATAACTGCGAATGGACTGAAATACCTACATACAGAAATCTGACAGCGAATGTCAGATTTCTGTTATCCTGGCTTAAACAGACCTATATCTACAATATTACCAACATTGAATATGAAACAACATGCAAATAAAATTCAGTTCAACAATAAAATACACCGGATATAAAATCAGGTTATGAAACATTTCCAAGTAGGTATTCCAAGTACATAAATCAATATTAACAATAAATACTCTTTTTAGTATCGAAACTTTTTAGAGTTTCAAGTAAAGGCATATGAGCGGGTAACAATAAAACTTGCACGAAGACTCGACTTCAACTACATACATAGTAAAAACAGATAAGGTAAAAAAAGACAATCCACAAATAGAAGTTTTACCAGAAAATTAAACTGTATACACTGGTGATAAGGATTAATTTTCTAAAGACTTTGTAGGGAAGTAACAAGCTAACAGATAATACTAATTGGACTAGAAATAATTCGTGTAATCCTACAAGAGACGTTTCAAACACAATAGAGTCAATATTGCTTTAGTAAGCTTTTAATAAAACTTTGGACATAAACGTACTATTCACTCTAATATTACTACACCAATATTTATATTTAAACACCATTGATATATACATCAATGTTAAACACTATCACGATTTAAACCCATTTCTCTATAAGGTAGCTAAGCCTCTACTACTGTTCATGCCACGACGAATAGAACTGCGATCACATAATGCAAAAACCCTTACAACAAAATATAACATATAAAAGATAAAAGCTACTACAAAATGATGAAAGTAACACCAGGTCAAGGTCAGGCCATTCAACTTTAGACCTTAAACTTTAGTACTGTGAGGTCTCTAGTTCAATACCCTAAAAGCTAGTACGTACTGACTCATCCATTGATGCAACAAAATCTACGTACGAGGCATTCTCTTCGTGTTCCAATGGTATTGTGTCTTCTCTTACTTCACATAAACATCATCTTTTATTACGTCCTTCATTAAATAAAGCCTCTCCTAACTGCTTTCCATTTGGCTTGCGTAAGGACCTTCACTTTGTCCCTTACTGGATCAATATTTTCCAGGGACTAGGCCACGATTACTTTCAGGGTCACTCATGTTTTCTACCCATCCTTTTCTCTTCTATGCCTCCGTCTTGCTTCCCCTTGACGACCGTCCCTTTATCCGGGAACCCACTTCCTACTACGCAATATTATTCCTTTGGTACTTGCTATTACGAATTGTTTACAATGTGCGCAGTACTGAGTTAAATAATAAATCCCAGAGACTAATCTGGCAAGTGTAATGTCAAACTTCTATACTAAAAATAACGAAAACCCAGTCTCTGGGATTAAAAAACGAACTATAAATTGCCGTGTTTAATTATTTATTTAAAAAATGTCTATTCTTCATTTGATTCTTCTCCATAAAGGTTTCATAACGTTTCTATTACCTCAATAGTTCAATATGCTTACCTGGAGGGAAAAAAAAAAAACAAAAAATTCCTTGTTGTTTTCGACTTACATTTCGGTGAATAACTCCGAAACCTGACGCTTTAGGATATTATGTTATATACATTTTTTGTTTGTATAAGTGTCCTCTATCTAAATATATAACTTTTGTTGTGCACCGCGATTCTGAAAAAAAATCAAAATGGCGGCTGACTTTAGGGCCACCCTCCAAACAAAAATCTTCAAACCCCTTTTATATAAAAACGATTTAGTATTTAATGAAAATAGCATGATTTTAATTAAGGAAAAGGAAATTTTTAACACTATTGTGAATCGAATGGAAGACCTTCAGTTGCTCTCAGAATAATTTCATTAACTGTAGTTTATTCCGGGATTGCTTTATCATTTTGTAAATCTAATTCATGTGTTAAGGAATTAAAAACTTATCATGATAATGCTTAGGGTTTTTTGTTAGATTCCGGCTAAGTATTTCAAAGTCATCCTTATGTAGTTAGTCGATCAAACTATTTCATTAGCCTCGCAACTTTTTCTCGTCTCCTCAAAGATCATCATCTGCCTAGCCTTTTCGGCAGGTCGGCTTTCAGTCTAACCGGATGCAGCTGAATACCAGTATTTTACCTACATGGAGCGACTGCCAATCTGACCTCCACAACCCAGTTACTGGGTAATACGATACCCCTTGGTAAGACTGATTGTCAGATTTACAGGGTACTGACGACTCGTAAAGACTGTCAAAGATCCACGAATGACAGCCGGGACCAACGGCTTAACTTGCTTTCCGAGGCACGGAGGGTATTTGAAGATGGTCACCCATCCACGGACCAACCGCGGCAATCGTAGCTTAACCTGATCGATCGACTCGTGCGGCTGTTTTTACTTAGCCACAAAGATATAAATACAAAATGACATGTTTAATAATTTGTTTATATGTTGCCATGTCCGGAGACAACTTTACACTAATTCCAGTATTATCTAAAATCTTTATGACATACAATCTGGAGTGTGTCCAAATGCAAGACTAATCGGTGCGCAGCATGAAATACGGGATGAGGCGATAACTTCTGTGTGGGTTGTTACGGCCAGTTTACTTCGTTTTAAAATCGTTCCGATACACGGAATTAGAACGGGAAGATCTAAAATACAGCTGAAGAATATATAGCAGGAAACTTGTAAGCAATACGGCGTTACATTAAAAAATAGTGGACAATATATCACTCGTTTGTGTGCCGCGTCTATTTCGATTTTAACGTGAAAATAAATAAAACGGTAAACGGTATTTAGTTCGTACATGATGCATAGTTGTTTTATTACAGAGCTTAAAAAAAAATCTTATGTGAGTGACATAGTTAGGATCCAATGAAGTCATATTTTAGATTTCTGAAGAATTAGATAATGCATTTAAAAAGGAAATGGCTGAAATCAACTTAAGATTTATTCATGAAAAACAAAGAGAGATGTGATTACTAGGGGATAATGGAAACTTATGCCAACAGAAGAAAAGTAAAGGCTACAACTGCAGAATAACATAATTCCCTGAAGATTGAATTTTTTTCAGCTACGGTTACTAAGGTATACTGTTCCTCCATTTATATAACCTAAAGTAACGAAGTCCAAAGGATCAAATAGAATTAGAACTAGGTCGAAACAACATTTGCATCAATATTTTATTATATTGATCGACAAATATAAAGTATGGCACGCACTATTCCTGGACTACAGTGTAATAAATTGATGTAACTATTATAGGTACCTGCCGCTGTAGGTTCGTGTCACAAAGTCTGACATGGCCAAATATCGACCAAGCATTTTGCTGGTCTACAATCTACATTATGCAAAAATAAAGGCGAGCTAGCTTATGCCTATCCGTAGAATGTTCTACCGAAATTGGTACAGAAATAGGTTTTGTTCTTCTCGTAGATCAACTTATAAAACAACATAAAACCCATCGGCCAAAATGACGAACTTACATAAAAAATTTCATCCCCTATTTTACGCTTTCAGGAGTTGAATTTTCAAAAATTCATCCTTAGTGCTCACGCGTTTGTGATAAAAGGAACTCTTGCGCAAAATGTCATGGGTTGTGTTGTGCAATTTGTTTACTTATATTCAAAGTATTAGGTATGCGGCAATACTTTCCACGACTGTTCAAAGTCCAGCCGATAAAGCAAAAAAAAATTTGCATATCAAATATATTATCATTGTTTATACACTCACAGGCACAATTAACCGCCCATCTTGTATTTCTTTCAATTTGCAGAAATCTTCAAATTTAGACCACAATTGATGAAAGGTACGTTGAAAGCGGCCTTTAAGGCATTAAAAAAACATAAAAGTAAAAAAAAAGTCGTTTAGTAAAGGATTCATACCAAAAATCGATTTTGTGAAAATCTTTGATGAAAATTTAACAATTTTAATATTGAAAAAAGTCGCCCAATAAAAAATAATTAATAATGGGTGTTGCCGCCTCGGGCTCTAATGACTTCTTGGAGCCGGTTTGGCAATCCATCCATTACATCTTGGATATCCGACTGGGGGATATTGTGCCACTTCTCTACTACAGCCGTCTTGAGCTCTCCTAGGGTCGTAGGGGCTGGTACTCTTGCTCGGACACGTCTTTTGAGGTTGTCCCAAATGTGCTCAATTGGGTTAAGATCGGGACTGTCTGCTGGCCATGGCAAAACTTGAATCCCGACCTTATTAAGGTACTCAGTGACGGATTTTGCGGTATGGCAACGTGCATTGTCATGCATTAAACTAAAGTTGTCACCAATGAATGGTGCGAAAGGCATGACATGGTCTTGAACAACTTCCTCCACGTATCTTTGAGCGTTCACACTGCCTCTATCGAACACAACAAGATCGGTACGAGCCTCGTAAGAGATACCTCCCCAAACCATTACGGATCCTCCCTGGTAACCCAGTGTTTCGGTTATAGCGCATGGATCAAATCTTTCGTTTAGGCGCCTGTAGACATGCTGACGTCCATCTGGATCTCTAGGGCCTATTCTGCTCTCATCTGAGAACAGTAAGTCCTTCCATTCCTACACAGTCCAGTCAGCATATTCTCGCGCACAAGCATGTCTAGCTCTACGGTGTTGTGGGAGCAGTTGTGGGGCGCGAGCTGGATGAAAAGTCCTCAGATTTCTTTCTGCCAGTCTTCTTCTAAATGCACGTTTACTTACACTGACATTTACCACCTCAAAAAGACGCGTACGAGCTTCAGTAGCGGTGCAAAAGCGATTTCTCAGCATATTGTTGACAACGAAACCGTCATCTCGGGTTGAGGTGCATCGATGTCGGCCTTTACCTGGCCTGCGGGTGTATGAGCTTGTCTCCCGAAATCGTCTGATGGCATCCCGTACCGTGTTTCGAGGTAAAACGAGTGTACGAGCGATGCGACGTTGGCTATACCCAGCGTCAGCTAAAACCACTGCCCTACCTACACCAGTTGCATCGAGTAGCATTTTTTAGAGTCCCAAACAATAAGTGAATACCACAAACTCAAATTAAACAATATTCACACATTATGGCAGAAAAGAACAGGAAATGTTAACACCAAAACGCAACGGCAACAATGTCAAACAACGACTAAATTCGAAAAACCCTTCGGTGATACAAATTTACCAATCGAAATAAGGGTATAAGTGTTTAGTTAACTGCTACAGTACACACTTGATAAAAAATAAAACAGTGGATAAGCCATAGTTAACATAAACAAACAGGGTGACGAATGATAGAGGTGGGCGGTTAATTGTGCCTGTGAGTGTATAAAACTTTAACAACGCATTAATATTAAACAAATCCAGATTCTTTTTCTTCGTATGAAGAATCTGATTTCAAACGATGCGAGTTTCCAGGATACTATTGCGTCTTCAAAACTAAATTCTTCGTATTAATGATCGGCATTAGCTGCATTGTCTCCTGGGTTTTTATGTGTCAAGTTAACAGTCCTAACTCCTACGTATCGTCTACATAACAAAGTTATACTGATTCCCAATGAGAGACTATTATTATATTCTTCTTTGCACGAAAATATTATACGTTTTTCATTGTCATTTATGTGAATATCTTCAAATTCTATAACACCGTTTTTGAACTGCATTGACTCTTTTGTTATTATCTGTCAAGTTAACAGTCATACATATCGTCCACATAACAAAGTTGATTCCCAGTGAAAGGCTGGCATCCGTCCATCTGGCGCCAGCACACGCTCGGGTGATTTTCCGCTTTCCCAAATTGGTTGAACGATTAATTTATAGACCAAAACAAACGCAGCGCTTTATTCCTGTTAGCTATTGTCACTTTGTGGTTAATCTAGTATTTTGGATTTAAAATTGTGTCATTTTGTGGATGTTGTGTAATTTTTTCTAGTTTTTGAGCGAACATTCCAATTTCCAATGAATAGGTACGAATTTATCATGAGAACATTAAGTAAGTATGTAGTTTATTTATAGATTTTTCGTGACTGGTGAAATCTAGGCTAGATAATATAAGTCTTTAAAAATCTGCAATGTAAGATGATTCTAACATTTTCAGTTCAGTGACCCATCATAAATCAATTGAAATTGAAACCTTGTCAGAACGAAATTTAGTTTAACACCTGAATCACTCATGTAGGTAATCTTTTCTTTTATTACCAGATCAACACAATTTACAACAAAAAAATCCCCAGAATAACGGGTGCATTACGTTATTGTTGACAATATCTACACAGCATCAGTTCAGAGATTTAAGATAAAGATACGAAAACCGTGAAAAATAAAGATGTACCTAATCGCGTTAATGTAATGCTAGCAAATCAAGATAAGCCTAGTAACTCCGTTACCCGAACTCTTGTTCAAATTCTAAAACTTCAATATTGATACAAATTAACAGGAGTACATTATAAGAAATAAAGAGAAAATCACGGATAAAGACGACAATGCCTATTGTCATTGCAATTGTAATGTCATTCCTCCTCACAATACAATACTCATGATATTGCACCCACAAATATTGGTCCGGCAAAAAAATCTCAGGCGAAGCCGAACAACGCTTTTATTAACTAAACAGATAGTTTTATAAGCAGTAATTCCTCCAAACGGAATAACAATAAAAATTTGAATACTGCATAAATTACTTAAAGGAGTTAAATTATGATACACAATACAAATAATTCACAATACCGTAGTAATCAATTTGTTTAAGTTGCACAATTGTGTAAGAAATGGTGCTGTTAACAATATAGTAGCGAACGTTAGTAAATCAAAACAAGACACGGGTATTAGGCAGATTACATACGAAGGTATTATTCAAGGGGATTTGTTAACTCAACAGTAAACAAACCAAGGCAACCCGTAAAATTTTCAACACTTAACATTCTGAATAGACGCCAAGCTACCCGTATTGTTTTTAACCTTGATAAAAGCCAATATTATTAATATTGATACCTGCCAAGCCATTAAACACGGCTTTAATAAACAGCAACATAGGCGGAAACAAAGGAAAATTCTTCAAAGAGTTTGAGGTAGGTCATAAATATAGTTGAAGTATCGTTTGCCTAAGAATAACCATGAACCGCTTTTGAAAACACTCGAAAGTGTAATTTAATGCCAATAATATCAGAATTAATGCAAATCGAGCGAATAATGAAATAGTGGCACCACCTTCTGTAGTATAAACAAAATGAAGTAACATGATGCCTAAAGTCGCCGGTCATTCACGTTCGGAGGCCACGTGTCGGCTCATTATGTTGATGTAACATGGGCATGGCGTTCCGCGTACACAGTGGCGTTGAATTTCACTAGTTTTCTGTTATGCATTCTTTAGGTTACTACGCCACACGTCACCCGATATCATGGAGTGAAAACAAAAAGGGTCCCAGCCGGATGCCTTGCGGTACTCCCATGCTGATACCGTTAACATTTTATACGGCCAGCTATGATCGCAACATTATTGGCACTTCTAAGAACGAACTGGATGTAATGTCGAACTTGTGGTCTTCGAAACACGAGGACAGTGTATGAATCATGTCAAGCCAGCGGAAAATTTAATATAGGTCAGTTCACAATCGCCGCTGTGCACAATGACATTTTGAAAGACGAGACAAAATGCATTATGTTTATAAATTGTTCGGAGAAAAATGTATTTAAAACTGAATTAGAGCGGGACAAGTCCCGAACGTTGACAGACGAGCTAATTCTTTATTACGCTCAAGGTCGTGACAAACGAATGAGTGTGTGACAAATCAGATCACGCGATGTGCCCTGGGAAAATACGGAAACCACGCGACCGGTCGTTAAAGTCGAAGAATCCACGTTTAAACACGTGTGAATGAACACAACCCCATTGTCACAGAACACGACACTCACAGTCACTCCTTGTCGAATACTCGTAGTAAACAGAATCGTAAATCTCAGATAACCGTACACGTTTCAGCGCATGCGCATAGGTACATCTACATGTTATTGGCTATTGCGTTGGCATTACGCATTGAAAATTTTCATGTACGTGGTTTATTGGTTATGAACGTGATTTGAAAATAATTTGTCGTAGTGTTTACTCCAGTTTGGTCTTTAGGTATTGCCTTAGCTAGGTTAGTCATGCAGATAGACTGGTAGGTACTTACCTTTTATTTTTCTCTCAAGGCAAGCTGCACTAACTACATAGTTTTATAGTCCGTTTCATATTTTTGTCGACAGTGACTATTTAGAAAGAAATCACACAGTAAAGAACAAGTTTACCACATTTCTTTACCATCACTCTTAGAACAGGAAAGGTAATTTTTAGCAGTGGCAATTTACGGGCTTATATGGACAAGTCAGAAAGAAGAAAGAAAGAAAGAAGATACGTAAACGTGACGCAGAGAAAGAACGCAAGTGTCAGTCTTGCCAAGTAATATCCAAGACAGCTGTTACAGATAACTTGCTCGAAGATCAGATATTGATGTAAGTGCAATGAGAATTTTGCAGTCTAGGAAGTAAAATTGACGCCAACATTCAGTCATCGCAATTCTATTACATATTATAAATTAAAATCGCTTTCCGTGTCTTTTCTTCTAAACTATGGAATGGACTTTTGATGTGGTTTCATTAGTATTTAGACTTTTAGAGAAATTCTGGTAGGTTTATGGGTGTAATACATAAAGAAATCTCAATGCTTTGTGAAGTCGTAAAAACTGTGCGAACCAGGGGCGGGTCGCTAGTAATAAAAATGAAATGCTGTTCTTTGGTAAACGCAACAGAGCGCAGAAAATTCAGGAAAATTTAAAGTGCATTTCCTATGGGAATTTCGTATAAATTATTAAAATTTGGACAGGAAAACGTCTGTCGGGGCAGCTAGTAAATAAAATCTTAATGAGCATCTGGTCGTAATTATTATATATTCAATAGGCAAGATTTCGCGCACCGCGTCCTTGACTCACTTGAACAAATTGTAACAACTAGTCTGAGTAGATGATTAACCACAAAGTAAAGAGTAGTAGAGAGCTCAAGGTTTAACTATTTTAGCTTCGTCGGTCTGAGAAACTACTTCTTCAGTTAGTTTAACATTTATGTACCTGTTAAACAAGCCAGGCAGCGCGAGCGCGAGTTTTATAGAAAAGGTTTGAACCTCCTTCACCCGAAGTTTATGCACCGTTTGCATGGAGATTTAACTGTCTCAAGGTATCTTAACATTATATAATATATCACAATAAGAAAATTTACGTTTGCCATAATTTAGTACCTAAAGTTTATCCTTGTGTGATCCCACATCGATGAACTCCACTAGGTATATGTTTTGGCTCCCGTATCAGTCATAGAAGTGGACACTTGCAATCACAAGGGTTGTATCCATCTGCGTATTATTAACATAATGACGATCATCAATCTAGCTGAGCATGATGAATATACCGTGGCTCGGAGTTTATTTATACCTAAAATGATGCACATAATACACTTCAGCTTCAAATGCAACCAACACATCATTCTGTATATTTATCTTCCCAAAAAACTTCCCTCGATGTCCAAAATACATCGTGCGAAATGGTGTTAATGAGACATGTCCAAATTTATCCTCCTGAAACAACAGACGTCACGCTATGTTTGATCGCGTACACGTAAATTGAAGGCAAATATTATGTGAATAAGAATGATAAGACTGCCTCGTACCTTAGCCATATTGTATGAGAAATAGGCGGATACAGTGGAAGATAATGGTGTAAGAGGCTGTTGATATAGGAGTTTGTAAGAAAGAATATGTAAATGGGGGACTTGGATATTTGTATATGTAGTTGAATTTGTTTTAATCGCTTTGATTCAAATAAATGATAAATGAGTCTATGCTATATATCAAAACTGAAATATAAGCGGCTTTAAAAGTGACTAAAAATAAATTGAAATATAGGTACACCCGTGACTGACTCATCTCCTGTCACAAGAAATGCGATACTAGCTAGACGAAAGAAATAAGTATCGGGCAAAGTTGAATGTACTCGAAACCCGTCAAAATCTTTAGACAGAAAAGTTTATAAGGCGAAGTTAATCCAATTTAGGGATTGTAACTTCCGACTTCCATTGTTCTTTTATTTACTTCTGAGTGCTTTTGTTCGACTTGAAAGGTTGAAACTCGATATATTTAGCTTACATTTCCTTAGTCTTCCTCAGTGCTATGCTGTCCATTGTAATATTATATACCCATATATAATTTTAGTCTATATGTATATGACCGCAGATCGACAAACGAAAGGTAGGACGCCCTATGCCCTAAGGCTAGGTGGAGCAACAATCTTTGCAGGGTGACTGGTAGCAGCTGGATGAGAGTAATCGAGAATCGTGTCGAATGGCGTGCAATTGGAGAGGCATAGGTCCAGCAATGAACTGCTATAGGCTAGTGATGATGATGAGCTATATATATTTCTTCATAAATCTATGAATTTTCAAATTATTAGCAATAAAATCCAGGCGTGTAACACTAGTAGTGCACCTTACTCCGTGTATAATGACTCAGCCAATAGTTTCCCAGTAAGCAATCATTATAAAACGCTTACCGATCAATTGAAAACTAGACCCTGGAGGCCTAGTTATACCTATCTGGCTAGTGTCCATTGTCCATAGCTGCCATAGACGTGTTTATTTTCATTATTTTCGCTGACGATATGACGTTCCTTCGTTGGAATGTTACTATCGTTGTCAGCATTATCGGATCTACCAATTCCAATATGTTGCATATTGATGAATACTGTTAGATATGAGTAGAAGAGGTCATTTATCACTTGACGCAGCGCGAGTGAGTATCTAATGTGTTATGAGCGTCCATCCATACTTAATACATAATTATTATACATTTTAAAATAACTCTGTCTGTATGTTACCTTTTCACGCCTAAATCAGTCAACGAATTTAGATAAAGTTTGGCAAGGAGATAGATGGCATCCTAGAGAAGAACATAGGCTACTTTTTGTCCCGGTAGCACGTTCCCGTGAGATAATTTCCGACATCCACGCGAGCGAGGCCGCGGACAGAAGCTAGCTTTGTAACAAATCCAAGTTTTTGCGAACAGCTGGTTAAAATATATGATCGTCTAAAAACGCCTGAATGACTATTGCCAAAGCAAATAAGAAAAATATAAAAAAAACATTCTTATCTCTTATACATATTTATATACTGACTCATAAAATTCTAGATTGGGTACCTACTAAAATAAATCCATAACAATGCAATCAAAGCTTGATAAATGAAAACATGACGCTTTCGCGAAAATATCTCTCATTGCCATCTACATTGCTACTGCAACTAGGTACAGTCGGAGTACGTGTCAGTGGTGACACTGTGACCTTGAAATTACCAAGTGTAGTACAGAGTTTCAATTGAAGGAGAGGCCAGCACCCCAATCGCATAACACACTTTTAATCACAATCCGTTGGATGTTAAAGGAAATGACTAAACCATTGCTTAGGTATGTTTGCATTAAGGTGTCTGCTCGACAATGTAAATCACACAATGAATGTTGTTGAACTGTCAAAATAGCATTGTCATTGTTAATGTTTTACGCAATTATCCCGCTGATTATAATGGTTTTGTTACCATCACAGACTTTTTTTTTAAATTGCATCCCGTATGTCAACCTATGAGGTCGTCGCCTGCTTAACCGGACTTGCCTCAATAAATTAAGGTCTCTAGCCAGGGCTTAAAAACTAAGCGACTACACGGTAAGGGCACCCCCTGTGAGGTACGGACCTTGGCTTAGGGCGTCGCTGGGAGAGGGCTGCGACGGACAAGCTGGAGGATTGGATTAAACATCACAGACGTGCTGCCTACTGTACTCATAACAGAAATGATCTTGAGACACGACCGTGCTCAAGTTCATTCTATTTTTATCAATCGCGACTCTAAATCTAAGATAAGATATGCATATCATTCAGATTAATGTTCCTATCTGGCAAAACATGCATCTAAAGTGCTTATAAGCAGACCACTTCAACCAGATTGCTGGGAACTTTAGATATGCTATTGTTATAAATGTTATCTCATTGGTTTCTAAAAGCACATACTTCAGTGTATTGTTCATTTCAATTGGTTTTTAAGATGCAAATACTTTAATTTTTTGCGCCAAAATACGAATGGAATTTGGGGTATAGCGCTTGAGATCAAAACTATATAGAGAACCCTTGTCGAACTATTGTTGTCTTGAATGAGGTATTAAAAAAATCTGTCAGAAGATGCCGAATTTTTGGTAAGTAATTAAAACGTGTTTACTTTTTTGGCTATTTTAAGGTTTTTGAGAAAATGAGCTTTCTTCCCTCAAAAGCATGTCCTACCTATCCAAATTGTAGTGAAGGAAGTATCGTGTTCCAATGGAAACGATGCCAGGTATCCGTGTATTAAAATACATCAGCGCTTACCTAGAATCAAGTGCCTACGGTTAGCAAACACTACTTTAATGTAGCTCATATTAAACGTTATTCATTGGAATTTAACCAAGAATATTATGGAGAAATAAAGTTCAATTTTAATTTCAATGTTAAAGTAACCATGACTGTTTTGAGTTTTCCTTTTTTGATACGGAAAAGCTACAGCTATAAAAATGTAATTATGTAGTCTAAAGAAAGAGCTCTCTAAAAATCTTTGTGACAAAGGCTTTATTATAGCTGCAGAGAGAAAGAACGAGAACTTTGTGGCAAGGTACAGACGCCAGCACATCAACCTACCCGAAAATGTCAGATTTTCCCTATCAACTTTGAACCTTATGTTTTAGTAATAAAGTTGAAAATCTATTGAAGAAATATGACAGATTGCAGTAGGTTGATGTGCTGGCGCCTGTACATGCATAAAAAATACAATCAATAAAAGAATTGCTGCCAAGAGTTGATGATACAGAAGCCATCACATGTAAAACACTAGATGCGGCACAGAGCAGCACCCTAATTGTGTGAAGAATTATATTGCTAATCCATTACTACATATAATCGAAAAATTTGTCTGCTCAACAACGTAAATAACGCAATGAATGTTGCTGAACTGTCAAAATGTAAGCCATCTGTTAGTGTGGTACGCAATTACCCCACTGATTACGAGTAGAGCAGGGTTATATTAAACAGTGGGTCAATTTGACGATGATGAGTACCTATTATTATGTAAGGCATCAACACCCAACCAAAGATCAACATGTTGATCAAAACCCAACATAGCAACAATGCACCAACGCTCTTCATGATCAACATCATCAACAGTAAGTAATACACGCTAATATGAGCCGTCATTACTCGGTTCTATGAACGTCATTTGTTGGTACGCAGCCAACTAAATATAATAGGAAATTGTATAGAAACTATTCTCTATGAAATATTAGGGAGATAACAGCTGCTTTCCGATTTCATTGCTATAATAAAATCAACGCGAATGTTCGGGATCGCCGATGAGCGTAATAGATTTTAGACTAGATGTGATTTATCAAATATTTCACTATGCTTTAGATACAGCTTTGCTTTAAGTTCATCTTACATCTGACATTGACACTCGAAAATTTTTCTCACGACATTTTCCTCAAACTTATTCAAGTACGCAGGTTTTTTAATAAATGCATGATATTTATATACCTAATGAAAATGAACTTATCAAAAAAACCTGCGCACATGAATAAGTTTGGACAATGTCGATGTCGTGAGAAAAGACGAACTGGCAGGGGACGAGGAGGGGGGGAGGGGGGAGGGGGCGTTCAGGTGATCAGACTAGAATTAATCGAATGTGGCTATGAGAGTAGGCGAGGACCAAAGAAACGATGGATGGACTGTGTGAAAGATAATATGGCTAGAAAGGGGGTAATTACTGAGATGACGAATAATAGAGAAGTATCTATGGAAAAAAGACCCAATACTGCGGTCTACGTAACAAGTGTTCGGACTTAATAATAATGCAGAATTGCATTCAAGACATTTATATTAACCTACCTACATTATTCACCAGTATCATACAAATTTTGTATGATACTGGTGAATAGTGTAGGACTGTAGGTAACAGATGAAGAAAACAAGGCTTTCCAACTAGAACAAGCGCAGACAAATAATCTGACATATTCCACTTTTTATTATCTTTTCCGAATCACTTTCAGTAAACAAAGTGGACAAATACTTAGTATTCTTGTTTGCCTTGCCTACTTAAATGATTTTTCGTTATTTCTATTTTGACATAGTTACAGTTTTTACCCTGAACAAATTTCAAATTTATTTATTAATCACAATTTGTACAGACGCCAGCACATCGACCTACCCGAAACTGTCAGATTTTCCCGATCAACTTTGAACCTTATGCTTTAGTGATAAAGTTGAAAATCTATTAAAGAAATTTGACAGATTCTAGTAGGTTGATGTGCTGGCGTCTGTACATACAAGAACAGACTAGACGGTGACCCCCAAACTAGGCATTTGCCTGTATCTTAGGAATCAGAGTTGCGACATTTTCAAAATGTGGAACCATCGAAATGTAAAAAATATATCTATGTGTGGAACATTGCAAGACAAGACAACAGCAAACAGAGTAGGTAACCCCTTAATTCTTGGCCAGTAAATGTAGAAATCTATACTAATAATAAAAATGTCTTTTTTCGTTTTCTATTTCACGAAGTCGGACTTCGTATACTACTATTAATATTATTTAGGTAAATAATAACTAAAATACTTACATAGGCATTAAAAATAGTTGTGTGTGCGGTTATTGATATTGATGATAATTACCTGCAACAAATAATAATAATAATTAATTCGAGTTGGGTTTAACAAAACGTTTAAAATTATATCACTTTCTCAGTAACAGCCCGGAGGCTGGATTCGTCGCCGGTTGATAGCAATGGGGTCGCCCTCTTTACAAAACTGGTGAAATGTGGGTTCTCATCTCTGCCTAACCCTTCGACAGAAAAAAGGTGTGATGATGTGTTTTTGTTAAATTCCGTACAGACCTTTCTACCATTTACTGATTATAAGCCTATTGAGGCTTACCTAACCCATGAAGGAGGTCATTTTAATAAGTATCGACTTAGAGGCTGTTCATTTATTACGTAAGACGATTTGAGGGGGAGGAGGTCCGAACAAGTCTTAGTTTCACTTACCTACATGGGAGTGGGAGGCGTCTAGAATCTAGATTGTTCTTGCTTAAGATCACAAAATTACAAAAAAAGTAAGCAAAAATTATGTTTTTTTTTGTATATTCTTGCTACTTGCTTTGCAAGTTTGGCTATTATACTGATCTTCCGTAAGATCGTAAGGGGGCGAGGGGGTTCATCCAAGTCTTATTTTTTCTTACGTAGTGGGGAGGAGATTCAGAAAGTGGTTATAATTTTCTTATGTGATAGATGAACAGCTTCTTATGATTATACGCCACACTACCTTAGGTAACTCTAAACTTGCATAGGTATCTGCTATTTAGTCTTATCGAGAGGTAGTCATAACGCTTCTAACCCTTCTAAACGAACGCCCCCTCGTGGCCGTTTGAGACTTTCAAGCAGGCAGTAGCAGACCCAAAAAAATTACATATCCTATCTTACGACTATATAATATTATCTACACGTTTAAATAGAATCGTGGCAATGGCCGTTTCAGATTTGCGACAGATGGTAAGTTAAAAAAAATTGAGGGGCTCTAGAAAAAAATATATCACATGCTCATACCACGACAACCGCTTTCCACACAACTTTTCAGTTGGTGCCATTTTCAGACTTCCTCGAATTTCGTAGACGTGCACGTATTTCCATACATTTTATTATTTCCATACATTTTATGGATGTAGACGTAAACGATAATATTGTCACGTTAGAAGTTATAAAAGCGCACAATAAGGTAAACCATCATCAACCTAATACTCTTTATAGACAGACAGACGTAATTAATCTCAAATTAATCCTTCTTACATTTTTTCCAAGCACAATTATAAATAAATGGATAATACTCGTAATAGGGATTTTCCCATAAACACGCGATATCTAAACTAATCAGAGAGCTGCCATTAAATTATTTCAAAAAGAAACTTAAGAAATGGCTCTTTATTAATGTGTTCTACACTTTCAAGTGAATTTTTAAACAATAAGAAAAGTCCCAAATATAATCTCACTAGTAATTTAATTCTATAATTTTATTTTAAGGTATTTTTGCATCGTGAAATAAGTAAATAAAACATGTGAAACTATTATTCAAGACTTTATATGTACCATATTAATTTATAGAAAATAAAGATATTCAGGAACCCGTTGAACCGGTCGAAGTGGAGGTGCTCGAGGAGGCCTATGTCCAGCAATGGACGTCTTTCGGCTGAAATGATGATGATAATGAAAGATATTTTATTCTAATAATAAGGTAACTTCTAATTATATTACGTGTGTACTTTTCAAAGAAATAAATGAATGAATGCATTAAAAATACCTAGAATACATACTTTTGCGAATAAACCGTGTATTCAGCTACTTAGGTTGCACCCAAAAATGTTTTCATAATAATTAGTTGCGCAAACACGCCAGTGACTCTTTATTCAGTTTATCAGTTTAAAGCTGTCTTACACAATAACGAACCATCAACCTTCGTCGTAAGTTTTCCAATTATTTTTAAATGAAAAGGTTCCTAAATTTATTCTAGTTTTTTATAACTTTTTCGTTGTCGTTCATTGAAATCAGCCGATCGATTTCTACTGGATTGTTACTGGTGACGAACAAACATCTGCAGCTCTGTGATTCTGTAAAAATCATACCGTGAAAACTAAGGTAAACTGAAACTAAGGTCAGCTCACTTCAATTTATTCTTGCTAATCCAGCAAGAATATTGATCTAAAAACGTATTCCGCACGATCCGTAACTCGCCTTCATAATATTTTTTAGTGATCACAGTAACAAACTCCAAGTTTAATTAGGTCGACGCTGATAAAAATACTCCTCATATTTGGAAACTGTAATTTCTTAGAATTATGCAATCTACGAAGACTCGACTCATCGGTTCTTTGTTCCAAGAAATTAACACAATTTCAGTTTTGGAAATAATCATACATATGATCAACGTCATTCATTTTTCCCGAATATATACCCAACATATGTAAAATGAATTATATTAGTTAAAAACTTAGATTTATTTCCACCTTAGCAATTATATTAATCATAAAACCTTCCATCACATTTCCTAGACAGATTGGAATCGCCAGACTATTTTATCACACGATATTACAAGACCTTGATGTTATACCTTCATCTGCAATTCTGCAGTATCTACTTAGTTACCTTCCGCATAGGGCAGAAACGCTTTGTAAAGCCGACACACAAGAACTATGATGAACTGTCAACGGTCAATTAAAAGACAGATTAACTAGGTATTTCCTTCTGCGTTACAAGCGGTTACTGGAACACTTAAAATGCACATTTTAAATGTCTCTAATTGACCGATACTGACGTTAGAATATAATGCAGCCTCGTGTTTGTCAGTATCACAGAGGCAATTCTCGTAATTCTAAGAACGTTCACTGTCCGATCTCGACCTCGATCTGGCAAAAATACCTCTAATTTCCCTACATTTTTGACAAGTTTTTGACATTGATTGTCGCTGAGATGAGATTGCGACTACATTTTGAACATTTTTAATTACGTTAATTGCCCTTCTGGTCTCGGGCACCCATGCCCATCCACTATTTTCCCGCTCGAGAAACGTACAATAGAGTAAGTTATCGAAGTCAAATATTTCAGTCAAAAATGCGCTTTTGAAGGTCAAAATTAACAAGAAAATATAATTGTTTAGTTGCCCCTTGCAAAAGGTAGTTTCGCGTTGAGAAGAATGGGCAAGAAACTCCACCGTAACTCCTTTTTTCCCCAGCTCAAGGGCCCAGTCAGCGATCAACTAGGATTAATATTATGACCGCTCATTGTATCCCCCGTTGTAAAGTTTCTATGTTTATGTTTGTAATTTATATGGCGGACATAATAAAGAGTATTCTATTCTATGTTTCTTTTTTACTGACACACGGGACCACGTCTATTATACGTTTCTTCAGCGAGAATTCTGTTGCTAGCTTGTCGGCATTGGAACAGGTGCCGTAGTGATATGATTTCTTGGTTTCGAGGTTTTTATTTTACGCGTCGTTGTTCAGATGCACTGCTATCTTCTCTAGTAGTTTCTAAGCCATCAGAATTTTCATTTAAAAGTTACACAACTGCAGTATGTTCTTCAACTTCCTTATTGCTATTTAAATACTCATATTTATAATTCGGTTTGCACCTAAACTATAGTTAACATATTTAACGTGCCAATAAACTTATTTATATGTATTGCATAATATTGAAAACAGCCATTAAAAAGCCACAAATTAAGTCCTCAACATTAGTATAGGTCGCGGAAAACTTACGCAGCTCTTGGCAAAAACAAAGCGAAAACGAGTGATTTACTACTCTATATCTATACTTTACATATAAAACAAAGTTGTTTTTCGTTTCTGTCTGTATGACCGCTTAGTTCTTTTAAACTGCACGATGGATATTGATGCAGTTTCCACCAACCTTCAGAGAATTTATTTCGGAAGGATTTTTTGTATTTTTTTTTTACGTTTATATGCATGAGTACGAGGCTTTTAACTACGTTGTATGTGTAAATTAAAATTTTATGTCTTTTATTTTTTATTAGTAATGTGCGTTTTGTTTGTGCAGAATAAACAATTTATGTTTCTTTTCTTTTTCTTTTTTTAATATTTAACTTATTTATAGCACAGAAATCTTGATGTTTTGACATGTCGCCACATCAGTACTTTGCACCCGTGCGAAGCAGGGGCGGGTCGCTAGTGATATAATAATTTCAAGTTGCCAAAAAGTCTTTCTACGAAGTTTGTAAGATGTCAGCTGTGCCAATAACTAATCGAGTTGATGTGCAAATTAAATCATTAGCGGAACTTTTTAATGTCTACCAAGAACAATGAATTTCTAATAAATTATTCTGTGTGATTGTCTTGACTATGTTTTAATTACTTGGCAGTCTTTCCCGTATAATCTGGGACATTTGTTATAGTCTGTTTTCTAGTTAATCTTTCTCATTTAGGTACCTAACTTACTCATAATTTATTTATCCTATCATTTTCTTCCAGCGGTATAATTGCGTAACACATACAATAGCAATGCCTTTAATTTTGAAAATTCAGCAACATGCATTGCGTCAATTACGTTTTCGCGTAGACGAATTTTTCAAGCAAATGAAACAATAGATTAGGAATTTCTTTAAAAATCCTTCGGATTGTGAATGAGTGTTATGCCATTGGGTCATTGAGACGTCCCGACATTTTAAACTTTGCTCAGTAAAGATAGCTCTAGCATCTTGCCAAGACACTATAATATAGTACATATAAACTTTAAATAGTTTCAAGTCCATAAAATGATCAACTGTTGATTCATCAAAATAACAACCACTAATAAAATTAGCACTACCGAAAAACAAAAGAACAACAACAACAATAGCGATCACATTACAATATATGAGCTCGTTACAACACATTCTCAGAACGAAGCACATACGACTGTTAGCGAAATAGGTCACAATTTGTTTACAAGTTATATACGAGCATTCGCTCGGTACACCAACTGTTTGTGCCACACGTCAGTGCTTGTTCCGGGGTGACAGTTTGTCTATGTCGGGAAATAGGGTAATCGATGTATGTATTTATGTATTATGTAAGTAAGCACTGGAGTTTTAAGTGTATTTGTCGCGTGTGTCATCGTTGGAGCAGTCTTTTCCTGTCGTATTGAGGTGGCTCAATGGCTCAAGAAAAGTCTACTTGGATCATCTGAATATTGAATACCAATGTGTTCAGATTTTTTGTGGAAACTGAGGGGTAATCTTTGTAATTTTATGAACGTTTACAGTCTGATCTCAGTCTCAATCTGTCAAAAATACCTCTAATTTCCTTAAATTTTGACATTTGTTTGTCGCCGAAATGAGACTGCAAATAGATTTTCTACGTTTTAAATTACGAGATTTGGCCTGCTGGTATTTTGAACAACGCAAGAATCTGTGTCTGGATTCTGACAAGATTTCCATTACTACGATCTTCTTATTCTTCTTAGCGTGTCGAACGATGGCAATCTAAATTGAATCGACCCATAATTTGGCTACAAGTTTGGCGCCATTAATAGAGTCCATCAGTTCCTGTAACCTGCAAGAAACAATTTGAAATGGTACAACCCTCTCCCTATTCTTATAAAACCCAGATTTTTTACACAAAAAAATCTACCTTTATGTAGAAGCGTCGTCTGAAAGACCCGATCAGGAAATAGTTTTATAACATTATCTAGTTTAAATGGACACTTAACTGAACCAGTAGTTTAACGCCTTCCTGATTTGATAGCATCATGCAATGTGAAGGGAATGATCAATCAAGTAGTTATCATCTCGTATTAACATCCGATATGTGCCATTCATTTTCCTGCCAGTAAGAATACACACATCAACAACTCAGCTTTGCTTCAATAATATGTAGGTAATAATTGAAGGTAGGTAAAAATCAAAAACTCCTTGGTTTTATCCCCGAAGACCAGGCGCCTTTTGAAGGTTTCCCCCCGAAAACAAAAGAAAAAAAAGTAATCTAAACTAAACCTGACACGGGTAGACTTGTCACTGACCCATAGTAAAGCTGAACAGTTTGTTTGTTTATCTGTTTGAATGCGCTAATCTCTGGAACTACCAGTCGGATTTGCACTTGATAGCCCAATTCTTGCTACTACCCTTGGGAGCCGAAAAAGAAAAAAAGACAAAAAGAACGCCAAGCGAAAACAAAGTAATAGCGCGAGCGGATGATACGATGCGACGCGGTGGGTTGGGGGACAATAAATTTTAGGCAGACGAAGTCTTCATAAAATGACAGGAAGAACGCGGCAGACAGCAGAGTTAGGAGTTACGCCAAAGGTTCCACAGTCGTGCCCTGTGAGGTTATAAAAAAATCAGTGCTATATTTCCAATCCGTGCATAAGTGATGACTTTTTTTATATTTTTTTTTTTTTTTTTTTTTTTTTGTTTTTTTTTTTTTTTTTTAGCCTGTACTGTCCCACTGCTGGGCAAAGGCCTCCCCCAAGTCCTTCCAGGAACTCCTCTCCCGCGCCACCTCAAACCAGCCCTCGCGGTACGCGTCCAGGTCATCTCGCCAACGCTTTCTGGGCCGACCTCGGCGGCGCCGTCCATCTTCAGGCACCCATTGTGTGGAGACTTTTGCCCAGCGGTCATCCTGCATGCGGCCGATGTGACCCGCCCAGTCCCACTTGAGTCTGGCAGCTTTCTTGCCTACGTCTATTATACCCGTTTTGGAACGCAGCATGGTGTTTCGAATTTTGTCCTGTCTTTTTACACCCAGGATGCTGCGCTCCATTGCTCTTTGGCAAACGCCAAGGCGGAACTTTTGCGACTCGGTGAGTGACCAGGTCTGAGCACCATAGGTTAGGACGGGCAAGATACACATGTCGACGAGTTTGCGCTTCAGGGAGATCGGCAGATCACCCTTCATTAGCGTCTTCATGGTGGCTCCGAATGTTGATGACTTAGAATTTTTATATTTATTATCGTTTCAAATAGGACCCTTACTTGCTGATCGTAAGCTACACCCCTTTATAGAAGCATTTATTTGATTATTAATTTCAGCTTCGGTGTCTCATTGTTTTTCTTATAATTCTCGACTCTATCAAATAACCTGAACATATCATTAGATTCATCTATTTAGCTACTACGAGTACGTGTATTAACATAATCCACACAAATAATAACATTGCAAGTTCCACGAGCGTCCCAACCTAAAATATAGGTTACCAAAGCAAACACTGAAACATCTCAAAACAAACTATATGACCTAAAAAAATATGACGTTTTCTCCGAATGTTATCCTCAAAACAAAATTAACCAGGGTTCGAAAAATCCGACATAGTATAACAAATTGTTTGATATACATATATCCGATAATATATATGTCGCAACCGGTCATTCGTTTGACTATTCGGAACACCAGCGCCATCTGGCGGCGCTTGACAGAGTCTAGCCTGAGTTCGTGTGGGGTCGACAACAGCGCGACAGAATGATGTGGAGCCTCTTGGACATCGGACATCAAACGAACAACATGCGCTCAGAAACTGTCCCGCGTTCCGTATCTGGTTGTATCGTGTACCTATAGTGTGTAGTGTGTGATTTGCTAGTGTGATTAATCGTGAAATTATAATCTGATTTGAACTGCAAACCGTTTTTCTATTGCGCAATACCCAACACATACCCATAGTGTTCGCCCACAGTAGTTGAAATATGGCTGATAATAACGAGACACACATGCCTTCTTCGTTATATATATAAAATATTTTGTTGTACTACTATACTATATACTACTTTCAATCCAAATTGAAAGTAACCGTGTAATATTGCCTTAACGAGGAAACGTACTTGCACTAGAACAATATAATTGTAACCTTAGATGGATAATAGAAAGGTTGACAATGTAGTAGCAGCTAGCTTCATTAGTAATGTCAACTAGTCTGCCTATGTAGCCAAGCCCAAAATGAGAAAAATATATGAAGGTTTCGATTTAGATCTGCCTACATCCTTGGCATTTACACATAAGGATAAGCCTACTGTAAGATAACGAACGCTGCTAGCTGTATACTGGTTGAAAACATCTGATTATTACAGAATTCCTTTTGAACGAAGAACGTTAATGATATGAATGACAAAATTAAGACGGAAAGAGTAAATGACTTGCAGAATGTATTGTTTAGATATGGAGATTTGAAAGATGCAGCCAGCACCCACATGAGGTAAAGAGCTGTTTTGTTGCGATAAAGTTGAATTCTATTTTATTTAAGTGGTGTAGGAGTGTCGGATAACAAATTAGATTTCATGTTTTTTTTTGCGCGAAATCCTAATTATTTTTCTAAAATAATAAAAGCCTAAATTACTCCTTTTACCATTAGCTATCTGCTGGTGAAAGTCCCGTCAAAATCGGTCCAGCCGTTTCGGAGATTAGCCGGAACAAACAGACAGAAAGACAAAATTTTAGTACCGTAATACTTTCATAAGCATTTAGTGAAAGCTATTATTTTGACATTACAAACATTATATGTATTATTATTTGTATATATGTGCCTCCAATCGTTTATCGTTAAATTTCGTCAAGACATTCGAGAAGTTTCCTATAGGTATGTCGTTTCATAGACGATTCTATTTCACGTCCCCAAAATTACCATCTTTTCTGGGTCCGGTATTTGGAACATACCCAAAGAAAACACATCATAAATATGAATTATTATCATTGTAAATGACTGTAAATGGTGGGAACGGATCAGCCATGTTTATTCAAGTAGGTAGTCTACAAATAATACTATCTCTTCGATTGCAATTCTTATCTGGCGTAACCTAGTTATCTTCTTCACCGTTTTCATATTTATTTAAATCGCTCGTATTGAGTTTTACAGATTCTTTCGTACTGGCTACTTTTGTGTCAGTTATGTACATACTTTACCTCGCGTGTGTAGTCTCCTACACATGCCCTGTTTAAGTAGAAGTGTGTGGGAGCGCAGACGCACAGACCTTGTAGCTGTAATTTTCTAAACCTTTTTAGTGTAGGTAGTTGTCATCATAACCATTGTTTTTCCTAGTCTTGTTGTGCGAATGCGCTTTGGGTGATAATCAGGTCGAAACCTATAATGTGAAACTATGCTGATAAACTGTGATTGTTACCTGTTGTAGATGCCTTATGAATAAATAAATAAACTAGCTTTATTTGCGTCCACTATGTTTGTGGAATAGGTAAATAAGTCTTTGAGAAGAATAACAACGGAAACTTTAATATTAGTTTAGGTTCAGAAAACAAAAAATACTTGCTTCTAAGAATCGAGTTTATTTTTTTTAATGTTACAAAAATATCTAATTTAAACGCTCATTACGAAATTGATTTTCA
The DNA here is from genome assembly GCA_945859645.1 of Amphipoea oculea. NCBI lineage: Eukaryota > Metazoa > Arthropoda > Insecta > Lepidoptera > Noctuidae > Amphipoea > Amphipoea oculea. The sequence continues at coordinate 17,013,476 of OX243865.1, read as the reverse complement.
AAAACTCCAATGACGTTTTCTAGACAGATACAATGCCAAACTTCAAAAAATTCGCACACATAAAAAAAAAGTGAACTATATAAATAGGTATCTACTATTTTTTCCTCGAGCGATTTCGGGAAACAGAACTTTTATCTTCAAAGAGTTACGATTTTATCTCAAACTGCTAATTATCGGATGACGTAGCAAAGTAGGCCAAAAGGTTGTCGTACGCGCTTGTAGTTTTTATAAAAAACCAAGAAAAACTAACGTTTACATTTCTTGCAGTATTCTATTTAAGAAAGCACGTCATTTCCTATTTTTACATGATTTTATGACCAACAGTTAGATGAACAACGCATTGGATCGCTTGGTCAATACCAAGCGATCGAGTCCGCATCACTGGGCTATCCCAGTAATTAAGTTGTTAAGGACAGATCCATGGAAAATACCGATACCTACCCGTCAGAAGCCTTATCAATGACCACTTAATGATTCCTTTCTTCGAAACCATGTCATTTCCTTAGCTAATCACGACATCTGCCTAATAACGTATTCTCAATGAGACAATGACACAATGAACGAAACCGCGCGTAATAAACGCGCTGTTGGCGTGGTTTGAACTGTCAAAATACAACCGTACGTGGTTTGCACGTAGTAAGATTACGCCGGGGATAATAATTATTACAGAATTGGGGCCCTGACTGAATGTCGAGTATTGACCTTTCCAAACTCTGGGAATGTTACACAAACTCTACAGACCAAGTATTTAATATTCTAATAAAATCTGTTTACTTTGGTAAGCTTTAGGAATTTTAATTATTAGGCTAGGGACAAAACTGAAAGGAAAAATGCGGCGTTTAGATTCACATTAGCGAATTTACTTTTATGCTCAGATTCATCCCTAACATTTAGAACTTTTAACTTTAACACAATGAATAATATATTGTGAATAGTACCTTTTGAGAATAATATCTTGGTGAATAACAAAACCGTTAATCACCGAAAACCGGAATTCGGAAACAAAACCTATATAGCACAATAACTCCTCATTAAACAAATGTTCCTTCTGCTGCACCTGACATCACTACTAACTAGCTAAAATATAAGGAAGGAGCTCATGAGAACATATAATTTCCTATACATTAACATGATTGTCGCGCCCGTGCCCTTCGTTACCAGCAGGATATAAAAAACAGGGCATCAACCTGACAATTGAACCGAATTAGTGGAGTAGTGCGTAACATAGAATAGGATAGATCAGAAGATTAATAGGTACTTGTACTTATAAGAAACTCTAACATAGATTGGATAAACATGTCATAGAAAATTACCTCGTTGGTTCAGTGGTCGCAAGCTCTACTGGCCTACTGCTGAGCAATGAGGTCCTGGGTTCGGATCCCGAGTCGGGCATTGTTAGTGGCTTTTTTCCATTTGGGATTTCTCAGTAGCAGCCCGGAGTCCGGATTTGTGCCCGGTGGCAATAGATTTGCCTCTCATTAAATGGGACTTAAACATAACGGGCGGTGCACTGTAGGTTCACATCTATCACTTCGCGATATACAGGCGTGATATTTTATTATGTAGAAAACAAAAGAATGACAATTGTGCAATCTGGGATTGAGGTTTCGCGAATGTACTAAGAATCCCAGGGAATAAAACCTAGGCAAGGATGTTACAGGCATTTGGAATAAAGGCACAAACCCACAGAAATATGCACAAAACTATCAGCTAGTAAGAAGAGAGATGGATGGACCATCCGCCATACTCATTAACTTACCGTGTATTCGTAGTACCAATGAGAGTGCCAAGTGACCACCAACGCTATTGGATAAACGTGCTCATCTCATGTCATAATTATAGTAAAATCTTAGTAGCTAAAGGCTAAGATTTATTGACATCCCTACATACTGTTTCTTCATAAAAACAAACGTCAAAAACATTTCATAAAAGCGAACTTTCATCGGAGTGAACTATCGCCGTCCATGTTTCATGTTCAAATTGGGACTTCTATTATTTTTGTTTTCTGTCAGTTCGTAGTTCGTCAACCTTACATTTGACCTGACATACAATACCTACCTACAGAGGCATGTCAGTATTAATTACTTAGTTTTTTGGCGGTTGGCAAAAAACTGTATTTATTTATAGAAATGAACGGACAGACAGCTTGACGCCCAGTGTTACTGAACTTATTAATGAACGAGTTTTTTAATGAATACGTCATAGGAAACCGTTATTTGTCTATTTTGACAAATTATCTACGGTGGTGTTGAAAGTACAAGAGGTTTTTGGACGTGTGACCTAGATTTTAATTTATTTTTAACTAGCGATCCGCCCCTGCTTCTACGATGGTACGACTGGTTTTTACGAATTCACAAAACATCGAAATTTATTTTTTACATGTAATTTTAATATTAATGTATTATACAAAACAAAACAAACGAATACAGGTCCACTTTAGCCCTGGATAGAAAGAACTGGAAGTCATGGGGAGAGGCTTTTGCCCAGCAGTGGGATGATGCAGGCTAACAGTAACAGTATTATACACAAAAACCTTCCAGAATACATTCTCTAATTAATAATGGTGGAAACCGCATCAATATCTGTTGCAGAGTTTAGAAGAACAACGTGGCCGACAGACACGAAAAGCGAAATTAATTTATCATAAATTATGTACGAGTATAGATTGTAACAATAGTTTTAAGGTGACAAATACTGCCATAATTCCAACTACGATACAAGCTCCAATGAACAAAAGTTCAAAAACACCGCCGCGCCCGGCTGTCGCTGAAAACCAGCGCTGGGGCTCTGTCTTGCTCGCTAAGGGTCGGTAGCATTATGCCGAGCGATGGCCGTTTTACGTGGAAGTGACACATATTTTACCCCAACTTGTTCTTTTTTGTGTTTGTTTTCTTTCTCTGTGTCATGTTTACCGCAAATAAATGTATTTTCTTTCTCTTCTTTCTGAAATAGACCAAGGTTTATCGTTCTATGTCAAGTATTCAATCCGGAATTTGTCATTTATTTAATTTTCCCTCGTGTATTATCTAAAGTTTATTTTAAATCCAATAACACATTACATCATAGAACACAAAAATGTGATAACCGTTGTTATCTTTCTTGTTATAACGTCTAGATACATTTTGTTACTTACTCACAATTTATCTTTTCACGATACCACACGGACGCTCTTGATAAAAAGCTGCCATTTCTTCCCAGTGACTGATTGTGCGTATTACGTTACTGGCTTGAAGTTGGGGAAACTGTCTCCGAAATCAATTTATTTGTTGTCATGCTGCTTTTATGGAAGAGAACATAATGTGTTCGACCAGTACTACTGTTAATGATAAAATTTAAGTCCCAATCAAAAACTACCACGTAGTTGAATACAAAAATAATATAGTATCGCATAGATAGACACCCCACCGTTTAGCCAGACAACCCGACGACGACGCCGCGAGGTGAGGTGAGGTCGGTCGGCGACCTTCGCTATAACGATCGGATACCGACTGATATAAATTTTTGATTACCATATACAATTATAGTCACCTCACTCGATATGTATGTAGCGGTTAATATATCTATTAAATTACATGTCTAAGACATGTTTGTAGGTGGAATTACTTTCCTAAACATGATGTTTGACATTGATCATGGCCTTAAGTAAGGCTTCTAGAGGCCAATGCAAACTACTAAATATATTTGCTAAAGGGCAACAGATTACCAAATAGCGTTCTTACAGTCATGTTGTTGTGTATATGTTGTGGAATATAGTGATGTCAGTGATAATGACTGTCTAAAAATGCCGATAAATTCTGTAAAAATCTCACTGGTGAACTGAGAGATTAGGTGAAGCGAGCTGTCAATAGTGTCAATCCCTAGCATCAGGTGGAATGAGAGCTCACTTCAAGCTCAGCTCACCTAAATATTCAGTGAGATTTTTTCCAGAATATACCAGCTGATAGACGACTCTGGTGTGAACACGAACACGAAAAACAAATGCCGGCTGCCAAGTCAGTAAAGGATAAATTTTTAGACCTCCATACAGGAAGAGAGCAAACTAAAGTCTGAACAGGTGAACTTGCGCCAGATTCGGTCTAACTAGATACTAACACGTCCACATGCCCAAAAGGTACGTAGGTCCTACAGAGTTCAATAATAGACCTAAAGTGCCGGAACCGAGTGAGTCAGCGACCAACAAAGGAGACAAATGAAGACAATAGCCTGATGATTGAACATGAACTTCAAATGTTAAGGTCGTCATTGTATCCACGCCCATTGATGTGATGACTGCCGAACCCTACTATTAATTGTCATTAAAGGCCTAACAAAAATAAAGCGATCAGTCACGCAACTAGAAAAAATATTTGTTCAGAGCAATGACCGGACTAATTGCTATCCAATTAGTTCTAAGAAATGAGAAGCTAGAAGAGGTAAAAAATTAAGAGCCATCTTCTAAATTCAAACTAAAAACTCCCTTCAACTTCCACTCAAAAGCGCTCCCAAAATAAATACAATATTATCCTATAATTTCTTAAATAGCCAAAATATCCAGCCAGATACAATCTTCGTGACAGAAATGAATTTGTTTTTGACCTGTATGAAGAGTGCCTATTGTACTATGCACTCGTACATATTTCCTGCTTTATCGATAAGGTTGATTCCCAATAGACCAGCAGTGGACAGAAATACGCCATATACATACTTTTTGACCATATTCTAAAATCAAATTACGACCAGGGTTACACCAACGAAACTAAGGGTGTTGTCCGGTCATGGGTGCTTTGGAAAGTACCTGTGCCGCATAGGCCGAGAACCTGCACCCGGTTGCACCATTGCAACTGCCTCGACAACACGGCGCAGCACACCCTTGAGGAATGCCCTGCTTGGGCAGTGCAGCGCCGTGACCTCGTCGCGGCGGTTGGTGCTGCGGATACTCTCTCAGTTCCGGACGTGGTCCAGTCCATGGTCGGAAGTGAGAGCGCGTGGGACGCTGTCGCCTCCTTCTGCGAGGAAGTGATGGTCGCGAAGGAGGCGGCGGAAAGGGAGAGGGAGGATACAACCTCCCGAATCCGTAGTAGACGCACCGGGCGCCGGAGTACGCGGAACGATCTCCGGCCGCCTTAGGGTGAGGCCTGCAGGCAACAGAATTGGGGAGTTTGTTGCCTGAACAGTGAAAGGCCCGAGACGGCGGCGCGCCGTGTTCCGCGCGCGCCTCTCTGTAGAGGAATGGTGGCCGTTTGCGGCCGCTGAGGGTGACGGGGTCCGCATGGATTTATGCGGGCCAACACCTGGCCGGGGGAGCGTGATGAAATGCGCAAGCACTCCAGCACCCCGGCAGGACACCGTGTGCTTTTAGTCAGTAAGAATCTGACAGTCCCCTCCATCCACCCCAGGGTGGTGGACATCCATGAGGATTTCCACACGATAAAAAAAAAAGTATGATGATCATGACTGACTTTTAAAATAGATGGCATTGACAACTTGCAAAATATAATCATTTTCCTTAACAACCAGCACTGCACGTACATGTAAATAAGTGACTTCTTTAAACAGTTTATGTAATTGCAAATTGTTCCTGTTTGCTGTATAGAGCATTTGCTTTAGGGGTTGAGTTTGTTCTAGGTTTAAAATAGACGTATAATCAATCTGAAGTTTTAAATATGCATGTAGATGATTATTTGAAAAGAGGACTTGATTTTATAAAAGATGATATCATGGCAAGTAGGAGGGTAAAAATTAAAATGACAACTGATAGAGGTGTATGGAAGAAACAAATATGTTATGCAAACCTCAAATAAATTATGATAAGTGGAAATGATGATAAGTTATTAGAGAAGAATCCTTACGCCATATACTATAGGTAAATGAGATTGATGAACCCTCCTTCGTTATCATTACATTTTCCTATCATCATCATCTTCATCATTGGCAGGCTTGTTCCACCCAGGCATCCTCCCTTTTGTGCCATGCTTCTCGGATCTGTCCAAGTCTCATCCAGATCTTCCACGCGATCTTCTGTAGATCGTCCACCCACCTAGCTATTGGTCTCGGCAACCATTCCTTTAATAACATTATTTTATTCCAGGTAAAAATTGCATGCATCAAAAATCACAGGCAAGTTGCCGATGTCCTCAAAACTTTTCTAAATTCGTGACATTGGGCAGCCTTTACCGTCCCTTTACCTTTTTATAATTTGTTTGCTTTGCTTCGATCCGTTTCTCGTAAATATTCAATAGTAGTGTTTGCGCAACCCGACCTTCGTTTCGACCGGTTTCAATCAATTATGTATGTGCTGCCAGTTGTAGTATAAGTTGTAAGCATATTATCTATAGGCTACATTGCAGGAAAGTCACATGATATAACTTTAAGTGGGTGGTAGTGCGATACTGAGAAGTTTTAATTCCTTTGAAAGCAGGAATTGCTTCGTTTGATTTTGAATCTGCATTTTCTTGTAGCGAAATCTTTTGGTTGCGAATGAAAGTCGCATTTTTAATTTTTTACTGATCAAGCATTGAATCAAATATGTCCTATTTCAACTAAAATCGCAATATGTTATGCTCTTACAGCGTTGGAAAGAACACAGAATATCGCTATGTATCGCTCCAATTCTCCAATACTTGTATGTGAATGATGACAGCATCACAGCAGCACCCTATCCTTCCCGCTTTCCGCTTTCCAAATGTTTTTATACTGGACCGTTATTAGAAAAACACCCGAACATCGTGGTCGGGAAAATGAAAGATAAATAATGTACCTATCACATACTTGTCTCTCATAAATTGTAAGAATCGATAGAAAAATAATTATAATTAGGTTACTATGTCATTTGAGAAAAAAAATGGGCTCCCATCCAACATTTATGCGTGGTTGCAAGTTTTTGGTTAAATGTGTGATGCTAGTTTTTTGTGATTTAAACCGGTTTATTTATTCAACTGTGAAGTAAGGTCATTTCAAAGTGTATCTATTGCTTTTGAAATTGATACCTAAAGAGTATAGATATTCTATGTATAATGAGCTGAAGAACCAGATTGAGACATTTCTGACCTCATAAGACCCCAAGGTTTGCAGAAGTCGGGTTCTTTAATAGCCAATCCTACCAGGTTAGACTTCGTTTGAGTCTTGCCTTGGCCGATGTGGCTAATCCTACTAATATTATAAATGTAAAAGTTTGTACGTTTGGATGTTTGTTGTTCAATCACGCAAAAACGGCAAAACGGATTTGGATGAAAATTGAAACACAGATAGTTTATAACCTTGAACTTTTTATCCCGGTAGTAGGTACGTTCCCGTGGGATAATTACCGACCTCCACGCGGGCGAAACCGCGGGCAAAACCTAGTAATAATCATTTTACACGAGGTGTCTGCCATCTCGCCCTCGGAATCGTGAAACACAATTTAGTAGGTGATGCTGCGTCATTAAAATTAGTGCCTCTTAGTGATAGCATTATGGCCAAAAAAGGACTTGATGATAAACGGATAATAGTACATTATGATACATGTGTGCTATGTTGATCATTAAACTCGAGGCGGTATTATTCGCGCGAGCCGTAGGCGAGCGCGATAAGGTAGCCGAGAGTTTAATTATCAATGCACACGCGTATCATACGACGTTTTTCAACACACTTGTGAGGAAAAAAACAGACTTGTATTCTTAAATATTAACTTGTATGGAAAATGGCGGGCTTGGTTTGTCATTCCGCGAATCCGCGCGCCGCGCTGACGTGCGCGCGCAGGTTTACCCATAGAGTAAGTAATGGTCATTCCTACACCTGCGCGCGCATTGCTAGCGCGGCGCGCGTTTTTTTTCTTAAAGGCAAACACAAAACCGATATACAGCCTATAGAAAAAATATAATAAACACAAAATAATGTTAAGACTGATCGTAGTGTTGTCGTATGTCAAATTGTAGTTTAGTTAGTATGGAATTAGAAAGTACTATTTGCATAGAGAAATATACATTAATTCAGTGAGAATCCGCAATAATAGAACGCCAGTGGTCTTTTCCGTTTGGTTACGGGAGGGACGACGGAAAATTTATAAGGTGCATCCAGACAGAGCGAGCCATGCGCCGCAAATGCTTATTTTTGTATGTTAGATGCCTCAGCCTGAGGCAACCATACATATAAAAAAATCATTTGCGGCACATGCCTCGCTATGTGTGGATGCACCCTTAGGTGAATGCGCAGTGGTAGATCGCGAAATTTTTTTTTTTAAGTTTTTTGCAATTCGCAGGTCAGTATCAGGTTGTATCTTGATCAAAATGTATATTTATATAATAGATATGTATTTAAAGAATTATAGTCATTAGAATCATTAATATATAAATTTAAGTTAGATTTATTCCCTAAGAACTTTTCCATAAGAGATTTGTTGTTATGGAACAAATCTAACTTAGAAAGATGTATTTAATGATTCTAATGATTATAATTCTGTAAATACGTATCTGTTATAGTCGCGAATCATATTTTGATCAAGATACAACCTGACAATGACCTGAAAATTGCAAAAAACGTTAGAAAAATTTAATTTCGTGGGCTACAACTGCGCATTCATCAAGGTAAATACATTTTAGTTCATCTTGGGACCAAGGACAATTCAGACTATTTAAAAAAAAAAAGTAAAATTGGCTCGCGGATTCTTTTTGGCATGAAGTCTCTTTGAAGAGATTTAAAAAAAAAACGCACTTCTCCGACCTCCGACTAGTAAATTAAATAGTTATCTGTGGAAATAAAGCACAAGTACCGTAACGTAAAGAAAAAGCACGCGTTTGTAATACACTGCATTATGGATCTAAAAGCTGTGCATTAAGAGCCATTTTACGAGCAAGTGTGTTGAAAAAGATATTAAGACCACACAGGACAAAATGGTTTAATTTAATTAAATATTTAACCTAACCATATAAAGTAATCAATGAGCGAGCAAAAAACAAACAACTTAAACATTTAAAATACTGTTAATTTGATAAGAAAATAAAAAAGTGATAAGTTGATTTATCACGTATCACGCCGCCATATTGTCTACTTTGAACAACATAAACAAATTACGACAATAATATCCTTATTTAGTTGACGCGTGCTGTAGGTACAGTCACGTGGACTCACAATTAGTATTCCGTGTTAAAAGTAACATCCCATACACTTTAATAAACTCAACGAGCTTTGATGTGCAAAGCGGTTAATGGATGAATCCTGTATGGAACATAGAGCAAATACCTACTTAAGTTTTGTGCGTGATGTTAGCAAGTTGCATGACACCTTTGCTAGTTTTTTAACTTTTTTTTCTTTTTTAACAGGCACTGGTATTAAATTAAAAAAAAAAAACGCCTAAATGCTTATTTGATACAGCTTACCCAAATGAAGGCTTAAATGGCCTTCTCACACCCATTTAAATGATAAGCGTGCGGCGCTCTGTGGGCTGATCTGTTGTTCCCATAACGTTTTAAGAAGTATTTCCGGCCCCCAATTGCGAAACACTAACAGTAGGAATGGCTTTCATTTTGACAGTTCAACAACATTCATTGCCTTATTCACTTTGTTGAGCAAACAATTTTTTCAAACATATGAAGCAATGGATTGGCAATATCCAATATCCTTCAAAATGATTCAGATCGTGATTGATCAGTGTGTTACTGAATTACGGTGCTGGAGCATTGCCTAAACATGAATATCTTCTTCAGAGTAGCATAACTATTAGGTATATTTTTGACCGAAATCGTTTTATATACTTCCACAGTTATAACTATGGTTATAGCTTCAACGTGACTAAACTGGACGAGTTTTTGTTAGCAACATTAACAGATTATGCCTCTCAGAAACGTGTTTAGGAATTACCATGTTTATATTTCTCATCTAGTAATTCCGGTCCCATATTCAAAAACAAAAGTTAACACTGGTAAAAAATTGTAAAAGATGTTAAACGATCGAAATAATCTGAGATTATAGGGTCGCACAAACTGAAACCATGGATTCAGCACATGGTTCTAGACCTCCTAGCGTAGATTTTACGTCAGTTTTCAAAAAAAATACCATCTGTTTCATAGTAAAGTAAGTATAGTACCTACGCGGTCAATATGTGTGGAACAGCAATTTTTTTTTTAATAAGCGAACATTTCAACGCCCCTAGGGATTCAGAATCATGTACTGAATCCATGGTAACGGGTTGCGCGTCGATCTCCCTGCCACCATGACATGTATAGATCAATCGGTAAACTAGTATACTTTGCCAGTATTACTATCGATTAAATTATGACACTTCCTCGCAAAAGTAACAAATGATAATATTATTAGTTCTCATGCCACACATACATCAAACAGGACTTGAAGCAAGGTCAACAGAGAACCGACAGATAAGGCCACTATCGCGATAGTGGCTCACAAAGTCACAAGACTAGTTTTTAGAACCCTGGACCTGTGAAATAAAGCATTAGGTACCTAATTCTACCTGTGACATTGAACACATTGATCGTTCTAATGAATTTAAGAAATACCCTAAAAGTTCAGCATATATCTATTGGTTCAGAAAATTTGAAAGAAAAGCTCACGTATAAAATCATAGAGACAAGTGCAATTTTAAAGAATTTTTTTTTCTGAAAAATCAATGCCCAGATGTGTGGCTTGGCTTACTAAGAGGCTCAAATGGAAAGAAAAAAAATTTTGCGCGTCTATAGGTAGGTATACGCATCAACGCATGGTCGAGTTATGTTCACAACCACTGACCTCTATTATTACCACTGGACAGGCTGTTCCAAGCGTTTGACAGCAATTTTTTTGTGTCTTTTTGAAGCGCCACTAGCGAGTGTCCAGAGAACTAATTTTGACATATATTACATTTTGGTAGGGCTGTTCCAAACAATGTAAACGAAACATCGAAGCAATGTGTGGAATACATAGCAGGTTTTGTGATTAGATCTATCAAGAACAAAATTACATGTATTGATTGTTTGAGCGCTTGTGAATCAATACCGTCCGATGCCATATCTGATCGACGAAACGGTATCGCACTAATTATTCAAAAAAATAGAGGTGGACTAACTATTCCATCACAAAGCATCGTTTCTATATGTTTGTGAGTGGAATCACTTTTTCGACAAGCATGCAAAAAGACCAATGGGAAGCCGCCGGTGGAAAAAATATTTCCGGCAGTTCTCACAGCAAAAGTTATAAAAGAATTGCTACCAAAATCAAATACTTTGTTTCCAGAACTACGCGTTCATTTTTTGGAAACAATGATGTTTGAAACTTTAAAAAGTCATTATGATGTATTAATTAAACAGATTATATTTAAGTATATCGATGTTAGAATTTTTGCAACAACGAAAAATTACTCTTCGTCAATTACAGGTCAAAGTATACGAAATTTCTTAACCCGTCAAATAATTTGGGCACGTCAGTAATTAAAATCGCTTATGCTGTTAGGAAGATAAGGCAGTTAACAGATGTAGAAACCGCGCATTTAGTCTATTTTAGGTACTTTCACAGCATTATGACGTACGGCATTTTACTATGGGGTCGAGCTGCTGACATTGAATCCATCTTTATTTTGCAAAAGAGAGCTGTCAGAGCCATTTATAATCTACGTCGCCGCGAATCTCTCAGGGAACTAATTATAATAAATGCTTTGACTTTGACTTTGAAAAATATAAATTAAATATATAAAACGTGTTTTATTTTACCTTTTCGACTGTTACTTAATACATTCATTATTATTATTCATTATTCCCTGTAAATTGTAAATATAAGTAGTAATTATGATGATACGTTTATTAATGTAAAAATATTATCAAAAGTTATCGATATTTGCTCGCTGATATCGACATCACTAGTTTTAGTACCACGGACACTCGCTACGGCCAACAGCGCCAAAATGGCGATTATCAATTAGGCACAAAAGCACTTTGACAGCCGCCAGTCCAGTGGTAATTAATAGAGGTCAGTGTTCACAACAAATACAACACGTGTGTGTGTTGTGAACAGAATCATACCACCACAGTACGCAGAGCTGATTGCGCAGGCAACACGTACACCCAGGGGATGCAGGTGTTTAACCGCCGAAACCATACAGGGTGCGACCCTGGCTGGCGCTGGTGCTTCAGAGCGTAGACGACGTCCATGGCGGTGACGGTCTTCCTCTTGGCGTGCTCGGCGTAACCGCCCGGCCACGACTTTTGGCTTAGCGGCAAGCGGCGCGGTTTCATTTGTCTAGCATTGACGCTGTGAGCGGTGCGTCGTGGCATGGTTCATACATTTTGGTATATTTGTCTTTACCGCTCGCTGCCCCGCGCTAAGCTGCCGCTAATAGCGGCGAGTTCGTGGCCAGGCCGAGTGACAGCGTCGCGGATGATGTTCTCTAGGAACACTTTGTTTGTTTGTTGTAGAAGATTTTGTTAATTCCAGCACCTCGGGTCCGTTTTAATAAGTACAGCAGCTACAGTGTCGAAATATAGGTAACAACTAGGTTATTAACACTATCACTATTGATTTAGATACAATCGTTGACGCAACCTATTTTGAATCATAATTTCAAAGATTTATAGGCATGTCAGTGTTGCCAACTAACTGACGTAACCATTTTATTTACAGGAAGTGTCACGCCAATAAATTGCTAATTAATGGCAATTTAGATATTTTGATGTGAATAACGAACATTTTGAGATAGAAATAGAGTTATGCAATGCTTTTTTGTGACTTTTTTTAAAATATAATTTGGGTTTTTATTTTTTACTGTGTTTAGTTTAGTTTGTGACCTTCCTGTACAAGTCGCAATACCTAAATAGTTTTTCTTTGTTTTCTTTTTTAAATAATTCCAATTTACAAATAGTGTAGACGGTTTCTTTAGCATCGGTAAATAATAGGTAAGTCACTGATAGTTTTATCAGGTAATAAGTACTTGAACGTTTGATACCCGAATAAAGTTATGTCATACAAAGTGAACGATAAGAAAACGTGATAGTGACCGAGACCACGTTTTCTTAAAAATAAAATACAACGCATTTGCCATGCCATGAGTTGCATTGTTTTGGGTCATAATTTCTTACATTCGATAAGATCATGGATTTAAATTAATTACTTACAAGAATATCAGTATTGAATAATAATCTGCTACTGGAATCGTAATAGCACAACAGCCCCAACGGTAATTAAAAAATTAAAGAGTTTAAATACAGAATGCGTAGGGTGAAGTCACCAGTTACTGTCATCGTGATTATCAAACTGTCGCATTTATTTTAATTTCGATCGAGTTTTTCTAGTAACTGCTATTTGCTTAACAGATATGTTTTCTCTTAATTAAAATAATATCTATTAATCAAAAGAAACTGATAAAACAAATGATTTATTTTAATTAATCACAGACACATTTCACTTTACTCCGTGCCTTTATTAACTGACTGCTGACAGTGAAATCTGGTACGCGTGTACCATGTACTGTACAAACCTTCTTAATTTCCATGCTAATCCCGTCTACAAGTGATGTGTGTCGCAAATGTCTGCTCATCGCATTCAGCGTGCGTTTTGTCCTTATAACAAAAGACAAGGGCTTTGATTTATGGTTCGAGATGACTTAGACATTGTCATTCAAACCGTGATTTATTTGTTCCACACGATGCAGGTATATTAAATATAGTATTGTTGTTGTCTTCATTCCGAATGTGTAAACATAATCTTGGGATTATGTTACAAAGCTTGGGATAACATCTTACTAGATCAACACTTTTGTTGGCTGAATCGACGGTCGAGTCGCGTGCTGGTAGCTTTAAAAAGCCAAAATTATAATAAAAATATGGTATTATTTGTTTACGAACCAAACGGATGTGTAGACGTCACGGCATACAAATTAATTTGAAGTCAACAAAGTCAATTCAATACAAAATTAATCACACTTTAATCAAACAAAAGCTTTATTATTTTGTTATGACTTCTAAGTATAGGCCTCCTCCCTTCTGGCCTATGGTTCCCTGGTCTGTGCGATTTATAAGACGTAATAATATTTATTATTATCAACAATACCTTTTGTTGAGTTGAAAAATAATAGTGACTAAGTGTAGTAGTAGCAGTACTGAGTACTCAGTACTCAGCATAGTGACAAATGACTAACGTAGAACAATCACACGTGACCAGAAACGTGGTCGGTATTGCATGCGCTTGAGCCGCGTATCGTTGTACCCACTTCCGCACTCACAAAGCATTCAATTAGTATAATATGCACTTTTGTATTTGTCAGTAACATGACACTGACATCCCATGCACTTAGTCAACAATAAAAAATAAAAATAAATTATTCTATTTGTAGACTTTGCACGCAGTTTAATTTTAATTTCAAAGCATTCATTCGTTACAATACAAAACTTGAATAGAACTGTGCTGCTAATACATCATGATTTTTAAATTACCTAATTTTAGAGCTGTTTTACTCCAACGCGAAACAAATGTTTATTTTTTTTTAAGTTAAAAAAGAATCCACAAAAATCAGCCCTTAAAGGTTTTTAAAGTCGAATATTTGCTATAGTAAAAACAAGTAGTTTACTTTTATTAAGGTAAAGAAGTCGCCAATAGACGTCCAAATGACATTAACTCATGCGCTTATGAATTCCATACATTAATTAATACACGAGACTTGCACGTATTTCATTTGACCTGTTCTCAGACTGCATGCTTGTTATCAAAGTGATCCTAACTAAGGCAACAATAATATCTTAGTAACTGATAACACGAGAATTTAATACGACAGTAAACGCTACATAAGTAAAATTTATCAAAAACGTAAAAGCGTGGTAAAAATGTACCCTGACTCAAAAACAGTCCAGGTTTTTGCTCCCATCTCTGCAGATGACCTCTAAAACCGGTTTTGGGTGAACTCCTTTCACTGGGGTGTTTTCCTCCACATCTTACGAGGAAAAAACTTATAATAACGGTCTCGAAATATAAAAACTGTCGAGAAAGTTGTGAGACATAAAAGATTGATGGATAAATTAAGGTAATTATGTCACTTCTACTTTGCACAAAGATAAAATTGGTAACTATGCTACAATTCCATATTTGCCACTGTATGATCTTTCGATTTTTTTAGTCAAATTGATGGATAAAATAGTAAGAGTTTTACTGAATTAACTGATGTCCAGGTGAAGTTAATGTCTTTCCAATGTCCAGAATTTGAAACTCCATGTTTTCCAAATACAAAACGCATCTTCTTCCTCCCTAATTATCGATCCCAACAAACATCAGCACAATCTGTTTACGATGTTTTCCATCGAATACATTCCGAATTCTCGAATGACAAGTATTGATAGCCTGTAATTGATTGTGCCAAGTAGATGAAGCCCGGTAGACAGAAGCAAAATTTTGGCGCCCACATCCGACATGCCATTAATAATTTCACTCTAAAACATACGAGGACACGTGTAGAATAAATTGCTTCTTAATTAAGTGTTTAATTGACAAATTATATTAATTAATGACATGAATTATTATTAAAGCACTTTAATATTGAAATAATTTCGTCTGCATCTGCATTAAAACGCACTGATCGGGTGCCGAAAGCAGTACCATTGTGGGCAAAAACATTTTGCGACCTTAACCTGATAGTAAAAACCGCGTTAGCATGTGAATTGTTTATTTATTTCAGTAGCTGAATTGTGTTAAAGGTAAGTACCTACATTAAAACTACTCCTATAATAGCTCAACTGTCACTAATGAAACACAATTACTTACTTTTTCTGTTGTCTTCTTTAGGAGATTTCGCGATATCGGAGCGGATAGACAGTGAAATTGCTACCTATCTAGGTAATTGATTTTCCTATCCAAGGTTTTTATTAATGTCTTGTGGTTTTTTTTGGACGTTAAGCCATTCAATAAACATTCCAAAATTCTAACTTTTCCTATACTTGACTGCCGAATGTTGACTGTATTACGAGTATTTTCTCTATAGAATTACGTCTTGGAATGTTTATTTCAGTTGGTTTAATCACAGTGTAATTTGAAAACGTAAAATCGATTCGTTGCAGTTATTGTGGCCGCGATTTACAAGGCTCTAAGACGACCCACTGACCAGGCTTTAAGAAGCACGTGGACTACTGAAAATGTGAAAATAACTATACATTTGTTACATCCAATCCAGATTATGTGAAACTAACACATAGTCCAAAGCAGCGAAACAGGAAGTAAAGTATGTCAGAAATTCTTGACTACCTTATTTACATTTTTTTATTTAGAGTCATAGAGGAAGAAGAGGGAGAAGAGATTCATGAAATGCCTAATACTGGTCCTAATATTTAGGATGAGACAGTACCTATATTTCTCTTCAGATCCTCATAATAAGATGATGATGTGTTATGCTGATCTCAACCTTGATCGTTGAAACATCAGTTTTACGAGCTGCCGGCTATTACTAACATAACATATTATGTTTTTCTATTTATATAGTCCCTGTGTAACAACGAAGATGGCACATTGGTGTCGATCGTTATAACATCTTGTAATAACTAATGCTTAAATGCTAATTTCTTTGAATATTCAATGCCAACTGTTTAACAATTCATTAAAAATCACGTGACATTCAGAAAAGTGTTCTATAAATATTTGCCTACAATTAAATTTAAAATTCCTATTGACGTTTCAAAATATTCAAATGACGTAATCTCTGCCTTTCGAAAACATTGTCATTTAAAATAAGATGAAAACAGCAAAAACACTTCATCTACAATTTTGAAAATAACGATCACCACGAATAAAGGTATCATAATAATTACGAAAAAACTTACCTTTTCTCCTGCCAAAGGGTCCACAAAACGAGTTTCCTTTTCCAATAATGTTGTCATCGATACATTTTATTAATTTAGCAACGTCCTCCGACTTGTTTTCGCGGGAGACTTCCCCCCATCTTGAAGGCAGATCCTCTTGCATGGATTCAGATTTACCTTTAGTGCCTCTAGATTTCTTCAAAACACTTGTCATAATTTCCGTCACATAACACAGTAAAAAAATTTATTCAAAAGCACAGCACTTTGATTTATTTGTATTTAGTAACACTGAAAAAATACGCGTGTAAATACGTTATAGTACGCACATGTAATACGGCGTTTAGTCCACGAACGCGTTACAACCTCGTCCGAAAGCGGTGTGGCGCGCACTGTGGGTGAATTCTCTAATCTACGCTACTCGGCGAGTGAGCCGGCCGGCCGACAATTGCGACGTACACCTCACGTTGTCCGCAGTCCGTGTTGCTAGCCTAAAGAAATAAGATTCTACCATGATACAATTTCGAAAACGGTAGATTTTTATTTTAGTAGCTGAATTTCAGGATTTTTTTTATACACAGTAAGAATGAAAGAATACTGGTTTTCTAGTAAGATTCTAAATAGAATAACGAGTTACTGTAGGTATAAGGATTTAAACAAATGTTGATTATTGGCACGATATTTTCAATTTCCTTTCTGAAATACGGAAGTATTTCAAAGCAAATCTAACTGAATAGAGAGCAAAGATAAATCTCTCCTTTCAAACGTTAGTTTATTTAATAAGAACATTAATGACTGTCGGATATCCTTTACAAGATAAGGGAACAGAAATATTCAATGCAGTTCCTGAGATAGCTATCATATAATTGAAGTAAAGGTACCGTTAACCTTTTAGCTCGAGGTTTCACGACCAGTATGTTCGAGGGCGCTTGTCCTGTGGAAGGGTTTCGGCGTTCATAAATAATAAGTCCAGCTTGATCACACAATGATTCCTCAATATATTATTCACAATATTTTGCATGAAATCGTATGATTGTCGAAATATAAATTAATGGTAATATATGATACATTACAAACACACGGAGAGCGAAAAGGTTAGAGAGCGGATACGGATATACAAAAAGAAACGTCAATGTCAAAAATGATATTGACAGTTGTCCAGGTGTTGCAATATGTGAATAGATACTCTATATTTAACACTTCCCCTTATTCACATATTGTCATAAACTACATATACATGCACAATGCAGACTTACATGCAAACTTAACATAAGAATATAAAACCTTAATTAACATTCATGCTTTTTATACATTTCCTATGTTTATTGGAACACAGCGGCTTAGTGAGTACATCTGCAATCATATCACTACTAGGTAAATATTTTACTTTAGCAAATCCTTTTTGAATTAAATCTTTAATAAAGTGATATTTTAAGTCTATATGCTTTGTTTTCTTGTGACAGTATTCCTTGGCTTCTAATAATTTATGGGCGCTTTGATTGTCATTGAATACAATAATGTCTATACTTTTACATAAGATTTCAAACAGAAAATTTTTCAGAAAACATAAATCCTTTAAGACATCAGTTATCGCTAAATATTCCGCCTCTGTACTAGAAAGGGCAACGCATCTCTGTTTCCTTGATTCCCAATTAATATTATTTTTACCTAATTTTATCACATAGCCAGTGTAAGACTTACGGTCTAGCACATCGTTGGCCCAGTCTGCATCAGTATAGGCAGTTACACATAAATCAGAGCTTCTATAAAAACATAGGCCATGGTTTAATGTCCCTGCTAAATACCTGAGAATTCTCTTGGCAGCAAGCCAATGTTCTTTACTAAAACCATGATTATATTGGCTCAACTGGCTACACGCAAATGATATGTCAGGCCGAGTACATACTGCCAAGTACATAAGTGAGCCTAAAAGTTCTCTGTATTTATAAACATCGTCGCTAAGAAGTTGATCAGGCTCAGGTTTATTCAATTTATCATTCACTATCATCGGGGTGGAAACAGGCTTACAATTTTCCATCCCAAACTTATACAATAATCTTTTGATGTACTCAGACTGATCCAGTTTAAGCATGCCCTTATTCCTATCTCTGGCAACTCTCATACCTAAGCAAATCTGTAGAGATCCCAAATTTTTAACATTAAATTTAGACTCTAACACATTAAACAAGGTTTTTGTGGCTTCAACATTATTGCCAAAAACATAGAAATCATCCACATACAGGGCAACTATTGTTAAAGATTTATCATCTCTCTTAATATAGACACAGGGTTCACATTTTGATTGCATAAAACCATTTTCCAACAATACTTGATTTACTTTTAAATTCCATGTTCTACTGGCTTGTTTAAGCCCATATATGCCTTTTAACAATAAACAAACTTTGTTACTACCATCACTAAAACCCTCTGGTTGTTCCATGTATATACTCTCTTTCAAGTCACTATTTAAAAACGCAGTATCAACATCAAAGTGGTCAATATTTAAGTTACTTTCTGTAGCTATAGCAAATAACAAACGCATAGTACTATGACGAACAACAGGGGAAAAAGTGTCTTCATAGTCAACTCCAAATTGCTGTGAAAAACCACGTGCAACAAGACGGGCTTTGTATCTGCTATTACCTACATGGTCACGTTTAATTCTATACACCCACTTACATTTAATAATATTTGTATTTTCAGGCCTAGGAACTAATTTCCAAACTTTGTTGGACATAAGGGCCTCATATTCCTTTTCCATGCCATTATGCCAGTCTTTATAGCATGGAGATGACATAGCTTCACTATAAGAATAAGGTTCACTTACCTCCTGTACCATCATTGAGAGGTCGAAGCCCTTATACTTATCAGGCATCTTACCGCGTGTGCTCCGTACAGGCCTCTCAGAAGAAACCATTGGAACTTCTGGTTCCGGGCTGGACAGAGGCTGCTCGTCGCCGGACCAGGAAAGATCACTGCTGCCAGGACCTATTAAATGGCCCTCATTTCCAGTGCTATCTAAACTTACAGAAACATTCTGATTATTATCACGGTTATCATTTAAAATATCACAATCTTTAAAAGAGACATTTTCATTGTCACTATCATCAAAAGTCTTGTCACTCTTACTAGAATTAATATTTATCTCATTCATATTAGAATTATTAATATTATTTGTCTCATTCATATTAGAACTATTAATACTATTTGTCTCGTTCATATTAGAACTATTAATATTACTTATCTCATTCATATTAGAATTATTAATATTCATTGTCTCATTCATATTAGAACTATTAATATTATTTATCTCATTCATATTAGAATTATCAGATTCATATAAAAAATATTTATCTAAGCTCTCCTTTTGCTCATGAGAAACATTGCTCAAATCTTTCCAAAATTTATTTTCCAAAAATACTACATTTCTTGAAAAGATTATCCGTTTAGGTTCTGTGGGTTTAATTAGTCTGTATCCTTTTGTCGTGTCACTATAACCAACGAAAATACAAAGATCAGATCTGGCATCTAACTTATTACGCTTGCTCTCAGGTATAAGCGAGAAGGCCACACAGCCGAATACTCGCAAGTGGTTTAGTTCAACATTGGAACCTGACCCAGACCATACCTGCTTGGGACATGATCCAGCCAAAGCACTAGTGGGACATCTATTTTTCAAATAAAACGCAGTCATTGCTGCTTCCCCCCAAAACTCATTGCTTAGGCCTGAATCCATTAACATACACCGGACCTTTTCCATTACTGTTCTATTTAACCGTTCTGCCACCCCGTTCTGTTGAGGGCAGTACGGAACAGTAACTTGGTGTATAATCCCCTCAGCCTTTAAATACTCTGTGAAAATATTGCCACAATATTCACCACCGCCATCTGATCTTAAACACTTAATGGGAAAACCACATTGTTTTTCAACAAGAGACTTAAAATCAATAAAATGTTTCATTACCTCACTCTTGTGCCGAAGTAAAAAACCCCAACTCATTCGACTGTAATCATCGGTGAATGTGAGAAGGTATCTTGCACCACCATGACTGCACACAGGCATGGGTCCACATACATCGGTATGGACGAGTTCAAGCGGAGACGTGGCACGTTTCGCATTGCCCTTGAGAAACGACTTGGCCACCTGCTTCCCCTGCAGGCAACCGATGCATTCCTCGAGCTTCTGTTCCTGAAACTTGACAATGTTTTTGTTCCGCAGAACACGCATCCCACCATAACTTAAATGACCAAGCCTCTTATGCCAGATTGTAGCTGGCACTGCTGCTACCATCGCATTCTGATCTCTCTGAACTACCTCCAGAGAAGCTGAAGAATGCTCCACGTGCGAGACCTTATTACACGAGATGAAATCAAGTTTATAAATACCATTGGAGTTGGTGGCATGACCTACACTTTTTCCCATAATTTTACAATTTTCATAAATGTGACACCCTGTATAATTAAATATTACATTGTAACCTTGATCACATAATTTACTTACAGACAATAAATTGGACGCTAACTCTGGGACAAACAAAGCATCATCTACAATTTTATGGTTATTATCCAATAAAATCTGTACAGTTCCTTTACCAACACTATCCACTTGATCACTATTAGCAACGCACACCTTACTTTTAACTTGCACCAGGTTCACAAAATTTTCTTTGTTGTTACTCATATGCATCGAACAGCCAGAGTCCACAATCCACTCGTGATGACGCACAGACATTGCAGTTGCAGTCGTCAGGAAAGTCTTATGTTCTTCATCTTTCTTAGCCTCTCTGTCCTTTTTCAATTTAAAACACCTAGCTTTGATGTGTCCCGTTCTTTTGCAATAGTGACAAACTTTTGTTTTCTTATTTGCTGCATAGGCCATACTCGATACTGTATTAGAAATGTCATTGCAATTCCTTCTATGATCCTCCTGTAATAGCCGAGTACGCACTAGTTCACTTGATAGTGTATTGCTAATGTTTGCTGTCTCCAGACCCGACACAAGCACATCAAATTCAGAAGGTAAGCCACTTAGGAGAATTTCTGCCAGTTCACAGTCCTCAATCTTTTTTCCTATATCAGCGAGCTGTTGTGATAGGGTCATAATACCATTAATGTACTCACTCATGTTGGAGAATTCAGAGTAATTTGTACGGTACAGTTTTCTCAGTAGTAAAATTCGCCTATAGAGCCCCTTGTCTTCATAGATTTGGGATAGTTTATCCCATGCCTCCTTCGCAGTCTTTGCATCCCGCACATTCTGCAATAAGCTGCTGTGAATGCTTAGACATATACGGGCCAACGCCTTC
The DNA here is from genome assembly GCA_945859645.1 of Amphipoea oculea. Lineage (NCBI taxonomy): Eukaryota > Metazoa > Arthropoda > Insecta > Lepidoptera > Noctuidae > Amphipoea > Amphipoea oculea. The sequence continues at coordinate 16,991,458 of OX243865.1, read as the reverse complement.
TGAATATGCCCGGGATCAGTGTCGTCCCCTGTGACTGCATCCCACAGATTTTCCAGTACCAATACCATCCGCATACAAAATTTCCACGTTGAATAATTTCCCACACCTGACAATTTTTCAATGTGTGACATTCCAGATGTTTTCGAGGAATCATTATCGCCCATTTTAAATCGCCTTTTTTTGGTTTGCAAAGTAAAGAAAAATTTCTAACCTTCAATCTGGGCCCATAACCTGTTCGAGGGCGCTTGTCCTGTGGAAGGGTTTCGGCGTTCATAAATAATAAGTCCAGCTTGATCACACAATGATTCCTCAATATATTATTCACAATATTTTGCATGAAATCGTATGATTGTCGAAATATAAATTAATGGTAATATATGATACATTACAAACACACGGAGAGCGAAAAGGTTAGAGAGCGGATACGGATATACAAAAAGAAACGTCAATGTCAAAAATGATATTGACAGTTGTCCAGGTGTTGCAATATGTGAATAGATACTCTATATTTAACACAGTAATGTACCACTGCTCCTTAGATTCAGGTGCATAAAGGGTATTTTTTATAAGAAGAATTTACTCGACTAGGCTTATCTAATTATCCGCCCGGATTTGTACGGACATGGCCGGCTTTTTGACCCCGCCCGGACTTTTCTACCCGAGGCACAAGTTGAGGGGATGAGAAATTATAGAAAGTTCATCATTGAACTTTCTAAAATTTTATATGACTAACATACATATATTATCCCCACCTATCTCCGACGAACCTTAGTCACTGCTATTTAAAATAAAAACCTAATTAAAACAAAGTCACATAATAATATGACATACCATCATCATCAACTCAAAGAAAAGACGGCCACTGCTGGATGTAAAACTCTAATAACACGATGTAAGTTTATTGTTGTTGCATTGAAGTAACAAATGACATGCGCAGTCTAAACTGTATTTAGACGCAACTTTTGCAAGTGCATCTTGTATTGTTGCTTTCACTGATAAACAAATCGCATCGCATAACGTCTTTCCACTAACTACTTACAAACATCGCGTCTACACATGTCATGGTTTCTATGAATGAATAAATGAATTGCCAACCCCAGCGTGGTTAAACCAGACTCGATTAATCGAATGGACCCCAAGATTCGCACTAGCTCCTGTAGCCTCATGTTTATGGTGCTACAGCGACCATTGCATATCAAGCAGTAGACCGGGGGCGCTGTAATGGTAGGGAAGACGTGCCCTTAGTATAGGGAAGTATTTAAGAGCCGTACAGTACACCACGTCGTGGTTTCTTTGCGTGGTATAAAAAGCCGATCACTAGCTTAGGTTGTTGTGTCTTACTATCGTAATATCTCATTTATGGATGCAGCTTCCTGAAATAGTGAAACTTCATTTGGTTCTGTTACCCCAGACAGTCCCACGACTATGGGGTAGTCCCACGATAACACAAACACATCTAGGGTTCAAGACCCTACTTTTACGACACTTGAAACGCAAACCGAAAATAATGCCTACATACGAGTAATTATGATCTACAATCAGTTGGTATCAAATGTACCATAGTTATTTTTCTACCTAGGCACCTATTATTATCATATGTATGTATATATAATGTACTGGTTACTCTTTCTAAGGTAGGTATTTCATTAAATGCCTTAGAGGTTGCCGTTTTTATGCTGGTGGCACTAGCATTGATACAGCATTTAAACAGCCAACGGCTACTGTCTAATAAACTTAGGTATACCTAACTTTAAGGTACCCACAATCATTTCATCCGCATTGTTTAACCTCTTTGAGACATATGTTATTGACCCATAGCAAAATTAAATCAATGACGTCTCCTAAAACAAAAAGTAACAAACAGTTACCATAGCAACGCACTTTGTTATTTCGCAATCGCGGAACTTTGTATTTCAGTTTTTGTGTTCAAGTTTTTAGAGTATTTTGACGTTGCATAGTTATAAAAATGATGAAATTACAGATCGTCAACGAACAGGACCGGAAGGAGGCTCAGAACAGAGAGAGGAAGAGGCAATGTGAGCTGGAGAGGAGGTCTAGGATTTTCAATGCTAGGAACAGGAAAATTGGGGTAAGCAAGAGTTTTGTGATAATGGAGCTGGGTTCCACTGACGGCAATAGATTTTGGTCTTCAAACAGTCGATGTACTTAAAGTTCCAGGTTCGATGCCGAATTGCCGATGTCGGGCTGGTTTTAGGGTTGGTGGTTACTTTATTAGGGCATTCTCATCGGTAGCCCTAGATTGTATTGGGAAAATATACCTCTACTCGATCCTCCAAGGATGACAGAGTATTAGTGTTTACACGCGCCGGCCGGATTTCAAGATATTCTCATTGCATTGGAAAAACATCACATCGTACTCCCATACTTAAAAACCCGACACCACGTAAAATTCCTTTCTGCATTTGTGCGTGGCACTAATGCCGGCTGTACACATGGGGCCAAGGTGTTGGGCCAACGTGTAGAGAGCTACCTGGCGGTATGTTGGCTTAATTGGACTAGTTGGCGCCAACATTGGCAGGCCATCCGAATAGTGTCGGTTTTTTGTGCACACATCAAAGGATCTTGGCGCGCTCCGCAAACAGCGTTCACACGTTGGTGTCTTGTTCAGTTCGTTGTTACTCGTCAGCGGAGACAGTATCGTTGCGCGTGAGTGAAATTACGTTCCCATGTTCCGATAGCAAAATTATTATCACCCTGTATATCAATAATAACTAATAACACATTTACCTCGTTCTATTCCTATGAATAGTCACCATCCACCACCTTCTTTTGCGCCATTTCTTTTTAGTCACTCTACTTTGGTGCACATGTACGTAATAATTAAACGCACTGTATAAATAAACTGCCGCGGCTGCAAGAACTTCTACGTCCATCTTTGAAGCGCCAATGCAGAATGATCAGTAAGCCAATGTGTGAACAGCAATCTTGGTTATCCATCATTTTTGCCCAACACGTTGGCCCAACACCTTGGCCCCATGTGTACAGCTGGCTTTATATACGTAGCGGGTTAGATGCGACCTACCTACCGTGTAGCAACATTCCATCTTTTAGTAAATAAACTTTATCCCCTTAATGAAGAGGTATCGCACACTCATCAACCATGACGTGAAATTCCACTTCAGACGCCAAACTCTTGAGTTATAAACTGAAGAGTTTGGGAATTACCACGAAGCAATTCAAAAATAACCCTTGTTTTAAAGCGTAGCAGTACTAATTGACAAAATGTCTCTTAGAGCTATTACGCACTGTCGATTGGTCGCCGGCGCACGGCGACTCGGTCGACGGCGACTGTGACTTACTATAGTTTAAATAGGTGTTTACGCACTTGGTCGCCGGAAGATGATGTTTTGGTCGCCGAAGAACCGATTCGCCGGCGACCAGCCGACAGTGCGTAATAGCTCTTAATATAACTCGAGTGTACTACGTTCCATATCTTGTAGACATCAATCTGCCTAGCCGTTTTCCAACTATGTTGGGGTCGGCTACTAGTCTAACCAGGTGTAGTTAAATACCAGTATTTTACATGGAGCGACTGCCTATCTTACCTCCACATCTCAGTTACTGGGTAACAAAATACCCCTTCCTTGTCAGACTTTTGGGCTTCTGTTGAACCGTAACAACTGTCAAAGATCTACGAGTGACAGCAGCTGGGATCCACAAGGCTGCTTTTCGTAGACATATCTACAATAATTTAGCTTAGACCTCTAGATAGGAACTAAAACAAAAAGATCATACTGTGCTCCAAAGGTATAGGCAGACCCTTTCAAATGGTGCATAATATGCTTAGTATAATATGTTTCCAGGTGGATATCCCCTTCCTGGATCGTCAAGTAGCCGAGAAGCGAGTAGAGCGATCCGAGCAGGAGCGAAAGGACCATGCGTTTGCAGCACAGATGATCAAAGACAGCAACCTTGCTGTCGTGCTTGAAGCGAGGGAAAGAGAGGTAAGTACTTATTCTCATGACCAGCTAACATAATACATATAGCTCGAAGTTCTGTTTTTGTGGCGATGCTTCGGTAATTCCCTTGTAGACATAGACCTTGTAGACTTGGTAGACATCTTTCGGCTGAACGTCGATGAATATCTTTTAATGAGATTATGTCGCTAATAGGAGAGGAAGAGCAAGACCAACGAAAATATGTAGGTATGGATTGTGTGAGGAATGATATGGAAGAAAAAGGATTGAATGGTAGGGTGACGACTAATAGGGGAGAATGGAAGAAAAGAACATGTTGCGGCGACCCCACGTAACATGAAGTAGAGGTGATGATGGGAGCGGTGAATGCTTATGCGAATCCCGCACCCCCCGGCCATAGGCAGAGGTGGAACACCGCGGTAGTTTTCGCCGGGAAGAGTCCGGCATGCCCCTCTGACCCACGATGGAGGAAGTCCATGAGGATTTAAAACGCGACCCAAAAAAAAAAAAAGGAAAATGTTGATAATGTATGTTTCTAGGAAAATCTTTATATTAGCTACACTTTTTCTATCACAGGAGCGTCGTCGCGTCGGTGTGGAAATCGACGCGTTCCGTCAAAGATACCAGCGGTTCGAAGACCGCCGGGAGTACGACCTCAACGACCCTGATGTTCTGAAGAAGCAGCTGCCTCCGAGAGCCGGCGATGACAACCCAGTCGGCATGTCCAGCGCACAGAAGTTAGTCCTTTCAAATATTATATTAGGTACCAGTCTATTATCGTACCACTGCAGGCAAAGACCTATTCTTGTACAGAGAGGGCACAAGCATTGATCAGCACGCTTGCTCAAGACTGGTTGGCGATTTCAGACTTTTAACTACTAGTTTCTATCCTATCCGCGCTATTACTTCGTTTTCGTCGTTCTTCCTAACTTTTTTATTTTTGCTCGGATCCTAAGGGTCATATCGTAATGTTAAATCGCCTATAGCCTTCCTAGAGAATTGGGCTATCAAATGCAAATGAAAAGTTTTCAACCCGACCGCCGACCGATGGGTAGTAAGGTAATCAGAGATTAGCGCATTCAAACAAACTCTTCAGCTTTATTATCAGTATAGATATAGATTCATAAGGTGTACATAAGAGTATTATAATCTATTCTATGATTGCCAATCCATTACATACTGCCCGGCCACACCTAATAACGCGCAACCTAGGTGGTCCACATATACTATTTTAGATTGATATTCTTGTTTGTAGTATCCGGAATACTAATACAGTGTAAGTTCCATAAAACACGAATCAAATTACTGAATTGTGTTTTTCATCCTTCTGGCTATGCCTGTAATAAGTGTAACTTATGTTCTTAAAATAAATGCAGCCACAGTTTCGGCTATAAAATCAACATCAACATGACCGATAAAGAACTTGACCGAGCCAGCCAGCCCCAGATTTACGCCTAGACCTACAAGGCCACGGCCTAGGGGCCCAGACAGCCTAGGAGCTACCTGGCCTTCTCTTCCATTGGCCACTCTGAGCAATTGTCCAGGGCCCCTCGATTCATGCAGCCACATATTTCCTGCCAGCGTCGTAGCTAGGAGCTGTCTGAGGCAGGGTCTACAAATTTCTCTTGCATCCTAGATTCTCGATTTCCTTCATTCCCAGTATCCTAAAGTGCCTTTGGCCTCCAATAGGTTAAAACGGCCCTGGAACCATCGTCACTGACTCTCATTCATGAACCTTCTTGCGCGATTGCTAGATAGGTGCAAAAATGAGGGGTTCAAGTAAAATAAAAGAAAAACAAAAGAAAATTGTTTGTCGGGACAAATTAGACGCACAATATAAAATAAACGTAAAATATCTAAGCAGTGGGGATGGGGTAAGTTCGGCTCTGAGATGACACCGTACGAATCAAATTCCCGGCTTATTTGGCAATATTTGATATTGCGGATAACATTGTATTCTACGCCATTTCATTCTGTCCCGAAGACGACCAGCGCAATATTTTTTTAATAAAATGGCACAGCATTTGATTCATACGGTCTTATCCCAGCGACGAACTTACCCCAACATACCTTAGCCAAAAGAAGCCGCAATCTATGTAGTCATACAACATGTTATAATGTCAACAGATTCGAAGGCGAAGACATGGAGTATGAAGAACGTAAGAAAATGATGGCTGCGCAGAAGAACTCCTGGCTCGAACAGCAGGTGCAGGAGCGACAGGCGGCCCAAGAAGAGAGGAAGCAGGCAGAGGCCGCTTACATGGTACCTACAGTATTATTATCATTACAGCTGAAAGACTTCCACTGCTGAACATAGGCCTCCCCCAAGTATATTTTGTATTATTATATCATCATTTTTTCTAACGGCTGACTTTTTTACCATTTAGACAAAAACAGGATACCTATAAAAGGTGAACGAAGTTACTACTATGGCAGAAATTTCTTTTTTAAACAAATAAATAATATAAAAAGGCACCCTTCCCTACGCGTGGAAAGTATTATCAATGACTTCGTAGAAACATTTGAAAAAATTAAATAAAAAAAGAGGATTTTTTTATTTTTGGTGAAATAAAAAAAAAAGGAGTGTGCTTATGACCACACGACTGAAGTGAAACTTCAAACGTATTTGGCTATGAGAGGAAGAGAGAAAGAAAATGTGCGCGCGCACTGCTTTCTCTTGCTTATATCCCCCACTCAACTCCCGTTCGCCTCGCCCGTAGCCCGTAGACATGGGTCGTACTTGCAAAATCGAGTACCAGGGCTTCCAAGTACGTCCACCTTAAGAAACCAGGGCCTAAAACCAGGGCTCGAGATACTTTCAAGTATTTTCTATCTGCATCGAAAATTGATCCATAACTTCATACAAATAAGAAGTACAATCGCGTAATCAAACAAAAGCCTTTTTGGAAGAAAAAAGTACTTGCATAGGAAATTGACCCGTGAGTTCCTATAAATAAGGAGCACAGTCGCGTTTACAAATAAATACTTTTACAAACCATTAAAGTAAAAATACTTGCATACGAAATTGTTCCGTAGACTCTTACCACACCTCGGACACTCCATACAACGCTCGCAAAATAATTACCTAGTACTACTACATAAACAAATGACATTTGTATACGTGCAAATGTGTGCGTGAAATCTAATAGCGTAAAAAAAATGGCGCGGTAAGCAATTTGTGTCGGGGAACCGAACGACGACGGCGGCGGCGCTGCCCGTACCTGTGCATTATTATGAAGTGACCATGTAGTTCAATTGTTTATTTATATAGTCGGGTTCGTAATGAAATAAAAACACTAAAATATTTTAGTTTAAATGACTTATCTGTAAATAATCGGTTATTAAATCGCATGTTATTAAAAATGCGAAATCTTACAAACAGTTTATGTAAATACGAATTCGGAAAAGCATCACAATATCCAACCATAGTGATTAAAACTCAAATAAAACTTTTAAATCGCATAATTGTGTGTTCGTGTCAGCAATACAGTGCTACGGTTCGCGAGCGCCCTTGCTAAAGAGTCGGCGACGAATACCTCGAAGTGCGGGGTGAGGTGCGGTATCTGATATGAGGGCGAGGAAGGGAGTGTCCTTTCTGTACGTAGTACTATTAAGTATTCTGTGCTCTTACTGATAAGGAGCATGATCGCATTTGCGAAAACAAACGCGGCTGTTGAACTATTTGAGTACCTACGTACTCGAGCGTCAAGACACGACGGAGCGAGATACTTTCAAGTATTTTCTATCTGCATAAAAAATTGATCCATAACTTCATACAGATAAGAAGTAAAATCGCGTATTCAAAAGCCCCATTGGAAGTAAAACTACTTGCATAGGAAATTGATCAATGACTTGAGTCGGTACCTGGTGTGCGTACTTGGAAGCAAAAACCTGGTCGAGTAAATACGTACCTTCCCTACTTGCCCGATCACACTTTTCGTAACGCTTACGTCACGCGTTCGCCAGCTTACTCTCCAAGTCAAGTGTGCGTAAAGAAGTTTCACGTAAATAATTTTGACACAACAAAAATCGAATTTGACAATCGCGACTCGTCGACACGTGGTACAGACGCCAGCACGTCAACCTACCCGAAACTGTCAAATTTTCCCAATCAACTTTGAACCTTATTCTTTAGTAATAAAGTTGAAAATCTATTAAAGAAATCTGACAGATTGTAGTAGGTTGATGTGCTGGCGTCTGTACTTATTTGCCCTAACCCCGTGTATTGTTTTTTAGAGCCGCAGGCGCGGAGGGGGCGGCCTTGGCGTGTTTTTAAGGAATTTTTCACTTTTTGTATGGAAAATATGAAAAATGATTACCTACATGTTGAGTTTTAGGAGTTTATGAGTTTCATAAAGGGGGTCGAAATTTTCATTATTTTTGCGATAGGACGCACCATTTTCGAGATATAAGCAAAAGAAAAAAAACTGATACGTATTTGGCTATGAGAGGAAGAGAGAAAGAAAACGTACGCGCGCACTGCTTTGTCTTGCTTATATCCCCCACTCAACTCCCGTTCACCTCACCCGATCACACTTTTCGTAACGCGTTCGCCAGTTTACTCCCCAAATCAAGCGCGCGTAAAGAAGTTTTCCTTCAAAAACATACAAACAGCCGAACATAGTACCTCCTCCTTTTTGTGAAGTCGGTAAAAATTACTTGCATACGAAACTGTTCCGTAGACTCTTACTGATAAGGAGCATGATCGCATTTGCGAAAACTAACGCGGTTGTTTGAGCGAGTAGCCGTATAAGATACTTAATAGTTTACAAATACAAATACAAATATTTTTATTTGTTGAACATAGGTGGGTTAGGTACAGATGTTATAATTATTAAAGAACGCTATGTCTAGCCGTCATCGGCGTACAAATATTATTTTGATACAAACATGCTGATTATAATAAATTTTCATACAATTATCACACACATAATACACATATACAATTATCATACACATTATCAAAAAACTCTAATTCAAATTGTCGATACAATAATAAATAAATAAAAAAACATTCCAATAAAATATAATAATAATAAATTGTAGTATAAATTTCAAATTAAAAAAATCAAAAAACAAAAAAAAAAAGAAAATTATAAATAAATGGTAATTATAATGTGTCAGTTAGGTATTCGTTCACTGTATAATATGCTTTATCATAAAATATTTTCAGTAAAGCCTTTTTAAAATCGTGTATGTTGTTTATTTCTTTAATTCGTCTAGGGATCTTATTATAGATCCTAGGTGCCATTCCTAAAAAACTTTTTGTATAAAGAGCAGTGCTATGTGGCTTAGCACATATCTCTCTGTTGCGTCGTTTAGATCTCAATGTTTCAAACAGATGGAAGTTGGATTTGACAAATACTGCCGTCTCAAAAATGTACATACAGGGCAATGTTAAGAGTTTAAATTTTTTGAAATATGGAATACAGCTTTCAGTTGGTTTCAGTTTAAACACAGCACGCACACATCTTTTTTGGGCCTTAAACGCTATTTCTTTGTCAGTGGAATTTCCCCAATATATTATTCCAAAGCGTAATGTAGATGTAACATAGGCTTTGTAAGAAACCAGAACAACGGACTCATTTACTATTTTTGTAAGATTGTAGAGCGCATATGAGTACTGGTTTAGTTTCTTACAAACAGTTTCTATATGACATTTCCAGTTTAAATGAATATCCAAGTGAAGTCCCAGAAATCTAGCACTGCTTGTTTCAGCTATTGTTTGATCTGCATAAGCTATGTTCAAGTTAAGTTTATTTGTTCTTTGATAAAATGTCATAAGCTTTGTCTTGTCTATGTTAATTTTTAATTTATTTGTAAGTAACCAATTTATGATGGCAAGGATAGACTTGTTTATCTTCATAAGTTTCTATATTATTCCTCCCCGTTGGACCGCACTAGCGAAAAGACGTGTGCACAAAGTTATTTAATTTTTATTTAATTAATATTAATATTAAAAATCTAAGAAGTACTAGGCGCGCAGTGAAGTGGAGCGGTATCGATATCGGTGTTACTGTTCGAGCGAGATAGAACTACGGCGCTGTATTACGTACGCGCGGTGCGACTACGTAAACTCCGAACTTGGGAAACATGTCCAGATTACTACGATCACCAACCAACTCGGACTTGCAAAGGACTGTATCGGATTCCGATGTCGTAAATACTCCTAGCCAAAATACGCCGCCTAATTTTGTATCTCAACGCAAAAGACCGCGTCAGTCTAGTGAAGAGCGCTTCTGTTCTTTTAAGGACGAAATCAAAGTCATGCTTAGTGAGTGGAAGGAAACACAGAATACCCTACTTAAAAAGCTCGTCGCTGAAGTCACTGAAATAAAACAGCAAAATACCGAGATCAAACATACGAACGAAGAAATCGAGAAGAGTCTCCAGTTCATAAATGAAAAATACGAGGACATGAAGAAAAAGGTCGAAGATTTAGAAGGTGAACGGAAAGAACATTTATTAAAAATAGCTAGTCTAGAATCGGAAATTGGTGAAGTTCAAAGAAACCTGAAGTCGGCTACTATTGAACTGAGAAATGTACCGAAAACAACTGATAATGAAACCAAAACAGACTTGTGTAACATCATAGAAAAGACGTGCAAAGTGATTGACGTGAATATACAAGCAACAAGCATTCGGGATGTTTTCCGAGTTACATCGAAGGCTGGAAAGAGCACAATAGTGGCTGAGATAACTACTGTCATCATGAAAAACCACATAATACAGGGGGCTAAAGCCTTTAATGAAAAACACCCTGACCAGCGCTTAAATTCTGGCCACATTGGTTTTAAAGGAGTAACTACACCGATCTATATTTCTGAAGCTCTGACAAACAAGGGTCGAAGACTGTTCTTCCTAGCAAGAGATTTAGCAAAATCCAAAGAATATAAATTTTGCTGGTCAAATAGCGGTAAAATATTTATTCGCAAGACCATAGATGCTCCTCGCATTGAAATAAAGGATGAATTACAAATTGCCACTCTGAGAAACGCTATGTGACTAGGGTTAGTTACTTCACTTACTTACTCATCTTATTTTTTATTTATTAGTTCAAACCTTTTTATTTTTTGTTTTTTCTATGATGCACTGCGGTTTATGCTAAATAATCAAGCTTCTTACATTAATATAGTTTTGCGGAGTACAAATAATTTTCCACATATCGTCGTCCAGAATTATATTTTGGAATCAATTCAAAGTTATTACATACCTATATTGTTTTTTTATTCACAGCCTGACAAACTTATAAATGTTTTGACCACGTCACATATTTCCACAAAACAAAATTCGATTGCAATTTAAACAATAATTTAGCCAGTAATATTGATAGTATATCAGCTGGACCATCATTTTTGTGTAATCCGGAAACATATAAATCATTAATAACATCTCATTTACCACATAATAAACACATAAAAATTTTAACACAAAATATAAGAAGCATAACTAAAAATTTTAGCCATTTTGAAATTTTTCTAGCGAGATTAAATACAACTTGTGACGTAATTATCTTAACGGAATCATGGAACTCTAAAGCTTTACATTTCCCATCTCTAAAAAGCTATGAGACATATTATACAAAAAACAATCGTAACCAAAATGACGGAATAGTAGTATACACTAGAGATGCACTTGGTTGTTCAGTAGAGGAAGTATCTTTAAGTGATGCTACTTGTATGGTCATAAAAATAGATAACGAAACTGTAGTAATAGGTATTTATAGATCTCCATCAAATCCTAACCTAGACAAATTCATAAACTCGCTAGATAGTTTACTAAACAATTATAAAAAACACCAAAACATAGTTATAATGGGTGATTTAAATATAGACGTGAAGTATGATAATACAGACCGCAACTCGACTGATTATCTAAATCTATTAGCCTGTCATGGTTTTTTGCCTGGTCATTTATTGCCAACGAGAGATGCCAACTGCCTGGACCATGCTATGATAAAAACAAAACTCTCTATACTTACACTAGTTCTTCAGGCCCCAGTCACTGACCATGCTCCAGTTCTTTTGTGTGTTGCCTTGGTAAATAATAATAAATCTGTGACCCAAAAAACAATCCGTAAAGTTAACTACGAGGCTATCATGGATCATTTAAATACAATTAATTTTAGTAACATTATTAAATCCGAAGATGTAAATTGGACTGCCGATCAGCTAGTGAGGATCCTAAATGAAACAATCTCGAAAAACACTCTTACCGTATTAATACCTAAAAGGCTGCGCTGTATTAAGCCTTGGATAACGCCAGGTTTAGTTCGATGTATAATAAATCGAGATCGCATGAACATTCGATGTAAAAAGGAACCTAACAATGTAATTCTTTTCATAACCTACAGACGATATAAAAATTATTGCAACGATTTACTAAAACGACTTAAACACAACTTCCAAAAAGATGAATTAAACAAACACGCTAAAGACCCAAAGAAGAAATGGAAAGTAATTAACTCAATAACAAACAGAAACACAAGTAAAACCAATCCATCAGAACTGCTCAAAATAGAAGATACACCCGAACAATCTTTAGAGAAAATCAACAACTACTTTACTAGCATTGCTAATGAGCTAGCAAGCAAGATTACACCTTATGCGGATCAAATTATACAATCTTCGGTTCCACCAGTTAACTCCATGGTTTTGTTGGAAACAACGGAGCCTGAAATCGAATCTATCATTATGGCTTTAAAAACTGATAGTGCAATAGGTTGGGACGGTATACCTACAAAACTAGTGAAAATGGCTAAACATATTATCGTACCACTTCTTACACATATTACAAATCTATCAATAAAAACAGGTCTATTCCCAGATAATTTTAAGATTTCCGTTATTCATCCTATCCATAAAGCGGGGAATAGAGACTGTACAAACAACTACCGCCCTATTTCGGTACTGCCCGTCCTGTCTAAGGTCCTAGAAAAAATAATGAACAAACGATTGATTTCATATCTTGAAAAACATAACTTTTTAGCTAACAACCAATATGGGTTTAGAGCAAATAGATCAACAGCACAGGCAGTTTCTGACCTAACGAATTTTGTTGCTACCCACATTGACAATAAAAATAAATGTATTGGAATATTTATTGATTTAGCAAAAGCGTTTGATACAGTCTCTATTCCTATCCTAATAAAGAACTTGGAAAATGTTGGCATAAGAGGTAAAACACTGGATTTGTTTAGCAATTATTTAAAAAACAGAAAACAAAGAGTAACAATTGACGGGATGTATAGTAATGATTAAAGACCGGATTATATGCAACATAAAAAGCTTGAAATATGCATGCAAATATGCATGAAAAATGCTTGAAATATGCACGAAAACTGACAGAATATGCAACATTAAATGACTAAATTTTTTTTTGTTTTGTGAATATTATTCCTTTAGATTTAAGTTTATTGTTATTTGAAACTTTTTAGTGCACGAAATATTTTTCTCACAAACTCGACAATACAAAACAGTTCCGTCGTAAGTAAATGTTTCAGGAAAGTCACTTATCCACGAAGACACACTTTTTTTTTCGGGAGGCATTGTACAATTTGACACAAAAACTTTAACTGCAGATCAATGAGCACGCGCGTCAACAATGAAAGCAATAACATGCATAATAGGTGGGAGGAAGGAGTAGTGCGGTAGGCGAGCGCGACGATTATTTGTCTCTTTCACTTTATTATCGTACCAAAACAAAAGACGCGCGGCTGCTGAGTGCGCTGCGCTCGAAAAATACTGTAAATTATAGCGATAATATGCATCATCACTATATCTTAGGAAAAATATGCTATTAGCGCTGAAAATGGCTTAAATATGCAAATGCATATGCAAATATGCAAATGCATATTATCCGGTCTCTAGTAATGATGCTCCACTTTCATTTGGCGTGCCTCAGGGAAGTGTCCTTGGACCGACACTTTTCCTTATATATATTAATAATCTATGTAAGCTAAACCTAAAAAATTGCAGTATCTTCTCATTCGCCGATGACACTGCACTAATTTTCTATGGAAAGACATGGGAAGAGGCAAAAAAACATGCAGAATCAGGGTTACAAACGATGGCAAAATTTCTTTCTCAAAACCTGTTAACCCTAAACATCTCAAAAACAAAGTTCATAACCTTTGCCAATACTTACACTACTCTAAAAAGTACCCAAAACCTTAAAGTACAGATGCATTCTTGCCAAGATATAACATCTAACCCCTGTAATTGTTACTCTCTGGAAAGACTTAAAACAATAAAGTACCTTGGTATTCTGCTCGACGAGAGGTTGACTTGGTGCCCTTACATAGATCTATTGTCAGGTAGACTACGTAAACTTATTTATATTTTTAAAAAATTAAGACATGTAGCTGATAAACAACTACTCAAGACCGTTTATTTCGCGCTGGCTCAATCAATAATATCTTATTGTATTACGTCATGGGGGGGAGCGCGTAAAACACATATTATGAAACTGGAGCGAGCACAGCGAGCGTTGCTTAAGGTTATGATGTTCAAGCCTTATAGATATCCCACTATTAACTTGTACTCAGAATGTGATGTTTTGACAGTTCGGCAGCTATTCATTAAAGAAATTATAATGGCCCAACATAGTAAACTTAATTATAATAAAGAAATAATGAATAATAGACGTTTAGGGAGAGTATGTTCTACAATTCCGTATAACACATCCTTTATAAACAAATTCCAATGTTATTTAGGGCCAATGCTATACAACAAATTGAATAAAATTATCAAATTCTACCAGCTAAATAAACACTCTTGCAAAAAACTGTTAATAACCTGGCTAAAATCAAAAACATATCTAGAAATTGAAAATTTACTTATTAACCCACAATAGAATAAATAAATAAATATACAATAGAAAAACAACCTTTGAATAAATAAATAAAATAATAATAATAAACAATATAAAAATAATAATTAAAACAGTAATGTCCCTAAAACAATGAAATCAATTTAAATAAAATAACATAATCAAAATAGAAAAAAAAAAAAAAAAAAAAAAAGTCGCAAGTTCATACATTCAGTGGTCAAACTATTTGTTTTTTTAAGTTGACGGTATTTGGAAAAATTGTACAATGAATATGTCAACAAATTAGTTATAATATTTCTATTACATTATACCCGCAGTAAGAGTACCCGCAGTTTAATCTGTATTTTATTATGTTAGTTAGTATTATTTATTGTATTGGTTTAATGTGCAAAAGTTGTTTACAATATATAATTGGATCTTAATGTACACGTCTGTAGATAGTTACACGGGAAGATCTAACGCCTAAGGTACAGGCTCGGCCTAGTTTAGGTGTTAGTGGTCAATCGAATTGTGTCAATTGCAGAATTGTACCTACTGTTTGCTAAAATATTTTGTAAAATATTTTTGTGTCAATAAAGCTTTTTTATTTTTTATTTTATTTTACATGGAACAATAAGTGTACTGTCATCGGCAAACAGAACAGTTTGATGCTCAGTGCATTTTGGCAAATCGTTAATATATATGAGAAACAACAAGGGTCCAATGACAGTTCCTTGGGGTACACCACATGTTGTATCTCTAATTGATGACATATGATTAACTTCTATCTTGGATTTAGAACAAATTCTATTTAAAACAGTAGCTTGCTTACGTCCAGTGAGATATGTTTTGACTAAATTTAATATGTTTCCCCTGACGCCGTATCGTTCTAACTTACCCAGTAATATTTCGTGATTTACGTGATCGAATGCTTTCGACATGTCCATAAGTATTACTGCAATTGGATTTTTTTTGTCAACGTTACTAACAATTTCTGTAAATAATTCATAGACAGCTTTATTAATGTTTCTGTTTTTCCGAAAACCATATTGTTCTTTAGCCAGTATACTGTTTACTTCAAAGAATGAGTTTAAAGATCTATAAATTACTTTTTCAAAAATCTTTGATAGTACTGGTATCAGGGCTATGGGACGGTAATTTGAAATATCAGCTTTATGGCCTTTCTTATGCAGTGGTTTAATTATGGTCATTTTTAACAAAGTAGGAAAGTGGCCATGTTCTATGCATAGATTAATAATAAAACTCAAAACAGGTGCAATTATATGCGACACAGATTTTAAAATCTTAGTAGTTATCCCATCATAACCCACGCTATTTGTGTTCTTTAACGAATTGATAATATTAAATATTTCCAACGAATCTGTCGGTGTCATAAATAGAGATTTGGGATAATAATTTACGCAAGATATAGCATCAGTAGTATTATAATTAATGTCAGGATGAATTGAGTCAATAAAGTAATCGTTGAATGCCGTAGCCATTTCTTTAGGGTCACTTATTAATTTATCACCATTGAGAATTTTTTTTACAGATTCAGAGGGGAAGTTTGATTTACCTCTATTAATTATTTTCCACGTAGCTTTAGTTTTATTCTCAGCACTATTAATTACATGGTTGTTCTGAGATACTTGTGTCAAGTGTATCACCTTTTTTAATCGTTTTGAATATTGCATAAGTAACCGTTTATTTTCAATATTACGTGATCTCCTATACTGCCATAGCATTTCTCTTTTCCGTTTACTACATCTTCTGATACCTTTAGAAATCCATCTCGGGGATTTACGAGTAGTGATCTTTTTTCTCACAGTTGGGAAACACAAATCGTAGAAAAGTTTAAATAGGTCATAAAACGAATTAAATACTAGTTCTGGGTCTGTACCACTGTATACTTCAACAAAACCAAGACTACTAATGGCTTCAATAAACTTAGACATGTTCTCAGAGCTGTAATCTCGACTCAGCACGTACCAGTGATCACTCGAACAGGACTTTTTTACCGGACACTTAAAGAGTTGAGCTGTGTGGTCAGATAAGGCCAATTCTAAAACTTCACCACTACCACCCTTGATATTATGGATAATGTTGTCAATACATGTTCCACTCGATATACGTGTAGGCTGTTTTATACTTGGTTTCAGATTGTAATTTAGTAGTAGATGTAGAAATTCAATAGCTACTTTAGTGTTTTTCAAGATATCAATGTTGAAATCGCCACATAGCAATACCTTTCTTCCTAAGTTTCGTCCACAACGGTTTAATATAAGTTCAATTTTTTCAAAGAAAATCGATATAGCACCTCTATTAGATTTTGGGGGTCTATAAATACAAATGATAACCAATTTATGAGTTACCAATTCAATAGCACTACACTCCATAATTCCGGGAACGCAAAATTCTTTAATATCTATAACCCTGAACTCGTGTCCATGCTTAATTAGTATACATGTACCACCTTTCCTAGTGCTTCTTGATGAGTATGTTGAAAGTTTATAGTTCGGTATATACAATTGTAAGTCATCATCATCTATCATGTTGTGTTCCGTAATACACACCACATCTACTATTTTCCCTTTAAGTAAGAGTTCGTTTAGGTGTATAGATAATAAGTCTGACTTTCCTATCAATCCATTAATATTTTGATTTAAGATAAATAAATGATTATAATTATAAACGAAAAAGATCATTCTCGGTTTCATTATGAGTGCTTTCGGTTTGTGTTGACTGATCCATATGTAATTCATTATAGTTGTTGCCTGATTGATTGACACTATTTTTGACAGCAATACTATCAAAATACTGATGAGAAACTAAATTATACGAAACTTCTGTTTGTGAGTTCAAATAGCTCATAAAATACATTAAGTTTTTCAGAATGATGGCCACTGCTTTATTATTTACCCTTGCGTTATACTTCCAGAACATTTCGTTTGTGTATTCTAGACAGAAATTGGAATCAAAAAGATATGCGCGCTCACACAATTCCACATCCAAATACATCCAATGATTAAATATTTCAATTCGCTTATTAAAAATTGCAAAATTATTACTTAGCTTAAAATTTGGTGAACATATTACAATATTGGTATTAATTACATTTCTAAGCTCATTTTTCATGTAATCTATTAAAAGTCTATAGTTGTTAGAGACTTCGAAGTCTCTTTCGCCTACGTAGATGATACAGAAATCTTCATGAGTATAGTTTATAAGTTTCTTATTTAAATCTGCAAACAATTGTTTTATACCTGCATTTGGCATGATGTAATGACATAATTCATACCCTATGAACGTATGTTCACCTATATCTAATATTTTATTAACATTGTTGCTGGAAATCATACATAGTTTTTTGCATCTACTAATTGTTTCTGATAACGGGTTTGATTGGAAGTTTATTGGAATCATAGATTGCACTTCCGAAATGACGCTATTTTTTAAATGTGTTTCTTGAGGTTTTTCAGAGTTTGCGCTTTGCATATTTTTAGATTTATCCAAAGTTGATGTAAGTGATTTGGGATCCGATGCAGTTTGTTGATTGTCTTTCATAACGTCCAGCAAGAATCTATTTTCGACGGCCCCTTTCTGTTTTAGTTATGTTGACTTTTTTTGTGGAGTTGGCTTTGTGTATTTTGGGTTTGGTGAACCTGCTCGTATGTCAGTTGTTAAGTTTTTAGTAGCTTTTTTTAAGAGCTCATATTTTTTAGTGACGTCATTTACTGTAGATTTTAGATCACCATTCTCAATGGTCAACAGGTTTATTTCCTCATGTGCTGCGGATAATTATTGAAGGTTAAGATTTTCTATTTTACATTTTAAATCTTGAATTTCGTCACATTCATCGTCTGATATGTTTGGCAGACTACTTGTGCTGCCATCTACCGTCGAAATATTCGTACTAGATTCTTCGATTGTAGTGTCCGATAGTGACTTGGTTCGATTTCTACGTAGCGTGATATTTTCGAAAAAATTCATTGTTCCAAATAATAATGTTCAGAAAACAAACAGGAAAAAGACAGTTGTCGTTGACGCGATTTGAACTCACAATCACTCGTGTACAGGGTTAACGTAGCCTGTAGTCCGACCGCTAGACCAGGCGAACTTTACCATTTGAATTGAATTTGTTGACCAGTTGTTACTTTGGTTTGAGATATTAGTTAATGTGTGAAGAGGGTCAAAAGGTCATTTCTTTGTTCTTCTAGACTTACACGTTGACTGTTAAAAAAATGTCCGTATTTTTCTTTTTATGTTCACACACAGTTATTAACATTCAAATATTTAATGTGTTAGCACATGCACTGTAGATGAGTTTTTTTGACTGTAGTCCAGTTGTCACAGTATTACACCGGTTTTAGTAAATCGATTGTATCTTCACTATTTTCCACAATTACCACTGGATAACAATGTCACACGTTTGTTGTTGTTTACTTTCACGAATTGAGAAGTTTTAAACACTTAGTAGTGATTGTTGTATTTTTTAACTTTGTTTTTTTATACGGAGCTTATGTTTACTATGCGCGAACCTACCCTCTCTCCGTTCCGTTCGTCTAAAATCCCATAGTCTTGCAAGTATTTTGAGTCGGTACCTGGTGTGCGTACTTGGAAGCAAATACCTGGTGTAAAAACCCATTCGCATATTCATGCAACCGGGACCGGGTTTTTACACCAGGTATTTCCAGCTATTTTTTACGTACCTTCCCTACTCGCCCGATCACACGTTTTCGTAACGCATTCGCCAGTTTACTCCCCAAGTCAAGCGCGCCTAAAGAAGTTTCACTTCAAAAATAAATTTCTTTGCCATAGGCTCGCTTTTACTCCTTGGCACAAATCCAGACACCGGGCTGCTCCTGAGAAATTCACACCCGTATTACCTATTATCTTTTCTTGCCCTACCGGCTGAACAGCGTCGGGTGAAATTTGGCACACGGATAGACTATGGATAAACTATACCTACCTGGGTTAGGTCATAGAACTTTTTTATCCCGGTATTACATTCCCGTGGGATCATTACCGACCTCATCCACGCGGCCGAAGCCGCGGGCAACCGTTTGTTTCCAATAAATTACCTTTAAAACTGATGCTTTTTTTTTATACGGAGCTTATGTTTACTATGCGCGAACCTACCCTCTCTCCGTTCCGTTCGTCTAAAATCCCATAGTCTTGCAAGTATTTTGAGTCGGTACCTGGTGTGCGTACTTGGAAGCAAATACCTGGTGTAAAAACCCATTCGCATATTCATGCAACCGGGACCGGGTTTTTACACCAGGTATTTCCAGCTATTTTTTACGTACCTTCCCTACTCGCCCGATCACACGTTTTCGTAACGCATTCGCCAGTTTACTCCCCAAGTCAAGCGCGCCTAAAGAAGTTTCACTTCAAAAATAAATTTCTTTGCCATAGGCTCGCTTTTACTCCTTGGCACAAATCCAGACACCGGGCTGCTCCTGAGAAATTCACACCCGTATTACCTATTATCTTTTCTTGCCCTACCGGCTGAACAGCGTCGGGTGAAATTTGGCACACGGATAGACTATGGATAAACTATACCTACCTGGGTTAGGTCATAGAACTTTTTTATCCCGGTATTACATTCCCGTGGGATCATTACCGACCTCATCCACGCGGCCGAAGCCGCGGGCAACCGTTTGTTTCCAATAAATTACCTTTAAAACTGATGCTTGTTATTCAAAGATGGCGATCAAAGCCCGCGACGAGCGTGCTGGTGAACTGGACAGGATGGAGCGAGAGTGTCGCTACAGGCTCGGGCAGGCCAACCTAAAGTATAATGAAGCGCTGGTAAGTCTTTACAGGGTACTGCAGCATACTCCCAAAAGGCGAAGTAGTTCATCAGTATAGTCAACTAAGGTCTCTTCTGCAAGTATCGCTGTGTTTGTGTTAGTATAGGTGCTGGCACACTGTTAAACTGCCGAACAGCAATACATTTTTGTATGGGAATTAATTCAACAAACCATTAATGAACAGTTTTAAAGGCATATTGTCAATAGTCATAGTAGTCGTAGTATTGTGTTGTTTGTTTGTGTGTTGTTTGTACTCTTGTAGTCTTTGTACGCTTCACTAAAAAATTCACGCGCAAAAGCTATTGATGCTCTTCGCGTTCAATATAAGGGTCGGGACACATTGATCGACGGCCTTTCGCACTTTGCCGATTGAAAAGGAGCACACATGCTCTCTTTTTGTACTTTTTGTATGGACAAACCGTCGAACGCCGTCTACCAATGTGTCCCGACCCTAACAATGCACATTCAGGATGCTGTTGGGGCTGCCGCGGTTTTGGAGAGCCTCGAGTATGTAGGTAACATCTAACATCCCTGTTGCTCAGAGTGCATGCCAACTCCAACAGCCTCCTGGTTGTCATTGCTAGCAAACTGGATTGCCCTCTCATTCACTTTTTAGCCAGCTACATGTACCTGCTAATAGGAACTTAGTCATAATGTTTAGTGAATATTAATAACATAGCTTGTCAGTGAATTGTTATTAGTAACGTTATTAGTCCATGATGTCCTACCTACTTGAAAATGTTATATTTTTATTCATTCGTAACTAGGCCGCTGAGAAGAAGCAACTGGAACAAATTTTCAAAGAGCAGGAGGAAGCTGACAACACAGCTGAGATGTACAACAACCTGACGTCAGACATGCTCACTGAGAACCCTGACGTCGCCAAGAGCTCGCTCGGGAAGAACAGGTGTGTAGCTTAAGGTTTCTATGTCAGAATCTGATATGTTAGTTCGTCGGTATCTAAAGACCATAAGAGATCATGGGAGCGAAATGAACTCAACGCGAAAAATCTGTGCCATACTTTGGGTGACGTATGTTTGCATGATCTGTGATTGTCAATTCTTGTCACTATCTCTCCCCTTCAACATCATCCATACTAATATTATAAATTCGAAAGTAACTCTGCCTGTCTGTATGTTACCTTTTCTCGCCTAAACCGCTGAACCGATTTAAATTTGGTATAGAGATAGTTTGAGTCCTGGGAAAGGACATAGGGTACTCTTTATCCCGATATTCCCACGGGATCGAGACTTATGCGGCTGAAACCGGGGGCGCAGCTAGTTAGATATAAGTTCTTTGCTCTTGTTTTATGATTATTTTTACTGTAAGTATCTACCTATGATATACTTACATAAGCATATGTTTCATATTATGTATTTATTGTATGTAAATGGTGCACCACAGACTACCTGCAGTATTGTCTCGACTTCTCCCTTAATCCATCCAAAGGTTGTATTTATAAGATCGCCTATTACGTCACACTATAATTACTGCAATTATAATAAATATAACCTGCCTATTACCTAATCCCATTGCAGGGCAAAGGCCTCTTATACTGAAAAGGCACGAATATTGATTACCACGCTTGCTCTAGACGGGTTGGCGTTTTCAGACTTCTATTAAAAATGTCGTTTCCTCACGATGTTTTCTCTACACCGATATCAGTAATATCCAAGATAAACTCAGAACATATGATTTAAAAAACCGACTTCCAAAAAAACACTACAAAGTGAAAAATAACTTTAATTTCGGAAGTCGGTGTCTTTGGATCTGTATTTTAGTTTTTTGCCACCGACTTCCGAAATTAAAGTTATTTTTCACTTTGTAGTGTTTTTTGGAAGTCGGTTTTTTTTTTCTTAAAACGTTTTTATTTCACGCATTTTAGTGGGTCTGCTTATAATTTATCTAAGTTACAATAGCCTAGTGATCATCGCCTTTTACAAACAAAATATTGCTTTTCCCGATGCAGGGAAGTTAATTGTTGAGGAGTTCTCCAGGTCCACCATCAGCTCCATATCACCATTCACATTGTGACGAGCATGAATTGCTTAGCAACCATATTAAAGTAATCGAATCGCAACCCGTGAAATACTTAGATATTATTGAGTAGTTCCGGTGGCCATCTGTGGTCTTCATCATCAGCTCCACTTCACCAAATGGTGCTTTCCGAGAGCAAGTGCACGAGTTACTATAAAAAATACCCAAATCGCTATAGGTGTGCCTATAATATTTGAAGAGTTCCTTCGATTTCTCCAGGATCTCATCATCAAATCCTGACCTGATGTTTTTAGACTAGAAGCTGATAATCCTGGCTGCAGCATCAGGCCAGACTTATGTCAACATTGCATTGAACTTAAAATTTAGTCCTGTTTAAAATGAGCCCAAACACGACTACGGTGCTGTTATTTCAAGGTTTGTACTTTTTCTGATGCTCCTGGCTTCAGCATCAGGTCTCTATGTACTTCGGTGTTCCTCATTAACAGTACGTTTATCCACACATCGAGCCCTTTTCAATGAGCCTGAACACGATATATCTGCTGTTAGTTGTCGAGGAGTTAGGTACTCTGCAGACTATCCTGACTGCAGCATCAGGTCATGACTTGATGATCATGAGACCAAATGTGACAAATGCCCTATCAAACATCAAAACAATTTACTAAAACAGTCCTTGCCTGTTTGAGTAACTTCTTACTGTTAAGGAGTTGTACCTTCCATCATCAGCCCAGTTACCTGAGATGGTGACAACCATACGCAAATAAACAAGATACTTCATAAAATATGCGAAAAACAATAAGTGAGCCTATAAAATTTGAGGGTTGCCCTCGATTTCTCTAAGATCCCATCATCAGATCCTAACTTGGTGACAATGGGACCACCTCAGAACTATCTACTTTCGAACAAAAAAAGAATTTTGAAAATCCATCGACAATTGGCGGAGTATTCGATGAACAAACATACAAAATAATAATAATAAAAAACATACAAACAGCCGAACATAGTACCTCCTCCTTTTTGTGAAGTCGGTAAAAAAGTTAAATTGGTACTTATTGCTTGCTTTCAAATCAAACCTTGCACAATTTCTGTATTTTGACCGGTGTACCTACATAATAGAAGTCGGTAAAAAGTAGGTATTATTATACAAAGGTTAAAATAATTTGTTATCATTATCTTAAGATTTAATACTCAATCATTGTTTTGGGGGGGGGGGGGGGGGGGAGCCTGGTAATCTGTGTGACACGTTTTTCGTAGTGCAGATATCGGTCTCTCCCACAAAGGGTTTATCAGATGTAGTGTCTTCATATTTTTAAAGCGCCTTTGTGGAAGAGAAATATGTTTATTTATTATTATTATATCCTATCTGTCTAGTTTTGTTAGGCCTCGTCCACACTTATAGATATTATTTTGGTGTATCAGATCTTCGACGCGTGGCACAGCCTTGTATCATTGTCGCTAGTTTGAACAGGATTATATGATACTCTTGATTGAATTCATTTCTCGTTCATTACAATTCCAGAGCGATCGGCTTCATGTACAAGGGTATGAACCAAGAAGAGCAGAAGAAGTTCTTCGCCGCGCAGAAGGAACAAATGGCTGCCGCTAAGGTATCTCCATGGATCAATATATTAACTGAAATTGCTTAGATAATAATTTCTATAGAATATAACTACGAATTTCGTGCTTAGGGAGTACACCTCCTGAATCTGCCCCGCAAACCAGCCGATTGTAATGATGTAATTCACTTTGATACCTGTTTTTAGGCGAAACGCGAAGCTTTGGAAAAGATGGAAGCTGAATGGCAGGCCTTAGCCAAATCCATCCAACTAGAGGTAGCGCGACAGGACATCGCCGACACTAGGAAGAGAAGGTATGTGCAGACTAGTCCTTTATTTTCGTCAGTTTTACAAATTCTTTTCTTCATCTTCCTTAAAGGAGACTAGTTTCACAGCAGACCTTCAAAAACCTCGTGCTTAGCTTAGCAATTTGCATCCAACGACTATGCGAGACTTCATAAAGGGTGGAGGGACTTTCACCATGTGTTCTACCAACCAAAAATAACTCCCCTGCGTAGGAAGTTTTTGTCGGTTATTAAAAAAAAATAATTGCTGTTCCATACATTTTAACTGCGTACGTGTAGGTGCTTAGGTTTCCGAGACCCGTCCGTGCATCGGAAAGCACATTAAGCCGTTGGTCCCGGCTGTCATTCGTGGATTTTGACAGTCGTTACGGGTAGTCAGAAGCCCGAAAGTCTGACAACCAGTCTTACCAAGGGGTATCGTATTACCCAGTAACTGGGTTGTGGAGGTCAGATAGGCAGTCGCTCCATGTAAAATACTGGTATTCAGCTGCATCCGGTTAGACTGGACGCCGACCCCAACATAGTTGGGAAAAGGCTAGGCAGATCATGAGATGATGATGATGACATTTTGACTGCGTAAGTATTGCACTTTTCTATGAAGCAGCAGATTATTATTTTTGAAGTGAAACTTCTTTACGCACGCTTGACTTGGGGAGTAAGCTGGCGAACGCGTGACGTAAGCGTTACGAAAAGTATGATCGGGCGAGGCGAACGGGAGTTGAGTGGGGGATATAAGCAAGAGAAAGCAGTGCGCACGCACATTGTCTTTCTCTCTTCCTCTCATAGCCAAATACGTTTGAAGTTTCACTTTAGTCGTGTGGTCATAAGCACACTCGGTTTTTAATTTTTTTTATAACCGACAACAAATTCCTATGGTCTAGAATCATGTGCTGAATTCATGGTTACAGATTGCGCGTCGTTACCACCCTGTATACCAAACTATTATTGTCCAACTGCAGAGCTAAAGCTTGTTCTTATACATAGAAGATCTGAGCATTTTGATCACAACCATAGAAATGTAAAAAATCACTAGTGTATATGTAAAATAAATGGCTTTTGCAAAGCACAACGATAGCGACAGATGTTTTTGTGTGAGTAAGTTGTACGGTGCATGGTAAATGCACGCTGTGTTGGATGAGTTAAGGTTTATAATTGATTGTATAGTACGTTCTGATTTATGAATTGCAAGTGTGTGCGCGACTTTGTATCTATTGCTTTTACTGAATTACATTTGTAGTAGTGGCGCGGTGGTGGGGCCAACCTAGCGACATCGGGTTCTGATACATTTTCAACTACCGGGCATATCTCCTTCTTTCATATATCTATGATAACAACACTTGCTTGGGTGTTCCAAGACTCATACAAAACTATTTCTTGTCTACAGAGAGATCGCCCGCCAACTTATGGATGAAAACCAACTCATGGCCTTACAGCAGAAGGAGAAACAGAAATACTATAAGGATGTGGTGTACAACAACACACCGACAGACGCCTACTACTCGCAGTTCAACACTACCACCAGATAAACTAGGATACAGGTGCAGCCCACCAGATTGTGTTCATGATATTAGTGGATTAGATTAGGTTGGATAAATCTTTTGCTATTTCAGGCTATATTGAGGTTTGTCTTAACCCTCTACGGCGCATTAGACCCTATTGTGGTCTATGTGATCCTAAATTTAGGTATTTTCCACTGCATTTATTAACTAATTTCCATACAATTCATCTCCTAAGGATGAATTTTCTGAAATTCTTCCTTAGTGCGCACTTTCGTTATGTAAGGAACTCTGGTACGAAATTTCATAGACCTAGACCCCGCTGTTTAGGCTGAGCGATGTATCAGAGACTTTAAAGTTTTTTTTTTTAAAATAGATTACTTATAGTTTCCGTGTCTATTCACAACCATTCGATATGCTTCCGTGCCGAATCGAATATCATGACAGTGTTATCGAAGAAGTCCTCTAAAAGCTGTTAAAAATCCGAAACCCGAGAATGTTGAGTTTTAATTAAATAGACGGCCGCTAGTCTTCCGACAGCTATTTGTTGTCGGTTATTAGGCAAATCAGGTAACCGAAAATTCATTTTC
This sequence comes from Amphipoea oculea, assembly GCA_945859645.1. Taxonomy (NCBI): domain Eukaryota; kingdom Metazoa; phylum Arthropoda; class Insecta; order Lepidoptera; family Noctuidae; genus Amphipoea; species Amphipoea oculea. Next base: position 16,964,956 of record OX243865.1, on the reverse strand, counting down.
GACTAGGAAGCCAGTCGAATGGTTGTGAATAGCTATGCTGATTGGAGTTGAAAATGTACCACAGTACTATAGGTTCCTATAGATGTTGAAATATTTTTCCAGGCATGTACTTTTTTAATATACGTAGACATATGTATGAAGCACGTTTTTGCTAGAAATACATAAAAAGACACTAAAACATTTTTAGCGCACTGCTTAAAAAAATATGCACAATGTTAGTATTGAAGCGTCTTTTCAAATTGATTTGCAAAAATTCTGTTTATATATTGATTTCTAGGTACGTGTTATTATTATTCAATAAAGAAGTTTTCTCATAATTTATTGTTTGATTTCTCATTAGGTACTGTGATATATTTCGAGAATCGTCTCCTCAAACCGTTTTTTGATACCCCACAATTGTTACAAAAAAAATAGATTATTCCACTTTGCCCCACCGGCCGGGAATGCCATGCAGTGGAATCTGCCCTACTAAATCGAAGTAGTCACTCGTTACCCGTGGTCCCGGTGGGTCGACCCATTACTGGGTCCATGGGTAATTTGAATTACCCGTGTTTCCATGGCATTAGGGATTGTTCCCGGACTTCTGACTATAAGTATCGATAAAAAATTAAAACCATCAGTTAGGTACATACAATAAAGTTTACTCATTCAAATAAAATAATTCCATCCATGAAAACAAAATAATGTGCCAGAATTATATTGAAAATGATGAATGCTATTATTTTGATTTGTTCTAAATTTTTTTTTTTTTTAAGTCCGTAGGCACCTCGTTTATTAAAATACATTCTGCCGCTAGGATGCTTAGAGGGTATAAATAATTCCACATACATACATACGCACGAAAAACAAAGTGTCTGCGAATTGAGTGATATATTATTGGTTATTCCGTTTATCCACCCCAAAAAATCGACCCTAAGGTGGATACGCGGAAACGGATGTCCGAGAATCCACCCTAGGCCTAGTTGAATTATTTTATTTTATTTATTCGGATGAACAAATAATTACATACAAGCAAAACAAGCAAGCAAAACAAGCAAATAGAACATAAGGAGTTATACAAATATGCAAACCAACAACGTTCTCCACAGATACACAAAAAGACAAGGACAATGTTGATAAAGTTAAAGTCTGAAAGAATAGATAAGTACATAAAATAAGAAAATTAAAGGATTATGGCCGATTCTCTTTTTATCTTAGGGCGGATTTTTGGGGTAGATAAACGGAGTAACTCTATATTATGATTACATTCTAATTTAAACTGGAGAAATAGAAACAGCGATTGAAGGAAAAATATTATTTATTTGGAAAAATAATCTCCACGCAACAACTATGAATATAAAATATTTTGATCACATTGCAATAATACTGATAATTAAATACTAAAAGAATGAAATATAATTAGTAATTTCAATAGAAATCGCAAATTTAATTTGCTTAAATGATAATTGGCACATCGTAGTGAGCTCAAGTTACGAGGTGGGACTATAAACATACTTTCCACCAGGGACTTGAAAACGAAACGAATTTTGTTCCGTTAGGTACCACTAATGTATCGTATAACGTTCTAAAATTTGTAACGATACTGTGGGCTACTCCCACGTCATATCATAACATTCATACACATACATTTATACAAAACATTCACACTCAACACACATCCATCAAAGCACTACAGAATCAAGTGTTGTGAACTTGCACGTCGTTCCGTGGACACACACCACGGCTAACGGGTAGTGACGTCAGTGCCAAACAGGTTCGGCGGGGCGCGGCGCGCACGCAGCCGCGCGCCCGCCGGCCAGTCGAGACACCGCCTTTGCTTGCGAAGCCCGCGTCACCCGCGTCACTCGCTTACCGCACGCTTGCTTATTTATATAACGCCGCGAATATTAGCTTGCTTAAATCGCTAGTGTTATTGCCTGTTTTCTTGTGCTTCACCATCTGCCCTTCGCTAAAGACTCTGTAGTGTGTAGTGTGCGGAACATTAAAGAACTGTATCAGCATAACCCACAAGTGTTACCTTATTCCGCTCGGACACGACCTTTCACCTACCGTCGACGGCGATTAAATCGTGAGTACATACTACCACTAAATTGGTGACCCCGTTCAGAACACCAGAATGAGTGATAACGCAGGAAGCGATAGTAGCGATACGGCAAAGACCGCGAGCTCACAGCAGAACATAACCACGAGGCGCCCTAAAAAAATGCGCGTTTCCATTGACAAGGAACGAAAGTCGGGCGAATATTTACAAAAATTAAATATCAAAGTGCCACCTTTCTCACCGGACGACCCAGAGATATGGTTCGCGCTTGTGGAAGGTCAATTCGAGAATTACGGAATTACCGAAGATGCTATAAAATTTAACAGCGTCATTGCGAACCTAGACATCGTTCACGCCAAGTCCGTAAAAGATATCGTTTTAAACCCACCCACGCATAATCGATATGGCAAAATCAAAAGTGAGCTGATCAAGCGACTCACCGCCTCACACGAAAAGAAAGTCCGTCAACTACTCACCCACGAGGAACTAGGTGACAGGAACCCGACACAGTTTCTGCGCCATCTGAGAGACCTGGCAGGGCCGAGTGTACCGGAGGACTTCTTGCAGACCATATGGAGTAATCGCCTCCCACACAACATTCAAACCGTACTGGCATCCCAGCCCTCTCTAAAGCTGGAACAGCTAGCAGAACTTGCAGACCGTATCCAGGAGATATCAGCGCCGCCGGTCGTCGCGACAACTTCTATGCCCGCCAGTGTGCCAGGACCCAGCAGCAGCGCTACTAGCGAGATCGCCGAGCTAAAACGAATGGTGGAACGACTAGCCATCAAGCTAGAAGAGCACACTCGCCAGCCTCGCCGCAGGGAACGTCGTGACCAACAGCGCCGCCGCGCCGGTCAGCATCGCGCAGTTCAACCCGATCAGCATCGAGCTACCGGCCCATCCCATCTGCTGGTACCACGACATATTCGGATCCAGAGCACGCAAATGTCAGAAACCATGCGACTACAAAGAGTCGGGAAACACCGCGGGCAATCATCAATAATGGCGACAGACGATTGCCCAGACACACCCGGTCGCCTCTTCGTAACTGACCGCAGCACGAAAACACAATTTTTGGTCGACACAGGGAGTGACCTTTGCGTGTATCCTCGAACTCAGCTACGAGAGCGCCGAGCACCAACGAGCTACCAACTAACTGCGGCCAACGGGACTACTATCAGTACATATGGCTACGCGCACCTCAACTTGAACCTCGGACTCCGACGAAGTTATCCGTGGCGATTTGTGGTAGCGGACGTTACGAAACCTATCATTGGTGTAGATTTTTTGTGTTATTACAATTTGATAGTGGACTGTAAAAACCAAAACTTAATAGACAACACAACTTCACTAATAGCACCAGCGACACGGGCTTCCAACGTGAGTAACATTCACTCAGTCAAGGTTCTTTCAGGTGATACACGTTACCATCTCATGCTCTCGCGAGAATTCCCCGAAATTATGCGACCTGCGGGTACACAACGCTTGATACCTCACAACACACAACACCACATCCGCACCACACCGGGTCCACCTGTCTCATGCGCACCAAGACGACTAGCCCCAGATAAGCTACGAATAGCACGAGCCGAATTTGAGGCGATGCTAGCAAACGGCACTGCTAGACCTTCTGACAGTCCATGGTCATCCCCATTGCACCTCGCCCTGAAGAAGGACAACGGGTGGCGCCCATGTGGCGATTATAGGAAACTCAACTCGCGCACCATTCCAGATATGTACCCCATACGACACATACATGATTTTACACATAATATAGCAGGCTGTCGCGTATTCAGTACAATCGATTTAATAAAAGCCTACAATCAAATACCGGTCTGTAAGGAGGACATACCTAAAACGGCCATCACAACGCCCTTCGGTATGTACGAATTTCCATTTATGACATTTGGCTTGCGAAACGCAGGTCAAACGTTCCAGCGATTCGTGGACGAAATGATGCGCGGACTAGACTTCGTCTATTGTTATTTAGATGATTTTTTAATTTATAGCACAGACGAAAAACAACACGAGGACCACCTACGCCAGGTATTCACCAGACTCCGGGACTTTGGCATGGTGATTAATGTGTCTAAGTGCGTATTCGGTGCACCCGAGGTGACTTTCTTGGGTTACCGAATCGCACAGAGCGGAACTAAGCCACTAGACGAGAAAGTACAAGCCATACACAATTTCCCCCCCCCCAAGGACGTCAGGGCACTTAGGCGATTTCTAGGCATGGCCAATTTTTACAGACGATTCCTGCCTAATGCAGCACAAACTCAAGCACCACTGAATGCTCTACTCACAGGGGCAGTCAAAGGACCTACACCAATCAACCTTACCGGCGATGCTCTTAAGGCATTCCAAGAAACCAAAGAGAGTCTCACCAATGCAGCTCTTCTGGCTCACCCAAACTGCCAAGCCAAACTGGCATTGGTGACCGACGCATCAGACACGGCTATTGGGGCAGTATTACAACAGCATAATAATGGCGGCTGGGAACCCCTTGCATTTTTTTCCAGGAAACTGAGTCCGTGCCAGACCAAGTACTCACCATATGATCGCGAACTTCTCGCGATCTACGAAGCTATAAAATACTTTCGGCACATGCTCGAGGCCCGCCACTTCACGGTCTACACGGACCACAAACCGATCAGTTATGCCTTCCATGAGCGGAAGCATAGCTGCTCACCCAGACAGTTCCGGCACCTGGACTATATCGCGCAGTTCACGACAGACATTAAGCATATTTCGGGCAAAGATAACGTCGTGGCTGACACCCTATCCCGCGTAGAGGAACTGAGTTTACCAATTAGCCTGGCTGACCTCAGTACAGCCCAAGACAACGACCAAGAACTGGCTCAGTACCTAGCAGGGGAAACATCTCTTCGCCTAGTAAAAAAGGACTGCCCAGGGAGTCAAAAACCTATATATTGCGATGTCAGCACAGCAAGACCCAGGCCTTTCGTGACGAAAGCATTCCGGCAGCAGGTATTCATAAGTCTCCATTCCTTAAGCCACCCAGGTCCAGCCGCAACCGCCAAGCTGGTAGCGGAAAGGTTTGTTTGGCCTGGCATACGGAAAGACTGCAGGAAGTGGGCCAGAACATGCTTGTCGTGTCAACGTGCGAAGGTTAGTCGACATGTGTCAGCACCATTAGCCACTTACGATTTACCCCGCGCCCGCTTTAGGTACGTACATATCGACCTAATAGGCCCGCTACCACTGTCACACGGAAACAGGTACTGCCTAACAGCCATAGACCGCTTCACACGGTGGCCGGAAGTCATGCCAATCCCAGACATAACAGCAGAAACTGTAGCAAAAGCGCTAATAACGGGCTGGATATCCAGATTTGGCGTGCCAACTGATATTGTTACAGATCGCGGCCGTCAGTTTGAGTCCGCTCTGTTCCAATATCTGGCAAAAACCACAGGATTCCAACACAAGCGCACAACCGCCTATCACCCGGCCTGCAATGGACTGGTCGAACGATTTCATAGGCAGCTAAAAGGGTCCATTACATGCCACGCAGATAACAACTGGGCAGAAATACTACCACTAGTGTTACTTGGCATTCGCTGTGCATACAAAGAGGACCTACAGACCACTTCGGCGGAATTGCTTTATGGTGAACCGCTAAGGCTACCTGGTGAATTCTTCGATCCCAGCGCCGTAGGAACATCAGACCTGACAGAATTTACGGCGCGCTTACGATCATTCGCTGAGAAGCTGAAACCCGTCCCGGCATCCCGCCACGTCAAACACAGGGTATTTGTGTTCAAAGACCTAGCCACTGCAGAACACGTTTTCCTACGTGAAGACGCTTCACGCGCCCCTTTCCAACCAGCCTACACAGGCCCACACAAGGTGATAGAAAAAAGCGACAAAGTTTATAAACTAATGATTAAAGGGAAACTAGTGACCGTCACAATAGATCGATTAAAACCCGCTTATGTGCTAAGTAACGAACAAGACGAAGATCGCGTCGCGACAGATACAAGACCATCAGGACGACCCAACTTACCATCAAGCCCACCCTACCAACCGGCAGTAACCACACCAATACCACTTAGCAATCCCACCCCGGGACTATCAACCTCACAACCAACGATCGCAGTTCCCAAAATAACACGCAGTGGTCGACGAGTCAGATTCCCGGATTATTATCACCCCTAACCAGGTTTCTGGGGGGGAGTGATGTGGGCTACTCCCACGTCATATCATAACATTCATACACATACATTTATACAAAACATTCACACTCAACACACATCCATCAAAGCACTACAGAATCAAGTGTTGTGAACTTGCACGTCGTTCCGTGGACACACACCACGGCTAACGGGTAGTGACGTCAGTGCCAAACAGGTTCGGCGGGGCGCGGCGCGCACGCAGCCGCGCGCCCGCCGGCCAGTCGAGACACCGCCTTTGCTTGCGAAGCCCGCGTCACCCGCGTCACTCGCTTACCGCACGCTTGCTTATTTATATAACGCCGCGAATATTAGCTTGCTTAAATCGCTAGTGTTATTGCCTGTTTTCTTGTGCTTCACCATCTGCCCTTCGCTAAAGACTCTGTAGTGTGTAGTGTGCGGAACATTAAAGAACTGTATCAGCATAACCCACAAGTGTTACCTTATTCCGCTCGGACACGACCTTTCACCTACCGTCGACGGCGATTAAATCGTGAGTACATACTACCACTAAAATACTAAAACCTAAAAATATCAATAACGTTACAAAAAAAGAACGATACAGAATATCATTTTCGTAGAAAAATATTATAAGTAACGTTATAGGTATCAGTAACATTATGCTTTGCGCTTGTAATAACGTTACAGATTCATTTGTAACGTTATTCTTCATACTTTTTCGTCATCTTATAAGTCATGAAGCTGGCAAAGTTGAATATCGAAATGAATAACGTTAGTATAACGTTATACTAATAACGATATATTGATAATATTGTTAGTGAACAGTTTAAGATTTCGTTCCATTTGTCAGTATCGTTATACCCAAGGAATTAATTTTGTTACGATCCTGGTGGAACGGTACAAATTATCGGTACTGGAGCTACGCGTAACGTTATTTTGAGTAACGTTTCAAGTCTCTAATTTCCACCTTATAGAATTTAATTCTAAATATTCTCTATGTCTAATAAGTAATAAAATACTATAATAAAATTATGTAATCAAATATCCTTAGGCTCATGATAAAAAATATCTCAATTTGAAAAGCTTTGTTCGACAAGTATACAGGTGGTAAGTACATTGACGCTTCGATTGACGATTCTGTACCACCCTGCGCTGAAATTTTTCTTCGGTTATTTAATAGTTATTTATTATTTATGCAACTGTTGAATAATAAGGGGTATTAAAACACGAATGTGGGTTTTAATAGGATCACATGAGTGTTTTAATACTTAATTATGTACAGTTGCATACAAGACTATTGCTGTTCCATACATTTTGACCGCGAAGGTTATTACACTTTTTTAGGAAACAGCTGTTTTTTTTTTGTAATCGACGACGATAATTGTCATCGCAGTGGGTTCCAGAATCATGTACTGAATCCATGGTAACGAGTTGCGCGTCGATCTGCCATCGTCGCCATCATGTAAAACAAACAGCTACAGAAGTTTGTTAAAAAAAAAAAATCAAAAATAAAAACAAATATTAAATAACATAATAAATATTCGTTTTTTACTGGAAACAATACAGTTATCATAATTATTGTTACATACATTTATAGGATATTAGACTTCAAAGACTCATCATAAACAGTTGCCGACTTCAATAATTTCAAAATCACGAAAAATTCATCAACTTTAGCTATGACTAGTACTAGGTACTTGTTACAAAAATAACCTACCTTAGAGGCATCGAAGTAGTAAATAATGAAATGAAAATTGATATACAGGGTTAAATTAAATAAGCTAGCGAAATTCTGCAGACACTGGTTTGATATTTCAAATGATTACACTAACACCCTTACTAATAAACGTTGTATAGCGTCTGTATAGTTACACAACGCTTTGTCTTCTTCTTTCGAAAGTCAAATTACTGACGACCGAAAGAGAGAAATCGGTGTGTAACAATTATCTGATATAATACGTTTATTAGTAAATCTTCAAATTAATTTGTTTTATCTATACAAATAAATAAAATTGGAGTGTCTGTTTGTAATATTAAAATAACTGCTTTTTACTAAATGCATATGGATGTATACACGGTACATATACCAAAATAACATTTTTTACAATTTTTGTCTGTCTGTTTGCACCGGCTAATCTCTGAAACGGCTTCAACGATTTCGACGGGACTTTCACTGGCAGATAGCTGATGGAATAAGGAGTAACTAAGGCTACTTTTATTTTAGAAAAAGAAATAGCCGCGCAAAAAAATTAAAACCCTTGAAATCCAATTTGTTTTCCGAGATGCACGCGAACGAAGTCGCGGGCACAGCTAGTCATGTTTTAATATCGGTACCCATCACGTCTGCGGAGTTTCGCTAGCTAATTTAATTTGACCCTGTATATCTTCAGACAGTCAATACCACGTCATGATTCTTAGTTCGGATTGGTGAATGTTTGTGCTACATTACTCTTCGCATATGTTTTCTCCTTAAGCATTCATTTCGCCAGAAATAAGTCCCTTGCGATGTAAGTTCATAATGGAGTCTGCGATGATCCGTGCTGTTTTCCTTAGGTACCCTCCGCTAGTGAGCATTACTATAGGAATGTTCTTCTCTTTGCATGTTTCGAATACAAACTCGTCTCTCTTCACTATGCCCTGAAAAGGACAAAGTATTCAAATAATTCAAAATCATTTACTAAATCCGCTGGGTTACTAAATAAGAACGTTCGCAGATTTTATGTAAGAGCTAAATGAAATGAAACAATAGAGATCAAAGGAGAGTGGGAAACAAATGTATGGGGTCTGGGCCCACCCTTCAATAGTAACATGCGATATAAAGTTTGATAGAGCTTTTTAAGCGGAACATTAGTTACTAATAAAACTATGGTGAAATGTTAGTACTTTCGGAGTTACAACGCTTTAAAGTCGGAAACAAATGTATGGGTTCTGGGCCACCCTTCAATAGTAACATGCGATATACCGTTGGATAGGGCTTTTTAAGCGGAACATTAGTTACTAATAAAACTATGGTCAAATATTAGTACTTTCAGAGATACGACGTCTTAAAGTCGTCTCAGTCTAACATAAATTCTTTATTTTAGACTGAGACGACTTTAAAACAAAAATATTAATTAATAGTCCTGGACATCAACGATAATTACATCATTTAAAAAACACGTGAGGGCCACGAATGGTTGATATCTCCCAACTCTTAGGTACCAAATCAAAGATATGGTGTGATATAATAGTTAGTATAACTCCGCAAGTACTGACTTTTAAGCTTAGACGTAATACTAAGTTTTATTATTTTATCTTATTTCTACTGAGAGGTGGGCCCACCATTACTTATTATTGTCCTTTAATATACCAACACACACGTCCTACAAAATAAACTACACCTACAGAAAGTAATCATACAAGATACGAGAGCCAGACAATAAAGAAAAACAATACGATAAGAATCGTATCGTTTTTGTTTATTGTCAAAACAAATACAAAAAGAAAGTATTATGTGAATAAACAATACACTCGAATCTAAGAAGTCTCAATCTCAGTCCGTGAACTCAAAACCGTGCAACCGCTGAACCGCGTGCAAGTCCTTAGTCCAGTCCAGCTTGGGAGGGATTCTTCTCGTAAGAAGATAGTCCCAAATAACCCCAGCTTGTGGTGTTTTTTCCATGAAATTATGTGGGCCGATCCCGGCGGCACTGCAATGCCGGGCCGACCCGCGACGGGAGTGGAGCGAGCCCCGAACATCCCGTCAGCTTACAAAAATCAGTTTAATATACTGGTCCCTCAGTGAGGGAACTTTCAGATATTAAGCTGAAAAGAACAGATACTACACTTTGATCTTAGCCAAAAGGCCGAGAAGCGATGCCAAATAATTGAAAAATCGGGGTGGTCATTCCCTCGCGGAGAATCTTAACACCGCGATTCAGAAATGAGCGTCAAATGCACAACGCCATCTATCGAGCTCAGGTGAAAACTTATATTCATAAAATGGGAAAACCGTACGAAAGTATATATAATAGAATGAGATGAAGCGTCATTTAATTAACACTTTTGATATTAAAGTTTATTTATTTTTATGTATACTATTTTATAATATACTATTATTTCCCAATATCTAACAAGAGAAGCACTTACATATTCGCTGATCCTCAAGTGCCCTAGTGGGTCGGTGTCCAGTATGTCAGTCCCGGCGTTATAAACTAAAATGTCTGGCTTGAACTCCTTCAAGGCTTCTTTTAGGTTCCTGAAACAATAACTTCATAATATCAAAGCGCCTGTAACTAGGACTAACAAGACAGAAGCTCCCTGTTTTTTGTACGTATATTAGTGTGCTAGCTGACATCTTAACTAGTATTTTAAAAAGAAAAGATTAGATTTTTTGTATATTTGTTTGTTACGCTTTCACGCTAAAACGGCTGAACGGATTTGGATGAAATTTGGCACATGGGTAGCCCATGACCCGGATTAGGACATAGGATCTTTTTATCCCGATATTCCCACGGGATCGAGACTTAGGCGGGTGAAACCACGGGAAGCAGCTAGAGGCAAAATCAAGTTCTTCTAACTGAACAGACAGCTGTATATGCTGTTAGCTATATATGTAAATGCTGCTGTGTCTCATTGAATAAATGAACTCCAGGCTGCTACTGAGAAGTTCCTAATGGAACAATATACAGTTTCATTTCGGCGACAAAAAAATGTCAAAAACTTGTTAAAATGTAGGGAAATTAGAGGTATTTTTGACAGATTGAGATCAGACTGTGAACATTCTTAAAATTACCTACGAGAATTACCCCTCTGGTAACCTGACTTTGGTTGGTAGTTTAGAAAAAACTTAGTTTAGACACCAGTCTCACAAAACTATTTAAATTTCAATTTATTTATTCATCAGATATAAGCTAACAGTTTACACCAAATCGCTTATATCTAAAAAAAAAAAAATATGAAATGCTGTTTTTTGGTAAGCGCATCACTAGAGAACGACTGCACCAATTTGGCTAAAACTGGTATAGATTTTTGATTGGATTTAATATGAATTAGGTAGGTATTGAAATTTCTATCCATCTCCTTCGTCGTGGGATCGAACCCAGACAGGCGCTTTGCTTTGTGTAATTTATATAATCACCACTGCTCTCAAAAACGGTGAAGGAAAACATCGTGAGGAAACCGGCATGTCCTAGAACCAACAATTCGAAGACACGAGACATCGTGAATGAGATTTTGCGTGCCCTGAGGGGAAAAGTTGGTAATACTCACTGTCTCAACTTGAGCATGTACTCCATATCTTCAACTTTGTGGCCCAGTTCCACTTTCTTCCTGATGGCTCGCTTCGCTACCTTGTCGTTAGGGTATATGTACTTGTTGTACATGTCCATTATGTACACCTCCGGGACGTCTAAGAAGTCGCGTTCGTAGCCGTCGCCCTGGAAAAAATAAAATAACTATACTTAGTTAAATAAAGAATTTTGGGATAATTTTCAAGTTATGGAACAACAAACTGAATGTCATACTTGTTAAAGTTCACATTCCATTGCAACCAAAACTTATTAGGATCTTTTTGTTAAAAATGGTCACTCAAAAATCAACTTAAAATGCTGATTAAGTGGCGATGGAATGTAAATTATATGAAAAAAAAAAAATGAACACTGCTATATTTAAATGAAAAACATACCTAGTTATTACTGCGGTCGCAACCGAAAATATTCTATATCTCAAAATCTATTGACTTAAATATAAAAGACAATTAGGAACGTCATAATCTTTTTAATTATGGTCATAATCTTTATATCTTATTAATTATCTTTTTAATTATTAAACCCCACACGCTTATATTCGTTGATTTTTTTTTTCATTTCATGCTTCGGTTACATGTATGGGGAGAGCCAATCCTAATTGTCTCTTTCGTGATTTCACTACACCGCTCTTTAGCGGTGCACAGTATACACCTTGTTTCCAATTATCATCGATATAGTGCAAATAGTCTTCGAGTAATTTTACTCGAGTAGCTTTACAAAGCCACTTGGCTTTGTAACATACATACAGACGGACATGAGGAAATTACAAGGGTTTCGTTTTTCCCATTTGGCTTCGGGACTCTAAAAAATGATTTTATCTTGGCCTCTGGGTGAAAAACGCACACAAACGCTGGCATGACGATTCAGACTCTTTCCTGACCGATTGGCCGTAACAGGCAGCAGACAAAGACGAATGGAAAAGTATGGCGGATCTTTACGCAGCATCAGCAGCGAGAAATTACTTATCATAATCAGCCTATATTGTTCCCACTGCTGGGACACAGGCCTCTCTTCGAGAGGGAGTGGGCTATAATCTACCAAGCGTGCCCAGTGCAGGTTGGTAGATGTCACAGTCATGTCTTCGAATTTTTGGTTCTAGGACATGCCGGTTTCCTCACAATGTTTTTCTTCACCATTTTGAGAGCAGTGGTGATGAAATAATTTACACAAAGTAAAGCTCCTGTCTGGGTTCGAACGTACGACCTACAACTCGTAAGTCGCGGCCATTACCACTGGGCCACCATTGCCCTCGGGAAAACCGCCCGACTTTATATCAGTTATCGTGCCCCCAGCGCACGAAGAAAAAAAAAAAAACCAGAAATAAATACCGATGAAACGAGCTGTGATGATGTAATAATAATACAGATTAAACGAGCTGTGTTATTTGGTCATATATGTATATACGACTCTGGCGGAATGGACACGAAAATATTTGTCGGATTAATCCGACATAAGCGGTTAAAAGGTTAAATAAAAAAAGGTATTACCTGATGAGCATCCAAATCCACAATCATAGCATTTTGTATAAGGTGATGTATAACGAGATATCGTATGAGCATGGTGATGTCTGCGTAGGGACAGAACCCCCCGCCCTTGTCAGCGCTGCAGTGGTGGAAGCCGCCGCCCACGTTAATGGCCCAGCCGCGGTCTAGAGCCAACTTACCTGCGAGAACTGAACCCCCCGTTTGTAGCCTGAAATTAAGAATTTATTTACTTAATAATAATCGTAAATTAATTTTAATCATTTACTGACAAGACAGGCAACGCACAGGCTAAACTGCTGAATCTAGAAGAATGAAATTTTGCACAAGAGTTCCTTTTTAGCCTTTAGTAGCCTGAAATTAAAAATGTATCTTCTTAATAATAATCCTAAATTAATTGTAGTCATTTACTGACCAACGCACAGCCTAAACAGCTGGATCTAGAAGAATGAAATTTTGCACAAGAGTTCCTTTTTTAGCCTTTAGTATTATCCAAACTTAATATTATAAATGCGAAAGTAACTCTGTCTGTCTGTCTGTCTTTTCTTCACGCCTAAACTACTGAACCGATTTCGATGAAATTTGGTATAGAGATAGTTTGAGTCCCGGGAAAGGACATAGGATACTTTTTATCCCGATATTCCCACGGGATCGAAAATTACGCGGGTGAAACCGCGGGGCGCAGCTAGTTATGAATATTTCTATACAAGACCGAAATGGTGCCATCTGCTTTAGTTATGAACTAGCTTCTGCCCGCGACTTTGTCCGCGTAGAAGTCAACATAATATCCTATATTTTCTATAGTGTAGCTTTCTATCAGTGAAAGATTTTTTGAAATCGGATGAGTAGTTTCATAGATTACCTCACATATCCAAAGTTACAAAAATTCCCTCTTTATAAAAAACTAGCTGCGCCCCGCGGTTTCACCCGCGTAACTTTCGATCCCGTGGGAATATCGGGATAAAAACTATCCTATGTCCTTTCCCGGGACTCAAACTATCTCTATACCAAATTTCATCGAAATCGGTTCAGTAGTTTAGGCGTGAAGAAAGGACAGACAGAGTTACTTTCGCATTTATAATATTAGTTTGGATGTAGACCAGACTGTCCTTTCCCAGGGTTCAAGGTATCCCCATACCAAATTTCATCAAAATCGGTCCAGCCGTTTCGGAGATTAGCCGGCAACAAACACAGTCAGAACCACAGACAAAATTTAAAAATCTCTTTTTTCTTTTAAAAACCGTATTTACTTACTATGCATTTAGTGAAAAGCTGTTATTTTGACTTTACAAACAGACACTTCAATTTTATTTATTTGTATAGATTAAATAATCATTGCCTGTACCTCATTGGCTTCAAGTATGCATACTGGACCAGCATGTTTGGGACTAAGGCCAGCACCGGGACTTCTGCTATCATAGCTACTTTGGTACTCCACTGAAAAGATAATATTTACATCACAATCAAAAACCATTGCAGCATAAAAAAATATTTATAAATTATTATTTCTTATTAAAATAAAGGGTGTAATAAAAAGACACTTAACGAAGCCGACAGCCATTTGTACTCCCCGTCATTGTAATCATTTTTTGGGAACTTTACCTGTACCTGGGAATCTTCATTTACGGAGATATTGAAGGTCAAAATTCCAAATTTTTCTGACAAGTTTTTAATGTTATATGTACATAACGGAGAAGGCATGTGTGTCTCGTTATTATCAGCCATATTTACACTACTGTGGGCGAACTATGGGTATGTGTTGGTTATTGCGCAATAGAAAAACGGTTTGCAGTTCAAATCAGATTATAATTTCACGAGCAATTTAATCACACTAGCAAATCACACACTATAGGTACACGATACAACCAGATACGGAACGCGGGACAGTTTCTGAGCACATGTTGTTCGTTTGATGTCCGATGTCCAAGAGCGCTCCACATCGTTCTGTCGCGCTGTTGTCGACCCCCCACGAACTCAGGCTAGACTCTGTCAAGCGCCGCCAGATGGCGCTGGCGTTCCGAATAGTCAAACGAATGACCGGATGCGACATACACATAAGCACAATGTTTTGCGTGTGTTACGTTGCGCACTACCGTAAACAACGAATTTTCACACCAAAAATGAAAGTCGTTTCCCAGTAATTATTTTTTCACAAATTTACTTAGTTTGATGTACAGAATGCGTAGTTGACGGCTATGTGATGGGTCTTTTTACATCCTGTATAGTCATTATTCTCTTGGATCAGCCTATAGCTCATAACATGATCATCAGCATATAACTTTTTCAGTTCTGGGACACAGCCTGTGTCCTGTGTCAAAGGAGGCCCGTGACACACAGGCCTTTCTGCTACAGGGAGCGGGTCAAAATCCAATACGGCCAGTGCAGTTTATTGCTCAAGTCAAACCACGTGGTGTGTCAAGTCTCATCTTTCGTGGCACTAACTATAACAGGTTGCATGTTGATGCCCCTGCCACCCTGTATTGTCTGAACCCAGTAGGCGGCAAAGTCAATTGCAGCATCAATATTTTATGCAGTTAAGATAGCAGCTCAAGACTTACTTTTAGAAAAACCTTGAATATTTATTGAAGTGACAAATAAGGGCAGGCTTGGAAATCTGGCGGTGGGTGCCCTTGGTTCTTATTGTTATTTGGCCCTAAGAAGGGCCGTTAGTGATGGCTCTGAAGAGCACCGTTTATGTGTATCATTGTGGTGAAAGGATTGGTTAGTTACACTCTGTGTTTAGTAACACAGAGTGTAACTAACCAATCCTTTCACCAAGCTAGCACTACTAAGCTAGCACTTAGTAGTGCTAGCTATCCAGGGCGCCCCAGGCTCTTTGGATCGCATTATGATTAAGTTAATGCCGATCGGGGAAGCTCCCTGCAGGGTTGAATGCCAAGGGTTGTTCAGTATGTAAATTTAAGTTTGCACACTTGTCTTGCAAATGCTTTAATGCACCACATACATACCAGACAAATAATGTAAGTTTGGGTACATTAATAATATTGACATTAATTCTTAATATTCAACGTGACTTACTTTTAAAGATTTCAGATATTTCTTGGTGTGAACAACTAGTAGATCACTCTTCTGTGCTTCAACAGGTCTGACTAAATGTTCATCTGTTATGAATTCTGCGTCTTTCAGGTACTGTGGAATGTGAGACAATTGCTTTTTTATCATTGATGTATAAAATCAATGTTTTTTATGTAAAAATATAAATTTTATTCTTTAACTTATTCATTGAATACATAATAAAGCAACTAGGCAACTTTTCATCAATACTTATCCATTGATATCTTATCACAGCAAGTGAAAAAAAACATACCTAATGGTTACCAGACATACCTGTACTATGTTGCCCCATTTCTTAGCATCGAATACATGAAACTTTTCCAAACCCATGAACGACACATTATAGTTATCGTCATACACCAGAGGCCACTGTTCGTCACTAATTTCGAAATATAAGCTGAAATCATTAATTAAAAAATAGACACAACATGACAGACCTTGACCATTTATAATAAATTGATTTGTGATGAAACGATAAAACCTTGCTATCAAAGTATATTCTTTTAACACAAACCTTGTCATGATGATCAAATTATTTTAATTTAATTCAAAACCAAACTTCTAAAAACATTACATTTCTGCTACAAATTTCCGACACTCCGCGAAACGCAATTTTCTATTTCGATTTTCGCGGACGTCAATTTGACAGTGCCGGACACTGTTCGTTCAGAAACAACGGTATGTTACATGAAAAAAGAAGATAACGCCAATAAGACTTCTTTTTCAAATTATTTTATGTTTAGGGCTGTTTAGGGGCACTAAAAAGAACAAAGACGTTAGTATGTTGATCTATGCAAAGACGAACCATTTTTACTTTATTGTACTTTCTCTTTATGCACTTATTTCGGAACGTAGTAGTCCTGTCGCCTAGCAACCAATGATGACGTTTCTGGGGCGCGAAATGTAAACAAAACGTGGACCCAAAAGCAGAAAGTTATCAGATTATTAAGTTTTCATATAATTTATAATGTTGTTATTATGTACAAGGGATAGTTCTCTAAATGTTCATGTTGCCTTGATCGCTTAGGAGTCACACTTGATTTAAAATATAATATGGAAAATACTACTTTAGAAGCACTTCAATCTGAAGTCGATTTTTACAGGGTAATTATTATGAAAATTATTGTTCTTGAGAGCACAATTGTTCACTTTACGATACAGTAATTGTATCTTTCTAAAATATCATTCACATTTGTAGGTAGGCACTTAGGTACCAAAGCAACAAGTCACATTTTGCACATCACATGTTTTCCACAGCAACGCGGTGCCACGCCTTTATTTATTTAAAACTACGTGGTTACCACTAGAGAATAATAAACTTTTAAATTCACAGCAAAACCAAACGGTAGTGGAAGAAGAAATAAAATCGTTGATCTCTGACAATCAGAAGCTATCCCAACAAGTGGGGATGCTGCTCAAAGAGAAGCTGGATGCTGCCAGAGCCAACAGCCATAACCAGGACAACAGCAAAGAGTTGGAGGAGCTGAAAAAACAAGTCTCTATGCTCGCTAAGGTTTTTTGTTGAATATTTTAACTTTTTCTAGATTAGGTGTAGGTAACATAATAATAACGCCTGTTGTACCCGAAGTCCGCAAAACCGGAGCAGCATTTTTTGCAGCGTACAGCGGGGCGGTTAATGGAACTGCCCATACACCGCGCCGCTGCACACTGCTAGAAACGCCCCTCCGAATTTACGGCCGAAGGATTAAGGACAGAGGCGACCTTACTACCTACACCTAAAATTCACCATTTCTGTTCAAGCAATGCAACTTAAATATTAGGGGGCGAGTCTATTGCCATCCAACGGGCACAAACCCAGACTCCGGGCTAATATTGAGAAATTCTATAGGAAAACCCAATAACACATCCCGATCTGGGAATCGAACCCAAGACCTTGTAGCCACAACAATCATCACAGCGTGACCTCATCGGAGCGGCATGGTGGTCCACGGCGGCGAGCCTAGATGAGTGCGCTGCTTTATCCTGAGCCGCCAGACTAAACATTGATAAGACCGCGTCCATATTCAGCATGGCAACATAAACAAGAGCAGCGTTGCGTTGCGACTATTGTTAGATTAAAATTGTATAGGGCACTCTTCCGAAGACCTTTGTAAGAGGCAGTCGACCCATGTTTTTAACCTGTGTCTTTATTATATTCAGTGAAAATATTATAAGATATACATCCATACATCAAGTAGTATTTCTTCAACCTTCTGAACACTCCAGATCCTCCAAAGTGGTGACCCCGACGTGATAAGCTGACCAAGCAACTAGCTTCCGCCACGCCTCTTTCTTATATCGTACATTATAAGTACTATCTATTGATTTTCTTGGAGTACGTACTTACCTACCGTCTGCATCCATTCTACTAAAACTGCCTACATTGGTATCTCCGTCTCCTGCACATGAGAATTTAAGGCCCTTGGCTCTTTCATCCTTTGCGTGATATGGCCAAATCACCCTCTGCCGTTACGTTACTCAAAGAGGTCTTAAGAGAACATGGCGTCATATTTGCGGTCTAAGAAACTACCTATACCCTGGGTTTTTCTACCTGGAATTTCTCAGTAGCAGCCCGGAGTCTGGATTCGTGCCCGGTTGATAGCAATAGGCTCTTACATGGGACATAAACATAACTGGCGAAATGTGGGTGTACTATAAGTACAGACGCCAGCACATCAACCTACCCGAAACTGTCATATTTTCCCAATCAACTTTGAACCTTATGCTTTAGTAATAAAGTTGAAAATCTATTAAAGAAAGGGGTTTGAAGGTTTTGGCCCTAAAATCAGCCGCCATTTTGATTTTTTTTCAGAATCGCGGTGCACAACAAAAGTTATATATTTAGATAGAGGACACTTATACAAACAAAAAATGTTACATAACATAATATCCTAAAGCGTCAGGTTTCGGAGTTATTCACCGAAATATAAGTCGAAAACAACAAGGATTTTTTTGTTTTTTTTTCCCTCTAGGTAAGCATATTAAACTATTGAGGTAATAGAAACGTTATGAAACCTTTATGGAGAAGAAACAAATGAAGAATAGACATTTTTTAAATAAATAATTAAACAGGGCAATTTATAGTTCGATTTTTAATCTGACAAGTGTAATGTTAAACTTCTATACTAAAAAAAAACGAAAACACAAAAGACTTAAATGTCAGATTAGTCTCTGGGATTAAAAAACGCCAGGGCCACCCTCCATACAAAAATCTTCTAACCCCTTTGACAGATTGTAGTAGGTTGATGTGCTGGCGTCTGTACATAAGAGGATTACAGGCGTGATGATATATGTGTAAAAGTACCTATCCGTTTTTCAACTGCAGGGAATTTCCTCTAACCTACGTAATTTTAATTTTAGGAAAGAGACTCGCTCCATGTATTGTGGCAAACATCGCAGAAAACCATAGATGCACTCGAAACTGAACTGAAGACTTATCAGAGTTACGACAATAGAGGGAAACAGGTAATAATACACCATAATAAAAGGCAATGATTGCACTCCACTGCTCCATATTGGCCTCTCGAAAGTTGACACCCCAACATCGTTTTCTCAGTCAACATCCTTATTCAAAACGTAGCTTCCAAGGAAAACTGCATAAAAACATAATATCTTGCAATATTTGGACATCGTAGCATAATCAGCCTACAATGTCCCTACTGACAGGACACAGGCCTCCTCTCTGTGTGAGGGAGTGGGCCATAGGGGGCCCAGTGCGGGTTAGTAGATGTCACATGTCTTTGAATGTTTGGTTCTGGGACATGCCGGTTTGCGGTTTCTTCACGATGTTTTCGTACATCGTTTTGAGAGCAGCACCGATTTGGATACCTATCTACATAAATTAACATAATGTGAATTCGACACCGTTTCTTACAGAGCTCCACAGAAGAAAGAAGAGATTTCGAACTAAAACTCGAGACAGCATTAACAGACTACATCGAGCTAGAAAACAAACATAAAGACTTACAAACAAAGCACACTATACTAGAAAACGAATTGAAAAGCAGAGAGAAAGAGATAACAACATACAAAGAGAGAGGCAAAGAATTAGAAGAGAAGTTAAGTGACGTCACAAAGAATTTAGAGGAGCATAGAATAAACCTGGCAGTGGAGAAGAAGAATAGCGAAGATTTGAAAGGGCATTTGGTGATGTGTCAGAAGGAATGCGTGGAGAAAATGAAGCGGGAGTCGGAAGCTAAGTCAAAGGTTAGGTTCTACGATATTTGGTAAATTATGAGATCTTGGATCACCACGTCTCATTGTCCCACTGCAGGGCAAAGAAAGGCCTTTTCTCACACAGAGGAGGCACCAGCATTGAGCAACTTCCGAATGACTGCACCAAATTGGATAATTCTTTTTTTGTTGTGTTAGCATTGCCAGGACAAGGTTTGTAACTTTGTATGAATGAAAATTACGGAAATTCGAAAAAAATTGCACCCGTGCGAAGCTAGTTAACTATAAAATCCAGGTTTCCTCAGACAGGGTAAGTAACTGACTCCGAACTCGAGACAAGTCAGTGCTGACCCGATATTTACCTAGTGTAAATTGAATTTGGAGTCAGTAATACTGACTCAGAGTTTGGAGTCAGTTACTTACCCTGTCTAAATCAGCCTTAACCGATGTCAGTAATGTGCAAGTTAAACTCAGATAGTAAGGTCACATTGGTAGGTACTTGCCCGGATTTGAAGCCACAACCTCGTGTATGAGAGGCTAGGCCTTAACCTCTGGGGCAACATGGTGTTCTTGTATTATTGTAGAAACCCTGCTAGTTAAAAAAATCGCCTATTTTTTTTTTACTAATTTTAATATCAGGTTGCAGAAGCATTACAGCTTTACGATGTGGTATCGAAGCAGAAGAATGAGGCTATCAAAACCATACAGGAATTAACTAGTAAGTTGAATTTACACACACATTTAAGTACAGACGCCAGCACATCAACCTACCCGAAACTGTCACATTTTCCCAATCAACTTTGAACCTTATGCTTTAGTGATAAAGTTGAAAATCTATTAAAGAAATTTGACAGATTGTAGTAGGTTGATGTGCTGGCGTCTGTACATACCGAGGTTCAAAAATTAATATTAAACTGCAAAATCGATACTTCTTGCCAGTGCAAACCTCAGCAAAAGAAATTGTATGGTTACTGTTGTAATACAAATGTTAGTTAAAATATTTTGCAGGAGAAATCGCACAACTAAAACATGCATTATCTTCCATAAGACGGGATATAGAAACATTCTGCAGAAAAGAAATGGATGACGCGAAAGAGAAATATAATGAAAAAGTAGCGGATATGTTGCAACATATCAGAAATCTAGATGTGGAGTTAGTGGAGAAAGGATTGTTGCTGAACAAGGCGTTAAGGTAGGTGTTATTTTTTTTATTTACTTTTTACTACCCGCTCCTTCTTACAGAGAGGAGGCCTGTGTCTCAGTAGTGAGAAAATTATAGGCATTACCGCAAAACGGGGCTACTTTGACTTCCAGGGTTACTTTGACAGGCGTTGCGCCAAAATCGGTTTTCACGTGTGCTCAGCAAGTGTGCGTGACCTCGAGTAATATTGCGCGAGGCGCGGGGTGTGGGGAACGCGTCATAGCTTTGTGATCGGCCTTGTCAAAGTAACCCTGGAAGTCAATGTAGCCCCGTTTTACTGTATGTATGTGTCCTATAATGTAACTGGTCTCGTAGTCGCAAGCGCAACTGCTAAGCGTGGGGTCCTGGGTTCGATTCCCGGGTCGGGCAGTGATATTGGATTTTTCCAATAGGAATTTCTTAGTAACAACCGGGAATTTGCCCGTGCCCGTGCCTCAAAAGCACGTCAAGCCGTTGGTCCTGCGCCTGATCTCTCTCCGGTCGTGTCAGATTGCCGTCCCATCGGACTATGAGAATGAGGGAAGAGGGAGTGCACCTGTGTCTGCGCGCACACTTGTGCACTATAATGTCTCCCGCTCCGAAGGCTAGTCTTCGTTGAGATTGGCCGCCATGGCCGAAATACAGTCCGGAGGACTTCATAATGATACCCACTGCTGATGCTGGGATACCGGCCTCCTCTCTGTGAGAGGGAAGGGGCCGCAATCAGCCACGCTAGCCCAGTGCGGGTTGATAGATGTCACGTCTTCAAATTGTTAGACTTTAACTGTTTTAAGACAAGACGGTTTCCGTATGATGTTTTCCTACGCCGCTTTGAGAGCAGTGGTGATGAAATAATTTACACAAGTAAAGCGCCTGTCTGGGTTCGAACGTGCTTCGAACATACGACCTACAACTAGTATTCGTACTGCATTAAATGTAATTGTTTAACTATTGCTTCAAACTATGAAGATTTACTCTTTCAGGGAAAACAAAATACTTCTAGCAACGAACGAGAGTTACTTGAAACAGCAGAAGGATTCACTGAAATCGGTAGACCCTAAACTTGCACTTGCAGAGCAAAGGGTTGAAGCTATGTTCCAAGAATTGGTAAGTCGGATAATGCAGGGTGGCAGGGCCATCGACCCGCAACCTGCTCCTATGAATTCAGTAGATTTGAAAAAAAAAATGCATTTGATAGCCCAATTCTTCTTGGGGAAGGCTATAGGCTACTTAACATTACGCTAGGGCCCTTAGGAGTCGAGCAAAAATAAAGTCAGTAGTAAAAGCGCGGGCAAGCGATGCAATGCGTCGGTTTGGGTCGCGAAACTAGAAATTTAACGCGGACGAATTCGCAGGCAGAAGCTAATTAATTATATATTTCCAAAAATGGGAGCCGTTTTAAACTAGCCCAAATTTCAACTAGTTAGGCCGGAGGTATTTCTCTGTTAGGCCATAAATCACCAATTCTTACGCCTCTGCAAATGCCACCAGATTACATATCTCAATATTTCCTAAGGTGTCCTCAGAAAGGCGCAACATCCAACTGGTTTGCGAGAAGCAATGCCTGGCCATAGACATGCAGAGAATACAGGACGTCCACGCGAGGGACACCAAGCGAAGGGACTGGGAGGAACAATTGTTGAAGACGCAGTGCGATGAACTCAAGTAAGATGCTAGGCTACTTGACGACAGAACATTAGTCTAAAAGAAAGACTTTTCGTGCCCAGGGCTGTCCAAACCTGATACTGTCCCGGGCCAATTTAAATTTCTAAATAGATTGAAGGGCCGCAGAAAAAAATAGTGACAGAAAACTTGTTGTCATCCGAACAAATATATCATTCGTTTATTTGGGATACCATATCCATCGGCAAAGATCTGTTTCTATTAAATCCACTTCTATTAAAATTGCAAAGGCACATCTACCACAATAGCCAAAAAAACGTCGATTAACAAAACTTTTCATAGGTTTTAAGACCTATCATGTCGCGGGCTGCACATACCTACTCAAGCCACGGGTCTTGCTTTGGACAACCCTGTCTTTAGCAATTGGTCTTTTTTCGTTCTTTCCAATAACTTATCTTTAATTTTTAATTGCCAAATCTGTCAAACTTTGATCGCCGAACGAAACGCAATCATAACAACAAAAACAGAGTCTTAGAACATTATTCGTCAGATATAAATGCAAGTTCATTCCAGGTTGCAAGTGGAACATCTTCAGAAATCTTTGGACGAAACCCACGAGATGGTCAACAAGCTCCAGAATATGCTGGCTTCTAGAACTGAACTTAATCAAAAGTATGAAACCAATGTTGTTGTTTACTATATAGACGCTTTTATCGTGCACGTCTTTCTACATCGTGCTCACACGTATAATTTCAACTTGAATGATGTAACCAATATTTTGTAACAATATTTTGATTTAAAAGAGTGTCAATGGTGTTTCTTGCCCGTTGTTCACCATAGGTACCTGCTACGCTTTGGAATGGGCAACTAGCTTCATCTTTCTGACTGACCGACCCCTTGACAATCCAAAAGTGCCTGTAAATGGTTTAATTGAAATACCAAAATGCTTTGAGTTTTTGAATGAAGGAGAAATATTGCTTATTGGTCCGTACTGGATCATCATCATTAGATACGATTCCTACCTTTGTCTCATGTTACTTGGGGACGGCAAAATACGATTTTTTTACCACTTTTCTGGATAGATTTTTTTAATGGCATCTCGCAGTTCAACCTCGGAGGTTGTCGTCTGCTTAACCGGACTTGCCTGTGGATGCCTCAATAACTTAAGGCCTCCGGCCTGGGTTAAAAAAAATTAAAAACTAAGCGACTACGCGCTAAAGGCACCCCCTATGGCTTAGGGTGTCGCTGGGAGAAGGCAGCAAGGGACAGGCTGGAACGAAATAGAAAAAAAACAAAAGTTATTTATTCTAATTAGGCTAAGAATCAGCAATTTTCGAACGTCAAAATTACATAACACAGTCCCCCAAAACATAATTTTCTCGATAAATAGAGTAATGTGTATGGTTATCTTAAAATCTTGCAAAAGAAATATATTTCCATTTACAATTGCAGAATGGTGACGACTAAAGAAGAAGAGGTCTTAGAATTGAACAAACATTTAGACAATCAAATGGAGCTCAGCAAAAAGTAATCACAATATTTTTTTTTAATAACGTATTCAGTAGATGTGGAATTAATTAGTGAAGCGCCAGGGTAGCCCGCGAAATTTAAATTTTCTTACGCTTTTTGCAATTTGCAGGTCAGGGTCAGGTTGTATATTGAACAAAATGTGATTTGCGAGCGTAACAAGTATTTACAGAATTATAATTATTAAATTCATCAATACCCTCTAAGTTCATATAATCATACATACTAGCTGCGCCCCGCGGTTTCACCCGCGTAAATTTCGATCCCGTGGGAATATCGGGATAAATAGTAGCCTTTATGTTAATCTAAGATGTCAGCTATTTTATTAAAATTGGTAAAGCCGTTTGAGCGTAAAGAAGTAACAAACATATAAACACACACACGCTCACAAACTTTCGCCTTTATAATATTAGTGTGATGTGATTGATTGATATTTCATGAAATGTAATTCCATTCCATTGACCTGCAAATCAAAAAGCGTAAGAAAATATTCATTTCGCGGATTACCTAGCGCATCCCCCTTAAATTATAATGGTTTTGCAGGTGGAAAGAATCCTATGTAGAGATGACGGAAAAACTAAAGAAGAAACTTGACGAAATGCAGAAAGAGAACCAAGAACTTAGATCAAAGTTAAAACTGCCATACATTGGATCTTCAGGAGACAGCAATAGCTAACGTTTCTACTTAGCCATTTTTGTATAGGACACTGACATAAAACGTGGGAGCGAGACGACACGATACTCAGCATCTAGAAATCCCGTACTAACGATTTATTGTCCTACTCCAACATTATATAAACACGTCTGTCGTTTAGTGTAGTCAATTATAGAAATAGAGTAGTTTTTTATGGCCGGGACAGGATTGTCAAAGTGCAGAACAGCGCAGTTTTCACTGCCAAAAGAATATCGAAGAATATTGCGCACATTGATGTAAAGTCGAAAATAAATAGATAAACTTTACCTGTACCTTTTCTCTGATCTCATTGATGCTTTCATGGTCTTTTCGACCTTATTTTAATGTGTGCAATGTTCAGATTTGTTTGGCAGTGAATACCACGCGGTGTTGTGCTTTGCCATAATGTGGTATTTTGTTACCCAAAATACAGGGTGACAGGGAACATTGACGCGCAAACTGTAAACATAAATTTAGCACAAGGTTCTAGAAATTTTTCGACGGTTATAAAAAAAAATCTGCTATTTCATAGAAAAGTGCAATACCTACGCAGTCAAAAATGTATGGATATGGCAATTTGTTTTTATGACAGACGCAAAAGATTAAAGAGTGTTCAGAATCATGTGCTCTGAATCCATGGTAACAGGTTGCGCGTCGATCCCTGCCACCCTCTACAGGATTAATAACAGCTACAATCTTGAAAAGACACGAGCTTTGAGTATGTTAAGTAAAAGTCCACACTTCATTTCTATCAGTTCTATTTGTAACCACAGATATAGATACACGTACACCTAGATAACGCAAAAGCAATTAATTCGCGTGCTAAAAATCTTACCAGCTTACGTAAAAAAATCGTAAGCCACCACTTTAGCGCTCAGTCCTGTGTACTGCTGGCTGGGTGAGCGTGAGCGCTGGTGCTAGGCCCCCGGGGGGGGGGGGGGGGGGTACCGCACGCGGCGGCGTTTGTATCGATTTGATTTCCCCATCACTAAATAGTGCGTGTGACGTTATAGTAGGTAACTAGGTAGTAAAAAAATGGCGCGCTAGGTTTTCATACAGATCGTGATACTTGCGTTATCCAGGTCTATCTATATCTGTGATTGTAACCATTATTTTACTATTTGTTACTACTGCAAAGCTCATCTTTCATTGCAAGTACTATTTACCGCTACTAAGACCCTAAGAGCTACTACGCACTGTCGACTAGTCGCCGGCGACTCGGTCCCTCGGCGACCAAAACATAGGCATCATCCGGCGACCAAGTGCGTAAACACCTATTTAAACTATAGTAAGTCACAGTCGCCGTCGACCGTGTCGCCGGCGACCAGTCGACAGTGCGTAATAGCTCTAAGGGAGGGCGCCCACTAGCAACTTAGTTGCCCAGCAACTTTTTTGTCTCTGTCGCTGTCTCCTCGCCGAGATTTGGATGATGCGCACACGGGAGCGAAGGCAACGCTGCTTGTTTGTTAAATTTTCGGTTGAGTGGCAACTGGCTAGCCGGCAACTTTTATGTCACCGTGCGCGTACTTGCTTTGCAATCAATAGACGGGCGATAGTTGCATCCAAATCAGCGGACAAAAATGTCTCCCAGCTGTCGCGTCGTTGCTTGCGCCCACTTTCATGCAAACACGTAGACTTGATGTGAGAAAATTTGTTGCGGCGACAAAAGTTGCTCGTGGGCGCCCCTAAGAGATGTGGTACACTTTAAATAGCTACCTCCATAATGTTTCCTTATATTTTAAGAGTGCTACCTCAGTGCAATACTTATAAATAATAAATAAATATTTATAATATTACTTACATTTTAATTTAGTTTTTTATTTACTTTCATTAGAAAAACTTACCAAAATACATAAATATTCTTGAATCAAAATTATGTAGGTAAACCCAAGAATTTGTTTGAAGTGTATATTTTCAAATTTCAACATAAATATAGATCACAATATGACTCTTATCACTTTACAATAACGCTTAAAGTCGTAAATCACGCCGCCACACACTCGGAGAACATACTTGGGAACCAGTACAATACTTCCTTGCTGTCCTGGGAATCTACCCATGCGAGCCCTTCTTTGATCATGTGGTTCAAAGCATTTTGTGCTCTTGTCTCGTTCCAACTGGAATATTAAAAATAAAGGTTAAAGCCAGCACATAATGAGTATTTTATCTAATTTATGAGGGATTTATTGTGCAATCTAAACTGCATCCTACACTATCAATCAGAATCTGAATCATTTTAAAGAATATTGCTAATCCATTGCTTCATATGTTCGACAAATTTGTCTGCTCAACAACGTAAATAGCGCAATGAATGTTGTAGAACTTTCAAAATGAAAGCCATTGCTACTCTGCCGCCGTAAGTAAAAGGGGCGCATCTGAGGAAAGGGAATAAAGAAAAATGAGCCTTAATGGTTGCGCCTTTTTTGTTTAGTGAAAAATGTAAAGAAAATAAACCTTTATTTTCTTTACATTTTTGGCCGATATTCGTCATTTTCGCTTGCTGCGGCAGTACTGTTAGTGTGTTACTCAATTACCCCACTGGTCATATTCTGAGTCTACAAGAGTTTTTGTTCACCAACATTCAGTTTTGCTGCTAAAAATAACATGGTGATTCATCAGCCTTTTAATAATAATATAGTAACAATTTTGTTAGCACTTGTCCGCGAATGCGGCGGAATACCACATCCTGCGGCGAAAAGCTTTCTTCCATCACCAGGTGCAGGTAGCATGTTGGTATGCGCACCACAAACGCCTTAAAGTTGACGTTGCGATGCGACTCCAGCAGCTGTACTCTCGGCGCGTACTTCAACCTTTGGCGCACGTACGTCACGATGATTCCGCGACCCAACTATGTTGGGGTCGGCTTCCGGTCTAACGGGATGCAGCTACCAGTATTATACATGGAGAAACTGCCTATCAGACAACAACATCCACAACCTAGTTACCGGGTTATTCAATTCTTGAGACTGGCTGTCAGACTTTCGGGCTTCTGACGCCCCACAACGACACAACGGCTTGACATGCTTTCCGAGGCACTGAGGGGTTTTGGTATGTAAAGATAGTCACCTATCCATGGACCAACCGCGGCAATGAGCAAATAAAATTTCTTTCTTTCTTTCTTTCTTTCAACCGTAGCTTAACCTGATCGATCGACCCGTATGTCTGTTATTACTTAGCAAAATGTCACGGTGATTGCAGCATGTTTTTATTAACACCTGTATAATATGCTAAACATTTGCTTTAGTTAGCTTCACTTAACCCATAAAAAACAGTTGATATATTCTGTAAAAAAATTGCATCATGAAAACTTGGTGAAGTGAGCTTGAAGTGAGCTGTCAACAGAGTCAATCCCTAGTACCAGGTGAAATGACAGCTCAGTTCACCTATGGCTTTACAAAGACATTTTTACAGAATAGACCGGTAGAGTAGGCTACAGGGAAGTCTCATCTCTCTAGCAAATATTGTACTAACTAATTTAAAAATATTTCCTTACCCTAAATCATCAGTAAGTATACTAAGGGACACCCAAGCAGTGCCCAAGGTACTTGCTTTCTGCAGCACTAGTGTTTGATCCAGGTTCAGCTCACCAGGTATTGACTGAACCAGCCATTTGCCTTTGCCTATAGGCACCACTGTGAATCTGAAAAAAAAAATAGTCTACATTTGAATTCAGAATCTTCTGAGATAATTATCAAATCTTGGAACAACAAACTCAATGTCATACATGACAAAGTTCAAATTCCATTGCAACCACAACCTTTTTAATAAATATTCTCAATTAAAAATCAACTTAAAAGACATAAAGCTAAAGTAGATAGTTGAATAAGTGGCGAAGGAAAGTAAATTATCTGAGATTAAGAATTGAGGTCCTAAACCAAATGGCCCACAGTAGGTTACTTGCAATGAAATAATTTATTGTTGTTCTCTTTTCCCTCATAATAATGGGCATGAACTATCTCAAGTGAGAATAGCTCATGATACCTACATAGTGGTGTTTTGTGGTACTGGTTTCCGCCCGCGGCTTCGCCCGCGTGGTATGTAAATAAAAAGTAGCCTATGTACTTCCCCATGGTTCAAAGTATCCCCATACCAAATATTTAAATCAAAATGGGTCCAGCTGTTTCGGAGATTAGCCGGAATCAAGATTTTGTCTGGACTTTAAGAGACTGTGACCTCTGAGTTTGTTTCGGCCTTTCTTCTCAGAGTAGTCAGATAAGAAACGCCGACCTCATCTAGCTTAAAAAAAATATGATTGACATGTAAAAGTGTTTTTACAAACCTACTTACAAAAAATAAATCATTTATCATTTATTTATAACAAACAGACAGATTTTTTTTTAATTACAAACAGGTACAGTCGCCACTGCCGCCGGCACATCAAGCTACCCGAAACTGTCCCAATCAACTTTGAACCTTATGTTCTAGCGATAAAGTTGAAAATCTATTAAAGAAATTTGACAGATTGTAGTAACTTGATGTGCTGGCATCTATACATAGACTGGTGGAAAACACCAACACCTCATTTGTGCTTTGCGGTCTTTCTGGACATTTAGCAGGCTTTTGATTGTGTATGGTACCAGGGTCTACTGACCAAAATAAAAACCAACATATCTCCTAACTAATTTCTACCTGTTTCTATGCTTCTAGCTCAGTAAGAGATTCTTCCTAGTGAAGCAGGGAGATGAAGTCACAAATCTACGTGGGATTCAGGCCGGAGTGCCTCAGGGCAGTGTCTTGGGTCCCACAATGTACCTGTTATTTACTGCTGACTTGTTGTTAGATAGAAATGTCCTAACAGGCACACTGAATTCATGGTTTCAGATTTTTTAAGCATTTCAATGTTAATAATACAAAAGATTATCTAGTAACTCACCCATTCCCAAATATTCTTAGTTTCTTAACAGCAACCAATAGATCCTCATTGGTTATTTCCTGGTGAATCTTGCTCCTGCCTCGGGCAGCAACGAGCCTTGTTCGCAGTTCCTCCAACGTTATGAGCCCTCCATTCTTGTAGTTTGTAGCCAAACAAACTTCTACTATCTGTACTCCTATTTCATAGTAAAAATCACCAATTCCTGAAAAGTGAAATGAGGTGCTTACACACAATCTTACAATTCCTATGTGGGACATTGCATTCATTGAGTGCATATCTGTCCTGTGCAACATGCGGACCAGCACTGGCTGGTTTGAGACTGTAGCGACCATCTATATGCCACAAAAACATTGAATAGATATAAAGTCAATAGGATTGATTTATTTAAGGGAATTTAGTAAAAAATATAGTGGAACACACTATATTGAACCACAATAAACCAGTTTGCTTCTTTCCTAAAACATTATTTTACTGACCACATACAATAAGTACCCATACCTATTAGTGACTGCTTCTATTCTTCTCCAATATGCTTTATGTGACATGTAAAAGTGTTCTTTGCAACCAATTTACAGATAAAATGTTGTATAACAATATATCATTTAGCTGTACATACTGTAGTAGTACCAATCAACATTAGCAGAAGAAAAAGTATTTCCTTCAGGCATGAACAAGACCTCGATGGTATGAATAGGCCCGCTCTGGACCAGAACAAGCCTATTCAGCAATAATAAAAAAAAACATAGGTATAAATACTGATGACTAGGCAGCTTGGTCCCTGACCCCAGCCTGTTCCACAAGGAACAAAAGAAAAAAACAAATATTGTCGACCGTAGGTTGAATTGAGGTAAGGGACAAAATACAATTGTTCAGGAGAGGCCGACAAAGTTTTTTTTCAGACGTTATTATGGGGCTGATTCGAAATTTGGATCCAAAAATCATTAGGGTAAGGGACATTTTCTTAAGCTAGAATTTTTTCATATTCACCATTTGATAGAGCGAAAAATTCTGAACAAAACTATACTCAACTCATTTTGGGTATTTTGTCCTTTACTTCAATTGAACCTACGGTCGACGATATAAATTATTTGATTGTTACTTTTTGTTGTTTTGTTTGAATTCGAGACCTGTGAGAAGCAGGAACGAAATTTGGTTATATAAAACTACAGAAAATCACTGGACACCAACCTAACACTGACCAGAATCCCTTGCCAGAAGCTAAAGGATCAACGCCGATAGCCGCGCACATCTCCTGGAACTGCCTCCTAAACTGTGCGTTCTTCTTGATCTCGCTCTTGTGTTTAGTCGCAAATTCTTCTAAATTCTCCCTAAACACTTCCAGTTGTTTGGACATCTGTTGAAACTGATTTTCTTGGATTTCAGACCCTTTTTCTCTATATTTCTCTTGTTCTAGCTTTTGTTTTTGAATAGCACCTACTCCAGCTCGACGCCTCATGATTGCTACTAAATTTAAGATACTTTATACAGTAAAAAACACTAATTAGTCACTTATTTCTTTCCCACTTTGCTATTGCTACGCTTCTTTTCTTAGTCTGTGTCCTGTGTACGCTTCGCAACACAGAGTACCTCTCGTCAGAGAATAGTATATTCCTTGCAGAGTACACTATAATATAATTATTATACTGATTCGCAACCTCAAGAAGAACAACATCGATGATCACCACGACATAATATTGTATCCCTAACGGGATGACCTGACCACTTTGACATTGACAACTTGATAATCATTTTTTTTTTAATCTTTATTCATGACCATGGATACATGTCCCTCAGTCGTAATCACTAAACATACTACTCTTATCTAATTTAAAAGTACAGACGCCAGCACATCAAGCTACACCTAACTGTCACATTTTCCCAATCAACTTTGAACCTTATAATTCAGTGATAAAGTTGAAAATCTATTGAAGAAATTTGACAGATTGTAGTAGGTTGATGTGCTGGCGTCTGTACATAAAGCCATGGTACAATTATAATGCATAAAGCAATAACAAGTACGTACAAGTTCATCAATGGTTTTTACCGCTCTGAATACGAGCTAAGGACTTATTATATTACCATAAATCTTAAACTTTTTTTTTATTATTATAATAAGTCCATGATAATTATTACCTGTCAATGCTGTCGATTGTCATGTTTGTCACTGTAATTTCATCCATGAGTCTATTCTATTCATTGAGATAGGAAAAACTAAAATACTTTTCTATGTCAATGATTCTAAGAAAACATTTTAAGCAAAATGTTTTCTTTTACAAAAGGTAGATGGCGTTGTCCCTAATAAAATGCTCAGAACAATGATTAAATGAAAGCGATTTGTTTATTTATCTTCTTTTTTTTTCTGGAGTAGGTAGTTATAAGAATGATAGAATGCATGGTAAGAATTGTGGTCCGAAAATCTGAAGCTAGATTCTGGCCATGGCCAAATCATGCAGCATACCTAGTAGGTACGTCAGTTTAACTCCAGCACACTAATAAAATTCAAGTATTGTCCGAGGAGAGATCAAGAAGTTTATAGATATATAAGCTTCTTGGGAGAGATCACAACGTCCAACGGTCCAACAGTCAGTCCTATGTTGTGAATTTCGTAGAATTTAACTGTCGACTACATTTCTATGCTATCGACCCTACAAATTACATGTCAGCATACCTAATCCTGCAGCCCTTAGCCGAATTTATTTGATATCGGCGCAGCATGTCTTCTTACATTCACACGTACACATTTACGCCTTAGCCGACACTGTGGCCGACACTGTGGCCGACACTGTGGCCGACACTGTGGCCGACACTGTGGCCGACACTGTGGCCGACACTGTGGCCGACACTGTGGCCGACACTTACGGCCGCCACGACTACGCCGCTATCAGCGGCAGCTTAGCACGGGGCGGCGAGCGGTAAAAACAAATACTTATACCAAAATGTATGAACCATGCCACGATCTGCCACGATGCACAGCTCGCCGCGTCAACGCTAGACAAAAGAAACCGAGCCGCTTGCCGCTAAGGTCAAAAGTCGTGGCCGGGCGGTTACATTGCAAGTACAGACGCCAGCACATCAACCTACTACAATCTGTCAAATTTCTTTAATAGATTTTCAACTTTATCACTGAATCATAAGGTTCAAAGTTGATTGGGATAATGTGACAGTTAGGTGTAGGTTGATGTGCTGGCGTCTGTACATATTCCTAAAATTAAAAAAAAATACTACAAAGTGAAAAATAACTTTAATTTCGGAAGTCGGTGTCGTTGGTTCCGCATTTTCGTTTTTTGACACCGACTTCCGAAATTAAAGTTATTTTTCACTTTGCAGTATTTTTTTTTGAAGTCGGTTGTTTTTTTTTTGTAAAAAAGTTTTTATTTTTCACTTTTTAGTTGTACCTACCCCACACAAATTCAATTAACCCTAGTGCATTAAAAAGAATTGAAGACACGACTCGAAGAATCATCCAAATTCGCATAGAAATGTCGGAGATGCAGTACATTTACGCATATAACTTCGTACATAAGAATAATTACCTAATATATTATATACTAAAACCTTCCTGAAAGTATGTAGATCATATTTGTAAAAGAATTATCAAAATCGGTTCAGTAGTTTTTGAGATAATCGCGGACATACAAACATACATACATACATACGGGTCGAATACAGAACCTCCTTTTTTTTTAAATAAAAAAGGAGGTTCTGTATTCGATTCGGTTCTGTAGTCGGTTAATAAAAAACCCATGATGCAAAACTTCAATGATAGACGGTCTGAAACTAATCGTAATTTATCATTCATAGGTAAAGCTCGAGGAAATCACGGGAAATTAAAATAACTTTGGATAAAAACAGTTAAAAAACATGCGAGCATTTTTCACTCTTTTTTTTCAAAAATATTTCCCGATTGAAATTATAGTAATTCATTCTGTAGGAATACAAATACATAAAAAGAATGTGCCATCCCTGGTGGGGATCGAACCCACGACCTTTGGATTAGAAGTCCAACGCGCTATCCTCTGCGCCACAGGGACTGATGAATGACTAGTCAAAATAACTGTTTAGTAACTACAATAATGAAATATCATACTGAAAATACATCATATTCAATTATTTGTTTGTTTAAATATCTACAATGTATTTTTATATTTTTTCTAATTTATTTCATTTTCATAAACTACATTTAAGAGGTATTCTGTGAAAAGAGTATATATAAAATTATTCTTTAGTCCATTGTCATTTTCAACCGGAAATGTCAACAAAACAACAAACCTCAAACGTCAAAATCTGTGTTTGGGAAGTTTGAAATTTCCAGTGAACTGTTAAATTATTTGGAATTAAATTATAATGTAGGCACAATTACTGATAAAAGCAATTGTAAAACAATAAAATGGAAAGTGGCCTCACGAACGAACCCAAGCCTGCTGTTGCAGAAACTGAGAATGTGGTGAAAACCAATTCTGCGGACTCTTTTCAATCATACATCTATGAATTGTTTGAAAAGAATGGTATACTCACCGATCTGAGAGCGTACTTACGTGGCCATATCGCAAATGTATTAAAAAGTGCACATACTGGTAAGAAATAATCGAACAATTCATAAAAAAGTCTTGCTTTTTCCTATCGTTGTATTCCCGGCGTGTCCCATTCCCGTGACATGAAATGCAATATTTGAAGCATAAACAAATGCTTGTCTCCCTTGCCTACGAACAAATCCTTATCTCCCATCCTTGTTGTGAATGCTGCATTTGTTTTAGATTTTGTTTATATTTTTGTTAGGCTACTAAGCTCAAAGCTATATGTTGCATATTTTCTCATTAATCCTAAGATCTGAATAACAGCTATTCACCATAGCATAGCATTTCAGAGCAAGATGCTTGGAATATTCCGAAGATTATAAGCAGTCAATGTCAAGCACTTGGGAATATGCTTGAAGATCCTGCAGAAGTCTTTGCTTTACTTGGAATTTCAAAAATAGATAATAATATTACAATATTCCATACTTACATTATGTAATTTATTGCATATGCAGGGGCTTGTGGCAGATTAATAACAGCCACACAGGACGGTCGAAGTCAAAGAGATTTAAGATATTGTAAATAATTTAATGTCTTTGGTTGAAGGTTTAGCCATGCTTGCGGCAGTTGATTCGTGATTAGGTACCCATTACATATCGAGACCCCTCTGTGCCTCGAAAAGCATGTTAAGCCATTGGTCCTGTCTGTCATTGTTAGAGCTTCGACAGTCATTACGGGTAGTCTGAAGACTAAAGTCTGACAACCAAGTCTTACCAAGGAGTAATGTGTTACCCAGTAACTGGGTTGTGCAATTTTGATAAGCAGGTTGCTCCATGTAAAATAATGGTACCTAGGTATTCAGCTGCATCTGGCTAGAATGGAAGCCGAAACCAACATAGTTGGAAAAAAGCAAGGCAGCAAACTATGCCCCCGTTTGGCAGTCAGATAATGTTTCCTCTTTTTAGCCTTCCTCCAATCAACTGATTCTGCCAATTATAGTGTTTTCATTTTTTTTTAAACTTTGCTGCTGTGTTACTACAGTAATTTAAAATATTTTTTTTTTTGTAATTTCTAGGTGAACCTCCCCTCTGTCAGAAAAATTTCATACAACGCCTGGACCTCACCTATCAAGCAATGAATATTTTAATAGCTGAATATCTGATACGCTTAGTAAGTACATACAATGGATACTTTGTGAGTTTATTACATTCTATAGAATTGATCATTGGCCTGAAAAGGAGGTTGGTATACTTGAGCATTTGCAATTTTATTTTGTGAATGTGAGAATGTAGCCTTGTAGCCCTTGTAAATTGTAGATTTGTAGACAATGTTCTATTTTGTTAAGTACATAAAGTACTTGTTGACAGGCCTGCTCTGCCCTCCCTGTTAACACTGTAATTTGAAAACATTGTAAAAGCCAATGATTTTTAAAAGAGGAGTAACTTAAGAAAAATAAAAAAAGTATTTTGTTAAAAATGAGCTCTTTCCTCTGTTTGCCGTATGTTATTACTTCCCAGAATTTGATCCTTATTACACTATCGAATGGTGTAATAATACAGTGTGTTTTTTTTTTTCAAAATCAATAGGTTCGATTCCTGGTTAGAAGTATTGATTTTTCAAAAATCCAATGATGCAGTTTTAGTTTTCATCAAAATCGAGCCCGCGACTCCTTTGAGTACTTTTCGCTATTCCTTATAGTTTAGAATTTGGCCATCCACGCCCACTTGGAAAATTCACCCTGTATATTTATATAAATATTTTTAACACGCATTTATTAGCTTTACTAGTAACTAACAATGTAAAAAAATCTTAAAAGTCAATTTTAAGTTTAACCCACTTCAAATTAAATTGTCGTATCTATCGAAAAACTTTATATGTATATGTAGTTTGGATGACAAAACTATAATTTGGTATCCTGGAACTGATCTGATGATGGAGCCAGGAGGTATATAGTGGAACTCTTCGGTGGCTCGAGTTTGGTCTCATATGATTTGTTTTGAGTCCAATTTATTGCACGTGGTATCGAGGGTCTGATGATAGAGCCAAATCATGAATTAATTATTTCCTCAATTTTCGTTATTGCACCTGCCACTGTTTGTCTCTGCATTGTGATGCAGAGACCGGTCGCCGGTCGGTCTGATTGACTGGTAGAAAATTCCTATGGCATTTATTTATTTATATATACTTTATTGTACACCACAAAAATACATAAGGCATTAAGTGTGCCTCTGTACATTTTTTTCCACTGCTAGGACACAGGCCTCTGTAAGAGGGGGGCATAATCCACCACGCGGGCCCAGAGCGGGTTGATGGATGTCACAAATGTCTTCGAATTTACTGATTCTAGGACATGCCGGTTTCCTCACGATGATTTTCTTCATAGTTTAGAGAGTAGTCAGTAGTGTCTGCCTGGGTTCGAACTCACGATTTAGAACTCCTAAGTCACGGCCGAAACCACTGGGCCACCACTCCTCTTAAATAAATAAATACTCTAAATCTAATATCAAGTAAATAATGCTCTTACTCTTCCTCTGGTCACAGAATACTTAATAGTGCTCTGGTTCTGTTTGTCTAATCTGAATCAACCTTTACATTATTTATTATTAGCCTGTGACGTCCCACTGCAGGGCAAAGGCCTCCCTACTCTCTCATGAGAGGGTTTAGACAAATTAACCCACCGCGCTTGTCTAGTGCGAGTTGGTGGGTGTACAGTGGACCGCCTGACTGGGTCCGTGGGCGCCGCCTGTGACGTGCTAGATGTTTGTCAGCCGCCGCCCTGAGTTGATATCCTGCACTAATATCGACTGTTCCATCCGAGCCTATTTGGGTGTATTTATCCCATAGCCTACAGGTGGCGTTCTACATTTAGTTCAATACTAAATGCACGACAGTTTAAAGTCATATCGAGGACTATTAACCTTTTCATAATACAACCTTTACATAATACGATTTATTTTCAGGAGTTCAGCTACACTTTCTCAGTCTTTGTGTCTGAAATACCACTGGCTAACATGGTGTTTGGGTTTGCTAAGTCTTTGATGGAAAAAACTGATGAAAACCAGATGGACATAAGGTTCCAGGAACCGGATGTTTGGTCTATACTAAACTATTTAGGTACTTACACCTAATTTCTGTTTCTATGCTGCTCCGGCACCCTTAGGCAGGCCGCATACGTCGGTTTCAGAACGGAAAATTTAAGTACGTGTGCGCTGGAGAGAACATTTTGTATGAAATGCGTGCATTCGGGGTCTCCGAATCTGAATTCCGAAACTGAATTCCGAATCAGGAAACCGGACGTATGTGGCCTGCCTTATTATGTAACGCACTATCGATCGCAATCTGAATCATTTTGAAGGATATTACTAATCTATTGCTTCAGATGTTCGAAAATATGTCTGCTCAACAACCTAAATAACGCAATGAATGTTGTTGAACTGTTAAAATGAAAGCCATTTCTGCCACAGGGCTGCTGGGCATTGCAAATTGTGGCAATTTCTTTTTGTTCTTTATTATCAAAAGGGGGTTTTTATACATACGGATAAGCCACCTCGATATGGACATTATTAATTCTCTACTGCATTATTCTAGAGGTGAACCCTAAATTATAATATGTGTTCATAAATAGTTGTCCATAAGTTTATCCTTCATCATTTTCCAGGAGTGCCGTGTGATTCGCAACATGCTACGAATATTGTACAAATGTATAATAATGAGAAACAACATCCGTTATTGCTGTGCATATTGAAGACTATGCCTATGTTTAAGGAGTTTGTAAAGCCTCCAGAGAGTAAGTTCATTTCACATTCCTTGAGGGTCTGAGCGCACTACTGCGCCTCGACCACGAGTAGCCGCAGCCGAAACCTTGGTCGCAGAAGATCCAACACGGACGTTCATACTAAAGTTCAGTCGCATCCAAAATATGTTTGTCACCTTAAGGGGGGATGCGCTAATTGATGAAATCAAATGGGAAGAAAGCACATGTCCATGATTTGTGTAATCTATTTTCTACAGGTCTATCAAAAGATTCTGTGGCAAGTTCAAAGTCCTTGGACAGCGCTGAAAATGATGCTTCACATAAAAATAATTTGTCTCTAATGCCAGAGTGCTGCCACTGGACTTATTGTAAGAACTGTCAATACAAGGCACATACGCTCAAAGAGAAATATAAGACAAAGATAAAATATATAACCAAGGTAGGTTGATTTTACTGCTTTTCGTGTACAAGCTCTAGCAAATTTCAACTCTATTTACTTATGTTTAGGATTTAAAATGGACTTTAAACTGTTATAAAATTTGAACAGCTGCATTTGGATTTTGCGTGTTAAGTCACTATCAATGTTTAGATGGGTAGAGGAAATATACTACAAAATAGAGCATGTAATGATAATCAATCCATTTGTTATTTTCTTTTGCATGGTGATAGGTACATCCATACTTAATATTATAAATGCGAAAGTGTGTCTTGTCTTTTACCTCTTCACGCTTAAACCGCTGAACCGATTTAGATTAAATTTGGTATAGAAATAGTTTGAGTCCCGGGAATGGGCATAGAATAGTTTTTATCCCGATATTCCCACGGGATCGACACTTGTGCGGGTGAAACCGCGGGGCGCTGCTAGTAGTTTATAATAACGAGGTGCCCAAAACCCAATATTAGGACGCCAGTTTTAATGACGATATTATTATGATTATCAACATGTTGAATTAATATTCAGCTTACTAAGGCGCTCCACACACTGCACCGCGCTCCGTCGCAGTGAGCAGATAACGCGCCCCCGCGCGTGATTTTTTACATACAAATTCAACTCCCGCGCGCCTAAAGCACCTATTTTCAGTTCCCTAGTTTTGTTTCTTTTTCCTTACGATGTTTTTCTTCACCGTTTTGGGAGCAGTGGCGATGAAATAATTTACACAAAGTAAAGCGCCTGTCTGGGTTCGAACCTACGGCCTACATCTCGTAAGTCGGGGCCGTTACCACTGAGCCACCACTGCTCTCACAACACAAATAACTTGTATTAGGTTAAAATTTCTTCAGTCAGTTTAAAATCGTAGTTACAAAGAGTCATGAAAATGGATTTCTTTCAGGATATTAATAAAAATAAAGAGAATACTAACATAGATCATATGAAATCGAGGAGCCTCATTAAAAATATCAGCATTATGGAGAAAGGCATCATTGAAGAGGTCTTTAAAATATATATTTGTTTTATAATTTTCATGCCATTAGTTTGAGTATTTTTTTTATTTAAGTTGTGTCTGTAATGTGGATTATAAAGCATCTTGTATAATATACAGGGTCTAATTAATTTAGGTAGCGAAACGCCGTAGACGTGATGGGTATCGTTATCTAAACAAGATATAAGTAATAAAAATGATTTGATGGTTTTTTTTTTGGTTTCAACGACCGCTTGTGTTACTTGAAGTATGAATTGAGAAATATTTTTTTTTTGAAGTGAATACCATGTATGTATGTATGTTTGTATGTCCGCGATTTTCTCAAAAACTTATAAACCAATTTTGATAATTAATAATAGGTACATACTTTCAGGAAGGTTTTAGTATATTAGACATTAGGTAATTATTCTTATGTACGAAGTTATATGCATAAATGTACTGCATCACCGGCATTTCTATGCGAATTTTGACGATTCTTCTAGTCGGTGTCTTCAATTCTTCAATGCACTAGTGTTAATTGAATTTGTGTGGAGTAGGTACAACTAAAAAGTGAAAAATAAAAAACAACAGACTTAAAAAAAATACTACTAAGTGAAAAATAACTTTAATTTCGGAAGTCGGTGTCAAAAACCGAAAATGCGGAACCAACGACACCGACTTCCGAAATAAAAGTTATTTTTCATTTCGTAGTAGGTATATTTTTTTTCGTTGCTGATTATTTTTCTTGTAAGTATATGCGTTTTTCTTTTATATTTTTTACCATCGTCCTTATTTTGGTGGTCTGATTGATTTCTAAAAGTTTGTGCTTCTATTTTAATGCGACCTTATATACCCGTTATGTCTGCGTAGTTCCGCGAGCTAATTTAATTTGAACCTGTAGTGCTAGCGTAATGTATTCATAGATTAGTCTCGCAATCAAATTTTTCTTTGTTGTCCGAGTTAGAGTGTTCTCGTTTGCGTCATACATGTGTGTGGTAGACTGCTTTTATCTTGACGAGGCGTTTTATTATTATTTATTTTTTTTGTTGGCTCATATTGTCCCACTGCTGGGCAAAGGCATCCCCAAATCCTTCCAGGAACTCTTTTCCCGCACCACCTCGAATACAATATTTCCTCGCTTTAATTTATAATAATTAATTAAGGCTGCAAATATGTTACGCTGACGTCGCGTCGGTCGTAAGTAACTTAGGGCCAGTTTCTCGGACGAAAATTATCGCAAAATTAATATGACAAATTGTCAAGCGCACGTCAACTGATTGAATGATTTATCAACAGCCATTCGCAGCATTTAAATAGGGGGCGAGCCTATATTACCATCGAGTTATCACAAAGCCAGACTCTGGGCTGCTACTTGAGAATTCCTAACGTAAAAACTTAAGGCGCTTACATGAGCTAAACGCAAAAAAACGGTAGTTTTCGAAACAATAAAAGTATATGATCGCCTACAGTAAACAAAATCAGAAAAATATATGATATTCTTCAGGATATTTGCTAGATAGATAGTGTTTTGAAAACACAATACAACTAATTTGGTACGATAGAAAAAAATCATGAACATACCTCTAAAAAACTTTCTTTTTACAATAAAAACCATACTAATATACATACAATCATTCTGATTTTTTGTCAGATTATTCTACAAGTAACATACTAAAATGATAGTGTTTTATTTTTTTATTTAAAACAATAGTTTTTTTGTAAATCGAATATTCATAGTTCCGAACATAAAAAGTGCGCATGTGTGCGTGAACGCCCGTGTAGCGACACTGCCGGCCGAGGCCTGATGCTATACGGACGTGTCGCTCTTTTCGCCGCACTATTTCCGTCAAGATTGTTATGTTTTTGTTAAGTTTTATTTGTAAATTCATTGTTTATTATTATTTGCATATCTTCTTTCCGTAAATATTTTTATTTCGTGTAAATATAAAATACTTTTAAGTTTGTTATGTATGGGTGCAAGGCGCGCGCCATCTATTGTACGGCGAGTCCCAACTCCCGGGCGTTTCACTTGTGTCTCCCGGCAGTGGTCCGCGTAACATAACAAAGTTAAAATAGGGTAATAATTTGTAAATAAATGGGAAATATAATGAAACATTCCGTTAGAGGACTACAAAACGTTCATATAAAACAAAAGCCGAACATAATATGAACGAAAGTAAAAAGTATGAGCATTTTATTTTTAACTGAATATTTTTATTTTTGCAATAAAACTATGAATTTTGGTAACATCTAAGAAAGTGCAGTCATTTTGCATAAGGTAAGTATTTTCGACTCCGCGTACATCTGTCACACCGGCGCATGTGGACGACGTGTAGATTTGTATTCGAGAGTCCCCGGGTTCGATTCCCAAGGTTACGAAATCGTACTTTCTTATTTAAATGTATTTTGAATTTTTAGATAAATAGTGTTTTGAAAACATGATACAACTAATTTGGTACGATAGAAAAAAATCATGAAGATAGCTCTAAAAACTTTCTTTTTACAATAGAAACCATACTAATATACATACAATCATTCTGATTTTTTGTCAGATCATTCTACAAGCAACATACCAAAATAATAGTGTTTTATTTTTTTAGTTCAAACAATAGTTTTATTGTAAATAGCATATTCATAGTTCCGAACATAATAAGTGCGCATGTGTACGTAAACGGTAAACCCCCGTGTAGTGCCGGCCGAGGCCTGATACTATACGGGCGTGTCGCTCTTTTCGCCGCATTATTTATATGTACATACATTCATTGTTTATTATTACTATTTGCATATCTTCTTTCTCTAAATATTTTTATTTCATGTAAATATAAAATACTTTTAAGTTAAAATAGCGTAATAATTTGCTATCAATTATATCATTTGTAAATATGGGAAATAAAGTGAAACATTCCCTTAGGAGGACTACAAAACGTTCATATAAAACAAACGCCGAACAAAGTAAGAGCATTTTATTATTACTGAATATTTTTTTTCACTATGAATTTTGGTAGTTTAAGAAAATGCACTTATTACGCATAAGCTCAGTTTTTTCGACGACATACTCAATCGTTACATTGGCTTATGTAGACGACGCGCAGGTTTGTGTTCGAGGGTCCCCGGGTTCGATTCCCAGTGATACGAAATCGATTTAATTTTATTTAAATGTATTTTGAATTTTTAAATATATTTTTATAAATAACTAAAAAAACGTCTACAATGTAATTATCTTTCACAGGAGAAAGAAAGTCGAAAATATCAACGCAGAAGTTACTTCTAATGCGTAAGTACCTACACGTTTTCTAAGCCATTGTAACAATAAAAAAAACCTAAATTTATTAACAGACCGCGACTTATTGATAATGTGCATAAAGAAATCACAGATTCATCCGAAAATTGCGATGAAAATTATCACAAGCAAGAGTTTAATTTTTATTGATTGTGTTTATAATAAATAGAAATCATAATAATTATGTATGAATGTTAGGTACGAGTACCTAATCCTTGAGGCCGTTTACACATCTTTTGATTTTTGAGTTTTGATAAGATCTATCAAAACTCGCCGCCGCACAGTGGTCTGAAAATCGAGCTCCATACTCATAGAAACTTAAAGTACGGAAATAAAAAAAC
The DNA here is from genome assembly GCA_945859645.1 of Amphipoea oculea. Lineage (NCBI taxonomy): Eukaryota > Metazoa > Arthropoda > Insecta > Lepidoptera > Noctuidae > Amphipoea > Amphipoea oculea. Next base: position 16,921,576 of record OX243865.1, on the reverse strand, counting down.
AAAAATTGTAATGGGTCTAGTACACCTCCCTTTACGTAATATTAACGTATGGATGGTATCAGTCGCTCCACGCGTGAGAAAAAAAAGTTTTTTGTTTTTTTTTTTTATGGGAGAAAAGAAAACACTTAATGTACATTTTTTTGAAACTGAATGGAACTGATAGGCTGGAGCTCACACGAGCTATTGTACCATACACGGCCATCAAGATGACATACAATTCATGCACCGTTGGGCGCCGCTTTGCACGTAGCAAATTTTTGAAATTTTGTGTTTTCGATATGTGATTTTTCAAATCTTTGACGTGAATAAATGAACTTGCCGATCGATTTACTTATACTATCGTTACTTTTAGCCTGCTTATGACCTTTATGATGACAACAATTAAAAATTATGTTGATTATAAGTACCTATACGTTTTTTTTTTAATTTCATTCCAAGAACTACTTAACTCATTTAATCACCGTTGTAGTGTATCTATTAAATAGATATGTAAACACTGTATCATTCACACAAGCGGGGTAGCTGCTGTCAGTTATGTTATGTCATCTGTCAGTTACGAGGAATGGCGGGAAACAGACAAAGTGAAGCAGGCTATATACGATGGCGCTTGGTGTGGTAGTGAGCCAGTGAAGTGATATGTTTAACATAAGTACGGAATCAACAGGATTCTACAACCGTGATTATGGTTGAGTTATAATTAGATACTGCTTCAATCTGAGCCTCAATCAGAGCCTGTTCTTCCACGATGTTCAACTTGTTTTCGTTTGAAAACTTAAAATAAATTGGTCAGCAGAACATTGTGGAAGATGGCTTTGGATTCTCCCATACCTTTTCTTCGCCACAAACTAAGCGCAGAGGCACAAAAGAACACATAAACATACTGGAATCGTCTTCGTCTGCCATAGTTTGCTTATACAAACTTTGCCCTGAAGCACCATCAAAGCCATACTTGCATATAATTGTTAACTCTTTGCCATCCAGCGAAGGTTCCACACGTAGGAATTTTCCAAGCTTTGCACAGTTTTATCCAAAATTTAGCTTTACTTTTACCTCTCCTTCCGTGATGTACAATGGTAACTTTTGGAGGGCAGCAGTCCTTCTTCGCCTCAAGGATGGCAGTATAAGAAGGACACAGTGGTACTCCTTCTTCTTTTGCACAAGATCTTAATGTTATATACTGCCACTTCGAAAGCTTCAATGAGGTCAAAATAAATAAAGCTTTATCAGCGGAATATATAGGCACAGTTTCCTTGGGCTTTAACAATTTATCCTTGTAGCCTCTTTGCTCCGAGACTAGTTTAACGATATCTGCTAAGTATATTCTTGTCATGTGCTTTCAAACCGGTTGCATGAGCAAGGCTTTCAGTGCTATACGTTAGGAGGTCTTCCGCTCTCCTTCTCTTCTGTAGCGGGCTTAGCTCTTTAAATGATTTTCTCGGCCTCACAACTGATGTTGATGTTCCAACACTGCACGTCTCCGGTGTGTAGGATGTTGATGCACCCTCATTTAAAACAAAGTCAGAACTGGAACGGGTTTGCTGCTCTACTGACACTAAATAAGGGGTCATCTTTCCTTTCATGATCTCAGGCCATTTTATGTTCTCTTGCAGCCATGTCTCATACTTTGTTATGTATGTACATCTCGTGCGATTACACGAGATCCATTTGTTCCTCAACGAACAAACATAAGTCTGACAGAATTGTTTCAATACCCTCTTTTCATTTTCTGACAAATCAATAGTATTCTCAAAAACTTCAAATAAAACATTGGGCTGTAAAAAACAATTGTTGTTTGTCACAAACATGACAATGTCCAAATTGGTATCACAACCTTCCATCACAGCACAATAAAAAAAATAACGTAATAAGTTAGCGCGCACAAGTACTGAGAGCTACTGATAAAAGTAAGCTCAAACGTCCTATTTTTATACATCTACCCTCATTATCGTTCGCTATTCTTTAATTAGGTTTTACAGACTTTAATATTACAGACAATAGAATTTTATTGTGACTAGGGCCCATTTGGCCCTGCTAGAGCTGGTTGATGCTCATGTCATTGGTATATAATTATAACTCAACCATAATCACGGTGATTAAATGAGTTAGTTCTTGGAATGAAATAAAAAAAAACGTATATAATCAATATAATTTTTAATTGTTGTCATCACAAAGGTCATAAGCAGGCTAAAACTAACGATAGTATAAGTAAATCGATCGGCAAGTTCATTTAACCTCGTCAAAGATTTGAAAAATCACGTATCGAAAATTCAAAATTTCAAAAATTTGCTACGTGTAAAGCGGCGCCGAACGGTGCATGAATTGTATGTCATCTTGATGGCCGTGTATCGTACAATAGCTCGTGTGAGCTCCAGCCTATCAGTTCCATTCAGTTTCAAAAAAATGTACATTAAGTGTTTTCTCCCATACAAAAAAAATAAAAAACTTTTTTTTCTCACGCGTGGAGCGACTGATACCATCCATACGTTAATATTACGTAAAGGGAGGTATACCTGACCCATTACAATTTTTGTTTCTTTATTTCCGAACTTTAAGTTTCTATGAGTATGGAGCTCGATTTTCAGACCACTGTGCGCCGCCCGCGGTGCCATACTATTATATTCTGTGGCGATGCCGCTGTATTGGTTTCTCTTGGATTTGTATGAGCCCTTGCGGCGCGCCGCCGCGGCGCCGTGTGTTCATACAAATCCAAGGGTGACTGATGCAGCGACGACGCGACGGCGGTGCCGCTGCAGCTGCGGCATAATGTGTAAACGGCCTGAAAGATTAGGTACCTAACATTCATATATAACTATGATTCCTATTTATTATAAACAAAATCAATTTTAAATTTAATTTCTTGCTTTTGATCATTTTCATCGCAATTTTCAGATGAATCTGTTACCTATTTCATTATGCCCATTATCAATAAGTCGCGGTCTGTTAATAAAAACATTAGGTCAGAATTTTTTTTATTTTTGTAATAGCTTAGATAACGTGTAGGTACTTGCGCATTAGAAATACCTAACTTCCGTGTTAATATTTTCGACTTTCTTTCTCCTGCAGACTTTTTTTAGTTATTTATAAAAATATTTAATAGATATATTTAAAAATTCATAATGACATTTAAATAGAAAATTCGATTTCGTAACCTTAGGAATCGAACCCGTCCCCGGGTTCGAATCGAACCCGGGGACTCTCGAATACAAATCTACACGTCGTCCACATACGTCACTGTGACAGTTGTACGTGAAGTCGAAAATACGTACCTTAAGCGTAATGACTGCACTTTCTTAGATGTTTCCAAAATTCATAGTTTTAGAAAAAAAACACTGCAAAGTGATAACTTTTATTTCGGAAGTCGGTGTCGCTGGTTCCGCATTTTCGTTTTTTGACACCGACTTCCGAAATTATAGTTATTTATCACGCTGTAGTGCTTTTTTTGAAGTCGGTTGTTTTTTTTTTTCTTTCTAATTGTACCTACCCCACAAAAATTCAATTAACACTAGTGCATTGAAGAATCATCAAAATTCGCATAGAAATGCCGGAGATGCAGTACATTTATGCATATTAACTTCGGACATACTACATAAGAATAATTACCTAATGAACCTAATGAATATAGAATAACTACCTAATGAATATACTAAAACCTTCCTGGAAGTATGTAGATCACATTAGTGAAAGAATGATCAAAATTGGTTCATCAGTTTTTTAGAAAATCTACAAATATATACACAAACATACACACATACATACATTACATACATACATACGGGTCGAATACACAACCTCCTTTTTTGAAGTCGGTTAAAAATATTTTAAATTTCATTGAATCAGTTTTATTTCAAAATCACCCACATCCTTAAGTTTGTCAAGTCACACTCAAAACGAATAAAATTTATTATGTTGTCACACATAACTACATAATTTGTGTTAGATCTTTAACTTATTTGCACATCGTTTCCGCGCCATCTATTAGAATACTAGGGCGTAATCTCACGAAACCGTTACTTCTAAATCTCATGTATGCTTTATGTCATAATTGTGATGGGCGTCGTCGTTAGATGGCGTTTGCGTCGATTTTGCATATGTGTGCATGCCGGGAAATCGAACCCAGGACTTCACGCTCAGAAGTCGCGCTTGCGGTCACTAGACCAATAAGGCAGTCACATCACACATGCAAAAATAAACTAAAATGTAATTATGCAAAATTGAATTAAGGAGATTATAATAAAACAATTTTTAGATGTTCCAGCAATTGAAGTCGGTGTACGAGACGGAGGTGGAAATGGTAAAGGTGGAGGAAAATAAGAAGGTGAAGCGATCGATGGCGACCCACGCGATTCAGCTGCAACAGAAACAGAACGAGGTAAGTCCTCGTACCCATCGGCGATTTTTATCGCGCACTGGATTGTCAGCGCACTGCTGAGCGCCAAGAGTTGAAATTCCAACTGTGTATTTTTTTCTTTTTTTGACGCGCTGGTATCCACTCTGGATTCTCAATGCTCTGCTCAACACCGAGAGTTGGAAATCCAATGCGCGAAAAAAAATCACTACTGCGAACCTGTGCTAAGACCACACTGCTTTGGTTTTCGGGAAACGGATTATCTATTGCCAGCACTTAAGGCGAACGGGGTAGCCCGCGAAATTTACGAGTCAGTATCATGTTGATCAAAATATAGTTCGCGACCGTAACAAGTTATAAAAATCCATCCGGAATTTCTCAGTAGCAGCCCGGAGTCGGGATTTATGCCCAGTTAATGGCAATAGGCTCGCCCCTTATTACATGAGACTTCAACATATCTGGCGAAATGTAAAGGCAGGAGTGTACCTGTACACGCTATTTAAGGTACACCCCTGCCTCACCCTTCAGTGAATACAGGCGTCATATTATTCATATTGTATTTTACAAATTTTGATTCTAGATAAAGATTTATTGTCCTATAGTTGGAGGAGACGTTCAAAGCTCGCGAGGTAGAAATGGAACGCAGCGTGCAACGTAAGAAGAAATTCCTCTGGGGCCTGGCGCGCTCGCTGCGCGACCAGCACCAGCATATGACACGAGCGATGCACGAGGTGCGCGCCGAGACAGAACGCCTGGAGCTCAAGGTACGAATACACTTTCTATGATAATTTAACATGCCACTAAATCCATTATACAACAATACAACTTCATGTATAAAAATTACACCCGTATGCATTGAAGACTCCATAATCTACCATAATATTTAATCGCAAATACTTCACACCCTTCCTTAAGCAATAAGTATCACAATTGATGCTGTGACGATAGTGACGAACTTCGTATTTATGACTAAATCATACACAAACATTGTTCTCATGTATATAAGTGTCTTTGTGTCTCTTTTGAGAATCTTTATACCTCGTATGTCATGCCAAATGCCCATGTAACACCCACTCTCCTGAATATGGAAGACCCTACACTTGAAGTTGTGGACTTAATATGTTTTTACCTAGGACAAACTGTCCAGTTAGGTAGGTCCAACTTCGAGAAGTCAATCGTCGAATCAGACTCGGCTCAGAAGAGACTGGGAAGCTACGCAATATCTTCTTGTCCCTCATACCGCTCTGTCTCAAGATGAAAGTCTTTGACCAGTACGTGTTGTCAGTGATGACCTATGGCACTGAGACGTGGTCGCTCACAATGGGCCTTGTTAGAAGGCTGAAAGTCACCCTAAGGGCAATGGAGAGGGCTATGATGAGTTTCCCTACGTGATCGAATCTCAAACGAAGAGATCCGCAGGAGAACCAAGTTAACCGACATAAGTCGAAGAATTGCCAAACTTAACTTGCAACAGCAGGGCACATTGCTCGCAGCACTGCTGGCCGATGGGGCTGAAAGATTCTGGAGTGGCGACCGCGTACCGGAAGGCGTAACGTTTGAAGGCCCCCTACAAGGTGGACTGATGTACTTGTGAAGGCTGAAGGAATCCACTGGATGCGGGCAGCACAGTACCGGTTGAAGTAGCGGCAAAAGACATCCTGGAAGGACTTGGAGGTGGCCTTTACCCAGCTCTGGGACAGCAAAGATTAACAAAAAAAATCGGTTGCAAAGGAATTTCAACGTTGTTATGTATGCCATTGTCATTTGTCCCAAAACTAGATCATTATGTAAGATTCTGATTTCAAGTTTATCTATCTCATCACCATCATTCAGCCGAAAGACTTTCACAACTGGACATAGTAGGCCTGCACATCGATCGATCTTGAGCTTCCCACATCCAGCGGATGCCCGCTACCTTCAGTAGGTCACCGGTTACGCCACTTTTACTATAATACCTATTTCGCCAAGTACGCGGATTATCCTCGCCCCTCCCTTAGATTGTATAATTGTTTCCTACTATTTAAATACCCTTAAGATATACTTATCACGTTTGCGGACAATCCGCATGACACAAACGACCTTAATGCAGTAATGCAAAATCAATCCATGTTCACAGGAAAATAGTCTAAAGACTCAACTGGCTGAAGCAGAACAAATATTAAAGAAACGCGGAGAGGAGATGCGATTACAAATAACGAACGAACTAACTATCTTAGAGGGTCACCTCGAATCTATGAAAAGGGAGAGAGAAAACATCTCACGCCAGCGCTCCGAACTAGAAGACATGAAAATTATTCAAGATTCAACTAGCCAAGTAATTAAAACGCCCAATACGGAAAGCGAGGAAGCTGTTCATTCACATTACAATTTATTACAAAACGAACTAGCAATACTCAAGCTGTACCTAGAATCTTCTCGAATGCAACCGAAGTGTGTTATCGAAAGGGCAACGATCACCGAGGAAAGTGAACCGGTGTCGCAGACCCATTTGGCCTTAAATAACAGTCAGGTGAACGAAAAGTGTTCCAAAACCGATGAATTTGATGGAAGACTCAAAATGAATCAAGTTGTCAATGATTTTAGAAAGAAGAATGTTAATTTCAGTCAGGTATGTGCTTGATCATTATTTTATGTGGTGTTTTAAGACAGCAGAGAGACCGCTCTCTGCTCTGCTGCTAAGTCGCAGTCGTTACCACCGGGTGTCCCAGTGGTAACGACTGCGACTTACTAATCGTAGGTCGTAGGTTCGATCACAGACAGACACTTTACTTTGTGTAAATTATTTTATCATCCCTGCTCTCAAAACGGTGAAGGAAAACATCGTGAGGAAACCGGCATGTCCCAGAACCAAAAATTCTAAAGCATGTGACATCTACCAACCCGCACCGGGCCCGCGTGGTGGATTACGGCCCACTCCCTTTCACAGAGAGGAGGTCTGTGTCCCAGCAGTGGGAATATTATAGGCTGATTATGCTTATGCTATGACAGCATAAGCCGAACAGCACCTCAATATCGCAACACACTTTCAATCACAATCCGAAAGATTCGTAATCCATTGTTTCATATGTTTGGAAAAATCGCCTACTCGACGTGTATAACGCAATGAATGTTGTTGAACTGTCATAATGATATTACCCCGCACTTTCCCAGTGTGTCAACTCCAGTTGCACACCAATTTAATTACTCTGAAGGTCCAATGTTGACCTTAGGAATTCATCTGCTGCTAATCATGAGCTCTTCTACATATATACACATTATACATTAAAGTCGCGTTTCGTGTCTATCTCGATGTTTTGTCAAGTCGTAAAAACTGTGCGAAGCAGAGGCGGGTCGCTAGTCTACAATAAATTATCATTATTTATCCATTTATTTAGCCATTGACAGCTTACAGACCAAAATTGCCTAAAGTGCGTAAACCGTAGTCTTTATTCTTCCATATGTAATCAACATCATTTCAGTGTTTTGGGGACTGCTTCAGTCAAAATTAAATACTTTTTATTCATAGTCATTAACATGTCACATAACATTTATTTAAATTGCGGGCACATAAAAGTCATTTTTGAACGACAAAATTTACAAGAACGTAGAATTGATTCTAGTTACACCTTCCAAAATTACTAGTTTCGTATGGAGAAGAATGGGCAAGAAATTCCACAGTACTCTTTTAAAAGTGTTTTACAAAATTTGTGTATACATATTTACAAATATTGTAAACGTAGACGATTTTCCCAATTTATTTTATTTTTTTATTCCTACCCAGTCGAATTTAGACGAAATCTACCGCGAGAGGAGTAGAGAACGCAGCCAGTCGTCGAACTCCAGCGAGGTGGGCGACACGGCGGCTCCCGACCTCGGCCTCGAGACGGGACGCGACCGTGACTTCATACAGCGTCTGATGGACGAAAACGATAGGCTCAAGGCGTTTGTCAGACAGGTACCGTAAAAAGCTTTGGTTTTTTTTAGTTCCCTATTACCTACTAATCCTACGCCGTCTGTATACGTACGCCAACTGTTAGTGTTAAGGCTGTATACTGAGTCAAATTAAATAAAAAAACATGCATGCGTTATGGTTATCGATATCAGTTTCAATTCGCGATTGCAGTATTTGGTAGAGATCGACCGGAAACGAAATTCAGCCTGATTTTATTTCGGTCGAAATTCGAAAAAAAAAAACTTTTGTTCATCGATAGTTTTTTGTTTGGTAACAACATAGATATATGAAAGAAGGAGACATGCCCGGTAGTTGAAAATGTACCAGAACCCGATGTCGCTAGGTTGGCTTCAGCACCGCGCCACTACTACACATGTAGTTCAGGAAAAGCAATAGACACAAAGTCGCGCCCACACTTGCAATTCATAAATCAGAACGTACTACACAATCACACTATATGTATATAGTGTGATTGTTCCCTATATACAGGCATGCCTAAATTGGGAATCTAATAACTCAATATATTTTGCTTTCTTTACTACGGACGTCTGAAGTAATGTTTCTAGTGAGGTGATGGAGCGGCCCTAGTGTCTGTAACACAGGTTAATTCCTAGCACGGAACTGGGTTTGCTCCACTATCCGCTATAATATTCCTATACGTCGCTCATAATGTAGTATTTAAGTAACCTGTACTCAAAGTTGTTTGAAATAAAGATACATTATTGCATTATTACATTACATTACATATCACACTATTATTATAAAGGCGAAAGTTTGTGAGTGTGTGTGTTTATATGTTTGTTACTTCTTCACGCTCAAATGGCTGGACCAATTTTGATAAAATTTTGTATGGAGGTAGCTGACACTCCGGATTAACATAATATAGGCTACATTTTATCCTGATATTCCTACGGGATCGACATTTACGTGGGTGAAACCGCGAGGCACAGCTAGTCAATTATAAACCTTTCTTAAAACTAGAGAAAATCCATGGTAAAATGGTTAAAAGATTAACCCTGTACTTCTGTTACATACATACATAATCAGCCTATAACGTTCCCACTGCTGGGACACAGGCCTCCTCTCTGTGAGAGGGAGTGGGCCGTAATCCACCACGCGGGCCCAGTGCGGGTTGGTCCACGCGGGCCCAGTGCGGGTTGGTACTTCTGTTACTTCTGTTACTTTTATAAAAATGTATTATAATGACTGTTCCAGCGCCGAGCGCGTGCGTCCCCGGCGCCGCGCCCGCACACCGCGCCGCCTGCGCCTGCGCACGCGCACGTGCCCTCGTGAGTACACTGCTACACCACTGCTGCAAGGATCTTTTGGCGTTCGAATAACAACAAGAGGCCTACTCTTGGCAATATGGGAATGTGACTTGGGTTCGGCGCAAGACGCTTTCTTCTTCCATTCTCAAAAATTGACCTCAAATGTCATGATTTAATAAAGTAGTCATTCAATAGGTTTATACGTGGGACACCCAGTAAGTTTTGCGAAAATAATAAAAATTCTCTAGGATAGGTAAATATTTTTTTATTAAATCTTTTCCAAGTACTTTCCACTAGCCTCTATACAAAGTTTCATGCACCTGAACCAGTTTTTGAAACACTTTTTCCACGCTGACAGCGCGTCTTCCAGCGACGAAAATTGTATCCCTTTGAGCTGTTTTTTTTATTTTCTGGAATAAAAAGAAGTCACACGGCGCTAGGTCAGGGCTGTAAGGAAGGTGACCCAGGAGTTTGACCGGCGTGCTGTCCAGGAAGTCCCTCGTTTTGAGCGTGGTGTGCGAAGACGCGTAGTCGTGGTGGAGCAGTAGCCCACGGAGCCCTGTGTTTTGGTCGCTTGTTGCTCACAACAGAGAAAACTTCTGCCAAGCATTTGGTAGTATACCATTCAGCGTTGATGCTCCTTTGGTTCCGTGAAGGAATTGACACCAAGTAGCCAGTCAAATTGAAAAAGCTCGCGATCAAAATCTTCCCCCCGCTTCTAAATCGCTTCACTTTGGTAGGCGTTGATTCGTTTTGAAACACCCAAACTGTCGACTGGCGCTTCGTTTCTGGGTCGTATTGATAAATCCAAGACTCATCACCTGTAATGATGTCGTATACACGCCGAGACGAGCCTGCTTCAAATTTGTTTATCATATCACGGCACCATTCCACCCGGGCCTGCTTCTGAGCATCGGTGAGGTTGTGCGGCACCCAGCGTGAAACTACCCTCCTCACGCGTAGATGCACGTGTAGAATTTCGTGAAGAATTCCCGATCAAACCTGCAGTATGTACTGAATCTCTTGATACGTAACTCGCCTATTGTCTTCGATTAGATTGTTCACTGCTAGCACGTTTTCTTCCGTAACAGCCGTCAAAGGGCGACCACTTCTTTCTTCATCCGCCAAAGTTAGTCGACCGCGCTTGAATTCGTTATACCAAAGATACACGGCTGCTTTAGAAGGGCCTTCATCCATGAATGCCATTTGAAGTCTATCGTACGATTCGTCCGGTTTCAGGCGACACTTGAAATCGTAAAAAATCATAGCGCGAAAATGTTCCCGGAGCAGATTCATTTTTTAATGAGACACGATAATTTAAATTAGCTCGCAAACAATCTGGAGGGAAATTTTGAAATTGGAACGTACCTATTTTTATTTACAAATAATCATATTTTCAAAATAGATTATAACTAGCCAGTCTCTCATACATAAAAACTTTTTTCGCAATACTTTTTGAGTGGCCTGGTATAAAGTTGGAGGCTTGTATTGATGATTTTAATTATGTAAATATATACTTGTTACTGTCATGGATAATATTTTGATCAACATATTATCTAATACACACATTGCACGAAAAAATTAAGAAACCTTCGAATTTCGCGGAATATCCTGGCGCTTTCGCCTTAGCATTAGAGTGGATACACTGGCACTGAGCCATTAGATGTCATTTTCAAGAGTAGAAAGATGATGATACCTGGTTTTATTCTTCCAGCTTGAATACCAGTGTGAGTTCCAGTACCCTGAACGTTGGTTGGCGGAAGGGCGCCGGCGAAGAGCTGAGCATTTTCAGTAACGCGCAGCCTCGGATCCTGGTGCCAGGAGACACACTGCCCTTCATCGGAGTACTAAAGGACAAGCATGGGAACAATAGGAGGTACCCACTCAGATATAAATGAAATTGCTTCATATATTATCTCTATGGTTTGTTCCAAAATTATGTCACGAAAGCGTAAACAAACTCTGTTCAGATTAAATTAGGGAATACACTAAAGGGAATCGGTAACACATTCATCTGAGTTTAGAAGGTTTCAATTCTTACCACTTTTTCGAACAATTATTGTTTGAATAAAATGATTAAATTGTAATTGTGAAATTATTGACGAAAGTTGATGTTATATTAACCTCCATTGCCAAATGAAAAACATCTTTAAGGTTATTTAAAAATCACCATTTCGGAAAAAAGTATTCAAATAATCTCATCGAAGCATTCAATTTGGAAGTTGCACCACAAATTGGCAGCCACGGGAACCACCGCGGCCTTTGCCGCCTGATCACTTAATAAAAAAATCGCCTAAATCCTGCGGCGGCGCCAAGTCACGCCCCCTTAAAGTTTTCACCTATTAGGAAAATGAAAACGCAATTAGTTGCAACCTGCACTATGAAGCTTAGTGAAGCATCACGTATACTCCTTTTGTGAATTTTACGGATGAACTATTTGACCTTGAAAAAAAAAAATATTTTACAAAAAAAATCTTGATGTTTTGCCATGTCGCCACATCAGTAGATTACACCCGAACGAAGCAGGGGCACATCGGTAGTATTTCTTTGACCTTGAGCTTGCCTAGCGTATTACGTTGTTTCAAAGAGTGCGTATAAAGACAGAAAAAAAACTCAACCGCGCACCCTGGCACATCCCTCCTGATATCCGAGATAAAAATCCATACTAATATTATAAATGCGAAAGTGTGTCTGTCTGTCTGTCTATATGTTACCTCGAACATCGATCATTAATCATCGTTTCGTAGGAGTCTTCTAAACGCTGTTCACAAGTCCAAAACCCGAAAATTTTGTCAGTTTAAATCAAATAGACTCCCGCTATTCTTCCAACAGCTATTTGCTGTTGAGGGAAAGTCAAATCAGGTTATCGAAATGTCAGGTTTTCGATACGATCGCCTGTCGTATGGTTGTAAATCAGGGCTCTGGTCGCTCACCGAGTCGCAAAGGTTCCGCCGTGGGGTTTGCCAAAGAGCAAAGGAGCTCATCACTTTAGGCGTTAAACGAACTGGCAGAATACGAAATACCACAGTGCACTCCAAAACGGGGATCCTAGACGTAGACAAAAAGGCTGCCAAACTGAAATGGGATTGGGCGGGTCATTTCCGCCGCATGCGCTGTGACTGCTGACTGCTGGGCAACTGTCTCACACGTGCTGACTGAGGGGGGAGAGTAGCGAGACGACCTAGACACGTACCGTAAGCCCCTTCGTACACAAGGCTACTCAAATCTTAGATACTCAACGATTTTAGTCTTCAAGCGACTGCCGCCATACAAATCCATTGAAGTTGAAAATGTCGGCGTTCAACTTCAATGGATTTGTATGGCGGCAGTCGCTTGAAGACTAAAATCGTTGAGTATCTAAGATTTGAGTAGCCTTGTGTACGAAGGGGCTTAGAGTTGGATCGAGATGGCTCTAGAAAAAGATGCCTGGAAGGATTTGGAGAAGGATCTACTCAGCAAAAAAAAAAAATTGCTGTATGGATTTTATCATAATCCAAAAGTAAAAGGAATTTTATAAAACACCTTCGCAAATTTTTTCGTCTTGAAAAACTCAGAAACTACGTTGAAAAAGACACTTTATTACCTGGCCGGATTTGAAACCCCAAACTCGTGCATGAGAGGCGAGGCCCTGTGGTTAAAAAACCTGCTACAGATGAATGAAAACACAGTGTGTCCGCAGGCCGGCGCCGGGTCGCGCGCGTGCGCTCGCGGGCGTGAGCAAGCGAGCGACATCGCCCTTCCGCGAGCGACACGCGGTCGGTAAGTATATGAACTTCATACAACAAAAGTAATCATTATCGTTCTCTTGCCCTTCCTAATTTATTCGGGGTCGACGCAATATAATACTTTTGCAATTTATACAAGGTGTTTTTTTTGATATCCCATAACTCTAGGGGGTCATTATACTCATCATTATGAACAACTTTTACTATGGGGTCAAACCTGAAATCGCGAAAAAAAAATCTGCTGTTCCCTACATTTATGTTCGCATAACTCGTCAAAATGTAGGGAACAGCTGATTTTTTTTTCGCGATTTAAGATTTGGTCCCATAGTAAAAGTTATTCATAATGATGAGTACAATGACCCCCTAGAGTTATGGGATATCAAAAAAAACACGTTGTATATGCGGGAAGTGGGCATGTGTAACTTGATTCTGGCCCGTCCTCTGTCAGATGAGGCTAAGTCAATTTATAATTTAGTTAAATTAGCCATTAAGCGTAGATAAGTCAATCTTGTGAGGCCTGAGGGTGGCATGAACATGTCTGATCAAACCTTCTATAAAATAAAAATTATGTGACCTTCATATAACAAAGGTAAGTAATCATTATCGTTCTCTTGCCCTTCCTAATTTATTCGGGGTCGACGCAATATATATTTTTCTTCCATACTTCTCTTTCGTTTTAGGCGTCATCTTATAGTCATCCTCTTTCTAGCCATATTATCTTTCATATAACAATGGTAATGGTACTGTGATGTACAAAATGTAGCGCTCAACTCGAGTTCCGCACCCTAATTGTGTAACAAACTATCAACGTAAAAATCCAACGCCGAACTACTTCTGGGAAAATTCGAATAATCCAAACTGGGAACCGAACCCAGTACCTCAGCAGTGGAGCTTCCGACCACTAGACCGAAGAGGCAGTATCTTGACGAGTCTGTTTTTTTCCGGTTTATGATTATATCGCTCGAGCCCAGTCTCCCGTCTCCCTGCACTCAACGCTCTCTTAGGGAAGCCTAACTGTGATGTGTTCGCGGATGAATGGAAGATCAGGAGAAGAGTATTCTGAGATGAGCGTATTAGCTGTCGAGTAGTTGTATACTTACTGATAAAATTAGCCTTGGCCGTTTTACGTTAAATTAAATTATGTTCGTTTTGTTAGGTGTTGGTAGCAGCGCGCAGGGCGGGCGCGCGCATGTGCCCGTCGCGTCGTCTTCGCTGCAGCCTGACCACCACACGTACCAGACCTTGCGGTAAGTTAACCACAGCCTCACTTAATAGGCGTGACCTATTGAGGATGTTAAAACCTTTCAACTAGGCTACAGGCCCAGGCCGACCGCTTAACTGATTTGTTGCCTGAGGTAGCTGCGCGGTGCGGGAGGGGTGATAGTTGTCACAAGTTGACGAGTCACTAAGCTCTCGCATCACGTCACCACACCCTTCCCGCACCGCGCTGCGACCTCAGGCAACGTCTCAGTTAAGCGGTCGGCCTATAGTTGATAGTTAGAAAGCAATTAGTAATGTTCCTTGTGGTTTGATTTGCTCAAAATATTAATATTTCAGCGAAATATTAACATTAACAGAACTCATTTTTCATTTTTTTACGTAATTTAATTTATTTAGGGAAACAAACAGCAGTGTAATATTAAGTAAACGCAGGTTAGAACTTAATAATAGAGGTAGGCCCAGAGAGAGATGGCGTGACGAATTAGATGCCTATCTAAAGGATTGGCCAGATGTAGCAAGAGACAGGAGAAAATGGAAAGACGAAAGGGATGCCTTTGCCCTGCAGTGGGACATAACAGGCGCATAATATTAATAATAGAGGTAGGTTTTGATTGTCAAAACGGGGCAATCTTCATTGCGGGTCGAGTGACTTCATTACTTTCATTCTATGTACGAGTTTCTTGCACACAAACTTGATTTATTACTTTTACAATCGTAGGGAGACGATTTCCAGTTCCTAATTTTTTATGTGCCTACACAAAATAGAGTGAATACTAATAATTTTTTAGATTAATAATGAACACTGCCACATTTGCGAGAGGGACACACTAACAATCAGTGTTGACCCTTTCAAGACCATTCCTTTCGTATGTCTATTGGTAATGCAAAATAAACTACATATATTTGACGCATAAAGTTTGTTTCTATTTACAATTTGAAACTGTCATCTAGAAGTTGTGATGTGTCGCGCTCTGTTTCACGGTGAATGTCATATGTCCAATGGCTTTATTCTTACGCAATTATTACTCAAAAATATTGTAATTAATGTAAAATCTTTTGCAAAATTATGTGATCATCTATGATATTTTAGAATCTCAGAAAATCATCAAGTTTTGTAAACGCAAACGTAATGTCATATATGACAAAGTTCAAAATCCATTGCAACCTATTTACGACCTTTTTATGACAATCAAATGGTCAATCAAAAATCAACTTAGACCATAATGTTAAAGTTGATAATGTAGTAAACGACATTGAATGTAGTAAACGACATTGAATGTAAACCACCACCACTGCTTGTTTCGTTCACATTTCAATTGTTTTTGTAACGACTTTATTAAGCGATCTATACATGATTCTGATATGGGCCAACTAAACGTAACTTCCATTAGTTGTAGGGTTTTGTCAAAGAACTCGAATCGTCCGAGGAAGTGCGATACCTATTCCTCATCTAGTTTAAAAAAAATATTATGGACGTGAAAGTGTTTTTACAAACCTACTACCGAAATAAATCTTGTGCCGCCGCAAACATTTTTTTTTTTTGTTTTATTAGGGATCGCCTGCAGCGTCCGCGGCCGGCATTGAGCTTGGAAGACCGGAAAAGGGACAAGAGCCCCAAGGCCTTGCCCAAAGAGGCAAAGGACAAACTGCGAAGGTAAACATCAAATACGTCTAACTGCTACTACAAATTAGCTCATTTACAGCATGCTCTCCATCTACCTACTTAATAATAATCTTAGATAGGCAACGGACAGCCTAAACCGCTGGGTCCAGAAGCTTGGCATTTTGCACAAGAGTTCCTTGTACAGCAAAAGTGAACACTTAGGAAGGATTTTTGAAAATTGATCCATTAATGGGGTTAAATAGGGCATGGAAATTCGTCATTTTTGCCGTACGGTAATCCCATCAGGCCTACGGCTTGTGTATATAAAACTCATACGTCGCTAAGAGCCTCGGGGGTCGATAGATCAGCGAGGTTAAGCTGCTCTTACCGAGGTCAGTCCATGAATGGGTGAGCGTTTTCCTAACATATCGAAACCCTGTAGATATGTATATCAGTGCCTGGGAGAACTCACAAAGCCATCGATCCTACCTGATCTCTCCCCGGTCGTATCGGACTATAAGAGTGAGAGAAGAGAAAGTACACCTGTGTTACGCACATACTTGTGCACTATGGTATCTCTTGCGTAGAGATGTAAAAATTCCGCATAATACCAAATGATCATGTATTGTTCCGGTATTTTATAATAGAGTACTCGTGTGTATGAACACTCAGCGTTGTCAACTTAAATGCTTCGACGTTCGACTTGTAGCAGTACTTCAAACGTTAAGACTACATATAGATTAGTTTACAAAATGTCCAGAAGACGTGAAGAAGAAGTTTTATGCCGTCGAAAAATCAAAAAGTTAAATACCGCGGCACAGGGTTCACCCTTTAAAATTATTCCAAATGAAATTCTGCTATCTTTATAGTATACCAAGTGAAATTGTACTAAATACTCGTCGCTTTAAATAACGTTATGCTAAACGAAATTATGCGGAATTTTAACTTTGCCAAAGGTAATTATGCCAAATAAAATTCTGCTATCTTATAAGTATGCCATTGTAAATTCGGATGTATAAACATTAGGCCAAACAATAATTATATTTTTATGCCTTAAAAATATTCCTTTAAAAAAGATTATGTCAAATAAATTTCGGAGCAACAAGATTCTGCCAGATAGAGGGAACCCTGCGGCACAATACCGACGATCGCAACCTTCTCTCCCCTCGTCCGTTTCCCAATTGATATGTTGATGAAACAAAACAATCGTTTTATACGAAAAAATATTGTTGGAAATAGGTATAGGTAATACGGTTTAATACTGTATTTTTTGGTATTCATTATGTATGAAATTAATTAATACCGTACTTACATCTCTACTCCTGCGCACTTGGTTCCTCTCTGGAGGCCTGACCACCTTGGTTCCTCTCTGGAGCCCTGACCACCGGTAGCTTGTTATATATTTTTGTGATAAATATTTTAAAAAGTATTTTATAAGAAAAATAACGGAATTAATAATAATCGGGATATTCCGTATCCCTATTATTATTATTAATTTTAAAGATGCGATTGGTAACGCTGGGAGAAGAATTAGAAGGACATATTGACCTCATTGGTGATGTTCTTCAGAAAGGTCAGTTGCGTCGTACTCGCAACCGGCGTGCGTGACCAGACGTATGAACGTAAACGAAGCAAAAGGAGTATGTAAGGATCGTAGCAGGTGGTGGTCTGTAGTTTCTGCTTATCCCCATGGGAAGAAGGCGTGAGTATGCATGTATGTTCCCCGTATCATTCCAGGGACAAGGGCTGTACCGAATTGCTGTGCGACAAGAGCCCCAGCGCGGTAGTGCGCGAGGCCAAGCAGCGCCTGCGCAAGCTGGAGATAGAAGCCGAAGCCGTCGAGAAGTCCTACATCGACTTCCAGCGCCGCAAGTTCAAGCGCGACGACCTCGCCAGGGAGCTCGGTTAGTTACACATGGACTACTCCTTATTGCACATCGGCAAAATAAAATAATTCTAAAAACGGGTGATGCAATACTCGTATGTACTGTATTGCCCGTTACGCAAATAAAACAAATGCTCAATATAAAATAATACTGTTTCGTTAAAATGCACTTTTTTGTAACAGTCTTGACACGAAGCCAGTCGACGCAGGAACTCGATGCAACCACAAAAAATAGCATAAAAGCACAATTCGCAGACATACAGAAACCTATGCGCGGAGACTTTGACAAGTACATCCACGACTACATGACCAAGTTTAACATCGGGGAGACGCACTTTAGGAACCCCATCGTCGCGGAGAGACCGAAGCCCATTCCAGACACTTACATCGTAGATAGTACGGACCACGTCGATGCCCACGGCAACTATCTCGAGACTCCACTCATAGAGTTCAGGAAGCTGTACACGTGCGCACGACACACGCGGCGCGACGACACCGGGCTGCAGTCTACAACCAAGAGCACACGCCCGGTCAACGAGCGTATCAGCAAGACCGAGTTCGACTACGAGAACTCCACCCGAAACGACGCGCTACGGCAGGTCAAACACAACAAACAAGCCAAACTACAAAAATTAAAACAAAATGTCGATCAAATATATCATTTACCAAATAACAACAACGATTTCGCTGCGACGGCAGAGCAACAAGTCAATCAAAACTATATATCGAGCGCTGAAGACGAAAACAAATTGAGAGTGGAGGTGGAAAGTATCGGCGAAATACACGACATCAAGTCACAAACGGAAGACTTGTTGCTCGTGCTTCAGAGTTCAGTGAACTCGAGAGAAGTGACGATGTCGGGTATCGAAGTGCCTAGCGAGTTGTTTTCTGCGCAGATGACAATCATCGTGAGCCCCAAGCGGCCCGAGAGCGTCGACGACGGAGGCCTGTGCGTGGCCCCCGTGCGGCCCCGCCGCAGCCTGACGCCTGAGCAGCGTCGCCGCAGCCTGTCACCCGAGCAGCACCGCCGCAGCCAGTCGCCCGAGCAGCTCCGCCGCACACAGTCGCCCGAGCAGCTCCGGCGCAGCCTATCGCCCGAGCAGCACCGCCGCAGCATGTCGCCCGAGCAGCACCACAGAAGCCTGTCGCCCGAGCAGCACCGCAGAAGCCTGTCGCCCGAGCAAGCCGCACATCTCACCAGGAACGACGTCCTCGACGCCATATTCCACGTCGACCCCATATTCCACGCCGACCCCAACAACGAAATCTCAAGCGTGCAGATGCAATTAGAATTGTCCAAAGACAAAGACGATTCCAACAGCGAGTACAACATCTACAACAGTCACTCAGACGGCGACAACTCGCCGATATCTGTGGCTGGCATGACGGAGGACGACAACTTTTGGGAGGCCTAGATGCAAAGCCACTACTGCTGGACGAAATATACATTCGTGCTGCAAACTCTCTCAATGTCAAAATTTCACTTATTTATTGTATTAGTATATTTATACAAGTGTTAAATAAAAACAACAGTAATAAAAAGAACCAGTCATAATTTATTTATCTATCGTCTATGTGAATTAAATCATTATAATAATATATAAAACATACATTTTTTTACAAATTTCTCGTATCTTTCAAATATAAAAGTACAAACATTCGTAGACGTAATATCAAACTCACAGCTTTTGGCATCCAAAGAGTCCCGACGTCGCGTCGCCCAACTACTTACATTAAATGCTAATTTAACGCAGTGAAATAACTTTATTGTCATACAACACAGAACATACGTAACAAACAAATGCAACTATAGAATATTACTTAATAAATTGGTTCACAATCAAACACAATATTTACGTTTCCATAACAAATGGTATAAAAGCATCTCCCCAATTAATATTTTTAATTTTAAAATTATTATTATATGAAACTGTAAATATTATGTTAAAAACCTAACAACTAATCGATCTAAAACAGATAATGATATATTAATTATGAGATTTTGCAAAAGTCGAATGATGCTAGCAGAACTCTTCATTCATTAATTAAATTTAATATTTTGAAACATCGTTCTATTTATAATTTATAATAGAAGGCATACAATATTTAAATCTATAACAAAGAGAGCTTTTAAATGAAACTATGTATTTAGAGTTATTCGTTGACAAGTTTCGTTGGTTAACAAGATAAACGCACACTGCACCCATCAGCTGCATTCAACTGCCCTTAAATGAGAAATTTGAAAATATAATCTTCGAATGTAGTCTATTAATAAAAGTAATGTCAGTTGGTTTCTTAACCTATCATCAATTGTGATGTTAATATGAAGAGATGAACCTTTATTTTATATCCATCAAAGTGAGTGAACTACGTCCTTCATTTAGTTTTTATATTATTTTCTTTATACTTAAAATCTTTAGTTCAATACGCTTTGCATTTGCATATGTTTTATTAGTATAAAGAATATCATCTCTATAATTATAATTATGCGTTATTATGTCACATAAAATTTCTATGAAAAATTAACCTGCATTTCTTAAATCAAATGACTAAGAACTAAAAGTAGTACAGTACTGCGCCAATTCACATTACCACAGATACCAAATAAACAAAATATAGAAGACATTCTCCAATTCAAAAATAATCATAGAAATAAACATTCAATCACTAGTTATCGAATTAAATTCAATAATTAAATAAACTAATTTACATTTTTTCTCGAGTTAAATCGAAATAAGAAATATCTAGAAACAAAAAGTACGCTATTATTACTAACTTTAGATTCATAAAAATATCGTATTCAGTAAATAATTACTACAAAAAATCGGAAACCACTATGGTCCGCATGCACCACAAGTCATTTAAAACTTAGCGCAAAACATTTAAAACATCGGTATCGTTCTGTCTCCGTGAACTTCAAATGACTGACAGAATTAGAATGATGTTTAAATTTATTGGCGCCGCCGGCTGCCATCTACGTACCATTAATTTATCTATGGTGTAAGCGGGCGTAGGAGGTATGTTATAATTGTAGAGCTTAGATAAGAAACAGTTTTTTTTTTTTTCAATAACTAACTTTTAAATATTTTTGCTGCCCAAGGAAAAACGATATAATGAAAAACTTTGTCACTCCATTTTCACACGTTCTATTCTACTGAGATTTCAAAGTGCAAACCACAAATATTTGCGAAATAATGGTTAATAATTTAAATAATCATATTAAGATTAGATAAAGGCCACTTGATCATAGGTATAGTACGACACAATTTAGAGGATCCATCGGTGTACCTATTCGAGACAAAAATAGCTTATTTTTATTTTTCAAAGGAGTTATTAAAATGTTCTTGACCCTGTTAATTCCTGTCCGAGTCTGTTTGAGCACATGTCGCACTACGTAGATTATGATCGCCGTTGGACGTATTTTGCCGATGGAACCTTAGTTGTGTCGGACAGTCAACAAGAGTTAAATATACAGGCAAAATATTTATCTTACTACATATTTTTTTGTGCGAAAACTTTTTTTTTGTTTAACACATTCACTATCCATTACATTACATCAAAATAAATCAAATGTTTATTTATTGTGTTATCTTCATAGGCTGTTAAAAACACATTTAAAAGAGTAATGTAAAAGAATCGACTACTCCGCACAATTTCAATATTGTTTGAAAGTAGTTGGTCGCCTGTGTACTTATCTCTTTGTTTGACGTAGTATACTCTGTGCACGTCGGTAGTGTCCCGGAATGCCGCGGGAGGCGCCACTGAGCTAATAAGCTCAAAAGCCGAAGCTCACGTTATGGTTCGCGTTCTTGACGGCTAGCGCCGAACGCGGGGAGTTTGGTCCTGTCACACGCAACCACGTTGATACCTGAAATAAATTGTTTCTACAGTCCGAGCTAAAATATTTACGTTAAGGGCTATTTTTGTCTCCCCATTGCACGATCGAATCTGCTTTACCGACTCAGAATTATTTATATTGCGTCGTAATGTCAATGCCGCAGAATTATACAGGGGGTCCCTGGAAGTATGGATCAAATCGAATAGGGGTGTCGGCAAGGTCATTTCCAAACTTTTTAACGCTGAGAATGTCGGTGAATTTTTTTACGGTTCCAAAGTTATGACCAAATTTGTTTTTTTCAATCACTTCGCATAGTGCTCAAAGCTATCTAAAAAAATAAATTGACAGTCCTGATAGTTTTTTTTTTTTTTTTAATTCAAATACACTCACAAACTTTCGCCTTTATAATATTAGTGTGATTAGGTAGTGCATCGAGTACCCGTGTTACCTGTAAGGGAGGCGCGCGCTCCCGGTGCGGCGTGGACGAGCGCGCGGGCGAGCGCGGCGCCGCCGGGCTGCCCGCCCACGCGCATGCGCTGTGCGACACGCACGGCGCCGCCGGCTGCCATCTACGCACCATCAATTCATTATAATACATTATACAGGGTGAAATTGAACACATGCGACAAATCGAAATGGGAGATTGTACTCGTCATTATGAACAACTTTTACTATGGGACCAAACCTGAAATCGCGAAAAAAAAATCAGCTGTTCCCTACATTTATGTTCGCATAACTCGCCAAAATGTAGGGAACAGCTGATTTTTTTTTCGCGATTTCAGTTTTGGTCCCATAGTAAAAGTTGTTCATAATGATGAGTATAATCTCCCATTTCGGTTTGTCGCATGTGTTCAATTTCACCCTGTATTTACACACATAACGACTGAAATCCCAACGGGTTAGATAGAGATGTACATAGCTACCTAGCAGGTAACGAAATGTGGGTGCACTATTAGAATTCGCCAGTTTGTTTAAGTCCCATGTTATAGGGGGCGAGCCTAATGCACAAATCCAGACTTCAGACTGAAAAAAATCCAGATGGGAAACCCCAATGACACTGCTAACCCGGGAATCGTACCTCGTGCAATACCAAAAACATAGCAGATGCATTGCCATCCCCAAAAATCATCATCATCTACCTGCCCTTATCCCAATTTATTTGAGTTCGACGCAACATGTCGCTTGTCCGGAAGAATACAGTATCATGTCAAAATTTGGCACTAACTGACTTAATAATACAGTTCGGCTAAAAAAAGTACGTTCTACCTTTTAAATTAGGTCGAAAATCGCTTTCACCTTGAATAAAAAAAAATAGGGTACATACTAATACATATTAATAATAAAAAATAATCTGTTTATCTTATGGATATACCACAATATTTTGAGTTAAAAACTTTAATCGCTTCTCCTGAAAAAGTACGTTTTTAGAGTTAATACAGTATTCTTGCGGGCAAGCGATGTGTTCTTCCATACTTCTCTATTAAGTAGACGATAGACGTACGAGCTGTATGGTTCTATAAATGACGGATTAGCTCGTGGCTTGCCGGTGCTGATCGTTTGACAAGCCAAACAGTATTGCCCTGGCATTTGTGCGAAGCGGGTAACATGTGTAGGTAATTCAGAATCTGCGGCCTTATTACAGTACCCGGCGATAAATATTGCACATCGATCTTTGGAAAGAGACAATCGGCTAATTTCGGCTTCGTAGAGCGTTATCTCTGTCGCACGAAATACAAACAGTCCGGTATCTATTAGGAGCTGTTAAAACAATAATGATTTGCTTCTTTTGGTAATTCTTTTTATTCTTTGTATAAAATACACCAATTTTTCTATAAATGATTGCTTTAGGTTGGGGTAAAATAAAAAGGTTCCCCTATTTTTCCTAAAGATGCCATAGTACAACTTTAAATTATTTAAATTTGGGGGTGTTAACAACTCTAGATATATATTTTGAACTGGACGCGACCGCACTCTATCGCACTTGAACAACGACTGACAAAACGTCAGTTAACGTCACATAGGTAGTGTGCGACAGAGATAACGCACTACGAAGCCGAAATTAGCCGATTGTTTCTTTCCAAAGGTCGATGTGCAATATTTATCGCCGGGTACTGTACATGTATTCCCGAAGAGTTCAGCAGTTCATCAGAATGTAATAGGGCGCGAGGTAATCTCAACGTAACCAACGTTTAACGGTTCGGCAGGCTACTAAACGATATGGTTAAAAGAATTGCTGTGCTAAATACTAACTTGTCTCTCTGTTCGGGCGGGTACAGTGCTACGCTGTGTCGCCAACGGTATACGTTCGGGTACTGTTCGGGACAGATCGCGCACTGATGAAGCGCGTCGTACACTAGACGGTCCATCTTAGAGGGCTCCTCGCTGAAAACATGAGGATAAACATAACTTATCTTTACTTGTTTCTTATTTTGTCAATTTTGTTAATTTTTCGTGTTACTTTGAGCTGCGACTGAGAAATTCCAGATGGAAAACTCAATAACACTTTACCCGGCCTAGGAATCGATCTCAGGACTTCGTACTTTTAGCTGTTGCGTTTGCGACCGAACCAAACATAACATGCTAACGTGGCAAAAAGGAATTACAATTTTTAACTGAAAGTAGAAAGGATTCTGTGACGTCCTTATCTAGCCTAAAGTAATGGCTACCGCCACTTGGAAATTGATTCGTATAAACGTTAATGGCGCCGATTCAATTGTTCACAAACTAAACTAAATTTAATTTCAGTGCATCTTTTTCTTTCTATTTCATTAAGAAAAGGACAGAAGATAAATATTAGTTTAGACCTGTCAAATTAGTCAGTGCCTGACGTAAATTGACGTATTTTTAATAGCCAATTTTTTAATCACGTCTAAATTGTCTATGGAGTATCTTAATTTGACAGGACTAAACTAATATTTATCTCCTGTCCTTTTCTTAATGAAATAGAAAGAAAAAGATGCACTGAAGTTAAATTTACATTTTTTTTTTTTTTTTTGTTTGTGAACAAGAGAATTGGCGCCAATATTAACATAGTAAAGGCGCAAAAACATTCTTCTGTTGATACACCACATGCTTTAACCCACTCACCCGTATATAAAAGGCTCGGCTTTCGCCCTGTCGCTGGCTTCAGCCATGTCCTCGTCCTCTCGCTCAGAATACTCGGACGCTGTCAGAAACGCCTCATCTTCAGAATTGCACGATGCCACAGACTCGTCGTCAGATATCTGCTGAGAATATAAGAAACAGCATCTAAGTAGGTAGCAAACAAGCTAGTGGGTGGTGATATTGGTGATTCATTTCAATTAGACCTTTGTTATTTTCACAGTCAAAATCTACCTAATAAAAATTTTACAACGCACAACCTAAACCGTTGGGAGTAGAAGCAAGAATGTTTGCACAAGAGTTCCTTTTATAGCGAAAATTAGCACTAAGAGAGGATTTTTTTTTTAATTTACCCCCTAGTGGGGGTTAAATAGGGGATGAAAGTTTCTATGGAAGTTCGTCATTTTTGCCGATGGAAAATCCAATCTTTATAATCATACAGCTTAACATCTGAAATAAAAAAGGCTCCGGTCGAAAAAGCTAAAAAAATCTATCAATTGTTTGTTTGGCTTGGCTCTATGGATATGGATAGTACATGACGTGACATATATAACAAGAGCTCTTACCATATCCTATCTCAACAGGTGTGCCGTGTGCATTTATCTATTATAATTGTTATTATCTATTGTGCTTCACCTGCATATTTATTATTGTAACTACTTATTAATAGACGTTTATCAATAACATACACAAATATAACCAATTATAGGCCGACCGCTTAACTGAGACGTTGCCTGAAGTAGCAGCGCGGTGCGGGAGGGGTGCGGTGACGTGATGCGAGAGCTCCGTGATTCGTCAACTTGTGAGAACTATCACCCCTCCCGCACCGCGCAGCTACCTTTTTTTTTATCGTGGAGTCATGCTCATGCATTCTGCTCTACCACGGGGAGATAGTGCAGTTATGTAGGATCAGTTGCGATGTCACCCAAGCGGCACCGCAACCTACTTGTTGGCCGCTACATCGTCAGCTGACTGGCAAAAGCCCTGACGAGCGGCCCCTCCTCGGGTTCCTCTTTGCTTGACCATGGAACACCAAGACACGGCTACTGAGCCCCCCTGCTTAGACAATGCGGAAACCCACCGGGGGGGACTGCGCCGCTACCTCAGGCAACGTCTCAGTTAAGCGGTCGACCTATAGTTCGTTTTATTTTGAGCGATATTATTATCCTACAACATAAACATAACATCACGCCTGCATTTCCCGAAGGGTTAGGCAGAGATGTTTCTTATTAAATTTCTTCAATTATTATTATTGAATTGCAGATAAATTTGAAATGTGTAATGAATTTTATACATGTTTTATTTTTATTATTTATCTTAATATTTTGAACTGTAGTATTTGGTAACGAAATAAATGACTTATCGTTATCACTATGACCTGTACATAGTTGATAAAATACTAGGCAGATGAAGAGGTTTTTTTAGTTGCCTTCATGTGGGTCGAATTACCTTATTTTTTTTTTTAGTTTACGTACCTCAGCTTGCACGACGGTACACTTGTTGGTGACCACGGTGTACAGCGCCGCGCTGTCTCCGGCCGGCGAGTTCGCGTTAACGGGACTCTCTGACTCACTGTGCTGCAGCTTGCCGTCACCTATAAGATATTATCATTGTTCATCCAACTCAAAGCATTTATTTAAATTAAACGATTTCCAGGCACGTTTGAAATGCCAACGAGTTGGTCAGTTACAGGGCTCGGAAACCGGTTGAAATTCTTAACCGGTTACGGTCATTGACCCCAAACCGAAATCGATTTAGGTTAAAGGTTGGACTTTACCGGTTTATGCGGGAAACCGGTTTTTCAATAATTAACCGGTTAAAACAAAGTTTGAACCCCCCGGCACCCGCCACTCTCGCGAGCACGGTCTGGAAGTTGCCGGTTGTATTTGACGTCCTCAGATCAAACATTTTTTTTTCCTAATGTTTTCTAAGGTACTAATGTCACTATAACATGTTGAAAGTGTTAAAAAAGTAGACGAAAAAAAATTACTAATTACGGAATTAACCGGTTAATTTAGGTGTCAAAACCGTTTGTGCTTATGTAACCGGTAACCATTAACATTTGGGTTAAATAAGAACAGTTCACTTGTTTAACCTGTTAATGAAGGAACGATATATTTACCGGTATTTAATCGAAACTAACCGCTCTTTTTAAACCGATTCAGAGCCCTGGTCAGTTAGTCAGAAAGTTGAAGGTGCCCATTCCAAAACATACATCTCTATGGAGAAGAACGAGCTAGAAACTTCAATAACATTCTTTTAAGTCAAGATACTTATTACATAATCTTGGGTGCATTATTCTTGTTGCAAGAACAATATACAAAATTAAAAATTAAAAAAAAAAACTAGAAGATTAAAGACAAGATATCAACTTATATATGAAATGAATCGCGGCAGATAAACAAGGTGTTATTGAAATAACTGGAAAGGGTTCATTGAACTAGTCATTATGCATAAGCAGCCTATAATGTTCCCACTGCTGGGACACATGCCTCCTTTCCGTGAGAGTTAGTGGCCATAATACCCCACTCGGGCCCAGTGCGAGTTCGTAGTTGCCCCATGTCTTCGAATTTTAGGTTCTAGAACATGCCGGTTTCCTCACGATGTTTTCGCTCACCGTTTGGGAGAGCAGTGGTGATGAAAATTACACAAAGGAAAATGCCTGTCTGGGTTCGAACTCACGGCCACGCCGGCCACCTCTGCTCCAGTCATTATGAACCACTTTAAATGGGACCAAGTCTAAAAAGTTATCTCATAATTTATTAACATATTCGCATTTATATTATGTCACGAAGTCGTCAATTGAGTTCGATATCCAGCAGTATAGTTGAGCACTTTGTATGCATGTTTATAATAAAAACGATCAGATTAACTTGGCTTGGTGATTACAATATCTTTAGCACATTTTATTTACGGGCTTCAAGACAGCCATTAGGAGTATTTAAAAAATAAAATAACTAAAAGAAACACTCACCAATATCATGATCAAACGTCAGTCTTCTAATAAAACTCTCACTCTTCGGACTAGTCGACAAAATAGATCTATTTTTCCTAAACGACGCGTTCTTTTTACTGTTTCTTTCGAAAACTTCTATCTTCCAATCGCATCTGCACTTAGAAGCTTTTTGCCATAACTCGGTACATTCCACCTCGGACATAGCCGGGGCTTTTAGTAGTTCTCCTTCCGTCAACTCTTCGCATATGAAGCTAGCTAAGCACCTAACATGACTGTCTATTACATGTGTCATTTTCATTCTATTCGCGCACCTGTAAGTCGGCTTTCGTTCATCATCCGAACTAAATATGTCATCGTTCGGACATCGAAGTTTAATTAAGAATTCCAACAAATGATTGACTTCATCAAGATCGTTTGTTTGCTGTTTTAGCTTGTAGACGACGAGTTGGGCTAATCGTGAGTGTATTAAAGCGAAATTTATGCTCTGAAATCTTTCATCGTCCATGTAAGTGAAAATAGTGTGTTGTAGGTGCTTTGATTCGGATTTAAGCGAGTCGCCGGCCGTTTCTGGTTCGGCGTTAAGGCTGAACGTGAGCGCATCTGCTATCCTCTTAGCGAAGACCTGGCAGGTCCGCTCTATACAGAGTAATTGGCTGACTGTGTGGTTGACTATAGGCGCATCCCCGTTCACTGCTTTAGCCCCAGGCTGTCTGCAAAGCCTCTGTCTTAAAGGGTCCGTTTTCCTCCAATGGGGAGGTCTTTCATTGGATATTTTGCATGATTTCATGGCAACACAGAGTTCTGACATGGGGCTTAGTGTGGAGTCTGTGGAGGGACTTTGCTGCGTCATACATAGACTTATTCTTGATAGTGAAAGGTCGTCGGGAACATGGGACTGTGCGCAACTGTCGCTGTATGCGTATGAACAAGCGCTTTCGTACTTGTTTTTTAAATAGTTCTCTAGTAAGGTTAGGCCTTCGGGTGTTCGGAGGTCGGTGAACGTGTCTAAGAATGGCCAGTACTCCTTCCAGCCTACTTTCATTTCTTCCGCTAGGTTTCTGTAGACAAAAAAAAAAACATTAATAAAGCATAGTTCAGAATAAATATAGTATGATTATTTATTTATTGATGGACTGTGTGAATTATGAAATGGTTAGAAAGGGTGTGACAACCAAGATGACGAATATGTGCTTGGCCAAACTGGCAGCGCGGGCGGGGAGCGGCGCGGGAGCGGGAACGCGCGCGATCTTCTTGTCCACAGTCGAGCGCGGCTCCGTTCTGAGTGTTGTCGTGTTCAGTGTTTGTCAAAATATAATATGGATGAAGATGACTTATTTTTATTAGAAAAAAGCTCGGACTAAATGCTTTGAGTTTGAGTCTGTTAGTTTAATTTTTGTTTTTTATTCGGCCTTCAAAACTAGGAGCCGTCCTGTAAAGCTCCATCTCTCACTCTCACTGGATCCAAGGACAACACATCATAGTACGCCTAGTAGTTTCTGACAGGCTAAAAAAACTCCAAACTTTTTTTAACATATTATGGTATTATTGACTGCATTTCAGTTTAATCTGTCGAGCTCCGCTAATGAGACACAATTAATTTTCTATTGTTTCGTCGCCAATAGGCGACACGCGGTGCTTGACCAGTTATAATCTGTTAATTAATTTCACGTTATAGTTCGGCCAAATATTTACTAGCTGTTGCCCGCGACTTCGTCTGCGATCCAGGAAGAAAAGTAGCTCATGTCCTAACCCAGGTCATGGTCTACCCATGTGCCAAATTTCATCCAAATCCGTTTAGCCGTTTTAGCGTGAAAGCGTAACAAAGAAACAAACAAACTTACTTTCGCATTTATAATATTAAGTTAGGATTAATAACCGTACGCAAAATACGCGCATTGACGTGGAGTTGCGGACACATTACCTATTTAGGATTAAAAACCAACTTATATTTACAGTTTGCACCACTGATATAAGTTTATCAATCAATACAACAAGTAGTCGCCATGTCCACGGGCGATAGAATCGCGGCGATAGTCTCGCAGTGCCATCAAATTCTCGCCGCGATGATATCGCCGTGTGGAGATTACTTCATACAGTTTTTATAGAATTTGATGCCACGGCACGGTACTAACCTGCCAACAGTTTCGAGTCCTTTAGTAATCTCCTTGAGCCTAAAAGCTTGTGGCTTGGGACTTGCGGGCGGCGCGGGACTGTCCACGGTGTACTGCGACAGCGGCATGCGCGGCGCCGTGGGCACGGGCGGGGCCCCGGGCGCGGGGGCCCGGGCCGCGCGCGGGGGCGTCTTCCAGCGCCGCCGGAACTGCTCCGCCGCGCGCGCCTCCATGGGGCCCGCGTAGGCGCGGATCTCGTAGCGCGGACTGAGCGGGTCGCCGTTTATTTCCTGTGGAAATTTAATGATATAGTACATTACTACAGCGGCCAGCAAGAGGCACTGACGGACGAACGTGTAAATGTGGGCCGAGGCGAAGCCGAGGCACACATACGTAAGTCCATCAATGCCTAGTTGTGGCCAAGGCTTGTCTAGTACTTTTCTCAAATAATGCGCGAAAATTAAAATACAATTACTTTTCAAAATCAATGACGAACAACGAACAACGATAATTTTTCCCGCGTTAAAGTGTTCATTTGTTTTTTTTTTTTCAATAAACAGCTTTCTATTTGCAAGCCTAAGCCAAGTCCGCCTCTGTACATTTATGTGCTTGAAACATTAAATAAATAAATAATAAATAAACAGCTTTTTATTTGCAAGATCGTTCCATTTTTAAATTACACGACAGATATGAGTTTAGTACGTAATTTATTTGGCCGCTAAACTACGACAGATATGGATTTTCACACAACTTTCGCCGACCGCTGCTCGCATGTGTTTGGCCAGTACAGCAATCTCGATTTATTTCAAAGAAGGTTGTCAAAATAATGCTCAAATTTCCAAGCACGTTTGAGAACATAATTTATAATAAGAATACCAGCCTGTTATTGTCCCACTGCAGGGCAAACGTCTCTTCTCATACAGAGAAGGCATGGATCACCACGCATGCTCAAGAAGTCAAGACGAGTTGGAGATTTCAGACTTACGGTGACTGTAAGTCCAGGTTTCCTCACTTATTTTTTCAGTAGCGGGATCTGAACTTATGCTTAGGCCTAGTTATTGGCAATAAACGTCTTTTTACATCGATCTCACATATAATTATGTATTCAACATTAATGATGTAACTAATATTTCGTAACAATATAATTTAAATTAAAAGAGTTGTGCGGATGTATACGTACGGGCGGCGCGGCGGGTGTGAAGGCGCGGCCGATGGTCGGCACGCCGGAGCCGTCCTCGGCGTGCAGTACGGGCACGTAGTAGCGCTCCTGCAGCATGCACAAGATACGCTCCGCCACGCCCGGAGGGCTGTTCGAAACTCGCTTGCAGATCATCTGTCAAAAAACATGGTTTTCTTTGAATAATAAAAAAAAATAGGTTTTCATCTTAAAACAAGAACAAAGAACTAAAACTGGTGTAAAAAGAACGAATGCTTAACGAAGATAGTCACTTGTTCTTCGCGTAATTTTGATAATTTTCTTGTACTGGACCATACCTGGGAACCTTCTGGCTACGGAGATATTGAAAGTCAAAGTTCAAACTGATCACACATTTTTTACGAAAACAAGTTTTTTTTAAAATATATTATAACTTCGCTTTAAATATCCCCCCCCCCTCCCCACGACCCTTTTATCGTTGCATGAATATGGGTGCTTATGGAAGCACAGTGTTTAGCAAAATTCATTCTCATTAAATGTCATCATGAAAATCTGTTAAACGCAATCCTTCTTCCTACTAATCCTACTTCCTAATAATCCTACTATCCTACTAATATTATAAACGGGAAAGTGAGGAAGGATGGATGTTTGTTACTCTTTCACGCAAAAACTACTGAACGGTTTTGATGAAACTACAGTATTATAGCTTATACATCAGAATAACACATACAATACTTTTTATTATCCTAATATTCCCACGGGATCGACACTTATGCGGGTGAAACCGCGGGGCGTTGCTAGTGATATTATAAGTAAGAAGAGGTAACTTAATTGTTGAGTACTAATTGAAACACTTCTTCTAGGTTACATAGTATAGGTTTATTTATTACACAAAAACTGATTCGTCCCGAGAGAGCGGAAACTGCCATAGACAAACCAAACATACAGTCATAGATAATGTTACAGCTGCGTTCCGATATCACATTAATATTGTAATATCACAGTCTAGATGACAAGTAGAAGCAGGAACTCGAAAGCGAAAAAGAGACAAGCTTAAAATGTTGCTTCCGTTGACGGCGCCGCGTCATTTGAGTTCAGAGAGGCATTTCTCGTAATTTTAAGAACGTCCACAGTCTGATCTCAGTCTCAATCTGTCAAAAATACCTCTAATTCTTTTTTCCATTTTTGACATTTTTTTTGTCGCCGAGATGAGACTGCGACTAGATTTTGAATGTTTTAAGTTACGAGAATTGGCCTCCAAGTATGTTATCCAACATAGTTTTAACGTGTTACTTGCGGAGCGCGTATAACCTAACTAATCTGCATTCGCGACTTATTTGCCAAAAATGTAAACAAATATGAGTTTATGGAAAAATAACTTTAAATCCTACATAATAAAGTTCAGTTTACGCTACTAAAACTTCATTAAAATAAAGTTGATATTTGTTTAACTTGAAATAATATTAATTTGAAACATAAGTTTGAATACACTTTTACCCACAGATATAGATAGACCTAGATAACGCAAGTATCACGAACTGTATGAAAACTAAGCGTGCCACTTATTGACTACCTACTATGACGTCACAAGCTCGCGCTCTCGCTCACGCTCACCCAGCCAGCAGTACGCAGGACTGAGCGCGAACGTGGCGGCTTACAATTTTCGAACGTAAGCTGGTGCGATTTTTGGCACGCGAAGTAGTTGCTCTTGCGTTATCTAGGTGTATCTATATCTATGATTTTACCTCATTTTACTTATGATATAATTGGTTAAACGTATGACTTACATCTTTAGCCTGTTCGCCGTGCTTGTTGACGGCGCCGCGGTTGCACTGCGGGAAGGACGTGAGCACATCGACCGCGTGTTCGGCGCCGAACTTGGCGGCAAAGTGCAGCGGAGTCTCGTTAATCGCCTTGTCGGGAGTGTTCAGGTAGCGGTCCACTAGTATGCTCGCGAACTCCTGTGGGTAGACACTTGGGTTACTTCTCGTTTTTAAAGTGAAACTTCTTTACGCACGCTTGACTTGGGGAGTAACCTGGCGATCGCGTGACGTAAGCGTTACGAAAAGTGTGATCGGGCGAGGCGAACGGGAATTGAGTGGGGGATGTAAGCAAGAGAAAGCAGTGCGCGCGCACATTTTCTTTCTCTCTTCCTCTCATAGCCAAATACACTTGGGAGCAAATAAATCGAGCCACTTGCTTTTTTTTGCACGTATAATGGTTAATATTTTTGGTATTATGGAACGTATCAAATCGAAACATATATCGCCTAAGAGCTTATTTAATAATCTTTACAATGAGGGTAAATTTTTGAATGATAACCTTATTTAGTGATAAATTATTGGCTCTGAAAGAAAAACGGTAATTTTGATAGAAAATTGTAGGATTAAAACAGTCCAGAAAATCTATCGAAATCAGGGCAAGGGGGGGTAATACAAGATATTAAGAATAAGTTTATACCATAATTTTGTTTTTAATTGTTTTTTTCTGGACTGACAATTTTCTATCAAAATTACCGTTTTTCTTTCAGAGCCAATAATTTATCATTAAATAAGGTTATCATTCAATAATTTACCCTCATTGTAAAGATTATTAAATAAGCTCTTAGGCGATATATGTTTCGATTTGATACGTTCCATAATACCAAAAATAATAACCATTATACGTGAAAAAAGGAAGTGGCTCGATTTATTTGCTCCCAAGTGTACGTTTGAAGTTTCACTTCAGTCGTGTGGTCATAAGCACACTCGGTTTTTTTCATCGAGATACGGCGCTGAGCAGGCGATGGAATTGGCTATTTGACAGTTTTCGAAAAGATATTTTTAAATATACGTAGGTTTATTTTATACCTCTTACAATTATTTTTTTCTTAAAAAAGCGTTGTTTATTCGAAAAAAAATGTTTTTTTTCATTCCGTATTTTGAAATTCGCGCGGAAACAGCCGATCACGTGACATTTATGGCTGTGACGTCACATTTCAATAAACTAAGTAAAGCTAACTACGACGCTTCAACTCTTAAACATATTTTGTGTGGAAAGTTTGCATAAAAAGTTGCATAAAAAGTATATTTTGTGTGGAAAATCAGCAAACTGTCAACGATGATAAAACACAGTAACACACAACGTTTTATTTATTGTGATGTGACGTCATACGATGCTCGATCATGGCCGTTCGCGTTTCAGTTTTTGTAATCCACAGATAAAAAATCTCTAATTTATTTTTCAAAAATAAAATATTTACAATTTATTTTAATGCATAAAACCTATTGTATGATTATTGTGAACCTATATGCTACTATATCTAACATATTATATATTTTATCGTTACAACTGTCAAATAGCCAATTATCTACAGTCTTCGTATATTTTCGTTGCTTATATATGATGTATGTAAGTATTTATTCTTCTCAGACAGAGAGTAACCAAGACGATTTCCAAGCAAAAAAAAAAAAACAGAAACGGTGAAAAGGGCCCCCAAACATTTTTGATTCAGGTCCCCTATATGACAAGCTACGCCACTGATTTTGACTTTTGTTCATAGATATAATAATTCGATATCAATACAATTTTACAAAAATTGCTTATACCCATTTTATCAGACAGGAAGCGGTATTAATAAAAAAAAATAACTTGTACTTATTACAATATTGCAAGAACATTTTCAAAGTTCAGTGAACTTACATAATACTATATAAATAAATAATGGTTTATTTTCATCCTTACCTTACAAGAGTCGGCGTCAGCATCCATTCCGTATAGCGTCTGCACAAACATCGGGTTGCCTACTGTCGTCAGTATTAAGTTGCAGATCTCTGCGTTACAAGCTTTGGCTGCTATGTGTAAAGCGTTGTATCGGGAGCCTTCCTGCAATTTACAATATGAAATGATAAATTATTTTATTTCTGTACGTAGGTTTGTACAAGCACTTTTACAAGTCAATAATATTTTAAAAACTAGATAAGGTCGATGTTTCCTATTAGACCACTCTCGAGAAGAAACACCGAAACAAACTCAGGATGTCTCTTTTAAAGTCCAGACATAGTAATCTTGGTCAGGTCATGTGAGGACCATGTAGGTTTAGTGTCGGAAATGGTATTTCGAAGAAAGAACCACACGGATTGAGAGTGGACCCTCAGTCAGTTACGAATGTATCAGTAATGTTGTAGCTCAACTCAGCTGACTTATAAAAATTACCCGTCAGTATCCCAAACGCCAGGAAGCGACAAAGCGGCAGAGATAAGCTGAACAATATTTTAAAGAATTGGTTCCAGCTTGGAGAAGAGGAAATACAGAAGATAGCTCTGTGCCCTGCAGTGGGACAGCAGGAGTCCATAATAATTTTAATTGAAAAATAAAATAATAATAATAAATTGGTAACCAGTCCACTTTAGCCACCCAAACCCATAGTCCAACTTTTTATTTTTCCATATCCTGCAATAGTCCTACAGCAACCGGGGGTTGTCCTTGGGTGCACTTGCATAGTGCATACAGGGATAATCGTCGGTTGGTGCCACATTTCATTAAAATTTCCTAAGGGGCTTCCTGCGGGTTGGCTTCGGCCCCTCGTACGCCTTCCAAAGGACCGGGACCCCATGGTCCCGAGATATGTAAAATCAAACAAAAATAAATAATATAATTATAGTAATATAATTAATAATTTAATTGTATTTGGCTCTTTGATAATAAAGATTATTATTATTCCCTTTATTCCCTTTAATACCCAGTGCAAGTGTAGTGCCTCTAATCAGACTATGCTCCACTTGTTGGAGTGCCATAAGTGCCCGTTGACCTGCACCTTGGATGACTTAATGAACGCCACTGATGCCTCAATCAACGTAGCCACCTACTGGGCTTAAACAATATAAAATATCGAAGAAGAGTACCAGCGACACGAGAAGAACACCCGAAATTTTATTTTATTAGTGCTGATTTTTCAATCGGCAGATAATTTTTATTCGTGGAATAAAATTGATGTCTGACAGATTTTGTATGGTAGAACTGTCAAAAATTCAAAATTATTCCGCGGATAAAATTATCTGGCGTTGGAAAAATCAGCCCTTAGTAAGGGAATACAAACAGTAGTTTCTTAAAAATAAACAGAAATAACTTTTAACAAATATACTGCCCACTAAATTTTCCACAGATTACAACTTAGATATTTACAAACTGATGGCAAACGTAATTGCAGTAAGGGCAAAATTAATTAAGTATATGAATAAAAAACTAAAACCAAAAAAACTTTTTTACAAAAAAAAAAAACAACCGACTTCAAAAAAAACACTACAAAGTGATAAATAACTTTAATTTCGGAATTCGGTGTCGTTGATTCCGCATTTTCGTTTTTTGACACCGACTTCCGAAATTAAAGTTATTTATCACTTTGTAGTGTTTTTTTTGAAGTCGGTTGTTTTTTTTTTTGTAAAAAAGTTTTTATTTTTCACTTTTTAGTTGTACCTACCCCACAAAAAAAGTAAACAAAAAGATCGTTAATGTAGACAATGTAGATAAATTTTTAGATTTTTGTTGATTTTTCAAAAACCGCTCATCCGATTTCGATAAAATTTTCATGGGACCATTTGGGAAGTATACCCTTTTTAACAAAAAAATAATTTTTTCAAATCGGTTGGCAAACGACGGAGTTATGCGTGAACAAACATAAAAAAAAAAAAAATATACAAACATTCGAATTGAGAACCTCCTCCTTTTTTAAAAGTCGGTTAAAAATAACAAAATATCTTGTTCGTGTATTGTATCGGGGCCTATTACCTAATGATAATAAGTAATAATTTGATTGTTGACATAACCGTCCCGCATGATGACCTCATGAATGCCGAGAAAGCTAAACAAATTAAATGTTTTGACTTGGCTCGCGAGGTTGCCGACATGTGGGATGTGGACTCAGCGATCATTGCGCCCATAGTCATGACAGCCAATGCATTAATAGCCAAGAGCCTCGACCAACACCTGAGGAGGCTCTCGTTGCCAGCTGGATCAAGGATTTGATTCAGAAAGCGGTACTTCTGGATACGGCTCGCACTGTCAGGAGGTTCCTCTCTCTCTGGAGCCTAGGACCCTGCTTCCGATACCGCGCGGTGGGCTACTTTTATTTAAATATATTTTTAAATGGTTATTCAGTTTTTCTGGTAGAAAATGCCTCATGCTGTCATGCATGACGTTTTAATTAAAAATAAATAATCAAATAATATCACTAATATGAGTCTAAAATAAAGTTGGGAAGCAAATACATTCATACCCAGACTTAGACTAGAAAAAAAAACCTAGTTCATAGCACAAGCCACATAAAAACTCGTTTATCAATTACAATGACATGTACAGGTATGTGTGTCATTAACGTTATGTCAGGTAACTGCGCCTGATCAATAGAATGCTAATTTTGTCATTGAGCGTTCAAACCACGTCCCGACTCATTTAAATTTTTAATTTGTTGAACTGCAGTTACATCGTAAAAGCTGTTTACGATGTAACAGCAGTTCAAAAAAGAAACAATAATAAAGAAAGGTATTATGAAGGAGTTTGATTTTGTTCATGAGCTCATTATTTTTCATGAATAAAATATCGTTATGAGTTTATTGAAATGTTATGCAGGGTCAAATTAAATTAGCTAGCGTAACTCTGCATACGTGAGGATATTTATCACGATAAAATAAAAAGATTCGATGTTTTTTTTAGGGGTCACGACCGCTGGTAGTTTTGTTACTTGAAGTATGAGCTGAGAACATGTTTTATCGTGTTTAGACATCGATACGCTACCAATCACGTCTGTGAAGTTTACACGAAAAAAACAGATTTTTTAAACTGATATTTCAACTGAATACACAAACTACAGTCGATGACCAAATTGCACAAATGTTTACCAACAGCGCCCCCCTGAAAACGTCATTTGAGCGCCCAAAGATCTTAGTAGCACTCTAATAAACGGTACTTCGACGCGTAAATGTCCTTGTGTATTTATTTACATAGTTACTTAGTCTTTTAATTTACGCTATTTTTTGTGCTAGTTTAGTCGGGAATATGTAAAGACGTTATGTCAATATAAATTTAAATAAATCATATCGTCGTTGTTTAAATACTTTGAAGGGCTCTTCTAGCCCCTCACAGTACCTAGTGTAAATAGTTAATTCTCTAATAATTAACCGGTCAAGCCCCGCGCGTTACCGATCGGTGACGAAACAATAGAAAATCAATTGTGTCTCATTAGCGGAGCTTGACAGATTATATTATACGATGTCACATCACATTAGAAGGTTGTAATTTGAAATTGACAACGAAGGTACTATTTATTTGATCTGTTTAATCTGTGATTATTTGCACTAACAAGTTTAATAGGTACAACTAGATGTGTATAAGAATGGTTGTAAAGCTACCTGCAAGATGGCGGGCGTGTTGCCACTGCTGACCAGGAATCTGGGGTTGTCCCACACTCTGTCCCGCACTGTGCTCGCGAGACCCGCTTCTATCGCCTTCCTCAGAGCCACCATGTCTTGTGGCGATGGTGCCTTGAACGGGTAAGGTTTCTCTCCCATTACCGCTGAAATTACAAAGAAACTTTATTTGACTACTGGTTTTTCCATATAATTTTTGACACACATACTAATGTTATAATTTATGCGAAAGTAACTCTTTCTATCTTTTTTTTTTTATTTGAGATGGGCTTGCTCTTGACTCTAGCCTAGGTCAAAGGTGACAGAGACAAAGTCGACGATGGAGCGAGCTTACCCAGAAGAAGCCTGTTCACTCTCACTTTGAAAAAATCACACTCTGAAATTGATTTTGATGAAGTTTCGCCAAAGGTAGACCATGACGTGGGTTAGAACATAGGATACTTTTTATACCGGTAGTACGTTCCCGTGGGATAATTTCCGATGCGGGCGAAGCCGCGGGCAAAAGCAAGTAAAGTATAAAAGGAACATTTTAAGGACGATGCGCTAGGTAGCCCGCAAAATTAAAGTTTTCTTAAGATTTTTGCAATTTGCAGGTCAGTGTCAGATTGTATTTTAAACAAAAAATGATTCGCGAGCGTAACAAGTATGTATTTATTTACAGAATTGTAATCATTGAAATCATCAATGCAACCCCCTAAATTTGTATAATCCTATTGATTGATATTTCATGAAATAGTCATTCAATCCATACTAATCCATACTAATATTATAAATTCGAAAGTAACTCTGTCTGTCTGTCTGTCTGTATGTTACCTATTCACGCCTAAACCGCTGAACCGATTTAGATGAAAATTTGGTATAGAGATAGCTTGAGTCCCGGGAAAGGACATAGGATAATTTTTGTCCCGATATTCTCACGGGATCGAGTATTATGCGTGTGAAACCGCGGGGCGCAGCTAGTAGGATTATAATTAGGAATTTAGAGGGTTGTATTTGTCCCAGATGTCTTTTGTAGACCTTTGGAAGTCGTTACGAGTAGTCCGATTCTGCCGTATCTTGCTAGACTAGCAGCCAATGAGTCAATATCAGCACAGTGAAAAAAGCAGATGGCTATTTTCCACGAAAAAACTTCCCTTAACAACCAATGAAGAAAGTGATTATTTAAGTCTTTCATGTCACGATTTCAAGCTACATTAAATTCAGTTAATTAACGGTTCGCGTGATAATGCGGTAATAAGGCCGTTGGCCGCATTATTAGCTTACCTAGACCAAATAAATCTTAATTAGGTTCTGTTATACTACACGAATAGGCACTAGTCAACCACTAAATTACATTTTGGCCACCACTATACTGCATTTGTTATAACATTAGGAAAAAGAGGCTCACAGAAGCAGGAGTACGAAACCTTTTATTTTCATGTTAAGTTCAAACAATTTTAATAAATAATGTATGTGCTTTTTTTGTAAGTGACAATGCATGGCATACAATAAAACATATTCTATCTATCTACTCGTCACGATGCTTGGATAGGTACATGAAATGAAACAATTTTTAGTAACAATCAGTTTATTAAAAACAACTTTATATAAACCGACAAAATAAAAATACGCGTGCTGAGATAAACTTATGATGGGAATGGGGAACATTTTAGATTTGGTAGAGTTATAGTGACATGAAAAACTTTCCTGGTACTGTCCGCCCCTGCTTCTTTTAGATTTTAAACATTGACACGACAATATTTTATGTAATAACTAAAAAATATTAAATGAAAGCCTTGTAATTTCAGAAGGTAGATAGGTTAAATAAGTACAATAAATTAAGTGTGACTGCTGTTATTTAAATTGATTATATTTAACTCCACATCAATCTTGACTGTAATAATGTTTGTTGTACTTTTGTTACAAAGTGTGCCCCTTTTTTATGGATGGGAAATCATCAAATGACCCCTCCCGCTCTGGAAAGTGTGCCCCTAAAAGAGCCTTTTTTAAGTTCTGTCTAATGCTATAGTAAATGGAGTATAGGCACTGATAGACTTACGTATGTGTATTTACACGTTTATTATAGGAAATAAATATGGCATAACCAAAAACAAAACATTCAGTTTTTTTAAAGAAAATATTCATTCTTTAGTAAAATTTCGTTTGGATGTTGGCTGTTGGCCGCGCGTCGCCACGCTAACAACCGGTCTGACCCGCCGCATTAGATGTTTCACATCAAAAAGTAAAGTACATTATATTATATTCATTAGCTACATGCTGTGACCGTACGGCATTACTCTATGCTGTT
The DNA here is from genome assembly GCA_945859645.1 of Amphipoea oculea. Taxonomy (NCBI): domain Eukaryota; kingdom Metazoa; phylum Arthropoda; class Insecta; order Lepidoptera; family Noctuidae; genus Amphipoea; species Amphipoea oculea. The sequence goes on along the minus strand of OX243865.1, from coordinate 16,880,745 downwards.
TCTTTAGGTGAATTTCTACTAATGCTACTGTTCTTAAGCAAATTCTGGATTTTACTCCACTAAAATACATAATTTCGGAAGCAGCAGTAAAAAATCTTATCCTTGATTGAAATCGACATAGAAAACGAAAAAAAGAACATTCACTCGTTAGCAGAGGCGATTAACCGAAAGTGGTTATTAAGTACGTTTTTATAACTTTTTTCGTTTCACTACCTACTACAAAGTTTTGCATGAATATAATAGTTACTATAAACGAGTAAGTACTGAATTTTTCGTGTAAATTGCGGGTGACGCATTGTTGTGCGCTTATCGCTTGCCGATGACGATTTTCTGTCCCTAAGGAGGGCCAGACGAGCTCACAAAAATAAATTTCCAAGTACATTTTAAGGTGACCTAAAGGCTCCTGTTATGATACATTTGTACGCCCTCTGGCATAACATTGCGCACTCCTTATTATCTTTATATACCATTGTATATCTATACTAAAAATAAAGCAAAAGAGTGATTTTTTTTTTGTTTTTTTATTCTCTGCACATACCAGATTTGAAAAGGCCCAATTCTTTAGGATGGTTATTATAGGCTAACATCACGCTACGACCCTCAAGCCGAGCAAAACCAAAAATTGACAGAAATAAAGCTAAGCGAAGACCAAGTAATAGCGCGGGGGAGGCACGGGATTTGATGGGATGCGACGCGGTGGGTCGGGGCCGAAATTTCACGCGAACGAAGTCGCGGGCAGAAGCTAGTTAATACTAATTGTACCTATATTAAACATAATTATGAATAAATGACTTGTAATTGGGCGTTTCGGTATTTGTACAATTGCTAATTGTAGTACGATGCGATTCAAGCAAGCATTTGCACTGTTATACACTTGGGAGCAAATAAATCGAGCCACTTGCTTTTTTTTGCACGTATAATGGTTAATATTTTTGGTATTATGGAACGTATCAAATCGAAACATATATCGCCTAAGAGCTTATTTAATAATCTTTACAATGAGGGTAAATTTTTGAATGATAACCTTATTTAGTGATAAATTATTGGCTCTGAAAGAAAAACGGTAATTTTGATAGAAAATTGTAGGATTAAAACAGTCCAGAAAATCTATCGAAATCAGGGCAAGGGGGGGTAATACAAGATATTAAGAATAAGTTTATACCATAATTTTGTTTTTAATTGTTTTTTTCTGGACTGACAATTTTCTATCAAAATTACCGTTTTTCTTTCAGAGACAATAATTTATCATTAAATAAGGTTATCATTCAATAATTTACCCTCATTGTAAAGATTATTAAATAAGCTCTTAGGCGATATATGTTTTGATTTGATACGTTCCATAATACCAAAAATAATAACCATTATACGTGAAAAAAGGAAGTGGCTCGATTTATTTGCTCCCAAGTGTACATAAATACGTAATTACATAACTTCAACCGAAATAAAAATTTGAAGGATACTTTAGATTACAAATACCTACAGAATATTATCGCGTATAGTATGAGCGTGGCAAAACTGATTAACTTATATTTTATGGATAAATATCTATAGGGTGGTTTGCGCGTCGATGCAAACTGCAACCACATGAATTCAGCACATGATTCTAGAACCCAGCGAAGAAATTTTTCGTCGGCCGCAAAATTTCAACTCAGGGGGTTCAGATTTTCAGAATCATGTAACATGAATTCAATTCAATCATAAATTCATGGTAACAGGATGCGTCTCGATGTCCCTGCCGCCTTGTATGTAGCTCATCTAATACTTATTCAAAGGTCTATGTATGAGGTCAGTTACATAAACTTCCAAGTAGAACCACGTATTACCACATTACTAAAAATGTTATGAGAACATTGACCTAAACACAACGGCTTTCAGCCTACAAACATAGGGGACACCTGTAATATTATTGTAATGTCGGCTTTGTACATAATTAATATTATTAAAGATAACATATCGTGTGACCTAGAACGGAAATTAGGTATTGATCGAACTACATTCTATCCTCCTTACTAATAAACGTTGTATAGCGTCTGTATATTTACACAACGCTTTGTCTTCTTCTTTCGAAAGTCAAAATTACAGACGACTGAAAAAGAGAAATCGGTGTGTAACTATTCACCTGATATGATAAGTTTATTAGTAAGGAGGTATTTAAAGTCTACAATATGATCAGAAATGTATATTTTGAAAACCACAAAAATCCAGAATTTGACGGGGCCTTGGCCGGATAGGTACTATCTAGACTATCTTTAGGCTCCCGCAGACTGGCGCATCATGACAGCGCGAGGTGACTCTAGTAGAACCATTTCTATGAAAATTTTATGGAAATTGTTTTACCAGAATCGCGTCGCAACGTCGCGTCGCAATGGCATTATTAGTAGGACAGCACTTAGTATTCAGATTACTAGAATTTGTAAATAACTGAGAAAAACGTAGGTACTGTTGTATTTTCAACGTTTGGCCCAGTGCCGATGATTGAAAATCCAACATTGCAATGATATTTAGGCATTACATTTAGGTTTCGCCTCGTATTAGTGAAATGGGGCATAAAGTGCTTAATAAAGATAAAACACTAAAACCTACACTATGATTCCCTATATTAGTTTCTCCTAATATAATATATTGCAATTCTTGGTTCTCTTGCGGATCTCTTCATTTCTGATTCGATCACGCAGGGAAAATCCAAGCATAGCCAGAGGGCTATGCTTGGATAGCCAGAGGGCAATGGAGAGCCATTGCCCTTTGGGTGACTTTCAACCTTCTAATAAGGCCCATTGTGAGCGACCAGGTTTCAGTGCCATATGTCATCACTGGCAACACGCACTGTTCAAAGACTTTCGTCTTGAGACACTGCGGTATGTGGGACAAGAAGATATTGCGGAGCTTCCCGAACGCTGCCCAGCCGAGTCGGATTCGACGATTAATTGCCAAACTTAAGTGGCATTGGGCAGGGCACATTGCTCGCAGAACAGATGGCCGATGGGGCCGAAAGGTTATGGAGTGGCGACCGCGTACCGGAAGACGTAGCGTTGGAAGGCCACAAGGTGGACCGACAACCTCGTGAAGGGCGCAGTAACTCGTTGGATGCGAGAAGCACAAAACCGGTCGAAGTGGAGGTGCTTGGGGGAGCCCTATGTCCAGCAGTGGACGTCTTTCGGCTGAAATGATGATGATAATGTATTATATATTGCACTTGCCACAGTCTGGCCTAGGTCTGTTTGGAGTAACGGTTTGTGTTGTGCATTCTATATTATGTACAATGCCTTATTGTTAAAAAGCTGAATTCGATTTAGACAATGAACATTGAATACCGATTGTCTAAATTCTGTTCTCAGCGGTACCTGCGCGCTGGGTCTTGTACTAATATAGCCACTAGCCCGACTATAATAAGAACTGTATACGGTGAAGATGACTCACGAGTCTTATCGAACCCATAGGTAATGTGTTTGAACTCAATTTGACAGTGAGTCAAGATGTGGGTCGATAGACTATTATCGCTTTAAGGGCAGATTTTTCCAACGCCAGAACATTTTATCCGCGGAATAATTTTGAATTTTTGACAGTTCTTCCATACAAAATCTGTCAGAGGTCAATTTTATTCCAAGAATAAAAATTATCTGGCGATTGAAAAAAAAAATCAGCCCTAAAACGAATAAAAGTGATAGTTAGGTATTTTACCTGCCATTTCTTTCGAACTGGATGTTGGAAGTTGGAATACAACCCTGACGACAATCTATATTGATAATTTAATAATTAAACGGAAGAGTTCGTTTGTTTTAACGCGCTAATCTCTGAAATTACCAGTCGGATTTGAAAAATTATTTTTGCATTTGATAGCCCAATTCCTTAGGAAGGCTTTAAGCCCGGTTTCCACCGCGAAAGAGTAATGAGCCGGAAATGGCTAAGCGGAGCGGACTTCGTTTTTATGAAATAGGTTTGCGTTTCCACCAAGAAAGAGTTTAGTCGTCTGATTCTCTCTAGAAATGAGCGAGCTCATTTTTACTCTTTTTGCCCGCTGGGTCATTTCCGCTCGACTCTTTGTTGGTGGAAACACATGTAAGTAGTTTTCTCTTGAGAGGTAAAAGAAGTCATTAATGGGTCCGCTCCGCTCGCGGTGGAAACCGGTCTTTAAGGCGAACGGGGTAGCCCGCGCAGTTGATGGCAATAGGCTCGCCCCTTATTACATGGGACTTCAACTATCTGGCGAAATGTAAAGGCAGGAGTGTACCTGTACACTGTGGAAACCGGGCTTTAGGCTATTTAATACCACGTTAAGACCCTGAAGAGCCTAGCAAAAAGGAGAAAAGTCACAAAGAACGCTAAGCGAAAACGAAGTAATAGCGCGGGCAGGCGATGCGATGCGACGGGGTGGGGGGGTCAACAAGAAATTTCACGCGCACGAAGTCGCGAAGTCGCGGGCGGAAGCTATCTTGTGATAAAGGTTACTTTTCTTTTATGAACCTCTTTCGCATAACGACTTACTTAAAAAAAAAGTTTGCTGCATTTATGTACAAACTTTTACGACAGTATTTCTTTTCTACTCACTAAATGTATCGTATCAGCCGAGAAGAATCATAAACAAAGACACGTGTCTCGACCCTTGAATAATAATAAAAAACCGGTCAAGTGCGTGTCGGACAACGCACAATGAAGGATTCCGTAGTTAGTATGAATTTATTGGGATAAATTCATACTAACAACATGTTTCCAACTACAAAGTTAAGTTTGTTCTTGGGGAGAACAAACTTAACTTTGTAGTTGAAAACATGTTCTCCGATACATCGATATACGTCACAGTCAATTCTCCAACTGAACTACAAATTAACGATTTTAGGACTTTTTCCTTTACTTGTGCTGTGAGACCTTTACTTCTTACCGAATTTCATGATTCTAGGTCAACTGGCAATACCTTATAGGTTTTGATTTATTTGCGAGTATCAAAATATGTCGGTTACATGGACGTATTTTTTTTTTTATTGCGTGGACTTAGAAGCTTGATTTTTATAGAGCTTACAAATCTATAAAAAAATTCTACTTGATAGTAAACCTCCACGCGTTCGTGAAAGAAAGGGTCTTGACAGACAGACGGACAGCGAAGTGATCCTATAACGGTTCTGTTTTTTTTTTTTGAAGTATGGAACCCTAAAAATAATTAAACGTCATGTTTTTTAAGTTTTCTTTTCCCGCTCAAAAATAAAATGGCGGTATCGATCGATCAAGAAATTAAGAAAATTAGGTTACTGTGACGATTGGAAGATAACTGGCAACGTGACAAAATTTTCTAGGCAGGTCTTATTTGATTAATCTTTAAGTCCAATGTTTAATAATGAGCGAAGTCACATCTAGCGCAGTGACGTAATAAGCGTCTGAATACGAGACTCGAATGTTGCGTATCAGATGGTAAAAGTCCAATTATAAACATAGGCCTGATGCCATCAATCATCATGCTATGAAAAATCTTTGGCGATCAAACGTAGCGTAGCGTTTGGCATCGTTCTTTACAACAACCATTGGGGAAAGAGTTCTATGAACGTTTATATTTTTAGCAATATATATTTCATAGAAACATAAATGCTGATATTTTACGCTTATACCATAGAAAATGGAATAACGACCAGCGCCGCGCAAACTGCGAAGTGCATTTAGTCAAACAGACCGAAGCCAATGTCCTCATCTTCTGATTCGGACTTTTCCTTCTTGGTCTCTTTCTCTTCTTTCTTTCTCTTCATGGGTCGAATGTGAGGGATCCATTGATGTAAGTCTAGAGAATCCACTCGATCGATTATTTCAGATTTAAATCGATTCGTGAGGCGTTGATCCAGCCAACAGTATTTTCTTACTACTTTAATTAGCAAGTTGTTAGAGATAAACTCGTGATTTCGTGGAAGATACACAAGTTATACAACACATTTACGCATCCACACGTTTTCATTCTTGAATGATCCTGCCCACTATCACGCCACTATGATACGTAACCCAACAACTATTTATAGACCCCATCTAATTTCAGAACCACAACATGTTCATGAGAAAATTACATCAATAAATCGGTGTAAAACTACGAAACCAAGTCCAAACATTCGAATCGTAGAAACAACCGGAAATATCGAAATACAACACTCAAAATTAGTCATTAAGGAAGAAGAAATAGAGCTCGTTTTGGACTGCGGTTAAAGTGTAAGTGAGAAGAATTTGGCACTAAAGCAATCACTTTCCTCTCTACAATGGTATATTTGGCTTGATAAGACACGATTGTTTTGCCAGGTTTGCTGCATGACTAAACAGCTTCGCTACCAGTAAACAATATTTACTGAACTACCGGTAGGGTGAGAGCAAAGACCAGTTTGTCGTCGAGTTTTGTCTTAGAAGAAAGTGAAGTCAGATGTTGGCTGGTAAAGATGGAGGAAAAAGATTTAGGTACTACGCCGATTTCAAAAACTGTAATAAGGGAAGAAAGATGTTGTCTTTTAATAAAATTTCAGAAATTTTCTTCTACGTGCTATTAATAACCAATATTTTTGCCAAAACTGGATATTGCTAATCCATTGCTTCATGCGTTCGAGAAATTTGACGAAAGAACTATGTTAATAACGCAATGAATGTTGTTAAACTGTCAAAATGAAAGCCATTCCTATAACCTATTTTTAGTGTGTTACACAATTACCCCGCGTGTGATTAGCATATCCGTTTTATCCAGAAGCGTAAAGTCCTACATACAGCTGTGAATGTTCATGGGACAAATACGGCTAAGGATAAATCTGAAACACCTATATTCGTCTATGGTGAGGCTTATAAAAAACACAAGAAAAAAAAAAAAGGTTGCCAGAAAAAGTCTAAGGCCAATATAAAACCTACCTATTTGTCTGTTCTGTTTTTTTTTTCTTGTCTGTTTATATATGTGTGTACATAAATGGTAAAATTAATTGATAAATAAAAATGAGGTCACACTACTTAGAGTGTCAATATAAAAACAGATTCCGGCCAGTGATAGTGTGATATTATGAGGAAGAGAAGTAAAATCCAAGCGTCTTTAGATAACAAGGTCAATACTCTTTAAAACACTTTTTTATCGTATTTGTTTACTTACAAAACAAATTTCGTTCAATGTTTGTTGTATTTTGATAATTTCGTTTGAGTCTCTGTAAATATCACCATCTTCTTCTCGCACTTTCCCAACTATGTAGCCAAACCAATATTTTGCAAAAAAAAAAAAAGTAAAACCAATATTTTGCGGCGACGGCCTATCTGACGTCAACAATCCAGTTACTAGGTAACATGATACCCCTGAACCCGGGGGGCGTCCAGGGGTGTGATCCCAATCATCCTGAGACAGGTTGGACTTTCGGACTTCTTTCGACTCTATCTAAATATCTACTTTTGAAAGACTCTTGTGGTAATTTAAAAATGTTTGAAATTTTATAACTAAATATTTGTAAACTTACCAGTTAATAGAGAAACATGCCGCACGCATCTATTCGTAAATGTATGAACATCCTATGTACGGTCGAACAAGCTATTTGGTATACAGGCAGCTAACTTGCAACTACTTTTAAACAATGGTGTGCTGAGTTATTCAATTCTTTAATACCACTCTATTTAATTAAGGATGCCATAAGCTGCAACAGTTATAACGCACAAAATAAAACTAAATATTGGCTGTATAGTGGAAAGATGAATATTTTTGCATGTATACCGAATAGCTTTTTCGACTGTACCGTCTTTCTGCCCCCTATTACGTGGAACTTAACATAACTGGCGACATGTGGATGTACAATAGGTACACCTGTGCCTAACCTTTTGGTGAAACAGGCGTAACGTTATGTATGTGTTAAGTAATTAAGCAAGAAGAAAAAAGGACTTACAACTGTCATTCCCGTCAGTGGTCTCCGTAGGTTCGGCTCCTCGCAGTGCAAACGACACGGCATCCTGTCGGTTTCTGAACGTCTTGAATCTCGCAGACTTGTACCTTCGGACCAGCTCCATAGCCTCGGACTTATTCTTGTAAACGTGTAGAGCTTCTAGAAAACAAAAGAAAACGTTAAGTTCATGAAAACAAAAGAAAACGATAAACTTGAAGGAGAGAACTACGACCCTTTTTGACAGCAGCAACCCAAAAGCAGCCTTATTGTAACGAACATAAAGATCAATGTAATTTTGGCAGCCTTGTCAGTGGCATCAAAACAACAGCAACCGTATTAGAATGGAAATAAATATTACTGTGATTTTGACGGTGATGCAAAATCAGAGGTAAAAAGTGAAAGGAAACCCTTTGCAATGACAGCACATCGCAAAGGGTGTAGTAAGCAGTGCTGCAGTGGTGGCTCAATGGCATCGGCTCCGACCTACGGTCGTTCGAACCCAGACAGGTTCTTTAATTTATGTATTTAATTTCATCACCACTGCTCTCAAAACGGTGAAGGAAAACATCGTGAGGAAACCGTCATGTCCTAGAACCAAAAATTCGAAGACATGTGACATCCACCAACCCGCACTGGGCTCACTTGGTGGATTATGGCCCACTCCCTCTCACAGAGAGGAGGCCTGTGTCCCAGCAGTGTAAACATAATAACCCGATATTGAAGTCTTTCAGTAAAATGGTCAATTTTTAATACAGTTCATACATTTCATGTTATTAGATTTCTTGTGGGTGATTAGGATTACATAACTATACTTTCGATTGACTCATGCAATTGACATGATCGGAAGGTTAATACAATAAATTAAGATAGATATTAGGAGAAATGGAGAAATCAATTACTGATTTTATCCTATATTTTCTGTACCTAACTATTATGAATCTTAAGTCCACCGAACTACTATAGTTACCATACTACACGCTAACTTAATTGGTCAGTCCGAATTAAATACGAGGGACAAATATCACAAAAAATAAACCATTCTCCAAATGAAAGAGCCAGCATTCTAATCGCACAACTTTGGAAATTAAAAAAAAACATAGGAATAATACTAGCATCGTCGTACTCTGATTAATTATTAATTTATTAGCTAAGAAACTGCACGGTTATCGACAAAGACGAACCAGCTACGGCAGGAATAAAACTTCACTAGATCCAGATCTGAATCCAGTCACAAGGTTGTAGAGATCGGGATAGGCAGTTGCTCCATGTAAAATACTGGTATTTAGCTGCATCCGGTTAAGACTAAACCAAATCATCATCATTCTCTTTCATACTTATCCTTATCCCAATATATTTCGGGTCGGCGCAACATGCCTTTTTCTTCCATACTTCTCTACAGGGTGTTACGGAAAGGGTATATCAATACAAACGGGTTGAAGAGTGTATCTGGTCTAGAATCTCTGTACAAAATTTCAGCTCAAAAGCAGTAACTTTGAAAATTCTTAATATTTTTTTATTTCGATAGTTTATTAAATTGAAATCATAACAAACGTGTCACCGCACTACGAGGGTCATTATCCATTATCTGTAGTGTGTCTGTGCGCCTAGTACACGCACATCACGCCGCCGCGCGCCAGTGCAGCGCCGTGATGTCGAAATAAAAAAAGATTAAGCATTTTCAAAGTTAATGCTTTTGAGCTGAAATTTTGTACAGAGATTCTAGACCAGATACACTCTTCAACCAGTTTGTATTGATATACCCTTTCCGTAACACCCTGTATATTAGTCGCCATCTCGGTAGTCACCCCCTTTCTATCCATATAATCTTTCACACAGTCTATACATCGTTTTTTTGGTCTTCCCCAACTCTTATAGTCATCCACATTCATACTCAAAACTTTCCTCAAGATATTTTCCTTATTGCTTTGTATCACTTGCCCATATAATGGACAAGCCATCACTCCAATATATTATGTACATACTACATATGTTGAGAAAAGGCTAGGATTAAATCCAAGTTTTCTCTCAATGTTTTCCTTCACAATAAGTCGTAAGAAAATGCAATTATCATTAAAATTCTAGGTGAAGAACAAAGCCAATCACCGTATCGAAATATAATTTCACACATTTTTAGCATCGTGTTTTGTAGCTCGGCGTCCTTGCGACCTACACATTGAGTCCGCGGATGCCATACAAGGCGACTCAGACGATGATTCATAAGGATAACCAGAAGCTAAATGCATAATACTAATAACATTAACGAGTGATCAGGAATTGATTAGCCAAGTGCACCATCGTTTTTTAACCGACTTCAAAAAAGGAGGTTCTGTATAATTATTCGATCCGTATGTATGTATGTATGTCCGCGATTTTCTCAAAAACTAACGAACCAATTTTGATAATTCTTTCACTAATGTGATCTACATACTTTCAGGAAGGTTTTAGTATATAATACATTAGGTAACTATTCTTATGTACGAAGTTATATGCATAAATGTACTGCATGTCCGGCATTTCTATGCGAATTTTAATGATTCTTCTAGTCGGTGTCTTCAATTCTTCAATGCACTAGTGTTAATTGAACTTGTGTGGGGTAGGTTACAACTAAAAAATGAGAAATAAAAACTTTTTGACAAAAAAAAACAACCGACTTCAAAAAAACTTTTTAACAAAAAAAAAACCGACTTCCAAAAAAACACTACAAAGTGAAAAATAACTTTAATTTCGGAAGTTGGTGTCTTTGGATCTGTATTTTAGTTTTTTGCCACCGACTTCCGAAATTAAAGTTATTTTTCACTTTGTAGTGTTTTTTTGGAAGTCGGTTTTTTTTTTTGTTAAAAAGTTTTTATTTCACGCTTTTTAGTGGGTCTGCTTATAATTTATCTCAGTTACAATAGCCTAGTGTCAACTTTCTCATCGCCTTTTACAAAATATTGCTTTTACCGATGCAGGGAAGTTAATTGTTGAAGAGTTCTCCTGGTCCACCATCAGCTCCATATCACCATTCACATTGTGACGAGCATAAATTGCTTAGCAACCATGTTAAAGTATCGAATCGCAACCCGTGAAATAGTACGGAGATATTATTGAGTAGTTCCGGTGGCCATCTGTGGTCTTCATCATCAGTTCCACTTCACCAAATGGTGCTTTCCGAGAGCAAAAGCACGAGTGTTACTATAAATAATTTTGAAAGAATTTTCTTTTAACTCCAAGCCATGAGGAGTTGTACCTTCCATCATCAGCTCATCCACCTGAGATGATGATTATCAGATGCAAATACTTAAACAGCTTTAGAAAATATATGAAAATGGTACTATGTGCCTATAAAATTTGAAGGTTGCCCTCGATTTCCCTGGGATCCCATCATCAGATCCTGACCTGATGATGATGCAACCACTTGGGAAGTATACACTTTCAAACAAAAGAAAAATTTTCCAAATCGGTCCAGGCGTCTTCGAGAAATCGGGGAACATACATAAAAAAAAAAAAAAAAGATTCCGACGAATTGAGAACCTCCTCCTTTTTTTGAAGTCGGTTAAAAATAAAAACACTACAAAGTGATAAATAACTTTAATTTCGGAAGTCGGTGTCAAAAAACGAAAATGCGGAACCAACGACACTGACTTCCGAAATTAAAGTTATATTTATCACTTTGTATTGTTTTTATTTTTGAAGTTGGTTGTTTTTTTGTCAAAAAGTTTTTATTTCTTAGCAATCTCTAAGAAGGCAGACATTTTAAAATAATATGGTATTTGTGCATGAAACTATATTTCACTCCAAGGCTATACAAAACTTATCATTGAAAATCGAATACAAGAGCAATGTAAAATCAAATAATATTGCTGCATAGCTCATAAATATTGTGTCTATAATATTATTTACGTAACTCGATAACTCAGTATCAATAACAGAAAAAAAAGTAATAATACTATCATGAGAGTTCTAGTATTAATCATGCATGGGCCTTCTTATATCCCTCTCACATAATAAAGTAGGTAATACTTTATTCTAAAACAAAGCCCTTTGGGGCAGCAAATTAGGTATGTAATGTGAATGTGTAATAATCACACTAATATTATAAAGACGAAAGTTTGTGAGTGTGTGTGTGAGTGTGTGTGTTTATGTCTGTTACTTCTTCACACTCAAACGGCTGGATCAATTTTGATAAAATTTCGTATGGAGGAAGCTGACACCCTGGATTAACATATAGGCTACTTTTTATCCCGAAATTCCCACGGGGTCGACATTTACGCGGGTGAAACCGCGGGGCGCAGCTAGTAATAAATAATCCTTCCATGCCGTTTTCGTCTGCAGCAACCCTTTCATCATCAACCTACTGGGGTCTATCATGGGCTCTCGCGTGGCTATAAAAACCAAGTTTGTTTACAAATGTTCATTATATTGTGTGATTATTACATTATCAAAGTGTGTATACAGGGTAGCAGGGGCAACGATGTGCAACCTGTTATCATGGATTTTTGGAAATTTACCATGTGAGGGTGTCTAGAATCATGTGCTGGATTCATGGTTACATTTTGCTTATCAATGTCCCTGTCACACTGTACAATGAAAATTGGATTTATATCTGGACAATAAAAGCTTTAATTTCATTTTCTTTTCAATGCATTCGGAATTCAGATTGGTGTTACAGTAAATTGATATTAAAGCTGCTACCAATCCACTTGAAATTCAACAGTAATTTTTTGACAACAAGATAGAAAATCAATTATTATGTGCTGAAAAATAAATGCACCTCATCAAATTCCATGTAAACAGATAAGTACAATCATTTGCAAGCCGTGTAAAGATAATATAAAAGTAGAAAGTTGACAACAACACTATTGACCCACATCAACTTATCTACTGATAGTGATGCTGATAAGGGTAAACAATATAAGGTTTATACAATAGGCTAGTTTCCTAAAAAATTCTAATTAGTCCGTCAGTTAGATTATCGAAAAATAATGGACCCATATTTTTTCTTTTGTCAATCAAACAAAAAATGACAAAGATAAAGCGCGTCAAAATTTGGGAGTTGGGGGTCGTGACGTCACGCCGTGCTAAAAATTGTCGCACGGCGTGACGTCACGACCCCCAACTCCCAAATTTTGACGCGCTTTATCTTTGTCATTTTTTGTTTGATTGACAAAAGAAAAAATATGGGTCCATTATTTTTCGATAATCTAACTGACGGACTAATTAGAATTTTTTAGGAAACTAGCCTATTAAATAGGTGTAAATTGGGGCAGGGTTTCCCAATAGGAGTTCCACGGTCCACAGATCTATGAGCAACTGAGAGCATGATGCCTGTGTCTACAGATAAAATTAAAAATACTAATCACAACTTTACCCACAGCTGAGCCTGTAATTTTACCATCATGTGTGATGATTATGGACCGGATTATATGCAACTGCATATTGCATATGCATTTGCATATTTAGTCCCTTTTCAGCGGTAGTTGCAAGTTTTAGAAAAAAAAATAAAATTATGCATATTTGCGCTCGATCTCGCTCATCGTTCAGATGTCTCTCATAGTGGGACGGTCATGTGACCTTGTGTCAAATTGATAACTTCTTCAACGGGGCGGGTGAAATTTCGCCCGGCACAATAAGTTAAACAAAATTCTGCTCAGTCACCTCAGTAGACGTAGATCTTTCCTCCTCCTTCCTCCGCTTACAAAAAAATATTAAGCGATCGTACACAAAATTTATGTACAGAACATTTAGAACAGTACTTAGTCATACATACTCGTATTTTAAAGGTAAATTGTAAATTTCATTGTTATCTAAGTAGGTATATTTTGTAATAGATATTTTTGCAAATACGATTGCGAAAATATCTATTACGTCGTCGTTGCATAGCTAGTACAGAGCTTTTTAAAATAAAAAACATTAAAAAATATGACTTTTTTATTTTTTTCCTGTTATATTATATGCATATTTTGGCCCTTTCTATGGATTTTTGTGCATATTTTAGCAATTTTACTTGCATATTTGCATGCATATTTTGGGCCATTTATGTTGCATATAGTCCGGTCTCTAGTGATGATTTAGTAACACAAGACTTTTTGAGAAAAGCTTTGATCTTTTGCATTTTATTTTTACACTAACTGCTAGCTAGCTAAGTTTCGATCCTGTGGGAATATCCGGATAAAAAGTAGCCTGTGTGTTAATCCAGGGTGGAAGCTACCTCCATACCAAATTTTATCAAAATTGGTCCAGCCTTTTGTGCATGAAGAAGTAACAAAGATACAAACACACTCACAAACTGATTCAAAAAACCAGATAAAGAAATCAATGTTTATTTTCATTATAAAGTTGTCTTTTACTCAAGTTGCATCCTAAAATTATGCAATGTTTTCATTGTATATATTTTAGATTAGATCAACTCATTTGAAATATTACAGCTCTTACACTACATTTAAAGAAAATCATATGCAATAGAAAAAGATCCCTGATGGAACAATGCTTTGACTATAAGCTGTGCTCATTTAACTCATGATTACATGACATAGACTATTATTAGAATAATATTGGCAATAAATACCTTCATCAGGCCCTTTTTTGATTTCACTAGGTATGTAAACTCCATAGTAGGTGGTCGGAGGTTCCACGGACGTCGGGCTTTCGGGCGCATTGCTCTTCTTACTCAATGTATCCAGTCGCAACAACCTACTAAACAAACCACCGATTGCACCATCTCTTTTCTCAGTCGGAGACAATGATATCTCTTCTTTCATACCCCCAATGTCTTTATTACACTCCGGTATAATTACAGCCTTCGACATGTCTCCTGAAAATCGTAAACATTTTACTGTTTTGTTTGTGACGCAAAACGCAGCCAGCGAGCAGTTTATTTTTACAACAACTATTATCTAAGGCGGCTCACCTTAACCAAGAGGCTCGTCATAAAAACATACTCGTAACTTAACTATTAGATAATGGTTCGCTATTTCAGCGCATATTATTTGAATAAAGTTTTGAATCACATCAAAAAAAATCGGGCTTTTTTGAAACAGAAATTGAAATGCGTTGAAACTGTTGAGAGAACGGTGGATGACGTTTTGACAGATTTCTTTCACTAGTGGTGGCCTTTGTTTTTTTATAGTGATTATGACTTACGAAAACTTACTAAAATCATTTCGAAATTATTCAAGAATTATTAGATGATAATTTAATTAGGAAAGAAGATTGTATTGCACGCGTTTAAAAAATATAAAGTTTGTCATTTTGAAATAAAAGTATTTTCAAACTAAATATATTATGTTATTGTGCGTACCACTACAAGCCACAGACGCAATAAAACCGGAAGTGGTTTGATATTCTCGACTATCTTTCATAACAGTCAGCAATCCAATATTTTTTTACGGTTTTTAATTAAATTATTCAGCGAAAAAGAAAATGTGCGTATCGTTTCTTATCCTCTGTCTCTTTTATGTACTACATTTTCTATCACCACGCTCAATGTAGTGATTGCAGCGTAGAGAATAGTAATAGTAGTTACGTTACGGGTTGTAGTTTATTATTTTAAGTACATCAAGCTACCCGAAACTGTCACATTTTCCCAATCAACTTTGAACCTTATCTTTCAGTAATAAAGTTGAAAATCTATTAAAGAAATTTGACAGATTGTAGTAGGTTGATGTGCTGGCGTCTGTACATAAGACATGAACTCACTTTTTGTTATTAATATTTACAGGGAATAATACAAGGAACATATTTACGGAATAATAGGGATAACCGATTGATACTCTCCTAAAATACTTTGCTTCGTTCTATAAATAATACGCTAATTCCTCTTGATATTCATAGAATCAATATAGTTTTTGACATTCAGAAGTAGAATGTTAAGGTGAATGGGTAGTTGTAGCCAGCGAAATTAAATTTTTCTTACGTTTTTTGCAATTGGCAGATCAGTGTCAGGTTGTATCTTGATCAAAATATGATTTGCGACTATACCTAACCGGTACCTACGTATTTACAGAATAGGGTAGTTTCCTGGGTAAAAAAATAATAATTCTAATTAGTCCGTCAGTTAGATTATCGAAAAATAATGGACCCATATTTTTTCTTTTGTCAATCAAACAAAAAATGACAAAGATAAAGCGCGTCAAAATTTGGGAGTTGGGGGTCGTGACGTCACGCCGTGCGACAATTTTTAGCACGGCGTGACGTCACGACCCCCCACTCCCAAATTTTGACGCGCTTTATCTTTGTCATTTTTTGTTTGATTGACAAAAGAAAAAATATGGGTCCATTATTTTTCGATAATCTAACTAATTAGATTTTTTTAGGAAACTAGCCTATTATAATAATTAGAATCGTTAATACATCTTTCGAAGTTAGATTTCTACCGTTAAGAACAAATCTCGTATGGAAAAGTGTTTATGGTAGAAATCTAACTTAAAGAGATATATTAATGATTCTAATGACTATGATTCTGTAAATACATGTCTATTATAGTCGCGAATCATATTTGGATCAAGATACAACCTGACACTGAACTGCAAATTGCAAAAATAAATTTCGCGGTCTACCATGTCACATTCACCTTAATACAAAACCCAGACCCCTCACAATTTCTATTGGGCTGGCTCGCACACATACTCCATGCAAGCAGTAAAAACCTTTCTTAGTAATAAAAACAACAGTTAAGTTTAGAAAATATTTATTCAGCAGACTTCTGTTTTTTCTTTTTTTTTTTCTTATTTTTGCTGGGAGTATTAGCAGTTAGAGGAATAGACTCCAAAGATTTTTGAATGGCCATTGAATACAGATTTGAGTTAATTGCTTTCAATCTATTAAGCTCAGCAAGGAGTCCTTCTTCTTTAAACTTAAACTCATTCTCTGTCTCTTTTGATGATTCCTTGTCTTCAATTTCTCCACGGGGCTTAGGCCAGAAGCTAACCTTATTTTTCATAAGAACTTCCATTTCTGTAAATTCTTCTGCATCTTTTTCCAAAGTCCTTTCTAAACTGTGTAGAATGATGCTAGGTGAGAATTCTTGTTTGTAAATTGCAGGGTAATTCACCGTAAAGAAAGCATTTGTAATAGGACCCTTGTGTCTTATTATCCTCAAGGGCTGTTTACTAGGTATATGCCAGAGTATAACTTGCTCATCATTGGAACCAGACATGAGAGTCTCTCCATCCAGAGATACAGACAAACAGGTCACAGTTTTTGTATGGGAAGAGAAAGTAGGACAGTTCTCCTCCGTGTTAACTAAGACATTTCTATTTCTTGGAGGAGTGGTAAGACTAAATTGGTGAATTTTTCCTTCAGTTGTTCCAACAAATATATTCAACTCTAAGACGTCCATGGTGACAGCGGAAAGGGGGACATCACATACAAAATTCAGTAACAGTTCTCCAGATGATAAATCATAGATTTTGCAAGTCCTGTCACTGGATACAGTACACAAGCGGCCATGCATGCCTGTCTTACTAATGCACAAATCTGTAACTGGCAAAGAGTGGTTAGAGAATATGTACACTGGATCATGCTGGCCTGCAGAGGTTTGTGACACTAGCTCCACTTCAGGATGAGCAGACACTGTGGCTAGTGACCAAACCATGACTATGCCATCCTCAGATGCTGATACAAAATAGCTTCCATCTGGTGTAAATTTTAACATTGCCACTTTTTGATAGTGTTTGCTTATTATTGTGAGGAGGTTGCCAGAAGCCATTTGCCATAAATATATTTTTTCTTCAATGCCTGCTATTATAAACGTTCCATCGCGTGAAACAGCGAAGGCCGTTGCCTTACCTGGCAAAATAAAACGCATGCCTTGCACAGTCTGATAAGAATTTGCAGGCCATACGTGTAATACTGGCTTTGTCTTCTCTACAGCTGCTAAATAATCGTTTCCGACGAATGTTAGAGTTCTATTTTCTGCAGTTCCACCTCCTTTGTAAGTCATCAAGCAGGTGCCGGTATGAGGGTCCCACACTGCGTTGGTCCATAATGTGTTATTAGAATCACTTGTAACCAAAACCTCTAACAATTTAGCCATTGCAGGTACGGTTAATCTTTTTGTATTCCTTCTTTTGCCTTTTGGGGTTAATAAAAATGTTTACTGTAAAATCACATGTGGGAAATCCGTGCGTGCAAAATCGATATGAACGAACATGACAGTGACGTTTACGTTTTCTTTCTGATTTCATCGTCTGACATTCGAAAGTTCGATCCGATACACAGATGAAAAAAATAATACTACAATGATTTTTGTATTATTTTTTTGGCCGACCAATTTTTTTCTATCGATAAGGCACCCTGTTTATTTTACTTTAGAGCTTTTAGGTGACAGTTTATGTAATAATTCTTTATAATAATTATAACATTTTTATAAGCATTAGGTGAATCAATATGACCGAGTACAATAATTTAATTAAATAGGAATCTGAAATTGTTTCAGCACAAACACCACAGAACTTAAATACCCTAACGAGACAAACACATTGTAGGGGCTAGGATTACCCACCAGCCTTGTGAATTCCGTAAAATACCATACTACAGGTATGTGCCCGACCCAGTTCTCGAGAATGGTCATGCCACATTGTACTGGGATCGATCTATCATCACTTCATCGCTGACAGGACTATAATAGCCAATAAGCCTGCTCTCGCCGTGTAATGATTGTTGATATTGTTGTCCCTCATGAAGAGAATCTTGTGAAAGCTGAAAAAGATAAAAATATTACACATAAAAATTGACATGTGAGACGTGGACGTGAGTACGTGACGGTTAATGGCCTAATAGCGGAGAGCCCCAACCTACAACATAGGAGGCTCTCATTGCACGGTTGGGTCAAGGGCTTGATTCAGAAAGCCAGAAAGCAGTCCTTCCTCCTAGACACGGCACCCATGAGGAGGTTCCTCCCTCTAGAGTCCTGCCCACCGGCGCGGCATGGCAGCTTGGACCCTGTTCCTGTTGCCACCATGCCGATGGGCAACAATTTTTTTAATTTTTAACTGTTTACCTAAATGATTTTTTTGTATATTCATAATAGAATATTAAAATGATAAATTATGAGAAATCCTTTTGTAAAAGAATAGTTACTTTCAAGACCTCTTTACAACATATTTGTTGAAAATATGAAACATTTGGATTTGTATCCGATTACTATTAGGATGCCAAGTAGAGTCAAAAAACCGTAACTTTGTGGCCAATAGCGCAACAGTACCAAACTCCTTCTTTATTTTGATTGGATAAACACTAAACACCATTGAATGTGGAAGTGACAAGAAACTCGTTCATGTGCTCGTTCACGAACTTTGAAGTGTCATTCAAGTAGTGTGTGATTAGTGAAAATTCTTTGGATAAACAAGCCGCAACATGTTTAAGAAGTAAGTAAAATTATGTTTTTTTTATAAGTTTTGTATAAAATGATATTTGCGACCACTGAAATGTATTTTCTATTTCGTAGAAGAGGTTAGAATTTCATTCATTCAGACATTCAGTAATGTCAAAATGGTTTTATTATTGACGTTTTGTGTTGTCGGCCAATCAGGATTCAGAATGTTTTACTGTAGTGATGTTCTCTATCACAGGAATCCTTCGATTTATACGGTTATCTATTTATATCGATAAACAAAATAATGAAAGAGTACTTTGAGGAACTTGGGGAGGCCTATGCCCAGCTGTGGCCTTGTAGGACAGACAGGCGCCGTCCCAGGGATCATGATCCCCGCGATCCCCCGAAATTATTCAAAAAGTGTATGATTTATTTAATTTACTAATTATCGACCTTGAAACCGTGATCGAGCTATGTTGATCCTCTGGGCGTATACAAAAACATTACCTATTACCGGTCTATGACTGTCCCACTGCAGGGCAAAGGCCTCTTTTGATGATAATTATAGTTAGTGCCACGAAAGATGAGACTTGACCCCGCCTCCCGCGCTCTTTCCGCCGCCCGTATATCGTCCGGTCCCGTTCCGCGCTCAGACGTCATACAGCTAGAGACCTAAAATTGTGTCCTGCGAAACTAATACGTACATTTACGAAGGTCCTAAAAATATCTGGTTTTTAATCATTATTCGGCGCGAATTCCGATGAAACTAAGACGGAGCAATCAGTGATATGAACACTTTCGTTAATATTTACATAATATACATATTGTGGTGATATAGAAACTCATTGGAGTTTCTATGGTTTAAAAGTAAAACTGTTAATGTGACATAGTCATTTTCTGTCAATACTACTGTTTATATACTGTCATATTTATCTAAAAATATCCTCTTTAAGTATATGAATATAAATAACGAGGTTAGTACTGTACGAACGTCTCTTTTAAACCCCTTTATTATAAACTCAACTCGATAATTCGTGGCGCATAATAAAATAACTCGAATAAAAAGATTTCAAGTTTATTATATTCGGTTTTCTCCTATTTAAATTAAACCCATCACTTCAGAAGTTGCGACGTTTGCAATGAAAGAACGAAACATGCGAAATGCCCATAAGTTAGAAAAGGACGGAAAAATGGTTGAATGACTCGAAAAGTTCGTTCTTCAAATCTTTAGTTCCATCCATTCCAGTTCAGTTCTGTCTGTGCAGCTGTTCATTTGATTGTCCTGTGCGTTAGTGATTTTTCGACAATTTTATAACGCTTGAAATTTTTGTGATCACAGTCGAACAGTTATATTTTAATCAACAAATCCTTGCTGGGTACGATTCGAAACAAAGAGTGCAAAGACACCTTGTGCGTCGTGCGCATTTTCCGTGACGTAACTGGATTTCTAACTAATAACTGTCCGTGTACGACTAACAAAGGTCGTGGCGACTAATGGTGGCCGTTTTTATGTGTTCGGGTGAATTTTGACGGCGCGATGTGGGAATCTGATTCTGATACGGGGTCCCGCAGCGCGTCTTCGGACGGGCTGCGGAGACGCCAAGGATGGGATCCCGAAGGGGAGAGTTTGGCCTCCCAGATGGATGAGCTCGACGAAGTACTCGCAGAAGAAGAAGATGGATGTCCTTTGCCGTCTACGCCTGAGGATCAGCATCTGCTCGATGCCGAGATGGCGGAAGTATTGAAAGCGGGCGTTCTCTCTGACGAGATTGACCTTGGTGCGCTGGCACACAACGCGGCTGAGCAAGCTGAAGAGTTCGTGCGCAAAGTGTGGGAAGCATCCTGGAACGTGTGCCACTTCCGACACCTGCCGCGCTGGCTGCAAGACAACGATTACCTCCACAAAGGTCACAGGCCGCCGCTGCCCTCGTTCAGCGCATGTTTCGCGTCTATATTCCGCATTCACACGGAGACGGGAAACATCTGGACTCATCTGCTTGGCTGTGTGGCCTTCATCGGCGTCGCGATCTACTTTCTGACGCGCCCCTCGATCGAGATACAGATGCAGGAGAAAATGATATTTGGAGTGTTCTTCATAGGTGCCATAGTGTGCCTTGGCTTCTCGTTTGCATACCACACACTCTACTGCCATTCGGAGATGGTCGGGAAATTGTTCTCTAAGTTGGATTACTGTGGAATTGCCCTACTCATTATGGGTTCATTTGTACCATGGTTGTATTATAGTTTCTACTGCCATTACAGACCGAAAATAATTTACTTATCTGTAGTGGTTGTTTTAGGAATACTGTCAATAATAGTGTCACTCTGGGATAGGTTCTCAGAACCTCGTTTGCGACCTCTTCGAGCGGGAGTGTTCATGGGTTTTGGTCTGTCAGGTATAGTGCCTGCAATCCACTACGGCATCACCGAAGGCTGGTTCAGTCAAGTGAGTAAAGCCTCACTGGGCTGGCTAGTTCTAATGGGCTTGTTGTATATATTAGGAGCCATGTTCTATGCCCTGAGGGTGCCAGAGCGCTGGTTCCCAGGGAAGTGTGACATCTGGTTCCAGTCCCACCAAATATTCCATGTACTTGTGATTGTAGCTGCTTTCGTGCACTACCACGGTATCAGTGAACTGGCATCTTACCGTGTGACAGTAGGGGAATGCTCTATGCCTCCATCATCAATTGCATTCTAGCCCCTCCTATTACCAAATGTGATAGTAGACCATAGATAAATTTAAGTAGAAATACAAACATTTGATAGCTTCACTGTATATTTTTTAAACATATAAACTACGAATTTTTGTAAATTTTATAACAACATGGAAATATTATGCTGATAACAACACTCAGATAATGGTTCATAACTAGCGAGGCTGAAAAAAAAATGGGGTCACATTGTGGGTAAATGAATGGGGTTACTATGAGCCGATCGCTAAACTGAGACGTTGCGTGAGGTAGCTGCACGATGCGGGAGAGGTGATCGTTGTCACAAGTTGATGAATCACTGAGGTCTCGCATCATGTCACCACAACCCTCGCGCACTGCGCTGCTACCTCAAGCAACATCTCAGATAAGTGGTTGGCCATTAAATAATAAACATTATGTCATAGTTACTTGTTTATTTATTTTTAAAATTAGGATTAGTGCATTAGAAGTTATTGTTTTAGTACTTTCTAGTTATGCTATTTGCACCAGGAACTGCACAATTGAAAAAAAACAACACACTTTTAAGCAAGTTTTTTTTAGCAATTATTTTCTTGAATCATGCTGTGTTGAGATGTTATAGTGTACTTAATTAATGTTCTGTTTACTTACTGTCTTGGGTTTTGCACTAAATATTAAGACCAGTGTTAAGTAGCGTAGACATAGTTTGGACCACATGTAGTCGCTAATCTAACTAAGTGATGTAAATGATTCAAAGCATATTTTACAGAAAAGCTATTTGCAGTTGAGGGTTACCTATGATTGAGGGTAGCTTGCTCTATATAAATTCTACAGATACAAAATTGAGCACGTGTGTAGTTCTGATTAAGTTCTTTATATTGGTATTACTACTATTGTTATTGTGTTAATATTGTTTTAATAATAAATATTTTAACAGATACATCACTTCGTGAAATCTTTGTTTTTATTTTTTTGGGAATACATTATCAGATATCAGATTCGACTTGGAAAATGTATCAAATTACTATAGTTAGGTTGGCTTAGTCCAAAATGTCAGATCCGTCAGTTAGTTAGATTAGCGATGATGTATGCCCTTTGCTGTTCTTCCATAATGTACATAACACTACTTAATTCTTAATCATAATTGTCCCATATTTTTATCAAAAGGAAAAGATAACATAGAGATTATTCTTGGCTGTAAATGATAAATGTTAGATCAATGAAGCACCCCTAAATACTTAGTAAAACCTATTCATGCTTAGTGTGAATAACTCCATTGGCCCAATCAAACATATTGATATTTCTTTGACTGCTATTTCTGTTCCAATTGGTTCTTCAAACAGTTCCAGTCTCCCTTTTCGATATTGAAAATTTCAGATTAAAACCTAGAATCTCACTTTCTTTCATCAACATTAATTTTTCATTAGATGCATTTTAGAAGCATTTTTCTCAGTTTTGTAATGGTTTTAGTACTGTATAATCATCCTTAGTATATTATATCATAACTCCCAATTTCTTAGCAGGTTCACACCAATTTAGCACAAATGAGTACATCATGGCAATTCAAAGATTTAAATTGTAATTAGATATAATTGACAATTGAAAATATTTTTTTAATGGTGTACTTGTAAGTGTATTGTTTTTGTAAGTTTTAAGTTACTGCAGTCTAACATTCCATCATAGTTTCAAAATAATTTATTTTCTGATCATTTTTATAAAGCATTACTTTAATAGAAATGTTTTTCTGGACATTGTCATCAAATACATTATCTTTCAACCGCGGTCTGCATTAGGTTTATAAATATAAATGAATTCAAAGTATATTCTAAATTGTTATAAGTGTTCATAAGTGTAAAGATTTTATGAGACAGAAAATGTAATAAAAGATTTTGTGACATATATTGCAAATTGAACTCTATTGTCTTGAAAAGTACATTTATATTGATATGTTGGATGGAAAAGCTTAATAAAAATTATGTAAGTAGAAATGTTGATATGATAAATATAGAAAAAATCTCATAAAGATATCGTAAAGACAATGTCTTACATAATTATAAAATAAAAGATAAGTATTGATGTAATGCTGCTTTCTCTGACTACATTTAAGATTCTATTTTGAACGAAAATTCCGAGATCCAGTATTTGGCATATCAAGCAAATAAGTCGGAGTTGGACTGAGGAAAAAGACAATATTTTCGCACCAAATAATGATAATTTGAAATTGAAAGTGGTGTCAATTATTGTCGCTCTTTCGAGGCTCTTAAATGACATTGCTTTTATATCAGTATTTTCTTTTTGCTATGAGATTTAATTGTTTCTATTCATTAAAATTTTCCTATGTAGTCTAAACAGACCACACAAAGTTCTATTTCTGATCATATAGTTTGTATTATTGTCTATCTTCTTTAGCATACCTATTATATTTTGTTAAAAACATGTTTCTTGAATTGCAAAAATATGCTTTTACTGTTCTTGTGACATTTGTTGATTACTTACTTGTTTTGGTGGGATTAAAAATTATGCAATAAAAATTAAAATAAAACAGTTTTTTTTTATGTAAGCCTTGCAACATTTGCAACTCTCGTAGTTAAGTATTACCTACGTAAGTATATGTAACCAAAAACGTATAGTACTTGGTTCTTTTATACGTTTTCTGAAACTTGTTTGACTTCAAACGACGTCATGATCAATGGTCATGATAGGATTACTGCTGCGGCGCGTAGTTACATAGGTACCTACATGTTGGAACGCTTGCGTCATAGTAGGGCTGCCAACAGTGCCAGCTTTCCAGCATTATTATGAATGGTTACCCGGAAAGAGTAAAAAAAACTGACGCATTGCGATCCTTTAATGGGGATGGCCTTTTCTGGGCTTCTGCATTTAATTACTGCGGGTAGCAAGTAACCCAGCCTAAATCGATACGAAATATGTAATCTGGCCTAATCCTATACTAATACTACCTAAATCCAAAGACTTTTTGTTTGAACGTGCTAATCTCTGGAACTACCAAAAATGTTTTTGCATTTTTTGGTATCCAATTCTGGAGGAAATCTAATAGGTTATTATAACATCACGCGATTGGGTATCCGTAGAAGCCGATCAAAAACAAAAAAGTTATAAACAACGCAACGAACCTAAGAGAAAACTAAAGGCCTATTCAAACCTAAGTGGTATTCGCTACCGTCTGCGGTAGAGAAAACCGAGTGGGTATGCGGTAATATTACTGTTCACACCATAGATTTACATTTCTATGGTTCACACGAAAGCGGATTTCGCTATCCTTGTGGATAGAATACCTACCGAGTTCGAGGTTTCACCCAACAAGCGAAACAATACCTATTCCGCTCTAGCCGCGGAACTTGATGCTAAATACCTGAGTGAAACCCGCGCGGTATGTACAGACCTCTACCAACAGCGGCAACGAATACCGCTTAGGTTTGAATAGACCTTTAGTAATAGCGTGCGGGTAGGCGATGCGATGCGACGGGGAAACATGAAATTTCACGCGGAAGAAGTCGCAGGGAAAAGCTAATCAATAATCATAAGTTTTGATTCAATCATTCTTTCCCTGACTTTCATTAAGATTTGGTATCTCAAAGACTGCCTTTGCCTAGACTTGCATAGAACCGGATAGCCAGTGACAACCTTGGAAATGCAGCCTTAGGGCTTCATTGCGTGTCAACTTAGAAAATCTATCTCGGTACCATTGATATATTATTTAAATATATCAATGCTCGGTACCCCTTTCCTTGTCATGGCCGCGCAATTGAAACGGACACTGACTTTGTTAGGTAGGTATAGTACTATTAGTGTCATAGGTTATAAATTCCGTTAAGTAGGTACCTAATACTTTCACTATAGGTAAGTACTTACTAATAGCTGTGTTAAATAGTATGGATTGATAGGTACCTAGGTAGGTACAAGATTATCGTGGGTACCTACTTACCCCCACTTTGTCCAAATAAAATGCTTTCGGTAGGTAGTCGAAATAAAAGACTTCTTGAAAAAGAAATACCTACCAAAATATTTCAAACATAAATAGACGCATGGACGCACCGGTCGACATCCGGGAAGTTTATTTTAAGACTTCTTACAAAGTATAAAGATTTCTTTAAAACGAATGGGGAATACAGAATTTATTAACAAGCTTAATCTGTAGGCTTAATCTAATTCTTCCACATAATTGATAATTGTAACAATCACGGAATAGAAAAAACAAGTACAAACATCATCTTCCACCTACCCTTATCTCAATTTACCTGTAAAATTTTGCACCCCGTTGTCTTTGACTACTCATACATAAATAGTTACTATGTTGACTTAGGTATGCAGTAAAATCTGAGAAAAAGAGAATGCAGGTACGATGCGAGAGCGAGCGAAGCGAGCTCGAACATTTTAGCACCCCGTCCCGGATAGGTACCTAAGGTTTTCTTTTAACTATTCATGTGTAGGTAGGTAGGTACATAAATTAGTTACTTTGTTGACTAACACAAAAAAGCCTGAGGGAAAAAGAATGTAGGATACAAGAGCGAGCGAACTGAGCTCGAAAATTTTAGCACCCAACGCGCAACGTTAATTTGCATACCTACGTAGGGGGCCTTCAATTACAAACTGCCCTTTCCGTAATGAAAATGCCTAGCCTTGCCTTGAAATGCCTTGTTTGGGATTTCATAAAAATAATTCTAGAGATTTACCAGTGTTCCTACTTACCTACTCTGCTCGTAATTGTTGCGTTAGACAATCATCTGTATACCTATTGGCCGACTGACCGTTTACCATACATACCTAATGGTATACTTACCTACACAAATTAATGGCACATATTCAAATGATAATTGAACTCTGATTAGAGGGTATATGTAACATATCATTATGTCCACAACACAATCGATGCCTACTCACTTAGGAATAACCACCTGCTTGACTGACCTCAGCGTGCCCTTTAGCTTTTGAAATAGGTAGGTACATTCTAGCCATTTCTATATAGTCCCTGATTCGATCGATTTCGGAAGGCCCACATTATAATACGCCATCAATCTTGTAGCTCAAATAAAGTACCTAGATAGTGAATTATGATCTCTTGTTTGACGTCTTTTCATGGAACCCGTTCCGAATTCTATTATTTATCCATCTAATAAATATTCTATAAGATTGGTTGGTTATCTATGTCTGAACAATCTTTGGTAGAATAATATGTATAGTCATGTCATAATAGTGTGGATGATTCTTAAATCACAAAACAATTTACACATACTACACAACATACAACTGAATTACTCGTAGGTTTAAGAAAGGGATGTATTAAAAAACAGCGCGTTTTTAAATAATTTTCTAGTCTGTTAATTAATCGGGATTTAAATCTATGCTTTTATTAACCACTATGGGCTGATTTTACCAAAGTCTGGTATTTTTTATCCGTGGAAAAAAAATTGACGTCTCGACAGTTCTAGTATGGAAAAACTGTCAAAAATTCAAAAGCTATTCTCAGGATAAGGCTTTTACTTATTCTAGTAAAAGTTTGGTAAAATCTCCCTTAGGTATATAAGTTACAGATTTGAATCAGAGCAAGATAAGCCGAAGTCGTTAATTGGAATCTTAATTTTATGGCCGTCGTAAGCCACAGAATTAAAACTTTAAAAGTGAGTGGAAATCCAGACCAGTAGTTGAGTTCCACCTATTGAAGACTCAAAAGGAGTTGGTATTATTAAGAGGACAAATAGTCTGAAGTTCTGAACATTGAGAAAGCGTAAGACAGAATGAAAAATATCGTAGAGTAGTCAATTAGTCATAAGGTCAGAGATAATAGTTGACAGGCGTAAAAAACCTTTTTCGCTACTTCAAAATTTTCTCCATAATATTTTACTTCATAAAACCAACCTACATAGCTACAATCATAAAGACTTTTATCGATTACTAGTGTCCTTGACACTGGCAAATCTTAATGTGGTGTGGGGCGCCAAGGGCATTCGATTTACCGATATTTACGTTTATGGGGTAAGCAGGGTCAATGGTGTCATTTGATTTACTAATAGGTGACGCAAAGCGAAGGCTGTTGCCAAAAAATTTATAGTTTTGCACGTAGGTATGGATAAAAAAAGGTAGATAGTTGGTTGCGGGGCAGGGGCGACTTCCCTGGGAACCTAACCTACTCCAGACGTAGATACCTATATTATATAAATAGCTGTTACCACTTCACCAAACAGTAGGGATTTGGAACTGTAGTATACCTACAGGTCCAAATCCCAGGTTGCTTCCGAGAATTACGAACCGAAAGACTCGTCAACCGTTGCGCGTTGGGTCGAACGTTAATCATATTCAGAGGACCTTACTCAAGCCGAGTTTACAAACAAAATTATGAAAATGGAAGGTCCTGGTGCCTACCGCTACCTGCACGAAATTTTCATATTCCGTAGCTAATAATTACTTTTTGTTTCTCCACAAAATATTCGTAATATTGCTGGTACTAGGAATAGTAGGAATTTAGGAGCATGTTAAGTATAATTAGTATTCATCGGTCGATAACTGCTTAGAGTGCTTAGTAGCAGTTTGTATGCTAATTATTGTTTGCAACCCTGTTCAGCACTAAAGCTCGCTTGCTCAGAGCATGCATAATTATGACGGTTTTTAAGTTTCTATTCCAATTTATATTATCTAAGTACTTACCTATATCTGAATGTTTACTGCACCCTAATTGCGTAACACACTAATCTGAATCATTTTGAAGGACATTGTTAATACATTGCTTTATTATGTTCGAAAAAGTCTGCTCAACAACGTAAATAACGCAATAAATGTTGTGGAACTGTCAACATGAAAGCGATTCCTGCTTTTAGTGCGTTACGCAATTACCCCGCAGTTTCATTGGTAAAATCTGCTTTAGAATATTACTCAGATGGATGAGTAACGCTCCCTTGAAGGTTTATCTCCCTGCTCCCTGCTACTTCCCATGTGTCAATACACTTCTGACACTAAATAAACACTCATTCGAAGTATCGAATGAGGATTTATTGAGAAATATAGGAAGGTATTGCGATATCCTCCATTGCTTATTCATTTGTCTTCTAGAACATTCTGTTCTATTGGTAATTTATGATTTTATTTTTTAGCCGTGGACTTGTAGTATTCTGTGCTTGTAGTGTGGGTGTCATAGATGTTGTGTCTATGTTTGTATGTAGGTATAAGTAGCCTAAGTCTATATATTGAATGGTTTGCTAATAAAGATAAGTACTTATTGTACATCAATTCGTATACTCAATTACACCTATCCCTACAAACTATGTTCTCTTTTTTATAACAAAGATATAGGCAGTAGGTAAATAGGGATCTATCTATCTACCTATGTGTTTATAATCACTATCTTAAGCTCTAGTCTATGAAGTGTTGTTGATGATATTGAAATAATCGATTTAAAGCCACCAATAAACTGATTGATCATTGTTTTAATACTCACGGAATCACGTTTTCAGATAAGAATTTAGGTACCTGATTTGATAAATGTCGGGCAATAAGTTAAAAACACATGTTAGATAGCTGTTTTGTAAGAAAAACAAAAACATTATAATTAAGGAAAATAAAAAATCCATCGAACGTTGGCGTTGATTAAATATTCGGAATTGCGGCGCGTAATACTCTCCAGCAATTCAGAATATTTTATCATATTAGGTCCTTACATATGAAATTGGCGTTTTGTATGGAAGGAACAAAAAGTCGAATATTTTTTAATATAATATATTTAATTAATCAAAGTATGAACCATTGTTTTCAATGCACTTTTGCCATCTTATAGGTAGTTCATTGATCCCTTTACTAAAAAAACCAGTCGGACGGGAATCAATAAAATCTTTGAAGGCGATTTGGACTGCCCCATCGGAGTTGAATTTTTTCCCTTGCAAAAAGTTATCCAAATTGCGAAAAAAATGGTAATCTGTTGGAGCAAGGTCCGGGGAGTACGGAGGATGTCTAAGACATTCCAATTCAAGCTCTTCTAATTTGGTAGCCGTCTGTTGCGCAGTGTGTGGTCTGGCGTTGTCGTGAAGCAGCAGTGGCGTGGAGCGATTGACCAGCCTTGGTTGTTTAGCCGCTAGCTTTTCCATCATGGTTTGTAATTGCTGACAATAGACATCAGCTGTAATAGTCTGGCCAGATTTGAGAAAACTGTAATGAACAATACCGGCACTAGTCCACCAAACGCTTACAAGTAACTTTTTTGGGGTTAATTTTCGCTTGGGGCAGGATTTGGCTGGCTGGCCAGGATCCAACCATTGCGCTGAGCGCTTCCGATTATCGTAAAGAATCCATTTTTCATCACAGGTAATGATTCGGTTTAAAATACCTTCATTGTTGTGCCGGTTCAGTAATGTAACGCAGCAGTCGACGCGCGTTTGCCGGTTTGCTTCAGTCAATTCGTGAGGTACCCACCTTTCAAGCTTTTTAATCTTCCCAATTTGCTTCAAGTGAATTAAAACAGTTTTATCACTAACATCGAAGCCTGCAGCTAACTCGGACGTGGTTTGCGATGGGTCCGCTTCCACAATAGCCTTCAATTCTCCATTATCAACTTGGGTCTCAGGCCGTCCACGGGGCTTGTTCTGCAGGTCGAAATTTCCAGAACGAAAACGTTGGAACCAAAAACGAACTGTGTTTTCTTTTGCAACATGACCGCCATACACATCATTCACCCTTCGAGTCGTTTCCGCAGCACTAGTGCCACGGCGGAACTCGTACTCGTAAATAATGCGATATTTTAAATTTTCCATTTTGTAAAATGAGTGACGCAAACAGAAAAAACAGAAGAAAAAAAACAAATGAATGACGGTCATCGAAGCACAAATACATGAGTAAATAGCTGTACAAATTTGAATTTGGAATTCCTTACCAAAGAGGAGAAATTCGTGATTAAAGTGGCCAGTACGAAAAACGCCAATTTCATATGTAAGGACCTAATATTAGGGAAGCCTGCCCCATTTTCGACAACGCCATTACCGGCGAGAAAGAGTCTAGGGTCTATCTATGCACTATAAAACTCCCTATTTTATTTAAATGAGTTTCATTGGTTTACTAATATACTCTGCGCACACACTTGTGCACTGCATTATCTCCCGCGCCGAAGGCTAAATGTTTTTTCATGTGAATGTGAATCCAACCTAATAATAATAATGATGCTTTTTATCGTTCAATACAGTAAGTTCTAAGTATGTATTAAGTATATAACATTATTGTGATAAAGACAGGGTCAGGTGCACATATAAGTCAGATTCCCAGACGTCTTTTAACAGTTTGTCTGGCTGCATAGGCAATTTGCTAGATTACAGAACCAAAGTATACTGTAGGTGGACTACGGCCAATTGTGACACGAGTTCCGAACAATAATTATATTGCGCAGTTAAAACTGTGCATAGAAATAACATTATTTCAACGAATGAGCTGAAATGGCTGAAACTAGAGTTCATGGCGCTTTCTATAGTACGTAGTACTTTAAGTATTCTGTGCTATAGTTTCAGCTAATTCGGTGCTTCAAATATTCCTTTTGCTTCGTCCACGTTTATATTTTGCTTATGTAATCTTTAACCTTTTTGCAGGATTTTACCAATATTATTTGGTTTAGGTCCTTCTAGATCGTCCCTTGCTGTGGTTTTCCCTGTGGCAAATAAACTCGAAGATCCTTAAAGAATTTGAAGTAAAGATGGATAGATTTTGTGAGGAATTATATGAAAGAAAATGAATGATTGTGACTACTAACAGGGGAGAAAGGAAGAAGAAAACGTGATGCATTGACTCCAAGTAACATTGGACAAGGGTAGGATTTAGGAATATAATTCCATAAAGAAGTTTAGGCGTAAAAGTTTAGTTGTTATACCAGCCAGGCTCTTTGATATTTTTCAGAATATTTTTAATCCCGGCTTGCAATAAAAAAGTCCTTTGGGTTTTCAAATAGTAGCATAATAGCTACTGCCATTAATCAACAATTACAGAAATCCTGAGAGAAAAAAAAAATACAAAGAAAAACGTCGATGCACGCCCACATAAACTTGGCCATGACACTATAAGACGTGTAAGGTCAACAAAATCCACATATTGGCAAACGCTGACGTATATGTAGGTAACCAATATTATTTCCATATCCAGAGTTCCGGGCCTCAAAATGGACCGGTCTTGCCATTCCGATAAAAAGATTTTATCGACCTTGTGGCCATTAAAAGTTACAAAAACAATTTGCCTTCGCCCTTGAGAAGTTTTAAACTTCAGTAATCTCTTGTTGTCGCTCAGAAATTAAAAACGGCTATGATAAATGCAAGGGTAGTATGATTTATTCTTTAGCTTTGGAGCAGCTGTTTATTATCCATATCCATACTAATAATATAAATTCGAAAGTAATTTCGGAAATTCGGAAGTTTGTCTGTATGTTACCTTGTCACGCCTAAACCACTGTACGGATTTCGATTATACTTTTGAAGTGAAACTTCTTTACGCACGCTTGACTTGGGGAGTAAGCTGGCGAACGCGTGACGTAAGCGTTACGAAAAGTGTGATCGGGCGTTGAGTGGGGGATATAAGCAAGAGAAAGCAGTGCGCGCGCACATTTTCTTTATCTCTTCCTCTCATAGCCAAATACGTTTGAAGTTTCACTTCAGTCGTGTGGTCACAAGCACACTCGGTTTTTTTTTATCCCTGTAGCACGTTCCCTTGGACAATTTCCGATATCTTCGCGGGTGAAGCCGCGTCCGAAGCTGGTACAGTATAAAGACATGAGATGAAAAGTTAATGCTATACGCCCTTCCAGGCACCTAGTTGGAACATCGATCTTCGCAGGGTGGTTAGTTAGTAGGAGCAGGAGCACTAAGAATTGAATCACGGTTTCAAAGGATAGAGTCAAATGGCGTGCGATTAGAGAGGCCTATATCCAGCAGAGGACTGCTTTCATTGAGCCAAGTAATAAAAGTTAAAATGTAGGTAATTCTTTCTTCGGACTCGTTTTGGAAAGCTCTCAGATATACGAACAGCACCCTTATTGCGTAACATACTATCAATCAAAATCTGAATCATTTTGAAGGATATTGCTAATCCTTTGTTTCATAAATCGCATGCTTAATGGAATACTGACTTCACTCAAAAAAGAAGATTTTTGGGACATCGCGAAAGAAGATCTTGCTATGAGGACTTATCTTACTTGTTGACGCATAAAATTAAAACTGATTTGATTTGACTATTTATTAATCATGAAAGCTTGTATTTTTAACGTCTATGATTAACTCTTGATGAGATCTGAGTAAAAAACTCAAACTCAATTCTGACCTATCTACTAATGGGTCAATGTTCCATTAAGCATGCGAAATGTTCGAAAAAGTCTGCTCAATAATGTAAATAACGCAATTAATGTTGTTGAACTGTCAAAAAGAAAACCATTGCTACTGATACCGTGTTACGCAATTACCCCGGCCATATTGTTTCCCGATAAATGAGAATAGGATCTCTCCGCCCGCAATCTTACTTGACCCAATTTTTTATGGCCCAGTTGTGGGGTACGTACGAAACATTTTTGCTTGCCCTTTGGGAACGAAGGCGTGAGACTTCCTGTATCATTGGCAGACGACCTTTGATTTGATTATGATACGAATGAGCAACTTAGTTTTGATATTAGGTACTGACCAGGCATCATAGGGTGTCTGGTAATTAGTGACCGATACTTACCTACATATAATTGTACTTATCATAACAAACGATTTTATTTATTTATCAAGCGCATGACATGATCGCAGTCACCCCAAAAGGGACCGCGCGCGGGGTCCATAGTAGGCCAAAGCGTGATGTAGTTCTGCATGTTGTATGGGTTTGTTAGGGTAGTGTGAATTCAAATTTGCAACTTCGAAAAACCTGTGGAAACTGGTAAAAGTGGACTAGTTTTGTTTGTAAAAAAGGATTAGTAACAAAATTAAGTTACATCTGATGGTGTATTAATTCTGTTACACTGTACTCAATAATCTATTGAGTCCAATGGAATATTGAGTACTTACATAACATTTAATGATTGGGGTCATGCGCTTGGTAAATTAAAAAAAAAACGTTTCTTTAAGAGTTGTTTAATATGATGCGTACAATCATGTGTTTAAGTATCGGTCACTTATTACTAGTCATCCGATAAGTATCTACCTATATGTGCAGTTGGATACACCACTTCTTCCTATTTTCAACAGTATTTCATTAATCAGTTCAAGAAAAAAACTTAATGATATAAGTACTTACCTAATAATATTAGGTCCTTACATATGAAATTGGCGTTTTTCGTACTGGCCACTTTAATCACGAATTTCTCCTCTTTGGTAAGGAATTCCAAATTCAAATTTGTACAGCTATTTACTCATGTATTTGTGCTTCGATGACCGTCATTCATTTGTTTTTTTTCTTCTGTTTTTTCTGTTTGCGTCACTCATTTTACAAAATGGAAAATTTAAAATATCGCATTATTTACGAGTACGAGTTCCGCCGTGGCACTAGTGCTGCGGAAACGACTCGAAGGGTGAATGATGTGTATGGCGGTCATGTTGCAAAAGAAAACACAGTTCGTTTTTGGTTCCAACGTTTTCGTTCTGGAAATTTCGACCTGCAGAACAAGCCCCGTGGACGGCCTGAGACCCAAGTTGATAATGGAGAATTGAAGGCTATTGTGGAAGCGGACCCATCGCAAACCACGTCCGAGTTAGCTGCAGGCTTCGATGTTAGTGATAAAACTGTTTTAATTCACTTGAAGCAAATTGGGAAGATTAAAAAGCTTGAAAGGTGGGTACCTCACGAATTGACTGAAGCAAACCGGCAAACGCGCGTCGACTGCTGCGTTACATTACTGAACCGGCACAACAATGAAGGTATTTTAAACCGAATCATTACCTGTGATGAAAAATGGATTCTTTACGATAATCGGAAGCGCTCAGCGCAATGGTTGGATCCTGGCCAGCCAGCCAAATCCTGCCCCAAGCGAAAATTAACCCCAAAAAAGTTACTTGTAAGCGTTTGGTGGACTAGTGCCGGTATTGTTCATTACAGTTTTCTCAAATCTGGCCAGACTATTACAGCTGATGTCTATTGTCAGCAATTACAAACCATGATGGAAAAGCTAGCGGCTAAACAACCAAGGCTGGTCAATCGCTCCACGCCACTGCTGCTTCACGACAACGCCAGACCACACACTGCGCAACAGACGGCTACCAAATTAGAAGAGCTTGAATTGGAATGTCTTAGACATCCTCCGTACTCCCCGGACCTTGCTCCAACAGATTACCATTTTTTTCGCAATTTGGATAACTTTTTGCAAGGGAAAAAATTCAACTCCGATGGGGCAGTCCAAATCGCCTTCAAAGATTTTATTGATTCCCGTCCGACTGGTTTTTTTAGTAAAGGGATCAATGAACTACCTATAAGATGGCAAAAGTGCATTGAAAACAATGGTTCATACTTTGATTAATTAAATATATTATATTAAAAAATATTCGACTTTTTGTTCCTTCCATACAAAACGCCAATTTCATATGTAAGGACCTAATATTATATAATTTGAACCTCGAAGTCAAATCCGTGATAATAAGTTTCTGATGATATCAAAGTTTTAAGATAGGTACTAAAGTCTAACAACTCTCTGCCTGATAAGGTAGCCCACAAAATTAAAATTTTCTTACGTTTTTTGCAATTTGCAGGTTAGTGTCAGGTTGTAGATATGTTGAACAAAATATGATTCGCGAGCGTAACAACTATGTATTTACAGAATTATAATCAGCTACCTCGCCAAACTTTCAGAAGGAATTGACATTTGAATTCTTCCTTATTTCTGTCGATTCAATGAGAATATCTTCGACATTCTTCGTTTCATCGAAAGGTATGGAACAAAATTTCAACAGTCAAATTGTCAGCTATTTTGAAATTGATTGGGTGGGATAAAAAAAACCGTAGGTATGTACAGACGCCAGCACATCAAGCTACTACAATCTGTCTTTCTTTAATAGATTTTTAACTTTATCGCTAGAATATAAGGTTCAAAGTTGATTGGGAAAATTTGACAGTTTCGGGTAGCTTGATGTGCTGGCGTCTGTACACAAATCAATATTATTAAACGTCATTAAACTCTGTAGGTACTTTTCCTCTGCATAGTATAACTATCGATCCAGAGAAACTGTTTGGTTGACCTCTACTATCGTATCTACTGCTATTAACGTTATGTATGACGTGTCCATAAAATTATATGATATTTTTTTTAAGTATAAAAATTGCAATTTGTCGAATTTATTTTAATTGGTGATAACATCTCTATTTTGTTACCGAAAGACATTATAGCTCACTTTGGACATTTCTAATGGTTTCTTTATATAGGTACATGTAACGGAAATTCAACCTACCCTATAAAAATCTTGAAAATAAAACGCAATGTATAATCTGTCACGTTTTCCTGTACAGTTATCAGTGTAGTGACATCGTGTTATCAACACGTGCGTGATAAGTATGTTGGCGGTACGTTAAACATCGAGATTGATATTATGCCTTTACACATTGGCCAGTGATGGCGGTTTGATATGAACGATTTTATTTCCACTAATCCCCAAAAATCTCTTTAGTTTAGTCAGCACTCTAATTGCGTAACACACTATGAATCTCAATCTGAATCATTTTGAAGAGGTAGCTGCAACTTGGTAGAAGTAGAAATCAAAACAATCGATGAGATTCCCGTACATCGACCACCATATAGAGTATCACCCAAACAGCTTGATATTATCAATTCCCAAGTGGAGGAAATGTTAAATAATGGGGTGATTCGTGAATCAAAAAGCGCGTATGCATCTCCGGTTGTATTAGTGCTAATTTTATGTAATTAATGATATTCTTCAAAATGATTCAGATTGAGATTCTTACCGTGTTACGCATTGCTTTATATGTTGGAAAAAATTGTCTGCTCAACAACGTAAATAATGCAATGAATGTTGTTGAACTGTCAAAAATGAAAGCTATTGCTACTGACAGTGTGATACGCAATTACCCCACAGATGCAGTAAAAAAGTTCAGTATTCGACTCGAGGAGTTTGCCATTCATAACCATCCAGAGAGATACAGGGGGATAGGGAGCAGGTGTCTGAAAAAGGGGCCATTAGGAATCGATAAGCTTATCCAAAGTTAATTGAGAAATGAACGCCGACCTGAAGTGTTCGGAAGAAGTTATGTGCACAAAAGTCGTAAACTCCCTCGTAATGTGGGTATTTCGTAATTTTATGCCCAACTCGTAGGTAGGCTTCCGAGGCAATATCGCTTATACGATACGAGTAGCTAAGTTGTAAAACCTGCATATCGCTAAGAATAAGAAAAGGTCTATTGTGTTTTAAAAAAACCATTTAACTGTGTTACCAATGCCTTTCACATTTACAGTTTTAGTGCAAAAATATTTTGAACCAGACACTTTCATAATCATCGTTTCAGCAGAAAAACGTCCATTGCTGGACATAGGTCTTCCCCAAGCACCGCCACTTTGATCGGTTCTGTGCCTCTCGCATCCAGCGGATTCCTGCGGCCTTCATCAGGTCATCGATCAACCTTGTGGAAGGCCTTCCAACGCTACGTTTCCAGGTACGCGGTCGCCATTCCAGAACCATTCGGCCCCATCGGCCATCTGTTCTACGAGCAATGTGCCCACTGCCCACTTAAGTTTGGCACTTCTTCAGGCTACGTCGGTTACCTTGGTTCTCCTACAGATCTCTTCATTTCTGATTCGATTGCGTAGGGAAACTCCAAACATAGTCCTCTCCATTGCCCTTTGGGTGACGTAGGCACTTTCGTTGGGTACAATAAAGTACAGACCCAGATTAGTATCAATACCAGCCTGAAGTATTGTCACGCGTACACTGCAAGGCATGAATCTTTTATCTTGCAGAGAATATACATGCTAGAATCTTAGCTATCATAATATTCAAAATACACAGGCGACCAAGCTTCATATAAAGTTCTATCTGCCAGCAGAAATGCTCAGAGTCGGATAAGATTCTCCCAGGAGAGACAGTAATGTCAGACTGGCAGAATGACCCAAAAACATGTCCGAACTGGTGATCGCATCCAGCGATTCCTGGATTTCACACAATCTATTGTGCGAGAGTTCTGACTGCTCCGTCGAGTCCCTTATTGATCGGTTTGACTTTCTACTTGCTAGGCCAAATGTTTTGTGTGCTTAGGGTAGGGCGAAGGTCGTTCCCAAGTGTTGTGTGACATCACGAATTTACGACCTATCTTGACCTTGATAATCCACTTCAATTCATGTTTTTGCGAAGTTTTTTTGTTATTTACCTATAACTTTCTTTTAGAACCATTTTATCCCTTTTATAAGAATAAAATGGGCGTCCGAGAATAATAAAGTTGGTCTTTGATAAGTTTCTCTATAAAGAAAACAAATTAATCTTGAGACGTAACGCAACACAATAGTACGAGTAGGTTATAGCTTTTTTCCCATCGGGATAATCAGAAACGCTGGTGAATACTTTTAAATCTGCGTCTACGTTTATAATATCATTGGAGACTATAATATTGTGTGAATTGCGTAACGAACTCGAGTCATGAGTTATGAAAGGTCTTTAGCAATATGCCAATAATATTATAAAATGTACGTATAACCTATTCACTGAACCATGAGACGAAACGTAAACAAGAAACGTCATAGAACTGTTTTATTCAAATTAGCGTAGTTCCTTGTTTACATGCTTGGAGCAAACAGTTGGCACGGAACTCGAGATCAAAATAATAATAATATATCTTATGACCAAACAACATGATTCACGGTACGAATTCTTATCAACTATCAAGAAATAAAGTAGGTCTTGTGGATAAGGAAACGATCTGAGATACGACTCGTTATTTGTAAAAGATAAAATTCGTAATAAATGTAGGTACCAAGAAGTTGCTTAATCTTAATTGATTGCAATGGTATGTTCTAGAAATTACATGGCAGATAGCGAGAGAGTATAACGTGCTAAGAGTGCTACAAGGATCTCTTGGCGTCTGAATGACATAGTCAGGGAGGCGTTGTTGGTAAGCATTTGTGAAATTGTCACAGATATTGTATTGAAAAAACAAGATGGCGGCGTGAGTTCCGCTTTTGATTTTGGCCACGCGCCAAAAAATCCTTGTACCGTTTCGATGAAGAGGTGTTTAGCTAAGCAAAGGCAGCAGCATACGAAGGAAATGCTGCGAACGGTCTTAATACGAGTTTTGCGAATTTGATCTTTATCAAATTAAATTAGCTAGCGAAACTCTGTAGACGTGATGGGTATCGATATCTAAACACGAAAAAAATAAAAATATTGAAGGTTGATGTTTTTTCTTAGGGGTCAACGACCGCTGCGTGTACTGCGTGTGTGTGGAGTTACTTGATGCGAGTAAAGAAAATATGTTTTATCGGTACTTAATCACGTCTGTGAAGTTAACACACAAAAAAAAAACTGATATTTCAAGTGAATACACTAACTGCGGTCGATAACCAAACAAAAAAAAATCATCAAATTCATTTCTTTTTTGTTTTATCAGGTTTCGATATCGATACTTACCTATCGCGTCTTTGGAGTTTCGCTAGCTAGGTAATTTAATTTGACCCTGTATAACAGAGCTTTCGTAAGTTGATGTTATGGATGTAATTTTTTTATAAGTTAAACTTGAAATTTTATTCAGTTCAGAAAAACACGATAGGCAATATAGGAAAAGTAGCACCTATAGATTATAATAGGAACCCAAGGTGCTAGATATTAGAAATTTCCTGGACCCCACACTAGGATTTCTTAGGGATTACTAATGAGAACAATCACAGTAAAGCATTTGTAACCTACGTAAACAAATACATAGTATAATCAGAAAGAAAGAAAAAGTATTTATTGCGACTCGTACAGGAAGATCACAAACTAAACTAAACACACAGTCATAAATAAAAATAAAAAAACAAAGTTAGCTTATAATATTCCCACTGCTGGGACACAGGCCTCCACTCCTCGAGATGGAGATGAGATGGAGTGGGCTATAAAAGGTATATTATAGCTCACTCCGAGAGATAGAGAGACATGTCACATGACATGGCTTCGAGGGATAGAGGCGGCCTGTGGCCCAGTGCGGGTTAGGGCATGCGGGTTTCCTCACGATGTTTTCCTTCACCTTTTTGAGAACAGTGGTGATGAAATTATTTACACAAAGTAAAACGCATGCCTGGGTTCAAACCCAC
The DNA here is from genome assembly GCA_945859645.1 of Amphipoea oculea. Taxonomy (NCBI): domain Eukaryota; kingdom Metazoa; phylum Arthropoda; class Insecta; order Lepidoptera; family Noctuidae; genus Amphipoea; species Amphipoea oculea. The sequence continues at coordinate 16,840,698 of OX243865.1, read as the reverse complement.
GATCTACATCTCGTAAGCCGTCACTGCTCATATACATAGCACCATCTATGTATACAGTGATGTAGTTTTCTGTGACAACCTAGTGACAACAAACTCGTCTATATTTAACCCTTCGTATGCTTTAATGTGGATCCACGCGAGACACAATTGCTTTTTAAATGTGTTCCATAATAAGTAACTAACTACATATATACACTAGATACTAAAACAAATGACTAACTTACAATACAAATATATAAAAATAAAATAAAACAAAGGACACTTAGGCGTCGAAGTATTCGTCCGCATCTCTGTCATCCTGTCAATATGTCTGTAATTCCGGCATTCAACCGTTTAAAAACAGAAGGACTTCAAATTGCTTCCAAAAACTTCAAGTCTCTAAAATTGGTGATGGGTCCGGTAGGTAATACGTGGTTTCAGATCTCTAGGGAAATAATAGAATATTGTATGGGTTCCGGCTGGGTCAGGTCCTATCATTATGAGTGATGTAAGCAGAGCCAGCCGTCGCCAATTTACTATCTGTGTATGTTGCGATGGTTTGATTTATTAGCTGTTCAATGTAGGTATGTCTTATAATGTAGGTATAAAACATATACGAAACAATACAAGAAAACAACAAAGCGCATACAATGTTGAAACACGGAAATTCATATTGTTGCGCGCCACAATTGATGGCGACATTAGCTACCACTAGCGCCATCTAGTATCGAGTAGCAGAACTTATAATTATTCGGGTCCCTTCTAGAAACTTCGATGATAGAACTTTCCAGAACTATCGACGTCTGGTCGGTCGGGTTCGGCATGTACTCGAACATTCTAGATGTTTCTACGGTAGAAGGTTCTGGAACTATCCGAGGCCTATATAAGGCCGGTGTGCCTGCGAGCCCGCAATCAGTCTTGGATAAGCGATACAAGCGAAAACATCGAAGCGATCTTCAAGTGCGACTTTCAAGTGATCTTGTAGTGCGATTGTGTTTTATTGTTAGTGTGTTAAAGTTGTAATTGCTGTTTTTAATTAAAGTGTCTATTTTTGGTTATTAAATCGGCAGTTTTTATTGTCACGAACCCCAAGCTCGTAACAATTGGTGTCAGAAGCAAGGATTAAAATCATGCCGATTCTACCGAAGGACGACACGGAGGGTATCCGTACCCGGAGTCAACGCCAGCAAGAGACGGACCAGAGGCGATTCGGTGGAGCAACGCCACAGACGTCGGAGGGCCAACTACCGATCACGGAAGCCGGACCGTCCACAGCTGCTCCAGCATCATCAGCACCAGATTTTGCTGCTCTAATGATGATGCTGCAGGAGCAGGCTCGCCGACAGGAGGAACAGGCTCGTCGGTTGGAAGAACAGCTCCAGCGAGACAAGGAGGAACAGGCCCGCCGTCAAGAGGAACAGGCCCGCCGTCAGGAGGAACAGGCCCGCCGTCAGGAGGAACAGGCCCGCCGACAGGAGGAACAGGCTCGTCGGTTGGAAGAACAGCTCCAGCGGGACAAGGAGGAACAGGCCCGCCGACAGGAGGAACAGGCTCTTCGGTTGGAAGAGCAGCTCCAGCGGGATAAGGAGGAGCAGGTGCGCCGCCAGGAAGAGCAGATGCTCCTTATGAAGGACCTTCACGCTGCCTTCGGGAAAGACATGAAGGAGGTGAAGGATAAGGTTGCCCAACATGAAAACCGCCTGTTGGAAGTTGAAACCCGAATCGACCAAGTGAAGGAAACCGTGATGGCTGACGTGAAGAAAACCGTAATGGCTGACGTAAAGAAAACGCTGGATTACCTTAAACTTGAGGATGGAATCGCAGCCCCCGTAGCTACAACACCTTCGCTACGGGGATTCAAAGTGCCACCATTCGACGGAACTTCTTCCTGGTCGGCCTACAAAATTCAGTTTGAGGCTGTCATGAAGGCGAACGGGTGGAGTAAGAGTCAGGCCATGACTGCCCTCACCCTAGGCCTGCGCGATCAGGCCTTAACTGTGCTGGAAGCTCTTGGAAAAGAAGTGACTTACGAGCAGCTCCTTGAGGCATTGGAGGCTCGGTATGGCGACGCTCACCTGGAACACGTGTTTCGTGCGCAGCTCAAGGATCGCGTGCAACGCAATAATGAAAACCTGCAGCAGTGGGCCCTTGAAGTTGAGAAGCTGGTTCGGAAAGCATACCAGTCTGTACCTGCGCTTATTGATGGGAACCTGGTGCAGGTATTTATTGACGGCATCCGCAACCTTGAAGTCAGAGCTGCTGTAAGGCTCGGTCACCACGGGACGCTTAAGGACGCCCTGGCCCATGCACTGGAGGTGGAAGCTGTGCGGCAAGACCATCGTTCCCATCGCGTCAGGGAGGTTGCAGCGGCTACAGTTCGCGACCGCAATAAAGGATACAGCCCTAGATGCTATGGCTGTGGGGAAAGGGGCCACCTTCGATCCAGTTGCCCTAAGCGAACTGCAGAAAGAGAAGACCGAGCTCCAGAGGGAATTGCGGCTAACAGAACCGCCCAGCACCAGCAGCAGGGAAACGAGTAATAGCCAGGACTGCGGGGCGGGTGCTGGCTGATGCTCAAAGAGCCCCAAGGATTTCGATCACACAAACCCATGACGGGAACAGCTTAATCATCAAGGGCGAGGTTAACGGAACGCCGTGTAAGCTGACCATAGATACTGGAGCCTCTCGTACGGTCGTCAGTTCCCAACTTATAAGTCGGTTCCTTGGGGACTCCGCATACAACCGAGAACGCATTAATTTGGTAACAGCCACCGGTCAGCGCATACCCGTCCATGGAGAGAAGAAGATGGAGTTGAAGCTAGGCAACAGAATCTACCTGCATAATGTCATCGTGGCTGATATAATGGACGATTGCATCTTGGGCCTTGACTTTATGAGGAAGAATTGTTGCGAGATTGACGTCAAGCAAGGTGTTTTGAAATGTGGACAAGAGGAACTTTTTATGGAAGGGGCGTTACCAGGGAATGTGTACAGCCATAAAAAGATTGTTCTTCCGCCGAGATCGGAAACGATTGTGCCGGTAAGTCTTCCTCGGAATCCTGGGCAAACTAATCGTTGTGTACTCGTGGAAAGGGTAGACAATGACCTTCCATGGAAAGTGGCACGAACTTTGGTTAGAGCCACCGACATCTCAGGGGTACGTGTGCTGAACCTTTGTGATCAGGAACAGATTATAGAAAAAGGCACACTAGTTGGTACTTGCGAGGAAGTGGATTGGTTGCGTCGATGCCAATATCTATCGACTGGAACCCTCAGCAAGGATGCACAAACGAAAGTGTCCACACTTTTAGAAGACTGCCGCAGCGCTCTGTCCCAAAATGAAATGGTCAAGGCGAAGAAGATGTTACTCAAGTACGCCGATGTTTTCTCGTCAAACGATGCTGACATTGGGAAGACTGACTTAGTTCAACACAAAATAAACACAGGAGAAGAATTGCCTATCCGTCAGCGGCCAAGGAGATTGCCGGTAGCACGTGAAAAGGAAGTGGAAACCATGATTGAAGGAATGGTGAAGGATGGTGTTATTGAACCTTCATCTAGTCCATGGTGTTCACCTGTAGTGCTGGTAAGGAAGAAGGACGGCAACATGCGGTTTTGTGTTGACTATCGTCGTCTGAACGACGTTACGAAGAAGGACAGCTATCCTTTGCCAAGAATTGATGACACGCTGGACATGCTTACTGGAGTAAAGTGGTTTAGCACGCTGGACCTGAAAAGTGGCTACTGGCAAGTTGAAATCGATCCCAAGGACAAGGAGAAAACTGCGTTCTCGACAGGAAAGGGTCTTTGGCAATTTAAAGTTATGCCGTTTGGATTATGCAATGCTCCGGCAACGTTTGAAAGGTTGATGGAACTTGTACTTACCGGGCTAATTGGCGATGCCTGTCTGGTCTACTTGGATGACATCATCATCGTAGGCCGCACGTTTGAAGAACATCTTCAAAACCTGGAACGCGTGCTCATGAAGATCCAGAGTGCCAACCTCAAGTTAAGTCCGAAGAAGTGTTCACTATTCAAACGACAAGTTAGCTTTTTGGGGTATGTAGTGTCGGAAGAAGGTATCCGCACGGATCCAGAGAAAATCGCCGCTGTCAAGGATTGGCCAGTTCCAAAAGATAAGACGCAGGTCAGAGCATTTTTGGGTTTGTGCTCTTATTATCGGCGATTTGTTAAGAACTTTGCGGATATAGCCAAACCCCTGCACAAGCTAACCGAGGAGAAGCGACATTTCTGCTGGGATGAAAGTTGCAATATCGCATTCCAAGAGTTAAAGGACCGACTGTGCAAAACACCTATTTTGGGGTACCCTGATGCAGGCAAGGAATTTATAGTTGACACAGACGCAAGTGACATAGGACTTGGCGGTGTGTTATCTCAACGAAAGGGTGATCAAGAGGTTGTGATAGCGTACTTCAGCAAGTCGTTGTCGAAGCCGGAAAGGAACTATTGTGTCACGAGACGGGAATTGCTTGCTGTGGTAAAGTCTTTGCAGCATTTTAGCAAGTATCTTCTGGGGCGGAAATTCCACATACGCACCGACCATGCTGCACTGAAATGGCTATTGCAGTTCAAAAATCCGGAAGGACAAGTTGCGAGATGAATTGAGCTACTGCAGGAATACGACTTCGTGGTCGAACATCGCAGCGGGAAATCTCATGGCAACGCGGATGCATTGTCAAGAAGACCTTGTCCTGAAGACTGCAAGCATTGTACTAGGCAAGAAAGTAAAGAAGTTGTACCTGTGAGGATGCTCAAGACAGACCTCAGCAACGAGTGGAAGGAAAGCCTACAACGTGCACAACAGGAAGATTCAGACCTCAAGCCGATTCTCGAGTGGATGAAGGCCAGTGCACCTAAGCCCACGTGGAGCGACGTCTCAGCGATGAGTTCGATCACAAAAAGCTATTGGGCCCAATGGGACAGCTTATTGATTCAGGATGGAGTCCTGTGCCGTAAATGGGAAAATGCTCGGGGAGACAGCTGTCATTTGCAAATGGTTGTCCCTAAAGCTCAAGTACCGGAGGTTCTACTGCTGTACCATAATGGTTGTTCAGGAGGCCATCTGGGAGTTAAACGGACTCTACAGAGGATACGAGAACGGTTTTACTGGGTCCACTGTCGGGACGATGTCGAGGACTGGTGCCGCAAATGTACGAGTTGTGCAGCGGTAAAGGGACCTCAGACTCGTAGTAGAGGTGCATTGAAATTGTACAATGTTGGTGCACCATGGGAGAGGATAGCCCTAGATGTTGCGGGACCGTTTCCGGAAAGTGATAGTGGTAACAAGTATTTCATGGTTGTAATGGATTACTTCACTAAGTGGCCGGAAGTCTTCGCCATTCCAAACCAAGAAGCTTCAACAGTTGCAGATAAATTGGTTCATGAAGTCTTCTGCCGTTTTGGAGTACCTTTAGAGATTCACAGTGATCAAGGAAGGAATTTTGAGTCCCAAATATTCCAGGAAACTTGTCGAGTTATGGGTACTCATAAAACGAGAACAACTTCTTACCACCCACAATCGGATGGAATGGTGGAACGATTTAATCAGACATTGGAGAGATACCTGGCAAAAGTTGTGGAAAATCGGCAACGAGATTGGGACAAGCACATACAACCGTTTTTGTTGTCATATCGAAGTGCTGTTCACGAAAGTACATCGGTGACACCAGCTTTCGCAAACTTTGGAAGGGAATTACGGCTGCCTGCAGACCTGATCACCGGAATACCACCTGACGCCCCACGCAGTATAACCGATTATGCGAATGACTTGCGGAACAAAATGAATGACATCTATGAGCACGTCAGACAATCGGGCCAGCAAATGTCTGAGAAGATGAAAACCCGTTATGACCGCAAAATGAACAATAAAGGGTTCGACGAAGGTTCACTAGTGTGGTTGCACAATCCAGTCCGCAGCAAAGGGAAATCTCCTAAGCTTCAAGCTAAATGGGACGGACCGTACCGGATTGTGACAAAGATCAATGACGTAACCTACCGGATACAGAAAGGTGCAAGAGGTACTCCTAAGATCGTCCATGTGGATCGACTGGCGCGTTATTATGGGGCCAATAATGCTCGGGACGAGCATGTCTTAGGAGGGGGCAGTGTTGCGCGCCACAATTGATGGCGACATTAGCTACCACTAGCGCCATCTAGTATCGAGTAGCAGAACTTATAATTATTCGGGTCCCTTCTAGAAACTTCGATGATAGAACTTTCCAGAACTATCGACGTCTGGTCGGTCGGGTTCGGCATGTACTCGAACATTCTAGATGTTTCTACGGTAGAAGGTTCTGGAACTATCCGAGGCCTATATAAGGCCGGTGTGCCTGCGAGCCCGCAATCAGTCTTGGATAAGCGATACAAGCGAAAACATCGAAGCGATCTTCAAGTGCGACTTTCAAGTGATCTTGTAGTGCGATTGTGTTTTATTGTTAGTGTGTTAAAGTTGTAATTGCTGTTTTTAATTAAAGTGTCTATTTTTGGTTATTAAATCGGCAGTTTTTATTGTCACGAACCCCAAGCTCGTAACAATATGTAAGTACAGTTTTTAACATAACTGTAGTTTCCTGGATATCTGTTTCATTTGTGTTTTGAAGATAAAAAACACTGCATGTCAGCTCGTAGTTTAATCCAATTTATTTATAGCACATTGTATCAAAGGCTACGAAAAGTTGGCTTGAATAATCGCTACAGATCTGATTTGGACGAATTTCGTAACGACCCAGATTTGTAAATTCTATTTTGGGTCGTGGCGGGGAATGTTTAGCCAGGGAGTAATCTGTCATGTAAATAAGTAGTTGTAGGTAATCGTCTGAGTACCTAATCGATACCTTGTTAATGTTTATTAATAGCTCGATAGCATCGTTTGAAACAGTCATTATGACTTCAGAAGGCCAATTCACGTAATCAAAAATGTTCAAGATCTAGTCGCAATCTCAACTCAACTCAGCGACAATGATCAAAAACTTGTCAAAAAATTTTGGAATATCATATTTTTGACAGATTGCCACTGAGATTAGAATGTGAACGTTTAAAAAAATACGGGAATTGCCCCTCAGCAATCATTCGTCTTCGTTTGGTAATTCGTCGACCAGCACCGTAATTGCGTTGGGGTGCGGGATTGTCCGAAAGGGTTACCGCTACCCCGGAACATAAAGGGCTAAGGAAGGAACACGGATGGGTTTTAATCAGTAAGAGTCTGACACTCCTTTCCGCCCCACCCAGAGCGGGAGGGGTCATTTGATGATTTCCCATCCATAAAAAAAGCACCGTAAATGCGTAACACACTATCAATCTCAATCTGAATCATTTTGAAGGATGTTACTAATCCATTGCTTCGTATATTCGAAAATTTTGTCTGCTCAACAACGTAAATAATTAAATGAATGTTGATGAACTGTCAAAATGAAAGCCATTCCTACTGTTAGTGTTATGCAATTAACCGGCAGACCACTGTTAAAAAAGAAACATTGAATTGATTGATCAATATTTATAAATAAACCATAAATTTCCGTTAGTAAAGGATACAGTTTGGATTGCTCCGTAATCAAGAAAATATACAGTGTGAGGACGCGATCAAACGAAAACACACAAACAAACATGTTTATTACGAAAAAGTATTTGGCGAAGTGCCATTATTGCACACTTCCTGGCTATATGTAGTTACAACTACCTAACTTTTGTGACATACCTAAATTCGGTTAGACGTAAGCCAATTAAACTGAAATTTTCTACCAGTCAACCTTTGGGTGATGCAGAGACAAACAGTGGTAGCCTAGCTGCAATTTCGAAAAATCGAGGAATAAATATTCATTTAAAATTTATAAAGATATACGAGTACACTACATACATAATCACTATAATCAGCCTTTAATGTTCCCACTGCTGGGACACAGGCCTTCTCTCTTTAAGAGGGAGTGGGCTGTAATCCACCACGCGGGCCCAGTGCGGGTTGGTAGATGTCACATGTCTTTGAATTTTTGGTTCTAGGACATGCCGGTTTCCTCACGATGTTTTCCTTCACCGTCACGTTACCGTCATTCATTGCGACATCAATTAATTATTGCCTGAATCTGTTCTAGAAAGGAATTTGACGGGTCTAATTTCTTGTAATTACCTCTTGCATGCTTTACTAATAAAATTAATAGACAGTTTCTACATGAATTCGGCCACTATAAAAATCGGTACTGTTGTTTAGCTCTAACCTTTACTCTTTACCGTAAGTTTTCATACTTCCTTTCACATCGAGCAGCGATTCCTGATCCTGAGCCGGATCTTACATAAGTCGATCGGCAAATACTCCAACGACACCATTTCTCATACAAAAGGCGCTCCGACCATTCTTTCCTATTATGAAGCAGGAACTGTTAGGTACTATCTACCTAGAATATCAACGTCAATATCTTCCAATTAGGATGTGACCTTCAAAGGACCCCTAAAACTAGATCACGGGAGAACTACGGGCGTTCGCCATCCATTGCGCAATTTTTCGTGACGTCAACAACAAGGGGATCGTTTAGGTTAATGGAATGTAAATTGAAATTCTCTGTAAGCGATACTGTCGCAGGGTTTTGATCCCTTGTTGATTAGTTGTTACGTGTTTACGTGGGATGAATGGCAAGATTATGAGGTTTTAGCCAATTAGCCTTAAATATCGTTGTTTTGCTTAGGTCTTTGTGGGTAAAAGGCTGTAAATGCTCCTAAGACAATCAGCTTTTGTTGCTGTAAGTCGTAGAAAAAACCGTGGGTTTCTCAGAATCCAGTCCAATCTTCTTATTTTAATCTTGCTGGTCTATTCTGTAAAAATCTCAGCGTGAAAACTTAAATGAAGTCAGCTTGAAGTTAACATCAGTCCCTAGTTTCAGGTGCAATGACAGCTCACTTCATCTAAGTTTCGACGCCGACTGTGAGATTTTTACAGAATAGACCGAATGTTCACTAAAAGGGGAAAGAGTAAATACACCCATCAGAATAATGTAGATTCCTACCTTATCGTTCCCTAATGGTGGCAGAGGTTAGACGCATTGCGTAAGACCAGGAATTTGCTTTATCACTTGTGGAATGGGAGCGCCATCAGAACTAGCCTATAAAGAAATAGTTTGATGAAACTTTATTGGTTTGCTGCGAATTGGACATCTTTTTGAACATTGGACCAATCGCGAATTGGACCAATCGCGCCTAAAGGGAACAAACTTTTAGAAATCATTCAGACCACCAAAATAAGGACGGTGGTAAAAAAATATATAGGGTGAAACTTAATTCATGGGCATCCTTTTTAGGGGTCATTGTAATCATCATTATGAACAACTTACTATGGGACCAAACCTGAAATTTATTAACCTAATGAATAAGATTTTTCATATACACTGCGCTCCCGCTTTTCACCCCCATAGGGGTGGAATTTCTAAAAAATTTTTGGGATGTTTTCATTAATTGACTCAAAGATTATTTATACGAATTGTTGAGTTAGTCAAGCCACTTGTTAAAATTCTCACCTGTATAATTGACTACCCTTTTTCACCCCGTTAGGGGTAGATTTTCGGATTTTCCGTTAAGGAGGCGGTCACCTCCTTCTGCGAAGCAGTCATGCTAGTGAAGGAGGTGGCGGAACGGCTGAGGGAGAGAACCTCACGTCCCAGCCGCCGCGGGAGACGCTCCGGGCGTCGGGAGCCGCGTGACGACTCCCGGCCACCGTAGGCGTGGGCCTGCGGACGGAGAGTAATGGGTAGCTCACCGTCCGATCAGGACCAGGCCCGTGCCGGACGGCGCGTACGTGTTCCACGCGCGCCTCAAAGACATGTCAGCATAAAGGAAGGGGCCTGCCAGGGCCGAAGCCTGCCGGGGGTGCGGGATTGCCCGACAGGGTTACCGCTACCCCGGAACATAAAGGACTAAGGAAGGAACACGGATGGGTTTTAGTCAGTAAGAGTCTGACACTCCCATCCGCTCCACCCAGAGCGGGAGGGGTCATTTGATGATTTCCCATCCATAAAAAAAGGGGTAGATTTTCGGAAAACCCTGATACACGTTATTCTTTATTTTTGGTCTTAAGTATAAATACCGAGTTTCGAGGTAATCGGACCACGCGTTAAAATTCTTCCATACAAATTTTGACACCCCCACCCCAATCCTCCTTTAGGGGGTAGCTTATAAAAACAATAAATGCCAAACTTCATAATTTACTTACATAAATATTCGTGCCAAGTTTCAAGTTTATTAACCAAATGAATATGATTTTTCATATAAACTGTATTCCCGCTTTTCACCCCTATATGGGTGGAATTATGAAAAATCGTTTAAGATGTGTTCATAACTCAAAGATTATTTATGCCAATTTTCGAGCTTATCAAGCCGCGCAGTAAAATCCTCCCCTGTAAAATTAACTACCCCTTTTCACAACGTTAGGGGTAGATTTTCGAATAACCCTGATACACGTTATTCTTTCTTTTTAGTTCTTAGTATAAATACTGAGTTTTGAGTTAATCGGACAGCGCGTTAAAATTCTTCCATACAAATTTTGACACCCCCCAATACCTCTTCAGGGGGTATTTTGAGAAAAACGAAAAATTCCGAACTTCGTAATTTACTTAGATACGTATTCGTGCCAAGTTTCAAGGTTATTAACTCAAAAAATAAGATTTTTCATACAAACAAAATCCCCTCTTTTCACCCCCTTAAAGGTTGAATTTCTAAAAACCCCTTGTTATTCGATACCTACTTTTCACAAAGAACATACCCTCCAAAATTCATGGCCCTAGGACCAGCGGTTTAGGCTGTGCGTAGTCAGGTCGTTCATCCCCCTTTAGGGGTAAAATTATCAAAAACGCTGAGACACGTATAAATTAATTTTGAATCGTTAGCCTAAACACGAAATTTGAAGATCCTAACTTTTAATCTGAGGGACTTTCATACACAAATTCATCCCCCTTTTTAACCCTTTGGGGGTGGAATTATCAAAAACGCTGAGACACGTATTAATTAATTTTCAATCGTCGGCCTAAATACATAATTTGAAGATCCTAACTTTAAAACTGACGGACTTTCATACAAACTTTCATCCAAACTTTCATCCCCTATTTAACTCCCTTAGGGGTTGAATTTCGAAAAATCCTTCCTTATTCCTTGTCTACATTATTATTTTCCTTGCTTTATTCTTGCATTATTCTTATTCCTTGCTTTGGTACGTAGCGTACTCGAGTTTGGGAGTGTCATATGGAATCCGCATTATATGGTTCATTCTAATCGTATCGAGTCAATTCAACGATCCTTTACGCGGCAACTTGCTTTCCTTGCCACTGGCTTCAGTGCGAGATGCTCGTATGACGAACGACTGCGTTTCTTCCATATGTCAAGCTTACAGCTGCGCCGACGCATGATGGACTTGCTATGCTTGCGGAGTATTGTTGACGGTTCTTTTAGATCTGACGGACTTCTCGAGCGCATTGAAATAAACGTGCCTAAACTTAATGCTCGGAGAAAATGCACGTCCTTCTTCAATGTCCCTCGTCATAAAACCAACTTAGGCATGAACGCTCCGATGGCTAGGCTAACGTCCACGTACAACAATTTTTGCAATATCTATGATTTGGATATCTTCCACGACCGTCCCACGCGCTTCAGATCAAAGATTATAAATGAGGGGAAGACTGCAGACAACGACAATAACAACAAAACAAAATAATATAATTAGTCAATGTCAATGTTTAATGTTTAAGTCGATGTATATTCTGAATATTCTCTCTACTACCGAGATTTTAGCTAGAGTTTTTGTTCTTTTGCTGTTTTTGTTTTCTTTTATTAGTTTATTATTATTTTTTTTTATTATTTGTAGCGTGAATACTGTGTTTTTTTCTTCTCTTTTATTGTGAATGTTGTGCACGTCTGTAATTGACGTAAACACTAGTCCATGTCTCTGTTCTCTTTTATTTGTAAATGTTTGTGTTTGCGTTGTTGATGTGCCTTAATAATAAATAAATAAATAAATAAATTATAAAGGGAACCATTGTGTAAAATTTCAGCTTTCTAGGTCCAAGGGTTTGGGCTGGGCGTTGATGAGTCAGTCAGTCAGTCAGTCAGGCCTTTTGTTTTTATTTATATAGATTGCCCGCCCGTAAGATGGCATAAAACAGCCTCTACTTGAATATTATTATTGGCGATTATCAGTGAATCCTTTGCCTTGTATTATTTTAAATTAGTCATCTAAACTGTACGGAATTTATCCAAAAATGTCAAATGACCTTATGAAATATGTAGGAGGTCTCGATAAGCAGGCTACTTGATATGCTAGAATATTACATAAGTTATGTTAATCTAGAATAGAATACTCTTTATTGTGTACACCATATAAACTACAGGTATAAACATAGTAACTTTACAATGGGTGACACAATGGGCGGTTTCTACTCTGTATACATATTATGTCATTTTTGTCTCTTGGCTAATCAAGATGGATTCTTTAGTCAGTTCAATATTCGCTTCTAATTTCTTGAGGTTGCAAAAAAGAAATGAGCAATATTATGATATCACAAATTCACAATGAAGTTGATACTCAATCGTTTGTGTTCATTGTTTTGTTTTGAAATCTTTGAAGAATTGTATAGGCACACACAACATTGCAGTGTTGCATTATCTCGCTTATTGCCACGACTTTTAAAGGCACTCTCTAATCTCAAATTTTTACCACTGATGTTGTTCATGAAGATGTCCCGCCTGGTCATGAGTTGCCTTGGGTAACCTGGAAGGCTTTAAACAGACTCCGGACCCAGGCAAGGAAAACCTGTTCAGGTGGAGATTCATAGACGACTCTGCCTTGGAGTGTAAATGTGGTACTGTTCCATAAACGATGGGACACTTATAATCATGTCCTACGTGTCCTGTCAGCTGCACGTTACTGGAACTGATGGACGCTAGTGATGGCGCCTAACACGTAGCCAAATTCTGGGCCGAGTCCATTTAGATGCCTTCGACACGCTAAGAAGAAGACCAATGATGTACGATTGACTGTACGAGCTTAGACCACTGTAAGACCATTGTAATTTGCCAATATCTATCCGCTCGCGATACGTCTAGCACTCCGCAAAAGATGTGCAACCTTTCAAATGCCTAAGTGCCCAGTGATGCTCCAATTATTACACGAAGGCTTCATATAATTGTGTAATCCCAAAGTTACAATCCGTGTACCTATACCATCTTACGTAATATACTTTCACTTTGGACCTCGGTCGCGTGTTTGGCACAGTTTTAACGTTTACAAATTGTGCCTTATGTGGCGTGTGCCAAATTTGTTTACGACATGTGTGTGTATACTGTTAGCCGTCAATATTGATGTGGCAAAACTGGTGCTTAGGTTTTGGAGTTGTTCCATAAATATAGTCGCGTATGCCACGATGTTTTATTAACAGACTTCAAAAGGAGGAGGTTCTTAATTCGACTGAATTTATGTTGTTTTTGTATATATGTTACGCGATATCTCTGGCAATTGTGGATCAATTTCGAAAATTCTTTTTTTAATGGATAGCGTATGCGGGTGGTATGCCTCAGCCTCCTCAGGGGTGGTCCCATGTATATTTTTTTCACTTTATGTATCTTGTTGATGTTATAATACTTCCTGTCACTTTTGTTTACATAGCAATTAGTCATAATTATAATATACTTATTGGTGTGGGGTAGGTACCGTAACTAAAAAGTTAAAAATAATAAACGTTTTTACAAAACAAAAACGACCGTCTTACAAAAAAAGCACTACCTACAAAGTAAAAAATGACATTAATTTCGGAAGTCGGTGGCAAAAACTAAAATACAGATTCAAAGACAACAGCTTCAGACTTTTTCACTTTGGAGTATTTTTTTTAAAGAAAGGTCTGCGGAGTGATAAATACTGTAAATTCCGGATGGTACATACATATATGTATATGGTTGTAATCCACATGAAACGTAATACCTTCATGTCCTTCATAGAGAATAGTGAGCATACGAAGTAGTTCTCATCTGGCTTCTTCTTTGTGAAGATAGACACATATAATTTTCATTTGTTTAACTTTTTTTTTTTTTAATTCACGTTATTTATTATTCTTTTGTGAATATTTTATATGTCATTGCGGTGGTAATCAAGCTCATTGGAAAGTCTTTGTATACAAAAGTTCTATTGTCCATTGATGGGTTATTTTGAACATTAAAATGCCATTAGGGCCGGCTTAATCCCTATAAATTGAAAATCGATCCAATTGAATTTGTACCAAATTAAATAGGAGTACGTTTTTCTTTAGCATAATCAGCCTATAATGTTTCCACTGCTTGGACGCCTCCTCTCTCTGAGATTGAGTGGGCCGTAATCCACTACGCGGGCTCAGTTTTTGGACAGACACTTCACCTAAGTTTTCACGAAGGGACTGGAGGTGAGGCATCATGTGTGATGCTGCTCTCGAGAGTCGCAATGTAGCTCATCAGAGTACCCCCATCTGATTAATTTATACCTACATCTCCAGTCAGATGGGCCCATCTCGCTTAGTCGGTTAGATTTCGTCGGGCGGAGCTTTTATGTTGACTCAACATTAAACATAGTCCGGGGATAGGTACAAGGGATTTTGAAGGATCTTTGATCATGCTCTTAGGCCGAACGACCATCTTGGAAATTAGTAAGTATCGTCACAAACGTCGCATCTCGTCGCTTCGCACTCGACAGAATCTTCTTTAGGATTATTAATAACGCCATAATATGAGCGAATTTGATAAACAAGTATCAACCTCAAGGCTATGTGAACATGCAAATGTATAAAGAATTGAGTTTGATAACATTTTTTGTGACGTAGCTACTGCCTGTACCTAAGTTAGTAGGCACTTATCGTTTTTTAAAGGCTATAAGTATGTCGAAAAACACGATTATATGTCGTGCTTAAGGCGCAGATATACGACTTCTAATGATTTTAAATTCAACATCACGTCTAATCGACCGGACTGATTTCTTTGAAAAAAATAAATGTTATACTAGACCATTTGCTTCGTAATTTGATATGTGAATATTTGCAATTATATTTTTTTAACATAGTGTAATTAATTTGTAAAGTAATGTCTACCGTGGATATAAAAACGATAATCACGCAAACACTATGGGGTGTATTTTCATAAAACTTTCACCATCTAAAAGACAATTTAATTCCCCGAATTTTAGTATACGGTTTTTATTTGTTTGGTGTTTGAGAGTTTTTGTAAATAGATAATTGCTTCATATTTGCAATAAATTACCACGGTTGTGTCATCGCGCTTCTGTTTCTTTTCTATGCAGTCCGACAGTGACCGCGCTTTAGGTCGTGTAGTCGCCTTAAATATCGATACCCAGCACGTCTGTGGAGTTTCGCTAGCTAATTTAATTTGACCCTGTATAGATCCAAATGGGAATATAAGGTCCCATTAAAATAGATGGACAAACTTTTAAAAATCATTCAGACCACCAAAATAAGGACGATAGTAAAAAAATATTTATAAGAAAAACGCATTAGATACTTACAAGAAAAATAATCAGCTAACGAAAATACACTATATTATTATTTTAGGTCAAAATAAAATCACTTGAATCAGTGTTTTTTTTTGCTTGGATATCTTTGGTTAGACGTACTGAGCGCTGTGTTAAAATTTGTCCATCTATTGTATTGGGACCCTGGATAGAGGAATCACAAAATACAGAACTTTTATTGGATTATACTTCTTTAGTTCCTCCCGAAGCACGATAAATATCTGCACATTTGCCATCTCTTGGTTTTGTTTTCATCTGTAAATCTTTCTTACCTAGACATATTTACGTTACAGTTCTAACCTAGATTTGAAAGTCCTTGAACAATGAGAGTATCCTACTATTACGGGACTGTACAAACTTATCTGTGCTGCCATCGTCGCGCCTTTTGAACTCTACTGCGCTGTTTTAGAGTGCATAATGATTGCTTTACACCTTTTCTCGGTTAGTCTGACTCGGTATGACGTCATGCCTGGCTGTCAAGAGTTTAATTATTGTAATGGCGTTATTCAACAGACTGACATTATTTACCTTCTATGTGGTTTGATTGCATTGTACACAAGCATACAGTAACTACTTACTTTCAACGTACTTACTTAGGGCTTCCTAATGTGTTCTATAACTACCGACTGCGTTTTTGTACTTGTAGTTGGCTTACTTATTCCTTCACTCCTGAATAAACGCCACCCCTTCGTTCTTTCCGCAGCTCACGATGGTACACTCTTTCGCTACTTTGTTTGTCGCCAATTCTAATTGAAGACTTTTAATCGATCTACTACTATCAAACAGCTGTAACTAACCTTGAAGAAAAAACTAGTCTTAGTCATTTCCACGAAAAAGAAGCTTGAATACTACGTATTATTCGAGTCACCACACCACGTTATTTATCAAGATTACTGCTAACATGTCAACAAATACAATGGCTTTTATATGTACATACATAAAACATCTGAAAAGGCAGAAATGCTCTGAAAAATAATAAAAGATATCTATACCTACAATATACATTCTTATTAGCCTGGTGCTTAGAATTTATGATATAACTTCCTTTGTGTAAGGGACCTATTATCTTATCATCCTAAACATGTTCCCAGAAACTTACATCAACTTCAATCTCCTCATCAGTATTATGTCAGCCTATACGCTTCGACTGCTAAATATGGTCTTCCCTAGTCCCTAAGACCGTTGGCAATGAATGGGCATGGATATATTTCTTACCACGCAGAAATCTATCGCTTCGCAAAAAATTCAGGAAACTGATGGAGCCATATCATCGTTGTCTTGTACATGAAATGTATGTCCAGCAATGCGTCAGACCATGCAGATTCTGTATCTCCGTTGCTTTGTGGTTCCATTTGCACTGTGTGTGGCCGCTGCAGGCCCCTTGTTAGCACTTTAACATTTCACTTGTTATAGGTCCTTCGGCAGACAAACCCATCCCAATGCCACTTTATCCATTAACGATACAATAGCCAAAAAAAGATGGGCTTGTCTAAGGATTTATTACCACTAACATTATTGACCCAATTCTGTCCTTCAAGTTAAGTAAATTAAACTGTTTTTCCCAACTCCAGGCTGCTCAGAAATGCCACAAATATTTCTAAATGCAAAAGTTTGGATCTTTGGAAGGCCGTAGCACCTAGCAACTTCACGGATTTGGATGAAGTATGCTGGTAGGTATTAGGACATACCTACTAGCATACTTCATCCAAATCCGGATAACCACAGTGCTGAATATGTAAATAGATATCTAAGCTTGGTTTTCAAACAGGACTCCAACAATCGTTCTACAATTTTCTGATTGATAAAGCCCCGCCGATATTTTGTCACCACACACAAGTAATTAATACAACACAAAGAGTAATTAAAAAAAAAAAAAACCGAGTGTGCTTATGACCACACGACTGAAGTGAAACTTCAAACGTATTTGGCTATGAGAGGAAGAGAGAAAGAAAATGTGCGCGCGCACTGCTTTCTCTTGCTTATATCCCCCACTCAACTCCCGTTCGCCTCGCCCGTAGCCCTTAGACATGGGTCGTACTTGCAAAATCGAGTACCAGGGCTTCCAAGTACGTCCACCTTAAGAAACCAGGGCCTAAAACCAGGGCTCGAGATACTTTCAAGTATTTTCTATCTGCATCGAAAACTGATCCATAACTTCATACAAATAAGAAGTACAATCGCGTAATCAAACAAAAGCCCTGTTGGAAGTAAAAAGTACTTGCATAGGAAATTGATCCGTGAATTCCTATACATAAGGAGCACAATCGCGTTTACAAATAAATACTTTTACAAACCATTAAAGTAAAAATACTTGCATACGAAATTGTTCCGTAGACTCTTACCACACCTCGGACACTCCATACAACGCTCGCAAAATAGTTACCTATTACTACTACATAAACAAATGACGTTTGTATACGTGCAAATGTGTGCGTGAAATCTAGTAGCGTAAAAAAAAATGGCGCGGAAAGCAATTTGTGTCGGGGAACCGAACGACGTCGGCGGCGGCGCTGCCCGAACGTGTGCATTTTATGAAGTGACCAAGTAGTTCAATTGTTTATTTATATAGATGGGTTCGTAATGAAATAAAAACACTAAAATAGTTTATTTTAAATGACTTTTCTGTAAATAATGGGTTATTAAATCGCATGTTATTTAGAATGCGAAATCATACAAACAGTATATGTAAATACGAATTCGGAAAAGCATCACAATATCCAACCATCGTGATTAAAACTCAAATAAAACTTTTAAATCGCATAATTGTGTGTCAGCAATACAGCGCTGACATCTACCAACCCGCACTGGGCCCGCGTGGTAGATTACGGCCCGCTCCTTCTCAAAGAGAGGAGGCCTGTGTCCCAGCAGTGGGAACATTATAGGCTGATTATGTTAATACAGCGCTGCGGTTCGCGAGCGCCCTTGCTAAAGAGTCGGCGACGAATACCTCGAAGTGCGGGGTGAGGTGCGGTATCTGATATGAGGGCGAGGAAGGGAGTGTCCTTTCTGTACGTAGTACTATTAAGTATTCTGTGCTCTTACTGATAAGGAGTATGATCGCATTTGCGAAAACAAACGCGGTTGTTGAACTATTTGAGTACCTACGTACTCGAGCGTCGAGGCACGACGGAGCGAGATACTTTCAAGTATTTTCTATCTGCATAGAAAACTGATCCATAACTTCATACAGATAAGGAATACAATCGCGTATTCAAAAGCCCCGTTGGAAGTAAAACTACTTGCATAGGAAATTGATCAATGACTTCGAATAAATAAGGAGCAAAATCGCGTTTACAAATAAATACTTGCAAACCATTAAAGTAAAAAAAACTTTTTAAGAAAAAAAAACCGACTTCCAAAAAAAACTTTACAAAGTGAAAAATAACTTTAATTTCGGAAGTCGGTGTCTTTGGATCTTTATTTTAGTTTTTTGCCACCGACTTCCGAAATTAAAGATATTTTTCACTTTGTAGTGTTTTTTTGAAAGTCGGTTTTTTTTTTTTTCTTAAAAAGTTTTTATTTCACGCTTTTTAGTGGGTCTGCTTATAATTTATCTAAGTTACGATAGCCTAGTGATCGCCTTTTACAAACAAAATATTGCTTTTCCCGATACAGGGAAGTTAATTGTTGAGGAGTTCTCCAGATCCACCATCAGCTCCGTATCACCATTCACATTGTGACGAGCATAAATTGCTTAGCAACCATATTAAAGTAATCGAATCGCAACCCGTGAAATACTTAGATATTATTGAGTAGTTCCGGTGGCCATCTGTGGTCTTCATCATCAGTTCCACATCACCAAATAGTGCTTTCCGAGAGCAAATGCACGAGTTACTATAAAAAATACCCAAATCGCTATAGGTGTGCCTATAATATTTGAAGAGTTCCTTCGATTTCTCCAGGATCCCATCATCAAATCCTGCCCTGATGTTTTTAGACTAGATGCTGATAATCCTGGCTGCAGCATCAGGCCAGACTTGTCAACATTGAATTGAACTCAAAATTTAGTCCTGTTTAAAATGAGCCCAAACACGACTACGGTGCTGTAATTTCAAGGTTGGTACTTTTTCTAATGCTCCTGGCTTCAGCATCAGGTCTTTATGTACTTCGGTGTTCCTCATTAACAGTACGTTTATCCACACATCGAGCCCTTTTCAATGAGCCTTAACACGATATATCTGCTGTTAGTTGTCGAGGAGTTAGGTACTCTGCAGACTATCCTGACTGCAGCATCAGGTCATGACTTGATGATCATGAGACCAAATGTGGCAAATGCCCTATCAAACATCAAAACAATTGACTAAAACAGTCCTTGCCTGTTCGAGTAACTTCTTACTGTTAAGGAGTTGTAACTTCCATCATCAGCCCAGCTACCTGAGATGGTGACAACCATACGCAAATACACAAGATATTTCGTAAAATATGCGAAAAACAATAAGTGAGCCTATACAATTTAAAGGTTGCCCTCGATTACTCTAAGATCCCATCATCAGATCCTAACTTGGTGACAGTGGGACCACCTCAAAGCTATCTACTTTGGAACAAAAAAAGAATTTTGAAAATCCGTCGACAATTGGCGGAGTATTCGATGAACAAACATACAAAAAAAAAAAACATACAAACAGCCGAACACAGTACCTCCTCCTTTTTGTGAAGTCGGTAAAAAATACTTGCATACGAAATTGTTCCAAAAGGAACATGATCGCATTTGCGAAAACTGACGCGGTTGAGTACCTACGTATTTGAGCCGTATAAGATACTTAATAGTCTTGCAAGTATTTTGAGTCGGTACCCGGTGTGCGTACTTGGAAGCAAACACCTGGTGTAAAAACCCGGTCGCATATTTATGCGACCGGGACCGGGTTTTTACACCAGGTATTTCCAGCTATTTTTTACGTACCTTCCCTACTCGCGATCACACGTTTTCGTAACGCATTCGCCAGTTTACTCCCCAAGTCAAGCGCGCCTAAAGAAGTTTCACTTCAAAAACATATCTTTTATGATCTGAATCATGGTAGATTCCACGTTAATACATATAATCCGTTCAGTTATTCGATAAGCCACGTCTTGCGATTATAAAGGTTTTTATTGCACGAAAGGAAAAAAATATCAGGTAAATGGCATGATTGCAATACAATTTCCTGTGCCCTGTTGTGCCATGCGGTTGGGCATACGACGATAACGGCTTGCGGTTGCCAACACAACACGAAATTGTGAACCAAATGTACAAGTAATACGAAATTGTGATCCAAATGTACAAGTGTGAAATTCCTGAAGTAGAAATGAACGCAGTAGTTTGTAAGTGGATAAGAATTATGTGTGTTTCCGCGTCGTGCGTCGCTTGAATCGCCTCCCACGGAGACAGACGAATAAGTAGATAGCACAATGTGAAAAAGGTTTAGAAGGCCCACACGAGAAGTGAAGTCAAGTGTCGAGTGAAGACACATTTGTTTGTTTTTTGCCTTGAATTTGAACGTGGGCAGAGTAGCCAAAGAGTGAAAAACCTGCACTACACTACTCGAGAAGTTGAATACGACAGTGTAGAAGGGCATTTCGCTCGGTCCGCTTCGTGCAACCTCGGCTCGTCTCGGACGACTTCCGATCGTTGTCGGTTTTTGCGCCCGCGTCAAATGACTCGACACTTCCCGTAGTTCTTAACATGAGTGTAGAGTCACGTACTTCGGATTTCGGTCAATTTAGACCAGTACTTCATCGAAGCAACTTCGCTAGTAGTGCAATGTAGGTTAAAGGAATGGATACGGTTGGAAGAGCCCTTTGCTGACTGGCAAACGGACATACAAAACCAACGTCGAATACGAGACTGATGACTACACTTTATGTTTGTCCGACTAAAAGGCTAATAATAATAACAATTGAATTCGAAACGCTGCGCTGCTTTAAAGCTCATGTCTTCATACATGCAGCAAAGATTGGACTATTGACCAGCAAAGGACCGGGCCAGAAAGAACTTTCTAGGGATAGGTACGTTGTATATGGGAAACGTAAAGTAGACTTTAATAGAACTCCCTCGCATTCTTACCATCACAATTTGAGTTTGAGTGCAGTTGTTCTTCTGTATTTTGTGTTACTCCAGAAATAAATACGTGTTATGTGATACGACAACGGTACTACGCGTCGGGTTCGATCGATGTATGTGGTTCAAGGTCCGTCGCGTTTGTATTCTAATGTTTGGACTTTTTTTATTGGTAATTGTTATATCTGTGAGAAGGAAAAGAGGAAGACCATTTCAAACATGAGAAGATGACCAAAAAACATAGATTTATAATAACGTCCAGATTGAGTGTTCCGTACAAAACGCACCGTTCTTATTGAATGCATTTAGTGATACGCGTGTGCGTTGGTACCGCCCACCGCAAGTGTATTATTATCGTTTCTGCAGTTGTGTGCGTGACGTTTTCTAATACCAGCGCAAAATGATTACCCCAAAATGTGGGAAAATTCGTGTAGTTTTCTTATTCATATTCACTTAGGTAATTATATAGTTATTATATGTGTACAAAATGAAACCCGCCTTTTACATTCATACCGATTGACTCTTATGATAGTTTTTGAAGATTGTTATAATTTTATTTTTAACATGGTTTTCGTAAACATGTGTGAATGAACAAAAAACTTTTAATATCATAGGTACTAATATTATAAATCAGAAACTTTGTGAGTGGTACTGGTTTGAGAATTATCGCTAAACATACGTTAATGTGGGAACATTATAGGCTGATGATGATGATGATGATACGTTA
Source organism: Amphipoea oculea (assembly GCA_945859645.1). NCBI lineage: Eukaryota > Metazoa > Arthropoda > Insecta > Lepidoptera > Noctuidae > Amphipoea > Amphipoea oculea. Next base: position 16,818,426 of record OX243865.1, on the reverse strand, counting down.
ATGTAACAAACATACCTAAAATATTGTTTCGCTCCAAATCCGTTTGTTGACTCAATAATATCGTACTATTAAAAAAGATGGTAAAAGTATTTCATACCCTTGGCAACCATTGATATCATTTTGTTGATAATAATAATGTTGATTTCGTAACATTATACAATATTAAAATATCGCAGCATAAAAAAAGGGTAAAAATATTTCATGCCTTACCTTGGCAATACTCAAATATTATGGCGTCGTTTTGTTTTTATTTTGTTTTCGTAATAATTTCAATGAAATACGTAGAAATTCATCATAAAATTGCAAACTTACCTGTGAAATGTGATGTTCGTATCCTTGTCTTTTTTTGGAGTGTAGTTTTTACACGATTTCACTGCACAAACCGTCATTTTTTCAATTATATTTAACAGCGTTTTCTGACGTACACGCGTTGAACGTCTGTCGCGTAATGGCGGCCTGTGGGCGGGGCTAACGAACGAATACACTATTTTGGTGTCTGTGAATTCGAAGCATTTTGACAGCGCGTACTAGGCATCTGGACGTTATTATAAATCTATGCCAAAAAACTACTGCGGGATGGACATGGAGGAGAAAAACTCACGATCGTGACTTCGTGAGCTATGGAAAAGCCTGGGGGAGCCCGCTAAAGGGCAAAGCGATCTGGAGATTTCTGATGTCTAAAAACCTTTAATTGAAATATATTGTTAACTAGTTTTTTTTTAAGATTGATAATAAAGGCCATTTAAAATATATATGTGTGTGTGTGTGTGGAAACTGCATAGTGCATACTCGTCTCCTCACTAAGATACTTGTACCTAATATTTATTCTGTGCTAAGATCTCGCGTTTGCTAGAAAAAAGGGTAGAGTTAAATTCTTCGGAAAACATTGAGGAAAATTTTGATCATGAAATCATCGCACAGTAACGTTTAATGCATTATTAATTGCTTGGGTAGGTTATGCATTACATTATGCACTAATATGACTTAGAACGACATGGTTGTTTATGTAATAAATGATTCACGGAAAACAGCGTATTGAGCGAGTAGACCGTAAGAAATTATCTGATGCTTGCAGGGAAATTACGGGGTTTCCACAGATAGTTAGGAATATGTAAGTAATTAGTAAATAACTTGACTTTACTGGATGATATAATGGGACAGGTGAAAGAAATAAACCAGTCGGATTTGAAAAAATATTTTTGCATTTGATAGCCCAATTCTTGAGGAAGGCTATATGCTATATGTTAGATATTTAGGTTGTCTTTTGGACGTCCTTACCTTACTCACTTACACTTTTGCTCATCGTAACGAAGGAAGTTTACTGGTTACGTCACCCAATGCTGGATACCAGTCTCACGGTATCACGAATAATCATGCTGTAGTTAGAATTCGAAAGATACAGAGATACCGCAACTGTTTTTTATAATATTAGAATTTTAACATTTCGTACTTGTTTATTTTTTGGATTAAATTTTTACTAACAACAGATTGTGGTGAAGTTCCTTTTTTATTTCGCTAGAAAATGTTACTCTATACGAGGGATACAGATAAGCATAATCCCGGAATAGACTCTCCAAGACCTTCAAAGAAGATACGGATCCGTCCGCAAGTAGTTGATGCGTCAAAACATTTGTGTCAAATTCAATTTATTATACGTGAAATACATGTTGGGGGTTTGGATAACTGTCAAATTGTGTTTAATTAATTCTTACTTCGAGCTTCCGAACTCCGAACTAATCATACATAAGTCCGTAAATGATACGGATTAGGAAGCGCCCGTAACCACGTATGTATTTAGTGCTTAGAGAGTAGATCCCTAGACAATGTAAGCAAACACGCGATACGATGCAATGCGATACCAGTAAACGTATAAATAGGCCAAAAGTTAGATTCATCCGCATACCTACCAAAGATTGTGTAAGTAAATTACAGATACGAAATAGGTGTTCCTGTAGGTAGTTCGAACTGTAGTGACATTATCACTGTTATCGGCGTTATTCTAGGAATGTACTACTACTTGAAAGCACTCATTCATAGTGGATAGTCTAGAATTCTAGATAGGTGCTTACGTAAAGTCAGGGATTTTTGAAGTGAAAACTTCACTAGCGGCGTTGTACACTTTTTGTAATGGGTAAAAAATGTTAAACTCGCGTCAGGACACGTGACCGTCAAGATCGAACATTCGTATGACGGATGGAGAGTAGACAGCCGGCGCGGCGTAGGAAAGGAAGTATCTCCCTCTCTTTCTATGGATGGATGGATGCATAGATGGACGGACGGACGGACGGACGGACAGACAGACAGCTGATGGCTCGACCGTCTGTGTAGTGGCCACACTGCTGTGTATTCGTAAAATTCGTGTATATAAAGTGTTTAAAATATGGAAATTGAACAAAGTGCATCTATGAATGAAAAAAGTGACGAAGAAATAGCGAAAAAAAATGAGTTATATTAATTCAATTAATAGTTGATTTATTTCAACGTTCATATTCAAGTTTTCACTTCTGCCGGCACTCCCGGAGTGCAACCCGTCTTTTTTTTTTATTGCATCTCATAACTGTCACTCTTTGACAGTTATATGAAGTGGCTCAAAAAGTTATATTTATAGGGCTGTCTCCTAGAATATTTCGTTGGAATGCTCTTTCATACCGTACCACAGTCCCTACCTTCAGTGGCGTAACTATATCGTTTGGGGCCCGTGGAAAATTCAAGGGATGGGGCCCTTCCTCAATGTAAAGAAGCTCAACCAACGTTATAGTTTTTTTTCAGTAGCAGTTCTTCCGTGACTTCTTCCGCATCGATTTCATATTTTCCCCTAAAAAATTTAACACCTGACTGCTTCGTTGGTCTAGTGGTCACAAGCGCTACTGCTGAGCATGAGGTCCTGTCCAAAAAATTAGACACAGGTACAATGGGAAAAGGTACAAAATGTTCGAAACGCGAATGATGTCCTTTGTTGCACATTTTCAAAAAAAGTTTGCATTTATAAACTTATGTTAGGATCCTCCTGTGCTCACGGCCCTCTCGAGCCGGGGGCCTCCTCTGGTTGGGGGCCCGTGGCATTTTGCCCCAATGCCACCCTATAGTTACGCCACTGCCTACCTTTCTCTTTCATCATTTCAAGAGGTAACAATGCAAAAAGTTAATAACACTTTTTTGAAGGCTGTCTAAAAATAGAATAGGTAGGAGGTACCTGGGCTTCTTATAATTTTTCATGAAAAGAAAATAAATCTTCAAAGTCTCAGCTATGACCGCATTTTTGCCCTTGTGCATATTTTACATACATCCGTCTGAAATTCATTCAACCTTCGTATCTTTATTTAAATAAATATGTAAGTATCTAAAAGCTGTGTGTGTAAATATGGAATGTTTAACTTTTCTCGACGCCATTTTTCTTATTGAGTTTATTGCCCATACACACGAGCGACACGTGTAGGTATGCACGTTTATTGTCGTTGGATCCCACTTTTGAATCCCATTTTTTAGGTATTAACGATGGATCCCGTTTGCTATTTCCGTTGAATCCCATATTATAACAACATGTGTACATTTCAGAAGAAAAGTGATTTACCTTTATCAAACAATAAAAATAGATTATTTTTAGTGGGGTACCCGGAACCGAACTAGTTAGATTAGGTTAATTATTTAAAAAAAAAACAATGTTAGGTTAGGTTAGGTTAAAACTGTGACCCCTACGCACGAGCCGAGCGAGCGAAGCGAGCGGTGCCGCGGCAGCGGCCGGCGAGTGCCAGAAACGACTAGATTATATAGAAAATGAGTTGTTTGTGAAATAAATATTAGGTCCTTACATATGAAATTGGCGTTTTTCGTACTGGCCACTTTAATCACGAATTTCTCCTCTTTGGTAAGGAATTCCAAATTCAAATTTGTACAGCTATTTACTCATGTATTTGTGCTTCGATGACCGTCATTCATTTGTTTTTTTTCTTCTGTTTTTTCTGTTTGCGTCACTCATTTTACAAAATGGAAAATTTAAAATATCGCATTATTTACGAGTACGAGTTCCGCCGTGGCACTAGTGCTGCGGAAATGACTCGAAGGGTGAATGATGTGTATGGCGGTCATGTTGCAAAAGAAAACACAGTTCGTTTTTGGTTCCAACGTTTTCGTTCTGGAAATTTCGACCTGCAGAACAAGCCCCGTGGACGGCCTGAGACCCAAGTTGATAATGGAGAATTGAAGGCTATTGTGGAAGCGGACCCATCGCAAACCACGTCCGAGTTAGCTGCAGGCTTCGATGTTAGTGATAAAACTGTTTTAATTCACTTGAAGCAAATTGGGAAGATTAAAAAGCTTGAAAGGTGGGTACCTCACGAATTGACTGAAGCAAACCGGCAAACGCGCGTCAACTGCTGCGTTACATTACTGAACCGGCACAACAATGAAGGTATTTTAAACCGAATCATTACCTGTGATGAAAAATGGATTCTTTACGATAATCGGAAGCGCTCAGCGCAATGGTTGGATCCTGGCCAGCCAGCCAAATCCTGCCCCAAGCGAAAATTAACCCCAAAAAAGTTACTTGTAAGCGTTTGGTGGACTAGTGCCGGTATTGTTCATTACAGTTTTCTCAAATCTGGCCAGACTATTACAGCTGATGTCTATTGTCAGCAATTACAAACCATGATGGAAAAGCTAGCGGCTAAACAACCAAGGCTGGTCAATCGCTCCACGCCACTGCTGCTTCACGACAACGCCAGACCACACACTGCGCAACAGACGGCTACCAAATTAGAAGAGCTTGAATTGGAATGTCTTAGACATCCTCCGTACTCCCCGGACCTTGCTCCAACAGATTACCATTTTTTTCGCAATTTGGATAACTTTTTGCAAGGGAAAAAATTCAACTCCGATGGGGCAGTCCAAATCGCCTTCAAAGATTTTATTGATTCCCGTCCGACTGGTTTTTTTAGTAAAGGGATCAATGAACTACCTATAAGATGGCAAAAGTGCATTGAAAACAATGGTTCATACTTTGATTAATTAAATATATTATATTAAAAAATATTCGACTTTTTGTTCCTTCCATACAAAACGCCAATTTCATATGTAAGGACCTAATAGTATACGAAACGTTGGTTGTAAACTAATTTGTCAATGGAGTTTTGGTGAAACATTAGTGAACCCCTCATTTTATTATAAACAATTTTGTTGTTGAAAGTACCCGCATTCAGATTTTTTTAAGCATTCGGGATCCAACGGAAATACTTTTCGGGATTCAACGACAATAAAACGTAATTATCTTGCATTTTTTAAATTCGGGATCCAACGGAAATACATAATAATGTTTTGCGGGATCCAACGCCAAAAATATTAAAATGGGATTCAAAAACGGGATCCAACGGAAATAAATCGGTATGCACTGTTACGAGTAGGTACTAAACTACTATTAGTACTAGTAATACTATTAGTACTAAACTACTGTTACTATAGTAGTAGGTACTACTACTAAACCTACTGCTATGGCGTCGCACAAACTAACCTATGTATATTATTTTAGGAATTGTGCGCCTGTTAGCTTGGTATCTTCAAAATACTGGTATTCAGCTGCATCCGCACTCTAATTGCGTAAAACACTATCAATCGGAATCAGAATCATTTTGAAGCAAATTGCTAATCCATTGCTTCATAACTTCGAAAAATTTGTCTGTTCAACCCGTAAATAACGCAATGAATGTTGTTGAACTGTCAAAATGAAACCGATTCCGATTGATAATGTGTTACGCAATTGCCCTGCCGGTTAGACTGGAAGCCGACCCCAACATAGTTGGAAAAAGGCTAGGCAGATGATGATGAAGCTTGCTATCTTCATGTGAGCTGGCAGGCCATCAGCAAATGAAGATATACCTTATCTAGTCTCTGCGATAACTGTATTGAACTGGCCTGCGATGCCGATAACTTATCTTTACATCTGTACAAATAAATAAACCAAATTAAAGTGTCTCTTTGTAATGTCAAAATGACAACTTTTTACTAAATGCGTATGAAAGTATAAAAATACGATACATATAACAAAAAGAAAAAAAAATTTTTGGTGTGTTTATCTGTCCGTACCGTTTAATCTCTGAAATGGCTGGACCGATTTTGACGGGACACTGGCAGATAGATAGCTCATGTTATAAGGACTGGAGCAACTTAGGCTACTTTTATTTTAGAAAAAAAAAATTAAAACTCATGAAATACATTTTGTTTTCCTACATGCACGCAAACAAAGTCGCGGGCACAGCTAGTATGAAGTAAATGCTTTGCCTATTAAAACTGACGTCTTTGCAAAAAGCGTGCGTAGTTTCAATAATACTTAGGTACTTGCGACGAATTTAGTAAACAATAAACAGTACATGATCAAAGTGGAATTTATTTTTATAGCTTTGCATCGCAGACACAAGACAGGATAACTTTTATGTTATTTATCAGACAGCTCTTTGACGCTGTTGTCTTCATAAATTGGCATTTCGCTCGATCAATGGTTTGATGGATGAATATTATAATAAACTAGCTTCTGCCCGCGACTTCGTCCGCATGAAAGTTCACGCTCCCCCCATTCACCCTCTTAGGGGTGGAATTTCGAAAAACCCTTTCTTAGTGGATACCTACTCTTCACTAAAAACATATCCTCCAAATTTCATGTCTCTCGGACCAGTGGTTTAGGTTGTGCGTTGATATATCAGTCAGTCAGTCGGGATTTTGAATTTTATATGTATAGACTAGCTTCAGCCCGCGACTTCGTCCGCGTGAAATTTCTTACCCTCCCCCAATCATTCTCTTGGGGGTGGAATTTCGAAAAACCCTTTCTTAGTGGATACCACAAAGAACACAACCTCCAAATTTCATGTCTCTAGGACCAGCGGTGTAGGCTGTGCGTTGATATATCAGTCAGTCAGGACTTTGAATTTTATATATAATATAGATCTTGCTTTTCCCATGGGGCAGGAAGAAAACCACGTGCTTAATATTGTACTCCATTCGCTTCGGCCCCATTTATACTTCGTGGTCTTACGCGGTCTGCTGAACACGGTGGCTTTTCAATAAACCGTTGTAAATTACGGTTGTAGCGAAAATTACTTTTGTTACCGCGTTTATCGACAATTCGACACAAATTGCAGGATGTGGTGGGTGGTGTCAAACGACACGACACACGCACATCAAATTCTGCGACCAGAAATGTAAAAAACAGTATATCTATGGTTAAAACAGAAGGAACTGCATAGCTATTCACAAACACTCGATACGCTTCCGTATCGAAGGTATCGAACATTAATCATTGTTATCGTAGGAGTCTTCTAAACACTGTTCACAAGTCCAAAACCCGAAAATTTTGTCAGTTTAAATCAAATAGACGCCCGCTATTCTTCCAACAGCTATTTGCTGTTGAGGGCAAGTCAAATCAGGTTTTCGATACGATAGCCTGTCGTATGGTTGTAAATCAGGGCTCTGGTGAGAATACAGATGGAAGCACATTCTCGATATTTTTTTTTTACGCAAAGCCGTTATTAAATCATTGCAATGTAAATCTTTTATCATTGCTATAAAGTATAAATTACAGTGCGGCTGACGAGAGAATGCGTTCTTGACACCTGTCAGAACTGCTGCTGCTGCAGTTGACTGCGACATATACAAACCAACACGTGTTTTGCGAATTTGATATTTATTTGTGACTGCCAGACTGTAGAATGATTGCCGAGGGTTGTAGGTATATAAAACCACATCATTAAAAAAAAATCGTGTGCTCTATGTGCTTCTTTAGTAGGCCTTCAGTCTTAGACGACACTTGGGGACTGAGATTGTCATTTGTCTGAACTACATGGCGGGTAGGTAGGTAATACCTGAAGGCAAATTTCCGTAATTAAAAACGTGCAAAATCTAGTCGCAATCTCATCAGCTCAGCGACAATCAATGTCAAAAACTTGCCAAACATGTAGGTAGGGAAATTGGAGGTATTTTTGACAAATTGAGACTGAGATCAGACTGTGAACATTCTTAAAATTATGAGAATTGCCACTGGTCTCCGCAACTCCACGTCAATGCGCGTTAAGCCGGGTCCAGACATGTATAATTTGCCCGATCCGATCACCGTATCCGTATCGTCGACGCGTATCATGATCGCATATGTGGACGGGTAATGATACGCGTATCATGATACGCGATCTCGATACGCCGTTATGATACGGCCCGTCCCATGTCGTGTCGGTTTTTGTCCGATCATCAAAGGTGATACAGATACGGACGGACGTGGGTCAGTCTGGACTGGACGCGTCACTCGCGACGCTCGGTCGGTTGCACGTGCGCATCATTTTAAGTCCTTGCCGTGAAGTAAAAACAATGAATTGGAACAATGAAAATGTTATTAAATTTATCGAGGCCTATAAAGAAAAGAAACTGAAGAAGACCAGAAACTGAACTGGGCAATTTGACTATTGTGAAGATACGGATACGGAGCAAATCGGAGGCGTCCACAACTTGATACGGGGCTTGATACAATACGCAGAAACGGATACGGTGATCGGATACGGTGATAGGATCGGGCAAATGATACATGTCTGGACCCGGCTTAACTATTTTATTTGGCAGGTAGGCATTTTAAACCTTCGTATGCTTAAACATGGATCCACGCGAGACGCAATGGCTTTTTAACTGTGTCTGTAATTACGGCATTCAACCAGTTAAAGATGATTTTCTGTCTCTGTACGAAGAGTTGAAGTTGAAATTATGGCAGCTTTCCAAAAAATTATGTCCCTCCTTTATAACAGTTCGCTTGTCCACACTATAATATTATTATGCGATGTCGTAACTTCGGATCTGATGACCATTCATGTGCATGTATTTGTCTCTTTCCCACGAATGATTAGGTATGTGTGCTAACATGTCATTCAAATTACGTCACTTTTGCCTATCTACAATATTGAAACAAAAGAAGATCGTGGTATTTGTTATTGTTTCAAAATTAATGGTCAGGCGAGTGCTCACGCTCAGACAGATAAGATTTTTTTTTGTTAGTCACTGAAGTAGATAGCCTGACTTTCACGTGAACGTGTGTTGCGGTGCTGATATCAGTTCCAAACTCCAAAGGTGAAATCCTGCCTGATAGCTATTAAATAAACACAAGTACACAACCAAAATTTTTCGTTCAGCGCTAAACGTCCGTTTAGTAAACGGACGTTCCACCTTAGTTTATTTATACGTCGTGTAAGTACCTATTGGTATTCAAAGACCGCCTAACGGTAAATACAACGTTCATTTGAACGCGTGTCTATATACATTGCCGCAGCTGAATAGATGTGGCGTGGAATGTAGGGAGGAAAACCGTCGATGAATACAAAACAAAGCGTAGTGTTAGAAGCAGTCTGAGACAGGTTTGTTTGTAAAAACGTGGGCTGTGAGACACGTGACAGGATGGCATTGGACATATCGATACAAAGTGTGGAGGGACAGAATTTCAACTCCTTGAAATAAACGCGGGTTTTGCATAACGATAAATATTTCTGAAAAAGCGTGTCTTTGATGTGAGTCTGCTGTCATCATCTGTCTAGCCTTTTCCCAACTATGTTGGGGTCGGCTTCCAAGTCTGCTGTAAATACCTAAAATAACGTGTTGACGGTTGCGTGTTAGCCGTTGAGTGTTGTGGGAACATACAACATGAGGGATAGAGCTCCACCGAATTTCGTTTTCGGGTTTTGGCAATTTACGGCCGAAATATAACGGGCTTTGTAGATCCGCAGCATACCTACCGGTCAGCCATTTTGTTTTTTTTTTTAAATAGCGGCCACTCATGAAACCTATATACTTAAGTACCTATAAGTAAATAACATTGTCTTTGCTGTAGGAAAGAAATTACAAATTAAAAAAAAATTGTTTTTTATTAAGTTGCTATATTTTTTTTGCACTTTTTTCGATAAGTAAATATATTTTATGAAATGATTAATATTTCTTAATTATAAGTATTTTAATGTAACACAATAATTGTATCTATGATATTATTAATAAAAAGTACCTTTTACTTACTTTTTTTCATTTTACTGCACTTCTTAACTCTAGAACGGGCAACTATGGGTGCGCGCTGATAGCGTAGAACTATAGCTAACAAGCCAAAGAATAAGAATAAAGTAGTTTTAAAGAAAAATCTGTCAAGACTTGGCCAAATTTTAGCAGTTTCTGTTTCATTCCATTCAAACACACTCACAAACTTTCACCTTTATAATATTAGTGTGAAGTGTGATAATATTAGTGTGATAGTATGATTAGTGTAATAGATATCAGACGGTCTTGTATGAAGTGTTAATTCTGTCCTTTACCTCTCATGCGGTATCGTGGCGACCGCGTTGTGGCCAGGGCTGTCGCGTGACATTTCAAGTTCTCATGCAAAGGCCAAAGGGTCACATTTCTTTTTCAGGACAAAACGATAAGATAAGACCTCAAATAAGATTATTTTGGAGTTATTTACGATAGCCTTTTTATTATTATACGGTTCTCTTAACTTTAAACCTTTGACCGAACCACAGGCCATCCTTGACTATTTGATGTTATGATATAAATAATCTATTTTTTTTAAACCCTTTCCACCTCTCTCTGTCCAGAGCTGCAAAGGACCAATCTTTATCAAAGGAGTCCAGCTCATCCCGCCTAAATTATTATTTAAAGAATATTTGTGACAACGGTGACAACCCTAACTCGCTAAGGCAATATGCTTGCAACGAATAATATTATCATAATCATACAAATAAAAATTGCAACGACTATCGACCGACGCATATTACAAACAGTATATACTAGCCCATAATACATTTTAAATACACTATGACCTTTATTTCCTAGGACATGAGGTATAAAACAGTGAATTTTCTAGTTTTTATAAGCAAAGTTCATACTTTGTGGTCATATAGGTCATGTGTTGTGTTAACGTTAACAATTGAAGCATGACACACCTGTTATTAACAAACTTCTACGTGTTTTATAGTTCGTTTAACAGTATCATAATTATCACTATCAGCACATTCAGCACCATAGATATACCTAACATAACATTTCTATGATCAGCCCCAATACGGGGGATCTCGCATCATTATCCTCCAGCTTCCTGAATCTCAATTCACTTGGGTTCGGCGAAGAATGGGCTTACATCTATCTCTATAGGCATTAGCCCTTATCTCATTAGTCTCATCCTTTTATCATGGTGCTGAACACAGATCATATACATTGAGACTGGTCATCTCTTATATTAATATACACCGTGATATTTTAATCACCGTTTTCCTCTTAAGGGGTCATTGTAGGTACTCATCATTATGAACAATTTTTACTATGGGACCAAACTTGAAATAGTGAAAAAACAAAATCAGCTGTTCCCTACATTTGGGTATGGAAATGGGTAGCATAATCAGCATATAATGTTCCCAACTTCCCACTGCTGGGACACAGGTCTTCTCTCTGTGATAGGGAGAGTGGGTCGTAATCCACCACGCGGGCCCAGTGCGGGTTGGTAGATCATGTCATATGTCTTCGAATTTTTGGTTCTAGGATATATTCTTACGATGTTTTCTTTTACCGTTTTGAGAGCAGTGGTGATGGAATTATTTACACAAACGAAACGGGAAACTAGTGTTTATTGTTCTGCTTCCGGTTTCCTTTAGATTATGACAGGGAAATCACGTGATGTATCATGGTGTTATGAAAACATTTATGTACTTGCTCTACGCCATGACACTGAGATCATCGGTCTATACTAGGTACTTAAAATAAAGACACGATCTGGCATCAACTCTTATCTGCTCATAATTTTGAAACACTACATACATCTAATGCGTCATTTAGGTCAACGTCTATGTAAAATAAGAATTCTAGACTTCAGAATTACATTGCGTGACCGTTTCAGAAAAAAATACACTAGACGATTTAGCTATTTCGTTACAAGTATTGGTTCGATTACCTACATAGATAACCTAGAAGTTGTTGGTACAGTCAGCATCAGAAGTCGATTAACACTATCATTTTTACATGTTATTAAATTGACAACAACTTTTTTAAATAAACTGATTTTTAGCTTTTCACATAATAGACAAGAGTATATATTATTCTAAAAAAAATTCTTCTGCTGCAATTTTGAACAAATATTTTGCTCAATAACTAAGATTAAAAAAACTGAAGTGTTAATCAACTTTTGATGCTGACCGTACTATCCCTATGTCAGGGGCGTAGCTACCGCCGTATCTGCCGTATCAATTATACGGGGCCCCCGGACCACGGGGGCCCCCAACCTGCGTATTTTTTTTTTATTTTACAAATGACAAAAGTAAAAAAAAAGCAAATGATTTAATAAATCAGTTTGCCAAAAAAAGGCAAGGAGAGTGTATATTTAATTTGAATTGTTTGTAAACAATTTTGGAAAAAGTGACAGATAGATAATTATGATGAATAAATGTTTCTTTTAATTTAATGCAAACATTTTTTTTTTTGTGAGAAATCCTTGCCCTTCCTAAGGGCCCCCAAACAAATTTTTATACGGGGCCCCGCCAAGGCACGCTACGCCACTGCCCTATGTACAAAAGTCCATGCCCCGACACACCTGAGGTCTTTGACCTTCTTTGTCCTATATGGCTGCAGAAGCACCTGCGCACCTGTTAAAGCTATAATAATGCGATGAATGTCAACCGCTAAGATATAGTTTTACGATGGCCTTTCTAGTCCGTGCCATGGCCCATGAGCAACCTTTGTTATTTATCAAGCGAAGACCTAAAAAAACAAGAATGCCCTTACCCAAACTAGGGACAAGTTCATAAAGAACTAGAAAATTGATAAAGGACCTAATTAGAATGCTACTTATACATTCTAATTTTGAATGAGACGCGAATGCGAATTGGGACAAATAATTGTCTAATTTAGAGCGATGTTTGAACTCTTTTTGCATGGGATTTGTGTAGGTATGCCATAGATAGGTAAATATATCAGTCGCCATGTGTCTTGGGTGTTTGGTCGAAGGGTTACTGTTATAGAAATTTTCCAGCTCATCTCCCTAAATATAACATACAATTTAATACGATATTAAATTATGTACATATGCCGTCGATTCGAAGAAGTCGCCATAAGGCAAATACTGGGAAATGAAATCAATATTTTCTTCATTTTCTTAAAGCAAAAAACGATATTTTCCTTGTTACACGACAAGTGTTCTCAGAAAGGTGAAATTACATACCTGAGACCGTCTCGGAATGACGCGTTCTTGCATATGCATTCACGTCTTCGTGAAAGTACTCTAGGTGCGATTTTACTGTCGACTCGCAGAAAATTAAGGTGCTTTGTAAATGGCGAATGAATTTCGAATAAGTAAGAGGTTGGGTATATTGAAACCAGTACCGGCTGCTGCCCAAAACTAAGGTGAAGTGAACTGTCAACAGTATCAACCCTAACATCAGGTGGAACGACAGCTCACTTCAAACTCACTATACCTAAATTTCTCGGTGAACGGCTGCCCTCTTTAGTCTCTCCACCAACAATTTCCATCACCGATCTTGATGTCTAGTATGACTGTTATTTGTCGCACAGCTGTTCATTATAAACTGCAAGGCAGTTCACCTTTGAATTTTATTACAGCGTGATTTAGACCAGAACAATATCTAAATGTGCCAAAAACCTCGATTCGTAGAAAATTATAGCGCCTACGAACCGTGGTCGGGAAGATAACTGGGTTTTCTTCGAATTCGATGTGTCTCTTAACTATCTTTATTTCACTTTGTTACTGTAACAGTTCTAAAAATATTTTGATTTTGATCGGCAGCCTAATTGCGGAACGCCAAATCGTCAAATGATTCTGATCAGTTGGCTTCATTTCTATTCACAATTGGCTTCATTTTACGATTTTCGAATTGCAAAACTCTATTTTATTATGAAACCAATTATGAACGTTAAGGCCCTGCGCAGAAACTGGAGTTTCGCAATTCGAAAATCGTAAAATGAAGCCATTTGTGATAGAAATGAAGCCAACTGATCAGAATCATTTGACGATTTGGCGTTCCGTAATTAGGCTGCCGGTCATTTTGTAGGAGGCCCATTAGGTTCCGTAGCAAATTGAAGAAAGTTTTCACCACGTATGCTAAATATGTCTAAGTAACTATACCTATGAGATGAATACTAACACGTGTTTAGAATGTCCCCTAATAAAAGATTTTATTGTTCAATTCGTTTCAAGCAATGGAATATGAAATTCATTGCAGTATTATCTGAATATGAACAGTCGCTTAGTGGACTGTGGATCTAGTTAAGATATGCTATGGTTGGTTCTTTTATTATAACAGCTAGGTAAGAGAAAGCGAAATGTTATTCCTTTCGACGTGTGTCCCATTGACATTTATTTGGGTTCGTCTGACGTTCCCTGGGCAGTTACACTCACCTTTATCATTATGTATGCTGACCATATGCTGACTGACAAATCTTGTCACCATATTATTAAAAACCTGTGATGTCCCACTGCAAGGCAAAAGCCTCCCTACTCTCTTTCCACTTCTCTCTGTTTAAAGCTGCTAAGGATCAGTTCTTATTGAAAGAGTCCAGTTCATCCCGCCATCTCCGTCTCGGCCAGCCGCGATGTCGCTTGCCATTAAGGTGCAGCGCAGACGACAGACTATCCGTGACGCACTTTTTAATGTAACCTATTAATAAAATGGAAACTGTAGACAAAATAATAACAGGATATACCTGGAATAGTTGAAATAAACATAGGATGACGTCGCGTTCTAATTTTCGGCTACAACACTAAAAGCTTACTTAGTATCAAAGAAACATTTTGTGCGCCACAGACTCGATCGCACAAATAGTGTGTCGTCTGCGCTGCACCTAAGAGGGACCCATTGTCGCATGTTTGGCCCATTTGTCGTCTGACATGCGGCAGATGTGTCCAGCCCAATTCCATTTTAGCTTGTCACCATGGCATACATCATCTGCCTAGCCTTTTCCCAACTGTGTTGGGGTCGGCTTCCAGTCTAACCGGATGCAGCTGAATACCAGTATTTTACATGGAGCGACTGCCTATCTGACCTCCACAACCCAGCTACTGGGTAATACGATACCCCTTGGTAAAACTGGTTGTCAGACTTTCGGGCTTCTGACTACCCGTAACGACTGTCAAAGATCGACAAATGACAGCCGGGACCAACGGCTTAACGTGCTTTCCGAGGCACGGAGGGGTCCAGTATGTAAAGATGGTCACCCATCCACAGACCAACCGCGGCAAGCATAGCTTAACCTGATCGATCGACCTGTGCGGCTGTTATTATTTAGCCACGGGCCCCTCACTTGTCACCATGGCATACGTCAAAAGGTAAATAAAAAGTGAATTGGACCTGTCTAGGACCGCAAAAATGATTAGCATGGTGATAAAAGAATTGAAGCCGCAGCTGAAGGTGCCAAGGTCATTGCCAAATTCTGGGCTGACTGTATATAGATTGCCATCGACACGCTAAGAAGAAGAAGAAGGCAAAGAAATACTAACCCTACTGTCAGGGTGGACTGTATATTTCTTCCTGGGTTCTGATGTGTGAATAAAACTTCGGGCTTCTCTTGTTCGCGTTTATTTCTCAGGGCTTGCTGCTTGACTGTTGAGTGTCGACTACAAAAGTGCAGCAAAACCCTCCCATTAATGTATACTTTTACCATGGTGCAAGTAGTGGGTGGTCTAAAATACGGCTCTTGACGTCGAACAATCAGAGAGCGTCTTTGTCTATCGCATCATTCATTTTGACGCTCGTGCCCCCGACAGGTTTCGACCTGTCCGTACGTGTCGGAGTCGTGTTTTCTTCCACCTTACAATTTTGTATATCAGATACTACTTATGTCTAAAGGTAATTAAATCAAGCCTAATCTATTACAAATAAGTCCCTACAATAAAATCAATCTTTATTTACATTATTAATTAGTGTCTTAAGCTACGACGTCCGTAACATCCTCCCCCCGGCGCAGGGCTACCGTAGCCTAATCTTCCACGCAGAGGACGGCGAGCTTCGTGACTGGCCGCCGTAGGATGCCCGCTGTAGTTCTGACGTCGGCTGATCGCACCTTGCCGTCTGGACCGCAGTAGACCGCTTCCACGACGCCTCGGGGCCACGTTCCTCTCGGGAGCGTGGAGTCGATGACGACGACCAGGTTGCCAACTTGAAGAGGTCGTCGTTGGTCGTCTGACGCCCCTCGGGGCACCAGTGTAGGCAGGTATTCGTCTACCCAGCGCCGCCAGAAGTGGTCGGCGAGCGCTTGGGCAGTTCTCCATTGCTTGCGGCTGGCCTCCTCACAAGGCCCAGTACGGGGAAGGCCTGAAGAGGTTCCGATGAGAAAATGATTTGGTGTTAGGGCCTCCGGATCCTTGGGATCAACAGAGACATGGGTCAGAGGCCGGGAGTTTATGGAGTGCTCGGCCTCTGTCAGCAGCGTCAGCAGCACCTCTTCTTTAAGTGCCTTTTGATGTAGAGTCGCCCCCAGCGCCGTTTTAACGGAGCGCACCAGTCGCTCCCACGCTCCCCCCATATGCGGCGCCCCTGGTGGGATGAACTTCCACTTCATTCGGTGTTCAAGTCCATAATGAACGAAGTCTTTTGCCCACTCCTTGTAAGCCGTTCGTAGTTCGGCGTCCGCCCCTCTGAAGTTGGTTCCGTTATCGGAATACATAATTCGGGGCCAACCCCTTCGCGCCGCCATTCTTCGTATCGCCATTAGCGCAGAGTCGGTGGACAAACTTGACACTAACTCCAGGTGCACTGCCCTCGTGGTTAGGCAGGTGAACAGAGCTCCCCATCGTTTCTCATGTCTTCTTCCTATGACCACCGTCATTGGTCCAAAATAATCGGTTCCGCAGTGGGTGAAGGGTCGCGGCGTTTCCATTAATCGTTCCACAGGTAAGTCCCCTGTAGTCGGCTTCACTGGCGTAGCCTTTCTGATGCGGCAGAGCTGGCATCGATGTGCAATTGCTCGCACTGTAGGGCGTAGGTTGACCACCCAGTATCGCTGTCGTAATTCATTGATCACGCGTTCATTATTGGCGTGACCGGCTCTGCGATGTGCTTCCTCTACCAGTAACCGTGTGAACGGGTGTTTGCCGTGTAGGATCACCGGCGTCTTCTTCGTCTCCGTTACTGCCGCGTGTCCGATTCTTCCTCTAACTTTAAGAACTTCGTCTTCTAGATAAGGGTCCAGTTTATATAGACTACTGGACTTGGGCACCGGCTTCCCTTTCTGGAGTAGCTGTACTTCTTCGGCGTAGTCTTCGAGCTGTGCCTGTTTTAGCCATAGTTTCTCGGCCTTCTCTATCAGGTCGACGGTCATCTGGCTGGTCCTGTCCTTACACTTTTCCTTGAAAAGGAAGAGCGTGGCTGTCGCTCGTAATAGTTTTTCGTATGAAGAGAATCTACTTATGTCTGGCAGGTGAGAAGGGCATTCTCTCTCCTTTGTAACTGTTGCGTATGTTGTTTCGTCGTCGGTTGTGTCATCTTTGACATTTTCCTTCGGCCAGAACTCCTCGTCGTCGTATAGAAACGCGGGGCCGGTGAACCATCTGTCATCTGGTTTCATGTGCACGGTGTAGTTAGGACGTGTAGCGTCGTCTGCCACGTTATGCTCGGTGGGTACCCATCTCCATTGGCTGGCGTCGGTTAACTCCGCAATCTCACCCAGGCGATGTGCCACGAATGGTGTGTACTTTACAGCGTCCTTTTCAATCCATCGCAGAACGGTTTGTGAGTCTGACCAGTAAGTCACGCCTCTGGGCTTATCTCGGTGCTCCTTTAATATCCTCGCCGCGAGTCGTGCGCCGATAACCGCTGCCTGCAGTTCTAGTCGCGGGACGGTAACTGGCTTCAGGGGGGCTACTCGTGCCTTTGCCGCGACCAGTCTCACGTCTACTCTTCCGTCTGCCTTCTGGATCCTCCAGTAAGCTGTCGCTGCGTACGCTTGCTCGCTGGCGTCGCAGAAAACATGTAGATCTATAAGGTCGTCTGGGCCCTTGCCGTAGCATCTGGGTATGCGTAGCTTCGTTACTTCGTTCAGGCTTCGTAGCCACTCCTCGAAGTGCTGCATGTCTTGTTCTGGAATTGCCTCGTCCCACCCTATGCCGTGCCTCCACAGGTTCTGGAGCAAGATTTTGCCGGTTACTGTGAAGTGGCTGATGAGACCCAGGGGATCATAGACCGCCATCACCGCTCCGAGGGCCTCTCGTTTTGTCGGCGCTCTGTCTCTAGTCTTCACTTCGGGTGACAACCGACTTAGTCCGGTGTTAAAGCCTAGCTCGTCTGAGCCTGTTTGCCACAGTAAGCCTAGTGTTTTGTCCGCGTTCTCTTCCCTTTGTCCGAGTTTCACTTCTGTGTCGTGTGCCTGTTTTTCCATTGTTATGCTTGCCACCACGTTATGTTTGTTCGAGCACCAACCCCTCAAATTAAAGTGCGCGTTCTGGTGAATCTTCATGACTTCACTCGCTGTCTTGATCGCCTCGTCTCCGGTCGCAAAGCTGTCTACGTAGTCATCCATGTAGTGGCTTGTCGTTATAGCTTGCGCGGCGTCAGGGTATTCTTGCGCGTGCAGTCTCGCGTTGGCGTCTCGTACTGAGTGCGCGATGAAGGGTGAACACGAAGCTCCGAAGATCATCGATGTCATTTTATATTTATTTGGTGGCTTAGTACGTTCCTCCCCTCGCCAGAGAAACATCTGCGCAGCTTGGTCTTGCTCTCTTATTTTCACTTGGAGAAACATCTCTTGTATGTCTGCGGTAACGGCTACTGGGCGCTCTCTGAACCTGAACAGGATCCCTGGCAGTGACTTCAAGAGATCAGGTCCTTCTAGTAGGTAGTCGTTTAGGCACACTCCACTATATCGGTGTGCGGCGTCAAACACCAGACGCATCTTCCCCGGCTTATTTGGGTTCACGACCGGGAAGTGCGGCAGGTACCACACTTTTTTACTTTCATCCTCTGTTCCATTGCACTCCTGGGCGTATCCTTTGTCGAGTAGGTTTTTGACCAGAGCGCTGTACTGAGCTGCGAAGTGTGGTGATGAATCCAACTTCTTTTCTATTGTCTTCAGTCTTCTGAAGGCACAATTGTAGTTATTGGGCATCGAAGCATCTTCATCACGCCATGGTAACCCGACTTCGAAGTGATCACCAACTTTTCTCATGGTACTCTGAACCACGTCGATCGCTTTCTGATCTTCCGGTTTGATCTTTTTTGCCAAAGAGACTCCTAGGGCATCAATCTTGAAGTGCGTTTTCACTAACTCTTCTACACGACGTACGTCATCTGTCTGTCTCACTGCAGACACATCGTGTAGATGTAGCACAACTTGTCCCTCTTCCCTTTTCAGCGTTGCGCGTGGTGCAGTCCCGTGGATCACCCATCCCAACTGAGTGTACGAAGCCGCGGGTTCATTCTTCTTGCCCATGCGTAGTTCACGCGTGACAATCAGGTGCCAATTGTCAGCACCTATTAATACCTTCGGCGTGGCTTCCTCAAAGAATGCGTCTTTTTGCATGTCCTGGAGATGCGGATAGTTAATTAGCATCGACCTATCCACCGTCTGACCATGAAGTTGCAGGTCCTTCATTGTTCGTGCGCGCAATTCCTGAAATTCACCGTTCTGGCCGCGTATCTGTAGCTTGACTTCCTGGCTACATTCCTCGCGTTGTTGTGAGGTCACGCCTTGTATGCGCAAAGTAGAAACTGGCCCAGTTACTCGTATACGGCGTGTCAGTTCTTCGTCGATGAGCGATATTGTTGAGCCTTCGTCCAATAAGGCGAACGTCGACACTTGCCCGCCGGGTCCCTTTAGTGTTACGGGACACATCTTTAATAACACTCGCTGAGATGTATTGCTTGGCGCGGAGACGGTCATCACCGATTCCTTGGGTTGTTGGTTCTCGGCGTCGGCCGCCTTGTCGGGTTGTTCACTATGCGGTGTCTCTTTCGCCTCCCATTCTTTGTGCAGTAACGCGTGGTGTGGGCGGCTGCACGTTCCTTCGCCACATCGTTTCGCTCGGCAATGCTCACGTCGATGGCGCCTCGTCACGCACTTGAAGCATATCTTTGAAGTACGCGCCCATTCCCATCTTTCATCGACACTCATCTTCAGGAACTTTCCACATTTTGGTACTTCATGGTCACCGCCACAACATAAACACTTTTGTCTTCTTTCATCTTCTTTTTCCGATGTTGTGTAAACTACTTCTCGGCCCGACCTTTTCTTTGTGTTGGTTTGCGGCACACTTCTCGTTTCCTTCTTCGGGGCGGGTGTGGGCGTCGTATTTGTGAAGGCGAATCTCATGGCTCGATCGGCCTCCCGCATCAGGAACCGGGACAGCAGTATCACTTCCGGTTCATGCGACGATTCCACAGTTTCAGAAGCGTAATCGCACCACCTCGACTTAATGTGCGGGCTTAGTTTGTCAACAACTTCGCGAACTAACATAGGGTTCCATATATATCCGCGGTTATCCATATTAGATAACACACACACTATGTTTTGTAGTTTCACTGCGAACGAATTCAATTCACTGGCCGCGCTCGTGAGTCGGGGTAACTTCTTTAAGTCTTCCGTCACTCGATCCATAAGTATTTCCGGCCTCCCATAGTACTGCTCTAGTGTCTTCATAATCACTTGCGGGTCTGTCGCGGAGTAGAGGAGCGCTGACACTGCTTCTCTTGCTTCACCCTTGATGCAGTTTCGCAGTCTTGCTAAATTCTCGATCGCGGTGAACTTGTACAAACTTGCTGAGTCATTGTACGCCGCCTTAAATGGCAACCATTCAGTGGCCGCTCCCGTGAATGTAGGCAATTCTGTCACTTGTCGTGGCGGCGGGCGTACGTGCATCATCTTTTCCAACGTTTCGGCCAATTGTTCGATTCCTTTTCCAACTCGGCGTTCCCCTCTGTTGGGTGACCGCGAGGCCGATCGTTGTCTTCTTCGGTCGTTTCTGACGGGTGTGATGGCATCAACACACGTGGCGGGTTCGACGTAGGCGGTAGGCTCTGGGGCTGCGTGCGTGGCGGCGGGAGGCGGAGGTTGCTCTCTCTGCAGCTGTTCCGTGACTGGGGGGTGACTTCGGTCAATACTTTGAAGCCATTCGTCCACCCTGTCTTCATTTCTGTGCTCGGAGCCCTCTTCACGGGCCTCTGCCTCCGCCTCAATCGCTGACACTTCACATTCGAATCGCTTGTTTACGAGCGCCTTTTCAATCTCCAATTGCTCGTTCCGTATTGCGGCGATCCTCTTCTGAGCCTCGTATTCTGCCCTCTTCACTCTTGCCACGTCACTAGCATAAGATCTTCTGGAACGTATCGTACTTGCCGTATCTCTCACAGAAGTATAGTGCGCGGCTGTCATAGTTCTTGCAGAGTCCTGAGTTCGTAGTGCGGACTGCGTAGTCGGGTAACACAACGCGGATGGCGTAGCGAGCGATTCACCATGGTCGTACGCGGTCGCGGTCGCGGTGGCTCTACTCGCCGGGAGGCGTGGAGCCGGCGCGGCGGACGCGCCATCGGACGTAGTCGGCGCAACTCTCCCCGCCGCGGCGGTGACGGGGGGTGCGATCGCGAACGCGGAGGCGGCGAGATCGGTCTCAGCCGCGGGCGCACCGGACGGGGTGCGCGGGAGCGCGGACACGATGGTCGACGGCGACCTAGGCGGATCTTCGAATGTGCGGGGACGTCGGCTATCGTAGCCCGATTCCACTTCACTTTCCTTGGCCGTGACGCTTCTAGTCTTCATACTTCTATCTCGAAGACAGTCTTGATTGTAATCTTCAATCGGCGATCTTCAATCCAAATCCGGCTCGAAGGACCAGCTGTCAGGGTGGACTGTATATTTCTTCCTGGGTTCTGATGTGTGAATAAAACTTCGGGCTTCTCTTGTTCGCATTTATTTCTCAGGGCTTGCTGCTTGACTGTTGAGTGTCGACTACAAAAGTGCAGCAAAACCCTCCCATTAATGTATACTTTTACCATGGTGCAAGTAGTGGGTGGTCTAAAATACGGCTCTTGACGTCGAACAATCAGAGAGCGTCTTTGTCTATCGCATCATTCATTTTGACGCTCGTGCCCCCGACAGGTTTCGACCTGTCCGTACGTGTCGGAGTCGTGTTTTCTTCCACCTTACAATTTTGTATATCAGATACTACTTATGTCTAAAGGTAATTAAATCAAGCCTAATCTATTACAAATAAGTCCCTACAATAAAATCAATCTTTATTTACATTATTAATTAGTGTCTTAAGCTACGACGTCCGTAACACCTACTAACCTCCTTACTAATAAACGTATTACATATATCAGATGAATAGTTACACACCGATTTCTTGCTTTCAGTCGTCAGTAATTTGGCTTTCGAAAAAGAAGACAAAGCGTTGTTACACACTTAGCTGCTTTAGCCCTATTACTAATAAACGTTATATACAACGTTTATTAGTAAAAGCTAAAGCAACCTTTCATACCTATGAGGTCATCAACAGCGTTTTCCTATCTATGTATGACGTAAGGAACAATTGCGAAACATGAGTTCGGTAACTTGAAGCCCCTAAAATGCGTGAAAGGGCCGCCGGCACTTCCTGGTGGGTTATTTTTAGAGACGACTTTCTTCCGTCATTCCCATAATCTAATACAATACCTACCTACCGCAAAACATGATAGGGAAACCAGTCTTTGAAGATAGATCAACGTCACTATTTATCTAAAAGAAATTGATAGCCTACTTTACATGGCATAAGTAAAGTGAAACGACTGATATTTTCGTAATATTCGTTGATAAGTCAATTTTTTTTTCTAAGCATATCTTCTGATAAAGCCCAGCGCCCCAGCCTTGTGATATTTCGGAACTTCTTCCTTGTTTAGGTTTATGAAATCATATTATTCTGTTATTTATTTGAGAATGCTACCATTTTCTCATGCCAACCGAATTCAATGCCTGCAGCAAACGGCTAATGGCAATTTTCACATGGGCGGCCGTGAGGTAAGACTTTCAGATATTGATCTATCTTTCGAAGGCCGTATTAGTTCTTAAAAGCCAATCCACCGAGACTGATTTATGCGCAAGTTTATCCTAGAGCTAAGGCATAATGTAGAAAAGCCTTCGGCCAAATTTTGACATACTCATAATATTTTCGGTTCTGCGATTTTTCATCCGTTTTTCTAGTCACATGAATCTCAACTGGGTCATATTGGCTTTCAATAACTTTTTCTCCAATCTCTCAAAGTTGGGATAGATTTTAATGAAACCGCCTTGTTTATTTATTTCTATAAGTACCTACTTCAATCTTGATGAGATATCGCCTTCTATAAATTATATTTTTCTTTTTATTCGGTCCCGCAACATTTCCGAACCTATATTTAGTGGGTTGGGCCTTTTATAACCAAGTTTTATTATGTTCATAAAATTTAATTAACACATGGCGAGAGAAGACTGCCCTCACCTCACGTGTTCAATGTGATCAAGTAAGCGGAAGCTGTTATGTCCAAACTGGGCCAGTGCAATGACCTAGTAATACTTGCAACGCCAACGAAACTGCTTGCTACTGGCAGTACTGGCGCTGCGGCGGCGGATGTCAAAAAGCCATGCATGCACAATCGTGACAATTTGCACCAAGAATGGTGAAGTCGGAGATGGAATGGAACTCTTTATATCACAAAATCACAATGCTTCGATGACTGCTTTTGAAAATTATTTGATTTCAGCCATCTGATTTTAGAGATTGTTATAATAGGTATAAGTTGCACCAATTTTCGGGAAATTTAGGTTCACTTCCCCTTTTTTTTAAGTTTTGAGTAAGGTTGTTATCACCTGTTCTGTGGTTGTTATAGACGTAGACTCCAGAAAAATAAAAAAGATCCTGTTATTTTCGGGTCCAATTCCTAAGGTACCGAACTACCGATGACGTGCGGATCACTGAACCTTATGCTTTAGCGATAAAGTTGAAAATCTATTAATGAAATTTGACAGATTACCGGAAACCAGACAGCCTTGTCTGTTAGATTGTAATGTTTTGAGTCATAAAAGTTACAGGTGTTAAGAATATGGAACATGTAACGGTCCCGCCGTCACATGTTCCATATTCTTAACACCTAGCCTTTCTTTGCATGTACTACAGTAATAACGATTCGTACTACGATAGAACACTTTACAGTCATTACATTGGTCGAAGTCATGCACACTATTTTAGACTTTATTGGTAGCACGTGCAAAGAATAGAATGCCTTGCAGTCGCTATATTAGACTCAATTATTATTGCGTCGCTACTACGTGGCTAAATGGACTCTGTAATAGATACGAGATAATATAAATCAATTACATACTTACCTACATTGACCATACACAATATAATAAACATTGATTTTGTTTTTATCTGTATAGTATGAATCGTGGAATTACCCTGGCCGTGTCTCTTTTTCATGAACACACTTTTGTTTTATCTCGCGATCTTTCTCGCAATTGTTACAGCTCTCTTTGTCAAGTTTTCCAGTTTCTAAATCTTCTATCTCCCTCTTTTCAGATTCGATGAGAAGGAAAGCATATCGGGCGTGCAGCAGCTCAAGTCTTCGGTGCAGAAGGGCATCAGGGCGCGTTTGCTGGAGCTGTACCCACACTTGGAGAACTACATCGACCAAGTTCTTCCAAAGAAAGACACATTTAGGATTGTCAAATGGTACGCATAAATAAACAACATATACAGCAGGTTTTTTTATCACCATCCAAATTTTTACAGGGTGTTCTACCCATGAATATTAACAACTTTCACTATGGAACCAACTCTGAAATCACGAAAAAAAAAAAACAGCTGTTTCATACATTTTGGTCAAGTAGGTATTGACTTTTGTATGAAACAGCTGTTTTTTTTTCTTGATTTCTGAGTTGGTCCCATATAGTGAAAGTTGTTCATATTCATGGGTAGAACACCCTGTAAAAATTTGGATGGTGATAAAAAAAATCTTCCTGTATTTTAGGAAGGAAAGACAAAAGAATCGATGGATGGACTGTGTGAAAGATGATATGCCTAAAAAGGGGGTGAATACCGAGATGACGACTAATAGAGATGTTTGAAAGACGAAGACATGCAGCGTTTACCTCAAATAAATTGGGATAAGAGCAGGGCAATGATGATATTGTTTTCTTTGGTATAAGTTTAAAGTATCCTAGAGACATAAGCAATATTAAATCCATTATTAAGTATCATTTAAAGCGAAAGCTACCTGTTTGTACACTTACATATCCAAAAAGTACAGTTAGCGCCACGAAAGATGAGACTTGACCCAGTGCTCTTTCCTCCCGCGCTCTTTCCGCCGCCCCTATGAAGTCCGGTCCCGTCCCGCGCTCAGACCTCATACCGCTAAAGAGACCTAAAATCGTATACTGCGCAAGTCAAACCACGTGGTGTGTCAACTTTTTTAATGTTATGCATTAACTTTTTAACAGTCACGATCACATCGAGATCATGGTGAACAGCGCTGGAGAGTTGCTGTTCTTCCGCCAACGCGAGGGTCCTTGGATGCCCACCCTGAAGCTCCTGCATAAGTGTAAGTAACAATGTAACTTATAATGCGAGCATCTTTAAACAGACTGCAAGAAGTAGTGTAGTTTGAAATGACTTTGCCGTATTAAATTTTTTGACGTAGCGCTGGGGTAGCCTTTTCACCAACTATGTTGGGATCGGCTTCCAGTCTAACCGGATGCAGCTGAAAACCGTACTTTACATGGGGCGACTGCCTATCTGGCCTCCACAACCCAGTAACTGGGTAACACGATACTTTTTATACTTTTATTTATTGCACAATGTGCAATTTAGGCACACACTGTTACAGGCTATCACTAGGCTAAACTTGGGAGGACATGATCCTGTAAGGCCGCAGCAAAAGAAAAGGCCAAAAGGGTTACCGCTGTCCCGGAACATAAAGGGCTAAGGAAGGAACTCGGGTGGGTTTTAGTCAGTAAGAGTCTGAAGCTCCCTTCCGCTCCACCCAGAGCGGGAGGAGTCATTTGATGATTTCCCATCCACAAAAAAAAAGGCCGCAGCAAGTAGTAACATTTAACTTATAGCTAAGTTATACTTTACATATTGCATACTAGACAATAACACAACATACATTATTATAATATAAGTAACTTATTCTCTTCCTTTTTCCAGATCCATTCTTCCTGCCGCTGCAGCAAGTGGACAAGGGTGCCATTCGCTTCGTGCTCAGTGGTGCCAACATCATGTGCCCCGGCCTGACGTCACCGGGCGCGCGAATGAGCAGCGTCGATAAGGGCCAGGTGGTAGCCGTCATGGCTGAGGGAAAGGAACATGCTCTGGCTGTCGGATGTACTGCGTTGTCTACTGATGACATGTAATGATGTGTTTATCTTTTAAATCAGCATTTGATTAACAGGCCTTTCTATGGTTTAGCTCCTTCGGCTTACCTGCCACCGGCGGCGAATTGTCGAAGACTATATCGCTATTTTAGTACTAAGCAAGTCTCAGCATCAACATCATCACCTCAACCGAAAGACTTTCACTATACAAACTGTACGCCTCCTCCAAGGATCGTCATATCGACCTGTGAACAAAACCTATCGATTTTGTTTTACTGAGAAATGCGTGCGTCAAGTCTTAAGACCATAGAAATCATTATCTATGCTTAAGACTTTTTCAATATTATTGGGAGGTAGGTTATTAGGTATGTATGTAGGTTAGGTGTGCTGTAGTTAACTACCTGCGGTCTTATTCGTCGTGTCGATGTATGTCGACAGTAAATTAGATTTGGTTGGCCCAAAATTTTGCTACTTTCACGGCATTGCACATGGCTGCATTTTTTAAGGCACAGAGGGCAAGCTAAGAGTTGGGACATAGTTTGCGCCACATCCACACCCAGCTGCAGTGCCGTCGGTATTCGGTAGTGGAAAGGGCCTAGGTATCTGCGCCTTTATCTAACACTGTCTCTATTAGTCGAAAACAGTTTTGTCTTCAAAGACCATCCACCGGTTGGTGGACCACTATTACAAAATTCCTAATTCCTGCTTATCTTTTGTTTTTCAGAGCCAAAGTGAATAAAGGTGTGGGCATAGAAAACTGCCATTATCTCAACGACGGCCTGTGGCAAATGAAACCAGTCAAGTAACTCAACTCGATCTAATGTGTACGCTTCAATGTAACTTAATACTAAGCTTTCTAAATAAAGAGATTGATTTCTAAAAGGGTTTCTTTGTTTTATTGCAAGAACAAGTCAATTTTAAGGTACTTATTTAATGTGTATGATCGAATGTATTCTCGATCTCGTAAAGGAAACTATGCAGTGTAAAACCCAAGCCCGCAAGCAAACGTTAATCTGCTAATAATTTAGGTTCTTAGCTGATTACTAGGTACTCTTCATCGAAACTAATATTGTATAAGCTCAACTGTGGCTAATGAGACACAATTGAATTTCTATTGTTATAAATCAAATTTAGATTTTTCCAGAGTTGAGAGGAAAGATTTCATTTGTTGTACTTACCTACGTTTGTTTGTTAAACTTTCACGCTAAAACTGCTTAACGAATTTGGATGAAATTTGGTACCTACATGGGTAGACAGACCATGACCTGGATTAAATAATCAAATAACGGATGAAGCACCTGTGACACAATCTATGAATGAAGTGCATTCAATATATGTTCGTACAACCTACAACAATAGACAAATAAGGGCGGGTTGTTTCACGACCACGTGTCGCACACGTATACGTCAAAAAACTTTTTTACAAAAAAAAACAACCGACTTCAAAAAAAAAACACTACAAAGTGAAAAATAACTTTAATTTCGGAAGTCGGTGTCGTTGGTTCAGCATTTTCGTTTTTTGACACCGACTTCCGAAATTAAAGTTATTTTTCACTTTGTAGTGTTTTTTTTTTTGAAGTCGGTTGTTTTTTTTTGTAAAAAAGTTTTTATTTTTCACTTTTTAGTTGTACCTACCCCACAAAAATTCAATTAATACTAGTGCATTGAAGAATTGAAGACACGACTCGAAGAATCATCAAAATTCACATAGAAATGCCGGAGATGCAGTACATTTATGCATATAACTTCGTACATAAGAATAATTACCTAATGTATTATATACTAAAACCTTCCTGAAAGTATGCAGACTACACTAATGAAAGAATTATCAAAATCGGTTCAGTAGTTTTTGAGATAATCGCGGACATACAAACATACATACATACGGGTCGAATACAGAACCTCCTTTTTTAAAGTCGGTTAATAATAAAAATGGCGCTAACTATCCTCAACCAAAAACTTGCTGTAAGTCAAATAATAAAGAGTAGGTACGTAATCGTTATTATTTGACGTACGTATGTTACGTTATCTTTGTTAGTTGTTACTTAACAAAAATTAAAATTCCCGCCAAGACCCACCGTTACCCACGTCACCGTCAGACGTCAGACGTTGCTGCGTTCCGTGTTCGCCATTTTGGTAAATATCTTTGTTTTTAACTGTGTGAAACAATGTTGTGTATCGCTAAATAGAGAAAAATATATTTTATTTTACTTGTTGTCTAGTTGTATTTGATGAGATATATTTTCCTTAATTCAATTATAATTAAATAAGTTGAAGATAAAATGTGTAGAAAAATGTCATTTATGTCGGACTTTGTGTTAAATCGGAGCGCAGATTGTTTTTAAAAATGGCGGCGGCACTTGTTAGTTCGTCTCGTCAGGGTAAATAAAATACTTTTTAAATAAAAATCTCTATGTTTCTAGCATAAGTTGTGAACTAATTGAAATTAAATAATCGTCTTTGAATTTATACATCGGTATATACTGAAACTTTTAAGTTAAAAAAGTTGATTTACGTGACGTTGCTATCAGCTGTTCGTGAGTTGGTTTTAAATATTTTTGAGTAATTAGTGGTAAATAGGACATCTCATTTAATTATTAGTATGAAAACAGGTAGTAAAAACTAATATTAGAAGAACTTGATGAACAATGTTATGCAATAAAGCTGCTAAATATAAAAGTTCAAAGTTCACTCTGGTTTGTTTTGGTCGTGTTTTTAAATAATTTTTCAAAACTTTCAGTGGGGAGGCTAACTAAGGCTGCCAAGAGGCTGTATTCGGATGCTTACCCAAAGATAACGACTCATTACACAATACACCCCAGAGATAAGGACCCGCGATGGAAAGGTAAGTGATAACCTCCAGTTCAATTAATCAACAAAATTAACGTCATTGCAAGACCTTGATAGCAATAAATTATCAACATTATGAAAGAAAAATGTTTCAAAATCAACAAACGAGATCCCTTGTAAAGATTACAATATTCTTATCATTGGCCTTTCATAAATAATAAAATAAGCCATGCCTAATATCTCTTTTTTATTGCCAAGAAATTACAGGGGGGTCACCGTAATTAATTTCCATAATATTGCTTACCCCCATGTCTGTCCACATGACAACAGCATGATGTCTGGCATTGATAATGCAAAGGGCAGGAAATACCTAGCTGATTTCTTAGCTTGGTATAGGTTGCCAACTTTTCCCAATAGAAATGTTATGTAGTTTAGATCATGTTCAAATATTTTTTTTTTAAAAGAAGGAATACGCGCCTTCACCCTTTAATAATTTTAACACAGAACCTATGGGAACATAGAAAATAGGATTTTATTTTGATAATCTCGGAAACTATGTATAATTATTGAAATAAATTTAGAACTCTGTTTTAGAACCAAACATTTTTGACAAAATTTATATTTTTATTTTTTTATGCTGAGTTTAATGTTCATGTATCTGTAATGTTTAGAAATCAGTATGGAGAGGGTAGCGGAGGAGACGGACATCCTCATCATCGGTGGGGGGCCCGCAGGCATGGCCGCTGCTATCAGAGCTCGCCAGATTGCAGAGGAAAAGGGAGCTGTATGTTTTTTGACACTTGTAGTTTCAATTCTATTCCATTTCTTACAGAAGCAAGCAAAGCCGATGTCCATCATTCTGCCAATGTTCAAAGTAAAGTAGAAATGCAAGTGTGCATAATAAAAAAAGAAGAAAAAAGCATGCAACTGATTAAAACCTTCTATGAACTCTATGTAAATCTTGCAGTTATGGTATATAAACATCTTCAACATCCTAGTCTTTGTCGTAAAAAACGAATAATTCAATATTGCTGAACAGCTCTCAGAACTATTACAGTTATAATTTGCTTCTTTTTTGTTAGTTTAAAACTGATTCTGATGAACATTAAAAAATCCAAAAACATAGTTTATTATTAAAAATAGGCTTGAGCATGTCAAAAGACATACATAGTTATAGCCTGATAAGTAGGGTAAAATTGGGGGACCTGGATCAGGGAGATCCAGGTCACCCCAATTTTACTATTCATTTCATCATTCAAATATTATTTCATACTTTCTATTCAACATTCTATTCGAAAGACTGATCTAGTGTTATTTTGTATTAGGAACTGAATGATTTGAATAATCAATTTATAATATTTTTTTACTTTTTGTGGTTGGTTTGTGGTTGGTATCGTGAAAAAAGAAACAAAGTATGCTGTCAACTAAGTAACACATTTTATTATCATTATTCATAAAAAGCATGAGAAGAATAAATAATCGATTACAAAACATTTGATTTCTTGATCCACTGTTGACATTTCATCATAGACATTTTCCATAATTGCATAGGCTTCAGACATTGATTTCGGTTGGGCGAGCTTGAATCGTTTTCTAAAGAAATTAATACGGTTCTCATAGTAACCCTTTACCCTAGTTAAGTGACGTAAACGTGAATCAAGGCAATTCAGTAAATGATTCAGACACCACCACTCTTCACAACAGATGACGATCGATTTGGTTCCAATGTCAATTGTGACGAATTTTTTGCTTCCTTCTTCATGTTCAGGCAGGTTTATATACTTGATCACTTGTCGTTCTCGTTGCGGCTGCTGCTTTGGTAAAGGAATTGAACCAGATGTGAAGAATCCTGATATGTCAGAGGCGTTTTCCATAAATATCATGCCCCACTCGTCTTTACTTAATGTTATCCTATTAGCAATATCAATGCACTCTTCCAGTAATCCATTGATTTGATTTGATGGCTTCAAATATGTTTTAATATATGGAATCGTGGAGCTGGAAACTTGATACATATACTTGCAAAGTTCAAAATGCAAGAGTGGAATCGATGGAGTATATGATGGTTGTATAAACTGATACATGTTGTCGCTATAAGTGTTGATGATTAACTGCTCTATCAACTACACTGACTGCTCTTTTCATTCACATGAAACGACTTCTAATGAGGATTTTTCAGGACCAGGATGTGCGTTGCCAACTCGAGCAAATGTAAGGAACTCATTGTGACAACTCTTGAGTGTAAGATATTGCATATTTTCAAAGGTGGAATTTGCTGAGTTTTGCTCTGTGTTGTTTGTATTATCCTGAAGTTTTGATGAACTGGTGTTAATTATTTTCTGGTCAGCTATGTCTTGACTAAATAGAATCTCACCACTAGCATTCTTGAAAATAAGTTTAGAAATGCCCTCCAAATCAAATTTCGATGAATGGAGCATAATGTGAATAATATTAATTTATTCTCTCATGATGAAGCAAGCGTTGATTAAGATCGAACCATCACACTACAATGCTAAAAGTTTAATGCTGTGATGGAGATATGCGTATTTAATTATATACTCCTTTCCTTTCACAGCGTTCAAATAAAAACACTCAGGATAATGTATAGCATGTTGCATCCAAGGATCATCATAAATCTCCCAATCTTCGATAACACCTCCACATGAGAAACATGCTGCAATATCATTTATACTATTTCCATAATAAAAAAATCCTGCGTCAGCCATTTCCCTCACTAATCTTTTCTTTTTATTAAACGTCCTCCAGTAATAATTAAATGAAAATTCACGCATTTTAAACGTGTTATACATGTCATATCGAGGTTTGTATTCATTTTGAGACATGTTCTATTTACTTCTTATTCAATTATAAACGTATAATGATATCGTCCCGCTGTTGTCAACAACTTATAAAGACCGGACAGAGGTGGGGATAAAAAACGCTAAGATGTGTTTTAACTAAATAAAGAAAGAAAACAAGAAAATATTTATTTTAAAATTTTATTATCAAAGCACCACTTATTTAAACACAATACATTTTTTAAAGCACATACAGAGTCATGATAAATACAGTTATATAAATCTTGAGAATATTTATATTCATCGTATAAACTTATCAAACTAGGACAACCTTTATCTTCTAAATTGAATACATTACAATTACTATTTTCTAAAATATGCTTTAACCACAACACTTTTTCTGAACCTTTGACGTAGATACATTTATCTCTTAAAATATCTATAACCAAATTCTGATAATTAGAATAGGGTACAAATCCTTCACGCCAGTGTATCTTTCTGTTACGTTCAATCCAACTAACTTGTTTTTTTTCTTGTTTCGTTAATTTTCCAAATGAAAATGGTGGCTTAATTAAAAACACTTGTAATGTTTTATTATACAATATAGCGATTTCTTTTATTATAAATTCATTTGTTTCTGTTTTGAAGCCTTGAACATCCACAATAGCAATCATGATAACCTGCGCACAATGTTGCTGAGAGGTTTGTATTCCACAAGTCGATCGTTTATAATCAAACAATATGCAGTCGTATTATCTGGTATTTCTGTAGAACATTCAATTTCCAACCTCACGTCCACTGGACCTGTTTTTAGGCTATCATTTTGTCTTGAGCAGTCTAAGATAAAGAGAGGGGCTTTTTCTTTGAACTCTTTTAGGTCAAGCAACGGGTCTACTGGACAGTTGTAATACGACTGACGAAATTTCACAAACATTTCGTATAATATACTATATTTGTTCTCAGAAAACTTTAAGCCTAAAGGTTCATATGGATAATATTGTGAATTCAAAAAGAGCGTAAGGTTTGTTACTTCACAATGATCGAATACTGAACTGTCTTTAGTTTTATTATTTTTTCGATTGGTTTGTAAACAAAAAATTACATATCTGGGTTTTTCCAACTGTGAAGCAGTTTTAACTGACCAAGAATGCTTTGTGGTTTTAGGCAGTAACGGATACTCATATAAATCCCAATTTCTGAACGCCATCTGAATAGGTTTATCTCTTTCTAAATGTTTTAAAAGTGTCAGTCGTTCTCGGTCTGATACTTTTATGTGTGGCAC
The DNA here is from genome assembly GCA_945859645.1 of Amphipoea oculea. Taxonomy (NCBI): domain Eukaryota; kingdom Metazoa; phylum Arthropoda; class Insecta; order Lepidoptera; family Noctuidae; genus Amphipoea; species Amphipoea oculea. The sequence goes on along the minus strand of OX243865.1, from coordinate 16,785,243 downwards.
CCTCCACTGGACTCTTTGTATATCTATTTGAAAATGAACAATATCATCAGTAAGGATAACGCTATTTAAGTTACTGTTACTTCTGTTCAATATAAGTTCATGTTTGCAATTTATCACTATTTTATTGTAATCTTCTGCAAACCCTAAAACCTTATTTAATGGTATCACAGCACTAAAACGCCCATCACTTTGAAATCCCTTTAAACTCCAACCCCATAGGGCAGCAACTTTATTTTCTGCTTCATTTAATGAGATGTATGATTTTATTGTTGATGTTATTCCAGAATTTTTTATGCGGTCTATTTCAATACCATTCATTTCGTATCTGATGTCTTGAAACAAATACATAACAGGGTTATTAGTGAACGTAACAGTTTTCTTGATTGGATTCCCATCTTTACCGAAGAGCTTCGCTTGTCCTTCGACGTAAATTGAACTGGCTGATGGTAGCACGTATATGTCTTGCTGGTGGATGGGAATTCTGATTTCATCGTTTTCTCTAAAGCTGTTATTGTAGGGATTGTATGAATGGACTTCATAACTTTCAATCGAAGTGTCGTAGTGCGGTAATTCAGTAATCTGTAGTATATTCATACTTTAAACCCTAGGGCTTTAAGAAAATCTTTATTTGCTTTAGTCAATTTCTTAACTTTTTTCTTACGTCTTTGCACCTTAGCAATCGCAGAAGAACTAAGACGTTTTTCATTCCCTTGGGTGTTTTTATAATACACTATCATTTTGTTTTTCTTAAATGAAGACGTAACTGAACTTGTTCCTCTCCAAAGTTAATACAGTGACCAAATTGATCTACAATCTTAACAGATACCGATGAAATTATATTTTTATTTACTGGAAAGTAAATAACATTTTGTGGTATTTCCATGCACTGATGACCTGGAGTAGTATCAGACACAAATTCATGAATAAAATGAGTTGGTAATCCGTTGCAGTACGAACCGTGAACAAGATCACATTCGATTCTGATTACAGACAGACCTCTGTTAATAATGGGAATATTTGGTCTTGATTTTAATACTGAAAAATATATCAAACCGCACTCGTATTGATCTGACAAATGCAGTGGTGGTTGAAAGTATGAAACCAATTCCGATTTATTTCCAGAGATGGTAACCGTAGCAGACATGCTTCAATACTGGCCTCTTTCGGAAGATCCTGTTTATTTTATTCCTTCACTACACCAAAAATTCTTCAAAAAGTTTAAACAAAGATGTCCGCAATTAAAAGGGTGATCACGCTGAAGATTATCATAATTATAGTTAATTTTGGATCCCAAGTATTTAATAAATTCCTTTGGAGGCTTAAGATTTCCGTAACTATCAAAATACTCAATATAATCGTTGCATTTTGCATAGGCTACCCAATGAGAACCAGGATTTTTAGAGCTATCTAAATTTATAACTCCACATTCTTTTTTAAAAGGGTGTTTAGGGAGCTTATCTCTCATAAAGACACCTCTGAAATAGGGAATATTATTTCCATACTTCAAAATGTCTAAATTACTCAAGGCTCGTTTGGGTAGCCGATATCTTAGTTTTTTTCTTTCGATACAAAAATTCCAAGCCCAGCTTTATGTGGTTTAAGGTGTAGTCCTTTTCCGATGCACAGAGCTTCCATCTTTTCGTTGTGTCTCTTCGATTCAGTCAATAACTTTTTAGCCATCTTGAATTCATTTATGGTTTTAGCAATACCAGCTGCACCGCCTGCTAGTGCCCCTGCGGCCGATAATCCCGCAAAAATTGGAATCAAAGGCAATACTCCACCAGTTTTTGGTATAGGAATTACACGAGGAAGTTTTATAGACGAATCATCAGCTAATTCTCTGACAGCGGCCATAGCTAATTCGATTGCCATTTTCTTGCATTTCGGTTTTAATTTTTCCATCTGTCTCTTCGTTTTGTTAATAACATTTTTAAATTTATTTTTCAACCCTTTTCCAGGTTTAATTTTAGGAGAACACTTTTTGCTATTTTTTTTTTTTAGGCCAAACCCAGTTTTAACTTTTGTTGACATAGCGCTGCTTACTAAGCACGCTGCCAATTTTTCCCCTACACTCGCATCTGAGGCAAGTGCTCGCTCTTTAGCCATATTTAACAAAACTAAATCAGCCTTGTGGCGATCCTTTAAGTTTGAAGACTTGTGATAGGCAATGTCGTGTTGTTTACAATATTCGTCTAATTTATTAACACCTTTATCCCCACGAGTAAGCCTTTTAATTAATTTAGTGCCAGGCCCACAATAATTGTATCCTGGTAAATGTAATTCAATTGGTAAATTATTTATAAGCCAATTGAGAATACTGCTCTCTCCAATACCCATCATAAGACTGATGTATCATGAGTTGAACATTTAATAAATATTCGATTTATCAATCCAACTGTTTTCAGATGAAGACAAACCTAACCATTTTACTAAAACTCTATTTCCTTTACTTCTAAGAACTTTCTCGACTAGATATAAATTGGGATGTTTCGTCTTTTGCAGCTCTTGCACATAAAATGCACCTAAAATGGGTTGGCCTCTGATTGCATCTTCAATTAAGTAGGTAATAGGAGTTGTATTTTGTATGTTTCTAATTTTAAATATTTCTGTCGACCAGTTGGGAGTATACCCCTTTTCAAATGTTCCTTTGTATTTACTGATACGTACATAATCACCCACTTTAAACTTGCTTTTTGTAGTATCGGTTTTTATCAACCTGAAATATCTCCCTAATATGCGTGTTTTATTAGTATTGTCCACGTTTGCCGGGATTTCATTAATTGTCCGATGATAGGTGTGATTGTATTTATAGATAACATTATTGAGGGTATTATCTATCCAATTATAGTCACCTTTTAAACTGAATTCCTTATATAGTTTAGATTTTAATGTTCTGATAAAACGCTCAACTATTGATGCCTTTTTTGTTGAGAAAGTTGAATAATGGTTTATACAATAAGATTTCATAAGTTTTTGGAATTTATTATTATAAAATTCTGTTCCATTATCCGTTTGTAGATTTTGGGGGACACGCCCTTTATCCAACAAAATCTTGAAAGAGTTGCATACAACATCTTTTGTCTTATTTTTCAAAGGAAAGGTCCAAGCGTATTTCGAAAATGTATCAATAACAGTAAGAATAAATCTGTAATTTTTATTTTCTTTGGAAATTGATTGCATATCAATTAAGTCTGCTTGCCAAAGGTCATCTATATCTTTCATAATAACATGTCTTCGTGGAAAGTTTACCCTCGCATTTTTATGAATTTCGTTTACCACATCAGCTTTACTCATATTCAAAACTCAGTATATAAACATTTGTAGTGAATCCAGAAATGATACTGAATGAAAATTATGTTATTGCTACTATTTATTCTTTAATTATGTTAGCTTCTTTTAATTCTTCAATTATCGATAGTATTTCATTATCATGGTTCGTATTGCCAGCATCTTTTGAAGCAACTAATAGTTTTAATCTCTCAACTAATTCGTTTGGGTCATCCCAATATACCAGGTCAGTATTTTTTTTATATTTCTTTAACATTGGCAAGTATCCCCCAAGTTTAGTGTGAATATTATCGTTTGATGTTTCGGAAAACAATGGTCTGATTATTTCACGATATTTTATTCCTTTATCACCTTTTATTTGACCTCTAGGATTGAAGTCTCTCTTATGAACATTTGTATAATACAATATATCCTTGTAAACAAGTTTATCTTTGTTGGATATTACTTTTAAATCAGGTTTTTTTCGAAGTAAAAGTTCTTTCAGCCCAGGAGTTAAATTGTAGGATTTATCACCGATTTTAATCAAAATGACATTTTCATTATTCAAACCGTCAATTTTAGAAAATGTTACTACTGAATTCCCCATCAATAAAGTTTGGTTTTCACTTCTTATTCCAAACGGTATATTTACACCGTCATAAATATCATAGATATCCTGACCCTCTAATGATATCTCTAAATCATCTGGCAATACCATTTCAGGAGACTCTTTAACCAATTGTGTAGAATTAGGTTTTGGTTCGTAACAGTCCACAAACTTTGTAGATGAGCTAGTATCCATTTCATCCAATTCAATACCTCCAGAATTAGTAAGTGTTGTATTTTCTAAATGTTTTATTTTTTCCATAGTTATATTCGAATCAACTAGAGTTTTAAGGGGGTCTGTGACAGGTTTTAGCATTTTATCGAGTGACAAGTTCATTGAGTGTTCCTGATCCTTCATTTGTTTTATTTTATTCTTTATGGAGTCTACAGACTTCATTAATTCTATTTTAATGTTTTTTTCCATTTTATATTATAACAACTGCGTCCAGCTATAGTACAAATTATACTGAATTTTATTTTGCATGTTAATTACTTATATGTACTTATAAACAGTCAGTCGAATTTAAAAAACATATCAAAGTTCTGTCTGTACCTTCCGTTATTTAATGACGATTCCTTATTAATAAGTAGAAAATTATAAGGTTTACTCCAAACAGTTCGACAAATGTTTCTGAACTCTTTCCATTGTAAATCAGAACTAACATGCTCTTCATAAATATGTTTTAAATTCACATCATCTTGTTTAAATATAATAAGAAAATTAACATTATCACGTAACAATTGCTTCGGAATTTTAGAATAGGTTTGAGATAAATAGAAACAGTCTATTTGCTTATGCCTACCCATACAGAAATAATTGCGGATATTTATTTGATTTTCACACGCAACATCATCAAAAATAAAAACAGAATTTGTTAAAGCTTCACTCGGAGAAATGACATCTTTATCATCATTGAACTCGTAAAAGTTTATCTGTGGCACTCTTTTTAATACTTCGGTCAAGAAACGGTATTTTGGTTGAAAAGAAGTTTTAGAGTAAAGATACAGATTTTTAAATTTGAGCCCATTTTCATGCAGCAGTAAACTAATCATAACATTCGTTTTACCACAGCTTGATGGACCGCATATTATACAACGAATGGTATTTGGCAATAAAGCGCTATGTCTGATGCGGTGAACAGAGTCACTTAATCTTATATTATTAACATTGAGAGATATGGGTTGTTTGATCAACTTCATAGTGCATATTAATCTAATTACCGCTTAACATACACTTATATAGTCGTTACTACATGAACCTCATCATACAACAAGCGTGAACTTGATGATGACGTTTAGGAAGTTGAATACGTTTGAATAAAAGTCCATTGTTTTAGACATATCATTTTATTATAAGTTCAAATAATAGTACATAACTTATTCTAAAATAATTATCATACATCATTTCTTTATAATACATTAATTTATTCTTATTTTAGTATTTTAAATCATATACTTCAAATGAATATAATTTAGAACAGTGGCTCTCAAGATGTGGATTATATTTAATTGGTGCTCAATTTAAACGTAATAAGTTGAATAAAAAGTGAAAACGAACATTGGTTTAGATCATCGCATCATAAAATCCCCAAGGCAAAGTGTGAATTTGATCTGAAAGTATCTGAACTTTGTCATCGTTTCTATTTAGTACTTGCTTACTAACTTGTTGTGAGTACAATATATGCTTGATAGATCTTATAATATTCATTTTAAAAGATTGACTTTTATCTAATATCAAAGAATCGTTGTAATTACTTTGTTTTAAATGCTTAGTAACAGATTTAGACAAACCTTTCGCTTTTGTTATCCGTGTGTTTAAACTGCTAATGCAATACAGTTTTGCTCGTAAACCTGTAAATTCTGTAATTACATCACCCCCCATTTCGTCCTTAAATAGGCCAGGGATTTTTGAGTTAATTCTTGGTATGTTATATTGATTATCTATTGAAAAATTGCTAGTATCAAAATATGTTAAATTATCGTACATATCACGATAAAAGTCATCTGTATGAATTAAGTAAAGTAAACTATCAGTATCTGTATAACATAATTCAACTTTATCTCCATATTTCTGTTTTATAAAATCATAATGAAACTGATATAGATGTTCTTTGGCGTACTCCAGAACTGTAAATCCGATGTAAATTGGTCGGTCTAATATTATTTTTTCACGATTCAATTGTATAGCTACAAAATCCTCTGCGAATATTGACACACTTTTTAAATTAGGTTTTGAAATCAATTTCTGTGCACAAAGTTTCTTATTCGTGAAGTTTTTCTTATCATCCCATTTGGTTACCAGTTTTATCTCAACTTGTTTCCTTTTATTTTCTATAGTTTTGCCAAATATCGCATTATTTAAAAGTTTAAAAAAATCTTTTTCAAAAGAAGTTTTAGATTCCATACGCCGATTGGTATTAAGATCTATATATTTCTTTAAGAAATCATCTTGTCTAAAGGTTAGTATGCGATGAATTTTTTTTAACACCAAACCATTTTTTATGCATTGTTTTAAATGTACGTAATGAATAACATAATTTGATTTATCATACAGATTAGCAATCAACTTAGCTGATTTCGCTCCTAGGGGTACAAATTTCTCTGCAGCAAATGGTAAGTCTTTATGCTGATCATGAATACAATCCGGGTAATATAAATCTACTTCTAAAATAAAACCATACGGACTGTCATCTGAAACATGCAATACATTAAAGTTGTCAATTTCATCTTGAGTTAAAAATCTGAACTCCGAAACAGGCAATTTTTTAGTCATTGCATAACCATAAAGATTATTGCAATCTAAATATGTCAAATAACTCGAGGGTTTTAAATGATTATAATGAGGTAAATACTTATTATTTGCCTTAGCATGACGGAGGAAACATTGTGCCAAGCCCCCTCGTATACCTTTTTCAATAAATGTATACATTTCTAAGTCACTAATGAGCTCTAATTCAGCGTTAGTGTACAGAAGCATAGCATCCCAGCTCAAACTAGGTGAAGTCACATAGTGAGCAGGATCCAATTTGTAAAAATGTAAACTTGTCTCTCTAAATTTTTCAAATATGTCGCATAACAGCAAAACATCGCATTTCAAATACAAATCACTGTATTCGCCAAGCGTTGTTATCTCAAAATTGTTCCAAATATCTTGGGCGTGAGCATATTCGTCATCTGATAGAGATTCCATAGTTAAACTATTATAAAAACTGGACTTTGAGGGTAGTTGATTTTCATCAAATTTTGACCAGTCGTCCATATAATCATATGGATAAATACCTTTCTTACGTAATAAATTAAGTTTAGTTTTATCCGTAAATTCTCTTGACAAATGAACAAAGTCTTTTTCTGACAAGCTTTTACTTAAAGAATCTAAGCTTGAGCTAAGAAAATGAAATGAATCAATAAACTTAATCTGTACTGAACGAGTACCTTTTTTTGTCTCAATTAGCTTAGTTATTGTAAGATATTTTTCTTTAGTTTTTGGTATTATTTTAATTGAGCCTTCATACTTAGCCAACTCTCTTATAAATATATGCGAATCATAACCACTTAGATTATGAAATACTACCGGTATGAATGGACACACTTTATACATCAAATTACAATGTGAGTGCGCTGCCCCTCTATACTCGGAAGTAATATGATCATGATCTCGAACTTTATCTCCAGACAATGACTGATTACATATATGACACTTAGTTGTATTTCGATATTCTCGTTCTTGATTATAAGTTAAAGTTTTCATTGATAAATGAGTAGACAAAACTTTGTTTATCCGCTTTACATCTTTTACTAAACGTTTAATAAAGACTTCGACGCAATCTATGCCTCTGTACGTGACAAACTTGTTAAGTTTGCTGTCGTGACAACAACATATGTAATATGCAAAACTTGAAGGTTGATGCATTTTTAGTGTCTTAGTATTTTTAGAACTATTTTCATTGCAATTTATTAGCAAACTCTCAAAATCAGCATAAATAATAAAATTAATTTTTAGTTTTCTTTCATAATGTTTAAATTTCAATATGGTATCTTTTTCCGGTAGTATAGTTAGTATTTTAGAACAAGTGTGAGAAACATATTTCTTTTCATTCGTAAAAAATTGTAAACATGATTCGCATAAAAAAACTTTGCCATGATGATGAGTAACCTGGCGTCGCACTAATCGTATAAGATCTTTTATCAAACAGTAATGTCCTTTACCATTCCGTTCAAAGTATAATAAATTAACGTGTTTTTCTTTTTTCTTATTCGTCATGTATAACGGGCCAGTAACAACGTATTTGCTATCTAGCCCATAAATGGTAACGCTTATTGTAGGATTTAACCGTTCAAAAAGTTGGATGTCATTCTGTGAAAGAGGAAATAACATTCCTTGAATATTGAGAACTTGGCTATAATGAGGATAGGATGTCGTTCTGCACACATTATTTTCACGAGGAAATAATGCGGCTACGACGCACCATAAGAAACAATACTCGTCATCATTACGTAAATTCAAACAACTTTTAGTATTTTTTATTACTGAGGGCAACTCTATGTACGTGCCGCCTCTCATGGGGCAATATTTACATATGTTAATCTCAATATGACTTAGCGAAAGATATGTCCAACCTGACTGTACATGTTCAAATTCAGACATTTTGCGCATAAGTACATGTATTTTATTCAAAAAGAACTCGTGTATATCAGTATTTTTATAGATAATATCATACTTAGTGTTAAATGATTTCAGTTCTACTTGTTCGTCGTCAGATTTTAGCAGAAGAAACTTAGCAAAAAGCTCAAAATTTACTTTTATGCAATCATACTTTTTCAATATCATAGTTATTAATTTATCAATATCTGGATGTACAGAATTCAGGATCGCCTCAGGAGTGAGGTGCTCGTCATCCTGTGGTATACATGTCTGAATATTACTCGGGATCGCCTCACGAGTGAGGTGCTCGTCATCCTGAGGTATACATGTCTGAATATTACTCGGGATCGCCTCACGAGTGAGGTGCTCGTCATCCTAAGGTATACATGTCTGACTATTACTCGGGATCGCCTCACGAGTGAGGTGCTCGTCATCCTGAGGTATACATGTCTGACTATTACTCGGGATCGCCTCACGAGTGAGGTGCTCGTCATCCTGAGGTATACATGTCTGACTATTACTCGGGATCGCCTCACGAGTGAGGTGCTCGTCATCCTGAGCTAAGTTCAGACGAAAAGTTACTATTCTATTTTTAAATGCTGTTGCCACAATAAAAACATTTTTGAATTCAGTACTCAATAAGCTATTTGTCTTGTGTATATTAGTTCTCTTATGATATGCATATTGGTTTCGTGGTATTTCAGTTTCACATTTGGTACACTTCACAATTTTACTACGAGGTCTTGTTAATGGTGTTCTGCGATCTCTGGACTGTATAACTGTGAAATAATACATTAGATTTAAATAGCATAATATTTTATTTATCAATTGGCTATTTAGGTACAAGTATTTAGATATTATAAAGATTACTTATAATATAATGTATGTATAGGTATTATTCTGTAATGATTAAATGTTTTACATATATTTGTATAAAAACTAGCAAGAATACATAGTAAGTACTAATAGTAAGAATTTATAAGGGTAGTTGGACAATTACGAAAATCTTGTTCAACTGAGGACGTAAATCCTTTTAGATGGCGCCACATCTCCGTGTCCGTATCAACTTTTCTTTTAATTGTAACTATTGAATGGCGCCACCTATTTACTGGTGGTATGTCTGCGATTTCATCACAATTGTAAACTTTTACTTCTACGTAATACGGCCCCTGCTTTGTCTCACTTATTTTTCTGGCATAGCCTTTGTTAACCCTCTTAGTAAAATAAGAATGAAGAGGAGACGGTGTTTTACCAGTTGATGTGGACGGCTTCACAGACGAATCCTCTTCATCGCTCTCACTACCGAATAGGTCCCGTGCAGTTAGCTTGTTGTTGGTTAACGGCACCGGTTGTATCCTAGGCTTCTTAGATCCGTGCGTCTTAGATCCATCGATTCGATCGGTTTTGGGCCGCTTGTTTGCTGTCGATTTTTCGAGTCGGGTCGAAGAATAAGTCGATTTCTGCTTTGTCTGCGTCTCAATTTCTGACTCTTCATCCGAAGAAAACAGCTGAGGCAACGTAGATGAAGTTGGCTTGGACCTGAAACAATATTATTTGAAATATTATATTAACCTGAATACAAAAATAAATTAATGGTGGGATTTATTTATGGTCGGATAGGAAGAAAATATTTTGTATCATTCATTCTTTTATGCATTCATTCAATCTATACGTTCGTTCTGTCCTACATTCAATAATTCATTTATAAGTTCATTCAATTATTTATTCAATAATTTGTGCATTCATTCATTCATTAATATATGCAATCATTCAATTATTCATTAATTCATTCATACATACATGCATTCATTCAATCATTCATTCATTCATTCATACATACATTCGATCATTCACTCATTCATAGAATAAACCTTGTGATGACACATTTATACACATATAATAAATAAAATATTAATTATGATCTACTTACATTTTGAAGATTCTGGATTCTGGTTGAAGCGTAGATGCGATAGCGTTGAAGGTTGAAGGTGATGATTGTTTCCCTCGGGAGAGCAGTTTGTGATTTTGTCTGGCATCGATGCACTTTATATACAGCAAAATTATGACGTTGTACTACCAAATATGTCATCGAGAAGATGTAATGCTTATATTGCAAAACAAGATATCATATTAACCAATCCAAAAAAAATATATTAGTTATTGATTATGTTATACTATGCAAATACCATGGCTTCACTCATTCTAATTACTTATCGTACCTGCATTTTTTCATACAATAAAAAACTTCAACAAACAAACAAATCAACCGACACCATAATCAATATAGTGACTTACTTTTAGCATCAAGTAATAGTAGAACTCTGTCAGCATTTTATCCAAATATAGATTCATTAGGGTAAGGGCACATTGTTTGCTACACTTTATTTTAATCATATTTTATTGTATTACATTATACGTGTATAATAAATTAATAAGTACGGTTGACCAGTGACCACCTTAATTTTGATGATACATACTAACAAATTCCCCATGGTTTGCTTCCACATTACAGCAGATTACTTAGATGTTTCTTTTGTGTTAACTATGACTTTTTACTGCTAAAAACAATATTTTTTTGAGCATAGCCGCGGGCAATTCCTAGTCATAAATATATTCAACTCAGCATTACGTTATTTTGAACTCTATCAGCAACAAAATATTTTATATATAAATCGGGATAAAATAAGAAACAAATTCACTTCAGTTCTTCCATTCCTTTAGTGTGCTACTGTTATATTCTACAATGTCTGTAAGTACCTAATTTTACAAAATATTTTACTTTTAATTATAATAATAATAATTATATAGAATGTGTTAAACCAGTGAAAATAAAAAATAATGTATGTATTCTGTTTCAGATACCGAGTTGGGTTTATTCACCAACTTCACCTCCGTTAATGATAGAACCTGACGTGATTGATAAAGTCGTAAATTATTTGGATGAGGAAGAACGACAACGAACCCCATGTGTTCCAAATACAACTAATAATAAGGAGTTGATAAGTTTTTACAAAACGGTCTCGACCGGTGGCACTAAAGTTATACGGATCGAAATTTACGATGCAAACCAATTTGAAAGTAATTCTATGTGCCAGTGCAGTGCTGAAATATGTGTTCAGCATGTTGTTAAGAACATTTACACTGATAACATCTACTTACGTGTCAAAGACATGCTACCATATTTAAACAATACTTTTTATCAATCCTTGTAAAAAGAAAAACGGACCTCACCTACAAGCACCTAGATCACCTACGGCATCTGTTAATTCCTAATTATTTTGTTTAATTAATTGTAATTATATTGTTTATTTAATTTGTAATTATATGAACTAATAAATACTTGCTTATTCATTACAATAATGTAGTTTCATTTCAAAAGCTGTAAAATTAAATCATCCGTAAGAATCTAAGTATATTCTCATTATTTTAATGTCATTCAGCAAATAATGTTCATTGAAAAAAAATCTATTAGTCATAACAGTGTGTTATAAATATCACGTAGCAACAATGCTCGTCCATTCACGAGATCATAGTTGCATTGAGCAGATCAAGTATCAAATTTTTGCTAGCTAAAATAATATTAGATACTCGAAACTAAGCACATGTGTAAATGATTGAGTTTAATGAATATAAAAATAATCAATTAGAATAGAAAGTATGAAATAATATTTGAATGTTGATGAAATGAATGATAAAATTGGGGTGACCTGGATTTCCTTGATCCAGGTCCCCCAATTTTACCCTACTCTGATAGGATTTCATATCGGCAAAAATGACAATCTTCCTTACAAAATTTTCATACCCTATTTATTTTTAACCCCATTAGAGGATAAATTTTCAAAAATCCTTCCTTAGTGCTTCCCTGCGTTAAGAGTAACTCTTATTCAAAATTTCACACTTCTAGACCCAGCATTTTAGGCTGTGTATTCATGAGTTTGATGGCCAAGATTACCAAGTACACCAGTTTAAAAAGCTTCTTCATTAATTTACAGGAATTAAGAGTGACTGTATTGGAGAAAGCAGCAGAAATAGGCGGTCACATATTGTCTGGAGCCTGTGTGGACCCAATAGCCCTGAATGAGTTGATCCCGGACTGGAAAGAGAAAGGAGCGCCTATGAACACAGAGGTGACATCTGACAAGTTTGGTCTTCTCACCGCAACTGGCAGGATACCTATCCCTGTATTTCCAGGTAACTTGATACAAACTATACATATTTGCTATTGCCCATGTGAAACTTGTTTTTTTTAACATAAAACCTCGGCAAAACTGTAGCTGGGTTATTGAAAGAATTTTCGGAATCAAATCAGTAGTTTTGAATTATCCCCTACATACAATAATTGTATGTAGTTTTTTTTTTTTTTAGTTTTTTGAGTTGATATAATTATTATAACAACTCACAAAACCTCTTTAAAATATTAGTATAATATCTGAATTGCCAAACAAATAATAACGTTCGAAATTGTATACATTTTTATTGGGCATGTGAATAGTACAGTCAGCAACAAAAGTCGATTAACACTACAGTTTTTTTAATCTTAGTTATTGAGCAAAATATTTGTTCAAAATTGCAGCAGAAGTATAATTTTTAGAATATAAACGCTTTGCTATTATGTGAAAATTGTTGTCAATTTAATAACTTGTAAATAAGACAGTGTTAATCGATTTTTGTTGCTGACCGTACATCATTTACAAACAAGAATACAGTAGCACCTATAACTGCTGCATAATTTTTGACTTGACACTGAAAAATCGTCTCTATGTTATTGAGGTTAGTCAACTAAGTCTTAGTTGTCCATGACCTCAAGGATCTCATGCATGTAAAGTATAGTTTTGTATGTTTTAGACCAAAGGAGGTACCTATTACCTATTGAAAGTCTATTTTAATTTATTTCTTCCACAGGCTTACCTAACTACAACCACGGCAACTACGTAGTGCGTCTGGGACACCTTGTGAGGTGGCTGTCAGAGCAGGCAGAGGCAGCCGGAGCAGAGGTAAGAAATCATAATCATCATTTCAGCCGAAAGACGTCCACTGCTGGACATAGGCCTCCTAGAAATCATAATAGAATTCATTCAATAATAGAATTCATAGAAATCATAATATTTGTCATAATCTCGACGCCTATTGGCCAACTATAGGAGTAGGCCGACCGCTTAACTGAGACGTTGCCTGACGTAGCTGCTCGGTGCGGGAGGGCTGATAGTGGTCACAGGTTGACGAATCACTGAGCTCGCGCATCACGTCACCCCTCCCGCATCGCGCTGCTACCTCAGGCAAAGTCTCAGTTAAGCGGACGGCCTATAGCAGCCTGGCAAATTCTTTGGCAAAGTACTTACTGATATACATTAATTGGCAATGAGCTCGCGGAGTTCAATAAGTTCTGTATATGTCTCTAGGGAACTAAGTTGATTTTGAAGCAACTACATAATACATTAGCATTACCCATTCTAATCTACATAATTAAAATGATCATTCAGAGGTCAGGTAGGGATTTTTCATTTTAAGCGAAAAGACTGATTCTGGTACTTCTTAAACATGTCCTTTATTTATAACCAAGAACAAAAAAAAAGTTATTTTTTAAAGTATTTATAAACTTATAGTTGATGTCTATTGTAAATTTTTACTATAAATGAATGTCACTTCGTACAGGTCTGGCCAGGATGCCCGGGCGCTGACTTGATATACCGTGACGACGGGTCGCTAAAGGGCGTGGCCACCGGTGACGTCGGTATCGCTAAAGATGGCAGCCCGAAGGACATGTTCGAACGAGGCATGGAGTTCCACTCCAAGATCACCATCTTTACTGAAGGTAAGATCTTAACAATTTTTAGTGACCATATACTTTACAAAAATCCCAAATTCATTCATTCACGGACCGATAAAGCACTGCCTGTACCTCTGGGTCTAAAATCATGAAATTTTATACAAGAGCTCCGGTGGCTAAGTAATAACAGCTGCATGGGTCGATCGAGTTAAGCTGCGCTTGCTGCGGTTGGTCCGTGGATGGGTAACCATCTTCATATACCAAGACCCCTCCGTGCCTCGGAAAGCACGATAAACCGTTGGTCCCAGTTGTCATTCGTGGATCTTTGACAGTCTTTACGGGTAGTCAGAAGCCCGAAAGTCTGACAACCAGTTTTACCAATGCGTATGGTATTACCCAGTAACTGGGTTGTGGAGGTGAGATAGGCAGTCGCTCCATGTAAAGTACTAGTATTTAGCTGCATAGTATTAGATTCTAAAAGGGTTAAATAGAAGATGAAAGTTTATATGGAAGTTCGTAATTTTTGCCGATAGGAAACTTGTTAGTAATATTAAAAAGGTTCTAATTTTTTTTGATTGCAATCATAGACAGCATTAGTAATCAGATCCAGCGGTAAGAGTAAACGAGACAGAAATATATTTTTTCTATCTCCGCGTATGCAAACTTGTTGTCTGACTGCACTTTAAGCCACCAACTGGATGTTACCACTGGGCCACCACTGCTCCTGCTCTAAACTCGATAATTTTCTCAAACTCCGAAATCAAATACAGGGTTATTTGTAAAACACCAACAACCTCGCAGGAGTAGATTACTAACATCATAAACAACAACATTTGTTCTACGACTTTTCCGAAAACAGACAAAAAAAAATCAACTCTCCATACATTATGTCCGAACAGCTGATCGAGTTTTGTATGAAAAGACGATTTTTTTTTGCTTGTTTTCGAAAAAGTCGTAGAACAAAATGTTGTTGTTTATGATGTTAGTAATCTACTCCTGCGAGGTTGTTGGTGTTTTACAAATAACCCTGTATATTGGGTCAGTAAGTGCAGTCAACCACGTCCATGGTACAGATGGCTTTGACAGCGCCTTTATTGTGTAGCAGTTAGGGCGGTTTTCGTAGTTAAGTTAGTTACTTGTTGAGCTCCTCAAGTTCTGAGTTGAGCGACAATATTACTGAAAAATGCTTGCACTGACTGGACCGGTCCACTCAAAACTGTGTGGTTCTGTTCTTAAAAGACCATTTCAGGCACTAATCTACATTATCTTCACATCATCTACCCAGATTATGTCTGGACTTTAAAAGAGACTTTGACCACTGAGTTTGTTCGCCATTTCACCTCAGAGGTAGTCAGGAAATGTCGATATCTAGCTTATTTTTTATGACGTATAAAAATGATTCCGATATCCAATTTACAGGATAAACTATTTCATTTTGCTAGTATCGTGCGTTTGACTAATCATTTGTCTGTTCAATTATAGGTTGCCACGGCCACCTAACCAAGATGGTCTCAAAGAAGTATGACTTGAGAGCGAACAGTGAGCCTCAGTCATATGGTATCGGACTCAAAGAATTGTGGGAAGTTAAACCAGAGGTAAGTCGGACATCTATTCCTTATCATGATTTTATTAAAATTGAGTAGGATCTGTGGGGTATTTGCTTAACCCTTTCACCGATGACGGCAATATACGTGCCACCATCAAATAGGCATATTAATTAAAGCTTAATTTTGGTAGACCATACCCCAAATTTTATTTTGCTGCTACACTTGGATCCTTCTACTGGTAAAAGGGTTAACACACATTAAATGACAATAAAATTGATCGCAATGTATTTTGACAGTTCAACCACGTTCATTGCGTTATTTACGTTGCTAATCAGTTGAATTTTTCAAACATATGAAGCAATGGATTAGAAATTTCCTGCAACACCGTTGGATTCTGATTGAAAGTGTTTTAACGCAATTACTATTTGCTGTATTAACTATAATCTCAATTTATTAAAAGGTCTTAAAAGAGAGCTTTAAGTAGCCATCTGTAGGCTTGTTTCAACCAGCTACTTCGGCATCCATTAAAAAAGGTAGATTCATGTCTCATTAGATTGCAAAAGATATCGTCACTGGAAAGGAGAAAATGCTAAAGCGCCATTTGGGCTAAAATTAGTTATACATATAATAATATATCGTTGGATTAGATTTTTTTTTCTGCGTCGATCTGTTTAGGTTTCAAGACAATCTGTGGCTTTGTGTCTCTGTAGATTGTGGCTATTGTTGAATCCAACGATAGGTATTATTATATTTTGGCCTAAATGGCGCTTTAGCAATTTCTCCTTTCCAGTGACGATATGAAGACACACTTCATACACAAACACCAATATGTACATTGTACACCAGTTATTAAAGAATCTAACAAATTCTACTTGGGGAGACACGTGATCACTCATGCAGTCTTGTGGTATGACTTTGTACTACAATCTTTAAAAAACCCTTTTTCTTTCAAATGAAAAAATCAACACAACATTTTTTAATCATTAGAACTATAACAAAAAAGTTTACTGATTTGTTATGAACATATGATGCGTTAATATTTTTATTTAGCATTTACTTGATGTAAAATCTTTAAACCCTTTTTATGAGCGGGTCGCACCCGTGGCGTGCGGAGTTACGGACTCGCGATCTTTCGTCGGTTGGCGGGGGCGCGAGGTTGTGGGCGGGGGTGTCCCGTTGCCGCGCTTAAGGGAAGGCTATGCTACAATAATGTTGTTTCACTTTTTACTAGAACCACAAACCGGGCTTGGTTGAACACACAATCGGCTGGCCTCTAAACAAGAACACATACGGCGGCTCGTTCATCTACCACCTCAACGTGGCGGAGGGCGAATCACCCCTCGTGGCTGCGGGCTTCGTTGTGGGCCTGGACTACACCAACCCGTACCTTAGCCCCTTCAGGGAGTTCCAGAAATTCAAGACGCATCCCTACATTAGACCTATGTTTGAAGGTAAACTAAATTATTATGTACAACTTTGTCGACTCTGAAGCTGATATCAAACGAGGCTCGAGTTTACTCGAGTGAACGTTTTTGTTTTATCCCCCGTTCACACTACACCGAAAAAATTATGTAGGAATGAACGTTCATCTGTTCCTTTCATTTCATCATTCGGTAGGCGAGTGAGAGACGCCGAGTGCCGAAATCCAACCTTGTTGAATCGGTTCACTAACAGTTTGATTTATTTGATATCAAATAGTTGCAGCCCGCAGTTTCAGACATTCTCTTATACCGTTGGTTAATCAACTGAGCAGTTACAGAAGGTCCAGTTTATAATAAATAAACTAATAATATAATGAAATGAATAATAATATAATGTTTTTGCCCATATCCCGGTTTCGAGTGAAAGATGCCAAATGAAAGTCAAAAAACCGCTAGACGGACTCACGAAGCGTTCCGCCCTTCGATTGTGAGTCCGTCTCCGTACACGTTGATCACGTTTTCGCACGGTCGCTTTTGGTTAGAATGCGGCTTGAGGGTTCTTTCATAGATTAATATATTTAAGAAATCGGGTGCAATACCAAAATTATAATTTTGCACCAATGTTGGTAAATGGCTCATAGTTCGTTGTCGCTATTCTCTTGTCTAATTTATTTGGGGTTAGTGCAACATGTGTTTTTCTTCCATACTTTTCTATTAGTCGTCATTTCGGTAGTAAAAGATAACATAGAAAGGTCACCCCACCCATCTTTCACACAGTCCATCCATCGTTTCTTTGGTCTTTCCCTACTCTTATAGCCATCCAAATTACAAAAAAATTCCACACAACATTTTCAAATGATAAGCCGTTTGAAAATGTCGTGCGGACAGTTTTGAGTTGGTATTCAATAATTGAGCAGTATTTGGCAATGTGCGCAGGAGGGTCCCGCGTCGCATACGGCGCGCGCGCACTGGTGGAGGGCGGCTGGCAGTGCCTGCCGGTGCCCGTGTTCCCGGGCGGCGTGCTGGCCGGCGACTCGGCCGGCTTCCTCAACGTGCCGCGCATCAAGGGCACGCACAATGCCATGAAGAGCGGTAACTACTTTACAAGATTACGATGACACAAATAAACTAGATTTTCTAGGTGCAATAACCTTTAAAAAAAATCGACTTAGAGTGTGTCGGGCTCATACAATTATGGTTCCGAACTAAACTGTACTGTACTTAGCAGTCTTTCGAACGGACGCTGGTCAGCCGTAATTACTGGGTTTTGCGAAATCAATAAACCGGCGCTAGCTCCTAGACGTTACAACTAAATGACATAGTCTGAGGGGAAAAAAAATATCTGCACTATATAATTCAGTTAGTAATTTTTATCTCATTAAAATTAACGCTAAATAGATCAAAAGTCCTTCATAAGAAAAAACCTATTTTTGGTAAGTATCTTTATTTTTTCAGCAATTATAGGTTTATAACAGTATCTCACTCTGCTATTTATCTGTAAAATATGAAACAATATCTTGTAATTCTATGAACATCATTTTTTTTTGCGTTTTAGATCTATGAGGTAAGGGGCAATTTTTTGCAAATACGGTCGTTGACCCTAAATAAAAAGTCTAAGGTCCGGCCGCGCTATTTTTGCCAAAGATGTAAACAACAATGGCCGCTCGAAATTTAATAAAATCTGTAGGTATACAAGAACATTTATTTTAAGTAATGTTTATTTTCGTCTAGTTAACTCGGAGATTTAGACGAAAACAAACATTACTTAAAATAAATGTTCTTGTATATCGATTTTATTCAATTTCGAGCGGCCATTGTTGTTTACATCTTTGGCAAATTTGGCGCGACCGGACCTTACCTATTTTTTGTTTGTTTTATTTGTACTTACCGACATACATCATATCTGTAGCGCTTCGCTAGCTAATTGACTTTTACCCTGTATTGGTAAAAAAGAAATGCTAGAAAAAATCGACATATACATAAAGCTTTCATTATTTATTGAATCAGGTATGCTGGCGGCGGAAGCTGCAGTGGACCTCATCATATCCGGGGAGGCGACGCACGATAAAGGAGTCGTGCCCACTCAGTACGAGGATAAACTCAAGGACTCCTACGTTTATAAGGAACTGAAGGTATGTTACGTGTTTACGATTACTGACTGTTCAAAGATATTTTCTTTTTTTTTCTTAATGATGCGCAAACGTAGCCCGCGAAATTCAAACGTTACGTTTTTTGCAATTTGCAGGTCAGTGTCAGGTTGTATGTCGATCAAAATATGAAAAGCGACCGTAATATAAATTTATGTTTAACAAACTTCAAAAAAAGGAGGAGGTTCTCAATTCGGTTCATTTTTTTTTAATAATAAAACACTTTATGTATGTATTTATTGTATTATGTAAATGGTACACTACACCGCAGACTACCTACAGTATTTGTCTGTCCTTCCTCTTTTTAATCCTTCTAAATGTTGTCTTTAATATTTTAACCGGATTAATCCGACAAATATTTTCGTTTCCATTTCGCCAGGGCCGTATGTTTATGACCAAATACCACAGCTCGTTTAATCTGCTTTGTTATTTAGTTACGCTGCATTTTTCGGGCGCTCTGTGGGCCCGAAAACTGATATGAAATCGGGCGGTTAAAAGGTTAAAAGATCGCTCTTAGCGATAAGACCGCCCATTGTGTCACCCTTTGTAAAGTTTCTATGTATATTTGTTTGTTATTTATATGGTGTACATAATAAAGAGTATTCTATTGCATGTTTGTCTTATGTGTTGTCCAAATTGCAGCAAGTCCGCAACTGCCGGCCGTCGTTCCACACGTCGCTGGGCCTGTACGGCGGCGTGGCCTACTCCGCCTTCAGCACGCTGCTGCGCGGCAAGGAGCCCTGGACGCTCAGCCATGGAGGTCGGTCACCAAAAACATAGCTTTTTTGGAACGAAGTTCTTTAAAGCGGCTTGTAGTAGGAGTAAACTGGTAGAAATCGTCACATAACGAATAAGCGTTATCACCTCTCCATGCGAATTTCTCTCTCTCTCTCATTCTATTGTACAGGGTGTTACGGAAAGGGTATATCAATACAAACGGGTTGAAGAGTGTATCTGGTCTAGAATCTCTGTACAAAATTTCAGCTCAAAAGCATTAACTTTGAAAATGCTTAATATTTTTTTATTTCGACATCACGGCCCTGCACTGGCGCGCGGCGGCGTGATGTGCGTGTACTAGGCGCACAGACACACTACAGATAATAGATAATGACCCTCGTAGTGCGGTGACACGTTTGTTATGATTTCAATTTAATAAACTATCGAAATAAAAAAATATTAAGCATTTTCAAAGTTACTGCTTTTGAGCTGAAATTTTGTAAAGAGATTCTAGACCAGATACACTCTTCAACTCGTTTGTATTGTTATACCCTTTCCATAACACCCTGTATACAGGATGTTTTTTTTTTACAGTCTCGAAATTTTTACAGTACGTTCTACCCATGTATATGAACAATTTTCACTATGGGACAAACTATGAAATCACGAAAAATAAATCGGCTGTTTAGTACAAAAGTTCAATACCTACTTGTCCAAAATGTATGAAATTGCTTATATTTTTTTCGTGATTTCAGAGTTGGTCCCAAATTTCAGGTCTCTAGGACCAGCGGTTTAGGCTATGCGTTGACATATCAGTCGACAGTCAGTCAGGACTTTGAATTTCATGTTTACCTATGTTTATTTTTTTGGCACAAGAAAGGAGAGGTTTACGCTCAGCAGTGGGTGAAGTCGAGCTGTCGATGATGATAATGTGTGTCTTATTAATAAATAATAATAATAAGTTTATTAACACAAAAATCATAATACTTATACAAAGCTCATACGATACACATAGGAACATTAAACTTTGGGATTTGTGCAGAATTAACATTTTTAGGGTTCCGTACCTCAAAAGGAATCATAAAGTGTCATATTTATAACTATTTTCTCTCAATGAACTTGCAGGTGCCGACCACGCGAAACTAAAGCCTGCTAAGGAGTGTCAGCCGATTGAGTACCCCAAGCCTGATGGTGTCATTACCTTCGACCTGCTGTCTTCTGTCGCTCTTACAGGTGAGAATTGAATCAAATAGTTTTATTGTTTGTATTATTCTTCATGGAAGCACACACGGGCTAAGCTATGTGCCCGATAGGATTTTCATCGGTAAAAATGACGAGACGTCATTAACCCAAAAATCCTTCCTTAGTGTTCACTCGCTATATAAGGAACTCTTGTACAGACGCGACGCCAGCACATCAAGCTACCCGAAACTGTAAAAAATTCCCAATCAACTTTGAACCTTATACTTTAGCAATAAAGTTGAAAATCTATTAAAGAAATTTGACAGATTGTAGTAACGATGTGCTAGCGTCTGTACAAAATTTCATGCTTCTAGATTCAGCAGTTTAGGCTGTGCGTTGTCAATGAATGAATGAATGAATGAAATTAAGGTTTTTTAAACTAGATATATTTTGTTACTTTTCAATTTTATTTTATGCGGGCGTTAACAAGTGATTTCATGTACTAGGCACGTACCACGAGGCGGATCAGCCACCACATTTGACGCTGAAGGACGACACGATTCCAGTCAAACAGAACCTGGAAGTCTTCGACGGACCTGAAGCGAGGTTCTGTCCAGCAGGTTAGTCATTCGATTATTTATTTTTATAGTATTTTATAGCACTATACAAGGTAATTTGGCGTGTGGCCAAAATCGGAACTAACGCTGCCATCTTGTTTTTTTGAATACATTTCAACTGATATTTCACAAAACAATGAGGGCTACCGTTTTTGTATGCGATAAATATAAGGTTTATATTTATATGTATTTAGGTATATACAGGGTGAATTTTCCAAGTGGGCGTGGATGGCCAAATTCTAAACTATGAGGAATAGCGAAAAGTACTCAAAGGAGTCGCGGGCTCGATTTTGACGAAAACTAAAACTGCATCATTGGATTTTTGAAAAATCAATATTTCTAGCCAGGAATCGAACCTGTTGATTTCGAAAAAAAAAACACATACTGTAATTTATTACACCATTCGATAGTGTCGCTAATAAGGATCGAATTCTGGGAAGTAATGACATACGGCAAACTAAAGGAAAGAGCAAATTTTTAACAAAATACGTTTTTATTTTTCTTATGTTACCTACCTCATCATCATCTGCCTAGCCTTTTCCCAACTATGTTGGGGTCGGCTTCCAGTCTGATGCAGCTAGATACCAGTATTTTACATGGAGCGACTGCCTATC
The DNA here is from genome assembly GCA_945859645.1 of Amphipoea oculea. NCBI lineage: Eukaryota > Metazoa > Arthropoda > Insecta > Lepidoptera > Noctuidae > Amphipoea > Amphipoea oculea. Next base: position 16,762,716 of record OX243865.1, on the reverse strand, counting down.
TGACCTCCACAACCCCGTTACTGGGTAATACGATACCCCTTCCCCTTGGTAAGACTGGTTGTCAGACCTTCGAGCTTCTGACTACCCGTAACGACTGTCAAAGATCCAGGAATGACAGCCGGGACCAACGGCTTAACATGCTTTCCGAGGCGTGGAGGGGTCTCGGTATGTAAAGACGGTCACCCATCCACAGACCAACCGCGGCAAGCGTAGCTTAACCTGATGGATTGACCTGTGCGGCTGTTATTATTTAGCTGGGCCAGGGAGTAGGGTAATATTGGGCATTCTATGCCACTGTCGGCAAGTAGCTCGGCTAGTGCGCCTCGCTACGCGCCAGTGGCATAGAATGCCCAATATTAAACGATCGACTCGACTGTGTAGTAGATTACTGTATTCACCTGGACATCATGTTATACTACTGGCCGCCAGTAGCTGGGCGAGTTCACCTCGCTGCGGACGATGTTATGGATCATTTTGACATGCGTTTCGTTGTTAGAAACGACTTGATGATTAGTGATATGCGCTTCAAATGGTAGAAACGACTTGTTGGTTTTTTGTAATGCGCTTCAGCAATGGAAACGACTTGATTAATTTGGCACATTCAGTATTAGAATCGACTGGTATTACTGTACTCATACAAAGATCATGAGAGTTATACCACTGGCCGCCAGTAGCTAGGCGAGTTTGCTTCGCTTCGGCCAGTGGTGACAACTATCCACACGATCAATGATTAAGATTTAATTTACTCATTTTGAAATGCGTTTCGTGGTTAGAAACGACTTGATGATTTTGACATGCGCTTCAACGGTGGAAACGACTTGCTAATTTGGTCATGCATTTCAGTATTAGAAACGACTTTTTGGTTTTTTGTAATGCGCTTCAACAATGGAAACGACTTGATGATTTGGTCATGCATTTCAGTATTAGAAACGACTTGGGTTTTGTAATGCGCTTCGTGAGTGGAAACGACTTGGTGTTTTTGACATGCGTCTCAATATTAGAAACGACTTGTTGGTTTTTGTAATGCGCTTCGTGGGTCGAAACGACTTGGTGTTTTTGACATGCGTCTCAATATTAGAAACGACTTTTTATCTCACTGCTTTGAAGTAGATCTGCATAATAAACAAGGTACATTATTATATTTAGTTTATTTTTCGTAAAACATTGGTTTTTCTAGGAATAAAGTATCTACCGAGCGCACGAACTCTTGTAGTTTTCGCCACTGAGACGAATCCGCGTCGGTCTGGAACTTGAGTCGCACAAGCGCCTTCTTCCACAGCTCCAGGGAGTCGGTGTGACGTGCGTCGTCAGCCTTGTACACCTTGCAGTCGATGTAGTACTCTCCGTTGATGCTCGCTGTGCGCCGCTCGCAGCCGTTGGCGACTCGGTTAACGAAGAATGATGATAGACATGTACTCGATGAATCGTCTTTTGGCACGGTGTCAGACCCGTAGTTGTTGTTCGAGGGCGCTTGTCCTGTGGAAGGGTTTCGGCGTTCATAAATAATAAGTCCAGCTTGATCACACAATGATTCCTCAATATATTATTCACAATATTTTGCATGAAATCGTATGATTGTCGAAATATAAATTAATGGTAATATATGATACATTACAAACACACGGAGAGCGAAAAGGTGAGAGAGCGGATACGGATATACAAAAAAAAAACGTCAATGTCAAAAATGATATTGACAGTTGTCCAGGTGTTGCAATATGTGAATAGATACTCTATATTTAACACTTCCCCTTATTCACATATTGTCATAAACTACATATACATGCACAATGCAGACTTACATGCAAACTTAACATAAGAATATAAAACCTTAATTAACATTCATGCTATTTATACATTTCCTATGTTTATTGGAACACAGCGGCTTAGTGAGTACATCTGCAATCATATCACTACTAGGTAAATATTTTACTTTAGCAAATCCTTTTTGAATTAAATCTTTAATAAAGTGATATTTTAAGTCTATATGCTTTGTTTTCTTGTGACAGTATTCCTTGGCTTCTAATAATTTATGGGCGCTTTGATTGTCATTGAATACAATAATGTCTATACTTTTACATAAGATTTCAAACAGAAAATTTTTCAGAAAACATAAATCCTTTAAGACATCAGTTATCGCTAAATATTCCGCCTCTGTACTAGAAAGGGCAACGCATCTCTGTTTCCTTGATTCCCAATTAATGTTATTTTTACCTAATTTTATCACATAGCCAGTGTAAGACTTACGGTCTAGCACATCGTTGGCCCAGTCTGCATCAGTATAGGCAGTTACACATAAATCAGAGCTTCTATAAAAACATAGGCCATGGTTTAATGTCCCTGCTAAATACCTGAGAATTCTCTTGGCAGCAAGCCAATGTTCTTTACTAAAACCATGATTATATTGGCTCAACTGGCTACACGCAAATGATATGTCAGGCCGAGTACATACTGCCAAGTACATAAGTGAGCCTAAAAGTTCTCTGTATTTATAAACATCGTCGCTAAGAAGTTGATCAGGCTCAGGTTTATTCAATTTATCATTCACTATCATCGGGGTGGAAACAGGCTTACAATTTTCCATCCCAAACTTATACAATAATCTTTTGATGTACTCAGACTGATCCAGTTTAAGCATGCCCTTATTCCTATCTCTGGCAACTCTCATACCTAAGCAAATCTGTAGAGATCCCAAATTTTTAACATTAAATTTAGACTCTAACACATTAAACAAGGTTTTTGTGGCTTCAACATTATTGCCAAAAACATAGAAATCATCCACATACAGGGCAACTATTGTTAAAGATTTATCATCTCTCTTAATATAGACACAGGGTTCACATTTTGATTGCATAAAACCATTTTCCAACAATACTTGATTTACTTTTAAATTCCATGTTCTACTGGCTTGTTTAAGCCCATATATGCTTTTTAACAATAAACAAACTTTGTTACTACCATCACTAAAACCCTCTGGTTGTTCCATGTATATACTCTCTTTCAAGTCACTATTTAAAAACGCAGTATCAACATCAAAGTGGTCAATATTTAAGTTACTTTCTGTAGCTATAGCAAATAACAAACGCATAGTACTATGACGAACAACAGGGGAAAAAGTGTCTTCATAGTCAACTCCAAATTGCTGTGAAAAACCACGTGCAACAAGACGGGCTTTGTATCTGCTATTACCTACATGGTCACGTTTAATTCTATACACCCACTTACATTTAATAATATTTGTATTTTCAGGCCTAGGAACTAATTTCCAAACTTTGTTGGACATAAGGGCCTCATATTCCTTTTCCATGCCATTATGCCAGTCTTTATAGCATGGAGATGACATAGCTTCACTATAAGAATAAGGTTCACTTACCTCCTGTACCATCATTGAGAGGTCGAAGCCCTTATACTTATCAGGCATCTTACCGCGTGTGCTCCGTACAGGCCTCTCAGAAGAAACCATTGGAACTTCTGGTTCCGGGCTGGACAGAGGCTGCTCGTCGCCGGACCAGGAAAGATCACTGCTGCCAGGACCTATTAAATGGCCCTCATTTCCAGTGCTATCTAAACTTACAGAAACATTCTGATTATTATCACGGTTATCATTTAAAATATCACAATCTTTAAAAGAGACATTTTCATTGTCACTATCATCAAAAGTCTTGTCACTCTTACTAGAATTAATATTTATCTCATTCATATTAGAATTATTAATATTATTTGTCTCATTCATATTAGAACTATTAATACTATTTGTCTCGTTCATATTAGAACTATTAATATTACTTATCTCATTCATATTAGAATTATTAATATTCATTGTCTCATTCATATTAGAACTATTAATATTATTTATCTCATTCATATTAGAATTATCAGATTCATATAAAAAATATTTATCTAAGCTCTCCTTTTGCTCATGAGAAACATTGCTCAAATCTTTCCAAAATTTATTTTCCAAAAATACTACATTTCTTGAAAAGATTATCCGTTTAGGTTCTGTGGGTTTAATTAGTCTGTATCCTTTTGTCGTGTCACTATAACCAACGAAAATACAAAGATCAGATCTGGCATCTAACTTATTACGCTTGCTCTCAGGTATAAGCGAGAAGGCCACACAGCCGAATACTCGCAAGTGGTTTAGTTCAACATTGGAACCTGACCCAGACCATACCTGCTTGGGACATGATCCAGCCAAAGCACTAGTGGGACATCTATTTTTCAAATAAAACGCAGTCATTGCTGCTTCCCCCCAAAACTCATTGCTTAGGCCTGAATCCATTAACATACACCGGACCTTTTCCATTACTGTTCTATTTAACCGTTCTGCCACCCCGTTCTGTTGAGGGCAGTACGGAACAGTAACTTGGTGTATAATCCCCTCAGCCTTTAAATACTCTGTGAAAATATTGCCACAATATTCACCACCGCCATCTGATCTTAAACACTTAATGGGAAAACCACATTGTTTTTCAACAAGAGACTTAAAATCAATAAAATGTTTCATTACCTCACTCTTGTGCCGAAGTAAAAAACCCCAACTCATTCGACTGTAATCATCGGTGAATGTGAGAAGGTATCTTGCACCACCATGACTGCACACAGGCATGGGTCCACATACATCGGTATGGACGAGTTCAAGCGGAGACGTGGCACGTTTCGCATTGCCCTTGAGAAACGACTTGGCCACCTGCTTCCCCTGCAGGCAACCGATGCATTCCTCGAGCTTCTGTTCCTGAAACTTGACAATGTTTTTGTTCCGCAGAACACGCATCCCACCATAACTTAAATGACCAAGCCTCTTATGCCAGATTGTAGCTGGCACTGCTGCTACCATCGCATTCTGATCTCTCTGAACTACCTCCAGAGAAGCTGAAGAATGCTCCACGTGCGAGACCTTATTACACGAGATGAAATCAAGTTTATAAATACCATTGGAGTTGGTGGCATGACCTACACTTTTTCCCATAATTTTACAATTTTCATAAATGTGACACCCTGTATAATTAAATATTACATTGTAACCTTGATCACATAATTTACTTACAGACAATAAATTGGACGCTAACTCTGGGACAAACAAAGCATCATCTACAATTTTATGGTTATTATCCAATAAAATCTGTACAGTTCCTTTACCAACACTATCCACTTGATCACTATTAGCAACGCACACCTTACTTTTAACTTGCACCAGGTTCACAAAATTTTCTTTGTTGTTACTCATATGCATCGAACAGCCAGAGTCCACAATCCACTCGTGATGACGCACAGACATTGCAGTTGCAGTCGTCAGGAAAGTCTTATGTTCTTCATCTTTCATAGCCTCTCTGTCCTTTTTCAATTTAAAACACCTAGCTTTGATGTGTCCCGTTCTTTTGCAATAGTGACAAACTTTTGTTTTCTTATTTGCTGCATAGGCCATACTCGATACTGTATTAGAAATGTCATTGCAATTCCTTCTATGATCCTCCTGTAATAGCCGAGTACGCACTAGTTCACTTGATAGTGTATTGCTAATGTTTGCTGTCTCCAGACCCGACACAAGCACATCAAATTCAGAAGGTAAGCCACTTAGGAGAATTTCTGCCAGTTCACAGTCCTCAATCTTTTTTCCTATATCAGCGAGCTGTTGTGATAGGGTCATAATACCATTAATGTACTCACTCATGTTGGAGAATTCAGAGTAATTTGTACGGTACAGTTTTCTCAGTAGTAAAATTCGCCTATAGAGCCCCTTGTCTTCATAGATTTGGGATAGTTTATCCCATGCCTCCTTCGCAGTCTTTGCATCCCGCACATTCTGCAATAAGCTGCTGTGAATGCTTAGACATATACGGGCCAACGCCTTCTGAATATGCCCGGGATCAGTGTCGTCCCCTGTGACGGCATCCCACAGATTTTCCAGTACCAATACCATCCGCATACAAAATTTCCACGTTGAATAATTTCCCACACCTGACAATTTTTCAATGTGTGACATTCCAGATGTTTTCGAGGAATCATTATCGCCCATTTTAAATCGCCTTTTTTTGGTTTGCAAAGTAAAGAAAAATTTCTAACCTTCAATCTGGGCCCATAACCTGTTCGAGGGCGCTTGTCCTGTGGAAGGGTTTCGGCGTTCATAAATAATAAGTCCAGCTTGATCACACAATGATTCCTCAATATATTATTCACAATATTTTGCATGAAATCGTATGATTGTCGAAATATAAATTAATGGTAATATATGATACATTACAAACACACGGAGAGCGAAAAGGTGAGAGAGCGGATACGGATATACAAAAAAAAAACGTCAATGTCAAAAATGATATTGACAGTTGTCCAGGTGTTGCAATATGTGAATAGATACTCTATATTTAACAGTTGTTACTGATACCGAATACATCATTATCAGTATTGGTTTTTTTACTGAAACAACATCGAAAGCTTCTATTAGTTCACCATACACACACAGAGTACATTTACCGTTTAGATACGCAAAGGAAAAAAATACACACTCAGTCAAAATAGGTACTTGCAGAACACGAGAGACGTACGAATAAAAATGACTGATGATTTTTAACTATTATGGCGAACTAAATGATTGAATAGTTTGTTTACCTCGAACGATTTAAATTCGTTGATGGTGGGTGCGACTTGCGTTTCCTATTGTTGTCTGCAGACGGTTTGCGGCCGGGTTTGGTTTTCTGATCGGCGATCGGAGCTTGTTGAAAGTACTCGCACTCAGAGTCAGACCTGAAATAAAGATACAACAAAATAATAGTCAAACATAATTATTACAATTAGTACATCGGGTCAGGTCTCTGAACTATGTACCGAGTGGAATGTTTTATACTTACATTTTCCAATTATGTCCAATCGATATGGCAGGCTGGCAGGCGTAGTGAATGACGGCAGCAGGCAGCGGTTAGTTATCAACACTGATATTGATAGGATAACGCAGCAGGGTCGCAGAACACTTCTTGAAGATTACTTCCACACTTGTAGACTTCAGTTAGTTTGTACCGAGTACTTCGAAAACATGTAGCTTATAAATCAGAAAACGAACGATAATTCACTATGTTAAAAATGACAGCAACCGTTCATAAAATATTGTGTAAAACAACTTTTTTCCTTAGACGCATTATACTTGATCAAAAAGTGAAGACTAAGGATGTTTGAGGTAGCATCGATTGACGACACTGCGAAACGACTTAGGGTTGACAAAACGTTGACCAGTAGATAAGTTATCAACAACGCTAATAGGGAATATTCTTGCTTTAATTATTTGGCAATCTAGAGACAATCATAACATTAGTATTTATCATGTTATACATCCCAGTTTTACTTGTTGTGATACTTTTATGCTCGAGTGAAGTAGGTACAGGATATAAGTTAACTTGTAACATTAAGAAATTTTAAATGAACTTAATTTTTAATTCTCTTCTTAAGGTTAGAAACCTATATTCTTACTACATTTTATTTATTTCGTGATAGTATACCTAGTTTCTGATACTTATCCGTACCTTAATATGTATGCGTGACAACCTTGACTAAAATAGCTTACTGTTGCGAATGCAACTTAGCTGACGAATAACAAGAAACAAGGTTACACGTGTAATGTTTTACGCAATACCAATTATTTTAACCAAATATTTTATTGATTTTCGGGAATTGATCGTTGATCGTATGACTAGGTAGTCAATAACAAATACTTCGTTAGTTAGTAACGTTTAAAAGTCAAAAAACTAAAAATTAATTTAACATTATCTCAAAGCTACGACGCGTGACGGAGTGTAAATTCTTTAATCATTTAAAAATATATGGATTCACAGCGAATATCGAAATAACTCTTATAATACCCGAAGCAGCTAGTACCTGACGTTTAATATTGTGATCTGAATACACCCTCACATTTGAACTACATAAAATTGGAACATTTATGTACAACATTAAGAACAAAAAGGTAATTATTGAATAAATTCGTATTTTCGTTTAAAATGTTGTTGATTTTCACTAAAAATAGGTACTAAACGATCTTTCTTTTTTTTTCAGAAACACATTGATACCTAACCAGATGCACTGGTTGATGAATAAGTAATCATCAAACTTGGAAGACGTATGCAGACCTGGTCCAGATTAAACAATTTGATAATTTCGACACACTACACTTACTTCGATTGTTCATTAGTCGGTATACTTGGGTAAGATCGTTTCATTGCGAGTTTAGCGTCTATACCTTTTGGGAGATAATTAATTTCGATTAGTTAAATAATGCCCCACTGTTCGGTTTGCAACTTATTTGTAGATAATCGTCAATGGTCTGGTCATTTACGTAGTAATGTTCATAAAAACAATAGTGCGACCACTATTTTTGACAATGTCGCAATTATTAATTCTGCGTTTAAAAAACGAATTGTTAGTTACAAGATCATCGCAACTGGCGAACAAATAAATAATTTTCCTGAAATGTTTCTCAATAATATTAGTGAACAAGTTAAAACTCTAATAAACCGCTCATTATTGAAACATAGAGCTGTGAAAATAAATTTCGAACTTTTTTCTTTTTTTCTTATGTTTAAAAATGATCAAAAGGAAATGAAATCCTTCGCTACAAAAAACATTATTATTAACTTTAATTACGATTTTGATTCAATTTATAAAGCAACGGTTGATTCACTGTTAAAGAAAATTGAAGAGTTTCAGGAGAGAGATAGTGGTTGGACATTTTCGAGCAATTCCCATGTAGAAATAAATATTAACAAATATCAACCTCTCGGCGGATCTAAATTTATAACCTTACCAAAATGTTTAAAAAATAAAAAAGCTTGTTTGAATATTCGTAACAATGATGAGTATTGTTTTTTATGGTGCGTAGTGGCGGCTCTGTACCCCACCAACCAACATCCCGACAGAGTTTCATCTTATCCCTACTTTCAGGATGTTTTGAATGTTGATGGTTTGACATTTCCAATAACATTTTCGGACATAGCTGTCTTTGAGAAGAATAATCCGTTTTTGAATATTTACGTGTATGGTTTAAAAAATGAGAAGACTATCATTGGACCTTTGTATTCAACATCGAATCATAAATCTAAGAGCATCCATCTATTGTTCTTAGAAAATAATACTAATACTCATTATTGTCTTATCAATGATTTGCCTCGTCTAGTCAGAAACCAGATAACCAAACATCATGGTAAACTGTACTTTTGCGAAACGTGCTTATTGTTTTTTCCAACGCGCAGCCGAATTGAATCTCATCTGTGTGGAGGGATTGCCACAGTATTACCAGAAAAAGGAACATTTTTAAAATTCAAAAATTATGATAGAAAACAAAACATTCCTTTCGTCATATACGCCGATTTCGAAACGATACTCGAACCGATTTCCGGCGATGAATTCAACACCGCTAACACGTCATACTCACATCGTCACGTGGCGGCCGCGTTCGCCTATAATGTAGTGTCATCATTTAACGATAGGGTTGGCGGCTATAGAAGTTATCGCGGAAAAGATTGTGTTTCAAAATTTATACATTTACTGACTGAAGATGCTAAAGCAATACACAAAATTCTAACTAAAAGCGAGCCTATGATATTCACAGAAATAGATGCTCTTGATTTCAAACACGCTGTTAAGTGCTACATTTGTGAAAATTTTCTGTTGACCGATAGAGTAAGGGATCACTGTCATATTACAGGCCGGTACCGAGGTGCAGCACATCGACACTGCAACCTACAACACAAAGTACCAAAATTCATCCCAGTATTTTTTCATAACTTATCTGGATACGATTGTCATTTATTTATTAAAAAGTTAGGCGAAATTCCAGGACAAATTAAAATAATACCCAAGACTAAGGAAAAATATATATCGTTTACAAAGTTTATTTCTATTGCTGATAACGAGTTTATACAAATAAGGTTTTTAGATTCCTTCAACTTTTTAGGAACTAGTTTAGACAAACTTGCTAAAACATTGCAAGAAGACGATTTTGTTAACCTTAAATCAATTTTTACTGATGAAACACAATTTAGTTTGCTGACTCGTAAAGGTGTGTACCCGTATGACTATATGAAAGATTGGAAATGTTACGATCAAAAGTCATTACCATCTAAATATTATTTCCATAATTCTTTGACTAACGAAGGTATTAGCGATGAGGATTATACTCATGCTCAGAATGTTTGGACTGAATTCAATATTAATGACCTAGGCGAGTATACAGATCTATACTTAAAACAGACGTGCTTTTGTTGACAGACATATTTCAAAAGTTTCGGAAAACATGTAAACAATATTACAAACTCGATCCTGCCTTTTACATAACTGCACCCAGTTTATCGTTCGATGCAATGTTGCTAAAAACAGGTGTTCAGTTAGAACTGATTTCGAATTTAGCTATCGTCAGAATGATTCAAAGCGGTATACGAGGGGGTTTGTGCATGTGTTCCCATCGGTATGCAAAAGCAAATCACAAATACATGCCGGAACATAATGCATCACAGCCTCAGAGTTTCATAGTATATCTAGATTGTAATAACCTATACGGTTTTAGCATGTGTCAGTATTTACCATATTCTAGTTTTAGATTTCTTGATGAAAATGAAATAACTAATTTTCGTGTTGAAAATGTCGAGGATAACTCTGAGTGGGGCTTTATATTAGAAGTAGATCTTTTTTATCCTGAACATTTACACAAACACCACAATGATTTACCATTTTGTCCTGAAAAATGTATACCTCCAGGAGGTAAAACGAAGAAACTAGTTGCAAATTTGCATAATAAGTACAACTACGTAATACATTACGTTCATTTAAAAAAGTGTTTAGAACATGGCTTAATATTACGTAAAGTTCATAAAGCTATTACTTTCAGACAAAGTCCCTATTTAAAACAGTACATAGAATTAAACACTCGATTAAGGCAAAAGGCAAAAAGTTCTTTCGAACAAGACTTTTTTAAGTTGTTAAACAACAGTGTTTTTGGTAAGACATTAGAAAATACTGAAAATAGAGTAACCGTTCATTTAGTTAATCAATGGTGCGATCAATCTAACCGAACTAAGAAATTTATATCCTCCGAGAGACTTGTAGCCAACCCCTATTTCCATAGCGCTTCTATTCTAACTGAAAACTTAGTTGCAATACAAATGAAACCTGACCAAATTATTTTAGATAAACCTATTTATATTGGATTTACTGTATTAGAACTTTCTAAGACACATATGTATGACTTTCATTACAATATTGTAAAACCTTTTTATGAAGACCGAGTGCAGCTGTGTTATACAGATACCGATTCGTTTGTCTATAAAATATCCACGTTTGATTTTTATCGTGACTTGAAGTATAATTTTTTGCAATATTTCGACACCAGTAACTATGATGATAAAAATGATTTTAACATACCAATTATGAACAAAAAAGTTCCAGGTTTGTTCAAAGACGAAATGGGAGGAAAATATATCTCAGATTTTGTTGGTTTGAGATCAAAACTTTACTCAATAAAAACAGTCGATAAAATCATTAAAAAAGCAAAAGGAGTAAAATCAAGTGTAGTAAGAGACTTAAATATATCAGATTATGAAAATATTTTATTAGATGGTGGAATTATTCGTAGAAAAAATATTATGTTTAAATCCATAAAGCACGAAATATTTACTAAGAGTGTCAACAAAATTGCCTTATCTCGAAATGATGATAAACGGTCAATATCTGTAGATCGAATATCAACGCGAGCCTGGGGTCACTCACTTATTTTAAAGAGCGAAAATGAATTTTAAGATTATGCTAATTAGTAATAGAGTTCGATTATAATTAATGTAACTTATGTAATATAATCTTAATATAGTTCTTAAAAATATACCTAGGTAACTTTTTAATGTATGATAAATATAATTCTTAGTTTTAAAAACCTAAGTTAATGTAAAAATGTAAATAAAATGTGAATATTATGAATACTTGTTTAATTTATGTTTTAAAACATCATCCTCCTTTTTTGTAGTTGGTTAAATAAAATGAAACCCGACCAAGATTCAATTTTCAACATGAAATGCATGTTGAAACTTGTCGAAGCTTGTTGAAACTTGTCGTTCATTTGTCAGAGGTAAAATGTATTTTGTACGTAAGGGTCAGTTCACACCGCGACGCGCAGTTTTCAAGATAGCAATACAATTATAGACCTTACCTGCTACACAAAAAAGTACATAATTCTGTGTGTCTACTACGTCGAGCTACGCCGCGCGGCCCTCCTCACTGTTGTGTACCTTTTTTGTGCAGTAGATAAGGTCTATAATTGTATTGCTATCTTGAAAACTGCGCGTCGCGTCGCGTCGCGGTGTGAACTGACCCTAATACAATAAGACTGATTATACAAATTTCGAAGAGCCATGTTTGCGTCAATTGCATAATGCTGATCATACAAACACACAACAGTGCATTGCCCTTACAAATGCTTAGTTAACATTATAATAATAAACCAACGTTTCATTTATAAATTGTGAATTCATGCGATGGTTTTATTATTTTTTTGTCATTTACGAAATAATACTCATCTCGAGTACTTGTACTAAGCACACAGTGTCGTACTTTTTGCGGGCATGTCATCGGTAAGTTTCCTAATTTATTTTTATATTGTTTAGTAACTAGAGATTGAATTCGCAGCAATGTTGGTCACAGTTATTAGTGAATCTACTATGAATATTTTAACCCGCAGACAATTCGTTTTTGCACCACGATATCAACATGAGTGTCTATTTTTGTTCCAGATTACAGAATCAGAGATTATGTTTAGCCAGTACGCTCAAAATCCTTATGAAGGATTCTCCGAAACGCTTCACAACGAACCCGAGCACATCAAACAAGTGACGAAAGAAAAGAAATCAAAACAACGATGCAGGGAAAAGTCGAAGAAGCAAAATCCAACTAAATCTTTTGTGATGAGTAGATTACAGCGACGAGGGATTAAATTAATTAAAATATCAGTCGTAGATCTGTGCAATAACAATCCGCAAACCAGTGACAGTGACAGTGATAGTGAGAACGTTATTATAAGTGCTCAATACATTGTTAAAGACGCTATCGACAATGTTATGGACGAAACTGAATCTTTAGTTAAAAAAATATCTAAATCTTTAATAGATAGTGATTTTTAATGCTTAACTGTTTGCGTAAGCAGTTCTTTAGGTAAATTCTTAGTGGTTGTTTTATTTGAAGATGTGTTGGGTGTTTAACAAAATAAAAGCAGTATTACCATACAAATTATTTTTTATTTATAAAACCAATAACCTTATAAGTAGGTACACATTTATAACTCTAAATACTTTCTTATACATAACACATTTTTAAGAGCACAATGCTTTAAATGTTTATTACAATTTAAATTAGTTCTTCCTTCACAGTATCTTTTATGTAAAATAAAGAAGTTAGGACATTTTTCAGTACCAAGGTCTGATACTTTACAGTTCTCACAAAGTTCCTTTATCCACTTTACTTTCTCCAAACCATTAACAACGATTTCCTTATTTTCTAGATAGGGAACGATTATACGTCGAAATTCTCTATAGTCGATGTACCCTTCGTTCCAAAAAATACCTCTGTTTCTTTCCAGCCATTTAACTTGCCTCTTTTCATCGCTTGTTAAGTGTTTAAACAAGTATGGTGGTTTTATTAAAAATGTTTGGGTATAATCACGGGTAGCAAAAGCTAACTCTTTTATTATAAAATTATTGTACTGGTCTTTAAACCCTTGAACATCTACTATGACAGTATCCGGATTCATGATATTTTCCTCACAGTATTACTTAAAGGTTTATATTCAATAATACAGTCGTTCAATATAAGACAATACGCAGAAGTTTGATCTGGTATTTCCGAATCACTCTCAATTTCCACTCTTACGTCCACAACAGGGCCTGTCTTTACATTATCAGCTTGTCTAGAGCAATCGATGACAAATAGTGGTGCCAAATCTTTAAATTGTTTTTCACTTAATAAGGGCTCCGGTCGACGTCCGTAATAAGACTGTTGAAATCTGACGTATTGCTCGTATAATAAAGCGATTCTATTATTCGCGAAACTCACATTTAGGTTTTCATACGGGAAGTAAGTAGAGTTGAGGTACACTCTAACATCACGAACATGACAATGATCGAACTGAGACATATCAGAACTGCCATTGTTTTTTCTATTTGTCTGTAGTCCCATAATAATGTATCTTGGTTTCTCTATTTGCGAGGATGTTTTGATTGACCAGGTATGTTTTGTAGTTTTAGGTAAAGCCGGATATTCGTACAGATCCCAATTTCTGAATATCATCTGGAGTGGTCGATCTTTCTCTAATAGTTTCAGCAAATTTATTTTCTCTTTGTCAGACACTTTAACGTGCGGTACACGCCAAATGATTTTATTTATCTGAACGTCTTCTACAATTTCACCGGTGTTAAGTTTTACAGCATTCAGGTTAGTGTTACTTCGTAGCAATATCAGTTCGTGCCTGCTATTTATAACGACTTTCTTGAAATCCTCTGCGAAACCGATGATTTTACAGAGTGGTATAGAAGCAGAAAAATTACCTCCGTCAATGTTTTTTGTACCATCGATATTCCAGCCCCACGAATTCGATGTCTTTGATTCATTCTCATTCATTGATATTAACGATTTCATGGTGGTAGTTACGCCAGCATTTTTTATTCTATCAATTTCCACTCCGTTTAGCTCGTACCTTATGTCTTGAAACAAGTAGAGTAGAGCATTATTCGTGAATTGAACACTAGTGGCTTTATCTTTCATGTCCTTTTTGCTAACAATAACGGATCCTTCCAAATACAAGGTACTCGCTGATGGAAGGATGTACAAGTCCTGTTGGTTAATAGGTATGCGAATTTCATCGTTTCTGTTGAAACTAGTCACATAGGGCTTGTAAGAATGAAATTCAATTCCTTCAACCGTAGTATCATAAGTCGGAGCGGATAAAACGTCTAAGATATTCATTTTAGCAAACCGATCACTTTGAGAAATGCCTTGTTGTCTTTGGTTAATTTTATTTTCTTCTTACGGCGAGCTCTTATTTGGTCGGATGCTTGAGCGGGACTGATATTTTGAATTTCTTGATGCACATATTTATTGTAGTCAATCATTTTTTTCTTCTAAGATGCAAATAAAGCTGCACTTCTTCACCACGTAGATTTATTAAGCGGTTATTTATATCTATCAACCGGATATGTATGCAGCTTATGTTGTTTTGGTTGATTGGAAAGTATATTGCGTTTTTCGGAATTTCTATAATCCTATAGCCAGGAGGTACGTTAAGTGCGAATTCGTGAATTATGTGACTCGGTTTTCCATTTGTGTACGAGCCGCTTACGATATCACATTCGATCCTGATCACTGTCGTAGGTAAAATGTTGACTGGAAACTGAGACACATGCCATTTATTTGGTTCCAAGATCTGCTTATTAAAACCTAATAAATTTCTGATAGTATCTTCTTTACTAAAATTTATGTTTTTTGTACAGAATACAGTAGTTTTTAATGTATTGTTATTGCACTGCAGTTTGATTGATGCATCTTTAATTTTAGATTTTAGGTAATCATTAATATCTTGCAATTCGTAGGTGCCTTCTGGTATTTCAATTACTTCGTTAGAACCATAATAGAACTTATTATTCGTTTCGTCAATGTTTGGAATAGAATTAAATGTTGAGAAATGCAATAAGGCACACTCATACTGTTCATTTAGTTGCAATGTGTTAGGATAGTACGTAGATAAAGTTGACGAGTTTCCAGTTATTGACAATGTGAGTGACATCTTGCAAATGGTTGAAATAAAAGAAAATCATAATTTTTATACATTTTTATTCCAAAAAGTCCTTAGATATTCTAAACATAAGTGTCCACAGTTTTCTGTGTTAAATTTCTGATATCTAGTATAGTTATAAAAAACATTACATTTCTTAAAATATCGCATTAGTTCCGATGGAGGTTTCAAATCCCCAAAGCTATCAAAATATTCACAATAGTTGTTAACTTTAACATAAGCTACCCAATGTGTCCCAGCATTCTTATAATTATCCAAGTTAACGACACCACATTCAATCCGTTTTGGCATCCTTGGTAATTGATCCTTCATGTAGACTCCTCGAAAGTAGGGAATGTTACGTGCATCCTTTTGGATATCTACATTAGTTAGAGGACGATTAGGTAGCTTATTTCTTAGTTTTTTGAAGATTTTATAAATAAACCTTTACCATTTTTATGTGACTTAATGTATAAACCTTTGCCTAACTTTAAAGACTCCATAGCCTTATTGTGTCGTACTGTTTCTTGCAAATTTTGCTGACCAGCTTTGTAATCGTTAACAGTTTTTGCAATACCCGCCGCACCACCAGCTAAAGTTCCTAAAGCCGATAAACCAGCAAAAATTGGGATTAATGGTAGAATTCCTCCAGTCTTTGGTAACGGTATCACTCGCGGTACTCGAATTTTTGAGATTTTTGGAAATATTTTTTTTGCCGCTGCGTAAGCAACGTTGATTAATGTTTTGCTATCCTTTGGGTTCAGTTTCTTGATCGTTGATTTTATTTTTGACACGAAACTTCTAAACGTTTTAACACCGGAACCAGATTTCAGTTTGGCTTTCATAACTTTGCTCACTATCCATGAACTCAGTTTTTCACCTTTTCCAGCATCTTTCGACTTAAGTCTTTGTTTAGCCATATTTAGTAGTTGTAAATCGGCTTTGTGGCGATTGGGTAAGTCTGTATGGTTTGCATAGGCAATGTCGTGATGCATACAAGCTTCGTCTAGCTTATTCACACCGCGATCACCTCGTTGTAATCGTTTCTCGAGTTTTGTTCCTGGTCCGCAATAATTATAACCAGGCAAATGAAGTTCGAACGGTAGATTATTAATTAATGTATTAACCAGTTCACCACCTTGCATTGTCCGAATTGTAATGATGGAAATAGTGCAAAAATAATGTTTATATTAATATTATTTTTAACCTACGATTGCAGTTTTGTTAATCCAACTGTTTTCTTCATTGTTTAGACCCAACCATTTCACGAAAATTTTTGATCCTTTTCTTTTTAAAACTCTTTCTATCAAATAAACACCAGGATATTTCGATTTTTGAAGTTCTTGCTCGTAAAAGGTTCCCAATATAGCTTGCTTTCGCTGATCTTCTAAATGATACGTTACAGGTATGGTAAAATTAATCTTTTTTATGGCAAATATTTCAGTTGACCAATTAGGTGTATATCCTTTCTCAAACTGGTGTTTGTATTTACTGATCCGAACAAAATCACCCACTTTGAACTTAGGTTTTCTACAAATAGGTGCATGTTTAAATGATTTTTTTATATTTTCTTCTATAACTGACATATTAGCTTTATTCACTTCGTTAGGTTTAACTCTAATTGTTCGATGCTTTGTGTTGTTATATATCTTTAATGTATGTTGTAACGGTAAATCTAACCATTTATAGTTTCCATTCAGACTAAAATATTTATATAATTTATTTTTAATAGTTTTAATCAGCCGCTCTACAATCGAAGCTTTTTTGGTAGAAAATGATGAATAATGGTTAATATTGTAAGACTTCATAAGCATCTGAAATGAGTTGTTATAAAACTCTGTTCCCATGTCCGTTTGTAAATTGTCAGGTTTACGTTTGCTGTTAATCAATATTTGTTGAAATGCACGAGTAACATCAAGTTTATTTTTTGTTTTTAGTGGCTCTGTCCAAGCATACTTTGAGAAGCAGTCAATCACCACTAAAATGTAACTGTAACCCTTATTATATTTCTTTAGGTTTTGCATGTCCATCAGATCAGCTTGCCACAAGTCATCAATTCCCTTTAGAATGACAGGACGTCTAAGGAAATTTCTTCGTGCTGCTTTGTGTATTTCATTAACAATTTGCTGTTTTGCCATTACTGAGTTTTTTGAAGGAATTTATCAACCTCTGCTTTAGTATAAAACTTATCTTGCAAATGACGTAAAGTCGCAGCTATCTCGGCTTTTAAAGTAACCTGAACTGTTTCCCGTGCGTCTTTAATACATTGTGAACGCAATGTACCAATAAGTGTATTAAATTCTTTTATCATATTGGCACTCAATCGATCTACATAATCCTTGTTCACTGCATCGGCAGCTTCTACTGGATTTTTAATTCCTCTCAGTCTTGATGTTTTTAAATCAAAATCTCCGTTTTCTGATTTTAATAATGTATTTTCATTGATCTCAAATAACTCTGATAATCGCATTCTTTTATGAATATAATGTCCGAATTTATCTACGTTCATGTTTAAGGTGTATTGTGTTGTGAGGTTTATAATAAAATGAACACACATTTTTAAATACATAGGTGTTTTATTTATTGATAATTTTACTTTCACGTAATTCTTCAATGATAGATATAATTTCATTATCTAATCCTGTGTTACCAGCATCTCGAGATGCAATTAATAATTTTAACCTATCCACCAGTTCATTTGGATCGTCCCAATATACAAAATCGACCTTTTTCTTCCACATTTTTGTCAAGGGTAGACCTTTTCCCTTCGATTGAGGGGTCTGAATTGTACTTTGTAGTTTGAAAAGAGGCTTAATAACTTGCATATACTTTTGACCTTTATTACTTTTTATTGGTTTATCCGGTTCATAGTCTCGTCGATGTGCGTTTGTATCGAGTAGCATTGACTTATAATGCTGCATGTCACTTTCTGTAACCATGCTTAAATCTACGTTCTTCTTCAGTAACAACTGTTTCAAACCAGACGTATTTCGGTATTTGCGTCCAGCTACAGTGATAAACTCATCGCTGATCGTTATACGAGCAGAACCTAACATCAATTTCCCGTTCTCTACTCTGACACCGAATGGAATATCTGACAGTGCTTCTGAGGATACTGACCAGGATGACGTGTCACGACCTGGGTTGTTTTCAACTAATGATTTATATGAAGAGTCACTTTCGATATCAGATTCATATTCGTTTGTATTGTCTTTGTTATTATTGGCTTCTTCATTCTGCAAAGTTTTATCAATAAACGGAAGTTCTTCATTTTTTGTAGGACTCGGGAAAGACGTCTGTTTACTGGCATTAGCAATCTGGTTGAGTGGTTCTGTTACAGGCTTGAAAACTGATTCCAGTGTTTGCTGATTGTTAATCTCAACATCTCTCATTTTTCGTACTTTTTTCTTAACAGCGTCGACAGCAACTACTATTTGTCTTTTTAGCGATTTTTCCATTGCAGAAAAACGAACCGATAGTGACTGATTAAGCGATGTCTGAAGAATAATAATATCACGAAGGTAACGGACTTAAATAACCATATTCTTAATCAAAGACTACAAAGGTGTCAAATTTGTTTCTATAACATCCTTTATTTTTTAAACAATCTTTATTAATTACTACATAATTGAAGGGCTCATTCCATATTTTGGAACACATTTCACGAAATTCAGTCCATGTCATATCAGTGTTGACATGTTCTTCATAAATATGACGCAAATTAATGTCATCTTGCTTAAAAAGTATGATTAAATTCGCGTTGTCTCTTACTAACTGCTTAGGGATTTTACTATAAGTTTGATTTAGATAAAAACAATCGATGAACTTGTGTCTTCCCATTGCGAAATAATCACGCATGCTATCTTGATTTTCGCAAGCAACATCATCAAATATTATCACAGAGTTAGGTTTAGCGTCTTGAACTCTTAGCACTTCCTCATTTCCATGATATTTCTGGAGTGAAATACCTGGCACTCGCTGTAACACTTTTTCTAAAAAAATGTATTTGGGTTGGTAAAGAGTTTTCGAATAAACATAAACATTTTCAAATCTTAATCCATTTTCGTGTATGAGAAGACCAATCAATAAATTGGTTTTTCCACAATTGGATGGTCCGCAAATGATACATCGAACTGAGTTAGGTAACAATTCTCCATGACGAAAACTAGTCTTGCAAACATCCTCGCAGATTGTTTTAACATGCAGCGATTGTGGTTGCTTTACAAACTTCATGATTACACTTGGTAACAAACTGATTGGCAATGAGTAAATGTATTTGTTACATTAATATTTATAAACAGAAACAGTACCGCAATCTTTTTCGCGATAGAGCGATCGTTAGAGCGATTACAGACTCGCATGATCATTGGTTGAGTGTAGGAATAGGTATGGAGGCGATCGTTCATTATTCGGTTTTCTACGCTACAGTCATGTAGCAAGGCGAACTCGCCCAGCTACTGGCGGCCAGTGGTATAACTTGCATGATCTCTAGGTGAGTACAGTAATTTACTCTGCAGTCGAGTCGATCGTTCAATATTGGGCATTCTATGCCACTGGCGCGTAGCGAGGCGCACTAGCCGAGCTACTTGCCGACAGTGGCATAGAATGCCCAATATTACCCTACTCCAGGGTTATGTTACCTACCTACTAAACCTTAACTGATTAATTGTTCAAAATGATGACCATTGTTTTCAATACATAGTTGGATTCGACGTTCCAAGGATTGAACTGCATTCAGCATTACAATATTATTGATTCCATTATGCTGGGGCCAGACTATCGCGATAACGCGAAGATTTGCGCGATAAGTTGATGCTCATTGGCTGGACCTACGATGTCAGCCAATAAGAAACAACTTATCGCGATTTTCCCGTATAGTGTGGCCTCGGCATTAGAATATTTTCCAAAGATCGTAATAGAAATTTGAATTTAGAACATAATGTTATAAAGGTGACTGCGCTGCGGGTGTGTTAGTAAAAATATTGAGCATCATTTCGAACACTGTGCATAATGTAAGTATGAATACTTTAAAATAAGAAGAAGTTTATTAAATTATTCAACATTTTCCTTAAGTTTGCCGTATGTCATTACTTCCCAGAATTTGATCCTTATAAGGAACACTATCGAATGGTGTAATAATACAGCGTGTGTTTTTTTTTTCAAAATCAACAGGTTCGATTCCTGGCTAGAAAAATTGATTTTTCAAAAGTCCAATGATGCAGTTTTCGTTTTCATCAAAATCGAGCCCGCGACTCCTTTGAGTACTTTTCGCTATTCCTCATAGTTTAGAATCTGGCCATCCACGCCCACTTGGAAAATTCACCCTCTATATAATATTTATAGTTTTAAATATGTTTATGCGTATATATTTAAAAATATTTATTCCTCAATTTTCACGATTGCTCCTACCACTGTTTGTCTCTGCATCACCCAAAGGTTGACTTTTAAGTCCGCCTCTGTACATTTGTGTGCTTAAAGTATTAAATAAATAAATTAATTAATTACAGGTGTATACGAATTCGTGCCAATGGAGGTAGGTGACGGACAGCGTCTGCAAATCAACGCTCAGAACTGCATACATTGTAAGTACAGCATTATTTCATACTAAGGCCCGCTTTCTGGGGTAGGGTCGGGACAGACTGGATCGGATCAAAATTCTCGTAATAACAATATAATATTTACTTTCCAGGTAAGACATGTGACATCAAAGACCCATCGCAGAACATAAATTGGGTGGTCCCCGAGGGCGGTGGCGGGCCGGCATACAATGGCATGTAAACTGAGTCTTACCATAGACGGAGTGCCTCTTTTGTCTATGCTGCCCAAATGAAACCTGTTTTTATATAACCTGATAATATAAACCATGTTGCTGTGAATGTGTCAATGGAAAAAATGTGTTTCCAAGTTTCAGCTGTCTCGAATTAGCAATATTAGTCTTTTGTATGTAAACTAATGTATATTTTTCTGTACAAAAATGTATTTAAACGTTTCTGTATTTTAAATAGTAAGCAAATTCGACAGATTGCAGTAACTGTAAAAGTTTTTTTTTTTAATGATAATAAACTATGGAAATCTTAGTTAACCCTCGTCTGTTAGGCAAGCTCATATGTTCGGTAACAATAGAAAAAGTGTGTTCTCATTAGTGACAGTTTAGCTCTTAATAGTGTGCCCAGGATATCTTAACGGCGATAACGGTACTTTCTTGACTGTGCTGCTTGCAAATGCAATTTAACTTAGTAAGTACAGACGCCAGCACGTCAAGCTACTACAATCTGTCAAATTTCTTTAATAGATTTTCAACTTTATTACTAAAGCATTAGGTTCAAAGTTGTTTGGGAAAATTTGACAGTTTCGGGTAGCTTGATGTGCTGGCGTCTGTACATAATTTTAACTCACCCTGTCAAACCAACTACATATTTGTATGTTATCTGTATTTTGCCATGTTTTTTTTTTACATGGGCGGATTAAAAGCAGCCTGATTTATATTGTTGGTTAGCAAAACCAGTTGTAGATAATATTCTAATTAATGATTGTATAAAAGGGAAGCATAAATGTTTAATTAGACGATTTTTGTATGTATCAGAACATTTTATATAATATACACGTATATATAGTAGGACTATCTAATCTCTGTGTATTCTTTGTAGGCGTAGTTTGTACATTCTGACCTAATCATTACCTAAAGCTACAAGAAAATTGAACACTGCCTAAATCAAATGATTGTAAAGAGCTATTTCAAATTATTATATTTGTACAATTTATTTATGACATGTAAATATTTTTGTAACTGCCTATTTCATAAATCTGTAAATAATTTTGAAAGACTGCACTAAATCTGTACTGGTCTTACTTTTAACGAATATAAGACGAAGGAAAACTACGAAACCGACTATAAGGAAAAAAGATAGGACTTCGAATTTCACTTGCATTATTGACGTGAACTTAAATTCAGAATCTTACATAATTATGAAGTTTTGCAACAACAAGCTCAATGGCATACATCATAAAGTTCAAATTCCATTAAAACCAAAATTTATTAAAGACTTTTTCAATTTTTCACTCAAAAATAGTTAAGTCATAATGCGTGCAGTGGTGGCCACGTGCTAACGGCCGCGAATTACCAGTTGTAGGTTCGAACCCAGTCAGGAATATTAATTTGTGTAAATAATTTCATCATCACTGCTCTCAAAACGGAAGGAAAACATCGTGAGGAAACCGGCATGTCCTAGAACCAAAAATTCGAAGACATGTGACATCTACCAACCCGCACTGGGCTCGCGTGGTGGATTACGGCCCAGTCCCTCTCACTGAGAAAAGGCTTGTGTCCCAGCAGTAGGAACATTATAGGCTGATTATATTACGCGTGTAAGGTAGCTATGATTCTGAATTAAAGTGTAATGTAATAATAGTAAACTATTTTGGGACAGATTTTTTAGCAGCGCAAACTTAATGGCTAAAACCATAGAGTATTGTATGGATTAGCTGTCAGCGTAATGCCTTATAAGATAGCGATAGTCTTTGGCAGTCACTTGTAAATTGGTGCTATTTATTAATAAAGTTGAGTAATATTTTCCAAAGAAAACTGTGACAGCTGTTGTTTCTTGGGCCACGGTTGGGGTTTAGTCTATGGTTAACAACTGGGGCCAGACAAAAAGTTTGCATTCGCAAAGGAGATAGAGAAAATATATTTCTGTCTAGTTTACTCTTACTACGATCTAATGTGTCCTGTTTCATTATTATTTAGTGACTTGTCTATTGTTATACTCTGTCTATGGCTATAACATAATCATGGTAAGCTCCCCGTACAAATATGGTGCTGTAAGAGTCAATATTTATATCTTGAGTAACTGCGAGTATGAGCTAATCCCAAATTAGTATGTAAGTTGTAATTTTAAATGGAAAATCAAATAAATTATATTTTAGATACAATCTGTTTTCAATTAATACTAGCTGGCCCGACTGACGTTGTCCTGTCCCATAGAATTGCCTACAAAAGTACTTTCAGTTTTCTTGAATTTTTAAATTTTTCTTTCCCTATAAACCTTATTCGGACTATTACAAACATTTTGAAATAAAAAAAACCGAGCGTGCTTATGACCACACGACTGAAGTGAAACTTCAAACGTATGTGGCTATGAGAGGAAGAGAGAAAGAAAATGTGCGCGCGCACTGCTTTCTCTTGCTTATATCCCCCACTCAACTCCCGTTCGCCTCGCCCGATCACACTTTTCATAACGCTTACGTCACGCGTTCGCCAGCTTACTCCCCAAGTCAAGCGTGCGTAAAGAAGTTTCACTTCAAAAATAGCCAAATCGATCCAGCCGTTCTGAAGTTATGCGCTTACCAACGAACCAGTCGTTCTCAAGTGATGCGCTTACCAACGAAAAACATTTCATTTTTATTTAAGACACAATTTTTGTATGCTTTTCTATAAAATATTCCAATCCTATTATATTCCTTTCACGTATTAAGATACCTGTAGGGAATTCAGAAAGGCGCGGTTTATTGCTAGCTAGCGTCTATGTCTGTGGCTCTGTCTGTTTAACACTTCACCGCGCCGTAACAATGAAAGCGGCATGCGACATCCAACGGTGTAACAGACACAGAGTCGGTAAAAACAGACTGTGTATTATACAATTTTTTGTAATTTAAGGAACTTTTATTAGAATGATAGTAAAGATTTCAAAGCACGTTTATTATTCACGAAAAAAGCACAATAGTTGCTATTAAGAAATATGGAAGGTTGGACAAAGGGCTCCTCGTGTCCGCAGAAGATTCTTCAAACATTGGCAGGGATTCCGATTTGATCACGGACGGCGAGGCTGGCGCTATCACCAGATGTACTGCTCGTACCTGGGGAAGTAGGTAAGTTAAAGACTAAGAGGTACAGACGCCAGCACATCAACCTACTGCAATCTGTCAAATTTCTTTAATAGATTTTCAACTTTATCACTAAAGTATAAGGTTCAAAGTTGATTGGGAAAATTTGACAGTTTCGGGTAGGTTGATATGCTGGCGTCTGTACCTAAGTAAAGAGTGATCAGAATCACAGTGACATCATAATTATTTTTGTAAAGGCAACATTAATTTTGACAGCTGTCTTTTCAAGTTTGATGAACGTATGACGTAAGGGGATCGCGGGAAAAAAGTTTGTATGTTTACTATTATTATACATACCTAAATTACCTACAGCTGTTATCACATGTTTTTTTTATTACAGTGTAAATGATGTTTTGCAATCAATTAATGTATTAAGGATTAAAATGCTGAAAAGCAGTTTTTCGAATAATTTTGGACCTATTTCTGACTTAAGCTGAAAACAAATTATCGGACGCGGCTGACGGACGCGGCTGACAGCCGCGACAGATACGTGTGCACAGATAAAAACATCCAGCGCGCCAGATTTCTGTCGGACGTCCGAACGCTCAAGGTCAGCCCAAGGTTACGTCCACGACTTACGTCCGATAGTTTGCACAGCTCAGTGTACATTCAATGTCTAGATACCTATAAGTCGCGGCTGTCAGCCGCGTCCGTCAGCCGCGTCCGATAATTTGTTTCCACCTTTAGGATGACATTAAGGCCAATGGTGGCCAAGTGTTATCTATAACTTAATTTCGAGCAATTTATTTCGTCACCACGCTGCTGCTCTCAAACGGATAAGGTAAACATCGTGAGTAAACCGTCATGTCCTAGAATCAATTCGAAGACATGCGACATCCACTAACACCATTTGACAGCTGCAACGGTTCCATATTTTTGACTAAACTTTCTTTGTCAAGTGAATAATACCCGTAAACAAAAACATTATGTAGCGGTATCTACAACGCCATATGCGAACAACGCGTCATACTGACGTCATGGAAAATCCTGCATCTCGCAGACAGAGTTTATCACGCAACTAGCATAGATACAACGGCCCGACATGAATCATCGGGCAGTTGCCCGCCGTAATGATTATGAATTTACTTACTTATTTATTTATAAATAAATATTATATTATTTATTTTATTGTTGTGTTGTTGTTTTTGTTTATGTTGTTGTTTGTTATATTATGTTAATAATTAATTTTCTTATTTTTTATTTTATTAATTTAAAGGCTAGTCATGGAACGCATTGAAAAATGCCTTACTTTGCATAGTACCTATTGCTACTTTACTTAGACAAGTATTGTTTGTGAATACAGGTGTTAGTGTTAGTACTTTTGCGTTTGAAGTACCTATTAAATTTCAAATACTTACAGTGTTCGCGTCCGGACTCCGTGTAGGTCGCGTGGGATTTGGTCTTGCTGAAAAATTTGTTTTTTTCGCCTGCAAACATCAATGACAGATGATTTTAAGAATGATTTTAGGAACCAACTAAATCGAAGTCCGCTTTGTTGACGTAGTTGCTGTTTTTGCAATGACTTTAATGTAGGAGTAGGTCTGTACCTATTAATTAGGTATTTAAATGGAGATTTAAATCGAGTTGCGATCAGAATGGCAGTAAATGCCATACTACTAAGCGCTTAATATACCACACAACATGTATACATAACCCGACTTCACCCGCTGCTGCATATCATAGTAAATATAATAATTACTTATTTATTTATTTTCACTTCAAGACACAAACATTAGTGTAGCCCTGGCTCGCTTATACTAGGAGTGCCTATATCACAAGAGCCAGACCTCTCAATAAAGGAAATATGATAAAGAAGCGCGATAGACAAAAATGAGATACGTTATAGTTATGGCATGCAGGCATATTCAGCCAGCGCCCGTCATCGCGGCTCCTCCACGCAGCGCCGCCCGAGCCCCTCGCCCCGTCCCGCTGCCAGTGTCTGCAGCCCTGGCGAAGCCCTTACAAAAGGGATCCGCTAGCGTCACCACGAGTGCCCCAAGTGCTCCAAATATAAAGCCTATGCCAGAAAAGGCATCGAATATGGCTGATGATGAGGGTTTCGTGACAGTGCAAAGGAGGAAGCGCCGATCGCGACCCAACAAGAAGCGCTGCGGCAAAGCTCCTACGGAGCCCGAAATCACCTTGCGTGCCGCAAAGCCGAACACACCGATGTACATCTCCCGCTTACACTACACCACTAAGGCGGAGGACATCGCATCGTGGAGTACGTGCGCCAGAAGACGAGGTACACGCCGAGGGTGCAGTTACTGGAGTCGCACCGCAACGTCAACTTCAAGGCGTTCGTGGTGCGCGTACCGAATTGTTATCTGCCCGTCGTCATGGAAGAAAACTTCTGGCCGCAGGACGTGGTGTTCCGTCGCTTCCGCGGACAAGTACCACAGAACAGCACAAGTACAAGCTGGTGAAGTACTATTTTATAATAAAACTATGTATGTTTAGGTTAAGGTATTTATCTATGGGCCTGTGTCGCCTGAAATAAATGAATAAATAAATAAAATAAACATATTGGGTGCAGGTTCTATCAAAGATAGCATCAACGTTTTCCGCTTATCTCTCCGACATATATTACCTAAATATAGTCCTTATTTTCTAGTAGATAGGTACCATATTCGATTGCTGTTTGTTACCTTCCGTGGGGGTGTCATACTTTCAGGCTGCAGCTTCCTCTGGTACATATTGAGGGGGGTGACGTGTTGTGTAAACTCCTCCATTATGAACCGGGCTCTTGCGATGACAGGCTCTAAAGCTCGCATTTGCTTGGCTATCATTATAGGCCTCGTCACTTTCAAGTATTGGTTCACCTGGAACACCAAAAAGTTTAAAAATTATAAGTGCACAAGCAGCGCCTCGCGGTTTCCCCCGCATAAGTTACGGGATAAAAAGTCCTATGTGTTAATTCTGGTTATAAACTATCTATCTGTGTGCCAAATTCCATCCAAATCCGTTGAGCACTTTTTGCGTGAAAGAGTAACAAACATCCACCCATCCATCCTCACAAGCATTCGCATTTATAATATTACTAGCCGCGCCCCGCGGTTTTACCGCATAAGTTTCGATCCCGTGGGAATATCGGGATAAAATTTATCCTATGTGTTAATCCTGGTTAGCTACCTTCAACTTTCTGACTAACTGACCGACTACTTAATTTTGACAATTCAAAAGTGCCTGTAATGGTTTAATTGAAATAAATGCTTTGAGTTTGAGTGATTTATAAACTATCTGTGTACCTCAACCGAATCCGTCTAGTAGTTTGTGCGTGAAGAAGTAACAAAACAAACACACTAACAAACTTTCGCCTTTACAATATTAGTGTGATAACGATAAGGTAGGAAGTAGGATTATGCAGGGGAGTTCGTTGAGCCACTTCTTTCCTACTAAAGCACTAGCACGTGGTGAAGGACCGCCATTTTGGGGTAGGTACCATCGCGGTCTTTTCCGCCTGATCACTTAAATTTTTTTTCGCTTAAATCCTGCGGCGGCGCCAAGCGACGGCCTCTTAGAGCGAGGCCATACGAGGCGTTAACGGTGCGGTGCGGCACCGCACCGTTAACGCATCGTGTGTTGTGGTGTGGCAGGTATGTGCCTTTAAAAAGAAATTACCCTAGTTATTGGACACCACCCAAACTTTTTGGTGGTGACAGGATCGGTGACTGCCATCCACGTCATGGCCAGAATCCTTGGAAACGTGGTGTGCGGTTCTCCCATCATTACCCCTGGAGTGTTGACCAGAGCTTCCAAGTCAGGTTCTGCTTCCAACATGGACGTTTCGACCAGTAACTTAGTGCGAACCAGAGCTGTGATCAGATCCGTGACGATTGTGCCGTCGTCGCCTTCTAAATTTCTGTAAAACAGGATAAGGAATGTATTTGAGGGGCTTTTTTTTTGTGGATGGGAAATCATCAAATGACCCTTCCCGCTCTGGGTGGAGCGGAAGGGAGTGTCAGACTCTTACTGACTAAAACCCACCCGTGTTCCTTCCTTAGCCCTTTATGTTCCGGGGTAGCGGTAACCCTTTCGGACAATCCCGCAACTATATGCTGACATCTCTTTGAGGCGCGCGTGGAATACATACGCGCCGTCCGGCACTAGGGGGGTAATGGCTGATCTTTGCGTTATGCTCGTGAACGGGTGCTGCTTGTGGTGACTGGTCGTCTTGCTGTTCATGGTTTTATTGTTGTAGTAATAACTTGTTTATTTATTTTACTTCGATGTTCCTAGTTTATCATTTGTAACGTCAAGTGACAGCTATGTAAACATAACCCAGCATTGCATAAATATGTAAGCTGTCACGCCCTTACCTGATGACTTTTATTGAGGCAGTAAGTTTTTTTTTGGTTTACATTTTTTTTTTATTGCTTGAATACGTATAGTGTTTATTGTATTTGTTGGTATATTGGCGTGGCTAGCTAACCTATGGCAAATAATTTAATTTAATGTTCTGTAATGTTAATTACTTTGCATACTTAGTATTGTATAAAATCAATTATTTTCTAACTGAACCGACAGCTGTGCTGC
Source organism: Amphipoea oculea (assembly GCA_945859645.1). Classification (NCBI taxonomy): domain Eukaryota; kingdom Metazoa; phylum Arthropoda; class Insecta; order Lepidoptera; family Noctuidae; genus Amphipoea; species Amphipoea oculea. The sequence continues at coordinate 16,733,516 of OX243865.1, read as the reverse complement.
TGGGGAGTTTGTTCCGCCACTTCTTCTCCCCAACGAAAGCACTAGGAAGTGGTGAAGGGCGGGCGTTTTGGGGGACTGTCTTTTGTAATTTTGACGTTCGAAAAGTGCTGGAAAAGGAAAAGAAAAAATAAAGAAAAGAAGAGTAAGACTACCTCAGAAGTTCCAGCATCAGCCGAGCAACTTTGCCCGAAGCTGGCCGCATGTATCCAATGCAGTCGGTCGGGATACTCCTGGACGGAGAAGCAGCCTCCGTCTCGAAGGCCGAGGCCAGTTCCCTTTGCCTCATATCCTCGGCAGCCAGCCAGTCCAACGTCAGCACTGACCTATAGGCCGCTATCCCGGAGATGGTTGATTTTGTGACATTTAGAGGGCTGTAGTAATAATCTTCGGCTTTGCACTATAATTGGTAGAGGTATGATTACATTTTGGATGATTGATTGCTTATTAATAGAATAGAATAGGTGCACAACATTTGTGTATGAATAAATGAAAATAACTGAATGATTAAAAAAATAATGAAAACGGCTAAATGGAAAAAATGAATGAGTGACGAGTGTTGGTGTTCAAGTGTTTATTTAATTGCTGTTATAAATATGTTTCGTGTCATCGGACACTTTTTATTTTACTGACACGTACGGTTCCGATAAGGCTCCCTGCGAATAAAACCCCTTTTATTACCTTGATACATAGGGATTAAGCAGGCTTCTCGTGGGACGATGGTTTTTGGCGTTATGACAATATAATATTATTATGTATAGTCCGGTTTCTAAATTTTCCAAATATGTAAACAACAATGGCCGCTCAAAATTGAATAAAATCGATATACGAAACATTTTTTAAACAAACATTAAGTACCTACTTAAAATAAATGTTCTTATAAATCGATTTTATTAAATTTCGAGCGGCCATTGTTGTTTACCTACATCTTTGGCAAATTTAGAAACGCCGGACCTTAGGTAGCTGCTAGCGTAGGGCTTAATGTCCTGGTTTCAAGCATTATCTCCCGGACCCTGGTGTCCTGGCCCATATGTCATTTGTCCCGGATTAGAAGTTAGGGCACGATTTCCGACCACGAATTCCTTCGTAGGTACCTAACCCTGTCCCAGGTAGGGTAGGATGCAAAATTTTTCGAACACGTTCCGCTTGCTCTTAAACTTGACGTTTTCTTAATTCTAGCTTGCGTATCTGTGTATGCGCAGCGCAGTCATCCACCAACTAAATGTCTATTCTGTGTACCTATGTGTGCGTAGAAGCGAGCAAACCGCGGGTTGTCCTAGGTCATGGGCAACGGTCAGTTTTTTTTATATATTATTCACTGCGGGGTAATTGCGTAACACACACATAACATAACAATAGGCATGACTCATGACTTTCATTTTGACAGTTCAGCAACATTCATTGCGTTATTTAGGTTGTTGAAAAGACAAATTTTTCGAACATGAAACAATGAAGCAATGGAACAATGAGTACATATCCTTCAAAATGATTCAGATTGTGATCGAAAGCGTCTGGTCCCGGAGGTTATTAATTTACACAAAGCACACACAATAACATACTTATTTCGATTCGGACAGAAACAAAACGATGTTACTTTGATAGCGGTTGGCGGGAGGTTAAATAACAGAAACATTAAAAAACAACACAAATAATCTCTACCTATCTGAAGAGTTAGTTTGTTTAAACGTGCTAAACTAGAACTACCGGTGGGATTTCAAAAAATATTTTTGCATTAAATAGCCTAATTTCTGAGGATGGCTATATAGGCTATTTCACATCACACTACACCTTTAGTAGCCGAGCAAAAAAAAAAATCAGAACGAAAGCGAAAACGAAGCAATAGAGCGGGCAGGCGATGCGATGCGACGGGATGGGTCGCCGGGGGAACAAGAAATTTCAAGGGGATGAAGTCGCGGGCAGAAGCTAGTCTTTTAATATAATTATTATAAAGATAAAGGACATAATGCGTACGTGACTGGCAGTGGGAATTAATGACATAAGATTCTTCAAGCACTTACCTAATCAATCTAAATGTACTTACTCCTCGTTACTCATTGTTTGAAAGCCAATCGTGGAATATATATGTACTATACAGGGTCAAAATTAAATTACCTAGCGAAACTGCAGACGTGATAGGTGTCTGCATCGATATCTAAACACGATTAAAATAAAAAAAATATTCGAGGTTCTTTTTAGGGGTCAATCCCCGCTGGTAGTTTTGTTACTTACTTGAAGTAGGTATGAGTTGAGAAAATTATGTTCTATTGTGTTTAGTTACGGACATTAGTCGACGTCTGTGAAGTTTATAAAAAAAAAACCGGCCAAGTTCGAGTCGGACTCGCCCATGAAGGGTTCCGTAGCAGCAAGTAACATAATATAAAAGTTCTTGTAGTTCGTTGTAACTTTGTGAAAGGTAAATTGCGGTTTTCGATTTATGACGTTTTAAAAAAAAAACTACTTACTAGATCTCGTTCAAACCAATTTTCGGCGGAAGTTTACATGGTAATGTACATTATATATATTTTTTTAATTTTATCATTCTCTTATTTTAGAAGTTAGAGGGGGGGACACACATTTTACCACTTTGGAAGTGTCTCTCGCGCAAACTATTCAGTTAAAAAAAAAATTATATTAGAAACCTCAATATCATTTTTGAAGACCTATCCATAGATACCCCACACGTACAGGTTTGATGAAAAAAAATTTTTGGAGTTTCAGTTGTAAGTATGGGGAACCCCAAAATTTATTGTTTTTTTTTCTATTTTTGTGTGAAAATCTTACTGCGGTTCACAGAATACATCTACTTACCAAGTTTCAACAGTATAGTTCTTATAGTTTCGGAAAAAAGTGGCTGTGACATACGGACGGACGGACAGACAGACAGACAGACATGACGAATCCATAAGGGTTCCGTTTTTTGCCATTTGGCTACGGAACCCTAAAAACTGATTATTAAACTGATATTTCAATAGAATACACTAATTGCGGTCGATGATCCCACAAAAAAAAGTCGTTTTTTTTTAACACGTTTAGATATTGATAGCTAGCTAGCTAATTTAATTGGACCCTGTAGTACAGACACCAGCACATCAAGCTACCCGAAAGTGTAAAATTTTCCCAATCTATTATGAACCTAATAATTTAGCGATAAAGTTGAAAATCTATTAAAGAAATTTGACAGATTGTAGTGGCTTGATGTGCTGGCGACTGTACAAAGCTCCTTGAAGCCAACACAAATAATACCAGGCAAAGATAAGGCAAAAAAATATTATGTAAGTAAGTACAGTCGCCAGCACATCAAGTTACTACACTTTGACCTTGAACGCCTTATGAGCAACAACAGCGAGAATCGTGCGAAAGAGATAAATAGCTTTTTGTCTGTTCTTACTTGTAATGTTTCGTGCTGCAGTGCGGACGTGAGAGTGTGTGCGTATGCGCGTCGTCGTGTAGAATAAAATATTGTGCGATAAGAAATAGCGTCGCAAGTTGAATACTTGATTCGAATCGAAATAATGGCATGGTAATAAAAGCAAGCGGCCCGCGCAATGCCTAAAATAGATAATTATGAAAACTTATAATCAATATTTTTTATTTAAAGTATCTTTTATTTAATCCTTTATTTTTACATATTTGTTGGAAAATTACCTGAGTATTAAGTAGGTATTACCTACTCATATTACATTTAAACAGGTAGGTAAATATGGTATACACCGTTACATTATTGACTAGCGAAATTTCACGCTCTCGATGAATATTGTTAAGTAGACAGGTAGGTATAATATGATGTAAGAAAAACATTTCTTTTTTTGGTTTTAATGACCCTTCCGGGTTTTTTTACCTACTTACTAACGGACTGGCGGTCACCTGTTTTAGCGCGGTTCTTGCTCTTTTATTCCATTTTTACGAAATTAATTTCTGAAAACCCATAACACAATCTCTGCTTGAAATTTGAAAAAAATATGGATACTTACTCCATCACGAACGTGTGTGAAGTTTAGCCAATTAATTATACCTACAAAAAGGCTTTTGTCATTCCGTCGTGTTTGAGATCGTTTCGTCCGCTACACGATCTTATTACTCAAACAATAAGGTTGAACGTAGTAACGGAATTACCTATACCTCAAGAAGTTTGCTTTTACATGCAAGTTCAACCTTATTGCGCTAGTTATAAGATACGATTTCAAAGGTTATTAATTTTCAAATAAAATTCTAATCAATTATTTACTATCGTTACCTACTTTACATCCTAAATCTATACTAAGACTGTTTGTTTGTTTGGTTGAACGCGCTAATCTCAAGCAGGAACTGCTGGTTCAAATTAAAAACAACTTTTTTGAGAAAGGCTTGTCCATTTATTGACATAGGCTATATAACATCACGCTAAGATCAATAGGAGCGGAGTGTCAATGAAAAATGTTGCAAAAACTGGAAAAATGATCCCTTTGAGAGCTTCCGTTGCGTACGCTACGTAAACGGTTAAAGTTACGCAAAAATCATGTATGACAGAATTGTTCCTCTTTAAAAGTTCTAAAAAAGGTATCTTTTAACACTTTTACTCCCCAGCACCCGGCTCCCGGGTCGAGCGAGAAATTCGTTTGTGTGTCCACAACTCGGCTCCAGAGTCGTAAATATACAAGTAGATACATGTGACCATGTGGGCACACGAACGAATTTCTCGCTCGACCCGGGAGCCGGGTGCTGGGCAGTGAAAGTGTTAAGGTTGACTCACTATAATCCATGGTAATCAAATTTGTTCTAAAATAATGCATTATTTGCGAAGGTGTTACATGATACTAATCCTTATCCAAATAAATACGCTATTCACAAGTATTTAATTTTAACAAAATTGCCCTTGACATTATATTTTGATTTCAATGAATATCTTAATGGAAACCCATGTCCTTTTCTGTAAAAGGATGTCAGTTCCCATAGGAACCTATTCCTATGGGAACTCGGGTGAAGCCACATAAAATGCGAAAGTGAGTTTATTTGTTACGCTTTCAGTTTTCACGCAGTGGCGTAGCTAGCCATAATGGGGCCCCATATCAAAATATCTTGGCGGGGTCTTTTGCAAAAAGGACGGTGACGTTTTTTTAACTAAATAAATATACCGTCGCGGCCTCCCGTATGATAGATACGGCAGTAGCTAACCCCCCTACTTTTGGCGCATAACTACACAACCGACCATCATGGAATTTTGCATACCTAATTACCTACCTATCAGAAAAGGATATAGGATAGGTTCCTACGGGAACGCGTGTGAAACTGCGGGAAAAATATCAAAATAAATGCGGAATAACAATCATAATATTTTTATTTATAAACATAACTTATAAAAAACATAAAAACAAATATACTTATAAATAAAACCAAACTACACAATAGATTAAAATTTTCTGTAACTTATTATGTGAATAAAGATTTTTTTTTTATTGTCTGCACAGCTAGGGACCTTCAGGCCCCGGACCTTTGGAAGGCGTTATTATTGGCGACACGGCACGACAGGGGATTTTTGTAATACCCACAGATGATTTCGAATCTAATTTAACACTGTTAACACTCACATTTCATTGTTACGTCACCGCCTGCTTTGGCATATTTCAACACGTTCTGCCATGCCGAATTGTGAACGCTAACCATGATAAAATAAGATCTCAAATAATTTTCGCTTACTAAAATCCCTTGTCGTGCCGTCCCGCTAGTGGGTGACGGCCGTAACTTAAATTATCACCAACAATAGTAAAGGAAAAATTCTCAAGAATATAAAAATGGTGCGAAAAGAAGTATTCAATTTGAATTTACAGTAATTATCATACTATCTTTACCACATTATTAGAAGAATTATCAATTCTAATATTATAAAATGCGAAAGAACTTTGTCTATGCCTTTGCGGCCAAACCGCTAGGCAATTGTGATGAAAAATATGGAGATAGTTTGAAGCCTGAGGAAGGACATGGAGCAATATAATCTTAACCTTTTTATTTTTAAATATTCATATAACTGAAAACTTAACAAATACCTACTTACTATAAATTAAAATATACTTTCAACAAAATGTGTTTGCCCAGTCAAAATTATAAAACTCTAGGCAAAAACTTATGCGCCTGGGTCATTATGAACTTCTTAGCAGGGCGGCGGCATTTCTTACCGGCGTCCTTCAGGCGCCTCCTGACTGTGTCCATTGATATCTAAAACAAAGAAAATTTTGTCAATTACTTATGAGAAATTGTACGGGCCAATTTAACTAATCTGCATTCGCGATTTATTTGCCAAAAATATAAACAAAAATGAGTTTATGGAAAAATAACTTTAACCGGTCAAGCAGCGCGCGTCGCTCATTGGCGACGAAACAATAGAAAATCAATTGTGTCTCATTAGCGGAGCTTGACAGATTAAATCCTACACATAACACAATGAAGTTACAATAATTATTTTTTTTACGCTACAACTTTAACTTTTTCAATAGTGCTAGTCACTCTGAAATCAACTTAATTGCCATTAAAATAAAGTTGATATTTGTTTAACTTGAAATAATATTAATTTGAAACATAAGTTTGAATAGACTTTAAATAAGTATGGGACGGTTAAAAATATTCTTCAAAATACACAAATAAACAATCTGTCGAATTGAGAACTTCCACCTTTGTAGAGGTGGGCTGTAAGCTATGGTTGTAAAGAACTGAAGATTTAACTAATAGTATTAATAGTAATAACATTCACTAAGTCTGGCCGAGCATTGGCTGCGCGGTGTGCGTAAAACCGGTTTGAATGAGCGCCGAGCTGGCCGTGCGTCCTTCCAACTACATTTTTGTCTATTAGTGTGGGTCCTGAGTGATGGCGGCGCACCGCGTATGGCGGATTGCGGAGCGGATTTACTCGTCGATACCTGTCCTTGGTGCACGCGGGAAATTGATGCGTGCGCGCGTGTTTCGTTTATTTTCCTTTGGTTTTTATAATGTCGATATCAAAACTCAAACGTTTATAATATTTAGAAAGAAGCAGTTTCTTTACCGATGATCTATATTTTTTTGTGATAAAAAAAGAAAGCAGGAAATTCTATCTACAGAATAAAGAAGCGGTGAATACGTTAGACTACATCTATATGAAGAATTAAGACATCCAAATGAGAGGCTTTTCCATCACTGCAGTGACATCAGGAAAGTCTTCATTCAAATTAATTTGCGACATTTCACTTCACTATCTGCGAGTAAAAGTCAAAATACGCGTATTGATGAGCGCACCCGCCAGTTAGGATTACCATTTAGAAATTTGAAAAGTCCTGACAAAAAGCCTGACATTTCAATAAAAGTCCGGACATTTTAGACACAAAATCCAAACATTAACCACTTAGTTACAGTGGCATGGTAGCAGACCGTCGTGAAAGGATCCCAAAAAAAAAGAGCTGAAAAATATAAAAATTAATATTTATACCAGAAACTAGCGACATGTTTGATCATTTTACGTAAAACTATTTTTATTTTGAAGAAAATATTATGTTTATGCCAAAAAATCCGGACAAATTAAAGAGCCGGACAAAGTCCGGTCAAGCTCAAATGTGTTAAATATTTGTTTAATGCGCCGTTCATTCCGCCTGCGCGGTGCGGTTGCCAATTTGTGGGGATTTCCCCAAGCTGCGGGGAATCTCAACACCGTTGGGTATTTTGTGTTAAAATTTTTCCGGTAAATTCCAGGCTCAATTTTTTTTATGGCAGCATTACGTCATTTCAACGATTCTTCGGGGCTGCGTTCCGTTTGAATCTATTGATTTTTGGTATAGAAATGAGTTTATTTTATGAAATATTTTTGTGGGAATCAGCCAATCAGAATTTTGCTCTCCCCAAATTCGGGGATTTTCACCTATGATTTTGGGGAATCTAGAAAATAGGCATTGGCAACGCTGCTTAGGATGCACACTTAGGTAGTAGGTATTATTTTAATCAATTTTGTTATTCACTGTTTATGAAAACCATGTTTTATGTTAGTGATGAATAGAGATCGGATATTCAGATGCATATTTACCTAAAGTGAATTTTTAGCGCTGAAATTTGGAAGCGGCTCCTTAATATATTTTTTCTTAAAAAAAATCCCGGGATGCCAGGAACACCCGAAATGCATAACTAAGTAGTCGGGTGTATAGTATGGAAGGAAGGAACTACATAAATAAAATTATTCTAAATAACATATGTAGTCCGTTATCTTATCTTGACGTTGTTTGCTATTGCAGTTTGGTATCTGCCTACCTACTTTTCAATATTAGGTAGGTAGAAATGCATCCGATTCTACATAGTATAATCATACATGTATAGTCGGAAAAAAACAAAAAAATCCGGAATCGCGGGATTTTGATGATCGATACAAAAGTGCATTCCATATAAGCCAACTTTTGAAAGTAAATAAATAATTATACATCCAATTCTATAATCAGAACCTCGGAATCGCCAGATTTTTTAGATACAAAAGCGCATTCCATATTAGCCAATTTCTCAACTTTAGGTGAATATGCATCCGAATATCCGATCTCTAGTGATGAATAAGTTAAGGTGATAGGTAAGTGTGATTACAAGCTACACATGGACTCACGCTGTACGAAGTAGAGGTCACTCGTGTGCTTAGAAAAGGATCGGCAGAGTGTGCAGCGACCATAGCCGCATCGTCTGCCGCCATAGTGGCCCTCGCGTAGAGTTGGCTTCTATGCTTCCGCATTCTTCCCACCGCCGAAGAGCCAGAAGTAAACTGTTTTTTTCTGGAACGAGAAATATAGCTATAGTTTTTTTGCCCATTATTACTCAATTACTATAGGCAAAGAGATCATTGATTTTTAGACCATTTTTACATGTAGGTAATTTTCTCTTGGGTCTGACACTTTAAAAGCCCTGTTTTGAATGTTCTTTATGCCTGATCGTTACGATTTCATTATATTATGTAGACTATGTATTCCTCTTTTGTATTACGTAACAACATTTGTCCTATCTCTATACAATAAAAACTTTCTAGAACATTAACTCACTTAAATCGAACTTAGCCATGTTTTCATTATACAAAATTTTTTCTATCTCTAAAACCCGTGGACAACAAACTAGAATATCATTTATAAACATAATACTCTCAATTGACACTAAAATCACGCAAATATTCCTATAAACAAAAAACCTCGTTTTCAAGTTACGTAATTATTCTATCATTTTTCTTCACATTAAAATTCTCAAAAATTCTACGTTAAATATTCCTATCAGATACTAACACGAAAACTAATAATAAAAACAAGTTAGAAAGCTAATTAGAACAATACAAAATACCTACTTAAATCTTATTTTATTAGAAATTCAAATCTTACTCAGGAAAACAGTAATAGTCCGTATCAACTTACGCCCTGGAGCGCGGATAGGGTCATAAGAGTCATAATTACTATCCTATTATATTCCTATTCTATCACTTTTACACTATTCTAAATTATTTATCACTTTGCTGATCTAAAAACTCAGTCAAATATTCACTATTCGCACGCCCAGCGTTCGTTACTGTGCGTAATTGCGTAGGTATTTACTTTAAAATCCAATCACAACCTACTGTAATAACTTTTGTTTACAATGTTCCATGACTAAATGGAATCAAAATCAGTTCATCCAATTCTGTTTACTTATGTATAACTCTGAATTTAAGCTTTCACGGTTACCTACACTACATTTTATATGACGCTTGAAACAGCGCGCAGCGTTAAACCTAAAAACTTACAATATCGGGAACTCATTAGGAAAGAACACAAAGAAGATACCTACCTACCTATCCCTTCTGTTAACTTAATCCGAAAATTCTATAGTAAAACACTATTGACCCTTGTTTCAATAGTAACCTTTGTTTATTTTAATTTAAAAATTATAATTACAAAAAGTATTACTCACCGTTATGCCCGTCTGCCGACAAATATCAATCACAATTCACACGGCAACCACTTAATCTAAGGGCTATGATGCGCTCCGTTTCAATGTGTGTCAACTCAGGCGGCATTCTTGTTGACTTCGATTTTATATTATTATTTAAACGCACAGCCCAAATATGCACAGCACAGTTGCACACGACGCAGTTGCTGTTGTTACGACTCCAAGGGACGTAATGAATAAAAATAAAGTAATAAACAAACGTTCGGGAAAACCCGGGAGCGGTGGCGGACGCGCAAGGGCATGTGGGTGTGGCTTATTCCTAGTGAGACATGATAATTGGCTCCCAATTATCAGTATGTGCAACCATTGGACAATTTTAGAAACGTTGAAAACTCCACCAATCATGCCAAGGATACTTTCTTTCTAACACTATACGGCGCGTCGTAGTTATAGATATGTATAGAGTTTACTTTGATGTGCTGCTGTCTGTACCTTTGAAAAAAGTATTAACATTTTTGGAGAAACTTTTTCAATTCGCTCTTCTTTATAAAAGTAGAATGACTGTTTAAATGAGTTTAGAAATATTCTGTGTTACGTGAAAATTGAAACATTCTGATATTTCTAGTGGATTTGGTTTTGCTCTCGTAATACTAGACTTTTCCAAGGTTAGGCGCAAAAGATATGAGCGAGGACGAAGATGGTGCAGCATTTTACGGTAGGTATTCGAAAATATATTGCGAATCTGACTCATAGTTAGTAGTAGAAGGACACTGTTTTTACCCGACTACGGAGGGGATTTTATTTTAACCGGTATGTATGTATATTTCATCCCCGTTTTCCCCTTTTTCCTAGTTCCCTCATAACTTCAAAAGTACTTATAATAATTTGACAAAAATGAAGTCTCGTTATAGGTCTAAAAAAAAAATGTGATTTTCATATGGATTGACAATTTGACATTGCCATATGAAAATCACAATTTTTAATTTTTTTTATGCCATGAGACTCCGGTAGACCTATAGAAGCGTCTTGAGCGTCCGCTTAGGCTATGTGACGTCACACTAAATTCAATATGGATCCCTCTAGTCTAGAGGATATAAAGTAATGAATTTAAAAATAAATATTTTGGGATGGTGCCTTGTTGGGTATCAAATGAAAAGGCTTATTAGCACATTTCAAAAATATAAATATTAAGTACTGAAATAATCCCCAAAATAATTAAATAAAAAATAAGTTTAAAAACTAAAACCCGACTACTGAAAAGGATGAAACAAGAAATGTACCTTCCCGTGGTCGCATGTAGCTATAGTAGATAGCTTATAAGTACGTTAGTACAGTGGCTAAAAAATCGAAGACATTATGTGACATCTACCAATCCGCACTTGTGCCCGCGTGGTAGATTACAGCCCATTCCCTCTCAAAGAGAAGAGGCCTGTGTCCCACCAGTGGGAACATTATAGGCTGATTTTGCTTATGCCGTTTGCTTAAACAACAAATAGTAATACAATATCGTTTAATCCAAGTAGGAACGTACGTATCCATATTTATTCTTTTAGGTATTTGCCATAGGTATTTGCAATGTGATAAGATTTAATATTAAATATGGCGTACCTACTGACATAACACTGTAGGTACATGATTGTGAATTAGGGGCTTCCCCTAAATTGTGTAGGTACAGACGCCAGCACATCAACCTACTACAATCTGTCAAATTTCTTCAATAGATTTTCAACTTTATCACTGAATTATAAGGTTCAAAGTTGATTGGAAAAATGTGACAGTTAGGTGTAGCTTGATGTGCTGGCGTCTGTACAAGACTTACGAATATTCTTCCATATATAATTTACAGACAAATTGATGCGATAGGTAGGTACGTACAAATAATCGCTTTTATCATCCCTGAGTCACGCAAGAACGAAACAGGTAAGAAACGTGTAAATACGTGCGTAGTAAGTAGACTTTAAGAGGTGGTCATCCGGGGAAGTACCTACCCATCATAATCAGCCCATCATAATGAGCACTAAGTATCATAATGAGGCTCACGTCATTAGAAGCCTGAATGTCACCCTAAGGGTAATGGAGAGGGCTATGTTTGGAGTTTCCCTACGTGATCTTATCAGAAATACTTAAATTCGTAGGAGGAACAAGGTAACCGACATAGCCAGGGGAGTGGGCAGGGCATATTCCTCGCAGAACGGATGGCCGATGGGGCCGAAAGGTTCTTGCATGGCGACCGCATACCGGAAGACCTAGCGTTGGAAAGCCTACCACAAGATGGACCGATGACCTCGTGAAGGCAGCAGGAATCCGCTGGATTCGAGAAGCACAAAACCGGTTCAAGTGGCGATGCTTGGGGGAGGTCTATGACCAGCAGTGGACGTCTTTCGGCTGAAATGATGACGATAATGAGTGGTGACCACATACCATCAAGTGGCCCAGTCAGGGCAACCTGTTTAATATGATTAACAAGGAATAACATATAATAGCTATGGTACATATCTCGCTTTTTGGTTAAACAAAGACAAAATAACACAGTATAGCAGCTAAATTGCAAATTTTGTTATCTAGAAATGTTTGATAGCTCTTCTTACAGAGGTTTAGATATTGTGATGCGAAGGAATGAGAAACAAGCTACGGTAAAAGTACGAATGTACGGATGGCAGGTCAAAGACAAGATGAATGAAAGGACTGTGTGTAACCTGAGAATCTGAGATGATCGGCGGGGCCATTCCGCTCAATTAGGCCGACTTTTATTTGCAAATGGTAATGACATTTGGTGTGTGTTGATTGCAATAATAAATTAAATAAAGGTGTTATACTTTTTTAGATAGCGGCGCCATACGTAAAAACATGTAAGAAATGTCATATAAAGTAAAAAAGAATGCAGCTATGATATTTAATTTATTATTAGCGTATATTCGCCGTTAGTGGATTTCCGCGGATTGACCCGGCGGCGAACGTTTTGCGTTTTGTATAACACGTCTTTCTATGGAAGAGCGGACTCTCCTAACACAGGCACTATCAGCCTAAAAGGAGGATCCAATCAAAAATTTTGTTTATACCTAAACTTGTTGTATCAATACACACACACACACACACACAGGCCTGATGGTCTAGTGGTTAGTGACCCTGACTGCTATGCCGGAGGTCGTGGGTTCGATTCCCACCCAGGACAAATGTTTGTGTGATGAGCACGATCATTTGTTCTGTGTCTGGGTGTAATTTATCTACAATATGTATGTATTTAGAAATATATAAGTACGTTTATCAGTTGTCTAGTACCCCATAACACAAGCTCTGCTTAGCTTGGGACTAGATGGCGTTGTGTGATAGTTGTGGAATATTATTATATTATATTATATATTATATTAATAAACCATTTTTATTTAATTTTATTGTAAACTAGCTTCTGCTTGCGACTTCGTCCGCGTGAAATTTCACCCTCCCTCGATTCACCCTCTTAGGAGTGGAATTTCGAAAAACTCTTTCTTAGTGGATACCTACTCTTCACAAAGAGCACACCCACCAAATTGCATGTCTCTAGGACCAGCGGTTTAGGCTGTGCGTTGATATATCAGCCAGTCAGGACTTTGAATTTTATATACTACTAGCTGCCCCCCGCGGTTTCACCCGCCTAAGTTTCGATCCCGTGGGAATATCGGGATAAAAAGTAGCCTATGTCCTTTCCCGGGACTCAAACTATCTATACCAAATTTCATCTAAATCGGTTCAGCGGTTTGAGCGTGAAGAAGTAACAAACATATAAACACACACACACACACTCACAAACTTTCGCCTTTATAATATTAGTGTGATTAGTGTGATATACGAGTAGATTCTGAAGTGACAGCTGATAGAAATGGTACAAAGTCTTGCCTCGCAGAGTGGTGATGACTGAATTAATAAGTAGGTACAAGGTTAACTCGCGACTGTACACACAAGTAATCCCAATTTTCCAGGTATTCACAATGGAAATAAAAGCCAAAATTTTATCGCTCCATAAAAGTTTCAATGTGTAGGTAACGAAACAGCGGGTTGCGTGCAAAAAAATTGACAATATCCATTAACACAAACACAGGTGTTCGGAACACATAAAAAACCGAGTGTGCTTATGACCACACGACTGAAGTGAAACTTCAAACGTATTTGGCTATGAGAGGAAGAAAGAAAGAAAATGTGCGCGCGCACTGCTTTCTCTTGCTTATATCCCCCACTCAACTCCCGTTCGCCTCGCCCGTAGCCCGTAGACATTGGTCGTACTTGCAAAATCGAGTACCAGGGCTTCCAAGTACGTCCACCTAAAGAAACCAGGGCCTAAAACCAGGGCTCGAGATACTTTCAAGTATTTTCTATCTGCATCGAAAATTGATCCATTATTTCATACAAATAAGAAGTACAATCGCGTAATCAAACAAAAGCCCTGTTGGAAGTAAAAAGTACTTGCATAGGAAATTGACCCGTGAATTCCTATAAATAAGGAGCACAATCGCGTTTACAAATAAATACTTTTACAAACCATTAAAGTAAAAACACTTGCATAGGAAATTGTTCCGTAGACTCTTACCACACCTCGGACACTCCATACAACCCTCGCAAAATAATTACCTATTACTACTGGGATCCTGCCGTTTTGCCGAAAAGATTTTGCCAAATTTTCATTACCCAAACAAATTTTAGCAACCTTTTTTTATACCAATGCAATATTTGGAAACATTTTAGTACACAAATTTTCATTTGGTCAAATTTTTACTCGGCATAATATTACTTGGGATAATGTCATTAAGGCATTTGGTCTTTAATCAAATGATTTATTACAGCAAACAATCTTTACACAATGAACATTTAGTAAAATTTTCGCTGTGAAAAAAAAAATTTTTTTTTGGGAATTATATAATTAAAAATGGGGAATTATAAAACGAGCGAATAAAAAAAAACTTAGCGACTGACTCCGTCGACATAGGATGCAAGAGCGAGCAAAGGGCACCCCGAGGTTAGGTTTGGTTAGGTTACTTTAAACCCTTTACACAGAAATAGGGGCCCCGCGAAGCGGGGCTCCGTCGACATAGGATGCAAGAGCGAGCAAAGGGCACCCCGAGGTTAGGTTTGGTTAGGTTACTTTAAACCCTGTACACAGAAATAGGGGCCCCGCGAAGTGGGGCTCCGTCGACATAGGATGCAAGAGCGAGCGAAGGGCACCCTGAGGTTAGGTTTGGTTAGGTTACTTTAAACCCTTTACACAGGAATAGGGGCCCCGCGAAGCGGGGCTCCGTCGACATAGGATGCAAGAGCGAGCAAAGGGCACCCCGAGGTTAGGTTTGAAAAATATGTTATACCAACTGAAATATTTGACTAGATAAAAAATGGTAAAAGTACTAGTTGGTGAACAAGTTATTGTTCAAACGTTCACTTGCCAAACATAGGTTTTCGTAACAATTATTTGTAAAGAGATTTTTTGGTAAGTAATAATTTGGCAAATGAAATTATGCGAAAATTTGTTTGGGAAGTGATAATTTGGCAATTTCTTTTCGGTAAAACAAGGGAGACCCATTACTACTACATAAACAAATGACGTTTGTATACGTGCAAATGTGTGCGGGAAATCTAGTAGCGTAAAAAAAATTGGCGCGGAAAGCAATAAATTGTGTCGGGGAACCGAACGACGACGGCGGCGGCGCTGCCCGAACGTGTGCATTATTATGAAGTGACCATGTAGTTCAATTGTTTATTTATACAGTCGGGTTCGTAATGAAATAAAAACACTAAAATAGTTTAGTTTAAATGACTTATCTGTAAATAATCGGTTATTAAATTGCATGTTGTTAAAAATGCGAAATCTGACAAACAGTTTATGTAAGTACGAATTCGGAAAAGCATCACAATATCCAACCATCGTTATTAAAACCCAAATAAAACTTTTAAATCGCATAATTGTGTGTTCGTATCAGCAATACAGCGCTGCGGTTCGCGAGCGCCCTTTCTAAAGAGTCGGCGACGAATACCTCGAAGTGCGGGGTGAGGTGCGGTATCTGATATGAGGTCGAGGAATGGAGTGTCCTTTCTGGACGTAGTACTATTAAGTATTCTGTGCTCTTACTGATAAGGAGCATGATCGCATTTGCGAAAACAAACGCGGTTGTTGAACTATTTGAGTACCTACGTACTCGAGCGTCGAGCCACGACGGGCTTCCAAGTACGTCCACCTTAAGAAACCAGGGCTCGAGATACTTTCAAGTATTTTCTATCTGCATAGAAAATTGATCCATAACTTCATACAGATAAGAAGTACAATCGCGTATTCAAAAGCCCCGTTGGAAGTAAAACTACTTGCATAGGAAATTGATCAATGACTTCCTATAAATAAGGAGCAAAATCGCGTTTACAAATAAATACTTGCAAACCATTAAAGTAAAAAATACTTGCATACGAAATTGTTCCGTAGACTCTTACTGATAAGGAGCATGATCGCATTTGCGAAAACTAACGCGGTCGAGTACCTACGTATTTGAGCGAGTAGCCGTATAAGATACTTTATAGTCTTGCAAGTATTTTGAGTCGGTACCTGGTGTAAAAACCTGGTCGCGTAAATACGTACCTTCCCTACTCGCCTGATCACACTTTTCGTAACGCTTACGTCACGCGTTCGCCAGCTTACTCTCCAAGTCAAGTGTGCGTAAAGAAGTTTCACTTCAATAATTTTGACACAACAAAAATCGAATTTGACAATCGCGACTCGTCGACACGTGGTACTTATTTGCCCTACCCCGTGAATTGTTTTTTAGAGCCGCAAGCGCGAAAGGGGGGGGGGGGGGGGGGCATGGCGTGTTTTTTAAGGAATTTTTCACTTTTTGTATGGAAAATATGAAAAATGATTGCCTACATGTTGAGTTTCAGGAGTTTATGGGCTTTATAAAGGGGGTCGAAATTTTCATTATTTTTGCGATAGGACGCACCATTTTCGAGATATAAACAAAAGAAAAAAAAAAGATACAGACAGTACTATTTTTGCACCTGAAGGCGAGGTGTTGGTGTGAATTTCTATTCATGACAACTAATTTTATTCCACACCTTTTTAATTGCGATTAAAAATAGACAAATTAAATAAAATAAAAAACCGAGTGTGCTTATGACCACACGACTGAAGTGAAACTTCAAACGTATTTGGCTATGAGAGGAAGAAAGAAAGAAAATGTGCGCGCGCACTGCTTTCTCTTGCTTATATCCCCCACTCAACTCCCGTTCGCCTCGCCCGTAGCCCGTAGACATTGGTCGTACTTGCAAAATCGAGTACCAGGGCTTCCAAGTACGTCCACCTAAAGAAACCAGGGCCTAAAACCAGGGCTCGAGATACTTTCAAGTATTTTCTATCTGCATCGAAAATTGATCCATTATTTCATACAAATAAGAAGTACAATCGCGTAATCAAACAAAAGCCCTGTTGGAAGTAAAAAGTACTTGCATAGGAAATTGACCCGTGAATTCCTATAAATAAGGAGCACAATCGCGTTTACAAATAAATACTTTTACAAACCATTAAAGTAAAAACACTTGCATAGGAAATTGTTCCGTAGACTCTTACCACACCTCGGACACTCCATACAACCCTCGCAAAATAATTACCTATTACTACTACATAAACAAATGACGTTTGTATACGTGCAAATGTGTGCGGGAAATCTAGTAGCGTAAAAAAAATTGGCGCGGAAAGCAATAAATTGTGTCGGGGAACCGAACGACGACGGCGGCGGCGCTGCCCGAACGTGTGCATTATTATGAAGTGACCATGTAGTTCAATTGTTTATTTATACAGTCGGGTTCGTAATGAAATAAAAACACTAAAATAGTTTAGTTTAAATGACTTATCTGTAAATAATCGGTTATTAAATTGCATGTTGTTAAAAATGCGAAATCTGACAAACAGTTTATGTAAGTACGAATTCGGAAAAGCATCACAATATCCAACCATCGTTATTAAAACCCAAATAAAACTTTTAAATCGCATAATTGTGTGTTCGTATCAGCAATACAGCGCTGCGGTTCGCGAGCGCCCTTTCTAAAGAGTCGGCGACGAATACCTCGAAGTGCGGGGTGAGGTGCGGTATCTGATATGAGGTCGAGGAATGGAGTGTCCTTTCTGGACGTAGTACTATTAAGTATTCTGTGCTCTTACTGATAAGGAGCATGATCGCATTTGCGAAAACAAACGCGGTTGTTGAACTATTTGAGTACCTACGTACTCGAGCGTCGAGCCACGACGGGCTTCCAAGTACGTCCACCTTAAGAAACCAGGGCTCGAGATACTTTCAAGTATTTTCTATCTGCATAGAAAATTGATCCATAACTTCATACAGATAAGAAGTACAATCGCGTATTCAAAAGCCCCGTTGGAAGTAAAACTACTTGCATAGGAAATTGATCAATGACTTCCTATAAATAAGGAGCAAAATCGCGTTTACAAATAAATACTTGCAAACCATTAAAGTAAAAAATACTTGCATACGAAATTGTTCCGTAGACTCTTACTGATAAGGAGCATGATCGCATTTGCGAAAACTAACGCGGTCGAGTACCTACGTATTTGAGCGAGTAGCCGTATAAGATACTTTATAGTCTTGCAAGTATTTTGAGTCGGTACCTGGTGTAAAAACCTGGTCGCGTAAATACGTACCTTCCCTACTCGCCTGATCACACTTTTCGTAACGCTTACGTCACGCGTTCGCCAGCTTACTCTCCAAGTCAAGTGTGCGTAAAGAAGTTTCACTTCAATAATTTTGACACAACAAAAATCGAATTTGACAATCGCGACTCGTCGACACGTGGTACTTATTTGCCCTACCCCGTGAATTGTTTTTTAGAGCCGCAAGCGCGAAAGGGGGGGGGGGGGGGCATGGCGTGTTTTTTAAGGAATTTTTCACTTTTTGTATGGAAAATATGAAAAATGATTGCCTACATGTTGAGTTTCAGGAGTTTATGGGCTTTATAAAGGGGGTCGAAATTTTCATTATTTTTGCGATAGGACGCACCATTTTCGAGATATAAACAAAAGAAAAAAAAAAGATACAGACAGTACTATTTTTGCACCTGAAGGCGAGGTGTTGGTGTGAATTTCTATTCATGACAACTAATTTTATTCCACACCTTTTTAATTGCGATTAAAAATAGACAAATTAAATAAAATAAAAAAATTAATTACACGAAATTGTTCCGTAGACTCTTACTGATAAAGAGCATGATCGCATTTGCGAAAACTAACGCGCTTGAGTACCTACGTATTTGAGCGAGTAGCCGTATAAGATACTTTATAGTCTTGCAAGTCTGGTGTAAAAACCCGGTCGCATAAATACGTACCTTCCCTACTCGCCCGATCACACGTTTTCGTAACGCATTCGCCAGTTTACTCCCCAAGTCAAGCGCGCCTAAAGAAGTTTCACTTCAAAAACATACAAACAGCCGAACATAGTACCTCCTCCTTTTTGTGAAGTCGGTAAAAAATACTTGCATACGAAGTTGTTCCAAAAGGAGCATGATCGCATTTGCGAAAACTAACGCGGTTGAGTACCTACGTATTTGAGCGAGTAGCCGTATAAGATACTTAATAGTCTTGCAAGTATTTTGAGTCGGTACCCGGTGTGCGTACTTGGAAGCAAATACCTGGTGTAAAAACCCGGTCGCATATTTATGCGACCGGGACCGGGTTTTTACACCGTATTTCCAGCTATTTTTTACGTACCTTCCCTACTCGCGATCACACGTTTTCGTAACGCATTCGCCAGTTTACTCCCCAAGTCAAGCGCGCCTAAAGAAGTTTCACTTCAAAAAATTAATTACACGAAATTGTTCCGTAGACTCTTACTGATAAAGAGCATGATCGCATTTGCGAAAACTAACGCGCTTGAGTACCTACGTATTTGAGCGAGTAGCCGTATAAGATACTTTATAGTCTTGCAAGTCTGGTGTAAAAACCCGGTCGCATAAATACGTACCTTCCCTACTCGCCCGATCACACGTTTTCGTAACGCATTCGCCAGTTTACTCCCCAAGTCAAGCGCGCCTAAAGAAGTTTCACTTCAAAAACATACAAACAGCCGAACATAGTACCTCCTCCTTTTTGTGAAGTCGGTAAAAAATACTTGCATACGAAGTTGTTCCAAAAGGAGCATGATCGCATTTGCGAAAACTAACGCGGTTGAGTACCTACGTATTTGAGCGAGTAGCCGTATAAGATACTTAATAGTCTTGCAAGTATTTTGAGTCGGTACCCGGTGTGCGTACTTGGAAGCAAATACCTGGTGTAAAAACCCGGTCGCATATTTATGCGACCGGGACCGGGTTTTTACACCGTATTTCCAGCTATTTTTTACGTACCTTCCCTACTCGCGATCACACGTTTTCGTAACGCATTCGCCAGTTTACTCCCCAAGTCAAGCGCGCCTAAAGAAGTTTCACTTCAATAAAGAGTTTACTGTGCCAGCTTTATTTTACGTATCGGGAAATGATTTTAATATGCTGTCTAGCTTATTATGCCAGTTCATAACGTAAACAGCGGGGCAATTGCATAACGCACGTGCAACGCTAATGCTTTTTATTTTTAACAATATTCATTGCGTTATTTACGTTGCCCATTGGACATCGCCTGCTCGCGCTATTACTTCGTTTTTGCTCAGCATCTTGTCTGACTTTTTTTTTGGTTTTTGCTCGGCTACTAAGGGTGATGCGTGATGTAAAGATAGCCTGTAGCCTTCCTCAATAATTGGGCGATCAAATGCAAATAGAAGTTTTCAAATCCGACTGGCAGTTCCAAAGATTAGCGCGTTCAAACCAACTTTTCAGCTTTATTATTAGTATAGATATAGATAATTTAATAGTTTCCCAACCTTAGTCAACGCAGGATAGTTTAATTTTCCGCACCATAAAATGGGTCTGTTATAAGATTCCGCGCGCGGGTCGTCTATATTGTCACTTTATCATAGTCCCTGGGTCTAATGGTGGATAAACTACATTTTTCGGTTAAATAAGGCCAGGGGGATGACCGGTCAGTGTAACGATGCCTAGAACAGCTACGAGGGGCCTGAGCACGAATTTTATCAGTTAAGATGCCTGAAAATAATTCGCCTTATTGGTCTAGTAGTCACACGTGCTACTGCTGAGCATCATAGACGTATAAAAAAAGGATGAGGTCCTGGGTTCGATTCCCAGGTCGGGCCAAGTGATCATCATCATCATTTCATCCGAGACGTCCACTGCTGGACATAGGCACATGATTAGACAAACGGAACAGATACAAAGCTTCAAACAACCGCGCGAATCGGTTGCACTACTACAAGCACGCGGGGTATGTGTGCGTGACCACTGGCCGCTTGTCACGTACGCTGCGAGACTGGAAAAAACCGGTTTACGCTGGCACAGCTAGTTGACAATCTCAGGGTCAGTGCGACGCACGTTGTTTGTTTTGTTAGTTCCAAGTTTGAATATTTTAATGTAAAAACGTGGTACTTATATTATTGTTAATAATGGTGGTTTATTGTACTGTGTGTATGAATAATACTAGAAAAAATAAAGATATATCATACTGCAACTATCCCAAGGAGTACAATAGGTAAGTAAATATTTGATTACTTCTTTTTCAAGTAAGTACCTTTTTGATAAGAAGACGGTTGTACACGGTGTGTTTTTACCTTTTTATTATTATTCCAAGTTTTTAGTATATATTTGTAGGTACGTGGATGGGTTGGTATGTACGAGTAGTAGGTATGTGTGTTAAGTTTAAATATTGCAAGTAAGGTTTGAACCACTTCCCGATGTCTGATTGAGCTGAAATTTTGTATACCTGCGTAACTTCGGTGATAATGCAGTAATAAGATATAACCTGACGTTGCACCCAGGATTATCTCCTCACTAGGGAACTCTTCAACGGTTAGTAGCACGATCACGAATTTTTTATGATAGATGAATTTTGATAATTCGACACGATATTTATCATGAACTGCTGCTGCAGCCAGCATTGTCTCCTTACGAGGGAACTCTTTAACGGTTAGTAGCATGGACTTGAAACTTTTTATTTAAATTTAATTTTGCTTGCTAAACATGATCTTCACCATAGACTACTGCTGCAGACAGGTCTTCTCACGAGGGAACTCCTCAACGGCCATAATAGCATGATCATGAAAGTTTGAATACGAGTTTAAAAAGCATTTTTAATCGAAACTTATTATTAATACCTACATCGTACTTATTTCTCGCTACTAGTAGTTCTTGAAATTAAATAAATATTTAAAAAATAGGTAGGTATACATATAATCTTTAAAATATAGGTCTACCTATGTCTTTTGTATAATAGTGTTCGGTTCGCAATTCCATTTTATTTTTGTTTCAGCTCAAAGCATTTACCACACCAATAAAAGAAACAATAATTTATTATTAAAAAACAAAAATTATAAAAAGAAAATTATTTGAGTAAGTAATTTGTAAATCATACTGAATAATAAAACTGTTTAACAAATGTTTTGTTTAATTTGTTTTAACCTATTGTGACAACCCTACCAAAATAGGTAACAATTTTGCACGTTCTTAAGAAGCTAATTTGCCTCTGTTCCGTTTGTCTACTCATGTGACATAGGCCTCCCCCAAGCAACTCCACTTCGACCGGTTTTGTGCTTCTCGCATCCAACGAGTTCCTGCAGGCTTCACAAGGTCGTCGGTCCACCTTGTGGGAGGCCAAGTGATAAGTATTGGGTTCTTATCAGGAATTTTTCTGTAGCAGCCCGGAGCTTGGACTTGTGGAGACTTAGATATAACCGGCGAAATATGAGTGTTCTATACGTACATCTCTGAATAACCCTTTGGGGATTACAGGCATATCGTTATGTTGTAAAATAACTTACAAGCAGTGGCGTGCATTGGTTTTCAGAATAGGTCACTAGGCCCGGTCCAGTCTAGGCAGACGCGGTCACTAATCAGAAAAAAAAAAAACGTGTGGTCGGGGGACCCCCGGCAGGAACTAAGTTCAAAATGAATATGATTTAGTGAGTTTCTTAATTGTGGGGCACACACACTAAAATGTAAATTACAGGCTTATGTTGATATATCGAGGTAGGCACTGCTTATATGCCTATATGCAACGCACGCCACTGCTCACAAGGCCTAAGATAGTGATGAATAACGCATTCCAATTCCGTAACATACTTTCTTCCTTTTTTGCGGGTCCATAATTATACCTTACCTCAAGTTTCATGTAATAAAACGGCATACTTTACTTACCGTAGCCCATAACAATACGACTGGAATCACTAAAGAGATCATTTCAAGTACATTTAACTGTAATTTAACTGTAAATAACTGCTACGTAAAAATTATTCTGAATCCACTCGGCATTTTGTTTTGACATCTCTTTCCAGTGTCAGAATTTGACAAATAACAGAGATCCAGAGTAATATCATAGTGCTAAGAGGTTTTATGGTGAGAGGGTAAGGGACCCATGTCAGTCTTAAGATGAGCATACACTAAAGCATTTTTTCGAGCATTTCCATGTGATGTAACGTCCTTTTCGAAACAATACAGGCAAAACCTCGGTTTCAAAAAGCATTTCCATGTAGTATAACATTCCTGCGTTACGTCGAACGACGCTGCGTTCGACGTAATGCTCACGGTGAGTGAGCAACTTACCTGTAACATTTATTTCTACCTTGCGTTCATTGTTGATGATTGTGCGTTCTTGATCGCTCGTGCCTTTGCTCGATGAAATTTCACTACAAAACGCTCGTTGGTTTTTAAAATCAGGTTGTAACAAAACATCGAGCGTCGTGTTCGAAGTGCAGTTTGATAAAATTATAAAAGGGCGAATGCTCGATGTTACAAGTAAATGCTCTAGTCTATACTTACCTTTAGACTAAAACCTCTATGCTTAGACCATTTTACCCTGAACCCGTATAACTTAACATACCCGTCTGTCAAGGCAATAGAGTTTATCTACGTTCGTAGGTATTTATACAAATTGTTTTGGAATAAATTTTTATCAGTCATAATCGTCTTCTCTCTTGAAGTTTATGCAGCTGAGGTATCTATAGACATTAGACCTATTACCTTTTTGAATGGTGAATATATTACCAAGCGAAAGATTTTTTTGGCGTTAAAAAATCACGATTTCTTTGTATATTGTTAAAACAAAGTGATGTAAAATTGGGGCCTTATTAAGTTGTCTAGTTAGGTAGCAGATTTACAATTCGCGGTCTCCCTAACTTGAAGTTGGGTAGGTATGAAAAAAAAAAACACAAATATTGTTTAAAAGTGTTTATTTAAATTCAAAGTTTTTGATTCACTGAATACTATGTAAGTGATGTAATACATAATGCTTAGATAAGTACAACGCTACAATACAATGACAGTGGCAATGTTGAAATTACCAACAACTTTCTTTTGTCAATGTCATTCTGAAGCCAAAAGGTCCCTGCAGCACTCTCTTCTCCTTGACCTTTGAATTACAACGTGATCGCCACACATTGGCTTGAATATATTGGGTATGTAGATAAGTACCTACATAGTCGCGAGAAACTGAATCTCTAATAATAGAACGGGTTCAATGAACGGTGATTTTGGAAGAACAGTCTGTTTCTCTTAAGCCCAGGAAAAATACAAAGTTCTGGTTAAGGAAACTAACTAACTAAACTTATTCACAGATTGCACTTGACATTACCAAGTAAGTTACATTCGAATATAAACCTTCTGATTTTGCTAATAATGTTCATATTTTTCTAAGCGAATGTGAGCAAGCGTTTCGTCCGACATTCGTATGCGACGCTTACATCACTTAGCAAAGTCAAATTGCGTTATGTGGTCTTGCATTAAGGTAATTTATAATATACTAGCGGCCCGCCCCAGCTTCGGACGGGTGCAATTTTTTTTTCGAATTTTCAAAATTTTCTTTCATACAAACCTTGTCCCGGCAATACCGATCACAACAAAAAAAGAATTAGCGAAATCGGTCCAGCCGTTTTCATGTTATGTCGTGACAACGGAAAACGGGTTTCATTTTTATATATATAGATGAAAGAAACTGCCATTCCAAATATTATGCTAATGTAAATAAAAAGTATCTTTATTTCATCATAACTCCTAGTGGAATAAAGATATTTCACACAAATAGGTACCTAAATAATTAACATAATACATATATTATATAACAATTTTAGCTTATCATGGGTTGCACTACGCGGTCATCCGTTGCTCTCTATAGTATTATGTAGGAAGGTATTTAAGATATACATTCAACCATTATTCTATTAAACAATTATGTAGATACAATATAAATATAATAATACACATACACGTCATTTACGTGCACGTAGGTATGTATTATTCCTATTTATAAAACCTACATTTTAATTACATTAACAATGAATATTAAATCTTATGCTAATATTATGACACATTTCCGACTCAGTCTTCATTTTAAAAGCTAACCCCCTCACTAATATTTATTTATTTATTTATTAAAACTTTATGCACAAGTAAAAACTGTACAAAGGCGGACTTAATGCCTTAGGCATTTTCTACCAGTCTACCTTAGGGTGATGCAGAGACAATACACAGTAGGTGCAATAACAGAAAGAAAAGATAAGAAAATATTTATAACTAAGATCTAAGAATAGATATAATAATAAATACATAGATACATACATATGTACAACAATATATATATATATATATATATAGACATAGTTATGAGACATAAATAAGAAACCCTACAACAACTTAATTCTGAGACGAATCTGCCAACTTCTTGTGTATGTGTTCTCGAGCTTTCACTTTAAACGTGAACCAATTGGTTACCGTCCTGATATTCTGAGGGAGCGCATTCCAAAGGAAAACCGCCTGGACAAAGAAAGACGACTTTATAAAACCAGAGCGATGAGAAGGACAACGAAGAAGACGATTATTCTCGGACCGAAGATTCTTGCTGTGTGCAGAGCATAAATATTGACAAAGAGAAGTCAGATAAGAAGGAGAAGCGGGATTGTGAAGAATAGAAAACAGGGTAGTCAAAGCCCTCAACGCTCAGCGCTGCCGGATAGGCAACCACTTTAAAAGCGCTCGATGTGCGGATACATGATCATACTTGCGAAGATTGAAAACGAATCGAATGCAGCTATTAAGAAGTCGGTCAAGTTTATTGAGGAGATCTGCATTCAGGTCATAGTAGCACACATCACCATAGTCAATTATGGGGATGATAAGGGACTGTACAAGCATTGCCTTAATGTGTGATGGGAGAATATTCTTCAACCGATAGAGCGACCGCAACGTTCCAGTGACCTTCTTGCTCACAATCGCGACCTGCTTACGCCAGTCAAGGCAAGTGTCAACATGCAAACCCAGATCCTTGACGTCAGAGCTAAACGGAATCACTGTGCCATCAATGGTAACCGGTGGCACTGTTGAACCATTCAGCCTCCTCAAGCTATAGGGGCTCCCTACAATGATAGCCTGACATTTGGTTGGGTTAACCGCCACCCCAAAGCGATCAGACCAATTTTTGACGACTCGTAAAGCCCGATTTAGCTCCTCGATCGCACCGGATAAGCTGTCAACACCTGCCTGACAGTAGAGCTGTAAGTCGTCAGCGTAAAGGTGATACGCACACTGAAGCTCGGAAGTTATGAGATCTATAAAGATAGAGAACAAAAGTGGAGATAAAATGCCGCCTTGAGGGACGCCAGTTTCAAGATCACACCAGCTGGAGCTAGAATCACCAGCGAGAACTGATTGCTGACGCCCCCGAAGATAGGAAGAAAACCATTCCAGAACCTCGTGAGAGACCATGCGATAGGAAAGGATGGATAAAAGGACTTCGTGACTGACGGTATTGAAAGCATTAGAAAAATCGATCAACACTAAAACCGTCACCTTAGTGTCTTCCATTCCTCGCCTTATATCGTCAGTCACTTTGAGGAGAGCAGAAACAGTACTGTGCCCGGGCCTGAACCCGGATTGGAATGGACTGATGAGGGAGTTTTTGTGAATGAAGTAAACACTAATAAACGATGTATAGCGTCTGTATTGTTACACAACGCTTTACTTATTCGTAGAAAGTAAATAGGAATGAATTTTACGTAAGTACGTCATAACCTCGTACGTCATCCTTAAAATACAGATCAATAAAAAAAATGTGATTAAATTAAGTATGTCTTAACAAATTATACCTTCAGAATGATTACCGTTTAGGTTAAGGATTGAAGATTGCGCAGTGATTAAACAAAAGTTTGAGCGAGTTTCTATTTTATTGCGCAATATGTTAAGCTATATTCTGGGTAATGTATTACAGCTGTATCCGATTAGACTAGAAGCTAAACCTAACATAGTTGGGAAAAGGTTAAGCCGATTCTAGCTCTCGCGACGACGTTGAAGGGCCATTCCGCTCAATTAGGCCGACTTTTGTTTGCAAATGGTAAGGACATTTGGTGCGTGTTGATTGCAATAATAAATTAAATAAAGGTGTTATACTTTTTTAGATAGCGGCGCCATACGTAAAAACATGTAAGAAATGTCATATAAAGTAAAAAAATAATGCAGCTATGATATTTAATTTATTATTAGCATATTATATTCGCCGTTAGTGGATTTCCGCGGAATGACCCTGAAGCATGTGGTCCGTCAATGTAAATATGTAATTCATTCCTGCGTTTTTACGAAAGTCTCAAGGTTGAGATGAGGTTCCTTGTTGTTCACCCTTCTCACTAGACTGACCAGATAGCGAGTTGACTATCGCAGGAATGTTATACCGCAAAACTTCCACCAAGTTCGTTACGTTTTCGTTGTTACTCAATGCTACTAGTTCTTCCGTAATCTGCTGGATTGGTCCGCAAACATCCTTCTTTATCTTCTCTTTTAATTCCTGCCCCAAGTCGGTGCTCGTGTAGAAATTAGCCAATGTTTGCGACACACCTTCTATTTCGGTAGAATTTATCATTTCTATCAAACTCTCACCATTCACAGTTTCGATGTAGCGCATCACATCGACTGTATGGTCTTTCCAAGACGGGTTTGCTAATCCCAATATAAATGCACCAGATTTAAAGATGCTCATGAATCCATCTACGTTATCTCTTGTTACATACCGACGAGCACTTTTCAATAAAAGATTAGTGATGTTAACTAAACCTTCACTTATAGCAACATTTAAACACGTTTCAGTATCACGACCAGCAAATTCAGATTTCGCTTTTTGTTTTAAAATTAATTCAAATATAATCAAGTCAGTTTTCTCGTTACTTGTCGCTTCAGCTAACTCAGGGTCATATTTTAATTTGTAGTCGAAAGCGTTTCTAACCCCTGGGGGGCATAACATAAGTATTCCATTCACAATAAAATTCCACAATGCCTCCATTCTCAAATGTGTCATATTCCCGCGGGCTATGCCCTTTAGCAAATCTGAGGCGTATTCAACCAAAAAATATTCAGCAAATATTAAGTTGTAGAATTGTGGTATACCGTCCACGACGCTGTCTATGAATTGAGTCTTTATTTCACCTGATTCAAGTTTTTTTATCATGCTTTTAACTTCAGATATTTCAGTTTCAGTAAGTAGTTTTGATATATCACTCTCCTTACATATTGCATATAAAGCCAATTTTTTATGAGATTCATGAAACTCCATCCGCAGTTTGTCTTGCTCTTCTTCAATATTTCTGTTATCTATTTCACAAATATGTTTCATATTGTTTTTAAGGAATAGCTCGTATGAGGTTAGTGCGTTTAAATATACATGTGATCTATTAATGATTACATCTTCATTAAGGTTTATTAATTTGAATTCATCTGTTATCTTTAATTTGAAATAATTAGCAGCTATATACATATGTAAAGGTGTTCCTGCCAACTCTAAAGATTCCTCTTCATCTTTTCGCAAGTACTGATCCACGTATGTATAACTATTTAATCTCCATTTTTTTTTTATTTCTTCACGAAGGAATCCTGGTGAGAGACTATTCATTTCATTTCTGAAGTAATCGACTGCCGTTAGATATATGAGGTGGAGCGGTATACTTAATAAAGGAATAATGGGTCTTTCTTGAGTGAAAGCATCGCTTTCGGGATTGAACAATTTCATGATGTAATTTAAAAATATACTGATATTATTATACTGTTGATGGTTCAGTTTTTCAAGCTTCAGGTTCGTTTTCCAGAATCTACGCAGAAAGCTTTCTTGTTCTTGTGTCGACAATCGCTCGAGCTTGTAAGAATCTCCTAGTTCTTTCTCTAGAATATGGACACTATAGCAATTACTTGTTATCCACATTCGTTTGCTGGCTTGTTCAAGTGCAAGTAATAATTCGATCCCCTCCTTTGTGAAATGTGGGTGAATTTTGTCAAATCCATCAAATAATAATATTACATTTCCTTGGTTATAAAAGTGAATAAACCACTCTAATTCATAAGAAATATCTTCCAAGTTGTCCCTGTTAAGTAGAACAATTTGATCGGTGCTTTCGGTGAAATTAAGTTTTTTGATTGTGTCTGTTGTTTTGAGTGCGGATTTACAAAGGAATCTCATTACACTAGTGACGTGTAATTTCCACTCCGCAAAATCATTGTTGTGAGCTGACATATTGATTTGTACAATCCAAGGCTTTGGGTCAATTTTCTTAGTTTCTAAGGATAAATGAGTAAGAAGAATAGTCTTACCCATACAAGGCATAGATGTTATTAGGACGATTGCATCATCAATGTCATTCAACGTGTTTACTTCATATTCCTTTCTATCCCGGAGTAAACTTCTATTGACATAGTAATCTTTTATTTCATTATATTTAAATGTGTGGATTGGTTGCCCTATTTCTATTTTCACTTTGTTCAACAGCGACCACAAAATTTTCGCATGTATTAAAGTTTTTGAATTATCGTCTATTATTGCATTTAATGTTACTTCTTCTCCCTGGTAGCATACTTTATATTCTTTAAGAACTTTCGTTTGTGAGTCAGGATGTAAATTATTTAAATTGATGTTTTCATCATTAAAAACAATGTAGTCGTTACTTTGATATGTTTTTTCTTGTAATGGTTTATCTGTTATAATGATAATTCTTTCTTTATACATTTTAATTATTTCATTGATCGTAGTTTGGTGCCGTTCATCTAAGGTAGTTTCACAAATGATAACTAATGTGACCGCTTTCATTTCGCTCAGTTCATTCAACAATTGATTTTTTTCATTCTCTGGAAGTATATGCACATAATCTAAGTTCACAAAAGTGTATTTGTTTTGTAATCTTGCCAACTGCATTATTTTATTGGCACTTAAAATAACCGCCGCAGAGAGTATATTTATTATTTTATTATTTTCATTTTTTTTCTCAAGGTCCATAGAATTGATTGCAACAGCATCAAATTCGATGTCTAACTTTTTTAGATATCTTATGAACATAAAGTTAAGTACCGTTAATACTGGACTGTTTATGATATCTTTCTTAGCTTCATCAAAAATAGGATCAGTTTTGGTCAGATAACGGGCTTGTGATAGTGATTTCCACCATTTTTGTATTTCGTCATGAAATCTTAGGTAAATAGCGTCGGAATGCACTTGAAACAGAATTTGGTTTCGGCTTTTATCTACGTTATAGTGTTGATCGATTTCCTTTTTCAGTATGCTTTCTACTGCTTCTTCATTAGCTTGGTTTGTGTAGAGCCATAATTTATTTAAAAATTCTTCCGCAAGTTTTTCATCATTCTTGTTAGCTTCAAAAGAAGTTCTCGGAAAGTTATTCATCTTGACATTAATTTTATAGAGAGCCAAATCATCTTGCGTTAATTTTCTTATTTCACTTAGTATGTACTTTGAATTTTCTCCAAGTGATTCCTCATTTGTATTAAATATATAAGACTGGGTTTCTTTATCAAATTGCAGGAGATTTCCTACTGTACCGCCGATTCCTTTGGCAGACAGATGATTTTGTTCTAGTATTAAATCGGGACCAACGTTTTTATCACATATGCATATTTCCACTGGATATATAATTTCCTCATTTTTATTTTTTCGTTCTTCTTTTAAGCGTAGTTTTGCTTCATTTATTAATTTATAAAATTTGTCAGCAAAGAACACTCTCCTATCAGTTTTATCTTTTTTTACTTGTTTTATATTTGATGGAAAATCGGAGTTGCCAAAACTATGTGGTAGTTTAAAAGTAAGTGACTCCAGTTTATTTTTACGAATTATATTAATAGCATCACTAATCATAGCCTGTGAGACTTGACATTTTTGCAAACAATGGTTAATCTCGCGTATCTCGTCCGTTTCATATTGATTTGTATATATTTTTTTCTTTTCGAGGTATAGCTTATTACTTTTATCACAAAAAAGTGTTACCTCTCCAATCAAAGTGCTAATAGTTTGAGCACAAGGGTTATTTACGATAGCTTTAACTTTCTCTTTAAGTTCATCTTTCGTAAGTCTTGTTTTTTTTGTTTGATTAATCACTATTAAGTCATAGAGTTCAAGTTTTAAAGTTATCAAAAGATCGTCATCACTATCAAAAAAATCTTTACGAAATTTTCCTTCGAAATAATTTGGGTCACTACCTGTGATTTCGATTACGTTTTGAGCCAAAGCTGGGTGATATATTTTCATTAAGTCATTATTCATTATATCCTTAGTATTGCCAGACAAAATAGCAGTAAAAAAGTGTTTCCCCAGAGCCTTAATGCGTTCTTGTTGCATAAACTTCGTCAAAGACTTGATTTCACTAATTTCGTAATTAAATTGAAAGACATCTTCCTTTTTTTCCCCAGTGTTTATAAAATCATGCAATTTATGACAAACTGGTTTGTTCCCGGTAAGAATTCTAACAAACTTTTCATCTCTTTTAAGGGGTGTATACAAAATGAAATAACAATCGACATCATTGAACTCACCTTCGAACATGGGATCAGGGGTTTTAGGGTCTTTTTTTATAAACTTTTGCTTAATTTTTAAGAAGCTATCAAAATATTTTACCAAACTGAATTGTCCTGAGACACCTATCAAACTACCTTCAGATAGAGTTTTATTGAGGTCTTCTCGGTGTTTGGCTTGCATGAAACACATGACGTGTTTTATCTTGCCATCTTCTTGCATTTTAAATCTGTAGCAAACGTCATCAAAATCTCCAATGTCATTTATGTTGGTTGCTAAGAAACATTCTTCAATTACTTTGTCATGTAATGCTCGATGCAGGATTAAGCTTAACAGTTTAGTTTCGTAGAATTGACCACTAATACCTGCAGTACCTTTTCGTTTTTTATATATAGCTCCTGTTGGACTGGCGAGGTCATTGTTTTGGGATAATGAACGATTCTGATTGGATTCTCTTTGAAGGTTTCTTGAACTCGACACATCGATATGCGGCAAATGTTTCCCATTCTTAGTTAAAATATTAAGAATTTGTTGACTGACCTCTGTATTCTTCTCTTTTGCTATTTGCAACGGTGTTTTATTATCCAAATTATTCATTAAAAGGGCACCTTTACTTAAGAGAAATTCTACAATATCTTTTTCTTCTTGTTCAGTTGCGATGTGTAAGATAGTGTTGTTCTTGTCGTTGGCATCACGGAAGTTAATATAAGCACCATCGTTCAATGTTTTCTCGATGTTTACAATTTTCTCTGCAGTCGGTTTATTTTGGCGTGCGTAAATGAACATGAATCCATTTTTATTAAGTGTATCTTTAGTGTTTTCCATTTTGTTTGATCACAGTACAGTCACTGGTAAAAGTCTTTATTTAGGTGTGTTATCATGTCTGCTGTTAATGTTAATCACTATTCGCGTATTATCAGGAGCACTCACACTTGTCCCGATTCGCAACGCGTCGTACGTGACGTGTGCGCACTGCGCGGGCGGTGACCGATGACTAAACTACTGTATCGCGCGCTTGATTATTTAAGTATTCATCCTTGAAGTAAACAGTCGCTCAGTGATACCAGTCATATTATTTTAAGCTTTATTCTATTTATTATTTATTTGAGCTTTATTCTTTTTTATATTTAAAATAAATAAAAATAAATTAGTTTCAACCTATTACTTTTACAAACTATGAAACTATATGGTGAATAGTGTTTTAAATTACCTAATAGTCAGAAAGTTTCAGCGGAATTAATCGTAATCGTCATTATAATTCAGAAAATCCATAAATTGTTAGTAAAAATTAAACTGTGTAGGTAACTATTTTACATTACATCTGTAATTTATGTGTGGTGTACATAATAAAGAATATTGTATTCTATTTTATTCTTAGTTAAAACATGTACAGAGTGCATCTATCTAAATGTTCACCAACAGAGTCCTGTCAAGGTCATTCGAGCGCCAAAACTTTCGTAGCAATGTGCAGTACTTTTACCGTTAGTTTATTTCTGACAGCAGCAAACTAACATCAACGTTATTTTAACGAAGATAAAGATCACTGTCTTTTGACGGACTTGTCAGTGGTAGCAACCCAACAGCTACCTTATTATTACGTCAATTAAAATCACTGTGACTTTGTACCGTGATGAAAACTCATAGGTAAAATAACTGTGAAAGGAATGTACGAAAATACGAGTACTTCCATACTTAAATTATAAATGCGAAAGTGTGTGTCTGTCTGTTACCTCTTTACGCTGAAACCGCTTGTCCGATTTAGATGAAATTTGGTATAGAGATAGTTTGAGTCCCGGGAAAGGACATAAGGTAGTTTTTATACCAGAAATCATCCTTTAAGGGGGTGAAAAGGGGGTTGGAGGTTTGTTTGGGGAATCAATAACCGCTGAACCAATTTAGATGAGAAGGATATAGAATAGTAATTATCCCCGAGATTATAAAAAAATGAAAGCAGATTGGATCAAAAATAAGCTACCCAAATTACTAATTCCATCCGGACGAAGTCGCAGGCAAAAGCTAGTAAAGGAAGAAAACCATTTTTATTCCTGGCAACTGCAAGCTGCGCCAATGTGATGATAAGTCTAAAATTAATACTTGAATGTGTGTGTGCGTACACACATCACGATTATTTTTTGCAAGTCTGCTTTCTTTGTCTTACCCGATATCGAATGTCTAGGAATTATTGTAAAGCATAATCAGCCTATAATGTTCCCACTGCTGGGAATGCTGCGACACAGTAGGCCTCTCTTCGATAGGGAGCGGGCTCCGGGAATTATTATATGAAGGTGACTATTATATGCTATTATACGTGGATTATTAGGCGCTTGAATGACATTTATAGGGGGGCGCTGTTGGTAAGCTATTTTGTGAAATTGTTTCGCGAAATTGTATTGAAAAAACAAAGCTTTACGTCCGATACTGGTCACGCGTCATCGCGCAGATTCTTGTAGGTAGTACAATATTGTTTATATTATTGTATTGTGCAATTTGTTGATTTGTTTGATCGTCAGAATATGCTGGGTCAAATTTAATTATATAGCGAAACTCGGCAGATGTGCTGGGTACCGATATCGAAACATGATGCAACGAAAAGAAAACTAATTTGATGATTTTTTGTGGGGTCATTGTGTAGTCACTTGAAATAGTTGAAAAATCAGTTTAAATAATTTTTTGTGTGCAATGCGCGATGGGTATCGAATATCAATCGAATCTAAATACGATAAAACAAAAGAAAACAGAAGGCTAATAATTCTCGTAATTTAAAACGTTTTTGGGCCATTCCGCGCAATTAGGCCGACTTTTGTTTGGAAATGGTAAGGACATTTGGTGCGTGTTGATTGCAATAATAAATTAAATAAAGGTGTTATACTTTTTTAGATAGCGGCGCCATACGTAAAAACATGTAAGAAATGATATTTAATTTATTATTAGCATATATTCGCCGTTACTGGATTTCCGCGGAATGACCCTTTTACGCTAAACGCAAAACGCGAAAATCTAGTCGCAGTCTCATCTCGGCGACAAACAAACGTCAAGAACATGTCAAAATATAGGGAAATTAGAAGTATTTTTGACAGTTTGAGACTGAGATCAGAATGTGAACGTTTTTAAAATTACGAGAATTGCCCCTCAGATTTTCTCAACTCATACTTTACGTAACAACACTACCAGCGGTCGAATATGTTTCTATTTTATTTTATCGTATTTAGATATCGATAAACTTTGCAGAAATGACCTGCAGAGTTTCGCTAGGCAATTTAACTTGACCCTATAGACTTTTTAGTCTAACTTTAATTTTGGTACCCTCTTTTGGTATTTGGTTTTTGGTTTATATTTTTTGAAATAACTGCCAAAAGTCAAAGCTATTTTTTTTTAATACCGGCCTGCGGGGTAATTGCGTAACACACTAACAGTAGGAATGTCTTTCATTTTGACAATTCAACAACATTCATTGCGTTATTTACGTTGTTAAGCTGACACAGTTTTCGAACATATGAAGCAATGGATTAGCAGTATCTAACCTGCAAAATCATTCAGATTCTGATTTATAGTGAGTTACGCAATTAGGGTGCAGGTTTAACCTTTTGAACGCCATTGTCACATATATGTGACAAACGAAATCTTACCCTGAACGCCAACGTCACAAATATATGACAAAATACACGTCGCACAGGTCGCACCATATTATGAAATAAACAATTTAATCATTACTTTTGTGTAATTTTATTTATATAATTTAAAAGTTTAAGCTTCCGTCCATATTGTATTGAATAAAACTAATATAAATAAACCACCAATATTGAGAAATTTGTTGTTTTAAGTGTGTGTGTGTGTTGTTTTGTTAAAGTGGCCTGGCGTCAGGGGTACGGCGATACGTTTATACTCTGGCGTTCAAAAGGTTAAGACCAGGCACTCTAAAATCATTTCTACGCATGAGAGAGAGAGATGAGAGACCGGTTAGACCGCTATGGTGAAAGACGCTAACGTAGCCGTAATAAGGTTGAATACCGCGTGCGCTCTTTGATCGCGTTCGAGCTCGAAACTAAATGTCGTAAGTCTCAATTCTTATTTTGTTTATAACTAAAGTAATAATTGATCTAGAGAAAAAATATCTTGTGGCTGGATAGTAAACTATATTTTCTTACTGTTAACATTTATTTTAGACATAAAGGCCAAGCAATCTTGAAAAAAAAAAGTAATATTCTTTAAAAAAGACATGATTTTTGAATAAAATATGAATCGAGCGAAAATGTTACAATTACGTAACTGTCTTGTACATGGAAAGAAAAAGATCCAATGAATCATGTACTAAAGTTCCATTTTGATTGTATGTGTGACTGTTTCAGAATATTAATGCAAATTAACGTAATTTTAGGGAGCCTCCTCTTAAGTATGTAGTAATGATTTCTTTTAGTTTGTTTATTCAGTTTAATACCTACTTTGTTGTAGCTACTCCATAAATACTATGGGGGAAAACATACGTAGGTGTACGAAATTTACAATGGTAATGGCTATTTCAAACTTTTATGCAGGAGTCTGCAGGACAGTAATTAGTTTACCCTCTGCCCTCTATCAGTATTATATTATCTGTGCCTCTATGAATTTGAGTGCTGTG
This sequence comes from Amphipoea oculea, assembly GCA_945859645.1. Taxonomy (NCBI): domain Eukaryota; kingdom Metazoa; phylum Arthropoda; class Insecta; order Lepidoptera; family Noctuidae; genus Amphipoea; species Amphipoea oculea. Next base: position 16,697,151 of record OX243865.1, on the reverse strand, counting down.
CCCAACAGGGTCCGTAATTGTTTCTATTATTTTTTATTTACCACCTGTAATTATACATTATGGATTGCAGTAAACGATTTGAGATTTGAAGTAGATTGTTAAAAAATGCTGTGACTTAGGCTTTTGAAAGGAGATTTTAAATATATTAGTAACATATAAAAACAAATAATAACGCGCAATGTGATGATAGGATATCGAACATTAATAATGTGCTTTCAGATGTAGTTTATATCTCATAATTATGAATAACGAAGAAAAACGCGGTTTTGGTCGGGGTACCGCCTTAAGCCATTTTTCAGAGGATGTGATAAGAACTTTCTGAAAATAGAAGTAAAAAGTTTCAATACTACCCCAAACCTTTTTTATAAATTGTTTTCCCGTTCACCCTGTCAACTGGACATTTGATATCAAAATCACAGAGTACTTTTTGATAGACTGATCAAAATATTAACATGTAGAGAACATGGAATAAATTAGTAAATTATTATGTTTTCTTTGAAACACAAACTAACATGAATCAAAGAAGAAAACGGAGATGGCACAGAATATATGTCACGTTTTGTTTTGGTTAAGTTTTGTGGTAAGTGCTTGCCTCTAGACTGGAGAAATTATTTGGATAAAAACAAGTCACCAACGTAGCTTTCAGGGCAAGTGAACCTCAGATTATGAAAAGAATACAAATAAATTGATTAAAAGAAGAATAAGGCTAACAGCACCCGAATTGCGTAACACACTATCAATCCCAAACTGAATCATTTTGAAAGATATTGCTAATACATTGCTTCATAGGTTCGAAAAATGTGTCTGCTCAACAACGTAAATAACGCAATGAATGTTGTTGAACTGTCAAAATTGAACCCATTGCTACTGATAGTGTGTTAAGTACGCAATTTCCCCGTTCGATATGTAACCGTTAAATTGTTTTGGTTTTTATTTTTATTAATTTAACACAAGAACTATTTCCAGATTTCTTGCACTAGGCTAGGCGTGTCCCGTAGAAAGCTTATAAGATTTTACCATGAAATTATAATTCAAACTTTAAGCAGAACATGATAATTATATACAATATTAAAGGTTAAAGGATTAATAATAATAGCCTCCCCAGGTCCCGACCGTATATCGGGTCCAGGCGGTCAGGGCTCCAGAGAGAGAAATCTCCTGACAATGCGGGCCGTGTCCAGAAGTACCGCTTTCTGAATCAAGCCCTTGATCCAGCTGCCCAACGAGCCTCAGGTGTTGGTCGAGGCTCTTGGTTATTAACCCATTGGCTGTCATGACTATCGGCTAAATGATCGCCGAGTCCAATAAAAAAATTATTATTATAATTTCAATCAATAGTTTAAGTGCAAATCGTTGGTGAATTTCACGGAGTGGTTATATATTTTTGCTAGTGTCTGTACAGTCAAGGAAATATTTGTTCAGCAAACAGACACTATACTTCAATGTGTCGTGCCAGCAATTTGTTTGCCATTCCATACAGCTGTCAAAGAATGAAAGTTGTGATTTGATTATACTTTTTACAATTAATTTCCTTGAATTTACAAATTCTTTAGGTACTTATTCTTATGAACTCTGTTATTTCTAGTGGCCGTCTTTATGCGCTGACTTAGAACTGGAGAACGATTCCCCAGAAGACCGCTGGATATTTAGACATTCGCAACTGGACCGGAAACCGGAGAATGAGGTCGCCTGCACAACTGTCAAGCCCTCAGCGAGAGACATCGTGAGAAGGTTCTATGCGATTCTGCCTTAGTGAGTACAACTGTTGGTGTTCTACCGCTTCTAAGCGTGTTCAAAACTTGAGAAGTTAAACTGACGCGCTCATTAGGTTCGCGCGTACAGACAACAGGGCATGCGGCGCAAGATGAAAGGTGGGCCATGGCCTGCGGTGAGACGCCACATATACACTGACAGGAGCACTGAGACACGGTCGAAGTCAGATAATTTATTTTCCAAATGGGCACGTAAAAGGCACTTTTGAACGTAAACGTCACGGAACCCTGAGTGCGCGAGTCCGACTCATATTTGGTCATTGTGTTTTTGTTCATTGTTCACGTTGTCAACAAAGAGCAATGGGAAAATTTGTATGGACCCCGTCCCCAGCAGTGTAGCACTATGGGCCATGTGTGAATAATTCGATGTTATTCTGAATAACAAATTACTGAAAGAAAGTATGAAATAATGAATGTATGAATGTGGCAAACAATTTTTTTTTTCTTAATTATTTTTATATGTATAAGACTGCTCTTTATGGTTACTATTTTATGATTATTATCATGTTGTTTATGATAATAATCATGTTCTTAGATTTAAAAAAAAAATAACAAAGTAAGTATCTAATCATAAGATACTCGTATTACAAATGAATCTTTATACGTATGGTTCAGTATATTAATCATTATGGTTGTAGAAAAGAATGCTTCTAAAAATTATATTTATTATTTATGTTAATACTATTTTAAATACAAAATAATCATACAGGTTAAATAATCGTAGGAGCGTGCGAGTTTGATATCGTGTGTTCCTAGACTAAACAATACGATATCATCCTCTGTAAGTAGATACAGGAAAAGGCATATCGATGGAATCGTCTGTTAATGTCACGAATGACGCTCGCTTTCGATTAATATTTTGTTCCGTTACATAGCTTCCTAATCTGTTAGGAACATGCATTCTTTTATTAATCATCTGATATCTCCACGAAATTGGCAGCGTTAAAGCGTCTCTAAACGAGTTCAGAAGAGCTCCACCTATACGAAAGTCAACAAAATAGTAATAGTTTTAGTGTCTCTTGAACCAACCGTTGACGACTTCAATGACTCATCGTACAATTGTTAATTTTCCTCGATTTAGCGTTAGTAGGTACTATTATTTATTCTTTGGCTTTAGTGTAGGTAGACTGGCGCGATTCTCAGTCGCAATGATTGTTTATTTTAAGCATGTATTGTGTGCTCAAAAAATATTTCTTAATAAAAATTATTTATTTTGTTTCTATCTTTGTGGATGAATAACTTTTTTCCCTTATTACTGACACATTTACTGTCATACAATAAAATTATGTATTTTTTACGCTCTTTCATTTGATATATGAGAAAAAGTGCTACAAGGGTGGGGACGCTTTTTCCCAATGTTCTTTATATACTTAAGTAATTTGCTACTTTTAAACTTGCTAAGAAAATGTAAAACTAAATAATTTTTAGCATAGGTAGACATTAAACAGATTAAACCTTCTGCTCATATGTAGATAACATGTGTTTAAATTGCGATGGCGGACGTGTCCAACCAAGGTCGTTTTTTGTGTGTTATGTTGCGTTCATGTTTCAGGTACTCCCCAAATTGTATCGCGGTATTTGAGATTGAGACATACGATTTCTCGGAAATAAATACTTGTCAGATCCTCGAGATAGGATCGTGATAAGACGTAGTGTATGTATGTGTGTGTCTGTCTGTGTGTGTGTCTGTAGGCGCAGAATTAGGATACGGGTAAACTAGAGAAATCACTTCTTATTAGTTATAATAAGGAGTATAGAAAATTAAATACAGGGATTACTGAACAGTACAGAACTAATACTCTGAACTTAAAAAGGAAACACTGAGCAGTTCCTAGGCCAGTATGTTTCGCGACCAATATTGAACGATCACTGTTGGATCACTGTCGCACCATGGTGCAGTGTCTCAAGACGAAAGTCCCACTGCGTGTTGCCAGTGATGACCTATGGCACTGAAACGTGGTCGCTCACAATGGGCCTTGTTAGAAGGCTAAGAGTCACCCAAAGGGCAATGGAGAGGGCTATGCTTGGAGTTTCCTTGCGTGATCGAATCAGAAATGAGAGATCCGCAGGAGAACCAAGGTAACCGATATAGCCTGAAGAATTGCCAAGCTTAAGTGGCAGTGGGCAGGGCATATTGCTCGCAGAACAGATGGCCGATGGGGCTGAGAGATTCTGGAGTGGCGACCGGGTACCGGAAGACGTAGCATTGAAAGGCCTCCCACAAGCTGGACCGACGACCTTGTGAATGTCGTAGGAACTCGGATACGAGAAGCACAAAACCGGTCGAAGTGGAGGTGTTTGGGGAAGGCCTATGTCCAGCAGTGGACGTTTTTCGGTTGAAATAATGATGATAGGTAATGAATAGAAAGTGTCGGAGAGAGAGAAAGAGATAGTTTTCGTGGTTTTCGAGGGTGCTGAAGTCAAGATGGCGGTTGCGGTTGCTGCATATTTTTTCAAACTTTTCATCATTTTGAAAATTGCATCCGCCATCGTGGATTTTCATTTTGAACTTTGTTCCTGCCGGGGGTCCCCCGACCCCACACTTTTTTTTTGTTGCAATAGAATTTTAAGTTTGTGATGAGTGACATTAAGCCTACCATTAAGCTTGTTGTTTCATAACTTTACTCTCACGTTCTAAATTTAATATGATATTTTTTTTTCTTTTTAGCTTCGACAAGGACCACACGAACACTGCATTCCTTCACAAGTTCCGGGGCACTATCTACAGTATGTCTGACAGTGAGGACATGCTGGACCGTGAGGCCGGCTTCTACGCCGCAGTCCTCACCCCACTGGTCTTCCTTCAACAGTACCGCGACACCTGGTGTCTTTTAGAACGAGTAAGTATTCACAGGAGGAGGAAATTTGTAAAAAGGGCTCGTGGCTAAATGATCACAGCCGCAAGAATCGATGGAAGGTTCAGCTACGCTTGCCGCGGTCGGTTCGTGGATGGGTGACCATCCATTAGGTACATATCGAAACCCCTCCGCACCTCCGAAAGCACGTTAAGCCGTTAGCCTCGGCTGTCAATCGTAGATCTCTGACAGTCGTTATGGGTAGTCAAAAGCCCAAAAGTCCGACAATCAGTCTTACCAAGGGGTATCGTATTACCCAGCAACTGGGCTGTGGAGGTCTGACAGGCGGTCGCTCCATGTAAAACACTAGTATTCAGTTTCATTTAGTTGTACTGAAAGCTGACCGCAACATAATTGGGAAAAGGGTAGGCAAATTGATTTATTAATTTTATAATTTTGTGCAGTTCCACAGGGCTATGAGACTGTATCAAATTTCGCACCCAACTGAAAAGAGGTCCGCATTAAAATTACTACAGAACCTAAGAGCCGTCAATCAAAAGGTAACAAGATGAACATTTTATGCCCGCTTGCACCACATATCCACAGATACGATTAGCGCTAAACTTACATATTTACAACGTCATTCTGCCTCTATCAACTTCAAACGATTGAATGAAATAGCACGATGTTTTGAATTCGTTTAGCTTTAACTGAATCTATACTCCATTTATTATAACATTAGAAAAAAGAGGCTCGCAGAAGCAGAAGTACGAAACCTTTTATTTTCATGTTAAGTTCAAACAATTTTGATAAATAATGTATGTGCTTGTTTTGTAAGTAACAATGTATGGCATACAATAAAGCATATTCTATCTATCTACTCGTCACGATGCTTGGATAAGTACATGAAATGAAATCATTTTTAGTAACAATCAGTTTATTAAAAATAACTTTATATAAACCGACAAAATTAAAAAAACACGTGCTGCCACAATTAATGAAGGGAATAGGTAACATTTTAGATTTGGTAGAGTTATAGTGACAGGAAAAACGTTCCCGGTACTGTCCGCCCCTGCTTCTTTTAGATTTTAAACATTGACACGACAATATTTTATGTAAAAACTAAATAATATTAAATGAAAGCCTTGTAATTTCAGAAGGTAGATAGGTTAAATGAGTACAATCAAGTGTAACTGTTGTTATTTAAATTTATTATATTTAACTCCACATCAATCTTGACTGTAATAATGTTTGTTGTACTTTTATTACAAAGTGTGCCCCTAAAAGAGCCTTTTTTAACTTCTGTCTAATGCTATAGTAAATGGACTATAGTGATTTGTGGTGTATCTGCCCTGAGAGCATGTTTAACGCCATCGGGATAAGAACTAGGCTTTTTACCATCAGATCTATCTCCTAAAAAGTTAACCTATCCGAAGGTGGTAGAAGGCCATTAGTGGCGCACCAAGTCAGTTAATTTTGGGTTTCCTATAGAAGCGGTGCCGCAGATGAACGGCAAAATGATTGAAAATAACAGGAATATCCATATTTTGACGTAGCGTTGGAAGATCTCCCACAAGGTGGACCAACGACCTTGTGAAGGCCGCAGGTACTCGTTGGATGCGACAAGCACAAAATTGGTCGAAGTGGAGGTGCTTGGAGGAGGCCTATGTCCAGCAGTGGACATCTTTCGGCTTAAATGATGATGATGAGGAAACGGTTCGGTTGGTATATGGTCATAGTCATGTTTACAGATCCGAGGATTCATATTAGAGTTACCTGGACCACAGCAAGTAACGCGAACTACGTCAGCTCCAGACGATGACGAGGAGATGTTGCATGATAAGAAAGACATCAGGTACCTCAAGGAACTGATTAAAAACCTCGGGTAAATAAAATTGGGACTTTTATTTAATACAACTATATTCTTAACAGAAGTCGGTAAATACAATCATTTTACAAAATTATATACTAAACGCGAGTGAAACTTCGTCCAGTAAGTAGTTCACGAGACTGACCGGTAATACATATATACCAGTGACTGTTCAATTTTTATACCTTCTTTTGAGCTTCAGGTTAATCGGTGGGTTGGAGACACAGAGCTCGGTGTCGCCACCGGCCGCTGCTAGAGACGGCATTTTCAATCCTTCCCATACAACCCAAACGCGTCACCGTTTACTCGCACTACGACCATGGACAATGCCTTTTTTTTTGGGTGCTCAGTGTAAATCCTCAAGAACTTCCTCCACCATGGGGGTGACAGAGGGGCATGCCGGACTCTTATCGGCTAAAACCACCGTGGTGTTCCACCTCTGCATATGGCCGGGGGTGCAGGATTCGCATAAGCATTCGCCGCTCCTCCGACAGGCCTCGACCCGCTGTTGCAAAGCAGGTCCCACCTCCCCGTGCGGCCATTATCGGCCATTCCTATAATCGCCGCACCCACTCTCGAGTGGCGCGCGTGAAACACTGCGGCGTCAACTCGAGCCTGTCTGGTCGGACGACGGACGGACGCCCCTAGTCCGCCGCCCGCAGGCCACCTCTCATGGAGGTCGTAGATCGTTTATACCCTAGAAATTTCTTTGCCCACCCAAGAAAAATCGACAGTACCTACTGAAGAATTACTGTTTAATCACTTTTTATTAGAGCCGTACATTTTCACCAAGATGTCAGGTTTGTAGAGATAAGGGCTTGGCTCTACATTAGATCTTAATTTTTTTTAAGTCTTGGCATCTTGCTTTACATAAAATGTTTTTGGTGGGATTATTTCGAGGTTATTTTGATTTCGAGGTTATGTCCTAATGTCGGAAACATTTTAAAGAAAGTGATTGTGAGGAAATGTTTTAAAGTCTGTTTCACTTTCCATGTCAAATACCACACAAAACACACACAAAATGGAATAAATGAACAAAATGTCAAAAATATTGTAGGCTGTATAGGGGCCTAGCTATTATCATGACGTCCAAGGGTGGTTCCAGGATTTATTTCTGGGAGGGACAAATCTACCTACTATCTCCTATTAATCTTCCTACTTACTAGTTCCATTTTAAAAGAATCTGAAAATAATGGAACTAATGTTAAATTTTGTTATCACTATTTATTATTATTATTATGAGCCTGTTTCCCACTGCAGGGCAAAAGCCTCCCTTCCGTCTTTCCATATTCTCTTGTCTCTTGCTACATCTGTTGTTATCACTAGTTCCACATTATTATTTTAGGCACTTGTGAAATGTTTTAAGGGTGTAAAAACACTAGAGGTAAAAACACTTAGTTTCTATATTATAATAATTATATTCAACAAAATCAACAAACATTATTTTTTTCTGCCATTGCTTTATTTTATAATAGGTATTAGTGATAGTCATCGAATATAATCAGCAAACATTTATTTTTTGCGAATGAATTACTTTACATGTTTACATGGCGATACTTGATGAGACAGCCAGTGACATCTATCGGTCGTTTATTATAATATCGATGGGTGAACTTTTGAGGTGGGGTATCAGAGCGAACCTAAATATTATATTATATTACTATGATGACAAATAGAGGCAAGTGGTCAAAGGAATAGCTGATGCCGTATTGACTTTAGTGTCATCATGATTCCAATGTAAGACAGAGATGGAGCTATACATGACCGATAGTACAGAGTCCAGCACATCAAGCTACCCCAATCTGTCAAATTTTCCCAATTGGATATGAACCTTATTACTTTGCAGTAAAGTTGAAAATCTATCAAAGAAATTTGACAGATTGGGGTATCTTGATGTGCTGGCGTCTGTACCATCCCTTTTTCATTAATACTTCGTAATACTGCCCCTGCAGTGGCGGATTTACACATTTGCCGCCAGTAGGCTATTCAAACTCTGCCGCCCCTACCGACTTGTAAAATAATGTCCTATGTCTTTTGTATACTACTTTGCTTTTTCTTCAAAATACTTAAAATGTTCTCGTTCATCAGCTACGAAAAACTTGCAAAGAGATTTGTAAAGATCGGCAACTGTGAGAAAATCTACGGTATAAGCCTGAATGTGAGCATTCACTTTGTTTATTCTTTCCAAAAAACATGGTAGGTATATAATCTGTTTAATTTCAGTACGACATTTAAAAAAAATGTTAGCCCAATATTTGCCGCCCCTAAAATCTGCCGCCCTAGGCTCCAGCCTACCCAGCCTATTGGTAAATCCGCCACTGCTGCCAGGTCATTCGTTTTTTATCTCAAGCATTGAACACTGGATTCATGTGTAAAATAAAACAGTACTAATCAATTGGATACATCTTTATTTAAAAAAAAAACATTTTCCGAGAAAATAAAAGCCAAGTCTTTTTTGGAGGGAGTATCAACGTATATTTACATATGTATAAACTTTATTTAGAAGTTTTCATCTATTCTGCATAGAGCTTGTATGAATTGTGCATGTATATAATATTATACGTAGGATATAGATATTAATTAGGTTATTTCTTTGAGTATAGTATACCGATATAATAGAGAATACGATATTATCATTGTGAACTATAGTTTAATAGTTTATCGATTAGTTGTTGCAGGCATGTGCTAGTGCCTTTTTGGCTGCAACAGCGGCGGAAGCTGCGTTTTTAGTATGGACGGCTGCCACGAACTGAAAAATAAAATTAAACATAAAATACCTGTTTGTGTTTTTAGGAAAAAAAATGTAGGCAATCGCATTTGATGAGCGTGCCATGGGGTTCTGCTATTTCTAGCTCGAACAGCTTTAAGGTGCGAAACACACGACGGGGCGGGCCGGGCCGGTCAATTTGACCGCGAACGATAGTGCAAAGGGAGTCCCATACTACCAACGCACATAGAAGGCAAAAAGACCGCGCCGCCGGTGCTTGTCGAATGATGTCTCTCGCGGTCATTCGCGGACAAAATGACCGCTATCTGCGGAGTGCCTTAATCGTCCATCCACTGCTACGTAGCTGCGTAGGAAGTTCAAAGAGAGGTTTGCCACGTTAGCTGCGCGGTTCATTTGTTTGCCATCCACGTATCCGTGCGTAGCGTGGTCGTGGGTCGTGGGTCGCAGTGAACGATCCCGCCTCCATTTTCAAAGCTACGTGCATGCGAGCCTTAGCCGTGGGACGCTGCGGAGCGCGGATTTTATTTGATTTTTCTATTAGGAAATTCTCCACAGCACGGAGTTTGGATTTGTGTCCGGTTTTTGGAAATAGACTGGAAAGAGGACTGCAACTCCTTTGGGGTAAACAGGCTTGATGTTATGACCACTACGGACTATAGTCAGTTCACCATGCTTTGCGCATGCAGGGTAGCTCTTTTTTGTCTCCTGCTTGATATGGAGGGAACTGGAAACTTTGGTTATTTCTCACTCCTCCAATAGTCTTGGGTTTCAAAGACCGTTTAGTAATTTTTCTATCTTTTTGAACTTACCAAGCTTGGGCGCTACTAGATTGGCTTGTTCCATACAACGGCTATACTTACTCTTGCAACTGGCACAAGGGCCTCTTGGAAGACGCGGTTGACAGGTGGCAGGGAGGCTGCGGTGATGAAGGCTCCTGCATTGTTGCTTCGAGAGCTGAAGGCGTTGTACAGACGTTTGGCTGCACAGTATTGCTCGTTGACAAGCCTGGAAGTATACAACACGATAGGTATATAACAGAATCCTTAATTAAGTCACTCGGAATTACCATTCCTGTTATTTTGGCAACACATCAAAATCTATCTTCATTCTATTATATGTTCCAAAACTTTGTCTGCTACACAACAAAAGTCATGTGATTGTTGATTTGTGGAAATTAAATAGATTGACATTTCATGGGGATTGAAGGTTTCATAAGGCGCCTGGTATACCTACCTGTCCGCCATTTTGTTTTTTTTTTTTCAAAATGGTGGATAGTCAAGTATGGCACGGACCTTCAAAGCCCTTTGTGCATGTTACGTAATGAAGGTGCTGCTTTTAAAGGTGAGAAGAATGAACCACTTTATATTAAGTCAATGCCATTGGGGCAGCATATTGAAGGTCCACGCTTGTCTAGCATCGATAGATATACAAGGTAAAATTAAAACTAGCGAAATTCTACAGACGTGATGGGAAAGGGTAATTATGATTTTCTTAATTCAAAATTGTATGTTCCAGCGGCTATTGACCACGCAATTAGCTCATTGTTAAATGAAATTATAAGTTTAAAAATAATAGTTTCGCCAGTATATTTAACCTGACCCTGTCATCATCTACCTAGCCCTTTCCCAACCATGTTGGGGTCGGTTTCCAGTCTAACCGGATGCAACTGAATACCAGTATTTTACATAGAGCGACTGCCTATCTGACCTCCACAACCCAGTTACTGGGTAATACTATACCCCTTGGAAAGATTGGTTGTCAGACTTTCGGGCTACTGACGACCCGTAACGACAGTCAATGGTCCACGAATGACAGCCGGGACGTGCTTAACGTGTTTTCCAGGGCACGGAGGGGTCTTGGTATGTGAAGATGGTCACACATCCACGGACCAACCGCGGCAAGCGTAGCTTAACCTGATCGATCGACCCGTGCGGCTGTTATTACTTAGTCACAAGCCTATAATCTCTTTAATCCAAGCCTTTAATCTGACGCTGTATAGGTGTTATATTTATTGCTGTTTCCTTACCCAGCTGAGGATGGGGTGGCGTTGGAGAGGATTGAGTCCCATGCTGCTTCGAATTGGTAGGTCCTGCCTCCACCGCTGCAGCTACCACGGGGTCCAGTCTGGAAAAAAGTTTATCAATCAACCAATCAATGATTGCAGCCAGATTTATGTTTACAGTATTAGTTACTGTCAGCCTGCATCATCCCACTGTTGGGCAAAGACCTCTCCCCATGACTTCCAGCTCTTTCGATCCAGGGTTGCTCGTCCCGCTTCTTCTATGGGGTCTGAATCTACGTTTATACAAAGGAATCTTTCGAAATGGGCGACTATAGGTTTTATTTCAAGTTCTTGTACAATCTAGAAATGATAATTGAAAGTATCGATTAGGACTAACTTCGCAAATCAAGTGTTATGTAGAAAACCCTTCAAAATGATCGAAGTATGTAATTATTTGAACGGAAAAGAGCATTTTAAATATCTATTATTTTCTTGTTATTAGATAGGTACTTATGGAGTTTCAAGAATTAGTAATAAGAGGTTGTTTTCTACCGAGATTACAAATATTTGACCGGGTGTTACACGGTTCTGAGCAAAAACAGCAAATTCGCCATCTCAAATTTATTATTATACCACTCAGACCAAATAAAAAACCAAGACAGAGGGCTGTCAAAAGTAAAGTGAGGCCGGTTTCGTAAACATGTGTGCAATTAGTAAGGTGTAGTTTGATTGTAAATGGCTGTAAATGTGTGCGTGTGAGCGTGTATGCACCATGGGCTTATTGTATTAAATAAGTCCATGGTATGCAAAGAGCGGAGGTGTAATTTTGGCATGCTTCACTGTATTGTTCGCAGCGCTGTGTCTTGACTTTTTTATTTGGTCTGAGTATACCTATATCCGATGAAGTTTCGCTAGTTATTTGTAGCTATACCACCCTGTATAATCAAAAATCAAAACCATACATTCCTAGAAAGATCTTTTGACAGGGGAGCCCAGTTGCTAACATTTGTGCAATAATTGTTTCGTAAAAACCGAAAAACAAAATGGTGGCGTTAGTTCCGATTTTGACCACGCGCCAAAATAACGTTATAGCGCTGCATGCTACATGAGTTCCCTACAAATCGAAACATGATTCGCATTTCCACCTAAATTGTTCTACACAAGTAATATTTCAGATCAAAGGAGTTCTGTCTACATCAATCCATCAAACATCGAAACGCGACAGAAAAATCATTTATATCAATAAACAATACGTGAAGTGGTCGAAATTGTTTAGACGATGGACAATAGTGGAAGTGGCGTGGTGATGAATGGCCCACGTATGATTAATGGTGGACATTTGATTACGTATGCATTGCGTTTGCTAGTCATCAGCCGGTCGGTTGTTTGTGTACAGAATATTCGATACACTATCAGTTACTAAGTACCTACCTATTATATGGTTTTTGGTAAGGTACGTTATGGTCCGACTTTTTTTGCTGTCCTATGACATAGCTGAATATGTAAACCGTTTGGATGTATTTTTACTTATTTGTCAAGAAGGAAACTTTTCATAATAGTTATTTCATGACTAAGGGCTGATTCTTCAATCATCTGATAACTTTGTCCGAGGAATTATTTTGAAATTTTGACAGTTATTTCATACAAAAACTGTCAAACGTCAATTTTATTCCTCGAATAAAAGTTATCTGGCGATAGAAAATTAGCCCTTAGACGTAGAGGTAAACGCAAGGATACGAAATGAATTCTTTATGAAGCATTCGACTACGAGAACCTACTCGTATGTCCTAGCGTTATTCATTGTGATCTTTTAAGCATTTTCCTATACTTAACCTTTTAAAAGCCATACAGGGTGTTACGGAAAGGGTATATGAATACAAACGGGTTGAAGAGTGTATCTGGTCTAGAACCTCTGTACAAAATTTCAGCTCAAAAGCATTAACTTTGAAAGTGCTTAATATTTTTTTATTTCGACATCACGGCGCTGCATTGTCGCGCAGCGGCGTGATGTGCGTGTACTAGGCCCACAGACACACTACAGATAATGGATAATGATACTCGTAGTGCGGTGACACGTTTGTTATGATTTCAATTTAATAAACTATCGAAATAAAAAAATATTAAGCACTTTCAAAGTTACTGCTTTTGAGCTGAAATTTTGTACAGAGATTCTAGACCAGATACACTCTTCAACCCGTTTGTATTGATATACCCTTTCTGTAACACCCTGTATAATAGATGTTTCTAGAAAACGATTATTGTTATGAAAGAATAGTTTGCATAAGAAAAATGTGCTAGAGCTTCAGAAATGTTATCAAAGCAAATTCTTATACTTATATTTTTTAAATTGGAGGGATTCTCAGGTCGTGAAAGTGAAAGACTAAAGACAAGATGGATGGATTGTGTGAACAATGATATGGCTAGAAAGAAGGAGACTGTTAGGATGACGATCATATGGAAAAAGTGCAAGTGCAGGAATGACGATGATGATGATAATGACAAACTTACCGCGAAACGTAGTGCGTTGGGGTTGGTAGACAGTTGGACGATCAGATCAATGCTTGAGGACACACTGTGGATGAACTTGGAGACGGCTGAGCGAATGCTAGCTTTGTTTCCAGAGCGAAGGGCCCACACGTAAGCGTCGATTACCTGGGAAGAGATGAAACTTAGAAAAAACAAGGCACATACGAAGCATGAGCATAATCAGTCTAGTGCCTCTGCAGGGACACAAGCCTGCAGACTGCGAGAGGGAGTGGTATGTGATCCACCACGCGGGGCGAGCGGGTTGGTAGATGTCACATATCTTCGAAGTTTTGGTTCTAGGTCGACATGCCGGTTTCCCTACGATGGTTTTTATGCGAATGCGAATTCATAATTTTAATTTAAACAATTACAATTCACTTAAACATTAGGATGTGTTCCGCGGCTGCGAATAAAAATTAAGAAAGATAACATAAAATTATTGTTAACATCATCATACGAGTAAGTGCAAAACAGGCAGAAACTATAAAAAAATCTAAGAAAATGATATTTAGGAGAACGTCTATAGATATGCAAAATAATCAAACTCAAATAATCAGACTCTCATTTATTTAAATCAGGCTGAGAAAATTTCGAATTTGACATCACTTTGGGGGAGAAATTATTACGAGTATCTGCTCGTTTTTTTTGACCATAATCTTGCAGGAAAATCTGATACACTCAGACTAGCTACTACTTAGAGTGCATATGTCGTGGCCAGATCTTAGAATTGATCATTTCAAATTAAATGATTATGTGACACATCACACGAGCGACACGCGTCACCGACAGAGTCAACTGCAGCCACGTCTACAGCTGCCGTCGACAACGTGCCGCTCGTGTATATGCACACATACCCGGAATAGCACTTTCACAAATAGTGTTCTACTACCACTAAACTTATCACAGGCTGGTGATTAATTTAGTCACCTTAAGAATGACAAGTAAAATCACTCCATTAACGGATGCAGGTGACTAAATCACCAGCCCGTAGATATGCATCTTTGTTCTACTTACTTCAGCAGCTGCACAAGCATCTCCTGGGATGCCAGTGCCGAGTGACCCGAGCACAGCGATGGCCTGAGCAAGGGCAAGCGCCTGGCTATTCCTGTCGCTCTTGTTGGACAAGTCGTTGATGATCTGTTGCGCTGTCAAGATGTATGGGGCAGTGTCTCCACCATCTATGAGTTCTGAGGCTTGGTCGGTCCAATAACTGAAACCACAAAAATATTAGGTAGATGAAAAAGTCTTAAAAATATAAAAATCGCTTATTCAAATTAGGCTGAGCATGAGCACTTTTTGAACGGCAAAATTACATACGTTCAAAAAGGCCAAAAAACCAAGCAACTGAACTTAAAAACCTTTTATCAGTTCAGTGTAATTGGTTTTTTGGGATTAAGTTGGAGTTTACCAACTGTTTTTTTTAATGTATATCCAGCTCCTAGACCAGGACTAAACCTGTCGCAGTCCTAGACATAGGTTGTTCCTAAGTTTTGCCGAAAAACTGCCTTCTCAATGTAGTTAATCTGTAAGACATACATACATACACACACACACATACACAACACATACATGGGTATATATACATGGGTGTAGATTTGTAATATAATAATTTAGACCAACTCTGGATACATTATGGAATATAGAAAAGTGAGAAGATTTTAATGTTCAGGAGTGGTCTATGCGGGCTGTATACGAGTATAATATACTTTTTTCCCATGTGTGCGTGAGGGTGTGTGTGGGTATGTGTGTAATATAAAAGGCGAAATGTGGGTGTACACGTCTATTTAACCCTTCAGGATTGACAAGCGTGAAGTTATGTTATATGTTATAGTAATATGTACTTACGCAGAGACTATCTTGCCATTGTGCTTTGGTGGTACCGCATCGTTGATAGATATGGCATTTAATAGGGCGCCGGGGGCAGCCAAAGCGCTCTGTGGAACAAAAGAAAACCGCCGGGTAATTGCGTAACACATTACCAATCGGAATCGGTTTCATTTTGACAGTTCAACAACATTCATTGCGTTATTTACGTTGTTAAGCTGACACAGTTTTCGAACTTAAGAAGCAATGGATTAGCAATTTGCTACAAAAAAATTTATTAATTCTGATTCCGATTGATAGTGTGTTACGCAATTCGGGTGCAGATTAGTGGCGTCATTATTGGCGTAGTTTTCAGGTGTAGAAATCAAGGAACAGGTATGATCAATAGTTTCTTCTACTTATTATGCAGAGCCTTCTCAATAAAGCAGGAATGAGCGTTGTGCCACCACGCTTGCTCCAGTTACTTTGCAGCTAAATCATCATCTGCCTAGCCTTTTGCCAACTATGTTGGTATCGGCTTCCAGTCTAACTGGATGCAGCTGAATACCAGTATTTTACATGGAGCGACTGGCTATCTGACCTCCACAACCCAGTTACTGGGTAATAGGGGCTGGTGTCCGCAACTCCACTTCAATGCGCGTATTTTGCGTACGGAGTTACTGGGTAACGATACCCTTTGGTAAAGTTGGAACTTGGAAACCTCTGCTAAATGGTTAATAATAACTTTTATTGCGTTCAACTTCACATTAGTCAAATACAATATTATTACATCTAAGTAGTATTCGTACCTATCTCCAATTTCAGGCACATTATTATAATCTGGCTGGAGTGATTCATAATTTACAATACTCGATTTCAATATATTATGCTCTGTAGAACTGCCTGGGTTGGAACCCTGTCGGAGTCACGCGCGCTATACATTTATTCATGAAAAACTAGAGTGGCCAAATATTATCTTTTATAGAGATTTTGATTGAACGTACGATGGGCGATTTTATAAGCGCGAGTTTTCATGTAGGTAGGTGGACGACACATCAAGCTATACATTTCAAGTTTTAGATGACCTCGCATTGTATATGCTTTTCGTACAATAAAAAGTCAGCTTATACGGGAAATTTATTGTGTTTATTGCTATATTAGTGCTGAGAAAGCCTGAGTAAATTATTTAAAAAGACGATAAAAAGACAAATAAGTAGTTACTTTTACTAAATGCGATTTATTAGCTTTTCAATACATAATCAGCCTATAACGTTCCCACTGCTGGGACACAGGCCTCCTGTCAGTGAGAAGGAGTGGGCTGTAATCTACCACGCGGGTCCAGTGCGGGTTGGTAAATGCCACGTGTCTTCGAATTGTTGGTTCTAGGACATGCCGATTTCCTCACGATGTTTTCCTTCACCGTTTTGAGAGCAGTGGTGATGCAATGATTTACACAAAGTAAAGCGCCTGTCTGGGTTCGAACCTACGACCTACAACTCGTAAGTCGCGGCCGTTACCACTGCTGTAGCTTGTCAATATCTTTCCTAAAATATTTCAATTAGTTTTCTTCACTTTTTCTCTTTAGTTCTTTATACACTCACATTTTTATTATACTTATGACCATATTTTAAACATATATGTACAAAAATGGTTGCCAAATGTAGTTTGATCGGAGAAGAATCCTATGGCATACACAATGCATGGTGTTTCCTTATAAACCCGCCTATTCTCAGGTGTATGCGTATTGAGAATTTGACTGAAGGCGTTTAGAGCACGGCTTCGCACTATTGTTGTATTTCTATTTTAAGATGCAGGTTCAGTTCCTGATCGAGTCCTATCTATCTATCTCATCATCTGCCTAGCCTTCTCCTAACTATGTTGCGGTCGGCTTCCAGTCTAACCGGATGAAGCTGAATACCAGTATTTTACATGAAGTGATTGCCTAACTGACCTCTACAACCCAGTTACCGGGTAATACGATACTCCTTGGTAAGACTGGTTGTTAGACTTTCGGGCTTCTGATGACCGAAAGATCCACGAATGACGGGACCAACGGCATAACGTGCTTTCCGAGCCACGGAGGGGTCTTGGTATATGAAGATGGTCACCCATTTAACATATTATGATAAATTTGTTTAGGTCACCTGTTTACATTGATTGATGATTTCTGAAGGCCAATTCTCATACTTAAAACAACGTTAAAAAGGTTCAAATTCAAGTCATCTCAGCGACAACCAATGTCAAAAACTTGTCAAAAAAATGTATGTAAATTGATTGTATTTTTGACTGACTGGGACTGACTTTTAACGCTCTTAAAAATACGGAAATTGCCCTTATGTTATAATTTATTTATTTATCTAACAAGGCTTACCAACTAAACACATACACAACATTAACCCAGAGTCGTTGACATAATATTGACCTCGCATGTATTTAAATTATAGGAAAGCACGGCACTGTACATCATACAACAAATAGAAAATTAAACACTAAAACAAATGAAAACAATTAAAAAAGAGAATTTGAATACTTACCACGTTATGGCTTAAAAATGCTGTTTTTTTATACTACTTAATACATCGAATTAATTACATCGATTGTTATTTTTTTTTATCAATTTAATCAAATATTGAGTGAAATATATTAAAATGTATATCAGATGACACTTAAAATATTAAATACTATGTCAGAAATTAAAATATTAAAATTACTTACTGTAGCGACGAATAGTACCAGTACGATAGGCAGCATTTTGTTGGTCTGTGTTCGACCAATCGGTATAATATACTATACACGAAAATTACAGTACATAACCACTATATATACATAACGACACAATGATAGAAAATAAACCACAACCTGGGCAAACACTATCGATTTGCAAACAGGTATACAACTTAAATTTTGACACTGTTACCTGTTTTTCGGACTCTTATGTCGAAAGGTATAAGGTTGAAATTTCAATGGGTATTTGCTTTGCAACTTTGTATATAAGTTGGCACATAGGCTTCAATAAAGCTTTTAATTGAATCGTTTGTCTATTTATTTGTTCTGTTCGAGCATTAACGTAAATTCTCTTTATTTTACAAACAATGTTAAATTAAGATATTTTTATTGTTCAACGTCATTTGTTAGGTAAATAAAGTAACATAGGTTATAAAAGGTATATAAAGTTGTATATAAAACGGTTTGGCGGCTGTTATTGACAAATGATCGGTACGTGACGTCAAATTAAAAAAAAAAGAAAAGACTCGAGTTTATTTGGTGGCTAAGAAAGAAATATGTAGCCAATGCGGGCTTTTATAATGTGACGATAATATCTTTAATATAACAGTTTTTATTCCG
The DNA here is from genome assembly GCA_945859645.1 of Amphipoea oculea. NCBI lineage: Eukaryota > Metazoa > Arthropoda > Insecta > Lepidoptera > Noctuidae > Amphipoea > Amphipoea oculea. The sequence continues at coordinate 16,678,310 of OX243865.1, read as the reverse complement.
ATATTCCCTATATATCTTTAATGATAGTGATAAATATCTGTAATGTATAAGGGAGATATTGATAAATAAATAATAAAAAAAAAAATCTTGGACGTCCATGTCCACGTCACAGCATCACGATAACACAGGGAAGAAAATTGTATAGAAAATATATTATGAAGACATATATAGGTCCTAGGTTCGAACCCAGACGGGCGCTTTACTTTGTGTAAATAATTTCATCATCACTGCTCTCAAAACGGTGAAGGAAAACATCGTGAGGAAACCGGCATGACTTGGGACCAAAAATTCGAAGACATGATATCTACCAACCTGCACTGGGCCCGCGTGGGGGATTACAGCCCACTCCCTCTCACACAGAGGAGGCCCGTGTCCCAGCAGTGGGAGTAGTGGGCTGATTAGGTTGCTCAGCCTTTCATTCATAGTTACCACAAATGCTTCTTAAGGAACGCAGTACTACATTATTATTTCTAGTTTAGTGCCTCTTTTGCCACACCCAATATTAAATTCTATACCTACATGAGCCTAGGCACACCAGCACACCATTGTGAACAATTAGTCGAGCCTTTGTGGTCACAATAGCATGTATACACTTTATTTCCCGCATTTTTTTTAATATCTTATAAACAAACTCCTTAAATATATAAACTCACTAACTTCTGCCCGCGACTTCGTTCGCGTGAAATTTCTTATTCCCTCGACCCATCTCGTTGTATTGTGTCACTTGCCCGCGTCTCCTGCTCCATCACTTCGTTTCCCCATAGCGCTTTTGCTCGGCTCCTAAGGGTCATAGCGTAACGTTAAATAGCCTATAGCCTTCCTCAAGAATTGGGCTATCAAATGCAAGAAGAATTTTTCAAATCCGACTGGTAGTTCCAGAGATTACCCCCTACATACAAACTTACAAACAAACAAATGTTACCTCTTTATAATATTAGTAAAGATTAATTTGCTCAAATTTATTTATATTTTAATATGATTATAAAACTATGATCACGGATATTACCCAGAAAGCCGCTGAACGCACGAGGTCCCACTAAGAGTTTGACTCCTACCGAAAGGCCGAGGCGTTAGCAAAAGACGGAATTGTGTGGAAAAGCGAGAGGGAGGTTTTTGTCCTGCATTAGGACAATACAAGCTAGTTAGATTAGATTAGATATTTTTACAACACTCACCGATAAATCCGGTTAAAATACCTCAAAAAAACGGAGATTAGATCATAAAAGTAATACTTTAAAATCATACACCATGTATTGATTTGCAAGCCAGTACAAGAGTACAACAGGAACCAAAACAGTTTACGCTCAAAACGGTAGAATGTCAAAACGCAACAAAGTTACGTTAGGAACGGTATCCTAGTGACTGGAAGGTATTAAGGGGTGGTGGGCTCCTGAAACAGCGAGTATACACAATAAGGCCCGTTAGAAACGGTTTCTTCACGTTCCATAAAACACTGATTACCGTGCATTTCACGACACAAAAAGGTGTGTGTAGAGCGGGTCTTACACGTCTGAATTGAAGACAAAGACAGTGCACCCACAATAAACAGACAGTTAGCTATATTATAATAACTTCCAACTAATATAAGTTCCAAGAAATAGGGGACGGGCCATTACCTGGATACAAAAAAATTAAGCCAAGTTTAGTCAAGCACTTTTATCAGAGATGCACTCCCCCAATTTATAATATGCCTGGCTGAATAGTGTGCGTTTTATACAAGACTAGCTGTTGTCCCGGCAAACTTAGTACGCCTCAGAGTCAATAAGAACGAATGTATGAGAAAATTTATTATTTCATAAAAAAGTACATTTTTCCCATGGTTTAATAGTTCTTTCTCAAACATGCTTGCTTTGAGCATTATTTTGACAACCTTCTTCGAGATAAATCGACATTGCTGTACTGGCAAAAAACACGCGAGCAGCGGCCGGCAAAAGTTGTATAAAAATCTATGATAACATCTGTCGTGGTTTAGCGGCCAAATAAATTACATAGTAAACTCATATCTGAAAGGAACCTTGAAGAATTTTGGACATTAGGTATATATACTGTGGTGTTCACTGTAATCTACCATTAGGGGCTTAGGGTTTAGGAATAAAACGGCCGAATTATCAGTAAGTATACACAACCACCCAAAGGGAACGTCCTCTCGCCAACGGCTAAAATAAGTGACAGCTCCAGTGTTACCAGTGAGTTGAGTGCTACATTTAATAGTACATCACATCTCTTCCTTTTTATATAAGTTAATTAAGTGATTTAGATGTTAACTTATGAAACGTCAGAAGCTAGGTGCACGGTTCCAAATGGTCGTTTCCTATGGAGAAGAACCGGCAAGAAACTCCATGGTTACTCTTTTGAAAATAATTGGCTTTTACAATGTTTTCAAATTACAATAGGTATGAGGACAGCGTAGGCCTATCAACAAGTAGGTACGAGGTACTTGATGAAATAAAATGTCTACCGATCTAAAGTCTACCAGGCCTACCAAGTCCTCACATTTACATTTTTAAGTACAATAGAGTAATAGCATTTATACTAAACTCCCATATCTGAATTTTCGTTATCTTTAACTTTCCATTTACCTTCCTTCCTTTCCTTCCTTCTTTATTTCCTTTTCCTTATTTTTTGTTGAATTGTGTTGTCACTAAGTTTTGAATTTCGTAGCTATTTTTGAGATCTGTTAATCCATTTGTGTCTTGCGTACAGGTAGTTTCCATGATTTCAATCTCTTTGGATCGATTACAATAATATTATTAATGATCACGGAAAGATTTCGCCGTCATTGTTTATTTTCGGCCACCAGACCTTAGTGCGTAACCTATCCTTCATGTTGACAGTGCTTGGTTGGCGTTGCCCTTCATGAGCTGCTTCTGATAGGTACCTGTTTTCTTAAATGAGTTAAATGACTTTTTAACCGGTCAAGCTCCGCGCGTCGCCTATCGCCGACGAAACAATAGAAAATCAGTTGTGTCTCATTAACAGGAGCTTGACAGATTAATTATATGTTTGTAATCTAAGGATTCATCACTTGATTTGCGTGCGAAACCGTGATTTCGTGTCAAATATAACGTCTAGAGTCCGTCATTGTTTATTATGGAAATGGCAATATTTGTTAAAACAAATGCGAACTTATTTACCAAGGTCTCGGACACCAGAAAAAACCCCGTGAGAAACCAATATAAAAACTTTTTAATGTCGGTGGCTACAAAACTGCACGATTAAGAAAAAGTGTCATTTGTATGGGACCAATCATGTTTAATAAATTACCGAAATATTTAAAAATGACACATTTCAATATTTCAAACACAAACTTAAGGCTTTTCTAGGGGAAAAATGGTATTACTCCATTAATTATTTTCTAAATGACCGATTATTATAGACCTTGAAATTTGTTTAATTAAATCAATTGAATTTTGAATATTTTCAAGATTTAAATATTATACTTGACATTTTAGGTGTATTTTGACATTTTGGTCTTATTTTGACTATTATGTATTTATTGATTGTATTGAACTATTATTTTATTTTTATCTGATAATTGTGTTTAAAATATTATTATCTATTATTAATTAAAGCATCGTATTCATTCATTTAAATTTTGCATGTCGCATCTTAGGCAGAATGTATGGCTCAACTTTAATTCTTCACGACCTTATTTGTATGCTAACCTGCATTCTAGCAAATAAATAATTTGATTTGATTTGTCTTTTTCCTTTTTTTTTTTTTTTTTTTTGAATTTATTCGATGGTTTCCGGTAGTCTACATGTCTCAATTGCTTTGATGTATTTGTCAAGTGGTTTAATGCTTGATGATGAAAGCTAGTAACCCAGAAAATAAATAGCTTTTAGATAAACATTTTTTTTTTTTTTTTTTTTAGTAAACCATGTTGCCTTCGAGCTCTGTTAATTTTTAAAGCACCTGGCATCATGTCCTTTTTATCACATCCAACACAATTAAGACGTCATCTACTATTGTCATGCGAACGCAGAGTGAGCATGAAAATAACCATAACGGAAAATGATCAGCTCACTGAGATCTTTTGATTGATATTATCTCAGGTAATAATGCTTTATTGGCAGTACGTATATCTAATTATACCAACAAGTACGAATATCATCATCAGGCTTTAGAACCGGTACCATCGGAGAAATCGTCGGTGTTATTAGTTAAGTACTAAATAGGTTAAGACTATTGTTACTAACCCAATGGATCTCTGTTATCTGAATAACTAATAACAATAATAAAATCCAAGAAGATGGTTTATTTACAGGTTCAGTTATGTATAAGTCCGCCTAATTTCTTATTTAGCTTTGGTTCCAAAGGCTTGCTATTAGGCTGACTAACTGAAAGAGTCATTTTATCAATTGTGGTATCTTATTGAACATCATTAAACTTGGCAAACTTTGTTGTGAATAATAAATATATTTGCAAGACGTTAGAGGTATTATTTTATTTGCCCTTCATCTGCAGTGTTTTAGGCAGGGACTTGAAACGATTTATCACGCGAACTTGTTTTATCACGCCATCTTATTTTATCACGCTGCTAAATATTAGCATATTTTTGGCATCATTTTGATAATTCACACTTGATGTCAGCACTAACTGCTGACTATTTGTGCCTCACCACACACAAATATATATATATTTTTTAACGTTATATTTTTTAGTATCATTACAAATTTTTTGAACTATAACATTAGTGGTAACGGAACGAAATTCATTTCGTTTTCAAGTCTGTACACACACACGTTTCACACGTTGTTAGATACTATTTTGGATATTAATATAATTATGTACTTGTATGTGTTTGCGTATTACAAGTAACTCTGCATCTAAGCAAACTAAAAGTATAGGACCGGGACTAACCCTGATTTATTTTGTTACATTGCATATACTGGTCGGTTATACAAATGTATACAGTATTTGATGAGTTTTCACCCATTGATTGCATATACTAGTCGGTTATCCAATGTATGTACTTGATGAGTTTTCACCCATTGATTGCATATACTGGTCGGTTACACCAATGTATGTACTTGATGAGTTTTCACCCATTGATTGCATATACTGGTCGGTTACACCAATGTATGTACTTGATGAGTTTTCACCCATTGATTGCATAACTAGTATAGTTTTATACCAATGTATGTACTTGATGAGTTTTCACTCATTGATTGCATAACTAGTATAGTTTTATACCAATGTATGTACTTGATGAGTTTTCACCCATTGATTGCATAACTAGTATAGTTTTATACCAATGTATGTGCTTGATGAGTTTTCACTCATTGATTGCATAACTAGTATAGTTTTATACCAATGTATGTACTTGATGAGTTTTCACCCATTGATTGCATAACTAGTATAGTTTTATACCAATGTATGTACTTGATGAGTTTTCACCCATTGATTGCATAACTAGTATAGTTTTATACCAATGTATGTACTTGATGAGTTTTCACCCATTGATTGCATACACTGTGATTCGTTCCCGACTTGGCTAACGCTTACAGGCAGTATTTTTTGTTGTTGTGTAGTTGGTAATTCACATTCAATTCTGACTCGTTTCGAAGAGTTTCTTTATTTGCGAAGTTCTATCAAGCGGCCATCTCACTTATTTATTTATCAGTATTTTTTGTTTATTTTTGCAATGTTACTCAATATCATACTATTTATACCTATTCGTATTTTATTTTTTATTTAAGTATGCATACACACTTCACGTTGCAGTATAAAACTGATTTACATCCGTCACCTCACACACCAGGTCCAGTTGAAAACTAGCGTCAGGCACTAGTTGTCTGGCATTTTTGCTGAACTGAGCTGTGAGGCGCACTTTCCTGCTTATTTTTTTTTTTTCTTTTTACATCGGACTTTATACCTACTGTTTATTTGACCTTTATTTTTTATTTTTGTTTTTATCTTATGTATGGTGTATTGTGTGTCTTTTACTTTGTGCTAAATAAATGTATTTTCTTTCTTTTGGCTTTCAACATTATAATAGCAGAAAGCCGTAGAAAAATCCAATCAAGCTGTATTATATTAAGCAGAATAATTAAGTCAAGTCGCAATGATAAATTTAAAGAAGCATACATACTATGAAATTATTTTACATAAACAGTTGGTATTTACCATTTACTCATAAAATGTTCATATTTAAATCCATCAGCTGGTTTACGATCGCTTACTCTGAGTGTGCGGTATTAGTAGAACATTATGTAGGTATTTTTATTACAATCGACCAACTACACAACAATGGAACATTTGTATTGGTAAGCGTTAACTGGCACTGTTTTTAAAGACTAATCTAACCGAAGGTATCAGCCTGCTTACTTGAATTAGATTCAATAATTTATCGAATATATCAAATATTATAACATTGTTTTCGTTTTCAACTTGTTTCACTTGTGCTCTGGCTATTGTTGAACTTGTTCGAATGCCGTTCTGCAGATCTTTGGAAGTTTGCTTCTGCTACGATTTATTTTTTATTTTTTACTCTTGCTGTTGAAAATATTATTTCTTAAGTTTAGTCAAGCTGTAATGAATTCTATGAATTCTTTTGTTGATTGCAATTGCCAGTGCAAAATGCATTTGATTTTACTAAAATTAGTTCAATCATTAACCTTTTCAGATTTTATGACACTAGTTACCTACTTTACTTCGATTTTATCGAAGTGAAACTTTTGTTAAAACTGATATATTACGAAATTTCCGTTGGAACATTTTTTATAACACTAGTTTTAATAGTAAGATAATAATTGTTCCCTTTACTTCGATTTTACCGAAGTGGAACTTTTGTTAAAACTGGTACTTATATAGACGATATTTGTAGTTAGAAAATCTTTATTTACTCAAATGAAATTTACTACAAATTCCACTTAATGAGAAATATTTTCACTACGTGTAATGGTGACATTCAAGAGCAGAGCTAGTATGGACCCACACAAATATTAAAAGAAGACAGCAATAATTTGAAGTACATAACAAGACATTGAAGGTAATAAGTAGCATAAGATGCATACGAAACAAAAGTAAAATTTTGTGTGTAAATTATTATTTTCGTTGGAACATTTCATTATTTGATTGAATAATATTTTCCGAAGGTATTATACTATTTACATACGGATTCAGTCAACAATACATATTTGATGTGGGTATTTAGGTATATATTAATTAAGATATCGTAACCAGTTGATTTACGAGTTGATTGATGTATTTAGTGACTCATTTCATCGATCTATGCAGCACATTCTCGTCTCAGCTGGTTACCAACGCAGCTTGTGCATAGATAGGTAGGTAAGTAAATACACACATGAATGTAAATCGAAATTAAGTATAGCAAACACGTTCAGTGATTTTCGCTTAGATCATGGTCACTAATTTCGTCTTTTTTTTTTTTTTTCGTAATTTGAGCGATTACTTTACTTACTGCGCTTTTACTCGTCGCCAATGTGGTGTTCACTGTAATCTACCATTAGGGGCTTAGGGTTTAGGAATAAAACGGCCGAATTATCAGTAAGTATACACAACCACCCAAAGGGAACGTCCTCTCGCCAACGGCTAAAATAAGTGACAGCTCCAGTGTTACCAGTGAGTTGAGTGCTACATTTAATAGTACATCACATATACCTCATGTCCAAAATTCTTGTTAACTTCAACGCTGTTTTAGCGACCGCAATGCTTAGCCATAGTTCACCACCGACTCATCATTTGCAGTAAAGCAACAAACACGAATGAAACCCGCGATGGTCACTAAAATACTATGTACCATTTTATGGTCACTTTAAACATGTGACCATTATCTTTACGAGTATGGAGTGTGTCGACAAATGGCTTTACTGTCTGTACATTGTAAAAATGGATTTTTGAACGGGAGCTTTGTGATTTCTTTGTGAGCTGTTTTTTCGGAGTTAACTCAATCTTTTCTAGATGCATAGGACGACGAAGGAAACGAAGTATATTTTCGAGTGGATCCAGTAAAAATACTTAGGACTTGTTATCTTGGAAGTACGTTACCTACAAACCAGTTACCGTAATTAAAAACGTTCAAAATCTAGTCGCAGTCTCATCTCGGCGACAAACAAATGTCAAAAACTTGCCAAAATGTAGGCAAATTAGAGGTATTTTTGACAGATTGAGACTGAGATCAGACGGTGAACGTTCTTAAAATTACGAGAATTGCCTCCTCTTATCTTACGGAATGAACTTCAGTTGTTTTATGTCCAGCGGGGTAATTGCGTAAACATTTTTACAGGGTGTTCTACCCATGAATATGAACAACTTTCACTATGGGACCAACTCTGAAATTACGAAAAAAAAATCAGCTGTTTCATACATTTTGGTTTAATGGCTGTCAAAGTGTCAAGGCATTGGTTATCGTTATAGTTAGTTGATGCAATTCACGTGTGTTGCATCAATAGCTCTCTTACTTTCATTTTGACAACATTCATTGAGTTATTTACGGTATTGAGCAGAAAAATTCGGTTTATTTTTGTTGTTAGTGTTTCAAAAATAACCTTGTATACTTAGATAAAAGGTATGTATTTTCATTTACATCTAGTATATGTCTTTACCTACTTTCTCTTTTCGCCTCTCCTTTTTTATAGTAGGTTTTTGTGAAAGAAAAGTACAATACCTTTGCTAAACAAATCACGTCTTTCTAGCTAGTAAAACATATACTTTGTATAATAATATGGGTAATATGAACCAAGTACACACCGGGTCGCTACAAAACAATTTTACATAAGAGTCGGATTCGTCTGAGATTTATGAAACAACAGTACACTCGGTAAAGTATTATTGAAGTCTTACAAAGTCAAATTCCGTTGCTAAAGGAAGGGTCACAGTGATGGCGAGTAGCTTAATACCCGTATTCAGAAACATTACTATGAAGTCTGTCACCTTTGACCTAGAAAAGTCAAGAGCAAGTCCATCCGTACTAATATTATAAATTCCAAAGTAACTCTGTCTGTCTGTCTGTATGTTACCTTTTCGCGCCTAAACCGCTTAACCGATTTAGATGAAATATAGTATACAGGGTGTTAGAGAAAGGGTATATCAATACAAACGGGTTGAAGAGTGTATCTGGTCTAGAATCTCTGTACAAAATTTCAGCTCAAAAGCAGTAACTTTGAAAATGCTTAATATTTTTTTATTTCGATAGTTTATTAAATTGTAATCATAAACGTGTCACCGCACTACGAGGGTCATTATCCATTATCTGTAGTGTGTCTGTGCGCCTAGTACACGTACATCACGCCGCCGCGCGCCAGTGTAGCGCCGTGATGTCGAAATAAAAAAATATTAAGCATTTTCAAAGTTAATACTTTGTGATAAAATTTTGTACAGAGATTCTAGACCAGATACCCTCTTCAACCCGTTTGTATTGATATACCCTCTCTGTAACACCCTGTAGAGATAGTTTGAGTCCCGGGAAAGGACATAGGATACTTTTTATCCCAATATTCCCACGGGATCGAAACTTATGCGGGTGAAACCGCGGGGCGCTGCTAGTTTCAAATAAAAAAATATAAAAAAAGTCTCACAGTGCGCGCGGATGCACACAGGTTTCCAAAAATCTATTCATAGACAATACTTGAGAGGCGATCGGCACTACGCGTCCCATAAGTTTATGAATATAAAGGCTTGACGTATGGAACGCATTGAGAAATGCTCTATTGCTACTTAGGGCTGATTTTTCAATCGACAGACAATTTTTATCTATGGAATAAAACTGACGTCTGACAGATTTTGTTTGGAAGAGCTGTCAAAAATTCAAAATTATTCCGCGGATAAAATTATATGGCGTTGGAAAAATCAGCCCTTAGACAAGTATTGTTTGTGAGTACAGGTGTCACTTTGACTTACCCTTCATTAAGTGAGGGAAATTAATTGGTAGGAAAAATTACTTAGTTACCAACTTAAATTGTCCGTATATTCAAATCACAGCTGTCATTCTTTGACAATTGTGGTTATAAGTCGCCAAAATGCAGATGTAGGGTGTCTCTTTGCTTAACAATTAATTTCCCTGGCTGTACATAAATAAACTCACGGCCTTTTTCCATGGGGGTAGGCAGAAACTACAGAACACCACCTGCTACGATTCTCCTTCTCCTCTCCCTTTTTTTTGTGAATGGGAAATCAATAAATGACCCCTCCCACTCTGGCTGGAGCGAAAGGGAGTGTCAGACTCTTACTGACTAAAACCCAACCGTGTTCCTTCCTTAGCCCTTTATGTTCCGGGGTAGCGGTAATCCTTTCGGACAATCCCGCTACCCCGGCAAGCTTCGGCCCTAACAGGCCCCTTCCTTTATGCTGATATCTCTTTGAGGCGTGGGTGGAACACATACGCGCCGTCCGGCACGGGTCTGGTCCTGATCGGACAGTGAGCGGTCCTCCTCTCCCTTGGTACTCAATTCTCGATTACGGCAAAGTCAGAAGAAGGGTTGTGCTTTTAGCAGTCTATATGTATTTGTTTGTTTGTATTTACGTCTGTTCTACCGTTAGCGCTACTACTGAACCGATTTTGATGAATGAGGTATCAATAGATTCGTAATAATGGTCCGAGTGACATAGGCTATATAAATTGTCCCTTAATTTAATATAGTGATCTTTAAGGGTGTGTAAGTTTCTGACCTTGAAAAAAATACATTGAGAGAATCGTGACAAGTTAGAGGTATCAAAGGTCTTGACGAGCACATTACAATATATATGTCGCAGATAGATTGTCGAATCCGCTGTTTTACAAAACCGCTAGTCGTTTTACAAAACAGCTCCGTTATGTAAAACAACTGAATGACGTTAAACTGGATTGTCATTGCGGTACGTTTTATAAAAGTGCTACCCACGTTTAGACGTAAAGCAGAATGGCTTATCTGCACTCACAATAAGCGTTTGGTATAGGGCGAGCAAGATGAAATAAAAAAATGAGTAAATAATTACTGTTACAAAATTTATCTAACTATTTTACCTTGTAGCAGTCTACTTTGGACTGTTATTTGTCAGATTCAGATCGAAAGCTGTTCTGCTGGGGAGTTTGTTGCGCCACTTCTTTGGCCCAGTTGAAGCATTGGGAAGTGGTGAAGGGCTGGTGTTTTGGGGGACTGACTGATGTAATTTTGACGTTCGAAAAGTGCTGATTCTCAGCCTAATTTGAATAAATGACTTTAGATTTAGATTTAGATGAGCAGCACATACATAAATACTTTAACCTAAACATACATATTTTTTATTATTATAAAGCAGTACTTCACTAGTTAACTCTTGTGCAGTTCTGTGGTAGGTACTTGTCCGCGGAAGCGACGGAACACCACGTCCTGCGGCCAGAAGTCTTCTTCCATGACGAAGGGCAGATAACAATTCGGTGCGCTCACCACAAACGCCTTGAAGTTGACGTTGCGGTGCGACTCCAGTAACTGCACCCTCGGCGTGTACCTCGTCTTCTGGCGCACGTACTCCACGATGTCCTCCGCCTTAGTGGTGTAGTGTAGGCGGGAGATGTACAGTAGGCTGCAAAAGTGCATGGGTAGTACAGAAACAAAATCGTATGAAGTGAGAAATGACGCCATCTAGCGTAAAACCAGTTAACGACTAACAAAATTTAATTATGCTGTTATTAGATGGCGTTGCTTTGCTTTATATGATAAAATATTTTTGTAGTTTCTTTTTGTCTCTTCAAACATTCAAACAATTTATAATTAATAGTTTCTTTTAAAGAAAATTGTTCCTAATTATTAACCTACTATGTTAAAAATGAATATCAATTTATAAGTAGGTAGGTATCTGATTTTCTAAGTTTTAGTTTTCAAACTTGAGAGGGTAGGTTGAATATGGATTTATAAATAATTGGTAGGTGGTATGAATAATACTTAGATCGAAGATTTATGACAGCTCAATTGATCGTTCGCTAAGTTCATTTCGATCACCTCGTTCGAGTGCCTTTTGTTCAGTTTTTATTTATGATCAGGCGAATTACTTATTTTACCAAAATGTGCACGACTTATATTGATTTCGTTACAAGAGCTCAAATAATTGCTTTGAATAATCAAGCCAAAAACTTGACAGAAATAGCCAGAGACCGGTGTAAGCGTAAGTAGTTTTATTTTTACACTTTTATATTAAAACTGCATTGTTTTTTTGTTATTATACTACAAAATAATCATTATTGGGTATTATATATTTCTATTTTATTGTTGCAGAGAAGAACAGTTGTTCTTTGAGTACAACGATTTGAAGAGGAGGGTTCTTTGAAACACCATCAAAGAACTGGTAGACCACGACTTATAAAACAAATTGCAGCATCAAACCATGATAAGGGAATATGAAGAAAATGGATTTCTGCCGACGAACCACTATGCTGGTTTATTTGACACAAGTTTTGACACTGTCCGTTGTGCTCTTCATAGTGGGCCGCGGAGGCATGCTGTGAAACCCTTGCTCACGGAAAACCATAAAAGGGCAAAATTACAGTTCGCTTTGGATCACATAAACTTCGATTGGAGTAATGTCATCTTTACAGATGAAAAAACTTTTAAGTCCAGTGAACACGGACGCTTATGTTTGTGGCGTCGAAATAATACGCGATACACAAGTGGTTACGTAGCTATGAGCTAAATAATTATACTTAGATAATATTATTTATATTGACTGGAGACCTGGTTATGTGTGTGTGTATAACCTATAACTTACGTATTTTTAATAATTTAAAAAGTTAGTTCAAACAACATAGTTTTTAGTTTTTTATGTTGCCTACTAACCATTTGATATGTTTTTGTGCAATTTTGTAGTTTTTAGCCTACTTATTTAGTATCCATTTAATCCGTTGACCTTTGTAATAAAATAACCTGGTCTCCTGTTTGTTTTTATTGAGGTTACATAAGCTTCAATCCTCTTTCCGATTTTGGAAACGAATACTTAAGCTATCGCCTCAATAACTTCATAATATTATAATGTTATACCTATAATAATTAATAAACTGACTATTAAATTTGAATACTAAACTGTAAGAAATAAACGTCTATAATTTTTTATAGTGCCTTTTTTTGCGAGCCCTCAAGGCAAGCCTGTTTACCTGCGATGAATCTGCTCTTTTTTCCTGTTGCTAAGTAACTACCGATTCGAATATTAAATTAATTATTAAAATACCCACTCCGTAGCTTAATAAATATATTCCTATCGGTTTCTTTTATTATTTTTATCATTTAAGCTACGTATGCTGGTAAATGTAATGTAATAATTAGATAAATGTATTAGCCTTGTAACTCCTTGCTCAATCCTACTTAATACGTTTCTTCCTAACTCCTTACTTACGTTTCGTAAATTAGTCATAGTTGTGAAGAAACCAACGCCATCTAGTTTATTTTCGAAAACTTAAATTCAAACGTTCACGGGAAAATAGACACTGAGGTACCCATGCAATTTTGCTGGCGACTGTACACCGGTGAATCCGGTGATTTTGAATGAAGTGCAAACGCTATAAGTAGGACCCCAACTTTACCTGGTTCCAGTCGCAACTTAAGCTGAAGATAATCCTGTCTCCCCGTGGGATCTACTTTGTGACTGCAAACGAGGACTCGACAAACAAAGAAACTAGGGGTAGCATTGAAATTGGTACTTTTGATAGCTACGGAGGTGCTTTTATCATATTGTGTTTGGAAACTAGTGGACGACTAGGTACAGCAAAATCAGCTTATAATGTTCCCACTGCTGGGGCAAAGGCCTCCTCACGGTGAGAAGGAGTGGGCTGTAATCCACCACGTAGGCCCAGTGCAGGTTGAATTGTTGGTTCTAGGACATGCCGGTTTCGTCACGAAGTTTTCCTTCACCGTTTTGAGATGAGAGCAGTGGTGATGAAATAATTTACACAAAGTAAAGCGCCTGTCTGGGTTCGAACCTACGAACTACAACTTGTAATTCGTGGCCGTTACCACCATTTCATACGAGCATAAATATGTATACTCTTAGCTAAATTCAAAAGCGATTTTCTCCTTAATTATTGTATGAAATTTTATGTTGTTACGAACATAATGTAGTACCTTGGGTTTTCGAATCCATAGGATTATGTGAAAGGTACCTCAATGTTAGTGTTTTTATTTTGCGAGAATAAGTATGTATATACATATTAGTGGCCGTGACTGTACATAGGATGCTTGCATATAGAAGCTAGTTCATGGTAAAGACAAGTCGGTACCGATTGGTGCAGCTAAAAGCTAAAATAGCCCCGTATTAACTTGCATAAGTTATCAAAGCGTGTTTTTACATTTTATTACCACAAGTAAAGCGCGTGTCGCTTCGTGAGTTAAAAAATATACCGTAGCAAACAACTTGGGGCTGACTGCCCAGACTCCCATAGTTTTCCGGACGTAGGCACTTAAGCATCATCATTCATACAGCTCTTTAAAAACCCATTAAGGGCGACTTTCACCAATGAAATTGAACGCGATCAACGCATCTAAACGCGTTCAAGAGCTGTGTGTGTCATCATTGTTGTGGAATATCGAACTGACAGCTGTTGAATGCCGTTTAGAAGTGCAGGTGTCGTATTAGATTCCAGTGTAAGTGAGACACGGAGCTATACATGACCGATAGCACCATCCCTTTTCCGCAATGGATTCATGATGGCATTAATACGACCCCTGGGCCCCATTTCTGCATGGTAATTATTATTCCCCGCGTAATCTTACCACGTGCAAACCACGTATTTTGACAGTTCATACCACGCCAACTTTGCGTTTTGTCGCGCGGTGTCGTCCATTGTATCACAGAGAAAACGTTAAAAAGGCGCTAACTATCGTCAAACCAAAAAAAGCGTTATTTCAAATTACCTACAATTAAAAAAGTATGGCCTTGCCGTATAAATAATGACGAGGTAATCGTTATTATTTGACGCAGTACGTATGTTACGTTAACCAACCGTTTGAAAAAACCGGCCCTAAGTGGTCATAGTGAAATAGGGCCCTGATCGCGTTCAGTTTCATTGGTGCAATAAGTCCTAAGTCACCATCCTTGTTAAAAATGCGGGCTTTTAATAATTATCCCCGCAAACCGTAGCACTTTATGAAGAAGGATTTGTAATGGCTGAAAAAATAATTCTTTGGAGTGAACAGTGAGAAATCGGAGGAGCCAGATAAGCCGGCGACACCGTCTATAAATAATTTATTAACTGCCGCTTTGGAGATGGGGCTTTGAAAACTGCGGTGATCAGAAGACCAATTCTCGTAATTGAAAACATTCAAAATCTAGTCGCAATCTCATCACAGCGACAATCAAGGTCAAAAACTTGTCAAAAATGTAGAGACTAGAGGTATTTTTGATAGATTGAGACTGAGATCAGACTGTAAAAGTTTTATTAAAATTATGGGAATTAGCCCTCTGATTTTTTTTTACACTTGGCGTTGATCTAACAGTACCCGGGCGATAATTTGCCACATACCGATTACGACGCTAACAAAGTCGAACCTGGTCGCTCGATTTACTATACCGAATCAGCGAAACTCCGCAGACGTGTTGGGGCTGACTGCCCAGATTCCCATAGTTTTCCGGACGTAGGTACTTAAGCATCATCATTCATACAGCTCTTCGATGCAACCTAAGAAAAACAGATCATATTTTTTTTTTTTATTGTGTTTGGATGTCGACATCGAACGTCTGCAGGGTTTTGCTAGCTAATTTAATTTGACCTTGTATTTATAAACGCGTACTGTGCCAGCTTCTTATTATCTTTCGTAGTTGCTATTGCTGCATTCCTTTTTTAGCCTTTTACTTTTACGCCATTTTTTTCCTGACAAGTGGTTTATTC
Organism: Amphipoea oculea; assembly: GCA_945859645.1. Taxonomy (NCBI): domain Eukaryota; kingdom Metazoa; phylum Arthropoda; class Insecta; order Lepidoptera; family Noctuidae; genus Amphipoea; species Amphipoea oculea. The sequence goes on along the minus strand of OX243865.1, from coordinate 16,662,517 downwards.
TGTATGTTTAATACTAATGTATTATATGTACACATAAAACATTTTCGGGATAAAGTATCTAAATGATAATGAAAACCGTATCAAAATCCGTTACGCAGTTTATAAGAACAACGCGGTTACAGACGATGAAGTAAGACGTAATCTGCCAAAAATGTAAACAAATATGAGTTTATGGAAAAATAACTTTAAATCCTACACAATAAAGTTCAGTTTACGCTACAGCTTTTCAATAGTCCTAGTCACTCCGCAATCAACTTAATTACCATTAAAATAAAGTTGATATTTGTTTAACTTGAAATAATATTAATTTGAAACATAAGTTTGAATAGAGTTTATTTCCTCCCGCTATTCTTAAGGCCCCACTCAAACAGTTGTTACTGCGCCTCTTTGTTCAAGAATTTTATGTTTCAGCAAACTACGGACGGATTCATTTTAATAATTTTAAATAAAAAATATTTCTCTTTGAACGAAGAATGGATTTAATTCTTTAAGAAATTTTGATCTTCTATTGTTCTAGACTAACAACTGTCACCTTCTTTAGTCTCTTGAATCGATCTACGTCAGGGATCACCAATTAATTTTATTGAAGATCCATTTTTAAAAATGAGAGGGATGTCGCGGTCCGTTTGGTAGACGATTACTAGCATTTTACCAAAAAAGGGGATTTTTTTTTTCATTATTTTTTCTCGAGTAGTCATGACCAGGTCTACCCTCTGGTGCCCGCTTATCGATGAATTTTGGGACACGTTGTATATGATTATGAGTTAAATAGTGTGCAATTAAAGATTATCCAGCAGTGGACTGTTATGGTCTGATTATCGTCAACAATGTCTTCTAAAACCAACAGTCCAAGAAACTCCATCCTTAATCCTTCTTTGAAGCCGTAATCAGGTGTTTACCGATACCCATGTTATAATTAATGTTCACAAGTCGTAGTATGTATACATAATGAGTATTTACTCAGACTGAGCTGGGCGAACAATAACTAGTGATTAGTGAGACTTGTTTGTACGAGAATGTGGTAAAATATGACGTTGGTCTCTTGAATAACATACGGAAAGCTGGTAATCTTTGTATGATTGAGCAGACTAGTATGCTACAGCGCTGTAAGGTTATTTTGGCGCGTGGCCAAAATCGGTACGGTCAGCATCAAAAGTTGATTAACACTTCATTTTTTTTAATATTAGTTATTGAGCAAAATATTTGTTCAAAATTGCAGCAGAAGAATTTTTTTTAGAATATATGTATACTCTTGTCTATTATGTGAAAAGCTAAAAATCAGTTTATTGAAAAAAGTTGTTGTCAATTTAATAACATGTAAAAATGATAGTGTTAATCGACTTTTGATGCTGACTGTACTAACGCCATCTTGTTTTGTCAATACAATTTCTGTGCCACAATTTCACGAATGTTTACCAACAACGCCCCCCTTTTAATGTAATTTAGGCGCCAAAATATCCTTGTAGCACTCTAGATCCTTTTTAACCCCCGACGGAGACAGTGGGTTATAAGTTAACGTGTGTATCTATGTATCTGTGTGCCTGTATGCGCCATCGTAGCTCCCAAACGGCTGAACCGATTTGTTTTTTTTTTAGTTTGAATGGTAACTTAATCGAGAGTGTTCTTAGCTATGATTCAAGAAACTCGGTTCATCCCTTTGAAGGTTATCAGCTCTTTTTTCTAAAGATTACAGTCCTTTGACTGTAATGTCACCTTTGATTTTGTGTGTAGGTGCTGTGATCTTTATTCTCTTTGCTAAGTATAAGGTGTATCTATGTATCTGTGTGTCTGTATGCGCCATCGTAGCTCCCAAACGGCTGAACCGATTTTGTTATTTTTTTTTTGTTTTAAAGGTGACTTAATCGAGTGTTCTTAGCTATGATTCAAGAAACTCGGTTCATCACTTTGAAGATTATCAGCTCTTTTTTCTAACGATTACAGTCCTTTGACTGTAATGTCACCTTTGATTTTGTGTGCAGGTATTGGGGTACATATTTGAATGTCGAACATTAAAATACCTACGTGTAAAATGTCAACGTTCAAAACATCGAAATTTTAAATATCAGTTATATCATAATATCGAAAATTGTTATACCTAAGCATAAAATGTCTAACATTGAAATGCCGAGTTAAAAAAATATCTAATGATGAAAAACATCGATAATCATTATACCTAAGTTCAAAATGTCAACATTCAATACACTTTAGTTCATTATATTTATTTTACGTTAAAAATACCTACTAGTTAAAATATTGAACTTGCAGGCAGGCATGGTTGCAGGATGCAAGAGAGAGAGCGAAGGGCACCCCGGTGTTAGGTTAGGTTACTTTAAACCCTTTACACAGAAATAGGGGCCCCGCTACGCGGGGCTCCGTCGACATAAGATGCAAGAGCGGGCGCGGCCTACAAATGTGTTTTTTTTTTAAGTTATTTATTATGTGAAAATAATATTACTTAAGCATGCAGAGTGCAAGCGAGCATGCATAATGCAGCAGGCATGGTTTCTGTCACGGCTCCGGCGCTGCGGGGTCCGGCGGTCCCACGCGAGCTTATCGTCGTCGATGGTTTTAACGCTCACCACCTCCGCCTCAGCACGCGGGCCGCCTCACCCCTCTGCGCCTACGCGGGCTTAAATTACACTCTAGGGGTAGGGCAGACCCCTCTTTGAGGAGTGGCTAGAGAGGCGTCACGGCGTCCTCACCTATCGCCTGACGCAGGTCCTCACCGGACACGGATGTTTTGGGAGGTTCCTGCACATCATCAGGCGGGAGGAGACGCCCGGGTGTCACCACTGCGAGGATCGCCCAGAGGACACGGTGGAGCATACGGTGGAGGTCTGCCCCGCATGGGCGGAGCACCGCCGTGCCCTCGTAGAGGCGATCGACAGCGGCGGCGACCTCTCGCGTCCGGCCCTGGTTCAAGCCATGGTCCGGGGCGAGAGGGAGTGGGAGGCGGTCACCTCCTTCTGCGAAGCAGTCATGCTAGCGAAGGAGGTGGCGGAACGGCTGAGGGAGAGAGCCTCACACCCCAGCCGCCGCGGGAGACGCTCCGGGCGTCGGGAGCCGCGTGACGACTCCCGGCCACCGTAGGCGCGGGCCTGCGGACGGAGAGTAATGGGTAGCTCACCGTCCGATCAGGACCAGGCCCGTGCCGGACGACGCGTACGTGTTCCACGCGCGCCTCAAAGAGATGTCAGCATAATGGAAGGGGCCTGCCAGGGCCGAAGCCTGCCGGGGGTGCGGGATTGTCCGAAAGGGTTACCGCTACCCCGGAACATAAAGGGCTAAGGAAGGAACACGGATGGGTTTTAGTCAGTAAGAGTCTGACACTCCCTTCGCTCCACCCAGAGCGGGAGGGGTCATTTGATGATTTCCCATCCATAAAAAAAAAAAAAAGGGGTAGGGCAGACAAACCGAAGTCGGCAAACCGACTCCACGTGGAGTCGGTTTTGCAGCGATTTGTTTCTGTCACAAATTTTTGTAGCACAACATATAAATAAATATCGATATTTAGGACATTTGATACTCTGTACTTCGATATTTACATCATTAGATAATCTGTACTTCGATATTTAAGCCTTTCTGTCATGTTTGTCGATAATTAGATTTTAGATATATTGGACGTAGGTTATCTAACCATTCGACAATATAAACTCACGTTATTTTAATTTTCGGTTTTATGGTCGTTCGATATTTAAATGTTCGATGTTTTGAACATTGACATTTTAACCGTAGATATTAAAATTTTCGAAATTCAAATATGTACCCAGGTATTGTGATCTTTATTCTCTTTGCTAAGTATAAGGTTGCTGATGGGTTGGTGTGGGAGGACTGTAGTAGAAGAGCTCATAGGGCAAGAGTCATCCATTGTTCTATCACCAAGCAGCTTTGCAACAAGTACATACATCTTTTATGGGGTACTGTGTCAAATGTTACAATAAAATACCTTGTGATATATTGCAATTAAATGAAAGAAAATTTAAAACTCACATTAAACGTACACTTTGTAAACAAGCATACTATAAATTAGAAGATTATATCCAAGATAAGAACGCTTGGAAACATGCTGGTCCTGCTCCATAGGACAATCTAGAGTCTAGACAAAATCAAACTGGTTGCTAATTTAATTGTAATTTTTTTTTATTAGTTTTTACATTCATTACTCACACCCTGACTTATTACTTGTATTTTTTTTTTTTTTTTTATAAAAATCGTTTTGCTTGTACCATGTTTGTAAATATGTGAGCACCATGTATCTATCAGATAATTAATTTATATGTCATGGTTTCGTTTTTAATTCTTTTACCTATTGTGGTATAGTAATTTTATTTTAGGTGCATCGTCCTCACAAGTTATTATATAATTAATGTACCCATGCAAAATACTGTACCTAAAACATTTTAAAAGAGTAACGGTGGAGTTTCTTGCCCATTCTTCTCCATACGAAAACTACCTTTTGGAATGGGCGACTAGAATCAATTCTATTTTAAGATAATTTTTGACGTTCAAAAGTGCCTTTTATGTGCCTGTTTGAAATAAATGCTTTGACTTTGCCTTTTTTGACTTTGACTTTGCAATGTTCCAGTTCGAAAGGTTTGGGTGACGGTTCAGCAGACACGTGAGATGTTTACATAAATAAAAATCCTTTGTTGTAACAATCAAACTTATACACATACTAGCTGCGCCCTGCGGTTTCACCTGCATAAGTGTCGATCCCGTGGGGACATCGGGATCGGGAATATCTCCAGCTTCGCACGGGTGCAATATATTTTTTTCGAATTTCCTAAATTTTCTTTCATACAAACCTTGTCTTGGCAATACCGAACAAAAAACTAATACTTACTGTATAAGAATACACAACAAAAAAAGAACTATCTAATTTAGTGCAGTCGTTCGTAAGTTATGCGCGTACCTACATACGTTTCGGCGAATCATTTTTTATTATATGTAGGTAAGATTCTCAAAATAAAGTCTCTTAAAATACAGTTCTATTTATCCAAAACAAACTCAACTAGTTCAATAATAAGTTTCCAATTCCAATGACAATTTTCGGGACTAATGCCTCAAATTACGCGACGTCTTCCAAGTTTAGTGGCAATTACGTGTTTTCAAGAGTTAGGCAAGTGGTGAGTCCTCCGAGAGCTAACTTAGTTGACAGTGCGCCTAACTAGACATCTAGGAAGCCTAGATAATGCCGCTTGAAACTATTCGGCGGAAATTTGGGAAGGACTAATTTGATATGATAGATTCGGAATCGTATCTATCTTTCAGGACTGTTCATCGATTTAGTTTTAGTTTAGCTGTGTTTGGAGACTGTTCTTTATTTATAGATCCATCGCTAAGTCAAGTCTGGGACCGTATTACGAAGTATTTATTAATGTTATCATGATTACAGTGCGAAAAAGGGATGGTGCTATCGGTCCGTCTCTCTCTTACAATGGAGTCGTGATGGCATTAAACCGTTGTAATACCGCACCAGGAGCCTGAAAATCTGGCAACTATAAGGAACGAATGAATAGGTTTAGTTTTAAACATTTCAAACGAAATTATCGATATTCAGGACCTCTCAACTTACTTTTAACGCCGTATTGTTGGATAGGTATTCTTGCAAAGAAGCGAAACTGTCTGATGGCACTACTACTCATCATTAGTCGCGGAAAACAAAACACTGTCTTCACAAGTCAACCTTACGCACTGCCCTTGACTTATCTAGCCTGCAGCTTGTCTGCAACTAAACCTGGCTGCTAAATAATCGTAAAATACACGTTAATTAATTATAAGTGAATAATTAATACAATGTAACAATGAATGTGCCAAGGCAGTCTGTCAAAACTCGAATGTTGGAGTTACAGAGTGGGTGAACTTCCTTTTAATTGGACATCGTCGCTACTAGTTTATCTACTTACGAACATTTTAGAGAAAATTAATTTGTGTACTACAATAGCCTTTGAAACCAATAATAATCTAGGTAATGACTTTGAGCATAACGGCTTGTAACTTTATTACTGTATTATAGAGTTCTTTTTTGTATGGTTGTGCAAGAAACTATCATAAAATGTTTGCGATGTAAGTGTAATTGTTTATAATGAATGTTGAGCGAATAGTCATTATTCTGATTTAGATACAGGCGTATAAAAAGAAAACTATATTTCTTCTCACGTGTCAGTATATTTGATTGTTCATCATTATGGATTGGCTGACGTTCAAATTTTGTTTTTTAATTTGGGTAAGGATCTGTTTTATTACTCCTTACGTAGTCCACTGCTGCATATGCGCTTCTCCCGTTTCGCCAGGGCAGTTCTCTTTTTGCACGAAGAATGATCTTGCCGAAAAAAAGGCCTATAGTTTGTCAAAAAATACGGACGAAATTAAGATAATACTTAACATCCCCTTGAGTTCTCACAAAGATCATGAATCTGTTTGCTTAAAGGGGGTCCCCCTTTAAGCAAACAGATTCAAGATCTTCTAATGAATCTGGTTCAAGCAGAAAGAGGCCTATGATTAGTAGGAATGATAACGATTATGTGGAACAAGATAGTTTAGTTTTACTAAACTGTAGCTATATATAAGACTGCTTATACAGGCATATGTCTAAATAGAACACAGATAGGCTACCAATGAATGTTAGTGTCCTTCGACGGGTAGTGCATAGCACCTAGTTCTAGAGTATTGTGATTGCTGCATTATTTTTGTAGATAAACGTTAGTACATGCATAGTTTTAGTCAAATGTGGATAGCTGTAGGTTTTGAAGAAGATCAAATCAACAGTGGCTAGAATGGCGTTGAAAAAGATAAAAAAAAAAAATGAAATTTTTTTTATTCTGCACAAAGAAGACGCACATTACAAAATACACACCACAGTAATACATACTAGCCAAAGGCCTCGTAATATTACTGATTGCGGTGTATATGAAGAAGGAGACATACTGCGACGATCCTAAACAATTGAAATAAACGCAGGGGAAAATTCTATTTCAAAGTTATAGTCTCAATAACAGGCATCAGCAGTGGTGGCCCAGTGGTATCGTGGCCGCGACTTACGAGAAGAAGGTCCTGAGTTCGAATCCAGGCAGGCACTTTACTTTGTATATTTCACATGCTCTCAAAACGGTGAGGAAAAACATCGCGAGGAAATCGGCATGTCCTAGAACCAAACATTCGAAGACATATGACTTCCAGCAACCCGCACTGGGCCCGCGTGGTGGATTACAGCCCACTTAGTCTCACAGTGAGTACTGTGTCCCAGCAGTGGGAACATTAGAGGCTGATTGTTAACGGAATTCCTCCTGTTAACCTCTTCGGAGTGGGTTCACGTAGTGTAGTGGTGACCCCTCAATTCCGTCTCCGAAGCCTACAAGCATTATGCTTTTGATGCCGTTTGAAACAATAGTATACGTTTCTATAAAATCTAATTACCCATAGTGTATTGTATAATTTACGTAAGTAATTGGTAAGTGTGCTTTGAAATTGGCATTTATGTAAGTGTGTACGTACGACATTAATGTGTTAACATACAGTCAGCTAATCGGTTTGTTACATTACCTACCCATGCGAAATGGACATATTTTTCTTCTTTCCTGGTTTCAGAATTACTGGACGTATTATAGGCCTATTGTGTCCCACTGCTGGGCAAAGGCCGTCTCTTTTTCCTTTCAAATCTCCCTGTCTTGTGCGATCTCTGGCTATATTGGCCCTGCAAACGTTATCGGATCGTCATACCTTCACCGGTGATATCATCCCTCAGGCGTCCAGTGAATGACGATCTTTGCCCATCTGTCCGGGTGTATTCACGAGATGTGTCCTCTTCAGCCTGGATGTTTTTTCTCCAAAATCTGCTAAGTACTTGAATTATGGAGCGCACTGTGGTGTTTCTAACTCGATCTGTACGCTTAACACCTGTTATGCTGCGCTACATTGCCCGTTGGCAAATCTTAAGTTTGGACTTCTATTGTTCAGTAACTATTTCAGATAAATAAAAATAGCCCGAAATATTAGTAAAGAGTATCTGGATGTAGGTAGTAGTAGGTATCTGGATGTAGTTCTTTGCCAGATCCATACATCACACTAATATTATAAAGGCGAAAGTTTGTGAGTGTGTGTGTCTTATATGTTTGTTACTTCTTCACGCCTAAACCACTGAACCGATTTAGATGAAATTTGGTATAGAGATAGTTTGAGTCCCGGAAAGACATAGGATAGTTTTTATCCCGATATTCCCACGGGATCGACATTTACGCGGGTAAAACCGCGGGGCGCAGCTAGTAATATTATAAATTCGAAAGTAACTCTGTCTGTCTGTCTGTATGTTACCTTTTCACGCCTAAACCACTGAACCGATTTAGATGAAATTTGGTATAGAGATAGTTTGAGTCCCAGGAAAGGACATAGGATAGTTTTTATCCCGATATTCCCACGGGATCGAAACTTATGCGGGTGAAACCGCGGGGCGCAGCTAGTAAGTTATAAGCCCACATTAGTACGGATGAAAATATCGCGGCGGGATTTTATCGCGCACTGGATTTTCGACTGTCGGTATTTAACCGAGCGTTAAGAATCCAACACAGCGTATCCCAGGCGCGTCAATAAAACACACTATTGGATTTTCAATTCTCGGCGCTAAGCAGTGCGTTGAAAATTCCGTGCGCGAAAAACGCGCTCGTGTGTACCTAGTCTGTCTTGTAAGTGAACAGCGACAATTATGAGAAAACTAGCAGCGGCCTGCGGTTTCACCCGCATAAGTTTTGATCCCGTGGGAATATCGGGATAAAAAGTATCGTATTTATTAATCCTGGAAACTATCTGTGTGCCAAATTTCATCCAAATCCGTTCAGCCGATTGTACGTGAAGAAATAACAAACATAGAAACACACTCACAAACTTTCGCCTTTATAATATGTAAGTATTAGTGTAATTTTGCCTTTATAATATTAGTGTGATGTGATATTGCAATGAACATGCGCAAACGTCGCACTATGACGTCATATTTCCATCTGCATCGCCATGTTCATATAAATAAAGTATTTAATTTTGAATATTAGGTATGCGGTGAATCAGAGTACAAAATTAGCAAAGTTTATCATTGTGACCCATGGAGAGTCCGTTGTAGGTACTGAACAGATGTACAAACAATCAAACATTACTTGATTTACAAGTTGTTTATTTATTTTTGTGGTTATTTCCACACAAAGGAATCTGCTAAGCTGATTTAAATCGTTCGTTGCTGAACGGCATAGGCTCATGTCAGTATATTAATGTTCTCGTGAATTTATACAGGGTGAAATTGAATTCATGGGCATCCTTTTAAAGGGTCATTGTAATCGTCATTATGAACAACTTTTACTATGGGACTAAACCTAAAATTGCGAAAAAAAATCAGCTGTTCCTTCCATTTATGTTCACATAACTCGTCAAAATGTAGGGAAGGGCTGATTTTTTTTTTTTTCATAGCGAACCATAATTATCTGACCAATTCTAAAGTGAAACTGATGGATTTTCCTTTTGTTTCAGGTATTATGTGTTTCGAAATCACAGTCACAATTACTGAATTCTACAAGTAGTTTAAGTAGTAAGTATATTTTTTTTAAGTCCCTTAACGAGACATAGGCTCCTCCAATCGTACGTCGTTTTACTCGCTTGTCGGCTATATGTAGGTCCAGCTGCTTTTAGCCACTTTTTCTCGAGTGGCGATCGCGTACCGAAAGCCACCGTGGGTGGTACTAATCTGCGTTCGACATTTATTTGCCAAAAATGTAAACAAATATGAATGAATGGAAAAATAACTTTAATTCCTACACAATAAAGTTCAGTTTACGCTACAACTTCAAACATTTTTATAACTTTTTGAATAGTCACTCTGAAATCGACTCAATAATCATTGAAATAAAGTTGATATTTGTTTAACTTGAAATATGGTAGGGGTGTGCAGTACTGCGCACTTTTACTCTAAGTGGACCGATGACTTGGTGAAGGTAACGAGAATCTGTTGATTAAGGGTCAAGTCATACCGAGATGGCAGCGACGACTCCCGCGCAGCGGCGGCTCACGACTCTTCTTTTAGTGTAGATAAAGTTTAAAATTATATGACACTGAAACTACTCGCCGCTTCGCTGCCATCTCGGTGTGACTTAAGCCTAAGAGAAGCACAGGACCGGTCTATATGGCAACGCTTGGGAGTTTGGGCGAGACTTTCTTTCAACGGTGAAGGTTTTTTAACCGACTTCAAAAAAGGAGGTTCTGTATTCGACCCGTGTGTATGTATGTATGTTTATATGTCCGCGATTTTCTCAAAAACTGATGTACCGATTTTGATAATTCTTTCATTAATGTGATCTACATACTTTCAGGAAGGTTTTAGTATATAATACATTAGGTAAATATTCTTATGTACGAAGTTATATGCATAAATGTACTGCCTCTCCGGCATTTCTATGCGAATTTTGATGATTCTTGTAGTCGGTGTCTTCAATTCTACAGACAGCGTTAGAGAAAAGGAACCCCCTTTGGTAATGACTCATTACCAAAGGGGGTTCCTTTTCTCTGACGCTGTCCGTACAACTAAAAAGTGAAAAATAAAAACTATTTTTTACAAAAAAAAAAAAACACCGTCTTCAAAAAAAAATACTACAAAATGATAAATAACTTTAATTTCGGAAGTCGGTGTGAAAAAACCAAAAATGCGGAATCAACGACACCGACTTCCGAAATTAAAGTTATTTATCATTTTGTAGTGTTTTTTTTTTTGAAGTCGGTTGTTTTCTGCGGAATTATGTTGATAATAATGAATTTCTATGTTGTTACCACCGATCATATTATTTTCAGATCAGTTGCGATCAGCTTGCGAGAATGGTCGGCCTGTAGTCCCCCCAGATCAGTGCAACAGTTGCATTTGTTTTGCCAGCCAAATATATTGTACGAATATTCCATGCCCAGGTAAGTTTCAGATATTTTAATATCTAATTATCTAGGTATTATTATATAAGGCCCTTGTAAGTACACGGCCTGTAATGATGCAACGCCACTTACGCCACCCACCAGGCGCGCGTCACCAGGGGGTCAACTCCCCATGCACGAAATCCGTAGATTCGGCTGAAGTAACGAGCGTTTCCTACTCCGTATGACTTAGGCTACGGACACGAAGCCAGTGGGCGCGGCGCGGCGGCGGCGGAGGCGCGGGGAGCGGCGCGTTTCAATGCATAGATTTTAGATTTAGCGCTCCTGCATACGATGCCGTCACCGCGCCGCCACCGCGCGCGTTCTCTCTGTTTGATTCATTCCATTACCGGCCGCGGTTCGTACGCGTAATGGAATGAATCAAACAGAGGGAACGCGCGCGGAGGCGGCGCGGCGGCGGCGCGGTGGCGGGCTTCGCGCGACTCGTATCTACAGTGTAATAGCGCGGCGGCGGCGCGGCGACGGCGCGGTAACGGCATTCGTGTGCAGGAGCGCTTATATGGAACTGGCCTCGAAGGCAGTGGCGCGGCGCAGCGCGGGGAGCGGCGTACGAGCGTTGCGCAACAGACTAGCGGTGTCCGCGCGTCTACATTGACGTAGTGTTGCGTATTTTAGTTTTTGCTTTTTTAGCGACCGACGTTTGAAAATGCTGTACCTATCAAAAAGACGTTGTCGTCGCTGTTTAGACATTGCGTTCGCGAACAAAGCCACTCATTTCTCACAACACAACACTACGCCCGCACCGCTCTAGCGCCGCGCGATCTGCCCGCTGGCTTTGAGACCGCGAACGTATGTATTTCAATAAACCCTGTTGCTGACGATCCTTCAGGAAAAAAACAAAAGAAAAAACTGGATCAGACGGGAATAAGAGTGTTTATAGTGGATAAGACAGAGTTTAAAACAGAATACGAACTAGCAGGGGAGAGGGGCGGGAGGGACTAGGAGGGGAGGGAGAGGAGGGGGTGGAGGGGGGTTCAGGGGATCAGACCGTCTGTTCCCGTTGTCCCCATTGACGGTTTCCTGTCAATGGGGACAGCGGAACTAAATAAAAATAATTAAAATTTCTACCGCTGCCGCCGCCCCGCAATCGCTGACTTCGTGTCCGTGGACATAACATTAGTTAGGGTCCGAACTTTAATAATTAATAACAACACGATTAGACAGTTGTCTCTACTCACGATAGGTATGTAGGTATTTTCGGACTCTAGTTTCGGATTCGGGCGAAAAGTTTATCTACTCGCCACGTGATTAGCCAATTATTTGGGCAATTCTGAAATAAATACGATTTTCAGAACAAGATTGCGTCAATGGTGTGGACTTGCCTCAACCAGATCCTTGCAATAAATGTATATGCCGACGAGGGAAGGTCACGTGTTCCAACATGATCTGCATACCAGGTACAATTAGAATACAATTCAATAAACCCATATTTTTTAAGTTAAATAATGCAAAATATTTTTTTAATTCTCTTTAAAGTATTTTTTGACCGGCCAGCTGTACCCATGCCAACTGGGTATATTATTTCTTCAAACTTACGTCTATAATTTCAGGGTTTTTTTAAAATACTAAAATCATTGTAGCAATAAATAGTATTATCTTATTCCTTCTAATAATTAATCGCATTATAAAGAGAGGCGTACTTTCGATCACCTTCAAGGTCATTCAAATACCAAGAATAGAATAGAACACTCAAGATGAGTAGGACTGCTCAGCAGGACACATACTTAGGTACAGCCTGATTCATACTTTATGGCGGCTCGGAACATAACGCGAGTCGCTGCGCAGTAACAGATTCACGTGTCAGCGGGGGTGAGATGTGGGGTACTGCTGCGAGTGAGTAGCGCACTTACAAGCCGCCATAAAGTTTAAGGCGGGCTGTAATAAGTGTGTTCTCCGTCTGTCTGACTGTCTGTCGGTGCTCAGCAGACGGCGGACATTTTGACCGCGAATGACCGCGATAGAAGGCATCCGGCAAGCATCGGTGCGGCGGCGCAATCGTTTTATCCTCCGTGTGCGTTATTGCATAGATTTCCATACGCTCTATCGTTGCGGACAGAGGGGCCCGTGGCTAAATAATAACAGCCGCACAGGTCGATCGATCAGGTTAAGCTACGCTTGCCGCGGTTGGTCTGTGGATGGTTGAACATCTTTATTATACTGAAACCCCTCCGTGCCTCGGAAAGCACGCTGAGCCGTTGGTCCCGACTGTCATTCGTGAATCTTTGACAGTCGTTACGGGTAGTCAGAAGCCCGAAAGTCTGACAACCAGTATTACCCAGTAACTGGGTTGTAAAGGTTAGATGGGCAGTCGCTCCATGTAAAATACAGGTGTTCAGCTGCATTCATTTAGACTGGAAGCCGACCCCAACATAGTTGGGAAAAGGCTAGGCAGATGATGATATCGTTGCGGGAAAATGATCCGTCTGCTCAACGCCTTAGTCGGCAACTAAAAATCTGATTTACTCAACTCAAGATTAACAATATTACTCAATTTCCAGCACCGCATTGCACTGAAAAACAACTGTACCCCGCACAAAACAGATGTAACGCCTGCATGTGCCAGAAAGGCTTCATATTGTGCACGAGTAATCTCTGTAAAGAAGAACCGTTGCCTTCTACCATACCGACAAGTAAGAATCTACAATTGTATATCTATCATAGCGGTGTCCTAACGTGGTAAACTGCACAATGATCAGGGCATACTGCCAATCGTTTTATTCGTGCATCCTGGTGATCAGCCACACTCAGCGGACACTCAGTGTCCTTCGTGTAAAATATAATAATGCTTTTAGGATGTTGTTGGGGCTGCCGAGATGCTGTAGTGCGTCTGGCATGTTTATGAAGGCTCAGATTGATGGTTTTCATGCCATCGTGAGAAAGCGAGCAGCTTCCATAGTGCACCGTATCCGAGCAAGCTCCAACAGCGTTCTGAAAGTAATAGCGGACCGTTTAGCCGGCCCGAGCCGGCAGCGAGTAATCGCTCGTCGCCGTCGCGCACTCGCTGCTCGTTCCTCGCCAACTAGTTTTTCCGGCGGCGCCGCCGCCGACGGTGGGAGGTTTAGCCTTAAGCTCAGGCTTAAGTTAAATCTCGTTTTGCAATAAGAAGGCTAAGGGTTTAATTTGTTTTGACTAATTGACATCTGTATGTTACAAAAGCCACGACAAAAAAACCTAAGAAGAAGAAAAAATGCATAGAAGGGGAGTCCCTTCCTGGATCAAACGAGTGCATCGAGTGCTTTTGCCAAGACGGCGGAAAGAGGTGCAAATACATTTGTAATCCGACCCTGGAAAATCGATTCGGTCAAGGTAATTTTTTCACTATTTTGAACTTTGGAGCGAACATTGTTGTGATACTTTGGGGAGGCCTATAATCAGCAATGGACGGATTTTATATGATGACTAGGTTCTTTTTGCGGTTTCGTCCGCGTGTAAGCCTATGTAGCCCAAGTTACACCTTAACATTAACATCAGCTATCTGCCAGTGAAAGAATAGAATAGAATACTCTTTATTATGTACACCATATAAATTACAGACATAAATATAGAAACGACGAAAGCGACTAGAATCAATTCTATTTTAAGATAATTTTTGACGTTCAAAAGTGCCTTTTATGTGCCTATTTGAAATAAATGCTTTGACTTTGACTTTGAAAACTTTACAATGGGTGACACAATGGGCGGTCTTATCCCGTCAACATCGGTCGAGCGCACCGTACAACCGTATATATACTTTTATCAAACATACTTGGGAATTTGAGTATTATTTTGACAACCTTCTTCGTGATAAATCGAAATTGCTGTACTGGCCAAATACATGCGAGCAGCGGCCAGCAAAAGTTGTAAAAAAATCCATATCGGTCGTGTTTTGCGGCCAAATAAATTACATAGTAAACTCATATCTGTCGTGTAATTTAAAAATGGAACGATCTTTTACTCCTAAACATGGCAACCAAGGAGATAACGTATCAAAGGTTTTATTTAAATTTCGAACTGGCTTGGAAATAGAACACAGTTTATTGAAAAAAAAAAACAAAATTGAACAATTTAACTCGGGAAAAATTATTGTTGTTCGTCATTGATTTTAAAAAGTAATTGTATTTGACAAAAAAGTTCTGCCTAGTTAGTTTTACTTTCTGCGCATTATTTGAGAAAAGTACTAAAGCCTTGGCCTCAACTAGGCATTGATGGACTTACGTATGTGTGCCTCGGCTTCGCCTCGGTCCACATTACACGTTCGTCCATCAATGCCTCTTTTGCAGGCCGCTGCAGTAATGTACTATTTAGCAAAAAGCTGTTATTAAATGACATTACAAAAAGACACTTCAATTTTATTTGTTTGTATTGTATAGAAGATGTGTATTATAAAGGAAATTGCACATTTCAGAACCTGAATGCGTCCCCGGCCAACATATCCCTAGACCCGACGACTGCAACAATTGCATTTGTTTTGAAGGACAAATACATTGCACGCACTTACCTTGTCGAATGGACACACGTATAGGTAATTATAATAATTTTATTAGGTACGGTTGAACAAGCTATTTGGTATACAGGCAAAAATATTCATCTTTCCACTACACTGCCAATATTTAGTTTTATTTTGTGCGTTATAACTTTTTCAGTTTATGGCATCCTTAATTAAACAGAGGGTTATAAAAGAATCGAATAACTCAGCACACCATTGTTTAAAAGCAGTTGCAAGTCAGCTGCCTGTATACCAAATAGCTTGTCCGACCGTCAGTCACGTCTAAAAGTATGTATACACTTGGCTTTATTCAAAGGCGATTTTCTACTTTATTTTTTAATGAAATTTAATGTTATTACGAAAATAGTATTTTCGAACCCATAGGTTTATTTTAAGTGTCGCATTTCAACGTTGCATTAGTTATTTCACGAAAAAATCGCAATTGAAAATTGCCAATTGTATACATACTTTTAGACGTGACTGTACAAATGGAGGTTCCAAGCTTCTTCCACCATCAAACCGTAAGCCTGACGCGTAGAAGTGGCGTATCTTTCATTGCCCTCATTAATCATCTGCGAAGCCTTTTCCCCAACTATGTTGTGGTCGGCTTCCAGTCTAACCGGAGGCAGCTGGATACCAGTATTTTACATATAAAGAAAGAAAGAAAGAAAATACGTTTATTTGCGTTGAAAATGACGCAAAAAAGAACAAACACAAAAAATAAAATAAAAAGGTAGGGGGAAACATGCGTCACATCCACGCAAAACGGCTATCGCTCAGCATTATGCTGCGACCCTATGCAGGACAGAGCCCAAGCGCTGGTTTTCAGCGACAGCCGGCGCTGACGTAATGACGTCGTCCGATGCAGCAAACAATTATTAAAATACAGTGTACTTAAAGAAAAATAATTGAATTTAAAAGACTGACTATCTCACAATTCAGTTACTGGGTAATAGGTACTATTACCGTTAGTATAAGACCCCTAACAACTGTCGACTGTCTTTTCTGGCCGTAATTAAAGCCACCAAATCTAGTCAAGTCTTTGTGGAGATGCTACCTGAACTTAATTAGTCAAAATTCCCAAAAAAAGAGAATTTATAGGCTTCATTTATCAGTTCATGTCTCATTTGCAGTACTGTCTTTTCAGGTAACTATATCGTAGGAGGTGGCCGTGACAGGGACCGAAATGAATGATAGTTTTTTTTTCTTCTGACAATTATTATCAAATGTGTTCTTGTTTGCAGGTCCAGAATGCAGTGACGACCAGCCAGTCTATCGACCAGATGAATGTAACGAGTGCTACTGCTTCGAAGGCCGACTGGAATGTTCTGATTTAGTATGCATACGAGGTAAATCATGGGATGGGCATTTTTTTTTAAGTATATTTTCGCAGCAATGATGTAATGCTGTTGTGAAAATATCAACTAGATTCAGTTGATATTCAAATGAAATGATTTTTTTTTGAACAGTTTCTAAAACTAGCATGCAAAATTATTGATTAAATTAATTATGTAACTGAAGCCAATAAAATTGGTACATAAATCATAGTTATTAAAGTAAAAATGTAAATCGTTAAAGTCTAAAAATACTCATTCAAAGAATAAAATGATTTTTCTATAAACCATTTTAATAATGCTAATTTAAATGCATCTTTTATGCAGTTTGGATAATTTCTATGTTGGGCTCCTGTGTCAGTAGGAGAGAAATGCTCAGTTACTACTATCTTAAAGAGGTTTAACTTATCCCACCCATCGCCTATTGTGTCACCCATTGTAAAGTTTTCTATATTTATGTCTGTAATTTATATGGTGTACATAATAAAGAGTATTCTATTCTATTCTAATATTCAGGGTTTTAGAGTTCCGTAGTCAAATGGCAATAACAAACCCTTATATTTTTCATATAAGGCTACGGTCCAGAAAATAAATTTGTATATCAAATCAAAACTACTAACCATATTTTATATGTAAAGTATGTGGGTCACCACGATCTCGCCTAATAGAAAGCACTAATATTATAAAGGCGAAAGTTTGTGAGTGTGCGTGTGTGTGTGTTTATAAATATGTTTGTTACTTTTTCACGCTCAAACGGCTAGACCAATTTTGATAAAATTTAGAGGTAGCTGACACCCTGGATCAACATATAGGCTACTTTTTATCCCTATATTCCCACGGGATCGACATTTATGTGGGTGAAACCTCGGGGCGCAGCTAGTTAGCTAATAATTTATCAACCAATAATTCCCGAAAGCCTTACTGAGTAGCTGTTAGCATCTCATGGTTGTCCCAGGTTTCATTGAAATAATCCTGGAACCGTTATTTCAGGGTCTAAGTGCGTCCAGGGTCAAGTAATACCAAAACCAGACAGCTGCAACGCCTGCAAATGCATCGAAGGACATATTCTATGTACCGACTATCAATGTCCGATACCAAACTCAAGAAATGTACTTAGTCCAGGTAAATACAAATATTAAAATATCATTTTTCATGATTGTTTGTAGATATTCTAACACGCATCTTTTTGTTAAATAAATCTTGTTGTTGTCAATTTCTTATTCTGTCTTCATCATTACTTACTCCTGAAGCTGCTTTTTCATGAACAACTGGCTACGTTCCGGGTGACGAGCTTGACTATTGTGGCGAGAACCTAGAGTATTAGAAGGATCTTTTGGCACTTGAATGACATTGACAGTTGTTGACAAATCAAGATGGCGGCGTTAGTTCCGATTTTGGCCACGCGCAGCTTTGTAGCGTTCAAGCTAGCGAGCGGCCGTCCATTGTTTTATCTTGTGGAAACACGTCACGTTTAGCCTCTTTTCACTGCCCGATACAACTCGCAATGCACTGTGGCTATCTCATCGCGCCCGCTGTCGCCCTAGTCACCGCTCGTTTACCCTGGACAAGGCTTTTTATATCTGGAACCAGCACCCTAATAGCGTAACCACGGTATAATTGTCTATACAGTATTGTGATTTGTGACTCGGCCTTGTTCTAGAAGTAATTACCTATAGCCGCGCGGTACGTAAACACGCGATAGAGCTCCCGCCTACAGTATTTTAATTTCATCAACCTACTAGAGTTTATTTCTAGTTTTGTAATTGACAACATTTCAAACCTGACACGACCTTAAAACAAAAATACTATTTCTTTATTTTCGTATCCTGAGTTCAAATATATTTTTATTTTATTTTTTTATTTCTAAATTTCTGAGAAAAAAAATAAAAATCAAAAAACATGTGATGACGTCACATAAACGGCGGAATGAGGTAGTTACCTTTGCGCATTCCAATGTCTTTGATTGAAAACATTACATCAAACAAGACATGTCAATGTCATCTAAGAAGTGTAACTAGAAAACAACTAAAAAACTGAATTGAATTCAACAATATTTTTTCCTATCAACTCGACACGCTGCTTACTGTTAATATTATCAATTTTTGATTGATATTTCGCCAACAAAATGGACCCCAATGAAAAATATACGCCAATGAAGAAACCAAAACAACGACTGAGACTAGTGACATCTAACAGTTTTTTTGACGGGTCACAATAAAGCAAAGGTAATATCGCCATTCTACCGTCATCTGGCACTTACGTCTTTTTAGAATACACCGAATTTCAAAGTTAAAATTATGAATGAAAGTACATAATTTCGAAAAACGAAAAAATATGGGTGCCCTAGATTTGAATTTACTTTTATATAACGTAATAATACATGCAGGTTAAAAATATGAAATGTTGTCAATTGTGTAGGTAAATGTTATATATTTTTATTAAAAAAAAAAAAAATCGTTGTACGCGTCCAGGTCATCTCGCCATCTCTTTCTGGGGCAGTCTTGGTTGAAAAAACCAGGAGGGCTGGTTCGAGGTGGATTTGGGGGAGCCCTTTGCCCAGCAGTGGGACAGTAAAGGCTAACAAAAAAAAAATTGTGAATGAAATAGGAAGAGTTCAATAAAAATACATGTTGTGTTTTTTGATTAGGTAGTAGATTTAATAAAAAAAAACTTATTGACGAATTCAAACAACCAAAAACAGCACAATATAGTCTATGATAATTGCTCTTTGCCATATTAAGGAAGTACTTGTACTTATTTCAATGAATATTTGTCACAAATCGCATGCTTACTGCTTATAAAACCATCACACCGGCCGGCGTCCGTTCGTCACTGCCACAGAACATATATGCCCTGACGGTCACTGCGGAGCATTCGAGACTGTTTGTTAACCGGGTGTAAACCGAACTCGAGGCGCGTAGGTATGACTCACGTTCCGGCCGTTTGTACGAAGATAGAATACTGTTTAAATAATTATAACGTGGCGTAACACACTATCAATTGCAATCTGAATTATTTTGAAGGATATTGTTAATCCATTGCTTCACATGTTTGAAAAATTTGTCTGCTTGTAATGAATATTGTTGAACTGTCAAAATGAAAGCTATTGGTACTGTCAATGTGTTACGCAATTGCTCTGCTGGAGGTGACTAGGTGCAAGTTACGTAAATCAAATCGACGAAACGGAGTAAGGGATATGAGATTTGTGGTGCTACTGGGAGGCCTAGGCCTCTCTGACGCTGACCCTAGGGTCAGCAATAACTTTGAGAGGTCGAGTTGGACTCACGAGTCGGTGAACTTTGAACCAACACTTTCTGGAGGGTTATGTGAGAAGCCACAGCGAAAAATATTTTTTATAAAACCTACTAACGATAAAGCTCTACAGGGTGAAATTAAATTCATGGGCGTCCTTTTAAGAGGTCATTGTACTCACCATTATGAACAACTTTTACTATGGGACTAAAAAAATCAGCTGTTCCTTGCATTTATGTTCACATAACTCGTTAAAATGTACGGAAGAGCTGATTTTTTTTCGCGACTTCGGGTTTGGTCCCATAGTAAAAGTTGTTCACAATGATGATTACAATGACCCCTCAAAAGGATGCCCATGAATTCAATTTCACCCTGTATAGTATAGGTCTTATATGATGACACCCAATTAAATAATATTATTACAGTGTGGCCGTTGAGTGAATGCATTAATGACATCAGAGTCGTCGCACTGACAGGTGCCAGGAAAGCTGTCTTTCGACGGCCGCACTGTAGCGTCCATTCAACCCACTGACGTTTTGTTTCACCCTGTACTTTTATTATTTCTCTTAAGATTAACTAATCTAAATTAACAAAAAAAGTGGTTTCAAATTCATTTCACTGACTGTACATATTTTGAGAGTACAAGATTGGTTTGTAATTCTATGCTTCAATCATTGTAAAAATAAGCATAGTAGAGTTGTTTTATTTATTTAAGTAGCTATGGCCTTGTTATTTTTTTTATTCTTTTGTGTTATGATTTAAATGATTTGTCTGTTATTAACATTACCCTAAACATTTTGTTATACTTTGCTGGACATTATAAATAGTTTCCATTGATTAACAGCTAATATAGCGTTGTATGATTTATTAGTCAATTTAAGGCTGATATAAACTTAGGGTCAACAAAAAAAGACAAACTAGAATTCCACACCTTGCTCTTGGAGATCTTGCATTTCTGTGGGAGTCTCAGGCAAGCAATGCTGATATTTTTTAAACAGGGAAGACTGTAGAGAGATTAGTAAGGGTGTCAGGAGTAGATACAGTCAACAAAAAAAAAACTTCAACTATATCCGACGATCCTGCATACCTATCTCTTTTGTTGACTGTACCTATATTACCAGTTAGATCGGTGTATGTCATCGGGGTTCCGACTACGACCAAGGATTTTGAAATAAGTTCATTGTCCACTGCTTCGTATGCTTGAAAAATTTGTTCGTTCGACAAAGTAAGTAACGCAGTGAATATTCTTCAATTGTCAAATTGAAAGGCATTGCCACTGTAGGTGTGTTACACAATACATGGCAAACTCATGACTATGGTGACCATTATCGACATCGAAGAAGCAGGACATGGTTATTCCAAAGCCGAAAGAGGAACAATCGTCGAGGCATATAGAATTTCATAAATAAATATTTACTAAAACATAACTTGATTTTTATTACATTTTACGAACCGAACTTTGGGAAATTATTTATAGTTACCGGTAAATGTAAGGATTTTGAGTTTTTCATTCACATTTACCAAAATAATGAGTATTTAAAACAACGTGGACAACGTTTGTAGAATCTCAGGCAGAGTCAACTGCATAAATATGTATTCCTTGAAAGTAAAACATGAATATTATATTTATTTTCCATCTACTACTTTAAGATTTACAAGTGAATCTGAAGTGAATCCGCTAAGTGCATACATATTTATATCGCTGACTTTAAAATGAGAATGAGTAAATGAAAATTTTAATAAAACAGAAATAGAGCAAATATGCAAATATTTTGTCCAAGTATGTATGTTGTATTTATTTTGACCAAGAAACAAACCTATGCTTCGTACAATTTTGGTCAAGTATTAAGAAACGTAGATATAAATTATGAAGCCATGATAATATCGCTCGTAAACATGAAATCGCGAAAAAAAAAAATCAGCTGTTCTCTACATTTTGACGAGTTATACGAACAGCTGATTTTTTTTCGCGATTTCAGGTTTGGTCCCATAGTAAAAGTTGTTCATAATGATGAGTACAATTACGAGTACCGCTTAAGAGGTTGTTGGTGTTTTTCCAATAACCCTGTATACTTTCATTCTAACACCTGGTATGGGCTGTAAAAGTTATCACGAAACACATCTCCCATAAACCTACATATCAATCTAAGGATCAAGTTACTATTGTAATGATTGGAAAGTTGAATCAGTTGGTCATCACCATTTTGATGATTTACTTTTTGACTCACCAGTGAGTTCAGTAAAAGGTACACAATCAAAATATCGTATGCCAAAAAGTCGGTTGAAAACTTCTAAATAAGAAGATTTCCTCTAACCTGAATTAACTCCATTTTGCGTTCATCTTTTTACTTTTTCTCTCAGATGAAGACTGTTCTTCAAGCTCCACTTTCGCTCTCCTATCTCTTTTATGGGCATAGCATTTCCGCGTTCATGGAATCTATACTCCATTTGTTTAGGCAATTAAATAAAGGTAAACAAAAAAACCACGGAACTTAGTTAACCGACTAAACGTAATATCACTCACTTCACTTGTCATGCTATGTCACAGTTGTACTCTTCAATTTAGCAACATTATTAACGAATTATAACGTTGCTAAATTGAAGAGTACAACTGTGACGTAGCATGACAACTGAATAGACTGGTATTACGTTTAGTTGGTTAACCACGGCACGTGGTTTTTTTTTGTTTACCTTTATTTAATTACCTAAACAAATGGAGTATAGTGAGGGAGATTTCTGATAGGTCACCAAACCGACAACGGCGGCTGACTTGAAAAGAACCATGTTGTTTTACATGAAGTCTCTTTCTGAAAATAAAGACATACTTGACAACAGTTTCTTATGTGCCAGTTCTTGTTCCTGCATTCTAGAAGTCAAAAGATTTTTTTTTTTTTTTAACTTATTTATTACAATAACAATTTCATTATTAGCTTCATAAGAACAGCCACACAGGTCGATCGACCAGGTTAAGCTACGCTTGTTGCGGTCGGTCCGTGGATGGGTGACCATCTTTACATACCAAGACCCCGCCGTGCCTCGGAAAGCACGTTAAGCCGTTGGTCCCGGTTGTCATTCGTGGATCTTTGACAGTCGTTACGGGTAGTCAGTTGCCCGAAAATCTCACAACTAGTCTTACCAAGGGCTACCGTATGACTCAGTAACTGGGTTGTGGAGCTCAGATAGGCAGTCGCTCCGTATAAAATACTGGTGTTCAGCTGCATCCGGTTAGACTGGAAGCCAACACCAACAGACTAGGCCGATGATGATTAACAATTTTTACATTGTGTCGAATTGTATTATATTAAAAATTAAAACAACATGAAATATAACTTAAATATAAAATTAAATTATTATTATCATACATGACAGGCTTTAAAAAAATCTTCGTAGTAAAAAATAACTATTAAGAATATTAGATTTTTTATATGATTTTTTTTTCTTTTTAGAAATAAAATATATCATTTAAATTACTACAAACTTATTTTCTACCCACAGGAATGTCATCAACAGAAATAAGGGCACTAGACGAATGTCAGGAAGGTGACATCATATCGCCACCGCCGCCACCCAATGACTGTAATACGTGTTATTGTATGGACAATCGTATTCTCTGTACTATGAATACCTGCGAGGGCTCTGATCCAGGTACATGATTGTCATTCGCATGCTTCAAAATTGACAATTTTCGTGGCCCTAATATTGTTCCTTTTACCTTTCCAGAAATTAAAAAAAGACTAAGAGAGCCAAATGAACAAACTGATCTTGAAATTTTTGATAAACAAATCTCAGTGGAACCATTTATTCATATGTTATCTAAAAACTATGAACAATTACCAGCCAAACTAATACACACGCATGCTTATAACGGTTTTCATCAAGAAATTAAAGTTCACGCCAATCATTTACCTAAAGATGCGACTAAGCTTCTTAAAGTTTTAGCAACTTCATTGGATAATGCAGCTCTTGCTAGTATTAGTCAAAGATTATTGGCATCTTCAAATTCTCTCTCAAATAATCACGATTCAAAGATACCACTCGATCATCAAATAGTACAAACTAACTCATTAGGCGAAGGAAACGTGTTAACAACCCAGTCGAGCAAGTTAATAACCTCGGGCTCTCAGAGTAATGAAACAATATTAGTTCTTCCAAATACAGAATTTTTCGACGGTCCAAATTCTCAATCCGTATTGCCAATAACAAGTGAACATGAAACGATTTGGAAATCTGTTTCATCTCCTGGTTCTCTAGTTTTTAACAACCAAGAAATCAACCCGCGCAGCAGTCAGGAAGAAAAACTGAACGCAGATTATTATGATAATCTCCCTTCAATGTTCACGCTCATTGATCATAATAATGTGATTCGGAATCCATCAAAATTCAGTCGGCCAGGTAATCCACATATGTTACCAATTAAACCTGCGCGAAACACAGTACATATAACAAATACAACAGCTGAATCCATTTACCCGGCATGGAATCCTAAATCAATTAATATTAACGATGGTATAATGAGCTATGTACCGTTCTCTCATGAAACGAAACAATTCAAACAAATGTCTTCTGGTTTTGTATCTAAACATGATGAGTTGCCACATCTTCGTCCTTACCAACAAAATTTTCCTGGTCATAATCAAGTTTTCAACTATACTTCGACGACTCCAATATTTAGACTTGACAAAATTATTGTTACCCCAAATAAGAAAGATGCCCAACAAAAGCCGTCGCAATCTCAATTTATACCAATGTCAAAGTATTATCAAGTTAAACCACAACAAATTCCGTTCAAACCTAACCAAAAACATTTATCCACGTTAAATAATAAGAGTATCCAGCATTCACCTTTTTTCCTGAACAATCTAAGTCAACCGATAGTAGCTGCTAAACAACCGCAATTTGGGCTAAATCATGACCAAGGAAGTGTTAGCCCTTTGATTAAAATAGGTAAACAAACTGACCCACAGCTCATAGCGTTTCCTCCCAATTTTAAAATAAAACCGCCTCTCATATCTAACCAAAAGAAACGAATATCTAGTATAGCTAATGAAGGTAGCAAAGAGGTACCGCCTTACTCCATGGTACCAAGTTCCACAGACCATCACACTAATATTTTAAATCCATCACAATTTGGGGTTGATCTTGAACATACTCAACTTAAACCATCTCATTCTCAGTTTGTTCCAAATCCTTCTATATACTATAGAAATGAATATGAAGCGCCTAAAATAGTTGAGGTAAACCCTGACCAAGAACAATTAATACCACAATCTAAAATTTCTTATAAGAATACTGAGCACTACAACCCATCTCATACTTCTTCTGAGTTTGGTGATGATACACTTATACCCAAAGGCCGTAACAAAACCAGGAAATATAATACCACCCACTCGCACTATGAAAAACATACAACGATCACTTATGTTTCCGAATACGATCCAACTCATTCAGCTAACTCACACCAAATCGTACAAGATACGAATCAGCATCAAAATGCACCACCAACCTATGTATACGAACATTATTTGCCTAATCAAGAATCACAGGAATTAGATTTAACAATGTCTAAAGTGAATTATTATTTAAATCTACATAATCTTCAACTTGATCAAAATGAACCTCAACCAACATTGACTCATTATTATTCATCTCAAACAACAATTTTTCCTGGGAAACAACAAAATTACACACTAAAGGTACACCCTACCGTGACTGAAATGAATAAATACAATGGACATGACATACCTCACCAGTTTGATACATATCCTCATTCTCCTAGTGATGGTAAAAACACAAATCAAATTAAATCATACCAAAATCGAACTAATCCTACCATTTCTATGTATCCTAATATCTTTGCTAATAATCCACATAGTTCTTCTCAACCTCAATTTGTACCCTCTCAAGATTATTCTAAAAAAACCCCGGGTTTAAATGACCCGAAATCCGCTGAGAGTCCTCAATCTCTATCTAATTCAGCTGAAGATCCTACATATCCAAAGAGTAACGAGCATCTACCTTCACTCTCTCAAACTGGACCGACCCAGAATCAACACGCCCCAGGAGTGTTTGACGATCGGGGATCCACTAATGGATTCCAATATGCACACAATGCTTATGAAGATCCAAGACAGCTGAAACCCATTCACAAACTTCTACCTTCTAAATTGGAGACACCCCAGAATCACCCGTTATCAGGATTTTTTGATGAGCGTGCATCCGCTGACGTTTTTCAGTACCCCTCTAATTCTGCTGAAGATCTTACACATCCAAAAGTTAAACTTAACAAATCTCCACATTTTCACCCATATACATTAATTGTTGATCCTGAACAACCTAAAGATAACCTAGATATTTCTCCACACTCTCAATTTGGACCGGCCCAGAACCAACATAAACCAGGGCTATTTGACAACCGTGGAGTCAAGGATGGATTCCAATACGCACATAATGCTGATAAAAATCCCATGCATCTGAAACCTGTGCATAAACTTTTACCCACCACTCATCTACACACTCCATTTGGTCCTACCCTAATTCAACATTCGCCAGGAATACTTGACGAGCGTGCATCCGCAGATGGATTCCCAAAACAAAATAACCAAACACAACCTAACTCTTCAATTGACTCTACCCAGAACCAACATTTACCAGGAATGTTTGACGAGCGTGGTTCCGCTCATGGTTTCCAATATCCATCTAATTCTGTGCAAAGTCCTACACATCCAAAAGATAACCTGCACAAACTGTCACAATCACAATTTCTACCTTCGCCTAATCAACATACTCCAGGAGTATTTGACGATCGTGGATCTGCTGGTGGTTTCCATTACCCATCCAATTCTGCTGAAAATCCTATACATTCAAGAGGTAATCTACACAATCCTAAAGTAACTCAATTTGGACCTTCGCAGAACCAACATTTACTAGAAATGTTTCATGAGCGTGGATCCGCTGATAGCTTCCAATACCCATCTAATTCTGCTGAAAAGTCTTTCCATCCAAAAGAAAACATACACAAACCACCAAACTCTCCATTTGGTTCTACCACCTATAAACAGTTACCAGGAATGTACCCACATAATTCTGCTGGTAATCCAATACATCCGAAAAATCTTACACATCCAGAACAAAACAAACAAAAACAACCCCATTCACTAGTTGGCCCTAACCATAATAAACCGACACCAGGAATGTTTGACGGTCGTGGATCACCTGATGGTTTCCAATACCCATCCAATTCACCTGGAAATCCTTTACACCCAAAAGATATCCTACATTATCCTCCACATTCTCAATCTGGTCTTCCCCAGAATCATCATTTACCAGGCGTGTTTCAAAATCGTGGATCCCCTGGTGGTTTCCAACATCCCTCCAATTCAGCTGAAAAACCTACACATCCCAAAAATAACCGGCACAAACTTCCACAATCTCAATTTCTACCTTCCCCTAATCAACACACTCCAGGTGTATTTGACGGTCGTGGATCCGCTAATGGTTTCCAATATCCCTCCAATTCAGCTGAAAATCCTACACATCCAACACAATATACGAATATACAACCTAACTCTACATTTGACCCTGCCCAGAACCAACATTTACCCGGAATGTTTGACGAGCGTGGTTCCGCTGATGGTTTCCAATATCCCTCCAATTCAGCTGAAAAACCTACAAATCCCAAAAATAACCTGCACAAACTTCCACAATCTCAATTTCTACCTTCCTCTAATCTATATACTCCAGGAGTATTTGACGATCGTGGATCCGCTGATGGATTCCAATATCCCTCCAATTCAGCTGAAAATCCCACACATCCAAAACAAAATAAACATATACAACCTAACTCTCCATTTGATCCTGCCCAGAACCAACAATTACCAGGAACTTTTGACGAGCCTGGTTCCGCTGATGGCTTCCAATATCCTTTCAATTCAGCTGAAAATCCCACACATCCAAAACAAAATAACCAAGCACAACCTAACTCTCCAATTGACTCTACTCAGAACCACCATTTACCAGGAATGTTTGACGAGCGTGGTTCCGCTGATGGTTTCCAATATCCATCTAATTCTGTGGAAAATCCCAGAAATTCAAAAGATAACCTGCACAAACTTTTACAATCACAATTTCTACCTTCGCCTAATCAACATACTCCAGAAGTTTTTGACGATCGTGGATCTGCTGGTGGTTTCCATTACCCATCCAATTCTGCGGAAGATTCTATACATCAAAAATTTAAACCGCCCCATTCTCCACTTAGTCCTACCCAGAATCAACATTTACCAGGAGTGTTCGACGAACGTGGTTCCGCTGATGGATTCCAATACCCATCCAATTCTGCTGAAAATCCTACACATACCAAAAATAATCCCATCACAATTCCTGAATCCGAGTTTAAACAACCACAAAATCAACCCAAACCTTCGTCCTCGGACGATGGTTACAATAATAATAATCCTCTCACACCTTGGATGCATCTTGATCATGATCAGTACAAACCTTCATCCTTTGACAATTTATTCAATGGAATTCATCAAATTCCGTGGTCAGTACCCAATCAAGATAATAATGCATTAGGATCCGATGCAGAAATTACAACTTCCCGCTCTGGATTTAAGCCCAAACAAGATCAATATGGACCCTCGATGATTATCGATCCCTCTATATCCAACCAAAATGAAAATATAGACCTTACTGATGTAGATGATAATCAACTACAAATAGAGCAAGATGTATCAACTCCATCTACGGACCTCACAGATTCTGTTAGTACCCAGTATAACGTTCTTCCCGAGTTAAAACCTGATAGTGATCCAGATAGTCTGCTTCTTACTGATGATGGTAAAACTCCTGATTACTACGACCAATTGTATCCATTATTTAAGGCTGTGAAAAAACTAAGTGATCCTCCTATTGACGATTCTATATTTGGTGTGGGTAGCATGGATCAACTCGATCTTCTTCCCTTTTTGTTTCCCGGTATTGCCAAAATTCTTAACTATAAACCATCACAAGATCAAGACGATATATCGCCAGTTGTAAGCCACGATGTTCAAAGAAATCTTTCAAGCAAACTAAAATCCAAATTAAAACAATCGCCTGAAAACGATAGTGGAATCCTCAATTGGTTAAAGAGTAAACTTAATAAACTTGTCCCAAAAAAAAATAATGCTACTGTTCCTAAAAATGATATCGATATGACTAAAATATTCAATTTGTTATCTAAATTAACTCCACCTAATCTAAAAGACACTGCGGCACTGCAGAATATACCTTTCAGCGGTTTTGACCCAGAAATCATAGAAAACATTATGAATGATTTCAAAGAAGACACTTTAACCACAACGTCGACTCCTCGTCCTGACTCTACACACACCTATGAAAATCGATTTAAATCTGTCCCGACAATACCTGAAGAAAGCCGACCACAGTCACCCCCATTAAAATATCCAGATGTTCACATAATACTACACCAGGCTAATGATGAAGACGACGTGGACTTTCCGCCATATACACAAACTGAAGGCGAAATAAACCTACCTGTCGATGTGGATTACGAACAGCTCAGCGCTTCTATGTTTCCAAAAATATTTAATCCCCGGTTCAGACACAGACCAAAAGATCAGAAAGAAGAATGTGGTGACGGAACTCAATGGATTAGCAACTGCCACAGCTGTTCGTGTTACTTCGGTCATGCGATGTGCGTTAAATTGCCTGATTGTGAGCTGAGGCCTTTGGGTAAGTGTTTAATAGTAATTTTAACTTTTTGTATTAAATTCTTATCAAATGACATTACGTCTTTATAAAAGTTAGGCCGATCCATAGATATATTTTACATTTCTATGGGCCGATCGTTCAAGAACATACACAAAAGTAAAGTGTTACAGACTGAAATCACCAATGAGCAGCCAGCATGTCACAGCACGAGTATTTACAGTCCGTACGCGACACGCGAGTCGTTTAGCTTTTGTCAATAACCTTACGCTCAAAGATAAAGTAACTCGGTTACTTTTTAGGTGAACCAATGACATGCAAGCCTTATTCTCACTTCAAGATGGGCTGTTATACTTGTGAATGTAATGGCGATGGCGTTGCGGAATGCGATGCCACAGACTGTAATACACAGCCGAGTGGAAAGAGCAGAGGTAAATAATTTTGTTTTTTAAGCTTGGACATGATTACAGAATAAGGAATACAAAGTATATAAATCTTGTTATTGGACATACCTAATACCTTTCTTCTAGATAGAGCACTGGATGACCTGGGAAACTTTCATAATCAGCCTATAATGTTCCCACTGCTGGGACACAGGCCTCCTCTCTGTGAGAGGGAGTGGGCCGTTATCTACCACGCGGGCCCAGTGCGGGTTGGTAGATGTCACATGTCTTCGAATTTATGTTTCTAGGACATGCCGGTTTCCTCACGATGTTTTCCTTCACCGTTTTGAGAAAACTTTACAAGTCCACAATTCTACAAAATTGTTAAATTGTAGAAAATATTGCGTAACACAGAAATTACAAATACATTTGTATGAGTTTACAATTTACAATTCTTTCGCATTTTTAACACTGTACCTAACATAAATCTTGAGGTCTATGTATAAATTGTAGACTTGCCACTACAATTTACATATTTGTATGTTTTTCCGGTACAATTGTGTGGGTTAGGGTTTTATGGTACACGGACTTGTAAAATTTACAAATTGTAACTTGTAAATTTTAATTGAAAAGTTTTGTGGTATAGGGCCGTGGAATTATTATTAAAGGGATTCAGTTCCAGTCAACAATATTTTTTGTAGATCGAATTAGCTATATGCAGTTCAGTACTTTCCGTCCCTTTGACTTTTGAAAACAACGTGGCAAGGACTGGTTTCTCACTAGTTATAACATTACTAGAAATATACTTCCCACTTCAGTTTCAGGTTCCACTGAATCACCACTGCCTATATTCCACGAATTCTATGACAGCAAAGAGACCAATGAAATCCTACAATACTATAATTTTTTCAAGAAATTGCCTAAAGATTGTCCAAAGCAAGATTTGCAGACACAATACCCAACTTGTGAACCAGGTACGAGTTGGGTCAGTAGCTGTCATACATGTGAATGCAATCAAAGTGGCAAACATGAATGCATTAAGATAGATGACTGCAAGTTGGACGCTGATAAATACGGTAAGGGATTTTTCGCTGTATATTTTACAGCCAGCAACTAGACAAAGACCGTGCCGATACCAAGGGTTGCTGACGTAAATATGCATGCATCTTTAGATTATTTTCCAGCCATTTTGTGGAGTTTCTCGTAACAGATGTACCTACCTAGGTGAGGTTACCGCTTGTCATTTTGACCAGATAAAAAAAAACTATCATATCGTCCCCGTATTTGGAAAACTAAATAACTTCGTTTTTGGCGATTTTGTCTTTTCCCTATTTTTAAACAATCCAAAACATGACGCATGTTTGAGTCTTACAGGAATTTACTTCTCTTATTCCGTTCCAAAAATATAGCCATTTTTGTCGTTCAGATGGAATAATGCATAATTATAAAATTACCGACACTAAAATTGTCTCAATTTTTTTAACAAATGAACATTAATTGAAAAAAAAAACACTAAATCGCGTTTATCTCAAAACTAGAAAATCGGAGTTATTTAGTTTTCCAACTACGGGGACGATAATTATATTGTTAGATTAATACAATACAATTCCTTGGAAAATGACTGATTTCAGGCAAACCGGGTCGATGCAAGCCGAACTCCAAATTCTACCCGAAGACGAACAGCATGCCTTGTGTGGAATGTTCGTGCAACGACGAAGGAATCTCCTATTGTCCAGCGGCTGATTATAAGAAGCACTGATTCCTTTTAATAAGGATGATGATGAAGAAGGGTCCTGATGATGATCCTCATATGTTTTTGTACACTTTTTGTTAATATGATTCTTGACGAAGTTAAAAATGAGCAATATGAGATTATTAGTTTGTTTGTAGGCATCTTGAAATTTGACAAAATCAGAGCAACTTTATACAGGGTGAAATTAAATTCATGGGCATCCTTTTAAGGGGTCATTGTATTCATCATTATGAACAACTTTTACTATGGGACTAAACCATAAAATCGCGAAAAAAAAAATCAGCTGTTCCTTGCATTTATGTTCACATAACTCGTCAAAATGTAGGGAATAGATGATTTTTTTGAAAAGTTGTTCATAATGATGACTACAATGACCCCTTAAAAGGATGCCCATGAATTCAATTTCACCCTGTATACTAAGGGGCATTGTAGTATGTCTATCCACAATCGATTTATTTTCATCTAGTACTTCACTCCTTAAAATCGTATCTGACTTCAGTAATGTTGCGAGCACATCTTTATTTTTCATGATATTTTTTTATTATTGATGCAATGAATATGAATCGCTTGTGACTAAATTGCACTGTTAATATTAAGTTATCAAGAGCACAA
This sequence comes from Amphipoea oculea, assembly GCA_945859645.1. Lineage (NCBI taxonomy): Eukaryota > Metazoa > Arthropoda > Insecta > Lepidoptera > Noctuidae > Amphipoea > Amphipoea oculea. The sequence continues at coordinate 16,630,057 of OX243865.1, read as the reverse complement.
TTACTATTTAGGCATTATAATCTAGCACTTAATTATATAAAAACACTACTTTTAAATATAGAGACTATACCTTTTTGTGAATATATAGACGACGATATGTAGACTAACGTGTACGTTCGACTAATGAGCGGTGAGTCAAAAGTATAATTTAGGCCTGAGTTACAAAATGGTGTCATCAGTTCAATGTACCCAGCGCGAAGACTAACCGAACGACAACTAACTAACGTTAACTATATAGGTATAACATTAAAAAAAACCTACTTAATCAAGCAGGTATCTATACTAATATATATACTAATCTATACTTCTATACTAATATTATAAAGAGGTAAAATTTTTTTGTAAGTTTGTAGGTATGTAGGGGGTAATCTCCGGAACTACCAGTCGGATTTCAAAAATTCTTCTTGCATTTGATAGCCCAATTCTTGAGGAAGGCTATAGGCTATTTAACGTCACGCTATGACCCTTAGGAGCCGAGCAAAAGCGCTATGGGGAAACTAAGTGATAGAGCAGGAGACGCGGGCAAGTGATGCAATATGACGAGATGGGTCGAGGGAATAAGAAATTTCACGCGATTATTCGCGAGTTTGTCGCGGGCAGAAGCTAGTTATTCATAACTTAAAGAGATTAATTCAAAATATTTAATTAAAATACTTCAATAAATTAAATATTTGAAGAATAAGAAAAAGTAGTAACAAAAATACAATTAATACTACCTACTTTAAAGAATAAAAAATGCAATTGCCAGAATACATAAATAATATATTTATACAAATAGGTTAGCGCTCTTCCGCCTCTCTCCTAATATGCTGTGCCCGACAGGGTCCAATTGTTTCAATAATTTTAAGCTCACCAACTGTTTTATCCACGTTATGGATTTATGGCATGCAATAAAGAATTGAGAATAGAAAGAGAGTCAGTCTATCCTCGAGACATGCTGAGAGACTGGCAACACATAAGAATGGCCTACCATTCCTCATCATCAAAATGACCAAGAAGAGCATCGAAATCTTTTAATGGTTTTCTCATTTAAAGATCTCGATTTACAGTTTTTAAAGAGTAGGAGGTTTTTATATTAGTATATTATATTATACTAGCTGCGCCCCGCGGTTTCACCCGCATTAGTCTCGATCCCGTGGGAACATCGGCATAAAATGTATCCTATGTCCTTCCCCGGGACTCAAACTATGTCTATATCAAATTTCATCTAAATCGGTTTAGCGGTTTAGGCGTGAGAAGGTAACATACAGACAGACAGAGTTACTTTCGAATTTATAATATTAGTATAGATATATATTATATAAAAGTTAGGATTGAAAAATCGGCCATAAGTATATTATGTGTATCTCAAGAAGCAGTTAACAATATTCTCACTTGCCAAGCTTAAAATTTCCCCCAATAACAAAATACCTTTTATAATACCTACACACAAAGAAAATTCGAACAAAAGCTTTGTAAAAAGCAACTTTAATTTACTAACGAGGTGGCCAATGGGCAATGGCTAGCAACTTTTATAAATAAAATATCCCAAGCCTGCAAAATAAAAGCCGTTGCTTTGGCCGTGTTCCCTTGAAACGTAATAAAAATGAATGTTTAATTCTTGCTCGAATGCAGTGCAAAATACTCATATACATTACACAGTATTTGTTTGTCCGGTTGTTCAGAAAACGTTAAGGCGCTCCGCAGACAGCGGTAATTTTGTCCGCGAATGACCGCGAGAGACATCATCCGACAAGCACCGGCGGCGCGGTCTTTTTGCCCTCAATGTGCGTTGGTAGTATAGGATTCCCTTTGCACTATCGTTTGCGGTCAAATTGACCGGCCCGGCCCGCCCCGCCGTTTGTTTCGCGCCTTAAAATACGTGATTAAATTGGTTCATGATGGCGTGGGTTGCAAATCCTACTTTATGTTTCTTTAGACTACAATATAGTCACATATGAATAAGTATACATATAAGAGACCGTTTGAACGTTGCACTGGCGGCTGAAAAGTAGTTAGAAATCGGTTGTGTATAGGCATGTGATTGATGTGATGCGAAGGAATGAGGAAAATGTCGTAAGTTTTGAGTATGAATGTGGATCGCTACAAGAGTAGGGGAAGACCAAAAAAACGAAGGATGGACCGTGTGAAAAATTATATGGCTAGAAAGAGGGTGACTACTTAGATCTAATAGAGAAAGACGGAAGAAGAAAAATTGTTGCACCGTCCCCAAATACATTTGGATAAAGGCAAGAGCAGGATGATGATTTTAGTCGCATATATGTAGGTGCCAATTTTGGGTCCAAATTAATATAAGGGGCAAAATCTTTATCCAGTAGTTAGTAGGTTTAGAAATTAATTGTCTAGAGACCATCACGACGGAATACTTTGCTTGTCATCTTGAATAAGGCTGTTTCTCTCCTACTTCGGTCAGCGGCAATGAGGATCGGACGCAGGTAAGACTGATGCTTAGGGAAAAATTATAGGACAATAAAAAATCGAATAGGAATATCGTTTATTCTCTCCAGTATTACAGATAGTAGTAGTAAGAACTTACAATAAGCTATAATACCGGAAGCGAAAGGTTTAAGCTTCAGCATTATGCTCAGGTCCCCTAGCGGGTTACCAACTGGTTTCCAGTTTGAACCGTTGACTCCTGTTTACAAAAAAATAAAATATAAAAGAGGTACATTTAGCAACGTCGGATTAATAAACTACATGATTATATGATCACCATACATTAATATTATGTCCTGGTTTCAATTCCCGGAAAGAATGCGGGATTCGAGTGGTTGAGAAAAGCACAGCAACGGTTTTTGTGGCGATGCTTGCCTGGCCTGTGTCTAGCTGTGGACGTTTTTCATGATGATGATTCGCCTATGGACTGCTTTTTATACAACAGAGGTTCTTACAGTGTTGACAATTGAATTAATGATTGAGTGGCAAGCTGGTAAGCAAACCCACGCGACATTAGCTAGCTAGGAAAACGGTAGCAGATGTAACAAATAAATATAAATTTTTGTCCAGCCGACGACACGACAGCGGCAGTGGGAAACGCATTGCGGCTCCAGTACGAAATATATTTTTAGTGCACTGTGATAAATATAATGGCAAAACGCAGACAAATTGGCCAGTGTGCCCAAGCTTTGAATTTGTGAAAAAAATGGCTTCTATGGTTTTATTTAATCGTAAAGCAGTGGGGTAATTGCGTAACACACTAATGGAATGGTAATGGTTTTCATTTTGACAGTTCAACAACATGCATTACGTTATTTTCGTTGTTGAGCGGACAAATTTTTCAAACGTATGAAGCAATGGATTAGCAATATCTTTCAAAATGATTCAGTTTGTGATTTATAGTGCGTTACGTTATTTAGGGTGCTGATGCATCTTTATTTCTAGTGCCGAGTTAGTATTACAATTAGAGTATTATAATAAATAGGCCATTTTCTGTTCCATAAAAAAAATATCGAGTGTTTAATGATAAAATAGGTACGCTTCGGAAAAATAGGCTCACTAAGCGGTTGTTTTACGTCCACTTGACACACGCGTATCCTACGTCAGAAATGGCGCTAACTATCGTCAAACCAAAAAAAGCGCTGTTTCAAATTACAATTACAAAATTATGGCCTTGCCCTAAGTCAAATAATAACGAGTACGTACATATATTATAAGTACATTATTATTTTACGTACGTATGATACGTTTTAACGAACGCAACGGTTTGAAACAACCGGCCCTAATTGAACTTCAAGCACATATTTTCTTTTTCAAAATAAATACCGTTAAACAATATGCTAATTTGAACACTAAAAATGAACGGCCCAAATTAACAAGGTATGATCCAACCAGGTGCTACCGAAATCAGGTGGTGTAATTTCAGCAGTTTAATGAAACGGCACCAGGTGGCGTAAGTGATGACGACTGTACCAGCTGACAGGAACTAATATATTTTACTGTAATTGTAGGTAGATTTTTGTAGTAGAAAGCTTGCTTCTATAGTAAGTAGATGAAAGGGGGCTTTGTATACGGTAACAAGAGGCACATAGCCTGGTCAAAATAGACATTCAAGGTTACATTAATTCGCATAAAGCTGAAAATTGGTAATCGATGGGGACTTTTGACATTTTATTTGTAACGGTGTTCCTAACATTTATGCCAATTTTCAGCTTTATGTGAATTAATGTAACCTTACCCCTATTTTTGAAGCTAACTTGACGGGACTAACAGGTGAAGTAAATGTTAGTGATTCAAAATCGTGACAAAAAGATAAAAATCTTTTCGGTAGCGAATAAAAATACATTTATTGAAAACTAGCTTTTGCCTGCGAGGAGGTCAGATTCAAATTGTTTTGTGCGGAACCCTAATTATGTTTCAAAAATAAAAGTAGCCTAATTTACTCCTTATAACATCCCCTCAAAATCGGTCCAGCCGGAGATTAACCGGAACAGACAGACTGACAAAATTTAAAAAATAGTTTTTTTGTTATTAGTAGCTATTATCATCTCTCTAATCTAGCCATATCACGATAAACACAATGCGTCCAAAGTTTCTTTGGTTGAGCTGTGCTGTCTAGGTAAGTATATGTATACGTAGTATCCGTTTATTGCCCGTGGTTCGACCGCGTAATTCTACTAGTAGGACCAAGGGCATTTTTCTTTTCGATGGTTCTATCAATCGGACCATGGGCAAATCAAGTTCTATCAATAATACTAAGGGCAACTTCGTTTACCCGTGGTTCTATTAAAAGTAATAATGAAACCGTTTTAAATTAAAAAATATGTATATTTTATTGGCATTGACATTTATTTTTTTCTGCTTAGATTTATATTCACAGAGCATCATAATTTAATTGTTTATATTCCTTGGCTCCTTTTACCTTTGCAGAGTGTATATTTGTTGTTCCACAATGGAAGTAGATTTAGAAAGTGATATTTGTTTAATTAATAGAAAAGTTGGTACAGTAATACTATATGGCGATTACCAATACCTACTATAGAATGCGACATTATAAAAATAGATCCGTAGTGTGGCGGTGTTCAAATTATAAGAAACAAAAATATACAGGTAGGTACGATAACAATTATTCTGTATTTTGCGAAGTGTAGGGCAAAGGTGTATACTATGTACTACGACAGGCGTCGCGGGCAGGAGAGGCGACGCCGCGCACCTTTGTATCGCAACCCTCGCGTTGCCCCGCCAGACGGCCGAGTTAACCCACTATACATATAGTATTACCATAGATATATGAATTACATTTCTATGGTAGTACCGTAATTTACTAATTACGGTACTACCATAGAAATGTAATTCATATATCTAATATTTTTGCCCATGGTACTCCATGGGCAAAAATATTTATCTTAGTTCTACTCGACTAGTAGATCTATTGCCAATACAATGTGATCATTTTATAACGATGGTTAGATTGATAGGACCAGCGAAAAGAAAAATGCCCTTGGTCCTACTAGTAGAACTACGCGATCGGACCACGGGAAATAAACGGTATTATCGTTATTATATTTCCTCATTCTACAATTTAAATAATATGTTGGGTCTTATAAGGATGTTTTTTTGTTTAGCCTGTTATGTGTCACTGCTGGGCAAAGTCCTCCCCCAAGTCCTTCCAAGAACTCTTTTCCAAGTACCAGCCCTCACCGTATGTGACCTGGACATCTCGCCACCGTTTTCTGGGTCAGCCTCAGTGGCGCCGTCCGTTGTGTAGAGACTTTCGCCCAGCGGTCATCCTGCACGTATGCAGGATAACCGCTGGGCAAAAGTCTCAAATACAGCCGTAGCTGATGTGACCCGCCCGATCCCATTCGAGCCTGGCGGACTTCTTGTCTACGTCTATTATACCAGTTTTGGAAAGCAGCGTGGTGTTCCGAATTTTGTCCTGTGGTTTTACACTCAGAATGTTGTGTTCCATCGCCCTTTGGAAAACTCCAAGGCGGAACTTTTGCGATTCGGTGACCTGCATAGCTACCTATCCACAAACACTCGATGCGCTTCCGTATCGTATCGAACATCAATCAATGTTATCGTAGGAGTCATCTAAACGCTGTTCACAAGTGCAAACCCCGAAAATTTTGTCAGTTTAAATCAAATAGACGCCCGTTATTCTTCCAACAGCTATTTGCTGTCGGGGGCAAGCCAAATCAGGTTATCGAAATGTGTCATTTTCGATACGATAGCCTGTCGTATGGTAGTAAATAGCTATGGTGGTCGATCTGAGCATCTTAGGTAAAGACGGGCAGGATACTCGGAAAGACAATATATATCGGAAAAGGAAACAATAAGACCTAATATTGCAAAAATATTTTTATAACAAACGTTTGATTTTATTGCATTGACGGATTCGCTATTGCTTCAGCTTCAACTGGCTGATGACTTGTCGAACGCATTTAGCCTCGGTGAAGCACATATTATGAGAGCCTTTTTCGTAGCCCCCACAGAGGCATATACTGCAGTGTTGTTTCGGGTTGTGGATGAAAGTACCTAGAGGGCATGTGGCGTTACCTGTAAATAGGTATAGAATCAATTATAATTTTTTTTTTTTGATAGTCAGCTTAATTATCTTGGCTCAGGACAGCAAAATATGTCGTGTTTTGTCTGAAAGTGTCCCAATTTATACCTGTTAATTAAAGATATAGTGGTACAAGAATCTTTTGGCGCGTGGCTAGTATCGGAACTAACGCCGCCATGTAGTTTTTTCCGATTCCACAAAACATTTTCACAATTTTTTTACCAACAGCGCCCCCTTGTCAACGTCATTCGGGCGTCGAAAGATCCTCGTAGCACTCTTATGATTAAATAATGTAAATAATGTACAGACGCCAGCACATCAAGCTACACAGTCTTTAATAGATTTTCAACTTTATCGCTAAAACATAAGGTTCAAAGTTGATTGGGAAAATTTAACAGTTTCGGATAGCTTGATGTGCTGGTAACTGTATTTAGGGCTGATTTTTCAATAGTCGGATAACTTATATCTGAAGAATATCTATAATCGCTTTCCATCAGGCTTGATCGGAGTCAAGAACGGGCCCATATTGCAATATTTTTTTAAAATAATTATGACAGTTTGACATACTTAGTTTCTATACAAAAACTGTCAAACCACAATATTTATTCCTTAGATAAAAGTTATCTGACTATTGAAAAGCCAGCCCTTAGTCGTAGCTAGTAAAATTTTCAAATAACGACTCTGGGTACAGTCGTCTACTCGTACATTAGATTATAGGTACTAGGTCGCTCTGATGGTCGCTAGTTTGATTTCTGATCCTTGCGTTTTTTCAGTAACATCTAACAGCGACAATAACCTTTGTGCTTACTAGTTCCTTTAGTAACCCTTTGAATGAAGTACTGAGAATTTTTGGATCAGTAGTTCCTTTGCAAAAGCTAAAGGAACTACTGAACCTCCCCCACATTACATCATAGAACTTAAAACATAGGCAATTATTTATTCTTCAAATGAGTAGAATTTGTTTTGTACTTACTGAAATCTGAAATAGAAAATAAAATGATGATTACAAAAAAATATCAATAATAATTCTTAGATTCCGTCAGATGGAATCCATCGTCGACTTTGTGTTTGTCACCTCTGACCTAGACTAGAGTCAAGAGCAAACCCATTTCAAATAAAAAAAAGATGGCAAAGTGTAGGTATTTAATATTACGTATTTGAAGTAATTTTTTGTCACAGGAACAGCGGGGGAATTGCGTAACACACTAACAGTAGCAATGGCTTTCATTTTGATAGTTCAACAACATCCATTGCGTTATTCACGTTGTTGAGCAGGTACATTTTTCGAACATATGAAGCAATGGATTAGCAATATCCTTCAAAATGATTCAGATTGTGATTAATAGTGTGTTACGCAATACGATGCAGGATCATACACTGAGGATCATCAAAACTTTACATTTGTTCTTATTGGTTACAAAAATATAGACATGTTTTTCACCTTATACTCAATAGCTGATATTCTTTTCTAAAGCTTCGGTCACACACAGCGAATACTCGCTGCGAATGCCTACTCACCGCGAGTATTCGCTGTATGTGACAGGCTATTCGCTGCGAATAGATTCACTCGCCGCGAGTTGAATTCGCCGCGGTTTGAATTGAGCATGTTCAATTTTAGGCCGTATTCAGTGCTCTCCTGACGGTCAGGACTGACGTCGGTCTGCCGTAGCTATCGCCATAGAAACCATGCGTGCATTCAGAGCAGCACTGACCGCGTCCGCATACGCAATACTGACAGAGACGGTCAGTCAAGCGCGTCGGTACTGCGTACGTCAGGTGACTGACGCGATATGCAATGCTTCGGAGCATTCAGTGCTTTGCGGAAGCGGCACTCGAACGGACGTAACTATACCCTGCGGTTCCGTACGGTGGTCAGTGGAGCACTGAATGCAAAAAGCCGGCTGATGGTCAGTGCGTGCGTACGCACAATACGGCCTTACTCTCTGCGAATGCACTCGCAGCGAGTATTCGCTGTGTGTGACCGAGGCTTAAGGCACAATGCATTAAAAATAACTACGCACCTCTGCACGGTTCGCTCTGTATGGAACAAAACCACTCCTTGACAGAACACTTGCATCCAGCACAATATGGGAAGAAACCCATGTGAAACTCGTCTTTTTCATCGCAGTCCCTCTCTAAAAACATAAATGTTACTTTAGAGGTGAGGAATGGGGGTGCGGGATTGTCCGAAAGGGTTACCGCTACTCCAGAACATAAAGGACTAAGGAAGGAATACGTATGGGTTTTAGTCAGTAAGAGTCTGACACTCCCTTCCCGCTCCACCCAGAGCGGGAGGGGTCATTTGATGATTTCCCACCCATAAAAAAAGAGGTGAGGAATAGAGTGGAAACTTCCTCATCCTCCATTGATAAAGGGAGGATCCTACAACCAAACCGGTGCTATGTCTGGTGGGCTACTACCCAATGGTATATATTGTATCCCCCTTACTAATAAACGTATTATATCAGATAAATAGTTACACACCGATTTCTCTCATTCAGTCGTCAGTAATTTGACTTTCGAAAGAAGAAGACAAAGCGTTGTATAACTATATACGCTATACAACGTTTATTAGTAAGGGGGCTAATATATAATGTTGTTGGGCTGTTATACAGGGTTACTTGTAATTCGACGTATATCCGTCAGGAGCTGATAGGGGGACCAAAATGCAAAAAATTGAACCCCCATATGTATGGCAGAAATTCAATAGTTTTCGAGATATTTGAATATTAAGGGTTTTTCGATATAATTCCAAATAAAAAAAAAAAACTACGTATTGAATGGGTACCATTAAACAATGATCTTGTAGCTGGCACTTCAATTAAGATATGAACATAATTAAAGGCACTTAATTCATCAAAATAATTAAAATGATGAGAGATTTAAGAATAATATCTTACCAATATTTTTATTTTACGCTTCAAAAATGTTTCGCAACAAATTGAAACCCCCATATGTAGGGCCGAAATTCAATAGTATTCGAGATATTTGAACTATTTTTGAAGCGTAAAATGAAAATATTGGTAAGATATTGCTCTTCAATCGCCCATAATTTTAATTATTTTGTTGAATTAAGTACTTTCAATAATGTTGTGAAGTGCCACCCATTAACCATAATGCTACCCATTCATTAAGTATGTAGTTTTTTTTTATTTGGAATTACATATATCCGAAAACCCTTAAAATTCAAATATCTCGAAAGCTATTGAATTTCGGCTATACATATGGGGGTTTCAATTTGTTGTATTTTGGCCCCCCTATCAGCTCCTGACGGATATACGTCAAACTATAAATAACCCTGTATACAGGGTGTTACGGAAAGGGTATATCAATACAAATGGGTTGAAGAGTGTATCTGGTCTAGAATCTCTGTACAAAATTTCAGCTCAAAAGCAGTAACTTTGAAAATGCTTAATATTTTTTTATTTCGATAGTTTATTAAATTTAAATCATAACAAACGTGTCACCGCACTACGAGGGTCATTATCCATTATCTGTAGTGTGTTTGTGCGCCTAGTACACGCACATCACGTCGCCGCGCGCCAGTGCAGCGCCGTGATGTCGAAATAAAAAAATATGAAGCATTTTCAAAGTTAATGCTTTTGAGCTGACATTTTGTACAGAGATTCTATACCAGATACACTCTTCAACCCGTTTGTATTCCGTTTGTTTGTTGTCTTTCCGTAACAACCTGTATTGTATGCTGATTTTGTGGTAATGTTTGCTGGCGCTTGCATAGGTTTTGTGTGAAGTCATTCCTAGTTCATATGACATGGCAGTATAGCTATCACCGTATTACTTTTAAATATCGCTGAGTATGTAACGCCGGGTACAGATTGGTCATGTAATGTTTAGTGAATCTGTACCCGGCCATAAGGCCTCGTACATGGCAAGCGACACGCGTGCGCGTTGAGGAACATGTTGTGAGAAAAGTTTTGAGTGTGAATGTGGACAAAGAAACGATGATTGGATTGTGTGAAAGATGATATGTACCCTAATTGTGTAACACACTATTAATTGGAATCAGAATCATTTTGAAGCAAATTGCTAATCCATTGCTTCATAAGTTCGAAAAAAAAATCTGTTCAACACGTAAATAACGCAATGAATGTAGTTGAACTGTCAAAATGAAACCGATCCCGATTGATAATGTTTTACGCAATTGCCCTGCTGGTTGGAAAGTGGGTGATTGGTATGACGACTAATAGGGATGTATGAAAGAAGAAGATATGTTTTCAAAATCCACCTTGACAGACAGCTAATTCTTCCCGCGAGCATATCCACTTCCGATTTTCTGAACACGTGCAGGTGACGCACTTGGTCGGATACCCTGTCTCCCCAGGATTGCATACTTCGTCCAACTCCTCTGAAATTTTACGTTTTTAAAAGGAATGTGACAAAAACCGGTGCTAGTCAGGTACTTAAAAAGCTATAGTAAAAAAGAAAAATAGAGGTTTCTGAGGTACTCGCATGAACTCTCAGTAGCGTATTGATTTATAAAATTTATTGATTTATAAAAAGTGAGCGTTAGAAACGTAATGTGTCAAGATATCGAACAAATAGCACAATTTACGGCCAGTTTCTTCATCAATAGTAACAGCTGAAGTAACGTCACAAAAGTCAAAGTAACGGTTTCTATTTTAGCTGTTACTTGAATGAAGAAACACTTTTGCCGTAGTATCAGTAAAGTTCAAGTAAAAGTCAATACTTTGACTGATTACTTTAGTTGTTGATGAAGAAACTGGCCGTAGATGATATATTATTGTTTAAATAGCATTTAGGGCCGATAATTTAATCGTGAGCTGATAACCATTTTTCAGGAACGAGCTGTGCGCCTTATGGCTTTTCCCTTTTGCAAAATTTCGACCTTCCATACAAACATTCATCCCCTAATTTACCCCTTTGGGAGGTGAATTTTCAAAAATCCTTAGTGTTCGGTTAGGTACGCTACATAAGGAAATATTTTGCGATTTCATGCGTTAAGGCCCAGCTACTTAGGCTGTGCGTTGTGTGTCAGTGAATTAATGAATTTATGATTTTTATAAATTAAATAAAGTTTGACAGCTTTTGTATAGAAAAAATAGTACGTCTAACCACCGAGATAGTAATTTTTCAGATAAAAGAGCAGCCGATATGTGAAAAAAAAAAAACTATTTTACATTTATGTATTGTTGTACTTAGAAACATAATCAACATGTAACATTTCGACTCCGTAAGATAAGAGGAAGTGGTTCTAACTCGTCTTGCAAGATTTGACCTAACTAGGCAAGTTAACCGGTCAAGCGGCGCGGTTCGCCGATCGGCGACGAAACAATAGAAAATCAATTGTGTCTCATTAGTGGAGCTGGACAGATTAAATAACGGCTTGTAGAAATGACTTACCTGGTGAATTTTGGTTTGGTATATCTGAAAAAAAAAAGAAAATTCAATAATAAAAAATATATTATTTTTGGTTATTTATCAATTGGTTGTCTCAAAAAGGACATCTTTTTTTTTTGTTAAAAAAAGTGTAAAATACAGGATTTCCCGTAAGTCGACGTCAAGCCGGAATCGGGTAATAGGCCAAGTCATAATAGTAATCAGAAAAATATTTAAAAAATCTAAGTAAGTTGTGTATTTTTTAAATTATTGGCATTTAAATGTCACTGTTTGCCCAACCAAATATTCAAAATTAATACTTTGCCAAACTTTGACTGACTGTACTGAAAAAAAATGTACTATGCGAGTTTGGCAAGTATCATTAAAAGTTGGCGCATTTAATAATAAATAAAAAATTAATATATATTATATTTTTCTTATTCCAAATATTTTTTAAATTTATTTTTTGATTATTCTACTTTGCCCCACCGGCGGCCCCACTGGTGGGATGCCTAAAATTTTGCAGTGGAATCTGCCCCACTAAATCGAAATAGTGGGGCAGATTCCACTACTTTAAAATCATGTTGGATTCTGCCCCACTAGGGTTGGCAGTGTTGGCACCTTAGAATAAACGTAATAAACATTTTATTTTTGCAATTTTTTATTAATAAAATATAACTATATACACTATTATGCCTTGCCCTATTACCCGATTCCGGCTTGACGTCGACTTACGGGACACGTATATCTGTAGTGTGAGATAAAAAATCTATAGTTACCTTTTGAATATTTGCACAAATTCAGTAAACATAAGGCGAGCCCATTGTGCAAACAGAAACAATTTCTACAAAATCTATTGTTGTCAGGGCTGAAGAACGTGAAAGGCTCACAGAAAGTATTATTTTTCTTCTCCATGTTTCCTTTATTACCCTTGCTGCCTTGAACGCTCATATATACTGCAAAAATAAAGAAATATTTAATATCTGTACACACGACGACGCATGGCATGAAGAACTTGATAACTCGACTTGCACGATTTTTTTTATCGTCGCAATGGCTTGCTTGGCTTGGCCGTGCCTTCGTAGAGGCGATCGGCAGCGGTGGCGACCTCTCGCGTCCGGCCCTGGTTCAAGCAATGGTCCGGGGCGAGAGGGAGTGAGAGGCAGTTACCTCCTTCTGCGAAGCAGTCATGCTAGCGAAGGAGGTGGCGGGATGGCTGAAGGAGAGAGCCTCACGTCCCAGCCGCCGCAGGAGACGCTCCGGGCTTCGGGAGCCGCGTGATGACTCCCGGCCATGGCGCGGCTGCGGACGGAAAGTAATGGGTAGCTCAACGTCCGATCAGGACCAGGCCCGTGCCGGACGGCGCGTAGGTGCTCCACGCGCGCCTCAAAGAGATGTTAGCTAAAAGGAAGGGGCCTGCCAGCGCCGAAGCCTGCCGGGGGTGCGGTATTGTCCGAAAGGGTCACAGCTACCCCGGAACATAAAGGGCTAAGGAAGGAACACGGATGGGTTTTAGTCAGTAAGAGTCTGACACTCCCTTCCGCTCCACCCAGAGCGCGAGGGGTCATTTGATTATTTCTAAATGCACGAATATTAAGCTATAGATTTCCAATTTTAGCTGACCTCGCATTGTATAGGTTTTTCGTACAGTGAGAGGTCAGCGTTTATAATTATGTCATCGTACTGTAGCATTAAAAATTAGATTTCTTGTATTATTATTTAAGCGATTGTGGATTCATTGGGTATTTTATATAATTACTAGCTTCTAACCGTGACTTCGTCTGCGTGATATTTTGGCCCCCGACCCACCGCGTCGCATCTCATCGCCGCGCGTCGTGTAATCGTGTTAAAATACTTACACCGTGCTTCATTAGAGCCAAGTTCACCTTCATTGTCTTCCGAGCAGGTGATGATGGTACACACTTTCCGTCCATTCAAACACATGCAGGAATTGCATGGATCATCTGACGGCAGCTTCTGGTATTCGACGCAGCCCTCTGGTTTTAAGAACTGGTTAATGTTCCTGGATTTTTTTTCTACTCGTCCTAACGGCCACTTGAATGGAGCTGCAAATAAAAAAGTATGACTAGAGTCAATGGCGGATCCAGGATTGTCGTTTGGGAGAAGCTTGACCCCGCTGAGGGACGGTTTTAGCAAACACTAAAAAACCGGTCAAGTGCGAGTCTTACTCGCGCACCGAGCGTTCTGTGCAAATTTGTAGGTATGTAAGTAATTTATCACGGGATTTATTTTTTGTTATGTAACTACACGGTTTTCGGATTTTTTCCTTTACTTGTGTTACATGACATTGCTTCTTGCCTGTCATAATTCACCCAAAAATCTAAGTGCAATCGATACTGTTAAACTGTGTGCACAAGAGTTTCCTAGAACTATGTAAATAAACGTACCCAAGTTGCAACATCCTAATCCGTAGGAGATTGGAGCTATGGGCTGTCAAAGTATGTAAAGAATAATAATAATAATATGTTTCTTCATAAAAAAAATACAGATAGTTACAGAATCAATGGGTAGATGGTTATACATTATTTATGTTAGGTTTTGTTGTAAAATGTGTAACAAAATGTTTAAAACCCTGCCTCTCAAACTAGGTTATAACCTGTATTTTGAGAAACAGTGTTCGTCCACAAAATTCTTATCCACTATTATTGTACAACAATTAATGAATGAAGTCGTTCTACCGCTGCAATAAGAACACTGAGGCAAAGAATGCAAAATGCGATGCATGAATGCTTAATGGCAAAGAATTCATTTTTTGACTTAGGTTTTTCGCAGCGAAATAGTCATGCTGTCGATTATAATAAAATTATGTACCAACGATGTCATAGTTGCTGTTAACGTTATTTCAGTTAGAGATATTGGATTAGATTGGTTATCTTGAAGATCGCTTCGATGTATTCGCTTGTATCGTTTATCCAATACTGACCCGGGTCGCGGTTCATACCGGCCTTATATAGTTTCAGATAGGTCACGGGCCTCAGACAGTTCCAGAACCTCCCACTGTAGAAACATCTAGAATGTTCGAGTACATACCGGCCCCGACTGACCAGATGTCAATAGTTCTAGAAAGTTGTAGCATCGAAATTTCTAGAATGATCTTGACTCTACTAGTTCTGCTACTCGATACTAGATAGCGCTAGTGGTAACTAATGTCACTATGTACCAGGCATTAATTGTGGCGCGCAACAATACTTTGACAGCCCATATAGCTCCGATATCCCATGGATTGGGATATTGCAACTTGGATACGTTTATTAAGATAGTTCTAGGGAATTATTGTGCACACAGTTTGGCCGTATCGATTACGTTTCGATTTTGGGTTTTCGTCCATACATTTTGGTCCATGTCCTTCATGATTCTAGGTTAACGGGAAGTACCCTATAGGTTTTGATTCAGGAACATAAACACGTCCGTATCTCTTGATTGCGTTATCTTTTGCGCGAACTGAACACCAATCTTTTCATTGCAATCGGGGGACGGTTCCTTGGAACAGTTCTTTACAAGTCCCCGACTTCGCTGAAAATATTGGTTTTCAGTTTTCCACTTTGGGCACAATGGCGGTTTATTGTACAGTAAACATAATCTATTTAGGACTTACCTTGTGCCCATTCAACACTAAAATCATTTAGCTTGTTTTTATTTTTTTTTTGTTTAATTTTTTAATTAATAATAATAATATAATAATATTCCACAACTATCACACAACGCCATCTAGTCCCAAGCTAAGCAGAGCCTGTGTTATGGGTACTAATGGGTATTAATTCACTTTTTGACAAGTCAGACGTGTTTTTTAGTTACAACTCCGTTAAAAACTTACGGAGAGGGATGCGAATGCGGAAGTACGATTTCATGCACAAGTTCCGCATTTGCTGAAGCGGCGGCGAGGTTTTGTTACGACCCTAGTCAACAAATAGGCTTAATTTTCATACTTTCCATATTTATATTGTGACCCTAGTCTGGACATGTGATTGGCCTTTGGCTGTTTTTGTTGAATAAATAAATAAACTTTGTTTGCTACGTGTATTTATATCTACAAAAAAATATACATACTTTGTTGGTCCCAATTATTATAACACTTCCTCTTTGTGCACAGTAATTCATGTCTATCGCAAATACACTCATTTGGACAGTTCGGGTCAAAATCTTCTGGGAAATACTTTTTCCCTGGAGTGCACTTCTGTTTTGTGCCTTGGGTCATTTTATGCTTTTTATTGTTTTGAGTTCGAATATAAGACAGGAGGTTTTCTGAAATTGCGTCTGAAAAACATATGAACAAAGGTTAAGAAAGAAAAAGGCTGTATTTGGCTAGCTAAAGAACACAATATGGGATGAGAATTAATTTGCGATTTACAACCCGTATCCTTCCAGAAACAACTAGGAAATAAAATATTGCAAAAATAAAATGTTTGTACGTTTATTCTAAGGTGCCAACACTGCCAACCCTAGTGGGGCAGAATCCAACAAGATTTTAAAGTAATTGAATCTGCCCCACTATTTCAATTTAGTGGGGCAGATTTCACTGCAAAATTTTAGGCATTCCACTTTGCCCCACCAGTGGGACGGCTGGTGAGGCAAAGTGGAATAATCCACAATTTGGGATGCCTTCAGATTCCACTTTGCCCCACCAGTGGGGCGGCCGGTGTGGCAAAGTGGAATAATCCGAAATAACGCTCAAACTTTTGATATAAGTATGTATAATATAATAGACTTTTATTTTAGAAAAAAAAAAAACCTTTTAAAATTCTTTTCCATGCTAAAATACACAATATATGTGCTAACTTTCATGGTGATCAATCAAACGGTGTTAGAGTTTATCAAACTCATACCAACAACCATTTTTTTTTAACTATCTCCGATGTCATTGAAGATTCCAATATTTACATAATTTAAAAAACTAAGGCGACCCATACACCTACAATAATATTGCGCAATTGTGATGATTGCATTGATAAAAATAATAATATGTACAGTCGCCAGCAACATTGCATGGATACCTTAGTGTCTATTTTCCCGTGAACGTTTGAATTCAAGTTTTCGAAAATAAACTAGATGGCGTTGGTTTCTTCACAACTATGACTAATTTACGAAACGTAAGTAGGGAGTTAGGAAGAAACGTTTTAAGTAGGATTGAGCAAGGAGTTACAAGGCTAATACATTTATCTAATTATTACATTACATTTACCAGCATACGTAGCTTAAATGATAAAAATAATAAAAGAAACCGATAGGAATATATATTTATTAAGCTAACGAGTGGGTATTTTAATAATTAATTTAATATTCGAATTGGTAGTTACTTAGCAATAATCAATTTTAACATAGTAGGTTAATAATTAGGAACAATTTTCTTTAAAATAAACTATTAATTATAAATTGTTTGAAGAGACAAAAAGAAACTACAAAAATATTTTATCATATAAAGCAAAGCAACGCCATCTAATAACAGCATAATTAAATTTTGTTAGTCGTTAACTGGTTTTACGCTAGATGGCGTCATTTCTCGCTTCATACGATTTTGTTTCTGTACTACCCATGCACTTTTGCAGCCTATCGTACAAGTATATAAAAAGGGAGGAGAAAGAATCAAAGGTAATCAAAAAATTCGTCCGCATCGCTGTCAACAGGAAACGTGCCCAAAAGGCTGGCAACCTTGAAACGTTGTATGGCAATGCAGATTCTTTGGCCAAAAAATAGGCCAGCCCTCTGGTCACGTGAAGAGTCGACCAACCACTTGGCGATATCTCGAAATACTAAGTGGGTACTCGGGCCCCATGGCCCTAGTGTTTGAACCCCAAACGGCTTGAACATGATGGAGTATTTGCGCCATTTGAGGTTTTCCGCACCTGCAGCAGCCATTTTACCAATTTTATTTAAAATTAACTGTATCAATTTTTTTTAAATGCTGCTTGGGCCCGCTTTTGACCTCGATCACGCCTGATGAAAAGCGATGGAACGAGCGTGCCCAGAAAATGCCAAAGGCATTGGAACTCCCACACATCGGCGAAACACAGCAGGCGGCTTGATGCCGCCGGACTCTGGTGGGAGGGTGGTCGCAAACCAGGCGGAGGTATCGTATATGAAATTATCGATTGATTTATCGTATAAAGTTAAAGATAATTTTCTTACCTCTTGATTTCGTTGTTTGACAATTTGTTTCGTTTGTACAATCATATTTTCCTTTTTTATTACAAACGCACAAGGTGCAATCGTCTGCATTCATTATATCTCCCTCGCTGCATCCAGCCAAGCCCGGAAAAAAATTGCCTGTGGGTGAAAAAATGTTGATTTAAAAATTTCTCAGATTGAAGCCCTACTGCTTCGTATGGGCCCTTTCACAGGGCTGGTGATGTTCAGGTGAGCGCGCGAACGTACGAGTAACTCCTGGTCTCCCCCCTGACGAAGATCCTACAGTTTCTACTAGTAGTAGAGTCCGATATAATCCCGTCTTCCTCCCATGCATCTTCCGTTCTCTTCAGACGGAGGATGTTCATGAGAAACGTCCCACAGAAAAACGGGCAGGTTCTGTGCAGGGCAGGTCAAGGTCAACTATTATCTGTTAATAGATGGTGCGTAAACGGCCAAAAATTGGACTTTATTTTCGCCCAATACATACCTAATACGTCCACACACTTCAATTAGCAGGTCAATATCTGGTATAGTCACAAGATCTCAGGGGATGACATCATCTATACCGTATAGATGATGTCATCCCCTGAGATCTTGTCGTGCTCGGTTAATAGCAATAAGTTCGCCCCCTATGACAAATGTGGGTGTCTAGCATTTATGCATATCCCTTTGGGTCTACAGGCAAAAGGATCGCCTACGGGCCGACCATAGGATAAACCAAGTTCTATATTATAGACCTGTACAATAGGCAAGGAATGCTATAGCACTCAGTACATACCAGGCACCCCGTCGGCGTTAATATCGTTTGCTACGTAGACGATACTCTGGTAATGGCCGGCTGGGACACCGTCGAGGAGACCATCGAGCTTTCCGAGTTCGGGGTGGCAAAAGTCGTGGCGGCAATCCACGGGCTGGGTCTGGAGATAGCGCCTCAGAAAACTGTGGCGTTATGGTTCCATAAACTGCCGAGGAGCAGAGAGCCACCCAGCTCGTTGGTCCATATCGGAGATGCGCAAGTCCAGGTAGGGCGATACATAAAGTATCTTAGCCTCACCCTAGACGGTCGGTGGGGCTTCGAAGAGCACTTCGAGCGCCTGGTTCCCCGGATCGAAAAGGCAGTGGGTGCTTTGCATAGACTGCTGCCCAATCTCGGGGGACCTCGGGAGGAAATTCGCCGCCTCTACGCGGGTGTCGTGCGATCGATGATCCTTTACGGAGCGCCTGTTTGGTCAGGTAGACTGTCAGGCGTCTGACGCTAAAGGACTAAAGTCAATAGTCTAAAGCGGTAAATGGCCATTCGTATTGCACGAGGATACCGAACTATATCCTTTGAGGCGGCAACTCTCCTGGCGTGCTTACCGCCGATGGACATCCTGGCGGATATGGACGCGAAGGTCTACGACCAGATACACGATATCCGCCAAAGCGAGAATAGTGTGCCTGGAAGCGCATTCGTTAGGCTGAGGCGGTGGGAACGGCGACACGCACTCGAGCGATGGCGCGAGCGGCTACAGCAGCCGCAATATTCGCGCAAGCGCGTTGCCGAAGCCGTTTTGTCGCACTTCGAAGCCTTGCTGAAAAGAGGGGAGCGCATTTCCTTCAGGCTCACCCAGGTGCTCACCGGACATGGTTGCTTCGGTGAGTACCTGAACAGAATTGGGCGAGAGGCCACGGCAAGTTGCCACCACTGCGGAGGCAGCCTGGATTTCGCACAACACACGCTCGAGGAGTGCGTGGGCCTTTGAGCGCGGGTCCTGGTTGTCAGGATCGGGCGAGACCTGTCTCTGCCAGCAGTACTGAGGGCTATGCTGGCAGAGACTGAGTGTGGTGTATGTATGCACATGTATCTATAGCGCGCCGCGCACGGGCTCGACGCGCGCGCCCCTTCAGTAATAAACCAGCTTGGACGCCGCACGGTTGTTTGATTACTCCCCGAACATAACATTTAGCGACGAGAATAATTGTTAACCGCGTGTGTGTCAGATCATAGAAAATGAGTTTTATTGGATCATTAAGTGTATTTGACCATAAAAATCAAGAATGGCAAATATTTTATGGAAAATTAAACCAGTTTATGAAGCTGAATAAAATAGCGGGGGGAGACAAAGCGTCCTTATTACTCACGCATTCGTCAGATGAAACATATCGTCTGGCAAGGAACCTGGTTCATCCCAAGGAACTGGATACAGTATCCTTCGAAAAATTAGTGTCGAAGCTCAACGGTCATTTCAAACCCAAAAGGTCGACTTTCGTAGACAGAGCCAAGTTTTAAGGCGAAAGTATCGAAGACTGGGCGGCGCGTTTGGGAGGACTCACCGTATATTGCGAATTTGGCGAGGAGTTATTGGACACTTTGCTACGAGATACTTAAGTTCATTTTAGGCCTAAGAGAAGGCCGTGAACGGGACCGTCTATTTGAGAAGGATTCGGCAACTTTAACCTTTGTAAAAGCGGTGGAAGTTGCTCAACAGGCGGCATGCGCACGTGGAATTCGCACCCATGCAATGGTGGATGGCGGGTCAGGAGCGGCGGCTGTGAAGGAAGAACCTGTCTACAGGGTTGGGGTTACTCGCGAACGTCGAGATTCATCAGCGGCTACTACTTTGACTGCACGTGGATCCGTTAACAGTACGCGTTGTGGTTATAAAAATCACGAATCAGTGAAGTGTCGTTTTAAAAATTAAACTTGCCAAAATTGTGGTGAGAAAGGATATTTAAAAAAAATGTGTAAAGTTAAAAGTCAAATATCTAAATTGCGTCACCTAGTTAGTGATGAACAGTCTCACAAATGTGAAGAATGCGACCTGTTCAATATGCGGTATGTTAATAATGATCCCATTATTATTTCAATAGAGATAAATAAATTGAAATTCGATATGGAGTTAGATTCTGGTTCAGGTACTAATGTAATTTCATAAAAGTTATATCTACAACATTTTGAAAATTATAATTTCATTAAAACTAATTTGAGAATGTGTTTGTACAATGGGCATAAAATTGTTCCTATAGATAGGCTATTTCATTTGTGCGGTTTCATATTCTAACACGTGCCAGAATATTAAGTTTTATGTTATACAAAATGGCGGACCACCGTTACTAGGCCGTGATGTCATGACTAAGTTTAACATATATTTTTCTTCAACTTATGTAAATAAAATCAATGTTGATTACTACTATTATTACTATTATTACTATTATTACTACCGTCACCCAACATAGGCACATTGCTGGGTGACACCACCTTCCGGCTCGCTACTTGTTTGCGTCTGGGCGCCCCCTGCGTGGCTCCGCATCGCTGCCAATGCGGTGAAGGTGTCGACTGCCTCGGACACCATGGCTTATCCTGCAGTAAAAGCGCAGGCCGGATAGCACGGCATGCCAGCATCAATGACATCATCCGTCGTGCTCTTGTCACCGCTGGGGTGCCAGCTGTTTTAGAACCCAATGGTTTGGCACGCGACGATGGTAAGAGACCAGACGGGATGACCATAATGCCTTGGAAGGTAGGTAGGCCTTTGGTGTGGGATGCAACGTGTGTCGACACCCTTGCGCCATCCCATCTTCCAAGCACGGTAAGCTGTGCTGGGGCGGCTGCTGCAGGTGCGGAAAACCTCAAACGGCGCAAATACTCCAATCTCTGTGGAACTTACATATTTGAGCCGTTTGGGGTTGAAACACTAGGGCCATGGGGCCCGAGTGCCCACTTAGTATTCCAAGACATCGCCAAGCGGTTGGTCGACTCATCACGTGACCAGAGGGCTGGCCTATTTTTTGGCCAAAGAATCAGCATTGCCATACAACGTGGCAATGCTGCCAGCCTTTTGGGCACGTTTCCCGTTGACAGTGATGCGGACGAATTTTTTGACGCCCTTTGATTATTTTCCCTCCCTGTTTATGTACTTGTACATATTATTATTTTAAGATTGTTAGTTTTTTAAATTACATGGTTGAAAAATAAAAACTGAAAAAGATGTTGATAATCAATGTACAGCCGAGGTGCAGCAACTGTTAAATGAGTTCCCTGGCTTTTGGAAGGACGTAATAGGATGTTTTAATATGTTCGAAATAGATTTTCAGCTCAAAGAGGGGGCGAGGACTATTTTTTTAAGCCGTGTTCTATTCCTTTTGCCCTTAAAATAAAGTTGAAAGTTGATTAAGTATAAGAGTTTTTCTTTTTAACCGACTTCAAAAAAAGGAGGAGGTTCTCAATTCGACGGTATGTTGTTTTTTTTTTTGTATGGTTGTTACGCGATTAGGTACTCCGTCAATTGTGGACCGATTTTCAAAATTATTTTTTTGTTCGAAAGGAGATACTTCTGATGTGGTCCCATAGTCACCAAGTCAGGATCTGATGATTGGATCCAGGAGAAATCGAAGGAACTCTTCAAATATTATAGCCACACCTATAGCGATTTGGGTATTTTTTATAGTAATTCGTGCATTTGCTCTCGGAAAGTATCATTTGATGAAGTGGAACTGATGATGAAGACCACAGATGGACACCGGAACTACTCAATAATATTTAAGTATTTCACGGATTGCTATTCGATTACTTTAATATGATTGCTAAGCAATTTATGCTCGTCACAATGTGAATGGTAATATGAAGCTAATGGTGGACCAGGAGAACTCCTCAACAATTAACTTCCCTGCATCGGGAAAAGCAATATTTTGTAAAAGGCGATGAGCATGTTGACACTGGCTACTGTAACTTAGATAAATTATAAGCAGACCCACTAAAAATCGTGAAATAAAAACTTTTTAACAAAAATACAACCGACTTCCAAAAGAAACACTACAAAGTGAAAAATAACTTTAATTTCGGAAGTCGGTGGCAAAAAACGTAAATACAAAACCAAAGACACGGATTTTCGAAATTAAAGTTATTTTTCACTTTGTAGTGTTTCTTTTGGAAGTCGGTTGTATTTTTGTTAAAAAGTTTTTTATTTATATAGAACCGTTTACCTTAATTAACAAAAATAACAAAATTATAACCTTACTTAACTAAAACTATACAAAAACTAAAATATAGCGTCGAAAAATTTATCCGCATCGCTGTCGACTGGTAATGTACCCAAGAGACTGGCGGCATAAAAAAAAAAGTATAAGACTTTCTAATGTGTATATTGAAACATTTAATACAAAATCTGTATATAATAATTATTGTGATGAATATTTGCCAGCTGAGACTTCTGAATGCACAGAATCCCGGCAGCAGAAGACAGTGTTAAGTTTGCCAACTAATGAGTCATCAGCCGCACTACCATGCCCACCATCACCCTAACAGTCGGCTCCTGGAACTCCAAGGTGGAGCTTACATCCCTACAGTGGGAAACATTGAAGTTTTAGATGGACACTGAAGGGTTGGATGTTGTTGCGGGTGATGGGTTAAAGGAAACAGGAAGTACCGAGCCTGAACGATCTGCTGATGCGGTATCTTGTTGTGACAAACAAACAGAACCGGGCAGTGGGATGCCCGGAGTCGGTCGTTCCGTTGGGGAAAGAAAGGAAGTAGGCTATAAAAATTTCTTTTAAGTACAGTATTATTTATTGTTTTAGAGTATTTAACGAGTATTGGTGGAGGAATATGGTGTGTGTATGCACATGTAGCATCCGCATAAACTTTCACCGCGTCCACGCGCTTAGCGTCTGCACCGGAGTCAACTGGTCACTGTACTGCGAGCCCGCATTTTTTTTTTTTAAATGGCATCTCGCAGTTCAACCTATGAGGTTGTCGTCTGCTTAACTGGGCTTGGCTGTGGATGCCTCAAAATTAAGGCCTCCAGCCAGGGCTTAACTGCGAGCCCGCACAGCCGTTGATCTTTATAGTGTGCGAGCAGGCCGCGCTACTATGAGAGCGCGCGCGTGAGAGAGCGAGACGGGTAGACTACCTGCACGCATTCCTCGCCACCGATCACGAGTCTTCGATATAATTTTGGTTTTGCTTTTTAAAGGAATCCTATTTGCTGATTAATATTATATGTAGCTTGGACTTCACAACTTGTACTAATTACAAAACTATGTAAGTAGGCCTATTTTGGAAATAAATGTTAGGAAAGCTATCATCATCAGCAAACCTAACACACACGTATGTACAGCGCGCGGCGCACAGGCCGCGACGCGCGCGCCACTTTAGTAATAAACCAACTTGGACGCCGCACCGGTCGCTCCCGAAACATGACACAGAGAATTGGACGGTAGTAGCCCCCTTCTGTAAGACCGTGATGGTCAAGAAGGAGGCCGCCGAGCAGGATCGGGAGAGGGCTGATCCTGCTCGAAGAAGGAGGCGTCGGGGTGGCAACCGCCTTGGCGCTTAATGCGCCGAAACCCACTTACTAATCGAGGTAGGTGGACCTTTGGGGTCGCGGGCGCACAGATTGGGGACTCTGTCCGCCCACTATTATGTGACCACAGGGAAGACGGTGGCACAGTGGTCAAGTGCTGCCGTGTATAGCGAGGCTCAAGGGAGGCCCCATTACAGTCTCCCCAGGGATGTGCCTTACAGGCGTTACACGGAGTGGTTCCGGAATTGGTCTTTTAAGAGGAACCGGGACCGCCCATATGTGCTGAAGGTGGTTTTAGTGAGGTAAAAATCCCTTACTCCCCGACCTCCCTCCCCAGAGGCCGGGTGCCTTTTGAAGGTGCCTTTTGAAGAACAAACAAAAAAAAAGGTACATACCAGGCATCAAACATACACGGCTGGTACAGAACGATTGGCCACCTTGACAGACACAGTAGTTGCAGTGCCTAGCATCAGTATAGTTCAATTGACCTTCAACGCATGTAGGTTCTTTTTTACTTACTGAATCTAAAGAAAAATAACATCAATGTATGTACCTATATTGACTAAAGAAACGCATAGAAGAGTGAAGATCTTTATGTTTATTGATGGAGAGATAGAGGACGAGGGAGAAAAGACGGATGGAAAAACACTTAACATAGAATTAACAAGCGGATTTACAAACCTGTTTTTATTTTAATCATCATTCGAACTTTGTTCAAAAACTTTAAGTGATACTGTGAGATGTAAATTAAGGCAACTAAATGACTGTTGTGTTGTGGTTTAAAAAACAAACCGAGTGTGCTTATGACCACACGACTGAAGTGAAACTTCAAACGTATTTGGCTATGAGAGGAAGAGAGAAAGAAAATGTGCGCGCGCACTGCTTTCTCTTGCTTATATCCCCCACTCAACTCCCGTTCGCCTCGCCCGATCACACTTTTCGTAACGCGTTCGCCAGCTTATTCCCCAAATCGAAGTTTCACTTCAAAAACCTAAGTAAAATCCGTAAAAAAAAAGTCCCGCAGACAGGCGCAGCGCGACGGCGCGACGCGTATTTGCGAATTTAGTAGTAGAAAATTTTTTTATGAACACATTAGAAATTGTTCTACAAAAATGCGCATGCGCGTAGATGTATGATTTCCTCGTTGAAATTGAATAATAGTATTCATTAAATTAATTGTTATTTATACACCAATAGGTATATAAATATTTATTTATATACTAAATAATATTTTTATATTATAGTTTTCTACAATCATATTAAAGCGATTTTTTTTATTATTTATCTATTTATTTAGCAACTAGCTTCTACCCGCGACTTCGTCCGCGTGAAAGAACAATGTCAGATGTCCATAGTAACTTTGGCTCAATATTGATTTGTCATGGACAGAGAAAATTCTTACGTTTTTTTTGTGTAGATAAATGTGAAAAGCTTTTCTGTGATATCCACTTTTACACTGAACTTCTAAAAAAGAAGTTATTCAGACATTTTAAATTGGAGGTTACTGTTGCTCTATCACGCGTCTGATAGCATCTTCTCTTTCTGAACTGTTATTTAAGGCGTGAGACTTTACACGATGCAATGAATGACCGCAACCAATACAAAGATTTCGATGCACAATTGATTCAGTTGGCGCATTACTACTTGTTGGATTACTTGTTTGTTTAATTTTTACTAATCATGTTCTTGAATTCCAAGTTTTTCTTTTTTAAATAAAAAAGTGTCAGGTGGTTACCTGTTTTGCCACTGTAATCGATTATTCTAAATAATTAAATCGATTTACTCTTTACTTTTTATTTACCACCTCAAAATTGTCTTTTATTAGTTATTATATTTTTTTATCTAAATAATACGTTCGTCGTGTTTATTATAAATACATTTATTATTTTTTAAAGAATATAAAAACGAAATTCAAGAAATCGATTTTCCTGATCTGTGTTCGATAACTTAATCGTCTTGTAATAGCAACCCTGTTAGGTTACGTCTTCTGCAGTTCGCCATTAATAAAAATAAAAAAAACTTTTGCAGTTCTGTCAAAATCGCGCGCGCCAGTTCAAACATCTTGTTGTTGTTGTCGGTGTTTTTCTAAGTGTACGTTTGTTTCCATCTCGAATTCATCTGCGTTTGCGTTATAGACTTATTGTGTTATATCCATACCACATATTTTGTGACAATGTACCATCAAGTACGTTGTATTAATAAAATTGTGGTATAAAAGTGTTCCGGATGGAACGGCATTTAGTTGAATCCGACGATATCCGTTCATTGTTACGGCAATGGACTTCTGAGGTAAAGTACGATTCTTATTAATAGAATGTCAACTGTTTTAACTAAGCTAAATATTAATTTGCAACACAACCGTATTTTGTTTGTTTTAGATTCCAAATGACAGTGTTGTTTGTCATTACTGTTGGTTATTAATTAAACAAACAAGTAATCCAACAAGTAGCAATGCGGCAACTGAATCAATTGTGCATCGAAATCTTTGTATTGGTTGCGGTCATTCATTGCATCGTGTAAAGTCTCACGCCTTAAATAACAGTTCAGAAAGAGAAGATGCTATCAGACGCGTGATAGAGCAACAGTAACCTCCAACATAAAATGTCTGATTAACTTCTTTTTTAGAAGTTCAGTGTAAAACTGGAAATCACAGAAAGGCTTTTGACATTAAGCTACATAAAAAAACGTAAGAATTTTCACTGTCCATGACAAATTAATATGGAGCCAAAGTTACTATGGACATCTGACATTATTCTTTGAAGGATTATAATTATCAAAATCACTTAATAAGGCAATCATATAATTTCTTATAAGAAAATGGTTGTGGTAATTATTTTAAGATTTTTTTTTGTGACTTTTTGATTCCGAATGCCGCTTCATTTCAAATATTTTCGCGTTCAATTCTTTTTTGCAAAACACAGACTTTGTTTCTGAACTATTTCCAAGCACAGGTCTAAGCCACTTTTTAACCAACTTCAAAAAAGGAGGAAGTTCTCAATTTGGATGTTTATATATTTTTTTTGTATTTCGGATCCCTCCGCGGTTGGTTCTCCCACTCTTTTCTGTAACTTTGAACGTAACTCACTTTTTTGCTTACAGGATTATCCATTTTCGTAGTTTTTCTAACTCACTGAGCACTAAAAACATCTTTATTTCATTTTTCGATTATTCTGTAAGCGAGTGAAGAAGAAGTGCCGAAATCCAACATCGTTGGATTGTATCAGTAATATTTATTTATTTTACAGTTTTTATACATTTTGTGTTCCGTCTGAACACAAAATGTATAAAAAGTGCAAAACAGAACAATTGTTCTTCGAGTGAACGATGCTGAACGAAAGGCAAAAAATAATGAAAAGTGAAGCGCTTGCTTAGATGTAACCTGTTCAGACGAGAGTTAAAGACTCCCAGGTTATATCTATCGGGAAGCACAGACTCCGGCTAGGAGGTACTCAATTTAAGTGTTATATTAATAAAAACCTTTTTGTCTTTGAATGCAGGGGTTGTGCGTGCATAATATGTGCGAGTTCAAGCAGATACACACATTGCACGGATCTGTGGCGGGCACAGGCTCTCCCACTTCGCATTCGGGCTCAGAGAAAATCGTGGGCACTGAAACACCAAAATTAAAACTCCTATTACCGTTGACCGTAAAAAGCGTGATGTCTTCCATGCCAAGAACCTTCTTGTGCTAAACTAATGCAATGATAATAGTAATACCTACATACCGTGGCCTCCAAAAGTTATTTGACATTTTTCCACTTCAGCTGCGACAGATCATTTTCATTCTAGTGATCCAAAAGTTTGGACTGCTATAACGGTTTTATTGGACTAATTCAATTACCTTTGACTTATCATAAAAAATAATCAAGTAATATCCCTTAGGAGTACCTGATTATTTTTAAAGTGAAAACTTCTTTAGCGGCGTTGCACACTTTTTGTAATGGGTAAAAAATGTTAAACTCGCGTCAGGGCATCGCGTCAGGACACGTGACCGTCAGGAGAGATTTCCCCCCCCCTCTCTTTCTACGGCGGCGCCAACCGAAGTGAACCAAGTGAGACACGATAATGGATGGATGGATGGATGGTGATGGTGATGTGGATGGGGATGGGGATGGTGGTGGTGGTGGTGGTGGTGGTGGTTGTGGGGGTGGTGGTGGTGGTGGTGGTGGTGGTGATGGTGGTGGTGGTGGTGGTGGTGATGGTGGTGGTGGTAGTGGTGGTGGTGGTGATGTGATGTGATATGATGCAGAAATAATGAAAAAAACTTAGTTATATTAATTCAATTAATAATTGATTTATTTCAACGTTAATATTCAAGTTTTCACTTCTGCCGGCACTCCCGGAGTGCAACCCGTCTTTTTTTTTAATTTCAAATCATAATGTGTCATCCATCACAGTTGGAAAAATGTCAACTAACTTTTGGAGACCACTGCCCTTCATCAACGTTTATTGGTGCAGAACTCAAGGCCGCTATGATAAACGCAATAATTACATAGGTTGACTTGACGTTGGATACCTTCAGTGCGGGATTTCGTCTTTAAAAGTAAAAAGTTATCAAAAAAACACGAAACGTTTCGACACTTCTGTCACACCGACTCTAAAACTATGGATATCTTTTACTTGATAAATAAGAGAGAGATCTGGTGGGAAGGTAATGAGAGCTCCAACCGAGTCCAGGGCTAATCGGGCAGAACCAAGAATTTAAATTTTCCCACTTCTAATAAAATAAGGGCACTACATTAATAGAGGCAGGTGGGCTGGCCTATTTAAAGGCCATAGTATCAGTACTGCCATTCAATGTGGCAATACTGACAGATTTTTGGGTGTTTTTTACTTTTATGAGCTCTTTCCCACTTTTTATACGTCTACATTGTTTTTATTGTTGTTTAAGACTGTGTTAGCTTATAAATGACGGACTAGAGTTAATGTTAATTTTGATAGTACATACGATTATCATAGTTTGATGGGCAAACATTATCGGAACACGTCCATGTTCTGTTGTAAGTGCACTGGCAGAAATTACAATCGTCTACTCGCTGAATTTCTCCTACTTCACATTCGAAATTGAATGAATTTCGTAGCTTCTGTAGCTTCATGCGTTGCCGTTCTGAAAAAAAAAAAAATAAGAAATTGTAAGTAAGTATCATTTATTTGTTTTAAACATCATCATACTCCTGCCCTTATACTAATGTAGTCGAGGTTGAAGCAGCATGTCTCTTCTTGCACACATCCCGGGAGTTTCTCCCTTTTTTCGCCAATTCAGCTCTCATAAAATCCGTCCGTTCGCTTCTTTGGTCTTCCTTCACTATTATATCCATCTAAATTCATACCTACTCAAAACTTTCCTTAAGAAATGTTCCTCGTTCCTCCGCATGACATGCCCACACCATGACAAAAGTTTTCCACACAACTTCTCGGTCACTGGCGCCACTTTCAGACTTCCACTTCCATACTCATTTCTAATTTTATTCATTCGAGTAACACAACACCACATATCGCTCTCAGAATTTTCAACTTGGCTGCATGCAGTTGCTTGTCATTCTTTCCTCTTGTGGCTCGACCTTTTGATCCCTAAACGATAGCAGGTCTAGCAATATTTGTTTACATCGCGTCTTTATTTTTCTACTACAACATGGCTTAGCGACTATTATTTTACAATCCTCTTACTAACAGTTTAGATTCGGAGTTAGTAACAGGTATTTTGTGATCATTTCAACTGGCTACCTATTACGGTTTAAAAGATTTAAAAAGACTTACTAGGTTTTTTACAGTGTTTTGGCATTATGCCGCATTCTGGAAGATCTTTCACTCGACACTCGATTTTTTTCCAGACAGTACAATAGCAATATTCGCATTTTCCTCTATCGAATCGGCTTCCTATGAAGCAACCTGTTACGGGTGAATTCGCTGGAAATCGTATGAATAAATTATTCTAAAGGGAGATTTTTGTAATGAAGTTACTATAAATACCTAGTAATGTCAAATTGAAGATCTAATTTTGGAATTGAAGGTTTATTATAAAAATATAAGGTGTTGACTATGAATTAATGTGAATGAATGAATTATTAACTTGTCATGCTGAAATTCTGAAAAGAAATTAGTATTCAACCATTTTTAAATGTGGTGGTGTTCAAGCCGGGCTACAATTTATTTGAGAATAATCATTGTTACGCTGTTCAACGATTTACGACAATACTGAGCTGGTAAAACCATCCTCCACACGAGAGATTCCGCGGGCTTGTTATTATTATAAAAGTAATAATTACGTGGCCATGTGGTATCAGGTTTTTCTGTAAGAAAAAACTCACAATTAGTTTTCAACATACAGGAGATTAAAATTAATTAATTTTAAACAATGATTAAAGTTAATTGTCATTTAAACGTCAAAACTGTGTGGTAAAGCAGTCACTAATCACAACCTAACTTTAAGCAACGCTTAAGAATAAAAGGGTAAACGTTTTTAACTGGGAATGTATGGGAAAAATCGAATCCATGGGTGATACGAGAAAACTGTCTTAAGAATTTATACTTAAGGTATTTTTTTCATAAAAATAATTTTGGCATAAGTCGTTTTTTGGTCAAGTGTGAGTGGTCCTTAAAAATGAGTGACGTAATTTTATTTTTAATTAGTGTTTGCAGGTCCATCAGCTTGGATGTCAGAAAATATCCCACGGGAAAGTACTACGGGTATTTGAAGTATAAATATAGTCCTCTTCACCGTATCGTGAGCACTCTGATAACTAGCAAAACCAAATTCAGTCTTGCAAACCCGTTCACATCGTGTACAGAAGAGCTGATCAGCATCATTGTATGTGTAGGTATATGAAGACTTATACGTATTTTAAGTACCCTATGTGTTAATCAGGCTATGAAATATCTGTGTGCCAGATTTAATCCAATGTTTACGCGCCGTACGTCTGTAAAGCTCCCAGTAGGCACAATGTTTTTCCTACATCTTCAACAATCATCGTCATATTTCAGCCAATTCACAAAAAACTTTAACAAATTATACACCTAACCCTTCGTCAATATCACTCCGTCTATTGGCGAAACCGTATGACAATCCGTTTGGTAGTTTTTGAGTTTATCGCGTTTCGACAGACAGACGCAGCGGGACTTTGTTTTATAATGTGCAATGATGATGCGTGACAGCTCTTTTTCTAAAGACAGTTTCCTCTCTTACCTCTTTTGTATTCGGATTTCTCCATACTGCAGTAGTTAATAAAACTCACACGACCTCGCAGACAAGTAAGTAACCTTCGGTTATAATGATACAGCCCTGTGACAGTCAGACGGACTGACAGACAGACGTCGTTGTCTTAGTAAATGGGTTCCGCACCCAAAGGGGGGTACGGAACCCTAAAAGATAAATTATATCGTTACTTACGCGATGGGTCACAGTATTTACTTTCACAGATACGTTTGCGGTCTTTAGTACAGTAGCACCAGTTACAGTTATCTATTCTGAATCTTTCCTTAGGAAGGCAAGCTTTGGGTGCCACTGAAAAAAAAAAAACGCACTTACTAATATTTATTATGATACAAAGAAGAATTAAATTACCGGCGGGACGTCACAGACGTGTATCTGATGATGATATAGTCCACCATACACTGCTACATTAAATGTGCACGGAGAGGTTTACCACGTTAATTCCGCGGTTAGGTATTTATTTGCTAGCAACGCATTCGTGCATAGCGCAGACGTTAGTCGCAATTGACGAACTCGCTGTATTTTTTAAGCTAAGTACACGTTTGTAGCTTAGCCGTGGGCTGCAATAAAGCGATGCCCTTAAAGAGCATATAGCAGGCTGCCTTTAATTTCATTGACTTTTTTTCAAAAAGTCTGATTCACAAATCAGTACACTGTAAACATATTAAATCTAAGATTTCTACCACGGAGGATCGGCGTTTTCTCATAAGGATTTTAACAAAAAAAAAGTAATAAAGAAAATTAAAAAACCCGACTGCAACCTTATACTAAAAGCTAAAAACAAGCCCATTTTAAATAAAATAAAAGTTGGAAGCAGGCGGGACCCATTTGAGTTTGAAACTATAATAATGGGCCCCGCCTGCGTCCAACTTTTATTTAATTTAAAATAGGCTTGTTTTTAGCTTTTCAGTTAGTTTTAGTATAAGGTTGTAGTCGCCTTTTTTAATTTTTTTAATTACTATTTTTTATTTCCAGCTTTTTAGTTTACAAATGTGAAAGATTTCGCAGACGATTTAGTTCTTTTTGATACGTGTTTTTTACGGTTTGTCACTTTGAATTACTTTTAACCATATAAGTTGTATATATTTTTGTAATCACCTTTTAAAACCCTTTGGTTTGATACCCCACTCGATAGCTATTGAGAAAAATAAATTTTTTGAACGCATAATATGGCGCCCAAAATCTGCCATTTTTTATTTGATATGCCCAGTGTCATTCTTATAGTAAGTACGAATCTAACGACACTTCTCAAGCTAAAATCCATCGAGCCGTTCAGGCCGCAGAGCGTGCCAAACAATTATACATACATACTCTCGAAAAACATAACCCTCCTTCTGGCGCAGTCGGATAAAAATAACATGACTTACGTGGAAATCGCCGTATCTCTATTTTGTCTAATAGATCATCTAAAAAAAGAAAAGAATGTTTATAACTTCATCTATCTAAACGGAAACGTCAAGTAGTGCACTTGGGGGAGGTTGTTATAGGAAGTGGCAACACTGGGGTGACGGCTGTCGTTTGTCGGATGATATTTGATATTTTTTACGTTTGTGAACGTTAAGGTTAGACGTTAGAGCTCAAGGAGCTTACTTTGTGTCGAGTCGCGCTTGCGAAATGTTGTCTTGCCATCCTATGTATATCGAATTCACCGCGTTTCCATATTTTAATTTGAGTACATCTGTGTAATACAGTGATATTTTTGTAATTCGCGAACTTTAGTGCATAAATAGACGCCTGTTCTTGTTTTGAATATTATTTTGGTTACCCATCATGTCCGACCATTCAGATAACGAAGAAACCGAAATGCTTTATTTAATTTAATGCCTGTAAGTCCGTGCTCACATTATCATAAAAGTCTTAGGAATGGGCATGGTTGGCGTGGCCTCTGCTCAACCCGGCAGGGAATACATAGGTATACGTAGTTAAGAGACAGATTGTTTGTCGTGCCTGCGACTCACTTCGTCGCACATGCCTAGTCTCCTGTTCCTCGCACTCTTTCCGCGCTCAACGCTCTCTTGGACGCTAAACCTGCCTGCAACCCAGAATCCCACTAGGATCCGTCTGGGATACTGGGTTCGATTCGTAGAAGTAACACATAACATTACGCCTGCTTCCCCAGAAGGGTGTGGTAGATGTGTAGGTACCTAACATAGTATACCCATGTTTCGCCAATTATGATTAAGTCCCATGTGATAAAGGATTTGGCCTAATGCCATGGCTGCTGAGACCAAAACTACAAACCTATTATACGGGAAGGTTTTATAAAAATGTGGCTGTTATTTTAGTATATTGTGTCTTACGACTTCCGCGCGAACGAAGCCGCGGGCAGAAGCTAGCTCCTACTAATAAAGATGATTGTAGTAAAGAAAGGTGATGTGGTATAATAATTCTATTTAAGGTACAGTCAGGGAAATAAATTGTTAATAAAAACAAATAGACACCCTCCGTCAATTTGCCGTGGCCTGTTCGTACACCTGTCGAAGAATGACAGTTGTGATTTGAAAATACGGACAATTTAAGTTACACATTGCATAATTTTGATAATTTTTGTCAGGATTGGCACTTTAAATGAAATTATACAGCATATAATAAGCTAACAGACTTAAAATAATATTGATAAATGTTCATGTTGGTATATTAAATAGAAGGAAAATGATCAAAGGGCATCATAAAATTCGTCCGCATTGCTGTCAACAGGAAAAGTGCCCAAAAGGCTGGCAGTATTGCCACTTTGTATGGTGATGCTGATTCTTTGGCCGAAAAATAAGCCAGCCCACTGGTCTCATGAAGTGTCGCCCAGGCGCTTGGCGATGGGGTGGCGCAAGGGTGTCGTCACATGTTGCATTTAACACCACAGGCCTGCCTAATTTTCAGGGCATTATGGTCATCCCGTCTGGTCTCTTCCCATCGTAGCGTGCCAAGCCGTTGGGTTCTAAAACAGCTGGCACCCTGGCGGTGACAAGAGCACGACAAATGATGTCATTAACGCTAGCGAGCCGTGCTATCCGGCCTGCGCTCTTATCTTACTGCAAGATAGGCCATGGTTTCCGAGGCAGTCGACAGCTTCACCGCACTGGCAGCGATGCGGAGCCCCGCAAGGACCACCCAGACGCAGACAAGTAGTGAGCCGGAAAGTGGTGTCGCCCAGCATAGCGTCTATGTTGGGTGCCGGAAGCACCTAAAGTCAGAAGCCCGACTCCCATTCTCCCACAGCCAGCAAGCGGGCACGCTCAGCAGTATTCAACAATAATATCAATGTACACGTACACAGGAAGATTTTTTTATCACCATCCAAATTTTTACAGGGCGTTCTCCCTATGAATATGAACCACTTTCACTATGGTACCAACTCTGAAGTCACGAAAAAAAAAAATCAGCTGTTTAATACAAAAGTTCAATACCTACTTGACCAAAATGTGTGTTCAAGTGAAAGTTGTTCATATTCATGGGTAAAACACCCTGTAAAAATTTGGATGGTGATAAAAAATCTTCCTGTATAAAGGGGGCAGTGCTCATAGAGCATCAAAAGGTTCATCCGCATCGCTGTCAACGGGAACTCATTGCCTTCCAACACAGATCTCTCTCTTTCTTAGGGTGTTGGAAGGCAATGAGAGTTTCGACTGAGTCATTCCCCTTACGTAATTATAATATGAGTGCACTACAATAATAGAGGCAGAGCACTGGCCTTTTTATTGGCCAAAGAAGAGTATTGCCACTCAACGTGGCAATGCTGCAAGCTTTGTGGGTGCTTATTCCGTTGACAGCGATGCGAATGAACTTTTTGACGTCCTGTGAACTCTTCCCCCCTTTTTATACGTGTACATTGTTTTAATTGTTGTTTAAGACTGTGTTAGCTTATAAATGACGGATTAGAGTTAGAGTAAATTTTGATAGTACATACGATTATCATAGTTTGACGGGCAAACATTATCGGAACACGTCCATGTTCTACTGTAAGTGCACTGGCAGAAATTACAATCGTCTACTCGCTGAATTTGTCCTACTTCACATTCGAAATTCAATGAGTCTCGTGGCTTCGTGCGTTGCGTATCTGTATAAAATTAAGAAATTGTAAGTAAGGATCATTTCTTTGTTTTAAACTCACTACTACTCACGTACTCCTGCCCATATACTAACGTAGTCGGGGTCGAAGCAGCATGTTTTTTCTTGCAAACATCTCTATTACACGTCATCTCGGGAGTTTCTCCCTTTTTTCGCCAATTCAGCTCTCATAAAATCCGTCCGTTCGCTTCTTTGGTCTTCCTTCACTATTATATCCATCTAAATTCATACCTACTCAAAACTTTCCTTAAGAAATGTTCCTCGTTCCTCCGCATGACATGCCCACACCATGACAAAAGTTTTCCACACAACTTCTCGCTGGCGCCACTTTCAGACTTCCACTTCCATACTCATTTCTAATTTTATTCATTCGAGTAACACAACACCACACATCGCTCTCAGAATTTTCAACTTGGCTGCATGCAGTTGCTTGTCATTCTTTGCTCTTGTGGCTCAACCTTTTGATCCCTAAACGATAGCAGGTCTAGCAATATTTGTTTACATCGCGTCTTTATTTTTCTACTACAACATGGCTTAGCGACTATTATTTTACAATCCTCCTACTAACAGTTTAGATTCGGAGATAGTGAAAGGTATTTTGTGATCATGTCAACTGGCTACCCGTTACGGTTTAAAAGATTTAAAAAACTTACGTTTTATTTTTGGTTTCCTCGTGGTCGTCGTGCTAGCATCCATAATACAGCCCGGTCTCTTTCGACACCTGATTTTTTTCCAGACAGTACAATAGCAATATTCGCATTTTCCTCTATCGAATCGGCTTCCTATGAAGCAACCTGTTACGGGTGAATTCGCTGGAAATCGTATGAATAAATTATTCTAAAGGGAGATTTTTGTAATGAAGTTACTATAAATACCTAGTAATGTCAAATTGAAGATCGAATTTTGGAATTGAAGGTTTATTATAAAAATATAAGGTGGTGACTATGAATTAATGTGAATGAATGAATTATTAACTTGTCATGCTGAAATTCTGAAAAGAAATTCGTATTCAACCATTTTTAAATGTGGTGGTGTTCAAGCCGGGCTACAATTATTTGAGAATAATCATTGTTACGCTGTTCAACGATTTACGACGTTACTGAGATGGTAAAACTATCCTCCACACGAGAGATGCCGCGGGCTTGTTATTATTATAAAAGTAATAATTACGTGGCCATGTGGTATCAGGTTTTTCTGTAAGAAAAAACTCACAATTAGTTTTCAACATACAGGGGAATAAAATTAATTTATTTTAAACAATGATTAAAGTTAATTAAACGTCAAAAATGTGTGGTTAAACTGTCACTAATCACAACCTAACTTTAAGCAACGCTTAAGAATAAAAGGGTAAACGTTTTTAACTGGGAATGTATGGGAAAAATCGAATCCATAGTTGATACGAGAAAACTGTCTTAAGAATTATACTCAAGGTTTTTTTTTTCTTGTAAACAATTTTGGCATAAGTCGTTTTTTGGTCAAGTGTGAGTGGTCCTTGAAAATGAGTGACGAAATTTTATTTTTAATTAGTGTTTGCAGGTCCATCAGCTTGGATGTCAGAAATATCCCACGGGAAAGTACTACGGGTATTTAAAGTATAAATATAGTCCTCTTCACCGTATCGTGAGCACTCTGATAACTAGCAAAACCAAATTCAGTCTTGCAAACCCGTTCACACGTACAGAAGAGCTGATCAGCATCATTGTATGTGTAGGTATATGAAGACTTATACGTATTTAAAGTACCCTATGTGTTAATCAGGCTATGAAATATCAGTGTACCAGATTTAATCCAATGTTTACGCGGCGTACGCCTGTAAAGCTCGCAGTAGGCACAATGTTTTTCCTACATCTTCAATAATCATCGTCATATTTCAGCCAATTCACAAAAAACTTTAACAAATTATACACCTAACCCTTCGTCAATATCACTCCGTCTATTGGCGAAACCGTATGACAATCCGTTTGGTAGTTTTTGAGTTTATCGCGTTCCGACAGACAGACGCAGCGGGACTTTGTTTTATAATGTGCAATGATGATGCGTGACAGCTCTTTTTCTAAAGACAGTTTCCTCTCTTACCTCTTTTGTATTCGGATTTCTCCATACTGCAGTAGTTAATAAAACTTACACGACTTCCCAGACAAGTAAGTAACCTGCGGTTATAAAGATACAGCCCTGTGACGGTCAGACGGACTGACAGACAGACGTCGTTGTCTTAGTAAATGGGTCCCGCACCCAAAGGGGGGTACGGAACCCTAAAAGATAAATTATATCGTTACTTACGCGATGGGTCACAGTATTTATTTTCACAGATACGTTTGCGGTCTTTAGTACAGTAGCACCAGTTACAGTTATCTATTCTGAATCTTTCCTTAGGAAGGCAAATTTTGGGTGCCGCTGAAAAAAAAACGCACTTACTAATATTTATTATGATACAAAGAAGAATTAAATTACCGGCGGGACGTCACAGACGTGTATCTGATGATGATATAGTCCACCATACACTGTTATATTAAATGTGCACGGAGAGGTTTGCCACGTTAGCTACGCGGTTAGGTATTTATTTGCTAGCCACGCATTCGTGCATAGCGCAGACGTTAGTCGCAATTGACGAACTAGCTGTATTTTTTAAGCTAAGTACACGTTTGTAGCTTAGCCGTGGGCTGCAATGAAGCGGCGCCTTTAAAGAGCATATAGCAGGCCTTTAATTTTGGGTACCAACAGCTGATAGCGAGGCGATAGTCCTCGCGCGCCTGTATGAGTGGCGCGCGGAGGCACAACGCCGGGGGGAAACTCCGTTACCGCGGCAAGTCGCGGTGGAGCGGACGGACCTCCGGCGCGATCTCATGGTGGCATGGAAGGAGCGACTTTCGCAACCCAGCGCAGAGCACGCCACGATAGTGGCGATAAAACCTCTCTTTGAGGAGTGGCTAGAGAGGCGTCACGGCGTCCTTACCTATCGCCTGACGCAGGTCCTCACCGGACACGGATGTTTCGGGAGGTTCCTGCACGTCATCAGGCGGGAGGAGACGCCCGGGTGTCACCATTGCGAGGATCGCCCAGAGGACACGGTGGAGCATACGGTGGAGGTCTGCTCCGCTTGGGCGGAGCACCGCCGTGCCCTCGTAGAGGCGATCGGTAGCGAAGGCGACCTCTCGCATCCGGCCCTGGCTCAAGCCATGGTCCGAGGCGAGAGGGAGTGGGAGGCGGTCACCTCCTTCTGCGAAGCAGTCATGCTAGCGAAGGAGGTGGCGGGATGGCTGAGGGAGACAGCCTTACGTCCCAGCCGCCGCAGGAGACGATCCGGGCGTTGGGAGCCGCGTGACGACTCCCGGCCACCGTAGGCGCGGGCCTGCGGACGGAGAATAATGGGTAGCTCACCGTTCGATCAGGACCAGGCCCGTGCCCGACGGCGCGTACGTGTTCCACGCGCGCCTCAATGAGATGTCAGCAAAAAGAAAGGGGCCTGCCAGGGCCGTAGCCTGACGGGGGTGCGGGATTGTCCGAAAGGGTTAACGCTACCCCGGAACATAAAGGGCTAAAGAAGGAACACGGATGTGTTCATGATGTGATGTGTTGATGTCAGTAAGAGTCTGACACTCACTTCCGCTCTACCCAGAGCGGGAGGGGTCATTTGATGATTTCCCATCCATAAACAAAAAAGGCCTTTAATTTCATTGTCTTATTTTCAATAAGTCTGATTCACAAATCAGTACACTGTAAACATGATAAATCCAAGATTTGTACCACGGAGGATCGGCGTTTTCTTCATGCCTCATAAGGATTTTAACAAAAAATAACATGACTTACGTGTAAATCGCCGTAATTCTCTTTTGTCTAATAGATCATCTAAAAAAAGAAAAGAATGTTTATAACTTCATCTATCTAAACGGAAACGTCAAGTAGTGCACTTGGGGGAGGTTGTTATAGGAAGTGGCAACACTGGGATGACGGCTGTCGTTTGTCGGATGATATTTGATATTTTTTACGTTTGTGAACGTTAAGGTTAGACGTTAGAGCTCAAGGAGCTTACTTTGTGTCGAGTCGCGCTTGCGAAATGTTGTCTTGCCATCCTATGTATATCGAATTCACCGCGTTTCCATATTTTAATTTGAGTACATCTGTGTAATACAGTGATATTTTTGTAATTCGCGAACTTTAGTGCATAAATAGACGCCTGTTCTTGTTTTGAATATTATTTTGGTTACCCATCATGTCCGACCATTCAGATAACGAAGAAACCGAAATGCTTTATTTAATTTAATGCCTGTAAGTCCGTGCTCACATTATCATAAAAGTCTTAGGAATGGGCATGGTTGGCGTGGCCTCTGCTCAACCCGGCAGGGAATACATAGGTATACGTAGTTAAGAGACAGATTGTTTGTCGTGCCTGCGACTCACTTCGTCGCACATGCCTAGTCTCCTGTTCCTCGCACTCTTTCCGCGCTCAACGCTCTCTTGGACGCTAAACCTGCCTGCAACCCAGAATCCCACTAGGATCCGTCTGGGATACTGGGTTCGATTCGTAGAAGTAACACATAACATTACGCCTGCTTCCCCAGAAGGGTGTGGTAGATGTGTAGGTACCTAACATAGTATACCCATGTTTCGCCAATTATGATTAAGTCCCATGTGATAAAGGATTTGGCCTAATGCCATGGCTGCTGAGACCAAAACTACAAACCTATTATACGGGAAGGTTTTATAAAAATGTGGCTGTTATTTTAGTATATTGTGTCTTACGACTTCCGCGCGAACGAAGCCGCGGGCAGAAGCTAGCTCCTACTAATAAAGACGATTGTAGTAAAGAAAGGTGATGTAGTATAATAATTCTTTTTAAGGTACAGTCAGGGAAATAAATTGTTAATAAAAACAAATAGACACCCTCCGTCAATTTGCCGTGACCTGCTCGTACACCTGTCGAAGAATGACAGTTGTGATTTGAAAATACGGACAATTTAAGTTACACATTGCATAATTTTGATAATTTTTGTCAGGGTTGGCACTTTAAATGAAATTATACAGCATATAATAAGCTAACAGACTTAAAATAATATTGATAATATGTTCATGTTGGTATATAAAATAGAAGGAAAATAATCAAAGGGCATCATAAAATTCGTCCGCATCGCTGTCAACAGGAAAAGTGCCCAAAAGACTGGCAGTATTGCCACTTTGTATGGTGATGCTGATTCTTTGGCCGAAAAATAAGCCAGCCCACTGGTCTCATGAAGTGTCGCCCAGGCGCTTGGCGATGGGGTGGCGCAAGGGTGTCGTCACATGTTGCATTTAACACCACAGGCCTGCCTAATTTCCAGGGCATTATGGTCATCCCGTCTGGTCTCTTCCCATCGTAGCGTGCCAAGCCGTTGGGTTCTAAAACAGCTGGCACCCTGGCGGTGACAAGAGCACGACAAATGATGTCATTAACGCTAGCGAGCCGTGCTATTCGGCCTGCGCTCTTATCTTACTGCAAGATAGGCCATGGTTTCCGAGGCAGTCGACAGCTTCACCGCACTGGCAGCAATGCGGAGCCCCGCAAGGACCACCCAAACGCAGACAAGTAGTGAGCCGGAAAGTGGTGTCGCCCAGCATAGCGTCTATGTTGGGTGACGGAAGCGCCTAAAGTCAGAAACCCGACTCCCATTCTCCCACAGCCAGCAAGCGGGCACGCTCAGCAGTATTTAACAATAATATCAATGTACACGTACACAGGAAGATTTTTTTATCACCATCCAAATTTTTACAGGGCGTTCTCCCTATGAATATGAACCACTTTCACTATGGTACCAACTCTGAAATCACGAAAAAAAAAATCTGCTGTTTAAAACAAAAGTTCAATACCTACTTGACCAAAATGTATGAAACAGCTGATTTTTTTTTTCGTGATTTCAGAGTTGGTCTCATAGTGAAAGTTGTTCATATTCATGGGTAAAACACCCTGTAAAAATTTGGATGGTGATAAAAAAAGACGGGTTGCACTCCGGGAGTGCCGGCAGAAGTGAAAACTTGAATATTAACGTAGAAATAAATCAATTATTGAATTAATATAACTCATTTTTTTCACTATTTCTGCGTCCCTTTTTTCATTAATAGATGCACTTTGTTCAATTTCAATATTTGAAACACTTTATATACACGAATGTTAAGTACGAATACACAGCAGTGTGTCCACGTCCACGTCCACTTCCACTTCGACTTCCACTTCGACTTCCACTTCGACTTCCACTTCGACTTCCACTTCGACTTCCACTTCGACTTCCACTTCGACTTCCACTTCGACTTCCACTTCGACTTCCACTTCGACTTCCACTTCGACTTCCACTTCGACTTCCACTTCAAATTCAACTTCGACTTCCACTTCGACTTCCACTTCGACTTCCACTTCGACTTCCACTTCGACTTCCACTTCGACTTCC
Organism: Amphipoea oculea; assembly: GCA_945859645.1. Lineage (NCBI taxonomy): Eukaryota > Metazoa > Arthropoda > Insecta > Lepidoptera > Noctuidae > Amphipoea > Amphipoea oculea. The sequence continues at coordinate 16,588,078 of OX243865.1, read as the reverse complement.
ACTTCGACTTCCACTTCGACTTCCACTTCGACTTCCACTTCGACTTCCACTTCGACTTCCACTTCCACTTTGACTTCGACTTCCATTTCCACTTCCACTTCGACTTCCACTTCCACTTCCACTTCCATCTATCCATCCATCCATTGTGTGTCAATAAACTTTGTTCATTTCGGTTTGCGCCGCCGTAGAAAGAGGGGGGGGGGGCAATGATTTCAAAAGGAGTAATATTTATATGTCAATGGGGGGGGGGAAATCTCTCCTGACGGTCACGTGTCCTGACGCGAGTTTAACATTTTTTACCCATTACAAAAAGTGTGCAACGCCGCTAAAGAAGTTTTCACTTCAAAAATCTTCCTGTATAAAGGGGGGCAGTGCTCATAGAGCATCAAAAGGTTCATCCGCATCGCTGTCAACGGGAACTCATTGCCTTCCAACACAGATCTCTCTCTTTCTTAGGCCTCATTTACGGAGACGCGGGGCGTCGCGCGTTGCGTTGAGCGGCGCGGCCCGCACTGAATTCAAATATATGGCGTTGTATGAGTGCGTTTACGGAGAAGCGATTTTAGACGCGTTTGTTTGAATTAGGGCGTTTTTTGCGGCCGAGCCCGCGGATGGCACCGACGCGTCCCACGCGGCGTTTATCGCGGCGGCGCACGCAGCGGCAATTCTCGATGAAGCTATGTCCGAGGCGGAATCTTCTGTCAGTCTTATTTAGAAATCGCGCAACACAGACGTAATCACCGTCGCAATGGAGTATGATATGATCGACTTTTTTTTTTCGTCGTTGTTTTTCGTCTTTTTTTTGATCGAGGCGAGCGTGCGCCGCCGCGATGCCCGCCGCGTGCTTCGCTACACGCTAGAGGATTCGCCGCGGGCGCCGCGGCGGGCACCGCCACGCTTCCCGTCTCGCTTCTCTATGAACATTGTCGTATATTGCTATAAGTTTGTGTTTACGCGTGCGATGATGCGTGCCGCTTCACGCGCCGCCCCACCGTAAACAGAAAAAACGTCCGACGCGCCGCGAGACGCCACGCCACACGCGACGCGAGACGCCCCGCGTCTCCGTAAATGAGGCCTTAGGGTGTTGGAAGGCATTGAGAGTTTCGACTGAGTCATTCCCCTTACGTAATTATAATATGAGTGCACTACAATAATAGAGGCAGAGCACTGGCCTTTTTATTGGCCAAAGAAGAGTATTGCCACTCAACGTGGCAATGCTGCCGGCTTTGTGGGTGCTTTTCCGTTGACAGCGATGCGGATGAACTTTTTGACGTCCTGTGAACTCTTCCCCCCTTTTTATACCTGTACATTGTTTTTATTGTTGTTTAAGACTGTGTTAGCTTATAAATGACGGATTAGAGTTAGAGTAAATTTTGATAGTACATACGATTATCATAGTTTGATGGGCAAACATTATCGGAACACGTCCATGTTCTGCTGTAAGTGCACTGGCAGAAATTACAATCGTCTACTCGCTGAATTTGTCCTACTTCACATTCGAAATTCAATGAGTCTCGTGGCTTCGTGCGTTGCGTATCTGTATAAAATTAAGAAATTGTATGTAAGGATCATTTCTTGGTTTTAAACATCATCGTACTCCTGCCCATATACTAACGTAGTCGGGGTCGAAGCAGCATGTTTTTTCTTGCAAACATCTCTATTACACGTCATCTCGGGAGTTTCTCCCTTTTTTCGCCAATTCAGCTCTCATAAAATCCGTCCGTTCGCTTCTTTGGTCTTCCTTCACTATTATATCCATCTAAATTCATACCTACTCAAAACTTTCCTTAAGAAATGTTCCTCGTTCCTCCGCATGACATGCCCACACCATGATAAAAGTTTTCCACACAACTTCTCGGTCACTGGCGCCACTTTCAGACTTCCATTTCCATACTCATTTCTAATTTTATTCATTCGAGTAACACAACACCACACATCGCTCTCAGAATTTTCAACTTGGCTGCATGCAGTTGCTTGTCATTCTTTCCTCTTGTGGCTCAACCTTTTGATCCCTAAACGATAGCAGGTCTAGCAATATTTGTTTACATCGCGTGTTTATTTTTGAGTGAACTTCAACAACTATAATTTTTTACCTAATTTTGGTGGAAATTTTAGTTTTTGAATTTTTTATGAATATAAGAAGTTGATATGCAAGAAATACGTATCCAGTTACATAAAATGTAAGAGACATTAATTTAATCCTGATAGCTTCTAGTATATTGTTGACAAAAGAATTGGTAAGACACCAAAATTGATATCTAACACCAAAATTAGAAAATCTATTAAAACTACCTCAAATTATTAATTCAATAACAATAAAAACTTTTTTATAGTGAATAAATATTTATTAAAGTAATAAAAAATAACATATAGCTAATGATATGCATTAAAAAAAAAATGCAATCAACAAATAATACTTTCTTACTTTTGACGAAAAAAGAATCGTAATAAGATAACTCGGTCTGGAAGTAGAGATCGAGTCATATTATTACGGTTCTTTTTTCGTTTTTCTTTGAATTACGTAATAAGTCATTTTTGTGATTGGTAAAATACCACCAAAACCACCAAAATTGCACCACCAAAATTAGAATCTTGTTTAATATGTTTATTTATAAAAAAACTACCAAGAATATAATAATTATATTTGTATTGTTTTGAAAGCTTATCAAAGCTTTTTATTATAAAAATATATTACAACACTGACTTAGTTATAAAACGTTTTTAAACATCAACACCAAAATTGCAGGACTTTTGTCCGATTACTAAAAAAAGACTTACTTTCGTTTTTACCGCGAAAACAAAACAGGCTGGCTCACGTCTGTCAGTGCTGCGCGTGAGTGCCTGGCTCTACGAAGTGAACGATGGTAGTTTCGTCCTTCTGGGTTTATTCTATACGAGCCACTTAATGATTTCATTTCTCCCACCAAAATTTAAAATTTCGCGCGGACAACCTTTTTTAATTTTCTCTAAGATAAAGTATTGCACTAAATACAAGAATAAAACTGTCATCAGATAGAAAAACTAATACTGAATTTAAATACAATTAGTAATATCTAGTAAATTAGTGCAGTTTCGCTTAAGCGGTGATAATTCTCAGAAAAACAGATTGTGGACGCGCCACCAAAATTAGAATTATACGAAATATTTTTTTTTTTTATAACTTCTAAAATGATTCCTACTAAAATATTTCTGGCCTGATCAAGGTATATACGTCTAATTTCTTAAAAATATAAATAAACGTTTTTACGTTTTATCTAAGATACGATTTTCAGCTGCGCCGCCTAAAAATTACACTTGAGAAATTCACTCTTTTCTACTACAAAATGGCTTAGCGACTATTATTTTACAATCCTCCTACTAACAGTTTAGATTCGGAGACAGTGAAAGGTATTTTGTGATCATTTCAACTGGCTGCCCATTACGGTTTAAAAGATTTAAAAAAATTACGTTTTATTTTTGGTTTCCTCGTGGTCGTCGTGCTAGCATCCATAATACAGCCCGGTCTCTTTCGACACCTGATTTTTTTCCAGACAGTACAATAGCAATATTCGCATTTTCCTCTATCGAATCGGCTTCCTATGAAGCAACCTGTTACGGGTGAATTCGCTGGAAATCGTATGAATAAATTATTCTAAAGGGAGATTTTTGTAATGAAGTTACTATAAATACCTAATAATGTCAAATTGAAGATCTAATTTTGGAATTGAAGGTTTATTATAAAAATATAAGGTGGTGACTATGAATTAATGTGAATGAATGAATTATTAACTTGTCATGCTGAAATTCTGAAAAGAAATTCGTATTCAACCATTTTTAAATGTGGTGGTGTTCAAGCCGGGCTACAATTTATTTGAGAATAATCATTGTTACGCTGTTCAACGATTTACGACGTTACTGAGATGGTAAAACTATCCTCCACACGAGAGATGCCGCGGGCTTGTTATTATTATAAAAGTAATAATTACGTGGCCATCTGGTATCAGGTTTTTCTGTAAGAAAAAACTCACAATTAGTTTTCAACATACAGGGGATTAAAATGAATTAATTTTAAACAATGATTAAAGTTAATTAAACGTCAAAAATGTGTGGTTATGCAGTCACTAATCACAACCTAACTTTAAGCAACGCTTAAGAATAAAAAGGGTAAACGTTTTTAACTGGGAATGTATGGGAAAAATCGAATCCATGGGTGATACGAGAAAACTGTCTTAAGAATTTATACTTAAGGTTTTTTTTTCATAAAAACAATTTTGGCATAAGTCGTTTTTTGGTCAAGTGTGAGTGGTCCGTAAAAATGAGTGACGAAATTTTATTTTTAATTAGTGTTTGCAGGTCCATCAGCTTGGATGTCAGAAATATCCCACGGGAAAGTACTACGGGTATTTAAAGTATAAATATAGTCCTCTTCACCGTATCGTGAGCACTCTGATAACTAGCAAAACCAAATTCAGTCTTGCAAACCCGTTCACACGTACAGAAGAGCTGATCAGCATCATTGTATGTGTAGGTATATGAAGACTTATACGTATTTAAAGTACCCTATGTGTTAATCAGGCTATGAAATATCTGTCTACAAGATTTAATCCAATGTTTACGCGCCGTACGCCTGTAAAGCTCCCAGTAGGCACAATGTTTTTCCTACATCTTCAACAATCATCGTCATATTTCAGCCAATTCACAAAAAACTTTAACAAATTATACACCTAACCCTTCGTCAATATCACTCCGTCTATTGGCGAAACCGTATGACAATCCGTTTGGTAGTTTTTGAGTTTATCGCGTTCCGACAGACAGACGCAGCGGGACTTTGTTTTATAATGTGCAATGATGATGCGTGACAGCTCTTTTTCTAAAGACAGTTTCCTCTCTTACCTCTTTTGTATTCGGATTTCTCCATACTGCAGTAGTTAATAAAACTTACACGACTTCCCAGACAAGTAAGTAACCTTCGGTTATAAAGATACAGCCCTTTGACGGTCAGACGGACTGACAGACAGACGTCGTTGTCTTAGTAAATGGGTCCCGCACCCAAAGGGGGGTACGGGAACCTTAAAAGATAAATTATATCGTCACTTACGCGATGGGTCACAGTATTTATTTTCACAGATACGTTTGCGGTCTTTAGTACAGTAGCACCAGTTACAGTTATCTAATCTGAATCTTTCCTTAGGAAGGCAAATTTTGGGTGCCGCTGAAAAAAAAAAACGCACTTACTAATATTTATTATGATACAAAGAAGAATTAAATTACCGGCGGGACGTCACAGACGTGTATCTGATGATGATATAGTCCACCATACACTGTTATATTAAATGTGCATGGAGAGGTTTGCCACGTTAGCTACGCGGTTAGGTATTTATTTGCTAGCCACGCATTCGTGCATAGCGCAGACGTTAGTCGCAATTGACGAACTAGCTGTATTTTTTAAGCTAAGTACACGTTTGTAGCTTAGCCGTGGGCTGCAATGAAGCGGCGCCTTTAAAGAGCATATAGCAGGCCTTTAATTTTGGGTACCAACAGCTGATAGCGAGGCGATAGTCCTCGCGCGCCTGTATGAGTGGCGCGCGGAGGCACTACGCCGGGGGGAAACTCCGCTTCCGCGGCAAGTCGCGGTGGAGCGGACGGACCTCCGGCGCAATCTCATGGTGGCATGGAAGGAGCGACTTTCGCAACCCAGCGCAGAGCACGCCACGATAGTGGCGATAAAACCTCTCTTTGGAGAGTGGCTAGAGAGGCGTCACGGCGTCCTTACCTATCGCCTGACGCAGGTCCTCACCGTACACGGATGTTTCGGGAGGTTCCTGCACATCATCAGGCGGGAGGAGACGCCCGGGTGTCACCATTGCGAGGATCGCCCAGAGGACACGGTGGAGCATACGGTGGAGGTCTGCCCCGCTTGGGCGGAGCACCGCCGTGCCCTCGTAGAGGCGATCGGTAGCGGCGGCGACCTCTCGCGTCCGGCCCTGGCTCAAGCCATGGTCCGAGGCGAGAGGGAGTGGGAGGCAGTCACCTCCTTCTGCGAAGCAGTCATGCTAGCGAAGGAGGTGGCGGGATGGCTGAGGGAGAGAGCCTTACGTCCCAGCCGCCGCGGGAGACGATCCGGGCGTCGGGAGCCGCGTGACGACACCCGGCACCGTAGGCGCGGGCCTGCGGACGGAAAGTAATGGGTAGCTCACCGTTCGATCAGGACCAGGCCCGTGCCCGACGGCGCGTACGTGTTCCACGCGCGCCTCAATGAGATGTCAGCAAAAAGAAAGGGGCCTGCCAGGGCCGAAGCCTGCCGGGGGTGCGGGATTGTCCGAAAGGGTTACCGCTACCCCGGAACACAAAGGGCTAAAGAAGGAACACGGATGTGTTTTGGTCAGTAAGAGTCTGACACTCACTTCCGCTCTACCCAGAGCGGGAAGGGTCATTTGATGATTTCCCATCCATAAACAAAAAAGGCCTTTAATTTCATTGTCTTATTTTCAATAAGTCTGATTCACAAATCAGTACACTGTAAACATGATAAATCCAAGATTTCTACCACGGAAGATCGGCGTTTTCTTCTTGCCTCATAAGGATTTTAACAAAAAATAACATGACTTACGTGTAAATCGCCGTAATTCTCTTTTGTCTAATAGATCATCTAAAAAAAGAAAAGAATGTTTATAACTTCATCTATCTAAACGGAAACGTCAAGTAGTGCACTTGGGGGAGGTTGTTATAGGAAGTGGCAACACTGGGGTGACGGCTGTCGTTTGTCGGATGATATTTGATATTTTTGACGTTTGTGAACGTTAAGGTTAGATGTTAGAGCTCAAGGAGCTTACTTTGTGTTGAGTCGCGCTTGCGAAATGTTGTCTTGCCATCCTATGCATATTGAATTCACCGCGTTTCCATATTTTAATTTGAGTACATCTGTGTAATACAGTGATATTTTTGTAATTTGCGAACTTTAGTGCATAAATAGATGCCTGTTCTTGTTTTGAATATTATTTTGGTTACCCATGATGTCCGACCATTCTGATAACGAAGAAACCGAAATGCTTTATTTAATTTAATGCCTGTAAGTCCGTGCTCACATTAGGTATCATAAAAGTCTTAGGAATGGGCATGGTTGGCGTGGCCTCTGCTCAACCCTGCGGGAATACATACACGTAGTTAAGAGACAGATTGTTTGTCGTGCCTGCGACTCACTTCGTCGCACAAGCCCAGTCTCCTATTCCTCGCACTCTTTCCGCGCTCAACGCTCTCTTGGACGCTAAACCTGCCTGCAACCCAGAATCCCACTAGGATCCGTCTGGGATACTGGGTTCGATTCGTAGAAGTAACACATAACATTACGCCTGCTTCCCCAGAAGGGTGTGGCAGATGTGTAGGTACCTAACATAGTATACCCACGTTTCGCCAATTATGATTAAGTCTCATGTGATAAAGGATTCGGCCTAATGCCATGGCTGCTGAGACCAAAACTACAAACCTATTATACGGGAAGGTTTTATAAAAATGTAGCTGTTATTTTAGTATATTGTCTTTTACGACTTCCACGCGAACGAAGCCGCGGGCTGAAGCTAGCTCCTACTAATAAAGACGATTGTAGTAAAAAAGGTGATGTAGTATAATAATTCTTTTTAAGGTACAGTCAGGGAAATTAATCTATACTAATATTATAAAGAGGTAAAGTTTGTATGTAGGGGGTAATCTCTGGAACTACCAGTCGGATTTGAAAAGTTCTTCTTGCATTTGATAGCCTAATTCATGAGGAAGGCTATAGACTATTTTACGTCACGCTTTGACCCTTAGGAGCCGAGCAAAAGCGCTATGGGGAAACGAAGTGATAGAGCAGGAGACGCGGGCAGGTGATGCAATACGACGAGATGGGTCGAGGGAATAAGAAATTTCACTCGAACGAAATCGCGGGCAGATGCTAGTTGTTAATAAAAACAAATAGACACCCTCCGTCAATTTGCCGTGACCTGTTCGTACACCTGTCGAAGAATGACAGTTGTGATTTGAAAATACGGACAATTTAAGTTACACATTGTATAATTTTGATAATTTTTGTCAGGGTTGGCACTTTAAATGAAATTATACAGCATATATTAAGCTAACAGACTTAAAATAATATTGATAATATGTTCATGTTGGTATATAAAATAGGAGGAAAATAATCATAGGGCATCATAAAATTCGTCCGCATCGCTGTCAACAGGAAAAGTGCCCAAAAGGCTGGCAGTATTGCCACTTTGTATGGTGATGCTGATTCTTTGGCCGAAAAATAAGCCAGCCCACTGGTCTCATGAAGTGTCGCCCAGGCGCTTGGCGATGGGGTGGCGCAAGGGTGTCGTCACATGTTGCATTTAACACCACAGGCCTGCCTAATTTCCAGGGCATTATGGTCATCCCGTCTGGTCTCTTCCCATCGTAGCGTGCCAAGCCGTTGGGTTCTAAAACAGCTGGCACCCTGGCGGTGACAAGAGCACGACAAATGATGTCATTAACGCTAGCGAGCCGTGCTATCCGGCCTGCGCTCTTATCTTACTGCAAGATAGGCCATGGTTTCCGAGGCAGTCGACAGCTTCACCGCACTAGCAGCGATGCGGAGCCCCGCAAGGACCACCCAAACGCAGTCAAGTAGTGAGCCGGAAAATGGTGTCGCCCAGCATAGCGCCTATGTTAGGTGACGGAAGCGCCTAAAGTCAGAGGCCCGACTACCTATTACGGTTAAAAGATTTAAAAAACTTACTTATTATTCGTTTCCTCGTGATTATCGTGGTCATCGTGTTCATCGTATCGTTTCTGCAGTTACGTTTCACTCGACACTCGACTTTTTTCCAGAGAGTACAATAGCAATATTGGCATTTTCCTCTTTCGAATCGGCTTCCTATGAAGCAACCTCTTAAGGGTGAATTCTCTGGAAACCGTATGAATAAATTATTCCAAAGGGAGATTTTTGTAATGAAGTTACTATAACTACCTAGTAATGTGAAATTGAAGATCTAATTTTGGAATTGAAGGTTTATTATAAAAAAATAAGGTGGTGACTATGAAATGTGAATGAATGAATTATTAACTTGTCATGCCGAAATTCTGAAAAGAAATTCGTATTCAACCATTTTTAAATGTGGTGGTGTTCAAGCCGGGCTACAATTTATTTGAGAATAATCTTTGTTACGCTGTTCAACGATTTACGACGTTACTGGAGATGGTAAAACTATCCTCCACACGAGAGATGCCGCGGGCTTGTTATTATTATAAAAGTAATAATTACGTGGCCATCTGGTATCAGGTTTTTCTGTAAGAAAAAACTCACAATTAGTTTTCAACATACAGGGGATTAAAATGAATTAATTTTAAACAATGATTAAAGTTAATTAAACGTCAAAAATGTGTGGTTATGCAGTCACTAATCACAACCTAACTTTAAGCAACGCTTAAGAATAAAAGGGTAAACGTTTTTAACTGGGAATGTATGGGATAAATCGAATCCATGGGTGATACGAGAAAACTGTCTTAAGAATTATACTTAAGGTTTTTTTTTCATGAAAACAATTTTAGCATAAGTCGTTTTTTGGTCAAGTGTGAGTGGTCCTTAAAAATGAGTGACGAAATTTTATTTTTAATTAGTGTTTGCAGGTCCGTCAGCTTGGATGTCGGAAAATATCCCACGAAAAAGTACTACGGGTATTTAAAGTGTAAATATAGTCCTCTTCACCGTATCGTGAGTACTTTGATAACTAGCAAAACCAAATTCAGTCTTGCAAACCAGTTCACACCGTGTACAGAAGAGCTGATTCAATCAGCATCATTGTATGTGTAGGTATATGAAGACTTATACGTATTTAAAGTACCCTATGTGTTAATCAGGCTATGAAATATCTGTGTGCCAGATTTAATCCAATGTTTACGCGCCGTACGTCTGTAAAGCTCCCAGTAGGCACAATGTTTATCCTACATCTTCAACAATCATCGTCATATTTCAGCAAATTCACAAAAAAAATTAATAAATTATACACCTAACCCTTCGTCAATATCACTCCGTCCATTGGCGAAACCGTATGACAATCCGTTTGGTAGTTTTTGAGTATATCGCGTTTCGACAGACAGACGCAGCGGGACTTTGTTTTATAATGTGCAATGATGATGCGTGACAGCTCTTATTCTAGAGACAGTTTCTTCTCTTACCTCTTTTGTATTCGGATTTCTCCATACTGCAGTAGTTAATAAAACTCACACGACTTCGCAGACAAGTAAGTAACCTTCGGTTATAAAGATACAGCCCTGTGACAGTCAGACGGACTGACAGACAGACGTCGTTGTCTTAGTAAATGGGTCCCGCACCCAAAGGGGGGTACGGAACCCTAAAAGATAAATTATATCGTCACTTACGCGATGGGTCACAGTATTTATCTTCACAGATACGTTTGCGGTCTTTAGTACAGTAGCACCAGTTACAGTTATCTAATCTGAATCTTTCGTTAGGAAGGCAAATTTCCGCTGAAAAAAAAACGAACTTACTAATATTTATTATGATACAAAGAAGAATTAAATTACCGGCCGGACGTCACAGACGTGTATCTGATGTTGATATAGTCCACCGTCCACTGCTATATTAAATGTGCACGAGGCTTATTCCCATGCGCTCCATAACTTTATTCCCAGCGGCTCCAAAATTAAAAAGCAATTTATTATTATCAAATAAAATCTTTCCCATGAGCTCCAAAAATTTTAAAGTACAAACTGCAAAAAAAATTATATATTTACCGTAAAATTCACACTTGATTAACGGGAAAAATTTTAGAAATAATTTGATGTTCTTTTCGTTTCTACTGCATTAAATCAATTTTTGAAAAATCAAATCAAATCAAATCATTTATTTTTGCAGAAAACACTGTTTCAATGGTGTTATAAAAAATTAAATGTTTCAAGTGATTCTACCGTAAGGCATGCAAAATGTATACATTCATAAAATAAAAAAAAAATTAAAATGATAAAATTCAGTCAACAAATAAATAAAAACAATCATAAAAATATTTTAAGTTACGAAATTAATGCAATGTCATACAGATTATTAATTTAATAATAGTAATATTTAAAGTTTTTTTTAATGTCATTCCAGGGGGGCTAAAAACGCCACTTTAAGCAATTCCTCTAAATGAAATTCATTTTCGGAATTCCCAGCAGATCATTAGCAATTCCTCTAATTTTCGTAAAATGGTGACACTTAATAGCAGAATCACCTACAATTCAATTCATATTAGAATCATATTTGGTGTAAATATTACCGCATGAAAAAAATAAAAACCGTCATTTTATCGGTAAATTTTTCTTTACAGTTTTTATAAATCAAACTGGTTTTTAATTTTTTATTTTTACAGTTTAAATGTTATTAAATTATAATATGCCTTATAACTGCTAAACATACCGCAGATAAGCCCTGAAAAGTGAAATTAGAAACAATAAAAACTTTTTAGTCTGGCAACGCGTACAAAGGAGTTTTCAGGCCGCATTCCGAATTAGCTATAATCGCTCACAGCACTCACATCATGTCACATGAGTTCCGATTTAGATATTACGATAATTTATCCATTTATTTCAGTCATCAAGGTCCATATAAACACATACAATACAATATTAATATAACTTATAAATACATACAACATTATAATTACACTAAAAACTAACGTATACGCAGTGTCTGCGTCGTGTTTCGCTGACTGGCGTCATGTAGCCGGCCACGAAACCGGCGGTACACAACACCCTTCGGCCAGAACTCTTACGTTAAATTAATTAATTAATTATGATGGCTGAGAGCTGTCAACAATTAGGAACGCTCGTGAACGCGCTCACAGTGCTTACTCATTGTCAATACGATATTATTTACAGTATTTCTTTGTATAAACACCATATTTCTTCTTCAGTTCTTCTTTGGTTAGGTGGCGACTGTCAGCCAGAAGCACAATTTCGAAAATGCCACATTTGTTTTATATAAAGATATGATGCAACAGAAAACTGACACATCCTCACATTTCTCACACACTCTGTCATTTTTGACAGCGCTCACGGTGATATTATTATAAGGCATGGCCGGCATTATCGCAAGATGGCGCATGTCAATTCGGTACGGAGCACGCTCAAATCGATTATATCCCAACTCGGAACGCACCCTAAAGTTTCTCCCTTGAGTTATGTCAACTATTGTCATTATTGTCAACATTAATCAACATCAAACTGAATCTGCTGATTGCTGCAGCCCCATATTCCAGGCTCTAGCCAGACTCGTGCGTCAGCCCCTACCACTACCGAATTCGATGCTACAACAGTGCCTCTGCCTCGTCGAACTCGGCAAGCGAGATACCCCAGTGAGTGTATTTTTCTAATCCTACAGCTATTCATATTGGGGTTAAGACATGATGACTATTGAAAACTATTTTGTATGGTATTTTCATTACGTTTTTTAGGTCACCCTCTGGCTGCACTAAATGAGGCTCGGAGAGTTTTACCTCAGGTGGAGATGAAACAGCTGATATGGCAAATGAATAGTGCAGAACCTTCAGAGGCTTGCTGATGCAGTCGAAAGACTATTTATTGGTGTCCCATAGAGGTAAAGTATGAGTTTTTTGTACATGCAATAAAAAAAATAAGTATAACATTCATATAATATAATTATAAAGAAATACAAAGGAAAAAATACTACATCCGGTTAGATGGAAGCCGACCCCGACATAGTACATAGTTGGGAAAAGGCTAGACAGACGATGATGATGATTTGACTTACTAAAACCCACAAATTTTTCTTTTCAGCCTGGTGGAGTTGTTCCAAGTGGGTCTTAAGTGGATGGTGATTCCATAAAAAGGAGACATGGTTTGCCCCTCCGCAGCTAGCATCGACACAAATAAGAGTCGCAAACCTAAATTAATGAAAAAAAGGCTAATTCATTATTATGTTTTGTATTCGTTTTTTAATATTAGAAGATGAGATTGTTAATATAGTAAATAAAATATTTTTCATATCACTATTGTTTTATTTTAGTGAAAGGTACTTATAAGGTATCCTCTTCTACGGTCCTCTTATATATACTACTTAATAAAATTGAAATAAAGTATGACAACATAATAATATTACACCTATATATCCCTGAAGGGTTAGGCAGAGGTGTACAGTCAGCATCAAAAGTCGATTAACACTATCATTTTTACATGTTATTAAATTGACAACCACTTTTTTCAATAAACTGATTTTTAGCTTTTCACATAATAGACAAGAGTATATATTGTAAAAAAAATTCTTCTGCTGCAACTTTGAACAAATATTTTGCTCAATAACTAAGATTTAAAAACTGAAGTGTTAATCAACTTTTGATGCTGACCGTACAATACACCTAAAATGTGAATAGAAGATTGTAGTAAGTTGTCCTTTAGAGCCAAAGCACACACGCTACTTTTTGGTCGCTGCATTTAGCTTCTAAAAAGCAGCTGAATCGCCGATCGCCGATGCAAAAAGTAGCGTGTGTGCTTTGGCCCTTAAGCATAAATATGATCATTGGTTTTATTTCATCGAGGGGGTGGTACAGAGTACCTAAACGTCTACAATAATAAATGATAGAGTCTATCTAGAACTATTTAATTAAAACCAGGTACAATCCTTTTACTTGCCTTGGAGCTAGTAATTATGCCACCTCGGCGGGTACTTAAGTACGGCTCCAGCTCATGGATGAGGTCGCGACACACACTTTTATTTAGTAGCCTGTATAAGCCAACAAATTCGAGATCCGGCATTTCGAATGCTATGTCCATTTTCCGAAGAGCTGCATTTCGTAGGCGATATAAAAGGGTCTCCGAAAACCGCGCGTGCTCCAGAAAATTTTCATATAGGGCTAAATCTGCCATTATAACAATATTTCTTCACAAAACCTCCAATATGATTTGTGAGATGTTGCTTTTGACTGACTTCTTATGATTCTGCTATTTGACACAAAAGCAATTCGTATTTTGTGGACCATTTTACAAATCTTCATTCAAAACTGTCAAACAGATGAATTGCGTGATATGAATTGTGCGCAAATAATAATATGAATTGTCAGTTTGTGACCATTTTACGACTTTTAATATGATTCATAATGTTATCCTTTTATGATTCTGCCAAAGTGACCTTTTTAGGCCCCCTGGTATTATTACAATATTTAAAGATACATGCATAATCACAAATTGTTATTACTTGATGTCACTGTGAGGTCTTAAGTTTTGACAAATTATCGTTTAAGAATTCGTTCAAGTTATAGTAACATTTATTACCTAAAAGGCTCTTTAGAGTTTTCTTAAATAAGGCAGTATTCATTGCCCTTATTTCTTTAGGTAATTTATTAAAAATTACAGGAGCCATATGAAACACACTTTTGTACATTAAGGCAGTATTTGTTCTGCGGACACAGAGGCGAAAGGCGTCACGTTGTTGTCTATCATTTACTTCTGAGGCTAATGTAAATAATTCTTTATTGGTCTTAACAAATACTGAGACTTCATAGATATAAAGGCTTGGGAGAGTTAAAATTTTGTACTCCTGGAAAAACGGTTTACAGGTTTCGATCATTTGAAGTCCAAACATAGCCCTTATGCACGGTTTTTGTGCTTTAAAAATTAAATCAACATCAGTCGAATTTCCCCAAAAGAGCACACCAAACCTCAGAGCTGAAGCAACCACACCATGATAAGCAGTTAACAAGGTATTAATACTTGCAACATGCTTTAACTCATGTAGCGCATATACTGATTTATTAATTCTTTTGTTTAATGTTTCAATCTGGGATTTCCATTTTAATTTGTTATCCACCGTAAGACCAAGAAATTTTGTTGTTTGTACTTAATAAAAGTACATAATTAATCTCCATTAAATTATCTATACAATGAGAGGTTTGCCACGTTAGCTCCGCGGTTAGGTATTTATTTGCTAGCCCCGCATTCGTGCATAGCGCAGACGTTAGTCGCAATTGACGATCTCGCTGTATTTTTTAAGCTAAGTACACGTTCGTAGCTTAGCCGTGGGCTGCAATGAAACGACGCCTTTAAAGAGCACATAGCAGACCTTTAATTTCATTGTCTTATTTTCAAGAAGTCTGATTCACAAATCAGTACACTGTAAATATATTAAATCTAAGATTTCTACCACGGAGAATCGGCGTTTTCTTCATGCCTCATAAGGATTTTAACAAAAAAGTAACATGACTTACGTGAAAATCGCCGTAACTCTATTTTGTCCAATAGATCATCTAAAAAAAGAAAAGAATGTTTATCAATATAATATGTCGCTGTGTTGTTGCTGTGTGATTTTTTTGATTATTAGTAACTTCATCTATCTAAACGGAAACGTCAAGTAGTGCACTTGGGGGAGGTTGTTATAGGAAGTGGCAACACTGGGGTGACGGCTGTCGTTTGTCGGATGATATTTGATATTTTTTACGTTTGTGAACGTTAAGGTTACACTCCTACCAACTTATCTGTGAAATGGCGAAAATTGGAACTACGGCCGTCATGTTGAAATGTCATTCGATTGTCAGTGTCTACATTCGGGTTCTCTGGTTGTTTTGTCGTGATATTGCTGAATTTATAAAGTTAAGTATGCCAAAGGCTATTAAAAGTGATGCTCGAAACATTATTCTAAAGGTTAAAACCTTTTTTGAAGAAGAAGCTCGGGCGGGGTCTCCGATTATTCCATTTAATCAAATATACAAACGAATTTCGGCAGTGACAGGTTAGTGTTGTCAACTTTCTTGTTATAAATTACCCGATACTTAATTAATTAAGTCCACGAAATATTCGTTTCTATTCCTGCTGCAGGTTAGCGTAACGGTAACGTACATCTATGTATTAGGTAACCTGCTAAGTGAGTGAGCCAACTAACCTGCCAGATTTCAAATTTCTACTAATATTTATTTTATTATCTTATATTTCAGGTGTGAGTCAAGGACTAATTTCAAAAATAGTTAAGGAGGGCACGCAGCAGAAGAAACTGGTACAAAAATTCATTCGTGTGTGTTCATTCATATACAGGTTCATCTAAAGATCACAATTACTGTAAACCTGGTTTTCAATAAATTATTGTAAAGCAATTTGTTTTTTTTTTTATTACACTACACTACCAATAGGTACCACTGCTAATTATAATTAGTCAAATCTGGTGTTAGGGGTTAGGTAAGGTCATAACTAAATGCTAGACATCCAGGTACCTCTTGCAGAGTAGGTACCTACTTAACTTCGCATTAAATGAAAGTTGTATTCCCCCCGTGGAACATTTTATCTGCTGAATTTCCACTTCATTGGATTACTTTTTAGATAAAGCCATTGTTTATTGCTGAGAGACTAAACTGTTAGCGTACCTACGTAACTGTAAATTATCAAATTTTTTTCATTTATTTTATTATTTTTATATAGGTATCATTGTTTTTAATTTGTAAAAACTGTAATTCTTATTAAACGATTATGTCTAATGCGAAATTTCCTTCTTGAAAACTTACTCAATTTTGGGCACCTTATATTAATTAGCAACACTGAATCGACGGTGCCGTCCTCTTTCAGTTCACAGATAAGTTGGTAGGACTGTAGACGTTAGAGCTCAAAGAGCTTACTTTGTGTTGAGTCGCGCTTGCGAAATGTTGTCTTGCCATCCTATGTATATCGAATTCACCGCGTTTCCAAATTTTAATTTAGTACATCTGTGTAATACAGTGATATTTTTGTAAATCGCGAACTTTAGTGCATAAATAGACGCCTGTTCTTGTTTTGAATATTTTTTGGTTACCCATCATGTCCGACCATTCTGATAACGAAGAAACCGAAATGCTTTATTTAATTTAATGCTTGTAAGTCCGTGCTCACATTATCATAAAAGTCTTAGGAATGGGCATGGTTGGCGTAGCCTCTGCTCAACCCTGCGGGAATACATACACGTAGTTAGGAGACAGATTGTTTGTCGTGCCTGCGACTCACTTCGTCGCACAAGCCCAGTCTCCTGTTCCTCGCACTCTTTCCGCGCTCAACGCTCTCTTGGACGCTAAACCTGCCTGCAACCCAGAATCCCACTAGGATCCGTCTGGGATACTGGGTTCGATTCGTAGAAGTAACACGTAACATTACGCCTGCTTCCCCAGAAGGGTGTGGTAGATGTGTAGGTACCTAACATAGTATACCCACGTTTCGCCAATTATGATTAAGTCCCATGTGATAAAGGATTTGGCCTAATGCCATGGCTGCTGAGACCAAAACTACAAACCTATTATACGGGAAGGTTTTATAAAAATGTGGCTGTTATTTTAGTATATTGTGTCTTACGACTTCCGCGCGAACGAAGCCGCGGGCAGAAGCTAGCTCCTACTAATAAAGATGATTGTAGTAAAGAAAGGTGATGTAGTATAATAATTCTATTTAAGGTACAGTCAGGGAAATAAATTGTTAATAAAAACAAATAGACACCCTCCGTCAATTTGCCGTGGCCTGTTCGTACACCTGTCGAAGAATGACAGTTGTGATTTGAAAATACGGACAATTTAAGTTACACATTGCATAACTTTGATAATTTTTGTCAGGGTTGGCACTTTAAATGAAATTATACAGCATATAATAAGCTAACAGACTTAAAATAATATTGATAATATGTTCATGTAGGTATATAAAATAGAAGGAAAATAATCATAGGGCATCATAAAATTCGTCCGCATCGCTGTCAACAGGAAAAGTGCCCAAAAGGCTGGCAGTATTGCCACTTTGTATGGTGATGCTGATTCTTTGGCCGAAAAATAAGCCAGCCCACTGGTCTCATGAAGTGTCGCCCAGGCGCTTAGCGATGGGGTGGCGCAAGGGTGTCGTCACATGTTGCATTTAACACCAAAGGCCTGCCTAACTTCCAGGGCATTATGGTCATCCCGTCTGGTCTCTTCCCATCGTAGCGTGCCAAGCCGTTGGGTTCTAAAACAGCTGGCACCCTGGCGGTGACAAGAGCACGACAAATGATGTCATTAACGCTAGCGAGGCGTGCTATCCGGCCTGCGCTCTTATCTTATTGCAAGATAGGCCATGGTTTCCGAGGCAATCGACAGCTTCACCGCGCTGGCAGCGATGCGGAGCCCCGCAAGGACCACCCAAACGCAGTCAAGTAGTGAGCCGGAAAGTGGTGTCGCCCAGCATAGCGCCTATGTTGGGTGACGGAAGCGCCTAAAGTCAGAGGCCCGACTATATACCAAGAGCTACTGGGGCGTCCGAGTAACGGTATGTCTGTAAGGCTAGAAATTCTTATGGTGATGAGTCATAGCATGCTAAGTACAATAACCATCACCTGGCACGCCTCAGCCCTGCACGTCATCAACCCCTATATTTTTGAAAGTGTAGGAATCATTTGAAAAAAAAACTTGTTCCTGTAAGCTTGAAATTTTGATATAATTTTGTTTATTCGTTATAGAGCTTGAAAAAAAATTGACAGGCGTTTTCGATAAGCACAAGTACCTGACAGGTGAACCTAAAGGTGTAGGTATTATGTATAAATTAAAATAAACTTTATTCTGTAAAGTTGAAATTTATAGACGTGTTTCTTTAAACGATTTGAAGTAAGTTGCTACAATGACAAGCGGTTCTGGCTAGCATAAGTCCTTGACAGGCGAGGGGAAAGATGCAATGGGAGTGCGAGTAAGAGGCGTAACGTGAAAAGTCATATCGTTGATGTAAATTACATTAAGTAAAAATAGAAATTATGGGTAAAATGTATTTTATTAGTTGTAACATAATGTACATAAGACTTAAATTAAACTTCATCGTCATCTGATATGTCATCATTACTTTCTTCGTCATCATATGATTCTTCATAGCTGTTTTCATCATCTAAAACGAAACAAAGTTTTAATACATTAATAATAACATTAAATCTCGGATCTTGCGCTTAATTATATAGAATTCCATATTTTTAGAAAATTAAGAATTTTTGTATTACCTTTAATGAACCTAATAAAGAGTATATAAGTTAATAAAAAAATACCTGTTGATGATGCTGGTACATTAGATGAAGTCGATGGTTCGTTCTGGCGATATTTTTTCATAACAGCAAGAAAGTTTTTGTAACACTTCTCATGATAGCCTGTATTATCATCAACTTCCTCTGGCAAAGAAATGTCATGAACATTTAAATTATGTTGTTTTCTAATTTTTTATATTGATTTGCTTTTATCCAAAGTACTTGTTGTAAATTTTACAGTTTTTTCATCAATATCTTGGTTGCAAATCACACAAACCACGTGCTCCGATTCCATCTTACTCACTATTTACTTAAATATGAATATAAAGTGCCAATACACAAAGATAACTGCACAATCACTATTAATGTATAGTTAAGATTAATATATAATTGAAATTTTAAACTTTACAATAATTCACAACATAAAACAGCGAAATTCTTCGTTAGATAGTTGAACATGACATCACGTAGATAAATCGTTGTTAGAACTGACGAAATTTTTCGTTTCAAATCTTCCTACAAAAGCAGGTACACGACCCTCCAATGTTACTGTTAAATAAACTGTCTAATTCGCACTACTGCGTTCACGTTACGCCTCTTACTCGCACTCCCATAGCATCTTTCCCCTCGCCTGTCAAGGACTTATGCTAGCCAGAACCGCCTGTCATTGTATCAACTTACTTCAAATCGTTTAAAGAAACACGTCTATAAATTTCAACTTTACAGAGTAAAGTTTATTTTAATTTATACATACCTAATACCTACACCTTTAGGTTCACCTGTCAGGTACTTGTGCTTATCGAAAACGTCTGTCAATTTTTTTTCAAGCTCTATAACGAATAAATAAAATTATCAAAATTTCAAGCTTACAGGAACAAGTTTTTTTTTTTCAAATGATTCCTACACTTTCAAAATTATAGGGGTTGATGACGTGCAGGGCTGAGGCGTGCCAGGTGATGGTTATTGTACCTACTTAGTATGCTATGACTCATCACCATAAGAATTTCTAGCCTTACAGACATACCGTTACTCGAACGGTCCAGTAGCTCTCCTACTACTACCTATTACGGTTAAAAGATTAAAAAAACTTACTTATTATTCGTTTCCTCGTGGACATCGTGGTTATCTTGGTCATCGTGGTCATCGTGTTCATTGAGGTATTGTTTCTGCAGTGACGTTTCACTCGACACTCGACTTTTTTCCAGAGAGTACAATAGCAATATTGGCATTTTCCTCTTTCGAATCGGCTTCCTATGAAGCAACCTCTTAAGGGTGAATTCTCTGGAAACCGTATAAATAAATTATTCCAAAGGGAGATTTTTGTAATGAAGTTACTATAACTACCTAGTAATGTGAAATTGAAGATCTAATTTTGGAATTGAAGGTTTATTATAAAAAAATAAGGTGGTGACTATGAAATGTGAATGAATGAATTATTAAATTGTCATGCCGAAATTCTGAAAAGAAATTCGTATTCAACCATTTTTAAATGTGGTGGTGTTCAAGCCGGGCTACAATTTATTTGAGAATAATCTTTGTTACGCTGTTCAACGATTTACGACGTTACTGAGATGGTAAAACTATCCTCCACACGAGAGATGCCGCGGGCTTGTTATTATTATAAAAGTAATAATTACGTGGCCATCTGGTATCAGGTTTTTCTGTAAGAAAAAACTCACAATTAGTTTTCAACATACAGGGGATTAAAATTAATTAATTTTAAACAATGATTCAAGTTAATTAAACGTCAAAAATGTGTGGTTATGCAGTCACTAATCACAACCTAACTTTAAGCAACGCTTAAGAATAAAAGGGTAAACGTTTTTAACTGGGAATGTATGGGATAAATCGAATCCATGGGTGATACGAGAAAACTGTCTTAAGAATTATACTTAAGGTTTTTTTTTCATGAAAACAATTTTAGCATAAGTCGTTTTTTGGTCAAGTGTGAGTGGTCCTTAAAAATGAGTGACGAAATTTTATTTTTAATTAGTGTTTGCAGGTCCGTCAGCTTGGATGTCGGAAAATATCCCACGGGAAAGTACTACGGGTATTTAAAGTGTAAATATAGTCCTCTTCACTGTATCGTGAGCACTTTGATAACTAGCAAAACCAAATTCAGTCTTGCAAACCCGTTCACACCGTGTACAGAAGAGCTGATTCAATCAGCATCATTGTATGTGTAGGTATATGAAGACTTATACGTATTTAAAGTACCCTATGTGTTAATCAGGCTATGAAATATCTGTGTGCCAGATTTAATCCAATGTTTACGCGCCGTACGTCTGTAAAGCTCCCAGTAGGCACAATGTTTATCCTACATCTTCAACAATCATCGTCATATTTTAGCCAATTCACAAAAAAAATTAATAAATTATACACCTAACCCTTCGTCAATATCACTCCGTCCATTGGCGAAACCGTATGACAATCCGTTTGGTAGTTTTTGAGTATATCGCGTTTCGACAGACAGACGCAGCGGGACTTTGTTTTATAATGTGCAATGATGATGCGTGACAGCTCTTATTCTAGAGACAGTTTCTTCTCTTACCTCTTTTGTATTCGGATTTCTCCATAATGCAGTAGTTAATAAAACTCACACGATTTCCCAGACAAGTAAGTAACCTTCGGTTATAATGATACAGCCCTGTGACAGTCAGACGGACTGACAGACAGACGTCGTTGTCTTAGTAGAATAGAATAGAATAGAATAGAATACTCTTTATTATGTACACCATATAAATTACAGATATAAATATAGAAAACTTTACAATGGGTGACACAATGGGCGGTCTTATCGCTAAGAGCGATCTTTTAAAGACAACCTTTGGATGGATTAAAAACGGGAAGGACAGACAAATACTGTAGGTAGTCTGTGGTGTACCATTTACACAATACAATATATACATACATAAAGTACTATTAATCTATATAAATATATACATACACATAATAACAAACATGAAACAGGAGCAAAGAAAATACAATGACAATGTTTAAGGAGAGAGAAAGTGCTTTTTTATCATAGTCTTAAAAGTGGACAAAGATTGAGCACGCCTTATCGACACGGGCAAGTCATTCCATAACCGTACTGCTTGCACAGTAAAAGATTTATCATAGAAACTAGTGGAATGCATCGGCATCTCTAGTCTCAGGTTTTCCGATGACCTCAGATATCTATTATGTGTGTCATGAAGGAACTTGAAACGTTCTTTAAGATAAGTAAAGGGTAAGGGTAAGTAAATGGGTCCCGCACCCAAAGGGGGGTACGGAACCCTAAAAGATAAATTATATCGTTACTTACGCGATGGGTCACAGTATTTATCTTCACAGATACGTTTGCGGTCTTTAGTACAGTAGCACCAGTTACAGTTATCTAATCTGAATCTTTCGTTAGGAAGGCAAATTTCCGCTGAAAAAAAAACGCACTTACTAATATTTATTATGATACAAAGAAGAATTAAATTACCGGCCGGACGTCACAGACGTGTATCTGATGTTGATATAGTCCACCGTCCACTGCTATATTAAATGTGCACGAGGCTTATTCCCATGCGCTCCATAACTTTATTCCCAGCGGCTCCAAAATTAAAAAGCAATTTATTATTGTCAAATAAAATCTTTCCCATGAGCTCTAAAAATTTTAAAGTACAAACTGCAAAAAAAATTATATATTTACCGTAAAATTCACACTTGATTAACGGGAAAATTTTTAGAAATAATTTGATGTTCTTTTCGTTTCTACTGCATTAAATCAATTTTTGAAAAGTACATAATTAATCTCCATTAAATTATCTATACAATGAGAGGTTTGCCACGTTAGCTCCGCGGTTAGGTATTTATTTGCTAGCCCCGCATTCGTGCATAGCGCAGACGTTAGTCGCAATTGACGAACTCGCTGTATTTTTTAAGCTAAGTACACGTTCGTAGCTTAGCCGTGGGCTGCAATGAAACGACGCATTTAAAGAGCACATAGCAGACCTTTAATTTCATTGTCTTATTTTCAAGAGGTCTGATTCACAAATCAGTACACTGTAAATATATTAAATCTAAGATTTCTACCACGGAGAATCGGCGTTTTCTTCATGCCTCATAAGGATTTTAACAAAAAAGTAACGTGACTTACGTGAAAATCGCCGTAACTCTATTTTGTCCAATAGATCATCTAAAAAAAGAAAAGAATGTTTATCAATATAATATGTCGCTGTGTTGTTGCTGTGTGATTTTTTTGATTATTAGTAACTTCATCTATCTAAACGGAAACGTCAAGTAGTGCACTTGGGGGAGGTTGTTATAGGAAGTGGCAACACTGGGGTGACGGCTGTGGTTTGTCGGATGATATTTGATATTTTTTACATTTGTGAACGTTAAGGTTAGACGTTAGAGCTCAAAGAGCTTACTTTGTGTCGAGTCGCGCTTGCGAAATGTTGTCTTGCCATCCTATGTATATCGAATTCACCGCGTTTCCAAATTTTAATTTGAGTACATCTGTGTAATCAAGTGATATTTTGGTAATTCTTGATTTTTAGTGCTTTAATAGACGTCTTTTCGAATATTATTTCGGTTACTCATCAATCCCATCATATCCGACCATTCTGATAAAGAAAAAACTTAGTTAAATTAAAAGCCTATACTACCTCAAATGGCTTAGCGTGATCCTCCGTTATGTCGAAAATACTGCACCATTAATTTTGAAATAAATATATAGTAAACTTGAGGATTAATGCTAAGTCTTATATTAGACAAAAAGACGATTCCATAAAATTTTCTCGATAGAAAAAAAATCCAAAGTTACCTCTAACCCGAACAATAAACCGCTGGTATTCAAAAAATACTTCAAATTAGATCATGAAACTTTGCATACTAACTGAACATACTTTAAAGCAGGTCTTATGTTATTTATTTTTTTTATAATTACCATTATTTTCACTGTAAAAAGTAAATACCTAAACTATTGGCGCTTCCTGCCGCCCAGCACCGCACTCTGTCTCGCTCTCACTCATTCCGCGAGCAGTATCGTATGAGCGACATAAAGAGTGAATTTTAGCTGAGGTAGTATAGGCTCTTAATGTTTGTAAATCCGTGCTCACATATTATTATAAAAGTCTTAGGAATGGGCATGGTTGGCGTGGTGTCTGCCCAACCCTCCTGACAATACATAGGACATTTCGTTGCAAGAGCCCAGTCCCTTGTCCCTCGCACTCTCTCCGGACTCAACGCTCTCTTGGGCTCTAAGCCTGGCTTATGAATACAACCCAGGATCCCGATCCAGTTCGATACGTAGAAGTAACACAAAGCATTACACCTGTTTCTTAGAGGGTGTAGCGGTATCTACAACGCCACATGCGAACAACGCGTCATACTGACGTCACGCAAATCCTGCATCGCACAAGCAGAGTTTACCTCGCAACTAGCATATATACAACAACCCGACATGACTCATTGGGCAGTTGCCCGCCAGACACAACACCCGTCTGGTCGGAGGATCCTCCCTTTTCTATGGAGGTTGAGTGAACTTTACACCCTGTTCCTCATACCTCTACACTGGTGACCCCGAACATGAACGTCAGCACAGCCTTCGTGCAAACACTTCAGCGTGACGTCATCATCATCACTCCCGCAAGCTTTAGCGGCGAGTCACCCAGCCAGCCAGCATCAACGGCTTCAACGGGTATCCTGACCACGAGCATGTAGCGACCGCGCATACCTGGTCATCACCCTCAGCCTCATCAGCAACCTCGGCACAGCACACTGCACTTTCGGCCGGTCTACAAGCAGAGCCCTCAATAAGCCTCTCCTGGTCGACGCCAGCAGTCAGCCTCAACCCGGCGCTGTATCACATCCGACACACTGGAGCATAACGCAGCGCCACCCCGACTCACTGGGGACATCTTCGCAGACAGTTCCGACTCACCGTGAACTATGCGGCAACCGGTTCCGACTCACTGGAACCTCAGCTGGCCTGGCAAGCATCGCAAGATTCAAGACTCAGCCCACTATCGACCTCCGGTCTCCGGGGGGGAGTGATGTAGCGGTATCTACAACGCCACATGCGAACAACGCGTCATACTGACGTCACGCAAATCCTGCATCGCACAAGCAGAGTTTACCTCGCAACTAGCATATATACAACAGCCCGACATGACTCATTGGGCAGTTGCCCGCCAGACACAACACCCGTCTGGTCGGAGGATCCTCCCTTTTCTATGGAGGTTGAGTGAACTTTACACCCTGTTCCTCATACCTCTACAAGGGTTTAGGCAGAGGTACCTCATACTACACCCACATTTCGCCAGTTATGATTATGTCCCACTAGGGGGCGAGCCTATTGCCATCAACCGAGCACAAATCCAGAATCCGAGCTGCTGCGTGCTGTGTAGTGACTGTCGCTTCTTAACGTAGTTCATTATGGTCTTTGGTATTAGGGGCTCGCTGGCACTCTTTGCATGGTTATGGAACCCGATAAATGTTTTAAAGAATCGTAGAAGGTGACGTTCTGATGTTTGAGCCCACCACCAGGGGAAACTGACGTGAGTTTATGTAAAAAAAAACGTTTATTGATAAATACTTACATGTTGATTTTCTAGTACAATGGTTCATTGAGCACACAAGACGCTGATCGTAATTACAATAGCAATAATTGCATTCACCCTTCCTGAATCTGGTTCCTATCTGGCATTTTCTTTCATCGATATCCACTGGAAATGGTATACAAAAATTATTTAAAAATGGGTGATTTTCGAATCAAAGGTAGCCGTATCTACACCAACACATATGCAAAATCCTGCATCGCGCAAGCATAGTTTACCGCGCGATTAGCATACAATAGCCTGACATGAATCATCGGGCAGTTGCCCACCAGACACGACAACCGTCTGGTCGGAGGATCCTCCCGTTTCTATGGAGGATGAGTGAACTTTCCACCTTGTTCCTCATACCTCTATAGATTATCAAAAGGTGGTGGTGGTGGTCAAGTTTGCCTAGTTGCAAATCATTATTATTTTCCACATAGTTTATTTTCGTGCGTCATAAGTAAGGGCACTGTTCTGTCAATGTCAATCAGCTACTGCGGATATGCGGTTTATATACGACGGGCATTAGTGGTATAACATTTTACATAACTCAAAACTCAAAAAAACTCAAAGCATTTATTTCAATTAAACCATTCCAGGCACTTTTGAATTGTCAAAATTAAGTAGTCGGTCAGTTAGTCAGAAAGTTGAAGCTATTTGCCCATTCCAAAGCGTAGGTCTCTATGGAGAAGAACGGGCAAGAAACTCCATGGACACTCTTTTAAATCAAGATATTACAAAATCCTGGGTACATTATTCTTGTTGCTTCTATATGTGAGAACAATGTAAAAAAACGCACAAATGAAGAAACAATACAAGAAATAAGATTAAAAATAAGCCTTGGCAGCTAAGAGATGACCAGTCTCAACCGACGGCGCCCGTTCACGAACATGACGCATGGCTGTAATCCTCGGGTTAAGGCAGTGCTGTGTCTATAGTACACTTACATTTCGCCAGCTATGTTTAAGTCCCATGTAATAATAGAAAAAAATAATAAAATTAAAGTAATAATTACATGGATATTTATCGTCAACATCTGTAATAAAAAGCACAATTAGTTTTAATATAGCATAGTAACATATTCTGATACAACAGAAGGCCAATTCTCGTGATTTAAAACGTTCAAAATCTAGTCCCAGTCTCATCTCGGCGACAACAAAATGTCAAAAACTTGTCAAAATGTAGAGAAATTAGAGGTAGTTTTGATAGGTTGAGACTGAGACGGTCTTAAAATTACGAGAATTGTCCCACTGGTTACCTACGGTTGAAAACATAATTATAACCGGACTCGACTGTGACAGACAGGTGAACAGACATACAGACGACGTAAGCTAAAGTTACGGTTGCCTAGAAAAGCGGAGACCGCACACAAGGGTCGCTGTGGCGGCTGTCATGCGGTAAAGATTTAGGGCCTAAACTGCGTTAAGCTATCTCTCCGAGGTAATACTTACCCTGCTTTACGGTACACTTGTTATCGGTACAAATTAGTTCGCGGTGCCTATTGCAGTAGCAGTAGTTACACGCATCCATTCTGAATCTTTCACCAATTTTGCATTTTCTGGGCGGCTGATTGACCGTCATTCGTAAAGCCTGCGGAGCTGAAAAAAAACATAAACCTATAATTAAGAGCAATAACAATAATTAAAGGCAATAAAAATAAACTGCGAATGTTGGAGCGTAGTATCCTATGAGTTCGGCTAACCGACCGGACACGAAACACGATACTGCGTTCTAAGACACAAATCGCAGACGTCACCCAAAATGCATCCAAGCTCAAATGGGACTGAGCCCGACACGTTTGCCGCATGTCGGATACATTTTGGTCTGCACCACAGCATGGGTTCCGGAAAACGTCCAACGGCATCGCGGAAGACCCAGGCGTAAATGGCGGAGTGAACATGACGTTTATATGAAGGATTGGTTCATATTGGCTCAGGATCGAGTTGAGTGGAAAAAGGAAAGAAGCCTTTGCCCTGTAGTGGGACAATACAGGCTGATTATTATATTAACAATAATAAAAACATAACATCCTGAGGTTGTCTACTTGTGGGACGTGGATTCTGCCCCCCATTGTACCGATAATAATCGTTACAGTAAATAGCCTATTAGCGGAGAGCCTTGGCCAATACCTCAGGAAGCTCTCATTGCGCGGCTGGGTCAAAGGCTTGATTCAGAAAGCAGTAGGTACTTCAGGACACGGCACGCATGGTGAGGAGGTTTCTCTAGAGTTCTGACTACTTGAAGCTTGGACCCTGTTCCTGATGCGGATGGGCCACAATATTTTTTTGTATTTTGAAGAGTTTTTATAAAAAATATTTAAAAATGTAATGAAAGGCAATGTAATCAAAAAGAAAATACCTGGATATAAATAATTTATAACATAAGAAAATATCCTAACAGTTTTGAAACGAACGAACTAAAAGATGGAATCGAAATATTCCTATACAATGGAAATAAAAAAATGTGAATTAGAAAATGTATTATAACATAATATTATAGATATACACTACTTTCAGGACTTGCGTTTATTCTGTTACACTTGGCACAGAGGGGACAAATCATGAACCAATGAAGGCGCCGCTCCACAGCACTCCATGCCTAAGCTTTGCACATGTAATTCGGTTTGTTTGAATATGTAGGCGGGATCGTCTACTGCAATCCACGGGCAAGCGAATGCGTGCGGCAAACAAATGAACCGCGCAGCTAACGTTGGTAATCACGTGCCGTATTATGACGTTTTAAAGCCGTCATGATTCCAGTGCAAGAGAGAGACGGAGTTATACATGACCGATTGCACCATCCCTTTTTTGGACTGGAATAATTTTGGCATCTGTCCGTGCACAATGAACATCCTACATAGTAGTGGACCGTCGACTAAACAACCATTATCTTTAAGATCCTCTACCTGGACATGAGTTGCCTTGGATTACCTGGAAGTCTTTAAACAGACTCAGGACCCGGGTTGGCCGAAGCAAGGAAAACTTGTTCAGGTGGAGATTCATAGACGATTCCGGCTTGGAGTGTAAATGTGGTGCTGTTCCACAAAAGATGGGACACTTAATATCGTGTCCTGCATGTCCTGTCAGCTGCACGTTACAAGAACTGATGGACGCTAGTGATGGCGCCCAACACGTAGCAGAATTCTGGGTTGAGTTCATTTACCCTTGACACGTTAAGAAGAAGTAGATCCTTACGTTCTGTTAATGACGGTTCTTCATTTTCAACATGTTTGCAGTTTTTTTTTCTCTTATTTATGTTGCATTTCCAACCTTTCTTTTGACAGGTGCAAGGAACACAATTTACTATTATCTTGTCGCCTCTCCTGCAATTTGGGGGTAGATCATCTAAAAATGAAGATGTCAGTAAAAAAGGGGAAATTATAAGTGTAGCAACAAAAGTTTCCTTTAATAACTTACAACCACGACCTTTTCTATCTGCTATCGAAATTGGCCCGCAATAATCGACTGCGCTATGTAAAAATGGGAATTCTAATTTAGTCCTACATTCAGGTCGTGGACCCATAATAGGTAGAATCAAAATCAAAAGTCATTTATTCAAACTAGGCTGAGAATCAGCACCTTTCGAACGTCAAAATTACAAAAGACAGACCCCTAAAACGGCCGCCCCTTCACCACATTCTAGTGCTTTCGCTGGGGAGAATAAGTGGCGGAACAAAACAATTGTTGAGCTTTAAGTCTGAAACATTTCATACACTTTTTAACTACAGAACTAGCTAGATTCCTTTCACCTAAAGGTTAGTATGTCAATCTGACATTAGCAAGGAGCAACTGAGACCCTGCGTGTAAAAGTTCTAAATGATGTTTATTAAATATTAATCTTGTTATATGATGTTTACTACATACTAATATAGGATGCTTTTGGTCATAAGTGTATGGGGAATTATCTAACTTTCCTCCAACTCTTAGATACCATTTGAGTCAAGAAATGGAGTTAAAGAAATTAACCTATTATTTGATCGTAATAATTTGCCTGATTTTGAACTAAAATATTCATCTCTAACCTTTTCATTTTGACGATCATCATCTCTTACCCAACTGTAAGGTTTATTATTTTGTATAATCGGTTTGAGGAATCGATATTATGATGAGTTGACAACACTCGGCGAGCGCGGGAATTTTTAATCTGCACGGCCGTATGGCGGGGAGAGAACTGTATTAATTTGGTGGTGTAACTTTGGTTGTTTAAAATAAATAATTGTAAAACATAGTGACCT
This sequence comes from Amphipoea oculea, assembly GCA_945859645.1. Taxonomy (NCBI): domain Eukaryota; kingdom Metazoa; phylum Arthropoda; class Insecta; order Lepidoptera; family Noctuidae; genus Amphipoea; species Amphipoea oculea. The sequence goes on along the minus strand of OX243865.1, from coordinate 16,558,296 downwards.
GAGTTTTACTACACATCTTTTTTAGTATGTACGCAACGAGTTAGTAGAACAGCTTCTATTATATTAATTCATCATCTTTACTATTCCAACAGAATATCAAAAAACCAGCGTCAATTTACGAACGTAACTTAATATGACTCATAGCTACCGACAAATATATTTACTTCTGAATTGATAACTCATCGACTAATGTTGTGAGTGGGCTACTTTATATATTTTAGAGATTCAACATCTGTCTGCTAATAAAATCAAATTCCAGCCTCAAAATTAGCCATCAAACTTTTTTAGTCAACAACAAAATTAATAAATCATATTCTCTTTTTTCATGAATATTACCAACTGGGGGACACTTCATGGTTTGAATAGGTCGAATCTGTTCCAAAACTGAATCAGGACACCCCCGACTTCACGTAGTCTTTTGGCTGCTAACCCTAGAGTGTATATAAAAACCGGAGGCGCGAAAGAAGAGCAACCCCCGCCCGCTGTAACAAAGCATGGGTGCCTATCCTTTGCTCCGTAAGAGCTCTTACACACGAGCGGCATGTTCCCAACGGCAGAGGTAATTGCAGCCGTCGACCTATTTTCATTAGACAACTAAATATATTTGAAGACAAGAATTACATTTTAAAGAAGCTGCCCTAAATAACGCCCATAAAAAGTCTAGCAATTTAAATCGTTGGGCAGCGGGATTTGACGTTACTGTGTCAAAAACGCTCTCTACTAAAACACACCAACTTAGTTTCATAAATAACGTTTCATTGATGTCATTCACCGGTAAATTGCGGACGCTATATGGCGGCTATCGCTCTTTTAAGAGACAGTAGCTTTACTGAAATTCACTTTCATTCATTTACTGACAGGCAACACACAGCCTAAACCGCTGGATCTAGAAGCTTGAAATTTTTGCACAAGGGTTCCGTATAGGTTTATATGGAAGTTCGTCACTTTTGCCGATAGCAAATTCAATCACATACAAGTCTCGTAGTAGATATTATATAAGATACTAAATGATATTTACGCACCAATATATGGTCCACATTTTTTATTTTCGCAGAACCATGACCCTTTGTAGCAATAACAATTATTGCAAGAATCGAGTTTCTTTCTGCTTCCCCGTTCACAAGGAGCTTGCTCTGAAAAACAATAAATCATCAGAAACAATCTAGTCACTAATGCGGACTTAACACAGGTGACAATAGCATAATCAGCCTATAATGTTCCCACCGCTGAGACACAGGCTGTAATCTACCACGCGGGCCCAGTGTGGGTTTATAGATGTCACACATCTTCAAATTTTCGGTACTATAACGTGCCGGTTTCCTCACGATGTTTTCCTTCACCGTTTTGAGAGCAGTGGTGATGATATAATTTACACAAAGTAAAGCGCCTGTCTGGATTCGAACCTACGACCTACAACTCGTAAGTCGCGGCCGTTACCACTTGGCCACCACTGCTCTCTTCGATTTTCTCTTCGATTTTGATGTTAGTAAAAATAGTGCTTAGGTAACAAGGTTAGTATTGTTAGTTTTCTTTAAGTCCCTTGTAATAGGGGGCAAGCCTATTGCCATCATCCGGGCACAAATACAGACTCCGGGCTGCTACTGGGAAATTCCTGAATCCTGATGGAAAAACCCAATAACCGTTGGCCAGACCTGGGAATCATGTGCCAGGAGCTCTTGCTCAGCAGTCGCGCTTGCGACCACTAGACCAAAGTAACTTCATAACCCCCTAAATGTGTGCACTAAGATGCTGCCCAATCCGGCGGGCAATACAGACGTCGTGCTATGATATGTGTCAGCTCATAATGTATTGTGAACATTTCGTACCTTCTCCATTTTCATCAGGGACCACACTCGCCCCAACGCCTACGTTCAATAATTCAGGATTTAGTCCAATATTTTCATTGTGCTCATCAATTTGTAATGTCTTAGGAAGTAAAGACGCAACAGCCTCCCCTATATTTTCAGGAGGCTTGAATATATTATTATCAGTATTGGTATAAGCATTATCACCATGCTTTGTTTCCAGTTGCTCGAAAACGTTGGTTATTTTCATGTCTGGTTTTAATTTTAGTTTTTCCAATTGTTCGTTACATTCTTGAATTTGACAGAACCATTGACCTCCGCGACAGAAGCAAGTATTGCAATCATCTAATCTTTTCTTCTGACCTGGCTTGCAAATTTCCAAGTAGAAATCTGTAAGATCCATATTTTGTTACTTTAGAGTAGAATACTCTTTATTGTGTCTCTTTATTTCCCTTTTAGCGCTTACTACACTCATGGAAAAATTTAGAGGAACGCAAAAAAAAGTGTGTATAAAAATGTCATGGAAATTTGTGGCATTTCATTTTATCAATTCAGATGTTGCTTAAAATTGCAAACGCCAAAAAATCAAACGATCAAATTGGCAAAAATAGCAAAATTTTGAAAAAAAAAAACATGACCCCAAGCTTCGTCATTCCAATTTTCGTGATTGCGAGCAAAATTTACTCGAACAACTTGGTGGCATGTGGCAATCGCAGGCAAGTGTGAATTTATTCCGGGCGATTTCAGTCTTCTTCTCACAGTTTTTGTGCTTACTGTAAACCCTTCGAACTTCTTGGAGCTTCGTTGTTACCCCAGAAGAAGTTAAGGTCCGGTTTCTAAGCACGCTGGTAACGATGAACCGGTCGTCTCTGGCCACAGTTTTCTTTTTACGTCCCTGTCCTGCGATTCTCGTATACCGTTCGGTCTGCCGGTACCTCTTGACAACTCGGTATACTACAGGTTTTGATTCCTGTTCAGTTTCATTTAAAGTAACAGCCCTAGCAACTTGAGTGGCATTTAGATCTGGCATACTCAGTTTATTTGCAGTAACAATTCATACTTAACCCGATAAACAAGGCAGTCAAGGAAAAAATTTAAACAAAACCTAAACCCAAATTCAAAAATTTTTGAAAAGAAAATTTTTTTTTTGCGTTCATCTAAATTTTTGTCTATGAGTGTATTATTGACTTTTGTTGTGTACTTACAGTTGTTTTCCCCTCCTTCATCCCCAGTTGCCGATTCCTGCCCAACGTCTCCGTTACAAAGCTTTTGAGTGCACACCCATCGTCTGGCTAGACATTCACAACGATTACAATTCACGTATTTAACATCCCAGCCATCACACTCTTTTCTCCTTCTTAATAAATCTGGGAATAAAGAAAAGTCAACGATATTATTCTTTTACCTTATTTAATTGGCTGGATACGGTACAGACTAACCCCAGTTAGCAACAATATAAGTAGCGCATATCTAATAGCTACGTGTACTTAACTGTCATGGTGAGAATCAATCTGAAATTATGAACCATCGCCAGATCGGTAATTGCGCAACACACTATCAGTAGCAATGGATTTCATTTTGACAGTTCCACAACATTCATTGCGTTATTTCCGTTGTTGAGCAGACAAATTTTTCGAACATATGAAGCAATGGATTAGCAATATCTTTCAAAATGATCCAGATTGAGATGATAGTGTCACAGTATAAATATACAGTAAAACATCTTCATACAAACGTGCCGCTCTCGGTTTGATTGTGTGCGTGCGCGCCGCGCGCCATGTCGGCACGCGATTTCACGCACACGCTAGCATAATATATGAGGGAATAAGGTGGCGGCAGTGCGGGCTGTGCAGCGCGACTGTGAGCACGCGCGTACGCTACATGACCGCTTGCGTTCGTCAACTCTCGCCGGCGGCGGCCACTTAAATTACGAGTATCATGACTTCAAAAAGGGGAAACAAATATTGTAGTGTTTTCGGGTGCCTCAATAATGATTTCGCAAACCCGGACTTATCATTCTTCATAGTTCCTACTCAACCAGAAATGTAAGTACCTACTTATACTTAAATATTATTAGAAAATGTGGTATTGTATTGTTTATTTCACAGTTTATTTGCTTTATTAAGAGCGTAGCCGAGTCGCATTTTTCCATATACATAAATGTATTCCCAAATTTACTTTCTGAATACTATGTTTAGAGCTAAAGTTTATTTTAAGAAGTCCAGTTTTACTATAAAACAGAGGATTGAGTTCGAAACATCGTTTAGGTAAACGTATTTGTCGCGTATAGATGTAATAAGGGCAATTTCACAATAATTAATATTGCAAATTAATTACTATTGAAATTATTATTTTTTCTATTGTCTGATGTGTTGTTCAATCCAAATATGGTGTCTTATACACCCATTACAGGAATTACGGCAAAGATCGAAATTTACTCATGATCCCACCTGATGATTTTGTCGATAATGTAGAAAGGATGGAGCAGGTAATTCGCAAAGCGTTCGAAAAGGACCACATCAACATGACATCAACATTAAAATTGGCCGGTCAATTTACGATCAACTGAATGATATAGAATTTAAGATGCCCTGTCCATGCTTTCCTAAAAGCTTTTTACAAAAACTTTACATAAGAATGAGAATTTACTTTACATTAACAAATAATAATAAAGCGTTCCGGACGTGCAGAAACAGGAGAAAAATTTTCTCGGTATCAAATTTGTAACTTAGTATTATAAATGTTATGTGAATAAAGGCTTTTTATTTTTACTAAATTTATAAATTGGTAAAATATTCAATCATAATATGCTTTTTTATTTCATAAATTTAGATCAAGTGCTGCTTGTTCCAAAATATTAACTAAAAGTAAAAGTGACAACCCTGGGGATCAACGCAAGAGTAGGCTAATAACTCGGCGGGCGGCCTTAGATAACTTACTGTATATTTATACTGTGATAGTGTGTTACGCAATAAGGGTGAAGTTTCGTGAACATACACGTACGAATCAGTTTTTAAACGATATACTTCAGGTATAGAATAAAATTATGTTATACTTCAGGGATTATCTGACCGGCCTTCGTAGGCGCATATATGTATTTTAAGGCCGTACAGCCTGAACAAACTATGACAAGCTCAGACGGGTCTGAATGTGAACAGTGACCATGTATAGTTTGGTAGCCCTTATACAACGTTACTCCAACTTCTTTGCAGGTAATTATGGTTCCAACCGTTAATTTGTAGTTATTTTTAATTCTGCAGACTAATTGGCACCTTTGAGATCAGCGGGGCAATTGCGTAACACTATCAATCGGACACGGTTTCATTTTGACAGTTGAACAACATTCATTGCGTTATTTACGTGTTAAACAGACAAATTTTTCGAACTTATGAAGCAATGGATTAGCAATTGGCTTCGAAATGATTCTGATTCCGATTTATAGTGTGTTACGCAATTAGGGTGCAGACTGGAATAAACAGAATTGGCCTAATTATTGAACACAGTTGACTTACCCGCCTCACTTGTAAATCTTTCCTCGCAAGGGTTATTCGTGCAAAAATATGCTCCGTTTTGACAAGTACAATCATTGCAAGGGTCTATTTGGTACACGCTTCCGTTTTTGCATACTGGAGATACTCTTCCTGAAAAGAAAAAACTAGGTCTAAGTCACCCAGCTAAGTGCTTCGCTTCTCCCATCAAGCAGCGTTGCTGTTTGGCTAATCACATGCCTTGCCATGCATGACATGAATTTTGGAGGGTGTGTTCTTTGTGAAGAGTAGGTATCGAATAAGAAGGGGTTTTTGGAAATTCAACCTTTAAGGGGGTGAAAAGGGGGGATTTGGTTTGTATGAAAAATCTTATTTCTTGAGTTAATAACCTTGAAACTTGGCACGAATACTTATCTAAGTAAATTATGAAGTTTGGAATTTTTCGTTTTTCTAAAATACCCCCTAAAGAGGTATTGGGGGGTGTCAAAATTTGTATGGAAGAATTTGAACGCCCTGTCCGATTAACTTGAAATTCAGTATTTATACTAAGGACAAAAAATAATTAATAACGTGTATCAGGGTTTTTCGAAAATCTACCCCTAACTGTGTGAAAAGAGGTAGTTAATTTTAAAGGGGAGGATTTTACTGCGTGGCTTGATTAGCTCGAAAATTGGTATTGGTATTGGTGTATTGGTATTGGTGTATTGGTATTGGTATTGGTATTGGTATTATGTATTCAGAGCATGTGTACTCGATAATATGTAAGCTGTGGTTACCTGTATTTGAGTGTGCATTACAGTATAATGTATAATAATACAAGTTATAAAGATAATTTATTGTAATGTATCTCGTTGGTAATCCTTAAATAAATAAACTTTGAGTCAAATTATGAACACATCTTAAACGATTTTTCAAAATTCCACCCCTATGGGTGTGAAAAGCATACAGTTTATTTGAAAAATCTGATTCCTTTGTTCTATAAACTTAAAAATTGGCCCGAATACTTATTTATCTAAATTAATTATAAAGATCATACCAACATACATTTTCGAAACTTTTAGAGGAAAGTACGAATTTCACGCGGACGAAGTCGCGGGCAGAAGCTATTTCAAATAAATGCTTTGAGTTTGAGTTCTTTTGTTTTATCGTGTATAGATAGTCGTCTAAATACGAGACAACTAATTTAATTTCACCCTATTTAGTTAACAACGAGTCATACGTACCTAAATCATTGTCTGGACAAGGTCTGATTGTACACATCTCGGTTCCATTTAAACATAAGCAGTAGTTGCAAGAATCTACTTTGCGGTAGGTACCCTCATCGCATTGTTTTTCATCATATCTTAGGTTTCGATAATATTCTGTAAGCAATTGATTTATTTTCAAAGAAGGAAGCATTTGGGAGAGGACTTTGGTATAGAGTAGGAATCCCAAGTAAGACATTCCACCAGTTAATAAAAAAAAAAAAATTAAATTGTTACTATGGACTTGCGGCTGTTTAACCTTTTCTAAAGAATTAAAAATTACTTATATGATACAGGGTGTTTTTTGAGACAGGGCAGTAAGGGCCGATCCAGTTACTTATAAGGATCAAAAAATTCCATCGGACTGAGGCCAAAGTCTGAAATCACAAAAAACTCGCCTTTGCAGTAAATCAGTCTCAAAAATCCACCCTGTATTAGGCCGCGTCCTAACCAAAAGCGATCGTTTGCGAATACGCGATCACTTCTGTTCAATGTTCTTTTGCGCGTGATCGCGCCGACATAGACCGTTTTCGGTGGTTAGGAAGCTACGTACGTAGACGCTCTTCTTCATCACAATCCTTTTTTTCGCAGAATTCTCGACCTTGGTGACAATAGCACGTGTTACAGGCATCCACTATTCGCGTGGTACCTTCTCTGCATTTTGGCCAGAGCAGTTTTTCTGTAAAATAATGTAAAATACGGCTGAGTTTGGAACAAAGGTTTCCGCCCTTTACGCTTTGTGAGTCTTTTAGCCAATTACAGCGCAAGCCGAGCGATCAGCGCGTTGACCAATGAGCACACGGGTAGCCTTGCGCAAGAGTGGCATGTACCTTTTTTTTTTTTTTTTTTATGGATGGGAAATCATCAAATGACCCCTCCCGCTCTGGGTGGAGCGAAGGGAGTGTCAGACTCTTACTGACTAAAACCCATCCGTGTTCCTTCCTTAGCCCTTTATGTTCCGGGGTAGCGGTAACCCTTTCGGACAATCCCGCACCCCCGGCAGGCTTCGGCCCTGGCAGGCCCCTTCCTTTATGCTGACATCTCTTTGAGGCGCGCGTGGAACACGTACGCGCCGTCCGGCACGGGCCTGGTCCTGATCGGACGGTGAGCTACCCATTACTCTCCGTCCGCAGGCCCGCGCCTACGGTGGCCGGGAGTCGTCACGCGGCTCCCGACGCCCGGAGCGTCTACCGCGGCGGCTGGGGTGTGAGGCTCTCTCCCTCAGCCGTTCCGCCACCTCCTTTGCTAGCATGACTGCTTCGCAGAAGGAGGTGACTGCCCCCCACTCCCTCTCGCCCCGGACCATGGCTTGAACCAGGGCCGGACGCGAGAGGTCGCCGCCGCTGTCGATCGCCTCTACGAGGGCACGGCGGTGCTCCGCCCATGCGGGGCAGACCTCCACCGTATGCTCCACCGTGTCCTCTGGGCGATCCTCGCAGTGGTGACACCCGGGCGTCTCCTCCCGCCTGATGATGTGCAGGAACCTCCCAAAACATCCGTGTCCGGTGAGGACCTGCGTCAGGCGATAGGAGAGGACGCCGTGACGCCTCTCTAGAAGAGTGGCATGTACCTACGACCGTGAAAAGTTGGAAATCACTTATATATAGTGTTGAAGTTGCTCTCTAGATCCCTAACATACGTTTGCTTGGGTTTTACCATGTCCCTAAAAGCAGAGTATTTGAACATTATTCTGAAATACAGAATGAAATTGAAAATTTGCGACAAATCGAAATAGGAGGTAACTGTTACATAATCATTATAAATTGCCATTTACAATTTCCCAAATCTAAAGTCTAGAAAAAAAAATCGTGTACTTAATTATCGCCTTATACATATAGTGCAAGCCAAGTTTTTGCCTTCAAGTAGACACGAATTATTGTCGTTCCAGGTTTTTTTCCACAAAATTATGAAATCTAATTAGAAAATGATAGTAGGTACGGTCGAACAAACTATTTGGTATACAGGCAGCTAACTTGCAAATACTTTTAAACAATGGTGTGCTGAGTTAGTCAATTCTTTTATACCACTCTATTTAATTAAGGATGCCATAAGCTGGAAAAGTTATACTTAACGCACAAAATAAAACTAAATATTGGCAGTGTAGTGGAAAAATTAATATTTTTGCCTGTATACCAAATAGCTTGTTCGACCGTACCTACCTATCAATTTTAGCGCGCGCCCGATATGCAATCCAGTCATCGCTGAGTTCACAACTTGAAGCAAGTTGGCAACGCGTTGAACGAGTGATATTTACGTACCTAATTTTGACCGTTCCTACGAAAAAAAAGGGCGCGCGACGATGTTGTCAAATCACTCGCCTACGGGCACGTTGTGTATGACGTGCACTAAATTTATTTTATGACACATTGAATTAGATATTTTAGCTGGTCGCACCTATTCAATTTTATCCTGTATATTTTTAGTAATTGATGCTGGCACAGATATAGCTAGACCTAGATAACGCAAGTATCACGATCTGTATGAAATCTAAGCGTGCCACTTTTTGACTACCTACTATGACCTCACAAGCACTATTTACTGATGTGAAAATCAAATCGATTCAAAGACGCCGCCGTGTGTGGCACCCGTCTTGCCTCACCCCCGGGGCCTAGCGCCATCGCCAGCGAGCAGTACACTGCAGACCTATTCTATAAAAATGTCACCGTGAAAATTTAGGTGAAGTGAGTTTGAAGTGAGCTTTCAATAGTGTCACTCCCTAGCATCTCGTGCAATGACAGCTCACTTGAATCTCACTTCACCTAAGTTTTCACGGTGACATTTTTACAGAATAGCACCGCAGGATTGAGCGCGAAAGTGGTGGCTTACGATTTTTGTACGTAAGCTGGTGCGATTTTTGGCACGCGAAGTAGTTGCTCTTGCGTTATCTGGGTGTATCTGTGGATGCTGGCTTGTAATTTAAAATGTGTAGTACTGCCATATTTTAAGTATTAGAAATAAATTAAATTACATACCGGTTTTCTTTTTCGCGCCACAATTCTTATCTGAGCAGTTCCAATGATTTTGAGTACATTTACAAACCATACAATCTATTTTCAACGATTGACCATCGTTACAACGACCCTCGGGCTTTCCTGAAAAATAATTATTTTACTCACTTCTTTTAAAGAACTATAATTACTAGGTTAAATCAGTTTACTTATGGACTAACGTTTTACCAGATTAAAAAAGCGTTTGCATACCGCAGCCGATCCAAAACCGACACGAATTCTCCAGTACGCACGACGAAATATCAAGTAGTTTCTAGTATAAGTTGAAATCTCATTGTACGAAAAGCCTATACAATACGACGTCAGCCTAAACTAGAAGTGTATAGCTTGATATGTCGTCGTGTATACCTATATGAATTTCTCTCACAAAAGTCTTCAGAGCCCTGATTCACAACCATACGACAGGCTATCGTATCGAAAACCTGACATTTCGATAACCTGATTTGACTTCCCCTCAACAGCAAATAGCTGTTGGAAGAATAGCGGGCGTCTATTTGTTTTAAACTGACAAAATTTTCGGGTTTTGGACTTGTGAACAGCATTGAGTAGACTCTTACGATAACAATGATTAATGTTCGATACGATACGGAAGTATATCGAGTGTTTGTGAATAAGGGGGCTGGTTTAAAACGGATAGCACATTCAAGACGAAATAAAATTGTCGTTTGCATACAAAATTGTCAACATTTTATATGTTTGAGTACGAGGCTTTTGACTACGTTGTATGTGCATCTTTTAAGTCTTTTTTTATTTGTAATGTGCGTTTAGTTTGAGCAGAATAAACAAATTTTCTTTCTTTCTTTTTCTTCCTAAATATCGGGTTTCCAATTTGTTTTCGGAGAGCTTTCTCCCTTAGTTTTCGGGTGATAGGAGAAGGTCTTTTAATATCTTTCTTTTATCGCAACGGGACATATTAAAAAAGTCGCTTGTTTACAAAAAATGTATGGACAGTGACAGCTAGCTGTCAAATTTCTGAACTAGTGATAGTAGCGACTTGTCCGGGGTAATTGCGTAAGAATGTCTTTCATTTTAACAGTTCAACAACATTAATTGCGTTATTTACGTTGTAGAGTAGACAAATCCTTCCAAATGGTTCAGATTGTGATTATATTACGCAATTTGCAAGCAAGTCGCTGAAGTGAACAAGTGGCAGTTTTTATCCCCATTTCGTCCGAATTGAGAACATTTCCAATTCGGGTGGAACTTGGATCTTAATCTGTCAAGCGCCCCTAATGAGACACAATTGATTTCCTATTGTTTCGTCGCCGATCGGCGAACCGCGACGCTTGACCGGTTAAATTCGGATTTGGATCAGATGTAATTCGCAAACGCTGTAGGTAAGGTGATAACAGAGACAAGAAGACTTTTAAACACGTTTAAAGTTAAGCACACATGCCCATGCACATGTTATACACATGCCTGCAACTTGCACAAAAGTAGGTATACAAATAGCTTTCATGCCAGTATGCTAAAACAGTTCTGATTGTATAATGTTACATGTTACAGGCAAGTGAAAGCGCTAGGGCATAAAAAAAAAGACGGGTTGCACTCCGAGAGTGCCGGCAGAAGTGAAAACTTGAATATTAACGTTGTGCATTTTTGATATTTTTCATTAATTTTTCAATTTCCATATTTTAAACACTTTATATACACGAATTTTACGAATACACAGCAGTGTAGCCACTACACAGACGGTCGAGCCATCAGGTGTCACCATCCATGGATACGCGTGCCATGTTGTAACACACACGAACATTCGCGCAAGCGCCCTGCGCCGCCTAAACGAAACAGCAGGCATACATTTTCGCCGCGCCGTAGAAAGAGAGGGGGATACTTCCTCTCCTACGCCGCGCCGGCTGTCTACTCTCCATCCGTCTTACGAATTTTCGATCAGGTCACGTGTCCTGACGCGATGTCCTGACGCGAGTTTAACATTTTTTACCCATAGTGTACAACGCCACTCACTAGTGTACAACGACAGTCACTTCAAAAATAGCAAACACGGAGGTATTTCGATACAGCCGCGAATCATATTTTGTTCAACATATTATAACCTGATAGTGACCACCAAATTGCAAAAAACGAAGATTTGAATTGCGCGGGCTGTCTTGTCGCATCCCCCATAAGTGATGTTTGAGAAACTCAGATGTAAAGGACATAAGGCCAGGTTCTTGAACGAAAATGAATGTGACAAATTATTAATCGTGCATATGTCGCAGATGGATTGTCGAATCTGCTGTTTTACAAAACCGCTAGTTGTTTTACAAAACAGCTCCGTTATGTAAAACAACTGAACAACGTTCGGAACGAACTTACGACCTACAACTCGTGAGTCGGAGTCGTTACCACTGGGCCACCACTGCTCCCGGTCCTTACTCTGGCCCTTCTTTAGGCGAGTTGGGGATTTTTTGAGATGGAAGAAAACCACTGAATTCGCGCCACTGTTACCGTAACCGAGACCGCTTCGGATGTGTTCGGCTGTCCTCGGGATGTAGGTACTCGGTTTTAATGTATATCCGATATGTCAGTGAGTGATGGCAAAGTATTCTGTTTGTGTTTTGTTTTCACTTCTGTCGGCACTCCCAGAGTGTCAATGTTTTTTTTATAATAGACTTACGCTTATTATATTGTTTAAACTTCATTTGGGTTGGTTTCTTCTTCGAACATTTTTTTTTAGAACAGTACTCTTCTCCGTTGAGACAGACGCATCGATTACAATCTACCTTCCGACGAGATCCTTCATGGCAGGTGTACTGACTTCTTATTAATAAATGATCTGTAAAAAATATTTTAACAAAAAATCATTTTATTAAATTTTTGTCTCTCTGTCTGATTGTTCCGGCTTATCTCCAAAACGGCTGGACCGATTTGGACGGGTCTTTCACGGGCAGATAGCTGATGTTATGGAGTAACATATAGGCTTTTTGTCCTGGTAGCATGTTCCTGTGGGATAATTCCCAACATCCACGAAGGCAGAAGCTAGTTTTAAAATATTTCTAATAAGACCTAAACTGCATAATTATTCGGATAAGCTGTCATAATAAAGACTACAAAAAAAAATTAACAGAAGTTAGTGCCAGCACAAGATGGAGACAGTTCATTTTTATTTCAAACATATTTATTTACCATGTTGGAGTCTACAATCTCTGGTAGAGCAGATTTCAAGGCCTTTCCGGCAGTAACAGTAATTACAAGAATCGATTTGTCGTCTTGTGCCTTCTTTACAAGATGTCACAGGTTTAGGTTCTGAAAAAGAAGCAATTTAAACTAATCTACAAGTTTCTTGTTTTAAATGCTTGCTTGAATGGGGGCTTCATTCTATCGTCTTAACTTTTGTTGTACTTATATGTCGCCGCCGCCATATAGCTAAATTAGCCTTTCAGAGAGAGACATATAAATTGGCATTGATTTCAAGTTATTCTGGGCAGTTAATGTCTGGGCTAGGCAAGTAGTTAAACGTTGTCGATTCAAGTTATTGCCCAAGCTTTTTGAATGACTAGGCCGATAGTAGAACGGCGCCGTTTAGTAAAAAGCCTAGGCTGTCAACTGAAAGGCTAATTAAGCTAGTTGGTCGCGACATTTACGTATTGTGAACTATCTTAAAATCTTGCTGATTGTAAGTATGTGGGTATGATCCACTTGAAGGAGTATGGTGCTCTAATATCACGACAAAAATCGAACGGCTAGCGGTAAAAAACCAAATGTGATTCTGCCGGTTTATTTTTTATAGCCGCACGAGTCGCTCAATCAGGTACGCTTGACGCGGTCGGTCCGTGGATGGGTGACCATCGTTACACACCAAGACCTCTCGGTGCTTCGGAACGTTGGTCCCGGCTGTCATTCGTGGTTCTTTGACCGTCGTTACGAGTCGTCAGAAGCCCGATAGTCTGACAACCAGTCTTACCAAGGGGTTATAGTATTATTTAGTAACTGGGTTGTGGAGGTCAGATAGGCAGTCGCGCCATGTAAAATACTGGTACTCAGCTGCATTCGGTTAGACTGGAAGCCGACCCCAACATATTTGGGAAAAGGCTAAGCAGATGATGATGATGATGATGAATGTCACCGGGAAAACTTAGGTGAAGTGAGCTTTAAAGTTAACTTTACAGAAAGAACTACTAAAGTGCAATTGTATAAAACTCAACTTCACAATGCTGTATTTTAAAACTGACAAGTGACATTTGTGGATTCATAACGTTATTTTAACAAATAACAAAACAAAATAGCCTTGCTGGAGACGTGTGAATGGGCGTGTTCTATCCATTCGGGCTATAAAACATTCTGTGTGTTGCCAAAAGTAAAACAACTGCACTACGGTATTTTTCATGCAGATAATAAATTGTACACCTTTTTTTTTTACCTATTCACACATTTTGACGGGCCGCCGTTCTGTTCAAGAGAAGAATAATCATATTAAAGTTGTTTTTTTAATTTAACTTTCATTATTTTTTGTTGGTTTCGTTTTATTCATTAGTTTTTTGATCTGACATTTAAGTCTTTTGTGTTTGTTTTTTTAGGAGTTTGACATTACACCTGTCAAATAACTGCCTTGGTTAAAAAAAACGAACTTTAGATTGGTAATTTGTCAAATCAATTCAATACCTACTCAGTGGACTAATAAGTCTAGACACAAGACACGTGGCATTCGCGGTGAGGGTACTAATTATACTAGACGCAAACTCGTGGCATCATAAAACGTGCAAGTAGGACAGTGAATATTTAGTACAGGATTTCGTACTTTCTTCAGAGTCTAGTGTCATCTCACTCCCGCATTTCATGACCGCAGCTGCCACGTACGGTCGAACAAGCTATTTGGTATACAGGCAAAAATATTCATCTTGTCCACTACACTGTCAATATTTAATTTTATTTTGTGCGTTATACCTTTTTCAGCTTATGGCATACTTAATTAAATAGAGTGGCATAAAAGAATTGATTAACTCAGCACACCATTGTTTAAAAGCAGTTGCAAGTTAGCTGCCTGTATACCAAATAGCTTGTTCGACCGTACGTTGGCGTACCTATACTTGTTTACTTAATTAATAATAATAATATAATAATAATATTCCACAATTATCACACAACGCCATCTAGTCCCAAGCTAAGCAGAGCTTGTGTTATGGGTACTAGACAACTGATAAACATACTTATATATTTCTAAATACATACATATTATAGATAAATTACACCCAGATACAGAACAAATGATCGTGCTCATCACACAAACATTTGTCCTGGGTGGGAATCGAACCCACGACCTCCGGCATAGCAGTCAGTGTCACTAACCACTAGACCATCAGGCCTGTCTATTGTCTAATTGTCTTACTTGTACGTGGTTTAGGGCATATCATTCCAGTGCACATGTACAGTTGACCAGCGACACAAGTGCAGTGGTTGCAGTCCACTTTTGTGTGCCTTCCCATTGTACAAAACGGTGCTGTGAAAGAAAATAACATTTTAGTATTGTAATGGTCTCTTTAGTGGCAAAGTATTTTTATCTCACGAAGCGACGCGCGCTTTACTTGTGGTAATCAAGTGTACAAACACGCTGTGAATGTGTGCGTGAAGACGAGTAGCATCAGCACATAATACGCACACGCATGCACACACTCATACTTCAGATTTCACTATTGTCTTAGACGGTACCTACAAACGGGCTGAATAGGGATGCAGGGGTGAATAGGGATGCAGGGGTGAATCGGGACGAAACTTTAAAATGGATTTTAACGTTAAAATAATATATTTTGTTGTCAATAAGGGCACGTAATCGTTAATTAAATTACAGTAAACACATTAGGGTCCTTTTTGGCCTCAAACTATATTATTTTAATGTTAAAATCCCTTAAGTTTTGTCCCTATTCACCCCTGCATCCTTATTCACTCCGTTTGACGGTACAGAGAGCTCCTGCGCTTACACACGCATTCACACCGTTTATAAACACTTGTTAACCACAAGTAAAGCGCGCGTCGCTTCCTAAGATAAAAATACTATAGAACATCATATAAATACACAATTATGATCGGCCACAGAGTACAGAGACGCCTCGGTGTACATTGCCGGCGCAACAAATCCGTGCTCCATGTGATCAGCCTATAATGTTTCCACTGGTGGGAATCAGGCAATTTCTCTGTGAGAAAGTGAGCCGGAATCCAGAAATCGGACTCAGAACGTATTGGCACATAATTAGCCTATAACATGTCCACTGCTGGGACATAGGCTTCCTCTCTTGCATCTTTATGCAAGAGAGGAAGCCTCTGTCCCAGCAGTGGCTTTAATCGCATTTAACGTAAGAACGTTTGAAGTCTATCGTGTATGACCAGTACCTTAATTGCGTAATACACTATCAATCGGAATTTGAATAATTTTGAAGCCAACTACTAATCAATTGCATCATAAGTTCGAAAAATTTGTCTGCTCAACACGTAAATAACGCAATGAATGTTGTTCAACTGTCAAAATGAAACCGATTCCGATTGATTAAGTGTTACGCAATTGCCCCGCTGATTTATGAACGTAAACGAGGCAAAAAGAGTATGTTAGGATCGTTGCATGTGGGGTTCTGTAGTTGGAAAAAAGGCGTAAGTATGTGTAAGTTCGAAGTCATCTAGAAGGTACTTTATCTAACTTACTGGTAAAAAAGATTAACGTCTTCATTAAATTGTTCATATTTACCTCCTTCTTGTAACGGAAGGACTTGTCCTTTACTTGGGTCTGTAATATAATTAGAATTAAGTAGTTCATTTGTTCACGAAATACAGGTAACTTATTAAAAGGTGTTTAAAAAGAAATAAGTCTCACCATAGTCGTTGGAGTTACCCATATGTGTAAATATCTTCAGCATTCGTAGTCCTAAAACATTAAAAGCGTGAGATTTTAATTAAAAAATCTTTTTGTAGGTAATGAACAGCAAATCCAACATTCTACCGCAGGGATAACGCTACAACAACAACCGATCAGCTGTTGTGATGATGCGCCGCCATTTTACGCCACAGATAATATAGAATCAGGAGGTCTATCTAATCAGTCTGATATGCAAATTTTTGTCTTGACCATGCAGAAAATAATTCCTTTGGTTTTATCTATGTACGTAATGCAAATACATTATTAACATGTTTCCATTCTTTTTTTTTATTGAAGTCATCAGATTTGGGAAGGGTTTTATGTCCCTTTTATCCCTTTATCAAGTTTTACGACGAACCAAACTGTACAGGGCTATGAAACACTATTTTGCTTCATAATACAAACATTGTTTTATTTGTGTTTGTACTGGGCCGAGCTTCTATGAGACCGTTATCCATCTCCTTTTATTATTTTATTCGTCGACAGTAACTTAAACCTATGAATTGAGAATAAACTCATTGATCGACCTATACTTTGACAAAATAAAAGTTATTTAAAAGCATTATTTTGTCAAGAAAAGTATGGTATAATTTTTATTTAATTTTATCATTGTTGCACCTGAATAAAGTCTGCCATTAAGGTACTAACAAGGTTACTGGCTATTATAATAATAAATAACAAAGAAATGTCAAATAAAGTAAAGAATATAATTTCATTGTCATTCTAGTGATATTTATTTTAGAAGTATGTATGTTTATTTGTATGTAAGTATATTCTCATAATATTTGTTTAGTTTATTAAATGAATTATTTTTAGATTTTATGTATTTTTTTTGTGTCCTTTACTCTTTCACACGCTGTCTACATCTCTCTATTTATTAAATTGTCTTATCGCAGGAAGAGATTTCTTTCTTGTCTGTTTATATATAATATGTGTGTACATAAATGGTAAAATAAATAAAGTGACAGTGCTGCGCCTCGTGGATATGCCTACACCGTAACTGAGTAGCTACGAGATATACACTAATATTAAACCCTTTGTTAATAAACTTAGAAAAAGTTACACTTTTAAACCGCAATTTAAAATGAAGTAAATTATTGTGTAAAGTTTTATTAATTTTATTAATAAGGGGGTAGAGGTTAGGTAGGGCCCGCGGGGCAATTGCGTAACACACTATCAATCGGAATTGGTTTCATTTTGACAGTTCAGCAATATTCATTGGGTTATTTACGTTGTTGAGCAGGCAAATTTTTCGAACTTATGAAGCAATGGATTAGCAATTTGCTTCAAAATGCTGATGATAGTGTGTTACACAATTAGGGTGCTGGTAAGGTATGAAAAACTTTTACTTGATTTAACTTTTGCAATCGTCAATCCTTCATCGCCTTCTGTAAAAAAGATAATTAATGTAATTGGCTGGCAGCATTGCCATACAACGTGGCAATGCTGCCAGCCTTTTGGGCACGTTTCCTGTTGACAGCGATGCGGACAAACTTTTTGATGCCCTTTGATTATTTCCCCTCCCTTTTTATATACTTGTACAAAGATTAAATTAAATTATGCTTTTTAAATTATGTAAATATTTGAATCTTTAATAATAAAATATTTTTATTCAGTATACCTTACCTCGGGTACGAATGTATGAATCTGCGTAATTTCTCAAAATATTGGTAAAATTTTCACGGGCTATTCTTTGCGGATCAAAGGTCCTTTGGTCGCTTACTCCTATAATGATAAAAAAATAAAATGTAACTGTTTAGCTCTCGAAAAATAAATATAAAACCTTCGAGAATAATAACAATAATAACTCGACGAGGTCCTGAATGATGTCTGGAGTGTCGTTTTTGGCTCTTGGAGATCCAAAAAAAAAACCTTCGAAAATAATAACATAGACTCGAGGCCCTAAATTATGTCTGGAGTCCCATTTTTTGGCTCTTGGAGATCTCCCTTAGATCTTAAAGAGCCAAAAATGAATGAAGAAGAATGAATGAGCCAAGACTTAAAGAAGAAGAAGAACTTATTCGCTGATAGACTCTTTGACATATTATTATGTACCTAGAGTGGCTCTCTTAAAACAGTCAAAATTGTAAAAATATAACGAGATTACTTTCGAAGCAGCATCACTGCAGAGAATCATGGATTTATATGCGAGACAAATTGCGTGAAATTGGCCGAAGACGAGATACCGTCGGGTACAAAAGTGACAGTGTTACTAACATAATAATACACCTGAATCCTAAAAACCTCTTCGCGGAAAACAGCGGTCTATCTACACCTTTTTTTTATCGTGTGGAAATCCTCATGGATGTCTACCACCCTGGGGTGGGTGGAGGGGTCTATCAGACTCTTACTGACTAAAACCACACGGCGTCCTGCTGCTACCTTTAGCTGGGGTGCTGGAGTGCTTGCGCATTTCGTCACGCTCTCCCGGCCAGGTGTGGGCCCGCATGAATCCATGCGGACCCCGTCACACTCAGCGGCCGCAAATGGCCACCATTCCTCAAAAGAGAGGCGCGCGCGGAACACGGCGTGCCGCCATCTCGGGCCTTTCACTGTTCAGGCAACTAACTCCCCATGTCTGTTGCCTGCAGGCCTCACCCTAAGGCGGCCGGAGATCGTTCCGCGTCCTGCGGCGGGTCTATCTACACCTACATTTCACCACAAATTTTTAGGGCTCCATGCCCAAAGAGCCAATGGGACCCTATTATACTAAGCCTCCGTTGCCCGCCCGTTCGTCCATCCGTCCGTCCATCCATTCGTCCATCCTTCCGTCCGTCTGTATATCCGTCTGTCATCGGGCCATATCTCATGAACCGTAAATCGTAATAGATAGACTGTTGAAATGATCAACTAAACAAATACGTGTTTTTCAGCGTTTTTTGTTTTGTGGTACGTAACCCTCGGTGTGCGCGTCAGATTCGCACTTGGCCGGTTTTTCGCATAATATAGGAGTTAGCCTATTACGAGCTGAACCCCACCCTCAGCCAGTCATGGTTTCTAACTAGCGGTGTATAACAAAATATGAACTGTAACTTTACCATCGTCTGACGTATACCAGTTGTAGTCATCGTAAAAGGCGTCTCCAACTGTGGCCTGAAATATAGTTAAAGGTTCCATAGTAACGTGCTTTAAAAATAATATCATATGTGCTTTTATTCTGCAGTAGGACCATCATAGACAAAATTGTAGGTTACAAAACTGTGAAAGGACTGATCCTTTCCATTCATTTCGCCAGTGATGCAAAATCACATTGATCTTTATTGTCGTCACCATAAGGTTGTTGTTGGATTGCTGGCATTGACAATTGTGTCAAGATGAGAGTGATCTTTATCGTCGATACAATAAGGTTGCCATTGGGTTGCTGATAACAGAGGTCCAATAACTGAAAGAACTATAGTATCAGTATGACTTCTTCATATGGTACTTTGTCATATTCTGACAAGCTAGTTTTGGAAAACCAAGCTCATCTCAACCACTTTTAATAATTTACTTGGGTCTTGGATTAATATTAATTAAGAATTAATTATCTTACCCAGATTATGAGCCACAGTATTGCCAACATGGTCGGCAGAAAATGAACGGTTCCGATTATTTACCATGAAGATTTTAAATGGAACTAATTAAAAAAAAATGAAAAATTAATTGAAACACATCTTGCGAGTTACATCATAATAAATATTGTATGGAGAAAGTGACTGAGGTATTAAAAAAAAAAAACACTTAATTTTATCGCTGTGCTATTGTCGTTTGAAGATCAGCAGTAGAGCAGCTCTAATTTCTGCCAGTCAGTTAATTATCATTCTAAAACTGTCAATCGGCATTTAAAATGAATCTAATCCACGGCCTTTAAAAGAATATGATTACTTTTGTCCATCTATTTGCTACATTCTCCTATAATTTTATAGAGTTAAAACTCCGGGCAGAAAGTTAAAATTTTTGTTTCTTTCTTGCTTTTTTTTTTTTTTTGCTGTCTGGTGGCAAAATACCTAATCATATTTTTTTTTTCTTTGACGTATCTCGGGTCCCGGACCTTTGGAAGGCGTACGAGGGGTCGAACCTAACTCGCGGAGGCCCGTTAGACACTTTGAACGAAATGAGGCACCAACCGACGATTATCCCTGTACGCAATATGCTAGTGCACCCATTTTTTTTTTTTTTTAGCGTGGAGAAATGCTCATGCATTCTGCACTACCACGGGGAGATAGTGCAGTTATGTGGGACTCCAACCCACTAAAACTCCACGATGTCCTCCTCTGCCGCTTACGGCGGGAACACGGGCACGCGTTAGCACTTATCCGTGAACCCGCCGCGGCTGTCCGTCACCGGACCCTCCTCTGGGGAGTATTCCCCATCACCGGCGCACCAGAACACATAGCAGGCCGTGACCACCCCAGGGACCAAACCAGCACATGGGCGCCAGACGACCCCATGTCTGGGCACCCTTGGTCCCCCTGCGACGGGTCAGGTCATTGGCCCCGCCGCCTGCCAATTTTCGGCCGCAGAGGATAGGGAGAGCGGCAAACGTCATACCAACACTCCTCTTCCTCTGCGGCCCCACCGCGTCCGCCAACAGAGTGGCGACCCCGTCAAGGCCGCGGAAGGTAGGGAGAGCGGCGCACCGCAATACCGGCACTCCTCTCCCGCCGCGGCCTCCAACCCTCAGCCGCGACGCCTCCGATACGACATCGCGGCCCGCCTCAGCTGCGATGTCGCTCAAGTGGCACCGCAACCTACTCATTGGCCGCTACGTCGTCGGATTATCGGCAAAAGCCCTGACGAGCGGCCCCTCCTCGGGTTCCTCTTCGCTTCACCGTGGGTGTCCAAGCCACGGCTACTGAGCCCCCCCGCCTCGACAATGCGGGAACCCACCGGGGGGGATGCTAGTGCACCCAAGGACAACCCCGGTTGGTATGCTATTGCAGGATATGGAAACATTTTTAATTACTATTAAGTAAACTCTAATCAAACATACCTCGATTTTCCATTCATATTTTCAGCTTCTGCAGCGAAAAATTAAAACATTTAGGTGCCTTGATTTATAAAATAGGTACGCATTTCGTGGGCAAACATTACGTTTACATTTTACAATAATAAACTAAAACCAAATAATAAAAATATTAATGAAAAAATATATATTATATTATGTCGTAATCGTAACATCAAATTAATCTTTGCTATTAATTATGATAAGCCTAAACAGTCGATAACATCTAATTTAATTTTACTTGCATTGTACCGTTGCAGATTTGATTACTGGGCAATAATTATAATTTTCTTCAGTCAAACTTTAGTCATTGAATGAGCTTGACAATGAGTAATCCATCTGTATTCCATACTGTAGATAGTGCCATCCACGAAGACGCGTCCACTCTTCTTACTAATCGCTAGTGATTATCGCTAGTTAATACCGCTAGTGTTTTAGTTGTTTGATACGCACTAATTACCCACTAATAAGTAATTACTTGTATCGACAAAACTAAAACACTAGCAGAATGTTGCACACTTGTACTGTAACGCGGTGTCCTGCGTGAGCGACGAATACGACGCGACGCGACGCAACACGACGCGACGTAATGCGACGCGATGCTACACGCGACAAATGTCCTGCGTGATTTTGGTCATTACTTCTACAATCAGTACAAGTACAGTACAATTTTGCTCGAAAATTCATATTTATTTCGTGGTGTCGCGTCTGGTCGCCCTCAAAACAAGTACGCGTTACGTCGCGTCTCGCCGCAGACTGTCATATAGGCCGCAAGCAGGGTATGCCGTTTAGTTGATCGCGTTCGTCGCGTTCGCAGCGTCGCGACGCGTCGTATTCGTCGCTCACGCAGGACACCGCGTAAGCGATTAGGAAGAAGAGTGGAGCGCGTCTTCGTAGATGGCGCTATCTGTAATATTATAAATCACTCTTCCTGTCTATCCTTAACGACTGAACGGATCTGGATGAAATTTGGCACGCAGATAGACCATGACCTGGGTTAGATACTTTTTATCCGGTAGTACGTTCCCACCACTCGGGCCCAGTGCGGGTTGTTAGATGTCATGTCTTCGAATTTTTGGTTCTAGGATATGCTGGTTTTCTCACGATGTTTTCCTTCACCGTTTTGAGAACAGTGGTGATGTACTCGTATCTGACAGAGAGGAGGCCTGTGTCCCAGAAGCGGAGGGACATTATAGGCTATAGCCTGGGTAGGATGGTAGTATGTTCCTGTGCGGTAATTCCACACCGCCACGTGGGCGAAGCCGGGCGCAAAAGCTAGTTTATGTATAATCCAATCATCATCTATCAACAGAATATTATGCCAACACAATTTAAACTAACTATATTTAACAAACCAAAAAAAAGAAAGAAACAAAAGACATTTTTTTTCGTTTTTTTTTTATTCGGTTGGTAAGATCTTTTGGCATAAAGTTTTCTTGTAAATGTTAAGGTGTTAAGGTGAATGCGCAGTGGTAGACCGCAAAATTTACATTTTCTTACGTTTTTTGCAATTTGTAGGTCAGTGTCAGGTTGTATCTTGATCAAAATATGATTTGCGACTATAATAGACATGTATTTACAGAATTATAGTCATTAGAATCATTAATATATCTCTTTAAGTTAGATTTATACCATAAACACTTTTCCATACGAGATTTGTTCTTAACGGTAGAAATGTAACTTAGAAAGATGTATTAATGATTCTAATTCTGTAAATACGTACCTGTTATAGTCGCGAATCATATTTTGAACAAGATACAACCTGACACTGACCTGAAAATTGTAAAAAACGTAAGAAAAATTGAATTTCACGGGCAACAACTGCGCATTCACCTTAAACGAGTTGATTGTTTTTATGTCCTAAGGCAGAAACTTAATGCTTTAAATTCGGAATGTCCCTTTAGACTTGAATGATACATTTTCCTTGCTTCTACGGCGCATTATATCACTAATCCCAAGACAATACATCGGGCACTATCCACACGGGAATATAAGCTTTTACTAATTATTTAATTATCCTGCTTGCGAACAAAAACTGAACTGAAAGAGGTAGCCGAGGTTGTACTGGTAGTGGGGGATAGATGATAAAAATCGCAGGCTCCTCTGTCTGATTAAGATTGGGATTCAGCCAGAAACAAGACGACTATCAATCAACTTTACACCGATTTTATCCTCCGTTCATAAAACCCACGTAACTTTCTCCGGAAAAAATAACAAGGCAGGCTTTGTACGGTTACGCATATCATACGGCACATAGCAATCGAAAAACCATTTCGTTCAAAAACTGAACTCCGTAGTTCAGAATCAGGTTTGGTAGTTAAAAATTCAAACGGCTCACAGTGCAAGGATCCCTAAAAGTTTGGAAAATAAACGTATACTCTGTTTTAAAACATTTTAGTGAAATGTAAACAGTGAGTTAGTTAACGTAGGTACAGACGCCGTACATAAACCTACTACAATCTGTCAAATTTCTTAATAGATTTTCAACTTTATTGCTAAATTATAAGGTTCAAAATTTATTGGGAAAATTTGACAGTTTCGGGTAGGTTGATTTGCTGGTGTCTGTACATGGTGGACGGCAAATTTTACTGCCATTTACAAAGCGAACCATTTGATTGATTGAATCGCTAAATCCTAATTTTATATCATCATAAATTATTTTACTCTTGAGAATTGTGGTTATCATAACCTCACTTTCCATCACTCACAATCTGAATCATTTTGAGGTTAATCCATTGCTCCATATGTTCGAAAAATTTTTTTGCTCAACAACCTAAATAACGTAACATGCGTTCCCATTGAGGGACCACATTCTAATTTTGAGCTTTTGAATGCGCCTTTAGTAAAAGTTCTCAAACAATTGTAAATTCAGCCTCTAATTTGTAAAAGTAACCACTCAACAGTCGTGACTGACAGGCATCCCTATCTCTAAGTCATCTATGTATATCTATCTAAGGAATGTTATCATCAAAATTAAAGCCAGCTACTGTTAGTGCTCGCAATTATCCCGCAGGATTGTTTACCTTTTATTAAAAAGTTTTGAACCGAATTTTAGTAACATTTCCACTGCACTTCCGTACCTGTTTGAGTAGCTATTAAAAATGCAATCCTTAACGCAGAGAGAATTTTTAAAACTGCGAAGTTTGTTACAAAACATACTGTATTTTTCGTTTCAACGAAAATGTACTGTTATTGCGAATTCTGTCTTGCTAAAGGCAGGTATGATTCGGGAAATTGTCGACTGAAAGCTAGTTTTTGATGTCAAGAGGTTTTTAAATAAAATATACTTCCTTTGCTTACTTTGGACTGTGGGAAGTAGAGGTGCGACCGGATGGACTAGCATTATGAAAAATCTGAAGTGTATTTTTCACTACACCTTTTTTTTAGTTGTTGAAAAAGTAATAGGATGGTTTTTCTTCTTTAACATTATGCCGCGATAAATAAACACTTTCATGGTTTTTTATAAAAAAAATCCTATGTTATTCTAACCATACATAATTTTTTGATGCCCTTTGATTATTTACCCTCCTTTTTATATACTTGTAAATATTATCATTATTATTTTAAGATTGTTAGCTTTTTAAATTATGTAAATATACGAAGGAGACGTTCGCGTACATTACAATACAAGACGTAATAAAAATGGGTTGTAATAAAAAACAAAGAAAATTTAAAAGACTCGACTTCACACTTTTTAAAATATTTTGCTCTGATTTTGTAAAGGCCAATTTATTTTTTTTCGTCAATGAACAGCAAGTTTAAATAATTATATTTGCTGTCACTCCCTTTGACGTCTAACGAAGATACCGTCAGCAAACATAATCTAATAAATACAAAATGACGCTGTAACGAACAAACAAAATATTTATTTAAAAAAATAATAAATGTTAAGCAATTTTGATTACACTGTAGTGTATATAGGTATCTATAGGTGCATACGTATTTATTTCATAATCTTATGAACATTACAGAACTAGTCTTAATGATCTCGGAAATAGCAAATGATTTTTTTTTTAATAATTTTTTCGTTTTTTGATCTGAATTTGGAGATCTCTGCTATAATAATAATCTTCTCTGGAATCCATCCATACTAATATTATAAATTCGAAAGTAACTCTCTCTGTCTGTCTGTATGTTACCTTTTCACGCCTAATCCACTGAACCGATTTAGATGTAGAGATAGTTTGAGTCCTGGGAAAGGACATAGGATAGTTTTTATCCAGATATTCCCGCGGGATCGAAACTTATGAGGGTGAAACCACGGGGCGCAGCTAGTACTTAATAGAATAGAATAGAATACTCTTTATTATGTACACCATATAAATTACAGACATTAAAATTAGAAACTAAAATAATAACTAATATTATAAATTCGAAAGTAACTTTGTGTGTGTGTATGTTATATCACCACTATGGCAGGACACAAAGATACCTCATCATCTGCCTAGCCTTTTCCCAACTATGTTGGGGTCGGCTTCCAGTCTAACCGGATGAAGCTGAATACCAGGATTTTACATGGAGCGACTGCCTATCTGACCTCCACAATCCAGTTACTGGGTAATACGATACCTCTTGGTAAGACTGTTAGTCAGACTTTCGGACTTCTGACGACCTGTAACGACTGTCAAAGATCCATGAATGACAGCTGGGACTAACGGCTTAACGTGCTTTCCGAGGCACGGAGAGATCTTGTTATGTGAAGATGGTCAACCATCCACGGACCAACCGCGGCGAGCGTAGCTTAACCTGATCGATCGACCCGTTTGGCTGACATTACTTAGCCACAAGCCAGCCCCTCTGACACAAAGATACCTAAATATATAAATTTTGTTACACCTACCTTGTATCTATGCGCACAGATAAACGTATTTGATGTAGAAAACTGTCTGTATGATGATTGTTTACCAAATCGGATCGATTTCTGTTGCAATCGATTTTATTTGGTTCTCTTCAATTAATCTCTTGCTATCTAAAATTCGTTATGCTGTCTTACTAGTAAACCGAGCAAAAAGGAGAATGACAACCAATGGGCCCCTAGTTTTGGTGCCGTGTCAAGACTAATTACTTCTCAAAAATTAAGTCGTATTTTTACATGTTTACGTTTATTTTATCGACATTTCTTTTACCCTAGCATTGGAAAACAAAATTAATATTTATTTTATTGAATTTATATCAGTTCCGCCATTAAAACTTAACCTAAATGTTGCCACACGACAGACTATACTATGTCTATTAAATAATTGTAATCGATTAAAAATATCGATATTTTACTAATCCTCCGACTAAAATGACCGGAGATAGGCTACTATAGCTTTTCTCCCGTCGTAATCTAGCTAACACTCTCATGTAACTGATTAGGCGAGAAGTAGACGACAACTTAAAAAAAATATTATCGTATGTTTCATAGTATTTCCTACTGTTAGAAATATTCCGCTACATTTATACCTGATTAGTTTCTGTAAAAAACAAAAGTTAGTACCACAGACATTACTGTGGTTAGTACTCAGGTTAGTACCTCCCATACATACCTAAATAGAGTTTATAATTATCTTTTTAATTATGTAAATAATATTATTTATAACAAATCGATTGGGTAAATCGATTACCAAAATAATTAATACTACCTTGTAGTAAATACTTTAAGTCGTGTAGTGAATGTGCAGCTCGTGTAACCTTATATTTGTAACTGCACACACTAATTATTGGCATTATTACACGAATTGTTGTATTGAACAGGGCCTAAAAAGGCCACTTTGGCAGAATCATAAAAGGATAACATTATGAATCATAATAAAAGTCGTAAAATGGTCACAAACTGACAATTCATAATATTGTTTGCGTACAATTTCATATCACGCTATTCATCTGTATGACAGTTTTGTATGGAGATTCGTAAAATGGTCCACAAAATAATTATGAATTGCTTTAATGTCAAATAATATTATGAATTGTCAGTTTGTGACCATATTACGACTTCAGTTCTCTTTTATTTTATTTCTTTTATTTGTCTATTTACATATTTGATTAAAAATATGTATAAAAAACATTTATAAATATAAAAAAATAGTAGTCCGCCGGTATCGGGAGCAGGGTCCAAGCTACCGGTGGTTAGGGCTCTAGAGACAGGAACCTCCTCACAATACGACCCGTATCAAGGAGTACCTACTGCCTTCTGAATCAGGCCCTTGATCCAACCGCCTAACGAGAGCCTCGACTGATATTGATCGAGGCTTTCGGCCATAAGGACATTGGCCGATACGACAATCGGCACAATGATAGCCAAGCTCATATTTTTTTTTTTACGCCTACACCACTTTAATACATGGACAACAACAACCACACAAGCCACCACAACCTCCACAACTGAAGGTTCATGGACGGCTCAGACCTTCCGGTGTGTATGCGGTGTCTCTCCACAGACAATGGCTAACCTCCCATCTTGTACCGCATGCCCTGGCACCTGCACACGTGAGGACCTAATGACTGCGTAAGCGAACGGTACCTATCCGCGTTGCTGAATTTGGGGGGTATTCCTCGAAACGCATCAACTTTGAAACGCACCAAATGAAACGTCTACCGATATAACTTATTATGAATCCTTCATGTTCTTCTCTATGTTTCATCGATTTCAGTGTTAAAGCGATTCTCTTCTTAGCGTGTCGGCTAAGAAGAGAATTGACAGCTCCCCTTCCTCTAAGGGCGGGTTGTTTCACGTCCACTTGGTGCACACGTAAACATCAAAAATGGCGCTAGCTATCGTCAAACCAAAAAAAAACACGTTGTTTCAAATTACAATTACAAAATTATGGCCTTGCCGTATGTCATTATTATTTGACGTCCAGACGCCAGCACTTCAAGCTACTACAATCTGTCAAGTGTCTTTAATAGATTTTCAATTTTATTGCTCAAGCATAAGGTTCAAAGTTGATTGGGAAAATTTGACAGTATCGGGTATTTTGATGTGCTGGCGTCTGTACATATGTTACGTTACCCAACCGTTTGAAACAACCGGCCCTAAGTTTTCACCGTGAGATTTTTGCAAAACAGATTGCCTGGTGCAACTTTATAAATACGGGTATATGGGAATATTATTATTTACCAAGCCCACTGTAAGTGATAAGTTTTACAAAACATGAATATCGAATAATAAGGTACGATCAATCAACTCAGCCTATCGCAGTCCACTGCTGGACATAGGCCTCTCCCAGACTGCGCCACAGCACCATGTCCTCCGCCTTCCGCATCCAGTCTACCCCAGCCACCTTCTTTAGGTCATCTGTCCATCTAGCTAGGGGACGTTCCACACTACGCTTGCCGGTACGCGGTCTTCCCTCCAGGACTCGTCTGCTCCACCGGCCATCAGTCCTTCGACAGACATGGCCAGCCCACTGCCACTTCAGTTTGCTTACTCTGCAAGTTATGTCGGTAACTCCGGTTCTTTTCCGGATAATTTCATTTCTGATTTTATCCTTCAAAGAGACTCCTAGCATAGCTCGCTCCATAGCACGCTGAGCGACCTTGAATTTGTGGACCAGCCCGACCGTCAGTGTCCACGTTTCAGCACCGTATGTCATGACGGGCAGGACGCACTGGTTGAAGACCTTAGTCTTCAAACACTGCGGGATAGACGACGAGAAGACTTAACGGAGTTTTCCAAATGCTGCCCAACCCAACTGGATCCTTCTGTCAGCTTCCTTCTCAAAGTTGTGTCTACCGGTACGATAAGGTACGATAACGCTAAGTTATCCTCCACCAAACAATATGTAAGTACCTATGAAACTAGTTTTCTCTCACATAAATATATCCCATTCTTTAATGCTTACTGTTTGCAATATCCACTCGGCTAGAATACCTTACTCGTTTTCAGAGCA
The DNA here is from genome assembly GCA_945859645.1 of Amphipoea oculea. Lineage (NCBI taxonomy): Eukaryota > Metazoa > Arthropoda > Insecta > Lepidoptera > Noctuidae > Amphipoea > Amphipoea oculea. The sequence continues at coordinate 16,529,055 of OX243865.1, read as the reverse complement.
AAAATGTCTAAAATGTGAAACAAATAAAAGTGGAGGCAACGGGATTATTATTTCATAACAGTGTGGCATTCATCTTGGCGGCTATGTGGAGCCTGTTTACTTGACTCACGTAAGGCGTGGTACACACTTCTTGCTCGGGCGACGGCACGGCAATAACCGGCACAACCGGGCGGCAATATCTACACTTCTAGAGTAATATTATAAGGAGAAAGTATTTGATTTTTTGTATGTTTGTTTGTAACGCTAAAACGGTTGCTAGAAACCCTGCTGCAAGCTCAACACCGATGTGGAAGGCTTGCAGCAGCGATTTATGCAAGCAGTCCAGTTTGCCCAAGATACACCGCAGTATAATGTTGGGGCTGGCTCGCACCCGGCGCACCATGAAGGCGCATCGCGACACGAGCTTCAGCAAACATCCCTGATGCGCTACAGAAGCGGAACGGCCCCATCGACACCCGAAACACATTATTATACTGATTGCGATGCAGTGGTGGCCAAGTGGTAACGGCCGCGATTTACGCGTTGTAGGTCGTAGGTTCCAACCCAGACAGGCGCTTTACTTTGTGTAAATTATTTCATCACCACTGCTTTCAAAACGGTGAAGGAAACCGGCATGACCTAGGACCAAATATTCGAAGACATGTGCCATCTGCCAACCCGCACTGGGCCTGCATGGTGGATTACGGCCCAATCCCTCTCACCGAGAGGAGGCCTGTGTCTCAGCAGAGGGTACATTATAGGCTGATTATGATTAATGCAAGGGAGTTATGCAGTATACACCAAGGTTTTTCACGATGTGTTGCCATAATTATGTCAACGCATTGTGGCACATGTCTAAAGTGAATGAAATTAATCTGTAATCCTACCGCTTAAGCCGGAACAAAGCATGCTGCATTGCGGCAGAAATAGGGTGGTAATTTACCACCTTCTCTATTGAATTTTACAAATGAAAAAAAAAAAGAGTAAATCATTCTTTGCCTTTGAGTAAACATAGCATTTTTTCAAAATGTAAAGAGAGATGAATAAAATAAAGACATTAATCTGTCAAGCTCCGCTAATGAGACACAATTGATTTTCTATTGCTTCGTCGCCGATCGGCGAACCGCGCCGCTTGACCGGTTAATCTACCGCTATCTCATCAAAAGTCGACTAAGCGACAACTGTTAAACAGTGCAACATCAGCTTTAGGCTGGCTTACTACAGAGCAGAGACGAGAAAAATCGACCAAAAGGATGTTAAGGTATATGCCCGAAGCAAGCCCGCGAAATTCAAATTTTCTGACGGTTTTTGCAATTTCCATGTCAGTGTCAGGGTGTAGGTATCAGTAAAAAGGAAGGGACCTGCAAGGGCCGAAGCCTGCCGGGGGTGCGGGATTGTCCGAAAGGGTTACCGCTACCCCGGAACATAAAGGGCTAAGGAAGGAACACGGATGGTTTAGTCAGTAAGAGTCTGACACTCCCTTCCGCTCCACCCAGAGCGGGAGGGGTCATTTGATGATTTCCCACCCATAAAAAAAGATGTATATCAGAACGTTCGGCCAGTCGAGATAGGGAGCTGGCTGCTACTCCAGTTTTTAGTGACGATTATGTGACGCATTAAGATGCCAGTCAAAGAATTTGTGACGGAACAGTTCGAAAGTTAGAAGCATTTATTTATGGCCGAACGGCCTGATATCAGGTCGTTCGGCCAACCTGAATCTCCATAACTGAGGACCTTAGAGAAACTGTTACTGAATAAAGATTTAGTGACGATTTGGTGACAAACAACCAATGCTTTACTTTTACTCGTAATGCCACCGGTTAAAAGTAAAATGAATTTTGCTTCCTGGAACATCAGGACGTTCGGCCAACGTAATCTCCATAACTGAGGACCTGAGAGAAACCGTTAATGAATAAAGATTTAGTGACGAGACTGAAACGAATTTTTATTGCTTTATTTTTTTTTGTGACGGCTCCTTTAAATAGTAAATTGAAAATTTAACATATATAACCTCAAAACATTGGGATTATCGATTCCTCCACAACGAAGAAGCCCAGAGAAACCGTTAATGAATAAAGATTTAGTGACGGCACTGAAACGAACTTTCAGTGTTTTATTTTTTTTTGTGACGGCCCCTTTATACAGTAAATTGAAAATTTAACATATATAACCTCAAAACATTGGGATTATCGATTCCTCCACAACGAAGAAGCCCAGAGAAACCGTTAATCAATAAAGATTTAGTGACGGCACTGAAACGAACTTTTAGTGTTTTATTTTTTTTTGTGACGGCCCCTTTATATAGTAAATTGAAAATTTAACATAATATTATATAACCTCAAACCATTGGGATTATCGATTCCTCCAAAACGAATAAGCCTAGAAGACTCGTAAAACCCCTGATGTGTTATAGGTTTTCAGTGCAATGGTGTCAGTATTTTTGTTGATTCACTATTCCGCAATATGGCGGATGGCGACTGAAATAGGGTGACCATGTATTCCAACGAAACAAGTATTTATCAAGTACTTAATTACCTACCCTACCTAAATAATGAAGCAACACACGTCGTAATATTAAATTATATAAGTACAAGCAACGTTGAGCTGATGCCTGCATACCAGTGTCCACTTGTGAGGTTTTGTTATATTACTTGAGTCTATTTTGGCTAAAAGCAAACGAAAGTGGAAAGGTGACTGACATTGGAGATTAGGAAATTTGACTAAGTACAAGAATACTTAAATAAATAGGTACACAAATTAAAAAATGCTTTATTTGTAATCAATCATCCAAAAATAGCGGTAGGTTGTTAGGTACATAATAATTTGTACTTTTTAGAATTATAGTTAAATTGGTTCACCACGAGAGAAATTTGACAGCTTCTTGTGTTTACTGCTAGGTGATAGACTTGAAACTTGTCAAATCGGATTTCTTTCGGTGGTGGCCCGACAATCATTTTACGGTTTCAGGAAATTAATATAGTATTTTTCAGCGCTATTTAAAAGGTTAATGGACCTTTTAAATAGCGCTGAAAAATACTATATTAATTTCCTTAAACCGTTCCTTTAGAGAATCGCGCCTGCGGAGATTATAATATATATGGCTCTTTTCTGCAGAATAAAAATAGAATCGGTGTAGTTATCTTACTGTGATTTATCTATAGAACTGTTATTTAATTGTAAAATGATTGTCGGGCCACCACCGAAAGAAATCCGATTTGACAAGTTTCAAGTCAATCACCTAGCAGTAAACACAAGAAGCTGTCAAATTTCTCTCGTGGTGAACCAATTTAACTGTAATTCTAAAAAGTACAAATTATTATGTACCTAACAACCTACCGCTATTTTTGGATGATTGATTACAAATAAAGCATTTTTTAATTTGTGTACCTATTTATTTAAGTATTCTTGTACTTAGTCAAATTTCCCAATCTCCAATGTCAGTCACCTTTCCACTTTCGTTTGCTTTTAGCCAAAATAGACTCAAGTAATATAACAAAACCTCACAAGTGGACACTGGTATGCAGGCATCAGCTCAACGTTGCTTGTACTTATATAATTTAATATTACGACGTGTGTTGCTTCATTATTTAGGTAGGGTAGGTAATTAAGTACCTATTTGATAAATACTTGTTTCGTTGGAATACATGGTCACCCTATTTCAGTCGCCATCCGCCATATTGCGGAATAGTGAATCAACAAAAATACTGAAACCATTGCACTGAAAACCTATAACACATCAGGGGTTTTACGAGTCTTCTAGGCTTATTCGTTTTGGAGGAATCGATAATCCCAATGTTTTGAGGTTATATAATATTATGTTAAATTTTCAATTTACTATATAAAGGGGCCGTCACAAAAAAAAATAAAACACTAAAAGTTCGTTTCAGTGCCGTCACTAAATCTTTATTGATTAACGGTTTCTCTGGGCTTCTTCTTTGTGGAGGAATCGATAATCCCAATGTTTTGAGGTTATATATGTTAAATTTTCAATTTACTATATAAAGGGGCCGTCACAAAAAAAAATAAAACACTAAAAGTTCGTTTCAGTGCCGTCACTAAATTTTTATTCATTAACGGTTTCTCTGGGCTTCTTCGTTGTGGAGGAATCGATAATCCCAATGTTTTGAGGTTATATATGTTAAATTTTCAATTTACTATTTAAAGGGGCCGTCACAAAAAAAAATAAAGCAATAAAAATTCGTTTCAGTCTCGTCACTAAATCTTTATTCATTAACGGTTTCTCTCAGGTCCTCAGTTATGGAGATTACGTTGGCCGAACGTCCTGATGTTCCAGGAAGCAAAATTCATTTTACTTTTAACTGGTGGCATTACGAGTAAAAGTAAAGCATTGGTTGTTTGTCACCAAATCGTCACTAAATCTTTATTCAGTAACAGTTTCTCTAAGGTCCTCAGTTATGGAGATTCAGGTTGGCCGAACGACCTGATATCAGGCCGTTCGGCCATAAATAAATGCTTCTAACTTTCGAACTGTTCCGTCACAAATTCTTTGACTGGCATCTTTAAGCGTCACATAATCGTCACTAAAAACTGGAGTAGCAGCCAGCTCCCTATCTCGACTGGCCGAACGTTCTGATATACATAAAAAAAGGGTGTAGGTATGTTTAAGAAAATATGATTCGCGATCGTAACAAATATGACTTTACCGAATTAACATACGTGATACACTCGCGAATTATATTTTGTTCAACATACAACCTGACACTGACCTGCAAATTAAAGAAAAGATAAAAAAAAAAATTGATTTGCGTGCTATCTTCCAAGGCTTCCCTCTTAAAGTGCTACAAGAATTCTACGGAACGGAACCCTAAAAAGAATAAAATAGAGTAGAATTCTTATTCTTTTTAGGATTCCGTACCTCAAAAGGAAAAACGGAATCCTTATAAGATCACTTCGTTGTCTGTCTGTCTGTCCGTTTGTCAAGATCCTTTTTCTCAGGAACGCGTGTAGTTATCAAGTTAAAATTAATATCAAATAAATACTCAGGGTTGCAATCCCTTGAAGAGTGAAAAAATCAAACTTCTAAGTCAACGCAATCAAATGATATGAGCGTTTATGTTCTGTTTATGTCACATATTTTGACACTCGCAAGGGAATCAAAACCTACAGGGTACTTCCTGTTGACCTAGAATCATGAAATTTGGCAATTAGTAATGTCATGTAGCACACGTAAAGGATAAAATTCGAAAACCGTACATGAACGGAACCCTCGGTGCGCGAGTCCGCCTCGTACTTGTCCGGTAAGTATGCATTATAAAAAAAATAAAAACAAAGAAGAACTGTAGACACAAATAAAATTCATCGATCGATACCGTTGCACACAACGTTGGTTTTTTTGGCAGACAACACACAGACACAGAGTGAAGGGGGGGGGGCGTTGTTGGTAAATAAACATTTGTGAAATAGTCACAGAAATGTTATTGACAAAACAACTTGGGCGGCGACGGTGTGGCCACGCGCCAAAAGGATCTTGTAGCGTTTGTACTGCTATCAAACGATAGAAAAACAGATTAAAATGATGAAACCAACACAACTTACGGTGTGGGACTTTATGAATTACATACGAACATCACACTACAATCCCTGTTCATCACACGCCGTACATGCATTATTCATCGTCAGAAAACTGTAATCAACCGCAGTGGCGGATTTACACATCTGCCGCCAGTAGGCTATTCAAAATTTGGCGCCCCTGCCGGCCTCTACAATAATGTCCAAAGTCTTTTGTATACTGCTTCGCCTTTTCTTCAAAATACTTCAAATGTTCTCGTTCATCAGCTACGAAAAACTTGCAAAGAGATTTGTAAAGATCGGCAATTGTGATAAAATCTACGGTAGAAGTCTGAATTTGAGCATTCACTTTGTTTATTATTTCCAAAAAAACATGGTCGGTATATAAATATTAATCTTTTTAACATTTAAAAAATGTTAGCCCCATTTTTGCCGCCCCTAAAATCTGCCGCCCTAGGCTCCAGCCTACTCAGCCTATTGGTAAATCCGTCACTGCTCAACCGTGGTACTCGTAGCTATCCGAAATAACTTCAGCGTATTTTAATTGCCTCCCAGATACCCATGGACAAAATTTTCAGCACAAAATGTACAGGCCTTTATGGAATGAGTGAATAAGTGAAATTCAGCGGCGCACCTCTCTCAACACTGAAACATTTACACCAAACAGCTTGTTTTACATTTTCAGAATACTGAACGCCGTCAATGTTGGTTTTGTGTGGATGTTCGGCCGATAAATTAAATATTGGTTGTGTTAGAGTATGAATTTTGATGTCATCACCTACATGTGAGTTGTGACATTTTCAGTTGAATTGAAGATCGCAGTATGCTTTTATCTATACATGTATAATTATATCTGTCGCATCCGGTCCGCACTATGCGACCAACTACGAAATCACAAAAAAAAATCAGCTGTTTAATACAAAAGTTCAATACCTACTCGACTAAAATGTATGAAACAGCTCATTTTTTTTTCGTGACTTCAGAGTTGGTCCCATAGTAAAAGTTGTTCAGTTCGATGGTCTAAAGCACCTGTTAAAGTTTTTAAGGTTAATTTTTTAACACTTTGTATAGAGTAAAAGAGTCGATTTCAAATATCGTGCTAACTGACCACATTTGGCAAGCCAATTACAACTAAAGTCCTGTAACGATCTGTTGGCTGAACGACATTAATATTGTACTGTTTAAAAAAAAAATGGCGGCGTTAGTTCTGATTTATGCCACACACCAAAAGATTCTTGTACAGTTATAGGTACACCGCTTTTCGCACCATTAAAGCTACTGTCCCATTTTGTATTTTGCTTGTAGATAAATTTCCAAGTAATCCCAGACTGGACTGCACGTTGCCCCAGACAGAAATACATAATTATACACCCGTAAACGTTATCCTCCTTACTAATAAACGTATTATATCAGATGAATAGTTACACACCGATATCTCTCTTTCAGTCGTCAGTAATTTGACTTTCGAAAGAAGAAGAAAAAGCGTTGTAAAACTGTGCAGATGCAATACAGTAGGCCTACATTTTTATAGCATTATCCACACTATGCCTATCGTAGCACAAGCACGTTGTACGGCTGGATGGCTTACAAATATTTGATATCGGCCATAGCTCGACATTCCACCGTCCGCAACACTTCTTATTCTGTAAGTACTTTAGTTATTGTGGCTTATTCAACGTGCAAGCACTTTGTATCCATTTGTTCTGTGCTAAATTGTATTTATATCTCTTTGTTTAAATAAAAGAATTGGGAGCTATTCTTTGTGGACAATACTCTGTCTAAAATACTCTTTGTATTTAAGTTTCGAATGCGACGAAAATATCATGCATGATCAGCCTTTAATGTTCCCACTGCTGGGACACTGGCCTCCTCTCAGTGAGAGGTAGTGGGCCGTAATCCATCACGCGGGCCCAGTGCGGATTGGAAGATGTCACGTCTTCGAATTTTTGGTTCTAGGACATGCCGGTTTCCTCACGATGTTTTCCTTCACCGTTTTGAGAGCAGTGGTTATGACACTTACACATAGTAAAGCGCCTGTCTGGGTTCGTACCCACGACCTGCAATTCGTATGTCGGGACCGTTACCACTGGACCACCACTCCTCTATACTGACGAAAATATCGATAGAATTTAATGGAGGTACCATTTGCTATTACCTTTACCGAAGACTATATTCTACTTAGGGCCAAAGCACACACGCTACTTTTTGCATCGGCGATCGGCGATTCAGCTGCTTTTTAGAAGCTAAATGCAGCGACCAAGCATTCCACACCACACACTTAAAAACGCCAAACGCGGCGATTCAGCCGCTTTTCGGAAGCTCGATACAGCGGCTGAACGCTACACTCCGCACACATTCAGATGCCGGTCGCAGCGATTTGGCGTTTGCGCCAGCATCGGAGCAGTCGCTAAAATGCGCGATTCCGATACCACGTCCAAACGCAGAGAGTCGCCAAAACACGATGCAGCATCGGAGCAGTCGCTAAAACGCGTGATTTCGATACCGCGTCCGAACGCAGAGAATCGCCAAAATGCGATGCAGCATGATACAGCCGCAAAATCGCCGATCGCCGGTGCAAAAAGTAGCGTGTGTGCTTTGGCCCTTACAAGCACTTTAGCCCCATCTATCAAAGAAGTTCCAAAATCTTCAGCTAACGTGTTATCCCAACAATTTAGTGAATATTTGGCAGCCTCGGACATGCCCGCACCAGGCCACACAATTTATATAGCCAGTCTTTTTTTAATTTATGAAGAGCTTAAATGTTATATTTTCTCCTCATTGCAAATTATTAACTGCAGCAAAATGTATGAGGGGAATTTTGGCGAGGTTTCTTCGACCTCGTTTGTAGATTGTGTACTTTAGGATAATTTGGACGTTCTAAAGTGCTGGGATATGAATTGGCTTAAGTTGCTTTATGACACAGTGGTATTTTTCAGCTGTCGTGCTATGTTAATTATACAGGTTGAAATTGAAAACATGCGACAAATCAAAATGGGAGATTGTACTCATCATTATGAACAACTTTTACTATGGGACCAAACCTGAAATCACGAATAAAATCAGCTGTTCCCTACATTTTGACGAGTTAACCCGCGGTCAAGCACAGCGCGTCGCCTATTGGCGACGAAGCAATAGAAAATCAATTGTGTCTCATTAGCGGAGCTCGACAGATGAATTATTTTAATCACTCTCAATTTATTTAGGATACGATTAATTTTGAGCCCAACCAAGGCTGGGTTGGGTTCAATCAATAATCAATTCAAATTAATCAAATATCTTACGGGTCTGAAGAATATTACTGTGTCTACAACTTTATAGTGTCTACTATTATACTGTTATAATTCTGATCTAATGTGCTTACTGTGCATAATGTCGAATGGGATATCGTCGGCTAGTTCTTTGGTATGGCAACATGCAACTGATTCCCTGCTCTACCTTAACTAAGAAAATACAATAATAATCAAAATTAATCCCCGACTTAAGCCCTCTTTGCATTCCTCTTTCAAAGATACCTCTAGGCTAAATCCTCCATTTTATTTCCTTGATCTATAGCACTAAACCGCAGTACTTGACCGATCTTCATTCCGTAAGAAGATTGCATCATAATCCTCTGAGATGGTTCAGAACGGAATATTAATCCTGGCTTTATTAATGCCTTGCAAGCGAGGCACCGAGGTCTAAGCCCAGTACGATGAAGCCTCTACAATTAAGGCTGATGATACACGGAGCTAGTTCGAATATTTACGATTTATTTGGATATAGTTTAGGAAGTCTATAGTTAGTGCACGGGTTGTGCTCAGAGTTGTTTCGGCCTCATGTGTGTATAAAAGCCCTTTAATAATGACTATCTGGTAAATAACTGTGTTTGTTTTTGGAAGTTCTTAAATAATATCATCTTGAACACCTTAATTACTTATAATGCACGTTCTTATAATTACTTTATGCTGTCTAAAATATTTCGTGCTCAGTGATGACCAAAAATGGTAGAATTTTCAACTGGTCCAGTAGTCGACTGCTTTGGGAGAATGATGAGGATTGTCTCTCGACATTTATTTTTTAAATGTCGCAGCAGCATGCTGAGATCGGAGCCTTTTGGCCTCGTATAGGAGTTTCTGTTTCATTTTTCGTTTTGTTACTTTTGTGTTTAGTTTAGTTTGTGATCTTCCTGTACGAGTTGCAATAAATACTTTTCTTTCTTTCTTTCTTAAGAAATATCATCTATTTCGTCACTGGGATGCGCATAAAAACCGGCACTAGTGGCAATATTCACCACAAGCCGAGAAGTCATCCCCGCTAACATAATTCTTCTTCCTCCGATATTAGTTCTTGTCAGAACTATACATAGTTTGCGCCGATACCAGAGTAGAAGAATAAAATTACATCAAAAAACAGTTTAAACAATCCACTAGTCTGCCCAAACCCTTAGGTCTAAACTGTACATTTCTGGATTCTACGGTCAAAGCCTGCGTCATAATGGTGGTGTGTCAAAGTGCAAAGACGATTGTGCATAATCGCAGGGTATTACACAAATGATCCGCCTTTACCGGACCTGTAGGAAGACGGTATTTGCATTTATTATGTCGAACTCTAACATTAATGTGTATTTTGATTTTGTTGTATTTTTTTTAAAGGAGACAGGGATTCGCAAGTAAACGCAGGTGGACTGCCTGCATCCGCTCTGCCACGGCTAAGGTGGACTTCTTTTGCCGAGAAGAAGAAGGGTGATGCAGTGTATTGGTTTAACTTTGTTATTATCCTCCATCCAGCACCGTTGATAGAGTTCTCTCAAAAAAACATCTTCACCAAAGGAAATGATAAATATTCTGAACATTGAAAAAAATCAAGCATCGTTTTCCCTCATGCAAAACTCTCTCGAAAGCCAGCTAAACATACGTCGATAGCTCCAGAAAGTTCGATAAATCAACGAAAATTCTACCAGCTGTTTGAGCGCTGTAATTTGGGCACTTAATAACTGGATATAACCAGTTTCAACCGCTTCGTTCCAGAATAAAATGATTCAGTGCGGATAGTCTCGGCTTCTGCCAAATCTACTTAGTGAAGGCACTTTGTTGGAACTTTTTCTACTTTGTGGCGAAAAGAGTTATAGTTTGGTTTTAGACCGAATAGATATTGTCTGATGACTGTATTTAGGGCTTGTCAGTGACTTGAACATGTAATCATTATCTTGTCTAATTTTAGTATAATAAGGCACTTAGGGCCTATTTTTCCTAGGCACTGCGTTTGGATATTTATTCATCAGAAGATAAAAATTGTCAGAAGATTGAAAAATTGGCCCATAATCTAATAGATTTCGCACTCAACTTTAATTACATATTTTGGTTTGATAATGAAATTTTATGCCATGTTTTGAGACTTGCAAAATGTGGGCCTATGTTATTGGAAGTACAATCTACAGGCACTAAAATAACCTCATTTGTTTTTAAACATCATGATTGTATTATCTTGAAGCACTCAGATCTTTATTATTACGAGGATAGTAGTCCTTTAGGCCGAATTTCGGCCACGACGACCAATCTCAGTGTAGACCACCAGCCTTCGGCACGGGAGGTATTATAGTAAAATAAACACTCCTTTTCCAGTATAAATATTTCTATATTTATATTCTTGCATTCGTACAAACTTGGTATATAGCAATATTAACAAACTACATATTTAATTAGGTACTCAGTATAATCCTACTAATATTATAAATGCGAAAGTTTGTGATGTTTATTACTCTTTCACGCATAAATTACTGGACGGATTTTGATGAAACTTTACAGTAATATAGCTTACTAGCTGCGCCCCGCGGTTTCAATATCCCGATATTCCCACGGGATCGAGACTTTGTATCCTGATACAAAGTATCCTATGTCCTTTCCCGGGACTTAAACTATCTCTATACCAAATTTCATCTAAATCGATTCAGCGGTTTAGGCGTGAAAAGGTAACATACAGACAGACAGAGTTACTTTAGAATTTATAATATTATTAGTATGGATACATCAGAATAAGACATAGGATACTTTTTATCTTGATATTCCCACGGCATCGACACTTATGCGGGTGAAACGACGGGGCGCTGCTTGTATCAATAATATAGAAATCTTATTAATAAGTATTTTGAAATCATGACAATATGGTTGAGTAGTATCCCGATTTCGAGTTAGCACCTAGCCAGGCACTTTACTTTGTGTATTAAATTTTATCACCACTGCTCTCAAAACGGTGAAGGAAAACATCGTGAGGAAACCAGCATGTCTGTGAACCAAAAAATCGATGACATGTGACATCTACCAACCCGCACTGGGCCCGCGAGGTAGATTACAGCCCTCTCACAGAGAGGAGGCCTGTGTTCCAGCAGTGGGAAGATTTTAGGAGTATTATGTTATTTGTGTTATGTTATAACAATAGTGTATAAGTCATGTAAAGTTATCATTATGATACTAGTCCTTCAAAACTCGCATCACGCCACGTCAGATATTCTGACGCCAAATCGACTAGAAATTTTAGCACGACGGAAGGAACTTTTTTCAAACTGTATGGCGAAAAGACTAATCGCCCGACTTAAACGCGAATACAGATTAATGTAGGGGCGTAAATTTCCTTTTATTTAAATTCGAAAGCGTCTGAAAAGAAGTGTTTTTATTAGCATTCGCAAATAGTGGTCCAGCATTAAGTGCGGGTTTTCTTTATTTTATCAAAGCTGCTTAGGTGCTTACGTAATTCCTTTTGTTCTCGGCTTATAATAATGTAAAGATAAGATGCTTTTTAGTTTTTAATGGCTGCTGCTTTTTAGCCGGACGAGGTACTGAAATAATTCTCATAGCTAGCTCTGATACAATACATTTTGGGGAATCTAATTAAACAAGATAACATATTCAATAGCCTCCGCCGTTCTGGATACTTAAATATACGTTAGGTAAGTACCTACACGCTGGGTAGTTAACTCAGATATCACTTTGGTGACTGGCTATTAGTCTTACTGCAACTAAGGTATGATTAAGCTATTCTCAAGAGAGAAAAACAAAGGCTACACGAACAGACTTTCACTCAATTTAGGTTAAATTAAATCTTTTAAATGTCCATATAGAAATCCAGATACAACTATCAATAAATACACACATAGATAACGTAATAAACATACAAAATCATAACCATAACACATTTAAATTACACACACACACACGACTACTATGTAGGATTACCACTATATATGCAGGGGGCTAAGGTTTCATTCTTGTACCGCGGCCACCAAAGAATTGGCCGATCAAATTATGTAATGATGATAAAATATTCCAAGCCTATAGGCCGACCGCTTAACTGAGACGTTCCCTGAGGTAGCAGCGCGGTGCGGGAGGGGTGGGGGCGTGACGTGATGTGAGAGCTCAGTGATTCGTCAATTTGTGACAATTATCACCCCTCCCGCACTGCGCAGCTATCTCAGGCAACGTCTCAGTTAAGCGGTCCGCCTATAGAACTAAATTGCTGATGGATCTTGATGACAGATGAACTGTCCGCACCGTACCACATTGTTCAGCTTCCTTTGTGATTACAATAGGGAAAGGAAGATTAAATCAGCGACACTATTAAAACTTTCGCGACAAAAATTGATTATCTTTGTACTTATTCACTAAATAGCTGAAGACAGAAAGTCCAGTCTGAAAAATGTACAGACGCCAGCACATCAAGCTACTACAATCTGTCAAATTTCTTTAATAAATTTTCAACTTTATCGCTACAGCATAAAGTTCAAGGTTGATTGGGAAAATTTGACAGTTTCGGGTAGCTTGCTGTGCTGGCGTCTGTACTTTAACAGCACGCATGGTCGATGAAAAGCTGAATTTTGAAATGCTATGGCTGATTCTATAACTCCCTATAAACTCCGTTGCTTTTCTTTTTACCCGACTTCGGGAAAGCCAAAAGGAAGGGTTATGATTTTAGCAGTCTATGTATGTATGTTTGTATTTACGTGTGTTCCACCGTAGCGCCTAAACTACTGAACCAATTTTGATGAATGAGGTATCAATAGCATAATCAGCCTATAATGTTCCCACTGTAGGAACACTGGCCTCCTTTCTGTGCGAGGGAGTGGGCCGTAATTCACCACGCGGGCCCAGTGCGGGTTGGTAGACGTCATCTGTCTTCCGGTTTTTGGTTCTAGGACATGCCGGTTTCTATGTTTTCCTTCACCGTTTTTTTGAGCAGAGGTGATGAAATAATTTACACAAAGCAAAGCGCTGTCTAGGTTCGAACCTACGACCTACAACTCACAAGTCGCAGCCGTTACTACTGGGCCACCACTGAGGTATCAATAGATTCGTAATTTTATGGCCGTGGTGGCATGCCTGTGTACCATGTGGGTACCAGGAACACCTACAAAATTATAAAGGCATGCGACCACTTCACTTTGACCATTTGTGTACCTATTGTCTTGATTTCTGTCTGAAATATTATTTTGTTTCGTATTTTTTAGATCTCTTATTATTTTCCCGTAGTCAGGTTTAATTTTTAAACTTTGTTTAAACGTAATGTGTAACGTTTCTCAAGGAATATGACCCTTTTTTGTATGAATAGCTAATACAGTCGTAAAAATGGGTGTAATATGCCATATCGAATGCCAAACAGTCGAATGTTAATTGGGGTTTTGATTGGGATTGTTCGATTGATAATAATCCATTCGATAAAATGAACGTTCGACTAATTTGACATTCGAGTAAATACAGTTCGATCAATTAAGATTCGATGATTTGACATTCCATTTGGCATAGTATACCCGGTAAACATATAAACCAAATAGCAAGGTGGTGGCAGGGTTAACTGCACAGGGGTGTGGCGGACTAACATTTAGGACCTTTGTATACACACGTTCTAGTCGTGAAAAACTACGGCTTAAATACGCCGTGTGTATAGTTAGCGCTACGAAAGATGAGACTTGACCCCGCCTTCCGCGCTCTTTCCGCCGCCCCTATGACGTCCGGTCCCGTCCCGCGCTCAGACCTCATACCGCTAAAGAGACCTAAAATCGTCTACTGCGCAAATCAAACCACGTGGTGTGTCAAGTCTCACCTTTCGTGACGCTAACTATACCGACCAACCGTACGGGAGTTGGCATTCAGTTTAAAGTTGATAGTCAGTTGGCTTATTAATTAAGTGTTCTGACTTCACCCACAGTCCGTTCAAAATTATATTACCTTTGACAACAACAAACTAACAGCAACCTTATTGCAACGAGATTAGAGATCACAATGATTTTGACAGACTTGTCAGTGGCAGCAATCCAACAGCAACCTTATTAGAATGAGAATAAAGATCACTGTGATTTGGACAGTGATGCAAAGTCAGAGGTAACTGTGAAAGACTATAGTACTTCTTAAAATTCCTGTCATGTGTCTTGTTTGTTCCTGAAGCGAGCTGAAACTTCGTCCCCATAATATGGGACTTATGGTTTCGGACGGAAAACATTCAAACTTTTTGGTAGCAAATGATAAAAATAAGTTTCCTTCAGAGGGTCCCGTGTCATTACGGTGAAGCGAAGTTGTAATGAGAAATTGAGAATTGGGTGGGGTCCGCAAACATTTTCTGAAATTGTTTTCTTCCCTGGCTTACAGCTTTGTTTGAGAGCTGAGGTTGCAGGTATTGGATTGCAGGCTGTATGTATGTAGTAGGTAGGATATTACTTCGTGTATTGAAGGTAAGTACAGATTAAAGTCATCCAAAAATAAATGTAATACTATGCAGTTACATCGATAGAGAAACAAAAACAAACACATAAGTTTTCTAACCTATAGAGGTCTATGATGAACAGGGTGTAAAGTTCACTTATCCTCCATCGAAGAGGGATGATCCTCCGACCAGACGGGTGTCGTGTCTGGTGGGCTACTGCCCAATTATTGATGTCGGATTATATATGCCAGTTGCGCGGTAAACTTTGCTTGCGCGATGCAGGATTTTGCGTGAAGTCAGTGTGATGTGTAGTTCGCATGTGGCAATGTAGATGCCGCCACATGACTATAAATAGAACTCAAGTACTATTGCTTTAAGGCAGCTATTTGTAGGTATCAATAAAATCTATCAATGTCTATCTATATCTACCTATATTTTTTTTTTGTAAATCAATTTAGACAGTGTAAAGAGTGCACGTCTATGTAGCTTAAATTGGTTTGTTTTTGTAGTGTTTTAGAAGATCTACTAGACACACTATTTATTGTTCACTATTTGTTGTTGTTGTTGTGTATTATTTTGTTGTTGTTGTTGCACAATTTGTTGTTCTCCTTTGTCTCTAATATTTTTGAGTTAGATGACATGCATACCTGTTATTTGCATGGTTATTGAAATGCTAATTTTAGTTGATATTTAATTTGAATTGTAAGTGACTGTGCTGTTGGTGTGCTTATTATAAATAAATAAAATATACCGACATATTCTAAATAACCATAAAAAGCTAAAATGACAGCGCAATTCATTCATACACATTCCAAGAACCTTTGCAATTACCCGTATTTTTCGAACACTCAAACGTCACATACACTAGAAATAGAAAAGCGTCAAATACAACAGACTAAGTCAAATAAAGCATAAAGTCTAATAGTTGTTCTTTGTCGAGCACCTAAATTGGACAAGTCCTTAAACTGCGATAGAATAGAAGTTCTGTCTAAAAGCCGTCGATCCAACTAAGAGTCTGGTTGTGACACCGATCTGTAACAATGCATTGTTGGAACTGAATGAGTGTAGTATTGAAAGGACTTGGTTTAGATAGATAGATAGATAAAACATTTATTCAGTGTACACAAAAGAGAGCGCGACTCACAAAAGCACAATTAAATGATAAAAAAATTACAAAAGAAGGTGCCAATATAGAAAAAGAAAAATGAAAAGAAAAACATCCTAAGGGGTGATGTTATCACCAGTCAGATATCTTTTATCCGTGGAATAAAATTGATGTCTGACAGTTCTATTATGGAAAAATTGTCAAAAATTCAAAATTTATTTTCAGGATAAGACTACTTTTATTCTAGGTATAAAAGTTTGGTGAAATGACACTATGACATACTTTAAAAAAAATAACGAAAAAAAGTGCGGTGTGCGTCTCAAGGTTGCACCAAATGGGAGTCTAGTCTAGCTCAGCATTGTCAGGCTAATACATATGTTTTGTAGTGTGAATGTATAATTTAAACTTAAGCATCAACAACATTTGTTCACGCACATTAAAGGCCGAATACAGTTACTGGATAATTCGATACCCCTTGGTAAGACTGGTTGTCAGACTTTCGGACTTCTGACTACCCTTAACGACTTTCAAAGATCCACGATCGTTAAGCCCTTGCTTAACGTGCTTACCGAGGCACGGAGGGGTCACGGTATGTAAAGATGGTCACCCATCCACAGACCAATCGCGGCAAACGTACCTTTAAAACCTGATCGATCGATCTGTGCGGCTTTTATTATTTAGCCACAGGCCCCTCTACATCTCATCATCATCATTTCAGGAAATAATAAAATCCCGGAATCACCCACTGCTGGGTATAGGCCTCCCCATTCTTCTGCCATACTTCCCGGTTCTGTGCTCATCCAGGTGTTTCCCGCGGCTTTGACGATATCGTCAACCTAGCGCGCTTTTGGACGGCCCTGGTTTCTTTGGCCGAACCTTGGTCACCAATCGGTCACAGCTTAAAGGCCTATCCAAACCTGAGCGGTATTCGCTGCCGCTGTGGGTAGAGGTACATACCGCGCGGGTTACGCTTAGGTATTTAGTATCAAGTTCCGCGGCTCCGCAGCGGAACTTGTACCTCTACCCACAGCGGCAGCGAATACCGCGTAGGTTTGAATACGCCTTTACTCCATCGCAATGGGCAGCATTTGGAAAACTCCGTCAAGTCTTCTCGTCGCCTATCCCGCAGTGTTTGAAGACTAAGGTCTTCAACCAGTGCATCCTGCCCGTCATGACATACGGTGCTGAAACGTGGACACTGACGGTCGGAATGGTTCACAAATTCAAGGTCTCTCAGCGCCCTATGGAGCGAGCTATGCTCGGAGTCTCTGTGAACGATAAAATCAGGAATGAAATTATCCGTAAAAGAGCCGGAGTTACTGACATAGCTTGCAGAGTAAGCAAACTGAAGTGGCAGTGGGCTGGCCTTGTCTGTCGAAGGACCGATGGCCGGTGGAGCAGACGAGTCCTGAAGTGGAAACCGCGTAATGTGGAACGCCCCTCAGCTAGATGGACGGACGACCTAAAGAAGGTGGCTGGAGTAGACTGGATGCGGAAGGCGGAGGTCAGGGTACTGTGGCGCTGTCTGGGAGAGGCTTATGTCCAGCAGTGGACTGCGATAGGCTGAGTTGATTACTCCATCGGCCATCTTCTCATTTACCACATCTGCATCTCCAACCCACACAATAGCTTGCAACTGCAGAACCAATTCCGACCATAATTTACCACCAGATACACAACACTTAAACCCACCCTAGAGAACCAACGAGAAATGGTTATTACACTACGGTGTGACAAAGTTAACGGTAATTGTTCGAATTAATGACGATCGGTCGCAATCAATTTGCGGTTAAGTTGAACGACAAAGCGAGTACCGAGTCGTATAGTGATTAATTCGACATCGTTTGTAGCTTGCACTGGAAACTGTTTTGGGAATTCGTAATTTTGTTTGCTGTTTGTTGAGGAGGTTGTGTATGTGCCTGCATGTCGTGTAAACGTGGATTGGACTCTCAAAATAGTACACTGTCGTTGTTAAATCCTCAATTAGATTTACGCAATTTGTAGACAGTAAGACAGTTACTATAAGTATTTTATCAGGCGTTAAACTTTCTGTCCTTGAATTACTTTTCAATGTCAAGTGGGTCAAAAATAAAAAGGTGGATCACTGCGTGCTACATCCTGAGTTTTTTACTTCCCAAAATTCCTAAGACGTTTCTCCAGTTTTTATACATGGTCCATACGAACCGGATTATTATTATCTACGCCAGAACAAAGTGGAATAAGCTGGAATTGGATATTCTGGAAATTGGATATTGAATGAGTACCGGAGTGACGAGGTGACGAACACGTTTTCGGAAGAAAAGTGGATCGGACATTAAGTGAAATAAAACAAGAAGAGTTTAAGCATTATAATATTAATTAAATTCACCCAACACTCATAAATATTAAATCAGGTAAAATTAAATATAGGAATTAAGTAAGTCTTGATAATAAGAACTTAAAGAAGGTTAGTAACATATTTTTGTATTACATTTACAAAGTTATGTATTTACTTGTTTTTATTTGATTGTGTATATTTTTACAAGGAATTATTTACAGAGCATTAGGTTAATTATCCACAGTTGTAAAATATAGTTAGCATGTACTTAAAATACAGTACAGTAGTGTTATTGTTAACCTACATTAGTTAGCTATTTATTTTCATTATACAACTATTATTTTCTAATTTAAACCTTTAAAAATAATTGTTGCTTTGTAAACCTTATAACAGGCAGTTAATTAATTTGTTTGTTACGTTATTTCTTTGGAATAAATAAACCTTACTTACATACTTTCCTACGGTAGGTAGTTATATTATTATTTGCAGTGATACAACTTAAAAGTCAAACTTGTACAATTAATATATTGGGCTAGTTTTTGCTGACAGTCTCATTAGTCACTACGATAGGTATTTTTGTTACAAACAGTTTCGTTATTTAATATTATAATTGTATAATTACAGGTCTACGACACTCTCCATTCAAAATGACTGATATTAAAGAACTTAAAAAGAAGCGAAGCAGTTATAAAGGAAGATTAACAGTATTTGGATCCTATTTAAGTACTCTAAAAGATTCCGAGATAACCCCCTTTCAGGTAATGGAGTTGCAATTGCGAGTCACCAAATTGGATGATCTTTTTAATGAATTTAACGAGGTTCAATTGAAATTAGAATGCTTGTGTGATAATGTTGATGCTGAGACACTTGAAAGAACCACAATTGAATCTCAATATTATGGGTTAGTAGCTAAAGCTAAAATTATGTTAGGTAACTTTTCAAAATCTGAGCGAGATGAAGTGAAATCGAATTGCAGTAATGGTAAGCGTCAGTTCGTCAAGTTGCCTACAATTCAATTACCCAAATTCACAGGATCATATGATAATTGGCTCGAATTTCGCGATACCTTCGCAAGTCTCATTCATGGCAATGACGATATAGACGAGATTAATAAATTCCATTACCTCAGGTCATCATTAGCGGAATCTGCTGCTGTCGTGATCCAGTCAATTGAGTTTTCTGCTCAAAACTACAATGTGGCATGGGAGCTTCTTTGTGAGCGATTCGATAATGACAGATTATTGATTGAGAATCACGTTACGGCGTTATTCAATGTCGATTCGATCACTAAGGAGTCCTCAACTGCATTAAAAGGTATTGTAGACAATGTCAACAAAAACATCAGAGCGTTAAAAACATTAGGTGAACCTGTTCATAGTTGGGACACATTACTCATCCATATTATTCGACAAAAACTCGATACTACAACATTCCGAGAATGGGAGGAATACAAAGGGCGTCTCGATAAATCTAAACGAATCACTTTTGATCAGTTCATTGAATTTTTGCGTAATCGCGCTGATTTAATAGAAACACTGGAAAAGTCACGTCATTCTACAACTAACATAAAACATAACACTAAAATAAAAGCCTTGGTTTCAACACAAAACACTAGTAGTTCTTCATCACATAGTTGTCCAAAATGTAAAAGCGATCACAACCTTAATTCATGTCCACAGTTTCTATCATTAAGCGTCAACGATAGAATGTCTTTACTACCTAGCTATAAGGTATGTTATAATTGTTTGCGTCACGGTCACTATCCCAATAATTGCAAGAAACCTGGGTGTAAAATATGTAAACGCAAGCACCATACGCTTATTCATAACACAGATTTCAAACCAAAACCTGTTTCAAGCAAATCAACTGATGGTACGACCGATAAGGCTAAGGTTGAGTCATCCACCACTGTCGACGCAAACAATAGTCACGTTGCGCTCTCAGCTAATATCTCTGCGCATTCGCATACGTGCAGCACAGGCGACATTCTACTATCAACTGCGTTAGTTAGGTGCTACGATGTCAATAATAAAGAACACATCGCTCGAGCTCTTCTCGATTCTGGTAGTTCGTCGTGTTTAATGACAGAGAATTTATTTAATAAGCTAAATCTGCCCCATTTGAACACAGACAAATATATAATATAATAATATAATAATAATATAATATAATATAATAATATATAATATAATATTCCACAACTATCACACAACGCCATCTAGTCCCAAGCTAAGCAGAGCTTGTGTTATGGGTACTAGACAACTGATAAACATACTTATATATTTCTAAATACATACATATTATAGATAAATTACACCCAGACACAGAACAAATGATCGTGCTCATCACACAAACATTTGTCCTGGGTGGGAATCGAACCCACGACCTCCGGCATAGCAGTCAGGGTCACTAACCACTAGACCATCAGGCCTGTCACTCTATCAAATCTATACAAGGCATAAATAAGTCTATATCGCATGTGGAGAAAATGTGTCGTGTGCATATTAAATCATTGCATGAATCGTACGCTAATGAATTATTATGTTTTGTCTTACCCACAATAACTGATAACGTTCCCGCTAGGCAGGTACATGTGAATATACCGTCAAATATTCAATTAGCTGATCCGCATTTCCACACACCGTCTTCTATTGACATTATTATAGGAGCAGACGTATTCTGGAGTTTATTAGGATCTGATAAGATTTTACTAGGTGATGGGAAACCAACACTTTATCAAACTAGACTTGGTTGGCTAGTTTGCGGCCCAATTAACGGCGGCTGTAGTAATAATTCATCTCAACCTTCATCAATTAAATGTAATTTTACTAATGTCAACGATTATTATGAAAGTTCTTCCAGTTCGATTGAGTTAGATGACATTCGAAACCAATTGTCGCGTTTCTGGCAGCTCGAAGAAGTTTGTCATGAGTCATCAACTGATTCAGCTGAGGAGAAGATGTGCGAAGAACACTTTATAAAAAACACAACGCGCTTGGCAGATGGCCGATTTAGCGTTAAAATACCGTTGAAAGAATCTTCAAATAATTTAGGCGATTCGTATCATCGTGCGAAACGATGTTTTCTGTCACTGGAGCGCAGAAATCTCAGCCAACCCTCACTCGATAAAATGTACAAAGATTTCATGACTAAGTACATTTCTTTAGGCCATATGTCCGAGTGTAATATTCATGAAGATCAGCGTTCATATTTTATTCCTCATCACGGAGTACTGCGCGAGAGTAGTAGTACAACCAAATTACGGGTAGTTTTTAATGCTAGTGCACCCACCACCTCTGGTCTTTCATTAAATACAATACAGATGGTAGGGCCTACCGTCCAGGACGATCTGACTGCAATCCTTCTTAGATTTAGAATGCATAAGTACGTCCTCTCTGCTGACGTAGAGAAAATGTACAGGCAGGTGTCTGTACATCCTTCAGATAGGCACCTGCAGCAAATTGTTTGGCGTGATGATGCTTCTAGTCCTCTCAAAGCCTACCAGTTGCACACTGTAACTTACGGTACGGCTAGTGCACCGTTTCTCGCTACTAGGTGCCTCAAACAGGTCGGCCTTGAATGTCAGGATCAAAAGGTCGCAGAAGTTATCCTTCATGATTTTTACGTGGATGACCTTTTGACCGGTGCAGACGTGTTCGAGGAGGCTCAAATGTTGCGTCATGAGGTGACTGATGCTCTTGCTTCTGCTTGCATGCCTTTAAGGAAGTGGAAATCTAATGAACCCAATTTAATTTCAGAACCATCTGGTGATTCAAATTTTGATTTCCACAAGGAAAGTGATGTTGTCAACAAAACACTTGGCCTTAGTTGGCAAACTGACACAGATGATTTGTGTTTTCCTATAAATGTTCCTGAATGTATAGAAAATACTAAGCGTGGCATGTTAGCAGTAATCGCACGAATATTTGATCCTTTAGGTTTATTAGCACCGTGTGTCGTGAGCATGAAGATGTTGCTTCAGAAACTTTGGCTGGACGGGTTAAAGTGGGATGACCAGTTACCACCTGAGGTTGTAACAATATGGTCGAGCATAATTAAAGCCTTGCCTTGCCTTCATAGCTTACGTGTTTCACGTCGTGTGGTCTGTGACTCATACAAACAGGTTGAATTTCATATTTTCACGGACGCTTCGGAGCGAGCTTACGGCGCTTGTTTGTATATTCGCAGTATCAATGAGCAGGGTGACGTCACAGTGTAACGTTGACGTGCGGTTGTTAATGGCTAAAAGTCGTGTCACTCCGATTAAACCACTAACAATACCGCGACTTGAGCTCTGTGCTGCTGTGCTTGGTGCACGTTTATATCAAAAGGTTTCTAGTTCCCTTCGCATTAAACCACTTAGTGTAGTTTTTTGGACAGACTCCATGATAGTTCTGGGTTGGTTAAAAATGTTACCTATTAAATTAAATACTTTTGTTCGCAACCGTGTTGCCGAGGTATTAGAATTATCCGTTGCAGGCTCCTGGAGACATGTGTCAACCCACGACAATCCAGCTGATTTAATAACCCGCGGAGCGGAACCTACCGCTATGCAATCACTGAATTTGTGGTGGTTCGGTCCATGTTTCCTAAAGTGTGAAAGTGCTACATGGCCACATCCTGTTGAGAATCCAGGAATATTACCAGACCTTAAGTCTAGTATTTTAATTAATTTAGCCCATGATCATGCTAACGAAGATTTATTTAAAGCATTCATCGAGTTTAATCGTTTTTCCAATTTTTCTAGACTACAGCGTTCTATTTGTTATGTTTTTCGTTTTATTAATGCATGTAGAAGGCGTTCAACAAATACTTCCTGTTTAAATGCTCAAGAATTACAAAATTCGTTAAACTTTATTATTATACAATCTCAAAGGGAGTCTTTTCCTGAATACAAAATACTATTAAATAATAAAAAGTTACCTTCTAAAAATCAATTAATAAGCTTAAATGTGTTTCTAGATGAAAATAAAATTATTCGTATAGGTGGTAGATTACACAATTCCGAATATTCATTTGAAAAGAAACACCCAATATTATTACAGTCCACTCATCACTTTGTGAAACTTTTATTTAGATTTGAGCATATCAGATTAATGCATGCAGGTCCCCAGTTATTACTAAGTACAATTAGAGAGACTTACTGGCCACTGGGTGGTCGCAATTTAGCCAGAGCCTGTTATCGTCACTGCGTTCGATGTCAGCGTCTAAAACCACAGGCTATTGTCCCTCAGATGGGTAATCTTCCATTGAGCAGACTCTCACCAGCCGACTTTCCTTTTCAAAGCGTAGGAGTTGACTACGCAGGCCCTATAACCTCGTCTAGTCGTCAAGGTCGTGGATGTAGATTGGTTAAGGTATACATCGTTATTTTCGTGTGCTTCACTACAAAGGCCATTCATTTAGAGTTGGTGAGTGACTTGACGAGCAGTAATTATTTACAGGTTTTGCGCCGGTTTATGTCTCGAAGAGGAAAACCTCTCAACATCTACTCCGATAACGGAACGTCGTTTGTAGGAGCTTACAATGAGATAGCAAATTTTTTGAAACGCAATTGTGACTCCATAACTGATAGTGCGGCTCAAGATGGTATTAAATTCCACTTTATTCCTGCTTACGCTCCACATTTTGGTGGTCTTTGGGAGGCGGGTGTCAAATCGACCAAATTTCATTTGTTGCGAGTGTTGTGCAATTGTCATCTTACATACGAGGAGCTTAACTCCGTTTTAGTTCAAATTGAAGGAATTCTAAACTCTCGGCCGCTCACACCATTATCGTCGAATCCAGAAGACTTGTTGCCTCTCACTCCAGGTCATTTCTTAATTGGACGACCTCTCACGTCTCTTCCTGTTAAGGATATCCGGGACTACTCCACTCATCACTTGATGCGCCATCAACGCATTGAGCAGCTACGGCAGCATTTCTGGTCAAGATGGAGCAAGGAATATGTCTCCGAGCTTCAGCAGCGAGTAAAGTGGCGTACCGGCAACGACAGCCTGAACCTGGACTCCCTCGTTCTCATAAAGGAGGATAACCAACCACCGATGAAGTGGAAGTTGGGCCGCGTTATTGGCCTTCATCCTGGCACAGATGGCATAAGCAGAGTTGCCGACATCAGGACTCAAAATGGGACTATCAGACGGGCCTTCTCTAAAATTTGCCCGTTATTGGAAGACAACTGTTGAAAGGCGAGCTTTCAACGGCCGGGGGCATGTTAAATCCTCAATTAGATTTACGCAATTTGTAGACAGTAAGACAGTTACTATAAGTATTTTATCAGGCGTTAAACTTTCTGTCCTTGAATTACTTTTCAATGTCAAGTGGGTCAAAAATAAAAAGGTGGATCACTGCGTGCTACATCCTGAGTTTTTTACTTCCCAAAATTCCTAAGACGTTTCTCCAGTTTTTATACAGTCGTTCAGTTACCGACAAAAGTAGACCACTTCAGTTTTTTATAGGCCACTAACGAAAGGTTTTTAGAGTTTCTTGCTCATTCTTCACCATAGGTACTGTAGAGGTTCTCCATATTATTTTGAAATACTGGCCGGTCATATTTGAAGGCATGTTCCATTCGAACGTTTAAGCGTGTGTCATTCGATGCGTTTTAGGTTTGACGTGTAAGAAATAAGATGAGCTAATTTTATGAATTTGATGAAAAAACTCTCTAAATAATTATCTCATGAAATCCAATAGGAGTTTCATTTCAATAAAATGGCCCCTTCGTAGAGTAGAGTCTACAAGATTCTACAGTACCTACTATGCTTTGGAATGGGCAACTAGCTTCATCTTCCTGACTGACCGACCCCTTGACAATTCAAAAGTGCCTGTATTCGATTTATCCATACCAAAGACATTAAATTATTTATTTACAAATCCATACTAATATTATAAATGCGAAAACTAATATTATTAATGCGACAGTGTGTCTGTCTGTCTGCTACCTCTTCACGCTTAAATCGCTGAACCGATTTAGATGAAATTTGGTACAGAGATAGTTTGAGTCCCGAGAAAGGACATAGGATAGTTTTTATCCCGATATTCCTACGGGATCGAAACTTATGAGGATGAAACCGAGGGCCGCTGCTTGTTTGAAATAAATGCTTTGAGTTTACAAGACAAATTTTGAGTGGAAACTACGGGAGTGGACGGCCCTGAAGGACATATTGACCTTATTGGTTATGTTTTTCAGAAAGGAATGGTGCGTAGTTCTCGCGCCCGAGGTGCGTATATGAACGTAAACGATACCTATTCAGATGCATTGACTTCCACTATGAGAAAAACAGATTCTAAAGAAAAAGATGAATGAAAATAATGTTTTGTATTCGGTACTGGTACCATAAACACCATTTTAACCACATGAAATCATAAGCGTCTGCTGTAACTGAAAATCAAGTGTTGATTTTAAACCATAAAAGTTAGGTCCCTCCGAGATTTGAACTCGGATCGCTGCATTCAGAGTCCAAACCGTTACACTATAGGTCCGGTGAACAAAGGACTCTCAAATAACTGCTGCATCTTCATTACTTTTTGGTCAAGAGAAAATGCCCATTATCCTCAGGATATTCTTATCCTACGGGCCCTAATTCACTATGACCACTCAATGATTGCTTACTTCGAAACCACGTCAATTCCTAGCTATAATCACGCCAACTTCGCGGTCGTGTCGCGTGGTTCCGTTCATTGTGTCATAAAGAATACGTTACCTGATCTGAGTTAGTGTTTATTAACAGACAGGAGGTCATTTCTGCCCATACCCTTGACCTTATCACTTAGTCACCTTAACGAAGGATCGTTAAGGTGCGGCTAAAGAAAGAATGACTACACACAATCGCACATAGGTTTTATAGTTTACAATAGGTTCTCGGCAATAAGGCACAGCGTCAAAAGGAAATCAAGCAGTGGTGGCCCTGTAGTAACAGAACATTACGGTAGCCAAGATGTGTCGGCGTACCAAGAGGTGATCTTTATTTATTTTATTTTATTGGGCAAATAAACGGTAACACATTACAATATTGCATACAATATGAGCTACAGAGTGAGTAAATGTATAACCCGCGACATTTTCCACATATTATAAAGAAAAGTTATAAAACTAATGCGATGTGCGCTTTCAATTTGATAGTAGGTCGTGGGTTCGAACGTAGACAGGCAAATTATTTTGTGTAATTTATTTCATCACTACTGCTCCCAAAACGGTGAAGGAAAACATCGTGAGAAAACCGGCATGTTCTAGAACCAAAAATTCGAAGATATCTGACATATAGGTACTAAACCGTACTGGGCCCGCGTGGTAGATTATAGCCCACTCCCCCTCGAAGAGAAGAAGCCTGTATCTCAGCAGTGGGAACATTATAGGCTGATTATGCAAGAGGAAAAAGTTCAGCTTTGTAGAATGCCATCTCTTTCGCTCATACCTGTATGACAAGTCTCTTTTTAAAGCTCGTGTGTCACATTTACACATTTTTTTTTTCAAATCACAACATCTACATATTCTTCATGCTTCATTCATGCCTTGACAGTTTTAAGAAATGACTGTAACAATAAAGTCCTCTAGACCGAATTTCGGCCATGACGAACAACCTCAGTAGAGACCAGCCTTCGGCGCGGGAGAAATTATAGTACACAAGTGTGCACAGAAACAGGTGCACTCTTTCTTCCCTCACTCTCATAGTGATTTATTTATTTATTCAGGGACAACATACAGTAGTGTAATTATATGTAAACATAGGTTAAAACTTAATAATAGATGTAACAAATACACTACTGTAGTCTAATAGTCCAATGGGACGGCAATCCGACACGACCAGAGAGAGATCAGGCGCAGGACCAACGAGACACGTAGGTATCACACCGCCAACTTCCAAACCCCGGGCTGTTACTAAGAAATTCCTAATAGAGAAACCCAATAACACAAGTGCAAGTGCTATACAAAATATGTAGGTAGGTACTAACACTAAAAAACGTTTTAAAAGAAATCCAGAATCAGGTTCCGAAGTCCTTTTAAAATAAATCCTTAGCACCATTAAGAGCTTCTTAAGAGCACTAGAAAGCTAAAATAAAAACCTGTAATGGAATTAAAGTTCAGGCAACGTTCTACGGAATCCTGTTAATTGTCTTACATTAAGAGGGTAGATGCATTTTCTAGAGGCTAGAATGTTGGGTACAAATTGTAGTGGAACGTGCTGATAGCCTAGGTAATGTAATGACCCATCTAGACTGGGATACTTATTATTTCACAGCTTTTGTTGTCATTAAATAAATAAATAAGTACAGGGTAGCAGTTTAGTGTAGTAGGTACTTAGTCTGGAAAACTGATGATCTGAAAATATTATCTAGATTTTTCCAGTGGCGGATTTACCAACAGGCTGAGTAGGCTGGAGCCTAGGGCGGCAGATTTTAGGGGCGGCAAAGAATTTTCATTATTGTGTAAGTAGCAGGTATTAAGGCGCCGCTTTATTAGTAGTACATAATTCGAGATTTTATGAGCTCAGAAATATAGATAGGTACCCAAAAACTATTTCCTGTGCAATCTTAACATCGTTGGGTTATAAATATTATCTAGAAACTGAAACATTATTGTAGAGGTCGATAGAGGCGGCAAAATTTTAATAGCCTACTGGCGGCAAATGTGTAAATCCGCTACTGGATTTTTCTTTTCAATGTTATCTAGATTTTTCTGTTTCCATGTTTTTCAATAAAAACATCGTTCAACGAAGACAGCATACGTCACTATAATCATTACCAACTAAGCAAACATAGGTAGGTGCACTATTGACGCACTTTGCTTAAAAGAATAGCCACATCGTTAATCCGATTCAATTGTTATTTTTCTACTGAAAAACATACACGTGTGTTTTTAGATTCTCTGGTATCCATTTATACCACCATCATCATACACAACTAATTAAAGCTTGTTCTTCTACATTATTTAGGTAGTACTTTTTTGTAATTATTTTATTATACTTTATATCTCTTCGATCAATGAGGGGGGGGGGCGTGGCAAAATAATAACAACCACATAGGTCGATCGATCAGGTTAAGCTACATTTAACATACAGTTATAGTATTGCACTTTTTTATGAAACAGTATTTTTTTTTTCATATCCGACGTGGACGTATACTCTACGTCCAGGATCATGTACTGAATTCGTGGTTACAGTTTGCGCACTGGTCATTTTTTTCCTGTAGATGTGTATGAAGGTAAATCAAAGTTATTTCCTAAGTGTCGTGTCGCCTACAACAGCAGATGAGCGCTGATTTCTGAAATATAGGTATTTTATATCTAGTTCAAACACAGATGGATAAAGTGTATCACCATCCATAATAATACTAATATGCTAATTATTAATATTATAAATGCGAAAGTGTGTCTGTATGTCTGTCTGTATGTTACCTCTTCACGCATAAACCACTGAACCGAATTAGGTGAGATAGATTGAGTCCCAGGAAAGGACATAGGATACCTTTCATCCCGAAATTCCCACAGAATCGAAATTTATGCGGGTGTAACCGCCAGGCACAACTAGTATTTTATGAATTGCTGTATACTTTCAAAGGAATATAATAATCATTTTTATTTTTATAGCTTCACGAGAGTGAATATTGCTTCAATAAAGTCACCAGAAGTTTCTATTTATAATCCAATCACGTTTACATCTCTCACGTAGTTTAGTACTAGGTACTACCTACTTACTACGTAAGTACTAATTCATTACCAATTTAGAACAACCGTGCTATTCATAGAACACATTCAACTTGGCAAGGTGATAGTACGTTGTGAGTAAGGGATAGATGTGTACGCTGAGAAGAGAAAGCGAATCTGACATGCGCACTACGATCCACGTGGCAAGTGATTGCTTGTTTCGACGCCTCCCTCAGTGGTCCCATGGTGTAATGGTTAGCACTTTGGACTCTGAATCCAACGATCCGAGTTCAAATCTCGGTGGGACCTAACTTTTTACAACAGTTTCCTATCAATTTCTTATCATTATCATCATATTTTTAAATCTTCCGGCAAGCATTGCAATAATTTTTGCCACATGCCAGTACCTTAATCCCGTAAGGACAGCAATTTCTAACTGAATAACATTTTGTTATTTTATCCATACTAATATTATAAATTCGAAAGTAACTCTTGTCTGTCTATCTGTCTGTCTGTCTGTATGTAACCTTTTCACGCCTAAGCCGCTGAACCGATTTAGATAAAATTTGGTATAGAGCTAGTTTGAGTCCCGGGTAAGGACATAGGATACTTTTTATCCCGATATTCCTACGGGATCGAGACTAATGCGGGTGAAACCGCGGGGCGCAGCTAGTTGCATTATAATTTCATAACATAACATCGCACTCGTATTCCCCAAGGGTTTCGGCAGAGGTGTATCTTTAGGACACCCACATTTCGCCAGTTATGTTTAAGACCCATGTAATGGGTAATGGTGTGAGGCTATTGCTATTAACCGGGCACAACCATCAACCAGGCGCAAATATAATTTTATTGGTTCTTATACAGACCGCTTAACTGAGACGTTGGTGCGGGAGGGGTGTGGTGAACTGGTGACGTGATGCGAGAGCTCAGTGATTCGTCAACTTGTGACAACTATCACCCCTCCCGCACCGCCCAGCTACCTCAGGTAAAGTCTCATTAACTGAGACGTTACCTGAGGTAGCTGGGCGGTCGGCCTATAATAACTTTATACAGGGTGTGTTTATAATTATCAGCCAATAACTTTCCCACTGATGGGACACAGGCCTCCTCTCTGTGAGAGGGTGGGTTGTAATCCACCCCGCGGACCTAGTGCGCATTAGTAGATGTCACATGCCATCGTATTTTTGGTTTTAGATCATGCCGGTTTTCTTCACCGTTTTGAGAGCAGTGGGGATGAAATATATACTTGTTACACAAAGTAAAGCGCGTGTCTGGATTCGAACTTACAGCTACAACTGGAAAGTCGGAGGCCGTTACTACTGGACCAACACTGCTGAAGGGTGTGTTGACGTGAGGTTTTTTTTTTTAATTTTGCTGCTGACCACCTGGGTTTGATCACTCGAATCTTTTTGTTTTATTTTCTTGGGCCTGTTCACACGTACCACAACTGCACTACATGGAAGCGATAAAAACTCAAACTCAAAGCATTTATTTCAATTAAAGCATTTACAGGCACTTTTGAATTGTCAAGAAGTCAGTCAGTCAGAAAATATGAAGCTAGTTGCCCATTCCAAAGCGTAGGTACCTATGGAGAAGAACGGGCAAGAAACTCCATGAACACTCTTTTAAATAATATTTTTACAAAAAATATTACTTAAGTACATAATTAATGTTGAATTTATAATTATATGTGAGAACGATGTAAAAATAATGTAGGTAAGCAGTGATCACGTGTGTATAGTGTCGCTACAACTTCTTGCAGTTGCGTTGCGGTTGCATTATCGCTTATATGGATAGGTTGCCAATTGCAAAATAAACCAAATTGTCGATTCCGGCTGTGACAGTGTCGTCGCGTCAACGCAACGTTGTGGTCGCGTTGTTGCTTCGACGTGGTCGGTACCGCCGTCATGGTAGATTTTGACGGCCAAGTGTGACCCGTATGATTAGACTATTAATTTTCATACGAATTAGCGCCCGTCCACGTGGTATCAATGTGGTTACTTGTGATGGGGCCCGTACGATACGACGCATGTATTTAAAAAGAATAATTTGATATATTTTTAATGAATTACTCTATTATTTTTTTGACCCCTTTGCCATTTTTTTTGTTTAAAGAATTTTGGAAATAAATAATTCTAACAAATCAAACAACCTAGTAAATTTTAAAATAGCTGAAATGCATAATTGCTAAACAAAATAAAAATGCAATGCATAATTGTTAAACACGGGCACGTATACCTACTAAAACAATAGAGCAAAATAAAAACCACACCCGTACGAAATAAGGAGTATTCCCGTTTGAGCACCTATTTTTAGAGCACCTAGGAGAGATCCTATCAATGGAGGAAAAAATATACATGAATTGAAATAGGTGCTCTAAAAATAGGTGCTCAAACGGGAATACTCCCGAAATAAAGTTGAATATTTTTTATTGTTCCCCTTTGGGCACCACGGTAAAATATTGATTGGTGCTCAAATGGGAATACCTTTGGTGCTCTAAAAATAGGTGCTCAAACGGGAATACTCCGAAAAAATTACCATTTAAATGCAACAATCTAGATGCAAAGAAAACCAATTCCTATACATAATCAGATCGTCCGTAAAGGAAGGTGTGAAAGATATTTAGTATAACGAAGTCTTGTAAGTAGTGTCGCAACGCAATTACCGCGCACTTGGATCGCCAATAGAATTGGAGGAGCGAGAGAACTGATGCGAGGGGGACGCGGTTATACTGTAGGCGGTTTTTAAGAAAAAAAAAGCGACCAAAAGCAAGTCGGACTCTCACACAAAGGGTTCTATACCAAAAACGCGAAAAAAAAAGCACGTTTCTTGTGGCTCTCAACTGTTGAAAAATCAAATTATGATTTATAACAATAGAAATTCAATTGTGTCTCGTTAGCCACAGTTGAGGGACTACAGACCCTATAATTTACTACTTTATACAGGTTTATTGGAAAAACACCAACAACCTCTTAAGAATTCATTGTACTCATCATTATGAACAACTTTTATTGTGAGACCAAATCTGAAATCGCGAAAAAAATCAGCTGTTCCCTACATTTATGTTCGTTTAACTCGTCAAAATGTAGGGAAGAGCTGATTTTTTTGTCCGTATAATACACACTGTGAAAATTTCAACTGTCTACCTTAGGGTTTATGAGATACAGCCCGCTGACAGGCTGACGAACGGACGGATGGTCAGCGGCGGCTTAGTAATAGGGTCTCGTTAGCACCCCTAAGGATACGGAACCCTAAAAATGAAATTGATGTGTAGATTTGGTTAGGAATTCAGAGAGAGTTTGTGTTTGTCACTTATGTTAGTGTGAAAGATGATAAGGCTAGAAAGGGATGATGATGGCTTTTAATCATAATCATTATCAATAAAATTAGAAAAGTACCTAATATTCTTTTCGGCAACGACGACTATTTACCATTAGGTAAAATAGTTTTTTTTTAAATTTGAAATGGGCTTGCTCTTGACTCTAGCCTAGGTCAAAGGTGACAGAGACAAAGTCGACGATGGAGCGAGCTTACCCAGAAGAAGCCTGTTCACTCTCACTTTAAAGAGATTCGGGTTGTATGCGCTCGGAAAAACAGACGCAGCTAGAGAGTTCCACTCTTTTGCTGTGCGCATTATAAACGACACGACGACGAATTAATACCTATACATTATTTTAAGAAGTAGGTGCGCTAATCTTTTCATTAGTATTCTGGCTGTCTGAAACTGTCGTTTCCTCTGACTGACTCTGAGTCGTTTTCTCAGTATTGTACCTAAGCAACATTTTTATTTATTTATTTATTTAATAAAGGTTCACCAACAGTTGCTACAGACATTATACAGTTAGGAACACACAAGTAATTGTGTTTTAAGTCTAGCTGCACAACCAATTACAGGCAAACACCACATGCAAAGTGGTCTTTGTAATTATGAATTTAATTTAAAGACCTAATGTACATCAAGCCTGTGTGGTTATTACTTATTCGATAGGTACCTTAATATTCTTGATTCAGTTTTGTCGATATTTGTTAGTTTTGCTGACGGTTAGCGGCAAACTTAGCGTAAACGGGATACTTATACATCACATTTGCGTGTTTATCACCCAGATCGCTATCAGTCTGACCGCGTCCTTACCACAGCTATTTAGTTAGTAAAGAAGAAAGAATAGGTGCCGCTCTCTTTGCATTTTTATTGAACATTTTCTTTCGTTCCGACGTTGGATTTGAATAATACTCTTTAACAGAGACAGGAACACAATTCACGCTTCTCTGTAATAATATTTTTGGAATAAATAATAATATACTTACAACATTGTGTTTTTGTTTTGTTTTCTGTGAAATAAAATAGTAAGTACCTACTAAAAAGTGTAAGGAACAAGACAAGGTTTTTCATTATGTACAGCTCCAATACAAAACTAGACATATCGTCATTTTAATCACACGTGCCGATTCCGCGCGAGTTCACGCGGAAGTACAGCCGATGCGCCAAATGGAGCAAAATGGCCGCTACATACTAGAGGATAATGTACCCACCGCTGGGACAGAGGCCTCCTCTCTTCGAAAGGGAGTGGGCTGTGGGCTGTAATCTACCACGTGGGCCGAATGCGGGTGGGTGGATGTCACATGTCTTCGAATTTTTCGGATCTTGGACATACGGGTTTCTTCGGGATGTTTTTCCTTCACCGTTTTGAGAGCAGTGGTGACGAAATTATTTCCACAAAGTAAAGCGCCTGCCTGGTTCGAACCCAAGATCTATATAAGTATAACTCGTAAGTCAGGGCCGTCACCACTGGGTCAGGTAAAATGGTGGGTAGGCAAAATTGTCTTTCAGAACTATACCTACGTACTCACAAAAAAAGTTAGTATTGCATCGCGAAAAGCGTTTTCTTTTGTTTTTGATAATGTGAATCAAAAATAAACTCCAACCCCCTTACTAATAAACATATTATATCAGACTAGCAGTGCCCCGTGGTTTCACCCGCATTAGTGTCGATCTCGTGGGAATATCGGGATAAAAACTATCCTATGTCCTTTTACTGGACTCAAAGTATATCTATACCAAATTTCATCTAAATTGGTTCAGCGGTTTAAGCGTGAAGAGGTAACAGACAGACACACTTTTGCATTTATAATGTATGGAATAATAAATTACACAGGTTGAAATTGAAAACATGCGACAAATCGAAATGGGAGATTGCACATTACTTTTACTATGCGATCAAACCTAAAAACGCGAAAAAAAATAATCCCTACATTTCGACGAGTTATGCGAACATAAATGTAGGGAACAGCAGTTTTTTTTTGGCTGGGTAATGGGGTTCAGCCACACGGTTCGTTCATCAAGGTTAAGCAACACAGAGATCGGTCAGAGGTCGGTCCTTGGATGGGTGTCCATTCATTACATATCGAGATACCTCCGTGCCTCGCAAAGCACGTTTAGCAGTTGGTCCTGGCTGTCATTTGTAGATCTTTGACAGTCGTTATGGGTAGTCAGAAGCCCGAAAGTCTGACAACCAGTCTTGCCTAGGAGTATCGTGTTACCCAGTAACTGGGTTGTGGAGGTCAGATAGGCAGTCACTAAATGTTAAATACTGGTAATCAGCTGCAAGTCTAACCGTATGCAGCTGATAGTCAGATCAGCTAATGATCAGTGTAGATTGATAATTAGTTACACGATTACCAGTTTTCGGAAAGGAACTTCTTTTCGCAGAGAAAACCTTCATTTGTTTACTCAAAATAATAAAATGAAAAAACGCTTATCACCTTTTATTATGAAATTGTCTTATTATTTAGATTGTCATTAAACTGAACGAGTATGGCCCTCTTCAACGGACTTTAATCATTGCAAAGAGTGACGGAATTCACTTTACTTTTTTGAGTGGATTTTCTTGGATACCTACCCTAATTTATGGACCCTCTGGGCGTTATTGAAAACGCTCTCTGTCTTTTGGAAGTCCTTCTGAAAGTAGGGTGTCCAAATATTTTACATATTTTTTTACGAAACATCAAGAAATTGATACCTCGTCGGTTTCAAAATGATTGACTTGGGTCCTTGTCCTGTATAAAAAAATTTCCTTTATATTATACCCTTCTTATAGAGTTCCTAATATTAATAACATTTAATAATACTAAGTTTTGTGGTTGTTAACCATTTCTGCAATTGTCAGCTACCAAAAGTTCAAAATCTAGGCGCAATCTCATCTCAGCGCCAATCAATCTCAAAACTCTTATACCATTTTTGACAGATTGAGACTGACATTAGAAGGTTTCAACCGTTTTAAAAAAAAAACGGGTATTTCCCCTTGGTGACCAGAGGGGAAATTCCCGTATTTTTTTCCCGCCTGTCTTGCGACATAGGCCTCCTCTATTTCCCTCTAATTACTCCTGCCTTAAATTACATAATCAGCCTATAATGATACACAGGCTTCCTCTCTTTTTGAAAGGGGAGGGCCATAATCTACCACGCGGGTCCAATGCGGGTTGGTAGATGTCACAGGTTTTCGAACTTTTGGTTCTAGGACATATCCTCACGATGTTTTCCTCCACCGTTTTGAGAGCAGTTGTGATGAAATAAATTACACAAAGTACCTAAAGCGCCTCACTGGGTTCGAATCCACGACCTACAAACTCGTAAGTCTGCCTGCCCTAAATTAACCCCCTTAACTAATAAACTTATTATATAATATGAAGATAATAGTTACACAGATTTCTCTCTTGAAGTCGTCAGTAATTTGACTTTCGAAAGAAGAAGACAAAGCGTTGTGTAGCTATACAGACGCTATACAACGTTTATTAGTAAGGGGGTAAGTGTTTAAATCCTGAATAAAAAAACATTATTGTCACCCTGTATAAAGGTGAAACTGTTTTTAAATTAACACAGCAATCTCGGCTGATTGGAATTTTGGAGTGATATTATCAAGATAATGTAGTATATAATACAAAACTTTTCAACTTTGCCATTAAAGTATTCTTTCAAGAACAATTGAGACTTTTATTAAAGCGGGCTTTTGGGTGAAGTAGCGGTAGGTACTTACCTATAGGTTATATTACTTAGCTACACTTTTTTGGCGTTGCTTGCGATAGGAGTTTACTGGAAGAAATAGTCACGTAAGGAAAAGCGTTATGCCCCTTCATGCGACTTTCTCACTCTGTATATCATCTATGATTATTAATTATAAGTACATACTAGGTACTAGGTATTGAATTTTCTCAAACCAAATAATTGGGTAGGTACTCTAGGGGGTAACTACAGTTGCAGCCCTATTATTTAAATCAAAGCTATATTTTTAGACTCTTTTAACAATCATCCTAAAACTACCCTTCCTATTTTCCTTCCAAACCTAATCTAAAATCATTGACACATGCTTGAACGTTCGAACAGCAGATGCCGTCAATTCTCAATGATCCCAAACCACAAAATAATCGAAATAAAAATTAATTATATGTTAATATTATATTCAACAATAATATCTATTCATATAACTAAAACCTAAAACGACATAAACGCCAACACAAAAGAAATAAACAAGACACCACAGACAGACAAATTAAAAATCCGCAGTCACACATAATCTGTTCGATATTATTTTGGCGTTTTTGTCGTAGTAGGGTTTCGTTTTTGATTAACTTTTTTAATCCACTAACACTGTCCAAAGCACTTTGTTCTGTAGGTATAAAATTATGGAGTTTTCACAAAATAGCAACTAGACCTAAAATCCACCAAAAGAAAAACTCGTGTCTGACACTTTGGAAGTAAAATCCTATATTCAATTAACATCACCTAGAAACCTCATGCTCACCGGCGGTGTGAACGAGGCTGTCGTCGATGTCTTGTACGGGGCCAACCTATGTGCCCTGCGCAAGAGGGACGGCGGCATTCGTCCCATCGCTGTTGGTTGCACTTACAGGCGTACGGCAGCCAAAATATGCTGCAAGCTATATAGCCAATCGCTTACAGCTAAGTTTCAGCCCCTGCAGCTTGGTTTTGGCTCAAAAGGGGGCTGTGAGGCTGCCGTTCATGCCCTTTCCACTTTTATAAGATCGAACAAAGGTGAGGTCATTCTCAAGGTTGACGTGAAGAACGCCTTTAATTCTGTAAACAGGGACACTTTGTTGGCTGAAGTCAAAAAGGAATTACCCGAAATTTATGGTATCATGTGGCAGTGTTACAGACACCCTTCCAAATTATTATATAAGGACAATGTTTTGGAATCTGCAGTAGGATGCCAACAAGGTGACCCTCTCGGGCCTGTCATTTTCAGCTTGGCTATTCATCCAATCATCCAGAAACTAAATTTAAAATTCAACGTGTGGTACCTAGATGATGGAACGCTAGGAGGTGATGTAGACACCGTTTTGAATGACGTACAACTTCTCAAACAGGAATTTAAATCTATTGGCTTGGACCTTAACCCCTCAAAATGCGAAATTTACCTTTCTGACATTACCGACAGACAATTGACCCTAGAGAAATTTAATGCAATAGCCCCACAAATAAAAATTTTAGAAAAAAGCTCACTGCACCTCCCAGGTTCCCCAATTTTGGAAGATAGTTTTCCTCCTTTCATCGAAGAAAAAATTAAAAAGTTCAACGACATTTCGGACAGACTCTCCAAAATTAATCTACATTCGGCATTCACCCTAATTAGATACTGTTGTTTTGGCCCAAATTTTATGTATTTTCTACGCTCTTCCCCTTTATGGAAGCAGCCACACCTCTTGGACAAAATTGACCAAATTATTCGCAGCACTTTAACATCAATTCTAAATGTGGCCTTGGACGACCGAGCGTGGCTGCAAGCCACACTACCCATCCGCTTTGGTGGCCTCGGCGTCCGCAAAATTACCAGTATTAGCTTACCGGCGTTCCTGTCCTCTGTCCACAGCACCGAAAAGTTGACCGGGAAGATTTTAGCCCCCTCCCTGGTTGACTCTGAAGTGCCGTGCTTGGCCGACGCGGAGAACGCCTGGAAAATGGCTTGCCCGGATACAGATCGGCCCGCGAACCTATCTTCCCAGAGGCAGTGGGATG
Organism: Amphipoea oculea; assembly: GCA_945859645.1. Lineage (NCBI taxonomy): Eukaryota > Metazoa > Arthropoda > Insecta > Lepidoptera > Noctuidae > Amphipoea > Amphipoea oculea. The sequence continues at coordinate 16,490,786 of OX243865.1, read as the reverse complement.
AGCCGCTCTGCAGGTTGGTACGGAATAATCTTATTAATACGTCCACCAATACTGCTGAGCGTGCCCGCCTACTGGCTGTGGGTGAGTGGGAGTCGGGTCTCTGGCTTCAGGCACTACCGTCACCCAACATAGGCACATTGCTGGGTGACACCACCTTCCGGCTCGCTACTTGTTTGCGTCTTCCCTTGCGTGGCTCCGCATCGCTGCCAATGCGGTGAAGGTGTCGACTGCCTCGGACACCATGGCTTATCCTGCAGTAAAAGCGCAGGCCGGATAGCACGGCATGCCAGCATCAATGACATCATCCGTCGTGCTCTTGTCACCGCTGGGGTGCCAGCTGTTTTAGAACCCAGTGGTTTGGCACGCGACGATGGTAAGAGACCAGACGGGATGACCATAATGCCTTGGAAGGTAGGTAGGCCTTTGGTGTGGGATGCAACGTGTGTCGACACCCTTGCGCCATCCCATCTTCCAAGCACGGTAAGCTGTGCTGGGGCGGCTGCTGCAGGTGCGGAAAACCTCAAACGGCGCAAATACTCCAATCTCTTTGGAACTTACATATTTGAGCCGTTTGGGGTTGAAACACTAGGGCCATGGGGCCCGAGTGCCCACTTAGTATTCCAAGACATCGCCAAGCGGTTGGTCGACTCATCACGTGACCAGAGGACTGGCCTATTTTTTGGCCAAAGAATCAGCATTGCCATACAACGTGGCAATGCTGCCAGCCTTTTGGGCACGTTTCCCGTTGACAGTGATGCGGACGAATTTTTTGATGCCCTTTGATTATTTTCCCTCCCTTTTTATATACTTGTACATATTATTATTTTAAGATTGTTAGTTTTTTAAATTATGTAAATATACAAAGAATTAATGTGAACAAATTATAATACTAAAGTACCCTAGAAACAAGCTTCACAAACTCCTTTAAATAAAAATCCATTACAGGCTTTCATTATGCTCTGGCAATATTTTCCCAGCAATCATACAGCACGCGGAGCAGAGTACACAGCAAAAAACGTCGTCGCGACAGTTTGCTTATTTTTATTTTTACCGGTAAAAATTTTCCAGGTATTTTTTACCGGTATTGAAACTACCCTGATCGTGACGAGGAACACGGACGGGGAAATGAAGTATTAAAAGCAAGTAAGAGGGTGAATAATAACGTTGTTACTTGTGAATTTTATTTTGTAGGTTTTTGTGACTTGGGTAATTACATGCCGAAGATGCCTCACTACGATACCTCGTGGTCGCGGTTTAGCTCGTTACATCGTTATTTGTTTGTTTGTAAGAGGTCATCTTTGAAAGTTCTGATCCAATTACAATAATTATTTGAGTGATAGAAAGATACACTATTGCCGAGGATCATAGGATGCATTTTAAGGTAAAGTTGACTTCCACGTGGACGAAAGTCGCGGGCAGAATAGTTAGTACTTAATCATTTTCAAGAAACCTCAAGAGCAAAAAATATTGATGAACTAGCTGCGTCCCGCAGTTTCACCCGCATACGTCTCGATCCCGTAGGAATATCGGGATAAAAGTAGCCTATGTCCTAATTCAGGTCATGGTCTACCCATGTGCCAAATTTCATCCAAATCCGTTCGCCGTTTTAGCGTGAAAAAAATCAAATCTTTTCTCTTTAAAATATTTGTTTCGATAAACTATTTTCCTTCAAAGTTTTATAGAGAATCTCTGCAGTAGGTACCTAATTACGCTTTTGAAAGAGCCCATATTCTAAAATATATTTTACATAATTGATAAATGTTCTGGAAATAAAACTGAACCGTGCCAGTGTAATTAACTAAATAAATAGACTTCCATTAAATTTTTGAAGCTGCGAGCTAACTCGTTAATCTACGTTAGTGTTTTCTTTTACTTAGTTAGGTACTGGAATTTTCACTTTTGTAAAGTTACTTAAGATAGGGATAAATAAATAAGTATGCTGTGCGAAAGGAATTACTGAGTTTTCTGTTGATATTGTTCAAATTATTTTCTTAGGTTACCTACAGGACATACGAAAAATAAAATTTTGTGTGAACCACTAAACGACTCCATTAAAAACTTTACTCAAACTCAATGCGCAGATGTAGCCCGCGAAATTCAAATTTTCAGGTCAGTGTCAGGTTGTATCTTGATCAAAATTTGATTCGCGACTATAACAGGTACGTATTTACAGAATTATAATCATCAAAATCATTAATAAATCTTTCTAAGTTAGATTTGTACCAGGACAACAAATCTCTTATGTAAACGTGTTTATGGTACAAATCTAACTTAGAAAGATGTATTAATGATTTTAATGATTATAATTCTGTAAATACGTAGGTACCTGTTATAGTCGCGAATCAAATTTTGATCAAGATACAACCTGACACTGACCTGCAAATTGCAAAAAACGTAAGAAAATTTGAATTTCGCGGGCTACCACTACGCATTCACCTTAAACCACTTACAGGCACTTTTGAATTGTCATGAAGTCAGTCAGAAAATATGTAGCCGGTTGCCTACTCTAAAGCGTAGGTACCTATGGAGAAGAACGGGCAAGAAACTCCATAGACACTATTTTAAATTATATTTTTACAAAAATATTAGTTACATCATTAATGTTGAATTTATAATTTTAATGTTGAATTTTAAATTTATATTTAGCTCTACCTACTTCATACCTAGGTATTTTAAATCCAAAAACGATTCGATTTCATTAACTTTTGAAACGTTTTATTCTTATGTAATTTTATTTTCAGCAGCTCCAAATTATTAACTCAATATTTATTAATTTAACGTTTAATTAATGAAGGATTTCTCTACGTACCTTAGTCATTTTTAATAGCTTATTTTTACTGTAATAATCGTAATTCGTTTTTGATCAATTTATCATATTTTCACTCATATAATATGCCTAGTCTTTTCCCAACTATTCTTCTTCTTTCTTACTTTCTTTGTCTATCATATATTCATTACAAACACAAATCTTATTCCGTATAAACGTCAAGATGACAACAAAAAAAAAACTTCCCCATCGGTATCTCCCAAAAAAATTCACAAAAATCTAAATAATAATCTGTAACGAAGCAAAAAGTCTATTTACACATCACAGCACGTGATCTACCTTTCCAAAGGCCCGTACGAGTAACGCAACCTCCCAATAAAACGACCTAGCGTGTGCCCTCGACGGGCGACGACCAAATGCGTATCAAAAAGTGCACACCCCTATTTATATGTATAGAGACTAGGTCTGAACCACAATACTGTGTCTGAACGCTCCTTTTCCGCTCCCACTAAAACTACCGTGAGAATTTCTGTTAAAACTTCACAAGTATCGTTTTGCGGCTCACTGTTATTTTTTTAACCCTTATTCCGGTATCTTAAAGTTCAATTTACCGTGGTTAACAGTTTTTGCAACGTTTTTTCGCTGTCATGAGACGTGACCGTGGGATTTTGAATGCGTGGGAAGTAACTACACGGGGTGAATTTTTTTACAGTGCGTAAATTTAAATGTCGTAAGATATCTAGTGGAAAAAGACGTAGCGCTAACGAAAATAAAAAGTTTGGTTGTGCGTGAGAATGTGCCAACCTTTATTTTTTATTAAATTAATGTAACAACGGAAGAAAAGTGATGAAACAAAATTAATTTAATGTTTATAAACTAGAAAGGGGGCAAGAATTGGCCGAAAAATCATCGGGACGAGTTTGCAATACTAGGTCTGTATTGTTAACATAATTAAAAAAATAATGTCAATTTAGATTGTACTTGAAAATGACGTTATTTAAATATTAGCTTACAGGATTTAAATTATTCATCTTTTTTCTAAAACAAAACCATTCCTACTAAAAACACGAATGAAAGGAAAAAAGCCATGGAATTATTTAACAAAAAGTATTTCATTTATAAGATCCAACCCGTTCACTGCGGAGTCTGTGACCAAAAGGTCAAGGTCACCGTGTGAACGAGGCACTGGAGCGTGCGAACTCGCCCCAGTACTGCCCTACCGATCATTTATCTGTATTTGGGTTATTTAGATAGATAAGTGCGACTTTTGCTTGAGAACCCATCCATTGTGTACGTTCGTTGAATGTGTCTGGTCTTCCATTTCAGAAAAGGTCTATATATCATGTCTGGCTGCGATAAACTGACCCTTCTGAGAGCCTATTCAATTTAATCCGTTGTCAAATCTAGCCAATTTACTTGATTAGTTGTTGTTATTTTGGTCGACCCACACAACAGATTATAATTTTGATTTATAGAATTAAGCGCATAATAATAATAATTTTGAAAATATCTGCAGCTAAGCTCACAAAGGTTTTTTTTTTTTTATAATTGACCATAATTTAGGCAAATCGCATTAATTTGACCTTGTGAAGGCCGCTGGATGCGGTAAGCGCAGAACCGATCGAAGTGGCGGTGCTTGAGGGAGGCCTGTGTCCAGCAGTGGACGTTTTTCGCTTGAAATGATGATGATGCTTTAATTAAGTTCCCGAAAAAAAAAAAAAATTAAACTATTTTTTTACAAAATTGTTTAATTTTTTTTTTGTTCGATTTTTCTATTTAATTTTAACCTTGTGGTCGCAGAGAAGGTCTATTCTGACAGCTGTTGAGTTCACCTTCTAGATGAGTGAATGTAGGTGAGGTCGTGAGAGCGCAATTAATCTGCGTCTGTTTCACAACTGAATAGAAAGTCACCTTTTAGGCAAAACTTTTTTGTGTACATTTATCTCTTTCTTTATTTTATTTCAATTCAGGTTAAAGCAAATCTGCTTAGGAAAATGTAGTTAGATTTATTTTCATAATATTAACAAGCAAGTACTTGCGGTAAATATTATTCACTAATACGCCATAATGTAATGTTACAAGGTAAGTATAAGCTCCATACTAGACAAGTACGCAAATATAACTTACCTACTCAAACAGTGTTTTTTTTATCAAATAAAAACGTGAATAGGAATCCTTTCGTTGTGCTATCGCGTCCAAGGTCAAGGTCGTGATAAGCTTGTTTGGGCGTGGGAACTGTGGGAACTCGCCCTCAACCCGTGAGAACCAGACGATAGAAATACAGTTACTTAACATGAGCAAACTTATGTACCTAGACATTTTTTTAGACAGTTTGTTATGAGATGGAGGAGGTATTTGGGGTGCGCCAAAGTTCACCTAAATTTTCAACTCCGATAATTGGAAATCCGAAAATGTTCTTCCTAACATTTTTCATCCTAACAATCACAATTCCTAACTACTCTGTCTCTAATGTTCATAATTCCGAATCATTCAACTTCATAATGTCAGTAGCAATAAACATCTATTATACTTTTATTTGTTCTCCTATATTTTCTCAACATAACCATCTTTTACACTATTATTCAAAGTCATATCTTTTTTGTTTAGATCGTCGACATAGGATGCAAAAACGAGCGAAGGGCACCCCGAGGTTCGGTTTGGTTAGGTTACTTTAAACCCTTTACACAGAAATAGGGGCCCCGCGAAGCGGGGCTCCGTCGACATAGGATGCAAGGGCGAGCGAAGGGCACCCCGAGGTTAGGTTTGGTTAGGTTACTTTAAACCCTTTACACAGAAATAGGGGCCCCGCGAAGCGGGTCTCCGTCGACATAGGATGACATAGGATGAAAAAAAAGTGTTTATCATATTAGACTAAATAGGTTTCATGTCCATTGAGTGGTATATCAAACGATTTTATATTAATTGTCTGTTATTCTTATAGAAATTAGTTACATTAAAATTATATCAATCGTTTATTATATTAACTGATCATTATATCAAATAAAATTATAGGTTCAGTTGTTATATCTTGTAAATATTAGAGGTTTTGTAATTATATCATATATTACTTACCCGTATACACTCCCAGGCCATGAAAATATTATGGTAGGTAGTTATGTTTAGGGATAAAAGCGTTATGATAAAAAACAGTAGGAGTTTAAAATATTTACATGAATGATATTATTGATTACAATTTTCGGAAACATGAGTGTTATGAACATCGCCGGTAGCACTACAAATAGTATGAATGAAAACTTTAGGATGAAAAATTTTAGGAAGAGTGATCATTCGGATTACAAATCGTTAGGAAGAACAATTTCGGGTAAAGAACTTTAGTTGAGCCAATATGGACCCAGGTATTTGAGGCAAAGCTTATAAAGCAAATTGTTGAAAAATGGCCGTTTACCAAGGAAAATAAAAACTGAAAATATAACAGCAACAAAAAATATTATAAACAACATAGGTAATTAAGTATATTATATACAACAAAAAATATAACGGCATAAAAACTCAAAAATATAACGGCAACTAATTCGATACTAATTAAATGTTAATTTAAAAAAGCGTTAAATGTCATTGTACTGGCACAGTTCATTCAAGTCAAGGCCGTGAAGGGCGAGTTACTGGGGCGTGTGAACTTGCCGGCTCGTGAGAACCGGCCGATCATTCAACACAGTTAACTGTAGAGGACAGTTGGATGGATACTTAGGTCTTTTTAATTGCTTGCTCAGAAGTCAGAAAAGAAAGTTTAATGTTAGGCTATTACTTACAGGTACGTCTTGAAATGAGTTATGGAACACTAAAGTATAGTATATTAAACTCTTAATCAATACCAAAATTACGGATAATTTTCCGAAATAATAATATAGGTACATGTATAACTCTTCGCAGTGTTTGTCCTAAATAGCAAATGGACACTCAATTACTTAGTCACGAACTCACGATTGAAACACAACAATAGTTCAAACACATTATTACGAAGAATTAATTAAATAATCTTGAGATTCACACCGGATAAACAAAAAACGAAATAAAAAACTAATGAAGTACCTGCCTTCCCATCTGTTATGCCAGTGCGAGTAAGTTCAAGGTCGTGATGGGCCAGTTACTGGGGCGTGTGAACTTGCCAAGTACCCGTGGGAATTGAACGCTCATACATTATAAATTCGAAGGGAAAGTTTTTATTTTTAATGAATTATTTGTAAAACGTATAAATTTGTAAAAATGTATCAATTTAGGCATAAAGAAATTAAATTTTGTTTTTGTGAATTTGCTCAGAGATGTGCAATAAATATTATGAGTAAAAACAAATGTTTTTTTGGGTGCTTATCAACACTATGTATTTTATTTTATCTACAAAAATCTGATATCAGATGACATTTGTATGACATATTGTTAGACAACTGTCAACACAGCCTTGCAACATGCAAAAAATGTGCAAATAGTGCGTTATCGTTATCATTCTCGTCAATAAAAAATACCCTATTTCCATAGGCTTAAAGTCTATATTTCTTCAACACGATGACTGATCTGTGGTTATTAGGATTCCCACAGAGAATTTTTCACGTGAGAATGGAATTTTTGTGGGAACATTTGTGGTATTTGAGGGATCCGACACGTGCCGAAGGGTTATCGGAGCGTATTAGAGGATTAAGCGTTTAATATGAACCAATTAGCCATATGTGATTTATATTATCGTAATTTAAGGGGTGACCGTTTGTGGCATCATTTTTAATGTCCATCCATATAATTATCATTAACTATCGGACTTTCAATGACACTTATCAAACTTAATCATTATAATTGAATGAATTAAGGACATTTTATTTTATTAATTCCCAAGTAGTTTTTATCTCAAAAGCTCTGAACCATTTATTGTGATTTATTGAATCTGAAAAGTGCTTTTAATTTGCTCTTATAGATCATAATAAATTATTTAGTGCTCCAAAAATAATTTATTTCAATATTTTATATTTGTGTTCAATCAAATATTATTAAAAAAAAAAGCTAAAACTAGCCAAAAACCAAACTTTTGGCTATTTTTAGCTTGCCTTTAATTTTTTTTTTACATTCAACTTTTTTAATTATGCTTATTTTTATTTTTGGATTAAAATTACATAATATACAAGCTTTGACTTATAATAATATTAATAATATGTACATGTATTTAAAAAAGAGGGAAACTTTCAATAAAGTAATATCTTTATTAATAATCCACAGAACCTAATTTTATTTTAATTTGATTAGCTAACACACATTTTTTTCATATTTCCTTTCATATAGCACAATAATTTAATGTCCTACCTCAAATTTCAACCACAAATAAAATATTCACACACAAACTCCTGCTTGTGTAAATGTTAACTTAAGGCGATTATAGCCTCGAATGTCCTTGAGCGTTTGGGCGGAGCATAGGCGAACCCAGTGCCTCACCCCGCGCGCCCGCTTACCTCCCCAATGTCAAAGAGTGTCGTACTCGTACGTAGCGCATGCAGATGCGGCGTGGGATGCATTTTGTCTTAGGCAGTTTTATGATGCTACCTACTTACTGAGTGTAGATGGATCGAGAATACGTACAATATTTATGTTGTGAGTATGAATGCTATTGTACTTACAGTAAAAATACTGCTTTCTTAGAGACAAATAAAAAATAATAATAATATCAATAAAAAACGTTTATTCAGTATACAGTTCGTTTTTTCACGTATACAGATTATAAAAAAATACAATTATGAAAAAAAAAACTTACTTATGACTAATACCGCTTTTAACAGTGGTAGTTTTTAGGGTTCCGTACCCAAAGGGTAAAAACGGGACCTTATTACTAAGACTCCTCTGTCCGTCTGTCTGTCTGTCACCGGGCTGTATCTCACGAACCGTGATTGCCAGAAGAATACCATTATTATAGTTACAAACTCAAATGGGTCCCGCCTGCTTCCAACTTTTATTTAATTTATAATGGGCTTGTTTTTAGCTTTTCAGTTAGTTTTAGTATAAGGTTGCAGTCGGGTTTTGTAATTTTTTTATTTCCTGCTTTTTAGTTTACAAATGTGAAAGATTTCGCTGACGATTTAGTTCTTGGTAGGTGTTTTTTACGATTTGTCACTTTGAATTAGTTTTTACCATATTATAAATTGTATATATTTTTGTAATCACCTTTTAAAACCTTTTATTTTGATACCCCACTCGATAGGTTATGAGAAAAAAAAAGACGGGTTGCACTCCGGGAGTGCCGGCAGAAGTGAAAACTTGAATATTAACGTTGAAATAAATCAATTATTAATCGAATTAATATAACTCATTTTTTTCACTATTTCTGCGTCACTTTTTTCATTAATAGATGCACTTTGTTCAATTTCCATATTTTAAACACTATACGAGTATACACGAATTTTACGAATACACAGCAGTGTAGGTACTATACAGACGGTCGAGCCATCAGCTGTCCATCCATCCATCCGTACATCCACACCCACACACACACCCACACACACCCCCACACCCACACCCACACACACGCCCACACCCACACCCACACACCCACACCCACACACCCACACCCACAGCCACACACACACCCACACCCACACCCACACCCATACCCACACCCATACTCACACCCACATCCACACACACACCCCACACCCACACCCACACCCACATCCACACCCACACCCACACCCACACCCATCCATCCATCCATCCATCCATCCATCCATTGTCGTGTGTCACTTGGTTCACTTCGGTTGGCGCCGCCGTAGAAAGAGAGGGGGATACTTAGTAGTTAGGAGTAGTAGTTCTCCCCTGTGAAATCTCTCCTGACGGTCACGTGTCCTGACGCGACCATTGTTTTCAATACATAGCTGGATTCGACGTCTCAAGGATTGTACTGCCATTCAGCATTACAATATTAGTGATTCCATTAGAATATTTTCCAAAGATCGTAAAAGAAATTTGAATTTGGAACATAATGTTGTGAAGGTGACTGCGCTGCGGGTGTGTTAGTAAAATAAAAATATTGAGCATCATTTCGAACAAGGTACGTAATCGAGGTATGAATACTTTAAAATAAGAAGCAGTTTATTAAGATTCAACATTTTCCTTAAGTTTGCCGTATATCATTACTTCCCAGAATTTGATCCTTATTAGGGACACTATCGAATGGTGTAATAATACAGTGTGTGTTTTTTTTTTCAAAATCAACAGGTTCGATTCCTGGCTAGAAATATTGATTTTTCAAAAATCCAATGATTCAGTTTTAGTTTTCATCAAAATCGAGCCCGCGACTCCTTTGAGTATTTTTCGCTATTCCTCATAGTATAGAATTTGGCCATCCACGCCCACTTGAAAAATTCAACCTGTATATTATATACTCTCGAAAAACATAACCCTTCTTCTGGCTATCACGGTTCGTGAGATACAGCCTGGTGACAGACAGACAGACGGAGAGAGGACTCTTAGTAATAAGGTCCCGTTTTTACCCTTTGGGTACGGAACCCTAAAAACTACCACTGTTAAGAGCGGTATTAGTCATAAGTTAGTTTTAATTTTTTTTTTTGTAATTGTATTTTTTATAGTTTGTATATGTGAATAAACGATCTGTATACTGAATAAACGTGTTTTATTGATATTATTATTATATTAGTATTCAATAGACAATAATATATCGTCCACTCGCAAACAAACTATCACTACTACTAATACTATCAACGTCCAAGCGTAAACGAACAGTCCGAGTGTACTATCTGCGCTATTTAGTCTTTGCTACAAAAATGCAGATCGGAGCGAGCCGACATGCGACACAACCTCCCCGTGCGAACGCTACAGCGAGACTGACCGGGCGGCTGCTGCCCGCGCCCGTATAGGTAAAACCATGGTGTTACTGATTTTTTCCCACTTAAATAATAATTATTAAAAAAAACAAACTTAATTTTTATAAACCATTAAATTTGCTATAATTTGGTGAAAGAATCATCAAAATTGCTTCAGGCGTTTGGAAGTAGAAAGAAAATTCTTGCGTAAAATAAGAGGATGGATATGATTTTTTATTGTTAAAACTAACAGTAATATTAAAAAAATCAAACTTAAATTATATTTGTAAACATATGTCACATATCATATATTTTTTTTAATATATTTGGGCTATCCATTTGGGAGAAGTAGGCCTTCAAAGAGAGGTCTACTTTGAAGTTTGGCGTAACCATTCGCCTTAAAAGGCCCCATTATAATTTGGTCACCTGACAAGGACGCGGGATTCCCATGGGAGGCCGAGTTTCCTATGTGAACTGTTTCGTCATGGGAATGTAATTTTTTATGACGTTCTTTGACCCAACCAAGGGCAAATGTGTTTAGTGAATGCGGAAGTGATGATTTTTTTTTAGGGAAAAATTGATACATGTTTTCAGAGATATTGTTAATAGAGAGAGATGCTGAGTTAACCTTTTGAACGCCATTGTCACATATACAGGGTGAAATTGAAAACATGCGACAAATCGAAATGGGAGATTGTACTTATCATTATGAACAACTTTTACTATGGGACCAAATCTGAAATCGCGAAAAAAAATCAGCTGTTCCCTACATTTATGTTCGCATGACTCGTCAAAATGTAGGGAACAGCAGATTTTTTTTTCGCGATTTCAGGTTTGGTCCCATAGTAAAAGTTGTTCATAATGATGAGTACAATCTCCCATTTCGATTTGTCGCATGTTTTCAATTTCAACCTGTATGTGACAAACGAAATCTTACCCTGAACGCCAACGTCACAAATATATGACAAAATACACGTCGCACGGGTCGCACCATATTATGAAATAAACAATTTAATCATTACTTTTGTGCGTTTTTTATTTATATACGGTAATTTAAAAGTTTAAGCTTCCGTCTATATTGTATTGCATGAAACTAATATAAATAAACCACCAATATCGAGAAATTTGTTGTTTTAAGTGTGTGTGTGTTGTTTTGTTAAAGTGGCCTGGCGTCAGGGGTACGGCGGCGATACGTTTATACTCTGGCGTTCAAAAGGTTAAATACGCACTTTTAGGCTAGGCGCAAATGAGCCACCAGCCACAGCCACCGGTAGCCCAGTAACAAGCAGTTCACTTGCTTTTTCACACGTTTTGCACGGATTCGTCGCACATGACTGTGTGGCTGGTGGCCATGTGGTGCTACAGTAGTACTCAACGCCGCAACAAGAGGCGACAGACACTGGTGGTTGTGGTCGATGGCTCGTTTGCGTTTACCCTTAGGGTCTCCGCACACGGATCACCGGCCTCAACTACAAAACGCCGCCAAACGGCATATTTCTTGTAGTTTTCATACATTTTATATGGACTCGCCGCACACGGTTGACGCCGGTGGCCGCCACACGCTACAAATCGTCGCTACTCGCTAGCTTCTCGTGGCGGCGTTTGTGGCTATCGTATGCGTGTGCGGCGACCCTTAATAGATCGCTCTACACGTCGAATCGAAATCGAACGAGGCAACGAGCTGATGGGCCCTTTCAACCTTAGTGAAAAATAATTTCATCTATCACTGAGAAAACTTTTTGATTATGAAATCAAGTTTTGTTTATCGTCAGATAGGTAATTTAAACAGCAAAATAGTCGACTACGAAAAATTGCCTACCTACTATATTTGTGCAGAAGGCAGACGTAAATCGTCAACTTTAAAGGTTCTGCTCATCGCACCACAAAAAGCATGAAAACATAGCAACAAAAGTGAGTCCGAATTCTAACCTTCACTCACGCACGTAATAGACATGTTAACCCTCCGCTCGCGACGACTGGGACTGTTAATAAAAATTCCCGCGCGCCAGACGCGGTTCACACGCGAAAACACGCGCAATACATTTTAGGAATATTCAATTTGTTAAAAAAAATAAAAGACAAACATTTTTTTTTATTGCTCCACGGAATTTACTTAATATTTTAATTTTCTTTTTTGTAACTTATTCTTAAGGCGTTGTCATCTTTTATGAGAAAGCTTTAAGAATAAGTCGCAAAGAGATAATAATTTATTTGAAAAAAACCTTTTTTTATTTTACCAAAATCGTAATTGTATTACGGACTAGCTTCCTTGTCACATAGTACGAAGGTATGAGAAGTAATAGAGAAAAGATTGCGAGAGGATAGTGAGATTACTCCGAACCAGTATGGATTTATGCCAGGTCGAAAAACAGTTGGGAGCGGTGAATGTTTATGCGAATCCCGCACCCCTGGCCATAGGTAGAGGTGGAACACCGCGGCGGTTTTAGCCGGTAAGAGTCCGGCATGTCCCTCTGTCACCCCCACGATAGAGGAAGTCTATGACGATATCCAACACGAAAAGGTGGAGAAACAGTTGACGCCACTTTTACACTCCGCCAATTGTGCGAAAAATAAAGACATGCACACATGAACTTGCACATGGTGTTCATTGACCTGGAGAAGGCGTATGATAATCCTATCACTTCGAGATGTGTTGTGGTGGACCTTGAAAGAAAAAGGTTTTCCCGGGAACTATGTAGAGTTAATTCGTGTTATGTACATTAAATGGCTTTAGGTCTGTGCACCTTAGATCAATCAGATCATTTATTTCAAATAGGCACATAAAAAGCACTTTAGAACATCAAATTATACAAAAAAAAAAAACCCAGCGTGCTTATAACCACACGACTGAAGTGAAACTTCAAACGTATTTGGCTATGAGAGGAAGAGAGAAAGAAAATGTGGGCGCGCACTGCTTTCTCTTTCTTATATCCCCCACTCAACTCCCGTTCGCCTCGCCCGATCACACTTTTCGTAACGCTTACGTCACGCGTTCGCCAGCTTACTCCCCAAGTCAAGCGTGCATAAAGATGTTTCACTTCAAAAAAATATTCTTGTCGCTTTCCTAACGGCTCCAACATTTTGGCGAAAATGAGCAGATTTATAGTTTTCCAATTTTCACTGTTCCCGCAGTTCTGGAGCTCCAGAACTGGAGAGACCGCAAGACCATGAGATGTGCAGCCTGATACGGATGGTGAACCTGATACTGATCTGCAAATTGAAAATTTCAATTTCGTGGGCTTCCCTGAATCCTGACATTTCCGGCTTAAATCACACTATCACACTAATATTATAAAGGCGAAAGTTTGTGAGTGTGTGTGTGTTTATATGTTTGTTACCTCTTCACGCTCAAACGGCTGGACCAATTTTGATAAAATTTTGTATGGAGGTAACTGACACCCTGGATTAACATATAGGCTACTTTTTAACCCGATATTCTCACGGGATCGACACTTATGCGGGTGAAACCGCGGGGCGTAGCTAGTAACTCATAAACGTGTACCTAATTTAAAACACTGCGACAAGTAGTAAGTTGCAGACAAAATAACTCTGAATTTATTTACAACGTCCTATAACAAAACACTGTAAAAGTTTCGAGTCACGCACGTTGGCTCAGTATACCGAAGTTATCGCTTTGTAATGGATTTCCGGCTCGAAGCACACGACCCCTAAATGAAAACATACAATAATACCCCTTGACCACTGACAGGTTAACACTGTGACGTGTTTGTATGTACAAGAGCTTTGTATTTTTTCCACGAAAAAAAAATGTGTTACGATGAAAAAGAAATGAATGCAGTACGGCAATGGGTACGAAAACTGTGCTTACACTCCATCCATACTAATAGATATTGTAAATGCGAAAGTGTGTCTGTCTGTCTGTTAATTACATCTTCACGCTTAAACCGCTGAACCAATTTAGATGAAATTTGTTATAGCGATAGTTTTAGCCTCCCACAAGGTGGACCGACGACCTTGTGAAGGCTGCAGGAACTCGTTGGATGCGAGAAGCACAAAACCGGTCGAAGTGGAGGTGCTTGGGGGAGGCCTATGTCCAGCAGTGGACGTCTTTCGGCTGAAATGTTGATGATGATAGTTTTAGTCCCGGGAAAGGACATAGGATAGTTTTTAATTTATTCCGATATTCCCACGGGATCGACACTTACGCGGGTGAAACAGCGGGGCGCTGCTAGTGCCGTAATAAATGTTACTTATTTAATTTAAGTACATATTATAACATCACGCCTGTAATCCCCAAAGGACTAGGCAGAGGTGTACCTTAGTACACCCACATTTCGCCGGTTACCTATGTTTAAGTACATATTATAACATCACGCCTGTAATCCTCAAAGGACTAGGCAGAGGTGTACCTTAGTACACCCACATTTCGCCGGTTACCTATGTTTAAGTACATATTATAACATCACGCCTGTAATCCCCAAAGGACTAGGCAGAGGTGTACCTTAGTACACCCACATTTCGCCGGTTACCTATGTTTAAGTACATATTATAACATCACGCCTGTAATCCCCAAAGGACTAGGCAGAGGTGTACCTTAGTACACCCACATTTCGCCGGTTACCTATGTTTAAGTACATATTATAACATCACGCCTGTAATCCCCAAAGGACTAGGCAGAGGTGTACCTTAGTACACCCACATTTCGCCGGTTACCTATGTTCAAGTCCCATGTAATAGCGAGCCATTACCAAAATTTTATTAATTTATTGTTGTTATCCTTATTCATTAATTTCATTTTTTGTTGAAAAATACATTTTTATAAAGGACTAGCTGCGCCCCGCGGTTTCACCCGCGTAAATGTCGATCCCGTGGGAATATCGGCATAAAAAGTAACCTATATGTTAATCCATACAAAATTTTATCAAAATTGGTCCCGCCTTTGAGCGTAAAGAAGTAACAAACATATAAACACACACACACACACACTCTCACAAACTTTCGCCTTTATAGTATTAGTGTGATGTGATAGTCATAGTTAATCTTTCAGAATTATTTTTCTAAGGGCTGAATTTGCAATCAACAGCTTTTTTATTCGTGGAATAAATTGACGTCTGACAATTTTTGTATGGAAGAACTGTCAAAGATTCAAAATTATTCCTCCGATAAAATTATCTGGCTTTGGAAAAATCAGCCCTTAATGTAACAGAAATAGCTTTTATTAAAAGCAAAAGAATAAGCTACCTAGAAATGACTCGCTAATATAACCGGCCCTTGTGATTGCAGAAACGTTGCCTTTATTTCGAAAGGGGTGCTACTACTTTCAGGACCTATTGATAACAATAGGTCCTGAAAGTGGTAGCACCCCTTTAAAGATTAGTATAAACTAATCTTATATATCAATAAATTATTATTATTAATACCATATAGCAATAAAATTATGTTCTCATAAAATGTTTGATACCTTACTTTTTTAAATCTTTATTTATTAACGATAAAAAAAGAAGTTGCAACCATCCACTTCTCGTGTGAAATGTAACAAAAAATATAAACTTTTTTTTTTCATGACTTTGTGACTTGCCAACTTAAGAGGGGATTTGGTGCCGGACGATAAAAAACTTTAAGGGCTCTCCTGTACCTATTGGAAAAAAGTTCTATTTACGTTTTTGTCATGAAAACAAGGATACGTAGACAAAAAGTTTTCTAATATCAAATACAGGATATTATGTTATTTTTTAAAACGTTCATCGTTATTTAAGGACATACGTTTCACGTTTCACCGTGTCTCGGAAAGCACGTTAAGCCGTTGGTCCCGGCTGTCAAAACAGTCGTTACAGGTAGTCAGTAGCCCGGAAGTCGATAACCAATCTTACCAAGGGTATCGTATTACCCAGTAACTGGGTTGTGGAGGTCAGATAGGCAGTCGCTCCATGTAAAATATTGGTACTCAGCTGCATCCGGACTGGAAGCCGACCCTAACATAGTTGGGAAAAGGCTAGGCAGATGATGATTACGTTTCACTAAGTAGTAGTAAGTATTTACAGCAGGTCTATTCTGTAAACTTAGGTGAAGTGAACGAAAAGAGCTGTCATTTCACCACACACATTGTAGGTAGGTACTAGTTAATCTCGGATTTGTTCGGAAGTATCTTTTTTACACGCGTTATAGTTGTTTATACCCTGAATTAACACATGGAATACTTTTATCCCGGTAGTACTTATAATTTCCATTGGGATAATTTCCGACCTCCACGCGGGCAATGCCGCGGGAAAAAGCTAGTTCCAAAGTCTAATGTCTATTCTTTCCGTTTCAAATAAAGTCTAATGTCTATTGTTTACAGTTCCAATTGTTGTTATTTCAAGTTAAACTAACATCAACTTTATTTCAGTAGCAATTAAGTTGATTTCAGAGTGACTAGCATTATTTAAAAAGTCTTAAAAATGTTCGAATTTGTATCGTAAACTGAACTTTATCGTGTAGGAATTAAAGTTATTTTTCCAATAACTCATATTTGTTTACATGTTTGGCAAGTAAATCGCAAACCCAGATTACGTATCTACCTGCTTAACCGGTCAAGCGGCGCGGTTCGCCGATCGGCAACGAAACAATAGAAAATTAATTGTCTCATTAGCAGAGCTTGACAGATTAAAGAAAACAAACTTGCTTCCGACAAAACCCCATCTTACAGCCACTATAAACTATGACGTACAATTTTCGTAAGTTGATTCCAAGGGTTATAACATTAGGCCATGACGTGTGTATGTAAATACACACGTCATGGGGTTATAATATTATAATAATGTTAGGTGTGCAGGGGTAATTATCGTGATATTATAATTTAAACTCACCTTGTTAAATTGGTTGGTGGTTGTGGCAACAACAACCACCAACCGATTAGCGCGAAAATGCAATTTTATTGGGTCAAAGTAGGTTACATTATTCTTAAGAATTTAAACCCGCCAATACTATTCCCACTGCTGGGACACAGACCTTCTCTCTTCGAGAGGGAGTGGGCTGTAATCTACCACGCGGGCCCAGTGCGGGTTGCTAGATATTACATGTCGTCAAATTTTTGGCATGCCGGTTTCCTCGCAATGTTTTCCTTCACCGTTTTGAGAGCAGTGGTGATAAAATAATTTTCACAAAGTAAAGTGCCTGACTGGGATTGAATCCACGACCTACAACTCATAAGTCGCGGCCACTACTCAATGAGTACTACCTAACTAGAATCAATATTCAGAACAAGTCGTTTTTTTTTTATAAGTACTTACTGCTCTTTCAACATTGCTATTCGCCTTAATAAAATATTTTAGAGAAAATTAAGGCTTATTAAAATAATAACCATATAACCAACAGAAACTTCTTCCTAGAACTTGACCTGTTTTTGCTACGTGTACCTACTAAAAATATCTTCCCAGGACCCTATTAAGTTTTTTGGTCAAAATCCCATAAGTTTTCGTTCCCATGGTCTGTGGTTCTCTTGCGAACTGCACTTTAGGAAGGATAGCGTGAGTCAATTTTTAGGGATCGTTATTATGGCCACAGAATCAGCGGCTTATAGATAAAATTAAAAGCGGTTTGGTTTTGGAAATTAGCACGATTTAAATTAAACTTTTTCATCATCTACCTAGCCTTTTCCGAACTATGTTGGGGTCGGCTTCCAGTCTTACCGGATGCAGCTGAATACCAGTATTAAATGAAACTTTTTACGTTTTTAAATAATTATATAAGTTACCTTATCTTAGCGGCTTAGAAAACCAGATTCATTCAGGTGAACAATTACGTATAAGTAAATAAATTCAGAAATAAGAAGAACCTATTCGAACAAAAAAGATCCTTAACACCGCTATAATACTTGTAGCATAGCATTTATATCCGCTTATACTATGGCCCCTCATTACAAGGACAACATGGTCGCGTGCCGAAGCTTTCGTGACAATTATCACAATAGGTCGAGGGCTGTGGGAACCACGGAGTTCCGTCTGTTGCCACCGAATACCAACGTACAAGTCTATTCAAACTTACGTTTCAAATTATTAATATTATTTCAAGTTAAACATATCTCAACTTTATTTTAATGATTATTAAGTTGATTTCAGAGTGACTAGCACTATTGAAAAAGTTATAAAAATGTTTGAAGTTGTAGCGTAAACTGAACTTTATTGTGTAGGATTTAAATTTATTTTTCCATAAACTCATATTTGTTTATATTTTTGGCAAATAAATCCCGAATACAGATTACATACATATTTGTTTAACAGCTCCCCAATTTCGTAAAACACAATTTCCGAAGGGTTTTGAAAGAAATTCCTAATCCATTGCTTCATATGTTTGAGAAATTCGTCTGCTCGACAACGTACATAACGCAATGAATGTTGTCGAATAATTGTTAGTGTGCTATGCAATTACCCTACTGTTTTGTTTCCATAGTACTACTGTTTTTAACCCTAAACCTTGTAGATTTGTAGACCATTTTCTATTTTATTATGTACCGCGAACTTGGAAGTTGTTTATGGGTTTTTTTTCTCTTGTTGTAAAAAACAAACTTTTTTATTTGAAGCTCTCAATTACCTGTTCATTTAGGGACAAAGTTATAAAAACGTGAAATGGTGTTTTAATGACCTGAACGTTAATTACACCGTGTTAAAGTATCTAATCATAAAAGCAGGTAGCAATTCAATTCCTTCGACCCTTATTCTCACGTTATTTTTTCTACTGACTTTTAATAAATAAAATCCGTTTTGGTTCACACGAGATTTGGTAGGTTCCCAGAGGAAAGACTTTTGGTGGGAATGTGAACTTGGGCAATCGACTGGCACGTGGCGGTCATAGGGTTCAGTGGGCGTGTATTTATTTAACGACCATCTTGTGGCTAAGTAATAACAGCCACACGGGTCGATCGATCAGGTTAAGCTATGCTTGCCGCGGTTGGTCCGTGGATGGGTGACCGTCTTTACATACCAACCGTGGCTTGGAAAGCACGTTGGTCCCGGCTGTTATTCGTGGATCTTTGACAGTCGTTACGGATCGTCAGAAGCCCGAAAATCTGACAGCCAGTCTTACCAAGGGGTATCGTATTAGCCAGTAACTGGGTTGTGGAGGTCAGATAGGCAGTCGCTCCATGTAAAACACTAGGTAGTGTTTACACCTGACAACGTATATGCAAAACTTTAGGATGATCGGTTCAGTGGTTTAGGCGTAAAAAGGTAAAAAACAAACAAACAAACTTACTTTCGCATTTATAATATTAGTTAGGATGAAGCAGCATAATATTACAATTGCCAGTACCTACATAAAAAAGCACAGTCAAAAATCCAGCACGGAGTTAAGTTTTTTTATGTCATCTCTTACTATTCTCACGGTAAACTCTAACGAACTTTTTGTCATAAAATCCGTTTTAAGTTCACACGGAACTAAGTCGGTTCTCACTGGTTAATATCGTGGGGTGGGAACTTGTGGGGTAGCACCGCACGTGGCCATGTTTGTGGCTTTATTAAGATAAATACCTACGTGTGAATTTCGTAAATATGTAGATACGAGTACTTGCTATGATTATGGAGTTTCTGTTAAAGTATGTACAGTCAACAAAAGAGATAAGTATGCAGGATTGTCGGATATAGTTGTAGTTTAGTAAGAATCCGATGGATTTTGTCGACTGAAATTTAATTTGATAAATGAGCTCTTTGTTTTCTATTAATTAAATTAAATTTTATTCGAGAAAAAAAAATGCCTGTAATCCCCAAAGGGTTAAGCAGATGTGTGAACATAACAGCCAAAATGTAGGTTAGTACCTACACCCACATTTCGTCTGTTATGTTTAGGTCCCATGTAATAGAGGGCGAGCCTATTGCCATTAACCGGGCACAAATCCAGACTCTGGGACTGATGAAAAAACCCAATAACACTACCTGAGAATCAAGGCCCATGCACAGCAGTAGCGCTTGCGCCCACTAGACCAACGAGTGAGTTGCACCAAATTACTCTCTCATGATTTATTACTTCTTCTCACATTATAAATACTTATTTTATTCACACGAGTAGTTTTACGTTCTCACAGGAAATCAATCGGGGTGGGAATATGGGGTAACATCGTGGCGCGTGCCGATACTTAACGCATACACAGGGTTAAGGAGAATGGACAATTTGCCCATTCTCCTTTGGTGTGAAAAAGTAATTGATATAATTAGGGGTTAGTTTACGTCCACCTGTACTTATCCTTCTGGATAACTCTATCCGCCGTTAATTTAATAATCACGCACATTCCAGCCATTTCAACTTTCACACTTTCCGTTCATCGTTTCATAGTCTTTTCATTATTTTATCACTATTCACATTTTTGTACTTAAAACTTCCCTCATGACATTCCTATGAACCTTTCTCTTTCTTCGAACTTTTTTACGTCAAAGTCAAATAATTTATTTGAAATAGGCACAAGGCACTTTGAACGTCAAAAATTACAATAAAATAGAATTGATTCTAGTCGCCCCTTCCAAAAGGTAGTGTTCAATGGAGAAGAATGGGCAAAAAACTCTACCGTTACTCTTTTAAAATGTTTTACAAGGTTTTGTATACATTCATTGTATAATTATATGTGAAGACGATGCACCTAGAATGAAATAAGTCTACCACAAAAGGTAAAAAGAATTAAAAATAAAGCAATGACAGGTAAATCAATTATGTGATAGATACATGGTGCTCACATATTTTTACATTGTACAACACAATCTCACATCATGTGTAATGTAATGTAAAAAAGCGTAATATTAATTAAAACAAACTAATGTTTACGCATGTAATACTAATTTTCCTAATTTTAATTTAAGTAGGGTATCAATACCATTAACTATATCCCTTTAAGTTAAACTCAGATTGTTTCTAACTAAAAGAACTACAGGTAGTCTGCTCATTCATTTGTGTATATTAAATTTTATGAACAAGCTCATTAAAATGCTTGTTATGTTAACAACAGTTGACCATGACTGTTATGTTTAGAGCGTTGAATTAACAATGATCCAAAATCCAGGTAGCCGTATTGTTTACATAAATGGAGTGCTGCTTTCAGAGAATGTAATTTTACATTGAAACGAAACTGAAAAAAACGATTAAAAAAAATCTTGAAAATATTTTCGGTGGAATAATTATGATTTAAAATAAGAAGCTGTCAGTCCTGTGTGTCTGCCCTGTCAGTTTATGGAGGGCTATCCCTTACACCCTGTATAATATAACCCCCACCCTGTATATAATAAAATGATAAATTTCTTCGTCTTCTCACACTAATACCAAGGAGTTTTTTTGTTGTAAAATTCGTTGATCGTTCACACGAGACCCCCTTAGTTCTCACAGGAAATAAATCGGGGTGAGAATTGGGGTAGAACCGTGACGCGTGGCGATACCTGTCGCATTCAAAGGGCTAATTTGGCGTGAAATTATTTGGATACAGGTGAATCCATTGTTATTTTGAAGCTATTAAACTGATATTGTACAGTCGAACAAGCTATTTGGTATACATGCAAAAATATTCATCTTTCCACTACACAGCCAATATTTAGTTTTATTTTGTGTGTTATAACTTTTTCAGCTTATGGCATCCTTAATTAAATATATTGGAATAAAAAAATTGGCTAACTCATCACACCATTGTTTAAAAGTAGTTGCAAATTAGCTGCCTGTATACCAAATAGCTTGTTTGACCGTACTTAGTTTTAGACATATCTTAAAATATCTTCTATTTGATCTATATAAAACGGTTAGTTACACCATTTATAACTCAAGAACGGCTGGACCGATTTTTATGATTTTCGACTTGTTGGATTTGTCTCTGCCCCAAATAACAGAATAACAAAAATAATAAGAACATTTCACGAAAAAAATAATGAAAGTAATTTATTTTCACATTTTATATGGAACGGCTTTTTTGATGATATCTATATCTCGAGAACAGATTGAACAATATTATTATTGATTTAGGTGGTACGAATTTCACCGAGTCAGCTAGTTGTTTATAAAATATTTTTCAGATAGAAAGCTATATTTTTTTTCTATACATATTCTATTATATATCCAACCTGCATTACTAAAGCTTGTATTTCTTGTTTATAATTTCATGATTAGGAAGTAATTGATCGATTTTCCCATTATTGTAACTTTCCTCTACTATTCATTGAAATCCCTACCAATAAATTTTCCCACGTGAACTTACGTAGATACAAACATTGGTAAAACCACAAAAGTCCATAAATTACCATAAACCTTTAAAACGTATTGATACCCACATTTCGTTTTAATTCCCACACAAATTTCAACGGACCTTTTACCCGCAAAATTCGTTGATGTTTCACACGGAACACTCTGGTTCCCACTGGAAAGTTCTGTGGTGGGAAAAATGTGGTGCGTGCCAAAATGGGTCGCGGTTGACGGGTTAAGTAGTTGTGAAATTGCTCTATAGGAATATTAAAACAACAGGTTTATTTGGTCATGAACTAATGTTGGGGATTAAATTTTGTATTTTCAAAAATTGGCCGGTGATTTGTTGACACATTATTTTTTTTTTTTAATTGTTCGTGTTATTTGAATAAATAAAATATGACTTCTAACAAGTATAAGAAAATAAAAAATATATATTACTAGCAGCGCCCCGCGGTTTAACCCGCATAAGTGTCGATCCCATGGGAATATCAGGATAAAAAGTATCCTATGTCCTTTCCAGGGACTCAAACTATCTCTATACCAAATTTCATCTAAATCCGTGCAGCGGTTTAGGCGTGAAAAGGATACAGACAGGCAGAGTTACTTTCGAATTTATAATATTAAGTATGGATGCAAAAAAAACTTTGGGTTATAATTTATTCTTCTTGGTTATGGTCCCACGATTATTGTAACGAACTAAAAGTCCGTTGATTGTTCACACGTGAACAAGACAGTTCCCAGTAGGATGGGGCACCACTGGTGGGAACTGAGAGCGGCACGTGCCACTATATTATCAAGTCGCAGTAGCAGGGTTAAGTGGCTAATTATAGCTATCTGGAGGAGCAGTGGTGGCTCCGTGGTAACGGCCGCGACTTACAAGTCTTAGGTCGTAGGTTCGAACCTTGACACGTGCTTTACTTTGTGTAAATTATTTCATCACCATTGCTCTCAAAACGGTGAAGGAAAACATTGTGATTAACCGGCATCTCCTAGAACCAAAAATTCAAAGACATGTGACATCTACCAACCCGCACTGGGCCCGCGTGGTGGATTAAGGCTCACTCCCCCTCATTAAGAGGAGGCCTGTGTCCCAGCAGTAGGAACATTATATGGCTGATTATGATGAATAGCTATCTTAATTTTAGTACTTTGGCTGAGTCAACCTTAAAAAGGAGACAAAAGCCTTCTCGCACCACAAATTACTAAATAAATTTAGCGCTAAACGAATTTAAATCATCGTCCGATACCTGTCAATCAGTTTGAAGATGACAGACATAGAATGACGTTTTAAATACGTTTAGATTTAGGTAAATGCATTAATTAGTGCGTCATGTTCGTGAACGGGCGCCGTCGGTTGAGACTGGTCATCTCTTAATTGCCAAGGCTTATTCTTAATCTTATTTTTTGAATTGTTTCTTCATTTGTGTTTTTTATCATTGTTCCCACATATAGAAGCAACAAGAATAATACACCCAGGATTTTGTAATATTCTTGATTTAAAAGAGTGTCCATGGAGTTTCTTGCCCGTTCTTCTCCATAGAGATCTACGCTTTGGAATGGGCAACTAACTTCAACTTTCTGACTAACTGACCGACTATTTAATTTTGACAATTCAAAAGTGCGTGTACAGACGCCAGCACATCAACCTACCCGAAACTGTCACATTTTCCCAATTAACTTTGAACCTTACGCTTTAGTGATAAAGTTGAAAATCTATTAAAGAAATTTGACAGATTGTAGTAGGTTGATGTGCTGGCGTCTGTACATGGCTTAATTGAAATAAATGCTTTGAGTTTGAGTGATTTGTGGTGCAAGTAGGACCAAAAAAATTTAAAACTTTTACTTTTAATAATTAATGAGGATTTCAGAAAAAATACTTTATTGGCCATTCTCTGGCACTGATAATCATAAAATAAACAAAGTCGATAGTTGTTATGTGAGTCAGTGGCAACGATTAATTTAGATAGGTAACTCCGTAGATATCTATTTGATTGAATAGATTAGAATGTAGACAATTCATTGTTGTCATCATCTTCCTGAATCTATCTATACTGCATTCGTGATTTAGTTTCCAAACATGTAAACAAATATGTGTTTTTGGAAAAACACATAAAGATGATTTCGCGCTTCAACTTTAAACATTTTTGTCTTTTTTACTAGTAGGTAGTTACTACCTACCCTACCCTACTGGTAATTCTGAAATTAACTTAATTTACACTAAGTTATATTTGATACTAGCTGCGCCCCGCGGTTTCACCCGCATAAGTCTCGATCCCGTGGGAATATCGGGATAAAAACTATCCTATGTCCTTCCCCGGGACTCAAACTATCTCTATACCCATCTATATCAGTTCAGCAGTTTAGGCGTGAAAAGGTAACATGTTGACAGACAGAGTTACTTTCGAATTTATAATATTAAAAGTATGGATTCGTTTAAATGGAAATACTATCAATAATATAAGCTAACATATAAACTATATGAAAAATTCTTTGGCCAAGAAATAGGCCAGCCCTCTGGTCACGTGAAGAGTCGACTAACCGCTTGGCGATATCTCGAAAAACCAAGTGGGTACTCGGACCCCATGGCCCTAGTGTTTTAACCCCAAACGGATCAAACATATAACTCCCAATCAGGTTGCAATATTTTCGCCGTTTGAGGTTTTTTGCACCTGCAGCAGCCGCCTCAGCACAGGCCACCGTGCTAGGAAGATGGGATGGCGCAAGGGTGTCGACCATGTTGCATCTATTGGAAACAAGGACTTGAATATATCTTACGACCACTGGGTAAAATAAAGATTAGAACACATCTACACTAATATTATAAAGTATTTCTAACATACAAAAATTCGTAACATACAAAAATACAAATCTTTCCTGATTTGTATTTTTGTATGTTACGAATAAACGTAAAAACTACTGGACCGATTTCAAAAATTCTTTTAACATTAGAAAGCTACATTATCACTGAGTAACATAGGTTATATTTATTACTAAAAAAAATTAGGGATCCTTAGAAATTCCTACTAAAACCAACCCAAGGAGTAAAAAAAATAGTCATAAAATGTCTTTCATCGCATGCGCTGCGGAAAGTATTGATGATAGAACAAAAAAATGTTCTACAATATTATAGAACATATCAATATCTACAAAAAACTTTGCGATACCATATGTCCAACTATTGTAGTTATGTCACTATAACTACTTTTTTACATTTTAAAAGTTGATAGAAATGCCGATCAAAATCAGACCATGTTATCTGTACCTTTGTATTAATTATTATCCAAATAAATTATTTTGTATTCAAGACTGTTTCAATACCTGTTGATAACTTTTTGAATAATTGAAATCGGACATTCCATTCAAAAGATATTACGAAATTAAAAATGTCAGTAGAAAAAAAATACACGCCGACGACACGCCGCGCTCCGGTGCGTGTTGCTCCACGCAGCCACAGAATACGACGCCGACGTAGCGCAGCGATAAAATTCTCGTGTCCACAGTGTTTGTAACAAAACTCCTCTGAAACGGCTTGACCGATTCTTATGAAATTTTGTGTAGGTTTTGTGTAGGTCCAAGAATAGGACGTAAACTATCTTTTATTTTATTTTAAGTACTACTATTGTTCGTGTAGGGTAGGAGTAGGGTAGGAGTAAGGTCGGGGTAGGGTAGGAGTAGGGAAGGGGTACGGTAGGAGTAGGGTTGGGGTAGGGTAGGAGTAGGGTAGGGGTACGGTAGGAGTAGGGTAGGAGTCGGGAAGGGGTAGTGTACAAGTAAGGTAGGAGAAGGGTAGGGGTAGGATTAGGGTAGGAGTAAGGTAGGACACCACGCGAACGAAGTCGCGCCGGGCAGCTAGTCAGTTATATACTGAAATACTAATCACCTTATCAAAACCAGTTATAGGTATCTACGCGTAACAAAGTATTGTCATTGCTTTAAACTGCAAATCATAATGATTTTTTAAAATAATATCTAAGAGGACCTATCTGATTAACTATATCACTCTATGTTGAGGTATTACTTATTAGCGTCATTATAGATTTATTTTTGACTAGGTGAGTTAATGATAAGCGCGTGAGGACGCAATCAAAAGTATGATGTGATGTAACGTAAAATGTATAGTCAGGGAAATAAATTCTTAAGCAAATGTACTTCCATTAAGCAAATTATTTTTAAAAGAGTAACCATGGAGTTCTTTGCCAGCTCTTCTCCATAGGAACGACCAATTGGAACCGTGCACCTAACTTCTGACGTTTCATAAGTGCCCATGAAACAAAATATTTTTATTTTTACTATCCAACCTAAATTGTCCGTATATCCAAATTACGATTGTCATTCTTCGACAGTTGTATGAAATGTTTATAACTCGACAAATTGAAATGACTGTACCAACTTTTCATGTTAAAGGTGATTTCCACCAAACGGCTCGTATAGCATCTACTTTCTCACCCTAGGGGATAAGAGCTTGCCTTACCCTACTTAAACATCTCAGAGGACAATAAGGGTTTGTTCGTTAAAATCCGTTGCATTTCACACATAAGTACCGAGTTTGGTTCCCATTGGAAGCACATAGGGGCACGTGTCTATGCATGACCCGAAGTAGGGTCGAAGGGGTCACGGTTATTTAAACGCAATTCATACTTATCATTAAAATCCGTTGACAATTCTCACGATACGATTTTAGTTCACACTAAAACGATATTATGTCATCATCATGTTTGGTGGGAAGTTTTAATGGCGCGTGCCATTAGATATTGTTATAAAGTGTAACTCAGTATGATAAAAAAAAATTAGTAAAAATAGTGTCTTATCTTTACAATGATATTGAATTATAATTTTATTATCATAGTAATTCTATGTATCTATTATAGTATATTATTTTACACCACAGACAACCCCATATTTTTATATCCACGTAATCACTGTCCATTCTAAGATTGCCTGGAAGAGATCGCAGAAAGCCATAAGGCCGCCCATTGTATGTTTTATATTAATAATCGTTTTTTTTTTGTTATGTTTTTTTCTGGTGTACAATAAAGTATATATAAATACATAAACGAATTCACCTTATTAATTAAATTATTTCCAGAATTTGACTAGATGAGTCATGTACCAACCAACATACTTCTCAAAAGGTATTTAACTACAAAAAAAAAATGATGTTTTGAGTAATTTGAAAACAAAATAAAATATAATTATAAAATTGACAACAAAATCACTTTACCTATCAATGCATTGATGTGAATATATTTTTCATAAAATCTCCAGATTAAAATCCGATCTATTCTATTTTACTCATGATTTAATATGATATGTATGAAAATTCGTTGACATTTCTCACGATATGAATTTAGTTCACACGGGAACGATATGTCACCGTCACGTTTGGAGGGAAATTGGGGTGAAGCGAGCCAATAGATATTATTTTAATAAACCGCAACTCATTATAATTTTTCAAATAAAAAAGAGAATCTTATCGACAAAATAACACAGATTAGGTACATTATTTTTATCAACAACAAGCGTTATTAATTTTTACCGACTTCACAAAAAGGAGGAGGTACTATGTTCGGGTGTTTCTATGTTTTTTTTTTTTTGTATGTTTGTTCATCGAATACTCCGCCAATTGTCGACGGATTTTCAAAATTCTTTTTTTGTTCGAAAGAAGATAGTTTTGGGGTGGTCCCATTGTCACCAAGTTAGGATCTGATGATGGGATCTTAGAGAAATTGAGGGCAACCCTCAAATTTTATAGGCTCACTTATTGTTTTTCGCATATTTTATGAAGTATCTCGTGTATTTGCGTATGGTTGTCACTATCTAAGGTAGCTGGGCTGATGATGGAAGGTACAACTCCTTAACAGTAAGAAGTTACTCAAACAGGCAAGGACTGTTTTAGTAAATTGTTTTGATGTTTGATAGGGCATTTGTCACATTTGGTCTCACGATCATCAAGTCATGACCTGATGCTGCAGTCAGGATAGTCTGCAGAGTACCTAACTCCTCGACAACTAACAGCAGATATATCGTGTTTAGGCTCATTGAAAAGGGCTCGATGTGTGGATAAACGTACTGTTAATGAGGAACACCGAAGTACATAGAGACCTAATGCTGAACCCAAGAGCATCAGAAAATGTACAAACCTTGAAATTACAGCACCGTAGTCGTGTTTGGGCTCATTTTAAACAGGACAAAATTTTAAATTCAATGCAATGTTGACGTAAGTCTGGCCTGATGCTGCAGCCAGGATTATCAGCATTTAGTCTAAAAACATCAGGTCAGGTATTGATGATGGGATCCTGGAGAAATCGAAGGAACTCTTCAAATATTATAGGCACACCTATAGCGATTTGGGTATTTTTTATAGTAACTCGTGCACTTGCTCTCGGAAAGCACCATTTGGTGAAGTGGAACTGATGATGAAGACCACAGATGGCCACCGGAACTACTCAATAATATCTAAGTATTTCACGAGTAGCGATTCGATTACTTTAATATGGTTGGTAAGCAATTTATGCTCGTCACAATGTGAATGGTGATATGGAGCTGATGGTGGACCTGGAGAACTCCTCAACAATTAACTTCCCTGCATCGGGAAAAGCAATAATTTGTTTGTAAAAGGCGATGAGCACTAAGCTATTGTAACTTAGATAAATTATAAGCAGACCCACTAAAAAGCGTGAAATAAAAACTTTTTAAGAAAAAACAACCGACTTCCACAAAAACACTACAAAGTGAAAAATAACTTTAATTTCGGAAGTCGGTGGCAAAAAACTGTAATACAGATCCAAAGACCCGACTTCCGAAATTAAAGTTATTTTTCACTTTGTAGTGTTTTTATATCTCTTGGATCAATACTTCTAGAAATTATCACTTACCTACAAACAAACAAACAAACAATTTTACTTCTTTGTAATATTTGTTAAGAAGTTTAGATTTATTTTGACAAGCTCAGTCACTTGATTATTTTACTTATTTATTGGAATTTAAATGAATGAATTTAAAAAAAAAAATCTTTCCCACTGCTGTGCAAAAGGTTTTTCCCACATAGTTTTTTTTTAAACTATTTTCTCACCCCATTTAAAAGTATCAGAATAATTTTGTACGTTAAAATCCGTTGGTAATTCACACGAAACGAGTTTAGTTCCCACTGGAACCAGTAGAGGCACGTGTCTGTACATGCTCCGCTAATAGGGTCGAAAATGGCTTCTCAAAAGATAATAATGATCTTGCACTTTATCTGCAGGGAAGACTGAGGAACAATATTATCAACGGAAACGTTTTTATTTTACATAATATTCAGAAATAAAAACATAAGACATAATTGATAATTTGTAATTTATTCAGATACCAATGTAATTACTCATAAGTTTCATATTTATATTTGTTAAAAAAATGCTCACGAAGATTTTGTTTTTTTTTAAACGTCTAGAAAAATCGAATTAACTGTTACAACTTATATTTCATGCTAGCGGACCAGACAGAGTTGTCCTGTCCGAATAGCGCTACCTACCAGGTCCAATTGTGAATCTAAACCATCCAGGGACCTACTCAAACAAACACACACAAACATTTAATCAAAATCGGTCCAGCCATTTAGGAGGAGTTCAGTGACACACGCACGTATAGAAGAATTATTATATATAAATATTTATATGCCAAATTGGATACCTGATCGCACACTATTTTTTCTTAGAATGTGATCAAAATTCATACGTTAAATTCCGTTGACAATTCACACGAGACGATTTTAGCTTGCACTGGAACAATATGTCGCGCCGCCGCGCCGTCACGTCGATGGGGATATTAGGGTGACACGTGCCAATAGATAGCGTTTAAAGGGTTAAGTGGCCGCCATACTTGTAAACAAATAAACAGGGGTGGTATATGTGTGTTTAATTGGGGCTCACAAAAAAAAATACAGTTTCTATTGGTTCGTCACCGATCGGTAACGCGCGAGGCTTGACCGGTTAAAATACGTGGTATTCCTCGAAACGCACCAACTTTAAAACGCACCAAATGAAACGTCTATCGATATCATTTATGACGAATCCTTCATGCTCTTCTCTATGTTTCATCGTTGATGCATTTTGAGGAATAAAATTATAATGTTTTTATTTTGATTAATTTTTTTTTATAAATATAAATACTATTGGTGCGTTTCAAAATTGGTGCGTTTCGAGGAACACTCTTAGAATACATACCGAAAGCCTGGTAAATCTTGCCATAAAAATCCTAATATAACATGTTCAGTTTCTTTTATTGTCACGGAAATAAATAACCATTATTCAACCATTATGCAAAGTCCGTTGGTAGTTCACACGAGACCACTTCAGTTCTCATCGGTAAGAGATCTCGGTGGGAATTTGGGGGTAACGTGTGAATTATGAGAGCAGTGGTGGCCCAGTGGTAACGGCCGCGACTTACGACTTACGAGGATAGATGGATGGAGGTTTGTTACTCTTTCACGCAAAAACTACTGAATGGATTTTAATGGAACTTTACAGTAATAATAGGTATACCTTATACATTACAATAACACATAGGATACTTTTTATCCCGATATTCCCACGGGATCGACACTTATGCGGGTGAAACCGCGGGGCGCTGCTAGTCCTATAGAATATCACTTCTTGTCATTTATTTATCCCTAAATAATTTCAAAACTCAAAACAATTATTTCCACAAACAATCCCAAAAATAAATCATTTCAGGTATTCCCACGAAAGAAACGACCCTTTTATCATAAAAGTCGTTTGCGGTTCACACGAGACAGTTTCCGGTGGGGAGAACTTCGGGAGGGGACGTGGGGACTTGGGAGGCTCGTGTCAATTGCCGATACGTCCCGTTCGCAGGGTTAAATGCTTTATTGAAAGAACACTATGGTTCGAACTGATCAGTCATTCGTCAGTAGTTGTGCACAAACTGTAACTGAGTATGAAACAGCCATTTTTTATTGTTAACCGAGGAAATCCGTGGAGTTAAACTTACTGATCGTATAAGGAACTCGATACTGCGTTCCAAAAATCAAATTGTCAATGTGGGTCACACGGCTGCCAAGCTAAAATGGAACTGGGCTGGTCACATCTGTCGCATGCGTTAGGAGCTATGGGCTAAAGTAACCACACAATGGGTCCCAAACAGCAGCAAACGGCAACGCGGCAGGCCCAGAATGAGATGGCGGGACGAACTCGACTCTTTCCACAAGGATTGGCGTATAACAGCACTGGATAGGGATAAGTGGAAGGAGGGAAGGAAGGCCTTTGCCCTGCAGTGGGACAGAAATGGCTGATAATAATAATAACCGACAAAAACTTTCAATGCAGGGGGCTTCAGAATCATGCCCTAAATCTATGGTAATATGTTGCGCCTCAATGTTAGGGACATTTCCTGTATTTTATGACTTTTTTCGAGATGAGGTAACAAACAAATTTTGTAAAATTATTCCACGTAGAGGTAGTTACGTCTCACTTCTTCCTGCGACTTTGTCTGCGTGAAATTTCTTGTTCCTCCGACCCAACTGGTTGCATCGCATCGCCTGCCCGCGCTATCACTTCGTCCTCGCCACAGACTACAAGTCTGTGGTTTTCGCTTAGCGTTCTTTCTAACTTTGCATTGCGCTTTTGTTTCCACGTCATAACTATAAGCTCATGAATCGTCATCAGTTATGACCCTCTGGAGCAAATTTGGGTCGTCGAGGACCGCGTCCAACATCTCCTGACCAATGTTAACGCGATGCTGTTTTTGGGTGAAATTGAGCAATTTTGGCATGAATTTCGCGGCGACCCGTCTCATGCCCAAATCATTAGTTAAAATCGAATGGCACGAGTCAATCGATATAGTTTTGTTTTTGCTCGGCTCCTAAGGGTCATAGCGTTAAAATAATTGCCTAAAGCCTTCCTCAAGAACTGCGCTATCAAATGCAAAAAGTTTTTTTTAATCCGACCGGCAGTTCCAGAGATTAGCACGTTTAAACAAAAAAACTGCTTTATTATTAGTAATTTAAAGTGTAGATAGATAGTTATAGATATAAATTATTGTTGTTGGGCGCTATTTATCGCGAGTTAATTACGGCTCAAAAACTTCTAATCAATGTGGCTTGAAAAACTATAAATAAAAAAATGATTAACGACCGTTTACAAAAAATACTTTAGTTTGGTTTAATCTCTAAATAAAATTACCATTAATAAGTTTCTCATTCTCACGGAATTTATAACGAAGTTTTCACACGGGATGGTTTTGTACCGACTGGTTTGAAGAATGGGACAACGTATCTTTTTTTTACTTTCGGTTCATGGGGTGGCGCGTGCCAAAACATCGCATTTAAGGGGTGAAACAAGCGTGAAATTATGTGTTTAAACTATTTATTAACCATTTGTATTTCATTATCTTCGTTCCTCATTGAATTTGGATCGCTGTGATTTTCACGACATTCATTTTGTGAAAGGTTCTGGATTGGCGACCGCGTATCGGAAGGCGTAGCGTTGGATGGCCTCCCACAAGGTGGACCGACGACCTTGTGAAGGCAGGAACCCGTTGGATGCAGGAAGCACAAAACCGGTCGAAATGGAGGTGCTTGGGGGAGGCTTATGTCAAGCAGTCGACGTCTTTCGGCTGAAAACATGATGATGAATTTTGTGGTTATTTTCTTTCATATTTTTTAGGTTATAATAGAGTGCTCAAATGAATTTCCCATCTGCAAAAATTAAGAATTACTTTCATACAAACTTTCATCCCCAAATTAACCCCTATACGTGTGAATTTTCAAAAATCCGTCCTTATTGCTCACTATCGTTTGAAAAGACCTCTTGTGCAAAATTAAAACCAGTGGTTTACGTCGTGCTTTGTCTGGCAGTGAATTTAAGATATTTTATTAAGTAGATTTAAAATAAATTAAGGTGAAACTTAATGCATATACATAAAATACTTTACTTGAGGTAAGAAGAAAGAGCAATCCAATCAGTTAGGTTTGATAGTGTCAAAGAGAATTTTGCTAAAGCGCAAATGGAGATGCAAAAACAACAATGTAAGAG
This sequence comes from Amphipoea oculea, assembly GCA_945859645.1. Classification (NCBI taxonomy): domain Eukaryota; kingdom Metazoa; phylum Arthropoda; class Insecta; order Lepidoptera; family Noctuidae; genus Amphipoea; species Amphipoea oculea. The sequence continues at coordinate 16,457,034 of OX243865.1, read as the reverse complement.
AAAACTTTATTGTCAACGATAAAAAATGGCTTCGTTCAAGAGAAATCTTCTCTTAAAGAATGATGAAGGGGACAAAGTTTCTTTGTCATATTTAGTTCACTCTCTTCAGATAAAATTTCTACATAAATCGATGTTGATTTATAATTCAATGAAACATTTTAAATAGAAATTTACGTGACAATAGCTAACATGAAGAATATCTCGTGACCTTTATAACAATAAAGTGATGGGTTTAACTATTTCAGCTTTAATGTTCCTGTGAGATAAGTCTCACAGTGCATGGACACGACCGGTAAGTGACGCGAGACCGAAATGATATGCTGTGGGGCTCCAACATCGGCAGAACTATGAAATACTTTTTATTACTGTTTTTTTATTATTTATTATTATTTACAAAATTACTCAAAAGTGAAAAATGAATTCATTAAGAACCGATCGCGATCCAACGACGATGTTGTCTTCTTGTTGATCTAAATGAAGACGTGTCGGAGTTCCATAGTGTCGAAATAAAATCTTGTCGTAGTACAGTTTGTCGAAATTCAGTTGGTAAGTCGTGAGTGGACTTACCAACTGAATTTCGACAAACTGTACTGTGTTTTCACGAACTAAACTTGTGAACGATGATATGGCTAGAAAGGAGAAGACTACTAAGATGACGACTAATAGAGAAGTATAGATAGAAGAAAAAACATGTTGCGCCGACACCAAATAAATTGGGATAATATGGGTAAGAGAATTATGATAAGGAATAAATAATAACTCGGTAAGTCTTCACTCACCTTCAGAATGATCGAGAAATGAAATGAAACGTTTATTCCTATTTAATTTTGTCGGAGACGTGTGCACGTGAAATGAAACAAAAATGAACGTTTACTCAAATGAAACGTCTGAAGGCCTCCCGTAATTGAAAACGTTCGAAATCTAGTCGCAATCTCATCTCAGCGACAATCAATGTTAAAAACTTGTCAAAAATATAGGGAAATTGGAGGTATTTTTAACAGATCGAGACTGAGATCAGACTGTGAACGTTCTTAAAATTACGATAATTGCCCCGTTGAATGGAAAATCGCTTTCCGCTGACTTAGTGGGCCGACAGTTAAGCGCATACAACATTAGAGTTTCGGGTGGTTGAGTTCGCTTTTCGCTATATAATTGTTAACATAGGTCAGTACGCATTACATTACCGCCTGGTTAGGTAATGGCTAGATTACACACTTGTCAAACATGAAATCAATATCGTGAAAACCTGAATGATAGTTGCAATAGGTACTACTAACATTGTAAATTAATGTGAATGAAGGTGTTTATCAATTAGAGCAGATTTGGATGACACAATGAAACAACATGACACCGAGGAAGACTCTTAGCTTGGATATACAACATTATTTTTAGTATATGCGAAACCTGAATATAGTTTGTTCATAATAAGTAACTGAATCGATTCCAATAATTTTTACCCCATGTTATATTTTGGCCCAAAAATATTTAAAAAAGGTTAAAAGTTGGACACCCCGAGGAGCGACACTAAGTAGGTAGTTATCTACCATAGGCGCACAACAGGCGTGGCGCGGGCGCACAGCGAGCGGGGCGACCGGGGCGGGGGTGCAGCAACCCCTTCAGTCGCCCGGGTACTACAGGTTGGCGCGCACGTGTTCGCGCGCACGCGTTCCCGTCCAACTGCATAATCGTGAGCGCGCGGCCGCCGCGGGCCTTACAGTTGTGTTTCGGTTGATCGTGTACTTACCTATCGTATGTAACAAGTGTCGTGTAACCATGACTTTCTCATACACAAACGTCCAGTAGGGTAGGGCGGGGCTAGTTGAGCAAATTTTTACTTGAAAGGATGTAGCTCCTTAATGATAAGTCTCAATAAATTGTTATGCGGCTTGATGGATTTGTTGTTTATCGCTTAACAAAAGTGTCAATAGTATTTTTTTGTAATAAGTAAAATTTAAGAGCTACAGCTGTTTTAATGCAGAAAGTCAAGTACGCTCAATGTACCCCATAGGTGGGGTAAGTTGAGCAAAGGTGTGGGGCAAGTTGAGCACTAAGAAAGTATAATGAAACCATAGGTTCAATGTTGACTAGTGATGAAATAAAATAAGTATTTAACAATCAGTTCTTTATTTATAGTCTTTAGTGACAGAGAAAACAAAACTTATAGTAATTTTCTTTGAATAATTAACCAAAAGTAGAATCAACAAAACAATAACGTATCTTAGGAATAACTTCACCATTAGATTCAGTCTTTCTGTTTAAAATCAGACTTATTTTTTTATATTAATACTCATATACTTATCTTATATATCTTAAAAATAATAATTAATCTTTGGAACTTAATGATAATTGTCTTAGTGACAGAATAACAAAACTTAAAGTAATTTTCTTTACGTAATTAACTGAAAATAGAATAAACAAAACATCAACGAATTTTAAGACAGACTTTAGGATTAAATTCAGTCTTTCTATTTAAAATTAGACTTTAATATTTAAAAATATATATTAATAAGATCTTAGCAACTTAATCGTCGTTGTCACTATTGCAATTGACACAAACGAAAGTAAGACCAGCACCTGGAACACATTTTGTATGAGCCCATTCCCTGCAAGTTTGACACTGGATCCAAGTTTCTCCTGATAAACTTTCAGCATAGTCTTCACAACAAATCAGACAGGAGTAATCACCATTGTCACTTTCATCACTTGACTGGAGTACTTTTTTACAGACACCCTTTTTCTTACCCACGTTCTTCTTTGTCTTCTTAACTTTTTTTGTGGTTTTATTTTGTTGTTCTTCTAGGGCGTTCTTCTCGGGTGTGTCAGTTAGTATTGCAGCTTTCCTCTTTCTTCTGTTAGTTGTACCTACTTTTCTAGGACCAGCCTTTGGGAATGGTCTTACAATTTCCGGGGAAAATACTTGTATTAGGTTAACCGACTCATTTTCTTTATTGCTTGGACCAGGTTCGGGTTCAGCTTGGCTTGTGATCGTTCACAGCCTTTGCTGCATTTTTTAAATCTTCAGTAGTGTAAGAACATCTTCTAGTTTTTCTCTTGTAAGTCCGCATCCTAACAAAAAATAAAACATTCATTAGCTTAGTTGTTTGAATCATGGGGTAAGTTGAGCAACTATGCTCAACTAACCCCAACCCAGAATTTCAAAATAAAAGTGAGGTTATAAAAAAACCGTGAGAATTATACCCAGAACCTCTCTGCATATCAAAAGTACGATAATTATATGGAAGATTAACACTTACCTGATTAAAAACAAATAACATTTGACTAATACAGACGAAAACTTGCGATAAATGACGTTTTTACTTTTTGGTCTTAAAATAAACAAAACGCCCATGCGCCTCACTCGCTTACCCAGCGGCCACTAGCGATCGCGTGATGTTTACCCCTCCCGCGCCTCCCTCTTTCCGCCATACGATGCCTATACGTACGGTGAATAGTTTTCGAGATATTTCGATTGCCCAACTTGCCCCTATGCTCAACAAGCCCCGCTCTACCCTACACAGAAACGGTATGTACACTAGCGGTTTGTGGTGATAACGTATCCCTGGCAGTGCGGAGGTACGAGGAGCAATTCGGCATCAGAGTATCGTGGAACACAATGCTTTGCCGTGATGATTAACATTTTTAAACACGCCAAGATGGTTAATTGTAGAAAGTTATTATTTGTACCTACAGCCTGCTGTGGTTAAGTAATGCGATGTTTAACACTTTTCATCCACTTTGAACTTTAAGTGGTTGACATAAGGTGCAACAAATCGCATTGACTACATTGTATCACTTACGGCTTACGAATAAGTAATTACTTATTCGTAGCTTACGGCTGCATTTATTTACGAATAAAGTACATTATAATAACTACCTACACTTGACCATTACGACAGTCCAAAGCCTGCAAGTGTGATGGAAAATGTTATCACCAGTTAATTACAATACAATCGCCGCGCCGTACGTTTAGGCATGCGGTGCGGGTGAGCATGTTTTTGTACGGACAAACAGGTAACATAACAAGCTTATAACTTGGTGATTATTCATGATACAGTTTTGAAATTTTGTACATAGATTCTTTACATAAAAATACTAGACACGTGTTTCGGGTTTCGCATATATTAAAAATAATGTTGTATATTATTCAAATTAATTACCGCGGACTTGACTTTTTTACATACATACTTACTTAATTTGTATATGTACTGTTTTTTTATAGGGAACAGTTACAGTTCTCCCACATCGGACACATCCATTCTTATCTAAACTATATAACTATACTAACTTAAATCTACGTGAGTCCATCTTATATATTTTTTAGTAATATACAGGTTGTCCCTGAAAGTATGGAGCAAATCGAATAGGGACGTGGGCAAGGTCATTTCCAAAGTTTTTAGCAAAAAAAAAACAAAAAATTAAACTAAAAAAAAGAGAAGAAAGATCGAATTCGTGAAAACTATTAGGGATATCAATTTATTTTTTTTAGATAGCCCTGATAGTATTTTTTTATGATTATTTTCTTTGAGCACTAAACGAAGTGATTGAAAAAAAAAAAAAATTAAAATCGGTCATAACTTATGAACCGTAAAAAAATTCACTGACATTCTCAGGGTTAAAAAGTTTGGAAATGACCTTGCCCACGCCCCTATGCGATTTGATCCATACTTCCAGCGACACCCTGTATACAGGGTGAATTTTCCAAGTGGGCGTGGATGGCCAAATTCTAAACTATGAGGAATAGCGAAAAGTACTCAAAGGAGTCGCGGGCTCGATTTTGATGAAAACTAAAACTGCATCATTGGATTTTTGAAAATTCAATATTTCTAGCCAGGAATCGAACCTGTTGATTTTGAAAAAAAAAAACACACACTGTATTATTGCACCGTTCGATAGTGTCCCTAATAAGGATCAAATTCTGGGAAGTAATGACATACGGCAAACTTAAGGAAAATGTTGAATTTTAATAAACTGCTTCTTTTTTCATACCTTGTTCGAAATGATGCTCAATATTTTTACACCCGAAATACTCGTAGCGCAGTCACCTACACAAAATTATGTTCTAAATTCAAATTTTAAATTGCAGTACAATCCTTGAGACGTCGAATCCAGCTATGTATTCAAAAACAATTGTCATAATTTTGAACAATTAATCAGTTAAGGTTTAATAGGTAGGTAGCATAAGAAAATAAAAAAGTATTTTGATAAAAATGAGCTCTTTCCTTTAGTTTGCCGTATGTCATTACTTCCCAGAATTTGATCCTTATTAGCGACACTATCGAATGGTGTAATAATACAGCGTGTGTTTTTTTTTTCAAAATCAACAGGTTCGATTCCTGGCCAGAAATATTGATTTTTCAAAAATCCAATGATGCAGTTTTAGTTTTCATCAAAATCGAGCCCGCGACTCCTTTGAGTACTTTTCGCTATTCCTCATAGTTTCGGATTTGGCCATCCACGCCCACTTGAAAAATTCACCCTGTATATTCACGCATGCTCATGCACTGCATGCTGATAAAAGATAAATAAATAAATAAAACAGGCATTATTACACAAAGAAATTACACAAATGAAGATTAAAGAAAGTGACTCAAGAGTGACTATTCTATTCAACGACTAAAGAAAGACTCGTGTCGGCTTGATGACACAGTTTCAGCAATGGTTCAGCCTAATTGCATTTTGAAGGGTATTGCTAATCCATTGCTTCATTATGTTCGAAACATGTGCCTGCTCAACAACGTAAATAACGCAATGAATGTTGTTGAACTGTCAAAATTGAAGCCATTATACTGTTACTGAGATACGCAATGACCGCGTAGGAGAAGTTCCTACAATGCATTATGATTGGCTTTTCTTTTGACTGCTAGCATGCGGAGTTGTCGTTAGCAGATGTGATTCAAAATCAATATATTTTATTTCATATAAACCTACATGGGCACTTATGAAAAGTCAGAAGCTAGGTGCACGGTTCCAATTGGTGGTTTCCGCTTCCTACGGAGAGGAACCGGCAAGAAACTCCACGGTTACTCTCTTAGAAATAATTGGTTTTTACAATGTTTTCAAATTACAGTAGGTATGGGAGGACAGCGTTGGCCTGTCAACATGTACAGGTACTTGATAAAATAAAAAATGGTCTACAGATCTAAAGTCTACAAAGATTTTAGCTTATAATTTATTTTCATAAGATCTATAAATTTACTGCTGATTATTTTGTTTCTTTTTGAAGCCATTCAAAAAAGTAGTACATATGTAGTATTGTTACAAGTAGGGAAGTTCTTAAATCAAAAACCACTTAAAGCCACTGCAAAATACCTATAATAATATCACCATATTTCTACTATAACAGAAATCTATTCCTAGTTTAGTCACTTGTGCCCAAAGCGAGTTCTTTTACACCATATTTGGGCCACAATTTGCTCTCTCGCATACATCTTACGCGTGGAAGTTCCAGGCAAAAATCCCTCACCACACCACTAAAGAAATTGCTACTCTATTTGTTGGTACGTAGAGTGGATTTTGCATTGGTGTTGTTTAAAAAATTTCAAGTATGTTATATGCCTCGAAGTAAGAAATTTCATTTGATACGATTTTGCGATTTCCTTCACTTGTTTCCCTCAGGACAGACCGTTGATTTATCAGGGAGATTTCTCGTCTTTTTTATTTGAGAAAAAATATGTATATATTTTGCGCCCCGTATTGTGTGAATATTCCGATGTCTTGTAAAATTAAAACTCGTAACGGTTATGAATTTTAAATTTTCGTGTTCTCCTTTTTCTTGATGTTTTCTTGTCTTGTCTTTGTCAAAATTTTGCGATGTGCGGGAGAGTTAATACATTATAAATCTGTCTCGTTTTGCTTGGGAAATATACACAGTATTTTGGGTACGTTTTTTTCTTGTCTTTACCGTTCGTCATAAGCCCGAAAGCCTGGCAACCAATCTTAACAAGAGGTATCGTAATACCCAGTAACTGGGTTGTAGGGGTTAGTTAGGCAATCGGTCCATGTAAAATACCTACCGGTATTTTCAGCTGCATCCATCCGGTTAGATTGGAAGCCGACCGCAACATAGTTGAGAAAAGTCTAAGCAGATGATGATGTATTTTGATCAAGAGCCTTGATTCCTCACTCATTTCTTCTTCACTTTTAAAGGCATCTAAACATTTATTGATTTTATTTGAGATTATCTTGTTTCTGTCTTTAAAGTCACATCCACGTTGAAAACGATCAAAACATGATTTATTAAGAAAATTCATACAACCTAAAGTGCAGGAGCAGTGGAGCAGAGCAATAGAGCCTAAGGAGCAGTGGTGGCCCAGTGGTAACGACCGCGACTTACGAGATGTAAGTCGTAGGTTCGAACTCTGACAAGCGCTTTAGTTTGTGTAAATTATTTCATCACCACTGCTCTCAAAACGGTGAAGGAAAACATCGTGAGGAAACCGGCATGTCCTAGAACCAAAAATTCGAAGACATGTGACATCTACCAACCCGTACTGGACCCACGTGGTGGATTACGGCCCACTCCCTCTCGCCAAGAGATGGCCTGATTCCAGTAGTGGGAACGTTATAGGCTTATTATGATTATACATAGAACCTAAACCTTCGCCAAATACAGTGAAAAACCTTAATGTTGTGTACCAATAACATTAAACTAATGTAATGTTAGTCGGACGTCCATAAACGCTAAGTCTGGGCATATTTTATAGGTCAACACCGCTCCCCGAACAACTGTACATGTGAACATAATGCCTGAAAAGACGTAACTCAAATAGTCTTTCGTAAGGTGACCATTGAATTAAGAAACTTGGGACGACTCTCCCATTTCTGTGCCTACAACGGTACAAGGGTCTTTATTCGCGTGGCTAAAATGAGAACTAACGCCGCCATTTTGTATTTTCAATATCATTTATGTGACGCCCCCCTTAAATAATAATAATACATATTTATTCAAAAACTAAAATTGGTAAATCACACTAATATTACAAAGGCGAAAGTTTGTGAGTATGTGTGTTTATATGTTTGTTACTTCTTCACGCTCAAACGGCTGGATCAATTTTGATATAATTTTGTATGGAGGTAGCTGAGTACATTATAAATCTTAGAATAATAATATAGGTATTACAAAGTATGATGCCTGTACTAGGATAATCCTGTATCACAGGTGGCATGAGTTCTACAATTACTAAAACCCTTAAAACTGAAAAGATCGTTGTACACTGCTACTAGAATCTTGAATGACATTGAAGGCGCTATTGGTAAACATTTGAGTACTTAATTGTTTTGTGCAAAGTATGAGCTCAATTGTGTGAGACTAATGAGACACGATTACTTATTCTTTGTTATAGATCAAATAAACGATGATTAAATTTAAGTGATGTTTGAACAAAAATGTATGGTTAAACAGTCGCTAATCACTACTTAACTTGGGTCCGGACTATAAATAGGCAATCCACCGGGTTTAAACCCGGTGCTTTTGGTAAACACCCGATAAATATCCAATTTTCTGAGTGTTTATGGGTGTTTATCGGGTGTTTATCAAAAGCAAAAAGTAGGTTTAATCTGTCAAGCTCCGCTTATGAGTCACAATTGATTTTCTATTGTTTCGTCGCCGATCGGCGACGCGCGCCGCTTGACCGGTTAAATCGGGTGGATTGCCCATCTATAGTCCGGACCCGTGCTTCACCTAGTTTCTCCACCTGGGTGAAGCATGGGACTAGGGTTCCGTGCTCCAACTGATGATCAGTACAGCCAAGTAATTAAGAAAAATACATAATTTAATATAAAATAATCAATAGGATTTATTTTAACACATTTTTTTCCAAAACAATGGCCCAAAGAAATTTCATTATTAATTAATAATATATAATAATAATATAATAATATATCGTTTATTTATAAAAGAGGATACATTGACAATGAATTAAAATAGCGCACAGTTGCTAATTTGCCTGAACTAGGTTGAACCTGTGCTTCAGGCTAGTAAGCGCATAAATACTTAATGTAATAAATTAACAATGAGTAAAACGTAAAAACTAAATTAAAACTTAGGTACTTAACTAAAAGTAAATAAAATAGCATGTTGGCAGTTCTATTTGCAGACAATAAGTAGGTCTTCTGTCTGTGCATAGCCGATGGTTAATAAATAATAAAGTATATTTTTTTTACAGCTACAGTAATTTAGTTTATAGATACTTAGTTTTTTATTTAATCATTTACAGGAATGGGCCTAAGAAAGTTAAAAATTAAGCAATGTTTAGCGTAAAGGGGTTTATTCTTGGGTTAGCTGTCAGTTTCATAGACTCTGCATTCTTGCTTTTTTTAATACCTGTAGAAACAGGAATTAATTGATTCGTTATGGTTAACACCTTAGGTTCGTATTGCTTTCTCTGCGGCCATGACATACATTTTTACTAGTAAAAAGAGTGCCGGTTTAATATAAATCCTTGCACATTCAAAACTGAATTAAGTGGAAGCTGCCCTACTTCTTACCTCTATTTTATTAAACTACCAAATTAGCAAGAAAAATCTTCGCTTATCTATAGACAGAACGCTTAACTGAGACGTTGCTTGAGGCAAAGCGGTGCAGGAGGGGTGTGGACTGCGGTAACGTGATGTGAGAGCTCCGTGATTCGTCAACTCTCGTAGTTCCTCCCGCACCGCGCAGCTACCTCAGGCAACGTCTCAGTTAAGCGGTCGGCCTGTAAAGCCTTGTAAGCAATTATTATAGACTCAATATAGAGGAGAAGACATAGATTTTGAGTCAGACCGTATTTGTGATTTCATTATTTTGTCATTTACCAAGAGATAAGTATTGATGACCGGTTTGATTGCATTGTTTTTCGGGCGATTTCTTTCGTGTGTCTGAAACAGATTTTGAAGAATTGGTTTACCTTCTATGGTCTGATGTGCAGACGTGATGTGATTAGACGTGGGCGGTGCTCGCGGCGGTTCACAATGAAAGAAATCTTCCCCTCTTCATCCGCGCGGAGAATGTTTTCCATGAAGCTCGAAATTAAAAAAAATCGTGTGTCCCACGCCTTTTTGTTTTGACGTTTTTGTGTAATGTTTCGAAAAAACATGCGCAGGAGACACCCCTTACTAATAAACGTACTATATCAGATGAATAGTTACACACCGATTTGTTTCTTTCAGTCATCAGTTATTGACTTTCGAAAGAAGAAGACAAAGCTTTGTGTAACTATACAGACGCTATACGTTTATTAGTAAGGGGGGTTACACTTTAGTTTTCTTAAACAGAATTTTGACAAGTCCGTAGACTTCCAAAGAAAAGGTCACTCTACTTTTACGATACCTTTTATATGTGCGATGCACCTTCATCACACAAAACTTAAGATACTTTTTCAGTAGTAACACTTCGAATAACACCTTAACACACTGCTATAAGGTTCCAATTAGCGTGGCAACCAGTTTGTGGAAAGTAAAGTTAAGTTTGTCGATCGGACAACGCATTGGACTCTAGGGTGTAGTATCCGATTATAGTCCAGCTATCTCATAGTTGTTGTTTTATATTAGAGCCGGTGTATTGTGTAGAAAATTGGGAAATATTATTATGGTTTCTTTGAAGTTAAGTTGGCTGACTTGCTGAAAATGACCTTAATGAGGTTAATATACAGCAGCATCCTTTCCCGTTTATTTTTTTTTTTAAATTTCGTGTATATCAGCTAGTATATTATAACATGGCAAATTGGCGTAGGACTGAGGAACAGAGGATCGAGGCCTGTCGGCGGAGCGGTGAATGCTTATGCGAATCCCGCACCCCCGGCCATAGGTAGAGGTGGGACACAGCGGTGGTTTTAGCCGGTATGAGTCCGGCATGCCCCTCTGTAATCCCCACGATCTATCGTGGGGATTACAGAGGGGCACTTTTTTTTTTCTCGGTGGAAATCCGCATGGACTTCCTCTAGGAAGTCCATGCGGATTTCCACCGAGAAAAAAAAAAAGTCATTTGCTAAGCAATTAATTTTAATGTCGTTTCAACTAGCTATTCACCTGTGAACCTGCTTACCGTATTACCTGGACAATAAAAAAAAATCTATTTCCAAACACATGAAACGGACTCAGCAAAATAATAATACAGGATAAGAAAGCAACTCCCAGCAGAATTTCCCCAAACATGATTTGGCCCACCCTTGAGACTACCCCCGGTCTTTGTCAGGATTACAGCCGACACAGCTGCAAAGGTATGAAATGAAATAGCTATATTTATTGTCAAGGAAAACGGCCATGGATACTTTTATTTATAAGATATACAGGATGTTTGGTGCATCGTTTGCCAAATGGAATTGACCAAAAGGAGAGGTCATTTGCTATCTACTCATTCCTTGTTACACCGGTTTTTTTAATGACTTTTTAATTTTTATTTAGAAAAATACAAGACCTCTGAATTTAAGCTTATATTTAAAAAAATAAAAAACCCCCGACTCAAACAAAAACCTCTAAAAAGTAAAATAATAATATATATTGGCCCTTTAACTTTAATATAAGTTGCAGGAAATATTTTGATCCAAGCGTCCTCACGTCGGGGGACGGCTAATGAAAATTGGAAGTTAACAGCAGTTATGTTTTCTACAATAGCTACATCCATTATTGCTGGGTTTAAGCCTCATCTGTTTGGCGTTTTCATTAGCCGTCCCCCGACATGAGGACGCTTGGATCAAAATATTTCCTGCAACTTATATTAAAGTTAAAGGGCCAATATATATTATTATTTTACTTTTTAGAGGTTTTTGTTTGAGTCGGGGGTTTTTTATTTAAATTTTTAATTTAACTTTTATTTCTTGCTTTTTAAACTTTGTAATATTATATTAGGTACTAGTAAACATGCTATACGATCGACACGTGACTCGCACAGTGAAGCTAGTTAGTTACTCGTGGTCGTTGGCGTTCATTCCATACCTACTAAGGTATTCCTCTGTGAATTCGCCATTTGTAGTGGCGGCCATTTTGGATTTGAAATTTTTAATAGTGTATAGTATTCTACTAGTCCAGCCCTTTCATTTGATACCAATATTGAGGGAATTGTGAAAAAAAAAATATAATTCGCCATTTTGTGGTGGCGGCCATCTTGGTTTTGAAATTTGTCATAGTGTTTAGTATTCTACTTGTCAAGCTCTTTCATTTGATACCCATATTGAGGGAGTTGTGAAAATATATGTAATCCGCCATTTTGTGGCGGCGGCCATCTTGGACCGATTTTCTTCAAACATAGCTAAGAACACTCGCGACTAATTCACCTTTCAAACAAAAAAAACAAAATCAAAATCGGTTCATCCGTTCGGGAGCTACGATGTAACAGACAGACACACACACACACACACACACAGACACGTCAAACTTATAACACCCCGTCGTTTTTGCGTCGGGGGTTAAAAAAGGTTATTAGTATAGCCTTCAAATTTCATTTTAATTTTTATGTTTACTCTTGTATATTTCTATTAATCTGTCAAGCTCCGCTAATGAGACACAATTGATTTTCTATTGTTTGGTCACCGATCGGTGTCCCGCGGTCCTTGAGCGGTTAAATTCAAAATTACTTGCTAATAACATCTACTTCCTTTTTAATAACTCACAAAGTCTTTGGAAAAGGAAAAATACACCTAAAACTAAACTTTAAATTGCCGTAAAAAACAGAACTAAAAGCGATCGGGATCTCCGAATTCTTTTAAAAGTTCTCTAGTCTGTCCCCTTTTTAACGGTGTGCAACATACAAAAAAAAACTCTTAATAAACTTCACTAATTCGCTAAATGTGTAATCGAGACACATCAGGCTGATATTCGATATTACGGTAAGAACATTAGTTTTCACATAAACGACATGCTTTAAGTAGGTCGATAGTGTTAACTCACTCTTACGCAGTCTCTTATCTTTTTCTGGGGTACTTACTTCCCTCGTACTTGAAAAAAAAAAATTTCTTTAGTAAGTACGATAAGACGAAGATGTCGCGCGTGCGTACGAATAGAGGAGGAAAATTTAAACATTTGTACTTAATTACAAATTTTGTTAAAATTTTCCTCCGCTATTGCGTACGCACCCGCGACATCTTTGTCTTATCGTACACGTACGTTTACACACCACTACAGTCGAGTGGTGTGTAAACGTATTTCTTTGCTTTGAAAGTGACGAAAGCCGCTTCAATGCGTTGGACTAAATCATTCCTTGTCTCAACTTCCGCGGCGTAAACAAGTTCTTTGGCCCGTCCCCAGACGTAAAAGTCTTACGGAGTCAGATCTGGGGAACGTGGAGGCCAAGGAATAGGGTCATCCCTCCCAATCCATGAGTCTGGGAATGTAACATTCAAGTACTCCCTGACGGTTAATCTCCAGTGAGCGGGACAACCGTCTTGTTGAAAAACAAACGACCGGTCTTCACTGAAAATTGGTAGCTCAAATAATAAGGGTAAGTCTGTTTGTAGAAATTCTAGATAATTATCCCCGTTGATATTGTCAGTTATGTAGTGTGGTCCAACTACATGATTCGCAATTGCTCCTGCCCTAACGTTCACACTAAATCATCTCTGGAATGACTTTTGTCTGTTTACGCGTGATTTTTGATCTTTCGCCGCCCAGTGGTGTAGATTATGAAAATTAAGCATTCCCTTTTTAGTAAATTTGGAATCATCCGTCTACAGAATTCTTTTTAAAGAGTTCGGATCATCCACGTCTGAGTGTAATAAAAAACGACAAAACTGGAAACGGCTATAATAGTCTTGATTGTCGACACCTACAATAAACAAAATACGCGTAAGAATGCATTAATACTTTCTCCCAAAGGGTGCTGGCGTACCTCAACAGCGCGGCAGCGGTCAGGTAGTGGTTTCTTAAAATTTAAGGACATTAAAACGGTCGTCCCAGGCTGAGGTGCATCTGACGCCTCCACTGCCTGGTCTACGGGAATAGTGGCCTGTCTCCTGGTATCGTTTTAGGGCATACTGCATCGACGAACGTGGTACATTAAGCACCACAGTACAACCCTTGGTCGATTAATGCTACAGCCTGTGCAACCTGTGCTGGTGTTAATGGCATTTTTATTGGTGTTGAAGCACCTTCAGTTAATCAATAAACACCACAATAATTCAATAAGCTAACCGTAAACTTTTACAACACACACATTTAAACTTGCAACTTAGTCGTTCAAGAGACACGATTCAACTTACCCTCTTGAACTAAGAGTAAAGAGTTTTTTGAACCTCATAAGAAACAATAATTAATGCGAGTATTTGCTAGATAAGCGCTTGGCCAACATTCCGGTCCGCTAAGTATAACTATTTTAACTATCTTATCTTATACCAACAATCAACCGTGCTACCTAGATACCGATAAATACTCTCTATAAATTAAAATACAATCAAATATTTTTATTTAGTAACTAGTACGTGCACCCAGCAACCATGGGACAATACAACTTTGAAGGCGATTTAGACAGTATAAATGAACGCCAACTAGAGTTCATTAATAAAGTGATTCAAGAACAAGACTTACAAGTTACTAAAGTGGTTTTCAGTCCAGTTGGAAAGGCTGGAGATAATTTCGTGGCACAAGTAAAGAGGATCAACGTAGAAGGTGACAATGGAAGCTTGAAAATGATAGTCAAAATAGCAGCTACAAACGAAATGGCTCGTAAGGCTGTGAATACTGAATTCTCGTTTAACAACGAGCATATAATGTACACAGAGGTATTACCTCAGTTAGTTCAGCTGCAGAAAGAAGCTGGGGTGCCAGAAGAAGAACAACTAAAATACGCCAAATGTTACGGATCTCTGAATGAAGCTCCTAACGAGATTATAATTTTAGAAGACCTGAATGAATTAGATTTCGTTATGCTGAACAAGTTTGAGTCCCTGACAGATGAATGTGTTAAAAGCATCTTAAATAACTTCGCCATACTCCATTCTCTTTCTTACGCGTTAAAGAAAAAAGAGCCAGAAACATTTGATCTCTTCAAAAGTAAATTAATAGATATATGGAAAATCATGGGTGAGGATCAAGAAATGATGGCTCACATGCAAATACTTCAAGCTGAAATTCTATCTGCATTTGACGACGAAGCTCATAAAAAAATTATTAGCAATAAAGTAATGAATATCTTTGAACTGGCTGTGAAGTTTTCAAAGACCGGTGACAATAGATATTCTGTTATTCAGCAAGGCGATGCCTGGACGAACAATATTATGTTCAAAGTGGTAAGTATTTCTTTTTACATATGGCTTTTTATAGGTTTTAAATTAAACAGTTCACGGATTAATATATATGTCGGAGACAGTTGTCAATTAAATTTGAGGGATAGTCAACAGAATGTTATGATTTGTTTTCTTATTAAGATTTTGCTATCAATTATTATCTAATAAATCGGAACATAATTTATTGAGTACTCAGTGTACGCGCTTATTGATTTTAGCAACTTATTTTGATAATTGTAACCGATGGTTTTGTTCAAAACAATTGATGACATGTTACTTTGATTTTAAAATGATTTACTTTGTGAAATCACTATTGTTTATTTAAGACAATTATTCTTGTTGAATTATTCGATTACTTTATAATGTGAGTCTTATTAGATTTAGCACATTTTAATGTTTTGTATCAAGTAAACACGATGACGTATTTCCGTACGCCATTTGGACAGAGTTGTTGTGGGGCGAGTGCGTAGTGGGGACAAACCTTTATAACTGAGCGCACTCGTTTGTGCTGGACAGTCAGTGACGGACAGTCAGACAGTCAGTGACAGTTAGTGAGGGTGAGTCGGTGTTCGGACTCGACTCTTGACAGAGCACTAGCTCCCGACAAACCTGTCGGTTTACTTGGGTGGCTCTGTCACTATACGAACAGTAATCGATCCTACGATTTGTTCGCAATAACTTTGTTACTGTACATAATTATTTTACTGTGTATCTAGTTGTGTCGTGTACCTACAGTGTGTGATTTGCTAGTGTCATTAATTTGTTCGTGATATTATAATTTGATTTGAACTACAAACTGTTTTTCTATTGCGCAATAACCAACACTACCCACAGTACGCCCACAGTAATTAATCAAATATGCCTGATGATAACGAGACACACTGTAACCTACTCCTGATCCGACATATATATTCATATACTCGTATATATCAAAATAAAACAAGTTTAAACCAAAGTAACAAGATATTTCTCGAGATGGCTGTCAGGCTCTCATAACTTATTAGATCTTATGAGAACTTCAGCCGGTCTCAGTTCGCGGTTCAGAAAAATCTCATCGTGAAAACTTAGGTGAAGTGAGATGTCATTACATATAATACTAGAGATTCCTATTATTGATTTGTTCTGAATAGACAGGCAGTTCACGCTATTAGCTAAATGCATCTACACAGAATTTAATACTCCGAGTCTATTTTTGCAAAAGCAGAGTGACGTATTTAATTTATTTTTTTCTTTGCAGGGAGATAACTTAGTACAATCAATCATGATTGACTACCAAATGTCAAAGACCAATAGTCCTGTGGTGGATCTCCTCTACATGATCTTCAATTGCACTGACCATGAGACCAGGTCTAAGAACTACTACAACTGGTTAGACTACTATCACGACGAATTAGACAATTCCTTATCAAACTTTGGCCTGAAAGCCAACTTTGTGTACCCTCGAGACCAGATGGACGCAGACTTGAAAAGATACGGCAAATTACTTTTTGGGCTGTCCATATTGTTAGCAAGTGTTTTGTCACGGGATTCAGCGGAAGCCGGCAAGTTTATGGAAGCCATGAATTATTCAGATCAGAGCGACGCAATGGATACAATTAAAATGGATACCTTGGCGGATGAAACTGTGGTTCGTCTCAAAAAGAGAATTGTAGGACTTATTGATAGTTTTACTGAATTCGGTTTATTGTAAAATTATAAATGAGTAAATGGTAATAAATGATTTAAAAAACACTAATGATAGCTCATCGGAACACCCAAATATTCCGAAATATTTTATTCCGATGTTCCGATTTTCAAAAGTTCGAATTTCATAATACCTAAGAATTAAAATGGCTATTATTTAATATTACGAAATTTAATTTACCGATTTTTTATAAATGCGATTTGTTTGTTTTCCGATTTTATGTTCGACTCGGGGACGTCTGTCGCCCCCCAAACACTAGGACCTGAGGTGGCGGCGCGTAGTGTTCCACGCGCGCCCCTCTTAGACGTCGCGGGCGGAGTCAAACACCTCACTCCCCCCCCTGACCTGAGGAGGCCAGCAGTGGCGGGCCGGCAACAGACGGGGGTTGCGGAAGGATCATACGTTCCCGCGACCCCTGGCGTAGGTGTGAAATGGAACATCGGGGTGGTTTTTAGTCAGTAAGAGTCTGACAGACCCCGCTGCCTATCCCAGAGCGGCGGACATCCATGAGGATTTTTCACCCCGGAAACAAAAAAAAAAAAAAAAATGGTTAGGTTACTTTAAACCCTTTACACAGAAATAGGGGACGTAGTCGACGTACGTATACGACATACGTAGACGTCGACATAGGATGCAAGAGCGAGCGAAAGACAATACAAATACCTTTACCGTGCATCGAAGTCAAGTAGTATCACAGTGAAAATCTTTCGCGGTAACGTGCATCGAAGTGTAGTGGCGTCGCAGAGACGGTCTTTCGCTGTAACGTGCATCGCAATTCGCAATTTTGTAGCATCGTATTAGCATTTATCAATATTTTGTGCGTCGAAATTCCGTATTCTACTCGTATATCTGTCTTGTATTCAGTTTTACAAGGCCTTTTTATTTCGGAATTCTAATTAATCGGAATTCGTATTTTTGATGTTTCGAATTATCATTAATTCGGCCTTTTTGTTATTCGATCTATTGAAACTCGGTATTTTGAGAATAGTAATTATAAACGTTAGGAACATTCAAATTTCGGAATCATAAAAATAGGATGAATGATAAATCGGAGTTGTTATATGAGGAATTTTGAACCATTCGGAATTACGAAAATGGGTATTTTGAAATTCGTATTTGTGACTGTCGGAAATAAAGTTTTCCGTATTTATGTAGTGTACCCTTTATCATCCTATTGCAAGGCAAGGATTTCTTAATCAAATAAAATGTATGTATGGTGTGGGTACATATTTGAATTTCGAAAATTAAAATATCGATTGTATCGTAATATCGAATATTGAATTGAATTTATTTAACTTTAAATATTTCCACGATCCCTGTATCGTTGCATGCACCCATAAGCACAATGTTTTGCATGACTTATATTATACAGGTCGGTGAAATGTAACAAATACACCGTCCAAATGTAAACAATGTCATATGAAATGTAACACAACAACATAGCGAATTTGTTTCAACCTGTGTTGTGTAAACAAGGAATTTTCGCACCGAAAACGAATTCGTTTCCCAGCAATTATTTTTGCACAAATAAACTTAGTTTGGTGTACTGAATGCGAAGATACCGAACAAATCTAGGAATATATTGAGTTGGGTCGTCTTTATCTAGACGAGGCACATAATAACACATGGAGAAAATATTAAAGTCTGAGTTGACCATGAAACGCTAACTCAGTGATAAATGCGTTCTTGGGATGTAGTAGGCAGGGGGTTGTCAGTGGCCAACAGTCCACTGCAGCTGAGTAAGAATCCAAGTATTTTTAGCAATTCACAGCGGTATTGGATTGGCCAGTTACGAAAAGATCACGTATGAGATTTATAGGACACAGTTACTGCAGCTTCAGAGTGTTGCATTTTCAAAGGTTTGCGTCTGAATGTTTGGAAGGAGACAATGGCTGAACTCTACCCATTGCTTGACATGTTCGAGGTCATTAAGGAAGAGGTTATTATAGACGAAGGCTTCATCGCAAGTTATGTCGTCTGATCAGTTCCTAAAGAAATATTAATTTATTCACTTTCACGCCTGCAACAGCAGCAGTCAACTAAATCTTCCCAAAAACGTGAATCTAAAATAACAGTATTACAAAGCAGCGTTAAATCATCAATCGTTCTAAGTATTTTCATAGCGTATCAGGCATTAATGTTTTTAAAACTTGATTATTTCCTACGTGATTACCAAAGATACCTACTCGGGTGACAAATAAAAATTATCTAATCTTAATATATCCGACCACTTTACCCCAATACAGATAAAATTTTTCTCTATAAATTATAATTCGACAGTAATTTCCACTTAGTATTACAAGTAATCATGGCACAATACAACTTTGAAGGAGATTTCGATAATATAAATGAACGCCAACTGGAGTTCATTAATAAAGTGATTCAAGAACAAGACTTACAAATTACTAAAGTGGTTTTCAGTCCAGTTGGAAAGGCTGAAGATAATTTCGTGGCACAAGTAAAGAGGATCAACGTAGAAGGTGACAATGGAAGCTTGAAAATGATTGTGAAAGGCGGATCTGGAATCGAAATCGTTCGTAAAATGACGAACACAAATTCCTTGTTCAACAATGAGTGCACTATGTATACGGAGGTATTACCTAAGCTAGTGCAGCTGCAGAAAGATGCAGGAGTGCCAGAAGAAGAACAATTAAAATACGCGAAATGTTACGGATGTTTAAATGAAGCACCTAACGAGCTTGTAATTTTGGAAGATCTAAGTGAATTAGATTTCTCTATATTAAATAAGTTTGATTCTCTGTCCGATGATTGTGTTAAAAGCATCTTAAAGAACTTCGCTATACTCCATTCTCTTTCCTACGCGTTAAAGAAAAAAGAGCCAGAAACTTTTGATCTCTTCAAAGGTAAATTGATAAATGCATGGTTACTGATGGCTGAGTTACCAGAAATGGAGTTACATATGGCACTTCTTGAAAATCAATTTATATCTATCCTTGATGACGAGGAGCATAAAAAAATTTTGAAAAATAAAGCAGTCGATATTTTTAGACTTGCAAAAAAGTTTTCAAAGGATGACAATAGATATTCAGTTATTCAACAAGGCGATGCTTGGACGAACAATGTGATGTTTAAATTCGAGGCAAGTATTTTTTTTATTTTATATAATTATACAGTGTTTCAGTCGTAGGAGAAACTCATTGATTTGAAAATTTGTCAGTTATCAATATGGCCACCGCCAAAGTACTGATTTTTATTTAAAGTTTCTTTATTTAGTATTGAGAGCAGTGATGGCCCAGTAGTATCAGCCCGAATTTCGAGTATGTAGGTCGTGAGTTCGAACCCTCTGGTAGGCACTTTACTTTGCACATTTAATTTCATCACCACTGCTCTCAAA
The DNA here is from genome assembly GCA_945859645.1 of Amphipoea oculea. Classification (NCBI taxonomy): domain Eukaryota; kingdom Metazoa; phylum Arthropoda; class Insecta; order Lepidoptera; family Noctuidae; genus Amphipoea; species Amphipoea oculea. Next base: position 16,436,801 of record OX243865.1, on the reverse strand, counting down.
ACGGTGGAAGAAAACATCATGAGGAAACCGGTATGCTTTAGAACTAAAAATTCGAAGACGTGACATCCACCAACCGGTGCTGGACCCACGTGGTGGATTATGGCCCACTCTGGCCCCTATGGACATAGGCGTGCAAGAGGAAAGCCTATTGCACGCCATTCAACTCGATTTTTGGCAACTCTCATCCAGCTGCTGCCAGCCAACCTGCGAAGATCGTCATTCCACTTAGCTTGAGGGCATCCCACCTTCCGTTTGCCGATTCACGGTCTCCACCCTCCTCAGCTCATCTCAGCAGTGACAGTGACCGAGTGATAACATTATAGGATGATTATGCTGTATTCAGTATTCTATATTACATATTTTATGCAAAGTCTTCGACTATATGTACGAAGGCGAAGCCACTGGCACGATATATTTTGAATTCCTATTAGATATTCTAAAAACTTGTATGTCTGCACAAGTTGGTGTACTAGCTAAAACAATGTCGCTTATGTATGTTTTACTTTGTTTTCAGGGAGATCAATTAGTACAATCAATCATGATTGACTACCAAGCATCGAAGATCGGCAGTCCAGCGGTGGATCTCCTCTACATGATCTTCAACTGCACTGACCATGAGGCCAGGTCTAAGAACTACTACAACTGGTTAGACTACTATCACACCGAATTAGACAATTCCTTATCGAACTTTGGCCTGAAAGCCAACTTTGTGTACCCTCGAGATCAGTTGGACGCAGACTTAAAAAGATACGGCAAGTTACTTTTTGGTTTCAGCCTTTTGCTAACTAATGTGTTGATGAGAGACTCTAAAGAAGCTGGTGAAATGATGAACACCTTAAAGGATGATGGCTTTGATGAAGCCATGGAATCAATGAAAATAGAAGGCCTGCAGGGTGATACAATATTCCGTCTTAAAAATAGAATTGTAGGACTTATTGATAGTTTCACAGAATTCGGTTTGTTGTAAAACGACGAAAGAGTTAAGTATCAGAATATTTTTTTATTTATAAATTATTTTACTGTATTAAACCTTTGCCTGCAGTGGAATACTGCAGGGCATTGGTTTTTGGTTCAAAAAAGAATACCTGTTTATTGTTTTTTTCCTTTTTTTTTTCTTGTTACTCATTGGTGTCTTCGGTTACTACGTACAAACGCCAGCATATCAACCTACCCGAAACTGTCAAATTTTCCCAATCGACTTTGAACCTTATGCTTTAGCGACAATGTTGAAAATGCATTAAAGAAATTTGACAGATTGTAGTAGCTTGATATGTTGGCGTCTGTATTTTGTTTAGCCTATACTGTGCTACTACTTTTTGTACAATCTATTTATTTTCTATACTAGTCCGTTATCTATATAATATAATATAATTATAATAATATAAAATTCAAAGTCCTGACTGACTGATATATCAACGCACAGCCTAAACCACTGGTCTTGGAGACATGAAATTTGGAGGGTGTGTTCTTTGTGAAGAGTAGGTATCCACTAAGAAAGGAAAATTCCACCCCTAAGAGGGTAAATGGGGGGGGGGTGAAATTTCACGCGGCCGAAGTCGAGGGCAGAAGCTAGTGTTAGGTAACTTGCAAAACAAAATAGATTTTCTCAACTCTAACTTCAAGTAAAAAAACTATCAGTCGTTGACCTCCAACAAAACCATCAAATCATGTTATTTTTTATTTTATCGTGTTTGTATATTGATACCCGTTACGACTGCAGTTTCGCTAGCTAATTTATTCTGACGAGATCTTCAGCTGAAGAGATTACGGAACTTACTTCAATGTTTGGGCAGTAATCGAACAATTTACAGAATTGGTAAAATAATAATGGAATTATATTCAAGGCCTGTTTCACCAGCTCCGGATACGTCATATCCAACTTACTCGTATTTAGCAAACGTTAAAGATTGAAACTGACCATGATTGAAACTGGAAGGAAACTGTGAAAGAGCGTATAAATAAAAACAATTAAATTATCTGACATTTACTCAAGATCGAAAAGACAAATATTGTCATAAATTAGAAAAAATAATAATGTTTCAATTAAAACACTAGGTAGTTATTATAAAAATGAAAGTTGATTTTCTGTGTTTTTATTTTTTATAATAGAACCTGTAACAAAGGATAATGCACAGATACATGCAATTATTACATAGATACACAAGGGTACATAAGTTGTTTTACGTGTGCTCCTTCAATTATATAGGAGACCACAACATGCACAAGACTTACAACTAGGTAGAAACCAAGGCTATTAAAGAGAAACCTAAATTCTTTTCTTTTCACATTATATATGTCGCAGCCAACTAGTTAGAAGAGCAGCTAGAAGAGCAGTGGTGGCCCAGTGGTATCAGCCGCGACTTACAAGTTGTAGGTCGTAGGTTCGAACCCAGACAGGCGCTTTACTTTGTGTAAATTATTTCATCACCACTGCTCTCAAAACGGTGAAGGAAAACATCGTGAGGAAACCGGCATGTCCTAGAACCAAAAAATTCGAAGACATGTGACATCCACCAACCCGCACTGGGCCCGCGTGGTGGATTACGGCCCACTCCCTCTCACAGAGAGGAGGCCTGTGTCCCAGCAGTGGGAACGTTATAGGCTGATTATGTGTGATTATGTAGCCAACTAGTTAAATTAGCCGTTCAGTTCCGTAAACGGCGCCGTTCAACTAGCGGCCTAAATGATATTTCTTTTATTTTCTTTTATTTTGACAGGCCTGATGGTCTAGTGGTTAGTGACCCTGACTGCTATGCCGGAGGTCGTGGGTTCGATTCCCACCCAGGACAAATGTTTGTGTGATGAGCACGATCATTTGTTCTGTGTCTGGGTGTAATTTATCTATAATATGTATGTATTTAGAAATATATAAGCATGTTTATCAGTTGTCTAGTACCCATAACACAAGCTCTGCTTAGCTTGGGACTAGATGGCGTTGTGTGATAGTTGTGGAATATTATTATTATTTATTATTATTATTTCGCCAATTCATCTAATACAACATTTAATGAATTGGCTGGCTGATGGCCGTTTATACAAAATTGTTTCTAACCTCAAATCAGATAAAAATTAAAAACGAAACGTTAATATGGGTGATTGACAATCAAATCTGTATCAGTATGTCCAGTATATTGTCTGTGTGTGGTGTAAAATGTCGTGCAAAACCGATGAAACGGAACGTAAATAAAAACTACGCCATTTGCGTCTTGTGTCAGTGTCATTATGAATGTTTAGTTGTTTTATTTGTTTTAAATCACACCTATGGTTATAATAGGTCGAATCTGTCCCAAAACCGAATCGGGGCACCTCAACTCCACGTAGTCTTTTACCTGCTACCCCAAAATTGTATATAAAAATCCGGAGGCGCGGAGGGAGAGCAGCCCCCGCCCGCTGTAAGGGCGAAGGGGCTGCACTTCCTGCAGCGCCGGAGACGTTGCAGAAGCAAATCAAGCAACTTTGTTTTGACAACAAGTGTTTTGAGGTTACGTTGTCGACGTCGTATTGACAGATTGGATTTCAGCGCCAGGCGGCAGAAAATGGAACTTAATTTAAAGTCTGGGCTAGGCAGGTAGTTAAACGTCATTGATCCAAGTAATTTGCCTAGCTGTTTGATTGAATGGCTAAATATAATTCGGGCAGCTAGATGAACGGCGTCGTTAAGTTAAAAGGCTAGCTAGTTAACTGAACGGCTAATTTAACCAGTTGGCTGCGACACATATACGAAATAACAGGTTAAAAAAACATACTCTCTTGAACATCAACATTGACATTCCTTTCGTTCGTTGTTATTGGACTGTTCCAACCAAGCAACCTCAACATCTTTCAATCTCACATAATTAGATTGCTGTCTCATCTTTCACGAATTATGCTGTAAACTTCGGTCTTACGAAAAGGAGATGTCCAATAAATGTATGGGGCTTGGTACTAAAATAATTGAAAATTTAAACAGCCTTCTGAGCTATATAGGCTGAAAGAGGGTAATTATCTTGATGTCATTAGGCATTTTTTTTTTACAGCCGCCCGTTTTCTTTAAACAAGTGTTGAAAAATAAAATGCTGGCATTACGAACTAAAGTTCATTTTTTAATCTCAGAGACTAATCTGACAGGTGTAATGTCAAACTTCTATACTAAAAAAACGAAAACACAAAAGACTTCAATGTCAGATTAGTCTCTGGGATTAAAAAACGAACTATACAAAAATTATTTATGTTTTAGGGTTGGCAGTCCTGTGCCAAATGACGTGACAATGACAATATTGACTCCAGTTAAAAACGCCAGTGGTAGGTGTTTTTTTTATTTCAACGTCATTCGTACATTTACAGATTTTGACCATTTTTCGACACGTTTTGACATTGCATTGTCATGATATCAATTTTTTTGCCTCAATTCTGGAGCTAAAATTAAAATAAAATCTCAAAGTATTTAATAGATACGGAAAGTTTAGCCACGTCATTTAAAATAATTATATTGCATAGAAATGAATAAATAAAGGCTATGTGCGTTTTTTTTGTACTGAAACATTTTTCACATTTTCACAAAAACAAGCACTTGAAAAAATAATATCTAACTATTATCGAGTAGCATAATAAATAAGCTTTCTAATAAGGTACATCACATTAGCGTTTTAAAATCTTCGGAATATTATACCACTCTTGACCTCTCTTTTCAAATGAGTATGCCCTGCAAAGATTTTTCTAGATTTACCCACCACTAAGGACGATTCAAAATAAGTAAGAAACAAGTTGTTAAACAAGAGTATTGATTACCCAATCATCCCAATGTAAGATTAATTTTATGGGCTCCCATTATATTAACAGCGTATTGTTAAAACGTTAAAATGAATAATAGCATTGATGTCATATACAATTAAACAAACAACAATATTCACACTTTACAGCAGACCAAAGGTGGTAAAACTGTCAATCAATCCAATGAGCCTTTTCTTAAAGAGAGACATAGTATCAACGTGCCAATCACTCATTGAATCAACCATATCCTCCATTTTCCCACTTCCTATCGCTTCCTTCAATTTACCAGCCTCTTCTGGTCTTATTGTGAGTGCACCAGACATGAGAATAGCGCATCCAAAGCCTAGCTTGCCGTATCTTTTCAAATCAGCGTCCAACTGGTCTCTTGGGTAAACGTAGTTGGCTTTCAGGCCAAAGTTGGACAAGGATTTGTTAAGTTCGTCGTGGTAGTAGTCTATCCAGTCGTAGAAGTTCGTAATTCTAGTTTCATGGTCGGTGCAGTTGAAGATCAAGTAGAGAAGATCGTAGACTGGGCTGAAGTTCTTAGATTGTTGATAATCGATTAACATTGACTGTTTCAAGGTCTCCCCCTGGAAATACAAAACGAAAACATGTTACTAAAAGGGCTTTCGATAACAGAACTGTTCTGCGCTATTCTAATAGGTAAGTCACTAGTATTGCAATCTTCATATCATTATCATCTTTTGTAAGTATGTGTAATTGTATAACAGGGCAAAATATTTATATGTTTTGTATGTAATGGCTGTGTAGTCACTTTACTTTACGGCCCATTAATTGAATGATTGAGGATGTATGACGCATCAACGGGATATGGGAAACATGGGTGTCAAAGACATCTCTGTCGTACCGGGAGCGCTATCTACCATTATTGCATTTATTGATAATTTCAGATAAATATTATTTTATGTATTTACAATCGTTTACTATCTGCCGCGGGCCCGGATCCAAATCGATAAGATAGTGCTAATGTTGTAAATGCAATAAAATATTTAAAATACTTGCCTCAAACTTGAACATAATATTGTTGGTCCAACAATCACCATGTTGAATCACTGCATATCGGCTACCATTTTCAAATTTCGCCATTTTGACGGCATTAACTATAACATCGCTGACTTTGTTTTTCACGATGTTCTTATGCTCCGGGTCATCGAGTATTTGAAGAGCAAGATTTTCAATTAGATAGAAATAAGCTAGTTGTTCGGGACTTGCTTGTGTCAAGGCTCCCAACATATCCTGCATATTGTCCTTGAAATTATCATATGTTTCGGGTTCTTTGCTCTTCAATACATAAGAAAGTGAATGGTATATAGCTAGATTTTTTAACACACTAGTCATATATTCATCAGAGAGGGATTCAAATCGGTCCAGCATGCCAAAACCTGATGCTTTCAGATCTTCTATCAGGATAACTTCATGAGGTGCTTCAAGATTCGTTCCGTAACATTTTGGGAATTTCAATAGGTCTTCTTCCGGTACCTCAGCTTGCTTCTGTAGTTGCAGCATCTTTGGTAGGATCTCTGTATACATCAGATGCTCATTATTGAACATGAGGACAACGCCCATCATATTCCGAATGAGTTCGAACGATGGCGCTATTTTAGCAATCATCGAAAAGTTTCCATTTTCTCCTATGACGATTCTTTTCACGTTTGCTCCATAATTGTCAGCTGCTCCTCCAACAGCCTCGATGGTAACTTTGCAGTCATTAAAACCTTCTTGTTCAATCACTTTTTTTATGTATTCTAACTGGCCTTCAGTTATATTTTCAATTTCACCTTCAAACTTGTGTTGTGCCATGATAGTCTTATGAGGTAAACTTTGTAAAACTGTAGTGGTATAACTTCGTTGCGTTATATAGGTGCAAGGTTATCTGCAAGATAATTCAGGGCTTAGAATAAACAATCGCACATTGCGATGTGCGATTGTTTATATGATTAGAGGTAGATAGAGGATAGAGGTAATAATAACGAGACATGACAGGTATGTTGATGTATTTTTTTCCTAAGAAACATCTGCGTCCAAGGAGAAGGCAACGAGATAGTAAAAAACTTTTTAACAAAAAATTAAACCGCCGAAAAAACTGAAAAGCAAAAAATAATAAACCTTTTATATTTAACCTTAATAACCAAGTTCTTAAACTAATGTAAGTATTTTTTTTTTCCAAATTTATATGGGACCAACTTCAGGGTATATATGTATATACCTTTTCCAATAGAAAATACGTCGACTTGAGAACCTCCTCCGTTTTTTCGTCGGTTAAAAATAAAATAATTGATTGTGTGATCGATTATCATTTTAGATTATAAAAACAAAAAAACAAGACATAAAACGGTATTGAGAACTAAACAAAATACAAAAGCGTGACGTAACAAACATCGATTTTGATAAACACAAATTTTAAACCAATCCACATAAACAAAGTACCTAGTTCAACTTCACAATAACAGCATCTAAAATAGAAATGACTGCACACATTTCATGGTCGTTTGTAACCGGCTTCAAAAAATGAGGAGGTTATGTATTCAGCGAGTACCTTTTTGAAGTGAAACTTCTTTAGGCGCGCTTGACTTGGGGAGTAAACTGGCGAATGCGTTACGAAAACGTGTGATCGCGAGTAGGGAAGGTACGTAAAAAATAGCTGGAAATACCTGGTGTAAAAACCCGGTCCCGGTCGCATAAATATGCGACCGGGTTTTTACACCAGGTATTTGCTTCCAAGTACGCACACCGGGTACCGACTCAAAGTACTTGCAAGACTATTAAGTATCTTATACGGCTACTCGCTCAAATACGTAGGTACTCAACCGCGTCAGTTTTCGCAAATGCGATCATGCTCCTTTTGGAACAATTTCGTATGCAAGTACTTTTTACCGACTTCACAAAAAGGAGGAGGTACTATGTTCGGCTGTTTGTATGTTTTCTTTTTTTTGTATGTTTGTTCATCGAATACTCCGCTAATTGTCGACGGATTTTCAAAATTCTTTTTTTGTTCCAAAGTAGATAGTTTTGAGGTGGTCCCACTGTCACCAAGTTAGGATCTGATGATGGGATCTTAGAGTAATCGAGGGCAACCTTTAAATTTTATAGGCTCATTTATTGTTTTTCGCATATTTTACGAAGTATCTTGTGTATTTGCGTATGGTTGTCACCATCTCAGGTAGCTGGGCTGATGATGGAAGTTACAACTCCTTAACAGTAAGAAGTTACTCGAACAGGCAAGGACTGTTTTAGTCAATTGTTTTGATGTTTGATAGGGCATTTGCCACATTTGGTCTCATGATCATCAAGTCATGACCTGATGCTGCAGTCAGGATAGTCTGCAGAGTACCTAACTCCTCGACAACTAACAGCAGATATATCGTGTTAAGGCTCATTGAAAAGGGCTCGATGTGTGGATAAACGTACTGTTAATGAGGAACACCGAAGTACATAAAGACCTGATGCTGAAGCCAGGAGCATTAGAAAAAGTACCAACCTTGAAATTACAGCACCGTAGTCGTGTTTGGGCTCATTTTAAACAGGACTAAATTTTAAGTTCAATGCAATGTTGACAAGTCTGGCCTGATGCTGCAGCCAGGATTATCAGCATCTAGTCTAAAAACATCAGGGCAGGATTTGATGATGGCATCCTGGAGAAATCGAAGGAACTCTTCAAATATTATAGGCACACCTATAGCGATTTGGGTATTTTTTATAGTAACTCGTGCATTTGCTCTCGGAAAGCACTATTTGGTGATGTGGAACTGATGATGAAGATCACAGATGGCCACCGGAACTACTCAATAATATCTAAGTATTTCACGGGTTGCGATTCGATTACTTTAATATGGTTGCTAAGCAATTTATGCTCGTCACAATGTAAATGGTGATACGGAGCTGATGGTGGATCTGGAGAACTCCTCAACAATTATCTTCCCTGTATCGGGAAAAGCAATATTTTGTTTGTAAAAGGCGATGATCACTAGGCTATTGTAACTTAGATAAATTATAAGCAGACCCACTAAAAAGCGTGAAATAAAAACGTTTTAAGAAAAAAGAAAAACCGACTTTCAAAAAAACACTACAAAGTGAAAAATATCTTTAATTTCGGAAGTCGGTGGCAAAAAACTAAAATAAAGATCCAAAGACACCGACTTCCGAAATTAAAGTTATTTTTCACTTTGTAAAGTTTTTTTTGGAAGTCGGTTTTTTTTTCTTAAAAGTTTTTTTTACTTTAATGGTTTGCAAGTACTTATTTGTAAACGCGATTTTGCTCCTTATTTATTCGAAGTCATTGATCAATTTCCTATGCAAGTAGTTTTACTTCTAACGGGGCTTTTGAATACGCGATTGTATTTCTTATCTGTATGAAGTTATGGATCAGTTTTCTATGCAGATAGAAAATACTTGAAAGTATCTCGCTCCGTCGTGCCTCGACGCTCGAGTACGTAGGTACTCAAATAGTTCAACAACCGCGTTTGTTATCGCAAATGCGATCATACTCCTTATCAGTAAGAGCACAGAATACTTAATAGTACTACGTACAGAAAGGACACTCCCTTCCTCGCCCTCATATCAGATACCGCACCTCACCCCGCACTTCGAGGTATTCGTCGCCGACTCTTTAGCAAGGCGCTCGCGAACCGCAGCGCTGTATTGCTGACACACAATTATGCGATTTAAAAGTTTTATTTGAGTTTTAATCACGATGGTTGGATATTGTGATGCTTTTCCGAATTCGTATTTACATATACTGTTTGTATGATTTCGCATTTTTAATAACATGCGATTTAATAACCCATTATTTACAGAAAATTCATTTAAACTAAACTATTTTAGTGTTTTTATTTCATTACGAACCCGTCTATATAAATAAACAATTGAACTACTTGGTCACTTCATAATAATGCACACGTTCGGGCAGCGCCGCCGCCGACGTCGTTCGGTTCCCCGACACAAATTGCTTTCCGCGCCATTTTTTTTTACGCTACTAGATTTCACGCACACATTTGCACGTATACAAACGTCATTTGTTTATGTAGTAGTAATAGGTAATTATTTTGCGAGCGTTGTATGGAGTGTCCGAGGTGTGGTAAGAGTCTACGGAACAATTTCGTATGCAAGTATTTTTACTTTAATGGTTTGTAAAAGTATTTATTTGTAAACGCGATTGTGCTCCTTATTTATAGGAATTCACGGATCAATTTCCTATGCAAGTACTTTTTACTTCCAACAGGGCTTTTGTTTGATTACGCGATTGTACTTCTTATTTGTATGAAGTTATGGATCAGTTTTCGATGCAGATAGAAAATACTTGAAAGTATCTCGAGCCCTGGTTTTAGGCCCTGGTTTCTTAAGGTGGACGTACTTGGAAGCCCTGGTACTCGATTTTGCAAGTACGACCCATGTCTAAGGGCTACGGGCGAGGCGAACGGGAGTTGAGTGGGGGATATAAGCAAGAGAAAGCAGTGCGCGCGCACATTTTCTTTCTCTCTTCCTCTAATAGCCAAATACGTTTGAAGTTTCACTTCAGTCGTGTGGTCATAAGCACACTCGGTTTTTTTTTTCATTTATTTACATCAATTTCTCCGTGATTACTAGCCTGATTTAATAATAATACTCAATACTCAATTCTTTATTGCATTCCACAATACTTTTGGCAAATATTTATTACCTAAGCCTACAGGCTTAGGTGGTAAATGTTTGCCAAAAGAAACAATCATGGACCCTGCCGGGCACAGCAAAAGAAAGATATGTGGAGAAGAGGACAACACACAATAACAAAAACAAGATTATTCATCAAAAAGTAAATATACAATGTGACGGATTCGGTGAGCCACATACTAAGCATCGCTTGTATCTTGTGGTATTATGTTATTCTTTTTTATCTAGTAGACAAAGATCGCGAGGTCGTCCAATTACTTTTTGAAGTGAAACTTCTTTAGGCGCGCTTGACTTGGGGAGTAAACTGGCGAATGCGTTACGAAAACGTGTGATCGCGAGTAGGGAAGGTACGTAAAAAATAGCTGGAAATACCTGGTGTAAAAACCCGGTCCCGGTCGCATAAATATGCGACCGGGTTTTTACACCAGGTATTTGCTTCCAAGTACGCACACCGGGTACCGACTCAAAGTACTTGCAAGACTATTAAGTATCTTATACGGCTACTCGCTCAAATACGTAGGTACTCAACCGCGTCAGTTTTCGCAAATGCGATCATGCTCCTTTTGGAACAATTTCGTATGCAAGTACTTTTTACCGACTTCACAAAAAGGAGGAGGTACTATGTTCGGCTGTTTGTATGTTTTCTTTTTTTTGTATGTTTGTTCATCGAATACTCCGCTAATTGTCGACGGATTTTCAAAATTCTTTTTTTGTTCCAAAGTAGATAGTTTTGAGGTGGTCCCACTGTCACCAAGTTAGGATCTGATGATGGGATCTTAGAGTAATCGAGGGCAACCTTTAAATTTTATAGGCTCATTTATTGTTTTTCGCATATTTTACGAAGTATCTTGTGTATTTGCGTATGGTTGTCACCATCTCAGGTAGCTGGGCTGATGATGGAAGTTACAACTCCTTAACAGTAAGAAGTTACTCGAACAGGCAAGGACTGTTTTAGTCAATTGTTTTGATGTTTGATAGGGCATTTGCCACATTTGGTCTCATGATCATCAAGTCATGACCTGATGCTGCAGTCAGGATAGTCTGCAGAGTACCTAACTCCTCGACAACTAACAGCAGATATATCGTGTTAAGGCTCATTGAAAAGGGCTCGATGTGTGGATAAACGTACTGTTAATGAGGAACACCGAAGTACATAAAGACCTGATGCTGAAGCCAGGAGCATTAGAAAAAGTACCAACCTTGAAATTACAGCACCGTAGTCGTGTTTGGGCTCATTTTAAACAGGACTAAATTTTAAGTTCAATGCAATGTTGACAAGTCTGGCCTGATGCTGCAGCCAGGATTATCAGCATCTAGTCTAAAAACATCAGGGCAGGATTTGATGATGGCATCCTGGAGAAATCGAAGGAACTCTTCAAATATTATAGGCACACCTATAGCGATTTGGGTATTTTTTATAGTAACTCGTGCATTTGCTCTCGGAAAGCACTATTTGGTGATGTGGAACTGATGATGAAGATCACAGATGGCCACCGGAACTACTCAATAATATCTAAGTATTTCACGGGTTGCGATTCGATTACTTTAATATGGTTGCTAAGCAATTTATGCTCGTCACAATGTAAATGGTGATACGGAGCTGATGGTGGATCTGGAGAACTCCTCAACAATTATCTTCCCTGTATCGGGAAAAGCAATATTTTGTTTGTAAAAGGCGATGATCACTAGGCTATTGTAACTTAGATAAATTATAAGCAGACCCACTAAAAAGCGTGAAATAAAAACGTTTTAAGAAAAAAGAAAAACCGACTTTCAAAAAAACACTACAAAGTGAAAAATATCTTTAATTTCGGAAGTCGGTGGCAAAAAACTAAAATAAAGATCCAAAGACACCGACTTCCGAAATTAAAGTTATTTTTCACTTTGTAAAGTTTTTTTTGGAAGTCGGTTTTTTTTTCTTAAAAGTTTTTTTTACTTTAATGGTTTGCAAGTACTTATTTGTAAACGCGATTTTGCTCCTTATTTATTCGAAGTCATTGATCAATTTCCTATGCAAGTAGTTTTACTTCTAACGGGGCTTTTGAATACGCGATTGTATTTCTTATCTGTATGAAGTTATGGATCAGTTTTCTATGCAGATAGAAAATACTTGAAAGTATCTCGCTCCGTCGTGCCTCGACGCTCGAGTACGTAGGTACTCAAATAGTTCAACAACCGCGTTTGTTATCGCAAATGCGATCATACTCCTTATCAGTAAGAGCACAGAATACTTAATAGTACTACGTACAGAAAGGACACTCCCTTCCTCGCCCTCATATCAGATACCGCACCTCACCCCGCACTTCGAGGTATTCGTCGCCGACTCTTTAGCAAGGCGCTCGCGAACCGCAGCGCTGTATTGCTGACACACAATTATGCGATTTAAAAGTTTTATTTGAGTTTTAATCACGATGGTTGGATATTGTGATGCTTTTCCGAATTCGTATTTACATATACTGTCTGTATGATTTCGCATTTTTAATAACATGCGATTTAATAACCCATTATTTACAGAAAATTCATTTAAACTAAACTATTTTAGTGTTTTTATTTCATTACGAACCCGTCTATATAAATAAACAATTGAACTACTTGGTCACTTCATAATAATGCACACGTTCGGGCAGCGCCGCCGCCGACGTCGTTCGGTTCCCCGACACAAATTGCTTTCCGCGCCATTTTTTTTTACGCTACTAGATTTCACGCACACATTTGCACGTATACAAACGTCATTTGTTTATGTAGTAGTAATAGGTAATTATTTTGCGAGCGTTGTATGGAGTGTCCGAGGTGTGGTAAGAGTCTACGGAACAATTTCGTATGCAAGTATTTTTACTTTAATGGTTTGTAAAAGTATTTATTTGTAAACGCGATTGTGCTCCTTATTTATAGGAATTCACGGATCAATTTCCTATGCAAGTACTTTTTACTTCCAACAGGGCTTTTGTTTGATTACGCGATTGTACTTCTTATTTGTATGAAGTTATGGATCAGTTTTCGATGCAGATAGAAAATACTTGAAAGTATCTCGAGCCCTGGTCTTAGGCCCTGGTTTCTTAAGGTGGACGTACTTGGAAGCCCTGGTACTCGATTTTGCAAGTACGACCCATGTCTAAGGGCTACGGGCGAGGCGAACGGGAGTTGAGTGGGGGATATAAGCAAGAGAAAGCAGTGCGCGCGCACATTTTCTTTCTCTCTTCCTCTAATAGCCAAATACGTTTGAAGTTTCACTTCAGTCGTGTGGTCATAAGCACACTCGGTTTTTTTTTAACTTTGCTTGAACTGTTTTTGAGTTAGCTTAAATAATACCTACGTATTTAATCCTACCACTGTTGTTTACATAGCAAGTAGTGGTATATACGAATTAGTGTTGGGTCACAACTACAAAAAGTGAAAAAAAAAAAAAAAAAGATGGGTTGCACTCCGGGAGTGCCGGCAGAAGTGAAAACTTGAATATTAACGTTGAAATAAATCAATTATTAATTGAATTAATATAACTAAGTTTTTTTCACTATTTCTGCGTCACTTTTTTCATTAATCGATGCACTTTGTTCAATTTCCATTTTTAGGGTTCCGTAGCCAAATGGCAAAAAACGGAACCCTTATGTATTCGTCATGTCTGTCTGTCTGTCTGTCCGTCCGTCCGTCCGTATGTCACAGCCACTTTTTTTCGAAACTATAAGAACTATACTGTTGAAACTTGGTAAGTAGATGTATTCTGTGAACCGCAGTAAGATTTTCACACAAAAATAGAAAAAAAACAATAAATTTTGGGGTTCCCCATACTTACAACTGAAACTCAAAAATGATATTGAGGTTTCTAATATCATTTTTTTCTGAACTGAATAGTTTGCGCGAGAGACACTTCCAAATTGGTAAAATGTGTCCCCCCCCCCTCTAACTTCTAAAATAAGAGAATGATACAATTAAAAAAAAATATATAATGTACAGTCGCCAGCAAAATTGCATGGGTACCTTAGTGTCTATTTTCCCGTGAACGTTTGAATTCAAGTTTTCGAAAATAAACTAGATGGCGTTGGTTTCTTCACAACTATGACTAATTTACGAAACGTAAGTAAGGAGTTAGGAAGAAACGAAGGAATTACAAGGCTAATACATTTATCTAATTGTTACATTACAATTACCAGCATACGTAGCTTAAATGATAAAAATAATAATAGAAACCGATAGGAATATATTTAGTAAGCTAACTAGTGGGTATTTTAATAATTAATTTAATATTCGAATTGGTAGGTAGTTACTTAGCAACAGGAAAAAGAGCAGATTCATCGCAGGTAAACAGGCTCGCCTTGTGGGCTCGCAAAAAAAAGGCACTATAAAAAATTATAGAGGTTTATTTCTTACAGTTTATTATTCAAATTTAATAGTCAGTTTATTAAATATTATAGGTATAATATTATGAAGTTATTGAGGCGATAGCTTAAGTATTCGTTTCCAAAATCGGAAAGAGGATTGAAGCTTATGTAACCTCAATAAAAACAAACCGGAGACCAGGTTATTTTATTACAAAGGTCAAACGGATTAAATGGATACTAAATAAGTAGGCTAAAACTACAAAATTGCACAAAAACATATCAAATGGTTAGTAGGCAACATAAAAAACTAAAAACTATGTTGTTTAAACTTAAAGTGTTCATAACTTTATAAATTATTAAAAATACGTAAGTTATAGTTTATACACACATAACCAGGTCTCCAGTCAATATAAATAATATTATCTAAGTATAATTATTTAGCTCGTAGCTACGTAACCACTTGTGTATCGCGTATTATTTCGACGCCACAAACATAAGCGTCCGTGTTCATTGGACTTAAAAAGTTTTTTCATCTGTGAAGATGACATTACTCCAATCGAAGTTTATGTGATCCAAAGCGAACTGTAATCTTGGGTCAGTGGGTCGTCTTTTTATGGTTTTCCGTGAGCAAGGGTTTCACAGCATGCCTCCGCGGCACAAGTTTTGACGCGGCTCCGTGTCAAAACTTGTGTCAAATAAACCAGCATAGTGGTTCGGCGGCAGAAATCCATTTTCTTCATACTGCCTTATCATGGTTTGATGCTGCAATGTGTTTTATAAGTCGTGGTCTACCAGTTCTTTGATGGTGTTTCAAAGAACCCTCCTCTTCAAATTGTCATACTCAAAGAACAACTGTTTTTCTCTGCAACAATAAAACAGAAATATATAATACCCAATAATGATTATTATGTAGTATAGTAACAAAAATTTAATGCAGTTTTTAATATAAAAGTGTAAAAATAAAACTACTTACGTTTACACCGGTCTCTGGCTATTTCTGACAAGTTTTTGGCTTGATTATTCAAAGCAATTATTTGAGCTCTTGTAACGAAATCAATATTATAACTCATGCTCGTTTTGGTAAAATAAGTAATCCGCCTGATCATAAAAACTGAACAAAAGGCACTCGAACGAGGTAATCGAAATGAACTTAGCGAACGATCAATTGAGCTGTCATAAATCTTCGATCTAAGTATTATTCATACCACCTACCAATTATTTATAAATCCATATTTAACCTACCCTCTCAAGTTTGAAAACTAAAACTTAGAAAATCAGATGCCTACCTACTTATAAATTGATATTCAATTTTAACATAGTAGGTTAATAATTAGGGTCAATTTTATTTAAAAGAAACTATTAATTATAAATTGTTTGAAGAGACAAAAAGAAACTGCAGAAATAGTTTATCATTTAAAGCAAAGCAACGCCATCTAATAACAGCATAATTCAATTTTGTTAGTCGTTAACTGGTTTTACGCTAGATGGCGTCATTTCTCGCTTCATACGATTTTGTTTCTGTACAACCCATGCACTTTTGCAGCCTACTGTACATTACCATGTAAACTTCCACCGAAAATTGGTTTGAACGAGATCTAGTAAGTAGTTTTTTTTTAATACGTCATAAATCGAAAACCGCAATTTACCTTTCACAAAGTTACAACGAACTACAAGAACTTTTATATTATGTTACTTGCTGCTACGGAACCCTTCATGGGCGAGTCCGACTCGCACTTGGCCGGTTTTTTGAAACAAAAGTGTTTCAAAAAACCGGCCAAGTGCGAGTGCGAGATATACAAGAATTTTACGAATACACAGCAGTGTGGCTACTACACAGACGGTCGAGCCATCAGCTGTCCATCCATCCATCCATCCACGTCCACGTCCGCGTCCACCATCACCGTCACCATCACCGTCACCGTCACCGTCACTGTCACCGTCACCGTCACCGTCACCGTCACCGTCACCATCACCGTCACCGTCACCGTCATCGCCACCGCCGCCGTCACCGTCACCGTCACCGTCACCGTCACCGTCACCGTCACCGTCACCGTCACCGTCACCGTCACCGTCACCGCCACCGCCACCGCCACCGCCACCGTCACCGTCACCGTCACCGTCACCGTCACCGTCACCGTCACCGTCACCGTCACCGTCACCGTCACCGTCACCGTCACCGTCACCGTCACCGTCACCGTCACCGTCACCGTCACCGTCACCGTCACCGTCACCGTCACCGTCACCGTCACCGTCACCGTCACCGTCACCGTCACCGTCACCGTCACCGTCACCGTCACCGTCACCGTCACCGTCACCGTCACCGTCACCGTCACCGTCCGTCCGTCCGTCCGTCCGTCCGTCCGTCCATCCATGTATCCATCCATCCATCCATTATCGTGTCTCACTTGGTTCACTTCGGTTGGCGCCGCCGTAGAAAAATCTCTTTCTTGGGGAAATCTCTCCTGACGGTCACGTGTCCTGACGCGATGTCCTGACGCGAGTTTAACATTTTTTACCCATTACAAAAAGTGTGCAACGCCGCTAAAGAAGTTTTCACTTCAAAAAACCGGATATTTTTTTTTTTTGGGTTACTAAATGTAAATATTAATGCTCGTGAAAGAAGAAAAATGTAACTGTATGAAATACACAAATCTTAGCTTTTCAATATAATAATAATATTATACAACCCTATTATTTACACTGCACGTCAAATAATCGCGAAAACTAAAATCAGCTGTTCCCTACATTTATGTTCGCATAAAGGTGCTCCCACACAGCAGTTATATAACGTTATACAACATTGTGTAACACGATAACATTTTCAACGAGATATAGATATTATAAATGTTATCGTGTTACACAATGTTGTATAACGCTATATAACTGCTGTGTGGGACCACCTTAACTCATCAAAATGTAGGGACCAACTGATTTTTTTTCACGATTTCAGGTTTGGTCCCATAGTAAAAGTTGTTCATAATAAAGAGTACAATCTCCCATTTCGATTTGTCGCATGTGTTTATTTTCACCCTGTATATTAGTACGTTTAATCTTACAAAGATACGATTTTTTAATGTCGCTCTTACGGTTCATAATCTCCAATATCTAAATATATCATGTTGTGTAATAGTTATTTATGCAACTGTTTTATAATAAGGGGTATTAAAACACGAATTTGGGTTTATGGTAATAGTATCACATGAGTGTTTTAATACCTAATTATGTACAGTTGACTTTATCTACACCCATGATATGAATCCTCTAAAAAAAGGTTCTGAAACAGTTTCTTGCAATACTAATATCGAACAAAAATGGCGGCCGGCGGGATACGACGTGAATTCAAAAAACCTATAACTTCTTTTTTTAAATTACTGCGCTGTGGTACTGAAACGCGCGTGCATGACAATGTTCTTTTTTTGAAATGGATGCATAATGAAATTTAGTACAACATTATAAAACTCGTTTGGATGATATTAAGGTTACTATGACACTGGTTGTTTTAATGTTGGCAATAAGCTGTTTCAGAAACTTTTATAGAGGATTTATAGCATGGGTGTAGATAAACGTTTATATATGTGTTCGCTTAGTACAGACGCCAGCACATTAAGTTACTACAATCTGTCAAATTTCTTTAATAGATTGTCAACTTTATCGCTAAAGCATAAGGTTCAAAGTTGATTGGGAAAATTTGACAGTTCCGGGTAGCTTGATGTGCTGGCGTCTGTACTACATAACATAACCAGCCTTGAGCCTATAATGTTCCCACTGCTGAGACACAGGCCTCGTCTCTGTGAGGGGTTCCCTTAGTACCTACTTCCAATAAAACGAAAATGTTTAATTAGGCGAAATAAATGTAGTGGAGGGGAAGATAAATGTTTTATCAGTTTTTTTTTTTTCTTACGCTAATCTTTGTAGGTTTAATCTAGGATAATTTTGAAGAGATTAGGATAACCGGTATAAACGTATAATATTAAAATGCCTTAACCTGTGTGGATAATCTCCTACAAATCGCCGATTTTGAAATCTACACCTCCCAACACAAAACTCACGAGCACAAACTGTAAAAACTGTACAATAATGGTCAAAATTGTTTATACGATTAATCCATCACTAGATACTCAACCTTGAACTCCCTATGCTTCTTTTTTTGGCAATATGACGTCAAGTCGGTCTCTTGTCTATGAAAACTGTGCGCACAGATAAATTTAGGTGAGGCCAAGCGACGGAATGTTGCCAGTTTTCAATATTACATTTTTCTTGACTGTGTAGGTATTTAATAATTTGGTCATTGTAATTTATTTATACTACACTAGCGGCCAGCCCCGCTTCGCACTGGTGCAATTTTTTTTTCCAATTTCCGAAAGTTTCTTTCATACAAACCTTGTCCGGGCAATACGGAATACAACAAAAAAGAATTATCCAATTTAGAGCAGTCGTTTGGAAGTTATGCGCGTACATACATTTCGGCGTTTCATTTTTATTTATAGATAGACATAGATTTTAAGTTCCTATAGATTTATAAACATACAACAAATGCAATTAAATTGGTGGAGGCGAGAAAATCTATAAGCCAATTCCTGTAATTGAAAACGTTCAAACTCTAGTTGCAATCTCATATCAGCGACAATCAATGTCAAAAACTTGTCAAAAATATAGGGAAATTAGAGGTATTTTTGACAAATTGAAACTGAGATCAGACTGTGAACGTTCTTAAAATTACGAGAATTGCCCCTCAGGTTGGTAACTTGCTAGTAATCAGCCTTTTCGTCAATGACGCCTGGTAGTTGATTGGTTTTAACCGTTGCAGCTATGTTTTGCTTTAGCAATCTACAAAGGCGTTTCTACTTTTCAGTCAAATTCAGCATGATTAAATAGTTTAGGTATTCTAAATTAGTTCTGTGAGTGTGGAAATCGTTTAAACTTTAACATAAACAATTAAAAACTTTATTACCCATAGGTACCAACTTCAGCATGCCGAAAAAAAAGAAACGCTTTATGATCGTTTAACAGTATCTACTTAATAATTCTGAAACCATCTTAATTTACTTACTACATAAGTTGAGATTTGATTAAGTAGAAGTGAACTTTTTATTTTGTTTTGAATAATACTTATATCCTTAATTGACAAAAATAAAACCTAACTTAACTTAAACTATACACAACCTAAAATATAGCGTCGAAAAATTCATCCGCATCGCTGTCGACTGGTAATGTACCCAAGAGACTGGCGGCATTACCACGTTGTATGGCCATGCTTAGCCTTTCCTTTGGCCAAGGTAAAAGCCAGCCCTTGGGTCACGGGAAGTGTCAACCAGCCGTTTTGAAATTTCCTTAAAAAGACCATGAATCAATATAATAATCAATCAATGAAGTTGAATCCATTGGAAACAAAGATTTGAAAATGAATGGTTGATTATCAACCTACCGTACTCTACTTAACAAGGATCTTCTCTAGAAGGCTGCCTTTTCTTTTGCCTCCACTGGGGCCTTATTACCTTTGGTCAGTGAAATATCTTTTCTCTTCTTCTCTCCCCTGATAGCCACCACCTTCATGCATTATCATCATCTGTCTAGCCTTTCACATTTTGGGGCGGATTCCACACTAGCCTGAAGAAGCTGATTTCCAGTAAGTATTTGCATGGAGCGACTTACTATCTGACCTCCACACCCAGTTACCTAGCATATACCTAGGTGGCGTATACCTAGGTACTGTGACACCTAACTACAGAGGAGAGCTATTTATTTAAATGAAACTCCTATCGGATTTCATAAGATAATTATTTCAGGAGTTTTTTTATATTAAATATATAAAATTAGCCCATCTTATTATTACACGTCAAATCTACTCTCATTGAATGACACACGCTTCACCGATCAAGCGGCGCGCTCGTTCGCCGATCGGCGACGAAACAAAAGAAAATCAATTGTGTCTCATTAGCGGAGCTTGACAGATTAAACGTCCGAATGGAACATGCCTTCAAATATGACCGGCCTGTATTTCAAAATATATAGAGAAAGATATAGAGAACCTCTTCAGGGTCAGACTGGTTTTCTAACTTTCGGGTTTTAGATAAACATATAAACTGGAAATGGCAAATAACGTAAGAGAATTTTAAATTCGCGGACTGCCCTGTCGCTTTCACCTTAATCAATATATCTATCTTTTCTTTGGCTGACCACTTCAATGAATATTATTGATTGTCCAGTGACCAATAACATTATTAACCTTGGCTAACGTTGCACGCGTTGGCGGCGCACAAGACTATCTATAGTCCCATACCAATTCGCAAGACTCGCTCACGACGTAGAATAGAAACACATGAAAGTTTCATGTATGTACCGCAGTGTTTGTGAACCTTTCAGCAGTGCAAACAAGCCACAGACTTGCTCCAAGATTATGGTTCAAGATTACCTATTGATTTTCAATGAGATTTATAGTGGGGAATGGTGTGATTCAAAATGGCGTCTTCTTTTAGGCATCTCTTGAACTAAGCTTCGAATAACGCTACCCGTTGTTGGTATCTTTTTGATATTATTGTTTATGACAGCTTGTTTATTAACATATTAATAAAAGTCGGCGTTGCGTGCGTCGTTGCTCGGAATGTTACTGTTTTGTGAATATTGTGTTTATATAAATATTTAGTACAATGTATTGTGTATTTACTTTGTTTCTTATTGTGTTACTTATATTTCATCGGATACTGCACCGGTTGGCGTCATCATGTCAACGTCGTCGGCTGTCGCTAAAAACCAGCGCTGGGGCGGTCTCGCATAGGTATAGCATCATGCTGAGCGAAGGCCGTTTTGCGAGGAAGTGACGCATATTTTCCCCGAACTCGTTTTTTTTGTGTTTATTTTTTTTCTCTGCGTCAAGTTTACCGCAAATAACCGTATCTACTTTTTGTTGAGCAATATGCAGGATTGCTTGCGATTATTGGTTTCGCTATTTAGTAATTGGTGCCTTTTGGATACCTAACATAATTAAGGGGACTAAAGGACCTAAACGCAAAAAACGCAAGTTTTATAATGTCTAAAAGTATATGATCGACTACAGTAAACAATATTAGAAAAATATATGATATTCTTCAGGAGTAAGAATAATATGCTAGTTAGATAGTGTGTTGAAAACATAATGAAACTAATTTGATACGATAGAAAAAAATCACGAAGTTACCTCTAAAAACTTTCTTTTCACAATAAAAACCATATTAAGTTTACATACAATCATTCTGATTTTTTGACAGATTATTCTACAGGCAATATATATAAAAGTCACACTTGCGTCACAAAAAATTTCCTGCAATACCTTCTTATACTTAAGGCAGCGAAATAAAAGTATTTATGAGTTATAGTTTTCCAGGTTTTTGAAAGATGTTCCAAGATCACGTGATTTAAAATCAACAGTCATTTATTCAAATTAGGCTAAGTGCGGATCAGTAGGGATATATGGAACACAAGGTTCCATATATCCCTACCGGTAGCGATAATGGAAAAAATCTCCAAGTATCCCTACCAGTGGAGATATATCAGTAGGGATATAAGGAACAGGGGGAGAATCAGCACTTTTCGCACGTCAAAATTACATAAGACAGTCCCCCAAAACACCAGCTCTGCACCACTTCCTAGTGCTTTTGCTGTTAAGAAGTGGCGCAAACAAAGTCACCAGCAGCATAGATCAGTTGGAAAAACTTAATTCTATCCAATAGCAGGTTGCAAAGTAATTAACACTACGAGACACAGAGCATTATATTAAATTGTTGTCTGCTATATTATTGTTCGTCAAAAATATATATATACCAAAAAGTTACAATGCCTGATAATGTCTACTAAGTGTAAAGCACTGTTTACCAGTACGATAATGATGTCACATAATAGTCCGTATATAAATGTTTGAAATATTAATAGAATACATACCATTAAAATAGATGGACAAATAACACAGCGCTCACTACCTACGTCTAACCAAAGATATCCAAGCAAAAAAAGAAAACACTGGTTAAGAGCCTATACTACCTCAAATGGCTTAGCGTAATCCTCCGTTATGTCGAAAATACTGCACCATTAATTTTGAAACAAATATATGGTAAAGTTGAGGATTAATGTTAGGTCTTATGTTAGACGAAAACACGATTCCATAAAATTTTCTCGATAGAAAACAAATCCAAAGTTACCTCTAACCCGAACAATAAACCGCTGGTATTCAAAAAATACTTCAAATTAGATCATGAAACTTTGCATACTAACTGAACATACTTTAAAGCAGGTCTTATGTTATTTATTTTTTATGATTACCATTATTTTCACTATAAAAAGCAAATACCTAAACTATTGGCGCTGCCTGCCGCCCAGCACCGCACTCTGTCTCGCTCTCACTCAGTCCACGAGCAGTATCGTATGAGCGAGATAAAGAGTGAATTTTAGCTGAGGTAGTATAGGCTCTTAAAGTGATTTTATCTTGACCTAAATTAATAAATTGCCGGCACATTAGTGTATTTTCGTTAGCTGATTATTTTCTTGTAAGTATTTAATGCGTTTTTCTTATATATGTCGGATCAGGAGTAGGTTATTGGCATCACGTTATCGTCAGGCATATTTGATTAACTACTGTGGGCGTACTGTGGGTAGTGTCGGTTATTGCGCAATAGAAAAACCGTTTGCAGTTCAAATCAGATTATAATATCACGAACAAATTAATCACACTAGCAAATCACACACTGTAGGTACACTACACAACTAGATACACAGTAAAATAATTATGTACAGTAACAAAGTAATTGCGAACAAATCGTAGGATCGATTACTGTTCGTATAGTGACAGAGCCACCCAAGTAAACCGACAGGTTTGTCGGGAGCTAGTGCTCTGTCAGGAGTCAAGTCCAAACACCGACTGACTGTCACTAACTGTCACTGACTGTGACTGACTGTGACTGACTGTGACTGACTGTCACTGACTGTCACGTCTGACTGTCCAGCACAAACGAGTGCGCTCAGTTATAAAGGTTTGTCCCCACTACGCACTCGCCCCACAACAACTCTGTCCAAATGGCGTACGGAAATACGTCATCGTGTTTACTTGATACAAAATATTAAAATGTGCTAAATCAAATAGATTCACATTATAACTCACATTATAAATCGAATAATACAACAAGAATAATTGTCTTAAATAAACAATAGTGATTTCACAAAGTAAATCGTTTTAAAATCAAAGTAACATGTCATCAATTGGTTTGAACAAAACCATCGGTTACAATTATCAAAATAAGTTGCTAAAATCAATTAGCGTGTACACTGAGTACTCAATAAATTATGTTCCAATTTATTAAACAATAATGGATAGTAAAATCTCTTAAATTAATAATAAGAAAACAAATCATAACAAATTCTGTTGACTGCCCACAAATGTAGTCGACAACCGTCTCCGATATATATATTTTTTTACCATCGTCTTTATTTTGGTGGTCTGAGTGATTTCTAAAAATTTGTCTATGTATTTTAATGGGACCTTATATGTAAGATATGTGGATGGTGTATTATACGAACATCTCTGCCTAACCCTTATGTGAATACAGGCGCTATGTTATGTTACGTTTAATAGGATATACCTACATATAAATAAGAAAATATTTTGAAACCGTTTTCCGTGCACAATCGATTTATATATCGTCACTACACAGTCTCCGTAATGAAAACTCATACAATTGATTATTTCTTACGGAATATTTAGTTTGTAATCGCAATGAACGCGGGTATCACGTGTCTTGCAATTTCTGTGAGTGTAATTTTATAATTTTTAATGGCTATTTTATCAGTAGTGTTGTAGTTTGATGAAGTTAGCGTGGAAAGCATAATCAGCCTATAATGTGCTGGGACACAGGCACACGGAGGCTCTCGGTGAGAGGGAGTGGGCCGTTATCCACCACACGGGCTCAGTGCGGGTTGGTAGATGTCACGTGTCTTCAAAATTTTAAGTGATTCTAGTTTGTAGAGATTTGTATGACCTATCTTTTCCAAGGAGCCTTGGAAAACAGGATATCTTGTAACGCGCCTTTTTTTTTTGATGAGAAATCATCAAATGACCCCTCCCGCTCTGGGAGGAGCGGAAGGGAGTGTCAGACTACTCTTACTGACTAAAACCCACCGGTGTTCCTTCCTTAGCCCTTTGTGTTTCGGGGTAGCGGTAACCCTTTCGGACAATCCCGCAACTGTGCTGTGCCTGCTAAGTGCTTCAGAGATTCTTGTGTGTGTCATCATCTGCCTAGCCTTTTCCCAACCATATTGGGGTCCACTTCCAGTAGGTATTTTACAAGGAGCAAATAGCTGGGTAATATGTTACCCCTTGGTAAGACTGGCTGTCAGACTTTCGGGCTTCTTACGACCCTTAACGACCCTTGTGTGTGTGTTCATGTTATACCATAAATCAGTTGTACGAGTATGCTACTAATATTATAAATGAGAATCACGCCTCAACGACACAGTGGATTTGGATAAAATTTGGCATACGGGTATATGTATAGTGCTTCAGACCGTATTTCAGCCATGGCGGCCCGTCCCAGGCTGCTTCGACGCGGGATATTATAGTGCACAAGTGTGTGCGCAGACGCAAGTGCACTGAACTCGTGAAAAAAAAATCAGTTGATCCATACATTATGTCGAGTTATCCGAACATAAATGTATGGATCAGCAAATTTTTTTTTTACGATATCAGGGTTGGTCCCATAGTAAAAGTTGTTCATAATGATGAGTACAATGACCCCTTTTAAGGATTAACCTTTCGTATGCCGGAACGTAGATCCACGCGAGACACAATGGCTTTTTAATTGTGTCTGTAATTACGGCATTCAACCGGTTAAAACGATCAAAATGTAACGGTGTGTACCAACATGGGTAGGCCTTTTTATTATTTTTTAATTGTAATACACAGCTCAGCATTAAAATCTGTGAATGAACTTTAAATCACCCCTATTTTCGCACCCTTAGGGTAGGATTCTTTTTCTCAAATTTATATGGGACCAACTTCGAGGTATGTCCTATCCAGTAAAAAAATAATTATTAAAATCGGACTAATTTGTAAAAAGTTATGCGTGATCGTACATTACAATCAGTGAGTCAACAATCAATCATCCCTTTTTTTTCTACCCTTAGGGTTGGAATTTTTTTTTCAAATTTATATGGGACCAACTTCGGGATATACCCTTTCCAATAAAAAAATAATTATCAAAATCGAACTGCTCTGCAAAAAGTTATGCGTGATCATACATAAAAAAAAAAAAATATATATATACGCGTCGAATTGATAACCTCCTCCGTTTTTTCGTCGGTTAAAAAGACACTTAGCTCAATCGTTCTGCACGGTCACCTTGTTCAAGGTCGATAAAACGACGACACATTATGTTCGTCTACACAGTTGTTTTTGTTTATTCTTATGCAACTCTGAGACGTACACGCACAATGCAAGCTCGTTAAGCCGTAGGTCCCGGCTGTCATTCGTGGATCTTATACAGTCTTTCCGGATCGTCAGAAGCCAGAAAGTCTGACAACCAGTCTTGCCAATGGGTTTCGTATTACCTAGTTACTGGGTTGTAGAGGTCAGATAGGCAATCGCTCTATGTAAAATACTGGTACTCAGCTGCATCCGGTTATACTGGAACCCGACCCCAACATAGTTGGGAAAAGGCTAGGCAGATGATGAACTCTGAGACATACTCGTACATAATAAAAAAATATAGAAGCCCGTCGGTATCGGGAACGGGGCCTAAAGCCCGTTTTTACTAACACTAGACGACACAAAAATAATATTGCACGTTGGATTTTTAACTCTCTGCCCTGAGCTCAACGTTGAAAATCCAACTATACGCTATTGCTTAGGCATTACATTTAGGTGTAGCCAGTATTAATGAAAACGTTGAGGGTCAAGAAGTGCCGTGTTCGTGAGTACCTACTGCATTTCTTCATTTGTTTATTTTTTACTTTTCAGTTATTCTCCGTAGTAATAAGCGAGCAAGTGTTGAATGAGGATATGCTACTATATTGGAGAAGAAGTAAGTACAGTCAACGAAAGTGATAAGTATGCGGGATCTTCGGATATAGTTGAAGTTTAGTAATAAACCTATTATGTTGTCGACTAAAATTTAATTTGATAAATGAGCTGTTTGTTTTCTATTAATAAAATTAAATTTTATTCGAGAACATCCATTGGTTTCTTACTAAACTTCAACTATATCCGACGATCCTGCATACTTATCTCCTTTGTTGACTGTACATTCTACTCATATCTATTAGCAAGTAAGTAAACATTCATTGCTGAACCTTTGGCATTCCAAAACGGGAGAAGACTCCTTAGAAGGACAAAAATATAGTGACCTTTTTGGTGATTTCTTCAGAAAGGTCAGGTGCGTAGTACTCACAAATAGTACGTGTATGACCAGATGTATGACCGACGCAAAAAGAGTATGTAAGAATCGTGGCAGGTGGTGTTCTGTACTTTTCGCAATTCCTTATAGCCGGGACCAACAGCTTAACGGGTTTTCTGAGGTACGAAGGGGTTTCGAAATGTTATAAATAGTGATACATCCGTATGGCTGTTATTATTAGCCACGACACCCTTTCACCTTTATATCTTTACTTATGGAAAAAAAATATCTATAGGTATGTATAAAATTCAAAGTCCTGACTGACTGATATATCAATGCGCAGCCGAAACCGCTGGTCCTATAGACATGTTTGGAGGGTGTGTTCTTTGTGAAGAGTAGGTACCTATCCACTAAGAAAGGATTTTTCGAAATTCCACCCCTAAGAGGGTGTATGGGCTACCTACAGTATTTGTCTGTCCTTCCCCTTTTTATTAATCCATCCAAAGGTTATCTTTAAAAGATCGCTCTTGGCGATAAGACTGCCCATTGTGTCACCCTTTGTAAAGTTTCTATATTTATGTCTGTAATTTATATGGTGTACATAATAAAGAGCAAATGGGGGATGGTGAATTTTCACGCGGACGAAGTCGCGGGCAAAAGCTAGTCAATTTTATTATGTTACCTTACCTTCACTTGAAGGTAAGGTAACATGCAAGACTCCAAGACTTCTTGGAGAGGTTAACCCCATTTCAGCAAACTACCGAAGCATGCTACCTATTCTCTAGGAATTACAGTCGTTTCTTAATAAAATAGTCCAAATAACAGTGAGTAGTTTCCTTTGAGTCGGTGATATGCTCTGTGGCCTCAGTTGTGAATGCAGAGAACGGGGTAAATGCAGTCTAAACTAGGGTAATCGTGTGCACTGCTCTGAACTCGGATTAGAGAAACGAGATATGCTCAAAGTGTAATGCAGCTATCCGGAAAATAGTTATAAGAGCTGGGTAAGCTCGCTCCATCGTCGACTTTGTCTCTGTCACCTTTGACCTAGACTAGAGTCAAGAGCAAGCCCATTCCAAATAAAAAAAAAAGAGTAACTAGCTTCTGCCCGCGACTTCGTCCGCGTGAAATTTCTTGTTCCCCCGACCTACCCCGTCGCATCGAAACGCCTGCCCGTGCTGTTACTGTGTTCTTTTTTACTTTTTTTTTTGCTCGGCCCCTAAGTGTTTTAGCATGTTAAGTAGCCTCCCAAGATATGGGCTATCAAATGCGAAAATAATTTTTCAAATTCGTCTGGTAGTTCTAGAGATTAGCGCGTTCAAACAAACAAACTTTTCAGCTTTATTATTAGCATACTAGCTGTGCCTCGCTGTTTCACCCGCATAAGTCTCGATCCCGTGGGAATATCGGGATAAAAAGTACCCTATGTCCTTTCCCGGGACTCAAACTATCTCTACACCAAATTTCATCTAAATCGGGTCAGCGGTTTAGGCGTGAAAAGGTAACATACAGACAGACAGACATAGTTACTTTCGAATTTATAATATTAGTATAGTATGGATAGATTTGACCTCTGAGTTTTTCGGCCTTTCTTCTCAGAGTAGTCAGATAAGAAACGCTGAACTCATCTAAGTAGCTTATTGACGTGTAAAAGTGATTCCGGTATCCTATTTACAGACTAAACAATTTCATTTCATTAGAATGTGAGTGAAACCACAGGAAACAGCTAGTATTGTAGTAGCATAATGATCCTATAATGTTCCCACTGCTGGGACACAGGCCTCCTCTCTTGAGAGGAAGTGGGCTGTAATCTACCACGCGGGCCAGTGCGGGTTGGTAGATGTTACATGTCTTCGAATTTTTGGTTCTAGGACATATCGGTTTCCTCACGATGTTTTCCTTCACCGTTTAGAGCGCAGTAATGATGAAATATATTTTACATAAAGTATCCTCCTGTCTGGGTACAAACCTACGATCTACAACTCGTACGTCGCGGCCGATACCACTGGGCCACAACTACTCCTTAACTTAATAAAAATAATCAAGCAAACAAGAGTGCCGTATCTCCAATTGTTTCCATAATCTATGCAACCGTAAAGTTAGGTGCAAGTTTTATGGCAGTTGTGTGCATATATGCCAAGGTTGTACTAACTACAATAGGTACACAATTATAAATTTCAGTATTATTTCATGAGATACAGCGCGTATTTTACTATAGTTACGGTTTTATTTTACGATGGGATGAGCAGAGTTATCTTGTAAAGATTTTTTTCAACAAAGATTCATAGTCGGTAAACTTATAAAAAACTAGCTGCGTCCCGCGGTTTCACCCGCATAAGTCTCGATCTCGTGGGAATATCGGGATAAAAAATATCCTATGTCCTTTCCCGGGACTCAAGCTATCTCTGTACCAAATTTCATCTGAATCGGTTCAGCGGTTTAGGCGTGAAAAGGTAACATACAGACAGACAGAGTTACTTTCTAATTTATAATATTAGTATGAATGCTGATCGAAATCCATCGACGAAACAAGCTAGAACTAGGTACCTATAATTTTGCAAATGGAGTTTTATTTATTTATTAAACCACAATTTACAGAATCATCCAAGGCGATGTTATAAGTCACAATGTCTATTCCTTTACAAAAATAAAATCACCTGCCATGTAAGCAAAATTGCAACAACGTTATAACGCTGCTGTGACCCCGCCCACATGGCTTGAATTAATAATTAAATTATATTATCATTAAATTTATGTTCTCTACCTAATAAAAATAATATTAATTCATTCATTCATTCGCTGACAGACAACGGACAGCCTGGGCGGCTGGGTCTCGAAGCTGGGTCTCAAAGGAAATTCGTGATGTTTGCTGATGGGAACTCCCATCGGGTACACGGCATGTAAATCTACAAAAGAGCCTCTGTTAAGTGTTTCAGTGAACCAAAAGTTGTGTGGACTTTATACAAGATGTAAAAAGACCCACCGCATAGCAACTACGAATTCTTTACATTAAAAAAAAAAAACTCAAAGCATTTATTTCAAATATACTAATTACAGGCACTTTTGAATTGTCAAGGGGTCAGTCAGTCAGAAAGATGAAGTTAGTTGCCCATTCCAAAGCGTAGGTACCTATGTAGAAGAACGGGCAAGAAACTCCATGGCCACTCTTTTAAATCAAAATAATATGGTTACAAAGTCTTGGTTACATCATTCATGTTAAAAATTATACATGTGGGAACGATGCAGAACGTTAAAAGCGTCCATAATGAAAAGGCGAGAAAAAAAAAAGCAATACAAATATTAAATTAAAATAAGCCATGGCAGCAAAGAGATGACCAGTCCCTACTGACGGCGCCCGTTCACGAACATGACGCATTCAGCTCAACCATTTTTAAGGGAGCTAAATGATCCAACACATGCGCCATCATCAGCGAGACATTTGAGTGAGCATGACATACTCTCAGCCACCAGAGCACATTCAAGTCAATGAAGGACGTACCCAGTAAATGGTAGCTTTATAGTATGTACATAACTACTAAACACACTACAAACTAATTAACATGCCACGAAAACAATTGCTGGGAAACGACTTTTATTTTTGGCGTAAAAATTAACTGTTTTCAGAAGTACGCAATGTAACACAAGCAAAACATTGTGCTGTGTGGTCGTCGTGGGGGTATTTAAAGTTGTGTTATAACATCAAAACCTTGTTTTCGTAAAAACACGTTTGTTAAAGTTGGAATTTTCACCATGAATATACCTAACCAGAAGGTTCCCACTCCCAGGTATGACCCAGTACAAAGAAATGATTACAACGACGGGGAGTACTCCTTCAATGACAAGGTCTACTCCTTGTCTCAGCAAATACAAAAAATAATAAGGTTATGTCTGTTTCTTACAGCTGATTCGTCGAAATGCGAGCCCTTCACGACCTACTTCATAAGTTGCAACAAATGTGTCTGCAGCGCCGATGGCACAGCATTCTGCACGAGAATGGCTTGTTTCAAGGCACCTAGGTTCCTTGCGGGTAGGTACGACGATGACGCTGCAAGCTCTTTCGGTGCGTGGCCAAATCGGAACTAACGCCACTTCATGTTTTATTAATACAATTTCTGTGACAATTTCTTAATTTTTTAACAACAACGCCCCCCTGTCACTGTTATTCGCCCCTATTTGTGTCACCCATTGTAAAGTTTTCTATATTTATGTCTTTAATTTATATGGTGTACATAATAAAGAGTATTCTATTCTATTCTATTCGGGCGCCAAAAGATCCTTGCACTTTACAGTACCAGATTTTCGAAGTTCTAATCATTCGCAAGTTCTCAATTCAATTCTCAATTCTTTATTGCATACCATAATGTATATAGTTGGTAGAGAAATAATTATATTAGTCACAATTATGGACCCTGTCGGGCACAGCATAGATAGTAGGAGAGAGGAGGAAGAACACTGGGTATTTATTATGATAAATTGAGTTGTTGTTGTTTAAGTTGTTCATTTACATAAGCATAATCAGTTTATAATTATAGACAGAGAGGGAATGTGCCGTAATCCACCACGCAGACCCAGTGCGGGATGGTAGAAGACACAATATGTCTTTGAATTTTTGGTTCTAGGACATGCCGGTTTTCTCACGATGTTTTCCTTCACCGTTTTCATACACTTACACTGTCTAAATAAAATAACTGAAAACCTGAAAAGTTATCATCTTTTGTACCACATTTTATGTAAATAAACGACTTTGATTTTTGGGTCATTCAAATACAAATAAAAAATGTTTTTATTCGAGAAATTAGTTACAACAATGGGTGGTTCTGTTTGGGGGCTCCTTTTAAGCAAATTTAAGCATTAATTTGATTATGAATCATTCAACATCAATCATCAATCATAAAACCAATACAGGAGTCGCGAAAGACAAAACTGCTGTTTCCTTTGTCGAGTTATGTGAACTAAAATGTATGGGGCAGCTGATTTTCATTCGCGAAGTACGAAACAATAAAAATTTAACGTAAATGATCAGATGACAATGACTCCTTTTCAGGTTGATAGTTATTTAAATTACACCTTGTTTTTTCAGAAGTATTTGGTAAACTAATCCACCAGACTATGGAACAATGTCCATGCTACCGTCGGTCAGGGTCCCAAAGATACACTACACCCAAAGCTACGTATATGCAATAGGAGGAGAATCTATTGCCATTAACCGGCCAGTAATCCACTCCTTTTACAATGAAAAAAAAAAAACAAGCTTTAACCGATTTTTTTTGTGGTTGTGTAGGCCAAGACCTGGCTAGTTACTAAAAAACTTTTTAACAAAAAAAAAAAACCAGGTTCCAAAAAAACTACAAAGTGAAAAATAACTTCAATTTCGGAAGTCGGTGTCTTTGGATGTGTATTTTAGTTTTTTGCCACCGACTTCCAAAATTAAAGTTTTAAAACTTAATTTTTTGGAAGTCGGTTTTTTTGGTTAAAAAGTTTTTATTTCTCGCTTTTTAGTGGGTCTGCTTATAATTTATCTAAGTTACAATAGCAGTGTTAACTTGCTCATCGCCTTTTACAAAATATTGCTTTTCCCGATGCAGGGACGTTAAGTGCTAAGGCGTTATGGTATTACACCATCAGCTCCATTTCACTATTATTTTTATTTTTTTTATTCTCTAGAGAAATACAGTATTTTTTCTTTTACAATATCACTCGCCAAACTTTCGAGTTTGATGGCGAGAAGCGCCTGTCGCATTGTGATGAGCATAAATTGCTTAGCAACCATATTAAAGTAATCGAATCGCAACTCGTGAAATACTTATTATTGAGTAGTTCCGGTGGCCATCTGTGGTCTTCATTATCAGTTCCACTTTACCAAATGGTACTTTCCAAGAACTAATGCAAAAGTTAATTTTCAACACACTTGCTCGTAAAATGGCTCTTAATGCACCGCTTTTAGGTCCATAATGCAGTGTATTACAAACGCGTGTTTTTTCTTTACGTACTTGTGCTTTAGTTCCACTAAAGCACAAGTACGTAACTATTTAATTTACAAGTCGGAGGTCGGAGAAGTGCGTTTTTTTTTTAATCTCTTCAAAGAGACTTCATGCCAAAAGGAATCCGCGAGCCATATTTCACTTTTTTTAAAATTAATAGTCTGAATTGTCTTTGGTCCCAAAATGAACTATTATTTTCCTTAAGATGAATGCGCAGTTGTAGCCCGCGAAATTCAATTTTTCTAACGTTTTTTGCAATTTTCAGGTCAGTGTCAGGTTGTATCTTGTTTGCCTGCGGCTCGCGCGAATAATACCGCCTCGAGTTTAATGATCAACATACACACATGTATCATAATGTACTAATAAAATATACCCAAATCGCTATAGTGTTAAATTACAGATTGGTTTCAGATGAATCCCATAAGATTACACCGGTAGACGATATTAATCGACCTGACCAAGACGATTACGGCAGCCAGGCCCCCCGTGCAATGGAAGTATGAAAGAAGAGATTACATAATAAATGTTTTATTTTTCAATAAGAATTTTATTTTAAACCTGCAGCCGTCAACCTTTGTTTTGCGCTTCAAGCGCCTGTGCCATTTGTCATAGCAAATATGGTCACAAAGGTTATTTTATTTTAAACCTGCAGCCGTCAACCTTTGTTTTGCGCTTCAAGCGCCTGTGCCATTTGTCATAGCAAATATGGTCACAAAGGTTATTTTATTTTAAACCTGCAGCCGTCAACCTTTGTTTTGCGCTTCAAGCGCCTGTGCCATTTGTCATAGCAAATATGGTCACAAAGGTTATTTTATTTTAAACCTGCAGCCGTCAACCTTTGTTTTGCGCTTCAAGCGCCTGTGCCATTTGTCATAGCAAATATGGTCACAAAGGTTATTTTATTTTAAACCTGCAGCCGTCAACCTTTGTTTTGCGCTTTAAGCGCCTGTGCCATTTGTCATAGCAAATATGGTCACAAAGGTTATTTACTCATATTTATTTATTTTATGAAACATAATGTCGCAGCCAACTGGTTTAAGTAGCCGTTTAGTTAACCGCCTAGCCCTTTAACTAAACGGCGGCCGTTCAACTAACGGCCTGAATGATGATATTCAATTGTAGTTTAGGTTGGAACTGTAACCAATAACGCGCGAGCCGAATTTGTCGCAGTAACTAAGCAGGGAACCCCGACCAAATGGGTTAGGTTAGGTTAGAACCACAGAACAGTTAAAGGACATGGCTAAAAGTTCATAGACAAAAAACCTAGAATCGCCAGCAACGAAATGTATAAAAATGGGTTCAGTATAGTAAACCCAGTACGGTTTCAAAAAATCAGCCTTCTAAACCATATAGTATAAAAGTTATTGTACTTTGTGTGTTTATGATATTCATACTTACATTGATTACTCGACTTTTATTTTGTCACAATCTCTTTAGTATAATTATGATAATATATTAAAATAATCTAAAAAATATACCCCTCATCTTTTAATGTTTTATTATTAATAATCTTTAAACAGGGTGATTTTTTTTTTTACTTTGTTATAAATGAGCTCTTTATTTTAGTTTGACGTATGTCATTACTTCCCAGAATTCGATCCTTATTAGCGACACTATCGAATGGTGTAATAATACAGTGTGTTTTTTTTTTTCAAAATCAACAGGTTCGATTCCTGGCTAGAAATATTGATTTTTCAAAAATCCAATGATGCAGTTTTAGTTTTCATCAAAATCGAGCCCGCGACTCCTTTGAGTACTTTTCGCTAGTCCTCATAGTTTCGGATTTGGCCATCCGCGGCCACTTGAAAGATTCACCCTGTATATCTAGTATACCACGTCGTTTTTGCAGTATATTATTATATATTTTTGTTCTACATATTATGCCTATAAAAATGGCATATATGAAGTTTCTGGCGATTCTGGGTTTTTTTTTAGCTGTTTTGTGGTTAGAACTGTGATCAACCGCGTGCGAGCCGAGCGAGCGAAGCGAGGCGAGCACTACTTCTAAAGGCCAGGCGGTTATCTAAACATACCTACACACAGTAAAAATGATACAGTTGCGACAGATTAGTATTAAGTACAAATTTACTGCTTATTTCTTAATTTATTGTTCATTTGCTTCTTTGTTTTTCCCGTGTTTTGTTTTTCCAGTGAAAACAGGCATGAGCTATTTGTATATCTACGTCTTCTTATAGGTATATTATTACAATAATGTTTCTACTGCTAGGCCACAGGCCTCCACTCTCTGAGAGCGAGTGGGCCGTAATCCACCACGCGGGCCGAGTGCGGGTTGGTGGTGGGTAACAAAAGGTTTATATAATCAAATAAAATCGGTTGATATCATCATTCTCCTGCGCTTATCCTATACTAGCATCTGCCCGCGACTTCGTCCTCGTGAAACTTCACTCGGGGAGCGGTGGAATATCCAAAAACCCTTAGTGGATACTTACTCTTCACAAAGAACACACCCTCCGAATTTCATGTCTCTAGAACCAGCGGTTTAGGCTGTGCGTTGGTATATCAGTCAGTCAGGACTTTGAATTTTATATTATATAGACTGATAATTATATATATTATTTGATTAAATATTTACATTACACTAACATTACAATATTTTTGTTCGATAATGATTAATTTTGGGTATCATTTAAGCTATCACCAATTTAATTAGTTTTGTGTTTCTTAAATAATAGGGTTTGTCCTCCAAATAGTAGATCTGTCACCAAAATGTAGTCACCAAACAATGCAAGTGACCTAACCAAACCGAACCTCGGGGTGCCCTTCGCTCGCTCTTGCATCCTATGTCGACGGAGCCCCGCTTCGCGGGGCCCCTATTTCTGTGTAAAGGGTTTAAAGTAACCTAACCAAACCGAACCTCGGGGTGCCCTTCGCTCGTTCTTGCATCCTATGTCGACGGAGCCCCGCTATCTGAGAACGAAAATATTTCGTGGCGATAGATCTATTTATTAGGTGATACAAATATTTCGTGGCGATAGATCTATTTATTAGGTGATACAACTTGATGACAAATATAAATTTTGGTGATAGAAAATATATGATGATAGAATGTATCCATGTTTTGCACGAGTGAAGCACTCGTGTAAAACATGCATACATTTTGTCCTAAAACTATTTTGGCGAAAACTGAATCATATTCCACCAAGTAGTTTGTAAGTATGTACTTACTAAACTAATACACAGACAGATACCTTGGTTATTATACTGTTTAGACAACTTAAGAGATTAGGAGCGGGAATATCCTGCAAGATAGATAGAATATTCTCTCAAAAATGCTTGGAAACTCGAGCATTATTATGACAACCTTCTTCGATATAAATCAAAGATGCTGTACTGGTCAAATTCATGCGAGCAGCGGCCGGAAATGTTAGTATGAAAATCCATATGTGTAGTGTTTAGCGGCCGAATAAATTACTATAAAAACTCATATTTATAATGTAATTTAAAAATGGATCGAACTTTTTAGGTACTTCGAAACATAGTAACCAGGGAGGTAACTCATCAAAGATTATATTTAAATGTCGAACTGGATTGCAAATAGAGCTGTGTACATATTGGCGTGAAGAAGTATTGTTGTTAGTCTTTAATTCTGGAATTTATAATTAAGTTACTTAGTTTGAAATTCCGCGCATTATTTGTGAAAAGTACTATATAAACCTTGGCCGCAACTAGGCATCAATGGACTCACGTACGTGTGCCTGGGCCCAAATTTTCACGTTCAGCCATCATTGCCCCTTTTGCAGGTCGCTGCAGAAATGTACTATTTCAAGTGCAAATAGATAGTAGTAATTTGACCCTTTACATCGTTGCAGTAAATATAAAAATATAGGTGTGGTTTAACGATTATAGAGATCTATTAAGTATTTTGGGTTGCAATTAATGTTGCTATGTCATTGCAGACAGCAACAATTTATACTATATATGATTTCGATATCTATAAAGTTATGATTATCTATAAAGTTTTACATATAAAATGTAAATACTCTCAATAAACTCACAATTTCTACCTGACTGTAGCGGAGCCCAAAACAGTTTTTGCTATGAACTACTTATAAAAGTTAAATCTGCTACCATTTATCTTTTGCTATAATTGCATATATACACCTCCAGACCGAATTTCGGACATGGTGGCAAATCTCATTGGAGACTAACCATTGACGCGGGAGGATAATGCACAAGTGTTTGCGCAGACGGCAATCCGACACGACCAGACAGATATCAGTCAGTTGCACAGAGTACTCGAAGGCAAGTAGGTAAGTATTCTATTTAAGTACGTTGTAAAAAAATTGTTGCAAAAAAACATAACAATTTAATTTACAGCAAAAGCGATATCATTGATGCACCTATCTCAGTCAATAATGTGTCATTATTAAGTAACTATTAATATCTACCTTCAAATCACATAAAAAAATAACAATCGTGCATCAAGTCTTATCGTACAGACAAACACGTCCCTCCCTATTATAACGAAGTAATACCACCAGCTTCTAGTTTACTACATCAGACTACCATGGAGCATCACAAGTTTGAAGGTGAAATTGAGAATATTACTCCAGGTCAGTTAGAATTCATCAAAAATGTAATCGAACAAGAAGGCTACAAAGACAGCAAAGTTTTATTTCAAGCTGTTGGAGGAACTGGTGACAATTATGCAGCAAACGTGAAAAGAATGGTCATAGAAGGAGAAAACGGAAACTTGTCAATGATCGTCAAAATAGCACCAATGAACGAAATGCTACGGAAGCACTTGAGAGCTCCTATTATGTTCGGAAATGAGCATCTGATGTATACAGAGGTCCTACTAAAGTTCTTGTCACTACAGAAACAAGCCGAGGTTCCAGAAGAAGACCTACTGAAATTCCCAAAATGTTACAGATCAAACGTTGAAGCACCCAATGAAGTTGTCATGGTAGAAGACTTGAAGAATTCAGGTTTTGGCCTGGTCAACAGATTTGTACCCCTTTCGGATGAGTGTGTGACAAGTGTATTGAGAAATTTAGCTATATACCATTCACTTTCTTATGTGTTGAAAAGTAAGGAACCCGATACATATACCTATTACAAGGACAATTTGTTGGATATGTGGGAAGCCATAGCTGATGGAACTCCTGAAGAGCTTGCTTATTTCAGTCAAATCGAGAATGTTTCTATGAATATTCTCGATAACCGAAAGCATCAGAATATAATGAGGCACAAAGTCAGTGAGGTTCCAACCCGAGCCACTAAAATGTCAAAATTTTAAAATGGAAGCCGATATACAGTGATTCAACATGGCGATTGTTGGACCAACAATGTTATGTTTAAGTTTGAGGCAAGTATTTTATATAATCTTTTATTACATTCACAACATTTGATGTTAGAATTGGTGTGTCAAATTTGTCTGAAACTACCTACATAGTTTTTTTTTGTATTGAGCTAGTCTGCCTCTACTAGTGTTTGATTTAAATCCTAGGTTCTCTACCTTATTTTGCTCACCGCCCACTTTAAGAATACATTTTTTTCTAGTGCCTCCCAATTTTTTTTACTTACCATCTCGTGAATCTGCCGCTATTGCCACGACTATATTTAAACGTGTAATATAATATAGTCGTAAGATAGGACATACAATTTTCTCTGGGTCTTCTGATACGCCCACGTTGATAACCTATGATTTCAATAGATCCGATCTCTCTCATTCCGGGAGTTTATTTATTTTACATTAATTATTATAGCTCAGAGGGGCAATTTTCGTATTTTCAAGAAAGTTCGCATAACAATCTCAATCAAAAATACCTATAATTTACCTAAATATATTATTGACAAGTTTTTGACATTGATTGTCACTGTGATGATTTTCCGTCTAGATTTTGAACGTTTTCAATTACGAGAATTGACCTTCAGATATTATCTCGATGTTTTGTCAAGTTGTAAAAATCTTGCGAAGCTACTACACTAAACTCTTGCAAAGATTGATCATGAAAAAACTAAGGACAATAAATTGTTATAATTTCCATTCGATTACGATTGAGTTAGACATTTCATAATGTTTGATCCTTACTATCAGCCGCGTGCCCACGTATTGACCAATTAGATAAGTTTATAGTTGGATGTAAACAATATCTACTTATATTTATTTACGAACTAACCCGCTATCTCAGATTCATTATAAGATAAATGCAAGCATGGTAGCAAAATAGCTATACGGAATTTGGAAGTTATGTTTCACTATATGCAGAATGAAATTAATTAAATTCATGGGCATCCTTTTAAGGGGTCATTGTACTCATCATTATGAACAACTTTTACTGTGGGACTAAACTTAAAATCGCGAAAAAAATCAGCTGATCCTTGCATTTATGTTCACATAACTCGTCAAAATGTAGGGAAAAACTGATTTTTTCGCGATTTCAGGTTTGGTCCCATAGTAAAAGTTGTTTATAATAATGATTACAATGACCCCTTAAAAGGATGCCCATGAATTCAATTTCACCCTGAATAGATTACAAAAATACAAAAAAAAAAACAAAAAATACAAATTATACGGAGCATATGTGTCATTTCTTTATTTTCTTAAATACACATGAATGCGAATAAAACAGTTCTACCTATATTTACGAATTAACCCGCTATCTCAGATTTATAACAACACTTAGATGCAATTGAAGCAATCTAATTGGAGGATTGGTTCCTCTTACCTCGCGTCCAACCACCAAAAGCGGTAGTTAGTGTGAATTTTGTATTGAACGAGCTCGACGATCGCTTTTGGTTGGATGCGGTCGAAGGATGTTGAGGTGTGGACTATTCGTATATTTAACAAGGGTTTTGCACAAAACGAATTCCCGTTTTGCTGCTATGCACATGCAGCAAAACGGTGTAGTAACGGTGCAGTGCCACGACTGTATTACTGGACAGAGCTCTGTTATCAAAATCCCTTTTAATAACATATTTATATTTTTTACTTTCAGGAGGAGAGCTTGAAGCAATCAATTTTAATCGATTATCAACTCTGCAAGAACTCCAGTCCAGCCAACGATCTCCTCTACTTGATCTTCAACTGCACCGACCATGAAATTAGAGTTAAATGCTTCTACGATTGGATAGACTATTACCATCGAACTTGACAGATCCTTGTCAAACTATGGTCTGCAGGCCAACTACGTCTACTCAAGAGAACAATTAGATGCTGATTTGAAAAGGTACGGCAAGCTGGCCTTTGGTTTTTCTATCCTCATATCTGGTATACTTACACTAAAACCAGAAGAGGCTGGTAAATTAAAAGAAGCCTTCGCAAGCACAGAAGTTGATGCCGTAATTGGTGCTATGGGCGATGTGCACGATGATACTAGGTTCCGTATTAAGAAAAAGCTCACTGGGTTGGTTGACAGTTGTTTAGCCTTCGGCTTGTTGTGATTATTTGGAAGTCTGTAACATTCAGTTTTAAAAATACATTGATTGAATTGTTCTATCGAGGCCTTTTAATTATTTTTGTTACTTTGGTGTTGGTGTTTTGTAAATCTATAAAAAAAGGTTAAAGTTTGTGAATAAATGTTTTTTCGAAATTTGCCAAAGATGTAAACAACAATGGCCGTTCGAAATTGAATAAAACCGATATACAAGAACATTTATTTTAAGTAATGTTTGTTTTCGTCTAGTTAGCTAGCTAGACAAAAAAAAAAACATTACTTAAAATAAATAAGTTTTTACTCAATAAGTGGAAAATAATATTCGACATAGATGGTCTATTTAATAGGTAAGTCTCTTGACGTGTTTCGACAGCCTCTGATAGGGTAGACACTTTCCCACCTAATCAGGGCTAGAGAAACCCACACAAAACCACATTATCAAACTATGTTATCAAACCACTATCTTCTTATTATAATAATTTCACTTCTTGAAAAATAATTTATATAAAAATAAAATTTCTCGAGGAGCTGAAACTAATTTATGAAGCAGAACGTATCTCAGTGGAATGAGATAAAAAATAGTGGAAAATCTTCCAAGTTATCGGCATCTCGACTTCAGAGGTTTAAACTAAGAATAATTGGCCCGGGCCACGGGCTGCAGACTTCTAATTAGTTAGAACTTGTTGAAAAATTATATACAACTCGATGCTATAGGTGCCCGATGGAGAGAGGAACATGTTGGCGGGATGCAATAGAGATGATAAACACCCCGTAGTTTATATTTTTTAGAGCGACTATGATTTTTTGCTAGGAACTCGTTGGATGCGAGAAGCACAAAACCGGTCGAAAAGTAGGTGCTTGGGGGAGGCCTATGTCCAGCAGTGGACGTCTTTCGGCTGAAATGATGATGATGATGATTTTTTGTTGAAGTATACCTACCTTAAGTTTAGCCTCCTTAAGCTGGTCTTCGAACTAAAAACTTTTCGGACTTCTAATGATCCACACTTTTTTATATAAA
This sequence comes from Amphipoea oculea, assembly GCA_945859645.1. Lineage (NCBI taxonomy): Eukaryota > Metazoa > Arthropoda > Insecta > Lepidoptera > Noctuidae > Amphipoea > Amphipoea oculea. Next base: position 16,395,320 of record OX243865.1, on the reverse strand, counting down.
TTAGCCTCTTTTTAATTTTCTATCCTGGCCTTTTCGTTTAGCGGTCTAGCGGCGTCTAGTAGGTAGCGTTCTTCGTTTCTGCTTACGCCAATGGGGTAAAAGCATGAGTTTATAATACAAGAACTACGACTACGTGTTATTCAACACAACATTCATTTTCCAAAATTGGTATCATCTCACTCTATAGATTTCCCAATTAGTAGGAGCTATTATCGAACGAAGTTCTCTGGTGAATCTACTACGTGTTGTAATTGCCTTTCAGACGTTCTGACTGTACTTGTAGCGACAGCATATACATACCGGTTTAACGCGAAATGAGCTGCTGACGCTACATAATAGTCTTTTGTTTTGCTTTGTTTTAAAGTTTGTTATTATATATTATTACGAAGAAGTAATTTATTAATCGTATGCATTATTGAATGAAATTCGCCTGACTTTACGAGAACTAGATCGATTCTAGAGATACCTATCAGTTGAATACAGGATGACTCAATTAGGAACCGTACTCCAAGGGTTGGGGACTGGTAGAAAATGCCTAAGGCATTAAGTCCGCCTTTGTACAGTTTTTTACTTGTGCATAAAGTTTTAATAAATAAATAAATAACAAAGCCAGTTGGCCGAAATTATGACATTCTCACTATAAACTAACTGGCTCATTAACTTATATTGAAGTTTATGATTGTAGCTAAAACATGCTAACCTCGTATATTAAAAAAAAAGCACTAGGAAGTGGTGAAGGGCGGGCGTTTTGGGGGACTGTCTTGTAATAAAAAAAAAGAAAATAAAAAGAAAAATTGACGTTCGAAAAGTGCTGGTTTACAGCCTAATTTGAATAAATGACTTTTTATTTCGAGAAAATAGGTATACGGGCACCACACATCGTAAAACACACACACACACACATCATATTAGGATCATAATACTAAGTTTGTGTAATTATCTTCCTGTGCGAGTCCCAATCAATACTTTTTCTTTCTTACTTTTTTACCTTTGAACACAGTTTTCTTTTTGGTATTTTAAACAATAGTTACACTTTCACAGCTCAACAATACTATTTCAGTTATAGCATAATCATCGTAAGCAGTGGGAACATTATAGGCTGAATATGATGATGATGATAATCAGCCTATAATGTTCCCACATCTGGACACAGGCCTCCTCTCTGTGAGAGGGAGTGGGCCATAATCGATTTATTTCCGTTGGATCCCGCTTTTCAATCCCATTTTAATATTTTTGGCGTTGGATCCCGCAAAACATTATTATGTATTTCCGTTGGATCCCGAATTTAAAAAATGCAAGATAATTACGTTTTATTGTCGTTGAATCCCGAAAAGTATTTCCGTTGGATCCCGAATGCTTAAAAAAATCTGAATGCGGGTACTTTCATCAACAAAATTGTTTATAATAAAATGAGGGGTTCACTAATGTTTCACCAAAACTCCATTGAAATTTTTAGTTTACAACCAACGTTTCGTATACTATTTATTTCACAAACAACTCATTTTCTATATAATCTAGTCGTTTCTGGCACTCGCCGGCCGCTGCCGCGGCACCGCTCGCTTCGCTCGCTCGGCTCGTGCGTAGGGGTCACAGTTGTAACCTAACCTAACCTAACATTGTTTTTTTTAATAATTAACCTAATCTAACTAGTTCAGTTCCGGGTAACCCACTAAAAATAATTTCTTTTTAGTGTTTTATAAAGGTAAATCACTTTTCTTCTGAAATGTACACATGTTGTTATAATATGGGATTCAACGGAAATAGCAAACGGGATCCATCGTTAATACCTAAAAAATGGGATTCAAAAGTGGGATCCAACGACAATAAACGCCATAATCCACCACGCGGGTCCAGTGCCGGTTGGTGTATCTCACATGTCTTCGAATTTCTTAATTCTAGGACATGCCTGTTTCCTCACGATGTTTTCCTTCACCGTTTTGAGAATAGTGGTGATGAAATTTAATACACAAAGTAAAATACCTGGCTGGGTTCAAATTCACGACCTACAACTCGTAAGTCACGGCCGATACCACTGGGCCACCACTGCAATTTTTTTAAAGATTTTATACTTTACAAACTCAATGAAAATAGAACGCATACAACGTAAGTATCTAGTTTTATTTCATGCAATAAACGTGTAAATCTTTTCACAAATTTGAAAGAAATTCATAGTAATGTTACATAGAAAATAGTACCAGAAGTTCCATTTCATATAAAGTCCCTTGAGCAGTTCAGCCCTAAAAGGCAGGCTAAGGTAAACCACTGCGACGTTCAAAGGTTGACACCATGTAAGTGCAATGTATCAAATTTTACAGGAGAGTGGAAAAACTGTTTAATTTCGAAAATAATTAATAAAGTAAATGGCATAAATTGTTCGAGTGACATTTTTTGTGCATTACGAGTTATCAATGGGACGATTTGGCGCTTTATTAAAAAAAAAAATGATATACGTAACTCATTTTGCGAAAAAAGTGGGTTACGAGTTGTCAACGTATGAAAGCTTTCTGAAAAGTCCCGATACCAATTTTGCTGATTTTCAACTAGTTTTTCTTTCTTTTGACCATAACAATTTATGGTCATACTACCCATAATAACACGAGAACAAAGGAAGGGGACCCATTTTTGTAGGTTTTACAAAGATAACATAACATCATGCCTATAATCACCAAAGGGTCAGGCAGAAGTGTAGGTACCTTTAATAGTACGCCCACATTTTGCCAGTTATGTTTAAGACCTATATAATAGGGGGCGAGACTATTGCCTTCAAGCTGGCATAAATTCCAGACTCTGGGCTGCTACGCAGATATTCCTAATGGAAAAACAAAATAACACTTTTTTTAGGGTTTCTAAACATATTATGAAGTACTAGCTGTGCCCCACGGTTTCACCCACATAAGTGTCGATCTCGTGGGAATATCGGGATAAAAAGTAACCTATATGGTAATCCAGGGTGTTAGCTACCTCCATACAAAATTTTATCAAAATTGGTCCATCCATTTAAGCGTGAAGAAGTAACAAACATATAAACACACACACACACAAACTTTCGCCTTTATAATATTAGTGTGATGTGATATAGTGTGAAGTGTGATGGAGGTGATGAGTAGCCCTAAGGTCAGTATTGATCCATTGATGGCTCTGTTGTTTGCATATTCTCGTAAGATCGCTATCCAGCCGTATTGTGTGTTGTGAGGATTAGAACTTCTGAAACACAATTGTACTGTGTTGTAACATGGGCCAATATAGCGAAAAAAAAAGTTTTACGACGCATAACGTTTTTATAGTCATGATAATATTACTATAGGCCAACCGCATAACTGAGACGTTGCCTGAGGTAGCAGCGCGGTGCGGGAGGGGTGTGGTGACGTGATGCGAGAGCTCAGTGATTGGTCAACTTTTGATAACTATCACCCCTCCCGCACCGCGCAGCAGCCTCAGGCAACGTCTCAGTTAAGCGGTCGGCCTGTAGTAGCCATATGCTTTGATTGTATCTGTACATTGCAAATTGAGGTTCGACCTTGATAAACGATATTTACATGGCAGTTTATTCAGGCTTTGAAAAACATTCATGGGGGTGTGCAACAATGTGGCCTGGTGCAGGTTAATAAGAGACCTTGCGCACTACGCAGCCACAGCCTGCGCCCGCACAGATTGACAGACCAGAAGGCCTATTCCCGTTAGGGGTCTGAGGAATGGGGTGTATAGTTCACTCATCCTCCCATAGAAAAGCGTGGTCTACCAGACGGTGTTGTGTCTGGAGGGCTACTGCGGACGTTGTATATATGCTAGTTGCGCGGTAAACTATACTTGCGCGATGCAGGATTTTGTGTGACGTCAGTGTGATGCTTAGTTCGCATATGGATCGCCACATACGGCAGTATGTACAGTCAACCAAAGAGATAAGTATGCAGGATCGTCGGATATAGTTGAAGTTTAGTAAGAAACCGATGGATGTTGTCGACTGAAATTTAATTTGATAAATGAGCTGTTTTTTTTTCTATTAATAAAATGAAATTTTATTTTTGACAGTTTTTACATAGGTACTGGAACTGTCAGACGTCAATTTTATTCCACGGATAAAAGATATCTGTCCATTGAAAAAACAGCCCTTAGTATAATAATTACCATTAAGATCTTCTTTTACATGATTTTACCATTCACCCCCTTACTAACAAACGACAGATCAATAAAAAATATCACATTAATACACAAATCACATGACTGAAAGAAAGAAATCGATGAACCGATATCTCTCTTTCAGTCGTCAGTAAATTGACTTTAAAAAGAAGAAGACAAAGCGTTGTGTAACTATACAGACTCTAAACAACGTTTACTAGTTAGGGGGTCAAAATATAGTAAATACAACTCAGTTAAACCTTGAGGCCGAAAGGTTCTGGAGTGGCGACCGCGTACCGGAAGGCGTAGCGTTGGAAGGCCTCCCACAAGGTGGACCGACGACCTTGTGCAGGCCGCAGGAACTCGTTGGATGCGAGAAGCACAGAGCCGGTCGAAGTGGAGGTGCTTGGGGGAGGCCTATGTCCAGCAGTGGACGTCTTTCGGCTGAAATGATGATGATGATGATGAGTTAAACCTTTAAAAACAGTATTTTTTCTTTGACCCCAAAAAACAAACAAAAACATACATTTCGTTCAACTATTCATAACCCACTCAACTAAAAATGAATAATTCACTTTAAATTACAATTTTAGCATCCGCATCTCAGTGCCATTTGAGTGCATGCGTCTGAAATCCGTAAATCTGTGTAGATCCGGTTCGGTGGGCAGTTGTCAAGAATTACTTCCGCTCACAAGTTCCGGTGGCGCTCTCCAGCGACACCTACATCCGGTTGTTTTGAAAATGCATTTGCATTGAAGTTCCTGTATTGATTTGTGTTTGTTTTTGTTATGACAAAACACCGGTATACGCAGATTACGAAGTTTTCAGCCCTTCATGAAAGTGGGTGTTACATGGGCATGTGACATGACCTTCGTTTTGTCCATGTTCTACTGAGGTCATCGAGCATTGTACTGAGGTCCTCCATAGTCTCAGCCATGACTACTATATCGTCGGCAAACCGAAGGTGAGTTATGTACTCGCCATTGATGTTAATGCCAGCTCCTTTCCAGTCCAGAACCTTGAAGACATCCTCCAGAGCAGCGGTGAACAGTTTCGGAGAGATAACGTCTCCCTGTCTCACACTTCGCTGCAGAAGGATAGGTTTCGAGGTCTGGTCCTGGAGTCGGACTGACATAGTGGCGTTTTCGTACAGACACTTCAGCACCTCGATGTACCGATAGTCGATCTGGCACCGTTGAAGAGACTGCAGTACAGCCCATGTCTCGATCGAATCAAAGGCTTTCTCGTAGTCCACAAACGCTAAGCAGAGAGGTAGGTTATACTCTTCGGTCTTCTGTATAACCTGTCGCAGCGCATGTATGTGGTCTACGGTGCTAAAGCCTATACGGAATCCGGCTTGTTCGGGAGGCTGGAAGTCCTACCTGCGCGCGAGACGGTTCGTGATGACTCTCGAAAACAGCTTGTAGACATGGCTCAGAAGTGATATGGGCCTATAATTCTTAAGAAGGGCATTGTCACCCTTCTTAAAGAAAAGTATCACCACCTCTGTTCCATGCCTGTGGTGTTTTACCCTCGAGTATGACGGAATCAAACAGCCTCTGAAGGGCCTTAAGAACGGATTTTCCGCCGGCCTTCAGGAGCTCGGCCGTAATTCCGTCATCACCCGGTGCCTTGTTGTTTTTAAGCTGCTTCAGAGCCATCCTAACCTCGTACAGGCTGACGTCCGGGATATCTTCGGTATAGTGTCGGGTCAATCTAGCTCTTGGGTCGTTTGCCAGATTCGTAACGGGGTTGCTTGTTGACGTGTATAACTGTCCACAGAACCTCTCGATCTCTCTCAACAGCTCAGGTTTGGCGGATACGATCCTGCCATCATCAGTCTTCAGTTTCATAAGCTGGCTCTGCCCAATAGACAGATCTCTAGCGAAAACCTTGGAGCCTCGGAGTAAAACGTATACACGTTTTTAAATATTTTCCTTGTATGCTTGCAAAACCAAAAAAACCTCCATTTATCATGATGAGTCATAAAAATAATTCGTACAGATAATATCTATATTACGATATACTTCATTTTTCGCAACAAATAACGATAAGTAACCAAAATTTTCCGCTTTAGCACCTTCACGGCATCTTCAGAAGGGGTATGTAGATGTATGTATATCTTTATAATACACCCACGTTTCAACGAGTTCCTGCGGCTCGTTGGATGCGAGAAGCACAAAATCGGTCGAGGTGCAGGTGCCTATGTCCAGCAGTGGACGTCTTTCGGCTGAAATGATGATGATTACACCCACATTTTTCCAATTATGTTTTTAGTTGCATGCTATCTATTGGTGCATTCAAAAGTCAGCCTTATCCTTGATGCGCTAAGTAAACCCGTGAAATTCCAATTTTCTTACGTTTTTTGAAATTTACAGGTCAGTGTCAGGTTTTATGTTGATTACAATATGATTCGCGACCGTAACAAATATGGCTTTACAGAATTATAATCATTAAAATTCAACAATTCCTTTAAGTTCATAATTACAATCCTACTAGCAGCGCTCCGCGGTTTCACCCGCATAAGTTTCGATCCCGTGGGAATATCGTGATAAAAAGTTTACTATATATTAATGCTGATTATAGACTATATGTGTGCCAAATTTCATCCGAATCCGTTCAGTAGTTGTTGCGTGAAAGAGTAACAAACATACAAACACACTCACAAACTTTCACCTGCCTACCTAAATGTCGATCCCGTAGGAATATCGGGATAAAAAGTAGCCTATATGTTAATTTACGGTGTCAGCTACCTCCATGCATTTTATCTAAATTAGTCCAGCCGTTCGAGCGTGAAGAAGTAACAAACATATAATCACACACACACACACAAAATTTTGCCTTTATAATATTAATGTGACAGTAGGAAGGATAGGATTGATTGATATTTCATTAAATAGTCATTCAATAGTGATATATGAACGTGGAGGGTTTTTTTGGCGTCTCCGCCTTAAATATACACCTTTATTTATACCATCGCCAATTGAAGCTGTAATGAAACTGACCTTTTAATGTACAGACGCCAGCACATCAAGTTACTACAATCTGTCAAATTTCTTTAATAGATTTTCAACTTTATCACTAAATTATAAGGTTCAAAGTTGATTGGGAAAATTTGACAGGTTCGGGTAGCTTGATGTGCTGGCGTCTGTACTTGGTTAAATACATGGTTAGACGTCATATATAAATAGAAAGCGAATTCCACTTCTTAGCTAAGTTTAGCTTAGATGTAGTAGAGTTGAACTATTCACTTCAACAGACCTTTACCGAAGGCCAGCTAAAATAAACTTAGCTATCTATTTCTGGTCAAGTGAAAGTATTAGTAGAGCTGAATGGAAAACTAACTATAGGGCTCTGAATTTATAATAGGCTAGTCCATTTCATAGCTAGTTCAATGGCAGTGAGTGCAGTGGCATTGTGTACAGTTTTGGGAAGGAGAACAATGGCGCCGATTCCCTGGTTCACAAACTAAACTAAATTTAAGTTCAGTGCATCTTTTTCTTTCTATTTCATTAAGAAAAGGACAGAAGATAAATATTAGTTTAGTCCTGTCAAATTAGTCAACGCCTGACGTAAATTGACGTATTTTTAGTAGGCAAGTTTTTAATCGCGTCTAAACTTGTCTATGGAGTATCTTATTTTGACAGGACTAAACTAATATTTATCTCCTGTCCTTTTCTTAATGAAATAGAAAGATAAAGATGCACTGAACTTAAATTTAGTTTAGTTTGTGAACAAGAGAATCGGCGCCAGTGTCTGATTGAGTTTTGTCCTTGACTGTACTAATGATGAAATTTGGCAGTGGGTCTAGTCACCTATTCAAAATTTGATTTGGTCAACTGGACCCGCGGGTCCAGTTCGAATGTGTCCAGTTGACCAAAGACTCCCGGTGACGAGATGGGCATACGACATTGTTACCATCGCGGGTAGAACCTGAAGGAGGCTGGCATAGGGCGTGTGGATTTGTATATGAAAAGAGAGACCTGTGATCTCAGCAGTGGCTGAAGTCAGGCGTGGATGATGAGTTTTGTGGTGACAGAACCACATTTCACATCTCATGCTTCCATTAAGAAACATTTATATTTCAACTAGCGGCGCTCCGCGGTTTCACCCGTATAATTGTCGATCCCGTAAGAATATCGGGATAAAAAGTATCCTATGTATTAATCCTGGTTATAAACTATCTGTGTGCCAAATTTCATCCAAATCCGTTCAGCCGTTTGTGCGTGAAGAAGTAACAAACGTACAAACACACTCACAAACTTTCGCCTTTATAATGTTAAGCGTGATTAATGAGACGGCTTTTGTTTTGACCTCGGTCTTGTCTAGTGAAAAGCAATGGATGAGATCTAAGATAGAACGATCGTACCCAGAATATAGTAACTTGTTAACTCTTTTCTTTGACGGTTGGCTTAAGGTAGTTGGCAGTCTTGCACTTTTGTTGAAATGTCGAGGAAAAACACTGAGTGCGACTTGTCTGGGTACGGACCACCATACAATCAGTGGTAACAATTCGAAGTTGCATTTGCAGTTGCGCATCTTTATGTCATAGAGGAAAGGATGATTTTCGCAGTACATATAAGTGATGTGCGATTGACTGTACCAACCAATTGTGGATATGGTATACTACAGTAGAGATCGTCTAATTTAAAATTTCACGCCTCCACTGCTTGTTGTATACACATTTCTATGTTTATTTCTATTTCATTTTTGTGGAGAGCGTGCAATTTTAAATTAAACAATCGAGAAAATGAGAAAGAAAAGATAATTTGAAAGAGAAGACATTCAATTTCGATTAATAACGGCGCGATTTCCTGTTATGCTATAAGTAATAGAACGTTTGAATGTCTCTTTTGAATTGAATTTCTTGAATTAATTTTTTCTTTTCAAGAAATATCTTGCCGTCTCGGTGACAAAGTCCATTGGCACCTTATCACTGGTGCACTACGTGCCTGACGTCAGCATAATCGGGAAATTGCTAACTCCATAATCATGAAATAATCATTAATTTGATGATAAGAATTCCCCCCACACAGATTTATTTTTATCATGTGATATAAAACGCAAACGCGAGTATAGTGGTTGCTGAGTGCAAAAGGACGCGACATACGAGTTGCAGATCGTAGGGTCAACAAACCCTGATAGACACCTTACATTGTTTATATTTTTTCATCACCATTGTTTTTCTCGTGACTTACCTGTCAAAAGAGTAAGGGGATCAGACCTAGTTATAGTAGATAAGACAGAAATTAAAACATAAGACTATCTAGCAGGAGATCAGATTAGGGGATCCGACATAAATCCTCAAAACTGAGAAGAATAACATCGCGAAGAAACCAACATGTCCGAGAACCAAAAATTCAAAGATATATGAGGTATCCACCAACCCGCACTGGGCACATGTGGTAGATAACGGCTACGGTCCTCTACCTCTCACAGAGAGGAGGCTTATGTCCCAGCAGCGGGAACGTTATAGGCAAAACAAGCAGGCGGTTCTACCAATTAGTTAACTGGTCATCACCGAATCCATTGGACATATGCAATACCAGAAGTATCGCAGGTGCGGTGTCATCCCGAAGATCAAGCTGAAATGTCTCATTTGCCTGTAATTATATCCTTTCCCTTCACACCAGACCACAGCAATTCTTAGTGACAGAATTGGGTCTTCTCCTTCTTTGTGTCACTGACTCGACAGCATTTTAAAACTTGTTAGCCCAAAACTTTGCAGCTTCTACGGCATCGTCAGTGGAAGCGCAGAAGTCACTTTGACTGCAAGCTTTGGGCCACAGGAGGCAGGATAGGAAGAGGATCATAATTTGCGACACAGCTCCACATGCACGCCCTGCTGCCGTTTTGTCAGGTTACCCCCACTCTACCAGCATGAGTAGCATGACCGCCGTAGAAATGGGTTTTGTCGGCGGAAGGGTAGACAAAATGACAGATTGTAGAAATATTTGTATGCATTCTACGCGTCTAAGCACGGCCATGTGTCATTTTGTCTATTCTTCCGTCGACAAAACGGGTTGTTCCACTGCGCTCCAGGAATGCATTCCACTGCGCTCCAAAATAAAATAAGTAGAGTCAGTATAAAAAACAAACCATAAGTTGTTTGTGGTAATGACGATATATCTAAATTTTTTTATGAAAGCTATGTATAAAACTTATGTCGTTGGAATTGTAATAAAATAAGCTAACTGAATATCTGCAACTTAATACAGTTTTACCTTGTAACGTGTTGATTTGTGACGTTGTGATTAAGACTGAATAAACATATTTGATATTCTTTTTTTTTTCTTTTTTTTATGATATTAAATATAAAGTTTCATGCTTAATTTATTTTTTTGCTAACTCTACTCAACATTTCTTGGAGCGCAGTGGAATCAATATTATGAATATTAAAATTATGAGAACAATGGGTTTTGGAGCGCAGTGGAACAACCCGACAAAACGTCGCGTCGTCATGCTACGCGTGCAGGTTGGAGTAACATCTTCCTAATTGAGTCCGGAGACGGTAACGGGACAGAATTAGGTATTATGGTATTAATGTACTTTCCTCAATGAGTCCTAGCACAAAGATTTCTATTATTATTTTTCGAAACACAACTCCTAAGAGATGTCAAAAGTTCACCCAAAGTTTCGCTCAACCACCGTCGAGGGACAACAACTGAGATATATTCATAAATCTTCAAGTGCCGAGGTTCAACCACTTACGACAACTTCAAAGACACCGCCTCGAGTTTACAAAGTTCGCTCTAAAGCAATTTCTTGAATAAATTACAAGTTTAAAATGGCCGTTACAAACATTTGCATAAGAATGAGTGAAACACTATTATACTATGTAAAATTGTTTTAAATTTCAAATTGGATTTGGAGGGAGTGGAAGACAAAGATGAAGTTGCTTTTTTATCTTTTACTGGAGATTTAAAAGAAAATCTAAAATATTCATATTTTTATTCCATGAAGTACCTACTTTATGTTTTATTTTATTTTAATAAAGGATATATAACCTATCCAGATTTTTAACAGATTTTTCTGATCTTTCTTATGCTTTCATCTTTCATTGCGTAACAGATTATGAACCCAGAAGCACTGTTGGATGTGGTCAGTGTGAAACAGTGAAAACATTACTCGCCGCTAAATCACAATCAACCTATAATGTTCCCACTGCTGGGTCAAAGTACTCCTTTGTGTCAGAGGGAGTCGGCCATAATCTATTACGCGGGCCCAGTGTGGGTTGGTAGATGTTACACGTCTCCGAATTTTTGGTTCTAGAACATGCCGGTTTCCTCACGATGTTTTTCTTCACCGTGTTGAGAGCAGTAGTGATGAAATTAAATACATTTTGTAAAGTGCCTGCCCGGTTCGAACTCACGACCTACAAGTCGTAAGTCAGGACCGAAACCACTGGGCACCGCTGCTCTCGCCGTACTGCTAATCAGATACGTAAAAAGGGTGCGCATCGTTTTTTCAGACTGACAAAAATAATATTCAGTTCACCAAAATATAACTTACAAAATGTCGTGAAGCAATCCTCTCTCTCCGTAAATTATGTTTTCCTAAATAAAACCCCGTAGAAGATGGCGGGACGAGCTGGACAAAACAAACGACCAGTGGTCCACTTTAGCCCTGGATCGAAAGATCAGAAGGGCAATTCTCGTAATTTTATTTTAAGAACGTTCACAGTCAGATCTCAGTCTCAATCTGTCATAAAATACTACTAATCTCCCTACATTTTGACAAGTTCGTGTAATCTCATTTTTATCATGAATAATACTGTTCAAGTTCAGTTCAGTTCAAGAATAATAGTGTTAACTAATTCAAACAGCGGTGTTCTAAATAATTCATGAGCAAAATCGGCTATGCAGCATAAAATAAAAAATATATAAAAACTAACAAAAACGCTGGCAGGCAGTTAAAAGTTTGACGGGCAATCGTGTAGAATACAAAAAAAAATCAAATAAAGAATGTATGAACATAAAATTCAAATGAAGAGCGGCTTTTGTTTAGGAATATGTAAGCGAGCAACATTTTTTATGTCGTCACTATAAAAAGGAAGGCATTATTTATCCTTTCAGGGTATATTGATGATATGAGAATAGACAAGTAATACATCTATTACACAGTCATGTATTCAGCAAACGGGGCTCGTGGAGTTCTGATAGGCAATCGCTCAATGTAAAGTACTGGTTTTCAAACGCAATCGGTTTAAATTCAAGTTCAAAAAATGTCAACACGTTTTGACTAGAAGCAAGGCAAAGACTAGCCTAGGAACTAGAAACTAGGCAGGGATGGCAATTTGCAGTGCGTCTGGATGTTGAAGGTAGAAGAGGGCCGGTGGAATGAGGTCGTGGAGTTCTTGGGCACACTCATCGAAGTACAGTCTGTCGAAGACCGACAAGCAGGCAACCTTGCGGCGATGAGCGAAGCTGTGAAGCTTGGCATGCACCAGTTTTTAGGGTTCCGTAGCCAAATGGCAAAAAACGGAACCCTTATGGATTCGTCATGTCTGTCTGTCTGTCCGTCCGTCCGTATGTCACAGCCACTTTTTTCCGAAACTATAAGAACTATACTGTTGAAACTTGGTAAGTAGATGTATTCTGTGAACCGCAGTAAGATTTTCACACAAAAATAGAAAAAAAACAATAAATTTTGGGGTTCCCCGTAGGTACTTACAACTGAAACTCCAAAAAATTTTTTTCATCAAACCTGTACGTGTGGGGTATCTATGGATAGGTCTTCAAAAATGATATTGAGGTTTCTAATATCATTTTTTTCTGAACTGAATAGTTTGCGCGAGAGACATTTCCAAAGTGGTAAAATGTGTGTCCCCCCCCCCCCCCTCTAACTTCTAAAATAAGAGAATGATAAAATTAAAAAAATATATATAATGTACATTACCATGTAAACTTCCACCGAAAATTGGTTTGAACGAGATCTAGTAGGTAGTTTTTTTTTAATACGTCATAAATCGAAAACCGCAATTTACCTTTCACAAAGTTACAACGAACTACAAGAACTTTTATATTATGTTATTTGCTGCTACGGAACCCTTCATGGGCGAGTCCGACTCGCACTTGGCCGGTTTTTTATAATAATTAATATTATTATATAAAATTATTATTCCCTGCATTATCTTACCACGTACAAACCACGTACGGTTGTCAAGCGAGGTTTTTTTGACATGTCAAACCAAGCCCACATTGCGTTTTTCGCGCGGTTTCGTTCATTGTGTCATAGAGTATACGTTATTAGCCTATGTCATGATTAGCTAAGGAATTGACGTGGTTTCGAAGTAAGGAATCATTAATTAGGGGTGTTGAAACAATAGGGCCATGGGGTCCGAGTGCCCACTTGGTTATTCGAGATATCGCCAAGCGGTCAGTCGACTCTTCACGTGACCAGAGGGCTGGCCTATTTTTTGGCCAAAGAATTAACATTGCCATACAACGTGGCAATGCTGCCAGCCTTTTGGGCGCTGTTCGTGTTGACAGCGATGCGGACGAATTCTTTGATGCCCTATGATTATTTTGTTTATTTTTTCATATAAATGTCATCATCATCCTCATCAGCCTATAATGTTCCCACTGCTGGGACACAGGCCTCCTCTCTGTGAGAGGGATTGGGCCGTAATCCACCACGCGGGCCCAGTGCAGGTTGGTAGATGTCACATGTCTTTGAATTTTTGGTTCTAGGACATGCCGGTTTCCTCAGGATGTTTTCCTTCACCGATTTGAGAGCAGTGGTGATGAAATAATTTTACACAAAGTAAAGCGCCTGTCTGGGTTCGAACCTACGACCTACAACTCGTAAGTCGCGGCCGATACCACTGGGCCACCACTGCTCCATATGAATGTATCTACATATTATTATAGTTCATATGTTAGTTTATATTGTGGTCATAGTGAATTAGGACCCTGAAGTTCACAGGAGATATTATAATATCTCCTGTGAACATTTTTTTTTGTGCACACGTGAGTGGGCACACATGTGCACTCTGTTTCCTCATTCTCATAATCCGATGGGACTGCAATCAAATACTACTGAGGCCATCCTTAGCACGTAAGGGAGCTCCAAAGTAGACCTTGCATCAGTGCCTCTTTTTGCCTCACAAGATTACTAGAATGGTATATTTTCCCTCTACACTCAAATAACTACCAACTCAATTTTCCTCCCGTTAGCATAGCAAACAGAGGCCCTGGCGCGAATTAGCGACGGAATCGTAACTGGAATTCGAACTATTTTTTAAATAAAAATAACGACTATCCTATGCCATTTTGGTTTCAAGCACCTGTTAGTATCACCCATAGATATGAATAGACAATAAATGTGTGCGATATAAGAATCGTTTGAAAGTTCCGCAACATTCGGTACATTGTTTACATTTTTTTTTTGTATTTTACCTAACCTACATAAGTATGATAATTTATGATATTATGTTACCTATGTGTATCACTTTTTAGTTTATAAATTGCTCTGTACAACGCTTTGGGATTCTATTCTATAATGTTGTGCATATAAACTTAAATAATATGAAAAAATTGTGTATGCTTTTTGATTTCGCTGGCGATTTGGTAAAAAAAAAACGCAAATGGGTGAGTCGCCTGAGTGTTCCTACCCTATGTTTACTCCGCACGTTCGTGCTAGGCCCACAGGATAGTTATTATTAATCAGTTACTGTGTAGTTGGCTGTTTCAATACAGTTACCAACTCTAACATGCAAGTTGCCGGGAATATGACGGAAAATTCTAACTTGGTTGTTGGAGTAATAATTCGTTTATACAGAAATTGATTTTGAAAACAAACATAACTTTTGTGCAGTTTGCTCTTCATGTAGGGAGTTGATTTCATTAAAATTCAAGTAATGGTAGCGGCTTTGTTTTGTGTGTTGTTTGTTTTTCATGTGAAGCAGGCTTGACCTCATCTAGTTTTTGTAATAATACATAGCATAATCAGCCTACAAGGTTCCCAGTGGTGATGAAATTATTCACACAAAGTAAAGCGCCTGTCTGGGAATCTACGACGTACAACTCGTATGTCGTAGCCGTTATCACTGGGCCACCACTGCTCACTGGGCCACCTCTGCTCACTGGGCCAGCACTGCTCACTGGGCCACCATTGCTCACTGGGCCACCACTGCTCACTGGCCCACCACTGCTCACTGGGCCACCACAGCTCAATGGGCCACCACTGCTCAATGGGTCACCACTGCTCAATGGGCCACCACTGCTCACTGGGCCACCACTGCTCACTGGCCCACCACTGCTGAATGGGCCACCACTGTTCACTGGGCCACCACTGCTCAACTGGGCCACCACTGCTCACTGGGCCGCCACTGCTCACTGGGCCACCACTGCTCACTGGCCTACCACTGCTCACTGGGCCACCACTGCTCAATGGGCCACCACTGCTCAATGGGCCACTACTGCTCAATGGGTCACCACTGCTCAATGGGCCACCACTGCTCAATGGGCCACCACTGCTCCATGGGTCACCACTGCTCAATGGGCCACCACTGCTCACTGGGTCACCACTGCTCAATGGGCCACCACTGCTCAATGGGCCACCACTGCTCAATGGACCACCACTGCTCACTGGGCCACCACTGCTCACTGGGCCATCACTGCTCAACTGGGCCACCATTGCTCAACTGGGCCACCACTGCTCAACTGGGCCACCACTGCTCAACTGGGCCACCACTGCTCAACTGGGCCACCACTGCTCAATGGGCCACCACTGCTCAATGGGCCACCACTGCTCAATGGGCCACCACTGCTCAATGGGCCACCACTGCTCACTGGGCCACCACTGCTCACTGGGCCACCGCTGCTCAACTGGGCCACCACTGCTCACTGGGCCACCACTGCTCACTGGGCCACCTCTGCTCAATGAAATAAACATCAATTATCATGAGACATAATTGGGTTACTGTAGTAACAGCTACTACATACATGGTTAGTAAATATGCTCTGATGGAGCGGCTCGATGGTATATAAGAAATCGCATAAAAATAAAAAGTATCTAATAGTCCACCTTATAAGCACCAACATACATGAAAGTCTGAATTTCACTCAAAATTAACACACATACTCGTATCTATTCGTTGAATTTCATCGGCGTGAATCTCTGGAGCATAAATATCTGTGACGTCATCCCCGGCCATCTTTTGAGCGGGCCCGTTCACACGGAAACTCACTACGTTGCATATTCTACACGTCGCTGTTAGGGGGGCGTATTGTAGAAACTACTCGAAAAAGTAAGGCTTGAAGAAACAATAATATTATATAAAATATATATATTTTTTTTTTATAAAAGAACACAGCTCAACTCTTTCTCAAAGCTAATTTTGCAGCAGTGGACGGATAGATTTGGAACTAGAGTATATCGGTGTTCACCTAGCAGTGGGATACTTCACGTTTTTAAAGGACATAACAAAAGTCTCGATGGAAACCGGCATATTATAGTTATATTGAAGACTAGCTTCTTGTTCCGCCGACCCACCCCGTCGCATCGCATCGCCTGCTCGCGACATTACTTCGTTTTCGCATAGCGTTCTTTCTGACTTTAGTTCTTCTTGCTCGGCTCCTAAGGGTTATGTCAAATAGCCTTTGTCAAGAATTGGGCTTTTAGATGCAAAACAATTTTTTTAAATCTGACTGGAATTTCCAGAAATTAGCGCGTTTAAACCATGAAACAAACTCTTAACCTTTAGTATTAGTATACAGGGTGAAATTGAATTCATGGGCATTCTTTTAAGGGGTCATTGTTATCATCATTATGAACAACTTTTACTATGGGACCAAACGTGAAATCGCGAAAAAATATCAGCTCTTCCGTACATTTTGACGAGTTATGTGAACATAAATGCAAGGAACAGCTGATTTTTTTTCGCGATTTTAGGTTTAGGCCCATAGTAAAAGTTGTTCATAATGATGAGTACAATGACTTCTTAAAAGGATCCCCATGAATTTAATTTCACCCTGTTGATGAAGTTGCTCCTCTTATTGGCGCAAAATAATTCATGATGATACAAACACTATAAACTCATAGACTCAACTAGTTTATTGTATAAAATATACGTTAGCCGATTCCCAAAATACTTGTGATTCATTTTTAATTAACCATTCTACTGCTGAACCCATAAAATTCCCAAATATTTGTGACTCATTCTTTGATGACTCAAGGTTGGAAAATAATGGAATTCCCACTGGAACCTATGACAAATATGTGTAGTAACCACTCTTACATTTATATTTTGTCACAATAGTTGTATTTATCAATAATTTTATTATTTAAATTCAAATTTCTGCTCCTCCACCCAAAGGAAGCTACAATATTTGACGCGTTGCAAAATGCAACAATTAATTATTCTTGGAAAGCTACCACGCTAAATTGTAATTGGGCTGGACACATCTGCTGCATGTCATGCCAATGGGCCAAACTTATGACTCAATTTTAATCGCAAGCGACATCACTGCAGGCCCAGACGGAGATGGCGGGATGAGGTGGACTCCTACAACAAGAACTGGTCCTCAGCGGCTTTAAGCAAAGAGAAGCGGAAGAGAAGAGGAGGCTTTTGCCCTGCAGTTGGACATCACCGGGCTATTAATAATAATAACAATTAATTAACACAGACGGCAGTAACATTGATTTTATTTAAATGATACCAGAACACTATCTGTCTTTTCGTCACCTTTTTAGGCAACACCTTCAAAACGCATATTTTGAAATCGTATACGATTTCCACAAAGTCGCGTAACTCCAAAATACGGTCCCCAGAACGCGTTATCATTTTTACAACTTTTATGTATGTTCGCTGAGACGATCAAATCTCTGAAGAATGTACCGTGCGAAGGTTACCTAAGGCGTCAATGGGTAGATTTTTTATAGAACTTTTATCTACACTTGGATTCTCAAACATAATGAGCACTTTGCACGGTTCTTTCAATGGAATCATAATGTTATCTGTTCAGTAGTAGTTCTATTGTCGAGCGGATTTCCTTTTGATTTTGTAGGACTTAGAACAGTGTGTTATTAAGTTATTGTTACATAACAAAGCTTTTTTCTTACAAATGAAATGAAATAGAAAAATGAAAGAAATGAAGGATTCTCTTTTCATGAGTGACTGTAGCGTAGGTAGATCTATTGAATAGTGGCAGCTGATCCATCTATACTATATTATTAAGAGGTAAAAGTTTGTTTGTTTTTAGGGGGTAATCTCCGGAACTACCAATCGGATTTGAAAAATTCTTCTTGCATTTGATAGCCCAATTCTTGAGGAAGGCTATATGCTATATAACATCACGCTAGGACCCTAAAGAGCCGAGTAAAAAGAAAAAAAGTTAGAAAGAACGCTAAGCTAAAACTAAATACTTTCCTAAGTACTTTTACTTTTAAGAGGGCTGTGGTAGGAGGGGAGCAGCAATTTTTAAGCAGACGAAGTTGCGGGCAGAAGCTAGTAATAGTATACATTAGGTGATAGATTCAAGGACACTAAACGAGACACAATGGAAGTTTTATTGTTATCAGACAGGCACCATATCTACTTAATTTGTATGGAACGCGTAGTGGTAAAGAGTGCCTTCACCATACAAGACTCTTCATTTAAAATATTGCCTTCATTCATACGGCGCGTGCCGCTTTTATGGCGACATTAAAGTAACACTACATGTATACGGTTTCGTGTTTTCGTTTTATGAACATATATATATTTTTTTTTTATGAAGTGAAAACTTTTTTAGGCGCGTTGGGCATTTTTTGAGATGGGAAAAAACCATTGAACTCGCGACACTGTTACCGACACCGCGCTGCATTCGGATGTGTTCGGCTGTCCTCGGGATGTACTTGGTTTTAATGTATTTTCGATATGTCAGTGAGTGATGGCAAAGTATTCTGTTTGTGTTTTGCGGTTCAAAAAATACACACGTAAATTGTTCAAGTTTTCACTTCTGTCGGCACTCCCGGAGTGCAACTTTTTTTTGTTAGCCTATTTTGTGCCCCACTGCTGGGCAAAGGCCTCCCCTTTCGTTTTATGAAAATAATATTATTTTAATTTTATTAAACGTTATATTATTTATTTAAAATTTTCTAAAATAGCATCTTGGATCAACCTGTACTTAACAACTGTAGCGCAGGGGTCGTTTGCCGGGGTCACGGATCCGTGTGTTAAATTAATGCCGCCATTGTAGCGGCACGTTGTATAATCGGTAATAAAAGAACTTTTTTATGAATTGACTAGCTTCTGCCCGCGACTTCGTTCGCGTGGAATTTAACCTACCCCCATTCACCCTCTTAGGGGCGGAAAAACTCTTTCTTAGTGGATAACTACTCTTCTCAAAGAACACACCCTCCAAATTTCATGTCTCTAGGACCAGCGGTTTAGGTTGTGCGATAATATATCAGTCAGTCAGGACTTTGAATTTTATATATACAGATTTGAAAATAATTATTTCACCTTATTCTTTAAATAAAAAACAAATGAAATAAACAACCAACAAAAATACCTAGTTGTCATATGAAATTCAAGGCAGTTATCAACGCTATAAAAGACACAGCGACGCCATGAATTTGTTACCAACGCACCGCGCAGGCTGTAACGTCAAACATTTACATGGTCGCGCACTGGGCGGAGAAGACGCTGCGGTTCTTGAGCGGGTTCTTAATTTATAAACCTTATAGCAACTTCCGCCTGTCATTAAGACCAGGCACTCTAAAATAATTTCTACGCATAAGAGAGAGAGATGAGAGACCGGTTAGACCGCTATGGTGAAAGACGCTAACGTAGCCGTAATAAGGTTGAATACCGCGTGCGCTCTTTGATCGCGTTCGAGCTTGAAACTAAATGTCGTAAGTCTCAATTCTTATTTTGTTTATAACTAAAGTAATAATTGATCTAGAGAAAAAATATCTTGTGGCTGGATAGTAAACTATATTTTCTTACTGTTAACATTTATTTTAGACATAAAGGCCAAGCAATCTTGAAAAAAAAAGTAATAATCTTTAAAAAAGACATGATTTTTGAATAAAATATGAATCGAGCGAAAATGTTACAATTACGTAACTGTCTTGTACATGGAAAGAAAAAGATCCAATGAATCATATACTAAAGTTCCATTTTGATTGTATGTGTGACTGTTTCAGAATATTAATGCAAATTAACGTTAAATTTAGGGAGCCTCCTCTTAAGGGGACTACATGACCTAAAGCGCGGTCACTGTCGGACTGCATATAAAAGAAAGAGAAGCGCGATGACACAACCATGGTAATTTATTGCAAAATATGAAGTACCTAATTATCTATTTACAAAAAAAAAACTATTGTTTGGACTTAAAAATTAAAATACTAGTGTTTTAGTATGTTGCTTGTAGTTAATAACGAATCAGAATGATTGTGTGTATATTAGCACAGAATACTTAAAGTATTAGTATGGTTTTTATTGTAAAAAGAAAGTATTTAGAGGTATATTCATTATTTTTTTCTATCGTATAAAATTAGTTGTGTTATGTTTTTAACGCACTATCTTATTAGCATATATCATGAAGAATATCATATATTTTTGTGATTTTGTTTACTGTAGTCGATCATATACTTTTAGGCATTATAAAACTTGCGTTTTTGCATTTAGGTCCTATAATCCACTTAATGTGCAGTAAAGTTTTCGAGTAGTGGTAGCCCAGTAGATTAGTGGTAGCTCAGTAGTATCTGCCCCGACTTACGAGTTGTAGGTTCGAACCCAGAAAGGTGCTTTCCTTAGTATAAATGATTTAATCACCACTGTTAATTTTATTACTTTTTTTGTGGAATCATCGTTTGTAAATCTTTTGGTGTATATTTCACAGGAGTATCGATATCCAAACACGATAAAACAAAAGAAAACAGATTTTCTCAACACATACTTCAAGTAACAAATATTATTAGTATATATTATTATATTTGTCGGAGAAGCATTGTTCTCATCGACATCGTCATCAGTGGTTGCGGGTTTATTGGGCGTCATCAGGGTAAAATGCGAGCACAAAACACAATTATTACTACTTCACACTATTTTAATTTAGATTAAACAGTATTTCGTCACTTCACAATAACGTCGAGACAATTAATAGTTAATACCGAGCAGCGGGTTCAGGGCACCGATCTTACTTTTAGTTTACTTTTTAACACTCTCAACTCAACGATCCAACTCGATCAATCGCTATCACACAGCAAGAAGAATATATCGCAAAAAACTGTCCACGTCCTTCAAATCAAAGATGGCGCCTCGACCCCGCTCTAGGCACGTGCTCTGCTCTGATTGGTCGTTACGTGAATTACAATATTCATAACTTTTATTAGATTAATAAGGATTTTAAATTATAGAAACAGTTAACAAATCAAATTAAATTGAATTAAGAATTTTAATAGTAATTACAATGTAAACAAATAATATTGTGCATTACACATTCAAACAATAATCAACCCAACTCATAGCTTCCTCCGACATATTTAATTTTAATATATTGTCAATTTTCCTGACTGTACATCGCTTCTCAGCCGCCACTTTTACCTTTCCAAGTGCGAAACCAAAAACCCCGCGGCGTCCACTGCTGAAGTCTATAATTCAGGGCCACTAGCGCATGACTTCTGGATTACTCTCCAGCACTGGACTGGACTGGACGCGACTCGTCGTAAATGTTTGAGCAACAGGTCCGGCTTGTGAAGCGTTAGTTGTTGCTGTAACAACAACAACGGGTCATGCATTAACTTTATATTTTACTAGGTTTTGCCCGCGGCTTTCTCGAGTGGAGGTCGTGAACCGGTATAAAAAGTATCCAAGTCCTAACCCAGGTCATGATCTTCCTTTGTCATTGTAGTGTATCTATTAAATAGATATGTAAACACTGTCTCATTCACACAAGCGGGGTAGCTGCTGTCACTTATGTCATCTGTCAGTTACGAGGAATGGCGGGAAACAGACAAAGTGAAGCGGGCTATATACGAAGGCGCTTGGTGTGGTAGTGAGCCAGTGAAGTGATATATTCAACATAAATACGGAATCAACAGGATTCTACAAGTGGCGACGAGGATAAAGGTCAGATAAAATTAACAAAATTAGGAGAAATTATATGTAAGTACCTACCGATACTGCTGACCAAGAAAAACAAAACACTAACGAGGTAAGAACTTGCATAACTATTACCCAAACTAATGTATGTATTGTAAATTGTTAGATTTCGCATCTAGTAACAAAGTATTTCAAGCAGAAGTAAGGATTCTGACGGTGTTTTATTGTAATACAATGTTACTAAAATTGTTACGAAAAAAAAAAAAATTGAAAGAGATGGATCACTCAGGATATCTATAATTTTATGATGCATCGTGTTTGGCCATCACAAAATGACTACTACACCCAATATAAAAGTTAGGAAAGAATACAAACCACAGTCATTAAATTACTAGGAGTGCTAAGTACTGCAGTGGGAGTCGTAGCAATGGATGTGCTGACGACATATAACTAAAAGGCGTTAAGCTTTGTATAGTATTTATTGTTTAAGAGAAGCTTATCGTACAACGGTAAATTCAACACTGCTTCTAAAATAAGAAAAAACACTAACAGAATATTTGACACACGCTTGAACTTTCAAATGGAACATGCCTCCAAACATAACCAGCCTGTCCTGCAAAGGTGTGGCTTTACAGCCAGACTCGCTTTACAGCCAGTCTCCACAGTACTTAGGTGCCTACCTACTTATTTGAAACAAAACAAAAAAAAAAAAAAAGGAACTTAATATCCACCTGCAGAATAAACTGGATTTGCTCCCTTCCTTATGGCTGGACAAGGGCAAGAGGATGATGATAAACTTTGTACTTATTTCATATTCATGAATCTAATGTTTTATTAAATCATTAATTATTATTCTATTTGCTGTTATCAGCGGGCTTGGACAAGGCAACAGCACTCAAACTATATTAGTAGGTACCTTGTAATTTTCAAGAATAAAATGTATATAAGCTAGGTATAACAATGATGATTCCTTTAACTCTGATTTTGGTTTGTAATGTTATCCTACCTATTCATTAAAATAATTATTTACTTGCCTGAAACGGTATAGGTATCTATGGGTCTATGAAATTGGACACAAATGGTAACAGAAATACAAGCAGTGATCTGGATTAGGTTAAGCCGCTTCAGATCTTTTAAGAAAAAATACATACTAAAGCTGGCTTACTAAAAAAAAAAAAAAGGGGGTATTAGGTACTGATTGTAGTAGAAAGTCTCATAGTGTAGATCTGTTCCGCAGAGGATAATTTCCTGCATGTAGCAAGAACTAATGAGTACTAATGATAACGCTTAACATGTATTCCAGTTCTAGGGTGACATAATTTAGATTGGTATCAACAGACTAAGGAAAAGCTATGTAAATTTTACTATAATTAAATACTAGTACCAACCAGTAAGTTAAAATAATAAGCATACATATTTACTTTGAAATAAAATGTATGCAAAGTGAAAATAAAAGTCACAATAACAGTAAACTGCTGTTTGATGTTATTGCAATGATTAATTAGAATAACATAATATTTTCTTATGATTGATATGAATGAATAGGTATGTTAATTGGTAAATCAATTTTGTTTGAGAAGAAAAGTTCCCTTCTGTTGGAGTATAACTCCTTAATGTGGTAGGTACCTTCAGAGGTCACTAAGTTACTGGTGCCAATTTACATAATGTGAAACCAAGACATATAACAATAAAGATTACATACATATTCACACATAGATATAAGTAGGTACCTACATAAATGTGTCTGTGAGAGTGTCTAGCTGTTAAGATTTTCATTATCTTAATATTAACTAATTATTATAATTTGTGGTCTAGTGGTTGCAAGCGCTACTGCTGATTGTGGGGTCCTGGGTTCGATGCCCAGGTGGCACCAATGTTATGGGGTTTTTTTCCATCAGGAATTTCTTGGTGGTGATGTTGGCCTTAGTCAGAATTTGTGAAAAATTTATGGCTGTAGACTCGCTCTCCCTGTTGCATGTGATCTGGCCAGGACTGGCTAAGGTAAGTTAATTATAAAATACTCTATATCTCTGTCTGGCCCTCTGGTGGGGACAGGCATGATGTTGGGTTATGAAATTATAATTCTTATTTTATCACAAACTTGGTAATACCTACTGCCCTCTGTGGGGTCCTGTTACCAGTATTACAATGGTCTGTGTGAAAGTATTGAAGCCTTTGTTATGCGATCTGCACCATCTTATGTATTGTTTGTCACATTAGGAATCAGCATTTATTGCTGGAAGATTACCTAGTTCAAACTCAAATTAAAATTAAAATGACATACCTATAGTAAAAGTGCGCACCCCCACCCTATTTCAAGTTGAACAATTATCAACTTTGTTTCAGTGGAAATTGGGTCGATTTCAGAGTGACTGGCTCTAAGGAGGGAGTTGTGGAAGTGTTTGGGGTTGTGGAGTAAGCTGGACTTTGTTGTGTAGGAATAAGTTGCTTCTCCATTGATTTATGTTTGGTTGCATTTTTGGCGAATGGGTCGCGAACACAGATTAGGTATACCATAGTGGTACATGATGGTATAAAATCAAAAACTATGTTGTGTCACCATGTGTTGCCTTGCAAGGCGTGTAAGTATTGCTTACACAGTAGGTAATAGGTGTACAGATCTATATAATTATAAAAATACTCCTAGTTGAACTAATCTCAATGTGTTACTGAATATGCAAAAATTTCAAGGAAACATTTTTATAATATCATGACTTGGGTTTTAGACGTAATTAACAATTGCACAGTTGTTATAGTACGTAAGTTGGGTAAGATGCAGCTTTACCCAGTATTCTGGAACTTGATACGATTGATATGATTTTTGATGATTCATTGCTTAATAAAATGGAAATTAAATCACAAACGTAAATAAATAATAAGATTATTTTACCTACATGAAGAATATACCTTAGTCCGATTAAACTTCTTGAAGTAGGTACCTACCGGAAATGTTTTCAAGTGGTATTGAAGTTGATAAAAATAATGATACTACTGAATTAATTTTAATCCTGAAACGTTCGCATTGACTCGTGTAATATCTTCTTCTACATCAATTATTGTTCAAAAAAAAAAAAAAAAAAAAACAAAGAAGGAAGGAAAGGAAGAATAATTACAATACGCGCATGTTCAGAGATAACTTAGTACTGTAATAGATACACAGTTTACCTAGTTATATTGAAATATTGGAAGCTCTTTAGTACCTACTTCTCGGAAGTTTTAATCAACCGAGTAATTAGAAAATTCTGTATTTTGAATTCAGAATGTCAGATAATTATCAAGTTTTGGTAACACAAACTTAATGTCATACCTTCATGATAAAGTTCAAATTCCATGGCAACTGTTGGGACCATAATATAGTAATACAAGCTGTGAGTCTAAAGGTAACTTAGACTGGTATGACATACCTACAAGGTAATAGTTGATTAACTACATGTGAACTATCTAAGATTGATTATTCAATTACAGGTAGGCTCTTGAATATGGAATGAAACGAAGAAAGATATATTCGTTAAGAAGTGTAAGGGCACAACAAAAATGACAGAAGTAAAATAATAGAGGAGAATGAAAACCCTCGCATGCACTCTGCGTGGTGTCATTGGGCTCGTGTGAATTTGAAGAAGATCTAAACCCTACACATAATTATAGCATTACATTTCAGCACGACAGTGGTGGTGGTCTAGCCCGACTAAGGTCGTGGGTTCGAAACCAGGCAGGCATTTTGTGTATTATCACTCATCACCACTGTCCATCAACGGTGAAGGAAAACACCGTGAGGAAACCGGCATGTCTGAGAACCAATACTTCGAAGACATGTGACATTACCAGTACGCACTGTTTACGCGTGGTAGATAGGCATCCATTAAATTGGACGCATAGGCATCCATTAAATTGGACGCATGGGCATCCATTAAATTGGACGCAATGGGCATCCATTAAATTGGACGCATGGGCATCCATTAAATTGGACGCAGGGGCATCCATTAAATTGGACGCAATGGGCATCCATTAAATTGGACGCATGGGCATCCATTAAATTGGACGCATGGGCATCCATTAAATTGGACGCATGGGCATCCATTAAATTGGACGCATGGGCATCCATTAAATTGGACGCAATGGGCATCCATTAAATTGGACGCAATGGGCATCCATTAAATTGGACGCATTGGGCAACCATTAAATTGGTCGCATTTGACATCCATTAAATTGGACGTAACAAAACGGTGAAGGAAAACATCGTGAGGAAACCACGTGTAACACGGATGTAACAAAGCGGCGAAGGAAAGCATCGTGGGGGCCGGCGTGTCCTGGAGCGACTACTTCGGGGACGTGTGCTTCTATTGACGCGCGGTGGGCCCGCGTGATGGTTTGTAGCCTACTATTTTATTTTATTTAAACATGAATTCATGTCCCTCTTGGAAATTATGCTTGTGTACCAGTACTGTGGGAGAGGTATATCAATAAAACAATATCTTTCAGATAAAATAATTCTTACGGAATCGTTTCATGTTTTTGACATTTTTGTCCTTGTTGAGTCTTGTTTTAGCTTGTCAGCTAAATCTGACGCCTACTGTTTTCGCGTTTTGTTCTGGAGTAATAGGCCATTAACTTGTGGTTACCTGAAGGGTTGCATGCCACAAACCATGATCATAATCTCTACAGTAATTACCTAGGCTGAAAAAAAAAATTCTGTGGGTCTTGTGTTGTACGGTTGTACCTACGTAACTTTTTTATTTACTAAGGTGACTTTGTTACCTGATAGAATTATTATTATCAGCTGTTACTGAGGGAGGAACACGTACCTAAACAAAACATTCAAAAGACACATTTTTTTTAATGTGGCAGAAGCATGTGAAAAAAATGAACGAAAACGTTTTGATAAAATACCTACTAATAGTTAAACATCGGAAAAAAAAAATTGATAGGTGACCATTATAATAAACCAAATTATAGAAATATGTACATGTATGTCGAATCCAGATACGTTGGATTGTGATCAGATATACTTAGGGACATACACAGTGTCAGATATACAGTCGTGGGCGCAGAATTGGGATACGGGTAAACGAGAGAAATAGCTCCTTTAATTTCTACACAGTTTATTGTTACAGACTCAATTACTAACACTACTGTACTAATTAATACTCTGAACTTAAAAGGAAACCTAGGCCAGTATGTGTCGCGACCACGTCTACACGATCACTGTCGCTCCATGGCCCATAAGGTCCGTAACTCCGTATCGGACACCATACTTAATCCTAGACTCCGCACAACGCTAAACAAAGGCGCTTGTGTCTCATTTTAAGTGCATACTTATGAAAGATCCGACATATATTTAGTCGTCTGAGTTGCAACAGATGATTACGATGACGGAAAAAAAAAAAAAAAAAAAAAAAAATTGTTGATGAAAGGGAAACGGATATCGGAGGACAATAGCTATCGATTTGGGAGTCACACAAGGTGATATGGCTTAGGTAGAGAGGAAGGATTGAATCCCATTTCACACGACGAAGAAGAAGCTAATGAAAGAGATGTGATAGATAAGAGCAAGGAAACTGGACAAACGATGAGATTAAATAAAAAGTCCTGGCCCGACATGTTCATAAATGCAGATGATCATGCTTCTTATGTTTCGGTTTACTTCAATTTATTAATGCTTTAATTTCATTGGCAGTTGATTGCAAAAATGGATAGTTGAAATAAACATGTTTGTGATTTTGATTTTACACGATTGTTTGATAACGTGTTTAGAGTTGAACAAATAAAAAATATAATAAGAAAGGGATGTAGTGTATCTATTAAATAGATATGTAAACACTGTCTCATTCACACAAGCGGGGTAGCTGCTGTCACTTATGTCATCTGTCAGTTACGAGGAATGGCGGGAAACAGACAAAGTGAAGCGGGCTATATACGAAGGCGCTTGGTGTGGTAGTGAGCCAGTGAAGTGATATATTCAACATAAATACGGAATCAACAGGATTCTACAGTCATCTAGACGTGATTGATTAACAAACATGAAAATTCACTAACAGACTTTTAGAAACTGAAGGCCAATTCTCCTACTTAAAAAAACGGTAAACAAGTCGCAATCTCGTCGTCTATTTTTAACCACATTCCCAATTCCATAAAAGAGGAGCCAGTAACAACATTCACTAACTATGTTACTACTCCGTATCGGATTTTCTAGCTGATAAATTTTAGTTATGTATCACTTTTTGTATCTTTGATGATGAACTGCATCAATGTTTGCATGCCAAAATGGTAGAATGTACAAGGATTCTTTAATATTATTATAACCACCTTATTGTAAATACCTACATTCTGAGCAAATAAATGAATATTCTATTCTATTCTTAAAAACTTGTCAAAAACTCAATGTCAACATCAATGTCAAATCAAAATGTAGGGAAATTAGAGGTATTTTTGACAGATTGCGACTGAGATCAGACTGTGAACGTTCTTAAAAAAAAATATGGGAAATTCCCCTCTGAAGTAGGTTACAAAGGTACAGTTAGGGAAATTATTTGTTTATCAAATTAACACACTATGTCATTATTTCTTATTATAGCCATTTTACACAACTGCAGTGGAGTAGTGGTAGCCCAGTGTTAACAACCGCGATTTACGAGTTTTAGGTCGTAGGTTCGAACCCAGACAGGCGCTTTACTTTGTGTAAATTATTTCATCACCACTGCTCTCAAAACGATGAAAGAAAACATCGTGCGGAAACCGGCAAAATACGAAGACATGTGACATCTACCAACCCGCACTGAGCCCGTGTAGTGGAGTACCCCACTCCCTTTTGAAGAGAGGAGGCCTGTGTCCCAGCAGTGGGAACATTATGGGCTGATTATGTATACAACCGCAAACTGTTGAAGAATGACAGTTGTGATTCGAATGTTCGGACAATTTAAATTGGTAGTCAATTTGATAAGCAATTTATTTACCTGACTTTACATATAATGGCAAACTATAACAAAGCATAAATCAGAAAATCAACCAGCTCCCTAATTACATAATCCAGTATCAATCTCAATCTGAATTATTTTGAAGAATATTGCTCATCCATTGCTTCATAAGTTCGAAAAATATGTCTACTCACCAACGTAAATAACGCAATGAACGTTGTTGAACTATCAAAATGAAAGCCGTTGCTACTGATAGTGTGTTACGAAATAACCCCACAGTTATTTAGTTTACTTTAAGTTAAGTATTTCTCAACCAGCTTTAGTACAACCACAATCAAATGGAGTAAAACGACATACTTTACCACACGCTTCAGAATTTCTTCTAAACCAATTTACCTAGAGTCATCCTGTGAGTGTAATATGACAATGGAACTTGTATGGAGTTCCGCAGG
This sequence comes from Amphipoea oculea, assembly GCA_945859645.1. NCBI lineage: Eukaryota > Metazoa > Arthropoda > Insecta > Lepidoptera > Noctuidae > Amphipoea > Amphipoea oculea. The sequence goes on along the minus strand of OX243865.1, from coordinate 16,365,804 downwards.
ATGGTGGAATGCCTTTCAGTGTGGGCCACGAGCGCAGCGGGTATGCCTGGTAGACAAGAAGATATAGCTATCTAGCTGAATTTCGTAATGCAAGAGAGGTACAGATGCCAGCACATCAAGCTACTACAATTTGTCAAATTTCTTTAATAGATTTTCAACTTATCGCTACAGCATAAGGTTCAAAGTTGATTGAGAAAATTTGACAGTTTCGGGTAGCATGATGTGCTGACGTAGGTACAGACGCCAGCACATCATATTGTGTATAATCAAATTGTGTGGCCAAGTACAGACTTGGCCACACAATATTTTTTCAATGTCTTTTAAATTACTATTAATTTGACTTTGAGCAGTGGTGACCTAGTGGTAACGGCCCCAACTTACGAGTTGTAGGTGGTGGGTTCGAACCCAGACAGGCGCTTTACTTTGTGTAAACAATTTCATCACCACTGCTCTCAAAACGGCCCAAAGCAAACATAATAATACGTACTTTGTGAATCCTGGCACTGTAATTTTTTAATTCATGAACTAGCTGCGCCCCGCGGTTTCACCCGCGTAAATGTCGATCCCGTGAAAATATCGGGATAAGAAGTAGCCTATATGTTAATCCAGGGTGTCCGCTACTTCCATACAAAATTTTATCAAAATTGGTCTAACCGTTTATTTATTTCATAATAAAACACAATATAAAACACACCCAATCACAAACTTTCGCCTTTATAATATTAGTGTGATTCATAGATATATGAACGAATTTCTATGGTGTGATTAGTGTGATTCAAAAGTCGCATTGCCATACAAATAAATGACTTTTGATTTTGACTGAGTACACAATGCCTTCACATTTTTTTATGCCAGAAGATTTTCCTCTTTGTTCAAGTAAGGGCCGTAGACTTGCTACAAGATTCTAATAGCTTGATGTGAAATTGTTCTTTCAAATGTGATGTTAATTCATTTTCATGGCCACACGTACAGACGTCCCTAGCGATGCTCTCGCTTGTCACAATTTCTATTTTCGTATGACTCTGCAGAGTAATAACACGATAGTCCTTAACTTTGCAATACAGAATAACTTTGTCTTGTAATACGAAACATTTTAGTGTGTTTTGATATAGCTATCACACTTCACACTAATATTATAAAGGCGAAAGTTTGTGAGAGTGTGTGTGTGTGTGTGTGTTTATATGTTTGTTACTTCTTCACGCTCAAACGGCTGAAAAAGTGGCCTATATGTTAATATAGGCCACTTTTTATCCCGATATTCCAACGGGATCCACATTTATACGGGTGAAACCGCGGGGCGCAGCTAGTATCTTATAAGTGAAACGGATTATTCCTCGTCGAAACTTGTTTGTTCCGCTTTCACGTTAAAACGGCTGAACGGATTTAGATGACATTTAGCACATGGGTAGACCATGACCCAGATTAGGACATAGGGCACTTTTCATCCCAATATTCCCACGGGATCAAGACTTATGCGGATGAACCCGTGGGGCGCAGCTAGTATTGGATAAATGTGAAGAAACCAGTTCAAAATTCAAATTACAGTCCGACCGTTGAGAGAATGCGTTCCTAGCACCTGCCAGTGCGACAATTATAGTAGATAGCTAATAAAGATCAAATTCGCAAAACACGTATTCGTTGTCAAGAACGCATTATCTCGTCTGCCGGACTGTAGTTATTGCATCACCCTGTGTTTGCTATAACCAAAGGGATACTACCACAACCATACGGGTTTCTCGCACGCACATACACTCTTATATAATAGACGGAGACATAGAGGGAGGGAGAGACAGTGTGATTTAATAAGCTTTTTTTTTTTTTAATATAGTAAGTACAAGTTTTAGAAGCTCTCACAAAGTTGGCGCCATCTTGGATTTCCATTTTGACCCCGCTATCGGCTTTAACACCCTCGAAAACCATGAAAACGATACCCATGATGAAAAATTTTAAATTTTTCCGCAGCCGCCATTTTGGATTTTCATATTGACCTTACTATTGCTTTTAGTACCCTCGAAAACCATCTCTAGAGAAAGTCACATAGAGGGGGCATAACGATTTTTATTAACATGACAATTTCTATCATTTTACCTAGTGTTAAAAAAACTTTTTGTTCCAAAAATCCTTGTGTATTGTGCGTTTACAAACACAAATCTTATAAGCACAAACACTAAGCCCGAAACAACTATCAGTTTTAACTATCGCGATACGCAAAAGCCTCAACTTTAATAAAACCGACACTGCGCCACCCAAAAAAAAACCTCAACAGAGTCCAGTTCTTATTCAAACAAACCAATAAAACTCAATCCAGGTAGTGCTGGATATAGTCATGATATACCGAATACAAAAGTAAAGCATCGCTCAAACCGGAGGTGGGGGACATAACGGACCGCCAGCCACCGGATATGGTCGGCCGCGGGATCACTTTCAGCCGGAAATAGCGGCCATTGCCGCATGGATCTATTTCCTGCAGTTTCAACGACAAACTTCATTCAGTATATTGAATAAGGAATAGTAATGTTGCGGTTTTTATTCGGTTCATCTAAATTCTACTCTATTTACTCTACGCTAAAGTAACATTTTGAATGTAAGATAGTATTTCAATGATGAAAACTCTATTAAAGTTAGTCTTGTTTTTGAGATTAGAGAAAGCAGTTCTTTGTGTTTTCCATCTATATCTAAAATAAAGCTGAAGATTTCTCTGAAACTATCAGTTGGATACGACATATTCTTTAAGCATTTGATAGCCAATTCTTGAGGTAGGTAAAAGACTATTTAACATCACCCAACGACCCTTTAAAACCAAGCAAAAAGAAAAAAGGCAAAATTAACGCTGAGCGAAAATGAAGCAATAGCGCGGGCACGCGATGCGATGCGAAGGGTTAAATTTCACACGAATCAAGTCGCCGGCAGAAGCTAGTGTTGAAATAAAGAGAAATATGGGAAATGTATTTTATTTACTCGACAAGGAATACCGACTGACTGTATAACTTCCAACGCAAAGAGCCTTGACTTTTGATAAAGAAAAAACAACGTGCGGAAAATTCAACATGCAGTGAGCAGGATTGCTGGTTGATAGAAGTTCCTTCTCTTTGTGAAAGCAGTATTTACTTGCAGTGATATTGTATCTGTGGCTGCCAATTACAAAATTACTATTTCATGCTGGTTAAGCCAATATAGATAGAGAGTAGTGGTGGCCCAGTGATAACGACTGCGACTTACGAGTTGCAGGTCGTAGGTTCGAACCCAGACAGGCGCTTTACTTTGTGTAAATTATTTCATCACCACTGCTCTCAAAACGGTGAAGGAAAACATCGTGAGGAAACCGGCATGTCCTAGAACCAAAAATTCGAAGACATGTGACATCTACCAATCTGAACTGGGCCTGCGTGGTAGATTACGGCCCATTCCCTCTTACCGAGAGGAGGCCTGCGTCCCAGCAGTGGTAACATTATAGGCTGATTATGTAAGCCAATATAAGACCTTCACTTTTTTTGTTTTTTGCATTTCATTCGGCATCAGATGGTAGCAGCTGGATGAGAGTTGCTGGAAATCGAGTTGAATGGCGTGCAATAGGAGAGGCCTATGTCCAGCAGTGGACTGCTATATGCTGATGATGATGATGTATATTATGTATCTATTATAGTATACTTGCAGCGCCCTGCGGTTTCACCCGCATAAGTTTCGATCCCGTGGGAATATCGGGATAAAAACTATCCTATGTCCTTTCCCGGGACTCAAACTATCTCTGTACAAAATTTCATCATAAATCGGTTCAGCGGTTTAAGCGTGAAGAGGTAACAGACAGACAGACACACTTTGCATTTATAATATTAAGTACGGATTATTTTGCACTAATGTCAATTCCATTTTTTGTATCCACACAATCACTGTCCATTCCAAGTTTGCCTGGAAGAGATCGCAGAAAACGATAGGTAAGGCCGCCCATTGTATGTTTTTTTATTAATAATCGTATTTTTTCTTTTGTATTTTCTGGTGTACAATAAAGTAGGTATACATAATGATGATCTGCATCTTTCATTCAAAGTGAAAAGTTTGAACACAAAATAAATTTAGTAGAGAATCGATCCAACAATGTTGGATTTCGGCACTCGGCATCTTTCACTCGTCTACCGAATCGTCGAAAAATTAAAAACAACTAGCTGCGCCCCGCGGTTTCACCCGCGTAAATGTCGATCCCGTGGGAATATTGGGATAAAAACTATCCTATGTCCTTTCCTGGGATTCAAACTATCTCTATACTAAATTTCGTCTAAATCGGTTCAGTGGTTTAGGCGTGAAAAGGTAACATACAGACAGACAGACAGAGTTGCTTTCGAATTTATAATATTAAGTATGGATAGTATGGATGAACAGATGAAAGTTTATTCCTATATAATTTTGTCGATGTCGTGTGAAGGTGGAATGAAACAAAATGAACCATTACTCGAGTGAACCTGATGCTGATGCCCGGTTCTTGCAGCCTAAACATGGACAGCTTTGTTAAAAGGCTTAGCATCTGTGCCCTTTAAAAACTTTGCTTTGATGAAAGGCAATTTGCCTTTACAGGAGACTAAAACATCATAATTATACTTTCATAATAATTTATACTTTTTTAAATTAAACTTTACTTTTTGTTTTTATTTGATATAATATGTATCTGGTGTATTGTGTGTCTTTTAGTCTGTGCTAAATAAATGTATTTTCATAATATTCTAAGCCACGAAACTTAAATCTTCAATATTATCTATATCTATACTAATAATAAAGTTGAAACGTGTTTTATTTTTTTTTTTGTTTGAACGCGCTTATCTCTAGAACTACCGGTCGGATTTGAAAATATATTTTTAAATTTGATAGCCCAATTCTTGACACAACAAATTTCACGCGGACGAAGTCGCGGGCAGAAGCTAGTGGAAGATAAAATAAGGTACGTGTTAGTATATCTACGGTTTGCTAGAAGAGTTTAGAAGAGAAATGGCCGCCACATAATGGCCGCAGTGATGTCCATCATGAAAATAATGGCAGCGGAGTTTGACATTACGTTGTTGAAAAACGCTCTCTAGGGATTCACACCAACACCAACATCTTTACATAGTATCAAACCACGATCCGATAAAACAAAGTGGCTCCCGCTGTCTGTAAGCTTAGATCTTTTAAACTCCGCAACGGATTTTAATGCAGTTTTCAGCAATAGATAGAGTGATTGAAGAGGTAGGTTTATATGTATAATACATGCATATTATAGTAAAGAAAAGCCGAGAAATTCAAAGATTTTTAATGTGATGTTTTTGTGTGCTTATATTGCAAACGCTTGCTAAACCTTACGAAATAGATCAAATTATTGTACTACGGAATTGTATATCTTAAAAATATCGATAAAAATGTCCTCTACGGTATATGTTTATCTCCTAAGGATAACCCACAGTAACCAATTTTTTCATTCACATATATCAAAAAAATTATGGGTTATTTACCAAGCTATTTTAAACAATACAGTATTATTCCTTATCCAGTTAAATACATTAGGTACGTTGTGCATTTTAAGTAGATCAAAATTGTCCGTTACATCATATCATTTAAATGAATATCTTAGAAGAGAGCTTTAAAAAGCGGGGGCAGAGCGGCTGGTGGGGGCGGTACGAAGTTCGCCGGGTCAGCTAGTACTTTAATAAATAACGTTTTAGTGACGTCTTTTGACGGTAACTGGCGGACGCTATGTGGCGGCCACCGTAGTCTTAGGAACCCTGAGCTTTATAACAGTAAGTATATAGCCAAAATTGTTCGATAGCCATTACGTAACCAACAAATAACCTCCCTACAAACATTAGACCACCTAACTCATAAATCAAATGCGCAATGCAGCATTTAAGCTAAATTCGACCAATCAAAATGCTAATCCTAATTCCGGATATAACATTGTTACCTATAACGTTGCTATAATAGTTATATAGCAGCGCTATATAGCAGTGTTATAATTGCGTTTGAGTGAACCGGTATTCAGCACGACAGCTCTAAAATCCGATGACTAGGGATGTTCTGTGTTATGGTAGGGGAGCCCAGAGGGTTTTTGAGCAAGCATATTCAGGGCGAGAAGTTGATAGCTGAGTAGGTCTGGCATGAGGAGAGAACACCGAAAATATATTTAAAAAGTTTCTGATAGGAGACCCCTGGTCAGGAGACCACTTTCAGATTTCAAAAAAGGGCCGAAATTAAAGCGATCTTCAGAGGCGTTGGTTTTGGCATGATCGGGTCTGGCCTAACCCATAATGACTTAAATAGGCAAATCTGACGGAGAAATTGTGGGCTTTCCCTAAATCTGACGACTTTGAAAACTCAGATTTGGGCCATTTCTAAAAGGATATTCAGGGCGAATGAAAGTTATTCTGTGCAATAGTGTTACATGTCCTGATAGTGAATATATAAATATCTGACGGGATGATGGAGCCTTTTGGCAAATATGAGGAAATTTCATCAATTCAGTAAATTACCCAAAAGTGGCCATAATTTTGCATTTATCCCTAAATCAAGGAGCCTAGTAGCTTCGATTGCTGTTTGCATTGGAAGGTAACACGTTTGTGAAGATTTCTCCATATTCAGAAGTTTGAAAAAACTAAACACTTGAACGTAATTATTAAAAGTTAAGTAGCAAAATTAAAACATCGTCGGAGTACACCATAAACAAAGTTGATTATTTCAATATTTTACTATGACACCAATTAAACCAATTATTTCAAAAACATCCTCATCTTATGGGCTATCTAACGAACTAGTAACTTGATTGAGAGATGCCCGTCAATTGTTTGATAAAACTGGCAAAGGTGGAAAGCCATACTTACTAAAATTAACGAAAACATTAAAGTAACGACTTGTTTACGTCGTAATACTTTTCTATTCGAGGTTTTATTGTAACTACGAACCTCTGCGCTCGATATCGTTACTGATATCGCCTCCAATTCTCAGTGATAGTTCGTTATGAGAGTTTTGTTAAATAAGTCCCAACACTTCTGCTTAGGCCGCCAGCTGCTAGTTAACTAGATTAAATGTTAGATCATGAGATACAAATTTATTTCTAACCGATTTCTAAAAGAGGGAGGTTATTAGTTCGTCTGTATATACAGGATGAATGTTTCAAGTCATCATGTGGATGACCAAATCCGAAACTATAGGTAATACCGAAAAATTCTTAAAGGAGTCGCGGGGTGGATTTTGACGAATACTAAAACTGCATCATTAAATTTTTGAAAAATCAATTGCTCTAGCCAGGAATCGAACTCGTAGATTTTGAAAAAAAAAAAACACTGCCTGTTTTATTGCACCCTCCGACGGTGTCGTTAGTAAGGATCAAATTCTGGAAAGAAATGATACACGCCAAAGTAAAGGAAAGTGGACATTTTTAAGATTAACTAAAATCAGATAAACAAATTGATTAATTATGTTCAATGAATTCAAAATATAATTTATTATATTTTGAAACTTTATAACGCACTACCAAAAGACATAAAAAACACACAATCGCTACCACTATTTAAAAAACTATTAAAATTCCACATCTTAAATGGGTCATAAATAATATTATTAAGTTGCCTCTAGTGTAAACGAGTCTTTAGATGTCGAACATAAAAACTATGATAACGAGTCACCGCACGGCGACCGCGAAAACGCGCCGCACGGCGGTAGTCAATACAAAAAAATACAAAACTTGTTACAATTACCTTCCTATATTCGTAATGTTAACACTACGCTTAATACCTACTCCTGGACAACAAAAACGTATAATTAAGTAATATCTAGTATTTATTTCTGTATAAGTGATTTGTAATCTTTAGAAATAAATGAATTCAAACCGTATATTAAAAACATAAGTTAACGGCCAAATAACTACTGTTACAGTGCAAACGAACAAATCACTTACATTCTATATACTTAAGAACTGTTACTATCTTAAAATAATTGTTTTCTGTTAAAAATGCGGCCTTTACTTTACTTTGTCGTATACCCCCCGATGGTGTCGCTAATAAGGATCAAATTCTGGAAAGAAATGAATACGACAAAGTACAGTAAATGGCGCATTTTAACAAAAAGTAATTATTTTAAGATAGTAACAGTTTTTAAGTATCTAGAATGTAAGTGATTTGTTCGTTTGCACTGTAACAGTAGTTATTTGGCCGTTAACTTATGTTTTTAATATAATAATTATATTTTGAATTCATTGTTAAACCATAATTAATCAATTTGTTTATCTGATTTTAGTTAATCTTAAAAATGTCCACTTTCCTTTACTTTGGCGTGTATCATTTCTTTCCAGAATTTGATCCTTACTAACGACACCGTCGGAGGGTGCAATAAAACAGGCAGTGTTTTTTTTTTCAAAATCTACGTGTGCGATTCCTGGCTAGAGCAATTGATTTTTCAAAAAATTAATGATGCAGTTTTAGTATTCGTCAAAATCTACCCCGTGACTCCCTTAAGAATTTTTCGGTATTACCTATAGTTTCGGATTTGGTCATCCACACGATGACTTGAAACATTCATCCTGTATATACAGACGAACTAATAACCTCTCTCTTTTAGAAATCGGTTAGAAATAAATTTGTATCTCATGATCTGTCATTTAATCTAGTTAACTAGCAGCTGGCGGGCTAAGCAGAAGTGTTGGGACTTATTTAACAAAACTCTCATAACGAACTATCACCGAGAATCGGAGGCGATATCAGTAACGATATCGAGTGCAGAGGTTCGTAGTTACAATAAAACCTCGAATAGAAAAGTATTACGACGTAAACAAGTCGTTACTTTAATATTTTCGTTAATTTTAGTAAGTATGACTTTCCACCTTTGCCAGCTTTAGCAAACAATTGACGGGCATCTCTCAATATTTTTTAAAACGTTACTAGTTCGTTAGATAGCCCATAAGATGAGGATGTTTTCGAAATAATTGGTTTAATTGGTGTCATAGTAAAATATTGAAATAATCAACTTTGTTTATGGTGTACTCCGACGATGTTTTAATTTTGCTACTTAACTTTTAATAATTACGTTCAAATGTTTAGTTTTTTCAAACTTCTGAATATGGAGAAATCTTCACAAACGTGTTACCTTCCAATGCAAACAGCAATCGAAGCTACTAGGTTCCTTGATTTAGGGATAAATGCAAAATTATGGCCACTTTTGGGTAATTTACTGAATTGATGAAATTTCCTCATATTTGCCAAAAGGCTCCATCATCCCGTCAGATATTTATATATTCACTATCAGGACATGTAACACTATTGCACAGAATAACTTTCATTCGCCCTGAATATCCTTTTAGAAATGGCCCAAATCTGAGTTTTCAAAGTCGTCAGATTTAGGGAAAGCCCACAATTTCTCCGTCAGATTTGCCTATTTAAGTCATTATGAGTTAGGCCAGACCCGATCATGCCAAAACCAACGCCTCTGAAGATCACTTTAATTTCAGCCCTTTTTTGAAATCTGAAAGTGGTCTCCTGACCAGGGGTCTCCTATCAGAAACTTTTTAAATATATTTTCGGTGTTCTCTCCTCATGCCAGACCTACTCAGCTATCAACTTCTCGCCCTGAATATGCTTGCTCAAAAACCCTCTGGGCTCCCCTACCATTATGCTAGGTGCACAGCGCAGAAATTGCAGCAAGGCGATACATTCGGTAAACATTATTTATGTTTCTATCTGTATTTTGTTATACACAATTATTAACTTTACAGCTTAGCTGGAGAGTACCATGTAACGGGGTGAATAGGGATGGTTATGGGTTGGTTCGTTATAGGATGGTTTTTCAATTCAATCTGTATTGTATCCATAACATACACATACGGGTGGTAAGTATAAAATAATAGAATCAATTATAGACCCTGTCGGGCACAGCAAAAATGTTTATAAGTAGCAGAGAGGAAAAGCGCTTTTATGGTTTTCCTTATTATTAAATATTTTATCTGTTTTTAACAATGGTATTTGTTTTTATATATTATTTATTATTATCCAGTTTTTTGCCAGCAAGGACTCTTAATCGTTACCTATTTATAATACAGTAAAAACATTCGAGTCCTTTTTGGCAACTGATTATATTATTCAAATGTCAAAATATCTTTTAAAATTTTGCCCCGAGTCACCCCTGTATCCCTATTCACCACGTTTGCATAGTCAAACAAACAAGCAAAATAAAGAAATATAAACATGTTTCATGTGCCTTTTCAAAAATAAATACGGTGCTGCTACTTTCCCAAATCTATGATCCCTTTAACACTACCAAGATCATCTTCAATCACACCCATTTCAAACCTTTCTCGTTACTTTTCCATAACTTTATCGCCCGTACTGGATATATCAGCTCCTTATTGAGACGCGTAAGTTGGAGAAGCCAATTTATAAAACGGGGCTGTTTAATGAACCTTGTAAGCTTTTCAATTTCCTGTTGAATGTGAGCAGGCTTTTGCCCTTTATATATATTTCAATGAGAAGTTGTTTCCTGTGCCGTGTTCCTTCTTATGAAAAGGGAAAAGAAATCGATTAATTTTGCTGACTAGAAGGCATAATAATGAGATATAAGATTGAGACGGAGAGCGGACTGTGAACGTTAATTAAAAATTGCTACGCGGGGTAGTCTAGAATCTTGTGCTAAATTCATGGTCACGGTTCCCGCACTGGTTAGTTTTTTTTCCTCTATATCCTTAAAATCACGCCTTCTGCCCATAGGTGTAGGCAGAAATTACAGAAACCACCTGCTGCTGCTACGATCTTTCACACTACAGATATACAGGGTGTTACGGAAAGGGTATATCAATACAAACGGGTTGAAGAGTCTAGAATCTCTGTACAAAATTTCAGCTCAAAAGCATTAACTTTGAAAATGCTTAATACACACATCAACACGGTCTAGGGATATTTTTAAAAAAGCGAATTACTATCAATGTGTTAATTATTTATATGACATGTATATATTTAAAAGATACGTTATTTAATATTCTACCATTTTTTAATAATGGTTAAGGTACTTAGATTAAAATTTCAGGATTTTATGGAAAAAAAATGAAGCATAGACGGAAATCGTATATGAATGAACTTTTAATTTGTGAGTAAAAACTGAAAAAAATAGAAAAATCATTTCATTTGTGTTTATAAACTTGAAGTTAGTAGTCTGAGAAAGCGCCCATGATGTTCATAACACATCGGCAACGGTTCGGCATGCTCAGAACAAGGTTGTCAATGTCTTGCTGCGGAATATTGTCCCATGTCCTTCTGAAGTGCGCAAAAAGTTGATCTTCTGTAGCCAGATTTTCAGGAACTTCCTTCAGAGCTCTTCTTTGCAGCATATCCCACGCATGCTCAATGGGATTTAGATCTGGCGATTGAGCAGGCCAGTCTAAGGCCCTAACATTATGTGTATGTAACCAAGCTGCTACCGTTCTCGCCGTGTGTGCCCGGGCATTGTCGTGCATGAGCAGGAAATCTTGCCCCATTTGTGTTCTGTGGGGCAAGATTACGGGCCCCAGCACCTGTTGGACGTATCGTTCTGCCGTCATATTGCCCCGCACCCAAACGAGATCCGTCCGTCCTCCAAGACGAATTCCTGCCCAAACCATAATTGTTCCTCCTTGGTATGGGTGAACTTCCTGAGGGTTCTGGAGACGGCTCCATCGTCCAGGAACTCGCCAAACACGCGTCCTTTGTGAATCTGGATGAAAGCCGAACCTGGATTCATCCGTGAACAGCACATTGGACCATTGCTCACGGCCCCAGTCCACGTGGTTCCGAACCCATTCTAATCGTCGTCCACGATTGCCGCTCCGTAAAGGTGGGACCCGGAGTGGTCTACGAGAGCGTAGATTGCTTTCATGCAGTCGCCTTCTTACGGTTTGGTCACTCACAAGCACTTGGTGTTCCACTCGCAGCCTTTGGACCAATTGAGTCGCCGTTGCATTTGGTTGTGCTCGCGCAGTAATTTGCAAAAATCGGTCTTGTCTGGGGGTAGTGATGCGACTTGGCCCCCGGTGCCTCTCCGCTACTTCACCTGTGGCACGATAGCGTGTCCACAATCTTGAAATTACATTTTGATGGGTCCCTATGGCCTCAGCAACATTACGCTGAACAGATCCAGCTTCCAGCATTCCCACAGCTCGACATCTCCGCCCTCGTCAAATGTCGGCGTTGCATGGCTACAATACCTCAATTTTAACTTTATCTTTCGTTTAAAAATGAAAAAAAAAACTGTAACTAAACGTAATTCGTATTGTTTTCTAAATTTCGCACAAATGAAAATTCCCTCTCCTATACATCAAGACATTTTTTGCCACCGAAACAAAAGAATTTTCAAAAATTTAAATTTGGAATTAGTCTGAGATAAATTACAAACAAATCGGTGTATAAAAGATTCCAATGCGGCCAGTACTTTTCGAGTTATTTAATTGAGTATGAAATATCCCTAGACCGTGTTGATGTGTGTATTTTTTTATTTCGACATCACGGCGCTGCACTGGCGCGCGGCGGCGTGATGTGCGTGTACTAGGTGCACAGACACACTACAGATAATGGATAATGACCCTCGTAGTGCGGTGACACGTTTGTTATGATTTCAATTTAATAAACTATCGAAATAAAAAAATATTAAGCATTTTCAAAGTTACTGCTTTTGAGCTGAAATTTTGTACAGAGATTCTAGACCTGATACACTATTTAACCCGTTTGTATTGATATACCCTTTCCGTAACACCCTGTAGATATACGACTAGATAACGCAAGAGCAACTACTTCGCGTGTCCATTTTACGTACAAAAATCGTAAGCCCCCCCACTTTCGCGCTCAGTTCGTAGTACTGCTGGCTGGGTGAGCGTGAGCACTGGCGCTAGGCCCCGGGGGTGGGGCGAGATGGTCTTTGGATCGATTTGATTTTCCCATCACTAAATAGAGCTTGTGACGTCATATTAAGTAGTCAAAAAATGGCACGTTTGGTTTTCATACAGATCGTGATACTTGCGTTATCCAGGCCTGTCTATATCTGTGGTTCACGTTCATACATCTAAAGGGCAATTCTCGTAATTTGAAAAACGTTCACAGTCTGATCTCAGTCTCAATCTGTCAATAAAACCTCGAATCCTTCCTTACATTTTTTTGTCGCCGAGATGAGACTGCGACTAGATTTTGAACCTTTAAAATTGCGAGAATTGGCCTTCTGGTCAAACGCAATTATAATCAAAACTTCATTTAAAGCGTTCCCGTAATTTGTATACGCTTAAATCTTTGAGCCACAAATCCCAGAGAACGTTCCTTGATTAATTCAAAGCTAAAATTGTTTCCTTGTTTCCAACAATAATTCGTTTTCACTAATTTATATTGTGTTCTTAATTCCTTAAAGTTTTGTCCAAGAGACGCTGTCTTTGTCCCAATGTTTAATTAATAGGCAAGGTATAACTTGGCCAGGGATACAATGAAAATTTATACAGTTTTAATTAATACGTACTTATAAATATTTATGAATGTTTATTAATATTTATAGGTGTAAAGTTTGAGATTTTGATTAGGTTTATCTTGAGTTGGATTTAGATTACCTAACACTGATATAAATATATGTTTTGCGACCTATTGGCATTTTAAAATATATTTTATTAGGTTTTTATGGAAAATCGGTCAGTCTGGTCTCCGCCATTGACCCGAACTATCTATTTTTGACTCCGTGAGTGAAAATTGATAGAACAAGGACAAATTGTGCATCACCGTGTGGTGTTATTTGTGCCAGTCTCCGTGATCAACGGTCCACTCAAAACACCATTCAGATAGATCGTAAGCCGTGCCGCAGCAAAAGAAAGGGGAGTCGTACTCAGATTTTTCTCTGTTAAATTTGTTCCTTGATTGGGAGAACAGTGAGCGCCATTCGAACAGAACTACCTAATTCTCATTCTACAACCAGCGTATTTTACAGTCCACTTCTCTATTCCACATGACGTGGAAACTCCTATGAGTCATTCATAGGAGTTTCCACGATGAGTCAAAGGTGTATTTTCCGAAGTTTTGATGACTCGTCAAAAAAACGAAAATAGGAGATATTAAAAAGAAAACATATGAAATTATTTTATAAAACACTCACAATAAATATCCAGATACAATGTTGATTAGATTTCATAGAGCGTTGCAGAAACGAATTTACCTGAAAAATATAATTTTGTGAAAACTCAATGTAAGAAAATACTTGTACATATTATTATTTTAAGATTGTTAGCATAATGTTAACTGAAATAAAATTTGGACAAACTAAAAAAAAAAAAAAAAAAGACGGGTTGCACTCCGGGAGTGCCGGCAGAAGTGAAAACTTGAATATTAACGTTGAAATAAATCAATTATTAATTGAATTAATATAACTCATTTTTTTCACTATTTCTGCGTCCCTTTTTTCATTAATAGATGCACTTTGTTCAATTTCCATATTTTAAACACTTTATACATATACACGAATGTTACGAATACACAGCAGTGTGTCCACGTCCACTTCCACTTCGACTTCGACTTTGACTTCGACTTCGACTTTGACTTCGACTCCGACTTCGACTTCGACTTCGACTTCGACTCCGACTTCGACTTCGACTTCGACTTTGACTTCGACTCCGACTTCGACTTCGACTTCGACTCCGACTTCGACTTCTACTTCGACTTTGACTTCGACTCCGACTTCGACTTCGACTCCGACTTCTACTTCGACTTTGACTTCGACTTCGACTCCGACTTCGACTTCGACTCCGACTTCGACTTTGACTTTGACTTCGACTCCGGCTTCGACTTCGACTTCGACTCCGACTTCGACTTCTACTTCGACTTTGACTTCGACTCCGACTTCGACTCCGACTTCGACTCCGACTTCGACTTCTACTTCGACTTTGACTTTCACTTTCACTCCATCCAATCCATCCATCCATCCATCCATTGTCGTGTGTCACTAAACTTGGTTCACTTCGGTTGGCGCCGCCGTAGAAAGAGAGGCGGGGGGGGGGGGGGGGGGAATCTCTCCTGACGGTCACGTGTCCTGACGCGATGCCCTGACGCGAGTTTAACATTTTTTACCCATTACAAAAAGTGTTCAACGCCGCTAAAGAAGTTTTCACTTCAAAATTAAGAAAAACACAATTATCTGTCGTGCAATTTTCATAAATCATACATTATTTCAGCCCAACCCTTGATTTTAAAACTAATCGACCTTTCATTTGACGAATCAAAAATAACCTTTAATATAAAATAAGGTAGCCACTGAAGTACCCAAAAGACTCGTCGGTGAAAAGATTTCTATCAAATTAATTACCTCCCAGTTTTCACGAAATATTATTATAATTAGTAAAATTTATGAATGAAGTTTATTAAACTTCGGTTTTACGAGTTTCTTTTTAATAAAGTCCCTTTGAAATGGGCACCTGTCATTTGGTTTGAGAGAGGAACGGAGTGGTGTTTAGCTCGGTCGTGAATTAATGAGGTGGTCACCTTTAGAGTTCCCACTGCCCGGACACGGACACGGACACAGTGCGGATTGGTAGATGTCACATGTCTTCGAATTTTTGGTCCCAGCACAGCATAGCATAATTATATGTACGTAACATCACAAAAAGAAATGTTTACGTTGAAAATAGCGAAGTCAGTAAAAAAACCGGTCAAGTTCGAGTCGGATTCGCTCACCGAGGGTTCCGTACTTTGTAGGTATATAACTACACGGTTTTCGGTCTTTTTCCTTTACTTGTGCTACATGAAATTGATTTTTGCCAAATTTATGATTCTAGGTCAACGGGAAAGGGAATCAACCTATAGTACCCTAAAGGTTTTGATTCCCTTGTGAGTGTCAAAATATGCGGCATAAACGGAACATATACAATTATACACCCGTATCTTTTGATTGCGATGACTTAGAAGTTTGGTTTTTTTACTGTTTCAAGGGATTGCAGCCCTGAGTATTTGAATTAATTTCAACTTGATTACTCAACGCGTTCTTGATAAAAAGGGTATTGACAGACGGGCAACGAAGTGATTTTATAAGGGTTCCGTTTTACCTATTGAGGTACGGAACCCTAAAAAAACTCGTTTAGTCACCTAATTTGCTCATCCAATTTGCGTCACTCAAAGCTTACACATAGTTTTTTCCGAGGGTCGGGGTCATCTGCGAAAGGGGTGGTGTTGCCAGCTACGTGGAAGAAAATCGTAGGTACTTATTCACGCTATACGATGTCCTTGGAAAGTAAAAAACAGATAATACAATACAAACACAAGACAAATAGTCAAAATTTGTCCACAATTGATGAAAATATCGACGAACATTCATTAAAAATACATACAGACGAACATATGTAGAACCTCCTCCTTTTTTTAACATGGTGAATAAACTGACGTCTGACCTAAGAAAAAATACCTGAAGAAAAATGGATACCTTCCCCAAAAGCACGTTTATGCTCACTAGTTCCTGTGCAAAAGCTGAAGGAACTACTGAGACTAGATAGTTCCTTTGAAGGAATTACTGAGAACTTTTTGTTCAGTAGTTCCTTTGCAAAAGCAGAAGGAACTACTGAGACTAGATAGTTCCTTTGAAGGAATTACTGAGAACTTTTTGTTCAGTAGTTCCTTTGCAAAAGCAGAAGGAACTACTGAGACTAGATAGTTCCTTTGAAGGAACTACTGAGAACTTTTTGTTCAGTAGTTTCCTGCAAAAATAGAAGGAACTACTGAGACTAGTTGTATGTGCTTTTGCACACGCGGTCTACCTGTAAAGTAGGTGTAGATAAGAAAGGTAGGTACCGTTGCGAACCATGGCAATGACAAATATATTGTACTATCTCATTATATTCCATTTTTTATTCCTTATACTTACAACAAACAATAATTGATTAATATGCCGTCACAATTTAAAAAATAACTTCATAATTTTATTTTTGTTCTCGAAAACTGCTCACGTATCTCGAAATACCGCTAACGACCCCAAAATTATTCTACTAAAACTTCCAAAAATGGCAACACTTGACAAACGATGAGTCAGCTGTATTCCCAAGTAGCATCCCACGGCCATGCGTGGGGTGGCGCACGTAAACCTGATGCGTCACTGTTACGTAAATACCTACGCAAGTTTTCTATGTACGGTCGAACAAGCTATTTGGTATACAGGCAGCTAACTTGCAACTGCTTTTAAACAATGGTGTGCTGAGTTAGTCAATTTTTTTATACTACTCTATTGAATTAAGGATGCCATAAGCTGAAAAAAGTTACACGAAATAAAACTAAGTAGTGGAAAGATGAATATTTTTGCCTGTATACCAAATAGCTTGTTCGACCGTACTACTTCGTGAAAAGACATCTTTTGTGTAGGGTGTAATATGTTTGGTGTTCCCGATGTGTTTTTGTTTTTTCAGAGAAAATTTATGAAATTGGGATCTTACAATGCCCTGGGACCCAAAATAGGATTTCCTGTGTCGTGGGCCCCAATCTCTTTCCAAATAAGGTACTTAAACATTTTCAGTTATATAAGTGAAGTAAGTAAAAAGAAAAAAAAAATACAAAAGAAAGAATATACTTACTTAATTAAGAACTTAAGTACAATGTAATAAAAATGTTAATTATTACATGTTGTAGAAAGACCGTTTGATGACAAGAGGTTTAGGTGCTTTTGGGCGTGAGTGTGTGTGGAGATGTCTGTGGTGAAAATGGGTGGGTTGGTGAGCGCATGTTATGTTTTTTTTTATTGATATGTCAGAAATTAGGGCTAGATATTTTGTGCAAAAGGTCTACCGTTTGGTCACAACTTCACACAGAGGAGGTCTTTATTTTTATACAGAGATGGATAAAGAAACAAAGAGATAGAAAAAGTAATGACAAAAGTGGCCAGTGATACATCACTGGCCACTTTTGTCATTACTTTTTCTACAACGCAATTTTTACAATTTTTTTTGACGCTACAGCGTCAAGTGAGGAGTTCCATGAAGAGCAAATCCTGCGACAACGTGATGGTTATTGGTAAAGATTCCCGCTAAGTAAAATGGGGAATCCAATCCATAAAATGAATTAGTGTTGCTTCACTAAATAATGAATTCCTGAGTAAATTACTGAGAGTATTTTACTGTGTGTACATAAATAATAAAATAAATAAATTATATTTATTTCTGTAACTAGGTTTTACACGACAATTATATTGTTTTAACTGACTTTTAGTAAGTATTTATAAGCTTAAATATCGCAAAGTTAACTCTTCTTGTTAATATAGGTAGTATTCTGCAGTCTAGTGTGAAACTAAAACTTATAAATAAAAATAATAAATAAACTATTTGTGTTACCTCATTAATGCTAAGAACGTTCTAATATTTCACATTCTTCTTTTCCTTAGCGTATCGAGGGCAAAAACTTAGAAATCGGAATTCACAGTTGCCACCCAAAATCCTCACACCAAACTAACTTTCTAATCGCACCACGGTTGCCACCCAAAATCCTCACACCAAAATAACTTTCTAATCGCACCAGAAACTATTATCGGCCTATCCCAATTTCCCAAACTAACAAATTGGGGAACAATTCCGTAGGCACGTTAATGATTAAGTTTTCTATATGCACAAACGGACGCAAAACCGCGGCCGGCGCCGACCGGACAAATTGGTCGCGCGGCAAAGCGAACCACAAATGCCATTGGGAGGTAGCCCTGCGGTATCAGAGGTGGGAGTTACTGAGAGCGGATTAGGATTAGGGTCATCTAATGTGTTAAAGTATCAGAGTAATTGTTAAGTTGAACCCAGGCAAAGTCGGGTAAACTGTTATTAGGTTTTTCCATTAGAAATTTCTTAGTAACAACGCGGAGTTTGGAAGTTGGCGGTGTGATACCCCCATGTCTCGGTAAGCAAGTTAAGGCGTTTATCCTGTGCCTGATCTCTCTCCGGTTGTGTCGGATTGCCGTCCCATCGGACTATGAGAGTGAGGGAAGAGAGAGAGTGCACCTTTGTCTACGCATCATAATGTCTCCCGCGCCGAATGATAGTCTCTGTTGAGAATGGCCGCCGTGGCCGAAATATGGTCTGGAGGACTATACAGGCATATACTCATCGTTATGAACAAATTTTACTATGTGAACAAACCTGAAATCGCGAAAAGAAAATCAGCAGACTGTTCCCTACATTTTGACGAGTTATATGAACATAAATGTAGGGAACAGCAAATTATTTTTTCGCGATTTCGGGTTTTGTCCCATAGTAAAAGTTGTTCATAATGATGAGTACAATGACCTCTTAAGAGTTTGTTGGTGTTTTTCCAATTACCCTGTATATTTAATTGTTAAGTGGCGCGGCATGTTTTCTATACAAAAAGAAAGAGCTTTGATCACTCTGTATCTTCAATCAAGAACAAGTGTGCATAGTAGCTGCGTGTTGGCGAGTTTTAAGTTCGGATTTCCTTACAATGTTTTCCTTCAATCTATTTATATCTATTACTAGCTGCGCCCCGCGGTTTCACCCGCGTAAATGTCGATCCCGTGGGAATATCGGGATAAAAACTATCTTATGTCCTTTCCCGGGACTCAAACTATCTCTATACCAAATTTCATCGAAATCGGTCCAGCCGTTTTCATGTTATGTCGTGACAACGGAAAACGGGTTTCATTTTTATATATATAGATTACGAGTATAATAAAGCTGAAGACTGTTTATTTTTTGTTCTTTTTTATTTGGAATTAGGTTGCTCTTGACTCTAGTCTAGGTCAAAGGTGACAGAGACAAAGTCGACGATGGAGCGAGCTTACCCAGAAGAAGCCTGTTCACTCTCACTTTGAAGAGATTCGGGTTGTATGCGCTCGGAAAAACAGACGCAGGTAGAGAGTTCCACTCTTTTGCTGTGTGCATTATAAATCGGATATCTATGATTATAAAGGACATTTGCAAACGCTTAGTGCGAATTGGTGGAATAGCAACCAGATAGGGATGGTAACTTGCAGTGCGTCTGGATGTCCGAAGGTAGAAGGGGGCCGGTGGAATGAGGTCGTGGTGTTCTTGGGCACACTCACCGAAGTACACTCTGAAGAAGACCGACAAGCAGGCAACCTTGCGGCGATGAACCAAGCTGTGAAGCTTGGCATCCACCATTTTTACGTCGCCAATGAGCGTCTTAGCATTGCATTCCACCGAGTCAAGCGCGGCAAGTTGTTTGTTGGAACGCGCTAATCTTTGGAACTACCGGTCAGATTGAAAAAAGTCTTTTGCATTTGAAAGCCTAATTCTTGAGGAAGGTTATAGGTTAATTAGCATCACGCTAAGACCAAAAGGAGCAGAGCAAGAAAAAAGTCACATAAAGCGCTAAGCGAAAACGAAGTAATTGCGAAGAAGTTTATTTTTTCCGGCAATGCTGCAGCAGACATATATTGTTATATTGTGACTGTTAGTTAGTTAGTTTTGGTCTGTGCGTATTATCCTGTCTGTATCCTTTTGTGTATTTGTTTTTATATGATTCTTGTTACTTGAATTAAACTTATTTTATTTTATTTTATTTTTTATAAAACTGTGGCTGATATTTTAGTACTATAGGCAGATTGTGTATCTCACAAAAAATTAAAGCCTAAAAAGGACGCGTCAAAGTTAGAAGTGTTCTGCGCTCAAGAGATGATTATCAAACGCGTTTTGATGAAAGACAGACAGAAATTCGTCTCGAGAATTTATGTAATCTAACAGAGCCTAGCTTTGGCTCTGTTAGAGTACCTACATAATGCTCGAGATCAATTTCTGTCAGTCTAATTTCATCAAAACGTTCTACTGTACTCTGGATGCTTTTTACGCGTAACTCTTTTTATTTTTACATCGTTCTTCACATATAATTATAAATTCAAAATGATGTAACTAATATTTTTGTAAAAATATAATTTCAAAGAGTGTCCATGGAGTTTCTTGCCCGTTCTTCTCCATAGGTACCTACGCTTTGGAATGGGCAGCTAGCTTCCTATTTTCTGACTGACTGACTTCTTGACAGTTCAAAAGTGCCTGTAAATGGTTTAATTGAAATAAATGCTTTAAGTTTGAATTACTTATTTTGAATCCTCGCTGAAACTGTAACCACACCAACGCCCGTCACTCGGGCGTAATACAAACGGGACAAGTGCAGATTAAAATTCAAACGCTAACCACCATACTTGAACTCGTGACGTCACAGACGTTAATCATAGTCAGATGCAGGTTGCCGGGATTGTAGGTGGAGGTAAATTAGCTGGACAGATTCATTAAAGAACCTAATACAGCCTAGCACGTTTTAAACTACTTACGTTGAGGTCGGCTTCCAGTCTAACCAGATGCAGCTGAATGCCAGTATTTTACATGGAACGACTGCCTATTTGACCTCCACAACCCAGTGACTGGGTAATACGATACCCCTTGGTAGCACTGGTTGTCAGATTTTATGGCTTCTGACTACCGGTAACGACTTTTAAAGATCTACGAATGATAGTCGGAACCAATACCTTAACGGGACTCCGCGGGGTTAGAATTGAGTTCCTGGCCAGCTTTTATTTTCTTTCTGCAAGTTGGCAGTGGGTTACCATTAAAGGATTTCATATGCCTACCAAATGTGTGACTTTTTGAGGCACTAGATAGTTTTGCAAGCCGGAGTGCAATTTTCTTTCGATTTTTTCGATCTTACGACCTTACAATTCGTAAGTCGCAGGCGCTACCACTAAGCCATAACTGACTCACTGTTCCGGTAGGCACATCATTATTTCAGTTTGGCAATGAGCTATACGAATAATATTATTTGTGTCATTTTGTGATGTGTAGATTTTTGGTATTCACCCATGCAGCACGTATGCAGGTCATCATTATCTGCCAAGCCTTTTCCCAACTATGTTCGAATCGACTTCCAGTCTAACCGCATGCAGCTAAATACCAGTATTTTACATGGAGCGACTGCCTATCTGACCTCCACAATGCAGCACGTATGCAGGTATTAAATATAATCATGTCACCTATCTTTAAATATTTTGTAATTTCTTGTGCTATAAAGCATATTATCTTATGTATCTATGTTATAGGTGGGTAATCCCATTAGCAGATTATACCAGGCCCTCATTACTAAGCCAATTCATCCAAAAGTCATCCATAATGTTTAAAAAAGCCGTACAAAACACCCTAAACCACAAAATACTGTTGGCAGAAAAAAATGAAATGCATTTTCACTGTGCCAAAACAAGTTAGCATTATTAATACTGTTTTCTACTGCCATAAATATGTTTTACAGCCTTTCAGCGATGTAGGGGAAACGGCCATTATTGCCACAATTACGGTGTTGCCAGTTTGGGGTGAGCTTAAAATGTAATATCGCCAATTCTGACCTGACCTGTTGATTTTTGATGGTGTGGCAAAACTTTCAACGGTTATAAAAGGTAGGTACTAAATATAAAGTCATTGAAAAGCCTGTATAATGCTATAGGTAGTTTATAAATTAGTAAGACTCGGTTGTTTTTTTTTTATTTGTATTCTAAATATTTTATTTTACACTAGCTTCAGCCCGCGACTTCGTTCGCGTGAAACGTCTTGTTTCCCCCGAGCCACCCCGTCGTATCGCATCACCCGCCCGCGCTATCACTTAACGTTCTTTTTGACTTTTTTTCGTTTTGCTCGGCTCCTAAGGGTCATAGCGTGATGTTACATAGCCTATAGCCGTCCTCAAGAGTTGGGCTATCAAATGCAAGAAGAATTTTTCAAATCCGACTGGTAGTTCCAGAGATTACCCCCTACATACAAACTTACAAACATACAAACTTACAAATTTTACCTCTTTATAATATTAGTATAGAAGTATAGATATAGATAAACCTACTTGGGCTCATATGAAACGTCAAAAGCAAGGTGCACGGTTCCTTACTATGGAGATGCAGGCAAAAAACTCCACGGTCACTCATTTAAAAACAATAGGTGTTTAAAATGTTTTCAAATTGCAGAGGCTGACAGTGTAGGTAAGCCTGTTAACAAGAACCAATATTTACGGTTTATTACTTACTTGTAATTCAACATAGTACCTACACAACTATTCATGGGTTTCAAGATTGTATTGACCGCACACATTATGTCATCCTGACGTTATGCTGAGCTGAGGCGCTTTTGGCATTAAAATCTTTGTTTTCTGTTTTTTCTAGGTTTAAGGTGTATTTTTTTGCTGTAATGCCAATAATTGCATTTTATTTCTTTGTTTAGATTACATTACACACGTCTGGAGTCAGCTTTAGTAGATACAGGACACAGTTTCAGCATAAAGTACAGACGCCAGCACATCAAACATCAACTTTATCGCTAAAGCATTAGGTTGAAGGTTGATTGGGAAAATTTGACAGTTTTGGGTAGCTTGATGTGCTGTACATTGGTACTATTAAACAAAATGTTGCACTGCTGCTCACGACGTGAGGTCACGTGCGCTCGATCTGGTCTATAGGTACAGCACACTGTGGTAAAAAATTATCTTAATACCTATTAGTAATATAATAACAAATATTTCTGCCTTTGTCACATTTTTACTTCAGCTCGGCGCAAAAAGTTTTCTACCATTCTCCATTGAAAAACTGATCACGGATCGTAACATATTGGAATTCGGATCTCAGCACAAAACTGCTTCACACTAATATTACAACATCACATTCCAGAATCATATACACAGCATGAGGCTGGTGATGTCAGGGACACAAAGGCCAAGTTTCTCACCCTGTCGTTGACGTCGGCCGACCGCAGTGACGTATTCGTCCTCGGCCTGACATTTAACTTTATTTTCACGTATTTCTGTTTTGGTATGTGGCTAGCAAAAGGTAACAAGGAAAGAGGTTTATGTAATTCTAGAGAATATTAGGAACGCCTACAATTTTTTTGATAGCAAAACGCAAAAGATGTATCGTCATAATAAAATATAAATAAAATTCCAGGCACTTCTTAAAAGTTGAAATTAAAGTGAGAATAACCAAAACAATGTGCTTTTAATAAATTATATTTAATTTAATTTAATTTTAATTTAATTTACCCTTGGCTTAGTATTTAGGAAAAACATAAGCTTGCACTTTCACACCGAATGTTCCAAGGTAAATGGTCTAAGACCATTAATCGAGCTGGTTAACGCTAACGCGATGTTGCCAGCCACAACAGCATATATTAGGTTGGAGTGTTGCCAGCACACCCTTGTTCCGTGGTTGGTTCCGTACAAAATTAATGTCCCGAGATTCTGATGTACTGGCAGAATAAACGTGTGTTTGGAAAATAAATATTAATAAGATTTCGTAAATCCATAAAAGTATTTCGGCTATTTCTTTTTCTCAATTTTTATGACAATAGATATTTGTTTCGGAAAGCTTTTTAAAATCAAAATATTTTATTTCACATTTAAAACCTACGGGGGCACTTATGAAACGTCAGAAGCTAGGTGCACGGTTCCAATTGGCCGTTTCCTATCGAGGAGAGCTGGCAAGATTACTCCACTGGTAGTTTTTTTTTTAAATAATTGGCTTTTACAATGTTTTCAAATATGGGAAGACAGTCATGTAAGCCTGTCAACAAGTACCAGGTACTTAATAAAATACAACATAGTATACAGTCGACAAGGCCTACAAAGTTTTCACATTCATAAAATATAAATGAATCTATAGAAAAGATAAACAAATTAAAAAAAAAATTAAAAACCGATTTAAACCAAATGACATAGAGTTGAAATTAGAATTATAGGTATGTAGTGGCGCCGATTCCCTTGTTCACAAGCTAAACTAAATTTAAGTTCAGTGCATCTTATTCATTCTATTTCATTAAGAAAAGGACAGAACATAAATATTAGTTTAGTCCTGTCAAATTAGTCAGCGCCTGACATAAATTGACGTATTTTTAGTAGCCAATTTTTTTAATCACGTCTACTAAACTTGTCTATGGAGTATCTTGATTTGACAGGACTAAACTAATATAAATTTACGTTCTGTCCTTTTCTTAATGAAATAGAAAGAAAAAGATGCACTGAACTTAAATTTAGTTTGTGAACAAGGGAATCGGCGCCATTGTCAACAAAAGAAAAGATTATGTCTAAGAAGAATGTAAAAAATAAAATAAACATCGTAATTTGTGAGCAATTCCATCCCGTGAACTACTACTAGATACTATTAGTACTATCATACCATTACTTATCTGAATTATTTTGTAGGATATTGCTTCATATGTTCGAAAAATTTGTCTGCTTAACAACGTAAATAACGCAGTGGATGTTGTTGAACTGTCAAAATGAAAGCCATTCCTGCTGATACTGTGTTACGAAATTACCTCTCTGATCACGTTTCTTTTATCAACTAGGTACTAAGAATTCAGTTCACAAAGTAATACAGATTTTTCCAATCTATTTCCACAATAGAAGTAACAATTTTGAACTCACTGCATATTGCTATATTCTAGGTAAATGGGTATGTAACGTGCACCTTGCAAATGACAGCCTTGAGTGTATACATGTAAGCAATTTCCGTCGTGTGATGCTTCGCTAAGAATAGGGTAGGTAGGTTTAGAGTTTCTGGAGAGATGTGGTTTAGGTAGGTATCTCTATTACCTACAGCGTTATGCTAGGTTTTCGGTTGTATTTTTTTGAAGTGTAAACTTCTTTAGCGGCGTTGCACACTATTTTGTAATGGGTAAAAAATGTTAAACTCGCGTCAGGACATCGCGTCAGGACACGTGACCGTCAGGAGAGACTACACAGGGGAGAACTACTACTCCTAACTACTAAGTATCCCCCTCTCTTTCTACGGCGGCGCCAACCGAAGTGAACCAAGTGACACACGACAATGGATGGATGGATGGATGGGTGGATGGGTGGATGGGTGGATGGGTGGATGGGTGGATGGGTGGATGAGTGGATGGGTGGATGAGTGGATAGGTGGATGGGTGGATGGGTGGATGGGTGGGTGGGTGGATGGGTGGATGGGTGGATGGGTGGATGGGTGGATGGGTAGATGGGTGGATGGGTGGATGGGTGGATGGGTGGATGGGTGGATGGGTGGATGGGTGGATGGGTGGATGGGTGGATGGGTGGATGGGTGGATGGTGGATGGTGGATGGTGGATGGTGGATGTGGATGTATGGATGGATGGACAGCTGATGGCTCGACCGTCTGTGTAGTAGCCACACTGTTGTGTATTCGTAAAATTCGTGTATTAAGTGTTTAAAATATGGAAATTGAACAAGGTGCATCTATTAATGAAAAAAGTAGTGAAAAAAAATGAGTTATATTAATTCAATTAATAATTGATTTATTTCAACGTTAATATTCAAGTTTTCACTTCTGCCGGCACTCTCGGAGTGCAACCCGTCTTTTTTTTTCGTACGAAAGAGTAAAGAGTTCTCTTCTCGTCAAAGTGGCTTGGACTCAAATAAAGAAGGTACTTACTTTCGTTTCGAAAAAAAAAAACACATACGGTATAGAACTTGGTCAAAAAAAAAAAACAAGTTTTTGACGACGATTGTCACTGAGGTGAGATTGGAAATATAAATACAGGAATCGGTCTTTAAGTCATCATCGCATCTTAACCAAGGACGCAAATAACCCTCTCTCTGCAGTGCTTAAAGCGCAAAACTTAACTAACTTTCTCGTAACAAGGTCCACGCGGATGTCTCATTAAATGTGTTGCTGGCAGCTTTAATGAAACACGTTATCCCTGCGTGTAAATATTAACAAAATGGTGTTCGTCAAACTATGTAGTAGTCTGTAGGGTTGTCACTAACAACAGAGGCAATTCCCGTAATTTTAATCTGTCAAGCTCCGCTAATGAGACACAATTGATTTTCTATTGTTTCGTCGCCAATGGGCGACGCGCGCTGCTTGACTGGTTAAGGACGTTCACAGTCTGATATCAGTCTCAATCCGTCAAAAATACTCTTTAATTTCCCTACATTTTTGACAAGTTTTGGACATGGAATGTCGCTGAGATGAGATTGCGACTAGATTTTGAACATTTTTAATTACGGGCATTGGCCTTCAGAAATTTGTTTGTACTTCACAATTATTTCTTGCGAACAGTGGATTTGTGACCAATTAAGCTTTTACGTTTACGTTTGCTAAACTACGCTGAAAATGTTCCTAAAAGTTTTTTTTTGTGAAGAACGTAGATTGGTCAGTTCTTTTCCGAAAACCGTTAAACAGAACCAAGTGGTAATTTCACTAACATGATTTTTTAACTGCAGACTCAGTCAAGAATCAAGCTTTAAAGCAATGATAGCTGCGAACTGGTGACTTGGTGAGCGAGACATCGTAAGTTAAACCCGACACAAAGCATTGTCGACGTGAACCTACTCTTCATCACCATCTTTTCAGCCCAAAGAAGCCCACTGGTGGGCATAGGCCTCCCCCAAGCATCGTCACTTCGTCCGGTTCTGTGCTTCTCGCATCCAGCTTATACTTACCGCCTTCACAAGGTCATGGGTCCACCTTTCGGGAGGCCTTCCAACGCTACGTCTACTCTCACCATAAGCATATCATTATTTAATCTAGGAGTTAACACAACAGTTAAGGGTCCTAGCATGATGTTAAAAGCCTATAGTCTATGGCCTTCCTCAAAAATTGGGCTATCAAATGCAAACCAAATTTTTTTCAGATCCGACCGTTACTTCCAAAGATTAACGCGTTCAAACAAACAAATTCTTAAGCTCTTATTAGCTTTATAGATTAAAATGAACGTGCCAACCCTAGCCTAAGGTGGCTTCCGTGATACACCTTAACTTTGTAAATTAATGTGAATGAGTTCCGTCGCAGATAAACTAGTCTGTTGCTTGTTTGTTTTGACTGGCTGCAGGCGAAGCCAGAGGGTTAACTAGTGCTGCAAACTGTACGGCGGCGTG
Source organism: Amphipoea oculea (assembly GCA_945859645.1). NCBI lineage: Eukaryota > Metazoa > Arthropoda > Insecta > Lepidoptera > Noctuidae > Amphipoea > Amphipoea oculea. The sequence goes on along the minus strand of OX243865.1, from coordinate 16,337,981 downwards.
TGAAGAAGATTGTTGTTTGTAAACCGTTTTAAAGCGGTATCCGGTTACTAACTAAGTTATTTGTTTAAATTTTTCGCACACAAAAAAGTACAAAGGGGGATTTAATGCCTAAGGCTACGTATGCACTGACAGGACGCTGGCTTAGCGCCGACAGCCTAGTGACTTAACATCCTTCAATACACGCTAGGCGACTGGAGAAGGCGCCATGAAGCCCGCAGTGCGGCCGGTGGCGGACATTCTAGAGCGTTCGTTTGACTTTGCTACTCGCAAGGTGACTCAATAGGCTCTTGGAGCTAAGCAAGCCATCTGCCAGTCAAGTCTCTATCAGTCAACCAACGGTGGTGACGAGATTAGATGGCTGTTGCTTTGGGTGTACTAAGACACCAGGGTGAAAATAAAACGTGCGAAAACCTGTAATATTAATACTGCTGGGTTGCCAAATAAGGAAACTATTTCTAGTGATAAAAGTGAGAAGGACAAGACCCTGATAATAATGTAAAAAAGTTGGGTAAAAGCCGATGGGGTGTAAAACTTATAGTTTCAGAAAGCCTGACACACCACTCTTCGATATGCGGGGTAATTGCGCACACTATCAGTAGCAATGGCACACAATACATTTTGACAGTTCAACAACATTCATTGCGTTATTTATGTTGATGAGCAGACAAATTGTTCGATCATATGAATCAATGGATTAGCAATATCCTTCAAAATGATCCAGATTGTGATTGAAAGTGTGTAAAATTTGTGGTTTGTTCTCAGGTTTGGTGTTGCATTTGATTAATTAAAATATCAACGGCCAGTAAAATGAGATTTAAAAGATTTAATAAAAAACAATGTCATTGATGAGAACTCACTAACCATGCTATATTTGTTTCAGAATTTTTTTCATATAAGTACTTACTTACAGCTATACCTTCTTGTTTTAATTCTGCCACAGAGGCGATACAGCATTGTTGACCAGACGTAAAGTTACAAAGCAGGCTATGCTAATACGGCCGCGTGCGTTCATTTGTGGGAAATTCCACCCGTGTACAGCGGACCGCAGTTTTCGATCAGCCAGCCGCAACGTTTGTGTTAGCTGCTGCGTTATTTGACTAGCTTTTAAACTGGGACGGACTTAGCACCCTCAGGTTTAATTTTGGGGCGGAGGAATTGGGAGCTCAGAATGAAAGAGTCTGGTAGGTATATGATAGTTAATATGATTCGCGACCATAACAAATATGTATTTACAGAATTATAATCAATAAAATCATCAATACAACCTTCTAAGTTCATACAATCTTATTGAATGGTTCAACATCTAACCTGCAAATTGCATACAACGTAAGAAAATTTGAATCTAACTTAAATTTAATGTTAGCGGACAGAGGAACTCGTTGAATGCGAGAAGCACAAAACCGGTCGAAGTGGAGGTGCTTGGGGGAGGCCTATGTCCAGCAGTGGACGTCTTTCGGCTGAAATGATGATGATGATGGACAGATGTTCTGCTGGAGAGTTTGTTGCGCTACTTCTTCTTCCCAGCTTAGCACCAGCAAGTGGTGACATATGCAATGCACTTTGCATACCCTTGGCATAAAACAGTCGTAATAATTGGTCGCCATAAACCATAAATGTACACTAATAACATCAACAGTCTAGAAATAAAGCTTTTGGGTTTTTTAAGTACCGGCAACAACAGTATCTATGATAAAAACGACGTAATTATAGTTTATCTTTTGTACTTGTGGGAAATCAGTACTTCCTAATGCGCGCCTGACAAAAACCATAAAGTTTGCCGCGCGATATTACAGTTCAGCACATTGCTATTATATATTTATCAGGCTCCGTATTGTAAACCATTTTCATTAGTTCCCAAAGCCTTGTGGTTAGTGTTACCCTAATGTACCATGTTTGTATCGTTTAGCTTATAATATATTATGTATTAAAGCTTTTGATTTTAGTGCGTGGCGCTAATAAATTAAAAGCTGTGTGATTTTAGAGTGAATGTGGTGAAATGGCTGCTGATGAATTCAGTGTTACTAAAGATGAGTAACCGCTATGTCGATGGTCCCTATTAACAATGTCGGTTCCGCAAAAAGCCACTGTTCAGTAGAGCCGTTCAAAGTTAGCTTTAGCGTTAAAAAAAAAATAAGACTAATGTTAATTAATTATGTTCGCACTGATTGTTTTATGTATTGTTTACTATATACTGACATAGACAAAATATAGAATTGCCAAAACAAACTTTAAACTGCTCTACTGCTCAGTCTTTTTGCGGAACCGACATTGTTAATAGGGACCATCGATATAATAGCACTTTCGTATGGATTAGTATCTACATTATTCGATTTACTTGTAACTGTTATTTGAATGTCTCCCCAAGGATAAACTTGATGTTCTTGCATGCATGGAAACTTTGAAAAACTTACTTCATCACTAAATTGCAATATGTTAAAGTGTTAACATTATTAGCTCTTCAACTTTATTATTAATATAATATACATTATTTGAAATGAGTAAATGATTGCTTACTTAAAACGAATTTGTAACGGGAAACAAGAGTCATATCGACCGTTTAGACCCTTGAAAAAACTTGTCAAAAAGTAATAGCATTGCATGGTACGAAATATTTAAAACTGGTATTCACTCAATGACAAAAATCGCGTGAGGATCCGTCTCTGAAACAAAACACGAACAAATAAAAAAATCCTCCAAACATTTTCCTAACAATATACAAGTTTTATAGCAAACAGCTTGTCGACGAGTGAATGATCATTGCTATTACAAATTGGACAGGCGCTCCGAAGTGGGGTGAATTTATTTTGCGACAATACAAGTTGAATTGTGTCAAGTTTCCGACAGTTTTCTATGTTCAGTGATTTAGAATAAACAAAAGAAACTAGCTTTTATCACTGTCTTTTAGAAATGATGTGTTTGAACGGAGTAAATACCCACTTTTTATCTGTTTCCTTTACCAACACACACACCGTTTTGCAAGCAAACGAAAACAAACGTAATGTTTTTATACATGTAGATACTGAATAATATAATTAAACATTAGTTTGTTCCATATTACAGTCTAACAGGAAATGTGGTTAAAGCTCTAGAGACTGCAGGTTATAATTAATTTCATGTTAGCTAGAATCAGCCTTTAACAAATGCATCACTTCTAGGAAAAACAATTTGCTACAATATTTTTACTAGGAACTGTTTACAAATTTTATTCGCGCAACTTGTTTATTTTTTAATTTAAAACAAAAGGAATATTCTTTTTTTAGCTGAACCACATAATGACACAATCATTATTTTTCTACGCTTTAGATAGGGAAAAGCGCAAATTAAAAAGGTCTTTGCCCAGAAGTGGGATACCACAGGCTTTGAATAATAGTTTTCCTTAGGTGCTCTTGCATAATACTACTAAAACTGCACTCAACAAGTACTCTAGTTATGTCAATTAAAATAATCTAACAAATTATCAAAAATAATTAAAAAATGACAATGTTTAATCTTCATAAATAAAACAAAATCGGGCTAGTTACACCATTTATAACTCAAGAACGGTTGGACCGATTTTTATGATCCTTAATTTGTTAGATTTGTCTACGCCTCGAATAGCAGAATAACTATTAAAACATGAGAATAAATTACACAAAAAAAAAATAATAATAAGTAATTCATTTTCTTATACATTTTGTATGAAACGGCTTTTTTGATGAGATCTCGAGAACGGATTGACTGATTTCGATGGCGATACGAAGTCCGTTAGGTTTGTACCAAATACTTTTACACGTCAATCATATTTTATAAACTAGATGAGGTCGGCGTCTCCTATCTGACTACTCTGAGAAGATAGGCCGAAACAAACTCAGAGGTCACATTCTCTATTAAAGTCCAGACATAATCTTGGTCAGATCATGTGAAGACCATGTAGATTGATGTCTGAAATGGTCTTTTGAGTAAAGAACCACACAGATTGAGTGGACCTGTCCAATCAGTGCACGTATTTGTCAGTAATCGAGCAGCTCCACTCAAAACTTAAGGAGCTCAACGATTCGACGAACAATACCAAAGAAAGGACACATGTAAAGTACGCCCAGAGCTTTGGATAGTTAACCTCACTGCAGTTCTAGAAACCGACAATGAACTATTGAAGAGATGAGAAGGAGAATAAGTACAGTCGAACAAGCTATTTGGTATACAGGCTAAAATATTCATCTTTCCACTACACAGCCAATATTTAGTTTCATTTTGTGCGTTATAACTTTTTCAGCTTATGGCATCCTTAATTAAATAAAGTGGTATAAAAGAATTGACTAATTCAGCACACCATTGTTTAAAAGTATTTTCAAGTTAGCTGCCTCTATACCAAATAGCTTGTTCGACCGTACGAGACAAAAAGTGTGCACCAATCAGCAATCACCATACTGTTGGACAGTTTCCATGCTTACTCCAGATAGTTTGTATTAGATTTTTATTAGATTCCGATGTTCTATTAATATTTAAAACTTGGAAGAAATTGACGGTAACCTAAACATGTGTTATATATTTTGTTATCTCTCTTTACTCACTCGTAATCTTGCGTATAAATGATTCTTATTCTTATTCTCATTGTTCATAATATATGTCAGTATTTTACCTCACCGCTCTAGTTAGCATAATCAGCCTATAATGTTCCCACTGCTGGGACACAGGCTACCTCTCTGTGAGAGGGAGTGGACCGTAATCTACCTCACGGGCCCAGTGCAGGTTGGTAGATGTCACATGTCTTCGAATTATTGGTTATAAGACATATGTTTCGCTACAATATCAAGGTAGTGTTGAAAAATTGAGGGTGCTGTTGATATTCTAAAAGGCATTCTATTGTTTGGCATTCTATTGTATCCTTTGTGAGTAGATATTGTCAGGTACTTTTTTGATTCTGGTCACCGTTTTGAGAGCAGTGGTGATGAAATTATTTACACAGTAAAGCAAGAAAGCTTCGAAGCTTCGAACCCACGACCTACAACTCGTAAGTCGGAGCCGTTGTCACTGGCCCACCAACGCTCTAGGTACTCTGTATAAAATAAAGTTGAAAGCAAACAAGCAAATAATTCTAGCACAAATAAACCGTATCGCTGTAAGGAAAATAGTGGTGGTAGCCACGATAAACGTTAACAGGCATTTGGAGTACAGTACAGGCGGTAAACAAAGGAATGCTAACTTCCTAGACTAACTGAATAGTTTAGGTTTTTCACTATGTCTAAAGTTGTACTAGTAGTTGTGTATGCAGCTATGCAATGCTGGTAGGGCCATGAAAATAGGTCGTGGCTTTAAATCAAGGACCTTGTGCAAGTTTTGGATGTATACAGGTAAAGTTAGACTGATTTCGCTGGCGGTCTTAATTTTGAAATCCTTTATAAGTTGTCGTGTGTGCGTTGTTGTGTGTCCGAGAGCAGCGGTAGTGGTAACAAAGGCAAAGTGAAATAATTTATTTCAAATAGGCACATAAAAGGCACTTTTGAACGTCAAAAATGACGGCCGCGACTTTCGAGTCGTCGATTGGTCGTGGGGCAAACCTAGACAGGCATTTTATTTATATACCTACTTTATTGTCCACCACAAAAATACATAATATTAAAAAAAAAATTAAACACTACAAAACCACACTCCTCTTTACTTTGTGTAATTTATTTCATCGACATTGCTTTCAAAAACGCTGAAGGAAAACATCGTGAGGAAACAGGCAAGTCTTAGGACCAAAAATTCGAAGACATGTGACATCTACCAACCCGCACTGGGCCCGCGTGGTGGAACGACCCACTCCCTTTCACAGAGAGGAGGCCTGTTACCCTGGCCAATTGGGCGAACTGCTACTCAAACTAAGGGCTTTTTCTTTTTTGTGCATAGTCCTCCGGAAGAAATAAGGAATCCAGCTGACTCTTACTTATAGAAACCACCCAGTGTTCTTCCACAGGAGCCAGTTGGCTTGTAACGTTCTTTCATATCGACCCGAGATAATAATATCTATATGAGAACATTAGTTAAATATGACTTTGTTAAAATTAAACTCGGCCTTATTACAAAACGAGTCCTAACTTTTGACCTAGAATAGAATACTCTTTATTATGTACACCACATAAATTACAGACATAAATATAGAAACTTTACAAAGGGTGACACAATGGGCGGTCTTATCGCTAAGAGCGATCTTTTAAAGACAACCTTTGGATGGATTAATAAAAAAGGGAAGGACAGACAAATACTGTCGGTGGTCTGTACCTAGCCTAAACCTTTGAGCCAGTTTACTCTATTTTGAATTTTATTTCGACATACGTAAAGTTCTTAATGCTATATTGACAACTTAGAGACTCGGGTTTAACGTCAGTTTTTGTAATAAGAACTACAACTTTGTCGGATTATAGTTCGAAATTTAAAAATGGCTCGATGGTTTATACCTGAAGGGCAATTCTTGTAATTTTAAGAACGTTCACAGTCTGATTGCAGTCTCAATCTGTCAAAAATATCTCTAATTTCGTTACATTTTTGACAAGTTTCTAACATTGATTGTCGCTGAGATGAGATTGCGACTAGATTTTGAAGGTTTTTAATTACGGGAAATTGGCCTTCCGATCTAAAAAAATCCTTGTTTTGTAATAAGAGGGATTAGGTATGTCGCATTGCTACAGACTGCATTCCTGCGTATTTCATGGCTCCATCCTAAATACAATAGTTCGTGATCTGAGTAAGGCCGGTGAGCGGTTACCCAAGGACTTCTTAACCGCAACCCGCTATTATTCGCCATTTGCCAATTAAAGCAATTTTAATGCATTAGATATTTTGCCTGGAGGAGCCTGCTGAATCACCTACCTAATGTTCGAACAATTGATGTCTGTAACCGTAGGTGTGGAGCAAGTGAGTATGTTATTTTAACAAGATAATGAAGAGGCCTTTTTTTTGGTAATGGGAAATCATCAAATGACCCCTCCCGCTCTGGGTGGAGCGGAAGGGAGTGTCAGACTCTTACTGACTAAAACCCACCCGTGTTCCTTCCTTAGCCCTAAATCGAATCATTACTTTTACAAAAACGACCAAAAATACCTCTAATTTTCCTATATTTTTGACATTGATTTTTGCTGAGATGAGATTGCGACTAGATTTCGAACGTTTTTAAAAAAACCCGCCAATTCCCGTAAATAATCCGGTATATTTGACAGATTGGGACTGAGATCAGAGTGTGAACGTTTTTAAAATTATGCGAATTGCCCCTCAGGTCATAGTCAGCCTCACGTCCCAGCCGCCGCGGGAGACGCTCAAGGCGTAGGGAGCGGCGTGACGACTCCCGGCTACCGTAGGCGCGGGCCTGCGGACGGAGAGTAATGGGTAGCTCGCCGTCCGATCAGGACCAGGCCCGTGCCGGACGGCGCGTACGTGTTCCACACGCGCCTCAGAGATGTCAGCGAAAAGAAAGGGGCCTGCCAGGGCCGAAGCCTGCCGGGGGTGCGGGATTGTCCGAAAGGGTTACCGCTACCCCGGAACATAAGGGGCTAAGGAAAAAACACGGGTGGGTTTTAGTCAGTAGGAGTCTGACACTCCCTTCCGCTCCATCCAGAGCGGGAGGGGTCATTTGATGATTTCCCGTCCATAAAAAAAGAAGGTCATAGTCAAACAGTGCCAAGCAAAAAAAATCACGGCTCAGTACGACATAATAAAACAGATATGACATGTCAGTCTCCATAAATAGTTTTTTGCATGCCAACCGTGTCAATAGAGCATGAGTCACGATCATAAACACGTGTTTAAATAATAATATGCCATCAACCACAAACATCATAGTTAGTGTCTAGTTATACTGTCAACAACCTCTATTATGCAGATGTTTTAATTATAAACTTCAACCTTTCAATTGCGAACTAAAAACTAGGCCAGAGAGCCTATAGGTATTACAAACTCTATGGAATTAAAACTTTTTACATTAACAGTATCATCCTCCTTAGCTTATTTTGATTATTTGAGGTCTATGAAGCATGATTTCTTCATCCAAGCATCCTTATCAGCATTGAACTCCATACAATCTATATCATCTATCACCTATCACACATTCCATACGTCGTCTCCTTGGTCTTCCTCTATTCTTATGGTCATTGGCATTTTTATGTTTACTTAGCCTATACTGTCCCAATGCTGGGCAAATGCCGCTCCAAAGTCCTTCCAGGAACTCTTTTCCCGCGCCACTTCCTCAAACTAGCCCTCGCGGTACGCGTCCAGTCACGTTACCTCTTTCTGCGCCGGCCTCGGCAGCGCCGTCCATCTTCAGGCACATATTGTGTGGAGACCTTTGCCCATACGTAATTGTGCATGTGGCAGATGTGACCCGCCCAGTTCCATTGACATTTCATACTTTAAAAAATCCTCCTCGTCTCGTCACAGTCAAGGATCTAGCATCATATCTACCATCATCCGCTACATACAACTTGATATTGTAAACGATCTATCAATAAATCACACTATCACACTAATATTATAAAGGCGAAAGTTTGTGAGTGTGGGGGTGTGTGTGTGTGTGTGTTTATATGTTTGTTACTTCTTCACACTCAAACGGCTGGACCAACTTTGATGAAATTTGGTATAGTGCTAGCTTGAGTCCTGGGAAAGGACACAATATACTTTTTCACTTCTCATGCTCTAAAAGTCAGTCTTTATGTTGTGCTTAGGCGACATAAAATCGCTTTTCATGTTCTAGTGCATAAAGTAATTTTTTTTTCTAAGACTAAAGTAATCAGGCCCAACAGCCACACGCACAATAAAACTTCGCAGATTAAAAGTCGTGATTTATTTCATTTTCTTTAATTTATACCACTTCCGTGTTTTCTATCGTTAATTTAATAAAATCAGGTAAAATAGTTGTCATTTATTATTTAAAAAGGCAAAGAAACGTTTTCATTTTTTGGCAGTATGAAGTACCCAAGTCGAATGACAAATGTTGAAAATTAAAAAAAAAACTTTTAAAAAGTTTCGTGGCGGTATTATCTGTGGTGGCGGGAATTAGCTATGGACGCAACATTTTTGATTAATTATGTACTTTATACTTTATGCCTGTCTCATTTTCTCGCAATCGAAGTGAAAAGCAGAGTGTATAACTCAGGCATAAACGAGCCATTTTACCTCTCGACTTAACTATCCACCCTCGCCTGCGGCTCGGGTGGATATTTAATAGACGTCTCGGGGTAAAATAGCTTCTTTTATGCCTTAGTTGTACAATCTACTATTTATCCCCATATTCCCACGGGATCGAGACTTATGCGGGTGAAACCGCGGGGCGCAGCTAGTTGAACATAATGTCATATGCCTATGTAGTGGTCTATACAAATGAATAAAATTGGAGTGTCTGTTTGTAATATTAAAATAACCGCTTTTTACTAAATGCATGTGGATGTATACACGGTACATATACCAAAATAACATTTTTAACAATTTTTATCTGTCTGTCCGTTTCTTCCGGCTAATCTCTGAAACGGCTGGGCCGATTTTGACGGGACTTTCACTAGCAGATAGCTAATGTAATAAGGAGTAACTTAGGCTACTTTTATTTTAGAAAAAAAATAGGGTCTCACGAAAAAAAATCCACGCGGACAAAGTCACGGGTAACATCTTAGCAATATTCTGCATACAATGTAAAAATACAGGTTATAAAACTATGTTTATGTGTAATTTAGACTTTTAGAGTCAATTTGGTCGAAGCCCAGAGGGCGCAACAACACCTTTTGCCCCCTCCCCCACCTGATAGGATTAAAGTTCATCATGTTTTCCTAGAATTTTAAGTTCTGGGAAGCCGTTGAAAAGACACATCATAGAGCTGTCATATCAGGGAAACGAATAACGAAACCAATTTACTTGTCAGCAGAAACAGGTATATTATTATTATAATACTAGCGACCCGTCCCTGCTTCGTACGATTTTACGACTTGACAAAACATCGAGAATTCTTCATTCAAGTTTAATATTATTCTTTATTTAAATATAAAAATTAATTGCCGTGCATTAGTCTCGCAGAAACTCGAAAATGGCTCGACCGATTGTGATGAAACTCTCGTAAGGAGAAGGATCCTAACAAAAAAAATAATGTAAAAGGCATTGCAACGCGTGCTGCATTAGCCAGAGTATTATACATAATTATAAACCTTCCGGAATAAATTCTCTAAATTATGGTGAAAACCGCATCAAAATCCTTTGCGTAGTTTATACGAACAATGTGGTCACACAGACAGACACTAAACGTGACTTTAATTTGTAATGTGTAGGTCTCTAAACATTAATTTCATTTATAATATAATATATAGGGTCAAATTAAATTAGCTAGGGAAACTGCAGACGTGATGGGTATCGATAACTAAACATGATAAATAAAAATAAAAAAACTTGAAGTTTTTTGTCAATGACCGCTTGTAGTTTTGTTGTTACATGAAGTATGAGTTGAAAAAAATCTATTTTATTTTTAACCGACGAAAAAACGGAGGAGGTTATCAATTCGACGCGTATATTTTTTGTTTTTTTTTTTTTTTTTTTTTTTTTTTTATGTATGATCACGCATAACTTTTTACAGAGCAGTCCGATTTTGATAATTCTTTTTCTATTGGAAAGGATATACCCCGAAGTTGGTCCCATATAAATTTGGAAAAAAAAATCCAACCCTAAGGGTAGGAAAATAGGGGATGATTGATTGTTCACTCACTGATTGTAATGTATGAGCACGCATAACTTTTTACAGAGTAGTCTGATTTTGATAATTCTTTTTTTATTGGATAGGACATACCTCGAAGTTGGTCTCATGTAAATTTGGAAAAAAAATTCCTACCCTAAGGGTGGGAAAATAGGGGTGATATATTGTTCATTCACAGATTTTAATGCTGAGCTTTATAAAGCCTGTTTTTTTAAGTATTTTATTATACAAAAAATAATTATTAAATTAGGATTATATAACAGTTAATATCTAAAGTAAGGTAGGTAGCTATTTTAAAAGTAATAAAAAATTAAGCATGTAGTAATTAGTAAATTATAGCCTCAAAAAATTATAAAATAAAAACTTTTTTACAAAAAAATTAAACCTCCGAAAAAACTGAAAAGCAAAAAATAAAAACCTTTTTTATTTTACCTTAATATATAAGTTCTTAAACTAATGCAAGTATACCTAAGAAATTTTGAGTCGGCGCCAAACAATCAATGAACAAGGTCACTAAAATACCTCAAATTTAAAGAAATAACCAAATCAAATTAATAATGCAACGTGTAATCTCCAGCGATAAATATAACATTCCAAATAAAAAATGCGCTCTCCGCACGACCACTCGCAACGACATTAAGTTGCTTGTTTGGCGCCGACTCAAAATTACTAAGGTATACTTGCATTAGTTTAAGAACTTATATATTAAGGTAAAATAAAAAAGGTTTTTATTTTTTGCTTTTCAGTTTTTTCGGAGGTTTAATTTTTTTGTAAAAAAGTTTTTGTTTTAACGTGTTTACCCTCTCAGCGAGAGGGAGGCCTGTGTCCCAGCAGTGGGAACATTATAGGCTGATTATGTATGTATGTATGTGTTTACCCACCAAGTCTTTAAAATTAACAAAAAAAAAAAACACTAACTTATGACATAAAAAAAATCATCAAATTAATTATTAAAGATTCAAATATTTAAATAATTTAAAAAAGCTAAAAAACCTTAAAATAATAATATGTACAAGTATACTCGTATCAAAAGGGAGGGGAAATAATCAAAGGGCATCAAAAAATTCGTCCGCATCGCTGTCAACAGGAAACGTGCCCAAAAGGCTGGCAGTTGCCACGTTGTATGGCAATGCTGATTTTTTGTCCAACAAACAAGCCAGCCCTCTCTCCTCTCAAATTAATTATTTTTTTGTTTTATCATATTTAGGTATCTGTGCCCATAACCCCTATTTAGACAGTGTGAAGAGTGCACGTCTATGTAGCTTAAATTGGTTTGTTTTTGTAGTGTTCTAGAAGATCTACTAGACACACTATTTATTGTTCTCCTTTGTCTCTAATATTTTTGAGTTGGATCTCATGCATACCTGTTATTTGCATGGTTACTGAAATGCTAATTTTAGTTGACATTTCTTTTGAATTGTAAGTGACTGTGCTGTTGGTGTGCTTATTATCACACTAATATTATAAAGGCGAAAGTTTGTGAGTGTGTGTGTTTATATGTTTGTTACTTCTTCACGCCTAAACCACTGAACCGATTTAGATGAAATTTGGTATAGAGATAGTTTGAGTCCCGGAAAAGGACATAGGATAGTTTTTATCCCGATATTCCCACGGGATCGACATTTACGCGGGTGAAACCGCGGGGCGCAGCTAGTTATAAATAAATAAATAACGTCTGCGAAGTTTCTCTAGCTAATTTAATTTGACCCTGTAATAGTCAACTGTTAATACGTATAACTAAAATAGAACATACACTTACATATACTTCAGTTATAACAGCGTAAGTCCTCAATTATTAATAATGGCTTACCCTCTATTTGACTTGTATGAAAGGCAAAGATTTCCACGATTTTCTTTGAACAAGGTAACGTTACCGATACGTAATCTTATTATATGAAAGAAGACCCAAGAATACAAATAAAGTAATGAATAGTAAGGTATTAGATTTCCAAACCTCAGTGGAAGAACGTGTCAAAGGGAATCGGTGAAATTAAGCATATTAATGACAGTCCGTTTCAGAAGGGCTATTTTAAAAATTCAATATTTGTTTGTTAGTCATATTGATCAACTATAGTGAGTTATTTGAGGTGATCTGGCAGAGAACCAAAGTAGATAGTACATAGCTCTCAGAATAAGTAAGCTGAAGTGGCAATGGGCCGGCCATATTAGCCGTAGAACAAGATGACCGTTGGGGTAGACATGTTCTTGTGTGAAGACCGCGAATCGGTAAACGTAAGGTGAGACGCCCTCAGGCTAGGTGGAGCGACGATCTTTGCAGGATGGCTGGTAGCAGCTGGATAAGAGTTGCCTAAAATCGAGTTGAATGGCGTGCAATAAGAGAGGCCTATGTCCAACAGTGGACTGCTATATGCTGATGATGATAGTGTGTTATAATTTGTTAATGTGGTTTGAGAGCTCGTGCCTAAATGATAACAGCCGCACGGGTCGATACGAAGGTTAAGCTACGCTTGCCGCGGTCGGTTCGTGGATGGGTGACCATCCATTACTTATCGAGACCCCTCCGTGTCTCGAAAACATGTTAAGCCGTTGGTCCCGGCTATCATTCGTAGTTCTTTGACAGTCGTTACGGGTAGTCAGAAGCCCAAAGGTCTGACAACAAGTCTTAGGCTGCGTTTCTACCAGAAATGGCGGAGGATGTGTAGCGAGGGATGTGCGTAAAACTAACCAATAACAACACTAACTTAGATCAAGCTATGACAATTCGTTTCACACACATCACTCGCTACGCATCCTCGCGCAATTCTGATGGAAACGCAGCCTTACTGGTTGTGGATGTCAGATAGGCAGTCGCTCCATGTAAAATACTGGTATTCAGCTGCATCCAGTTAGACTGGAAGCCGACCCCTACACAGTTGGGAAAAGGCTAAGTGGACTGATAGATTGAGTGAATGGAGATAAGAGTAGAGGAAGACTAAAGAAACTGAAGGCCAATTCTCGTAATTTAAAACGTTCAAAATCTAGTCGGAGTCTCGTCTCGGCGACAAACAAATGTCAAAATTATTTAAAATGTAGGGAAATTAGAAGTATTTTTTGACAGATTGAGACTGAGATCAGACTGTGAACATTCTTAAAATTACGAGAATTGCCTCTCTGATGTATGAATTGTGTGAAAGATGATAGGGCTAGAAAGGAGGTAACTACCTAATAAAGGTGAAAGATTTATTGGAGAAGATGATAATTATGTTGCTCTGACCGCAAATAAATGGGATGATATAATTATTATGATTGACATCACACAAAAATCCTAAATGCCTATTTTAAAGTTATGACCACACACGAATCGAAAATTGAAGATTGGCTCCTAATGATCTCCATGGAACTTGTAAACATATTAATTGGCCTTGGGTGTAACGACGTAATAAACACTTCTGTATACTCCTTCGTGAAACATTGGCGTGATGTTACGTAATGTACGTGTATGATTGATTACCAATAGCATTGCAGAGTTTCTACTTAATCAGAATTTAATTTGCCAGGTGTGTTAGTGAATCAAATCGTATTGTTATATCTTCAGTTTCAGGTAATGAATGAATGAAGATCATTATTAAAACATGCAAAAATCTGTCATTTATGAATCATCAATACGCCATAATGACATCAATTCGTCGTCACAGACTGACAAGGGATTAAAATATGTGAATGGTCGCTCGATCCAAAAGGCAATTCCCGTATTTAAAAAAAAAATAATCTTAGTCTAGAAATCTATCAAAAATACCTCAAATTTCCCTACATTTTTGACAAGTTTTTGACATTGATTGTCGCTAAGATGAGAGAGCAGTGGTGGCCCAGTGGTAATTCCGCGACTTGCGAGTTGTAGGTCGTAGGTTCGAATCCAGACAGGCGCTTTACTTTGCGTAAATTATTTTCATCACCACTGCTCTCAAAACGGTGAAGGAAAACATCGTGAGGAAACCCTAGAACCAAAAAATTCGAAGACATGTGACATCTACCAACCCGCATTGGGCCCGCGTGGTAGATTATAGCCCACTCCCTCTCTAAAAGAGGAGGCCTGCGTCCTAGCAGTGGGAAGAACATAGGCTGATTATGATAAGATGAGATTGCGACTAGATTTTGAACGTTTTTTACGGGAATAAGCCTTCATAGATCTCTGAATAAAAAGCCTGTAAAAGACAAAAAACGATCCTGAAATCAATACTAAGAATCTATATAAAATGGACCTTCACCATATGTGATTCGTAAGTACATTCAGCGTACCGGCTGTGCAAGGAGTGCCGTGTTTATGAAACAGGCACTTATCGGGATGTACGTATAATAGGGAACACTACAGTCGTCGTAGACACTGATGACTAAGGCAACCACTAAAGTCCGCAACGACACGTTGCTAAGCGGGAAAATGGTTCACAAACACAGTGTGTTAGACGGAGACAGACGTAGTTTTCCGACTGCGCCCAAAGAGGCACAGTTCGAGCTAGTTTGTTTTTTCTCTGACTACGTTCGGTTCAGTTCAGTATAGGCCGCGCCGCCGGAGTATGCAGTGGTGCGACGCGCGCTCATCATACTAAAAACTCGTTGCAATAATAAAATATCAACATTATACCTGTTTTACGTTCCAAACAATCGATTTGTTCACCGAATCGTTAAAAAAAACACATTTAATTTACGTCAGGAGGTTTTGTTTTTTGGTTTTTAACGTTTTTGCTGGTTTTTATTTTGACCGGGAAAACGCCGGGTGTCCGAATTTCTGTGTGTATGTTAACGTGTACTTCCATTCTTGAGTGACAGTTGAACTCTGAGAGGAGATCTTGTTATTTTCGTGTGTTTTATTGTTTATTTTGTTGTTGTTATTTTATCTTCTGTTTTACTTACCTGCCGGCGACTGAGACCGGCACGTGTGTTATCGATCTTCGCTTGTCGTCAAAAGGTAAGTTAAATATACGAAATAGCGTTCAATCATATTTTTTATAGGTAAACGTTTGATGGAGTTGTCGGTTTATATAACATTTAGGTTAAGTATTACGCATTGGTACTAAAAATGGCTCTACATGCAATATTTCAGGGTTTATCCTCGTCTCTACATTTGTTTTCCTATAGCTGCAGACAGTTTTGGCGACATATTTGTGTTGTTAGGTTTATTTATGTAGAGCGGCTCTACCATTCACCTTTCAACACAGAATACTTAAAGTACTACCTTTCAATTTGTTGTTTTATACACAATTTTATAACTATACAGGCATATGTATGTTTATAGTACAGCTGAACCAGTTGATAACATCGTCTAGATTCCTTATATACTGGTAATGCAAAGAAACTGAAATATGCAAAAAGTGGCCAATTGTTATTGCCCAGAAGTGGACATACAGGCAGAAATGGTCATACAGTTAATCAAGGAGTGTGGATACAAAACGTTGTCCGCTTGTTTCGTAATATTGCATATGTTGGGTAGCATCAAACGCATATCAACATATGTATATGCATATTAAAGTATTTAGGTATATAACCAGCACGATACTGAATAAACTATGGCATTATTATTATAAATAATGAGATCAATATGGGGATTTATGATAAAAAGTCATTAAGTGAGTCAAGGACATTTTCAGAGGAGGACATTGTGATACCAGACTAATACAGGTTTTTGAAAAAGTGTGGTAAAAGTGACGGAGAATACGGAAATTGACGATTGTAAGCATTTTTCGCGCGAAGTCTGTATTTGTGGCCTACATAACGTCACATAATCAGCCTATAATGATCCCACTGCTGAGACAGCCGCACAGGCCTCCTCTTCACGAAAGAGAGTGGGCCATAATCCACCACAAGCGCCCAGTGCGGGTTGGTGGATGTCACATTCGAATTTGTGATTCGAAGACATGCCGGTTTTCTGACGGTGTTGTGGATGTGTATTCATGGTGTGTTCTATTTGAGCCCGATTGATGGAAATAGGCTCGCCCCTTACAACCTATGTTACCTAAACAAAATGTGGGTAAACTCTTCGTTTCCAGGTATAATGTTTTGTATGTCTATTTTGGATTGGTCGGCTCTTATCTTACCTCAAACGACAATTCCAAAGGATGCTTCTCTTTCACTCATACTAGCTGCGCCCCGCGGTTTCATCCGCATAAGTTTCGATCCCTTAGGAATATCGGGATAAAAACTATCCTATGTCCTTCCCCGGAATGCAACCTATATGTCTGCCAAATTTTATCGAAATCCGTTCAGTGGTTTAGGCGTGAAAAGGTAACATACAGACAGACAGAGTTACTTTCGAATTTAATATTATAGTATGGATTAGTATGGATAAAGTTTTGGCGATAACAGTAACTGTCTTTAAAAGGGAGCTTGACATTAGTTATGGTTTCAAATTTATTTGCCAGAAGATAGTCAGGTAAGGACGCTGGGATCAATTTAAATACATTGAAAGAAAACATTAATCATCTAAAGGTGCATTTATACCAAACTACCAGAATAAGAGAATGAATGAATGAATTAATTGCACCGATCCTAGCATGGTTAAACCAGACTCGATTAATCGAATGAACCCCAAGATTCGCACTAGCCTTTGTAGCCTCATGTTCATGGTGCTACAGCGACCATTGCATATCAAGGAGTAGACCGGGGGGCGCGGTAATGGTAGGGAAGATGTGCCCGAAGGATAGGCAAGGATTTAAGAGCCTACCGAATATGCATCCTACCAAACTACCAGAATAAGAGAATTGTTTTATTGATATTCTTGACATTTTAGTATGGATAGATTAAGGAAATAATGCTCTTTCCCTATTTGCACAAAAATCATTTGGTAATGTGGGAATGCTCATTCGCCCGTTAGGTCTAATACTTAAATTAGACAAAGTCCTGTCACTGATATCTTAGCTTATCATGCCTCTTATAGATCTCATAGGATTTAAAACAGATCACCTATAGTAGGTCAATTTCAATCCCTTCGCAATTTAATGCAACAAATATGTACTCATGGATAATACACCGTTTACATGGATTTTCATATCAGCCAACGATTACGTCAACGCGTGATATTTTTTCCTATGGTTTGCGCGTAATAAAAGCATTGTGCTCCTTAAACCTGGATCAACACGAATTTCTGGTGAATGAAGGCAATGGGGCTTCACTAATGAACGATAAATGTCAATTCGCATTGTAATTTCACTCGTTTATTCGCTGAAGGTGTAGGCAGAATGCTCACAATAGATTACCGGCTCAAATTATAAGTAAACTAGCTGCGCCACACGGTTTCACCCGCATAAGTGTCGATCCCGTGGGAATATCGGTATAAAAACTATCCTATGTCCTTTCTCGGGACTCAAACTATTTCTATACCAAATTTCATCTAAATCGGTTCAGTGGTTTACGCGTGAAAAGGTAACATACAGACAGAGAGAGTTACTTTCGAATTTATAATATTAGTATAGATGGGATGATTAGCTTCAAAGCTATACTGGGTCCGCTTGGTTGGTTACGGCTGTCCTTCTCACAGATAGGAGGCCCGTGTCTCAGTCACCAGTGTCAGTGTGTGTGTGTCCGTGTCATCAGTGGTAACGTTGATAAATGATTTTATTTCTGCAAGAGACAAACTAACTTATAAATACAAAACAAAAGGACACTTAGACGTCGAAATACTCGTCCGAAGTAGGTTTGTACAAACATTTTTACACGACAATCATATTCTAAAAACTAGAAGAGGTCGGCGTTTCCTATCTGACTAGTCTGAGAAGAAAGGCTGAAACAAACTCAGAGGTCACAGTCTAAAGTCCAGACAAAACCTTAATCAGATCATGTGAAGACCATGTACTACATTGAAGTCTGAAATGGTGTTTTGAGGAAAGAACCACACAGATTGAGTGGAACTATCCAGTCAGTGTAAGCATTTATTTGTCAGTAATCGTGTAGAATAAAACCGAAGGAGCTCAATGTTATAGGCTGATTATAGAATAGAATACTCTTTATTATATACACGATAGATACATATTACAGATATGAATGTAGAACATTTTACACATGGTGATACAATGAGCGGCTTCATCGCTAAATGAGATCTTTTAAATACAATCTTTGAATGGATTTAGAGGGACATTTTGGAGAATTATGATATGGCCTATCATTGCACTTTTATAACCTTCTAGGCTGAGTTCAAGATGCATTAAAGCCTTCACGAAAGCCGAAAACTCATGATACCTAAGTCCAGCATACCCTGAATAGTTAGCTCCATTTTTTTTTGTTCCTTGGAGGAAAATCCTCATGGATATCGACCGCCCTCGGGAGGGCGGAGGGGTCTGTCAGACTCCTACTGACTAAAAACCACCCCGGTGTTCTCTTCCCACACTTAGGTACCTCCGGGGATCACGGGAACGTGCGGGCCTCCCTCTCGCTTTCCGCAGCCTCCTTCTGCGAGATGACCGTTTCGCAGAAGGAGACCACCGCGTCCCAGGACTCTTCGCTGCCGACCATCGCACCGAAGTTACTATGACCGGCAGCGGCAGGTCACTGCCTAATCTAGAGATGAGGGCACGGCGCGACTCCTCCCAAGCCGTAAATTCTGACAGCGTATGCCGCGCCGTGTACCTCCCGGCAGTCCAGAATAGTTAGCCCCAAAACACACACACACACAGCATTAGCTATTCTGGAGACAGAAGAACAGTTTCCTATTCTGGTAATAGCTCGTGCCAGCAGGAGTTACACCATTTCTAATGATTTTATGAAACAACAAATACCTAACAACTGGTCTCTGTTTTAAAATTGAAAATCTCTCGTGAGGTGTGGTGTGGATTATTAGGTATATAAAGTATTAAAATAAAACAAATATTATGACGGAAACGAGTCTGTTCAATTTTAAAATTATTCGACAGGTACACGATGACATGGAAGAAATTTGATGTTTTGCACTTTTTTTATGAAACAGCTGACTTTTTTGAATAACTGACGATTTTTAGCTTTCGAAGGTCTAAAATCATGTGATAAATTCATGGTAATAGTAGTACGTAGAAGTCCCTATCACCCTGTATTTATTTATATATTATTATGCATTCCACCATACGTGGAAACGAGCTCTAGGCACTGATACTGATATCGATGTCAGAGCTTGTTGATATTGGTAGTGTAAATGCTCTCATTGAATATTTAATCGGAGCAAGGTCGTAATAAATAACGTATGAGGAATAAGGAAGATGCCACTTGTATGTAAGGGATTAACGTTAAAATCAAATTGAGATTGCGATGAATAATAGGCACTTCAACAATGCTTCTTATTTGGAAATAATTTAATGTAAAGTTTAATTATTTTTATTGCTGAAACTGATATTCTTTTAATGATCAATGTTATTTAAACTAATTTGTGAGATGATAGAATTATTAGACATATAAATTGTTCTAAAATTAGAAAAATAAGTGATTAGTAAAAAAAACGTTTTACAGATAACATTCGAGGAAAAAAACAGCTCACACATTTACAAGAATTAGTGATCTTCTATGTTTCTCAAACAAAAAAAAAAGTGTGACATCCGCCAACCAGCACTGGGCCCGTGTGGTGTATTATGGCCCACTCCCTCTCACAGAGAGGAGGCCTGTCTCCCAACAGTGGAAACATTATAGGATGATTATGCAAACAAAATTGAGTATTGACGACCTACTTGAATAAATTATTATCAAGTAAAAAAAGTTGTCCAAATAATGTATTTAATAAAAATGAAATATATTGTTTGAAACAGGAAAAAATGGAGATAAAATGTTACTATTTCCGCAACCCGATAAAGAGCCACAAAGTGATAAAAGGCCTGCAATCAAAACCAAACATTAATTTTTATAAATAGGTCAGTTTCACGCTACGCTTGCAGCGGTTGGTCTGTGGATGGGTGACCATCTTTACATACCGCCTCGGATAGCACGTTAGGCCGTTGGTCCCGGCTGTCATTCGTGGATCTATGACAGTCGTTACGGGTCGTCAGTAGCCCGAAAGTCTAACAGCCAGTCTTACCAAGGGGTAAAGTATTACCCAGTAACTGGGTTGTGGAGGTCAGATAGGCAGTCGCTCCATGTAAAACACTAGTGTTTATTTGTATCCTGTTAGACTTGAAGCCTACCCCAACATCGCTGGAGGTGTCCCAGCTATGTTGTGGTAGGCTTCAAGTCGCCGCGACGCGAAAGGTGTCTCGCGTCCGGCTCTGGTTCACGCCATGGTCCGGAGCGAGAGGGAGTGGGAGGCAGTGACCTCCTTCTGCGCGAAGCAGTCATGCTAGCGAAGGAGGTGGCGGGATGGCTGAGAGAGAGAGCCTCACGTCCCAGTCGCTGCGGGCGTCGGGGGCCGCGTGACGACTCCCGGCCACCGTAGTATACTCTCCGTCCGCAGGTCCGCGCCTACCGGGACCAGGCCCGTGCCGGACGGCGCGTACGTATTCCACGCGCGCCTCAAAGAGATGTCAGCATAAAGGAAGGAGCCTGTCAAGGCCGAAGCCTGCCGGGGGTGCGGGATTGTCCGAAAGGGTTACCATTACCTCGGAATATAAAGGGCTAAGGAAGGAACACGTATGGGTTTTAGTCACTAAGAGTCATTTGATGATTTTCCAACCAAAAAAAAAAAAAAACATAGCTGCGACATGGCAAGACAGAGAATGATTTGATTTAAATAGCCATTCCTACTTACCTCCATAATCGACAACTACATCTCATTACAACTGATTCACTTAGAATTCTGCTCACCTCTACATGTCAGCGGCCGATGCCGCGGGTGAATGTCTCTCTGACGTAAGACTGCAACTGCACCGTGATCCGATTTCATGCACGTGCACAGAGCATGTGCGCGAGAGTGATACGAGAGTGAAAAATCTGGAAAAGAATTTGTTTAAAGTAAAAGTTTTTAACGATTTTTTATGGATGCAAACTGAATGAAATTGTGGTTTGTCAGTGAAAGTATTTATTTAATACTTGCTGCGCCCCACGGTTTCACTCGCGTAAATGTTGATCCCGTGGGAGTATCGGGATAACAAGTAGCCTATATGGTAATCCAGGGTGTCAGCTACCTCCATACAAAATTTTATCAAAATTGGTTTAGCCGTTTGAGCGTGTAGAAGTAACAAACATATAAACACACACACATACACACACACTCACAAACTTTCGCCTTTATAATATTAGTGTGATGTGATATTCGTGTCACACCTCCGCATTTCCTAATCCTGCAATATTTCAACACCCTTAATTATAAACGAGCTTCCCCGATGGTCTCGTGGTTGCAAACGCGACTGTTGAGGTTTGGGGTCCTGGGTTCGATTCTCGGGTCGGTCAAAGTGTTATTGGGTTTTTCCATTGGGAGATTCTTAGTAACAGCCCGGAGTTTGGAAGGTGGCGATGTGATACCCCTGTTCCTCGGAAAACACGGTAAGCCGTTAGCCCTGCGCCTGATCTCTTACCGTTCGTGTCGGATTGCCGTCCCAATGGACAATGCAAGTGAGAGAGGAGAAATCGCACCTGTGTCTGCGCATACACTTGTGCACTTCTAATATTCTCTCGCGCGCCGGTTGCTAGTCTCCATTGAGATTGGTCGCAATGGCCCATAGCAATGGCCGAAATTCGGTCTAGAGGTATTTTACAAACAAAAACACAGTCCAATAAAATAAAGTGTTTTTATAGCATATTATTATGTTTATTTGTCTACATATTTGATTAAATTATTAAATATTTCTTAACATATCAAAAATAAGTATAAAAAACATTTAAAAATATAAAAAAATAGTAGTCCGCCGGGGTCGGGAGCAGGGTCCAAGCTACCGGTGGTTAGGGCTCCAGAGACAGGAACCTCCTCACAATACGAGCCGTATCGAAGAGTACTGCCTTCTGAATCAGGCTCTTGATCCAACCGCCTAACGTGAGCCTCGACAGATGTTGATCGAGCATTATTATTATTATGTGTGAGAGTCATAATTATTCAACTGTTACTGATAATAGCCACCGTATCGACTGTTTCAATGAACAATCGTAGAGAATATTTATTTAAACACTGCGCTGGCAGGCTTTCTTTACCAAAAATACGAAGAAAGAAACTCAATGAGCTAAGATGGAATGGGTTAGATGGTGGGTTTTCGTTCAGGTATGACTTATGTTTGACTTCATTGTTTTGATAGCTCTACAAAATATACATGTCTACAAAGTTGTTATCTTATTATCTTTTCCTTTATTTCATTATTTATATATAAATTATATTTTTAAATATTAGGATATAAAAAATATTTTAAAATATAAAAAATAGTAGCCCACCGGTATCGGGAACAGGATCCAAGCTACGGTCAGAGCTCCAGAGAAAGGAACCTCCTGACAATGCGGGCCGTGTCCAGAAGCACAGCTTTCTGAATCAAGGCCTTGATCCAGCTGGCCAACGAGAGCCTCCTTAGGTGTTGGTCGAGGCTCTTGGCTATCAATCCATTGGCTGTAACGACTATCGGCACAATGATTGCTGAGTCAACGTCCCACATGTCGACAACCTCAACCTTATTATCATGTTATTAGGACCTTAATAAATTAAACTGATAATTAAACATATTTTATGTCAAATAATTGACACATTTTCACAACAGGTGCTGTTTAATTAAGTAGAAAATGTGAAAGAGACTTGTAAAATGGTCGAATTCTCGGATCGTCGCCCATCACCTGTTGATTTATATAAAAAATTAACCCCTGCTCGTACATTGTTATAAATTGTCAGTTTGGCAGACGCAGCTTATTAGCAGACAAGACACTGCTGCCCATGCACTTGACTTCATCTGTTTCAAAATAAATAACATTGGAGTGTCTGTTTGTAATATTAAAATAACCGTTTTATACTAAATGCATATGGATGTATAGGTACACGATACATATACCAAAACAACATTTTTACAATGTTTGTCTGTCTATGTGTTGGTTGCGGCTAATCTCTGAAACGGCTGGACTGATTTTCACGGGACTTTTACTGGCAGATAGCTGATGTCATAAGGAGTAACATAGGCTACTTTTATTTTAGAAAAATAATTAAGGTTCCGCGCAAAAAAATTAAAACGTTTTCCGTCATGCACGCGAACGAAGTCGCGGGCACAGCTAGTTTCAAAATAAAAATATTTTATTTGACACAAACCTACATACATTGGTGCTTATGAAACGTCAGAAGCTAGCTGCACGGTTCCAATATGTCGTTTTTTAGGGAGAAGAGGCTCTGACTCTAACCCTACGGTTCTTACTTTTATAAAAATGATTAGCATTTACAATGTTTCAAATAACACTGATAACAGGCACTTAACAAATTATAAAATAGTCAGCAAATCGATGCATACTCGTAGATGACCTACAACGTTCTCACATTCACAAAATAGAAAATAATCTATAAAAAAGAAAATAATAATAACAAATCTAAATGGTTAAACCATCTTTATCTTTTAGTTGCTTTTTACAAAGTCCATTATTGAGCACAGCTATTCCATCCTTTATAACAACTGCATTGCATATAAATAACTGTTGTAAACCTACGCGAAACTAAAATAATTACGCAACTTTGGTTCACAACAAATACCAATACAAAATCCGCATATATCTCGCTCATTTTAATTAATATTTTGTTCAGCTCAATTCACTTCTTGTTGTTCAATTAATCCCGTTTCTAGTAACGTTCTAATAATTAGAATTTCTCGTTGTAAACTGTGCTGTTACGAAACTGCGCCAAATGTGCGGTCAAAGTTGCTGTTACCTTTCGCTTTCACAATCGTGTGAATAACTATTTTGTTTAAGTTTTTTTTGTCTAATATGTGAGAATGTTTCAGTGATAGTTGTTTTGTTAGAAATTTAAAACGCGCGCAGTCGTTATGTGTGTTTAAAACACTCGTGCATGAAGGAACATTACTTTTTTATTTTTTATTATCTATTATAAATTTAGGGGCTTTTGGTCACAACACGACCATGCCAGCCCCATCATAACCTAATCCAATAAAAGCTTTACACTATTCAGATTTCAAAACCTTATATACTATTTTATAAAGTAAGATGGCTGCATCCGAGACAGGCTCTGATAACATGCTTTGAACAAAACCAACATCTATAAAATTAATTTTGAATATATTCATCAGCGCCTCTCTAGCAGCTCGGGTCTTGACGCACTCCACCAACAAGTGCACAAGTAAAAAAAAAATACTGTACAAAGGCGGACTTAATGCCTGAGGCATTTTCTACCAGTCAACCTTAGGGTGATGCAGAGACAAAACATGGCAGGTGCAACATACAAGATAACTAGCTAGGAAATGACTATAAAAAATACAAGAATATTTACATAGATACATACATATAAACCAAATGAACTCTCAGGGGAAAAATGATCGGTAGAGGAGAAAACGAATCCAGAAAATGAGCGCTGGGATGTTACGGCCAACTTCTGCCGAATATGTTCACGTGCCTTCACTTTAAAAGATAACCGACTGGTTCATATATTTAGTATGTATGTATTTATTATTTTGGATATGCATATATCAGTGTATCTATTTTAGTGTATTGTATACATAATATTTGCGACTTACCAACTGAACTTCGACGAACTTTACTACGACAAGATTTTAATTCGACACTACGGAACTCCGACACGTCTTCATTTCGACAATACTTTAGTTCGAAATGCCTTTAGTCCGACACTACTGTACTCCGATAAAGCGTTTCTTCGACATGACTTAACTAGGAAACGATGCGACGACGTGCTACTTCGACAACTATGGTAGTCCGACATAAGTCAATTTCGACATACTACAATTGCGCCAACGACAGAGCCATTTTATGTCCAGGAAAATCATTGTCCATTCCAAGGTTGCCTGGAAGGCATCGCATAAAGTGATAAGGCTGCCCATTGTATCTTTTGTAGTGTTTGATTTAATTTTGTGGTCTACAATCCATACTAATATTATAAATTCGAAAGTAACGTCTGTCTGTCTGTATGTTACCTTTTCACGCCTAAACCACTGAACGGATTTCGATTTTGGCAGAGAGATAGATTGCATCCCGGGGAAGGACATAAGATAGTTTTTATCCCGACATTCCCACGGGATCGAAACTTATGTGGGTGAAACCGCGGGGCGCAGCTAGTAAAGTATATATAAAAAAATAAATGTTAGTACACTGGTATGAGAGAAAAGTGGGTTTTCGGTGAGAAGATAAAGCTAGACTATAATGGTTATTGTTTTCTATGTTATTTGGCTTTATACCCGACTGTGCGACGTAAAGGAGGGTAATATTTTTTCTATCTGCCTATACACCGGCTGACTTTATTACCATGTGGATCAAAAGAAGGTATAAAAGGTGAACGGAAAAGAAACCGTCGGCACTGAAATTTGTTTTTTTTTTTTTCTCAATAAATTGACTGTGGTGGGACTGATTGATTCAATTCAATTTATTCAGTAACAATTCACATTGCGTTCGAATATAATCCAGCATGAAACATTAACATTAACAACATAATTAGATGTAGGCACAAATATTATAAGAATACATGAAATTCAATTTAAATTAGAAAATATGATTTTATAAAACAAAAAAAAATTATAATACCATGCAAACAAAAAATAAAAACCTTATGTCAATAAATTAATAGCAATTTAAACGCAAACAATAATCTAAAAATTAAAGTCATAGGTAAACACTATATACAAAATAATTACATGTCCATTGGTATTTTGCCTAATGATGTACCATCATAGACCAGACAAAGATATACCTGTTGCACATTTCGAGATAATCTATGCAGTCTGCTTCTTACATTACACTAAAATACCTACCAGTAATATCAGTTTGACTGCGCATGAGCAATAACTACTCGCAACATGGATGTAGGTAAGTCGAGCCATGAAACTCGACTCCATGCTTCCGCCCTTCACTGACCAGATGGTAACCATTCACAATCGCGGGAAGTCTGCTTGGTTAGCCTGGGAAGGTTACAGCAACCCATACTTAACCTGTTGGAGGTTTTACCCAATTACGTCATTGCTTGATGGTAACCTAAGTACCAAAGTAATTTTTTGTTGATTTATTGTCTGCTTTGCGGAAAATCTTTGCTAAATTAACTATGGTGTTTTATTTTGGTGGATAAGATAAAAAAAGCAAATAGTAGCTATTGCCAGCGGCTGCGCCTGCATCGATTACACGTGAATTTTCAAAATAATATCCTATGACACTCGGCAATTCTACAGCCTCCCATTAGTGAAAGAATTTTCTTTGGAATCGGTTCAGTAGATCCGAAGAATACCCTACACATAATTATAAACTCCTAGATTTTAACTCTTTATGATATTAGTATAGGTATATGGATAGTGTCAATCAGATTCAATATCTTACTACTTCATCATTTGCCTAGCCTTTTCCCAACTATGTTGGGGTAGGCCTCCAGCCAGTCTAAAGTCAAAGCATTTATTTCAAATAGGCACATAAAAGCACTTTTGAATGTCAAAATTTACATTGAAATGGAATTGATTCTAGTTAACCGGATGCAGCTGAATACCAGTAATTTACATGGAGCGACTGCCTATCTGACCTCCACAACCCAGTTACTGGGTAATACGACACCTCTTGGTAAGACTGGTTGTCAGATTTTCGGGCTAAATATCCTCCCACTTATTTGTAATATAATATTTTTTACCCCAAAAGGACTCCCAAAGTCCATATAGTTGCCACGCTTGACAATTTTCCAATCCGGTGACACACTCTTATGAAACTTCACATTTTTTTTCTAAGCAACGTATAACCGATAAGATAGAATATACCGTGAGAAACCATGCATTGTTGTAACTAATGGCTAGAAGTTTTTACATACATTCCATTCACTTATTTAGATAGTCTAGTCTAGACAAGTGTTAAGTCATCCTACAATTTACCTGTGAATCTTTCTAATATTCCAACGAATTGAGAACCTCCTTCTAATGAATCGTCCATTTTTGCAAATATTCAGTGGCCTCCAAAAGTTATTTGACATTTTTCTACTTCAGCTGTGATGCTACATTAGTCTATACTGTCCCACTGCTGGGCAAAGGCCTCCCCCAAATCCTTCCAGAAACTCTTTTCTCGCGCCACCAGTATATGAGCACAATGTATCTATCACAGAATTAATTGATCTGTCATCGCTTATTTGTATTATTATTTACCTATTGTGGTAGATATAGTAATTTTATTCGACGTGCGTCGTCTTTACATAATATAATTATATAAATAAATGCTTTGAATTTGCCTTACTTAATAGAGAACCTTCTTCAAAAATAAGGACCTTTTTCTGTGTTGAAAAAATCCTTGACTTACCGCTGCATATATTCCTTTGGAAAAAAATATAGTCGTGATGTTATTTATGTGATGTGATAATACAAGGTAAATCTATGTAAACGTCGGCTAATCTACGCATACAGTTCGGCACGCCATTCGACCAACTTCGGAGGTAATCGTGTGTTTCCGTCCCGGTTTCACAGCCTTGCGCTAAATGCACTCTTTTGATTATTTTTTTATTAGCACTCATATTTTGTTGGTGTTAATGCAATTTTATTAGATGGGAAATATCATTTATTTACGTATATCAGTAAATAAAATACAGTCTGTTAAAGTTTTGAGTATTAATGTGCATGGTTAGATAAGACTAGTGGAAGACCAAAGAAACGATGGATGGACAGTGTGAATGAAGAAGAAAGGGGTGTTTATTCTGAGATGACGACTAATAGAATAGTAATTAAGAAAAAGACATCTTGCGCCGACCCCGAATACATCTTAATCTGAATACCTAATTTTGAAGGATATTGCTAATCCGTTGTTTCTTATGTTCGAAAAATTTGTCTGCTCAACAACGTAAATAACGCAATGAATGTTGTTGAACTGTCAAAATAAAAGTCATTGCTACTGACATTGTTACGCAATTACCCCGCTGGTGAAATGGAAAATAATAATCTTTCTTTTGTTACAAAAATACGTTAGTTATTTTGTAAACAGTTATTTTTTAGAAACTAATGTTAAAAGCTTGTTGTAAATAATACCAAAGCAATAAAAACTACTGAATATGTTAGGTAAGTTAATTAAAAATTTCAACATACCGATCGACACGTTAACATTGTTTGGCTAAAGATAACCAAGGCTTATCGGCATTACAAAATGCTTTGTTTATGCGTGGTCAATGCGCATGACCCGACCAAACCTGTAAACTGTACAGCTACCGTGCCGTGCATTACGTAAACATATTCCTATACATTAAACTCAGAGTTATGGTTTAAATGGCGAATAATAATTGTAAAGGACCAAGGAGTGTTTACAATTGAAATTGAAAGCAAACATATATATTTTTTCTACCTAGCTGGCTTTGCAGAATTATTGTTACAAATATATAGAAATTAATGCGAGAAGGAATAGAACGGGTACATATTTGAATGTCGAACATTAAAATACCTACGTGTAAAATGTCAACGTTCAAAACATCGAAAATTTAAATATCGGTTATATCGTAATATCGAAAATTGTTATACCTAAGCATAAAATGTCTAACATTGAAATGCCGAGTTATAAAAATATCTAATGATTAAAAACATCGATAATCATTATACCTAAGTTCAAAATGTCAACATTCAATACACTTTAGTTCATTATATTTACGTTAAAAATACCTACTAGTTAAAATATCGAACTTGCAGGCAGGCATGGTTGCAGGATGCAAGAGAGAGCGAAGGGCACCCCGGTGTTAGGTTAGGTTAGGTTACTTTAAACCCTTTACACAGAAATAGCCCCGTAAGGGGCCCCGCGTAGCGGGGCTCCGTCGACATAAGATGCAAGAGCGGGCGCGGCCTACAAACGTGTTTTTTTTAAGTTATTTACTATGTGAAAATAATATTACTTAAGCATGCAGAGTGCAAGCGAACATGCATCATGCAGCAGGCATGGTTTCTGTCACGGCTCCGGCGCTGCGAGGCTCCGGCGGTCCCACGCGAGCTTATCGTCGTCGATGGTTTCAACGCTCACCACCGCAGCTTCGGCTTGCTGGCCGGCTTTGCCGGCCAGCCTCAGCCGCGGCGGCGGGCGTTTAAGCACAGTATAATTAATATAGTTTAAGCCACCTCCGCCTCAGCTCGCGGGCCGCTTAGCCCCTCTGCGCCTACGCGGGCTTAAATTACACTCTAGGGGTAGGGCAGACAAGACCACGTGGAGTCGGTTTTGCAGCGATTTGTTTCTGTCACTAATTTTTGTAGCACAACATATAAATAAATATCGATATTTAGGACATTCGATACTCTTTACTTCGATATTTACATCATTAGATAATCTGTACTTCGATATTTAAGCCTTTCGATGTCATGTTTGTCGATAATTAGATTTTAGATATATTGGACGTAGGTTATCTAACCATTCGACAATATAAACTTACGTTATTTTAATTTTCGGTTTTATGGTCGTTCGATATTTAAATTTTCGATGTTTTGAACATTGACATTTTAACCGTAGATATTTAAATTTTCGAAATTCAAATATGTACCCAATAGAACGAATGCAATGTAAGTGAAGGACTGAGTGAGCGAGAGAATGAAGGAGTCTGTCGGAACCAATATGGTTGAACGGTGTGGGGACCAGTTAGGACAAGAAGTTTATAGATAAAAGTCGAGGCAACACTCTTTATTCCTAAGCTTAAGTGGAGGCTACTGTGGTCGGACCTCTCTTTCTGAATACATACATTATTACATATGACAATGACAACACATATATCTCTCTCGTTCTTATGTGTGTATGCAGTTAGGATAATAGTACGGTGTCAAAATCGATTGTAATTTAAAATACTTAAAATAAAAGTTAGTATTAGCATAAAAAGTAATTTTATTGGTACTCGAATCCTAATTACTACACAAATAATCACGATACTGTTGTATACCGTGACAAATACAAACATTAACCAAAGCATTGATTGTCCACTTAATAGAACACTTCACCTACAGGCTGTAAAAGAACTCAACACAGCTTATAAAAAGAAAAAAATGTTTGGCTGATAAGTTTTGCTCTATGTCACTTAGGTCGAAGTTACCGACATAGCTTGCAGTGTAAGCAAACTGAAGTGGCAGTGGGCTGGCCATGTCTGTCGAAGGACTGATGGACGGTGGAGCTGACGGGTCCTGGAGTGGAGACCGCGTATTAGCAAGCGTAGTGTGGGACGCCCCCTAGCTAGATGGACGGACGACCTCAAGAAGGTGGCTGGGGTAGACTGGAATTGACTGCATACGGAAGGCGGAGGACAGGGTGTTGTGGCGCAGTCTGGGAGAAGCCTATGTCAAGCAGTGGACTGCGACAGGCTGAGTTGATTGATTGACTTAGTTTAATGTACACACATCAAAAGTGTCTAGGGATCAACATATATTTTTGCAATAACTTTTCTCCTGATTGATATTAATTAAAATTTTCTTTAAGGATTCATCAAATAAAGTGTTTTCGTTTGTCACAGTAACGATAAACCAAGTCACCTTTGCATTAATAAAGAAATTTGCCATTTTCCTAATAAAGGGATTTTTGACATTTGAACCACTAACACAAAAGTTCGAAAAAAAGACTGAAATAACAGTTTTCTTTAAAATTTTATTGGGTAACTTAAACAATTAATAATCCGTGTTTCTACCGCGAACACTAACAACACAAGAACATCGGTTTGGCATACTCAAAATGAGTTCATCCAAATCACGCTGTGGAATGGCCGCCCATGTTCGTTGCAACAACAAAAAAAGGTCTTCTTGCGACTGGATACCCTCCATATTCGGCAGAGCTCTTCTCTGTAGCATATCCCATGCATGCTCAATCGGGTTCAAGTCTGGCGACTGAGCAGGCCAGGGCAGGACATTGATGTTAGCTGCGGCGAGAGTCTGTCTTACAACTCTTGCGGTGTGCGGTCGTGCATTATCATGCATTAACTGAAATAAGGGACCGATTTGCACTTGTAGAGGAACGATGACGTCTGATACAATCGTCTCAGCATAAATTTGAGCGTTGAGGTTGCCTCTGATCCAAATCAACTCAGTTCTTCCGCCGATCCAAATACCCGCCCATACCATGATGGTTCCACCACTATAAGGATGGACTTCCTGGCAGGATTTTAATCGCTGTTGGCGTCCAGGGGTTCTCCAGTGTCGTATACGTCTTGTATCCGGTCTCATACCAAAACGAGACTCATCAGAAAAGCACACGAAACGCCATTGTTCTTCTGCCCAATTTCTGTGTTCAAGAGCCCATTGATATCGAATCCTACGATTGTGCATTGCTATAGGTGGTACCCGTAGCGGTCTTCGGGAATGAAGGTTCACTTCATGCAAGCGGTTTCTGACTGTTTGGTCGCTAATTAAGTTCCCTGAAGAGTGATGAAGCCTCACGGCTAACATCATGGCGGTTATTGTTGGAGCTCTTCGAGTTAAGATTTGAATGTATCGGTCTTGTCTCCGTGTGGTGCAGCGATACCGTCCTCCATGGCGCTCAGCCACGGTACCAGTGCTTCGGTAACGTGTCCAAAGTCGACTGATAACACTCTGACTTGTATTCAGAGCTAAAGCCACAGTACGTTGCCGGGAACCAGCTTCTATCATTCCCACGGCTCTGAGCATTTCTTCCCTGCTTAAATGACGTCGCCGCTCCATAATAACGTTGGTTTTAATCACTAGTAGGGAAACAGTAGCACTAATAATGTCTTCAATGCGTTGTATGTTTTTATAGGGAAAATATTGACAGCTGATTTTCATCTTTTACTCGAATTTGATTCACAGTTCCTGATTCAAATTATGAAATGCACCAAAAAGGATCCATATAAATTTATAAAATCATAAATTTATTACAAAGCCACATCTCAATCTCAAGAAATCCGCATAAAAATGCTTGATCCCTAGACACTTTTGATGTGTGTACAGTACCCGGCGATAAATATTGCACATCGATCTTTGGAAAGAGACAATCGGCTAATTTCGGCTTCGTAGTGCGTTATCTCTGTCGCACACTACCTATGTGACGTTAACTGACGTTTTGTCAGTCGTTGTTCAAGTGCGATAGAGTGCGGTCGCGTCCAGTTCAAAATATGTATCTAGAGTTGTTAACACCCCCAAATTTAAATAATTTAAAGTTGTACTATGGCATCTTTAGGAAAAATAGGGGAACCTTTTTATTTTACCCCAACCTAAAGCAATCATTTATTGAAAAATTGGTGTATTTTATACAAAGAATAAAAAGAATGATCAAAAGAAGCAAATCATAATTGTTTTAACAGCTCCTAATAGATACCGGACTGTTTGTATTTCGTGCGACAGAGATAACGCTCTACGAAGCCGAAATTAGCCGATTGTCTCTTTCCAAAGATCGATGTGCAATATTTATCGCCGGGTACTGTAGATCAAACTGTGACGACTTTCGAACGCCTGAATAGTTCATGTTATGTTTCTTAGTAAGTACCTACTATCTTACGGCCATCATGTCCCACTGTAATATATGCTTTGTGAACTGTGCACGTCTTGACAGCTGTCATGCTTAACTTATAACTGCACAAAGTTAACGCACCAAAGTTTCCTTCAGTGCATATTGCATAAGTCATAAACTTATGACGTATTGTAATCAGGTTCGTCTGCATGCACCTTTAGCTAACCATTTGCTGTAGAGTTTTAGAACTTTAAGTTAATTATTCAAGTGTTAAAGGTACTTCTGAGTTAAGGACTTCTAATTTTAAGTTGTGGAAGTAAGTTACTTTATGACTAGGGCTTACAGTTGTTGTAGGGCTTGATGTTCCCACTGCTGGGACACAGGCCCCCTCTCAGTGAGAGGGAGTGGGCAGTATTCCACCACGCGGGCCCAGTGCGGGTTGGTCAATATCACATATCTCGAATTTTTGATTCTAGGATATGTCGGATTTCTTACGATGTTTTCCTTCACCGTTTTGAGAGCAGTGGTGATGAAATAATTTACACAAAGTAAAGCGTCTGTCTTGGTTTGAATCTATGACCTACACCTCGTAAGTCGCGGCCGTTCCCACAAGGCTACTACTGCGAAAAGCTGTACTAGCTTTTTCCCTGTTAGAGTAGATATCGTTTGCCCTGTACCAAAACAATCACAGGCTGATATCATATACAATTTTACCGCTGATAAAAGAGAGTCCTTTTAAAGCACTATCCAGTGCCTAAACCGGGAGATAAATAACCAAGTAATAGTATGTCAGTGACGGATACAAATAGTGGTAGGTACGCTACAAAGAAACCGAACGATACATCATGTTGACGCGTTGCAAGATGCAATTATTGAAAAGTATCATTAATTTTGTATTGTTCGTAAAGAGAGAATGACTTTAGTGTTTTCTTAAAGTTATTTTAATGCAAATAACTTTACTAGTAATGAAGTATTTTTAACCGGTCAAGCGGCGCGGTTCGCCGATCGGCGACGAAACAATAGAAAATCAATTGTGTCTCATTAGCGGAGCTTGACAGATTAATAGAGATGATATGGCTTAAAATGTTTTGATTTCATGGTCATTTAAGGTAACTTGTTTTTGTTTGATCCATTACTTACTATCTGTTTAGCTGTAAGTTTTCCTAAAATAAATAAATTGTGCACAAATAAATAAATATTAAAAGTTGACTGTTCTCATTTCTCGAGCATGGTAGGTCGTGTATAAAAATCAGATAAATAATTAAAAATCAAATATCTATGCACGAAGCTGATAATAAAAGTCAATCAATCTGCCTAGTCTTGTCCCAACTATTTTGGGGTCTGCTTCCAGTCTATCCGGATGCAACTGGATACCAGTTACTGAGTAACATGATACCCCTTGGTAAAACTGGTTGTCAGACTTTCGGGCTTCTGACTACCCGCAACGACTGTCAAAGATTCACGAATGACAGCCGGGACCAACGGCTTAACGTGCTTTCCGAGGCACGAAGGGGTCTCGGTATGTAAAGACGGTCACCCATCCACAGACCAACCGCGGCAAGCATAGCTTAACCTGATCGATCGACCTGTGCGGCTATTATTATTTAGCCATGGATCCCTCTGCCTCGGACAAGCCCTTAATAATAATAAGAAAAACCAAATTGATGACTCTTATCTATCTACATTCACCGAAAAAACAACTGCTACCTAAGTATACCTAGGTACTTCCTGAACCACACTCCTCGTTCCAGGTACTCCACACAATAACAAAATGATTACTATTCTATTATGTAGAAACGATGTCCCAAACTAGATCGTACTAGCAGCTAACAACTATTACGTACACACTGTAACAGAGATCACCAACACATGGGACGGAAAAAATAGAAAAGTGTGAGCAATATTTGTTTCGGTTTCATACTGTCAATACACTTTGACAGCAAGAAACGAAAAAGAAAAAAAATGTCGTTTCTTTTTATTATGGCAAATTACATTTCCAATTATTTATAGTTGAATATACTTCGCCTTTGTGTCAGAAATCGGCCTTTAAAGGCCGTGTGAGGAACTTTTGTCTAGTTTTTCACAAATCTCCGAGGTGGCATTTCTTGGGCACCACAATAACTCTTTGTGAGTGAGGCTGCGTCCTTTAAAATCGATTTATTTACGCTGCATTCATAAGTCCAGGTTTCTGTTTGTGCCACACGATGACGTCGTAAAATGAGTTGCTTGTATGTCGAATTTCATATAAATTACGCGACTCATTTTGCGCAACCGAATTAACGTTCCTTTGGCTTACTCTAAAATGACATACAGACGCCAAAAGGTTTGCCATTCCTCTACTATTAAATGAATCACGTATCGTGACTACTGAGTGACTAAAATATTGTCATTGCATGTAATTTATGTTCAGGCTATCAAGATGACTGCTTCATTAAGGATACTTTGCATTAGAATGTACGTTTTAGGATGTGGACACATTATGGCTGAAGGTGATTTTGTTTGAGATATTTTTTAAAGATGAATTTAGCAGATTCGTAATAAAGAATCATGTAGATAGTTATACTAGCAGATTCGTAATAAAGAATCATGTAGATAGTAATAATATCTAGATGATTCTTTATTACGAATCTGCTAAATTCATCTTTAAAAAATATCGAAATAGTGTACATTTTTGCATTATATGTGTAGGTATATTTAATATTTTTGTGTTAGACTTCACATAATTATGTATTCATATTTTTCTCTTCTTGTTCTCACACACGTCTACATTGCTTTTTAATTTCTCCTTTCGCAAGTCTGCTGGATATTATTTCTTAAGAAATAAGCAGTATCTTTGTACTCAAATTATAATTATATCGGATCCCTATGTATTTTACTGTGTGTATATAAATGATAAAATAAATAAATTGTATCGGCTCCACAAAAATATTAGGTCCTTACATTTATATGAAATTGGCGCTTTGTCGAACTGGCCTCTTTGATGGCAAATATCTGAAAAAAAAAAAACGTTCGTCTTTTTCTAAATAATACGCCAGTTTCATATGTAAGGGCCTCATATCTAATTGTGTTATAAATATGTAAGCAGTCATATTGATATGATTATTTTTCTTTGTGTCGCAGGCACGACAGTATTTCAGATATTATTGGCCCAATACTTTATGTATGTAGATATTAATTACCTAAGTACGTACCAAGGTTTTAGAACTCAAGAGACTCAGCATAATCAGTCAATAATGTCCCCAACCTTTGGGACACAGACCTCGTCAATGTGAGTGGGAGTAGAACATAATCTAGCCCACTGCGGGTTGGTGGATGTCACACGTCTTCCAATTTTTGGTTCTAGGACATGCTGATTTCCTCACGATGTTTTCCTTCACCGTTTTAAGAGCAGTGGTGATGAAATGAAATACACAAAGTCTGCCTGTCCGGGTTCTAACTCACGACCTCGAACCCGCACTGCTGAAGAGCTTTAGAACAAATTTAATGAAAGGCAGTATCCAGAAAGCTACTAAGAATGCAGATAAAGATGCAATCTTAAAAAAAAATACACGAATTCTGATTACTATGTTACTTAGTTCTCTATTTCTCTTCTTTTCTTCTTGTATTAAATCTTCTTTTCAACAAAAAAGAGCATGTTATTATTCCGTAACAACTCATACTTTCAAAGTACAATTGCCAGTTAAATGTGCTCAAGGCTTAGTTTGTGGTTTGACGCAGCCTTCGCGGTTTGTGTATGGAATTAGAGCTAGAATTAATATACCGAGTTTTGATTCTGCACTTGATTCCCAAATAAAGTTATTGAAACAATTTAAACTAGACAATGTTGTTAGCTGAACTGGCAAGTTACTAAATACTATTAGACTTAATATAATTTATAAAACGTAAAACGCCGCCCGTACGCCTTTATCGAATAAATACAGTTAACATTGTTAAATACTAGTTGCGCCCCACGGTTTTACCCGCACAAGTCTCGATCCTTTAGGATTATCGAGATAAAAAGTATCCTTTGTCCCAATCCAGGTTATGGTCTACCCATGTGTCAAATTTCATTCAAATCCTTTTAGCCGTTTTAGCGTGAAAGCGTAACAAATAAATCTATATCTTTTCTCTTTATCCATCCTCCATACTAATATAAATTCGAAAGTAACTCTATCTGTCTGTCTGTATGTTACCTTTTGACGCCTAAACCGCTGAACCGATTTAGATGAAATTTGGCATAGAGATTGTTTGAGTCCCGGGAAAGGACATAAGATACAAGTGCTATAAAAATATCTGCCACGACTTCAATGGGAAATAAGAAGTATTCTGATTTCTACACACAGACAGTATACTTATTTCGAGTATCTGATTCACTAAAATGATACAAGTGTGGACTTACGTAGCTTTAGGTTTGTAGAATGGTAATAGATAAATTAAATGGCTATTGAATGTCCATAACAGTTCATTATTGGGACATAGGGTTTAATACGATGGGCGCCAATGGATTTAACTGCAGTTAAGCGTCCTCATTTATATCCACAAATAGTATAAGTCAAAGTCGCTTTTTGTGCCAGTCTGTGTGTGAGTTGTTCTTCTTAAAAACTACGTAACAGATTTTGATGTGGTTTGCACCATCATTTAGAGAATTTATTCCGGAAATATTGTTTGTTACATCATCATCATCTGCCTAGCTTTTTCCCAACTATGTTGGAGTCGGCTTCCAACCGGCGGGGCAATTGTGTCACACAATATCAATCGGAATCGCTTTCATATTGACAGTTCAACAACATTCATTGCGTTATTTACATGTTGAGCAGACAAATTTTTCGAAGTTATGAAGCAATGGATTAGCAATTTGCTCCAAAATGATTCTGATTCCGATTGAGTGTGTTAGGCAATTAGGTTGCGGATGCAGCTGAATACCAGTATTTTACATGAAGCAACTGCCTATCTGACCTCCACAACCTAGTAACTCGGTAAAACGATACCCCTTGGTAAGACTGGTTGTCAGACTTTCGGGCTTCTGACGACCCGTACCCGACCCGTGTCGATCCACGAATGACAGCCGTATTTTACATAAAACACAAATACAGGAATCTGGATGTTTGACAGTTCACCATTGCACGCAAGCAATGCAGGGCTTGTCCCTAGTTGATGTTCTAAACAATGGTAATGTTGGTTAAAGATATCCTTCAAAAGTATTTCAAATAGTTTGCCACTTAAAATAACTATCTGTACCCTCTGAGAAAGACTGCTTACACAGCATTATCTTTAATCTCCGTCTTTATGAAAATTTCCCGAACTAACATAATAGATGAACGAGTTTCATCCCTTTGTTTTACTACCTACACCAAGGCAGTGATTAGCAAAACTTGTAGAAACTTCGCTAGTTTAGTTTGTCTATTGTTATCAACAATACGTACTCTTTGAAACTTAAATATTTCATAATCTGTCTGTGGTTTTATATATTTTCAAACTGATATGAAGGAATATTGTTGTAACGCAAGTAAACTTTGACAATGGTACGTTTTAAAATTGTATTTTTACATTATTCTTCATGGTTACACACTGAAAAATTCCATTGTTTTTGATTTTTACTTCATTTTCATAAAGCATCAGCAGCTGCTAAAACTTGCGTTTTTTAAATGACTAATATCGGTAATTACCTCATTATTTATAGAAATTACTAGCTGCGCCCCGCGGTTTCACCCGCATAAGTTTCAATCCCGTGGGAATATCGTGATAAAAGCTGTCTTATGTCCTTTCCCGGGACACAAACTATCTCTATACCAAATTTCATCTAAATCAGTTCAGCGGTTTAGGCATGAAAAGGTAACATACAGTCAGACAGAGTTTATAATATTAGTATGGAAGTATGGATTAGGATATCATTTCGTGGTCCACTTGGAAGTCCCTGAACCGTCTCCGGACACAAATGGGAAGATGTAACTCCAACCTGGGAAAGTGGGGCTAACTTGACGGAACGGCAGTAGGGTGTGATTGTGAAGCTATGCCGCAAACCATGCTCCACCTCCTATCCTGCCCTCTGTGTCCCAAAACACCAAAACATGCAGTCAAAGTGACCTCTGCGCTGTCACCGACGGAGCCGTGGAAGTGGCAAAGTTTTGAGCTAATAAGATCTGAAATACAGTCGTGCCGCAACACGAAAAAGAAGATTAGAATACATAAAATTATCTGTAGTTTCTGCTTGCCGCCGTGGTAAGAAGGTTACGTACGGTCGAACAAGATATTTGGCATACAGGCAAAAATATTCATCTTTCCACTCCACAGCTAATATTTAGTTTTATTTTGTGCGTTATAACTTTTTCAGCTTATGGCATCCTTAATTACATTGAGTTGTATAAAAGAATTGACTAACTCAGCACACCATTGTTTAAAAGTAGTTGCAAGATAGCTGCCTGTATACCAAATAGCTTGTTCGACCGTACACATAC
The DNA here is from genome assembly GCA_945859645.1 of Amphipoea oculea. Taxonomy (NCBI): domain Eukaryota; kingdom Metazoa; phylum Arthropoda; class Insecta; order Lepidoptera; family Noctuidae; genus Amphipoea; species Amphipoea oculea. The sequence continues at coordinate 16,298,498 of OX243865.1, read as the reverse complement.
ATCATAATATAAATAGTTTATCTAAAAAACTAAAAAAAATTACATATGTCCCCTCCCCAACATTTCCCAAGTAGGCTAGCATTTTTTTCGGAATCACCTTGGATCTATTTTTGCTTACCTAGTGCTAATAACACTTATGCCCGTTGTCAGTAATAAATGTAACAAAGTGGATTAAACACTCCGAATGCTGTTAGATTTTCAACTTTCGGGGCTAAGTTGAGGGTTGAAATTCCGTCGGTGCGCTTTTATTTAGGCACTCATTTTACATTAGCTCTTAAGTACTTTCGTGTTACTAACAATTTATATGGAGAAATCTGAAATAAATTATTATTATTAATATTTGTTGGTACACATTTTTGTATCTCGGCTGATTAGCCGGTTTTTATTATTTAGGTGTCGTTTGGTGGTTAGTTGTTAGTAAAAAATGGGTATAAGCAACAATCATGGTTATACCAATTTCCTTTGACACAGAAATCAACTTGGACATTCTAATGTCAGATTTTCCGTGGACAGTCCTTGCCACCATCCGTTGCCAGCTGGCGGAACCTCTCACCGCCCGCGCCATACATTTCGCAACGCCAATTGTCTCGCCCACCTGGTCGGCACATAATCGTTCGATTTGACCCAAATATCTTACGTATTGTTTATTATTTTGCCGTCTAAGTTAAAACCTACTTCTGGTATTAAATTGTATTAATTGGAACGGTAGTTTGGTAAAATGTTTTTGTAATTGGTGGCGCTGTTTTGTTGTAGCATGAAGTAATGCCGGTTTTCCCGACCACCGACGTTGTTGGATTTCATCGCTCGACTCAGCGCCGAAAGTCGAAAATCCTATGCGTGCTATTATTTAGGCATTCATTAAGATGTCGCTTAATGTTAATGAAAATGGGCATAAGATTTATTTATTACGAGGTACACATCAAGGAGTCGACATTTCCTATCTGACTATCCCTGAGAAAAAGTGGCAAAACAGGGGTCAAAGTCTATTTTAAAGTCCAGACATAATCTTGGTCAGATCATGTAAGGCCCATGTATATTAGAGTCTGATACGTTCAGTGCAGGCATTTGTCAGTTATCGTGTAGATCAACTTAGGGAAGGTAGATAACCGGGTGCGAAGAAGGACTGTTGCGCAATATGGGTGAGGCCATATATAGGTAACATTTGTACCTACCTAAGGAGTAGGTAAAGCCTAAATTAAGCTAAGCAATGATTCATCATATAAAATAATAATTATTTTTTATTAAATGCTTTAGGCAGATTTGTTTTTATGATTTGAAATTATTTAAACGTAAATTTTTGTTTAAATATTTTCGTTTTATATTAGTGTTAATATTTAAATACAATTCGCACTGAAAATAGAAAGTTCTTTAATTAATTATTGTCGTTTTATTTCAATGTTAATTTAAATACAATTCGAAACGAAAATAGAAACAGCGAAGACCTTGTTTTTAGAACGATACTCAAGTTATGAACCTCGATCATCATTAGAACTTTTGTTATTATGTCAAACATTACACACCCATCTCAAATATACAAATGTAGAGTATTGTTGAGTGAGAACATAACTTAACACATGGAAGAACACTGAACGAGATACAATAGAAGTTTTATTGTTATTACGTCAAGGGGCGGTAAGTGCGCAAAGTGTTAACATTTGACATAGGTACTTATCTTAACTCAAACCTATACTTATCTACTTAAATCGAGATTTGAGCTTGAGCACGCTTTTAATATACTTTCCCGAGAATATAACCTTAATTTTCCCCATCATAAACCCCTAAGATCCATACGGAAACGTTTCAAAACACCGCGAACATCTGAAACTTCAACCCTGACCGCATGAACCGGTTTGAACTGGCTCAAACTGCCGTGAACCGGGGTTAACGACCTGCGACGCGGTGCATCCTGCGTATTCCAGCTGTAACACTGTGCTCTTATTAGCCGACTTTAATATTTCGCAATACTATGTGTTCGGGGTTGGGATGAGATCAAGATAAACTAAGATTAAAGATTATAAAGATAGGTATATTTCAGTAATACAAATGGGATAACGATTAAAATTAATGAGGTGAATGAGATGAGATTGAGTCGCGCTCGATACGCTATCCGAAAACGTACTGACTGTTTTACTTAGGTAATACATAAAATATTCAAGGCTTTAAGCGCAGTGTCGCAATTACACTGACATGTTTATTATTGTTCGGTGGTTGACCGAACTCTATCCCCCTTAATAATAAACGTTGTATAGCGTCTATATAGTTACACAGCGCTTTGTCTCTTCTTTCAAAAGTCAAATTACTGACGACTGAAAGAGAGAAATCGGTGTGTAACTATTCATCTGATATAATACGTTTATTAGTAAGGGGGCATGTGTGTAAGGGTGGGTTGATCTGTGTGTGTGTGGATTTTTCTCGTTATGGCTAGTAATAGTAAACCTAATGGGGGCCCTGGAGGTCTTTAAGTCTTGAATGAATAGGTTAGTTCTAGGCAACCGTGCTCCATCGGCAGATGTCCAACCAGTCCAACAGTGGACTGCGATAGCCTGAGTTGAGTTGAGCGCTCCATCGTCGACCACATTATCGCTTACCATCAGGATAGTGTTCAAAGGCGAGCAATCAATATAAAAAAAAAAAAAACTTTAGGTACCCTTGACTACTTTACCAACTTGAACGTAGTACCTTATTTAGTTTTTGTCACATGTTATTTCACACAGAAATTAGAGTCTAGGCATTTTTGACAGATTGAGACTGAGATCAGACTGTGAACGTTCTTAAAATTACGAGAATTACCCGTCTGATTTCGAGTGTGATGTTGTAAGTCTTTCACAAAATTAAAAATAACTACTGTTGACTCCTTTTTCGGTTTTAGTTTACTAAAGCTTTGTAGGTAAGAGCTTTGCGAGAATTGGCCCTGATGGCCTATTCCCGTAATTAAAAACGTTCAAAATCTAGTCGCCATCTCATCTCAGCGACAATCAATGTCAAATACTTGTCAAAAATGTAGGGATATTAGAAGTATTTTTGACAGATTGAGACTGAGATCAGACTGTGAACGTTTTTAGAATTACGAGAATTGCCTCCCTGCTGCGGTGAGAGGTATAGCCAGGGTACGTCCCAACACTCGTGGAGGCTTCCAATCTAATAATTATAAATTAACATAATAAAATAAAGTATTCCTCTTACTCCGTTAGTCCAATGAAGTTACTGATAAATACTTCTGACTGCAACATGTAGTAAATAATTATATTATCGTTTTGCCAAGAAATTCTTAGAAACGGATGCGCCCATATCCCTCTGTCATGTTATATGATCTAATTAGTACCAACTGATAACACGTGGCATTAATTAAATAGGGCGGAAGTGTATAGACAGATTGCCAGGTGGCCAATATTCAAGCGTTGAATATTGGCCACGTTGAATCGAGATATTATTAATGATTATAGGGTGATTGTACTTATCATTATGAACAACTATTACCTTGGGACCAAACCTGAAATCGTGAAAAAAAAAAGACGGGTTGCACTCCGGGAGTGCCGGCAGAAGTGAAAACTTGAATATTAACGTTGAAATAAATCAATTATGAATTGAATTAATATAACTAATTTTTTTTCACTATTTCTGCGTCACTTTTTCATTAATCGATGCACTTTGTTCAATTTCCATATTTTAAACACTTTATATACACGAATTTTACGAATACACAGCAGTGTGGCTACTACACAGACGGTCGAGCCATCAGCTGTCCATCCATCCATCCACATCCACCATCACCGTCACCGTCACCGTCACCGTCCCCGTCACCGTCCCCATCACCGTCACCGTCACCGACATCGTCACCGTCACCGTCACCGTCACCGTCACCGACACCGTCACCGTCACCGTCACCGTCACCGTCACCGTCACCGTCACCGACACCGTCACCGTCACCGTCACCGTCACCGTCACCGTCACCGACACCGTCACCGTCACCGTCACCGTAACCGTCACCGTAACCGTCACCGTCACCGTCACCGTCACCGTCACCGTCACCGTCACCGTCACCGTCACCGTCACCGTCACCGTCACCGTCACCGTCACCGTCACCGTCACCGTCACCGTCACCGTCACCGACACCGTCACCGTCACCGACACCGACACCGTCACCGTCCGTCCGTCCGTCCGTCCGTCCGTCCGTCCGTCCGTCCGTCCGTCCGTCCGTCCGTCCGTCCGTCCGTCCGTCCGTCCGTCCGTCCGTTCGTCCGTCCGTCCGTCCATCCATCCATCCATCCATTATCGTGTCTCACTTGGTTCACTTCGGTTGGCGCCGCCGCCGTAGAAAGAGGGGGGGGGGGGGAATCTCGGTGTATTCCCGATCGTCCCATCGACTTCGTCCCCTTAAGGAGCCCTTAGAAAACAAACACGAAATTCGGAAAGCATTTATTGTATTTAAAACAATACAACATTTCTACACACAGAGATATTATTATATATGTCTTGTAGCTTAATTGGTAATGGTACGTTATCATTTTAAATGCTTAATCCCGTTCGTCGCACGACGGGGACGAAGTCGGTGGGACGAACGGGAATACACCGAAATCTCTCCTGACGGTCACGTGTCCTGACGCGAGTTTAACATTTTTTCCCCATACAAAAAGTGTGCAACGCCGCTAAAGAAGTTTTCACTTCAAAAAAAAATCAGCTGTTCCCTATATTTATGTTCGCATAACTCGTCAAAATGTAGGGAACAGCTGATTTTTTTTATTACCTTACCTTTTTATTTTATTTTTTGTATTTATGTTCTTTTTTGCGTCATTTTCACCGCAAATAAACGTATTTTCTTTCATGTTTGGTCCCATAGTAAAAGTTGTTCATAATGATGAGTACAATGACCTTTTAAGAGGAAAACGGTGATTAAAATTTCACTCTGTATATTTAAGCTAACCTATTTAATCATCAGCTAAATATTAATCACTCCGTAAAACCGAAAAGCCTTAAACAATTTACACCTAAAACTATACTCGAAGTACCTACATAATAAATCGTCCACTGGAAAACTACCCCAAACATTACGCAACAAACACTGTGTCCAAACACAGAACCCAGTGTGCACAATCAAAACAGGTTGCATGAACTTTGTCGCGCTTATGAAGGAACTCGCTTGAATAATTTATATGTTCGCATTGTATTCCAGCTGATATGACACGCTGTTGGACTAATTTTGTTATCTGATTGTATTTTGTTAACGCTTGTATGTACATTGTGTAGCGGACTTGTTGTATGCATTTTGTATGGTGCAATGACGTCACTGGGTTTGCGAATTTGAATGGTTGTACAGCCTTTTTCGGTGTTCCGAGTTTTCTGCCTACAAAAATATTTGTCTTCTTGGAAAGAGCTTGCATAGCTTACAGAATAAGCAAGCTGAAGTGGCAGTGGGCTGGCCATGTTTGTCGAAGGACCGATAGCCGGTGGAGCAGACGAGTCTTAGCGTGGAGACCGCGTATCGGAAAGCGTAGTGTGGGAGGCCCCTCAGATAGATGTACCAACGACCTTCAAAAGGTGTATGCGGATGGTGGAGGATAGGGTATTGTAGCGTAGCCTGGAAGATACCTATGTCCACTAGTGCACTATGATAGGCTGGCTTGATTGAAATCTCCTGCCAGGTGTTGTGATCATCATCATCATCATTTCAGCCGAACGACGTCCACTGCTGGACATAGGCCTCCCCCAAGCACCTCCACTTCGACCGGTTTTGTGCTTCTCGCATCCAACGAGTTCCTGCGGCCTTCACAAGGTCGTCGGTCCACCTTGTGGGAGGCCTTCCAACGCTACGCCTTCCGGTACGCGGTCGCCACTCCAGAACCTTTCGGCCCCATCGGCCATCTGTTCTGCGAGCAATGTGCCCTGCCCACTGCCACTTAAGTTTGGCAATTCTTCGGGCTATGTCGGTTACCTTGGTTCTCCTGCGGATCTCTTCATTTCTGATTCGATCCCGCAGGGAAACTCCAAGCATAGCCCTCTCCATTGCCTTTTGAGTGACTTTCAGCCTTCTAATAAGGCCCATTGTGAGCGACCACGTTTCAGTGCCATATGTCATCACTGGCAACACGCACGGTGTTGTGATATTGACTCCAAATCCATTAGTTTTCATGAAAACCACAGGGTGGTCCATAATTCTCCAAAGAACATTAAATAGCATACGAATAATATAATTATGTAGGTACATATGTACGTGTTTCGTTGGCAAGTCGGTAAACAGTTAATAGGTTTATTAACTGCAGTTAACTGACCATTACTCAGCTACAATAACTTAGGGAAACAAACCCAATTGTTTATTACTTTCCGCCTTCAAAATGTGTTAAGATGGTTGTATTAATTTAAACTAGTCGTTTCGGAGGGAAAGGGTCATAAATCATTTATCGGATGTCTCGCTCGCACTTTAGATAATTGTGTCGTTTCAGGAAAATAGGGAGACCCTCGCTGTAATTAAGACAGTTTTTCTGTCTTTAAAATAAAAGGGAAATCTGTGAAACACATCAAGTGAAGATTTCCCACCGGAATTGTTTTACAGCGGCATTAGAAAAACAGCCTGAAAAGTCCATTACGAAATTATGTGCGTAATAGAAATTAATATTAAAACAGTAGATAATCTTAGATTTAAAAACGTGTACGGTTGAAGGACGCCCGTCAGGAACGAAGGTCCTTACGCGATACCTGCACGCATACCTATACATGATACACTCGTATACAGGTTGAAATAGAAAACATGCGACAAATCGAAATGGGAGATTGTACTCATCATTATGAACAACTTTTACTATGGGACCAAACCTGAAATCGCGAAAAAAAAATCAGCTGTTCCCTACATTTTGACGAGTTATGCGAACATTAATGTAGGGAACCGCTGATTTTTTTTTAATTATGATTTTATGGATAAATAACTTTAATTCCTACATAATAAAGTTCCGTTAACGCTACAACTTAAAACATTTTTATAACTTTTTGATAGCGCATGTTACTCTGAAATCAACTTAATTACCATTGGGATAAAGTTGATATTTGTTTAACTTGAAAGAACATCAATTTGTAATATTATTTTAAATAGACGATAGGAGGCTGTCATCTGCTTAACCGGCTTGACGACGAGGCAGAGTCGTTGCCTTATAGGTAAATGCACGGATAAAGCATAGAAAATTCCTTCTAATAACTAATAATGAGTTCAGATCTAATTCTAAAGTAAATTGACTCAGTTGTCAACACAAGTGTTTTATGAGAAACACTTTGGGTAAAAATAAACCGCGTGATAGCGGCTCTTTTGATGAAATAACTAACATTTACTTACAGATTACGTTTATTGTTTGTTTGTAGAGCAGTGTACTGGGAATTGGAATATTGTTAATTAATAGATAGGTACTTACATGTATATCTATCTATAGGTACCTATAAAAATAAAAGACTTAATGAATCGCCGAAATGTATGTACGCGCATAACTTCCGAGCGACTGCATCAAATTAGATAATTCTTTTTTGTTGTGTTTGGTATTGCCAGAACAAGGTTTGTGTGAAAAAAAAATTTGGAAATTCGAAAAAAAAAATGCACCCATGGGAAGCTGGGATGGGCCGCTAGTACTTAATTATTGTTCTTCCTGCTTGTTTGGGCATCGCTGTCAAAGTAGACCACGGCGAAGTTGGAGCGACGAAGTGGTTATATGGTAACATTTGCAGGGCCAACATGGCCAGAGATCACACAAGACAGGGAGGTTTGGAAGAAACAAGGGGAGGCCTTTGCACAGCAGTGGGACACAAAATAGCTAAAAAAAAACTGCTTGTTTAAAACGCCTCTTTTACTCCCGATGTCTGTATAGAGGTATGAGGAACAGGGTGTAAAGTTAACTCATACTCTATAGAAAAGGGAGGATCCTCCGACCAGACGAGTGTTGTGTGTGGCGGGCAACGTCTAGTTAACTCGGAGATTTAGACGAAAACATACATTACTCAAAATAAATGTTCTTGTATATCGATTTTATTCAATTTCGAGCGGCCATCGTTGTTTACATCTTTGGAAAATTTAGCGCGGCAGGACCTTAGATCATAATATTTAATTTTATGGCTATCGAAGTAAATTAGAGTCCACGCTCTAAAGCGCAGACGACGTCGCTACGTCCTTTCCTACGACAATATTTCTAATGTCATCTATCGTCCTCTTTAAGTATTTCTTCCATACATTTTTATTCCAGTTTCCGACATGCCAGTGTTTACTTCCTGCGTTGCCTTTTTTCACGCATCTTTCATTATGTTCACACACTCCTTCGCATCACACGTCCATGTCCTCGCCAACTAGCTTAATCAGCCATTCAGTTAAACAGCGCCGCCGTTCAACTAGCGGCCTAAATGATATTCAGCCATTCGATCTAACAGCTAGGTAAATGACTTGATCGCTAATGATTAACTATTTACTACTTGCCTAGCCCAGGCATTAAAATTGGCGATTGGTTGAAAGCAGCAGTTGTTCATTGTAGTTTTGGATAATATAAAAATTACAAAATGCATGTTTATTAAGAAGAAAAAAAAATTTAACATCGTAATAAAATTATTCTAAACCAACACAAGAAACAGCTGATTCTAATCCAGTCACTCAAAACTTATGAGTGACAGGATTAGATGAGCTGTTTCTTGTGTTTTACTCGAGAAAACAAAGGTTGCTCATATACTTACGATAAGAGTATGTTTATAAAGTTACAACAAACTCTGCATAAAGTGAGGTAACACCATATACGTACCTTTATTTAGTCACAAGTGAACATAGAAAGTTAGAAATTTTCCAAAGTCCAACGAGCAGTTCGTTTGACTTTGGAAAATTTCTAACTTTGCCTTAAGCTTTGCGTGAGAATATACGGGTGTGGAATTGTAGCAGGTCTGAACTCTGATTGAATTGATTTTGAAATATATAATCTAAGACTTAAAATAATATTAATAATATCTACAGTCGACAAAAGAGATAAGTATGCAGGATCTTCGGATATAGTTGAAGTTTAGTAAGAAACCGATGGATGTTGTCGACTGAAATTTAATTTGATAAATGAGCCGTTTGTTTTCTATTAATAAAATTAAATTTTATTCGAGAAATCCATCGGTTTCTTACTAAACTTCAACTATATCCGACGATCCTGCATACTTATCTCTTTTGTTGACTGTACATGTATATAAAAAAGAGGGAAAAGAATCACAGGGTATCAAACAATTCGGCCGTATCGCTGTCAATAGGAAAAGTGCCCAAAAGGCTGGCAGCGTTGCCACGTTGTATGGCGATGGTGATTCTTTGGCCAAGAAATAGGCCAGCCCTCTGGTCAGTCGACCAACCGCTTGGCGATGTCTCGAAAAACAAAGTGGGCACTCAGACCCCATGTTTTGAAGGAGTAATAAGGCTCGTGACCTAGCCGCGTTCGAGATGAAACACAAATGATATCCCTAAAACCTATCTCAGAAGTTTATCATTATATTCATCTATATGAAAGTAGCATACCAAATTTTTTGTTAGAAAATTAGAGTGGGTAACATTCATTTCATTTCAAACAATGGCAGAAAGATCAATGAAAACACGAGCTAGCAAATAAGAATGATAAAATTGTTTATAAACACGTATAAGCGAAAATTTCGTATGTTTTCAAAAGCACACACTACACTCCTTCCATATTTTGTCAAAGTTGAAAGTGACGTGGTTGGTGTTTAATATGCACCTTCAGAGTAGGATTCGTATATTTTCACAGACGTAAGTATAATTTAAGTGACAGGCTTTTAAGATTAATTTAAAATACACTGACACAGTATTATAAAGCAAGCAAAAAAAAAAATTCAAAGAAATATATGCTTTCTATTTCTATAACATAAAAAAGATAATGGAGAGAATACGTATAATACACTTTAAAATGCAGGAGGCCCGAAAGAAAAACAGATCTCCTTGCTGGTATGTGTTTCTTGTCTAAACTCCACCTAAATTACACTTAGGACCTTTGTGAAAACTGCAAACTGCAGATACCTATACTGAACCCCTCGTATCCTTTGAACGTGAATCCACGTGAGACACAATGGTTTTTGAATTGTTTCTGTTATTACCTAGGTTATTACGGTATTCAACTGATTCAACCGGTCAAACAATACTAAACAAGTTAGCAAAATCTATGGAATTTAGCGCAGTCAGGAGAGTACTGCATTACAACAATACTCGTATAGTAACTGCAGAGAATATTAGGTAACAGTGCAGAAAACTGTGGTAGTAGGCATGCTCGGACTATCAAAAAGTAAACACGCTCCGATATAAGGCAGACCACACTTGTGAACTCGTAACTGCTAGAGCCGATACCTACTACGATTAAATTATTAATGTACAATATCCCTTTCTCGTATTCTTTATTCTCCCTTTGGCAAAATATCATCATCATCATTTCAGCAGAAAAACGTCCACTGCTGGACGTAGGTCTCCTCCAAGTACCGTCACTTCGACCGGTTTTGTACTTGTCGCATCGTCGTCATCGGTCCATCTTATGGGAGACCTTCCAACGCTACGTCTTTTGGATAGCGGTATAAACGCCACATGCGAACTATGCGTCATACTGACGTCACACGAAATCTGCATCTCGCAAGCAGAGTTTACCGCGCAACTAGCATATACAACGACCCGACATTAATCATCGGGCAGTTTCCCGCCAGACACAACACCCGTCTAGTCGGAGGATCCTCCCTTTTCTATAGAGTATGTGTGAACTTTACACCCTGTTCCTCATAGCCTGGGTTGACGTGGAAAATTCTTCCAATCTACAGGATTCCCTTAATCTCTTAACCACCACTTACGCCACCAAAAGGAAGAAACTACTTACAAGCTTAGACCGATTCCCACCTAGATTACACGCCACTTCAGTGCAAACCTACTGGAATGTTTCGCATCTAACTACTACATGGACGCTTCCTGCTCCATCATCGAATGATTATTCTTTCAGTTACTTATCGTTGGTACATTTGCTTTTATCTTCAGTTGGCATATGCAAAGTCAGGGAAATAGTAAAGATTGGGATTATTCCACTTTGCCCCACCAGCCGCCCCATTGGTGGGGCAAAGTGGAATGCCTAAAATTTTGCAGTGGGATCTTGTTGGATTCTGCCCCACTAGGGTTAGCACCTTAGAATAAACGTACAAACATCTACCCATTTAAATTGTCCGTATATTCATATCGCTACTGTCTTTCTTTGATAGTTAGTTGTATGAAATGGCTATAACATGGAAAATTGATTTAAGGTGTCAATTTGCTTAATAATTAATTTCCCTGTCCGGATTTTCTTTTCGGCCTTACTCCTTATCTCTTTCCCTCTATTTGCCCTTCTTTCTGAAAGGAAATAAAATAATTGTGAACGACGATCGACGAAAAATTTCGAATTTGCGCATTGGTTATTTTTTTTTTTTGTATGCACAGTTCTTCTGTGAAAGTAAAACATGTTATTCCATTCTTTCTTATCGGGTTGTATCTGTAGAGATTGATAATGTGTAGACTTTACTACCCATCCAATTGTTACACCTAATCCTTTAATGGATGAAGGATCTAGTTACAAACTTAGACCCATTCCCTACCTAGCTCACACGGCAGTAAGTACAGTGCACACTGAAATCTTTCGCATCTAGCCTAGATGCAGGCTTCCTGCTCGTGACAATTAGATCAAGATGCTCAATTATAGTGAATCGTTACGTGATCCTTGCGTCAAAGTTACGTCGATGTCGCATCACTGTTGCGTCAATTTGCTGCAGCTGTAAAGGGTAATGGTCAGAAGTTTAAATAGGTAATTTAAAAAGGATCTATTCTTTTTTGTCTGTGACGAATTTTGCAGCTGATCGAAAAACTTATGATCCTGAGCGTGAATTCTGATTTCGAGGGTTTTTTTCGAAGAATCTATTTGTGCACGGTTAAAGGCAAGCTGCCTGCCTTCTTTATATTAAATCCATACTAATAATAAAAATGCGAATGTAACTCTATCCGTCTGTTTGTTACCTTCTCATGCCTAAAAATGGCTGAACAGATTTCGATGAAATTTGGCACACCAAAATCAGGGTTAGGACTTTTTATTTCAGGAGTACGTTCTTGTAGAATAATTTTCGACATAAACGCGGGCGAAGTCACTGGCAAATTTGCAAAATTGGGTATGTAACTGTGAAAATCTTTTTTTAATCTTTCTAAAAGATAGTTAGACATGCATTCAATATATTTTTAGTACTAGCTGCGCCCCGCGGTTTCACCCGCGTAAATGTCGATCCCGTGGGAATATCGGGATAAAAACTATCCTATGTCCTTTCCCGGGACTCAAACTATCTCTATACCAAATTTCATCGAAATCGGTCCAGCCGTTTTCATGTTATGTCGTGACAACGGAAAACGGGTTTCATTTTTGTTATTAAAACGTAGGTATAAAACCACATGATTTTGTTTATGGAACAATTACAGTACCTAACCGTATTTTTTATGTGTTCTACCGTTGTATGTGTATATTTTTTGTCTTTTTTCATTTGTGATGTGCGTTTTGTTTATGCAGAATAAACAATTTTTCTTTCTTTCTTCTTTTCTTTCTTAACCAAGATATTATAGGATATATTATATCTACTCTTCATTTCAGTTTTTTTTATTGCTAAATTGGCCTGCTCTTGATCACGCCTGATGGAAAGCGATGGATGAGGTCTATGATAGAACGAGCATGCTCAAAAGATGTCTCGTTCACTCTTGCTTTGAAGGCAGACGGGTCAATGTGGAATCAACACGGACGCTAGCAGAGAATTTCATATAAAATGAACCTTCTAAGTTCTACCTGAATGACGAGCTAAGTAATTATGCATTGCAATTATCACCACATTATTCACACTAAACCATTGACATAGTAATTAGTGCCAAGTCTTAGACAAACAAAGATACTCTATTGTCTAATAGAGCTATTGATTGTCATGGAGGTTGTTAAACTATGATACTAACAGGAAAAATGTTTAAAAAGTTATAGAGGTATGAGGAACAGGGTGTAAAGTTCACTCATACTCTATAGAAAAGGGAGAATCCTCCGACCAGACGGGTGTTGTGTCTGGCAGGCAACTGCCCGATGATTAATGTCGGGGTATTGTATCTATGCTAGTTGCGCGGTAAACTCTACTTGCGAGTTGCAGGATTTGCGTGACGTCAGTATGACGCGTTGTTCTCATGTGGCGTTGTAGATACCGCTACAAAGTCTTCAAAACCTGCCCTGTTGGTCTCGTGGTATCAAGCGCTACCGCTGGGCATGAGATCTAGGATTCGATACCCGGGTGGGGCTAAATATTGGGTTTTTCCATCCGAAATTTCTCAGTAGCATCTTGGAGTCTGTGGTCGGTTGATGGCAATAAGCTCGCCCAATATTACATGGGACTTAACTGGCGGAATATGGGTGTACTATAGCTACACCGCTGTCTAATCTCTTGGGAAACATAGGCGTAATGTTATGTATGCTAAAGTCTATTTTATGTTTCAAATTGATGTTATTTCAAGTTAAACAAATATCAACTTTATTGAAATGGAAATTAAGTTGGTTTCAGAGTGACAAGCACTATTGAAAAAGTTATAAAAATGTTTGAAGTTGTAGCGTAAACTGAACTTTATTGTGTAGGAATTAAAGTTACTTTTCCATAAACTCATATTTGTTTACATTTTTGTCAAATAAGTCGCGAATACAGATTATATATTATTATGTAAGTCTATGTAACAAAAGTATAAGATATCTACCTATAACTGCCCCACTGTAAAGCATTTGAAACCTCTTCTCATACACAGAAGGAAAAAAGACTGATCACCATGCTTGCTAACTGCCTGTTGGCGATTTCAGGAGAGTTACTTTTAAATATCCTTTATCCATACTAATATTATAAATTGGAAAGTAACTCTGTGTGTCTGTATGTTACCCTTTCACTCCTCAACCGCTAAACCGATTTAGATGAAATTTGGTATAGATCTAGATAGCTTGAGTCCCAGGAAAGGACATAGGATACTTTTTATCCAGATATTCCCACGGGATCGTGACTTATGCGGGTGAAACCACGGGGCACAGCTAGTATTATTTCTATAGTGTCTTACTCTTTACTAGCGAGTCCCGTCCCATCATCATACGGTTTTCACGACTTGACAACACATCGAGAATTCATTATTATTTGTTAGTTTTATTAATATATTATACACATAAGCTTTCCCCAATAAATTCTCCAATTTTTTTTCTGAAAACCGCATCAAAATCCGTTGATTAGTTTTTAAAGAACCACGTAGACGCACACGAAGAGCAGAAGTCTTCCCCAGCAGTGGGAAATTATAGTCTACACAAAAAAAGGCATAACAATATGGCAATGGGAAAAAAAAAGACGGGTTGCACTCCGGGAGTGCCGACAGAAGTGAAAACTTGAATATTAACGTTGAAATAAATCAATTATTAATTGAATTAATATAACTCATTTTTTTTCACTATTTCTGCGTCAATTTTTTCATTAATAGGTGCACTTTGTTCAATTTCCATTGTCGTGTGTCACTTGGTTCACTTCGGTTAGCGCCGCCGTAGAAAGAGAGGGGGGGGGGAATCTCTCCTGACGGTCACGTGTCCTGACGCGATGTCCTGATGCGAGTTTAACATTTTTTACCCATTACAAAAAGTGTGCAACGCCGCTAAAGAAGTTTTCACTTCAAAAAGCTACCAGAAATTCATAGCAATATAATTTTTTTATACGAAATTTTTTGATATATCTAAAGAAAAGAAATTGATAAGTGGTAAGAAAGTACACAATATACAATTTAACATTAAACAGTATGATTAAACAACAAAAAAACAGAATTATGTTTTTATTAGCACATAAGAAGCTTCCGCTTCCCACGCCTCGGCAAAATATTACTTAAAAAGCCTTCGGATCAATCAATCAATTTAGTCTATTTTGGTCCGCTGCCTCTTCCAATTTCTTATGTTATTGATGTGACATAAATAAATTACATATATCGGATATAAAAGATAACAGATTTTCTTCCTTAGATCGGCGAAAGAAAAAAGTAATCATAAATATTCTAGGCACATCACTTTTGGTAAGTAGTTACAACCTGTATTTTTATAAATAAACTGTCCGATTGGCTCTCCAAGTTGGTGATACACAAAACCACATTCGAATTTTAAATTATGTCCCTCAAAATAGAGACGTGACCGCGTAACGACTTTCGCTTTCGCTGAGCGAATGATGATGTGCAGGGTTGTCGGCTGATATACGAATTAATTGAATAAACTACGTTTTAATGACCCATCATCCTTAAGAAAATACAAAGTACATAATATTATAGCCGTTTTTAGATGATAATACTAGATACTTGCACGTATCTTCGTTGTTTTTTCTGAACGAAGTCTTGCGGTAGGCGTAGACTAGTAGAAATCGACACGTAAGAAAAAGCGTCATGCCCCGTCTATGTGACTTTCTCTCTCTCTGTCTCTTTTTATTATGTGCGTGTGCGTGCGAGTAACGCGTAAGGAACGTCAGTCCTGATGTGCAAGTTATGCTGGCTTCAATGTCTTTTTTTTTAATGTGTCATAGTTTGGAGTCTTCTCTTAATCAAAACTTTTAACTCCAGTACATAAGGGAAAGCAAATTTAAATTTTTCATCTGCTGCAAATCAATCTAAAATTTTAAGCACATTTCAATAACACTTATTAGGTACTACAGAAACCTTTCATAAAATTAAATCTCCATCAAAACCACAAAATCCACATCAAGAAAAAACAAAACACAATATGCCAACCCTAAACCACAACAGAATGAATGAATGAATGACTTAGTGAAAGAAATTTCATTCGTCCGCATGAGTTAAACATTGTGTAACGTGACTTTGCTCGACCTCGTTACGACTTTAGTCTCAATTTGTCCGCATGCCTTTACAAAGGTACTTTCTTTGTGTCCAGTATGGAGTCTTAATTAGTGACGTCACTAGAGTTGTTGACCTTCATTTGGATAGCCTTGGGTGTTTAAGGGTTATGTAAGAAAAAATTTAGTGTTTTTTATCTTTGGTCGGTCTACTGCTGGATTTAGGGTTTTCCAATTACTCGCTACTTAAGTTGAATACGAGCCGGTAATTGGTGGCCGAAAATAGGGAAGGTTATCTGCGACCTTTTATTTTTTCATTCTAAATCTAACTGAACCCTAATTGCGTAACATGCTATGAATCACAATTTGAATAATTTTGAAGTCTCATAAAAATGATAATTGCTAATCCATTGCTTCTTATGTACGAAAAATTTGACTGCTCAACAACGTAAATAACGCAATGAATGTTGTTGTAGTGTCAAAATGAGAGCCATTGGTACTGATAGTGTGTTCCACAATAACGCCACGGTTGAGGTCATCCCGGACACTACCTGAAGAGGTTATTTGAAAAAAGATCGCATACCTCCTTACCTTTATTAGTAAATTAAATGATAACAACATTCGTAAGAGTATCTTGGGATCTCTAACAACTATAGTTACTAGCTAATTAGTAATTACACTTTGTAATAAGGCGCAAGTTTACGCCTATTAATTTTCTGGGGTGAGAAAATTCATTACCGTGTATTTTACTCAGATTCCTCTTTTTCTACTAAGTACTCATATTCTTATGAAATGTCTAATTAGAGAAGAAAGTATGTACATTTTAATAAAAAAAAAAAAACGTGTGGGGTCGTGGGACCGCCGTCAGGAACAAAGTTCAAAAAGAAAATCTAAGATGGCGGATGCGCAAAATTTTAAAATGACGAAAAGTTTAAAAATTTTTGCAGTGACCATCTTGAATTTTGGCCAAACTATCTATCTCTCTCTCTTTCTCTGTCTATTATTTATATTAAAAAGTCCCATAACGTTTTTTCCTAACGTGAAAATTT
Source organism: Amphipoea oculea (assembly GCA_945859645.1). Classification (NCBI taxonomy): domain Eukaryota; kingdom Metazoa; phylum Arthropoda; class Insecta; order Lepidoptera; family Noctuidae; genus Amphipoea; species Amphipoea oculea. The sequence continues at coordinate 16,281,597 of OX243865.1, read as the reverse complement.
CTACTAGTTTACTCCGAACGCAAGCTGCGTTCCCTCCCACTGAGAGGAGGCCTGTGTCCTAGCAGTGGGAAGATTATTGGCTGATTATGCAATCTGCGTTAAAGAACTTCGATCCAAAACTCTAGAAAACCATTTTCCCTCTGAATTTTACTTCAATGCAAAATAATCCTACATGACTGATAATGATTCCTTATTTTTCGTTACTTTTGTTACAACTGTCTAAAAGCTTCGAACGTAAAAACGTTATTTTCCTATCCATGAAATAACTAGGTACCGTAAACCGGGGTTACTTTGAATCACGGGGTTAATTTGATAGAAACTTCTTATCGACATAAAATTGCAAATTGCGTAAAACGGAACAAATTTTGGTAGAATTTTTTTTTCGGATGACTACACTGGTAAACTGTCACAATCCTTTTTGCGGGTGCGCTGGTGATGACACGTTGTTTCATGCAAAAAAAGGTAAGTTTTTTATCAATACCGATTTTTACCAGATAAAATTATTTATTGGGGCTACTTTCAGATTCTATGTTAAAAACGGGGGGCTCCAAAGTAACCCCAGAATCATTTTAACTTTTATCACTTTGTTTTATTTTTTTTTCTGAAAGACTAATCGATTTTTTTGATTTTTTTTTTACTTTTACAGAGAGAACTATAAAAACCGATTATTACATTTTTTTATATTTTTTTTAGAACCACACATTCAAAAATTACAGTCAATTAAAGTTCAAAATTGATCAAAGTAACCTCAGTTTACCGGTACGTATTGTCACAAATCCTACCTATCCCCTTACATAATCCCCTCAACACCTTGAATATAAAACACAGCACAATCAAAAAAACTCCCAAAGGTACAGAACTAAAATATTTTTCACTGAAATCCAACTATACGGTATATTTGTCGACCAGCCAGCGAAATAGAAAATTTTTATGTTAGAAAACTCACTCTGATTGGCGGAATCACTGGATTTTTACCCAATACCAACTATATGGATATCCCTAGGGATTTACCAAAATCAATATTGGCGTATATTGAATCGAATACCTACATATATAAAACGTTGTAACTATAAATCGGATTATTTGACCCGAGTTCGGTATATTTTTATTATAATATTGTTAGTAGACAGCGGACTTTTATTTTTAGTTATTGAGTTATAAAAATGTTGAATTTTATTAAGAGTTTATTTGCGATCATGAAAGATGCCACATTGCATACTATACATTTTCTCGGATCTTTAATGGGCACAGGCAGCAATGAAAGTATTTTGAAAGTACAATATTTTTTTAAGTACACCTATGTCTGGAGATTTATAGACGACTCGGCCTTGGAGTGTAAATGTGGTTCTGTTCCACAAACGATGGGACACTTAATATCATGCCCTTGGTGTCCTGTCAGCTGCACGTTACAGGAACTGATGGACGCTAGTGATGGCGCTAAACAAGTAGCCGAATTCTGGGCCGAGTACATTTAGATTGCTATTGACACGCTAAGAAGAAAAACTACACCTATAAACAATAATATTTTATAACAGATTTACTTTATTAGATAGATTTACTAGTCGAACTATTTAATAGTCGGACAGGAAACGTCAACCTAATCTAGTTTTTAAAATATGATTGACGTTTAAAAGTGTTTGTACAAACCTACGTAAAGAAATAAAATCATTTATCATTAAAATAACAAGAATTATTGATTAAGTAAAAGAAATACTAATGTCCAGAATACCTCATGAATCATTTTATTTTACCGTATATATTAGTAAATAAAGTCCTCCAGACCGAATTTCGGCCATAGCGACCAAACTCAGTGGACACCAGCCTCCGGCGCAGGAGATATTATAGTGCACAAGTGTGTGTGTGCAGACACAGGTGCACTCTCTGTTCCTTGACTCTCATAGTCCGATGGGCGATGGGACGTCAATCCGACACGACCAGAGAGAGAGAGAGAGAGATCAGGCGCAGGACCAGTGGCTTAACGTGCTTTCCGAGGCACGGGGGTATCACACCGCCAACTTCCAGACTCCGGGCTGTTACTAAGAAATTCCCAACGGAAAAACCGAGTAATACTTTTGCCCAATCCAGGAATCGAACCCAGGAGCGCACGCTCAGCAGTCGTGCTTGCGACCACGAGATCAAAGGGGAAAAATAGCTATTAGTATTATGTAAAAGAAACAATTTAATTTTGTTGTTTTTATTCACTTAGGTAATTATATAGTTATTATATGTGTACAAAATGAAAAAAAAAAAAACAACGATGTAAGAATATAGTTCTGGCTGGTGATTACAACATTGACATTTTGAAGAGAAGTAAACTGTCAGCTGAAAAGAAACAATATAAATCAACTTTCGCCGCCTGTCCGGTCCGTACCTCTATAGAGCGAGCCGTGCACTTTATAAAAGTGCTTGTTATTATTTATTTACCTTCACTTTTTATTGAATCTATTTCACTTAAGGCTTCTTCTTCTTTCGTAAGATAATTTATAAGAATAAATCACATCACATCACACTAATATTATAAAAGCGAAAGTGTGTCTGTCTGTCTGTTACCTCTAGAAATTTGGTATAGAGATAGTTTGAGTCCTGGGAAAGGACATAGGATAGTTTTATGCTGGTGACGACGAAATATATGCTGGTGAAACTGCGGGGCGCTGCTAGTAACCCATAACTGGGTTTATCTACCGCATCTTACAAATATTGGCTACCGACCTCATCTAGTTTGAAAGCGTAATCTATTTTTGACGTTTAATACTGTTTTTTTAAACTAACACACAGTAGGTAATAAATATCGTTTAGAAAGACAAGAAAATACATGTACAATTTACGGTATAAGTCAGAAATTCACCATTCGTTGAAGTTTATCAAATGCTCCTAATTTCCTTTCTAATTTTTATTTCACAAACCAATACAAAACTGCCGGGAGTCTCCATAAATTAACTGGTCTGGTCTCGATAAACTTTTACATGTCAAAATAAATTGTAATAATATTTTAAAACGGATGAGTTCGGTGTTTCCTAACCGACTACTCTGAGACAAAACACCGAAAGACACTCAAAGATCAGTCTCTTTTAAAGTCATCTACCTAGCCTTTTCCCAACAATGTTGGGGTCGGCTTCCAGTCTAACCGGATGCTGCTGAATACCAGTATTTTACATGGAGCGACTGCCTATCTGACCTCCACAACCCAGTTACTGGGTAATACGATACCTCTTGGAAAGACTGGTTGTCAGGTCAGGCTTTCGGGCTTCTAACGACCCGTAACGACTGTCAAAGATCCACGAATGACAGCCGGCACACAACGGCTTAACGTGCTTTCCGAGGCACGGAGACGTTTTGCTATGAGAAGATGGTCACCCATCCACGGACCAACCGCGGCAAGCGTAGCTTAACCTGATCGATCGCCCCATGCGGCTGTTTTTACTTAGCCACAGGGCTTTAGAGTCTCTTTTAAAGTCCAAACATAAAGTTCAGATCATGATAAAAATGATCATACCTACACAAAAAAATAAGCTTTTTCAACTATCCTCTGTTTTTCCATCCCTCTCGCGTATCTCCGAAAATCAAACGTAACACAATTAAAGTGGATGGCTCTGAAACGTTGGAGCTTAACTCAATAACGTGCTGAAAGCCTCAGGCTCTGTCCGGCCGCCATTCGTATAGCACAATTATAATTGTGTTAACTGCAACACCTGTTAAAAGCAAGGAAACCCAGCAAAGAGGGAATAATAATATTCAAATACTAGCTTCTGCCCGCGACTTCGTCCGCATGAAATTCGTACTTTCCTCTAAAAATTTCGAAAATGTATGTAGGTATGATCTTTATCATTTATTTAGACAACTAAGTATTCGGGCGAATTTTTAAGTGTATAGATCAAAGGAATCAGATTTTTCAAATAAACTGTATCCCCGCTTCTCACCCCCACAGGGGTGGAATTTTCAAAAATCGTTTGGGATGTGTTCATTACTTGACTCAAAGATTATGTACACCAATTTTTGAGTTAATCAAACCACGCAGTAAAATCCTCCCCTGTATAATTAACTATATACCCCTTTTCACCCCGTTAAGGGTAGATTTTCGAAAAACCCTGATGCACGTTATTCTTTATTTTTTGTCTTAAGTATAAATACAGAGTTTCGAGTTATCGGACCGCGCGTTAAAATTCTTCCATAGAAATTCCGACGCCCCCAATCCCCCGTTAGGGGTAGTTTAGAAAAACAAAAAATGCCAAACTTCATAATTTACTTGTATAAGTATTTGTACCGTAAGATTTTTCATATACACTGTATTCCCGCTTTTCACCCTATAGGGGTAGAATTTCGAAAAATTGTTTGGGGTGTGTTCATTACTTGACTTAAAGATTATTTATACGAATTCTTAAGTTAATCAAGCCACGCATTAAAATCTTTCCCTGTTTAATTAACTGCCCCTTTTCACCCCATTAGGCGTAGATTTTCGGAAAACCCTGATACACGTTATTCTTTATTTGTGGTCTTAAGTATAAATACCGAGTTTCGAGGTAATCGGACCACGCGTTAAAATTTTGACACCCCCCACCCCAATCCTCCTTTAAGGGCTAGTTTATAAAAACAGAAAATGCCAAACTTTATAATTTATTTAGATAAATGTTCGTACCAAGTTTCAAGTTTATTAACCAAATGAATAAGATTTTTCATATAAACCGTATTCCCGCTTTTCACCCCTACATGGGTCGAGTTATGAAAAATTTTCCAGCTAATCAAGCCACACAGTAAAATATGCCCTTGCAAAATTAACAACCCCTTTTCACACAGTTAGGGGTAGATTTTCGAAAAACCCTGATACAGGTTATTCTTTATTTTTAGTCCTTAGTATTAATACTGACTGAGTTTCGAGTTAATCGGACAGCGCGTTGAAATTCTTCCAAAGAAATTTTGACACCCCCCAATACCTCTTTAGGGTTGAACCGTTGAAATGAGTTTAGAAAAACGAAAAATGCCAAAATTCATAATTTACTTAGATAAGTATTCGTGCCAAGGTTCAAGGTTTTTAACTCAAGGAATAATATTTTTCATACAAACAAAATCCCCCCTTTTCACCCCCTTTAAGGTTGAATTTCCAAAAACCCCTTCTTATTGAATACTTATACTTTACAAAGAATACACCCTCCAAAATTCAAGTCCCTGTCACCAGCGGTTTAGGCTGTGCGTTGATATCTCAGTCAGGTCGTTCATCCCCCGTTAAGGGTGAAATTATCAAAAACGCTGAAACACGTATAAATTAATTTTCAATCGTTAGCCTAAATACAAAATTTGAAGATCCTAACTTTAAAACTGACGGACTTTCATACAAACTTTCATCCCCTATTTAACTCCCTTAGGGGTTGAATTTCAAAAAATCCTTCCTTATTCCTGGTCTACATCATAAAAGGAACCATCGTGTAAAATTTCAGCTTTCTAGGTCTAAGGGTTTGGGCTGGGCGTTGATGAGTCAGTCAGGTCGTTCATCCCCTGTTAGGGGTGAAATTATCAAAAACGCTGAAACACGTATAAATTAATTTTCAATCGTTAGCCTAAATACAAAATTTGAAGATCCTAACCTTTAAACTGACAGACTTTCATACACAACTTAATCCCCCTTTTTAACCCTTTGGGGGTAGAATTATCAAAAACGCTGAGACACGTATAAATTAATTTTCAATCGTCAGCCGAAACACAAAATTTGAAGATCCTAACTTTAAAACTGACGGACTTTCATACAAACTTTCATCCCCTATTTAACTCCCTTAGGGGTTGAATTTCAAAAAATCCTTCCTTATTCCTGGTCTACATCATAAAAGAAACCATCGTGTAAAATTTCAGCTTTCTAGGTCTAAGGGTTTGGGCTGGGCGTTGATGAGTCAGTCAGGTCGTTCATCCCCCATTAGGGGTAAAATTATCAAAAACGCTGAAACACGTATAAATTAATGTTCAATCGTTAGCCTAAATACAAAATTTGAAGATCCTAACTTTTAAACTGACAGACTTTCATACACAACTTCATCCCCCTTTTAAACCCTTTGGGGGTAGAATTATCAAAAACGCTGAGACACTTATAAATTAATTTTCAATCGTCAGCCGAAACACAAAATTTGAAGATCCTCAGTTTAAAACTAACGGACTTTCATACAAACTTTCATCCCCTATTTAACTCCCTTAGGGGTTGAATTTCAAAAAATCCTTCCTTCGGTCTACATCATAAAAGGAACCATCGTGTAAAATTTCAGCTTTCTAGGTCCAAGGGATTGGGCTGGGCGTTGATGAGTCAGTCAGTCAGTCAGTCAGTCAGTCAGTCAGTCAGGCCTTTTGTTTTTATTTATATAGATTTGATATATCCATGTTTTATGCTGTGTGTGGTAATATGGCTGTTTTGTTACTGGTGTATAATTACAAGCCGTTGGTTCATTTAAAGTTTGATTCTAATCAAAACAGTAAGCATTTAGATTCAAAGAGTTTCAATTGTTTTTCAAGCATTTTGATTCTATTCCAAGCAGGAAGCATTCAGATTCAAAGAGTTTCAATTGTGTTTCAAGTTCTTAATGCAAAATTGACAACTTAGACCCGGGTTTAACGTCAGTTTTTAATAAGAACTTTAACTTTGCTGATTTATAGTGTGTTTAATAATGGTTCAATGGTTTAAACCTCTAAAGATAAACCTTGCTTTGTAATAAGGCCGAGAATGGTTCTATTTGCCTGTAGATCTTCCGCACACTCCTTTTAAATCTTTTTAAGATGGCTATTCTGTGATTTTTTGTTTTAGTGACTCATTGACCCACAATCAGGCACTAAATCAAAAATCAAAGGCGACCGTCTGTTTGACACAAAAAAATCATCGAAATTATCACAAACAAAGCCAAACGAACGTTTTAACGCTACAAATTCACTATTATTCCCGAATTCAATTACGAGTATACTTATAAATCTCGAAACATTTTTCCCGTTAATTTCGAGAATAAAGCCCTTAACTAATTGCCGCCATTGTCTCCGAACCCGAATTAGGAACGCAAAACCAAACGCCTTAAACAAACAATGTAAATGAGCCATAAAATTAGGAATCGCCTTGACGGATACAACAAATATAAGGACAGAAGACCAACTGTTTTCATCTGGGTTTATTTTTTTTAGAACATTCATGGATGTAGAAGGGCTATAAAATAACAGCCGTACGGGTCGATCGATTAGGTTAAGCTACGATTGACGCGGGTGGTACGTGGATGGGTGACCATCTTTACATACCAAGACTATCTTTACATACAACCATTCGTGGATCTCTCATAGTCGTTACGTGTCGTCAGAAGCCCGAAAGTTCGATTCCAGTCTTACCAAGAGATATTGTATTATCCAGTAACTGGGTTGTGGTGGTCAGATAGGCAGTCGCTCCGTATTCAGTTGCATCGGGCTGGACTGGAAGCCGACCCCAAATTGGTAATAGGCAAGGCCGATAATCAAGATAGAAGCAGCTATGAGATGAACATTATAACGCAAAAGATAATCATCATAATCAGCCTACGATGTTCCCATTGCTGGGACACAGACCTTCTCTCGGTGAGAGGAGTGGGCTGTAATCTACCACGCGGGCCCAGTGCAGGTTGGTAGATGTCACATGTCTTCGAATTTTTGGTTCTAAGACATGCCGATGTCCTCACGAGGTTTTTTTTTACAGCCGTGTTCGCACGAACGAACAAAACATGGTGAACACGAACATCGATCACGGAACATTTGGCTCGTACGTGTGGACGTACAATAGCAAAGCGAACACGAACACCTTGCGAACACGGTTCTACTTGTGTTCGGATTGAACCCCTCAGTAACCAAGGATTCACCATTGGAAGTGGTCGAAAGTAACATCAAATTTCTCCGAACACCGTCCGCACTGAACAACCAAATTGGATCGCCACGAACATTTTTGACGAACATAATGTTTGATGTTCGTTAGTGGTACGCACGTGCGAACAAAGTGTTCGATGTTCGTGTTCACCATGTTTTTGTTCGTTCGTGCGTCCACGGCTTAAGGCGCAAAGACTGCAACAAAAATTCGGACGATAGCCGCTGCGTTTACGCCAACAAACCTTCTGTCTACCAACTTCCTTTTAAAAACACATGATTCATGCTTAGATTATTAATATTCTGGTCAGACGCTTCGTCAAAACTTCTATAATTACTGGGGTATATTAATCTACGCGAAGACGCCAAGAATTTTATAAAGTGTGCCTAAATAATGCCTTGGGGACTTGCGAGTTTTGTAACAATTTATGTAAATGCGTCGTTATGGTGGGGGAATGTGTAATAGATGTTTTTGGGCTTTAATTTGATGTTGTGCTCCGGGTTTTCGGATGTGGATGGTGTATGTTTATATGGGAATGTTAGTGGATTTTTAGGGGACGATAATTTGATAGTCATAGTGATGTGTTTTCTCTTTCCTACGCCTCGGAAAGACTGATCTTGTTACTGTTTTCTTTGGGGATGATTATTTCATTTTTATTATACGATTTGCAATAGGGTCGCCCCCTATTACATGGTACTTAAACACAACTGGCGCAATGTGTGTGAACTAAAGATAAATAATTATCTGCCTAAACCTTCTGGTAAAACGGTGTGATGATAAAAACAAAAGCAAAACTGGATCAGACCAGAATGAGAAAGTTTATAGTGGATAAGACAGAGATTAAAACAGAAGAAGAACTAGCGATTTATTCCGTTCTAATACCAACAACTAATACCACTGGTATTTGTTTCAACTCATATTTATTTTCTATTCCGATCCGATACCACTTTTTAAATCTAGCAGGGGATAGAGGAGGGGGGGTGGAGGGGGGTTCAGACCGAAATAACTCTGTTAATCGATCCTTTTTTAAAGCCAGAATTAAGTAAAAGGCAATAAAAAAATATTGGCAACATAACGTCGGTTAGACTGCAAGGCGACCCCAACATAGTTGGGAAAAGGCTAGGCAGATGATTATGATCACACAAATAGCCATAAAAAAATTAATAACATCAATAGCTTCCAAAGTGATCTAAGAAAATTCCTAAATATAGCCCAAAAAATAAAAATACCTTTCAATAGATATTCGATGAATTGGATTATTAATTATAGTCGGCATATATTTCCAAACCTACGCAAGTAAATACTATTAATATGCCTGTGTAAATGTTAATCATTATATGTTAAGATTAACGACCATTCATTCACTGTCCGCGCGGAGGTCATTGTTTAGTGAATGATGAATCAATTCGACTGCACGTTCATGAACTGCTTGAACTTTATCGTGTTGTGTTGTGCAAAGTGACTGTTATAGATAAAGATTTAATTACACTATAAGCTATGATGCTATGAAGCTATTTATAGTTATATTACCTGTACGAATGACGTAACTAAGCGTTCGTCGTGTGCTCTCTGGAGCTGTCATCTGTCATACTACCGACGCGAAGGTGCCGTATTGTTCTTTGACTTAGCTATTAATATGTGTCTTGGTAAAATCAATATGTGCGGTTCTTTCCTCAAGAGACCATTTCAGGCAACAGTCTACATGGTCTTCACAAGATCTGACCAAGATTATGTGTGGACTTTAAAAGAGACTGTGACCTCTGAGTTTGTTTCGGCCATTCTTCTCAGAGTAGTTAGATACGAAACGCCGACCTCAATACGATTGACGTGTAAAAGTGTTTGTACAAACCTATTTGAAACCTATTAGAAATAAAAGCATTTAACATTTATCATTAAAGATTCTTAAAATCTTTAGTCGTTGGCAATTGTGTGAAAAGTAGGAACAAGACTGAGCTTGACTTTTCTCTGTGTTCGTCCTCATTTGTCATTATTAGCCGTACTCTTCTTCTCCCTCGAATCCTTCCAAAGTTTCCTTTAAAGATCGCTTTTTAACGATAAAACCGCCCATTATGTCACCCTTTGTAAATTTTCTACATTTATATCTGTTAATTAATTTGGTGTAATAAAGAATATTAAGCATTAAGCACATTTATTAGGTATTAGGCATTAAGTCCGCCTCTGTGCATTTATGTGCTTGAAGTATTAAATAAATAAATAAATAAATAAATATTCAATTCTATTTTACTGATTATACGAAAGCCTTCAATTTTTGCCGAGATTGTTACGGGTAGTCAGAAGCCTGAAAGTCTGACAACCAGTCTTACTAAGGTATCGTGTTTTCCATATCTGGGTTGTGGAGGTCAGATATATAGGTCAGAGTCACTCCTTGTAAAATACTGGTATTCAGTTGCATCCGGTTAGACTGGATGCCGACTCCAACATAGTTGAGAAAAGGCTAGGCAGATGATGATGATGATGATGTAACAAACAATCTTTCTGAAATAAATTCTCTAAATGATGGTGCAAACCACATCAAAATCTGTTACGTAGTTTTTAAGTAGAACAACTCACACACAGACAGGCACAAAAAGCGACTTTGACCTATATTATTTATAGATATACAGGGTGTTACGGAAAGGGTATATCAATACAAACGGGTTAAAGAGTGTATCTGGTCTAGAATCTCTGTACAAAATTTCAGCTCAAAAGCATTAACTTTGAAAATGCTTAATATTATTTTATTTCGACATCACGGCACTGCGCGCGACGGCGTGATGTGCGTGTACTAGGCGTACAGACACACTACAGATAATGGATAATGACCCTCGTAATGCGGTGACACGTTTGTTATGATTACAATTTAATAAGCTATCGAAATAAAAAAATGTTACTGCTTTTGAGCTGAAATTTTGTACAGAGATTCTAGACCAGATACACTCTTCAACCCGTTTGTATTGATATACCCTTTCCGTAACAACCTGTGGATGAGAACGCTTAACTGCAGTTAAATCAAAATCCTTCATTGAGCGAGTTCGGATATTATGTCACTTGATATGACCGCATTTCATAGTTTTGAAAATGCTTTGCTTAGCTCCTTATGTAAGTCAAGTTTTATCTTTACATTGATGAAATTATAAGCCAGTGTTCTTAACTTTTTATGATTAGTCATTATTTTAGGTTGTTGTATCTGTGTGGGTGTCAAAATAATGTTGGTACCGACATAAACGTTAACTTTCATTGTTTTGAAAACGCTTCGCTTAGCTCCTTGTGTAATTCAAGTTTTATCTTTACATTGATGAGCTTATAAACCAATGTTCTTAACTTTTTACGAGTAGTCCTTATTTTAGGTCGTTGTATCTGAGTGTGGGTGTCAAAATAATGTACAGTTCGACACAACTTAGATGTAGCATCGGCAAAATTCGTAAAACGTTCGTAATTCGTATTCGTAAATCTTTATTACTACATTAGGAAAAATTGATAAATTTTTCCTAAAGTAGTAATAAAGATTGGTGATTTTGAAGGCGCACTTAGTTCGGATGTGATCGGTTTTACGAATTTTGCCGATGCTACATCTAAGTTTTGTCGAACTGTACAAGCATAAACGTTTACCATTCACAAATGTCGATGGGCTCGCCCCCATCTCTTTGGGGCCTAATTCCGTCATCGGAAAGCTGTGGGTGTCCTTTAAGACAGTTTAACAGACTTTGTTTACCGTAATGGAATTATAACTTTGACGCTACTTTAGGCCGATAATCTCTTTAATTTATGTGCAACATCTTATACCTGTACCTACATTCGTAGCAAATAAAGTTCTGATTCTGATTCTGAGGTACGGTCAGAAACAAAAGTCGACTAAAACAATTTTTTTTTAATCTTAATTATTGAGTATAATGTTCATAAAATATGTACCTAGTAATATTTTTTTTTTACTCTTAGCTATTATATGGAATGGAGAAACTAATGTATCGAATCATTTTGAATCAGTTTAAATGATATGTAAAAGTTACATCCCTCAAAGTCCTAAGAACAATACAATAAATGGTTGAGTGAAAATTACGACATAACTGCTCACCCGTTTGCCATATTAGTCACAATGGCATAAAGATGCAACAACATCTTTAACATCTTACTGAGATGGCCTCCACGAAAGGCCTTCTTAAATGTAGTACGTTCAATGTACCATGCGTAGTCAGTTCCCCACCACCTTACTGCATAATCAGCCTATAATGTTCCCACTGCTGGGACACAGGCCTCCTCTCTGTAAAAGTGGGCCGTCATCCACCACGCGAGCCCATTGCGGGTTGGTGGATGTCTGATGTCTTCGAATTTTTGATTCTAGGACATGCCAGTTTCCTCACGATGTTTTCCTTCACCGTTTTGAGAGCAGTGGTGATGAAATTATTTACACAAAGTGAAGCGCCTGCTTGGGTTCGAGCCTACGATCTACAACTTATAAGTCGCGGCCTTTACCACTGCGCCACCAGCCCACCACTACTTTGCCATCCAACTACTGGTCATATCCATTTCAGTTTTAAACTATCAAGCAGAGGTAACCCGATCGATAGGAAAACAAAAAACAAATTTATTACTCGAAAAATATCTACAAAAACAAAAACTCTTACCTACATCTCAGCCTTGATTTAAAATCTTTCCACATCTGATTCGGATATCCTCGAGGTAAGACAAGAGACAAACACATCTCGGATCCACTTATTGGCTTCTCAGATTACGTCATAATATTTCAGGAGATGATTGATATACTGGGCCCTGTGCGCCGGATGCCCTGTTGTGTAAGCCGCGCTTTTATGCCCGTAGGGATGGGATGGTGTCGATGAAAAGATAAAAATGGTTTTTTTTGAAGTGAAAACTTCTTTAGCGGCGTTGAACACTTTTTGTAATGGGTAAAAAATGTTAAACTCGCGTCAGGGCATCGCGTCAGGACACGTGACCGTCAGGAGAGATTTCCCCCCCCCCCCCCATCTCTTTCTACGGCGGCGCCAACCGAATTGAACCAAGTGAGACACGACAAAGATGGCCGAAGAAAATGACATTTGACGTACAAATGTTTGAAAAGTCAGTTTCACAGAGTACTTTTTGGTTTCCATGACGACCATGACGTTGTCGCGTCAAAACTGTTGAAACTGTAGACAATAAATTAGTTTTTCATACGTAATAATGTCTATGGACACAAATATTCGGTTCATAGACAGATATTCTCGTATGCCGATTTAATGTGTTGGCCAATTTGTTGGATGACTTCATTATAATGGCAACATTTAGAAGTTGTAGGACATTCTAGTTATAGAACGTTTATGAAGCGTTTATGAATACAAAATTTTATCGAATGTTTTAAAGGCCTATTGAGCATTTTAACTAATGAATGGTTTAAACCTTCAATAGGCTTTTTTTATGAATAAGACCGAAAGTGTTTAAAATATGGAAATTGAACAAAGTGCATCTATTAATGAAAAAAGTGACGCAGAAATATTGAAAAAAAATGAGTAATATTAATTAAATTAATAATTGATTTATTTCAACGTTAATATTCAAGTTTTCACTTCTGCCGGCACTCCCGGAGTGCAACCCGCCTTTTTTTTTAATTTAGTTTTGAAAAATTTAACGAGTTCACATTCTTTACCTCTTTAGGTAGTTTAATATAATGTTGTATAACTCGGTATTTAAGGCGAAAGCATCACGGTAACCCGCGAAATTCAAAATTTTTCTTACATTTTTTCGCAATTCGCTGCATGTCAGTATCAGGTTGTATGTTGATCTAAATATGATTCGCGGCCGTAATTAATATTTATTTATAGAATTATAATCATAAAAATATTTTTTTTTATTTTTATTTGCTAATATTTTACATGTTAAATCTATTTTAATATTTATTTATTTTATTTCTGTAACTGCCCGTGACATCACAGCGGCGGGCCCTATCAGAATACCAGCGTTGCGACATTTATTTTTTAAATGTCGCAGCATCATGCTGAGATAGGAGCCTTTTGGCCTCGTATAGGAGTTTCTGTCTCATTTTTCTTTTTGTTACTTTTTTGTTTTATATAACTTGGTTTTTATTTTTACTGTGTTTAGTTTAGTTTGAGATCTTCCTGTACGAGTCACAATAAATACTTTTTCTTTCTTTCTTTCTTTTTCAATACAACTCTTTAAGTATATATTACCCTATTGAATGACTTTTTCATAATCATAAAATTACATTTGAGGACAATTTTAATGCAGTTGTATTGCCGATTCTAATGATTACAACCTGACACTGACCTGCAAATCGCAAGAAACGTAAGAAAATTTAAATTTCGCGGTCTACGTTTGCGCATCCCCGTTAAGGTGGAGTATAAAGTTGCAATGCACAATTTCGAATGTCGCAATATTTTGCCAACAAGTTATCTGAATGTTTCTCAGTTCAAGTATTTTGTGGATATGAACTTCTAAAACCAAATTGCTGTAGATGGTAATATACCGTTCCTAAAAATACTTTAAACATTTTTCTTTTTACCGTAGCTAAAGAAAACCAATTTTCTCCTTATCTTCTGCCAAAATGAAGGCTTTAGACGTCGAAAAAGGCAATAAATCATTCTCCCCGCTGACAATCGCACCACATCCCAAGATTACAGGCAGCGGTTTTGGAGGAATAATTTACGTATCCCCTACAAGCAGACATCTTCTTAAGGTGAGACCGAGATAAAAAAACGTTACATAATGAAGGCCTCTTCGCTGAATTGTAAGGAAAGATTAGGGATGTGCCCTTTGTATCGATAATAAAAAGGTAATCGGTTACGTAAAAATATAGATAAGTAAGCTATAAGTATTACCTATTCAGTGAACTGTTTCGTTGTATTACTGACACAAGTATGATTGGTATTTCTTTTGAACAAGCACTTGAGACCAAGCTAACCCTTAATGGGTATATTTTTATTGTATAAGCAGCAATAAGAAAGACATTTAATTCCAAACCAATCACACTAATATTATAAAGGCGAAAGTTTGTGAGTGTGTGTGTGTTTATATGTTTGTTACTTCTTCACGCTCAAACGGCTAGACCAATTTTGATGAAATTTGGTATAGAGATAGCTTGAGTCCCGGGAAAGGACATAGGGTACTTTTTATCCCGATATTCCCACGGGATCAAGACTTATGCGGGTAAAACCGCGGGGCGCATCTAGTAAATATATAAAGAAGACATTCGTCTGTATAAAAGACTTTAGAATAATATTGATTGAGCAGTCGACTGCTACAAAAGCTGTTAGCCTTGTCACAATCAAATAAATTTCGAAATAAATCAAACATATTTAGAACATCATCTTTACCTCTACGTAGTACAAGATAGAAGTCCAAGACAAGACTGTATATATTTATTTTATTTAATAAGGGAAAACAGATAGTAGTGTATTAACCTTTTGAACGCCAGAGTATAAACGTAGCCTGACGCCAGGCCACCTTAACAAAACAACACACACACACACTTAAAACAACAAATTTCTCGATATTGGTGGTTTATTTATATTAGTTTCATGCAATACAATATAGACGGAAGCTTAAACTTTTAAATTATATAAATAAAAACACACAAAAGTAATGATTAAATGGTTTATTTCATAATATGGTGCGACCCGTGGGACGTGTATTTTGTCATATATTTGTGACGTTGGCGTTCAGGGTAAGATTTCGTTTGTCACATACATATATGTGAAAAGGTTAAAAATAAACAGAAATAACTTTACAATAAATCAAAATCAAAAGTCATTTATTCAAACTAGGCTGAGAATCAGCACTTTTGGAACGTCAAAATTACAAAAGACAGTCCCCCAAAACGCCCGCCCTTCACCATAAACATAGTAATATTTTTTTTTTACTCTTAGCTATTATATGGAATGGAGAAACTAATGTATCGAATCACACGATAGGAAAACAAAAAACAAATTTATTACTCGAAAAATATCTACAAAAACAAAAACTCTTACCTACATCTCAGCCTTGATTTAAAATCTTTCCACATCTGATTCGGATATCCTCGAGGTAAGACAAGAGACAAACACATCTCGGATCCACTTATTGGCTTCTCAGATTACGTCATAATATTTCAGGAGATGATTGATATACTGGGCCCTGTGCGCCGGATGCCCTGTTGTGTAAGCCGCGCTTTTATGCCCGTAGGGATGGGATGGTGTCGATGAAAAGATAAAAATGGTTTTTTTTGAAGTGAAAACTTCTTTAGCGGCGTTGAACACTTTTTGTAATGGGTAAAAAATGTTAAACTCGCGTCAGGGCATCGCGTCAGGACACGTGACCGTCAGGAGAGATTTCCCCCCCCCCCCCCATCTCTTTCTACGGCGGCGCCAACCGAATTGAACCAAGTGAGACACGACAAAGATGGCCGAAGAAAATGACATTTGACGTACAAATGTTTGAAAAGTCAGTTTCACAGAGTACTTTTTGGTTTCCATGACGACCATGACGTTGTCGCGTCAAAACTGTTGAAACTGTAGACAATAAATTAGTTTTTCATACGTAATAATGTCTATGGACACAAATATTCGGTTCATAGACAGATATTCTCGTATGCCGATTTAATGTGTTGGCCAATTTGTTGGATGACTTCATTATAATGGCAACATTTAGAAGTTGTAGGACATTCTAGTTATAGAACGTTTATGAAGCGTTTATGAATACAAAATTTTATCGAATGTTTTAAAGGCCTATTGAGCATTTTAACTAATGAATGGTTTAAACCTTCAATAGGCTTTTTTTATGAATAAGACCGAAAGTGTTTAAAATATGGAAATTGAACAAAGTGCATCTATTAATGAAAAAAGTGACGCAGAAATATTGAAAAAAAATGAGTAATATTAATTAAATTAATAATTGATTTATTTCAACGTTAATATTCAAGTTTTCACTTCTGCCGGCACTCCCGGAGTGCAACCCGTCTTTTTTTTCTTTGGAAGGGTTTTTTGGAAATGGTGTGTATAGTCGATAAACTGACTACAACTACGTTTGCCACCAGTTTGTAAATATCTAAGTTGTAATCTGTGGAAAATATAGTGGGTAGTTAACAATGTGGAGATGACAATACTTCAATAAATGAAAAGACTGGCAGTGTCTTAGTAATGAAAGGAGAAACCCAAACTCCATAGAAACGTGGGCCTGGCGTTACAGGGCTGAAATTTGGCCATAAATTAGGGCATTTAGTAAGGTTTCATGAGCCTAATTTTCACGTCTCCCAGCAATGGCCAAATTGATAAAATCAGACAATGTTTACATTTTAAGTTATTTTTATTATTTGAGTTATTTATGTAAATTAAAATGATATTTTCGAGGCTTTGTTTCCTACGTAAATCTGGAAGGCCCATGTGCTGTGCTGCAGCGTACTTATCACGGTGAGGTTTTAGGTAAGTAGGTATATAAAAAGCGCTTACGGGGCGACTTCAGATTTACCTGATTGATCTTACTTAAAACCTCAGCTGAAAACTATGTTTATTAGACAAGGCCCACTTAAGTACATAACTACTGGCTTGCATTTGTTAATATTGTATATACTAGGATTTGAAGCAATCTCGTATTACAGTAATCTGAGATTGCAATAATATATTAAAATAAAAAACACATTTGTGTTAAATGTTTTTATTAATCACCTTCTTCATTCGGATTATCATAACATAATAATACAGTATCTAGAAACTGTGCAGGAGGCAATTGACTGCCCTGGTGCCGAGCCCAACCAAGATACCATACCATATATATACTCTTATAACTTCGTGTATTCTGCGTTCTTGCATTGTACCAGTCCTAAGTTTATGGCATCGAACTCTTCTCAGAAGAGAACGTCCACAGTGAATACACACGCGTCGGTGTCCAATAGGTGTCTGTTCACTCTCTTCTGGTCTATTTTCATCAAGAGATAAAGCATTGGCATGATTCCAGCAAGCTTGGCAGATAAAGTCATTTTCATTTACCTGAAGCAAACATTTAACATTTTACTATTAGGGTCTAGCACTAGCGTTTAGCAATAAACATCTGAGTGGCATATTTGGGTAAACATAAGCGCCCTATCGGATACTAGGCGCGACCCATTCCTGTACAATTGAAAGAATCATTTCGTCTTCCAATCTTCGCCTTCCCATTGTATTGCAGCGGCCCGTTGCTATTCCGCAATTAATGCACAGGCTCATGATGTTATAGGCCGTCGTCAAAAGAGCAAAATACAGACCTGGTTTTCCAGCAAAGGTCAGCAGGGGTGGCAGGGTACGGTGTCCAATGTTCAAGCGAGGGTCAGTCAGAAGGCAATCAATTTCGGAGTCCAGTTTTCGATCAAAGGTCTTATGATATAATAAATCTCGAGAAATACGGAAAAACACATTCACTTGCGCAAAAATACGAAAAGCGAATGACAATAATGACATTGACAAATATCAAATATGACAATTGACAGACGTTGACAGTATCAGTGCATTCCGTGGTGCAGCCGATTTTATCGATAATATATTTCTTTAATTTTTTAATGTTGCTTACGTTAAAAACCAATTAGATTCCTGATTTTTATTTTAATACCTATTAAAACAATCACACTAACACAATGGAGTATTATTTAATTATTTGTAACAGTATCGATTTCCACAAGACCTTATTTAGCAGTAATAATAGAGGTTGAAGCCGCGTCCGCCGATCGGCGAACGCGCTGCCTGACGGTTGGGGCCGGTGTCGCCAGTGTGGGGAGCAGCTGCTATATCGGTTAAATGTTGGTTAGGTACGTTAAAAACCAAATAGATTCCAGATTTTTATTTTACATTTATTTTAATACCTATTAAAACAATCACACTGACACAATGGAGTATTATTTAATTATTTGTAACGGTATCGATTTCCACTACATCGATCATATTCGTAGGGTACGCTCTATTGATATAATGACAGCGTTTGTGAAGTTAGTGACATATAATGAAATAAGTGTTGTAACAGTTTACAAAGCTTGTTTAGAACAATAAAATAGAAATCTACTTATTTTCTACACTTGGCCATTGCTAATGAAGCTAAGATTTAAATGGGTTAATCAAGCAAAATAGACGATTTTTTTGGTACATATCTGATTCGTGGAACAGCTAGGCCCAGAACCGGGTTTCTCCTTTAAACAGTGATTTTTTCACACAAACTACGAGTAAATAGTAGTAATTTTTTATTTTTTATTTAATTAAAACGGTTTAAAACCAATAACATTAATTAAATACAAAAAGACACAAAAAAAAAAACATAAAAGATTAAATCATCAAGCAAAAAAAAAAACAGTTAACAACACTGATGGGCAGACTATGGATATTGCGAATCTTTACATATTATATTTGATTGAATTTGTAGACTGGGAACGGCATTAGATATACCTACGCAGTTTAATTTATTATCGTAGATATTGTCGTCTCCACCTTGTATTTGTTATGTTTATGGTGAAGGGCGGGCGTTTTGGGGGACTGTCTTTTGTAATTTTGACGTTCCAAAAGTGCTGATTCTCAGCCTAGTTTGAATAAATGACTTTTGATTTTGATTTATTGTAAAGTTATTTCTGTTTATTTTTAACCTTTTCACATATATGTATGTGACAAACGAAATCTTACCCTGAACGCCAACGTCACAAATATATGACAAAATACACGTCCCACGGGTCGCACCATATTATGAAATAAACCATTTAATCATTACTTTTGTGTGTTTTTATTTATATAATTTAAAAGTTTAAGCTTCCGTCTATATTGTATTGCATGAAACTAATATAAATAAACCACCAATATCGAGAAATTTGTTGTTTTAAGTGTGTGTGTGTGTTGTTTTGTTAAGGTGGCCTGGCGTCAGGCTACGTTTATACTCTGGCGTTCAAAAGGTTAATACACTACTATCTGTTTTCCCTTATTAAATAAAATAAATATATACAGTCTTGTCTTGGACTTCTATCTTGTACTACGTAGAGGTAAAGATGATGTTCTAAATATGTTTGATTTATTTCGAAATTTATTTGATTGTGACAAGGCTAACAGCTTTTGTAGCAGTCGACTGCTCAATCAATATTATTCTAAAGTCTTTTATACAGACGAATGTCTTCTTTATATATTTACTAGATGCGCCCCGCGGTTTTACCCGCATAAGTCTTGATCCCGTGGGAATATCGGGATAAAAAGTACCCTATGTCCTTTCCCGGGACTCAAGCTATCTCTATACCAAATTTCATCAAAATTGGTCTAGCCGTTTGAGCGTGAAGAAGTAACAAACATATAAACACACACACACTCACAAACTTTCGCCTTTATAATATTAGTGTGATTGGTTTGGAATTAAATGTCTTTCTTATTGCTGCTTATACAATAAAAATATACCCATTAAGGGTTAGCTTGGTCTCAAGTGCTTGTTCAAAAGAAATACCAATCATACTTGTGTCAGTAATACAACGAAACAGTTCACTGAATAGGTAATACTTATAGCTTACTTATCTATATTTTTACGTAACCGATTACCTTTTTATTATCGATACAAAGGGCACATCCCTAATCTTTCCTTACAATTCAGCGAAGAGGCCTTCATTATGTAACGTTTTTTTATCTCGGTCTCACCTTAAGAAGATGTCTGCTTGTAGGGGATACGTAAATTATTCCTCCAAAACCGCTGCCTGTAATCTTGGGATGTGGTGCGATTGTCAGCGGGGAGAATGATTTATTGCCTTTTTCGACGTCTAAAGCCTTCATTTTGGCAGAAGATAAGGAGAAAATTGGTTTTCTTTAGCTACGGTAAAAAGAAAAATGTTTAAAGTATTTTTAGGAACGGTATATTACCATCTACAGCAATTTGGTTTTAGAAGTTCATATCCACAAAATACTTGAACTGAGAAACATTCAGATAACTTGTTGGCAAAATATTGCGACATTCGAAATTGTGCATTGCAACTTTATACTCCACCTTAACGGGGATGCGCAAACGTAGACCGCGAAATTTAAATTTTCTTACGTTTCTTGCGATTTGCAGGTCAGTGTCAGGTTGTAATCATTAGAATCGGCAATACAACTGCATTAAA
The DNA here is from genome assembly GCA_945859645.1 of Amphipoea oculea. Lineage (NCBI taxonomy): Eukaryota > Metazoa > Arthropoda > Insecta > Lepidoptera > Noctuidae > Amphipoea > Amphipoea oculea. The sequence goes on along the minus strand of OX243865.1, from coordinate 16,260,694 downwards.
ATTGTCCTCAAATGTAATTTTATGATTATGAAAAAGTCATTCAATAGGGTAATATATACTTAAAGAGTTGTATTGAAAAAGAAAGAAAGAAAGAAAAAGTATTTATTGTGACTCGTACAGGAAGATCTCAAACTAAACTAAACACAGTAAAAATAAAAACCAAGTTATATAAAACAAAAAAGTAACAAAAAGAAAAATGAGACAGAAACTCCTATACGAGGCCAAAAGGCTCCTATCTCAGCATGATGCTGCGACATTTAAAAAATAAATGTCGCAACGCTGGTATTCTGATAGGGCCCGCCGCTGTGATGTCACGGGCAGTTACAGAAATAAAATAAATAAATATTAAAATAGATTTAACATGTAAAATATTAGCAAATAAAAATAAAAAAAAATATTTTTATGATTATAATTCTATAAATAAATATTAATTACGGCCGCGAATCATATTTAGATCAACATACAACCTGATACTGACATGCAGCGAATTGCGAAAAAATGTAAGAAAAATTTTGAATTTCGCGGGTTACCGTGATGCTTTCGCCTTAAATACCGAGTTATACAACATTATATTAAACTACCTAAAGAGGTAAAGAATGTGAACTCGTTAAATTTTTCAAAACTAAATTAAAAAAAAAGGCGGGTTGCACTCCGGGAGTGCCGGCAGAAGTGAAAACTTGAATATTAACGTTGAAATAAATCAATTATGTATTGAATTAATATAACTAATTTTTTTTCACTATTTCTGCGTCACTTTTTTCATTAATCGATGCACTTTGTTCAATCCATATTTTAAACAATTTATATACACGAATTTTATGAATACACAGCAGTGTGGCTACTACACAGACGGTCGAGCCATCAGCTGTCCATCCATCCATCCACATCCACGTCCACCGTCACCGTCACCGTCACCGTCACCGTCACCGTCACCGTCACCGTCACCGTCCGTCCGTCCGTCCGTCCGTCCATCCATCCATCCATCCATCCATCCATTATCGTGTCTCACTTGGTTCACTTCGGTTGGCGCCGCGCTAGAAAGAGGGGGGGGGGGAATCTCTCCTGACGGTCACGTGTCCTGACGCGATGTCCTGACGCGAGTTTAACATTTTTTCCCCATTACAAAAAGTGTGCAACGCCGCTAAAGAAGTTTTCACTTCAAAAATCACACTTTAAATGATCAAACATTACTACCATACCATGAATTGTCCTACTGTTGCGTTGTTTTATTGTGGCACTGGGTTCGCATTCCTTATCTATTATGAATATTTGCGGCCACGGTAATTATTTATTTTGCGGGTGGATTGAAAAGTTTTATGTTTTGTATTCGTTACTGTTATTTGCGTATCTAAGAAGTGAAATGTTATTAACTTAATTACGTAAGTGATTTTGTTGTAAAGAAAAACAATAGCTGCTTAGTTTGTGTGTCAAAGTTCATAGAATATAATATACGTTTTAAAAATGTTCTCAAGTAAGTGATATCTTTGTAATTTCTTATTGAGAAATAAATTATCATCACATTAATATTATAAAGGCGAAAGTTTGTGAGTGTGTGTGTGTGTTTATATGTTTGTTACTTCTTCACGCTTAAACGGCTGGACCAATTTTGATAAAATTTCGTATGGAGGTAGCTTGTCAGCTACCTCCCCTCCCCTGGATTAACATATAGGCTACTTTTTATCTCGATATTCCCACGGAATCGACACTTACGCGGGTGAAAGCGCGGGGCGCAGCTAGTTAACCATAAGGTAAAAATTCAAAAGCCAAGTCCATGCGCAGGGAATGACTGTTTCTGAAAAAAGAAAGTATTCTTAAGACCGTCTATATATCTGCTTACTACATAAATCTTAAGCCGTGATACCTACGTAGGAACCCGCTAACTCTGGAAACTCGTCTTGATGTGAGGCAATCTCGAGTGTGAGGGATTTCACCTGATTGGTACGATCTCTCAAACGGATTAAGTGCTGAACTGGATTCAGTCTCTGATTCATGATGGATTCATGTTTCAGAATTCTTGATTGCAGTGCAGTGTAGAGGAAAACAACAGTTCTAATGGAATTGTCAGATACATACATCAGAAGAATAAGTAAAGCGATTTGACAGATTTTCCATACAAAAGCTGTCAAACCGCCATTTTGTATTCCTCAGATAAAAGTCATCTGACTTGAAAAAACGTTCTTAAGTTAGATACCTAACATCGTTTACCTATATTCTTATAACTTTTAGTACGTAACCTTGTTATTATCATTCCAAGAAAAAACTGTAATATTATTAAGTAAGTATACAGTAATAACATAAAAGTTATTCTCCCCGAACATCTGACTTACTCAGGTGGGATCATATAAAGGGAACACAAACATTTCTTCAGAAGAGTTTTCGCGCCACAAATAAATAAACTGCTGCCATAACTCAAACGCATAGAGAAATGTTCACAGTACTGCTATGAAATATACAGGGTATTGCCGTCTTCAGGGTTGCCGTAGGAAAAAATGTTGTGATGAAAACGGGCTATTTAATATTGAATTGAAAACTTCTTTAGTCGCGTTGGAAATTTTTTGAGATGGGAAAAAACGATTGAACTCGCGCCACTGTTACCGTAATCGACACCGCTTCGGATGTGTTCGGCTGTCCTCGGAATGTACTCAGTTTTAATGTATATCTGATATATCAGTGAGTGATGGCAAAGTATTCTGTTTGTGTTTTGTTTTCACTTCTGTCGGCACTCCCGGAGTGCCACTTTTTTCACGTAGGGTAACTGGTGTGTCTTTAGTTCTTGTTTGTATAAAGTACAATTATGAGAAGTTCTTGATAATGTGTGTGTTTTCATTGATGTTGTAAAGGATCCTTGAAACCGTAAAAATCCATCATGTAGGTATGGTTTGGAATAATTGTATTGTAGCAGCCTATTATTGTCTCATGGGCTTCAGGGCAAAGGCCTCTTCCCAAACAGAGAAGGCATTGATCACCGTTTTCTCAAAGCGGATTGAACAAAAAAAAGTGGCACTCCGGGAGTGCCGACAGAAGTGAAAACTTGAACAATTACTTGTGTATTTTTTGAATCGTCGTATAAACAAAACACAAACAGAATACTTTGCCATCACTCACTGATATATCAGATAGACATTAAAACCGAGTACATCCCGATGACAGCCGAAAACATCTGAAGCGGTGTCGGTTACGGTAACAGTGGCGCGAATTCAATAGTTTTTTTAATCATCTCAAAAAATGTTCAACACACCTAAAGAAGTATTTATTCACTTCAATAAGAGAGGCAAATAGTAAAGTACTTATAGAATTGTTACATAATTATTACTTTCAATGACTATCGAAACCCCACCATCGCCCTTTTACCACCGGACAACCAGACGTACTGCAGCGTACCATCCGCACTTGGTTGATATCCCGATGAGTCGTACTCGGCGCTTCTCCTCCACTTTTATTATGCGCACAGCCAAAGTGTGGAACTCTCTGCCGGCATCTGTGTTCCCTCCCACATTTAACCCGTCTGCCTTCAAATCAAGAGTAAACAGGCATCTTCTGGGCACGCTCGTTCCATCATAGACCTCATCTATCGCTTTCCATCAGGCGTGATCGGGGTCAAGAGTGCGCCCATTTAGCAATAATAAAAAAAAAAATTCACTGTGTCAAGACCGTTTTGGAATACAAGTCAGAAACACAAGATTTGCAAATAGATTCAAACGTCAATCATGGCCCATCGTGTAAACCGTAAGCCATCAAACGTCTACCTGCACATTTAGGGTAACCCTACTGAGGTGAGGGCACATTACAGTAGGGCAAGACATCAATAAGACGTATTATCTTTGTGCTTGACTACCTGAGTAATGACTGTTTGTTCTTCTGGCTGTATCAAGTAATGTTACTTAGTGACTTTTGCGTCATTGGAACTCTGTCTTGCACCAATTGTAAAGGTTTTTGTTTTATTTGCTGTCGGAAAATATCCCATGGGATCGTGAATACCCTCTGGCTATGCACTGACAGGTGACTTGCTTATGCCCGGGCCACACCAACGGAAAACGCCGATAATTATCGCGATAAGTTGTGGCTGCACCTACGATTAACGCTCGTCATCGCGATAATTATCGGCGTTTCCCGTTGGTGTGGCCCGGGCATTAGAGCCATTAGAGCCAAGTGAGTCACTTTGAGAGTAGGTAGTGAAGTGAAACGAACGCTCTAGAATTTTCGCAACCGTCAGTATTGCACGCTTGGAGCGTTCGCTAGTCATCTAGCATGTATCGAAAATTGATGCGGTCGGAGACACTTTTGAAAAAGCATAAGTCTCTCTCACTCATAATTAGAGGTTTGGCTCTCGCCTCTTCCCTCCTCCAATATTGGACCAATTTAAAAGATATTTCATAAACAGCATAAGAAGGATATGATGTGTCCCTATGTTTTTCTTTTTCATTAATAGTTGTCAAATTTTTACAATAGGCCTCTGTTGACAGCGGTTTAAATCGGCATTTTTTGGGGTTCTAGTGCTTATAAAAATAATGTTTTACCAAAAAGGAAAACATAGGGATATACAAGTAGTTAATATTTATTGTTCTGGAAAAAAATCATTGCTTTATGGTCATTAACCAAAAAGAAGACAGACGAGAGCGTTATGCCTAACTTGGCGGAGCAGTTCAAACGCACACCAAAATAATTCAATAACAACTTTGTAACCACTGTCTCACAATAAAGATCTTTGACTTTGACTTTGACTAGGCACTAACCAAGCTACCTGTCAGTGCGTAAGTAGCCTTAGTGTTAATCCAATCTGTGTTCCAAACGCCCAAATCCGTTCAGCCGTTTTTGTGCCAATCCGTCATAAGTTAACATACTCGTACATCCAGACAAACGGACCGGAAAATTCAAAAACTAAATTTTCGAAATCAGACTCGTTCCCTGAAATCAAAATTTTGTTACATAATATTTTCAGTTCTAGATCAGCTTTAATATTCGTTACTTCTTCTCTGAAAATAAAGGATTAAAATTGAAACGGTCGTCAACATTATCCTGCCTACACAAAACATTCCCATATTTTTATTCGAAATCAGACTCGTTCCCTCAAATCAAAATTTTGTTACTTAATATTTTCAGTTCTAGATCAGCTATAATATTCGTTATTTCTTCTGTATTCAAAATAAAATAAAGGATTACAATTGAAACAGCTAGTCGTCAAAATTATCCTGCCTACACAAAACATTCCCATATTTGCGACTTGGTCTTCCAGTACGCATGATTGCCATTAGTCAACTAAACCCTTTTGAGTAAATTACGTGATTCTCCGGATTTCACCGGAATGAGGTTGTTAGAAATGAAATGTAAACTCGAATGCTTGTGGACCCTCATTTGTTATGAGGTGATGTACGTTAAGGGTAGATTTTATTGTTACTTCTTGTTCATTTTGTTTTTTTTGGATTAGTTCCTATTGTATTATAGTTTCGTAACTTATTATTACTATAGTTTCGTACTTATTGAGATGTGGTGCTGGAGACGAATGTTGAGAATACCGTGGACTGCCAAACGTATCAATGCATCGATCTTAACCCAGCTTCGAATAAAGACCCGCTTGTCGACCATGTGTCAACAACGCATTCTCTCCTATTTCGGCCACATAGTACGCAGAGGCGATGAAAGTTTGGAAAAACTGATTGTGGTTGGGAACACCGAAGGCAAACGATCGCGCGGTCGTTCAACAACACGCTGGACCGATCAGGTGAAGGAATCATCGTCCTCTAAATTCTACACGGTGGTAAGAGATGCGCTGGACAGAAACCGGTGGAGGCGGATCATCCGCTCCAGATGCAACTTCGAAGCTGACCACGATCTTCAGACATGAGGGACCGACTATAACAGAGAGAGAACTTGTTATTACTTCTGCTGCTCCGGTGGTCTCGTGGTCGCAGGTGCTACTGCTGATCGTGGGGTCCTGAGTTCGATTACCAGCGCCCTAATTGCGTAACACACTATCAATCTAATTTTGAAAGATAATGCTAATCCATTGCTTCATATGTTCAAAAATGAGTTTGCTCAACAACGTAAATAACGCAATGAATGTTGTTGAACTGTATAAATGAAATCCATTGCTACTTATAATGTTAATTAATTTAGTTAATTACCCTGTAGGTCGGGCAAAGTGTTATTGGGTTTTCCACCAGGAATTACTCAGTAGTAGCTCGAAGTCTGGGATTTACGTCCGGTTGATGGCAATAAGCTTGCCCGCCCACATGGGATTTATAAAACATAACTGGCGAAATGTATGTGGGCGTACTATACGTACACCTCTGTGTAACCCTTCGAGAATTAAAGGCGTGATGGTATTTTATGCTAAACCCTAAAACTGACTGTCATCCCACAGGAAATACTCTCACAAATTCATTTACTACACCCTTTAAAGGTCAAAAGTTGTTTCGCGAAACCCTAAGCCTGCCTCATTTATAACGCCGGGTTCCGCGCATTTAACAAACAAACATGGCCTCGTGTCATTTTTCAGACAACCACCAACTATTTGTTTCCGCGGACCTCTTATTATTAAAAGTCGTTGTGGGGATGCAAATTATGTTGTACCTACGTAATAAACTTGTTTGAAGTAATTGGGTAGTTGCGTTTGTGTTTTTGGGGGGATCACAAAAGGGTTTGAAGGTTTTGGCCCTAAAATCAGCCGCCATTTTGATTATGATTATGGAGAAGAAACAAATGAAGAATAGACATTTTTTAAATAAATAATTAAACACGGCAATTTATAGTTCGTTTTTTAATCCCAGAGACTAATCTGACAAGTGTAATGTCAAACTTCTATACTAAAAAAACGAAAACACAAAAGACTTAAATGTCAGATTAGTCTCTCTCTGGGATTAAAAAACGAACTATATCTATTCTTCATTTGTTTCTTCTCCATAAAGGTTTCATAACGTTTCTATTACCTCAATAGTTCAATATGCTTACCTGGAGGGAAAAAAAAACAAAAAAATCCTGGTTGGTTCGACTTATATTTCGGTGAATAACTCCGAAACCTGACGCTTTAGGATATTATGTTATATTACATTTTTTGTTTGTATAAGTGTCCTCTATCTAAATATATAACTTTTGTTGTGCACCGCGATTCTGAAAAAAAATCAAAATGGCGGCCGACCTTAGGGCTACCCTCCATACAAAAATCTTCAAACCCCTTTAAGGCACTGCCCAAACGTGGGACTCCGTAAAACGCTCAGTTTTTTATTGCACAGTTACACGTATTTGTTTGTACAGACGCCAGCACATCAAGCTACATAAACATGTCAAATTTCTTTAATAGATTTTCAACTTTATCGCTAAAATAAAAGGTTCAAAGTTGTTTGGGAAAATTTGTTAGTTTCGGGTAGCTTGATGTGCTGGCGTCTGTACATATTACAAGCCAGAAGAGAAATTGAGTGAATTGTCATATAATATGTATGTTCAAAAAAATACGAGTACCTATGTATATACAGGGTGAAATTTTAATCACTTTTTTCCTCTTAAGGGGTCATTGTACTCATCATTATGAACAACTTTTACTATGGGACCAAACATGAAATCGCGAAAAAAAATCTGCTCTTCCCTACATTTTGACGAGTTATGCGAACATAAATGTAGGGAACAGCTGATTTTCAACCCAGTTATTGGTTACAGGAAAAAGGTATAAGGACCAAAAAAGTGGAAAATATTTAAAAGAAAAATTTGGAATACATAAAAAAGACAAAATATTTTTTTTAACTATTTTTTTATCTTTATTGCGAAATAGGCCGGCTCTTGAACTCGATCTGGCCACTTTCATCCATTATCCTATCAAAGATTAACGTTCGAATTTAATTGGTAAACGAAACTCGTTCTCCCCGATCGAAAACTCGAAGTGTTCAGCAAGAGGATCGTTTACTACTACTTAACCTCTAAACGCCGGGGCCTAATCTACTGTTAATACCAGTTAAGGATAGATCTTATCTTAACTGTACGCTATCCTTTGAGTTAAGACCCGGCGGCCGATCAAAGGTTTATTATAATTAATATTAATAAACCCCTTGTTATTTTGGGGTTCGGGAAGAAAGGGTCTGAAGGTATTGAAGTTAAGCAGCGTCAGTTAGGCCGATAATTGGATGGGCGGATTTTCTTGTTTGTTATGAATTGAACAATGTGTCTAATAGGGTTAGGATAAATAGTTTTATGTAATTAACAAATCTGTTTTAACTTAAGGGATTATGGTACGTCTTAGTTATTATTTTCGTAAAGCATTGTAGGTACTTACTTAAATCTATTTGGGAAGAAGTTTATGCTTAGCTGGAACTTTTAGTAGGCTTGATAGGTTTTATAATAAAATTGTCTTCAAATATTTCGCTGTGTATACCGACTATTGAAATACGCAGTTAAGTATCCTATCACCGATTATTGGGCAGCCCATTTCAGCAGTCGAAAGTCACCTGAAAACATCGATCAGAATTTAAGCTTCACTTTATCCAAACTTCCAAACTAATATTATAAATGCGAAAGTAACTCTGTCTGTCTGTCTGTCTTTTCTTCACGCCTAAACTACTGAACCGATTTCGATGAAATTTGGTATAGAGATAGTTTGAGTCCCGGGAAAGGACATAGGATAGTTTTTATCCCGATATTCCCACGGGATCGAAACTTACGCGGGTGAAACCGCGGGGCGCAGCTAGTTTGTCATAAAGATGGTAGCTTGTTAAAGAAATAACAAAGATATTATTTTTTTCTCGCATATAGTACGAGTACTATAGGAAGAAAGGACAATACTTGTGTTAGATAAGTTCTAAGACCTTTCTTTATTTCAGACAATTGCAAACTGTCCTAGAATTTTCTATGGGTCCCCAGTGGATGAATTTCGTTGGAAACTTGGGCAGTGTCTACAAGCACACGCCATGAATTCTTTAGTTAGTCTGTATATCACATTTTCATGCCTTAACGGAAGGATGCATTTCGAAAAAAATTGGCACCTAAGATCCGGCGTTTCTAAATTTGCCAAACATGTAAACAACAATGGCCGCTCGAAATTGAATAAAATCGACATACAAGAACATTACTACAAAACACATTACATTACTTAAAATAAATAATAAATGTTCTTGTATATCGATTTTATTCAATTTCGAATTTAGAAACGCCGGACTATTATATAGATAGGCCATGACCTAGGTTAGAACATAAGATACTTTTTATTACAATAGTACGTTCCCATGGTATAATATCCGACATCCAAACGGGCGAAGCCGCGGGCGAAATCAAGTTATCTATACCTATTTACATTTCTTTTTCGTTTAAACATAAGAAAAGGTAATCCTTCCGAACAGTATCACAGCCAAAGGTAATCTTACAAGCATGGAACACGTAATTACTAACTCATTGTGTTGTCCAAATAGGAATATCAATGGAACTGTTCTGCGAATAGCTCATTACGCATCCGCCATAATGATGGACGTGGTGTAATGTATGAGCGATTAGCGCTCGTTTGAGGTTTTTAGAAGGTACTTACAATTCTGTATTTTGTTTTTTTTTTTATTGGTCCGAAATGGCATCCTGATAAAATGCTTGTATAATAAAATGCTATTAATCTGTCAAGCTCCGCTAATGAGACACAATTGATTTTCTATTGTTTCTTCGCCGACCGGCGAACCGCGCCGCTTGACCGGTTAAACCGCCTAACTTTTTTTAGCGTGTCGACAAAAACAGGGTATAAAAGGTGAACGGAGTAGAAGCTAAAGCCTATGGGTACAGGAAATTCAACATTTCAACAAAAAAATTTTTTTTATTACATTGAAGCCTTTGATTGAAGCCGGCCGATGGCTTCAATCAAAAGATTGAATCATCACCATCATCATCTGCCTAGCCTTTCCCCAAGTATGTTGGGGTCGGCTTCCAATCTAACCGTCTGCAGCTGCTGAATACCAGTGTTTTACATGGAGAGACTGCCTATCTGACCTCCACAACCCAGTTACTGGGTAACACGATACCCCTTGGTAAGACTGGTTGTCAGATTTTCGGACTTGTGAGAAAAGATTGAATGTCGCTACGAATTCATTAATAATTGCCGCTTGTAGAGAAGGGTTTCTTTTTAAGTTGAATTTTTATTATATTTATTCGTTTATATTTTTTGTGAAAAACAAGAAATTTCTCTGCCATAGGCTTGTACTCCGTTCACCTTTAATACCCTGCATTTGTCCAGACGGTAAAAAAGTGAGCCGGTATATAGCAGTCACTGTAGTTAACAATAAGCATCTACCTAAATGAATAAGTCCAAAAGGACCATGTAAAATTTTCATAATTATAATCAGTAAGAGCAATTTTGGCCCAGTGGTAACGGCCGCGACTTACGAGTTGTAGGTTTCGAACCCAAATAGGCGCTTTATTTTGCGTAAATTATTTCATCACCGCTGCTCTCAAAACTGTAAAGGAAAACATCGTGAGGAATCTGACATATCCTAGAGCTAAAAAGTTCGAAGACATGTGACACTTACTAACCCGCACTGGACTCGCGTAGTGGATTATGGCCCACTCCCTCTCATAGAAAGGAGGCCTGTGACCCAGCAGTGGGAACATTATAGGTTGATTATGTAATCAATGAAATGCTATTTGAGACAATTCTCAAAAGCCCATATCTTCGTTAACGCAGAGATTTCATAAAGATATAATCTAATAGCCCATATCCACCAACCAACCATATTAGGGCACATTTCATCCTGCGCTCGTGACATCACTTTATCGTGTTATCCAACTAGAGCTTGAACAACATTTCCAAGAATCGCTCATTACGCATCCGTCCATATGATGGACAACTCAATTAACTGGCGACCAGCGGTGATATTGCACCAGGAAACCATCGGTTACGATGTTAAGTCGAGCGTTGTTTGTTTACTGAACTGTTTAGGGGTTAACTGTTGGTCATTTGGAAATGTTCCAAAAAATATTTAAAAAAATAGGGGGAAATATAATCATAGTTAGATTAATTTTCCAGTTATAGTTGAATGACTATGTGCTTACTTTTTTTTTTAAGTCAGAATAATGATTTCAAAGAAAAATAAACCAGAAACAAAAAGAAAATTGTTTAAAAAAAAATTAATTCTTCTCAAACTTCGGTCTTTTCGATTCAATGAGTGGGGCCCAGTGGGTAATAAGTGGGTGGGTGGATAATTGACTTAACTGAATATACCTTAAAGTAAATATAAAACGGTGATAATTAATATTTTAAATAAATAAACAATACAAAGCTTAGAGAAAACTATGTTTACTCGCCATTTGTCATTTTGAGCTTCCACTTGCAAAATTTTCTCTCGCTAAAACCTCACCCCTTAGACCACACCCATAATAAGTACGTCGCTTGTCGCTCCTGCTTATCATAGTTCCTCAGGCCCTTTAAGTGTTTGTCACAAAGTATGTCGGTTAACCTTGTCATGATGACCTCGTCTACAAGATATTGTGAGCCAAAACGTTCGCGATAAGCTTCGCTCAAAACGGGTAGTGTATCAAGGTGTACTTGAACGCTTTTGGCTGTAAAGGGAGAGTAGTTTTCCCCGTTCTTGTTACGGTAAAATACGATAGCAGTTTGTGTGTCGTGATTATCTTTTGTACGCATTTTAGGGTAGAAATATGATCTAAGTTTACGTACACAATAACAACGACAGTTACCCATGTATGTAGTTTACACTTAAACTAATAACTTTGTTCGACTGTACATGAAACAATACAAGAAAAATGTCGAATAGGTACGCACGGCTACACATCAAACTATACATAACCAGCGAAAAACCAGCTAATGCGAGGTCAGCTAAAACTGTAAATGTACAGCTAGATGTGTCGCCGTGTGTACCTCCATGATCTTTTCTTCAGCCTGAGTTCGTTTATAGATTCAAATCTTACAATGATATTACATCTAGGACTGCCTAAAGCAGCTAAGTATGTCTGCAGATCAAACAAGTATTTAATCTGTTGTACAATCAAACTCGCAATTCTGAAATGAAGCTAAAACGGGATCCCTTCTTTTCGCACAATGTTCTTTTTCCTAATATACTTTGGCATAACTATTTTGGCATAATTTGTTTTGGCATAATAATACTTTGCCACATTTTTTATGGCATACAGTTTATGTTGGCATAATTATCTTTAAGGCTAATTCGTTTTGGCCTAAATTTAATTCGCATAATACTAAACGACTTCAGGGGCACCCCGAGGTTCGGTTTGGTTAGGTTCCTTTAAACCCTACAGACAGAAATAGGAGCCCCGCACAGCGGGGCTCCGTCGACCTGACGTCGTTGGAAATAAGACGAGCATGCTAAATTTATGCTTTAGAATGTTATGCTTAATCATTATTATGATTAGAGAAATTATGCTTAGAAAAATTTGAAAAAAGCTGTTATGCGTAAATAATATTATGCGAAAATATAATTAGGAGAAACAAGTGTGTCAAGTTATATTTAGGTCTTAAAATTTTATGCAAGTGGATAGGGAACCAACTCAAGCCCTGTCACACCGCAATCTTGCCGCAAATTCTTTCTCCACAAACATTTCTAAACGAAATTACATTTTGTGAACGTAACATTGTATAAATGCCGGAGAATGTAACTAACATACGTACGAAAAGTTCGTCGCGGAACAAAAGTCGCACATGATGACATAAACTCGCTAAGTTCATGCAGCGTACGCTTACAATAAGTACGTTTTAACCCTTGAAAAACCGGCAAAGTCTTTGTTCTAGGATTTAAAAACTAAATTCCCCGAGCAACCAAGAGTTGCATAATAGAAAAGTCAGCCCCTGAAGTTTTGATGAGAACCCGTAGTACTTACTAGCATGTAATTAAAAACCGAGTTTTACATAAATTAGACCGGAGTTTTTCAGAGTTGAATTTTTACGTCTTAAGTGAAATAGGTTTTTATGGGAGCCTTCTTTCTGTACTAGCTAAAAGGGTTACGGAGTTTGTGAGTTATGGTTGAGATCAAATAAACGTGTTTTTTCCTTCATGCCTACATGCACTCATGCCATGGGGGCTCTTGCCATGGGAGTAGGCAGAATCTACAGAACCCCACCTGTTACAATCCTTCCATACTCCTTTTGCCTAGTTTACGTTCATTCATACATCTGGTCATACAAGCACGCCAGTTGCGAGTACTACGCACCTTTTTTTTTTGTTTGCGGTGGGAATCCTCATGGACTTCCTCCATCGTAGGGGTGACAGAGGGGCATACCGGACTCTTACCGGTGAAAACCACCGCGGTGTTCCACCTCTGCCTATGGCCAGGGGTGCGGGATTCGCATAGACCTTTCTTAAGAATATCACCAATAAGGTAGTGACCATGGTGTTTTTTCTCTTTGGTTTTACAGGCTATTTTTTTATTATGAATACTTACTAAGTTTTACACCAATCAATTTATAACACGATCAGCTTAAAAATCCGGCAGTATTTGTGCAAAATCGCGTGTCTTAAAAACTCTCCCAAAACTTTTTCTGAAGAATAAATTGACGAGCCATCCAAATAGATTACCCTCTATTCTCCCCAAGTCAATTTCCTCAAAACAAAACTGATCAGAAAAAAAGTTTCTTACCTTCCCGAAACTAAGAAAATTAATGTCCATTACATTTTTTTATCTATTTCCTAATCGCTTTATTCCTATAAATTGGTCCCGAAAAAGGTGTGGTGAAAAAAATTACCCGAAATCCCTTTTCATTCAAGATTTCGTCGTTAATTCGTGGTGGCAAAGGACCAGAGTCCTTGGGAACTCGGTTCTGGTCCTTCGGGTTTTTTTGGCTATAGTAAAGGGATTATTACAGCTTTTAGTATTAGTTTGTCTGTAGGAAGTAATCTGTGGATTACGGGCGATACCCGAATGTACCTACGGTTAATGAGCGAAAGAGGTTAATGAGAGAAAGAGGGTTGACATGTATTTTGTTTTCTTTGAAATGGGATCTGATTTAGTGGCAAGATGGTTTATTGTTGAGCTAAAGAGATTTAATCAAGTTAGATTGTAATTGTGTGCCTAATTTTTTTATCTACTACCTACTTCCATGGATTTTTAAGTTACTTGTAATACTAACACGCTATGGCCTACGATGCCTGCCAATAGATTTATTTTTTATTAAGTACTTTTGAACAGTGGGCCAAACTTACGACCCAATGGGTCCCTCTTAATGGCAAACGACATCGTGGCAGGCCCAGACGGAGATGGCGGGATGAGCTGGACTCCTTCAACAAGAACTGGTCCTTAGCAGCTTTGAACAGTGAGAGGTGTAAAGAGAGTAGGGAGGCCTTTGCCCTGCAGTGGGACGCCACTGGCTAATAATAATAAAAGTAATTTTGACTGCAGATTAGGCATAAGTACTTCAACAGAAATATTTAAACTTCCAACTATTCCGCACCCAAATTGCGTAATACCACAGAATAACTAATTACTAACGTAGTAATCCACTATCAATCACAATATAGTTTTAGTTAAAGGGACTACACGACTTAAAGCGCGATCACTGTCGGACTGCATAGAAAAGAAAGAGAAGCGCGATGACACAACGCTGGTAATTTGCTGAACGGACGCGTACGCATCTCATACAAAATCGTTGTTTTCTATACAGGGTGGTTTAAAAGTCGTGGTTCAAACGAAGTAGGGGGATAAAGGAGATAATTTCCAACGCTTTTAAAGTGAGAAATAATTTTTGGTAAGGTTACAAAATTTTTGGAAAAAAATAAATTGCTCTTGAAATTTGATACTCAGAGCCCTAATAGAACTTTGTAGTGCTGATTATGTAGTAGTAAGACAACACCGTTTGTTTTATTGTTTTATATCACATTTTTTTTTAATTTGTCTAATTGTAAAAGAACTCGGTAAACACAAATATTCATAACTTTTAGGGCAATGGAATTATGACCATACTGTAGAAAGAGTTTTTGTCGGAAATGACTTCCTTCATCTCCCTATTTCGTTTGATCCACGACTTTTGGACCACCCTGTATACAAAAGCTGAACATAACTGAATAAGTGTGAGTAATCCCTAACAGGTCATTCACGCATTACTATTAGCCGACTGTGGAAATCTGCCAAGCAGTATTGCCAATACGCTGCATTTGCGGGTCGTTATGTTAAGTGCCTTGACTTAAATTATGATACCTACTTGTTGGTGACTCTTTCTTGTTCTGGCGATCTCTTGGCTTTTTGGCCTGTGAACCGAAAAAGAATAGGGGAAGCCTATAGATTCTACCTACGTTAGGAAATTGTTTAAAAGGACTAAGGGAAATTATATTTAGAGTGATAAAGAAAAAGAAAAAAAAAAATCCTTCTCATTAAAAAACAAGACGTTCTAACTTCGGTTTGGGCTTAAACCTTTTAGCTAGTTTGAATCTTAATCCGACTGAATAAAGTTCTTAATACAAAAACAACTTCGACTCTCATTTTAAATTAGTTTTTGTAGTTAAAACTTTAATTTTGTCGAAATAAAGTTCAAAATTCAAAAAATGGCTTGATCGTTTATTCTTGAGTCTATATATAAATCTAGTTTTGTTTTAATAAGGCGGAATAAGCCCAGTTTAACTAAACCAGAATAAGAAAACGTTAAACAGAAATCTCACTATCGTGAATTCGTGAGGTTGATGATCAGTAATAATAACTTTTATGGAAGAAATGATGCTTTTTGTCACATATCGCTTATTTGGAGAAACATCGACGTGAATGTATTTTTTCCCAAAAATGAGTTAAATATGACAAAGCACTTAGAGGAAAGCATACTTACAAGTAAAAAAAAAGTAGCTGTTATGTCGATGTTTCTGTTTTGTGTTTTGTTTGTTTGTTGGTGATATGATCATCATCTGCCTAGCCTTTTCCCAACAATTTTGGGTTCCGCTTCCAGTCTAGCCGGATGCAGTTGAATACCAGTATTTTACGTGGAGCGACTGCCTATCCGACCTCCACAACCCAGTTACTGGGTAACACGACACCTCTTGATAAGATCGGTTGTCAGACTTTTGGGCTTCTGACGACCCGTCACGAGTGTCAAAGATCCATGACTTGCCTTTGTGTTTTCCGAGACACGGAGGGGCCTCAGTATGTAAAGATATTTACCCATCGACGGACCGACCGCGGCAAGGGTAGCTTAACCTGATAGATCGACCCCTGTTATGATCAATATATCCAATACACAGATTCAATACCCCTGACAAAAGCAACAACTCTTCAAAACTGTTACAAGCTATATTCGGGCCGATTGCCAACACAACAAGCTGCACACGTTATTGTGTTGTATTGTATGCTAAACATTATAATATTAGGTCCTTACATATGAAATTGGCGTTTTGTATGGAAGGAACAAAAAGTCGAATATTTTTTAATATAATATAGGTATTTAATTAATCAAAGTATGAACCATTGTTTTCAATGCACTTTTGCCATCTTATAGGTAGTTCATTGATCCCTTTACTAAAAAAACCAGTCGGACGGGAATCAATAAAATCTTTGAAGGCGATTTGGACTGCCCCATCGGAGTTGAATTTTTTCCCTTGCAAAAAGTTATCCAAATTGCGAAAAAAATGGTAATCTGTTGGAGCAAGGTCCGGGGAGTACGGAGGATGTCTAAGACATTCCAATTCAAGCTCTTCTAATTTGGTAGCCGTCTGTTGCGCAGTGTGTGGTCTGGCGTTGTCGTGCTTTCAAGCTTTTTAATCTTCCCAATTTGCTTCAAGTGAATTAAAACAGTTTTATCACTAACATCGAAGCCTGCAGCTAACTCGGACGTGGTTTGCGATGGGTCCGCTTCCACAATAGCCTTCAATTCTCCATTATCAACTTGGGTCTCAGGCCGTTCACGGGGCTTGTTCTGCAGGTCGAAATTTCCAGAACGAAAACGTTGGAACCAAAAACGAACTGTGTTTTCTTTTGCAACATGACCGCCATACACATCATTCACCCTTCGAGTCGTTTCCGCAGCACTAGTGCCACGGCGGAACTCGTACTCGTAAATAATGCGATATTTTAAATTTTCCATTTTGTAAAATGAGTGACGCAAACAGAAAAAACAGAAGAAAAAAAACAAATGAATGACGGTCATCGAAGCACAAATACATGAGTAAATAGCTGTACAAATTTGAATTTGGAATTCCTTACCAAAGAGGAGAAATTCGTGATTAAAGTGGCCAGTACGAAAAACGCCAATTTCATATGTAAGGACCTAATATATCATTGTATATTGTAACTCGAAAGGAAACGACATATTCTGTATTTGGTCCGCCATTGTCGCCGACCTTATCTTGAGTTTGCTAAACTTATGTGGTACTAGTTTATGGCCGCGTTTCCGTCAGCGTGAAAGTCAGCTATACCATAAATCATCCTATGTTACGCAAAGCTTTCTATCAGTGAAATATTTTTTTTAATCGGATCAGCGGGGCAATTGCGTAACACTTTATCAATCGGAATCGGTTTCATTTTGACAGTTCAACCACATTCATTGCGTTATTTACGTGTTGAGCAAACAAATTTTTCGAACTTATGAAGCAATGGATTAGCAATTGGCTTCGAAATGATTCTGATTCCGATTGATAGTGTGTTACGCAATTAGGGTGCGGGTCTTCCAGAGTAAACCTCATACATCATTATCATCATCTCCCTAGCCTTTTCCCAACTACGTTCGGGTCAGCCTCCAGTCTAAACGAATGCAGCTGTACAAGTATTTTACATGGAGCGACTGCCTATCTGACCTCCTCAACCCAATAACTGGGTAATACGAAACCCCTTGGTAAGACTGGTTGTCAGATTTTCGGGCTTCTGACGACCCGTAACGACTGTCAAAGATCCAAGAATGACAGCCGGGACCAACGGCTTAACGTGCTTTCCGAGGCACGGAGGGGTCTTGGTATGTAAAAATGGTCACCCATCCACGGACCAACCGCGGCAAACGTAGCTTAACCTGATCGATCGACGCGTGTGGCTGTTATTACTTAGCCACAAGCTTCCCATACAAACAAACAATTTAACCTTATTATACAGGGTAAAATTAAATTACCTAGCGAAATCTAAATACGACAAAACAAAAGAAACCAGATTTTCTCATCGCATAATTCAAGTAACAAAACCCGCAAAAAAAAAAATCCATCAAATCTTTGTAATTTTATCGTCTTTAGACGTAGATACCAATCACGTCTGCGGAGTCCCCTTAGCTAATTTAATTTGACCCCTGTAGTATTAGTTTGGGTATCTCATAAGTTTGAGGATAAAGTTAGCAAAACAAAGAGATAAGTCAATAATTCAATGGTTTGAAAAAAAAAAATGGGTCCGAAAAACGGATCGCTTTGTTTACCAAACTATTGGATTTTTTTTCCTTGAATGTAATTTACACGTGAAAGAGCTTTTATGTAGCTTTACTAAAACTCTTGTGCAATAGCGGCCCAGAGGTAACAGCCGCGTCTTCCCATGTCGTAGGTTCGAACCCAGTCAGACGCTTTACTTTGAGCAAATTATTTCATCAACACTACTTTCAAGACGGGGAAGGAAAACATCGTGAGGAAACCGGCATGTCCTAGAACTAAAAATTCGAAGACGTGACATCTACCAATCCGCACTTGGCCCGCGTGGTGGATTATGGTCCACTCCCCATCACTGGGAGGAGGCTCGTATCCCAGCAGTGGGCACATTATAGGCTGATTATGCTTCTAAATGATGGATTCTATAAAAAAAAATATGCTAGGTTTAAATCATAAGAATCTGTCATTGCTGAATCATCTTAGGAAAAATTTCTTCCTTGTTGAAAGAAAAGGAAGTAAATGATAGCGTGACGGTAGATAGAATGGAAGAAGAGAACGTCTTGCGCCAACATCTATATAATATTCCCACGGGATCGACACTTCTGCGGGTGAAACCGCGGGGCGCAGCTAGTAATTAATAATGTTCTAACAACCCGCGACTTCGCGTGAAATTTCTTATTCCCCCGATCTACCCCGTCGCATCGCATCGCCTGCCCTCGCTATTACTTCGTTTTCGCTCTAGCATTCCTTCTGACTTGTTTTATTTTCACTCGGCTCCTAGGGGTCTCAGCGTGATGTTAAGTAGTCTATAGCCTTCCTTAAGAATGCGACAAAAAAAGAATGAATAATCCATACTTATTCATATTATAAATTCAAAAGTAACTCTGTCTGTCTGTCTATATGTTACCTTTTCACGCCTAAACCGCTGAACCGATTTAGATGAAAGTATGTATATAGTTTGAGTCCCGGGAAAGGACATAGGATACTTTTTATCTCGATATTCCCACGGGATCTAGACTTATGCGGGTGAAACCGCGGGGCGCAGCCAGTGATGGATAAATGCAAAAATAATTTTTCAAATCCGACTGGTAGTTCCGGAGATTAGCTCGTTCAAACAAAGAAAGTCTTCAACTTTATTGTTAGTTATACAGGGTGTTACGGAAAGGGTATATCAATACAAACGGGTTGAAGAGTGTATCGGGTCTAGAATCTCTGTACGAAATTTCAGATATTTTCTTATTTCGACATCACGGCGCTGCACTGGCGCGCGGCGGCGTGATGTGCGTGTACTAGGCGCACAGACACACTACAGATAATGAATAATGACCCTCGTAGTGCGGTGACACGTTTTTTATGATTTCAATTTAATGAACTATCGAAATAAAAAAATACTAAGCATTTTCAAAGTTACTGCTTTTGAGCTGAAATTTTGTACAGAGATTCTAGACCAGATACACTCTTCAACCCGTTTGTATGATATACCCTTTCTGTAACACCCTGTATACATACGTATTCCAAAGCCAAATACTATTTTGGTTTGTATGCAGTACTATGTAGACTATTAGATAACTGCAGCGCAAGACTTTAAATTATGTCTAAAATGTTCCTACAATTTACCAACCGTTATTGGTTGGAACTATACGACTCGTGCATCTGTAAACACGGCGCATTTTCAATAACGTAGCGAAATAGACACCCATCTGTTAGCAGCTTCCGCAAGGCTAATATTTTTTTTAAACTTGTTATTCTTCTTCGTTGTGTGAGTAAATAAGCTGAAGTGGCAGTGGGCTGGCCATGTTTGTCGAAGGACGGATGGCCAGTGAAGCAAACGAATCTTAAAGTGGAGGGTGTCCCCCTCAGCTAGATGGACTGACGACCTTCAGGAGGAATGAGAAATCTAAGTAGTATGAATATATACTTGTGGAAATGAAAGGTACTTGATAAGAGACTCTTGATAAGTTTAATTTTTTTTTAATCAAATTATCTTATTTTTAAGATTTTTTTATATAGGTAGGTCTTGACACGCTAAAAATCTCGTTAATAGAAAATGTTTTAAATATTATTTTTCCCTTTCAAATTAAAGTTAATTACTTAATTGAGGATACAGCGGGGTAATTGCGCAACACAACATTCATTGCGTTATTTACGTTGTTGAGCAGACAAATTTTTCGAATCCATGAAGCAATGGATTAGCAATATCTTTCAAAATGATTCAGATTGAGGTTGAAAGCGTGTTACGCAAATAGAGTGCCGCTATTATAACATTACTAGCTGCGCTCCGCGGTTTCACCCGCGTAAATGTCGATCCCGTGAGAATATCGGGATAAAAAGTAGCCTATATGTTAATCCAGGGTGTCAGCAACCTCCATACAAAATTTTATCAAAATTGGTCCAGCCGTTTGAGCGTGAAGAAGTAACAAACATATAAACACACACACACTCACAAACTTTCGCCTTTATAATATTAGTGTGATTATTAGCAAATCCATAGAACTTCTGATAAAGGAGGCAATTACTAAACAATACACCGCTCAACACAATCCATAATGGCTCACACACCCACACAAATCTTTCATTAACTTCCAGACTAGGCCTAGAAACAAAAGTCACCTCATATCGCCTTTAAAACGACTTTCTACGAAAATTCAAAGGTCAAACCCGTCTGAGATTGACAAGCCACGTAATGGACATTTAAACCCACCTGCTGATTGTCAATTTGTGTCCTGAAAACGTCTCCGTGCTACCCTTAGGAGGTATTTTACATTTATATTGAGTTCTTGCCTGCTGTCAGCTTTGTTAGGCAAAATGTTTACCGTGTGGGAAGGTGATTTAGGCCGTCTAGAGGCCTAGACTTTAGATCTAGGGAGTGTAATTTTTGGGGATGATTAATTTTGACCTAGCACTATAGGTACTATGTTTGGGTACTTGAATACTTTGCCCTTAACGTTGAACTGTCATAATTAAAGTCTATTTGATCCCGTGTTTGACATGAAATTTGGAGGGTGTGTTCTTTGTGAAGAGTAGGTATCCACTAAGAAAGGGTTTTTCGAAATTCCACCCCGAGGATGAATGGGGGATGGTGAAATTTCACGCGAACGAAGTCGCCGGCAGAAGCTAGTCATATTATAAAATTACAGTTCTCTGCATACTGCTGCAACATTAAAATACCTAACTTTATACTTACACCGTAACATTCTGCCCTCATAACCAACTTTGATACACATTTTTGTTTATTTTAGCCGAGTTCCTCTTTGACATACGCCAAGTGGGCAAAAAGTTTCGCTGCACGTCAAAATAACGTTGGACTAGCATTAACCCCGTTCAAACTCCATTTAATAGTAAAAACGAGAAGTTATGAGGTACCCAGTGTTCCCTTTTGTATAAATTCGTGCAACGGGTCTGAATGGAGCAGGTTTTCAAAAGTTAGTTCTGCAAATTATTAAACTACGTATTCTGATGGCAGATGGAACAATATACCTAGTTGTCTGTTATCGTTTTGAATTAATTTGCTTTATCTGAAAGGTAAAAGCAAAGATTAAGCGTTTATTTTCAGAATCTAGGTACTTCATCCCTTTTTAAAAGTAGGTAGATCTCATTTCCAGGCATCGATTCCTTAATTTTTAGGGTTCCGTACCTCAAAAGGAAAAACGGAACCCTTTTAAGATCACTTCGTTATCCGTATGTTTGTCCGTCTGTCAAGACCCTTTTTCTCATGAACGCGTGGAGTTATCAAGTTGAAATTAATATCAAATACTCAAGGCTGCAATCCCTTGAGGCAGTGAAAACATCAAACTTCTAAGTCGGTTCACTAATGTTTCACCAAAACTCCATTGACAAATTTTTAGTTTACAACCAACGTTTCGTATACTATTTATTTCACAAACAACTCATTCGACAAATGTTTTATTTTATAAACACTCACTTTACAAGCATGTATTTGGCAAATGCTTCTCTTTACAAATGTTACGGATGATATTTAATCATTTATACATTTTTCATTTAATATTTAGATTCTTTTGGAAAAATAACGTTTATACAAAATATCATTTTATAATACACTAGCGACTGCATTAAAAACTGCATTTTAAAATCCGTTGCGTAGTTTAAAAGATCTAAGCTTACAGGCAGCGGGAGTGACTCTGTTCTATACTATGTAAAGATTTTCTAAACCACTTACAAAGTGATCATAACGGTATTCTCCATTTGGGTCAAATAATTTTCAGGCAAGTGTTTTTTTCTATATAATCTAGTCGTTTCTGGCACTCGCCGGCCGCAGCCGCGGCACCGCTCGCTTCGCTCGCTCGGCTCGTGCGTAGGGGGTCACAGTTCTAACCTAACCTAACCGAAACATTTTTTTAAAATAATTAACCTAATGTAACTAGTTCGGTTCCGGGTAGCCTACTAAAAATAATCTCTTTTTTTCTTCTATTAGCGCAAGTCGTTTCTGGCACCCATATTTTGTGTAAAAGTAATTTTTTCTATATAATCTAGTCGTTTCTGGCAGTCGCCGGCCGCTGCCGCGGCACCGCTCGCTTCGCTCGCTCGGCTCGTACGTAGGGGTCACAGTTTTAACCTAACCTAACATTTTTTGTTTTTAATAATTAACCTAATCTAACTAGCTCGGTTCCGAATAGCCCACTAAAAATAATCTCTTTTTTTCTATTAGCGCAAGTCGATGAAAAAATGAGTTTCATTTTTAGGAAATTGCGTACCTAATGATAAGTCAATAATATATGTAAAACGTTTTTATTCCAAACGTTGTTTTATGAGATAAAATGAATAAAAAATGAATTGCTTGCACGTTATTAAACAAAAGTTTATCTGGTGATTATTTTGTAAAGTGAATTATTTGTCAAACTTGTTGTTGTATAATGATGAAATGACAAATCATGTTTTTGCCAATCGTTGTTTGTCAAGTAAAAATTTGTAAATTCATTTTTGGTGAACTGACAGGGCACCTAAGTCTACACAGTCACAGATACGGGCGTTTATGTTCCGTTTATGCTGAAGATTTTGACTCTCGCAAGGGAATCAAAACCTATAGGGTACTTCCCGTTGACCTAGAATTATGAAATTTGGCAAGAAGCAACGTCGTGTAGCAAAGTAAGGGAAAAAATTCTAAAGCCTTAAATAAAGGAGAATGCGTAAAACCGTCCCAGACACAAACTTTTCGTTGCCCTCATGGAGTAGTATTAATCCTAAGACAGCGTGTCTGAATTCACTTGGAGAAAAAAGATACGTGAGGAAATTAAATTCATTTAATAAAAGGACATATTTAACTTATCCTCTCAAAACTTAATAACCTGCTAATGAAACTTTTTGAAATTAATGAATCTCTAAAAACTTTTTGCCCTAATAATGATGAACTTTTTTTTAATAATTGAGCTTCTTTTTAACTTCCTTTGTAATTACAAATACCTACAAATTTGTACGGAACCTTCGGTGCGCAAGTTCGACTCGCACTTGCCCGGTTTTTTTATTACTTTTTGTTCTAAAGAACTTTCAAGGCTGGTATAGTGGTATCAAAACCAGAAAAAAAAACAAGGGCTTCTGAAAATTAATCCCTAAAAGAAGCTTGAGTCGTTCGACAACAATTATTTATGTAACCAGCCCCTTCAGCGAGCACGAAACCTTTCATTATTTTTCGTAAAACTCTAAAAGAAAGTTAATTTTTCCCTGATTCTGCATCATCATTCATCATCATTTCATAATTTGTCATGATTCCGGCTTTGGCAGCAATCGGTATAAGGTCGCTTTTTCTGCAATATTTACGGACATAATTGGGACAGAATTTTAAATTACACAAAGGGATTTTAACATCGAAGTTTGTTGTTTGTATAATTTTAAGTTAGTTACTTACGTTTTTTGAACGATGGTCCGCTGAACGATCAATTGTAAAAATGAACGGTTTGTTTTCTTCATAAATTTCCAGCCTGATGTAATTATAATCATGTTGTTGTTTTTTTTTAAGTTCTTTAAAAATAATTATGTTTATCAAAATTACGTAGATTTTAAATCCCATCTCCAAAAAAGCCAGTAAAAATACAGTATATAACCAAGCAATACCTTAAGGCCGCAGCACACTTGTAACACACGACGCCATCCCACGCTTGCTTATTGGCCAAATGACGAAAATAGCTCAACGAGATGAAAAATGTGGCTAATGAGTAAGCTTAATTGATGTCGCGTAACGCGGTGTGTTATAAGTCTGTTTCCGCCTTTACACCTACGTGGACTACTACCTTGACTACTTACCTTGTTGGAGCGACGCGGACGGCCAGTCAGGCATGGGTCGATCATAATATGTATTCATTTTGCGATAAGACCGCCCATTGTGTCACGCCTTGTATACATTTATATTCTGTAATATTTATGGTGTAAACAATAAAGAATATTCTATTCTATTATATTGTACGTAGTTACGATTTTTATTTATTTTTGTTTTTTCGAAACTTTATTTTATTTCTATATTTTGTTTCCTTTAGGTAATCTGAAGATGTCCGAAGGTGTATCCATGGCATCACAGCGGGCCCTATCAGACAACCAGTGCTGCGGCATTTATATTTGAAATATCGCAGCGTTATGCTGGGATATTTAGGAGCCTTTTTGCCTCGCACGGGTCTTTTTTTTGTTTTTGAAGTTCCCAGTAAACTGTAAAAGAGGCGTTTTAATCAAGCACTTTTTTTGAAGTGGAAACTTCTTTAAGCGCGTTGTGCATTTTTTGAGATGGGATAAAACCATTGAATTTGCGCCACTGTTACCGTAACGACACCGCTTCGGATGTGTTCGGCTGTCCTCGGGATTTCCTCGGTTTTAAGGTATATCCGATATGTTAGTGAGTGATGGCAAAGTATTCGGTTTGTTTTTAATGTAGCTTTGTTAGTTTTAAAGGCTCTTATTTTACTATTTGTATTTCCTATTTGTCTGATTCCCAAAGAAATATTATTCTTTCTTTTTTTACACTGTACCTAGGAGCTGTTACATCATACACTTCAACAAACTCCCCAGCAAGTACATTTAACAGCACCGTACAAAATATTCGAAAAGTTGAACGTAATTCACAATAGACTGAGCCTCGCAAGATTAAAAAGGTGCGCCAAAAAATGACCAAACCGACTCCCCATTGCAAGTTACCAGTGTTCACCGACTAGCCTTTGAAAACTTTTTCTGAAAACCCTATCTGACAAAGACATGTTTCAGTGTGCATTTTTGCTCGAAAAAGTGCAGCCTTGCTACTTTTGAACGAATACGTTTCAAATTTAATTGCCTTGACTTTGTGCGATCGGTTTTCCAATTTGTAGTTACGATTTTGGAGTTTTCTGAAAAGTAAGGGGAGGTTTTAACGTTTGAGAAGGTAGTTTCAAACGAAAATGTATCTAAAGAAAAAAGCTTTGATATGGTAAGGGGCTGGTTCGAGGTGGCGCGGAAAAAAAAGGGAAAAAAAAGTGGTAAGATTTTTTGTCTGCCATTAAGATTCTAACCAATGGGAACATTAAAAATAGAACTAAAGAATAACTTAACCAATAAAAGACTAAGTGCTCTCACTAACAATAATCATCTGCAGTAAGTTTTAACGTTCATTGAGAAGTGAGCAGTAAAATTCTGGGGGTCATGACGAAAACAAGGTCCTTATTTTAAACTAATTCAAACAGCGATTTTATACTTAAACTTTCATCGATTCTCTTTTCTGGTCCAGAAAATCGAGAAGACAGAACTTCCACACTATTATTTCCATTTCGTACTGAAACCGTTTTACCGATTCGGAATTGTTTCAGACGTGGACATCGCCGGAACTCTTTAGTGGCGTATCTGATGTTTTTATTCTTTTCCAGTCTTCACGGGAAATTCGGTTTCAATTTCTTCCTTTTCGCCAGACAGGTTGATTTTTTTATTTTACGCTAGCGTCTCTTTTGTTGAACTGTGTAATGCGTTCCAGCGTTTTTTGTTGTCTTGTCGTTTAGCGAGGAACTTTTAGAGGCTTTGTCGTTTTGTTACTTATTAGCTGTTTTCTGTTTGAGTTTTGAGCTTAAAATTATAATTTTTTGGTATCATTATGGTAGTATTTTTTTTCGCGTTTTGTATTTGCTAGTCAAATTTTCATTAAACGTTAGAAAATGAAGGTACAGTACGTAAACTATACTGCTATAGGTACAGATCAGACCATGGTCAGATGATGTGAGGATCAAGCATATTAGTGTCTGAGATAGTCTTTTGAGGGAGCATACAGATTTGAGTGAACCTGTTCAGTCCATACACGCAGGGTTTGTAATCGATTATTATCTCCACTTATAACTTAAGGTCGAAACTTGGTCGACTGAAAGAAAATATCAAATAAGTAGCGTTTTCTTATAAATATTAAATTCCCGCATAATGTTTCTTTTTATTTTTCAATACATTAAGTTACACTAACTATTTATACAAGCATACACCTGTCTAATAACCTTTGAAGGTATGTAACTTTAATTTCAATATTAATACATAGTTTTCCTTTGTTCGCAGGTAACCTTCACAGCGTCCTTTTCAACGGTTTATGAAGAAATTGCGAGAATATCCAGGTTTTGTATACTTTAGATTATGAACATAAATTAAAGTTTGTTACGTACATAGATACTTACGTAATATAAATAATAATATTTGCTAAAATATTCTTTGTAACTACACAGATGTCTACGGGCGAAATTAAGCATGGAATAATAAACTGAAGGGGATTTTCTCAAGGTAGAAATATACATAGTTATAGACATTATAGCTAATTTATATTTATGTCTTCTTATGTGTTAGTTACTTCCTTGTAGGGTGAGGTTTCTGACTGATAATTTCAGCACTCTAATTACGTCACTATCGATCTCAATCTGAATCATTTTGAAGGATATTGCTAATCTATTGCTTCATATGTTCGATAAGTTTGTCTGCTCAACGGCGTAAATAATGCAATGAATGTTGTGGAACTGTCAAAATGGAAGCCGTTGCTACCGTTAGTGTGTTACGCAATTGCCCCGCTGGTCATGGTCAGGTCTATACCAAAAATAAACCACCATAAATTTACAGCAGTCTCAATATAAATCTATTTAGGAAATTGTCAATAAATTCTTCGCGAATCTTCAAGTAAGTATAAGGTCTTGAGCAAAATTAATGGTTTTCATAATTCTTCGCGCCTCAGACCCTATCTTTTCTTAAGAAAGTTTTAGGACGTTTGAGCCAAAATCTCAAGACTAAATTGATAGATATTTAAAATATGAAACCTCTTTTCTTGAGGATTTTTGTCTTTTACGTTTATTTCTGTAAATGTTTGTGTCTACGATATTAATATTTTTTTCTTTATTTCTTGTATTTTATATTGGGCTCTTTTATTTAGACAGGAATTGCGAAACACTTTTTCTTTTGTACCTATGTTATTTTGAAGGTAGACAAATATTTGCTGTCTTGATTTCATTTCTTTGTCTACAAGAATCTATATTTTAGGACTTGTAAAATATGTAGGAGGAGGTGTGTCATGGTGATCAAATGGTAACGACCGTGGCTCGAGTTGTACCTAGTTCGCAGGTTCGAACCCAGACAGGCGCTTTACTTTGTATGTATTATTTTATCACCATTGCTCACAAAACGATGAAGGAAAACATCGTGAAGAAACCGGCATGTCCTAAAACCAAAAATTCGAAGACATGTGGCATATAAAAACCCGCGCTAGGCCCGCGTGGTGGATTACGGCCCACTCCCTCTCACAGAGAGGAGGTCTGTGTTCTAGCAGTGGAAAAATTATAGGCTGATTATGAAATATGTAGGATACAAAAGTAAGAGAAGTATTTCAGGAAAAAAGCGCTACACGACTGTATTTTATTTAGTTTTTGCGCCGTTTTCTGTAGTTATCTCGTGCCCTCAATGCCCAATAGGGTACGCATCAGAACAAAAAGTCGGAACGTCGAGTATTTCTCAGCATCGATCGTCGAAAGCCCGAAAACCAATCACTGCTAGTGTGAATGCGTCCTGCAATATTTCGGCTTGTTTTCTATCCCCTCCACCTGTCACTCTAGGGTTGTCGACTCGTACATTTTATTAGGGACTTCTATGTTGAAGATTCGCGTAGACTATTTTACGACGTATTCAGGGTGGCAGGGAAGTCGACGCGCAAATAGAAACCATGAATTCGGTACATGATTATAACGCAGGGGCTACTGATTTTTTGTCATGTAAGTCAAACCGTGGTAACACTAACAAGGTACTAGTGGATGCCCGCCCCTGCTACCCTGTATAGTTATAGTAAAAGTGCGAAGTGCTGCACACCCCCACCCTATTTCAAATTAAACAAATATCAACTTTATTTTAATGAAAATTAAGTTGATTTCAGAGTGACTAGCACTATTGAAAAAGTTACAAAAATGTTTGAAGTTGTAGCGTAAACTGAACTTTATTGTGTAGGAATCAAAGTTATTTTTCCATTTATTCATATTTGTTTACGTTCTTGGCAAACAAATCGCGAACGCAAATTAGGTCTCATGCAATTTATCTGCCTAGTCTTTTCCCAACCATATTGAGGTCGACTTCCAGCCTCACTGGATGCAGCTGAATAACAGTAACTTACATGGACTGTTCGACAGAGGTTTCCATATTATGTAATGGATGATCCACCCATCCATGAACCGACCGCGGCAAGAATAGCTCAAACTTCGATCGACCAGTGCGGGTATTTTCATTAAGCCACGAGACCCTTTGTCTCATGCATCACATAGAAACTATCCGTGTGCCAACGATGACGTCAAGGCAGGTAAACCAACTCACTGCCAAAAGGAAATACGAGAAATCTCTCTAACGTAGTTAACAGCCCTAAACTCCATTCCAGTCTGTCGCTCTTCGAGTTTCTTTTTTCTCTCTCACAGCATCCGCTCATTCCCCGGTCGCAATTGTCTCCTTTCAATTGCCGTTTTCGTAGGCGCAGCGATTACTATTGCTATTTTTTTTTACTGTACAGAAAAACAAAATAGTCTAGGAAAATATAGTTTCAATTGATTGGAACAGAGTTGTAAGTTTTGGTAGCATGTAAGGATAGGTATAAGTACCTACTTTATTTTAATCTTAAAAAAGGGTAATCGTGGCTTTAGGAAAATATTCTAAAATAGAATAGAACATTATTCAATAGGTACTTAACTGTCAAACAATATTCCTGTTTCAACCACAATCGGAGGGTTTTGAATTATATTCCTAATCCATTTCTTCATAGATTTAAAAAAAAAGTGGCACTCCGGGAGTGCCGACAGAAGTGAAAACTTGAACAATTATGTACGTGTGTATTTTTTGAATCGTCATATAAACAAAACACAAACAGAATACTTTAAAACCGAGTACATCCCGAGGACTGCCGAACACATGCAAAGCAGTGTCGGTTACGGCCACAGTGGCGCGAATTCAATTGTTTTTTCCCCATCTCAACAAACGCCCAACGCATCAAAAGAAGTTTTCACTTCAAAAATCGTCTGATCAACAACGTAAATAACGCAATGAACATGACTGAACTGTCAAAATGTATGTTACGCAACGTATCCCAGAACCCAATCAGTCAATGCGTCAACCAAGTTATTAGGTTATTTAAAACCGAATTTATTTTCGTTATCGTCTTCCAATAGCAACCTTATTCTATCGACCCCGACGCTAGTCAAATTCAAACAGTACAGTCTCCCGCAGACAGGCCCAACGTAACTCTACTAGATCAATTTCTATGTAGTATTCATAGAAATCGTTCTAGTAGAGACCATCGCGCCGGTCTGCGGGAGCCTTAGCGTTGTATACGGATCGCCATTGAAATGCGCGGGCTGTGACATTCTGGCTACTCGTTGGTGATTTGAATTTGGAACTAAAGTCTATCTTAACAATCTCAGGAAATAATAAAATACGATAAATTACAAACCTTAATTACTGGCTAAAATGGTAAACAATGCATTTTGAACCTTAAGAGCATGTTAGTAGGTGTCCGATTTTTTGGAAAGACATTGGGATCCCAAGCATTTGCTAAGTGTACTATAACCGTAAGTCTGCTTTTAAGTGCCGGTCAGGGGGTTGCTGCACTAATTTATTGGGAACAAGGCGGTCCAAGGCGTAAGCGATAGCGTGTAAGGTACACCTTCCTACTTATATTAAAATAAAAACGGAAAAGGAGGCGGTGTTTCATCTTACTTTTGTTTTATTTTTTTACGAGTGTGTTTAGTTAAGTTTGTGATATTCTTGTGTAAGTCCCAATAAATACTTATGACGTAAATACGTCTCTAAAATTGCTTCCATAATGTGTGGCAATTAAAAAAAAACCAGTGATAACAAAATAGGTACGTATTTACAGAATTATAATCATTACTACTTACATCTTTTCAAGTCTCTTATGGAAAAGTGCTTATGGAACAAATCTCACTTAAAGAGATACGAGTATATTAATGATTCTAATGAATATAATTCTATAGATACGTAAGTATCTATTATAGTCGCGAATCATATTTTGATGAAAATACAACCTGACACTGACCTGCAAATTGCAAAAAACGGTAGGAAATTTGAATTTCGCGGTCTACCACTGCGCATTCACCTCAATAGGATCCGAACCCGTGACTTCCTGTTTTTTTTTTGTTATCTTATAGATATTGTTCCACTGTTGAGCAAAGGCCTCCCCCAAATCCTTCCAGGAACTCTTTTCCTGCGCCACCTCGAACCAGCCCTCACAGTACGCGTCCAGGTCATCTCGCCATCTCTTTCTAGGCCGGCCTCGGCGGCGCCGACCATCTTCAGGTACCCATTGTGTTGAGATTTTTGCCCAGCGGTCATCTTGAATACGGCTGATGTGACCCGCCCAATCCCGTTTGAGCCTGGCAGCTTTCTTTCCTACATCCAGTATGTCCGTTTTGGATCGCAGCGCGTTCCGAATTCTGTCCTGTCTTTTAACACCCAAATTGCTGCGTTCCATCGCTCTTTGGCAAACTCCAAGGCGGAACTTTAGCGACTCGGTGAGCGACCAGCACCCTAATTGCGTAACACATTATCAATCTCAATCTGAATCATTTTGAAGCATATTGCTAATCCATTGCTTCATATGTTCGAAAAACTTGTCAGCTCAACAACATAAATAACGCAATGAATGTTGTTGAACTGTCAAAATGAAACCCATTCCTACTAATAGTGTGTTCCGCAATTACCCCGCTGGTCTGAGCACTGTAGGTTAGGAGTTTGCGCTTCAGGGAGAAATAAATCCTCCTATAACTTGTCCCACACACTATTCCCGACTCTGACCTGTTCCTTAAGTGGGCTTGTGCATTTATTGCCAATAAACCGGACCCACTAAGGAGAAACTATATGTACGGATTGGGCAGTTTTTCTGGCTAGTTCGGAAAGGTTAAGTGTAGTTAGATACAAGGGTACTTTGTCGTGAAATAGGGAATGTCCATGTCACAGTGTCCATTAACATCACGGATGTCCTCACAGACTGCTACAAAATTAAATCGTAAAAGAAAAACCGGCCAAGTGCGAGTCGGACTCGCACACGAAGGGTTCCGTACCACTGTACAATATTTAATACTACATATATTTAAAAAATCACGTTTGTTGTATGGGAGCCCCCCTTAATTTATTTTATTTTAATTTCATTATTTATTTTTAAAGTAAGTACAACACAGCAACTAAGTACCTATTCTGTAAATATTTCAAGCGTCTACCTGTTGCCGTTATTAATATCGAGCAAAAAACGGCAAAAAGATCACGTCTGTTGTATGGGAGCCCCCCTTAAATATTTATTTTATTCTGTTTTTAGTATTTTTTGTTATAGCGGCAACATAAATACATCATCTGTGAAAATTTTAACTGTCTTGCTATTACGGTTTATGAGATACAGCCTGGTGACAGACAGACAGACAGCCGGACAGTGGAGTCTTAGTAATAGGGTTCTGTTTTTACCCTTTGGGTACGGAACCCTAAAAAGCAGCGCTTGTCCAGTGGTAACGCCCGCGACATACCGAGTTGTAGGTCGTAGTTTCGAACCCAGACATTCGCTTTACTTTGTGTAAATTATTTCATCACCGTTGCTCTCAAAACGGTGAAGGAAAACATCGCGAGGAAACCGGCATGTCCTAGAACCAAAAATTCGAAGACGTGTGACATCTATCTATCTACATCCATCTGCCCCTTACGGCATTATAATCATAGTTTTCTGTTTTTTTTTTTTTAGTTTAAGGTGTATTTTTTTCATGTAGGTATTCCTAATACTAAAAAACACATTATTATTTCTTTCTACCAACCCACACGAGGCCCGCGTGGTGGATTACGGCCCACTCCCTCTCACCGAGCGGAACCCTGTGTCCCAGCAGTGGGAACATTATAGGGTTATTATGTAAATCCTAAGAAGCACCATTTTCTCACACTGCAACCGCAAATAACATCTAAACGAATAGAAAATAATTTTCCACTCAGCTCGTTCCTTCATCGTTTAAAAACAAAACAATTTTGACCAGCGAATACTCGATTTATTTATATTTCAAACATATGTTTTCATTCGAAAAGATAATAAAACAGGAAAATAACACAATTTATTACACAACAATGAAAAATAGCTCGCAAAAAGTAAAAGTGACTCTTATTGATCAGAATATAAGGGCTAAAATAGGACGTGTTATGTGTAATCGATAGTAAATAAAGTTTTGGGTACGCAAAACCTTTGATAAGGAAACAGTCTGCGAAATGTAAATATAATACGTAAGTAGGTATGTGTATATTCATTGAATCGGTAGCACTATTTAACCATGGAATAAAAAACAAAATTGAAAGTATAGGGTGCTCGTGGCTAGACAATAACAACCGCATAATGAGCCTATAATATTCCCACTGCTAGGACACAGGCCTTCTCTCTGTGAAAGGGAGTGGGCCGTAATCCACCACGCGGGCCCAGCTGTTAGATGTCACACATGTCATCGATTTTTTTGGTTCTGCCGGTGGACATGCCGGTTTCCTTACGATGTTTTCCTTTACCATCTTGAAAGCGGTGGTGATGAAATTAAATACACAAAGTAACGTGCCTGCCTGGGTTCGAACTCACGACCTAAAACTCGTAAGTCGGGGTTGATACCACTAGGTCACCACTGTCTACTTATAACAATGTTATTCACATAAATGTAAGAAAAAGTTTTTTACATTTCTATGGTTATTCATACCTTTGGGAAAACTTTCTGACTATTTGTAGTAACATAGCTTTATATCTACCTTCTTTGATCTATTTTCGCAAAACTAGAATTTTGTATTGTTTTAAAGAAAAAAAGAGATTCACTTTCACACTGATTTTAAGATAACGTTGAAAGCGAAACATTAAAACAAACCGGCCAAATGCGAGTCGAACCCGCACACGAAGGGCTCCGTACAACAAGGCAAAAAACACCGAAAACAACACGTGTCATGTATGGTCAGGTCTCCATACACGAAACGTGTTGTTTTCAGCGCTTTTCATTTCCTTTATTTTTTATTAACTTTATTCATTTTTTATTATTTGTTGTTATAGCGGCAATAGAAATAGGTACACACTCTGTGAAAATTTCAACTGTCTACCTATTACGGTTCATGAGAAACATCCCGCTGACATTCAGATGGCCGTACGGACGGCGGAGGCTTAGTAATAGGGTTCCGTTGTCACTCTTTGGGTACCGAACCCTAAAAACAATAACACTTAACTAAGTAGTGTTATTTACTAACTACTACTGTTCTTAATTAACAGTAATTAATTAGAAAGAATATAAAAAATAATGAGTGCCTAGAGCCGTTTTAGTAGGTACATAATTAAATGTTGTCAGGGAAAAATATAGTATAAACGTCAGCTGTTTTGATGTCGCTAAAGCATGGCTAATCATCAACAAGAATTACGAGGTGTCGTCGCACGTTTAATCCCTGGGGAAACAAAAAATACTTCTTTTTTAAGTATTGTTTTTATGCCTTTTTGTTAAGTTTGGTGACTATTGAAGAAGAAAATTAATCTATTTTAAATATTAATAGTAACAATAAATAAACAGAAGAAAATAAAAATGGAATTAAAAAAGGGAGTCAAATCGTCTACTGCAGTGGGGTGGAGGGCGATATTCCTCGGTCACCGTACAGTCTTTACACATTGGCCACTAAGGCGCTATATATAATATATTTGCCCACTCGGGGAACTTCATCATCTTCTTGAGATACTGTTACTGTCTCCGTAATTCCACAATAGCTTTCCCATAGCGTATTGCTTCAACTAGGGGTGGGTATAGAACAATCCCACCCCCGACACTGTCTCACTGAGTAGACACGGACTCCTACTCGATCTTTGCGAAATATCGTACTGGTGTTACGTGGCAAGAAAACTTTGATAGCGCGATTTAGGACGGCATTGTTCGGAAGGGTCAAGGCTTAATAAGGGTCTTGAGTTCGCTTCCCACAAATGGGAAATATTTTTGTGTTTTTTACCTCGCTGTGTTTGTTTGTGTCGGTCTTTGCCGATTATTGACTGATTGTTGCAAATGCAAGGGATTTTTCATGATATTTTTTACCGTAAATGGGATGTGTAACTTTCCCTTTAAAAGTGTGTACAAACCACATTTATTAAGTTTTTCTAGGAAAAGGTACCACTAAGTGAATATTATGATGAGTATTATAATCAAGTTTAATGTGATTCTTAATATAATGCTATAAAAAGCTGTATCAAAATTCTGAGAATCACAAAAATAAGTTCTTCAAGAGTTCCGAGGATCGAACTCACGACATTCCGCGTATAATGCTAAGGTCGCGCGTGACTGGCGCTCAAACCGGACCCTCCCTCTCTGCAAAACAAAAAAAAATGCGATTAAAAGGGGTGAACTGTATCCCCTTGCATTAAAACACAAACTTGCATTTCAAACAATAGCATACAGCATCTCGCTATTAAAGTATTCGCATCAAGTTGTATAAATAAAGTTCTCGTTCCATACATTTGGGGAGTCCGTTTCTACACAGGAAAGCAGTTTAGGACAGGCTGCTTTAATTTTGGCAATTTCCTTTCCGAGACATCGCCAAGCGGTTGGTCGACTCATCACGTGACCAGAGGGCTGGCCTATTTTTTGGCCAAAGAATCAGCATTGCCATACAACGTGGCAATGCTGCCAGCCTTTTGGGCACGATTCCCGTTGACAGTGATGCGGACGAATTTTTTGATGCCCTTTGATTATTTTCCCTCCCTTTTTATATACTTGTACATATTTCCTTTGGTAGCTTATTTAGAATGTTAGGAAAGGCATACGTTGAGGCTCTCTTACCATACCTACTCATTATTGATCTTTGGCAGTTTATATACATAAAGGCAAGTTACGAACAAAGTTTGGTCTGTTTGTTTTCTGGAGCTTATTTAGAATTAGCTGTTACTATTTAAAACATAAATATTACAGATATAAATGGAGAAATCTTAAAAGGGGAGATCAATGAGCGGTCTAATCGCTACAAGCGATCTTTTAAAGACAACCTTTGGATGGATTAAAGACTTATATATTTCTGTTTTTTATTATAGATAATAAATGTTTAAAGAAAAACCGAAAAATATAAGTCCATAAAAATAATAAAGCATAAGGCATATAAGCCCATTAAAATATTTGGCGTAATTACAGGACCCGTAGGACACAATACACAAACAAGAGTTTTGTTTTGCTATTTTTAGTTTCTTTTGTTCATGTAATTATTTTGCCCTTACTACAATTACGTTAGTCATCAGTTTGTAAAATATCAAAGTTGTATGTAATCTTTGGAAAATATAGTTGGTAGTTTTTATGTTTATTACTGTTTTTTCACACTTACAAAATATAAAAAATAACAATTACATGCCTGAAAAGATCTTACTACCCCTTGCAAATGCAACAATCAATATCGAATAAAACCACAAACAAACACAGCGACATTAAACACACAAAAATATTTGCCGACTGTAGGAAGCGAACTCGAGACCCTTACTTCAAGCCTAGTTCCTTATGCGTCTCCCGAACAATGCCGTCCTAAATCGCGCTATTAAAGTTTTCTAGCCACGTAACACCAGTACGATATTTCGCGAATGGAGTATAGGAGTCCGTGTCTACTCAGTAAGACAGTGTCGGGGGTGGGGCTGTTCAACACCCACCCCTAGTTGAAGCAATACGCTGTGGTTTTCTAGCTATTGTGGAATTATGGAGCTCTGTGAAGCTGTATCCCCCTAGTGGGCAATGTGTAGCGCCTTAGTTGGCCATTGTGAAGCGCCTTAGTTGGCCATTGTGTAATGAGTATGACTGCTTGGTGACCAGTCGACATGTGAAATAAGTCCTCAGTACGTCGGGGCATGTGAAGGAGGAATATGGCCCTCCACCCTACTGCAGTAGACGATTTGACTCCCTTTTTGCATTTTTTTTTATAGAATTTAGCCGTATATGGCATTGACTGCCACCGCGGTCAACGGACACCGCGAACAATAAATTTTCTATTATGTCTGTTGTCTGGCAGTCAACGTGTTACAACAAAAGTAGTTTTGTGATCACACTAATATTATAAATGCGGCAGTTTGTGAGTGTGCGTGTGTATGTTTATATGTTTGATACATCTTCACACTCAAACGGCTGGAACAATTTTGATAAAATTTTGTATGGAGGTAGCTGACACCCTAGATTAACATATCTACTTTTTATTCCGATATTCCTATGGGATCGACATTTACGGGGTCGAAACCACGGGGCGCAGCAATTTTCCCTCTGCAGAGCTAAGGCCGGAACATGCGGTATATATGCAGACATGCGGGCAGCAGCTAGTATCTATATAGATACTAGCTGCTGCCCGCGGTTTCACCCCCATAAGTGTCGGTCCCGTGGGAATATCGGGATAAAAACTATCCTATGTCCTTCCCCGGGAATCAATCTATCTCTCTGCCAAATTTTATCGAAATCCGTTCAGTGCTTTAGGCGTGAAAAGGTAACATACAAAAAGAAAGAGTTACTTTCGAATTTATAATTATTATTAAGTATGGATTAATAAAGATAAACAGAATACTTACATAAGTTTAGGTTATACCTACTGATTGTATAAAATTATGTGAATCGTAATTAAAGTTTGTCACTTATCATCTGCTTAATATACCTTTCAAAGGCATAAGAAGTTATGGAAATTATAAGCTCTTCTATAATATTACTGCTTTGATAGCCTGGCTACTACAGTTAAAAAATAAAATTGCTTAAGAATGAATGAATGAATGAATTGCACCGACCCCAGCATGGTTTGACCAGACACGATTTATCGAATGGACTCCAAGATTCGCACTAGCCCTTGTAGCCTCATGTTTCATGGTGCTACGAGTACATAGGCTATTTAAAAAATAAAACTGCATCATTATTCATTTTGAGCAGTGTTGGCTCAGTGGTGACGGCCACGACTTACGACTTGTAGGTCGTAGGTTCGAACCCAGACAGGCGTTTTAATTTGTGTACCTGAATAATTTCATCACCACTGCTCTCAAAATGGCGAAGGAAAACATCGTGAGGAAACTGGCATGTTCTACAACCAAAAATTCAAAGACATGTGACATCTACCAACCTGCACTGGGCCCGCGTGGTAGATTACGGCCCACTCCCTCTAATAGAGAGGAGGCCTGTGTCCCAGCAGTGGGAACGTTATAGACTGATTATGTATATGTGTCGTATTATTTAACTTACGGGGACGTGTTATTCGATGTTACACGTTTCTAAGTCACGTAACTCACTCTTCATTTAAATATTCAACCGTTTAGGCTTTCTAAAAAAACTCTTTTTACTGATTAGCTATAATGAAAAACCCAAGAATGAAAGAAATTACTTCATTGTGAAGAATGGTAGAGTTAAAATAAAAGTCCGGTATATATACGGTACTGTCGCTACATTTGAAATACTGGCATTCAGCTGCATCCGGTTAGACTGGTAGCCAACCCCAACATACCTAGTTGGGAAAAAATTAGGCAGATGATGGTAGAGTGAAAATAAATTGATCACTTACCTTTATCATAAAAAACATCCTATCCTACTATCACACTAATATTATTATATATAAGTATGCGAATGTTTGTGCGGATGGATGTACGGATATTTGTTACTATTTCACGCAAAAACTTCTGAACAGATTTTGATGAAACTTTACAATAATATAGCTTATACATCAGAATAATACATAGGATACTTTTTATCTCGATATTCCTGCGAGATCGACACTTATGTAGGTGAAACCGCGGGGCACTGCTAGTAATTTCTATGGTAGAGTGGCGATTTAAAAAAAAAAAGTATCGAACAGCAAGTATTATGTAGAGAAATATGCAGATATCAACATGATAATATACATTGGTAACGTTTTATCTTATCAATGTCTAAATCAAGTTATTGTTATCAATTTGCATTACAATGCCAAGTGAGTCACTCCACCCTTGAATCCTGTCTACCTCCCTTTGCCACTATCAGAATGATAAAGATTCTAAAAGAAACACAGTTTGTTATCATTTTGTATTCGTTAATAAGGAATAACATGAAGTACTTATTTGATATTCTATGATACAATATTTTTTATTGAATAAATAAGAATTAATCAGATTTTACTACGTAGAAAGAAAACGATTTTCGTTTACAGCAAAACAATCCCATTGTCTTTCATATAAAAGTATATTTTGTATTGTAAATACCTATGTAAATAGGTCAGTTCATTGATGCGTAGTTATACACTCTGATAAGAGATGGCAGCACTGTGGCTAGTTGTTAGCTCTTTAGGTATTTCGATTGCCATCCTTCTCGCAATCGGGCCGAACCGTATATGACCATCCCTGTCCCTCAGAAAAATATTCACAAATCTTCGAAATTTATAACTTTTCAATATTGCAAAAGATTCTAAGTCCATTCCAGTGTTTAAGAAAATACAATTTTATGGATATTTATGAATGATTTAGTCAGAAATTGAAAAAGTCCTACATCGCGCTATCAAAGTTTTCTTGTCGATTCGCGCGACTACACTATTTCGCGTCATTGAAACGGGAGGTCCGTTTCTACACAGTAAGACAGTGGTCAGGGGTAGGGCTGTTCTAATTCTATCCCTGGTGTTGAAGCAATATGCTATGAACGGAAAGCTATTGTGGATAATGTAGTGCAGCCGAGTCTGCATCTTGTGTCTCGACGGTCAGTCGAGTGGTATTGCCCATGGAATATGGTGCACGGTTAGCCCATTGTGTGGCACGAATACGGCATGGCGCCGTCCGGTGGCTTCGGCCTAATGTGAAAGGTCCTTGTGACCAGTTGAAGAGTTTCCAGTAAACGGTACTCACTGTAACACGGAGGAATATTGGTCCTCAACCCCACTGATGTAGAAAATTTGACTTCCTTTTATGTACTTATTTCAGTTCAGTAATAAAGCATTTCAATATTGTTTAGATATTTTTTTTTATTTTTCTTAGCAAGTTGTGCTAGTGATAGTTTTGTATTATCTATACTTATAATAAATCTGTAGAGAGGTCAATTCTGTACATGAAATATATTTTCAAAATAACTATCAGGGGGTGATTAGTGATCGATACTGATGCCAAAAATGCAATCAGTAAAATTATTGTCTGTCTGTCTGTCTGTCTGTCTGTCTGTCTGTCTGTCGGTCTGTATGTTCCTTATAGAAACAAAAATTACTGGACGGATTTTAACGAAACTTGGTACAATTATTCTTCATACTCCTGGGCAGGTTATAGTATACTTTTCATCACGCTACAATCAATAGGAGCAGAGTAGTGAAGGGAAATGTTGGTAAAACGGGAGAAGTTACTCCATTTTTTAAGCTTCCGTCGCGTGTGCAGCCTTAATGGTTAAAGTTACATAGAAATCATGTATGACGGAAATATTCTAGATAAAATTGTCTAAAAAATATCCCGCAACAGCATATGTCTATCTTTTATGGTTGACTCACAATAACACGTGTAACTCCTGATAGCTTAGCAGTTCGGAGCATTCTGATTATATTTGTTTACTCTTACGTTTATAATACTCTCACTCATCCCTAATTTAAAAAAGTTAACATTATTACCTATTCAATAAAAAAAGAATCATAGAAATCGGTATAGAAACACCAAACTTATACATGAAATAAGCCATCGCGCCGTCACACGTCTGAATCATGCTATAAGGATTATATTTGTGTAACGGTTGCCGCGCTCGACACTGGTCGCGGTAGTGTATAAAAAGGCGGGAGGTCCGAGAGCGTCAGAGCGAGCTTCATTCAATATTTGGCTGTTGATGCGTTCAGAGCATTCGACCTTATTGACAGACAATAATTGATATTGAGAAACCGTGCTTATCAGCGCGACTTTTAGTCTTTAAATAGTTTATTTGAATTTCTTTTGTTGTTATTTTGTAAAATAGGTATGAGTTGTTTTGGTAGTGCTTAAATATTCGTTCAAATTAAAAATTATTAAGCGTAGGTACTTTTATTAATTAAAGTAGGTAGTTATAGGTATTTATTTTGAAATTTTACACAATGGTTCCCTTTATAATGTAGACAAGGAATTAGGAAGGATTTTTTTAAATTCAACCCCTAAGGGAGTTAAATAGGGGATGAAAGTTTGTATGAAAGTCCGTCAGTTTTAAAGTTAGGATCTTCAAATTTTGTGTTTAGGCTGACGACTAAAAATTAATTTATACGTGTCTCAGCGTTTTTGATAATTCCAACCCCAAAGGGTTAAAAAGGGGGATAAAGTTGTGTATGAAAGTCCGTCAGTTTAAAAGTTAGGGTCTTCAAATTTTGTATTTAGGCTAACGATTGAAAATTAATTTATACGTGTCTCAGCGTTTTTGATAATTTCTCCCCCAAAGGAGGATGAACGAACTGACTGAAATATCAACGCACAGTCTAAACTGCTGGTCCTAGG
The DNA here is from genome assembly GCA_945859645.1 of Amphipoea oculea. NCBI lineage: Eukaryota > Metazoa > Arthropoda > Insecta > Lepidoptera > Noctuidae > Amphipoea > Amphipoea oculea. The sequence goes on along the minus strand of OX243865.1, from coordinate 16,219,579 downwards.
GACATGAGTTTTGGAGGTTGTGTTTTTCGTGCAGAGTAGGTATCGAATAAGAAGGGGTTTTTGGAAATTCAACCTTTAAGAGGGTGAAAAGGGGGGATTTTGTTTGTATGAAAAATCTTATTTATTGAGTTAATAACCTTGAAACTTGGCACGAATACTTATCTAAGTAAATTATGAAATTTGGAATTTTTCGTTTTTCTAAAATACCCCCTAAAGAGGTAATGGGGGGGTGTTAAAATAAGTATGGAAGAATTTTAACGCCCTGTCCGATTAATTTGGAACTCAGTATTTATACTAAGGACTAAAAATAATTAATAACGTGTATCAGGGTTTTTCGAAAATCTACCCCTAACTGTATGAAAAGAGGTAGTTAATTTTAAAGGGGAGGATTTTACTGCGTGGCTTGATTAGCTCGAAAATTGGTATAAATAAACTTTGAGTCAAGTTATGAACACATATTAAACGATTTTTCAAAATTCTACTCCTGTGGGGGTGAAAAGCGGGGATAGTTTCTTTGAAAAATCTGATTCCTTTGTTCTATAAACTTAAAAATTGGCCCGAATACTTATTTATTTAAGTTAATTATAAAGATCATACCAACATTCATTTTCAAAACTTTTAGAGGAAAGTACGAATTTCACGCGGACGAAGTCGCGGGCAGAAGCTAGTCCATACTAATATTATAAATGCGAAAGTGTGTTTGTCTGTCTGTTACCTCTTAACGCTTAAACCGCTGAACCGATTTAGATGAAATTTGGTATAGAGATAGTTTGAGTCCCGGGAAAGGACATAGGATAGTTTTAATCTCGATATTCTTATGAGATTGAAACTTATGCGGGTGAAACCGCGGGGCGCTGCTAGTAAGATTATATTGTAGACATGATATATGTATTATTTTAAGAGTTCATCACCTACAAGTTTTTGATAATCATCATAACGTAGCGTCACCTTTGAAGAAGGATAAGTAGAGGCATATAAATAAAAATTGAAATACATCGGCAGTACCAGGAAAACATAACATAAAAGCAGAAAGCCAACAAAGAACCCGTCAGTTAATTTTATTATGACACTGATACTTAACAAGATAATCTTGAAAGTACCAGGATAGCAGATGAGTGAGATGTCCATGGTATTACATGACATGTTTAACTCGTCATGTTACGCATACCAATAGAATCTAATTTCCTTAGGAGGTATCCAATTTGCGATGACCGAATGGTTGGCATCAGTCGCTGGTAATAGACTCGACCTTCGATACTGAGGTCTTATTCAAATTGACTTCTTGTTTTTATTAAAGGATGTTTTTATAGTAGGTTTGAAGATTAAATAAGATGGTGAGGACTTGTGAATAAGGATTCTGTTAGACTTCAAAAGTGATCTAGTATCGGTCAAATAGGTATTAGTTGAGGTAGGTAGATCATCTCATTCCTTCTTTTAGGTTATTGTCAGTGTTGTATTTTCTGTAGTAGCAAATTGTAGCACATGAATATGTATGTGATATTGTGACTTCAAATCCCCGATGTCGCAATTTTATTTATGGATTTTTTTCGTTTTAACGTTTTCATTTTGTAGCATCGCCTTTGCTTAATTATGTATTACAGCTACTTCTTGTGAGGTTAGTTATGAATATCTACACTTCCTCGTTGGTTTGGTTCAAGGGTTGCATGCGCTGAGCAAGAGGTCCCGGGTTCGATTCCTAGGTCAGGCAAACTGCAAACAAGCAGGTTATTGAGTTTTTTATCTGGAATTTCTCAGCTCCAGCCCGGAGTTTGGATTTGTCGATGGCAATATTGGCAATAGACTCGCCCTCTACAAGATGGGACTTAGATATAACTGGCGAAATGAGGGTGTTCTACGGTACACCTCCTGCCAAAATCTTCAAGGAAAACTTTTAGATGTTATGTTTATCTTGATTGGAATGCAACTACAGGGAATGAAGACCTAATATGATGAATGTTTAATACAAACAGCACATCTTTACTAAAAATAAAGCTGAAGACTGTTTGTTTGTTTATACGTGCTCATCTCTAGAACTACATGTCGGATTCGTAAAATATCTTCTTGTATTGTAAATAACACAACACAAAAAAAATCCATACTAATATTATAAATTCGAATGTAACTCTGTCTGTAGGCGTGAAAAGGTAACATACAGACAGATAGAGTTACTTTCAAATTTATAATATTACTAGCTGCGCCCCGCGGTTTCACCCGCATAAGTCTCGATCCCGTGGGAAAATCGGGATAAAAAGTATCTTTTGTCCTTTCCCGGGACTCAAACTATCACTATACCAAATTTTATCTACATCGGTTTAGCGGTTTAGGCGTGAAAAGGTAACATACAGACCGACAGACAGACAGATAGACAGACAGAGTTATTTTCGAATTTTTAATATGTAAGTAAGTAAGTATTAGTAAGTATGGATTAACACAACTAGGTATATTTATGTCAAAACAAAAAATTTCACGCGGAAGAAGTCGCGGGCAGAAGCTAGTAAAACATAAAACACAATATTACATAACTTTCGAATCAGTTTCTCTTAACAACGGATCTGTCCTTGTAACATCGAATTGCTAACCTTGCCCGTAAAATCGCGGTCAATATCAACCGTCATTGATTGGGTGAAAAAAACATTCTCGAAAGCAGACTCGTTAAAACCAGTTTAAGTCAGGTCTGGTGGGTTTTTGAATAATGGGACAAAGTCCCATTATTTATATTGTTTGAGTTAAAGGTTTTTTTTATGTAGGGACGAAGCCAAAGTGAGCCCCAAATATTAGGTCCTTACATATGAAATTGGCGTTTTTCGTACTGGCCACTTTAATCACGAATTTCTCCTCTTTGGTAAGGAATTCCAAATTCAAATTTGTACAGCTATTTACTCATGTATTTGTGCTTCGATGACCGTCATTCATTTGTTTTTTTTCTTCTGTTTTTTCTGTTTGCGTCACTCATTTTACAAAATGGAAAATTTAAAATATCGCATTATTTACGAGTACGAGTTCCGCCGTGGCACTAGTGCTGCGGAAACGACTCGAAGGGTGAATGATGTGTATGGCGGTCATGTTGCAAAAGAAAACACAGTTCGTTTTTGGTTCCAACGTTTTCGTTCTGGAAATTTCGACCTGCAGAACAAGCCCCGTGGACGGCCTGAGACCCAAGTTGATAATGGAGAATTGAAGGCTATTGTGGAAGCGGACCCATCGCAAACCACGTCCGAGCTAGCTGCAGGCTTCGATGTTAGTGATAAAACTGTTTTAATTCACTTGAAGCGAATTGGGAAGATTAAAAAGCTTGAAAGCACGACAACGCCAGACCACACACTGCGCAACAGACGGCTACCAAATTAGAAGAGCTTGAATTGGAATGTCTTAGACATCCTCCGTACTCCCCGGACCTTGCTCCAACAGATTACCATTTTTTTCGCAATTTGGATAACTTTTTGCAAGGGAAAAAATTCAACTCCGATGGGGCAGTCCAAATCGCCTTCAAAGATTTTATTGATTCCCGTCCGACTGGTTTTTTTAGTAAAGGGATCAATGAACTACCTATAAGATGGCAAAAGTGCATTGAAAACAATGGTTCATACTTTGATTAATTAAATATATTATATTAAAAAATATTCGACTTTTTGTTCCTTCCATACAAAACGCCAATTTCATATGTAAGGACCTAATAATATCCCCCTTACTAATAAACGTTGTATAGCGTCTGTATAGTTACATAACGCTTTGTCTTCTTCTTTCGAAAGTCAAATTACTGACGACTGAAAGAGAGAAATCGGTGTGCAATTATTCATCCATACTTATCTATACTTAATATTATAAATTCGAAAGTAACTCTGTCTGTATGTTACCTTTTCACACCTAAACCACTGAACCGATTTAAATAAAATTTGGTATAGATATAGTTTGAGTCCCGGGAAAGGACATGGGATAGTTTTTATCCCGATATTCCCACGGGATCGAAACTTATGCGTGTGAAACCGCGGGGCGCAGCTAGTCTGATATAATATGTTTATTAGTAAGGGTAACATAGCATCACGACTCTAATCTCTCCTCAGAGATAGACAGAGGTATAGGTTACGGTATAGTAGATTGTCATTTTGCCAGTCATGTTTAAATCCCATGTAAAAAGGGGTGAGCCCATTGTCATTTACCGGGAAAACTTACTTTCTTTGGGAACTGAATTCAGCACCCTAATTGCGTAGGTAACACACTATCAATCGGAATCTGAATTATTTTGAAGCAAATTGCTAATCTATTGCTTCAAAGGTTGGAAAAATTTGTCTGCTCATCACGTAAATAACGCAATGAATGTTGCTAAACTGTTAAAATGAAACCGATTCCGATTGATAATGTGTTACGAAATTGCCCCGCTGGACCCAATGCTCCGCAGTTGCGCTTGCAACAACTTATAGGTATAATAATAATCCCCTGACCGATTTCGGTCACGGGGGCCAAACTCAACGAAGATTAGCCAGGTTTGCAGGAGATATTATAGTGCACAAGTATGCGCACAAACACAGGTGCACTCTCAGTTCCTTTACTCTCATAGTCCGATGGGACGGCAATCCGACACGACCATGGAGAGATCAAGAGCAGGACCAACGGCTTAACGTGCTTTCCGATGCACGGGGGGGGGGGGGGTATCACACCGCCAACTTCCAAACTCCGGGCTGTTACTGAGAAATTCCTGATGGAAAAATCCAATAACACTTTGCCCGACCTGGGCATCGAACCCAGGACCCTTTGCACAGTAGTCGCGCTTGCGACCACGAAACCAACGGGACATTCAACTTATAGGTATTAGACCAATGAAGCAATAGCTACTTAAATATTGTTTGTGCTAATTATGCCCAAAAGTATTATAGGTATTAGGTACCTATACCTCCCCAAAATGGGGAGTTTACATAGTAGGTATTATTTTGTTACAACAGTGTGACCAATGATGGAATGCGTTCTTGACACCCGTCAGTTTCATACAAACGAATAGGTACGTGTTTTGCGAATTTGATCTTTATTAGTTACTAGAATTGTCGCACTTACAGGATGTAAGGAACGCATTCTCTAGACAGCCGGACTAATACTAAGTTGATACTTTATTTCTTTAGATAGACGCTTGGTAGGTATATAATATAAGGCCCGGCCGCGCTAAATTTGCCAAAGATGTAAACAAAAATGGCCGCTCGAAATTGAATAAAATCGATATACAAGAACATTTATTTTAGGTAATATTTGTTTTCGTTTAAATCTCCGAGCAAACTAGACGTTTTATATCTTATAATGGCCGGACCTTAAGTATTTATTTCGAAAATTCCCAAAAAAAACTGTCATAAATTCTGTTTACAAAATAACAGCACAGTAAATATGTTTACTGTGATAACAGTGACCCACTAACCAGTTAAAAACTCGTTCCCGATAAAGTACAATGTCTACATTGAACTGCCATTAAGATAATAAATACTTACCAATTGTCCTTGAAACCTTTGATAACAACACAAAAAGTAAACACATTTTATATTCTTTATTTTTGTCAATTATAGTAATGTCGAGAGTTCCGAAGTGTTCTCTAATTCTCTCTCAAGAATTAGAATTTTCATTCGACTACCATGTTATCAACTACATACTCTGGAATAGACTAAGATAAGACGCGAGGAATTGCGTAACACACTAACAGTAGGAATGACTTTCATTTTGACACTTCAACAACATTCATTGCGTTATTTAAGTTGTCAAGCAGACCAATTTTTCGAACATATGAAGCAATGTATTAGCAATATCCTTCAAAATGATTCGAATTCTGATTGATAGTTTGTAACGTAGTAATGATGAAGCTCTGGGACTATTTGATGTGACAGAATATGAACATTTTGCATTGAATGACCTACTCACCCTTAATTACTGGGCACCATTGTATACCTACGTGGAAAGATTAAGGGTCAGGACACATTGATCGACGGCGTTCGACGGTTTGTCCATACAAAAAGAGAGCAAACTATGGAACGACGTACGCATCCTTTGCATCGACGCGACGAACGCACTCCGACAAAGGCAAAGTGCGAAAGGCCGTCGATCAATGTCTCCTGACCCTAATCAGAACAGACTGATAGATTCGTTTTATGTGTATTCAGATTGATCTCTGTTTAGTTTCACCGATTTTATTCTGATAATCTATCTGCCGTCGTACGTGTCGTAGACTCACGTGATACGGATTTCCGTAAGGGATCTACACTTTTAAGTCCGTCAACAAAGATACGGGCCCGCCAAATAGTAGTTCGAAACTTCGGGATGAACCCTACTTTCGATTAATTAACTTTTTCGGACGAGCAAAAATACATCGGGAGTAGAGACAACTTTCAAATCGTGGTGTCAATCATTCTTAGGTCGGGCCCCAAACTAATCTTATATCCGTAGGTGATGCGGAATAGGAATCGCCCTTCGGCCGCAACTACAGATTTCGTGCTTAGGGAGTAGACCTCCAGGGCTGAAGGTAGAACCTTCGATCAGTTGTCAGACTTCCAACCAAACTTCCCAAAAAAATAAAATTGTCCTTCTTATCGCTCTGGTTTTTTAAAGTCTTCTTTCTTTGTCCAGGCGGTTTTCCTTTGGAATGTGCTCCCTCAGAATATCAGGACGGTAACCAATCAGTTCACATTTAAAGTGAAAGCTCGAGAACACATACCTACACAAGAAGTTGGCAGATTCGTCTCAGAATTAAGTTGTTGTAGGGTTTCTTATCTATGTCTCATAACTATTTTTTTATCTATATATATTGTAGTACCTGTGATGTACTATTAAATGTAGCACTCAACTCACTGGTAACACTGGAGCTGTCACTTACTTTAGCCGTTGGCGAGAGGACGTTCCCTTTGGGTGGTTGTGTATACTTACTGATAATTCGGCCGTTTTATTCCTAAACCCTAAGTCCCTAATGGTAGATTACAGTGAACACCACATTGGCGACGAGTAAAAGCGCAGTAAGTAAAGTAATCGCTCAAATTACGAAAAAAAAAAGACGAAATTAGTGACCATGATCTAAGCGAAAATCACTAAACGTGTTTGCTATACTTAATTTCGATTTACATTCATGTGTGTATTTACTTACCTACCTATCTATGCACAAGCTGCGTTGGTAACCAGCTGAGACGAGAATGTGCTGCATAGATCGATGAAATGAGTCACTAAATACATCAATCAACTCGTAAATCAACTGGTTACGATATCTTAATTAATATATACCTAAATACCCACATCAAATATGTATTGTTGACTGAATCCGTATGTAAATAGTATAATACCTTCGGAAAATATTATTCAATCAAATAATGAAATGTTCCAACGAAAATAATAATTTACCCACAAAATTTTACTTTTGTTTCGTATGCATCTTATGCTACTTATTACCTTCAATGTCTTGTTATGTACTTCAAATTATTGCTGTCTTCTTTTAATATTTGTGTGGGTCCATACCTGCTCTTGAATGTCACCATTACACGTAGTGAAAATATTTCTCATTAAGTGGAATTTGTAGTAAATTTCATTTGAGTAAATAAAGATTTTCTAACTACAAATATCGTCTATACAACATTATTTTTAGTATATGCGAAACCTGAATATAGTTTGTTCAGAATAAGTAACTGAATCGATTCCAATAATTTTTACCCCATGTTATATTTTGGCCCAAAAATATTTAAAAAAGGTTAATAGTTGGACACCCCGAGGAGCGACTAAGTAGGTAGTTATCTACCATACGCGCACAATGGCACGGCGCAGGCGCACAGCGAGCGGGGCGACCGGGGCGGGGGTGCAGCAACCTCAGTCGCCCGGGTACTTCAGGTTGGCGCGCACGTGTCGCGTGGGTCCAACTGCATAATCGCGAGCGCGCGGCCGCCGCGCCGCGCGCTGCGGGCCTTACAGTGTTGTGTTTCGGTTGATCGTGTACTTACCTATCGTATGTAAAAAGTGTCGTGTAACCATGACTTTCTCATACACAAACGTCCAGTACACAGAAACAACGATAACAGTGATAACGTTTCCCTGGCAGTGCGGCGGTACGAGGAGCAATCAGAGTATCGTGGAACACAATGCTTTGCCGTGATGATTAACATTTTTAAACACGCCAAGATGGTTAATTGTAGAAAGTTATTATTTGTACCTAGAGCCTGCTGTGGTTAAGTAATGCGATGTTTAACACTTTTCATCCATTTTGAACTTGTGGTTGACATAAGGTGCAACAAATCGCATTGACTACATTGTATCACTTACGGCTTACGAATAAGTAATTACTTATTCGTAGCTTACGGCTGCATTTATTTACGAATAAAGTACATTATAATAACTACCTACACTTGACCATTACGACAGTCCAAAGCCCGCAAGTGTGATGGAAAATGTTATCACCAGTTAATTACAATACAATCGCCGCGCCGCCGTACCGAACGGCACGCGGTGGGGGAGACCATGTTTTTGGACGGACAAACAGGTAACATAACAAGCTTATAACTTGGTGATTATTCATGATACAGTTTTGAAATTTTGTACATAGATTCTTTACATAAAAATACTAGACACGTGTTTCGGGTTTCGCATATACTAAAAATAATGTTGTATATGTACCAGTTTTAACAAAAGTTCCACTTCGGTAAAATCGAAGTAAAGGGAACAATTATTATCTTACTATTAAAACTAGTGTTATAAAAAATGTTCCAACGGAAATTTCGTAATATATCAGTTTTAACAAAAGTTTCACTTCGATAAAATCGAAGTAAAGTAACTAGTGTCATAAAATCTGAAAAGGTTAATGATTGAACTAATTTTAGTGAAATCAAATGCATTTTGCACTGGCAATTGCAATCAACAAAAGAATTCATAGAATTCATTACAGCTTGACTAAACTTAAGAAATAATATTTTCAACAGCAAGAGTAAAAAATAAAAAATAAATCGTAGCAGAAGCAAACTTCCAAAGATCTGCAGAACGGCATTCGAACAAGTTCAACAATAGCCAGAGCACAAGTGAAACAAGTTGAAAACGAAAACAATGTTATAATATTTGATATATTCGATAAATTATTGAATCTAATTCAAGTAAGCAGGCTGATACCTTCGGTTAGATTAGTCTTTAAAAACAGTGCCAGTTAACGCTTACCAATACAAATGTTCCATTGTTGTGTAGTTGGTCGATTGTAATAAAAATACCTACATAATGTTCTACTAATACCGCACACTCAGAGTAAGCGATCGTAAACCAGCTGATGGATTTAAATATGAACATTTTATGAGTAAATGTTAAATACCAACTGTTTATGTAAAATAATTTCATAGTATGTATGCTTCTTTAAATTTATTGACTTAATTATTCTGCTTAATATAATACAGCTTGATTGGATTTTTCTACGGCTTTCTGCTATTATAATGTTGAAAGACAAAAGAAAGAAAATACATTTATTTAGCACAAACTAAAAGACACACAATACACCAGATACATACATAAGATAAAAACAAAAATAAAAAATATAGGTCAAATAAACAGTAGGTATAAAGTCCGATGTAAAAAGAAAAAAAAAAATAAGCAGGAAAGTGCGCCTCACAGCTCAGTTCAGCAAAAATGCCAGACAACTAGTGCCTGACGCTAGTTTTCAACTGGACCTGGTGTGTGAGGTGACGGATGTAAATCAGTTTTATACTGCAACGTGAAGTGTGTATGCATACTTAAATAAAAAATAAAATACGAATAGGTATAAATAGTATGATATTGAGTAACATTGCAAAAATAAACAAAAAATACTGATAAATAAATAAGTGAGATGGCCGCTTGATAGAACTTCGCAAATAAAGAAACTCTTCGAAACGAGTCAGAATTGAATGTGAATTACCAACTACACAACAACAAAAAATACTGCCTGTAAGCGTTAGCCAAGTCGGGAACGAATCACAGTGTATGCAATCAATGGGTGAAAACTCATCAAGTACATACATTGGATAACCGACCAGTGTATGCAATCAATGGGTGAAAACTCATCAAGTACATACATTGGTATAAAACTATACTAGTTATGCAATCAATGGGTGAAAACTCATCAAGTACATACATTGGTATAAAACTATACTAGTTATGCAATCAATGAGTGAAAACTCATCAAGCACATACATTGGTATAAAACTATACTAGTTATGCAATCAATGGGTGAAAACTCATCAAGTACATACATTGGTATAAAACTATACTAGTTATGCAATCAATGAGTGAAAACTCATCAAGTACATACATTGGTATAAAACTATACTAGTTATGCAATCAATGGGTGAAAACTCATCAAGTACATACATTGGTGTAACCGACCAGTATATGCAATCAATGGGTGAAAACTCATCAAGTACATACATTGGTGTAACCGACCAGTATATGCAATCAATGGGTGAAAACTCATCAAGTACATACATTGGATAACCGACTAGTATATGCAATCAATGGGTGAAAACTCATCAAATACTGTATACATTTGTATAACCGACCAGTATATGCAATGTAACAAAATAAATCAGGGTTAGTCCCGGTCCTATACTTTTAGTTTGCTTAGATGCAGAGTTACTTGTAATACGCAAACACATACAAGTACATAATTTTATTAATATCCAAAATAGTATCTAACAACGTGTGAAACGTGTGTGTGTACAGACTTGAAAACGAAATGAATTTCGTTCCGTTACCACTAATGTTATACTTAGTTCAAAAAATTTGTAATGATACTAAAAAATATAACGTTAAAATATATATATATATATTTGTGTGTGGTGAGGCACAAATAGTCAGCAGTTAGTGCTGACATCAAGTGTGAATTATCAAAATGATGCCAAAAATATGCTAATATTTAGCAGCGTGATAAAATAAGATGGCGTGATAAAACAAGTTCGCGTGATAAATCGTTTCAAGTCCCTGCCTAAAGCACTGCAGATGAAGGGCAAATAAAATAATACCTCTAACGTCTCGCAAATATATTTATTATTCACAACAAAGTTTGCCAAGTTTAATGATGTTCAATAAGATACCACAATTGATAAAATGACTCTTTCAGTTAGTCAGCCTAATAGCAAGCCTTTGGAACCAAAGCTAAATAAGAAATTAGGCGGACTTATACATAACTGAACCTGTAAATAAACCATCTTCTTAGATTTTATTATTGTTATTAGTTATTCAGATAACAGAGATCCATTGGGTTAGTAACAATAGTCTTAACCTATTTAGTACTTAACTAATAACACCGACGATTTCTCCGATGGTACCGGTTCTAAAGCCTGATGATGATATTCGTACTTGTTGGTATAATTAGATATACGTACTGCCAATAAAGCATTATTACCTGAGATAATATCAATCAAAAGATCTCAGTGAGCTGATCATTTTCCGTTATGGTTATTGTCATGCTCACTCTGCGTTCGCATGACAATAGTAGATGACGTCTTAATTGTGTTGGATGTGATAAAAAGGACATGATGCCAGGTGCTTAAAAAAAAAACGTATTATTAAAAGAGCTCGAAGGCAACATGGTTTACTAAACAAAAAAAAAAAAAAAAAATGTTTATCTAAAAGCTATTTATTTTCTGGGTTACTAGCTTTCATCATCAAGCATTAAACCACTTGACAAATACATCAAAGCAATTGAGACATGTAGACTACCGGAAACCATCGAATAAATTCAAAAAAAAAAAAAAGGAAAAAGACAAATCAAATCAAATTATTTATTTGCTAGAATGCAGGTTAGCATACAAATAAGGTCGTGAAGAATTAAAGTTGAGCCATACATTCTGCCTAAGATGCGACATGCAAAATTTAAATGAATGAATACGATGCTTTAATTAATAATAGATAAGAATATTTTAAACACAATTATCAGATAAAAATAAAATAACAGTTCAATACAATCAATAAATACATAATAGTCAAAATAAGACCAAAATGTCAAAATACACCTAAAATGTCAAGTACAATATTTAAATCTTGAAAATATTCAAAATTCAATTGATTTAATTAAACAAATTTCATGGTCTATAATAATCGGTCATTTAGAAAATAATTAATGGAGTAATACCATTTTTCCCCTAGAAAAGCCTTAAGTTTGTGTTTGAAATATTGAAATGTGTCATTTTTAAATATTTCGGTAATTTATTAAACATGATTGGTCCCATACAAATGACACTTTTTCTTAATCGTGCAGTTTTGTAGCCACCGACATTAAAAAGTTTTTATATTGGTTTCTCACGGGGCTTTTTCTGGTGTCCGAGACCTTGGTAAATAAGTTCGCATTTGTTTTAACAAATATTGCCATTTCCATAATAAACAATGACGGACTCTAGACGTTATATTTGACACGAAATCACGGTTTCGCACGCAAATCAAGTGATGAATCCTTAGATTACAAACATATAATTAATCTGTCAAGCTCCTGTTAATGAGACACAACTGATTTTCTATTGTTTCGTCGGCGATAGGCGACGCGCGGAGCTTGACCGGTTAAAAAGTCATTTAACTCATTTAAGAAAACAGGTACCTATCAGAAGCAGCTCATGAAGGGCAACGCCAACCAAGCACTGTCAACATGAAGGATAGGTTACGCACTAAGGTCTGGTGGCCGAAAATAATCAATGACGGCGAAATCTTTCCGTGATCATTAATAATATTATTGTAATCGATCCAAAGAGATTGAAATCATGGAATCTACCTGTACGCAAGACACAAATGGATTAACAGATCTCAAAAATAGCTACGAAATTCAAAACTTAGTGACAACACAATTCAACAAAAAATAAGGAAAAGGAAATAAAGAAGGAAGGAAAGGAAGGAAGGTAAATGGAAAGTTAAAGATAACGAAAATTCAGATATGGGAGTTTAGTATAAATGCTATTACTATATTGTACTTAAAAATGTAAATGTGAGGACTTGGTAGGCCTGGTAGACTTTAGATCGGTAGACATTTTATTTCATCAAGTACCTCGTACCTACTTGTTGATAGGCCTACGCTGTCCTCATACCTATTGTAATTTGAAAACATTGTAAAAGCCAATTATTTTCAAAAGAGTAACCATGGAGTTTCTTGCCGGTTCTTCTCCATAGGAAACGACCATTTGGAACCGTGCACCTAGCTTCTGACGTTTCATAAATTAACATCTAAATCACTTAATTAACTTATATAAAAAGGAAGAGATGTGATGTACTATTAAATGTAGCACTCAACTCACTGGTAACACTGGAGCTGTCACTTACTTTAGCCGTTGGCGAGAGGACGTTCCCTTTGGGTGGTTGTGTATACTTACTGATAATTCGGCCGTTTTATTCCTAAACCCTAAGTCCCTAATGGTAGATTACAGTGAACACCACAGTACCTATGTATGTATATATCGGATCAGGAGTAGGTTACAGGCGTCTCGTTATCATCAGGCATATTTGATTAATTACTGTGGGCGTACTGTGGGTAGTGTTGGTTATTGCGCAATAGAAAAACCGTTTGCAGTTCAAATCAGATTATAATATCACGAACAAATTAATCACACTAGCAAATCACACACTGTAGGTACACGACACAACTAGATACACAGTAAAATAATTATGTACAGTAACAAAGTAATTGCGAAGAAATCGTAGGATCGATTACTGTTCGTATAGTGACAGAGCCACCCAAGTAAACCGACAGGTTTGTCGGGAGCTAGTGCTCTGTCAGGAGTCAAGTCCGAACACCGACTGACTCTCACCGACTGTCATTGACTGTCTGTCACTGACTGTCCAGCACAAACGAGTGCGCTCAGTTATATAAAGGTTTGTCCCCACTACGCACTCGCTCCACAACAACTCTGTCCAAATGGCGTACGGAAATACGTCATCGTGTTTACTTGATACAAAACATTAAAATGTGCTAAATCTAATAAGACTCACATTATAAAGTAATCGAATAATTCAACAAGAATAATTGTCTTAAATAAACAATAGTGATTTCACAAAGTAAATCATTTTAAAATCAAAGTAACATGTCATCAATTGTTTTGTACAAAACCATCGGTTACAACTATCAAAATAAGTTGCTAAAATCAATTAGCGCGTACACTGAGTACTCAATAAATTATGTTCCGAATTAATAGACATTAATTGATAGTAAAATCACTTAAATTAATAAAGAGAAAACAAATCATAACGAATTCTGTTGACTATCCCTCAAATTTAATTGACAACTGTCTCCGACATATATATGTATTTATTCTTATATCTATTCATATATCTTAGTTATACATTTTTTTTTCTGTTATTGCACCTACTGTGTATTATCTCTGCATCACCCTAAGGTAGACTGGTAGAAAATGCCCAAGGCATTAAGTCCGCCTTTGTACAGTTTTTTACTTGTGCATAAAGTTATAATGAAATATATTAAAAAATCAAATTATTTTTTGTTGCCTTCTGACCAAAATTACCGTCAGGGATATTTAGGCCTATTTATTACTTTACTAAACAACACTTGCTAACGGTATAACATTACCGCTTGCCAAACAATTGTCTCGAACCAATTGTTCACATACAGTTGGAGATCTGACTACCCCTATATGTGCTTGAACTTGCAACACCATTTCGGGTTACTACATATACGGTGCCTACTCGTCTATAGAGCGCTTGGAACAAAGCCCCATAGAGTATTGTTCAGCAGCAATGGTATGCACACAGCCCTTAACTACGATGCTAGAACTCAGAAAAGTGAGTTCGAGGTGAGGAAAAGAAAACAGAATAAAGCCAATCTATTCTTTAAAAATATTACAGTGAAAACCTATGTGAAGTGAGTTTTAGTTGAGCCGTCGTTCAATAGGGATTGACACAATTGACAGGTCACTTCAAACTCGCTTCGCTTATGTTTTCATGATGAGCTTTTTTCCAGAATAGCACTAAAGTACTTATTGTAATTACCCTCTTTTATTTTTGCCACAAATCGATGATAATTAATACGAAGAAGCGGAAGGAGACATAATACGATTTGCGTTTAATTTAGAAAATAATCAATCAACTTTGAACCTTATACTTGAGTAATAAAATTAAAAATCTATTAAAGAAATTTGACAGATTGTAGTACCTTGATGTGCTGGCGTCTGTAAAAATCCACGGTTTTTTACTCGAAGTATCGAGTTTTCCTAGTACGAGTAATAGCTTACGTATCACTAACGAATCTCTCGCATTGTTCACTTGCTGTTGACTGCAAGCTGCGTAATATTCTAGCATTGTTCATTTCTATATTAAACACCATTAAAATGTGTCCAGCCAAGTTTTGTTCCAGTTGGAAAATGGGAGCGATTTCTTATTTGTTAACTGAATTCAGTTTGGGATATTTTTATTGCAATATAGTTTCAACTGATTTCTGGGCTAAGAAATTAGATTTTTTAAATTGCATTTTCATGGGAAATAAAATAGCAACAACAAATAATTTTTCAATCTTTACATTTAAAATATTTATTTCTCAATTTTCATAACTGCACCTACCACTGTTTGTCTCTGCATCACCCAAAGATTGACTGGTAGAAATGCCTATGGAATTAAGTCCGCCTCTGTGTATTTATATGCTTGAAGTATTAAATAAATAATAAATCTCAAGCAATTTTTACCGCAATGCGCGGACTCTAGTATATTGGTATTGTTCACAGATTGGCGATTACTTATCTTATCGCAACTATTTAATTTTGTGGTGTGCGCTTAGTTTTACTATTATCGCTGTAGGTACAGACGCCAGCACATCAAGCTACTACTATCTGTCAAATTTCTTTAACAGATTTTCAACTTTATTACCAAAATATAAGGCTCAAAGTTGATTGGGAAAATTTGACAGTTTCGGGTAGCTTGATGTGCTGGCGTCTGTACAAGGATACAAGGATGTTACGGCGCATGGTCAAAATCAGAACCAACGAGGTCAAGAGGGATACATTCAGCAATAAAAAAAAACGCAGCCATCTTGTTTTTTCAATATATTTCACAATACAATTGTACTAATGTTTACGAGTACCAACAGCACCTCCTGTTAATATCATTCAAGCGCCAAAAGATCCTTGCAGTAGTACAGACGCCAGCACATCAACATACCCAAAACTGTCACATTTTCCCAATCAACTTTGAACCTTATGCTTTAGTTATAAAGTTGAAAATCTATTAAAGAAATTTGACAAATTGTAGTAGGTTGATGTGCTGGCGTCTATACCATCTAGCTTTCATAACGATTCTATTTGTAAAAGTTTTTCTGTAACGGCCAATGACGTATTATATATAGACACGTTATCAACCAACATCTCGGCGCTTAAAAACGGCGAAAATACTAGATAACTACTTATACGCGTAAAGAAAGGGAAAGAAAATATGACACCGTACGGCGGGATGCCTGATGCTAGAGGGAGATAAATAAACATCTTCAGTTACGTCACAGGATTAGTAATTGTCAAATTACATGCTCATTGGTCGAGCGCATGAGTGACGTAGCTATCAGAGGCATATGGGGAAAAAGGACACTCGATTTTCTAGAGTTAATAAAATAATTGATAATTGTACCGTGTTACCTACTTTACCAATAAAGTAATACCAATATTATATCTTTTAAATGTTAATGGTGTATTCCGCAACAGTAATTATTGTTACATATTAAATTTAAAAATAAAACAAAATATCTTTATAAACATAAAAAAGCCTTTATTTAATAATCGTTTTCACGTCTTTGAACCCTTATTATGTTAAGCCACTTTTCTTTTATCAGCCCATCTATAGGCAATCTAAAATGAAACGGAAAACAATAATGTATATTCATAACAAACAAACAATATTATAAATTCTCACAACCAAAAAAAACTTGTGTAATAGTGTCCCAACCTCCCCTAACGTCACGTGACTACTAACTTCATGCGCCGGCCGCCATTAGACGCAGCGTCGTACAAAATAAAATAAAATAAAATAATGTAGTTTTTTAAACTTACGCGTGAAATGACACATTTTTGTCTTTAAATTTTGGGGTATAATTTGTACATCCTCTGAAAACACACGACGGCATGTTTTTTTATGTTTTGCACAGGTTTTCACACTTTTCACACACGATATAAATTAAAAACAAACACTAGCGCGTCGCGCGACAGGTTGGTGCGTAACTGAACGCAATGTGGCCAATTGGCTTCATTTCATGTTGCCATTTTAGAGTGCGGACAACGTGTCTATAGTTTTATACATCATTGGTAACGGCCTAAACCCCGCGCATCTAGGCAGGCACTAGCTCGATGCGGGCGAAACCGCGGAATAAAGCTATTGTTATAGTTTAAACTCATCTCTCGTAACACCTTATCAAACTAACTACTGTTATCGATAGCTGACCCAAAGGTTACTCCGGTTATGACATTCGAACTTCTGACTGCCCGTAACGACTGTTTATGATAACCGGGATCAGAGGTTAACGATAACAGTCTAAATATACGATGGCCGGTCATCCATCTATGTATAACTCTGACCCTTTGTTTCTTTAATTAAACATTAAACACCAATCTACATGGTCTTCACATGATCCGACCAAGATTATGTCTGGACTTAGAGACCGTGACCTCTGAGTTTGTTTCGGCCTTTCTTCTCAGATAGAAAACGCCGACCTCATCTTGTTTAAAAAAAATATGATTGACGTGTGTAAGTGTTTGTAGAAACCTATTTACAGAAATAAAATCATTTATAAAACTAGCTGCGCCCCTCGGTTTCACCAGCATAAGTCTCGATTCCATAGGAATATCGGGATAAAAAGTATCTTATGTCTTAATCCAAGTCATGTTCTACCCATGTGCTAAATTTCATCCAAATCCGTTCAGCCATTTTAGCGTGAAAGGGTAAACAAACAAACACACAAAAAATTAAATATTTTCTCTTTATTTCTTTTCATTTTTTTTTTCTCTTTAAGTTCAGATAAATGTTCCTAAATACTAGCTGTTTGAAAGATGATACGGCTAGAAACGGAGTTAACGACTAATAGATAAAGAAGTACGGAATAAAAAGAAACGTTGCGCTGACAAAATAAATGAGAATAAAGGCAAGAGAAGGATGATGTTTCTGAAGTACGTAGAATGTTTGCAAATCGTGCGTACGATTACAGACAGATATATTACAGTCATGATGCTCAAAACCCGTCCAATTTAATTTAATTTAACCCTGTATCTCTACAAAGATCTCAAGTATCATCATCATTACCCTACAGGAGTTCACTGCTGGACACAGGCCTCTTCAATTGCACGACAAACAGTGCGATTCCCTTCAACTCTCATCCTGCTGCTACTAGCCACCCTGCGAAGAATATCACTCTACGTCTCCGCCTAGTCTGAGAGCGTCCTACCTTACGTTTGCCAATTCACCGTTTAACACGTCTACACGTGTTCTTGAGTGGAGACTGCGAATTGGCTTAGCCCAATAGTCATCGGTTCTACGGCTAATATGGCCGGCCCATTGCCACTTCAGCTTCCTTATTCTGTGAGCTATGTTGACAACTTTGGTTCTATGCCGCATCACCTCGTTCCAGATTCAATAACTTGTAACATAGTAACAATAATATAATGTACTTAGAATTAAAACAATAGATACAATTATCGCGTTTAAAACGGAAGCCCTAATTCATTATCGCGATCTGTCAGTACGTATGTGCGTCACTCGCAAATAGTCGAACACATTGTAATTATGTTAATAGTTAATTATAACGTAGTGAGTAACGACTTTATATGTGTGGAGAGCGTATTTATGTAATTGGATGATTGTTCGTCATTGGCAGGCACACAGATATAGATAC
This sequence comes from Amphipoea oculea, assembly GCA_945859645.1. Classification (NCBI taxonomy): domain Eukaryota; kingdom Metazoa; phylum Arthropoda; class Insecta; order Lepidoptera; family Noctuidae; genus Amphipoea; species Amphipoea oculea. Next base: position 16,200,768 of record OX243865.1, on the reverse strand, counting down.
ACCTAGATAACGCAAGAGCAACCCCTTCGCGTGCCAAAAATCGCACCATCTTACGTACAAAAATCGTAAGCCGCCACTTTCGCGCTCAGTCCTGTGTACTGCTGGCTGGGTGAGCGTGAGCGCTGGCGCTAGGCCCCGGGGGTGGGACAAAATGAGTGCCGCACACGTCTTTGAATCGATTTGATTTTCGCACTAAATAGCGCTTGTGACGTCATAGTAGGTAGTCAAAAATGGCACACTTGGTTTTCATACAGATCGTGATACTTGCGTTATCTAGGTCTATCTATATCTGTGGGGTGGCGCTTTGTTTCTGGGATAGCAACCGGCAACGCCTCTTGTATGCCAGATGTATACAGCTGGCAGTAATTACTTACCACCAGGAGGCCTGTTTGCAGCCACAGCGACCACTGCTCAGACTGGGCACCTGAAAAGCGCTCATTCATGCACGATAGTGCCCTTGTGTCCTTTCAAATGAACCAGGCAGTATCCTAATAATAACCGCAGTTGTCAAACGAATTCTTGATGTATGAAGGTGCTCTTTACCACTATGCATATTAATCTGTCAAGCTCCGTTAATGAGACACAATTGATTTTCTATTGTTTCGTCGCCAATGGGCGACGCGGGCCGCTTGACCAGTAAGAAACATATCTTGGGGGCTTGTAAGTACGTACGTCCAGTATGAGGTACCGCCAGTATTGCAGTTGTTGTCAAATGCATTATTCACGTTGAAAATGAATTCAAGTTTCAAGAACGAATTTTGTCACATGCCAACCAAATCCTATTTCATTCCTCAAGTTATTTCCAAAAATCTAAAACAAAACCTCATTATTTCAAGCGAAGTGACGTCATTTGAATATAAATCAGGATCTAAACAATGGACTTTGGGCCGCTCGTAGTTATTCGGACATTCAAAACACGATACGGATGAGATACGAGGCTTTGCGCAATGGTTTCGTACTTTCGATTTTCTAAAACGCGATAAAATGTGAAATTTCTGTCTGCGGCGCTTTGCTCCACATGGCAACGAACCTACTCTCAATCAGAGACTGTGGTCTTCTAACTATCAACTTAGTTAGACCTAATGGTGGCCATTATCAGACAATACTCATTGGGTCTTCTGGGAAGTTTGCAGTCCCAACTGAATTTGTAAAAAATACTTAAAATAGAAAGAAAGAAAATACATTTATTTAGCACAGACTAAAAGACACACAATACAACAAATACATCAGATAAAAAAACAAAACAAAGATAATAATAATAGCGATAATAATAGCGTCTGCAAACTCTCTGGTCGTTCCTTAACAACAACAGCTACAGGTCTTTTCAGATATCTATTTATAAAATTAAGCCTCAAAATACGCACACAAGCTCCATAAAATAAGATTATGCAAAACATAATCAAATGACGTGTTAATTTTTCGTTTGGGCTCAACATATGCACCCAAACAAAGCCGTCGGTCCACAGTAACCTTGTGTCCTTACATTGACCTTGAGCGTCCTTTGCCTCCATTTTGTTTTATATTACGTCACACTACTACGTCACGTTAGCGAAAACAGTAACCTTGTTTTATGTTGTTTGTAGTAACAGGACAATTTGTTGTAGACAAAGCAATGTAACAGGAAAATGACTGATTGTCTTCTTTTGTTTTTAACGGAATATGATAACAAAAAAGCAAAAAAAAAAGCTCATAGGCGACGAGGCGCTGCGGACTAGGCTTCATAACCTGGCTCAGCGGCCGTAAAGTTGCTGTCGGACTGTACTTTGGGGAGTGTGCGCAGGAACTCCGCACCCTGATCCCACCATCTCCCTTTCACTACTGGACTACCAAAGGGCCTGCAGGGTATCATCCGCACTTGGTTGGTATACCGACTAGTCGTACTTGACGCTTCTCCGCATTTATTATATGCACGGCAAAAGTGTGGAACTCTCTGCCAGCGTTTGTGTTCCGCTTCCACATATAACCCGTCAGCCTTCAAAGTACTCTTGCCTGTCTGTTCACTCTTGAGCAGACATCTTTTGGGCTTGCTCGTTCTTCCGTGGACTTCATCCATTGCTTTCCACCAGGCGAGATTGAGGTTACGAACAGGCCCATTTCGTCATACAAAAAGAAAACACTAATTCTTATTTATTTTGTTTAAACTTCGTAAAATCCGCGCAGTGATGTTACTATGTTCAATATTTTCTTTCCCAAATTGGGTGTTACTGCAGGCATGATAGGTCTTCCATTCTTTGTATTTTTCATAGATTTACAAACCCGTTATATTCGTTTTATGCGACATATATTGCGATTAGCGTCTGAATAATCAAGTTAATACTGCAAGATTCTTTTTGATCATTTATTGGATTGAAATAATAAAATACCTCATGTTTATTCGCACGACGCTTAAAACGAATCCCTTTTAATATTTTCTTCATTAAAAATGCGGACTATTTTTATGCGGAACCCTGCTAAAAACGGCATGTCCTTGTGACCTCGCGTCCTCGGCACGACCTTGTAAGTCCTTTGTCGGACTCGAATCTGTTTTAATTATATCAAACGTGACTTGATGCTGGTCCATTGGATTCAAGAATGTTGGCCTACTGTCTCGAAATAGAATTACTGAAACTGTTGGTATATAATATGTCGCAGATGGATTGTTGAATACCTACGCTATTTTACGTAACCGCTGGTTCTTTTACAAAGACAAAGACAAAACAGCTCGTTGTCTCAAAAAAAAGACGGGTTGCACTCCGGGAGTGCCGGCAGAAGTGAAAACTTGAATATTAACGTTGAAATAAATCAATTATTGAATTAATATAACTCATTTTTTTCACTATTTCTGCGTCCCTTTTTTCATTAATAGATGCACTTTGTTCAATTTCCATATTTTAAACACTTTATATACACGAATGTTACGAATACACAGCAGTGTGTCCACGTCCACGTCCACTTCCACTTCCACTTCCACTTCGACTTCCACTTCCACTTCGACTTCCACTTCCACTTCGACTTCCACTTCGACTTCCACTTCGACTTCCACTTCGACTTCCACTTCGACTTCCACTTCGAAGTCAACTTCGACTTCCACTTCGACTTCCACTTCGACTTCCACTTCGACTTCCACTTCGACTTCCACTTCGACTTCCACTTCGACTTCCACTTCGAATTCAACTTCGACTTCCACTTCGACTTCCACTTCGACTTCCACTTCGACTTCCACTTCGACTTCCACTTCGACTTCCACTTCGAATTCAACTTCGGCTTCCACTTCGAATTCCACTTCTACTTCCACTTCGAATTCCACTTCGACTTCCACTTCGACTTCCACATCGACTTCTACTTCGACTTCCACGTCGACTTCCACTTCGACTTCCATTTCGACTTCCACTTCGACTTCCACTTCGACTTCCACTTCGACTTCCACTTCCACTTCCACTTTGACTTCGACTTCCATTTCCACTTCCACTTCGACTTCCACTTCCACTTCCATCTATCCATCCATCCATTGTGTGTCAATAAACTTTGTTCATTTCGGTTTGCGCCGCCGTAGAAAGAGGGGGGGGGGGCAATGATTTCATAAGGAGTAATATATATGTCAATGGGGGGGGGAAATCTCTCCTGACGGTCACGTGTCCTGACGCGAGTTTAACATTTTTTCCCCATTACAAAAAGTGTGCAACGCCGCTAAAGAAGTTTTCACTTCAAAAAAACCGTAGGTATTGTATAAAGTTTTTCAGGCTTGTGATTTCGGGCTATTTCTCTAATTAAGTCATATTATTAATTTAACTAAAGTGTCTGTCTGCATTGTAGTATTGATACAAGTAACTGATAAACCGTCTACGCATATGACCCGACGTCCTCGAACTGACCTAGCGAGTCCTTTGTCGGGCCCGATTCCGTTCTAGTGACGTAAGGACTTTGATACAAATACTGTCAGACAAATAAATTACTTACTCATATATTATTATTTATTTACTCGTCTTTGTGACCTTAGTCAACTCAGTATATTAAGGATGGTTCTAATCTAAGTCGTCTTGTAAAATCCGGACAAGTTCAAAGATTCCGTTCCGTTTCTTGTATGGAGACCCCCTTCATTTTTGAATTGAAAACTTCTTTAGCGGCGTTGCACACTTTTTGTACTGGGGAAAAAATGCTAAACTCGCGTCAGGACATCGCGTCAGGACACGTGACCGTCAGGAGAGATTTCCCCCCCCTCCCTCTTTCTACGGCGGCGGCGCCAACCGAAGTGAACCAAGTGAGACACGATAATGGATGGATGGATGGATGGACGGACGGACGGTGACGGTGACGGTGACGGTGTCGGTGACGGTGTCGGTGACGGTGACGGTGACGGTGACGGTGACGGTGACGTGACGGTGACGGTGACGGTGACGGTGACGGTGTCGGTAACGGTGACGGTGTCGGTGACGGTGACGGTGCCGGTGACGGTGACGGTGACGGTGACGTGACGGTGACGGACGGACGGTGACGGTGACGGTGTCGGTGACGGTGACGGTGACGGTGACGGTGACAGTGACGGTGTCGGTGACGGTGACGGTGACGGTGACGGTGACGGTGACGGTGACGGTGACGACGGTGACGGTGACGGTGACGGTGACGGTGACGGTGACGTGACGGTGACGGTGACGGTGACGGTGTCGGTGACGGTGACGGTGCCGGTGACGGTGACGGTGACGGTGATGGTGACGGTGACGGTGTCGGTGACGGTGACGGCGACGTGACGGTGACGGTGACGGTGTCGGTGACGGTGACGGTGACGGTGACGGTGACGGTGACGGTGACGGTGACGTGACGGTGACGGTGACGGTGATGGTGACGGTGACGGTGACGGTGTCGGTGACGGTGACGGGGACGGTGGACGTGGATGTGGATGGATGGATGGACAGCTGATGGCTCGACCGTCTGTGTATAGTAGCCACACTGCTGTGTATTCGTAAAATTCGTGTATATAAAGTGTTTAAAATATGGAAATTGAACAAAGTGCATCGATTAATGAAAAAAGTGACGCAACAATAGTGAAAAAAAATTAGTTATATTAATTCAATTCATAATTGATTTATTTCAACGTTAATATTCAAGTTTTCACTTCTGCAGGCACTCCCAGAGTGCAACCCGTCTTTTTTTAATTTTATTTTTAATATTTTGTGTTATATTGGCAATAGAAATACACACTCTGCGAACAACACTTTACCTATTACAGTTCAAGATGTACATCCCGCTGATAGTTATACGGACAGACGGATGGACGGACAGTGGAGGCGTAGTAATAGGATTCCGTTGGCATCCTTCTGGTACGGAACCTCAAAAACGCTTTTTTGTGTCTTATAAAATAAAACAGCTTGCTAGAGCTTCTCTTTCTGCACTAGAAGTGACAGAATCGCAGTTGAGTAGCAAATATAATTCTTACTTTTATTGCTTCTTGTTTCAATTTTATCAACACAATAATAATTGCAACCCATGTACAGACGCCAGCACATCAAGCTACCCGAAACTGTCAAATTTTCCCAATCGGCTTTGAACCTTATGATTTAGCGATAAAGTTGAAAATCTATTAAATAAATTTAACAGGTTGTAGTAGCTTGATGTACTGGGTCTGTACCATAGGATTAAATACATCATGATCGTTAGAATAATCAAACAATAGCGTAACTTGGGGCAATCTCTAATTTACTCCATAGGCCTGGTAGGATTAAAATCAAAATCAAATCTAAATCAAAAGTCATTTATACAAATTAGGCTGAGAATCAGCACTATTTGAACGTCAAAATTACATAAGACAGTCCCCCAAAACACCCCCCCCTTCACCACTTGCCCTACAAAAACATCAACATTCTCCAAGAAGACTTAAAACCTACAATAGGTATAGGTAATACATGCAGTAGGTATCTTCCCTAATTACCCTCAAAAACCTTGGGAATATTCCACAACACATTGTAGACCACTCATCAATATAAAAACCCCCAATTCCGTGACAGTAAGCATAATTTGTGTCCCATATTTTGTCACAACTCATTTTGTCACATTTGTTTGACGTGACGAACCACTTTCCCGCAAATGATTTATATGTTAATTTTGATTTCGCCATCTAGTTTCGTGACTATTTGAATATTCTAAACCTTTAATGAAGATGGAATACATTATGTTTGAGTGAGAAAGGATTTGATTTCTGAGTAAATTAGGAGTCTAATAACATGAGTTACTCATGTAACTGAACATGAACACGTTTTAGTTGACATTGGTTTATTTTAGTAGGAATAATCCGATCCAATCAGTCCCTTGATGTCCTCCCCCAGGGACGCCCTAACCAGTAGTCAGTACCCCACAACCACAAGGGGTGCCCTTAGCTTGTACTTGGTTGCTTAGTTTTTAAGGTTTTTTAAGCCCTGGCTGGGAGGCGCCACAGACAGCCCCGTTTGCAGGGGCTGCCTTGATGCCGAGGAATGAGCCGCCCACGTCATCCTGGAATGCGAGGCCGTGGCTCCACAACGCGAAGAAATCCTCGGAACAATGAGGTCGCTCCGTGAAGCCTGTGAAGCTCCCAGGAAGCTTCTGTGCTTTTGGGCGGAGCTAGGCTGGCTCTGTTAGCCAGAATCCCCACGCACAACGAACCAAATGGGAGTCTTAAGTGCGGAAAAGGGAGCCCCATCATCATCATCACCAAGCCCTAGCTGGAGGCCTTATTTTATTGACGCACCAGCAGGCAAGCCCGGTTAAGCAGACGATAACCTCTTAGGATGACTTGCTAAATGTCATATAACTATATGGAAAAAAAAAATGGAGTACGGGGTGCAAATAGTTGAAGGGGATAATCAAATAGCCTCAACGCGTGGCAATACCATTAATACATATAAATATCAAACTGAAGTGGCAGTGGGCTGGCCATGTCTGTCGAAGGACTGTTGGCCGGTGGAGCAGACGAGGCCTGGAGTGGTGACCGCGTACCGGCAAGCGTAGTGTGGGACGTCCCCCAGCTAGATGGACGGACGACCTAAAGAAGGTGGCTGGGGTAGACTGGATGCGGAAGGCGGAGGACAGGGTGCTGTGGCGCAGTCTGGGAGAGGCATAGGCCTCGCAGTCCACTGCTGGATATAGGTCCAGCAGTGGACTGCGATAGGCTGAGTTGATTGATTGTTGATATAAATATCTGGCAAATCTTGGGCAATCACCCTTGTCACCTTGCTTTACCGTGGCATGAACTAGACTCACATATACTAAAGAATATCGATTTAGATACCTTATTTGATTACATCCACACTGATACACGAACAAATCTAAATCCATTGACTAGAGCCAAGCGACTGTTTCCAGTAATATTTATTCACCCTCTTAGGGGTACAATTGAAAAACTATCCTATGTCCTTTCCCGGGACTCAAACTATCTCTATACCTTTCATCGAAATCGGTTTAGCGGTTTAGGCGTGAAAAGGTAACATACATACAGACAGACAGACAGACAGAGTTACTTTCGAATTTCTAATATTATTAAGTATGGATGCAACCACTTAAGAAGTAGTTAACCTCATTCTCCCGCCCGAATCCCAAGTTATTTGGGATCGCACCACGTCTTTTTCTTCTATACATCTCTCTTACATCAACATCATAGTCAAATTTTTAAACAATGATAAGATACATCTAAATTAGAACAGCCTCAAAAGACTACACTAGGCTTTTTAATAACTCCAAATATATTTTTAACAAGAAGACATAGTATAACAATACAATTCCGTGCAGGAAAGACGTGATTAACCTCTACCCCTTAACAAGTTTAAACAATCACCCGACAGCTGCGCATGATTCGATGTTCTTATGACTAGTGTCACAGAATGGACACAGAAGGTTCGCTCCATTCAACGAACGCACACCTAGACGCGTATGTACAGACGCCAGCACATCAAGCTACTACAATCTGTCAAATTTCTTTAATAGATTTTCAACTTTGTTGCTGAAGCATAAGGTTCAAAGTTGATTGGGAAAATTTGACAGTTTCGGGTAGCTTCATGTGCACCAGCACATGTACAGACGCCAGCACATCAACCTACACCTAACTGTCACATTTTCCCAATCAACTTTGAACCTTATATTTCAGTGATAAAGTTGAAAATCTATTAAAGAAATTTGACAGATTGTAGTAGGTTGATGTGCTGGCGTCTGTACACAGTATAGACACCAGTCTGTACGATCGACGACGACGATCGACAATCGACAATCGACGACGAACGACGACGACGACGATCTGAAACAAATGCTAGTCGCGAGTGCACTTGCACTCGCTGTACGTGAGACGTGTTTATGTGTGCGTGCGTTATCGCTCATTGTATGGAATTAACCTTCTCTATTATACTGTGGTACTCGTGAATAATTTAATGTCGGTTGTTATCTTTTTGCTGTCAACTGTACCGCTTGGAAGTAGCTAGATGTTGTTGATTGGATGAATTAATTTAGTCATCAGTTTCTGAGAATAGAGGGAAGGTCATTAACAGTTGGAAGGATTACTAGTGACGAAATTCTTGTTAATTACACAATGTGTGATGAAGTGGTAATATTGTAACATCTTACAATTATACGACTATCTATTCTTAACGAATATTCAGAAAGTAGAAACAGAAACCAAGAAGGTACAAAAGAACTTACAGCTCTACGTACTTATTCACATTATTAGGGTTAATTTTTCTTCACATAATATGTCTCGGTCTCTACTCGTGTGCCTTTCATCCAAATTCGTTCAGCCGTATGCGATAACTGACGGCATCTGTTGTTCGAACGTTCAAGCGTGTGTCAAAAAGATTTAGATTAGGTTTGACGTGTCAGATAGAAAGTGCTAGTTTTATTGTAAAAACTCCTAAAATAATAGTAGATGAAATCATATTATAGGAGTTTGATTTCATAAAGTGCTCCCATTTTAGCTAGTCCCTATAGTACCTATATCTGATGTATTGTGTGTCTTTTAGATGTGCTAAAAAAATGTATTTTCTTTCTTTTTTTTTTCTTTCTTACTACGCAGCGTGTAGCGTACTTCAGACCCGCCATAAATTTTGAATCGAGCTGTACAATACAATACAGGCCTGATATCTAGTGGTTAGTGACCCAGACTGCTATGCCGGAGGTCGTGGGTTCGATTCCCACCCAGGACAAATGTTTGTGTGATGAGCCCGATCATTTGTTCTGTGTCTGGGTGTAATTTATCTATAATATGTATAAGTATGTTTATCAGTTGTCTAGTACCCATAACACAAGCTCTGCTTAGCTTGGGACTAGATGGCGTTGTGTGATAGTTGTGGAATATTATTAAAAAAAAAATTGTAAAAAGAATAATAATAGGAAGAACATTATTTTGTCTGCCTCGTTCGTCTAGTGTTCGCAAGCGGTAGGTACTGCTTAGCATGATGCTCTAGGTTCGATTTCCAATGCGGGGTCCGATATTGGGGCCGTGTCGTCGCTCGAGCAGTCAGGCTCAAAGAGGTGGCACACAGTACATAATCAGCCTATAATGTTCCAACTGCTGGGACACAGGCCTCCTCTCAGTGAGAGGGAGTGGGCCGTAATCTACCACGCGGGCCCAGTGCGGGTAGGCAGATGTCACATGTCTTTGAATTTTTAGTTCTAGGACACGCCGGTTTCCTCACGATGTTTTCCTTCACCGTTTTGACAGCAGTGGTGATGAAATAATTTACACAAAGTAAAGCGCCTGTCTGGGTTCGAACCTGCGACCTACAACTCGTAAGTCGCGGACGTTACCACTTGGCCACCACTGCTCTCACGCACACGCACGCACGCAGTATGCACGCCTTAATAGAAGGACGTGTGGTCGTGGGATCGGCCGCACTTGGTGATGGGACCCGCTAGACATGGCGGGCTGATACCAGTCGTTGCTGCGGCGAATGTACAAGTATCTCCCGGGCCCCCGACTCGTGGTACTAGAAGGATCACTGGGGTTTTAGTCGGCAGGAGTCCAACATAACCCTCCGTACGTCCCAGACGGAGGGTATCCATGAGAATTTCCCCACGGAGAAAAAGGTTATTTTTAGCCTCCGTGTTTTATATTATGTAATTTAACCATTAAAACAATGTTGTATCAATATTGCTATAAGCGGAAGTCATACAATGTAGGTGTTGTCAACATCGTACCTAAATATAAAAGATCAAAGGTAACAATATTGAGACAATGGAGCTGCAACTGGCTGATATATAAACAAATGAAGATCGTGTTATCAAACATTATTGGTGAACTAAAAGAAAAATTGACGTAACCACAACATTGTTACACCAATTTATGTCGCCAAGCAACGTTGCTGTGTTCCGGTGTGACAAGTACGCTTGCCAGTGTTATTGCACATAAGACATTGTTGACATGTCCAATAATTGTCCATTTATAAGCACTTAATCACTTTAGGCAATTCATACTAACATTTAAGGCTGATTAGCATAATCATCACAACTATATTATGGTCGGCTTCAAGCCCAACCGGATAAACTAGCTGAATACCAGTATTTTACATGAAGCGACTGCCTATCTGACCTCCACAACGCAGTCACTGGGTAATACGATACCCCTTGGTAAGACTGCCTTGCCTCTGATAGCAGATGTCCACATACAAAGACAAAGGACTATCAAATGGACCATAAGTTGTTCTGGCCCTATCCCAACAACATGGCAATGCCTCCAGTCTCTTGAGTACAGTCCTTAAGTTTTGAGTAGAGCTGCATGATTTCTGACAAATGCGTGCACTTACTGGAAAGGTCCACTCAATCTGTGTGGTTTTTCCTCAAAAGACCATCTCAGACATCGATTTACTTAGTCTTCATATAACCTGACCAAGATTATGTCTGGACTTTAAAAGAGACTGTGACTTCTGAGTTTGTTTCGGCCTTTCTTCTCAAGAGTAGTCAGATATGAAACGCCTATCTCTTCTAGTTTAAAAAGAAAATCGTTTTTGAAATATGATTGACGTGTAAAAGTGTTTGTGCAAACCTACTTACGAAAATAAAATCATTTATCATTTACATTACCAGTCGACAGCGATGTGGAGGAATTTTTCGACGCCTAGTTTGTAAATAGTTTTAATTAGGTTAGGATATTATATTTTTATTTTAATAGTTGTTAGTTTATTTAGTGTTAGAAGTTTATCCAGTGTATATATTAATTTTATCCTCTTAAATAAATACACTTTTCCAGATGTTTATTAAGTGGAACTTCATAAAAATGTTCCGTAAAATTTCGCATCGATCATCGCCATCTGCACGAGGCCAGGAAGTAGTGGCGTGCATTGCATATAGGCATATAAGCAGTGCCTACCTCGATATATCAACATAAGCCTGTCAATTACATTTTAGTGTGTGTGCCCCACAATTAAGAAACTCACTAAATTATTTTCATTTTGAACTTAGTTCCTGCCGGGGGTCCCCCGACTACACGTTTATTTTTCTGATTAGAGACCGCGTCTGCCTAGACTAGACCCGGCCTAGTGCCTACCTATTCTGAAAACAAATGCACGCCACTGCCAGGAAGTAACATAATTTCAGATCTATGGGGAATATTTGGAATTCTATATAAACCACTGTCTTTCATATCAGGAAACCATGTATAATTTAGTAGATAGGTACTTTGCTCCTCTGCCTCCATTCTTCCTGAAATTATGACATAGACGTGCTGCAGCGGAACTGCAATTAATATGTCAGTTCTTTGTTATAGTACTTTATGATTTTCTTTGCCATAAAGTTGGGTATTTTTGTACATTTTGGTGGGTAGGTACTAATGGAAATTGAAAGAGCAGTTTTCTTATTGTTACCCAACTGATGATGTTATTGTTGGTCATCCTCTTTCAAAATCAAAAAGTTTTATTTCACATAAACCTACATGGGCACTTATGAAACGTCAGAAGCTAGGTGCACAGTTCCAATTTGTCATTTCCTAAGGCGAAGAGCCGGTAAGAAACCCCTCGATTAATCATTTAAAAATAATTTCACAAACCCATTTCAAATTTAGAAAAAATGACTTGTATAATGTTTTCAAATTAGAGGGGTGGGCAGTGTAGGCCTGTCAACATGTACCAGGTACTTGACAAAGTAGAAAATGGTCTACAAATCTACAGTCTACAAGGACTACTTCCAAAGACTACTTCTAAATATATACGCACATTTAATACAGTCACGAGCACTAATATGTCAACACTTAGCAACTTTCAATACCGATTTTTTCGTGAAATAACGAATGCAACGTTGAAATACGACTATAATACTACTTTTTACATAAACCTATGGGTTAGAAAATACTATGTTCGTAATCACATAAAATTTCATTCAAAAATAAAGGTGAAAATCGCCTTTGAATAAAGCCAAGTGTATAGAAATAGAAATAGTTTATTTGATAACCAAAATCGTACAAAAAAATTTGAGATTGGAGCCTCCATTATACATACTTATGCTCGTGACTGTACCAGTATGTACTTCACTATTACTGTACATTTTTTGAGGTAAAAGTTAGGTATATATCTAACATCTATACTACACGCTAATCTTTGTAATTACCAGTCGGATTTGAAAAATTATTTTTGCATTTGATAGCCCAATTCTTGAGATCGAATCGTATTTCACATCACGCTAGGATCCCCACGGGCAGGCGATGCGATGCAACGGGGTGGGTCGAGGGAACAAGTCATTTCACGCGGACGAAGTCGCGAGCAGGAGCTAGAAACGTAATAAGGGGGACATAGCTTTCCTTCTTTTCTTTTTTACTTGCGGCTTCTTCCCTGCTATACCCTATTTTTCCAAGAACAAAAAGAAATAGAAAAACAATCCACCTACAAGGTCACACACGTTAGCTCATTAGGAAACTAGCTCCACACAATATACCAGCATTTATTTGCATGCAAGAAATAAACAAACTAGATTCTTAAACATTACTTTTTCTTTACAATTCATGTTGCTTGGCGGCCATTTTACAAGCAGTTAATGTACACAGAACTGGATTTATCACCTTCCGTTGATAGGGTGAAAAGGCTGGTTCTCGGCCGATAAACTCGCGTCGACCCATGCGACCTCGTTATTGTTAGTGACTTAGCAAATGTTTTTGTTGATTTCTGGTAATTATGCGCGATTTTGTCTTGATTAAAAGTGAGTACTCGTATGTGTTAAAAGATGTACCTACAAAAAAAACCGAGTGTGCTTATGACCACACGACTGAAGTGAAACTTCAAACGTATTTGGCTATGAGAGGAAGAGAGGAAGAAAATGTGCGCGCGCACTGCTTTCTCTTGCTTATATCCCCCACTCAATTCCCGTTCCCCTCGCCCGATTACACTTTTCGTAACGCTTACGTCACGCGTTCGCCAGCTTACTCCCCAAGTCAAGCGTGCGTAAAGAAGTTTCACTTCAAAAACATTACCCTCCTTTTGAGCACCGCTAAAGTCGGATCTTATTTATTTATTTTTCTTTTATGGCCAACGGTGAAGGAAAACATCGGGAGACATATAACATCTACCAAACCGCACAGGGCCCGCGTGGTGAATTGCGTTTACGTCCCACTCTCTCTCACAGAGAGGAGGACCGTGTCCCAGCATTGGGAATATTATAGGTTGATTATGGCCAGCCAACAGTTGCTTACAAAGTTACGATTTTTTTAAATAATGTTTTACTAAAATCTAAAGTTAATGTAACAATTTCTTATAGGTTAGCACCGCATACAAACGTAATAAATGTGCCACAAGCATTATACTATGAATGATTCAAATAATTACGCAATTTCCATATAATTTATTATGAAGTCTTATTACGAGTATAATCGAGAACCGTGGGCGCGTTGGGTGCTGAAAAACCTTTCATAACGATATCGTGGAACACGAATAATAAGCTTATTATTGAATTCACATTGTGAGCAGCAAGGCCAAGAGGCCTATTGGCTAATTGAGTCTTTATTTAGACCCAGACGTTCTTAGAAATTGAAGAACTATGTTTAAATACAATAAAAACTCAAACTCAAAGCATTTATTTCAATTAAACCATTACAGGTACTTTTAAATTGTCAAAATTAAGTAGTCGGTCAGTTAGTCAGAAAGTTGAAGCTAGTCGCCCATTCCAAAGCGTAGATCTCTATGGAGAAGAACGGGCAAGAAACTCCATGGACACTCTTTTAAATCAAGATATTACAAAATCCTGAGTACATTATTCTTGTTGCTTCTATATGTGAGAACAATGTAAAAAAACACACAAATGAAGAAACAATACAAGAAATAAGATTAAAAATAAGCCTTGGCAGTTAAGAGATGACCAGTCTCAACCGACGGCGTCCGTTCACGAACATGACGCATGGATCAGCATCATCCAGCTCAACCATTTTGTAGGGAACCGAATGATCCAACACACGCACCACCATCAGCGAGACATTTAAGTGAGCATGCAAAAATCATCATGTTGTTATTTTTTTTATTTCTACTGTGGCCATTACTTGAGTAATTCATAAACAGACTTATTTTTATCTTCTCTAATAATGTGTAAAGTAAACTTTTTTTTTTTAAGGTCGAACCGTTATTTATTCAATTTATTTAGATATATCCTCAATTAACAAAAATAACAAAATTAAAACCTAACTTAACTAAAACACAGAACACAAACTAAAATATAGTGTCGAAAAATAAACTTAATGTTGAAAATTTCTGACGATTTCTTTAAAAAATAACTAGATTGAAATTGTTTAGTCGTCTAATCAGCTAGATTGTAATTAATGATGAAAACTGTCATCATAAAGAACAAAATAATATAATTTGAAACCAATTTCTGCCTGGACGAAAACTGACGGCCGACCCTAGCCATATTAAGCTAGAAAATAAATTAAATTAAAAGCTGCCTTTAGAGTCTTCTTCTTCTTGCATGAAAGGAGCCTCCCCGAGCGACGTATCTACAGAACCACTATACGTCTGGCGCACCCTGGGCAATCAGCGAGTTATCATCTGAAAATTTTTCTCATGTCTACCGCAAAACTCACTGCGACATCCTTTGCGTTCAAGAGACCCATCGAAATGAAACTCAAAGCCGGCCACACATCCCTGGACTTACGCTTATCGCCGAAATCTGCCTTTAGACTGTGACTTCAATACCTTTTTTCCTTCAATTTAGTTGTGATAAATGCCCATTATTAATCCATTAAACTCATTAAACATTGCGTTAACGTTTTAACAAATGCTCGTCATAATTCCTTGTGAAAAGACTAATTAATTGACGTTTATTTAGTTAAACGTTAATAGATGTTTGTAGCTGTTTACTTGATCAACAGAGTTAACAAAGGGTTTGTAATTAAATAGGCTTTCGTTTAAATCTGATTGATGGCTATTATGAAGTATGTAGGTCGTAGGTTCGAACCCAGACAGGCGCTTTACTTTGTGCAAATTATTTCATCACCACTGCACTCAAAACGGTGAAGGAAAACATCGTGAGGAAACCGGCATGTCCTAGAACCAAAAATTCGAAGACATGTGAAATCTACCAACCCGCACTGCGCCCGCGTGGTGGATTACGGCCCACTCCCTCTCACAGAGGAGGAGGCCTGTGTCCCAGCAGTAGGAACATTATAGGCTGATTATGTATGCAGCATGTAGGACAATAAAGGGGCTTATGGCTAAGTAATAATAGCCGCACAGGTCGATTGATCAGGTTAAGCTATGCGTGCAGCGGTTGATCTGTGGATGGGGGACCATCTTTACATACCAAGACCCCTCCATGCTTCGGAATCTTTCGGAAAGCACGTCCCGGCGGTCATTCGTGGATCTTTGACATTCGTTACGGGTCGTTAGAAGCCCGAAAGTCTGATAAACAGTCTTACCAAGGGGTATCGTATTACCCGGTAACTGGGTAGAGCAGGTCAGGTATCCAGTCGCTTCTTGAAAAATACTGGGATTCAGCTGCATCCGGTTTGACTGAATGCCAACCCCAACATATTTAGAAAAAGGCTTGGCAGATGATGATATAGGTCAATATTTACATACCAAAAAAAGGAACATACAAACATACATACATAATAGGCTGATAAACACATTACCACTCATTTGCGTCGCGCAGTCGGGTAAAAAAACAATATTGTTTTGACATATATTTATATTTTTTTTATTGAATCGGCTGTTTTAAATCCAGTATTCACAGGATCTGGTAATACGGTTAAATAAGCAGGCAAAGGCAGGGACAGAACAAGAAGCCCTGATTAAATAATTCTATGTTCACATAACATAGCACTACGCATGTAATTCCCGAAGAGTTATGTAGAGCTGTACAGACGCCAGCACATCAAGCTACCCGAAACTATCAAATTTTCCCAATTAACTTTGAACCTTACTGTTCAGCGATAAAGTTGAAAATCTACTAAACAAATTTGACAGATTGTAGTAGCTTGATGTGCAGGCGTCTGTACATTCACCCCTTTAATCCACTTTAATTCAATAACACCCGGCTAATGCATTTCAATTACCCTTTGGAAACCAATCCCAGGTTCGCGTGTAAAACAAGGACAAATTAGCGAGCCAATCACGTGACTAATATCACCACCTGACAAATGAAACCGTAACACATACACACTTACATTCAAAATGGCGGAATTACGGTAATCATGTTGTGACACGCGACCGACAACAGGTCCCTTCACCCTACATGACGTTTTGATGTGAAGTATTGCTGTAGGAACTTTTGACAAAGGCTTGTTTTTTAGAATATAAAATACTTTTATGGCCGTAAAATGACAACTTTTTTTTGGTATGGTGTCATCGTCGTTAAAAAAGCTATTATATTTTTTCTGCTATTTCTTAATTAAAGTTTTTTTTATTAATCTTCCTTATACAATCGTCACTTTTCTTTTCACTTCGAACCTTAGACCATTACTGTACACTCCTTTTGCCTCGTTTAAGTTCATATCTTCGTGTTCGAATAATTTATGAAAAAGAAAGTAGCCTAGTAGTTCCTGCGGGGTAATTGCTTAACACACTAACAATAGCAATGCCTCTCATTATGACAATTCAACAACTTTCATTGCGTTATTTACATTGTCGAGTAGACGATTTTTTCAAACATATGAAGCAATGGATCAGGAATTTGTCTCAAATTCTTCGCATTATGAAAACAGTATTTTACGCAATTGGGGTGTTAGGTATAACGAAACGTCTACGCACATCAAGCTAATACAATCTGTCAAATTTCTTTAATAGATTTTCAATTTTATCCTTAAAGTATAAGGTTCAAATTGGAAAAACTTGACTGTTTCGGGTAGCTTGATGTGCTGGCGTCTGTACAATTAGACGTCTGTAGAATTAGAGTAATATCTTAGAATA
Organism: Amphipoea oculea; assembly: GCA_945859645.1. Taxonomy (NCBI): domain Eukaryota; kingdom Metazoa; phylum Arthropoda; class Insecta; order Lepidoptera; family Noctuidae; genus Amphipoea; species Amphipoea oculea. The sequence goes on along the minus strand of OX243865.1, from coordinate 16,183,462 downwards.
AACGTTATGTTAAAAAAAAAAAAAAAACTGGCAACCTGTCTTACCAAGGGATATCATATTACCCAGTAACTGGGTTGCTCCATGTAAAATACTGGTATTCACATTCAGCTGCATTCGGTTGGATTGGAAGTCAATGTAGTTGGGAAAAGACAAGGCAGATCGAACATGTGTATTTTGTGACCTTTTCATTTAATTCTTTTTTTCTTTCTGTTCCAGGTCAGTACTAACAAAACCTAACCTCTCGGCGCCAAATAAGCGGTGAAAAGTAGCTATTAGACAGTAAGTAACTGAATTAGTGTTATTATTACCTACCTCTCACTGTTTTGAATTGCTTTTTAACTGGAAAGGAGCCCAAACAAACAAATATGAATTATTATAACTGACTGGACAGGTTCACTCAATCTGTGTGGCAGTGTGGTTCTTTCCTCAAAAGACCATTTCAGACACCAATCTACATGGTCTTCACATGATCTGACCAAGATTTTGTCTGGACTTTAAAAGAGACTGTGACTTTTGAGTTTGTTTCGGCCTTTCTTCTCAGAGTAGTCAGATAGGAAACGCCGACCTCATCTAGCTTAAAAAAATATGATTGACGTGTAAAAGTGTTTGTACAAACCTACTTACAGAAAATAAATCATTTATCAATAAGTAATAATAATTAATATATTTATTTGAGCAAAGTAAATAAAACAAAGAATTATAAAATTCTATCGATTCGTTCTAAAAAAAATGTCAACCATTTATGCAACGGTGGGTCAGCTAATTGCAATAACTGACTGTAGGTACAGACGCCAGCACATCAAGCTACCCGAAACTGTCAAATTTTCCCAATCAACTTTGAACCTTATACTTTAGTTATAAAGTTAAAAATCTAATAAAGATATTTGACAGATTATAGTAGGTTGATGTGCTGGTGTCTGTGAATACACGATTTATTTCATCAGAAACAAAAGTAATAGATGTTCTGTACTTCTTTCTCCCTTTCCAAAAAAACACAAAAGCCCAAAATAATCCAACAAACATTCTTTAAGGTAAAAACAGAAAAAAGAAACTTGTCTAGATATGTTAACCATGCACTCAGTTACTCGCAGCATCGGGAACCATTGCCAAAATACTAAATGTAACGAAAACAGTTTAAAAAAATATATGCCGCGAATTCCACTAAAGGCTTGCAATTGGTTTTTGGTCTGACAGTTTTGTTGCTGTGTTTCTCAAACGTCCAATTTGTTTTTCATTTCTTTTAGATTGTTTCGGTAAATAGTTGTTCTATTTATATTATGTATTGTTTTACCCCGGCCAGCCCTGCTACTTACCTACTAGCTGATTTATACCCCACGGAAACGTACTACCGGAATAAAAAGTATGCTTCGTCTATCCGTGAGCCAAATTTCATCCAAATCCGTTAAGCCGTTAAGGCGTGAAAAGGTGACGAACATACTGAATTGCTTTCGCATTTATATCACACTAATATTATAAAGGCGAAAGTTTGTGACTGACTTTGTATGTTTGTTACTTCTTCACGCACAAACGGATAAACGGATTTGGATGAAATTTGGCACACAGATAGTTTATAACCAAGTTAACACATACTTTTTATCCCGGTATTCTCACGGGATCGAAACTAATGCGGGTGAAACCGCGGGACGCTGCTAGTTTATAATATTAGCACTGATGAGTCATTTTCATGTGAATTTTTCGACGATACCATAAGAGAAAACCTTTTTAAGGTTCTCCGTAAGACTTTTTTAGTAGTAAGTATGTATGTACAGACGTCAGCACATCAAGCTACCCGAAAATGTCAAATTTTCCCAATCAACTTTGAACCTAAGGCTTTAGCGATAAAGTTGAAAATCTATTAAATTAATTTGACAGATTGTAGTAGCTTGATGTGCTGTGGCGTCCGTACATCATCATCATCATCTTAGCCCGGAATCACCCACTGCTGGGTATAGGCCTTCCTATTCTTCTGCCATACTTCCCGGTTCCGTCCGTTCCTCATCCACGTATTTCCCGCGACTTTGACGCTATCGTCAACCCAAACCCTCTGTGGAATGCGCTCCCCCAGGAAATCAGGATGGCAACCAGCCTATTATCCTTTAAAGTTACGGCTCGCGAGCACATTCGCAAGAAGCTGGCAGTATCATCACAACGATAATATTTTTTCATTGTTTGTCTTATTTCTTTTTAGTAAGTATATTCAAATATTTATGTATATTTATTTGTGCTCACAAGTATATGTATTTAAGTATATATTCATAGTTTTAATAGGTTTATGCGTATCTTTATACATATTTAAAATATTTATTCCTCAATTTTCATTATTGCACCTACCACTGTTTGTCTCTGAATCACCCAAAGGTTGACTGGTAGAAAATGCCTATGGCATTAAGTCCGCCTATGTACATTTATGTGCTTGAAGTATTAAATAAATAAACCCATTTGTATCTTTTCTTGTTCAAATTTATTTAGATTAAATACCCAAATCAGATCGAAAATTTCTTGCTGAACAGCACCTCTAGTCTTCTGCCTTATGTACCTCATCCTCATCTCATCATCCTAATTCACCAGCTTTTAGGGTTCCCAAGAAGTATAATTGGAAGTCCGAATAAAATCAGTTTTAAAAATCAGCCAGAATTCGGTAAACAGGAGTCAAAAACTTTCACTGCGGCGACACTTTCAATGGTCGAAGATACTCTTAAAAAAAACTTACCCTCTAAGGACAAGAAAGCCTTCTTTCATTTAACATCTTCATTAAACATTCAAGAGTAAAAGCGAGGTATTTTCGGCCATTGTTAAAGACTTGTCCGGTGGTACGTGAGAAGAATGGAGAATATCGTTGACCATTTCACAGTTTACATAAGAATTAATATTGCTTTGCAAAGATTGTTTGTAGACCAATTGTCATAGCGTATAATATTGTAGATTTTATTGCTGCGTAAAGGATTAGCTCTATATTTTTTTGTTTTAAATCAAATTTCTTTTTTGCAAAGTATACTTGTTGATTACAAAAATAAAAATATAGTTGACCTGCTGCGCCCCGCGGTTTCACCCGCATAAGTGTCGATACCGTGGGAATATCGGGATAAAAACTATCCTATGTCCTTCCCCGGGACTCAAACTATCTCTATACCAAATTTCATCTAAATCAGTTCAGTGGTTTAGGCGTGAAAAGGTAACATACAGACAGACAGACAGAGTTACTTTCAAATTTATAATTTAGTTTGGATGTTAGCTAGTCTATTTATTTTCTAGATGCAAAATAATTTAAAAAAATATTAGTTTATAATTAAAAATAATGATCTCATTGAGACTAGTTGGTGATCGGAAACTGTAAACTAGTTTACGATAACTAGGTTCTAAAAGTATGTTACGATTTTGCATCAGTTAGGTTTTAAAGTAATGAGCACTACATTAACATTATTGCATTAAGAATTAACTAGTTACTAGCTCTGACTAGCTCATCCTACGAATACCTAAATATCCATTTCAATTTTTTTTTATGGATATGGATGTTTCCCTACGTTATCGAATCAGAAATGAAGAGATCCGCAGGAGAACCAAGGTAACCGGCATAGTCCGAAGAATTGCCAAACTTAAGTGGCAGTGGGCAGGGCACATTGCTCGCAGAATATATGCTGATGGGGCCGAAAGGTTCTGGAGTGTCGACGGCGTACCGAAACCACAAGTGGACCGTGTGACCTTGTGAAGGCCGCAGGAATACGCTGGATGCGGAAAGCATAAAATAGGCGTATGCTTGGGGCGGTGCTTGGGGGAGGGCTACGTCCATCAGTGGACGTCTTTCGGCTGAAATGAAAAATGAATTATATTAATCCGATTTTTTAACCAATTCCTGTCTATTTTTATGACAGTGAAGTAATTTTTGAAGTGAAACTTCTTTAGGCGCGCTTGACTTGGGGAGTAAACTGGCGAATGCGTTACGAAAACGTGTGATCGGGCAAGTAGGGAGGGTACGTAAAAAAATATCTGGAAATACCTGGTGTAAAAACCCGGTCCCGGTCGCATAAATATGCGACCGGGTTTTTACACCAGGTATTTGCTTCCAAGTACGCACACCAGGTACCGACTCAAAATACTTGCAAGACTATTAAGTATCTTATACGGCTACTCGCTCAAATACGTAGGTACTCAACCGCGTTAGTTTTAGGTAGGTAGGGTAGGGGATATATGCAAGAGAAAGCAGTGCGCACGCACATTTTCTTTCTCTCTTCCTCTCATAGCCAAATACGTTTGAAGTTTCACTTCAGTCGTGTGGTCATAAGCACACTCGGTTTTTTTCTTAGTTTCTGCACCGCGGGTCGTAACATTCATGTCCCATAGAAATATTTAATTAGAGTGTGGGACAAATGATGATTATCTAAGTATAGAGAAATAACAAAAGCATTTTCCCTCAGACATGTAATAATATTTAGTACAATCAGCTGATGTGCATTGTCTTAAGCACGTGTAGACACAATGGACTCGCATAACCTTGAAGTTACGTAAACCACGCTCTGCTTAACAATCAACACGATAACTTAAATTTCACTTAACCGAGTTATGAATGCATAACTTATGTGTTAACTAAGCTGTTTGATAGTTAATTAATGAAGTAATGGTCTGTGCATGGACGATAATTGGTGCATTCACCCGATTAGACTTCCATGCGTTAAATGTAGCATCTCATCTCAACGACAATTAATGTCAAAAACTTGTCAAAAATGTAGGGACACTAGAGATTGATATTTTTGACTGAGACCAAGACTAAATAAAGTTGTAAATATTCAGTTTATTATAATTTACAGTGTTATTAACATAAATCGTGCAATATAAAAGTATAATTTAAAACCAAATATATAAATACTTGTATAAAATATATAAATAACATAAAAGCAAATGATACTATTTTAACTAAATAAATATTTTTTCTTAACAAAAGCGCCTTCATCCTCTCTCCTATTAAAAATTAACTTTGCTGTGCCCGACAGGGTGCATAATTGATTCGATGTTTTAACATACCAATGCATGGAATGCAATAAAGTATTGAGTATTGAGATCGGACTGTAAACGTTCTTAAAATTACGAGAATTCCCCACATATTTCTATCGACAAAATCGGAAAATCTTATCGATGTATTGAGAAAACGAACTTGTATTCTGTGTGCGTTTACGCTAAACAAAGAAAGTGTTGAAGCGAGTTATCGCCGACACGCAGCGCACGTGCGCGGGAGCACGCGACAAAGTCAGTGACATACAGACGGAAAAATGGGAGAGCTGTGGGAAGGAATTGTTGGCGAACTTGTTGGCGAACTTGTTGGGTATGAAATATTAATATCGGTCAACACCAACAGGATCTTATCGAATACACATTATAATGGCTTGAATACCACGATCCTCGTTGGTGCGTCTAATACATCTATTACACACAATAGGCTCAATACGCATGAATGTATAGTTCATTATTGTGATTATGCTTTGAAATACATACTGTTTGTTAGTACAACGCCGGCACTGTATCGTCACACAATACCGCCGCGCCGCTTTAGTAACAATGCATGCACGCAAACGTCACACGCGGCAACACCCGCGGCGACACGTGGCTTGTGACGTTTGCATAGGTAGCAAAACAGGCTGCAAAAATAACTTACCGTTAAACCTATAATTTATCGCATCGATAAGCTATAATTTGTCAGCTGTTACAGGCGCCATCATAGGTACAGTGCCGCTGGTTTACCATGCCAAGGCATACTAAAGTACCTTTATTATTCTCTACTAGCTGCGCCCCGCGGTTTCCCCCGCATAACTCTCGATCCCGTGGGAATATTGGAATAAAAATTATCCTATGTCCTTTCCCGGGACTCAAGCTATCTCTATACCAAATTTCGTCTAAATCCGTTCAGCAGTTTAGGCGTGAAAAGGTAACATACAGACAGACAGACAGACAGAGTTACTTTCGAATTTATAAAATTATAGTATGGATTCACTGCAGCCTATTTGGGGACAAAAGTAATATATTTTTGTACAGTAAACCTTTATGTTGGACTAAGATATTCGAATTTTGTTTTACTCTAGCATTATAACTCCATCAAAATAACTTCACATAACCTGCACCCTAATTGCGTACACACTATCAATATCAACCTGAATCATTTTGAAGGATATTACAATCCATTGCTTCATAAATGTTCGAAAAAATGTAAATAACATATATGAATGTTGTTGGACTGTCAAAATGAAACCTTTTGCTACTATTGATATTGTGTAACTAGCCCGCAGTTAGCAATTTCCCAAATCCAATAACATTTCACTTCACTACCTACCTATCTATTCAGAACTACATGTCAAGATATACAAGAGTACTTCAATCAAAGCTCTCCGGTGTAGCTAACAATGTGCCTCGGGCAAGCATGGCGTGCCAATTACCCGGTCGTTATGCAATAACATGCGCGTGAGAGTCATCGGCCACATGTACAACTTGTAGAACCGGTTTCTGCACGTATCTGTATGCGTTTACGAAGTTTTAAAATTATCATTCGATTATGAGATTATCATTGGTTCTAGAAGCAATAATTTATGTATGTGAAGTACAATAAGGGAACCACCTTCTTATTGATACCAGAATGCCAATTTCCCGTAATTAATAACGTTCAAAATGTAGCCGCAATCTCATCAGAGCGACAATCAATGTCAAAAACTTGTTAAAATGGTAGTGTATAGTGAACTTTCTTAAAATTACGAGAATTGCCCGCCTGGAATATTTTTGGACGAAATAGAAACAATTTAGTAATTAAATGCTATCTGACGATTCATCTGTATGACGTTTGAAAGTAAAAGACTAAGTGAGAGGAATATTTAATATCAGAAAGATATTTATAAAGAGATATTTCGAAGCGAAATTAATATTTATTTAATAAAATAAAATAATAATAGATAGAACTTTCAGTTTCTACGAAAAGACATGTGTTCGTAATTATATGTTTTCCACGAAGTAGGTAATTAAATCAAACTTTAATACAAACTTTAAATTGGATCAAAAACAAAATTTCGAGTCGCTCACCCCAATGAACCGTGTGTCACATTAACGACAAGTCAACCAATCAGACGGCTGTTACGCAACGAGTTGCGTGTGAGTCGCAAAATCGCGACGGGTCGCAATGTAGGCCATAGTCCGGTTTGTATAGCTAGACCGGTTTGTTTGTGGCGCCTCGGATTAGTGTCTGTGTGTGTGTGTTTGGCAGATATAGGTAATTGATAGTGTTTGATTTTGTGAATTAGTGTCGCTTTTCATTAATGTGAATGTGTTACGATATTTTTTTTCAGTTTCTTGGTTATTGGTGGCTTTTATAGATAAAATTGGATTATTTTTGCCCCACCGGCCGCCAGACCAAAAAAAAAATTTTTCTGTATTTTTTTTTGTGTGGTGTGTTTTTTTCTAATTTTATTGTTACGGATAAGTATTTTCAGGAAAATCTTGTTACAATTGTTGGAGTATAGCAAAAACAAATCGATCCTACTTCAACACTATCGTCTTTCTCATTCTAACTCATAAATATTATTATTTACTATCCGTGCCCTAAACACTTTACTGAAATCCTTACTTTCTCATAGTGACTGTACTATTCTTTTAGCCTTGTGTGGGATCACACGTCCTTCATAATATTAATAAACACACCTTCCAATATACAGGGTTATTGGTAAAACACCAGCAACCTCTTAAGAGGTCATTGTACTCATCATTATGAACAACTTTTACTATGGGACCAAACCTGAAATCGCGAAAAAAAATCAGCCGTTCTCTACATTTATGTTCGCATAACTAGTAAAAATGTAGGCAACGGCTGTTTTTTTTTTCGCGTTTTCATGTTTCGTCCCATAGTAAAAGTTGTTCATAATGATGAGTACAATCCCCCATTTCGATTTGTCGCATGTTTTTAATTACAACCTGCACCCTAATTGCGTAACACACTATCAATCGGAATCAGAATCATTTTGAAGCAAATTGCTAATCCATTGCTTCATAAGTACGAAAAATTTGTCTGCTCAACCCGTAAATAACGCAATGAATGTTGTTGAACTGCCAAAATGAAACCGATTCCGATTGATAATGTGTTACGCAATTGCTCTGCTGTATAAATAAAAGGATAATAAACGTATTATTGAAATTCTTAGAACGGCCTTTCCTTTGGCTTTTCTCAAAGGAACGACCGTCCTTTTAACTCTAACAACAATGTCAGCCAAAATCTCTCTTACAAATCTTGCGGTTTAAAGATTGTAAGTAACCACATTGTTACAGAAAACAACAGAATACAAAAATCAACATAAACTAAGTGCACTATAAATACTTCAAAAGTGCTAGTAAACAATTAAACGTTAAAATGGCCGCTAAAGAATGTTGCTCGCAACGAATAGCTTCCAACGAATATCCTTTGTTAATTTAATGACTAATAAATTTTAGATAAAATGTCTCCTGTCTCGTGGGATGGGGTTTAGTTGCTACTTTCTTCCTTATCCTTTATTTTTGCTAGGTTTTAAGACTGAAAAGTAGACTAAAGCGTATAAACTTAGACCAAGAAGATAATATTTACATAATATATAAACTTTTTTTTTTATCTAGCCTGTGCTGTCCCACTCCTGGGCAAAGGCCTCCCTCCACTCCTTCCATGTTTGCGATATTTGGGCCCATAGTTTGTCCGGCATGCGGCAGACATGTCCTGCCCAGTCCCATTTAAGTTGAGCAGCCTTTTGAGCCCCGTCAACTATCTTTGTTTTGGAGCGCAGTGTTGTGTTTCGAACACGATCCGTTAATTTTACGCCTAGTATAGGTACTACTGGTCCTTGCAGAAACTATTTAAGGGTGAGTTGCCTATGGCACTGAAACGCAGGCTCATGGACAAGGACATGTGTATTCTTCCCGTCTTAACCTATGTTGCACAAACTTGGCCTTCGACTAACATCCAGAAGTCCAAACTCAAGGTCTGCCAACGAGCAAAATATATAAACTAACAGTCTTAAAATAATAATCGTTATTAATATTATGTACAGTCAACAAAAGAGATAAGTATGCAGGATCGTCGGATAGAGTTGAAGTTTAGTAAGAAACCGATGGATGTTCTCGAATAAAATTTAATTTTATTAATAGAAAACAAACAGTTCATTTATCAAATTATATTTTACACCAACCGGGGGTAACCTTGGGTGCACTTGCATAGTGCATACAGGGATAATCGTCGGTTGGTGCCGCATTTCATTAAATTTCCTTAGGGGACCCTGCGAGTTGGCTTCGGCCCCTCGTACGCCTTCCAAAGGACTGGGACCCCATGATCTCGAGATATATAAATTCACAAAAAAATAGTATTGTCATAATATGAATCAGCGTGTAAATTTTCTTTTAATTTTATATTATTTAAGACCAAATTAGGTTACATTGTACGTAAATATAAAGTGCTATCACTTTACATGTAAGTAACTTAATATTGCAAAACAATAAAATTGACAAGAACATTATAAGAACAAAACTACAAGATTAAACATCAATAGATAACATTACCGTGTCAATACAATTGACATTAAAACGCTGTTTACGTTTTACAAACGCTCATATGTCTTTGTAAACAAACGATGTGTCACCTTCGACTGTCGACTTTTAACAAGTTCAGTTACACAAAAGGAATAAATTCCGCGCATTTATCAGTCGCGTAATACTGCGACAAAAAATCGCATTAGAAATTGAAATCGAATACATTTTGCGTAGTATAAATGTACAGGCAGGTAAATGGATAGGTGGAATAGAATAATATATGGAGCCAGCTAATAACAACTCCTTTTATGTTGAAATGTAACAACTCAATATTATATAAGGTGTTAAAAAATTAACTGCAAGAACTTTAAGAGGTGCTTTAGACCATCGAACTGAACAACTTTCACTATGGGACCAACTCTGAAATCACGAAAAAAAATGAGCTGTTTCATACATTTTGGCCGAGTAGGTATTGAACTTTTGTATGAAACAGCTGATTTTTTTTTCGTGATTTCGGAGTTGGTCCCATAGTGAAAGTTGTTCAGTTCGATGGTCTAAAGCACCTCTTAAAGTTCTTGCAGTTAATTTTTTTACACCTTATATAACTCATTATTACTGACAGCAGTGGTGGCCAAGTGGTAACGGCCACGACTTATGCATTGTAGGCCGTAGGTTCGAACCCAGGGCTTTACTTTGTGTAAATTATTTCATCACCACTGTTCTCAAAACGGTAAAGGAAAACATTATAAAGAAATCGGCATGTCGTAGAACCAAAAAATCGTAGACATGTGACAGCTACCAACCCGCACTGGGCCCGCGTGGTGGATTACGGCCTACTCCCTCTCACCGAGAGGAGGCCTGTGTCCCAGCAGTGGGAACATTGTAGGCTGATTATGCATGTGTTTGAAATGGGCCAGTCTTGCCCGTGCACGTATACATATAGACTGGCTGGATATTATGAGCGTTACCAGGCGTACCTACCTAATTTGCATTTTTGAAAATGCTTGTATTACGTTGCATTCGGTTTCATCCAACATTTGAGTTTGCGCCATACTTCTCGGAATATGAATTAAAATTCATTATACTTACGTTAATTCCTCAACTTATTTTTGCGCAGTGCATAATTCTGCCATTTTTGCTCAACTGGCAATGTTAATCTTAATATTGTCTGTGTAGCCTATAATGTTCCACTGCTGCGACACAGGCCTTTTCGCTTCTTGAGAGGCCGTAATCCACCACGCGGGCCCGTATACCAAACTGCTTCGTTGAATGTTCTACCAGTAGGTACCTACTTTTTCTATGATTCTGTAACATTTAGAAACGGCGTCATTTCGTACATCCACGCGACGACTAATGTTTTATTTTCATACGCATACAATTTTTTATTATTAGGTAGGTACTTACTTACCTTTCACATACATACCTTCACACGGTTTGCATAACTGTGTAGGTACAAACGCATTATGAGGGGTCTCGGTATTTTTAAATACCGAGACCCCTCCGTGCTTCGGAAAGTCTCGGCTGTCATTCGTGGATCTTTGAAAGTCGTTACGGGTCGTGTTACGGGTCGTCAGAAGCCCAAAAGTCTGAAAACCAGTCAAATCAAGGGTATCGTATTACTCAGTAAATGGGTTGTGGAGGTCAGATAGGCAGTCACTCCATGTAAAATACTGGTATTCAGCTGCATCTAGTTAGTCTGGAAGCCGACCCTAATTATTAGGGAAACGTCTAGGCATATTTTGTTTGTTTCACAACAATGAGCACTTTTTTTTTCAAAAAACATTACTTTTATTAAATAAACTGAATACTCTAGATTTTATTGCGGTCCATTATTGTTTAAGATGGCGAACTTAAAAGGTCTCAGATCATCATGGACCCTGCCAACCACAAACCTTTTTTCTCTGCGTACACTTCAATAAATTCAAGCCTGGCTAGCTCGCAGAATACCTACCAACGATACGTCAGGGAAATAATACACATTGTGCGGACAAATAAACAGGGGAATCTATCTGTCCTCTATGTAGTGGATTCGATCCACTTCGAGAGCTTGCCACCCAGGGGATTGCAGGGGATAAAACGTAGTTACAGAGGACATGTGCAGAGCCACCTTACCCTGTCAGCCACGAGCACGCTCAAGCGACACGCGACAGCGAGTGCGAGAGAAACAAATTAAATTGAATAAATGGAATGACGAATGAAGTTGTTAAGGCGGTACCCCGACCAAATAACCTTGAGCATTCGTGACAGAGACAGATAGCGACTCGACTTCCTCGTACGAAAGGGATGCAGCGTACCCTGCGCACGCCCCTTTATCATAAAACTCGCCAAATTTTTGGAATTACATATTTTAATGAAAAAAAATTATAGCGGTCTTTTAAAAAAATTAAAACATGGATTATTTAGATTTTTAAATTATCTATCCATTGGTGAAATCCTCAAATTAATAGACTGTCAACTTTAGCAAAAGATGTGTGCAATCAATAATTTTAGTCAGTTTTTTAAAAGGACTCTTGAGATTTTAAATGTATTAGTAACATATAAAAACAAATAAGTATTAACGGGCAATGTGATGATAGGATGTTGAACATTAATAATGTTCTTTCAGAAGTAGTTTATTTCTCATAATTATTGAGCTAATAGCCTCTGAATAACGAAGAAAAACGCGGATTTGGTCGGGGTACCCCCTTAAGAGTATGCCACGGGTCACTAACGACCCGACTTGTGGAGCGACGGTCGGTAGCGGACGGGCACAGGAGACGCGAGAGCGAGTCGCTTGACGCAATTCGCGTCGCAAGTCACACCGCTCGAGTCCGTGTACGGAGCCGTACCGAGGAAATGTGCAAAGATACCTTAGCGAAACGTTTTATTTTTAATCAACGGTATGAAAGTTTTCATTTAAAAGAGGTACTGCGGTTTTACAGGACTCTCGATGGGATTAAATGCTGTGTTAAGTAATAGGATTTTTTGCTGTAGGAATGTAATTTTGCTTTGCGTATAGAGAAAATCGAGTGTGTTTTCAAGTTGAAAGAGATCACTTGTGTAGATATCTGATTAGAATAGACTTGCTAGTGCCAGTGTTAGTGGAAATCTTCTCACTTCCTTGCTATTAAGTAAAAAAAATATTGGAATATAACCACCATATTTGAAAGGCGGATTGGTGAAATGGTGGTGAGAAATGGGTCGCAGTAAATCAAATATAAATTATGTCATCAATAACCTGCAATAATTATGTTTAATTATGTTAGAAATTGTCAACATCATCTGCCTAGCCTTTTCCCAACTATGTTGGGGTCGGCTTCCAGTCTAACCAGATGCAGCGGAATACCTATATTTTACATGAAGCGGCTGCCTATCTGACCTCCACAACCCAGTTACTGGGTAATACGATACCCCTTGGTGAGATTGGTTGTCAGACTTTCGGGCTTTTGCGGCGACGATGACAAACCTCATGGTTGGCTGTTTAAATAAAATACCTTGCTTAAGTTCATTACCCTGGCTATTCAGAAACCGTGCTGTATAAAATACTTACTAGATAGTTTCCATTTTTGGTGTTGTAATGCTACACTACCCAACGTGCGTGATAACGGAAAGGAGAAGGGATATCCTGGGCCCAGCAGTTAACTAGTTGAAATGGGTATTAAAAAAACCGTTATATTTTTCTAAAGGAAATCAAAAAATACAGTACCATGTTTCTATCTAGGAAGCGAGAAAAATTAAATTAAGTTGTGAAACTAAATAATGGATAAAGTACATGCCTGAATTCTAAGTAATCGATAGTGTATAAATCGGTAAAATCTCAGAATATCTATGAAAATCGTGTGTCAAATGCTTATCAATCTTTTCGTGGAATCGATTCAAAGCGAATCGAGTTCCTTTAATTTTTCTTCTGTTAGCAACACTGGCCACTCAGTATAGTCTAAAGTAATCTGTGCTGGTCACCGACCGGCAGATGACAGGTAGAAAAAAACAGGCACCTATCAAAAAGTACTCTGAGACCGGCACTCGTTCGTTTTCTTTCGCTGTGAGTGCGCATGTATTTTCCGTTCTCAATCTAAACGTGTCAGGATCTTCAACACGTCGCACATGGAGGCTCTCTTCTTGCACTCCATGCGTAAAACCATTATACAACCAAAACCATTCAGAAATATTTCTCAAATAACATCAAAAAACTTCAATGTTATACCGTAACCTCACTTTTACTATATTTCATGTAACTTGACTCCTGGATAGCCAAATTTCACCAAATTTTCAGTGAAGTCTTGTTATTATATCCACTTACAAATAAAGCTAGTTTGATTGAGTTAACACCTGGGCCCAGGAAACTATGGAGTCTTTCCCTTCTCCTTTACCAGGTAAAGTATGTCACCTTTAATAGTCTCGTTACATTTGTGTGTAAGTACGTAATTACATTAATTAATTAAATAACACATGTGTATTACGTTTAGGAATGCTAGGAAAACACTGAAGGTATTTTTCCTGTGCTTTTCAGATACTTAATTGATAGTTTCATTTTAGTACCTAATTAATTAATAACCTGATTAATTAATACTCTGCTCTGCTGCCAACTGCCCAAACCCAGGCAAGCGCTTTACCTTGTGTCAATAATTTCACCACCACTGCTCTTAAAACGGTGAAGGAAAACACCGTGGCAAGAACCGACATGTCCTAGAACCAAAAATTTGAAGACATGTGACATCTAATTATTATAGGCCGTATTCATAGTCAATACGTGAAAATCCGTGAAACATTTTCTCTGACAAACCAAAAGATAGACTGCCATTTTTATTTAAGCTATCTTTGCCAGTCCACGAAGTAGGTATACCTATTTGCAACAAAACGCCAAACATATTACACCGAAAACGGCATACAAAAGGCAATCGCTGCCAAATAGGATCCGCAAATCTTCGCGATACGTCGTGCAACTTCGTGGGTCTTCGGAAATCTTCGCAATACGTTAGGTACCTACAGGATAAGTACGGACATTGAATACTCCGGATTCTGCCTCCGATCGGGCAAACCCCTTGAGACCGGCAGGTTGAGATGAAATTGGATTGTCAGGTTGTAGATGACGTTGGTACGCGCCATCCAGTTTATAGGTCTGATGGAAGAATTTATTGAGAAGATTGGATTTGGTAGTGCAAGGGACAAACATACCTATTTGCAGTACCTACGCAGGCTTAAACTTATTTGACGATTGATGTAAAATTGGTTGAAAAGTAGTTTTAATAGTTTTTGGTAGGTAGCTGGTTCAGGAAATAAACTCTTCATTTGCTTCCAAATATGCAGGGTGACTGGATCCGGACTCGCCATAGCAAATTCTCATATAGAGGAGTTCATTTAAGAGGTAATGAACATTTTTGGATTGACAATAACAACATTAGAAGATCATCTTCCTAATACAACTAAGACTTCTGTTCATAAACTTAATGCAAATTCCAACAAGAGATAGTTTCAGTACCCACTTCAGATCCCCATTTAACTTCACCCAGAATCGATTATCGGTTGATAGAAAGCAAATACTATAATTGTTCGGAATATTGACCGTCTTTGAGTACATTTAGTTATAAGACTTGATCCCCCGAGAGGTGGCTTAGAAATTGATAAGGGAATTCATCGTTGCTTGAGTTCTTAGCTATTGTTATACGATTATGATTAGTTAGGTCATTTCTTAACCGCTATCTTTTGTTTTATTTTAGAAATGGGACTGGCTGATTGCTATTGTAATATGCGAGAGCGGTGCTGGCCCAGTGGCAACGGCCGCGACGCCCGAATCGTAGGTCGTAGGTTCGAACCCAGACAAGCGCTTTCCTTTTTGTAAATTATTCATCACCGCTCTCAAAACGGTGAAAGAACACATCGTGAGGAAACTGGCACATCCTAGAACCAAAAATTCGAAGACATGTGACATCTACCAACCCGCAAAGGGCTGCGTGGTGGATTACGGCTCACTCCTTCTCAAAAAAGAGGAAGCCTGTGTCCCAGCAGTGAGAACATTATAGGCTGATTTTATGTTATGTATACGTCATTACAAAAACTTTCGCAAAGAGCCAAACTACTAAAAAAGGCTGGAAACATTTTGATAAAATTTTCTGAATATTTTTGCAGATACCATCGAAAATAAATCAGATAATCATCTTTTACAAAATAATAATAACTACGGAATATTTCAATAAAGACTAATGATATCTTCATTGTTTCTTTATTACTTACTGAAAGAACCTTTATCTTGAAGGTTAATAATAAATAGGTTCCTTCATAGGCCGACAATCCTCTCACGTTAATTAAGATAAAAACGTCGGAACAATTAGAGGAATCCAGTTTAGTGTTTTATATTGTAAATGATGATTATTGGATCCACGTTAAGGTTCTTTGTTGCGAGAGTAGTTGCGAAGAATATTGCCATAATGGTGTTATGCGCGCGCCTCTCTGTAGAGGAATGGTGGCCGTTTGCGGCCGCTGAGAGTGATGGGGTCCGCATGGATTCATGCGGGCCAAGACCTGGCCGGGGGAGCGTGCTGAAATGCGCAAGCACTCCAGCACCCCGGCTAAAGGTAGCAGCAGGACACCGTGTGGTTTTAGTCAGTAAGAGTCTGACAGACCCCTCCACCCACCCCACGGTGGTGGACATCCATGAGGATTTCCACACGATAAAAAACAAAAAAAAAAAAAAAAAAGGGGTTAGTTGCGTAGCACACTGTGTGTCGGCGACTTCCGCCGACGCGTCGACGGTTGTCGCCGACACGCGTCCACGCTTGCAGTTGCCTGTGTCATCGATGCGTGTCGCTCGTGTATATGCACACTAACAGTAGGAATGGCTTTCATTTTGACAGTTCAACATCACTCATTGCGTAATTTACGCTGTTGAGAAGACAAATTTTTCGAAAATATGAAGCAATGGATTAGCAATGTCCTTTTCAATATCATTCATATTATAATTGATTGTGTGGTATGTTATTTTATTTTATTTTTATTTTATTTCTTCAGGATAACAAACAATTGCGCAATGCTTAATATTTAGGTACAGGAATTTTATAAAAAAAAAAAAATCACGCAACCAGCATCGTTATCCACAAATTAAGGTTATTAGGGTGTTGTTTTGGCATGCAGATTAGCTATTGTAGTTTTCCATAATATTCTCATTTAAGTTGCCAAGGACTGCGTTGACGATATCGGAATAGTTGCCACAATAAAATCATAACATGGCCTGGTGACTGCCTTGAGGAGTAGGTAACTGCCCCCGAGTAGCCATTTAAAAATCACGATTTAAAAACATGTTCGATTCTTTACTTTATATCATACAGATAGATTCTTACACCCCAGTAATTCCATTACTCCTTTCCACTGCTTTCATTAAACGTAATCTTAGTACACACATTCAATTATCCAAAGCGAATCCCTCAGAGATTCCAATTTCCATACAACTCAAATAAACCCTCTTACATATAAATCCCGCCTTTTAGCAAATCATATCTCTCATCGGATCCGGTTCTATCCAGAATTAACCAGTATGCACCGCCCGCGAGACGAGTTGAGTGACTCTCAAGGGATACGATGCAATCCGGAATATGTGAATACCAGGTCTATTAGGTTGAGAGGGATATGTTAAGGTATGTTAAGATACACACGTACTAGTAGTATTGTACTGGTCAGGTATTTGATTTGAGTGTGTTTTAGTTAGGGATCGAGTGTTGCGCACGTAATGACGTTGCAACGGATTTGGGTGAGTGTTTGTCTGAGTAGTGTGTCAAGTTTGGCTATGTTTGGTTGTTTAATGATGAGAGTAGGTTTTATGTGATTGGTAATGGTTTAGATAGTGGTGGTATTTGCATCTGAGCCCTGATTCACAACCATACGACAGGCTACCGTATCGAAAACCTGACATTTCGATAGCCTGATTTGACTTCCCCTCAACAGCAAATAGCTGTTGGAAGAATAGCGGGCGTCTATTTGATTTAAACTGACAAAATTTTCGGGTTTTGGACTTGTGAACAGCGTTGAGAAGACTCCTACGATAACAATGATTAATGTTCGATACGATACGGAAGCATATCGAGTGTTTGTGAATAAGGGGGCAGAACTCTGTTCGTGCTAATTGTTTGGAATAGCTCCGTGTGTTGTTTTTGGGTTATTTATTGTTTTGGTTGTGCTTGATTTGACTTTGTTAGTTTTAAACGCTCCTTTTTCTACTGTTTGCATTTCCTGTGTGTGTCCCAATCAAAATATTCTTTCTTTCTTTGTAAGTATGTGGTTTTCAACCTTATACTCGTAGCTTGAAGAGAAGCTGAATCTCTTTGCTGTCTAAATACTACTAAACCTACTGTGTGTGGTTTGGCGTTTGAGGAGTGGATTATTGAGGCGCTTTCCTTTGTGTAAATTATTTTATCACCGCTCTCAAAACGTTGAAGGAAAACATCGTGGGGAAACCAGCATGTCTAAGAGCCAAAAATTCCAAGACATGTGATATCTACCAACCCGCAAAGGGCTGCGTGGTAGATTACGGCTCACTCCCTCTCAAAAAAAAGGAAGCCTGTGTCCCAGCAGTGAGAACATTATAGGCTGATTTTATGTTATGTATACGTCCGATACATCTGTGTGTGGTTTGACGTTTGAGGAGTTGATACCGACTTTTTATATTCTGAGTCTTTCAACGCATATCAATATCCCGGTGTTTAGAATGCTGTCGATCTGCTTACTAACAATATTTAAAATTTGAAACCAGTTTAAAAATACGTTAAAGTCTTCTGTCTCTAGTGCTTAGAAAGAAAGAAAGAAAAAGTATTTATTGCGACTCGTACAGGAAGATCACAAACTAAACTAAACACAGTAAAAAATTAAAACCAAGTTATATAAAAAAAAAGTAACAAAAAGAAAAATGAGACAGAAACTCCTATACGAGGCCAAAAGGCTCCTATCTCAGCATGATGCTGCGACATTTAAAAAACAAATGTCGCAGCGCTGGTATTCTGATAGGGCCCGCCACTGTGATGTCACGGGCAGTTACAGAAATAAATAAATAAATATTAAAATAGATTTAACATGTAAAATATTAGCAAATAAAATAAAATATGTTGGAGAAGTGAAGTAAAAGGTTTGTTTACCTACTAGTAGCGCCATCTATTGGCATTTAAGATACCTTTACTCGATTAATCAAATCGATAACAGTTGTCATTGAGTCAGTAGTTCGATTCGGGGTTGTCAATGTCTTGTCGCGTCTGGCGTTTGACATCTGTCAGATGCCAGGGTGAGACTAGTGTGTTAGCGACATGACACATTGAACACCCAGAGCTCGACCGCGCCGGGTTGATTCTACCCGATTTTTATTCTGATTCTACCCTACCACGTGCAACATGGCGGACTCCGATGGAATTTCAGATAAAAATCCCTCTACATCTCCGACAAATATAACTTTTTAATCCGCGCCAGACGTAACCTCATTACTTGTCTATGCCTTGAGTGTCACGGGCACTTTGGCGAGTCTGTGGCATTGCTTAGCTCAACGTATTTTCTTTAACCCTTAGGTACTTATCTCAATCTGCTCACTGATCCCTACATAGACTTAAATCTCAAAAAACAATGCTTTTCATTACAACAAAGCCTTTATGAATCCCTATTTCAAACGTTTTCCAACGATTATTTTTTAAGGCGGATTATTCGAGGTACCGAAAATAGAATTCGCAATTTCATTGGATTTACAAGAAACGAGTGTAAAGATTGGGATTTATCAGCGTCTAAAAATCTAGATTATTCGATTGAATTGCTTTTTTATTGATCGTTCGGAATAATTCTTTAGGGATTCGGCTTTTGAAGTGATTCTGTTTTCTTTTTTCGTGGATTTAAAGGGTGAGAATAATTGCTTTGACAATGAGAGAATAAGAAATAAGAAAATGATAAAAGTGGAAGGAACGGGGTGGTATAGCGTAAATAAGGGTTTTTCTAAGTATGTAGTTGAGAAAGGAAAATGAAAACCTATTTATTCGTACATATTATAAATTAGGTAAATGCTTTTTGTGGTTATGTGACCGCGTTGTTCCTCTAAATTTCGGATTTCTAACGGATTTTGATACGGATTTCACCAACATAAAAGAATGTACCTATTCCTGAAGGTGTAATTATTAAACATACCTACACATAATAATTTTTTTTTTCTGACAACCACAATTTTTTATGAAAGCCAACAAATAACGCTAAGAGGGGCTCGTGGCTAAGTAATAACAGCCGCACGGGTCTATTGATCAGGTTAAGCTACGCTTGCCGCGGTCGGTCCGTGGATGGGTAACCATCCGTGCCTCGTTGCCTCGGAAAGCACGTTAAGTCGTTAGTCCCGGCTGTCATTCTTGGATCTTTGACAGTCGTTAGGTGTCGTCAGAAGCCCGAAAGTCTGACAACTAGTCTTAGGTACCGAGAGGTATCGTGTTACCCAGTAACTGGGTTGTGGAGGTCAGATAGGCAGCTGCTTCATGTAAAATACTGGTATGCAGCTACGTCCGCTAGACTAAAGGCTGAAACTCAACAAGAAAACTTGGAAAAAGGCAGATTGATTGAAATAAAGCTAAGTGCTAAACATTCAGAAGTGAGCTAATAAAAAGGTGTCTAAACATCTCATAGACATTATATAATTGACCTCACAATAGTAAAAAGAGGATTTAAGGTGTGAGTACACTAACAGTGAAGTGTGAAATAATGTTAATGACTCACAAATTCATGGTCACCATCACGAAATAGATGAAAAAGGTTCACTTCAGGTTGTAAATGTAATAATAACTTCACACAAAAGAATTCGCTCTCGCACATGGTTAAAAAAAACGAACAAAAATTATCAACAGATAACTTTATAGGAACATCACAGAATAGCTTATATTATTTTTGAAGTAAAAACTTCTTTTAAGCGTGTTGGGCATTTTTTGAGTTGGGAAAAAAACCATTGAATTCGCGCCACTGTCACCGTAACCGACACCGCTTCGGATGTGTTCGGCTGTCCTCGGGATGTACTCGGTTTTAATGTATTTCCGATATGTCAGTGAGTGATGGCAAAGTATTCTGCAAGCTTGTGTTTTGTTTATATGACGATTCAAAAAATACACACGTAATTGTTCAAGTTTTCACTTCTGTCGGCACTCCCGGAGTGCCACTTTGATTTTTTACGTCCGCATCGCTGTCAACAGGAAAAATGCCCAAAAGACTGCTAGCATCGCCACGTTGTATAGCAATACTGAATCTTTGACCAAAAAATAGGCCAGCCCTCTGATCACGTGAAGAGTGGACAAACCACTAGGCGATGTCTTGAGACTTACAGTTAGGTCTAAAAATCCAGTCAAAAAGAGTGAATGAGAGAGCAGTGGTGGCCCATTAGTAACGGCTCCAACTTACGAATTGTACGTCGTGGGTTCAAACCCAGTCAGGCGGGTTACTTTGTGTTATTTATTTCAGCACCACTGCTCTCAAAACGGTGAATAAAAACATCGTGAGAAAACCGGCATGTCCTAGAACCAAAAATTCGAGGATATAGGTATGCCATTCACCAACCCGCACTGGGCCCCGCGTGGTGGATCACAGAGAGGAGTACTGTATCCCAGCAAAAGACACATTTTCTGTCTGAAAATTATACTTCCTCCCCTTCCTCATATCTGCTTCTTCCTGTGCCTAACCGTTCGAGCTATCCAAGCGTGATGTTATGTTATGTTTTGTCAAATTGCAAAATTGGTATAACATTCGTGAGCCTTCTGGTTTCTTCATTCGTGTGTTATCATTTGTCACGAGTTCCAGTGTCAAGGGCATTTCGAGTTTCACACGTAAATTATAAAAGTTGTTTCCATTAAATGGATCCAGTTTATTACGAATTTAAATGTATATTTTAGGAGCAGCACGTGGCTCGGAATGTATATAAATTTTTGCTATTATCAAATTGTAGATGTAGAAAATTGTGTTTATTGTGTGTTGTATTTTGCTAGCTCCCACAGCATCCTGAGTGTATTGTCTGACAGGTGGGACGGCATCATGCTGGCTCACCGGATACGGCTGCACACGTAGGTGTCAATCGTTTCAATTTTGTGTTTTTACTAACTTTTACTAACAACATATGGATTTTAATCTGAAATAAACTCGTATATATAATATAGGTTTTAGTGCTGCAGTGATCTATCAAAATTGCTAACATATGTTAATATATCCTCATTAGACTTTCATATTAATGAAGAAAATCAATATCTACTCAATACTCAATTATTTATTGCATTCCACAATGGTAAATATTTGCCAAAAGAAACAATAATGGACCCTGTTGGGCACAGCAAAAGAAATATATGTGGAGAAGAGGACTTATCAATAGATTCTTCTTCTTCGTGTCGCTGGCTCGACTGTATATTAGATCTTGTTGACAGCGCAGAGGTCACTTTGAAAGTATGTTTTGGGACGCAGACGGCAGGATAGGAGGTGGAGCATAGTTTGTGACATAGCTTCACACCCACACATTCCACACCCTGCGCCATTCCGTCGTGGTAAACCCAATTTACCAGTTTGGAGTTACATCTTCCCATTTGTAGATACAATATTTTTTCTCTTAAGGGGTCATTGTACTCATCATTATGAACAACTTTTACTATGGGACCAAACCTGAAATCGTGAAAAAAAATCAGCTGTTCCCTACATTTGTGTTCGCATAACTCGTCAAAATGTAGGGAACAGCTGATTTTTTTTTCGCGATTACATGTTTGGTCCCATAGTAAAAGATGTTCATAATGATGAGTACAAAAACGGTGATTAAAAATCTCACGGTGTATTAAAAGAGTTTAATTTTTTTTAATGTAACACTTTCCGATCTGCGAAACTGTATTTTTAGATCGCAGTCACTGTTTAACTTTCCAACCAATTTCGATTTAATTCGACAGAATGATAAGAAAGACGTGCTTTTCATATCACTGGAATTTCGAAATCGCTTTACACAAGTAATTAAACCTGAAAAATATTAGGTCCTTACATATGAAATTGGCGTTTTGTATGGAAGGAACAAAAAGTCGAATATTTTTTAATATAATATATTTAATTAATCAAAGTATGAACCATTGTTTTCAATGCACTTTTGCCATCTTATAGGTAGTTCATTGATCCCTTTACTAAAAAAACCAGTCGGACGGGAATCAATAAAATCTTTGAAGGCGATTTGGACTGCCCCATCGGAGTTGAATTTTTTCCCTTGCAAAAAGTTATCCAAATTGCGAAAAAAATGGTAATCTGTTGGAGCAAGGTCCGGGGAGTACGGAGGATGTCTAAGACATTCCAATTCAAGCTCTTCTAATTTGGTAGCCGTCTGTTGCGCAGTGTGTGGTCTGGCGTTGTCGTGAAGCAGCAGTGGCGTGGAGCGATTGACCAGCCTTGGTTGTTTAGCCGCTAGCTTTTCCATCATGGTTTGTAATTGCTGACAATAGACATCAGCTGTAATAGTCTGGCCAGATTTGAGAAAACTGTAATGAACAATACCGGCACTAGTCCACCAAACGCTTACAAGTAACTTTTTTGGGGTTAATTTTCGCTTGGGGCAGGATTTGGCTGGCTGGCCAGGATCCAACCATTGCGCTGAGCGCTTCCGATTATCGTAAAGAATCCATTTTTCATCACAGGTAATGATTCGGTTTAAAATACCTTCATTGTTGTGCCGGTTCAGTAATGTAACGCAGCAGTCGACGCGCGTTTGCCGGTTTGCTTCAGTCAATTCGTGAGGTACCCACCTTTCAAGCTTTTTAATCTTCCCAATTTGCTTCAAGTGAATTAAAACAATTTTATCACTAACATCGAAGCCTGCAGCTAACTCGGACGTGGTTTGCGATGGGTCCGCTTCCACAATAGCCTTCAATTCTCCATTATCAACTTGGGTCTCAGGCCGTCCACGGGGCTTGTTCTGCAGGTCGAAATTTCCAGAACGAAAACGTTGGAACCAAAAACGAACTGTGTTTTCTTTTGCCACATGACCGACATACACATCATTTACCCTTCGAGTCGTTTCCGCAGCACTAGTGCCACGGCGGAACTCGTACTCGTAAATAATGCGATATTTTAAATTTTCCATTTTGTAAAATGAGTGACGCAAACAGAAAAAACAGAAGAAAAAAAACAAATGAATGACGGTCATCGAAGCACAAATACATGAGTAAATAGCTGTACAAATTTGAATTTGGAATTCCTTACCAAAGAGGAGAAATTCGTGATTAAAGTGGCCAGTACGAAAAACGCCAATTTCATATGTAAGGACCTAATATAATGTTTCAAATCCAAAACGTGACCAATACTTAATCATCTGACATTGCCACATGCATACATATAAAAATAGCAACCACGTGTATATAATAACTATTTCCTTTCCATGCCGATGTGCTGACGTAACACCCATACAATGCACTTAATGGGAAATGACATCACTCGGCGAGTAATTTAAATGGCGACCATTACACAGTGTGATGACCTCTTGAGAAACAGATGAGTATATAGATAGATATGTATACCTACAGCGGTTTTGCAATTGTTTTTGTGTGAAGAGGTAAATGAATCAGTACCTAGGTGATTTGTCTGGTTTTTTCGACGCTATGACCACTTTTTACCGGACTTTTTACCGGAGGATTATGATTTTAACCGGTATGTATGTATGTATGTTCATCTGTTCCCTCATAACTTCAAAAGTACTTATTATAATTTGACAAATGAGGTATTGTTAGAAGCGCCTTGACCTTCCGCTGGTTATAAGCTATGTGAAGTTACACCAAATTTAATGAGGCGCCCTCTAGAAGACGATAAATAATGAATTTAAAAATAAATAATTTGGGATGGTGTCTTGTTGGGTATCAAATGAAAAGGCATAATTAGCACATTTCAAAAATATAATTGTTACTAAAATAAGCCCCAAAATAAATAAGTTTAAAAACCAAAACCCGATTACTGAAAAGGATGAAATAAGAAAGTACCTTCTCATGGTCGCATGCTACCATAGCTTATAAGTATGTTGGTACAGCGGTATGCGACCACGGGAAGGTACTTTCTTGTTTCATCCTTTTTAGGCAGGCCGCATACGTCCGGTTTCCTGGTTCGGAATTCAGTTTCGGAATTCAGATTCGGAGACCCCGAATGCACGCATTTCATACAAAATGTTCTCTCCAGCGCACACGTACTTAAATTTTCCGTCCGGGTTTCAGAACGGAAAATTTAAGCACGTGTGCGCTAGTGAGAACATTTTGTATGAAATGCTTGCATTCAGGTTTCCGAATCTGAATTCCGAAACTGAATTCCGAATCAGGAAACCGGACGTTTGCGCCCAGCCTTAGTAGTCGGGTTTTAGTTCTTAAACTTATTTTTTATGGAGAAATGTCGTGAGGAAAGTTTTGAGTATGAATATCGATGGCTTTAAGAGTAGGGGAAGACCAAAGAAACGATGGATGGAGTGTGTGAATGATGATATGGTTAGAAAGGGGCTGACTACCGGGATGACGACTAATAGAAAAGTATGGAAGAAAAAGACGTGTTGCGCCCCAAATAAATTAGGATAAGGGCAGGAGAATTATGATGATGATATACACTTTTGGAAAGATAGGTTTGACAACTTTGTTAAGTTTTTTAGCTGCCCTAAAGTTCTTGTTTTACTCTGAACAAACGCTTACGTTTTTAACCGACTTTAAAAAAGGAGGTTCTGTATTCGACCCGTATGTATGTATGTATGTATGTATGTTTGTATGTCCGCGATTATCTCAAAAACTACTGAACCGATTTTGATAATTCTTTCATTAGTGTGATCTACATACTTTCAGGAAGGTTTTAGTATATAATACATTAGGTAATTATTCTTATGTACGAAGTTATATGCATAAATGTACTGCATCTCCGACATTTCTATGCGAATTTTGATGATTCTTCGAGTTGTGTCTTCAATTCTTCAATGCACTAGTGTTAATTGAATTTATGTAGGGTAGGTACAACTAAAAAGTGAAAAATAAAAACTTTCTTACAAAAAAAACAACCGACTTCAAAAAAAAACATTACAAAGTGAAAAATAACTTCAATTTCGAAAGTCGGTGTCAAAAAACGAAAATGCGGAACCAAAGACACCGACTTCCGAAATTGAAGTTATTTTTCACTTTGTAGTGTTTTTTTTTGAAGTCGGTTGTTTTTTGTAGTCTATTGTAGAATGTTCGTGACATTTGCATAAAAGTGATGGCTCTTTCACAAAAGCCACTAAACTTTGACTTGAATCTTTTTGTAAAGATCGGGACAATATTAGGACCAAGCAAGGAAAAATGGCGAAAAAGGTTTAGGCCTGCAATGGGACAAAGTAATCTATGGATGATTATATTTCGGTCCAACCCAAATTAATTTGCACGGCATCGCAAAGCCAATACCAAATCTCTATGCTATTTAATAACAAATATACACGTATAGCTTCACCAACATCTTAATTATAGTCATGATGCCTCAAACAGGAAGGCATACAAATTGAAGCTCACTAGTAATAATATTTTAATACTAAGGCCTCGTTCAGGGTGAAGGCGAATGACTAGAGAGGTAGCGGTCGCGGTTGAGGGCGCGATTTGGTGACCACGGTGCGTCGCGAGTTGTAGCGGGCAGTAGAGGCTTGACTTGTTTTCACAGGGTAAAACAATAGACGATCGCTCGCTAGCTGTATTAGAGCCAGGAATTTGAGATAACTTTCTAGTTATGGAACAACAAAGAAACTGAATGTACAGACACCAGCACATCAAGCTACTACAATCTGTCAAATTTCTTTAATAGATTTTCAACTTTATCGTTAAAGCATTAGATTCAAAGTTGATTGGGAAAATTTGACAGTTTCGGGTAGCTTGATGTGCTGGCGTCTGTACTTAACAAAGTTCAAATTCCATTGCAACCAAGAACTTATCAGACCCTTTTTTATTACAAATGGTCTCTCAAAAACCAAGAATATATTTCACTAAAGTAATACCTGTGGCGATGGAATTCAATTATCCGAGATAATGAACACTGCTTTAGGTCGTTCATACCTGGCGACACCGAAATGTAATGAGTAAACATTAAAAAGTTACATCGCACTAAAAAATAACATTTCAGCAATCACTAGGCACAATACAATACGTAGGCAACTCGTACGGGTTGTCTAGTAATAGATTTCTCACAATATTGACGGAACTGAATTTGACTTAAAAACCACATGACAAAAATGTAGATATCAAAGATTATAAGTTGCCTACTGAGAAACGAATGGCAACACAGGAGTGGATAACGCAATGAATGTTGTTGAACTGTCAAAATAAACCAATTGCTACTGATAGTGTGGTACGCAATTACCCCGCAGCTCTCTAGAACGCACTTAGCCAACAAAATGCGCTGTAATAAAGTATGAAATATTAACCAGTTACCTAAATGCTGTCAGATATATCAGATACTAGCTGCGCCCCGCGGTTTCACCCGGAATATCGGGATAAAAAGTAGCCTATATGTTAACCCAGGGTGTCAGCTACCTCCATACAAAATTTTTGTAAAATTGGTCCAGCCGTTTGAGCGTGAAGACGTAACAAACATATAAACACACACACACACTCACAAACTTTTGCCTTTATAATATTAGTGTGATGATTTAGAATTGATTTAGTTTAAGTTTCTTAGTTGAGGGGCAGTGGGGGCTCAGTGGTAGGTAATAGCCCCGACGAGTTGTAGGTTGTGGGTTCGACACCAGCGGTGCTATTCTGTAAAAAAACTCACCGTGAAAACTTAGGTGAAGTGAGTTTAAAATGACCTGCCATTCCACCTGATGCTAGGGATTGACACTATTGACAGCTCACTTTGAGCTCACTTCACCTTAGTTTTCACGGTGAGATTTTTACAGAATAGCACTACAGGTAGGTTTTACTTAGTGTAAATTATTTGATCACCACTGCTCTCCAAAACTGTAAAGGAAAATATGACACCTACCAACCCGCACTGGGCCCGCTTGGTGGATAACATCCCACGACGTCTCGAAGAGAGGAGTCCTGTGTCCCAACAGTGGGAACATTGTAGGCTGACTAGCTGCGCCCCGAAGTTTCACCCACATAAATCTCGACACCGTGGGAATATCGGGATAAAAAGTATCCTATGTCCTTTCCCGGGACTCAAACTATCTCTATATCAAATTTCATCTAAATCGGTTCAGCGGCTTAGGCGTGAAAAAGTAACATACAGACAGAGTTACTTTCGAATGTATAATATTAGTATAGTATGGATAAGGATTATGCTAGATAAGCTCTGACTTAGCGGATTTCAGTGAAGACAGGCATTGGTCCCGTCAGGCGCCCGCCATAGTCACGTCTCAGGACCCAAACAGCAGTTTCATATTGTTTGATAGTTCGCGCCCGCCACAGCACTCGCCACCCTGACCGAGGCCTCGACGTGACCGCGTAACATCCTCCGACCGGTCACCGGCAGCCGTCTAGCTGTTACGTATTACGACTATTTATAGAATAGCCATTGAGTATTGCACTGAGTTTGTCTAGATATTATTAGTTACATAGTTGTTTTTTCCGGTTATTGTTGTAAAAGTAGAAGATTGATTTTTGGACTAGCCATTGTGTACTGCGTTGAGTTTCTCTAGGTTTTTAGATTGCCTGTTTACGCAACTTATTGTTGGGTAGGTTTAACAAAGTATTTTTTAAAGAATAAAAAAAATCTAAATCTATAATTTGTTTCGTAATTTTAAGAGAACCTTTGCGTTGCTTTTCACTTCATCATAGGCTTTTAAATAAAGGGTGGCATGAACATCGATGCGCAACCTGTTAGCTTGAATTCAGTATATGCTTCTAGACCCCTTGTGTAAGCTTACAAATTAATAATCTTCGGGGATTTCGGTAATTTAGGTATCATACACGGGTGGCAGGGGACTTCGACGCCCAGTCGGGGGTGCAGCGAATGTACAGGTATCTCCCGGGTCCCCGACCCATGGTACCTACTAGAAGGAACAGTGGGGTTTTAGTCGGTAGGAATCCGACTTAACCGTTCTTCCCAGACGGAGGGAATCAACTAACCATGAATTCAGCAGATGATTCTAGACCGTATTGCAGAAATTCGTCAGTTATCAATAATATAAATCAGCTGTTTCGTAGAAAAGTCCAATACCTAAGCGGTTAAAATGTATGGAACAGTTTTTTTTTTTATATAGACGATGAAAACCTTCAACGCGGGAGGGTTCAGAATCATGTAAATCAGAGTTACAACCTATTATCCTATAGTAAGGCTGAGTAAGCCAGCCAAACCAATAAATTATGAAATACTCTTAATACTTCATATACAATTCTGAAACACGCCATGAAATACCGTCTACGACCCAATATCACTTGAAATGTATAAAGCATTTTACGGTCGTATTTATGAGTTGTATCGTCACCGGGTAAATTTGTTGTCGTAAACAGTGGCATTAATTTTATGTTATGGATACCTCCATAACATGAAATTTATTCCAATGTTTGGTTTTATTAATAAGTCATGTCTGTAAGAACTTAAGAAGTCATAAGTTACGGTTAAAAAATGTTCCGGGAGCATAAGTATCTGAAATTGCCTGCCTTGGTTTAATGGGCGTTTCTCAGCGGGGTAATTGCGTAGTCCACACTGTCAGTAGCAGTGGCTTTCATTTTGACAGTTCAACAGCATTCATTGCGTTATTTACGTTGTTGAACAGACAAATTTTTCGAACATATGAAGCATTGGATTAGCAATAGCCTTCAAAATTATTCAGATTGAGATTGATAGTGTGTTACGTAATTAAACGCATTTTCTTTCTTTCTTTGTTTTCTTTTTTTCTTTCAATTAGGGTGCTGGTTGGGCAGAGTTATAAGGTTTTTCAATCAAGATTTTTTCAGAAGGAGCCCTGAGGATTTGTTTACAGTAAAAGGTGCGGCCCCTACTAAATTGAACTTAGACATTACTTGCGAAATTTGAGTGTAAAATTACTCATACATTACCAAAGCCATAAATGATTCTGAAAAAGTCAGCCTTTTTGTCAAGTTGAGCTACTGAATGACAAAACACAGTGGTGTTACGGTTCAAAATAAAATTACATAGATAGCAATTTTAACGATTTCCCTAACGATAACATTACAACCGGGTTTCCATTTCATTTGCACGCTATTTAAAAACAATTTTATGTCACGATTTGACGGTATTTGAGTTTTTATTACTGACTTTGAACTACATAATTTTGTTAAAACGTACCGTATCTTTTAGGTAGAACATAACTCAGAATAATTATTATTGGTAAGTTTGTAACGAAGTATTTTAAGTATATCATTTTATGAAGCCTAGTATACAGGGTGGAAGGGACTTCGAAGTGCAAACTGGAACCATGGATTCAGTACATGATTCTGGACTCCGAAAATTCTGCGTCAAAAATTTTTGTCGGTTATCAAAAACAAAAATCTGCTGTTTCATAGACAAGTCCGCGGTCAAAATGTATGGATTGTAAGGACAAGCAATTTCTTTTAAATACCGACTCATTGTCATCATCATCATTTCAGCCGAAAGACGTCCACTGCTGGACATAGGCCTCCCCCAAGCACTTCCACTTCGACCGGTTCTTTGCTTCATCCAACAGGTTCCTGCGGCCTTCACAAGGCCGTCGGTCCACCTTGTGGAAGGCCTTCCAACACTACGTCTTCCGGTACGCGGTCGCCACTCCAGAACCTTTCGGCCCCATCGGCCAATTCTTCGGGCTATGTCGGTTACCTTGGTTCTCCTGCAGATCTCTTCAAATACCGACTATTTCAACGCAATTGTGTGTGCAGTTGGTGTACCAAATAATGAAATACCTAACCTTCTGCTAACTCCCCAATCAAAAAGCTTAACAAATACCGCCCAGCCGACCGCACAATTCCAAACTGCACATTCTAATTAGCCTAACATTGTGAAACTGTCGTATCAATCGGGCGTGTTAGTGCAAAACACGGTAGGGCTGGTTATTATTGCACCGCTGTGCTGTTGAAACTGCTGATTAGAGAAATGGTGCAGATTTGGCAGGGGTGGAATTGTTATCATATACCTACCTACAGGGTGGCAGGGATATCGCCGGGCAAACTCATCATCTGCCTAGCCTTTTCCCAACTATGTTGGGGTCGGCTTTCAGTCTAACCTGATGCAGCTGAGTACCAGTATTTTACATGGAGCGACTGCCTATCTGACCTCCACAACCCAGTTACTGAGTAATACGATACCCCTTGGTAAGACTGGTTGTCAGACTTTCCGTCTTCTGACTACCCGTAACGACTGTCAAAGATCCAAGAATGACAGCCGTGACCAACGGCTTAACATGCTTTCCGAGACACGGAGGGGTCTTGGTATGTAAAGATGGTCACCCATCCACAGACCAACCGCGGCAAGCGTAGTTTAACCTGGTCGATCGACCTGTGCGGCTGTTATTATTTAGCCACGAACTGTAACTGTAGATATTTTTAAATTTAGAGAATTGCCCCTCAGGTCTAATGTAGAACCACGCTACAAGGCCTAACTCTTAAAACCTTACATCTTGCTCAAAAAGTATGGCTTGAAACTCGAAGATGTAGCAATAAAGGCTTGGGAACTAGGCCTCATTAAAATATATATTGACATGTCTCTCCAATGTCTGTAATCTAAGACTAACTCACATAAATCACAGTGCGCAACGAAGCAGCTGGCTTATGATTCAAACTTGCAGTATTGTTTGTACCTACTGCAGAACGGAACTTGCTATGATTTCGCTCAATAAACAATATCAAAGTTTGTAATAATAACAGTAACTTCAGATCAAAACATGTTTGTTTAAGAAACATTATGTTAGTATACATAATGTTGTTTGGTAGAAGGACCGTCACAATTTTCTTAGGGATAGTGTCATATTATCCTAGTTTTCACCCATATCCCCAGCTTTAAGTGTCACGGTAGGTAGGTAATACGAGCTGGTGTCCGCAACTCCACGTCAATGCGAATATTTTGCGTACTAATTGAGATAATAATATGCTTCTTTTTAATCACCCGAAATATCGTCTAAACTTTTTGATATGTGGTTGTAATAGAGCGCAATAATTTGTGGTGTTATCTGCAATGTACATTTATGTATGGTTCTAGAAAATTATTTGGGTGCTTCCAAAGTCGTAAGGTTGTGACGACAATCGAAACTCGGTACTACTATTAAATAAAATAAAACAAGTATTTGTTTTAGGGTTTTTCAAAAATCGACTCCTACCAAGGTGGAAAAGGGTAAGTAATAAAGTTTAAGAGGTGGATATTACTGCTTGCTTCCATTAACTCGAAAATGGGTATGGGTCTTTGAGTCATGTTATGAACACATACCGAACGATTTTTCAAAATTCCAACCCTGTGGGGGTGAAAAGCGGGGATAAAGTTTATTTGAAAAATCTGATTCATTTGATCTATAAGCTTAAAAATTAACCCGAATACTTATTTATCTAAATAAATTATAAAGATCATACCTACATACATTTTCGAAATTTTTAGAGGAAAGTACGAATTTCACGCGGACGAAGTCGCGGGCAGAAGCTAGTTCATAATAAAAGTGAAAAATAAAACAATTTTATGCTAGCAACTGACATCCCCAATCTCCTAAAAAATTGTTTCCATCCTTTTACCAAGCACCCTGTATAGCGTTAGTTACAGATTGTTAGTCGGTCGATTTTCTCACTAATCAAATGGCGATCGGTTTGTTTATCTTGCGTCTGGTTAGACTAGACACTGAACTTAATGATGCTGGTGGCATTAATTGGGTATAACTTGGGTACCTAAGGAAATGCTGTCTTTTCTTGAACATGGTTTGTTATTTTACTTTATTTATTTGCTTAAAAACAATTATCAATAATAAACTAGAAAACCTTAGAAGCTATGTTGTTGTACAATTTACTATAAAAACTCACAGAAAAAAAATATTGACAACAACAATATATTTTTTTATTTAGTCTAAGTGGCCCATTGGGCCAAATGACAAGCCACAGCTCGGCAGGCCCAAAAAAAGATAGCAGGATGAGCAGGCTGGTCTCCTGCAACAAGAACTGGTCCTTAACAAAGCAAATAGCGAATAGCATATTACATAGGCACAACACCAATGTTGAAGGGTCAATGACCGAAGAAGTACCTACTACTACTCCCGAACCAATAGAACACCTACAATTTTACACACGAGGATAAAACTGCGACATAACATCAAGTAGCAACAAATTCTGCGAAAACGATATATCTAACACCGCATACAGCAATTCCTAGAAGCAATTCCATTAATATCGTAGAAGTAGGTCAAAAACTCCATGCTATCACCTCATGGGAAGCCATGGTAACTGCAAAACATAGGGCGGAGTTAGGCCATGCTTGTGTAATGACTATGACTATAGAATAATTATAGCGGGTTCAAACGGTAAGGGTTATGCAATAGAAGGTGCGGTGTGAGTGGTAGCGGAGAGGATGGCGTTAGAAAGAAAGGAAGAAAATAAGTTTATTTGTGGTGAAAATGACGCAAAAAAGAACAAGAACACAAAAAAAAGAATATAAGGGAAACATATGCGTCACATCCACGTAAAACAGCTAGAAAA
The DNA here is from genome assembly GCA_945859645.1 of Amphipoea oculea. Classification (NCBI taxonomy): domain Eukaryota; kingdom Metazoa; phylum Arthropoda; class Insecta; order Lepidoptera; family Noctuidae; genus Amphipoea; species Amphipoea oculea. The sequence goes on along the minus strand of OX243865.1, from coordinate 16,150,382 downwards.
CAAAACAGAAACAGTTAGAAATATTGCTAACTTTTGAAATTATCTATTGACCTGGCTTAACCTTTCGTATGCCGGAACGTAGATCTACACGAGACACAATGGCTTTTTAATTGTGTCTGTAATTACGGCATACAACTGGTTAAGCAACCGACAACCTCATAAGCTGACTTGCAAGATGTAACTCATTGCAAATAGTTTATTTTTTTAATAGCCATGTTTAAGTGGTAGAGGGACGGGTACGTGTACCCGAAGGGATTGGTAAAGATCGTCACTCACTGGACTTAGGAAGGACATCGCCGTCGAGGTAGACCACGGCGAAGGTAATGGATCTGGTACCGTTTGCAGGGCCAACATGGCAAGAGATCGCACAAGACAGGAAGGTTTGGAAAGAAAAAGGGAAGGCCTTTGCAGTGGGACACAATATAGACTAACAAAAAAAAACCGAGTGTGCTTATGACCACACGACTGAAGTGAAACTTAAAACGTGGCTATGAGAGGAAGAGAGAAAGAAAATGTGCGCGCGCACTGCTTTCTCTTGCTTATATCCCCCACTCAACTCCCGTTCGCCTCGCCCGATAACAGTTTTCGTAACGCTTACGTCACGCGTTCGCCAGCTTACTCCCCAAGTCAAGCGTGCATAAAACATTCACTTAAAAAAAAAACTATGCCGAACAAGTTTTACTTGTACGATACGGCGGTATCGTCCACCACTAAAGCTTCTATGGTCATTGCTGAGAAATAAAAGTTATAAATACCACCAAAATCAGAAGGCCAATCCTTGTATTAAAAACGTGTCTCAATCTAATCCCATAGACAATAAATGCCAAAAACTTGACAGAAATGTTGTTAAAGAAGTATTTTTGACAGATAGAAACTGAAATAAGAATGCGATCTTTGTTAAAAGTACGAAAATTACCCTCAGAACAGAAGGCCAATTCTCGTAATTAAAAACGTTCAAAATCTAGTCCCAGTCTCAACTCAGCGACAAACAAATGTCAAAATATATGGAAATTACAGGTATTTTTGACAGATTGAGACTGAGATCAGACTGTGAACGATCTTAAAATTACTAGAATTGCTCCTCTGGTATCAACAGAATGCAAAATAGAAATCAACCCCTTTTACTAATAATTCCCGATGAACAACGAGTTATAATAAAATTACTTATACCTAGATCTAGAGCAAAATAAACCCCCAGCTATGTCCGCTAACACTACAACCACAGTATGTGTGGGTAAACCGGTCGGTGAGGAAACTGCAGTAAGCCACGTGGGTCGCGCTCAACTGTTGTCGTTGTCAGCTCACTGCAACTTAACTGAACCATTATAATCATTTCTAATGTTGTAGATTAGGTAAGGCATTTCCTGCATCATAAGGAAAGGAACTTGTTACAGTTTCTGTTATTCCTGTTGTTCCTATATTTTGATATTTCTGATTACTTTCAAGGGGATTGAGTATGGTATGCAGAGTTTCTACTCTGTTAAAAAAAAATCTGTTCTATTTACTTACCTTACTCTATGTAAGGTAAGTAAATAGAACAGATTTTTTTTTATTTCTAATCTATACAAATTAATGAAATAGGAGTGTCTATTTGTAATATTAAAATATCCACTTTTTACTAAATGCATATCGATGTATACACGGTACATATACCAAAATAACATTTTTTTACAATTTTTGTCTGTCTGTCTGCTTGTTCCGGCTAATCTCTGAAATGGCTGGGCCAAATTTGACGGCACTTTCACTGGCAGATAGCTGATGTAATAAGGAAAAACTAAGGTTATTTTTATTTTAGAAAAAGAATTAAGGTTCCGCACAAAAAAAAAAAACGTTTTCTGTCATGCGCGCGAATAAAGTCGCGGGCACAGCTAGTCTAATAATACATATAACGAGAAAAGATTAGATTTTTTGTATTTTTGTTTGTTACACTTTCACGTTAAAACGGCTAAATTGATTTCAATAAAATTTAACACATGTATAGACCATGACCTGGATTAGGACATACCTTGGGAGCAAATAAATCGAGCCACTTCCTTTTTTCACGTATAATGGTTATTATTTTTGGTATTATGGAACGTATCAAATCGAAACATATATCGCCTAAGAGCTTATTTAATAATCTTTACAATGAGGGTAAATTATTGAATGATAACCTTATTTAATGATAAATTATTGGCTCTGAAAGAAAAACGGTAATTTTGATAGAAAATTGTCGGTCCAGAAAAAAACAATTAAAAACAAAATTATGGTATAAACTTATTCTTAATATCTTGTATTACCCCCCCTTGCCCTGATTTCGATAGATTTTCTGGACTGTTTTAATCCTACAATTTTCTATCAAAATTACCGTTTTTCTTTCAGAGCCAATAATTTATCACTAAATAAGGTTATCATTCAAAAATTTAACCTCATTGTAAAGATTATTAAATAAGCTCTTAGGCGATATATGTTTCGATTTGATACGTTCCATAATACCAAAAATATTAACCATTATACGTGCAAAAAAAAGCAAGTGGCTCGATTTATTTGCTCCCAAGTGTAGAAGATATTTTACCCCGATGTTTTCACGGGATCGAGACTTATGCGAGTGAAACCGAGAGGCGCAGCTAGTTGTTATATGAGAAAAAAAGCAGTGTCAAACTTTACATTAGGTAGGATAGAGAGGATTCCCTTGTCAATAATCTAAGATATCATTTTACAACCACTCCTTTCATGGATTTTGAAACACACATAAAAAGAGAATACGCAAAATCAAAGCCAACACACACAGACATTATAAAAAAAACAAACACTGCATAAGAAAGAGCTTCAAAACCTATCACAGAACAAGAGCAAATAATACATTTCAATGCGTTACAAATAATAAGCAACACAAAGAGGTCGAACAAAGCAGAAGCCAACAGAAAGCAAAGAATAAAAATGTGAGTCACAAAGCAAGCAAAGCAAGGAACTCATAAGGGTACAGAATGAAAATAAAATCCTAGCCTTTATGTTGGTAGACGGGAAGCTTAAATTTTGTTGTCCAATATTGGTTTGAAGAAGTTACACAATGTAAGTACACTCGGTGGAAGATTTTCTGTAATACTTTTAGCTTTATTTTTGATCGGAGCTTTTCTATTTATGGAAGTACTCGCGTAGATACTGTATCTTATCTGTACTTTGCGATTTAACTGTAGCGAGTGCTTTAAACCTACTGCCTTTTTTATATCAAAATGTTCACTAACTAATACTAGGATACCTGCTACTTCTTCTCTGATATCAGCATGAACTTCTGTATAAAGAACATTGTTTTGCCCGTCCATTCATCGGATTCCCCTGATACTATGTATATGAAATGAAAAATAATAGAAAAACATCGTGAGAAAATTAGCATGTCCTAGAACCAAAACTCGAAGACATGTGACATCCACCAACCCGCCGGAATTACGGCCCACTCTTTCTCAGAGAGAGAAGGCTTGTGTCCCAGCAGTGGGAAATATTCAAGGCTAAATTATGCTATGCTAGAATAAATGTATTCAAAAATCAGGAACCCAGAATATACATAATATATATTCCTCTTTACCTACTTTAACTTTATCCGACTGTACGTAAGTTTCACCGGTCCAATTGGAAGCAACTCGCTTGTGCAATCTTTGCCCGGACGTAAACAAAACTAGAAATTGTAGTTTATGTTCTCAAGTTTTTGTTCTGAAACCTGTACCTAGATTTATATCTGAGCGGGAATCGAGTGAGGAAAGTATTGAGTGAGATCTTAATGAAACTAAGTCTTGGTTTTAGAGATGTTTGTGTGAATTTGAAGCTCATTTCAAGAGCGTTGTTAATGTGGTGATATTGTTAATTTTGGTTCTAATAGAGTCATCATCATTATTGATAGTATTAAAAGGAAAATTAAGAAAGTCTGCAGTATTTGGGAATTCCTGAAGCACTCTAAGAGTATGTCAAGCTCTGCTTTATTACCTTTATAAAATGAAATGATGAATTATACACTTGATTATGAAATCATTTAGACTAGAGATGTTATTACAGGCTGTTTTGACATACCTGATACTACTTCTGTATAAATCTACAATCTAAATAACTTAAGTATTTTTTCATTATTCGTAATTTCCAGTCTGAGAGTACAGTTAGTTCTTCTTCCTTTTTATCGTGTCTTTTATGTCTACTTGAATGCTTCAAACAGCACCCTAATTGCGTAACACACTATCAATCCAAATCTGAATCATTTTGAAAGATACTGCTAATCCATTGCTTCATATGTTCGAAAAATTGTTCTGCTTAACAACGTACATTACGCAATGAATGTTGTCGAACTGTCAACATGAAACCCACTAATTTTAGTGTGTTACGCAATTACCCTACTGCTTTGTTAATAACATTAGGAAATCTATTCGCACGATCACGTTATTATCCTTAACATTAACTTCCAAGGATTAAAGAAAAACCGTGCAATTTTAAAAAATCAATGATACACGCACAAAATTTAACTCACGAAGTACTAGTAACTTCTCAATTATTTCGCCACTACATAATTATAACAGCATAGACCAACTCCCACGTATTTAGATACGGAACTGCGATACATAGATACGTACAATACATATGTACGTAATACATACCTACACGCATCATCCTATTGAGAACAGTGCAATGGTCTCTGGTCACGAGCGGGGTCAAGAATCGCATAGAGCAGTGTAATAACAGATGCACCAAGTAGGTTATATTGTGGCGTTCGATTCGATGACTCTGGGAGGATAATGGTTTGAGGTTATGTCCAGAGGATAAGATTGTATGAGTACGTATTTATTTTAATGGGAACGGGAAAATGTTATTTTGTTACAATGATTGCGGTCTTTGTGATTGTTGTTTTTTATTGTTAGTACGAGATGTTAGACTGTTTACAAATACGAAATTCTAAAGAAAATATATTATTTGACACACAATATAATATTAAAAAAAAAACATACCGTCGAATTGAGAACCTCCTCCTTTTTTTGAAGTCGATTAAAAATACATGAACAACAGAATAAATGGGATGTGTACCTTATGGTTAAATAAGTGGAAATTCTAGTGTATTTTGCAAATAATTATTATAAGATGTTTGATAAAATATTAGAGTTTGTTTATCAAAAATTCCATTGATAGTTACGACATTATGAACGTATGGAACAACTAGCTACGCCCCGCGGTTTCACCTGCATATATAACATCGGAATAGAATCTGTAATTTGTATCCTAATTTCCAGTTCATGGTCTAACTATGTGCAAAATTTCTTCAAAATCCGTTCAGCCGTTTTAGAGTAACGAACATGCACACAAAAAACAAATATTTTCTATTTAAAATATTAGTTTAGATAATGCATAATGCATGCATACCTTAGACTTTACCTCATAGCATTCAGTGTCTTATAATCCCACATTATTCCCCTTTATCGTGGTACCGTATTAATGTTAGAACACCGCTGCATTCACAGCCCGCTCGCGAATGGCCTTGCCCTATCAGAATAATGTTGAGGTAGGACCGATAATGTCTCGTTCATTCGTTCGTTCAATAGATACCAGCGTAACATAGTTCTGGAATGAAGTCATTGCTCGAAGATTGTGTAATCTTTTATTATGCAAGTATGTAGGAGTTGGGTTGTTTGTGAGGGAATTCATCCTTATAGGTAAGGGATCAGTTTGATCACCGCCACCGTCAACTGGGCGTCAACGAGAACGATATGATGGCGTCGAAGTAGCGATACGAACAAATCACATACAAATATGTGTGGTACTTTCCTCAAAAGGCCATTTCAGACACCAATCTACATGGTCATTACATGATCTGACCAAGATTATGTCTGGACTTTAAAAGAGACTGTTACCTCTGAATTTGGTTAGGCCGTTCTTCTCAGAGTAGTCAAATAGAAAAGGCCGACCTCATCTAGCTTTTTTTTTTTTAATAATATGTCGTGTAAAAGTTTTTGAACATAAACAAGTTCTAATAATCTTAGTATGATCACTGCTTGTTAACCCTATATTAGGAAATTAGCTATTATCGGTAATTAAAAACGTTCAAAATCTTGTCGCAATCTCATCTCAGCGACAATCAATTGCAAAAATGTTGGGATTTTAGAGGTATTTTTGACAGATTGAGATCAGTCTGTGAACGTTCTTAAAATTTCGAGAATTGCCCCTCAGATCGGGCTGTCTTGCGATAACAGACATAAAAATTGTTGTTTAGTATGATGTTAAGCAAGTTTTTGCGCGTGCGTGTTGTCCGGTCAGGAAAATTAATTATTTATCGCCCTGAGACAGTGAGGCGGGGTCGCGGCAGACCACGTAGGAGATGGCGGGACGAGCCGGATAGGTTCCGTCAAAACTGGATGGAAGACGCGCGGGCTCGCGAAAAATGGAAGGAGTGGAGGGGGGCCTTTGCCCAGGAGTGGGACAGCGTAGGCTAGTAAAAAAAAAACAAAGTAAAAAAAAAATCAAATTGACACACTTCGTCAATTTGCCGTGTTTTAGCCACTTGATACAACTGTCTAAGAATGGCATTGTTATTTCAATATACGGACAATTTAAGATGGTTGTCAAATTGATACAAAAAGAATTTTGCCTGACTATATCTATCATCATAGATTATACCTGTAATTAATTTTGACAGTAGGCAGAAAACAATTCGGCGTCCCCTCTATCACATGATAATGTTAGTCTGTGGTTACTATTGCACTCACGCTCCACCCGTCCGATGCCCTTGCCCTATCACTGTTGTGTTGAGGCAGGCCCGGCGTTTAGTGTTACTATCACGCTTGTGTTTTAAGAGTAGCAGATGTTGAACTTATCATTCAGCGTGACTTTATGTTCGTAAATGTCAACTTTTCTTCAACCGTGGGTGTCATCATTATAATCATTCAGCCAAAAGACGTGGTCAGCTAGGTCGCCCCAAGCGTTGCCACAATGACAGTTCCTGTACCTACTTCTCGTATCAAACGGAATCTTTTTCCGTGGGTGAAGTTAAAGTTAAAATAATATAAGCGTCCTTTTTTCCCTTAAGGTTATAAAATAAGCTTTATGAGTTGCTAAAATGTTTCTTCGGGTTAGATCTATACCAAATCTTTTACCAGCCTTTGTGGGTAAATCTAACACTACTATCTACGTGTTTTTTGTTAAAATATTTATATGTAGTATTTTTTTTTGTTTGGGATTTTGACAGCACATTTATTTTTCAGAAAGTTTTGCAGGATAGTTCCAGCCAGAATCTACCCACTCAAAGAACTAGTTAAACTCTTTAAAAAGTACGGTCTACGCTAGGTGAAAAAAATCGTTTTGCTTAGTTACTTATCGTATTGTAATGGACTTTACCGGCCGTTCACCTGTGCGGTCCTGTACCATATTTTACCGTAAAAAGACACGAGATCACACGTCAACATCCCATTTTCACATCATGTTTATACGATTAAAAACATGCAGTATGAAACCGCAATCTGCTTCAAAAATAATACGTTAAAATATCATACTGCACTCTAATTGCAAGGTGTCTCAAGACGAAAGTCTTTGACCAGTGCGTGTTGCCAGCGATGACATAATATGTGCACTGAAACGTGGTCGCTCACAATGGACCTTATTAGAAAGCTAAAAGTCACCCAAAGGGCAATGGAGAGGGCTAAGCTTGGAGTTTCCCTGCGTGATCGAATTGCAAGGACATTTCAAAATCAATTGCTCCATATGTTCGGAAAATTCATATAAGATGTTGTTGAACTGTCAAAATGAAAGCCATTACTCCTGGTAGTGTGTTACGCAATTTCTTGGATGATCAGAGCCGTGCAAACGAATGTTCTACTAGCTTTTATCCGCGACTTCGTCCGCGTGAATTTTTGGCCCCCCGACCCCGACCGCGTCGCGTCGCATTGCCGCCCGCGCTTTTATTTTCGTTTTTCTTAGCATTGTTTCTGTCTTTTTTCGTTTGCTCCGCTCTTTAGAATCGTAGCTTGATGTTAAATAGCTTATAGCCTTCCTTAAGAATTAGGCTATCAAATGCATTAAAAAATTTTCAAATCCGACCGGTAGGTCTAGAGATTAGCGCACTCAAACAAACAAACGAACTCTTTTTCTTTACATTCAGTATGGTTTTATAACCACGATCATCAATCTAATTTTTATTCAATCAACTCAGTTTTATTCACGAATTTACCGATACTTTTGAATAATGTATTTTGTATTATTGGGCAGTTAATTTACTTGGTTAATGAATAAATTAACATAATGAAGTTGGTTATTAATGATTTCATGAATCATTCAATTATTTAACTGTATTATGAAGACGATAATAATTATCATGATAATTATTGTTTTAATAGTAAGTTGTTCTAAATATTGGGTTTTTTACTAACTCGACACGAGAGTTAGCGAAGGTTTGTTTTCGACACAACGACGACCTTTTTTCAATTTCAAAAACAAAATTGTTTGCTAAAATTGTTTGTAGTTTCGGACGGGACTTAAAAAAGCAGGTCGTTTGTTATTTTCCTGCTAGAAAATGTTAGGGGAAATTATATGTGCGGCAACAAAAGTTTTCTTTAGCACCTGCAACCTAGCGTCTTTTTTTATATGTGGGCGACGAGTTAATAGAACAGCTTCAATTATATTAATTCATCATCTTTACTATTCCAACAGAATATCAAAAAACCAGCGTCAATTTACGAGCGTATAAATTAATATGACTCCGAGCTACCGATAAATATATTTACTTCTGATTTGATAACTCAGCGACTAATGTTGTAAGTGAGCTACTTTATATATTTTAGAGATTCAACATCTGTCTGCTAATAAAATCAAGTTCCAGCCTCAAAATTAGCAATCAAAGTTTTTCATTCAACAACTAAATTAATAAATCATATTCTTTTTTCGTGAAAGTTTGCAACACAAGCGCGGGAGTGTACCTGACGCTCGTTGGGAATCAGAGGGGCGCGACCGATAGACGACGTAGGATGCAAGAGCGAGCGAAGGGCACTCCGAGGTTCGGTTTGGTTAGGTTACTTTAAACCCTTTACACAGAAATAGGGGCCCCGCGAAGCGGGGCTCCGTCGGCATAGGATGCAAGAGCGAGCGATGGGCACCCCGAGGTTCGGTTTGGTTAGGTTACTTTAAACCCTTTACACAGAAATAGGGGCCCCGCGAAGAATGTTCATTTGGGTAGGTATAATAGTCAATTACTTGTGGTAACATTATAAATAGATAGGCGAATACATGAAATTAGAGCTTTCATTGACCATTATTTGATGACAATAATAAGGAAATTTTATGTTCAAATATACTATTCACTCATCAATTACTTATGCTAAAGTATAAAAATAAAGGTGACTCTATGAAATTAGAGTACGTTGATATTATTTTATAGATGAAGTTGATACACTTATTAGAAGCTGGCAATGAGTAGACATATCACAAATTTAGTTGCTTAAGAATTATCACCATGTTGCGTCATATTTACAGTAGCTTGTTTTACAATATATGGTCGCTTATAAACCATTTATTAGACGCTAAAAGTTCGTCGCTGACCTATTAATTCATTAGACAACTAAATATATTTGCAGACGAGAATGACATTTTAAAGAAGCTGCCTTAATTAGCACCCAAATGTTAGTAGAATCGGACCTGGGATAGTACCGATACACCGAGAGGTACCAGGCACACATAACAAGTAGGAACATAGCTGCCTCATTATAGGCGAGTGCCTCGAGAGCCCTCTAGCAACGCTGCTAATAGGAGCTCGGGCTATTCTGCAATGTTTGACCCATAAAATATTTACTCTTTTTTTAACGCGAACCATTGCGGTTTTGCGGTTTTTACCCTGCTCGAATAGGATTAGACGGCGATTTTTGTTTTAATAAAAAAAAACTCAACTGAAGCTGGTAGTTGTTACGTGAATATTTTTTGTATATGAAATAAGTTGAAGTAAAAATTTTGTAAATTAGATATTGAAAGTGAAAAATAAGGGTAAATTAATGTAATAATAGTTTCAGTAAAACCTAAACATTTATTAATGTTGTGTGCATAGTGAAATATTTGTTTTGAAAACTAAGAATATATTTTAACCTGGAATACACAATAAGTCCTTGGTCCCGTCAGAAGCCCGAAAGTCTGACAACCATAAGGGGTAACGTATTACCCTGTAACTGGGTTGTGGAGGTCAGATAGGCAGTCGCTTTATGTTAAATACTGGTATTCAGCAGCAACCGGTGAGTCTGGAAGCTGACCCTAACATAGTTAGAAAAAGGCTAAGCAGATGATGAATACACAAGTCATTTGTCTTATTTCAGTGTAGGTGAACAATGTATTTTAAAGCTATCAAATGAATTATTCATTTCACCTAATTATTTTAATGCACAGTCGTTTAAAAATATTTCTTCCACAACTGAAAAAAGTACAGAATAGTAATACGGAAAAGAATTTTACAAAGAATAAGGTTGGCGCGACATCAGTTTGCATATCATTATGCTGGCGATAGCTACGCCTTTCTTTGTTAAACATGAATACTTCCTTGTTTCAAGAACCTTTGTTCATCGTTCGACTTTCTTTCACTCTTTCGGGTTAATTTAATAATGTAAGGTAGAAACGTTTGTGCAGCATGATTAACCTGTAAAAGTTGGAGTTTATATTGCCATAATCAGCGTGTTTTTGAGTCTTTGGACAGGAGGAACGCAAGTGATGTTTGTAAATGTTGATCGATGGAGGGGAGACAGCAGACCAAAGAGAAGATGATGGATTGTGATTTAAATTAAAAGGGAGTAAATGATAAGAATAAAACTGGAAGTAGGACGCGCGGACTCGCGAAAGGTGGAAGGTTTGGAGGGAGGTCTTTGCCCAGAAGTGGAGCAGCATAGGCTAGTAAAAAAAAAGAAATAAATTTGATTAGGTGTGAGCTGACAGGGGATACTGGAAAAGCAACTGGCACAAGGGCAACTACAAAAGACTATAAACAGGGGCTTGTGGCTAGGAAATAATAGCGGCACGGGTCGATCGATTAGGTTAACCGCTAATGAGACACAAATGATTTTCTATTGTAATGGGCCGATATCGCACCACGCCGAGATTAAGTGATTAAGCTACGTTTGCCACGGTTGGTTCATGAATGGGTGATCATCTATACATACCAAGACCCCTCGTGTCTGGGAAACCACGTAAAGCCGTTGGTCCCGGCTGTCATTCGTGGATCTTTGACAGTCGTTACGGGTCTTACCAAGGAGTATCGTATCACCCAGTACTTGGGTTATGGAGGTCAGATAGGGAGTCGCTCTATGTAAAGTACTGGTATTCAGCTGCATGGAATAGGTAGGCAGATAATGACAAAAGACTTAATGTTGATGATCGATTGACGATTTTTTTTAGGTCTAAAGCGTTGGTTACATAATGCAACCGAAATTAAACACCACACTCCATAAAAATCACGTCATATTTTTCCAAAAAATTTCAGGATATACCTCTTAGTTGCTCTAAGCTTTTTTGTCAGTTTCTTCAACACATAACCCCCTAGGTCATTCCTTTCAAGAATCAACTAATTTTATGCTCTAATCCACATTCGAACTAATTATAACAAACTACTTTCTTTACTTTCATATGATCACACCTCTCACTTTATAATAAACCGTTTTTCAACACAATAGAGTTAAAAATTGTTTAGCAGATGTTGCAGACGACATCGTGATTCAGATTGACCTGTGACCAAGTCGTGATCTTCCATAGTTGTCTGTGTTCCGCGTTGGTCGAATGTCCGGCATGAAATGTGATTTACTAGACCTTTAGTAAAAGGGGACGTACTAAGTAAACAGCGCGGGTGCACCACGGTAAAAGGTTACGGTTTTTGTGACTCTAGAGGAAAATGAACGGTTCACCGGTGAATATAAAAGAATGGGTAGGTACAGTCAACAAAAGAGATAAGTATGCAGGATCGTCGGATATAGTTGAAGTTTTGTAAGAAACCGATGGATGTTCTCGAATGAAATTTAATTTTATTAATAGAAAACAAACAGCTCATTTATCAAATTAAATGTCAGTCGACAACATCCATCGGTTTCTTACTAAACTACCTACAACTATATCCGACGATCAATTCAATTCAATTCAATTCATCTTTATTGTGGATCATAGGAAAGTGTACATAATACAGCTGGTGTTAGTCTAAGAACTTGCGAACAGCTATGTCCTGCCCTTAGGGCGTACAATAAAATGTAGGTAAGTACATAAAGTTAAGTTACATGCATGTCAACAATAATATTATAATACTTCCTTACAAATATAACAATTTTCAATAATAACAATTTTCAATAAAGGACAGTTCGTATTGTACCTAAATGAAAGGACTCTCGCATCATGTATCTATACATAACCTCCTCCTCCTCCTGCATACTTATCTCTTTTGTTGACGGTACACTATTGACATATAAAAAGTAAACGAATGTAGGTATATAGAGTCAAATTAAGTTAGCTAGCAAAACCCTACAGACGTGTTAGGTAAGTATCAAAGAAAAATGATCTTACGAGTATGAAACAATTTTTTGGGGTTAGCGACCGCTGGTATTGTAGTTACTTGAAATGAGCCTATATCTATTATACAGGAATATTTTTGTATCACCATCCAAATTTTCACAGGTTGTTCTACCCATGAATATGAATAACTTTCACTATGGGACCAACTGTGAAATCACGAAAAAAAAATCAGCTGTTTCATACATTTTGGTCAAGTAGGTATTAAACTTTTGTATTAAACAGCTGATTTTTTTTCGTGTTTTCAGAGTTGGTCCCACAGTGAAAGTTGTTCATATTCATGGGTAGAACACCCTGTAAAAATTTGGATGGTGATAAAAAAAATTCCTGTATACTTAGTCGAGAAAATATTTTATTTTGGTTTATTGTGTTTGCCAATATCCATTACGCCTATGAAGATTACGTAAAAAACTATTTTTTACTGATGTCTTAAATAACTGACCAACTGAAAAAGGACCCAACCAAAAAAATCATCAAAAAAAGATTATTTTTTGTTTTAACATGTTTAGATATAGATACCTATTACCTCTTCAGAGTACCGCTAGCTTATTTCATTTGACCCAGTTTATCGAGTAACTATTTTAAAATTAGTTTATACAAAAATAAACAGAAACAGAAAAAGAAGTGAAAAAAAAAAAGTTGTTTTTCAGCTGTCGGAGTCTTTGGTTTACTTATTTTTTTACGTTTACGACGCTCTCCGTTTTATGACCTGTTGATAACATTTTGATATCACCTTTCCCGGAATGATAGGAATCGGCAAGAGAACGTAATTATTATAAAGATATTTTTCGACAAGTCGACACGGAACTTCAATCTAGCACGTCAATCTTACATCAGATTACAAGCATTAGGTATGATGACGTAAAATTTTTAAAAGGTCAGCGACCGATCTGGCCGCACACTTTTATGCTCGACCGATGGTCAGCGCTGACATCGGTCGAACGTAGCTCTATCAATGAAAACTTATGATCAACTCATCATCATTTCAGCCGAAAGACGTCCACTGCTGGACATAGGCCTCCCCCAAGCACCTCCACTTCGACCGATTCTGTGCTTCTCGCATCTAACAGGTTCCTGCGATCTTCACAAGGTCGTCGGTTCACCTTGTGGGAGGCCTACCAACGCTACATCTTTCGGTACGCGGTCACCACTCCAGAACCTTTTGGCCCCATCGACCATCTGTTCTGCGAGGGATGTGCCCTGCCCACTGCCACTTAAGTTTGGCGATTCTTCGAGCCAACTACTGGACCCTAATTCAAAATGACCACTGAATGATTCCTTACTTCGAATCCACGTCAATTCCTTAGCCAATCCCGCCAAACTCGCGTCCATTTCTCGCAGTTTCGTTCACTGTGTCATGGAGAATATGGCCCCTGTACAGCGCTGATGATTCCCGACGACATCCTTTCTTTCGTTCCTTGGGTGGGACAGATGCCAAAAGGTCTTAAATATATAAGTTCTAGCTGCGCCCCGCGGTTTCACCCGCATAAATGTCGATCCCGTGGGAATATCGGGATAAAAAGTTGCCTATATGTTAATCCAAGTTGTCAGCTACCTCCATCCAAAATTTTATCAAAATTGGTCCAGCCGTTTGAGCGTGAAGAAGTGACAAACATATAAACACACACACACTCACAAACATTCGCCTTTATAATATTAGTGTGATGTGATAGGGCAGACTAACTAAATTCTCTCCCAAATTGAACCATATCCACATTACATACGACATGGTGCTCTAATTTCCTGACCAGCACACTATCAATCACAATCTGAATAATTTTTGAAGATATTGTTTATCCATTGCTTCATATGTTCGAAAAAATTGACTGCTCAACAACGTAAATAACGCAATGAATGTTGTTGAACTGTCAAAATGAAAGCCATTGCTATCTACTGTTAGTGTGTTACGCAAACTCCTCGAAGTTTTCTCTATAAATAGGTAGCAATACTAAGTTTTCCATTATCGCATATTAATTTCAAGCACTATAAATCAGTATCTATTCCTACCTTTAATAACGTGTCAATAAACATGTAGTACCACATAATGATCGTTAACCCTTCACTTGTGTAATATAAACGACAGTTGACAACGCTAATATGCAGTTAAATAATACATATATTAGTTATAAGTGGTTAATTTAGGAGCAGCAGCAGTACTATTTTATTATAGTAGTTAATATTAGTTCAACGACATTTATGTATCATTCAGTTATGTCATTTTGACACGATTGATTTTGACGATTGGATTACGGGATTTAGCAGCCTATAATGTTCCCACTGCTGCGATACAGGCCTCCTCTCGGTGAGACGGAGTGGGCCGTAATCCACCACGCAGGCCCAGTGCGGGTTGGTAGGTGTCACATGTTTTCGATTTTTTTGATTCTAGGACATGCCGGTTTCCTCACTATGTTTTCTTTCACCGTTTTGAGAGCAGTGGTGATGAAATAATTTACATAAAGTAAAGCACCTGTCTGGATTCGAACCGACAACCTACAACTCGTAAGTCGCGGTCGTTACCTCTGCCCTATACATATCTATATCTTAAATAATATAATAAAATAGTAACGAATTCAAAACTGTACATTGAATATTTTTAAATGAAACTAATTGCTAGGGGACGAGGCTGCTACCGAAAATATAGTTTTTAAATTTTGTCCGTTTGTCTGGATGTATGTTCCGAATTGGCACAGAAACGGCTGAACGGATTTGTATGAAATTAGGCACACAGATAATTTATAACCTGGATGAACACATAGAGTACTTTCAATCCCGGTAGTACGTTCCCGAGGGATATTTTCCGACACCTATAGATCAAAAGCAAGTTTGGAACAGTCATCATATTCAGCCTATAATGTTCCCACTGCTGGGACACAGGCCTCCTCTCGGTAAGAGGGAGTGGGCTGTAATCCACCACGCAGGCCCAGTGCGGGTTGGCATATGTCACATGTCTTCGAATTTTTGGTTCTAGGACATGCCGGTTTCCTCACGATGTTTTCCTTCACCGTTTTGAAAGCAGTGGTGATGAAATAATTTACACAAAGTAAAGCGCCTGACTGGGTTCGAACCAACGACCTACAACTCGTAAGTCGCGCCCGTTACCACTTGGCCACCACTGCTAGTTTGGAACAGTACCCGATAGTTAATGCCAAATCGAGTTTTAGAAAAGCATTCTCACTCGACTGCTTCGTGCGACCTTGCAGAGATCTTCTGCCTTCGTTTAACAATTAAACGATGAAAGACGCTCCTTATATTCTTGCATTAACAGCTCAGAAAAAAATCTCATCATCAAAAATGCACCTCGCGCTTTCCGGTACTGTCATCTTTTAAATTAATTTTCCATCTCGCTCCAAATCAAACGAAAACGAACTTTAAGTTTCCACAATAGGATTGTTTATCCCCAAACATCTTCCAGAGTAGGTGTGCGCGTTCCCTTCATGTAAATACCTATTTAGTTTTATGTGCTGTCATAAAATGGGACCGCCAGCGCGAAGTTGTTTGTATAAAAACACGTTTTACATGCATTACAGTAAATGCCTAACTAAGTTTCTTCAGCGGGGAAAGCTTGAAAAATACGCAGTCGTCTATTTTTGTTTCATATTTGCAAATAAATTGTTTTTCCGGAAGAATATTATGTAATACTTGCGTATAAGAGTTTTTTGGGTCTGTTTAACAGTCATGCAAACTTTTTGAATAATAAAAACGGCTTTGTTTATGTAAAAGAGTTGTATTTCTCTGAGTGCACCGTTAGTCTCGTAGTCGCAAGCGCGACTGCTGAGCGTGAGGGTCCTGAGTTCGATTCCAGGGTCGCGCAAAGTGTTATTGAGTTTTTCAATTAGAAAGTTAGTAACAGCCCGGAGTTTGGAATTTGGCGGTGTGATACCCCGTGCCTCGGAAAGCACGTTAAGCCGTTGGTTGGCCTGATCTCTCTCCGATCGTGTCGGATTACCGTCCCATCAGACTATGGTATTTTAATATTTATGTATATTTCTATTTTTGTTACAGGTAAATACAAAAACATTTCCAAAATACTCGATGGATGACTGTCAACACTTTCGCATCACTGCCAGGTATTTAAAATTGGTATAACAGGTATATACATAATCAGCCTATTATAATGTTCCCACTGTGGTTTTACACTAAGACCCGCTTCTATCTTCTAGGTAGTTGAAAGAAACCTAAACAGTCAATGAATGTCAACTACTTAAGGCGGCGCCGACCGCACAGTGGCGCCTCATTGTTTTTTGGGTTATTTCTTTTATTTTAGAATGAACATGCAGAAAATAAGCACGGTAAATTATGCTCCACAAGATTACACTTTAATATTATTACAAACTGTAGTTTTATATTGTTTAGTTTTATTATAATCACTAAAACGGATAATAGTGGTCACATTTATCCGTTTGTTGTGTGCTCGGCGCCGCCTTTAGTAAGGCGCTGCCTAGACGTAGAACACTGTAAAACGCTCAGTTTTTTGTCGCATAGTTAGACGCAAATAAATTAGAAGGATAGAAAAAAATGAGAGTATTGTCAAAAGTTCAAAGTAAAGATTTATTAAAAAATATTTCATACAAAATAAGTTTCGATCCCGTGGGATTATCGGGATAAAAAGTAGCCTATATGTTAATTCAGGGTGTCAGCTACCACCATAAATTTTTTTATCAGAATTGGTCCAGCCGTTTGAACGTGAAGAAGTAACAAACATATAAACACACACAAAGACTTACAAACTTTCGTGTGATAAATAAAATAGTATCATGAAAAACAATCTGTAAAAAATATTTTCGTCATCTACTCAATGTCCAAAAAAAAAACTATATGTAAACTCTCATTTTATGTAATGATGATAAATAGAATTCAATCAACTAAAGAAATACCTTAAACTGATTTCACTGAGCCGTATATTTATAGATTAATTTAATTAAAACTGCAAAATTACTTTCATTTCGGTGGTCATTCGATTCAACTAACATCAAACGCATCGCTATTTTGAACCTTATTTATTGCCGCGATGCGCTATTGTCGTTCGTTCGTCTTTTTCCTTCTTACCGCGTCGTATAAAACAACTTAAAAATGTCCTTTCCAGATTAACTTTGATCTATGCAAAGCAATTTATCCCCCTGATGAAATCCCAAAATTTTATTCACTACACTTTCAGCAATGTATCTTGTGAAAGCGCTCACTTAGCTACGGAACCTTGTTAGTCCGTATTTTACGAGCTCGCATCAAAAAGTCAGCGTTATGGATAAATTAGAAAGCTTCCCAGAAAATGGCCGACTTCATTAATCACTGGTGTTGTTGTGGGAACGATGGTTTTGCGATGTTGAAACGTTATTGTGTTTGCGTACTACGGTTAGTAGGTAGAAGATATTTGTAAGATTGCTTAATGACTTGCCTTATTATTGTTGACGTATTTGAGCTCCAGTTCGAGGATAAGAAGTCACTTTAGGGCCCGTTCACACGTACCACAACCGCCTTGGTGATCTTATGACTGAATACTGTGAGCGGAGTGCGAGCAGTTGAATTTTAGGCTAAAGATTCACTTTGGCCTTTGGGCGCTTTGGGAACTTTTTGCCATCGAGACGCTAAGAAAAAGACCACATCGCAGCAAAAAAATTTGGGCAAGTAGTAGTTAGGTACGGGCCCGATCATACGATCACACCACAACCACAACCACGCTACAACGACAACACGTGGATAGGCGCTTTTTTGTTAGAAAATGAGTAGTTTTTTCACCCGGACCACATTTGACCGTCAAAATTAACCATGTGCAGGTGATACAGACCATTAATGTGTTGTTGGTAAACACTTGTGAAATTGTAATTACAAAACAAGACGACGTTAGTTCCGATTTTGACCACGCGCTAAAAGAACCTGAGCCAATTCTCGTAATTATAAGTCTGATCTTAATCGTAATCTGTCAAAAATACCTCTAATTTCCATATTTTTTTTGTCAAGGTTTTGAGACATTGCCTGTCTCTGAGTTGAGATTGCGACAACATTTTGAACGTTTTTAATTACGAACATAGCCTTCTGGTAGCGTTGTAGCTAGTTCGGCTGTACATCGGCTGTCTGCATCGTAACCAGACTGTATTGTTCGTTAACTGCGCCAGAGTCGACGTTGCGACACAATTGAATGACAACTCCATTGCAGCAACGTATGCTGACATGGGTGATTAATTACTTTACTTGTTATGCGGGTTCGGCTTACGGAGTTAACATTCTCGACATCAACGGCTTCTTAGAAGAAGTAATGTCACAGTTGACTATCGTTATCTTGGCAGCTAGTAAATTCTCACAATGTAGCTTCTGTTCTCCGTGTGCACTAAAGCCAGCCCCCCACTTGCGTAACACACTTTTAAACTTTTGTTTATTTGTATAGATATTTACATAATATAAGCTAGCATACAAACTATAATAATATGTACAATTATATGAAAAAATAAACAAAATAATCATAGGGCATCAAAGAATTCGTCCGCATCGCTGTCAACAGGAACAGTGCCCAAAAGGCTGGCAGCATTGCCACGTTGTATTGGCCAAGAAATAGGCCAACCCTCTGGTCACGTGAAGAGTCGACTAACCGAATTGGTAATAACCTAACCTTTCAAACACAATTTTGGGTTTTGAAAGGAATTCCTAATCCGTTGTTTCATACGTTTGAAAATTTCGTCTGCTTAAAAAACGTAAATAACGCAATTAACGTCCTGAACTGCCAAAATGGAAAGCATAACATAGCATAATCAGCCAGGGAACACCCTGGGATACCTGTCGGGGGAGCGGTGAATGCTTATACGAATCCCGCACCCCCGGCCATAGGTAGAGGTGGAACACCGCGGTGGTTTTAGCCGGTAAGAGTCCGGCATGCGCTTCTGTCACCCCCACGATGGAGAAAGTAAAAAAAAAGGTCTCCAAATGAAAGAATTGCAATTACTTTAAAGTTCTTGAGCCTTTGCTACTTTATCTTTAACTCCTTATTATTCTACTAGCAGTTAGAGAAGTCTATGAGTAGCATAAACCTTCCCATCGGATGTCCCTTCAGCCTGTCTGCATATCTAAACCTTCACAAAACTCAGTATGTTGTAGCAAGCAGCCAAGAGGATATAGCCTCCAAATATCATTGCAGAGGTATGAGGAACAGGATTTAAAGTTCACTCATCCTCCATAGAAAAGGGAGGATCCTACGACCAGACGGGTGTTGCGTCTGGTAAGCAACTGCCCAACCAATGATGTCGGAACATTGTAATTGCTAGTTGCGCGGTAAACTTTGCTTGCGCGATGCAGGATTTTGGGTGACGTCAGTGTAACATGTAGTTCACATGTGGCGTTGTGTATGGCGCCACATCCTCTTCACAAAATCACTGAGTCTCGACATAGGCGCCACGGACAGCCCCCTTTGCAGGGGCTGCCTTGACGCCGAGGAATCAGCCGCCCACGCCATCCTGGAATGCGAGGCTGTGGCGTCTCAACGCGAAAAAATCCTCGGAACAGTGAGGTCGCTCCGTGAAGCCTGCGAAGCTCCCAGGAAGCTTCTGTGCTTCTGGACGGAGCTAGGCTGGCTCTGTTAGCCAGTATCCCTACGCACAACGGACCAAATGGGAGTCTAAGTGCGGAAAAGGGAGCCCCATCATCATCATCATCATCAATCACTGAGTCGTCTCTTTCCATTCAACCACATAACTCCATAAACCAAAGCTAATTCCTGTCATTCCTCCTTAATAAACACATGACGCTAAAGTTTTCCCATTATGCTGCCAGTATATCGTGATGAGAGGTGGCATTAAGAGGTAATTAGAATGTTTTATTTTCTTCCTGGTATGAATATTATATCTTGAATTTTATTTAAAGTTATTAGCATAAATGGAAAGATTATGGCAATAGTTTTATTACCAAATAACCTTCGATGATTTAGTTTATCAGAGGCTTAAATTATTATATGTTTCAAAATAATAGTCGCAAGCCCATCAACATTATCGTCCATAGCATACTTAAAACTGGATATAGGAATTCCTCAAATAATGTGTTTCGCTTAGATTTTACGCTAATCATAGGCATGGCCAAGGAGCGATAACTTTAAGCAATTTTCAAGCACATTCCTTTCCCACATAACGGGCGCATGTCATCTTTTCGAAAAGTCATTTCATTGAAAATGTTTCCAGACGTATGAGGAAAAATAATAAGGTGCTAGTAAAAAATAAACTTAAACTCCCTTACTAATAAACATTGTATAGCGTCTGTATAGTTACACAATGCTTTGTCTTCTTCTTTTGAAAGTCAAATTACTGACGACTGAAAGAGAGAAATCAGTCTGTAACTATTCATCTGATATAATACGTTTATTAGTAAGGGAGAAAGAGTGTAACATATTTATTTCTTGACTATACATTAATTATAAAGTATCACCATTCGGTAAATACTGGCATAGCTTGCAGAGCAAGCTAGCTGAAGTGGTAGTGGGCTGGCCATATATGTCGAAGGACCGATTGCCGGTGGAGCAGACGAGTCCTGAGTGGACCGCGTATCAGGCAAGTGTACTTTAGGACCAAAGTCAAAGTCAAAGCATTTATTTCAAATAGGCACTTAGGCATTCCACTTTGCCCCACCAGTGGGGCGGCTGGTGGGGCAAAGTGGAATAATCCACATAAAAGACACTTTTGAACGTCAAAATTTACATTGAAATAGAATTGATTGTAGTCGCCCATTCCAAAAGGTAGTTTTCGTATGGAGAAGAATGGGCAAGAAACTCCACCGTTACTCTCTTAAAAATGTTTTACAATATTTGGCATAGGTCCATTCATTATATAATAATACCAGCTAGATATACCGACGAGTTTAAAAGGTGGCTAGGACAGACTGCACGCGGAAGGAAGGTGCTATGACGCAACCTGGGGGAGGCCTATGTCCAGCAGTGGACTACGATAGGCTGAGATGGTTAGTTGATTGATCGCTATTTGTGGAGACTCTTTTTGCATCCCGCAAACACGAGTTTAGTACGTTGACTCTTCAAGAAATAAAACCTCAGTGTTACTTATTTTAAGCTAAAGCAAAAAGTATCTTGTATATCTACAGAAGTGCTTCCACAATCAGCGTTTTCCTATGTGAATATGTTATGTCGCTTATCAGGCTGATAAGCAGTAAATAGCCATAGCACCGGTATTGATTTTTTACCTCTAGTAGATAAGGTTGTTCATAATATTGTATCAAGTAACGTCTGATATGGATTGGTATTTCCTTATTGGTTGGAATCTGAATAGAATATTTTCATAGAAAACTCCGCAAATTGAAGGCTCGGGAACACAAGACAATGCTATAATAGTCGTCTTATTCCATATTCCTTGCTTTCAAATTGATGTTATTTCCACTTAAAGAAATATTAACTTTATGGCTGGTTAATTAAATTGTTTTAGAATAACTATACTTACTCTATTTATTACCTATAACATTTAACAGAAAACGGTTATCACTCTTTCGTTATTTCGACATAAACGTATTATAAACCCCCCCTGCTAGATGGACGGACGACCTAAAGAAGGTGGCTGGGGTCGACTGGATGCGGAAGGCGGAGGACAGGGTGCTGTGGCGCAGTCTGGGAGAGGCCTATGTCCAGCAGTGGACTGCGATAGGCTGAGTTGATTGATTGATTGATTGTATTATAAACTTCGTTATTTCATGATATATACACAAGGCAATTTAATTTATTTACCATTTACATTAAAAAGATAACTCCAAAATGCAGTCATTTCAACAATATCATACAATAACTATCGTTATTTATCCGTTATAAATTGTCTAATGCACAAAAAATTATCAACATGAAACTCAACTTTAAATTCAGGTTTCAAAGTTAGGTATTGTCCAAAAATACGTTGTTTCCTTTGTTTACATTGCAAATGCAGGATAGCTATTAATTGCAGAAATCACCACGCATGGTTTGGGGTCCACAATGTTACGAAACAAGAAGCTAAGAGGACACTGCTGTCTATTTTGATGACTTGAACCAATTAAAATCTTTTAAAATCCCCACAATTGGGAAAAGGGCTGGACCCATCATAGTTTACATCTATTAATAAATGTTGGCGATTTAAACTAGGGACAAAATTAAGATTGATGTGTCCTGATTGTTTAAAAATAATTATTTGTTTTAATTAATTCCCACTTTGCCTCATAGATGGCGTCTCCACCCGCTCCATAAAATTCGCACATCATTATCATTCAGTCGTCGGACACGCGTCATGGTTCCCTCG
The DNA here is from genome assembly GCA_945859645.1 of Amphipoea oculea. Lineage (NCBI taxonomy): Eukaryota > Metazoa > Arthropoda > Insecta > Lepidoptera > Noctuidae > Amphipoea > Amphipoea oculea. The sequence goes on along the minus strand of OX243865.1, from coordinate 16,127,622 downwards.
ATTACCGCCAGATGTCGCTACGACAAGGTCAATCACAAGGCCTTTACCCTTGAACTTGCTTAACCTTAGAGGGTACACAATAGATAAGTGACCATGGTAGGATAATGACCTGAGGAGATTAACCTTTTTTAAATAAAAACTTGACTGTTTAGTGAACCTGTTGTTGAAGTTTTCTTTTCAGGTTCAATGAAAAGTTTTTTGTATGGCTTTTGACCTTAGGTACTCGTGGGTCATCGTCAGTGAGTTTTATAGAGATCAAGCTAAACTGAAAGACGTTGTCCTGTTCAAACAATAATTCATACGAAAATCCCATTGAAACAAGGACGTTGTTTTTCCCGAAATTGAAAATTTTAAGGGAAACTCCATAAAAACCTAAATCGGACTTTTACAAACAAAAAATTGCCAAATCGGTAGTGATGCCAACGAATTGCATTTCATTTTTATTTAAACATATAGATAACCTGAATATGAAAGCTTAACCTGATCGATCGACCCGTGCTACCACTTGTCTTTCATAATCTTCTATCTGTTTATACCTATACAAATAATACGGGCGTAATGTTCTTATGTTTTATACCTCTAGGTCACAAGAGAAGAAACCAGTTCTCAGCATCTTGTATGGACTATAATGGCCCATTTCCTTCAGTGAAAACGCGATGTTGCCGCTCTTTATACCAATATGGCTGTAAAAATAACGTTTATTATTTTTATATAAAACTTGACCCACTTCTGAACGTCGCACATGAGAAGCGATGATCTCATATAAGGTCAGAATGGTTTTGAATTGTTTTATCCAACAAGAAGTCACTATAATGGTCGGCCATTGAAAGTACGCAACATCTCAACTGAATGAAATGACCGAATGAACTCTGTGTGAATCTGTGTTCGGTATTCGGTATCTGTGGAACGCAGTTGGATAAGTTATTTAAGTATTTAAATGGAATCCATTGAGGTTTTAATTAACTGACATATTTCTGGTTTATGGATACTGCGCATTGTACCTATAGTCTTATGGCCTAAATAAATATGGAAAAAAGTTTTTATTTACTTAAATATTTGTATGAAGAATATTACCATGTTCTTGAGTCTTATAATAATGAAACTGGTGACCTTTCCAGTTACGTATCGTAATCGCAATAAAAATAATAAATGTACCTACTTACTTCGAAATTATTATATTCATATTCATTTTAGCTAATAACTTTGATTGAAGTTTATAAGTGGTTATAATGTTTCCAGATGTTAGCCATCCATTATTTCAATTACTCGGATAGTAATCAAGGTTCTTATTATTATATTCTTTATAATCTCAAATGTCAAGCGAAGCAAATTGAAATTACCTTTGAATCTACATGAATTGGTCACTGGTTTTAATAATCTTCTTTGTTTTATGATAATTACTAAGAAATAAGAAAAAAACAAAGCTGGCCTCTTCGGTTTTTTTTTTACTATTGAAAACATTATGTAATAAAATCATTTGTAAATGTAATGTATTTTTTTTTTATAAAAGCTTCTATGTATATATGACGGAGAAGGTACGTCTCTCTCGTTATCATCAACCATATTATAATTACTGTGGGCGTACTATGGATTATGTTGATTATTGCGCAATCCGTTTTCAGTTCAAATCAAATTATAATTTACGAACAAATTAATCACATTAGCGAATCACACATAGTAGGTACACGACACAACTAGATACGGAACGCGAGACAGTTTCTGAGTACATTGTCATGTTGTCCGTAGGATATCCAATGTGTAAGAGAGGACTGCTCCACCTCGCTGCTCGCTCTAGTCGACTCGCTCGAACGTCAGGCCCACAGAACATATATACCCTAAACGCAGAATACGCGCATTGATGTGGAGTTGCGGACACCATCCCGTATTACCTATTACCTATATACCCTAAACGTCAGGCTAGACTTAGTCTAGCGCCGCCGCGCCGCTTGGCGCTGGCGTCCCGAATAGTCAAACGATATAGACAATCGTATTTCCGACATCACACTAATATTATAAAGGCGAAAGTTTGTGAGTGTGTTTATTTATATGTCCTTCTTCACGCACAAACGGCTGAACGGATTCGGATGAAATTTGGCACCAAGATTAATACACATAGAATACTTTTTATCCCGATATTCCCACGGTATCGAAACTAAATGCGGGTCAAACCGCGGGGCGCTGCTAGTATATTATAAATTAACCGGTTGAATGCCGTAATTACAGACACAATTAAAAAGCCATTGTGTCTCGTGTAGATCTACGTTCCGGCATACGAAAGGTTAAAGTCGCTTTTCGTGTCTGTCTGTGTGACCACGTTATTCTTTAAAACTCCGCAACGGATTTTGAAACAGTTTTCACAATAATTTAGAGAATTTATTCCAGAAGGTTTATTTGGATACCACATTGATATTAAACTTTCATATACAATAAAGAATTTCGATGTTCTTTCAAGTCATACAAACCGTGCGAAGCAGGGACGGTATCGAGTTTCCAGAAATCCCCAGAAATCAAATGTTTCTAAGTATATTTCTGTCACTAGTTTTTTTTTTTTATATTAACCCCTTAATTATCCAATTATGTGACGGCGATACCTATTTCCTACCACAATTTATATCACCATATTGTCCACGAAAGCAAACAAAAATAAATATTTGCATAAAATGTAGATACTCAACCAAACCCACATGACTAACGTCAATAAACAAACCAATATAAACATTAACAAAATAGTTTGGAACCACGGACATACTCGTTTAGAGGCAAGTTGCCGTTCGAGTGATCAAAGTGATCATTATAGCCGGACGGCTAACTCGCACCGTCAATAGCGTTGTGGCCATTTGGCCATTTTCCTTTTGTTTATTCAGGTTTTATAGTTTCGGATAAAATGGGAAATTATTATGTGGATACAATTTTGTGGTATGATTAATACTATTTGGATAATTGAGCAATGAAACAAAAATTATTTGAGTATCGGCAACAATTGGTGTGAATTGAAATTGGCCGAGTTATCTCTTTGTATTCGCTGATTTAGAATAATATGAATAACTTTATTCATATTTAATAGGCATTTATAATATACTTATATAAATTATAATATATTGTATTGTTTGGCCAAACAATCAGCATTGCTATATAACGTGGCAATGCTGCCAGCCTTTTGGGTACTTTTCCTGTTGACAGCGATGCGGACGAATTTTTTGATGCCCTATGATTATTTCCCCTCCCTTTTTATATACGAACATATTACTTTATTATAATTTTAAGACTGTTAGCTTTAAAATTATGTAAATAAATGGATGCGAAATTCTTTAAAATAAGTAAAGCTGATACTACCAATATTGTTGTTTTCAATACCTACGACTTACCAACTGAACTCCGACAAACTTTACTACGACATGATTTTACTTCGACACTACGGAACTCCGACACGTCTTCATTTCGACAATACTTTAGTTCGAAATGCCTTAAGTCCGACACTACTGTACTCCGATAACGCGTTTCTTCGACATGACTTAACTACGAAACGATGCAACTTCGACGACGTGCTACTTCGACAACTATGGTAGTCCGACATGACTCAATTTCGACATACTCTACTCCGGCATGCTGTACTTCGACAATATCTTACTTCGACGTTATGTATCTGAGACACGATGCTACTTCGAAATTATTCTGCGACATTAGGGAACAACTAATCTTGTGTATGGTTGTTATACGTACTATCTGATATGAGTGCGGGGAAGAAGTGTCAGTTCTGTACATAGTACTATTAAGTATTCTGTGGCGGTATTATGGCGCCAACTATTCCGCTCTAGCCGCGGAACTTGATACTAAATACCTGAACGAAACCCGCGCGGTATGCACTTCTACCCACAGCGGCAGCGAGTACCGCTTAGTTATATTCTAATAAAAATAATGTTCTTTTAAAATACAAGTTATTATTTATTCCTTATCATAATTCTCTTAACCATATTATCCCAATTTATTTGGGGTCGGTGCAACATGGTTTTTCTTCCATACTTCTCTATTAGTCGTCATCTCGGTAGTCACCCCCTTTCTAGCCATATCATCTTTCACAAATTTAGTTGTTCCCTAATGTCGCTGAATAATTTCGAAGTAGCATCGTGTCTCAGATACATAACGTCGAAGTAAGATATTGTCGAAGTACAGCATGCCGGAGTAGAGTATGTCGAAATTGAGTCATGTCGGACTACCATAGTTGTCGAAGTACCACGTCGTCGAAGTTGCATCGTTTCGTAGTTAAGTCATGTCGAAGAAACGCGTTATCGGAGTACAGTAGTGTCGGACTTAAGGCATTTCGAACTAAAGTATTGTCGAAATGAAGACGTGTCGGAGTTCCGTAGTGTCGAAGTAAAATCATGTCGTAGTAAAGTTTGTCGGAGTTCAGTTGGTAAGTCAATACCTACATACAGGGTGGTCCAAATAGTGACGTCAATAAATTTTTTTTAGATTCCTCACACCGGGGGGTATCCAAAAATACCCCATGTATGTTCCGCGATTTTCTGTAGTTTTCGAGTTATAATTTTTTTTAGAGATTTTTTAATGTATTCTGCCAGCGAGGTTTCAAAAATTCGTATCTTTTTATGTAGTAGGTATTTTGCATTATTTTTTTTTTGTGACATGATTGCCTTGAATGTTGTTTTAATAAAAAAAATAATTCAGCTTCCTGAAATGACTTAAAGTTACCCAAAAAAGGCTTTACACTTAGAACTTTAGTTTTCAGTAGGATTCACTCAAACATTCAACTTCAATTTAAAAATACAAAAAGGACTTTTCGTAGCTTCGGACTAAATTTTAAAAATTTGCAGGGTCCTATACTATCTAAATGATCCAAAAAAAATTGTACTTTATTGGACTTTTTTTTAGTAATCGGCCTTCGAAGGTGGATGGGCCAAAAATCATTGAAACACGTTTAAAGCATAAAAATTTCTTTTTTGTACTTTTTATCATTCTGATGGCAAATTGAACTTAGAAATGTAATTTGAAATTAATTTTAATTGAAACTGTAGCTCATGATTTTTGGTCTCACCACTGATTAAAAATGTGAGCATTTGTGAAAATTGCTGCTTGTGAAATTACACGATTTTGGATAAGAAATAAAAGGCACAAATTACTGAAAAATCATTATTATAATGATTACAGATTTATTATTATTTATTACAATAAATTTTCAAAATACCTTCCTCGAATCGATTTTTTTATTTGGGGATCTTACAAGAAGCTGGTGTACGCGACGGAAAGCAACAATGAAACAGAATTTAGACAAAAACTTACAGAAGCGGAAAGAAAAATAAAACAAAAATATTCGAGTAGCTTCAGACAATTAAAAGATAACTTTTTAAGACGTTGTCGTTTATGTATTCAGGTTGGAGGAAGGTATTTCGAAAATTTATTGTTATAAATAATAATAAATCTGTAATCATAATAATAATAATAATGATTTTTCAGTAATTTGTGCCTTTTATTTCTTATCCAAAATCGTGTAATTTCACAAGCAGCAATTTTGACAAATGCTCACATTTTTAATCAGTGGTGAGACCAAAAATCATGAGCTACAGTTATTTTTCAAAAATTTCAATTAAAATTACATTTCTAAGTTCAATTTGCCATCAGAATGATAATAAGTACAAAAAAGAAATTTTTATGCTTTAAACGTGTTTCAATGATTTTTGGCCCATCCACCTTCGAAGGCCGATTACTAAAAAAAAAGTCCAATAAAGTACTATTTTTTTTACATGATTTAGATAGTATAGGACCCTGCAAATTTTTTAAATTTAGTCTGAAGCTACGAAAAGTCCTTTTTGTATTTTTAAATTGAAGTTGAATGTTTGAGTGAATCCTACTGAAAACTAAAGTTCTAAATGTAAAGCCTTTTTTGGGTAACTTTAAGTAATTTCAGGAAGCTGAATCAATTTTTTTATTAAAACAACATTCAAGGCAATCATTACACAAAAAAAAATAATGCAAAATACTTACTACATAAAAAGATACGAATTTTTGAGCTCTCGCTGGCAGAATACATTAAAAAATCGCAAAAAAAATTATAACTCGAAAACTACAAAAAATCGCGGAACATACATGGGGTATTTTTGGATACCCCCTGGTGTGAGGAATCTAAAAAAAAATTATTGACGTCACTATTTGGACCACCCTGTATAAGGGAAAAAGAAAGTCGACAAGACTGTCCGCTTGTCAGGAAGAATTGCTCGACGGGATTGAAGATCAGCATTCTAATTGCGTTACACAATATCAATCTGAATCATTTGAAGGATATTGCTAATACATTGATTCATATGTTCGAAAAATTTGTCTACCCAACAACGTAAATACGCAATGAATGTTGTTGAACTGTCAAAATGAAAGCCATTCGTGTGTTACGCAATTACCTCGCTGCATCCAAAGTGAAATCAATCGCTTTTTGCCAAGTAATAGATTATGATTACAATTAAAAACTTTTTTTGTCAACAGAAAAACTCAATTTTGTACCTGACCAAATTAAATACAGTAACGGAAATTCCAAAGATGTGCTGTATACACAAACCAATTTTGCAATGTATTGAATTTAAGAAATCAATTCTTCTATATGAATTAAAATCTACAGGCACGTTCGTGTCTACGTAATCTTTATTGTTGTAAACTTGTAATAAATATAAATGAAAAAAATTGTACCTACTCAATTGCCTCTGTGAATTCCTTTTAAAGTTCTCGACAATGCAGTTGGTTAAACAAGCAAAAAAACCGTTTTCAATTTACAGCGAAAAACTCATTTTCCTTCTACTGGTAACTCGAACCCCGCACGTAAAAGACTTAATTGAATTTTAAATATCAATAAATACAAAAATATTTATTTAAAGCGAAGTTTTCCGATATAATCGGAAAACAAAGCACTCAAACAATTAACAATCGCAATATTGAAATTAATTGAAAAATGAACATATTGAATTCCATTAAGGCGCGCCCAGGAATCATTCGGTCAATTTAAATGATAAGTGCTTCTGTTTGAAAATAAAAGAGTGGTGAATGAACGAACGAATTTATTGGATTATATTGAATACACTTTCATATAGAAAGCAAATGTTTCGAATATAAGAAATCTTTATTGGCCAAAATAATAAAACTAAGTAATCCGGTTGATGGGAACATCGTGAGGAAACCGGCATGTCCTAGAACTAAAAATTCGTAGACAAGAGACATCTACCAACCCGCACTGGGCCCGCGTGGTGGATTACAGCTCACGCTCTCTCACAAAGAGGAGGCCTGTGTCCCAGCAGTTATTATAGGCTGATCATGCAATTCGGTTGGTGAAATCAGTGATATTTTTTCATTGATAGCTTTCATTTAGCACTCAGTCTTCAAAATTCATCTGTGTTATCTGTGCTCATAAATCGAGTTGTCTGTAGGTCAAACCACCCGTGTGACCTTAGGAAAAGATTCTGAGAAATACTCTTTGCAGATTGAGAATGTATGTGACTGCGGTACTTTAATGGCACTCATATAAAATGTGAAGAATTTGGCAATGAAAGTACTACTTTCGATTATATTCTAGTCTTTAAAACTCATTAAGAAGAAATTGTCATAGAGGCGATAACTTCGGTTTAATAAACTGTGAATTTTATATGTAGGTACAGGCGCCAGCACATCAAGCTACTACAATCTGACAAATTTCTTTAATAGATTTTCAACTGTATAACTAAATTATAAGGTTCAAAGTTAATTGGGAAAATTTGTCAGTTTCGGGTAGCTTGATGTGCTGGCGTCTGTACGAGAAATTGCCTTGACGAATGGACTTGCAATTTCTGTAATTTCATGAACCCCGTGCCATAATCCCTTAGTAACTTTAATCACACTAATATTATAAAGGCGAAAGTTTGTGAGTGTGTGTGTGTTTACATGCTTGTTACTTCTTCACGCTCAAACGGCAGGACCAATTTTGATAAAATTTTATTTGGAGGTAGCTGACACCCTGGATTAACATACAGGCTACTTTTATATAGGTTACTAGGTGTTATTGGGTCTTTCCATCTAGGATTTCTCAGCACGAAGTCGCGGGCAGAAGCTATAGTAAGAAATAAAACAGTAGGCGTCAGATTTGGCTGACTAGCCAGGAGAGAAGGATAAAAATGTAAAAAAAAATATAGAACCATCTTCTAGCAATAATTATTTAAGTCATTCATCATCATCATCATTTCAGCCGAAAGACGTCCAATGCTGGACATAGGCCTCCCCCAAGCACCTCAACTTCGATCGGTTTTGTGCTTCTCGCATCCAAAGAGTTCCTGCGGCCTTCACAAGGTCATCGGTCCACCTTGTGGGAGGCCTTCCAACGCTACGTCTTCCCGTACGCGGTCGCCAATCCAGAACCTTTCGGCCTCATCGACCATCTGTTCTGCGAGCAATATGCCAATGACATTATTTAAGTAATATGACCATCTTTAATAGTTATTTTTTCAACTGTTGTATAATAAGGGGTATTAAAACACTAGTGTGGTACTATTATCACACTCGGGGTTTTATTTACTCGTCCCTGTACAGAAAGCTCGTAAAGCTCTCACAGTACCTTTCAACACATTTACCTTCCCCTTCTCATAGCCAGGTACATACATATCAAACGACATACACGGAAACATCTTTTGTTTCCTAATCGCAATATTATACCTTATCATATGAGACTTTGGTGAAACAATTTTCTTTTTCACGCTTGCGTAGCCAAGAATTGTAACAATGTAGAACCAAATGAGATATTGGGTAACATATAGACGTTTTAGTTTATTTTTATTAGACGTATGTGATAGAAAATGTTGTAAACATAAACATTATGCTTATTTCTAAGTTATGGAATAGTATTTTTTTTGCTAACGAAGCGACGCGCGCCTTACTTGTGTTTGCCAAGTGTATAAACACGCTTTGAATGTGTGTGTAAGCGCAGGAGCCTTGGTACCGTCCGAGACAATGGTGACATCGGAAGTGTGTGTGTGTGCATGCATGTGCTGACGCTACCCGTCTTCACGCACACATTCACAGCGTGTTTGTCTATTTAGTTACCACACGTAAAACGCGCTTCGCTCCGTGAGATAAAAATACTGTAGGTACAGACGCCAGCGCATCAAGCTACTACAATCTGTCAAATTTCTTTAATAGATTTTCAACTTTATCGCCAAAGCATAAGGTTCAAAGTTGATTGGGAAAATTTGACAGTTTCGGGTAGCTTGATGTGCTGGCGCGTCTGTACAGAAAATGGTGGATAAGTAGGCACTAACAACACTGTTAGGTAAGTCTTATGTACAGTGTGTGAGAGACAAACTAGCAAGAGCGAAATTCATAGGACTCCAACTCCAATTTAAAAAAGAAAACCCTACAGGAAACCCCAAATATAATAATAGCTGCCCATCTTAGCATAAGCAAAATCAGCCTATAGTGTTCCCACTGCTGGGTCACAGGCCTCCTCTCGGTGAGAAGGAGTGGGCCGTAATCCACCACGCCGGCCCAGTGCGGGTTGGTAGATGTCACATGTCTTCGAATTTTTGGTTCTAGGACATGCCGGTTTCCTCACGATGCTGCCCATCTTATTAACTTTAAAAGGCAGAGTAAACGCATAAAGGTTGAATGGTTGAAGGAGGTAGGTAGTTTAGAGGAGGAGAGTAAACAAAAGCAGTTTTATGAATAATGATTTGAAATTACTTGACTGTGCATTCCCCTTTCAAAACCTTACTGACTCACGAATTTCGGATTACGTTTTATTCATCTAAGATATTTGTCTGGTAATTTCATACAAATCCTGTCACAATTGTTTTACTTACAGCACTATATGGTGCGTGACCAAAATCGGAACTAACGCCGCCATTTTGTTTTTCAATGCATTTCACAAAATAATTGCCCAAATTCTAACTTCTAACCATCAGCGCCTCCTTATCAATGTCATTCGAGCGCCAAAAGATCCTTGGAGCAGTGTACCTGGTGGTTATGTACCTATCCAGAAACTGTCGTATAATGACAGCACGTACCACTGGCCGCATAAACATTCGCGATTCAAACAACGATCGAATGAACGAGAGAACGAACGAACTGTCCGTGCTGTATGCGACGGTAATTACGTTAATAAAGCTGCGCCAATGTCATTGAACTGAGCATTGAGTCACAAACAATGGGTTTGTTCGAACGCTATGAGTATGCTGATTACGGTGTAAGTTCGCCATAGAAATTGTAATGAATGGGGGGTTTTGAGAGGTTGCGATTACCTTGGATACAAGGGAAATTATGTTTTATTGCAGGGCTCGTAATAACACTTAAAAAAATAAACAATTAACACAGTAGAAGATAAATAAACTGAAAACCAAACATGTATCGTGAAAAAACAATATGTAGCATTTTCCATGTCGATTTCTCATACATTGGTTGTTTAGGCGGATAACGCGCCCTCGCGCGTGATTTTTTATATACTCGTACAATTTCAATAAAAACGCGTCTCCGCGCGGGGTATTTGGCTCCGTTTCCCGCGTTGTAGTGTAATCCGTCTTAGTATGGCGTTGAACAGATTCATAATAAACCACTTCAAGTCTTTTTTGTATCTTTTTTATATTTCTTCGTACAAAATATCATGTGTCACTGTTTGTTTTCCCTAATAAATAAAATAAAAATAAAAACAAAATTCCTTCTCTCCTTGGTCTACCTTCTTAATCTTTCGAAAACATTTTTCCGAATAGCTTTAGAAGTACTTACCTATAAACAACTAGTTAAATTCATATATCTTTTGCCTGTTACAAAGTTATAAAAACATAATTTTAATTCATAGCCTGGAAACCGAGCAAAAAAAAATTATGAAAAGTTTCGTTACGAGTGGGTTTATTTATTTATGTAGACTTTATTGTACACCAGAAAATACATTTAACAAAATACGATTATAATACAAAACATACAATGGGCGGCCTTATCGCTTTCTGCGATCTCTTCCAGGCAACCAGGTTTATTTAATACAGCTGGATCAGAAACAGATTAATAACACTTTAACATTAAACTTTCATGTTAAAAGCTTTTGTTTTTAAAACCTTCTAAAGATACTTAAAAAAACATCCACGTTATGACGCATACCTCAAAATAATACCGGCTACATTCATCCTGGTAATGTTGCTATCAGCCAAAGAAAAGCCGACGTCTCGAGGGACAAGAAACGTAGAAAAAATCACTCAGAATTATACGAAGTAAAATCCCTTGAAATCTAAGCATTAATCTTCCACTTTTAGGGGAAAATGTACACAGTATATCGGGTCAAACAGAGCTCTGTATATGGAGGTAGTGAGAATTTTGTGTGATAATATGGAGACTGGTATTTAGGTAGGAACTTTTTCTGCAATTTACGTGGAAGATATCCTTGACTATAGTCCGCGAGGAACTAGTTGGCCGCTGAGGTGGGCAAGGGTGTGGCGGCGGTTCGCAACGCACATACTGAGTAATGCGCCCCCGCCCGTCCGTCCCACCGCTCACATACCTCAAGCGCGGCCAACTAGTTCCGCGCGGACTATAAGAAGATACGCTTAGCAGGAAAGCTATGCAAAAATTATAAAATAATAATAGCAGTCTATTATTGTCCTAATGCAGGGCAAAGGTCTCTTCTCATACAGAGAAGACACAAGCATTGATCGCCACGATTGCTCAAGACGGGTTGGCAATTTCAGACTTATATCCTACTATCCATACTATAAACGCGAAAGTTTGTGAGGATGGATGGATGTTTGTTACTCTTTTTCGCAAAAACTACTGCACGGATTTGGATGAAATTTTGCACATAGAGTTTATTACCAGGATTAACATATAGGATACTTTTTATCCCGATGTTCCCACTGGATCGAGACTTATGCGGGTAAAACCGTGGGGCGCTGCTAGTCATGTTATTTTTAAACATAATGTGCTTTCTCATTCATACAATGTAAAGTTAGTACAGCCCCGATAAATGCCAGTGACCAGGGGCCTATTCAATAAAACCGACATGCGACAAGTGACAGGCGACAATTCTACAATTTTGCTTTTACAGTTTCTGCTTTATTAAACAGCATTTGTCGAGAGCATGTGAACATTTTGAATGTTTTTGAGAAAGATGTCGCAATGTCAGTTATAGTATTTAATTAAAAAGGCCGTGGCCTATTTAATGTTTTGGCATAATAGGTAGTTACTTCTTATTATGCATCATTAACAACAAAGTTTTTATTATTAAAAAAAAACTGTATTATGTTATATATTTTACAATATTTAATATAGCTAACTAAACAGTTAGCTAGTGTAAACACACTAGCTACTAAATTAAATGAGGAACTAACAACCTATACAAACAAATACAACAACAAAAGGACACTTAGGCGTCGATGCACTCGTCCGCATCGCTGTAATCCAGTAACGTACCCAGAAGACTGGTAGCATTGCCACGTTATTTGGCAATTCTAACTTTTTGGCCAAAGAACGAGCCAGCCCTCTGGTCACGTGAAGTGTCGACCAGTCAGCGAATAAATAAATTAATAAACCATAGACATATATGCAAACTGCCACCCTAAATTCTTTGCTTGAAGAGCAAGTTTTCATAAATGATTTTAAAAATCTCTTTCGCCTTATATTCAAAAGTTGTTTTATAGGCACAGCTTTCAATGAACTTTCCTTGGCTTAGCAGCAATCTGCATCGTAAATATGGTTGCTTTAGGAAAATCTCGTAAACTTCTCAATCGTTACCGAAGTCTATTGTATTGATGAAAAGTTATCTTTTTCATGAAATAAAAATATATTCTCGCTTTGGGCTTTTGTTCGAAATTTGATGGAGGTTAACCTATAGTATTATGAATTTATGTGTTATATTTTTTTTATTGCTAGACTATATCTTCTACTATGCTAGATTTTGCATATGTAGGTATAGGTACCGTATATTTGCTACTGATAACCAGTTAGATGGGCCCGCGTGGTATATTACGGCCCACTCCCTCTCAAAGACAGGAAGCCTGTGTCCCAGCAGTGGGAACAGTATATGCATCAGCTTATAACCACTTAGATGCTATTGTTTTGAGTGAATCAATTATATCAATGATTATATCTAAGGCCACATTAACTGTATCGATTAGCAATCAAGAACCATTTTCTCGGCTTTGGCTTTTTTTTCTGTGTCTTTAATTTTTATAATTGGTTTTAAATTGTCTTAATTAAAGTAATAAATAAATACATCCAATATAAAATAGTAGGCTTGGTAAAAGTATCGCTGTGCCTTGTAAGGTCTAAACAAATATTACCTTTCCTTGTTTCTTTTAGTATGCATACGTCACTTTCAAATTCACTAGAGAAAATTATGTATTTTTGTCTAAAATATTACATTTAGTCCTCATCATATTGACAAAAATTATCTGCACAGCTATTCACAACCATTCGACTGGTTTCCGAGTGGAGAGTGACAGATTTTCGGTTACCTGGTTTGCCTAGTCCCTGACGACAAATAGCTCTCTGAAGAATAGTGGTTTTGGAATTGGTTTACACTGTCAAAATATTTGGGTTTCGGATTTGCGAACAGCGTCTTCAGGACTCCTTAGATAACATTGCTTGATGTTCGATTCGGCACGGAAGCGTATCGAATGGTTATGAATAGCTATGTGGATGTCATAACTCACTATTTTACCACCGAGCTCAATATCCCACATCACCAAAATGTTGTCAAGTCAACCACATCACCAACAAATGATGCTAAATGTATGATGTTAAAACCGCAATATTTGCATCAGCTTCTGCAAGGTCCAGTGGAGCCCTTGGCACAGGTCTGACAAGACGCATTCCTCGACTACTTCATCATACTGTTAGCAATATCCACCTACATACAAACAATTTCATGATGTGGTAACCCCAATATTTTACATAACCAAAATGGTGTCATGTCAACCACATCACCACCAAATAATGCCAAATGATGTTAAAAGCGTAATATTTGCATCAGCTCTTACAAGGTTCAGTGGAGCCCGTCGCACAGGTCTGACGGGATGGGGCGCATTCCTCGACAGCGTTCCGCGGCACTCACGCGCAACGCATGTGTGTGCGTAAGAGTACGTATTCATAATTGGTGACAGGTGATTTGTAGGGCAATAAGTGGACTGTTTTTATTTGTTGGAGAATAAATATTACTGGATATTGGTTTAATACGGCGGGCTGGTTTTATATTGTTTTTTTTTTTTTCATTTGGTCTTTTATGATCTCTTTTGATTCTGAAGCAATAACAGCAAGTTACTCCCTATTTTCTGTGGTGTTTCTTTTCTGAACCTTGTTCTGATTAATCTTTCACTTTTTTTGAGACTATAGTAAGTATTTTCTTTAAAAAGCCTCTTTTGAGTTGCATACCTGATATTATACGGATCCACGCGATGAGTTAGAGATACGTATTTATTTCCGATATTAAAATTAATTCCAATAACAGTGACTAGTTACAATTTATCAGATACCATACCTCCATTTTAGTTTCATATCTTAAAATTATCTGCCATACAAAATATCTAATCTAAAATCAATTCATAATTCATCTTTGGTAGCTAATCAAATTCAATCAGCCACGACATTAATTCGATCTATAATTCCAATTTCAAAAAAGGAATTCCTCAAATCGCAATCAACTCGTGCTCGGAACAGGCGCAAGAGTGGACCGGTTGCTAACAAAAGGGAAAGGGCGTGGATTCCGTTGAAAACGAGAGGGAACAGAATACACGACATTCTTTCGACTCGTTTGAATCTGTTTAAAATTCTGTATCAAACTGGTTTTTTGTAGAACCAAATTTTGATCTGATTATGGGTTGATGCTGATTGTTATTTATGATTTTGGTTTTCATCTGCACTGGTTTGGTCAACTGTGTACATTGTAGATCCATTTCAACCAATTTGCAATGCAAAATATACATTATTACCTACTTGGCACTACTACATTTTCGTCAAGTGGTGTAAAGATAGTATTTTCTTACATCATCATCATTTCAGCCGAAAGACGTCCACTGCTGGACATAGGCCTCCCCCAAAGCACCATCGGATTCCTGCGGCCTTCACCAGGCCATCGGCCCATCTTGTAGGAGGCCTTCCAACGCTACGTCTTCCGGCACGCGGTCGCCACTGCAGAACCATTCGGCCCCATCGGCTAACTGTTCTGCGAGCAATGTGCCCTGCCCACTGCCACTTAAGTTTGGCAATTCATCGAGCTATGTCGGTTACCTTGATTCTCCTACGGATATCTTCAGTTCTGATTCGATCATGTACGTTTTCTTTACGTTACGTTTTCACGTTACGTTTTCTTTACTAATCTTAAACTAGCCAACAAAACAGTAATGCTTAATAATGTTCTAGAAAAGAGCCTAATGCAATGGTTACTTGAAGGACTTATCTAGAACATTATTGAATACTTTTTAAACGTTGGCATTTCATCATCACAAATTTTAAATAAGAAACATTTTCCAATTAATGGAAATCCAAATATAAAATTCAGTTACATTAAAAAATACATGAAAACGCGAACGTCCACGAATCATTTTGAATGGCAATCCTATTTGGAGCATTCAAATTTCGAAATGAACGAATGAGCGATAAAACTACTAATAGGAATGGAGACGGGAGCTAAATCAATCATCGGTATCAGTGAACGAAATCTCTTTGCGAATGAAAATTGAAATCGATGAATTATCGAATTTCACTTGCATACTGGCGTGAATGGAAAATGTAAATAATAGTGAACGGTACCTATAGGCTCTATCGAAAAATTATCTTTGTGTGAAATGCCAATATAAATAAATAACAGGTTGCTTTTATAGGTTAACTGTCTTTGTGTGTGAAGTTAATAAGTTATCATCTCCTCCTTAAATATTAATCCATTTGGAAAAGACAGAGAGGGCATTAGATCCCATTTTGACACTAAGGGTCAATCCCCACTGAAAGAGTAGCGGCCGACAGCGGCCATTATCTTTAGTCATTTGAAGGCAAAGGACGGGCAGCGCGGCGCCGCGAGGCTGCACGAGCCTTCTACCGACTAGTCAAAGAGAAAAGTTACTTGCTCTTACGGTCTCTGCGCGCCGCTGCTCTTTCAGTGGGGATTGACCCTAAGGGCTCACACGTAATATAGTCACACCACAACAATACCACGTAGACAGGCGCTAATTTGTATGAAAATGAATAGTCTTATTACACGGACCACATTTGGCGGTTGAAATCAACTTCGCTTTCATCAAAAGTCGCCTTGATGTGGGCGATACCGACAACATCAACGTCACGTTGCAACTACTAGCGACAATGCAACTGCAAAAAAACTGCAGCCACACTATTTATACGTAACCACTGCATGTCTTCCCACATTTGGTCGCTGCGATGTGGTGTAGTTGTCACACGTAGGTATGTACGTGTGAACGGGCCCTAAGGGTCAGTTCAAACCGCGACGCGACGACGCGACGCGCAGTTTTCAAGATAGTAATACAATTATAGACCTTACCTGCTACACAAAAAAGTACATAATTCTGTGTGTCTACTACGTCGAGCTTCGCCGCGCGGCCCTCGTCACTGATGTGTACCTTTTTGTGTAGTAGATAAGGTCTATAATTGTATTGCTATCTTGAAACCTGCTCGTCGCGTCGTCGCGTCGCGGTTTGAACTGACCCTTAGGGCCCGTTCACACGTACATACCTACGTGTGACAACTACACCACATCGCAGCGACCAAATGTGGGAAGACATGCAGTGGTTACGTATAAATAGTGTGGCTGCAGTTTTTTTGCAGTTGCATTGTCG
Organism: Amphipoea oculea; assembly: GCA_945859645.1. Lineage (NCBI taxonomy): Eukaryota > Metazoa > Arthropoda > Insecta > Lepidoptera > Noctuidae > Amphipoea > Amphipoea oculea. Next base: position 16,110,838 of record OX243865.1, on the reverse strand, counting down.
CTAGTAGTTGCAACGTGACGTTGATGTTGTCGGTATCGCCCACATCAAGGCGACTTTTGATGAAAGCGAAGTTGATTTCAACCGCCAAATGTGGTCCGTGTATCATTCCGTCCCCGTCATCTTCAAGCTATTGACAGAAACAGAACGATATTTAATGCTTGTTTAGCGTTTAATGTGTTGCGATTTGTAGTGCAAGCGACAGCCTACCTGGTACACATTTTGACACATAAATTACTTTTTTCATTGACATCGACATTGTAAAAGGTTCAGATGCAATAACTAAACCTATTACATGTCACATGTCTTTGAATTTTTGGTTCTAAGACATGCCGGTTTCCTTACGATGTTTTCCTTCACCATTTTGAGAGCAGTGATGATGAAATTAAATACACATAGTAAGGTGCCTGTCTGGGTCCGCCACGAGATAGGTACAACTGGCAAGTCGGGGTCGACACCACTCCATAGGGCCATCACACTTGCTCTTCACACAATCAAAGTCAAAGTCAAAGCATTTATTTCAAATAGGCGCATAAAGGCAGTTTTGAACGTCAAAAATTACCTTAAAATAGAATTGATTCTAGAATCGCAATAATAATTAAATAATGATAGTTCCATTAAACAATGATTTTACAGTCACAATCAATCAAAACGTAATTTACATTACAATAATGCAACGACTTGAAATTCTTATTAAAAATTGCATTCTAGCATTAACTGTCTGGCATTCTAATAGTCACCTTAACCCATTAATGTTAATGTTTAAATTGCATTGTGATTGGCAACTTGACATTATGTTGGCAACTAGTTGGCACTAATCATAGTAGGTACCTACGTGTGGCAGTGGTATGAACATAAGTAAGTGCTAGTTTGATCGGGAATAATGTAGTCTTTCTCTCAATATAAATTTAAAGAAATCCTATCGGTGTTGGGGCTCTTCAAGCTCCTTACAATACCGTCTGAAGTGACCTTATACGATTCGTTATGGTTAGTAGGGGCAGTTTTAAGACATTACATTGAATGGAATATCTATTTCTAGTTTTTTTATGGATTGTGAAATCAAATAACTGTCTCAAAAAAAAAAAACAAAACATGAATTGTTTGATGATTTGATTGCTAAAGAAACAAAATCCATGGCAGCTTCTTTAATACCTAGCATTCCAAAAACATCTAATTAAAAACCAATAGGAAATCTAATTATAAATAAAGTACGTGTGGCACTCGGGGACTGCCGCGGTAAAGCTATTGCATAGCATTTTTTATCAATTTATACAATTATAATATTTATGCAATTTTTTTTTTTTTCTTTGATATTAATTCAACTTACACTTTGTAATTAATATCAAATTAATTATGCATTTATTAATTAATAAATGCATAATCAAACAAAACAATACTTAACATTATTTAATCCGTGCGAGCTTCGTACAGTCTACATGCCGAAATCTGCCGAACTGAAATGACGTTAGATGATGCACGGCTTTCAACGCCGCACCGCTGTGCCGGTCGGAGTGGGGGGTGTTAGGTTTATTTTCGTTACGGAATTTCTTGATTCGGTCGCCGCGGTCAAAGCCCGCGATAAAAGCTATGCAATATCTTAAAATGAAATGCTGTTCATTGAGAACTGTATACCAATTTGGATATTTTTTGTTCTAAAATCTTTATTATAGTTCGTATAAGGGAATGAAAAAATTTAAAAAATTCCTGGATCAAATTCGGAAAAAAATTATATCCTTATTCTTTGAGATTTTTGTATGAATTATTTAAATTTTGTACAGAGAAACGCCTGTCAGGCCAGTTGGTAAACTATAAAAATACGCCAACAACTAAATAAATGCGGAAATGGAACAAGAATCATTCGCTTCGATATCCACTTCGGTCACCCTTGAAAATATTGTTCTGGCTGAGCGCCATCTTCGATTTGAAGCGAGACAGGGTACATACAAGTGACATATCAATCAATCAACCTAGTCCACACGCTGCTGGGGAAAAGCTAGATTGAGTCTTTGGTCAACTGGACCCACTCGAACTGGTCTATGGAACTAACGTATGAGGATTGCACCCGACACGAATTATTTGTCGTATAGCGTTATTAACTAGTTCATAATTGGATGGGTCGTGAACGAACCGCCATTGAAATACTAGTGCTGTGACATTCTGGCTACTCATTAGTCATTTAAAGGACAATGGGTAAAGTTTTTTTTTTCTCCTGTATTGTAGGTGCGTTTACAAACATTTAAATTCACATACACAAACAGCCAGACCCGGAACAACAACTTGTAGGTCATACAAATATTTGTTCCGTGCGGGAATCGAACCCGCGACACGCAGCGCAGCAGTTGCATGGGCCCCGTACCCAAAAAAAATGATGACTGTAGCACTATGAGCTATATCGGTATTCGTTGCCGTCATGGAGTATAACTGCATCCTAATTACGTGACACCCTATCAATCACAATCTGAATAATTTGAAAGGACATTACTAATCCATCGCTTTATATGTTCGAAAAATTTATCTGCTCAATAACGTAAATAACGCAATGAATGTTGTTGAACTGTCAAAATCAAAGCCATTCCTACTGTTAGTGTGTTACGCAGTTACCCCGCTGGTTACTTTTGAATAGAATCGTGGACGACGGGCATAACATAAGAACAGTTATGCCTATAGAGGTTCGAGGAACAGGGTGTAAAGTTCACTCATCCTCCAAGAAGAGGTGGATCCTCCGACCAGACCAGACGGGTATTGTGTCTGGTGAGCAACCCTCCGACAATTTATGTCGGAACGTTGTATATAAGGTGCTATAAAAATATCTGCCACGGCTTCAATGGGAGACAAAAAATTGATCTTTTGTCATAAATTTTTTCATACAAAAAATGTGCGTGTAAATTTGAATTGTTTGGTTGCATAAAACCGTCCCATAGTAATTAGCTGTTGCCGCACCGTCATTTAATTTTACAAAATGTGACGAAGCGACACCGCGCGTAGTTTGTGAACCGCGTTATGCAGAATAGAGTAATTGTTTATTTAATTACTTTATTTTCTCAAATTGATTTAACTATTCCGGGGTACAAAATTTCTTCACTACTGTAATCTATATACAAATTGTTATAGCACCTTATGTATGCTAGGTGCGCGGTAAACTCTGTTTGCGCGATGCAGGATTTCGCGCGACGTTATTATGATGCGTAGTTTACATCTGGCGGTGTAGATGCCGCTACATGTCCATTTTCTTGGGATAATTCCTGCTTTATTGCTTAGGGTTTTACTTGCTTTTTGATAACTCCACTCTACATTATGTCACAGGTAAACGTAGCTTGATGACATTTCTCGCTCATCGTGACCATTCAAATTAAAGGCTCGCCTTACTCACACATTTCCTAGGCAACATTTGTGTGTGTTCACTCTAACTTCAAATGCTTTCCCGGAATGCCGGAATCAAGTAAACCAGTCAAAAGACAGTTTCATGTTCAACTATTGGTGCTTTAACATATTGGATAATCGCTCCAATGGGTATGCATAGTGAATGATTTAAATTAATAGGTACTGAACTAGGAAGCTTGTGGTTTCTCGGCAGTTTAGTGGCATTGATTTCGAGTGTACCGACAACGATATTAGAATCGGTGAGGTAATATGGATTGCAGAATAGATCATTTTAAGTCCCTAAAGAATTTCTGGTTTGAACCGGTGACGGGCGAACGAATCCGTAACCACAAACTCACTTTGGATAGCGAGATGGCTATGTGCTTGATATTTCTCCTAAAGAGGTATTTATACTGAGGGAGGTTGGAATCTATCGATATTACACCGACATTAATGCATGTAACGGGAAATTCTAACCAGCGGGGTAATTGCGTAACACAGGAACAGTAGGAGTGGCTTTCGTTTTGACAATTCAACAACATTCATTGCGTTATTTACGTTGTTGAGCAGGCAAATTTTTCTAACATATGAAGCAATGGATTAGCAATATCCTACAAAATGATTCAGATTTTGAGTTTCAAGATTTGACAGCATGTAGACTCTATGACAGCAACAGCCGCTTTTGCGTTTCTATCTGTTGCTTTTGTCGATCCGGTAAAACAGGAACGGCGAGGTTCCTTCAAAGGAACTGCTAAAGGAACTATCTAGTCTCAGTAGTTCCTTTAGCTTTTGCAAAGGAACTATTGATCAAAAAATTCTCAGTAGTTCCTTCAAAGGAACTACGAGAAGGAACTAGTGAGCATAAACGGAGAAATCTTAGCAAATCTTTCAGGATAGCTTTCGACACAGTTGCAAAATTATTTTCAGCAAACTAGGGTAACCAGTGACGTCATTTACCTAATGTCATAGGAAGCGAATTAACATTGTTCTTTTGTTTCAACAACTTTCAAAAATCCGCCAGTGTCCGCACTTTCGGAATAGGCATTTCGGATACAATTACTAGTATTGGTAATGCACATTTACATGAGCCGTATCTATGAATAGGTTTCTCGAAAGGAAGCGTACTTGGCCCCGTTCGTAGTGTATTTCGAAACGGCAGCAATCTGAGCAGCTGAGATCGAGTGAGCGGAGCTCAAGGATGCAGCTACAATTGCTTAGTACGTGGTGTTGTAATCACGATAGTATCAACCCTGGTAATTAGTGTAGGTGCTGTTTGATTGGTTGGTTCGATTACCGATAATGGAGATGTTTGAATTGCATGGATTGTAGGATTTTGTAGTAGAAATAAGTATCTTATTTTAACCGTTTAGAAGTTCTTATGAATAGATAAAGCATATTAAATGGCTTTACCGTAAATCATCTAGGTAAGGGTTATTTCAATCAAACCATTTACAGGCACTTCTTAACAAGGAGTCGGTCAGTTTGAAGCTAGTTGCCCATTCCAAAGCGCGTTCCCTATGGAATTGAACGGGTAAGTTCGCCGGTACTTATCCGGAGGTACTGAAACATAACCCTTACGAAGTTTATACCAACAGGAGTCATGTTTACACGGGTAAGATTTGTGTCCTTGGGAAAGGATAAAATTAAAAACAAAAGACAATCAGAAAAGCACAATCTATATCTATACCGGTTGTCCCTAGAAGTATGGATCAAATCGAATAGGGGCGTGGGCAAGTTCATTTCCAAACGTTTTAACAAAAAAAAAAACTAAAAAAAAAGAGAAGAGAAATCGAATCGTTTAAAAAAAGCATTAAAAGAAAGTATCATGGCTATAAATTTATTTTTTTTAGATAGCCCTGATAGTATTTTTTTGATTATTTGTCTTGGAGCACTATGCGAAGTGATTGAAAAAATAAAATAAAATTGGTCATAACTTCTGAACCGTAAAAAAATTCACCGACATTCTCAGGGTTAAACAGTTTAAAAATTACTTTGCCCACGCCCCTATTCGATTTGATCCATACTTCCAGGGACACCCTATATACTCGTACTAATAATAAAGCTGAAGAATTTGTTTGTTTGAAAATCTCTAAAACTACAAGTCGGATTTGAAAAATCCTTTTTGCATTTTGTAGCCCAATTCTCAAGAAAGGCTATATGCATTACGCTATGGGTTTAACATCACGCTATGACCCTTAGGAGCCGAGCACAAAAAAAAAGTCGGAAAGATCGGTAAGCGAAAACGAAGTGACACTGGGCAGATAATGCAAGGCGACGGGGTAGGTCGGGGTTACAAGAAATTCCATGCGGACGAAGTCGCGGGCAGAAGCTAGTTTAAATATAGAATGCATTCCCGAACCGTCCAGAGACGATAGCCAGTGGCTAAACACTGGAAACTTCTAGAAAGAAGGAAAAAAGATTGAAAATGTAAATTGAATGGCGTCCAGGATTAGATATGAAGTGTTCAGGTCCATTCAGGTCCACTATTTGCTTCCTTTTGTTACCAGCGATCGAAGCATTGAAAGCTTTCGAGGGGCAAAAATTGAATGAACGACTCTTGTGTAGCGTGACGCGGTATCTGACAAAAGTTTCGGTGAATTTTTCTTTCATAGACTTTTTTGTTTGATTGCGAGGTCTAAAAACTTTGTGAACGCTGTGTGTTCTCAGTGTTTTGTGTAGGTAAACGTTGTTAGATGGTTACTGTTTAACTATGGATTTTATATAATACTGATTTTGAATACGAGGTGCACCACAAAATAATACTCTAACAGTTAGCACTAGTATGTAGTTTCAGTGACGCTAACAAAGTGTATTTAAAAATACGCCTAAATCTAATGTGGCACAATAGTAGTTACTTATTATAGAACTAGACAAATAACGGCTAAATCGTTATATAGCCGATATTAATTTGTTTAGTTATTGTGTGATATTATTGAAATTACTGCACTTTAGTGTTATTTTTTAATGTAAATGGTAAATTGATACACAAATAGATATATTGCATTGTATTGAGTTTATTATACGTTTATATCGAAATAACGACAGGGTGATAACCTTTATTTGTCTAATGTTATAATAAATGCATTATGCTACTAAAATGAACCATCATCTTCACTGCACCAACCCAAAAAGAATTAAAAATAACCTCTAACTTCATACCAAAAAGTGCTATCCGATGTCAGATACACATTTTCACACCACAACAAAAGAGACTTTCCCTTATTGCGCGAAAGAAAGTGAATTTAGTGGGGTGCCTCCATTTTTTAAATGGCCCTTAGATAATGTGCCCTTTGTACACGGAATTGCGAATTATTATGGTATGGTGGGTAAAGGAAATAACGCGTGTATTAATTCCTTTTCGCGTTTATCTTTTGGTTTGGTCCGCATTATGAATTTACAGTAGAGAAAGTTTGTTTTGTGTTGGCAGTTATTTTTTCTTTGTTTGAAATAAATAAACTGAGCGAATTATAGTTTAACCTCCTTACGAATAAACGTCTTAGCGTTTGTATAGTTACACAACGCTTTGTCTTCTTCTTTCGAAAGTCAAATAATTACTGACGACTGAAAGAGAGAAATCGGTTTGTAACTATTCATCTCATATAATACGTTTATTAGTAAGGGGGTAGTAGGGGGAAGTATTTCTATAATCCTCGAAGGTGTTGGTAGAGATTATAGACCGAGACTGCTATAATATGTTTAAAATTGAAATCACGGAAAAAAAAGTCAGCTGTTTCATACATTTTGGTCAAGTAGGTATTGAACTTTTGTATGAAACAGCTGATTTTTTTTTTCGTGATTTCAGAGTTGGTCCCATAGTGAAAGTTGTTCATATTCATGGGTAGAACACCCTGTAAAAATTTGGATGGTGATAAAGAATCTTCCTGTATGTAAAACATCGATCAGGCAGGGGTCATAGTTCTTCTATAGTTCCTGGTAACCAGTCCACTTCAGCCACCCAAGCCCATAGTCCAAATTTATATTTTTCCATATCCTACAATAGTTCTAAACCAACGGTTTTCCTTGGGTACACTTGCATAGTGCGTACAGGGATAATCATCGGTTGGCGCCGCATTTCATTAAAATTTCCTAAGGGGCCTCTGCGAGTAGGCTTTGGCCCCTCGTACCCCTTGCAAAGGACCGGGACCCCATGGTCCCGAGATATATAAATTCAAAAATTATAATATAAATTCTAATTGGGGTGTTTGGTGTTGTGCGTTAATTCTGGGACATGTTGTATATTCAGATCGCCAGAATCAAGGCAGCAATTTCATTCAAAAACATGAAACCTCACCGGATCGGCACCGCAACCCAAATGTGAATATCATTTGAATGGTACAAAGTAAGGATTGACGAAGTAATATATATGCGGATGGACCCCAGGTTATCTCGGCGTGTCAATCAAACCGGGACCCCACATTTTGATTGGGGGGTCCTGGAGTCCGGAGTGGGATCTAATGTGGCATGAGCTTTGATGTAGTGAACGGAGATTTTTCCTTTAGAGATAAATGATTTTTTGACGTTGAAAAATGTGCGAAGGTACGTCTAACCTTGTTAAAGTTTGAATCCTGTTTCAACTTATTATCATCCCAAAAGGTCATTTGAAGGACGTTCAAAGGTTTTCAGAGGTTTTCTTACGAGTATTTTTATAAATCTTAAAAAACTGGGATTTTTTTTTGTCCTAGTCAATAGTCTACGAATTGACATAATAATATGTTTCGCTTTTCTTCAAAACAGACGTTGTAATTTTTAAATTAAGATCTCGAATTGATAGGTCTCACGAAGTCTATGCATTTTGTAAATCTTACACTATGTCGTTGCAGTTTTTAGCATAGAGATTTCAATATACATGGCGTGCAATTGGAGAGGTCGATGTCCAGCAGTGGACTGTTATAGGCTGATGGTGATGATAACTGTTTGCGTCTAAATGACTTTTAGTTTGTATTAGTCAATCGTAGGTATTTTGTATGGTATGTTCTAGAACCAAAAATTCGAAGACATGTGACATCTGCTAACCCGCACTAGGTCCTCTCCCTCTCACCGAAAGGACGCCTGTGTCCCAGCAGTGGGAACATTATAGGCTGTTTAATGTTTATCAGTGGAAACTTGTAAATGGTCTTCCAATACATATTGTTTAAGAACACTGTATAAATTAGCTGTAAGTTTCCAGAATAGGTTAAAAAAAAATGCGGAACCAACGACACCGACTTCCGAAATTAAAGTTATTTATCACTTTGTAGTGTTTTTTGAAGTGAAAACTTCTTTAGCGGCGTTGAACACTTTTTGTAATGGGTAAAAAATGTTAAATTCGCGTCAGGGCATCGCGTCAGGACACGTGACCGTCAGGAGAGATTTCCCCCCCCCCCCCCCCTCTCTTTCTACGGCGGCGCCAACCGAAGTGAACCAAGTTTAGTGACACACGACAATGGATGGATGGATGGATGGAGTGGAAGTAGAAGTGGAAGTGGAAGTGGAAGCGGAAGTGGAAGTGGAAGTGGAAGTCGAAGTCGAAGTCGGAGTCGAAGTCGGGGTCGAAGTCGAAGTCAAAGTGGAAGTGGAAGTGGACGTGGACACACTGCTGTGTATTCGTAACATTCGTGTATATAAAGTGTTTAAAATATGGAAATTGAACAAAGTGCATCTATTAATGAAAAAAGAGACGCAGAAATAATGAAAAAAAATGAGTTATATTAATTCAATTAATAATTGATTTATTTCAACGTTAATATTCAAGTTTTCACTTCTGCCGGCACTCCCGGAGTGCAACCCGTCTTTTTTTTTTTAAGTCGGTTGTTTTTTTTGTAAAAATGTTTTTATTTTTCGCTTTTTAGTTACTACCTACCCCACACAAATTCAATTAACAGTAGTGCACTGAAGAATTGAAGACATCGACTAGAAGAAGCATCAAAATTCGCATAGAAATGCCGGAGATGCAGTACATTTATGCATATAACTTTGAAAATAAAACTTTCCTGAAAGTATGCAGATCACATTAGTGAAAGAATTATCAAAATTGGTTTATTAGTTTATGAGAAAATCGCGGACATACAAACATACATACCTACGGGTCGAATACAGAACCTCCTTTTCTGAAGTCGGTTAAAAAAATCACTTTCACACCCACTCGATACAATTCAAATAAAAAGTAGATTGATATAAACTCTGACTCCTTCACAAGGGCATACTGAAGGAGTCAGAGTTTATATAGGCAACATTTAACGACGCACTGCGACAAAACTGCGTGATGCATATAACTGAGGAAAAAAGCATTGCGTCAAGCTGCGGATACACGCACAAGATACATTCGCGTTGACCCGGAAACAGCTATTTTTTGCTTACTCAGCGTTTTGCTTCATATAACTTTTATCTTTCTTAGCTGGGATATAATGATATAAATTTTTGTAATAATCATGAAAGGAAGTTCTAGTCTATTGTCTAACTATCTGAAACACAATTCTCGTAATTAAAAACTTTCAAAATCTAGTCGCATTCTCATCTCAGCGACAATCAATGTCAGAAACTTGTCAAAAGTGTGGGGAAGTTAGAAGTATTTTTGGCAGATTTAGACTGAGATCAGACTTTGGACGTTCTTAAAATTACGAGAATTGCCCCTTTGATTACAAATTAGATAGTTTCTATGGGACTTTCGCAAACTGAAACCACGTGCTAAAACATAACATTACCGTATGCATTTACTATTAGCTAAGCTAATTTTAATAGTGGATTGCCACAAATAATAATCAGACAATTTTCTGGTTTAAGAATCGCGAATTTGGTTTCAGCGTCATATTTATGCAATGCGCAATAATTGTGCACGTGTGGTTACAATCCAAAAACGCACTAAATAAATGCTTAAGAAATTGTAAAGAAAATAAACAAAAGCTGGTCTCAAAACGGTGAAGGAAAACATCGTGAGGAAACCGGCATGTCCTAGAACCAAAAATTCGAAGACATGTGACATCTACAAACCCGCACCGGGCCCAGGTGTTTGATTACTGCTCATTCGCCCTCCCAGAAGTGGGAACATTATAGCCTGATTATGTTATGTATGCATAACCAAATGCGTCATTAAAAAAGCATAATTCAAAAGAACCCAGTACTAAAAGTTTCCCCCCCTTAAGTAATAAGGGCCTAAAGGCGCTTTCCGTCGTCATCAGGAAGCGGTTAAGTGAAATTTAAGAAACATGGAACCTTTTTACCTGACCGTAACATTTGTCATTCTGGATCTCTAAGAGCTCGGGATGATCTGTCACCGTGATAAACGACCAAGTCTGATGTGTTCTGCCCTTAATAGATATAGGCAGAAGGATCAGTCTTTGAAGTACGAAGACGTAATTATTTACTTTATTTATTTATTTATTTATATATATATACTTTATTGTACACCACAAAATACATAACATGACAAAAATACATCGAACACTAGAAAATATACAATGGCCGGCATTATCGCTTTCTGCGATCTCTTCCAGGCAACCTTGGAATGGACAATGATTTCCCGGGACATAAAATGGGGCTGTCGTTGGTGCAAATATTATATATACAATACACTAAAATAGATAAACAGATATATACATATAAAAAATTATAGATAATAACCGAAAATAAAAGAAGACAGTAGATGATTGAAGTTAGGACAGTAGCTGAAGCGACCATCGATGAACGGTGTTTTCGGCGAATAGTTCTATCGGCGATGGATTTGTTCGTGGAACCAACCGTCGACTAAGAGTGATTTCGGCGAACCGTACCATCGGCGAAGAGTGATTCGCTATACCGTTCTGAGCTCACAACAAGATCACAACGACAAGTACACTTTAGTTACATAATCAGCCTAAAATGTTTCCACTACTGGGACACAAGCCTCCAATAAAGGGGGTCTAACAAAGGTGGTGAAGTACGATAACTAGACATAATTTACATAAGCCAAGTAGTCGTGGTAGTAGATATAAAGACTAGTCTGCTTCTTGCACCTACCAATAAAAATATAACAGCTGACTCTCCCAGGCCAATGATAGAAAGCAGTGGCCTTGCAAATTTTCTTTTACCATTAGACTGTAAGCTGGCTGCCTCCACAAATAATTTATCATTTGTTGAAAGTTGAAATATGTAAGTCACCTATGTGTGTGTATTGTTCAATTTATTTAAATTATTTGTAATTCTAATGATTAATAATTTATTTTTAGTATAATGATGACCCTTAATTTTACAAATCATATTTGTACGCCGGAAACGGCAGAATATTATGATCGTAATAAATAATGCACATAACAACTTTGTACAATATTCTGACAAACAAAATATTTGTTATATTCTATTATGTTCTAAAATTGCTTTTAAATAAACCTGTGTGCGTATTTAATGGCAAAAGGCTCGCCCCGATGACCTCGATAAAATGAGACGACCCTTCTATTCTTCAGTGGTTGTAAGGAGTTGGCCTTTTCTTTTTTCTCTATTGTGTCCATTACGCTAACTCGCTGCAAAACAAGTATTAAACGTTTGACGTTATTAAGTACAGTTTTTGGTCAAAGAACTCGCTCATATTTATATTTTAATGGTTTTTCTATTTCTGTTTCAGGTTCCGTTTTCGCGATTATAAGGTATGTTTTTTTCTTCTAGTTATGTAAACAAATGAAAAATTAAGATAAGTAGTAGTGCCTTGTAGCGTGTTCTTCAGTTTGATTAAATAATTCGTAGTGTAAAGACGTTCCGTTTTATTTACGTTAGACCTATGAAGGAAATGCGCAAGAGGAGTTTATCTAAAGCGTGTTTAAAGATGCAGAAAAGTGATACTTCTAAGTTAAAGACTGATTCTAGAAGTGAGGGTGAAGGGTGAGACTCTGAGACTGAAGGCCAAATGTCTTCCATTTGGCCTTCAGAGGCGTAAAAAAAAAGAAGTTTAAGTTTACTTCGTTACTTAAATCTTTTTTAGGTACAGACGCCAGCACAACAAGCTACTACATAATATAATCAGCCTATAATGTTCCCACTGCTGGGACACAGGCCTCCTCTCAGTGAGACAAGCTACTACAATCTGTCAAATTTATTCAATAGATTTTCAACTTTATCGCTACAACATAAGGTTCAAGGTTGATTGGGACAGTTTCGGGTAGCTTGATGTGCTGGCGTCTGTACTTAGATAATTTCGCCTAATGTTTGGTTACTGTTTCAATCCTATATTACTTACATTTATGCTTGATGTTGACATTTGAATGCGTTATAGAAATGATTACAAATTCAGAATTAATACATAAATAAATATTCGTTATTAAATTCAATTAAAATAACAATATTGTATTACTTACCAAGTGTGACTGACACATAAGAATTTCAATCTTCTTCGAAACATTCTGACTATAAACCAATGAGTGCAATGACCCATGTAACACTGTCAAACAAAACAAAATACCTAACACATATCCAACACTATCTAAAAAAAAATCTTAAACAAAAAGTCCTCACAATTCTCAAAGGCGTTAAGATATAAAGCAATTCGTCCTTGCCCGGGCACCCTTACTATCGCATGTCAATCGAATATTGCCATTTCTCCAAGTCCCTTTCATCTCGGCACCCTATTCTGAACGGTCCCTATTCTGAACCGGCCCCTATTCTAAACGGGACCCCGATTCGCTATCTCGAACACAATACCTGATCAATATTAGGATTAAGAGACTTTTAGAGCCACTTTGGCGATTACGTCACTGATTTTTCTTTTATTGTGACCGATAGTGGGTTATAGAACTAGGATTTTCTTTATCTTTTATTAGTCTGGATGTATCTAGGTATTGGTGGTAGGATTGGATCTGAAATTAGACAAGATTCAACTCGAATAAAAGTAGATTGACGGAGAAATGGTAAACAATATGTCATTGTGCGTCTTTCTTCATTGGGTAACAGAATATGCGCTAAAAGTAGGTAATATCATAAAGTTACCTTTTTACGTAGGTAATATCATAAAATTACCTTTTTTAAAGTAATTAATTTAATAAGAATCTGTAGTATAATTAATTGATCCATATTTTGTGCACAACTATAGCAGATACGGCATATTTAATCATAACTAGCTTCTGCCCGCGACTTCGTCCGCGTCGCATTACATATAGCCTGTCGACGCTATTACTTTGTTTTCGCTTAGCGTTCATTCAGACTATTTTTTCTTTTTGCTCGGCTCCGAAGGGTCCTAGCGTGATGTTAAATAGCCTATAGCCTTTCTAAGAAATTGGGCTATCATATGGACGGCGAAATCAGCGAATTTTTCTGATTCCAATTATGTATATAACTCAGTTTCGCAAAAAATTTCGCTTAGATCAAATAGCGGGGGAATCATCGATGTGTAAAAAATTGATAACTAGAGAGAGCGAGAGAGAGATAGAGATATTGGTAGTTCCAGAGATTAGCACGTTTAAACAAACAAACTATTCAGTTTTATTATTAGTATATAGCTGTATTAGTATAGTTTAATTATTAGTATGGCTCTTCCATGACTCAACCATAGTCACAAAAACAAAATGATAACCCGTATGAAAAACGAAATAATATCCATCTAAAATAAAATTCGAAATTAAAATCTCAACTCAAAGAACGTCGATAAAAATAATCTTAAAACCATCACCGAAAGGATCGTCCTTTTCATCGCAGTCGTGACCACTCGGAATCACTCCCGTTAATGTCATTGCATTCGAACGATGAATTGAAATGACATTTTGCCGGGTGAGTGGCCAGATATTGGGTCTCGTGATTATCAAAGAATTGCTCTGCGATTTCATGTTTTATTTGCTGTGAGTTCTTTTGGTTTGAGATTGGTTTATTATGATTAATTTATTTCTTAAAACGAAATTTTTGGTACTTTCAAACTCAAATAGCAGCCAGGTGGTTAATTGTAGACTTTTTGTAATATTAAAAAAATGGTTAAGATGTTATTTCCTGTAACAAAACAGCATTTTTTTACCACTTTTATCTTTGGTTACGGAATGAATGATGTCCGTTCCTATTGCACGCCATTCAATTTGATTTTCGGCAACTCTCCTCCAATTGGTTCTTATTCGAACAGTATCACACTAATACTCGTATTATAAAGGCGAAAGTTTGTGAGTGTGTGGGTGTTTATATGTTTGTTACTTCCTCACGCTCAAATGGCTGGACAAATTTTGATAAAATTTTGTATGGTAGTACCCTGGATTAACATATAGGCTACTTTTTATCCCGATATTTCTACGGGATCGACACTTATCCGGGTGAAACCGCGGGGCGCAGCTATTTATTACATAAGGCAGCCCTCACATCCACTCTGCACCACCTCCTAGTGTTGCATAGCTACATCAACCTCGGGAATGCATTTTTTCTCATATTTTTTTATTGCCTTTCTAGGAAGAAAACCTCGTGACGCACATCCCTGGTCTCACTAAATTGTTCATTTGATACTCGTAGCGCCATCTATGACGGAAAAAACATAAAAGACGCCGTACAAAAATTTTACAGCACGCAGTTTTATCTTCCTCCTGAAAAATTGCTTCTTTTACGCTTAAGAGATTTTAACTCTAAGGCGTCGATATGTATAATTGGTAACTTGAATACTCAAGCTAGCAGCTACTTTCACAAGAGTGTGCCAAAAAATCTCATCTCGGCGACAAACGTCAAAAACTTGTCAAAATGTAAGGAAATTAGAGGTCTTTTTGACAGATTGACACAGATCAGACTGCGAACGTTCATAAAATTACGAGAATTTGCACTCTGGACAAAAGTCCCCCTCGAATCCTCCCATCGTTCGCGAGTCTGAGTTTAACGTTTTTATCGCATAAAAAAAAAACAAAAAACAAGCGTTTTCCTACCTTGTTTATTTCTTTTTATTTCCCATATGGGGTGCATATTAACCCTAGTTCATTTGACTGAAGGTAATTAGTGCATGCTTTATAAACGTCACGCTTTTATAACAATTAAAAATACATTACAGAATGTTACATTATGGGCCTAGGTTAGTAACTTGGTATTATAAACCAGATTGTTGATATTACGTTTTGTATTTTATTAATCTATACATACCGAGACCTCTCCGTGCCTCGGAAAGCTAGTAAGCCGTTGGTCCCGGCTGTCATTCGTGGATCTTTGACTGTCGTTACGGGTAGTCAGAAGCCCCGAAAGTCTGAGAGCCAGTCTTACGAAGGGATATCGTATTACCCAGTAATTGTATTGTAGTAGTTGGGTTGTGAAGCCCTGACAGGCAGTCGCTCCATGTAAAATACTGGTATTCAGCTGCATATTGTATTGCACTTTTATATTAAGCAGCCGATTTTGTTTTTGATTACTGACGGAAAATGTCCACGCTAGGGGTGCGCTAGGGGTGAAGAAAACAAAAAAAAAAAAAACAGGGGTGCTGAATTCATGGATACAGTTTGCGGGTCGATGTCCCTGCTATCCTGTATCATGGATAAGTTATCCATAACAAACATACATAGAATACACTACAATAGAAATAGCTAGAGCCTACCCTTGTAGTTAGTATGAAAAGGGGCATATACTGCATATACAAGTATTATGTTATTATAGATACTTACAAGAGCCTGGGCTTCAAATAAATGAGTTATATTATCTAGTCAATGAAAATCTGTTTTCACAAAAAGTCCAATTCTGTTAAGTAAGACCTTTTGAAAACGTCAGAAATCTTAAAAAAAATTAAAATTCTTTGAACTTTATTCCAAACTTATCTTTACAATAAAATTTAAAAGAATACCACGTTTTCTTAAAACATCGCGACCAAAAGCCACGTAGAGATGAATTTCAAAAGATAATTTTTACTCCTCGTCTAGACGAGGAGTCATCGACATTTTTCTCATTGAGATAAAAGGCAAGCTCCAAGACAAATAACTCTGTTGTCAAAATATTCCAACAGCCATTCTATATCGTACCTATAAATATAGAAGTCTAGTTAAGCTAGTCTAATCTATATTATAAATAAAATATATAAGGCCCCATTAAAATAAATAAACAAACTTTTAAAAATCATTCAGACCACCAGAATAAGGACGATGGTAAAAAAATATATAAGAAAAACGGATTAGATACTTACAAGAAAAATAATCAGCTAACGAAAATATACTAACGTGCTGGCAATTTATTATTTTAGGTCAAGTAAAATCACTTTAATCAGTGTTTTTTTTTGCTTGGATATCTTTGGTTAGAAGTACTGAGCGCTGTGTTAAAATTTGTCCATCTATTTTAATGAAACCCTGTATAATATAAAATGAAGTCGCTTTTTAGGGTTCCGTAGCCAAATGGCAAAAAACGGAACCCTTATGGATTCGTCATGTCTGTCTGTCTGTCTGTCCGTCCGTCCGTATGTCACAGCCACTTTTTTCCGAAACTATAAGAACTATACTGTTGAAACTTGGTAATTAGATGTATTCTGTGAACCGCAGTAAGATTTTCACACAAAAATAGAAAAAAAACAATAAATTTTGGGGTTCCCCATACTTACAACTGAAACTCCAAAAATTTTTTTTCATCAAACCTGTACGTGTGGGGTATCTATGGATAGGTCTTCAAAAATGATATTGAGGTTTCTAATATCATTTTTTTCTGAACTGAATAGTTTGCGCGAGAGACACTTCCAAAGTGGTCAAATGTGTGTCCCCCCCCCCCCCTCTAACTTCTAAAATAAGAGAATGATAAAATTAAAAAAATATATATAATGTACATTACCATGTAAACTTCCACCGAAAATTGGTTTGAACGAGATCTAGTAAGTAGTTTTTTTTTAATGCGTCATAAATCGAAAACCGCAATTTACCTTTCACAAAGTTACAACGAACTAAAGAACTTTTATATTACCTATGTTACTTGCTGCTACGGAACCCTTCATGGGCGAGTCCGACTCGCACTTGGCCGGTTTTTTTTGTATGTCTATGTGATCTCGGTGTTCTTGTAAACTGCGCAATGGTTTTTTTTTTTTTTTGTTGAACGGTCTTGCTCTTGACCTCGATCAAGCGTGATGGAAAGTGATGGATAAGGTGTATGATGGAATACTCCGTAATTTGGAGAATTTATTCCGGAGGGTTTATGTATATAATATACTGATATTAAACTTAGATATAATGAAATAATCTTGATATTTTGTCAAGTTGTACAAACCGTGCGAAGCAGGGGCGGGTCGCTAGTTATAAAAATAAATTAACATTGCATTGTTAACTTCGACATCTAAAATAACATTAAATCTTTCTTCATTTGGTTCCTTATTTATCTTGAGAAATAAAATTTTGTTTAGAAGTATAGTTTTCGACTCAATTTTTTCATATGAATTGACAACATGGCTGAGACTATGGAGGACCTCAGTACATTACTCGATGACCTCAGTAGAGCCTCTGAAAGAGTGGGTCTGAAAATGAACATGGACAAAACGAAGGTCATGTCAAATGCCCATGTAACACCCACTCTCATGAAGATCGGAGACACTACACTCGAAGTCGTGGACGAGTATATTTACCTAGGACAAACTGTCCAGTTAGGTAGGTCCTACTTCGAGAAAGAGGTCAATCGTCGAATCCGACTCGGCTGGGCAGCGTTCGGGAAGCTACGCAATATCTTCTCGTCCCACATACCGCAGTGTCTCAAGACGAAAGTCTTTGACCAGTGCGTGTTGCCAGTGGCACTGAAACGTGGTCGCTCACAAAGGGCCTTATTAGAAGGCTGAGAGTCACCCAAAGGGCAATGGAGAGGGCTATGCTTGGAGTTTCCCTGCGGGATCGAATCAGAAATGAAGAGATCCGCAGGAGAACCAAGGTAACCGACATAGCCCGAAGAATTGCCAAACTTAAGTGGCAGTGGGCAGGGCACATTGCTCGCAGAACAGATGGCCGATGGGGCCGAAAGGTTCTGGAGTGGCGACCGCGTACCGGAAGGCGTAGCGTTGGAAGGCCTCCCACAAGGTGGACCGACGACCTTGTGAAGGCCGCAGGAACTCGTTGAATGCGAGAAGCACAAAACCGGTCGAAGTGGAGGTGCTTGGGGGAGGCCTATGTCCAGCAGTGGACGTCTTTCGGCTGAAATGATGATGACAACATTAACATTGAAAACTATTGTCTACTAGCAGCGCCCCGCAGTTTCACCAGCATAAGTTTCCCGTGGGAATAGCGGGATAAAAACTATCCTTTGTCCGTTCCCGGAACTCAAGCTATCTCTATACCAAATTTCATCTAAATCGGTTCAGCGGGTAACAGACAGGCAGACAGAAACACTTTCGCATTTATAATATTAGTATGGATTTCTTCGTGTTTAAGTATTTATTTTATGCGCGTATTTTTAATTTACCTTTAAATTGATTATTTATTTTGTCTTGGCTTGTATTAAAACAAAAAAAAATCGGTTCTGTCCAACTGAGGCTTAGCATAATCAGCCTATAATGTTCCCACTACTGGCACATGGCCTCCTCTCAGTGGGAGGGGGGAGTGGGCCGTAATCCACCACTGCCGCGCGGGCCCAGTGCGGGTTGGTGGATGTCACAAGTCTTCGAATTTTGGGTTCTAGGGCATGCAATTTCCTCACGATGTTTTCCTTCACCATTTTGAGAGTGGGTTAATTTGGCTAAGCCCCTACTCTCTCATGAGAGAGTAGGGAGGCCTTTGGGCTGCAGTGGGACGTCACAGGCTAATAAGAAAGAAGAAGAAATTTTGAGAGCAGTGGTGATTAAATAAATTACACAAAGTAAAGCGCCTGTGCAGGTTCGAACCCATAATCTACAACTCGTAAATCGGAGACGTTACCACTAGGCCACCACTGCTCTTAAACTTAAGTTATTGATATTCCAAAACTTCTGCTTTTGAACTTTTACAAAGTTATAAATGTCTAAATAAATGCAACACATCAAAGTGCTTTCACCCTTCATCAATGGAAAGTACCTACAAAGATAAATTCCGGCAAAATTTAAATCAAAATTACAAAAGAACTCGCTGAAAATGTCTGCGGCGACCTATTTGCTTTATTTTCGGCAAAAAAAAACGCGATTTTAAAAACGCCACAATGAATGTTTGTGTCGCGGGGTAAAGCAATTTCTTTTGATTGCAAGGAAGTGTAATTGTTGTGATGGCATGAAATAGAAATTGTAGACAATTTGTTTCGTCAAATGTTGGTATTCATAAAGAAATTGCACATTTGCTGTGACTTTTACCAGCGATTTAACTTGAGTTATGGTGATGATGCGTATTAGGTTTTAGGAGGCGGTTTTCATCTCCGCCTCCTTGCATGTTCCTTTATATTTCTTGCCAGTAGCAACCCGGAATTCGGGTTTGTCTATGACAATAGACTAGAGTCATAGACAAACTCAAATAATATTAATAAAGCTGAAGTCGGATTTGAAAAAAATCTTTTTGCATTTGGTAGCCCAATTCTTGAGAAAGTCTACAAGCTACTTACCATCATACTAAGTTCCTTAGGACATCAGAAAATCAGAAATAACGCTATAATGAGCGAAAACTAAGTAATAGCGCGGCCAGGCGATGCGATGCGATGAAGTGGTTCGGGGAATAAGAAATTTCACGTGGACGAAGTCGCGGGAAGAAGCTAGTATAATCATAAACTAGTTAAACTGAAAGGCTTTCCCAGTAAATCGCTACAACAAGCGATTGTGCTAAGTGTCATAATCGATTGGTTTGCGAGTGGACCGATGACCGCAATATTGTTATCAGTGGGTAGGTACATAAGTGAATGTTTCTGCCCTGATGCCCTGATAAAACAGTAAAACACTACACTTTTATAATACACGGGGAGCCATGGTAATCCGTACCCACTCACATGACCTCCCCCTTCCCTGACATCGTCTCAGATGTCCCAGAACACTTTTTTTCGGCGCGTCACGGGTCACCTCGCTACTTATACCTACACGACTCGTACACAAAATAATTTTATGGACCGCTGTTAAAACTAACAGACCAGTGTACATCACACAGCTTGTTTCGTGGGTTTCGGTTGATTATACAGGTTCAAATTAAATTAGCTAGCACAACTCTGCAGGTGTGATGGGTATCAATATCAAAACAAAATAAAAAAGATTTTATGTAATTTTTGGGGTCAACGACCGCAGGCAGTGTTGTTACTTTAAGTATGAATTAAGAAAATCTGTTTTCGTAAATTATAGGATTACCTACACTAACTGCGGTCGACGACCCCGTAAAAAATCATCAAAATTAATTTAAATTTTGTTTTATCGTTTTTAAATATCGATACTTCTGCGCACCCCCTCGCCCCTCATCCCTCGGACCATGTCGTGATCCCCGGATTCACGACTGCGGAGTTTCCCTGGCTAATTTAAATTTAATTTATTTCTATTCTTCCGTAAATTGGCCATGATCCAAATCTGTAACAGAAAATACAAACACCTTCAATGTTTCAATACGCCCAAATGACCCAATTTTCAACAGCCATAAGGATAACCCTCATTAAACCATTCAAATGTCCAAACCCCATTAATATTTATATACTTCAGCAAACAGGTGTTAAAAACGACACAGTACAAAGCACTTCATTAGGCAACCGTCCTGTACAAACTTGTAAACGGAAGATGCAATTTACATTAAATAAACAAATTATCTGTACGTCCGAACTCCGGGCTTCAACAGGTGTGCTTAATTTAGAATCTAAATAAACTTTAATGGTGCATGTACAGGCGACGAAAGTGTTTGGTATGCCTTTATACCTTGTAAGACGTATTTCTTTGGTAATTTGGTAAAGCTTTAGTACATACAGAAGAGTCCGGCCATCAAGAGAATGCGTTCCTGACACTGTCAGCGCGATAATCCTAGTAGGTAGGACCCGCGGGTCCAGTTCGAGTGGGTCCAGTTGACCAAAGACTCGTAATAAAGATCAAATTCGCAAAACAAGTATTCGTTTCTATGAAACTGACAGGTGTCAAGAACGTATTTTCTTGTCGGTCGCACTGTAACTAGCTTACTCTGTGCATGTCGATTTTAGATTTTTATAAGTCGGTTTCCTCTCGATGTTTACCTTCACAGTCAGCGTCTTAGATTTATTTAACCTTTTTTTTTTCTCGCGGTGGAAATCCTCATGGACTTCCTCTATCGTAGGGGTGACAGAGGGGCATGCCGGACTCTTACCGGCTAAAACCACCGCGGTGTTCCACCTCTACCAGAAAAATAACTGCAATTGTGGTTGAGATATCATTCATTTAAATTAAGTGTACAGACCAAACACGTTTCATCACTGAGAATTTATTATAAGAGTGCGTAGGTGTCTATTTAAACGAAAGACCACTCAGGACGAGCGATATCAAAGATTTCTTTACATTTCACACTCGCTCAAAAGTCAAACTCAAAGCATTTATTTCAAATATACCAATTACTGGCACTTTTGGATTGTCAAGGAGTCAGTCAGTCAGAAAGATGAAGCTAGTTGCCCATTCCAAAGCGTAGTAGGTACCTATGGAGAAGAACGGGCAAGAAACTCCATGGACACTCTTTTAAATCATAAAATTGTTACAAAATAATGGCTAAAACGTCTAAGGCCTCATTTACGGAGACGCGGGGCGTCGTGCGTCGCGTTGAGCGGCGCGGCCCGCACTGAATTCAAATATATGGCGTTGTATGAATGCGTTTACGGAGAAGCGATTTTAGACGCGTTTGTTTGAATTAGGGCGTTTTTTGCGGCCGAGCCCGCGTATGGCACCGACGCGTCCCACGCGGCGTTTATCGCGGCGGCGCACGCAGCGGCAATTCTCGATGAAGCTATGTCCGAGGCGGAATCTTCTGTCAGTCTTATTTAGAAATCGCGCAACACAGACGAGTCACCGTCGCAATGGAGTATGATATGATCATGCTGCAAGTTGCGACACGTGCGCTCCCATCTCTCGCCAACATAAAACTAGTCGATTTGATCGAGGCGAGCGTGCGCCGCCGCGATGCCCGCCGCGGGCGCCGCGGCGGGCACCGCCACGCTTCCCGTCTCGCTTCTCTATGAACATGGTCGTATATTGCTATAAGTTTGTGTTTACGCGTGCGATGATGCGTGCCGCTTCACGCGCCGCCCCACCGTAAACAGAAAAAACGTCCGACGCGCCGCGAGACGCCACGCCACACGCGACGCGAGACGCCCCGCGTCTCCGTAAATGAGGCCTAAGAACGATGTAGAAAGCAACGTTGATGTACGTTAGCTGCCTGATCTACACTTATCTGTTTTGCTGACTGTACATTTCCCAAAATGGCTGCCATTAGTAGCAATGTCGACGTTCGTAATGGAAATGTTTCGTGTTTCATTGGAAGGATGATCTGCAATTGTGTATAGGGTGTGTTTATGGGAAAAGCTGGAGTTTTTGGGATTATGGATGAAAGTGAAATATTTGTGATGGACGGTGTTGCAAGTTTTACAAGAGCTATATTTAAGTGATGGCACTGTGCTGGTGAATATTTCACTGATTTGGACCTAATTGACACTAACAGAAGAACGTGAAAACTATTATGAATTACGAATAGAATTTAATTTTCAACACCGAAGGGTCGTCGTCTTCCTAACCTTTTCTACATACTAACTAATTACGTTGGGGTCGGCTGCCAGTCTTAATGGATGAAGCAATTTTAAAATACCAGTATTTTCTTAGGAGCGACTGTTTTTCTGACCTCCCCAACCCAGTCCCACTGAAGGATGAACACGATAAAAATTTGCGATACATATACTTATTACCTACATAATGTTTTACTTAGTACACTACGAGTATTTGCACATTTTCATTGCCATATAAATACATTTAAGGGTCTGCGCCAAGTATAATATATTATTTCGTAACAAAAAAGACAATTATTGTGAAGCTCGTTTTAAGCTGAGGCGAGTAAATTGCTAAACACATTTAGAGCCTTTTATAAAGCGTTGTATAATCTTCATTGTAGTGAAAAGAAACGAAAAAAATATAGAAAGATGGTATGAAGAGTGTTTGTGTGGTTGTGGAGGTCAGATAGGCAGTCGCTCCATGTAAAATACTGGTGTATTCAGCTGCATGCGGTTAGACTGGAAGCCGACTTTTCCCAACTATGTTTGGTTCGGCTTCCAGACTAGCTAGCTAGGCAGATTTATCGATTGATTGATATGAAACGTGATTGTTATAATTTTATTAAGTAGTAGTGGAGGGAGAGCAGTGGTGGCCCAGTGGTAACGGCCTCGCCTTACGAGTTGTATGTAGTATAGGTTCGAACCAAGGCAGGCGCTTTGCTTTGTGTAAATTATTTCATCATCACTGCTCTCAAAACGGTGAAGAAAACATCGTGAGGAAACCGGCATGTCTTAGAACCAAAAATTTGAACACATGTGATATCTACCAACCCGCACCGGGGCCCGCGTGGTGGATTATGGCCCGCGTGGTGGATTATGGCCCACTTTCTCTCATAGAGAGGAAGCCTGAGTCCCAGCAGTGGGAACATTATAAGCTGATTATGCTATGCATATGCTATATGGTATGAAGAGCGAGAGATTTTCCTCAGTATTTTCAGTCGTTATGTAGTTCAATTTTAAAAACTCCTCCAAAATAAAAATAAAACTAAAATGCCCATCCTGTTAGCCAAAATAAGAAATATTAATGAATTAAAACAGCGTGTTTCAAAAGTTTTATGAGCGTTTTTTAACCCAAGGCAGCTAGCTCATTTTTCTCTTCTTGTAATACAATAACTAAAATTTTACCTGAAAATGCTCTCGGACAATTCATACCCCTAACATAAATAACTTCTAAGCAAACTACCCGTCTTACTTATAATCCCTGAAAGTACCGAAGTTTCGGCCACAATTTCAAGGCAGAGTACCTTTACTGAGTTACCAGACGGTATCACATACTAAGATATTGTTCATACACTGCCTTGGGTAATAGTTTTACTCAAAATATATGAAATTCTGCTTACCTGTCAGAAATCCTGGTTTTCAAGGTACAAGCTCCGATGGAATACGTAGACATAGATAGATAGAGTGAATCTAGTGTCAGTGTAACCCCGGGCCAATCTTGGAAGACATTGGAAGGCTTTAGTGATGGGAAGAAGCTGTTTATCGATAGGATTCGATAAAAACAGAGCTGAAAAAAATGAAAGTCGCGTAAGAACTTTAGAATTTGTATAAAGGCTGGGAAAATAACTGAAAATTACGTACCATAAAGTCTAGAGTAGTTAAATAGCTATGCAACTGAAAGAAAAAATGTTGGCCATCACTGGATGCCCGGCAGGTAAGAAACAACGAAATTGTTGGTTATTGAAATAAATTCTGACATGACGGAGCATGACAGCGATAAAAGAGCGTCATGCCGTTTACCATCACGTCATACTAAGTCGGTTTTATTCCCAAGCCACGCCTAAAGATGCTTCACATCAAAATTCGCGTAAAATCTGTCATAGTTTTTAATCATATTAGTATTTGGCCTGAGTTCTAACTGCATTGCAGTAGGTATACTACCCACACAGTTAAGGAATAAAGATTAAAATGTTGTTCGACTCTTTAATCGACCCATTAACATTTAACACTTAACGCAAACACCTTCTAAGATTTAACTATTTCTATAAACTATTTACTTGAATGTTACGAAACAGCTGAGGAAATGTCAGTAGAATAAACTGGCTGAGAACTTACACGTACCTATTTTGTAAACTCACAGAATGTCAATGAGTTGACTTTGATTGAAATAGAAATATGAGTATGACATACATTGAGAGATATCTTATTAGCAGCAAAACATTAAACCAGCAAAAATTACAACTCACCTTGTCTAATTCTCTAGCTAAATTGATTCTATTATCCAACTTAGCGGCACCGTTTTATATGAGCTTTTCAAAAGTTGCACCACAAAATTCCTTTTTGCGCCTTTCGAAGCCAGTCTTTATCACCCGCTTTTTTTAAGTTTGACGTTACAGCTGACAAAATCCATAGGTAACATATATTTTTTTTTCTAATCTCATCATCATCTGCCTAGCCTTTTCCCAACTATGTGGTATTTTACATGGAGCGACTGCCTATCTGATTTTTTTTTAATCTTATATATCGATATTGTTTAACACATCATGTCCCATCCCTAATATTGATACACCGCACGAGACAGCCGTTCAAGCACGCGTGTTTCCTAAAGGCATTAATAACGTCTAAATACATAAGCTACCGAGCTGAACGCAATACATAGATGCTATGTACTTGCGTAGGTAATCTCTGAGTAGCTATGTAAGGAAGTTAGTCGTAGTCTTGATTTCATATGAGATGAGATCTAACCACAGATGTAGTAGTTGACAGGTTATGTAAAGTTATGACGCGTTAAGTGCTTGTAACCACGTCTGATGGAAACTTGTGGATTGAAAATTAATCAAATCAAATAATAATAATTGTAAAATAAAGGTTGAAACAGACAGTCCCTAATCCGGGTTGTTATTCCACTGCGCTCCAAAATCCATTGTTCTCATAATTTTAATGTTCTAATCCTATGTTATATTTTCAGCTGCTTACCTATTTATACAGGGTTATTGGAAAAACACCAAACCCTCTTAAGAGGTCATTGTGCTCATCATCATGAACAACTTTTATTATGGCAACAAACCTAACATCGCGAAAAAAATCAGCAGTTCCCTACATTTTGACGAGTTATACGAACATAAATGTAGGGAACAGCTGATTTTTTTTTTCGCGAGATCAGTGTTGGTTCCATAGTAACAGTGTTGTTCATAGTGATGAGTACAATGACCTCTTAGGAGGTTGTTGTTGTTTTTCTAATAACCCTGTATATTCTTTTTCTATGAGCTGCGGGGTAATTGCGTAAGACACAAATAGTAGCAAAGGCCTTCATTTTGACAGTTCAACAACATTCATTGCGTTATTTACGTTGCTGAGCGGACAATTTTTTTAAACATAAGAAGCAATGGATTAGCAATATCCTTCAAAATGATTCAGATTGTGATTTGAAGTGTGTTACGCAATTAGGGTGTAGGTCCATGTACTTTTCTCTTGGTGGTCCAATCACACTAATATTATAAAGGCGGAAGTTTTTGTGTGTGTGTGTGTGTTTATATGTTTGTTACTTCTTCACGCTCAAACGGCTGGACTAATTTTGATAAAATTTTATATGGAGGTAGCTGACACCCTGGATTAACATATAGGCTACTTTTTATTCCAATATTCCCACGGGAAACCGCGGGGCGCAGCTAGTTTTTTCTATAAAAGTAAAGTATTAGAAGAGCAAATAGATCATTTTCTTTTTAACTTCTTTACTGTACTGATTGGCTATTAAATGTGACAGTTCACAGGGTATTTAAACACCTTGGAGCATACAATATTCATTAACGCCAATCGCATTAATCTGAAAAAACACAAATTACAAAAAATGAGCTCCTGAATGATAAAAAGGTCAATTTCGAAAAGATCCTTTAAGAAGCCCTTTCAATCCATTAAGGACAAAATAATTTGGGATAGGCATCCATCCCAGACGGAAAGGGGAGAGAGGCGTAAATTAACAAAGTTTAATGAAAACATTCTATGGGGATCAACTTTCCTTCAGAGGGTGCAAACAGGTGTAAAGACAAATAGAAGATGATTAAAGAATGCAGAGTTTTACGTACTTTCCTTCAGTGATGGGAATACTTTTATCGATATATTTTTTTTTGGTTGTTGCTTCCTTATTTTATTCGTAACTTTTTATAAGAAGATATACATTAAAGTAAATATTTATGCTAGGATAAATTATCCCATAATTCGTACGTTACAAAATCTAGGTTTCTAGCCAATATGAAAGGAAAAAAAGGAATACCTTACATTTTTAAGGGATATGGAAATTCTGAATTTCCATATCTTTCAATTTGGTAACTCGCATTACGTGCATTTTTTTTTAAATTACTTTAATAATATAGCACGCTGACAAACCCACTCCAACGAAAGAATATCCAAGTCATTAGTATTTTGTTTATATTTAAACTAGCCAAACAAATTGCTGCGATTTCTTTAGGTACAATGTCAAAATGTTACGTGCAAAATATGATTCATGTAGGTACCAACATTATTTGCTTATATTTACTTAGTAGCTAGTGTTCATATACTACTATTATATACTGTAGTGATTAAGCATTGTTTTTAAAGCAAAATTTGAATACAAACCATTTCTGGTTTAATGGTACAAAACAAATATGAACCTGTATAAAGACTACAGTTATAAATAAATAATGTACCGAAAAGCTAAGTTTACACTTGATCTAGTATCTTATCTTAATTGAACTCCTTTCTATTACATTTTTCCTACATTCATAATTTCTCTTCAAAAGGAACTTCTCAAGAAAAACCTGAAGAAACTAACTTCGCACATACTTCACTACTGAGCAGTTTTCGAACTCAAAAGGTGGAGCTAACAAAGAGTTCTTCTATCTTTTTTAATTTTAAAAGCTTGTAAATCTTTGGGTACACTCTTAATTTTATAAGAGTTCGAAATATAAATCTTGAAAAATAATTAGCTCAATTGTGCTGCAGGGGAGTTTGTTGCGCCACTTCTTCTCCCCAACGAAAGCACTAGGAAGTGGCGAAGGGCGGGCGTTTTGGGGGACTGTCTTTTATAATATTGACGTTCGAAAAGTGCTGATTCTCAGCCTAGTTTGAATAAATGACTTTTGATTTTGTGGCTAATGAGCAGTGATCGGAATAGGCTGAGTATATTTACCTAAACTTCGGAGAACAGAGACAGAAAGTG
Organism: Amphipoea oculea; assembly: GCA_945859645.1. Classification (NCBI taxonomy): domain Eukaryota; kingdom Metazoa; phylum Arthropoda; class Insecta; order Lepidoptera; family Noctuidae; genus Amphipoea; species Amphipoea oculea. The sequence goes on along the minus strand of OX243865.1, from coordinate 16,082,811 downwards.
GAGACTTCTTTAGGACGACATTTATTTTTTCCCGGAATTCGGGAAAAATCTTAAATAAGTTGATAATGAGCTTTATTTAAGATGGGTAAAGGCTATTATTAACTAAACTTGCAATTACCAAATTTTCGGGATTTTCACGTAAAATCCCGAAATAAATAGTCTAACTTTAATTCGTGTATTCGAATTATATTTACGATCCTTAAACTAACCGTTGTATCATACAATACATATAATACGAATACATGAATTAAAGTTAGACTATTTATTTCAGGATTTTTATTTCTATGAAAATGAACCAAGTTTTAAGCTATAACACAAAAAAAAACATATATGGCAAAAATGATCACAACCCATCACATGTAATTAAAAATAGTTCCACCGGTTATGGACATTATTTTTAAGATATGTAATATATGTTATGTTAAATAATTAAATTTCAAAGTATATCTTTCCAATCTGTATCATGAAAAAATAAATATACCTAAAGAACAACTCTTCCATAAGTAGCTCTACCATAAGTATTTCGTTTCGATCTAAAAGTATTGCTCATATTCATACATACTTACATAATAATGCACTTTCGTACCGATATATTTTAAAGAGCCCCTGAACGTGCTTGAAAACCTTTACGCATGAGATGTTGCGAGCGATATGTAAAATGTTATGTAAAATTCAATACTTCATAGTCGCTATAACCCAGATCGAAGCAAACTCAAGTTTTTGCGTTCAGTAAAATCTGAAACTGATGTTGTAAAAAGATCTTTGTAATAAAAATTATTAATAAAGAAATGAATTCATAATACTAGCTTGGTACAGACAGCACATTAAGCTACTACAATCTGTCAAATTTCTTTAATAGATTTTCAACTTTATCGCTAAAGCAAAAGGTTCAAAGTCGATTGGGAAAATTTGACAGTTTCGGGTAGCTTGATGTGTTGGCGTCTGTACATTATGAAGTTGACATCTCTTTTTACAAATTTACATAAGAATACACCTTTTCAAACATATTTAGTGCTCGGCCAGACTGGCAGCGCGGGGCTTGGAGCGGCGCGGGTGCGGGAACGCGCTCGATTTGCGCGCGGCTTCGTTCTGAGTGTGTCGTCTCCAGTGTTTGTCAAAATATAATATGGATGAAGAAGACTTATTTTTAATAGAAAAAAGCTCGAACTAGTTTGAGAACGCCGGTCCCCGCGTGCGCTGCCCGCGCCGCTCACCGCGCCCGCGTGCCTATGGACGCTCAAATAAAATTCTTATGTTTGAGTACGCCCCGCCGCGCCCGCTCAGCGCCCGCGTTTGTAGCCTGGCCAAGCACTTAGGAATGCTTGCACCACAAATCACTTCATCCTGGCTCTGTCAAATTCAAGCGATTGACAGAAACAGTATGACGCTTTAAATAAGACGTTTGTGCTCGTAATTTACAAAAGTTAAAAACTCATAATGTAAAACTAGAGAATTATCGTGAAAACGAACCCAACCCGGTCTATTCTTGTAAACAAACTTCAGCTACAAACATATTTACCTAACCCAAAGCAGTTAACAAGAACCAGTTACATGCAACCTAATTTGCAAGCAATCTTCTGTTTTTAACTTTAAAAAATAAAAATACCTAGCTAATGAAAACACTTTTCTCAAAAGCCAGTTACCTACATTAAATAAGGCAGGAACAAAACAATATTATAGTCTGAAGCTTTCGTGAAAATTTCTATGCAAATAACAAAGAGCTGTATTACACAAAATGGGTTTCTAAATGCAATTGTTGCGAGGGGTAAAGGAGGGAATTTTGTGATGAACGAAGCGGGGGCGGGAGCGGTTTGCGTTACGGGATTATGTCATCATCTGCCTCTATCTATCAACCATAAGCTGCATCCGGTTAGACTAGAAGCCGACCCCAACGGGTCGCAGCTGAGTACCTACCAGTATTTTACATGGAGCGACTGCCTATCTGACCTCCACAACCCAGTTACTAGGTAATAAGAAACCCCTTGGTAAAACTGGTTGTCAGACTTTCGGGCTTCTAACGACCCGTAAAGACTGTCAAAGCTCCACGAATGACAGCCGGGACCAACGACTTAACGTGCTTTCCGAGGCACGGAGGGTTCTTGTTAAGTAAAGATGGTCACCCATCCACGGACCAACAGCGGCAAGCGTAGCTTAACCTGATCGATCGACCCGTGCGGCTGTTCTTACTTAGCCACAAGTCTCTCGCGTTACAGGATTATGTATTAACACAATTTCATAATTATATTACTTACACATCCATAAACTCTCGACTTCTTCCCGTGGGGTAGGCAGAATCTACAGAACACCAGCTGCTACGATCCTTACATACTCCTTTGGTTCGTTTATGTTCATAGATCTGAACGCCAATTCTCGTAATTAAAAATGTTCAAAATCTAGTCGCAATCTCATCTCAGCGACAATCATTGTCCAAAACTTGTCAAAAATGTCGGGAAATTAGAGGTATTTTTGACGTTGACATTTGACCATCTGAGCCAATATTTGTATTTCGAACTTTATTTCGATTTAGGCAAAGTTCTTAATACTAAAATGACAACTTAGCACCGAACTAAGCTGTCATTTTTGTATAAAGAACTGCATTACTATATCATTTAGGTCCTTAATAACTGGCTCGGTGGTTTAAACTTGAACTAAAGAAATCCTTTGTTAATAAACCACTGACTTAAAATGTTAAAAAAAGTTTCCATGATTCAAATCTCCTAAGGTTCATGACAAACATAACCCTGTCGTTGTTGTCGCGCGGTCGGATTAAAATTAGCTTAAAAGTAACTCATTTATGGTGTTCCTCACGATACGGAAAACTCTGATAGAATCTACTAGAACTATTTTCCGCAAAAAAATAAATAATGGGTGATTCAAAATTGTAGTAATTAGCAGTTGACAGAATATGATGCGGTTGCGATGACGTGCTGTTAATAACATTACGTATGCAACGTGAACGTGCCATTCACGATAATTAAGCGCTTTTAAATTAAGCTAAATTAATGGGAAACAGCCTGACATAAAATACTGAAGCCATATTTAATCAAAGGCATAGTTTGCTAATTGCTGTATCAATTAAAATGAGATTTTTACTGCAGAGGGATTCTAAATTTATGACGTGATAACGTCTTATAAATCGATAAACGCCGGCTGCACGCACGAAAAAGCATGACTCATTCTCGCGTTTCGCTTGAGACGAGTGTGCAAGCGAGAGCGCGGAACAAGCGATAGAGAGGCACGATCGGATGTTTTCTTATGACGTTATCACGTAAAATTATCGTCCGTAAACCGACTTTACAGACAACTAATTTTTTGACGTTGGTCGCTCGCCTACACAAGAATTGAGAAAGAGTGGCCCTTCCGGGATGAACGTGGCCTTGCAGTTATACTCGTGACCAGCGGGGTAATTGCGTAACTCCCTAACACTTCACTTCACTGTTACCGGCCCACTCCCACTTCAACCGCATATCATAAACAGCCTATAATGTTCCCACTGCTGGGACACAGGCCTCCTCTCAGTGAGAGGGAGTGGGCCGTAATCCACCACGGGGGCCCAGTGCGGGTTGGCAGAAGTCACATGTCTTCGATTTTTTTGTTCTAGGACATGCCGGTTTCCTCACAATGTTTGCCTTCCTTCACAAAGTAAAGCGCCTGTCTGGATTCAAACCTATGACCTACAACTCGTAAGTCACGGCCGTTACCACTTGGCCACCACTGCTCAACCGCCTATACGATTCCTAAATTATGAGGAAGGGTTGCCCTTACCTGTCAAACCCATCGATCCTTTACAAAATTATTTTGTCGTTTGACCACTAACAACCCGCTAATCCTATGCTAACAAAACCTCCATTTAACCTCTTTGTGTACTATGTCCGTCGAGTTACAGTTAATAGGGACGCTAAAGTACGCTTTTATTAAGTTTTAAACTGACTTGCGCCGCCCTGTGTGTGATAATGTTACTACCTATATGGATATGTTATAAGTCTTGCAATGAGTGGGGTAGTTTGTGGAATTTATAATTTTATGGTATGTATTGGTATCAGTTTTACGTTTGGTTTTAGAATGGAATTTTTTTAAAGGTACAAGTAAATTAGGAAATTCTACAAAAATTATTGATATAAAAAATATCCTTCTCGAGTCGAAATATGTTGAGGTCGGGTCTTAGCGTGCTATCCGAGGCACGGAGGGGTTTCAATATGTAATGCACGGTCACCCATCCATGGACCGACCTCGGCAAGCGTTGCTTAACATTGAAGATCTTTTTTTCTATCTTTGTTATTCTGCGAGTCCCAATAAATACCTACTGTTTCTTTCTTTTTCTCTTATTCAAGTAGAATCTAAAACCTAAACTAAAATGAAGGCTTACCAAGCCGCCATCTTAACTTTTTAGACCTTAGTAACACTTTATATTTGAATAGAAATCATAATATTTTTCTAGTCCAGTACATTCCCATGTAGAAGTAGTTGATAAAAGGTTCAGGAACATCCGGGGCTCCAGTCATGTACGAAAGACGCGCTTGTTTGAAAAGATGCATGAGTGTGGAAGGAGGGATATTATTTATGGATGGATGCGCGGCATATTGAGTTCGTTCTTTTCTATGTTTGTTAGGACGGAAAGTGTGTGAATTTTATTAATCTATCTTCTATCTATACAGGGTGAAATTAAACTCATGGGCATCCTTTTAATGGGTCATTGTACTCATCATTATGAACAACTTTTACTATGGAACTAAACATAAAATCGCGAAAAAAAATCAGCTGTTCTTTGCATTTATGTTCACATATCTCGTCAAAATGAAAGAGCTGATTTTTTTTTTCGCGATTTCAGTCTTGGTCCCATAGTAAAAGTTGTTCATAATGATGATTACAATGACCCCTTAAAAGGATGCCCATGAATTCAAGTTCACCTTGTATATAAATAAAGTCGGGTTAGTTACACCATTTATAAACTCAAGAACAGCTGGACCGATTTTTATGATCTTTGATTTCTTGGATTTGTCTTTACCCCGAATAGTAGAATAACTATTAAAACATGGGAAAAATTCACGAAAAAACATAATAAAGATAACTTTTTTTTTCATACATTTTGTTTTTTTGACTCAAACTCAAACTCAAAGCATTTATTTCAATTAAACCAATTACAGGCACTTTTGAATTGTCAAGGGGTCGGTCAGTCAGAAAGATGAAGCTAGTTGCCCATTCCAAAGCGTAGGTACCTATGGAGAAGAACGGGCAAGAAACTCCATGGACACTCTTTTAAATCAGAATAATATGGTTACAAAGTCTTGGTTACATCATTCATGCTAAAAATTATACATGTGAGAACGATGCAGAACGTTAAAAGCGTCCATAATGAAAAGATGAGAAAAAAAAAAACAATTAAAAATTTAAATTAAAATAAGCCGTGGCAGCAAAGAGATGACCAGTCCCTACTGACGGCGCCCGTTCACGAACATGACGTGGTACCAAGTTCGCCGGGTCAGCTAGTTCATATTAAAGTAACAAAAAGTTTTTGGAACAGCTTAGATATCCCGTGTCCTAAGGCCGCACCCTAACTAAAACCGATCGTAGCGCTCTTTTCAATCAATCTGCCGAGCCTTTTCCCAACCATGTTGGGGTCAGCTTCCAGTCTAACCGGATTCAGCTGAATACCAGTATTTTACATGGAGCAACTGCCTATCGGACCTCCGCAACCTAGTTACTGGATAATACGATACCCCTTGTTAAGACTGGTTGTCAGACTTTTGGGCCTCTGACTACCCGTAACGACTGTCAAAGTTCTACGAATGACCAACAGCTTAACACGCTTACTAAGGCACGGATGGTCTCGGTATGTAAAGATGGTCACCCATCCACGGACTAACCGCAGCAAGTGTAGCTTAACCTGATCGATCGACCCGTGCGGCTGTTATTATAACTTACCTGTCACGATTCCTTGGTCGGGCAAAGTGTTCATGGGTTTTTCCGTCAGGTATTCCTTAGGTCTGGCTTACCCTTCAGACAATAAAGGCGTGATGTTACGTTGTATTACAAACAAATAACCTACCTACCTCCACCTTTACCCGTACCTATCCTATAATGGTAAACCCGTGATGTCAGCCCGTGTTTCCAATAAGTCTGTACTTGTATAAATAATGCATCAGGCGTGTCGACATGTTAGCCAAGTTATTGGATTAGCTCCCTTATAAACTCCGGGAACAATGTTTATAGTTTCCAGGAAAATAGTTTTTGTGGTAACGTTGAAGTCCACTGTGCATTTGTTAGTAGATAACATTTGAAACGGTAGTTTTTTCAATTCATAATCAACCTATAATCTTCCCACTGCCTCCTCTGGGTGAGAGGGAGTGGTCAGTAATCCACCACGCGGACCCAGTGCGGGTTGGCAGATGTCACATGTCTTTGAATTTTTGGTTCTAAAACATGCCGGTTTCCTCGCAATGTTTTCCTTCACCGTTTTGAGAGCAGTGGTGATGAAATAATTTACACAAAATAAAGCGCCTGTCTGAAAGTACAACTCGTAAGTCGTGTCCGTTACCACTGGGCCACCACTGCTCAAGTTTATATTAAAGTAAATAAGTATTTATGTCTATTATAAGTTTATTTTATTTTTAACATCGTGAGGAAACCGACATGTCCTAGAACCAAAAATTCGAAGACATGTGACAGCCACCAACCCGCTATAGGCCCGCGTGGAGGATTACGACCCACTCCCTCTCACTGAAAGGAGGCCTGTGTCCTAGCAGTGGGAACATTATAGGCTGATTGTGATAAAATATACTTATATTATTATTATTTTTTAAAGGAAGTTACTGTTGAAAGAAGATACGAAACACTTATTTTTATTATTCTTATCTTTTAACCATATAGCTTTTTTGCATTTATGGTAGTATTCCCAAACCGAATTCTGACCATTTTCCTTCCTGAAGCAATGTTACAGATGAAACAATAACATCTAAGATGCGTCTGGTGAGTTCTTACCTTAATCATGACCAACGCTTTAGTTACTAGGATCTGCAGGAAAAAAAACTTAGATATCGATGGTCATACGTTGACAACTCGTAACCTACATTTTTTCGCAAAATGAGTTACTTATTTAATTTTTTTTTAAATAAAGCGCCAAATCTTCCCATTGATAACTCGTAATGCACAAAAAATGTCACTCGAACAATTTATGCCACTGACCTTTTTATTTTTTTTTATTTTTTTTTCGTTATTATACAGTTTTTCCACTCTCCTGTAAAATTTGATACATTGCAGTTAGTGTGGTGTCAACCTTTGACCATCGATATGTAGAAAATTTCGGAATCACATTCATCAGAGTTCCCACCCATATTTTCTGAAACAGAAATACAAAACGTAATCATATGCAGAGCCCGGCTCGGTCTGATTTCTCGCAACCTTAGGGAAATCAAGTGTTTCGCATATGACGATATGTTGTACATGCGATGCTGGTACATATGTATATGTAACTTACAAATATAAGTTGGTAAGAGATGAAGATGTCCCAGTTTTGGGTGAAAAATTTCCAGTTACGTATGACTTAATCATTTATGTTTGTTGTAAGTATTGATTAAATCAATAGACCAGCTAGCAGTGGCCCTTTTTTATAGATTGGAAATCATCAAATGACCCCTCCCGCTCTGGGTGGAGCGGAAGCGAGTGTCAGACTCTTACTGACTAAAACCCGTCCGTGTTGCTTCCTTAGCCCTTTATGTTGCGGGCAGTGGCCTACACAGGCTTTACACAGGTGACTATAGCCATAAGTGCAATTCGACTAGGCTACAGGTGCAGGTGACTACAATCGCAAGTTCCAAAGTAGCTTCAACTTTTGTCGTGCGGCGACAAGTCGCATACGGTGGGTGACTAAAATGCTCAGTCGCAGGTGATCGCCCGCTGCATGAAGGTCGACATTTTGCAAAATGAACTACTACTTGTCTTGTGATTTTTATCGACCTGTGTAAATGGGTTGGCGATTCGGCTTGCGTAAATCCCATCCCCATATCGAAGAACAATTGAAGTTCGCGAGAATCCGCAGGATGTGGGCAGCGCAGGGAAGGCCTCGACCAGCAGTAGAAGTCTATTGCTTGAAAAAATATTGATGATACCATTAGAGTCAACACAGTCTAACGGAAAATGGGTCGGACTGTCAGCAAGAGGTCGTAGATATACAGACTTTATGCCTCCTAATGTTTTTGGTTTTATAAGTTCTAAAGATTATTATAGATTAAAGACCATTTTTTACTTAAACTCACAAACATACGGTACCTACCTAAATAATTATAATGGTAGCATCTCAAGTCATTATACAACCCTCCTGCATACAAGCAATTTAATACAAGAACGTAAAACGGTTCACGTACTGTAAAATAGAATAATTGATGAACAGTCTTCCTGAATACTTGGCACTAGTGTTAGTTCTAAGTTAAAGCGCTAGGTGGCGCTGCGAGCGTTCGAATTTATTATCAACGCGTGGGGTAGCCATATTCTTAATATCTTAGATGTTGAAAAGTGTTGTCCATGTTAAATATCGAAAAAATGTGTTTTTGTTTGATTGAATAAAAAAAATGTCTTAGTAGGTATGGTTGCAATTGTGCATGAGTTTTACGCCTTTAATTTAAGTGCAAAAATAACACACCTCGATCTTACTTGAAAGTGTAGGTATCTAATTTCATCCTGTCTTTATTCTACCATTGGTTGGTGACCGCTAGCACTATGCTATTAGTAGGCAAAAGAAAACGGCTATCTACCCTCTAGACACGTTACCTTATCCTTGCCGAACTACCAATTATGCAGCCCAACCTCAGTGAGATTATGTGCCCAAACGCATAATTTAGTATTATAGAGAAGCAATAATCTCGGCGATATATTTGCTAAGTACTTACACACTCCGATCGTTAAGCCAGCACAGCAGTATGTGCCAGTAGGTAATGCGTCTAGCGTAACTTCAAACTACCATTCAATGCAAATAGCCTGGAAAATTACTGATATGCTGAAGAAAAATCTCAAAGAAAACATTATCCATTATTAAAATCCTCCCTCACAAAAAAAAATTACGTTATACTTTTAAAAACTTCAAAACCCTGATTCCAATTGCAAATTCGAAAAAGTTCATAAAATTCAAGAATTTTAAAAACGGATTACTTTTCCGTATCGTACCTATACCTGAGAAACTCACGAGCACTTTTATACCGTCGGCGTGCATCGAACGTCATTAAGAATACATTTGGTGCACTCTCGGGGTAAACATCGGACGTGTAATGTAACGTTAGAAATATTACTACACTATGTGGACATGCCGAGTTGTGAAAGAAACGAGTACTCGATCCCGATTGTTGGGTAAGTGTATCGATATTATTTCGATGTCTCGATGTTCTACTTTCGAGGTGCATTATGAAATGTGATAGTTTGAAAGAATTTTAGAACGCTGTTCGTGTGGGATGCTTTCTGTGAACTTGGTACGGGTGAGTACATACTGAAAATTGAATGTGTAATACATACATTTATTCTTCTTTTACTATTTTACGAACCGCTTCACATCGCAATACTTACTTGCACCGCATTGGTTATTAGGGTCAGATGGAAATAAATACCTTTAGGGCCTTTTGGGTTCCAGGCCGTCCAAACTCAGTTTTCGAGTTTGTCACACCATCACCAGTATGGTGTGAAAAACCGAGGACTTAGATGGCTCGAAGCTCCAAAGACCCTGGCTCTATTTGTTGACAGATCCTTAGCGTAATGATAAACAAAAAATAAAAATGTCACGGCGAAACTTAGAACGGCGGCGCCATAAAGTTCTCTTTTACTTAATCACTTAACGACTGGGACTATCATGTAGTAACAATATTATGCACTACACTAATATGCATGTCGATATCGATATAAAATGCATTATGAATATTAAAATAAATATATTGTGTTATACACGAACATAACATCGACAAATACGCCGCAACAGTGATGGGACATTATAGTACAGAAAATATCGATATTTCTATTCGCATTTTACGATTTGAAAGTACAAGTTAGTTGGTACTTATGGGGGCTGTAATCACTGTGTGTATTATTGGTCAATAACTCTAACTTATGCTAGATAATATATAAGAACTGTTAACGGTCCAAGATAAAGGTAAATTATTAATAAATAATCAGTTTTACTTTCGAAAATCAATGATACAAATAATTAATCTACAATAATAGCATATTTACAGCACATACTCACTCACACACTACCTCATTAAGGTCATGTTTAAACCACTGTTTGCAGCTATCTATCTATCTATATTCTATATACTAATAATAAAGCTGAAGAGTTTGTTTGAACGCCCTAATCTCCGGAACTACCAGTTTGATTTGAAAAAATATTTTTACATTCGATAGCCTAATTTTTGAGGAAGGCTATTTAACATCACGTAATGAACCTTAGGAGCCAAGCAAAAAAAAGAAAAAGAAAAAAGAATGCGACGCGATGGGTCGGGGGCCGAAATTTCACACGGGCGAAGTCGCGAGCAGAAGCTAGTTTCCATATAAATTACAAGACACATTATCTATGATTCACAAACTGGCGAGGTTCTGATCTTTCTTATCGCAAATGGTTAGAAGTCTGGCCTTTTCAACCTTACAACCAGATGTTCGCAGTTTATTATTATCAACATTATCACTGAACCGAACATTGCTGAGACCTATTTATTTTTATCAATACCACCTCTTATGAGACCCTACGTGACAAAAATAGGACATATTATTTACATATAAAACTATAAAGAAACATTAGAATCAAAATGCTATAAAATTTTTAAAAATATATGAACCAGCATTCTTTGCTAGGGTTCGGTGTCGGAAAATATCCGACGGAAATGTACTACCGGGATTAAATGTACCATTTATGTGTTAATCCAGGTAAACAATGTATTAATTCTATAATACATTATTTTCATATACATATCTCTACTATTGGTTTACGCGGCGCACACTAGTGAAGCTAAGTCGGCATGATTTTTCCGACATCTTCTACAATCATCGTCGTATTTCAGCCAATTCACACAAAACCTTAATTATTATACATTTAAACCTTCCCCCTTTATCACTTCGTCCACTGGTGACAGCCGTATGAAAATCCGTTCGTTAGTTTTTGAGATTATCGCGTTTACATAGACAGATGCGGCGTGGGGGACTTAGTTTCTCAATAACATGTAGGTAGTAATTAGTAAAAGATATCCGTATCGAACATAGAGGGCTCATCACAAACTGGTCCAGTTGTAGGTCAATCACCCACTTAACTTGATCATTACTTATCCAAAGTAAACATAACATTATTACTAAGATAAGATTGTCTATAAATTGAATAAATTTGTTGTTCGGCCGTTGACTCCGCGATATGAATGATATCAATTTCGCACGTGGAGAGAACGTAATTTTAATTGAAAGATGTCTATTCGATTTTATCGGTGAGTAATACTCGATATGTAGGCCATCCCTACTCTAAAGTTGAGTGGTGTAACTGGCTACTAGGACTTAGGTACTGTAGCAGATTGACATAATCTGAAAATGAACGAGCATATATAACTTTACAGCTTTATTAGGCCTTTTTGGTTTTGTTGTACAACAGGGCAACAGTGCAGGGATTTTTTTTTTCAATAGGGATGTAATTACTTATTGTATTTTGATATCGATGTTTTTAATAAATAAAAAAACTACATGTTATAATAATTTTAAAAACAATGCAACATTGTTTTGCAAACAAAAAGTCAAAGAACTTTATACTTCTTCACCAACACATTTATTTATATACGCGCAATCACAAATTGTTTTATATCCACGCGAGTTGACTTTTGATTTATGACAGTGTGATGTGTTAGTACCTAATTAATCTTGAACTTGAACAATAACTCACTGTTAATGTACACGCACTGTCGAGGATAAGTAAATGTAATAATGATCACAATATTTACTTACATTTTATTGATTTTGATGTGTTTTTCAAAAGTAGAGGAGAAATAACTGCGCCAAGTATTTATAAAATCAATCTGCCTAGCCTTTTCCCAACTATGTTGGGGTTGGCTTCCAGTCTAACCGGATGCAGCTGAATATCAGTATTTTACAAGAAGCGACTGCCTATCTGACCTCCACAACCCAGTTATTGGGTAATACGATACTCCTTGGTAAGACTGGTTGTTAGACTTTCGTGCTTCTGAACGACTGTCAAAGATCTACGGATGACAGCCGGGACTAACGGCTTATCGTGTTTTCCGAGGCACCGAATGTGTCAATTATTTATACAAATAACCAATAAAAACTGTACTTTTAGAAAGGAATGGTAATTTCATTAGACTAAGCACTTTAGCATAATCAGCCTATAATGTCCCCACTGCTGGAACACAGGCCTCCTCTCGCTGAGACTAAGCACGTCAAAAGTTATGAAATCATGAAGAATTTACTGACAATTAAACAAGAAGCCAGTAATGCTGACCTCTTTTCTCATAATTTTCCAGATGCCAGGATCATTGAGAGAGCTTTTTTTTCAGTATAAGCAGTCTCTGGGCGGTGAATTACAAAAAAATACCGAAATAATTTATAATATAAATATCCATGAATTTAAATAACGTAATATAAAGTGTTTACATAATTTAAAAATCTAACAGCCTTAAAATAATAATAACAATATTTACGTAATATTGAGTCAACGTTTATTTAAAAAACCGGTCAAGTACGAGTCAGACTCGCGCACCGAGAGTTCCGTACAAATTCGTAGGTATGTAAATAGTTTATCGCCAGTATTTTTTTAAATGTAACTACAAAATTACGGTTTTCGGATTTTTCCCTTTACTTGTTCTACATGACCTTGCTTCTTGCCAAATTTAATGACTCTAGGTCAATGGGAAGTACCCTATAAATCAGCTTCAAGGGACTTTAGACCTGAGTATATGGCTTTAATTTCAACTCGATACCTCTACGCGTTCCCGAGATAAAGGATCTTGACAGACAGACGGACAACAAAGTGATCCTGGGTTCAGGATCAGGGTTCAATTTTTTACTTTTGAGGTACGGAACCCTAAAAACAATTTACTGATATAAATTAACATAATTAATGTAAGCATGCATAATAACGTGCAATATTATATGTATAAAGCGAATGCAATTTTAAACAAATATTAATTTAAAGTATTTTGTAACATTTTAATAATAATTTTTTATTATGTCATCGGCATTCTTGCACGAACTAGACGCGGCAGTTGGTAATGTTTGCTGAATAATCCAGTATATTTTTAGGAAACTAGGTTAATTGAAAGTATTAAAATATCCATCTTTCTCAGTTTTACGACGCCTGAAATTAATTAAAAAATTATATCTTACCTACCTTAATTTATTGCTGTCTGGTGTTATATTTTTCATTTCCTCGAGTTCAGGGATTCTTGTAATAGAAAAGGACTTTTATAACCACCATTTATATTGCAAAAATTGGTTTAATTAACATTTATTTGACTTGTTTCTTTTTTAACTCTTGTTACATTTTATGTTTTTACGACACTTCAGTCGTTACAGCTCATAAATAACTACATAAATCCAACATAATAGAATACCTTTAAATTAAATTGCGCACATTTAAATTACGCCATCGATATCGTTATGTGGGAAGGCGCGTCACTAGTCCTGCAATTTCTTATCGAAGACTAAACATGCGTATGACTCGCGATTTCACACTTACTGACTTTTTACACCACTGTTGTTACTTATGCAACTTCTTGCCGCTGTAAAACACATTAGTTATTATGCATTTTATTTGCCTCAGAAAAAAAAAGGATTTTTTTAAAGAAACGACGCCTCTAAAGTGATTGACATGTTCATGCATTGCGGGCTTAGCATAGTTTAAAACTGTTTATGGTCGGAAGTCAGTGGTAAAAAACGAAAATATAAAACCATAAACCTCAACTACTGAAATTAGAGTTATTTTTCACTTGTTTTTTTGGAAATCGGTTGTTTTATTTTGTAAAATAGTTTTTAATCAGCCGTTACTGTAATTTTTAACAGGAACAGATAATAGATTTTTTTATTTATTTTCTCACGCTTACCTGCGATTAAAAAAGTGATTACCTAACTTTTGTCACTAGACGAAGCAAGTAGTTCAATGAGGCAGCCCCCTAAAACACTACATACCTACTACAATGACGTTACTCAAATCCAAAGGTATAATTACCGCCTTGAAATTCAATTTAATTGAAAACGAGCATACCACAAAATATTTAAAATTATACTTCATGCAATTTTAACTACATCATAAAATTACATCATCGATAAGCAAGCGTTCGCGTCACTGGCTCTGCAATCGGTTATCGCGACTCAGTATACGTACGACCCGAGCGCGACTTAGCACGAACTGTTTCGCGCGATACGTTTGATTTTCGAATTCGAATAATCGAACGCTGTTTTTCAGTTGTTTTAAAGTGCCATAGATATTGTTATTTTTTTTCTGTGTTGGATGTTATGCTGTTATGTTTTTTTTTGTGTTGGATTAGTGATGTGGTTTTGTTGAGTTGAGAGTTCGAATTTCGAAAAAAATAAGGTACTTACTTAATTTTTTTTTCTTGTTGCATTATTCCTTAAGTATAAACTGGAGTACAATTAGCGAATATTAAGAATAATTTTCGATGAATGTTGTTTTGGACACCTTAAACAAAAATACGTGAAATAACGTTGTATTTAAGCATCCCATCTTCTTTAAATATCAGTAATTTATACAATTCTTCCGGAAGCCCGGTTTAATAATAAACTTTGTAATAAAAAAAACTGTAAAATGTACGATATTAAATCGGCTTACTACCAATACGTGATAGCGTGAGTTTCATATGAGACGGATCGGATCAAAGATCGTGAGCGGATGTCATTGTATTCTTGTACGTTTTATAGCGTAATCCCGTCCTTATTTGTCGCAGTTAAAAGCAGGAAACAGGTTTCTGATGCGTGGGCGATGTGATATAGACAAATGTCAATCATCTTATATTACTATACTTACTGGCGCAATGATGCAATCTAGGAACGAACCATAGGTACGCATATTTTTTTTTTAAATATAAATCTAGAAAAGAGACAGAAATAAAGAAAAAGGTGTTTTTTTATATTTGATTAAGTGCAATAACTTTCGATGTAGAGAGGTTAACATAACTGAAGAAAAGATAAAAAAAAAAGTTTAAAAAATCACAACTTCTAAACTACTGATTTTCGCGGAACTCATGTTGCGTTTTGGTTAATCCATGGGCTGTCCCACAAAAAAGTGGACCACAATAAACGAGCCACTATGTATGTATATAATAATAAATCCCCCTGACCGATTTCAGTCACGGTAGCCAATCTCAACGGAGATTAACCAGGTTCGCAGGAGATATTATAGTGCACAAGGTGGTGCGCAAACACAGGTGCACTCTCTGTTCCTTTACTCTCATAGTCCGATGGGACCGCAATCCGACACGACCATGGAGAGATCAGGAGCAGGACCAACGGCTTTACGTACTTTCCGATGCACGGGGTATCACACCACCAACTTCCAAACTCCAGGCTACTGAGGAATTCCTAGTGGAAAAACCTAATAACACTTTTCCCAACTTGGGAATCGAGCCCAAGACCCCATGCACAGCAATCGCGCTTGCTACCACGAGACCAACGGGTCACTTTGTATGTATAAAGGTTGAGAACCAACATAACCCCTTTGCAGTCGGATATAAAGGTCAAATAATAATATGACGTGCGCTACCAAAAAACTAAAACCAAATAAAAATTACCTAATGCATCACATTATGCAGTCAAAATTATAAAACATACTGCAGGCAAGCTTTTTAACTATTAACATTAGCATAACGATTACGAGAAAAAATGTACAGTAAAAGCAATAATTTAAATGTATAATAGCATGAGCAATAATTTGGTAGGAATTTACATTTGAAGTACTGTCGGACATTTGCGCCACCAAAATTACGATGTATGCACAAAGCGTGCAATGTATAGAAAATTGCACAATGTCGTGATTGCCCCCAATTTCTTACCCTCTTTTATTTTTGCTTGCATAGCGGAAATACTGAATTTCGGTCAAGTGTTTTTGATGATATGTACATAATATCACGGTTGTTTCATACGAAGGAATGAGCAGTGGTGTATAGTCAGTAAGTGTTTTTTTGTTTACATTTTTAAATTTAAATATTTTGCTTGAGTACGTATAGTGTTTGTTGTATTTGTTGGTATATTGGCGTGGCCAGCTAACCTATGGCAAATAATTTAATTTAAGGTTCTGTGTCCTGTAATGTTAATTACTTTGCATACTAGTATTGTATAAAATCAATTATTTTCTAACTGAACAGACAGCTGTGCTGCAGGGGAGTTTGTTCCGCCACTTCTTCTCCCCAGCGAAAGCACTAGGAAGTGGTGAAGGGCGGGCGTTTTGGGGGACTGTCTTTTGTAATTTTGATGTTCGAAAAGTGCTGATTCTCAGCCTAGTTTGAATAAATAACTTTTGATTTTGATTTTTGATACTGAGTGCACCAACATTTCGTCAGTTTTTTTCTTATGTAATAGAGGACGAGGTGGTTGCCATTAATCAGGCACAAATTCATACACGAGAATGCTACTGAGAATTTTCTAATGGTTAAGGTCGATAAAGGCTTGTGTGTTGTGTAATGTGTAATGTAATGCGAATAGTGTGTACGTCATACAAATGCGAGAGCCTTTGTGTTCGCGCTAAAAACCAGCCGATGGATCAGCGCGAGCGTTACATGTAATACTCGTAGTCCCGTCCATATGCAGAATCCGCGTTACATTACATTACACGCGCATGTACACGCCTTAAGACTGGCCGACCCGGGGAACAAACACAAGATTACACGGTCAGTAGTCGCGCCTGCGACTTTTTTCTCGCTAGCCTGTATCCAGCGACCGCAAGACCAAGGAAATAGTTGTAAAAGTTATACTTTTTCTTTTTATTTTGCTTTTGCATGCACACTGTTTGAGTTGCCTGCCAGTTAAAGTTTATTGTTTAATTAGGCTTTCTTGTTACCTTCTAAAAAGCCTTTGGATTGGTATCCTTTAATTGGTAATGCTATCCGGGCCCTATTAGAATTCCAGGTGCTGCGACACTTATTTTTAAATGTCGCAACATCTTGCTGAGATAGGAGCAGCAGCCTAATTGCGGAACGCCAAATCGTCAAATGATTCTGATCAGTTGGCTTCATTTCTATCACAATTGGCTTCATTTTACGATTTTCGAATTGCGAAACTCTAGTTTCTGCGCAGGGCCTTAACGTTCATAATTGGTTTCATAATAAACTAGAGTTTCGCAATTCGAAAATCGTAAAATGAAGCCAATTGTGATAGAAATGAAGCCAACTGATCAGAATCATTTGACGATTTGGCGTTCCGCAATTAGGCTGCAGTTTGGCCTCGTACAAGACTTTGTTTTTTTTTTTTAATTTTCACCTTACTTTTATTTTGTTTTTTTTTTTTTTGGTTCGATCAGGTTAAGCTACGCTTGCCGCGGTTGGTCTGTGGATGGGTGACCATCTTTACATACCGAGACCCCTCCGTGTCTCGGAAAGCACGTTAAGCCGTTGGTCCCGGCTGTCATTCGTGGATCTTTGACAGTCGTTACGGGTAGTCAGAAACCCGAAAGTCTGACAACCAGTCTTACCAAGGGGTATCGTATTACCCAGTAACTGGGTTGTGGAGGTCAGATAGGCAGTCGCTCCATGTAAAATACTGGTATTCAGCTGCATCCGGTTAGACTGGAAGCCGACCCCAACATAGTTGGAAAAAGGCTAGGCAGATGATGTTTCTATGAGTGTGTTTAGTTTGTGATCTTCCTGTGCGAGTCCCCTTCTTCTTCCTGCCCTTATCCCATGTTACTTGGGGTCGGCGCAACACGTTTTCTTCTTCCATTCTCCCCTGTCAACCGTCACGCTATCATTCACTCCCTTCTCTTTCATATCATTCCTCACACAATCCATCCATCTTTTCTTCGGCCTTCCTCTCCCTTTCCATTCATCAACATGTATATTCATCACTCTTTTAGTCACATGCGTTTCGTCCCTTCTCATCACATGCCCATACCAAGCCAAACGATTTCCTTTCAACTTTTCTGTCACTGGCGCCACTTTCAAACTTCCTCTTATATACTCATTTCTTACTTTATCCATTCTCGTCACTCCACACATCCATCTCAACATTCTCATCTCCGCAGCATGCAATCTTTTTTCATCCGTCTTCTTCACAGCCCGGCATTCAGACCCATACAGTACGACAGGCCGTATCACAGTCCCCACGAGTCCCCATAAATACTATTTCTTTCTTTCCAATATTCCCGATTACGTATTGACGATTGAAATTCTTTACCTAGATATTAGGCAAGTAGTAAGGGTACCTATACCTTTGGAATTTTATACACCTTTCACTCCGCCTCCCCTTTCTCAGTGTAATTCATCTTGGAAGTTCTATTATGTAAGTAAAACAGCCATCTTTCGCAATGTGTTCTAAGAATAGTGAAGTTGTGCTGAAGATGAAAAATGCATGTTTCTTGAATATTTTTCTTGGAATTTTCTACCGACGTGTTTTATGTTGATAAGCTAGTACAGTTTATTTTTGCTTGTATTTTTAAAACAGAAGAGACTTGCGGCTTAAAAAATGAAGAGAGAAAAATGAAAAACAAATAAGTATTTACTTACCTCTTACCTCTTACCTACATATTCTAACGGTTTGTAAAATAATGGCGCCGATTCTGTTGTTCACAAACTAAACTAAATTTAGGTTCAGTGCATCTTTTTCTTTTTATTTCATTAAGAAAAGGACTGAAGATAAATTTGAGTTTAGTCCTTTCAAATTAATCAGCGCCTGACGTACATACATTGACGTAATTTTAGTAGGCAAGTTTTTAATCACGTCTAAACTTATATGGAGTGTCGGGCGCTGATTAATTTGACAGGACTAAACTCAAATTTATCTTCTGTCCTTTTCTTAAGGGGCTTACACGAGCTAAACGCAAAAAAACGGTAGTTTTCGAAACAATAAAAGTATATGATGGCCTACAGTAAACAAAATCAGAAAAATATATGATATTCTTCAGGATATATGCTAGATAGATAGTGTTTTGAAAACACAATACAACTAATTTGGTACGATAGAAAAAAATCATGAACATACCTCTAAAAAACATTCTTATTACAATAAAAACCATACTAATATACATACAATCATTCTGATTTTTTGTCAGATTATTCTACAAGTAACATACTAAAATGATAGTGTTTTATTTTTTTATTTAAAACAATAGTTTTTTTGTAAATCGAATATTCATAGTTCCGAACATAAAAATTGCGCATGTGTGCGTGAACGCCCGTGTAGCGACACTGCCGGCCGAGGCCTGATGCTATACGGACGTGTCGCTCTTTTCGCCGCACTATTTCCGTCAAGATTGTTATGTTTTTGTTAAGTTTTATTTGTAAATTCATTGTTTATTATTATTTGCATATCTTCTTTCCGTAAATATTTTTATTTCGTGTAAATATAAAATACTTTTAAGTTTGTAATGTATGGGGTGCAAGGCGCGCGCCATCTATTGTACGGCGAGTCCCAACTCCCGGGCGTTTCACTTGTGTCTCCCGGCAGTGGTCCGCGTAACCTAACAAAGTTAAAATAGGGTAATAATTTGTAAATAAATGGGAAATATAGTGAAACATTCCGTTAGGAGGACTACAAAACGTTCATATAAAACAAAAGCCGAACATAATATGAACGAAAGTAAAAAGTATGAGCATTTTATTTTTAACTGAATATTTTTATTTTTGCAATAAAATGCATAAGGTAAGTATTTTCGACTCCGCGTACATCTGTCACACCGGCGCATGTGGACGACGTGTAGATTTGTATTCGAGAGTCCCCGGGTTCGATTCCCAAGGTTACGAAATCGTACTTTCTTTTTAAATTTTTGAATTTTTAGATAGATAGTGTTTTGAAAACATAATACAACTAATTTTGTACGATAGAAAAAAATCATGAAGATACCTCTAAAAACTTTCTTTTTACAATAGACACCATACTAATATACATACAATCACTCTGATTTTTTGTCAGATCATTTTACAAGCAACATACTAAAATAATAGTGTTTTATTTTTTTAGTTCAAACAATAGTTTTATTGTAAATAGCATATTCATAGTTCCGAACATAATAAGTGCGCATGTGTACGTAAACGGTAAACCCCCGTGTAGCAATAATGCCGGCCGAGGCCTGATACTATAACTATACGGACATGTCGCTCTTTTCGCCGCATTATTTATTTGTACATACATTCATTGTTTATTATTACTATTTGCATATCTTCTTTCTGTAAATATTTTTATTTCATGTAAATATAAAATACTTTTAAGTTAAAATAGCGTAATAATTTGCTATCAATTATATCATTTTTGTAAATATGGGAAATAAAGTGAAACATTCCCTTAGGAGGACTACAAAACGTTCATATAAAACAAACGCCGAATATATGAACGAAATTAAAAAGTAAGAGCATTTTATTATTACTGAATATTTTGGTAGTTTAAGAAAATGCACTTATTACGCATAAGCTCAGTTTTTTCGACGAGCTACGCAATCGTTACATTGGCTCATGTAGACGACGCGCAGGTTTGTGTTCGAGGGTCCCCGGGTTCGATTCCCAGTGATACGGAATCGATTTAATTTTATTTAAAAGTATTTTGAATTTTTAAATATATTTTTATAACTAAAAAAAACGTCTACAATGTAATTATCTTTCACAGGAGAAAGAAAGTCGAAAATATCAACACGGAAGTTACTTCTAATGCGTAAGTACCTACACGTTTTCTAAGCCATTGTAACAATAAAAAAAACCTAAATTTATTAACAGACCGCGACTTATTGATAATGTGCATAAAGAAATCACAGATTCATCCGAAAATTGCGAAAAAATGATCACAAGCAAGAGTTTAATTTTTATTGATTGTGTTTATAATAAGTAAATAGAAATCATAATAATTATGTATGAATGTTAGGTACGAGTACCTAATCCTTGAGGCCGTTTACACATCATGCCGCAGCTGCAGCGGCATCACCCTTGGATTTGTATGAACACACGGCGCCGCCGCGCCGCCGCGCCGCCGGCGCACAGTGGGCCCATACTGAAAATTTGTGGACTTAGGCAACAAAGTTCCAATATCGATGCGATTTTTTTTTATATGACGTGTTATGATATTCCTAACAACTTTTATTCTTATAAAATTTCGTCTAAAGTTGATAGTTTGTCTTGAAAAAAATTTATTAGTTTTTTTTTGTATGGAGCGAATCACGTTTCATTTTTTTTCTTCAATTGTACTAATAAGTTGAGTGTGTGGCGGTGAGTATATGATAGCTAGGGTCATTCTCTATCCATGAAAAAAAAAATCAGCGCCGGCTATCTGCGGCATCGCGAGTAATCATTCGGTAAAATAAAAATATTTTGTATGAAATTTTTTGCCATTTAAAATAAATTCAAAGTATATTTTTTGTCTCATTTGGCTGTTTTGACCTTCTATTTAGTTAAATATATAGTTTTAATAGCGCATAGTTACATATAACTAGTAATTCTGGTAGAGATTTAGTTATTATTGCATGTTATCGGTAGCACCTGCATTGTGATTGATGACTCATTTGTTTGTGCGCTCGGCTAAGCGCATAACTAATGAGTTTTCAAAAATGCTCGTCTCTGATTGGCTGAATAATTTTCACTCACTGTTATGTCCACTACTTGAGTAATTAACACTGACTATAAATATAAAGACATTCATTAAGTCCATCTAGTTTCGCTCTTGTCGCTTATTTGTGAACACAGTGAAATACTTTTATTTTTATATTTACATTAGAACTATGGCTGGATTTTGTACCAACCTAGATCTTTTTGTGAAATTAAGAAGTGGCGGTGATCTGAAAAATCATATGTTTCTATATGAAAGTATCATTTCTGTCTTGACTACCGAAGTTTCTGAAGGAGACAAGAACCGAATCAAGGAGTTCTGTCGACTTTTTTGTGTAAATCTAAATAAAAAGTGGATAGAGTCATGTAGACATCAAAAAACTTTTATGAACCGTGAAAGTAATCGCAAGTGGTTGGAAAAAAACATCAAATGGCCTGTTTGTGACACTGTTGACCTGAGAAGTGAGATGGACTTTTCAGACGCAGCCTTATCTGAGCCTGTGGATATAGATTCCCATGTTCCTACTCTTGCAGTATGTACTGAGAAAGCGGGAACATCTACAGAAAAGGAGCACAGAAAACCGTTCGAAGACTTAAGTAATAAGCCAAAAAAAAGACGTTCTACTTCCATAGTAGAAGAAAATTCCGAGGAAGAGTTGCAACACTGGTACATAACAAAATTGAAAGACAACGGCAAAACGAATCTGACAAAAGTGGTCGAATACCTTTCCAGTAATCCAGATGCGCTATCCGAAGTAGATGAGCGACTATTCAAGAAGCAGAGCTTAAGTACTGTCTCTGAAGATAAGTATTTAGCTCTTTATACATCACTTGCGCTCTCGAAATGGAAATACTTAGCTCTTCGACAATTTCTGAAAGAAGAAAACTGTGCTGCCTTTCCATCTTATCCGAATCTTGTAAATGCCAAGAAAAGATGTAACCCACCACAAGAGAGTATGGAGATTACTGAAAAAGGAGCTCACATTAAATTGCAAGCGCTATTGGACCACACTGTGAAGAGGATTTTACTAGATATGAATTCTGCTGATAGGTCTCAAAATGAAGAACTCAAATTAACCTGGAAATGGGGACTTGATGGTTCTTCGTCGCAGAGTAATTATAAACAGAAAACGTCAAACACTGCTACAGAGTTCGATGATTCATCAGTAGTCATGATAAGTATCGTCCCTCTTCGGCTAGTGTCTACTAGCCCATCATCTGGGAATGAAAATATAGTTTGGGAGAACCCCACACCTTGCTCAACTCTTTACTGTCGACCAGTGAAGTTTACTTTCACTTCAGAGACAGCTGATTTTATAAAGTCTGAAGAGTCTGAGATGAAAAAACAAATTGATGAACGAATATCTACACAGTTTGGAAATATTATTGTATCACATGAATTGCATATGACCATGATTGATGGAAAAGTGGCCAATATTATTGCTGAAGTACCATCATTTGCAACGTGTCCCATTTGCTTGGCAAAACCGAGCGAAATGAATAATTTAGACGCTTTGGCTTCCAAACCACTTCGTGAAGAAATTTACAAACAAGGAATTTCTTCACTGCATATGAAGATTCGGTGTATGGAATGTCTTCTCCATATATCTTATAATCTGGATTTTCAGCGATGGACTGCTCGAGGCGAACATAAGGCTTTGAAACAAGCTAAAAAAATACCACGCAACAAGAATTTCGTGAGCAAACTGGAATGCTGATTGATATAGTCAAACAGGTATGTATTTAATTTTCGCTCTTTTTATGTTGTTTGTGTATTATATCTCTATATATTGTATATTACAGTATTGTTTTCCCATTTTAGGGTTTTGGAACTACAAATGACGGGAATACTGCGAGGCGCTTTTTCCAAGATTACAAAAGATCTTCCAGAATAACGGGAATTGACGAAAATCTGATTTTCAGATTTTCCGTTATTCTACAAGCCATATCATCAGGCAAAAACATTGACTGTGAAAAATTTAGAAGGTACTGTAGAGAAACAGCTGATGTGTACGTGCAACACTATTCGTGGTACTACATGCCAGTTAGTGTACATAAACTTCTAATGCACGGTGCAGACATCTGTAACCACTTTGGTGTTTTGCCAATCGGTAAGTAAAAAATAAATATAGTATGATGTATTATTTGACTCGATTGCGTTTTGAAATTAAAATGTACATAACTTATTCGTTTTAGGTACCTTAACTGAAGAAGCTTCGGAAGCCCGTAATAAGGACTTCAGAAACGTCAGGGAGAGGCACACTCGGAAAACAGGGAGAATAGCAACAAACGAAGACATCCTTCATAGACTTCTAATAAGCTCTGATCCCCACATATCCTACATAAGGCCTAAAATAACGAAGAAGGTTCATAATGAGTTGTTGCCTGAAGCAATTCAGTTGTTACAGACTACTGAGCCTTCCTGTGGCAGTGAGATTATGGAGGAAGAAGAATGCCTCATAGCAGAGTCCGAAAATTTGCCAGACCCACTAGCACTTCTGGAACAAGAAATAATGTGATCTGGCTCTAGATTATTCCCACAAAAGCCCATCAGGGCTAGGAATATGACAAACAGCCCTTTTCAGGGCTACAATGACTTCACAGTTTCATATTGGTCATACGTACGATAACTTATACTATAATATACATACGCTTGATTATGTAGGTAATTATCAATGACTTGCCCGTACAGATTTAAATTATTTCACCTATCATTAACAAAATTAGTATAACCTGAAACTTATTACGATATTTATTCAACAATAGATAACGTGTAGTTAAAAAAATAACACAGCCAATCAGAGACGAGCATTTTTGAAAACTCATTAGTTATGCGCTTAGCCGAGCGCACAAACAAATGAGTCATCAATCACAATGCAGGTGCTACCGATAACATGCAATAATAACTAAATCTCTACCAGAATTACTAGTTATATGTAACTATGCGCTATTAAAACTATATATTTAACTAAATAGAAGGTCAAAACAGCCAAATGAGACAAAAAATATACTTTGAATTTATTTTAAATGGCAAAAAATTTCATACAAAATATTTTTTTTTTACCGAATGATTACTCGCGATGCCGCAGATAGCCGGCGCTGATTTTTTTTTCATGGATAGAGAATGACCCTAGCTATCATATACTCACCGCCACACACTCAACATATTAGTACAATTGAAGAAAAAAAATGAAACGTGATTCGCTCCATACAAAAAAAACTAATAAATTTTTTTCAAGACAAACTATCAACTTTAGACGAAATTTTATAAGAATAAAAGTTGTTAGGAATATCATAACACGTCATATAAAAAAAAATCGCATCGATATTGGAACTTTGTTGCCTAAGTCCACAAATTTTCAGTATGGGCCCACTGTGCGGCGGTGCGGCGCGGCGACGAGTTATGATAAGATCTATCAAAACTCGCCGCCGCACAGTGGTTTGAAAATCGAGCTCCATACTCATAGAAACTTAAAGTACGAAAATAAAAAAACAAAAATTGTAATGGGTCTAGTATACCTCCCTTTACGTAATATTAACGTATGGGTGGTATCAGTCGCTCCACGCGTGAGCAAAAAATGTTTTTTGTTTTTTTTTGTATGGGAGAAAACACTTAATGTACATTTTTTTGAAACTGAATGGAACTGATAGGCTGGAGCTCACACGAGCTATTGTACCATACACGGCCATCAAGATGACATACAATTCATGCACCGTTGGGCGCCGCTTTGCACGTAGCAAATTTTTGAAATTTTGTGTTTTCGATATGTGATTTTTCAAATCTTTGACGTGAATAAACGAACATGCCGATCGATTATCGTTACTTTTAGCCTGCTTATGACCTTTATGATGGCAACAATTAAAAATTATGTTGATTATAAGTACCTATACGTTTTTTTTTAGAACTACTTAACTCATTTAATCACCGTTGTAGTGTATCTATTAAATAGATATGTAAACACTGTCTCATTCACACAAGCGGGGTAGCTGCTGTCAGTTATGTTATGTCATCTGTCAGTTACGAGGAATGGCGGGAAACAGACAAAGTGAAGCAGGCTATATACGATGGCGCTTGGTGTGGTAGTGAGCCAGTGAAGTGATATGTTCAACATAAGTACGGAATCAACAGGATTCTACAACCGTGATTATGGTTGAGTTGTAATTAGATACTGCTTCAATCTGAGCCTCAATCAGAGCCTGTTCTTCCACGATGTTCAACTTGTTTTCGTTTGAAAACTTAAAATAAATTGGTCAGCAGAACATTGTGGAAGATGGCTTTGGATTCTCCCATACCTTTTCTTCGCCACAAACTAAGCGCAGAGGCACAAAAGAACACATAAACATACTGGAATCGTCTTCGTCTGCCATAGTTTGCTTATACAAACTTTGCCCTGAAGCACCATCAAAGCCATACTTGCATATAATTGTTAACTCTTTGCCATCCAGCGAAGGTTCCACACGTAGGAATTTTCCAAGCTTTGCACAGTTTTATCCAAAATTTAGCTTTACTTTTACCTCTCCTTCCGTGATGTACAATGGTAACTTTTGGAGGGCAGCAGTCCTTCTTCGCCTCAAGGATGGCAGTATAAGAAGGACACAGTGGTACTCCTTCTTCTTTTGCACAAGATCTTAATGTTATATACTGCCACTTCGAAAGCTTCAATGAGGTCAAAATAAATAAAGCTTTATCAGCGGAATATATAGGCACAGTTTCCTTGGGCTTTAACAATTTATTTATCCTTGTAGCCTCTTTGCTCCGAGACTAGTTTGACGATATCTGCTATATTCTTGTCATGTGCTTTCAAACCGGTTGCATGAGCAAGGCTTTCAGTGCTATACGTTAGGAGGTCTTCCGCTCTCCTTCTCTTCTGTAGCGGGCTTAGCTCTTTAAATGGTTTTCTCGGCCTCACAACTGATGTTGATGTTCCAACACTGCACGTCTCCGGTGTGTAGGATGTTGATGCACCCTCATTTAAAACAAAGTCAGAACTGGAACGGGTTTGCTGCTCTACTGACACTAAATAAGGGGTCATCTTTCCTTTCATGATCTCAGGCCTTTTTATGTTCTCTTGCAGCCATGTCTCATACTTTGTTATGTATGTACGTCTCGTACGATTACACGAGATCCATTTGTTCCTCAACGAACAAACATAAGTCTGACAGAATTGTTTCAATACCCTCTTTTCATTTTCTGACAAATCAATAGTATTCTCAAAAACTTCAAATAAAACATTGGGCTGTGAAAAACAATTGTTGTTTGTCACAAACATGACAATGTCCAAATTGGTATCACAACCTTCCATCACAGCACAATAAAAAAATAACGTAATAAGTTAGCGCGCACAAGTACTGAGAGCTACTGATAAAAGTAAGCTCAAACTTCCTATTTTTATACAACTACCCTCATTATCGTTCGCTATTCTTTAATTAGGTTTTACAGACTTTAATATTACAGACAATAGAATTTTATTGTGACTAGGGCCCATTTGGCCCTGCTAGAGCTGGTTGATGCTCATGTCATTAGTATATAATTATAACTCAACCATAATCACGGTGATTAAATGAGTTAGTTCTTGGAATGAAATAAAAATAAAACGTATATAATCAATATAATTTTTAATTGTTGTCATCACAAAGGTCATAAGCAGGCTAAAACTAACGATAGTATAAGTAAATCGATCGGCAAGTTAATTTAACCTCGTCAAAGATTTGAAAAATCACGTATCGAAAATTCAAAATTTCAAAAATTTGCTACGTGCAAAGCGGCGCCGAACGGTGCATGAATTGTATGTCATCTTGATGGCCGTGTATCGTACAATAGCTCGTGTGAGCTCCAGCCTATCAGTTCCATTCAGTTTCAAAAAAATGTACATTAAGTGTTTTCTCCCATACAAAAAAAATAAAAAACTTTTTTTTCTCACGCGTGGAGCGACTGATACCATCCATACGTTAATATTACGTAAAGGGAGGTATACTAGACCCATTACAATTTTTGTTTTTTTATTTCCGAACTTTAAGTTTCTATGAGTATGGAGCTCGATTTTCAGACCACTGTGCGCCGCCCGCGGTGCCATACTATTATATTCTGTGGCGATGCCGCTGTATTGGTTTCTCTTGGATTTGTATGAGCCCTTACGGCGCGCCGCCGCGGCGCCGTGTGTTCATACAAATCCAAGGGTGACTGATGCAGCGATGACGCGACGGCGGTGCCGCTGCAGCTGCGGCATAATGTGTAAACGGCCTCAAAGATTAGGTACCTAACATTCATATATAACTATGATTCCTATTTATTATAAACAAAATCAATTTTAAATCTAATTTCTTGCTTTTAATCATTTTCATCGCAATTTTCAGATGAATCTGTTACCTATTTCATTATGCCCATTATCAATAAGTCGCGGTCTGTTAATAAAAACATTAGGTCAGAATTTTTTTTATTTTTGTAATAGCTTAGATAACGTGTAGGTACTTGCGCATTAGAAATACCTAACTTCCGTGTTGATATTTTCGACTTTCTTTCTCCTGCAGACTTTTTTTAGTTATTTATAAAAATATTTAATAGATATATTTAAAAATTCAAAATAACATTTAAATAGAAAATTTGATTTCGTAACCTTGGGAATCGAACCCGGGGACTCTCGAATACTAATCTACACGTCGTCCACACACGTCACTGTGACAGTTGTACGTGAAGTCGAAAATACCGACTGCACTTTCTTAGATGTTTCCAAAATTCATAGTTTTAGAAAAAAACACTGCAAAGTGATAACTTTTATTTCGGAAGTCGGTGTCGCTGGTTCCGCATTTTCGTTTTTTGACACCGACTTCCGAAATTATAGTTATTTATCACGCTGTAGTGCTTTTTTTGAAGTCGGTTGTTTTTTTTTTTCTTTCTAATTGTACCTACCCCACAAAAATTCAATTAACACTAGTGCATTGAAGAATCATCAAAATTCGCATAGAAATGCCGGAGATGCAGTGCATTTATGCATATTAACTTCGGACATACTACATAAGAATAATTACCTAATGTATTATATACTAAAACCTTCCTGGAAGTATGTAGATCACATTAGTGAAAGAATGATCAAAATTGGTTCATCAGTTTTTTAGAAAATCTACAAATATATATACAAACATACACACATACATACATTACATACATACATACGGGTCGAATACACAACCTCCTTTTTTGAAGTCGGTTAAAAATGTTTTAAATTTCATTGAATCAGTTTTATTTCAAAATCACCCACATCCTTAAGTTTTTCAAGTCACACTCAAAACGAATAAAATTTATTATGTTGTCACACATAACCACATAATTTGTTTGTTAGATCTTTAACTTATTTGCACATCGTTTCCGCGCCATCTATTAGAATACTAGGGCGTAATCTCACAAAACCGTTACTTCTAAATCTCATGTATGCTTTATGTCATAATTGTGATGGGCGTCGTCGTTAGATGGCGTTTGCGTCGATTCTGCATATGTGTGCATGCGTTTTTCAAGGACACTTAGGTCTAGTAAGCCTCTTAATGAAATAGAATGAAAAAAAAAATGCAATGAACTTAAATTTAGTTTAGTTTGTGAACAAGGGAATCGGCACCATTATTATTCATTTTGGTTAATTTTGCTCCTCAAAAAAGGGTCTGTAAAGAAGGGGGTCTTTATAGACCCCTAATTATGTCCATCTTTCTTCCTCTAATCATGCATGAAACGTTTGTTTGAAGTTCACACATTGTATAATAAAAAAGTCCGAAAATAGTTCGATACTTCGGGGAGAACCCTACTCCCGGTTAATTAACTTTTTCGGACGGGTAAAAACACATCGAAAGTAAGGACAGCTGTCAAATCATGTTGTCATTAATTCTTAGTTCGGACCCCAAACTAATCTTATGTCCATAGGTGATATGGAGTAAGAATCGTCCGTAAGCCCAGGTAGGCACGGGTGGTCTTTTCCCTTGGTGTTAATGATCATGCATGATCAAAAGCTGCTCATCAGTTCAACAAAATACATTGACAAGAGTTGTGCAAGACGTAACTAGATGGCGTTGGCGTCGAATTAGATCTCGCAAGCGTTGTATTACAACGATTTGGTTGGGGTTTTGTGAATTTCAGCAAATATATTACTAGCTATAGAACACAGTATACCGTTTGGTTGTTTTATTCAGACCTTCAACCCTACTAGTATACACATAAGATCAACATTTAAGTACTGAGTACTATCCTTGGTGTCCGGTATTTAACACACGGCGGTTATTTTTCGCTCACTGGATTTTTAACACTCTGCTTAGCACAAAAGAGTTGAAAATCCAATAGTGTGTTTTTTTGACGGGCTGAGATGCAGTCTGTTGGATTCCCAATGCTCGGTTCAACACGGAGAGTTGGAAATCCAGCGCGCGATAAACTCGTACAGTGATTTCTTCACGTCCGTACGAACGTAGGTTAACTTCGGACGAAACAACGAACGGATTTCGTGCTTAGGGAGTAGACAGCCTCATGCAGGGTATCTTCGCATCTGGCTTGACGTCTCGTAGACTACTGCATTCTAACTCACTTAATTTCGACCATCTGTGTTTATTCTGTGACGTAGTTCTGCTATCTCTATTACATATGTCTGAAATAAATTGAGACACATTTAAACATGAAGCGATGCATTCAAGCGCAATACACTAGGTATTAAATTAACAGACCGTGTTAGACATACTATTTGAAATACTGCACTGCGCTGCACAATAAATGACAGTATTTCATATATAACTCAGAAAGCTGTCAGCGTTATTTAGAATGTCATCTTGTTTGTTGCTCTTTGGGTCAAAATTACGAAGAAATCAATACAGGGTCAAATTAAATTAGCTAGCTAAACTCTTCAGACGTTATGGTATCGATATCTTCAAAAAATAAAAAAACCGAGTGTGCTTATGACCACACGACTGAAGTAAAACTTCAAACGTATTTGGCTATGAGAGGAAGAGAGAAAGAAAATGTGCGCGCGCACTGCTTTCTCTTGCTGATATCCCCCACTCAACTCCCGTTCGCCTCGCCTCACACTTTTCGTAACGCTTACGTCACGCGTTCGTTAGCTTACTCCCCAAGTCAAGCGTGCGTAAAGAAGTTTCACTTCAAAAATAAAAAAATATAAAAAAATTGGGTCATCAATCGCAGGTCATCTGCCTGTTATCCCTGATTGCCCTTCAGGGCAGATAAGTTCTCTTCAACGACATTGGTCACTATTATTATGTTTTGCGAGTAAGCGATTTCAGTCTATTTAGTATTCCTCATGCTTTTTAAGTATTTCCCAAATATACATCGTCAGGTTTACAGAGTTACCAGCTGATGTAACAGGTGCTTTGGGATGTCAATTTCCTGTAATAAGTATTCTTGAGTTAAAACCGTTATCAGACAGTCAGCACCTGACATTTCAGCATCATTTAAATTCAAGAACCCTCGAAATCGAAAATAAATACTCGTTTCCAATCGTCTATCGGTCTCATTTTCCCCATTTCACTTCAGGCGCGCGACAATCGGATGCTATTTATTTTTCATTACCACAACATATTAAGCGAAATCTCTCGCGGGATCAAGCAAATAAGTTTAAATGTCGTTGATATCAGAATTCCGAAATTCCGGAATTCCGTAATGAAAACGCATTTTGGAGGTATTTGGAGGGTCACTTAATATAAATTAAAAGGTAACAAGCATTCCTAGGGGAGGGTGGTACTATAACGACGTGGAGCAGAGGCCGGTAGGGCATGAATTAATTATAAATTGCGATTTAGAGCAGTGTACCCGACCTAAATCTCCTCTAGTTTGGAAATATAGGGAATGGGGTTTGGAACGGGTGCGAATATTAAAAGGTGGACCTTTTTTTGAATTTTTTTTTTTCAATACCTATACAAGGTGGAGACGACAATACGACAATAAATAAAACTGCGTAAATCTAATGATGTTCCCAGTTTGCACACGAAAATTCAATCAAATATATCCAATAGTTTATACTCCATAGATTTGTACTCTTCAATTTAGCAACGTTATAATTCATTAAAAAAGTTGCTAAATTAAAGAGTTCAACTAAGACGCAGCATGACAACACTGAATAGACTGGTATTACGTTTAGTCGGTTAACTAAGTCACGTGGTTTTTTTGTTTGCCTTTATTTAACTAGCTAAAGCGATGGAGTATAGTCACTATAGATTTGCAAAACCCATAGTGGGTACCCATCACTACATATTTGTTTGTATGAAAAAACTTTTTTTTTTTATTTCGGTGTTAGGATTTATTTGATAGTTCCATTATACTCAAGCATTAATATTGCCAGTGTTTTCATTTATTATTGTATTGTTGTCTCCACATTGCATAATGGAATATATTATTACTACATGGAAATTAGAGGTCTTTTGAAAGTGACAATAAAATTACAACGAAGAGATTTTTGAGTTACCATGATTAATTGATAAAACTGCTTTTTCTTCAA
The DNA here is from genome assembly GCA_945859645.1 of Amphipoea oculea. Classification (NCBI taxonomy): domain Eukaryota; kingdom Metazoa; phylum Arthropoda; class Insecta; order Lepidoptera; family Noctuidae; genus Amphipoea; species Amphipoea oculea. The sequence goes on along the minus strand of OX243865.1, from coordinate 16,050,620 downwards.
AGCAGCACCTAGTTATCAAGCATTTGCTAACCACCACACTGTTATCTCACATAATCAGCCTATAATGTTCCCACTGCTGGGACACAGGCCTCCTCTCTGTGAGAGGGAGTGGGCCGTAATCCACCACGCGGGCACAGTGCGGATTGGTATTACTGTTATCTGAAATAGTTAAAATGCAACAGATAAAAAAAACGAGTTGGGGAACCCCATTAACAGTAATGGGCATGATAATAACAAAAATAACTTTACTTCACCAAAACTAGCTATTATATTATGATAACTAAGTGTGTCCGCAACAAGGAATTTAGAAATAGCTTAGATTGTAGGATTAGAGAGACAGGTTTCAGTAATAGTATTCTAGATGTGCCAGTTTCTAATGCAGCTAGAGTACTTTACAAACTAGCTATACTACGCTTATGTTAAAATAGAAAGCAATGTAATTTTGTTTAGCCAACCAGCGTGGCATAATCGCATGTTCGACAAAGCCCATTCCTTTTGAATAAAAAAAAAACAGTTGCATTCCGGGAGTGCCGACAGAAGTGAAAACAAAACACAAATAGAATACTTTGCCATCACACACTGACATATCGGATATACATTAGAACCGAGTACATCCCGAGGACAGCCGAACACTTCCGAAGCGCTGTCGATTACGGTAACAGTGGCGCGAGTTCAACAGTTTTTCCCATCTCAAAAAATGCCCAAACGTGCCTAAAAAAGTTTTCACTTCAAAAAGAATAAAAAACTAACTATGTGTCATGATCGTGCACGCCCACGCTCATCAATCGCTCAATTTATGATTCTGTAAGTTTCTATACTTAGTTTTAACATCTGTCTTAACTTTGCGGTTAAGTACGCAGGAATTTATATAGGTTACATGTAGGTAGGTACTTAACTATAAATATGTATACCTGATAAAGGTGAAGGTAGGTTAGTTTCAAAGTTAATTATTTAAGAAGTGTATTGCTTATTTTAACCGGTCAAGCGGCGCGGTTCGCCGATCGGCGACGAAACAATAGAAAATCAATTGTGTCTCATTAGAGGAGCTTGACAGATTAATATAGAATTCGACGTAGATATATGTACAGACGTCAGCACATCAAACTACTACATCCTGTCAAACTTCTTTAATAGATTTTCAACTTTATCGCTAAAACATAAGGTTCAAAGTTCATTGGGAAAATTTGACAGTTTCGGGTAGCTTGATGTGCTGGCGTTTGTACCACCAGTGCTTATACCTTTGCTCCTATAACATTGCTGGATTGATATACAGGGTGGCTGAGACATCGACGCGCAAAATGTAAACATGAATTCAGCACATGATTCTAGAGCCCTAGCGTAGACATATTTGGACGATTATCAAAAAAAAATACGTGTGGCATTTTTTATCAACTTATGCGAGCTTCGTACAGTCTACACTCATACGTCTAGTCGCACGCACACAAACACCGTGCCGAAGTCTGCCGAACTGAAACGACGTTAGAAGATGCACGGCTTTCAACGCCGCACCGCTGTGCCGGTCGGAGTGGGGGCTGTTAGGTTCATTTTCGTTACGGAATTTCTTGATTCGGTCGCCGCGCTCGAAGCCCGCGATAAAAGCTATGCAATAGCTTAAAAAAACCGCTGTTACATACAAAAGTGCAAAATGTATGGAACAGTTATTTTTTTTTTATAACCGACCACACATTTTAATCGTCCAGAATCATATACTGAATCTATGGTAACAGATAACGCGTCGGTGTCCCTGCCACCATGTATCTACCACCAGTACTTATACCATTGCCACATCAACATCGTCATCGTCATCATCATAGTCATTGTACTTTTACCATATTATTATAAGGTCTCTCTATTCATACATTGTATTCATCATTACAAACAACTTTTACTATGGGACCAAACCGGAAATCGCGAAAAAAAAATCAGCTGTTCCCTATATTTATGTTCGCATAACTCGTCAAAATGTATGGAATCGCAGATTTTTTTTTTGCGATTGGACGTTTTGTCTTATATAACAGTGCTAGATTAATATATTACTAAAACAGTGCTATTTCGGCCATCGTCATTTATTAACGCTAATGCCGAGCATTATAAAGTGTTCACGATAGCCATTCATCACTTATTCATATTATGCCAGTCACATTTCAAATTGTGTATCCATAGCATTAAATAGACATTAAAACAGATTTCAAAATTACTAGAACATAACATAATGCCTTTAATCCCTGAAGGGTTAGGCAGATATGTACCTGTATCGAACAACCACATTTTGCAAGTTATGTTTAGCTACGCCCCGGGTTTCACCCGCATCAGTCTCGATCCCGTAGGAGTATCGAGATAAAAAGTATCCTATATCCTAATCCAGGTCATGATCTACCCATGTGCCAAATTTCATCCAAATCCGTTTAGCCGTTTTAGCGTGAAAACGTAACAAATAAGCATAAAAAAAATCAAATATTTTCACAATATTTTTTATATACTACTAGCTGCGCCCCGCGGTTTCACCCGCGTAAATGTCGATCCCGTGGGAATATCGGGATAAAAAGTAGCCTATCTCCTTTCCCGGGACTCAAACTATCTCTATACCAAATTTCATCTAAATCGGTTCAGCGGTTTGAGCGTGAAGAAGTAACAAACATATAAACACACACACACACTCACAAACTTTCGCCTTTATAATATTAGTGTGATTAGTTTAGATTAGACAATAAGGGAGCAAGCCTATTGCCATCAAACGGACACGTACTCTGACTCCGGGCTGCTACTTAGAAATTCCTAATGAAAAAACCCAATATCATTTTGACCAACCTTGGAATCGAACCCAGGACCTCAGGCTCAGCAGTAGCGCTTGCAACCACTAGACCAACGACACATTCTTATTACTAGAACTGCACATAATAACCATCATCATCTGCCTAGCCTTTTCCCAGCTATGTTGGGGTCGGCTTCCAGTCTGATGCGGCTGAATACCGGTATTTTACATGGAGCGACTGCCTATCTGACCTCCACGACCCAGTTGCTGGGTTATTACGATACCCCTTGGTAAGACTGTTTGTCAGATTTTCGGGCTTCTGACGACCCGTAACGACTGTCAAAGATCCACGAATGACAGCCGGGACCAACGACTTAACGTGCTTTCCGAGGCACGGAGGGGCCTCGGTATATAAAGATGGTCACCCATCCACGGACCAACCGCGGCAAGCGTAGCTTAACCTGATCAATCGGCTTGTGCGGCTGTTATTATTTAACCACGGACCCCAACTGCACATAATAACCAACAATACTAAAACAAGCCCATTAAAAATGAAGCAAAAACCATACAAACGCTAAACGCACCCAAGAGATTACCTTCAAAACTAACACTGAGGAACTAACGAACCGTTTGCTAGAGATTTAATACAACTTACATTCCCCGTGATCAAATAATGGTTGAGTAACTAGAATTTGAAGTAATTCCACGAATGCCGAGGAATAATTTCAATTTAAAGTAGATGAAGGTAGATAGAGGGAGGGAAATTAGCATTTAATGTCTAAGGTTTGATGTGGATGTTGGCATGTAGATTCTTAAGCTAATTCTCAAATAGCTAAGTGATATAAGTATACAATTTTCCGACATCTCTCATCTCCTGGGTGTCGAATGTGAATCCAACAACATTCATTTTTCAGTTCAACAACATTCATTGCGTTATTTACGTGTTGAGCAGACAAATTTTAAGAACTTATGAAGCAATGGATTAGCAATTTGCTTCAAAATGATTCTAATTCCGATTGATAGTGTGTTCCGCAATTAGGGTGCAGCCTATAAATAAAAAGAAAGAAAATACATGTATTTAACACAGACTAAAAGACACACAATACACGAGATACATACATCAATTAAAAACAACAAGTAATGATTAAATAAAAAAGTATAAAGTCCGATGTAAAAAAAAAATAAGCACGAAAGTGTGCCTCACGGCTGCGCTATAATGTTCCCACTGCTGGGACACAGACGATATGTTTCGCCAACCCCAAATAAATTGTGATAAGGGCAAGAGAATGATGACGCTATAACACAGGCCTCCTCTCTGTGAGAGGGAGTGAGCCATAATCCACCACGCGGTCTTCGAATTTTTAGTTTTAAGACAGAAAGAAATAAAGAAAAAAAATGTTTATATGGACTCAGTTCGTGAAACACAAAATACAAAATTAACAACATAAAAATAATGTTTCAAATAACAATAGTGTGTCCCACGGCTGCGCCAGAAAGGTTCATTTCAGCATTAATGCCAGACAGATGCTGTCTGACGCTGGTTTTCTAATGAACCTTTAGGGAAAATTGACGGGGAGTATACACAAGACAGGTTTGTATATTTAGTTCGATTTATTATAGGTGTCCTCACGATGTATTTCTTCACCATTTTGGGAGGAGTGGTGATGAAATAATTTGCACAAAGTAAACTGCCTGCTTGGGTTTGAATTCAGGACCAAGCAACTAGTAAGTCGCGACGGTTACCACCACTGGGGCACTACTGCTCCAGGGTTACCGCTACCCCGGAACACAAAGGGCTAAGGAAGGAACACGGATGGGTTTTAGTCAGTAAGAGTCTGACACTCCCTTCCGCTCCACCCAGAGCGGGAGGAGTCATTTGATGATTTCCCATCCAAAAAAAAAGGGTAGGTTATTATATACGTTGACAATGAACGAATTCACAATGAAACGAATATTTAATTTGTATCAAAAGTGTTAAATCAATTACGATTTCTATACAAGCATACTCTTGAGTATGATCACCATTGATCACATTAATTTCTTCTTTTTTATAGCCTATCACTACTCGCACTTAAATAAAGCTAGACCCTTTAATTGACAGCTTTCAAAGTTGAGAAAAAATAAACTTTCTTGTAACACAACACGCAATAAGTTTCTTTGAACGGCTTGCGCAAATATTGGACCGGGTATAAATACGAGTAGGTTTGCGTCAAACGTAGTTAACAACAGTTTGTTTATTTTAAATATTAAATAACGTTAGAAAATAATATCATGGTCACTTTTTGCTTTTGAATTCTAAATTCCAATTTGTATAACTCTCTCAACTGTTAAACATTTCATTCGTACGAACGCTTTCAACACGTTCAAAAGCTTCCATTTAAATTTCTCAAACTAACACAGATACCACTGTAACGCGACTGAATAATTTCAATTCAGCGATAAAGTGTACATAGGACCATAGAATAGATAAGTACAGAAGGCTAGCTTCATGCAACGACTGATAAACGGACACACGCATATACGCGTAATACGGTAATAACAATCTACCAAACGACCGTATGCACATTCTATCCCTACTCTACTAATTTACGATCACAGAATAGATAGCTTCAAAAGGCTGGCTCCATTTAACGAGTGAAAACTGACACAGGCACACACACATAGACGCGTACCTACGTACAGCGATCTCAAACTGCCAAACGACCGAATGCATATTCTATCCTCACTTTATGAAAATGTTTTGATAAAGCATTCCTCCGTTGGTCTATCCAAACTGAAATTTCAAGAATATCAAGAAACGAACAATCTTGCTTTTGTATTGGTTCTATGTTAATTTGGTGTAAACCCCGAACGAATGCCATTCGCGAATGCGTTTGCACCTTCTTCGTCATCATCATAAGCCTGGTTGTCCGACTACAGGGCAAAAGCCCTGCCTTTTTCTTTCCACTTTTCCCGGTCTACTGCGATTGTGAGCCAATTCTTTAAGGAGTCCAGCAGCTTAATTGCGTAACACGCTAACAATAGCAGTTCAACAACATTCATTGCGTTATTTACGTTGTTGAGCACACAAATATTTCGAACATATGAAGCAATGGATTAGCAATATCCTTATTTTTTTTTTTTTCAAATTGTGATTGATAGTTTGTTACCCAATTAGGGTGCAGCTCATCCTGATGTGACATCTTTACGTACAGCGTTTGCACTTGCTGTACGTAAATCATGTTTATGTGTACGTACGTTTTCGACCGTTGTTTGGAACTGACCCTCTGTGTACCTATCTACTCTATGGTAGAACGTTCGTTACTGTAATGAACGTTGTGAATTACTTCTGTCCAGCCGAGTCGAATCTTAACGAGGATCCACAACAATGGATGGAGATTAAATCGAGGTATATTTTCCGAAAATTTCAGACTTTGGTTCCTTTGTTCGAACTCTTTTCGTTTGAGGAAACTCCTCTGAAGCAACACTTCAGTTGAGACTCCCTGTGTTTTTGATTGTTTTGGGGTTAGAAGAAATCATTCCACTGTTATTTGTTGACACGCTTCTAATAAAATCTAAACATATTATACTTCTTCTGGTCAGGTTCGTAGTACTCGCAACCAGCGCGCAGCGTGCGTGTATGACCAGGGGGCGTACTCTTTAAGTCCCTCGACAAAGATTCGGGCATTTATCTCAAAGTTGTTCGAAACTTCGAAGCAAACCTTACACCCGATTAATTAACTTCTTCGGACGGGTAAATACACATCGAGATTAAGGACAACTCTCAAATCGCGATGTCTTTAGGTGGACCTTTGGGGTCGCGGGAGCACAAAGTGGGGACTCTGTCCGCCCACCATGTGTCCCCAGTAGATTTTTTTTTGATAACCGATTAACAATTTCTACGCGATTTCTAAACTCATCTGCTGAATATATGGTTTCAGTTTGCGCGTTGCTGTTCCTGCTACCCCATATACATATATGTATATTCCCTTCATTCAAAATTGAATTGGCAATTCAGTACCTCCGTATTATAAAATTAAAGATATTAATCACACTTGCAGGTTCGTCCCAAAAATATTCATCAGGAACAAAAGATTATTAACGAAGGGTCCCCTTTTTAGAATTGAAAAAAAAAAGGTTCTTTTGGAAGATTTTTATGAATTTTAATTGCCTAATAAAATTCAAGTCCCAATCAAATTTCCTCTCCGAGAATGAATGTTTGTTTCAGTTTCCTTTTGATTTTCGGATTGTGACGTTCCGTAGACATTTTCAATTTTTGCCTTTTATTAAATATATTTCGATTATTCCAAGAAACAAATAAACAGGAATTGATTTTCGTAGTCTCTAAATAATTGCGAGATTAAGTTTGTTGTTCATAAGGAGTTGGGGGCTATTTCAGGCTCGGGAACTAGAATAAATTCGTGTTGATTCAACGCCTCTAACACACAGATTAAGCATCAACATCTCATCTAATCTGCATTCGAGACTTATTTGCCAAAAATGTAAACAAATATGAGTTAATAGAAAAATAAATTTAAATCCTACACAGTAAAGTGCAGTTTACGCTACAACTTCAAATATTTTTTCTAACATTTTCAATAGTGCTAGTCTCTCACAAATCAACTTAACTACCATTAAAATAAAGTTGATATTTGTTTAACTTGAAATAACACAAATTGGAAACATACATATATTTGAATAGATAAGCATATAAATTAGGTAATACATTTTTGTCACTACATCTTCTCAACATTTTCTCTATTCTTTTTAGAGCTATTCGTAAATTCAAAACGAACAACAATTTTCGTTTTTTCGTATCATAGCACTGTTGCATATAGCATATTATGGTAACGTATGTCGAATGCATAGGAATAGGAACCGTATTCAGTTAAGCACATTGCGTTGCCAAAGACAACAGGCAAATATTACCATAATACATACATAATAAATTGCGTAATAATAAGTCAATGTAACGTTTTTATTCCAAGCGTTGTTTTATGGGTTCACTAATGTTTCACCAAAACTCCATTGACAAATTTTTAAATAACACGTTATTAAACAAAAGTTTATCTGGTGATTATTTTGTACCTGTTTTATGAGATACAATGAAAAAAAAATCAAATAATACGTAATTGAAAAAAGTTTATCGGATAATTATTTTCATAAGTGTTTTATTTGGAAAACTTGTTTTTGTATAATGATGAGATGACAAATCATGTTTTTGCCCATCGTTGCTTGTCAAGTAAAAATTTGTAAATTAATTTTTGTGTGAACTGGCGGGACACGGGTTTGATTTTGGAGTTATCCTTCTCCTAAACAACTTCTAAAAAGCAAGACAGAGCTTCTTCTTCGACTTGTGACACACAGAAAGTTCAGCGGCTATCTCTCTCAAACTTGCTTGTATGACAGTATGACACTTCGCTCGGCTTTGGGGTCATATAAGCCGCGCCGACGCGCGGTGATTCGAGCGCACGGCTCGCTTCGCGGGAAGGGTGGTAGCATTAAATGCCTACTTCACTTGCTCTACCTGGCCTTAAATACTCTTCATAATAATATGAAGCAGTACATTTATATATACTCTAATCTATTCTATGAAAACACCGATATTTTTTTGTTAGTGTTACAGCCTACAATTGGTTTGGGGATAGATAAAATTAATGTTGAGGAAACTTATTGTAATATTAACAATAAAAGATTGAGTAAACTTTTATGTTAATGATGATATTATGTTTTTATTAAATGATAGCATTCTGCTATGAAACTGCCAATTTTTAACCGACTTCTAATTATCGATATGTTTTATTACACACCCCATCACTAGAAGCTACCGTAGGTGCTCTAAAGGGAATAAAGTTGAATATTTTTAATTGTTCCCCTTTGAGCACCAAGGTAAAATATTGATTGGTGCTCTAATGGGAATACCTTTGGTGCTCTAAAAAAAGGTGCTCTGAAAATATGTAGGTGCTCAAACGGGAATACTCCTTTTAATTGTGCGGATGAATGAATTGGAGAAGCATTTATTTATATAGCAAAAGATACCCTGAGGCAACATGATGCTTGTGGGTGGAAAGGAGAAAATAATATTATCATCATCTGCCTAGCCTTTTCCCAAATAAGTTAGGGTCGGCTTCCAGTCTTACTGAATGCAGCTGAATACCAGTATTTTACATGCAGCGACTGCCTATCTGACCGCCACAACCCAGTTACAGGGTAATACGATACCCCTTGGTAAGACTGGTTGTCAGACTTTCGGGCTTCTGACGACCCGTAACGACTGTCAAAGATCCACGAATGACAGCCGGGACCAACGGCTTAACGTGCTTTCCGAGGCACGGACGTGTCTTGGTATGTAAAGATGGTCACCAATCCATGGACCAACCGCAGCAAGCGTAGCTTAACCTGATCAATCGACCCGTGCGGCTGTTATTACTTAGCCACAAGCCCCTCAAGAAAAAAAGAGAAAATAATATTGTATTCAATAGAAATGATTCAAACTCAAACTCAAAGCATTTATTTCAATTAAACCATTACAGGCACTTTTGAATTGTCAAAATTAAATAGTCGGTCAGTTAGTCAGGAAGTTGAAGCTAGTTGCCCATTCCAAAGCGTAGATCTCTATGGAGAAGAACGGGCAAGAAACTCCATGGACACTCTTTTTAAATCAAGATATTACAAAATCCTTGGTACATTATTCTTGTTGCTTCTATATGTGAGAACAATGTAAAAAAAAACACATAAATGAAGAAACAATAAAAGAAATAAGATTAAAAATAAGCCTTGGCAGTTAAGAGATGACCAGTCTCAACCGACGGCGCCCGTTCACGAACATGACGAATGATTGTTGGTTGTACCAATCATTCATCAGAGATGAAGATCCCAATCAATTTTGGACAAGGCTTAGGAAGCTTTAACACAGTCGAAGTTAAGAATAATCTAAGTAAACTTAAAGTAGTACCGAATAATCAGCCTATAATGTTCCCACTGCTGAAACACAGGCCTCCTCTCTTCGAGAGGGAGTGAGTTATATCTACCACGCGTGCCCAGTTCGGGTTGGTGGATGTCATACATCTTCGAATTTATGGACATACGGGTTTCCTCACGATGCTTTCCTTCACCGTTTTGAGAGCAGTGGTGATGAAATAATTTACACAAAGTAAAGCTCCTGTCTGGGTTCGAACCCACGAGTTACAACTCGTAAGTTGGGGCCTTTACCACTGGGCCACCACTGCTCTTACGTAAATCGTGCAGAGTCCAGCACATCAAGCCACTACAATCTGTCGAATTTCTTTAATAGATTTTCAACTTTATCGCTAAAGCATTAGGTTCACGTGAGCAGAGGGCTGGCCAATTTTTTGGCCAAAGAATCAGCATTGCCATAGAACGTGGCAATGCTGCCAGGCTTTTGGGCACGTTTCCTGTTGACAGCGATGCGGACGAATTTTTCGATGCCATTTGATTATTTCCCCTCCCTTTTTATGTACTTGTACATATTATTATTTTAAGACTTTTAGCTTTTTAAATTATGTAAATAAAATGTTCAAAGTTTATTGGGAAAATTTGATAGTTTCGGGTAGCTTGATGTACTAGCGTCTGTACCTTACTTGTAACCAAAAAAACCCGGGTCGCTGTGTTCTATAAATATAACGGTAAAGTAAATCGGCTTCTAACGATGAAAAGCAAGAATATCAAATAAATACTACTTCAAAGTCAGTAAATTATAAAGTTGGAGAAATGAGTGCTTGCTTCCAATTGAATGCTTGGCAATATTTGTGTACTCTTCCGATTTATGTTTTTATTGGTGTCGCTAATTGAGCGGTATTTTTTGTATAAAAGCTCCAATCGTTTATGAATAGAAATCATAAAAAGCAGAGGCCAGAGTTTGTTTATTTATTTTATTATATACTAGCTGCGCCCGGCGGTTTCACCCGCATAAGTCTCGATCACGTGGGAATATCGGGATAAAAACTATCCTATGTCCTTTCCCGGGACTCAAACTATCTCTATACCAAATTTCATATAAATCGCTTCAGTGGTTTAGGCGTGAAAAGTTAACATACAGACAGACAGACCGACATACAGAGTTACTTTCGAATTTATAATAATAGTATGGATGTACAATTGTACACACAATAAAATGAATACACACAAATACGACATATTAGTATTGAGTAAAAGGGTACTGCTTATTTTTTAAGAAATTTCTTCCAACAGACCTGCAAAAGGAGAAATCAAAAAGAAATGTGTGAGAACAAGAAGAGAAGAATTTGATTTTGTGACATCTTAAACTCAAATATTAAGCAAACCTACGCATGCAAAAAAATAACATATACTTAAATAAATACATAATGCTAAAATAAATTCATATTTATTCATGTATAAGTTTTTATTGTCTCTTTGGCTTAATTTAGGTAATCTTTTTGACATTTCCACTCCTAATATTTCACTAATTTGCAATTTTAATGTTATTCTAATTTATTTAATTCAATGTTATATATCTAACAAAATAACCAAAACCCTGAAAATGTATTTGTACGCCGGAAACGGCAGAATATTATGAACTTTCAAAAGTATATAACAACTCTGTAACAATATTCTGACAAATAAATGGACTATGACTACAAATTCTATTCTTAAACCTATCGTAAAAATATTTCATTTTGGTTTATGTGAGGTACGGTAACTTTTAGAATGACCGCTTATTATCTCAATATTTTCCAGTCATGGGACATACCATTTAATGGCCACCCACAACTATCTTCTTCAGACCACAGTCACCTGGTTTAGGTTCGGCAATGGCTACGTCATATAGCTACATGACAGTTACAATTTGAAAAAATCGTAAGTGAAATGAAATTGTTTATTCTGTAAATAGGATTTTGGAAGCACTTTTACATGTTATTATTATTTAAAAAAAAAAAAAAAAAACTAGATGAGGTCGCTTTTTCCTATCTGACTACCCTGAGAAGAAATGCCGAAACAAACTCAGAGGTCACAGTCTCTATTATATAAGTCCAGACAGAATCTTAGTTAGATCATGTAAACACTATGAAGATTGATGTCTAAAATGGTCTTTTGAGGAAAGTATCATACAGATTTGAATGGACTAGTCCAGTCAGTGCAAGCATTTTTACGTCGTCATAATCGTCATCTCCTAAAATCACCATTATGTAAATGAAACCATACATATTTGAAATTATCGAGGTACAGTCAACAAAAGAGATAAGTATGCAGGATCGTCGGATATAGTTGAAGTTTAGTAAGAAACCGATGGATATTGTCGACTGAAATTTAATTTGATAAATGAGCTGTTTGTTTTTCTATTAATAAAATTAAATTTTATTTGAGAACATCCATCGGTTTCTTACTAAACTTCAACTATATCCAACGATCCTGCATACTTATCTCTTTTGTTGACTGTACATCTAATAATTGAGCTGATATTCAGTTTGGATGTTCAGAAGTAACCTTTGCTACCAATTAGATACCAAAGGCTTCCTAGAATGTTATTAAAGCCATTTGAAAATAACTTACCGTTTTGCGTACACAGTTTTTCCCCAAGCGGTTTTCAGACGGAATGTAATTAGTAATATGGATAGCGACGTAAAGTAAGATAGGATGTCTGGCTAGAAGATAAGTGGAAATAGTTATTAGCAACTTACGAGCAGAGGGAAAATTAAATTAAAATATGCTGGAAGGCAATAAATCTTTTCGAATGCAATAGAATAAGGTTGTTTTACAAGATATTTTTTATATTCAACACACAAATGCACCACGCGAACGTAAGTAATAGATTTGATATTTAACTTGGCTGAACTAACAATTAAATTACCAACAACAAATGTCTAATGATACATGAAATTAGAAATAAAATAAAAATCTGAGGAAATTCATCATCATAATCAGCCTATAATGTTCCCACTGCTGGGAAACAGGCCTCCTCTCTATGAGTTGGAGTGGGCTGTAATCGTTGGTAGATGTCACATATCTTCGAATTTTTGATTCTAGGACTGACCAGTTTCCTCACAATGTGTACCTTCACTGTTTTGAGAGTAATGGTGATGAAATAATTTACACAAATTAAAGCACCTGTCCGGGTTCTAACCAACAACCTAGAACTCGAAAGTCGCGGCCGTTACCACTGGGCCACCACTGCTATATTATATATCATGAAATTGGAACAATGTCAACAACTCCATCCAAAATCACACTCACTCAGAGCATTACATACATTCTAAAATCCCGTCTGCCTATTACAAAATCCATTTAGCCGAAATACCGACGCACTTAACACATTAAACAGGCGAATTCGGCGAAGCCTTTGGCTCTTGGCACAAGGGCTTGACATCAAAAGGGAATAAATTGGAGCTGAACTTCGATAAACCTGAGGATGCTTAGCCAACGTTTGAAGGGATAATTATTTATGCGTTGGAAGTAATAGATTGCCTCTTAAATAAGAGAATAAATAAAGTATAGGATGTTGAATTCTGCTGACTTCCTGTCGGTACACAAGTTTTGTCTTTTAAGTCTCCATACAAATGTTTATTTATCTTGTAGAGGTTGTGACCTTTCACAGGCTGTCTGAGATTCATCATCATAATCAGCCTATAATATTCCCACTGCTGGGACACAGGCCGCCTCTCTGTGAGAGCGAGTGGGCCGTAATCCACCACGTGGGCCCAGTGCGGGTTGGTAGATGTCACATGTCTTCGGATTTTTTATTCTAGGACATTCCGGTTTCCTCACGATGTTTTCCTTTACCGTTTTTAGGAGGAGATTTGCTTCTGCGAAAAAGTGGCTAGGGCGTGAAAGATAGGTACTTCTTCACTGATTCAATCATCTATTTTATTTAAGTTCGAACTCGTAATAATAACAAGGAACTGGTTTAGAATCAAAATTGTATCATTCAGTCCCGAAACAAACCCACTCATCTGCCAACCCTGCTATATCTTCGACAAGTTCCCCTATTATCGTTTCATCAATAAACGTATCAATCGAATTGTAATGAAATATCATTCCCATTTCACTGCCGTATTGGGAGCCAAAATCTAAAACAATCAGTGAACGATCAAAAGGTTCCATATTAATATTTACAGTGCTCTGTTATTCCTTTGAACGGTATAATGTTCGCTTTCAATTAATTCCCGGGTAGTGCTGTCTTGTGCCGGGACTGGGGATCTGGATGTCGGGATGATGTAAGCACTTCCATATTCATGCTTATATTCCCTTTGTGAGGGTCAGCTACGCTTAATAGCATGTCAATTGTTTATGCTATGCAGGTTATAGTGCAAGTAGATTATTAACTAGTTTCTGCTTTGAGCTTTCTTCTTTTGTTTTGATGTGTATTTGCATATCGTTATATTGTTTGTTTTGTTTGGAGATTAGTCTCATTGTAGTAAAAAATTGCGCAGTGTTGCATACCCCTATCCTATTTAAAGTTAAACAAATATCAACGTTATTTCAATGATTATTAAGTTGATTTCAGAGTGACTAGCACTATTGAAAAAGTTATAAAAACGTTTTAAGTTGTAGCATAAACTGAACTTTATTATGTAGGAATTAAAGATAGTTTTCCATTAATTCATATTTGTTTACATTTTTGGCAAATAATTCGCGAACGCAGATTAGCAGGTTTATCTTTACGTCTGTGTTGTGATTTATCGTTCCGTCCGACTTTTTGAGTTAGCCTTCTTTCTTAATGCAGACTAAAAGCACAATGTCAATCAAAATTCTTCGTATTGGAAATATCATCATCTCCAGCGTAAAACTTTCTATTACTGGTTACCAGATAAACTATTAATGTGTAATCAATCAACCATTTTCTATTTGTAAATTATAGTTTTACCTGTAATTACCAACCATTAAAATGCTTTAACACGCTATGTTACAAGTACGTCACAAGTCATTGTTTACATTATTATGTCCGGAAACGCAAATGAGAAATAGGTTATCATAGTACTACACCGTACGGTTAGTTAAACAAACTACATACAGGGTGTGGCGTAAATAGTGGTCTACGGTTAAGGATTTGATATACCAGATAATTTACTATAACATATTACAATTTTAACCATTTTTATCCTAGGGTTCCGAAAATATATTTTTTTTAATTTTTTATTTATGAAATTTCTACCTTTTGTTTTGTAGTTTCAACAAAAACCATATTTTTTTCCCTTTTGATTTCTTTTAATTACTGCTGAATACTAGGGCTATCGTGTAAAATTATGGTTTTTTATGTAAATTTAGAGCCTTTAACCCGTTGAATGTCGTAATTACAGACACAATTAAAAAGCCATTGTGTCTCGCGTAGATCTACGTTCATTACTACGTTCGTAGCATACGAAGGGTTAAAGAAAAAGTTAGTTCTTCTCTATGTTAACCCTAATTTTTAACATATCATTCAAATTCAAGAGCGATTTTTGTAAAAAAAAAGGTACTACTAAAATGGTTAAAATTGTAAAACGTTATAGTAAATTATCTGGTATATCGAATCCTTAACGGTAGACCACTATTTACGCCACACCCTGTATATATTCAACTACAATCTAGAAATCAATCTACCACATTAGTTTGTGGTCTATAGTCGTAAGAACAACTCGTATGCTATCGCGTAGTTTACTCCTCGGTCTAAGTTTATAGGATACATGCAAACTAATATAATTTGGCTAATTATTTTGGCACTTAGTGTAAACTATGATTGATTACTACTAAGGTTTCCATTTTGGTGAAGTTTGGGAGTGAAGTTTCAAAGACGTGTCAGATATGGTTTACTGCAAAAAGTAGGCCACTCACAGAGGGCCTTAGGACAAAAGACATATGTAGTTGAGATCAAAGATTCCAGTTTGAAAGATCGCTGCTTTAAATGGACCTTGAAGGTCCATAACAACCACAATCAAAAGTCACAGGCGATTTTGCCAAAAACACACTCAGCAAAGAAAAAGTCGCATTTGAAAACCAATAGACTCTAAGGAATCGACCATAAACAAAACGAAATCACAGAATGATTGTCCCACGAGACTGTGAAAATCTTTCAAATCAGGACACTTAGATCAAAGACCCATTATTCCGAGAAATATCCTACATAAAGCCCTGGCATAACTGCAGCGGATCCCGCGCGGGATGCGGGACGCGACTGCGCAGCGCGCATTTCTATTCTTGAAAGCTCTGCCAAACTGAAGTGAATCCCGCGCGGGATGTGAAGAGCAATTTGCTTGCGCCGATTTGTCAATTAACTTGTATGGAGGTGTTCAAACTCGCCAAATAGTTGCGTGACTTCCTAATCATTAAATCTCTACCGAGGCGAATCCCGCCCGAGACGCGAATGCGCGCGTCTTCGATTTCAATTATTAGGAAGTCACATGAAAGGAAGGAAAATATTTTATTTGGGACACCCACAGGAAATAAAAACAATAAAAAAGAACAATAGAACTATCTAATAAAGATAAAAAATAACAAAATACTGTAAACAACAAAAAAAAAGGAAGACCTATGTGTGGCCAAAAAGGCTCGTATCTCAGCATGATACTGCGATATTTGAAAAAAAAAAACCGCAGCGCTGGTATCCGACCAATAACATCGCTTCATTTTTATAGCTTGAACTAAGTTAGCGTTGGTATTGGTTAGTTTTACACATATATCCCTCGCTACGCATCTTCGCTCATATCTGGTGGAAAGGCAGCCTTAAGCTAGTATTTCGTGACTATTCACGCCAGTTCAAAAACCCTCCACACAAATTAGTTGCCAGAAAATTTCGTCCCGCATCCCGCTTAAGATTCGCTTCAGTTTAACCAGAGCTTAAAGCCCGGAAAATCAGTACATCCTGAGATCTTGAAGACGCCAAGCGACACTATTACTGGAGTGTTTTGACAAGCAAAGGGCTCGGATTCATCACAGGATAAATTAACTTGGCGTGCTATCGTCTCTCCAATAAGTACTTCAGTTTAATGTAATCTGTTCCCTGATAAGTTCCCAGCGATATTGAATCTTTGAGATGGAGGAAAGTATTATCGTTATTGGTATTTGTTATTGCTTCTGTAATTGCATTTTGATGATCGGGGCGGGGTTCGATTCACAACTGTATGAAATGTTATGGGGATTCTAACAATGGCGGGTTTGTAGTTACTGGGAGTTCAAATAAAAGGATTCGTTGGATGAAAGTAATAATGGACGGAATCTAAAATGCTTCGATTTGAAATATGTTTTAGTCTTATAACTGCTAAACATGTCATTGAAAATTTTACATCCTGGCTGTTAAAATTCTGACTCGTTTTTTTTTTGTAATTTTCATATAAAAAAAATACTTTACGACTCGTAATCTACCTGCAAAAGTAAAGTGACCATTTGAATAAATGGGTGTGTTTAAGGGTTTTTTCAGATAAAAAAATAACGTCGCTGCATCTTTCTTAACCGGTCAAGCGGCGCGCGTCGCCGATCGGCGACGAAACAATAGAAAATCAATTGTGTCTCATTAGCGGAGCTTGACAGATTAGCGGCGTTTACATTATGAAACTAGTGTCGTGAAAAAGTATCCGGACTGTTCTGTTTCAGGCTATAATTAACTAAGTAGGACCCGGTTTTTGAGAAAAGCTGATAAAATTCAACTAACACGCTGTTTTTTGCAGTTTCGTTTTTAATTAAACATTTCCTTCGTCATTCTTTCAGCCCTTTCACCCAAACCCATATTATCTTGATCACCTACAATAACACTTCACCTTATCACCGCCATTATGAGTAGTCGAAAACGACTTCCAGAATCTTCCTCCCAATCGATAAAGCGGCTCACACACGAATGGATGTAAAATAAAACACCAGTTAATAAAAGGCCCACATTTTGGGAACACTGTAATGGCACTCCAAAGGCAATCTCATAGGTCCAAGTGTTCCTTTTCTACCTATGAGTATGGTCTAATAGTTAAGAGCTAGCGGGATTTTGAAAAAGAAATAAAAAACAAATAGGGATCTGGGATACGTCTTTTTTAACATCGCCATTGTAACGCAACGTGCAACGAATATAATAAAAAAAAACATTACTTTACTTTAAGATTCCGCTGCAGTTTTCCACCCGGGAAAAGATTTTGAAATAAGGGCTGATTTTTCCAACGTCAGAGATAACCTTTATACAGAGTGAAATTAAAAACATGCGACAAATCGAAATGGGAGATTGTACTCATCATTATGAACAACTTTTACTATGGGACCAAACCTGAAATCACGAAAAAAAATCAGCTGTTCCCTACATTTATGTTCGCATAAAAATCAGTTGTTCCCATGTAGGGAACAACAGATTTTTTTTTGCGATTTCGGGTTTGGTCCCATAGTAAAAGTTGTTCATAATGATGAGTACAATCTCCCATTTCGATTTGTCGCATGTTTTCAATTTCAACCTGTAAAAAGAATAAAACTACAGTTTCACAGCTTTTGTGTAGAAAGAAATGTCAGCTATCTCACTCAACAAACGTTGTCTTAGCTAACTTTCAATAATTCATACAAAAATCCCATAGAAAAAAAAAGATGTTCTGTTTTTCCCGAATTTGAAAATGTTCCGGGAGACTTTTCCAATTTTTCTTCCCATGATTACGGAATATATCGAACATTTAAAAACAAAAAATATCCACAACGGTCCTGCCGTTCTCAAGTGATGTTATATAAATAATATACGAGTAATATGGAAGTGGCAGTTATCCGACGGTTGAAAAATCGGCCTAAAACAAAAGAAAATCCAAATGAGTCTGACTAACATCCGTGCAGCGGATTAAGTCTTGTCTGCGTCTGAAATCAAATAAGTCTCGTCTCGGCGTTTGACTTTGAGGTAGCTGTAGGGAAGTTTATAAGTCATCTCTTTTTTTGATTGGTCCTGCCTGTTTGATATAAAAAAGTGGAAAATCGGAAAAATCCTATGAGATGGAGAACGAATTTAGAAAATGATGGTAAAAAATTTTTGATGCCCTTTGATTATTTTCCCTCCCTTGGTAAAAATAGATTGTTATATACCTACGCCATTGTACGGGTAAAAAGGACTTGGTTTTTCAAAACTATAAGTACTGTATCTACTTTTTCTTAGTAGAACCACAAAATTTATCACGTACACACGTGCGTAAATCACACTATCACATCACATCACACTAATATTATAAAGGCGAAAGTTTGTGAGTGTGTGTGTTTATATGTTTGTTACTTCTTCACGCTCAAACGACTATATCAATTTTGATAAAATTTTGTGTGGAGGTAGCCGGCACCCTGGATTAACATATAGGTTACTTTTTATCCCGATATTCCCACGGGATCGACACTGACGCGCGTGAAACCGCGCGGCACAGCTAGTTTTAGACAAAACGTTCTCTTACAGTTTGTACCAAAAACTATTTTCCGGGATTGGCCACTCACGCCAATCGCTTTAGGGTTTTAGAGTGCGGACGTCATGTGTTAAGGATTTTTCCACTTAATTGATTAAAAAGAAATCCTTTTTAGGAGTATATCTATATAGTTGGGGCATTCGAATCTCATTATGTTTGCTAAAGGCTCCAATTGAGTTAGTTTGCTTTGAGGTCTCTCAAACCGTGTGGGAGTTAATTTGACCCGAATTGTCCACTTGATCCCTTTTTTGACCTTGATTGTTTTCTACGTATATTTTTCCATATAATGGTGTACAGTCACGTCTAAAAGTATGTATACACTTGGCAATTTTCAATTGCGATTTTTTCGTGAAATAACGAATGCAACGTTGAAATACGACACTTCACATAAACCTATGGGTTCAAAAATACTATTTTCGAAATAACATAAAATTTCATTAAAAAATAAAGGAGAAAATCGCCTTTTAATAAAGCCAAGTGTATACATACTTTTAGACGTGACTGTACGGCGAAATGGTTTGTGCGGCAATTAATCGGTCTATAAATACAGCGACGTTTTAACAATAACGAATCCTCAGAAATTAAAAAAAAAATTGACCTCTCAGCTTAAATCTTTATGAAACACGACACGATACCAAATTCCCTGTTTTGTATAGGTACGAGCCGCGCTTGTTTCGCATTATGTAGGTACTTATTTCGAACTCGACTTATAACAATGAAACTCACAAAACTGTAGCTGACAAAACTCTGTCCCTACCTCGAATTATTTACAATGCAGTATGCACTTTAAGCTCCCCATTCATTCACTCATCCTCAAAGGGAAGTTGCACTTCAAAAGCCAACATTTACGAACAAATTCAATCTCCAATCAGACAGTGGTAGACCAGTGGTATCGACCCCGACGGACGAGACGTAGGTCGTGGCTTCAAACCGAAGCAGATGCTTTACTTTGTGTAATTTATTTCATCACCACTGCTCTATATATGTGACATCCACCAACCCACACTGGGCCCGCGTAGTGGGGAGAGGAGGCCTGTGTCTCAGCTATGGGAACATTAACGGCTGATGTTGTCTATGCAATCTTCATTCACTCTTCGACATCTCAAAAACAGATAAATCTTCTTCCGTATAGTACTCGTACAATGATTCATTCATTATGAAACGTACTATTAGCTAGGAGTGAATGGACGTGACTATTAGCGTCTGCTAACAGGTCGACACAACACGATGTTTGGTTAAGGAATTATAGACTTAAACGCTATTTCCTTGTGTGTTTTACTGTTTGTGTTTCGTGTGAAGTCGCATAAGTTTGTGTTGTAACAGATAGAGGTTCTGTTCTCCTTTTTATCTTGGCGGCAGAATCTATCTAGAGCATAGTTGGTTCCAGGCAAAAGGGTCAACCAGTTAACAAAAATAGGAGCAAGAATAACTAGCCACGGCACGTGGGGGCTTTGAATCTAAACGCAACTAAGTCTTCATCTGCCCATCCTTTTCCCAACTATGTTGGGGTTGGCTTCCAGTCTAACCATATGCAGCTGAATATCAGTATTTTACATGAAGCGACTGCCTATCGGACCTCAACACAGTTACTGGGTAGCACGACACCCCTTGCTAAGACTGGTTGTCAGACATTCGGGCTTTTGACTACCCGTAACGGCTGTCATAGATGTACAAATGGTGTGCGGGACCAGCGGTTTAACGCGCCTTCCCAGGCTCAGAGGTGTGTAATGGATGGTCACCCATCGACCTCCGCAAGCATCATCTCCTATTCAGTCACCAGATTATCACTATTAAACAAGGGCCCTATAAAGACGAGTAATCATCTGGAAGTTGCAATAACAATCACACCTGATTCACGTGTTTTAGAAGCTGCAGTCCCTAACTGTTATCATAGTTTATCCGTAGGACACTTGGATGAAGGGGTAAGGATAAAAATTGCATTCACCGCAAATAGCTCAACTAAAAACCACCCAATGAAATTACCCACCGAAAATAACAGATATTTTCAGCATTTCACCAACTTTCGCTCCAACTGGTTTACCTCGATAAATTCTAGACTATCTACAACTGAACGTGGTAGGTATAAATCCTAGAATTTGGGAACTACGGGCGACATGGCAAATGTTAAATGTGTGCTATCGGATCGTCTAATTGCAAACAGTGTGGATCCAGCGAACGAACGTTCGGCTGTAAACTCGTTGCTGACTTGAATTTCAACCCTTTTGGGGTTCATTTGTAGAATTTAAATCGAGTATCTGTGAGGCATAGACTGAATGAAAATTCAGTCTCTTTCTCATTAAGAAACAAATTACTATTGTTAGTTAAATTGACAGGATTTTAGGAATATTTACACAGAACCACATGTTTTTGGCTGAGTACCTATTTTCCAAAACGAAAATTATTACCCGTCCCCAAGCTACGTAATCTCTTTTCATTAACCTCATTTTCACAGTCTAAAACCCCTCAGAATCCCTCCCTCAGAATGATATCTTAAAGAATTCTTCTAGAACATCGAACGCCATTAAAAAGGCAAGAAACCGACCAACATCACCACTTATAACCCAGTCACCAAAACCACATTGTGAAATGTAAATAAATATCGAATAATAGTTCTCCAGACCGAATATCGGCCATAGCAGCCAATAACAACGGGGTATACCTAACCATCTACGCGGAAGATACTGTAGTGCACAAGTGTTTGTGCAGACACACTCACTCTTCCCTCACTCTCATAGTCCAACGGCACGGCGATCCGACAGTACCGGAGACCGGCGCAGGATCAACGACATAACGTGCTTTCTGAGGCCAGGGCTATCACACCGAAAAAAATATTGCTAGGGGCTCATAGGTATCAAAACCTGGTTCCTTACAGCGTACCCCCAAACGACAGACAATAGAATACAACGAGCGGTCACGGCGAGATCTAAGATTGAGCCATTAATATGCAAACTGGATACACGTAGACGCATTGCATACTGAACTGACGGGCTATTGATTGCGAACATCAAGCTAGGAGCAGGCAAAATGGAGGATGAAACTAGCTATGAAGGAGGAAACTAGCTTTGGTGGAGTAAAATTGACTTTAAAGCATTATCGCTAAGTTTGAAATTCTAGGAATTGTTTTATAGAAGACTGTAGGTTTGTGTCAGTTGTTGACGTGATCAAATTCAAAGAGTAATTTAAAGTTGAAATATTGAGACTTATTAACAGGGTTTTTGGACTTTGACTTACTTGATTTTTTAATTTATCTGAGAACAAAAAATTGGTTTGACAGCATAACTCACACCTTATACCCATTGCGGTAAGCAGAAACTACAGAATGCCACCTGCTACGATACTATAGCATTTATATAAATATATAATAATAGGACCTCTTTAACCCTTTAAGCGTTTGCCGTGCCTCTAGCGCGCGGCAAACGCTCAATCAAGATAAAATAATACCTACAATAAATAAGGAGGAGAAATCGTTGTATCAATTAAAAAATAGTCAAAAAGTTTTTATCTCTGTTTAATAATGATTTTAGTTGTACCACGCAGTTAATAGGACGAAAAAATCATGCATATTCTCTGTCGCAGAAATACGACACGAGCGGTAGGGGCACGGAAATATGTGTCGCATAAATGTTACACAAGTGGTTAAAGACCTGTTATAAAGGCCTATTGTAAAGGCTTGTTAAAGACCTTTTTTTATAACCTAGGACCTCTTTATACTTTTTGTATAAAGAGGTCCTAGGTTATAAAAAAAAGGTCTTTAACAAACATCCTGTAAAATAGACCCTAATAAAAATTGGCCATTTTTTCACAGAATCTCTAATGTACACATCCTAAAGTCGAAATAAATCATCCAGCTACATCAATTTTAAACTTGGAGGCTCGTTTATACAACATTAACGACATCCAACCTCATCTTGGGTGGCCCGTATAAAATTCGCCCAGAACTTGGCACTACTCCAGCCCAAGTGAAACTTCAATGAACCATCAGTGGAACACCCAGCCAAAAGGATAAAGGAATTGTCGGGCTTTGCTCTGGCTTACAAATCATAATATTTGTTGGAATTGGAATCTTTCTGGATTTTTAAATTCCTTTGCTGGGTATTCATGATTTGTGTTTTAATTTGATAAGGAAACGCAGAAATGTAGTATAAATAATAATACCAGCCTATAATGTCCCACTGCAGGGCAAATGCCTCTTCTGATACAGAGAAAGCATGAGAATATCCTATAGCCATTCTCAAGAATTGGGCTATGAAATGCAAAAATATTTTTTTAAATCTAATCGGTAGTTCCAGAGAATCGCGCGTTCAAACTCTTTAGCTTTATTATTATATAGTCCGCGTGGAACTAGTTGGCCGCTGTGGTGGGGACAGGGGTGAGGCGGCGGTTCGCAACGCAGGTACTGAGTAATGCGCCTCGCCCCTCCATCCCACCGCTCACATACCTAAGGCGCGGCCAACTAGTTGCGCGTGGACTATAGTATAGATTGCGGATCGATTCTTGGTCTTTTCTCTTTTAAAACTACTGAAAACTATAAGTACTGATTTTTCAATAGGTATCAAAGCAGTAAATCGAGTGATCCATTTCTCCATTCAGAATATTTTATGAAAGTGAGGACGTGTCGATATCGGGGCCATTTCGCACCAGTCTTTGGTTAACTTAAACCAATTCATTTTTATAACTTTCATGAGAATAAAATGCAGTTAGTATTTTTCTTCTACTTCAAAAACAGCGACGAAGTTTTCTCATCAAACTTTATTTTTGTTAGGTAGATATGATATTTCATCCGCCTAGCCTTTTCCCAACTATGTTGGGGTCGGCTTCCCGTCTAACCGGATGCAGCTGAATACCAGTACTTTACATGGAGCGACTGCCTATCTGACCTCCACAACCCAGTTACTGGGTAATACGAGACCCCTTAGTAAAACTGGTTGTCAGACTTTCGGGCTTCTGACGACCCATGACGACTGTCAAAGATTCACGAATGACAGCCGGCGGGGCAATTGCGTAACACTTTATCAATCAGAATCGGTTTCATTATGACAGTTCAACAACATTCATTGCATTATTTATGTGTTGAGCAGACAAATTTTTCGAACTTATGAAGCAATGGATTAGCAATTGGCTTTGAAATGATTCTGATTCCGATTGATAGTGTGTTACGCAATTAGGGAGCTGGACCAACGTCTTTACGTGCTTTCCGAGGCATGAAAAGCACGTTAAGCCGCTATTTTTGTTATTAGGTATGATATTCGCTTTCATCATTCATCATCTCATCTTACCCTTATCCCAATTTATTTGTGGTCAGCGCAAAATGTCTTTCCCGTCCATACTTCTGTATTGTCGTCATCTCGGTAGTCACCGCTTTTCTAGCCATATCAGTTTTCACACAGTCCATCCTTCGTTTCTTTGGTTTTCCCCTACTCTTATAACCATCCACAATCATACTCAAAACTTTCCTCACCACATTTTCCTCATATTATGTACCTCTTACTCTATAGTTATTTTTATCACCAAATCTAGGCCTATCCATATTTTTAATCTACGCTATGGTACTGCAGTGAAAAAGAAGAGAAAGATTTGTTTTTTATTCTGCACAAAGGACACGCACTTTACAACAAAAAAAAATACATAAAATACATACATACAAAGTAGCCAAAAGCCTTGTAGATACACAAAAAAGGTTGACAATTTTGTCCATTGCTTAATGTCAGGGCCAGGGACCAAAGACAATACATCTGAAGCAACAGACAGTGCTTTCTTAATGCTCTTTAATCCCTTAAGTTTTAAGTAATGTTTTATTCTCTTTGACGGAGAGGATTAGAAGAACGGGCATTCTCTATGGAACAGAACCACGCGTGGTATATGCATGGGGGATTACAGTTATTATTACCAAAAAAATAACATTACTGTACCATCTTGTAGCATTTCGCCTTCTATTAGTCTATGGACCGAAAGACCAATATTCTTTAACGCCTATTAATCAAACAAATTCGTTTTTACAAGTAAACTAAACTTAGTATTCCGTGCGGGATTCCAGAAGTTCCTCGCTTCAAAGTTACCAACTCTTAAGGATACGAAGACTTATTGAATCTTGTAGTTGCGTTTACAGGAGTTAATAGGAAGAAATGTTTGATCAGGGGGAATAAATTTCGTTTTCTTGTTTTTATTGATTGGTGTTTGCATTAAATTTTAAATGCAGACTTTTATTTTTGTGTTTGGAGATGAAAGACTTACCAAGGCTTGGGCTCAATATTGTGTCTTCTAGTGGTTATTTAAAACGGGGAATTTATTGTCTTCCTAACCTCGCCTATGTTTGGGTTTGCATTCAATATAACTACAATTATTGTCTGAATATCTCAGTATTTTAGACGAACGGATTAACAAACGTTTCTTTTTAACCTCGAGAAGTACAGATTAAAATTAAATTAGCTAGTGAAAAAAATTGATTACTGTACATTTTTTCGGGTCAACTACCGCAGTTATTGAAATTTGAGTTTGGGCAAAAACTGTTTTTTTTTTTGTGTTAACTTGACATGCATGATAGTATCAATATGTAGGTAAACACGATAAAACAAAAAAAAAACGAGTTTCTAAAGTCATACTTCTAATTACTGTACTAGTTGCCCCAAAAAATAAGTAATCAAACATACCTACATATATTTTTCGTCTTTTTTTTAAATCTTTATTTAATTAGGGACTTTTATGCGTATGACAGTCCCATCGTACCCTAAACACATACTGCTACGGATCACATTTGGGCCATAAACCTGAACAGACTCTTCGCATCATCACCATTTGGTTGAGACAGAATATTATGGAATGTGCCCATATCAAGTTGGTTCAACTTCAAGACCTCAAACAGATCACTTCTATGAGACTCATATCGAACACATTCCATCAATGAGTGATGTAAGTCTTCCACAACTCCACATTCCACACAATTAGGCGAGTTAGTTTTCTTCATCAAAAACGCAAACTTATTACATGGAATGTGTCCCGATCTAAGTCTATGAGCTGTAACAACTAATTTCCTACTTACCTGGCTATTAATAAACCAGGGCACACAAAAAGGCTGACTCTGCATGGTTTTTTACCACATCCGTTTGTAAATGTTTAGATATCAACACCAATCACGTCTAAGGAGTTTCACTAGCAAATTTATTTTAACCCTGTATAACTTTATTCTTAGGTTTGATAGTTTTCTGTAAGTCGATGCTGTCTTACCGAATATCGTCGAAGATATTCATTGAAAGAGTGAGGCACAAAGAGGTTTCGTTTGTTCATAGTTCATTCAATGTCTGACTACCTCACCGACCAGACAGTCTGTGTAATTTCTCCCTCACCAACAACAATAATATCTATCATCTTTATTTATCCATTAGCTGATACATTACGCTATAAAATCACTTTCAAACTATTTACATACGTGCACCAGCTCGCAATGCGTCGCATGAGTAAGTACCGGCTGCCCTTGTCTGGCCGTTGTCATCTCGGAGTCATTCGCACCGCCTGGAATGCAATGTCGTGACAGACACTTCAACTTGACCCCCACAAGCTAAAACCAACCTTACATTGCATAGATAGAGTTGAATTTTCTAGGGGAGGGGCAGCGGGGCTTTGGATGTTTTCGAGTCGAGGTGGAATAGGGGCAGTGAAGAAAAATGAACGGTATTCCAAAAGCAAATAGGTCGATTATGAAAAACTGTAACGTCCGACAAAGGGCATTATCCAGGCTTCACAGAACAGGAGTAGGATATCACAAACGAATATCAACTCTATTTTAATCCAATTAAAATATAGTTTTGTGCAACCGATTGCTAAGTTACGCCGTGTGTTGTGCAGTGCGGACTTCAATGGCGATTGTCGTTTGTTTCTAAATGAGCGTAACAAGCGTAGGATGATGGTTTTGATTATGTGGTTTATTTCAAGGGTATAAGGTTGAATATTGATTGTGTGTTTTTAAGGTCACACAAGCTGTCGGGTGCGTCGACATTACAATTTTAGCCCGGATGGTTTCATGCAGTTTTTATTGTGGTAGGGTCATAGGCCTCGGGTTTCCTTTTATTGCGTACAAGAAGGATTTCTGCGTAGGCAATCGTGTGTAGACGGGTTTTAATTAGGTAAATTGGTATTTATTTTCACTGTTATTGCTATTGTTATGTTTGTAAGGCAAATGAAACGTTAAAAGGGAAACTAATTTCGGAGATTTATTACCAAATGCATTGGTTTAAAGTTTACTGCAAGATTTATACTTAAAAGTTTTTATTGTAAAGTTGAATCAGTATTTTGGAGGTTAAGGACCTCCGAGATGATCCCAGTACTAAGAAAGATTACATTATTTTTATTTGTTCTTTGTAATACCGAAAGCAGTTTTACTAAAACTTTTCTCTAGCTTTGTTTTTATCTCGCTGTGAAAATATTTAGTTTTATTGTGATAAAAAGGATATTCTAGTATTTTTAGGTATTAAAAAAGATTTTGGCGTGTTACATAATTATGTATGTATTACAACGCCAAATATAACAACGTAATTGTTGACCTTATAATATATGCTATAAAATAATAATGTTATATGTTAATATTAAATTGTAAATTTTGTAAACTTTAACGGTGTGAATTTCTTGTTGTTGTTACATTTAGTCACATATAATTTACTTGTACATCTGTGGAAACTGTTTCTGGATTGTGGTGAACTAATTGTATATTTACTTATGTTTGTTATTGCATCTGTTTGTTTCGCAAATAAAATAAAATAAATAAAATTATTAAAACAAAATTTATAAAAATGTGGCTGTAATTTTAGTATATTGTGGTGTTACGACTTCCTCCCGAACGAAGTCGCGGGCAGAAGCCAATTATTAATATAAAATAATAATTAATTAAAAAAAAAAATACTAAATTTCAATTACATTATTAATACGATATTCTACTTTAAAAACAACACTGTAATCACACTTGACATTACAATAGCATCTCCAACCATCAATATCAATTTGACATTACCAATCTCTATCAATTGCCATCACGTATTTAACCCGTCGTCGGCGCGTGCGTCTTGCGTTTATTTCGGTCGTTTATTCGTCCCATTTGTTATTTCTTTTGACCATGAACTTGGTTACATGCTCGTAAAGCTGTTAGAGGTGGCCGCTTTGTTTTTTAATATGTTTGCTTTGTACAGTTGCTTTTGTAAATATTTGTCGCTACTGCTTGCATAGATGGCTGGCTGCTTCCTCTAAGCTTACGTTAATTTGCTCATTATGTTGAACGCAGCTTTACCCGTATCCTAGTGAAACCTTAATGTTTTCGAAAAAAAAAATATCTTTCATCCAGGACGTGGTCTATCTGTAAACAAACAAACATTCAAATCCGTTTGAGTAACATAATTCTGACATGTAAACAAACCTTTATATTTAAATGCTTTTTTACGAACTTAGGGGCTGTTCATTTATTACGTAAGACTTTTTTTTAACCAATTTCTGACCCCCCTACGTAAGAAAAAATAAGACTTGAATGAACCCCCCTCCCCCCTTTGAATCTTACGTAAGATCAGTATCTACCAAAATTGCAATTCTCGGAGATTTTTTAGATCAGTATCTAAAAAATTAGCATTTTTTTTTTTAACTTATAATTTTTGCATTTGTGATTGTTGCGGACGACCGGGGTACGTCCAGTACCTAACGGCCGTGTCTGGGACAGTCTCCCACGTTTTTGACGTATGTTCCCTACTACTCTGCTGGCGACACACGTCACCACGCACCCCTGAATGCCTACGTAGTGGTGGGTGCAACCCACTAGGAGGACCTCGGAGAGATGGGCGGCGAAGAGACGGCGAAATAAAACGCAGAATTTCTTGATTATGAACAGCCCCTTATCATAACATAAGACATCATTATCGCGCCTGTTTTCCCAGAAAGGTTAGGCAGAGGTGTACCTATAGTACCTACCCACATTTCGCCAGTCATTTTTAAGTCCCATGGTTATTGGGGACGAGCCTATTGCTATCAACCGGGCATAAACACAGACTCCGGGGAAATTACTGATGGAAAACGCCAATAACACTTTGCCCGACCTGGGAATCGAACTCAGGACCTTTTTTATAAGACAATTTCTTAAATCCATACTTCCATAGTTATTAATATTATAAATGCGAAAGTGTGTCTGTCTGTCTGCCTGTTACCTCTTCACGCTTAAACCGCTGAACCGATTTAGATGAAATTTGGTATAGAGATAGTTTGAGTCCCGGGAAAAGACATACGATAGTTTTATCCCGATATTCCCACGTGAAACTTATGAAGGTAAAACCGCGAGGCGCTGCTAGTTAATAAATAAAGCAATTTCTTAAAAACGACCCTCACATATTCCTTTTAAAAACCTCGACCCACATATAACCCGTAGGGATGTCCCACGGAGATAACTAAGTAACACGAGTGCCTAGGGATGTACTGACCCGTAACGCAACCCCGACGCCGACGCTCAAGGCAAGGGATGACGTCACATGCCATTAACATCACTAATTATGACGCGGCACTGTACTTAGCATGTAGGTTGTGGTAATTGGATTTTTATTAGGTTAGTCGTCCGTTGAACGCTTTTGTGCTTGTTTAGGATTAAAATTATGTTGTATAAGAAGCGGTCTTTTATACATCTATACTAATATTAAAGCTGAAGAATGAGTTTGTTTGAACGCTGAAAACTCCGAAACTGGCAGTCGTATTTGAAAAATTGTTTTTGAATTAGATAGCCTAATTCTTAGAGAAGGCTATATTATTATAACATCACGTTAGAACCCGTAGCCGGCCAAAAAAAAACTGCTACTGACTGCCTATCTGACCTCCACAACCCAGTTACTGGGTAATACGATACCCCTCGGTAAGACTGGTTGTCAGACTTTCGGGCTTCTGATTACCCGTAACGACTGACAAAGATCCACGATTTACAGCCGGGACCAACGGCTTAACGTGCTTTCCGAGGCACGGAGGGGTCTCGGCATGTAAAGATGGTCACACATCCTCAGACCAACCGCGGCAAGCGTAGCTTAACCTGATCGATCGACCTGTGCGGTTGTTATTATTTATTTAAGAGCTAAGAGGCTCATTGGCGACGTAAAACTGGTGGATGCCAAGCTTCACAGCTTGGCTCATTGCCGCAAGGTTGCCTGCCTGTCGGCCCTCTACAGACTGTACTTCGGTGAGTGTGCCCAAGAACACCACGACCTCATTCCACCGGCCCCTTCTACCTTCGGACATCCAGACGAACTGCAAGTTACCATCCCTACCTGGTTGCTATTCCACCAATTCGCATTAAGCGTTTGCAAATGTCCTTTATAATGCGCACAGCAAAAGAGTGGAACTCTCTACCTGCGTCTGTTTTTCCGAGCGCATACAACCCGAACCTCTTCAAAGTGAGAGTGAACAGGCTTCTTCTGGATAAGCTCGCTCCATCGTCGACTTTGTCTCTGTCACCTTTGACCTAGACTAGAGTAAAGAGCAAGTTCATTTCAAATAAAAACAAAAAAACACGGGCCCTCTAAATACAGCACAATTATTTTAATCAAATGCCTACCCCTATGTGCGTCATAGAATTCCCCACCACTTGAAACCGTCTCTAAAATTTTAGGGTTACGCAGTTTACAGTTACGGTGAGACTGCAGGTGACATTGAGACTCCCTAACCGCTATCTAAAGTAATTTGCATAGCCGCGTCACCGCTGCGGGTCCCGCCGCAATGTCAGCGGGGCACGACATTGTCATCCGAAGGTCTTACTGATCGGTTTTTAATACTTTTCCTGTCTGTCTATGTAGGTTTTTGTCTATGTGTTTGTTTGTTTTTATGGGATTTTTTGAGATCTGATTCTTTCTATGCGCCATATTTTTGAACTTGCGCCGTCAGTTGGGGCTGGTCATCATTTAGCTGCCTCGGCTTATTTTTTTTTTTTTTTTTTGGATTTTGTTTTGTTATTATTTGCTGTAGGTACTCTGGACACTTTTAACGCGTGAGTCTTTTTTTATACATCGTTCTCACATATAATAAATTCAACATGAATGATGTACTAATATTTTTGTAAAAATATAATTTAAAAGAGTGTCCATGGAGTTTCTTGCCCGTTCTTCTCCATAGGTACCTACGCTTTGGAATGAGCAACTAGCTTCATATTTTCTGACTGACCGACTTCTTGACAATTCAAAAGTGCCTGTAAATGGTTTGATAGCTCAATTATTGAGAAAGGCTACTTAACATCACGCTGGGACTCTTAAGAGCCGAGCAAAAACAAAAAGTCCGATAGAACGCTGAGCGAAAATAATGTCATAGCGCGGCAGGCGATGCGATGCGACGGAATTGGTCAAGCTAGAAAGTATGTGAAATTAAGAGATCTATTTGGTAGATTTGATACAGAATGCCTATTTCTGTAACGTGATGATTTTCTGGGCACACTCGTTCTATCATAGACCTCATATATCGCTTTCCATCAGGCGTAATCGGGGTCAAGAGCGGGCCTAATTAGCAATAATAGAAAAAAAACGTCAATATTTATAATGAGAAGGTACACTACCATTCAGAAAAATATAAAAGTGACCAAAAGTTTACAAAATTAATCAACTTGCACCTCTTTCCACCCCTAAAGCAGCAGTAGCTATCACATGCACGGAAAAAACGCATCAAGCATTAATGTTTCACTTAAAAATAAATTAAACATGGACGGAACCACGCGCACGACTAGTTAATTATTTTTACGTAACACGTCGTAACGAATCGATTTTTCAATTAGTTTGGCGACTGCCTGACGGACGTAATCGAGTGTTTTAGGTAATTTTCCTGTATTTAAACAGCTGTTTTAATTGTTTTTTGAGGCTTGTCTAGGTGGGAAATGTGTGTAATAAATTCACTTGACAATTTTTTTTGGGTCAACAATTGCAGATTTGAATAATTGAAAAATCAGTTTTTTTTGTAAGCTTTTTACACTATGTAACATAATTAAATCGAGACCTCATACATCCCAATTAGAGTATTGAGTTAAAAGCATAATACAATGACGTAAACTTATTTTTTTAAAGCTAACTGTTATTGTTAAGAAAAACGTGCTGACTTTACGCATTTAAAATTGAGTCTTATTGCCTTGGAATAAGATTTAATTTTTTTTGGCGCAATCGGCGTTCAGTATCTATCCAGGACTTACGTTTCGGTTACACCTTGTATACATGATGAGTATCAATATCTAAACAACAATAAATAAAAGAAAACTGATTTTCTGAACTTATACTTGAAGTCACTCTACGAGAATTGCGGTCGTGACCCTCCAAAGAAATAACATCAGTTTATTTTTTTCGTTTCGTCATGTTTACATATCGATACCCATCACATCTGCGCAGTTTCCCTGGCTAATTTAATTTGACCGTGCACATAACCATGTTTGTGTGTGTATGGGAGCGATAACTTTTCCGTAATTTGATAAGAAGTTACAAGAAGGTTCACGCAAAGAACCCCGGAAACTGAACAACAATTTTTTTCAGCACGGAAACTAATCTTTTACTTTTTTTTGTTACAGGTAACATGATGTCTCTAGAGATGATGAAATAATGAGGTAACACCTAAAAGAATATAATATCATTATCTTTATATTTTTTTTAACAAAACAATCTTTTAACATCTTTACACGCTTAAAAACCAGAACTAATCGTTATAGCAAATCGTTTAAATTCACATAAAAATGTTCAGAAAAAAATGATTGAAAATCATGCAAAGGTCAAACTCGTGGATAGATTGGTGATACACATAATAGGTGTGTATTGCAGAAACCATGACTGTTCTATGCACTTAGTCCTTCAAGTGGATCATTGTGCGTGAGCCATGGCGGCCGTCAGTGGTTATTCCAACCAGCCCACCTCCCTCCAGAAGAACCATGACTTTTACTCTTGAAAAATGAAGAATAGGCTTCCATAACGTCATGCTTGTAACTATATTATTATTTTTTCGCTAGTATTGCTAAGTTCCATGAATGTATTTATATACAATGTGCCCCAAAATTCAACGATAAGCGGGCACCAGAGGGTGGACCTGATCCTGACTACTCGAGAAAAAATAATGAAAAAAAAAAATATCTCAATGTTTTTGGTAATTACAAAAAATACAGACACGTTGAAAATTTTACCCTGTGTATACAACAATTTGTGAGTACAATGACCCCTTAAGAGGAAAACGAACGTGAAAAAAAATCAGCTGTTCCCTACATTTATGTTCACGTAACTCGTCAAAATGTAGGGAACAGCAGATTTTTTTTTCGCGATTTCATATTATATTTGGTTCCATAGTAAAAGTTGTTCATAATGATGAGTACAATGACTCCTTAAGAGGAAAACGGTGATTAAAATTTGACTCTGTATATCTGTTTGCTTTTTTTTTTTTGTTTGAGCGGAACTGTCAGAGGGATTTGAATACATCCTTTTGCATTTGATAGCCCAATTCTTGAGGAATGTTATGGGCTATTTAACATCACGCTAGGGCTCTTAGGAGCCCAGCAAAAAAAAAAACAGTCAGAAAGAACTTTAAGCGCAAACAAAGTAATAGCGCGGGCAGGCAATGCTATGAAACGGGGTGGATCAGGGAAACAAGAAATTTCACGCGGACGAAATCAGAAGCTAGTTAGATACAAGGTGTAACAGAATAAATGTAAAAACTGTAGCTTGTTCAGAATCGGGTTCTGAATCGATTTCCGTCATTATTTTCCCGATTTTAAATTTTTATGTAACTTAAATTGGAGCCACCGCATCATAACAAGTTCATAAAATCTTTCATTTTTATATATGTAAGTCTTATCTCAGAACAATAAAGCCTACTTAAATGCACGACCGAATTGACGTATTTTTAACCGTGTAACCTTTAGTCAGGACAACTATTTTATAAAAATTTAATGGTTTGGTTGAACTAAAACGAAATAAAAGAAATAACAGAATGGGCAATTCTCATAATTTTAAGAACGTTCACAGTCTGATCTCAGTCTCAATCTGTCAATTTCCCTACATTTAGACAAGTTTTTGACATTTGTTTGACGCCGAGGTGAGACTGCGACTAGACTTTGAACGTTTTAAATTACGAGAATTTGCCTTTCTGATGTAATTTCAGTCTTATAATTGAATATTCTAATTGGGGTGTCTGAGATCTTGCGTTTATTCTGTCACACGTTGTACACCGAAATCACTATTCGCTAATAGTACATTATTACGAAACGTGTGACTTAAGTACTCTATTATAGCACGGCTTTAAGCACGCCGCCGTGCAATAATGGACTACTTATGTCATACGTATCGTATACTAATTTATAGCTCGTGTGCTAGCAATTAAATCATGGTTTTCTTTGTAAAAATGGACTAGGTACTTACGTTACAGAAAAGCGTGACTTAATTGCGGGTTTTGGTCACACAGTGCTGTAAAGTAAAATAATAAATTTGAAACAGTAATAATTTTGTAAGTGGAGTACCTACTTACAAAATGATTATTGTTTCAAATTTATTATTTTTTACCTATGTACCATCTGGGACTCAAAGCCACAACCGTAACGTAACCAACCACGTGAAACAGTCTTTAAACAAACGTTCCCAAGTTTTAAACAAACAAAAACCCTT
Organism: Amphipoea oculea; assembly: GCA_945859645.1. Lineage (NCBI taxonomy): Eukaryota > Metazoa > Arthropoda > Insecta > Lepidoptera > Noctuidae > Amphipoea > Amphipoea oculea. The sequence goes on along the minus strand of OX243865.1, from coordinate 16,015,929 downwards.
TCATCCAAATTGAAAGCCGAATGTCGGCGACTTCAAAACTTCGATGTAGTTCAAGTGAGATGAATAAAATTTTCAAGTTTCGAAGTCGGTTCTCTCTGGTGCGGTACGGGTATGTTGAATAAACATAGGAAAGTAATAAAGAGGTAGAACTGTGGTTTGGAAGTATGTTGGTACTTTGGTTCGTTCATTCGATTGAATGAAGCAAAATGTAGACTTGACACAATACTTTTGTGCGAAATTAAGTTTTTCTGCGTTCATACGACCTACTGCATACGGAAAAGAAATCGGTATTATTTTGCCCTTCTACCTATCTAGCTAGGTTTTAAAGGACTTTTTCTCAAGACATTATATCAAAAAATCTGACCTAGATTTTTTGATATAATGTCTTGAGAAGATCTCAAGAAAAACTATACTCTATTATTATAGGCAAACAACAAGAAAATCAAGATCTTTAAGTATTCTGTTATTTTCTTGAAATGCCGTTTAGTGTTCTATAAAATTGTTCTAAAAAACCAACTCATTTCTCAAAACCAATCATTTTGTAACATTTAACTTTGGTTTTTACTGACCCTGTCAGGCGGTCCACTGTACACCCACCAACTCGCACTAGACAAGCGCGGTGCGGTGGGTTAATTTGTCTAAACCCCTACACTCTCATGAGAGAGTAGGAAGGCCTTTGCCCTGCAGTGGGACGTCACGGGCTAATAATAATAAAGGTGGTTTTAATTACTGAAACGTAATCCATCATAGTCAACAACTGTCAGCAACCAAAACATTTTTTATGAATTATTAATGAACATGCAATCCTTAATTATTATCCAATGAATCACCAATCATCAGATAATTAAGTATAAATATTAATAATAATATTCTAATCAATTATTTGATTCATATGGATGGACTACTGAATAATTTAATTATAATATTAGAGCCGAGTTTTAGCTAAAATTATATCATGATTAATTTATTCTCACCGCATTGAAACTGGATTTGATAATGATTGAGTATTTATGTTAGATTGATAATACTAGAAACTAGCTGCGCCCCGCGGTTTCACCCGCGTAAATGTCGATCCCGTGGGAATATCGGAATAAAAAGTAGCCTATATGTTAATCCAGGGTGTCAACTACATCCGTACAAATTTTATCAAAATTGGTCCAGCCGTTTGAGCGTGAAGAAGCAACAAACATATAAACACACACACACATACCCACTCACAAACTTTCGCCTTAAGCTGTAGGTAGGTATAACATGACGTAATTGATAGGTAAAAAAATACGCATCGCCATTAAATTTTCTGACCATATAGTGTCGCCAACAGAAAGGAAATAAATGTCAAAAAGACAAAACGATAAAAAAATCTTAAAACTTATTTTATAACTACTAGCGATCTGCCCCAGCTTTGCACGGTTTTATGACTTGAAAAAACATCGAGATTTCATTATTTTATATAAGTTTAATAAACACATAAACCTTCTGGAATAAATTTTTTAAATCATGCTGAAAACCGCATCAAAATCCGTTCTACGCAACGGATTTTGGAAAAACAACGCGGTCACACAGACAGACACAAGAAACGATTTTTTTCGATTTATTGTGAGAATAAGATAAAATCATATATCCTATCCTATAGAGATTTGCAGAGAGGTCCACCTTATAGCTTTAATGTTTATGGGCTGATCATCGTGAGGTCATTGGATTAGACCGAAACCATTGTATATACCCAATTAGGTCGATTAGAATATAATAAGCATAGAAAAACCTGGTTATACCTAACTCAAATCTGAATAAATATGTGACGGCTCCCACACTGAACTGCTTCAAGAATCGACTGGATGCATAAAATATTGGCCCAATCAGCAATTAGTAAAAAATCCGCAACTGATGCAATATTTGATAAACACGTATCAGCTAATTAGCTGCTAGTGTATCTAGCTAAATAATGATAAATAATAATTTTCCACAAACGATGGGACACTTAATAACATGTCCTTCGTGTCCTGTCAGCTGCACGTTACAGGAACTGATAGAAGCCAGTGATGGCGCCAAACACGTTGCAGAATTCTGGGCCGAGTCCATTTAGATTGCCATCGACACGCTAACAAGAAGATGATAAATCCATACTATACTATATACTATCCATACTAATATTATAAATTCGAAAGTAACTGTCTGTCTGTATGTTACCTTTTCACGCCTAAACCGCTAAACCGATTTAGATGAAATTTGGTATAGAGATAGTTTGAGTCCCGGGAAAGGACATAGGATACTTTTTATCCTGATATTCCCACGGGATCGAGACTTATGCGGGTGAAACCGCAAGGCGCAGCTAGTAGTAAATAAATCTATTAACACTCCCAACCTTTTGAAACTTTATTATTTACCGATCAAACTGCCACACGCACTCACCGAAATACCACAATCACATGATTACCTACTACCACCTAATTCTATTATATCGCCGCCATAACGATCAACAGACAACAGCTCATCACCTCCCTTTCGCCCTCTCCTTCAAGTAATAACCAACAAGCTCACAAGGGCCGCTTATCACCAAATTACAACAGATACCTCGGCTCGTATAAAGAAAATAATTTACGCCGCAAATCCTTTGCGTGTGGTCCAAAGGAAAGATGAAGCGTTTGCAATGAATACATGCGTAGTTTTCTGAAAGGCAGCTTAACTGTATTATAGTAGGGGCTGATATTAATAATTTATTTTAAAAAAAAAACTGAATAAGGTCGCCGCAACTAGGAGCCCAAAAGTCTGACAACCAGTCTTGCCAGAGAGTTGTATTAAGAACCCAGAAAATATGTTGTGGAGGCCATAAAGGCCGTCGCTCCATGCAAAATATTAGTATTCAGCTGCATTCGGTTAGACTGATCGCTGACCCCAAACATAATTGGAAAAAGGCTAGGCAGATGATAATGAATTAGGAACCAATCCGGAGACTTGGGAGTTGCGTTATACCTAATCGTTGTGATTGACTTTATAGCAGGGGCCAAAATAATGTCAAAGGCAATGCCTGGTAATATACGGGATACCCCTATCCTGTATATTACCAGCCAATGCTGGCATCATCATACGTCTGCTTGGCAAAGACCTCCGCCCACAAGATTTCTCCAGATATTTCAGCCCAGAACTATGATGACCATTGCTTGTTGGCTTTGTCCAGCTCATGGAGGCCATATGGTTAATGGTAATCACGTTCTATACATAAGAAAATACTGTTTTATATACTCGTATACGTATTTTAAATCATCATAATGTCGTGGATAAGTTATTTCGTATGACATTTTCGTTACATCCTATAACTTGAACCATCAACCCAAGATAGTATATTCATAGACCTAATCTAGCCCCATCACGTCACTGACGCATTAATACTACGGCCCTCAAGAGCAACATAACTAAAGGTACAACAAAAATGGCTGACCATTCACTTTATATGAAATGTGAGTCGTGTGAGTCGAATAAAATGGAATAACTTGAGAGTTTGGGGTGGCGCTGCTTGACAAGAAAAGTGTGAAAACTCAGTACATTTTGAACCTAGTTCCATATTGTGCCGCATGAATAGATTTGGTGGTTTTGTATCTCTTAATGTGTGTTTGAAATTACATAACATCACGCCTATTTTCCATGAAAAGTTCTGCAGAGGTGTACCTATACCTACTAAAATTTTCCCAGTTACATATTAAGTTTAAGTCCTCTTTAATAGGGACCCGGGGGGGTTATCCGTTGCTATCAACCTGGCACGAATCCAGACTCCGGGCTGCTGCTGAGAAATTCCTGAAGGAGTAACCTTTTACGACTTTGCCTTACCTGGGAATCAGTTTATTATCTGAACAGTGACTGATGATTTGAAGAAGTTAAAAGAAGTTACGTACAGACGCCAACACCTTAAGCTACCCGAAACTGTCAAATTTTCCCAATCAACCTTGAACCTTATAATGTTGCGATAAACTTGCAAATCTATTAAAGAAATTTGACAGAGTAGCTTGATGTGCTGGCGTCTGTACACACTGGTGCTGAAATCTAAATTAAAAAAAAAATCATAAAATTGATAAACTTGAACCTCCTACGTGCTACCATAATCCCTTCAACTGACAAATGGATTGTTAGTTAGCTCGATAAATTAAATGAACCTTGAATCGCTATATGGTAAGGCAGTTTTAAAGAGTGCACAATCAATAGGTGCTCATCTATTGTGTTATTCTCCTAGATGTATTAAAAATGTTGCCCTTCTTTATATCGACACGCGGTAGCGACCGGTTGGTAGGTAGGACCAGTTGCTGAGCTGAATTTCGGTGTTTCATGCCGAAACCTTCGAAGAATACTAAACCGCGGGGCGCAGCTAGTAAGCAAATAAAAGCAAATGCCGTAAAAAACACAGCACACATTAATGATGAAGGTGGTTTTCCTCATACATAAGCAAGTGTCAACAATCAGGTCAGTGTAACACAAGCCCACACAGGTTAAATTAATTGTTATTGCCTATTGTTGTTGTAAATTAACGTAAACCATGCATATTCAGATTTTTAAGGCTGTTGCTTCATTTGTTTATTTGTGACGTCATGTCAAGGGTAATTATTGCAATGGTAAGCAACTTCCCCTTTCTACAGTTTACTTTCTTCTATTTATTTCTTTTTTATGTATAAAATATATCCCGAATGTGGGTGGCTCAGTGGTGACAGCTGCGACTTACGAGTAGGTCTTTACTTTGTGTAAATTATTTCATCACCACTGCTCTCAAAACGGTGAAGGAAAACATCGTGAGGAAACCGGCATGTCCTAGAACCAAAAAATTCAAAGTCATGTGACATCTACTAACCCGCACTGGGCCCGCATGGTGGATTACGGCCCACTACCTCTCACAGAGGCCTGCTTTTGTATAATATTATCCATTGCTTCATGTTTAAAAAAATTCGTCTGCTCGATAACGTAAATAAAGCAATGAATTTTATTGAACTGTCAGAATGAATGGCATGGATGTTGTCAGTGTGTGACGCAATCACCCTACTGGACTACCTGTCAAACGACAGATGATTTTCTCGTTGACCAGTTGAGTGTATTGGTCAGACTCCCATGCTCAGTTGTTTCTAAGACGATGAAGTCATTGCTCTAGTGACAGCTGTTCTTTGTAGTTCCCCACACCTAAAAGATGAAACCTATAATTTGATTCATGTTTCAAAATTACTACAATGTAAACAAGTTCACTACACTTCAGACTTATGTGCCCCATCGTAGTAAGGGAACCAAACTAGTTGACATTCTATTACGATAGATTACTTGGCACGGAGTCAAACCCGCAGCCGTTCATTGACAAACGTAATTGACGCAAGTGACCCATTCAGCAGTTTTTGTAAACATTACGGAAAACATCCCACGATTTGTAAATAGTTTTAAAAATACTAAGCGAATGTTTTGCCCTTGTAATCTATTTGTTTAAAATAGTACCTACGTCATCATTTCTTTTTGACATCTGTGAGTGTGAATGAAGATTTCTATAAGATTAAATGATAACCAAAGAAACGATTGATGGGACCGTTTGACAGATGATATGGAAAAATCCCCGTGTTCCTTATATCCCTACTGATATATCTCCACTGGTAGGGATACTCAGCTGTTCCCTACATTTTGACGAGTTATACGAACATAAATGTAGGGAACAGCTGATTTTTTTTCCGTGATTTCTGGTTTGGTGCCATAGTAAAAGTGGTTCATAATGATGAGTACAATGACCTCTTACGAGGTTGTTGGTATTTTTCCAATAACCCTGTATAGGTTTCATGCGCGACCGCGATTTTGAAAAAAAAAAAAACAAATGGCGCGATAGTAGCTACTCGTATATGCCATAAAAATCTTCAATCCCCTTTCACGCAAACGAAGTCACGGACAGAAACTAGTATTGGATAAAATAATAGGTCTAGAAGTTCTCTATTCCTGGATTCCATGTGTCGATATAAATAAAGTAGGTAATCTAGTTGACAATCCGTTATAGTAGATTGCTTGGCTCTGTTTCAAATCTACTCTCAATGAGATAAGCAATTGGCAGCATGTGTATATTATATAGTGGGTGCTACCTCAACGAAATATTTCTTCACTGAACGTTGCGGGGGATATTTTTTATAGTGTTGTGTTCTGGATCTGTTTATAATGACGCAAAGAATGGCGTCACGCTGCTATACTGAAAATGAATGAAAGAAATGAGTTGTTTGAAGAAATCAGGGATGTGTTTTGAAAAACATAACATTTTAACAATGCTTAGAACATTCCGTGCCTTTTTTCATAATCATTCTTTATTTAAGTATTCAACAACTTATTTAATTTTATCTTTTTTATTAGTGTTAAATCATTGTACTTCTATAAGTTTCTACAAACACACACGTATTAGATGATTTCGGCGTTTCCTATCTGACTACTATGAGAAGACTAGTCTCTTTTAAAGTCCAGACCTAATCTTGGTCAGATCATGTGAAGATGAAGACTATGATTGGTGTCCGAAATGGTATTTTGAGGAAAGAACCACACAGATTGAATGGACCTGTCCAGTCAGTGCATTATCTTTTTCTCCAGTTGCTGTTTTCTGGAAGCAACTGATCAAGCTCTTGGTTTGTTAATCTCACTCAAAACATTAGTTACTTGGCACTTTTCATTTGCATCACGGGTCAAATTCATGTCTCCCACAGAAGTCAAACAAAAAGAACGAACAATCGAAGCCGTATACGATAGGTCAGTGCGTAAACTACAAATAAATAAACCTAATATGTTCGACAGACTGCTAGACAAATGACTTGGCACTGGTTCAAACCCATTCATCCAGATACTGATTGACATTAAGACCTACCTCAACAACAAAGTATTTAGGAGATAGAAAAACAAATGAAACTCGTTTATGCTCTGTTATTATGTCACTTTGTATTTATAACGCTACTGGAGCGTACAAAAGGAATGAATGAAGATTTAGGCTGAATTTTAGGCAAATGTTTTTGATGTACGAAAAGTATTTGGTCTGAGGCGAGATAAGCTAAAAGCGTACTTATAAATGTTCTGCGACATCCATACTAATATCACACTAATAATATAAAGGCGAAAGTTTGTGAGGGGGTGTGTGTGTGTGTGTGTGTTTATATGTTTGTTACTTCTTCACACCTAAACCACTGAACAGATTTAGATGAAATTTGGGATAGAGATAGTTTGAGTCCCGGAAAAGGACATAGGATAGTTTTTATCCCGATATTCTCACGGGATCGACATTTACGGGGGTGAAACCGCAGGGCGCAGCTAGTAATATTATAAATGCGAAAGTGTGTCTGTCTGTTACCTCTTCACGCTTAAACCGCTAAACCGATTTAGATGAAATTTGGTATAGAGATAGTTTGAATCCCGGGAAAGGACATAGAATAGTTTTTATCCCAATATTCCCACGGGATCTAAACTTATGCGGTGGAAACTGCGGGGCGCAGCTAATTAAGAATAATATTAAAGATTTCCCTTTCTGTACTAAAATCCCGTTGAAACACAAACTTGTGATTATTTTATTTATATAGATCTTTTAAGTAGTTATAGCTACCGAATTCAGAAATTCAACATGGTTTCAACAGGCCTTAAAAAGTAGTAACTTAGTTTGATTTTCTTTACATCTAAACAAATAAAATTGAAGTGTCTATTTGTTATGTGCAAATAACAGCTTTTTACTATATGAAAGTAAATACGGTAGGTACTGTAGAGGTCGGCTCTAAAGCAAGGCTGGCTGGAAAGCCACACCTCTACAAGACTCGATGGTTATATTTGTATTAAGTTCCTTTCGAACATTCAAGCAGATGTCATATGGGAGTCGTAGGTTTGACGTATAGAAAATAAGTCGTGAATTATTATAATATGAAGAAAGATTCTTAAAATACAATCCTAACAAGTATAAAAACTATTTTGATTTGATCCCGACGTCGCCGAACTGCGACAGTACCTACTTATAACAAAATAAAACACTTTTTTAAAGTTTTGTCTCTGTCTGTCTGTTTGTTCCGACTAATCTCCGAAACGACTGGACTGATTTCGACGGGACTTTCGCTGCTAGATAGCTGATGTTATAAGGCGTAACGTTGAGGTTGTTGTATTTGTTTTTTAATTAGGATTCCGAGCTATTTGTTTTCCGACAAGCACACGAAACGAAATCGCGGGCACAGCTAGTCGTGAAATAAAACTCACCCGGATTGAATTAAACGCAACCTGTTTTTTTTCATGTTTTTAGACCAGGGCTCTGAACCGGTTTAAAAAGAGCGGTTAATTTCGATTAAATACCGGTAAATATATCGTTCCTTCATTAACCGGTTAAACAAGTGAACTGTTCTTATGTAACCCAAAAGATAAAGGTTACCGGTTACAACGCTCAAACGGTTTTGACACCCAAATTAACCGGTTAATTCCGTAAGGGAACTATATTTTCTATCACCAAAATTTATATTTGTCATCAAGTTGTATCACCTAATAAATAGATCTATCGCCACGAAATATTTGTATCACCTAATAAATAGATCTATCGCCACGAAATATTTTCGTTCTCAGATAGCGGGGCTCCGTCGACATAGGATGCAAGAACGAGCGAAGGGCACCCCGAGGTTCGGTTTGGTTAGGTTACTTTAAACCCTTTACACAGAAATAGGGGCCCCGCGAAGCGGGGCTCCGTCGACATAGGATGCAAGAGCGAGCGAAGGGCACGCCGAGGTTCGGTTTGGTTAGGTCACTTGCATTGTTTGGTGACTACATTTTGGTGACAGATCTACTATTTGGAGGACAAACCCTATTATTTAAGAAACACAAAACTAATTAAATTGGTGATAGCTTAAATGATACCCATTCCGTAATTCGTAATTTTTTTTCGTCTACTTTTTTAACGCTTCCAACAAGTTCTAGTGACAATGAATTGACATCGCAACGTCCAGACCGTGCCCGCGAGAGTGGCGGGGGCCGGGGGGGGTTCAAACTTGGTTTTAACCGGTTAATTTTCACTATCAAAACCAAAATTCATGAAAAACCGGTTTGCCACATAAACCGGTAAAAACCGGTAAAGTGCAACCTTTAACCTAAATCTATTTCGGTTTGGGGTCAATGACCATAACCGGTTAAGAATTTCAACCGGTTTCCGAGCCTTGTTTTAGACATTTCAAACTGTGAAAGTTCAATCGTAATTTCCTTTAGTATCAGAATTAATTTCAAACACCAACAAGTCCACCAATCCAAACATCCGTGTGAATACCAACAAAAAAGAAATGAATCTAGTTGACAAACCGTAATGCAGATTACTTGGCGCGAGTTCAAACGCGGTTCATTGAGACAAGTAATTGAGTCGCTCAATGAAGTGTTGTGTTTGTCAACAAACTATTTAGGTGTGATAACACTGTGATAGCTGGGGAGAGGGGATTTTGTTTACTTTCAAACAGTTATTCTTACCTAGGGGTGTCAAGTCAACCCATCGTCAGGGTTGTGGTTGTCAGAAAAGCAGCTTCATGTAAAATACTAGTATTTAGCTGCTTCTGGTTAGACTGGAAGCCAACCCTAACATAGCTGGAAAAAAGCTAGGCAGATGGTGAAATGTATATAGAAGTTTGCCACCACTAAAAATATAATTTTGGGATGCATGATGAAGCCTCCTCGTGTAGCGCAGTTTGTTCCGCCAGTTACTCAACTGAACCGAGCGCTCGGCGCATCCTGGACAGTCACACCCAACACTTTATCTGACTGGCCAATTCTTCCATTGCGGTGGTAGGGCTAACGCCCGCCTGGTTTGTGATTACCCTCCCACCGGAGTCCTTTAGGCTACGTACGCACTAACAGATGACTAGCTTAGCGCCTAGACCCTAGTGAATTAACATCCCAAGTAGCAAACAAGAATAGTGATTAAATCTTACATGTCTATACTTTGTCTAAAGTTGGATTTAGCTAAATCAAAAAGGATTTCGTTAAGTCTTTTCTTTCTTTAATACTAAATCGTTTTAAACAACCGCTACTTAAGTAAATTAGGAATAGGTAGGTACCATAAACCAAGGTAAGTATTCTCAAGACTAGTTTGTATTAAGTATGCCTACAGTTAAAACTAAAAATATTTTTTTACTATACTCAGAATATTTGAAAGCTCACTTAAAACGCAATTTAATAATTGAAGTTCCTTTTTAGACAAACAAAGAAGAAATTGATTTTGTAGATAAAATTAAGATAATTGTAATGCCAATTTCTAGAAACTGATTTTCCTGAGTATATTTTTATTCCTTTTTGACTAAAATTAGTAAGTTTAGAGTAAAAATACATTTAACGGGACGTTCTCTTCAAATAGAACCAAGTATAAATATGGATAAAGTGGAAAAATTAAAAAGATTTGTTAGCTTTCGTCGGCGTGTTATAAAATATAAAAAATTAAACATAACCAATGTGCCGAGTCGAGATTATCAAATAAGCAGAACAGAAGTTATTAATTAATTATTTTCCTGAGTTTGGGTGGCCTCTAAAGAAATGGGGATTGGATGGTTTAAGTGATTTAAGCAATATGTCTGTCGCAGGAAAATGAGGATATCAGGGATTTCACGAACTCCCTAGGGATATCACGAAATCCCGGTAGATGTCGACTATTCTTGTTTATTACGTCTTCTTACTAAAAGTATCTAGTGATATGACAAAATACCAATTTATCGTCAGTGATATGTCGTTTCACTAAACTAAATCTAGTAAAATGTCAGAAAAGCGGATACTGCCGAATAAAAATCGAGCCATGCATTAGCTGGAAGAATTTCTACATTTGTACCTACTTCTACAACGTAACTGTGAAATATCAAAGTTCCAGTGCAAAACCAAAAGATGTATTTGCAAGAAGCTAAATATCTTGTGTAATTCAAGGTGCCACAAATCACTGCCTTGTTTAAATAAATAACAAGATTTTTCATTTTCCATCAGGAGTCGTTGTCTTAATTGTTGAGCCTCGCATACTTTTAGAAGTCTATTTAATTTTTTTAATACTTACATTTATTTTTTTGTACCTAATGAACGAATCCACATAGGTAATAGAAAAGGTATAATACCTGATATCATTGTCAGGTTATTGTTTAGTTGATTAAAACTTTATTTTCTAATAAAAATGCACCAGTTAATTTGTAATTTTGTTTTTATGTTTAGTTGATTAAAACTTTATTTTCTAAAAAAATGCACCAGTTAATTTGTAATTTTGTTTTATTACTTTATTCATCAACAGTATTCTTCATTTCACTACATTTAGTTTAGTGAAATGGCATATCTGTGAATATTAGTATTTTGTCATATCACTAGATACTTTTAGTAAAAAGACGTAATAAACAAGAATATTCGACATCTACCGGGATTTCGTGATATCCCTAGGGATTTTGTGAGATCCCTGGTATCCTCATTTCCCTGCGACATATCAATTAGTAAGCTACTTAGCGCTGAATTTGAATCCTTGTGTTCTGTTATGCTTCGTCGAATGCAAACATTAGGAGGTACCTACCTATATTAATTTAATCATATTCTTTCGACTATCTTACATAAACCTGAATCCACCACAAAATAAACAAGAACCACACAAGAACAATAAATGACAAGTTAAGAAAACATTAAGACGTAATCAGGTTTTAACTAAATCAAACTATACAATCACTTAATACCAAACTAATTAAATAGTACTTCACCAATACTGTTTTTAGTATAGGTTAAGTATAATATCTCTTAACTAGCACTACTTCAAGTGTCACTTGTCTTAACTTTGTCTGAACTAGCCTTACAAAATCAGTATTGTCTACAATCTTACTTCGTTAAGAAAAATAAGATTTAACGCCATTTTGCACTATAAGTGAAAAAAATATACCTAAAACATTTTCCGACAATACTTCATCAAAAACCAGAGTAGATTGAACTTACATTTTTGTCATAGTCATTCTAACTACATTAATAACTTACACATTTATAAAAAATGTAGTACTTTGCACTAAATGCCACAAAATTTTTAATTTGCAATATTATTATACCAAATTTTTTTGTTTGTTTTCTAGTATTTTAAAAGCCCGTCTGTTTTATAGCACTATCTATAGATTTTACACGAGAAATGATCATGCGTTTTAAATTTCCAATGCATTCAACGACATAAGAAAGCCTTTACAGACATAAAAAAATGTTGTTTAATCGCCATTTTCATAAGTCTTAAAATACTGTAAAAGTTCACCATATTTTCTAAAATAATATTACTTAAAGCACTTTAAAGCAAAATAAGTTTTTATTTATACTTCACTAAGACAAGATCGAATATCTGCAATTCAAAATTGATAGTTTTAATTAGGTATTGTAGATATCTTTAAGTCTTTTTCTTTATCTTAAGTCAACCTAAAAGATATCTTGAAGACAGTGATTAAGAGTTCTGCAAAACCATATTCTTAAGTAGGGTTAAAGTTTATCTAAACAGTAGTATTAACTCTTTCTTAACAAGTTCTTAAATGCTGTGCCCACTTTTACATAACTGACTCTTGGAGTGTATCTAGAAGATATTGAGGGACATAATACATACATAATCTATTCTTGACAATCCCACTGCCCCTTCTTACATGACTTCTCAAATTCAATATTTATGCTCTGCCCATACTAAAAATCTTCGTTCAACCAACAATCGCCTTCTACGATGTCCTTCTCACCGTTCTGGTTTCATTCATTCTTCTTTCTTTGTCCAGGCGGTCTTTCTATGGAATGCGCTCCCTCTGAACATCAGGACGGCAACCAGTCGGTTATCTTTTAAAGTGAAGGCACGTGAACATATTCGGCAGAAGTTGGCCGTAACATCCCAGCGCTGATTTGCTGGATTCGTTTTCTCCTCTACCGATCATTTTTCCCCTGAGAGTTCATTTGGTTTATATGTATGTATGTATGTATCTGTGTATATATTGTATTTTATATTCATTTCCTAGCTAGTTCTCCTGTATGTTGCGCCTGCCATGTTTTGTCTCTGCATCACCCTAAGGTTGACTGGTAGAAAATGCCTCAGGCATTAAGTCCGCCTTTGTACAGTATTATTTTTTTTTACTTGTGCATAAAGTTTTAATAAAAATTAAATAAATAATAGTTTTAGCCAAGACAACAGCTGGAATTCGTCTACTTGTCTTCAGGATATCTACAATAACTTTTTAAGACATTTGTTTGCTACTTGGGATCTTTGCGATACAAGCTAGGCGACTCGCGAAGTGCGGCCGGTAGCGAAGATTCTAGGACGCTTGTTTCACTTCGCTTCTCGCCAGGTGACTCGCTAGGCTCTAGCCGCTAAGCAGCAGCAGCAGTAGTAGCGTCAATGTAAACGTGGCCTTACAGTTTTGAATCGCCTTACGTCATAGATCACAAAAATAGAAAACCGCAGACTAGACACATTACCACACAATGTATGTCCGCTACGTCTAGAATACTACCTACACCTAAATTGACGTACACACTCGTCAGCTGACCGGACGCAATGATAAAATTCAAATTAATTATAATAACAGAGTCATTTATAGGACGTAGTGAATCTTAATGTTGTTCCCGTTGACTTCGCATGCGCAGTTAGGTCGATAGGACAAAGACTTCTCCTTGATATGTACCATCGCGGACACTGGCGGTGGACCACTTTTCAACCTTATTACCAAGGGCATAAGGGTGAAAAGTAGACGACCGCCATTGTCCGCGGCTGTGCCTACATATTTGGAGCATGGAAAACAAATTGAAATAACAAAACTTGTTTTCTGTAAGACTGCTTATTTGGCGCAGTGGTTAAAATGACTGGCGTCTGCACTACACTTCGCAAGTACGCTTCCTGCTTTTCGTAGTACAGACGCCAGCACATCAAGTTACTACAATCTGTCAAATTTCTTTAATAGATTTTCAACTTTATCGCTAAAGCATAAGGTTCAAAGTTGATTGGGAAAATTTGACAGTTTCGGGTAGCTTGATGTGCTGGCATCTGTACCTCATCATCATTCTCTGGCCCATATGTCAATGTATTTGGGGTCAGCGGAACATGTTTTCTTCTTCCATACTTGTCTTTTAGTCGACATCTCGGTAGTCACCCTCTTTCTTGTCATATCGTCTTACAAGCAGTCCATCCATCTAATCGCAATAATACGCGTAACATTCTGCGCTCCTACTACACAATTGTTTGACTTCCATATCGAATACATCATAATCAGTCTATAATGTTCCCACTGCTGGGACACAGGCCTCCTCTCTTAGAGAGGGAGTGGGAATCCACCACGCGGGCCCAGTGCGAATTCCTAGATGTCACATGTATTCGAATTTTTAGTTCTAGGACATGCCGGTTTCCTCACAATGCTTTTCTTCATCGTTTTGAGAGCAGTGGTGATGAAATCATTTACACAAAGTAGCGCCTGTGTGGGTTCGAACCTACGACCTATAAGTCGTCAGTCGCGGTCGATACCACTGGGCCACAACTGCCCTCTAGAAAGCTTGCTTGCTATAAAAAATGCTTCATGTCAAAGCTATATTCATTATTTACTTAACAATGTAGTTATCAGTGACGAAATGAAATGGTTATGTATGTAAAGTTGTTTAATTTGTTTTACAAGCCTCTTTGATTTAACTTCATACATATTCATTGGTTCACAGACTTTGTACGAAGAGATTAACGATGTTAGGTTAAGTTTTCACATGGGGGAACCCCCACAGCGGGGGGAACCCCCACAGCGCATACTTCCTCGTAGTTTCCCCCGGGCAACGCCGTGTCTGACCACCGTAACGGAGTGGCAGACCGGCGGCTAAAGTGCGCTGTGATTCGCAGACATTGATGCGGTCGTCTGCGAACATGACGAAACAAAAAACCGTGCGTGACGCCTCAGGGCGTTTTACTTCGAATCGCTCCTCCCAGGGCGATTCAAACGGCCCTTCTCAGGGCCAATCCAACGGCCCTTCTCAGGGCCACGCCGGCGACGCTTTGGCGTCGGAAGCTGACCGCGCACCGTCTGCGGCCAGCCTGTTTAGTAGGCCAGACGAGTTGTCGGACTCCGACAACTCCAACATGGACACGTCGGCGGCCGAAAACGACCGCCTCAAACGGAAGAGGGCCTACCTAAGGCCCGGGTCTGAGGGCTCCTCGGAGTCGGCCGAAAGAAGGGCTAAGAAGAAGTCGAAGTCTAAAAAGGCTTCGACTTCTACCCACGATGTGGGCTTGGTGGACGCTGAGCGCCAGCTAAACCTGGCGAAAAGGGTGCAGCTCCAACAAGACCTGGAAGAGAGGGTCGCTGCGAAGGAGCGCCAGGCGCAAATCGCCCGGTCGAGGGCTGGCTATGGTGCATCGATTGTGCTATACGCCGACCACTCCCTGGCGGACCTGGAGCGCATGGCGCAGGAGGACAAGGAGGAGGTCTTAGAGGTCGCCTCAAAGTCCTCCAACTTGAAGGGGACCTTCCAGAAGGCCCTCAAATGCCGGGCCACCAGTCTGCACGGCATTGTGTTGGAGCTGGTGAGTCGGACGGCCACGGACGAGACGCGGCAGCTGCAGGCGAAGGTGGATCGCCTGCAGGCGGAGGTCAGCCAGCTACACCAGAAGCTGGCTGAGGCCACGGCCCGGCCTGCCCAACCTGCCCCGGGTCCGGTGGTAGGAGGCTCCTCCTCCCCTTCCAACCTTGAGGATATAATCCGAAAGGTTGTCATGGAGGAGAGGGCCTTCACCAGAGCCTGCTTTGCAGGCATCGAGGACCGGCTCTTGCCGGAAAGGCGGCTCCGCCCGCCGCTAGCGGCGGAAAAGATGCCACCCCCGCGGGAGCCGGAACCTGCGCCTCTAGCAGGCCCGACATCGGACGCGCAGCCACAGGCCCCGAAGCCCTCCAAAGGCAAGGGCAAGGGCAAGGGCAAGGGCAAGGGCAAGGGGACCAAGGTGGCTTCTCAAACCGCCACCACAAGTGCGGAGGGAGCGTCTGGGTCGTCTGCCACTCCAGCAGCTCCCCAGAACTCGCAGGAGGAAGACGCCCTTCTTCCCTCCACCACCCCGTCCAACCAGTCGTGGACGGAAGTGGTCAAGAGAGGAAAAGGGAAGGGAGGGAATAAGTCGGCCCCCAAGCCAGCTGCGACTGTTCCTGCAGCCAAAAGGGCTCCAGCCGGCGGGAGGAAGCTAGTTCCTCCCAAAACCGCGGCTGTCGTGGTGACCATCACCTCGGAGGCCGTGGAGCGAGGCGAGACGTATGAGTCCGTCCTACGACGGGCTCGTACCAATGCTGATCCCTCCCAGCTGGGGATCGGCAATATCACGTGCCGTCGAACCGTAACCGGGGCTCGAATTTTCGAGTTCTCGGGGGAACAGCGCGGCACAAATGCGGACCTCTTCGCAACAAAGTTGCAAGAGGTCATTGCGGATGCGGCAACGGTCGTCAGACCTGTTAAGACCGCAGCCTTGGAGGTGGCCGATCTGGATGATTCGGTCACCAAGGAGGATGTGGTGGCGGCAGTCGCGGCGGCTGGAGGCTGCGACGCTGGCGCGGTAAAAGGTGGAGCCATCAGGCTCGGCCGCCGTGGCATGGGCATCATCCGCGTCGAGTGCCCAGTCGCCGCGGCTGGGGCTGCCCTTGCTACGACCAAGGGACGGCTGCTTGTGGGACTTAGCTCGGCAGTGGTCCGGCCACTTGAAGACCAGCCTATGCGCTGCTTCAAGTGCCTCGCGTTCGGCCACGCCCGAGCCACGTGTCCCTCCAAATTCGACTGGGGAGACACGTGCTACAAATGCGGGCAAGAGGGACACAAGAGTGCCACCTGCCGCGCCACCACGCCACACTGCACGGCGTGTGCCGCCAGTGGCCGCCCCGCGGCCCACAGGATGACGGGCAGGAGCTGTAAGCCCCCTGTGAGGAAGGGCATAGTGCCAGCGCAGGTTCGCCCTGTTGCAACCGCCGCCGTTGTAGCGGTAGCTGAGGAGGGGGGTGCGATGTCGGAATAATGGTTTCCGACTACCGCATCCTCCAGGCGAACATCAACCACTGCAGAGCGGCCCAGAACCTGGTAGTGCAGGTCATGGCCGAGTGGTTGGTGAACGTAGCGGTGGTCGCCGAGCCCTACTCGATCCCCGGCAGCTGGCTGGGCGACGAGGACGACTTGGTGGCACTTGCGGCGCGGTCTTCCACAGACTCCCCTCCCCTCTCGCTATTAGAGAGGGGACGTGGATACGTGGCCGCCGCGTGGGGAGACTTAGCCCTTGTGGGCGTATATTTCTCCCCAAACCGCCCTCTTCAGGACTTTGAGAACTATCTCGGAGTCCTGGCCGCCGTGGTCGGCAGGGCGGCGCCGCGTCAGGTCTCCGTACTGGGAGACCTGAATGCCAAGTCGGTGACCTGGGGCAACCCGGCCACCGACGCACGCGGGCGGGCGGTTGAGATGTGGGCAGCCTCCTCTGGACTCTCCCTCTTGAACAGAGGAAGCGTCCAGACATGCGTGCGGCGACGGGGCGGCTCAATAGTGGACGTCACTTTCGCCACCCCTGCGTTAGCCGCGCGGGTGTTGAACTGGCGGGTGGACCTGGTGGAGACTATGTCGGACCACCGCTACGTGCGGTTCGACATCTCCAACAGTGGCCCCGGAGAGATGCGGCCCCCCTCCGGGCGACCACCGTTCCCGAGGTGGGCTCTTACCCGCCTGGACAGGGAGGCAGCGAGCGAGGCGGCGTTCATCCAGGACTGGCTTTCGCCGCCTGCCGCCGGCCTGGATGTGGACACCATGGCGAAGCAACTGAGGGAGTCTCTGACCGAGGTATGCAACTCTAGCATGCCTCGGTCTCGCCGACCGCTACCCAAACGCGCCGTGTACTGGTGGTCGGGGGAGCTGGCGGGGCTTCGAGCAGCGTGTGTGGAGGCAAGGAGGGAATACACGCGGAGCCGGCGGCGGCGTCGACGGGACTTGGACGACGAGGACCACCTCTATGAGGTTTACATGGAGGCAAAAATGGTCCTCGATCGGGCCATCGCCACCGCCAGAGACACGGCGAGAGCCGAGCTGCTGGAGGGTCTCGACAACGACCCCTACGGAAGACCATATAAGGTGGCGCGCAACAAATTGCGCCCCTATGGTCCCCCGGTTGCCGAGACCCTGGAGCCCTCATTTCTCGATGGGGTGGTTCAGTCCCTGTTCCCGTGCAGGGACAACTTCACCCCGCCAGTGATGGACCCACCGCGGGGGATAGCTGCTCAGCTAGACGAGGAACAAGAGGAGGCCCCTCCTGTCACGGAGTCGGAACTTAGCGCGGCAATTTCCCATATCCGCGCCAAGAAGACAGCTCCAGGCCCCGACGGGGTTCCCGCAAGAGTGGTGGCGATCGCTGCCACTCAAATGGAGGAGAGGTTTCGGGACCTCTTCAGCGCATGCCTTGCGTCAGGGAGGTTCCCGAAACCATGGAAGGAGGGGCAGTTGTGCCTTCTTCGCAAGGAGGGCCGCCCGGCAGACTCCCCCTCGGCGTACCGGCCCATCGTTCTGCTCGATGAGGTCGGCAAAATGTTCGAGGGGATAATCGCTGCTCGCCTAAAGGGCCATCTGCGGGATATCGGGCCGGACTTGTCGGACGCTCAGTTCGGTTTTCGGGCTGAGCGTTCCACCGTGGACGCGCTGGCCTGCCTTAAGGGCCAGGTGAAGGAGGCGATGGAAGCGGGGGATGGATTGTTGGCTGTGTCATTCGACATAGCCAATGCCTTCAACTCCGTTCCCCACTCCACCATCCTAGAGGCGCTCCGATTTCACGGAGTGCCTCGATACATGCGCGGTCTGCTGGCCAGCTACCTGGAGGATCGGGCGATCCTTCTGGTAAATAGGACTGGCCAAGTCCGGCGGTACGCCGTCGAAGCCGGCGTTCCACAGGGGTCAGTCATAGGACCTCTCCTCTGGAACGTCGGCTATGATTGGCTCCTGCGGGGAACTCTCCTCCGAGGCACGAGTGTCGTGTGCTACGCGGATGACACTCTCCTCACCGCCCGAGGGGAGAGTTTCAGGGAGGCGGCCAACTTGGCCTCGGCGGGCGGATCCTTGGTCGCAGGGCGGATCCGCCGCCTAGGTTTAACGGTGGCGTTGCACAAAACCGAGGCCGTGTTCTTCCACGGACCTCGGCAGCGCGCCCCCCCACCTGACGCCCATATCTTCGTGGACGGCGTCAAAATTGAGGTTAAGGCCCAGATGAAGTACCTGGGTCTTGTAATTGACAGCAGGTGGCGCTTTGGTCCGCATTTTAGCGGGCTGTCGACGCGCCTGTTGAAGACCGCGGGCGCGCTGTCGTGGCTGCTTCCCAACTTGGGGGGGCCCAGCGCACGATGCCGGCAACTTTACGCCGGCATCCTGAAGAGTATGGCCCTCTACGGAGCCTCTATCTGGGAGGACTCCCTCCATAGGAGGGAGAACGCTGCCGCCTTGCGGGCACCCCAAAGGGCCATAGCCCAGCGGGTGGCGCGGGCCTACCGCACGGTGGGCTTCGCGGCAGCATGTGCTCTGGCGGGCACCCCTCCTTGGGAACTCGAGGCGTGGGTGCTCGCCAGAGTATATGAATGGACGGCGGGGCGGAGGGCGAGAGGAGAACGCCCAGCCCAGGAAGAGCGGGACGCCGTCCGGCGGGAGGCGAGAGACGCCATCGTCGTCCATTGGACGGGGGACCTCGCCACCGCAGCCTTCGGCCGCCGAACCCTCGACGCGATTGGGCCAGTACTGCGAGACTGGCTCGAGCGGTCGCATGGATTCCTCTCCTTCCGGCTGGTGCAGGTGCTGTCCGGACACGGTTGTTTCGGATCGTACCTGCACCGAATCGGACGGGAGGAGACGCCGTCGTGCCACGACTGTGGCGCGGCGGGGGACACGGCGCAGCACACCCTCGAGGTGTGCCCGTCGTGGTCCGAGCCGCGCCGCAGTCTCATCGCGGTGATCGGACCGGACCTATCACTCCCCGGCTTGGTTAACGCCATGCTGAGGGATGAGAGGTCCTGGGCGGCAGTCGCCTCGTTCTGCGAACACGTCATGTCCCAGAAGGAGGCGGCGGAGCGCGCGCGGGAGGAAGATCCTCACGCGGCGTTGCTCCGAAGGCGGAGGAGGGGTCGAAGAAGACGTCAGTTTGACAGTCATCTCCGACTCCTCCCAGATGGAGGCCAACAGGCAACTGGTGCGGGGGCACCTTTGCCTGTATTGCACAGGCCCCCATCAGTGTTGGACGGGAATGGCCAGGTGCTCCCGGCTATTCCCGTAGTCCCCCAGCATGGGGGGCATGCGGGGCCCGCCAGGTAGGCGGGCATGCGCCGGGAGGGTTGTGGAAGTAAAGGCTGAGCCGGTTTCCCATGGCCCTCCCATCACGGCGATGTGGGGACACCGCTGAGTTTTAGTGGGTATACTGTCGGTGTGTAATTCCGACAGGAGTCCCACATACCCCGTCTCGTCCCCCACGAGCGGGGATGCGTAACGCATTTCTCAGCGAAAAAAAAAAAAAAAAAAAAAAAAAAAAAAAAAAAAAAAAAAGTTTTCACATTGTTTAATTGTTGCTTTGAATATCTTATGGTACTTTGTAATTGTAAAATAAAATGAGAACGTAAAACTGTTTAAGTAGGTATGCTTCTTATTTTACATTTTATAATTTCAGCTTGTTTTTATCGCAATGCAAATGCAACGTCATTATAGGTCTAGGGAAATTAGAGGTATTTTTGACTGATTGAGACTGAGATCAGACTGTGAACGTTCTTATAAAACACGGTCGCCGGTTGCGAGTAGGTACTCCGTGCCTGACCAGAAAAAGTACAAGTTTAGATTTAACTAGAAAGGTGTCTAAAAATAAATAAACAGTAGAATGATTTCTTCTAACTCCAAAACACTTACGTACTTTTATAATTAAACATATTGACCAGCTGTTGTAATTTTCCTCCTTCGTTTGTTTTAGTCAAATGACGTTAATATACAGGGTGACTGGAAATTAGTGGCGGAGCCGTTAAGGGGAGGTAGTCTAGGGTTATTCCGACAGATATCACTATGAGACCTACCGTCCTTACTTAACCCTTTCCAAGATATTCCTACTTTTTGTTTAGCAGTTTTTGCATAAAATAATGACAGTAGCGGAAATTTTACAATTAATATTACTTATTTAGAATATCTTTGTTGCAAAACAAAAAAAAGTAGGCCAAAATCACTTTTTTTTAGGATTTATTACTATCTCTTTAAGTAGGAATATCTTGGAAAGGGTTAAGTAAGGACGGTAGGTCTCATAGTGATATCTGTCGGAAAAACCCTAGACTACCTCCCCTTAACGGCTCCGCCACTAATTTCCAGTCACCCTGTATATGTAGGTATGTAGGTGGATAAAGAATGTTGACCTTGACAGTACAACCTTACATAGACAATGAATTAATATAACTGGAATAATAAAAAATACAGTCTAAAAAACATAGTGCTAAAATGTTGTACTGCGTATGTGGGCAATGTTTTAATTAGACTGTGAATCAAACCGTTGTGTAACATTATGGCTTGAAAACATCCATTGCTGTAAACCTAACGACCTTTTATAATGCAGAGTGCACTAAGGGAAAAAAATTACAAATAAATCACAAATCATCGCAATTTAATTATGAAATCGTGACCAAATTCGCAGATTAACAAGCTAAATGCTTGTAGTGGAAAATTGGCGTAATCCCGGTAGAAATAGCTACCGCTGCGCCGCCTATAGCCATTTGCAATACGAAAGGGTTTTAAAAAGCTTAGGACGTTTTAGTTGGGTTTAAAAACAAAGCATTACGTTCGAACCGCAACACAGCAATCTGCTGCGTAGTAATAGTATTTCCTCGAGCTTTTTCTAACTAGCATAACCATAATCAGCCTATTACGTTCCCACTGCTGGGACACGGGCCTCGTCTTTCTGAAAAGGAGTGGGTCGTAATTCATCACGCGGGCCCAGTGCGGGTTGGGTGTCACATGTCTTCGAATTTTCGGTTCTAGGACATCGTTTTTGGTTTTGTAACTAACTTTAATTTTAATATTTCTAGTAATTGAGGAATTAAATCAAAAGAAAGATGTTAGAAACTGCCCACAATAATAACAAAAATTAATAACTTCCGCTTTTTTTTTGTACTTATATTTGACTATTTTTTTTTTTTTATGTAACACGTTCAGACACAATGTAAATTGTTATTGAATAAATGAAATGAATGAAAAATGAGTTATTTAACTACGAGTAAACAAACATCCCTAATTACACAACAGATTATATTTTATTTACGACTACAGAAGCCGTATAATATTACGCTCCGGTGTGACGCGTAGTCGTTCGTCCTTGAGACGCTCCGCACAACGAACTTCGCGATTAATATACCCTTACATAGACTGAGTCTACTTTTAGTGCTAAAAATGTTTTATTATAAGAAAAAGTTGCTTAATTGTGTGTAAAGGTCGTACAGGTCAGTTTTTAGGTCAAGTTTCAGACAAATTGTCTGGGATTCAAAGAAATAAATGTACATTCTATGTGAGAAACATTAATCATTTTTTATTGTGCTTGGTTAAGTATCTCGTTAAGTTACTCTTTCGTTATTCACTTAACCTCTGAAGAAAAGTCTTTTTAATTTAATCCGTTGTCAAATCTCAAACTGATCAGAAACTGGGAAGTTATTGAGAGACGCATGCTCTTATTTGTATATTTAGATAAGAAAAGAAATGAACACCTTGCTTAACTTTTCGCGGGCTACGTAGCGCATCCCCCGCAAAATTGAAATTTTCTTATACGTAATTTTTCCTTTTGATTGATATTTCGGCATGAAAAAGTCATTCAATATAATTATATGAACTTAGAGGATTTAATGATTATGATTCTGTAACACCACATTTGTTGCTGTCGTAAATCATATTTTAATCAACATATAACTTGACACTGAACGGCAAATTGCAAAAAACGTAAGAGAATTTGAAATTCGCGGATTACCATAAACTTACCTAACCCTAACCCTTTGGGGGGGGATTAATAAATAAGTGCTCAGTTCTCCCGCTCTGGGCGGAGCGGCAGGGCTTATCAGACTTTTACTGACTAAAACCCTCTCGTGTTCCTTCAGTTGCCTGTGCCAGGGGCCGCGATATCTCTTTCGAACAACCCGCGACCCTGGCAGTAGCGCATCCCCCTTATAGCAAAAACAAATAATTCCTATACCCTTTCCCTTCCATCCTTTCTTCAAAAATATTTGGTAGGTATCCCCAGAAAATAAAGAAAGTATAATTCCATATAAATATTAAAACAGCATCATGCTCGCCACATGACTAGAACAATACATAAATAAATGTATGTCCTTTTCTTCTACATTCCTGGACAAAAAGTCGCGAGACCTCATCGAACTGTAAACAACTTAGGTACTTTATCTCACCTTTGTACTGCTTAAGGGGGAATGGGGGATGGGAGCCTCCCCAACACATCAAAGATTGAAGATTCTAAGGTACTGGGGTAAGGAAACGTCGCGTTGGAAGATGAGCGAGAAATGAGCTAGGTTGTAGCTGATGTACGAGTACGTTTACATAGATAGACCAAAACATTATCCTAGCCTTTTCCCAACTTTGTTGGGATCGGCTTCCAGTCTAACCGAATGCAGCTGAATACCAGTATTTTACATGGAGCGACTGCCTATCTGACCTCCACAACCCAGTTACTGGGTAATATTATGATACCCCTTGGAAGATTGGTTGTAAGACTTTTGGGCTTCTGACTGTGTAACGACTGTCAAAGATCCATGAATGACAGCCAGGACGTGCTTTCCGAGGCACGGAGGGGTCTCGGTATGTAAAGATGGTCACCCATCCACAGACCAACCGCGGCAAGCGTACTTAACCTAAAACAAAGGGTGCAAAAAAATCGACTGCGAAACTTCCACTTCTTCCCCACTGCTCAACTAGATTGCTCAACTATAACCTACTGCTCAACTGCTCTTGAGGCACTGGCCACTAACGAGCCCTCACGGCGGCGGGAGATGCTTAGTTTCGTTTAAAGACTAGTTCAAGAATAATTGGGTTTTCAATTTAAAGTCAATGACTGGTAGGCAGGTATAATGACGTGTTGACGATTTTCATGCCATTATGAGGAAGAGAACAGCGTCAGTAATGGGTAGGTTGTGCGGGAGTTCCAACAGCATCCTAAAAACATTAATAGTGGACAGTCCCTTTATATGGCACTGGGTACGGAGACAGGTGTCAGCGTGTGTTGTGTTACATTTAAGATTTCTTACTTGTAGTAGCGGCGAACTATTGTGCTTGGTCTTTCGGAGTTTGTATCAACGTCATTTTTAGTCGTTTTAGTTTCTAAAAGTTTACTAACCTAGTTTTTATTTTTAAGTCATTGTCACCCGTGTAAATGTCGATCCCGTGGGAATATCGAGACAAAAAGTAGCCTATATCTTAATCCAGGGTGTCAGCTACCTCCATACAAAATTATATCAAAATTGGTCCAGCTGTTTGAGCGTGAAGAAGTAACAAACATATAAACATACAGATACACTCACAAACTTTCGCCTTTATAATATTAGTGTGATTATTAAAGGCATCTTAGGGTTGAAATATTTTTCTACTAAGTCCCGTTAGCTAGCTTCCTATATTGTCATTCACAATTATGGTCTAGATAACTTCCAGATACCAGCACAGGAAATACAGTAAAGTCTTGTTGCCTATATAATAAGACAGTTAACGCGAACATACCCATTTCCTATCTTAACACAATACCCTAAGTAACCACAACGAAGAAACTTATAAAGCTTCGGAGTACAGAATCCATAAAAGGTATCTTATTTTATCGCTACCGTTAAAACTATCATTGTTTCCATCAGTTCCAATTATATCCAAATCGGGCTAGAAGATGATGATACGACCAATTTATAGACCAATTTTAAAACAGTAGTTGGGCTGTTGACCGTACAGCTTAGGTCCTTTTGCACTTTGGTGCCTAAGTGCATTGAGTACATAGCTCGTAAAGTTTTGACGAGATAGGAAGATAGGCTTCAAGTTGGGGACAAACTGTTTCGGTATAGGCACCAACTTTATTGGGCAAGGTGATCTTGGTTAAGTGACAGGGTACTGTTACGCCATTGTTGGCAAAATTAAGTAAATAGATGGGCCTAAGGGCAGTGGTGGCATAGTGGTAACGGCCGCGACTTACGGGTCGTAGTTCGTAGGTTCGAACCTTGACAGGCGCTTTAGTTTGTGTAAATCATTTCATCAACGCGCACTGGACCCTTTTTTCTTCTCGTGTTGGAAATTCTCATGAACATCCTCTATCGTGGAGGTGACAGGAGGACTCTAACCGGCAAAAACCACCGCGGTGTTCCACCTCTACCTATGGCCGGGGGTGCGGGATTCGCATAAGCATTCACCGCTCCCCCGACAAAGTTTTAGCATGCCTAGCGAATGTAGAGTATATCTTCGTTGATTTTCATCATCTGCTTTATTACAAGACGCTTTCTTCTCCATAGCTTATGATGGTGACTTTCCTTTGACAACGGAAAATATAATAATATTTGGATTACGAAGAATAATCATTAAACACGTACAAAAGAGGGGCCCGTGGCTAAATAATAACAGCCGCACAGGTCGATCGATCAGGTTAAGCTACGCTTGCCGCGGTTGGTCTGTGGATGGGTGACCATCTTTACATACCGAGACACCTCCGTGCCTCGGAAAGCACGTTAAGCGGTTGGTCCCGGCTGTCATTCGTGGATCTTTGACAGTCGTTACAGGTAGTCAGAAGCCTGAAAGTCTGATAACCAGTCTTACCAAGGGGTATCGTATTACCCAGTAACTGGGTTGTGGAGGTCAGATAGGCAGTCGCTCCATGTAAAATACTGGTATTCAGCTGCATCCGGTTAGACTGGAAGCCGACCCCAACATAGTTGGGAAAAGGCTAGGCAGATGATGACGTACAAAAGAAAATATCTTATGACCTCTACTGCTATTATGTGACTAACTTCAGGAGACATTTTACGATGACATCTTGACGACGGTCAGCCGCTAAATGGGAGCCATATTTCTCCGCCTGAATAAGTCCCGAAAACTAGCTTATCCCGTCTCGCAGTGTGACCTAACCTTTCCCCAGAACATTTACATGAAAATAGAAGCGTCGTTTGACCCTTTTTCGTTCTACCTATTTATTTTATTTATCCCCTTCTGTCTTGTCAATTTACTTGTGAATGTTTCAGGCCGACTCTAGTTTGCACAGTGAATATTTATAAGGTAAAACGGAAAGAAATTCTGACCTCCGAAAATGGTCTAATTTTTTCCGGATTAAGCGAGGAATTATTCTCGTGGTGCTTGAATGAGAACTATTTGTATGGTGAATAGCGTATTTTTGTATTGGCCGGCCATTGATGCCGTCAATACAAAAATACGGTTTTTACGGCTGTTTTATTTTATTGATGCTGTTTTATCAGAGGGTAAATACGTTAAATTGGAGTTAATTGGCGAGAGTTGGGATTACGGTCGATTATATTATTACCCGACTGCGCCAGAAGGAGGGTTATTTTTTTTCAATTTACAATGTCGGCTGTGCCTAAAATTGAGTTTATTCTATTAATTAGAAAAAAAAAACTTCTTTTATTTTCTCTTTTTTTTCTTGTCTTCTCTTGGATACATAACATGGATACATAATTCAATGAATCAACTCAGCCTATCGCAGTCCACCGATGGACATAGGCCTCTCCCAGGCTGCGCCACCATATCCTGTCCCAGCCACCTTCTTAAGAGCGTCGGTCCAACTGGCCGGGGGGCGTCCTACACTACACTTGTTGGTACGCGGTCTCCATTCCAGGACTCGTTGTCTCCACTGGCCATCAGTCCTGCAACAAACATGGCCAGCCCACTGTCATTTCAGCTTGCTTATTCTGCAAGCTATGTCGGTAACTCCAGTTCTTTTCCGGATAACTTAATTTCTGATTGTATCCTTCAAAGAAACTGCTACTACAATTGACATCATAACTACCACTAAATATCATAAGTAGATTATGTCCGTCTATTTTGGCGTACAGTAGTAGGTGTATATGTATGCCTATGACGTAATTCTTAATTACACTGATTTGATTGACAACCCATATTGATTAACGTAATGAGGTTTATTGAAGGGTAATATTATTAGGGTATCAATAGATATTGAAGGGTATTTCAATAACATATATGGATTAATTTACTGGGGTGAGAGTCCGGGCATAATCAGCCTATAATGTTCCCACTGCTGGGACACAGGCCTGAGGAGACCTGTGTCCTTCGAGAAGGAGTGGGCTGTTATTTACCTCGCGGATCCAGTGTGGGTTGGTAGATGTTACATGTCTTCGAATGTTTTGGGTCTAGGACAGGGTTTCCTCATGATGTATTCCTTCATCGTTTTGAGAACAGTGGTGATGTAATTTTTTGCACAAAGTAAAGTGCTTGCCTGAGTTCGAACCCACGACTTACAACTCGAAAGTCGAGGCTGTTAAAACTAGGCCACCACTGAGCCAGGGCTCTTAACAATAAACGGTGTTGACTGAAATTCTCTAGACATTATCATTGGACACAGTAATCATTATCATCATTTGTCTACCCCTTCTGTGTTCTATGTTATGGGTTTGGTTTCCGCACTTAGTCCTTCAAATGGACCATTGTGCGAGAGTCATGGCGGCCGTCGGTATGTTGTCTACCCCTTTCCCGTATATGTAATTTACATAGAGCGACTGCCTATCTGACCTCCAAGACTCAGGTAATGGTTAACGCGATACTCATTGTTAAGACTGGTTGTCAGACTGCCAAAAGTCTGACAACATCATTATTGCAGTTGCAGTCCGAGTGCAATTTAAATGTCGTTTCTTGTTTATTTGCTGGTTATAAAGATGTATCAAAAAAACTTTTTTACAAAAAAAAAACCGACTTCAAAAAAAACACTACAAAGTGATAAATAACTTTAATTTCGGAAGTCGGTGTCGTTGATTCCGCATTTTCGTTTTTTGACACCGACTTCCGAAATTAAAGTTATTTATCACTTTGTAGTGTTTTTTTTGAAGTCGGTTTTTTTTTTGTAAAAAAGTTTTTATTTTTCACTTTTTAGTTGTACCTACCCCACAAAAAAGTAAACAAAAAGATCGTTAATGTAGACAATGTAGATAAATTTTTAGATTTTTGTTGATTTTTCAAAAACCGCTTGTCCGATTTCGATAAAATTTTCATGGGACCATTTGGAAAGTATACCCTTTCCAACAAAAAAAGAATTTTTCAAATCGGTAGGCAAACGACGGAGTTATGCGCGAACAAACATAAAAAAAAAAAAAAAAAAAAAAAATATACAAACATTCGAATTGAGAACCTCCTCCTTTTTTAGAAGTCGGTTAAAAACAATCGCGTTGACCAGCTCCAGGACTCTGAAAAATACTTAGAAATGTACCCAATATGTGGCGGGTGACCGCCTGCGACTGAGCATTTCACAGTCGATTTTAGTTACCGACCGCATGCTGCCTGTCGCCGCACGACAAAAGTCGAAACCTACTCTACTTTGTAATTTACTATTCTAGTCACCTGCGGCCTAGCTGATTTGCCATTAAGGGCCTTATCACACTAGCGGTTTGCGAGCGGCTGCGGGGCAGGGCGGGCGCGCAGCGAATGCGTCGCGAACACGCCCCGGCTGCACAGCGAAGACGTCGCGGACATGTGGCAAATTCGCAACTTTTTCGTCTTGTGTTTTTAGCAAGTTAACGACGTACAATACACTCAGTAACAATAGCGTCCACACACACACGCACAGTAACATTCGCGGCGATCTCGTTGCGCGTCCGCAACGAATTCGCTGCGCATGCGACGCGTGTTCGTTACGCGCCCGCTCCGCTTTGAGGACACTCGCAATCCGCTAGTATGATAAGGCCCTAAGACGGTCGATTTTCACCGTGCGGCGGAAATTGTGCGGCTATAGTCACCTGTGTAAAGCCCGCATCAACGTTGGCACGTTTCAGGTGACTTAAGAATTTATAATACGTACAATTTGGTAGCTATGTACCTTTTACTATAGGTACAAATATGTTTGGTAACAAACTGTATTGTATATAGAACATCCTGAATCCGTATTTCATAACAAGAACGGGATATTAGGTAAACATATTATTGAAAATATCATATAATTTTCAACAAACATCTGTTACGTACAATGTGTTGACATTGTATAGAATATATAAGCTTCAAGCTTCTGATAACTTAGTTGGTTGGCTCGAAGCCTTATTTATAAGGCATCCGCAGGATACCCTGATGGTTAAACAGCCTACAACCTCCTAAGCTGACCTTTTTTTATTTTATTTTTTTTTCGCGCTGGAAATCCTCATGGATTTCCTCTATCGTAAGGGTGACAGAGGGGCATGCCGGACTCTTACCGGCTAAAACCACCGCGGTGTTCCACCTTTACCTATGGCCGGGGGTGCGGGATTCGCATAAGCATTCACCGCTCCCCTCCTAAGCTGACCCGTGACATAATAACCTGTCACACAGAAAAAATATATATGATCAGAGCTCTGAAGGCCAATTTTCGTAGTTAAAAACGTTAAAATCTGAATAGTCGCAATCACATCTCAGCGACAATCCATGTCAAAACTGTAGGGAAATTAGAGGTATCATTGACAGATTGATACTTAGATCAGACTGTGATCGTTCTTAAAATTGCCCTTCTGATATTTTCATTATAATACTGCTTAGACAAAACAAATGACACTTCAAAATGTTAAGGTGAATTCAATAAGCCTACACTATTAGCGATTTTAAAGTACCCATACCACTGTGACTAACTTTGCTGCCTAATCTACCACGACAAGAGCTATCCGCAAGACTCGACACGAAACAAGAAGTCGAAGTTTCCAGCATATACTTAGGTGAATACTCGAAGTAACTTAGTATTGTTTGACCTCGACTAACCCACACGAAGAACCCAATTCTAATGTTCTCTTTTTCACTTCTGTTGACATATGAGCCCATTTGTCTGATACAAATGGACGAATATATATCATGGCAAATACAACCTTATGCATGGCAACTCTTTGACACAGACGAAACCGTAAATCATGAACTTTGTACACATTAAAGCATCATATTATAGTCCATTTTTATTATTTCCAGATCAGTCCAGTATTGTACACAAAACAGTTGAAGTTCTAGCCATCTGTACGCTAAGTTGGCGAATGATTAATGTGTGTTGCCAACTTCCATGTAAAATATGTACCATACAAAACACGTGCGATGCCTCGGTACAGCTTGAACGAGTCTGTAGTGTGGCCCAAGTGTTGGCGTGTAACTTGGGTTAGTTTTTGGACGTCTGTATTTTTTTTTTCGAAGCATTAGCGGGAATTATTAGCTCAGGTGACGTCTGTCTAATTACTCTAATTAACTGTGCTTGACTTGGAGTGGACTGTCGTCTACCACGAGGACCCAGTGCGGGTTGTTAGATGTCACATTCATTCGAATTTTCGGTTCTAGAAAGTGGGATCCAACGAAAATAAATCTGCCGATTTCCTCACGATGTTTTCCTTCACCGTTTCGAGAGCAGTGGTGATGAAATAATTTACACAGAGTAAAGTGCCCGCCTTGGTTCGAACCTACGACCTACAACTCGTAAGTCGCGGCCGTTTCCACAGGACCACTACCGATCTGAGTGAATATTGAGATGACGACTTAGGGATGATTTATATTAGACCGGGCCTTGCCCGAGGCGTGCCATGTACGTGACCCGAACGGGGCACGGGTTTGAAACGTTACATTCATTTTGTATGAAGCAGTTTATATTACATAATGCATGATTCGTGGCTCGTGGCCCGGACGGGACGATGAAGAATGATAAGATTGGTAGTATCGATAGTGCCATCCACGAAGACGCGCCCCACTCTTCTTACTAATCGCTAGTGGTTATCGCTAGTTAATTCCGCTAGTGTTTTAGTTTTTTGATACCTACACACTAATTACCCACTCTTACCTATCCTACGGGCACGTCTTCCCTACCATTACCGCACCCCCCGGTATATTCCTTGATATGCAATGGTCGCTGTAGCACCATGCAAAATGAGGCTACAGGAGCTAGTGCCAATCTTGGGGTTCATTCGATTAATCGAGTTTGGTTTAACCATGTTGAGACCGGTGCAATTCATTCATTTATTCGCACACTAAGTACACACTAATAAGTAATTAAGTGTGTATCGACAAAACTAAAATTCTAGCGGAATGTTGCACACTTGTACTGTAAGCGATTAGGAAGAAGAGCGGGGCGCGTCTTCGTGGATAGCGCTGTCTTTACCTAGTACTCGCGCTCACTGGCACCTTAAACCAATGCTTAATAAAACATGGAACAACATTTGCTAGGTCGTTACGTCAAAACAAAGCGACTTATGAGGAATATGAAGTCATATCGTGATAGCGTCAAAACTTTACTTAATATTTACTCATGATTAAAGTTCTTATTGTAATAATAAGTAAGTACCTATAAACAGAGTGGTGGTAGGAACGCCGACGCGCTCCCTGTTACCATGGATTCCGTACAGACGCCAGCACATCAAGCTACCCGAAACTGTAAAATTTTCCCAATCAACTTTGAACCTTACGCTTTAGCGATGAAGTTGAAAATCTATTAAATAAATTTAACAGATTGTAGTAGCTTGATGTGCTGGCGTCTGTACATGATTCTGAAACCCGCTGCATTGAAAAATTTCGACACTTATTTAAAAAAAAATAGTTGTTCCATACATATTGGCATGACATATGGCACTGAAACGTGGTCGCTCACAATGGGCCTTATTAGAAGGCTGAAAACCACCCAAAGGCCAATGGGGAGGGCTATGCTTGGAGTTTCTCTGCATGATCGAATCAGAAATGAGGAGATCCGCAGGAGAACCAAGGTAACCGACATAGCCCGAAGAATTGCCAAACTTAAGTGGCAGTGGGCAGGTCACATTGCTCGCAGAACAGATGGCCGATGGGGCCGATGGGGCCGAAAGGTCTAGAATCATGTACTGATTTCATGGTTATAGTTTGACGTCGACGTACCTGCCACCCTGTTCATTATATGTATAGTTTTGATATTTGACTAAATATTTATTCGTCAATTTTCGTTGTTACACTTGCCACTGTTTGTATCTGTATCACCCAAAGGTTGACAGATAGAAAATGCCTATGGCAATAAGTCCGCCTCTGTGCATTTGTGTGTTTAAAGGTAATTTTAAATTTATGTATCTTTACACATAAATAAATATCTTTTGCATTTTGGAAACAATCTTCTCTGAGTAGGTACACATATTTGAATTTTTCCAAACATGAAAATCTTGTGTATCAATAGAAAACATAGCCCCTGATCTGATATTGATAGGGTGGAAGCTCAGCATTTAAACAGTACTCCAAAAAAGTTCCAAACATAACCAGATATTGGTTCCCATCTTCACTTACAGTGCGGCTGAGAGAATGCGTTCTTGACACCTAGAAAGAAAAGAAAAGAAAGAAAGAAAGCAGAAAAAGAACAAAAAAAACATAACACCACCTGTCAATTTCATACAAACGAATACGTGTTTTGCGAATTTGATCTTTATTAGCTACCAGAATTGGCGCACTGACAGGTGTCAGGAACACATTATCTCGACGTCCGGACTGTAGGCCATTTTTTCCAAAACATTTATGGTCCAACACATAAAACCAGCTAGAGGACTGCTAATCTATGTATAGAACGTCTTTCCACTTAACAAAACCGTTTAACCAGTCTACATTTAACATCTAGCACCATGTTTTACAACTGCGCAGGCGCCATTCTTAATGCCCCGTGAAATCAGAAATCGACGTTTGTAGAGTAATGTGCTGCCAATCAAAGTGTAGGGTAATTATTAAGGGACTGGGAGCTGGGGTTTTAATGAAAGAAAGAAAGAAAGAAAATACATTTATTTAGCACATACCCAAAGACACACAATACTCCAGATACATACATCAAATAAAAACAAAAAGTAAATATTAAATAAAAAAAGTATAAAGTCCGATATAAAAAATAAATAAAAAATAATGAGTACGTACCAATGTTAACTTATAAATGGTCATTTTTTAGAAACAACGACAGGTTTACCATATAACTATACAAAAGGATACTTATTTACAATTAAAATAATATACATAATCAGCCTATAATATTCCTACTGCTGCGACACAGGCCTCCTCTCTGTGAGAGGGAGTGGGCCGTAATCCACCACGCGGGCCCAGTGCGGGTTGGTAGACCTCACATGTCTTCGAAAATTATTATTATTATTATTATTATAAGCCTGTATTGTCCCACTGCAGGGCAAAGGCCTCCCTTCCCTCTTTCCACGTTTCCCGGTCTACCGCGATTGTGGGCCAATCCTTTAAGAAAGAGTCCAGCTCATCCCGCCATCTCTTTCTGGGCCTGCCGCGCAGTCGTTTCCTGCCATTTGGGATCCACTGAGTGGTGACTTTTGCGTATTGCTGCTCCGACATGCGACAGATATGGCCAGCCCAGTTCCACTTTAATCCAGCAGCTGTGCGGCCGGCGTCCGCTATTTGTGTTTTGGAACGAAGTATGGAGTTCTTAATGCGGTCGGTCAGTTTGACACCTAGTATACTTCGTTCCATAGCCCGTTGGCAGACTCCAAGTGCGGACTTTTGACGCTTTGTAAGAGACCATGTTTGCGCTCCGTAGGTGAGGGTGGGAAGAATGCACATGTCCATGAGCTTTCGCTTTAGTGAAAGCGGGAGAGGTCCTTTCATAAGATGTTTCATCGACCAGGCATTTTCTGTGCGGCGAGCGATTTCTTTGTCCTGTCTCGCCTGGAAGGAAAATAATATATATAAATAATATGCTACTTGCATGTCATTTATAACAATTAATATCTAATTAATAACAAAATAGTAAAGAAAGTAAAACACATAGACAATGAATATTTTTCAATATTTATAAAAACATAAAATCGAAAATGTTGCGATTTTCCGCTACTTTATTGTCAACCAACTGGACGACCACTACTCATCCAACGGCTATATGCTGGCGGGTACCTACTAGGCAAATCGGGTACCCAAAAAGTGTCATTTTCGACTCAGAAGCCCGTCGAATGGTTGTGAATAGTTATGCAGGTAACAATCTTAAATCACATGGCAGTCCAATGGCAATTAGTGCTTTGTCTGATACGAATATTTATTTTAAACACCATAATTTTTAACACATACTCAGTAAGTTGGTAGCACAGACAAAGTCAATTAAACTGCACAATACGTCATGCAGTTCATCAACCCCGACAAGCGACATACCGACATCGAGCGCGCATCGCTCTATTAGAATTATAATAATCATATCGTGATCCGCCGCCAATAACGCGCATTATCACGTTATAATTGGCCATTCGGGGCGCGCGTGTGTCACGAATCATATTTCTTTATTTAAAAATTTATTATATTTCTGTTATTGTTAACGTGCATCGTGTTTCGTGAATCCATACTAATCCATCTTTACTTATTATAAATTCGAAAGTAATTCTGTCTGTCTGTCTGTATGTTACCTTTTCACGCCTAAACCGCTGAACCGATTTAGATGAAATATGGTATAGAGATAGCTTGAGTTCCGGGAAAGGACATAGGATACTGTTTATCCCGATAATCCCACGGGATCGAGACTTATGCGGGTGAAACCGCGGGGCGCAGCTAGTCATACATAAACGTAACATCACGCATGTATTCCCCGAAGGGTTAAGCAGAGGTGTACTAATTGTACACCCACATTTCGCCTGTGTTATTGAGGTCGAGCCTATTGCCATCAACTTACAAATACCTAGTGGAAAATTTGTCCCGACCTGGGAATCAAACCCAGCACTTCAAGTTCAACAGTAGTAGCTTGCGACCACTAGACCGCAAGACAGGTGTGCTATACGTACAGCTCTGTCTAATTCTTCCGGGACAGAAGGCGTGAATAATTTACTTCTATAGACCGCGCGGAACTAGTTGGCCGCGCCTTGGGTATGTGAGCGGTGGGACGGAGGGGCGGGAGCGCATTGCTCAATACGTGCGATGCGAACCGCCGCCTCATCCCTGTCCCCACGTAAGCAGCCAACTAGTTCCGCGCGGACTATGGTATGTCGATTTTCCATGCTGAACCTCAAATTATGTATGTTCATTTTGTCATTTTTCAATATTCATGATATTTTCAATATTGTGTATATTCCTACGCCGTCCAATGTCCATAATCCTTTCGAGTCGATTTATAGAATTTTCCAAAAACAATATGATTCTCCAAATACATTCCTCTACGCAATATTTGTATGAAGTATTATATCTATTTAAACTATATCATAATAGCATGTTTCTAAAGACTTATTTATTGAGCTTCACACTTCACATCTCAAATGATTAGCAAGTGTGAGTAAGAAGGCTTGCACATTGTACAGTGGTTAGTTTCCAGAGTTCAGAAGTTTCGCTTGACTTATTTCGTGTTTGAGCAGTGGTGGCCCAGTGGTAACGGCCGCGACTTACGACTTGGGATGCAGATTCGACACAATCTAAAGCAGTTGTCAGCAACTGCTTTACATTGTGTAAATTGTTATCATAACCACTCCTCGTCCTCGTTTCGAAAACGGTGAAAGAAAACAAACATCGTGAGGAAATCGGCATGTCCTAGAATCAATAATTCGATGACAAGTGACATCTACCAACCCGCACTGAGCCCGCTCCATCGCACAGAGAGGAGGTCTGTGTCCCAGCAGTGGGAACAATATATAGGCTGATTATGCATTTTGCGTTATATTCAAATGGAAAAAGATTTGAAGAAAGCACCCAGAAAATTACGCAACAATCATGTCAAATCTCAAGCTCTCAACTTTCGGGATCAAAACAGGGGCGAAGGTTGTCACAAAATAAGTCGAAAAATGTATGCGAAAAGTTAAAGAGAGTTTTAAAATTATGTCATGTGCAAAAAGGAAACCAAAATGATAAAGCCCTTTCGCCACTGTCCTAATGTAAGAAAGACGTTGTTTGAAGATATGATAGGATAAAATACTTTATTATAATTGCCACGAAGGTACGCTCGAATGACGTTGACAGGGAGGCGCTGTCGGTAAACATTTGTGCAATCGTTTTGCGAAATGTAGTGAAAAAACAAGATGGCGTTAGTTCCGATTTTGGTTTAACAAAAGATCCATGTACCTACCTATATTTTGGAACGCTGAAATTCACAAACACATTATGAGATATTTAGAACATTTTAATTTTGTTGACGAAGTAAATGTTTGGTATTTTTAATATCTTTTAAATAGATTGACACTCTATGTGACAGTTGGACTTATATAAGTCCCAATGTAAGAAATACATTATTTACATTACACACTACATTATTTTTGATAGACCACTGTAAAACAAATGAAAGTCCACTAACCCCGACCGTCCAACGAACCATTGTACAAGCATCCTAAACCCATATGTTTAGTAAATCAATGTGTACTATTTATAGCAATTGGGAGTGGAAAAACAAGCGACGGGCGGCACGTGCGCACGGAAATAGAATTCATCAGAAATAAGTAGGTACTTCACTATTATAGTAGGTGTTTGATCATAACTATATGTAAATGACTTTGAAGACCTTGAATTTATTGTTGGTGAAATAGATTAAATGGCTTTATAATGTCTTTAATGGCGTTTCAGAAAAAAATATAGGCCTCTCTGTTTTTTGTGGCAACGGGCCGGCCATATAAGTCATAGAAACGATGCCTGTTGAAGTAGACGTATTCTTGAGTGCACGCAGCGAATAGGGACACGTAAAGTCGGACTCCCTCAGGCTGGATGGAGCGACGACCTTCGCAGGGTGGTGGGTAGCAGCTGGATGAGAGTTGGCGACCGTCGAGTTAAATGGCGTATGATTGGAGAGACATCTCACGTCCAGCGGTGTACTGATAGATATAAGATGATGATCATGGTTGTTGATACACTGGGTACATGGTACATTGAATTTTACAACGCAAAAACGGTACTTATCTTAATCACTGTAAAGGCGAACTGGTTGAGTATTGCATGAAGAAAATTAGGTCCAAAAGATAAAAATGTCGATACTCATTCTACGCAATCTATTGAAATGGGTCAGTTTGGACAAATCAGAAAGTATTAGAGATTCAAAACTTCAGATTTATCAGAATGACCCATATCAACAGATCACTCTGTATTTATACCTTGCTTTTTTAAAGCCACGAGAAAAAAAGGGGATCGTATAATTTTCGGTGGAGCCTTTCATCTATCTATCTATACAAATCAATCGGCTTAAGTATTTGCTGGTGAAAAGCTTTTTTTACGGAAAAGTAATTGTTTGCGTCTAAATGATGTTTAGTTTGTATTATTCGATCGTTTACTATTTATTTCCTAATTTATGGTTATAGGCATTTAATTGTGTACGAACCTTTTTTGTTTTCGTTTTTATTGTTAGTGTTTCACACTGGAAACTTGTAAATGGCCTTCAATTTCGTATTGTTTGTTTGAACGCGCTAGGCTAATCTTTAGAACTACCAGTCGGATTAAAAAACATATTTTTGCCCAATTTTGAGGGAGGTTACTTAACATCACGCTACGACACTTAGGAGCCGAGCAAAGGGAAAAAGATGCATAAAGAACGCTAAGCGAAATGACGTTTTGAGAAAATGACGTTGTGCGAAAATGGCATGACTTTTGCCCAGCAATGAAACAATACCTACAGAATGAAATTAAACAATGCCTGAATCTAACTGTAGAGGCAGATTAAATTGACATCACTTAAAAACTGTTTTAAAACTAGCTAGATTGTATGAATGAATTTTTTTTTGGGAAAGTCTAGCGGAAGAGTCGGAAAATAAAATTCCCTCGGGCAACGCCGAGCATGAACAGCTAGTATGAAATAAAATTAGGTACATCAATTTACATTACTCACAACGTAGGTACTACTTAAAACTTAATACATTTGCCATTATGGCCGCATTATTATATCAACTGAAAAAGTATACATATAAATTAATTCAAGTTTACCTACAGACATTAAACAAATAACATTACAATGACAGTAACAATTTACATAACATTTGTTACATACAAACCGGGTTCATTGAACGTCACAAAATGGATGACAATACAAATTACGCACGTTACACTTTCAACTCTATATTTTTGATGTTATAGTTGATATTCGCATGACTGTGTGCAGTAATTTGTCTCATGTCTCTCTAATTTGCCTAACAAAGATGTATGATACTAAACATTATGTTTGATTTTTTAATGAAAATTAACAGCAAGCCTGTTTTGTTTACGAGTGCCGTTATGTAGTGACTTATTTATATGAGAGTAAATATATAAATTTAATTAGTACTGATATAGTACATAATCAGCCTATATTATCCATCTCGTGGGGCCTGGGGGCCAGTGGGTCAACCCGCACTAGGGCCCCCTCGCGGTGTAATGATGATCAGATGTCACATGTTACATTTTTGGTTCTAGGACATGCCGGCTTCTTCACAATGTATAGTGCTTTATTATTTTTCACTTCTAGACATAATCAGCCCATAATGTTCCCACTGCAAGGACACAGGCCTCCTCTGTTCTCTTCGAAAGGAAGTGGGCTGTAATCTACCACATGGGCCCATTGCGGGTTGGTACTTGGTAGATGTCACATGTCTTCGAATTTTTGGTCCTAGGACATTTTAGTTTCCTCACGATGTTATTCTTCACCGTTTTGAGAATAGGTAGTTGTGATGAAATTATTTACACAAAATAAAGCGCCCGGCTGGGTTCGAACCCAGGCGCCCTACGACTCGTAAGTCGCGGCCGTTACCACTGGGCCACCTATACGCATTTGGCCGTTATTTCTTTAGGTACTAGCAGCGTCCCGCGGATTCACTCGCGTAAGTGTCGATCCCGTGGGAATATCAGGATAAAAAGTATCCTATGTGTTAATCGCGGTTATAATCTATGTGTGCCAAATTTCATCCAAATCCATTTAGCAGTTTCTGCGGGATTAGGTAACAAACATCCAAACATCTTCACAAACTTTCACATCCATACTATAATATTATAAATTCGAAAGTAACTCTGTCTGTCTGTCTGTCTGTATGTTACCTTTTCACGCCCAATCCGCTGAACCGATTTCGATGAAATTTGGTATAGACATAGTTTGATAGTTTTTATCCCGATATTACCACGGGTTCGAAACTTACGCGAGTGAAACCGCGGGCCGCTGCTAGTTTATAATTATTATATAGTAGGACTGAACCAATTTGTACATAACCACAATTCTATTTACTAATAATATTAATTTATTTGTCCCCAGGTAAGGCGATAACACAGAGGTGTTAATGAATTCAAATATATACAGGTAAACCAACTATTAGCATAAATAGTCGTCTGTTTTGGGAAGTTTCAATTACAGTTGTAAATAAAGCAAATCTTTATTAATTAGTTGTTAATGGCAATCGTAATTTATGGGACAGCAGTTTGTCATTGGGATGCTGTTCACACTTTGGTATTTGTAAACTTTTTAATATCTTATTACAACGAGTATTTCTACGCCAAAGTGTACTTTTTTGTTTATTTATATAGGTACATAGTTAGTTATAGTCCGCGCGGAACTAGTTGGCCGCTGAGGACATGAGTGAGGCGGCGGTTCACAAACACACGTACTGAGTAATGCGCCCCCGCCCCTCCGTCCCACCGCTCACACGCGGCCAACTAGTTCCGCGTGAACTACAGTCATAAAAGAGTTAAATGACGTTTAAACGTCAAAAATGTATGGTTAAACAGTCGCTAATCAGTACTTGACTTAAAGCAACGTTTATGAATAGCGGGGTTAATTTAGTACCTAGTATAAATAGTTGTGTTAAATATTATGTAAGTAAATCAATAACAATAAAAATTATAGCTGATTTTAAAACTAATAGTGAAAGAGTTCGTCCAGTGTATCGTATCTTCGTTAATGGCTCGCAGCCTTGCAGTTTTGGCAAGGGTTTGTTATTGGCAGAACGTTAATTCAAATTTTTCTGTTGAAGATAACAAAGCCTAATGCCTCAGCCAAGTGGGCCATCAGCTTGTTTGCCACCATATTGCATTATAGTCATTGATATATAAAAAACCCTTTATATATCAATGATTATAGTTCTCCAGGCCGACTTTCAGACATGGCGGCCAATCTCAGCGGAGAATAGCCATCAGCGGGGGAGATATTTATTTATTTATATAGTATACTTTATTGTACACCACAAAAATACATAACAAAAAAAAATATATCGATTACTAAAAATATACAATGGGCGGCCTTATCGCCTTAATATTATACTGCACAAGTATGTGCGCAGACACAGTTGCACTCTTTCTTCCCTCTCAACTCTAAGGGAAGGTTCATATTTGACGGAAAATGCGTCGGGCGTAACTTCGATTGCGTCTGTTTATTCGCTCGACGCACTAACGCATCATCGGTTGAGTGTGAAAGGTTGAATGTTTTATAATATAATTGTCTGTTCTGGCGTTACGCGACCGAAAATACGCGACGCATTTTCCGTCAGATATGTACCGACCTTTATAGTCCGATGGAACAGTAATCCGACACGACCGGAGAGAGATCATGCGCAGGACCAACGGCTTAGGGTCCGTTCACACAGACCGGCTCGGAGAGCATCGGCGCGGATTTTTCTTTTCACACAGACCGGATCGTATACGCTTGGAG
Organism: Amphipoea oculea; assembly: GCA_945859645.1. NCBI lineage: Eukaryota > Metazoa > Arthropoda > Insecta > Lepidoptera > Noctuidae > Amphipoea > Amphipoea oculea. The sequence continues at coordinate 15,975,263 of OX243865.1, read as the reverse complement.
TTGGTCGGAGCGGAACCGCCAACTATTTCACATAGACCGGCTGCAGGGGCGTGCCTTTTACTAAAGCCGAAAAGCCTGGCTTTCAATCAAACGCGAGCCTAATAATAAAAAAAAAAATACACAAGTAAACTTATAAAATCATGTCGCAAGAATTGATAAGAATAATAAAAAATAAACTCCGCGCGTCCCGGCCGGGCCGCCCGCGATAGTAAGTACGATGCAAGGTTGCCAGGTTTACATACTCAAAGAATAATTTCAAATTCCGTGCACTTTTCATCACGCGCATCGTTGCCAAACATCTCCAATGCCGCTTAGCGAAAGCGCAACGACAAAAATCGACCCGTCTCGCTCGCACTAGTTGGCTTCAAATCTGGCTTCTAGGCCTCTGGCTATTTGTATAGAAATTGTTCACGTTGTTGATAACATTAGTATGTACTTATTCCCCAAATTGTACTGATTTTTAAGCCTGGCTTTTGATTTTTTATGAATGAAACGTATAACGACGCGCGTGTGTGTGTAAATAGTAAGATCGCGAGACATTGCGTGAGTCTATTAGTTCAAAGTTTTGATCGGTTACTGGAGCATTTTTTTGTTTTGTTTTTTTTTTCATTTTCTGTGAAGTTAAGTGTTGTGTTTAGTTTTTGCGGTAATTACCTTTGTTTTAAAGTGATTAAAAAGTTTCTTGTCATTAAAATGAATTCGGAAACATGCAATTATTGTTCCTTGTGATGGATTAAAACGTGTGCAATCGTTACTCGGAAAGGTAAATATTTTGAGTTTTACAGACAAATTGATTTGAGTATTTCTCAGAAATCTAAATCACGTAATAGGCATTTAAGTCGATCAGCATACAATACTCATTGGATTATAGGCTGCTCTCATATCAACAAATTATTCTGTTAGTGTTGCATATTTTTCTCAAAAGAAAATACCGCTTGGAATATCAGGTTACGATGATTTAAATAACTTCGCTGGTGCCAGTAAAAGACATCAGAATTCTCAAAAGCACATGAATGCTGTTGTATCATTCTGTACTTTTATAAAACACGAATCGAAACTTCTTTATCTCGTCAATTATGTGCTTGACGACATTTCTAAATACAATACGCGTGTCGATCACAATCGCGCTGTTTTTCGGCCAGAGGGTCTTAGGGGCGGATTTTAAAGGTTAGTTGATGTTGTGTGTCATTTCATTTAGCACAACAATAACTTCCTTCCCGAGGTCACGACGAGTCTAAAACCTCATTAAATAGAGGCAATTGCTCAGCGCTTGTATCTTTGCTTCATGTCTTCCGTGTGCTTTGATGTTTGTCATCTGTCTGTGGTAAAGAAGCGAAGAATGAAGAGTTATGGCTGTTCACATTGTGAGTAAGTAAATCAAATTATAAATATTATCAACAATCAACATCGTAAACAATAATGTGTAGTTAGAAATCAATCAATTATTTGTGCGCCATCTAGTGGCCACACGGCCAGATTGTAATATTTTGCAAAGCGACTGTTGCGGGAGAGTGAAATATGAACTAACTCAAAGAGCTCTGTGCCAATAATGTACCTACAATAATAGATGACTCTTATACGTCTTATCATATTTTACGTGAAACTGATACTTCGAAAATAAAAAAGTTACGATTTTGTAAAGGATTACCAATACTTACTCTTAGTATTTAATTTATATAAGAAACAAATGGTGCTATTAAAAAACATTCATTTTAATAGCTATTAGCAAGAACCTACAATTATGAAATACGAATACATATTAGTAAGAACTAAAACGACTCGGCCAGTCACAACGTTGACAAGCGATACGGTAGGTTTATTTTTTAAGTGTATTGGCTTGCCCTAAGTTTGACCCCTAGGCACGCCACTGACCGGCTGGAAGCTATCTGAAAGCGGATGCGCTCGGAGCCGGTCGGATGCGCTTGCAGCTGGTCGGATGCACTCGCAGCCGGTCGGATGCGCTCGGAGCCGGTCGGATGCACTCGCAGCCGGTCCGATGCGCTCGGAGCCGGGTGGATACACTGCAAATGGCGGTCGGCGTGGGGCGGCATGCACGCAATCGGAGCCGATTGGCTGCGCGAGCGAGAAAGAGCACGCAATCGGAGCCGATCGGCTGCGCGAGCGAGAAAGAGCACGCAATCGGAGCCGATCTGCTGCGCGAGCGAGAAAAAGTACGCGATCGGAGCCGGTCAGCTCCTCTTATTATTTCACACCAAGCGCGTTCAAGCATTCTTAATGACAAAAGCAGTGCACATGCAAAAATAAACCTTACTACAAATACTAAAAACTCTGTTTTCAACTTGATAAGAATCTGCTCTCCTCTCCGAGCCGGTCTGTGTGAACGGACCCTTAACGTGCTTTCCGAAGCACGGGAGTTTCACCGCCAACTTCGAAACTACGGGCTGCTACTGAGAAATGCCTAAAGTAAAAACCCAATAATACTTTTTCCCGACCAGAGAATCGAACCCAGATCCCAACGATCAGCAGTCGCACTTGCGACCACAGATCCAACAGGGCATTCAAATAGTGTTGATTTATTTGATTTACCAAAAACCAATCTTTAAATGATTCTGTAATAATCGATATGTTGTAGGTGATGATGAATATGTGATCCGACCGATTTCGGCCAGGGCGATTGCTTCAGCTCCGTTGTAGTTGTCGTTCGTGTGCTCGCATGTGGCTTATGTATCCAATCTTTTTTGCAAAGATCCGCGCACAATGCGGGCATGTGAGCGGGTGTGTGTGATGTTGTAGGCACTTATTTAATAAAAAATAAAACCCCCTACTAACCTCCATTTTTATTATTTTCACTTGTTGTTTGCACTTTAGTAAAGGCGGACGTATAAACGTCCTAGTGACTTTTAAATTGGCTAATAATTATAGATACAGTTATAAAAAGCCCATAACCCGTTTTATAAGTGTTAGCACCTAGATTTCCTATAAATATCAATAAAAACACATTTCATCTTAGATTCTAAGATGCTGTAAATTCCTACATAAAGTCAGAAAATTCATTTGATAATAGGCGATAACCATTTGCCATTACAGGCCTCTGGTTTCCTCTAACATCAGAAAAAATATAATTATACCTATAAGTATAAAAAAAACGCCACAATACTTAGTACAACTTTCTCCTCGACAAACCCTACTTACCGTGACCTCTATAAGTATGAATTACACAATACCCGCACATGTTTGCACTGCCCAAGGTCAGGGACATTCGGTTCCCAGGGGTCACTGGTAGCCGGCTTTCACACGAGGTCACATCAGTTACGTCAGCATATAGAAGGTATTCATTAAATAGGTAGTGATAATGTTTAAAGTTTCGAGTAATTGGATTTGTCCAGGACTCACGAATTTTTATTATATTTACCTGTGTATACGCGTGGCTAAGTAATAACAGCAGCACGGGTCGATCGATCAGGTTAAGCTTCGCTTGCCGCGGTCGGTCTGTGGATGCCATACTAACGCATACTGGGCCCGCGTGGTGGATTTCGGCTCACTCCTCACTGAGACTCATCTCATCCCCTAACGAACACTGAGTATGCGTGGTGGATTGTGGCCCATTCCCTCTCACAGTGGAGGCCTGTTTCCCAGCAGTGGGAATGTGGAGGCCTGTTTCCCAGCAGTGGGAAAGTTATAAGATGATTATGTATGTTAAGTAATGCATATCATTCTGTCGCTAAAAAAAAAGTGTATTTGAGCATAAACTCCTTAGTATTGCACCACGAAATACGTGCAAGTTCGCATAGCAATGAAATTATTTCACAAAATTTACTTATAAACCTTTATTTTATAAACTCTTCTCCATTACGCAACATTAAAAAGGAGTTACTAAAGACAATAACGAAAGGTTACGAAGCGGAACCGAATTTAGCCGAAAACCTTGGATTTCCCCTCACACGTAACGTCCAAACTCTTGAGGTTAATACACTGAGGAAATCTTCGAAGCATTTCCGAAACGATTACCTACCGAAAATCACAACTTTAATAACGCACTCTTTATCATCTTTATAGTCTGGCAATAAAGATCAATGTTGCGTAGATTAGCTGTGGGTTTAAAGTTGTGAGAATAATGAGAATTCTCTTGATCCTTGAACCGAAATCGCTCAAGATTTTTGGTCGGTGTCAATGGTCGTAGAAGTATAGCAGAGTCTTGGAGGTCAAATATTCTAATCCAAGGCTGGTATAATTTTTAATAACTCGTGAAGAATAGAGACGGATTCGGTACCCGATACAAAAGTCAGATGGGTTTGATTTAGTGTCTAGAATTCGATAGATAAATATTCCGTTTGACTTGTTCCACGGACGCCCCACGTTTTCGTCCCACTTTCCGAGAAATTCCTTATTCGTCTCTAGCCGAAAATGGTCATATGAAAGACTTCACAACATTGCCTTTTACTGGCATATACAAATTCGTTTTTGTTGCCATACGTGTTTATCAGGATGAACCTCGATAAACACAGCGATAAAATAAATCACTAAAAAATTTGAGAAACAAAAAATTCCTAACTTCTCCCTAATAAACTGCCCCATTTGTCATCCACACCGGTCGAATTTGTACATAAACCCGCCATTTTTATTTCACAAGCAACCCATTGCTCTGATAAACGTTAAATTAACAGTACCTACAAAAAACGTTCCTACATAACTTTTGTCTCAATAAAGGAACGATAATAACAATTTGCTAACGACTTATAAATTTTACACGAATGAGAGGAAACAATACAAAAATGGAATACGGAACCCCATTAGAGGACAATACCGGTCGCCATTTTGAAAACATGAGCTGTGTCAATAACTCTTTGGTCGTTGCTTTTTTTTTGCACAATGTATTTTTTTGTAATGCCTTGTTTTTGTGCGCTGGCAATTATTTACGAGTTTATGTCGGTGCTTAGATTTTATACAGTGATAACCTATTCGGTAATAATCTAAAAATATGTTTGTTAATTTTTGCTTCACATTTTTGGTGATGATAATTTTTCTTCTGCGAAATAACTAAACTAAAGCGATTTTTCTAAATGAAAATGGAGAGGGCTATGCTTGGAGTTTCCCTACGTAATCGAATCAGAAATGAAGAGATCCGTAAGAGAACTAAGCTAACCGACATAGCCCGAAGAATTGCCAAACTTAAGTGGCAGGGCACATTGCTCGCAGAACAGATGTTCGATGGAACCGAAAGGTTCTGGAGTGGCGACCGCGTACCGGGAGACGTATTACAGTATACATTATAGGATGATTATGCTTATGCTAATAAAGATAAATCACCTACTTCACACTATCATAAGTCTATCAGTCCACTTCTAAACAGGCTGAACTAGGCACACCACTGAGTTCAACCATCAGCTACTCTTGTGCAACGTTTCGAAGCAACCAATTGCACACAAATACCACTACCCTACCACCCATATTGTTACTAGTATCGTGAAGAAACCAAGTATGTGTAGATTGTGGCCACATTAACAAATCCTTAGCTCTCTGTTACCAAACGAGTTTCATCATTGATCGAAGTTACTGCAGTTAGCTTCAGTTTATCGTATCGCACGATATACCATCGTGGTTAGATATACGTGACTTTAATTGTTAAGTGTTTTGTGTATCGGTAATTGTGTTACTTCGTGTGTTAGATTAGAGAGTTTGGTGACGGTAACGGCCTCGACTTACGAGTTTTTTTTTTTTTCTGAAATAAAAAAACATTATTTTTTATTATTATCTCCACTGCGCTCAAAACGGTGAAAGAAAACATCGTGAGGAAACCGGCATGTCCTACAATCAAAAATTCGAAGACGTGACATCTACCAACCCGCAATGGGCCCACGTGGTAGGTTACAGCCCACTCCTTCTCGAAGAGAGGAGACCTGTGTCCCAGCAGTGGGAACATTATAGGCTGATTATCCTATGAGTTAGAGAGAACGGTATGCTAGTTTTAGCCAGTAGTAAAGCTGTTTGTCAATGAGTTTTTCTAGTCCGCCTAGTCTTTTCCGAGCTGTATTGGGGTTGGCTTCCAGTCTAACTGGAGGCAGCTGAATACTGAGTAACAAGATACCCCTTGGTAATCATACCACGCTTGGTTCACCAAATAGTTAGTGATTGAAATAACTGTACTTAACCAGCGCTAGCAGGAATCCTAGATGGTAGATCTGGTAGGTATATCCCAAGGGAGGAATGAGGTAGTTTATTCCTACCAGAGAATCAGGCACTAAACAGTTAATTATACTCCATTCAGAACTGAGAAAGCATAAATTCATTTATGCAGTTTATTGAAATTATAAACAACTTTGTTATTGAATAATACTCGGAAATTATGTTTCCTGTTACACAACTTCCACTTTTAGAACAAACGTTATCAAATTCAATGGAAATGTATTCACTAACGGCTTTCTAAGCCAGAAGTGGGCCACTCTCTATGAGGATTCAATTATTTCCCGATTCATCACCGCCACAGTTTACAACAGAATAGAATAATATATTCTTTATTATGAACACCATAAATATTACTGAACACCATCATTTAATTGGATATCAGTCGCGAGATATCCGCTACAGGACGTAGACCTCTCCCAAAAACTCCTTTAGCAATTTATGTTTTATTAGCCACCTACTGTTAATAGCCCCCACGACCTTCACTAGGTCATCCGTCTATCTACAAGGCCCACCCACGCTTCGTTTCGCAGTACACAACACAAGAATTCCCCGAATACTCAATAACTGGGCCAAACTCCATTTTTTATTGACAACACCCGAAAACTTTTTTATCTGTGGTCGAACTTTATATCGGCCAGTGTCAACCCACAACGTGACATCATTGGCGATTTGAAAAAAGAACGCGTTGACCGCGATGGCTAGTCGCATACAGCGACAGTTATAAGGAAAACTGGACCTTATTTTTTGGAAACTAGAGTTCCTTCTTGAGAGGTGTTGGATCTAGGCGATACTTTCACTAAGTAGTACCAATGTCAGTGGTTATTTTCTTCGCATTATGCAACCAGTTGCTTACGCAACCGTGGCGGATTTGCACGTGCCCACAATGCTAATTTAAAACGATCACTATCGGATTCTAATTTTTTATGTTTTTTATTAGTTAGTTATATTCAAGGTGGTGCACGAGTAGAGTTCAATTGTTTTTTTTTAGCGGCATCTAAACCACGTGTACGTGTTCAATGGAATATGGCGGTAAGCCGACATAAAATAGCTCTTTTGAAGAATAGAATAGAATATTCTTTATTATGACCATAAATATTACAGATAATGTAAATGTAGAAATTTTACAAGGAGTGACACAATAGGCGGTCTTAGAGCTTTTAAAGACAACCTTTGGGTGGATTAAGGAAGAAAGGAGAGACATTACTGCAGGTAGTCTGTGGTGTACCATTGAAAAATGACATTAGGAACGTTTACAAAACTTCTCATAAGTCTGAGCCTGTAGCTGTACATGGGATTCTTCTAAATGAGTGCTGCTTATTTCCTTAGGAGTTCAGACTGGCTAGCCACAGTTAGTTGGTTGGATCATGCAGCCATAATTTGGACTTAGTGCCGCGCCGGGTAAACCTTTGGGCTTATGTTGAAGGTGATACATTTTTTTTTTATCTTTTTGTTAGAAAGATAGGGTTTTCTAACAAAAAGATAAAAGATTATCAGTCTAGCGACCCCCTTTATATGATTTCCTATTTCATTTAAATGGCATATCAATAACAAATATCAGAAACAAGAATATAAAAATCTCCACGATTTAACTATCAACACATAAAGTCTAGTATAACTAGGACCGCAGAAGAAACAGGAATTAAATTAAAATGTCTCGATTTTGACAGAAAAGTACATTAACCTTCACAGTCAGCGCCATTTTGCATAATCAGCCAATAATATTCCCACTGCTGGGGACATAGGCCTCCTCTCTATGAGAGGGAGTGGGTCATAATCACGCGGCCCAGTGCGGCGGGTTGGTGGATGTCACATGTCTTCGAATGTTTGGTTCTACGACACGGTTTCCTCACGATATTTTCTTTTACCATATTGAGAGCACTGGTGATGAAATTAAATACATTCTAGGTTCGAACTCGCTACCTACAACTCGTAAGTCGGGGCGGGCCGCCACTGCTCTTTAGACTTTCCACCTTGAGAGGTCAAGAAATAATTGATAGCATATAAATAAGGATTCAATCAACTCAGGCTATCGCCGTCCACTGCTGGACATAGGCCTCTCCCAGACTGCGCCACAGCACCCTGTCCTCCGCCTTCCGTATCCAGTCTACCCCAGCCACCGTCTTTATGTCGTCTGTCGATCTAGCTGGGGGGCGTCCCACACTACGCTTGCCGGTACGCGGTCTGCACTCCAGGACTCGTCTGCTCTACCGGCCATCAGTCCTTCGACAGACATGGCCAGCCCACTGCCACTTCAGTTTGCTTACTCTGCCAGCTAAGGAAGGAAATAAGGATTACTATTCACAAAGTACTGTATAACGTGAAACATATCTACTGAAGTGGGATATAAAAATAAATGCTCATCTGGGCCAGAGGGTCGTATAAACAAATACCGAGCATGATTCTCTTGCGCAAAGGATTTTATTTTTGTTGGAATGTAATTGAAGCAATAATCTTAGAACTATACTGTGTGATACTGAAGGTCGAGTATTCGATGGACACGATTCACATTATACACTCTGATTTTTAATTTGCTAGGCTAAAATGGCAGGTGCGTTATAAGAAACACTGTCAATATGACAAAAAAGGTCGGTCGTAGATGTGATTTTAGTCTAGCAAATAAAACATCAGAGTTCACACTGTTAATTGATAATATTTATGGTGCTACGGTCATTCACAGCATTAGCATTATTTTAACTATAATATTAAAAAAAAGCATAAAATACAGTTTTTGTTCTCTCTAAAAAGACCTCCTTTTTTATGGATGGGAAATCATCAAATGACCCCTCCCGCTCTGGGTGGAGCGAAAGGGAGTGTCAGACTCTTACTGACTAAAACCCATCCGTGTTCCTTCCTTAGCCCTTTATGTTCCGGGGAAAGCGGTAACCCTTTCGGACAATCCCGCACCCCCGGCAGGCTTCGGCCCTCGGCTTCAGCTTCCTTTATGTTGACATCTCTTTGAGGCGCGCGTGGAACACGTACGCGCCGTCAGGCACGGGCCTGATCCTGATCGGACGGTGAGCTGCTATAATATAAAAAAAACTATAATATTAAAATAACTATAATATTTAAAAAAAAAGCATAAAATACAGTTTTTGCTCATCTAAAAAGACCTCCTAACTCCTACTATGGTCATATTGCCCTAAATTTGCATACTTTTCTTAATTTCCCATAATTGAATTGAAGTTTCGAACCTTATCCTTTAATTCGATCGCCTTTTCCACGGCTAGAGTCTGTTGAACGTACTTTCTGTTTTTACACTCAAAACTCATCCTGTATAAGACTCGCTTATTTCTTCTTTTAAAGCACTAGTTTCTCTCTCTCTCTCTCTCGCTTCATCAGCTTATAATGTTCCCACTGCTGGGACACACGCCTACACTCTTCAAAATGGAGTTAGCTGCTATAATCTACCACGCGGGCCCAGTGCGGGTTGTATTGTCTTCGAATTTTTGGTTCTAGGACGTGCCGGTTTCCTCACGACGTTTTCCTTCACCATTTTGAGCACTAGTATGATTAGGATTTTACTCGTAGTTTTACTCAAGCAAGTCTATAATTACTCAGTGCATCCCAAATGGCAGGAAACGACTGCGCGGCAGGCCTAGAAAGAGATGGCGGGATGACTCCTTCTTAAAGGATTGGCCCACAATCGCAGTAGACCAGGAAAAGTAGAAAGAGGGAAGGAAGGCCTTTGCCCTGCAGTGGGACATCACAGGCCTATAATAATAAGTATATAACTCTTACGTGCAAGAACGCCTATTATAAACTAACTGCTGATTTCTGAAACTAAGTATTTAACCTCAAGAGACCCGGAACAAAAAACCGGCGCCGCGCGCCGTGATAAGGCTTATTAAAACTCTTAGTCGAATTCTTTAAGAAATAATTAAGTGGAAAGGAATATTTCAGTGGGATAAGCTAATAATGCTGGAAAAAATAACTTAATGGCACGCGATCGTTCGAATATGTTTTTAAATAAAATGTACAGACGCCAGCATATCAAGCTAGGTACTCGATACTGTCAAAATTTCCCAATCAACTTTGAACCTTATGCTTTAGCGAGAAAGTTGAAAATCTACTAAAGAATTTTGACAGATTGTAGTAGCTTGATGTGTATAAACACTTGAGTGTTGATAGATTATTCCTAGTTCAGGTAGAATCCAATTATTTCTTACTTACGTCTAGTTTAAGGCCCTATATTGTAAATATTTATGTAAATCAATTATTTTAATAAACAATTTCAATTTCAATAACCACATTTAAAACTTTCCAAACCCGTATGCGTAGGATTATACAAGACTATCGCACAACTGCGCAGCTAACAACCTTCTAATTAATTAATTATCTATTGCGTCACAGAGTTCAGAATCACCCCCATGGGCTATGGGGCAGGGAATGGGGTTGGAAGTTGTAAAGTCTTATTTACAACGTTACCAACGCGTGGAGGCCCACTGTTCAAAAGTTTATAGTCCAATGCCGGAATGGGTGTAGGCTTAATGGAAGTGGCTTGAGCGTTGTTGAAGTGAGGTTGTGAGCGAACTTCGTTAACAGATTACTTAATTTTGCAAAAAATACTGAATTGTATTCTCGGTTAATCTAATATTTGACCATTATGATGGATAGCTTGATAGGAGATCATTTAAGGCGGGGAAAGGTACATGACATAATCAGCCTATTATGTTCCCGTTGCTGGGACGCAGGCCTCCTCTCGGTAAGAGGGAATGGGCCGTAATCTACCACATGGGCCCAGTGCGGATTGGTAGATATCACATTTCTTCGAATTTTTGGTTCTAGGACATGCCGGTTTCCTCGCGATGTTTTCCTTCACCGTTCTGAGAGCAGTGGTGATGAAATAATTTACACAAAGTAAAGCGCCTGTCTGGGTTCGAACCTACGACCTACAACTCGTAAGTCGGGGAAAGGTAGTTTGTTTAAAAAGCAAGCGCATATATTTTAATACATGATCTTACAAAACTTTGACTTACGTGGCGTTTTAATGCGTCAGTTATCGTCGACTTATCTGGCGGTCAAGTAAAGATTTATCAAGATAACACAAGCATCTACAGGGTGTAATAGAAAGGTGTGGTCAAATTTAAGAGTGTGGTACAGACGCCAGCACATCAAGCTACTACAATCTGTCTAATTTCTTTAATAGATTTTCAACTTTATCGCTATACCATAAGGTTCAAAGTTGATTGGAAAAATTTGACAGTTTCGGGTAGCTTGATGTGCTGGCGTCTTACATACCATCAAATTGAACAACTTCCTCCATTGGACCAACATCGTAATCGCGAAATTCTGGTACACCCTGTATACATATTATAAATTAAAGTCGCTCATCAAGCCTGTCTGTACGACCGCGTAGTTGTTCTTAACTACGCAACAGATTTTCATGCGGTTTTCGCCATCATTTTGCAAATCTATTCCGAAAGGTTTACGCGTATAAAACCATATTAATACTAAACTTACATAAGATGATGAAATCTCGATGCTTTGTCTTGTTTCGAAACCTTGCGAAACAAGGGCGGGTTGTTAGTTTAACTATACATAAATAACCTCCTCCGTTTTTTCGTCGGTTAACAAGACTTTCCTTCCACTCAAATATTGTTGCACCATCCAGTTTCAATTCTCACAGCCCTCTCACTTGCTTCCCGGTTTTATATATTTCCCTCTCCGGGCTGTATTTGCACCGAATATTTGCGCAAGCACCTATTTGTGTTGGCGTAATGTTCTGGTTTCTTGTTTAGGTACCGAATAAGGCGCGGATAAGTCGTGCAAACGACATATTTCACTCCTGGATAACTAGAGGAGTGGAAGCCGGTTTTATTATTTATAATAATAAATAAAGAAGGATCGGAGTAGAGGCGCGCGTGTGGTGCGTGCGAAATAGGGAAAGTATCTGCCGAATGGGGTTATGTTTGCTGAGTTCTGAGGTTTTGATTTTTGGTGGGAAAATAGGGACAAATATTTTGGTATTTCTGGTTTTTATTGCATCATTGTTTTATTTCATCACCGCTGCTCTCAAAACGGTGAAGGAAAACATCGTGAGGAAACCGGCTTGTCTTAGAACCAAAAATTCGAAGCCATGTGACATCTGCCAACCCGCAGTGGGCCCGCGTGGTGGATTACGGCCCACTCCCTCTCACTGAGAGGAGGCCTGTGTCCCAGCAGTGGGAAAATTATAGGCTGGTTATGTATGTATGTTATGTATTGCATCGTAGGCCCTACGATAATAAATTAGGATAAAATAAATACAGGGTGAAATTAAATTCATGGACATCCTTTTAAGAGGTCATTGTACTCATCATTATGAACAACTTTTACTATGGGACCAAACCTGAAATCGCGAAAAAAAAAATCAGCTGTTCTCTACATTTTAACATAAATGCAAGGAACAGCTGATTTTTTTTCGCAATTTTAGGTTTAGTCTCATAGTAAAAGTTGTTCATATTGATGAGTACAATGACCCCTTAAATAGATGCCCATGAATTCAATTTCACCCTGTATAATAAATAAATAACAGATAATTATAATTACAACAAGTAAAAATAATTAAAAATGAAGCAAACGTGCCTACTTACCTAATATGTTTTAATTCCTGGCATCAAACATTATGATAATTCTCTTCTGGTATCAAACTACACTTCCTCCTCTCTGCCACACATCTAGGGCAAATTTTATCAAAAACACTTCAGTAGGTTAGCAGTGAGAGCGAACAAAACATACACACTAACTTTTATCTTACGTTTTAGCTTACTATACTTCACTCAATGATTAAAAAGTAAGTATTTTTCATCAACATTCTCTTGCCCTTCCGACCAATTATAAAAGTTTAAAAATGTCAGAATTTATAAAATGATTTTTTTTAATAAGCTAAGACAACTATTCACCAAATTAACCTATCTACACAAAACAAAACGGTGACATTAAGTTTATCAATGTATTATAATAATTTCACCCGCATAAATTTCGATACCGGGGAAACATCGGGATAAAAACTCCTATGTCCTTTCCCGGGACTCAAACTGTCTCTATACCAAATTTCATCTAAATCGGTTCAGCGGTTTAAGCGTGAAGAGGTAGCAGACAGACAGACAGACTTACTTTCGCATTTAGTATTTGTAATAGCATTAGAATGCATTTCGTCAACTGATTCTAAAAAACTTTCAACAAGCAATCAATTAAGGTCCTTTTAATAGAAACAGATATAAAAACATCATTAACTACAAAAATAACTATTTATAACCGTCTGTTCCGGGTTAACAACAGTTAACAATATTACAATAAAATGTGTTAATGTAACTTAACACGCTATTTTAACTGACCGTAGCGTAGTTAATGTGTTTTCTAAATAACTTTTATTGGTCCCTTTGAGGCTAGCTGTTTAGACTAATTGAAGTTACAAAGGAATTTTATAAATACATTAATTCTCTAGAGTAAAATATGCTCATTGTAATCTTGAAAAAATACGAGTGGGTGAGATAGTTTTCTTGTACAGACGCCAGCACATCAACCTACCCGAAACTGTCAAATTTTCCCAATCAACTTTGAACCTTATGCTTTAGTGATAAAGTTGAAAATCTATTAAAGAAATTTGACAGACTGTAGAAGGTTGATGTGCTGGCGTCTGTACCTACTTAACAAAAATTATGGAGGCAAAATGTGTGTCCTAGAGCTCTCGTACATTGTTCGGAAGACCGTCGTCTGAGTATCATCATTTTAAAGCAATGATAGCCCAGCGGTAACGACCGCGTTACTTATGAGTTAGGTCGTAAGTTCGAACGCAAACAGGCGCTTTAATTTGTTTAAATTAATTCAAAACCACTTAAAATAATAGCTGAATTTCGGTCGTAGCGTCCCAAAGCTAGCCATCGACGCAGGAAATGCTATAGTGCACAAGTGTGTCATCATCATCAGCCGAAAAACGTCCACTGCTGGACATAGGCCTCCCCCAAGCACCTCCTCTTCGACCGGTTCTGTGCTTCTAGCATCCAACGGGTTCCTGCTGCTTTCACAAGGTCGTCGGTCCACCTTGTGGGAGGCCTTCCAACGCTACGTCTTCAACCTTTCAGCCCCATCGGTCATCTGTTCTGCGAGCAATGTGCCTTCCCCACTGCCACTTAAGTTTGGCAATTCTTCGGCCCACTTACTCTTTCCTCGCTCTCATAGTCCAATGGGACCAAAAACATAACTGGCGGAAGAATAACAGTTTATCCACACTTGAAAAAAACCTAATTACCGAACAGCAAACAGAAAACATTCAGCACGGCACACATTAACGATTGTTACTAAGACGTCATTAAGTCGCTAAGACTAGTCGCGTCATTAAAACGACTTCCCGTCAGTTATTGCTGACGCCGTCGTAAACTGGTACAGACTGTCGCAGATCGTAAACTTAGTAAAGTCGTAAAGTGTGCACTTGCGTTTTCGTAGCCGGTTGCATTTAGTTCGGATTTGGGTGACTATGTTACAGTTTTTGTTATGAAATTCCAGCACGGTGACGTAAGACCGGCACTAAATGTCACCTGCTTTATATTATATAATTACTATTTTCTGTCCGCGACTTTGTCCGCGTGAACTTTCTTGTTTCCCCCCCGTCGCATCGCATCACCTCTCCGCGCTATCACTTCGTTTTCGCTTAGCGTTCTTTATGACTTCTTCTTGCTCGACTTCTGAGAAGAAAAAGAGTGTTCTTCTAAGCCGTCCTCAAGAATTGGGTTATCAAATCCAAAATGGATTTTTCAAATCCAACTGGCACTTCAGCTTTATTATAGATGGATATCTTCTTGGAAGTCTAACAACCAGTCTTACCAAGTGGTATCGTATTACCCAGTAACTGGGTTGTGGAGGTCAGATATTTAGTCACTCCATGTAAAATACTGGTATTCAGCTGCATCCGGTTAGACTGCATGCCGAACCCAACATAGTTGGAAAAAGGCTAGGCAGATGATGAGTTGGATATCTTCGCGCCTGTTTTTCCCAAAGGATTGGCAGGGTTGCGTACCACGCCCCCATTTTGCCAGTTATAAGTCCCATGTAATAGAGAAGAGCCCACTGCCCTAAGTCTAGATTCAGGGCTACTACAGGGAATTTGTTAATGGAAAGACACAAAAATACTGACCAAGGAGCAAGACCCATCTAGGCCATTGTAGCAGAGACCTTGATAATATGATTTCTACAATAATCCTATCCTACTTCCTACTTAATCACACTAACATTATAGGTAAAGGCGAAAGCTTGTTATGATGTTTGTTACTCTTTCACGCAAAAACTACTGAACAGATTTTTATAAAACTTTACAGTAATATAGCTTATACATCAGAATAAGACATATTATGATACTTATTATCCCGATATTTCTCCGCGATCGACACTCATGCGGGTGAAACCGCGGGGCGCTGCTAGTCTTCTATAATATTGAAACTTGTCAAAAGTTTTAAATTTCATATTTTTAAGAACACTGTATTAAGTTAGCTGTAAGTTTCCAGAACCGAATAAAATAAATCTAGAGTTCACTGTACCGAAGGGTTCTAAAAGCCGAATAGAGTCTCTACTCAGCAAAGGTGCTGTCAAAATGTCATGTTAGCATTTTGATTGATTGGCAAAATAATGCACACTTGCTTTTTCAATTCACTTTTGACATTGGCAGAATAGTCTACATCGGCTTTACTTGCCATAAAAAAATAGAGTAGAATCAAATACGGCCGGTTTGACATTAGATTTTAAAGCTGCTTGAAGCCTCCTGTAAAGGAGAGTATACACTCACCTTTAAAGGAACCTTCAAAGAAAATGCTCCAGCATTTCCATGTAACGTTCTTACAAATGATACAATACAGGCAAAATTTCAGTTTCCAAGAGCATTTCCATGTAATGTAACGTTTCTACGAATACGTTCGACGTAATGCTTACGGCGAGTGAGCATTTACCTGTAACATTACTTTCTGTCTTGCGTTTATTGTTGAAATTTCAGACCTATAGGTATAGCTCGTGCCTTTGCTCGTTGAAATGATACACCAATACGCTCGTTGGTTTTTAAAATCAGCGGGGCAGTTGCGTAACGCATTATCAATCGGAATCGGTTTCATTTTGACAGTTCAACAACATTCATTGCGTTATTTACGTGTTGAGCAGACAATTTTTTCGAACTTATGAAGCAATGGATTAGCAATTTGCTTCAGATTCCGATTAGTAGCGTGTTACGCAATTAGGGTGCAGGTTGTAACAAAACTTCGAGCGTCGTATTCGAAATGCGAATCGATAAAATTTAAAAATGGCGAATGCTCGGTGTTCTGTTACAAGTAAGTAAATGCTCTAGTCCATTCTCACTTAATGAGGTTAATCACTTTTTCGACACTTCTCCCTCGCACAAAATGAATAGGAAATTACTTCTATTTTCGACAGAGCGACATGGTACTAACCCTTGCACGGGAAAGTTCGGCAAGTTCCATGGGAAATAAACAGCTGATGTGTCGAACTTACTAGTCGCACTAATGCGAATATGAAATAAGGATAATGTCGTGCTGCGATTTATCTGAAGACTGCGTATTAACATCAATATTAGAATAGTAGCGTTATTTTTTTGAAGTGTAAACTTCTTTAGCGGCGTTGCACACTTTTTTGTAATGGGTAAATAATGTTAAACTCGCGTCAGGACACGTGACCGTCAGGAGAGATTTCAAAGGGGAGAACTACTACTCCTAACTACTAACCCCCTTATTCATAAAACTTATCAAACCTATTTTAGTTAAAATGGGGTTTGTCTCTTTCTTACACACAGAAATGACAACGTGACAGATAAAGACAAACGTTCTATAAACCTATTTTAGCTAAAATAGAGATAAAATAGGATTATGAATAAGGGGGTAAGTATCCCCCTCTCTTTCTACGGCGGCGCCAACCGAAGTGAACCAAGTGACACACGACAATGGATGGATGGATGGGTGTGGGTGTGGGTGTGGGTGTGGTTGTGGGTGTGGGTGTGAGTGTGGGTGTGGGTGTGGGTGTGGGTGTGGGTGTGGGGTGTGTGGGTGTGGGTGTGGGGTGTGTGGGTGTGGGTGTGGGGGTGTGGGTGTGGGTATGGGTGTGGGTGTGTGGTTGTGGGTGTGGGCGTGTGTGTGGGTGTGGGTGTGGGGGTGTGTGTGGGTGTGGGTGTGGGTGTGGATGTATGGATGGATGGATGGACAGCTGATGGCTCGACCGTCTGTGTAGTAACTACACTGCTGTGTATTCTTAAAATTCGTGTATACTCGTATAGTGTTTAAAATATGGAAATTGAAAAGTGCATCTATTAATGAAAAAAGTGACGCAGAAATAGTGAAACAAAATGAGTTAATATTAATTCAATTAATAATTGATTTATTTCAACGTTAATATTCAAGTTTTCACTTCTGCCGGCACTCCCGGAGTGCAACCCGTCTTTTTTTACCTAGT
The DNA here is from genome assembly GCA_945859645.1 of Amphipoea oculea. Classification (NCBI taxonomy): domain Eukaryota; kingdom Metazoa; phylum Arthropoda; class Insecta; order Lepidoptera; family Noctuidae; genus Amphipoea; species Amphipoea oculea. Next base: position 15,957,698 of record OX243865.1, on the reverse strand, counting down.
TGCCGTCACTATGTTAAGCATTTTTTTGGAACACAGTTGCATTATGTGGACAGGCAGATCCCGCGCGTGGTACAAAAGGAAGGAGATCTAAGCAGTCAATGATGATCATATGAAACAAGATGCAATTCATAAAGTAAGCTATTATATGCTTTAACTCCCATAAAACACCTATCAAACATGAATGAAAATAACAACAAAAGACTAAAGTATCATCAATAATGTTGCCATATTTACGATACTCATAAACACGTACACGTGAGCCTCTGTGAGGCATTTTTGCTGTCCTGTAAGATGTGTACTAAAACTTTATATGCCTTATCTGATAGAGCTGTAAAGATTCTATTGATTTGTAATGTATGTTACAATGTGTTAAAGTTGTATTGTATGACAGCTAATGGTACTGATTTATAAGGCACCTGGGTGGCCATCGCCGTATCTGCAATACTAGAGGTATCCTAGGTGCGTTGTCACTTCATAGACGAAGCTGAAATGGCTCATCTGCCTGTATTTACGGATAGGAACATAATAATAATAAAGACATAAAAAAAATGTTTATAATATAATGTTATGTACGTCATTACTTCCCAGAATACGATCCTTATTAGCGACACTATCGAATGGTGTAATAATACTGTGTGTATTTATTTTTTCAAAATCAACTGGTTCGATTCCTGGCTAGAAATATTGATTTTTCAAAAATCCAATGATGCAGTTTTAGTTATCATCAAAATCGAGCCCGTGACTCCTTTGAGTACTTTTCGCTATTCCTCATAGTTTCGGATTTGGCCATCCACGCCCACTTGGAAAATTCAACCCTGTATACATAGTGTTCTGTGTGGTTTTCGACAATGAAGAAACCATCTGTGGTCTATTTTTGGTGCAGCACAACCATTTCTACCGCAGTATCGCTGTCTTCTGAAAGGTATGAGAGCCCGTGAGTTCTTTTTTCTATCTGGAATTTCTCAGTAGCAGCCCGGAGTCTGGATATGTGCCCGGTTGATGGGAATAGGCTCGCCCCCTGTTATATCGGACTTAAATATACACGTAGCTGGCGAAATGTGGATAAACTATAGATACACTTCTGCCTAATCCTTTATTCTGCTTTGTTATGTTATGTGTTTTTCACTTCTCATGCTCTAAAAGTCCGTCTTTATGTTGTGCTTAGGCGACATAAAATCGCTTTTTATGTTCTAGTGCATAAAGTAATTTTTTTTCTAAGACTTAAGTAATCAGGCCCAACAGCCACACGCACAATAAAACTTCGCAGATTAAAGTCGTGATTTATTTCATTTTCTTTAATTTATAATACCACTTCCGTGTTTTCTATCGTTAATTTAATAAAATCAGGTAAAATAGTTGTCATTTATTATTTAAAAAGGCAAAGAAACGTTTTCATTTTTTGGCAGTATGAAGTACCCAAGTCGAATGACAAATGTTGAAAATTAAAAAAAAAACTTTTAAAAAAAGTTTCGTGGCGGTATTATCTGTGGTGGCGGGAATCAGCTATGGATGCAACATTTTTGATTAATTATGTACTGTATACTTTATGCCTGTTTCATTTTCTCGCAATCGAAGTGAAAAGCAGAGTGTATAACTCAGGCATAAACGAGCCATTTTACCCCTCGACTTAACTATCCACACTCGCCTGCGGCTCGGGTGGATATAAACGTCTAAAAAAAAAAAAATCAAAAATCAAAAGTCATTTATTCAAACTAGGCTGAGAATCAGCACTTTTCGAACGTCAAAATTACAAAAGACAGTCCCCCAAAACGCCCGCCCTTCGCCACTTCCTAGTGCTTTCGCTGGGGAGAAGAAGTGGCGGAACAAACTCCCCAGCAGCACAGCTGTCTGTTCAGTTAGAAAATACTTAATTTTATACAATACTATGTATGCAAAGTAATTAACATTACAGGACACAGAACCTTAAATTAAATTATTTGCCATAGGTTAACTAGCCACGCCAATATACCAACAAATACAATAAACACTATACGTACTCAAGCAAAAAAAAAAAAGTCTCGGGGTAAAATAGCTTCTTTTATGCCTTAGTTGTACAATCTACTATTATTCTGCTTCTAAAAACTGGTAATTACCAGTCTTGTGACTTGTTTCCCAATCTATACCATAAAAAAATGCTGTCACTGTCACCCCCAAAAACGGACTTGGGTAATTCCGCTTTTACCATTTTCTAATTCCATCCTTAACTAGATTTTAAATACCGTCCATACGCAATCAGGACATCTAACATACGTTCCTCAAAATAAGAGAAACCAATACATTTTTTCTCTAACCCCTACTAAGAGGGGTGGGAGGGGGGAGACTTTACGAGTGTCATAAAAGTGGATAATATACTTAGTCTGAGGGTAGAGTCGTGATCGAAATACGCCAGTATCGGCTATTTATTTTGGTCGAGCGCAAATGAAAAGGCTGGAATTAAGGTTGGCTTGTGGGAATTAGAATTGGGACTGCAATTAATCCGATGCGCTTCGGATCTTTGAGGTAAAGTTAAATGAGCGTTCAGAAAACAAGATATCAAACCGATAGCACTGTGTAATGAATATATCTGGTCTAAAACCTCAGGAAACGGGAGTAAGTAGATAGATACGTTATAGTCAGTCAGTCTGGCTACCAACCATCCAATTTCTCTTTCGTCATGACCTATACACCGTGAAATTTTAATCACAGTTTTCCTCTTAGGGGTCACTGTACTCATCATTATGAACAACTTTTACTATGTGACCAAACCTGAAATCGTGAAAAAAAAATCAGCTGTTCCCTAAATTTATGTTCGCATAACTCGTCAAAATACGCGCCTTGACGTGGAGTTGCGGACACCAGCCCGTATTACCTATTAGGTACCTAACTCGTCAAAATGTAGGGAACAGCTGATTTTTTTTTCGCGATTTCAGGTTTGGTCCCATAGTAAAAGTTGTTCATAATGATGAGTACAATGACTCCTTAAGAGGAAAACGGTGATTAAAATTTCACGGTGTATTGTACAAAAATATCCCTTGCCAACACAAGAAAAGTCTCAATATTCGCTTAGTCTATGTCTAATCCAATAATTACAATACAATGAACGCATATACTTATCACCCGCTAATTATTCCACGCACTCTGTAGACGTCAACCACGGATAATGAATTATAGTTGTATAACAATGCAATTATGTAATACAATTATAAATTTTTATTACATCACATAACAGGTCACGCAAGCTGTAGAAAACAATGAGATTCCGATATACAACAAAACATTAATTAAGATTTATCTACGGTTTCTATAATCCGGGTTAAGTATTTTTTTTTATTATCCCGTATCAACGGCTGTCATTTGCAACAACTGTTAAGAGGAAATGCGGGTGGTCTTTTCTCCATAGAAACGCTCTCGCCTGTTTTTTTTCTGGTTAATGACCATAAAGCAATGATTTTTTTACAGAATAATAATTTATATTGACTACTTGTATGTCCCTATGTTTTCCTTTTTGATGACACATTATTTTTATATACTGGAACCCTCGAAAAATGCTTAAAATTGCCGATTTAAACCGCAGTTAACAGAGGCCTAGTGTACAAATTTGTTACGTATTAATGAAAAATGAAAAACACAGGGACACAGTATATATTCTTCTTATTCAGTTTATAAATTATCTTTTAAATTGGTCCAATATTGGAGGAGGAAATAGGCGAGAGCCAAACCTCGAATTATGACTTTTTACTTAGGCTTTTTCAAAAGTCTCTCCAACCGCATGTCCTCTTAAATAGGTACCTAAATAACCCCTCATCACCACTCACTGTTGAATATAGGCCTCCTCCCTATTGTGAAATGCTTCCCTGTACCCTAACTGCGTAACACACTATCAATCGGAATCTGAATAATTTTGAAGCAAATTGCTAATCCATTGCTTCATAAGTTCGATAAATTTGTCTGCTCAACACGTCAATAACGCAATGAATGTAGTTGAACTGTCAAAATGAAACCGATTCCGATTGATAATGTGTTACGCAATTGCCCCGCTGGTCTGTGCAAGTCTCCTCCAGGCCTTCCCCGTGGTACACACATATATTATGTTCATACATAAACGCCTTCTTTCCATGGAGGTAGGCAAAAATTACAGAACGACACCTGCTACGATCTTTACATACTTATTGTGCCTCGTATACGTACACGCACGCCGGTTGCGAGTACTACGCACCTGATCTTTCTCAAGAACATCACTGATATGCCGTTTCCACACACATCTGCCTTAGTCGCCTTTCATTCATCCTCTCCTACTGAACTTGAAATCTCAAACGAGAATTTTGGCACCTGACCATAATTCATCGGGTCAGATTGTATTCTATTGATACTTCATTTAGTAAAACATACGCCAGAAAATTACTTTACTTTTCGTCGGGTCAAAATACGAATTTAGTTTATCCCAGTTCTTTTGTTAGCCTTTAGTAGGATCAAAAGGTGGACTAACTCTACTAAAACTCGTAACACCAAACACATAAAAAAACACTAAAGAACGAAACGTATAATAATCTCACTCACTAGTATTTCAAACTATTGAAACGCTCAACCCGTCGACTGCCGAAGTCACAAAAGAACCCGCCCACACAATCGCGGAGGTCAAAAAGACCCGAAGCTCCCCGAAGTAAGATTGCCCAATTCATTACATGAATGGCAAAATCAGGACTGCCATATCCTTTATTTATTTACCGAGGCGACGGAATTAAATTACCTATGTATGTGCACGTAGGTCCCAGTTGCCGTTTTCGGTACATTAGGAATAAATAAGTAGATGGAGAAGGTATTGCTTTGACACGATGGAAACATACGCAATTATATACATATATGATATGATTAAATGGCTTTTCGGTTAAACTACTCTTTATTTTTTATTTTATTTGCAATCGTACGTCTAGGTTTCCTCACAATAATTTTCCTTCACCAATATCAGTGGTAGCACAGTGCTGCAAAAAGCGCTTTACTTTGTATAAATAATTTCATCACCACTGCCCTCAAAACGGTGAAGGAAAACATCGTGAGGAAACCGGCATGTCCCTGAATCAAACATTTGAAGACATATCACATCAACACGATATATTTAAATCAACAATATTTAACACTGTCTACTACCTAATCTCATAATAATTTGTTTACCTATAGGTATAGCTGAGTAAACTTGTAATTGGCCATATTCAAGTTTTAATAAAATACACTATTGTACTTGACGAGCTGTAAATTTTCCAAAAAATAAAATAATATTTGCCATTTTAATATGTCATAATAACGTCAAAAACGAGATATAAGTAATTACTCCACTAATTTTTAGGTAAAAGCTCTATTTTGTATCTTTTCAAGTAACCCCACCAGCGATTCCTAGTATTAATAAAATTGTAACTTCTCTCTAATGTTGCCATCCTAACTCGTGTTCCGTCTCAAATGTATTAGATTACTCCCGAGTTACGTCATAATTAGTTTACGCCCACGTTTTTATTGTACGCGTAATTTTCTTTTGTTCCCCTAATTGTTCTTTTCGTTGATATTTATCTTTTATCGGATGAGACTTTTTATGAAATATGTATGAGTGTTATGAATTTTCTTTGATTTTAAATGGATTATTGTAATGTATGATGATTGTGGAGGTTTTTATTGAATTGAAAAATTGGGCTAGAATAAAATGGAATAATTTATGAGAAATACTTACTCTAATTTTAGATGACATTACGCAGCAAATAATAAAAACTTTTGGTCATTCCGAAACTGATCATTTACAAATAATTATTAGGTAAAAAATAAGTGTATAATTAGATAAGTTCTAAGCTTATGATGGGTAAAACGTTTATAATAGACTTGCTATTTAGTAGGTACATGTATGACCTTGCGACTATTTAACAAGTAACACACTGAGCCCATTTACCTAAATACCAGATTTAATCCCAAAACTATTACTATCAGCTTACAAACAGGCCTTAAGTAGCCACATATTCCAAAACCATCATCTAATAACTTAGGCAAAATTCGATACAAAATAGAAACATCAAAAAATCCTTCTAAAAATTAGTTTTTCTAACATAATTTTCCCAAGAGAAACCCGTAAGATGATTCAATATCCCAATTTAAACCCTAGAACGTGCCGTTAAGCAAAACCAGCTGAATAACAAAGTTTAAAAGTTGATTTACCCGCCGTGGAGGCACTCTGATTTGATTATTGATATAGATTGATATTGAAAGGTGGAAGGGTGCCGGTGGAAGGAGTGGAACGTGATATAAGAGGAAGCGGTAGCGATTTTCCAAGGATAAAATACAATCAATTTGTTAATTGACAGTAGGAGTGATCTATAGGCTCTTGTTTAACCAATTTTACTGTGGTTAATTCTTGGATGGGTAACAACTTTATACATATTGTCCGCGGAAAGAATAAATGTTTGTCCCTAATGAATATATGTATATACAGGGTGAATTTTTCAAGTGGGCGTGGATGGCCAAATCCGAAACTATGAGGACTAGCGAAAAGTACTCAAAGGAGTCGCGGGCTCGATTTTGATGAAAACTAAAACTGCATCATTGGATTTTTGAAAAATCAATATTTCTAGCCAGGAATCGAACCTGCTGATTTTGAAAAAAAACACACACTGTATTATTACACCATTCGATAGTATCACTAATAAGGATCGAATTCTGGGAAGTAGAAAAAATGTTTAATAAATTAACAGGTAATGCAAACTTTTATTTGGTACACTTGCAATACACACACCACATATAGCTAGTACACTAACTATAATAAATAAATTAAATAAATAATAATTAATTAATAATCATTGTACAATTTTTATTTTTACTGTACTAAAGTTACTAATGACCTCTAGTATAACCCCTTTCAAGGAATACGTCAAGTTTGCTTGTCACCCTGTATAAACTTACGCCTTATTCCCATGGGGCTATCCGAACCTATAGAACGCCACCTGCTACAATCGTTACATAATTCTTTTGCTTCGTTTGCGTTCATACATCTGGTCATGCATGCACGCCGGTTGCGTGTACTCCGCACCTGAACTTTTTGAAGAACATCACCTATAAGGTCCAGGTCATATAAGTGTCCTTATAAGGCAGTGTTTCCACTTACATATGCATAGTTCCTAAAATACTTTTGTTAGCCGCCTTTCATTCATCCTCTCAACATGACCAAACCATAGCAAACTCATTCCAATTGTTGTCACTACATCTTCTTTTAAATCACACCGTTACCTTAAAGTATCATGCCCCAGCGTACATTATTGATAGTGTGTAAAAAATCTACCCCGAACTTGGGCTCAACCCTAAAAAGCACAGCTTTATTAAACGCGATAGGGCACGTCATAATCTATCGTACAACCTGTCTGCGATGGGTATTTTCGTCGAAAGCGCGTCGATATTGTCTTGTTACTTATGTTCAGCTTTTCTTTTATTCGTGTCGACAGTAAAGTGATTGTGATGCTACGAAAAGTAGCGGATAACTCCCTCTTGCCATGATTAATGTAGTGAATCGTTGGAGTTTTCGCTTTAAAAGCGAATATGTTTGCTGAAGTGAATTAATATTGGTGAAATTGCTAGACATTTTGCTGAAAATAAAATTGGTTTATACATATTTTTGGTTTACAGAGTTGCACTTTACGAGCAGACAGCGTTGCGTTTGGTATACAAAGTGGGTTTAAGGTTTATTAAAGTGCATTATAGGTACAGGTCGTCGTAAAGCATAGTTCAGTCTGTGGCTTTAAGGCTTTAATAAGCTTGCGTACCAGGTGTACCATTAGCTTTACTAAATAAACGTAAATAGGTAGTCACTTATTAATACAGTTGGAGAAATCATAAGTCACAGGTGGGTCGAACTCCTAATTTTTCCAGATTCAATACCAAAATCACATTAGCGCGAACCACAAGGAAAACAACGAAAAAGCAATCTACGAAGCAAAAGTATGACAAGAATAAAAATAAGAGTAATCAGATCATCATTAATTCTTATTTTTGCGTGCGAATAACGTATTTTATATGAGAATGGAGAATAAATGGGAAATTAGCGTGGCTTGTTAAAATATATGGGGCGAGTGTGCTGACAGCGGCATCTATCTGGTTAATGAGTGGTCGGAATGACCCCCGTCGCATTTGGGGGGTTGGGTGGCTGACGGGAAAAATGTGCTTGGTTTTTTTTTCGTGTTGCGTCGAATCGTAATGTTTTTCTACGAATTTGTGGTCGGATTATGTAACGATGGAAGATTTTATTTGTGGATTGTGTTAGTTTCTTGTTTCTTAGGGCGGTTATAAAAGGTGACTTAAAGGTTGTATAAAAATAATAGGCAATTGTGTTCTTTTTTTCAATCATAATCTAAATCATTTTGAAGGATATTTGTAATCCATTGTTTTACATGTTCGAAAAATGTATCTGTTCAACAACGTAAATAACGCAATTAACGTTGTTGAACTGTCAAAATGAAAGCCATTCTTACTGTTCTGCCCCTGATAGGAAAAAAAACGCATTTAACATTTTTTCCAGATTTGAGTTACATACATTGCCGGAATCAGAAAAAAAAGGCGCATCTGCCCGTATTTCTTTTATTTTTCTAACTTCCTCCAGTAATTCATTTCCCAATCAAGAGCAATTCATTTCCCAAAACATTTAGTCTTTTGAACTATCGGGGGCAATGTTAGTGTGTTACGCAATTACCCCGCTTTCATTTGAATACCTAACCAGTTTTCTTGCTAAAACTGGTGCTACTGGCAATATTTCTCTATGGAGATTGTCTATTTTAAGTCATAATCAGCCTATAATGTTCCCACTGCTGGGACACAGGCCTCTTCTCTGTGAGAGGGAGTGGGTCATAATCCACCACTCGGGCCCAGTGCGGGTCGGTAGATGTCACATGCCTTCGAATTTTTGATTCTAGGACATGCCGGTTTCCTCACGATGTTTTTATTCACCGTTTTGAGAGCAGTGGTTATGAAATGATTTACACAAAGTAAAGCGACTATCTGGGTTCGAACCTACGGCCTACAACTCGTAAGTCGAAGACGATACCACTGGGCCACCACTGCTCTGCTCTATTATAAGAAAATATTATAATCCTATGCGATGATAAACATAAAAGAAAAATATCATCATCGTCATAATCAGCCTATAACGCTAGTACACAGGCCTCCTCTCGGTAAGAGGGAGAAACAAAAAATGTTTGATAAGAATATCTTTAGAGAACTCAATCACTTTGAATACCAGGAAACGTAAACAAACATAACTTATTGGCATAACAAACAATATCTTGAAGGCAAACTTAACCCTGTTGAAATGGATCCTTCGTGCCAGGATCAAATAGACCGCAGCCGACAGTGCAGGGTTAATAATAGAGGATTGAGATAGCGGTACCTAAGTTTCTATTGGTTTATTGTTTAATATTCTATTGTTGATGTCAGATGGGTATTACAGTGTTAAATGTTATGCAATTTTAGTGAATAAATCAGAAGGCCAGTTCTCGTTATTTAAAACGTTCAAATCTAGTCGCAGTTTCACCTCGGCGACAAACAAATGTCAAAAACTTATCAATAATGTAGGGAAATTAGATGTATTTTTGACAGATTGAGACTGAGATCAGACTGTGAATGTTATATATGTACAGACGCCAGCACATCAAGCTACCCGAAACTGACAAATTTTCCCAATTAACTTTGAACCTTATGCTTTAGCGATAAAGTTGAAAAGCTACTAAAGAAATTGGACAGATTGTAGTACATTTCTGCCTAATCCTTTGGGGCTTACAGTCATGATATTATCTGGATGTGACCCTATCGCAAATTTACCGGAAGAAATAGTAGGTATTAATGGTTAATTGATAGAGCTTGAGAGGTTATAGGTATGCGCTATGAAGATAATAGCTAGTTAATAAACCATGTCAACAATGCAAGGCCTGCGACAGATATTCAAGGAATGTGCCAGGTCTAGTATATTCTAGGAATGTCATAAGTACTCATGAATATGTACTGTGTGAAGTCGTTTAGGCATTGACTATTTAAACGTTAGCAATAGTCTTGATGGTGGGATGAGCTGGTCTCCTTAATGGTCCATAATCGCAGTAGACCGGGAAAAGTGGAAAGAGGGAAGGGAGGCCTATGCCCTGCAGTAAGATAATACAGGCTTCTAGTAAGTATAAGAAATAATAGATAATAAGTAATAAATAGTCTTGAAGAAAATTTTAATTCTCCTCATTTCTTTAACCTACTTTGAAAAAGCAGGAAGTTTAGTTTTGCTGGCAATTTAACAAGGTACTAAAAACAAACAAAAACAAGGCCAGCGACTTCCGAAACTAAACATATATTTTTTACTTCGTATTGGCATTTTTTTTATATATTTTCATCGATTTTCCCCGAATATTTGAATTAAGAATTTAATATAATTTTCAAGTTATGGAACAATAAACTGAATGTCATACTTAACAAAGTTCAAATTCCATTGCAACCAAAAACGTATTAGGACCTTTTTGTTACAAAGTGTCACTCAAAAATCAACTTAGAATACATTTCACTAAAGTAGATAACTGATTAAGGGCGTATGCCACCAAACTTTTATACCTAGAATAAGCATAATCCTGAGAATAAATTTTGAATTTTTGACAGTTTTCCCATACTAGAACTGCCACACGTCAATTTTATTTCACGAATAACCCCCTATCTGACTTTGATAAAATCAGCCTTAAGTGGCGATAAAATGTTAACTATCTGAGATTATGAACACTGCTAATAGGTTCATAGTTACACCTAGATTCGTCATTTGTTTCTTCGAGTACTCTTTATACCTACAAACAATCTGTATTTTCTCACAAGATTATACGGACTAACAAAAGCTGAAGAGCAATTTGCCAAAAGAATAAACTCCCAATTTGGCTGAACAAATCGACTCAGGCTTGCAAGATTGATAGCTGCCCATAATGTGAGGCGGCCATCTTAGGAATGATAGATATACTGATTATTTTGTAAATATGTTGCTGAAAATGGAGATAAAATTCCAAGTTCAGAGGTTACGGCCGCAATCACCATTCTTGGCAAAGAAAAAGAAAGAAAATACATTTATTAAGCACAGACTAAAAAAACACAATACACCAGATAAAAAAAAATAAAGATCATTATAAAGTGTAAAATTCGATGTAAGAAATCAGCAGGAATGTGTGCCTCACGGCTGCGCCAAAAAGGCCCAGTTCAGCAAAAATGCCAGACAACTAGTGCCTGACGCTGCAACAGCCTTGGTGACTAATATTGCGCAACACACTAACAGTCGCAATGGTTTTCGATTTGACAATCCACCATATTCATTGCGCCATTTACGTCTACGAACCGACGCATTCTTCAAGTATATGAAGCAATTGCAATTTGCGTGCTGGGGTAAAAAAGGCTCAATGGCCGGAGACATCGACACGCAAACTTAACCACGAATTCGGCACATGATTTTTTTATTTGTTTTCTACTATTCTACTAACAATCTCTTTGTCTCAATTGATATCGTCCATTTTTCGTTTCAAGTCGACCCCCTTTTTCAGTGAGACTGTTTCATCAGTCGCCCAATTTGACACAAACGACTCATGTGGCATGAGACGGATTGTATCGCCATAATGATCTCTTTTCACGCGAGATAGATAATGGTGATTTTACACAAATCTGTTCACACGCTGAGAGATTTATTGGATGTTTATTTATATGGGGTTAATTCATTGTCACAACATAGGGTTGAGATAGCGCCTATAGAAAAGGAAGCTTACTTACAATGTATCATCATCGTGCGACTTGAATGTAAGATTTTTTTGTTTAACTTGTCTTTAGCTTGTGAAATTGGTAGATTGCCGTTTTACGTTTAAGTCAAATTCATCATATTAGCATAATTATATCCAATTACTATTGTATGCTCAATTCATCATATATGTTTAACGGAATGTAAAATATGGTTACCCTTCCACAAACTGACCACGGCGGCAAGGACAGCGTACGTAACGAACTTATCGATGGTGAACTAAAGTTTCATTATAATACTCAAAAAAGTTTACAGTATGGCCCAGAAACCGATAGCCTTCAAAATAAACTATATCAATACCTATATGAATGACTTGTAACCACAATATAAAACCATTTTCCATCATTCCATAAAATCTTGTTACCCAACATTCATACACGATAACCAGATCTCACGAAGTCGTTTGTGATAAAATCCGCTAAAGCGCTGTATTCTTACATCGAGCAATAACAGTTAACTGAAAAAATCGCTTCATTCGTCCGCTTTACACTCACAGCGAATGAAAATTCAGTACATTAGCGCTGAGGGTATGGGATGTAGGGTGACAATGAGCGAACGGTAAAAATAAATATTACGTCATATTTTCTAGGAAGTTTATTTAATTGCTAGTACTAGCTGTGTCAGCATTTTTGAAGTGAAAACTTCTTTAGCGGCGTTGAACACTTTTTGTACTGGGGAAAAAATGTTAAACTCGCGTCAGGACACGTGACCGTCAGGAGAGATTTCCCCCCCCCCCCCACCCCTCTTTCTACGGCGGCGCCAACCGAAGTGAACCAAGTGAGACACGATAATGGATGGGTGGATGGATAGATGGATGGACGCACGGACGGACGGACGGTGACGGTGACGGTGACGGTGACGGTGACGGTGACGGTGTCGGTGACGGTGACGGTGACGGTGTCGGTACGGTGACTGTGACGGTGATGGTGACGGTGACGGTGACGGTGTCGGTGACGGTGACGGTGACGGTGACGGTGACGGTGTCGGTGACGGTGTCGGTGATGGTGACGGTGTCGGTGACGGTGACGGTGACGGCGACGGTGACGGTGTCGGTGACGGTGTCGGCGACGGTGACGGTGACGGTGACGGTGACGGTGTGACGGTGATGACGGTGACGGAGACGGTGACGGTGTGACGGTGATGACGGTGACGGAGACGGTGACTGTGTCGGTGACGGTGACGGTGACGGTGACGGGTGACGGTGACGGTGACGGTGACGGTGATGGTGATGGAGACGGTGACGGTAACGGTGTCGGTGACGGTGACGGTGACGGTGTCGATGACGGTGACGGCGACGGTGACGGTGACGGTGACGGTGACGGTGACGGTGACGGTGACGGTGACGGTGACGGTGACGGTGACGGTGACGGTGACGGTGACGGTGACGGTGACGGTGACGGTGACGGTGACGGTGACGGTGACGGTGACGGTGACGGTGACGGTGACGGTGACGGTGACGGTGACGGTGACGGTGACGGTGACGGTGACGGTGACGGTGACGGTGACGGTGACGGTGACGGTGACGGTGACGGTGACGGTGACGGTGACGGTGACGGTGACGGTGACGGTGACGGTGACGGTGACGGTGACGGTGACGGTGACGGTAACGGTGACGGTGATGGTGGACGTGGATGTGGATAGATGGATGGACAGCTGATGGCTCGACCGTCTGTGTAGCTACACTGCTGTGTATTCGTAAAATTCGTGAATATAAAGTGTTTCAAATATGGAAATTGAACAAAGTGCATCGATTTATAAAAAAAGTGACGCAGAAATAGTGGAAAAAAATTAGTTATATTAATTCAATTCATAATTGATTTATTTCAACGTTAATATTCATGTTTTCACTTCTGCCGGCACTCCCGGAGTGCAACCCGTCTTTTTTTTAACACAAATATATGAATACGTACAATGTTGATTTAAAAAGTTAAAAACAATAATAAGCATAATCAGCCTATAATATTCCCACTGCTGGGACACACGCCTCCTCTCGGTGAAACGGAGTAGAATAATTATTGTGCCTTATAAAATCCGTGTGCCTTGTTTAAAAGGATGCTTTTATGGAACATGGGATTCGTTTTAGGAATGACAGCTCAGAAAGTGTTTATGGTATGCTATACGATATTTATTTTTATTTATTATTAAAGGTTTACCTACAGCTTTTGTATAAAGAATATAATATAAAGTTTATTTCGATGTCAAATTAACACGCACAAATTGTAATTTAATAAAACTGCCCTATTACTATATTAATATTATTAATTCAGCACAGTTGTATTAACGCTGCAAATAAAACATGAACTCATCATTTTGACTTATATATTACTAGCGTACTCATAAAATTATTTTTTATAGTACCTATTCACATTCGCAATCCAGACTAAACACGATTTCTTCATGTTTTTATAGTTCTGTTTACTAAAACTTATGCATTCTGTTCAATCAGACTGCTGTTTGTAAAATCTACATATTCTACAAATGCAAATGCATAGAAACATTTTCGGTTAAAAATTTATCCTGTCTCTTAGAATACAGGCTATCCTAGTCTAAGGGACAGGGTTATATACATTTTGTACAGATTTTGCAACTTGTAATGAATTGTTATGTACATTGTAAATATATTTCTGATTTTTTTTGTGAATAAACCTGTATTATTATTGCTGTCCACTTGTATAATATTTTTCAATTTTCGAATTATGTCTTACGATGTTATAGGTAAATGAAAACTTACCTAATAAAAAAAAATAAAGTAACTGTAAATAAAGTAGTAGCATTTAAACTTTTTTTATATTATTATTTACCTGGCAAAATTCCATTCCCAAAACCGACCGTAGGCACTTGCCTAAAAGAATATCGAATTCTTCTTTTCCAGAAAAATAACCCTTAGACTGGTCTTGCTCTACCTAACCTCACAATCGAAGCTGCAATTACAAACCTATATAAATAAATAAATAATATACGCGTCGACTTGAGAACCTCCTCCGTTTTTTCGTCCGTTAAAAATGAAATGCTGTTTGTTTGTAAACGCATCATAAGTTTTTATGGAAAGAATAATTGGCAAAGTTGCCGGAAAATTTTCAAATTTGGGAAAAACTAAACGTACTTTTCCCCGGAGTTACCGACACAGCTTGCAGAGTAAGCAAACTGAAGTGGCAGTGGGCTGGCCGTGTTTGTCGATGGATCGATGGCCAGTGGAGCAGACGAGTCCTGGAGTGGAGACCGCGTATCGACTAGCGTAGTGTAGGACGCCCCCTAGCTAGATGGACGGACGACCTAAAGAAGGTGGCTAGTACAGACTGGATACTGAAGACGAGTGGTCTTTGCCCACCAGTGGACTGCAATAGGCTGAGTTGATTAAACGTCCCTTTTCTGTATGATTTTTGTATGAATTATTGAAAATTGGACAACGTCAACGACAACGTCTGTTGGGTCAGCAAGTAATATACAAAAAACCGGCCAAATGCGAGTCGGACTCGCACACGAAGGGTTCCGTACAACCGTACAATATCTAATACTACATAATATAAAAAAATCACGTTTGTTGTATGGGAGCCCCCTTAATTTCTTTTATTTTAATTTCATTATTTATTTTTAAAGTGAATATACAACTAAGTAGCTATTCTGTAAATATTTCAAGCGTCTACCTGTTGCCGTTATTAATATCGAGCAAAAAACGGCATAAAAATCACGTCTGTTGTATGGGAGCCCTCCTTAAATATTAATTTTATTTTGTTTTTACTATTTGTTTTTATAGCGGCAAAATACATAACTTGTGAAAACAACTGTCTAGCTATCGCGGTTCTTGAGATACAGCCTGGTGACAGACAGACGGACGGGTGGACAGACAGCAAAGTCTTAGTAATACGGTTCCGTTTTCACCCTTTGGGTACGGAACCCTAAAAATAATCTCCTCAACAAATCACCCCCATAATATCCCACCCATAACCGCAGCATGTACACCCTACCGTGCCTATCTCACAGAACTGGGTGCCTCAAATGTGACGTCATGATTAAAATCAGGCCCTTCACCGTCGTTTGTGGTTGTACAAGGATAATGTCCGTTTGGACTTGTATATTGACTTGTTAAACGAATTGGGGATGGTGATACGTGGTGTTGTGTGGAGATTAGAGTGGTCCCTGATTTTGGTCGGAAAAGCGGCATTTACATTATGTAGGTTAAGTAAGAGCATTAAAAATCAAATATCATAAATTTAAAAATAGGCTGAGAATATGCATTTTTTGAACGTCAAAATTGCATGATCCTTTATTGTTGATTTTAGGGTTTCGCACCTCAAAAGGAAAAACGGAAACCTTATAAAATCACTTCGTTGTCCGTCTGTCTGTCCGTCTGACAAGACCCTTTCCCTCAAGAATGCGTGGAGTAATCAAGTTGAAATTAATATCAAATATTCAGAGCCGCAATCCCTGCTGCTGCTAAAGCAGTGAAAAGTCAAACTTCTAAGTCAACGCAATCAAAAGATGCAGGCGTTTATGTTCCGTTTATGCCGCATATTTTGACACTCGCAAGGGAATCAAAACCTATAGGTTACTTCCCGTTGACTTAGAATCATGAAATTTGGCAAGATGCAATGTCATGTAGCACTAGTAAAGGAAAAATCCGAAAACCGTAAAGTTGTTACATTTTTTTTTTTCCCGTGATAAACTATTTACATACCTACAAATTTGTACGGCATCCTCGGTGCGCGAGCCGACTCGCACTTGACCGGTTTTTTTTTGACACTACTTTGCACTGACTGTATTGTATTCTCTTACAAGTGCGGAACTTCTCAAAATATTGCCGGAGGTGACCATCAACTCATTTATTAGAATTAGTAATATAGTCTTGTTGGAATTATCATTCGTCACATTAATGCATATTGTTAATCATTTCTTTGTCATTTGTTCTAGGTAAACATCTCTCCGTCAACTACGATAAGTAAAATGGAGTGCGATCAGAAAAATATTAAGTAAGACCATTGCATTTTAACAAAGATTATACAATTATGGGGTGTCACCCTCTACCTTTTATTTATTTTTTAAACTGCATGTTTAATACCTTAGTCAGGCAATATCATATTATTATCAACCATATGCGCTAGCGTTCCGTATTCAGGTGTGCAATGAAAACAGACCGAAAAGAACGAACGAGACAAAGTTTGTGGGCCAGTACAGTCCTTTCACAGATCACTGACCAAATCATAGTGATCTTTATTTTCATTCTAATAAGGTTGCTGTTGGGTTGTTGCTATTGATAAGTGTGTCAAAATCATTGTGATCTTTATTGTCTTCATAATAAGGTTGATTTTAGGTTGCTGTTAGCAGAGGTAAAATAACTGTGGACGAACTATAGTTGTCTCTTTAGTAGTACTTCAGATATTGGTCACACAGTAGCTTCGTCTCTTTCTACAGATCGGTCACTTTTGTGAGGCTTAGGGTCAGTTCACACCGCGATGCGCAGTTTTCAAGATAGCAATACAATAATTATAGACCTTACCTGCTAGACAAAAAAGTACATAATTCTGTGTGTCTACTACGTCGAGCTACGCCGCGCTGCGCCGCGCGGCCCTCCTCACTGATGTGTACCTTTTTGTGTAGTAGATAAGGTCTATAATTGTATTGCTACCTTGAAAACTGCGCGTCGCGTCGCGCCGCGGTGTGAACTGACCCTTACGCTCAGTCCATTCTGTATGTCTATGTTATCAACCATAGAGTGAAGAGATAACATGGCTGGAGCATTATGTTTTAAACAAATATGGAATAAAAAATAATTACCTACAAAATCATTGACCTAAATCTGTCAGTATATAAAAAAAACTGTATATAAAATGTGACAAAAATTCTATCGAAATATTCAATACAACCAACACAAGGGAAATCTTGCATATGTCGGTGGAAATCAAATCAAACCAATATGACAATCGAGCCGGTCACTCTGGATGTCTGGATGTCTATAAACATCAGTAACATGTCCAATGCACGTCTTGCTAACTGCATTGGACTTCGAATACTGTGGCAAGCCGCAATGGATTTGCTTCAATTCGGTTATGTGGGAGAAATTGGGTCATAAAAACATTTTAAAGTTATTGTGATGTGATAAGTTGTGAGGTAGGGCACTGGTAACCCAGTGGGAGCAGTAGTGGCCTAGGGGTTCGAACCCACCCAGGCACTTTACTTTGTTTAAATAATTTCATCACCACTCCTCTCAAAACATTGAATAAAAAATCGTGAGGAATCCGGTATGTCCTAGAACCAAAAATTCGAAGACATATAACATGTACTAACCCGCACTGGGCCCGCTTGGTGGATTACAGTTAGTGCAAAATGTCATCTCAGCCAATTTAATTTTTAATAATAGGTATATACGGATACTTTAAAGTTACACCAGTGCCCCCACTGGTGTAACTTTAAAGTTTATTAACATTTATCTATTCACGTTTATTAACATTTTCTAGCTTTTCCAAAATATTTACTTATCCGAATTTTCCCTAAAATATGAACTTAACAATACTTTAAAAAAAAAACCGACTTCCAAAAAAACACTACAAAGTGAAAAATAACTTTAATTTCGGAAGTCGGTGTCTTTGGATCTGTATTTTAGTTTTTTGCAACCGACTTCCGAAATTAAAGTTATTTTTCACTTTGTAGTGTTTTTGTGGAAGTCGGTTTTTTTTTTTGTTAAAAAGTTTTTATTTCACGCTTTTTAGTGGGTCTGCTTATAATTTATCTCAGTTACAATAGCCTAGTGTCAACTTTCTCATCGCTTTTTACAAAATATTGGTTTTACCGATGCAGGGAAGTTAATTGTTGAAGAGTTCTCCTGGTCCACCATCAGCTCCATATCACCATTCACGTTGTGACGAGCATAAATTGCTTAGCAACCATGTTAAAGTATCGAATCGCAACCCGTGAAATAGTACGGAGATATTATTGAGTAGTTCCGGTGGCCATCTCTGGTCTTCATCATCAGTTCCACTTCACCAAATGGTGCTTTCCGAGAGCAAATGCACGAGTGTTACTATAAATAATTTTGAAAGAATTTTCTTTTAACTCCAAGCCGTTGAGGAGTTGTACCTTCCATCATCAGCTCATCCACCTGAGATGATGATTATCAGATGCAAATACTTAAACAGCTTTAGAAAATATATGAAAATGGTACTATGTGCCTATAAAATTTGAAGGTTGCCCTCGATTTCCCTGGGATCCCATCATCAGATCCTGACCTGATGATCATGCAACCACTTGGGAAGTATACCCTTTCAAACAGAAGAAACATTTTCCAAATCGGTCCAGGCGTCTTCGAGAAATCGGGGAACATACATAAAAAAAAAAATTACGGGTTGCACTCCGGGAGTGCCAGCAGAAGTGAAAACTTGAATATTAACGTTGAAATAAATCAATTATTAATTGAATTAATATAACTCATTTTTTTTCACTATTTCTGCGTCACTTTTTTCATTAATAGATGCACTTTGTTCAATGTCCATATTTTAAACACTTTCTATACACGAATTTTACTAATACACAGCAGTGTGGCTACTACACAGACGGTCGAGCCATCAGCTGTCCATCCATCCATCCATTGTCGTGTGTCACTTGGTTCACTTCGGTTGGCGCCGCCGTAGAAAGAGAGGGGGGGGGGAATCTCTCCTGACGGTCACGTGTCCTGACGCAATGTCCTGACGCGAGTTTAACATTTTTTACCCATTACAAAAAGTGTGCAACGCCGCTAAAGAAGTTTTCACTTCAAAAAAGATTCCGACGAATTGAGAACCTCCTCCTTTTTTTGAAGTCGGTTAAAAACCAATCTTTACATCGTCATAAACTACCCTCCACAACCCGGGTACAGACGCCAGCACATCAAGCTACTACAATCTGTCAAATTTATTTAATAGAATTTCAACTTTATCACTAAAACGTTAGGTTCAAGGTTGTCCCCTACATTATCACAAACGACCCTACACGTCCACTACTGCCAGGTATACGAACGGTAACTAGTTTCCATGTCCTTTCTGCTTAGTTACAGTTTCCGGTACCATTAAAAGTTTCCACGTAAGACAGGCAGACGAGTCTTTGTCTTCCTCGCTTGTTTGTGGAAGAATCGATTGGACGGTGATGTTTATATTGCAAAGTAAAAAACTATTGGCGGTTTACATAGTCATGTCTTGGACCAAAACGAAATTTCTTTTACAGGACATTGTTTTCTTTTTTAACCGACTTCAAAAAAGGAGGTTCTGTATTTGACCCGTATGTTTGTATGTCCGCGATTTTCTAAAAAACTAATGAACCGATTTTGATAACTCTTTCATTAATGTGATCTACATACTTTCAGAAAGGTTTTAGTATATAATACATTAGGTAATTATTCTTATGTACGAAGTTATTTGCATTAATGTACTGTATCTCCAACATTTCTATGTGATTTTTTTTTAAGTTTGGCTCACTTGTAATAAGTTCACCATCATCATTTCAGCTGAAAGACGTCCTCTGCTGGATAAAGGCCTACAAGAATTAGGGTCCTGCGCAAAATAAATAAAAGTCATGAAATCCTTGCACGCGAATGAAGTCGCGGGCACAGTTATAAATAAGCGAGATACTGTATAATTATTTCCAAAAAATAATTTAAATTCCAATAATAATTGCCCCAGTGCATCTGAAGCCCTGAAGCATAGTTAATTTAATCAAACAGTCGTAAAACACTCTCCATTACCGATCCTATCGTAACTACGATTTATTATCTGCTCCAATATTTAACCATCCCACTTTGTTTAAGTAATGTAATGTAACTGAGGTTGATTTTACTAGAATAATAATTGGTCCTAAAGGGGCTTAATTGATTTCAGATATGATAGAGAAAACACTATTTCTCTCTCCTTTAACATCATCATTATAATTATTTTCTTTGCTCCTGTTTCTTGATTTTTATTATATATAATATATGGCGGAGAAGGTATGTGTGTCTCGTTATTATCAGCCATATTTCAACTACTGTGGGCGTATACTGTGGGTATAGTGTTGGTTATTGCGCAATAGAAAACCGGTTTGCAGTTCAAGTCAGATTATAATTTCACGAACAATTTAATCACACACTATAGATACACGATACAACCAGATACGGAACGCGGGACAGTTTCTGAGCACATGTTGTTCGTATGATGTCCGATGTCCAAGAGGGCTCCACATCGTTCTGTCGCGCTGTCGTCGACCCCTCACGAACTCAAGCTAGAATCTGTCAAGCGCCGCCAGATGGCGCTGGCGTTCCGAATAGCCAAACGAATGACCGGATGCGACATATATTTATATAGATTAGTATAATTGTGCTTTATGTATGTATTTATTGTATTATGTAAATGGTACACCACAGGCTACCTACAGTATTGTCTGTCCGTTCCCTTTTCAATCCATGCAAAGGTTGTATTTATTAAAAGATCGCAATTAACGATGAGAGGTGAGAGCAGTTATTACTAAAACCACCGACACCACCAGCTAAAACCTAATAATAAATTACTTTAGTGCATGAAATATTACACCGTCAATTTATTTATGATTGCATCAATATATTTAATCGCAGCATTAAATTGGTCCAGAATTATCTTATTATTAATGCAAATTGGTAACCGGGGGGCCTAATGAGATTAATAGTTTTAGCAGCCATTTTAATTGATAGTTTATACTGAGTTTGATTTATCGAGAGTATGCAGGGGGATTATTATTATTATTGTATAAAACGATGTGTGTAATTTCCCGGTCCATTTTGCTTTTGTGGCTGTAATTAATGTATGTATGTTTTTAGCTAATAAAAGCAATACGTTCCACCCTTTGTGGGAAGTTCTGTTAAAGGGATAGCAGTCTTGACTGCAAATGGTCAACAGAGAACACTAATCTGTCTACCAACCATGGTCATTTTAACGATTAAAACCTTTTTCATAATTTTTGTAGTGGGCATTCGAACTCTATGGCGGTTTGGAACATGCGGCGAGTCGCTGCGCAGTAACAAATTCACAGGTCAGCGGGGGTGAGGGGTGCGGTACTGCTCAGCAAGTAGCGCACTTCAGAGCTGCCATAATAGTCCAACTAACAAAGGAGTTGTAGAGTGCGAAACCTGGGCTCTAAGCGATTTCTTCAGAAAGTTGTTCAGGGTGCTTAGGGAGTAAACATACTAAAAGTCCCCGCGTCTAGGAGGTGAGCTGAAGTGGTGGGGAGGGGGGGGGGATAAATGTTCCCACTTTTGAGTTTTTCGCTAATATCTTTAAAACGGTGCGTCGTAGAGAAAAAATATCTGCTAAGTAATGAAAGCTGATAAAATTTTCTACAACTTTTATCAGCCTTCATTACGTAGTACGTAGCGGCTCACCTCCTAGACTCGGGGAGTTTTAGTATTGAATTTAGTATTGACTGAACAACTTTCTGAAGAAACCGCTTAGGGCCCAGCTCACGCACTCTACACCTCCTTTTGGGTTATTCGTTGAGTGGACTATAAAGTTTTAATCGGTCTGAAGTATGCTTTAGTAGTATCTAAAGAAATAGATAGGTGTTTTTGGACATCCCTACTATAATTATTTTTTGGTGGTTAATGAAAATATTACAAAATGAGGAGCCCGTGGGTAAATAATAACAGCCGCACAGGTCGATCGATCAGGTTAAGCTACGCTTGCCGCGGTTGGTCTGTGGACGGGTGACCATCTTTATATACTGAGATCCCTCCGTGCCTCGGAAAGCACGTCCCGGCTGTCATTCGTGGATCTCTGACAGTTGTTACGGATAGTCAGATGCCCGAAAGTCTGATAACCAGTCTTACCAAGGGGTCCGTATCGTATTATCCAGTAACTAAGTTTTGGAGGTCAGATAAACAGTCGCTCCATGTAAAATACTGGTATTCAGCTGCATCCGGTTAGACTGGGAGCCGACCCCAACATACATAATATGTAGTTGGGAAAAGGCTAGGCAGATGATGATGAAAATATTAGAAAATAGGGTTATAATTTCTAGTCCCTAGAAGACAATAAAGGTCCTATACAATGGCCCTACCGCAATTCAAATCCCAAAGTAACAAAGTCCGTTATCAATTTAACCATAACTACCCTGAAACAACAGTCGATGCTAAAGCCTTATCAATTATTTCTGTTTCCACCATCTCTATTTGCATTTACGTAATTTCAGCTCTGATCCAAACTAAATTGATATTGTAATACAGCCAAATTTCAGAGTCCCTCAACAAACGAGTTTCGGAACACAATGCGTACATTTCAATTTGGCTGTGTTATACTATTAATCCTTCAGGGTGAAAGGGTCGCTTTGCGAGTTCCAGGGATAAATTATTAATTAATAATATGTATGTAAATTATTTATTGTTAACTACAACGGTATTATGTGTAATGAATATTTGGGGATTATGTGATGATACGTTAATTGGAATATTGTCATGGGTATCCTAAAATTCATACTTCACAGTTCGTATAATATAGGTGACATCCACATCGACGCACAAACTGTAACCATAAATAAGTCAAAGCATTTATTTCAAATAGGCACATAAAAGGCACTTTTGAATGAATGAATTGAATGAATTTACGGTTCAAAAGTTATGACCGATTTTTTTTTTCAATCACTTCGCTTAGTGTTCAACGAAAATAATCATAAAAAAATACTATCAGGGCTATCTAAAAAAAATAAATTGATAGCTCTGATAGTTTTCACGAATTCGATCTTTCTTCTCTTTTTTTTAGATTTTTTTTTTTTTGCTAAAACGTTTGGGAATGACCTTGCCCACGTCCCTATTCGATTTGATCCATACTTCCAGGGACACCCTGTATAAGCACTACAGGGGGTCTTTGCTTTGCTTATTTTTGATGACATGGGGGATGAGGGGTCTGGATAGTGATTAGGTCAGCAATATTTATTTTTTTACTTTTCGGATTTTCTACAAGGCGATTTTGGTTTAAACACATATGGCAACCCTACTTGAGTCACAATCAACTTAACCTACATAAGGTTCAAAGTTGATTGGGAAAATTTTACAGTTTTGGGTGTCTTGATGTGCTTGCGTCTGTACTAAGAGGTTGCGCCTCGATGTGCCTACCACTCTGTAATAGTTTAAGAGTTAAAAGCACGATGAGTGCCTAAAATATAGGTATAAACGTGATATAGAGAGCTTTAGGTACCGTTTGGTATAATGCATGAGCTTTAACCCCCCAGTTTCAGAAAGCCTGATGAGTTCCTAAATCTCATTAGCTGTTGTGATTGTGATTGTGTTGTGAGCGGATATACGCACTAACAATTATTATCCAATCAAATCAGTTGACATGAGATGAAGCACTATCATTCCCTGCCGTTATTCCAATTTATTTATCGTCGACGCAACATGTCTTTTTATTCCATATTTCTCTAATACTCGTCATCTCTGTAATCACCCCCTTTCGAACCATATCATCATTCACACACTCCATCCATCGTTTCTCTGGTGTTCCCCTACTCTTATAGCTATCAATATTCATGCAAAAAATTTTCCTCACGACATTTTCCGCATTCCTCCGTATGACATGCCCATGGCAATCCAATTTCCACACAACTTTTCAGTTACCGGTGTCACTCGGTGGTACTCATTTCATTCTGGCCATTCGTGTTTGTAACACCACACATCCCACACAGGCCTCCTCTCAGTGAGGTGGAGTGGTCCGTAATGCACCACGCGGGCCCAGTGCGGATTGGTAGATGTCACATGTCTTCGAATTTTTGGTTCTAGGACATGTTGACACGATGTTTTCCTTCACTGTTTTGAAAGCAGTGGTGAGGAAATAATCCACACAAAGTTTAGCGCCTGTCTGGGTTCGAACCTACATCTACAACTTATAAGTCGCAGCCATTTCCACTTGACCACCACTGCTCCCATCGACTACCGCTACCGCTAGTATATCTAACATGTGAAGTATAAATTAACTAGCTGCGCCCCGCGGTTTCACCCGCATAAGTGCCGATCCCGTGGAGAATATCGGAATAAAAACTAGCCTATATGTTAATCCAGGGTGTCAGCTACCTCCATACAAAATTTTATCAAAATTGGTCCAGCCGTTTGAGCGTGAAGAAGTAACAAACATAAACACACACACACACACTCACAAACTTTCGCCTTTATAATATTAATGTGATTAGTGTGATACGGAACCAATTAACACTTCAAGATGGCTATGAATTAGGTAATCTATTGTTAATGCATCGATGACAGTGAGGGTAATCCGTTAAGTACTGGATATAATATTCAATTGTTTACACATATGTAATATTATGTGTAGATACTGATGAATTAGATTATTAGATATTTACAAGGTAGATTTGAGTGGAAACGCCAGGAGTGGACGCTCAAGGAGGATATACAGGGTGGCATACATCAACGCGCACACTGTAACCATGATTAGGCCCCTAGCGTACAAGTTTTTCGTCAGTTATTTGAAAATAAACCTGCCGTTTCATAAAAAAAATCCAAAAACTACGAAGTCAAAATGTATGTCACAGCAATTTTTGAAGTAAAAACTTCTTTAGGCGCGTAGGGCATTTTTTGAGATGGGAAAAAAACAATTGAATTCGCGCCACTGTTACCGTAACCGACACCGCTTCGGATGTGTTCGGCTGTACTCGGGATGTACTCGGTTTTAATGAATATCCGATAAATGTCAGTGAGTGATGGCAAAGAATTCTGTTTGTGTTCACTTGTGTCGGCACTCCCGGAGTGCCACTGTTTTGTTTTTTTTCAATACAGTGCTGCTGGGTCCAGAATCATGCACTGAATCCATGGTAACTGGCTACGCATCCATGTCCTAACCACTCTCTATAGTTTAGTAGAGGATCACAACATTCTCTTGTCTGCTAATAACATCTGCTAATATCATAAACCAGCTTCTGCCCGCGACTTCGTTCGCGTGAAATTTCACCCTCCCCGCATTTACCCTCTTAGGGGTGGAATTTAGAAGAACCCTTTCTTAGTGGATACCTACTCTTCACAAAGAACACACCCTCCCATGTCTATAGGACCAGGGGCTTAGGTTGTGCGTTGATATATCAGTCAGTTAGGACTTTGAATTTTATATTATAGATAAGCACTGCGATCAACAATCCACCAACCGTGGCGATTATTTTCAATGTCATATTAACCCCATTTTCTTTACAACCCCAATAAATTCAATTTACTTAGGTACATAACAGAACTTCGCTATATAACGCTCACACTTTATGGGCGAACATTAAAGTATTCATAAAAAATGCATTTGAACCAGATTAGGTATCATTAAAGTGCAGTTTTATCGTGAATATTTACTGGATTGGTTGGTCCGTCAGAGGAATAACGTAGATAAGTCATAAATTCTACTTTCACCAATAACTTGGCTTCGAAAAATAAAAAATGACGACTTATTCCTGTCTAATCCCCTTTTTTTTTCTCGCGGTGTAAATCCTCATGGACTTCCTCTATCGTGGGGGTGACAGAGGGGCATGCCGAATTCTTACCGGCTAAAACCACCGCGGTGTTCCACCTCTACCTATGGCCGGGGGTGCGGGATTCGCATAAGCATTCACCGCTCCTCCGACAGGCCTCGACCCGCTGTTCCTCAGCGGGTCTCACCTCCCCGTGTGCCCATTCCTATAATGGCCGCACTCACTCTCGAGTGGCGCACGTGGAACACTGCAGCGCCAACTCGGGGCCTGTCTGGTCGGATGACGGACGCCCCTAGTCCGCCGACCGCAGGCCACCTCTCATGGAGGTCGCAGATCGTTTTGCGCCCTTCTCCCCTGCTAGTTCTTCTTCTGTTTTAATCTCTGTCTTATCCACTTTATCTAGTCATGATAGCGAGCAACGCAACAAAAGAGACAACTCACAACCGTACGGTGTGGTGCAGAAGTACTAGGAGGACTGACCCCAAATAAATAGGAATAATAGCAAGGAGAAAGTAGGGAAGATATTTATTCCTTTTACACGTTAAAAATCATCATCATCTGCCGAGCCTTTTCCCAACTATGTTGGATTCGGCTGCCAGTCTAACAGGATGCAGCTGAATACCAGTATTTTACATAGAGCAACTGCCTATCTGATCTCCACAACCCAGGTTCTTGGTAATAAGTTACTCCATGATAAGACTGGTTGTCAAACCCGTAGCGACTGTCAAGATCTACGAATGACTACGGCTTAACGTACTTTTTGAGACTCGGAGGGGTCTCAATATATAAAAATGGTCCCATCCAGGGACTAACCGCGGCAAGCGTAGCTTTACCTGATCGATCGCCCGTGAGGCGTTTATTATTTAGCCACTCACGAGCCCAAAGATAACTTATGCTTAAAACTAGATACTATAAATGTGAAAATTTGTATGTTTTGATGTTTGTTATTCAATCACGCGAAAACGGCTGAACAGATCGTTATGAAATTTGACAGATAGGTAGATTAGGGCTTGGAGAAGGACAGAGGCTATTTTTCATTCTGGATCGCAGACAAACTCACGAGCAATAGCGCAATATAATAAAAATATACGACATATTTTGGTAACCGGACAATAGTAATTCATAATACGTAGGTAGTACTTATTGTGATTAAATATTACATTGCCCCGAATAAATAAAAGATTATTGTCATATATTTCATTTAATAAACCCTTAACAATATATACGAATTACATTTTCATTATTAATAACGTACGACTTTGAACTTTATGTGCCGGTAATAAAGCTCATAAAATTATGGCGTAATATTTTTATATGCGTGCAGTGTGGCTCGACGTAATAATATATTTGCTGTTGTGAAAATTAAATGCCGAGCAATTTTGGCTGTTACATCCGCAGTAATAACGTTTGTTTTTCCGCGTAAATATGATGGAATATAAATATGTCAGAAAATAGGGAAAACAGATGACATAACTTCAATTTCAATTTGTCGTGAAACAAATGAAATGAAATACTGAGAATTTAAAACCTACAAATGTAGGTACGTTATTTATTTTTCAGTTTGATGTTTATTTTACTACCAACATATAGCCCATACTTCTGTGTGAGCTTACAAACAAAAATAAATATTATGAGCGATTAAAATTATCATAATTTCATAAAAAAACGAATCTTTGTTTTCGCCCCCTATTTTAATTTTGAAACACCGCAGCATAATCAGCCTATAATTTTCCCACTGCTGGGACACAGGCCTCCTCTCTGTGAAGTGGGCCATAATAGTGCGGGCTGGTAGATGTCACATGTCTTCGAATTTTTGGTTCTAGCACATGTTTTCGACTTACCAACTGAACTTCGACAAACTTTACTACGACAAGATTTTAATTCGACACTACGGAACTCCGACACGTCTTCATTTCGACAATACTTTAGTTCGAAATACCTTAAGTCCGACACTACTGTACTCCGATAAAGTGTTTCTTCGACATGACTTAACTAGGAAACGATGCGACTTCGACGACGTGCTACTTCGACAACTATGGTAGTCCGACATGAGTCAATTTCGACATACTCTACTCCGGCATGCTGTACTTCGACAATATCAGATATTTCAGATATTTCGAGTTCTTTCATTTTCTGAGTTCCTTTGTTCTTTCTTTATTTAACTCTATAATAGTTTTAAAAATATTAATTTTCTTTCTATTTAAGAGCACTATACATTTTTTTTTACTAGTAGTCGGTAGTCACCCCCTTTCTAGCCATATCATCTTTCACAAATTTAGTTGTTCCCTAATGTCGCAGAATAATTTCGAAGTAGCATCGTGTCTCAGATATATAACGTCGAAGTAAGATATTGTCGAAGTACAGCATGCCGGAGTAGAGTATGTCGAAATTGACTCATGTCGGACTACCATAGTTGTCGAAGTAGCACGTCGTCAAAGTCGCATCGTTTCCTAGTTAAGTCATGTCGAAGAAACGCTTTATCGGAGTACAGTAGTGTCGGACTTAAGGCATTTCGAACTAAAGTATTGTTGAAATGGAGACGTGTCGGAGTTCCGTAGTGTCGAATTAAAATCTTGTCGTAGTAAAGTTTGTCGAAGTTCAGTTGGTAAGTCTAAATGAAAACCAGATAAAACAACAGGGTGTCGAAATTGCGACACTAACAAGCTACCCCGGTATTACGGGTAGGTAACTGCCATAACCGGAGTTAGGTAACCAGGCTAGATCACCGGCAGTGACCGCTTACGTAACCTTTGATAAGGTACGAAGAGAAGATACATACAGTTCTCTAGGACGGAGGATTCCATGGTAATAAATTATTTTATTTAGCACAAATGTTACCAACGGGTGACAGGGGGGCATCCACGCACAAACTGAAACCACATGATTTAGACCCCACTAGAAAAGTAATGCTTCGTCGGTTATCTAAAAAAAAACCGTAAACCGTAATTCATATCAATCAAAGATACGACTTTGCTGGTCGTAGTTTTGAACCCCGACAGGCCTTGCACTTTGTAATCACCACTGCTCTCAAAACGGTACAGGAAAACATACATAGTGAAGAAACCGGCATGCCCTAGAAACAAAAATTCGAAGATATATGACATCTACCAACCCGCACTGTGCCTGCGTGGTAGATTACAGCAGAATCCCTCTCACAGAGAGCAGGCCTGTGTCCCAGCAGTGGGAACAATACAGGCTGATTATAGTATCAAAAATGCAAGCACATTTGTTGGCGTACCATAAAACCTATGCGTACATTCCCTAGGCACGATAAGCTTTACATAAGCTGGTTACACAATATACGCCCACCTTTGTCCGTTACCACGGAATTGCTGTGTATATGTAAATCCGTCGGACACGCCTTTTCTACTTAGATGAAGGATTATATCGGACCTATAAACGTCTACGGACTACCCCTTGGCTAAGGTACATAACATCAAGCTTAAATTCCAAGAGGAGGTAAGCAGAAGCCTACCCTTTCGGGAAGTACAAGCGTTGATAATACACACACATTTAATTTTCATCGGATGCAAAACTCGACTGCTAGCTATTAAAAAAAAATTAAAAAGTGTTCATTCAAAGAAATATTATTTTTTTATTTTATTACCTCTCCCAAACTTGGTTTTTGAAGGTATGTAAGGATGGTATTAGTATATTCCTCCGGGGTAGCGGGATTCCGGGGTAGCGGGATTGTCCGAAAAGGTTACCGCTACCCCAAAGGGGAAGGAACACGGGTGGGTTTTAGCCAGTAAGAGTCTGCCACTCCCTTCCGCTCCATTCAGGGCGGGAGGAGTCATTTGATTTCCCATATACAAAAAAAAAGGTGGTATTTCCTGAAGGTAGGTAAGGGTGTAATTTGGGGGAGGGGCACAGATACTAACTACGGGCTGCTTCTGAAAACTTCCCTGTGGAAAAATTCAATCACTTACGATCGTTTATTTATTTATTCTTCAGAAAGCTTACTGTCTAATATTTAGCTAAACAATGTACAGTCAGCGCCACTACCCACAGGCGCTTTACTTTGTATAAATAATTTTATCACCACTGCTCTCAAAACGGTGAAGGAAAACATCGTGAGGAAACCGGCACGTCCTAGAACCAAAAAATCAAAGACATGTGACATCTACCAACCCGCACTGTGTCAGCGTGGTAGATTATAGTCCACTCCCTCTCAAAGAGAGAAGGCCTGTTTCCCATCGGTGGGAACATTACAGGCTGATTATGATGATGATGAATAGCACTCTTCCACAAATACATTGGAACAAGGTTATAATTACCACTTTTTGCTATCGGATTGGTGATTAGCAGACAGAAGGATACTACTAATTAATATGGTCTTAAAAAGAGCATTTTTGACACAATACGTGCAGAAAAGATGGTCTCCTCTTAGATCCAGCACATTTCTGCAAATAAAAGTTTGTTTAATTAAATTAACATACTATGTTCCGTTGTTGTCCGATACAACTGATTGCTGTGTGTTTATGGAAATCAGGCTGGTCTCGCCTTTTCTTGCTCTATATACATCTATGTATCTGCGTAGAATCATGCTAAAGGGAAAGTTATTATGTAACTGCGTTTGTGAGAAACAAGTTATTAAATAGTTATGAAAAAGCACATTTTGAGCTTGTATTTTATTTGAAACAGTATCCACAGAAGTTACATAGAAAATAGGGCATAGTTTTAGATGTTAGCAAAAATATGTTTAGTCGAAGCAAAAAATGCATACTGCGATCCTGTTAAAAGGTTTTTTCGCACACTTTTTACTCTGAATTTTTCATGGATTTTTTTTGCCAAGCTTATTTTTGTTTTATATTTTTAACCAATCCACATACCTCGACATATTCTACGAAAAACGCCGCAACCATCGAACATACCCACAACATGTTCCTAGAATTCGCCACGCCAACAAAAGTACCACGATCTGGCCCACCTGAAACAATTAGTGTCCAAATATCGCTTCATTGCCAAAATGAAGCTAAATTTTAATTAAGACGCTCCCGGTAGTGCTGACCTGACAAAAGTAGCCTATCGAACTTGGTCGGCTAATTAAGACCTTACTTAGTCAACTATGATGCACATCGGAGACGGTTTGCACTTGTGTCCCCGTGTGTAACAAATTGGTGTTGGTTCCAGGTCAAGTGGAGGGAGGGGAACACAAGTTTCGTTGCATGTTCTTCGTGTGGTTGGGTATTTAGAAGCTGTTGTTAGAGGGTAGGGTGTCGCATGTTGTTTGCGAAATTAATATAACTTTTTTTTTTCAGCTCAATGCTGTCGTTATTGTTAATTGTTGTCGTAGGTAAAATAACGTTTTATTTAAAAGATGCTGAGACATAAAAATCTTGATTTTTCCTAAAACGATTGTCATTTGTTTAGTTTGGCATGTTTTCCAGCAAAGAATGAGTTACCCTCACCGCACCTATGGCAATTATTATGAGATCTACAGATGCTTGTATGGTATATACGAATACCTACCCAAAAAAAAATTGGGGTGCCCTTTTTCCGGCAACACGAAACCAGGAAAATTACCTTATTTGTTTCCCTTTGCATCTCATTGCAAAGAAACAAATTGATATTCAGGATACCAGCTTATAATTCGCTACACAAACCAATCAAAGCGAAATAAACAGAACAAGATTACTTACACTAAAATCCAATTACACACGCATAAACTCACACACCCCACTACTCACACGCACACACACAAACACATACCAATATCTGTTATTAGTGCACACAAGCTCAAAAACATGTGTTGTGTGTGTATGTACACAAACTTACGCTTCTCAGTGTTGGTTAACAGCATATCTGTGTAACTAAAGGCTTATGGGTGATCACTGATCCCTGTAATCCCTTTCAGGGCTGCCACACACTGAAAGCCGATTTGTAAACTCGATTCTACGAAATTATCATTATTTACTCGAGTTGGTTGTGCGGAAAATCCTGTTAGGTGGACGTTTTATGAGTATTGTGTTTTCTTAGTAATCTTGAAAACATACTGAACATTGACATAGACAATCATCATCATGCCAGCCGAAAGACGTCCACTGTTGGACATAGGCCTCCCCCAAGCACGCCAGACCGGTTCTGTGCTTCCCGCATCCAGCGGATTCCTGCGGCCTTCACAAGGTCATCGGTACACCTTGTGGAAGGCCTTCCACCGCTACGTCTTCCATCCCAACATGGCCCACCTTCCATCCTGAACCGCATGCCCTGTCACCTGTGCACTTGATGATCTTATGACTGCGTCAGTGAGCGGAGTACGCGGAGCTGAATTTTGAGCCAAAGTTGTTTGAACTATTTGCCATCGATACGCTAAGAATAAGAAGGGCAGGACATATATAGATAGATATAGATAGACAACACAAGCAAAATTTAGTGATAGGAAAGTCAAGTCGATTCAAAGACGCCGCCGCGTGTGGCACACGTCTTGCCTCACCCCCGGGGCCTAGCGTCAGCGCTCACGCTCACCCAGCCAGCAGTACTCAGGACTGAGCGCGAAAGTGGCGGCTTACGATTTTTGTACGTAAGCTGGAGCGATTTTTGGCACGCGAAGTAGTTGCTCTTGCGTTATCTAGGTGTATCTATATCTGACAGGACTATGATTATAATTGGAGCCTTGATTCAAAATCAAACTTAGACACAAGCTCGGGCTTTCTATAAGTAATTGGTAAAAAAACAAGCCACATTCACAAGTATTTAATTCGTAATTGAAGCCACATTTTTAATCAGTGTTTGACAAAACTATAAAAGCCATTAACATTTCATACTCGTACTTATTCAACATCCAACATGAATTTGAACAACATGTAAATCATACAAAAGGATTTACTCAAAATTCATTCGCAAATATTATTCGTACAGCGATAATCGAAGCATCCATTTAGTAGTGTTTCAGTGTCGCCAAACAAAAAAATATTTATATTGAACAATAAGTTATGCATGCAAAAATATTATTGGAAAAATTGTAGTGTTTTGTTTTAAAAGGGGATTAATCGTAGTGCTTTTTGTAATATGTTAATAGGTATCAGAGCGGCGATTCTCGTAGTTTTAAGAACTTTAAAAGTCTGATCTCAGTCTCAATCTGTCAAAAATACCTCTAATTTCCCTACATTTTTGACAAGTTTTTGACATTGATTGTCGCTGAGATGAAATTGCGACTAGATTTTGAAGGTTTTTAATTACGGGAATTGGCCTCCTGTTTGCAATTTGAGCTTGGGCCAGAACTTAGAGGTCTTGCGATAATCACCAGGGAAGAATTGCGTAACACACTCACAGTAACAACAGCTTTCATTTTGACAGTTCAACCACATTCATTGCGTTGTTTACGTTGTTGAGCAGAGACATTTTTAGAACATATCAAGCAATGGATTAGCAATATACTTCAAAATGATTCAGATTGTGATTGAAAATGTATTACGCAATTAAGGTGATGGTTTGACAGACGAATTGATGATCCTAATATTTAAGGATGGATTGTAAAAAGCATTTATTGAAAACACACATTTAATTGAGCTAGTTATCTTTACAAGTCTCAAATGAAATTTATTGATAAGCAAATTGACTACCAACTAAAATTTTCCGTATATACAAAGCTCAACATTCTTTGATAGTTTTACGATATTGCTATATAGGCCGTCGGAAATAGACAAAAAAAGTGGCTAAATTCGCAAAGCGTGATGTAGTTCTGCATTTTTGGTATGTTGTATGAGTCTGTTAGGGTAGTGTAAATTCAAATTTGCAACTTCGAAAAACTTGTGGAAACTGAGAAAATCGAGAAAAACTTTGAAATTTTGAGACATTTTTCACTATTTGCTCTCCAGGTCCAAAACTATGCATTTTTTTGCGAACAATGTTCCGTACACTTATAAACTATATTAAATTGCCTACAATTTGAGCCCAAATGCAGCTCTATTGACCTCCAAAAGAGCCAAGCTATGGCACTTCGAAGATGACCAATTTTTCTTGAAAATTGAAATTTTCAGGTTTTCCACACTTATTTCGCGAAATATTGGCAAAACCACTTGCCCTACGAAGAAAAGTTACTGAAAATATTTTGTAGTACATTTATTTAGCTTTTATTAGAGCCCAAAACGAAGTCTGTGAGACTAGCAGTTCACTCACAATCTCAAAAAAACGAAAATAAGGTAAAATGGGTTATAGAGGCAAAAGACTCAATGTATACAGGGTTATTGGAAATTAGACCGGAATCTTATAAGGGGCGATGGGGAACATCATTTGCAACAATATTGACCCCAAAAGTAATATTTAAACCTCTCCGTCCATAGCAATAAGATTTGTAAATCGTAGAACTCTTTCTTTTGTCTTTGTTGTGTGTGGATGTGGATTGATGGCGTTAAGTTCACTAATGTACCATTGAAGTTAACTTTAATGGTTAACATTTTTTAATTTTAAGTGGTTATTGCAGGGATACGTTACATTTGTCTCGATTATTCCATTCCGAATATCAATAACATAAGCTGAGAGTACCTCCCCGCGGTGAAGGCGGTAACAGTGTAAGCGTGTAATGCAAACACTTATGTAGTCGTTGATGGGGGATACCTCTTGCATACTGTTTTTGGCATCGTAACTCATTTGTACAGGCAATTATAGATGCCTACGTCACGTATACGTTGAACCGCTTTGGCAGGAACGTATCAGTGGTGTTTGACGGGTACCCGGGACGAGAGTGCCGGTCGGAGCACAAAATCTGCCGAGCGATTCAGACGATATCTTGATTCTTCAACTGAAATTATTTTTGACTTCTCCACGATTATAAAAGTGCCCCAGGAGAAGATGATGCCGAACGATCGAAACAAAGAACGTCTCATTCAACATCTCTGCTCTGCATTATGTCTCGAAGGAATTGAAACAAAGACAGCGACGGATGATGCAGACCGCGATATTATTCTAATGGCTTTAGAGAAAACCAAGAGCCACGCCCATGTGATCGTAGTGGGAGAGGACGTAGACCTGCTTGTTCTCCTCTGGGGGTTGGGTTCTAACATCCAGAACTTGCGCTTTCAGAAACGTGGACGTAACAGACATGAGGCCGGGTGCATTCAGTATACCACTAGCGCGTTTAACCGAGGAGAAGTTGAAATGCCCAATGGATTTAAACTGTTTATACACGCTTTTACTGGGTGTGATACCACGTCCGCCCTTTTCTGGCAAGGAAAACAGAATTTGTGGGGTCAATTTCAAAAGAGGCAAGACCTAGTAGAGCAGCGGCGCAATTGCGTTACACATTATCAATCGGAATCGGTTTCATATTGACAGTTCAACAACATTCATTGCGTTATTTACGTGTTGAGCAGACACATTTTTCGAACTTATGAAGCAATGGATTAGCAATTTGCTTCAAAATGATACAGATTCCGATTGATAGTGTGTTACGCAATTAGGGTGCTGGCTACCATCTTCCTCCAAACAGATGCAACGCATGCGGATATTGCGGAAGCTGGCGTAAAGTGTCTGGTGGCTCTTTACGGAAGCGTTGCAGGTACTCAGACACTGCACGACCTGCGGTTCCAGTTGTTTATGAAGACAGCGGCAAGCGCAAAAGTGAATCTGGCACGTTTGCCCCCTACTACCGAGGCATCCTCTTTACATGCGTTTCGCATCTACCACCAAGTGCAAAAATGGCTGGGGGTAGAAAAGGATCCCACCAAGTGGGGTTGGGAAATCAGCTCCCGCGGCCTAATCTCGATCACAACAAACAAAGAGCCAGCTCCCGCACAGCTTCTAAAAATGATAGCCTGCAAATGCAAAAAGGGATGTAGAGGGGCATGTAGTTGTTTAAAAGCTGGGCTGAAATTCTCGGCTCTTTGTTTGAATTGCGCAGGAAAGTCGTGTAATAACGTCGCGTTGATTTCTGTTGACGAAGACAGCGACGATTCAGAGCAAGATGAAGAAGGACTTCTTCCTCAGAATGATGAAGACACGAAGAGGAAGAGGAACACGAGCGCATTATTTTTCATCTTTCTCAAAATGAAAACCATCCTGATGAAAGGTAATCCCAAACATAGAAAAAACGACGATTGACTAAGAACAGTTCTTAGTCAATCGTCGTTTTTTCGGTTTGATTTTTTGTTTTTTTTTTTTTTTAATTCGGTCACTGATTTTATGTTTTGCCTAGAACTTAGATTCCAAATCGAACTTCGAGCGAGATTATTGCAAGTGACCTCCCACCAAAATTCCTGTCTAATTTCCAATAACCCTATTTATATTAATAAGTATTTTGTCTCTATAACCCATTATACCTTTTTTTCGTTTTTTTGAGATTGTGAGTGAACTGCTAGTCTCACAGACTTTGTTTTGGGCTCTAATAAAAGCTAAATAAATGTACTATAAAATATTTTCAGTAACTTTTCTTCGTAGGTGGTGAGTCGCAAGTGGTTTTGCCAATATTTCGCAAAAAAAGTGTGGAAAACCTGCAAATTTCAATTTTCAAGAAAAATTGGTCATCTTCGAAGTGCCATAGCTTGGCTCCTTTGGGGTCAATAGAGCTGCATTTGGGCTCAAATTGTAGGCAATTTAATACAGTTTATAAGTGTACGGAACATCGTTCGCAAAAAAATGCATAGTTTTGGCCCTGGAGAGCAAATAGTGAAAAATGTCTCAAAATTTCGAAGTTTTTCTCGATTTTCTCAGTTTCCACAAGTTTTTCGAAGTTGCAAATTTGAATCTACACTACCCTAACAGACCCATACAACATACTAAAAATGCAGAACTACATCACGCTTTGCGAATTTAATGTCTTTATCCGACGGCCTAATAACACAGCGCATGGACGTAGGGTGTCAATGTGTGACAATTCATTTCTCTGACGGTACTTATAGTAAACTGGGCCATAGGTCCAGTCCAGACACCGAGTTCCTTATTAACGTTCAAATTACGAGAATCAACACCTATTTCTTTCAGTACACAGTTAATTTGACAGTATAACGCCAGCTTTATTTCCCCCATTTTCACTAGCACACTAACTAGAAGGCTGGCTACACACGATCCTGCACTCGTGTTGAGCTTCAAGCTCTAATTACGTAAGCAAATAACACTGGGAACTGTGTCGCAGGAAAACTTTCATTATTAATGTACAATGGGCCGACTACCGGGTTTGCTTGGCTGTTGCTGGGTGTCTCGGGAATCGGGGGTTCTGCGAAATTACTAGAAAATGCAAGACCCAGACAGTCGCTTTACATTGTGTAAAATAATCTCATCACCACTGCTCTCAAAACAGTGAAGGAAAACATAGTGAGGAAATCTGGATGTCCTAGAACAAAAAAACTCGATGGCATGTGACGTCTACCATCCCGCACTGGGCCCACGTGGTAGATTACGGCCCACTCCCTCTACGTTTGGGCGCTAAATGCCGTGCGTTAATAAGTCACACGTATCGTATAATATTTTATAGCACGTGTGACATAAACGCGCACTTAAATCATGCTTTTCTGTGTAAAAAAGGAGTCTGCCAGGGCCGAAGCCTGCCGGGGGTGCGGGATTGTCCGAAAGGGTTACCGCTACCCCAGAACATAAAGGGCTAAGGAAGGAACACGGATGGGTTTTAGTCAGTAAGAGTCTGACACTCCCTTCCGCTCTACCCAGAGCGGGAGGGGTCACTTGATGATTTCCCATCCATAAAAAAAGTCACGCTTTTCTGAGTAAACAGCAACCTACAACAGCAGACTACATAAAAAAATTGTGTAACACAATAATAATACAGAAAATATGCGTGATTTGGTAACATGAATCCCTCAAGATAATTATCATGACAGGCAAACATTTTTTAAAGTAGAAATCCGTAATGTTTATTCATTTTGTCTTCGCTTGTTAAAATACAATACACAGTAATGGTGATTATAAGTTAGTATGTTACAACTAAACAAACATGAAACAAGATATCCTATATTATTATCTGCCTCGCCTTTTCCCTATATATTGAGGTCGGCTTCCAGTCTAAAGGGATGCAGCTGAATGCTAGTATTTTACATGGAGCGACTGCCTATCTGACTTCCACATCCCAGTTACTAGGTAATACGCCCTCCCGCCTTCCCTTTCGTAAGACTGGTTGTCAACTTTCGAACTTCTGACGACACGTAACGACTGTTAAAGATCCAAGAATGCCAGCCGAGACCAAGGGGATATCGGTATGTAAAGATGGTCACCCATCCACGGACCAACCGCGGTAAGCGTAGCTCAATCTGATCGATCGACCCGTGTGGCTGTTATTACTTAGCCACAAGACCCTCAAACTATGTAGATATCCAACATTGCAATCACAAACATATTCCACCCACATAACACAGTCCAAGCAAATTACATTAAAACAGTGTAAAACTTGCATTAATAGTCTGCAATTCTAACCCGGCTTCACTTGCGAACTAAGACATATAATAAAACGACTAAGTAAGAGATGTAACATTGAGTTTTAGTGCTAATTTTAGTGTTACGCCTCAGGGAATCTTGAGTTTTAGTTCCAAATGTTATTGCTGTCAGTGATTTAAACTGAAGTGCATAGTTGAGAGATTTGTGCTTGAATGGGATATTTTTGGAAATAAACAAATGTTGAACACCTAAGTATTGAGTTTAAATCGAAATTGCCATTGTAAGAAATGGAGATTGAAGGGCTTGGGTACATTAAAATAGAGTCCTCAAGACAAAGAAGAAGAGAGTTTTAATATTTATCTGGCGCCCTCTACTGGGCTGTCGACCCGCAATCTCTTTCCAGATTAATTTAGATATACATACTTTTACCATGGCATGACTCAAAGCATAGTTCGAGAGTTAATTGATATATTTCACTCCTTTACTTTAAGCATGCATAAAAACCTATCACAAATCAGTCTTCTCCACAAGTTATCATAGGTAATCAAGCATTGTTTAACAATGTCTAAAATCATCTTTCCAAACTTAACCTGCAGTCATGCACTAAATAAATAATGGTCCATATCTGCCCATTCACTTCCTCATATCAACTTCCATATTTTCAAGAAAAGACCAAACTGCGAAACACATCTAATAACAAAACGGTTACAACTATAATTAGCAACTACCTGAGACATCGCAAACGATGTTATCGGTTCCCTCTCGCTCCGCGCACTAATTGTTCAAGTTCCAGATAATTAGGAAGTTCCTCAATGCACCGGGCTTGAACATTGCCTGCGACATAGACATTTGTTGTAAAGTTTACGTAGCGACACATGTGAGGTCGAAGTTTATTAAATGCCACAGGCCGAGTTTCGTTTGTTTCAGTGGCTTATTATTTCGTATATTTTATCGTATGATATTGTTTTGGCAATTGCATTTTTTTTAGATTTCCATGAGTAAAAATTAAGTTGATTTTTGAGAGTTGAGAGCAGTGGTGGCCAGGTGGTAACGCCTCCGACTTACGAGTTGTACGTCATGGGTTCGAATCCAGGCAGGCGCTTTACTTTTTGTAAATAATTTCATCACCACTGGTTTCAAAGCGGTGAAGGAAAACATCGTGAAGAAACCGGCATGTCCTAGAACTCGGATATCTATGCCTAGAACCAAAAATTCGTATGTATGTTCTATAATGCAAGAAGCTGCAGCGACACACACACACATACACACACAAACCCCGTCACACGTAACCACTGCTTACCCATATGTTCCGTTACCATAACATTTTTTTTCTAATGCTAAAATCAATTTTCTAAACGTATCGATGTTTCATTTTCTCGCAAGATGGCAACACCGGAAGCAGCCTAACTAGCTGTCATTGCCCACATGTACTCGTTTTTTTTGGAGCTAAGGCAGGTGTCGTGTGAGTGAAAGCAAGACGCGCGCGCATCGTCTAAATCGGTCGAAATCCTAAGGGAAATCGAATCATACCCTATCTCGCGTGTGAACAACCCTCTAACCGTGAAACCCGGAAGCTAGCTTATGGACAATCGAAGGTGGAAACTCAACGGTCGCCGGAGCAGTCCAAGGTACGTGAGTGCATTGTATTCGCTGCGGCCTATGTCGAGTTATTGAACATCATAATTATACGTAAATCGTTATTGTCCCAGTGTAGCATTAAAGCCACCCCTATTTTGGCTTGGTGCGTATGCTACACCATATTTTATACGCTGCGATATGGCGTGGTTGTGGTACATGTGTTCGGACCCTAATAAAAAAAAAAAAACATTAATTTAAAATCTCCAGGCCTGTTCAAAGAAGCAATA
This sequence comes from Amphipoea oculea, assembly GCA_945859645.1. NCBI lineage: Eukaryota > Metazoa > Arthropoda > Insecta > Lepidoptera > Noctuidae > Amphipoea > Amphipoea oculea. Next base: position 15,917,300 of record OX243865.1, on the reverse strand, counting down.
TCTCCCCTCTTACCAGACGAGACCTAAACAGAATGCCTTCTAACCAGTACCGCACAAGAGCTCATTTCGACGCCGGCGGTACCGAAATTGCTATAGACAACAATATCCCGTAATTTAATAAGTTCGGAAGACGTCGACGTAGCTGCAATAAGCTACCGTCAATGAGTGCTGCGCCTGGCCCTAACGACCAAATAAAGGTAGGGGCGTAGTGCTAGCGGGAAGCGGGAAGCGGGATGGAATATTAATACGAAAACCGGCCAAATATGAAAGTCGAACTCGCACATGAAGGATTCCACACAACATGTTTCTTGTAAGGAGACCCCCTTTAATTTTTAATTTAATTAAATTTTTATTATTTGTTGTCATAGCGGCAATAGAAATATCGAGGTATTCCAGGAACCGCACCTGAGCACTTCCACTAACCGCACTAAAACAAAAGTTTGTAACTTGCGGTTCGGTGGAACAGTTTAATAATGTTACTCTGTGGTAATTTCAACAGTCTACTTATTACGGTTCATGAGATAGAGCCCGATGGCAGTTTGACGGACGGCTGGACGGACGGACGGACAACGAAGATTTAGTAATAGGGTCTTGTTGGCATACTTTGGGTAGGGAACCATAAAAATGGATAGGTTCGCCCCCTAATATTGCATGGATTTTATAGTGTAGGTTTTTCATATGCGCGTGTGTCAATCTGCCTAGCCGTTTCTCAACTATGTTGGGGTTACCAGTATTCTATATGGAGCGACTGCCTCGTAACAACTGTCAAAGATCTACGAATGACAGCCGGAAACTATAGATTAACGTGCTTTCCGAGGCACGGATTGATCGCGATATGTAATGGATGGTCATCCATCCACAACCCGACCACAGCTAGCGTAGCTTATCCGTCGATCGACCCGTGCGGCTGGTAGGTATCATTTAGTCACGAGTCCCCAATATCCACATGTGTCTGTGACAACAAAACAAATTTTATTTCTCTCTTTATATGTGTGTGTACGGAACACCTCTGCTTACCTTTACGGGATTACAGGCTGGTGTTACCAATGACGGTTTAGACTATAGTACGCGCGGAACTAGTTGGCCGCTGAGATGGGGACAGGGGTGAGGCGACGCTTCGCAACACACGTACTGAGTAATGCACCCCCGCCCCTCCGTCCCACCGCTCACATACCTAAGGCGCGGCTAACTAGTTACGCGTGGACTATAGAATAGTTTATACTGAAATAAATACTTAGGTTTCGTGTACTGAGCGTCTAAACAGGAAAGCAAATAAAAAAAAAAACGCTCCGAGGTGAATATCTGAGTGAGAAAACCTGCTTAGCAACTACTACAAACTAACTTGTTGCCCTTACCAAAAGCGTAAATACTGAAACATAATAAGCATTGTTATATTCTCATTAACCTTTAATTAAAACTAGTTCCAGATAGTTAATAAGTAGATGCTGGAAAACTGTCAGGCGTCAAACGTTTCATAATATCCTCTTACGTAATAAGTTCATAAGCTCTTGCAACTTTACTTAAAATACTTACTGAGGGTGCATTTTCATCTTGGAAAATGAGAAGAGCAGAATTGGTATTATCACACAGTTTATTAAACTACTAGAAGTACACAAAAGAGAATCTATCTGAAATATAAAATTATACATAGTATAAAACATAGTTAGGAATGAATGTAGGATGATTGTACTACATTTTTTTAACCCCAGGTACCGTATTATGACGGTTTAATACCAACATGATTCCAGGGGGAGAGAGAGACGGAGCTATACATGGCCGATAGCACCATCCCTTTTTCGCACTGGAATCATGATGGCATTCATCATAGCCATCAGCCTACTGCAGTCCAATGCTGGTTATTAACCTTCCCAATTGCACGCCATTTAGCTCAATTCTCGGCAACTCTCATCCAGCTGCTACCAGCCACCCTGCGAAGATCGTCGCTCCACCTAGCCTGAAGGCATCCTACCTAACGTTTGCCGATTCGCGGTCTCTACTCAAGAACACGTCTACCTCAGCGGTCATCGATTCTACGAATATGACCGATGACGGTATTAATACTTGGTAATACGGCACCTCTTGTTCGGTTTGAAGGGTATGTACTAATTTTCCTAAAATGCATTGGAAATCGTGAAAGTGCTTCGTATTTATTTTATATTAAGTACTAACCCCTGCTTCGCACATGCAATATCACAGTGTCAATCCTTCAAGATTTCTGTGCTAAATCTAAATTAATGATAAATCCATAATACATCTGTAGCGGTATCTACAACGCCACATGCGAACAATCCTGCATCGCGCAAGCAGAGTTTACCACGCAACTAGCATATATACAACAGCCCGACATGACTCATTGGGCAGTTGCCCGCCAGACACAACACCCGTCTGGTCGGAGGATCCTCCCTTTTCTATGGAGGTTGAGTGAACTTTACACCCTGTTCCTCATACCTCTATACTGGTGACCCCGAACATGAACGTCAGCGCAGCCTTCGTGCACCTACTTCAGCGTGACGTCATCATCACTCCCGCAAGCTTTAGAGCGGCGAGTCACCCAGCCAGCCAGCACCCACGGCTTCAACGGGTATCCTGACCACCAACATGCAGCGACCGCGCATACCTGGTCATCACCCTCAGCCTCATCAGCAACCTCGGCACAGCACACTGCACTTTCGGCCGGTCTACAAGCAGAGCCCTCAATAAGCCTCTCCTGGTCGACGCCAGCAGTCAGCCTCAACCCGGCGCTGTACTACATCCGACGCACTGGAGCATAACGCAGCGCCACCCCGACTCACTGGGGACATCTTCGCAGACAGTTCCGACTCACCCTGAACTATGCGGCAACCGGTTCCGACTCACTGGAACCTCAGCTGGCCTGGATAGCATCGCAAGATACAAGACTCAGCCCACTATCGACCTCCGATCTCCGGGGGGAGTGATGTAGCGGTAACAACGCGTCATACTAACGTCACGCAAATCCTGCATTGCGCAAGCAGAGTTTACCACGCAACTAGCATATACAGGGTGACTGGAAATTAGTGGCGGAGCCGTTAAGGGGAGGTAGTCTAGGGTTATTCCGACAGATATCACTATGAGACCTACCGTCCTTACTTAACCCTTTCCAAGATATTCCTACTTTTTGTTTAGCAGTTTTTGCATAAAATAATGACAGTAGCGGAAATTTTACAATTAATATTACTTATTTAGAATATCTTTGTTGCAAAACAAAAAAAAGTAGGCCAAAATCACTTTTTTTTAGGATTTATTACTATCTCTTTAAGTAGGAATATCTTGGAAAGGGTTAAGTAAGGACGGTAGGTCTCATAGTGATATCTGTCGGAAAAACCCTAGACTACCTCCCCTTAACGGCTCCGCCACTAATTTCCAGTCACCCTGTATACAACAGCCCGACATGACTCATTGGGCAGTTGCCCGCCAGACACAACACCCGTCTGGTCGGAGGATCCTCCCTTTTCTATGGAGGTTGAGTGAACTTTACACCCTGTTCCTCATACCTCTATACATCTAAACCTTCCAGAATAAGTTATCGAAATGATGGTGGTAACCGTATCAAAATCCGTTTTGCAGCACAAACTTCGGGTTGATCGATATAAATATAGATACAGTTAAATCGTTTACTTTTTCGTTTTCCTAACAAGAAAAACATAGAAGAGAAAGAACTACGTTGCGGTAAACACGACGCAGAGAAAGAAAACATGAAAAAAATAACAAGTTGGGGGAAAATATGCGTCAAATCCACGCAAAACGGTCATCGCTCGGACAATGCTACGACCCTATGCGAGACAGAACCAGCGCTGGTTCAACACTTACGGTTCTTATTCCGCGACCCCGCTGTCACTCGTAGCCAACCCTCAACGCTTCAATATTCCGACAAGATGCAAGCAGCCGTAAAAGAGGAATTCCTTTATGCGCCTGTAAAGTGCTTCGCTAATATTTAACGGAAAGGTTTTTTGGTAACCAATCTTTTTACAATTTTCAGCTTTAACATCTAAAGTGCAGGCTTTTAGCGTTATAACTTCGTTTTTTCTGCGTATTGCTAAGTTTATGTTACCTGCATGTTATAGAGAATCGTTTGGGAGAAAGTGCTTGAATTGTCGATAAATCGATGTTTCTCAGCAGCTGATGGGGTTAGACGTAATTGAATGGCAAAAAAATCGGTAGGTAAAATGCAAGGCTAGTATAGCTATACTTCTTCTTCGAGTCGCTAGTACGACTGTACTTCAGATCTTGTTGGCTCAGAACTTCGCCACTTCCACAGCGTCGTGTTGGACATGTTTTTTGCAGGATAGAAGGAGGACCATAATTTGTGACGTAGCCCCACATCCAAACCCGTTCCGTCGAAGTAGCCTTTAACAGGTTGAAGTTACATCTTCCCACTTGTGTCCGGAGACGGTTCAGGGACTTCCAGGTGGACCACGAAAGGTAACACCCTGCAGTAAGATGCTCCTTTGGTGGTAGATTATACGTAGGAAGGGGAAGTGCATTTGTAACAGGCGTCGGCGGGTTTCCTGGTTCATACCAGCTTATTTTGCAATTTGACTTTCATCTATCTATGCTTTAAATATTTCCGTATACGATACACATTCCTAATTACTTACAGGTAGATAAAATGATTTATTTTCATTGGATCCCACTTTTGAATCCCAGTTTAATATTTTTGGCTTTGGATCCCGCAAAACATTATTCTGTATTTCCGTTGGATCCCAAATTTTAAAAATGCAAGACTGACCTGGACTGACTGTCCTGGTAAGATCTAAATCGTTGCTTCGACTGTTTTTGACTCGCTTTAAACTTTCGTACACGTGCCTAACGCGAATCTGACCTAGTGCGATTCTGGCGTAAAGCGAATCTGTCCTTATGCTAACAAATGGTAGGTACGCTAAGAGTTGGTTGACACCATCATCAAATTAAATTCAAAGCCTAAAAAAATCAAATAAAAAATTCACTACATTCCCTTTCAAAGTCTTTCAGCAGATATTAAACACATCATGTTTACTGAACTCAAAACTTCGTGTCTATTACCATATTAATAACAAATCCCACATTCGGAAGTACGCGGTTTTATCTTGTGTAAGTTCAAAACATAATTTAATATTACGACGTTTTCTAAACTTTTAGTATACATTGCTGCGGCTTCGAGGCCCGAGTGCGCGCAAACCATATTTACCTATCAGTGTATACATAGGTCGAATTAATTTCCGTGTCGCGGTTTGTATCGCACCACATCGACGGAACCATTACGATGTAGACAACATCAAACAAGATGTCGGCTAAACTTGGCCGGAGTTGCCCGAAGTTTCTCGAAGTTGGCCGAAGTTTGAACAACTTGCGGTCGATTGCATAAAACTTTGATCGAGCGTTAGGTTTAACCGGGATAATTGTAATTCAACGGATTAATTAACGTACAAACGTTATTCTGAAGTGGGTGCCAGAGATTACGGGGGGTTGTGTTTCACGTTCTACTAATAGACGCTTTTGATAAGAATAGTCATCAAGCTCTCTCACAATGCTATAATCAATTTGGCGGCACTTGTTCATCATAATTATTGCTGGCTCATGCCATAGTAACAATATTAGCCAGGTGGTAGCATAATCAGCCTATAATGTTCTCACTGCTGGGACATAGGCTTCCTCTTTTTGAGTTAGAGTCGGCCGCAGTGCAGGTTGGTAGATGTCACATGTCTTAGAATTTCTGATTCTAGGACATGTCGGTTTCCTCACAATACTTTCCTTCAGTGTTTTGAGAGCAGTAGTGATGCAATAATTTACACAAAGTAAAGCGCCTTTCACGATTCGAAACTACGACCTGCAACTCGTAAGTCGCGGCCGTTACCACTTGGCCGCTGTAGCACTGCTTTGGTAGTAGCGGTTGCGCTAATTTCCCCTCCCGAAAGGAAATTGCCATGATCGTCAAGATTACCAGAGATCGATGTCAGCAGTTCGGGCCATAACCAAAAAGGAAAAAATTACAACCTATTGTCTAGACCATTTCCCTCTCGCTCATTTTCAACATCATAATATACCGCCCACTTTTTGACAAGAAACTAAACACATAAAACCTCATGAAGATCTGTACAGTTCGCAAATCCTCCGTAACTAGCCCAAAACGCATAAATAACAGTTTTCAGGCAAATATGTATGGTAAGACATGGTAAAAAGGGATAAGTCGGTGCTTACCAAACATCTGGCAGCGGGATCGATCGGAATTCAATAAAATTAAACATTCAGGAAACGTGCCTTGGGAGAACTTGAGGAGTTGGTGGTGCAAATGTTGAGTGGAAAGCGATTTGTTTGAGATAAGTGTTTTGTTGTTAGGGAAAGTAATGAAAGTAAACTTCATTATTAAATTGAGTTTCTGTTGTAGTTGAATTGAAGTTAAATACATAAGGGTCAGGATACATTGATCGACGGTGTTCGACGGTTTGACCATACGAAAAGCGAGCAAAGTATGGAACGACGTACGCATCCTTTCGTATCGACGCGACGAACGCGCTCCGGCGTAGCGTGCTCCTTTTCAACCGGCAAAGTGCGAGAGGCCGTCGATCAATTTGTCCTGACCCTTATACTATACAGGGTGACAGGGATATACTATATTTAGAATGGCATGGACGCGCAAACTGTAACCATGAATTCAGCACTTAATTCTAGACCCCTAGCGTAGAATCGAAATTTTTCGTCGGTTAACAAAAAACAATCGGCTGTTTCATAGTAAAGTGACCTACGTGGTCAAAATATATAGAACACTCGTCTCATTTTTTTTTATTCATTGATATACTTTATTTTACACCAGAAAATACATAACTAAAAATACAATTATCACTACAAAACATACAATGGGCAGCCTTTATCGCTTTCGGCGATCTAATGCACTGCGATGTACTGAATCTATAGTGGGTAACAGGATGTGCTTTGATGTTCCTGACCCTGTATAACTATGCAACATAGTCAAAAAATTACAAAATTGCCACAGTAATCAATACTATCCATATCCATACCATATAAATGCGAAAGCGTGTCTGTCTATCTGTCTGTTACCTCTTTACGCCTAAACCGCTGCACCGATTTGGATGAAATTTGGTATAAGCTTGAGGCCCAAGAAAGGACATAGGATAGTTTTTCTCCCGATATTCCCACGGGATCGAAAATTTTGCGGGTGAAACCGCGGGGGACTGCTAGTATTTAATAAAACATTTAAACTATGAAATACAAAAATCATCGAATTGTCGCATATCACCTGTCGCCTTTCGGTTTTATAAATAGGCCCCTGGTCAAATCTGTGCAGATCCTCAACCACCATGCAACCTTAAAACACGCTGACGTAAATAAACCGCCAGTATAGTCTAAGACCTAGCCCTGCCACGAGCATTCGAAATCGCTTCATGTCATGCCTTACTCCACACAATTTCCGCGGCCCAGCGGCCGGCCCCCCACTTAAGGTTAATATGTTTATTTACCGAGGCCCGCTATGTGTGATGCCCTTCTGAATGTACCCTGAAGGGTGATTTGTGTGTTCAGGCAAAATACTTCTTTTATTGTCGGAGTTCGGCGGTTGTGGTAGGTATATTCATGTACTTGTGTACTTTGACGAGCTGAGAGTTACAAGGACTTTGTTTTTGTTACTATTGTTCGAGCCTTCGATTTGTTAACGATATTCGATATATGGTCTGATACCCTGATCCCCCTCCACCCCCCCTCCTCAATCCCCTATTAGTTCACCTGCACCCTAATTGCGTAACACACTATCAATCTGAATCTGAATCATTTTGTAGGATATTGTTAATCCATTGCTTCATGTGTTCGAAAGATTTATCTGTTCAATAACGTAAATAACGCAATGAATGTTGTTGAACTGTCAAAATGAAAGCCATTGCTACTGATAGTGTGTTACACACCTCGCTGATCAATGGAACTTGTAAATCAATCATGAAAAGGCTGAAACCAAAGTACGAAAGGACGTTTAATCAAAGCACGGTGATGACTAGGCATATTTTTAATCTTATTTTTTTAATTGTTTCTTCATTTGTGTGTTTTTTTACATTGTTCTCACCTATAGAAGCAACTAGAATAATGTACCCAGGATTTTGTAATAACTTGATTTAAAAGAGTGTCCATGGAGTTTCTTGCCCGTTCTTCTCCATAGAGATCTACGTTTTGGAATGGGCAACTAGCTTCAACTTTCTGACTAACTGACCGGCTATTTAATTTTGACAATTCAAAAGTGCCTGTACATGGTTTGCTTTGAGTTTACTATCATTATTGGGTACTTGGCATTGCCATTGGCTTGATATTGTGTGTCTTTTAGTCTGTGCTAAATAAATGAATTTTCTTTCTTTTCAAAATGTACGTACCTACGAGTTCATTCTGCTAAGCGTTTATAAACGCACACCGCACTGTGTTTCGTTGCTAATTTTATTTTAAATATTCGTCATAGACTCATAGTGTCACTTTTATTTAGATATGTATGTTTTTCCTTTTTTTTTATTTGTTTTTGTATTGGCACCTTGTTTTTATATTGTTCATGTGGGTAATTGGTTTCATCTAATGTTGTACTTTTGTGTGTTGTGCTGTCTTTTGTGTGCGCCAAATAAATGGTTTATCTATCTATCTATCTATAAAGGTACGGTATAGCAAACAAACATTCACTTTGAGTTTCTTGTTAGAAACTTTTATAAAAAGATACGTCTTAAAGATAACAAGTATCATCATCGTCAGCCTACAACAGTCCAGTGCTGGAAATTGGTCTCTCCAATTGCACGCCATTCAGCTCGATTCTCGTCAACTCTTATCCAGCTGCTACCAGCCAACCTTTTTTTTTTTGAATTGGAAATTATCAAATGACCCCTCCCGCTCTGGGTGGAGCGGAAGGGAGTGTCAGACTCTTACTGACTAAAACCCATCCGTGTTCCTTCCTTAGCCCTTTATGTTCCGGGGTAGCGGCAACCCTTTCAGACAATCCCGCACCCCCGGCAGGCTTCGGCCCTGGGCGAAGATCATCGCATCGTCGACCGTTGTAAGAAACATATTAATACGTGATGAGTAATATTATCTAACAATAAAAACAAAGCGCTATAATGAAACCAGCAATAAATTAAAATTATCATATCGATTCTTAAACTAATGTCAATAATATTTTTTAATACGTTGAACTTGTGAAATCAATCAAAATTAAAATGTCAGAGACAGGTCTCGGTCTTGACATACAAGATAAAATATCGGACGTATTATTTACTGAGTATATAATGAAAAATGTGGCGTGAACTTGAAAACTGTTAACTGTAGCGAAATAAGTTTAGTAGTGTTGTGATTTTGGAGTATTAAAACAATAATAAACAGGCCTACTCATGTGAGAAGCATCATCTGTCTAGCCTTTTCCCAACTATGTTGGGGTCGACTTTCAGTCTAACCAGACGCAGCTGATTATACATAGAGCGACTGCCTATCTGACCTTCACAACCCAGTTGCTGCGTAATACGATAGCCCTTGGTAAGACTGATTGTCAGACTTGCGGGCTTCTGACTACCCGTAACGACTGTCAACGATTCACGAACAACAGCCGGGACCAACAGCTTACCGCGCTTTCCGAGGCACGGCGGAGTTTCGGTATGTTAAGATGGTCACCCATCCACGGAGCAACCACGGCAGATTGATCGACCCGAGCGGCTGTATTACTTAGCCGCAAGTAAAATTATGTAATTTTACTTGGTATTTCTCAGCAATTACTAAATGTCAAAGTTGATTGTAATAGAGACAGGAAACCGCTTCGTAAAGCGAAACTTAAGCGCCTCAGTAGAACAATGGAGATGAGAAACTTTTTCAAATAATGTAGCATAAACTTAAACTATGAGTATGCCCTAGGTAGTGTGATCTTTGAAAGCTTGTACAGTCACGAGCACCAATATGTCAACACTTGGCAATTTTCAATTGCGAATTTTTCGTGAAATAACGAATGCAACGTTGAAATACGACACTTAACATAAACCTATGGGTGCGAAAATACTATTTTAGTAATAACATAAAATTTCATTCAAAAATAAAGGAGAAAATCGCCTTTGAATAAAGCCAAGTGTATATATACTTATAGACGTGACTGTACAGACACCAGCACATCAAGCTACCCGAAACTGTCAAATTTTTCCAATCAACTTTGAACCTTATGCTTAAGCGATAAAGTTGAGAAATCTATTAAAGAAATTTGACAGAATGTAGTAGCTTGATGTGCTGGCGTCTGTACATGAGAAGGCTGATTCATCTCGGTTCTATATGAAATGACTGTAGTTACAATATAGAGGGTGACAGGAACTTTTACGAACAGTACGGTAGGTACATGATTCTGAACCCCCCCAGCGTTGAAACTTTTCATCGGTTACTTTTTTTTATTAACTGTTCCTTACATTTTGAGCGCGTACGTTTTTTCTATTAAAATTTTTTTTTTTTTTTTTTTGATAACGGAAAGAACTTTTTACGCTAGAACTGAATTCATGGTTATAGTTTGCGCGTAAATGGCCCTGCTACCGTATATTTAAGAGCGAATGGCAAGAAATGAACCTCTGTAATAGGTACAACATTTTCTCCGAAAATCCTGAGATCCGTCGCAAAATTTTCCCAACTCCTAGCAAAATCATGCATACATTCAAACAGACGAACTGCAAACTATATTAAATAACGCGCAGCGCAAAATTTACATATCTTACTAGCCCCGAAACACGGAGAAGCGAGTAAATCTAGGCACACATAATTTGTACATGTAATTTGCACATCAACCTACTACAATCTGTCAAATTTCTTTAATAAATTTTCAACTTTATTGCTAAAGAATAAGGTTCCAAATTGATTGGGAAAATTTGACAGTTTTGGGTAGGTTTTTGTGCTAGCATCTGTACCACTCACAAGCGATGCGAGAATTCATTTCCGCAACGAAATGGGGGTCTGATTGCTGTACCGTTTATCACTGAACAATTTGCTTTTATTTATTGAATCCTGGTTAATTTTACTTTAAGAGTGTTTTCTTTGTTCTTCAATGATGTTAAAGTTCAGGTGACCCGGTTTCAGACATTATTTTCAATGTTAATGACATTTTTTTGTGACTGGTAATTTAAAATATAATATAATCCGGAATGAGGTGATCCAGCGGAGAACCAAAGCTGTCGACATAGCTCATAGAATAAGCAATCTGAAGTGGCAATGGGCCGGCTGTATTAGCCGTAGAACCGATGACTGTTGGGGTTGACGTGTTCTTGAGTGGAGACGCGAATCGGCAAACGTAAGGTAGGATGCCCTCAGGCTAGGTGGAGCGACGATCTTCGCAGGGTGGCTGGTAGCAACTGGATGAGAGTTGCCGAGAATCGAACTAAATGGCGCGCAATTGGAGAGGCCTATGTCCAGCAGTGAACTGTTGTAGGCTGAAGATGAATTTAAAACAAATGGCTTGATCGGCGGTCATAATTTGCGTGGCCTACACATTTTCCGTTTTACTACAATACTAAATCTAAGTTATTTCTAGCCTAAATCTTTGAGCCAGTATTTGTATTCCGAACTTTATTTCAATTTAAGTAAAGTTCCTAATACTAAAATGACAACTTAGCACCGAACTAAGCTGTCATTTTTTGTTGTATAAAGAACTGCACTAGATAAAGTGGATAAGACAGAGATTAAAACATAAGAAGAACTAGCAGGGGATCGAGAGGGGGGGGGAGTAGAGGGGGTTCAGGGGTCAGATCGGAATAAATCATTTATACAACATTATTTTTAGTATATGCGAAACCCGAAACACGTGTCTAGTATTTTTATGTAAAGAATCTATGTACAAAATTTCAAAACTGTATCATGAATAATCACCAAGTTATAAGCTTGTTATGTTACCTGTTTGTCCGTCCAAAAACATGGTCACCGATGAACGGCACGCGGTGGGCCGCGTGACGTTCGGTACGGCGCGGCGATTGTATTGTAATTAACTGGTGATAACATTTTCCATCACACTTGCAGGCTTTGGACTGTCGTAATGGTCAAGTGTAGGTAGTTATTATAATGTACTTCATAATGATGATCCATGACACCTTCGAACTATTTACCTCAAAACCATTTTTTTTGCCTAAAAACTAGATCAACAAAATAGCATAAATTCCCACCAAATACTGACCAATTTCCTTTTATTTACTTTCAGGTAACTGCCGTTTTTATTCAGCAGAATTTTCTGATCGTAAGTAAAACGTAGGTACTCCATGGAGGGTGATTCATTAAAATTTCGTGCGTCATTGGTTAGCAAAATAACGTGGTTTGGTCTTGGTTCGAGAGTATTTTTATGCTGAATGTTCCTTTCAATGGTTTTGCATTCATTATTTTCCAATAGCGGTCCAACATCTTGATAGCTTCAGAAATGCAGGTTAAGAGGCGATATTAATTGCTCCGAATACCTTTTCGCTGGAGTTTTCGTCGGATCTCAGATAAAAGATGGAATAAAGTAAGAAATACCTTTGGTTTTAATGCTTCTGAACGAAACAAATCAGCAGTTTAAATATTAATACTTGCAAAATTGATATTTGAACTAGGCATTTATGAACTGGGTTGATTGCCGGGTTGTGAGGTATTGGAATACCATCCACGGATCTGGAGTTGTTCTTTATCACACTAATATTATAAAGGCGAAAGTTTGTGAGTGTATGTTTTATACTTCTTCATGGTCAAACGGCTGTACCAATTTTGATAAAATTTTGTATAGGGGTAGCTGACACCCTGGATTAACATATAGGCTACTTTTTATCCCGATATTCTCACGGGATTGACAATTACGCGGGCGAAACCGCGGGGCGCAGCTAGTAATATTATATAGCGCAATTGTAAATAATAATAATGTTACTTTTACACAGTTACATACATATAATTATTATTTACTAAAAATGTACGGAATGTTAAATTATTCTGAAATAAAATGATTCATAATAATTAAAATTAAAAATTAATAAAAATTATTAAAATTATCAGCGTCTGGTACATACCTGACGCTGATATTCTGTTCTTTTTTGTTTTAAATATAATATGGTTGTCAAAATTTGTCTATCCGTTTCTACTATTCTCGCTATTACCAAACATGACCATCAAAAACCTCTTCAAAACTACCCACAATATAATTAACTTTACATTTAATGGCGATATAAACTATTTTACACAATGTTACGCCACCTTTCACAGCCACTCTGCGGTAACCATATGGCCCTGCAACTTAGAACCCACACAACTTAACACGTCCGTACAACTTTATGTCTTATAACACTAAAATTAAGGCATAAATTACAATGGCAGTGATTTTCGTAACCGCAAACTTGGCTTCTATGATAGAACTTTACGGATATAGAAATAAGGTAAATTTTTGCTTGGTAACGTACAGTTTTGTATGCCACCTAGAGTGCATCATGAAGTTATGTTTTCAATGTAATTATTTTGTTTTGTGGTTTCCGGCAAGTTTAAATAACTTCACACCATTAGGGATTTGTGAGTGATGACAGTGTCAAATATCAAACAGAACGTCATCGTGTAGAAAATAAGAGAGTGAGTAATTATTATACAGGGTGAAATTATAATCACCGTTTATCACCTTAAAGGGTCATTGTATTTATCATTACGAACAACTTTTACTATGGGACCAAATCTGTAATCGCGAAAAAAGAATCAGCTGTTCCATACATTTTGAGGAGTTATGCGAACATAAAAATGTAGGGAACAGCTGCTTTTTTTTTTCACGATTTCTGATTTGGTCCCATAAAGCTGTTCATAATGATGATTACAATGACCCCTTAACAGGATAACGGTGATTAAAATTTCACCCTGTATAAAAATTCTAACAAAAAAAAAGTCACACATACTCGTTCTTGGTCTGCCCGAACAGCTCCGGACTCAAACGAAGTCGAAAATTCGACTCTTCGTCGGAATGCCAATCTAATTTGGAAAGCTTAACAACACAGAAAATTAATTGATTAAACAATTTGTTGCTTTTGGGAGCCATGCACTACACCCTAATAGATAAACACTATCAAACATAATCTGAATCTATTTGAAAGAAATTGCTAATCCATTGCTTCATATGTTCGAAAAGTTTGTCTGCTCATCAACGTAAATAATGCAATGAAAGTTGTTAAACTGTCAAAATGAAAGCCACCCCCCCCCCCTCCCCGCTGTTCTTGAAAACAGTTTCAGTGTGGGAGCTTTTCAACGTCATCAGCATAGGCTATTCAAGGGTCTTCAAGTCTCAATTCACAACAAAAATTCGTCTCTTCAAAATGGATCTATTTCCTCCATTTACCAAACAACTTCAAATCATGAACGAACTGGATTGCAGGCGCACACATAAAACTGGTATACGACCGAAGAAAATACATTTCCGCCAAGAATACGTAAAAGATTTGCACATATGTATCTAAGTTATTTACTTCTTGAGGCATCCTATACCTAAATCTCTTGGCAGTGCTCAATACGTTTTTAAACTGACCTGCCTTGAATAACTCTGGTTGAACTATAATTAAAATAAATTATTAACGACCAAATCTACTATATAATTAGAGAGCAATGGTGGCCCAGTGGTAATGGCCTCGACTTGCGAGTTATAGGTCCTGGGTTCGAATTCAGACAGGCGCTTTCTCTTGTTTAAATAATTTCATCACTCAAACGGTGAAGGAAAACATCGTGAGGAAACCGGCATGTTCTAGAACCAAAAATTCGAAGACATGTGACATCTACCAACCCCGACTGGGCTCGCGTGGTAGATTACAGCCCACTCCCTCTCGAAGAGAGGAGACCTATGTTCCAGCAGGTACATTATGGGTTGATTATGGTATTGGTTACAGATCATTTGGCGTTCATATTAATAACAGCGAAATTAACCATCGTGATGCAAGAAATGGAACTCCTTCAAATATTTTTAATTAAAGTTCCTTCTCAGAAACGACTACTCCTGAAGAATAACTAGGTACATATTATTTTTCATAGAATAAACAACGTCTTCTTCGTAACTGAAATCAAATTATGAACATTAAGCCGAAAATATCAATTTCTAAGAACTTTTCATTAGTTTTAAGTGTTCCTTAGAAGTTTAAATATAGTTCGTTCTTTAGTCTCGTTAGCGATTCGGCTCGTTCACATTGATTGATACGATACAAGAACGAGATTATTTGAAAAATATATTAATAATATAGATCTACGAAGATATAATATAGTATTTAATTAAATAAGGTGGTGAAAATTAAAACTGCCCGTTATTTATTGATAGGACTGGCTGCGCTCCGCGGTTTCACCCGCGTAAATGTCGATCCTGTAGGGATATCGAGATAAAAAGTAGCCTATATTTTAATCCAGGGTGTCAGCTACCCCTATGCAAAATTTTATGAAAATTGGTCCAGCCGTTTGAGCGTGAAGAAGTAACAAACATATAAACACACACACAAACACACTCACAAACTTTCGCCTTTATAATATTAGTGTGATGAATAATTACGCACCGATTTCTCTCTTTCAGTCGTTAGTAATTTGACTTTCGAAAGAAGAAGACAAAGCATTGTGTAACTATACAGACGCTATACAACGTTTATTAATAAGGGCGTTATAATATTAAACTAGGATATCGTTCAAAATGATTTAGATTAGGAATTGATAGTGTGTTAGCTTAATCAGACCAGTTAGTAACGAAACTATAATACTCATAGCAAATACTATAGTACTACTAGTTTCACACGGTAAGCTAGTAACCCGATCCATCACACCATATGGCATAGGAATTTCGCATCGCTGACTCAGTGTGGTGCATTATGTAATTAACTATGTACTTGTATACGTTCACGGTGACTGGCGGTAGGCAGAATTGTACCTCAGACTGACATATCTATATGGTTCCTGGAACATAGGATAACTACTTTCTTCCTTTGGGGTTGTTCAAGGTGACTTAGGTCAGACATATTTAGAATTGAATAGATAATAATAATTAATTTGCATATCGTCCGCTTGAGACGACAGTGTGTCATCTCATAAACCGTAATTTTACAGAAAACGACATTTGAACTTTAAAAATGAGCATAACTCTTAAATTGTTTTCAAGATAGCTTTATTATGTATGGGGTGATTAGAGTATAACTAATACTGAAATACAGGGTGTTACAGAAAGGGTATATCAATACAAACAGGTTGAAGAGTGTATTTGGTCTAGAATCTCTGTACAAAATTTCAGCTCAAAAGCAGTAACTTTGAAAATGCTTAATATTTTTTTATTTCGATAGTTTATTAAATTGAAATCATAAAAACATGTCACCGCACTACGAGGGTCATTATCCATTATCTGTAGTGTGTCTGTGCGCCTAGTACACGCACATCACGCCGCCGCGCGCCAGTGCAGCGCCGTGATGTCAAAATAAAAAAATATTAAGCATTTTCAAAGTTAATGCTTTTGAGCTGAAATTTTGTACAGAGATTCTAGACCAGATACACTATTGAACCCGTTTGTATTGATATACCCTTTCTGTAACATCCTGTATAATAAAAAAGAAAAAACACAATTATCAGTAAACCAAAAAATCGTATAATTCGAGATGTCACACTGTCGTCGCAAGTGGACGATATAATATTTGTTTATTATACACCTGAGTTTTTACAAATAATGATCGGTTTGTGGTATATTTTACCATTTGGCATGCAAAGTTTGACAAAGGACACAGGCTTCCTGAACAAGGTTTGTTTACAGTTTCATCCAATACTTTTGGCAGGAGGATTGACTTTCATTTTGACAGTTCAACAACATGCATTGCGTTATCTACGTTGATGAGCAGACAAGTTTTTCGTATATATGAAGCGATGGATTAGCAATATCCTTCAAAATGATTCAGATTGCACTATTGGTATAACTACAGTTGTTACACATTCATTACTTGTTCCATTTTCTGCATCCCCTCATCTATTTTTACACACAACTAATAAGGCTACTACATAAATGCAGGTAAACATACTATAAAGATGACCATTAAGGGGGAGTACTCACCCGAGTTAAGTGCTAGTCTCACCGCTAACTGCTAAGAGTTGGAGAGCACTACACCAAGCTTCCGTTCTGTCAGTACACCTCTTAAGCTAAATGTTTATTTTTATAAGTAACCTTTACGGCTTTTAGTTTTATAGAAGAAGGAATTGTTAGTTTGTAGTTTCTTTGTACTTATGCAGTTATTTTGTTAAAGACAAAGATAAGTTATTATTTTATACAAATCTTAAGAGCGTTTACGACGTTCGGCATTTCATACCAACTTTCAAGCCCTTGTTTTTCGAAATGTACTGATTTTAATGAAACTTCATACGCATAAACAGGATACAAAGTTCTAAAAAGTTAGTAAAGAACATTTTCGTAATTTGTTATTTAAGAAAAGGTAAATGGAAATCTTTGTTTCTATGGAAAATTTTAAATCGGTCTAATTTCACTGTAACACTATTTTTCGAAAATGTTTTAGAACTTTGTATCCTGCTTATGCGTACGAAGTTTCATTACAATCGGTTTATTCATTTCGAAAAACAAGGGCTTGAAAGTTTGTATGAAATGCCGTACTTCATAAACGCTCTTATCACTCATCGTTTCTCTAGTTGTTTTTAAGTATTCTTTTCTGTCGATGATGCAACACGTTTTTACGATTTGAGAAAACGTTAAGATTTCTTTATTGTATTTCCCCCTTACTAATAAACTTATTATATCAGATGAATACAAAAAAACACCGATTTCTCTCTTTCAGTCGTCAGTAATTTCACTTTCGAAAGAAGAAGACAAAGCGTTGTGTAACTATACAGACGTTATACAACGTTTATTAGTAAGGGGTTTAGGTTTAATAATAAAGTATTATACACATAAACCATCCGGAATAAATGCTGTATATGATGTTGAGCATGTTGGTAATGCAGTTTAATAAAGCAGAAAATGTAAGAAAGAAAGTTGTAAAATTGTCAGATGTCACCTGTCCCCTGTCGGTTTTATATAAGTCCCAGAACGAAACTTATACCCACCATGTTGACAGATGACCACTAGCCAACCTCCTTCCTGACTGGCCAACATTTGGCTATTGTGTGCCAACCTCGTGTGACCAGCCTTGTAAAAGATCAAAGCCATTTTAAACATTAACGGCCATAACGAAATCCACCACAATTGTTCCAAATAATGACTTGCAAATACTAGAAGTTTTTCTAGAGTTTTTTCAACTACCTACATCTGAATGACCTCGACGGCCGTTGACCTGTGACGTCATTCGCATGTTTCCGCAACCATGTTTGTTATGGAATTATTTAGAGGTGACCAATTTATCTTGATTGTAGGTACATAGAGGCGCTGGTTGTGAAGGAAAATAACAACTATTGTGTCAAATCTAGTACATTTTTTATTTAGTTCTCAGTTTTTCCGCGGGGTTAGATATACTGGTTGATAAAGTGTAATAGTTTTAATTATATGTATATACTTACACGTGCTGTGTACATTGTTAGGTATATGGACTTGTCAGTTCCAATGTCCGAAAACGGTTTGAACTAGTCAGTTATTGCAGGTGTCTGGTTACCATGATCCAAATTGCTAAACTGTTTATAAAATAAAATTAGCTAATTTTTACGAGTGGGAGACTAGGAAAATAGGTGCTTTATGTAAAGTACAGGCACCATATTTCAATAGATATGGACAACAAAGTTAAAATAGACTAAACTATGAAAGCAGTGTAGTGTTATTACAGCACGACGACAAAAAGTCGTGTGAGATCAGTAACCACCCAGATTTAACTTTCATCTTTGTTAAACTAAACTCAAAGCATTTATTTCAATTAAACCAATTACAGGCACATTTGAATTGTCAAGGGGTCGGTCAGTCAGAAAGATGAAGCTAGTTGCCCATTCCAAAGAGTAGGTACCTATGGAGAAGAACGGGCAAAAAACTCCATGGACACTCTTTTAAATCAAAATAATATGGTTACAAAGTCTTGGTTACAACATTCATGTTAAAAATTATACATGTGAGAACGATGCAGAACGTTAAAAGCGTCCATAATGAGAAGATGAGAAAAAACAATTCAAATATTAAATTAAAATAAGCCGTAGCAGCAAAGAGATGACCAGTCCCTACTGACGGCGCCCGTTCACGAACATGACGCATGTATTACCTTTTAGATGCTTTTAGTCTTTCACTAGATATTTACCCACCAAAGGAACCGACATAGCGCGGAGCATTGCCAAATTTAAGTGGCAGTGGGCAGGGCATTCCTCGCAGAACAGATGGCCGATGGGGCGGAAAGGTTTTGGAGTGTCGACCGCGTACGCGTGGAGAGAGCGTTGGAAGGCCTCCCACAAGATGTACTAATGACTTGGTGAAGGCCGCAGGAATCCGCTGTAAGCGATAAGCGCAGAACCGGTCGAAGGAGCGGTGCTTGGGAGAGGCCTATGTCCAGCAGTGGACGTCTTTCGACTGAAATTATGATGAGATGGTCATCATCATCATGTGCCTAGTCATTTTCCAACTATGTTGAGGTCAGTTTAACCGGGTGCAACCGAGTACTAGTATTTTACTTGGAGCGATTGCATATCTGAAGTCCATAACCCAGTTACTGGGTAGCACGATACCCCTTGACAAGACTGCGGGTTAATTGCGAAATACACATAACATGATAATTGGTCGCAATTTCTTTCATTTTTACAATTCAGCCTGGTTCATTGCGTTATATACGTTATTGAGCTGACGAATTTATTAAACCTATAAAGCAATGGATTAGAAATATCCTTCAAATCTCTCGGTTTGTGATTGAAACTGTACCACGCAATTAGGATCCTTGTTGTCAACCTTTGGGTTTTTGATTAGCAGTAACGACTGCCAAAGATCAATGAATGACAGTCGGGACCAACTGCTTCATGTAAGTCATTAGAGATAGTCAAAAGCTGTAAATAGGTATTACGATAATGATGATTCATAAAAAGAGACGTGATACCTATTGTCACACCATTTTTATTATCAACTGACTCATGAAGTGTGACCTCTAATTGAGTGTATTCTAAAACGAAATGAATTGTACAAATATTAGCAGTGCGTTGACCTGCCGAATTTTATTTCATAGACGACCTTGGATACGTATTTATTAAATTAAATTATAAATTAAAATCTTTTATTTCGGACCCATAAGTGTAGTCCTAAAAAAAATCTAGTGTTAGTATTTACATCTACCAGAAAAACAACACAAACTATTCATTAATACGCCATAGTGGCATGTAGGCGTATTCAATGTCCCAGTATGGGGTTCTGTCCCACCAATTAGCTATAGTATAACATATGATATGATAAGATATGTCGACAGTTTTATGTTATGGGGTGAGCACAGTGAACAGCATACCCAGTAAAATAACACGAGGTTACGACTGAAAATGAAAAGTCTCAACGTCAACTGCTGGTAGACATTGGCCTCCCCCAACCCTGAGCAGACAGCAGAAAAAGCTCGAAATGTCTGTTGTGCCTGTAACTTTATCAGCAATCTTTCAACAGAAATGCTACCTGATGAAAATAGGTATTATGCTTTCTGGCCCATATTTCTTACAAGAAGTTTGATTTTACGTTTGAATATAAAGGCGCTCCCTCACTGTAACGTTTACCTGCGACCTAGCCGTGTTAATTCTATCTATTTAATTATACATTAACCTATCCTGCTGGTTTTAATTATCTCTCTACACTTTGTCTAAAAGTCTACTGAAGAGAAAAGTGACTGATTGGCTTAAATCCTTGTCTTATGAAAAAACTGAGCAACTTATGACATCATAAACACGGTAAACACACCCCCACACACCCCCACATACACCCATACACACTTCACCCCACCTCCACTCTACATTTATACTACATAGTAACCTCCACATAGATTATGTTCTATTTTTTATTCCTTTTTGAAATGTTTGTATTTTTTGAAATTATTAATTAACTTTTTTTGGGAGTCTGGAACAATGTCCTTGTATATATTTTGATTTGGACGTTCATAGCTGCGCCACAGTATTTTAGGTACTTTTGTGGATATCTTCGTTTTCCTTTGTAAATTGTAAACTTAAGTTGTTGTTTCTTGCCCATTCTTCTCCATACGAAAACTACCTTTTGGAAAGGGCGACTAGAATCAATTCTATTTTAATGTAAATTTTGACGTTCAAAAGTGCCTTTTATGTGTCTATTTGAATAAATAAATGCTTTGACTTTGTACCAAATAAACTCTATTTTATTTATTTTTTAATTACCTAATTACTTAGCAGTTGAAGGCTTGCGCAGTCTATTTGCAAAGCCCTAGCCGTGGCAGTGAAATCTTGGATTGTTACATTACAGGCTCCCGGTGACGGAGCGCCTGAAGACTTTATCATAGTACACGACTAACCTCTCACCTGACCTCAGATTGGGCAAATTGCGCGACAGCAATTAAGCCACGACGTCTTCAAAAATATCTTCTAAAATTACATTAAATTATCCAATTATATTATTTGCAGTGCGATGACCTCTTGAATTTAACAGAGGACCTTGATGAGGTCACCGGCGTGTTATGCGATAGTAATCTATATGTATGTATTGTTAGGCTTTTTGGAGGTCGTGGTGGCGTGGTCTTGCGTTTTTTACTTGTATTATTCCCATGCCGGGCAAAGATACCTAGAAAAGTTTGCAATTACATATTTAAAAGAGTGGCATGGACATCGATGCGCAACCTGTTACCGTAAGTTCAGCACATGATTCTAGACCTAGTGTAGAAATATTTCGTCGGTTATAAAAAAAATTGCTCTTTCATACAAAAGTGCAAATACCTACGTCTAAATGTTTGGAACAAAAATTTTTTTTAAACAAAGAGGGTTCTTTCTTTGGGCTTGTAATAGGATATTACATAGGTATACGGATACTGTCAATTGCCCAAGAAATATTTTACCTAAGTCAGTTGCGTAAAACACTTCTTGATAAGTCGGTACCTAATTGTTCGCTTAGCATTAGCTTAACCCCTGCCTTGTCTGGACCAAAGCCAATATTAAAGCAGAGTTGGGGTTAGGACACATTGCCGATTGAAATGGAGCACACATGCTCTCTTTTTTGTACTTTTTGTATGGACAAACCGTCGAACGCCGTCGATCGCCGCCGGAGCGCGTTCGTCGCCGTCGATGCGAAAAGATGTAGGCATCTTTTCGCATCGACGGCGACGAACAAAGTATGGAACAAAGAAGAACAAAGTATGGAACGACGCGCGACGTAGGCGTCCCATACTTTGTTCTCTTTTTGTATGGACAAACCGTCGAACGCCGTTGATCAATGTGTCCCGACCCTTATTATGCGCATAATCACTATTGTTTGTGTAGGTAAATTAATGATGTCAAAATTAGTCTTGCATTTGTTGTACTTGTGGGCAAAAGCCTCTTTTTATACAGAAGGAATCAGAACTATGCTTGCTTGTTGCTAGCTAGTGATTCCAGAACATTATATAAAATTGAATTCTGCAAAGGTAATCGAAATAGTAATTACATGAAAAGAAAGAAAGAATTTTTATTTGTAACAGAAACGCAACTGCTCCTTAGAAAATCTTAATTTCTTTCATTGACTGAGAGTCGGCAGGTAGCGCATAGCGTACATTTAAAAGCACAAAAGTTCCTTTTATAACGTAAACACTAAGAAAGGATTTTTCAAAATCCATCCCCTAAAAGTGTTGAAATAGGGGCGAAAGTTTGTTTGGAATTTCGTCATTCTTGCCGATAAGAAATCGCTCACAGCTGGTAAAAATATAACGTAGTAGAAACAAAAATAAATTATTTATTGGAAAGAAAACACCCAAAAACGCACAAAACACATCTCTCCTGAAAGCTTCCATTCATCCTAAAGCTATTACATCACTAATTACTTTTCCCGTAGCTGTCTGGTGTGTAATGAATCTTTATGTCGCATGTCGTCGGTATAAATGTTATTTGTTTCATCTCGCACTCTGTCACCCTCTAACAATGGGGAAAACTATAATAACCTTCACGGAATGGGGATGTGGTTGCAGTTTCAGCGATTTCGGTGTCTTATTCTTCTTCTTTGACCCCACCTTTTCTCGTTACGCGGGGTCGGCTTTCGTAATCATGCGACGCCATTTGCATCATCTTCCGTAAATTCCATATCCCTCATGTCCTTTTGGACCTTCGTCATCCATGTCGTTTGAGGTCTTTCTCTCTCCCTCTTCTTTGTAGCCATAGAAAAGCACTTTTTCATGACATGGTCATCTCTTCATCGTTTAGATGACTCTGGTGTTTTATTGAACTTGCAAAATGGAAAGGAACACAAACTCCTTATATGTAAGAAAAAGTTACGAAGACTATCGATCATAGTTCAGCAATGTTCATTGCGTTATTTACTTTATTCAACAGACAATTTTCTTAAACCTATGAAGTAATGTATTAGGAATGTCCTTAAAAACCTCGGTTTGTTATTGAGAATGTGTTATGTATTAAGGGTGTTGAATGGTCTATACAGGGTATTACAGAAAGGGTATATCAATACAAACGGGTTGAAGAGTGTATCTGGTCTAGAATCTCTGTACAAAATTTCAGCTCAAAAGCAGTAACTTTGAAAATGCTTAATATTTTTTTATTTCGATAGTTTATTAAATTGAAATCATAACAAACGTGTTAGCGCACTACGAGGGTCATTATCCATTATCTGTAGTGTGTCTGTGCGCCTAGTACACGCACATCACGCCGCCGCGCGCCAGTGCAGCGCCGTGATATCGAAATAAAAAAATATTAAGCATTTTCAAACTTAATGCTTTTGAGCTGAAATTTTGTACAGAGGTTCTAGACCAGATACACTCTTCAACCCGTTTGTATTGATATACCCTTTCCGTAACATCCTGTATAAATATCACGTAAGATGACGGTTCGAGACACGTATCGATAGGCAGGATAATTATGTAAAGCTCCTTGGAAAACACGACTATCAATAAAATATATTATACTTTGTACTACTTCTATATATTTATTTAAACTTTTCGCACAAAAGGGTACAGAGGCGCACTCTACCAGTCAACCAAGGGTTCTTTCTTCTTTCATTAACGTGTTCGCTAGTAGTTAAAACAGTATTGTATGGACAATGGTGTAAATGCCTTAGTAACTTAATAATTAATGAAGTTATTTTCAGCAAGACTATTTTAGTACAGAAGTTAATACGATATGTACTAAAATAGTCTTGCTGAAAATAACTTAAAAAAATGGCTATATGAAATATTTATTTTATTTATTTATTAAAACTTTATGCACAAGTAAAAACTGTACAAAGGCGGACTTAATGCCTTAGGCATTTTCTACCAGTCTACCTTAGGGTGATGCAGAGACAATAGACAGTAGGTGCAATAACAGAAAGAAAAGATAAGAAAATATTTATAACTAAGATATAAGAATATATATAATAATAAATACACATATGCATAACAATATATATGTATATATAAATAGTTATGAGACATAAATAAGAGACTCGGAAATACGGACGTACAGACGGATGTGACGAAATTATTTGAGTCCTATTAGCCATTTGCGTTTTTTAGGCATTGGCTACGAAACACCATTTATTTTCTTTTAGTCCCACTATCTCACTTTTCACTTTTTTCACCGCTATCTTTCGCACTCCAAAGCTTCAATGTCAGACTTATAAATACCTACTCCCTTATCGCCGTCATTCACACCGCAGTAAATAATAAAAGTAAGAAAAATAACCCGGGACTTACCTCTGGGGTCTTATCTTCGTCAGGATTGTCACGCAGCGCAGTTCTTATGATTTGTGGTGTTACGAAACTGGGCGAAGAAGTTGAAAGAATTTTTGTTTTATTAATAAGTGAAAAGTTTTTTGAATTTCTGTGTTCCGTTATTCGGTGTGGGGATTAGAGTTATGTTATTGATAGGAAAAATTGTTGCGCTTTTTTTGAAGTGGAACTCTTTACGCACGCTTGACTGGGGAGTAAGCTGGCGAACGCGTGACGTAAGCGTTACGAAAAGTGTGATCGGGCGAGGCGAACGGGAGTTGAGTGGGGGATATAAGCAAGAAAAGCAGTGCGCGCGCACATTTTCTTTCTCTCTTCCTCTCATAGCCAAATACGTTTGAAGTTTCACTTCAGTCGTGTGGTCATAAGCACACTCGGTTTTTTTCTTTGACAGTCGTTACTGGTCATCAGAAGCCCAAAAGTTTGACAGCCAGTCTTACCAAGGGGTATCGTATTACCCAGTAACTGGTTTGGGGTGTGGTAGTCGCTCCATGTAAAATACTGCTATTCAGCTGCATCTGGTTAGACTGGAAGCCGACCCTAACATAGTTGGGAAAAGGCTAGGCAGATTACGATGGTTCCAGTTGTTACATTTTTCGAGATTCAACTCTAATTAGTTTAGTTAGGGATGAATTTTCAGAAAATCTGTAGTACTAATTACATAGTATTCTAACAGACTCCTCACCAATAACATTGCCAAGTTTCAGTTTGAAGACGTCGTTTCAGTAATATTAGAGGTATAAGAAACTTTATTTAATAGGTCTGTAACGCAAAGGGCCTGTGCCCACCGGCGGCACGACACGGCAAGGGATTTCTTTGCGACAAATAGAAATATAACTTCGTAACGTATGACCGCATAAAAGATGGCGGGATGAGCTGAACAAAACAAACGATCAGTGGTCCACTTTAACCCTGGATCGAAAGATCTGAAAGTCATGGGTAGAGGCCTTTGCCCAGCAGTGGGATGATGCAGGCTAACAGTAACAGTAACGTATGACAATAAAATTGAAATTTCAATGATGACGTCGTGGTATGCCTAAGGATACCGCGGCATCGTTGCGGACAGAATGCGCAGGCATATAGTGATACCAAAGGATGCCGTGTTGTGCCGTGCCGCCAGTGGTCGTAGGCCCTCAGGCTTTTCCATTAACCTAGCAGGTCAGGTAAATATAATAATAATAATAAAATTTTATTTGTACACTTTGAAAAACATACACAAAGGATTTAGGGTATATTGTACAATAGAGTCACATCAAAGGGCGAACTGGTGCCTCCTAAACTAGGCCAAAAGCCTGTGTTTTAGGTATCAAAGTTCCTCTAAGTATGACATACAACTGGTATTAAATGTCATGCATGTACTTATATAAAATTAAACAAACAATGCCTTAATTTAAATACAGTATTAGTTCATTTAAGAGAGAATTGTAATAAGATTCTCTACGTTAACTTCTGCATCCAATTTGTAAGTTTGATTTTTGAGTAAGGTTTTAAGTCAAGGACAGATAGATGGATATAGAACCCTTTTTATTATGTACACCGTATAAATGACAGATATAAATGTAGAAATTTTACAAAGGATAAAGAGCGGTTTTATCTCTTAAAGCAATCTTTTAAAGACAACCTTTGGAGTCATAGTTTAACTAGCTTTTGCCTTCGGCATCGCCCGCGTTGATTTATAAAATTAACGAGAACATGCTACCAGGACAAAAGTAGCCTATGTTCTTCCTCAGGATGCCATCTATCTGCTGGCAAAATCTTATCGAAATCCGTTCAGAGGTTTAGGCGTGAAAAGGTAACATATAAAGGTAGCAGAGTTACTTTCGAATTAATAATATTAATTAATATAGTATGGATTG
Organism: Amphipoea oculea; assembly: GCA_945859645.1. Lineage (NCBI taxonomy): Eukaryota > Metazoa > Arthropoda > Insecta > Lepidoptera > Noctuidae > Amphipoea > Amphipoea oculea. Next base: position 15,890,659 of record OX243865.1, on the reverse strand, counting down.
ATCAGGTAGGGCATCAGCCTATTCGTCAACCTATAACATAAAACACCGGTCAAGTGCGAGTCGAACTCGCGTACCGAGGGTTCCGTACTTTGTAGGTCATGTAGCTTATCACGGGATTTTTTTTTGTAATGTAATTACCGGCTTTCGGATTTTTTCCTTTGCTTGTGCTACATAACATTGCTTCTTGCCAAATTTCATGATTCTAGGTCAATGGGAAGTACCCTATAGGTTTTATACCGGAACATAAACGCCCGTATTTTTCGATTGCGTTGACTTAGAAGTTTGATTTTTTTTTCACTGCTTCAAGGATTTTCAGCCTTAAGTATTTGATATTAATTTCAACTTGATAACTCCACGCGTTCCTGAGAAAAAGGATCTTAACCGACGGACAGACAGACGGACAATGAAGTGATCTAAATAAGGGTTCCGTTTTTCCTTTCGAGGTACGGAACCCTATAACTAACCTCCAAAATGTCACACAAACTACATCTATAACAAAACACCGTCGCTTATAACCTTCTCATGATAAATGTACCTCCATTCCCCTCAAAAAGACGGCACGTACCCGCCGTTGATCCGAGCACAACCCTCCGCTGCCCGTATTATACATTCAGCCTGCATCGGGCTCTGAATACCCCCGCATGCAATGTCAAGGCGACACTGTCGGGAATAGAGGGTCAAGAATGTATGAGAATGGTTTTATGATAGCGACCGGTTTGTTAAGAATGTTGGTGTATTTTGACATATTAAAAGAAAATGGGGCAAAAAACGGGCACAAAATCTTGACGACGTGAATAACTCTATTCTTCAGGTCCAAGATTGGTTTACGGTAAATAATTTGGTACTAAATGAAAAGAAAACCAAATGCATTAGATTTAAATTACCAAATGTTAGAAGTAGCGAATGTGACATCATACTGAATGGAGAAAAACTAGAATTTGTTGATCAAACGGTTTTCCTGGGAATCACGCTAGACGAGAAATTACAATGGGGACCTCACATAACATCTCTTGCGGGGCGGCTTAGCTCGGCCGCTTATGCTGTTAGGAAGATACGACAGTTAACAGGTGTAGAAACCGCGCGTTTAGTCTATTTTAGCTACTTTCACAGCATTATGTCGTACGGCATTTTACTATGGGGTCGAGCTGCTGACATTGAATCCATCTTTATTTTGCAAAAGAGAGCTGTCAGAGCCATTTATAATCTACGTCGCCGCGAATCTCTCAGGGAACTATTTAAAAGGATTAATATTATGACGGTACCTTGCCAATTCATTTATGAAAATATAATGTATGTAAGAAAAAATCTACATCTTTTTAACAAAATAAGCGATAGACATAACTTTAATACAAGAAATAAAGATAAAATACATCAACCATTTTTCAGATTAGCCAAAGTACATACATCTTTTATGGGGTACTGTGTTAAATGTTACAATAAAATACCTTGTGATATATTGCAATTAAATGAAAGAAAATTTAAAACTCACATTAAACGTACACTTTGTAAACAAGCATACTATAAATTAGAAGATTATATCCAAGATAAGAACGCTTGGAAACATGCTGGTCCTGCTCCATAGGACAATCTAGAGTCTAGACAAAATCAAACTGGTTGCTAATTTAATTGTAATTTTTTTTATTCTTTTTTTTACATTTATTACTCACACCCTGACTTATTACTTGTATTTTGTTTTTTAATTAAAATCGTTTTGCTTGTACCATGTTTGTAAATATGTGAGCACCATGTATCTATCAGATAATTAATTTATATGTCATGGTTTCGTTTTTAATTCTTTTACCTATTGTGGTATAGTAATTTTATTGTAGGTGCATCGTCCTCACATGTTATTATATAATTAATGTACCCATGCAAAATATTGTACCTAAACATTTTAAAAGAGTAACGGTGGAGTTTCTTGCCCGTTCTTCTCCATACGAAAACTACCTTTTGGAATGGGCGACTAGAATCAATTCTATTTTAAGATAATTTTTGACGTTCAAAAGTGCCTTTTATGTGCCTATTTGAAATAAATGCTTTGACTTTGACTTTGACTTTGACTTTGAATGGTCGGTTTTTGTGAGGGTTAATGTGATTATAAGTTTTTTATTCTTGACTAACTGCGCCCCGTGGCTTTACCCGCGGGGTATGTCGGTAAAATTTAACCTGTGTCCTTCCTCAGAGATCAAAGTATTCTCATAGCAAAATTTCATTAAAATCGGTTCAGCGGATTCGGAGATTAGCCGGAACAAACAGACAGACATACTTACAGACAAACAAAAAATTTAAAAAAATATTTTTTGTTTTAAATACCTTATATTATAATTTAATATGCATTTAGTAAAAAGCTGTTATTTTGACATTACAAACAGACACTTCAATTTTATTTATTTGTATTTGTATGTAGTGTTGTATGTATGGGTCAGTGCGGCATGTCATCTACAGATAGTGTGACGATGAATGAGTTCCCACCACCTTGCAATAACCTACATTCTAGCAAATCACACTAATATTATAAAGGCGAAACTTTATGAGGATGTGAGTGCGCGTTTGTGTGTGTGTGTGTATTTATATGTTTGTTACTTTTTCACGCTCAAACTGCTGGACCAATTTTGATAAAATTTTGCATGGAGGTAGCTGACACCCTGTATTAACATATAGGCTACTTTTTATCCCGATATTTCCACGGGATCGACACTTACGCGGGTGAAACCGCGGGGCGCAGTTAGTTAAAAATATTACTCATACCATAGAACTTTTTTTCGTGAGGAAATCCTCATGGATACCCTCCGTCTGGGAAAAACGCAAGGTTATGGAAAGAAAGAAAGAAAGAAAATACGTTTATTTGCGGTGAAAATGACGCAAACATGAACATAAACACAAAAGATGAAATAAAACGGTAGGGGGAAACATGCGTCACATCCACGCAAAACGGCTATCGCTCAGCATTATGCTGCGACCCTATGCAGGACAGAGCCCCAGCGCTGGATGGCGGATTTCTATAGACAAAAACCCCATCGTTACTTCCAGTACCATGAATCGCCGTCATCTCACCGTTCACCCCCCTTTCCCCCTCCCCCATCCCCCTTCTCTTCTCTTCTTCTTCTTTCCCCCTTTTCTTTTTATTTTTTCATTCATCGTTTCCTCAGTATTATCATAGCCATCCACATTCATACTCATAGTTTTTTTCAGGACATGCACCTCAACAGTTTGAATATCCATATTCACACCTTATAAACAATCAATACAATTCTATCGCACCTTTAAACGCTCTAGTACATTTTAATAGACACCCCTATCTTAATCGAAAGTACTAAGTACGGTAATTTATGTGAAACGGTATTAAGTTAAACGATATTAAATATCGTAAAACGATTTTCGTAACGTTATCATTACGTTAACGTCTTCGGTACGTTTTTTTCGTGAGGGTGCTTTAAGAACGGGTGCTAACAGTAATTTTGGGGTGCTAATCTTTTTTTTTTTTGGTAATAACTGTTCTTCGAGATTTGTTTGGATTTTTGACATGAAGGAAAATAAGCTAGGGTTGTCAATTTAACATTTACATGTCGATTGATTTAGATAAGAAGGGCGTAAGGATGGTGATGGGTGAATTTGATTATATACTAGCTTCTGCCCGCGACTTCTTCCGTTCAGCCGTTAAGGCGTGAAAATGTAACAAAGAGACAGAAAGACACACAGAGTTACTTTCATACATCATTAATTCGGATTTATAATATTAAGTACGTAATAGTAGTTCATCCACTTGAAATTTCTTGTTCCCCCGACCCAGTCCGTCGCATCGCATCGCCAGCTATTACCTCGTTTTTTTTCTGACTTTTTTTCTTTTTGCACGGCTCCTAAGCGTTCTAGCGTGATGTTACAAGCCTTCCTCAAGATTTTTTTTTTTATTATTATAAAAAGGGGTTTTTGTCCACACGGATATGCCAACCCCATCGTACCTTATTAAACTATTCCTCAAGAATTGTGCTATCAAATATAAAGATGTTTTCAAATCCGACTGGTAGTTCTAGAGATTAACGCGTTCATACAAACAAACAGACTCTTCAGCTTTATTATTAATATAGATAGATGATAGATAGATTTTTGTAAAACAAACTTGCTTTTTTATTCGTATTTTTGTAAAAAGCACATGGCGTAGATCTTACTTACATACCCACTAACAAAAAATTGCAAATATAAAACGCAGTGACATTTAATGGCAGCGAACTTCACGACTCAATTAAAACAAAAAAATAATTAATTATACACTATCCAATCAGAATATTTTTGTATAATTATATATTATATCTCAATTCATATTGAAGTCGAATCTTTGATTCGGATTCGAATGCTTCATATGTTCGAAAAATTTGTCTGATCAACAACGTAAATAACGCAATGGATGTTGTTGAACTGTCAAAATGAAAGCCATTGCTACCGATAGTGTGTTACGCAATTACCGCGCTGGTTTCAGAAACAATTTTACACTTTTTTGTTTTTTTTCATTTTTGCTCTTTGTTATAATCTTAAGACATCGCACAGTGGAACGAATGTATGGGAGCGGTTGGACGTAGACATGTCCGAAAAAAAAGAGTAAAATTATGCCAAACTAATGATGCCATCTTATTCGATTACTTAATGCCTTCATAACTTGTGGTGATGAATTTCTTCATAACTCCCATATTTCGGGAGTAATTTGAGAAAATGTGAAATTTTACTATGAAAATGAGTGTATCGAGCTCTCTCCCTCCTGATTCCGGGCTTGTTTCAAGTAGCGGTCTCTAATATCGTAATGCTATTACTAAGAGCTATATTTAATACTAAGACACATAGTGCGCCAAATGTGCACTTTCTGGGATAAAAGGAAATGAAAATTTAAAAAAAAAAAACGTTTTTTCCCCATTTGTATTTACTTTAAACCGCAGACAGACTTATTAAGAGGTCTATAAATATATTATATATATACAGAAATATATATTAACAAAAATATTCACAAGAACTGATGAGAGTATGACTTTTAAGTAAGTTGATAATAAATTACCTAGTTTCATTAAAAGTACAATAAATAATTAAGATGTAAGCTCTAATTTACTAAGTTACACATTTTAAAACAATAACATCATTTAATTATCTTCGTCATCATCATCATCATCAATTAATTCAAATTCAGAATCGATGTCCGCTAAATCATTTATGTTAACAAATTCGATATCACTTTTCTCAGAATCCGTAAGCTCATAAAATTCCTTAAAAGAAGATTTTTTTACAAACTTATTTCCTTTTGGACGGATACTTGTAACAAGTGGATCAGAAGACAGTAAAAGATTGTGCATAATATCTTCATTGCATGAGATACTGCTATGCTTTCGAGAATGCCCCTCTCTATATTTTCTAAAATCTTTATTTCTAGCCTCAGATGCCTCTTCGGATAGAAAACCAATGGGCACAATTGACATGTTCTGAACTATGTCTGGCCCATGCATTAAAATTTTATGAAGTGAAGAAGGCATATAATACCATGGGTATAACTCCACGTAAAGCTTAGCAGTATCAAAGCAGAACTCTCGGAATTTAGTTACGTTGATCTTCTCTCCTGATGAAATACACTGCAAGATCACACAGATTTTTCTTAAAAGCATAGCATCTATTCCGGTCAGTTCAGCAGATTTAGTGTAGTTTTCAAAAAATCTCCTTGCCGAGTTGCCATTGTTGGTGGATCCACTGCCTTGTTTCACAACATCGAGAAGTAAGCCCGTTTCTCTTCTTACAGCCTCTTGAACTCTTTTCTTCCTGTCATCAACTTGCCTTTTTGCTATATCACCCCTTACTTGCCATGATTTTATGTCTAATTTGTAGGAAATGTGTAATAAGCATTCCATTGAGCGAATCCAAGCGTGAAGGGTGCTTAAGCCATATTTATACATGTCCTCGTTTGCGTGTTTATCTTTGATTAACTCTAAATTATTCATTTCTTTAGGACAAGCCTTGCATATGTCACACACTGAAGCTGCTGTATTGGATATAATGGAATGAATTTTACCATCAATCATTGTCAACAGCAGTTGGTGTTTGACACTAATTCCATCAGTGATGGTGGATGGAGTTAAGGCTTCAATCTCTGCTTCGATTTCAGCCATCTCTCTCTGCACATTTTCTTTGGTTTCCTTTATAAACTTAAACAATATTGGCCGGCAAAATGAAGTGGAAGATGGTCGCTCGTTTTCCCAAATTGTTACACCTTTTGAGACGAGCCGCAGTGGTACAAGACTAATCATAAAATTACTAGCAAGATCGATTTGCTCATCTTCACTCGTCCTTTGATGATAAATGCTTTGGCTAGATGATCCGTCAAAACCCCATTTGCTGGTCAATACGAGCTGTTGATTGGGATCAACAGGGGTTTCTAACGACCTAATAAGTCTTCTTGAGGTTAAATCCATCAAGGCTTGTAATTTGATTTTTGCAGAGCTCTCTGTAACTGTGAGATCTTCTTTGGCCGGATAGCACTTAATTTTTTCTTTAACCAACATGTAGTAACTCGGGTATTGAAGAGCTCCTTCTTGAGTGTTGAAATCCCGAAGAGTGTTATAGCGCCATTTCGATAAGTTCATCGATACATAAAGAGCCAATGCCTTCAAAGGGGATATTTCCCGTACCTGAATTGATTTACCTTCAATGAAGGCTTTGATTTTTGAGGCCTCTTCTGGATTCTCCGTCAAGTATTTCATAACATAAGCTGTATCGCTTTGTCCTGCCTTTTGAAGCGCCCTTTCGGCCGAAAACATAATTTCAGCGCTGCTACTGCTGCATGAAAGACTATCTTCAGTGCGTCTTCTTTTTTGCCGGTTACTAAGGTCCTCAAAAGATTTACGAGGACTAGGATGTGTACAAGTTGAAGCATCAGATTTAGCAGGAGAAATTATGGGCTCGATGACGTCACTTATATTTTCTGTAGAAGGTTCCATATTTTCATTCTGTAATTCCGGCCATTGAATTGCAGCCTGTAGCCAAATCTCATGTTTCTTCCGAAACTTATCTGTGCTTCTTCCAGACTGTGTCCATTTTGCATAAATGCGGTAGCAAAATCGACGACACCAGTCTTTTAAACTTGTTTCAGCACTTTCACATAACTGAACACAACTGTTATCTTTTAAAACACTGAACAAATAGTTAAAGTCGCGTAAATCTTTATGTGCGCGTGCGCATAAAGCAACGTGAATATCAAGATTTGTATTAAAATTTGGAAAATACATTGCGAGATTAGCTTGGATACAACGAGGTGTAAATCAACACTGATTTTAAAGTTACTAATAGTGACCTATTTATATAAAATCCAGGTATCCCAGGTATCCTTTGTTAAATATTGCAAGGTAATTAGTTATTGTGATAATTAGTAAATGATGCATGCTAAATTAGTGTATTAAGAGCCATTTAGTAATTAAATAATAGCAATGTTCTTATCAGTAATCATTAGTGCATCAGTTTTATATGTAAACCTTAAGTCCCTAATTATATATCCTAATTAGCTTATATCTTCTCTAATTGGCTGCTCAGAAATGTTATTGTAATAAGGTAAACCTTTAGAAAAACGGTTTTAATCAACAAAATAAACAAAAAATAAAAAAATTGTGTTATAAAATAAACATCACTCTTTATCCCAGAAAGTGCACATTTGGCGCACTATGTGTCTTAGTATTAAATATAGCTCTTAGTATAAGCATTATGATATTAGAGACCGCTACTTGAAACAAGCCCGGAATCAGGAGGGAGAGAGCTCGATACACTCATTTTCATAGTAAAATTTCACATTTTCTCAAATTACTCCCGAAATATGGGAGTTATGAAGAAATTCATCACCACAAGTTATGAAGGCATTAAGTAATCGAATAAGATGGCATCATTAGTTTGGCATAATTTTACTCTTTTTTTTCGGACATGTCTACGTCCAACCGCTCCCATACATTCGTTCCACTGTGCATCGTTTACGTGCTTACGCACTACGTCTGCTGTATTTTAATGTAACGATAATAAGTGCGCATCGTTTCATTCGGGTCACGTTCGCTCGCGATCGTAATACGGACGCTGACGAACACGAAAATTGTCTGTTACAATAACATTTTACTGTATTACAACATGTTACAGCAGCGTGTTGCTGTTATTGCTTTCCTTCGAAGACTAGAGGGGATAAAGTTTTTGTCTATCCAATACTTGAGGTCTGCTCAACGAAGATACGGGACCATATGAATGTAGTTTGTCCACGAAAACAAAAGCGAAATTCAATTTTTCGTACGGGCAAATACATATCGGGAGTCAAAAACTGTCAAATCGTATTGTAATATGTTCTTAGTTCGGACTCCCAACTATAGTCCGCACGGAACTAGTTGGCCGCTTAGGTAGGGACAGGAGGCGTTAGGCGTCGGTTTGCAACCCTACTGAGTAATGCGCCCCCGCCCCTCCATCCCACCGCTCACATACCTAAGGCGCGGCCAACTAGTTCCGCGCGGACTATAATCAATGTCCGTATGTGACACAGAGTAGGATATGCCCGAAACTTCGGATTTTGTGCTCAGCGAGGTACACCCCCTGGTGTCCGACCTACTCAAAACCGCTTAAAAAATGCCAGACGATAAATCATATGAATGCCACGATTTGAAAACAGATTTTTAACCGTGGTTTTCCAACAATGGACCGCTGCCCGATACTTTTTACATAAATCACTTAGTTGCCTTTGTAATTTGTACATATTTACATAATATAATAAAAAGTATTTAATTCTATAAATAAAATACACGCAAACATAAAAAAAGAATACTCCTATGCCAATCACCTTTTCCTGGAACCCAACCTGAAAATGGGCTTCCTAATTTTTATATTTTTCTCAGAAATTCAATCAAGAGAGATTGAATTTCCTGGTATACAAGCTGTAAACAAGTATACAATAAACTCCCACGTCCTCGTTCCTAGAATATCTACACTATGTAACAGGTTTCAGTAACTAAACCATGCCAAGCTCCACAATTTAATACTACCCTCGTTTAAGCAACAGGTTCGGACATAGCCGTTTGTGGAACGCTCTCCTAAGCTCACCTTATTTAGACTTAGTTGGTGTCACAGAATAGTAACTTCAGAAGTTACGACAAGCAAAAAGAGGGAGACGCACATATAAACGCGGACGTGCGGCGATCTCAAACTAACTGTCTGTTCCAATAGTATCTGGTGAAAGTGTAAACAAACCCTTTCAGATTAAATTCTATCGCAATCACTAGTTTAATTTCACTTTCATAGAAAACTCATCAACCTCCTGCCCTTCTTATCCCAATTTATTTGAGGTCGACGCAATATGTCTTCTTCCATATGTGTCAGTTACTCATCATCTCAGAAGTAATATGTAACGAGATTGCGCAAACTCATTTACATATTTAAGAGTCTAAAACATGTAGCCGACCTTCGTACCATCAAGATGGTCTCCTATGCCTTGTGTCAGTCGCTTATTAACCACTGCATCATCTCCTGGGGAGGTGCTGCTAAAACGCACTTGATAGAGGCGGAAAGAGCTCAACGTGCCATACTTAAGGTTGCTGCGGGTCTTCCCTTCCGATTTCCTACAGTCGACTTATACAAAAAGTGGGATGTAGTCTATAAGGCAAACTTGCGTTCTGCATACAGTCCTCAAAAAGCACTCGCAGCTAGTTTATGGTTCGGATCTAATGAAAGATAAACGGCGAAAGGATAAGGGTGTTATGACGAAATAAAAAATAAAATATTTTCCATTAGGAATTTCTAAGTAACAGCCTGGAGTTTGGAAATTGGCGGTGTGATACCCCCGTGCCTCTCACAAGTAACCCCCGTTCAAGCCTCATATTCATCATTCCATCATGTTTTTGGTCTTCCTCTTAGGCGCGTCGCCCACACGAGCTAGAGTCGAACGTTTTCTATAGGAATAAATATAGGTAAATATAGGTATGTATTTATTCCTATAGAATATAATATATAGCCCGCGCCTCGACGCCGCCTCGACTCTAGCTCGTGTGGGCGACGCGCCTTACTCTTTTGAAGGAAACAATAAATTGTGATCTTCAAAATGTTTTTAGATATGCTAATGAGACACAATTGATTTTCTATTATTTCGTCACCAATAGGCGACGCGCGGTGCTTGACCGGTTAAACAAGTTTTATTTCTTTCTTTTTTCCTTATTGCAACCATGAAACTACCTTCAACTGAACCAAAAAAGTACAAAACATGAACATCTGTCCAGTTTTCTCCCCCAAACTTGTAACCGAAGCCGGGGGTAAAAACTAGCAAGTAATACGAGCCTGTCCTTATTACCCAACCACCTAATATGACCAACTTGATTATGAAGTTAAGCTACAATGCCCTACGTGAGCAGGGTTGCGGCCCAATTTAATAACGAAGAACATTACGGTATCAACGTTAACGCGTAAGTTTACGTTTACATTTTCTTAGAAGGTTACACGTGGAAACGCATTTTGTCAGTGACGTTGTTTGTAACGAATATTACATCAATTATTTTTATAATATTACCAGAAAAAATACGTTCACTGATGACATTATGTCAAATTGGTTAAATTTTTCATCTTTTATTGCAAGTCCATAGACGAGGGCTTCGGACTTCTAATTTCGTGCGCTACCATCATCATTATGATTCATAATTATTCACCATTTTTCATTGAAAAAAGTAGGTAGGGTCTGTGGCATGGCTAATCGTCATTAGCCCTAAAAAAAAAACACGTTAATGATCAAACATTTTCAAGAATCCAGCCAAAATCTGGTAAATGCCTCACGAATGCCTTTAATAGCTGATAAAGGTCGCTTCATTAGTTTTTATCGTAAGTACCGGGGACCCATATAATTATGAACGTGTGTGGCTTGTCAAATGTCCTGACTGAGATGATGTTCTCTTGTTATTAAGGTCTATGTTAGTCGTTAGTTAGGTCTTTAGTTGAACCTAGACTATTGCGTGACTTTGTTTAAATATAAGGATAACTTTTTTCCAGAGATATTTTCGTTTAATTTTTATATTGAGAATAGCTTCTGTCCGCGACTTCGTTCGCGTGGAATTTTACCCACCCCCCATTCACCCTCTTAAAGGTGAAATTTCGAAAAACCCTTTCTTAGTGGATACCCACTCTTCACAAAGAACACATCCTCCAAATTTTCATACAGTTTCCCATGCAAACTTTCATCCCCTATGTTCCCTTTAGGGATATTTTTAAAACAAAAAGTAGCCTATGTCCTTCCCCGGGATGTAATCTATCTCTCTGCCAAATTTTATCGAAATCCGGTCAGTGGTTTAGGTGTGAAAAGGTAACATACAGACAGACAGACAGAGTTACTTTCGAATTTATAATATTAGTATGGATTATAGTAGTTATAGTATGGAATGAGAATCCATACTATGGATATGGATTTTCTTATCTTTTATGCGGTCATGGATGGCTCAGACCCCCGGTGTGTTTGCGGCGTCTCTCCACAAACAATGGCTCACTCCCAATCTTGCGCCGCACGGTGTCCCCTACAGACGTGAGGATCTAATGGCTGCGTCAGCGAACGGTATCCGCGTTGCTGAATTTCGGGCCAACAAATATAAAAAACTATATACATTTTTTCGTGTTATTCTTGTCGAAATGTAAAAGAACTAAACTCATTGGATTCTAGCCGTTTTCACGGGTCTATAGTGGCACAAATAATGACGCTTTTCAAACAGTTACAGACCCTAAAGTTAAAACATACAATGACAGAATCATAATTTCTCATTCCCATGGCATAGTCAACGGTTTAAGGCTCTTACCTTGTAGATAAGTGACTTGTTTCCCTAGCACGCACGGCAAGTGGCCGTTCCATCTTCCTCAGCCGGCCGCCACGTTTCGCCACCACAAACTTATCTGAACAAGTGGCCAAAAGTGGAACTAACGAAATCACTGACCGGAATTAAAAAAAACTTTACTTACTTACCGCTGTCTATGCCTAAGAATGATTCTTGTCACTGTCGCACAACTGTCAAACTAAAACTGCAAGATAAGACGGGAAGATATTTAAGAAAAATTTATGAAATAAAAAACTATAAATAACACGCTATTTTTTTTCTAATACAACATCACCTTCAAGAAATCATCGTGAAAAACTTAGAAATCTTCGTCATGTAGTAAGCAAACGTAGTGATTAAACTTGCTCTTTCCTTGTATAAAAAGACGTCCTACCGTTAATGGCTAATATTATCATAATCACAGAACTACCCAAAACTGTCATCATCAAACATGTAGAGAACTCTACTCAAAGTAAACTAATTTAATCACAAACATGTTCAGATGGACAATGATGAATGCATACACATTCGGACTGGCTTGGGACTACGAAGCTTGAGACCAACTCGGGATGCTAGCTTGTCGCAACAAGGTCACTTTGTATCGCATGTAAGCTAGAGTAAACATGCAATGGATAACTTTGGAACAGAGGAGAGAATTCTCGCTTTTTCAAAAACGTTCGATAAACGTTGTCATGTCATTGTTTCATGTCATTTGCCTAGCATGTGGCAAATTAATTGTGTACTACAAAAATGATGGTAAAAGAACGACCTGAGTTCACCTTCAAAACGATGTTAATCAGACACAAATCGAACTAATAAACTATATTACGAGTACCACCCTCGACCATAATATCAGTATTTTTTTTATTAATAAACGAGCTTGCAGACAATATGCGGGATCGATAATCGCAAAATTCATAAAAATGTAAGGTTTTGATAGAACGTAGCATCCAACTCTCACAAATAATAATAAGCCCTTTTTATTCTCACCATCTTTGCGTTGTGGTATTTTCAGTATTTTACAGAATACCTGCCTTTTGGTAAAGGCTTCTGCTAACAACTGCCAAAGAGTCCTATCTCTCGCAACTCTTCTCCAATTTGGACCCGCGGTAAGCTTTAATTCGTCTTCACATCTTTTTGTCATCCCCTGTTCCTTTTGTCGTCTTTAGGGAACCATTCGGTCACAACTTTACTCCAGTTGTCTTCAAAGCCTCTTAACATGTGGCCTGTCCATCTCCACTTTTGTTAGTCTATTTTTTTTATATGAATGTCGATCAGTTTTGTCTTTTCTCTAATCAGGGTATATCGTATCCAGTCTTGTCTGTTAATACCAGTCATAGTTCCCATCACACTGTTATAATCAGCCTATATGATGAAACGAGACCTGTGTCCCAGCAGTGGGAACATTAGTTTCCACTGCTGGGACACAGGTCTCCTCTCTGAGAGAACGAGTCCACCACGCGGGCCCAGTGCAGGTTGGCAGATGTCACATATCTTAGAATTTTTGGTTCTAGGATATGACGGTTTCCTCACGATGTTTTCCATCATATTTTTGAGAGCAGTGTCTGCCTGGGTTCGAACTCACGACTTACAACTCCTAATTCGGGGCCGTTATATCATCAGCCTATAATGTTCCTCAGTCAGCCTCTCAGTGAGAGGGAGTGGGTCATAATAAACCACGCGGGCCCAGTGCGGGTTGGCAGATGTCACATATCTTCGAATTTTTGGTTCTAGGACATGACGGTATCCTCACGATGTTTTTCCTTCACCGTTTTAAGAGTAGTGGTGATAAAATAACTTACAAATAATTCGGAACATTAACATTCGGAATTCAACATCGGCATTGCACACAAACACAAACCCCGCAATAAATAATTTGTCCTACATTTTCTTCCAACATTGCCCCCCTACATTCAAGCTACCCTTGGGACGAACACGCCACAGTCGCATAACGTTTAAGTTTTCATTGTAGCACAACTGACACCCGGTATTTTGTCCCATGTTGACAAATTCTTAACAAATGTGTCTTCGGAATTGTTCGGGTAGAGTTCGGGAAATTTTGAGCTTGAAATGTTACTTAAAAAGTTTTTTACGACATGCAGGTTGAATTGAATTTTTGTTGTATGCATTTTTTTTTTATGGATAGCGTTGTAAGCGAGCATTTTCTCCTCATGAGTAGGTACCTAGAGAGTAACGTAGGAATTACTTTAAGATGCTGCATCGCAGAGAGAGACCAGTGGTGGCCCCTTGGTAACGGCCGCGACTTACCGAGTACGTACGGCGGTCGTAGGAGCGAACCCAGACAGGTGCTTTACTTTTTGTAAATTATTTCATCGCCACTGCTCTCAAAACGATGAAAGAAAATATCGTGAGAAAATCGGCATGTCCTAGAACCAAAAAATTCGAAGACATGTGGCATCTACCAAAGTACCAACCCGCACTGGGCCCGCGTTGTGGATTATGGCCCACTCCTCTAATCGACAGGAGGCTTGTGCCCCAAGCAATATAGGCTGATTAATCTTTGGCCCATTGCCACTTTATTTGTAAAACTGTCTTTTTTTCTACAACGAGTTGGGATTACCTATACAGATTTTCAAGCGAATTTATTTCGCGTGAATTAATTATTTCACTAAAATGTAATACGACACAGGCAATTTGAAACCCACAACAAACAAATACCAACAAATTGTTTGACGTGCATCACAGCAGAATAAAGGACAGATTCGGATGCCGCACAATTAAGGTAAAATAAAATATTAGGTCCTTACATATGAAATTGGCGTTTTGTATGGAAGGAACAAAAAGTCGAATATTTTTTAATATAATATATTTAATTAATCAAAGTATGAACCATTGTTTTCAATGCACTTTTGCCATCTTATAGGTAGTTCATTGATCCCTTTACTAAAAAAACCAGTCGGACGGGAATCAATAAAATCTTTGAAGGCGATTTGGACTGCCCCATCGGAGTTGAATTTTTTCCCTTGCAAAAAGTTATCCAAATTGCGAAAAAAATGGTAATCTGTTGGAGCAAGGTCCGGGGAGTACGGAGGATGTCTAAGATATTCCAATTCAAGCTCTTCTAATTTGGTAGCCGTCTGTTTCTGTTCAGTCAATTCGTGAGGTACCCACCTTTCAAGCTTTTTAATCTTCCCAATTTGCTTCAAGTGAATTAAAACAGTTTTATCACTAACATCGAAGCCTGCAGCTAACTCGGACGTGGTTTGCGATGGGTCCGCTTCCACAATAGTCTTCAATTCTCCATTATCAACTTGGGTCTCAGGCCGTCCACGGGGCTTGTTCTGCAGGTCGAAATTTCCAGAACGAAAACGTTGGAACCAAAAACGAACTGTGTTTTCTTTTGCAACATGACCGCCATACACATCATTCACCCTTCGAGTCGTTTCCGCAGCACTAGTGCCACGGCGGAACTCGTACTCGTAAATAATGCGATATTTTAAATTTTCCATTTTGTAAAATGAGTGACGCAAACAGAAAAAACAGAAGAAAAAAAAAACAAATGAATGACGGTCATCGAAGCACAAATACATGAGTAAATAGCTGTACAAATTTGAATTTGGAATTCCTTACCAAAGAGGAGAAATTCGTGATTAAAGTGGCCAGTACGAAAAACGCCAATTTCATATGTAAGGACCTAATACATGTTGAATTATCACAAAACATATACCGGGAACCTGAAAAACCATTTCATGTTCAAATATACGATATCAAATAATAATAAAAAATATAGTTCCTATAGCACTGGGTCCGCGTGGTAGATTACGGCCCACTCCCTCTCACAGAGAGGAGGCCTGTGTCCCAGCAGTGGGAATATTATAGGCTGATGATGATGATGATAGTTCCTATTTACCGATGTTTATGCAACAAAGGCACAGTTGATCACATCAGTGGTAACCAATTGACATTGACAGCGCCTTTATGTCGTCGTAGTTAGGGCGATTTTCGTAGTGCAAGTGTTACTACTATATGCAGGTGACTGTTCATACACAACAGGTGTAAAATACCCTTAACGAAGCCGAGATTCAGTTGTTCTTCCAAATTTTTTGTACTGGACCATACCATACCTTCTGGTTACGGAGATACTGTCAAAGTTCCAAATTTTTTGGATTTATTCTTCATTCCTCCCGAAGTTTTGTCCCACATTCCAAAAAATCCTGGTTCGTCCCAAACAATATGCTTCTTTCGTCGCAAAATATATTTTTTATTATTTATTCCCGTTTCGTCCTATTGACGTTTTTTTTACAAAAACAAGTTTTTGTTTTGCAATACACCTTAATTCAACTAATAATTTTTGCTCAATGTTACTTAGTTTGATGAACACAATGGGTAGATAATTAAGGGTATTTTAACACCAAACAAAGACAGTTGTTAGTGCAACAAAGCCACTACTATATTCTATCAACACAGATACCTCGCAAAGCCTGAGGGATACAGCGCTTTCAAGCGCTGACGTTTGACAAAGCACCGCCAACTTTTGATGCGCAATACAAATCACGTGAACACCTTCGCTTTAATTGATAGCGTCAATTAAATTAACGACAGTACTTACACGGAGTGTACCTGAACATTTGGGAGGCGAAGTCTTCATTACGGGGATATTGTAAATCATTAGTTATGGGGACCCGTAAGTGAAATGTTTAAGTTAAAGTGTTTGGAGTGTGGGTTTGAGTTTTTGAGCAGTGGTGGCCCAGTGGTAACGGCCGCGACTTACTAGTTGTAGGTCGTAGGTTCGAACCCAGATAGACGCTTTATTTTGTGTAAATTATTTATTTAATCACCACTGCTCTCAAAACGGTAAAGGAAAACATCGTGATGAAACCGGCATGACCAAAAATTCGAAGACATGTGACATCTTCTAACCCGCACTGGGCCCGCGTGGTGGATTACGGCCCGCTCCCTCTCATCGAGAGGAGGCCTGTGTCCCAGCAGTGGGAACATTATAGGCTGATTATGTTATGTTTTGTATGTGTTTGGATTTAAGGGGCTTAAGTTTTGATACTGTTTTTAAGAAAATAATGCTATATTATTTTTCGTCAGGGTAGACCGCGAAATTCAATTTTTCTTACGTTTTTTGCAATTTCAGTATCCGGTTGTATGTTGATCTATATTATTCGTAACAAATATTTATTTACAGAATTATATTTAGGGTCTTGTGGATAAGTAATAACAGCCGCACGGGTCGATCGATCAGGTTAAACTACGCTTGCCGCGGTCGATCCACGAATGGGTGACCATCTTCATATACCTTGAACCCCTCCGTGCCTCGGAAATCAAGTAAAGCCGTAGGTCCCGGCCTCCCGGCTGTCATTCGTGGATCTTTCACAGTCGTTACGGGTCGACAGTAGCCCGAAAGTCTGACAACCAGTCTTACCAAGGGATATCGTATTTGGCGTTCGCATGTGGCGTTGTAGATCTACCGCTACAATATAAATAAGTCACCATGACTAAATTACTGACATATTCAGCCGAACTTTTTGAATTTTAACCTAGCTTTAACATTCATAGGTGAGGAAAAGCCTGCTAATAAAGCCAGCGAGCTAGCTGTTTTTAAAAAATTACCATAAATATCATACACGGGAAGATTATCAACAGTTTACGTATGTATACGTAAAGTAAAATTACCATACGCAAGCATAGTACGACCATTAACCCTAAAATGCGGCGTTTACTTTAAAACAAGAGTGTTACAATAAAGTGGGCCGTTAATTATAGTCAGTTTACAGGTTAAGCTCACCTTAATTTGTAATGGAACAAGCTTTTATGAGAGGGGCTGTATCTTTGCGTGTTTTTGGCTTTTAAAACCAGGGTAGGAGCATGTTGAAACGGGGGTTTAAAGCGACAGAATTCTGGTGTTTTTCCAAAAAGTCAACATATTCTGTCTACCTTTTTCAAGTAATAGTTGGGGTTGCTTTTCAGTGTAGCCATAATAATATGATATTGTATTCAAAGCAATTACTGCCATCTGACCTCAATTACGCAATTTGGTAGTTACTAGGAAATACAGATATTCTGAGGTCTAACAAATCGTTAGATGTTTATTTTCATGGACGTTTTATGACTAACTCGCTTCTGCCCGCGACTTCGTCCGCGTGAAGTTTCTTGCATGAAATATATCGTATAGCTCTGCCCCGTTACTTCGTCTTCGCTTAGTGTTTTCTGATTTTTTTTTTTTTTTTTGCTCTGCTCCTAAGGGTTGTAGCGTGATGCTTAATAGCCTAGTGTGAAAACAAGGTAGTTCAAGAGATTAATGCGTTCAAAAAAAAAAACAACAAACGAACTCTTCAGCTTTATTATTAGTACTAGCAGCGCCCCGCGGTTTCACCCGCCATAAGTTTCGACCCCGTGGGAATATCGCCATAACAACTATCCTATGTCCTTTCCCGGGACTCAAACTATCTCTATACCAAATTTCATCTAAATCGGTTCGGTGAAGACGTAACAGACAGACACACTTTCGCATTTATAATAATATAAGTATGGATAAATGTCAAAACGGTTAACGGATGTCGGAACAGTTAAAGAAAAAAAAAATCTTCATCACCCAAAAGGGAAGGAAAGATGATCTAAACTTAATATTGCTTCATTATTGATTCAACTCAACACATAAAAAGTCACTGAAAAGTTCACAACAAGTTTTCCAATCGCTAGCACTCAATTTACAGGGGTTGTGCCCCATAAACATAACAATTTGCACCACAAACCCCAAGACAACCCATCACAACACGTGGAATGACATAACACCATAAAGATAGTTCAGCCCACCAAGTAAATACGATCACATAAAACCTAATGGGGCCCGAAACGTCCGACATTAGGGCTCGACAGGGGTCAATAGGGACTATTTAGGGCCCCTAACATTGTAATGTCTTGGTAATGGCTTCATTATAATGTAGCACTTGAAGATTGAGCTCGCAAAAAGTGTTTATGGAAATATGTTCTTTGTCACTACGTTAATGTGGGGTCATTTTTGGACTAAGAAATCTCATTGTTAAATGCAAAGTAAATATCCTCCTTTTTTGAAGTCGGTAAAAAAAAGCACCGTACATGAGATTGAAGTGAAACTTTAAAAAAAATAAAGAAACAGAGAGATTTAGTGTGAGAGACAGAGTAAGTTATATCTTTCTTCTCTCTCATGTAACGAAATATGTCTAAACGTGAGGCGTCTATGACATTTCAGTCACAATTCTCGTCCAATTATGGAATCGCCGCCTAAAAAGCTTCACTTCAAAAACCAAAATCGATCACAATAAGTAATACTTACTTTTTGAATTGACCTGTGTGTTTCAAGTTAAAGTTAATTATTATTGTAACCAATTAAAAACAATTAAGAGGCAATGTTACTTTTCTTTTCTCGTAATGTTTTCAGTAGATAAATTGGTCCGCAAGTAAAACAATCCACCAGTAACAATAAATATTGGAGCATGTAGAATTTGGAGTTAAAAAGTTGTTGGTCGAAAATTCGAAAAGGCTTTTCAATACTTCTTCATAGCGAGTCGATGGTCGATCTGTATAGACCCAGCCCAGAATTTGGCTACGAGCTTGACACTTTCTTTCTGTAGTGTCCTTCGGCTCCTGTAGTGTGCAGACAACAGGACACGCTGGACACGATATTGAGTATTATTTACAATACAACAATAACGTGAACATTTGAGGACTCAAACGGATCCATGATCAGGCAGCAGAGTTGGGTCAAAAGTCCATTAACGACAACCATACTGCCCTGCTAAGCCGAAAGGCGCTATCTTTGAGATACGCCCTTTTAGTTTTTTTATACCATTCAATAGCTAGAATAATTTCGCATGTAATGGTATAAGCCAAATAGCGATATCTAATTTAAAACATTAAAATAAAACACTAAGAAGTTTTAACCCCCGTTTGAAGGTGGGAAAAATCCATTCACAAAAAGTCGTTTTTCTCAAAACTTACTCTGATTGAGTTAGCGCTTTTCGGCTTATCAGGGCAGCATAGATATATGAAAGACCGACAACTCTTAAAAAACCTCGTTGCATGATCAAAACAACCACCAGGTTTCCTTAAAACCTAGATACACATCATAGTAGTTGTTTCGGAGCCTAAGTGACGCTTAAGTAAGCGCAGTTAGGGGTCCCAGGCATCATTAGAACAACGATCGCTATTCCAATTTAATGGCTTCGATAAGAGCTGCTATTATCTAGATATCGGGCGACGTAAGTGTTTTAGGCTGGATGCACAAGACTCTAGTTGGCATGTGACAAGAGGTCGACTAAACGAGCCTCCTAGTCACAACGTTACAAGGGTGCAATCGTCGTATGTTTTTGTTGATTTGGTTTGAATTATGACAGAGCTTTTTTAGAAAATACAGGGCATTATAAAAACGGTAGCATAAAGGGGACTTTATGATCTTATGACTGCGTCAGTAAGCGGAGCGGAGCGCAGCTGAATTTTGGCCAAAGATGTTTGAACTTTTTACCATCAATACGTTAAGAAGAAGAATACTGTAGTTTCTTCTGCGCGCTATAATCAAAAATCCATCTATTCAGAGCGGTCAAATAGGCGGTATTTTCAGATTTAAATGTGTAAAGAATAACAACAGATTTATTCAAGTACAAAAAACCGGCCAAGTGCGAGTTGGACTCGCACACGAAGGGTTCCGTACGGTTTACGATTTATGACGTATTAAAAAAAACTACTTACTAGATCTCGTTTAAACCAATTTTCGGTGAAAGTTTACATGGTAATGTACATCATATATTTTTTTTAGTTTTATCAATCTCTTATTTTAGAAGTTACAGGGGGGGGGACACACATTTTACCACTTTGGAAGTCTCTCGCGCAAACTATTCAGTTTAGAAAAAAAATGATATTAGAAACCTCGATACCATTTTTGAAGACCTATCCATAGATACACACACAGGGTTTGATAAAAAAAAAACTTTGAGTTTCAGTTCTAAGTATGGAGAACCCCCAAAATGTATTGTATTTTTTCTATTTTTGTGTGAAAATCTTAATGCGGTTCACACATCTACTTACAAAGTTTCAACAGTATAGTTCTTATAGTTTCGGAAAAAAGTGGCTGTGACATACGGACGGACAGACAGACATGACGAATCCATAAGGGTTCCGTTTTTTGCCATTTAGCTACGGAACCCTAAAAAACATCTCTGATCGCAGATTTCCACGACTAATCGCGAACACATAACCAACCTAACTCTTAAATGATGAAACTATAAGATAGAGAGCCTAATATTAAATAGAAACTTGGTACATTATTGTCACCTAAACTTGAACTGTCTTCATAACAAGTAAGCCTCAACTACGCTATATAAACTTGACTAAGTTATGTGCCTCAAGTTGAGGTGGTATCGCGTCAGGCAAGCGGCCATTTTGATGTAAATGGCAGAAATAAGATGGCGGAGTAGAATGCAAAGTTTTTGGTGGAGTGAAGTTTTATTTGAGTTTGCGTAGGTAATAATGGATAATAATTATTTTTGTATTTTTTTTTTGTTATAATCGTTATGATAACATTAAATAAGTTATCTATATAAATAAATGAAATGAAGACATGAAATGAAGTGTCTGTTTGCAATTTCAAAATAACAGCTTTTTACTTGATGATATACATATGAAATTATATACGTAACCGTAATGGGAGAAAGCTGATGTTATAAAGAGTAATTTTGGTCTCTAATATTTCAAAAACAAGAATTAGAGTTCCGCGCAAAAAATAAAAACCGATTCGACATGCACACGAAGGAAATCGCGGGCACCGCTAGTTTTAACATATTAGCATAATTTCTCTGATTGAGAATTGAGAGAAATGCAAAGTTATGCACCAACATTTTGGGTAAAATTGCATCCTAGGTTCCAACTGAAACATCTCTAAAAAAATATTAGGTACTTATTTTGTTTGGCCGTTTACTGTTTTGCATAATAAGTATTCAGTTCATCTTTTTGTAAGATCAAAAGGCATCGTTTTCCATAATTTCCATTGCCTTGAAGAAACTTCAGACGCTCTTTACCTTGATTGCAATAAAAAAAGGAAAGCTTTTTTCGTTTATATTTTTACCTATTACTTTAGTAAGATTCTATAATCTTACGCGTAAAATGTAACCATGAATTCAGAGCATGATTCTAGACCTAGAAATGTTTCGTCTGTTATAAAAAAGAATCTGCTGTTCTATAGAAAAGTGCAATACCTACGCGATCAAAATGTAAGTCCGAGCTAATTTTTTAAGTAAAAAAAGACGGGTTGCACTCCGGGAGTGCCGGCAGAAGTGAAAACTTGAATATTAACGTTGAAATAAATCAATTATTATTGAATTAATATAACTCATTTTTTTTTCACTATTTCTGCGTCACTTTTTTCATTAATAGATACACTTTGTTCAATTTCCATATTTTAAACACTTTATAGACACGAATTTTACGAATACACAGCAGTGTGGCTACTACACAGACGGTCGAGCCATCAGCTGTCCATCCATCCATCCATCCATCCATCCATATCCACATCCACATCCACATTCAGATCCACATCCACATCCACATCCACATCCACACCCACTCCCACATCCACATCCATCCATCCATCCATCGTTAGTAGTATAGTTCATAGTTCTCCCCTGTGTAGTCTCTCCTGACGGTCACGTGTCCTGACGCGACTTTAACATTTTTTACCCATTGCAAAAAAGTGTGCAACGCCGCTAAAGAAGTTTTCACTTCAAAATTTCTTTAGGCGCTTTGGGCATTTTCTGAGATGGGAATACACCATTGAATTCGCGCCACTGTTACCATAACTGACACCGCTTCGGATGTGTTCGGCTGTCCTCGGGATGTACTCGGTTTTAATGTATACCTATCCGATATGTCAGTGAGTGATGGCAAAGTATTCTGTTTGTGTTTTGTTTTCAATTCTGTCGGCACTCCCGGAGTGCCACTGTTTTTTTTTTATAACCTACGATAAATTTCAATCTGGTTCAGAATTATGTACTGAACCCATGGTAACATGATGTGCGTCGATGTCCTTGCCACCCTGTATATTATCATTAAGACCCTAAAATACCCTACCTGTCATATTACTCAGGTACCTCTATAATTGCATTACCCCAGGCAACTACCTACCCTTCAAAATCCTACCCTTGAAGATACATACCCTGTCGAAAGTGCCCCAAAACTAAGCAGTACATGTCGTTAGTAAGATAGTATCTAATGAGTTAAGTTGTACCTACAACACTACAGATTATCTATACTTACGTTTGTATGTATGTATATATGTGCATAAGTTTGTTTGACTTGCGGTTTGAGTGTATGTAACCTACCGTGTAGGAGGAGATATGTAGATGCAATGTGATTGTTATTTAGGAATCGTATAGGTTAACATACATACATACATAAACTCACGCCTTTTTTCTATGAGGGTAAGCAAAATCTACAGAACGCCACCTGCTTCGACCCTTTCATACTCCTTTTGCTTCGTTTAGCACCATCAGTAGCAATGAGTTTCATTTTGACGGTTCAACAACGTTCATTGCGTTTTTTACGTTGTTGAGCAGACACATTTTTCGAACATATGAAGCAATGGATTAGCAATATGCTTCAAAATGATTCAGATTGGTAGTGTGTTACGGAATTAGGGTGCCGGTCGTACATGCACGCTGGTTGCGAGTACTGACTAACTTTTCCGAATAACATCACCAATAAGGTTTATGGTGCACATAATAAAGAGCATTTTATTTATCTAGAGGTTAAATCTTGTCGTATAGGCTATATGACAAGATTTTAGCGTCTAACGACAATTTAATGTGACGTCACATAGCCTATAACCTCTCACACGTTTGCCCGCCTGTCTGTCGAAACACCCCACGCGTCGGAGTAGTTGAATGGGCGCAGTAAAGTCATTGTTTTAACAATGACAATGACAATAGAACAATGACACTGTTGTGTACACTTGGTGTACCGTTGACGTTTCGGCTTTTTTCACTTTCTCTTATGTACAGACGCCAGCACATCAACCTACTACAATCTGTCAAATTTCTTTAATAGATTTTCAACTTTATCACTAAATCATAAGGTTCAAAGTTGATTGGGAAAATCTGACAGTTTCGGGTAGGTTGATGTGCTGGCGTCTGTACATCTGGTGTACACTTGACAATCCAGAAGCTTCAAACGATACGTCATTTGTCAAGTTATGATAAATAGTTTAGAATTTATGAGGGAACGGATGAACATACATATCCACATTCATACCGGTCAAAATCATAACCCAAGGAGAGTTATGATTTTTGCTTCCTCGTAGTCGGGTAATACCACTACGACACGACACATTTAAAGAAATAACAAAATGATACATGATCTATTTTTACATTGCGACTTTCTCAGAAAAAATAGGTGACCTAGCTATTCTTATGACGTAAAATGTAATGTGCTATCCTTCAAAATATTAACGTCAACTTTGGCTTTGAAAGATAAAGAAAAAATTATGTAAGTGCTGATCGCTGAGGGCGCGGGAATGTGACTTTTACACAGAATTCTTCTAAGTGTATTTTTAATGTTGATAAAGTTCAATAGGGAGTTTTAATAGACTTCCGATGGCGTATAGACTTCTTGGAAATACAGGGTGTCCCTGGAAGTATGGATCAAATCGAATAGGGAGGTGGGCAAGGTAATTTCCAAACGTTTCAGCAAAAAAAAAACTAAAAAAGAGAATAAAGATCGAATTCGTGAAAATTATCAGGGCTATCAATTTTTTTTTTTTTAGATAGCCCTGATAGTATTCTTTTATGATTATTTTCTTTGAGCACTAAGCGAAGTGATTGAAAAAAAAAATTAAAATCAGTCATAACTTTTTAACCTTAAAAAAATTCACTGACATTCTCAGGGTCAAAAAGTTTGGAAATGACCTTGCCCGCGCCCCTATTCGATTTGATCCATACTTCCAGGGACACCCTGTATATTGTTCGTATAGATAATTTATTTAGTTATTTAGGATAGCCAACGAAAGTTACACATAAATAACTAGCTGCGCCCCGTGGTGTCACCCGCCTAAGTGTCGATCCCGTGGGAATATCGGGATAAAAAGTAGCCTATATGTTAATCCAGGCTGTCAGCTACCTCCATACAAAATTTTATCAAAATTGGTCCAGCCATTTGAGCGTGAAGAAGTAACAAACATACAAACACACACACACACACTCACAAACTTGCGCCTTTATAATATTAGTGTGATTTGATGGGCAACATCAGGTATTAAGTACCTAGGTGTACTTCTTCACTTATAAGAGACCCCAGTATCACTACAACGCTACATATTATAAAACAAAGTCCCCCCACCGCGTCTGTCTTCTGTCTGAACGCGATAAACTCAAAAACTGCCAAACAGATTTTTATACGGTTTTTACAAATGGACGGAATGATTCATGAGGAAGGTTTAAGTGTATAATTCATTGCGGTTTTGTGTAAATTGTTCGTTGTTGGGGATTTCGGAAAAAATCATGCCGACTGGCAGCTTTACTGCCGTGAGCCGCGTGAACCAATAGAGTTATTTGAAAACAATGGTAGTACGTTCCCGTGAGATATTTTCCGACATTCACGCGGGCGACGCTACGGGAAAAAGATAGTATACAGACGCCAGCAAATCAAGCTACCCGAAACTATCAAATTTTCCCAATCAACTCTGAACCTAATGCTTTAGCGATAAAGTCAAAAAAGGTATTGAAGAAATTTGTCAGATTGTAGTAGCTTAATGTGCGTCTGTACATCAGGTGAGTTAAT
Organism: Amphipoea oculea; assembly: GCA_945859645.1. Lineage (NCBI taxonomy): Eukaryota > Metazoa > Arthropoda > Insecta > Lepidoptera > Noctuidae > Amphipoea > Amphipoea oculea. The sequence goes on along the minus strand of OX243865.1, from coordinate 15,865,064 downwards.
TGTCGGTAAGAACCGAAAATAACAGTGCATTAAAAACTATATACATCGTGAAAACTACTTACCTACACTTAACTAACCACCTTACTATAAATGAGTGTAAGGTGTATAACACCTTAAATAAAATAAAATAAATATCTTACCTTGACTTTTTAATCATTGGACAGAGGTTCACGCTACGTTCGCATCATTCATCGCTATTGGCTCACTTTCAAATCATTAAAAAGGACCAAAAACTCGTCCTTAACAGCTCAACGCTCAAATCCTATCATTACAACTCTCGACTAAAGACAATCAATATGCGCTCACCAATCACTCAAGTACGAAACGATTTTAAGTGTCACCCTAAGAAATATCGAGACGGCACAAAGGAAAATAAAAAGAAAATGGCGCTAAGAAACAGTAACGAGACTGAATGGGAAAGAATGGCGGAGAAGCGAGAAATAATTAGTTTTTCTTTAGAAAAAATGCGGTGAAGTGACGGTTGTTTTTATTGAGAACTGTTCCGCAGTTAAGGGTTTAGTTGTGTTGTTTCTTTATGTATTTTGTAAGTGAGTTTCTGTTTACTTGTTAAAGTGCTATTGACGTTAGCAATCCAGGGCGTTATAGTGTACATAGGTCTAAGGGCGTTGTATCAATAGTACGTAACGCATATTCTGAACAAACTATTCAGCTTTAGTTAATACTAATCCCATATAAAAAAGACTTCCATTTTTTCCGATTTTTTCTGGAAACTTTTCCAATTTTTTCTTTCCATAACAAACTAATTCTGATGATTACGGACTTTTTAAAACAAAAAAAAAAACCATATGCGTTTAGCAACGAATACATCATATAATTTTTCTATTATATGATGTATTATGCTTCTCCTTAACACAGGTTTCCATAACCCAGCTAGGAGGGCAGTGCTCACCCACACGTTTGTAGAAATAGTACTTTTTTGTAAAACTATATTTTTAACGTGTACCACAATCCTTTGTTTTGTGTAAATAAATAAATAAATAATAAAAAATATATAGATAGATAGAACAGTTTAAGTATACGTTACTTCACGTGTTACCTTCCTTATTTTTGTATGGATTTTTTGTTTGAATAGACAAATTACTCATGCTTTTGAAAGTTACAAATTGTCTATTCCAGAACTTTAGGCTTTCAGCGACACAGGATCCAATAAAAAGAAATCATACAAAATCAAAACAAATTTACCACCAGAAGAAATTCAATGTCTTGCCTTTTCCCAAGTCTCACCAGATTCAGCTGAATACCAGTATTTTACATGGAGCGACTGTCTATCTGGGCGCCACAAACCAGTTACTGAGTATCATGATGGCACTTGATAAGACTTGTTGACAGAATTTCAGGCTCACCTGACACTTGGCCTGACGTCCCTACCCGAAGAAATAAAATTGAATAACACATTGAATAACATAAAATTGATCAACAAATAATCATTAGAAAGAAAGAAAGAAAGAAAAGAAAGAAAATACGTTTATTTGCGGTGAAAATGACGCAAAAAGAACACAAACACAATAAATAAAATAAAAAGGTAGAGGGAAACATGCGTCACATCCACGCAAAACGGCTATCGCTCAGCATTATGCTGCGACCCTATGCAAGACAGAGCCCCAGCGCTGGTTTTCAGCGACAGCCGGCGCTGACGTAATGACGTCGTCCCGGTGCAGCAAACAATTATAAAAATACAGTGTACTTAAAGAAAAATAATTGAATTTAAAAGTGATAGAATATTATACATGAAATAGAGATAGCAGCACATGCTATGAGAATATCATCCTCAATAAACGTTTTACACTTTATGAAGTGGCAACATTTCGAAGCGTCCTTACGCCCAACGAACTCTAAAACACGAGCCATTGAAGACGAGTCTCAAATTAAGGCCTATCTGGATAATGTTCTTACGTCAATAAAAAATAAAATTGTACTGTGAGAAGAAACAATTCTCTTCCTTGAATAAATATTATCTTTGCCGACAACGCTATTAAAAATGTGAGCAAAGGTCTGTGGACGCTCGAGAGAGGTTCAAATAAGGAAAGTAATGTTTGAATTTTACATTCGAATTTGAAGGTTTTTGGCATAAATTATAAGAACATAATATAATTATAGAGGGTGTGGCGTAAATAGTGGTCCACCGTTAAGGATTCGATATACCAGATAATTTACTACTTATAACATATTACAATTTTAACCATACTACTCTCAAAATTAAATTAAATGTTAATTTATAATTAAAAGTTATTTTGCACAGAAACACGTGTTGACTTGTAGGTTATATTAATACGGAACTACTGTTATCACAGATTTTTACTTTTCTTATTAGTATTTTGGTAGAAATCAGGTTGACTGGTATGGGCACAGACCTCAAAATAATGCAATATAATGAAAATACATCAAAATAATGTTCATTTATGTAGGTATGTAGATAACACTTTTTTTTACCCGTAAATATTTTGTTGGTCAATATTTTAAAAACTAGATGGCGCCGGCGCATTTCCTATCTGATTGATCCCTGAGAACAAATGCCGAAACAAACTCACAGGTCAAGTCCAAACATTCTTCAACACAAACTTCTCATTCACTCTCACGAAATAAGTCCCTTATATCAGTACTACAGAAACCGTTAAAATAACATACATACCACTACCATTTTTTAAATACACAGCCCTAGGCAACACGCAAACGCAAATTTGACAAAAAAAGCAAGTCAGTCTGACGTCACACCTCGCAAAAAGTACTCAACCAGCAATTATTACAGCAGTGATAGGTTCCGTATGCGATCGGAACAGACTCAAGGTCAAAACAATGAGGTCGTTGAAGTAAGAGTGTAACGAGGTCACAAGAAAACAAGCTAAGGTCGCGAGTACAAGGTGCTTATGAAAACTCGTTTCTGTTTTGTTTTTTTTTTTCTTAAGTTTGGAATGTTTTGACGTTTTGGGTGTCGTTGTGATTTTGTCACTTTGTCAGCTCTTTTATCTTAAGTATATAATATTATGAATCACTAGCTATGCCCGCGGCTTCGCTCACGTAACGTAACATGTGCGATGTCAAGATTGACAAAAAAAATCTAAAAAATGTTAGGACATTTTTTCTCGCTGTACTGTAACTGTTGAGGAATACGGACATACTGCAATATTTGTAACCCCCCTAGCAAATAGCGTGATAATACATAGCCTTTTCGATGGAATATTTTTGCAAAATTTGAACAGAATCTATTCAGTGGTTTTTGCGCCAATCCGGAACATATGTACATCCAGAGTAACGGGCAAAAATTCTAAAAACTAAGTATATTTTCGACATCAGAATCGTTCCCGCACGTCGTAGCAATTACGTTTTTCAAAAAATATTCAATGTACAGTTTTGACTTCGTTACTATTTTATATTATACAGGGTGACTGGAAATTAGTGGCGGAGCCGTTAAGGGGAGGTAGTCTAGGGTTTTTCCGACAGATATCACTATGAGACCTACCGTCCTTACTTAACCCTTTCCAAGATATTCCTAAAATCGTGGGTAAGCGACGGGGTTGGTCGGGCTCGGGACACAAGAAATTTCACGCGGACGAAGTCGCGGGCAGAAGCTAGACTTTGATAAATAAAGAAATGTCTATCATAATATAGTACCGTGTTCAGCGTACTTGTTCACAAAAAACTTTTCCACTCTTAAAACGAAACTCAAGTTTCACAGTTCGTTAATAATACAAATGGCGACACAATAAAAGGTATAATGTAATTGTAATTAAAGAGGCCGAACTCCCATTAATGTAGCCAAATGTCACACCGACGGGCATTTAGAGGTTATAAATGAAATGGTTGATCATATTAACTTGTTATATTGCTGTTATATATTGTCTATTTAGTATTTTTTCTTTGGTGGGTCCGATGTTTCGTGGAATAAAGCTTTGATGTGATGTTTCGTGGAATAAAGCTTTGGTTTGATGTTTCGTGGAATAAAACTTTGTTTTTTAAGAAACAGGTGAATGGTCACACAATAATGGTTGTCCAAATATAGAGCATTTTTTTTTAAACCTTAATGTCAAATACTAGTGAAAATTACAGATTTACGAGTACATGACGTTTGTTATAATATGACGGAGCTCTCTCCTTAAAAACTGTAGCTACAAGACAGTGGCGTGCATTGCATATAGGCATATAAGCAGTGCCTACCTCGATATTTCAACATAAGCCTGTCAATTACATTTTAGTGTGTGCCCCACAATTAAAAAACTCACTAAATTATCATACCTAACAAAAAACATAATCTTCATTCAAACACGCGCGTCAGTAGCACAGTATAAATATACAGTAAAACATCTTCATATAAACGTGCCGCTCTCGGTTTGAATGTGTGCGTGCGCGCCGCGCGCCATGTCGGCACGCGATTTCACGCACACGCTAGCATAATATATGAGGGAATAAGGTGGCGGCAGTGCGGGCTGTGCAGCGCGACTGTGAGCACGCGCGTACGCTACATGACCGCTTGCGTTCGTCAACTCTCGCCGGCGGCGGCCACTTAAATTACGAGTATCATGACTTCAAAAAGGGGAAACAAATATTGTAGTGTTTTCGGGTGCCTCAATAATGATTTCGCAAACCCGGACTTATCATTCTTCATAATTCCTACTCAACCAGAAATGTAAGTACCTACTTATACTTAAATATTATTAGAAAATGTGGTATTGTATTGTTTATTTCACAGTTTATTTGCTTTATTAAGAGCGTAGCCGAGTCGCATTTTTCCATATAAATGTATTCCCAAATTTACTTTCTGAATACTATGTTTAGAGCTAAAGTTTATTTTAAGAAGTCTAGTTTTACTATAAAACAGAGGATTGAGTTCGAAACATCGTTTAGGTAAACGTATTTGTCGCGTATAGATGTAATAAGGGCAATTTCACAATAATTAATATTGCAAATTAATTACTATTGAAATTATTATTTTTTCTATTGTCTGATGTGTTGTTCAATCCAAATATGGTGTCTTATACACCCATTACAGGAATTACGGCAAAGATCGAAATTTACTCATGATCCCACCTGATGATTTTGCCGATAATGTAGAAAGGATGGAGCAGGTGTTTCGCAAAGCGTTCGGAAAAGGACCACATCAACATGACATCAACATTAAAATTGGCCGGTCAATTTACGATCAACTGAATGATATAGAATTTAAGATGCCCTGTCCATGCTTTCCCAAAAGCTTTTTACAAAAACTTTACATAAGAAAAGAGAATTTACTTTACATTAACAAATAATAATAAAGCGTTCCGGACGTGCAAAAACAGGAGAAAAATTTTCTCGGTATCATATTTGTAACTTAGTATTATAAATGTTATGTGAATAAAGGCTTTTTATTTTTACTAAATTTATAAATTGGTAAAATATTCAATCATAATATGCTTTTTTATTTCATAAATTTAGATCAAGTGCTGCTTGTTCGAAAATATTAACTAAAAGTAAAAGTGACAACCCTGGGTATCAACGCAAGAGTAGGCTAATAACTCGGCGGGCGGCCTTAGATAACTTACTGTATATTTATACTGTGTCAGTAGGCAGTCGCCGGACGGCCTACTCCGCTCCCGTACTATTCGCACATTGTCATTGATCTTTACTCGTTCAAGTTAATACGACAAAATTAAAAAAAACGTACGTCTCACGCGTAATACCATGACGTGCGACCTCCGCCATTTATTACCCTTAAGTAGGCATGCCTACTTAAATAACCACACTTTTGACCTCACTTTTTTTTCTGATTAGTGACCGCGTTTGCCTAGACTAGACCCGGCCTAGTGCCTACCTATTCTGAAAACCAATGCAAGCCACTACTTCAAGACATATTCTGCTATGTTTGATCGGAGTTTACACGTAACAAAACACCGGTTTTCCCCGAAGGGGGGGTGTTTCTATGGATCTGATGGAACACTCACATTTCGCCAGTAATATCCAAGTCCCTTGTAATAGGGGCGAGCCTAACTGTTACTGAGAAATTAATTCTTAATGGACTTTGCTCTGATAAAACAAGATGACTTAGTTATTCGTAAGGGAGAAGTTTTAATGGCTTGTAGAATTCAGTGCTTTCATATAGCAGAACTTGGCGCCAAACAAATAAAAATGTTAATATTAAAGATAAAAAAAAAGATCTCGATATCAACATTAATTGAATTTACGATCATCAAAATATATCTTCCCATACATCAAGATATTGTCCGTACGTAGGTACAGTAGATATTCAGGTGGCCAACATTTTCTTAATGCAACCATCATCATCTGCCTAGACTTTCCCAACTATCTTTGGGTCGGCTTCCATTCTAACCGGACGCAGCTGAATATCAGTATTTTGCATGGAGCAACTGCCTATCTGACCTCCACAACCTAGATATTGGGTAACACGATACCCCTTGATAAGACTGGTTGTCAGACTTTCGGGCTTCAGAGTACTAACAGGGACCAACGGCTTAAAGTGCTTCAAGTGTGGGTCTTGGTATGTAAAGGATTGTTACCCATCCACGGACCAACCTCGGCAAGCGTTGCTTAACCGGGAAGTTATTATTAACCTGTGTGACTATTATTATTTAGACACGATCTTCAACCTAAATTAATTAATTGCTTACTATTCAGTACACTCATTTAACAAACGAGAAAAACTGTATGTAATTATGAAAGGACCGTTTGAGACAACTCTTTGTGTTCTCTTTGTATCTTTAATTAAACATGCAACTCCTCTTCATTTCTCTCTTAGCTACAAAATGGCTACAAACGGTCTAAACGTTCAATTTAAAAGTGCAATTTCTCCTTAATCATTAAGTTCTTTTAGTGGACGAAAGAATGGTTTGTGCAAAACACAGTCACCGAAAAGATCTCTAAAATTGCAAAGCTACGTTTTGGCTACTTTGTTTAAGTGTGTATTGTATGTTTTATTCTACAGGATGAAATTTAATTCATGGGCATCCTTTTAAGAGGTCATTGTACTCATCATTATGAACAACTTTTAACATGGGACCTACCAAAAAAAAAAAAACAGCTGTTCTTTGCATTCATGTTCACATAACTCGTCAAAATGTAGGGAAGAGCTGTTTTTTTTTCGCGATTTCAGGTTTATTCCCTTAGTAAAAGTTGTTCATAATGATGATTACAATGACCCCTCAAAAGGATGCCCATGAATTCAATTTCATCCTGTATCTATGCGTTTTATTTGTGCAGAATAAAGAATTTTTCTTCTCTTATTAAAAAACCAAAGTACAATTTTTTAAATCCAAGCACTAGATCGTTGGTATTTATAAGTTTGCTATTTTTTACAGTTATTTTGGTATTTACTCATAAAAATTAACATATTATCAAATATGTTATATTTGCAGTACCTAATACGATTAAATAGAGTAAATGTTAACGAAGACACTAGATATGCGACGTTGCCAGCCCGCGCGGTATGAACACTCTTAAGTTGTTACCAAATTGGATATTTGCCCGGTTTGAGTAACAAAAATCTTGTGGTACCTAAAATTGTTTAAATTAATTTGATGCTAAACTTCAGTAAAAACGAAGAAAATCGTTAAAAGATTTCATAATTCTGTTTATTGTTATAAAGTTTAATATCCTTTCCGCACTTGGCAGCGATCTTATTGCCATATTAAAACGTTCTTATAGCGCTAAGCAAACTTTAAGTACGCTTTTATTTCTCTCTTTTATTATTTACGATACCCTATAGGTACCTACTTACATCTAAGTATGTTTTGGGAGGCGTGATGATTTTGCTAAAATTGGGTCAAACTCAAACCCATTCATTAATTTCGATTAAATCATTTACAGGCACTTAATTAATTAATTTACTACTTTTCAGCACTACACTGGTACAGCACTTTTCAGAGCTCATGACCTAGTGCTTATCCTAGCGGTAAGCTAATGCCTAGATTTGTAGCTAGCGTGCTGACTGAGTTATTGTCAATGACAATCGTAATTGTCAGTCAGAAAGTTGAAGCTAGTTGCCTTTGGAAATCAATACGAAAGATAACGCACAACCTAAACCGCTAGGTAAGTTTATTTTATAACGGTAAGGGGTTAATTAGGACATGAAAAATGGAAGATCGTCATTTTTGCTACTTACCTTTGAAATATCTCGGGACCCTGTGGTCCCGGACCTTTGGAAAGGCATACGAGGGGCCGAAGTCAGCTCGCAGAGGACCGTTAGACGTTTTCAATTAAATTAGGCACCAACCGGCGATTATCCCTGTTCGTACTGTGCAAGTGACCCCTGCAGCCTAATTGCGGAACGCCAAATCGTCAAATGATTCTGATCAGTTGGCTTCATTTCTATCACAATTGGCTTCATTTTACGATTTTCGAATTGCGAAACTCTAGTTTCTGCGCAGGGCCTTAACGTTCATAATTGGTTTCATAATAAACTAGAGTTTCGCAATTCGAAAATCGTAAAATGAAGCCAATTGTGATAGAAATGAAGCCAACTGATCAGAATCATTTGACGATTTGGCGTTCCGCAATTAGGCTGCCGGTTGGTGTAGGACTATTGCAAGACATGGAAACAAAAATATTGGATTATGAGTTTGGTGGCCAAAGTGAACTGGTTATCTAGAACTATGGAAAAACTATAGCCCCTGCCTGACCGATGTTCTATATAAATTACACAGATAAATGGAAGGGGGTGACTTGCACACACAATAATGGGCCCCGAAAACGGTCGCTAGCATATTATAGTGTCGTAGCTTTATTACAATATTAGTTTAGATTTTTGAATATTTTAGATACGTAGACATATATGTGTTTTTAAACTAATAAATTCTTTTTTTATTTCCAGGTACAGTTCCCATCAAAACTGTTAAAAAAGAAAAACCAAAAAAGCTTCTCCATCAATGTAAGTAGTCAAATCACAGCATTCACCATTTGTTAGCGAGACATGAAAACTGAGTTCATTTGCTAATTACGTGGCGTAGTTAATAAAGTGAGCCGGACGAACTCATTAAAAAATACTGCTGGATAATAAAACATCTGTCGTTGATAGTACTCTGCTGGAAGGGATGACGTAAGGTAATTAGGTACCTACCTTTTTTCCCCGACTTGAAGGTAAGTTTGTGAGGTGTAGAAATTGTATGGAGAAACTTATAGGCATATCCAGCATTGAGTTTATAGGTGTTGAAGATGCAAAAGAATAGTTTTGCATGACATTTGTGGGTTCATTTGTCGGACTATAGCAGCTCAGTTTATCCACAATCCATACTAATACTAATAATATTATAAATTCGAAAGTAACTCTGTCTGTCTGTCTGTATGTTAACTTTTCACGCCTAAACCGCTGCACCGATTTTGATGAAATTTGGTATAGAGATAGCTTGAGTCCCGGGAAAGGACATAGGATACTTTTTATCCCGATATTCCCACGGGATCGAGACTTATGCGGGTGAAACCGCGGGGCGCGGTTAATAAAATATAACTAAGACGAAAACCTCTTTCGAATAATAATAATAATAAATTTTTATTGAAATAAAATAGTGTTACAAAACATATGAAGCCTCTGAAACCCAAACTAGGTAAAAACCTGTATGTCGGATTTCAGCGCCTTTTCCCAATTCATTACATGATACTTTTATTTATTTATACCAACTAAGATTTTTAAAGAACGCGATAATTTTGAGCATGCAGAAATTACAATAGAGATAGTACTAGAGGGTATTGAAAATGTAGTGTGTGGATGTGGAGTGTGGGTGTGGAGTGTGGAATCGTATTTACTAGGACATGCAGGTAAACTACACGCATAAAACTAAATAGTAAGAATTCTATAAGAAAGCGCCAATAAAATCCACCTAGTACCAGTGGGGTGATTGCGTAACACACAATGGCAATTGATCGCAATGCCTTTAATTTTGACATTTCAGCCTCGTTCATTGCGTTAGGTACGTTGCTGAGGAGACGAATTTTTCATACCTACGAAGCAATGGATTAGCTATTTCTTTCGGAACCCTCTGCTTGTGGTTGAAAGTTTGTTAAGCAATTAGGGTGCAAATCTTCACAGCTAGCACCTCATCATTTCAGCCGAAACACGTCCACTGCTGGACATAAGCCACCCCCAAGTACCTCCACTTCGATCGGTTCTGTGCTTCTCGCATCCAATGGGTTCCTGCGGCCTTCACAAAGTCGTCGGGCCACCTTGTGGGAGGGCAGCTTGCACCTGCTGGTAAACTATTGATCTGATAAACATGCTGCACAAACCACAGAAGTTTTTGGTGAGAGCGCAGGCGAGTTAAGCAACCAATCTGAATCATTTTGAAGGATATTGCTAATCCATTGCTTCACGAAAAATTTGTCTGCTCAACAACGTGAATAACGCAATGAATGTTGTTGAACTGTCAAAATGAAAGCCATTGCTGCTGATACTGTGTTACGCAATTACCCCGCTTATCATTTCGGGTTGTTTCCGTTTAGACAGGTTTTCGTTTCGGCAGATTTTTGTTTTGACAGCGTGTCAGATTTTTATCTCCAACGTACAGCTACGTACAAAATAAAAGACATTTAATTGTATATTAATAAAGTATATTGATTGTATGACGTTAGTGAAAACTAAAACGACAAAAAATTACATGCAAACCAAATGGCAATCTATCGGCGAAAAACATTATGTAACATTTTTAAACATTCTATTGTAGTAATTAAACTTTCTTTTAGGTCATGGATTATGCGTTCAAACTTCATGTTGGTATAACACATCTAGTAAACCCCTACATCTCCGCTGATTATTACCCTAGGTACCTAAAGATAGTTAGCTGAGTGCTCGTAATAGCTAATAGTGTCATGCGCACTGATAGCACTTATAAAATTATGACAATGTAGCACTAGGGAAATTACATACGCGACACTTTTAATTTGTCAAACTGTTTGCTGGAACTCGTATCAGCTTTTAAAAGGTGATATCTATGCTATTACCCATTTTTTTAGTTGGATTATTCTGTTTGTGAATTAATACCGGCTCGTAGGTGGTCTTTTTTTATTGCTGAATGGGCACGCTCTTGACCTCGAGCACGCCTGATGGAAAGCGATGGATGAGGTCTATGATGGAACGAGTATGCCCAGAAGATGCCTAAGGCACTGGAACTCCCACGCATCGACGAAACACAGCAGGCTGCTTGACGCTGGACTCCGATCTACTGGTCGCAAGCGTCCATGAGGTCCTGGGTTCGATTCCTAGGTCGGGCAAAGTGTTATTGGGTTTTTCAATTACGAATTTCTCAGTAGCGGCCCGGAGGCTGGAATTGTGTCCGATTGATGGCAATAGGCTTGCCACTATTACTTAAACATAGCTGGCGGAATGTGAGTGTACCTACTTTGGGTACGAACACCTCTACGTAACCCATCTGCGAATCTAGGCGTGATGTTATGAGTGTATTTACGACTGTTGACAACAATTCCCAGAAAACTGAAACTTCACTTAGGATTGATTTCACCAACTACACTAAACGCGATCAGCATATCCAAACTACGATTAACAGCTGTCAGTGTCAATATTCCCAAACAAAGATGACACTGACAGCTCTTAAACGCGGTTAACACGCGCTGACCGCGTTTAGTTTTATTGGTGAAACTCACTCTAAGTTTGAAACTATTTAAATGTCACATTGGCGAAGACCTTGCTACATGACGTTCAACGGCAGGGTGATAAAGCATTTATGAGGTCGAACTTACACAGTACTAGCACTTGACAGACTCAAAGCCACAAACTTGTGCGACGGGGTATAAATTTATCTTTCACCTGAACCTCGCAACAACTAATGAAAATTGAACAAAGTAAAGAAAAATGCGCGTGCCGCATATTTTTTTAATAAATAATCTTTTGTTAGGAAATCTCGAAACATATAGAGACGCCAGCAAATCAAGCTACTACAATCTGTCAAATTTCTTTAATAGATTTGCAACTTTATCGCTAAAGCATAAGGTTCAACGTTGATTGAAAAAATTTGACAGTTTCGGGTAGCTTGATGTGCTGGCATCTGTATCTACAGACTATGTAATGGTCTTAGGCTCGAATTGAAAAGAAACGATTGTATAAGAAAATTGAATAAAGAAACTTTAATTACAAAAATAGCAGAAAATACACGTTTGGTTTTCAACGACAATGAGAAAACGGAAGCAAAAAAGTGCACATCACTTTTATTTGACGGCAAAAAAGAAAGTACTTGACATTCTATAAAAAAAGTTTTTAGCAAAAGTTCTTTCGGCAGTTGTGGTGCTTACAGACTACCTTACTCAATAAAGTCAGTCTCTTCTTGATCTCGCGTTAGTCTTATCAAGATTAACTTAGAAAATACAGAAGTGACATAGAAACCATCAGTGAACAACCAGCACCCAAATTGCGTAACACACTATCAATCGAAATCTGAATCATTTTGAAGCAAATTGCTAATCCATTGCTAAGTTAAGTTCGAAAAATTTGTCTGCTCCACACGTAAATAACGCAATGAATGTTGTTGAACTGTCAAAACGAAACCGATACTGATTGATAATGTGTTACGCAATTGCCCCGCGGATTGTGAATTTCCAACCCCGTTCCAATAAACAACAAAATCAGCTTCCAAAAACTTTTAATAAAACCTTTTCCGCAACAACCCCAACCAACTAGACACACCCAAACAACAAACAAGCATTGTTTACAAAAAACTAGCCGCCATTTTTCACCGAAATGCACTCGGGAAGGGAGAGAAGAAAAAAGAAAAACAATGGCTACACAGGCTTGCCAACATTCAGTTATGATTGATGATGATTGAGTGAACCAACCGGTGCGCCGTTCATTCTACTGGAGGTTTTTCAATGGAAGCCTCATTTACTTAGGTGAAGGCTGGATATTTTTAGAATGGTTGCCCTAGAAGAATTTTTTGTTACTTGAATTACTTTCGCTTTTGGGATAGCGGTTTTTTTATCGCTGTCTTGTCAGCCAGCATTCATCATTTTGATTGTGTGCGTCCTAGAGAAAATACAACCTTTTAGTTCGTATCTGTGCGGAACGTACAAAAACGCGAGTTGGATTCGCGCACTAAGTGCTTGGCCAGACTGCAAACGCAGGCGCGGGGCGGGCGCGGCGCGGCGTACTCAAACGTAAGAACTTTATTTGTGCGTCCATAGTGGGCAAGCAGGCGCGGTAAGCGGCACGGGCTACTTAGCGCAGGGAGCGCGCGGGCAACTCACGACATAGCTCGTTCATACAAGTAGCCGCAGTAAAGGCGCGGGCTCCGGGGTTCTCAAACTAGTTCGAACTTTTTTCTAGTTAAAATAAGTCTTCTTCATCCATTTTATATTTTGACAAACACTGGACACGACAACGAAGCCGCGCTCCACTGCGGACAGGCTGATCGCGCGCGTTCCCGCACCCGCGCCGCTCCCGCACCCGCGCCGCTCCCCGCTCCGAGCTGCCAGTCTGGCCAAGCACTAAGGGCTCCTAATTTCGTTCAACTAAAATTTTAACACTTCGTCGTTCTTTTTATGGCAGCCATAGTAACGTATTCTGTGTAAATTTTAACTGGCTACCTACAGCTATGTGACAGACAAACAGACAGACACAAATCATAGGCTCGCTAAGTAACCTTTTGGGTAAAGAACCCTAAAAACACGTGGCACGTTTAATACCAACCATGAATATAACCCGTAGTAATAAACATATACATATACAGTACAATCACACATAGTTCTCTCTACCCAGTAGTATATTCTCTACCCAGTTACACGGTAAAAGTAAAAAAAAATATGTTTGAACGAAGCCTCCATTAGGTTAACATCTTTTTACTTCATTAGACGCGAGCTAACATTAAAAGGTTGAGCTAAAACAGACTATACACTGTTAACAGTATGTTTTATAGAGTAGGAATGGTACGATTTTTTTTTTTACTAATTGAAAGAAGCTGGGTAAAATAATTGCTCCATTTCTACGAAAAATATAACAAAGTTACACTAAAATCTTGAGTATAGGTCGGAAGGAACTTAAAGTTATTGGGGGCAATGTACTTATTTTTATTAGAAGCAGAAAACGGTAAAAAATATTAAAAGTGATCTTACTACAGCAATAGGTATTCCTGAATCCCTGTTATAGTGTTATAATAGGAATTAAGGAATACTAAATAGGAAGATGTTTATAAATTAAAATCAAAATCGATTATGGCAATAATCGATACCGATTTCAATTCCACAAGAACTACACTATAAAATTTTGTTTGATAGTGTAGTTCTTATTTTACCATGATATATCTACGTATTACCGGGGGGCTTGTGGCTTGTGGCTAAGTAATAACAGCCGCTTGGGTTGACCGATCAGGTTAAGCTACACTTACCGCGATTGGTCCGTGGATGGGTGATCATCTTTACATATCAATACTCTTCCGTGGCCCAGAAAAAAGTTTGTCATTTGTGGATCTTTGACGGTCGTTACGGGTTGTCAGCAGCCCGAAAGTCTGACAACCAGTCTTACTAAATACTAAGGGGTATCGTATTACCCAGTAACTGGGTTGTGGAAGTCAAAACTAAGATAGGCAGTGGCTTCATGTAAAATACTGGTATTCAGCTGGATCCGATTAGACTGGAAGCCGACCAAAACATAGTTGGGAAAAGGCTAGGCAGATGATGATATGAATCACATAAAACCAAATACGGTTTTTCCATTCAGTCGTTTGCCTAAGTACGCTACGAATACGAGGCAATAAAACCTAACAGACCAATCAACCGTACTAAATGAAGTCCGAAAACAAACCGGTACTCGAATAAAAACCCGGCATTCACATCCCTAAGCCCTCACTAACAAGTATCTTCATTACGTCATTTCGCATTCATGAAACACTCCCCCATTTTTTACTCACTTTTCACCTTTAATACACGATCCAATTCACCGCTCTTTTTAAGCTGAAAAAATAAAAACTACCCCGAGTATAGCCCAAAAAAGTCTGTAATGGAAGGGGATTAAAAGCTTGCACAATTCAAACTAACTGCCAACGGGATTTTTAAGAGGCGGATGTGGCACAACACTAGCTCCTAGGGGTGGGGCTACATCGGTAGTTGCAAAGATATTTTATATATTGCACTATAAATGATTTATTCATAATTTTAAGTGAAGTGACTGCTAAAAAAGATGGACAGGTTTTTTAGCGGTGATCTTAGAAATAATTTGTTAAGAGAATAATGGAGTATAATTAGCGCCACGAAAGATGAGACTTGACTCACTACGTGGTTTGGCATGCGCAGTACACGATTTAAGGTCTCTTTAGCGGTATGAGGTCTGAGCGCGAGACGGGACCGGACGTCGTACGGGCGGCGGAAAGAGCGCGGGAGGGGGGTCAAGTCTCATCTTTCGTAGCGCTAACTATTATACCTTGAGGTTGGCACAAGAGCGAAGCGTGGGGATGGGCATAAGAAAAGAGAGGCCTATGCGCCCAGCAGTGGGTGAAGTCGGACTGTAGATGATGAATGTAAATGTACTTTCAGGTATTTTTATTATTTGGATGCAACCGTCAGACTATAGTCCGCGCGGAACTAGTTGGCCGAGCCTTAGGTATGTGAGCGGTGGGACGGAGGGGCGGGGGCGCATTACTCAGTACGTGTATTGCGAACTGCCGCCTCACCCCTGCCCACCTCAGCGGCCAACTAGTTCCGCGCGGACTATAGCTATCTTCAATCTACTAATACAAAAAATATTACACCAAACTTCAAAGTCAAACCCTCCTAACCCGAACCTTACCTAATACAATAATAATAATAAAATTAGGTATATACTAAACATTAAAATCTACCCAAGCCATATTTCCGTAATTCTCTGTCCTGCCCACATGTCCAGCACACAAGTTAATTATAAAATTAAATCACGAAAAAGGTTTTCATACTGTTTTATAGCGCGGCCGTTGCGTCCAGACCGTTTTCCATTTTTGAATTTGAAATGCAAATTAGATTTGAAAAGCGAAGCGAAGAAAATCGCTTGCACTGGAATTTATGTACATGATTTTTTAAAATGCTGGGATTTTGATTTTTGAATAAAATATTGTGTAAAAGTTATTTTAAAATTGCCGAGGATATAACGTCATTTTTGCTGGGATTTTTTTTATACGTAACACCGCTGTTTTCCGTTGTAAGTCTGTTTCATTTCACGTCGGTCATCTAAAACACATTAAAGTATGTTTTTTTGAAGTGAAAACTTTAGGCGCGTTGGGCATTTTTTGAGATGGGAAAAAAACCATTGAATTCGCTCCACTGTAACCGTAACCAACACCACTTTGGATAAGTTCGGCTGTCCTCGGGATGTATTCGGTTTTAATGTACATCCGATATATCAGTGAGTGATGGCAAAGTATTCAGTTTGTGTTTTGTTTTCACTACTGCCGGCACTCCCGGAGTGCTACTGTTTTTTTTTTTTTACTGTAAAAACTAATAATTTACACATTTTTGGCCTAAAATATAATTATTTTTAACATTAACACACAACACAAATTCCCAATTATTATCCTTCCACAAAACAGTTAAATATTTTAGCACTGGTGTAAAACCACCGCTACTTAATGAAGACGTATAGCTCGTTAGCCGGACTTAGCTAACATGCCAGTAAAAACCTCGCGGGTTTAAAAGTATGCGAGTGGTACAACCTAGGTTTAATTTTGAAAAATCCTGTGTAGGTATGTAAAAGTTGTAGGGGTATGATCACAAACTTATATTGGCTCCATGGAATAATGGCGCCTTTGAATCGTTTTGAATCGTTTACTCGCGGACGGGGATTTCCCATCACTAAATCGCTCATGTGACGTCACAGTAGGTAGAAAAATAATGGCACGCTTGGTTTCTATACAGACGATGAGCCTAGCGTAATCTAGCCAATATAAGTCTGTGGGTATGATGAAAATAGCATTGATTAAAACCGCGACCGCATACCGAAAGACGTATCGTTGGAAGACCTCCCCACAAGAACCGATGACCTGGTGAAGGCTGCAGGAATCGGCTGGATGCGAGAAGCACAGAACCGGTCGAATTGGAGGTGCTTGGTGGAGGCTTATGTCCAGCAGTGGACGTCTTTCGGCTGAAATGATGATGATGAAAACTAGCTTGCGATGTCTTCCAGATAACCTTTGCTCTTCCAGGTATTCTCTCCTATCTAGCTCCTTTATATCCTCAGCAAGTACCAACTAATTGCCTCCGGCTTTCTTTTAAACTTTTTTATAATGAAGAACAACTTCCAGTCTTTTTTTTTTTTTTCATGTATCTAGCATACTGGTAAAACTTCATCACATTCACATCTTGATCAATTTTCAGTTTTATTGAAACAAATCTCAGCAATGAACTCATGAATAAACCTTAATTAACTGCGGTTTTACCTAGAATTCTGCCCACACCATCCGTTCTAAAGGTCGTGGAAATTACATGTGTAGTCTTGTGTACATTAAATTTGAATAGAAGCACTCAAACTACGTAACTCGGTTAAGCTCCCCAAGCTTTTAACAATATAAACACTGGATTTAACCAGATTTCAGTAAACTGCACTAATAAATCAGACGATTTAAAAAATACAACCGTGGAACATTTTAAGACGCATTTTCACTTGGCTTGGAATAAGCAAATCCACTTAAAGCCAGCATGCACCTAATAATCCGGTGCTTACCGACGCGCGCCGGTTGCAACCGCTTTAAACCGGATTTTTCCGCTTATTTGAACGCAAACATGACCTTATTTTTTACACATTTCGACGCTACAATTTATCTAGATAGCAATATCGGCTAGATACACAACAGACAATTTTCAACCTTAATGCTTTTGCCATTAGCGTGAAATCTCTGTGAAAGCGGTTATCGATTCCCGAGACGTGTAAAATGACGTCATATAACTCCATGTTATCGTACAACGTCCTGTATTTCGTAATACGATACTAAATGTCATTTTTCATACGACCAGAAAGTGTGGGCCCTTTATGAAACTAAGCGTTGTTCCAAAAATCCTTGGGGGCTGAGGTCTACGTCGAATGGCTATTATAACGGACAGAAATGGACGTTTTGACCGATTGCGACCCGGTTTTCGGCTTGAACCGGGTCTTATTTGTCATTCGATTGCAGTGAACAGCCTACTACGTCGTTTAGCTGGCCAATAGAATCGATTGAAAGGGTTCCTGATATATTTCCACTTTATAAGCTAAGATGGAGTATAATTATTTACTGTCAAAGAGACTGGATGGTAAAGTATTTTCTTCGAAATTGGAGATAGAAATCTCGTCTGCGAATGGATAGAAAAGAGTCTAGAAAAACGAAGGTAAATAGATATTGCGATGCAAAGATTGATACTGGAGTTTTTAAATAAACTCGAAGAGTTTTATTCAGCTTTTCATTACAAATGCTTACTTAAAAGCTTTTCTAATGAAAAGCTGAACATATTGTATAAATATTTAATAAGTAATTTTCAGATTTGTGATTCGAGAAAATAAAGGTTGTTTGTAAAAAAATATAAAATTTAGATATTGTTTGTGTTTACCCCGAAGATAATAATTAATGATTTTATGTAATTAAATAAATAATAGCACCATTACATCACTGTGTATAAATTAACTTATCGGCCTCAGCATGCGATGAACGATCTCATACGCAATTGCCATAATCACCATACTTGTTAGACCTATTGATGATTATAATGTACCTTACTTTTGTTACATTTTATTTGCACTGTAATACATTAGGGTCCACTGAAGTCAAGTATCAGACCTCAATAACTTCGCATAAACTTAAAAACTATACTAAAACTTCGCTTAAAACCAGTGACCTAATTAAAATAACTTAGTCTAAATAATCCGGTCGAAATAAAAAGCGCATGAAATTTAACTTAGTTTAAACTTAAATGCAAGTCGGGCGGACGTGTGGAAATCCCTGGATTATAGAGGGAGCGGAGCTAAGCTAAGTGACTGCAATAATCCTAGTGAAGCTAATAAAATGGTACAGTGTGTCGATGTTGAAGTTGGGAAGTTTGTACCTAAAGTTTGTTTGAATATAATATGCAGAGAGACTTTTTGTTGCGTTGTATACAAGGCGGCAGCGTTGCGCAATCTATTACCATGGATGCAGTTCATGATTTTGGAATGTATGGAACAGCATTCTTTTTTTTTAAATAACTGACGTATTCTTTCAACGTCCCCTGCGTTGAAATTGTTCGTAAAAAATTGCTGTTCCATACATTTTACTTACTTCAGTTAAAATGTATGGAACAGCAATTTGCAATTTTCTATGAAACAGTGCGTGGACTGTAATCGACCATACATCCCAGTGCGGGTTGTTAGATGTCACGTCTTCGAATTTTTGGTTCTGGGACATACCGGTTTCCTCACGATGTTTTTCTTCACCGTTTTGAGAGCAGTAGTGATGAAAGAATATTCATAAAGTAAAGCGCCTGTCTGGGTTCGAACCTACGACCTACAAATCGTAAGTCGCGGCCGTTACCACTAGGCCACCACTAGTCTGCTGCACTGCAAGTCAGGTTCTCACATTTTTTTTGATATGCCTCATTTATTTATAAAACAATCTCATTTCGTTTATATAAAGCAATGTTCTTATATTTAAAGGAACGCTAAGCTAAGTGACAGTTAAGTTAATGCAGACATCTTAGCCAAGCTACATCAGCTCCACAGAGTTACAATGTCAAACATATTTATACTTTCGGAAGCTCCTTTGAATATTGAACAGTTATTCTCGCGTTTTAGTATCAATAGATGTTTTAGTGTCAATCTTCATCTTCACGGAAGATTGCCATATGATGAGATTGCCTCGCAACTTAGTAGACTACAGGGCTGCAGGGACATAGATGCACAATAAGTTATCATGGATACAGTTGTAACGTTGCGGTCAGTTCTCAACGGGAAATAGTCGACTGATGCTAAATATTTTGGTCAGCGGGATTGTCCTAGGTCAGCGGGATTGTCCGAAAGGGTTACCGCTGCCCCGGAACATAAAGGGCTAAGGAAGGAACACGGGTGGGTTTTAGTCAGTAAGAGTCTGACACTCTCTTCCGTTCCACCCAGACCGGGAGGAGGCATTTGATGATTTCCCATCCACAAAAAAAAATTTCAAATATTTTACAATTAGTAAGTTGCTAGTCACATCACTAGAATCATGGCACAACACTAATTTTCTAAGAACACTCTGCCATTTTAACATCCGCTTGCTTGTCTAGCAGGAGTGATTCCCTGGCCCTCAGAGCAGTTTCGCACTACATCCGATCCGAATCCAAATGAAAGATCCGACTTCAATCCGAATTGGGAATGTTCTAAATTCTGAAAGATAGAGTTCGGATCTAGTGCGCAACCCCTCATACAAATAGGACTATGCTCACTTCGGACCGGCATTTCTCGGATTTGGATCGGATGTAGTGCGAAACCGCTCTCAAGATACTGTGTACCCCGAATCTAGGGGTTCTACGTCCCGGCTTCAACGTCCAGGCTGAGGGTTGGGAATTTACAACTTCACGAAACAGCACGCTGCACGCGTAGCTAAACTGTGCGCTGATCCGCGCCCTACCGGTGACTTGCTGTTACGCCGCTGTCTGCGGCCTGCCAAAAGCCTGACCAGGCTCCTGTACCCGTGTTGGCAGACCATGCCTCCCTTTGTCCAAGCCTCTATGTCCCGGGCACCAAGGACGGTACCTTTCTTATCTTACACGTGCTAGTGCTCAGAACGATTAGTGAGTATCTATTGTAAACCTACTATGAGGATTATACGTATGAACCTTGTTTGTGTGTTTCTTTTACCTAACCTCATTGTCAACGACCTGCACAGCCTACCTGCAAAGCCCAAGCCATTATACAGTACATGATTCTGGATCGCCTGTGTTGATATTTTTCGTCACTTATAAAAAAAATCTGCTGTTTCATGGATCAGAATTTTCCCATCTGCGAGCAAAATGTGATAACTTATTGAATCGGAAATAAGATGTAAAAGTGGTAGTAGGTCAAAATTTTATTTAGAAAAGATTAAAAAGAACCTCCGTCATATATTACTTATCGAAGAGAGGGCAAACACGGGAGGCCGCTTGCAGAACCTGTGGGGCTAAAAAGACTAAAAACATGCATACGTTTTTCTCAACCAATGTCAATCAGAGCCATTAGTTACACAATTATTCCGGGACAAACAATATCAAAAACGACATTATATTATTCAAAAGAACCAAAGTTATGCTCCCGAGAAAGTTAGCCTTTATTATCCGTCAAAAGATTTCTTTTTTTTCACCTTTTTTCTCGTACGCATCGAAAAGGTACAAGTTTCCAACAAAAAGGACTTGAAAGTTAATGGCTTTACCTTTGTGAGACAAAAGAAATATAGAGAATTCTGAATGTAAGTTGAACGTCGGCGAGTTATTTGTTTGGAGGGTAGTTTAAGCTGAAATTTACCGTCTTGATTTAGTTTCGTCAAATGGATTGTGAATGTTTTAATAAGATTCATGTTATAAATATTGTTTTGATGATTTTATTTTATTAAAGTAGTAAGTTTTGATACTTTATGAATCAGTTAGTATATCCGTCCACAATATCATCATCTGTCTAGCCTTTCCCCAACTAAGTTGGGGTCGGCTTCCAGTCTAACCGGATGCAGCTGAGTACCAGTATTTTACATGGAGCGACTGCCTATCTGATCTCTACAACCCAGTTATAGTATTAACACTGCGTAATACTATAACTTGGTAAGTGTGCAAGTCTTTTCTCTTCTTTTTGATATTTTACCTTTTTTTACCTTTTGTTTATGCTTTTTCTACCTTTTGGTTTTACTTTTGATTGACTTATCATATAGTTTGTTTTTACTGCCAGAACCAACGCCTTTTAATTTGGTAGTTAATAGTAAGACTACCCCAACATAATTGGGAAAAGGCTAGGCAGATGATGTGATTCAGAATTATCTAGTGTTACAATGGTACCGAATAATTTACAGTAATCGCAAAGGTACATGAATACTATAATTATTGCAACTTATTAAAGCAGTTGTTATATTAAAAAATAATTACCTCCAACGAAAATTAAACAATTACAGGTAGAAATACGATGCATGACATTACAGAGTTAATTGGACATGTCCGAACTTTAGTAACTATACAATGGATAAAATTATAGTAAGAAGCGACGCATTTATGAATACGTTAATAACATCATTAACATTTTGTATTTAATAAGGAAAATCTGCAGTGATCCCTCGAGTGTTATTATAGAATTGATTTTAATCATAATTATATATTTAGGTATGCAGTGCGGCATTAAATTTGGACAATACCATTGTAATTTGAAATTCATTCGTTCATTTTTTTATGAATAAATTTCTCATTAAAAAACTGAGCTACTATACTCCATTTGTTTAGGTAATTAAATAAAGGTAAACAAAAAAAACCACGTGCCGTGGTTAACCAACTAAACGTAATACCAGTCTATTCAGTTGTCATGCTACGTCACAGTTGTACTCTTCAATTTAGCAACTTTATAATTCGCTAATAATGTTGCTAAATTGAAGAGTACAACTGTGACATAGCATGACAAGTGAAGTGAGTGATATTACGTTTAGTCGGTTAACTAAGTCACGTGGTTTTTTTGTTTACCTTTATTTAATTACCTAAACAAATGGAGTATAGCTCAGTTTCAATTTGTCTGCCCATATCATAATGGACTTTTTAACGTAGCAACGCAATGCAACGTTATTAGTTAAACATAAAAGCTAGATCGTTAGTAGTCCTTAAAAACAATTAATGCATACGACACCCTCAATGTATAATAGGTTTTTTTTTTACTATTTATAATAATAATAATAATAATCCATTTATTTCAGGCGACGCAGGCCCATAGATAAATACCTTAACCTAAACATAAATATTATAAAAACTAACTATTGTGCACGAAGTGTCGGCGTCGTGTTGCGCTGCGTGGTGTCGCGTAACCTTCCACGAAAACGTCGGTACGCTACACCTTTCGGCCAAAACTCTTCCTTCATGAAGGTTTCCAGGTACTGAGTCGGAACCCTCACCACAAATGATTTGAAGTTTATGTTGTGGCGTGATTCCAACTTCACCACTCTCAAGGTCCACTTGGTCTTGCTTCTGATGTATTCCACGATGTCTTCAGTCACCGTGGAGTGATGCAGACGGGATACCTACAGCTGCGTCGACGGTGTTGCAGGACGCAGCAAAATATTTGGTCCCGCCAGTGCAGTACCACATCGATTACGGCAAGTGGGCTTCCTACGCTTCGACTCCACCGTCACGAAGCCCTCCTTGTCTGCCTGCCCTTTCTTCGGGGCTGGAGCCAAGATGCTGGGAGCCGGTCCATTGCGGTTCCTAGATGCCCCTTCCATTGACTTTGCACTTTTGGCAAAACCTTTCTTCTGTTGCTGCTCCATTTGTTGGATGGGAGGATGTGCAGCGACTGCTGAGTAAGCACGGCGAGGTGTTGACGTGCTAACTTGTGACGACGCCTCTACGGGGGTAGAGGCGGTATCGGCGGGGCGCGGTAATGCATCGTTTGCAGTGACAGCGGCCGGTGACAAGTCCAATTTCGCTGACTCGAAACTGGACAGCGATGCGTTGTTTGCACCACGGCGAGTGTTCACCTTTGATGCGAACTCAGGTGACCTACATACCGCTACAGTATTGCGTAAGTCAACTATATCGGCACGCAACTCACTGATGGTGTTTTGAGACGCATCAAGCTTGAACTTCATCTCGGCCAGGCTTGCCTTCAGAGTAACAATATCCTTCAGCAGCCTGGTGACATCGACGTGGTCAAAAGTGACGGGGGGCAGCTTCCGCAGCTCCTTTGCCACAAAGGTCGGCACGTCGTCAGGGTCTGTCTCCTTAAACACCCGAAACATGTCTTGGAGACTCCTCTCTCCCTATTCGTCCCTCCTGCGGGACGGAATTCGGTCGGCTAAGTCGAGCGACGTGTACAGTGTCGTCTTTGCACTGCGTATCTCGTCTTCGGTGTAGCTCGAGGTGCAGATTTGCATGAGGCTAACTTCGTCCATGACGTCCAGTTGATGTTGCAGGAACGCCAGGAGCTCGTTGACTATGAGTTTTTCGGAACCCATGACGGCGACGGCTAATGCCGTGCTAAGCGCGAATTAAATTATTCGTATCAAAGTGTGATGCGCGACCGTTTCCGAGCGCGCATCGCACTCGACTCAGACGATTTATGTTTGTACACACATATATATAACAGACAAGTGTCAACATCGTGTTACCCAATAACTGGGTTGTGGAGGTCAGATAGGCAGTCACTCCACGTAAAATATCTACTGGTATTCAGCTGCATCCAGTTAGACTGGAAGCCGCCCCCAACGTAGTTGGGAAAAGGCTAGGCAGATTGATATAAACAGACAAGAAGAAAGGAACAGATAAATACATAAAAAGGTAATGCTTATTTCTAAAGAAATCTCTTCTTTATTAGCATTTAACATTTATATAACATTAAATCATGTTTCATGACATCTTAGTCATCCTTTATTTTATGATTAACTCATACACACATACATAATTAGGCAGAAATTGTCTGATACCGCGGTGCCGCCGGAGCTCGTCTCACTTCTGCGGTACTGGTACACGAAGCAGGAGAGTCGGGTGCGATGGGCAGGAGAGCTCTCAAAGCCGAGTAGGCCAGAGTGTGGAGTGAGGCAGGGTGGCCTGACCTCGCCTTTGTTGTTTAGTCTGTACGTGAATGCACTGATCGAGCGGCTCAGCAGCACACGTGTCGGTTGCTTTATTGATGGGGTTTGTTTCAATAATTTAAGCTATGCAGACGACATGGTGCTGCTGACCCCCTCGGTCGGTGCGCTCCGTAAGCTTCTCGATATTTGCGAGTCGTACGCTGCTTCTCATGGCCTTGTCTACAACGAAGGCAAGTCGAAATACATGGTCTTCAAGTCCGATACCAAGTGTCCCTCCACCGTCCCTCCTGTGTTACTGAACGGTGTGGAGTTGCACAGGGTGTACTCTTTTAAATACCTGGGCCACTGGATGACAGATGATTTTAAGGACGACGCAGATTTGGAGAGGGAGCGCAGAGCATTGTCGGTTCGGGCTAATATGCTGGCCCGCCGGTTCTTCCGATGTACGGTGGCAGTCAAAATAACGCTGTTTAAAGCATATTGCATGTCGCTGTACTCGGGGAGCCTGTGGTTCAGCTATACCCAAAAGGCCTACAATGCTCTGCGGATCCAGTATAACAACGCATTTAGAGTGCTGTTGCGTCTGCCTCGGTTCTGTAGCGCGTCATCTATGTTCGCTGAGGCACGTACCGACTGCTTCAATGCTGTACGGCGTAAGAGAGCGGCCTCGCTGCTAAACAGACTCCGGGGCAGCCCCAACAGCATTCTACGCGCTATAGCCGGGAGACATGACAGCCCGTTGGTGAGGTCACTTGTCACCTGTACATTGTCGGTGTTATTAGTTAAGTACTAACATAGGTTAAGATTATTGTTACTAACCCAATGGATCTCTGTTATCCGATAAAGTAAAATAAATAAAATAATTATACACAGACATAAAACACATCATAAACACTATACTTCCGCTATGAAAGCGCGCATCTAGTGCAGTATAAAGCACAAATATTACTCGTTCATATCGCTATGGGTCATATTAAGAATATTGCTTGCAGCACCTGTTATGTAATAACGAAGATGTACTAGGTAGCTACTGGAAGGGGTCTAGCGTGGTTTGATTTTACATAAGTAAAAATTATGCCGAACTTTATTATTCGCGAAGTTCCCCCGTTCATTTCGCCAATTCATTCACATGTCACATATCAGAGAATTTCCCCTCGATTTTAAATACGATGTTTCCTTCAGGAGGCAAATTAAAAATGTTTAAAATCTAGTTACAATCTCCTGTCAACGACTATCAGTGCCAAAAACTTGTCAAAAATGTCGGTAAATTAGAAGTGTTTTTGACAGATTGGGACTGAGATTAGAGTCCTAACGTTCTTAAAAATACAGGAATTGTCCCTCGGGCCGCTACTACGAATATTCTAGAGAAAATACCCAATTTTGCTGTTTGACTAACCCAGAACCCAACCCTCAGAATAACACTTCGAGACAGAATAAGAGAATAGCTATTTGAATCCCAGCTTCTAAAATCCAATATTAGTCTGTTGCCAACAAATATGACTGGTAATTGTTATTTTAACCAACCAATCACATAAGCTAACATGAAGTTAAACAGCGGTTTACTGATCTGAGTTTCAATCAGAAACTAGGTATCGCTATTTTAGATTACGTAAAACCACGCATGTGTTTCGCTCACTCACGTTTCCTACCATCCAAGGTCCATTCCAAGGTTGCCTGGAGGAGATCACAGAAAGCGAGAAGGCCGTCCATTATTTGATTTGTAGTGTTAAATGGATCTTTGTTTTGTTATGTATTTTCTATTATATTATAAAGCATATATAAATAAATTTTCCTTAGTAATATTAAAATTCAAGGGCGAGCCTTTTGCCATTTAATGGGCACAAATATAGACTAATAAATCACAAAACCCCAAAAACACTTGGCCAAGCTTGATAATCGAGCCCAGAACCACGTTTAGCAGTCACACTTTCGACCAAGACACGCTAAAGCAAGTCAGAACTATTATATATAGATACTAGTTTATGTTTTCCCAAGCTAAATGTCAACCTACCCTCCCTCTGCTGTCAGTTCGCGCAAGTATAGTCACTTAGCAGGAATAAGTGTAATAAATTATCTTGCTAGACATTTAACGTCTCTAAAGTAGTATTAAAAGACGCGGCATCCAGCCCAGTAGCTTTTAAATGAATGGGTATATCATGCTTTATTATTAACAGAATCTAGGTCAGTTTTACGTTGTAATTGAGCTTATAAATAACTTCAACTACATAAGTAGGTACGAAATAATTTTTGTAGACTTTGTTTTGACTATCTCCTGTCGCAAGTGTCTAAAGGGTGCACAAACTAATTTATATCATGTAGGTCTCTGACCTGTTTACCAACCTACAACAAACATAAATTACTTTATGTATTATTCTAATTTATTTTTAAGTTAGTGTTAGGTTTTTATTTTATCGGAATAAGTTTTTTTTTTTCTATTGTAATAATCTCGATTCAGCTCGATCATAAAGGCGTTTATATGTACAGACGCCAGCACATCAAGCTACTACAATCTGTCAAATTTCTTTAATAGATTTTCATTTCTATCGTTAAAGCATAAGGTTCAAAGTTGATTGGGAAAATTTGACAGTTTCGGGTAGCTTGATGTGCTGGCGTCTGTACCTACAAGCGGTAACAATATATGCCAAATTAAAATCAAAAGCAATCTTGGATGAGCATAAAACTTTTCAAAGACACTATTCAAATTTACGGTGTCCCTGATCTTTGCTTTCTTATTGGCCGGTGCTGATCATATTCAAAAACCAAAATGTTTTATTTAACATGGGCACTTATGAAACGTCAGAAGTTAGATGGACGGTTCCAATTGGTCGTTTCCTAGGGAGAAAACCTGGCAAGAAACTCGGTTACTCTCTAAATTATCGCATTAGTTTTATAACTTGTCCTTATTTAATTTGTGGAAAATGTTGTGGGGTTATACATTTAGTCACTCTGCAGCTCATATTTAATGCAATATTGTAATGTGTAACTGTTTTTTTTTTCTCAAACAAATAAAATAATATTTGGCTACTTTGTGTATGTAAAGGTATTTTATGTATTTTTTTTTTGTAATGTGCCTTTTGTTTGTGCAGAATAAAAAAAATCTTTATTCTTTCTTTCTTTAATATAATTCTGAATAGAATCTTTTATGACACCACTTCCAGACAACCAACTTCTTTGTAATTAGCATGCAGCTGAAAATATTACCAGCGTAATATACAGCATGCACTTAATTGATTCTCCGAACCCATTTGTGCCTCACTTTATGAGCAGCCGGCTAAAAAGTGGCTTCCGAGAAACGGTTTTTCATTTAGCTGATGGAAGCTAGCTTCATATTTTCTTTTTTTTTTCTTGACTATTCAAAAGTGCCTTTAAATGGTTTAATTGAAATAAATGCTTTGAGTTTGAGTCTTGAATTTAGTTTTATACATGGCTACTTTAATAGAATCATTTGAAAGTAAATATGGTATTTTGTTTGGAATCGTTTGAAGGTCAACATGGTATGTTGTTTGGAAGTTTATGAACAATTTTAATAAAAATGTTTCGAGTTTCAAGTTAAGAAACGCTGGCTGGATTTGGACTCGTTCCTAACCGATTGGACGGCAAAGGCACAGCATAAAGTGTAAAAATTGGGGGGCGAAGGTCTGCCCAGCAGTGGGACAACAGAGGCTAACTGAAGAAAAAAAAAATGTTTCGAGTTTAAAACGTAGCAAGGCGACTTTTTGTATGAATGATCTTGAATCTTGTCGTCTCGTCTCGGTCCGAGCATCATAAGAATATTAGCCATACCAAGAATTAGATTAGCCAGTCAGCAGTTTTAAATCTAGCAGATTAAAGGTCATAGCACACATATCAACTCGGAATGGGATCGTCACCGTGTCGCCTCGGCGTCAAACAGACGACAACCTAACGTAAGCACGTAACCAAAGCGGATTAGAAGCTCCGATACGTAGACTCGGCTACGGCTAGGCGACGGCGCGCTTACGGCTCGCCAATCGCTGGTTGATGGTGCGGGCAGGCCGCGGGAGGGGTGAGATGGGCAAGCGTGGACGAAGAGACCTAAGCTCGGGTATGTAGAGACGTAAGCGCGAGAACTGCAAGTTGACCACGCACCACACCGCGGTTCGTGAGCTTGTCCCGAGGCGTGGCAATTACGTTACGATTCCGATTAGTGTGCCTTTCAGTGGGGAGTTTCACACAAAGAATACTGAATGGCTCCAGTTGATACGGTAACGATCCCTTACCGATTTGATACTTTACAGGCTTAATTATTACACCAAAAAAACATGATTTATACAATGATGTAGCGTGATTTTTGTGAAATAATTTGGGCCGCGACCGCTGCTAGATACAATGGAGTTTACCCTATCTTAATAGATTGGTTGTTCAACAATCAACTCAAACAACGTGTTAGACATTTGTGATTATAATCATTCCGAATATGTTAACGTAACCTGAACCTTTTTAGCTAGATTACCTATTCCTAAGCTACATATTACACAGAATGAGCTGTAAAGATTCTTCTCCGCTTAACATGTTCGCCTAATGAAGTCTTTGTAATGTAATAAATGTATTTTGTTTAAAATAACTTGTTGGGAGGGTTGTTAATTTAAATTGAAGAGAGAGTAGGTTAATTGATGGTTTTGAGCTGAACCGAAAAGCTCAAAGTATCACTTTAAAAGCCAAGAATAATAGTGCCTAATGGCAATATTTATTAAGTAGAATTTATTCTCAATTATTTCGTCATGTCATACAGGTTGAAATTGAAAACATGCGACAAATCGAAATGGGAGATTGTAATCATCATTATGAACAACTTTAACTATGGGACCAAACCTAAAATCGCGACAAAAAAATCGACTGTACATTTTGACGAGTTATGCGAACATAAATTTACGGAACAGCTGATTTTTTTTTCGCGATTTCGGGTTTGGTCCCATAGTTAAAGTGGTTCATAATGATGAGTACAATTTCCCATTACGATTTGTCGCATGTTTTCAATTTCACCCTGTCTACTCAATAATAGAAAAAGTGCGTTAATCTCTATATTTAACGAGAATTATGCTAAGCCCTTCAGAAAACAGCGAAATAACCACTCGACATCATAATTTACATTTCACGTCTTAACGTATAAAATTCTTCTGCAAACACAACTACAAAATCTGCTTACCCCTTATCTCATACCTGAAGAAAAAAGCCTTATAAACCTAATCATAATATCAAATAGAGCCATAATTCTTATTGGAACCGAGTTTTCCTAAACGATGCCTACGCGGCTACGGCGTAGCGTGCCGTAGCACCGCTACGAAGCGCGTAGACACCGCTTCAGTTATCTTTTATGATGAAAATGATTTATTTGTGTCGTTTCAGTATGTGAGGGCTACACGTGCGCTCTTCTGAAAGGTTTTTAAACACATGTGTGATATACATAGATAAGTTTATCTCATAGTTATGTAAATACATACATACTTTGTTATCTACTATTGGTAAAATAATACTTAGATAGTAGATTTTATTAATACTTACAAATATACCATTTAATTTTCTACAACTGTTTCTAGGTGTAAAATGTTTGATATTTCAACCGTCGTCAAAATATACAAATAGGAGAAATAATTATATTTGAAATTAGTTCAACACTAGTTGTAATACAGTTTATAAATAGATTTAGTATTTCTTATTCTAAAATGATCTGAATAATACTGTTAGCTCTTTATTAAAATTAACGCAACTACTTGTTTCATATACATAGTTTCATAATTTTTTAAACAAACTATTTGAAAAGAAGAAATAATAACGAAACCTTTTAAATATATTATAAACAATCGTATTACAGAAACAAGCTAAATAAACTCAATTATTATTTATTGAACTCCATCTCCAATACAGCAGATCAAATGTTAAACTACCCACCCACGCAGCTAAAAATCCCCCTCTGAAATCCCTCTTTACTACTTATTTCGTTAGTACCTACTCTAATAATATAAATGTTATGAACATATTTACCGATAAAAATAAATTGACTTGCCGACATTTTGACCTTGACCTTGGGAATACCCAAGGTCGCAGGTCTTCAAATATGTTCTTAGACACACATTTGCACGAGTAATTCCAATATGTAGACGTTAAGCTGTTTCTTAAGGGGGATCGGTAAATTGAATTCGGTTTTTCGATATGTTTTCTTTTACAGTGATCCGTTTTAGGTAAATATGTTAGAGGACGATAAAATAGACGGATTTATTTGTAATTCTCATAAAATAAAGTTTTATTATCATGAAGGACTATAATTTTACGTCTATAAATAAATCGCTTGGAACAGATTATACTTTGGTTTTTCCTATTCACCAACCCGCACTGGGCGTGTTGGATTATGGCCGACTCCCTCTCACAGAGAGGGAGCCTCTTACCCATCAGGGGGAACTTTATAGGCAGATTATGGTCGCAGCAAGATTCGTACAGCAGAGAAACAAAACTTCTTGTACCTATAATTAATTACTGTTACTCTAAGCCTTTTTTTTAACCGACTTCAAAAAAAGAGGTTATGTATTCGACCCGTATGTATGTATGTATGTAAGTTTTTTCTTTTCTTTTATGGATGGGAAAACATCAAATGACCCCTCCCGCTCTGGGTGAAGTGGAAGGGAGTGTCAGACTCTTACTGACTAAAACCCATCCGTGTTCCCTCCTTAGCCTTTTATGTTCCGGGGTAGCGGTAACCCTTTCGGGCAATCGCGCAACCCCGACAGGCTTCGACCCTGGCAAGCCCCTTCCTTTTTGTTGACATCTCTTTGAGGTGCGCGTGGAACACGTACGCGCTGTCCGGCACGGGCCTGGTCCTGATCGGACGGTGAGCTACCCATTACTCTCGTCCGCAGGCCCGCGCCTATGGTGGCCGGGAGCCGTCACGCGGTTCCTGACGCCCGGAGCGTCCCCCGCGGCGGCTGGGACGTGAGGCTCTCTCCCTCAGCCGTCCCGCCACCTCCTTCGCTAGCATGACTACTTCGCAGAAGGAGGTGACTGCCTCCCATTCCCTCTCGCCCCGGACCATGGCTTGAACCAGGGCCGGACGCGAGAGGTCGCCGCCGCTGCCGATCGCCTCTACGAGGGCACGGCAGTGCTCCGCCCAAGAGGAGCAGACCTCCACCGTATGCTCCACCGTGTCCTCTGGGCGATCCTCGCAATGGTGTTACTCTTAGCCTGCGTCTGCACTACTAGGGAAAAGCCTCTCCCCATGTCTTCTCTCTTGGCTCTTTCGATCCAGGGCTAAAGTGGACCAATGATCGTTTTTTTTTTTCTCCAGCTCGTCCCGCCATCTTCTACAGGGTCTGCCGCGACGCATAATTAATATCTAACTTATTTTTATAAACTGCTTCACGAATATCTTGGCTCCTCAAATTTAATTAGAATGTTTCAATGAAAACTGCTGTAGAAGTAAACACGAAAATACAAACATAGCCAGACAAGAACCACTCATAAAGTCACAGAATAATATGATTATAATCCTATGAAATTTAGATAGGTATAATACTTCAGCCCACTTAACAACATGACCTTTAGATTCAATGTCAAACGGTACTTAGTCTGAAACCATCTTCGAAAACCGATTATTGATTCTGAATAATTGTTACATAGGGATGGCGCAGCGGTAAATATTAAAATACACCTAACATAATATAACATCACGACTGTATTGGCATCAGGGATTGAAAACGGTTCCAAAATGCTAAAAAAATATTAATTAATTAATTTAGGGGTTCCGGTACCTATACCGGAACAAGAACCAGTACCTCAATTGGAACCTTTATTTTAACGGTTCCGGTTCCAAAATACCGGTACCATACCGGTATTTAGGGGTTCCGGTACCTATACCGGAACAGGAACCAGAACCTAAATTGGAACCATTAAGAACCTTTATTTATCCTTTGTTTTACAAACTTGTTTAAGTTTGTAAAACATCACATTTGTATTGATTGGTGGAAGCCAATATGTTAGAGAGGCTAGTAAGCTTAACCTCTAATACTACGAACGAAGGCGAAGTAAAAAAAAAGGCATGGTATGCTAAGCACGCTCCGAACACATCCCCTCTTCCGTAAGGAACCTTTAAGTCGGGTGACAAGGAACCGGTATAATATCATCCGATTTATAGGTTTTAGGAACCTGTATTTAGAACCGGTACATCAGAACCCAAACCGGAACCGATACCGGAACTGGAACCGTACCGAAAAGAGAAACCTTTATCACACTAATATTATAAAGGCGAAAGTTTGTGAGTATGTGTATGTGTGTTTATATGTTTCTTACTTCTTCACGCTCAAACGCCTGGACCAATTTTTATAAAATTTTGCATGGAGATAGCTGACACCCTGGATTAACATATAGGCTACTTTTAATCCCGATATTTCCACGGGATCGACATTTACGTGGGTGAAACCGCGGGGCGCACCTAGTTAGAACCTAAATGAAGAACCAGAACCGAAATTGGTACCGGTTTTCAATCCCTGATCGGCTTTGCTGAAGGGTTAGGCAGTGGTGTACTTATAGTAAGACCCACATTTCTCCAGTTATGTTGCTCACTTACTAACACCCTATTACATGGGACGTAAAGCCTATTCCAATCAACCGGGCACAAATCCAGACTCCGGGCTGCTACTGAGAACGTCTTGATGGGAAAATAACACTTTGCCCACCTGGGACTCGAACCCAGGACCTCATACTCAGCAGTAGTGCTTGCAACCAGTAGCACAACGAGGTGAACTTTAAAATACGTTTACTCTAAAGCAAATAATTATCTGCCTAATCCTTTCCCAACTATGTTGGTGTCGGCTTCCACTCTAATCGGATGCAGCTGAATACCAGTATTTTTATACCAAATATAATAATTATACAAGTATAGTTTATACTAAAGAAAAGGTTGAATTTTATTTCTTGATTGAATAATCTTATTTCTTTTTATCGCTACTCTGTGATCATCATCATTTTTAACCCAATGCACGCAATGCAATGCAATGGCTTCTCCCGTGCACGCTATTTTTCTTTTGTGCCAATACTTTCAAAGACTTTACGACTAGCTTAATATTTGTACGACTTTATTATGATAAAGAAAAAATCTGTAAACAAAACAAATCGTGGAGAAAAACGTAAAATATTCCATCTTCTCCTTAGCGTGTCGATATATTAATAAAATTCTTCTCCAAATGAGCACATACCTACCTTGTTAACATGAACGCTATTATTCTTTCCAAGAACGTATTACATATGTTTAAAATACTTTATTTCAATTAATCTTCGGTAATTGGAATGAAAATACAACTTTATTATCATTCTTTTACATTTTGTAAACGAAAGCTCCACTATTTTAATTTCCAAATGTATACGGCGGGCAGCCCTATGCATATTTGTCGACTAGATTGATACTTGTTATCGTGTGATTGATTGGTTGATTGAAATTTTCAATCTCCGGTACAACCATTTAAACACGATTATTGAGCAAATAAGGACACTGTGCACTGATACATACATGTTCTTGGTTGCATTTGCACATTTGATGAAAAACGTAGAGGTATCTTAAGGCGTTCATTCACCGGGAGCATTTGCCTGTAATGTAACCATGCAAGATTCCATAGTTACGGCAAGGATTTTGCAAGTAGACTGCGTAGACCGTCACCTGCTAGGTATTGTAGACAGCCCCAGCCCAGAACAGTAACAGCCCGAAGTTTGGAAGTTGGCGGTGTGATACCCCCGTGCCTTGGAAAGCACGTTAAGCCGTTGGTCCTGCGCCTGATCTCTCTCCGGTTGTGTCGCATTGCGTGCCGGCCCATCGGACAATGAGAGTGAGGGAAGAGAGTGCACCTGTGTCTGAGCACACACTTGTGCAATATAAAATCTCCTGCGCCGAAGGCGTTGAAATTGGCCGCCATGACCATGGCATATGGGTTTAGTAAAAGGCTGTTACAAACGGACGTTTCGATTTTATTTATTTGTATAGATTGCTCGGAATACAGTGTATAAAAACAGATTTTTACCACTTGATTGTTCTCAATTAGTCGATAGTGACTCCCTTTCTAGTCATATCATTTTTCACAGAGTTCATCCTACGTTTATTTGGTCTTCTCTTACTCGCATAGTCATCTATATTCATACTCAAAACTTTCCTGACGACATTTCCCTCAGTCCTCCGCATCACATGAGCATACCATGACAACCGATTTCCACACAACTTTTCAGTCACCGATGTCACTTTCAGACTTCCTCTTATACAGGAATATTTTTTTATCACCATCCAAATTTT
Organism: Amphipoea oculea; assembly: GCA_945859645.1. NCBI lineage: Eukaryota > Metazoa > Arthropoda > Insecta > Lepidoptera > Noctuidae > Amphipoea > Amphipoea oculea. The sequence continues at coordinate 15,830,153 of OX243865.1, read as the reverse complement.
TACAGGGTGTTCTACCCATGAATATGAACAACTTTCACTATGGGACCAACTCTGAAATCTCGAAAAAAAAAATCTGCTGTTTCATACATTTTGGTCAAGTAGGTATTGAACTTTTGTATTAAACAGCTGATTTTTTTTTCGTTTTTTTCAGAGTTGGTCCCATAGTGAAAGTTATTCATATTCATGGGTAGAAGACCCTGTAAAAATTTGGATAGTGATAAAAAGATCTTCCTATATAACCTTTTTTATTCTATCCATTCGCGTAACATCACACATCCCAACCTGTTAATTACTTAGAAAAAGAGTCACCAAACAAAACACAACAAAAAAAAAGGTTCATATTTCCGTTCGCCCAATTTGCGTGTCACGTGATTTCAAATTTTTTCTTTGTTTTTATTTACGTCTCTTTTTACCCTTTAATCAATGTGTACGTCTGTATTTTATATTCAAACAAAAATAGCGAGCGTACGCATTGTAACAAAATGTTATTCTACGCGCCGTTTTTACACGAAACATTTATTTTTCGGCCGTTTGCGATGCAAAATCGCGAGTTCGGTAATGGTTTAATATTTGTTTTTGAACAATGGGTTTAAGGTCCAGGTATTTTTGGTACATGTTTTCGTATTATCAGGGAATGCCTTTATTCTTTACAGGGCTTACAAAATTAAAAACTAACTTAACTAAAACTATATAAAAACTAAAATATAGCGTCGAAAAATTCATCCGCATCGCTGTCGACTGGTAATGTACCCAAGAGACTTACAGGGCTTGTTATAAATGTGAAGTATGTACTTTGTGAATGTTAAATCGAATATGATAGGTTAAATCGAGTATGCTATATTTTGACGTTTGCACTTTTGACGTAAATAGCAATAAGGAGGAGAAGGGGCTTTTGATAAGGGGCCCCTGGTTAAATAATAACAGCCGCACAGGTCGATCGATCAGGTTAAGCTACACTTGCCGTGGTTGGTCTGTGGATGGGTGACCATCTTTACATACCGAGACCCCTCCGTGCCTCGGAAAGCACATTAAGCCGTTGGTCCCGGGTGTCTTTCGTGGATCTTTGACAGTCATTACGGGTAGTCAGAAGCCCGAAAGTCTGACAACCAGTCTTACCAAGGAGTATCGTATTACCCAGTAACTGGATTGTGGAGGTCAGATAGGCAGTCGCTCCATGTAAAATATCTACTGGTATTCAGCTACATCCGATTAGACTGGAAGCCGACTCCAACAGACGAGAAGGGGCTTTCACGAGCTTTGATCACCACGCTTGTTCAAGACGGGTTGGTGATTTCAGACTTATCACACTAATATTATAAAGGCGAAAGTTTGTGAGTGTGTGTGTTTATATGTTTGTTACTTCTTCACGCTCAAACGGCTGGATCAATTTTGATAAAATTTTGTATGGAGGTAGCTGACGCCCTGGATTAACATATAGGCTACTTTTTATCCTGATATTCCCACGGGGTCGAAACTTATGCAGGTGAAACCGCGGGGCGCAGCTAGTAATAACTATCAATCCAGGTTTCCTCACGACATTTTCCATCATCAGTATCAGTAATGTCCAAGACATACTCAGAAAGTGCATATGAATTGAAAAAGTCACATTGGTTCTTGCCCGCCTTTGAACCTCGTGCATGAGAGACGAAACCTTAGCCACTGGTTCATCACGACACAACAGACTACTATAGTATGGTATTAAATACAACCACATAGGTAGCTTGTCATCCCTTGTAAGAGAAGAATTATAAGTGATCATATTAAAATTCGTGCGGGCACATAGAAATAGCCTCCTTAGCTTACATAATCCTTTTGTGGTCTTTACCTCGCACTGAAAATTTTGAAAATATTGCCTATTCTTACTTGCGGACCTGGCTCAAATTATCCTTCACTTTATCCCGGCTTATGGGCTTATGGCCAATGTTCGTCTTTGCAACCGGCTTGCAGCCTCAAAGTCATACTGTAGGGTATCGTATTGATAAAAGCCAATACCTTGCAAATGCTTTTAAATATTAACTAAAAATTGTCATTTATTGGAATACTAGCTGCGCCCCGCGGTTTCACCCGCGAAATACACGAAGAAAATGTCGCGGTCAACAGCTAGCCATTTTATGTTAAACTAGCTGCGCCCCGCGGTTTCACCCACATAAGTTTCGATCCCGTAGGAATATCGGGATAAAAAGTATCTTGTAATATGTCCTTTCCCGGGACTCAAGCTATCTCTATACCAAATTTCATCTAAATTGGTTCAGCGGTTGAGGCGTAAAAAGGTAACATACAGACAGACAGACAGACAGAGCTACTTTCGAATTTATAATATTAGTATTATATAATATTAGAGCAGTGGTGGCCCAGTGGTATCGGCCGCGACTTACGAGTTGTAGGTCGTAGGTTCGAACCCAGACAGGCGCTTTACTTTGTGTAAATTATTTCATCACCACTGCTCTCAAAACGGTGAAGGAAAACATCGTGAGGAAACCGGCATGTCCTAGAACCAAAAATTCAAGGACATGTGACATCTACCAACCCGCACTGGGCCCGCGTGGTAGATTACGGCCCACTCCCTCTCACAGAGAGGAGGCCTGTGTCCCAGCAGTGGGAACATTATAGGCTGATGATAATGATAATATTAGTATGGATAAGTATATAAGTATGGATTATCGTTGGAACATCAGTGATCGAGTACTGATTTGGTCAAAACTTCAGCATTTAAAATGTAATCAAGATGAATCTAGACAAAATCAAACTGGTTGCTAATTTAATTGTAAATTTTTTTATTCCTTTTTTTATATTTATTACTCACACCCTGACTTATTACTTGTATTTTGTTTTTTAATTAAAATCGTTTTGCTTGTACCATGTTTGTAAATATGTGAGCACCATGTATCTATCAGATAATTAATTTATATGTCATGGTTTCGTTTTTAATTCTTTTACCTATTGTGGTATAGTAATTTTATTGTAGGTGCATCGTCCTCACATGTTATTATATAATTAATGTACCCATGCAAAATATTGTACCTAAACATTTTAAAAGAGTAACGGTGGAGTTTCTTGCCCGTTCTTCTCCATACGAAAACTACCTTTTGGAATGGGCGACTAGAATCAATTCTATTTTAAGATAATTTTTGACGTTCAAAAGTGCCTTTTATGTGCCTATTTGAAATAAATGCTTTGACTTTGACTTTGACTTTGAATGAAACTTCGTAACTATGTAGAAAATTTTGGGAAATATTTTTGTTGTCGCCTAAACTTCAACCTATCGTAGTAACCTATCAACACGATCCAGTAATAACATATTGTCAACATTACGTAACCAGTCTGGCTCCTGCCAGACTGTTTGTTGCCAACTAAAATAATTATGAAACATCGCTCGCAGGTCAGATCCTGTTAGTTTGCGTCAACTTTGTTGAGTTGGGAAAAATATTTAAATTTTAATAGACTTTGGTACTGTAATGAATTCAGGATCTCATTGACACAGAAAAGCTAGCACGAACTGGTATGATTTTAAGAAATAAATAAATTACATGGCCGGAACCTGCCCTCAGAGTCAATTCAGAATATATAATTATTATTTTTTTGTATCCTATTTATAGTAGATATCTCTCGTTTCTTCTCTGATAATAAAACATAAACTATTGTAAAGACGATAATGTCTTTACAATAGTTTGCAAGCTTTAATATAACGTACTGTATGTCAACGTACATGAATATTTTTGTTAGGGCACTGCTCCATACAAATTCCGGCCGGGTCCAAACAAATTTCCCTTTTCTCCCATAAAACTATCTCAGACAGTATGCATGGTCCTCATATGATATGACCTTGATAGTGTTTGGACTTTAAAATAAACTAAGACCGCAGAGCGTTTTTCGGTATTTTTACACGACTGTCCAAAAAGGAGTGTAATGTATTTAGGGTTGATGTATGTTTGTATGTATGTATGTATGTGAGTTTCTTTACTGCACCATAACTTTTAAATGCCTGAACAGATTTGGATTTATGGGGCATCGTTAGAATCCTTACATCATCCCGAGTGGCTATATTTTTTTTTTTTAATTCAATATGGCGGCAGTATGGCTCCATTTTGAAAAATTGAAAAAAAAAAATTTCCTCATTTATTATTTTAATTATTTATTTTTTAGAAGTAAGTTCCTCAACGCGGCTTGCGGTAGGAGTTGACTGGTAGAAATCGTCACTTAAGGAAAAAGCGTTATAACTAAGACTCCATGCGTCTTTCTCTCTCTCTCTTTGTCTCTTTCTACTATACACGAGTGTCTGTATACATGCGAGTATCGCGTAAGGAATTTCGTTCCTGACGGAAGTCCTCCGGCCGCACACGTTTTTTTTTCTCCTCAGAGTAATCGGATACGATACACCAACCACAACCTATTTACAAAAATAAATATCTCTTTTCACATCATTTATCATGTTTAATATGAACTTTAGGTATCTACATACCTACTTATAGATATATCAACTCCATAAAAGTTAAGATTCTTACAAAATACTAATGCTTCTTTTACATTTATGCATTTGTAAACTCAAACGAATCAAATATAAGAAATTTTCCCAACTGCCAATACGGTAAAGAAATAAATTCTATTTCTGTAACACGAAATCCTCTCAAAGTCACAAATATTTGAACTAAGTTCACAATTATGAGTACAAGCTGGGAAATTCACAGAAAAAATATAACTTAAGTTAAAAATTAAGCGGTGAGGAAACTTAATGAGTTCTCGGCAACCAAATGAGGTCGGTGCCTCACACCCCGACAACCTCCAACCTTCTACAGGGTTGCTAGTTGTCATGTATATCCGGTACAGCGACATTTTTAATCTTCAAAGTTACTTAGCTTTGTGTCATCGGAAATAATTCCATAAATTAGCCTAAATTCGTGAACAAAGCGATGCCTTCCGTAAATAAATGAAAGCAAACGGTAATGCGCAGGACCCGTATGATAAATGGTTTGTATTATTATACTCTACTTAATACGGGTAATTTCCTAATTTATGAACAAGTAATAATGGTTTCATGAAACCACATAGTAGGAACCGTATAGTAGTAACCATAAGTAAAACAACTATTTTACTTTTTATTCCACCTAACTTCTAACTCAACGTGTCTGTTTTTTTCAAAAAAACTGTCATTTTAAACATCCATACTTACAATATTATAAATTTGAAAGTAACTCTGTCTGTCTGTATGTTACCTTTCCACGCCTAAACCACGGGACCGATTTAGACGAAATTTGGTATAGAGATACTTTGAGTCCCGGGGAAGGACATAGGATAGTTTATTCCCGATATTCCCACGGGATCGACACTTATGCGGGTGAAACCGCGGGGTGCAACTAGTAATCTAATAACTACAAAATCATCATCTGCGTAGCCTTTTCCCAAGAATGTTGCGCTCGGCTTCTCTTCTCTTCTTTCTCATTTAAAGTCCAAACATTATATTATTAGTAAATTATTTTAGTTTTAACAATGTAAGGCCATGTCTGGAAGGGCCTTTTGAAGAAAGAGCCATGTTGACGTGTCCCAACAGGCGGTATGCATGCATCAGTCATCGTGTAGCTCAACCCTTAGGGAGCTCAACGACCCTATCAGATCTGCAGGACATTTGCGTAGGCCATGTACACAATACTCGAAATCACCTGACAGTTATAAAGTCATGTATTCAATGGAGCTGAATACCAGTATTTTACGTGGAGCAACTGCTTATCTGACCTCAACAACCCAGTTACTGGGTAACACGATACTCTTTGGTGAAACTGTTTATCAGTCTTTCGGATAACCAACAGAAACGAACAAATAAACGAACAATTACGAACAAATTCTCAAACTAAAACTGCTATATCGTTACAAAAATAAAACATTTTCTATTTCAACACTCCACTACTTCACACTTACTGAAAATACGAACAGACGGATACACCTGTTTATGTAATACCCTATTGTCTGAAACATCTCTAATCCTTGGAACACAGCTTTCAGTGCAAAATACTCTCATTCAACAACCCTGAATAAAACTAGATTTGCTATAAAAAGAACCAACTTGTACGTAAATAAAGGAGAAAGTTTTGCATTTGACGCGTTTTTTTCATGCATGTGATTCCGATTTCTAGAAGATTTTTGGGATTTCTGAATGAAAAAATTAATCATTCCATTTGACTTATGTTTACGCAGAAGGTCGCATCACGCAGAAGGTTTGTGAACGTAACGTTCTAGGAATAAAGTCCATATATTATAAACGAAAAACTAAATAAGGTGGGTGGACCATGGAAGGCCATGCTCCTTCGAAGGCCAATCATTAAAATTTCGTAGTTATTGCCATGTGATGACAAATTCCTTTTACTAACACAAACACCCATCGAACTGGAATCCACAGACGCGGCGGCGAATCGCTCGCGCTACTATTTTGGCAGTACGGTCCCTCGCTTCTTCGATATCGGAAATCGACGACGTTAAAATAAGGTGGGTGTACCATGGAAGGCCACTCTAACGAATAAACAGTTATTATTTGTTTATTTCCTGGATAAATGAAACTAACAAATATTTAAGTACTACTTTGTTTTATTATGTAACATATAAACCACTTTTTATTATTGTAGATTTAAGTGCTATTTATTAACTTTTAGTGTTAAATGACTGAATTTTCATAATGGCCTTCTAAAGAGCCCTGTTCCTAGCAAGGCCATTTGGAATAGTTCAAAGAAACTTAAGTTTAATCAATATTGATTAAATCTGCAATTCAAAAAAGTGGTTTATATGTTACATAATAAAACAAAGTATTACTTAAATATTTGTTAGTTTCATTTATCCAGGAAATAAACGAATAATAACTGTTTATTCGTTAGAGTGGCCTTCCATGGTACACCCACCTTACTTAAAAAAACCGACCAACCGACTTTCAAAATTCATATCGGAGAAGCGACAGCAAACAGTTCAAAAAATCTTGTCATTTGCATTACCTCCTTGTTTTTCGAAGTCAGCAAAACAATTATTGTTTTTTAAGTCGGAAACAAAAAAAAAACTAAAGCCACTATTAACTTACGAGTATGTCAGCCCTGACAACTGCACCCTGAGTAAAACTAGATCTGCTTGAAGGAAACAATTTGGAAGTCATTTTGTAGTAGATTTCGCTTTGAAATATTAAATACACCACCGGACCTTATATATAAAGGATGATGAACGTCTATTCGGGATTTTAATGAAGTGAAGTTTACAGCAGTGCCTTTGTCCTCTCAGGATAAGATTAAAGGAGGTTGTAATACACAATTATGTCTACTCAACCTCCTGTCCTATGCCCAATATATTTTGGGGTCGAAGCAGAACAGCTTTTTCTTCCATACATAAACTTTCATCTCAGAGACCAATTAGGTATATCGTATACAAAATGCTGAAAATAAGACTGTAATTGTAGACGCCTCCTGAAAGGTGGACCAATGACACAGAAGCAGTCGAAGTGGCGGTGCTTGGGGAGGCTTAGGTAACCTAAAAATAAAGGTACAAAACATAAAAAAAGAAAAGTATCTAAATGAAGGTCTTAAATATGAAAATACCATTTTTATGTTTTTTTTTTTGTTAGCATATCCATACGGTCCCACTGCTGGGCAAATTGTTCCAGGTGCCACCTCGAATCAGCCCTCGCGGTAATAATAAATATATTATTAATAATTATAACTAATGAATAATTATATTTATTTGTTTCAGGTATGTCAAGACGTCTTTTTACAATACTACAACCAAAGGTAGGTAATTTTCTTTTAAGATTACAATTTCAAACATCCATGGAAATAAACCACCATCACCAAGGACGTTGTAAGCCAAACAGATCACCATAATAAATAAACTGAAAACCGTCCGTCACGGCTAAGTAGTGAGATTTGATCAAACTTACAGCCGCCTGCCAAGCTCCTAAGTCGTTAGACCCCATCATTTACACATTAGCACATTTCTTTCAAAAGAACTCGACAATTCACGACACTCGTTGAATCTAAACGACTTCAAAATTACCAAAATCGTTTAACCCAAAAAAGTTTTAAAACTTCTGTCATTTTCTGCAGCGGTTCGGATTTTTCATTCCCGAAGTGAAGTGCACTTATTTAAAACAATAGTGCAAGATTATCATTCAAGATGGCGTCTTGCAGATAAGCTTTATCCTGCTGCACACAGCTGCATAAAGCGATAGTCCATATAATTATGCATATGATGCTACAACGATACAACGTCAGCGGTTCGGAGTTGAAAAATATTTAGATGCCGGCGCTGACCTTACGTAGAAAAACGATAATGGCAGCAAAAATGCTTAAAGTATAAAGAAGAAATTTAGATTCTAAGTTAGAAGCTTTCATCGGAATTAAGATATTGGAAAACCTTGAACTTTTAAACAACTTTTGCTAATACGATTAACTTGAAACACGTCCCTGAAAAACAGTTTATAATTTAAATGTCAATACTAATGACATTTCTCTGAATTGTACAGACGCCAGCACATCAAGTTACCCGAAACTGTCAAATTTTCCCAATCAACTTTGAACCTTATAATTTAGCGATAAAGTTGAAAATCTATTAAAGAAATTTGACAGATTGTAGTAGCTTGATATGCTGGCGTCTGTACATATATACATTGGAATTAAGGTGAATGCCTGCGTAAAGCAGTGCTGGCCCAGTGGTAACGGGCGCGGGTTATAAGACGTGTGTTGGAACCCAAATTATTTCATCACCACTGCTCTCAAAACCGTGAAGGAAAATATCGTAAGGAAACCGACCAAACCAAAAATTCGAAGACATTTGACAGCCAACAACTCACACTGGGCCCGCGTGGTGGATTATGGCCCACTCCCTCTCACACAAAAAGGAGGCCGGTTTCCCAGCAGTGGGAACATTATAGGCTGATCATGCTATGATTGCTTATTTCTATGTTATTATGCCATTTAAACTTCGGCTACAAATAGATTTTTCTGGAAGAATTTCCACAATATTACCCGACATTTCAATAAAGCTCAATGTCAAATGAAAGCATAATGAAAGAAGGTTCCAAGAGAAAGTTTGAATTTCAACGAATCGTAAATTCTTATGAACTGTGTAGTAATATTTGATCAAGCAAATTCATCTAGTTCTTCACTTCTTAATAGAAAGTTCACGAAACATGAAACTTGCCGCATGAAATCATTATTTACATTTTCAGGTATCTGCGTTGAAACAAAGTTTTCATGTTGAGTGTTTTTATAAGCGCAAAATTTAACTAAAGTGGAAATGTTTTCGTGTGCGGATTAAGATTTCGTGTCTGTTAGACGTGACTTTGGTTTTAATTTGTTTTCGCGTTTTTTTTTTTTATAGAGAACATTATAACACCTTATGTAAGCCAATACATGATGGTTTTGAAACTTATAAAGACGCCTTGAAAGAAATAGATAAAATGTTAGCAAAAAAAAACAACAACACAACAATCATCAACAACAATCAACAATTAAACCTTAACAATACGTTTAAAACAACCAATCTTAAAATATTTCAAATAACATTGACTACCCCGTTGGTCTAGTGGTCGCAAGCGTTACTACTGAGCATGAGATCCTGGGTTCAAATCCCGGGTCGGGCAAACTGTTATTGGTTTTTTCCATCTGGAATTTCCCAGTAGCAGCCCGGAGTCTGGATTGGTGCCCGGTTAATGGCAATAGGCTCGCCCCCTGTTACATGGGGCTTTGGCAAAATGTGGGTGTACTCTACAGTACGAAGTCTCTAGAAGTGCATCTATATTCACTTCTATAGCTGAACCTTCGGGGCAGACAGACGTTATGTCATTTCAAATAAACATCGTCAGAAAATACGTACCTTCCTCTGAGCATCTTCACCATGCATGTAAAACCTTCAGAAACCCATTATAAAAATGAAAACCTCTTCAAACAAGGCTAACCCTCTCATCTCCTGGTATTTTAAATGAATCTCGCTGACGGGACGCTGGCTAATCCTCCCAAGATCCTATTCCAGACCACAAAGCTGAACTCAATCTAGACGCAGTCTGCCGCATTTCCTAGGTCAAAACAAATTTCATCCGGTGCACATAGCGGCTCTCATCAAATATACTAAAATAGGTAAGGGAACCTTTGTGGCAAATGGTTTGCGTGCAGACGGTGGGTTGGGGCGCAGTTGCAGCGAGAGGTTAGGTTAGAAGGAATTTATGTAAAGGGGATGTTAAGACTAGAGTAAGTTTGTGTGCTACGGAAGCGGGATTGGTTTCTTGGGATGCAAATTGAAGCAGAATTGGATGTTGGTTACAGTACTTCAACTCCAAAAGGAATTAATTACACTAGAAATTCTAAATTATGATGTGGATTTAAATTACTTCTGCTAGTTAAATCATGATTCGTGAATAACGTAAAGCGTTCATTTCTCTTTATGTACTTAGCTCTTAAATTAAGCATAAACAACATTGTATTATATAACAGCCTGGTGTGCGCAACTCCACCTTCATGTCCGTATTTTGTATAAATTTGTGCGTTTAACTGTACGTTTTCGTATTTCTATTTTAAAGGACATAAGAGTCGGTGACATTAAAGGCCGCACTTAAAGGCTCTTTGAACTTCATTTTTATCTCTTTATGACATGCCGCCGGGACGAAACGCGATACGGTACTAGATATTTTGCTTCGAATAGAATGTCACATATTTTTGCAATATAAGCAGAACTCATTGCTAATAGAAGAAAACGGCTCGAAACATTAAACGTCAACGTCAGAAATGTATGCTGCCAAAGTAATTGCTCTAAAAAAAATCTATGCTGCCAGTGGGATGACACATTGTTTGTTATATGAGCGGCACTGATTGCTATATGTAGAAGAAGACTCGAAACATTATACTGTCAGGTTTGTACATGCCAAAGTGATGATTTTTCTGAATTTAACTGAGTAAGCAGATATTTATAACGCAAGACATGTCCGATATTTGCATTCTAAGAGGCGATGCATCTTTTTGAAACCGTATGTTATGGCGTCGCTTGTCGTCTCATATAGTTTTGATGCACCCTTCGATGTCACATATTTATGCTGCCGCTTGCCAAACCAAACCTTACCAAAGATTACATCGTCATCTTAACGCTAGATATTATTGGATGAATCGTGAAGTCAGCTATTATTGCCGAGCTGTCCATAATCAGCCGATCATTTTCCCACTGCTGGGGACACATGCCTCCTCTGATCTACCATGAGGGCCCAGTGCGGGTTAGTAGATGCCACACGTCTTTGAATTTTGAAGTGAAACTTCTTTACGCACGCTTGACTTGGGGAGTAAGCTGGTGAACGCGTGACGTAAGCGTTACGAAAAGTGTGATCGGGGGAGGCGAACGGGAGTTGAGTGGGGGATATAAGCAAGAGAAAGCAGTGCGCGCGCACATTTTCTTTCTCTCTTCCTCTCATAGCCAAATACGTTTGAAGTGTCACTTCAGTCATGTGGTCATAAGCACACTCGGTTTTTTTTTGGTTCTAGGAAATGCCTGTTTCCACACGATGTTTTCCTTCACCGCTCAACTTTATATTTCGCGCTGCAACTGCGACCACACCTCAAAGCCTGCAATCTCTTTGCTTGGTTAGGCTCACGCTCCACTGCAGCAAGATTTAACTTTTCAAAACACCGAGGTTCAGTCCGCTTTGTAATTCTGCAAGCTATAACTAACGTTGCAACAGAGAACCGACTAATTGTCTGAATTTTGAGTTCACTGTGTTGTGATAGTATATCTTGCAGCATTTAATAGGTACAGTGTTATTTTTGCCTATCTCGACCAGCTGAAACAATAATAACAATCCACACTAATATTATAAATTCGAAAGTAACTCTGTCTGTCTGTATGTTACCTTTTCACGCCTAAACCGCTGAACCGATTTCGATAAAATTTAGTATAGAGATAGTTTGAGTTCCGTAAAAGGACATAGGATAGTTTTTATCCCGATATTCCCACGGGATCGGAACTTACTGGTGAAACCGCGGCGCGCTGCTAGTATGAAATAAAATAAACAAACCGGGGTGTTTTTCCTTTTATTTAATTAAATACAAATAAATTATATTTTGTTAAATATTAGCATATAAAAACATTTAATAGTATAAAAAATAGTAGTCCGCTCGAATCGGGAGCAGGGTCCAAGCTACCGGCGGTTAGGGCTCCAGAGACAGGAACCTCCTCACAATGAGAGCCGTATCAAGGAGTACTGCCTTCTGAATCAGGCCCTTGATCCAAACGCCTAATGCGAGCCTCGAGAGATGTTGATCGAGGCTTTTGGCCATCAGGTCATTGGCCGATACGACTGTAGGCACAATGACAGCCGAGCTCACATTCCACATGTCAACAACCTCGTGTGCTGACTCAAGACATTTAATTTGTTTCTTTTTCTCAGATTCCACGAGGTTCTCGTCATGTGGGTATATCCTCACATGGATTGCCACCAGGTTGGAATGGTAACATCCACAATCATTGTGCGGCGCGCTAATCGATCTATTTTATTTAATTTAAGAATACATATGCAATACCTCTAAATTATTACTATTAGTAGTATTCATTTGAAAAAATGTGTGTATCAAGAATCTTATCAGACTCGTGGTTGCTCAACCAAACTTTTTTTTATTAAAACTCTCAACCAAATTCTAGACTTAATTACCAGACAAATGTACATAGAATCAATCAATCTTGTTCCAAGGTTAATAATAACCTATTTCATTTATGGCATCACCACAAAAACCCCGATTCAATTAACACATTTAGACAATACCGACTGGTCGGGCAAAATTTCAGAAATTAACTTTTTCCTTTTGGTAAAAAACATAAAAGAAATAGCGATTCTCTTATTACGTATAGCTCGGATAGAAACGAAATTGCTTTGTACAACTTTCCAAATGGACATCCTCCTCTATTCTCTCCAAAGAAGTTGTACTTACGTCTAAGTTAGAATCTGTTAAGTAATTGAACTTGCCTTTGTATCGATAAGCACGCGATTAGCCGCCTTAAGCCCCTTGAAATTAGGTCTTTGTTCCGTCGTCTGTACATCGTGTCTGTGTGTGTGTGTATTTCTTTAGATAGATATTGATGATTACGAGATTTATCTTTGATGAGTATGTATGGCACATTAATGAATGGGGATGGAATAGAGAGGTTCAAGAGTGAATGGTATTACGTTTTGTTCAAAGATATTATTAACGTATAATTTTATTTTCAATACTGGCTTCATAGGAAATCTTGACCACATTTCAACCTTCTTTGAACAGGACTTCTTGAATGGATATCACTGGCTGAATAGACTGTCTATGTCTGCTGTAAGCACTGGCTATGTCTGCGGCAGCGTCTACAGTCCGTTCAGTTATTTTGCGTCTGACAGCAGCAACCTTATTGTTACGAGAATAAATATCATAATGATTTTGACAGACTTGTCAGTGGCAGCAACATTTTATTAGAATGAGAATAAATGTCACTGTGATTTTGCACGATGACGATAGACGGTAGTAATCATAAAATTCCTGGCGCCAAAAGCGGGAAATTGCTTTCGTAGTTCGAGTAAGCGGTGACACATTTAGTTTTCAAGGACTTTCCTTGAAAACTAAAGGTGTCACCGTTTTAAATGCCGCCTTTAGCAGCGGCCGCTGAGGCGTGTCCGTGCTCTCTCCCCAAAAGGCTGATAGATTTTCGAACAGACGAATTTCCGGACAGAGACCGCTAATCTACCCAGCCAGATATTTTAGCTGTCTGAAAGAACCTTCAACTTGATACTGAAATTAAAACACCGAATTTCAAAGAAATCTTATTGAGGCACTAGCTGCGCCCCGCTGTTTGACCTGCATAAATGTCGATCCCGTAGGAATATCGGGATAAAAAGTAGCCTATATGTTAATCCAGGGTGTCAGCTACCTCCATACAAAATTTTATCAAAATTGGTCCAGCCGTTTGGGCGTGAAGAAGTAACAAACATATAAACACACATACACACTCACAAACTTTCGCCTTTATAATATTAGTGTGATTAAATCACATATTAATTATTAATATTGATGATATTAATCTAAACACTGAGAGCACTGGTGGCCCAGTGGTATCAGCCGCGACTTACAAGTTGTAGGTCGTAGGTTCGAACCCCGACAGGCGCTTTACTTTGTGTAAATTATTTTCATCACCACTGCTCTCAAAACGGTGAAGGAAAACATCATGAGGAAACCGGCATGTCCTAGAACCAAAAATTCGAAAACATGTGACATCCACCAACCCGCACTGGGCCCGCGTGGTGGATTACGGCCCACTCCCTCTCACAGAGAGGAGGCCTGTGTCCCAGCAGTGGGAACGTTATAGGCTGCAAGTGTCAAGTGTCAATCTAAACTAAATATTTGAGACTTTATCGATTCTTAGACAAAAAGATCCAAGACGAGACTAAACAGATCAACATTGATTAAATACTACCTTGTTTTTTTTTAACTTTTTTTTCTTGTAATAAGAAAGTCGCTTGGATATTAGAATAACGCTTTTTCGTTAAAAGACGATTCCTCCCGGTTTACTCCTACCCGCAAACTCAGTTAAAAACCTTCGTTCAAAAAAAAAACTCTTGTTTTTAATATTGTCCCAGAATCAATTACTAGATACAGTTTCATTATTACAAAAAGCGTAATAAAGGCTCGAGCGTCATCATCAAGGCCCCAACGTTGTCTCCATAAAAAATTATTCCCATTTTATTAAAGCTTATCTCTTTTGTGACTTCATAAATAAATTACTCAGTCTCTCGGTCGGATTCCCTCACTCGTTTTCCAATTGCGAACAGAGATTTTCCGTGCTCACTTAGTCGCTTAGAAATTGACAAAGGAATGAAAGCACAGTGCTTTAAATAGTTCTCTGTGTCGCATTTTAAAACGGGTGTATAGATAACTTTGAAAATTATTACGGTGTGAATAGCTTTTGCGAAGGGGTGTCGTTTCTTTTTTTTTATTGTAATACTTTCACGTATTTTTGCTTACGTTTTCAAACGGATAATTAATGAGGTATTTTTTGGGTGTGAGAGTTTCTTTGTTTTTCGCAAGGTTCTTTTTGAAACGTTTTGTATCCATTTTCCTTTCCTTTGTGTTCGCACGTACGTTCCTTATTGCCGTGGCTTTCCTTGGAAATGCTTATGATATTTCTTTTTGCTTATGTAAGTACCCATATGTTGCAGCAGACGAGTTATGGACCATATAAAAACGATGGTACTTAATTTGTCGCGTAACTAATACTAGTTAACTTGAAACCAGTTATTTATAAGTCAGGTAGAGGTAGACTGCGTTCGCAATTTTGTTTCCAAATGTGTAAACAAATATGTTTTTTGGAAAAATTACTGTAATGCCCACACATAAAGTTCAGTTTGCGCTACAACTTCAATTTTTCCAATAATTTTTCAATAGTACATTTCATTCTGAAAACGAATTTATGTACGCAAATATAAAGTTGATATTCTTTTAAGTGGAAGTATCACCAATTGGAAACAAGAATTTGAATAGACTTTAGGTACATTGCAAGTACTTGTTAAACATCTGTTTTGACATAATTGTGTATTTATCTATAAAACTTCCCGCTTGCCAGCTGTTGTTGGTATCTACGAGAAGAATATACTTAATTAACGATACTATCAGCTGACTGCTATTCAACTGTTTTTTTTTTTTTTTTTTGTTAATTTATACAATAATCAGCGTCACGACTGCCATATGGGTCGGAAATATGCACAGACTAGCATCTCGTCGTGATTTTAGTCAAGAGACCAAATGTTATAATATAGATAATTGTTCATCCTTTCCTTAAGGATGGATTCACGGATTCTCATCACTAAGTAGATAATTTTATATTCTCACTTAAGTTAATAATATCACCAACCAAGGAAGGGCGAATTCGACAAAGGGTTTTCCTTGTAATCCTGCTAGTAGATTTTTGACGTCTGATAGTTTTTGTATAGAAAAATTGACAAAAATTCAATCGCAGAATATTAGGCATCAGTGATTGGTCAAATTTACCCTAAGCGAGAGAATATTGCCATATTAATTATATTAGACTCACTTCTTTTCATGTCGATGGTACAGTCAGCAACAAAAGTCGATTAACACTGTCATTTTTACATGTTATTAAATTGACAACATTTTTTTTTCAATAAACTGCTTTTTAGCTTTTCACATAATAGCAAAGAGTTTATATTCCAAAAAATTTTCTTCTGCTGCAATTTTGAACAAATATTTTGCTCAATAACTAAGGTTAAAAAAACTGAAGTGTTAATCGACTTTTGTTGCTGACCGTACTCTTCCTCGTTGTTTTTTTTTTGTATAGTTTGCGCCCAGTAGGTGGCCACGTCGTTTGCGGTAACAGTGACATTATTTAGGTCTTTCGAGGTGCAGGTGAAGGGTACTTAGGACACTTCAGCAAGTGGGGGGGTCTGATCGGAAGCACTGGATTCGCACTGGGTGTTGGATGGGTCAATAATCCCCCACTTCTACAAATTGTGATAGGTATATCACAATGAAGGATGCCAATTCCCTTCCTCTTCATTTCCTTTTAAAAACTCATGGTACAAAGAGGGGTTGTCGGTTTTGTGTCCGGCTTATTCAAAATGCCATTAAATATTCTATGGGATAACAAGTGATGCTCGAGTCGAGTTACTGGCGCGAGTGGCATCCTTCAAACGCTAATGAACATTGAACTTGAACTGAGAACGTTCCAGTTAAGTCGGGGGCGTTAGCGAAGTATGGATAAGACTTGTGTGTTTATCTGATTAAGTATACATATAAAGTAGAGACGACAATACAACAATAAATTAAACTGCGTATATATCTAATGATGTTCCCAGTATGCAAACAAAAATTCAATCAAATATATCCAATACTTTAGTCACTGTAGCTAGTAAAAGATTGGTAAGACCCATATTCGGCTCATCATTACTATTTAGTTTGTTTGAAAAAATCACTTTTTTTATTTAAGTGTCAGGATTAGGTAATTAGATAGTACCAAAATAATCCTATGCATTAGTATTGCCAGTGTTTTCATTTATTGTCGTATAGTATATGAAAGTGATATTTTAGCAGGTATAATGCTATGCTTATTGGTTGATCACACAAAAGCGTACCTAAAAATCGATGGTCCCTATTAACAATGTCGGTTCTGCAAAAAGACTACTGTTCAGTAGAGCAGTTCAAAGTTTGTTTTGGCAATTCTATATCTTGTCTTTGTCAGTAGTTCGATACATTGTAAACAATACATAAAACAACCAGTGCAAATTTTTACACACAGTCTTATAATTTTTTTTTACCGCCAAAACTAACTTTGAACTGCTCTACTGAACAGTAGTCTGTTTGCGGAACCGACATTGTTAATAGGGACCATCGAAATGTTTTATAGGTGCACGAGTAAAATAAAACTTTCTTCAGTAATTAAATAAATCTATCATATCTACTTATTAATTAAAAACTGAGCAGAAACATCCTATACTTTGCACCAACTTTTATAGAATAACTGAATTTATTATCCCATAAAAGCTTAATTAAAACGTACTTAGGTGAAAATTAATGAATCAATCACCAATCTTTCGCAGCCCCATTCTTATAACTCTCTCAAATGATTGTCAAATCTCATTATCAACTCGCTTTTTAAATTCAGTAATTCTATTCATTCTCTAGCTCACATTGCAGCACCAACTTACTTCAGTTCTGTCAGCAGTTTTAAATGACCATATTATACCAGCCTAGTACTGTCCCACTGGAAGGCACGAGCATTAATCACCACACTTGCTCAAGACGGGTTTCAGACATATATATTAACTTCTACAGCTTCTCAGAAATTGGGTTATCAAATGTAAAAATAATTTTTCAAATCCGATTGGTAGTTCCAGAGATTAGTGCGTTCAAACAAACTCTTCGGCTTTATTATTAGTATAGATATGCAGGGTTTCCCTGGAAGTATGGATCAAATCGAATAGGGGCGTGGGCAAGGTCATTTCCAAACCTTTTAACCCTGAGAATGTCAGTGATTTTTTTACGGTTCAAAAGTTATGACCGATTTTAATTTTTTTTTTTCAATCACTTCGCTTAGTGTTCAAAGAAATTAATCATAAAAAAATACTATCAGGGCTATCTAAAAAAAAATTGATAGCCCTGATAGTTTTTACGAATTCGATCTTTCTTCTCTTTTTTTTTTAGTTTTTTTTTTGCTAAGACGTTTGGAAATGACCTTGCCCACGTCCCTATTCGACTTGATCCATACTTCCAGGGACACCCTGTGTAACCAGTGGGGCAATTGCGTAACACATTATCAATCGGAGTCGGTTTCATTTTGACAGTTCAACAACATTCATTGCGTTATTTACGTTTTGAGCAGACAAATTTTCGAACTTATGAAGCAATGGATTAGCAATTTGCTTTAAATTGATTCAGATTCCGATTGATAGCGTGTTACGCAATTAGGGTGCAGGTCTCACAACAATTTTTTCCTTAAACATAACCAACACCACCATACTAACTTAACCATATTCATTACTTTTTCCAACCGCATCCACTCTATTCCCATCAAATGTCGCCGTCCATTACGTGAACCAACCCGAGCGCATCACCCTACCAGTAACTTCACACGCACTCGCTCGGAACCACTGGCACTGACTACTGGCTAGCCCTTTACTACGTCGAAACTCATCGTTATTAGGAAAGTTCTTTTGTTGTAGCAGGATGTTTGAGGCAGGTCGTGGACGTTTCTAGATGTATGATTAATACGTGTAGGGTTTCTGTAGTAGACGTAAGAGGGAATACCAAAGTACAAAATTACAAGTCACGGTGACCTTGACGTAGTCAAACACCTACTACTCACTAAACTAACCTAAACTGTCGTTCGCTGAAAACATAAATGCGATTTTTTTTTAAGTTTTCAGCGGATGAATCTTTAAGTTCTAGTTTCGTGTAGGTATTAAGACTACGTCAAGGTCACCGTGACTTTTGTGTGTCTTTATTATGTAGTTTTAAAATTAGTCCTGGATAACTTTGAAGGAAAAATTTGTGAGAAAACTAATTACAAGTAAGTTGTGCTAAAACTAACTGAAAGCAGACTTCAGAATTCGCTTCCATAACCCATTAACTAATTGAAAGAAAAAAAAGAAAGGAAATACGTTTATTTGCGTTAAACATGACGCAGAGAAAGAACACAAACACAAAAAAGAACAAGGTAGGAAAAAATATACGTCAAATTCATGCAAAACGGCCATCGCTCAGCATAATGCTAAGACCCTCAGCGCTGGTTTTCAGCGACGGCCGGCGTTGACGTGATGACGTCAACCGGTATAGCATACGATAAGATAAAAAAACAAAATAAGAAATAAAATAAATACATTTACAATACCTAGTTTTAATGTTACTATATTAGTTATGTTGTTATTTTATAGAATTTCTGGCGCAAGCATGCATGGTAGATGTGACTAAAACGGACAATCAATGCATTCACATAAGTCACAATTTATCCTTTCATTTTTCGCTATCATGCTATACAATCAATTCAACATTATGCAAAACATAAATCTAGTACCCATCACACATGTCTCAGTGTCCAAGAAGCCGCGTTTCTATTAAATTGACCATTACGACAGTAATCACAAGCTATTCTCGGCTACCATCGAAACAAAACCAACAATAACATTGCCCATAATGCATGTCTTTTCAAATGTCTCCTGCATACAATACACAATATACGCCCATATTTCTTGTTCACATGCACTCGCTTGGAACGCACCTTTAAAAATCAACGGAACGCATCATTATGTTACACTTAATTATCTGTGGAACTTGATATATATACCATAGACAAAAACGATTTTCTTTTTTACGCCTAATGACGCAGGCTTCCGAGTGCTAGCAAAAAGGTCGATTACGTAGTTTTTATTTATTTACTGTTTTTCTAGTGAGGAAAAAGTAGTTTGATGTGTCTGAAAGATTCGATCTCATTTCCTTTGAGATAAATAAGGTTGTTGCAAGTTTCGGCTTGTCATCTGATGTTTTGTAAATTGATTATTAAATTGTCGTTGCTTTTAAATCAATCCAAGGTCAGTTTTCTTGCATTTTTTTCCCTGAGAAGCCCGTTAAAATACGCTGGAAATAGATTAAATAATTACTGTCTTTCGAAATTAGTAGGAATAGTACCGCCTTATTGTCAGACTGTTAAATGTGCAGTATTTAGTCCAGCATTATTTGACAATTTGTCATACGCAGAATTTAACTATCTTAAACGATTTACCACTTCTCATTAGAAACATCTGGCATCTTTCGATCCAAAAATAAACTTTTACAACAATCTAAAACCGTCCGGCATTTTGTCCGTCATGGCAGTCTCCTAGACCTTTACAAAGAGGTTTTGCAATAAATCAAGTTATGAAAGTTGCGATAGGTCAGGCACGGTCACATTAGGAGCTCGATATTCAGATTTTTACGTCACGAATTGAAATATACTGGTATTATATTTAGGTCGCCACTAACGTTTGGTTCACGTGAGCCCGTACTAATGTTTTGTTTTGTTTAATAAACGATTTCATTAAAGGGAAATGTTTGTACAAAAATGTACCAAGCAAGCATAGTCCTTCGGTTTTTTGTTACATTTTAATTAACCCGACAAAAAATAACCTATAAATATTTTCCTTTAATCCCAATTTTTTTGTTTATTTTTCAATCATGCTTCTGAATTTTCACGATATATTTTTTTATGCAAAAATGTGCCATCAAATTACGTGTGCGTTGCAATCCAAACATGTACGGAACCCGTTGAGTCGTACGCGATCATAGCTCGATGCACTCGCATCGTCGCTCGCCGGGCCGGAACGCGCCGTCCGGCCCAGCTGGCGGCCATTGTTTTTCTTTTTTTTGTTTTAATTTAAATTTCGAACGTGTATTCGATGGTCGAAATTTTAAAATAGATGTCATTGCGACGGAAAGAATAGGTAGTGGAATTAGTGAATTGTCAAAAATGGGAATCCTATTTGGTCGAGTTCTTTTGTTTTAAATGAAAATGTCATTTATAACGCGGAACTATTTCTAACCGCTCGCGCTCCCGCCACAATCCACGCGATTCTGGCGGAAACGCCTCTCGTTCCCGCTCCGCAAATGAAGGCGAGTCAAAGCTTCTAGAGCATTTTAGAAGCTTCCTTTAAAAACATTCGACACGCACCGCTTGATGACATGAGTCGTGTGACGTCCGTCAACTGGGCTGTGCGCCGAAAAGTGTAAGTAGGTATACAACTATAACTTCGCCCCGAACCCTATTGTTATTGTATAAATATTATTGTGCGTATGTTAAACATTTAATTTAGAGGTCTTCCCATACAGTTTTAAAGAATTTCTACCAGCGATAGTAATAAAGAGCAACTGCATTTTTACAGCCAAGAATAAGCTTTTAATTTTCCTCGTGTTTTTCTTTGTCTAGTGGAGCTAACTAAGAGATAATTGCATTAGATAAGAAAGAACTTTTAATACTTAATTTAGCTTTAAAATCTTCTTTAATATCTACGTTTTAGAGTTTTCCCAATGTGTATTTAAGTTTTATATATTCGCATGTGTTAAGGGGACTACATGACCTAAAGCGTGGTCACTGTCGGACTGCATAGAAAAGAAAGAGAAACGCGATGACACAACGCTGGTAATTTATTGCAAAATATGAAGCAATTATCTATTTACAAAAAAATCTATTGTTTGGACTAAAAAATTAAAACACTCTAGTGCTTTGGTATGTTGCTTGTAGAATAATCTGACAAAAAATCAGAATTATTGTATGGTTTTTATTGTGAAAAAAAGTTTTTAGAGGTATCTTCATGATATTTTTCTGTCGTATCAAATTAGTTGTATTATGTTTTCAACACACTATCTAACTAGCATATAATTATCCTGAAAAATATCATATACTTATTTTTCTGATTTTGTTTACTGTAGTCGATCATATACTTTTAGGCATTATAAAACTTGCGTTTTTTGCGTTTAGGTCCTGTAGTACCCATAAAATTGAGAGAAGCATTTGATCTTCCGTGGAATATTTTGCCTACTACAAAATGTCACCCTCATAAAATTTACCCTTATGATATTAACAATGCAAAGACGTGTACTATTTATTCACCTGATTGATTCTTATATTTGTCCCCTATTGCTCTCATGTTGGCCCATTCTCCCGCTTTCCTGTAGGTACAGACGCCAGCACATCAAGCAACCCGTAACTGTCAAATTTTCCCAATCAACTTTGAATTTTAGATTTTAGCGATAAAGTTGAAAATCTATTAAAGAAATTTGACAGATTGTAGTAGCTTGATGTGCTGGCGTCCGTACCTACTTAGTTAAGACTTCTACGGATACAAGTCGTTCCCATCGATGGAATTTCCCATCGACAAAAACGGCGGAATTCTTTCGGGGGATGCATTTTTCAAAAATCCTGCCATAGTTCTCACCTTCGTTATATAAAAGGAGCTTGTGCAAAATTGTATACTTCTAGACCCCGCGCAGCGGTTTAGTTTGTGCGTTTTCTGTCAGTGAATGAACGAATGAATTTTAGTTTTTTTATTAAGTAGATGACTTTCATCGTTTTTCTAGAATAAATGCTATAACGGTAACGGCACATGGGTCGTTCTGTACTAATAGAACAATAGATTTATGAACTTCTTTAGGCGGGTTGGCCATTTTTTGAGATGGGAAAAACCATTGAATTCGCGCCACTGTTACCGTAAGCGACACTCCTTCGGATGTGTTCGAGTATCCACGGGATGTACTCGGTTTTAATGTATATCCGATATGCCAGTGAATGATGGCAAAGTATTCTGTTTGTGTTTTGTTTTCACTCCTGTCTTTTTTTTATTGTCGGTTATGTCGCGTTTTACCACCATCTCATACGTTGATGGTGTCGAAACCATCACCGTCAGTGAGTCAGTTCATGTGATAGTGAGTAAGTGTTGTGTATGTTACCAACCCATTTGCTCATGGCTTGACCACTTCCACAGGTTACCTGACAGGAAACAGGTACTCCCATACTTTAACGTAAAAGCAAGCAGCTGAATCTCCTTTCCCACCTCTTCCTGCTACCCTGCTACCGTTGCTACCATAATTGTCTTTGTTCAAGCACATACTTCCTGCCATGGGGGCTGTAAATATTGTATTTTATGCGGGTCTTATAATAACGGTATTGTTTAGTTTCCGAACTAAGGGCAAAGGGGTTGCATGTACCAAGTTAACAACACTTGGTACTGGACTAATTATTTGCTCAAAATATTGGTTTTGCTTTTGGAAAGTTCGAGAATTCCGTTTACCTCAAATAAATGTATTTGCTTTCTTTCTTTCTTAACAATTCTGTGGTGTGTACTGCTGGACATGGGGCTCCTAATTGGGGCTGCTTCAGTTGGAGCTTTTGTTGGGATGGGGCCCGTCCGCATGAGGCTCAAAACTCAAACCAAATCATTAGAATTTCAAAATCAAATTCAAATAAGGCTGAGAATCAGCACTTTCCATAAGACAGTACCCTAAAACGCCATTCATTACTTCCTAATGCTTTAGCTGGGAAGAAGAAGTGGCGGAATAAACTCCCCAGCAGCACAGCTGTCTGTTGATTCTATACAATAGTACAGGTATGCAACGTAATTAACATTACGGGACACAGAACATTACATTAAATTATTTGCCATATTATGTCAGCCAGACACGCCAATATACCAACAAATACAGTGAAAGCTTTACTCAAGCAAAGAAAAAATTAAACCATTTACAGAGACTCCCACTTTTGAAGAGTCAAGGAGTCAGTCAGAACACTAGTTGCTCATTCCATAGCGTAGATTCCTAAGGAGAAGGACTGCCTCCAAACGTCATAATAAAACGTTGTATCCTTTTACATAGGTACTCTTCAAAACTCCTACAAATTCGCTCGATAGGCCACAAAATTAGAACCGTTTCGCTATAAAAGAAAGAAAGAAAAAGTATTTATTGCGACTCGTACATGAAGATCACAAACTAAACTAAACAAAGCAAAAAAAAAAAACATCAATCATAATCAGCCAATAATTTTCCCACTGCTGGGACACAGGACTCGTCTCTTCGAGAGGGAGTGTGCTGTAATCTACCACGCGGGCCCAGCCTTTTCGCTATTCGAAGTTTTATTACTTTTTTCATGCGTTAACCTACAGGTCTGCCTAACCCTCCAGCCAGTACGAACTGATGACATTATTCAACAACAACTTATTTCATAGTAAAAAAAAAACCACTCAGACACTTTACAAGACGAACAGCAAATCGACCCGCCATGTTTACCCAGACAAGTGTTTGTCGTTATAATTATTTTTATGCGGGTACATCAAGTACTTATTTAGCCCGAGTGGGGGAGTTGATAGCCTTTAATAGGATAGTGATGGGCCAATATCGATAATACCAATTTCTATTACCCAACTTTAAATTAAGCTGCACGTTGTTTTAATTAAACTCTGTAGGATCGGTCCATTTGGGGACGAATTGATATTTTCAATCAGATTATTTGGTTTATTAGGCGTTTCAGACCGGCAGCCTAATTGCGGAACGCCAAATCGTCAAATCATTCTGATCAGTTGGCTTAATTTCTATCACAATTGGCTTCATTTTACGATTTTCGAATTGCGAAACTCTAGTTTATTATGAAACCAATTATGAACGTTAAGGCCCTGCGCAGGAACTAGAGTTTCGCAATTCGAAAATCGTAAAATGAAGCCAATTGTGATAGAAATGAAGCCAACTGATCAGAATCATTTGACGATTTGGCGTTCCGCAATTAGGCTGCGGTTTTGTGATAAAATTAATGTTGGACGTTTATCGATAAAATTATGGCTCATTGTATATTGTTTTATATTTATAGAGTATATTGCGGATTAATTATACGGATAGTAGAATATTATCATGTCATAATAATGTGAAAGTATCATTATTTTTACGGTGACATTCACTTTGCATTATTTGTTGCTTTTAGGTGAAAGATAAAGACACATACACATATCGATGAGTTTTCACATTAGAAAAATCGGTAGATCGCCCTAGCTGAAATGCGATTGGACGAGTCACGTTGGACGCATGCACTGTGACCCCTGCGTAACGGTCTCCACATGGTGGGTACCTGAGGATGGACAGGGGATGCAAGGGTTGAACCGAGATAGCTCTAGAAAAGGATGAAACGATTTGTGGCAGGCCTTTGCTCAGCAGTGGGACGGTGCAGGCTAAATAAAAAAAGTAAAAAAGGTGAAAGATTGCACTTAGTCGTTTCACAGTAACGCTGTTCAATTTTATGTCTTTTTCATTTAGTAGTTTAATACAATTTTCTTCGATTTCAAAATCTGCATGCGTAAGGCTCTTACATTAATTACGCTGAGAACCTTTTCAAAGAACATATATTCCTACATCAATCGTCAACAACAATAAAATTATTATTGCTGACGAAACTTTTGATTGGATTACATTTTAGAGATATGTACTTATAATAAATTTCTCTAAAATGTAATCAAATCAAAAGTTTCTCACAGATCTAAAACTTAATTTTACATCTCCAACTAACGAAAACTAATACCATTAATACTGAAAGGTCTGTTTAGCTAATTAAACGACCTACACTTAAGCTATAACAAGTATTAAAAACTTCCACAGTTCGAAATCTTAACGGTATTGATGATTACTTGTTACGCTCGCGAATTATATTGTGTGCAACATACAACCTGGTACTGATCTGCAAATTGCAAAAAACGTAAGAAAATTTTAATTTCACGGACTACCTTGGCGCTTCCCTCTTAATGGAGAAAATGTCACTGGCACGTTGTTCAAACTTTCAAATAAAAACAAAAACAAGTGAATAGCCGATAATCGATATAAAAGAAACTAGAGCCTTAATTACTCTTTCCATATTGACGATCAATTTTCATGACATAATAAACTCTTTTACTTTTTTTATTACGTATATTTTTCATTGTCATCTAACATAGTTTGATTTTCTGCAGAGACTTTATGCGACGTTATTGAAATTTTTCAAAAAGTTGGGAGCTCGTGGCTAAGTAAGAACAGCCGCAAGGGTCGATTGATCAAGTTAAGCTATTTGCCGCGGTTGGTCCGTGGATGGGTGATTATAGTTACATAGGTACCAAGACCCCTGCGTACCTCGAAAAGCACATTTTGGTCCCGGCTGTCATTCGTGGATCTATGTCAGTACTTAGTTCCAGGTCGTCAGAAGCCCGAAAGTCTGACAACCAGTGTTACCAAGGGGTATCGTATTACCCAGTGTGTGTTTTGGATGGCAGATAGGCAGTCGCTCCGTGTAAAATACTGGTTTTTAGCTGCACCCGGTTGAGAAAATGACTAGGCAGATGATGATGATGATAATAGGAATAACCTAAGCGCTTTTGACAGACTGCTGTTTTCTTTTCATTCTGTAAAGCGCGATTGTAATTATCTTTACATTAATTCAGTGTCGGAACATAAAAGAAAGAGGTGGAGTTTTACATTATGGATAGCGCCATCCCTTTTTCGCACTAGAACCCTATACGGCCCCAGTAACAAACAGTTCGTATAATCAACGGCCTAAATGACGACATAATCACACAGGACACAGGCCTCCTAATTTCGAGAAGGTGTGGGCCATATTTTTTTTTTATTGCTAATTTGTCCTGCTCTTGACCTCGATATCGCCTGATGGAAAGCGAGTCTTCTAATTTTTGGTCCTAGGACATGCCGGTTTCCTCACGATGTTTTCCGTCACCGTTTCGAGAGCAGCGGTGGTAAAATAATTTAGACAAAGTAAGGGACCTGCCTGGGTTCGAAGTCGAACTCACGACCTACAACTCGTAAGTCGGTGCCGATACCACTGAGCCACCACTGCTCTCCGCTTTACGTACGTATAATGAACGGCCTAAATGATGACTATGACCCTAAATACCAATACATACCAAAAAATGCTCCGCTTAAAAGGCAAACCTGTCAAATAATAAAAACAAGTGATCAAATTCAACTCAACGCTGTTCACGGCCCACGTCTTCACTTTATTTCGATCGTCTCAGTATTTTGGACATAAACCTGGTACGAGAGCCTAATGACCCAGGTTCGGCACAGTTGAATACCTTTTTATGTTATAGCCTATAACATAAAAGCCACCTGATGGATTCTTTTACGGTTTTTCCAAAAGCCGGTATGATTTGATACGGCAGATGTTTTGTCATTTACGAATGGTTGTCAATACGTATGAACGTAGGTGGGTAACTTATTTCAAGTAACGTTGAGTGTTTTGAAAACGACTTTAAATCATTGCCTGATGTTACCTAGCTATAAATCCCAAAAAGACTTGACGAAAGCTTCGCTTTTTGTAACGAAGTTCTTTATCGGAGCTTGCGGTAGGACTAAACTGGTAGAAATCGTCACATAATGAAAAAGCGTTATGCCCCCTGCATGCGACTTTTTGTTGTATATAATAGAAAGAGACAGAGAGAGAGATAGTTTTCGTGGATTCATTGAGTTCAAAATGAAAATCCAAGATGGCGACTACGAATTTTTTTTCGTCATTTTTGAATTTTCGTAGCGGCCATCTTTGATTTTTATTTTGAACTTCGTTCCTGTCGAGGGTCCCCCGACCACACATGTTTTATTTTTTATCTAAAGCACCACGTTATCCATTTATGCTAGTAGATTAAATAACACAGTAACGCAAGGCCTGCACCCTAATTGCGTAACACACTCTCAATCTTAATATTTATCATTTTGATGAATATTGGTTAGCCATTGCTTCGTATGTTCGAAAAATGTGTCCGCTCAACAACGTAAAAAACATAATGAATGTTGTTGAACTTTCAAAATTAAACCCATTGCTATAGGTACTGATATTGTGTTACGTAATTACCCCCCTGGAAAATAATAACTTTACCTAACTACGAAAATAAAAAACGTGACAAATTTCACATAAGTGGGTATATAAGGCTTCATTAAATACTTAATGACATAAAAGTCAACAAGGTATTTCAATGAAATAAAATCCATTAACACCCAACCATGAATCCATTTAAACACAACACAATTCGTAAAGTCTTACATAATCCCACTCCCGGCATTAATTATCTCCAATTCATTTGCTCCCTTTAATGTATTCCTCTTTACACGGAAAGGTACTTCACATCAACTGCCAACAAAGTGAAGTTTTTATTGAAATTTACTTCGGTTTTAACTTTTTCCATTTTATAAAGGATACAGAAAATATAAACCGGTAATACTATCGATAATTATTATCTTCATTTCTATCTTCACTATTCCTAGGGGTTAGCTATGATTTAAAAAATGTATTTCGTTAAAAAAAAAACTGTCGATAATTTTCAACGTGTCACATCACTACAACTATCACTTATGACGTAAATTAGGTTCGGGATATTTGACAGATGTGCTTGTTTACAAACTCAATTGTTATTGGCATGTGCACCCTCTATTTGTAATAGGGTAGACAGACTTTTATGTTAGGGTTAAAACGGATAAAAGCCCTCTTAGGCACATCTATTATTTTGTATTTTTAAGAGTATTAATTATAGGTCTATCTGAGTCTGTGATGTGAAATCAAACTTAAACGAGTGTCGATGGTTTAGAATTTGCATCTGGCGCACATTGAGCAGCCTTGTCTGCCAATTTTTGAGGTCATCTTCTAAAAAAGAAAGAAAAATAGGTTTATTTATTGTCACAGAAACACGTGCACATAAAAATATAAGTATGATTATTGAATTAAAAAACCAATATGTAATTTTAAGAACGTTCACAGTCTGAAGTCTGTGTGTCGTCTGTCGTTCTCTTTGAATCTGTCAAAAATACCTCTAAAATCCCTACACATTTTTAATTTTCTTGATATTAATTTCGACTAGATTTTGAAAGTTTTTAATTACGGGAATTGGCCTTATAGTCACAAAAGAAAAATAGTCGGCAGCTGCACGCCGTGACTGTGACAAGGGCTTCCACTGAGCGTGATGATGAGCTATGGGGAGCATCGCAAAATCAAAATCAGCTATTCCTTGCATTTGTGTTCACATAACTCGTCAAAATGTAGGGAAGGAAGAGCTGATTTTTTTCGCGATTTCAGGTTTGGTCTCATAGTAAAAGTTGTTCATAATGATGATTACAATGACCTCTTAAAAAGATGCCCATGGATTCAATTTCACTCTGTATAGAGTATGAGTGAACTTTACACCCTGTTTCTCATACCTCTATAAGCCGTAATCCACCACGCTGGTTGGAATCTTGTGTGTTGCCACTTTATTTTTCATACTCACATGTATACCCAAAACTTTCCTCGATTCGACGACTGTCTCTCACTGTCAATTTTACGATTTTACTACCGCTAACAACAATAGCCCAAAAACGTAAACTCTTAAACCCTAAACTATTAAAATGTATGCAAAGTAGGTATCGTTCACAGCGCAGTTTTCAGATGCCAAACAGGGGCAAAATACTAGAACGGTTGCACCATTTGAAGCTGAATGACGTGGCAGACAAACCTGCCTGGCTTAAACGCAACGGGCCGATGTAAAACGACGAGCGATGCTGTAACTGACACGACGATATTGGTAACCGTGCTCCAATCAGGTCTTGCTTCATTATTTTGAACTTTGGGAGGGTAGATTGATGCAGGCTGTCGATTAAACTTGTGTTTACATGTCTATCTGGGCATAGACCGTCGGAGTAATTGCGTAACACACTCAAAATCCCATTAATTTTGATGGTTCAACAATATTCATTACGTTCATCGCGAATGGCCGCGACTTACGAGTTGTACGTCGTAGATTCCAACCCAGACCGAGTTATTTCATCATCACTGCTCTCAAACGGTGATGGAAAACGTGGTGAGAAAACCGACATGTCCTAGAACTAGTGATGGGTCGTTGAAGGTTTTTCCGTCAACGAAACGTTAACGTTGAATTGCGTTTGTCAACTAGTTGATCAACTAGTTAATTTCGTCAACGAGTTAACGTGTTACGAACGTCAACTTGCATGAACGATAAACGCCTTAACGCTTTTATTAACGTACGCTGTAAATCTTTTATTCGTTATTTAGAGTTCAAATTATTGTCATGACTATCGGGTCGTAGCGGGAGTTTTGTAAATATAAATACAATTTACGTACGTTGAAAATAACAAAACGTTGAGTTCATATTCTCGTTTCGTTAAACGAGTTGAATTCATAAACGTCGTTGTCTCGGAACTCGTTGACGAATTCAACGAGTTGATTTGTTTATGGTCAACGTTAATCCCGTTGAAGAGACATCAACGTTGATTCAACTAGTTCGTTGATTCAACGCCCATCACTACCTAGAACCAAAGATAGACACCTGAAATGTGACATCTACCAACCCGCACTGGGCCCAGTCCCTCTCCCAGAGAGGAGGCCTGTGTCCCAGCAGTGGGAACATTTTAAACTGATTATGTCCAAAAGTTAGTTTCGTATGGAGAAGAATGGGCAAGAAACATTATTAAAATGTTTTACAATGCTTCTATAAATTAATTATGACTTACTATATAAGGTACACAGTATTCAAACTTTTACCATTTATCGCAATCGTCATCCACTCTCATCCAGTTTATACTAGTTAATAACTGCTTCACTAAAACTTACTAACAATAGTCAAATTAATCTTATATTTGCATCTAAAGCAGGACAGTATTGCAATTCAAAATAGGTTTAATTGCTGTCCAAACTCGGCGTTTGTCCAAAGTTGTCTAATATGGTACAATTTGTACCGTACAAATGCTGTACCTATTTGTTACTTCATAGTTGTTTCAATTCAAGTTAGCCATGTTTAGTTGTTGGACTTTTAAACGAGTTTAAGTAGACATTTTGACTGTGGAACTCACCCTTTTCGCGATAACTGGTTTAAGAGGCTAATTAAGAAATGATGACACGTTTTGTTGTTTTTCAGACATTAAGTTTGACATGTGTGCGGGCAGGCACATTGCTCAGGTAGGTATACCTATACCTGACGGTAGCCTGCTTAGGGCTGAAATTTAACCTTGTGCTAACTTCTAGGCCCTTATAGTCTAGTATACCTACCTATACATATGTGTAGGTACTTCATAAACTGACTGTGAGACTGACTTCCAAAAACCTTTTATTTGTAAAACATAACGCATTTAATTTTGTGTTTTTACTCCGTACCTACCAAATAAAATAGACCCTAACTAAAACAAACTAAAATATGTTATACCTACCATTAATTTTATTATAATTACCTCTCTATCATACCTTTAGCCCAATGTAAAAGAAATGACCAAAGAGTAAAAAATAATAATAAAAGAATCGACACCGTACGCATCGTGACCATAGACCTTGAACTAATGGTCGCATACCTGTCTCAAATTAACATAATTGGATCGGTCACCGGGTCACCATAGTTTATCTTTAATAATAACTCACATGAAACATTCCGTAGGGATGATCCTGTCACACATAAGTGGCGTTTATAGTGCGTTTCAATATTGACGACTATAAATTCAATTCAATTCATTTATTGCATCAAATATGGTAGACACATGAAGTTCTTATAATAAAATATTTAGTAATACACATTTGACCAATATTTAGCATGCAATAGTACAAGTTTGTACAGACGCCAGCACATCAAGCTACTACAATCTGTCAAATTTCTTTAATAGATTTTCAACTTTATCGCCATAGCATAAGGTTCAAAGTTGATTGGGAAAATTTGACAGTTTCGGGTAGCTTGATGTGCTGGCGCGTCTGTACAAGATTTTTTGACTAGGTTTTGGTAGAAATCAAAAACAGGTGTCTTATCAGGGATCTTCTTAGGAATCTATTAATATATTTAAAAAATATAATTTGAGGACTGAAATCCATTTCAAAATTTGAATTTTTGACAGATTGAGACTGAGATGGACGTTCTTAAAATTGTGAGAATTGCCCCTCAGATTTTGAACGTTTTTAATAACGGGAATAGGCCTTTTGATTAACTTGGTCACACATCGGTCGTGCAGTGCTCGTCATTGAGTATCAAATCATTGATTCATTTACCGTTTAAACTCAAGTTCATTTTTCAAAACGCACCACAAATCCCTATCGTGTCTCGGGTAAGGTCCACGTCCACGCATTCCTTGAATACATTAACACAAAGCCAAATTATTTAAAATAACAGCCCGACGCATCTGTAGCGCATCCGAGACTAAACACGACATAATTTATTTCTTAGAAGATTAATTTGTAGGAGCTAACGGGAAGGCTGCATTAGAATTCATAGAAAATGCCTTTTGATTTACATAATTTGGACATGTTCTATTAACAAGGGATCAAGGAATGAATAAGAAAGCCTTTTGTGATAACAGTGGTGTTACAATGATGTTTGGATGTGTTGTCTAATCTACCTATAAAAAATAAACTACCTATAAAATTAACCATCCTAACTACCCTAATCCTAACTATTTATATTATAAATGCGAAAGTAAGTTGGTTGTTACCTTTTCTCGCCTAAACCACTGAACCAATCATCCTGAAATTTTACATATACGTTGTCAGGTGTACAGATACGGACATAGGGTACCTTTCATTCCGAAAAAAAGTGCTGTCCCCGAGGAAAACAACAATAACGTTATTATGATAATAGATGGCGCCACGTGTACGAAGTCTTTACATAATTAGGTACAAGGTGGCAGGGACATTGACGCGCAAACTATAACCATGAATTCAGCACATGATTTTAGACCGTATCGTAGATATTTTTCATCGATTAACAAAACTAAATCTGCTGTTTCATAGAAAAGTGCACAAAACCTACGCGGTCAAAATGTATGGAATAATACGAGTAATTAACGAAAAATGCATGGGATTTAGTTTCATGTACCTACTGATTCAGATCTGTTGTTCTGGTCAGCACCCTAATTGCGTAACACACTATCAATCGGAATCTGAATCATTTTGAAGCAAATTGCTAATCCATTGCTTCATAAGGATATTCGATACATGATCTCCCAGCCACTTTATCGCTAGATGGCGGCACATTCGCACTTCGAACATTTTCAATTTTTACGCCTAACTCAGAAAGCTTTGCGAAACAACTTTGTTATATGCGTCAACTAACGCATTAACATAATCTTTTTAGATATTCACTTTGCTTGTTAACTCGTCTCATACAAAGATTTGTACCCCTAAACATTTAGCCGTTTCACTTTATATCTTTACTATGTCTTTACACACACATGTACAGTTACACACTACGTGTATAGTTTTACTTGCTGTAGAACTAGATGGCGTTGTATTCATAAACTTGGTTTGAAATAAATAGGTAGTCCAGAGGTGGCGTTAATTAAAATAAAATATTTTTACGAAAATATTTTTATGACTGTCCTTTATTCTCTAAAGAAAAGCGTACTTTTTATAGTAAAAACCGAAGAAAAGAATACTTGATTGCTACAAGGGTTGTCAGTTGCTTATTCAATTATTCTAAGGGTGCTTTTGTAGTGTTAGGGTAGGTTAAGGTTTAAAAATAATAAAATAATAATAAATCCCCTGACCGATTTCGGTCACGGTGGCCAATTTCAAAGAAGATTAGCCAGGTTTGCAGGAGATATTATAGTGCACAAGTGTGTGCGCAAATACAGGTGCACTATCTGTTCCTTTACTCTCATAGTTCGATGGGACGGCAATCCGACACAACCGGAGAGAGAACAGGCGCAGGACCAACGGCTTTACGTGCTTTCCGAGGCACGGGGGTATTACGCCACCAATTTCCAAACTCCGGGTAAAAAAAAAAAGAAAAAGAGTAAAGAAACTCCTAACGGGAAACACTGTCCGACCTGAGAATCGAACCCAGGACCCCTTGCACGGCAGATGCACTTGTGACCACGAAACCAACGGGACAGTTAAGCTTTGTCGTATAATTAAACGCTACTATAAAACAAAATATATAAAATGTTTATTTGAGTCGTGCGCGAGAGATGCAGCGGCGCAACGCGCGGCGCGGGCGGCGGGGGGCACGTAACATCGTATCAATTCCGCGAATTTCGGTCTTGTATCATTCAACCACAGCCCAGCCCAGCGTGCCCGCCGCCGCCACAGGCAGTGTACAGACGCGTGAAATTATTAGGCCGTGTACACACGGTTGTGGGTATTTAATTATTAGTGTAATTTTATTACTGTTGTGTGTATGTGTATGTATATGTATATAAGTGTTATGTGTAATATGTATTATGTGTTTACTATTTACGTGTGTTTGTATGTTTAGCCTAAAAACCAACAACTTCACATACACCAGCGTCCACTCGAACCAACAATTCCAATTTCAAATGAGAAAATGAAAAAAAATCAGCTGTTTCCTACATTTTGACCTATACGAACATAAATGTAGGGAACAGCTGATTTTTTTCGCGATTTCAGGTTTGGTCCCATAGTAAAAAAAAATTGTTCATAATGATGAGTACAATGACCATGTTAGTGTTGTTCCAATAACCCTGTATATACTTATACTATATTATATCCATACTAATATTATAAATTCGAAAGTAACTCTGCCTGTCTGTCTGTATGTTACCTATTCACGCCTAAACCACTGAACCGATTTAGAAGAAATTTGGTAGGTATAGAGATAGTTTGAGTCCCGGGGAAGGACATAGGATAGTTTTTATCCCGATATTCCCACGGGATCGAAACTTATGCGGGTGAAACCGCTGGGCGCAGCTAGTTGCAAATAAAGTTTATTGAACTCTTCTCTCTCTTCGATAATGAGCTTTGTACCGACTTTGTTTTGAAGATTCTATACATCTTTTATTACTTATTTACACCCTAAGTTACATTAAAATTAGCAAGGAAAAACCGGCCAAGTCCATGTCGGACCACAATGAAGAGTTCCGTAGTTGAAATGAATTTATCCCAAGAACAAGCTTAACATTGTAGTTGAAAATCATGTTCTCCCATACATTGCAACTAAAAGTTGGTCGACTATTACTCGTAAAGTCTACTCAGCTGTGATTTTGATTTCGTGAAATCGTGACATATACTACTGCCGTGAATTTTAGTATTTCTTCTAGTATTTCACAAACGGATCCCTGAATCGAAAAATGATTATCACAAACCCGCAATATTTTTGAAAGACCTATCCAGTGATACCCCACACCATGGGGTAGACGAGAGAAAAAAAAACATTCCCACTTTACGTGTACAGGAGGTACCCTAAAAATAATTGTTTTTCAAGATTGTATTTTACCACTTTGTCGGCGTGATTAATATGTATATCCTTGCCAAATTATAGCTTTCTAGTACTAAGAGTCTCTGAGCTAAGCTGCGGGCGGACGGACGGATTGTCTGACGGTCATGGCGAAACTATAAGGGTTCCATGTTGACTACGGAACCCTAAAAAAACGAATCTTTCTTAGCTCATAACTTTTTAATGCTTTTCATTTTACTATTTTGCTTCCGCGCATACAAAATGAATAAAACTAAATAAGAAAAAACGATATAATGTTTAACTTTGGATGTACAGACGCCAGCAAATCAAACTAGGTACTTACTACAATCTGTCAAATTTCATTAATGGATTTTCAACTTTATCGCTAAAGTATTAGGTCCTGGTTGATTGGGAAAATTTTACAGTTTCGGGTAGCTTGATGTGCTGGCGTCTGTGCTATGTCAAACGGTGGAGTACCTAATAAATTCCTGAAATTTGTAAGTATGGAAATATTTCGGCTAGTGTGCTCATAAACTTTATAGATGACTAGCTGCGCCCCGCGGTTTCACCCGCATATGTGTCGATCCCGTGGGAATATCTGGATAAAAACTATCCTATGTCCTTCCCCGGGACTCAAACTATCTCTATACCAAATTTCATCTAAATCGGTTCAGTAGTTTAGGCGTGAAGAAAAGACAGACAGACAGACAGAGTTACTTTCGCATTTATAATATTAGTTTGGATAAGTACGTTCATTATTACAGTAATATCGAACCCAGGGTAGATCACAGATAATTCTATTACAAAGTAAAGCATTTTTTCTCACTTCATGATTAAATTGATAAAATCTAACTGCGCGGGCAGAGCCACCGCGCCAGCCTTGTAAGAAAAAAAATTAACAAAAAAAAACCGCCTTCCAAAAAAAAAACTACTAAGTCGAAAATAACTTCGATGTCTTTAGTACCTACTTTAGTTTTTGCCTCCGACTTCCGAAAATAAAGGTTTTTTCGCCTAGTACCTACCTAGTGTTTTTTTTCAGTCGGTATTTTTTTTTTAATTAAATAAATCTCGCTTTTTAGTGGGTCTGTTTATAATTTATCTAAGTTTCAATAGCCTAATGTCAACTTGCTTATCGCCTTTTACAAAATATTGCTTTTCCCGATGCAGGGACGTTAACTGTTGAGGAGTTCTCCTGGTATTTCACCATCAGCTCCATTTCACCATTCGCATTGTGACGAGCATGATTAATTGCTTAGCAACCATATTAAAGTAGGTAATCGAATCGCAACCCGTGAAATACTTATTATTGAGTAGTTCCAGTGGCCATCAGTCATGTGGTCTTCATCATCAGTTCCACATCACCAAATGGCGCTTTCCGAAAGCAAATACACGAGTTACTATAAAAATAGGTACCCAAATCGCTATAGGTATGCTTATAATATTTTAAGAGTTCCTTCGATTTCTCCAGGATCCCATTATCAGATCCTGACTTGATGACAATGGGACCACCTGGAAAGTATACCCTTTCAAACAAAAAAAGAATTTTTCAAATCGGTCTAGCCGTCTTCGAGTAATCGGGTAACATGCATAAAAAAATAAAAAAAAGATTCCGACAAACTGAGAACCTCCTCCTTTTTTTGAAGTCGGTTAAAAATTGCATACCTACGCTTCGCAACCATCGATCAAGTGATCGATGTTCGCAAAAACTAAACTTGTCAACAAAATCACGCATAATAATGCCAGTGCGACGGTTGACTACAACGCCATCTAACGATCAAGATCAACTGTTGTTGATAACCATAGCAAAAATGTATGTTCTGCTTCTCGATCGTTCTTTGAAATATCCTGCAGAGGGCGTGTTCCGGCCGCGCACACATAGAAAAATTTATCGATTTTATCAGGCCTAGATATCCTGTAAATAGTGTTTTTTTTATAGGTTTTTGTCGATATGCGTCAATAATAAGTCATAACAACTTAATATACGTGCTTTTATTATGCAAAAATCGTTTATATTTCGAGATTTGTACCCCGAAAGAATGTATGAAAAAGTGTCAGTATCCAATCACCATAAGTTCGAAAAATGTATCTGCTCAACACGTAAAAAATGCAATGAATGTTGTTGAACTGTCAAAATGAAACCGATTCCGATTGATAATGTGTTAAGCAGTTGCCATACGGCATACCTATTGTGTGTTTGGAGATTCAACAAACTTCTTTTTTTTAATTCCCTCGATTGACATGCCTGCAGTACTCAACCTGGTATTAAGCACGACAGTAAGTACTAACAATTTCACAATTTATTTATCAAAACCCATAGATTTATAATATAAATCTATGTCAAAACCCTATCATATCCGAAATTTCATATAGGCACCTAATTAAGTTTACACACACACGGCTACCAAAGAGAGGGAGGCGTTGGTCAGCCATGCAACGCGTCCGATTCGAACCAAGTTTGCTGATGCATTTACCGCCTAAAGGGTGCAAAGGGGTGGTAAAACTATATGTGTAATATACATAGATGACGAGTCAATCAATAGCGTAGCCAGAGGGGATTCAACTTCGGAGCAAAATACCGGTCCGGAATTTAGTTCTGGGTGGAGTAAATTGGTGTCTTCCACTTCACTGCGTCATGGTAGTAAGAGTTATATGTGAAGCTACCATCAAGAAGTGTTGTTGTGATATAGTTCAAAGGGTATTTTTGAGTTCCGTTGTTATTACTGGCACGTGAGACAAATCAGTTTTGCCTCTGGTATGACAAGCATTATCAGGAGTGGGCTGTGATCTAGCACCCGGACCCAGTGCGGGTTGGTAGATGTCATATGTCTTCGAATTTTTGGTTCAAGGACATGCCGGTTTCCTCACGGTGTTTTCCTTCACCGTTTTTGAGAGCAGTGGTGGTGAAATAATTTACACAAAGTAAACACGACCGACAACAACGAATACACGAACTACAACCACTTGGCCACCAGTTCGCCACACTGCTCCCAAAGGGTTTAAGTAGGATAAAAGTTTGTATGGAAGTATTAAAATTTGTCATTTTTGTCGATGGGAAATCCCATAGGACACAGCTTGTCTAAACTTAATATCACAAAGAAAAAGATTTAATTTTTTTTAATCTAAAACGTATGTTTCGCTTTAACGCTAAAACGGCTGAACGGATTTGAATGAAATTTGGCACATGAGTATAACCTGGATTAGGACATACAATACTTTTTATCCCGATATTCCCACCGGATCGAGACTTATACGGGTGAAACCGCGGAGCGCAGCTAGTATTTTCATAAAAAGTCAGGAACAACGTCAATGTTTTCCATAATTTGTAGGAGGGTAACTACCTATTTCATCATCATCTGCCTAGCCTTTTCCCAACTATGTTTGGTAAGTACCTATATAAAATATGACGCCATAATTAAAAAGTTAACATCACGAACTCCTGCATATTATTATCGCCTCTGCCCACGTACTCGTAGTGTGGTGTCTGATAAAGAATGTTTGCTCAGCCGCTGCTGTTCAAAGCCTTTATTTCTAGGCGTGATGTCGTCTACCTACATAAACAATGTGATACAGAGGCTGGATTATAAACACTAAAAATAAAAAAGCATTACAGTGTTTATCACTAACAATAATTTTATCAACTTAGCCTATCGCAGTCCACTGCTGGCCATAGGCAGAGGCCTAGGAGAGCCCGTGCTGCGTCACAACACCCTGTCCTCGTCGATCCATCTAGCTGAAAAATTTTAATTGTTTTTATTTGAGAATCCGTGAGGTAACGCCACCTCCAGAGAATGACAGCTGTCTCTCTCTTTCGCCAGCCGGATCCAGCTATACGCACGATCTCGTCCTACCAGCGAGTGTGTGGTCTTCCTCGTGTACGTTTGCCAAGCGGTCCCACCCAAGAAGTCATCTTTTTGGCCCATTGTCATGGACTCTTGTAACATGAATTTTTGGTATATTCAAATAAATGTAATATTTTCTGTGTGACCAAAAATCTAATTGAAATTCACACAAATTCAAGCATAGCATATTAATATATTTTTGCCACATTAAACTTAAAATGACTTTAATGAGATATTTAAGAACAAAATAAAATTATGTCCTTTGCTATATAAATTACACAACATTTCGAAAAAGCCATTATTTAATTTCCCAATATTTTAACTTGAACATTATTGAAATCATAAATGAACGTGATACAATTAAATTCATTCAATTAATGTAATTCAAAATAACAACGAATGCTTGGTTTTCAGTTAATTAGTTTCATAATTAAAGCACAAGCGATGTTTTGATTGCTTGTTCATATTCGATTGTCGTGGTTGTTCAAAGTATGTCCTTTAATTAATACAATTTCATGTTTTTGTTAATTAATTAATAATGCCTTATAATCAGCCTATAATGTTCCCATTGCTGGAACACAGGCCTCCTCTCTTGGAGAAGGAGTAGGCTATAATCTACCACGCGGGCCCAGTGCTGGTTGGTAGATATCACGTCTTCGTATTTTTGGTTGCAGAACATGTCGGTTTCCTCACGATGTTTTCCTTCACCGTTTTGAGAGCAGTGGTGATGACACCTAACTGCTCCCTACCTATAAGTACCGTTTTTCATACGTATGTTCGGAAATCTAGTAATATAAATATCCAAAAATGAAATGCTGTTCGTTGGTAAGCGCATCACTTGAGAACGGTTGGACCGATTTGGCTATTTTTTGTTTTAAAATGGTCATAATTGTCCGAATTAGGTTTTAGAGAAAGAAAAATTTGAAAAGTTTCCGTTTTGTTAAGTTCTATGGATCCCCCATAGCACCACAGCATCATGCTGAAGCCTTCTTATCATAATCACGACGTGCAGCTTTCTTTTTTTTTGTTTCTTATTCGATTAAACTTAGCAAAAGCACGTTTATGTCATAAATAAACCTGTTTTTCTGTCTCTTAACAAAGATGATAATGCACAAAAAAAATTGACCGGATTCTCGTAGAATTGGTGAAGATTCGTAGACACCGGCTGACATAGATAAACACACGTTTCTTTTTAAATACGGTCGTATCTATCTCATATATAACCTTTTAGACCTTATCGACGAGGTACCATTCAAGACTAAACTAGGACGACACATTACCATCACTCGAGTGAACTGCATCTGAAATTGACAGTAGCGTCGACCCTTACGTGGCTTCAATTTATCTCGAATATTCTAGAAAATGAAAGCACAGTTTACTTGATAAGGACTAAACGGTCTACACGTCACTACCATGAAGGAGAAAAATAAAACTCCTATTTATGTTATGAGTGTATTTTCTTTTAAATATGTTCATGTTAAATTACTGTGTGTAATTTGCTATAAATGAAATTGTTATTGGTATTAAAATACAAGATAATATGGATTATTCCACTTAGCCCCACCGGCCGCCCCACATAACAACCCTTAAAACTCCCTGCCGTTAATTAGCACCCTCCTGATATCGTAAAACGCCATCAATTACAATCTGAATCATTTTGAAGGACATTGCTAATCCATTGCTTTACGTGTTCGAAAAATTTGTATGTTCAACCACGTAAATAACGCAATGAATGTTGTTGAACTGTCAAAATGAAAGCCATTGCTACTGATAGTGTGTTACGCAATTACCGCGCTGCAACGATCTGTACCGGAAAACTCGCTGTAAGTAAAGTCTATACAAACTTATGTTTCAAATTAATATTATTTACAGTTAAACAAATATCAACCCCATTTTAATGTAAATTAAATTGATTTCAGAGTGACTAGCATTATTGAAAAAGTTATAAAAATGTTTGTAGGTAGTTGTAGCGTAAACTGAACTTTATTCTGTAGGATTTAAAG
This sequence comes from Amphipoea oculea, assembly GCA_945859645.1. Taxonomy (NCBI): domain Eukaryota; kingdom Metazoa; phylum Arthropoda; class Insecta; order Lepidoptera; family Noctuidae; genus Amphipoea; species Amphipoea oculea. The sequence continues at coordinate 15,789,147 of OX243865.1, read as the reverse complement.
TTATTTTTCCATAAACTCATATTTGCTTACATTGCAGATTAGGTATCTTATTACATGAGACGAGCTGGCAAAATATTAACACCTTTCTTTCCCCTTGGCAGAATACAGCCACGAACAATATTATGTCGGCATAAATTAATCTTTATAATAAAAATTACAGACTAGTTAGAAAAACATTATCGATCACATTTACCCGACCTTGGTATCGAACCCGTAATTACAAACCCGTAATGACAAACCGTGTCACTTATCCAATGGCGGCCATTAACTCTTTTTTCATCATAAAAACAAATGTATTTTTTATGTTCTTAATAAATACATAGGTATCATCATTAAATCTTGAATCAATAGAATTCACGAATTTGTATCTGTAAAAGAAACAATGGAATAACTAAACTGAAAAATTACAATAATTTATTTGAAAGCAAAAAAATAACACATTAAGTACATCACTTAAGTACATAAAACCTACTTACTCATGTACAAATACTTTACTTGCAAGCAACTTAAAACATTTTAATTTTAAGAAATAAAATTTTAAATAATGATCAAAAATACTTTGACTAGTTTGACCTCTTCGCTATCCCTCTCAGAGACAACCGTCATTTGCCTAGCATTTTCCCAACTATGTTGGGGTCAGTTTCCAGTCTAACCGGATGCAGTTGAATACAAGAATTTTACGTGAAATGACTGCCTCCACAACCCAGTTACTGGGTAATACGATACCCATTGGTAAGACTGGTTGTCTTGTCACACTTTGGGGCTTCTGACAACCCGTAACGACTGTCAAAGACCTACAAATAACAGCCGGGACCAATAACGTGCTTTCCGAGGCATAGAGAAGTCTCGAATCGGTATGGTCACCCATCCACGGACCGACCTCGGCAAGCGTAGCTTAACCTTCGATCGACCCGTGCGGCTATGCCACGAGCCCCTAGAGTATTTACAACCGTAGGCAGTAAATCTCTTGTTGAGACGTCTGCACTTTGCACTTGATCTATGAGTCTGGAAAGGTTTTAGATCTTTGTTACTGTGTAAATAGAAATTAAGTCTTCTTTTGTACGCAAAAGCTTTTTGTGACATGTAATTGAATAGATATTAAACAGAAATGAACCGTTGAAGTGTAACTAAAATAAATTAACCTACAGTGAGTCACCGTACTGATAGGTTACAGTGACCTTTTCTCGAAGCATTGAACTTTAACAATTCGAACCATTAAAAAACTCGTAATCACACACGTGTAAAGAAAGGAATTTTTTTTATCCAAATTCTACACTTCAAGAATAAAACTAATTAATTTCCCGCCAATTCTGCAAACTGTCAAAATCACGCAACACACTTTTTTCACCACGCACACGTATTTCAACAAACTGCCAGCAGCAGCGGCCAGTATCAAAACGTTATTATTCGTATTTAATCGAAAGCCATACACAAATAAATATCGACACGGATACCCCGACCACGGAACATCCCCCTCACCATGCCGCCATTGCCTAGCAACTAGCCTCCCCTGTACACGTTGCCAGACGGCTAGACGTCGAGACAGGGGGTGCAGCGCTTAATGAAATCACCAATGTACCTACCTACAGTGACAATGAGTTTTGGCCGCCATTTTTGAGCCGCGTAGGTACAGGAAGTTTTGGCTTAGTCGATTTTTGTTGACGGCACAAAAGGATTTTTGGCAGTTAATCGAGTTTTTGAGTAGTTCTCGATTTTGTGAGTTTCGTTGCAGAATTGTACTTTTGCGCTCTAGTAAATTAATTAATTGCGTGATATTTTAAGTAAATATTAGAGATTAAATTAATGGATGGTCAAAGGTAAAAGCAGTCAAGATGTGACCATTTTTATTACTGGCAATACTTACAATACTTTACCATTTTACGGCTACAAAAAAGTCAGTAGTAAATACATGTTTTATCTTTTAAATCTACTTTATTCATGTACCTGGTGAGCAATCAGTGTGCAATTGCCATATATTGTCATTACCGAACGAACCAATGGACTCCTGATTGCAACAAAGCAGCTGCTGCGGAATAATGACACATCGTTTTCGAAAAAGAACAAGTAATTACTGTTTCCATTAAAATGTATTATTCTTTTTTTTTTCGATAACATTCTCTTTTGAAAATTAACCTTGGTCAATTGACAGTGAAAATCATTGATAAAAAAATGGATCATTTTTACAATTTCTCACTAGAATTTTTAGAATATCTCACTGTAGTTAGGTAGTCCATCGGGATAAATGCGTAATAGTAGCAATTGCTTTCATTTTGACATTTCAACAACATTCATTGCGTTGTTTAGCAGACAAATTATTATTCGAACATATGAAGCAATGGATTAGCAATATCTTTCAAAATCATGCAGATTGCGATTGAAAATGTGTTACGCAAATAGGGTGCATTTATGTATTTATGGCAATGATAAGCTAGGCAAACTGGCGTCCATAGTTTCCACATTAGTTTGACTAGATAAAATAAAATTAAGAACCAACCACTAAATACTTACAACAAAACTACCGTCATAGCCTGAAATAGTTCAAACAAACATAATTTTATTAGGAACAACACTCTTTGACACTTGAATTCTGTGAATCTCAGACAGGAATACTTGCGTTTTCCTTATAGTATGCAAATGTAAATAAATGTAGCATAAAGCCCATCACAAACGTATAGGTATATAATATACAGGGACATCGAAGCACCAGAAACATGATTGAATCAATGGTGGATTCAGTTTAGTACAGACGCCAGCACATCAAGCTACTACAATCTGTCAAATTTCTTTAAAGGATTTTCGACTTCAACAGTTAAAACATAAGGTTCAAATTTGATTGGGAAAATTTGACAGTTTCGGGTAGCTTGATGTGCTGGCGTCGTACATGATTCTGCGTTGAAATATTTCGTCAGACATTTTTTTTTTAATCAGCTGTTCCATTCATTTTGACCGCGTAGGTATTGCACATTTCTATGGAACAGCTGTTTTTTTTTTTCAAAACTGATAAATTTATACGCTTGGGGTCTAGAATCATGTGTTAAATTCATGGTTACAATTTGCGCGTAGGTAGATGTCCCTGCCACCCTGTATAGAATTTCTGTCGGATTCTGTGATTTCATTCTACCAGCCTGTTATTTATTGTTCCGAGCAAAGCAAGGGCCTCTTCCATACAGACAAGGAAAGAACATTGATAATAGACCATAAGTTTAATGTAAGAGATTTTCTTTCAGCTTGACCGAGTCTGTAAAATATTTTACCTTTTAAATAGAAAGAAAAAATAAAATTTTATTTCGACACAGTTCTTGAAACACAAAATATAAATTAAAAAATTAAGGTAACGTTTTAGCAACAATAGTGTGTGCCAAAAAGGTTCATTTCAACATGAATGCCATACAGATCCTGTCTGACGCTGGTTTTCTAATGAACTTGAAATATACCACCCAATATGATATTGATATCGTAATAGGAACTTAGTGGCTTATTAGCCGATTCACACGAATTTACTCGCCCGAAATGGATGAATCGTCACTTTTAAATACTTAACACTATTTTTTCTATAGGCGACTCGCACGAAGTTAATTTGTTTGTCGTTAACAAACCGACATTTTGAATTTTATGCAATAAAGTATAGACAAAAAGTACCTACACGTTTCTATAATATTATATTTATCCTTATCGCTTCTGTTTCTTTTCTATACTTTAGATTTTTTTTAAGTAGGTATATTCGTTTGTATCGACTAATAAGCATACCTACCTCCTAATAATTAGCCTATAAAATTGACTTTTAAAAACTTCTTCAGATTATGCTCGAAAAATCGAGGAAATCTGTCTCGTGAAAGTCAGTAATCAATCATTAAAAATATACATTCCCGAAGTTTTACTTGGTAATTAATTTAACAAAGAAATTTAATTAAGAATTTGGCAAATTTCATTACTTTTCACGAGCGATTGATAGTCACCATTTTTCTTTTGATATTTAATGCTTCCACGGACTGGCGTATTTTGCACTTAAAAAGCCGGCCATGTGCGAATCAGATTTGGGCGCTACGGGTTCCGTGCTACCAAACCTAAAATAGTTTTCCTCCTCTTTTGTATTTACCTTTATCATGTTAAGTTTGCACATATTCTTTGCTAATTTCATCTGGCTACTTATAAGTCAAAACATTTATTTCAAATAGGCACATAAAAGGTACTTTTGAACGCTAAAATGTACAAATACCATAGTTGTCCCTTTCAATGGTTCTAAAGATACAGCCCTGCGAAAGATAGACGGACGGACAAACCCTGTCGGTTTGTCAGTCTGTCTGTCTTCCACAGGACAGTACAGACAGCGTAGGCGTAGGTAATAGGGTCTCGTGGACAACCTTTTGGGTACGAAACTTTAAAAATGGTCTCCAAGTCGCCCCTTTTTAGGGTTCCGTCCGGGTCCAAAGGGTAAAAACGGGACCCTATTACTAAGACTCCACTGTCCGTCTGTCTGTCTGTCACCAGGTTGTATCTAATAAACCGTGATAGCTAGACAGTTGAAATGTTTACAGATGATGTATTTCTGTTGCCACTGTAACAACAAATACTAAAAACAGAATAAAATAAATATTTAAGGGGATGTATGAGAGACCCGTACAACAAACGTGATTTTTTTGCCGTTATTTGCTCGATATTAATAACGGCAACAGGTAGACGCTTGAAATATTCACAGAATATTTAGTTGTATATTGACTTTAAAAATAAATAATTAAAATAAAATACGGAACCCTTTGTGTGCGAGTCCGACTCACACTTGGCCGTTTTTTATCTTTGACCATCGATCTCTCAATCCACCGTTTAAACTCAAAGTATCAATCATCATCAATCATATAAGAAAAATTCCCTGTCTTACTTGTTAATACTTTTCTATAGATGGCGATGGCGCTCTAAATTCCGAATTAGCACCAAAGAGGTGATTATAACTTATTATAGCCAATTTTAAAAATTAACTTTAGATACGCTTCGTTTAAACATGATAATTCCATTAGGGTTGGTAATTTTATTTGGTAAATAAATGTAAGAGTACCTACTTAATTAGAAGGGGTTGTACGTAATTATGGCTGCTGCTGGAATAGTCTCGCGCGTTACTGGGCCCGCGTTGTAAGATTATAGCTCACTCCCTCTCACAGAGGGGAGGCCTTTGTCCCAGCAGTGGAAACATTATGGGCTGATTATGGGTTTTATATGACAATAGCATAGGTCATCTTTAGCAATTTTAAGGTTTTTGTGAACCTAGTAGAAATTGAGACTATTTTTAAAATATAAAATAATGGTACAGTATTTTTGTCTCACGAAGCGACGCGCGCTTTACTTGTGGTTACCAAGTGTCAAACACGCTGAGATTGTGTGTGTAATGTAAGCGCAGGAGCTCTCGGTACCGTCCGTGACAATGGCAAAGACCGAAGTGTGCGTGCGATTGCGTGTGTGTGTGTGTGTGTGTGTGTGTGTGTGTGTTATGTACTGACGCTACTTGTCTTCACGCACACTTTGCCCGATCTGGGAATTGAACCCAGCACCCTAATTGCGTAACACATTATCATTCGGAATTAGAATCATTTTGAAGCAAATTGCTAATCCATTGCTTCATAAGTTCGAAAAATATTTCTGCTCAACACGCAATGAATGTTGTTGAACTGACAAAATGAAACCGATTCCAATTGATAATGTGTTACGCAATTGCCTCGCAGAACCTCATGCTTAGCAGTAGCGCTTGCGACTACTAGACCAATGAGACGTGATAAAATATTACGATGTTTTGTAACATTACTTACTAACTTCAACGCATATACATACACGCACACATACATATTGCAAAACACACACATTAACAAAAACTCATTCCATCTCGCTCAGATTTTCTTCATTCCGTACGAAAAGTAAAATTTCTCAATGAATACTTACACTCGCGGCGCTTTTAGAAGAACTCTATTTCTGTATGTTTATTTGAACTGCTCGGCGAACTAATCAAAGTTTACCAACGAACCGAGTAGAACGGACGATTCCTATCTGATTGATTGAGAATCTAATATTTTTTTTAAATTACCTTGCCGAATATTATGTTTGCTGTCTACTTCTATCATTGTTTTTTTTTTATGTCTACATTATTTATCTTAGTATAGTTCGCGCCACGAAATATGAGACTTGACGATGATGATGTTAAAACAGACGGTGGCACACTCTCCTACAGGCAGACAGTTCAGACAGACGGACAGCTAGATGGACATCGGAGTTTTCGGTCTAACGGAGGTTCCATTGGTACGGAACCCTAAAATTGCAATCCAGTAATGATATTTACAAAGCAACATGTTTTTCTCAGGATCAACTTCAACAACTAGGTTCCTACCACCTACCTACTTAGTAATGAACAGCTGATTTCTTTTGTTTTTGTTACAAACCTCATCTGCATTAAAATTATAATCGTTCTGTAACCCGTTAAGTGTAAATAACATAAAACAACATTGTAATCTCCATTATTTTCTCTGTTTCTTGTACAGTCACGTCTAAAAGTATGTATACACATGGCTTTATTCAAAGGCGATTTTCTCCTTTATTTTTGAATGAATTTTTTTGTTATTACGAAAATAGTATTTTCGAACCCATAGGTTTATGTTGTGTCGTATTTCAACGTTGTATTCGTTATTTCACGAAAAAGTCGCAACTGAAAATTGCCAAGTGTATACATATTTTTAGACGTGACTGTACCTACCTTCTACATGATCAAGACTATTTAAGACTGGCCCTGAGTGGCCCTCACCAAACCAGTACCAACCAACTTCACTAGAATGAGACAGCAATTATATTTTGGTATATGGGTTTTACTTCGTCTAAAAATAGCGTACTATAATATTATAATACGTACTAATTCCATTAATAAAAATAGTAGTTTGACCGCTAAACCTTATAGAAAAAGTGTAGATCATTACTTTTATTTTTGTCAGCTCTAAAATTTTAAATATTAGGGTATTATTTGCGAAGGTGTTTTTATAAACATGATATTAATCTTTATCAAAATAAATACGTTATTCATCACAAGTATTCAATTTTGAACAAAATTCCCTTTGACATCATTTGATTTCAATGAATATCTTAGGAGATATCACAGTTTTAAAATAATGGAATATGTTTTAGTCGGTTTTTTCTTCAAATTAACGCAGGTGAAACCTCGGGGCACAGCTAGTACTACTAAGTGTTTGTTTGTTTGAACGCGCTAATATCTGGAAATGCCAGTCGGATTTAAAAATATCTTTCTGCGCATTTGATAGCCCAATTCTTAAGAAAGGCTATTTAACATCACGCTAAAACCCCTAAGAGCAAAAATAAAAAAATCCTAACGCTAAGCGAAAACGAAGTAGCAGCGCGGGCAGGCGATGCGATGCGACGGGATGGGTCGGAGGAACAAGAAAATTCACGCGGACGAAGTCGCGAGCTGAAGCTAATGTAAAATATTAGTAGGTAGGGGTTTTTATATATCAATGTAGGTAGGTATTATCGTCATTCAGCCAAAGGATTTCCATTTCCAGTTTGACCCCTCCCCACCAAAATAAGCACATGATATAAATACCATTAAGGAAAAAATAACCGATCTTCGATAAAGTATTTCTGTAAGTGATCGATCGATAAATCGATTCTATTGTTTCGTAATCGATTAAAAACGCTGAATAATGATTCTGTGCGCGATACCGAATAGAGTAGATTTACGAGTATGATAAGTAATAAATTGTAAATAAATTATCTTACATTTCCTAATTTAATATTGTATTGGAGTGGCTCGTGGCTAAATAATTACAGCCGCATGGGTCGACTGAAGATTACGCTGCGCTTGGCGAGGCCGGTCCGTGGATGGGTGACCATCTTTACATACCGTGACCCATCCGTGTCGCGGAAATCACGTTATGTCGTTGGTCCTCTCCCGGCAGCCATTTGTAGATCTTTGACAGTCGTTACGGGTTGTCAGAAGCCCGAAAGTCTAACTAAGGGGTATCGTATTACCCAGTAACTGGGTTGTGGAGGTCAGATAGGCAGTCGCTCCATGTAAAATACTGGTATTCAGCTGCATCCGGTTTGACTGGAGCCCGAACCACAGAATAACTAATAGTAATAACGTACCCGAACGCAATATACTTAGTTGGGAAAAGGCTAGGTAGATAATTACATGTACAGACGCCAGCACATCAACCTACCCGAAACTGTCACATTTTCCCAATCAACTTTGAACCTTAGGCTTTAGTGATAAAGTTGAAAATCTATTAAAGAAATTTGACAGAATGTAGTAGGTTGATGTGCTAGCGTCTGTACAATCTAATTAAATATTGTAGAAGTAGAATGTACTTATCCACTTTGGCGTTATTGGACGAAAATAAACTCGTCCCTAGCGTATCTTTGGTACTACATTATATTATTATTTGTTTACATAAAACAATTTGTCCGACGTCTCACGTAGGTAATGGTATTACGACCTATTTTTGCTTACTTGAATACAAAAATAACATACATAGATAAAAAGAATGCAATAAGTAAATAAAATTACCACACATGTGATTTAAAGATTTTGTTTACCTACGTCATTGGTTAAGGATAATCATTTTTTTTAAAGCTAATCATAAAAGGACTAAAATTAAAGATGTTTTAAAAGATATGTATTATGTATATATGCCTACTAATTTATCCGATCGTATCCGTCGCTGAACGAAACAGGATCTAATTATTCTAAGCTACCTAAAACATGTTGCCAGGTGTATCCGGACAATTTACTAATAACAATTAGATAATAGAATCATATATATTATATAAAAAGAATAAAAAACACACGCCGCGTTATTGTGACGTGAATATTTTTATATTGACGCCTGTGGCAATGACCGCGGCTGATGTTCGGTTCACGGCCGTTTAAAAAAAGACGTTTATGTTTTAAAAACGCTTTTATCCTTGTACGCTCGTAATTGGCCGAGCTGGATCTTCGGTGCGTTCGTATTCGTATGATGAATGCACCATTTTTGTACACTGAACACCCCACACTCGAAAATAAATAAACGACCGGAGCGACACGGGGCGCTGAGGGCGGCACCCCCACAGCGGCACACACGCACACACGCGCAACGCAGGGCGACTGAGAGGGCGCTACCGTCGATCAGTCTCGCGCCGGCCCCCGCTGAGGTCGGACGTTTGTCGCTCTCTGTGATGCGATCGGAAAAATAAACTAGTTTTGTTCCGGTACGACATACCGCCTCCTGTGCGCTGTTAAATTTTACGTGTTTGTGGACATTTTGTGAACGTGATTTTTATCTAACGTGAACGGTTAGTATCCCCTTTTCAAGTTGGGATTTTTTGAAGCCGCTCGCCTTGTCTACACATGTTCATTGTTTACATCTGTAGTTATAGGCATGTGTTTCGTTTTTTTCTACTATCCCTCGTAATGTAAGGATTTTATTAATAAACGTGTAGTTCAACGCGTTGGATGAATCATAAAGCGGAGTACCCACATTGAATAAGTCGTTTCTATTTCCAGATAAACTGTTGGGATTGATTGGGAGCCGTTGACTTGTGTTGAAACAAAGGTTTACATTGTCGGAAGGTGAACGATCTTCATTCGACTCGCTACAGGTATGTTTGAACAAGAAATTCATTCATCGGTACACACTCACGCCTACGGGTCATACTTTTTCGAATTTTGAATCTATTTGAAAACACATGTTTATTACGAACGGTCGTAGTTTTGAAATTTTACCAAGTGTCAATTAGAATTAGAATGAAGTTTTAAAACGTTGAAACGTCAGATCCTAGTCCATAGATTAAACCGGCGTCCGCATGACTAATTACAATTTGAAATGCCTACAACGTATCTGTCGCACGGAAACGAAGCGTAATCCGTTTTTGTGTCATTGACCTCATTGTCTATGCTTAAGGCGAATGGGTAGTTGTAGCCCGCGAAATTCAATTTTTCTTACGTTTTTTGCAATTTTCAGGTCAGTGTCAGGTTGTATCTTGATGAAAATTTGATTCGCGACTATAACAGGTACGTATTCACAGAATTATAATCATCAGAATCATTAATACATCTGTTTAAGTTAGATTTCTACCACCAACACTTTTCCATACGAGATTTGTTCTTAACGGTAGAAATCTAACTTAGGAAGATGTATTAATGATTCTAATTATTATAATTCTGTAAATACGTACCTGTTATTGTCGCGAATCATATTTTGATCAAGATACAACCTGACACTGACCTGAAAATTGCAAAAAACGTAAGAAAAATTGAATTTCGCGGGCTACAACTACGCATTCACCTTAAATAGGTAAGAAGTTATTTTTTGCGCAAATTGCGTATACCTTGCGTAACGTTTTTATCCGTCTCGCATGTAATTAAACTATTGTGTTGCATGTCAAAGCAAGGCATCGTCGCTGTGCACACCTTATATAATGTGTAACCTTTTGTTTGACATTTGAAGTCGAAGCCTTTCAAATCGTCTGAATAAATCGTTTACTTGTTGCTCTCATTCGTTGGCAAAGCTAGTGTTGTTGTAGTACCTAGCATATTTTCGCCGGTCTGTTTTCAAACAAACTATTTTAGGTACGCTGTAGTTCATAGATCAGAAATAATCCTACAGACGCACCACAATAGGTTATTTGTTGATAAATTAGGGTGAACGGCCCAGTAGACGACCGTTCAAGGTTACATCTCGAGTATGATAATCCAGTGTTTTTATCTACGTAAATGATTTATTGTTATGTTTTGTTAATGAATTTGTCTGTTGTGTTTATTACTGTAGGTACATGTTTTTTTTTGTTGCTCGATAAATACTTTCATTATTTACTCGTAATAAACAGTCAGCTACTTCCCTCCCCATATTCTTTATTAATCATGATACCTACCATCGTTTTATGTTCTCCTGACCAAACGTTATTATCACCCACGCAAGCCGGCATGGTGTCTTTTTTAATAACATGCCTATTAAACTTTTATTATTTACTTACGTAATTTTATAGTCCTGAGATCTGCTATCAAGTTTTTAAAACAAGTTAGTCATTACTCATTACACAGCCCTTTGAGCCCAGAGGTATCGATATGACTATTATGACTAGATTTTGTCGGGCCCATTGCTTTCGTAATAAAGTAGGTAAGTAAGTACTAGGAAACAAAGTGGACCTAAACCTGTTATTAATTTCTCATACAGCTTGCCCTCTCTTTCCTTGACACGAAAATAATAAGGACAGATTTAATTCTAGTAATAGCATTTAAAAAAAATAAGTGAATGAGAATTCTCCATTATCAAATCGAATCATACATGGACATACTTACTAAGTATCTATGACCGTTCAAACTTATTAATATTCCCCCATATGTAGATTAAAAAATCAAACCCTTCATTGTCTATTAAATGTTCAGTTTAGCCTTTTGAATTGAACCCATCAGTTTTGAAATTACGTCTTTAACCGTAAAAATATTCTCACAAAATTCCTCGCAAGCAGCACCGTAAACCTGATAGAAGTAATAAAGTATAAGAGATTTCATGTGTGAGAGAGAGAGAGAGAGTTAAGTCTTTCTTCTCTCTGATGTAACTAAATGTGCCTACGTAACGCGTCCATGAAATTTCATTTCACTTAAAAATCTTGTATGTGATAATATGATAATATCATTTCACACAGTATACCTATACTAAAGGTACCTAGGTAGTCATAATGAGAGTCAAGTCAGTCATGGACCTACCGCCTACTAGCCGTTGAATAACCCGATTTCCTTGACACAAAGGAAGCAGCTGATGCATTCTACTTTCATTATCATTTAATTTACAAAAATACTCAATGAAATGCTAAGTAGGTAGCTTGAATATGACCTATTTAAAGGTTGATAAGGAGTTCTTGAAATAACGTTTGAAAGCAACGTAAATACCTAAAACAGTCTGCCTAGCTTTTTCCCAACTCTCACGGGGTCGGCTTCCAGTCTAACCGGATGCAGCTAAAGAATGACAGCCGGGACCAACGGCTTAAAGTGCTTTCCGAGGCACGGAGAGGTCTTGGTATATAAAAATGGTCATCCATCCAAAGTCTAACCGCGGCAAGCTGATCGATCGACCCGTACGGCTGTTATTACTTAGCCACAAGCCCCTCCACACCACACACGAGACATAGACTATAAAAAGATTCCGAACGCAGATACGACACTTGTTATTCATAGCCCCCACTTAATGAAATGCAAACCTCTTTCGTGTTGATTGATTGTCTTGTAGTTCATGAGAGGGGGAGCTTCTTATATCTAAAGTTCAAAGAGTTTCCGTACAGTTCGTAACTCAAATATCTTTCACCCTATTTGTCACTATCGGTATTAATACCCGCACTTAGTAATTGGGACCCTTTTGTGGGTATTCATTCGCTTTTAGTGGGTTTGTGTGAAATTGGTGAGTAAATTATGGGTAATTTCTTTGGTATATGTGATTCCCTGAGCACGTTAAATGAGTAGAGAATATGTCTTTATTGATTTTATTTACTGACTGCTAGCTGCTGCCTGCAACTTCGTTCGCGTTTGCTATTAGACCTTTCTTTTTCTAAAATAAAGTAGCCTCAGTTACTCCTTATAACATCAGAAGGCCAATTTTCGTAATTTAAAACGTTCAAAAACTAGTCGCAGTCTCATCTCGGTGACAAACAAATGTCAAAAACTTGTCAAAATGTAGATAGACTGGAATAACTCGGAAATTCGAGGTTTTTTTGACAGATTGAGACTGAGGTCAGACTGAACGTTTTTAAAAAACGAGAATTGCCCCTCAGCTATCCGCCAGTGAAAGTTCCGTCAATCGGTCTAGTCGTTTCGGAGATTAGCCTTGCCAAAGTTGGCCCGTGGATGGGTAACCATCTATTACATACCGAGACGTCCGAGATCCTTTCGTGCCTCCGTTGGTCTTGGCTGTCATTTGTAGTTCTTTGACAGTTGTTGCGTGTAGTCAGAAGCCCGAAAGCTTGACAACCAGTCATACTAAGGGATATAGTATTACTCGGTAACTGGGTTGTGGAGCTCAGACCGGCAGTCGCTCCATGTAAAATACAGGTATTCAGCTGCATTCGGTTAGACTGGAAACCTCAACATAGTTAGAAAAAGGCTAGGCAAATGACTAGTCACGGAGGACTCCGAAGTTTTTATAATGTTATTATGTAAGCCAGTGCTAAAAAATAAAATGTCTTTATTCTTCGGGTCATTAGTCGTGTCATTGAAAAATAATATGAGAACAGTGGAAAAGTCCTTAGTAAGTAATTATTTCCTCGGTAGTAGTAATACTATCTTCTAAGCGCTACGTTCATTCCTCATTGTCTATGCGAAGATGATAAGCGGTCTTGACCATAGACTGTAATTCAATTATATCGAGTATTATTTAGCTATTAAAGTGTCGTGCGCAAGTCATATAATAGTAAATTATATTACTAGGAAGACCAGAAGCACCCAGAAGGTAATAAAATCGTTTGTTTGTGCGTCGTACTGTAAACGAATGAAATGAAATGATTTATCCTGTAAATAGGATATAAGAATCACTTTTAAACGTCATATTATAAAAATAAATAAGCTAGATGAGGTCGGCGTTTCCGATCTGACTACTCTGAGAAGAAAGGCCGAAACAAACTCGGAGGTCACAGTTCCTTTTAAAAAGTCGAGACATACTCTTGGTCAGATCATGTGAAGACCATGTAGATTGATGTTTGAGATGGTATTTTAAGGAAAGTGGACCAGTCCAGTCAGTGCGTTTTAGCCGACCTCGTATTTTATAGGCTTTTCGTACAATGAGAAGTCGGCTTATACTGGAAATGTATAGCTTGATTATGTCGTCGTGCGTACGATAATCATGTTCTTACGTTCATGGCACCTTGTTGATTGGTAATTTTTTGCCACAGTATGAAATGAAGGAGAAAAACTTGCCTGATAGCACACCCCGGACACTCCATACAACGCTCGCAAAATAATTACCTACTACTACTACAATAAAAAATGACGTTTGTATACGTATGAATGTGTGCGTGAGGTACTTGTGTTTGCGAGCGCTCTTTGTTAAAGAACTGCGACGAATACGCCGAAGTGCGGGGTGAGGTGCGGTAACTGATGTTAGTGCGGGGAAGGGAGTGGCCTTTCTGTACGTAGTACTTTAAGTATTCTGTGCTGATAGTACGAGTACAATACCCCTTTTCTTCTTCTTCTTCTCTTCGCTTTTCTGGGCTATACGAGTATGTTACTATAGTTAAAAAGAATATATTGGTCGTCAGTTGCACAGTAGACGAAATTATTACATCACCCTTAATATTATAAATGCGAAAGTTTGTGAGTGTGTGTGTTTATATGTTTGTTACTTCTTCACGCTCGAACGGATGGATCAATTTTGATAAAATTTTGAATAGAGGTAGCTGACATCCTGGATTAACATATAGGCTACTTTTTATCCCAATATTCCCACGGGATCGACATTTACGCGGGTGAAACCGCGGGGCGCAGCTAGTATTTAAATAATTTGAATAAGAACTTGTGAAGGTTATATTTTAATTCAATTTTTAATAAACAGTTGTCAAAATAGCTGGTAACTTGGTTGGTCAATTTACGTAATTAACTCAGTAAATAATATAGATGAAATATGTATGTTTTATGTATAAAGCCATCTAATTCTAATTCAAAACAAAAAACTCACGCTTGCAATTTCTCGATAAAAATGTTATAAGTACGAATAGCTGTTTTTACTTTCAATTCAATAGCAAGCCATTATGAAATTTTATAAATAACATAACATAATGATTATACAATAAAATACTTGTAAGTACAAACTCGTGTAAGATCAAATAAATGCGTCCAGCACCCTAATTGCGAAACACACTTTTTTCTTTTCTTTATTTTAACACCCTATCAATTACAATCTGAATCATTTTGAAGGATATTGCTAATCCATTGCTTAATAAATGTTCGATAAATTTTTGCTCAACGTAAATAGCGCAATGAATGTTGTCGAACCGTCAAAATAAAACCCATTGCTACTGTTAGAAAAATAAACTCACGCCTTCTTTCCATGAGGTTATGCAGAACGACTTACGAGTTATAGGTAATTTTGTCTATGGTTGATAAATTTTTCGCAATTACGATATTGGTCCCATGGAGGAAGTAGTTCAGTTTGATGGTCCGTACCACACGCTTAAATTTGGCTAGTCTTTGAAAGTAAACCCTGTATACTTCTTCCAAAATAACCGGTTTTCTAAATTAACATCTTCAACTGTTTACGTATACAACGATGACACATAGGTACGGTTTTTCCCGACTTTGCTCCTAGTGTAACTGACCTATCCCAACGTTCCGAACCAATCAAATCGTGCCTCCCCACTCTTGACCGGCCATTTTATTTCTGTCTGTCTAGCAATATAATTTTCCCTTTCAAATTGCTGCATGTGGCCGTTAAACCGCAAACTCGGTACTTTAACAAAAGGGCTGGAACACACAATTACAAGCAATCATTCAATTAGCCAGTACGTTAGGGCGACGTTATTATTACTGTTGTCATGGCGACCTTTTTTTTTTAATTTTACTGCACTGTGCGCACCATTTTGGTTAAATGACAATTGTTATAAATTCATATTAAGTTTTATTTAAGCTATAAATGGTGAATTGAATAATAAAAAAGAATGTGAGCTAATAAAAATACGTCTGTTCTCTAAGACTTGAACATCCGTATTAAATTATGTAACAAACAAAATACTTAATGCACACGAAATTGTATTAGTCCAAATTACTTTTATGTAAGTACTAGGTGGCCCGGCGATCTTCGTAACGCCTCAGAATAAGAACGAATGTATGAGATTTATCTTCATAATTTTTGTTTTTGTTAATTTTTCCCATGTTTTCATAGTTATTCTGCTATTCGGGGCGCAGACAAATCCAACAAATCAAAGAACATAAAAATCGGTCCAGCCGTTCTTGAGTTAAAAATGGTGTAACTAACCCGACTTTGTTTTATTTATATAGATGTAGGTTAATAGATAAACGAATATGACTAAGCAAAAAATAAACAACCACACGTCAAAATAGCGTTCCATTACTTTTGTAAATCCTGCAACAGACGTATAAAAACGACGTAATACGTTATGTGAACATTATTCCACCTCCTTACTGATAGAAAGCAACAATCCACAAAATTGGTTACTTGAAAAAGCATTCGTTTCTCAACAATTTATTTCCTGAGCTCCCGAAAAAATCCGATAAAAACAGTGCGATCGCTCCAGTTCAGCCGGCGGGCAATTACGAACTAATCGCTTTTAACAGACATGGGAATCGACGTCATCAGTCACCAACGCAGCTCTTTTTCTAACACACCTTCCCCTTTTGATTTGTTAATACCGACCAAGCTAGGAAGACCTCCAACCTTCCACCTTGTTACCTATCCTCCTGCAGCTTATAGATGTCACACGGGAGGAAGGGCGTGTCTCAGTATGCTAGCCAGACACGAATTCTCAGAGGTTTATAGTATAGTCATTGGCCGTGTTTTAACATCCCCTTTTTTCTTTGTTCAAGAAGCGTAACGCCACGCAAGTTTGTTCTCAGGCCTGCGCCTCGTTCGTGCTGATTTAGTACTAAGCCGTTGAGTCATAAGTAGCGAGTAAAATTAGTCATACGTTCTCTTTGTTGATCCCGTTCCTCTCTTGTTTTTAATGACTATGTTTACTACAAAGTGTTTTGTGATTTATGAACTAACTGCTCAACTTAGAATTTAATTCAGAATGTTTGCTCGAAGCCGGTCAATATTTTGGTGCAGTAGAATTGATAATAATGTTTCGACGAACACATGACTTGCGATAACAAAGGCATTCATTCAAATATGATCGGCGAGTTCGTTTCTAAAATTAATTTGTTTCCCTAAATAACTTTGCTTGAAAACGTGAATGAAATATTATGTTGTTCTTGAACTGTATTTTATCCAGAAACGATGCCAATTTTTTAGCCCGCCAAGTGCGTAAACACTCCGTATGCACTATTTAAATTGAACGAGACATACTCCTGCACTGACGTGATGATCATTTTATATACAAATTCCAGCCACGTACGCATTTCTTTCTAGAATCTTCCGAACAAAGATACAATCTTTTAAAGAGCGTTGACTCCGTTTGTGACCTCACGAAACAATTGTTTTGGGCCTAGCGTGACGGATTTTGGTCGAGTCATATTGTCACGTCGTCATCATATAAATCACACGCTTTTATTCAAGCAACTGAACACTTAAGAGGTTTAGTCAATGTTATCTTCAAGACAGTCTAAATGGGGCTTGGCGTAGAGAAATGTTTCTCAACTATCCAAACCACCTTCGCTGCTAACCTTGTTGATATAGCACAGACCGCTTTGCGTTTCCTTGTAAATAGTTCCGCAAACATTTTGCTGCCTTTCTTGGTATCTATCTATAAGGCATATTGTTAGTCGCAGTCGATTTGCAACCGCTCCGCACTTTGTAGTTAATTCCGTTGTTAATGGTCTATTCGAACCAACAGTTAATGTTGCTTGTGTGTGGTCGAAGTTTAGTGAAGTCATTAATAATAATGTTTTGGGACATGGATCCACTATGTGATTAATTTGAATTTTCAGTCGTAACGAAGGTTAGGTCACAAAAAAAAAATGCTCTCTATTGAAATCTACATAGTTGTACTGAAACTTGGTTCTTTTGTTAAAAGTTTTTACGTAACAAATACAATTTTAGACTGAAATTGCGCACTTAATAGGATTCTTTGTGACCCATAAGTAATGAACAAAGTTGTTATAAATTACTTAAGAAACAGCCTACATTCTCTCGCAGTTTTAAAACTAAATCGTAAAGATTCGCTTCAGTAACATGCCTATCCAAGGACATTACACTTGGTGATGATTTTTTTTTGTTTAACTAATTACATCCATTGTTTTAAAAACTAAAATGTTTTTTTTTTGTTCGCTATTATCGTAGATCTGATAGATTTACATCAAGTACCGGTCATTTCCTGCCTCAAAATTCCATTCCGCCTGACAAACCAACCGAATTATTCACAATAATGATTTCTTAAGTATACCTTACAGACTTGCTTTAAAGATTAAACAACATGGCAACGACCATTACTATTTTAAGCTATTTTACATGGTATGAGCAACGTTTTTTACTTTTTACGCTTAGAGGAACAAACGAACGCTCTTTATCTCGATGCCTATGTTTACATAAGTGCGAGCGAGAGGCAACACGTTCGCCTAGTGAAAACGCAGCGTAAGGTGAGGTACCGACTCACACGCGGAGTTGATGACCGCGAGCGAAGGCCGTGCAATCGGTCAGACAACCAAATGTCACGGTCGTACGCAGCGGGCGACAGGAAAAACTGCGTCACAGACGAAAAAACGTGACTCACAAACACGTAGTACCGGCCGAATTAGCATGTGCTGCCATCTTGTTAGCGCGCCTGTAACGACATTTTGTTTAGTCCAATCTCTTCAATTAGAAGTTTTCGCAGCTGACGGATTTAGAATACGCACCGTAACGATAACCTTGCTAAGAGAATGGCAATGACATTGGCTCGCAGTCAACGCGGAAAACGGAAGACGGCGTCGCCCAGTGGCACAAATCACACTCCCTCAGGGCATAAAATTTTAAATATTTTCAGCAACGAGTTTCAGTTGCGCCGTAATTCAACATTCTCACTTTATTCCTAGGCCGTATTGTGATATTTCGACTCGTAAACTGATATAATAATTTCGGATCGACGTTGCTTTACGACTGTCAAAATCGTATTTCTAATAATAAAATGTCTCAATTTAGAGAGGCCAATGTTTTATCGTGCATATAAAGAGGCCGTATTAAATGTTTTTTTTAATGCTTTTTTCGTGTATCGTAGTACGATGGGGTGTCTCGATTGTGTTGGAGTCTCGGGACGGAATTTTTTTTTTTTACATTGTTCACATGTTTTACGTAGAAACGTGCGCGTGTAATAATAATAATTCACGTTATCTAACCGGGAGGCGCGTCGGACGTGGACGTGAAGACGGAGCGCGACGCGACCATCGCTTTTATGCGCATATTAAATATTTTTTTCATTTTGTCCACGATGCAGGCCGTGTGGACGCACTGTGTGGCAGGATAACTTTAATATTAGGTCCTTACATATGAAATTGGCGTTTTTCGTACTGGCCACTTTAATCACGAATTTCTCCTCTTTGGTAAGGAATTCCAAATTCAAATTTGTACAGCTATTTACTCATGTATTTGTGCTTCGATGACCGTCATTCATTTGTTTTTTTTCTTCTGTTTTTTCTGTTTGCGTCACTCATTTTACAAAATGGAAAATTTAAAATATCGCATTATTTACGAGTACGAGTTCCGCCGTGGCACTAGTGCTGCGGAAACGACTCGAAGGGTGAATGATGTGTATGGCGGTCATGTTGCAAAAGAAAACACAGTTCGTTTTTGGTTCCAACGTTTTCGTTCTGGAAATTTCGACCTGCAGAACAAGCCCCGTGGACGGCCTGAGACCCAAGTTGATAATGGAGAATTGAAGGCTATTGTGGAAGCGGACCCATCGCAAACCACGTCCGAGTTAGCTGCAGGCTTCGATGTTAGTGATAAAACTGTTTTAATTCACTTGAAGCAAATTGGGAAGATTAAAAAGCTTGAAAGGTGGGTACCTCACGAATTGACTGAACAGAAACAGACGGCTACCAAATTAGAAGAGCTTGAATTGGAATGTCTTAGACATCCTCCGTACTCCCCGGACCTTGCTCCAACAGATTACCATTTTTTTCGCAATTTGGATAACTTTTTGCAAGGGAAAAAATTCAACTCCGATGGGGCAGTCCAAATCGCCTTCAAAGATTTTATTGATTCCCGTCCGACTGGTTTTTTTAGTAAAGGGATCAATGAACTACCTATAAGATGGCAAAAGTGCATTGAAAACAATGGTTCATACTTTGATTAATTAAATATATTATATTAAAAAATATTCGACTTTTTGTTCCTTCCATACAAAACGCCAATTTCATATGTAAGGACCTAATAAACAGTTTTAATGTATTCAGTATTGTCTTATTGGTGAAGTTACAGAATCAGTAGTATAGTTTACGATTGTTGTATCGAAAAGTAATTGTAAATTGTATTCATGCAGTTATTACTATGATATTATATTACCAACAATATAACAAACAACGTATCAGCTTGTACATTTGTACGTCCGTTGATAAGCACAGAACTACTGACTGCTCACCAATACATTAGTTATTCTGTGCTAACACAATGAAATATATTTTTTTCATCTAGATATTTCTACAACGTGAGGGTGGTGAGGGGTTTGTAGCTAAGTAATTTAACAGTCGCACGGGTCGATCGACCAGGTGAAGCTACGCTTGCCGCGGTGGATGGGTGACCATCTTCACATACCTTAGTGTAAAGGCTAGGCAGATGATGAGGGGAGGGGTCTTAACCCCTCCCCTTATCATCTGCCTAGCCTTTTCTCAAGTATGTTGGGGTCGGCTTTCAGTCTAACCGGATGCAGCTGAATACCAGTATTTTAAATGGAGCGACTGCCTATCTGTCCTCCACAACCCAGTTACTGGGCAGTATGATACCCCTTGGTAAGACTGCTTATCAGGCTTTCGGGCTTCTGACTACACGTAACGACTGTCAAAGATCCACGAATGACAGCCGGGACCAATGCGGCAACGGCTTAACGTGCTTTTCGAGGCACCGAGGGGTCTTGGTATGTGAACATGGTCACCCATCCACGGACCAACCGCGGCAAGCGTAGCGTAACCTGATCGATCGACCTGTGCGGCTGTTATTATTTAGCCACGGGCCTCTCCATGTATTTGCTCGTCCAAAAAAATTAATTTGACACTTGTTTTACTTTAGGACGGGCCCGTACTTTCGTTCACGGGCTTGGAGGTAGGTAGGTATTTGTGAGGTGTCGGCCGAAGTTGCAGTCGTTGTCTAGTTTAATTCTTTGTTTCGCTGCATAGAAACGACGTATTATAATAGGGAAATCCTTTTAGATCCATTTATGTTAGGTCTGCATTACCGGGTTGCCTTTTATGTAAAAAAAAAACCTAATAGCTGCATAAATTAGTGGAATGTGACTAATCGTATTTACCATTCGCACCTTCTGTTGACACAATAGGGGCATTTTATTGCATTTAATATGGAAAAAAGCCTTCGGGGAATAGTAAAAATACCTTCACACTTTCACTTTTGCAATTCTTGTAGGTGTGACCGTAAGGCCTTTTTTGCTTCAAGTTCAACATAACTTATTATCCGATACACCGATTGCTATGTAAATAATTACAAGGAACCATTACGAATCAACGCAGCTACGTGACCCTAATCGCGTGTTGCATACAATGACACAAACGTGACCTTTCGTAAGTTTTCCGTAAAAAAAAAAAAAAAAATATCTAGGTATTTCTAACGTTTTCCTCTTGCATATCCTCCTGTAGAGCTCCTATTGTTTTGTGAGCAATGTAAAAATATGTCCTATTATATAAATAAAAACCAATTGCCGCAAGTCTTTAAACAGACTCAGGACCTAGGTTGGCCGAAGCTAGGAAAACCTGTCCAGGTGGAGATTCATAGACTCCGCCTTGGAGTATAAATGTGGTGCAGTTCCACAAACGATGGGACACTTAATGTCATGTCCTGCGTGTCCTGTCAGCTGCACGTTACAGGAACTGATGGACGCTAGTGATGACGAATTCTGAGCCGAGTCCATTTAGATTGCCATCGACACGCTAACAAGAAGAATTGCCACATGTATAAAAGATCATCACTTGAGAATGGCTCGACCGATTTGGCTTTTTGTTGTGTTCCCATTGGCAAGGTTTGTATAACAGATTTTTTTTTAAATCCACCGAAAATTACGAGATTTTGAATGGTATTTTCATATGAAAACAGTACGCACAGCCTAATCCACTGGAGATAGAGAGATGAAATTCACCCGAGGGACGCCGGGCACGAACAGTTCGTTTTAAAGTTGCAGCTTACATTTCTTGTTATTAAATTGAACATGACTGTTTTTTAAAAAAACCGATGAGACTGTCAAAAACTTGTATTTCCCAGTTTGATGACGTTGCTTGCTACTATCACAGTAGGTACCTACAAGCGTTTTCTTTTTTGTAAATATTTATCATTCATGCCAGTTTGAATTCCGCGTTCTTATCGCTTGCGATTGCATATCAATTAACCAAATATTGCCACATTGATCCATACTTCGCAAACGATTATTTTTATATCTACTTTCGGAAGTGTAAACAAAGTTTACTTACGTTTGAAACTGCTAAGTCGGTCATACATTTTGAAGCCGGGTGCAGTGTTTATTATTGCATATGATACGTGTTATATGCATTTGTGCAAGCTACACGCGAATGCTGTCAAGTATCTATTATTAAAGCATTATCTATATCAGATTACCAGCTTATCATAAAGGATATTGCAATAGATTACACAATTAGAACACATTTATCTATTTGTCGTGATTCATAAAAAAAGATAGTCGGGCAGAAAAGTGACTGACGAAAAATAAATAGAGGTATTCCAAGAAAGTCGTCACTAAAGATTAGGGCGCGGTTTCTTAAATCTACCTTGTCTTAGTTTAAACTTTCAAGTATTATGGAACATTTTTCTAAAAGTTTATTTAGTTTATTTTCGTCCATAAGCTTTGTTTCTACGAAGGACTTAGTTAAATCGTGTCGTTGTTCTGTTACTTGTTAACTGTTTAATCTAGATTAATTTTATGAGAGCTAAGACTGCATATCTTAACCTAAGTAATAGATTAAACAAGAATGAGTAACGTTGTGAAAACTTGCTTCAAGTTGCGAAATAATACTTATCTTTTCAAGGACTAAAAGCGTAGGCACTGATCTGTGATACCTTTTAACATGAAGGTCATGATTACACATAAAAGCAAAAAAAAAATATGAATCACAATTTTTTTGTAGACATTGAATGTTTTGTCAATGCTTCTACCTACTTTTATTCAATTACTAGCTTCTGACCACGACTTCGTCCGCGTGAAATTTATGTTTCCCCCAATCCTCGCCGTCGCATCGCCATTTATACCTATCGCGATATCATTTCGTTTTCGCTTAGTATTTTTTCTTTTTTTTTTCTTTTTGCTCGGCCCCTGAGTCTTAGCGTGATAATAAATAGCCGTCCTCGAAAATTGGGCTATGAAATGTATAGGAATTTTTCAAATCCGACTGGTAGTTTCAGAGATTAGCGCGTTCAAACAAACAAACTCTTGAGCTTTATTATTAGTATAGATTAGGTATACAATTTATGCTAATACACGAAAAGGGAAAATTCTATGTAATCTGATAAAGGCGTCTGTAGGTCGTAGGAGAAAAAAAAATACAATTTCTGCGGATAAATTGAATGAGAGTCATGATTGCTCGCTCGGGAGTCCCTAGTACTGAACTGATCTAAGATCGAAGAATTTCGTTACTTGCTAACAAATATGTAGGTATGGTATTGCGTTGTTTTCGCAAGTAAGGAGAACACAACATGAATAACTCGTACTCTAGAACTTACCTATTTTGAGAAAAAAAATCGCTACGGAAAAAAAACTACAAGAAAAACCCGCGTTCCATTATTGGCTCGAAAACACGTGACCTTGTAATGTACTTTAGTATTATAGGTGTAATGACATGAGAATTAACAATCATACTCTCAAGACATTTTATTGCCACCTACTAGAGTTTTCCGATATATTTTAAGTCGAACTTAATCTTATTTTTATTTGTTAGTTTTGATGAATTTCAAAAACTAGTCAAAACCAACTTTGACCGATTGTGCAACAACCGGCAACACAGTATTGTCACTAAAGAAAAAACGACAAACGCCATATTTTGACACTAGCAACATTAATGCACAATTTCACGGTCGGTCATCATGTGTCAATAATTCACACTTGGAGTAAACAGGTAGATTGAAAACGGTCAATAAACTTGTACCTACGTCTTATACTATAACAAAGAGGCGCGGTTGGGGGCTACGTAGTAGGTCATTCACACCGTATGTTTAGCACGGATATTGTTTATGGAAACCCATCATAATATACGTTACGCAATGGTAGTTTTGCAAAAATTATTATTGACGAGCGTTTTTCTTGCGTCAACCGTCAACGCCGTCAGTCAAACGTCAAACAATTGTTGGACTTTGAGAGTTCGTTCCTTATTCAAATTAGCTCATTTGTTTTTTTTTGTATCGCAACTTTTTTCTGTATAATTTTCTTTTTAATTAACCCTTTCGACGCCCATCTACATAATACGCGATGTGTCCTCCAGCGCCACGCTACAAATGTATAACGTATCTATAGTAAAACGTAGGGATGGGATTAATGTCTTATCGATAAATAATATTATAAGTTGAAATTAACGTTTATTCACCAATTTACGAAGCTAAATAAAAACTGATACCGTATTTTCATATTTTGTTTCATTTCATAAAACAATCAATATGAAAACCTGGATATATTTCCCATAATAAAAGAAAAGAATTGTAAATTTATTAGACGTGTGTTCTAGAAGGCACATCCCTATTTGTCTCCAAATGTAATCCTTCTACTTCATATCAAGTCGTTGGCGCTCGAGGCACGTCAAAATCCTTTTTGATATAAGGATGTCTAGATGTCGATGTCTATGGTATTTTTCTTTTTTCTATTTACTGTGGTCGAGTTACACGTGCATAACCTCAACCGATTCATGCATAATTTATTTCGTTTACTTACAAAAAATAGAACCAAATACAATCAATAGAAGCTAGATACGTGGTTTTCTACGTGTTTTTTTTATTTATTAAAATGGAGTGTAAGTGACTGTTTTACGCAGATGTTACAGATCTTTTTTTTTTTAATGGTAGGTATAGGTGTCGCAAAATACTAGCAATGATTTTTCTTGTTTTTAGAAACTAATAGAAAACGGAAGTACATTCCTGAAACGGAAGTTGAGGACTTAACGTAATGTCAGCACGACGAACTATTTAAAAATTCTGATTATTCACAAACTTTTTCTTATGATGAATCTACTCAAAAAGAAACAAAATGTAAACATTGCACCACACTAAAATGCACAAAGTCACTATGACCTTGAAAACCGTCCGCTTATGACGTCACAGATTTACTTCTATACAAGTTCGTGGCGTTGTGCGCACTGACAATTAGCCACTTTGTAAGAATGAGTTTTTCAAACGGTGTTTCACTATCGACAATGATTAGAAAACATATTTATTCTTGATTAAGGTGAATAAAACGTAGTTTATAGTTTACAATATTTATAAAATATTATTTATTCACGTCATTTTCTTGCAATAATAGTATTTATGATCGTTTTGACGAGATGAAATATAGCGAGGTCTTCATCGTGTCCCATCACTGGCTTACTTTATATCAAGTACTTGGCGTTGGGGGCACTAAAATATTTTGTGGCGTTTTTGTTTCTATTGAATATAAAACAAACAAGAACTTATTATGTGTGAAAAAGTTAAAAATATGGCTTATAAAAGGGCAATTTTCCATAAAAACAAAATAAAAGGTCTTGTAAAAGTCGTAAATTTATTTTATACTATTATTACTTCTAATCAAGTAGTGGCGCTGAGGGCACGAAAATCTCGAACTTGTATACAAGTGATTGGCGTTCAAAAGGTTAAGGCTTTTAGTGACAGCTAAAGTAAGAAGGTTTTAATGTTATACTGCTTGTGCTAAGTGCGTAAATCTTGTTGTTTTAATAGAATATTTTTAAAGGCACTCTAAACTTACAATGTAGGTAAGTAAATAATACAATATTGAAACAGGTATCTGACCTTTTTGCTTCTTTTCCACGATGACTTGCACGATTGTTACATTTTTTTTTATAAACAGTGGCGCAATACTCAAGATTCTGGTCTGTAAATATAAATTGACAAAAGTTGTACAACTACATACCAAGACTGAACATAATATTTCTAAAACTGAAACAAAAAAAAAACTTTCGTCTATTAGATTATTCATAGACTACGGCCGGTGGTGCTGCATCGTAATTTACAAGGGTGCGAGCGGGAGAGACGTATCTTCCATCTCTTTCTCTACCTGTTCCTTTTTTATGCGGTCTACCTCTACCTGCGTAGCATAGCATCCCTGTGGCAGGGTTGAGTCATTGCCGGTCGTCCGTACAGTCAGGAACGCAAGTCTTACGAATTCATTAAACCGTTCAACAGGTTGGCTACTTATTGTAAGGCATCGATGTTTTGTCAGTGTTTAATTTCAAAGGGTTTTGGCTTTATTTCTTCGGAGCTTGAATAGAATAGGGGCTGTGAATTGGTGAAATTCGTGCTAAGTCATGTTTTCTTGCGATTAGTACTGTTGAATCGCGATAAATGTTATATGTAGGTATTAAAAGAAACCAAAAAAACAAGCTACATTTAGGTCCCCGCAGACAGACGCGACGCGACTTAAGTACTTGGAACAATTTGTATGAAGTTTTCGTATAAATTGTTCTACTCGGGTCGCGCCGCGCCTTACTGCGGGAGCCTTAAAGAAATAGACTGACGCAGTTAGTAACAGTCTTGAAAAGTAATTTAAATATAGGCAAACACCTTCACAAGACACCTTTTCATCTAGTGACCTTGATCGAAGGTCACATTGCTGCGACAATCGTGATCGGGTGTCACTAATTTGAGTTATGTCAGAGACCTCACTTCGCTGAATGTTCTTGATTCGAAATTTTTCCTCAATTCAAATTTGAATTTATTTAAGATCACGAATCGTTTGACGTCAAATCAGGGCTATTCAACCTTTCTTAGATTGTGACTGCGTGGGTCAATATTTTTTTTCTTTAGTTGAAGTGAAAGTGACAGCGGTGTAGCAATGGGTAGGGTTCTTTTTGAAGTAGGTTCCCATTAGCTTCTTACAATATTTGGGTCGAAACTTCGTACCACTTGTACCTAAAGGATTTTTAATAACCTAAAATATTTTTATTCTTCGTCTTATTTACCCTATTAACCCCTTTTGTACACATTTGGCATTAAACCTAAAAACTGACACTATTTTAATTCAAGGAAAGTCGTAGCCTAGCTGATGCTTAGAAGTCTAGGTCACTGTAGGTACCTATCCGCACTGGGCCTGCATGGTCTAGATCATGGCCCTCTTCCTATCATAGAGAGGCGGCCTGTGTCCCAGCTGTGGGAACACTCACTGCGACCTACACAAATAACACTCATTATGACTGAACTTTTCATATTTTACTTTTATTGATTTAGTTTAGTGTTTAACCTGCTTGATAAGTTCATAACAGACATTTCGCGAATATTCTACGCCATATTTTACGAAATACACTTAGCCACCACTTAGAATGCAACTAAATCCTCCTCTCACTTTACCTCACGACGGTACATTAATAAGGTAATGTTAAATGTGGGTATTTTGACCTCTCACGGCGTCTGCGCGGGTAAATTATGCGGTATTGATACGCAGAACCTTTGCTAAAAACAAAACAAAAACTATAAAAAAAGAACCCAGGTACTTGGGTTGATTGACCGAAAAAAATGTATGATACCTAAACATAACATAAAATCACGCCTGGATTTCTCCGAAGGATTTAGACAAGTACCTATAGTACCTACACCTACATTTCGCCAGTTATGCAGCACCCTAATTGCGTAACATACTATCAGTCGGAATCAGAATCACTTTGAAGCAAATTGCTTATCCATTGCTTCATAAGTTCGAAAAATTTGTTTGCTCAAAACGTAAATAACGCAATGAATGTTGTTGAACTGTCAAAATGAAACCGATTCCGATTGATAAGGTGTTACACAATTGCCCCGCCAGGTTTCCGCAGACAGGCGCGACACGACGATGCGACGTGATTTTGCTAGAATAATTTCCATAAAGTTGTCTCACTGCGGGAGCCTTAAGTCCTGTGTTATAGAGGGCGACCCTACTGCCATAACATCACGGTTCGGTCGATTAGGTAGAGGTGTACCTACATTCCACCCACATTTCGCCAGTTATACCAGGCACAAATCCAGACTCCGGACTGCTACTAAGAAATTCCTGATTGAAAAACCCAATAACACTGCTGGACCTGGGATTCGAACCAGGACCTCATGCTTAGCAGTAGCGCTTGCAACCACTAGACCAAAACGTACCGCTGTATAAACCGATTAGGTTTTAAGAACTGTTCGTGTATTAATCATCCGGGAATTTTTCCGTGATTGTATTCTTTTGTTGACTGTTTATTTTCCGTGAGGTTAAGTGGTTAACGATATGCGGCGACCTGTTACTACAGAATGGTTGATTAACGATAACCTGTGGCTACTTTCTTAGTATGCAGTAGATTAGGATCTTCGCATTTCGTGAACTCTGTTATTGACTCCTAAAGACTGCTCGAGTTCTGCTTACATAAGCGATTTAGTTTGTTTACGCCAAATTCAGAAGTTGTGTGGTGGCCCGCTGGTAACGGCCGCGACTTACGCGCAGGTCGTGGATTCAAACCCAAGCAGGCACTGCACTTTAATGTAAATTATTTCATCACCACCTCTCTCAAAATGGGTTTCCCGTTCCTCACGATGATTTCCATCGTGAGGAAAGGGAAACCGTATTTAATGACTTAGAACCAATAAAAATGCGGAGACACGTGTGTCATCTACCAACCCGCACTGGACCAAATTGGTGGATAAGATATATTTGCTCCTCGAAGAGAGGATGCCAAAGAAAAAAAATCAGCTGTTCCCTACATTTTGACGAGTTATGCGAACATAAATGTAGGGAACAGCTGATTTTTTTATTCACGATTTCAGGTTTGGTCCCATAGTAAAAGTTGTTCATAATGATGAGTACAATGACCTCTTAAGAGGAAAACGGTGATTAAAATTTCACGGTGTATATTTCCAGTATTAAGCTGACTTCTTGTTGTACGCAAAGCCTATACAAGACGAGCTCAGTTAAAACTGAAAATGTATAGCTTGATATGTCGTCGTGCGTACATCCCTAAATAACACTGCTAAAATTTACCATTAAATTAAAAAAAAAAAGTTAAACGGAATCTTTTCGGATCCATTTCACTCATTCGCTGAAAATCGCCCAAAACTAATTAAAACGAAACTTGCCAGTGAACAATCCAAATTGACTAAACGTATCAACGAGAAGCACTCGTGATAACAATGAATCTCTGCGCACCGAACCGAAATTTTATCCACAACAAAAACAGTTCGGCCATAATGAAATTAAATTGAAAATTACCCTGTATTTCGTGAAGTTATATTAACGTAATATAATATCCGGGCCAATCCGGTGTTCCGGCCAATTTATTCGCTTAGCAGGTGTCCGGGTATCGCGGTACCGTCTGCAGGGGCACTAAATCAAACAGCATGCACTTAACGGCTCTCTTGAAAAGTATTTTAAAGTTTATCTACCACAGTGTGTATAGTTTTGCAGTAATTTTGAAACTTGGGGCATAAAAGTTCAAATTTGTGGCGGGGCCTGTAAAAGGCTCTTAGAATGTGATTTAAAAAGTTCGGGAATGTAAGTTATAATAAGCATGTTGTTTAATCATAAGTTTTGGTTTTTTTTGTACTTCTCTTTCTCCATTTAACTTTACTGCAATCTGTCCTGGGTCATTCAGGAATATAAGTATACCATAAATATTACAGATGTAAATGTAGACATTTTACAAGGGGTGACCATAGAAATGTAAAAAATCTAAAAGCGATCTTTTCAAGCTATCTTTGGATTGGTTAAGGCAGAAGGAGAGACAATGCTGAAGGTAGTCTGTGGTGTACCATTTACATAAACACAATACATACGTACATGATACTTAAATTATTTTATAATACACAGCTGGTTGTAAATAAGTCTTGGGGTGCTTCTTTTATTATTGTGAAGGTAACTGGACTTGGCATAAGTTGCTTGATTTGGGTGAACTTTTAATCTGGTGGAGTTTTGGGGAAAAGATTATCAGAAAAAGCCTTTTAACGAATACTTGCTAAAACAATTACTTATATTAAAACTGCTGCACTAAATTAATGTGCAACCTTTTGCGTACACGCCATGATGACTCCAGAAAAATAAAAATAATTTATTAACAAAATGAACACATAAAAAAAGAATTAACACCAACATTAACAAAACTTTTCCTCAATGCTATTGTATATTAACTGTAATGTCTGTAATAATAAAGCTGAAAAGTTTGTTTGTTTGAACGCCCTAATCTCTGGAAAAACCAGTCGGATTTGAAAAATTCACTTTGGATTTGATAGCCCAATTTTTGAGGAAGGTTTATAGGCTATTTAACATCACGCTACGCGCTTAGGACCCGAGCAAAGAAGAAAAAAAAAAAACGAGAAATAACGTTACGCTAAAGCTAAGTAATAGCGCTGGCGGGCGATGCGATGCGACGCGATGGGCCAGGGGCTGATATTAAATTAAACGGCGGGCGCAACCGCGGGGCACAGCTGTTAACTTATAAAAAACAACAAAAATACAATAATTCCGATCAAAGGAAACTCAAACGTCGCAAGCAAACGGAAAAGGTAATAAAATGTGTGGGCGAGTAAACTTCGGCCGTTCAATTTATTTTAACTAACTGAAATAGCTGCAGTTTCCGCTGCTGAGCTTCGCCTGGGGTTAAGGGCATGGTGTCTACAACTGTGTTATTACAACTAAATTAACTGTTTTACTGATATTTGTTACATCTGTTACTGCTAGCCTGCATTCGTCCCACTGCTGGGCAGAGACCTCGCCCCATGACATTACGTCTGTTACACACCAAAATACTTAGTCTTCTTCTTTTCGAGTCGATGGCAAAAGTCAAAATATTTAATCAGACTTCACACTAATATTATAAAGGTGAAAAGTTTGTGAGTGTGTGGGGGTGTGTTTATATGTTTATTACTTCTTTACACTCAAACGGCTGGACCAGATTTGATAAAATTTTGTATGGAGGTAGCTGACACCCTGGATTAACACATAGGATACTTTTTATCCCGATATTCCCACGGGGTCGACACTTATGACGGTGAAACCGCAGTGCGCAGCTAGTTTTGTTATACGAGTTGTTCCCAGTGGCCACGCCAATCGCGGCATCAGTTGCGTTCTTTGAGTCCACAGAGTGTTAGGTGTTAGACACTTTCGACACTCCAACATGTGGGTCATGGTTTGGTTAGGAGCACCGCAATCGCTCTGGGCTGTCTCTCTCTCTCCCCATCACAAAAATATTAAGGCCATCATTTATAATAAATGTAAGCAGGTACCAACATACAACTTAAAAAAAAAACATTATCTAGCCTCATTTTGTGCTCCGCCGTGGTCGGGTAAAAATACCAGAACATTATAATGTATTAGAAAGAGTATATCAGCTAGTTTAATATTATTTTCACATCTCAGCCTTCACAAACTAATTTAATTTTATATGCACCCGCGTCTTTTACCTTCCAGAGAATGGAAAGATCCAATTACTATTATGAATGTACTGATATGTTACTGCACAAGAATATTTTATCAAATGAAAGGAACTAGAATATATGAGATTGTATATTATTTTTCCAATGATTGAAAACAAGATATTACATTTTGTTATAGAGAAGAATGTCTTGATGAAAATGCACATTCAAGCAAAGCAGCCGTTTGTCAACAATATGAAAAAGTTTTTTGAAAAATCACATTATCTTTGAGATTTTAGAACTATTTAGAAGGACAAGATTTAAAGATTTGATTCGTTTACGATTTGTGTTGTAATCTTTGTACAAATGAATTGTTATGTCGTGATTATTCAATAAATGATTATTAAGCGGTTACAAAAATTGTTTATGATATTTTTTTTTAAGTAGTATGGACAAGGCTTTTCTACACTATTAAACTGGGCAGTGGAACATTTCTCAATTCTCCATAGTCCAGTTGGTATTTGGACGATGGAAACATGTCATTTTCCCCATAGACCAATTGGTCAAATTCCAATTGGTCCATGGAGCACCGACGTTCCAGACAGAAAACAATTACATATTTGACGTCTAACGACAGGTTTGATCCACACTAGCTCAATACAGAGAGGAGTGGAAGGGAGCCCTTTGTCCTGCAGCCAATGTCAACAAAATTATTTTATTTGTTAACATTGGCCCCAAACTAGATAAGAATGCCAGCCCAATAGGGTACCAAAATCGAACGTACTCGTAGTTTAGCTACCCCTTACCTTATTTCTACCAACAATATCGCATTCTAAAACTGTTTTACATTATAACCTTTAACAACAGAGACACGGTAAGTAAAACCCCGCCAAGGAACACGTCTAAATATGGATTATGATTGGTTGCCGACACCGACCGTCGCGGGACATCGATCTTGAAAATACATTAGCAGTTTAATACGTTGTCTGCAGCGTACTCCGGTTACCTACCTGTATCTGGAGTGAAAAAAGGATGCACCGTATTTCATCGAACGGGCTTTAGAGCTTATGTTGAAAGAGATTGGATTTTTTAATGTGAAGTTCCTTTTAATTAAATGGTGATTTTAGTGGAGGAGTCTAGGAAGTATTTTTCTTGGGTCTAGATCGGTTTAAGAGATTACTTATGACGTTTTTTCTTAGAAGTGAATGAAGGTGAGTTTTATAGCTTCAGCTTTATTTACACCAAACATCTATACATATTTATAGATTACTAGCTGCGCCCCGCGGTTTCACCCGCATAAGTTTCGATCCCGTGAAAAGGCAACAGACAGACACACTTTCACATTTGTAATATTTGTATGGATTTTGACACGGTTTCCGGTTTAGACAATTAATTCCGGAAGATTTTTGTGTATAAATACATAAATATTAAACCTACACATATAATTAAGAAATTTCGACGTTTCATCCAGTCGTATAAACCGCGCGAGGCAGGGGCTGGTCGCAAATCGCTGGTTTATTCATAAGAGTAAATTATTTAGTTACAGGTTCTAGGAAATCTTGGAAAAATGATTAATTGGATGCGCCATGGTAGCACGCGAAATCAAAATTTTCTTACAATTTGCAGCACCCTAATTGCGTAACACATAGTGTGTTACGCAATTGATAGTGTATTGGTAGTGTATGATGATGATGGATCAGCAAAATCCTCCTTCCAGGATTGCCTGGAAGGAGGATTTTGCTAATCCATTGCTTCATATGTTCGAAAAATGTGTCTGCTCAACAACGTAAAAAACGCAGTAAATGTTGTTGATCTGTCTAAATGAAAGCCATTCCTACTGTTAGCGTGGTACGCAATGACCCCACAGGTCAGTGACAGGTTTTATGTTGATTAAAATATGATTCGCGACCGTGACAGATAGGGCTTTACAGAATCATAAACTTAAGAATCCGCAATACAACTTCCTTGATTTAGAATTGGCTTCAAATGTCATGATTTGATAAAATAATTATGCAATAGAGTAATATGAACTTGGAGAGTGAAAGTGCCAGCCCACTGGTCACGTGAAACTCTTCACGTGACCAGAGGGCTGACCTATTTCTTGGCCAAAGAGTTAGCATTGCCATACAACGTGGCAATTTTGCCAGCCTTTTGGGCACTGTGCCTGTTGACAGCGATGCGGACGAATTGACAACATTTCATATTTTTAACCTGCATGTATTATTACGTTATATAAAAGTAAATTCAAATCTAGGGCACCCATATTTTTTAGTTTTTCGAAATTATGTACTTTTCATTCATAATTTTAACTTTGAAATTCGGTGTATTCTAAAAAGACGTAAGTGCCAGATGACGGTAGAATGGCGATATTACCTTTGCTTTATTGTGATCCGTCAAAAAAACTGTTAGATGTCACTTGTCTCAGTCGTTGTTTTGGTTTCTTCATTGGCGTATATTTTTCATTGGGATCCATTTTGATGGCGAAATATCAATCAAAAATTGATAATATTAACAGTAAGCAGCGTGTCGAGTTGATAGAAAAAAATATTGTTGAATTCAATTCAGTTTTTTAGTTGTTTTCTAGTTACACTTCTTAGGTGACATTGACATGTCTTGTTTGATGTAATGTTTTCAATCAAAGACATTGGAATGCGCAAAGGTAACCACCTCATTCCGCCGTTTATGTGACGTCATCACATGTTTTTTGATTTTTATTTTTTTTCTCAGAAATTTAGAAATAAAAAAATAAAATAAAAATATATTTGAACTCAGGATACGAAAATAAAGAAATAGTATTTTTGTTTTAAGGTCGTGTCAGGTTTGAAATGTTGTCAATTCTTTGATGCCCTATGATAATTTTGCTTATTTTTTCATATAAATGTACATATTATTATAGTTTGTATGTTAGCTTACATTATGTAAATATTAGTAGAATTAGATATTCTGAATAACTTAGAGAGTTGTATTGATGATTTTTATGATTATAATTTTATAAACAAATATTTATTATGGCCGCCAATCATATTTAGATCAACATACAAAATGATACTGACCTGCAAATTACAAAAAAAAAAAGAAAATTTGTATTTCGCTGGCAACCCTGACGCATTACCGTTTCATTTGTCTCCGAGATTTCCTAGAACCCGAACCTAAATTGAATTTCGCGGGTTACCTTGATGCTGTCGCCTTTAAGGGAAGAGCTAAAGAAGTATATCTAAGGAGAATTTCTTTCTTCGATAAAAGAGCAACTTGTTTCAGTATCCAACGCTAACGAACGATAACTAATAAAAACGAGAACAATATTATCTTCTTTATTTACAGCAGTTTATTGAGCATTGACAAGATATAAAGGAAAATTGTTTTCGCTGAAAAAGTGAAGAGATTTCTTTTATAATATCTTTTTATTTCTTTTGTATTTTTTATTTTATAGTTATTTATTTATGAAAGCGAGGTTACTGAGTAAAGAAAATGAAGAAGTTTGGGCTTCTGTAAGACTGTTTTTAATTATTGGTTATGTTTGGAGAGATGTATGTATTATCTTTAGCCAAAGTTGTACCTAGGTATGTTTTCCATATTTTAAAGTAAACTTATATTTTCTATCTTCTTTCTACGGATTTGTAATGAATAATATATACATATTTGGATTATAATCTTGTTACGGACCCGCCACCGCCAGATGGCGCACGGTAGGACTTTCCGCGACCATGCCTGCGGAGCCAAAAACTACATACAAGTAAATGTAAAATTACGATCGAAAAATAGATTGTTTGTGTCGAGAAAAGCTTTGTTTTAGTAGGTTTTCAAATTATTAGCCTCCATTAGCCTGTTAATTATTAAATAACAAAACACCAACTTTAAGTGATAAAAATTCTTCATATCATTACCCACTCCTTGTGCAAATGAGCGGCAAATATTTCACCACAATTTTGGCTGCATAAAATTCCTACATTTTATATAAAAGCAGCCAGGTTTTAGACGGTAATATAACCCCGTTATCGTGGCTCGTAGCTTTAAATTATCACGGGCCCGAGTATTTCAGGAGTAAACTCCACTAAATTCATATAATGTATGTTAACTGAAAATTAAGGTTGTATTAAACCTGATTCTAAACAACGCGAATAATTTAGTGAGTCACCATTCACGTTTTAAAATCTGTCTTGTTTAACCCTTTGTCTTTTGTACGTGTTTTCAAACACTGCGCTTTCAATGAATTATTAATTAAAACTTTATTCAAGCGGGTTTTATTAATATTTTCTTTAAAAAAATAAACTGCACGTGTCAACTTCTGTCAAAATAAACAATCTGCGTCGAAACAATGGTAGGGGCTGCAAGGTTGTTGTTGCGGACCTGGAAAAGTTAAAGTCAACTTTAGAGATATGGCAATAAGAGCGAGAGGAAGTGAAGGGTTCAGTTGGTTTTATTGCATGAGTCTGTCGCCAGTTGAGGATTACTATTTGCTTTTATTGCAATTAGTGATGTGAAATGTAGCGTCGATAAATGCTTAATGATTCTTTTGACTCAATTTTCTGTTTGAACAGAACCGAAGCAGTTTTAAATGACTCATTAATTTTAGGGCTTTTCAGTATAGGTACCCAGTTATACTAGCTATGCTTACTTAATTCATTGCCAATCAACATCATTAAAGTTAAGATTTTTCTGTAAAGTGTATCAAGACTGAATCTGAATAAAACACACATCCCTAAAAAAATATCATAACTTTGCTAAACCGAACTATTCTCAACATCTTATTTTTAACTAAAAACCGAATTTCGTATCTATAAAACCCCCAATATTACTTACTAAAAGACCTTTATTACACCGAATCTGACTCAAAAATACTTAACACATCGAAGTAAGCAATAAAAGTATTCACGTTATAATGCCCGTCAGAAACATGCCGTGTCAGATTTCGAAAAAAAAATAAGTCTGGAGCCAGACTGAGCCGTCTGCGACGGAATATTTAAATAACGTCTGGTTCAAACAATGGCTGATGACAACCAGCCTTCTTCTTTGTTATGGTAAAATTAGGGATGGGATCGTTCGGTTATTTCGTATCGATGATTTTGACTTGTTCAGCTTTTGGTACTTTAATTAATTATTGTGCTATATTTAGTTTACTTAAAAGGGTTCGTTCATGCTTCAGTAGACAGTGTTCGATTACTGAAGGTGAAGACGTGGGTCGTAAAACTAGGATTTTACATGAAGTTTCCAATTTGTCGTGAATCTTCCACGTCCATCAAATACTAGATAAAGAATCAATAGGTACTTCCATCCATTTCAAAATGTTAAATACAAGGTTATTTAAAATTAAATTATTTAGGTGATTAAACGAGTCTAGGTACTTAATTACTATAGTTTAAAATAATTAATGGACTAAAAATGTTTTAGTGCCCTGTAACATATTAATAAACACTTAAAAGCATACTATGTTTTATTCTAAATGAACATGTTTGTGCCATTCTAATTATATTAACACCATTGTATCCCATGTTTTATGCAAATACCTAAATTATTTACATTACTTTTACTAATTCAAAATCACTTTTCCATGAACTAAGTAAGAATAGAATTTGGGAACCTAAAAAGATCGTGAAAACAAAAGTAGTGTCATTATTAATTGTGTAAAACTTTGAATTACAAATCAGTATAGTCCTCCAGACCGTATTTCGGCCATGGCGGCAAATCTCCACAGAAACTAGTCTTCGGCGCAGGAGATATTATAGTGCACAAGGGTGCGCAGACACAAGTGCACTCTCTCTTCCCTCACTCTCATACGAGTAGTCCGATGGGACGGCAATCCCACACGACCGGAGAGAGATCAGAAGCAAATGAAAAAAAAAAAAAACAACAAAACACAAATCAAGATACCAACAGCAGAAAGAAACAAATATATACCAAGTAGTACCAACCCTTTGTCGCGAATGAAAACATAATCACATACTAAGATGATCATTAAACATTATCTCTCAACATTTCCCTTAAGATGTCTCTATACCTCAACAATACTTTAGCGCTGTTCATTTATTACGTAAGAAGATCTGTGGGGGAGGGGTCCGAACAAGTCTTATTTTTTCACTAGCTGCGCCCCGCGGTTTCATCCGCATAAGTTTCGATCCCGTGGGAATATCGGGATAAAACTATTCTATGTCCTTTCCCGGGACTCAAACTATCTCTATACCAAATTTCATCTAAATCGGTTCCGTGATTTAAGCGTGAAGAGGTAACAGACAGACACACTTTCGCATTTATAATAATTATTATTAGTATGGATACGTGGAGGAGGGGTCTAGATTGTTCTTACGTAAGATTGAAAGGGGGGAGGGTTTCATCCAAGTCTTTATTTTCTAAAGACTTCTCCACTCCTAAATTATTACTTAGGTACTTACGAGTATGTTAGTATCTCAATTTCCTTCAGTTAGTACGATTCTAAAGGAATTCTTGTGAAGTAATTAATCATTTCGCTAATAATTAATATTCCAAAAGGTACACATAACGGCGTGTGAGTAACTTTAAGGCTTTGTGTATAGAAGAGAAGTCCAGAAAGCACACTTTACATTTTCCTCGAAGAAATTATTGAAAAAGTTCACTTTGACAAACAAATGACTGGAAAGGTCTGACTTTCTAAGAAGAGTAGCTTCCCAAAAGGTACCTAGGTAGGTAGTTTAGATGGAATGGAGCCCCCTAATTGCGTAAAACGGTTTCAATCACAATTCGAGAGTTTTGAAGGATATTTCTAATCCATTGCTTCATAATTTTAATAATAAATTCGTCTGCTTATCAACGTACATAACGCAATGAACATGTATGAACTGTGAAAATTAAAGCAAATGCGCAATTTCCCTGCAGATATCTACGCGTTCGCTAATCATTTAAAGTAAAGATGAAGTGTAACGAATCCACCCTCCTTTCTCGAAGGGCTCGCAATCTCAAAAACATGCAAGCGTTCACTGGCTCAAAAACTGATAGAAGTTACTAAAATATCACCGTGAATAGGTACTACGAGTACCTGCTACTGCTACTAACTGTTTCAGAATTCTCCTGTCTTATTACCGCGTTGATACGACCAGGCCTTCTGCCGATATATTTTCCGATGATAAGCTTCTTGGTCGTTATTAATTTGTGAGCTATTGTTTTATTAGAATTCCGTGTATGTCTTATGTCGAAGTTTGTCTTTAGCTCCGTTTACAGTAACAATGTTAACGATTTTCAATAATCAATACCTAACAGATGAAAATTCCACTGCCCCACGGAGTTATCAACTCCACTGCTAGACATAAACCTCACCTAAAACTCTTCAAGCCCGTCGATTGTCTTCTTTCTGGTAATTCAGGTTCTCAGAGAATAGCTTTTGAACCTGTGGCGGCATCTACAACGCCACATGTGAACTACATATCACACTGATGTCACGCTTCGCGAAAGCGTAGTTTACCGCGCAAATCAATCTTTGGCCACCAGACACAACTCCCGGACCCGGTACCGACCCGGTTGGAGAACTGTCCCCTTTCTATGGAGGATGAGTGAACTTCACACCGTGTTCCTCATACCTCTATAGACCCTTGCCGTTTTGAAACACAAAATACGCAGAACTTTTCCTAACATTCCCACCTGCATAGCAACACATTCTTTTTACGCTACTAAAGTGCTAAACTAACTATCCCTATACGTATAAATCTTTATAAAAATAAGGCAAAGGTATCTTGTGTGATAATCCTGTACCATCGTTTTATATCTATGTAAGCTACGTTGCGAGCGGTTGGTCGAATTTCTTGTACTAAAACATAAACATAGTGTGCTTAGAGTATGAGCAGAGGATTAGGGGCTATGTGGCTTTGAAAAGAGCGGGGTGCGGAACGGAAGTGAGTGGGTGACTGGCTTTAGTTGTAATGAGTCTAGAATGGGGTTTAAAGTCCAACGAGAGTTCTTATCAGTGTTGCAACTTTTCGGGAGCCAACCTACAGTTTTTGCATAAAATCTGTGTTTTATTCAGGTGTTCTGCCAAAGGGTTTTTGCTTTTCTGCATAGTCTCATGTCTATTACTACAATCACAAATAATCATCTACTATAATATTATCAAATACCCACCAGATCTTTTAGATCAGTACGTTTAGTGCTGCGGTTTTTATTGTAGAATTGTTGAGCTATTTGTTTTTTCACTAGCCTACGCTGTCCCACTCCTATGCTAAGGCCTTTGATTATATAGGTACTGCTAAGGCCTCCCTCCACTCCTTCCATCTTTCGCTGGCTTACGCGTCTATCTTCCAGTGTTGACCGAACCTATCCAGCTCGCGCCGCTATCTCCTTCGTGGTCTGTCGCGACCCCTTCTCACTGTCTATGCTATTTGGGCCCAGTTTGTCCGGCACGCGGTATGCACGTTCTAAATAATGGGGAAACCTTTTCCCCGCTTCAGCTTATGTATCTATACCGCTGTTTTGCCAGCCTCACTCAAGGCGGTAGGTACACGAAAGGACTTTGTGTTTAGGCCCTTCACTGACTTGTTAATCTTTGTGTTCACCGTTTTTGTTCCAGTGACGAAATGCGGGCCGCCCGTGTGCGGTCTGCTTTATATGCTTGCTCTGTTTTTGTCGGGATAAGATCGAGCCTTCTATACTGGGATTAAAATATAAGAAATCAGTGTTTGGAAACCTTTTAGTTTGGCTTTGAAGACGCTTGGTGATATTGTTTACAGACTTACTTATTCATTATCGGTTTGTTCTTACTAAAAGCCTGTTTTAGTTTCTGATCCCAGATCTGGTTCCAAAAGAATCATGTGACTGACAATAATACACTAATTAGGAATAAGTATTTTAAGCTAGGGCTTACTAAGATACGGTGGCCGCCTCGTAGTGTCAATCTACCGGCAAATGACGTCACTGTAACGTTATTCATGAATATAAGTTGGTATGTTTTCATACAGAGTTTTTTGACACCGTAAAGTCGTAAAGTGTCTGTACCCTGGAGCCATCATTTCAAAGACGGCCGCCGCTCTTGACGGAAACCGTAGCTTGAGAGGCTTTCATAAACTCGGGTTCATCGAATTGAGACTTCAAGAAATACACTGATAGAAAAAAGCAGTAAATAAAAACGAAAAACATTGATCTGAATTACTTTAAACAGTTCCATTTGATCCTAACGTTCAAAACAGTATTTTTTACTGATCTCAAAACAGTAAACTTTAACGTTTAACGTAGCTATATAAAAGGTAAAATTAACTGTTTAATTCATTTGGTGATATCGTTCAAACTATTGCTGTAATGGTGGTTTTCCTTTTTTTATTGTTGTTTTTTTTTTTCAGTAAATAGTATGTTCAATCATCAAAAGTTACTGTTTTGTCTTTCACCGTTTTACAAGATTATTTTCTTACTGTATAAAGTCAGTAAGTCTTAATTAATTCGATTTAATGTGATGTAGTAACAAATTTATTTTTAAGTTAAGTGTATCTCTTTCCCTACTTACGTAAGAAGATTAAAAATAATTACACGTTTTCTAATAATTCTTCTATTCTTGTTGCAGGTAATTTCCGGCTTTTCATCTATAAAAATAAATCGTATCAGCAGCACCAAGGGCTTTATACGAGGTAAATGATGTACCTATTGGTGCCCATGCCATGGTTTCCGCGTTCTCAAGGATTTTAACCACGTCCGTCGTCATCGACGTATTGAATGTCATCCGGCCATTTTTTTAAGGCGACATAAACAATCGAAAATTACCTTCGAGGCTTCGACCTATTAAGTGGCCAGTTTGTGTTGGCAGTTAAATATGTTACTGCTTGTTACGACGAAATATAATTACTTTAACCTACTAGATTCAATAGCTAGATAATTCGTTCTGAGTCTCATTATCTCGGCACTATTTTTCGGTATTTCCTTTCGTTTTTCATCTTTAGTATGTCTGGGTGTCATTATTGGCTCTTATATCCATACTAATATTATAAATGCGAAAGTGAGTCTGTCTGTTCAAAAAATTTGAAGACGGCATCTACTTACCCGCACTGGGTAGATACTACCCACTCCCTCCCGAGGAGACCTGTGGACTGTGTCCCAGCTGTGGGAACATTATAGCACACCCCGGACACTCCATACAACGCTCGCAAAATAATTACCTACTACTACTACATTAAAAAATGACGTTTGTATACGTATGAATGTGTGCGTGAGGTACTTGTGTTTGCGAGCGCTCTTTGTTAAAGAACTGCGACGGTAACCTCGAAGTGCGGGGTGAGGTGCGGGGAAGGGAGTGGCCTTTCTGTACGCAGTACTTTAAGTATTCTGTGATTATAGGCCAATTATGCTATGCTATGTGAGACCAAACCAATAAAGACAAAGGTATTGCTACTCGAAGCACTGACATGCCTACCAGCAATGTTCATTATTGCAACTTGCGCAAACTAGATGACAATCAGCTGACCTACTCCACATTTTCCTAATTGCAACATCATCATGCGAATGATCATTATTACCTTCAATTATTACATCAAGTTATCGCCATCGGGTCTTTAAACAAGTTATCTGCTATATTTTTGTTTTTCTAACCGTATTTTCTATGCTCATATAACTCGACGATATTATAAATTAACATATTATGAAAGTCTATTATCACCGGTCACTTCCAAATCCTGACTATAACCAGGATTTTTCCCACCTTGAGTCCTTCTCGATTAAACTTTCAGCCTGGCCTAGTTTTAGACTCATTTCAAAACTTATCAGAATCCCGCCTTTTGCTAAGTTTTATTCCCCGGCTCGTCTCTAGTATCTTCATCAGTCAGTTGAGTAAAAAGTGTAAGTGGTTGAACAGCTCTGCTTACACTTCTCAGAATACCGTCATTACGTGTCGTATCAACACCAGTAAAAACCAGCCTACCAACAGTATCTATAAAACCAATAGCTGACACCAGTCTACTTTCAAGCGGTCATATCGGATGACGTCACCCGCCACCATTGTGCTACGTTTCCTCCATGTCACGTGTGTGGTTGCGTAAACTTGTTATAGAAACATTGGTTACGTTTGTAATAGAGATGGCAGGTGCGTGGACGAATAGGGCAGGTTTTACTGAACTAGATTTGAGTTCTCAACATGCTCCCGCGTTGAGTTGATTGACATTAGCAAAGCGTTTGCTCCAGTGGATGGGTAAGATGGAATTCAACAAGACACTGCAATTATTGTAATTCGTGTCCCAAGTTTGTAAACGAGGTGGCAGGTACGTGGACGAATGGGTCTGGTTAAAGCCTAATATAGCCTACACAATTATAATAATAATAATAAATTTATTTGACATAAAAAGGTACACAGATACTGAGTGACACTTAATTTAAGCGTGCGAATAGCCTGGTACAAAATAAATGATCAATGACCCCCATGCTAGGCAAAGCCTGTGTTACAGGGTCATCCATTCGTCCATTCTGGATATTATAATAATTACTTACAATTACACATCCTATAAGTTCAAATCTAGTTCACTAGATTTTCAGCTTATAGGATGCGTTAGTTCAGGAGCATGTTGAGTTGATTAACATTAGGAATGCGTTTGGTGAGATGGGTAAAATGGGATTCACCAAGATATTGCAATTATGGTAAAAGTAAAGTGTTTTTTATAATGTGTCTGTCAAAACAATCTGAAAGTGAGTCAGTCTTTGGACTTAGTAAACCTTACTTTGATTGCTTGAAGTATCCTCGGTCTAAAAGATGCACCAGGTTTATTAGTTACAGCATTACAAAACGCCATTATTCTTATAGAATGTCCTGTAAGAAGAGTCGTTTTCTGCCAATCCTTCTGCTTGATATTATCTAGTATTTACAGACCCAAGAGAACTGTAGATTAAGTACCTATACGTGGCCAGTAGACTATACAGTTCCATCCAAGCATATTATATAACTTCTAGGTATTTCGAAGCCCACTGTCCCAGCAATTATGACGCTGTCCTTCAAACATCAGGACAGGAGTCTAAATTGGAGACCAAACAACATTTACATAAAATTACAGGAAACAAAATACATGTGCAAGGATTGCCTTGACAATCTACATGCAGGATATTAGATTTACGGTAAGATCTGGCTTGCTATTGGATGCTGGGGAATCAAAGGTGATTGTTGTGGATCAAATGTTTAACTATCTACGTCCTACCTGAGATATCGATGTCCAACGTAACTGTAATTGGCTTGTAGAAATCAGTTGGCTTCGTCGAATCTGTGTTTGATTAAACTGTATTGGTAAAGGCTCGGCTGATATTTAGATGCAATATTGATAGTACCTAATTGTCTCGCATGATACGTACCAACATCTATACTGGTCAAGTAGCTCCAGAATCTTTGATCTCTGCTTCTTTAGGTCTACAGATAATGTAGACCAATATGGGTAAATACAATCTATGTCATATTTCAAATAAGATTCGTATCATATACTCGTAGATATTGAAAGACTAATAGATACTTTTTAGGGTAGGGAGGTGAAATTATCCTAACAAGTCAAAGGTTGGTAATACCAACAGTTATCATAGATGTATAAATACTGTCCGAAGACACACGTAACATTTGTTATATTTCTCATACTTATACCTACCAGTTTCTCCATAACGATTATAATGCAGTTATCAATGGAAACTCGATAGCCCTGACTCATTTAGCCTGAACATGTTTTAGTTCCGGTTGCTATTATAGTCATGTGTTTATTCTTCATACGACATGTCGGAAATAATTGTGACCTATGAATAACTCCGATGTAAGTAGGTTTTCACTGTATGTGAAGAAGTGGGTTTTGGTGCTAAGATGTAATAATTATCTGCACAGAATATAGACACACCAAGATAACGCAAGAGCAACTACTTCGCGTGCCCAGCTTACGTACAAAAATCGTAAGCCGCCACTTTCGGGCTCAGTCCTGTGTACTGCTGGCTA
Source organism: Amphipoea oculea (assembly GCA_945859645.1). Classification (NCBI taxonomy): domain Eukaryota; kingdom Metazoa; phylum Arthropoda; class Insecta; order Lepidoptera; family Noctuidae; genus Amphipoea; species Amphipoea oculea. The sequence continues at coordinate 15,744,882 of OX243865.1, read as the reverse complement.
GGTGAGCGTGAGCACTGGTGCTATGCCCCGGGGGTGGAGCGAGACGGGTGCCCCACACGGCTTTGAATCGATTTCATTTTCCCATCACTAAATAGTGCTTGTGACGTCAAAATAGGTAGTCAAAAAATGGCACGCTTGGTTTTTATACAGATCGTGATACTTGCGTTATCTAGGTGTATCTACAGGGTGTTACGGAAAGGGTATATCAATACAAACGGGTTGAAGAGTGTATCTGGTCTAGAATCTCGGTACAAAATTTCAGCTCAAAAGCAGTAACTTTGAAAATGCTTAATATTTTTTTATTTGGATAGTTTATTAAATTGAAATCATAACAAACGTGTCACCGCACTACGAGGGTCATTATCCATTATTTGTAGTGTGTCTGTGCGCCTAGTACACGCACATCACGTCGCCGCGCGCCAGTGCAGCGCCGTGATGTCGAAATAAAAAAATATTAAGCATTTTCAAAGTTAATAATATATTTTTTTTTTATTTTGGTCCTTTTACAAAGTAATACATTTATAAACTTAAAAATACTTAGTGGTACCAAGTTCTTAACAGATGGTCTTAAATTCTTATATAAAAGCTAGTTTAATTTACATGTTTTTTAATTACCTATGAAAAGTGCGCTGGTACTGACATAATAACTTGTGGCGACCTGCCTGAGCTAGGTTAATAAAAACCTGTGTTTCAGGCCATCCCCATACTAAGCGATTAGCTGATAATTTGTCCATGGTTAGTTAATTTTTTTTTTAATGCTTTTGAGCTTAAATTTTGTACAGAGATTCTAGACCAGATACACTCTTCAACCCGTTTGTATTGATATACCCTTTCCGTAACACCCTGTATATCTGTGATTATCTCTATTAAAAATAGTCTTATCATTGTTACCGTCATCATCATCATTTCTACCCGGAATCACACACTGCTGGGTACAAATCCTCTTTCTGACATACTCCCCGGTTCCGTGCGTCCCTCATACATACCGTTATCGTCATGGGTCTGCCCATTTACGTAGGTGTGCCACCGGGCTTCCCAAATTCCCAAGGAACGATTTTTGTTAGAATTTATGTGATCATATTAGATTTTTCTATTGTCTAATAGGATTTCTTCGTTGTCCATCTTTTGACGTTATCCTTTTCCAACCACGTTAAGAGAAGGGGGTGGTATTCACTCCCAATGAACGATTTTTGTTAGAATTTCTGTGATCATATTAGATTTTTTTTTGTTTATTTATAGGAGAACCAACAACTATAACAGAAGCATAACAATATTATATCAAACTAATATTATAAAGGCGAAAGTTTGTGATTGTGTGTGTGTGTTTATATGTTTGTTACTTCTTCACGCTCAAGCGGCTGGACCAATTTTGATAAAATTTTGTATGGAGGTAGCTGACACCCTGGATTAACATATAGGCTACTTTTTATCCCGATATTCCCACGGGATCGACATTTACGCGGGTGAAACCGCGGGGCGCAGCTAGTAAGACATAAAGCCAATTACAGGTTCTTGTCTAATAGGATGTCTTCGTTGTCCATCTTTTGACGTTATCCTTTTCCAACAACACGTTAAGAGAAGGGGTGGTATTCTTTGCCAGAAACCGCAAGATCTTCTTTCCTTCTTCCGAGCCTTCTTCCCTTTGTACAGACGCCAGCACATAAGGCTACCCGAAACTGTCAGTTTCCCAATCAACCTTGAACCTTAAGCTGTAGCAATAAAGTTGAAAATCTATTAAAGTTTGACAGATTGTAGTAGCTTGATGTGTTGGCGTCTGTACACGACACGGTTTCTTTACGGTACGGCCTAAAAACCGCACCGTAGAAAAAACGTGTCCGTCAACAAGCTTCCATATGCTGGGGCCAGACTATCGCGATAACGCGAAGATTTGCGCGATAAGTTGATGCTCATTGGCTGGACCTACGATGTCAGCCAATAAGAAACAACTTATCGCGATTTAGCCGTATAGTGTGGTCCCGGCAATAGTGATCCATGCAACACTGACGACCGTGCTTACATACGGCGAATAAACTGCAGTTTTTCACGACAAGAAAAACGTGTATGTACAAAGGTCCTTATGATGTTAATGTAGAAAAACAGCACTCCTCTATAGGTATTCAGCAGTCAATAATCGATGTTAGTAGTAAATGCTTCGAAGTGATTTTTCTTGTACCGGATACAAACGCGGACAACATAATGTTATTGTTGTTCTATTAAAGAAATATATTACTCTATTAGTTCTACGAAATGAACGGGATGTTAGGTATAGTACGGTCTACTGGTAAATAGGCGAGTAGAATGTCGTGATTTAAGCCTTCCGCAGACAGGGGCGACGCGAGTGCGACACAGTTATGGTAAAAGTTTCCATGCAGTTTTCATAGAAATTGTTCTAATAGAATCGCGTCGCTCTGTCGCGTCGCACTTGTCTTCGGGAGCCTTCATGCGCCAGAGGCTTATGAATTACCGTCTGTTTTTAGGGCTCCGCACCCAAAGTGTACCAACGGGACCCTATTAATAAGGCTAACTTGGGCAGTGGTTTCGGGTAGTCAGAAGCCCAAAAGTCTGACAACCAGTCTTACCAAGGGGCATCGTGGGTTGTGGAGGCCAGACAGGTAGTTGCTCCAAGTAAAATACTGGTATTCAGCTGCTGCATTCGGTTAGACTGGAAGTAGGGGTCGCCCAACACAGTTGGGAAAAGGCAAGGCAGAAGCGTTTCATATTATATGTCGTAGTAACACTTAATCTGCTATAGGTGCTAACAGCTGTGCGTAGTCTATTGAAAGTTGTAGTAGGCTAATCATGGCTAAATAATAACAGCCGCACAGCAGCCTAATTGCGGAACGCCAAATCGTCAAATGATTCTGATCAGTTGGCTTCATTTTTATCACAATTGGCTTCATTTTACGATTTTCGAATTGCGAAACTCTAGTTTATTATGAAACCAATTATGAACGTTAAGGCCCTGCGCAGAAACTAGAGTTTCGCAATTCGAAAATCGTAAAATGAAGCCAATTGTGATAGAAATGAAGCCAACTGATCAGAATCATTTGACGATTTGGCGTTCCGCAATTAGGCTGCCGATCAGGTTAAGCTACACTTGCCGCGGTTGGTCTGTGGTTGGGTGACCATCTTTGCATACCGAGACCGCTCCGTGCCTCGGAAAGCACGCTAAGCCGTTGGTCCCGGCTGTCATTCGTGGATCTTTAACAGTCGTTACGGGTAGTCAGAAGCCCGAAAATCTGACAACCAGTCTTACCAAGGGGTATCGTATTATCCAGTAACTGGGTTATGGAGGTCTGATAGGCAGTCGCTCCATGTAAAAATACTGACATTCAGCTGCATCTGGTTAGACTGGAAGCCGACCTCAACAGGAAAAGGCTAGACAGATGATGAGTAGGCTACTAAATAATCTAGATATCTTATTGATGAGCATTGACTCTAAGAACGTTGTAATGTACTAAGGTTTCATGCTAAAACAATCAATATTCTTAGAATTTTTTTTTTTAGGTATATGCAATTATGCACATTATGATTAGTTTTAAATCTTGAATGACTGTATCATCCTTGGTATCACACTTAGCGAATAATATTATGTTTGTTCTCATTTTATGTAGCAATCTTTTGTCTGTCTGTCATTTCCATTACACATATTACATTCTATAATTGATAAACAGCATAGATTCCTGAAGCTGCACATAAGTAAATGCAGATGTTATTTTAGAAGTTCTGTTTGAACAATCTTAAATTAAATAACCAACCAATTTAATACATCACATATTTGAACTAAATTAACAAATAATCTTATTGTTCAAATCAAAGAATCTTGTAATTTAATTTAATTATACAATTTAATTACCAATTTAATTATAACATATCCAGTGTTACGAATCAATTCGTGAAATAAATAACATATAATGTTATTTAACAAATTAGACTTGCGTGTATATCAACTGAAACTTACAAAATGTACGCTGACTTATTACGAATTTCTTTGAATAAGTATCAAATTATTACAGCGATAAGGCACTGTCTGTAATATTAAGACACGTGAATCGTGTGTCGCCAGACGAATCCAATTTCATATAGGAATATCGTAGTACTCTCACTACGTAAAACCAGGCAATTCTCACCTTTAATCAAAAGCTGTTAAGCTCAAAATAGCGTGAAACAAAACGTAGTATATGCAAGTTTATGACACAAAAACGCGTGCTCTGCAATAAATATTGAAATTTCATATCAATGTACATTGCATTATTAATTTACGTTAGTAATATAGTTACTGTTATTAAAACAGCGCTGGATAACGCAACAGTGTTTGTTATGATGTTAGGTTTTGCATCGATCAGCTGTCTTTGTTCACCCTGTGTATGGAACTGTTACATAAGTTCTTGAATCATTGGGTAAAATGAGGATCCAATGTATTGTAATTCCAAGGTACTTGACAATCAACTCAATCATCTGCAGTCGACTTCTGCATAGTTATTCACAACCATCCAACAGGGTATCGTATCGAAAATGGCACATTTAGATAACCAGATTTGCCTTGCCCCCGACGGTAAACTACTGTTGTGGCAGCAAAGAATAGCGGTCGTCTATTTGATTTTAACTAAATATATTTTCGGGTTTTGGACTTTTAACCAGCGTTTAGAGGACTCCTATGATAACATTGTTTGATGTTCGATTCGGTATGGAGCCGTATCGAATGGTTGTGAGTAGCTATGCTGACCTCTTCTGTGCTTAAAGTTCACGTTTTTGGTTGAGCTGTTCTCAAAGCCCAAAAATAACAAATTAAAGCAATAGAAAAGGGCAACCCTTCTGTGTATATTACTGAAACAGGAGCATTCATCTAGAAATATACGCTTATGATTCATATGAAGGATTCATAACATTCCTGCCCACTCCACGTTGAACATAGCGCGAAGATGTGTATCTAACTAATACCCCATAGAATGCGACCGCCCACGTGCGTTCAACCGTATTTTTTATATCCCGAACGCATCCTTTCTTCACTCGCCATATTGAAATTCCTTCCTCTCACTTCCCCAAATAAATATAAACCTTATCACAATTGAACAAAGACGAATTTTCAATGTGATAATCAAATTGAGAACTATAAAATGAACTTTACGAGGCTCGGAATAAAGGCCTTTTTGTACTTTCGTTTGTCAAAAAACCTATTGAATTGAACCTGATTTGGGGTCTGCGATGATTTGACGTGATACCTTTTATTTTTTTAACCTGTCACAGGAATACCGCGGGTTATTAATCACGCAAGAGGCAGAAATTGTGTTGATTGTCTTCGTTTCGTATAAAATATAAGGTTTTAACATAATTTCTCAAGCGGTCGATCTTCCAAATTATAGGAATGACATCGCATTTTGAATTGAGGATTGAGAGCGAGGATCAAACTATTCACACAATGCGAGATATTGGAATTATGGTCTGTCATTTTGACAATGCGATGATGAAACTAAGCTTTTCTTGAATATTTTAGTAATGTATATGAAATACCTACTCAAAAGAAAAATGTATTACTACCTAAAGAAGAGTCGAAAGGAAAAAAATAACTTATTTTCCTGTAACGGGTTCCTTATAAATCGCAATAATTTTTCCGCGTTCCAAAATATGTATATCATAAACATAAACTGTCAATAGCAGAGTAATTTGAATTTTGTAAAACGGCCATTGTGAAGAAAAGGAAAACAATTTTCTCCGAAGTATAAAAATGTGGATATTTACTTTTAAATGCAGAGTTCCAATCGTTGTATATTAAATGGTTATTATTTTCAAATTGGGCCGCTCTGCTATTTATTATTAAAACCCTCTGGGATTTAGGATTTGCGGTTCCTGTGGTGCGGCTCAAGAATTTATAAAATGATTTTAAATACCTTCTTAAATAATCCAGTGGTTTCTTTGAAGATTAGCCTGATAGATTCGAGCAAAGAGGATCTCAAATTCTCAAGTAAAATTACCTAAGAATGTTGGTGCAAACGAGAAAACGGGTGGGTTGTTTATTGGTCTTTTAATTATCTGGATAACGTACATATATCTACTAATCAGCTTATAATGTTCCCACTGCCGGGACACTCGCCTAATCTCGGTGAGAGGGTGTGGCTGTAATCATGCGGACCCACTGCGGGTTGGTAGATGTCGCATGTGTGCGAATTTTTGGTTCTAGGACATGTCGGTTCCCTTGCGATGTTTTTGTTCACCGTTTTGAGAGCAGTGGTGATGCATATAATTTACACAAAGTAAAGCCGTTACCTAATATTTCATCATAATTACAATTTTTCGCCGCTGTGGCATCTAATTTGTTCGCAGTGACTCCTTGGTGTAGGTACGACCATAAAAGTCGAGGTCACACGAAATGAGTTAAACCTACGAATTATAAGCCAGAAATAATAAAATTATAATTCTTTTTCTGATTATGTGGGCTTAGGGAGTCATTTTGCCACCAGCAATTTGTTCGTAGGGTTTATGTGCAATCATGCTGTCTAGCTTTTAATTTATATTTTACTAGCTTTTGCCTGCGGCTTCGCTCGCGTGGATGTCGGTAAATATCCCACGGGAACGTACTTCCGGGTCTACCGGGATTTGTACCGGGGTTTTCATAACTCTCTCTTTAGCTACCGGGACAAAGTAGCTTATTTTACTCCTTATAACATCAGCCAGTGAAAGTCCCGTCAAAATCGGTCTAGCCGCTTCGGAGATTAGCCGGAACAAACAGACAGCAATTATTTTTTTGCTATACTTTCATATGCATTTAGTAAAAAGCTGTTATTTTGACATTAAAAACAGATGAGAACAAAACAGAGAGAGAAACGGACTTCAATTTTATTTATTTGCACGTCATTTAGTAAAAAGCTGTTATTTTGACATTAAAAACAGATGAGAACAAAACAGAGAGAGAAACGGACTTCAATTTTATTTATTTGCACGTATAGAAAAAGAAGAAAGCCATTTGACTGGGATGAATCACGAGACGCATAGAGGCTACGTCTCTTGTTTCTTAAGAGTTTTCTCTTTGTCATCTTCAATGACTCGTTTCAAAATCTCTTCCTCGTTTGTCACACAGAATAATTTTAAGCTTGTAAACAATTCTGTGTAACAAAATAAAATTTTGCACATTTGACTAACACATTACGCTCCAAAAATGTCCATTTAGCCCCGTTTAGGACATGACCAAGCCCCGTGTTTCCGTCCTAACTACACATAAATTTCCAGAAAACCATTGTACCAAATAACCATTTCCGTCCATTGAATCATCCTGTTGTGTGTGTGTAAATGCATGATTTTGATGTTTTTTTTCGATTTCATTGAGAGATCTCACTCGCCTTGCATATTAAACAAACTTCCCGACATTTGTGATCATGTTTTCGGTTGACAATTTCGGTGCTTCAATTTCCAATGCGCGCCAACTTTTGGTTTATTCAAAAGACTTCGCATCCCATGCAGCAGTGCACGCTATACATGGCTATATTTCAGTTTCTGGTGGAGGCGACGCCCAGACACCGTAACGAACGCAGATGACTCATTTGTGTATGTAAATTAATTATGTTAAAATTCAAAACCCTAGGCTTAACTTTGAGTTTTTGAAATTCAAATTTGTAGCTCTCGGGCCCTTAAACGACGTCGGATAGGGAATGCTTAATTGTTTTTTGGGAGGGGTTTGAATTAAAAAGGCTCTTTACATACATATTTCGGGGATTATGTTGTTAAAACATCGTTGGAAATAAAAAAGAAATTACGTGAAAATTACGTCCTACGCAAAATACGCGCATTGACGTGGAGTTGCGGACACCAGCCCTTATTACCTACCTATTACCTACGTGAAAATTATATCTAAAGTATCTTGTACAAATTCAGTGATGGAAGATCTCGCAAAAATAACTTTTGTAATAAATGAATCCTTCAAAACAATACGGACAAAAGGGATGAAGAAAACAGGCTTGTTGGGTCTGCAGAGCGAAGAAAACACAGGAAAATCCGTAAAGAATTTATTAGGATGGTATCTAAGAACAATGTGGAAAAATTTTATATCGTACAAAAACTATAAGTATGTCAAGTTTTATGTAGACTGTTTTCAATCTAGCCAATACATACATGGAGGTGATATACCTTCAACAAGGCCCCATATTCTTAGAGCAAATTGGGATAACAAACCATGCCTGAATGAATCACAAACCGTACACACATTGGAATTGGATTCTAAAGTCACGGTCGGTATACAAAAGTTAGGTACAAAAAGCACGATATTTTTATGCCATCGGCTACATATTTGAAATGGAGTCTGTTTGCTGCACCAAAGACTGCATACTTCTGCAAATTTCACCTGATCGAGCACCTCAAAGAAAAATGAAAACATGTTTCCAAATTACTTAGTCTTTAAAGTTCATATGCATGTGACATCAAAGGAAGAAAAATCTTTCAAACGTTTTGAAATCAGTTGAGAAAATGTCATCCAGCAAATAAATATAGAATTTACTTCATATTTCTCTTGTTTCGAGAATTCTTCGAATGCATCGTATGCTTCCGCTTCGAAGAAAAGATCTTATAGTCTTACCATGTGACGTCAGAGGACAGAAATGAAGCCACTGCTATTGGAAGTAGCATAAAATGTTTATGATTTGTGTCAAATTCAAAATCCATTGACATGAAACTCGAATTGTTTGGATGCCACTCGAATATATATCTATGATCTCAGAGAGCAAACTTCTTGAGCATACTTTCACACTCAACCTGGATGCAGAAGGAACTTGAAGTAAGAAAAGAAAGAAAAAACGCTAAAAGGGTTCATTAATACCGGACTGATGCTGTCTGACGCTGAATTTCTAATGAACCTTTAGAGACAAGTGACGGGGAGTACAAACAGTTTCAACATACCTAATACAATTTTTTTATACTTGTCATATTCGGAACATTATGTAGATCACGATTGATTCGAATTAGGCTTTACTGCAAAATGATGTGAAAATCTATCTGCAATCAACTAATAATTATCCTCAAGGACTACAATGACCCTGAATTTAATGTCTGTAATTTGTATGGTGTACATAATAAAGAGTATTCTATTCTATGACCATAATCCACCGATGTTGTGGCAATCAAAGTTTCCTTGAAACTACGGCGGTAGCGCAAAGATTTCTAGATACAATTATCAGATATTCTACACACCACACAGATGGTATTAAAATTCCACATGAAAATTTAATTGAACATATAATTGTACGTAATCGGCGGACTATTAATCTGATCCAGTCCAAGGTTCGAGTGGCGGTCGTGAACCTTTTATAATTAAAAATACTAGTTTCATTGCAGTATTGCAGTAAACAACGAAGACGATGACGTATTACCAAGAGAAAATACAGCCTTTTAGATAATGAACTTAATTTTTTAAGCCTTCTTATTCCCAGATTCTGAATGTCTAGGTTAATCAGATGACAAATCTTGTTTTACTAAGCTGAGCTGTGATAGGCCAAAAGTAGCAACTACCAGTCGTGAACACTGATATAAGATTCAGTACTCTATTAAATAAAATTGGCTTTCAGAAAAGAGGAGATACGGCGAATATTTTCCAAGTTATGAAGGTAGACATGGATTAAGATAGAGACATAATTTCAATACCCTTGATCGAACTTTTAGACAAAAGATCACATAAAACAAAAGACGACGATATGTGTAAAGAATAGAGGTTCAAAAGAACTTACTGCTTTTATTTGAACATACTTCAAAATTACACAGTTGATTTGAAACCCAACGTCCCTCCAACGTATACATCCGTCCTAAAGTACACAATTCCGAACTATATTTACCTAATCCTCAAATTACAAACCAAACGTCTTGTACCCGTAAAGCTGTGTTAAACTACCCTCAAAAATACCTCGTTTCCTTCATTATAAATCTCGGCACGACACCTTTAGGTTAATTTCCTCGCGCCATAAATCCGCTGGTGACGGTCTTACAGTGAAGGGTGGCACTTACGTAGTAGCAGATGCTAGGTTAACTTAACTGTGTATTGTGAAGTGAGGACTAAGATGTAAAGGATCTTGATTTTGTAGAAGAAACAGCTGTTAAAGACAGGCTTTAAAATATGAACGTTATCATTGATGTTGAACAATAAGACCTAGACAATGTGATCTTTGTTGGCCACAAGGGAATGACAATGTTGACTTATCTAGTTTATCAAGTTCAATTGATTCAACGCAGTGACATTGAATCGAATCAAAATTACTTTCTAGACGGCTAAGAAGTTCAATGGCCAATTAATGAATTTGTCTGTCTGCTAGTGGTCGCGCTACTGCTGAGCAAGAGGTTTGATTCACCTGGCGAGTAAAGTGATATCGGGTTATGCTATCAGGCATTTTTCAGTAGCAGCCCGGAGTCTGGATTTTTTCCCGGTTGATGGCAATTTAGGCTCGCCCCCTATTACCGACATAAACATAACTGGCGAATTGTGGGTCAACTCTGGGATGGGTTGGACTTCGGGATTACATACGTGATGTTATGTGAATATCGGAAAAAATATTGAAAATGTAACAACTCAACCGATGATTGTTAGGCGACATCAAAATTACCATTAGTTGCAAGTTGGACTCCCGGTAGTGATCTATCAGAAACTGCATCTCATTCCAGCTAATATCAGCTTAGCTTCAATACGTTAGTACTTTATTAAAATACTAGCAGCGCTCCGCGGTTTCACCCGCGTAAGTTTCGATCCCGTGGGAATATCGGGATAAAAACTATCCTATGTCCTTTCCCGGGACTCAAACTATATGTATACCAAATTTCACCTAAATCCGTCCAGTGGTTTAGGCGTGAAAAGGTAACATACAGACAGACAGACGGATTTCGTCGGGATATAAAAGTAGATACTCTCAGTATCGGGATAAGTAGGTCTTCAGCGAGAACAGTCGTACTGCATGTAGCGAAATTACTGGTGCGTATTTTCCTGCTCAGTAGATTGAATATATGTTTATGTTGTACAGTTTATGATATGGGAGTTGTATGTACACTGTACAGGCTAGTGACCCTCGGTCTTTGATGGGTTAAATTATGGCGTGGTTTCTTGTTTCAAAGTTGGTGATGATTACGTGTCCTTGTTCTTACGATACGTTATTAGGTATACTGAGTTTCTTAGGGCGAATTTCACCAAACTTTTATACCTAGAATAAGTCTTATCCTGAAAATAAATATTAAATTTTTGACAGTTTTTGCATACTGGAACTGTCAGGCGTTAATTTTATCTTGGTGACTTTGGTGAAATTAGCCCTTGACAGTTTTTGTCTAAGATTTTTTGGGGTTTCTAATTTGAATTATCAAGCTCAGCAGAGTCATTCCCGAAAAGGAAAAAAAGAACTGGCAATTCGAAACTGAATATAAAAAAATATATATTGACAGCCAAATAATCAAAGGGACTTTCACAACGGATGCCATGCTGAATGATTAGATTATTTAAATTTTATCTGTCTTTCAATTCCTATAATTTCCATGCAAAACTTCGCTTGTTTAAAAATAAAATTATGGTAATTCACCTTAATCTGGTTTTTTAAAAGAGATGCAACATCACGTTGATTTATGTCGTGAATAATTAACTCAAGCCCAAATTAGGATTGTTGTTTGTAGAAACTAGAAACATTTTAAAATAAAAATCAGCCTTATTTACAAAAAACGAAAAAGAAACTTATTGTCTGCTGAATACATTTTTACTTTGCAAAACTTAAATGTAAATCAAGGACAAAAACGGACTGAAAAGGTCTCCGAAAAATTATTATTTAAATAATATTTCTGTACACATTTTTATTTAAATACTCGCTAAGTATCACAGACTCGCCGTAAAAAGCACTCTTGATGAAACGCTTAATTAACCTTACTCTATTTTAAATGAGGCTTCAAAAGAAAAATGGCGGAAGGCCGTCACAGCCAGCCTTCCTTTTTCTATGTGAGAACCCATCTTACTTTTCCGTTACCATTAATTCAATTTTTCATTCCCTGCTAATGATGGACCTTTTTTACATTCTTTTAAGTCCAAGTAATCTTGTTCCCATAAATCGAGTCGAGAGTGACGTCACGAGTACAGGCTGCGCGTGAGTCCAGGTACTTGCGTTATTCTCGTCGATGGTCAGTGACCACAAGGGACCTTTGCTTGGGGTGACTGTTCCGCCAACATCCTTAGACCCCTCATTCTAACTTAAATTTACGGCACCGAGGCTCGGCTTACACAAGTCATGGATATCACTCAGCCAGTCTACAACGACCTCCCTCGGCCCTTAGTTCTCTTAATGATTTGTGACATTTACGCGAAAATTTACATTAAAACGAAACATGTTATTCAGAATATGTCAAGTATATTTGTCTTTAATGCATCGTTCATTCTATATTTCCCGACATTTACTTTCTGCTTTTATTTTAAAACGTGAAATAAAGGAAGTTGGCTGGTTCGCCGAGGTCAAGTTACAGTGGTCTCGTGTGTGCATGAATGTTACTGGTTTCTTTTTCAACCATATGTTTTCTGGTCGTTTTGTTGGCCTTGAAAGAATGTCTGGTTAGTGCACCACGGGTTGATGTCTCTTTATTAATAGCTGTAAGTTTTTCTCGGCCTGGAATAATGGCTACTTTGTGCTCATACACTAGTATTTTGTGTCGGCGTAACATATTAAATTCTAAATTATCTGAAACAAGTTTCAAGGCAATAACTAATTATAGACAAGAATACTTATTGGGTTTTTGTAAATAATAAATATAAATGTAATTCTTGTTAAGACTCGTTAATTGTTAAACAACCCGGAGTTAAAATAATTTAGCCGTCCAATTCAGACGAGATTGTTCCCCCAATTTTGCGTTTAATCCTGTTTAAAGTTCCAAGTTAGGTTACTTGAGTAGGACAGAATTTATCCTGTCCGACTCGGGCTTTCAATTCAACTGCTAATTAATTTCACTGCTTCACGATAAATGTATATGAAAAATATCTTTGTCGACACTTGTGGCTTTACGAGATAAAATTCATGGCTTTTGTGGTCGCTCCAAAATTATGAATAAACGTACAAAACCTTACATCACTTCTAAACTCATAGTCGCAATCGTAACCACAGAAATTCCTAAAGAAATCGAAATGCTCTTAAATCATAGCTCAATAAACCAGATAACACATCCAAAAACGTTAATAAGACAAAACTAGATCTTGTTGCTTTCACAATAAGGTCGGAGAAGTGGGAAAGTATCTGTAGAGATAAGTTTGTCGGGATGTGGGACCAGAAAAGTGGTCAAAAGTCGTCGGACTGGTCTCGGTCGGCCCCGACCTGTTCTGTCCCGTTCGTTTTGTCTTATTTTTGTTTTGCACGAAGCACTGACCACCACAACAAAGGTCCGTGGGCTGGACTTGTTTTTTTTTTTCCACCTAAGGAGCAATGCCTTCGGAGATGTTCTGTGCTGCCTCTGTAAGCGTTTTAACATTTTGAGATGCGTTCAGTTGTTGAACATGTCACGTTTTCTGGAATTTCGCTCCGGAATGTTTACTTAAATAGATGGGAGCTTCGCTTATTGGGTGTTAATTTAAGTTAGAGATAAAATTCCTTGGGTTTTATTCTTTTTGCGTCATTAGTCTTACGGTTTTGGGGCTTATTACTAGTCCTTTCAGTAGATCTGTGTTCTACACACAGACCTACTAAAAGGCCGGTTATTATTATAAATGCTAAGTGCTAACAACACAGCTTAACAAAGCAGCTTAGCCACACCACAGATTAAATCAAAAATGTTCGGCCAACTCGCAAAACTTTCCTCTTGGGACCAAAAAATATTTACAAACGTCTGGCGCCCGAAGTCACCAGTCCGAGACTCCGACTCTAAAAACAATACATCTATGCTATCAAGTGATTTGGGTCTGCCCTCTATATCCTAAGGGACAGACGACGTTTTGACCGCTGTCAATGTCACGAACAGACCAAGGATTCGGATCCCTTACAGGAAATTTAAATACTGGTAGTCAAATTAAAGGGTTAAGGAAGAATCGGGTCGGTGTTTCGTCGGAATCGAATTTTACTGGCGAGTTTAAAAATCGCATTCTGACTTTTGTAATTTTCAAGCCGTGGAGATTATCTTTCTTACTTTATTTAACTCCTTTCAGGCGTTATTAAAAATTCAATTACCACGAACATTCATTGATCTTACTGTAAAAGGAAAACACATGTAATAATCACAGTACCACATGCGAAAGGCCCAGTTCTAACGATGTAAACATACCCATCCCCTAAACAAAAAAAAGCACTTCAAAACACCAATAGTAACACAAACGGGCCGCGTAGTTATTTATTTATCTATTTATAGGCCGGGCCAAGTGTTCGCTTCATTACTTGTGAACATATTGCCGTGTTTACTCTGTGTATTTCTGGAGCTAGCCGTGTGTTCCGCCACGTGTGGCCATGTAGTGGCGTTGCTGGCTGTATAACGAGAACCGAGATGTCTTGGCCCTTTGATTTTTGTGAAAAAGTTGAGCTTCGTTAGTTCGATTTTCAACTGCGTTCTTTTTTTTTTTGCATGCGGATGCTTGAACTACGAACTGCAGTATTTGAATTGTATTGGTATATTTTTGGTCTTGATTTCTTTTCAGCCGATTCTGTACCTAGTACTGTATGGATTTATATCAAGCTAAAATAAGATATAGTAATTTATTTCCAACTAACTGACCCGGCGGACTTACGAAATGTAGGAGAAAATGCTTCATTATATTTTTTTTCCTGAATATTTCCCATGTTTTAATAGTTATTCTGCTATTCGGGGCGTAGACACATCCAACAAATCAAAGATCATAGAAATCGGTCCGTTCATTCTTGAGTTCTTAAATACAATTCCTTCTGAATTGTGTGCGATAGTACAGTTTATATTTTCTCACTAAATAAATAAAATAAATATCCTCCTGTCAATGTAATACCGTACACATTTTATTTCTGAAACAAAATAAAAACTACAGCTTTTTTAAAGCCTATTCGAAGGAACTACGATGCGAAGTCAATTTATTTTCGTTCTTCTAGACGTCGATAAAGATAAATTGGTCGTATTCCGTTTAAGGGCTCACCTATTCCTTAGTTAAAAAAATATCAACTAAAAAGAACTGAAATAATACTGATGAATAGCTTCTTGCCGTGTTTGTGTTTAGATTTTATAAATATGGCGACTCTTTATAACTTTTTATCCCTACTAATACCCGGGTCTATCACTCTATTAGCCCAGGAACGCACGGGCGCGTTTTTCCGGCAGCGTTTTTTATTTTATTTTACAACGCACTGCTTAGCGCCTAGAGTTGAAAATCCAACAGTATATTTTTTGACGCGCTGAGATGCTCTCTGTTGGATTCTCAATGCTCGGTTCAATAACGAAAGTTCAAAATTCAGTGCGCGAAAAATCTCCGCCGCGATACTTTTACTTCCATGCGTTCGTGGGCTCATATATATCTAGAATCAAAGATCTATGAGTTATATAGATAGAACTGAACAAGTTCATCCCTTACATATGACCAGTGATATATCGTCGTTGTCAAACCAAAATCTGCTATGTGTCGTTTTTTGAGATTTCAAGATTTTGACCACAGCTTAGGTCACAGTGATCTATTTAAGCTGTGGTCAAAATCTTGAAATCTCAAAAAACGGCACATAGCAGATTTTGGTTTGACAACGACGATATGCTTTACAACGCAGCGCCCCGCGGTTTCACCCGCATAAGTTTAGATCCCGTGGGAATATCGGGATAAAAAGTATCCTATGTGTTAATCCTGGTTATAAATTTTATCTGTGTGCCAAATTTCATCCAAATCTGTTCAACGGTTTATGCGTGATTGAGTAACAAACATCCAAACATCTTCACATTTATAATATTAGTAGCATGCAAAAATAATTGTAATTCCTACACAATAAAGTTCAGTTTACGCTACAACTTCAAACATTTTTATAACTTATTCAATAGTGCTAGTCGCTCTGAATATCGGGATAAAAAGTAGCCTATGTTTTAATCCAGGGTGTCAGCTACCTCCATACAATTTTTTATCAAAGTTGGTCCAGCCGTTTGAGCGTGAAGAATTAACAAACATATAAACACACACACTCACAAACTTTCGCCTTTATAATATTAGTATGAAGTGTGATGTTATTTTTGACCTTCGAAATACATAAATCTAATTTTCTTACATAAAACAGGATAGTGTAAGCCCCCTTAGACAGCCCTGATAAGAATTGCTGGTCCTTACTACCAATATATTTCTCAAACTTTCCTAGATAGGTATACGGTTGAAGTTAGGTCTAGTTGATCTCCTGGGCCACTTTAGAATGAGAGGCTAACTTCTAGGGTCGAAGGACCACGTTATCCATTGTTATCGCTTACTCAATTGTCAATTTGGATGGAGTAGTGTCAAGAGACGTTTCTTTTATAGTTAGTTATATAGAACTAAGTACTGCCCGCGACTTCGTCCGCTTGTAAAATATAGTAGCGCATCGCCCGCCCGCAGTATTATTTCGTTTTCGCTTAGCGTTCTTTCTGACATTTGTTTTTTTATTTGGCCTAAGGGCCATTGTGATATTAAATAGGCTATCAAATTCAAAAATATTGTTTCAAATCGGAGCAGGGGATCGAGGAGCAGGTGTAGAGGTTCAGGCAGTTCAGACAGGAATAAATCGTTCCAGAGATTAGCACATTCAAACAAAAAGTAAACAACTCTTCAGTGTTATTATTAGTAGGTATAGATAAGGTAGACAGAACCACTGTTGAATTTAATCTAACATGATTTGAGTCTGTGGTCCTAAATCGCTCATGTAAGTTTTTGTAAAAAACGTGATTTGTTTATTGAAAATCAAACAAAAAGCGACTTGTTAATTGTTATCGGTGTTAGAAAAATAGAACATTGAACGGCCATGTTAGACAAAGCTTGAACGATTACAAACGTGTCAGGATTTGCAGGTACACACGACGACATATCGTCATTTCCAGTGTTACTTGACCTCGCAATGTATAGGCTTTTCGTACAATGAGAAGTCAGTTTATGCTGGAAAGGATTATGTTATTAAGATTTCTTTCAATCCCCAGTCAAAACGAGATAAACTAGAAATCTAAATAAAAGGCTGAACGATTCAATATTTCATTTTAACGCCTGTGTGTGTTAGTCTTTTCAGTTTTATTGTTTGAATTTATCGTTCAAAATGCATGTTGTGTACGTTGCTCTAACGATTGTATTTTTATTTGCCCAGTCAAAAGAAGAAAACGCCATGGTATCCCGCGAAGTTAAAATTTTCTTACGATTTTTGCAATTTGCGGGTAGTTTAGTCCTGTCAAATTAATCAGCGCCTGACGTAAATTGACGTAATTTTAGTAGGCAAGTTTTTAATCACGTCTAAACTTACCTATATGGAGTAGTGTCAGGCGCTGATTAATTAACCGACTTCATTTGACAGGACTAAACTAAAATTTATCTTTTGCCTTTTTCTTAATGAAATAGAAAGAAAAAGATGCACTGAACTTAAATTTAGTTTAGTTTGTGAACAAGGGAATCGGCTTCATTATCTTACTTTTTCCAACTTGACTACCTAATTTCACTAAAACAGTCGAACATAATACCTAAGTTATGCAAAGTAAAACAAAAATGCCGGTCCCATCAAATTTTCTAAACATAGCCCGTCCTTTGAAAGGATTTCTTTTTAAAAATACGATATGGTAACATAGAAGTCTTTGCAAAGATGGTGGATAATATAAGAATACTAGGATTACATAAATCTGAGCTTATTCCACGTCGCATGCACATTATTATCCGCTGACTTGACTATGGATTCTGAAAAGTTATTCTGTTAAGACTTGATCTTTTTCAAGATTGAATTAGGTACTGGGTTTTAGAGTTTACAAGTTATGATGTTTTGAATAAAAATGATTTGGGTATGAAAACTTACTTGGGGTTTTGAAAATCTTTTGTAGGTACTTTTTCATCTATCTTCTGTGTACTGAATAAAAAAAATAAACCAACCCTTCAGGGGTTGGATTATTTTTTTGTTTGTTTGAACGTGCTAATCTCTGGAACAACCAGTCAGATTTGAAAAATTCTGAAGCTATAGGCTATTTAACATCACGCTAGGGCCGTAAAGAGCCGAGTAAAAACAAAAAAAGTCGGAAACAATGCTAAGCGAAAACGAAGTGATAGCGTGGGCAAGTGATGCGATGCGACGCGGTGGGTCGGGGGTACAGAAAATTTCACGCGGACGAAGTCGCGGGCAGAAGGTAGTTTTTCATAAAAATGGTTTTGGTGTTGGTGTTCAGCTGCGTCCGATTAGACTGGAAGCTGACCCCAACATGGTTGGGAAAAGGCTAGGCAGATGATGATGGTTTTGGTTTTGGTACTAACTATACAGGGTGTCCCTGGATGTATGGATCAAATCGAAGAGGGGCGTGGGCAAGGTCATTTCCAAACTTTTTAACTATGAGAATGTCAGTGAATTTTTTTACGGTTTAAAAGTTATGACCGATTTTAATTTTTTTTTCAATCACTACGCTTAGTGTTCAAAGAAATTAATCGTAAAAAATACTATCAAGGCTATCTAAAAAAAAAAAATTGATAGCCCTGATAGTTTTCACGACTTCGATCTTTCTTCTCTTTTTTATTAGTTTTTTTTTTTTGGTAAAACGTTTGGAAATGACCTTGCCCACGTCCCTATTCGATTTGATCCATACTTCCAGGGACAACCTGTATAGGTGTATTAAAAAAATATGCCGCCATAAACAAAAGCGGTGTTAGGTCTTTTCTGCTTTTGATCTAGCAAAACTAATAGCGAATTTTTGTCCCATTGACTTCATTTTCCTTATTGTTTTCTTCTACCTTATATATTAGTAAACAGTTTCCGGAAGCGTGATCAATGGTACTTAATCTTTTATTTTTACGTGTGTAAATTAATATTAAATTATTCCACCTTAACTACCGAAGACATTCGTGTCCCGTCATAATAAATGTAATTTAATAATGTATTAAATGCGTGACCTAATTTGTATTTTGTTTATTTGCAGGTAATGTCAAACACAGCGGTGAAAACGGTGTTACAGTGAGTGAATATAGCGCTCTATTTTGGTATGCGGCAAAATGCGGAATTAAATTTAAATATAAGTACTGAACTTGACATATTGTTGATGGTTTTCCTTACGAGCAACGCCACCACGAACCACAAAGATAAACTGGGTACTGTAAATTCTAGTTTGTTCTTTGGATAGTGTTTTGTTTTCCTTGCTACCTGAAATTTAAGGCACTGTTTACAAATAAGTATTTTCGTCAAGTGAATTAGCTGTGTCATTTGTTATAGCTTTCGTAATTTCGATAACCTTTCCAGCGCAATTATGTTATGGAATTAAGTCTGTCAAAAACAAATTAAAAACTGACGAAGTTTAGAAAACTTTAAGAATGTCTGAATGTCTTTACTTAATGAAGTTTTGAAACAAAGTTTTGGACTGGTGGTTACCGAGAAATCTTTTGTCTTATACGTCAATTCCGGAAATATCAGTTCCAGGATTTCTTGTAGAGTTTACGCATTTGTAGTAGGTACAACATTTACAGATCCAAGAGATATTTCAAACAGAGTTCCGACCACAATAATCTCTGCTTAGTTCCGACAAACAGAAACGCAGCAAAATGTCCTATCTTATAATCCCCTGAACCACAAACAAAGCACTTAGTTATTTAAATCGGCTTCTAAACCTAATTGGCGTTTGATAATCCCCAAAGCGCATCACCAAACAATCAAACATACTGTAATTGATTCAAGCCCACGCAAATTGTATCGCTAATGACACAAAGCGAGGATAATGAGATTTCACAGTGACCTACCCGTAATCCCTGGCCCTAGCTATAATTATGAAGCGGAGTAACAGATGCGGTACAAATATTTGCCCTAGCCAGGATTACCGCGGAAGCAGATGGTATAAGTCAAATTTTGATGAAAAAATTCCACCGCCGCTGTTTACTTTAGCCCCGAGACAGTAATGAACGCCATCCCTGTTCCCCAAAATCATAAAAACGTTAGATGAGTTATTTTTACGCATTTTCTGTTAGTTTGTGTCCTGACGGTTTGCCTGCTATACAGCTCCGTTTTTGTAATAATAATGCGTTAGGTTTATTTATTTTTCCTTTTTTGGTAAATATTTGTGCTATACTATCTTTTTCAGGACATGACGTTTGAATTTGGTCTTTGTCTTTAGCGTCTTTGTTTATAGCTTTACTTTTTTGTGGAACCGCAAGATGGTTTATACATCCCCTAAGGTGGCTGGCATTAGAACAACGCGATGGTAGACCCCAAATTTCGCCACATTATTCCAAATTTACATCTGATCCTTTTTCGGTGGTTTTAATAACACAAAAAATAAAACAAAAATGCTTTATGAGGTCTGGTGCAAAATTAGCATTGGGATCGACATCTGAGAATTTATCTCAGACATTCTTACCTGCTAAGGATTTTTTCTCGATGGTGTGTTCGGATGTTTCATTAAAACATTGGGGAGGGAGACTCTACACCGAAATTCATTGAAGTTTCGCTACCCAAAAAAGTTAGCCGAAAGCTTACGACAAAAACTGAAGTTTTATCTACTTTCGACGGGTGACTTAAATTTCATTTAAGGGTATTGTGTAGTGGGTATGGGTACAGGGATGGATTGTGGCAATCTGGTGCCGGTATTTTAGTACGCGTAGGTGTTTCAGCTATTTTAGTAAGGGTAGAAATAGATTTTGAAGCGACTAACGTTCTACGGCGTCAAGTTCAGTAGTTTTGTTAACGTTTGCTCTTTCAGTAATTTTAAACATTTAAACGCGTATAGATCTATACTAATATTAGAGTAAGTGCGCCATATATGGACCACCATAAGGATTTTCTCAAATAAAACTCCGAATTTTAAAGTTTAACCAGTCTTATTTATTTTAAACAGTTTGATACTTAATTGGTAACAAAAATAAATGATTAAATTCTTCAATTACAGCATCATCTTAGAAATAATCAACATTTTCTAAAATAAGACATTTTTAGGAACTCACAAAAAGTGAACATATTATGGACCACATGGTTTCAAATATGGACCATGTTTTATTTGGTTATAAATAACAATACAAAACAGTGTTAAATACTTAAAATTAAATCAGTTAATTAAATCAAAAGTGAACTAATAATTAGTACAATATTCGCACACATAGAAGTCAGTCATATCGTCTAATCCAGCACATTCTTCATGTGCCCAGCGCCTGCAAGATACACATTGGATCCATTTCTCTCCGTGAACATCTTCAGAAATAAGTCCATCGCAATACAAGCTTTAGCATTTTCATTTTGGGAATGATCAGGACTTTCATCTGTGCTATCATTGACTGAATAATCACTCTTATCAGAATTTTCAGTTTCAGAAGATGATTCTTCATCATGTGAGATCTGTCTTTTCTGCTGAACAATTTATTTTGAATTTTTCATTGATTTATTTTTGAAGTTCAATGGCTTCTTTTTATTCATTTTTTCTTCCTTCTTTTTATTGATGTTTCTAAATGTATGGTGAAGATGTTAAAACCATATTTTGGTACTCCTTCTTCCTCAGTTGCTGACAATTTTCTTAAGGCGGTATGGGCTGTAACACCTTTGGGGATAAATATATTCTAAATGATATGGTTGCAGCAGGTTGGGCTTACCTTGTGATGGAGATGCCATTCTGAAATATAAAAAATAAACAAAAGTAGCTGTTTGTAATATGGACTACTGGTCCATATTCGAAACATGTCGATGGTCCATATTGTAACACACATACAGCTCAAGGTTTTTTTTGTTGTACGTAAAATTATAAAAAAATTAGGATATTACAATCTAATATGAATAGTAGTTAAATAACTTACGTTTCATTTAGCTTAATTCACTTTCAAATCGAATGTTATTTGTTGACGTGATGAACTTACGCAATTAGCTAAAAAAATACATAGCGAGTTCACAAAAACTCAAAATGACTCCCGTGAACACATTCGCGGTCGCCGCCTCACTGCAAGCGACTGACAAGACGCGGAGGGGGTAAGCCTAGTATGGGCTGACAGTCGTCTCGGTACGACGAATATTCATTGAGAAACGCCGGTGGTCCATATTATAGACCTGGTCCATATATGGCGCACTTACTAAATGCGAAAGTGTGTCTGTCTGTTACCTCTTTACGCTTAAACCGCTGAATCGATTTATGAAATTTGGTATAGAGATAGCTTGAGTCCCGGGAAAGGACAGGATAGTTTTTATCCCGATATTCCTACGGGATCGAAACTTATGCGAGTGAAACCGCAGGGCGCTGCTAGTAGTTTATATGTCATTAAGATTCCCTAACACATTTTTATGTTGCCAACCACAGCCCACATTATTATTCCAGATCTCACCTTTGCCATTCCAAAGATTCTTCGTTCCTTTACACCTAAATCACAATAAAAATATACGATTTTATTGACATGACATTTCAGATCAGATACTAAAACTTTTACACCAAATAAAGCCGTAAACAAGGCAGATCTTCAAACGACACACGTATCGTGGGTTGAACTAAATTAGATATAAATAAATAGCTCATACAACGAGCTGGGTTTACCTCATCCTTCTTATTTAGTCAATAACTGGCGCCACAAGGTCCTACCTACGTGGTCTTTAATTTTCTTGTCACTCTTAGGTCGAGGCAACACTATTATTACGAGGTATATATTTTTGTTGCTCTTTTAGTTTTCATCTGCTATGAGTTTATGAACTTCATTCACCGCTTCTGCTCGCAGCTTCACCTGCGTGGATATCGGAAATTATCCCATGGGAATGTGCTACCGCAAAGAGCCTATGTCCTTCCCTAGGATGCCATCTAAGTATTTCCTTGCCAAATTTTATCGAAATCCGTTTAGTAGTTTAGGCGTGGAAAGGTAACATACGGACAGAGTTACTTTCAAATCACACTAATATTATAAAGGCGAAAGTTTGTGAGTGTGTGTGTGTGTGTGTGTTTATATGTTTGTTACTTCTTCACGCTCAAACCGCTGAACCGATTTAGATGAAATTTGGTATAGAGATTGTTTGAGTCCCGGATAAGGACATAGGATACTTTTTATCCCGATATTCCCACGGGATCGAGACTTATGCGGGTGAAACCGCGGGGCGCAGCTAGTTTATAATATTACTATCTGCGCCCCACGGTTTCACCCGCATAAGTCTCGGTCCTGTGGGAATATCGGGATAAAAAGTGTCATATGTCCTTTCCCGGGGCTCAAACTATCTGTATACCAAATTTCATCTAAATCGGTTCAGTGGTTTAGGCGTGAAAAGGTAACATACAGACAGACACACAGGGTTACTTTCGAATATTAGTATGGAAGTATGGACTAGGGCCGGCAGACTAAAAAACATCTGCCTACTTATCATTTTATAATAAGAATTTTAATCTGTATTTAAATTGGTTGTCAAAAACACTTTTACAGGTTACTTATTTCTTTAAGGAAAAGTATGGATGATGGCTTTTTTTTTTGGGATCTCTGGAACCGACTTAAATAATCGTTAAAAAAATTATATGTTTAACAAAGAAAAGTTCAATGTTGGAGAATTCTGTGCCGACTTTATGAGGTAAGGAACCCGATTTAGGGCACTTGGCGACAAAAAAAAATTATAGTAACCATAAAAACGAATACGCATTACTAGAGAAGTAAAAATATTATGGAACAGAAAGCGTCATTGGCGAGTTAGCACCTTAGTCCGCTCCTGTGGCTTGTATATAAAACACACTCGATTGTGTCGTAAAATACATTTTAGATCCCACCACCAACTTTAGGGGATTACGGATGAATTATTAATGTGGGCATTCACATAAAACCTGGGCCTTTTTTATATTATTCGCCGTTATTTTGTTTCTTACGGTTGCCTAACGTTTTCCTGGTCGATCTTATTTATGGGAGGTTGGTACCACGTGTTGCATATTTGACGGGCTTCGCGCTAAGCTCTTGAAATGGTTCGTGTAAAATATATACTAGCTGAACGAAAGTTGGATGGAATCTACTTGTTTTATTTATTTCTTATTCTTTAGAAACAAAAAATCTGGTTTCCACTGAATGCTTAAGAAGCAGGATATCTTTGAAAGGCAGTACACTACCTACCTATTTCAATAACTGAACTTGTCTTTCTACATAATCAGCCTATAACGTTCCCACAGCTGGGACACAGGCCTCCTCTCTGTGAGCAGGAGTGGTCCGTAATCCAGCATACAGGCTCTGTGCGGATTGATCGATGTCACATGTCTTCGAATGTTTGGTTCTAAGGCATGCCGATTTCCTCAAGACGTTTTTCTTCACTGTTTTCAGAGCAGTAGTGTTAAAATAAATTACACAAAGTAAAGCGTCTGTCTGGTTTCGAACCCACGATCCACAACTCGTAAGCCGGGGCTGTAACCACTGGGCCACCAGTGCCTTCACAAACCTTTTCTTTTAACACATAAGTAATAAAATAAAATTAACAGAGGGTGTAAAACAGTTTTTTATATAATTACAGTAATTTAACTACAATTATTATAGACGAACTTTTTCTAAAAATAAAAGTAGGCATCAATCCCATTTTAATTGCTGGGTGGAAGAAAATCTATATTTAATTACTAGCAGTCTTATAATAACCAGTATCATAGTGTTAGTTCAGCTGTACAGTGTTTTGGGAAACCATTAATTTAATATTTTAGTTAAAATAAGTATTCTGAACACGCATAATTTCATTTATTCATAGCTGTCATGAATTTCACGGTAAATCAATGTTACATTTAAATACAATAATCATCTATCTTTCAAAACATTTGTTTCGCCATTAGGGAGTAAAGTCTGTAATTATTATATTGTGTACTACAAGAGGGAATACAAAGGAATAATTGTTGTATTAGGTTTTGGATTAATTACAATAAACTACTGACTGCCTCGTAGGTATTGTGGTCGCAAGCGCTACTGCTGAGCGTGAGGTCCTGGATACGATTCCCGGGTCGGGAAAAGTGTTATTGGGTTTTTCCATCTGGAATTGCCACAGCCCGGAGTCTGGATTTGTACCCGGTTGTTAACAATAGGCTCGCCCCCTATTTTTTATTTATTTATTTGCTCTCATGTACGGACAGCGTCAGAGAAAAGGAACCCCCTTTGATAATGAGTCCCCTTTGGTAAGTAACCAAAGGGGATTCCTTTTCTCTGACGCTGTCTGTACTTACATGTTTTACCAATAAACTATTTTATTATATTTATTTATTTTTATTTTTTACATCACACATTTTTACAGAATAATTACTATCGGTTTTTGTACAGACGCCAGCACATCAACCTACTACAATCTGTCAAATTTCTTTAATAGATTTTCAACTTTATCACTGAACCATAAGGTTCAAAGTTGATTGGGAAAATGTGACAGTTAGGTGTAGGTTGATGTGCTGGCGTCTGTACATGAACCTTGTCAGAGCACTGCAAAATAATGTTGGTTGGCTGCTGAGTTTTTGGTCATAATAACGTAAGTTGAGTAATTAATATAAATTGAGTCAACAAATTACAATTCAAGTACAAATAATCTCAGAAATAGTAATCTAGATGACGTTAAGACGTCCAATTAACAGTAATAAACAAAAGGAAAATACAATAACACAGATAGTCATATTTACGTCAGATGGTATTAATTTAGTAGGTAGGTAGTAAAAATTATAATAATAATAGGTAATGGTTACAATCAAGTCATGTCAATTCATTGTAATTAATTTAATTGCATTGTGTTTTTACATGAGACTTAAATATAACTGGCGAAATGTGGGTGTATTATAGGTATATTCCGGCGTTTCTAAATTTGCCAAAGATGTAGACAACAATGACCGCTCGAAATTGAATGAAATCGATTTCAAGAACATTTATTTTAAGTAATGTTTGTTTTCTTCTAAATCTCCGAACTAACTAGGAACAAACGTTACTTAAAATATACAGGGTCCCATTAAAATAGATGGACAAATTTTAACACAGCGCTCAGTACGTCTAACCAAAGATATCCAAGTAAAAAAAACACTGATTAAAGTGATTTTATTTTGACCTCAACTAATAAGTTGCTGGCAGATTAGTGTATTTTCGTTAGCTGATTATTTTTCTTGTAAGTATCTAATGCGTTTTTCTTATATTCTTTTTACCATCGCGCATCTTCCTTATTTAATTCTAATAATAATTACTAAAAGTTTGTCCACCTATTTTAATGGGACCTTATATATATATATCTTTGGTAAATTTAGAAACGCCGGACCTTAGGTACACCACTACCTAATCCTTAATGGAATACATGCATGATGTTATGTTACAATAAACTATTTCTATTAAACCTAGTCGCAAAATATTGCACGATTTACTTTTACATAAACGAAATTATTTCAGTGAAACTAAGTTAATTGCAACTCTTGTTTATCTGCAATTAATGCACGTCTGCTTGCAAGTAACAGTGTCAAGTAAACAATATAGATTAATTCCAAATGTTTTTCCACTTAACCCTTAAATTTCCTCAGCGTGTCAGGGAAACCCGCAGACCCTTCCCGAAAAAAATTAACAGGTTCAAATCCCCCTGACGTGACGTGACCCTTTATTTTCATAATGAACACTCACTCGAGATATTGTGCCCATCTTTATCACAGTGCCATCTGTTGATTTTCTTTGTAAAACTCCATCCTTTGTTCCGGATTAGATTCATTCAACTTCGAGACTTATAACTTTAGGGATAAGGATTATTGTTGTACTTGAGTAGTTTGAATAATGAAGGCATTGTTCGATATAGAGGGCGCCCTTATCGTCTCACATGTGCACTACTCGTTAGGGCTTCATAAGCACTTTTGTGCCCGTATGTTCCGGCAATGATAACTTTGCTTGTTTAACTATCAAGGATCGCTTGACTTTGTGCTTTATACGGTTGTAATAAGGATCTTTGGTGAAGTTTCCTGTTATGTCAGATTAGGCAAAGCTGGTGGATTGAATGGATTATGTAAATAAGGCTTATAAAGTTTTAATTGGGACATATATTGTATTAATTGACGTTTATGATGTATTAAATGTTTGTTTGGATGTATTTTATGCCCTTTGAATACAAACTTTGGTCCTCTGTTGTGACTATAGAGACGGACGTCAGTTCGATGGGAACATAAAAGGACTCTAGTTGTAAAACAAATAACCTCCTTTTTTTGAAGTCGGTAAAAAAGTGTCATGAAATATGATAGTAATATTACCAATTTTCTGACTGTAAAAAGTACGTTCGTCAGTCTGTTCGACGCTATATGTACAATGTGTAACTTAATTATATGTACATGTGCGACAGTGTGCGTGCGTAGATTTGTAATGTAACCAAAATTTTCTCCAACAATCAGTATGACTAATTCAATAAATTAACTATATTTTATACATAATAGTGTTTGATGGTGCGTGTTAATTTTGGGGACATATTGTATTTTTGACACTGATCAACGACGCCTAAAGTAACGCCTACATCAATATTTGACGTACTTCAAAATCAAAAATACTCCCCTAATCATCAAAATAAAATTACTTAAGGCGTTCATTAATCAAAATAAACCGTAAGTATAATATTAAAAACGATCGTGAATTTCTGCGAAAATAGTTAAAGTACAATTAAAATTCATTATCTTTGAGAGCTGACGTTATAAAAGGCGTAATGGCGTCTATACTGAAACCTGAATGGCGAGATTCGGAGTTTTATTAGTGACTAGCTTTTGCCCGCGACTTCGTTGGCGTGGAAGTCATATGATACACAATGCCTATACTAAAATACCAGCCACAATTTTATAAAACTCCCCATCACTAGTACTTCGTTTTCGCTTGGCGTTCATTCAGACTATTTTTCTTTTTGTTGGACTCCTATATCCTGTCTCAAGAATTGGCCTATCAAAAGCAAGAATTTTTCAAATCCGACTGGTAGTTCTAGAGATTAGCGCGTTCAAACAAACATGCTCTTCAGCTTTATTATTAGTACCTATACAGGGTGAAATTAAATTCATGGGCATTCTTTTAAGGGGTCATTGTACTCATCATTATGAACAACTTTTACTATAGGTAGAACTAAACCAAAAAACGCGAAAAAAAATCGGCTGTTCCTTGCATTTATGTTCACATAACTCGACAAAATGTAGGGAAGAGCTGATTTTTTTTCGCGATTTCAGGTTTGGTCCCATAGTATAAGTTGTTCATAATGATGATTACAATGACCCCTTAAAAGGATGACCATGAATTCAATTTCATCCTGTAGATGTGCCAAGGCATTTTCGCAGAGAGTCAAATACTTACTTACGATTGATTTGCATGCTGTAAAATGCTTTCATTACTGTTTTCTATTTCAAAATTATATTCTTTAGTTTAATCAAACCATAAAACTGTCTTATTGAATACTTAAACATTTTTAAAAAATCCTTTACATTTTTAAACAGTGCAGCTATGTGCAGCCGTTGTGACGGTTTACTGCTGTTTCCCTTACCTACTGGCTCATTTAATATTTTACTTCATTCGGCTAACCGCATTGACGATCAAAAGCTTACGGCAAACGTCATATTCTGCCTATAATAACGATACAAACAACCCTATTATATTTTTTACGTATCCCGCGGCTTTTCCCCGAACAGTCACATCACGACTAATACTGTCCCGTAATTATTAGCCAGTTCAACGAACATTTATTAACTTTATTGAAAATAATAGTGTTAATAACAATATCAAATCTCATCCGGGAACGGAAATTGAATTCCAGATAATGTTTGGTTAAATTGATTTGTAAACATTCCTTTTTACTTTCAAATTATAATTTTTTGTCGGAATCAAAAAGCTTAATATAAAGAAATAAGTAGTAGTAATTGTGTTTCACCACGGACCTCCCTATAAATCCCTCCAAAGGTTGTCTTTAAAAGATCGCTTTTAGCGATAATACCGCGCATTGTGTCACCATGTAAAATTTCACAGACGCTTTACTTTGTGTAAAATTATTTCATCACCACTGTTCCCAAAACGGAGAACTACTAATATGTCCTAGAACCAAAAAATCGAACACATGTGACATCCAACCAACCCGCACTGGGCCCGCCTGGTAGATTAAATTACGGCTCACTCCCTCTCACCAAGAAAAGGCCTGGGTCCCAGCAATTTGAACATTATAGGCTGAGTATGGTTATGCTATGTAAAATTCCTACATTTGTGTTATCTGTAACTTTTATGCTGTACATAATAAAGAGCATCTATTCGATTCAAATATAAAGCTTTCTAAAAATCACTCATTATAATTACTCATTCCGAGCCCCGAGGTACAGGCTAACTGTCTAGTTTGGGGGCTCACTGGCAAATAATATAATTGAAACCTAGCTGCAGGAATGTTTTAAGCTACTCATGTCATTTTAACTTGCGTTAACCTGTGAACCTGCTTACTGTATTACCTAGACAATAAAGTAATTCCTACTTCTATTTTTTCTATTCGATAGATAAGCAAATATAACTTATCCGTAGAACAAAAGCTACGAGCAATATTGTATTTACCTATCTCCACTTCGAATACCGCACAAAGTAACACTAATATCCTCACCTGAACTGTTTTATCCATTTCCTTTGTAGATAAGATGCTAATAAAAAGTACATATCTAAGGCTGGCAATAGACGGGCGAAAAGGCAGTCGACTGTATGCTAAACTATATTTATTTGACATAGAAATGTCTTTACTTACCCGATAGTTTTGACAAATAATAGACGACCCAATTCTTTACCCAAATATTATCTTGAAAGACTTTAAGTCACATGTAAGAGGTAGGCAGATATCCGTGGGTAGGCATCAGTATTTCTCTGTGTGACAATAACCACGCTCTTCAAATCTCGATTTACTAGTCAAGCACACACTTATATACCCACGTTCTCTTCCCATGGGATTAGACAGAAACTATAGAACGCCACC
Source organism: Amphipoea oculea (assembly GCA_945859645.1). Taxonomy (NCBI): domain Eukaryota; kingdom Metazoa; phylum Arthropoda; class Insecta; order Lepidoptera; family Noctuidae; genus Amphipoea; species Amphipoea oculea. Next base: position 15,714,925 of record OX243865.1, on the reverse strand, counting down.
TGCTATGATCCTTATATGCTCTTTTTGCTTCGTTTACGTTCATACATCTGGTCATACACGCACGCCGGTTGCGAGGACTACGCACCTGACCTTTCTGAAGAACATCACCAATAAGGTCACTATAATTATGTCCTTCTAGGGCGTCTCTTCCCGGCGTCAAGCAATTCCTCTTTTAATTTTCTGCATAATGTCATGTCAAGTTTTCTATGTTGATACCGTTTTTAGCAGTCTGTCTCGCATGCTTCAAGCGACCCGTCTATAGCCAGCCTTTAACAGCCGTCAGTAATCGTCAAATGAGGCCCGCATGCTGTTATCAACGGTTACGCCATCTGTTCGATGCGTGTGGCCGATCATAGAGTGAATGACTTCACTATTTAGTACCTACTTGGTGTACTGGAAGTGTTATCTAGGCTGTGGGAATATTGATTTAGTTTCGGGTTTAGAAGCACCAAATATTTAACATTAAGTAGATACATACATAACTTACAAAATTAGGATGACTCATAAACTTTGTTTGCTAAAGGCATTGAAATGGCCTAAAACATTCACTTGGTGAACTGGAAATAAAGGCCATTCCTACTAGACCATGGTACGGTGCCAAGCTTTGTCTTGCTAAACCATTTTACGTAATTGTAATATTAGTATGACTAGTATGAAATGCTACGAACAATTCCAATCCAAACTCAGTCGTCGAAAGTGACTCACCGCCTTCGACCACTGTTTTGACCCATTTCTCACACTTGATGCGTACCATTTGCAGTCCAACTTATAAATAAAACACATCGGTACCTCGTAATATATCACCATTTCCCTTCATAGAAGTGCAAACATTATAACAGTTGACTGGTTTTGCATTGACGACTACCAACAAGCTTTAGTCAATTTGTTTATTGTAGCACTTTACATACAAATAAGACCTAAAATCCCATTTTTACATACAGTTTTATCCAACAGATCAAATGGAGAAGCGTTAAAAAATTCATTGAACATTCACTACAGTGTAAACAGTAAAAAACCGACTAGTCCAATAGTTTTGGTCCTGGTTTTTCATATAGGCATTCGATAGACATCGAGTGGCGTTTTTCACACATTCTGCATAGAGGGAATTCCAATCGTTCTGTCGCTTCATGTCCAGATTCCTGTAAATCTGGTTATACTGAAAGCGTCGAATACTCTGGAACCACAAAGGACCAGCCCGATTTCACGGCGTTGCCTGAAAATTCGGGTTAATCCTTTCGATACGATGCAATGTGTTAGCAGGCTTTGTGCTGCTTTTAATTGAAAAGGAATCAGTGTTTCAATGAAGCTGTTTGGAATTTGGATTGAGTCTCTGTGGGAGTCTTCTGAATACTGCTGAACACGGGTTTTGATGAATTCTTCATTAAGTTCAGTGCAATCTTAACTGTTAAGCAGATCGGATTAGCAGTATTGTCATAAATATGTACAGATGACGATGAAATTGCAAATGCAAACTGCAAATGGGAATAATAAATATGTAAAGTGAATAAGATTGTATTTTTTTTTTTTGTTTAAACATTCCTTTCCAAAACCACACATCACCAAATCCACCAAGCGTTATCTAAAGTTTATAATTACGGCATTCTTCAAGGAGCTGTCCTGTGGCCCGTGTTCACCGAGCGATATTTTACACAGAAGAAGTCATACTGCTCTCATACATATAACATATCCACATTCTCAACCCATCTTGCAGAAAACGAAGCGTAAACATAAAACCGGCGGCTATTCGCAAAAATATACTCTGCTCCCCGTCCTAGTTCATATGTAAATATAATACATTTATTATGTATTTCTATGTTGAATACGTGTTGCCGTATGTAACGTGTATGTTTGACTTGTTTATTTAGGCTCGGGTTGTTATAACTGTATTCTTTATAAGGGATCAATATCTTGATGGGCACTTTGTATGTTGGTTTTTACATAATGTTTTGGGAGGTAAATATTGTACGAGTTTGAATATTTATTTGGAATTTGTGGGAAGTGAGGGAGAGAATAACACGAGTTTGCACGTTATTTATTGCTGTTTTGGCTATCACAGCTTTTGTTGATTATGACCGTTATCGTCGGTTCAAAGGTAAAACACAGTAAGTGACATTTTGACCCAAAATGAGATTTTACTACTTTTTCTTCTATACAGATCACATTGACTTAGTGTGTTTTACCTTTGAACCGACGTTATAGTAATGTTCTTCAGAAAGGAGGAGAGGAAAGGAGATGCGTAGTACTCGCAACTGGCGTGTGTGTACGACCAGATGTATGAACGTAAACGAGGCAACAGGAGTATGAAAGGATCGAAGCAGGTGGGGTTCTGTAGTTGCTGCCTGCCCCATAGGAACAAGACGTGAGTTTATGTATGTATGTATCTATGTCATCATATGCCTAGCATATGCATATCTTTTCCCCAACTGTTGGGGTCGGCTTCCAGTCTAACCGGATGCAGCTGAGTACCAGTATTTTACATGGAGCGACTGCCTATGTGACCTCCACAACCTAGTTACTGGGTAATACGAAACCCCTTGGTAATAGGTACTGGTTGCCAGACTTCTGTCAACCCGTAACGGCTGTCAATGATCCACGAATGACAGCCGGGCTTAACGTGCTTTCCGAAGCACGGAGGGTTCTCGGTATCTAAAGATGGTCACCCATCCACAGACCAACCGCGGCAAGCGTAGCTTAACCTGATTGATCGACCTGTGCGGCTGTTATTATTTAGCCACGGACCCCCGTATGTATGTATGTATTTATGTATGACCGTAAAGGCCTGTGAGGTTATCTGTAAACTTTATAAGCTTTTGGGTACCTAAAGATAAATCAAGTATTTGAACGAAATTGTAATACATCAGCGACTTCATGCAATCGGAAACCATCACAATAGAGCTAACTTGTTGTACTTAGCAATAATGGCACAAGACCCTTTGACTTTGATACTCAAATTCTTGCAAAGAGAAGCACTAACAATAGAACCGGAAAACGCGGATCTCGTAGGAAAAATCTTACATAAAACACACTCACACATGCTCTCGTCTACGTATTCACCAGTCAAGGACCCAACGTTTATCATTACGGTGTGCGATTGTGCGTACAGACCTCGGCAGACTTCAAAGCCAAAGTTCTCTGAAACTTACAAACCTGGCCAATTATATTTATAGATGGATGCCCACAAATGCCTTCATGATAAGTATTCTGCCGTCAACTTTGACAAATGACAACGACTTCGGAATATCTGTTAGCCTCTAATATCGACAAGGATCTATTGTACTTAAAGGATTTTGTTGTAAATAAGGAAAAGTGTTGCGTTTTGCCGAGTTATTATTGAGAACGAAATATGAGCTCTAAGAATAAACATAATTAGGTTGGTTTTGTTTTAAATACTGTCGACGTAATCTATATCTATACTAATAATAAAGCTGAAGAGTTTGTTTGCTTTTTTGTTTGTTTGAACGCGCTAATCTCTGGAACTCCTTGTCGGATTATTCTTTTGTATTTGATAGCCCAATTCTTGAGGAAGGCTAATAACATCACGACCTTTAGGAGCCGAGCAAAAACAAAAGAAGTCGGAAAGAAAGCTGAATGAAAAAAAATAATACGGCGGGCGGGCGATGCGATGCGACGAGGTGGGTCGGGGGAACAAGCAATTACACTCGAACGAAGTCGCGTGCAGAAGCTAGTTATTTATAATTCTGAAGCTACAACTAAATATGTAGAACTGTTGAAACATTTTTAGAATTAGACACTATCTTGAGTCACACTTGGTTGCATCATACCAAAACAGAAATTACAGATCTCAACGCAGATAATCTTAGTGTCGAAAGAAGCCCACTTAATATTAGGCCTACCACTCATCGAGAGAGGCATGATGGTAAAGACGAGCGACGCTAATGCGCCTTGAGGTGGATTTGTTGTGAATGTTCGTCTAATCTGCGTTCGCGATTTACTCGCCAAACATGTCAACAAATGAGTTTATGGAAAAATAACTTTAATTACAACACAATAAAGTTCAGTTTACGCTACAACTTCAAAAAAAAAATTATATTTTTTTCAATAGTGCTATTCACTCTGAAATCAACTGAATTCCCACTAACATAAAGTTCATATTTGTTTAACTTGAAATAACATCACCTTAACATCCAACATGCTACTAACAAACTAGGATGGTAAAATGACAAATCGGCGCCAAGCTTTATTGTCGAATTCGAAATGGAGACGTCTCGCCTAGATTATAAATTCACTAGCTTCTGCCCGCGGCTTCGCCTACGTGGATGTCGGAAATTAACTAACCTAACTTAAGAAATGCTGGGTTTCCCAAATTTTCATCTCCTATATCACCCCTATAGAATTATTTTTGAGAAAAAAAGTAGTCTATGTCCTTCCCCAGGATGCCATCTATCTCCTTCCCAAATTTTGTCGAAATCCGTTTAGTGGTTTAGGCGTGAAAAGGCAGCATACAGACAGACGGAGTCACTTTCGAATTTATTATATCAGTATGGTACCAATGGATCTTTTGTTCCAATGAAGGCGCATTAATTTACGCTTCCAGTTTCTAAAACAAAATCAGCTAGCTTAAGGTGAATGCGTAGTTGTAGCCCGCGAAATTCAATTTTTCTTACGTTTTTTGCAATTTTCAGGTCAGTGTCAGGTTGTATCTTGATCAAAATATGATTCGCGACAATAACAGGTACGTATTTACAGAATTATAATAATTAGAATCATTAATACATCTTCCTAAGTTAGATTTCTACCGTTAAGAACAAATCTCGTATGGAAAAGTGTTGGTGGTAGAAATCTAACTTAAACAGATGTATTAATGATTCTGATGATTATAATTCTGTGAATACGTACCTGTTATAGTCGCGAATCAAATTTTCATCAAGATACAACCTGACACTGACCTGAAAATTGCAAAAAACGTAAGAAAAATTGAATTTCGCGGGCTACAACTACCCATTCGCCTTAAGCACAAATGCTTTCAAATGCTAAGAAGAGTCTAGACACAAACACATACGTCTTTATCCAATTCTCCCATCATTGCGTGCGAACCATTGCGTATGTTGCATCACAATTCAAACGAGTAACTCCCAACTAGCTGGTCTATGCATGGCCTTATGTCCGTGATCGTGCGAAATTATGTAAAACGAAATGATGTAAAGTAAGGGCCTGCTCGCATGAAATGAAAGTGCCTTGGTCGAGTAAATCAAGTGGTCTGATATAAGGAGTGCATTTGAATAAATAAATATCCAGTTTTAATGTGAATGAATATTCCATTTTCTGCGATTGTGGTGTCTATTCGTTATCTGCTGTCGGGAACGTTAATTAATTGTTTTAGTCAATGTCTAATACTAGCTGTTCGATGTAGGTGTTGTTTGTATTCTGACAGACTATGCCAATTATTGTTTTTTTTTTTTTTAATATGGATTTTCTAAAGGACTTTCATTAGCAAGGTAATTGTGTAACACACTAACAGTAGGAATGGCTTCCATTTTGACAGTTCAAAAATTTTCATTGCGTTATTTACGTTTCAACACACAAATTTTTTGAACACATGAAGAAATGGATTAGCAATATCCTTCAAAATGATTCAGATTCTGATTGACAGCATCCTGCTCGTGTGCTATAATAACTTATATTTGCTGCGATCACTATTACGCTGTTAAACGTTACGCATGGTGAGCGTGAGAATATTTTTTTACCTCCGCTCATTGTAGCAGCCTATAAGAAAGCCCCTTATTTATATACATGATTGATACATATTTCTAAAAACACTTTCCCATTACGTACTTACACTTTCCTATTTATCAATATCTCGGTAAAATAAATAAATACCCTTATTTACCTAAATAACTTTTGTTCAGATCTCAAGGCTGTCCTGAATTACACTATGTTTGTATTGGGGTTTCTCCCGTCGGCGACGGCCACTTTGCATCGATGAATAAATAAATATTTTCTCCATTGATATCCTTTTGTTGATATGCCAAAGAGATGGCGCGTTAAAAGGGATCTATGAAATAAAGATGATTTAGATTCGGAGTGTCGCATGAGTTAAGCTTTGATTCCCATCTCATTAAAGTCGCATAACATCCCATCACATCTTCCTATACAGCGTGTTACAGAAAGGGTATATCAATACAAACGGGTTGAAGAGTGTATCTAGTCTAGAATCTCTGTACAAAATTTCAGCTCAAAAGCAGTAACTTTGAAAATGCTTAATATTTTTTTATTTCGATAGTTTATTAAATTGAAATCATAACAAACGTGTCACCGCACTACGAGGGTCATTATCCATTATCTGTAGTGTGTCTGTGCGCCTAGTACACGCACATCACGCCGCCGCGCGCCAGTGCAGCGCCGTGATGTCGAAATTTTGAGCTGAAATTTTGTACAGAGATTCTAGACCAGATAAACTCTTCAACCCGTTTGTATTGATATACCCTTTCTGTAACACCCTGTAGATTTATTGTGTTAAACATCGTCACTCTTACGATGGTTACAATCAAAGGGACTACTGTCATAACTAATATTTTTGTACTTATAACTACACGTACTCGTATATCACCTCTGCTTTCAAAATGGTGAAGGAAAACGTCGTGAGGAAACCGGCATGTCCTACAACCAACAAATTCGAAGACATGTGACATTCACCAATCCGCACTGTGCCCGCGTGGTGGATTACGGCGCAGTCCCTCTCACGAGGAAGAGGCCTGTGTCCCAGCAGTCAACAGCAGGGAACATTATAGGCAGTATGTTATTGTAACCAAACGTGACGATATTGCTGGCTATCTTGATACTATCCCATTGTTTCCAATTCAAAGTATTGGTATTGATTTAAATGAGTCCGTTGTAAGCCCAAATATTACAGCCTAGGGCATACCTAATCGCACGTCAAACTTTGTATAGGAGGAAGATTGAATTGAAATATTTACGTGATGAATTGATGCTTCTGAGAATCTAAAAAACTGTATCGGTAGTCTTGAAATTCATCGTGGGCTGATAGTTGACTAATCCGCACTCAGTGATTAATCGTCTAAAATACTTTCAAAACTCAACAACTGATTTATTATCATCTCCTACGTTCGTTATTCGATGTCAAATCTCGTGGTCGCTCTTGTTATAATTTTAGACAGCAAATCACAACAGCGTTACTGATTGTCTTGCTGAAATTGGATGACCTTTCAGAGAACAGCGGGGGAATTGCGCAACACTAACAGTAGCAAAGGCTTTTGACAGTTTAACAACATTCATTGCGTTATTTACGTTTTTGAGCGGATAAATTTTTCGAACAAATGAAGTAATGGATAAGCAATATCCTGCAAAATCATTCAGATTGTGACTGATCGGGTGTTACGCAATTAGTAGATGAGTGTCTTTCCAAACTTTTCTAAATTCTTCTTAAGAACAAATTCTATCTCTAACGTTTTTGTTTCCCCCCATAACGATATCGTTGATTCAAAAGTCCTCCCACTTCATCATAATTTCGTTTCCGACCGAAAACTTATTTGGAACTTCAACGAGAGATTTAATGGATGTCGGAAAGTTGGCAGCTTTATCATTAATTTGGCTTTTGTAATACGATTACATGATACGACCAGATCCGTTTGTTCTGTTTTACTTTTCATTATAATAATATTAGGTATCTTTTCATTGTTCCAAATTGATCCGATTTTCGAACTCTTATTGGAATTAATTTAGAAGTTTAGTTGAGGACTACGTTGTTTTTGTTTAATGAAGTTTTGCAATTTAGAGTGTTTTCGGTCGCTTGTTTGAGAGTCTAACTAAGATAAGTAAGTACCCGGTCTGTAGCCTTGGGATTAGCTAACGCGTCATGTTACGCGGGTTGGTAGCAAAGTGTGATGATATATCTATCGAATAGATACAATCTGCTAGTCGAAAAACCTCTATTTTGACGTGAAAACTTACTTAGGCGCGTTGGGCATTTTTTTAAATAGGAAAAAGCCATTGAATTCGCGCCACTGTTACCGTAACCGACACCGCTTCGGCTGTCCTCGGGATGTACTCGGTTTTAATGTATTTCCGATATGACTGAGTGATGGCAAAGTATTCTGTTTGTGTTTTGTTTATATGACAATTCAAAAAATACACACGTAATTTTTCTAGTTTTCACTTCTGTCGGCACTCCCGGAGGGCCACTTTTTTTTAGACACAGGATTCAAAGGTTTAAGCTAAAAACCAGCGCTTAGCAAACCGCTTGGGGCCCTGAGCATAATGCTGATGCTTAAACCTTTTGCTTCCGGTATTATTACAGTTTTGTGTACCTATTTGCCTACTACTATTAGCTGTAATACTGGAGACAATAAACATTTTACAGGTGGCATTTTTCGCATTTTTGAGGTGGGCTGGGCCGTAATTCTCCATGACACAATGAACGAAACCGCGCGAAATCACCGCGAGATTGGCGAGATTAGCTAAAGACTTGACGTGGATTGGAAGTAAGGAATCGTCCAGAATCGAGAAGAATTCGTTCGTAAGAATCATAGTGAATTAGGGCCCTGGAACAAAGAAACCCCACTCTTTGGAAATGGACGTCAAAAAATTAATGTTCAACTGCATGGGGATTTTACAAGGGGGTATTGCAATAATGGTCCCTTTTATCAGACAGATTAACGATAACAGTTTGTTGTTACATTTTGCCGACGACACCCTTGAATGGGGAGGTTGGGAGGTTGGCATATTCTAGAATAGAACATACAGGATGTAAACAAACGCAGTGCACGTATTCGCTCCAAAACTCGGTAACATTTTAATATAATATAATGCAACAATAACTTAATTAGTACAATACACAGTATAGGTACACGCGGCAGCAGTTTTCAAAATTAATTAGCCCCCACCTTTTGTCGCGGGTTAATTTAAAATTTATTTCGATTCGTCCGCTATTTTCTGGGTACGGGGTAATTACGTTGGCGGTTCGCGTTTTAACTTGATTCGCTTACATTTTCATTTTTATTTAATTTCGGTTTCGCGTTTTTTATTGCTTTTTATTTGGTAGGTAGGTACGCCTTAAACTTATGAGGAACCTTTTTGGTACATCGTATCGGTCAACATCTTAAGGTCGAGAATTTACTAAAATACAAAACAGTTTTTTTTTTAATAATAAAAAAACAATATTACTGTCAATAAACTGTCAGCTTTATTTTTTTAAAGTTATGTGTGTGTAAGTATATGTATAAATAAAAATGAAATATTGTTCTTTGGTAAGCGCATCATGATTTGGTTATTGTTATTTTAAAATGTACGTAATACGAGCTTTTATAGAAAGAAAAAATGGGAAAGTTTCCCAGAAAAACTGAAAGTACTTTTTCCTATGGGATTTTTTGGTGAATAAGGGACACGTCAGTCGGATCAGCTAGTTTTTATCAACAACTGCGAAATACAATGAAGGTACAGTTTACACTAAATAAACAAAGGAATTAACAGTAACATCAACATCAACTTCATTAACAACAAGTTTAACCGAGTTACAACTTATTTGGTTGACGTTACGTGTTATGAACTGTCCCTTCCATTGTGTACTCTATTTATCTATGGCCTTACCGACTGCTCGTTGTAGATAAAGACGAGTCTCTATAGATGAATGAAGCCATGTAGTTTTAGTACATAATAGCTGGGGTAACACAATTTTTGTAGGGAATTTGAGCTGATCGTCTTAGTCATTTTTAATTGATAAAAAATATGAGTAGTGAGTAATCTAATTTAGGTGTGGAAAAGTGCAGAAAACCGTTTTCCCTGTTTATTGGTCTTTTAGTTAACTGGTTATTAAATAAACTTTTGGTAGCGTAATTTGATGTATTGTAGGTCCAAAAAATTGGGTCCATGCTTTGTTATTGGCAAAAAATAAGAGTAACATAGTCTGTGTCATTCATTACATTACCTGCAACTCCTGCAAGCTCTTTTATTTTAGTGTTTTCGATGTAGAATACTATTTTAATAGTTGTTTTGTAGTGATCAAGAAACAAAAGGGTTTTTTGTATTTATTTGTACATTTAGTCATTTAATTTAGTACGTAGTGTAAATAGTTGCGTTATTCAGGCTGATCGGAAGATGGGTGCAAAGCTTTAAGGTAAAGATAGTACAGACAATTTAGAACCATTTAAGCCATGGTTGTCTTAGACGAAGTCTCACCAATTTTTTTATTTTTTTTTTAAATTCCCAAAATTTTAAGTAAACTGCTTATTTATGGCCAAATTGAATGATAAATGAATTCATTTTTATTTAATTTTATTAAAGTAATGTGTAAGCCATCTAGCAAAACATGTTTTAGGCCTCTGTGTCATTAGACATAATAAACATAAAAATTTGATTAACAAAAATTGGTAAGACTTCGTCTAAGACAACCATGCCTTAAATGGTTCTAAATTGTCTGTATTATCTTCGCCGTAAAGCTTTGCACCAATCTTCCAACCACCCTGTATATTTTACATAATCATTTTAATGTTTATGAAATAAAATACTCATTAAATAGTTGTTGCACTATGCTATGGTGTAAACAAGCTTCTTAAAAATATTAAAAAAAAAAACAGAATTGACATTCACCTGCAAAATACGCCACCCACAATACGACCTACCTGATCTTACATTAAAAATCTTAAGAACACCGACCTACAGAAATGAAATAATTCGTTAATATCATTCTGCCATATTCCAATTCTCGTTTTCTTAATTAGGGTCCAAGCATTTAGCATACGGGCCGGGTAATGAAACTGGGCGTCGCGGGCAAGTGAATAAAGTCGGACCCTTGTCAACGCCTACGACGAGCGTCCTAAAGTCACAGACACACTAAACTTATACTTATTACTTATGAATTGTATACTAAAATTGTTTGCAGAATAGTGCTTGTTTGTGTTCAGTAAGTTTTAGCTACTTGGTGTGACTTTGAAATAGGAAGGCTTACGGGTTTTGGATATAGTCGGTCATTGGCTTACATATTTCTTACACGCCTTTCTCCTTTGTCTTCTTTTCTTTCATTTTTGCTTCACGTGTAAGCAGGTGTTATTCTATTTCTGGGCCTTATTCACGTAAATTGAATGATGAGAGGGAAAAATAAATTATTTCTATCATCAAGGCTTTTTTCAGAATATTTCCCGTTCCGGATACCAGATTAATTCAAGATCCATACATATAAATACGAAAGTATTTCGGGACACAGGTAGACTATGATCTAGGTTAGAACATAGCATACTTTTTATCGCGGTAGTAAGTACGTTCTCATGATAATTTCCGACAGCTACGCGGGCAAATTCGCGGACAAAAGCTAGTATTTTATAAATGTTACAAATTCGGTTAGGGAGTAGTGAAACTGACTGGTGTATAGGTATCTCTGCCTAAAATCACTACTATGTACCTGTACGCCTGTAACTCCTCGAATCAATTTATAACCTTTACATTGAAATAGAAGTTCAAAACTTCGAGTATTTCCAATCAGCAACTTCATCAAAGCAAATCAAATAAACTGCATCGCACATGACGTGTAGGACAGACAACAAAACAAATAAATATCCGCACAACTATCTACAAGTGATCACTATGAGTTTGCTGAGTAGTCTAATTTTTTACAAAACGTCTATGAGTGTAGTTTTGTGTAAAAAAATCTTCATCGTTTTCACAGTTATTTCACCTTTGACAAAAGCATTTCAAAAGCAACCTTAAGATAACGTTTATAAAGATCATTGTGATTTTGACAGACTTGTCAGTAGCAGCAGCTCAACAGCAACCTTGCAGTGACAATATAGATCACTATAATTTTGACAGTGATGCAATATCATATTGCATCACTGACAAAATCATAGTGACCTCTGATATTGCCAATATCAGAGAGGAATTCGGGGAATTCGGACGTGATGTTGTACATATGTTGTTATAACAATTGCCTTTTGTTGTTTCATTAAGTAGGCAGATGATGCATCCGTAGCTGACGCAAATGATAAAGGCCAGTTAAGTGAAAGGATAACTGCGGTGCTTGAAGGCAAACATGTCAGAATTAACTGCGTGTTGACAACCGTGATCAACGGTTTAATGCTACTTGAAGATATTACTTTGTCAGAACTTAAGCATAATCAGCCTATAATGATCCCACTGCTGGGACATCGGCCTCCTCTCTGTGAGAAGGAGTGGGCTGTAATCTACCGCGCGGGCCCAGTGCGGTTCGGCAGATGTCACATGTCTTTAAATTTTTGGTTCTAGGACATGGCGGCGTCATCACGATGTTCTTCCTTGTTTTTTTAAAAGTAGTGGTGATTAAATAACTTACACAATGTAAAGCGCCTGTCTGGGTTCGAACGTACGACCAACGACTCGATATTCGTGGCCGTACCACTGGGCCCAGTAAGAACTTAACAGCGTACAATACACGCTGCCTTGGAGTGTAAATGTGGTGCTGTTCCACAAACGATGGGACACTTACTATCATGTTCTGCGTTTCCTGTCAGCTGCACGTTACAGGAACTGATGGACGCTAGTGATGGCGCCAAACACGTAGCCGAATTCTGGGCGGAGTCCATTTTGATTGACATTAACACTCTAAGAAGAATAAGCGTACAATACATGGAAAACATGAATCCATGAGCGATCAGAATAGCAGTTCATGTAAAATATTGCTTGCATTTTTTAAGTGAAACTGGCCATTCGATAATTGGACGAGAATTGACCGTAAAATTTCAAGGAAGCGTCACAATTAATCACATTTCGTTACATGAGAGAAAAGATATAATATATAACTCTCTGTCTCTCCGGAATCGATACTAGGAACTCATGCCCAGCAGCAGCGTTTGCGACCACTAGACCAACGAAGCATTTATAGGCCAATATAACTATCTTCGAAAAAGACTATATAAAACGTAGGAAAATAGGAAAAGCCTGTACTTATAATATTTTGTCAAATTCCTAAACGGAAACTTGGCTGCAAGTGCTAGGCAGCCAGTGTGTACGAGCCTTTAATGTCTAGTAGATACTTGAGTTTATAGAGTGTGAAATTACAAAGCTTGAGTTGGGACCTCGATGACAACATTGTGGTCATCCTATGTTGGCATTGATTTGGATATATTTATCTTTTAGGTAAAACACAAATTTAACGGACTTATTTGAATTTAGTTCAAGGTTACATTAAAGTGATAATGAACTTATTTCAATGAAGTCTTTACTTTCTTAAAAATATTAATCATTTTATGAAATGTAAAGTTCAGTATCTCTGTCTTTTTGATACAAATCTGTCAATAGGTTCAAGGCTTGTTAGGTATGTGCTAAACAAGCAATGCCACATTTTGTTCGAAATAAGTATCTACGTATGTATTTTAAGATTTTTAGGTTATTTTGGAAGACAATATCAAGACCCACTACAGCTCCTCAAAATGGTTTCGAATTAATTCTTGGGATTTTCTTACAATTATTGTAATTTATTTATTTAAACTTGCATAAAAGTTAAAAATAAAATAGATAATGTCTATGTCAACGAAATAAAGACGAAAAATATGGTAATGTATTATATAATCAAAGGGTAATGTATTATCAAATTCTATCTTTAAAATCTTACATTACCTACCTAGATTCTCCTATAGGAAGAGTGTTCTGTACCGCATTGAATACCTAGTTTACCTATACCCGATTGCCTCACGTGAGTAATCTTACGTAAGGTTACGCTATAAGTCCATTCACAAATTCACAATAGATTAGAAATCGCATAATGTCATTCTTAAATTCGCTTTTGCATGGACGTTTATTGAATACCTTTCGCGAGGTAAGGCCATCTAGCGACTATATTGGTGTAGACAACGTTCAGGTGGAAGCGACTAGATGGCGCTGTACTTAATTTCGAACCCTTCCAACTGCAACTGCAGTATTTTTTTTTCAGAAAAGGGTTCAATGACAACAACACACAACAAAATAGTTTGTAACGAATTTGTATACTTTCTGCTTCTACAGAAAAATTACATAATTATACGATATAAGTAGATCAGTTTTGTTCATTTTTGAAGTGAAAACTTCTTTAGCGGCGTTGCACAGTTTTTGTACTGGGGAAAAAATGTTAAACTCGCGTCAGGACACGTGACCGTCAGGAGAGATTTCCCCCCCCCCCCCTCTTTCTACGACGGCGGCGCCAACCGTGAACCAAGTGAGACACGATAATGGATGGATGGACGGACGGACGGACGGACGGTGACGGTGACGGTGACGGACGGACGGTGACGGTAACGGTGACGATGACGGTGACGGTGTTGGTGACGGTGACGGTGACGGTGTCGGTGACGGTGACGGTGACGGTGACGTGACGGTGACGGTGACGGTGACGGTGACGGGGACGGTAACGGTAGCTGATGGCTCGACCGTCTGTGTAGTAGCCACACTGCTGTGTATTCGTAAAATTCGTGTATATTAACCCCCTTATTCATAATCCTATTTTATCTCTATTTTAGCTAAAATCGGTTTATAGAACGTTTGTCTTTATCTGTCACGTTGTCATTTCTGTGTGTAAGAAAGAGACAAACCCCATTTTAACTAAAATAGGTTTGATAAGTTATGAATAAGGGGGAAAGTGTTTAAAATATGGAAATTGAACAAAGTGCATCGATTAATGAAAAAAGTGACGCAACAATAGTGAAAAAAAAAATAGTTATATAAATTCAATTCATAATTGATTTATTTCAACGTTAATATTCAAGTTTTCACTTCTGCCGGCACTCCAACCAACCCGCAACCCGTCTTTTTTTTGCCTAAGTGCGTGTCGTATCCCAAATATTTAAAAAATCCAGTAACCTAATTTCGTTCATCTATCAAGGTTTAATAAAAATTCTTGGCATAATACAACGTAATGACAAAATCGTTTTGTCCGTCAATTTAACGAAAGCGTGTCTGCAAGTTCGTAACAACCTTGGACTAGTGACAATGAACTTCAAAATCTGTAATACGAAATTACGAATCCAATTTCGAGATTTCAAATAAATATTTCATTGAAATTGGAATTTGGCAATTTTATCACGAAATTGTAGGAACGGTTTAGTGTTTTAGCATTTTTAGTGAGAATATACGACTGACATGACATGCATGACATTCGAACGAGAGGCCTTTGCCCTGCGCTTGGGCAGTCACACCACAGACTCCTATTATTAGCCACATGTTATATTTATTGTTAAGATTAAGACCAGCCGGTCGATTCTGTAAAAATCTCACCGTGAAAACTTGCGTGAAGTGAGCTGTCAGTGTCATCCCACTGATGCTAGGGATTGACCAAGCAAACATTTACAATCATAATCGAGATTTTAATAATAGATTTTATGCTAATTCTATTGATCATTTTATATAATTTCAAAGCTAGTATTTTAGTGGTCAAAACATTAATATTATTATTATTTATTTATTTATATATACTTTATTGTACACCACAAAAAAAATAATAATAATTACAATCATTAATACATCTTTTTAAGTTAGATTTCTATCGTTAAGAACAAATCTCATATATGGAAAGTGTTTATGGTAGAAATCTAACATAAGGAGATATATTAATGATTCTAATGACTATGATTCTGTAAATACATGTCTATTATAGTCGCAAATCACATTTTGATCAAGATACAACCTGACACTGATCTGCAAATTGCAAAAAACGTAAGAAAATTTAAATTTCGCGGTCTGCCATGTCACATTCACCTTAACCGGTCAAGCGGCGCGCGTCGCCCATGATTGGCGAGTGGCGACGAAACCGTAGCCAATGAGCGACGCGCGCGAAGTGATGTTGCCATGGTTACCGTGGAGTGAAATATGGAACATTCCGAATCGCACTGTAATCGATTACAACGTGCTTACACTTTAACCCCAATTATTCTGTATGGTATAAATTACCTATTATTCCCCGCATAATCTTACCATGCCGTACGGTTGTCAAGAGTGGTATTTTGACAGTTCAAACCGGTTTCGTTAAACTAACGTGGCATTTTCGAAATTGTGCTTCCGGCTACAGTCGCCACCTTACCAAAGGATAAGAAATTCGTGGTGTAAAAAAACAAACAAATAAATAAGTACTATAATCTAACCGTGAATAAATAATCAAGTGAAATAGTTTTGACTCTCAGCTGCCATAGTGGTGATTTATCTAAATGGGAACGCAAATTATTTATGTGAGAGTTGTGGGCGATGATGGCCTAATTCGGAATGATCCATATTTCACGCAGCGCACTGCGCATGCGTGTCGTCGTAGTGTTATCAAGTGAACTTTTTCTTTGCTTTCATGCCATTGACGACCATGTACAACTCGTTTATAGAGAGTAGTATATTCCTTGGTGTAGAATGTACATAAGCCTGTACGTATTCGAGTACAGTGACAATAATTAGTTCCTAATTATTTAATGCTGTTAGAGATTCTAATGTCTAAATCCAACTGTTTTTGTACATCGAAAAAGTCAATTTAGTCAGCCTACATTTCAGACAATATAATATAAGAAATCGTGCTAAGCAAGTATTCAGTGATTGGTGTAATGTTCGTTTTCATAAGTACTTACATAATACGTAAAAGCATAGGTTTTTTTATATCATCTCTAGATAAACTACACGTACAATATACAAACCTTATACCATAAATATTTAGGCATATTATTAATCTAGTGACGATTGCTGTTAGGACACACAAATTGCATTATTCATGTATACGCATGTTTTGGGCTGCCTAATTTTAGTTTTGCTGTATACTGTTTACACACTGTGTCTACGTTTCTCAGCCAACTCTCCTGTCGCAGATCTGCTGAAAGAAATTACTAAGTAAATGATGAAAGCAGTTCCTCTATCTTTATGTAGTTTACTTTATTATGTATTTAGTGTGTACATAAATAAATATATTACATTTTTTAATTTGTATCACATTAAAAAAAATTGCTAATACATTTTTTCTACTGAGTCGGCTGCTTCCTGAGGTGCAACTTCTTAATGCCGGGAACAGAGGGACATTGGATGTGTGTCGGCTGCACCCCCACTGCAAAAAGCTGGAAATAATGGTAATAATTTGTTACTAAGTATTTGATTTATTTAATTCCTACACATCAGGACATCTGCAGCTAATGTATTTACTTTCAATAAGAATAGCGGTATGATTTATTAAGAACAGCGTCTGATCAAATAAAATCAATTGAATGGGCCAATATTATTACTATATATTTAGAGCACAACGAGTTTCTACATTTCTTAATTCCATGCTCCGTGCCTGTCTGTGTCCCAATTTATTTGTTCCCTATTGTGTTTATCAAAAATAGTGTGTGAATTAATGAATACTTGCCTCAGACCGCCACGCATGACACAGCCGGGAGCGATGTGATCAAATCAAATAGAGGCAGTGTTCTTTTATTGTCTTCTGTCCCTTTAATGACTTAGCAACTGCAGGGTCGATAAGGCTCATCTGCTGAAAGATAGAATATATATCAGATTAATAAAATTCACTTGCTTTTGTGTGCCTATACTTTTGTGTTTTTATTTTAAGTTATCCTATGTTGTCCCACAGCTGGGCACGGTCTCCCCCATACTTTTCCAGTTTTCCTTATGTTGTGCCTTCTTCGGCCAATTGGTCAGGAACGTGTCAGTGACGACGCCCGCCTTGTCTTCAGGCAACCTTTGTTACTGAATGACACACGTCTGTGACATGCCTACGTCTTTTACATTAGTTACATATTATTATCATCAAGTCGGTACTATTTTGGCATACCTGACAGACCACCACTCGTCCTTGCAAAGCTAACCACCTGACTGATCGTCTAATTCATATACCTACCTAATTATGAACAGTAACACAGGAACTGTGGAGTAGGTAGAGTTCATTTTTAAATTAGAAAAACTTTCACCAATAGGTACATGCCAACATTATGTCATATTACTATTACATTCACCATTATAATATCGTGCTAGCCATTGTCACTGAAAAACTAATTCAAAGTAGGTACTAAGATAAAACTTTCATTTGTTTATTTACAATTATTTATTCTGAAACTGCAGACAAAAAGTTTATTTTGTATCGGAAAGCCCCATAGACAGCAGTAGACAGCACATGTTCACCACAGATGATGAATATTAGTTAGTCATTTTTTTCTATCGATAAATAGAAAAGTCACTGACAAACTATAATCACAGAATACTTAAAATTCAAAGTATGACGACCCACTGACCTAAGTACTAAATTCAAACTAAGAACCAACAGTATTGTCAAAATTTTTTTGATAAAAGAGACGTTCAATAGATGTATGGGGCTTGGTACTAAAATAATTGAAAATTTAAAAAGCTTTCTGAGCTTTATAGGCTGAAAGAGGGTAATTATTTTAATGTCTTATGGCGTTTTTTTTTAAACAAGTGTTGAAAAATAAAATGCATCATTACATTACATTTAACCGTTCGTGGGCGAGCGTCCCCATTTGTCACCTACCGGCGCGCACCCGTCAGGGGCTACCGACACCATTTGTCACCACCCGATTCACGCGGCTTCAACCTCTATTATTACTGTTAAATACGGTCTAATATCCTGTGCAACAGTTTGAGTCTATGGTCCGGTAGATAAACTAATCGACTAAATGATTCAAAACGAAAAATATGGGTTGGCAATATTGGAAAAAAAAAGTTAATTAAACTACAAACATTATTTATATTTTAGGGTTTGCAGCCCTGTGGCAAATGATGTGACAATGACAATGTCGGTCGGCACGGCACGGCTGACTGCAAGGACCATATTTACTCGCTGACTGACATTGACATTGTCATTTCTCATTGTCAATATCATAGAAATAAGTGGCTATGTACATACTTGTACTTTATTATGTACAAGCTTGTGCATTTATTGACGTATTTTCCTACATATAAATACACTACGCCTCGCGGACTTGTACCAGTGGCTATGGTGTTTTTTTTTTTTATTTCAACCTTATTCTGACATTACACTTTTGAACTTTTTTCGACACGTTTTGATATTGCATTGCCATAATAATCAATATTTTTGTCTCAATGTCATGGAGCTGCAGCTGAAATTATAATAAAATCTCAAAGTATTAAATAGAAACGGAAACTAATCAACCTACCCAAAACTGTCAGATTTTCCCAATCAACTTTAAACCTTATGCTTTAGTGATAAAGTTGAAAATATATTAAAGAAATTTGACAGATTGTAGTAGCTTGATGTGCTAGCGTCTGTTCGTCATAATATTTACCTACCAATTTAAAATGCTTAAGACCTCATATTTATAATAACATTGTACTTACCTCATTTTTGCAGAATTCACTGTTTTATTCACTTTAAGTAAATTTTTAAAATTTTCAAAAGGGCTAATTCGCGCGTCTTGTCAGTTGTCTAACGAAGAAGACATTAAAAAAAAGTTCGCGGCTGCTCTTTGGTCGCACCTTCGGTGCAACAAAGTCACAACAGCTCATTTTTAAATTATTTTGTTTGCTATAGTTTTACGTTAATAATCTTATAGTTTACAATTTGGCATACTTACCCCAATTTTGCAGTTTTGGCTATTTGTGACTTAGTTGCACCGAAGGTGCGATTTTATCATCTGTGTTTAAATAATTGTAAATAAACAAATGAAAGTTTTATCTTAGTACCTACTTTGAATTAGTTTTTCAGTGACAATGGCTAGCACGATATTATAATGGTGAATGTAATAGTAATATGACATAATGTTGGCATGTACCTATTGGTGAAAGTTTTTCTAATTTAAAAATGAACTCTACCTACTCCACAGTTCCTGTGTTACTGTTCATAATTAGGTAGGTATATGAATTAGACGATCAGTCAGGTGGTTAGCTTTGCAAGGACGAGTGGTGGTCTGTCAGGTATGCCAAAATAGTACCGACTTGATGATAATAATATGTAACTAATGTAAAAGACGTAGGCATGTCACAGACGTGTGTCATTCAGTAACAAAGGTTGCCTGAAGACAAGGCGGGCGTCGTCACTGACACGTTCCTGACCAATTGGCCGAAGAAGGCACAACATAAGGAAAACTGGAAAAGTATGGGGGAGACCGTGCCCAGCTGTGGGACAACATAGGATAACTTAAAATAAAAACACAAAAGTATAGGCACACAAAAGCAAGTGAATTTTATTAATCTGATATATATTCTATCTTTCAGCAGATGAGCCTTATCGACCCTGCAGTTGCTAAGTCATTAAAGGGACAGAAGACAATAAAAGAACACTGCCTCTATTTGATTTGATCACATCGCTCCCGGCTGTGTCATGCGTGGCGGTCTGAGGCAAGTATTCATTAATTCACACACTATTTTTGATAAACACAATAGGGAACAAATAAATTGGGACACAGACAGGCACGGAGCATGGAATTAAGAAATGTAGAAACTCGTTGTGCTCTAAATATATAGTAATAATATTGGCCCATTCAATTGATTTTATTTGATCAGACGCTGTTCTTAATAAATCATACCGCTATTCTTATTGAAAGTAAATACATTAGCTGCAGATGTCCTGATGTGTAGGAATTAAATAAATCAAATACTTAGTAACAAATTATTACCATTATTTCCAGCTTTTTGCAGTGGGGGTGCAGCCGACACACATCCAATGTCCCTCTGTTCCCGGCATTAAGAAGTTGCACCTCAGGAAGCAGCCGACTCAGTAGAAAAAATGTATTAGCAATTTTTTTTAATGTGATACAAATTAAAAAATGTAATATATTTATTTATGTACACACTAAATACATAATAAAGTAAACTACATAAAGATAGAGGAACTGCTTTCATCATTTACTTAGTAATTTCTTTCAGCAGATCTGCGACAGGAGAGTTGGCTGAGAAACGTAGACACAGTGTGTAAACAGTATACAGCAAAACTAAAATTAGGCAGCCCAAAACATGCGTATACATGAATAATGCAATTTGTGTGTCCTAACAGCAATCGTCACTAGATTAATAATATGCCTAAATATTTATGGCATTTATGGTATTTACCTAGAGATGATATAAAAAAAACCTATATGTGCTTTTACGTATTATGTACTTATGTATACGAACATTACACCAATCACTGAATAGGTACTTGCTTAGCACAATTTCTTATGTTATATCTTAAATGTAGGCTGACTAAATTTACTTTTTCGATGTACAAAAACAGTTGGATTTATGGTCGGTTTCTGAGGTTTTTAAACGGAGTTTATCCATTCGATAGTGATTATTGGTTCGATATCGTGTTTCTGAACACGTCATTAAGGAAGAATTTAGCTTAAAAGTCGAGTGAATTATTATCGAGGGTTTATCTGAGAACCTCAAAACCGAGCATAATTCGCTTAAATAGATAATTATGTCGAATCAACAACTATTGAAAGTTTAAACTCCGTTTAAGAATTCTTCAGAAACCGGGCATTAGACATTAAAATCTCTAACAGCATTAAATAATTAGGAACTAATTATTGTCACTGTACTCGAATACGTACAGGCTTATGTACATTCTACATCAAGGAATATACTACTCTCTATAAACGAGTTGTACATGGTCGTCAATGGCATGAAAGCAAAAAAAAAGTTCACTTGATACTAACGACTACGACGCTTGACACGCATGCACGCATGCGCAGTGCGCTGCGTGATATATGGATCATTCCGAATTAGGCCATCATCGCCCACAACTCTCACATAAATAATTTGCGTTCCCATTTAGATAAATCACCACTATGGCAGCTGAGAGTCAAAACTATTTCACTTGATTATTTACTCACGGTTAGATTATAGTATTTATTTGTTTGTTTTTTTACACCACGAATTTCTTATCCTTTGGTAAGGTGGCGACTGTAGCCGGAAACACAATTTCGAAAATGCCATGTTAGTTTAACGAAACCGGTTTGAACTGTCAAAATACCACTCTTGACAACCGTACGGCATGGTAAGATTATGCGGGGAATAATAGGTAATTTATACCATACAGAATAATTGGGGTCAAAGTGTAAGCACGTTGTAATCGATTACAGTGCGATTCGGAATGTTCCATATTTCACTCCACGGTAACCATGGCAACATCACTTCGCGCGCGTCGCTCATTGGCTACGGTTTCGTCGCCACTCGCCAATCATGGGCGACGCGCGCCGCTTGACCGTGCATGAAAAATACGGATCTTAGTTATTTAGTATCTATCTACAATAATGTTATATTTGCACGCGTTACAGGTTAAATAAGTAGTCTGTAACTAGTTAATACAAAATCTGGTTAATTGTTGAAAACAAAATGCACACAACTGACTTTTTAAATGTACAAACACGGTTGGATTTAGACATAATATCTAAAAGCGTTGAAATAAATAGGAACTAATTTCTGAACTCGATTACGAACAGGCTTACGACCATGGTCGTCAATTATAGAAATAAATAAATAAAAACTGAATTTAATATTAATGACAGCGCCTAACGCGCAAGCACTTCACGCAATCCACATCAAAATAATCTACAATGTGATAATGACAGTGACCAACGCGCAAGCGCGGCGTGAAGTGTTCACTTCACTCGATTCACGACATTAAATGTCGTGAATCGAGTGAAGTGAACACTTCACGCAATCCACATCAAAATAATCTTCTATGTAATAATGGCAGTGACTAACGCGCAAGCGCGGCGTGAAGTGTTCACTTCACCCGATTCTCGACATTTAATGTCGTGATTCGGGTGAAGTGAACACTTGCGTGACGCGCTCGCGCCTCAGGCTGTATTGACTACCTAGTCAGTCTAGGAAAAGAAGAAAAAAAAAACAACATTGAGTTTCTGGCTAAGTTTCTGTTTTGCTATTTTATTGTAAAACCCCACGAAATATTAATGTTTTGACCACTAAAATACTAGCTTTGAAAATATATAAAATGATCAATAGACTTAGCATAAAATCTATTATTAAAATCTCGATTATGATTATAAATGTATGCTTGGTCAATCCCTAGTATCATGTGGGATGACACTGACAGCTCACTCCACGCTCACTTCGCCTAAGTTTTCACGGTGAGACGGTTACAGAATCGCACGGCAGCTCAGACAAATCAATATAAGATACCTAACGTTGCTATTATCTGTTTGACATTTTTTGTAATTAGTCGAAAGAAATCGATGGTGTAATTATCGAACCATTTAGGTTCGATAATTACACCATTGATGATGATCGATGTTGCTACCAATTTTCAGTTAGAGCCTTTGGGAACAATTTGGTAATACTTTTACTTATATTTATCTGTTCCCACAGACCACAGTCCTAGGAACCAGTATTTCCAATACCTACTATTCAAACAAAAGACCCCAGATAAGATAAATAGAAAGAAAGAAAGCGACCATTCTATAAAAACTCAACCCCAAAAATCCTAGAAATCGTCTGGAGGTTGTCGAATCACGTTTGTTGCTACCTGAGCTCGCTTATTATATATTTTTTGTCTATCCAAGGCCGAGACGGCTATAGAGGCAACGGTTGGGACGTGCCCCACTACGACCGTCGCAGGATAACGCATAACGAACTTATTCGGCTTTTATAATGATCATGCGCCGTTTTTGGTACTCTTTGTCGTATAGACGGTTGTGGAAAGGTTTTATGCGGATGTGTGGTAATAGCATAGGAGTTTCAACTGCTTTTTTTTGGCTTGATTTTTGACGTGGAGAAAGAAAGAAAGAAAATAGGTTTATTAGTCAAAGAAAGATGAGGTGAAGTCTTCAACGTTATCCTGTTAATCATAGGAAATGCTTTCATGATTAAGAAGTAGTTTCTCGTTGTGTATAAGCATATTCTGGGGAAATATTCAGTGTGAGTTAACAACATAAGACATCCATAGGACCTGTGATAGACAAATGAGATTACTATGTAACATGGATAAAACATTGACGTCTAAAAGTGTTTGTGCAAACCTACTTACAGAAAATAAATCATTTATCATAAATACCGTCAGAATCTTTTTGAAATAGCTTAAAACACCTAAACATTTTCGTCCTCTTTCAACCATTTCCAAAACGATTACGAATATCTCTAGCAATTCAGCGTCTCCCTTTGTCCTTACAAAATGTAAGACGACAATATTAATATTAATTCCTGAATTGTTTCAGAACTGAAGTTACGAGAGAATCGGCGCGCTGGCCGCCAAACATGAATTAGATATCGCTCCAACGATATCGAAACGTAAGTACAAGTGTACACATTTTATAATTTTCTAAAGGTGCAAGTAGATTGCGATCGATTCACGTCGAACAGTCTTTATTTATACCATTGATCGTTCCAAAGCAAAATAAAGTCTTCTAGACCATTGGGACCAATCTCAGAGGAGACCAGCCTTCGGCGCGGGAGATATTATAGTGCACAAATGCGTGCGCAGACGTCAGAAGTCTTAATTTCCAACAAATCTAATTCTCCGAGTGACATACGACATTATTCTACCAGACTTAGATACCAAAAACCACATCCAAAACTTCACACACAACATTCTGTTTTAACTTACCTAACACTTGACACCACACACACACACACCCTCGCACAAATATTGTACGTATTTGTGCGAGGTTTATTTCCTTATTTACTTACAAATAAGTACAGACTTGTCTCTGTTGTATTTAATTCGTTAACATCTGAACTACAAATAATGCTCCCTTCGCTTCGTCTTCTTGTTTTCTTACATTTTCGGTTAAAACGACACAAGTTAGAAGCGAAAATAGTTTTCCAAGTATCGCTATCAGAATTATATACAAATTATGGACGCTACACATCATTTGCCTAGCCTTTTCCCAACTATGTTGGGGTCGGCTTCCAGTCAAACCGGATGCAGTTGAATACCAGTATTTTACATGGAACGACTGCCTATCTGATCTCCACAACCCAGTTACTGGGTAATACGATAACCCATGGTAATACTGGTTGTCAGACTTTCGGCCAGACCCGTAACGGCTGTCAAAGATCTACAAATGACAGCCGGGACCAACGGCTTAACGTGCTTTCCGAAGCACGGAGGGGTCTCGGTATGTAGATATGGTCACCCATCCACAGACCAACCGCGGCAAGCGTAGCTTAACCTGATCGATCGACCTGTAAACTAATACCAAACACGTATCTTTTTTTGGCTTGGTAAAATGTGTCTAAAAGACGTCACCACCAGTTTTGGTAATTCTCGTAGCACCTAAGGCCCAGCGTTTCTAAATTTGCCAAAGATGTAAACAACAATGGCCGCTCGAAATTGAATAAAATCGATATACAAAACTAGACGAAAACAAACATTACTTCAAATAAATGTTCCTGTATATATGTATTTTATTCAATTTCAAGCGGCCATTGTTGTATGTACATCTTTGGCAAATTTAGAAACCCGGACTCTATCTGTGCTGTTATTATTGCATAGCAAACAAACATAAGCTAATGTAGGTACTTATAGGTCGCGAATGTCGGACATGCACACTAGTAAATGTATGAAACTCACGTCTCTGCCAGTCAGCGGTTTATTTTGCACTTCTATGATAAAGTGGATATTGCAGCGTTGAAAATGACCGCGACTGCCGTCAGGCTAACACAAACGTAATTGTTAGCGTTAGCTCACATAACTAACACAAGATCCTCGGAGACTTCTCTCTCAGAGCTGTAAGTACAATTACATAACAATGAAAGTTGTACTAAATTCGCTGATCTCGTGTATCTTGATTCCCGCGAAACGAGTCAGAACAGGGGTTTACTACGTACTTAATTAGATTTCATACACAGAACAAGAATTTTCCATTCGGGACTCGCGTTGTTTAGGATAATTCAAACAGAAATAATAATTATTCAAACAAAATCCACCGGTCTGGTGTTTGCTTAGGCCCTGATTGTACTAACTAATGAATGAGCGAGCTGTTCTTAGAATTTCAACTCTAATGCTACTATTTCAGAACACATTTCGCGTTTCGCTCGCTAATTGAGACAGTTGTTACTTTATAATTTTCCAATTCAGTTGAAAAATAAATAGTACTCGTGACAGAGTTATGCTTTCAATCGAATCTCGCTGGTGTTCTGTTGTTTACTTTTAATTATAAATAATGGCAACATTGGCAACGTAAAGCTTGATATAATTATTATTTTGAAATGAAAAAGAGGACCTTTTTGGAGGGGTATGTTCTTAATAATGAAAATGAGCGAAACTGCTTATTCAAACCGGCAATATACTTTTAGTTCTCATTGAAATAAGTTTTGAATTTACAAGTTTGTGTTCAAAGAGCAGCTAGTCATTTGTTTTTGGAAGACTGCTTTCAATTAAATACTCTTCGTAATTTTGTACTAAGCTTTTAACAAAGAATAGGTCGTCTGCTCTCGTTTTTTACAACCTAGATGTAGATCTTCGAAAAAATATAAGCCCGCCAGCAACGTGGACTGACCGACTGCACACATGCATGTGTGCAGCATATCACCACTCTTCGAGGAAGCATTTATTTCAAACTAGCTGACCCGTCGAACTTAGTACCGACATCGAAATCAATGAATCCGTTCTCGAGATATCATCAAAAAAACCGTTCCATATTAAACGTACTTATGAGAAAATGAATTATCTTCATATTTTTTTTTTCGTGAATTTTTACTATGTATTAGAAAAAAAAGAAAGAAAGAGAGAAAATAAATAATAATAGTTTATTAATAGTTATTCTGCTATTCGTGGTGCAGACAAATCCAACAAATCAAAGATCATAGGTACCTTAAATCGGTCCAGCCGTTCTTGAGTTACAAATGATGTACCAAACTAACTCGACTTTGTTTTATTTATAAAGATAGGCACATAAAAGGCACTTTTGAACGTCAAAATTTAAAATAAAAATTAATTGATTCTAGTCGCCCCTTCCAAAAGGCAGTTTTCGCATGTAGAAGAATGGACAAGAAACTCCATCGTTACTCTTTTAAAATGTTTTACAATATTTTGCATACATCCATACTAATATACTAATAATTATTATATACTATAATATTATAAATTCGAAAGTAACTCTGTCTGTCTGTCTGTCTGTATGTTACCTTTTCACGCCTACAGTACTGAACCGATTTAGATGAAATTTGGTATAGAGATAGTTTCAGTCCCAGGAAAGGACATAGGATAGTTTTTACCCCGATATTCCCACGGGATCGACATTTACGCGGGTGAAACCGCGGGGCGCAGCTAGTTAATTATATGTGAAGACGATGCACCTTTTTTTTTGTGGATAAAACCTCGTGGATACCCGTCTGGGTAGGACGGAGGGTTACGTCGGACTCCTACCGACTAAAACCCCGCTGTTCCTTCTAGTAGGTAGGTACCATGAGTCGGGTGCCCGGAAGACGATGCATCTAGAATAAAATTACTATACGTACCTACCATAATAGGTAAATAATTAAAATAATCATCGATAACCAAGTAAAAAAGCTTAAAATTTTCCAGAACCAAACTTGACCCTCACAATCCACCTTCAAACTCAATCTATCTATAACCCTCCCAAGGGCTCATGATAACGTTAAGGTGAATGCGCAGTTGTAGCCCGCGAAATTTTATTTTTCTTACATTTTTTGCAATTTTCGGGTCAATGTCAGGTTGTATCTTGATCAAAATATGATTCGCGACTATAACAGGTACATATTTACAGAATTATACATCTTTCTAAGTTAGATTTGTTCCATAAGAACTAATCTTTTATGGAAAGTGCTTATGGAACAAATCTTACTTAAGGAGATATACAGGGTGTTACAGAAAGGGTATATCAATACAAACGGGTTGAAGAGTGTATCTGGTCTAGAATCTCTGTACAAAATTTCAGCTCAAAAGCAGTAACTTTGAAATTGCTTAATATTTTTTTATTTCGATAGTTTATTAAATTGAAATCATAACAAACGTGTCACCGCACTACGAGGGTCATTATCCATTATCTGTAGTGTGTCTGTGCGCCTAGTACACGCACATCACGCCGCCGCGCGCCAGTGTAGCGCCGTGATGTCGAAATAAAAAAATATTAAGCATTTTTAAAGTTAATGCTTTTGAGCTGAAATTTTGTACAGAGATTCTAGACCAGATACACTCTTCAACCAGTTTGTATTGATATACCCTTTCTGTAACACCCTGTATTAATGATTCTAATACTATAATTTACTACAATTACTATAATTCTATATATACATATCTATTATAGTCGCGAATCATATTTTGATCAAGATACAACCTGACACTGACCTGCTTATTGAAAAAAAACATAAGAAAATTTGAATTTCGCGGGATACCACTGCGCATTCACCTTAAGACATAATATAACCGTGTCATAAGCGCAGACAAGTGAACTTATTAAAAATTAATCCCTCGAGCTGTCTACGAACGACGTATTAAACTTACAAACTTGCGAACTTACGTTAAGATTTATACCAAATTCAGTTTGCTCAAATATGAATATTTGATTTACGATAAGAGCCTGTGCTCACGACGCGGTTTGCGCTCGCGAGCGGAATCTGTTACGACGGTCTTATTTGAATTTTCTGGAGATAATACAGGCTTAGGCGATTTGAGGCTCAACCGACGGTCAGAGCTGACATCGGTCGCATACCGATTTATATGGACTCGCGTTCGCTGACCGTCGTGGCAATGACATACAAAAGAGCCGAGAAAGCAGTTGAACCCCGCCAAAAGGTTCACCGGTGAAGCTCGATCTGAACCAACCTGGCGGCGACGTCGTTAAAAGATGTCCATCCATAGATAAATATCACCCATCTCTCCACTAGTCCAAAGAAAGAAGAAAGAAAATACATTTATTAAGCACAGACTAAAAGACACACAATACACCAGATACATACCTACATCAGATAAAAACAAAAAATAAAGATCAAATAAAAAAAGTGTAAAGTCCGTTGTAAGAAATTAGCAGGAAAGTGTGCCTCACGGCTGCGCCAAAAAGGCCCAGTTCAGCAAAAATGCCGGACAACTAGTGCCTGACGCTGGTCCAATGCCTATTCTAGGATGCATTCCGGTACGGCTCTTAAATCCTTACTATCCTAAGGGCACGTCTTCCCTACCTTTACGCCGCCCCCCGGTGTACTCCTTGATATGCAATGGTCTGTGTAGCACCATGAAACATAAGGCTACAAGGGCTAGTGCGAATCTTGAGGTTCATTCGATTTATCGAGTCTGGTCAAATGACGCCGGGGTCGGTGCATTTCATTTGTTCATTCATTCACTTGCGCTCGCTGACCGTCGGTATTCCACTATACATGTCCATTTATTGTCAGCGTCTTAGTACGCGTGACCGACGGTACGCGAACATCGTCGGCGTAACACTAAATCCAGCCTAAATTGCCAAGTCTTTTGTGTAACATAGATTACATAGACACAATTTCTTCAATATAATTCAAACTTAGGACACACTAGGGACTATACAATTCATTCACATGTTTTTACCTCTGTCAGCAGCAACCTAACATCAACCTTATTGTAACTAGAATAAAGATCACAGTGATTTTGACATACTTGTCAGTGGCAGCAATCCAACAGCAACCTTATTTGAATGAGAATAAAGATCATTGTCATTTGGACAATGATGCAAAATCAGAGGTAAAATAACTGCGTAACGAACAGTAGGCAAGCATTTGTCACATACAATAATGGAAGTTTTAGTTGAAGTTTTTAAGGAATTGGAATGCCTGGAGTATTGCAAGGACACTAAAAGATTTTATCTTTAGAGTGTACCTGGTTCGTAAAACTAGCCAAAGATTCTCGACGAAATTCTTAACATATTGAAGGCGCACGCAAACGAACGTAAATCGCCAGGTAGGATCCCATCCTAATGCTTCGAACTTTATCTAAAATCATGAAATAACGTCTAGAGTGTAATAGCAAATTCTTAATCTAAATACGACTATTTTAAAGCTCTTTGACAACCCTTACTAACCTTTTAAATCTCTTGTATTACAAGACAAGTCTTTCAGTTATAAAGGTATTCAATTATTACATAAGGTAGACATAATATTATTACGACTCTATTTGCAAAAGGTGTAGGTAGAGGTACTAACTACAGGACTGCTTTCTTTTGAATTTATGACTTGCGAATTGAATAACTGGATTTGTGGTGCCCAAGATACAGGCTGTGCCCAGTTTGGGACTAACGATACCTTCTTATTGTATTTTTAAACGATTTAACTTTTACATTAAATAAATCTGAGAACAAAGTAAAAAAAAAGTGGGTAATCCATAATCATACAATTAGCCCATTGCCTCAATTCCTAAAATACTGTTAAAAAAAAAACTAATAAAATTGTCTGATTTGGGAATGGAACCTAGGACAGTCAAGTTTACAGCATCCACACTAACAAGGCAGTCTTGAAGTAGTTGTTACGTAAAAAGACAAAGCAATAAAGGGCGATTCTGTAACTGATCTTGAATTCTACTTGGAGTAAGCACATGTTGACTGTGAGTGGCTTCGCACTGTTCGGACGTAGTGATTTATTGTTACTTGAGAATGACCCTCGGAAATAAATAAGAGAAAGAAGTTGTTAGTCTTATTTATTCAGTAAAATAAGAAGCAAAGAATTTACGGTGCTACACACGACGATATGTCACGTTATACATTTCCAGTTTTTGCTGACCTCGCACTGTATAGGCTTTTCGTACAATGAGATTTCAGCTTATACTTTAAATGTATAACTTGATATATCGTCGTGCGTCCTACTGGAATAAGTACAAGCGTTAAAAATGCTTAAATGGACGGATTTTGTGACTAAGTAACACCTTCGGTTTTGAAACTGTCATGACGTGACTTCACGTGGCTAAGAGAGTGATGAATGAATGTCAATGATGGATGGGTGGATGGGGGAGAGGAAGACCAAGGACAAGATGGATATATTGTATAAGGGGGTGATATGAAGGACATGGGAGTGAATGATAAAAAGACGGCTTTTAAGGACTAAGGAGATGGGCAAAACGAAGTTTTCTGCCTGCCCTTGTCCCACGTGATCAAGGCAGAGAGAAGATATCTTATTGTTTATTTGCTATTACCACTTACATTTACTATTACAGGTGGAAATCCAATGCAACAAATGTAGTCACAATTCCCATACTCGGTGACAATCACCCAAACACCAATTTTATACCACCACCATAATTAAAAATAAAATGTATTAAAACTGTCCTGATTTAACTGACAGGAATCAAATTTGATTTTTTTTTTTCTTAGATATCTCTACTAATAATAAAGCTCAAAAGTTTGTTTGAACGCCCTAATTTCTGGAACTATCAGTCGGATTTGAAAAACTATTTTTGCATTTGATAGCCCAATTCTTAAGGAAGGCTATAGTAATTTTGCGGGCAGGCGATGCGATGTGACGGGGTAGGTTGGAGCCAGAAATTTCATGCGTACGAAGTCGCGAGCAGAAGCTAGTCCATACTTCCAAGAGATAGTTTGAGTCCCGGGAAAGGACATAGGATACTTTTTATCCCGATATTTCCACGGGATCGAGACTTATGCGGGTGAAACCGCGGGGCGCAGCTAGTACAATATGAGTTTGTCGGTAAAACGGACTAAAAAACCACAGACCCCATAGATATCCGAACAGACCCCAAAAAGTCACAAGCGAAAGCTAGTTCAAACATCAAACAAAAGATCGAAATCTCAGTGTCAGCCCAGTTTACGAAGCATAAAACAGTCTAACATTTTTAATTGACAGTTTCCAAAGGTGACGTCATCGAGTTACACAAGGAGTATGAATTGTGGGCGTAGACTTGCCCCTGTTTAAGCGCAATAATGAGCTGGCGGACTGTCAACTGGAGTTCTAGCTTTTGAACAGTCACCAAAACAGATAAGTAACCAGGGTCGTCGGATATAGTTGAAGTTTATTGAGAAACTGCGAAATTAAATATGATAAATGAACTGTTTGTTTTATATTAACCGGTCAAGCGGCGCGGTTCGCCGATCGGCGACGAAACAATAGAAAATCAATTGTGTCTCATTAGCGGAGCTTGACAGATTAATTACATTAAATTTTATTCGATAAAATCTATCGTTACTTATCTCCTTTGATTGCTGTTGGATTTTCATCGCTCGGCTTAGCGCCGACAGTTTAAAATCCATCAGCGTGCTTTTGTTTAGGCATTAATTTAGGTGCCGCCTATTGTTAGTGAAAACGAATATGAATACCTAACCCATCCGACGTAGACACTAGACCTACAATTTATTTGTTAAAGTATCTACGGTAGATAGTTAGGAATTTCTGTTGTTTCTAAGTTCATTAGTCCTAGGTGTTTAGAACTTTTTTCATCTACTTACTAAGTTTAGGAACGTCCTCTGCTAGACAAAGTCTTCTAAGTTGGCTCTCATCGTTCCATTCCTCTCGCATTGTGATTGTCTATCTTCGTCTTCAAATCTTGCCCGTCATTGCTCATCTCCTTTCGCCATTCTTACGTAATTATCACTGACTGCTTAGCCATCAAAAAGTTTACTATAACAATAAATCATGATTTATTAGAACAACCAGAACACTTTATTTCAAACTCCTGTTGTGATAGTCAGGGTAGGAATAAGCTGTAGAGCGCACCTTCAACATATGACATGAGTGACATACAACATTTAGATAAGTAAGTATCTACATACATTGCTAGTCAACTTACTGCAAGGGGCAACAGCTAGCCTCAGACGTGTGAAAAAATATAAGATAAGAAGTTAATTATCCTTACGTTTATTACATTACATCACATAACATAATCAGCCTATAACGTTCCCACTGCTGGGACACAGGCCTCCTCTCTATGTGTTTATTACATTAATTTAAATTTATTTTTAGGGAAGCTTTAAAATATTACATTGATATTGTTTTCGTTAAATTCATTCACAATTAGGTATCTATGTAAAAAACACAAACTTGCTAACCTAACCTATTTCGGTTATAAACTTAGTAAGCTCCAAGACTGCTCCCGGTTCGATGAAATCGCTTTGAGTTTTCGAAGGTCTAACCAGCACCCTAATTGCGTAACACACTATGAATAACAATCTGAATGATTTTAAAGGATATTGCTAATCCATTGCTTTATTTGTTCGAAAAATTTGTCTGCTCAACAACAATAACGCAATGAATGTTGTTGAACTGTCAAAATGAAAACCGAAGCTACTGTTAGTAGGTATGTTATGAAATTACCCTGCAGGGCTCTATCTCCCTATCCATACGCTCAGTCTGGCTAAAACGCCTTTCACCAGTCCCTCGATCACATCACAACCGTAGATCACTCGCCCATACTCATAACTGGAGCTAACTTTAGACTAATTATACAGTTGTATTTACACAACCAGCATTGTTCTAAATCGACGTAGGTGTAGTACATTTTTCCTTATACCTAAGAGTTATTTGTTAAACAATCGCGGGTCGAAAATCACGACTTCTTGCATCATTTTACACATTAACTTCATGATGTGTGTAAATAATACATGCCATTTGACATTTAAAACGTATTTTTTTAGAATTACTTAAATATGTTTTTTTTTTTTAATCACTGGTTTGCCATATTTGTTTACTGTTGGCCTTTTTCCAATTTATATGGAGTCGGTGCAACATGTCTTTTTCTTCTCTATTAGTCGTCATCTCGCTCGTCACCCCTTTTCTATAAAAATATTTTTTTTCCACATATTTGTTTACCAAATATGACAAGTAAAAAGAACACACTATAACTGATTCTATTGTTCCACTTTATCTTTTACATACGTGACTGTTTGTTACGCCATTTTGATATTACAAAGGTTATGTAAGTATAGAAGTTCAAGTTGAGATTTCTATGTGGTTGTTTAAAGTAACAGCTGGTCACTATGCCAGCTTGTGCTTTTTTTATAACCAATAAAACGTACGTTACAAGCCCAAGGTTTTAGCATTGTGTAATAAAAATAATTGTTCCTATTCTTGCGTTATGTTTATGTTGCAACATCGTATGCAAAGTAATGTTCATTATTGTTTATAATTAAACTAGGTCTTGGTGTATCATGGTCAAATAGCTCGTGAATGCATCGAGTTGTACTTAGGAAAGAATTACAACCACCTTTCTTTAATTAAGATATTGAGTCGCTCAAAGTGAGCAAGTCAACACTCAGCAGCATACCTACATACATAATCTGTGTTCGCGATTGAATTGCCAACAATGTAAACAAATATGAATTAATGCAAAAATAAGTGTAATTCCTACACAATAAAGTTCAGTTTACGCTAAAAATTCAAATAAAAAAAAGACGAGTTGCACTCCGGGAGTGCCGGCAGAAGTGAAAACTTGAATATTAACGTTGAAATAAATCAATTATGAATTGAATTAATATAACTAATTTTTTTTCACTATTTCTGCGTCCCTTTTTCATTAATCAGCTGTCCATCCATCCATCCACATCCACGTCCATCATCACCGTCACCGTCACCGTCCCCGTCACCGTCACCGTCCCCGTCACCGTCCCCGTCACCGTCACCGTCAGCGTCACCGTCACCGTCACCATCACCGTCACCGTCACCGTCACCGTCACCGTCACCGTCACTGTCACCGTCACCGTCACCGTCACCGTCACCGTCACCGTCACTGACACCGACACCGTCACTGTCACCGTCACCGACACCGTCACCGTCACCGACACCGTCACCGACACCGTCACCGTCACCGTCACCGTCACCGTCACCGACACCGTCACCGTCACCGACGCCGTCACTGTCACCGACACCGTCACCGACACCGTCACCGTCACCGTCACCGACACTGTCACCGTCACCGTCACCGGTACCGTCACCGTTACCGTTACCGTCACCGTCACCGTCACCGTCACCGTCCGTCACCGTCACCGTCCGTCACCGTCACCGTCACCGTCCGTCCGTCCGTCCGTCCGCCCATCCGTCCATCCATCCATTATCGTGTCTCACTTGGTTCACTTCGGTTGGCGCCGCCGCCGTAGAAAGAGGGGGGGGGGGGGAAATCTCTCCTGACGGTCACGTGTCCTGACGCGATGTCCTGACGCGAGTTTAACATTTTTTCCCCATTACAAAAAGTGTGCAACGCCGCTAAAGAAGTTTTCACTTCAAAAAATCTTTATTTAATTTTGTAAAACATGAAACGTTTATTTTCTCTTGACTGTAAGTACTTACCTGTCAAAAAGAGTAACCTAGCATAAAGTGGATAAGCCAGAGTTTAAAACAGAAGACGAACTAGCAGGGGGTCGAGGAGGGGGGGACGGAGGAGGGCTCAGGGAATCAGACCGGAATAAATCACTTTTTCAATAGTGCCAGTCACTCTGAAATCAACTTAATTACCATTAAAATATATTTGATATTTGTTTAACTTGAAATAACATCAATGCCAACCTAAATTTGAATAGACTATGTA
This sequence comes from Amphipoea oculea, assembly GCA_945859645.1. NCBI lineage: Eukaryota > Metazoa > Arthropoda > Insecta > Lepidoptera > Noctuidae > Amphipoea > Amphipoea oculea. The sequence continues at coordinate 15,679,623 of OX243865.1, read as the reverse complement.
CACATACGCCTTCTTCCTATAATTGTAGGTGGTAGGCAGGTTGCAAGTACTACGGACCTTACATTTATTCTACAAAACGCTAAAACAACGTCGTTAGATACATGAGAGCAGTGGTGGCCCAGTGGTAACGGCCACGACTTTCGTAAGTTCGAACCCAGTTAGGCGCTTTACATTGTGTAAATTATTTCATCACCACTGCTCTCAAGACGGTGAAGGAACACATCGTGAGGAAACCAGCATGTCCTAGAACCAAGAAATTGAACACATGTGACGTCGCGTGGTGGATTACAGCCCACTCTCGAAGGCAGGAGGCTGATTATGCGTATGTACAGACGCCAGCACATCAAGCTACTACAATCTGTCAAATTTCTTTAATAGATTTGCAATTTTATCGCTACAGTATAAGGTTCAAGGTTGCTTGGGAAAATTTTACAGTTTCGGGTAGCTTGATGTGCTGGCGTCTGTACTGTGATCACATAACTGCACGCACCGTGTGTCTATTCTTAACAGTTCGCTACTTCGGTACTTAATTTTGTTATCTTTTTTTTTTCGACATGAACTATGAACTAAGTATAAGGTAGCACGGATCGAACGGAAAGTATCGCCTCTCGTAGAGGCAATTTTAATAGCAATCAACTCTACACGGTCTTTTCCTCGAAACTAGTAACTTTAGTCTCAAGTAAACAACTAAAAACAATCTCCCAGCCAAACAAATCGGAGGCTCCCAATTTAAAAGCGAACCGAAAAACAACATCCTTTCATACCGACTTCGCATGTCAAAAATGCAATATTTACCCCGATTCGTGGTTCCGAGAGTTATTCAAATATACTTGAAAGCCAAGCTATCGCTCTACCCTCCAAGCCAAACTACAGAGCTCCGATTTTGTGGCGTGATGCGTTGAATCTGACATTTTTTTCATTTCCATACACTTTTCGTTTCGGGGCTCTTTCAAAAGTGTTCGTTTACCGAAACTCTGTTGGTTTTCAATCTGGCTTTTGAATTTTTTCGATAGTTTATTTGAAATTTTCATAACTGGAATTTGATTGAAAGATTCAGTTTGTTAACCACGCCAACGAAGCTACCTTTATCCTTCGTCGCATGCCTGCCACCTGAGCTTTTGATGATCTTATGACTGCGTCAGTGAGCGGGGTTCGCGCAGCTAAATTTTTGGCCAGAGATGTTTAACCTTTTTGCCATCGATACCTCCTTTTAGTATAATTAAACTCTATAATCAGAAAACAAATATCAATAAATGAATATAATACCAGTTTTGGAGAAATTGTACAGAATTCTATTTACATAATTATCTTACATCGAAGTACAGTCTTACCAAGGGGTTTCGTATTACCCAGTAACTGGGTTGTGGAGGTCAGATAGGCAGTCGCTCCATGTAAAATACTGGTACTCAGCTGCATCCGGTTAGACTGGAAGCCGACCCCAACATAGTTGGGAAAAAGGGCTAGGTAGAAGAAGATCTTATATCGAAGTACAGTATCATATATTAGGTCCTTACATATGAAATTGGCGTTTTGTATGGAAGGAACAAAAAGTCGAATATTTTTTAATATAATATATTTAATTAATCAAAGTATGAACCATTGTTTTCAATGCACTTTTGCCATCTTATAGGTAGTTCATTGATCCCTTTACTAAAAAAACCAGTCGGACGGGAATCAATAAAATCTTTGAAGGCGATTTGGACTGCCCCATCGGAGTTGAATTTTTTCCCTTGCAAAAAGTTATCCAAATTGCGAAAAAAATGGTAATCTGTTGGAGCAAGGTCCGGGGAGTACGGAGGATGTCTAAGACATTCCAATTCAAGCTCTTCTAATTTGGTAGCCGTCTGTTGCGCAGTGTGTGGTCTGGCGTTGTCGTGCTTTCAAGCTTTTTAATCTTCCCAATTTGCTTCAAGTGAATTAAAACAGTTTTATCACTAACATCGAAGCCTGCAGCTAACTCGGACGTGGTTTGCGATGGGTCCGCTTCCACAATAGCCTTCAATTCTCCATTATCAACTTGGGTCTCAGGCCGTCCACGGGGCTTGTTCTGCAGGTCGAAATTTCCAGAACGAAAACGTTGGAACCAAAAACGAACTGTGTTTTATTTTGCAACATGACCGCCATACACATCATTCACCCTTCGAGTCGTTTCCGCAGCACTAGTGCCACGGCGGAACTCGTACTCGTAAATAATGCGATATTTTAAATTTTCCATTTTGTAAAATGAGTGACGCAAACAGAAAAAACAGAAGAAAAAAAACAAATGAATGACGGTCATCGAAGCACAAATACATGAGTAAATAGCTGTACAAATTTGAATTTGGAATTCCTTACCAAAGAGGAGAAATTCGTGATTAAAGTGGCCAGTACGAAAAACGCCAATTTCATATGTAAGGACCTAATATAAGTACCATGTCGGTATTTGAAATTGCAAGATTTAATACTGCAGACTTAGATACTTCCCTGAATCTGTTCTAGAATATCCAAGCCGAGAATTTGGCAAGCACCCGGTTCCTCCAAACTTCATCCACACACACTCGTCAATTAATGTATGAACTCAACATAGCATTCTATTACATTCCCGTCATCCGTAATGCCGTACGACATCCTAAAATAAGAAAGAGACGATAAACCGGATCAACCGGATGTGATCCGGAGGCAAATAACTAACAATATCTTCCAATACTTAGAAAGGACGTGTTGAGGATTTATTTTCGGTTCCCTGAAGACCAAATCCCGTAACTAAAACAGAATCTAGTCGCAATTTCATCTTAGCGACAATCAATGTTTTTAGGAAAATGGAGGTATTTTTGACAGATGGATACTGAGATTAAAATGAGAACGTTCATAAAATACGGGAATAGCCCCTCTGTTATATAACGTCCGTTAATTACGTGACCAGTCGGATCAAATAAATATTTTGCGAGCTACAGATAAATTTGACAGCTAACATGGAGCAATTTTCGCCGTGGGCGCGGAAGCGGTTGCTTTTACAGAAACAACGAAGTTTCCGAAATATGAATTTAATACTGTTGGTTTGTTTTACACAATAAAAGTTGGAAGTGGGAATCGTATGAGTTTGTAGAAAGAAATATTCTGTGAATGTTTCGTTTACTTAAATGGTTTTGGATTCTGCAACTGCAGGTAGTATTTTTCCTTCCATTTTTGCCGTAATAACTGCATTCACGTTACATATTTGTGGCAATTTTAGGATTCAACTTTTTTGGGAACATACAGCATTTGAGAATTTCGGTAATACCTTTGTTATAAAAACATGCAACCATCAACTCTGATCAGCACCCTAATTGCGTAACACACTATCAAGTACAATCTGAATCATTTTGAAGGATATTGCTAATCCATTGCTTCATATGTTAGAAAAATGTGTCCGCTCGACAACGTAAATAACGCAATGAATGTTGTTGAACTGTCAAAATGAAAACCATTCTTACTATGTGTGTTACCTAATTACCCCACAGAAGAGTCTCACTTTCCTCCATTACTAACTATAAATCAACAAAGCTCAAAATAGTCTCAAACGCGGCTGAGGCATCGTAATACACACACAGGCCTGATGGTCTAGTGGTTAGTGACCCTGACTGCTATGCCGGAGGTCGTGGGTTCGATTCCCACCCAGGACAAATGTTTGTGTGATGAGCACGATCATTTGTTCTGTGTCTGGGTGTAATTTATCTATAATATGTATGTATTTAGAAATATATAAGTATGTTTCTCAGTTGTCTAGTACCCATAACACAAGCTCTGCTTAGCTTGGGACTAGATGACGTTGTGTGATAGTTGTGGAATATTATTATTATTAATAGTACCTTCATAAATCTGTAGTGTACACAATAATTAGCGTAATTACATGAAGCGCTGCCATAGACACGTACACATCAAGTAAATAATAAAATGTATAGACAGACTTGTGACCTTTAACGTAAAACTTTATTATTCACCAGATTTCGATCAAACTGAGAACTTTGCATGAAACAGACTAAAATTTCATTTAGTACTTCGCGTAAAACTCAAATGGGTCGTCATCTTAGTCTTGTCGTAGAATAGTCTAGACTTAAAACAAATAAGACTATGAACCTTATTCGTAAATGAGTCGATTTCAAAATACATTGTGTTCGAGAGATAAATTCTGTTCTACAGACAATAGTGTCCAAGTTCAGATAGCGTTCCCTCTTCTGAAGCACTCGAAAGAGCGTTGGAACCCGAGGCTTCTTTTGTCTTCACGTAATGTGAGCATCTTTGAGCAATTCTAGAAATACTTATTGCGTTGTATGAGTATATGCTTCTCCATCTTCTGTTTGTCTTTGTCATAGTGCTTAGAGAGAAAAATCGGTAGATGGTTTACCTATTTTAATAGGAGCTATGTTTAGAAGATATCAGCTTAATCTATGTAGATACTAAAACGTCGACTGACTGCTAGGCCGAGACAAAACAAGAAAATTCTAAGTTTAGGTGGTTGTACGACAAAAAGTCTATTTGGAGTCAATCCGAAAAATATTTACACATATTTATGGCAAGCCCAGAAACAGAATGTCACTTTTGTCCACCCAGAATTCCACGAACACGGATAACCGGATCACGGATCCTGTCCAAAACTTTTCATTCCAAGAGAATAATCAAAGCTGATACACACGGGTCGATTCCGCGAATCGGAATTGAATTTAATGGCTTAAAATCCGTACGGATTTAATGCTTAATTCTCTTTTCGGATGCGGATGCGGTCGCAACGGACGCGTCATAGAAAACCGCGGCAATGCAATGCTTCGGTTGCTGGCTATGACGTTCGGTTTGAAATGCAATTTTAAATGAATTTTCGAAACAAAATGCTTATTGCGCTTGACTTTTCTCTTAAAAGATATTTTTTTATATGTAGAAGATCCTATAATTTTTTTATCTTATATTATTTTCACGTGCTTTTTTAAGCCTGGATTACAAGCTTACGTAAAAGGAATCAAGAGGGGCTTGGGGCTAAGTAATAACAGCCGCACGAGTCGTTCGATCACGTTAAGCTACGTTTGCCGCGGTTGGTGGATGGGTGACCATCGTCACATACCAAGATTCATCCGTGCCTAGGAAAGCACGATAAGCCGTTGGTCCCGGCTCTCATTCATGGATCGTTGACAGTCGTTACGGGTCGTCAGAACTCCCAAAAGTCTGACAACCAGTCTTACCAATGGGTTTCGTATTACCCAACAACTGGGTTTTGGAGGTCAGATAGGCAGTCGTTCCATGTAAAATACTGGTACTCAGCTGCATCTGGTTAGACTAGAAGCCGACCCCAACATATTTGGGAAAAGTCTAGGCAGATGTGATGTACGTAAAAGAAAGCAAACAAAAACATTGTATACTGTATGTTATCATGACGTAATTTACTGTTTTACCAACATTTTTCTAAACGCTACACAATACATGATTCCCTAATCCACTGTCAGTTCACATTCCCCAAAAATGTTGTTTACCCTTTTAGAATTAAAATACTGTTTAGTTGGTTGGACGGAGATGAGATTTTTTTTACAGTTGGGTTGTCTTAATTCAGATATATAACTCAATTTTCTTTTGTGATATTAAAAAATAAGCCGCTGAAAAGCAAATAAGTTATGAAAGTTCGCTCTCACTAATATGAACGTAATGGGATTATTCTCAAAAAAATAAAATAGAAATTCACTGTAGCTTGAGATAATCGTAAATATAATTTACAAATGGAGATCTCCACATTGTATAAGTAAGTATAGGAAGACATCTATTTTAGTAAGCAAATAACTTGAGGTACTTGAAAAACCATTGAACTAAAAAAGCTTGTTTTTGCTTTTCTATAAGTAAAGTTTTTTGATGATAAAAACAACCACTTCAAATCAACCGTAGCTTGCATCCATTTACTCTCAAGTACCTACTGCTACCTACATACGGAACCTTTGTCATTTTGCTCGGGAGTGCTTATAATTTTTACCTACTTGATAAAAAACAGATGTTTTAAGTCGCCTTTTCTCAAGTGTTGGTGTTTAGTGTTGTGTGGTCTAGTTTCGGTGGTCTCAAAGGTTTCGGCGAAGAACGTCAGAAACGCAAAATGACAGATTAGCGAATTGTCAGAAACTCATAATGCCAGGTGTCGCAAAATGTCAAGATCTGATAATGACAGATTCGCGTAATGACAGATTCGCGTTATGACAGATTCGCGTAATGACAGATTCGCAGAATGACAGCTCAATCTCGAATCAAATAAAAATCATCAAGTAATTATTATTAACAAAATTCTTTATTAATTGTCATGTAAATAACGTGTATTTCAGTCTTCAAGTTTCAATCTCAAAAAAAATGTTCAAATCCGACTTGTAGTTTCGGAGATTATCGCGTTTAAACAAACATAAAACTCATCAGCTTTATTATTAGTATATTTATACACAGAATACTGTCTCCCATTGAAGCCGTGGCAGATATTTTTATAGCACCTTATATATAATATATAGGCTCATATTAAACAAAAACTTATAACACTATGACCGCTAAATAAAACATTCACAGCCTAAAAGCTACTTTCAGTTCATCTAATTACGTTGACAACACTATTCTCACCGGCAATCTGAATAATTTAACGCAATTCCGGCGTGACGCTGTCAAACTCCTAACACAATAGTTCAGGATTTGTCACACGTACCTACAATGTAAATTAACAGCCCAGAGTTTAAACTGCTAATGTAATTAATTATCATCCATAATTTAGACTCGCGTAGTGTGTGCGCGCATTTGCATAAAACCTCCCGTTCGACGCTCCCTCAGTCATGTTGACTGAGTTTTGACGAATTTGCGTCGTCGCGTCAATTTTCGTGGCAATGTGGGAATTACGCGTTTATTGACTGTTTCTCTTCGAGCTTGAAGTATGTTGATTGCGATGTCTTGATTGTTAATATAGTATTATAACTTATGCTATAGTTCAGCTTTACCATCAGAAGTCCAATTCCCATATTTAATAACGTTCAAAATCTAGTCGCAATCTCACCTCAGTGACAATCGATCTCAAAAACTCACCAAAAATGTTGGAAACTTAAGGTATTTTTGACAAACTCTCAGGAGTTCTAAAAAAAAACGGGAATTAATTCCCATATCCAGAGATATTTTTGCGCTAGTGTTTTGTTTTTTGTACAATCCCATTGGCCAAGGGGTTTTCAAAGGCCTTACCTGTTTCATCGAGTTATGTTCCTCCTAGCCTCCTGGGACCACTTAATACTGTTGTGGTGATCTTTGAGGCCGCCCCTCTACTTTAGCAGGTAGTGTTGGCTAGTACAGTACTTACTATTATCTCACGAAGCGACGCGCGCTTTACTTGTAGTAACCAAGTGTATGAACACGTTGTTAATGTGTGCGTGAAGACTAATAGCGTCGTCAGCACTTAACAGACACGCACACACACTTCAGACTTTGCCAATGTCTCGGACGGTACCGAGAGCTTTTTCGTTTACACACCCATACACAGCGTGTTTGTCTTTGTACAGACGCCAGCACAACAAGCTACTACAATCCGTCAAATTTCTTTAATAGATTTTCAACTTTATCCCTAAAACATAAGGTTCAAAGTTGATTGTGAAAATTTGACAGTTTCGGATAGCTTGATGTGCTGGCGTCTGTACACTTTGTAATCACGTGTAATCGCATCGCTTCGTAAGATAAAAATACTACTATAGTACAGTAAAAATCATAAGAAAACCTTCACGTTTGGAATTTAAAAAATAATTAATTGTTTGTTTACACTCATTCTTGAATATAGTGATGCTCTTGTCATATTTTCTTTTGTAATCATTCGTAAGCTTTCATTTAAAAACCCTCAATTCGATAAGTAGGTTAAAGCAACATTAACAAAACCATACATCTAAGTAATTAACTACCATTAATTTTTAAATTACACGATTTTAACAACGATTTGTAGGTCAAAGGCTGAAATAATTTTTGTAAACTCGTTTCGTTTTAATTAAAGTTAACTTGCTCTAGGGAAATATATCGTATGTTCATACATTTTTTGCTAATGACATGAAGAGGGTTAACATTAGGTGATTGTGACCTTCAAACGATGTTTTTTGAACTCAGTAATAAAAGTACAATGAATTACCGAATGAATAAAATTATGAAAAGTAATATAGATAAAGGTTTTTTTTTTTACTGAAGACACCAATTTCTAACCAATTAAAAACAAACACAATTAATTCTTTAGACAAATTACATTAAAATTCGAATACATGTGACATGTAGCTACCCGCACTGGGCCCGCATGGTAGATTATGGCCCAACTCCTCTCACCGAGAGGCCTGTGTCCCAGCAGTGGGAACATTATAGGCTGATTATGCTTCAGACAGTTTCAAAAGCTGGCTATTAGTCTGTAAAGTAGAAAGGTACGCCAAAATATAAAAATTTTGTGAACACAAATAATCTCCAATTCGAAACAATCTCATCAAAATCAGAACAAATCATTCCAGCTTTAACACCATAAACATTCAATACAACACACCTAGGTACATAACAAATTGTAGCAATCTTTACGTAACAAAGGGGAAACGGATTTCTTAGCGTCTAAGAGATTTCATCCAATTATCTCTGTGCGAACGAGGAATGACAAGCGCGCAATGGACTTGTTACTGTACAACGTACCTCGCGAGGATTGAGGCTTTTAAAAGTTTAGCTTTGCAGTAGTCTGAGTAATGTTATTTATCTGGATTGGCAGTCTGCTGATGATTATGAAATTAAAAATAGAAAACTACTTAATACTTCTTTGTTGAAAAGCTCATCCATCGATGTGCTAGGTAATCCATATTAATATTATTATAAATTCGAAAGTAACTTTGTCTGTCTGTCTGTATGTTACCTTTTCACGCCTAAACCACTGAACTGATTTAAATGAAATTTGGTATAGAGATAGTTTGAGTCCCGGGAAAGGACATAGGATAGTTTTTATCCCGATATTCCCACGGGATCGAAACTTATGCGGGTGAAACCGCGGGGCGCAGCTAGTAAGGTAATATGTATTGGTAAATTACAGACGCGTTTTGAGGCATCTCAATTTTGTCATTGTAAATATGGCAACCTATCGGTAAACACCTTGATAATATCTTGTGGTTGATATGGTTTAGTCCATGTTAAACCCTCACAATCTCTTCCCCCAGCCATGTTGGAACCCTAAATACTATCAATAGTCAGAGCTGTCAAAATACATACTAACGTGACTCCGAGTACCGAGGTATTCCACTCAGAGCAATGATTTCAACCGCACACCAATGTTACCTAAGCATTTGACTGCGGGGTGTAGAAATCTTAACAGATAAAGGGATCTTAATACTGCTGCCCTAAGGTTGGTTAAAAAAAACCGAGTGTGCTTATGACCACACGACTGAAGTCAAACTTCAAACGTATTTGGCTATGAGAGGAAGAGAGAAAGAAAATTTGTGCGCGCACTGCTTTCTCTTGCTTATATCCCCCACTCAACTCCCGTTCGCCTCGCCCGATCACACTTTTCGTAACGGTTACGTCACGCGTTCGCCAGCTTACTCCCCAAGTCAAGCGTGCCTAAAGAAGTTTCACTTCAAAAATGGCTAAATTCCAGAAATCACACCTTGAATTTGAACGCAAACACATTAAAAATAACAAAACCACTAAGATAACACTGGTCACATTACACTAATCTGTACAATACATGTAATACTTTATTATCTCTGTACCATCAACTTTATATTCAAAATTATAAAGCTTTTTAACCCAACACTCTTATCTGATGGGTCTGTTGGTCCCCTTGCAACAGAGAAATAATCCCAACGGAGGGTTTATTGTACAGAAAAGCCTTTGTTTCGGAGGGTTACCGGTGGCCCCACGTTTCTGTTTGAATTTCGGCCCGAATTCGTATTAAACTAAAATAACATGGTTTCTATTATGTTATGATTAAGGGTTTCTCAAGAGAGAAGGTTCTCGGTCGTCTGCGGAGTATGTATGGGTTTTAGGCTGTAGTCCGAAAGGCATCGGTATTGTCTTATTGTGCTAGTAGGTAACTGGGCTGGCAGAAGGACTCTTTTTTGTGAAAGACTGCAGATTATGAGCACATACCACGAGTACGATACCCGTACAGTCAGCATCAAAAGTCGATTAACACTATCATTTTTCCATGTTATTAAATTGACAACAGCTTTTTTCAATAAACTGATTTTTAGATTTTCATATAATAGACAAGAGTATTATTCTAAAAAAAAATTCTTCTGCTGCAATTTTGAACAAATATTTTGCTCAATAACTAAGATTAAAAAACTGAAGTGTTAATCAACTTTTGATGCTGACCGTACACACAGCAACACATCAAGCTATACATTTCCAGTCTTATCTGACCTCGCATTGTATAGGTTTTTCTTACAATCAGAAGTCAGCTTATACTGGTTATGTATAGCTTGATGTGTAGCCACAGAATACTTAAAGTACTACGTACAGAAAGGCCACTCCCTTCCCCGCACTAACATCAGTTACCGCACCTCACCCCGCACTTCGATGTGTTCGTCGCCTGCTCTTTAACAATGGCGCTCGCATACACAAGAACCGCAGCGCTGTACCTACCTACTGCTGACACGAACACATTATTTTTTTTAAGTTTTATATTTTGTGTTAATCACGATGTTGTATATTGTGCATTATTTGGATGATTTTATATTCATCGAGGAACGATAAAGACAGGAGTTTCTTTCGGTTCCCGAAACATGAAAGAAGGTAAGGAACAGCAACTCAAATATCCTTTATACCCATAAAAAATAAAAGCTAGTATATTACAGACAAACAAGTTAAGCCAGTGTTGTGATAATTTATTTTCATAATTATTTTCCAAGTTTTCTTCGTTTTAGAACAATTAAAACTTCCGTAATATTAACATACCAAATTGCTCTCTCTCTTTATTGTCTTAGTTATGTCTCTTTCTTTTACGTTCTATTCGTTCTTCGACTTTAAAAGTAGTACAATAGAAATGTTATTAATTAGATTTCTGTGAGTACCTAGTGTCGCGGCGCGCGGCGCCCCATTATTGCATACGTTCGGACAGCGCCGCCGCCTACGCAATACTGCGCCAGCCAGCCCTACTAGATTTCACGCACACATTTACACGTATACAAACGTCATTTGTCAATGTAGTAGTAGTAGGTAATTATTTTGCGAGCGTTGTATGGAGTGTCCGGGGTGTGGTGTAGCCGTGCGTTCGTTTAACAAGATCGCGTGGATTAAAGAGGTTATCGGTTCATTATACAGGCGAAAAGGCCCAAGTTTAGAAGTAAGTAAATGTTCGCTTTCATAACGCACCTTCAGTGCAACAAAGTCACAAATAGCAAAACTGCAAAATTGAGGTAAGTATGCCAAATTGTCTGAACCATGCCTATACTTGGGGTAGCAAAAACATCCGCGAAAGTATCTCAAAATTCTACTAGATGGCGCAGGTGCCTTTGTGGTAATAAATGCGAAAAAAAATTAAAAGTCCTCTCCTGTAAAATTCAAAAATGAGCTGTTGTGACTTTGTTGCACCGAAGTTGCGATAATTTCTAACATGACGATATTCATATCGTGAACGTCCACGACCAAATGTATGGCAATACGTAAACGTTATCCTAATGCGTCTTCATATATGAGGAGCGTCGGAACGAAAACCGATATATCCAATTTACCATATTTTTAACAAATTAATAAAAAGCTTGTAAGTTTTTCAATGTTACAAAAGTGGAAAATTATAGCATGTCAATTTGCAGTTAAAGTGACATCGATTGATGTGTCAAACTTGACGGAGGGTAGATACTTAATTTAGCGAGATACTTGGCGGACAAGTTTGGATATATCGGTTTTTGACGCGATCATTTGGATATATCGGTTTTTGACGAAACCAAAATGGATATGTCGGTATCTGATATGATCAAAACGGATTTATCGGATTTTGGTAAAACCAAATTATAGTTTTGTATCTTATTTCTTAAATTAAGTATGTATTTACATGCTAATTTTCTAAACTCTCAAATGACGTTAACTCGCAACTTACAATTTTGAGTTATGACAGTATTTGGATCCATGTGCGAATTATATTGATTTATTTTGTACAGTAAGTAAATTGGTAAATAAAATTGCTTTTAGATGAATATTATACTTTTTATTTCAATGCAAAATCTGAATAATTAAAAAACTTAAAATTAAGTGGCACACAAAATTTCGGGTTCTAGGCAATCGCAATGCTCATCTTCACAAACTGGAATTTCGTCATCACTATCCTCCTCATCTTCATCAAAATTTCATCGTTCAGGACTTGTTTATACCATAGTAATTCTCTGTTGTTCTCCCAGCCATCTCCAAACTGTTTTGATAGTAAATTTCTCACATCTTGTTTCTTTTTTAATAGTTTTGGTTTTTCTGTCACTATTTGCATAGTTCGGGGATGACTTTTTCCACGTTTCAGGATACAAAATGGTTTCCTTTCTTTCTCACTTTCATTGATGAAGTTCTGGTAAGTCTCTAGCTGATAAATATTTTTTTTTCCTATTCCTGCCCTGTCGTACTTCATACATTTTCACCTTACTTAATTCTTTTCAAATCTCTTATTCTGTCAAATGGGGTTTGTCCCTTTCTTACACACAGAAATGACAACGTGACAGATAAAGACAAACGTTCTATAAACCTATTTTAGCTAAAATAGAGATAAAATAGGATTATGAATAAGGGGGTTAATATCCAGTCGCTCCCAATGCAGTCCTAGTATCAATACTGTTCCATGGTTTTTATAAATTTCCACGTAGTCTTCTTTCTTTGTAATGACAGGTATAGTTTTTATCTGTTTTTCGACTCTGCCTAATACCCTGTCAGCAGGTAAAAAACTATGCCCTCTTACTGGTTATGTTATGTTAATTTCCTCTATATATTTAGGAGCCTTGTTCACTAGCCAAAACATTAAAGCCTGGATGATGTGGGAGTTTTTGTTTTGCCCCCCACATCCATCACAAAACAACCTCAATACTTGTTTTCCTTCCAAGTCTAGAGAATCCAAGTAGTGTAAAAGGGCTGAACCCACTTCCGTAGAACCCTTACCACCTTGTATTTCTGTCCATTGATAAAATTTGGGGCATTTAGAATTCATTCCCACCATACATAGATTATAATATGAGATCTGCCTCAAGTAAAATGCATCCTGTATAGGAGTTTCAGGGAGGGGCTGAACTTGTTGTAGGTCAAAACAACAACAAGAACCTGTTGAATTTAAAAATTTATTTGTCGGGTTTTGATTTGATCACAGTATTTTGATATTTTTTTTAAGATGGATGTAACTGTTTTTTAATTGATTTCTTTCCTGAAGGGTGTATAATTAAACATTTTGTAACAGAAAAAAATTAAAAATAAATAATGTCTTAATTAAGACATATCGGTTTTTGTTCCGACGCTCCTCATATATTTTCATACATTTAAATTCCCTGTGTTATCGTGATAACGTGACGTGGATGTCCATACTAATATCGTCACGTTAGAAATAATAAAAGCGCACATAGTCTGCCTGCAGGTTGATATTTTATATGTGTCATGTGTGTTGTGTATGTTTTTGTGTTTTCTATGACTCATTTGTTAATTTCTTTGTTGCAGGTAAGTAATCTGGATTAGACATGGATTTGGATGTGGTATGGGATTTGAATCTGCTTCTTGAACTATGATGCCACTATGGCGTTAGCCAATTTTTTTGCATAAGCTGTATAAACAACTTCGCTTGCATACAACAAATAAATAAATCTTCATAATTGTAGATGTAGACTACAAAAACCTTACAATGAACCACTATCTCTTATGTAGGTAGGTAACAGTTACATAAGCTTTTAGGTAATCAGGTATAGTATTTTTCTCTCGCGAAGCGACGCGCGCTTTACTTGTGGTAAACACGCTGTGAATCTGTATGTAAGCGCAGGAGCTCTCAGTACCGTCCGGAATGGCGGAGTCGGTAGTATGTGTGTGTTATGTGCTGACGCTACTCGTTTCCCGCACTTGGTGACCACAAGTAAAGCGCGTGTTGATTCGTGAGATAAAAATACTGTACCTACTAAAGTAACAAAAATTATAACACTAGGTAAGCACCCGGTTTTCCCATTATAATTAGTCTAATTTTAATTCCTCTTTATACCTCCTATTGAAATTGTTAAATTATTATTTTCTCCATTGTGCCCTCTTCGTTCGCGGTTGCGGATAATATTAAAGGGAGATTATCAGATTGGATTAATTTCGTTTGTAAGTGTTGGATAATTGGTTTGTTACTTCATTTTAAATTAAATTTTTGTTCGTATATTATATACGTTTTTAATTTAATTGCATCGCTTAGCGAGGTCGGTCCGTGGATGGGTGATCATCCATAACATACCGAGACCCCTCCGTGCCCGGATAGGCCCAGGCTGTCATTCGTAGATCTTTGACAATTGTTACGAGCAGTCAGAAGTCCGAAAGTCTGACAACCAGTCTTACCAAAGGGAATCGTGCTACCCAGTAACTGGGTTGTGGAGGTCAATTAGGCAGTAGCTCCATGTAAAATACTGGTATCCAGCTGCATCCAGTTAGACTGGAAGCCAACCCCTATAATTATAATAGTTGGGTAAAGGCTAGGCAGATGATGATTTAATTTAATCGCAAATGTATTTTTTTACTAAAAATTAGAACGATTTTTGATCATGATCTTAGGATTGTCACACTGACATAGAACCTAGCCTTTTTACTCTGCAACCACTAACATACTGATTGAGAATGATGATCAATGATAGTCCCTTATCTTTAAATCAAGAGCCCAACAAAGTGAATAAAAGATTTCTGTTAAACAAGTGTTAACATCCTAAAAAAAATGTTATTCCATACTTCTTAGCTACTTTTTCTATGCATCTCACGTATTTTCCTTACAACTAAAACTTGTGTTATATGGCCCAAAAGTTACCTTACGAATGTTTTTTGCACCGAAACTTTGTCAGGGGGTAGATACCAAGGAGTTTATGTATGAATAGAGTAAGATCGGTTCTGCCCTACATGCGATCCGAACCTGAGAAACGCCGGTCCGAAGTGACCATAGTCCTATTTGTGTGAAGGGTTGCGCACAAGCTCCGAACTCTGTCCGTCCGAATTTAGAACATTCTCAATTCGAATTGAAGTCGATCTTTAATTCGGATCGGACGTAGTGCAGAACCGCTCTAATAATGTGTTAACTTCCAGCTAAATCAGAAAATCAGCTATAAAAGCTGGTATTTAATGCTCACAAACTATAAAAAGCTCTGGTAAAATATAGCACTGTTTACAACAACACATTCATACTTATTAATTATGTATTAACTACAATACCAGTTTCCATAACATTCATTTCCTATTGTCACATATTTTTTAATTTTATTTACATAGGCCTACATAACCTACCTCAACGACCTGACCGTTGTATGAAAACTATTGATTATAACACCCCTCTTTTCCGTCGGTGGTTAAAAACTCAGATCTACCTAGGCTTGTCGATGTACAGTCAACAAAATAAATAAGTATGCAGGATCGTCGGATATAGTTGAAGTTTAGTAAGAAACCGACGGATGTTCTCGAATAAAATAAAATTTTATTAATAGGAAACAAACAGCTCATTTATCAAATGAAATTTCAGTTGACACGTCCATCGGTTTCTTACTAAAATACAACTATATTCGACGATCCTGCATACTTATCTCTTTCGTTGACTGTACATCATCATCATATGAGATAAACGGGTTTTTTTGCCGTTAATCTATGATGTCCCACTGCTGGGCAAGGGTCTCCCCCATTTTTCCACTTTTTGCTGTGAATTCTTCATCCAATCGGTTAGGAACGAGTCCAAGTCGTCATATGTACGGTATACTAATACACGTCGTGAATTTATGTAGCTAGTTATGTATGTCTATTCCACATTAAATCAAGTGGTAGACAGGCAACAACCAACAGCGTTGCCGGTTGGTAAGGGCTGTATTGCGGTCACCAACCCCGTAGCCCCCGCGTATCTTAGGGGCATTACCTCCCTTTTCGAGGGCTTTTGTTATTAACATAATTATAGAAAATTATCATTGACAATGTGGAAAGAAAGGGCCGTTTTGTTTGATTCTATTGTGCTGAACAATGGAGTACTATAGCAGTTTATTACTGGACATAAGCCTCTCCAATTGCGGGTCATTGAGTTCGATGTTTGGTCACTCTAATTATTTAGGTACCAGCCACTAGTCTAACAATATATTAAAAAATGGCGGAATCATTGTAGTCCCTAGCAGCGTCTCATAAGGATCTGCTGGGTAATTACGTAACAAACTAACAGTAGCAATGGCTTTCATTTTGACAGTTCAACAACATTCATTGCGTTATCTACGTTGTTGAGCAGACAATTTTTTCGAACATATGAAGCAATGGATTAGCAAGATAATTCAAAATGATTCAGATTCTGATTGAATAACGTGCTAAAGTTAACGTGTTTCTATGTTTATTTCGTGGTTTCTCGCTAGCCATACCCAGTTTCTATAGATGTTTCAAGATAATTTGTTCTTGATTTCAAAAATGTAGATCCAAACGCCGATGGTTCCAATGTATTCTATATTGTTTTAATGTCATGCTGCGGATACAGGAATGACTTATTCAAGCTTAAATTCTCAATATTCCATTTGTCTCTTCCATGAAACGTCTGCACAAATAAACCGTTTGGCACCCCCTGCTCTCCATCAAGCCATCAGCTCCATTTTGTTCAAATGCCGATGCCAAGACAAAAGACTAATTATCTCGGCTTAAATAATTGGCCGTCAGTTAATAATAAACAATTTAAAATTCGCCGACGCGCGCGACGCATTGAAAATGTCCGGGGTATAGACAATGTAGGTTCTGCAGTAAAACAAGTAAGTTTAAAGGAAACAATACTTTGAATAATTACACGTGGTGGTGCTGCTCGCTCGCCAGATGTTGTAGGCTTTTCAGTCACAAAACTGTTATTTATTATTACGATTCATGTGTACAATTTAATAGAGAAGTCCGTAAAGCCATGCGGTTTTGTTCCAGATTAGTTTCCGAGCTGTTCAAATTGCAGTACGTTCCCATTGCCGCACGTTCCCATTGCCGCAATTCGTCAGTTAAACAGAAAAATGAATACGACCTAACACGAAAGAAAAGCAAAACGCCACGCCACTCCGACTGCACGACAGAATATTCCACGAAGCTTTGATATAGTCAAATCTCGTTATACGCACAGGTCCAGACTTGCATCGAAATAACCATTAATTCAAGGACGGAGCCAATTTGACTTGCTATATCGTCCCTGTGGTACGGCACAAAGCCTGCCGCGGACAGCGCCCCCAGCGGGGGGTAGGGTGGTTCAGGGGGCGAAGGGGCGGAAGTGACGAAACTCCCGGCGCGTCGCCATGGCAACCGCCGTGTTTACCCCGCCATATCGATCGTTGCGTTTCCCTGTTTACATACCGGCGTTGCAACGGGGATTCGGATTCGATTTCTGGTTGAATAACGCAAATAAAACTTGATAGAACTTTCTAGAGTCTGCAGAGTGTTTAAGAATTCTGTCTGGAAACGAGCTTGTTTTCATTAGATAGATTGGTATATTAGAAATTTTATACTAGAGGGGGAAGCTTTGGACCCCTGTCTTTTCTTTGTCTGTTATGCTGAGCATGATTCTATACAGTCGGTAATTCAGAATCTGAAAATGATGGTTCATTGGTGGCTGGTAATCTGTGTGACAGGTTTTCCTAGTGCAGATACCAGTTTCTCACGAAGGATTTATCAGATGTTATATAAGCTTCATATACGAGTATGTTTAAGGCGCCTTTGTGGAAGAAAAACAAATTGTGTATAAGAAGCATTCATTTATGAATTAAAACAAAATGGACTAAGTAGTTAATGGCGTGCGATGCGATTAGAGAAGCTTATTATGATGATGAAAGACAATTAAACTTCTTTCTATCGTAGAATTTCTTTATGAAACTGCACTCTATGATTTTAGCATTCGTTTTAATATAGATTAAGAAGATTGCTGAAGTCGTAATTATTCCTCTGCTACCAATTTATATTCAATGCGGGCTCGCGTGAACATCGTTTTTAATTTAAGTAATTGTTTTGTCAATCAACTGAAATTTATGCGATTTCTTTGTTGCCTTTTCGGTTTTCCTTTGTTAGGGGATCACGCAATGCAAACAGGTAGGAATAAAGGTGGGTGGGGACAGTCAACCACGCGTCCATGTTACCAATTTGACTTTGACAGCTCTTCATTTTGGAGTAGTTAAGCGGGTTTCAGTACTTTAAGTGTGACTACTACGCGCGGTTGAATGTACATTTAATTATACCTACAGGGTTTCTTGTGGTTGTGTTCCAGACTTTTGGGCAACAAAAGAGAGTCGGAAAATTATGTTTGTGTATTGTTATTTTAAAGTTAAACGTTTTTGAGGTTTGGTTTTGGTTAGGTCAAAAACATGGTCAATTTGACTGTGGAAGAACATGTGGTTTTTAATGTTATTGAATTTGATCAAGTTTTTCATGGTAAAATATAAATTAAACCTTTCAGTCATTTGCATGAAAACTCTTGCCGGATAGCAATGATCAAATGTCATTATGATTTACCTACACTTTTTATTTTTTATCTGCTGTTTATTATATTGTGTGCCTTTTAGTCTGTGGTAAATATATGTATTTTCTTTCCTTCGTTCTTTCAATGAACGAAACATTAACGTCAGTCTGTCTGTTAGAAAGTAACTGAAGAGTTGTCGAACGGAAACACAGAGATTAAGCAAAACCTGTCCAACAATGAACACAATATAATACTTATTACAATTAATCATAAACTTAACACGCACAATCGAATCGTTATCGATATAACAATTATAAAATCGTACACAAACATCGATTGTCTGCCCGTCCATACGCGCATTTATATTCAGTTGCAAACCAACTCCAATAATTGTTAAGGAATAAATTACGTTTTGACGTCCACATAACTCGATTCGTATTTACTTATTCGATTGCTTTTAATGCTCCCTGTGTTGAACCGAATCGTGTGTTTACATGTACCGAAATTTTCATATAGACTGTTTGTGTTCAACAGTTTGTGGTTGCGGGTAAATATGTAGTCGAATATAGGATTAAATGGACTTATTACCCGACTACGGCGAACCAAAAAGGAGGGTTATGATTTTGACCAGTATGTATGTATGTGTATGTATGTTCTTCTGTTCCCTCATAACTTAAAAAGTACTTATAATAATTTGACAAATGAGGTATCGTTAGAAGCGTCTTGACAGTCCGCTGGTTATAGGCTATGTGACGTTACACTAAGTTCAATATGGCGCCCTCTAGAGCACATAAAGTAATGAATTTAAAAATAAATGTTTTGGGATGGTGCCTTGTGGGGTATCAAATGAAAGGGCTTAATTAGCACATTTCAAAAATATAAGTATTACTGAAATAAACCCCAAAATAATTAAATAAAAAAAAAAATTAAAAACTAAAACCCGACTACTAAAGAGGATGAAACAAGAAAGTACCTTACCGTACCATAGCTTATTTAGTACAGCGGCATGCGACCACGGGAAGGTACTTTCTTGTTTTATCCTTTTTAGTAGTAGGGTCTTAGTTTTTAAACTTTTTTTTTTATTGTGTCACTCATATCTGAGCCTTCTAGTCATCTCCAAGCTCCAAGGCTCCTTTGGGTAATTGGCACAAACCACAACCTACACCAGTGGTAGTGTGGTGGCTCAGTGGTAACGGTCGCGACTTACGAATTGTAGTTCGTAAGTTCGAACCCAGACAGGAACTTAACTTCTGTAAATTGTTTCGCAGCAGATTTTTTTATAACCGGCGAAAACTTTTGACGCTTGGGAAAACCCAGTTTTTTTTTTGCTGAATGGGCCCGCTCTTGGCCTCGATCACGCCTGATGGAAAGTGATGGGTGAGGTCTATGATGGAACGAGCATGCCCAGAAGATGCCTAAGGCACGCATCGACGAAAGGCAGCAGGATGCTTGACGCCGGATTCCGGTGGGCCGTGGGAGGAATGGATGGACATGGATTTTGTATTGAATCGATGGTAACAGGTTGCGCGTCAATGCCCCGCCACCGTGGAGAACCACCAATCCAGCCTATAGCCTCTAGAGTAAATCACTATCTTTAAAAGAATTCAGGACCTAATCAATCTTAGTCAGTGTTACTTCTATGAAGCAACACTAAACAAACAAAATAAGACTAAGACAATCTAGATTCTAGACCAAGTAGTCAACCTCGACACCTGCAAGCGACACCGCGTGATGCAATATATCGGGTTACTGATACAGATACGAGTGCGGTGTGTAACTCTAGGAGAAACGGAAGGACTGCTTGTGTGTCAGACGTCAGTGGTTCTTCGATGAAAGTATTGCCTGAAAGATGGAACAGATACGGGAGTATTTTCAGAGGATTAGATAGGTGCTCTCAAAACGGTGAAGGAAAACATCGTGAGGAAACCGCAACCAAAAATTCGAAGACATGTGACTTCTACCAACTCTCACTGGGCCCGCGTGGTGGATTACGGTCCACTGCCTCTCACCGAGAGGAGGCCTGTGTCCCAGCAGTGGGAACATTATAGGCTGATTATGAAGATGGGTTAAGTATCAAAATAACAAAAATCTGCCATAAAATATTTAGGTACGAGTATAATTATGTAATAGGAGTAATATAAATTGCACGCAATTCCTATATTGTTTGTAACTAGGTACCTACAGTAGCGCTATTGAACTTATGTACAGCATACAATCAAAAATGGACAACATATTTACCAGCAACCACTAACATGTTGATTACAAACAAAGTGCCTATATGAAAATTCCGCTACATGTAAACACGAGCAATTCGATTTACAAACGAAAATGTTAAAAAGTTTTCGACTTAACACGTCATTAACCCAATAGCTAACATTATTCAGATAAGTAGTTAGCTTAATATACACAACCGTAAGAACGTTCTCTTTTTCTCTAAAACTTAATCAAGACAAAACTGATAGGTACCTCCAACTTCCATTACCAGTTAATCACCATACTATAAACCTTCTAACTCCATTAATATAAAAGCTAAGAGGTTCCTATTACCGGCATTAATAGCGTCGCATCAGTCAGGGTGTCTTAAAGATTGATCTACAATGCACCCGGTACAGTCCACCACACATTGAGGTCACTCTACGGAGAAGCAATAGAATGAATTAAAATGCACTTCGGCATTCTATTTTATTATTGTGAGTAACTCTAGAAACATGCCTGTAGAATTTTTTGTTGTTCTTCGAAATACATAATATGACTATTCAATTCTGAAAAGCTGTAGATTATATCAATAGATTTATAACTGTTCGTGATTATTTATCATACTTAGTAATACACCAATTTTGGGAAAAATCTGCAGTAGGTACTCTTGAAACATGCTTGCAGATTTTTTATTCTTATTGTGTTTTTCGACGCCAAATAATGGTAATAATGTTCTTTGAAATACGTTTGACTATTAAATTCTGAAAAGCAGTAGATTAGATCTATGAATACTTAACATACCTACTCAATACTTTTATTGCATTCCAGATAAAAATACCTATGTATTCTTAGGTGGTAAAGTTAAAGTTAGATTATATGAACCCTGTCGGATACAGCAAAATAAGTGAGTTAGGAGAGAGGAAACATTTTTTAATTATATAACATTACTTAGCAAACTACTATTATTATAATAATGATTAGCAGAAATTAGTTTATATCGGAAAGAACCTACTATTTTCTGAGATAAACTAATAGCTTTAATATAAAATATAAATAGGTACGGTATCTATTAAGTACCTAGCAAGTAGTTTACCAATTTTGGGAATGTGACACACACCCAGTTAAAGATAATACTCAAAAGATTAACTAGACCCGGTAACTCATTGTCTGATTCTAACAACTAATATACTATTGTTAACCTCTAATTCACCGTAGATTAGTGCAAGGATTACTGTAAGTTGTTTACCGATAGCGCGTTTTAACCTTACGATCTACTTACCGTTTTGGGCAGTTAAAAGCATTTATCAGGCTGTCTTTGCCATTAAAGGGGAAATTTAATCTTATCTTATTGTCATGCGAAATCATAGCAACAAATTTTTTTTTGCCAGTTTTTGTATGCAAATTCTTAATATTTCGTGCAAACGAAATAACATAACCTAAATTACTTTAAGACCATCGTAACATAGTCATCACAGTTCCCTACTATTTGCACTTGATTTCCTAAAAAATTCTATTCGCTACTCAATTTTTCACCTACGAAATATTCGGTAGACATCATAAGTTTCCGCCGCTAACTGTACCAGCCGCTTCGTCTCAGACTCCATTTCCTTCTAACATTGGAAAATCTTCGAATTTCCCGCCCAAAGATACCTAGGTAGGTTAGACCGAAAACTAGAAATGGCTAGTTTGGAGTCCGGAACGTTTCTAGATGTAGACAAACTGCTTCTCTGTATAATATTCGATGCCTTTTAGTTTTTGGTATAGGTTCGAGTGCTTTAAATTATGGGAATGTAGTTTTAGCTAACCACCTTACTGTTATGTCATCGCTAAATCGGTTGCATTGCGATCTTTCAATTCAAATGTCAGGCAATGCGTATTTACGTTTTTATAAGGACGATTCTCAGAAATGGCTCAGTCTTTGAAAATGCTATAAATACCTACTGACTACCTAGAAGTAATGAAATAATTTACAAAAATTAAAGCTCCTGTCTGGGTTCGAACCTACGGCCTACAAGCTACAACTCGCAAGTCGCGGCCGTTACCACTGGGCTACCACTGCTCTCAAAACGGTGGAGGAAAACATCGTGAGGAAACCAGCATGTCCTAGAGCCAAAAATTCGAAGATATGTGACGTCTACCAACCCGCACAGGGGCCGCGTGCTGGATTACAACCCTCTCTCGACAAGAGGAGGCCTGTGTCCCAGCAGTGGGAACATTATAAGCTGATTATGCTATGTATGTATCTAGAAGTACATATTCACTAACATTGGTTCACCCTTCTATAATATGTATTTAGAATCGGACACCTCTGCGCCACGATATTTAAAACTAACAAGATCATCCCATAGAGTATCATGTCCCTAATCCCAATCTTTGACCCTTAAAGGGTTGAGCAGATATGTAGGCAGGATAGCATTGTACATAGTTAATTCGGCAGTGATCCTATTAACTGTCATACGACAGACTAGCCCCCAGACTCACCCCCTAGCATGAATCACTCTCAAGATCCATTTAGGTTCTAAAATCATAATTAAGGAAAAAATTGTATTATGCGGATGACCTGGGAATTGACCCCTACACTAGGATATAATCCAATTATGAGACGTTAACTGCAAAATTTTATGAACCAATCGAATTCGATCCCTGCATTTTAGACTGCATGGTTTCGTGAGCCGTTTTGAATTCGAGTTGTATTGGATCTACTTCAAATAATAATAGGTATTATGAGCTAAAACTACGAGAACACGCAACCGGTAGTTTTCCAAAAAAAACGGCAATTTTATACGCGAATGAATCAGCAAATTCGCGCAAAAAATCAGCCAATAAATCTTTTACCTACAGATTAAAATAAATTCCTATCAATCATAAATAATAACTAATGCACTACGTCTACAGATTTATGAAACCAGAAACTGCATGCAAATGTCAAACCTTATCCTTTTGGAGGCAAAAAACTTAGCTTGCCTCCTCGAACTTGACACCGACTCGACCCTCCCAGGGCTGCTACACGATAGGAATTCAACGTGCCTGTATACTTCGCTACCAACAAAATATCTTGTTCAGCAACCTTAAAATTCTTAAAAACACGACCCCTTTTTTGCCGAACCAATAAAATTTTAACCTGTTTTGGTTTTGACCTTCTTTTATCGCGTGATCGATCCATGTTTTAAATTAATAACACATATAAAATCTAGACGCTTTATTACATTTTAGCCTTCCCCCAATTATGTTCGTTTTTTGCCAACCCTGAGATTGGCAAGCGCTTATTCATTGGATCAACATTTTGTATATAATTTATATAGCATGTATGAATCATATGACTAAAAAAAAGACTGTTGAAGTCATCTGGCCAGGTCATTTACCCGGTCGTTGACCTTGCAGTGGGGGTTCGATATCACCCCCGGAGGTAGGAGCGGCCTGGAAGTTTCTTTCTAGAATTTAGTACCTATGTCGGACTTGGGTACTTAATCTTTCTTGGGAAGTTATAGTGGCTTGCACTCGACTGGAATGCGGTGCCAAGGAGTGTCAGATGCTCCGGACTTAGTTATGGTTTTGCCTGCAACTGGCGATCTTTCGGATCATTCGTCCAGAGGCTGATCTGGTTTAGAGTTTAGACTAATGTATGTACACATGCATCATCGAGGTGTTAGGTCGCAAAACGCAATTGAAACGTGATAGTTCGCCAATTGTCATTTATCGGGCTGCAATAACCAAAATTTCAAAACACATACAAGATAATATGACATTAATTTCAAATAGTTTCATACATTACCACTTGCGACAGCCAGCATGCCTACATATTTCACCTTACGGAATTAAGATGCGAATTCCTGATTGGTCGGTTGAGTAATCAGTGTCTGGCTGCACAGTCTACACACATGGCGACTTTTTGCAGCGGCAGTCGCATACGACCGCAGCTGCATCGCTGCACAAGGTCAATTGACAAAATGGCTGCCCTATTGTATTTGTATCAATGGCAACGCCCTACAATGGCAATATGATCCGTCGCGTTTTTTATCGATTCAGTAGCACGACTGTATCGGTGGTTTGTCGCGATTATATCGATGCTACTGTACCTACTGATGCTATATCTATGCTAATCTATATTATCTAACTTGCATACTAATAACAAAGCTAAAGAGTTTCGTTTGTTCGAATTCGAACGCGGTAATCTACGGAACTACCAGTCGGATTTGAAAAATAAAAATCCAGCCCGATTCTTGAAGAAGGCTCTGCGATCCGGAGACGAGCAAAAAGAAAAAAGTCAGAAAGAACACAAAACCAAGTAAATAATAAAAACGCAGGCGGGCGATGCGATGCGCATCGCACAAGAAATTTCACGCGAATGTACATGTCCCGTCAAATCTTGCACTATAAATTATGTTTTGTTTACTTGAGTTATAACTTATACTATCAACAGCTACTCCGTCTGACGAAGTAGGTATTGCTACAATACGTATTTCTGTTGCCAAGCAATTTCGTTATGTTCCGGTATGAAGGGTGCCGGTAATATCAAGGGCACACGAGGCTTTTGAACTTTGCCTTCAAGGTTGACAAGTCATCTGTGGATCCCTTGGTGTTGCAGGTAGCTACAAAAATGCGACAGTTGCTACTGTCTATCAAGTGCAAAGATGGCCTCTTCCTCAACCTATCTTAAAGAGTGAGTTGCACTGCAGTGTCTGCAAAATCGAGACTGATATTGATGCGAATTTGCGACCAAATTTTCCTACAGTCGCTCGTAGGCGCCATGGTGTGTGTAGGCCTTTACTTGCAAAATCACTAATCGCATACTTGATTGACCTTTTCAATCAACAATACATAAATACGCGTCTGTCATCAGAGGTCAGTCACCGGTCTGTTGACCCTTCCATACCTATACTTACTAGCATCCGGCCTGCCTCAACATACTATGAATGCGTTAATTTTATATGCCACGAACGATACTTGCATATGTATCCAACATTGTTGGCAATTTGTTCATCGTTAACTGAATACAACTTTAAACACACGTCGATAAAGTTGATTTCCGAATGACAGTTTAAAATCCCATAAATCCTTTTAAAAGTATCTAATTAAAAGTTCTGCATTGTTACTTGTAATCTTTTTAAGGATGTATGTACAAGATTCCTTTGCCTATCTGGGAGTGAAATAAGAAGTACAATCTGTCAGCTGTCATCTGGTTAGTCGTAAAAGATGGAGGGACGTCTCGTTAAATGTATTTATTTCTGTTGAGGCGATAATAAGTAAAGATGTTTGACTTGAAATAGAATTTAAATAAATAAACAAGTATTATACTTTGTATGTGTCTACTTCATAACTTTAGGTAGTTAGTAATTATCTTTACCTATTTATTTATTAACAATGTAAATTTGTACATTGCAAACTAATTAAGTCTAATCGCCTCATTACTTACACAAAAACACAGCATGCGCAGACAATAACAAAATTAATTATAGCAAGTAATACATACTATGAAAAATAAAAATTAAACCTAGCCATTAGAAAGTCTCTGAACAAAAGAAAAAATTGATCATATATTTTCACAACAAACGAACAAAAATGCAAGGAAGTTTTCCTTAAACAGTACAGAAATGTAAACCTATTAGAGTCTTTTATACCATCTAAACTGTCAAGGAAACCCATGAAAAAGGTTTTCCTAACACAACGAGTCACATTACAAAAATTCTGACCTAGTAATCTAAACATTCATACGGGGTGTCACTATGAAATCACAAGGTTTTTCATTCAAATCCATTCTTAACACAGTGATTCATGCTTCCGGAAAATGGAGTGACTCAAAACGTCATAATGATGCGACGGCATAAAAACTTCTTCACAAGCATAATTACGAGTGTCATCTTCTCAGAAAACGAAAGAAAACAACTTTTATACAAGTCTGCTGTGAGTTCTTTACTTTTCTTTTAAATATACAGCAAGGGAAGCCTTCATATATTCTATTAATATTTTAAATCATGTTTTTCTGTATGGATTTAGATAATTTTTGCGCACATGTAAACTATGACCAGTGCGTTAATTGCATAACACATAAACACACTAACATAAGCAATGGCTTTCATTTTGACAGTTCAACAACATTCATTGCGTTATTTACGTTGTTGAGTAGACAAATTTTTCGAAAATATGAAGCAATGGATGAGGAATATCTTTAATTTTTTATCCGTTGACATATATAACTAACACTAACACTGTATGGATTATTGATGTTGTCCGAAATAAAGTTTATTCTATTCTATATATAACTGACTGAAACAGCAGGCTAGTCCATTGCTATCTGCTACAACACACATTGATGCTCAATAGATAAAGCAAGATATTATTGTACTAAACAAAGTGTTACACTTGATAAGTAAGCCTGAAAGATAAGATATTATTCCACCATCATTAGCTTTAATGGAAAAGGTTTCCGAGTTATAGCCGTTAGAACAATAACATTACTTACCAACAACGTAACAAAAACCGATAAAATTAAATTCTTCTGTTCCCGCTGTAATTATTTGTAAACTTTCATGCCTACCTAATTTCACACGACAGCCTTTGCCAAAATTATAAACAAAAAAGTTCGTTACTCGATAAAAAATCAATTGACGTGCCGACAAAAAAATAATCAATATTATTAACGTTGCACCCCTACGAATTACACGCACACAAGGATAGGAACGCGTGCCTTGCACACATGCTCACCGTGTGTGTATACGTAGGGACGGCAGCTGCAAAACTTGAATCCAACTGCCTGCGAATGTCAAAGTTTTATTATTAACTAGGACGGCGCCCCGACGTCGGTTGTCGTGAATTAATGATTCTTTATTAAGCTTTTGTTACGAATTTGTTTGTTAACTTGATGATTGCTGTGTGTGAAATTACTATTGTTACCTTTTTGAGACTTGAAGGGGCATTTACATGTAGGTACATACATGTTTAATTTATGAGGCAGACGTAGAGACATTACAGCATCCTATAAAATGTTAGGAAGAAAAATATGCAAAGCAATGAGTAAAACTTGCAAATTAATCATTCGATCTAAACTAGATCATAAAACCTGACAGATCACTATTTCATCATAATAATATGCAAAATGTTTAATTCTATAAGAAGAAAAAAACTTTCCAACCTATTACGTCATAAATTAAGACTCACGAACGATTAACGCACAACCTAAAAGTTTCCTAAAGTTGCGTAACTTTAGGTAACTTTTAAAACATCCATCGTGTCCTCATTTACAAACCACGTGGCCTTTTAAATTCAAATACATACCTATCAATTATTGCCAAAAAAGTGTGAAAACATTAAAAAAAGCCACGTGAAAAATGGAAAAAGATATCCATATAAATTGGTTGCGCGGGAACGAGTTATCTTTTTTTTTCTAGTAATATAATTTTAATATCTGCCATGTAATAAAGGCGAGTACAATGAACGGAGCCAGATCGCCTTGAGAACTTGTTGAAAATCATTCGCAAAACAATAAAAAAACGTATGGAATAATTATATAGATATTAAATTGTTCGAATGATATCTGTTATTGAACATTCTTGTCTTTATTTGAATAAATAAAGTAATATCCGAAATTATTTGTAACAAAGCTTAAAATATATTTTTATTGAGTATGTTTTTTTTTTTCAAAAATCCCTAGAAATAGAAGTTTCCAGTCATAAAAATCTTTATTACTAAAAATTAACAACCGAAAAATAAATGCACTGGCAACTTTGAGAACTGCTTTTGTCGACCGATAATATTTAGGGTTCTTTTTTGTTGTAATGATCTCGTCCGTAACGTATGGGTGCCTTTGCCTGCAGCACAACTTTTTTTTTTCGAAAACTTGACCCCCACATTCAGTTATGATTCGGCAGTCGACGCGAGCGGTTGTGTCTCCGCTAACGGTTGAATTCTAGTCATTGTGTCCAAAAGTATTTTAGTTTAGTGTTTTCGAACGTGAGTTTGCGTTCTTAGTTTTAAAATTTAGCTGTTAACGGTTGTGTGTTTCTAAATTAATTATTTTAACAATAGTTTTTCTGAAGAAGACTGACTTTAATGAACGGATTTGGATTACTTTGGTGAGTTTAAAAACTTTTTTTAAACTTTTGGTGATTCGTGAGACTTCATGGAATTGTACATAAGACATGTGTTTTTTGTATGAGTTTCTTTGTCTTGTTTAATCTTTTATTTTCTCGGAAGTTTTTGTTGTCGTATACCTACCATATTATGTTAAAGACAACAATTTACAAGCTAAAATACGAAAGAAACTACATTATTTATATCGGAAACCATCAATAAAACATAACGAGTGCATTACATAACAACACCTGCTTTCCGAACACATGTTGTATTTACTGGCAACTTTAAACACGCCTGAACACGTTACGCATAACATTAAAATATATTAAAAAAAAAAATATAACCGGCACCAAGGCCGATGACGTCATCAAAGTTTCAATTGGTGGTCTCCAATAAACGTCACGGAACTCAAACGGACGCGACGTTTTTATAACCCGCATAAATTGAAAAGATATATTGCCCAATCAACTGGTTTATCTTTCGTGACCAACTTGATTTAATCGTATTATATTGTCTTGGTGTTTTAATCAAGTGGTGCTGTTTGTTTTAAGTTCAAACGAATAAGTAAAGTACCTAACAAGTTTCTAGTAGAAATTGTGTTGTATGTAAGAGCTTTAGTGAAGCAGGAAGCAATTAAATATCTGTTTATTGAATTTAATGCTGCTGTTCACTGCCTAGAATTGTGGTTGAACGAACTAGATTTAGTAAAATTACTGTTCTGTTACGATTACTATTATTTACTATTAATTAAAAATCTCAAATCGTTTGTTGAAATCCATAATTTACAATTACAGGTGGTAAATAAAAAAATATTAGAAGCAAATTATGGAGCCTGTCGGGCACAGCTAATTTTTAAATAAGTAAAGAGAGGAAGAGCGCTTTATTAATAATTTTCCTTGTTATTATGTTAGAATTATTTTCTATCCTATTAGCTATGTATTTATATTTTCATTCATTCACTTGTTCTAGTAATATTTTATATGCAGGTTTATCTATTAATTTATTATACTTACAGTTAATATAGTAAATGTCATCATTATTATTATTAATGTATTATAATTATTAAGTACTAGCTTCTGCCCGCGACTTCGTCCGCGTGAAATTCGTACTTACCTCTAAAAATTTCGAAAATGTATGTAGGTATGATCTTTATCATTTATTTAGATAAATAAGTATTCGGGCCAATTTTTATAGATCAAAGGAATCAGATTTTTCAAATAAACTGTAGCCCCACTTTCCACCCCCACAGGGGTGGAATTTTGAAAAATCGTTCGTGATCAAAACTTGACTCAAAGGCCCATACCCATTTTCGAGTTAATTGAAGCAAGCAGTAATATCCACCCCTTAAAGTTTACTTGCCCTTTTCCACCTTGGTAGGAGTCGATTTTTGAAAAACCCTAAAACAGATAAGTACTTGTTTTATTTTTTGTTTTGGTAGTACCTAGTTTCGAGTTAATCCGATAGCGAGTTACATATTTTTCTAACCTATCAACTTTGTCACCCCCAAAATCCTCTGTAAGGGGTTTTTGTTTTAACTAAAACTGACAATCGTTATTATTTACTGACCCAAATATTGCCAAGTTTCATGTTTATTAACCAAATAAATAAGATTTTTCATATAAAATGTATCCCCGCTTTTCACCCCTACAGGGGTGGAATTCATTACTTGACTCAAAGATTTTATTATTATTATCAGCCATTTCTGTCCCACTGCAGGGCAAAGGCCACCCTTCCCTTCTTCCACTTATCCCTATCCAGTGCTGTTACACGCCAATCTTTGTCGAAAGAGTCGAGTTCGTCCCGCCATCTCATTCTGGGCCTGCCGCGTTGCCGTTTGCTGCTGTTTGGGACCCATTGTGTGGTTATTTTAGCCCATAGCTCCTCCGGCATGCGACAGATGTGACCAGCCCAGTTCCATTTTAGCTTGGCAGCCGTGTGACCTACATCGTCAATTTTCGAGTTAATCAAACCACACAGTAAAATCCTACCCTGTAACATTAACTACCACTTTTCACCCCGTTAAGGGTAGATTTTCGAAAAACCCTGATACACGTTATTCTTTATTTATGGTCTTAAGTATCGGACTTCGCGTTAAAATTCTTCCATACAAATTTTGACGTCCCCAATCCCCCTCTAGGAGGTAGTAACTTCATAAGTTACTTAAGTATTCGTGCCAAGTTTCATGTTTATTAATCAAATGAGTAAGATTTTTCATATACACTGTACTCCCGCTTTTCACCCCCATAGGGGTAGAATTTCAAATAATTGTTTGGGATGTGTTCATTACTTGACTCAAAGATTATTTATACGAATTGTTGAGTTAATCAAGCCACGCATTAAAATCCTCACCTGTATAATTAACTACCCCTTTTCACCCCGTTAGGGGTAGATTTTCGGAAAACCCTGATAAACGTTATTTTTTATTTTTGGTCTTAAGTATAAATACCGAGTTTCGAGGTAATCGGACTGTGCGTTAAAATTCTTCCATACAAATTTAGACGCCCCCAATCCCCCTCTAGGGGGTAGTTTAGAAAAACAAAAAATGCCAAACTTCATAATTTACTTAAGTATTCGTGGCAAGTTTCATGTTTATTAAGCAAATGAGTTAGATTTTTCATATACACTGTACTCCCGCTTTTCACCCCCATAGGGGTGGAATTTCAAAAAATTGTTTGAGATGTGTTCATTACTTGACTCAAAGATTATTTATACGAATTGTTGAATTAATCAAGCCACGCATTAAAATCCTCACCTGTATAATTAACTACCCCTTTTCACCCCGTTAGGGGTAGATTTTCGGAAAACCCTGATAGACGTTATTCTTTATTTTTGGTCTTAAGTATAAATACCGAGTTTCGAGGTAATCGGACCATGCGTTAAAATTCTTCCATTCTAATTTTGACACACCCCGCCTCAAACCTCCTTTAGGGGGTAGTTTGTGAAAACAAAAAATGCCAACCTTCATAATTTACTTAGATAAATATTCGTGCCAAGTTTCAAGTTTATTAACCAAATGATTAAGATTTTTCATATAAACTGTTATCCCGCTTTTCACCCCTACATGGGTAGAATTATGAAAAAATGTTTAAGATGTGTTCATAACTTGACTCAAAGATTATATAATTATGCCAATTTTCGAACTAATCAAGCCACGCAGTGAAATCCTCCCCTGTAAAATTAATTACCCCTTTTCACACAGTTAGGGGTAGATTTTCGAAAAACCCTGATACACGTTATTCTTTATTTTTAGTCCTTAGTATAAATACTGAGTTTTGAGTTAATTGGACAGCGCGTTAAAATTCTTCCATACAAATTTTAACACCCCCCAATACCTCTTTAGGGGGTAGATTAGAAAAACGAAAAATGCCAAACTTCATAATTTACTTAGGTAAGTATTCGTGCCAAGTTTCAAGGTTATTAACTCAAGGAATAAGATTTTTCATACAAACAAAATCCCCCCTTTTCACCCTCTTAAAGGCTGAATTTCCAAAAACCCCTTCTTACTGGATACTTACTCTTTACAAAGAACACACCCTCCAAAATTCATGTCCCTAGGACCAGCGGTTTAGGCTGTGCGTCGATATCTCAGTTTGGTCGTTCATCCCCCTTTAGGGGTAAAATTATCAAAAACGCTGAGACACGTATAAATTAATTTTCAATCGTTAGCCTAAATACAAAATATGAAGATCCTAACTTTTAAACTGGCGGACTTTCATACAAAACTTCATCCCCCTTTTTAGCCCTTTGGGGGTGGAATCATCAAAAACGCTGAGACACGTATAAATTAATTTTCAATCGTCAGCCTAAACACAAAATTTGAAGATCCTAACTTTAAAACTGACAGACTTTCATACAAACTTTCATCCCCTATTTAACTCCCTTAGGGGTTGAATTTCGAAAAATCCTTCCTTATTCCTTGTCTACATTATAAAGGGAACCATTGTGTAAAATTTCAGCTTTCTAGGTCCATGGGTTTGGGCTGGGCGTTGATGAGTCAGTCAGTCAGTCAGGCCTTTTGTTTTTATTTATATAGATTATGTTATAATTTATTTTTGTTATTTTACGCACATTTCTACAAAAACTTATCAAGAGAATAAATTAATTCATTTGGAAAAAAATTAATAGCTTGAATAAAATACCGGTTAAATCCACAAAACATCTAGCTTTTCCTACAAATAAATGCCAGAAACCAAAAGTTATATCTCAGTAAGTGCAAAATTTTTGGAAATCTGGTTGCTGGTGTTTGGTTTCTGGTGGCTTAGCAAAGTCCTAAAGTTCCAACAGCACCCCTGAAAATACAATTACATCGAGAAATATAAATATCCCAAAACAATATCATCGAGCAGTTCGAGTTTCTGCCCAAATAACGTTTAGAAATCTAAGTCTCTCAACCGACTTGTTTCGTGAAATTTTTTGGAAATATAGATTTAATAAAGCGACTGCCACTAATCTCCAAAATACTAGCTCATTCAGAACTCCAAGCCCCTCACAACATGTTCCGGTATTAACTGCGCCCCAAAATATCAGTTTGTTTCGGCCTTTCATCTCAGAATGCTCAGATAGGAAACGCGGACCTCATCAAAAAAATATGATGGACGTGTAAAATTGTTTGCACAAACCTACAAGAAATGAAAAATCATTAATCATTTGCCAAATTCATATTTGTTTTTGGAAATACAGACAAAGAAAGTGACGGCCAGATATATCCAAAAACCAGTGGGTGGAAATAAAAGCCCCTCAAAACACGTTTCACTGTTAACTGCACGGTAAAAGCATCTCAAAATCATCCATTTTCCGTCGAAATAACGTTCCAGAAATCTAAAAGTCTCTCAGCCGACTTGTTTAGCGGATATCCGAGTCTCATAACGAACTGTGCACTGATATTTGCTAGATCCATTAATCAAATCGGGCCGAACGGCTAACAGAAATCTGAATGGCAAATCCAGAGCGATTCGGCTGCGACATCGTGAATGGCAAATCCAGAGCGATTCGGCTGCGACATCGTGCTGTTCAAATAGCGGATAGGAAATGTTTGGAGAAACTGTTACAAAACATCTAAGGTCCGACCGCGGCAGATTTGCCAAAGATGTAAACTACAATGGCCGCTCGAAATTGAATAAAATCGATAAACAAGAGTATTTATTTTAAGTAATGTTTGTTTTCGTCTAATTAGCTCAGAGATTTAGACGAAAACAAACATTACTTACTTGTTTTAGTCTAGTTAGCTCGGAGATTTAGACGAAAACTAACGTTACTTAAAATAAATACTCTTGTTTATCGATTTTATTCAATTTCGAGCGGCCATTGTTGCTTACATTTTTGGCAAATCTGCCGCTGTCGGACTTTAGGTAATATATTCGACGATGTTCATGATCAGCAGATTCAGAAGGCTAATTCCCGTAATTAAAAACGTTCACAATTTAGTAGCAGTCTCATCTCAGCGACAATCAATTTCAAAAACTTGTGAAAAATGTCGAGGTATTTTTGACAGATTGAGACTGAGATCAAACAAAATTACGAGAATTGCCCCTCTGCTTAAGGTCCAAGTTTATGATACGTGGTGATACGCTTCGTTTTATTAAGGCTTTTGTCGAACACGAAAATAACGTTGTGTATACAAGGAGGAAATTGACAAGGTTTATTTCTGTTATGCAAACAAGCTCTGCAATATAGAGTTAATTTATAGATTTAAAATAATTTTTTTTTGGAGGACATATAATAGTGAAGCAAGACCTTTAAATTTTCTATATTGGCTGCATGGCTCACTTCATCGAATTATGTTCAAAACCCATGATACCGTCATGCCGCCATAGGTACCATAGTCCGCCTTTGTGCAATATTGCTTTTTTTACTTGCGCCTAAAGTTTCTGGAATAAATGCTCTAAATTATAGTGAGAGTGCAACGAAATCCATTGTGCAGAGAAGAAGATCGAGGCCAAGATATAAACGAATAGCGACTTTGTTTTATACTATGTAGATCTGAAAACAATAATGTAATTAAATCGATTTATCCGCTAATCTACGTTACTGTGTCCTCACCAATACCGTAGACTCGGAAGTAGTTCTAATAAGTATTAGAACTATCACGTGCAAGTAAGACCGGGGATACTGTAGCGCGAAGCGACCACGAGCGAATTGTCAACTGGGTTCGTTGTTTATCTCGGGAAGTCGTAATTGAATTGGAAGACTGGATTTTAAGTTGTAGTGATAGATTGTTGTAGAAAGGAAGAACAATTTAAGGTGTCAACCCTATTCTTGAGGAAAACAATGTATTAGATAGTGAAAAGATTAACAATCCGGGACTCAAAATCTAATGCGTCGACTTCTATAAATCATAGGCAATATGATTTATAGAAGTCGTTGGAAAATACAAAAAATCATGGGCAACCGACATTGCTGTCAGTTTAAAGAAATACATTACGAAGATGGCAAAAATTAACGTTTTATTTTAATATTGTGTGCAAATGTTACGTGTACCTATATATAAAAGTATAAAAAGACCTTCGAAGTTGCGCAACAACACCCAGTCTTCAATCATACCCCAACAACAACACCACCCTTCAATCAAAGAAGGCATTGTATACTTCCATACCTATATTTCCACTCAAGTCTGAACCGAATATATCACTAAGCAACTAAATCTCATCGCGTTCCCTCAAGAAACTAACTCCCGAATCTTCCAAAGGTTAAAAGATAGAAACATAAATACCTAGATTTAGTTGTCCATTCCGTCCCGAACATCGTAAATAAAGCGAATCCCTCGGCGACTGACTTTCAAAAACTAGCTAGGATTCCACTAAAAGCTAGTTACTGTGCAGTTGGTCTAAAAGTTTGGCTGTTCGGAGTACCCTACGACCTACACAAGAATTAGAAGCTGACATTTTGACGCAAATGAAAGCTCAATGTCAAAAACAACAAAGTTACGGAATTACGAGGTTTTTGATCCCCGTTTTTGCGGAAAAGGTCCATAATCCATACCAATAAGTGTCTAGAAGATTCTTTACCACCAAAGGCTCGCTACAAACTTTAAAATCAAGAATTGAGGACAGATTTCAAGCGAAATAAAACCGCCTAATACAATTATAACCTCAAAATATATTCTATTTTTAAAAACGTATGTAAAACCAGACACAAAATAAAACATTAACCACATTTTTATACAAAAACCTTTCGCTCACAAAATCAACATGTCACAAAGGAGACTTTATTTTCTTTTAAAACTTCCCTCTTTGATGCGCGATCTATCAAAAGAATTGTTGTTTACATTCTGAAACTTGTTTCGCCCTGCGGCGTTGCTTCCCGCCTGTAACTGCCCACTTATTTAACCTCCTTTCATGCGTAAATCTTTTAATGCTGCATAAAAGTTAGAATGGCCTAGCAAGGCTTTTTAAATCTTCAGGTTAGACGAAATTCAATGTCGTAAAAGGCGAGTGAATGGCTGTGGTTTCTAAGCGACTGAACTGTAGCCGACTATCTAATAATATGTAATTATTCTAACATTAATTAAATCCAGTAATATTATGCTCGCAATTATGTAGCTCGTAACGCCTGATAATAATATTGTTGCAATGGTTCGCGTAATTGAAACTTGATGCTTTAAGTGACGGGATGTATTTATACTTGTGTGTTGTCTTTGCGTGCCAATAAAACACTTTTCGTGAGAAATACCACCTTCTTACAAAGAAATACAATGACGTATTCGTTACTACATTGCTTTCCTCTCCACTTAGATAAAGCGATACAGCAGACATAAAAAAGTTATGAAGTAATATGCTGACAGTGATTCCCACGATGACAAACCAAACATTACATTCCAAGAAGCTTTTACTATTACTATCTTACATTTACAACTGTGAAACACGTTTCACCCTTTGATTTCTTTGGCGTTCTAGTTTCATAACAGCAAATAGAACATTGTTTTTGTAACTACCTGTACCTTTGAGGCAAAACCTATTCTCCTATGTACCGTAAGGTAATAATATCATTAAACGATATTAAATGGTGCCCCAAAATACAGGTAAAAAGGCGTAATTTTTCTGATGTAATCCTCTGTAGACCTGTTAATTTTTTACTTCCATTAATGTAATTTTATCGCTCCGATTGAGCCCACTTCTAGTTAATTGGCAAGTCTGTAATCTCATTACATATAAGGTTAAGCTAGACCTCTGAAAAACAAGGCAAAATAATATTGTGTATGAAAAATACACGCAACGAAGCTTTTTTTTCTGATGTCCACTAGATTTTCATTGTTTTTCATTTGTTTATTGTTGAAAAATATTCGGGAAAATTCATAACCTAAAAATGATTAAATTATGTAACAGGAAAAACCAGTTTTTTCCTAATAAAGACGAATAGCTAAAACCGTTATGAAGCTTTTATGTTACTGAAATAATCGCTGAAAAGCTTTTAAATCGTAAAAACAAATGTAAATTAAAAATACATTCAATTGTATTCGTTTAGTCAAAACTTCGACCTATGTGAATTAAAAAAAAACCTGAAAGCCATCTCTATAGTAAAGAGTTAAAGACGGATACACACACACACACCATCTCATGTATATCAGCCATACGCACTCTCATCAGTAGCAAGATAAAAAAAAGAGGCGTTTGAAAATGTTTCCATGATTCGAAGGGGGGGAGACTGCACTGCCCATAGATCACGGAAGAGAGAAAAAAGGCGAATATCCCCCATTACTCATCGTGGCTATGCCTCGGAGACGCCTTTCTGGATTAATCAAATTAATTACGTTCATTTCGCTCGTAAGAGCTTGTCTTCGGCCGTCTTAATGGTTACGATGCGGCGGAAGCGATTTGTTTAAGTGCAGCCTGTGGATTTTTATCAAAGAAGGGTATAATAAGAAGAAAATGAAAAATTATTGCTATCAATATCTGATGGTGTTACTCGTACGATCTGATAACGTTTGCAAGGCCAACATAGCCATAGATCGCACAGGGAATTTCGAAGGTTGGGGAAGGAAAAAGGGGAGGCCTTTGCCCAGCTGTGGGATATAGTACAGGCTAACAAAAAATCTATATACATATATATCAATGCCCACAGCTAAAACTAACATGGTAGGGTCTACAGATCAATTGTATACTGATAGAGAGTACAATTTCTGAGGTAACTTTCATTGGCTACCGCGATACTGTCAGATGTTGTTCTTATCGTTCCT
Source organism: Amphipoea oculea (assembly GCA_945859645.1). Classification (NCBI taxonomy): domain Eukaryota; kingdom Metazoa; phylum Arthropoda; class Insecta; order Lepidoptera; family Noctuidae; genus Amphipoea; species Amphipoea oculea. The sequence goes on along the minus strand of OX243865.1, from coordinate 15,641,611 downwards.
TAAGACCCAGTGGAATAATTCCAGATACCAGTTTAAAGTATTTTTCCATGAATTAACAAATGCTCAGATTGAATTTATAAGATTCTTATTTATTCCACAAATTAAATATTAGGTCCTTACATATGAAATTGGCGTTTTTCGTACTGGCCACTTTAATCACGAATTTCTCCTCTTTGGTAAGGAATTCCAAATTCAAATTTGTACAGCTATTTACTCATGTATTTGTGCTTCGATGACCGTCATTCATTTGTTTTTTTTCTTCTGTTTTTTCTGTTTGCGTCACTCATTTTACAAAATGGAAAATTTAAAATATCGCATTATTTACGAGTACGAGTTCCGCCGTGGCACTAGTGCTGCGGAAACGACTCGAAGGGTGAATGATGTGTATGGCGGTCATGTTGCAAAAGAAAACACAGTTCGTTTTTGGTTCCAACGTTTTCGTTCTGGAAATTTCGACCTGCAGAACAAGCCCCGTGGACGGCCTGAGACCCAAGTTGATAATGGAGAATTGAAGGCTATTGTGGAAGCGGACCCATCGCAAACCACGTCCGAGTTAGCTGCAGGCTTCGATGTTAGTGATAAAACTGTTTTAATTCACTTGAAGCAAATTGGGAAGATTAAAAAGCTTGAAAGCACGACAACGCCAGACCACACACTGCGCAACAGACGGCTACCAAATTAGAAGAGCTTGAATTGGAATGTCTTAGACATCCTCCGTACTCCCCGGACCTTGCTCCAACAGATTACCATTTTTTTCGCAATTTGGATAACTTTTTGCAAGGGAAAAAATTCAACTCCGATGGGGCAGTCCAAATCGCCTTCAAAGATTTTATTGATTCCCGTCCGACTGGTTTTTTTAGTAAAGGGATCAATGAACTACCTATAAGATGGCAAAAGTGCATTGAAAACAATGGTTCATACTTTGATTAATTAAATATATTATATTAAAAAATATTCGACTTTTTGTTCCTTCCATACAAAACGCCAATTTCATATGTAAGGACCTAATATTTAGGTCAGTGGGTCGTCTTAGGGGTATGAGCTAACTAATATAAACTATAATAATATGTACAATTATATGAAAAAAAAAAATAAACAAAATAATTATAGGGCATCAAAGAATTCGTCTGCATCGCTGTCAACAGGAACAGTGCCCAAAAGGCGCTGGCAGCAATGCCACGTTGTATGGCAATGCTAATTCTTTGGTCAAGAAATAGGCCAGTCCTCTGGTCACGTGAAGAGTCGACTAACCACTTGGCGATATATTTATAAGATACATCAATCTTCAGATAACTTTATTTATTTACCTTTTATGTACACACATATATAAACAGACAAGAAAAAAACAGAACAGAAAAAATAGGTACAAAGGTTTAATCTAAGGAACAAAAATAACTTTCACCAGAAGAATAAAAAATTGCGGCTTGGCAAAAGATTGTATAGAAAATATGGCAAGCCACCATATTTATAGGTACTCTAGATAAAAGATAATGCGACGGTTGAAAAATCGGCCCTCATAGTTCCCAGAATATTACTATGCCTTTTATATTAAGCGTCTGCCAAGAAAATTACGTTAAACGCCTATCTAGGATGGCATTCTGTTAATTATAGGGTCTTTTAGCACATCGCTTTTGACTATATCCCTAGATGAAATTCTTTTTTGTGTGCGAATTCCTTTCGTATTTAATGGGAATATTTCAAAATTAATTAATACGGTTTTATTTCTATTTGTGCGTGCTTACCGCTAAACAAAAGGTCTCTCTCTTTCAGCATAAGTCTAATCAGCCTAGAATGTTCCCACTGCTGGGACACAGGCCTCCTTTCTTCGAGAGGGAGTGGGCTGTGTAATCTACCACGGGCCCAGTGCTGGTTGGTAGTTGTCACATGTCTTCGAATTTTTTGGTCTACAACATGCCGGCTTCCTCACATCTTCCGTCATCGTTTTGAGAGCAGTGTTGATGATATTATTTACACAAAGTGCCTGCCTGGGTTCGAACCCATGACCTACAACTGGACCACCATGCTCAATGGGCCACCACTGATCCCTCTTTCAATGCTTTGACAATTTTTTTTAATATACCTAAATGAATGAAATGAATACGCGAAATGCGCTTAACTTTCAGTGTCATCAGTCGCGATTATCATTGATTAAATCATGTAAGAGTATAATAATACAGCGTTTGTAACAGAACTCTCGGTAGTTGGTATAATTAATTGTCTGTATTATAGGTTAATACACCGTTGATTACCGTCACACGAGCTTGCCAATTGAGCAATAATCACGATACACGACACTTCTTTAACGCTCTTAATGTCGCTGAATGCTAGCTAGTAATGATTTTCAGTTTGTTTTTTTTTTTAATTAAGTACTTATTCGAATTTAAAAGAGGAATTCGATTCCAATGTAACGTTACTAAGGGAGCGTTTGCCGCTCCTTCGACAGTCGGCATTTAGTTCGACTTTACACTTACCATTACCTACTGCTGATTTACTGAACTGCTATAATGATTCGATTAAAAATATTCGAAAAATCCTAACTTTATAAATGCGAAAGTGAGTTTGTTTGTTACGCTTTCACGCTAAAACGACTGAACGGATTTGGATGAAATTTGTCACACAGATAGACCATGACCTGAGTAAGGACATAGCCTAATTTTCGTCCTGGATCGCAGACGAAGTCGCAGGCAACAGCTAGTTTTTTATATTTTCGTTTCGATCTATATTTACTTGCTGATTTCCTGCAAAAAGTAACTTTAAGTAAACTATACTATGTTTAGTTTAGCTAGCAGTTTAGCTCGCCCACTAGCTGCAAACTGCGAACCATATTTAGTTTCAACTAAAGTTAGACCCCCGATACGAACGAACGGATGGATTAATCCGATTTCTGCGTATTTGCGTCGGCAACGGGCCGTAACGCAATTAGTAGTGAGTGAACTAACTTAAATATATGAAGCATGTGACGTATGTAGGCAGCGCAGGAGCTAACCAAATTATAGAGTAATATGCGAAGGAGTTCCGCTTGTAATTTTGTGTTAAAAATTCTTTTTGGTACGTAGTTACATACGTTGTTTATGGAATGAATTCTAAATGCGATTTTCTGGGGAATATAGCTTGATTCCTTTTCCGCTCGAGGTCATTAGAGATATTAAAGAGTTCTTAATCTTTATAATATAGAATTGTTAAGTAACTAATTAACCTCACGGTGAGTCCCATACAGCAGTAAACAGCAACGCGGCAGGCCCAGGAAAAAATGGCAGAACAAACTAGAACCTTTTCTCTTTTCAAAAGATTAGCCACATACAGCAGTAGATTAAAAGTGGAAAGAGTTATAATAGGTGAAAAGAGTGGGACACAAACGGTCGATAAAAGAAGTAACCAAGTTTCTGTTAACCGTCAACAGATATCGTTAGTCACCTGTAGCAGGGACAACAGCTTTCAAATAAAACAAACTGTTTTACATAATCAGTAGCATATTATCATATTTATCATTTAAAGTGACCACTATAATTTAAAACACTGAACATAATAAGAATTTAAATAAAAATAAGATAAACGTCACTTTTAAAATCAGAATAAAAACGCACATTCTTTATTTAAATAATAGAACTACATCATAGAGCAGACCTGACCGTTAATCTAAGAATCTCACGAGATTTAAAAAAAAAGCGTCGCATACAAATTAGTTTTACGACAGTAGAGTAAAAAGCTCCCATATCCATGACTAGGGAAGGGATAACCGTTGACTTTGCTAGGGAATTTACTATTCGCCCTTTGTGTGACCCCCTAAGATTCTCTTTTCTATTACTTACTTTCTCACGATCAGGTGTCTATTTAACTATTTCTTGGGACTAGACCTGTCTCAATATGGCGCCCCAACAGTTTTCTTTGTTAATATTTCATGGCCTTTTTGTGTGGATTTCCATTCAATTGTTTGTAGACTTTGTAGTGGTGTGTATTTTTTGGGGTGACGTCAGTTAATGGTTTTAATGTATGAGAGTATGCGGGATAGCCATTGTTGAGTCATAGGTTAGGAGTTTCTAGGATCGGTTTAAATGGCTTTTGTTTGACGTAAAAAGTGAAGTCGTTGAACTCATTACAATAATGTGAACCGACACGTTTTTTTTTTTATGAAAAACCTCTTGTAATTTGCTCAAATAATTTGCATTTTATTTTATAATTTTAAAAGCCCATTACAAAGTTGTAAAAAATGATTACGTAATCCGTTTCAGTAGGTGCGAATATGGTTTCGATTACATGACCTCTGTTGCTGACTAAAATATGAATATCTAAAATAAAACTTGAATAAATTGAAGCCTTGTTAACGCACCATTGGCATAATACCTTCAATTACTTAAAAAGCGTTCAAATTTTAAATATCGAAAAGTACCGTCTCACTACGTCGAATGTTGATCGTACGATTAAAGTAATGCGTGAGTCAACCGCGGCGGGCCGACATCTAGCACCACATAAGGCGCAACTTGGCCGTAAATAATACAGAATTTAACAATATCACGCTTACGTGTTCCGGAGTTGTAAAATTAAGTTGACGAACAACCCACGTCGGAACGAAGGGGTAAGCAAAATGGAATGTTTACCGAGCCTTGATATTAGCTCGGGAGTTGTAAATGGAAAATGTGGTTTAGTTTTTATTTCAGCTTAAAATGTTCATTTACTCTGAAGCGTAATATTAGCTTTTCTTTGCGACCTTTTACGTTGTAATTACACAATTTTCTATTTGTTTTTCAACATTACGCTAGACAGTTTGCCCTTTGCTATATAACCAAGCTAATGTTATGAACAGTTTGTGTGTAATGTTTAAATTAAACACCGAAACGAGTGTGTGGAACCTTCCAATAAAAATAAACATCAAGAAAAACTCGTGGCACTCGCATTTTGAGAAGTTTATAGTTATATTCTTTTACATAAGTAAGTCTGAACTCTGAGGTCGGTTTTCCATTTGCGCAATATTATCATGCCCCTCGTAAACATAATAAAGTAAGTACTTGAGTAGGGAAAACTGATACCGAAAATCCCACTCCCGTTCTATCACGAAAGTAATTCTAATCTAAATGTAGATGAATTTTCGTAAATTCGTGCTCAGTATCGACGATGCAAGGCCGCGCTGCTTTGTTCTGATTTCAATTGGGTACCAGTAGACCGCCCCTCAATATTTTTGAATGAAATGTTATAATCGAGTTTTTTATAGCCATCGAGGTTTTTGCCTATCAATCAATATGTATCGAAATACGAGTTTGAAATATAGAGATCGATTAGGTATTTCGGGTTATTTATGTAATTTGCGAGAAGACGTATGAAATAAAATAATTGCGATACAATATTGTTTGCTTTTCTGACGTAGGTTAAAAACCTGCAGATAGTTAAGTAGCAATCGCTTTCATTTTGACTCTGACAGTTCAACAATATTTATTGCGTTATTTTACAATATCCTTCAAAATGATTCAGATTGTGATTGATAGTGTATTACACAATTAGGATGCTGACTAGCAGTCATCTGGACTTTCCATAACTCTGCCTTGAAGAACATTATGATTATCATGATGGATTAAAAAAAAAGACATGAAATAGCTACTCAGTGTGATATTCAAACAAAACCACACACCCAAAACGAGCCATTTAAATCAGATCTAAAAGTCGATCATTATATACCTACTACTTCCTGCGGCCGGACGTGGCCCAACTTAGACCATTAGCCGTCTAAAACGTTTTTAATTTACTCGAAACCCTTGTTGGTTTAATGGACTGTTACTGTGGCAAGACGTGATAATAGCGTTTAAAAAAAATCGTAACAGTTTTTCTTTTTCCTCATTTAAAAGGTCGAATTTTTTCGTCTTTGTTTATGTTCAGCCAGGCGTGTTATTTTTTTTGTTTGACGAGCGACTTTTTTTGAGTGACTCACGAATTTCGGTTTGCCTTATTTATTCAGTTGTTGTGATAAACTTCGAAATACCATAAATAAATTTCCATTTTTTATGTCAACGTATACTTGCATTAAATAACCATAATCGGCATATTATGTTCCCACTGCTGGGACACAGGCCTCCTCTCTCATTGCATTAAATAGATACGATAAAATATGATCGTATTCTTTTTTTTTATTTTGTACTGTCCCATTGCTGAGCAAGGGCCCAAGTCCTCCCAGGAACTCTTTTCTCACGACACCTCAAACCAGGTCGTATTCTTGTATTGAAAAATTAATTTTCTTTCTAAACATAGAATCACGATTTAATCTGTCAAGCGCCGCTAATGAGACACAATTGATTTTCTATTTTTTCGTCGCCGATCGGCGAACCGCGACGCTTGACCGGTTAATCGCACCTGTACAGTAAAAAACAAGTATTAAAATCGAACTTTAATATTCATAAGAAAACAAGTTCATCTCTCACAAAATATGAAGATAATTGAGCATCCTTCCGTCTGAAAAATCACAATTTGGCTTTATTTCAACATTAAATATTTACAATCTAACTTCGCTAGTCCTTGAACCTTTAAGGTCGAGGTTCAAAGTCCTAGAACTGTTATAAAACCTTTTCCATTAACATAATACTGCGATTATAATTTGTTGCTAAAATTAAGTTGAATTTTCGATAGAATTTATGTAATAGCGTTAACGTTAAACGATTTAATATCGAGCGACACAACACAACTCATTAGGGATGGGCATGGTTATAGGCTATTTTTTAACACTTTCATTTTCTAATTTCGTACAAGATTAGTTTACGGCTGCGCCACCACACCCTGTCCTCCGCTTTCCGCATCCAGACTGCCCCAGCCACCTTCTTTAGGTCGTCGGTCTATCTAGCTGGGGGTCTTCCCACACTACGCTTGCCGATACGCGTCCCCACTGCAGGACTCGTCTGCTCCACCGGCCATAGGTCCTTCGACAAACATGGCCAGCCCACTGCCACTTCAGTTTGCTTATCTGCAAGCTATGTCTGTAACTCCGGTTCTTTTCCGGATAATTTCATTCCTGAGGCGTATGTCCAGCAGTGGACTGCGATAGGCAGTGTTGATTGATTGAAATAAATATCGATTGAAGGATATTTCTTCTTGGCGCGTCAAACAATCTAACAAAGTCGACTTTCAAATTCAAAGTCCAATCAAACAAAAACGCCATTAAATTTAAAATACAACATCGATCGTGTTACATCACTCTTAAAAATATTGTAAAAAAAAGAAATCCTTTTTTTTTTAATTCGTACGCACCCCGACTCATGATTAACGTCAAAACGAGCGTGCTTAGTTGTTCCGTCACGTCGCAGATGCCAGATAAAACATGGCGCCGTGTATTTAAATCATGCCCCGTAAATGGACGCCGCGACTTCCATTTCCCACCACTATAAATTGAACCCCAACAATGGCGCTAGTTGTCACTTTACCAAATTCGAGTATGCTGCACTTTAGCTCCGTCTTCCACCACCAGAGTTCAAGTTACATTAGTTTTTGTAAGCAGCGTTAACGGAGTTCATTAATTACTTTTTTAAAGTTTCACAGGAAAGAGGGGTGGTTATGTGGTTTGTACGTTGAGTATTTAAGTGTTTTTTAGAGTTTATAACTGGTTGGTTTTCTAAGTTTATGCTATCTGGTATATTTATGGGAGTTTTACTGTTGATAATATTCTTTTAAATATATAAGCGCGTTCCTGTATAAACGCTTGGAATATTTTCAGTAAATCACCTAACGAATAGCCGAAATAAAATAAAGTGAGGTATATCGCCTTTATGTACATCGGTTGTGCCTTCGAAATATGAATTTAACTTTTTTCTGGTATTTTTCTGTTCGTTTTACCTGTTTTAAAACTCTCTGGTACTATAGGCACCAAGTTTAATGCAGGGTTTTAACAAAAAAGGCCTCGTATTTATTTATTTTCCTTTTAACTGTTTCACTATGCCGTGCCGCTGGTCGCTGCATTGCGTTTATTTTCCTTCAGTTAATCAAACTGGAATTATTTACTTTTTCTCTTCATGTAAATGTAATTTGTGACATGTTTAACATATTACTGTTGTGTGACATGACATATATATTTGCTGAGCTGTTGCTAATTACAACATTCACAATGTTTTATTATGCAAATGTTATGACTGTAATCCTATTGAAATGTTACTAATGGAATGCTAAGTTCTACTGTAGGTAATTAATTGTTTCACTTGATAGGTTTCGTTTTCTATTGTCAAGTTCAAACATACCTATATTCTAAAAAAAATAGAATTATAGAAAAGTATCCTGTGTCCTTTCCCGGGACTCAAAGTATCTCTATACAAAATTTCATCTAAATCGGTTCAGCGGTTTATGCGTGAAAAGGTAATATACAGACAGACAGATAGACAGACAGAGTTACTTTCGAATTTATAGTATTATTATGGATTATGGATAGTATGGATGACCTGAAGGTCAATTACCGTAATTAAAAACGTTCAAAAACAAATGTCAAAAGTGTAGGCAAATTAAAGGTATTTTTGACAGATTGAGACAGATCAGACTGAATCACTGAACGTTCTTAAAATTACGAGTATGTGATCGATATTATCGCCAAAAAAAAAACAATTTCATATTCAGAACTCGATTCACACTAAGTGATTTCGTGAACCGATTTTTAAAAAGTTTGGCAACATATCTTATCGATATATTATGCCTGAATTAACGCGAATTATTCAACCGAACTTGGTGCGAAATTGGCAAAACGATATTTTAAAGGTACGCTCGATATAAGTTTTTCAATCGACATTAGATTTGGTGATAACTGGAGCGGTAGGCCGAGTTTTGAACGTGAGATATAATGTGAAGGGATGGCAATTTTCGTGATTTCGTTTTGTGCCCAATTGAGAGCATTTCATTTTAATTTAATAAACAAGTACATGGATGAAGCACAAAAATATCGCTTGACTTTTTCAATATTTCTTGTTTTAATAATATAAAATTGATTTATATAATACTGTATATTATTATTTTTACATAATAGATTTTTATTATTTTACAAGGTAAGAGGTCAGTTTTTTTTCTGAAATAATATAGCATATGATTTAAATAAAATACCTGAACGCTTACCTTACAAAATAATATAATATCCCTTAATATTCTTACGTAACAGAATCAGGAAATTCTTCAAAACTCAGCCCTAGCCATACATTATCAAGTTGGGCCGTTTTCTACACCATTTGGCGTGCCGCTTAGCATCGATTTTAATTTGTACTCGTTCGCATATCGAGATATCGGAACGGCTTTATTCAGAATCACGTAGTGTAATACGCGCCCCAGTAACGCGGTTCGCACGGTCTGCTTATTGCGCGCGAAAAGCATTTTTATTTTGTATTGACTTGCAAAATATTACGGTTTAGGTATATACTTTATAGGAATCAATAGTTTCGGTTATAAAAAAATTGATACTGTGAGAAAAACGGTTAATTCTAAGCAGTGTTTCAAAGAAAGTTATGAGAATCGAAGTTTTAAAAGAAATACTTCAGAGCCAGAGGCTATTAAAAATGAATTCATCTTCGCAGTTGCCACACACGAAGTCAAAACTTCAAAAAGTTGTTTATTACAGCTGAGAATAACATTCCTCTAATTGCGACCCCAATTGCAACAAGATTTAAGTACATTCCACAAATAAATTCTATTTATAAGCCAGAGTACACACTGTAGCAAATAGGCCAAAGCTATAAATAGGCGGTATAGCAACAAGTGGTGTACACAGGCCCCCCGCGACACCGTTGTTTGGGTATGGCACGCCTTATTTGGCTAAAAGCGCGGCCAGCGACATTTTAGATGATAAAATTTGGACTGGTCGGATTGGAGGCTATAAAGTGGCATTGTCTGTCGGTGACTGTACTTTTAGATAGTGTGTGATCGTTTGTACAATTTGACAACTTAATAGGGTAAGTGGGACATGTTTTCGTATATGTAGACAGATAGATTTTTATTAGTTAGATTTTCACTGTAAGGTCACATTTTTTTCACTGAAAGATAATGTCAAAATAAGAAAAATAGTTTCTTATGGGAATAAGCTAACATTAATGTTAGATTTTTTTGAGTAAAACTTTGTCTAGGACGAGCAACAAGTCTATTTCTGATACGTACCATCTAGTTTGTATCCCTTTGAGCGGATAAAATTTCACGGCATTTCTAGATTTTTTTCTAGCTATTGGATTTTATGAACGCATGCATGAAACCCGATAGCAAAGGATCGCATTGGTCTGTGATTCTTCCTTTTATTTTTGTTGTTCAATTCGACAAAATGGCGACTGTACTAGTTGGTTTATGAACTTTGTTTTTTTATTTTGGTTCGTCCTACCTTTGATAGCATTATTTATATTTCAGTTTAGTTATCAAGATGAATCAGAAGCTATGCTAAAGCCCGAAAATCTAATAACTAGTCTTACCAAGGGGTATCGTGTTACCCAGTAACCGAGTTGTGGAGGTCCGATAGGCAGCCGCTCCATGTAAAATACTTTAATTCAACTGCAACGGGTTAGACTAGAAGCCGATCCCAACATAGTTGGGAAAAGTCTAGGCAGATGATGATGATTTTAGTTATAAGATTTTCCTATTTTGGTAAAAATACTACGCGAATACATAGATAAGTCCTTGAACTCCAGACTCTATGTTTATCGCATTAATTTAATCTTTCTAGCAGCAAGTACTTTCCTATAACCCCCCTTCCCTTGTTCGTCCCTGTTATTTTTTCTTGTTTTTGGTGTTCGTTTTCTTTCTCTTCGTCATGTTTACCGCAAATAAACGTATTTTCTGTCTTTTCTTTCCTAACTATAATTTTCTTAACAAAGTATAAATTCAGATACGAAATTTTCTCGACCAATTAAGTACCGCTACTGTTCCTATCTTGTATTTCATCTAACAAAGCGCCAGATTTCCATAATTTAGTCCTACAGACCTCTGGTTCTTTGGTACAGAAATATCAGTACCTACTTACATTTTCCAAGGAGACGGTACAATTTGTCGCTGCAGTCCATTCCGCTTCCTGTCGGATCGTCTTTGTAGAACTTCATAAAATATTACATTGGTCTAACGATGTCGGCTTCTCATCTCTGCTTGCAAATGAGATGTTTTAGTATTATAAAGTTGGTATAAATATGAAACTTGTAAGTATTTCATGTAGATTTTCACTTTTTCTATAGGTACCTACTCCGTTTATTATTTTTTCAGTAGAAAAATAACGCTTTTTTTTATTACGTTTTCGTTATCCTAATCCTAACTAAGTAATACATATACATATATATGTATATTTAATATAATATATGTAATATTATGAAAGCGAAAGTAAGTTTGTTTGTTACCTTTTCACGCCTAAACCACTGAACCGATCATCCTGAATTTTTGCATATACATATACGTGATCAGGTGTACAGAAACGGACATACGGTACCTTTAATCCCGAAAAAAGTGCTGTTCCCAAGACAATAACGTTATTATAATAATAGAAGACGCCGTGTGTCTTTCGGAACATATGCGGTTGAAACCGTGGGGCGCTGCTAGTTTTCATATAAACGTATAATAATCGCCGTTATTTCACGATAAATACATAGCAATGTAATCTATTTAGCATTTACATTTTATAATAACTCTGAATAGAAGCGCATTTCAACAATTTTACACAATAACTGTCGTTATTTTTCGCCGTTATTTTCCTAATGTTATAATTAATGGAGTAGGTATATATACCTAGTTATTTGTTGTAAAGAAATTGATGGTTTACATATAAACGTGTTTGCAAACCAATAAATAATGTGATTTGATGATTATATATTTTATAAATTTTTTTTGCCCCTCAGAATAACCATAGTTCCTTTAAAAGTAGTTATTCTCCCTGGGAAAAAAACCATTAGACACCAAAGCCACTTCAAAGGGCCAATAGTTACTATCCACCTTATTATAGTCGGCTTACCAAAAATTGGTCCCGGAACCAAAAAAACTCTAACATTTGCAAGTCACACTATTTATCTGGGTGTCGGTTCGAGTTTCATCCCTTACCTCCCCCTACCCGAACAAAGGGTCGTAATTCTGCTTACGAAAAACCCTTAAACCGTCAATATCGTTTTTCGTTGTACAATTTGGGTTTATTTGGCGTCGCGTTTCGTTTGTTTGCAAGCTTTCAAGTTACTTGCTCAAATATTGGCTTGGGAGGTCAAGGTTGACTGTTTAATATGTCTATAAGGTCGCCCTCGATGTGGATATAGAGTTAGTGCTTTTGTCGTAAACATTAACTAGGTACCGGTGTAGGAAGGATTTGTTGCTGGGTTTTTTAGTTTAGCCTTATTGGTAAGTGTCCGAATAAAATCAAGTATTTTATCTAAGAGAAAACATTTGACTTTTGGTAAAAACGGCTAAACAGATTAGGATGAAATTTAGCAAAGTGGCAGACCATGACCTGGATTAGGCCTTAAGATATTTTTTATCCTGATATTCCCACGGGATCGAAACTTATGCGGGTGAAACCACGGGTCGCTGCTAGTTTTGCATAAACCTACAAGGGTACTTATTAAACGTCAGCTAGGTGCACGGTTCCAATTGGTCGTTTCCTATGGAGACAAGCCGGCACGAAACACCACGGTTACTCTTATACAAATAAATGATGGCTTTTACAATATTTCCCAAATTACAATAAATACTAACTTTACCCTTGGCGTAACTTATTCCTTGTTTTTCATTAGTATGCATGTAGATATTACGCCAAGACCATACCTCAATAAATTTCCGTATCTACCCTCACTACGATTACCTATAGATCCCGAGTAGCTCTTGTATCTAAGAACTAATTGCCGTGCTAACAGCCTCAGTTCATTCACTCATCTCGGGTAGATACACACACAATCAAATAGTACATACAGCATTTCATACATGATCGGAATTGGAAATCCTCCTGAGCTTTGTCGCGAACGAATCGATCCTATTCCGATACCATTATTCTACGGGTTTCGGGCACAAAGAGCCCCTTTATGCCCAAGGCAATAGAATTTCCACTCTTCACTAAGTTTCACCTTTTCTTTTAAGTGCAAAAGAAAAACTGTTTGGAGTGAGGCCAGAGATTTGCGCAGCTTTTATGCCAATTTCAAAAACTCCAGTGGAGTAAAAAACTATTATCGAAGTTGCAGTTTCAATTCTAGATTAGTTTTTCCGAAGGTTTTCTTAATTTTTCATTGTTAGTATGGTTGAAGTTTTTGTACGGCAGCACTTTTATTCATGCAATCTGTGCCCACGCCCGAATACAGTTTTTAAATATTTTATTACTAATTTACTATTTTATTGTCACATAATACATTTCGACATAAACAATTACCATGACAATAACATGTAAAATTACCTTTCCTTATAATTTGATGTCGTCACCACATTTCTGTACCTAATATAAATAAATAAAATTTATTTCGCTCTCAAAGTACAGACGCCAGCACATCAAGCTACCCGATATTGTCAAATTTTCCTAATCCACTTAGAACCTTATGCTTTAGCGATAAAGTTGAAAATCTATTCAAGAAATTTGACAGATTGTAATAGTTTGATGTGCTGGCGTCTGTACAACAAAAACTTAATCTGCGTACAGTACAATAAGGTATTTGATGGCTGTACAACAGCACATAATTGATGATCTACCAACTTCCAAACTAAAACAAGCTTGTATTTTGGGAGTTAGACCTAAAGAAGGTACCTACTTCTCAAACTCCTGTGGAAAGCTTATATCCAAAGGTCGACTTCGTAATAGGAATTCTTCAGAAAGTAATTAATTTTTCCGCAAATAATTCTCGTTCGAAGAAGGAATGTTTTATTAATTTCCTATTTGTCTTACGCCCCGTGTTATTGATTCTAGGTTTAAGTTTCAAAACTTAGTAAGCTGATTGAAAACTGCACTCCGATACCTCAAGCGAAGTTTTAATGTAATTTTAATTGAAGATCACATTTTAATGTCTTCTTTCGCCGTTTTCAATAATATTTTAATAATACATTTTTGTGTTCATTGTTTAAATCTGTTCCTAACCTTTCAATCTTAACAATTGATTCCTTTTTTGCAGGTAAGTAGCTGAGTAAACCGAACAAAGAATTGAAGAAAGTTAATCTGGCAAAACGAAACCGTATGTAATTTATTCCCGAACAATTTTAATAAGGAATTTTGATATCATCTTGTGCGTTAATATAAGAATATTCGAAAAAAGTCGAGGTATTGCGTCACATAATCCCGACGGGGGCTTATTCAATTAAAAACGATACAAATCGACGGATTTTTGGGATCCCATAACACGAAAGCGTGAGACCCATAATAATGAGGTTGACTTTTGGTGTATACACCCTACCGGTTGTAAAATACTGCGTTCTTTAAACGTAAAAAAATAACCCTAAAAAAAAGGTTTGGGAGACCAGGCGTAAAAAAAGGAATAAAAATCTAATTTAAAAAATAGGCCGTAAACCTGTTTTATTTCGCCGTATTCTAAACTGAAATAATTAAAAGAATAACGTTTCAAGGGCCATAATTCATTAAAAAAAAAAATTTTGCTCACTCGAGTGCTTGAACTTTTAATTAACCATCAATTAAATTTTAAATTAAATAGATTGTTTTATGTTTATGTTTATGAACTTGGTGGAATTCTTTCAATATTGCCTCGAACGGCTTAAGGGTAAAGTTAGGAACCTCATTTTCGAAGTTGAAAATACGAGGATCGTATGGATTTGTGTCGGCATACTTTTAAAATTCAATTTGGGGTTCATCAATAATGTTAAGTCAGCCAACTATTTGTTGTGTAAACTAGAAGAAGAAGAACTTGCTTTTATTTGAGTAACAGAAGTTTGATCAAACAATGCCGTTTTCTTGTTAACGGATAAAGATTGTATAGTATTCTTAGTCACGATAGTAAGTTGTCAAATTGTTTTTGAAACTGTTTGATAAACAGCTACATACCTAAGGCAGATACACTATTAGGGTTAAATTAAAAGGGACAAGGACATCAAAGGAAAGGTCGTTCTAAGGATTTCAATAATACGTTTATTATCCTTTTATTTATATATTGAAAGGTGTGTTTTACTATTTACGTGAGACCTGTGATCCCACACAAGGCTAAAAGGGTATTACAGTCACTATGAGAAAGCAAGAATTTCAGTCAAGTAGTAAGGGCGGGTTCGGATAGTAAAAAATAATGTAGTTGAAGACAGTTAAGCAAATAATAAATAATTAATCTCTTATCTAGCAAATAAATAAGCACTACTTATCTAGCAAACTTAACTACTTATCTAGCATAACTTGTCTAGCAAATAAAATAAATAAGTAATCTCTTATCTAGCAAATCATTAACGTAAAACTCTTCTCTAACTCCAAAGTATACAAAAAAAAAAAAAACGCCAGTTCAGCAACAAAATTCTAGCAAGCACAGCTATCCCTCATAACGCGATTATTCGAATCTAAGAGAAATATTTTACGTCATTGGACCCAGTATGGAACTGAATGAATCCGTATTTATTGGGATATCTGAAAAACTTAAGTTAAGCATAAAAGGTGCCTTCCAAATCCTCTGGCACGGACTCTGTGATGACAGGTGGCGGAAAACGGTGTCCTTAGTAACCGCTGGTACAAGTCCCAAGTCAAAAGCGATTTTACCATTAATAGATTTTAATGTACCATTCATATATCATTTTTATTCCGATTGTACCTACTTGGCGCATTTTTTGCATTAAATGAAAAGAAACTAGAATCGCCAAGACGGTAGCGAACTCCTTTGTGCGTTTTTTAAAAGGATTTTTTAAAGGTTCTCAGTCAGTAGCAGAATGTTGGCAAAGTCGAATGAATAAGAATGAATGAATGATAGAGTACAGTGTATCAGCTGTTTTGTCAGTTGGAAGTTGTAGTCAAGAGAAACTAGTTATTGCTATTATTGTAGGCAATGCGCAAAAAAAACTTGTGACCTCTGAATAAAGCAACTTGTTTCTCGAAGCAGTTGAGACCGGTAGCATAAATAACAGGCCGGTAAAAATGACAACGTACGAACGGGACAATCTTAGGGATTAATCAAAGAAATTGAGTAAAATTCTCCTTCTTGCCTTTCCCGCTATTTATAAAGCACTAGCAGCGCCCCGCGGTTTTACCCGCATAAGTTTCGAAAGACACTTGGTGCCATCTATTATCATAATAACGTTATCATTGTTTTCCTCGGGAACAGCACTTTTTTTTCGGGATGAAAGGTACTCTATGTCCGTTTCTATACACCTGACAACGTATATGCAAAATTTCAGGATGATTTGGTTCAGTGGTTTAGGCGTGAAAAGGTAACAAACTTACTTTCTCATTTATAGATAAAGATATCGCGCCAACCTCAGTGACGCGCTCTCCGGCTAAGCTTTAGTTTCCTAAGAAAGGTGAACGATCACACTAACGGTTGTCAAAATACAGAGCGTTTTATAAGAACTTAATGTCAAATACTGCGGAAAATGACAGATTTTCATGACGGAACCGCCTTCCTAGAAAACGAAAGCTTCACAGACAAGACAATCCACAAAAAAAAAACCCTTTCTTTTTGTAGTTTGAAATTGAAACGCTACTAATGAAAAACAATTGCCACACTTAAGTCCTGCGTGCACAGAATTGCTGTAATCTTTTACCTCACACAGCCTAGCAATTTAAGTAGGCAGAAAATTAATGTCCCTTTCGATGAGCTCTCGAGCGGAATCTATTTCATCCTCTATTCTCGCTTTGAACGTATTTTATTTACGGCTATGGAGCTTATATTAAATCCCATTCAGGGTAAATAGAAAAAGGTAACTGCGTGACGATGATCTGTCGCCATGTTGGGATCAAAGTTTTTGATTGGTCGTGGTCAGATGAGTTCTGATATTGGAATAAAAACATTTTCTTTGAATAGAAAGGTTTTATCAAAAAGGATCGTGTCAAGATAATAACAGCTCCAAGAGTCGATCAAAGGTTAAACTACGCTTGCCGCGGTCGGTTCGTGGATGGGTGACCATCGAGACCCCGCCCATTCTCGGAAAGCACGTTAAGCCTTTGGTCCGGACTGTCATTCGTAGATCTTTGATAGCCGTTACTGGTAGTCAGAAACCCAAGTCTGACAACGAATCTTACCAAGGGGTATTGTGTTACTCAATAACAGAGTTGTGGAGGTCAGATAGAATGTCGCTCCCTGTAAAATACTTGTATTCAGCTGCATCTGGTTAGACTAGAAACCGACCCCACCATACTTGGGAATAAGCTAGGCAAATTGATTGATCAAAAGGGATCTAGCCATCCATAACATCCAAACTAGTGATAAGATATTATAATTAAGTAATATAAAAACTCTTCTCTTGAAGAACTACTCGTAGAAGCCAACTTTTTTGACACCGAGAAATATGATTTAATAACTAATTACTAATTATATTTTTGTGTATATGATTAACATTGTTTTAAAGAACGGGCTCCTTGACCCTTTATATTTTCTTAATGAAAGTTACTTTGACTAGTAAATTGCTATTACACACAATTGAACAGATGACTTGCTGAGCATTTCTATTGGGTTAGAACTAGAACGTTCTACTATTACACAGGATGTTATTTCGTTTATTTATTTATGTACATATTAATTTACATTTTTAAATATTTCTTAAAATATAAAAAATACGTATAAAAAACATTTAAAAATATAAAAAATAGTATTCCGCCGGTGTCGGGAGCAGGGTCCAAGCTACCGGTGGTTAGGGCTCCAGAGACAGGAACCTCGTCACAATACGAGCCGTATCAAGGAGTACTGCCTTCTGAATCAGGCCCTTGATCCAACCGCCTAACGAGAGCCTCGACAGATGTTGGTCGAGGCTTTGGGCCATAAGCCCATTGGCCGATACGACAATCGGCACAATGATAGCCGAGCTCACATTCCACATGTCAACAACCTCGTGTGCTAAGTCAAGATATTTAATTTGTTTCTCTTTCTCAGCTTTCACGAGGTTCCCGTCATGTGGAATGGTAACATCGACAATCATTGTGCGGCGCGCTAATCGATCTATCACCACTATATCAGGCTTATTGGCAACAATAGTCACAGGATGTTCTTTATTAGAGATAATTTTTTTTTTTTCCTTTTCTAAAACAGATGTTTTTCTTTTTAAGATTTCTCTTTAAAAGAAAAACATCTGTTTTAAATGTTGTTGTCTTTAGCTCGTACCTACTTAAATCTTTTCTGTATATTAAGTTCTTAAATAATTAAAATGTTAAAATACATATAATAGGTACCTAAGCTTTTTATTCCAATGTTATTATAGGTACTGTAGGATGTTAGACTATTTGTCAAGATTAGCTTTAGAATCAGTGACTTTGACCTCCGCGTAAAACAATTCGCTAACGCCCAAATATATCCGGGTAAAATCAAGCAAATTTCACTAAGCCTCCGAATTCGGTACATAATTTAAACTCTAAACCAATTACGGTACCAATCATACAAGATTCGTATCGCCAAAACTTTCTGTACCCAACAGTTGGCTACACAATGGGACGAAATAAACTACCCTCCCTGATCCCTGGACCGGCACGTGACCGCCCGTTGATTAAATACAATGATTACACATAAGGGATGCTGACGATATACATCGATGCTCGCTGAATAAGTTCAGTTTGTAAAGGTGTGCCAATTTTTTTGGTCCAATCTGTTTTCTCTTTTGTTACTTTTGCAAAGGGTTCCATATATAAATGAAACAATCTGCCAGACTTAAAATGAAAATATTTTATTTCATATTACATGGGCACTTATAAAACGTCAGAAGCTAGGTGCACGGTTCCGATTGGTCGTTTACTATGGAGAAGAGCCGGTAAGAAACTCCACGGTTACTCTTTTAAAAATAATGTGCTTTTACAATGTTTTCAAATTGTAGTATTAATAGGTATGCGGTACTTAATAAAATAAAATAAATGTTCTACAAATCTACACTCTACTTCTGAAAGATTTTTCCTTTATAAATTATGAGATTTCGCGACTGACAGTGTTCACTGTTCGTCAGAAAAACACGGGTGAATTAATTAAATTAAATCGTTCTAGGTATCAAGTGTCTAGGGATCAGAAACAAGGAAAGCTTCAATGCCTTTCATGGCTGAAATGTAAACAAACAGCTCGGCACAGAAAAGTACTTAAAAATAATATAATAATAAAAAAGAATTAAAGCTACCGAACTGTACAAAATAGAGCTTAAGTAAACACCCCCTTTCAAAATCATCCCCTAAACAAGCCACGTGTCATGCAAAGCAGGGGTGCGACTGAGGGGTGCGTAGCGAAACCAATTTGCCTTTTGTATTCTATAAGCTTAATATGCCCGTCCCTTTCACACTCATTATAAAACTCCCAGGTGTGAAAGAGATGCACATTTAATCCGCCATTCTAAGAGGGTTCGAAAGTAATAAAGATGTCCTGCGCTTCTGTAGTGAAAAATGTTATTAGGTGCTTTAAATATAGTGGTATTAAGCACTTTTTGCCTTGTCATGCAGCTGGAAAATATTAGCATAATACCAAAAAAGTGCTGTTTTAATTAAGGATTTTTGGATGATTCATAGAGGTTTGTAACGCATAAGCTTCGTTTATACATTACTCGTTCATGTACAAAACATGGGGCTATTAATTGGACAGAGTACATGGCTGTTATTTAGGCCATTGAATGTATTTCCCCTAAAAGAAATAGGGGATAAAACCGGCCTTTCATATAAAAATACTACCTCTAATGAGCTTCAGAAAAAATTGAGCCGATATCGTCAGCATGTTCATGACACCCTGTATAACGCTTGATGGGTGACTAAGCAGAAAACGATCGTCGTAGCAAATTGCATCCCGCCAGTATAGCAAACTGTCGTTACAACTTGTTCACTGTCTCAATTAAAACATTCCACACAAACACTTTCAAATTCGGAACGCTAATTGGTCGTCAAAAAGCGCGCCAAAAGTGACAGTTCGGAATCCAAAATGGCCGTTGAAACGTTTAATTTGTACCATTTAATCTCACCCCTCGGTTTTAAATTGAATAATTGGTGGATAGAATGCAATGTCATTTTCCATTCGTAGAATGTTAAAGAAAATGATGGAAGTACAATCCTTTGTCACCGCAACCTACTTAATGAGCAACATTTATGTTAAAGTAAATGAACAATGAAATGGTGTCTGTGATAAATAAATTGCTTATTATAAAGAACGAGGGTTTAAAACATAAAAATGTAATATAATGGGCGCGTTGTTGGGTTCTGTTGTATGCAAATTGGGCGTTCTGAAGACGTTTTTCATTACTTTCTGCTAACGTGTTCAGTAATTATGCCGCACTCACCGGGGAAAATGTAAGGGGCGCCGGGCGCTTTGTAAGACAGCTTCAGCTGAAGCATTGCCTTAATTTATTAATTTTTCATGAAATGCAACACTCATATTGCGCTTTGAAATGAAGTTCGCGTGAATTTCGTGAAAATTACTTTATTTTATTACTAAGACTGGGGGATGCTTGTTTATTTCTAAAAGCTTCGTCATACAATTCTTGTATACAGTTGCAAGGACATAAATAAGTCAATATTCTGACTTGGTATTCATAAAAATTGCTGTACCTACATCTATTACATTTACTTTATGGCAGTCATAGACGAAAGATATTAAGGTTAGAAGAGGACCGAGATAACGCACAAGCAAAAACATCTTAATTTCAGCTCACTCCTTCCATAATCTATTCATTGTATCACAACAGAAAAACAAGATTAAAACAGTTGAAAATCGCAGGCGAAGCCGCGGGCATGTCTCTACTCATGAATAATTTAGTGGCACAAAAACTTACGCTGGGCTTATGCAGTCTGCGAAGTTTAAATGAATTCATCCAAGTCGATCCGTTTTGCTTATAATATGATCTATAGTGTAAAGTTTTGTAATGTGCATAACTGAGCTAATGTTGTTTTTAAGACTTTGTAGTAGATGCTTAAGCTGATTTGAGGTCACTGGCAAAAGAAGGCTAGGCTATAAGAGGTGGCAGGGATGTCGACGCACAGCCTATTACCATGGATTCAGTACATGATTCTGGATCCTGCATTGAATATTTATAATAAACTAGCTGATCCGGCGAACTTAGTATGTACCGCCTCAGAATTAAATAATGTGACGAAATTCAATAGACATGTGGCGCCATCTATTATCATAATAACGTTATTGTTGTTTTCCTCGGGAACAGCACTTTTTTTCGGGGTGAAAGGTACCCTATGTCCGTTTCTCCTGACAACGTATATGCAAAATTTCAGGATGATCGGTTCAGTGGTTTAGGCGTGAAAATGTAACAATCATACTTTCCCTATTTTAAGTTAAACAAATATCAACTTTATTTCAATGATAAATTGAGTTGATTTCAGAGTGACTAGCATTATTGAAAAAGTTATAAAAATGTTTGAAGTTATTTTTCCATTAATTCATATTTGTTTACATTTTTGGCAAATAAATCGCAAACGCAGATTACGTCGGTTAATTAAAAATAAATTTGCTGTTCCATACATTCTGACCGCGTACCACGATGAAAACTTTCTCCTCTGGGAGTCTAGAATCAGGTGCTGAATTCAGTGGTTACAGTATGCGCATCGATGTTCTTGCCAAATTTTATAGAAGATACAGCATGCGATACCATACCACCAGTATTTTGTGCGCTAAGTAGGTACGAACACAAATCTCGAATTCGGTAACCAACTATGCATTTAAAACAGTTAAAATTTAAGCCTAAAACAGAAGTACCTGCGACAAAATATTACCAACTTCACACCTTATTGAAATTCCTGAAAAAAAAAGTTAAAACAAGCCTTGAGCCCAAACAAACAGTACATCAAGTCACTTAAAACTCTATAAAGCGAGGTCGTCACACCACAATTCATGTCGTGGTGTATAAACAAGGCTGTGTACAGACAGACGCGCCCTAATGATCACGTTACAATCGATACATGAACAGACACTACGTAAATTGTTACTGTGGACAACGCCCTAACGTGTGATGGAAAAGTTTTTGTAATGTTTGCTTCCCGTACTATATTTTAGGCTGTGGTTATTTTCAACTTAAAGCATTTTTTCAATTACCATTTACAGGCATAGTCGAACTGTCCAACAGTCGGTCAGTTAGTCAGAAAGTTGAAGCTAGTTGCCCATTCCAAAACGTAGATCTCCATGAAGAAGAACGGGCAAGAAATTCCAAGGGCACTCTTTTAAGTCAAGGTATTACAAAATCCTGAGTACAGTATTCTTGTTGCTGATACTCGTATAGTGACAACAATGTATATAAGTAAAATAAGGAAACAATTCAAAATATTAAATCAAAGGTGCCCGTTAACGAACACGACGAGTGAATCAGCACCTTGCAGCTTAACCATTTTGTAGAGTTTTAAACAACAACAATTGCATTTTTGTACCCTGTCATTTTCTTTGGAAATAATATCAGATTTTGTAATGTTTTCGGGTACATTTTGGAAAGAGTACCAACTGCCACGTGTTTAATATGGGTGCAAGTAATAAACTTACCAAAAACCTGGGCATATAATGAAATTAACAAGAATCTAATCACGTCTACGATTCTGAATCAAAAGCATAGAATGGTAAAGTAATCACGAATTCATTCAAAATGGATATACCATTTCTCTCAAAGCCACAGGTAGCGGCACAATAACAAAACATTACGAAATATTTTACCGTCATATCCCAATACATAACAATCCCTCTTCGTAAACAAACGTCTTGGTTTCAGAAGAAATACTACTCACGCTGCCATACTCCACAGACTGGCAACCTCCAGTCCCTTAAGACAAAAAAATGGCAACTCTCCGTCATACTGAGGATTTTTTCCGAATGGACTCCATATATACAAGTTAATATCTTACTATATTATGATACAGGAGAACAAGTCCACGCACTCACAACAAAATGATATTTTTCTTTTATACATCCATAAAACTTGCTTTATACCCATCGCCTATGTGCAGACGGGCAATTTTTCAACAAGTATTTGTGGGTAAGGGAGTTGTAGACGTTAATTTTAGACAAAGACAGAGTTATGTGTGAACACGAAAGATAAAATGAACACATTAAGTTAATTTATGTGTTGGGTTTGTATTTCTGTAGTTATAGATGTAGGTAGTAAAAGCGGGGTTGCTATAATAAAATATAAAGAGGGGGAAATCGTTATTAATGGTTCGGAGAAAATGTAATGTAAAAAGTAATTAAGTATGTTGTTTGCCATGTTTTTTGTATAATACATTTATGATAGATTGTTGTCATTAAAAAGGTCAGTATATGCATCAGCATAATCAGCCTATACTGTTCCCACTGCTGGGACATAGGTCTCCTCTTTTTGAGAGGGCTATGTATGGATTGGTAGATGTCACATTTCTTCGAACTTTTGGTTCTAAAACTTTCCTCACGATGTTTTTGTTCACCGTTTTGAGAGCAGTGGTGATGAAAAAAATTACACAAAGTAAAGCGCCTGCCTGAGTTTGAACTCACGATCTACAACTCGTAAGTCGGGGCCTTCAGATATTTGAATGAAACTTATTTGAAAGAAAACTGAACTAAGCTTACATTTTGTCTATATAATTTTCTATGAAATTAAAAAAATGTCAGAAACTGATGCTTTACGCAAATATGTATTTTGTTTCAGGAATAAAGGAAAATGCATGTTTACAAAACCGCCTTTAAATCATAATAATGTGTATTAAACCGTATACACACGACTGTCATAAAACACACTTATTGGGTGCGAAAGAATAATCCAACTTTGACCTCATTTTTAATATAAACGGGTTCGTATAGTACCTACATATACATATAAAACATTTGTGCCGTGGAAGTAGCATTGTGCTCATACTCAAATAAAAGGCAACTGTGGACAATACATAAGTACACAACTTTAAATATAATGCACACAATTTTATTATGTTTCATTTTTACCCGAGTATTTCTCAGAATGCTCTCAATGAGAATTCTGGAAGTTAAGGCAGGTTTCCGAAAAGGTAAACCAATGTTAATCACTGTTGAGAGATCCTAAATGATTTCAGAAACACGAGCATTACGCATTTTCATGCGTTTAAGTATTGTATCTAAACTACATAATATCAAACAATATATAACTTAATTTAACCTTAAAATATCGAAACAGCGCAATTATTAACAACACAACCAGTAATTATCACGAACACGACCAAAAACAAACTACTTTCGCTCATAATAACATTGAGTGTTAGGACATGTTACCCCCGGGCGAACAGAGTAAAATAATTGTAACAATAGCGACGTAGCAACTGCATCGAAACAAAATAATACAATCGCTTAATAATAAGCTTAAAAAGCGGCTGTAATAATAATGCATAATTACGTGAAAGCGTGCCGTATTATAATACAGTACTTTACAGCTTACGGGGGGAAATGTCGACAGCTGCGTGAGAAACGTACATCTGCCAGCCCTAAGCATGCACACAGCGACAGCGCACACTCTGGCACCCTCTCACCGACGCACTTCGTCACGCACACTCGCGTAGAAGTGGTTCGATTGTACGCACACACGCACACGCACCTTGCCGCGCGTCCACAGGGGTGTTACTTTATTGTGCGACACTGCTTTCAGGGCCCCCGCCCGATAACATTTTGTTTTTACTTGTTGAATGTTTGATGGATGATGGCGATGATTGATTGAGCCTTTTTCGAGTTACTTTCAATTGTAATAGATTTCATGAATGTGGGCTGGCCTCACCTTGCTTTTGTATGAGATTTCTGTTAGTGAATATTTGAAACGAATCAAATCATTAATTTTATTTAAAGTAGTGACCGGTTTTGTTTGTTGCCTGAACGTATAAATCGTGAAATAAAAAGTATTTCTTCAGTATCGGGTTCTATCGGGAGAATATTATCGGTAAAAGGTGTTCCATTTCGAAATCCCTTTTGGGGACAATGTAGACAATACAAATCCATACCCTGCTTCCCGTGGACATTTACATAACTCGTCAGCGACAACCCCTGTTGCAATTTAATCAGTTAATGTATTTGCTCTCGGCGCTATCGGTTTTATGGACTGCAATAGCAATGCTTAAACCTTGGCTGATTGGCCAAACGTTAGTTTTGTAGTAGAGTAAATTGAACACATGGCAAACATTTGAACAACAATGCTGATGATAACTGAAATATGTTCGACGAGGATATAAGGAAGTTGGATGTAATTGTTAAAGGGAGTTGATGTAACAAGTTTATGTCATAATCCAACTGGTTAAATAAGTAAGTAAAACAATTTCTGAAAACAAAGGTGTATTCGAGCATTAATGACAACAAAATCAAAACAAGCTACAATGAACGAACAAAGAAGAAAGTCGAAATTGAAATTCGAATTAATTTCCGAATCCGGCGTCCACTCAAACAAATTTCTGAAGTTGCCAAAATATTACTTCTGTATAAAAAAAGTTGTATGTATCAAATGTCACTCAGAGTCTCAGATAGGCCAAGGCAATTCAGTGAGTGCCATTGTCCGGATCCTTTATACAATTTTATTGGCTTTCTCTGCTATAAAACTTTGGACCAAAGGAATTCTTCCTAACAACCCCGAATGCGGGTTTGCTCGAATTTCTTGATACGATATCGTACACTGTAATTCTTTGTTATTTTTTTATTGTACTGTCTTTTTGTTGTGGTTTCGGGTTTCCTTTTATCTTTAAACTTATTAGATGGATCATCGGATGTAGGAGCTTGTTTGATTGGATTTTCTTTGTCTAGGTTTAAGTTTAACCAACCCAAATGGAAGTTTCCGGGAAGAGGAAGGGTTGAAAACCAATTAAACCTTCGACCTGGATAGGTATAATAATGGTTATTACGTCACTTCCCAAATTCGAT
Source organism: Amphipoea oculea (assembly GCA_945859645.1). Classification (NCBI taxonomy): domain Eukaryota; kingdom Metazoa; phylum Arthropoda; class Insecta; order Lepidoptera; family Noctuidae; genus Amphipoea; species Amphipoea oculea. The sequence goes on along the minus strand of OX243865.1, from coordinate 15,615,767 downwards.
TGGTATTGTTGGTAAGTAACCACATTGAGATCCAACAGAATGTCAGGCATCATTTGATGCAAGGTTGGAAATAAAAGACGGCAAATTGACACTCCTATGTGACACCCAAACCTTTACGAACTCTCATAGTACATTACGATAGGTGTGACTTAAGTAGTCCATTATTGCACGGCATTAAATTAACGCCGTGCATCGTATTCTATTTTATAGCTCGTGTGACCTAAACATGCACTTAAGTTACTTTTCTGTGCGGATTTAGGTCACACAGTGCTATAAAAATATTTTCGCTTATTTTCTACCATTCTGTGACCACTCCATGACTTCAAAAATAGTGAACAGTTGAACACGATAGAAGACAGGCAAAATTTAATAAAGAGAATGTGAGACACGTACCATTTTAGTCCATATAAATTCTCAACCGTAGTGGTTATCTAGAATATTTGCGGCATGCACACATTGTACACGTCTCATTTGTAACCGTCCTATTCTATCGAAAACGGTCAAAGGAACTATATCGAACTGTCCAGACGGTTCGAGATCGTGTTTTGTTTCTAAAGCTGGGACTGCACGGTGGCAGGAATCATCTCTTTTGTTATCGGTAGCGCAACTACCGTTTTGTTGCCATTCAGCTGATATAATCTTTAAGTTGACTATTATGATAGCTATTGTCAGAGCGTTGGCCTTTGCTCAGATTGAAGACTTGGCTTTATTGTCAATGTGACTTCAACTATGGTCGTTCTTTAAATTTGTAACGATATTTGCACCTTATAATGGGGAAGATGTACAAAAAACAATCCCAAACCATATTAAATCAGAATTTATTTCATACGAGCTCAAAATTTAAAGTTAGCCTATCAAAAACCCTGAGAGACCTACTTGGTTAGATTAGGAGCAACGAAAAGTTTTTTACGAACTAAAACATCCCATTAATAATAAAAGACAAAGCTTTTGGCCGCACGCAACGACCCGTCGAATATTTTCAAGATGATGTTAAAATGGTAAACTTTTTAGCCAGATTACTTTTTGTGGGTAGTTCTAAAAATTTCTTTTTTTTAGTACAAATATCGCTGCAAAAAAGAAAAAAAAATCCCATATTTATAAGAAATTGACGTCGTCGGATATATGTAGATGAGTAAGAAACCGATGGATGTTTTCGAATAAAATTTAATTATATTAATAGAAAAAAAAAACAGTTAATTTAACAAATAATTTTTCATTCGAAAACATCTAAGTATCGGTTTCTTACTAAACTTCAGCTACATTATATCCGACGACCCTGCTTACCTTTTTTTTTTTGGTGACTGTACAGTAAGCTTGTTATATTTTCTCTATTCTCTACCAAATAATAAATACAATATTCATCCAAGCAAATGCTTCGAATGTTGGCTATATTGCAACAAGATTATATCGCCGTCCGCTAATATTGTACCATGTCACATTTTCCGGCATTTTGGCTGCGAAAGGTTACCCACCGAAGCGTATTAAAACCAAGCTATGTATAATTCATAAATGCGAAACGAACGAAATTTTCTAAGTTTCTGCAAAGTTCAGAATAGGGTTGCGGTATATACAGGGGTAACCCGTAATGTGCCGCTCCTGAACAAGTGGGGGGGCGTTTTGTACCCCATCTGGCAGCCGTCACGTTCGCCCTACGTGCCGTTTTACACTTTAATTGACATTTGTTTTTGGTATCTACAGTACCTGTGTTCTTTAAAATGGGTGTACTACAACAACCTACTTCAAGTTAAAGCTAGACAGTTGAGCGAAACATACATATTCAGGTACAACTTTATTACCTGTTTTAATTAACCTTGTTACCTAAGCTAAAAAGTTATATTTAAGCACTTCTATTCCATCTTTTAGTAATAAAAGCCAAAAACGAATACGAAATAACCGTCTAAAAGTTTCAGAGAATTTAAAGTAAAAAGACTGTGGGGGTAATATGTACACTTAAAGCGAAACGCTATAACCCCACAGTTTAACTCGAGCAACTGGTACTACGCGACTGTACCTCGGACACGTACAGAGCTCGTTTAGCTTCAGTTTCAAAATAAAACTTATAGCAGTTTGATAGTTAGGAAAAAATAAAAGTACTATAATGCAGTTGTATGCGGGAGTTTTATTTGGGGCCATATGCTCAGATTTCATCATGCCTTATTATACGAATATCGTAATAACATTCAGATGTATTAGCATTTTAAAAGAAAATAAAATAATGGCCATTATCAGTACAAGCAAAATACTGCTAGTATTCAGCTGCATCCGGTTAGACTGGAAGCCGACCCCAACATAGTTGGGAAAAGGCTAAACACATGATGTTGTCTATACAGGCCAATAATTTCAAAAATACTTTGCAATAAGCATCCATTCTTTTAAAAAGGTATAATCTGACCTGGAACTGCAATTTGGTATACATTGGTTAGGCCACTGTATCTGTATCGATAATCTATATAAATAAAAACAAAAGGCCTGACTGACTGACTGACTCATCAACGCCCAGCCCAAATCCTTAGACCTAGAAAGCTGAAATTTTACACAATGGTTCCCTTTATAATGTAGACAAGGAATAAGGAAGGATTTTTTGAAATTCAACCCCTAAGGGAGTTAAATAGGGGATGAAAGTTTGTATGAAAGTCCGTCAGTTTTAAAGTTAGGATCTTCAAATTTTGTATTTAGGCCGACGATTGAAAATTAATTAATACGTGTCTCAGCGTTTTTGATAATTCCACCCCCAAAGGGTTAGAAAGGGGGATAAAGTTGTGTATGAAAGTCCCTCAGTTTAAAAGTTAGGATCTTCAAATTTCGTGTTTAAGCTGACGATTGAAAATTAATTTATACGTGTCTCAGCGTTTTTGAAATTTTGCACCCCTAAAGGGGGATGAACGACCTGACTGAGATATCAACTCACAGCCTAAACTGCTGGTCCTAGGGACATGAATTTTGGAGGGTGTGTTCTTTGTGAAGAGTAGGTATCGAATAAGAAGGGGTTTTTGGAAATTCAACCTTTAAGGGGGTGAAAAGGGGGGATTTTGTTTGTATGAAAAATCTTATTCCTTTAGTTAATAACCTTGAAACTTGGCAAGAATTTTTATCTAAGTAAATTATGAAGTTTGGCATTTTTCGTTTTTCTAAACTACCCCCTAAAGAGGTATTGGGGTGTGTCAAAATTTGTATGGAAGAATTTTAACGCGTTGTCCGATTAACTCAAAACTCAGTATTTAATACTAAGAACTAAAAAGAAACAATAACGTGTATCAGGGTTTTTCGAAAATCTAACAATAACGGTGTGAAAAGGGGTAGTTAATTTTACAGGGGAGGATTTTACTGCGCGGCTTGATTAGCTCGAAAATTGGCATAAAATATAATCTTTGAGTCAAGTTATCAACACATCTTAAACGATTTTTCATAATTCCACCCATATAGGGGTGAAAAGCGGGAATACAGTTTATATGAAAAATCTTATTCATTTCGTCAATAAACTTGAAACTTGGCACGAATATTTATGTAAGTAAATTATGAAGTTTGGCATTTATTGTTTTTAACTACCCCCTAAAGGAGTGGGGTGGGGGTGTCAAAATTTGTATGGAAGAATTTTAACGCGTGGTCCGATTACCTCGAAACTCGGTATTTATACTTAAGACCAAAAATAAAGAATAACGTGTATCAGGGTTTTCCGAAAAGGGGTAGTTAATTATACAGGTGAGAATTTTAATAAGTGGCTCGATTAAGTCAACAATTCGTATAAATAATCTTTGAGTCAATTAATGAACACATCCCAAAAAAATTTTAGAAATTCCACCCCTATGGGGGTGAAAAGCGGGACGCAGTGTATATGAAAAATCTTATTCATTTGGGTAATAAACATGAAACTTGGCACGAATACTTATATATGTAAATTATGAAGTTTGACATTTTTTGTTTTTCTAAACTACCCTCTAAAGGGGGATTGGGGGCGTCAAAATTTGTATGGAAAAATTTTAACGCGAGGTTGATTAACTTGAAACTCGGTATTTATACTTAAGACCATAAATAAAGAATAACGTGTGTCAGGGTTTTCCGAAAATCTACCCTTAACGGGTTGAAAAGGGGTAGTTAATTTTACAGGGGAGGATTTTACTACGTAGTTTGATTAACTCAACAATTCGTGTAAATAATCTTTGAGTTAAGTAATGAACACATCCCAAACGATTTTACGGAATTCCACACCTGTGGGGTTGAAAAGCGGGGGATACAGTTTATATGAAAAATCTTATTTATTTGGTTAATAAACATGAAAGTTGGCAATATTTGGGTCAGTAAATAATAAAGATTGTCACTTTTAGTTTAAAAAAAACCCTTACAGAGGATTTAGGGGGTGACAAAGTTGATAGGTTAGAAAAATATGTAACCCGTTGTCGGATTAACACGAAACTCGGTACTACGAAACCGGGCCCTATCAGAATACCAGCGTTGCGACATTTATTTTTTAAATGTCGCAGCATCATGCTGAGATAGGAGCCTTTTGGCCTCGTATAGGAGTTTCTGTCTCATTTTTCTTTTTGTTACTTTTTTGTTTTTTTGTTTTATATAACTTGGTTTTTATTTTTACTGTGTTTAGTTTAGTTTGAGATCTTCCTGTACGAGTCACAATAAATACTTTTTCTTTCTTTCTTTCTTTCTTTACTACTAAAACAAAAAATAAAACAAGTATGTGTGTGTGTTTTTCAAAAATCGACTCCTACTAAGGTGGAAAAGGGTAAGTAATAAAGTTTAAGGGGTGGATACAATATTACTGCTTGCTTCCATTAACTCGAAAATGGGTATGGGTCTTCGAGTCAAGTTATGAACACATCACGAACAATTTTTCAAAATTCCACCCCAGTGGGGCTGAAAAGTGGGATACAGTTTATTTGAAAAATCTGATTCCTTTGATCTATAAACTTAAAAATTGGCCAATACTTATTTATCTAAGTAAATGATAAAGACCATACCCCTACACACATTTTCGAAATTTTTAGAAGAAAGTACGAATTTTACGCGGACGAAGTCGCGGGCAGAAGCTAGTGGCCAATATTTTCAAAAATCCATTGCTATAAGCATCCATTCTTTTAAAAAGATCTAATCGGACCTGGAACTGCAATTCGGAGCTGTACATTGTTCACTGAACCTTAAAGATAGCAAACTGATCCGTACAGCAGCTTCTTGGACAATTTCCAGACTCATATCGCTGTTTCCCTAACAAAAAGGCGAAAACCTACTAATGTGTCTTCCACTTAAGGCGACTACACGACCTAAAGCGCGGACACTGTCGGACTGCATAGAAAAGAAAGAGAAGCGCGATGACATAACCGTGGTAATTTATTGCAAATATGAAGCAATTATCTATTTACAAAAACTCTCAAACACCAAACAAATAAAAACCGTATACTAAAATTCGGGGAATTAAATTGTCTTTTAGATGGTGAAAGTTTTATGAAAATACACCCGATAGTGTTTGCGTGATTGTCGTTTTTATGTCCGCGGTAGACATTACTTTACAAATTAATTACACTATGTTAAAAAAATATAATTGCAAATATTCACATATCAAATTACGAAGCAAATGGTCTAGTATAACATTTATTTTTTTTCAAAGAAATCAGTCCGGTCGATTAGACGTGATGTTGAATTTAAAATCATTAGAAGTCGTATATCTGCGCCTTAAATACGCTTCACCCGTAAAAGTACGATGATAAATGCGTCATCAGTATCCGTATACGATATATCACGTCCCACGAAAACGTTGCATTTGTAAGCCATATAGGTACGTGTAGTTACGACAGTTCTCTAATCACGTGGTATCCATAAATATTACCATCGACTTGGGACGATAAATCAGTACTATTATCGATATAGAGGCGTATTTAGGTTATAATGCGACCCGTGGGGCGCTTTTATGCCCCATCTGTTCGCATAGAATATGTGACGGGTGCACACATTTGGAGGAGGAAGAACACACAAGTATCAGCGATTTTGCAAGTCAGGAGTGGTTATGTTTTGATTTTTGTTATTCGACTTCTTCCGCGTCAAATTTCGCCCGCGGCTCACCGTGTCGCAACGCATTTTACATCGTTTTTGCTTAGCGATCTTTCTGACTTTTTCTTCGTTTTACTCGGCTCCTAAGGGCGTGATGGTACCTTCCTCAAGAATTGGGTTATCAAATGCAAAAAGATTTTTTCAAATCCAATTGGTTAGTTCTAAAAATTAGCGCGTTCTAACAAACTCCTCAGCTTTATTCAAAGTCAAAGTCAAAGTCAAAGCATTTATTTCAAATAGGCACATAAAAGGCACTTTTGAACGTCAAAAAATATCTTAAAATAGAATTGATTCTAGTCGCCCATTCCAAAAGGTAGTTTTCGTATGGAGAAGAATGGGCAAGAAACTCCACCGTTACTCTTTTAAAATGTTTTAGGTACAATATTTTGCATGGGTACATTAATTAAATAATAACATGTGAGGACGATGCACCTAAAATAAAATTACTATACCACAGGTAAAAGAATTAAAAACGAAACCATGACATATAAATTAATTATCTGATAGATACATGGTGCTCACATATTTACAAACATGGTACAAGCAAAACAATTTTAATAAAAAAAAAATACAATCAATAAGTCAGGGTGTGAGTAATGAATGACAAAACGAATAAAAAAAAAATAACAATTAAATTAGCAACCAGTTTGATTTTGTCTAGACTCTAGATTGTCCTATGGAGCAGGACCAGCATGTTTCCAAGCGTTCTTATCTTGGATATAATCTTCTAATTTATAGTATGCTTGTTTACAAAGTGTACGTTTAATGTGAGTTTTAAATTTTCTTTCATTTAATTCCAATATATCACAAGGTATTTTGTTGTAACATTTGACACAGTACCCCATAAAAGATGTATGTACTTTGGCTAATCTGAAAAATGGTTGATGTATTTTATCTTTATTTCTTGTATTAAAGTTATGTCTATCGCTTATTTTATTAAAAAGATGTAGATTTTTTCTTACATACATAATGTATTAGTTAATATTATATTAGTTAGATATAGGTAGATGGGTAATCGATTTTGAATTGGGTTTCTTTTTCAATCAGAATTGCGTCAGTCCGCAAAAACGTATGCAGTGAATTTAGCCCTAGCCGACATCTGTCTTATCAGCTATCTGTCAGTGAAAATCCCGTCAAAATCGGTCTAGCCGTTTCAGAGATTAGCCGGAACAAACAGACAGACAGACAAAAATTGTAAAAAATGTTATTTTGGTATATGTACCGTGTATACATCCAAATGTATTTAGCAAAAAGCGGTTATTTTAATATTACAAACAGACACTGGAATTTTATTTATTTGTATAGATAATATTCTTCATCATTTTTCGTACCAACATCTAGACTCCCCAACTCTATTCGAGACGAAGAAATATTACAATAGGTATACCTACTTAGGTAAGTACTTGAGATTCCTTTGCATTTGACTAAGATTTATATCCATGCGACTTACCTTTGAATGTATACTGTCATCTTATTCACGAGAAATTCAAAACGAGCTTACCTACACACACAACAGTCAGTACCGTTTGTATTTTTAAACATGAACGAATCTCATTTTCCTAATTCGACGTGATTTTCGCACAATACAAGCGCATTTGTGGGTTGTTGAAACATGTCGTTTTGAGTGAAAATATTACGTACAAACGACTCATTGACCTTTGTGGCTATGTTGGCGAAACTTGATTTGAGTGGAACATTTTAATCTATACCTAATATTATAAAATGGTATACAGTTTGATTTTGTTTGTTGGGAGTAATATTCGGAAATATAGATCCGATTTCAAAAATTCTTTCACTAATGAAAAACTATAGTTTTGCCGAGTATAATATTATGTACGTATGTTATGTTAAAACAAAAAAAATTGACCCGTGGGGTAATTGCGTAACACTTTATCAATCGGAATCGGTTTCATTTTGACAGTTAAACAACATTCATTGCGTTATTTACGTCGTGTGTTGAGCAGACACATTTTTCGAACTTATGAAGCAATGAATTAACAATTTACTCCAACATGATTCCGATTGATAGTATGTTACGCAAAAAGGGTGCCGGTCGAAGTCACGGGCAGAAGTTAGTGTGTGATATTGTTGATTTGTCGCTAAGCAAGTAAAAGAAAAGAAGGATATGAGGATCAGAGTGGACCTTACATGCAAATGTTGTGAAAAAAAAAAATTGTAATACACTTTTGAAGAGTTGATTCTCTAATTGCAATTGCAAATGAACGATTTTAGAAGTCCCAAGCTCTGACAGACTAACAAGCACAATGATGTAATCACAAAATTAAATGTATCTAAAGGTAGAAAAGACAACATTATCACATACTAACCAACTATAACCCTTTCAAACTTGTCAAGATTCAATCCTCTACCTATTAATTCACGATGACCTGCAAAGTCCACAAGAAAATTTCAATAGAGTACTCCTGTACAGTAATAATTATAGAAGTACTGAAGTAATGGTTAGCGTGTTGGTAACCGCATTGCAGCTATCTGGTTTACCGGCGTACCCCATTGGGACACACGGGGTAACAGCGTATAGCGTGGTACTGTAACCTTAATTGAGTGATATTAAATTGCTCCCAGATATAGTGGACCGTTTGTACCGGTAAACCGGGATGAAAGGTTGCTTTTAAAGTAGATTATTTTATAGCTTTTATGGGTCATATTGTCGTGTTTGTTATGTTACATAAGATATATAATCTTCCAATAATGTTCCCACTGCTGGGACACAGGCCTCCTCTCTTGGATAGAGAGTGGGCTGTAATATCACGATGTTTTCCTTCACCGTTTTGTTATGTTTATGGTTTTTAAATTCAAATTCATTCATTTGCAAATATGGGTAAACAATATGCAGATGTTTTACATTCATGTAATAATTTTACATATATCACAGTCTTGGTATCACCATATTTTAGCTTTCGGCATGTAAATACATACAAAAACACACAAAAAAATTGAAAACTTTACAGAATAAAATTAAAAACGAGATGAATACCTTGATGAGTTTAAAAATAAAGTAAATTTTACAGCAATTTGCAATACTAGGTCATATCATAGCATGACATACTCTTCATTATTTGTACGTGCTTTAAAACTCAGAATGTGCACAACATTTTATGAATTCTTGATTGCATTGCCACCGTTTTGCATTTCGCCCCAAACTATGCACTAACTCATTTCTCGCGAAAACTATAAAATACGGTCCGCTATGAAGTCTCAACACGACATTTTAAAATACACATTTCCCAAAACCAAGAAATCCTTTTAGCCAACCTTTGCAACATGAATTTTCATAAGACCGAGTGAAATACCCCGTGTATTCCAGCTACGTAATACTGTGTTACTTTACTAGGGATCTTTAGGTCGGAAGTACGAGAGCTTTAGCGCTGTGGGACACTGTGGCACCTGTGTTATTTTCTACAATGTAGCAATACACGCGATGTATGGACAAAGTTAAATTTTCTGATGTTTCCACCTTTCCGTGTTCGTAATAAAGTTTGATTTAGCAAAATGCAGGTGTAATATCAACTATGCTTTCACGTCACTCTGGTGGCATGTTCATGAAACATTCAGTTATCTTTTACATAATTTAAACTCAATTTTTACGTTGTTTTCTGTGTATGTTTGATATGGAAATCGCTGAGGGATATAACAATGTTAATAGTGTAATTACAACGTTATTTTAAAATTACATTTTTTTTTTTACAATTTCTTTCTTTTATAAACCTTGGTTTTTTTGCACAAATGCGTGCTGTACCTATGTATAAATATATGCTAAGCCATACGAGTTCTTATAATAATACAAAGTAGTCACAAATTGGTATTACTGTCATGTCTTACATAACAAGTTTTGCCTAAGCATTAGGCATTTATTTCTACCGGCATGACATCATAATCGGCGACCGGTAACTAAATAAAAACGCGTCTCCGGAAACAGGGCAACGCTAATAAATCTACTAAACCGGACCTATTAGACGAGTTTATAATTTTACATGAAACGACACGAGAACGATACGACACCCACAACAAAAATAAAAACAATACCATAACATGTAATATGTATTCGCCTAAAAATAAAAACAACTTACTACAAAAAAAAAAAATACAAAAAAATGGCATACCTACACAAACATAGACACGCTTTTCTTCTCCACATTAAAATAGAAACATTTAAATACGCGTCTATTGACATCTACCAACCCGCACTGGGCCCGCGTAGTGGATTACGGCCCACTCCCTGTCACGAGGCCTGTGTCCCAGCAGTGGGACCATTTATAGGCTTCATCTATTTCCAACCGCCGCCGCTTCAAACCGCCAGTGTCGACGGGTAAAACCGTCTTCTAATTTCAATCTTATATAAAGTCAGTACTAACCAATAGTCGTTTCGATCAAAATTATAAAAGGGCCGGATATTTAAACTGAACAACATGCAAATTAATTCATTAGTCCGAACAATTTGTTATTTACTTATTAATAAACTTCTTAACTTCCGACTCAAACTGTCAGAAACTTTTCACTTAAAATCCTTGTTCAATATTCGGGTAATGTGGATATACCCTTGGGGTATGTATAATAAAAATAAGCTCTAGAGCGCTAATGCAGTTTTGGTACCGTACCAACGAAACAAATAAGAACTAAGCAGATACCATACAACCGTATATCGCTTAAATAAATACTCTGTTTTGCTAAATATTCCTTCATTTTTGAGATTATTTCGAAGACTTAAACAGTGATCATTTTGCCATAATAAATGTGTGTTACTCGTGATTTCTTTACGCGCTCTATAACATGTCTTCATAATATTTTAAGTAAAGAAAAAAGAATCAAAAAATGGAAAAAACATTTATTTAGCACAGACTAAAAACACAATACACCAGATAAATACATCAGATAAAAACAAATAAAAAATTAAATAGTGTAATGTCCGATGTAAGAAATTTGCAGTCATCTTCAATGAGTACCTAACGGAGTGCCCCAAAACAGAAGTTTGTGTAATTCTTATGGAAATGTCAAAGTTTATATGTAAACTTGTTTGTAAAATTACTTTGAAACTGATAAATGAGGCGTCACATTCTTAGGAACCGATAATAAAATTAATGTTCGAGTATTATATTATCATAAAATGTTCAATAATCTACCAACCTACCAACATGTTAATTTTTTAGGCTAACAAAGTTTCTGGGTAAGTTCTATTATTAAAAAAGATATTGATCATAATTAACGGAATTTAAACTTAGGTTTTTTTTTTGTAATTACGCACCCTGGATCTTTGAAATTCAATCAATCTGCCTAGCCTTTGCCCAACCAATTTGGGGTTGGGTATCGTTCTAAGCGGATGCATCTGAATACCAGCATTTTACATGGAGCGACTGCCTATCTGTCCTCCACAACCCAGTAATACGATACCCCTTAGAAAGATTAGACTTTCGGGCTTCTGACGACCCGTAACAACTGTCAAAGATCCACAAATGACAGCCGGGACCAACGGCTTCACGTGCTTTCCGAGGAACAGAATTGTCTTGGTATGTAATCCACGGATCTTTGAATTTGTATCGTATTAAATAAACATGATTTGCAATGAAAATTCCTTTAATTACGAATAAACTAACCCCCTTATTCATAATCCTATTTTATCTCTATTTCAGCTAAAATAGGTTTATAGAACGTTTGTCTTTATCTGTCACGTTGACATTTCTGTGTGTAAGAAAGAGACAAACCCCATTTTAACTAAAATAGGTTTGATAAGTTTTATGAATAAGGGGGTAAGACTTTATCAGTTTGTAATAGGTATTAAAAAAAAAAACATGACATTAATTTTTGCTAACAACACTGATTATTCGATCCCGATAGAGTCGTGCAACACTAACTTATAAAACTTTTTTTTATTTCTAAAATTGCAATGTGCCAGTTTCTTTTTTAATTTTTAAAAATTCAAACCCTGCTTTCGAATCGCGTGTGCCGCACGAAGTTGCAATAATATTTTGTTTCGACTTCATCACGCTAGACGGCGAAAATTGTTTGCTTCGTGCCTGATAGCATAATATTGTTTTGTTTGCAACTTTTTTTATTATTGAACATGGCATTAGTTGGGTAAATTACTTCATTATGCTGCTACTGGTTGTCGCATGACGTTCTTTATAAGTTTTAACTACCTGGTTTCTCATAAAAGTTATTCACCTCTTCAGCTTGTTCAAAACGTGCCTCATGTTGTAAAATCACCGTCAAAATGACGTCATAAATAAAAGCCGATACTACACGTTCGATTTAAAAAAATAATTTCATGCGTTCATTGCCTCATTAATGGAGAGTGAAAAATTAAAAGCCGCGAAAGAGAGGATATGAGGTTGGAAAGAGAGGGGGGTAGTCTCTCTAACAGCCAATATCCGGTCGATCAGCTGTGCAACGGAAACAGCTGGCAACTTGAGTGAGCTAAAGCGTCATTCATTCTCAACGATTTTTTTTTTCGAGTGACTAACGATTTTCCTTCTGTAACGTATTCGAGCCAGTTTTTTTTTTTGTATGTGTGTGCGAAAAATATGGCCGTCAGCTGATAGTGTTGTCGTTACACAGATGTTTTTCGATTTGTTACTGCGACACCCTGTTATTGGCCTATTTTCACCTGTTATTTGATGGATCGTCTGACCGAGGGTTGGGTCGTATGACTTTGGCGAACTACGTTATTTTATTTATTTCGTGTTAAAGTATTTTGTGATCTATTTCCATGTACATAGATGTTATATTAGTGCAGTTTCTGTTGCTTATTTTCTATCTTTGTTGTTACTCTGATAACAGTAAGTAACTTTAATGTTCTAGAATCTTATTTAAGCACGTTTCACCAACCATTTGTCGCTTAACGTCATTTCCGAATCCGCGTTACCTTCGTCCCCTTGTAAATATTTTGCTTAGAATGATGCAGCAACGTGACACCCAAACGAATGCTCCTATTAATTATTAAAACTGACACTTTCATCCAATTTGAATCTTATCTTGTAACTAATAGAGGTCAATTTGTATCGCTCTAACTGTAATTAAAAGTTTGCAAACTACATTCCCGTTCTGTATAGAGTAGGAGACTTCCTGCTTCCAACGACTGATTAATATGTTAATCTGTGACGTCATACTGTCTTAATGCAGTCTCTTAGTTTCGGTACATTCAGAGCGAATACTGTATATAAATTGCTAGCTTTGTGTTGCTGATTATGTGGTTTCCCTGAAGACAGACTAAGACCCGCTGACGGCTTGACTGAATTGTTAATGAAATTAGAAAACAATTAATCTATTCACAACCAAGTTTCAGGTAGACAGCTGTTTTGTTCGATGATAATTCAAAACGTAGGAATCGATTTGTCCCAATCAAAACTGCTATCAACGTCTATTGCGGACATCTGTTGTTTGAAACAAAAGTAATCATACGAACGAGGGTCGTTATACAGTGCTTCTAAACCGGCGCTTTGCAAATGACACGTTCTACGTTTAGAAACGTTCGCGATTTGAATAACGTTCGGACATGACAGTTGGGAATTGCGATGGGAAAATCGTTTTTTCCCAATCGATTTATGCAAAAAGGCATGTGTATTTTTTATATACTTAATTTTATGTTATCCGACGTTTTCATTTCCATTTGCAATTTACGTAAAGGTAAAACAGTAGAACATTTATACAAAATTAGTCGAACGCTAATCGAATATAATCATCGAAATGGAACATCAAATCGATTATAACCGACTGTTGACTATTTAGCGCAGAATTAGGAGCGAGAAGCAATCAAGATATGTGCCGTCGTTATATTTGATTGAGCCGTACCACATTTCTGTGTGCTAATTACCGGCAGTGCCGTAATTACGACTATTGTGGATCGTTAATTACGAAACTTCAGCTATTACGCAAGACGTCTATATGGAACATCGATAGTGGACTACACGATTAGGAATAATCGAAATATTATCTGTTTGTTGTCCTTAGTTCTGTTTATTTACAATTAGTGTTTGTTTTACGAGTTAACTTTAAATTGATCGTTTAATTCAAGGTATGTTTGACTTTGAGGTTATGATCGATATATGTATATGTCGCTGCCAACTGGTTAAATTAGCCGTTTAGTTAACCGCCAGGCTTTTGGAAGTAGTGCTCGCCTCGCTTCGCTCTCTCGTCTCGCACGCGGTTGATCGCAGATGTCAACCGCTCAGAGTTTCTGCAAATAAAAAAACGTCCACCTCGACATCCCGGTTCAAACAAAAGGTGTTAAAGAAATTGAAACGCAAACATACAGTAAACAAGCACAACAAAACTGATTCTGAATCTTATTACAAAGTGTAAAAGTCGTTTTTAAAATGCATCCTCCCTTCGGTGACATACCTATAACAAAGTTCGGTTGGAGTCTCATCGAATTCCCGCGCGCACTGACACGTCCGTAAACTAGTAACTCACATTAACGAGTATAGTCAAACTTGTACGGTGTTGGGAATAGGTGTTATCCTGGGAAAAATATATCTCGTTGTTTTTAGCATGACTAGTGTGTGATTATCAAAGTTTCCCCATAATGGGGCCGAGTGATGTACTACTGTACTATGTGAAGTGTTTCGTAACGTTATTTATAATAGGAGATGGAATTATTGGTTAATAAATAATGTTATGTTTACGAGCTACGAGCCCTCACGGAGCAATGAAAGTTACGCTTCGTGCCAAATCTGGTCTTGAGCCAAGTTTGGTATTAATATGGTTAATAAAATTGCAGTATGGTGTGATAGATAGTATCGCCTCTTTGCAAGGTTACCAAACGTCCCAGAACGGGCAAAATATTATTGGGATTTTCTATTATAACCGCTTCGAACTTTGCCATCCAATTTAGAAGTACAGACGTTAATATAATACAGCAACATGCAATCTAGCTTCAATGTACCAGGAGCGCATATGTTGCTAGAAGGTTCTTACTCACCCGAGATATTAAGCTGCTTACAGGAACAACTAAAGTTTCCTTTGCCGAGATGCCGTCTTAAAAATAAAAGAACATCACAGGTAGCATACACGTAGCATAAATATCTATTTCTTCAAAGGTCGTGTTTTCCTGGTAGTCTCGACATATAGAAATAAACACATATGTATAATGTATTTGATGCTCATGTATGTAGTATTTTTTTAAATCTTCACCTTTATGATTATGAGCAGCTTATTTCTCACTAGCTTCTGCCCGCGACTTCGTCCGCGTGAAATTTCAGCCCCCGACCCACCGCGTTGCATTCCATAGCCCGCCGGTGCTATTATTTCTGTGACTATTTATATTATTTCTTTTTGCTCAGCTCCTTAGGGTCTTAGCATGATGTTAAATAGATTATAACCTTCCTCAAGAATTGGGCTACCAAATGCAAAAGTATTTTTTCAAAATCCACTGGTAGTTCCTGAGATTAGCGCGTTCAAACAAACTCTTCAGCTTTATTACTAGTATGTATATATAGATAGTCGTGATTAACTCGTCGTTGATTGAGATATCTACGGACATTTAATTTATGCGTATGGAGATAGTAGAACTATAAATGGAGATGTGACTTGCCCTGCGACGCTTAAAGTATATATGATATAGGCGTGTATATTTCAATTAAGAATTTGGGATAATTTTCAAGTTAAGGAACTTCATGGAACAATAAACTGAAAACTTATTAGGAACTTTATGTTACTCACTAGTAACAAAAAGTTTCTAATAAGTTTTTGGAACGAATGAAGAATGTATTCTAAGTTGATTTTGAGTGACAGTGGTCACTCAAAAATCAACTTAGGGTACATTTCACTAAAGTAGATGACTGATTAAGTGGCAATAGAATGTAAATTAAGTATTATCTGAGATTTTCAAAACTGCTGTAGATAGACATACCTACTATTTTCGAACATTTAACGCATATTTTCAGAGGACACCGATTCTGATCAGCAAATGTTTGCTCCGTCATGTAGTAAAACACTAAAATAAAAAGCAAAACTGTCGTAAGAAAATACCCTGTATTTTTTTTAAACTAGAAAGCTAAATTATGTTAAATCAAAATTTAATTGCATATTCTAAAGAAGACCCTAATTAGACTATTTAGCTTACTTACGAGGAAATTTATTCAATGTACAGTCGAAATTTTAATTTAGCACTATAGTAAACTCGTCGGAATTTACTGCAAAATATAATACTATGATGTAGTTTAGCTGACTAAATAAAATTATGAAGTGTCGAAGAAAGTTTCTTACATTAAAACATACGACTTTTACTAGTCAGTACTATAGTCCGGGCAAAAATATTGCGACATTATATAAACATACAAGAGGCCACAATTACGAATAGGGATGTGACGCAACAGTGATTGAGCGTTGCATTACAGTCATTGCAGATTTATTTTTTAAAACAATCGACCTACTCACTGAAAATAATGTAGGAAAGAACAATTAGTTTACTAAATTGAATATTTAAGTGCACCAGTATGTGCACTATTGTAAAATGGCGTAATAATAAGCTGCATTCAAAATTTGCTACCATTGTCTGCACGCGTGACAGTCGAAATTAAATTTCAACTGCACTTAAGTAAATGGTTTTAAATGAATTCTACTCGTTCCAACTAGTTTATTGAATGCATTTTTATTAGTTTTTCTGTTTTCTGTATTTATGTGAGGAAGGAAGCATCTATTTCTGTTTGTTATTGGTAATATGTTTTATTTTAACAGACTTTGTTCTATAAATCTATATGTATATAGTAATGATAAGGCTAAAAAATCTTAATATTCTAATGAGTCTCACTCACATAAAAATCTTTCTAACAACTTGCGGTTTATTGCGAGTTGTATAAAATCTCACAACACAGTATCTTAAGGGGCCAGTTAAATATTAATATTCTTTCGTATAATAAAACGTTTTAAAGCCTTTGTGAAAGTATTCTCTTGAAATCGTATTAATTTGTGTGTTTATTCCTTTTCAGGTAAGTATCGAGTTTGGGATTAATCTAAGAAGCGCAGAGGAGGTAAAATGTTTACTGTAAACATCTCTTCTTGCAGTAAATACGTAAGTATAGCTAATCAGAACAACAAAATATAGGTTATTATTATTCCCTGATTCTCGAAAAAAAAAACATTATGGACAAAAATTTGAGATTCGAAATCAAAAGCCATTTATTCAAATAAGGATGAGAATGAGCACTTTTCAAAAGTCAAAATTACATAAAGCAGTCCCCCAGAACGCCCGCCCTTCATGTATCGATATGAATGTCACAGCCCTACTGAAAAAGTTAGGTTATAATTTGTCTCATTCACTTGTAGTATGAATTGTATTCTCACTTTTATTAATTACCTCTCAAAATAACAGTAAATATCAAAACTAACTCGAATCTAAAGGTTAAATGCTTACAATTAACCAATTAGTGAATTGTTCACTGTAAGTAAATAACGTTATGAAGATTCAAGCTTTGATTGAAGATGCTTATGCTAACCGAATCCTTTTAGTTTCTCCTTTATTAATATTTACCATTGTCGCTATTCTCTTGTTTATTTAAGTATTTATTCGAGCTATCAATTTCGTATTCTAAATTGAGTCGTATATAATGATAAATAACTATTTATTTATGCAAACAACACACTGCTATGTTCCCACGGGATTTAGTGAGCTTGATGTCTTTGCTGAAATGTTTGCTGTTCTTAATTAATACTATCAATTCGTTATGAATGGCTTGTGAAGTTTTTAGTTAAATAAATAGAGGGTTTTCGTTCAATATTTCGATATTAGTAAAGATTGTCTCATAATTGAGATTCAATCATGTTTCGGCTTTACTTAATCTATACTTCTATACTAATATTATAAAGACGTAAAATTTGTTTGTAGTTTGTAAGTTTGTATGTAGGGGGTAATCTCTGGAACTACCAGTCGGATTTGAGAAATTCTTCTTGCATTTGATAGCCCAATTCTTGAGGAAGGCTATAGGCTATTTAACATCACGCTATGACCCTTAGGAGGCGAGCAAAAAGAAAAAAAGGCAAAAAGAACGTTAAGTGATAGCGCGGGCGGGTGATGCGATACGACGGGGTGGCTCGGGGGAAACAAGTATCTAGCGGGCTGAAGCTAGTATCTAATAAGTACCTACACAATTTCAATTAGGTATATTATTGCAAATCAGAAATTTAGACCTTATTGGTGAAGTTCTTAAGAAAGGTCAGGTCCGTAGTTCTAGTAATCGGCGTGCGTGTATTACCTGATGTATGTGTTACCGGCCAAACCCGATTTCAGGACAAACTAGTTTAGCCTAGGCTAAACTAGTTCTTCCTATACGCGATAGGGAGTGCCCTTCGCTCGCCCTTGGATCTTATGTCGACGGAGCCTCGCTTCGCGGGGCCCCTATTTCTGTGTAAAGGGTTTAAAGTAACCTAACCAAACCGAACCTCGGGGTGCCCTTCGCTCGCCCTTGCATCCTATGTCGACGGAACTAGTTTAGCCTAGGCTAAACTAGTTTGTCCTGAAATCGGGTTTGGCCGGTAACATATGCACGTAAACGAGCGTAAAGGAGTATGTACTCGTATGTAAGGATCGTGGCTGGTGGCGTTCTGTAGTTTCTACCTACCCCCATAGAAAGAAGGCGTGAGTTTATGTGTGTATGTACATTTTAGATCGTAACCATCACTCGAATTACCGTCGATATTTATTAGCAAGCGCGAAAGAGACAGCGACACGTCATTACAATGTACTTCAAATTCAATTTGGAAGGAGCATTTAGATTCATTACCTACAATTTCGTATTTTAGATCTCCGCTGAATTTTAATGGCGGCAATTTGCGATGGCATGTGACGCTATCACGATGACGTAATCGTCTTAGTCGCGAAGATTGATAATTAATATTATATGAGCGGGAATTCGGCGTCATCACTGCGTGTAACGTCAGACATCACGTAATAGAGATGTACAAGACCTGATAACGATGAATTTCGCAGACGTTTTGATGTGTTTCGTTGTCGATATTTGTTTTCAGTTTGCTTAGAAATAGGGATGTAATTAATTTATATCCTACTGGTGTATGATAATTTCTTAGCTAAAAAAATACGGGTACCTACAAAAAAACCGATACCACCGGGAGCTTGTTAAAAAAATATGCCATCCAACATAAAAAGGCGTCAATAAACTCCGAATAACTCATGCTGGAATTATTCAAATTCGCGAAATCTAATCGAAAATTTATTCGTAATAGCGAACATAGGGCCCAAAGTGGGAATGTGGGGGATTCGCACCGAGTGGTTAGATTGGCCGGATTTGCATTACGTGTCCCGCGTTATACGTACCTATGTGACGTATGTACGTATGTGACGGATTACAGAATAGCATGACAGTTGCGTAGGTCGTGGGCGATCGTGTACGGAAATTGCCGATAAATGGCGGAAAAATAATATACCTAATTTTAAAAATGTAGAGGCAAATATTTGCGTACACAATTATTTAGAAAACAATATGAATATTTTTATATTCATACATTCGTGTTTTCAACGTAATTTTATTCGAATTCGCCTAAAAAGCTTTTATTAGATATTCAACATAGCCTATTATATTGCAACCAAAGATTGATTGCAGAAAATTTTGTGTTTCATTGTAATTACAATTACATATTTTTAAATAACATAATATCACGCCTGTATGTAAGGTACATTTTTTAAAATAGGTAGTCAAAAAATATTCGGTTTATAAGTACGTACGTAGCCTGAAAACTGTCGCGTAGTCAGTACCTAACCCGTGTTTTGTTTGAATTGATAGTAGGTATACTATCAATTCAAACAAAACACGTATTATGTACTTAAATTCTGACATTCTAGTGGTTTCACGCCATGACCATTGATTGACGAGGGATTTACTCATTCTGACTGTCACTAATTTATGTTTGCGACTGCGATCATAGTTGCCGACAACGCTGACAGTTCTGTTGAATTATAAAATATGTCACGCGCGAATCTGTGTGATTTAATATGATAGGAATATGTGAAAGTGTGTTTATTCGCTAATACGGCTGTTTATCACCGTAAAATGTTGCCAGGTTGTATCCAGGTAAAAAGAATCAGAATCTGAATCATTTTGAAGGATGTTGCAACATTCATTGCTTCATATATGTTCGAAAAATGTGTCTGCTCAATAACGTAAATAACGCAGTGAATGTTGTTGAACTGTCAAAACGAAAGCCATGTCTACTGTAAGTGCGTACGCAACCCCGCTGACTAGTTAGTGCGGATTTAATCAATGAAACTGAACGCGATCAGCACCTCTAAACCGCGCTCAAGAGCTGTCAGTGTCAATGTTTCAATTTTGACATTGATAGCTTTTGAACGCAGTTTAGACATGTGCTGAACGCGTGCAATTTCATTGGTAAAATTCGCCCTTAATAACCGTTTCATCTACGCGTCATGTCTTTATGCATTTCAATATTTTATCCACTGTTTCTTGGGATCTTCGCATGATCATGAACATTTCAGCCTGACGACCAAACTCCCAAACTCAAACCATTTGTTTCAATTAAACCATTTATAGGCACTTTTGAATTGACAAAGAGTCTGTCAGTTAGTCAAAAAGTTAAAGCTAGTTGCCCTTTCCAAAACGTAGATCTCTGTGGAGGAGAACGGGCAAGACACTCCAAGGAAGAAATCTAAATAAACTCCAAGCAAGAAATTACTAAATCCTGGGTACATACTGGGGACCGTCAACCTTCACGTTCACGTCCGTCACAGAAATCAGACAGTAAAAAAAAAAAACATTGCCTTCAAACACATGTTAATCGCTCCATCTGTAGTTTCACAAGATACTTGTCTCGGAGGTTTTTACAGCGGTATCCCACAAGTTCTAAGTTACATCCAAACGTTTCGTCACTTTTACGAACCAACTTGATTGCTCCCGTAAATAATAAAGATCGGTGTCACTTTCATCTTGCGACGTGCTTTCGGTCCTCATACATTATTTATTAAAAAGGACAAGGGATTTGCATTTCTCTAGGGTATATTGAACAACTTTTATGTGTTGTCATTCAATATTAAAGATTAGGGAGCGGCTGGAGAATATATTTAGACTTTTCTCAGGAATTAAGACGGTTTAAACATGAAAGTTTCATCAAATATGATGTTGTCATGTTTTCGAAGATATTAAAGCGGGGTGGAAAAGAGCTATGTAAATAACCTCGCGGGCAGATGTGAAAGTTGAACTCTTATTATTGCTTAATTTTTGCACAAGCTTGACGCTAGCGCGGTGCGGTCGTCGCTACTTACGCTCTAATGCAATCTTACTCCAACATGTTGACTCATTCCCTTGAAGTGTTTCATGTTGGGAGTAGATTCTTACACAACTGTACAGATTTCGAAGCCAGACAAAGGATTTGTTTACGAAAATCTTCCTTTAAATTATATTAGTTTACAAAAATAAAACACTCCCAGTAAAAAAAATACGTTTTTATCACCCGCTACACTAACGTAAAACGTGACGTCATAAAAGTAGGGATGTCGCCTTCCATGAAATATATGCTCACTGTCCCTGCACGGTCCTCATGAATTTTAACTTTTACAAGCAGCAGGGTGTTTTGAATAATGCCGTGTGGCAGCCCTGGGAACCGATGAACTATTTTTAACGCTCGTTTGATCATAATATCGAGTGTATGATAATAGCTGTTCATTTAAAATGCATGTTGAAAATTGATAATAGTGGTGCATTTTTCATTAATTAATACACAATTGTGTAAATTTTTAATGAACCTTCACTTTGTGTCTAGAAAGTTCCACTTGGCCATAAAATACACTAGACAAATGCAATTTGCGGCATACCTTTTTATTTCCTACAATTTTGAAGAAAGAACATTTATATTTCTTCCTAACCAATTCATCTTATAGGGTAAACTCGTTAGAGATGGCCATAGTTTTATCAAGGCAAAATAAAAAAATCAAAAAGTGTTGTTACAATCAGTCTTTTATTCTTATCATAATTAACAGTAATTAGTCTTTTAAAAATCAACGACAAATAATTTGTTATTATTCAAAAACATATTAAAAAACAATAAAAAAAAAAAAATAGAATTGGCCATCTCTCCCGGGGCTTCAGGGTGTGTTGGCCGTAGCTATACGGGATAGATGACCAGTATCCTTTTCCTTGCATCGTTTTAATATGATCAGCAAGTTTTTTTTCATTTTGGTCTCCAAGCATAGAGGTAGGTCCCATTGGTCCCTTTTTGTCATTGTTAGTCTTGTACCTCTTTCAAGTGTTTTACGAGGTATGTCGTAGATAATTGCTGCTCTATACACCGACAATTCTCCATTTTTTATGGAATTTATAGCAGCCTTTAGTGAATCTTCACTCCAACAACCGCGAGTGGCTATGGCTTTTCTCTGGTACTTATTTGGCATCTTTAACAAAACATAAAACTCAATAATATCACTTCAAATAACAAAACATAATATGGCTATCTCAACCTGAATTTATGTGGCCATCTCTCCTTTTTGTACGGGTGAGATGGCCATATTAAATTTTAGATTTAGTTAATTATTGGCGGGCGCCATTTTGAGGTTAGAAGAGACGTTAACATTTGTTAAACACAATAAACTAAACAAACACTAAAAAATAGCGATAAAAAGTAGTACTTCACGACAATATATGACCACACTATATAATTTTTGCAATACCCTGTAAAATAAAAGTTTATTTACTTACTTTTTAATATAAATACGCGCAGCGGCGTCGTCGCACTCTGTTTCCGAGCGTGGCTCGCAGCGTACTAACTGCATTTTAGCGACATCTAGCTATTCACGCCAAAAATAATTCGATTGGCCATCTCTCCCGTATGGCCATCTCTAACGAGTTTACCCTAAATTAAAAAATTAAACCACGTTTCCACAACAAAGGTAGCAATAAAGAAAGATGGCCGCCCTAACAGCTCGGTGCGGTCCATTAATAAAATAAACCCACGTAAGTCGCGACGGGTAAAGAAACTCGTATCTTTTTTCATGTGGACCGTTCCTACTTCTGGGCACGGTATAAATGTGGTCTATTCCAAGTATACCATAGTAAATTTGTCTACGCTGAGATGTGTAATGATAATTGTGGGTAGGATGCACTGAAAGGTTAATTATGTACTCATTTTGATATAATTTGGACACTCGTAAAGGTCTTCCTTGGTTTTTATGATTCGTGTATGTTTTCATAGCGTACGCGTCTACGTCACCTACCTACATGGTCAAATAAAATAGACAAGGATTAAATCCAAGAAAAATGATATTCTTCTTCTTAGCTTGTCGATGGCACCCCAATTGACAACATTTCAAACCTGACACGACCTTAAAACAAAAATAATATTTCTTTATTTTCGTATCCTGAGTTCAAATATATTTTTATTTTATTTTTTTATTTCTAAATTTCTGAGAAAAAAAATAAAAATCAAAAAACATGTGCTGACGTCACATAAACGGCGGAATGAGGTAGTTACCTTTGCGCATTGCAATGTCTTTGATTGAAAACATCATATCAAACAAGACATGTCAATGTCACCTAAGAAGTGTAACTAGAAAACAACTAAAAAAACTGAATTGAATTCAACAATATTTTTTTCTATCAACTCGACACGCTGCTTACTGTTAATATTATCAATTTTTGATTGATATTTCGCCAATAAAATGAATCCCAATGAAAAATATACGCCAATGACGGAACCAAAACAACGACCGAGACAAGTGACATCTAACAGTTTTTTTGACGGGTCACAATAAAGCAAAGGTAATATCGCCATTCTACCGTCATCTGGCACTTACGTCTTTTTAGAATACACCGAATTTCAAAGTTAAAATTATGAATGAAAAGTACATAATTTCGAAAAACGAAAAAATATGGGTGCCCTAGATTTGAATTTACTTTTATATAACGTAATAATACATGCAGGTTAAAAATATGAAATGTTGTCAATTGCGTATCATACCTTTGCGCATTGCAATGTCTTTGATTGAAAACATCATATCAAACAAGACATGTCAATGTCACCTAAGAAGTGTAACTAGAAAACAACTAAAAAAACTGAATTGAATTCAACAATATTTTTTTCTATCAACTCGACACGCTGCTTACTGTTAATATTATCAATTTTTGATTGATATTTCGCCAATAAAATGAATCCCAATGAAAAATATACGCCAATGACGGAACCAAAACAACGACCGAGACAAGTGACATCTAACAGTTTTTTTGACGGGTCACAATAAAGCAAAGGTAATATCGCCATTCTACCGTCATCTGGCACTTACGTCTTTTTAGAATACACCGAATTTCAAAGTTAAAATTATGAATGAAAAGTACATAATTTCGAAAAACGAAAAAATATGGGTGCCCTAGATTTGAATTTACTTTTATATAACGTAATAATACATGCAGGTTAAAAATATGAAATGTTGTCAATTGCGTATCATAGCACTATGAATTAAAATCTGAATAATTTTGAAAGATATTGCTAATCCATTGCTTTATATTTTGTTCGAAAAAAAAAACATCTGCTCAACAACGTAAAAAACGCAATGAATGTTGTTGAACTGTCAAAATTAAACCCATTGCTTGCTACTGGTAGTGTGTTATGCAATTACCCCGCAGAATTGGGCTACATGTTTGGCGCCATTACTAGCGCCAAAAATTAATGATATTTAAAAAAAAGAAATCCCTTTTACAGTTTCTGTTCGGTTCTCTTAGTTTATTTAATTTATGAAAAAATGATCTTAATTTAAAGTGGAAAGTTAGTTTTATTAAAAACTAATTTTGAAACTTAATGAAAAACTGAACCTGACCCAAAGCCTGGACTATATAATTATCATCTGACCGAACATTATTATTAGAATACCTACTCGAATTCTGAATCTGATAACTAAAACTTTACTCCCGATAAGACCTAATGAAATTATATTCAACAATCTGACTGAAGTAATCTTAGTAAGTAATAAAAGTTTAATTAGTTATGATAATTTCTGTTCTGTTCGTGTTTTGCATATACATTTTAGATTTCTATGTAGTATGGTTCGAACTTAGATGGGTAGGTAGGCTTTTGTTTGAAAGTCACAATAGGGCCTCTCGTTCACCAACCTATCTGTTAGAAACTTCATGGTTACGTCTCTTAATGAGTGCCCCCAGCCCTTGCTTGTATGACTTAAAATGATGTCTGCGATTATTACCTATAATATGTGCAAACTTCAAGAGCAAATGTACTGCAGTAGCTGCCTGCATAAGTCTTTGACTAGGTAACGAAGACTTCAGTGCCTTCGAAGTTTATAGCATAAGCGTACCACCAGCCTATAATGTTTCCACTGCTAGGACACAGGCCTCTCGGTGCCAGTGCGGGTTGGTTCGAAGTTTATGATTGGGCCAAATGAAGAACAATGATTACTTGATAAATATACCACAGGAAACAGTTAATTACAGGACACTGCTGGATTGGTTTTTAAAGTAAAATACTTGTCTAATAATTCGGTGATAGCCGCTAAGACTTGTGCACTGGAAAACCCTAATCTCCTGAGAGATCTCGTTTGAGAACTAAGAATTGCAATGCTGAAATATTGGTTCATACTTTATAAGATTACTTTGTCCCAACAATGCTAATAAATAGGAGCCGTTTAATATAATCCTACGACCTTTCACCACTGCCTGCGTGTTTCTTAACAATGGCCCAAATTAGTACATGTTACCCTAAAATAATAGTCTTTGCTTCACCTTGCGTCTACCGTCCAATTTCGTACAACTAGACCCGCCCTAACATTTCAATTGTCACCGTACACCACACACGAATACGTATTCTAATGGCTAGGTATTTGAGTCTATTTTTGTGTCGGACAAATTGTGATTTACGATAGTTGGAGAAGCCTTTTGGGTTTCAGTAATCTGCTTCGACCCAATCGCAATTAATTGCGGGCCGGGCGTTGCGATGGGCTTGCGAAGATGGGTTGGAACTAGAAGTGTTTGTCTTTACCTTCTTATCACAAACAATCAACAGAATAGTGCCTTCTAACAGACGAGCTATACCTAGGTACCTATAAACAAGTACCTAGCTAGTAATCCTACCGATACGACAAAGCGGGCCCTTACCATCGGCATTGGTGTTAAGTCTATACTAAGTTTAAAGCTGAAGAGTTTGTTTAAACACGCTAATCTCTGAAACTATAAGTCGGATTTAAAAAAAATATGTTCGCATTTTATAGCCCAATTATTGAGGAAGGCTATAGGCAATTTTTTTTTGCACATTTTTGTCTTATTATAAAGATCTTATTATGATGTCACAAACTGAAATATGTAGAAACATTATTATCGGAAAGAGCATATGTTATTCATCTTCACCTCTACAGAAACGCTACAGGGAACCAAGAGCCCTTACTGCAACAATTCCATTTAAAATGAAGAAAAGCACACAAAGGATTTTCCTTCCAACGCAACACTCACATTTACCTGCCACACAATGTAGCCTTATCCAGCCAGCCAGCCTTCTTATATCTATGTCAAAGAAGCCACGGAGGTCTGTGCTCACAGCGGTACACAATTTTCAACTATTGTGCCAAAGCATATAGCCTGATACAAATCTTAACTTCAAATTGAGTTCTCTCCTTACAAATTCGATATTTATGAAGGTGTGAATTTATTTCATAGGGGGGAAAAGGGGATGGTAAATTTGATGTAGGTAACAGCAGGACTGATATCTTTGTAAGGGGAAGGTCCTATCGTATATAAGGAGTTTGTGGATGGGAGTATTACGTTTGTGATAGGAGAAGGGTCATCCTTGTTATCGTCATGAAATGATCTTTGTTAACATTGGATACGAAAATTCTTGAAGTTTTGAAAACTTTAACATTTAAAGTTATTGCAAATCCTAAAATCCATTTCTTTTTTAATCCATTTGTTAAATGTCGTACGGAGGTTACCACATGCAACTTTACAGTAAATTCCAAAATCATCAAAGTCTTTTGATCGTCAAAATTTACAATAAAATACCTAGAATTCGATTCTAGTCGCCCCTTCCAAAATGTAGTTTTCGTATGTAGATGAATGGGCAAAAAACTCCATCGTTACCTACTCTTTTAAAATGCTTTACAATATTTTGCATACATTAATTATAATGTAAAAACGATGAACCTAGAATATAATTATTACTATACAACAATAGATAAAAGAATAAAAAATGAAGATAACAATCCACGTATAGTCACACTGAAATGAATTACTCTGCAATACCATTTCCACATGCAGGTCGTCATTAGTCCGGTCAAACTATGCCTTAGCGGTACCCGATACCATTAACCTCTGTACGTTAAGTACTACATAGAGGTGCTTGTAACCCCCAAAGCGCTGACTGGGCAGGATATCGATGCAGCTGTAATTACGTCTGATGCGCACCGCAATATGCTTGCATGGCAACACGTCACAATTTGCTGAATAAGCAACGGTGTGGCCAACTGCAATGGCTGGAATACTACCGTAAATTAGATGAGAGTTGCATTAAGACAAATTAATGAGGACGTTTTGCTGAATTGCGTTTTGGTGACGTAATTGTATTGATATGTAGTCTTATTAGAATACGTTTAGTGACATCATTTGGTTCAGTAGATGTCGCATGTCTTCGAATTTACCTAACCAGCACTAGGCCTCGTGGTAGATTACGGCCCTCTCTTTCTCACAGAGAGGAGGCCTGTGTCCCAACAGGAACATAAAGGCTGATTATGATTTGTTCTAACGCACGTAAATTAATTGTCTTATTAGAAACGAAGATTATTTTAAAGTAAGGAAAGAAAGTAAATTCGTTTATTTGCGGTAAACATGATGCGTCAACAATGCAAAACGGCCATCGCTCATTCGCTCATTTTGGACTAGTGTCTCACTGAAGGGCAAAGGCTTCCTTTAACACTATAGATCTGTACATGTTATATAATAAAATCGCTTTTTGGTTTCCGTCTGTGAGAACGCGTTATTCTTCTAAATTACGTAACAGATTTTGATGCGGTTTTGTCATCATTTAGGTAAACATTAATATTAAACTTACATGTAATAATTAATTCTAGATGTTTTATCAAGTCGTAAAAACCGTGCGAAGGAGGGACCCGCTAGTGATGTAAGTATAAAATAAGTGAAAAAGTATAAGTTTAACATTATTGTAGGCAGTCATTCTAATGGAAATGTTCGCGTCTTCGATATTGTGAGCGTATAAATCGGATTGGCACAGGTGGGGTTAATGCTTAGAAGAATACTGTTCAGGTGGATGGGCAGTGGCATCCACCTGTTATAATCCCTTAAACAATATCTGAGATCTCTTTAGAAATACGCCAGAAGAGAAGGGGTGGGTCAATGTTAACTGGGCGCCATGTTTCTTTAACATATTTGTCGACTTGGCTCATAAAAAAAAAAGTGTACAACGCCGCTAAAGAAGTTTTCACTTCAAATATAATTTACGTTCTGGCTGACATAATCAGCCTATAATGTTCCCACTGCTGGGACACAGGCCTCTCTTCGAGAGGGGGTGGACTGTAATCCACCACGCGAGCCCAGTGCGGGTTGGTAGATGTCACGTCTTCGAATTTTTGGTTCAAGGACGTGCCGGTATCCTCACCATGTATTCCTTCACCGTTTTGAGCTGACTTTTTCTGGCTTAGAATTTCACAAACCGATACGAAAACAGTAATCCCAATTTCAAAACAATGTATTCTAAGTGCTACATTACGTGGCTAGAAGTCTAGGTTTCGAAGCCATTGCATATTCTAGTGTACCAAACAATAGAAATTAATTATTAAAAGCCCTACAGATTACAGTTTATTAGTAGGTACAAGGTCTCAATTTAGTGGGTTAAGGGTAAAGTAAATACTTTTACGTAATTCCCCTTTATTGGTCAATATGGCCAAAGAAATTGGTACTATTATGCTTTTAGACAGGATTATTGGGGCCGTAAATGTTCAGTGGCCAAATTGAAACTTATTTTATGGAGCAATGTTGATATCGGGTATAAAATGTAAATTCCGCAACCTACGATACGAAGAATGAAGGATTGCGCGTTCTGTTATCATTTCAAATCGATGCACTGAAATGAGCAACACAGCATTGAGCAACATGCGTGAGCAGTGGTTTCCGAGTAGTATCGGCCCCGACGCGCGACGTCGTGAGTTCGAACCCCAGGCAGGCACTTTACTTTGTGTATTTATTTCATCATCATTGTTTTTAAAACGGTGAAAACCAATATCGAAGTCATGTGACATCCACCAACCCGCACTGGGCCCGCGTGATGGTGGCCCACTCCCTCTCACAGAGAGGAGGCTAATTATGCACTGAAATCGGCATTAAAACTTTCAGACGAAAAAGCAGGTTCTAACCACGCACTGCAGCGCAATCACACAACTCGATACACCCAAATGCCTCTAAACTGTGAAACTCAATTCCATCCAATCACATTACGTACCAAGTACCAAACGTACCTAATTTGTCGCCGAAACTGGTACAAATTCGTCGCTATGTCTTCATTGGTCCCCGTTCGGCCATTTTGTATGCAGCATCGGCAATGCAATCGAGCCGCCCGTCACTCGGGACTAAACTGCTCCCGTAATGTATTGCGGCCGTTTCCATCTATCACGCAAATACCTATAGGCTAGATCGTCCAGATATCGAAGTGACAAACACAGTTGCAATGGTTTTCACTTTGACAGTTCAACAGCAATCATTGCGTTATTTACGTTGTTGAGCTGACAAAATGTTCGAACACACGAAGCAATGTACCAACAATATCCTTTAAAATGATTCAAATTGAGATTGATAGTGTGTTATGCAGTTAGTGCTGGATAAATTCTTACTTGGCTCAAACTATAAGGACTTCAACATTTAAGAATACGGACATTAGAACTCTATTTTAGATCCACAAACAGATATTTCACACTTATATTTTTATTAAAGAGTGATTTATTGAGTCGACCGGATTTATTAAATCGGTTATTCATACAACTAGTAATTCCATCAATTTTACTTACACGTCAGTCTGTCCTAAAATGATCGTCGAAAATGGTACCCCTATATAGTGTGAGCCAAACTTCCTCCTACGTAACAGGAATTAGACAGGCCGGCTTCCTGTGATGTATTGTAAAGGGAACGGTCTACGTGGACGGAATCTGTTGTACCTACATATATATGTAGGTTGTATACACACGTATGTATGTAGGTATATGTGCTAAGTTTTGTGCCGAATCTCCACCCGAATCTCCACTGGACATCAGTTCGTCGGAGATCATTTGTGAGGCTTTTGGATGGTATTTAAAAAAATATATATTTTTTCTACAAACTCCTATTTTATTATTTAAACATAGATAATCAGAACGTATATGTGATTGCATACCATCATGCATACGCTGAAGGTATGCAATCAAATAACTACCTACTGAAATTGTCCGTATATTCAAATCGAAACTGTCATTCGTTGGCAGTTGTATTAAATAGATATAACACAGCTTATTGACGTAGGGTGTCAATTTACTTATCACTTAATTTCACACTGCATTTTTAAGCTCAAATAGATCTTACATTAGCAACTTAACGTAGCGGTAACGTAACGTTTTGCTGTAGATGCAAAACTTTGAAGGTTAGGTAACGAAAGCGCCAAGAATAAGCGCTTTCTATAAGATAAACTGCATTCTTTTAGACAAACAGCAATTAATTTTCTGGGAGTTTCCTGCATTATTTATTTAAAGTGACGCATTCGTGCTTAACATTGCTTTAAAATGTAGATAAGTAGTTTAATATCACTTCCTAATCTTGGCAGACGCATGTTTATCGCCTCATCAGCGTGCTTATTAAATAAAAAACCGTATAAATATACAACGGGGTCATATTTCATAAAGTTTCGCACCGCAAGCTCCGGATTAGCGTCATTACAATTCCAAATTTGCAACTGAATTGCAACTCTGAAAATAGACATTAGAGCCGTTAAACCAACTCGCTGCCAGGGCCATTCACCTCAAATATCTCCCCTAAGGTAAAAAGAGGGAGTCGAAATACTCCACCCTCTAATTCGAGAACGGATCCCCTTACCGCGTCACCCTACGCGTTACCATGGTAACCCCCGCCCTTGGGAAGTGCATCTGATGTAAACATTCCTGGCTCCCTGCATTTTCGACACCGTTATTGATGTTTTCGCTACTTCACTCGGCTTCTTCCGGTGTATCGTTCGGCGGCTCGTAAATTTCCCGAAAATATTGGGTAAAGCTTCTCTATTTATCAAGTTTATAGCAGCGGCATCCCCTGTATCTAAGGTCACGGCTCCGACGGAAAATGCATTTACGTAATACCGACTATTCATGTTGGAATTTTCTAGCTCCTGAAAGCCGTAAAAGGATGCCTGTATGAAAGATATTTGAGAAATATTAGATAGCTTTCAAACATTTAATAACAGAAATGGTTACTTTTACGATCCTACCCTTCTAGAGTCGTTTATTTTACTAGTTTAATAATAGCTCATGTTTCTTGTTTCAGGGATGCCGGTTTCCTGAAGATGGCCTCACGCACCCCGTCCCTTGAGTCGCTGCCCGGTGCCAACTCAATAGGTTCGCTAGAGCGTGGCTCTTTATCGCCCCTGACTCTTAGTGGATCCTCGCCCCCAGCGAGTGACTCCGCCGTATGTGACCTCCGCGAGTTCGACGGACTCGACACTACTTGCGCAATCTGCCGAGAAATATTCGTCGACCCCAAAGTACTCAACTGCTTCCACACCTTCTGCCGGGGCTGCCTGGAGAGGGAACAAACTCACCCCGACAAAGTCACTTGCGTCACTTGTCGCGTAGACAGCCAGCTACCGACAGCAGGCGTACCTGGGCTACTCACGAACCTTGTGATAGCCGCCGCCGTTGAGCAGGACGCCGATCTCCTGCCAACTGCTCGCCAGACCAACTCGCCTTCAGCCCGCTGTACCGGCTGCAAATCTAAGGAATCAGACGCAGTTGCACGTTGCGTCGATTGCGCTAATTTCCTCTGCCCAAACTGCGTAATGGCGCACCAATTCATGCATTGCTTTGAGGGCCACCGTGTGCTGGCATTCACGGACCTGAAGGATGACAAGGGTATGCTCGGATCTACCCTCTCTGCAAGCGGTGACAAAACCGCTTTCTGCCCGAGGCACAAAAATGATATTCTTAAATACTTCTGCCGCACTTGCTCCGTGCCGGTATGCAAGGAATGCACGATAATCGAACACCCAGCTGCTCTGCACGATTGCGAGCACTTATCTGATGCTGGGCCTAAACAATTGGAGCTGATGCAATCGGCTGTAACTGAAGCCAAGACTCGAGCCACTGAAATAAGGCACGTTATTAAGACTGTTGAACATGCCGCTGGTAAATTACAAGTCCAGTACCACAAAGCTCAAAATGAAATAAACGATACGTTCCAATTCTACCGCTCTATGCTCGAGGAGCGTAAGCAAGAACTACTCAAGGAACTCGAAAGCGTATTTTCCACGAAACAAATTGCTCTCACAGTAGTCGGGCAGAAAGCTCAAGAGACTGTTGATAAGATATACCAGACGTGCGACTTTGTAGAGCGATTGACTAAATGCGCCAACATTGCAGAGATACTTATGTTCAGGAAACTGTTAGACACGAAATTGCAAACCTTATTGAGTTCTAATCCGGAACATACCGTACAGACAGCTTGCGAGCTTGAATTTGTGTCCAACTATCAAGCCATACAGGTTGGCGTAAGGAACACTTTTGGTTACGTGCGCTCTAGCTCAGAGGCGAATGTTGGCCCCACTAAACAGCCACCTATTGCTCGCCCTACCAACGGCAATCTATTGAACGGAGGATCATCGTCCAGCAGTAGCAGCGTTAATGGAAGTTCAGGCAGCCTGAACGGTGGAATCCACCTACCAACCGGTTTGAACGGTGTGCTTGATCGCCCGTACACAAATGGGCTCCTAGGACCTACAAGCCAATCCACCTCGCCTTTTGAATCCAACATTATCTCAAAACGATTCAATAGTGCCAACAGCCTAGGCCCATTCTCTTCTGCTATTGGAGATATCAACTTAAATGGCATCAACCCTTATGAGAAGTGGTCTAACGGTGGTTGCGACTCGCTCTTCCCGCCGACGACGACCGACCCCTACTCGCTAACAAGTGCCGCTCACAACGATCCTATTTTAGACTTGACGAACAAGCTAATCTCCACTGCCATTTTCCCGCCGAAATCTCAAATCAAACGGCAAAAGATGATCTACCACTGCAAATTCGGTGAGTTCGGCGTAATGGAAGGTCAGTTCACCGAGCCCAGCGGAGTAGCGGTCAATGCGCAAAACGATATAATCGTTGCGGACACTAACAACCACCGCATCCAGATATTCGACAAGGAAGGACGCTTCAAATTCCAGTTTGGCGAATGTGGCAAACGGGACGGCCAACTACTATACCCGAATAGAGTAGCCGTAGTACGCACTTCTGGCGACATTATTGTGACGGAAAGATCACCAACACACCAGATTCAGATTTACAACCAATACGGACAATTCGTGCGCAAATTCGGCGCCAACATCCTCCAGCATCCTCGCGGTGTCACTGTCGACAACAAAGGCCGAATTGTAGTTGTCGAATGCAAAGTAATGCGCGTCATAATCTTCGACCAGATCGGTAACGTGCTGCAGAAATTCGGCTGCTCTAAACACCTTGAATTCCCTAACGGAGTCGTAGTAAACGACAAGCAAGAGATCTTCATCAGCGACAACCGCGCGCATTGCGTCAAGGTGTTCAACTACGAGGGTATTTACTTACGTCAGATCGGTGGTGAAGGTGTCACCAACTACCCGATTGGTGTCGGCATCAACGCAGCTGGTGAGATCTTGATCGCCGACAACCACAACAACTTCAATCTGACGATATTCACTCAAGACGGACAACTGGTGTCCGCACTGGAGAGCAAAGTGAAACATGCTCAATGCTTCGACGTGGCGCTGATGGATGACGGCTCCGTGGTCCTCGCGAGCAAGGACTACCGGCTGTACATATACCGCTACGTGCAAGTGCCGCCAATAGGCATGTGAGTAGCACGCTCTGATCACAGGAGATCCGAATGACCGATGAACTATAGGTCAAAAATCGACACTCTGAAACGTAAATACTATTATAAATCGACGTAAGGACTCGTCGTTCCGGCGAAGCGTGTCAATTTTTGTAGTTCAAGTGACGATTTGTGAACGGAACTTGCTAAAAGTGTGCAAGTGGTGTAACCCTGTGGCTGTCTCGATGTGATCATACTGGCTTGAGATGGGGTATTCTCTACATTATTCGGCGTAAGATCTCTTTATGAATTATTTCTAAACGAAACTGTAATGAGATTAGTTATAGTATTGACATTGTTATTCGAGTACCTATTGATTGATGGTTAGAGATAAAATTCCGTTGGAACGATCCAAAATTTCGCGCGACGGTGTTCTCGAATCCTTATCATTTTTTAATCTATTGAATAATATTTTTTCATATCCCACATCGTTAAATTAGGGATGAATATTAAGGGCATTTGTATTATTTAGCCCATTTGTTGGACCAATATTTTAACTATTATTACTTAACAAATTGTTAGGCGTTAAGCGTGTGATTTTATCGTAAATAAGAGAGCATCGTGCGGTATTGTTGTTAGTTTTAAGATTATTTCTACGGCACAATAGCACTTCCTGTTTTTAATTAGCACTTATTCTGTGTCGATGGAAACTATGGATTATAAAAAAATCTAAGTAAGGAGTTGTTACATTATTAATTAGGTAAGTGTTAAATTGATTGAGCTGAAATGGACAATCTTTGGTTACTACCCCACTAAACGTAGTTACTAAATTTTAGGGAAATAATGATGTTAGGGGTTTTATCAATGACAATGTTGACTGCGGCGTTTGGACATTAGTAAAGCAATGACTATTAACCTCTACTGAATATTATACTGTTTCTTTTATACGTAATAGTAACATCACAAAGTGGCGATCAAGAATGTTTTATAGACCTCAATTAGATCCAAATTTTATGCATTCTAACTAGTGATGCCCTCAGTTGAGAATTTATAAAGCATTTTTAGATACAAAAAGATTGTAAGTTTTTCTCTCGTTCTATATCGGAGGGCAGTACTTCAGCAGTAATGTTATCGATACCGCCTAGTCGCTGAGAGCCCGCGGACCTAAGTCTTCTGATGTTGTTTTAGTAACATTTGGTTGATATTGTTCGTTTTTATGCATTGATTGTATGTTATAAGCATTGGACACGGTAGTAACTTTTAGAGCACTTAGGAAATGGTCGTTTCGCTAGCATCTTTTTTAATTTTTTGAGATTTTTAGCAGATTAAAAAAGGCGCGCAAGCGCGTCTTCTTACTGGGAGTATTATAAACAGCTCGGTACACAAAATAATTATACAATTTGTTATTCTGGTAAGATATTTTTTTTTATATGGAAACAACTTTATTTTTGTAGTGTTTAGTATTACGGTGCATGTGTAACGTATACTTTTCTTTTGTATTTTATGGATATTGCGCTATTATTATTATTTTTTTACTTCATTACCGTGTGTTTGAGTGTGTTAGCTGAATTATTTTAGTTTGATTTTTTTCATTAGAACTTTTTTTGGTTTTCTTAGTAAATAATGGTTTTTTAGTATTTTTTCTCGCTGAATCTATGACAATAGAGAGATCTGATCCGACTCAGGGTCGGTATCTTGAAGATCTGTTAGTTTTAGGTTACGCGTTTCCATTTTGGTGATATTTCTTAAATTAATTAAAAATTGTTTGAAGATGCGTCGGCAGACGTCGCGTGCGCACCGTGGCGACCTGTATATCGTGTGCCATAAGATCATGTTGTGATTTAATAAGTGATATTTAGTATTGTTTGTAAATATGTACCATACTTTCATATAAATCTAATCGTAAGGGTATCTGATCGAATTACTTATGATGTTTCATCTTTATACTTGTAGTGCAAGTTATCGTAATTGTTATACTGGAAATTTTACAAGTCTTTATTTAATATTTAATTAAAATAATAATTATATTTATTTACCACCGATTACCTACCTTATTATAGTAAGTTTTGGCAATCTATATATACAATATAATTTTAATGATGACTGCTCAATAAATAATAAAATATCTACCTGATTGCCAAATAAAAAAAAAATACAAATGGCTGAAAGTTAAACGGCAACAACTTTAGTGTATAATCATTCATCTCGAACTTCGAATTTAGGATTACCATACTTGCACTAAAAGTTGAACGTTTTGAGAACAACTGATTTCTTCTCGCATTGTTTTCTGTATTTTGCCTACCACCGCGCACACGCATTCGTCGCCTTGACGCATCTTCGATCAAATAGTTAATCAACACTGGATTAGTTGAAGCACGTCACGCGTCTTAGTGTCCAAATTTCAGTGATTATTCACCAATGACTTTATTGTATAGACTGCCCTGTTCCTATATCCTAAGGCAGCGTGATTGATGAACTTCATTTAATCCACTGACAACTGAACATTGATTGTAAGTCGACAATTGACCGTAAATCTGCCTTACCTCAGTTTGCTTTGACGAATTTATCGACTTAATCCATTTTATTCACCAATGATTTTTTTATTAACAATTCGTCCTAATGAACTGAGGTCACGCAAGAAATTGGGTAAACCGTTATTTTAGACATTAATGTACGGATTTCTTTGTGAAAATTACGCCATTTTTACAGACCTCGGCGTCATATTTTTGTTGTAATTTTCGCGAAAGAAATCTAGTTTTTGGTAACAACATACGCTTCTACTTAATTGAGATCATTTTCATCGTATTATATTTATATTAAGTATAGTATAGTGTATCGAAATTTTATAAAGTAAGATTTGCAAATTATGACAACTTCACGTTTACGCCTAGTAAAACTGTGTAACCCCCGATTTTATTTTTTTAGTTTTTTTTTGTCGACCGATAGTTACTCTTTATTTTTAAACCAGAAAATGGTAATTTAAGTTTCAGTTATAATTATTATTACAAACTTAATTCCCAATCATATTTTTTGTGTTTTTGCATAATAATGTTAGTGAAAAAAGAAATGATTTTTCTGTACGAGAAACATTTTCATTCTTAAAAATTGCATTTCTAAAGCTCGAGGACTGAATTGAAACATGTTTTGTCTTTAAATATATTTTGTCGATGTTTGTTGTTATAATTATTATATTTTTTTTAATTATTTGTATAAACAATTGTTCTTTAAATTAATGTACATCGTTTTGTTTTGAATTATTTTTGTTGTAATTGCTTTTTTATAATAATACCAGTTCATTGCAGTTTTGATGTGTGTTTTATTTTTATTTTCTTTTTTTTACCAAAGTAGCGCTTCTGTAGTTTCACCTGCGGAGTTGTAACTATTTTAATAAAATTAATTTAGTTACAACTTGCTATGCATGTTTGTGCTAATGAATCTGCTTATGATGTAATAAAACAGTGCCACACAATTTTAAAATAGGTTAACTTTATTCTGGTTGTAAATATTTTGATACTTATCATGATAGAAATAAACGCTTTAAATTTCACAAAGTACCTACTAAATCCTAAACACAATTTTAAACATTAAATTTTACTCTAACCTAAGACAATTGTTCCGTAACGCAGCTGTTCTTTATGAACATCCGAATTACCAGTAAGTTCTTGAACCCAACTACCTTATTAGATTAGTCATAAAAAGTAAGTATACCTGTAGATTATGCCTTAAATCTTAGGTCTCACATTAATTTCTAAAAAGCAGTCTTAAGGAAAAAAAATAGAAAACGAACTTATTCACTTTTAACACTGGAACAACACCTTCGACTAGAAACTACATGTATTTCCAACCTCAGTTATGGACTAGCAGACAAGCAATGTTTAGTTCATCTAGTAGCTAATTTCAGAAAATGGATAATTTTCTCGCTCAGTAATTACTAGTTACTAGTTTTTGGTGTTGGCTTCTAAAAAACTATTTTACACAATGAGCACTTTTATTCAATACACAATTACACATCGATTCTTTAGCACAAATGTCCCGGTGTAGGTCCTGTGTGTTACCCCCGTGTGTGTGCATTTTGACTAGACTTAATACAGTTGGTGTAGGGGAACAAGCGGCATGAATATCGTAAGTATTTGCTTTAGTCTTAAGTGCAAGAAATGAAAAAAGGGTTACTCTAATTAGCTTTTCAAAATGGCGGCTTTATAAAAAATTCTCTTTTAAATTTTTGGGCATTTTTAAGAGCAATGGTGCTTACCAAAGAAAATTAATTATCACCTACAAGATAATTGAGTAGGTATAATTTAACATGTAAAATTTTCTTCTGACAGTATGTCAACTAGCATTCCATATTGAGGAATTAGAGTAACCCAGAGCAATTTGTAGTACACGTTTTAGTATTTTTTACACACATTTTGGATTGGGATCAACAATTTTAGTTTTAAAATCACAGTTATTGCAGTTTCAATTTCAGATAGCTAAAGTATAATCCACCTTGAAAGTATTTACTAAAAATATCTTCTCAGTAAAGTTAAAATTAAAGCGTAGTTTACGAACTACATTTAAATACAACAAACTTACACTTTCAACCACTCAACATCTCTACAAAAATATTGATCCTACTCCAATTTCTCGATCAGTCGGTCGCACAAAAATTGTATATAATTAAAAACAATTTACAAAATAATAATAAACCAATTTAAATATACATAATTCAATAATCTCCCCTCTACCGAGCTTAAAGCATAACGCAACGACATAGCCATCCAACACAACAAAAATATTTTTAAAAAATAACAAAAAGTGTCCAATTTTTGTCGAAACGACTGGTTTACACAAGCGCAATAATTATTACCATGAACAACATTTCCTTACCATCAGAAGACAACCATTACAAAACACAAACGACGCTCCTCAGTGAATTAGGCGGTACATTTCCCAGCACTAAATATCTAAATAAAAAATACATATTCTTATGAATGTAGGCTATAAATCTTCGTGTGTAAGAACTATTTGTATTCTAATGTAAGAACCTTATATCCCAACTAAGCTTTACTTTTCTACGAAAACGTAGCTATTAATATCCGTTTTAGGACTCCTTGGATACAGTTCCCGTCAGCTGCATTGCTTCAAAAGAGCGCTACCAAACAACCAATATTTCAAAGTCAATTACTCTAGGGAACATTTTACTACTAACTTAGCACCTACTAGTTACGTAAGCGCAAGCTAGGCTTACAAGATCGTTTATAATTTTATACTCAGCAGTTTTTCTTAAGATTAAAATTAAGATCGAAGTAAATTATTTCATTCCCTCTTTATTTACATTGCCATCAACGTTTTTAAAGAATCTCTCATTTGATTCGCCATTAGATATTGAGGATAAGGATTTCGATTGCTGCTGCTCCGTTCAACTCTTAAATCATTAATTCAAGCATGTCATTGTTAGAATCGAGGGTAAGAAGACTTGATCATTGATGAAATTTCAAGCTTTCAGCCACTCATCATTCCCTTGTTTGATTTAATTGCCGTTCTAACACCATTATCGTCAGGAAGTGTGTCGAGCAAAAATGTAAATAGTTTTAGAATAATGATGTTGGTAGTATTACTAACTATATGTTAAGGGAAGCCAGGATCTGTACAAGATGGTGACGTCACGACGTGGGTTATTAGAGAGGGTACGTAGTGTGAGAGAGTATTTTTTATAAAACGAAATTAAGAATCCAAATATTTGTAGTGTGTTATTTAGGTATGACGTTTGTTGAGAAAGTCGGACGATTCGAGGCAGGTAGCACATTGTTGACAGAAATAATGGAACGATATCCGAATTTGACAGGATATAATAAGGGTTTTACAGTAACCATATCGATAGTGTATTCTACTCTTAATGATTGTTTGAAATCGAATAATTTTGTGTCAGTTAAGATTCACCTGTTAATGTATTCATCAAGGTAGATATAATGTATCGATGTTAGCTTATCATATTGTATGTGGTTAACGATTGGTCACTTATTACATTTACTTGGTAGTGCGTCGTTAAATTTGATATTCGTTGAGCCATGCGAAGTTGTAAATACAATAGCCGCTTCTGCGTTCGGTTCGAGCTGGCTAACACGACGTACCACGCAATCAATTGCTCAGGAATTGTATTCGTTTTCATATACATTCGATAAGTTTTTTTTATCGTCGCTTCTATATGTATTAAGCGATGTTGTGTCATTGTTGAGAATACGCTAAATGGAGGAGTATAATTTTAGTGAATTGCACAGAACGTTGGTGTTTCACTTAATTTTTGATGTATTTTTTCTTGAAAGAGAATTGTATTCAATGATTTTACTGTATTCACGACTGATGTTGAGTTTGATAATGAATGTAAAATTCGTTGATGTGTTTTGACGGAACTGAGAGCCTCAAGTTGCCGCGTGATGTTATGAGCCGCTGTTAGTAGAACGGATTCTATAGGAATGCTTCCGTCAGAACACGTTGTCTCAAAAATTGTGATTGTAAGTTAAGGTGATTAACAAAGCACATATTAGCACAAATCATCCATCCTCGAAGAAGTACTACGCTGAATGTTTTTAAAATTAACTCACGTTTGAATTTATGATACATTTTATTGTAAAAATTAAATGCAAAATATTTTACTATCGCTTAAGTTAGTTGAGACGTTTGCGTATAATAGTATTTATTTTCACAATGGTGACGATTTTTTTAGTGACGAAGTTATGGACTTCTTGAAATGTTTTTATATGATATTGATTCTACTTTAAAATATTGACACGTAGGTTAATGTGATTGTGTATTATCGTATACATTTCTTTGCTCTTTGTGTACCATAGCAATCGGTGTTGCTACTTTTATTAGAGAGCGTTCTGTATGGACTACGCTACTTCATCTCTCTAGCTTTCACATCTTCCTGTCTTCAGACAAAGGTGAAGCCATTACAGTAACGATTTCATTTTCTTCATCACGTGTAGGTAATTTTGTAATCTAAGGTGTGTGATTTTTAGTTATAAATATTTTTACAAAGTGGAAAGATTCCAAATGATAGGAAAAATTGGTAGCAAATGACATATCAAGTAATGTTTTTAATTATATGAGTGGATGCGCGGGAGTAGGACGGTTAGTGATGGGAAGAAAGACGCGTGAGGCGATGTTTATAATATATTGGCACTGTTTCTAAATTGACAATACTGACCGATTATGTATTCGAATGTTGATCAAATGATATATTATTTAATAGAGAAATGTTAACGAAAAGCGACATATCGTCCACATAGTGGTGACGTAGGACAAATTCATAGACCAATGCACGAATGATTTCGGATTGTCGCTGGCATAGAAAGTTTAGGTTGGAACGAAGTAAAGTAAAATTTGGAATCTTTCTTAACGATGCTAGTCGCCAAGAAATTGCTTTTAGATAATTAAATATTATCATAATATTGTGTATGCACGTATGTTTATAAACCTATATTAATTATACGAAGCTTGAATTGTCCACACACAAATCGATTTTACACACTAAATGACATCCTGCCAGTTGTAAGGAGAACACAATGCTTATGATGAACTAAATTTAAATTATATCCTATATAGCGTACGAGTAGTTGTGTATTTTTAGATATCGCATTGTCTATGTTAGTTTAGTGGGTAAGGCACATCGTGAGCTTTGAATCAGTGTAAGTCACCGATATTTTTTACGATACGAAACGTAGTAATGTAATGTTTCAAGCCGTGCTTTCCTCGGTTAGTATACCACTTGTAGATTTGTAAGAACTAGTGACGCTTGTCACTCACTCCGTGCTACAGCTTGCGCTGCACTGCACACAGCACCCTTTCATTTGAACTCGAACACGCTACAGCTTAACACGGAACCGTCGAGCACTGCTCACGTGCACGGGTGTAAATAAGGCCGTTATTAGATATAAACGTCATCATTAAAAACATAAATATAATTCAGTAATCTAACTTTAAAATCTACTGAAACACCATAATGCGCCGTGGCCTTAAATTTGAAGGAATGTGTTAACCTTTGATAAAAAATGAAAAAAAAAAAATCATTTGGGAAATTTTGTACAGACTATGATCCTCTGTGTTTCACATGTTCAGTCATTTATCATAAACTGTTTTTAATATAAGTGCTAATATATCTTATTGACGTGTATGGTAACCCTATAGGTTAGATATTAAACAGTAGATACTACGTAGGAACGCTTTACTTCGTCCTAATGTAAAACGATTGTTGATTTCAATACTTTCATTCTTGCATATCCACATTTTAATGAAGATTTGTAATTGTTACCTACGCATTAGTTACTTTGAGACTGTTCAAAATGTACTATCGAGAATTTTTCACTAAGGGAAAGGGATGTTCTAGCAGATATTTTTGATACTTTGAGGATGATCGAAGGGAAACGTTGGTAGTGTAGGGTTGGGGGGAGGGGGGGGCAGGCAGGCGAGGTCCCGTTCTGCGGGGAGAGCCTCTCACGGCCACGCTGCGAGGATCTTATTAACTCCCGCATCTTCGTGAGCGCGAATATTAAATGTTACTGTAAACGAAAAAAAAAAACAATGTTGTTCTTATATGAAAACGCGATGGTTTTCGCTGATGACTTGTTGTTTTTCATATATTCAATAATATTTCCTTTATTTTTTGTACTCTTTAGTATTAAGAATTAATATTAAAATAAACTATTCAATGTTGATTACTCTAAAATACCAATAACTTATTGAATAAGGAATGTGTGAAATAGTTTCCCCGAGAGCCTTACTAGTTGAGACACCTTTTCCTTAGACGTATACCTTCAAACTGTACTCTTAACTGTTGGTTAAACGATGTGAATGGCACTTGTTAACATCTCTTAAATGTTACTCGTCTGCTATTATCCATACTTTTTACATGCCCTATTCTAACTTCCACTAAGCTACAGTGTAAGAAAATCACCGCAAAATTCCGATGTTAGATCAGG
Organism: Amphipoea oculea; assembly: GCA_945859645.1. NCBI lineage: Eukaryota > Metazoa > Arthropoda > Insecta > Lepidoptera > Noctuidae > Amphipoea > Amphipoea oculea. The sequence continues at coordinate 15,572,767 of OX243865.1, read as the reverse complement.
CCTAGGAACTTAAATATAAGAGTTCATCATTCTTAGTTAGATGGTATGACTCAATTTTAAGACTGATGACAGAAAAAGAAAAAAAAAACTAAAAAAAAATTATTAAAAATCCTGCATAACAACTGTTTCTTATTTTAGGTAGACCTTCTAAGTTTGCTTATATACGACGTTAGTTGGCGGAACTGTAGGATAGTGTAATGAACTTTGATAGCCAAATTTAATAAAGGAATGGTGTAACACGTTTCGCCAACTAAAGCCAGTGATGTCACATTATCGATCGATATTTATCTTCTGTCGATACTTTTCTATGTCTTCTATCTTTAAAGACGATGTTAAAAATCGATAATTGATCGGGTTCGATAAAAACCATGGTAATGTTAACTTCAATAATGTTGACGTTACATTTGAAATTGATGGAAAAAAAACTTAATGAAAAAAAAAATTGAAAATACTATTTGTTGCCAAAGTGTTGTTAGGAATAAACATGTAGTTATAAAAATCGGTTGTCACATGCATAATTAAGTTGTTCTTGGGTGGTTTGAAATTAAGGAGAGAAGTTGAAAAATATTTCCAATGATATATTTTTTCATAATGAACTTGAATGCTAATCGATACTTAAGGTTTATATCTGTGTAGGAATTTAAACTTAACGTGTGGTAATAAAATGTATCGTTACCATGATTTGTACTGTGTTTTGTAGAAAAACATCAATTATATTCAATTAACTGTATACTATAACTACCAATTTCTTATTGATTATTTGAGATAGTGATGATATTGTAACAAGTATTGATGATTAACATCGCGTATTCACTCGATACACAGTGAAATCATGGCAAATGATTTAGTTGTTTAGTGTTCATGTTACATTAGATTGTATTCGACAGTTCTGATCTCTAAATCGGTACACCTGTTTCCGCCTTTTTAGCACATCCATTTTTATCGATATCAACCCACTTTTTATTTTGACCGCACTAATGATTATTGCACAAAAAATTTCATTTTTAAGGGCAGTGTCTGCATGGACGGTTGATTTCTTAATAGTGCTTTATCTTCAAAACGCAATACTAAGGATAATTTTTGCATACATAAGGAGTGATGCACAGGCAAATAATATGTTTACAAAGTGCTATTGCTCTTTTTGCAAAATCCCATAATACGAGAACATTTCTGTGCATCTCAAAAATCATGCAATAAACTGCCTTCATGAACTTTAGTTTATTAGTCGCAATAATTAAAACTTAAAGGAAACGTTCCTAATGACTGATTCTTGGCATTATTTATAATCAACCGTTACATAGGCATTATCCATAATTGAATACAGATTTGCAGAGATGGATAGATGGTTGAAAAATATGCGCGATTTTGGCCAATGCGCTATTTTATTTTTTACTCATTATTAAATAAAAACCCATCACATTCTAAAAACACATAAAGTGCTTGTGTATGTATGTGGGATTTACTTAGTCCATTGTTTCAGCACTTTTTTTTACGTATAATGAAACAACAAACCGTAACAAAATCGAATTAGTTTATAAACCCTAATTAGTTTAACCAACAAACAAAAAAAAAACATCAGCCGTTTCAAATACTACAGAGATACCTAATTGAGGTTATCTATGTATCAAAAGAAAACCTTCTGAAGCCTATAGATGTAGAACACGGAAAATTCCGAAGGACTTTCGTGCATAATTTTTCACCATCAGTTCATCTCTTCACTTCGGTAACATATTGTTTTGACATTGAACCTATCAAAGGCTAAATGATCACGACTCCGGATACCAACTTACCTAATCAAAGTTTAAACACAAGTTGATCGGTTAACTCTCGCCAAACAATAGATAAACAATACAGCCGGCCTTTGTACTGAAGGATTAATCGTGATTACATGCAAAAGTTAATTAAACGCCGCGCGCCGGTTAAAATTTCAAAATGTTTGGTTACCTACAGATATAAGATATCTTACGGATTGGTCATTTAAAGTTATTACTGATTCTCTTGTTAGCAATCAACACTTTTTTTTAATGAGACTGATTATTTATTTAGCAGTTTCTTGTAATTGTGGTCTAATAGTTGATGATTGGGCTGACCGCTTGTCAATTTTATATAGCAGTGTGAACAAGCGGGGCAACTCAATCATGTGATCTATCAATGATTATTTTAATAGTATACCTGATTATTTAAGAGTACTCGTATGCGATAAATCTATCATTATTATACAATGTATTCGATACAAAAATAATGTTAAATTTGGCTCAAAAGGAAGGCTACTTCGGGTAAGCTAAAAATGTAATGTTTTCCATCCAGTTTTTTGGACATATCACCTCTGATCGGTTCTGTCAAAACTAAATCTCGTCTCATTGAAATTATTTGATTTTGTTTGTTGAAAAATATGTAATTTATTAATAATTTATTGTAATTTATGATCGTGTGTCGCCGACGCTAGTCAACTAACTTTCGATTAGGTTAGACTCTAAGTTTTCTCGCTTATACGCGTGTTAAGTTATAAGGAACTTTTCGTAACTTTTCCTCTTAATAATAGTGTTCTTTAATTTTATCCCCTCGGGAGTTCCATTTACTATTTCTTTCTCTAGTCACGACACTTGATACTTTACCGTGTGTCTGTAGGGATAATAATTCTGAACATGAAAGTAGAATAGGTTTGTTGAACGTCCTTCAATAGACTACACAAATAAATCTTCCAATTCGACTGGCAAATGTAATTTCAAGAAGAATGATGAGATTTGGTAATGCGAGCTGGTTTAACAAACTTTGCTCCACATTTCAAACTTGATTTTTCATGTTCACTATTACAAACCCTGTGTTTTTCCCCTAGCTTGTAACTTTCCTTCGCTGTGACTGTCTTAATCGACCTTTTCAATATTTATAATGTATGGAAAATTTAGATTCCCTGTTAGCTAATCGTTGTCGAAATAATACTGACTGTGTACCTCTTGTTTTATTTAAAAATAATAAAAAGTATATTGTAAAGTATATTTTGCAGTTGGAATTAATGTTACAGTCATTTGTCTTTGAGATAAAAGGAGTTTCGGGTTTTGTTTTTTTACGCGCCATTTTGTTATGTCATTTGTCGCACAAAGTCGTTTTTCGCGTGCTCTAAGTCTGCGATATAAAAAATTGCTTATCTTTAAAATATAAAAATGTACACATTATTTTTATTAAAATAGCCTACGTGAGGTTTAAGCTTAATCACCAAAACAGACATAACTTTTGAATATTTAATAAAACTCGCTCATATCGTAGACGCCATCATGGAAAACTATACTGCCATAACAATAAACGTCAAATGACGTCACAGAAATGGCGCTTCGTAAACAGTTAAGACATTCATCTTCCATGTTTAAGTTATTGTGTGAATTTGTGCGTTTTTGTGTTTTCTTTTTTATCAGCCAAGCATTTTTTATACAGGCTTTTATTGGAATTGATACTTTTTAATACTGAACATTCCATTGTCGGTTTTTTTGAAAAAGAAGTTTGTTAATTTGTTTATTTATCTGTGGATTAACTATGTGTGGGTTGAATATTTAAATCCCGTACGATTTTCGATACATATCGATACCATTTCGATGTATCGATATATCGATATGAATACTCATACATACCTACTTGTTATTCAAGTCTTAGTTAAGGTAGATCTTAAGAATTGATAAAATAATATCTGATGATAAATTTACTTGTATGTTGTATTAAAATGATGAACACGAAATAAAGAAACTGGTTTGAAAATAGTAGTGTTTTATTTACACCGACATTACCTATATTATAACACCGTTTTTCTTAGGAAACCTATAAGATACAAATACTTTGCAGAAATAGAGGAATTAAGAGTAGTTAATATCTATTTGTAGCCAGTCCTCTTTCATATAGTCTGGAATATTTTATCAATTATTTTCTATTCAGGGAAATTGAAACCTGCGTTCCTTACAACAGTATTTTTATCTCACGAAGCGACACGCGCTTTACTTGTGGTAACTAAGTATACAACCACGCTGTGAATGTATGCGTGAAGACGAGTAGCGTCAGCATATAATACACACGCACGCACACTTCCGACATCGCCTCGTCTCGGACGGTACCGAGAGCTCCTGCGCTTACACACACATACGCAGCATGTTTTTCCACTTAGCAAACACAAGTTAGGCGCGCGTTGCATACTACACCAATAGAACGCGCCGTTGTACCTATTTACCAGGAACTGCAGGTACCTCAAGTGTTAGATCGAGGCACAGTTGTGGCGGATATTTACTCAGTAAGTATCAATGATTTCAAAAATACGCTAGTAATATATAAGTCAATGGTAAGTATATAAAAAAAGGTTACGCCCAAATGTGAGCGAGAGACTGTGAGTTCGAACCTCAACCGTCTCGCTTTTGACATGACACTCATTGCACAAGCAATGAGTTGAAGAATACTACAAAATACAAATAAATGCATCCCATAAACCAGTATCATTCAAAGTCCTGGCTGACTGATATATATCAACGCACAGCCTAAACCGCTGGTCCTAGAGATATGAAAATTGGAGGGTGTGTTCTTTGTGAAGAGTAGGTATCCACTAAGAAATGGATTTCGAAATTCCACCCCGAAGAGGGTGAATAGGGGAGGGGTGAAATTTCACCCGGACGAAGTCGTGGGCAGAAGCTAGTTAATTTAATAAACGTTTAGAGCTCAGGTCCAGTTAAAACCTAGTACAAAACGAGTCCTTTCCAAAGAACCGCTTCGTTCATACAGTCACAATATACATACAGCAGGGACACCGACACACAACCTGTTACCATGAATTCATTACCTACATGATTCTGACCATGAAGGTATTGCACTTTTCTATGAAACAAAAGATTTTTTCTGGATAACCGACGAAAAATTTCAACGCAGGGGGTTCAGAATCGTGTACTGAATCCATGTTAACAGGTTGTGCCTGCCATAAACCCTGTATTCATAAACCATAAATAGGTACTTACCTGCACCAAGCCCGAAGCCGTCTCCTTGCTGACAAGACCAGACCGCCCGGCCTGTGATGACGTCACTGCGTGCCACTCCGATAACTTATTCCCAGGATCTTGTAGAAATGAGAAATGGTAGTGTTATATAATTTCTGTATTGCAAAAACTCATCATGGTAATCGAATTGGTGAGCGCATCGGAGGACTATATTCCTCTGTATCCCAGATTGGAAGATACATTGAGAAACGCTAAGGTTTAGGGGTTCTCAAGTTTTCCCACAGCCTCAGGAAATCGAGATTCTATAACGTATAACTTCAATAAGACGAGCTGATACACATATGTACCACAAGCAGTACAAATCTGTACCAGCTCATCCCAGGCAGTTATTTTTAGTAAGGTTGTAACTATGTCTTTCGTGGAGAGACTGCTGACATAGCTTTTTTTTTTAATTTGAAATAGGTTTGCTCTTGACTCTAGTCTAGGTCAGAGGTGACAGAGACGATGTTGACGATGGAGTGAGCTTACCCAGAAGAAACCTGTTCACTCTCACTTTGAAGAGATTCGAATATAAAGGGTGAAATTAAATTCATGGGCATCCTTTTAAGGGGTCATTGTACTCATCATTATGAACAACTTTTACTATGGGACTAAACCCAAAATCGCGAAAAAAAACAGCTGTTCCTTGCATTTATGTTCACATAACTCGTCAAAATGTAGGGAAGAGCTTATTTTTTTTTCGCGATTTCAGGTTTGGTCCCATAGTAATAGTTGTTCATAATGATGATTACAATGACCCCTTAAAAGGATGCCCATGAATTCAATTTCACCCTGTAGATAGTTGGGACTTGGGTTCGATCCCAAGGCCGTGCTATGTTAATGTTTTAGACAGACTGCTACGGATGTGTTTGGCTAATAGGTGGATGTGATGGCCCCAAATAACACCAATGCTCGTTTATTCTCGACATGGGAAAAAGCCTTTGCCCTGCAGTAGGCCAATTTATCAATCTATTTGTAGCTAACAAAAATAAAGCTGAAAAGTGTTTATTTATTTGAACGCGCGATCTCTGTGGGTCAACCAGTTGGATATGAAAAGTTCTTTGTATCTATTGGGATTTCGGTAATATTTCAATAAGACACGTTAGATTTATATATAAACGATATTTATTATAGAGCACAAGGGGCATGACATTTTTCTACAGCAAAAAAGAAAAGGCAACAGCGCCACCCGTAACAGAAAACGGAAACTAAATGCATATAAATGTCTACGAAGACACTCTTTAGCAAAATGTTTACAAAGACATCTATTTTATAAATTTATATTTATTATTCAATAGTATCCATACTAATATTATAAATGCGAAAGTGTATCTGTCTGTCTGTTACCTCTTCACGCTTAAACAGCTGAACCGATTTAGATGAAAAGGACATAGGATAGTTTTTGTCCCGATATTCCCACGGGAAACTTATACGGCTGAAACCGTGGGGCGCTGCTAGTTCTTATATATGGTAGCCCAATCCTTGAGAAAAATTATAGGCCACGGGGTGGGTCGGGAGAACAATAAATTTCTCGCGGACAAAGTCGCGGGCAGAAGCTAGTAATATTATAAAAGTTATATCCTGGTATTATACAAGGTGTTAAAAAATGAACCCGACCAACTTTAAGAGGTGCTTTAGACCATCGAACTGAACAACTTTCACTATGGGACCATCTTTGAAATCACGAAAAAAAAAACAACCGACTTCAAAAAAAAAAAACACTACAAAGTGATAAATAACTTTAATTTCGGAAGTCGGTGTCGTTGGTTCCGCATTTTCGGTTTTTTCCCTTTCCAACAAAAAAAGAATTTTTCAAATTGGTTGGCAAGTAACGGAGTTATGCGCGAACAAATATAAAAAAAAATACAAACATTCGAATTGAGAACCTCCTCCTTTTTTAGAAGTCGGTTAACAAACATTCGAATTGAGAACCTCCTCCTTTTTTAGAAGTCGGTTAAAAAGGTCAATCAGTCAGTGGTAACAAAAGTTCAATACCTACTTGACCAAAAATTTTTTTTTTCGTGATTCCAGAGTTGGTCCCATAGTGAAATCTGTTCAGTTCGATGGTCTAAAGCACCTCTTAAACTTTGTCGGGTTAATTTTTTAACACTTTGTATACACTATGCGCCTGTTATTCTTCCCCGGCCAAGTCTGAGCCACGCAAATAGAAAAACCACGTCAATACAATAGTTTACGTAAAACTTTTGAGACATTCGACGTCACCTCTTATCCAACCTTTAAAAACGTCAAAGAATATTGTTTCATTTCACCTCACAAAGTTTGGGAGCACCGAACTGACGTAGTTTCGCGTCACGTTGCCTGGAACGAGTGTTGTTGACTCGTCACGTGCGGCCTGCGTCAATCTGGATATGTCGGGGGTCGTAGAAATGTTGCCGAGTTGCATAGTGTCATTGTATGGTACGTAGGGCAAAAGATTGATGTCTTGAGAAACATTACAGTTGAGGTAAGAGTGGTGGCCCAGTGGAAACGGCCGCGACTTACGTTGTAGGTTGTAGGTTCGAACCCAGACAGGCGCTTTACTTTGAGTAAACTATTTCATCACCACTGCTTTCAAAAACGGTGAAGGAAAACATCGTGAGAAAACCGGTACGTCCTAAGGCCCAGTGCGAGTTCATGGATGTCACATGTCTTCGATTTTTTGGTGCTATGACATGCCAGTTTCCTTACGATGTTTTGCTTCATCGTTTTGAGAGCATTGGTCATGGCATATTATACACAAAGTAAGTGCCTGCCTGGGTACTGATCACATAAGCCACTGAGCCACCATTGCTCCTTCAAATCCAAGACACCAAATATTTTAGTTCAAACGATTAAATGAAGAGGTACATGTATCAACAGTAACTACATCATCGTCATAATGGACAGGATTCGAATTTGCGACTAAATCTGAACATAAATACATACATAACCTCACACCGTTTTGGGTCGTTCTTTGGCCAAAGAATTAGCATTGCCATTCAAAGTGGTAATGCTGTCAGTCTTCTGGGTACGTTTCCGGATGACAGCGATGCGGACGAGTACTTCGACGCCTAAGTGCCCTTTATTTTTGTGTTTATTTGTATAGTAAGATAGTCATTTATTTTAGTATCTAGTGTAAATAACACTAATCACACTAATATTATAAAGGTGAAACTTTGTGAGTGTGTTTGTGTCTGTGTGTGTTTATAAGTTTGTTACTTCTTCACGCTCAAACGGCTAGACCAATTTTGATAAAATTTGGTATGGAGGTAGCTGACACCCTGGATTAACATATGGGCTATTTGTCATCCCGATATTCCCACGAGATCGACACTTATGCGGGTGAAACCGCGGGGCGCAGCTGGTAATAAATAAATATGACACATACTGTTCGAAAAAAATTTAACTCTTTATACAATTTACTTAATCTTACCAGATTATGTAAATATTTCACCTTACGCTACTTCCCATGAAGGTAGGCAGAAACTATAGAATGCTACATGCTACGATCCTTATACAGGGTGTCCCTGGAAGTATGGATCAAATCGAATAGGGACGTGGGTAAGGTCATTTCCAAATGTTTTAGCAAAAAAAAAAAACTAAAAAAATAGAGATGAAAAATCGGATTCGTGAAAACTATCAGGGCTATCAATTTTTTTTTTTTAGATAGCCCTGATAGTATTTTTTTTTATTATTTTCTTTGAGCACTAAGCGAAGTGATTGAAAATAAAAATCGGTCATAACTTTTGAACCGTAAAAAAATTCACTGACATTCTCAGGGTTAAAAAGTTTGGAAATGACCTTGCCCACGCCCCTATTCGATTTGATCCATACTTACAGGGACACCCTGTATAAAGTTGAACATGTTGACAGTTGTTGTCCTAAGGCATTAAGTCCGCCTTTGTACCTTAATGTGCGAAAAGTTTTAATAAATAAATAACATGCTGCAATTGAAATATAACTATTAAAACAATATCTTGATACTATTTTTGTTTCATGCAAAAAAAATAGGTGCACGTTAGCCTAGAAAAAAAACTATTTTCTTTCCGTTTTCCTTATGAAACCCTAACCCAAGAATGCGGAACTCACTGTCCAGTGTTTAGCTAGACAGTCATATATCATGCCGAATGCCACAAGCTGACAGATTTATTGTATGTTTTGGCGTTTCTTATATAGTTATTTACTAGACTGAAGTGGGATTGGGCAGGCCATGTATACAGGATGCATTGGGACCGGTGGGCCAGAGTCGTCACGCAGTTGGTGCCAGAAGACGGGCGTCGTCGCCGAGAAAACGCTGGCGTGACGACCTAAATACGCTTACGTGAGATTGGTCGGAGAAGGCAACGCACAGAGAACTATGGTTAGCTGTGGGATAGACTTTTGCTCAACAGTGGGTTAATATAGGCTGAATAAAAAAATAAAAAAAACAGCGAATAGAAAAATCTACGTTTGTTTTTTTGTTTGTTTGTTTGAACGCGCTAATCTCTATAACCACCGGTCGGATTTTAAAAATTATTTCTGCATTTGATAGCCCATTTCTTGAGGAAGGCTTAGGGGTAAAAAGAAAAAAGGAAGAAAGAACGATAAGTGAAAACGAGGTAATACAGCCGGCAGGCGATGCGATGCGACGGGGAAGGTCGGGGGAACAATATATTTCACGCAGACGAAGTCGCGGGCAGAAGCTAGTAAAATATAAAACAGAGCTATATGAAAAAGCAAGGAAAAAGAAACATTAGACGCGCAAAAAGTCGTAGCTAAAAATTTAAAACGACCAATAAACGGCAATAGGCTCTTCCTCCATCTACAAAACGGAATTGAAAATACCAGCGCACATAATATACATAACTGCCTACCCCCTTGGGTTCACTAAAGTCGTGACGTGTATAAAAATTGCAATCGAAAATACAAACTCTCCGAACAGAGTAAACCGCTACGTGTCTACGGCGTAGCTTCTCGTAGCCGCGTAGTACGCTACGCAGCGCGCCGTCCAAAATTCATGACTATCCGTTTGAAGTGTTAACTTCGCTACGTGAAAAGGAATATGTTTTCAGTTTAAAATGTTTCGGCCACTTGCTATTTAAATAGCTTGAGAGAAAATGTGCATACTTGTTGTACAAGTGATTGCTACTAGGTTCATCATAGGAACTTTATGTACGCTATTAGAGCGAGACAAAACACGAAACACTGAATATTCTTGTGTAACAAATACTTTGAGTGGGTATTTATCTATTTAAGAATGCACGGTGAGGCCTGCGCACGGTGACGCCTGCGGATAAATTAAATTTTATGTTATTTAATCATATTATTGGTTGTTTATGTAGTTGGTTTAAGTACTGCTTGTTTTATTTTATTTCTTTCATTCATCATTTCATCATCATTTCAACATTTCAATCATTTAATCTGATTTGGTTTCCGTACGTCCTTTTCGTTAAAAATGACATTTGGACGCGGGCAGGGTGCCATATTCTTTGTTCTAATCATATCTATTTTTATGTTCACAAAAATTATATGGCTAGTTTCGCAATGCGCCAGAAGATACATTCTTCTACCAGATAAATTAATAAAGGTATTTCATATAATTTTCTCCTAGATCAGTAGAAACTGACCTGCCTTAGAATCAGTCATAGCTCAACTAAATAAAATATTTACATTAAAAAAATATTCTTACTTGCATAAAAAAGTCTCCACATGCAATTCATTACTCAAAACCCAACTTTTTCTCGGTACTGTCAGGTAAAAAATCTGTGAAAGCCTCTCGGGAGATCCTAATTCTTATTTGAGAGGTGGCCTGCGTTTGTCAGGTGTAGGATTTAACGTGTCCCCCAGTATAACACGACGACTTTGAATGGGACCCTAAGAAGGATAAAAGGTTGAATGGTCAAGAATTTTCTACATAATAACGTAGCATCATGCCTGAAGTTCTCGAAACAGCAAGCAGTAACGTGACAAATTGGTTTTTTGACAACTACATAATGGGAAGCGAGCCTCAGGTCATTCAGAAACTTAGGGCTTTTACTGAAAATCACCTATAGCCCTATCAGAGCTTGCCCTATTTGGGTATCGAACCGAGATCTCCGTGCTCTGCAATCGGAACTGCGAACACTACACAAAAAAAAGCTGTGAAATTGAATCTATAAATAGAATAAAATAAAGTTGATTTTCGTGTCAGTCTGTGTGACCGCGTTGTTCTTCTAAACTTAGCAATGGATTTTGAAGCGGTTTTCACTAAAATATTGAGAACTTATTCCGAAAGGTTTATCTGTATATACATTCATATTAAACTTTAAAAAAGTAATAAAATCTCGAGGTATTTTCTAGCTATAAAACCCGTACGAAGCGGGGGCGCGTCTTTAGTAACTGTAATACAAATAGTTAACTTACTCACTAAATGTACGTTGGCTGACTAATAAAATCTATTGAAGCGGAATCGTGCTGGTAAATATTTAAATAAAAATACATATCTCAAACTACTAACTACTAACTATTCTCTTATTCGAAAAGAAAATGAAGGACTGGCGTCCTGTTTAGATCTGTATACTTACAGTTAGGTCAATTCGTCCTGATCATTTGTATCTCACGCCCGAGGCGACGGTCTCCGTTCACCTTATGTATATGTATTTATATGTATATCGCTATATTATTATATAGATAAAGCTGAACAGTTTGTTTACGAATACAAGCCATTTTTAGGGCTCAAGTAAGTAGTACCAAGATCCTTTGTTTGTCTTGTTTACGAATAAAAGCTATTTCTAGGGCTCATTCAAATAAGTAGTACCCAGATCCTTTGTTTGTCTTGCAAAGGGTCTAGAATCTAGATTTTAAAGTCCTTAATGATCTACTCGTGGTTCTATAGTCTTACAAATCTAATTATCAACTTAAATGGATGTCTGTATTTCTTAATTAAACTTTTAGTTTGAAAGGGAATAATTGTTTCATTTATAAATTGTTTGTACTTTTGAAATAATTGTGTAACGTACATTCGTAAACAAATTATTATTGGAGTGATGAAGTGAATAAACCCACAATTTAAACGTAATTTTATTCAATCTTAAAGGCCAATTCCCGTAATTAATAAAAATGTTCAACATCTAGTCGCAATCTCATCTCAGCGATAATCAATGTCAAAAATGTAGATTAGAGGAATTTTTTGACAGATTGAGATTACTGCAGTTGGATATCATAACAACAGACGGGTAATTTTCGTAATTTTAAGAACATTCATAGTCTGATCTCAGTCTCAATCTGTCAAAAATACCTCTGATTTCCCTACATTTTGAAATTTTTTTGACGCCAAGATGAGACTGCGACTAGATTTTGACGTTTTAAATTACGAGAAATTAGCCTTCTGTTTTGTTACCCAACTGCGATGGAGCTCAAAAGTAGTTCTTGAAGTTGAGTTGCAAGAAGCGATAAAAAGAGTTAAGGTTTTTTAATGCGTCTGCATCAAAATACACATGGACTTACTAGCGGCCCACAACAATCAGACAAATGGTGGTGGAATGCGGCTCACCCGGTCATCTGTCTGGTCTGAATACCGTCCTAATGTGTTTAATATTTCCGCAACTATGCGGAAATCGGACATCGTGAGGAAACCAGCATGTCCTAGAGCCAAAAATTTGAAAATATGTGACATCTACAAACCCGCACTAGGCCCACGTGGTGGATTACGGCCCACTCCCTCTCACAGGGAGGAGGCCTGGAGCATTATAGGCTGATTATGTAAAAGACTTAAAAAAATAGGGTGTTATATAATAACGAGGTTAACTGTACCTACCTATTCACAAAATAACGTTAAAACTAGAAAATAAAACTACTTTAAATAATCAATCGCCACTGTAAATATACCGCACCCCTGGATATTCCCATGTAGGGTAATCCCACTATGACAAGTAATGAGTGGTCATCTATCAATATCGTTCTGCACGCGATTAGAATCGCTAACAGTACTACATAAGGGCGATAACCACGTGCACAGTACGACAGATGTTGTGCGGGAGGGTTCTATGGTATAATAATGGTTGCTATGGGGTGCAGTTTTGTTGGATTTAAAATTAATGACCATGAATGTTTCGTGTAACGTTCTGCCATCGAAAACCGATCCATGATTTGACCGCGGCATGCGCTGCTTAACGTCACAGTAAAGGTACCCTATTAACATCATCATGCATTGGATTTAATTATTCATTTAAAACAGGCTAGGATTTTAGTGATTACTGCGGTATATATATATTTTAGAAAAAGTTTTTTTTTGTTAGCCGAATGGGACAGCCATTATCAGGCAAAGACCTCCCCCAAATCTTTTAAGGAACTCTTTTCCCGAGCCACCACGAAAATGTATCACCTAATAAAAATAATAAATAACCCCCAAAGACCCATCACTACACAGAGTAGAACGTTGAGGCAGAAAAATAAAACAATAGACAAACGCTTTTTTTAACGCTTGTTCAGAAGACAATAATGCTGATCATCTAGGCTAGATATTTCCTTACGTGCCCATGCACACTACGACTGGTTCCAACATCTTGTAGGAAGGTCCAGTTAACTTATCTGGTAGAGAACTCGAACGCATTAAAGAAGACCTATAGTCACCTTTTACATAACCCAAGAGAAACACCGAGTGGACTTTCTGTTTTAACAAATATTTCAACAATAACAACGTTCATTTAATATTGTTACACAGAACCACTATAAGCCCCTACTAACACACACTACGATAAAATAGCGTGGGGTTACCGATCGATAGTTTGGCCCGCGGGAACCCCACTCTAATCAATGTTATGGTACAATTCACATGATCTGCACACCTTTAGGGGACTTTGTGGGGTGTATCAAGGTTAACATTGATGTAAACTGAGTGAAAGTAACGCACTACTTAATGAACTAAAAGTTTTTCCCCGATTTTCGTTTGTGTCGCTCTGATACAGGGTAGCGTCGCTCTGATATAGCGCCGTCACCTGCATCCATTATGGGGGTGATTGTCCCCGTCATTCTAAACAGCTTTTTGCTATAAAACACATACCTAATTCGTAGAAAAAAAAACAATTCATACAAAACAGTAGACAGACTATTTCGATACATATGTATGTTTTTTTTTTCAATTCAGGTATGTTTTTTATAGCAAAAGTGGTTTAGAATGACGTGTAGAATCACCCCCTTGACGGATGCAGGTGACTAATCAAATGGCCAGCGCTGACTGACGTAGCGACACGGCACGGCGCGGTAAAGGATTTTATTTTTGATCAAGTTATTTTTATCCTTATTTCAATGAGTTTAGAATTCATATTACTTTATTTCGATATAATCATACCGCGGCACGTCGTGGCATGCCGCGAGACGCCGCGGGGCATGTCGTGTAATGCTTTTCATTCCACGGATTGCTGCGGCGTGCCACCACGTCCCGCGAGCCACATAGGTCACTGGATTATGACAGCTGAACTAATTGAAATAAGGTTTTGGCAGGCTGGACTTTCTGCGAGATGCCACGACGTGACGCGGCATGCTCCGGCACATGCCGCGTTATACCAAAGCATCCTTCGGGCTGCCGAAGCACGCCCTGTCAACGCCGCGCCGGCCTTAAATCACCGATAAGCGTAAGCGTCGATAAGTGGTTTCTCCATTTCACAATAACACCACGCTAATATTCCATGACCTACGAACTTCTTATCATATCAATCAATCAACCCGGCCTATCGCTATCAACTACTGGACATAGGCCTCATAGAGTAAGTAATGTTCATTATAATATGTAAGAAGAGACGGGAGTCCCATAGAAAAATATGAAACACGTCGCTTGTATGAAACTTGTACTAAAACTGAATACCAACATAGCAAAAATGACACAGACTATGCACAGACTCCAGATGTTAAAGCGAGACAGCGATAGCCGCCATTATGTTTAGTACACGTTTCATAGTTTTTTTTTATTAGACTGTTGCGTCAGACTGATAGGCCTCTCCCAAGCTGCACCACAATACCCTGTCCTCCGCCTTCAGCATCTCAAACACCTTTTTGAGGTCGTCGGTCCATCTAGCGACCCACACTACGCTTCCCGATACGTGGTTTTCACTCCAGGGCTAGTTTACTCCACCAGCCATCGGCTCTTCGACAAAGATGGCCAGCCCATATCAACTTGCTTACTCTGCCAGCTATGTAGGTAACTCCGCTTCTTTTCCGGATAACTTGATTTTATTCTTCAAAGAAACTCCAGCCCGCACCATAGCGCGCTGAGCGACCTACCTCAAACTTCTTATGATAAATCTTAAACCCATATTTCACCAGTCGTGCTATAGGTAACCTGTCGACTATATTGCTATCAGCATATAATGGTCCCGCTGCTGGGACACAGAACTCCTCTCAGTGAGGGAGAGTGGGCCATAAATAACCATAAGTTGGTAGATGTCACATTGCCATTAATCGAGCAGAAATCCAGACTTCAGAGGATTTCGTAATAGAAAATCCCAATTACCTACACTTTTCCCACTCCCGAGGACCAAACCCTGGACCCCACGATAAATACTCGCTGGACATTTTTAATTTACATAAGTACTTATCCTAGTAACAAATTCCATACCTTTCATTAAATCAGAAATCATTTTTCTGTGGGGGTGAAAAGCCCCCCAGTTTATTTGAAAAATCTGATTCCTTTGTTCTATAAACTTAAAAGTTGGCCCGAATACTTATTTATCTAAATTAATTATAAAGATCATACCAACGAGCGACGAAGTCGCGGGCAGAAGCTAGATATCCAATAAGTTTAAAAGAAAAGTTGCCAGGATTAAAATGAAAGCCTTATTAAAGAGACATCTGCAGTAGAATTAATTCTCTGTTATATCAACAAAACTGAGCACAAAACTTTTATGGATTATCATTTACGCTGTTGTTGCGTTTCTAATGGATATTATTGCCTACTTATTAGATTTTCATATTGAGACGTTAATAAGCAGCGGATGTAAAAAAAATATTAAAAATTATCATTTTTGTATTTGATAATATACTAGCTTCCGCCCGCGGCTTCGCCCGCGTATTATGTCGATAAAAAGTAGCCTATGTCCTTCCCCAGGGTTCAAAGTATCACCTTACCAAATTTCATCAAAATCCATCCAGTCGTTTTGAAGATTAGCCGGAACAAATACACAGACAAACAGACAAACATTTTTTTTAATGTATACCGTATAATATGCATTTAGTAAAAGGGTGTTATTTTGACATTACAAACAGACATTTCAATTTGATTTATTTGTTAGTATGTTTAAAAAATCTTGGCAGTGAAAGCCTGACTATGACGTAGGAATCGAATCTAAACACATGCAATTAGTTCCAAAAAAGCTCAAAGCTCACCTCTGGATAATTTATTTGTCTAGTTAGATACTTTATTATTTTTCCATTAAAAAAAAAAGAATGAGTCACTGTTTGTCTCTGCATCACCCAAAGGTTGACTGGTAGAAAATGCCTATGGCATTAAATCCGCGTCTGTACATTTATGTGCTTAAAGTATCAAATAAATAAATGAGGTAGCAAAACGCATACTAACTTGATTCTTAAATTATTACCCCTTTCTTTCCCGAATTAGCTTCAAGATTATTTTCAAACAAAACTCCACACAAAAGAATCCCTAACTTTGCTTACAAAATAACTTTTTTAAGAATCTATTTACGTTAGCCGATGTTATGTATAAAAAAACTTTTTTACAAAAAAACAACCGACTTCAAAAAAAAACACTTTTAACTTTACAATACGCAACAACCGTGTGTCGAGCTTCCGAAAAGCGACTGAATCGCCGCGATTGGCGTTTTTAAGTATGCGGTGTGGAATGTTTGGTCGCTGCATTCAGAATCTATAAAGCGGCTAAATCGCCTATCGCAGTTGCTAAAAGCAGCGTGTGTGCTTTGGCCCTAACATACGCGAATCTTATTGAAAGCGCGGCGTGTCGCGGCGCCCTAGGCCCGCGCGTCTGCGTCGTTCTGCTCCTGTCTGCGCCAGTGCGCTGAAGCCGTCAAGCTCGTATGTCACCAAGTGACGTGACAGTCTAATTAATTTATTGTGGTTTTTTATATTTGTTTTTTTGCAATGTAAATAGTAATTTAAGTGTTTTCGTGTAGTGTGTTTTTAAATATTTTACTTTTAGGTAAGTGTAGATACTTATGTTAAATGCCGGCTGTAGCGATGCCGGAATTAGTGCCAGTCAACCTGCCACATCGCTCGATGTCCAGGTGAGATGTCCCCATTGCTCCCAGCCACGCTTCTTTAAAGGCGAACGGGGGCTACGGATACACTATGGCAAGGTTCACAAACCTCATAGTGTACCTTTGTGCCCCCCACCCACATCCCCAACAACAACATCTCCGGATCAAAGTTTGTGGAAAACGTTGGCAAAATTCAAAAATTCAACCCCAGTATTAAAGAGAGTTCCCCGGGGCGCGAGGCGGTCTGTTGCATTGAGTTTGGCACGATGTCTCCGTCTTGCGACCCAGGAGAACTCAGAAAGTGCCTGGGAACAATTACTCACCTTCCCTTATAGGATTTTGCATGTCCAAAAAATTTGGCAACTAAAAAAACATTGACAACCCAAATTAAAGACAACTGCAATAATTCGACTCTTATTTTGGATTCAAAATTACCTGTTTTCAATAACCTTTCAGGAAGAGGGTTATGTTCACATGTAGAATCCAAATTAAGCGAAGGTGATATCAGGGGAGCGGCCAGGTTACTTTTCAGTAGCGATGTGGTGGCGCCCTACTCTCCAGAAACCCTTTCAGCCTTGGAGAGTAAACATCCAGCGCCTGCGGATGGTCTCACCTTTCCCAACCCCCCCCTCCCTCTCGACCCGGATTCAACGCCTTTTAATGTTACTGCCCCCCAGCTAATTGCAGCCGTGAGCTCCTTCCGAAGTGGTTCCGCCGGCGGCCTCGACGGCCTGACTCCTCAGCATTTAAAAGATTTATTGAGTTCAGGCGCCGGGGAAGCTGGCGAGTCGCTTTTGAAGGAGCTTGCGGCTCTAATTAATCTGATGCTCAACGGCGGTGTGAATGATGCCGTCGTCGATGTCTTGTACGGGGCCAATTTATGCGCCCTGCGCAAGAGGGACGGCGGCATTCGTCCCATTGCCGTTGGGTGCACTTACAGGCGTACGGCAGCCAAAATATGCTGCAAACTGTATGGCGACATTTTGTCGAATAAATTCCAGCCCCTACAGCTTGGCTTTGGTTCCAAAGGGGGCTGCGAGGCTGCCGTACACGCCCTATCTAGTTTTTTAAATGCCAATAAAGGTGAGGTCATCCTCAAGGTTGACGTTAAAAACGCCTTCAACTCTGTCAACAGGGACACCTTGTTGGCTGAAGTAAAAAAAGAGTTACCAGAAATTTACGGCTTTATGTGGCAGTGCTACAGGCACCCTTCAAAATTATTGTATAAAGACAACGTTTTGGAATCTGCTGTCGGGTGCCAACAAGGTGATCCTCTCGGGCCAGTCATTTTTAGTTTGGCTATCCATCCCATAATACAACAACTAAATTCAAAATTCAATGTGTGGTATTTAGATGATGGAACACTAGGAGGTGACGTAGACACCGTTCTACAAGATCTTCAATTCCTAAAGCAGCAGTTCCAATCTATCGGCCTTGACCTCAACTACTCAAAATGTGAAATTTTCATTTGTGACAATACTGACAGACAATCGACTATACAGAAATTTAACACAATAGCCCCAGACATCAAAGTTTTGGAAAAAAGTTCATTGCACCTCCTAGGTTCCCCAATTTTAGAAGACAGTTTTTCTCCATTCGTCGACGAAAAAATTAATCATTTTAACGATATTTCGGATAGACTATCTAAAATTAATATACATTCGGCTTTCACCCTTATCAGATATTGTTGTTTCGGTCCAAATTTCATGTATTTTCTCCGCTCTTCCTCTTTATGGAAGCAGCCACACCTTTTAGACAAAATCGATCATATTATTCGCAGCACTCTTTCATCCATTTTGAATGTAGCTTTGGACGACCGCGCGTGGCAACAAGCCACACTACCCATTCGTTTTGGTGGGCTCGGCGTCCGAAAAATTTCTAGTGTAAGCCTACCGGCGTTCCTATCCTCGGTCCACAGCACAGAAAAGTTAACCAAAAGAATTCTGATTCCTGCTCAGGTTGACTCTGAAGTGCCGTGCTTGACCGATGCGGTGAACGCCTGGAAAGTGGCTTGCCCGGACACGGTTCAGCCCGAGAACCCGTCTTCCCAGAGACAGTGGGACGAGCCGCTCTGCAGGTTGGTACGGAATAAACTTATTAATACGTCCACCAATACTGCTGAGCGTGCCCGCCTGCTGGCTGTGGGTGAATGGGAGTCGGGCCTCTGGCTTCAGGCGCTACCGTCACCCAACATAGGCACTATGCTGGGTGACACCACATTCCGGCTCGTTACATGTTTGCGTCTGGGCGCTCCTTGCGGAGCTCCACATCGCTGTCAATGCGGTGAAGCAGTCGACTGCCTCGGACACCATGGCCTATCCTGCAGCAAGAGCGCTGGTCGGATGGCACGGCACGCCAGCATTAACGACATCATCCGTCGGGCTCTTGTCACCGCCGGAGTGCCAGCTGTTTTAGAACCCAATGGCTTGGCACGTGACGATGGGAAGAGGCCAGATGGAATGACCATAATGCCTTGGAAGTTGGGTAGGCCTTTGGTGTGGGATGCAACCTGTGTCGACACCCTCGCGCCATCCCATCTTCCTAGCACGGCGGGCGGTGCTGGGGCGGCTGCTGCAGGAGCAGAAAACCTCAAACGGCGCAAATATAACAACCTTATTGGGAGCTATATGTTTGAGCCGTTTGGGGTTGAAACTCTAGGGCCTTGGGGTCCGAGTGCTCATCGCATATTTCGCGATATCGCCAAGCGTTTGGTTGACTCTTCGCGTGACCAGAGGGCTGGCCTATTTTTAGCCCAAAGAATAAGCATTGCCATCCAACGTGGCAATGCTGCCAGCCTTTTGGGCACTTATCCCATTGACAGCGATGCGGACGAATTTTTCGATGCCCAATGAACTCCTGTCTTTTTTTTTTTTTTTTTTTATTATTATTATCATTTGTATATAGTATATTTTGTAGTTTGTGTGTACTACAAAGTGAAAAATAACTTTAATTTCGGAAGTCGGTGTCTTTGGTTCCGCATTTTCGTTTTTTGACAACTTTTTATGTGCAGACGCCAGCACATCAAGCTACTGCAATCTGTCAAATTTCTTTTTTAATAGATTTTCAGCTTTATCGCTAAAGCATAAGGTTCAAAGTTGATTGAGAAAATTTGAGTTTCGGGTAGTTTGATGTGCTGGCGTCTGTACCTATAACTCGAGTCGTAAGTAGATTGTTTTTATACGACCTGTCTGCGACCAGGAATGTGAATCGTGCCGATGGTGCTCCAGCGGCATCCAGAGGACATTTGAGCAGGGGTTCGATTTTCAGTACCCCTACCCATACTACCATTGCTGTATGGTTCACGTACTAAGAAATCGAAGTTTGTAATATGTTTTTGTGAACTCTTTTTGATTTTATGTTTTTAGTTTTGTGCCTACTATGATCATTTGTTGGACGAAATAAACAAAAAGCTAAAGAGTTTGTTTGTTTAAACTCGCTAATCTTTGGAACTACGTGTAAACATCACGCTATGCCTGTAGGAGCCGAGCAAAAAGAAAAAAAGTCAAAAACGCTAAGCGAAAACGAACCAATAACGCAGGCAGGTGATGCGATGCGAGGGGGTGCTTCGGAGGAACAAGAAATTCCACGCAAACGAAGTCGCAGGCAGAAGCTAGTTATCTTATATAATATGAATTGTGGTAGGTAACTTGAAAGCTCTGATGGAAAGTGACAGGCCTCTATTACAGTCTATTACGCATTAGGTACAGTCAACAAAAGAGATAAGTATGCAGGATCGTCGGATATAGTTGAAGTTTAGTAAGAAACCGATGGATGTTCTCGAATAAAATTAAATTTTATTAATAGAAAACAAACAGCTCATTTATCAAATTAAATTTCAGTCGATCACATTCACCGGTTTCTTACTAAACTTCAACTATATCCGACGACCCTGCATACTTATCTCTTTTGTTGACTGTACTTATGTAAGGTTGTATTGTGTAATTGGTTTTTCACTTCTCATGCTCTAAAAGTTCGTCTTTATGTTGTGCTTAGGCGACATAAAATCGCTTTTTATGTTCTAGTGCATAAAGTAAATTTTTTTTCTAAGACTAAGGTGATCAGGCCCAACAGTCACACGCACAATAAAACTTCGCAGATTAAAGTCGTGATTTATTTCATTTTCTTTCATTTATACCACTTTCGTGTTTTCTATAACGATAGAATGATAAAATTTAATAAAATCAGGTAAAATAGTTGTCATTTATTATTTAAAAACGCAAAGAAACGATTTATGACTTGGCAGTATGAAGTACCCAAGTCGAATGACAAATGTTGAAATAAAAAAAAAAACTTTTAAAAAGTTTCGTGGCGGTATTATCTGTGGTGGCGGGAATTAGCTATGCTTTGCAACATTTTTGATTAATTATGTACTGTATACTTTATGCCTGTTTAATTTTCTCGCAATCGAAGTGAAAAGCAGAGTGTATAACTCAGGCATAAACGAGCCATTTTACCCCTCGACTGAACTATCCACCCTCGCCTGCGGCTCGCGTGGATATAAACGTCTCGGGGTAAAATAGCTTCTTTTATGCCTTTGTTGTACAATCTACTATACTTTCTTGAAACAAAACATTACATAACGCCTGTAATCTCTGAAGAAGTTAGTGTAGAGAGGGGCAATTCTCTTAATTTTAAGAACGTTCACAGTCTGATTTCAGTCTCAATCTGTAAAATACCTTTAATTTCCTTACATTTTGACAAGCTTTTGACATTTGTTTGTCACCGAGATGAGACTGCGACTAGATTTTGAATGTTTTAAATTACGAGAATTGGCCTTCTGGTTTGTAATATAAATTTTTGCCAGTTATTTTGTAAACCTCATGTAAATGGTAAGAAGATTATAAAAATAAAAGACGGGTTGCACTCCGGGAGTGCCGGCAGAAGTGAAAACTGGAATATTAACGTTGAAATAAATCAATTATTAATTGAATTAATATAAGTAATTTTTTTTCACTATTTCTGCGTCACTTTTTTCATTAATACATGCACTTTGTTCAATTTCCATATTTTAAGCACTTTTTATACACGAATTTTACGAATACACAGCAGTGTGGCTACTACACAGACGGTCGAGCCATCAGCTGTCCATCCATCCATCCATCCACATCCACATCCACCCATCCACCCATCCACCCATCCACCCATCCACCCATCCACCCATCCACCCATCCACCCATCCATCCATCCATCCATCCATCCATCCACCCATCCATCCACTTCGGTTGGCGCCGCCGTAGAAAGAGAGGGGGATACTTAGTAGTTAGGAGTAGTAGTTCTCCCCTGTGTCACAGTATAAATATGAATTCGTATCTTTCTACTGTGCCTGTGTAGTCTCTCCTGACGGTCACGTGTCCTGACGCGATGCCCTGACGCGAGTTTAACATTTTTTTCCCATTACAAAAAAGTGTGCAACGCCGCTAAAGAAGTTTTCACTTCAAAAAAATATATTATAACACAGGGTTAGTTTTCAAAGACCAGCCAAATTCAAGGGTGTGGTACAGACCATCAAAATGAACAACTTTCTCCATGGGACCAATATCGTAATCGCGAAAAATTTATCAACTGTTCCATAGAAAACTTCAATACCTACTCGACCTAAACGTATGGGACGGCTGATTTTTTTTTCGCGGTTACGATGTTGGTCCCATGGAGAATGTTTTTCAGTTTTATGGTCTGTACTACATCCTTAAATTTTGCTGGTCTTTGAAAACTAACCCTGTATACAGGGTGGCAAGGACATCGACGCGCAACTTAATTGTTATCATTGGTTCAGTATATTTATTTGAACATTCTTCTTTCATCCAAGATTTTGAACCCCCTAGGGGCGTTGAACTTTTTCAAATGTTATTAAAAAAAATTAGCTGTTCCTTACATTTCTACCGCGTAGGTATGTATTGCACTTTTCTATGAAACAGCTGATAATTTTTTTTTTTTTTTATAATAACCGGCGAAAATTTTCTACGCTAGGGGATGGGCTGAATTCCTGGTTACAGCTTGCGCATGTCATGTAACTGCCACCCTGTATGTTAATTTATTCTGACCAGTCAACAGAATATGGTTTCGTTTCGTACGTCACACTATCGTAAAATACATAAGTGTTACTAAGATTAAAATTGATTAAACCTTCTACAATTTCTGCAACTAATTTCTAAGCTCACTATGATAGTAAAACTTGGATCTCCTGGGAAATCAGAGCAAGCGCGTGAGTCCGGATAATAAGTCTTATAAGGGATAGCACAAGACTTTTAGCACACATCTGTAAAAACGAAACTGAATAATATAATTTTTACATATTTCTTCTGTAAAATAAAACTACATCCGGATGTAGATAGCGGGATGATCTGGACTCCAAAATCCTAAAGATTGGTCCTTGACAAATCTGGACAGAGAGAGGTGGAAAAGAAGTAGGGAGGCCTTTGCCCAGCTGTGGGACATCAAAGGCTAATAAAAAAAGACTACACCCAGCTGATGAACCTCCAATTAGCGTCTTGGAAAGTTTTTTTGTGTAATGCACAGTTTTTCGTATATGTATAGTCAACAAAAGAGATAAGTATGCAGGATCGTCGGATATAGTCGATGTTTAGTAAGAAACCGATGGATGTTGTCGACTGAAATTTAATATGATAAATGAGCTGTTTGTTTTCTATTAATAAAATAAAATTTTATTCGAGAACATCCATCTGTTTCTTACTAAACTTTAACTATATCCGACGATCCTGCATACGTATCTCTTTTGTTGACTGTACTTATAAACAGACACTTGGGTGTGTGAGATGTATCGAGGTTTTTATGTTTTAAAGACAGGATATTGACACGATATTAGAATATAGTTGTCTTATTTGCACCTATCTAAATGCAATTTCATAAGCATCTCGAAAATATGAAATATTGACAATTAAACAAAGAAAAAAAAATCTTTCGCATAAAACTAAAATGCGATCAAAATCTTTCTATTACCTACCCTCTGCTCCTATCACTTTTCCCTTCTCGATTTATTATTTCAAAATACAATTTTCTATCTATTTTTTCCTATGATAAATAAAATAAGCTATTATTATCTAGCTATGTTTCTTATTCTTAGATGTTGGTGCAGACGCCAGCACATCAAGCTACCCGAAACTGTCAAATTTTCCCAATCAACTTTGAACCTAATGCTTTAGCGATAAAGTTGAAAATCTATTAAAGAAAGACAGATTGTAGTAGCTTGATGTGCTGGCGTCTGTGCCTGCGATTTGTTTCTGTTTGTTGTTACCCTAACTTAGCATGCTTCTTAATTAGACGAAAAGAAAGAAAATTCTCATGTAAATGATCATGTACATAAACATTCATTATACCTACATTGACTATGCTTGCCATATAAAAAGCGTCGTATCATAGTACCGATATCTATCGCATATTTCTGCTAACACTAAAGATCTAAAAAACAAACTAATAAGTACAAACAGCCTGATTCATACAAAATGGCGGCTCTGAAGTGCGCTACTCGCTGCGCAGTACCTCACCCCTCCCCCCGCTGACACGTGAATTTGTTACTGCGCAGCGACTCGCCTCATGTTCCGAGCCACCATAAAGTTTGAATCAGGCTGTAGGTCCCTATAAAGCAAAAATCGAATTTTAACATCAAAGAAAAATCATAAAATCGACGTGGCTTAGAATGCAAAAAGACTAATTAAAATCTGCGCAGTGGGGTCGCTGGTTATTAAAAGTTGCACTTGTCATTACGAATGGATGGCAATGCAATTAATTAGCCATCGAGGGGATTACGGCGCGGAGAACAGATAAATATCTTCAGAGGAGAACTTTGGGATGCTGCGATGAAATTTTCGATGAGCTGTTCAACATGTAAGTTCAATGAAACACTAGTGGGCGAATATTTTGCAATACCTACAGAATTTTGATACATTGCTTGATTGGTTGTGAATCGCTCCGGTTCGGTAAAATCTGATTGAAAAGTTCTTAACAGTGCATTAATTGAGATTGAGTGATAGCATTAATGTATATTTATTATTATTTTTAGGAGTCAATAAATGTAGACCTTGAATTAATGTAAACAACAGTAGAAGCTTCTTTTGTTTTTTACTTATTATACTGTCACGTTGGACCAGGCGAATAGTTACCAATCCCAACAGTCCTTTAAGCCTGTTAACAGGTTGAAACCATGAGAGGGCGCTTCCATCGTTCAGTTATCTGATTAATTGTTTAAATATTGATAAGACGATGTGTTACCGAAATAACTAAGTATCAAGAATCGAGCATGACTCAGAAATAATACTTTATAACGCGGAACTATTTCGAACCGCTCTCGCCACAATCCGCGCGCTTCTGGCGGAAACGCCTCTCGTTCCCGCTTAGCCAATGAGAGCGAGTCGAAGCTTCTAGAACAGCGTTTCCAATTTGGTGGGTCGGGACCCAGTACAAGCCCGTCAAAATAAAATACCGAGTTGTAGCATTCCCCTCTTGTTATAAAATAATATGTACTATCGATCGACGCATCGTAAACGCGCGTTAGATTAATCTTCAAGAATATTTTCTAATAGACAGCAACAGAGCATGGATACGAAACCCATTTACATTCAACTTAGACTCTGAAACTAATTCGCCAAATTCAGATGTCGACTCGTTAATTGTACTGTCATTTGATAGATTCGAAAAAAGACCACTGATAGTTTTTTAGTTATTTTGTCATCAAGAATACCTAGTGCAGCATTAGTAGTTACTGCATGATGATTATTTTCGCCATTCGTCCTTCTTCAACATTATAATCAACCTCATTTTGTACTGGCCCTATCAAAAACCTTTATTTTCATAATAATTTTGAAATAATTTCTTTTACGTGTCATGAGGTTTTTTTCCTGGTGACATACTTCACTTGTCTACATACTCTCTGATACGACGTCCGGAATTTTTTGAGAACCAACACCCAAATTTAATATTGAAATCAACAAATCTTAATTGGTTCGTGCATGTCTATTATTTGATTCGGGGTATGTATTTTTTTTTTTATCTTTTTGGCCTTTCATAGCCTTTCGTCATATTTCAATATAATAATCCCATCCGTTCTGTGCTAAAGGTTTCCCCACTTCTTCGACGGAAGACTACATATATTCCTATTGACTGGATTGAATCCTTTTGACTGGTATGTATAATTGTACGTTTTTTGGGGTTTTATGAGATCTGCTTGCAACTCGGGATTCTTATGGTGATAATTTTTGCCCCAGATAGAAGTCCGAATTTTCTGCAAGCCGATTTATTCGGCTCCATCCACCCACCTACATACTAACTTTTATCTGCGGCTCCGCGCTGCGCTGCGGACATCCTCTTCATATCTCAGAGGTCAGCAAGTGAGGTATTGGAGCAACTGGCAGAGCTTCTACGTCACCGCGAAGGTTTTGGATAAGATATGGGAGATTTTTAAGTTTTTTTTATTTTCCGTAGTAGATTTGGCCTTTTTTTATTCTTAAAATCTGTTAATTTTAAATATTTTAATACCGCGTTATTTCAATCTTTAGTTAAAAGTTAAAGTTACGTCTTCGTTTTACGGATCTGGTTGCAACCGACTCATAATTCGTTACGTAGCATTTAAAACCTAAATTTAAAATATAACGCAATAGTTTCCTATTAAGTATTTAAATGTGACAAGTTTTCATATTTAGTTTTTCTTTTTTTGTACTTTTATATTTTTTTCATATTTGTTTTTTCGATTTTTTTTTACATACAAAAATTAAACGTGTTTGTGAGTGAAGTGTCTTTATGTTTCATTTCGCTACAAAATGGCGCCCGAAGAAAAAGTAAGCACTTTTATTGATTCTAATTACTAAATTATTTTTTTTTGCTGTCGTGAGGGTGATTGCTCTTTCTGAGCAAATTTAATCTTTCATTTCTGTATTCATGTTTACAGGTACCAGAATAGAGGAATTTTCTCTCGTTCCGTCAAACAAGACTGTTGCCATAGTTACCAGGGATTATGCTGTGATTGACAACGTCTGCTAACCCTTCCATTGCTGATTGATTGCTATATTGTAATGTGCTGTGTTGTGATGCAATATAAAATAATAATAACTTTGTAGAACCTTAAAACATATAAAACGCTTTTATTTCTTCCCTTTAAATACATATATTTTCCTGGGTTTTATTCCACTCCTTAGTTAGAAGTAGTTAGCATCCTGTAGTGTGTGATTGGTGTGTGAATGTTGTAGACTTCGTGACCAAGGTAAGCTTTTTTTTGCACGGCTGATTGCTAGATTCTATTTGTCTTTTTTGATTCTAGCCCAGCTGTACGTTGTCTTTGGTGCAGTTGGTTTCCTAGTTTCTATTTGTTTTTGCTTTGATTCTAGCCCAGCTGTTCGTTGTCTTTGGGGCAGTTGGTTTCCTAGTTTCTATCTGTTTTTTTTTTCTTTGAATTCTTAGCCCAGCCGTTCCTGTGATGTCACGTTGTCGTACCATTCCTATATCAGCCATAGTACACGATACCTAACACTTTCCTATAACGTGTGATGTGACCCGTATATTTGCTGGTTTTTTCTTCACTATGGCAGTTGAAGGTTAGATTTTTTTGGTTGCCTGACTGCCTAGGTTTGCTTTTGATCATGATTTCAGCCTTGCTATTCGTTTAGTGTTGGTTTGTTAGGGTCTGATGGCTTTTTATTCTCAACATTTTTTTCCTCTTTGCTGATTTTTTGGCGTTCAGTTCCCTAACAGACTATTCACTAAATTTCTAACTCTTTCTTAAAACATTCATACTAGCATATTTGCCTATTTAGTTTTGGTTTTGTCCTTATTGCATCACATAGCAGATGAAGGTTATTCCTATCTCTATACATTAAAAACTTTTTAAAACATTAACTTTCTAAAATCGGTCTTTGGGCATGTTTTCATTTTGCAAAATGCTTTCTAACTCTAAAACCCGTGGACCGATTTACTTAATTCAAACGTGAATATTAGTTTTACACGTTATCCTTTCATATGACACTAAAATCACGCCAATATTCCCATAAACAAAAAACCTCGTTTTCAAGTTACGTATTTATCCCATCATTTTTATTAGGTAATTTATTTTCTCAAAATGTCTATTTTGATTATTCCTATCAGATTCTAATACGAAAGACTAATAAAACCATCCTTGTTTTGAGTCTGATCCCCTTTTTTTAACCGACTTCGAAGAAGGAGGTTCTGATTTTTTTTAGTTTTCGATTTCCTTTATCTATTCTCAGTGACAACGATAGGGAAGCCCTTATGGTTCCTACTCGTGCTAATAGTCAGACTCAAAGCGTAAATTTAGCTGAGAGTCGGGCCCAGCACGCATCGAACTTATCGTCCTTAACAGAGGTTTATGCGAAAGTTGCTGATAATCTTTCTATGGCTTTCCTCCGTAATTCACGAGCTTATAATATGCATCGTTCAGCCGTCACGCTGAATGTTGGTGATACTGTATGGAGAAGAAATTTTTCCAGATCTTCAGGTGATGATTATTTTTCGGGAAAGCTAGCTCCTCGTTTTATTAAATGCCGTGTGACTAGGGTTATTTCTAGGACCACTTATGAACTTCATGATATTGATTCTGTCCACTCTGGAAGATATCATATCAAAGATATTCTTAAATAATCTCTTGGCAATTTCTAAACTCGTAATCTCGTTAACTTATTCCCATTCGGAATGTTATGTTTACGTTTAGTTTGACCCCTTTAAATTAAATTCCCTTTATATTTACTTAAATAAATAAGCTCATTCATAATTACTAGTTTCAAAAAAAACGTTAACAGCGACATCTAGTTGTTCCTGAGCGAAACAATTTGTTAGCTACCTTTTCTTATGTGTCAATGCTTTATAGTTCAGGCTACGCCCGTAGATGTCATTACATGCACATGTCATGTTGTGACGTCTGACATAATAGCTCTAGTGTTGGGAAACGGTCGATTAACACTTATCGATAGTTGTACTTTAGTGTCGGGACACTGTCGACGTATTTTTATCGATAACATCACAATAATATATGGTTTAAAATATTATTTTATTTCCTTTCTGTTAATCGTTATAATTATCGATGACTCTTTTCTTTTTATAAGAAACATGCGTAAGTTTCTTATTATTTTTAAAGTTCTGTCTTTGACTAAAAGCCTTTGTTTGGCTTAAGTCCTTTGGTTGTTTTATGTCGTTTCTTTCATTATTTTAAGTCTTCTCTTTCGTCGTCTTTGTTCTTTATTTAACTTTTGCTCTTTAATTATATTTCTTTGAGGTTCCTTCTTTTTTACTTAGGTCTTAAGTCTTTGATAATAAGTTAGTTAGTCTTATTAGTTTCTAGTTTTCTTATTATTTCCTAGATTTTAGTCGACGCGTCTGGAGTTCGCACTGATAACGTTTAGATTGAAGTCCGGATTTCGCATTTATTCAGTATCTGCTGCACTTCGATGTCGTTCATTTAGGTTTAATTTCGATTACTTATCATTTGGACTTATTGTTTAGGCTAAGTTAGGTTAATTTTTATTGGGTTCTTACTCATCGATTATATTTTTATTTTTTCTCTTCTCTTCCTTACCTATATTTTTTTTTTTTTTTTTTTTTTTTTTTTTTTTTTTCTTGGAAAGGAGGTACTGCAGCATTAGTAGTTACTGCATGATGATTATTTTCGCCATTCGTCCTTCTTCAACATTATAATCAACCTCATTTTGTACTGGCCCTATCAAAAACCTTTATTTTCATAATAATTTTGAAATAATTTCTTTTACGTGTCATGAGGTTTTTTTCCTGGTGACATACTTCACTTGTCTACATACTCTCTGATACGACGTCCGGAATTTTTTGAGAACCAACACCCAAATTTAATATTGAAATCAACAAATCTTAATTGGTTCGTGCATGTCTATTATTTGATTCGGGGTATGTATTTTTTTTTTTATCTTTTTGGCCTTTCATAGCCTTTCGTCATATTTCAATATAATAATCCCATCCGTTCTGTGCTAAAGGTTTCCCCACTTCTTCGACGGAAGACTACATATATTCCTATTGACTGGATTGAATCCTTTTGACTGGTATGTATAATTGTACGTTTTTTGGGGTTTTATGAGATCTGCTTGCAACTCGGGATTCTTATGGTGATAATTTTTGCCCCAGATAGAAGTCCGAATTTTCTGCAAGCCGATTTATTCGGCTCCATCCACCCACCTACATACTAACTTTTATCTGCGGCTCCGCGCTGCGCTGCGGACATCCTCTTCATATCTCAGAGGTCAGCAAGTGAGGTATTGGAGCAACTGGCAGAGCTTCTACGTCACCGCGAAGGTTTTGGATAAGATATGGGAGATTTTTAAGTTTTTTTTATTTTCCGTAGTAGATTTGGCCTTTTTTTATTCTTAAAATCTGTTAATTTTAAATATTTTAATACCGCGTTATTTCAATCTTTAGTTAAAAGTTAAAGTTACGTCTTCGTTTTACGGATCTGGTTGCAACCGACTCATAATTCGTTACGTAGCATTTAAAACCTAAATTTAAAATATAACGCAATAGTTTCCTATTAAGTATTTAAATGTGACAAGTTTTCATATTTAGTTTTTCTTTTTTTGTACTTTTATATTTTTTTCATATTTGTTTTTTCGATTTTTTTTTACATACAAAAATTAAACGTGTTTGTGAGTGAAGTGTCTTTATGTTTCATTTCGCTACACTAGGTACACAAAATTAGCTAATCAAGCAATAACTTTTTTAATGCCTTTTGTCACAACCTATAATTGTGATGCTGGATTTTCAACACTAGTTTACCTTAAAAATAAATATAGAAACCGACTTGAAGTGACCTCAGGACAAAACATTCATTATTTGCGGCGAATTCGGATTCTTTGGTAAAAAATTGGCAGCTCCATACTTCGCACTAAAAGGCCGATTCCAAAATGTAGTTGGAAAAGTTATAGCAAAAAACATTTTAAAATATAGTACATAATTTGTCGTAATATAAACATACTTCTAATAACAATGTATTATTTAACTTAATCTGTCAAGCTCCGCTAGTGAGATACAATTGATTTTCTATTGTTTCGTCGCCGATCGGCGAACCGCGCCGCTTGACCGGGGGAAGGAGGGTTTACAACTAATATAGTGTTTAAAACTGTAGTAGTGGGTCACAAATCACGAAAGAGCAGTATGAAAAATCGCGGGGCATTGCAGAAAAATGTTTAAGAATCACTATTCTGGGACATTCTAGAAGCTTCTTCTATAAACATACGATGCGCATGACATTAGCCGTTTGACGTCCGTCAACTGGGCTACGCACCGAAAATTAATTACTCTCTGTTAAACAATTTACGAAACGTTATCTTCGCTCCGAACTCTATTGTTTTTGTATACTTCTGTTACTGGGTATAAAGAATTTAAAGTTCATGTGTCTATGTTACGAGTAAAACTTTAATATTACACTTCTTCGACCCGTGGACCACTCTCCTCAAAATTTTCTACTCTTTAATCCCGTCCCCCACACACGAACTCAATATTTCGAACCCTTCAATGTCAATGTTCATTATATATTATATAACTATCTGTTTACACATAAAGGGGGCTCACAGAGGTGGTTCGGCGTATCCCATGGGGAGGCATTTATTGATTTTTGGCACTGCACCATGAATGCGACGGCCAGACAGACGGGTATGTATGGGATAGATAGGTAGTTGGGTAGCTTTGATTATAACCTTTGTAAGGTCAGGCAGGTACTTTGATTTAACATTAAACTTGTACACGTACCTTTGTATATTTTCATGCTGATCTAGAGTTTTGTGAGTTAAAAGATGGTATGAATGAACTGTTTGTGATTTTTTCAATGTTGGACTTGGGTGGAGGAAAATATTAGGAAATCTGGATTTGGTGTTTGAAAAACGCCAATTGTTAGTCAGTTATCCAGTGGAATGATTAGAGCAATTCAAGCAAGCATGTTGATTTATTTCCTTTGAGTGGGATTATGATGTATTAGTATTAAAATGATTATTATATGTATTCATAGATATCCGATATGTATTAGCATAATTATTTTACAACTCCTAACATAATTAAGGCGAAGTTTGAAAGCTTTCGTCAATATATTGATGTTCTTTGTTCCCCTTTGCCGGAGTGTTCAAAAAGTAAAAACATTAATTTGCTGATGAGATGAAACAAAATATCTATACAGAAACTCTTAATTAGTCGAAAGATTACCTCATATCCTAGACATTTCAAACATTGAAGAGAACATTGCTCGGGGCTATAAGACATGGAAAATAAAGAGTTTTCAAATGATTTAATTGGGCACGTGATGACGGAACATTAATATAATGAGGAGGTACTGTACTGAGGTGTCGCGCTTCGTAACGGATCCCTTAATGAGTGAAGTCATGTGTATTTTCTTTAGAAGGGATAAGCAGTCGGTTGCTTGGTTATAACATAGGTACATTTCGATGACACACAAAGTTCTCATTCACCTTAACTTAGTTGTAATGTAACATCATTTTAAGTTTAAACTTATTATCACGAAGAATAAACGACACTGCTTAGGCTAGGGTTCCTAGGTTCGATGCCTGTGGTTTTTCTTCAAGAATTTCTCAGCAGAAGTCAGGAGTCTGGATTTGTTTTCAAGATTCTTTATTTGTGGAAACGTGAGTATACATACAGAGCATGCAAGTTATAACAATACATTATTAGATCTGTCATGTTTGGCCTAAATGGCGTACAAATATTTAAATGCCAGCAAATAATATAATAACTGGATAAAATAGTTAAATGACAATTTTAAAGACAAAAAAAAAATAGAAATAGTCATAGGTACTTAAATACCATTATAAAATGTCAATTTAATTATTAGTCATAGCATTAATGATGTTGGTTTATTATTATGATTATGTCAAAGATGCATTGATAATATTGGTTAAATGATATTAAATGTTGTCATTAAGAAATTCTAGAATACTGTAATTTTTCGTTTGTCAATAATCTCGTCCTCTATTACATTGGACTTAAAAATAATTGACGATATGTAGCTACAATTTAACCGCTGCCTGTTCTTTGGGGAATAAAGGCGATATGTTATGTCTATGTAGAATAACGCACTAATAAATAAACTTACCACTTTAAATACTATTAAATCCCCCGAAATGAATTATTATCACATTAAGAAGCAGCTAGTTAGCCGTTATCATAGCCAGACGATATTTTCTAGAAAGTTCCCCGTAGATTACAGCAATATTTACGAGGGTAGGACGCAATTAGGCGGGAAATAGTGGCCATCTTAATTTTCAGACTAATTTACTTCAGCGTTGAGTCTCAACTTTCGATTAACTTTCATTATACGCTGTACTTATTTTCTTCTTCGTTGGCGTTTGGAAATAGAATAATTGTCTATGGTTTCTTGAAAATACACATGGCAGTAGTTATGTGTGTGTATTTTCTTAAAACGGTGAAGGAAAACATCGTAAGAACATAGGAACAAAAATTCTTTGACTCATCAGTATAAGACTCGCAGTTCAAGCACATGCATGTTCATGAATTTAGGTAAAATAAGATTTAATTGTTCTCGTAGGCGTGGTGAATTACGGCCCACTCTCTCTCACAAAGAGGAGGCCCGTAACCCAGCAGTGGGAACATTATAGGCTGATTATGATGTGTATTTTAGAAAACGATCTGAGAAAATTACGTACACTATCTCCAAATTTAACACGCTTTTATTGGCTTCACTTGTAAATAACAATGTATAATTAATTAATTAAAAGTAGCACAACCAAAAAGCACTCCACGCTTTTTGAATTTATCATTGGATATAAAAGAAGTGACAAGCTGCATAGGTACTTATAACGTAACTAATACAAGTCAATTTAATTATATTATTATTTTTAGTACGTGTTAAAAGCATGTTTTTTTTTTTGCCACTATGTTCCGGTTTGAAGGGAGTTGCTGAATATTTAAAGCTAATTCTAGCCGTGGAAGGGGCCTGGTGACCTATAACACAGGTTTTTCCCAAAAACCTATATCAGGCACCAGTCTCTCACAAAGTTGGAATATAGCTGAAACATTCTTTGTACCATTCACTTTAAGTCGGCTTTGTGAAGAGAGAATAAATGATAAATTATTATTATTATATTATTATTATTTACGCATAAGGCACAAGCCAGGCTACGACGAATGCGCTGTCAATGTCAAATTGTTACCATGGACGTGAAAGATTTTTGGCTAGGTAGGCAGGTACTTAGTCTGTGAATGACGAGTGCACGTGAT
This sequence comes from Amphipoea oculea, assembly GCA_945859645.1. Lineage (NCBI taxonomy): Eukaryota > Metazoa > Arthropoda > Insecta > Lepidoptera > Noctuidae > Amphipoea > Amphipoea oculea. Next base: position 15,538,386 of record OX243865.1, on the reverse strand, counting down.
GACGTAGGGTCATCATCATCTGCCTAGCCTTTTCCCAACTATGTTGGGGTCGGCGTCCGGTCTGACCGGACGCAGCTGTAGTGACGTAGTATACCCTAGATTATAGGTATGAAACACTGCACAGGTATCATTAAGGGGAAAAAACATTACCCTCTTAGCCGTCGTCGGCTAAAAAAAATAAAGACACAAGCGATACATTTCCAGACAATTCGAAACCGCCAAAGATCCATCAATCCCACAATATTATTTTGGGTAAAAAGGAGCTAAAATTAACATTATACACGGAAGTCCATCTCTCTAATTGCAATGCTAGCTCATGAATATGGAGGGTGAAGGAAGACATTTGCATTAAAATATTACGTGTGCCTTCACTCCACCACTCGGGAATTTCAAGTTCTTTGTCAATATGCTTTTATGATTAAAAATGTCGTTGAAAAGTTACGTTTGGGGATGTTGACTACAGGAATTACTGTTTATAGAATCACTTATAATGATGCTGTAGCGGTATCTACAATGCTACATGCGAACAACGCGTCGTACTGACGTCACGCAAAATCCTGCATCTCGCAAACAGAGTTTACCGCGCAACCAGCATAGATACAACAGCCATCAGCAGATCATCGGGCAGTTGCCCGCCAGACACAAAACCGGAGGATCCCTTTTCATAGAGTATGAGTGAACTTACACCCTGTTCCTCACACCTCTATAATGCCATGACGTAAAATCATCATCATCATGCCTGTAATTACTCGAGTGGACTAGACAGAGGTACAGCTACACTCTCATTTCCCCAGTTATGTCTATGGCAAATCTATTCTATCGAGTTGAATGGCGGGCAATAGGAGAGGCCTAAGTCCAGCAGCGGACTGTTGTAGGCTGATGATGATGATGATGATGAAATGTATTCACATTACACAGGCACAAATCCTACTGATACAAACAAATTTAATTTTGCCCGATCTGGGAATCGAACCCACGTCTCCACGCTCAACAGTCTCACTTCTGAGCATTAGACCAAAGAAGCAGTCCGTGTGTGTATACTAACTGACGGTCCATTCTGTAAAAATCTCACCGCGAAAAGGTAGGTGAAGGAGCTGTTGCTGATTATTTATTAGTTTATATGACATGTTTTCTTAATGGATAATAATAATATATACGTATATGGATGGTAATATGATTTTAATTTTAATTTCTGACGTTTGATGAAGTTTTGATATGACATTTTTAAATATTTTAATGAGTTTTAGGTAAATGATTTGAATTTTTGAGATAGTCTTTTTTTTTTGTATAATTGACTATTTTTTTTTATTGAAAATGAAAATGTCACTCCATCTAATGCTACGGATTGACACTATTGACAGCACCTAATTTTATATGTATGTTTTTTTCTAAAATTCCCAAAATGTTAAGTAAACTGCTTATTTATGGTCAAATGGAATGATAAATGAATTCATTTTTTATTTTATTTAATTAAAGTAATGTGTAAGCAATCTAGCAAAACATGTTTTGGGCCTCTGTGCCATTAGACATAAAAAATATAATAATTAGGTAAAAAAAAATTGATAAGACTTCGTCTAAGACAACCATGGCTTAAATGGTTCTAAATTGTCTGTACTATCTTCGCCTTAAAGCTTTGCACCCATCTTTCCATCATCCTGTATATGTTTCCTATCTGTCACTAGTAGTGAGAGACTTACATAGATATAGTGACTCACTACGTCCGTGTAACAGTCTCTCTCTCTCTAAAGCCACAGTGTCAGCTCAGTGTGTCGTAATAACACCCAGGTACTGTAGCGGTTCATGTTCTGTATCGGACATCTATGGAACCATGTAGATCTTATCCGTCATCTACGAAGCTAGATATTAAGTCGAACGTCCACTGTTACACAGGACGTACACGGAGAGTCAAATTCAATGAATTTATTTCAAATACGCACATAAAAGAACTTTTGAACACTTTTATCATGCACTAAAAATTATTAAACTGACCTAAATCAGCGCTTAAGTCTATTTAAGCACAAAAAAAATAAGGGGAACTCCCTCTAAAACGCTTTAAATAAAAACTACACAAATGGCTTATTGGTAATTGTTTTAATAGTGTGAAAGAATTTTTTGATAAAAAATAGCTGATAAATGGGTCGTTTTCAAAATTAATGTAGATTTTGTTGTCCATCGAACTTATTGGTAAAATAGAAAAAATACAGTTTAAAATGTAAACATATAAATCAACATTCAGACTAATTAGTAATAAAGTAGCAAACATAGAAATGTTTTCATATGGAAATTGGTTCTATTGCTTTAAAAAACTAAATTTAATTCCTATCGTAATTTGTTTCCCATACAAAAATACAATGTCCACAGTCGCGCGTATTTAATAAATGCAGCAAATAATAAATAATACACGCAATAAGTAACCTGATTCAACAATGTCTTGTCAGGTGAACGGGTAAGTTACATGAAATATACTATAAAACAGTGTAATTAATTATCATAAACCATTTATTTATTTGCCCATAAACACGTGTCTCATATTCCATTCCTTTGTGTTATTCTTTTTTGTAACTTTGATATTTTATAATAATAGAAGTAAATTCCAAAGTTAGTCTGGCAAATCTATGCGTCAAAATAGATACAACGAGAGGGCACTAGTTTCTTCCTGCCGCGCCAATTGGTTTTGTATCTGATGGTTTCACTTCGTGCGCGTCGTAAAAAGGACAATAAGAATTGGTTTTAAAGTGCCAAATTACGTGAATTCGGTAAGTACTATACTTTACAGTGCAGCACGTCAGTGTAGTTGATAGTAAATTATAGTCAAATGCATGTTTTACGAGTAACTCGAGGGTGTAATTACAAGAATATTATTATTCGTAGGTTAAGGACACGTTCATTTTGTTCATTTGTGTGACCATTGTGTTATGTTTTTGTGTCAAGTTACACAATGGAATGGGTTAGGGCTTATTTACAGTATATTCACTTATGTGATAGTAATTCCATTTTCCGTTTTAGGTAAGATGCCGTTAACGCCTGCTGAACGGTAGAGACGTTACCAAGAGCGTTTACACGTGATTTTGTCAAATTTTAATATGATTAAACTGATTTACTACCAAATTGGCTTTTAAATACTTCATTGTGACTCTGCCCTTACTCTTCATTTGTGTTACTTTTGTGTCACGATAAGACAAATGAAATATACATTAATTTTGAAAACGACCCAAATATAAGATATTATGCTGAGAAATACGAAACCCTAATAACCAATGTTATTAAAAATGTTTTAATTGTAACAAATTAATGCGTTAAAGTTACATTTAACATGTTTAAATGTAATTTGTATGCCAGCCCATGGCGAAACATGTAAGATCATCACTTTATTTATAAGACCTTAATGTACAGACGCCAGCACATCAAGCTACTACAATCTGTCAAATTTCTTTAATAGATTTTCAACTTTATCACTAAAGCATAAGGTTCAAAGTTGATTGGGAAAATGTGACAGTTAGGTGTAGGTTGATGTGCTGGCGTCTGTACCATGTTTTAAAGCAGATAAATATATTCTATTCTATTCAGCTCTTATAGGAATCCGTGGCATTAACTACGCGTTTTCCGTGTATGCCAGCCACGCATTCGTGCGTAGCTTGGCCGTGGGTGCAGTGGTCGATCCCTCCTACAATTTAAAGAAAGCGAAGCTATACACGTGCGTAGCTTAGCCTTGGGCCACTGTGGAGCGGCGCCTTTAGATAAACCATCGTCGGTTGCCCGAGGCGGAATTATGAACATCAATTGTTATCAAGACAATGCCCTTGTATCACATTATGCGGTTCGATGCAGTATGCGACATTAAACACATGTGGAGTAGGCATGTTAGATTTATCTATATTAAGATACGAGTACGACATCTACATTCTACGTATTATTGGCTAGAACTTCGCCCGCAACGCTTGGTTTGAATTTCCACGATAATACATACATAAATCACAACTAATACCCAATTAATTAATACCCAAATAAAATAAAATTAATAAATGAATTAATTAATAATATTATCCTAACTTAAGTAAACAATTAGCAAACTAAAACATGGCGTCGAAATATTCATCCGCATCGCTGTCAACTGGTAATGTACAGACGCCAGCATATCAAGCTACCCGAAACTGTCAAATTTTCCCAATCAACTTTGAACCTTATAATTTAGCGATAAAGATGAAAATCTATTGAAGAAATTTGACAGATTGTAGTAGCTTGATGTGCTGGCGTCTGCACCCAAGAGACTGGGGGATTGGAATGGCAGTGCTTAGCTGCTGCAAATTAGGTACGTACCTATATTTGTTGGTATATTGACGTGTGCTAGCTGTCATATATATGGCAAATAATTTCATTTAATATTTTGTGTTTCGTAATGTCAATTACTTACTATTATATAGAATCAAGTTCTTCTAACTGAAACAGCTGTGCTGCTGGGGAGTTTTTTGCGCCACTTCTTCTCAGCTAAAGCCCTAGGGCGTGGTGATGGGCTAAGAACGGGACTGTTTATTTTTGGGAATGTAATTTTGACGTTCAAAAAGTGCGCTTCTCAGCCTAGTTTGAAGAAATTACTTTATTTATTTAATACTTCAAGCACATAAATGTACAGAGGCGGACTTAATGCCATAGGAATTTTTTACCAGTCAACCTTTGGGTGATGCAGAGGCAAACAGTGGTAGGTGCAATTACTTGACTTTTGATTTTGATTAAAAATTGTATGCATTGTTCCAGTATGCAAATTAACACATGGCGGCATGACGTGAGATCTATGTGTTCGTGCTAATTTTATAGATAGAGGCGAAATTTTCATTATCACAATAGGTAGGTACTTAAAACTTAAAAAAATACCTTATCGTTATACAGGAAAGCGTTTCGCAATAGGTAGGTACGTTAATGAAGTTTCTCGTCACTTTCGAAACTTTTATAAGTAGGTACAGTCGAGTACTTTAATATTTGAGCATGTTCATGAATCAAAAATATACATATAGGCAATGGTAAGTTTCATAAAACTCAAACAGCTTCGCCGTACAATAAATTGTAAACAATCTGTGACATCATAAATATGTGACTACATTATATCAATAATATTACGACAGACCATAGATATCCGTGCGACAGACAAAGACTCTAAAAATTGTGCGCAATCCCTTGTTCATATTATTTTGCGCAAAGTTAGGTTCACAAATATCTATGCAATTATTTTTCTATGAAAAAGATCTTGAAATAAAATCAATTTGAAGTTGTCAGTTATGACATCCTTCAACGGCAATATTGCATTATTACTCGAACTTCTGCTCCGACAAGCAAAAATAAATTTAATGGTAAAGGCCATTTAGTTGAATATTCAAAACGGTATAGATATTTATGAATCCTAGGTTGCAACAAATATATTGAAATCTAGAGTATTTAGATATTTATGTTCCGAAGAGTAGTCAGATATTTTTGACTGCAATAACGTAACATACTTATGAACAGTTTATATGAAAACATTTTATTGATGTCTAAGTTTGTATAGAACTACATGATCATTTTGACGCTTACAATATTTTGAAACATTGTCACTGCCAATATATTAATGAACTCGACTGTACCTAGTTAGAAATTCCTCTACGTTTGCGTAACGACTGCGCTAAAATACAAGGCGTCTTAAGGAAACTTTTCCGCCAAAAATATAACCAACGAAATACTTACGTCATTTTATATTTGAGAGTATTCGAGGTAATTTATTTTAGACGGTTATGTAAACTCGCTGTTTTTAAAACCAGCAGAATTTTTGTTGTGTTTTTTGTTTGTAGCTTGCTACAGGGTACAATATCAGTCCACTGCTGAACAATACACGTATTTTCATTCGTATGTCATTTAACTTGACCATCTAGGTACTCTTACTCGACAGGTTCCAGGCCGTTATTGAAAAATTACGGACGGGAAACCCATAAATAATTTGCTCGACTTAAGAAACGAACCCAGGACCGTATGCTCAGCACTCGCGTTTGCAATCTCTGGACCAACGAGACAGACTAAACGATAAAAGAGAAATTATTTTGCAAAACCATCTGTAATTCTTATTCTTATTGAACCAGAGAGTACTTGGCAATGGAAAACATCCGGGTATGACGTGGCCTCAGTCCTATCGAGCACGCATGGAACATTTAAAAAAAAATTCGTTATTTAATTTTGTAAAACATGAAAGGTTTATTTTTTCTTGACTGTACTTACCTGTCAATAAGAGTAATGGGATCAGACCTAGATGAAGTGGATAAGACAGAGATTAAAACAGAAGAATAACTAGCAGGGGATCCGAGGGGGGGGGTCAGGGGGTTCAGGTGATCAGACTGGAATGAATATCTTCCCTAGAAATTGGAAATCTAAATTCGACACCTCCATGCAATAACATCGTAACTCACTTTTTTCCAAAAATTGAGTTATAACGGCATTGTTATGTAAAAAAAATAATGCATTTTTTCTGTACTATCATTGTAATTCTATTCCCTTTCGTTTCTAATATAAAAACACTTTATGTAACTTAATACCTTGGAGTTACAATTATCTGACCACAAAAATAAATTAAACTACAAAAAAACTAAATTGTAACTCAGACATACAATGTTTGTCCTCGTAACTTATTATGTCATTTCACTGTTTTGTTTTTCACGTAAGTTATGAAAACCCATGAAAACAATTTTTCTTTTACAACTTAACCATACCTATTTATAGTCCGCCTAAACTATATTAAATAGAGCCAGCTTCAAAAATTGTACGGGGTGTTTTGAGTTTGCTATAATTTTTCAAACTTTAAAATCGCTCTCCTGTAAAATCACAAAAAGTGAGTTACGATGTTATTGCATGGAGGTGTCGAATTGTTCAAAGTGATACTTAGTTGTAGAACAAGCGCAACACGACAATACCTTAAACCAAATTATTGTTCAATATAATTTATTGTCATTAGCCGACGATATGCCTATTTGGTTTGCTAACGACAACACACGCAATTTACAAAATTAAACCTTAATAAGACAAAACAAGGTTATAATTCGCGAAAATTCGATCAAATTAACAGCAAATAAAACTTTGTATGGATCTATCGAATCACTGGATCGTTATGCAAATTTATTTTTGCTGTACAGCAACCAACTTCTTCTACAAAACCGAACTTTATTTTCAGGTTGATAGAATCTATTGGTTTGGTATTATGTGTCGATCGGCATTACTACTGGCCACTCGTCCAACCAATTACAGCGTCAAGTGGTATGAATATTCACTCGGTATCGTGAATACAGATTCGATTATAGAATAATTCAATGGAACGGTGGAGGTGGTGCGAAACGGACGGTTTTATTGAGGACGCTGGGAAGAAAAATAATGGTAGCAGAAAAATATATTAAAAGTACCCGTGTACCTATTGCTTTATTCATAATACTTTTACACATAAACACCAAACTTGTTTCATGTGTACAGACATAAGTAGCAGTGGTGTCCCAGTGGTAACGACCCCGACTTACGAGTTGTAGATCATAGGTTCGAACCCAGACAGGCGCTTAACATTGTGTGTAAATTATTTCATCACCACTGCTCTCAAAACGGTGAAGGAAAACATCATGAGAAAATCGACATGTCCTAGAACCAAAAATTCGAAGACATGTGACATCTACCAACCCGCTCTGAGCACGCATGATGGATTTTGGTCCACTCCCTCTCACAGGACCTGTGACCCAACAGTGGAAACATAGATTATAAGTAAGTAGTCACATCTTGACTATTGATTACTAAACCCTTTGTAAGAAGTCAGAAGAAGAGCCAATACCACTTGTATAAATATTGTAACCGCATGTTGCCCACGTAACGTTTTTGTCGCTAGGCATTCCAATATATTTGTCCAGATATACCTACATAGGTATTTGCCTAGTTACAAATATACTCGAACGGCCCTATTACAATTTAGAATCTTGTTGTTGACTTGTTTTGCATCTTTTTTAAACGTACAAACTTATTATCAAGAAAAACGACCTGGGAAAACATGGACTACAAAGGCCTGTTTCGAAATAACATAGCATCATTAGAGCTATATTGTGAGTTTAGTGAATATCTCATTTATAGAGCGGTATAACATAATACTTTCAAGGCATCAGAAAGAATATAAATCTCGGCAAAAAACCACTAAAAAACCTCAAGATAACGTATACAACTTCAAAATACATTTCGAAGTACAAACGCACTCAATATTTTATTACTCCCCAACACAATCACACGAACCCACGTCAAAATCATTTGCACCACCAACATTTCAGCGGCATTTATATTTAATAATATCAACCCCAACTACGGGGGGTGAGCACGAAAATCAATACGTCTGTCTGGGAGGGCCCCGGCCCTCCTAAATCCCTACAGCAGGACTGTAGAACGTGCATCCTCGTCAAAATATCTGCATTTGAATCGGCCGCTCGAATTGCATGGGGTTCGCGTATGTACCTATTTACTACATAGTTACTGTGCGAGCCGTCTGTGTGTATACAATGAGCGATCGATTAACTATGAGGGATGGTACACGAATTCGCTTTGATACGCTGTGAAATTGCATTGTAATAATATTATGTGATCGCATGATTGGTATTTGTCAGGCAATCGAATATCGAGAACCTTCTACGTACGATTATACGCGCGGTATACTTAGGCTCTTTGTACACACACGTTTGACTTACGTGAAAAACTACGGTTTACTCGCCGTGTGTAGGCACGGTTGTCATTGTTGTATGGATCACTATGGTAGCTTGTTGACGGACACGTTTTTTCTACGGTGCGGTTTAAACGCCGTACCATAAAGAAACCGTACCGTGTACAAAGGGTTTTAGTAACCAGAAAACAAATGAATGTATTTCTATATTTTTTTTCTAGCTGTTACCCGCAACTTCGTCTGCGATCCAGGACGAAAATTAGGCTACGGCCTTACCCAGGTCATGGTCTATCTGTATGACAAATTTCATCCAAATCCGTTCAGACGTTTTAGCGTGAAAGCCTAACAAACAAACAAACTTACTTTGATTGATTGATTTGTTTAACTAACGTTTTGGGTTCCAAGGTTCCTTCATATTATCACGGCCGTCATCGAATCTCTATAATTTTCACCAGTATTTGACATTAAGGTGCTAAAAAAGCAGTCTGGATTTGAATAGCCGATATTGTGTGACCTTTCACCGCTTTCTTAGGGAACCAAAGCCTTAGTAGGTAATGTTAGTGCTTTGGATGTGTCGCGTATTGCAATATGTGATGTCTGAATTTCTTTTCTATAAACATGAGTCGGGGAGCAGTGGTGGCCCAGTGGTAACCACGACTTACGACTTTGTAAGGTCGTGCGTTCGAACCCAGACAGGTGCTTTACTTTGTGTAAATTATTTCATCACCACTGCTCCCAAAACGGTGAAGGAAAACATCGTGAGGAAACCGGCATGTCCTAGAACCAAACATTCGAAGACATGTGACATCTACCAACCCGCACTGGGCCCGCGTGGTGAATTACGGCCCACTCCCTCTCACTAAGAGGAAGCCTGTGTCCCAGCAGTGGATTATGCAAACTTGAGTTGCACCTAGGCTACGATTTCATTCATATTTATTGATTTTTCACAAATTTCACCCGAGAAGGTTTCCCCTTTTGTATTCTACTGCTGTTCTCGTCGAGGAAAACAAGAAATGAGCAATTCAGCATTAGGTGCTTGAATGGTACACTTTTTGTTTGTTTATTTTCATGAACGCTTTCACCCCCTAAAGTGATAAATAGGTATGTCACCAGTCTAAAGTACCTACTTTTTCAAGTTTTATGAATAAACATTTCTCAAACATACACTTACATAAACACACTTCTTCTCATGGCATAGACAGATAGACAGGCACTACAGAACGCCACCTGCTACGATCTTTACATACTTACACCTTTTGCCTCGTAACGCTAAACTATATGCGTTTGATATGTTTTAAGCCATTAGGGTAGGTTAGGAATTCTTCAAAAATTACATATCAATCATCAGCCTATAATTTTCCCACTGATGGGACACAGGTCTCCTCTCTTTAATCCACCACGCGCGCCCAGTGCGGGTTGGTCTTCAAAAATTACATTGTAGGTAAGTAATTAAATGTAGGTCCTAAACAAGGTAATTTCCTGCAGTGCTATTCTGAAAAATCTCACAAAGTTTTCACCATGAGCTATTTATCATCGGCAGGTTTCGAATTACCTATTCCACCAGAGAATTTCTGCCAACAAATCTACTCGACACGACAATAACACATCATCAACTCATCCTGTTCATCCGCAATCTACCTAAAGAGTAACGTTTACACCAAAGTATAATTTAATTTACGTCGGCAACGTGTCAACATCAACGCACACTTTTAATCGGCACATGTCACCCGGGCCGAGTTAAGTGCAAATTATTCGGGGCGAAATCCTCGATTCTGATTTACGAAGTGCGGCACGGTATTCTGTGAGTGAATGGTTTTTAAATTTTACCTGAAAATTGCGCAAATAAAGACCACATCGTAGGAAAGGTGCTAATTCTAAATAATATTTAGTAGCTGATCGGCGTACTTCGTACCGCCTCAGAATTAAATAATGTGACAAAGTTCAATAGATACGTGGCGCCATCTATTATCATAATAACTTTATTGTTGCATTCCTCGGGGACAGCACTTTTTTTCGGGATGAAAGGTACTCTATGTCTGTTTCTGTACACCTGACAACGTATATGCAAAATTTCAGGATGATCGGTTCAGTGGTTTAGGCGTGAAAGGGTAACAAACAAACAAACTTACTTTCGCATTTATAATATTAGGTACATAGTTAGGATTGAAAATGTTAAGAACGTGAGGTGATCTCGTATTTGGGTAAGACGTTGTTGTTGTTCGCTTTTTTCCATGGCATTCTAAAGGAAGTATAAACTATAAGTAATAACACAGGTAATAAAAGGATACAGTATACCTAAAAGAAACTATCATTAACAGAACTTTTCCATGACTTATTCAGCGCGGTAATTGCGTAACACACTCAGTAGCAATGGCTTTCATTTTGACAGTTCAACAACATTCATTGTGTTATTTACGTTATTGAGCAGACAAATTTTTGAACATATTAAGCAATGGATTAGCAATATCCAGTGACGGGTGACTACTTGATACCCTAAGCAATCCACGCTGTGGGCCCCCCTATCCGAATGTCAACTAGAATCGGTCTTTAAACCTTTACCGCCTAAAAACATTAGTTTTTTGTAAAATAAGATGATGAGATGTACCGTTTATTTTCGTTGGATCCCACTTTTGAATCCCATTTTAGGTATTAACGATGGATCCCATTTGCTATTTCCGTTGAATCCCATGTTATAACAACATGTGTACATTTCAGAAGAAAAGTGATTTACCTTTATCAAACACTAGCTTCTGCCCGCGACTTCGGTCGCGTGGAAGTCGTAAGACACTACAATATTGTAAAGTAACAGCCGCATTTTATAAAACATCCCTATATACTTGTACGTTTGTAGTTTTGGTCTCAGCAGCCAAAATATAATAGGGAGTTAGGACTGGTGACGCGGTAGCAAGCGACATATACTTAAACTTATAAACTAAACTGATAAATTTTTGTTTAATAACGTGTTATTTAATAAGCAATTCATTTTTTATTTATTTTATCTCATAAAACAACGTTTGGAATAAAAACGTTTTACATATTGACTTATCATTACGCAATTTCCTAAAAATGAAACTCATTCTTTCATCGACTTGCGCTAATAGAAAAAAAGAGATTATTTTTAGTGGGTTACCCGGAACCGAACTAGTTAGATTAGATAAATTATTAAAAAAAAAACAATGTTAGGTTAGGTTAAAACTGTGACCCCTACGCTCGAGCCGAGCGAGCGAAGCGAGCGGTGCCGCGGCAGCGGCCGGCGAGTGCCAGAAACGACAAGATTATATAGATAATGAGTTGTTTGTGAAATAAATAGTAGGTATACGAAACGTTGGTTGTAAACTAAAAATTTGTCAACGGAGTTTTGGTGAAACATTAGGGAACCCCTCATTTTATTATAAACAATTTTGTTGTTGAAAGTACCCGCATTCAGATTTTTTTAAGCATTCGGGATCCAACGGAAATACTTTTCGGGATTCAACGACAATAAAACGTAATTATCTTGCATTTTTTAAATTCGGGATCCAACGGAAATACATAATAATGTTTTGCGGGATCCAACGCCACAAATATTAAACTGGGATTCAAAAGCGGGATCCAACGAAAATAAATCGCCAGGCGGGGGGCCCGCGGGAAGGGGTGGCTTGTGATTGGCTGATCGCAGTTCCGGTACATTCGAATTGCCGAATGCACTAGCGGGCAGCAAGTGGGCAAGCGGGAGCGGGGTTATGACTAGGTCGGACTCTATGTCAACTTAAAACGCGCGAATTTTCAAATTAGTCCTAGAAACTTTTTTTGGTTTGGTTTTTGGTGACGTGGAAGTGAGACGTGATGCCCTAAGGACGGATTTTTTTGTGCTTCTTCTGGTGCCCCCCCAGACGTGATGCCCTAGGCAATTGCTTAATTTGATTAAGGGTTAATCCGTCACTGGCAATATCCTTCAACGTTATTCAAATTGTGATTGAAAATGTGTTTCGCAATTAGGGTGCAAAACAAACAGAGACTATTCAACAGTCATTTTAATCTGTCAGTTACAAAAAAAAATACGGAGACGGGTTAACGCCATCTGCCGTGTATAACAAGAACTATTTGAGTGTAAACACAAAATTTTGTTTTCGTGTTCAATTTCGTTAATTTTAACTGTAATTTTGTAGCTTAAAGACTCAATATCGTTTGTATTTTAAGCAGATTATTATCAAAATTTGTTCATTGTTGGGCATTGTTGAACACTGTGCAGCCGGTACGTATTATTAGGTATTCTATAAATGACAGATGCGCTTTTTTCTTTGTGAGGATACGAAAACAAATAAGCATATTCACCAATGCGAAGGGGGTTATTTCGGTAGAATATAACTGTTATTTTCGCTGAATTACTACAGCATTTTGTAAAAATAGTGTTTACGAAATTACGAAGGTACAACTACTTTACTTTATTTACAAGGCAGATGTGAGTGGAAACGCCGGGAGGGGACGCCCTAGGAGGACATATAGTGACCTCATTGGTGATGTTCTTCAGAAGGGTCAGGTGCGTAGTCCTCGCAACCGGCGTGCGTGTATGACCTGAAGGCCAAATTCTCGTTATTTAAAACGTTCAAAATCTAGTCGCAGTCTCATCTCGGCGACAACCAAATGTCAAAAACATGCCAAATGTAGGGAAATTAGAGGTATTTTGACAGATTGAGATTGAGATCAGACTGTGAACGTTCTTAAAATTACGAGAATTGCCCCGCAGACTGTGAACGTTCTTAAAGTTACGAGAATTGCCCCGCAGACTGTGAACGTTCTTAAAATTACGAGAATTGCCCCTCAGATGTACGAACGAAGCAAAAAGAGTATGTAAGGTACGTAGCAGGTGGCCCGTTCCGAGGCCCATGGAAAGACATGGCCTCGGACTTGTGGAATGCCACCACCACCCACCCAGAGCTGGAGGGGTCATTTGATAATTTCCCATCCATAAAAAAAAGGTACGTAGCAGGTGGCGTTCCGTAGTTTCTGCTTACCCCCATGGGAAGAACGCGTGAGTTTATTTATGTATGTAACTACATTAACTACCTACCATTAGTATAATTTCGTAATAAAAGTTTTGGAGCTTTAAAAAACCAAAGATCTCTAGCGGAAACACTGTGAACTAAAAGCAGCAGTGTTGGGCCTGTAATATCAATGTGCGGACAATTCAAATGAGAATAATTGATATTTTTCTGTAATTTGACAGTAAGTAAGCACCTGGTACGGCTGGCCAGCACATCAACCTACCCGAAACTGTCAAATTTTCCCAATCAATTTTGAATCTTATGCTTTAGTGATAAAGTGGAAAATCTATTAAAGAAATTTGACAAGTTGTAGTAGGTTGATGTGCTGGCGTCTGTACATATTTTCACTTCCAGTCGTAAGTTTATTTTCTTTCAAGAATTCAGAATTTTCACGGTTTAAATTTCCATGCAATCTTATCTCCTAAGTTTCTATTGTAGGTACTAGTATTATTTACTCATAGTAAAAACGATTAACGTTACAGAATACCGGCGTGGATTACACTCGTAGCGAGTGCGGAGTACTGCGAAGTAAATCAGTCTGTATTTAGGAATACATACGTCAGCAGAAATTGAAGCTGTTGCCGCACAAATATTTAACTAAATGGGATGAGGCATGTTAATACATTTAAGATTTATTAAATTAGCAAAACTTCACAGATGCTTAGGGTATCTGTTTCTTGAAGCATTAAACCAAAAATAATAAAGGTTTTATTTTATACTATCTGTGCCCCGCGGTTTATAAACTACCCATGTGCCTTTCATCCATATCGTGTCAGCCGTTTTAGCTTGTCAAAACAAATACTTATACAAAAAAATCAAATCTTTTCTCTCTATAATATTAGTTTAGATTATTATCTACTGTTATTTGTGGCGTTATGAGGGATAAAGAAGCGGTGAACAACTCAAGGGGTCCAGTATTGGAATTTTACAGGGCGATGATGATGCTGATGATAATTGACCAGAAGGTTAATTCGCGTAATTGAAAACGTTCAAAATCAAGTCGCAATCTCATCTCAGCGACAATCAATGTCATAAACTAGTCAAAAATGTAGGAAAATTAGAGGATTTTTTTTTTACAAATTGACACTGGAATCAGATTGTGAACGTTCTTAAAATTACGAGAATTACCCTCTGAAAAAGCTTTGTTATTCTTCTGAGTACTCCAGTCTTTGGTCAACTGTACCCACTCGAAATGGACCCATCGAATCACTCAACCCAATCACATCTTGAATAGGTCGACTGGACACACTGCCCAATTTCATCATTAGTACAGTCACGGAGTAAAGCCGAATCTTTTAACCTTTTTTGTCTGCTGAAATAAAAGATAAAATTTATATGTCTCACCTTTAATAGTTTACCAACGAAAACACTACCAGTATGAGTATCACTTAATAGGGCCGTAAGCCTTATAAGTCTATATACATTCTATCTAGCAAACTCGAACGAATAAATTTGTCTCGATAAGCTTCAATAAATCAGCAAGCGACTTTTGAACAAAATTAACTATACAGAAGTCTTATGAACGAGGAACGTATCTACCTATTTTAGGTTTAAAATTTGCATTTAAATAGCCTCGCGGGTAGTGACAGTGATATAGATGTGCCAAGTATGATAAATTAGTGAACACGTCTTTATTTTTGAAATTGGTTTCTTGTAATTTTGATGCGAAGTACGTAAGTTTAGGATATTATGGACTTTTTCGTACTCATCACCAGGCTGCCTAGCCTTTTCCCAACTATGTTGGGGTCGGCTTCCAGTCTAACCGGATACAGCTAAATACCAGTATTTTACATGGAGCGACTGCCTATCTGACCTCCACAACCCAGTTACTGAGTTACAGAACTGAGTAGAGGCAAGTAACCCAAGGCCGTAACGACTGTCAAATATCCACGAATGACAGCCGGGACCAACGCCCATCGTGCTTTCCGTAGCTTTTTAGGCATTTTTTTTCTAGAACTTTTTCGTACTATGGTACGTAAAATGATTATACAGCACATCGGTGTGCAACCTGTTACCATGGATTTTTGAAATTCCATGGAAAATTTTCGTCGGTTATTAAAAACAATTTGCTGTTCCATACATTTTGACCGCCAAGGTAGAAAGGACTAAGGTCTGTTCAGGGACTTTTCTATTAAGCAGCTGATTTTTTGTTTTTTTGATAACTGACGAAAATTATCTACTACTATCTATTATTGAATCATGTGCTAAATTCATGGCTACAGTTTTCGCGTTGATGCTACCCTGCATGCCGTGGTAAAAATACTTGTCAGTAAGCGAGGTTGACCTCCTTGTACAGCTATACAAGGAGGTTTAGGCGCGTAACAAAAATCGGAACTAACGCAGCCATCTTGTTGTTAGGGTTCCGTACCTCAAAAGCAAACACGGAACGCTTATAAGATCACTTCGTTGTCCGTCTATCAAGACCCTTTTTCTCAAGAACGCGTGGAGTTATAAAGTTGAAATTAATATCAAATACTCAGGGCTGCAATCCTTTAAAGCAGAGAAAAAATCAAACTTCTAAGTCAACGCAATCAAAAGATACGGGCGTTTATGTTCCGTTTATGCCGCATATTTTGAGACTCGCCAGGGAATCCCGTTGCCTAGAATCATGAAATTTGACAAGAAGCAATTTCATGTAGCACAAGTAAAGGAAAAAACCTGAAAACCGTAAATTTGTAGTTTGGCGAAGAAATTTCAAATTTGGCGAGTCCAGCTCGCTTTTGACCGGTTTTTTTCATATAATTTGCAAATCAATTTCACAAATGCTTACCAACAGCTGCAGCGCCTCCATATCGACGTCAGTCAAACGCTAAAAGATCCTTGTAGCACTGTACTCCTTTCGTTAGTAAGGCTCTTGTAAAGCACAATATAATGAATAACGACCCAATAACTGTAATGTAAATACCAAAAGGCATCACAACAAAGAATATCAAAAACAAGACGATCCTGTTCCGTTCTGATAACTCAGTTAGAAAACCGCAAGAAAATAATTAATTAGAGGGAGGCAGGCGCTAAGACGTAGTTCCAACAAATAACGAAACTTCCCTTATTAATGTGAAAGCACTTTACACAGGATAGCAGTTAAGTACACCGGTAATTACATTTAACTATACAGTAGGTATCCACTCTGAGCTTGTTGTATCTGAACCAGCGACCTGTTTTAGTATAAGGAATATCTATCGATCATTTTATTATCAGGCAGCTAAGGCCCATAGATAAAATACACAAAATAATCTTTTACAATAAACTCAACCTCAAAGCATTTATTTCAATTAAACCATGTACAGGCTCTTTTGAATTGTCAAAATTAAATAGTCGGTCAGTTAGTCAGAAAGTTGAAGCTAGTTGCCCATTCCAAAACGTAGATCTCTATGAAGAAGAACGGGCAAGAAACTCCATGGACACTCTTTTAAATCAAGATATTACAAAATCCTGTGTACATTATTCTTGTTGCTTCTACAGCGTGTTACAGAAAGGGTATATCAATACAAACGGGTTGAAGAGTGTATCTGGTCTAGAATCTCTGTACAAAATTTCAGCTCAAAAGCAGTAACTTTGAAAATGCTTAATATTTTTTATTTCGATAGTTTATTAAATTGCAATCATAACAAACGTGTCACCGCACTACGAGGGTCATTATCTATTATCTATAGTGTGTCTGTGCGCCTAGTACACGCATATCACGCCGCCGCGCGCCAGTGCAGCGCCGTGATGTCGAAATAAAAAAATATTAAGCATTTTCAAAGTTAATGCTTTGAGCTGAAATTTTGTACAGAGATTCTAGACCAGATACACTCTTCAACCCGTTTGTATTGATATACCCTTTCCGTAACACCCTGTATATGTGAGAACAATGTAAAAAAAACACAAATGAAGAAACAATTCAAAATATAAGATTAAAAATAAGCCTTCGCAGTTAAGAGATGACCAGTCTCAACCGACGGCGCCCGTACACGAACATGTCATACAATAAACTAATACATATTAAAAACCTTAAAGCTATGACTATACACGTAACGTTGTCGGCGTCGGCATCGTGTTTCGCAGCGTGGTGTCGCGTAACCGTCCTCGAAAACGTCGATATACGACACCTTTCGGCCAAAAGTCCTCTTTCAGGCAGGTCTGTAGATGTTGGGTTGTTGGGTATATACTGTGGCCTCAAAAAGTTACTTGACATTGTTTTACTTCAGCTGTGATGCACTGTCTGTCTAATACTTATAAGTTGCGAGTAGGCTGCAAATAAGCAGTTGGTTCGTTGAGTTGGTGTTTTATTGAATTCCCGAAAACACTAATGTATGAGGCAATGAATTATCTTCATTATTATTATTTCGTGATTTTTACCCATGTTTTAATAGTTATTCAGCTATTCGGGGCGGAGACAAATACAACAAATCAAACATCATAAAAATCGGTCCAGCCGTTCGTGGGGATGCATGAAGAAGCCTCCTCGTGTAGCGCAGTTTGTTCCGCCAGTTACTCAACTGAACCGAGTGCTCGGCGCATCCTGGACAGTCACACCGAACACCTTATTTGACTTAATAACCTTATTTAATTCTTCCATAATGCCCGCCTGGTTTGCGACCACCCTCCCACCGGAGTCCGGACTCCGGCGTCAAGCCTGATGTGTTTCGTCGATGCGTGGGAGTTCCAGTGCCTTAGGCATCTTCTGGGCTCGCTCGTTCCATCATAGACCTCATCCATCACTTTCCATCAGGCGTGATCGAGGTCAAGAGCGGGCCTATTCAGCAATAAAAAAAATCTTCTGTTTCATAGAAAAATGTAATAGTCACGCAGTCAAAGGGTTTTAAGAATCGTGTACTGAATCCAGGGTAACAGGTTGTGCATCGATGTCCTTGCCAAATTGCAGGGTAATTGGTTTCATTTTGACAGTTCAACAACATTCATTGCGTTATTTACGTTGTTGAGCAGACACATTTTGCGAACATATGGACCAATGGATTAGCAATATGCTTCAAAATTATTCAGATTGAGATCAATACTGTGTTACGCAATTAGGGTGCTGTATATCATATGATTCGACGCTTCGACGGTTCTCCGTGACATAAATCTCCATCACGAGCTAACTCCTGTAATAAAAGTACATACATACATTAATAACCAGTCAAGTGACAAAGGGAAACAAAATACGTGAGCGGAATCCTCCAGCGAATTAACAATAGTGACGTTATCGCGAAGGCTCGTCGTCGCATCATTATAGCTAAAGGAAAATGTACTCTGCACGAACGAGATAAGGGTGAGCGATGACCAAATGAATTGGATGTAGGTACATAGTGCGGGGAAAAAGTGTGGGTAGCTGAATGTGTCGTTGAGAAACAGGATTTTTATAGAATAGTTCTAAATTTAGAACAGCTCGATGAAGAACCGAAATTGATAAATCGTACCGAACCAAAGCTGATTCATGTGACTGCCTTGCTGGTCTAGTTGGGATCTAAGTTCGATTCCTGGACCGGATTCTGATATATATAAAGGGGTACTAGCTTTTGCCTGTGGATTCGCTCGCGTGGCGGTCGGAAATTATCCCACAGGAACGTACTATTTAACGGTATAAGAAGTAACGGAATTGTATGAAGTTTGGCAACGTCAAACCTTAAAAAAAATAGCCTTCCTCGAGGATTGGGCTATTAAATGCAAAAAGATTATTTCTAATCCGACTGGTAGTTCCAGAGATTAGCACGTGCAAACAAACAAACTCTTCAGTTTTATTATTAGTATCTAAGATGTATGTATAATGTATTTATTCGAGTAATAATATGCTGTAGTAAATTGGACTTGAAACATGTGTGGTAATTAATTTATATGGTATGACGTCTATTTCACAATACAGGCAAGCTACTCAGTGATTGTGGAATATTATCTATAGTCCGCGCGGAACTAGTTGACCGCTGAGGTGGGGACAGGGGTGAGGCGGCGCGGCGGCGGTTCGCAACCCACGTACTGAGTTATGCGCCCCCCGCCCCTCCGTCCCACCGCTCACATCCCTAAGGCGCGGCCAACTAGTTCCGCGCGGACTATAGGTCGAATTAAGAACCCAATATTTTGTAGTAAACGCTTACGGACTGATTACTGGAACCATTGTTATAGCTGGTAACCTATAACTTTGGAAATTAGTCACTTCGTAATGAAATACAGAGCTATAACGACTGTTTGAAGAGCTATAACCGCTAGTTAAGGTAACTCTCCACGACATAAGCAATTAAGCGATTTGATTTTTAAATAAAAATAAATCAATATTTTTTTTATCTGTTTGAGAATCTGTTAAAGATAAGCATAGTGCTGTATCTTTTTTCATTCATAAATCAAGGGCTTGCTAGTTCAAAGTTGCTACTTCGATAGGATTTATAAAAAAAAAACAACCGACTTTAAAAAAAATCACTATATATTGAAAAATAACTTCAATTTCGGAAGTCGGTGTCTTTGGTTCCGCGTTTTCGTTTTTTGACACCGACTTTCGAAATTGAAGTTATTTTTCAATATGTAGTGATTTTTTTTAAAGTCGGTTGTTTTTTTTTGTAAAAAAGTTTTTATTTTTCACTTTTTAGTTGTACCTACCCTACATAAATTCAATTAACACTAGTGCATTGAAGAATTGAAGACACAACTCGAAGAATCATCAAAATTCGCATAGAAATGCCGGAGATGCAGTACATTTATGCATATAACTTCGTACATAAGAATAATTACCTAATGTATTATATACTAAAACCTTCCTGAAAGTATGTAGATCACACTAATGAAAGAATTATCAAAATCGGTTCAGTCGTTTTTGAGATAATCGCGGACATACAAACATACATACATACATACATACGGGTCGAATACAGAACCTCCTTTTTTAAAGTCGGTTAAAAACCGGCCAAGTGCGAGTCAAACTCGCACACGAAGGGTTCCGTACGAGCGTACAATATTTTTAACACTACATATTTCTTTAAGACGTTTCTTGCCTTAGTTTTTGAATTTATTTTATTACTAGCTGCGCCCCGCGGTTTCACTCGCATAAGTGTCGATCCCATAGGAATATCGGGATAAAAAGTATCTTATGTGTTATTCTGATTTAAAAGCTTTAATACTGTAAAGGTTCATCAAAATGAGTTCAGTAGTTATGCGTGAAAGAGTAACAAACATCCATCCGTCCTCACAAACTTTCGCGTTTATAATATTAGTAGGATTATTATTTGTGGTTATAGCCGCCATACTAGTACATATTCTATGAAAATTTTGGGTGTCGTCTACTGTCTATCTATTACGGCTCGAAAGATACGTTTCGAGTTTTGAGTATGAATGTCAATGGCTATAAGAATAGGGGAAGACCAAAGAAACAATGGATGGACTTTGTGAATAATGATGTGGTTAATAATGAGGGAGTGACCACGGAGATGACGACTAAAAAAACCATTGGATTCGCGCCACTGTTACCGTAACCGACACCGCTTTGGATGTGTTCGGCCGTCCTCGGGATGTACTCGGTTTTAATGTATATCCGATATGTCAGTGAGTGATGGCAAAGTATTCTGTTAGTGTTTTGTTTCTACTTCTTTTATTTACAAAAACGCTTTACTCAACACTATAACCTTACCCCAAGCGATCGCGCAATTAACGAATTTGTCAAACAGAGGCGTGAACCAGTCAAACTGTTCATTGTAACCAATTCTACAAACAATTAATCGTTGGGCATTCCTATAATTATTCCTTTTACCTCTAAAGGAAAGGGCGGTGCGATAAAGGTTGTTCCAAATCGTTGCTAGGGAATTTATTCTTTTTTATTTATACTTTTTTTGTTTTGGGACAAAGCTTTTTCGAGTATTTACGAGTTATTGAGTGGGGCTCATGGCTAAAAGACAATAGCCCCACGGGTTGATCGACGGATCATCCATTTACCATTACATATCGAGACCCCCTCCGTGCCTCGGAAAGCACGTTAAGCCCGATGGTGGACTGTCCTGTCAACGATCTACGGGCCCAGTGCGGGTTGGTAGATATCACATGTCTTCGAATTTTTGGTTCTAAGATATGCCTGTTTCCTCGCGATGTTTTTTCTTCACCGTTTTGAGAGCAGTGGTGATGAAATAATTAACACATAGTAAAGCGCCTGCCTAGGTTCAAACCCACGACCTATAACTCGTAAGTCGCGACCGTTACCACTGGGCTACCACTGCTCTCACTAGCCAAGTAAGTCTATTAACTAATCTATACTTATAATAAATATGTAGAAGTGAAAATTCTGTACATTGTAAATATCAAAAAAATAAATGGCAGGGGGTGTTACTAGACCGACACCGAACCCAAAAAAGTGATTAAAAAAATTTTTGTCTGTCTGTCTGTTTGTTCAGGCATCACGCAAAAACTACCGGTTCGATTACGATAAAACTTGGTATAATTATTCTTTAATATCCTGGGCACCACACTGGGTACTTTTTATCCCGGAAAAGTATATACAATAAAATAAAAAACAAACTTAATTTTGCGGTTCGATCCCTAGACCCGATTACTGTACCAACCGCAAATAATAAGTTTGTCGTAGGTTACGTGGAGGGTGTGTTCTTTGTGAAGAGTAGGTATCCACTAAGAAAGTGTTTTTCGAAATTCCAACCCTAAGAGGGTGAATGGAGGGAGGGTGAAATTTCACGCGGACGAAGTCGCGGGCAGAAGCTAGTACTATAATAAATGCGATAGTTTGTTCTACAACAAACTAGCCTACGCTCAGCCTAGATGGAGCCACGATCTTCGCAGGGTCGTCTGTGGTAGTGATAGCAGCTGGTTGAGAGTTGCCGAGAATCGAGCTGAATGGCATGTAGTTGGAGAGTCCAGTAATGGACTGCTATAGGCTGATGATAATGAAGCTGATAGTTTGTAAAGATGTTTGTATACACCGTAAAATTTTAATCACCGTTTTCCTCTTAGGGGTCATTGTACTCATCATTATGAACAACTTTTACTATGGGACGAACCTGAAATCGCGAAAAAAAAATCAGCTGTTCCCTACATTTATGTTCGCATGACTCCTCAAAATGTAGGGAACAGCTGATTTTTTTTCGCGATTTCAGGTTTGGTCCCATAGTAAAAGTTGTTCATAATGATGAGTACAATGACCCCTTAAGAGGAAAACGGTGATTAAAATTTCACGGTGTATTTGATGCTCAAGGATTTTGATGAAGCCTACAAACAATTGTTTTGATAAGTTCCTTCTTCACTGAAACCAGTACCCCCATAATTCAAAAGTGACACCATAATAACAATACCTGTGCTACACAAAACCCTAAAGGTAACAAGGGATCGTTTTTCCGTAACAATTACATGAATCGTTACAAAACCTTTCAAAATTGCTATTGTTTTGCGTTCTAATTAAATTTAAATAACTCATTATCCTGTTATATTATTATTACAATAGAGGTAACATTATTAGGACGTGTTACGTAGGGTTTTATTGGGCCCTTATCATTTATCGTTTGAACAAGCCGAGGGTTCTTTCAAAATGTTGCGGTGACTCGACTTGGGCATCCGCTATTTTTTTAATCCCAGAATCCCATTTATCCCAGCAGATATATTCCGTGAAACTTATGTGAAATCAGGTGCCATTCCACCTGCCGATCTCAATGAATCAATCAACTCAGCCTACCGCAGTCCACTGCTAGACATAGGCCTGTCCCAAGCTGCGCCACAATACCGTCAAAGTCAAAGTCAAAGCATTTATTTCAAATAGGCACATAAAAGGCACTTTTGAACGTCAAAATTTATCTTAAAATAGAATTGATTCTAGTCGACCATTCCAAAAGGTAGTTTTCGTATGGAGAAGAACGGGCAAGAAACTCCACCGTTACTCTTTTAAAATGTTTAGGTACAATATTTTGCATGGGTACATTAATTATACCGTCGCCTCCGCCTTCCGCATCCAGTCTGTCCCAGTCACCTTTTGAGGTCGTCTGTCCATCTAGCTAAGGGGCGTCCCATACTACGCTTGCCAATCAGCTGTCTCCACGCCAGGACTCGTCTGCTCCACCGGCCATCGGTCCTTCGACAAACATGGCCAGCCCACTGACACTTCAGCTTGCTTACTCTGCAAGCTATGTCGGTATCTCTGGTTCTTTTCCGGATAAATTTGTTTCTCAGTTTAGCCTGCTGATCTATTCTGTAAAAATCTCACCGTGAAAACTTAGATGAGGTGAGCTTGAAGTGAGCTGTCATTCCACCTGATTCCAGAGATTGACACTACTGACAGTTCGCTTCACCTCCACGCTGAGATGTTTACAGAATATACCAGTGTTTGAAAATCTGTCATTATGTTGAATTTATGTTGACCAGGCAGTGGCGAAGGGTGAATTTATGACAAAGGCAAGGAAAAAAAAAATGACAAAAAAATTTCAATTATGAATTGACTATAGTGTGTTCAGAATTTTCGAAGGGAAGCCGGTGGGAATCGAGTTGTATGGCACCTTCGCCACTGTGACCAGGTATATGTAGTTGTTCTTTAATCTTATTAAAACTGAGTTTTGAACTTAATCGTGTTCGGAACTAATAACCATTCATAAATGTTCATAATAATACAAAGCGGAGCAAGTTTTCATACATGAATAAATCATCAAACTCAAACTCAAAGCATTTATTTCAATTAAACCAATTACAGGTACTTTTGAATTGTCAAGGGGTCGGTCAGTCAGAAATATGAAGCTAGTTGCCCATTCCAAAGAGTAGGTACCTATGGAGAAGAACGGGCAAGAAACTCCATGGACACTCTTTTAAATCAAAATAATATGGTTACAAAGTCTTGGTTACATCATTCATGTTAAATCACATCACACTTACAAAAGTGTTTAGTTCAAAATCTGAGGTAAGGTAAAACATCGTCAGTGAATCACACAAAACCACACAACTAGGTAAACAAAGTGGCGACCCTCATATGATAAAATGCAATCATTCCAAAATATAACCATATCCCATATATGGTTATATTTTACATTTTAAAACACATTTTCAAAAAGGAAACCACACTCTGGTTTCATTTAATTAACTAGCTGTATACCGAAGCGGCGTAGTACATCCGTAGCATCCTCAAGAGATTGCTACGACGTGCACGTAACCGGTGCTACGCGTTCGTAGAACTGCTACGAAAACCATTAAATAAGAAACTACACATAGCATCACGCTATGCTCCCACGGGAGTAAGTAAAAACTATGGAATGTCATGTGCTACACGGACGTACGATACGTCGGTGTGCGTGTGTTGTGTGTGTCATGTGTCGTGTGTGGTCTTAGTACTAAAATTAATCTAAAAATTGTAGTTATTAAGCCAGTTATGGAAACTGTGTCGTGATGGAATAAAGTTCTATCATATCATATGGATTTGTTCAAAAAATTTATTGTTGTGTAACAGTTAAAATTGTTCTTAAAATTTAACAGCACTTATCTCAAAACATTTCAAACAAAATCTTAGGACATAATTATTACTTTTTCAAATTTTAAGGACTTTCTAACTGGGTTGTGGAGATCAGATAGGCAGTCGCTCCATGTAAAATACTGGTATTCAGTTGCATCCGGTTAGACTGGAAGCCGACCCCAACATAGACCCCACATGCCGAAAAAAAAAATACCTACAATCCTTTTCATCTTTTCGAACTGACGATTACAATTTTCCGACGACGGGATTTCCGAATGTAGTATTGGTAAAATAAAATATTCAATCACGAGTAATTATAAATTCAGTCACATTTATATAACGCTTATGTAAAGCTTTTATTTACTGTCGGATTTACCGAAACGGTTACTCTTTTTTACGCAGAGGATAAGTGTTTTTTATACTAAACTAGCAGCGCCTCGCGGTTTCAGCCGCATAAGTGTCGACCCCGTGGGAATATCGGGATAAAAAGGATCCTATGTATTATTCTGATTTAGAAGCTATATTACTGTAAAGGTTCATCAAAATTGGTCCAGCCGGTTGTGAGTGAAGAAGTAAAAAACATACAAACACACTCACAAACTTTCACCTTTATAATGTTAGTGTGATGAAAGCTGTAACATAAACTATTTGTGTAACACACTTTCAATCTGAGGTATTCCACTCAGAGCGCTGAAATCATTTTGAAGAATATTGCTAATCCATTACTTCATACCTATGTTCGAAAAATTTGTGTGCTCAAAAAAGTAAAAAAGAACAATTTAGGTAGTTTTTTTTTGTAATTTTTTTTTGTTTTGTTTGCACAATGAATGTTGTTGAACTGCCAAAAATGAAAGCCATTGCCATTGATAGTGTGTTAACGCAATGACCCCGCTATAGGCCTATACTCTGCAGTGGCTGGAACAAGGCTGCCAATAAAGATGATGATGATGAAACATAAACATGCGATTCCTCGAAGCGGAAGGCAGATGTGTAAAACAGGTAGTTGATTGAGGTGTGTGACAGGTTAACTGCTCCGTTGGTCTTGTGGTCGTGGTTGATCTGCGACCTCCACGATCTGTGACCTTCATGGGAGGTGGCCTGCGGGCGGTGGACTAGGGGCGTCCGTCATCCGACCAGACAGGCCCGAGTTGGCGCCGCAGTGTTCCAAGCGCGCCACTCGAGTTGATGCGGCTATTACGGGAATAGCCTATTATTGAATACCGCCATGCCTCAGAAAGCACGTTAAGCCGTTGGTCCTGCGCCTGATCTCTCCCCGGTCGTGTTGGATTGCCGTAAACCGCCAATTTCCTAACTCCGGACTGTTACTAAGAAATTCCTAATGGAAAACCCAATAACACTTAATCCGACCTGGGAATCGAACCCAGGACCCCAGGCTCAGCAGTACGTGCTTGCAACCACGAGACCAACGAGGCAGTTCAATAGCCTAATGGCTAAAGCGTCAGACTGCCTACTGAAGTTGCGTTCTAACACCAACAGTTTTCGGTAAAATAACTCCCTGTTTATTGGTAAAAAAGTCGGAAAGAAAATCTATTTCTTAATCAATGAAAACAATTTTTAACCGACGAAAAAAAACGGAGGAGGTTATCAATTCGACGCGTATATATTTTTTTTTTTAATGTATGATCACGCATAACTTTTTACAGAGTAGTCCGATTTTGATAATTCTTTTTCTATTGGAAAGGATATACCCCGAAGTTGGTCCCATATAAATTTTGAAAAAAAAAATCCAACCCTAAGGGTAGGAAAACAGGGGATGATTGATTGTTCACTCACTGATTGTAATGTATGACCACGCATAACTTTTTACAGAGTAGTCCGATTTTAATAATTCTTTTTTTATTGGATAGGACATACCTCGAAGTTGGTCCCATGTAAATTTGGAATTCTACCCTAAGGGTGGGAAAATAGGGGTGATTTATTGTTCATTCACAGATTTTAATGCTGAACTGTGTATTACAATTAAAATAAAAGGCCTATCTATGTTGGTATTTAAAGCCTGTTTTTTTTAAGTATTTTATTATACAAAAAAGAATAATTAAAGTAGGATTATATAACAGTTAATATCTAAAGTAAGGTAGGTAGCTATTTTAAAAGTAGTCAAAACTTAAGCATGTAGTAATTAGTAAATTATTGCCTCAACAAATTATAAAATAAAAACTTAAAAAAAAATTAAACCTCCGAAAAAACTGAAAAGCAAAAAATAAAAACCTTTTTTATTTTACCTTAATAAATAAGTTCTTAAACTAATGCAATTATACCTAAGAAATTTTGAGTCGGCGCCAAACAATTAATGAACAAAGATCACTAAATTACCTTAAATTTAAAGAAATAACCAAATCAAATTAATAATACAACGTGAAATCTCCAGCGATAAATATTATATTAACATTCCAAACAAAAAATGCGCTCTCCGCACGACCACTCGCAACGATATTAAGTTGCTTGTTTGGCGCCGACTCAAAATTTCTTAGTTTAAGAACTTATTTATTAAGGTAAAATAAAAAAGGTTTTTATTTTTTGCTTTTCAGTTTTTTCGGAGGTTTAATTTTTTTGTTAAAAAGTTTTTATTGTTGTGTGTGTACACGGACAGACGGACATAACGAAATGAAAAGTGTTCCGTTTTTGTCATTTGGCTTCGAACTGCTAAAAACGATTTTTGATCCAAGTTTTTTACACGTCGGACTTTTCAATTATTATAAAGCTTACTTACTTATAACACTGCACGAGATACCTAGAGACCTTATTACATAACCTCGTTAAAAGTTACAATGTTGGCTTGCCCTTCTACACTACAATGTAGAACACAATATATTACAGTAGCAACCTCCATTCATTACGCAATCTGTTTGATATAACTCTGTTGAAAATATTCAGCACAAGATACATACCATCACGACTGTATTCCCAGAACGGTTAGGCAGAGGTTGTACACCTGAAAGAAAGAAAGAAAAAACGTTTATTTGCGGTGAACACGACGCAAAAAAGAACATTAACACGAAAAAAAAGAAGGTAAAGGAAACATGCGTCACATCCACGCAAAACGGCTATCGCTCAGCATAATGCTGCGACCCTATGCAAGACAGAGCCCCAGCTTTGGTTTTCAGCAGATAAGTAGGTAAAAGGCCTTATGCAAATAATAGAATTGAGGGCGAGCGTATTGCCGCTAATAAACGAGATAACACCAAACTACTGGAGAATGGAAAAACGGAAAATCTAAATAAGGCTTTGTCCAACCCGGAGACTGAATCTAGGTGTTCAGATGTTACTGTAAAATCCTGAACTGCGGTAAATCTTAGCATTTACTGGTAAAAGTCCGAATTGTTCTATAATAATCTTTAATTTGAAACTTTTATCTGTGGTAAAACCTAAGATTTACCGACTGAATGCCAGTAAAAGTCAGAAATTGATGATTATTATAGGACTTTTACTGGTGAGACTTGCTAAATCATAGGATTTACCGGTAAATCCTAAGATTTACTGCAGTTCGGGCTTTTACAGCAATACATATACACGAGCGGCACGCGTCAACGGTAGAAGCAACTGCAGCCGTCGACAACGTGCTGCTCCTGTATTTGAGAACGGTGCAAAAATACACTAGCGGCACATTGTCGACAGCACGCGCTTGTTGCGACCATGGACCAACGCAGCGGTCAGTGTTGATGCTATACATCCCACCTGTACTATTATAGTACTTACTAATTCCATGATCTTACCAGGGGGCCTAGACAAAGTGACGTTCTATCAGCGATAACGATGATGGAAAAGTCAAAAAGTATTGCATTGGAAGGCCTACCACAAGGTGGACCGATGGCCTGTGGAGGCCGCAGGAATCCGCTGGTTGCAGGAAGCACAGAACCGGTCGAAGTGGCGGTGCTTGGGGGAGACTTATGTCCAGCAGTGGACGTTTTTCGGCTGTTAGAAAGATAAGACAGTTAACAGATGTAGAAACCGCGCGTTTAGTCCATTTTAGCTATTTTCACAGCATTATGTCGTACGGCATTTTACTATGGGGTCGGGCTGCTGACATTGAATCCGTCTTTATTTTGCATAAGAGTGCTGTCAGAGCCATTTATAATCACGTCGCTGCGAATCTCTCAGGGAACTTTTTAAAAGGATATCTATTAATATTATGACGGTACCTTGCCAATTAATTTATGAAGATATTATGTAACATGTAAGAAAAATCCACATCTTTTTTAATAAAATAAGCAATAGACATAATTTTAATACTAGAAATAAAGATAAAATACATAAAACATTTTTCAGATTAGCCAAAGTATCATCTTTTATGGGCTACTTGATAAATGTTACAATATTTATTGCAATATATCACAAGGTATTTTAAAATACCTTGTGATATATTGCAATTAAATAAAAGAACATTTAAAACTCACATTAAAAGTACACCTTGTAAACAAGCATACTATTAGAGGATTATAACCAAGATAAGAACACTTGGAAACATGCTGGTCCTGCTCCATAGGACAATCTTCTCTCTTGACTAATTCAAACTGGTCGCTAATTTAATTGTAAAATTTATTTTTTTTTGACATTAATTTACATTCTGTAATTACTTTAACTCACACCCTGGCTTATTACGTGTTAATTTTTTTTTTATTGAAAATATTCTGTTTGTAAATATGTGAGCATCATGTATCTATCACACAATTAATTTATATGTTATGGTTTCATTTTTAATTCTTTTACCCATTGTGGTATAGTAATTTTATTTTAGGTGCATCGTCTTTACATATTATTATATTATAATTAATGTATGCAAAATGTAAAACATTTTAAAAGAGTAACGGTGGAGTTTCTTGCCTATTCTTCTCCATACGAAAACTACCTTTTGAAAGAGGCAGAATCAATTCTATTTTATTACCTATAATTTTTGACGTTCAAAAGTGCCTTTTATTTGCCTATTTGAAATAAATGCTTTGACTTTGCTGAAATGATGATGATGAAGCTCCCGAAAGCTTTTGTCAATCCTGATGAAAGTCGTTGTAGAAATACGAAACACTTTGAATGCGATTGCGACTTGGCTATGCCCTAGGGTTTATAACTTAGAAACCTTCTATGCATATACGAAGAGAATATCTATTTCCAGAATCCGAAAATATACTAAGAAGAAAGTGAGTTTAAAATATTCAGCCAAAAACGACAGCGAGTTAGCTAAAGCGGTTACCATGGCAATGTTAATGGAGCCTAGAGAATAAACGTACAAATAAAGAGGTCAAGGTTGGTTTAGACGCATTTAGTGGTTGTTGTCCGCATTTTTGGAAGTAGGTGAATGCGAAATGCGAACCGACTGAATTGCCTTTCGTTGTGGCACTAAAAACAGACGTTATGCGCGAGGTGATATGGATTTTTGAACCACCATCGATTCGGTGATTGAAAATCATTTTGCGCGTTGCAAGTTGCAATTTTAATTCAACTAGCTGACCGCGCGGACAGACGTTCTCCTGTCCCAATAATTTACAAAAAAATCATAGACAAAAGGACGTACGACAATTTTTCCTGAATTTGGTTTCTTTCAGGAAACTTTCCCATTTTTTCATTCTATAAAAACCTAATTTGGACTATTACGAAAATTTTTAAATAAAACATAACCCTCCTTCTGGCGCAGTCGGGTAAAAAAAACAACCAAATTGTTGCAGTTGTCCTCAAGTGATGTGATTATAGCATTTAAATTTTAAATATTTTGTTTTCAGATTTATAAAAGACTAGCTGCGCCCCGCGGTTTCACCCGCATAATTCTCGATCCCGTGGGAATATCGGGATAAAAAGTATCCTATGTTCTTTCCGGGACTCAAGCTGTCTCAATACCAAATTTCATCTAAATCGGTTTAGCGGTTTAGGCGTGAAAAGGTAACATACAGGCAGACAGAGTTACTTTCAAATTTATAATATTAGCATGGATTAGTTGCAATTTATCAATCTTAAATCAACCTTTATCGAGTTGGGAACATTAAAGTTTACGGAACGCATTTCATGCATTATACCGCGACTTCAATATTCACAGACCATATTTACAATACGAAAAAATCGTTTCTACAAGCACTTCCAGATAAAATGAACCTTTAAAATATGATAAATATTTTTATCTATGTATTTACTTCCATTTGGACTCGTTTCTAACCGATTGGACGGAGAAGGCACAGCACAAAGAAAAACGGATTAATATGGGGAGACCTTTGCCCAGCATTTAACAATATTGATTAACGGAAAAAAAATCTACGTCCATAGGCGACGACAGCCACTTGCCATCAGGTTGACCGTCTGATTGTGATTGTGTTTGTTGTGTCTGATTGTTTTCCACTCTCATCATCATCTATCTGCCTAGCCTTTTCCCTACAATTTTTGGGTCGGCTTCCAGTGAAATCGGATGCAGCTGAATTCCTGTATTCAAATGGAGCAACTGCCTAGCTGACCTCAATAACCCAGTGACTGGGTAACACGATACCCCTTGGTGAGACCGGTTATCAGCCTTTTGGGCTTGTGACGACCCGTTACGACTGCCAAAGATCCACGAATGGCAGCCGGGATCAACGGGTTAATGTGCTTTCTGAGGCACGGCGTTTTTTTTATTTTTCCTCTACTTATAAAAAAAAATG
The DNA here is from genome assembly GCA_945859645.1 of Amphipoea oculea. Taxonomy (NCBI): domain Eukaryota; kingdom Metazoa; phylum Arthropoda; class Insecta; order Lepidoptera; family Noctuidae; genus Amphipoea; species Amphipoea oculea. The sequence continues at coordinate 15,506,649 of OX243865.1, read as the reverse complement.
TTTCTATCTATAGTAGTTACGCTTTACGCTGAGGCCAAACGAGCGTAGTTTTTTAAGGCGATTATAGCCTCGAATGTCCTTGAGCGTTTGGGCGGAGCATAGGCGAACCCAGTGCCTCACCCCGCGCGCCCGCTTACCTCCCCAATGTCAAAGAGTGTCGTACTCGTACGTAGCGCATGCAGATGCGGCGTGGGATGCATTTTGTCTTAGGCAGTTTTATGATGCTAGCTACTTACTGAGTGTAGATGGATCGAGAATACGTACAATATTTATGTTGTGAGTATGAATGCTATTGTACTTACAGTAAAAATACTGCTTTCTTAGAGACAAATAAAAAATAATAATAATATCAATAAAAAGCGTTTATTCAGTATACAGTTCGTTTTTTCACGTATACAGATTATAAAAAAATACAATTATGAAAAAAAAAAAACTTACTTATGACTAATACCGCTTTTAACAGTGGTAGTTTTTAGGGTTCCGTACCCAAAGGGTAAAAACGGGACCTTATTACTAAGACTCCTCTGTCCGTCTGTCTGTCTGTCACCGGGCTGTATCTCACGAACCGTGATGGCCAGAAGAATACCATTATTATAGTTACAAACTCAAATGGGTCCCGCCTGCTTCCAACTTTTATTTAATTTAAAATGGGCTTGTTTTTAGCTTTTCAGTTAGTTTTAGTATAAGGTTGCAGTCGGGTTTTTTAATTTTTTTATTTCCTGCTTTTTAGTTTACAAATGTGAAAGATTTCGCAGACGATTTAGTTCTTGGTAGGTGTTTTTTACGATTTGTCACTTTGAATTAGTTTTTACCATATTATAAATTGTATATATTTTTGTAATCACCTTTTAAAACCTTTTATTTTGATACCCCACTCGATAGGTTATGAGAAAAAAAAAGACGGGTTGCACTCCGGGAGTGCCGGCAGAAGTGAAAACTTGAATGTTAACGTTGAAATAAATCAATTATTAATCGAATTAATATAACTCATTTTTTTCACTATTTCTGCGTCACTTTTTTCATTAATAGATGCACTTTGTTCAATTTCCATATTTTAAACACTATACGAGTATACACGAATTTTACGAATACACAGCAGTGTAGGTACTATACAGACGGTCGAGCCATCAGTTGTCCATCCATCCATCCGTACATCCACACCCACACACACACACCCACACACACCCCCACACCCACACCCACACACACGCCCACACCCACACCCACACACCCACACCCACACCCACACACACACCCACACCCACACCCATACCCACACCCATACTCACACCCACATCCACACACACACCCCACATCCACACACACACCCCACACCCACACCCACACCCACACCCACATCCACACCCACACCCACACCCATCCATCCATCCATCCATCCATCCATCCATTGTCGTGTGTCACTTGGTTCACTTCGGTTGGCGCCGCCGTAGAAAGAGAGGGGGATACTTAGTAATTAGGAGTAGTAGTTCTCCCCTGTGAAATCTCTCCTGACGGTCACGTGTCCTGACGCGACCATTGTTTTCAATACATAGCTGGATTCGACGTCTCAAGGATTGTACTGCCATTCAGCATTACAATATTAGTGATTCCATTAGAATATTTTCCAAAGATCGTAAAAGAAATTTGAATTTGGAACATAATGTTGTGAAGGTGACTGCGCTGCGGGTGTGTTAGTAAAATAAAAATATTGAGCATCATTTTGAACAAGGTACGTAATCGAGGTATGAATACTTTAAAATAAGAAGCAGTTTATTAAGATTCAACATTTTCCTTAAGTTTGCCGTATGTCATTACTTCCCAGAATTTGATCCTTATTAGGGACACTATCGAATGGTGTAATAATACAGTGTGTGTTTTTTTTTCAAAATCAACAGGTTCGATTCCTGGCTAGAAATATTGATTTTTCAAAAATCCAATGATTCAGTTTTAGTTTTCATCAAAATCGAGCCCGCGACTCCTTTGAGTACTTCTCGCTATTCCTCATAGTATAGAATTTGGCCATCCACGCCCACTTGAAAAATTCACCCTGTATATTATATACTCTCGAAAAACATAACCCTTCTTCTGGCTATCACGGTTCGTGAGATACAGCCTGGTGACAGACAGACAGACGGAGAGAGGACTCTTAGTAATAAGGTCCCGTTTTTACCCTTTGGGTACGGAACCCTAAAAACTACCACTGTTAAGAGCGGTATTAGTCATAAGTTAGTTTTAATTATATTTTTTTGTAATTGTATTTTTTATAATTTGTATACGTGAATAAACGATCTGTATACTGAATGAACGTGTTTTATTGATATTATTATTACTTATATTAGTATTCAATAGACAATAATATATCGTCCACTCGCAAACAAACTATCACTACTACTATCAACGTCCAAGCGTAAACGAACAGTCCGAGTGTACTATCTGCGCTATTTAGTCTTTGCTACAAAAATGCAGATCGGAGCGAGCCGACATGCGACACAACCTCCCCGTGCGAACGCTACAGCGAGACTGACCGGGCGGCTGCTGCCCGCGCCCGTATAGGTAAAACCATGGTGTTACTGATTTTTTCCCACTTAAATAATAATTATTAAAAAAAACAAACTTAATTTTTATAAACCATTAAATTTGCTATAATTTGGTGAAAGAATCATCAAAATCGCTTCAGGCGTTTGGAAGTAGAAAGAAAATTCTTGCGTAAAATAAGGAGGATGGATATGATTTTTTATTGTTAAAACTAACAGTAATATTAAAAAAATCAAACTTAAATTATATTTGTAAACATATGTCACATATCATATATTTTTTTTAATATATTTGGGCTATCCATTTGGGAGAAGTAGGCCTTCAAAGAGAGGTCTACTTTGAAGTTTGGCGTAACCATTCGCCTTAAGCTGTGAGTCGCGTAAAATGAGTCGCGGAATTTACGCTGCAATCGGTTTCATACTAAAGTCTGTTTGTACCACACGGCGACGCATAATGAGTTGTCTGCTGACTCACGCGCGTTATTTCAACCGAATTGCGCTCGGGGTGAGGGAGGTTAGCGAGGGAAGCGTCAGTTATATTACAGAATGCGACCGAAGTTACGTCCGTCCGTCTGGCAGCCTAACCGAATTTCAGTTGAATGTAAATTACGATACGGTACTCAAAATACGCGACTCACAACTCAAAAAATTACGCTCGTTTGGCCTCAACCTTAACAATCAGTCAGTTATTAAACTGACTGATGCAACTGTTCTCCATATTATATGCTCTTTTTGTGGCCCCACACTTCGACAATGTCCAATCGTTGCGAGGATACGGCGGCGCTCGTAGTACTAAATCACCAATACCGCTATAACGTGTTTTTTATTCTACGTACTCATTAATGGGATGGGCGCGGAAGAGAGAATAGCTGCCCCATGCCATCCCCTATCCAACGACGTTCCTTCATTTTTTTATGAATCAATTATATGAATTTTCCCTTGAAAACTTCCTTGAAAAAATATGTTTTAAGTGGGGTTCCCGGAAAACATTCCCTTGTTTTTCTTACAAAATAGGTACCTACTTATAGCTGTTCTAATTTTATGTTTTCCGCGTACAAACATGTACCTTTCCGTCTTTAATTTACGTTTTTTTATGACCTTGTATTGAAAATAGGATAATGTATGAAAATCACGTTGCTTATATCTTTATGTTGTGACTTATGTTTGTTACTTAGGTAAGTACGTATTAAGCAAATAGGTGCCTATCTACTCATTATCATGGATGAGTTTTGATTGGTGATCGCAATTTCTACATAGATCTTAGAAGACAGGAGAATGCCAGGATTCCCATTTGTTGAAATAGTCCACCCATGGTACCCCACAGTAACGTTTAAAACTACTGTTGCTCAACTTTAGTTTACTATAAAGAGGAGGTTTTTTAATCTCTTAAAATAAAATACATGCTCTTAGGTGCCTTAAAAGGCTATTGATTTCATATCAAAATTTCCCATAGGAGTAAAGACTGGCTATCAGGTTTCAAAGACACATGAAGCGCTTGGGGCCTGCCGAAAATTAAGTTTAACGCCATCTAGTAGCAATCGATAGAACTGACAGCGGTCGGATAAATGGAGTTGTTTTTTTTAAGATAAAGTAGTGTTTTATTTAAACGTTTCAAAACAACACACTGCACACCATTTTGATCAAAGGATAAGTGTAATTATGTGCACAAAAGTTAATACCTACTTGACTTCCGAAAGAAAGTTCTATTTTTTTTTCAGGTTTTCCTAAATGAGATATGTACAAAGGGCTGAAAAAGAGGGAGAAGGTTTCTTAATTAATCTGTATTTATTTAATTCCTTAGTACGCCTACGCTTCCATGCTGACCTCGCCAAGTGCTATTGAAACCATATTTTTTCTTTGGGATTTTTCCAGAGCTTAATAAAAGAAAGTTTGATGCCATATTGCATTGATATATGTTATTTAACTCAATGCCATATTGTATCATAATCGGGCAAGTTTATGACGATGCCTACTAACAACGTTTATAGTTTGGCGCTTGGTTTATCGTTGATGACAATCTGTAGGCAAATCGACTAACTGGGGTGTTGAGGAATGACATAACGCTTCTCTCTACCGTAGTCGGATAAAATAAAAATATATATTACCTACTTCATTTCATTTAATACTTATGCTTATTTTTGTGAAGTGTGCGCTACTGAGCATGTATTTGTTAGTGAGATTCTCCGGATTTCCGTTCCTACTTAATTTAATTTTATAGATTTAAATTAGGTTAGTTCTATTTGGAACATCCATCTAACGAGTTATTCACAGAAATGTTGGCACGCGAAACGAACATTAAAAGATTCAGCAAACGGTTTTTTTATCGAATTCAATCGTGTCAAACTGATTGGCCGCTAATCATTTAGGTATGTATCCTTTGAAAAAAAAAATGGTTGTAGACACCAATTCTTTTTTTTTTCGAAATAGTTAGTACTTACCTTAGTATTATCTGAAAAAAAAATTACCACCTAGGTGTAAACCTACATGGTGATTTTTTTATAATTTGAAACTAGAACCGAAACTATGATAAATAGAGCCAAGTGGTCAAAGAAACAGCTCGGTATTGTAGAAAAATAAACTGCATTTTTAGTTTTTAGCAAAAGGTTTAATAGTCAATATTAGGACCCGATTTTATTTTTGCAAAAACATCTCAAACTAAGTATATTTTTTAAAGTTCAAAACACTCAGCTAAAGGTTTCGGCTTAACCTAGAATAAACATTTTTCCATTTCTAGACCCAATACCTATTACCCAATTTAACCGCTAAAGGCCATAGTCCTCTATCCTTGCAAAGTAGCTAATAGTACCTAACTCTAAGTCCACTTTAACTTTACAAAGCCAAAATATTTATTATTTATCTTGAACCCACATAAAAGGTGTCACAAATCCAAAAAGACTCTAGCACACCTAATTGATTCTTTTTACAACGTGACCTCCAAAGAGCTGCTCACTCATTAGCTTTTACCAGACGTTTGCTAAACCAATTAGTCTTGGGACGAAACACTTATTACAGGGGGAGCCACTTTAGCGTTTACAGTAGGTACGCGGGGTGCGAGGTGGGGGGCACAATTTATGTGTCTGAGGAATTTGCCCACTCTCTAACATTTTGCTCGAAGGATCGGTAATGCAATAAAATGCAGACAGACGAACGTAGGACGTAAATTGTTTCGTTACTTTCCCCTGTTTATTTAATCTAGTAGTTTTTTATTTATTATTTTTAACAATATTGGTATATAAGAATTGCCAAACTTAAGTGGCAGTGGGCAGGGCACATTTCTCGCGGAAGAAACTGATGACCGACGACTGATGCGGCCGAAAAGTTCTTGAGTGGCGACCGTGTTCCGGAAGATGTAGCAACAGAATGCCTCCCTCTAGGCGGATCGATGATCTGGTGAAGACCGCAGGCAAGGCGAAAAGCACAAAACCAATCGCAGATGGCAATGTTGGGGGAGGCCTATATCCAATATCCAGCAGTGGGCCCCTTTCGGCTGAAATGATAATGATGATTGGTACAATCACGTATTAGCCATACGTTGATTCTATTATATAAAAAATAAATTAACAAAATTCGGAAGTAACAAGAGAGTTATGTCGCTGGCTGTTTTAATCGAACTTTCGTAACTTTCTCCTTCGATATTCGCATGTAAAGAGAGACTTAGGAAGAGATGTATGTCCCCTGCGACCATACAATAAAAATTAAATGATAAATTATTTTATTTTTGTAAGTGGGTTTGTACAAACACTTTTACACGTCAATCATATTTTTAAAACAAGATGAGGTCGGCGTTTCCTATCTGACTACTCTGAGAAGAAAGGCCGAAATAAACTCAGAGGTCACAGCTAATGAGACACAATTAGTTGTCTATTGTTTCGTCGCCAATAGGTGACATGCGGCATAATCTTGGTCAGATCTTGTGAAGACCATGTAGATTGCTGCCTGAAATGGTCTATTGAAGAAAGAACCACACAGATGACACAGACACAGATTGAGTGGACCTGTCCAGTCAGTGCACGCATTTGTCAGTAATCGTGCAACTGAACTCAGAACTTGAGGAGCTCAACTAAATGATAAATGAACTTACAAAAACTAAGAGTGTGAATGGCAATAAATCATTATGGCGCTAGAAAATTTGGTCATTATCCTTTCAAGTGGTTTATCTGTCATTCCCCTAGCATGTCCTCCGTGGAAGTGGAAGGTAGGAAGATTACTCTGATAAGTTGTGATAAATGAGTGTAACACCCTACCGAATTAATTCCTTATCTTTTGGAGTGGCTTTTCGCTTTCCCTCGTTGATTTTGTTCGAGTTTCCATGCGTTTAAAGTTTGGAGGTGGGAATTTATGGGCTTTGTTGTGTTCAGTAGGTACTGCACATGAGGATTTTTGCCCTTTATTATTATTTTAGGGAAACTTACAGCTAAACAGATACAGTAAGTAATAGTTTATACAAAATAAGGCCAATTACAAGTTTCCACGTATTTAAAAAAGTAGTATTTATCGTTAACATTAGTGTGTTACGCAATTAGGGTGCGTCCAACCAAATTGCGTAAGTAACACACTTTCTATCACAATCTGAATCATTTCAAAAGATATTGCTTAATATGTTCGAAAAATTTGGCTGCTCAACAACGTAAATAACGCAATGAATGTTGTTGAACTGTCAAAATGAAAGCCATTGCTACTGTTAGTATGTTACGCAATTACCCCACCGGTTTTGAGACCCTCTCAATGAATCTTATGACTGCTATGGTACCCTGGCGGCCTCGTGGTCCAAGTGATAATTTAAAAAAAAAAACATGCTTCTAGATCCTGCGGTTTAGGCGTCGCTTCTCTGTCAGCGAGTGAATTTAAGATTTTTATAGTAGATAAAACGACATCGCGACTGGCCCAAACGGAGATGGCGAGATGAGCTGGACTCCTTTAACCTTTTGAACGCCAGAGTATAAACGTATCGCCGTACCCCTGACGCCAGGCCACTTTAACAAAACAACACACACACACTTAAAACAACAAATTTCTCGATATTGGTGGTTTATTTATATTAGTTTCATGCAATACAATATAGACGGAAGCTTAAATTGTTTATTTCATAATATGGTGCGACACGTGCGAGTGTGCGACGTGTATTTTGTCATATATTTGTGACGTTGGCGTTCAGGGTAAGATTTCGTTTGTCACATATATGTGACAATGGCGTTCAAACGGTTAATAACGATTGGTCCTTGGCAGCTCTGGACAAAGAGCGGTGGAAAGAGAGTAGAGAGGCCTTGGCAATAACAAATTAATTAGATAGTAGGATATACGTTGTGCGAAACGTAAGCGTGTACATTCTCCAGCGAACAGGGAAGTCTGCCGCCACAAAGGCTGCCACAGGTGTCGATCGATGCGACGCGCCGCCCGGTCCGGCCGTCGAACCAACGCAACACGCGGCTGTGCGACGACACGGCGCGGCGTGCCAGCCCTGTGAACTGATACAATATTTGTGATTGAAAGAATAACTTCATTTCACCTGCGCTGTTAGACAAGACAGCGCAGATAAGTAGATTAGATTGGTTGGCGTTTGGGGTTGTACGGTGGATATGTATACTATGTATAGGGATGTTAATAAAAGGACTATCAAACTGACTGGTTGTCAGACTTTCGGGATGCAGCTGAATACCAGTATTTTGCATGGAGCGACTGCCTATCTGACATCCACAACCCAGTTACTGGGTAATACGATACCCCTTGGTAAGACTGGTTGTCAGACTTTCGGGCTTCTGACGACCCGTAACGACTATCAAAGATCCACGAATGACAGCCGGGACCAACGGCTTAACGTGCTTTCCGAGGCACGGAGGGATCTCGGTATGTAAAGATGGTCACCCAACCATGGACCAACCGCGACAAGCGTAGCTTAACCTGATCGATCGACCCTGTAGCTGTTATTTCTTAGCCACAGTTACTGGGTACCTAACTATTATAAGATTTTAAATTGAAGTTTTCGCGTAACTTACTACGCGTCATCCCAACGTGGAAGCAATAGAAAATTAATTAATTATTACAACTTTCATTCTGTATAGGTTTTTACTAAAAGCCTCCTTACACTACGCAATCCGGGGACCCTTTCCTAAATCGGGTTGGAAAGGTCCCTATTAAAAAACATATCACCTAAATATCGTGTATTTCACAGAACAGATATAAGTTTAACTGTTCTGTGGTGTAATTTATTGTGACAGTATGGAAAAACCGTTTGCTGTGGTATCAATCAATAGTCAATACAAAACTGACGCTATTAACTACCGAGCTGCATGGCGTCTGTACTAACGCCAGCACATCAAGCTACCCGAAACTGTCAAATTTTCCCAATCAACCTTGAACCTTATGGTGTAGCAATAAAGTTGAAAATCTATTAAAGAAATTTGACAGATTGTAGTAGCTTGATGTGCTGGCGTGGCGTCTGTACATGGTTAATACCTTATTTAGATTTGTCAGGAAATACCTATGTGTCACTACACTATTAAGGTCGATAACCGTGGGAACTGTGGGAGGTAGTTAGGTAGCTACTTTTAGTTATAACAGCAGTAGAACTGAGGAAAGGGCTCTTTCAATGAAAGTAAAAGGTCTTCCCATAGATATAAGAAGTTTTTTTACATAGATATAAGAAAGAAGTTTTTTAATATTTTTCTATTCGATTTAAAAGGTAGGTTTGTTTTTTTGCATGTTTTGGCAATGACACTACCAGTAGTGTCGTTTACAATTAACGACACTACCAAGCTTGTTATTAAGTATGTATTTTTAGGTGCACAATAACGTACTAATTATAATATAATAATAATCCGGACCAGACTTCCCAGACTTCCGGAACTTTCCTGTTTTTAATTTCATTTTAGTTTTGTTTTATTTTTTAAGATTTTAAGAACGTGTTAAGTTTATTTTGTGGTATTCCTGTGCGAGTCCCAATAAATACTTTTTCTTTCTTTTTAATCTGTATTGTGCCCTTCAAGGCAAGGCCTCCCTTTCCTTTTCCCACTCAACTCGGTCCTCAGTCAATATGGATAAAGTACCTATATGAATAAAAATAAGTAATATATGGGTTACGCTATAAACGTACCTGTGTACACACGGCGACACATCAAGCTGTATATTTCCAGTTTTAGCTGACTTTGAATTAATTTGTCAGATTCGCGTTAGGTCAGATTCGCTTAAAGACAGAAGTACAATCGGATAAAAAGTAATTTTATTCATTTTTAACCGACTTTAAAAAAGGAGGTTCTGTATTCGACCCGTATGTATGTATGTTTGTATGTCCGCGATTATCTCAAAAACTACTGAACCGATTTTGATAATTCTTTCATGAGTGTGATCTACATACTTTCAGGAAGGTTTTGGTATATAATACATTAGGTAATTATTCTTATGTACGAAGTTATATGCATAAATGTACTGCATCTGCGGCATTTTTATGTGAATTTTGATGATTCTTCGAGCCGTGTCTTCAATGCACTAGTGTTAATTGAATTTGTGTGGGGTAGGTACAACTAAAAAGTGAAAAATAAAAACTTTTTTACAAAAAAAACAACCGACTTCAAAAAATACACTACAAAGTGAAAAATAACTTTAATTTCGGAAGTCGGTGTCAAAAAACGAAAATGCTGAAGCAACGACACCGACTTCCGAAATTAAAGTTATTTTTCACTTTATAGTGTATTTTTTGAAGTCGGTTGTTTTTACCATAGATACGATATCCGTGATTTTTACGAAACATCATAGGGTTTTTCGTACAGTGAGAAGTCAGCTTATACTTACTGGAAATGTACAGCTTGATGTGTCGCCGTGCGTACATCAGACATTCCAGCTTTACGTCTAAGGTGCCAGCTTTGGCAGCACATCGGCAAAGACCTTAGTGTTACAGGTGTTTGTCTAGGTACAGACGCCAGCACATCAAGTTACCCGAAACTAACAAATTTTCCCAATCAACTTTGAACATTATGCATTAGCGATAAAGTTTAAAATCTATTAAAGTTTGACAGATTGATGTGCTGGCGTCTGTACATAGTCGTAACCACTTCCATGTAGTCGTGTTAGCTTGTTTGCCAAACATAAAAATATTGTATGTATATGTAGGTACCTAACCTACATACCTACATTTGACCAGTAAGTTCCCAGAACAAAATAAGGGAGACCAATAAAATGAATCTGTCGAGTTAATTAGCGGCACTGCATTGAATGTTGCTGTAATCCATACTTCCATACTATTACTAATATAAGTTTACTAATATTACTAATACTAATATACTAATACTAATATACTTACTAATATACTAATTTAATACTATTTATTTAATATTATAAATTCGAAAGTAACTCTATCTGTCTATCTGTATGTTACCTTATCACGCCTAAACCACTAAACGGATTTCGATAAAATTTGGCAGAGAGATAGATTGCATCCCGGGGACGGACATAGGATAGTTTTTATCCCGATATTCCCATGGGATCGAAACTAATGCGGGTGAAACCGCGGGGCGCAGGTAATCACACTAATATTATAAAGGCGAAAGTTTGTGAGTGTGTGTGTTTATATGTTTGTTACCTCTTCACGCCTAAACCACTGAACCGATTTAGGTGAAATTTGGTATAGAGATAGTTTGAGTCCCGGAAAAGGACATAGGATAGTTTTTATCCCGATATTCCTACGGGATCGAAACTTATGCGGGTGAAACCGCGGGGCGCAGGTAATAAATAATAAATTTTGGAATCCAAAACGTATTTCTTTTTCCTGGTGTTACATACTGTTTTACTTATTCACCACGCTTGAAAAACTTAAAGATGGACGGCGTGGTTATTACAGTCTATTTTATACAACTACATAAAACCTGGGCGAGTTCCTTATCATTAAAGGCCCATGTATAATCTAAAAACAATCTTCACCAGGCATCGGAATATCCCGTCGAAACCTTCAAAATAACACAAAATATATGACCAGGTACTTAACAACGCAAATATGATTCAATAAATCTCCCTCTAGCAGCTTAATCTAAAAAGCTAACAATCTTATAGGTAAGTGCATCCCGGTCACGCATCGATCGAACGCACACAGGCACACAGACGCAAAGCTGCGTCGCGACTGAGGTAAATAAAACAAAATGCACCCCCCTCCCCTTTAGTCTAGTCACTAGACAACAAAGGGTGCGCATGCAAACCTAAGTCACCAAATATTCGAAACCATAACCAACCTTATTTCCACCATGTAAGGTTTACAGGCACTGCAAAATTTGCCATGGTGCGGTGCAGGAAGCGATGTGTTAAGAGAAGTTTATACAGATTTTACGGTAGAAATGTTGGTAGTATTTTGTATGTACTTAATTTGCTATGTATTTTCTATGTGATGAGTACTTTATCTGAGGCGGAAAAATAATTCTTCTGCTTTGTGCATGTGGGTAGGTAGAGGTACTAGGTACCAGTGGCGAAGGTACCATACAACTCGATTCCCACCGGCTTCCCTTCGAAAATTCAGAACATAACCACACTATAGTCAATTCATAATTAAAAAATTTTTTGGCATTCTTTTTTGCTCCGGCTTACCTCTGTCATAAATTCACCCTTCGCCACTGCTAGGTACCCTGAATCAGTGAGCAACGAGCAACTTTTATTTAAAATTATATATGTACTTACAATGTTTATTTAATTAAATCCATTGTATGTAACATAATCAGCCTATAATGTTTCCAGTGCTGGGACACAGGCCTCCTCTTTGTGAGAGGGAGTGGGTCATAATCCATCATGCGGGCCCAGTGCGGCGGGTTGTTTTTGGTTCTAGGACATGCCGGTTTCCTCACGATGATTTCCTTCACCGTTTTGAGAGCAGTGGCGATGAAATAATTTACAATAAAAACTTTTTAACAAAAAAATTAAACCTCCGAAAAAACTGAAAAGCAAAAAATAAAAACCTTTTTTATTTTACCTGAATAAATAAGTTCTTAAACTAATGCAAGTATACCTAACTAATTTTGAGTCGGCGCCAAACAAGCAACTTAATATCGTTGCGAGTGGTCGTGCGGAGAGCGCATTTTTTGTTTGGAATGTTAATATTTAGCGCTGGAGATTTTACGCTGCATTATTAATTTAAGGAAATTTAGTGATCTTTGTTCATTGATTGTTTGGCGCCGACTCAAAATTTTTTAGGTATACTTGAATTAGTTTAAGAACTTATTTATTAAGGTAAAATAAAAAAGGTTTTTATTTTTTGCTTTTCAGTTTTTTCGGAGGTTTAATTTTTTTGTTAAAAAGTTTTTATTTTATAATTTTTTGAGGCTATAATTTACTTATTACTGCATGCTTAATTTTTGATTACTTTTAAAATGGCTACCTACCTTACTTTAGATATTAACTGTTATATAATCCTACTTTAACTAATATTTTTGTATAGTAAAATACTTAAAAAAACAGGCTTTATATACCAACATAAATAGGTCTTTCATTTTAATTGTAATACACAGCTCAGCATTAAAATCTGTGAATGAACAACAAATCACCCCTATTTTCCCACCCTTAGGGTAAGAATTTTTTTTCCAAATTTACATGGGACCAACTTCGAGGTATGTTCTATCCATTAAAGAAAGAATTATCAAAATCGGACTAATCTGTAAAAAGTTATGCGTGGTCATACATTACAATCAGTGAGTGAACTATCAATCATCCCCTGTTTTCCTACCCTTAGGGTTGGATTTTTTTTTCAAAATTTATATGGGACCACCTTCGGGGTATATCCTTTCTAATCAAAAAAGAATTATCAAAATCGGACTGCTCTGTCAAAAGTTATGCGTGATCATACATAAAAATAAAAAAAAAAAAAAAAAATAAAAAAAAAAAAAAATATATACGCGTCGAATTGATAACCTCCTCCGTTTTTTCGTCGGTTAAAAAGCGCCTGCCATGTCTGGGTTCGAAGTTTCGACCTACCACTGTCGTAAGTCGCGGCCGATACCACTGGGCCACCACTGCTCAACTACTCCATAGTATGTATTTAATTTAATTTACGAGTATATAGGGATCTACTTTAATTTCATAATAATATATATAGATTACGTTTTTTTTTTATAAAGGTATTTTTTTTTGGGTTCCGTACCAAAATGGTAAAAAGGAATCCTTATGGTGAGACTCAGTCTGTCTGTCTGTTACAGCTAGATATCTCAAGAACTACTAATCCTATCAACTTGAAATATGTAGTTTTAGATGACGTTTGCCCAACTATTTTGCAAATAAGAAAGAAATATTTTTTTTTATTGACTGAAAGGGTTTCTGAAAAATTCGAAGTGGGACTACTAGGGCATGTGGGGTATCATATGAAAGAGCGCAATTTGCACATTCTCAAACATTTTTTCTTTTTTTTTTAGGCTGCATAGTTTTCGACATTTGATGAAAAATGTAAAAAATACAGTTCCCCTATACCTCCGAAGTTTGCAAAGAGAAAAATCTGAAATAATTCTATTTGATAGAAGTTTATGTAAAGATTACAGGAAAAATAAAACAATTTGTTTAAATAGCACTCTTTTTCAGAAATAATCAACAAAAGTTAAATTTTTCTACTATCGGTCAAGAGATAGCGCTGACCTAAAACTGCAATATTCTACACCACAGCGCGCAGTGTTAAAATTTTCTGACGAATGTAGGCCTCGCCGATGAAAATTTGAAAACAAATTATTATGATGGTACGGAATCCTCGGTGCGCGAGTCTGACTCGCTCTTGACCGGTTTTTTTTTTAATTTTTATGCAAATCAGGAGGAATGAGGAAAATGTCGTGAGACAAGTTTAGAGCATGAATGAATATAAGAGTAGGGGAAGACCAAAGAAACGATGGACGGACTGTGTGAATGATAATAAGGTTAGAAAGGGGGTGACCACTGAGATGGCGACTAGAAAAGTACCTATGGAAAAGACATTTTAAGCCAACCCCAAATAAATTGGGATAAGGGCAGGACAATGATGATGATGATAAATATAGGATTTTTTTTACATTCATGAAACCCTTTAGATGTCCATTTTTACTTTCGATGTTGGTTGACTGTGTGAAGTTAGGAACCTACATACGGCGAATCTTAGGTTACAGGTTAACTAACATAGGTATCTAATATTGACCGTCCAATTTCCTTTGGTAGATACTTAGCCTTTCAGACCACAGAGTACTCGGTCCACAGCAATCTATCATGTAGATTGTAATTACCTCTAAGTTAAGAGCGTTTACGACTTACAGCATTTCAAAAACTTTCAAGCTCTTGTTTTTCGAAATGAATGAACCGATTTTAATGAAACTTCATACGCATAAGCAGGATACAAAGGTCTAAAAAGTTAGAAAAGAACATTTTCGAAATGTCTTATTTAAACAAAGATAACTGGAAATCTTTGTTTCTATAGACAATTTAAAATCGGTCTAATTTGGCCGTAACACCATTTTTCAAAATGTTCTAAGTCAACGCAATCGAAAGAACTTCCCGTCGACCTATAATCATGAAATTTGGCAAGAAGCAATGTCATGTAGAAGAAATAAAGGAAAAATCCGAATAACGTAATTTTTTATTTACATACGTAAAATCGTACAAATTTGTACGGAACCTCCGGTACAGAGTCCGACTCGCACTTGACTGGTTTTTTTTCAATACATTTCGTAATACTATAACACAAATCTTTACTGACAGCGATTCCCTGTCAACGTCATTCGAGTGCCAAAAGATCCTTGTAACACTACCTACCTACCTTGTTGTCAATTATTTAGAAAAAATAAGTAGGTACTAAGCTACTACCTAGCAGGAATGGCGAACCAATGGCACACGTAGGTACCATTGGTGGCACGTAACAAAATAATTTGGGTACGGCATTATTTCAGGTAATAATATACCTACGTCATGTACCTAGTTTGCAACAGCAGAAGTAGCACTAATTTATCATTTTATTTAAATACCTAAACATAGCAGTAGGGCAGTGGTGGCCCAGTGGTATCGGCCGCGACTTACGAGTTGTAGGTCGTAGGTTCGAACCCAGACAGGCGCTTTACTTTGTGTAAATTATTTCATCACCACTGCTCTCAAAACGGTGAAGGAAAACATCGTGAGGAAACCGGCATGTCCTAGAACTAAAAATTCAAAGACATGTGACATCTACCAACACGCAATGGGCCCGCGTGGTGGATTACGGCCCACTCCCTCTCACAGAGAGGAGGCCTGTGTCCCAGCAGTGGGAACATTATAGGCTGATGATGATGATGATGATGACCTAAACATAAAACTGTCAATATTAACATTAGTCCTACACCAACCGGGGGTTGTCCTTAGGTGTACCGTGTACTGCATAGTGCAAACATAGGATAATCGTCGGTTTGTGTACTACGAGGTACGAGTTGGTTTCGGCACCTCGTATGCCTTCCAAAGGGTTCCGGACCCTGGGGGCCCGAGAAATATCAAGAGAGATTAAAATTAATAATAATAATAATAATAGTAACTCTACAACCAAAGTCCAAATACCTACTCGATTTTATTTATTTTCAATAGAAAAAGTACAATGAACCATAATAGTCTAAATTTTTACCAAAAACAGCCGAACCGGAGGTGATATCTGTCATGTCACCTCCGGTAAAACCAAAACCAAAGAAATAATTCAAGAATGTTGACACGATCAGCCGCAAGACGCGCACGCCTACCACCTCCGGACTCTTCGCTCAGCTCCGCCTCGCCGCCCGCGCCGCCGGTACCCAGCGCCACTGTGAGCGCTGTGACGAGGCCGGCCGCGGCAGTTGCGTCGAGCTCGAGCGACGAGTATTTCTCTCCGCCCACGACGCCACCACCTGTTCGTCGACGGGGAGGACGCCGGCCGCCGGACGGCTTAGGACCTCGAGGCCCATCGGCCTCTGATAGGGTCCCAGCTCCCGGCGGAAGTGTGCAGCGCATGAGATGGACACGATCCATCAATGAAAACGTCATGCGCTCATACTATGGGGCTACAGAGGGGGGAAACAATCTGACCGCGTATCGTGTTCGGATGCTCTCTCTTTTTCAGGTGCTTGAACCAGCTGTCAACGTTTCGGTACAACGACTATCGGATCAGGTGCGGGTCATCCAACGTAATCATATGTTGGATGACACTATACTTGATCGCCTGCGAAATGAAATACAGAGTAGCCATGTCATCGCTCCCCAGTCGCAGACTGCTGTAATACTACCGCAGTATAATACAAGTCTTGCTGACGAGGGGAGTAATGATCGGGCTACAAACGTAAGTACCCAGTGCAATGAGGAATTGAGGAGTGCTTTGGAGGATGCGATTCAGGAATATCGCTTCATGTCGCCCGAACTTAGGCCACGCTTGCCTCGTTTGCCCATGCATAATAAAAATAGGGCGCTGGTGGCGGTTCTGGATTCGCAGTTGTCAAAATATTTTGATACCTGCGAAGACCTCACCGATACTCATTCGATTCTGTACTGCGCGGCTGTAGCGGCATGTCGTGTAGCTCACGTTAAATTTACCAATGACTCTAGAGCTACACGGCCGAAACCAGCCGTACCAGCTTGGCAGTGCAGAATTGAACGTCGTATTGGTGGGGCCAGAACGCTCATCGGCAAACTAATCTGCTTCAGGGAGGGCAATACTCGCCCTAGAGTGATGCGCTTTGTGAGGCGGGCATTCTTGGGGACTGATATCAGCCCTCAAGACTATATGTCCTGTGTCACAGAGCGCATCGACTTCCTGAAGCAGAAAGTGTATGCATGGGCGAACCGTATCCGTCGGTATAAGCGGCGAGTAGAGCGATACACTCAGAATCGCACCTTCCAGAGTGATGAAAGGTGGGTTTATAGGAGTTGGGAACGACCGGACCAAGGTGTGGCTGACACGCAACTGCCGGATGATGATGCCATGTGTTCCTTCTGGCGCAGTATCTGGTCGGTGCCTGTCAGTCACACCGAAGGTGATTGGGCTCGAGAGGTCGAGCGAGCCTGCGATCCAATAACAGAAATGGGGCCTATAACCATCTGCCCCCAAGATGTAGCTCGTGCAGTCCGTCCACTGCCCAACTGGAAGTCTCCAGGGCCGGACGGGCTGCAGAACTTTTGGATAAAATGGTTTTCAAGGTCGCACGCTCGCTTGGCATCTCAGTTCCAGGTCGCTTTGGAATCTGGTTCGCTATCCCAGTTCCTAACGACAGGAATTACCCACCTGCTCCATAAATCAGGTAGCACCGCGGAACCCAAGAATTATAGGCCGATCACGTGTTTACCGACGGTTTATAAAGTTCTTACATCCATTTTGAGAGCTAAAATTAACAAACATATAGACACCAACGCCATCATGTCTACCTCTCAGAATGGATGTAGGAATGGATCCCGCGGTACTAAGGAGCTACTCCTCATTGATATGGCCATCAGCCAACAGGTTCGTCGCTTCCGAAAGGATCTGTCGACATGTTGGATAGATTATAAGAAGGCCTATGACTCGGTGCCACATACATGGCTCATGAGGGTGTTGGAATTGTATAAAGTAGATACAACTCTGCGCACCTTCCTGATGTCGTGTATGGGGCAATGGAGGACGGTCCTTTGCTATCCAGGATGTCGAAATATTCAGAGGAATAGCGAACCGATAAGGATCGAGCGAGGCATATTTCAGGGTGATAGTTTGAGTCCGCTTTGGTTCTGCTTAGCCTTGAATCCTCTTAGCACACTGCTGGAGGATTCAGGTCTAGGCTATCGGTTGAGGAGAGGTGGTCAGGTTATATCGCACCTCCTCTACATGGATGACCTAAAACTCTTTGCCCCCAACAATTTGCAACTGATGGAGCTACTGAAAGTAACTCAAACTTTCAGTAACGCTATTAGGATGGAATTTGGTAGGGACAAATGTGCGGTCATGCATGCATGTAAAACGAGGGGAGATTGTGGAATCCGTGGGAACTCAACTCTCGGATTCCACAAACCTTAGAGCCCTCTCCGCATCCGAAACCTATAAGTATGTGGGTATGTCGGAAGCGTTAGGCATCAATGTTACTAACATGAAGCAATCGTTAAAGGAGCGCTTCTTTGGCCGCCTGAAAAAAGTGCTTAATAGTCTTCTATCAGGCGGAAACAAGGTGCGTGCCTTCAACGGTTGGGTCATGCCGGTTTTGATGTACTCTTTTGGCATACTCAAATGGACTCAAACCGAACTCGACGCCCTGGATAGGAGGGTCCGTACGCTGCTGACTGCAAATCGAATGCATCACCCACGGTCATCGGTAATGAGGTTGTATATCCCGCGAAAGTGTGGAGGTCGAGGGTTTTTAAACGCTAAGACCCTTCACAATCGCGAGATATGCAATCTCAGGGAATACTTCCAAGAAACCGACGTGGGGATGCATCGAGATGTAGTCATAGTGGACAAGGGCCTCACCCCGCTCTCCTTGGCTAAAGAGAACTGGCGCAAACCAGTAGTGCTTGACACTAATGATCGCATGGAGGTATGGCAGAGTAAGGAGCTTCACGGACGCTTTCTTCGGGCCCTTCATGGACCCGATGTAGACCTACTAGCGTCCGTAGCCTGGCTACGTTGCGGTGATCTCTTTGGAGAAACCGAAGGTTTTGTTTGTGCAATTATGGACGAAGTTATGATGACAAACAACTACCGGAGATATATTGTGAAAGACGGCACGGTTGACATCTGTCGGGCATGCCACCGGCCGGGAGAATCAATCAGGCATATTATCTCCGGGTGTTCTCGTCTAGCTAACGGAGAGTACTTGCATAGACACAACCTTGTAGCCAGGATAATCCATCAGCAGCTTGCTTTGAAATACAACCTTGTGGAATCAGAAGTGCCGTACTATAGGTATGTGCCCGACCCAGTTCTCGAAAATGGTAATATCACATTGTACTGGGATCGATCCATCATCACTGACAGGACTATTGTTGCCAATAAGCCTGATATAGTGGTGGTGGATCGATCAGAACGGCGCGCAATGATTGTTGACATAACTGTCCCGCATGATGAGAACCTCGTGAAAGCTGAGAAAGATAAACAAATTAAGTATCTTGACTTGGCTCGCGAGGTTGTCGACATGTGGGATGTGGACTCAGCGATCATTGTGCCGATAGTCGTTACAGCCAATGGTTTGATAGCCAAGAGCCTCGACCAACACCTAAGGAGGCTCTCGTTGGGCAGCTGGATCAAGGGCTTGATTCAGAAAGCGGTACTTCTGGACACGGCTCGCATTGTCAGGAGGTTCCTCTCTCTGGAGCCCTGACCGCCGGTAGCTTGGACCCTGTTCCCGATACCGGTGGGCTACTATTTTTTATATTTTTAAATGTTTTTATATATTTTTTATACTAATATTTAAAAATATAATTTATATGTATATAGTGAAATAAAGGAAAATAATAATAATAATAATAAGGCGGTCCTGGATTCGCAGTTGTCAAAATATTTTGATACCTGCGAAGACCTCACCGATACTCATTCGATTCTGTACTGCGCGGCTGTAGCGGCATGTCGTGTAGCTCACGTTAAATTTACCAATGACTTTAGAGCTACACGTCCGAAACCTGCCGTACCAGCTTGGCAGTGCAGAATTGAACGTCGTATTGGTGGGGCCAGAACGCTCATCGGCAAACTAATCTGCTTCAGGGAGGGCAATACTCGCCCTAGAGTGATGCGCTTTGTGAGGCGGGCATTCTCGGGGACTGATATCAGTCCTCAAGACTATATGTCCTGTGTCACAGAGCGCATCGACTTCCTGAAGCAGAAAGTATATGCATGGGCGAACCGTATCCGTCGGTATAAGCGGCGAGTAGAGCGATACACTCAGAATCGCACCTTCCAGAGTGATGAAAGGTGGGTTTATAGGGGTTGGGAACGACCGGACCAAGGTGTGGCTGACACGCACCTGCCGGATGATGATGCCATGTGTTCCTTCTGGCGCAGTATCTGGTCGGTGCCTGTCAGTCACACTGAAGGTGATTGGGCTCGAGAGGTCGAGCGAGCCTGCGATCCAATACCAGAAATGGGGGCTATAACCATCTGCCCTCAAGATGTAGCTCGTGCAGTCCGTCCATTGCCCAACTGGAACTCTCCAGGGCCGGACGGGCTGCAGAACTTTTGGATAAAATGGTTTACAAGGTCGCACGCCCGCTTGGCATCTCAGTTCCAAATTGCTTTGGAATCTGGTTCGGTACCCCAGTTCCTAACGACAGGAATTACCCACCTGCTCCATAAATCAGGTAGCACCGCGGAACCCAAAAATTATAGGCCGATCACGTGTTTACCGACGGTCTATAAAGTTCTTACATCCATTTTGAGAGCTAAAATTAACAAACATATAGACACCAACTCCATCATGTCTACCTCTCAGAATGGATGTAGGAATGGGTCCCGCGGTACTAAGGAGCTACTCCTCATTGATATGGCCATTAGCCAACAGGTTCGTCGCTTCCGAAAGGATCTGTCGACATGTTGGATAGATTATAAGAAGGCCTATGACTCGGTGCCACATACATGGCTCATGAGGGTGTTGGAGTTGTATAAAGTAGATACAACTCTGCGCACCTTCCTGATGTCGTGTATGGGGCAATGGAGGACGGTCCTTCGCTATCCAGGATGTCGAAATATTCAGAGGAATAGCGAACCGATAAGGATCGAGCGAGGCATATTTCAGGGTGATAGTTTGAGCCCGCTTTGGTTCTGCTTAGCCTTGAATCCTCTAAGCAAACTGCTGGAGGATTCAGGTCTAGGCTATCGGCTGAGGAGAGGTGGTCAGGTTATATCGCACCTCCTTTACATGGATGACCTAAAACTCTTTGCCCCCAACAATTTGCAACTGATGGAGCTACTGAAAGTAACTCAAACTTTCAGTAACGCCATTAGGATGGAATTTGGTGTGGACAAATGTGCAGTCATGCATGTAAAACGAGGGGAGATTGTGGAATCCGTGGGAACTCAACTCTCGGATTCCACAAACCTTAGAGCCCTCTCCGCATCCGAAACCTATAAGTATTTGGGTATGTCGGAAGCGTTAGGCATCAATGTTATTGACATGAAGCAATCGTTGAAGGAGCGCTTCTTTGGCCGCCTGAAAAAAGTACTTAATAGTCTTCTATCAGGCGGAAACAAGGTGCGCGCCTTCAACGGTTGGGTCATGCCGGTTTTGATGTACTCTTTTGGCATACTCAAATGGACTCAAACCGAACTCGACGCCCTGGATAGGAGGGTCCGTACACTGTTGACTGCAAATCGAATGCATCACCCACGGTCATCGGTAATGAGGTTGTATATCCCGCGAAAGTGTGGAGGTCGAGGGTTTTTAAACGCTAAGACCCTCCACAATCGCGAGATATGCAATCTCAGGGAATACTTCCAAGAAACCGACGTGGGGATGCATCGAGATGTAGTCATAGTGGACAAGGGCCTCACCCCGCTCTCCTTGGCTAAAGAGAACTGGCGCAAACCAGTAGTGCTTGACACTAATGATCGCATGGAGGTATGGCAGAGTAAGGAGCTTCACGGACGCTTTTTCCGGGCCCTTCATGGACCCGATGTAGACCTACTAGCGTCCGTAGCCTGGCTACGTTGCGGTGATCTCTTTGGAGAAACCGAAGGTTTTGTCTGTGCAATTATGGACGAAGTTGTGATGACGAACAATTACCGGAGATTTATTGTGAAAGACGGCACGGTTGACATTTGTCGGGCATGCCACCGGCCGGGAGAATCAATCAGGCATATTATCTCCGGGTGTTCTCGTCTAGCTAACGGAGAGTACTTGCATAGACACAACCTTGTAGCCTGGATAATCCATCAGCAACTTGCTCTGAAATACAGCCTTGTGGAATCGGAGGTGCCGTACTACAGGTATGTGCCCGACCCAGTTCTCGAAAATGGAAATATCACATTGTACTGGGATCGATCCATCATCACTGACAGGACTATTGTTGCCAATAAGCCTGATATAGTGGTGATGGATCGATTAGAGCGGCGCGCAATGATTGTTGACATAACCGTCCCGCATGATGAGAACCTCGTGAAAGCTGAGAAAGATAAACAAATCAAGTATCTTGACTTGGCTCGCGAGGTTGTCGACATGTGGGATGTTGACTCAGCAATCATTGTGCCGATAGTCGTCACAGCCAATGGGTTGATTGCCAAGAGCCTCGACCAACACCTGAGGAGGCTCACGTTGGGCAGCTGGATCAAGGGCTTGATTCAGAAAGCGGTACTTCTGGACACGGCTCGCATTGTCAGGAGGTTCCTCTCTCTGGAGCCCTGACCGCCGCCGGTAGCTTGGACCCTGTTCCCGATACCGGTGGGCTACTATTTGTTATATTTTTAAATGTTTTTATATATTTTTTATACTAATATTTAAAAATATAATTTATATGTACATAATGAAATAAAGAAGATAATAATAATGCGAAAGTATATAAGTACGTAGTTGTTTTTCAGTAATCCCTAGACCAAGATTGTTTCTTGAATTTATACCGGTCTGAACCTGCCACGTCTCACGTCGATGAAATTTTTATTTGGAAAAAATGGCACGTAGATGTACAGGGGTTCGCCATCCCTGACCTAGGTAGGTACAAGTAAGGTTCGTCTATCTAAATTAAAAATCATTAAAACATAAAACTAAAAGTGCACGCCATTGCAGAACAATGCACTAATTATACAAGATAAATAGAAAGGAACTTCGTTCGTTAAAAACTGGTCGACCGGCAGAATAAAATATTAACTTTTTCTTTAAGGTGAATGCGTAGTTGTAGCCCGCGAAATTCAATTTTTCTTACGTTTTTTGCAATTTTCAGGTCAGTGTCAGGTTGTATCTTGATCAAAATATGATTCGCGACAATAACAGGTACGTATTTACAGAATTATAATAATTAGAATCATTAATACATCTTCCTAAGTTAGATTTCTACCGTTAAGAACAAATCTCGTATGGAAAAGTGTTGGTGGTAGAAATCTAACTTAAACAGATGTATTAATGATTCTGATGATTATAATTCTGTGAATACGTACCTGTTATAGTCGCGAATCAAATTTTCATCAAGATACAACCTGACACTGACCTGAAAATTGCAAAAAACGTAAGAAAAATTGAATTTCGCGGGCTACAACTACCCATTCGCCTTAAGAATAATTGTAAAATATTTAATTGCAAATGGCGGACAAGCCAGGTCCGAATCTCGTTTTTGAGTTGCAAGTTTTTAATGTTCTCTAGCCTGTGGGCCATTTGTAAAATGACGGTCATCACCACGGTTCAGGAATATAAAAAGCGGTAATTTATTACCGTCATTTTATATTCCTTTTTCGCTGTCGCTTTGATAGATAGAAATACTATCTATCAAAGCGACAATAGCCCTTCGGTAATGCACGAACTGGTCAGCAAAAGGGCACCAGAATGATCAAAATCAGTTTGAAATATTTTTATTTCAATGAAAGAGAGATGGGGCATTGCACAATTGTGGTCTCGTCTTATCTACGTATCCCGGACAACCATAAAATGGTCAAATATTTCTTTGTCTTCTCTTAAAAAAAAAAGACGGGTTGCACTCCGGGAGTGCCGGCAGAAGTGAAAACTTGAATAATAACGTTGAAATAAATCAATTATTAATTTAATTAATATAACTCATTTTTTTTCACTCTTTCTGCGTCACTTTTTTCATTAATAGATGCACTTTGTTCAATTTCCATATTTTAAACACTTTATATACACGAATTTTACGAATACACAGCAGTGTGGCTACTACACAGACGGTCGAGCCATCAGCTGTCCATCCATCCACTTCCACTTCCACTTCGACTTCCACTTCGACTTCCACTTCGACTTCCACTTCGACTTCCACTTCGACTTCCACTTCGACTTCCACTTCGACTTCCACTTCAACTTCCACTTCGACTTCCACTTCGACTTCGACTTCCACTTAGACTTCGACTTCCACTTAGACTTCGACTTCGACTTCCACTTCGACTTCCACTTCGACTTCCATTTCGAGTTCCACTTCGACTTTGACTTCGACTTCCACTTCCACTTCCTTTTCCACTTGCACTTCCACTTCCACTTCACCTTCCACTTCCACTTCCACTTCCTTCACCATCCATCCATCCATCCATCCATCCATTCATTGTGTCCGTGTGTCACTTCACTTTGGTTGGCGCCGCCGTAGAAAGAGAGGGGGGGGAAATCTCTCCTGACGGTCACGTGTCCTGACGCGATGTCCTGACGCGAGTTTAACATTTTTTACCCACTACTAAAAGTATGCAACGCCGCTAAAGAAGTTTACACTTCAAAAAAACAAAACGATGTAATCTATACCAAATATTTTGGCGACAACGCCATCTATCCTGTTTGTCGTGAACTACGTAGACAAAGCAAACACATCAAAAATAATTCAAATTAAAGCACAAACGTCATAAGGCATAACGCGGTAACGCCACAAATAACTTAGCATAGCATCACGCCTGTTTTCCCCGAAGGGTTAGGCAGATGTAGATATGCCTAACGGCTCAAAAGCTTAGTCTCGAATGGCAGGACCTCCTATATTTTAGACATATTATCATAATTTTAAAAAGTATCTACAGTATATGGCCGGATTTCGTCTTTTTTTACGTTCGTTCTAAGCACCAAAAGTTACACCCCAAATGCGTCCCCTCAATCTCTCGAGTTTCTCTCCGGTGTATCTTTTCTCGAGTTTGTAATTAAAAATCTTGAAAGTCAATTAAACTTTGGCAACACTCGGCGGGGCCCCTCGGTTTGCCTTCGGATTGAAATCGTAATGAATCGTGGCAAATCAAACTTCAATATTACAAAGGTGCCATTGTCTAAGGGTTAAGTGCTTTTCAGTTTTATTGGTTTAACTTTAGTTTATATTTCTGTACCTACTTAGGTATTTTTAATGGTCTTTATAGATAACTAACTATTTACACTAGATACTAAACGACTATTTAACTAATACAAAAACAAAGGACACTTAGGCGTCGAAGTAGGTACTCGTCCGCATCGCTGTCATCTGGAAACGTGCCCAGAAGACTGGCAGCAATGCCACGTTGAATAACTAACTAAATTGTGTTTATTCAACGATATTATGTTTAAATTAGGATCGACAGACAGTTGTAAACCGTATTTCATTAATTATAACATATTGACGTTACCATCTCTGTACATATTCGAAGTTGTCATGTTTGTTAAATGTAATCGGCAATTATTTCCACGCATGGCTGACAAAGTCAGTCGCGTCAGACGTGATAACACTATGCTTTGCTCACATGGTTCCAAAACAGCATTAATGCGGAAAAGTGTATATTGCATGGCGCCTTTAATATTTAATAAGCTTCCTAAGGGATGGAGGGAACTAAGCGCACACATACTAAAAAAGCGACTCAAAGTATTTCTAGTTGGAAAAGCATACTACAGTATTTTAGAATTTTTAAATGACAAAATGTAATATTACGAATTTAACAAATATATACTGACATTTTATAATTTTTGCAATTTATGATTAGATTATATAGCAATTTAATTCAAATGTATAATTTATTGTTTAAATTTAATTTTTAGTTTATGTGAAAATTTAATAATGTTTTTAGCTTTGTATATGACTTTTCTTACCTATATTTGTATGCCACAAAGGCCGAACATGACGGATCTCTTTTGGTTATGAACAACCTGCATGCCTTGTATGTATACTCATGTTTCTACAAATAAATGCCTTATCTTATCTTATCTTATCTTACAGTCCTGATAAACTAGATTAATTAATAGCTCATTACACCATAATAACATATAAAATATTTAACAAGACTGGCAGGTATTAATTAACATGAGCATTTTTATTGAAGATCATTTGCCATCTCTGTTTGAAATGAATTATAATTTCCATCAAACTGGTTGTGGTTTGCTTAGGACATTTTTAGCTCTAGGCCGTTGGAGTTTAGTCCCATCAGGGTTCGGCGAAAGATTGCTGCTTGCATTTTTATGAATTTATTAAATCTAGGGTCCGGTCCGTAAGTGTTCCGGAGCATGCTCTAACATGCTCTCTCGAAGGCCGATTCGCTACAAGACCGTTAGGTGGATGCGGCTTTATCTTCGTACGTACTTGAAAAGTCAAACAATAATAATAAAAGATTTATGAGTTTCTGAAAAACTACTTATATTATTTTTATTTCTATTGTTTCCAAATAAATTCCCTGACTACGTAATCCAAATTACTTTTAGAATTTATAAATCTAATTCAGTACGCGCACCAAAGTACATTGTAATCACAATATCACAAAAACTAGTACAATCATTACATCAATGAGTACAATTACACAAATAATGCAGAATTAACAATCTTCGCCGGATCCGTTAAACCTGATTCTACCCTCAGGTTTCCAGTTGGCAGAGTACGATATATGTCTTCGGCCACGGTTACCGGTGGAGGTGTGAGTCTGACAATTTTCGGTGAAGGATATTTTGTCACCCTATGAGGAATCCCGACACTAACAGGCGAGGTTTTGAAAACTACAGTACAAGACCGTGCAAGATGTCCACCCCAAGCAAAATGGTTCATTTCGTAGCTTTGAGTAGATATTATAACAAGATCAAAAGACTAAAATGTTTATGAATTTGTGTACTCTGAGGAAATTGTTCAACATGAATACAACAACCAGTTCGTTGACAATTACTGACATTCAGTAAGAAAAAAAGAAAACAAAACGTATACCGCCGCATAGTTTTTAATCTGAGATATTTTTCTTTAAAACTTGTCCGTTATTAAAAAAATATGAAATGAATGTGTAACACTGACCTCATGATAGAGGTCAGTGATGTGTAACAATAGCAATAACTTGTGTAAAGGCCTCTTCAAACCTAATCGGTATTCGCTACCGTCTGCGGTAGAGAAAACCGAGTGGGTATGCGGTAATATTACTTTTCACACCAAAGCGGATTTCACGCTCTAACCGCGGAACTTGATACTAAATACCTGAACGAAACCCACGCGGTATTCACTTTACTCACAGCGGCAGCAAATACCGCTCAGGTCGCTCTAGCCGCGGAACTTGATACTAAATACCTAAGCGAAACCCGCGCGGTATGCACTTTATACACAGCGGCAGCGAATACCGCTCAGGTCGCTCTAGCCGCGGAACTTGATACTAAATACCTGAACGAAACCCGTGCGGTATGTAAATGCCTCTACTCACAGCGGCAGTGACTACACTGTGCTACCGCTTAGTTTTGAATAGGCCTATAAGGCTGGGCGCAAACGTCCGGTTTCCTGATTCGGAATTCAGATTCGGAAACCTGAATGCAAGCATTTCGTACAAAATGTTCTCACTAGCGCACACGTGCTTAAATTTTCCGTTCTGAAACCCGGACGGAAAGTTTAAGTACGTGTGCGCTGGAGAGAACATTTTGTATGAAATGCGTGCATTCGGGGTCTCCGAGTCTGAATTCCGAAACTGAATTCCGTATCAGGAAACCGGACGTTTGCCGCCTGCCTAAGGCATTCAGGTTTCCGAATCTGAATTCCGAAACTGAATTCCGAATCAGGAAACCGGACGTTTGCGCCCAGCCTAATACGCCACGCCAACGCGATGATTTATTTCAAACTAGCTGACCCGACGAACTTCGTACTGAATCAATAGGAACGAATGTATGAGAAAATTAATCTTCATTATTATTTTTTTCATTAATTTTGCCCATGTTTTTATAGTTATTCTGCTATTCGGGGCGGAGACAAATCCAACAAATCAAAGATCATAAAAATGGGTCCAGCCAGGCCGTTCATGGTGTAACTAACCCGACTTTGTTTTATATTTATATAGAAAAATATTTTGCTTGAAATGAAATGTCACACATTCCGTCCCTTTTTAACCTACGCAACTTTGCTCTTAATTCTATCTCACTTCTTCTCAGTCATGCAGAATCAATGACAAATGTGACAATAAGACAGAAATGGCCGTTCCTCTTCAGCTTTTGTAACCGCCGCGTTGATTTATAATTATATTTATCTGTTTCGTTGTAAGAACTAATAGAGAAATAAAGTAGTGAGTGAAAATGTCATTTTCTTTCGGCACTCCAACGAGTGCTCCTGCAGCAACAGGGCTTACAGGAGGTTTCAACTTCGGCGCTAACAAGTAAGTACAGAAATAAACTTTTTGCTGAATACAATCACAATACTTAAAACTTCCTTGGTGTAGTAAATCTTTTTGTTTAAAAAAATCTTTCGTTCATCTATAAACGTCAAAATTAAAAAAGAATGTGTTGTCATTAATCATAACCTCTTTATTTGTGAATCCTACAATTTTCGTTTCGGCAATTCTCCCAAGATTATAATATTGTTTGCTGTACCTACTATAACATTCAAATTTGTATTTAGACCTGCAACTCCTGGGTTTGGCTTGACGGCGACGCCGCAGCCGTCTGGGCTCTTTGGGACCACCCCGGCGACCGAAACGCCAGCTTTTGGTGCTTCTACGCCCGGTTTCGGAGCGACATCTGCAGCACCGGCGTTTGGGGCCACCACAACCCCTGCTTTTGGGTCTGCAGCGCCGGCATTCGGTACTGGGACACCTGCATTTGGGGCAACATCTTCAGCACCTGCTTTTGGCACCACGACGCCGGGCTTTGGTGTCACAGCACCCCCAAGTTTTGGTAAGTAATGAACACACTAAGGGATTACCCTAGAGGATTATTTACAAACAGTGCATAACGTCTGCTATTTAGCAATATTTATTGTTAATAAACACTAAAAAAAATTGATGGAGTGGCAAGCGGAGCTTGGTTATAGTTTCGTTATAGCACCATTCTAATATAAAACTGATAAATTAATTATTGCTCACCCATGAATAACTATCAAAATGTAAATCTGATGTGAATTTTATAATATTTAGTAACATAAAAATTACTTGAGCACTCAAACAATGTGTTGTGAGAGTATGTAGTTTATTAGTACAGCCCATAGTCAATAATCTAATCTGAAAATTCCACAGAATTTAACTCATATTCTGTGCAGTGGTATAACTATGCCGTTTGGGCCCGTGGCAAATTCAAGGGATGGGGCCCTCCCTCAGTGTAAAGAAGCTCAACCAACATTATAGTTTTTTTTTATTAGCACTTCTTCCGCTAATTCTTCTGTGTACATTTCATATTTCCCCTACAAAAACTTTATCACTTGATTGCTTCTGTCCTTATGTTAGGATCCTCCTGTGTTCATGGCCCTCTCGGGCCGGTGGCCCACTCTGACTGGGGGCCCGAGGCATTTTGCCCCAATGCCACCTTATAGTTACACCACTGATTCTGTGTGATGTTTAAATTTCAATATGTATAGTAGGAGTGCATGTAAATTATTATTGTAAAATCATGAAAGGTTAAAACAATACAGGTTGCTTCTAAATTGTAGAAGTGACATCACATGAACATAACTGCTGGGGAGTTTGTACTGCTGGGGTATTTTTTGCAGCACTTCTTATTCCCAGTTAAAGGACTAGGAAGTGGTGAAGGACGGCATTTTGGGGAACTGTCTTATGTAATTTTGACATTCAAAAAGTCCTGCTTCTCAGCCTAGTTTATATAAATGACTTGATTTTGATTTAACAAATAAGTTATATTAGAGTAAAAAAATAAAAGCAACATGACATGCAATGGATGTACTACAGTTAATAAATAATACAATTCTTTATCACAGGAGCCACAACTACACCTGCATTTGGTGCAAGTGCTGCCCCAACATTTGGAACCACTACCCCAGCATTTGGAACGGCAGGGTTACAGGGTGCAAGCGGCATTAGCTTTGGGGCCCCTGGCGCCACTGCTCCAACTGCTAGTTCAGGTAAACACAGCCTGATTTTATCTTTCATGCACAGGCCTCTGAAACATTTATTATTATTTTTTTTTTCTATGAATTGTGTGCTTCTTTATCCAGTGGGATTTGCTGGTAATTTTAGTAAAAATTACTCAACTCTACCAATTACTGACAACCCCTACCCCTTTTTCAATATGTGGACAATCTTTTTATTGAAATAAATATCCGTTAGCCTTGAACTACATAAAAAGAAAAGAATTTGCTATTGTACATTCACAGAAAAAATCTCCAAGTATCCCTACCAGTGGAGATATATCAGTAGGGATATAAGGAACAGGGGCATTTCTTTGCAATTACAATTTACAATATTCAGTTTTTTTTATCATCATTTGTTACTTTCCAGGGTTAAACTTTGGTGCTCCAGCTACGTCTGCTAGCACAGGGCTTGGTGGGCTAGGAAGCTTTGGTTTCGGTACCGCTGCCTCAACCCAGAGCACTGGGTTTGGTGTATTCGGATCTACAAGTACAGCTACTACTACTACTAGCATTTTAGGTAAGTCATGCCAATATGTCTTCAAGAATCTAGCTTTAATATGGGGTAATGTTTTTTTTTCGGTAGTAGGTAAAATAAGAAAAAAACATTGAAATCATGGCTTGGCCACATCCCTGACATAGCATAAATGTATGCTAATGCTGTAAACAACATAGTCCCCAAAGGGTTAGGCTGAGGTGTACTGATAGCACAGCCACATTTCGCCAGTTATGTTTAAGTTTCATGTAATAGGGGGCAAGGTTGCTCTAAACTAGCAATAAAATCATGAAGCTTATATGGCACAATCATAAAAAATTGCTTTGTTATACACTCAATTAAATCTTTAGTTAATTCATTACCCTTAAGTCCGTGAGAAATCATAGGAGTGTGCCGAATATGTCACCGCCACATAGTACTATCAGCAGCATTTTGAAGAGACTAGAGAATAAAATCATGAAGCTTATATGGCACAATCATAAAAAATTGCTTTGTTATACACTCAATTAAATCTTTAGTTAATTCATTACCCTTAAGTCCGTGAGAAATCATGGGAGTGTGCCGAATATGTCACCGCCACATAGTACTATCAGCAGCATTTTGAAGAGACTAGAGACGGCAGTTCTATTTCCCGCAAATAACTTCTGCCACGGGTCGCCTTAGGCCGACCGCATACGTCCGGTTTCTTCATTCGGTTTCCGAATCAGGAAACCGGACGTATGCGGCCAGCCTTATAGACGTCAGTTTCTATTCTAACGTCATTAGTATAGTAGTGCGAGTGAATGGTGACACTCTTCGTTTGTATGGAGCAGCGGCCGATGTCGTCTCCGAGCTCTGTGGTTACCAAAATCTCGAATATTTCTATCTCTCGAAGCGACGCGCGCTTTAGTTGTGTTTACCAAATGTACAAAGTTACAAACACTGTCAATGTGTGCGTGAAGACGAGTAGCGTCAGCACGTAACACACGCGCACACACTTCCAGCGTCGCTATTGTCTCGGATAGTACCAAGAGCTCCTGCGTTTACACATTCACAGCATGTTTGTGCACTTGGTAACCAGGTAACCACAAGTAAAGCGCGCGTCGCTTCGTAAGATAAAAATACTATAAAAAAAGGTACCGTATCAATCACGCAGACCTAATCCGATTACCTTTCCTAAACCATCCTTTTATCCTTTCCAGTACCATGAACCCAAACCCAAGTTCTCCAACCCGTGCTCTGTTCATACCGGTAACGCAAACATTTCAAATGTTGCCAACAACCAGTATGTTTAAGCCTAACTTCGAGCTAAGCCCTATACCCTGTGAACCGGATAGCGGGTATAAGGTCTTAAGCGCTAAAAGGGACTGCTATCATACCATTACCCCTAGTTGTGGTGAGCATAAGCATAAATTAGCCTATAATGTTTCCATTGCTGGGACACAGGCCTCCTCTCTTCGAAAAGGAGTGGGCTGTAATCTACCATGGGGGCCCAGACGGGTTGTTAGATGTCACATGTCTTCGAATCTTTTGGTTCTTCTTAGAGCCAAAAGAATCGAATGTGAGGAAACTGGCATGTCCTTATGCCAGTTTCCTCACGATATTTTCCTTCACCATAGTGCATTGGTGATGAAATTATTTAAGTACACAAAGTAAAACGCCTGCCTGGGTTCGATCCCACGGTCAACAACTCGTAAGTCAAGGCTGGGCCACCTGTTCTATCGCTCATTGAAGATTATTGTTAATTAACCGGCCTTATTGTTAGTTGGAGTAAAATAGTATGTTCAAAAAAATATTGTACTGTATGCAGTAGTTTTCTAGGAAGCCATAATAATAAACAATAATTATTACAATACTTTACACGATAGTTAAAATGGCGAATAAAGTTTGCTTGCTGCGGCGTTGCTGGTTATTAACTTTTTCATTTCTTTCCCAGGTGCAAAATTGGGTACAACTAGTGTGACTGGTACGCAACCTTCAATTTCAGGTTAATAAAACATTTTCACCATACTTTTAGTTGTGATTAATCTCAAAT
This sequence comes from Amphipoea oculea, assembly GCA_945859645.1. Taxonomy (NCBI): domain Eukaryota; kingdom Metazoa; phylum Arthropoda; class Insecta; order Lepidoptera; family Noctuidae; genus Amphipoea; species Amphipoea oculea. Next base: position 15,473,801 of record OX243865.1, on the reverse strand, counting down.
TCATTGATATTATTTACTAAAAAATAGAGCTTTAAAAGTTTTGCTCAAAGTATACCTACTAATCTCCGTGTCCTTTCTATTAATGTATTGTCATTAGCTGGTTCCACACCGGCCGATCCTAATTTGGATCGGCGCTCAACGATCCGTGATCACGGAGCGCCGATCGTGGAACGGAGATTTGGCATGATCCGTTTTAGGAAACCCGCGATCATGCCGCGCGCTCCAGTGTCGATCCACGTTTTACGTAGACGGTGACTTTGCGCATTATTCATATTGCTCGATCGCCCCATCCACACGCAATCGTCCACTCCGAGGCCATACGTTTGAGGTGCCTTTGAGCTTTGTCAAAAAACCGACAGCGCTCGGATCGGCTGCTCCACCGCGTGGGCTCGGATCGCACGCAGCAAGTCCACACCGATCTCGGCGATCGGTTTAAATCGCGCTCCTGCCGCCCTCGATCGGAGCGCACTGGATCGTCCGGTGTTGACCCAGCTTTTGAGCATTGCTTACTAACTTATTCAGTTTACTCTGGATTCTGTCCATAACATAATGATTGTGTTAATAAACCCTTCCTTTTTGTTTAGCTACTCCTAGCTTCGGATTGGGTGGCGTTGCTCCGAACACTAGTGGCATCGGCGTCGCGAATACCACAACTGATGCTAAAAGTAAGTACAACTCTACAAACTTATTTTGGCGCGTGGCCAAAATTGGAACTAACGCCGCCATCTTGTTTTGTAACAACAACGCCCCTCTGTCAACGTCATTCAGGAGCCAAAAGATCCTTGTAGCCTTTATCGAACAAGTTTTTACCTTACAAATACATACAACGATCCAGCAGCTGCTATTTGCAAGCCCTTTATAAGTTCATACTCAATATGATATACCTGACCATCTTCCTGCCCTTGTCTTATCTAATCTGCGTTCGCGATTTACTTGCCAAACATGTAAACAAATATGAGTTATTGGAAAAATGACTTCAAATCCTTCACAATAAAGTTCAGTTTACGCTACAACTTCAAACATTTTTATAACTTTTTAAATAATGCTAGTCACTCTGAAATCAACTTAATTGCCACTGAAATAAAGTTGATGATACGTCGGTCTGTAGTTAAACAAATTAACTTGAAATAACATAAATTGGAAACGTAAATTGGAATAGAACTTATGTTATTTGGGGTAGGTGGTCGGTGCAACACGTTTTCTTCTCCCATTCTCCCTGTCAACCATAATGCTATCACTCCCTTTTCGTTCAAATCATTCCGCACACAATCCATTCGTCTTTTCTTTGCCCTTCCAATCCCTCTTCATCCATCAACATTTACATTTAGTCACATACGTTTCCTCACATCAGCTTTTAAAAAAAAAACTAGAATGTGAAGACGTATCCGACGAAAAGTTTCAACTCAGGGTCGGGAATCATGTACAGTCAACAGCGAAAGTAGATGATGAAAATCAGAAATTTAATACTGAACGGAGTTCGCGTCATATATGGCAGCTGTACTAGTAGTAATTGTTTGGTATAATTTACAAGCACATACTTTTGAATCACTTCGACGCCACACAGTTCTGACGTGAACTCCGTTCATTAGTATTGAATTTCTGATTTTCATCATCTACTTTTGCTGCTGACTGTACTTACTGAGTCCATGGTAACAGGGTTGCGCGTCGATGCTGCCACCATATGTTTAGAAGTATCGCATAAAATGATAAATTACTTATCACATTGAGTAATTCATTACAGGTGAGCCACCCAAGCAGAATAAGTTGCCGAATGAGATATCAACTACAGTAGAGTCCTTTAAAGAATTCGTTAAGAAACAGAAGTCGCTCAGCTCTGAAGTAATGAGGGTGTCCGTCAAACCTCTACACAAGGTAATTAACTATTTATACAGGGTCCCATTAAAATAGATGGACAAATTTGAACACAGCGCTCAGGACGTCTAACCAAAGATTTTCAGGCAAAAAAAAACACTGATTATAGTGATTTTTAGGTGCATCGTCCTCACATGTTATTATATGATTAATGTACCCATGAAAAATTTTAAACATTTTAAAACAGTAACGTTGGAGTTTCTTGCCCATTCTTCTCCATACGAAAACTACGCTTTGGAATGGGCGACTAGAATCAATTCTATTTTAATATAATTTTTGACGTTCAAAAGTGCCTTCTATGTGCCTATTTGAAATAAATGCTTTGACTTTGACTTTGATTTTTTTTTTACCTAAAATAATAAATTGCCGGCACATTCGTGTATTTTCGTTAGCTGATTATTTTTCTTGTAAGTGTCTAATGCGTTTTTCTTATATATTTTTTTACCATCGTTCTTATTTTGGTGGTCTGAATGATTTCTAAAAGTTCGTCCATCTATTTTAATGGGACTTAAATATAAAAAAAATAACTTTTAGTCTAACTAAGCTCCTAAATTAATGTAACTAACTTTGTTGCGGCGTCAAAAAAAGGTTAAAGAAGATCAGTCAAGCTGCCATCATTTTACTTTACGCCTTTTGTTTTATTTTTTGCGCCATACATAAAAAAAAAACAAATATGGGCATAGACTTGAGGACCTCCTTCATTATGAACGTGCATAGTGCAGCATGTAAGTACTGTCAGCGAGCACACGTTCATATTGCGAACATATAGGTACGCAACTGAGGTCTTACCGCCGGCGTAAAGCCCTTACCACACACACACACACACGGTTTCTTTTATAAATCTTTATAAACGGTATCGCATATGGTTTAGTTATGTAGCCATTAATATGGAAGCTTTCACAAGTCACCGCGACTGTGCCGGGATCGAATGTCTACATAAATAAACCGTCTAGGTACCGTTTATACGGAAGCCGTGTGACTGTGTCATGTCTAAGAGTTGATTACTTGACGAAAATCAACGTCAGACTGGCATTATAGCTGAAATGAACCTATTTGGCGCGGCTGTGAGACACACATGATCCTACGTTTTAATTTAATGTTAGTTTTTGAATTTGTACAAATGTGTTCCTTGTTTACGGTACTGTGACAAATAAACGTTTGTCTTTCTTTTTTCTGACCATTGTTTACCCGTGTAGGTGTCCCGCGAGGCCGAGTCCACTCTGCGCGAGGTACTGTCCCTGAGCGGCGAGCTGAGCCGCGCGCGCGCACATTCGCGCCGCCTGCGTGCTGCCGCCGCCGCCGCACTCGCCGCCGCCGAGACCGCTGCCAGGGACTATACTACTCCAGGTAACTATACTACTTGACGATAGCTGAGCTGCGCGCACGCACACTCGCGCCGCCGCCGCACTCGCCGCCGCCGAGACCGCTGCCAGGGACTATACTACTCCAGGTAACTATACTACTTGACGATAGCTGAGCTGCGCGCACGCACACTCGCGCCGCCGCCGCACTCGCCGCCGCCGAGACCGCTGCCAGGGACTATACTACTCCAGGTAACTATACTACTTGACGATAGCTGAGCTGCGCGCACGCACACTCGCGCCGCCGCCGCACTCGCCGCCGCCGAGACCGCTGCCAGGGACTATACTACTCCAGGTAACTATACTACTTGACGATAGCTGAGCTGCGCGCACGCACACTCGCGCCGCCGCCGCACTCGCCGCCGCCGAGACCGCTGCCAGGGACTATACTACTCCAGGTAACTATACTACTTGACGATAGCTGAGCTGCGCGCACGCACACTCGCGCCGCCGCCGCACTCGCCGCCGCCGAGACCGCTGCCAGGGACTATACTACACCAGGTAACTATACTACTTGACGATAGCTGAGCTGCGCGCACGCACACTCGCGCCGCCTGCGTGCTGCCGCCGCCGCCGCACTCGCCGCCGCCGAGACCGCTGCCAGGGACTATACTACACCAGGTAACTATACTACTTGACGATAGCTGAGCTGCGCGCACGCACACTCGCGCCGCCGCCGCACTCGCCGCCGCCGAGACCGCTGCCAGGGACTATACTACACCAGGTAACTATACTACTTGACGATAGCTGAGCTGCGCGCACGCACACTCGCGCCGCCGCCGCACTCGCCGCCGCCGAGACCGCTGCCAGGGACTATACTACTCCAGGTAACTACACTACTTGACGATAGCTGAGCTGCGCGCACGCACACTCGCGCCGCCGCCGCACTCGCCGCCGCCGAGACCGCTGCCAGGGACTATACTACTCCAGGTAACTACACTACTTGACGATAGCTGAGCTGCGCGCACGCACACTCGCGCCGCCGCCGCACTCGCCGCCGCCGAGACCGCTGCCAGGGACTATACTACTCCAGGTAACTACACTACTTGACGATAGCTGAGCTGCGCGCACGCACACTCGCGCCGCCGCCGCACTCGCCGCCGCCGAGACCGCTGCCAGGGACTATACTACTCCAGGTAACTACACTACTTGACGATAGCTGAGCTGCGCGCACGCACACTCGCGCCGCCGCCGCACTCGCCGCCGCCGAGACCGCTGCCAGGGACTATACTACACCAGGTAACTATACTACTTGACGATAGCTGAGCTGCGCGCACGCACACTCGCGCCGCCGCCGCACTCGCCGCCGCCGAGACCGCTGCCAGGGACTATACTACTCCAGGTAACTACACTACTTGACGATAGCTGAGCTGCGCGCACGCACACTCGCGCCGCCGCCGCACTCGCCGCCGCCGAGACCGCTGCCAGGGACTATACTACTCCAGGTAACTACACTACTTGACGATAGCTGAGCTGCGCGCACGCACACTCGCGCCGCCTGCGCACTGCCGCCACGTTTGAACGAAGACGCAATGCGTTACTACCAAAGCCAATCATAATTCATAAGTTACGCGACGGAAGATCGGTGACGTGAATTCACTAAGATTCGGCCCAAAAATTTGTTCATAGGCATAGGATGCGTCATCTCTCTTTTGTGTATGAGATCATCAAATACTTCTCCATAATAATCTCTTGACGTTTGTCTATAGGCTCGGAGCTCGAAGGCACAGCGCCACCGTCATACGTGAAGGATCTGATCGCCGAGTTAGAACAACAGCTGATCACGTTCCGCAGACAAATGGACGTCGCCGACAAGCAGATGCAGTCCTCTCCCAAACTTCTTACTGAACAAGGTATGTTATAACATGTAACAAAAACCCTGCCCGACATTACCAAAAAAGTTATTACTATTTCAAATTCACGTTTTTAATAGCAAAATTACCCCAGACGGCCTTGCACGCCCCGCGTATAATCAGATAAAATTTCCCATGAAAAAGTCCCCAGGGAATTTTTCAATTTTTTTTTTTTCTTAAAACTTGTATGTGAATAGACTTAGCACGATGCAACAATGTCATGTTGACAAAAAATGTCGATCGCAGCTGCCGTTTTTATCTAGCAAATTAAAAATCAGAGGGTAGCAGTTGTTATCCGCGGTTTCGCTCGCACCCTGAACTACGACGTGTTACCGGATGAAAGTAATATTGTGTCAGTCCGGGTCTTAATGTCGAATGGCAGACACCCAAACTCGCAAGCATTCTAACATCTACATTATAATTAGTACTCAGGACTGATTTAACGAACGTCAGATATCTTTACCCGTAGAATAAAAACTGACTCCTGACAGTTTTCCCATACAATAATTCAAAATAATTCCTCAGATTAGAGACATTACACAATTTAGAGACATCTGGCGTTGGTAAAATCAGCCAGGTTAGTGTTCATACACACGAACGGCAGAGGCAACTCAGCCGTCGACGCATTCGCAGCTGCTGTCGAACACGTGCCGCTCGTGTGTTTGTGTTTCGTACACAAATACACGAGCGGCATGTCGACGGTGTGCGTCGACGGGTGTCGATTACTGCAGTTGCCTTTGCCGTTGACGTATGCCGCTCGTGTGTAAGCACAGTAAGGGCTGATTTTTCAATCGCCAGATAACTTTTATTCGAGGAATAAAATTGACGTTTGACAGTGTTTGTACGAAATAACTGTCAAAATTTCAAAATTATTCCTCGGATAAAGATTAGAGAAGATTATTATCAGATGATTGAAAAATCAGCCCTTAGTAGGATGTATGCTTCAGTAATATTTGAATCTCTGAATACAGAATCAAACTCGCGACATGTGCTCTATAGTATTTTATTTCTGTATTTAGAATTAACAATGGGCATCAGAAGAATGCACGAATCCTTGGTGGCGCTAGCTGGTCGGCTGCAAGCCGTGCACACACAAGTAGAAGCACAGAAGGACCAGTATCTCAACCTGCGGAAGTACATACTCAAGGACCCGACCAACGTGTTCGATGCGCCGTCGCGTAAGTCAATATATAAAATACATAACTTATAGCCTGTTTCCCCAAACAGTTCGTGCAAAGGTGTACCTATAGTACATCCACAATTACTATACAACTGCGCAGGGTGTGGGTGCTCCAACCACTGTTGGAGCCACCCCACCACCAGCCAGCGCACCTTTTGCGCGTTGTTGCGTAAAAGTAAAAGCATTTCTACATGCGCATTTGCGAACATCCCGAACACACTACAGAAACGGGTCAGCCCCACCAGTATCCGAAACGCATTTTTATATTGAACGCGCAGAGCGCTGTGCGATCTTTGCGCATATCTAGCCCACAGGCTGCACGTGTAAAGAACAGTGCAGTAGGCTCGAAACAGCGTGATTTTAACAGGAAGTGAGCATCGTGCAAACCTGCGAGCCAGCATGTTCGCTCTAACCGACAACGCCCTCCGCTCCTGTTCAATGTGATCATCGTCTTTGAGGTTGGGAGTCATTATATGACCAAGATACTTTACCTGTAGACTCTCTGCAAAGGTGTACCATAAAGTAATACAGGCGGTACTGTATCAAGACTTTCTCAAAGACTATGACCTCCAACTTCTTGGTGTTGTATGCCAAGCTATGAACTATAGCATCGCCTCACATTGAGCAACCTATTTTCTCAAGCCGCAGGCTGACGCGCTCAGCAGTACCAAGTAAATCTATAAGTCAAAAATTATTCTTTCCAGCCAGCACTAGTCTGGACCAGATACTTCGGGATGCGGAGACCAATCGGAAGAAGATGAAGTCGGGACCTTTGGCCGACATCAACCAGGGAAGTGCTGTACTTTCCGATCCGAGAGCTGCCTTAGGTAAATATTAAATTTTTATGTTTTTTTTCCTCATGTCTTAACGTTGTTTGTGGGACATTAAATAAAGACAGGTTACTGAGCAAACTCATGTAGCAATTTGTCTCAGTAATGCCAAAATAAACCTAAGAATTAAATTAACCATTTATTAATTTTTTATTATTTAGAAAGTTTCCAGTCTAATATAAACATTTATGGTAAATGTACAATTTATTAGCGCTTAGAATTGCCATTTATAAGCATTCACATATTAAAAGAAGAAGAGTTTTTGACATTAGGTATATGTACCTAAAGTAAAAAACAAACACAAAGAAAAGTAAAAAATATTATTTTTATTTTCCAAAGTAAAATAAAAGTACTTACTGGTAAATGAGAGACATTTTGTTGCGGTTTGTTTGTGGCATAACTGGGACTCACTACCTCAATTCGATCTCCAAAATATAAAAAAAAAACATTTAGGCATATAACTTCGTATATAAGAATAATTACCTAATGTATTATAATATACTAAAACCTTCCTGAAAGTATGTAGATCACATTAGTGAAAGAATTTTATTATAAAAATTGGTTCATTAGTTTTTAAGAAAATCGCAGACATACGAACATACATACGGGTCGAATACAGAACGAGTCGGTTAAAAAGAGTGCATATTTCCTTGAAATATATTATGGCACTATGTCCAGGAGGCCTATGTCCAGCAGTGGACGTCTTTCGGCTGAAATGATGATGATGATATTATGGCACATGACAATTTTATAACAAAGAATCCTTTAATTTCAGATTTCAAGTGATTTTGCTAATGTTACCTAAACTATACTTACAGGCAATCTACAACAGTTGGCGGGACCAACGCCGTTCACTTACGTCGGCAGCGCAATGTCGCCCTTCCCATCTGTAGACGCTAGTGGTAAGTCAACATTAAGGCGATTGGCACACTGCACCGCATTACGCAGCGAGGTGCGTGAAACGGAGCCAAATTCCCCGCACGGAAGAGCGTTTTTATTGAATTTGTATGTAAAAAATCACGCGCGGGGGCACGTCATCTGCGTCCCGCTGCGTAATGCGGTGCAGTGTGCGAACTCCTAAGAGCCAATTTCGTCGAACTTAAGGCAACGTACGAGGTGACTTGCTTAGCGATAAGAGCCTAGTGACTTATCGTTATCATCCTTATACCGGATTATTTTTTTTACCGATTCCAAATTTTTACAGGGTGTTCTACCCATGAATATGAACAACTTTCACTATGGGACCAACTCTGAAATCACGAAAAAAAAAAACTTCTGTTTCATACAAAAGTTCAATACCTACTTGACCAGTCCAAAATGTATGAAACAGCTGATTTTTTTTCGTGATTTCAGAGTTGGTCCCATAGAGAAAGTTGTTCATATTCATGGGTAGAACACCCTGCAAAAATTTGGAATCGGTAAAAAATCATTCTGTATACACGCTAGGAAACTAGCGTAGGCGCCAAGCACGCAGAGCGGCCTGTTGCGATAAATATATAGCGTTCCTTTCACTTCGCTACTTGCAAGGTGACTCACTAGGCTCTAAGCGCTAAGCAAGCCACCGGTCAGTGCGTAATTGGCTTCAAGATTGGTAATCAGCGCCAGCTGGTATTAGTACCTTTATCTACACCCATGCTATAAATCCTGTATAAAAGATTCTGAAACAGTTAGCTTATTGTCAACATTAAAACAACAAGTGATATAGTAACCTTAATATCATCCAAACGAGTATTATAATGTTGTACTAAATTTCATTATGCAACTCCTTTTCAAAAAAATAACATTGTCATGCACGTTCGTTTCACTACCACAGCGCCGTAATTTACAAAAAGAACTTATAGGTTATTCGAATTCACGTCGTATCCCGCCGGCCGCCATTTTTGTTCGATATTAGCACTGCAAAAAAATGTTTCATAACCTTTTATAGAGGATTCATATCATAGGTATAGATACAAGTCTTGTATGCAACTGTACATAATTAGGTATTAAAACAGTCGTGTGATAAACCCACGTTCGTGTTTTAATATCCCTTATTATACAATAGTTGCATAAATAACTAATTTGTGTAATCTGACATTAGAATAGAATAGAATACTACACACACATTATGCTGAGCTACGGTCCTTTTGGGATTATCAACATTGTTTTCAGTTTTTCATAGTTTTACAGTTGTTTCACATCTGAGGGAAGATGCGTCAGGCGTAACATAGGTCGCTCGACGCACTGACGCATCATCGGGAGAGTGAATGTTTTATTATCTACTTTGCCGTACTAGCCTTAAGCTCATTTCAGACTAAGCTATAATATAATAGCATATAGCGTATAGTTCATAGCACAACAATATCGCTCGCGATACATTTATAATAATATATAGTATAGCAAAGTGTGAACGTGTTCTAAATAAATGTATGGCGAGCGATATTGTTGTGCTATGAACTATACGCTATATGCTATTATATTATAGCGTAGTCTGAAATGAGCTTTACGCGACCGACGATACGCGATGCATCTTCCGTCAGATGAGCAACCACTCGAAAAAAAAAAACAGAAAACAATGTTGGTAATGCCAAAAGGGCCTCAGCTCAGCATAATGTCAGATGCCACAAAAGGTATACCACTTGGCGCTGATTTTCAGCTGTAGCCGACGAGTGCCATACGCTAGAATTAAAAGCATATGACGTATAGGAAAGTGCATGTGTCCATTTTATTAAATTAAGAGAACATTTAACATACTCTGCACTATCTGAGTTTATTTGCAAAATATATTGGTATGCTGAATAAATGTATTTTCTTTCTTGCAACTTGTTTAATACAAAATATACTTTATGCTCTTTGTAATTAAGTTGGTTTTGTATTAGCGAAATAACGCGAATAATAGCACAAATACGCCAAGTTAAGTGTCAGTACAAAATACACTATTTATTAAAAAAAAAAAAAAAACTATTTTCAGGTCCAACATGGCAGCCGCAGTCGCAGCCGTCTCTCAACACATCTCTAAACACGAGCTTTGGTATCGCACAGGCCGACACTTCGACCGGCTTCCAGCTGCAGAAGCCGCCCGGGAAGCGCGGGAAACAATGATATTGGCGCTAATACACGAAAGTGTTGTGACGTGCGAAATGACGCTCAGTGGACCAAAGTAGCTAACTAAAATAGTAACTTCTACTTAGAAAAATCGTTTTTAGGAGCGTGTAGCTATTTAATCCAACTTTTCTAAAAGACTTGTCAGCGTTTTAGTGGCAAGTGATTAAAGCCGTGTTCAATTCTCTATTGATTGGGAGTGTAAACACACGAATGCGAGCCTGGCGACCCTCGCCTACTACTCTCGCATGGACATTCTCGTCTCGTGGCGGTCGTGAAATTTTCCTCGTTCAAAGGAGGCTTTAATTACTTGTCAAGAATTTTCATATTGATTAGCCTTTTAGAATCCGGGTGTAACGACTAAACGTCTACCGGTTTTAAAGGACGTAATGAAATGATTTTCGTCAAAATATTTCTGCAAGTGCTATAGAGAATGGACTCTATGTGGCGAGTGTAAAAATTTGTTTCTTATTTTGATAGCTAGCGGTTAATAATATTGCATATGAGCAGTGGTGGCCAAGTGGTAACGGGCGCGACTTACGAGTTGCAGGTCATAGGTTCGAATCCAAACAGGCGCTTTACTTTGTGTAAATTATTTTCATCACCACTGCTCTCAAAACTGTGAAGGAAAACATCGTGAGGAAACCGGCATGTCCTAGAACCAAAAATTCGAAGACATGTGACGTCTGCCAACCCGCACTGGGCCCGCGTGGTGGATTGCGGCCCACTCACTGAGAGGAAGCCTTTGTCCCAACAGTGGGAACGTTATAGGCTGATTATGTATAATTATGTAATAATATTGATCACAGTATGATTTCTTAGACTGAGACAAATGCCGTTATAATACGGCTATGCCGCACATAATACGGCTAAGGAGTAACCCTGTCACTGTCAAGTAATTTAGAGAAAGATAAAGACAGGTACATATCTCAGCCAAAGCACTTGCTAAGTAATGTTTATTTATCTCGGCCACACTGCTTATACAGGGTGTCCGGTAATTAATGGATAACCTCTTAAGGGGTCATTTTACTTACTATTATGAACAACTTTTACTACGGGACCAAACATGAAATTGCGAAAAAAAATCAGCTGTTCCCTACATTTATGTTCACATGACTCGTCAAAATGTAGGAAATTGCTGATTCTTTTTTCGCGATTTCAGGTTTGGTCCCATAGTAATAGTTGTTCATAATGATAAGTACAATGACCCCTGAAAAGGTTATCCATTAATTACTGGACACCTTGTATACGCCGCCAGTTTCCTCGTCTAAGGGAGAAACGCTAGGTTAGCCCGCAGCGGCAGTTTCATGAAATAGTCATTCATTCAGTAGAGTTATATGAGCTTAGAGGGTGCATGAGGGATAAATGTAGGGTTATGGGTTGTATTCATGAGTTTAATGATTATAATATTCTGTAAATACATACTTGTTACGGTCACGAATCATATTTTGTTCAACATACAACCTGACAATTGCAAACCTAAATTGTAAATTTTTGTTAAATTGTAATTGTGTCCTAAATTACCTGCAAATTGTAAAAAATGTTAGAAACTTAATGTCGTACACTGGCGCTTCCCCCTTAAGGCGATTACACATTCAAACCGCATCGGGCCGCAGCGCATCGAATTTCAAGCCGACCTATAGTGTGGTTCATACAGTGTGTAGTGCGGCCCGCCTAAATGTACGCCAGCGTTTATAAGTTTTGTTTAAGGCGTATGGTGTATTGGATGCCAAAGTTCTTTGTGTCTTTATGGCCCACCCATACCAAAACCAATAACTTAACTAACTAGCAAATAACTTTTCATTAATTAGCAAATAACTTTTGAATTTAATTAGCAAATAACTTTTGAACTATTTTCTCAAACGAATTGTGCCTCGAATAACTGTTGTTTGTTATAAAACTAGCTAACCCGACGAACTTCGTTTCGCCTCAGAATCAATAAGCCGTTCCATACAAATGTATGAGAAAATGAATTATCCTCATTATTATTATATTTTTCCTGAAATTTTCCTATGTTTTAATAGTTATTCTGCTATTCGGGGCGGGGACAAACCCAACTAATCAAAGATCATAAAAATTGGTCCAGCCGTTCTTGAGTTATAATGGTGTAAACTAATCCGACTTTGTTTTATTTATACAGGTTGAGATTTTAATCACCGTTTTCCTCTTAAGAGGTCATTGTACTCATCATTATGAACAACTTTTACTATGGGACCAAACCCGAAAATGTGAAAAAAAAAATCAGCTGTTCCCTACATTTATGTTCGCGTAACTCGTCAAAATGCAGGGAATAGCTGTTTTTTTTTGCGATTTCATGTTTGGCCCCATAGTAAAAGTTGTTCATAATGATGAGTACAATTACCCCTTAAGAGGAAAACGGTGATTAAAATTTCACCCTGTATAGATAGATTGTTCAAGGGCTGATATCTCAATAGTTTATTAACTTTTATGTGACAAATCAATTTGGCTGTTTTACAGCATTTGTATAGAAAATATATCAAGCTGTTATATATATGTTCTTGGCATAAAAGTTATCGGACTGTTTAAAAATCAGCCCTATGTGTATTTCTATTATTATATTTGTTTCCATTTCTCTTAAAACGTTTGTAAAAGTATTATATATTTGAATTTTATAAACAATTTTATATATGAACGCACAATTAAATGTTCACATTTGATTAACTCGCATTCCAATGTTACAAAAAAAAGTGTAAGATACGAATTATAAATATGTCCTGAAATAATACTAATAGTATTCATTTCATGATCTATTAATGAAAATAGCACTTACAATGATATATTTTTTTTATTTCTTGTCACAAGTTGTTTATGTAATCAGATGACAATATTTCGTAAACTTGCAAGTCGAATATGGAAAGTATAATGTAAATTGTTCATGATAATTTAAAATGTAATAAAATATCATAGGTCGTTTTCATAATCGCTGTTATTTAGTTATACATATTGTAATATTTTGTAAGTAGCTACCTACGAAAATATATTTTTTCTATAATTCTGTTTTTAAGTTGACATATTGTAAATGTGATTTTCCCTGCTTTGTCGACTGTGATGTAAGGTCCGGCCGCGCTACATTTGCCAAAGATGTAAACAACAATGGCCGCTCGAAATTGAATAAAATCGATTTACAAGAACATTTATTTTAAGTAAGGTCAATGTGGGCAAGTATTATATATATTAATACTTTTTTTTAATAGCTAACTTTGATCGAACCAAACGAATGGAACTATACATTCTGGGGTAATTCTTATAGTTACAATTGATGAAAAATATTGTCTTGACTATTATAAAAACACTTCAATTGTTTTAATGTCAAATAACGCTTAAATAGAGGTTTTTTTTTTTTAAATCGGTGTGTAGACGGACTTTCCTAGCTGTTTGAGGTAAGTCCGTCTAGTGGTCATATTACACTAAATTTGATAGATCTTACAGAAGGAAACATTTTCTTTCGATAGAGTAATGCCCCTTCAAATATGTGCTAAGGCTGCAATTCATTTAAATATTTTTTTTCTCGTACTTGAGGTAAGATATATTTACGTGATGGCGTTGTAAACATTTTCGATAAAATAAAAGCAAAACATAAAATCTGAACCATGCTTTATTTTCGTATTAAAAAAAGATAACAAATCACTATAAATCAAATATTATTTGTTCAAATTATTCATACAATATTTGCCTGCAGTTTAGCAGTAATTACTGATATGATCTGTTCACACATTCATCCGACATGGCTAATCAAGATTTTATTTCGTACGGATTTATCTGTTTTTTGCCTATTGGTACGTCAAAAAAGCAGTTGAATCCGTCCAAAATAAATTCATGTTTCGTCATGCCAGATATACTTAGGTGAGAATAGACCGAGAGTTATCATTTTCTTACAAAAAGATAACAAATCACTAAAATCAACAATCTATTTATACAGGGTGGAAGGCAGATGACGATTCTGATCCCCCACCCCCCACGTATTTTTTTTCTATGCGTAATATTTATTAAAAACTACAAAACTATCATGTGCTGAATACGTGGTAACTGTTTTAGCACCGGTGTCCCTTCCACCTTGTATATTTATTAAATTAAATTATTAAAAGAGATTTGGTCGCAATTTACCAGTTATAATATTAGCTTTAATTTCTTACAATAACAATTAACGAGTCATTATTAATCAACAGTCTTATTTGTTTTTAAAATATACCGCATCTTCAATATTACATAAGTAATATTGTTTTGCAGTGTCAGTCTTTAATTCTATCTTTTTAATAATTGACAGTGCAAGTACATCATCACGGTCTTTTCTCTTGGTCATTCTAAAAACTAGTTGTGGTTTCCTCACAGGTTTTAAGAAATCTATACAATAGTATGTTTCTTCATCCACTACTTTGATGTTCTCTATAAATCCTATGTAATAGTTCCACTTTTGTCTCGTATGGTATCGCACAAGCACGAAATCGTTAATGCTGTAAGTATGCTGCAAGATGTCATTATCATTATGATGATCTTGATCTACAATGTTGTCTTTTGCAGTGCAATTGACTTCAGCATCGAAGTCATCGTCGTTCAGTGATCTAATGCTTAAGTTCGTATCGCATAATATATTCATTGGTGATAGGCGGTTTCGTTTCGCATTTATTCTCATACCCGTCTTTCCTGTTGAAGTAGTTGGACCAGAAAGTGAAGTACTTATCTCCTTTTGATAAATATCTGCATGAGATGCAGGAACCGAATTTTCTTTGTCAATTTCAGGATCACTTAACGTTGTGGTAAAATCGGCATCACTCGTAACGTCAGGTGTCGTTTCGTTGGAAGATATTTTTCTTTGTGTTTTCTTCTTTCTTTTTTGTTTAGGATAGTCATCTTTGGTAGGTTTTTTTCTCATATTCGTATTTTTCTTTGTTTGCGGTTGTTTTTTCTATTTTCTGGATCAATTTTTTGTTTATCTTTAATGCATAGGCGTAGCCAGGTTTTAGTATCGGGGGGGGGGGGGGGGGGGGGTTCAAGAAAGTAAAACGAACAAAACTACATAACCCTTTATTCATGAGAAAAGAATATGTAATACGTAATAAACAGATTCATAGTCATAGAGACCTTTTTCAAGCAGGTGATGATATCTGGCTAAATAGAAAAATAACGTTGTAACGGGATATGTGTGAGGAGATAAACTAAACCCACAGTACGTATAACAACAATCATTTATTTAAACTAACCTAGGCAGAATTACAATAACAAGATGAAATGTTGGAGAAAATAATGTGATAAGGTACAATGAAGCTAATTACAAAGTTGGGGTCTAACTAAAAGAGAAGGTTGACAATCTAAAGAATCCCCACGCGCGTTGTATATTGTCTGGGTGATGTGGTGGTCCGCTAACGACACCAACACGGTCAAACAAACAATACACGCCGCTAGCTCAAATTCAGCAAGAGGCGAGGTAATCGTGACCGACCTAAGTCGATGCGGAGAGTACTCTCGGAGCGTGCCGAACTCGAACTGCCGCTGCTAGTTTTGTTTTTGTTTTGTTTTCTAATTGGCATCTCGTAGTTGACCTATAGAGGTCGTGACTACTTAACCGGACTATCCTTTGGTTGCCTTAAGTAAACTCAAAGCCTCCAGCCAGGGGCATACAACTAGTATACTAAGCGACTACACGCTAAGGGCACCCCCTTTGGGGTACGAACCTCGGCTTAGGGCGTCGCTGGGGGAGGGCAGCAAGATGGGACAGGCTGGATCATATTATTATTATTTAAGCTTGATGAGGCCGGCGTTTCCTATCTGACTACTCTGAGAAGAAACGCCGAAACAAACTCAGAGGTCACAGTCGGGGATTTAAGTCTATTGGCTCAGCTGCGGCGCGGACTGGCCTTTCTTCGAGCAAGGGTCGGGGGGAAGCATTTACTTGGGGACGTCGCGAGGGACCTCGGCGGCGAGGTCGGAATGACGGTGTTTTGTGTTTGTGCACTGTACTTGTCGCTTTATTTTTCTCCTGGAGGAGAGTTATGGGGTCGTCAGGTTCGGAGAGAGCATGCCTTGGACGGCGAAGTTTGCTGATATTGGATGGGATGTATTTGGTGGCCTCGACAACCAGTGGGTTGCGATGGTTGGCGGCGGTATCGAAGAAACGCTTGGAAAGGCGTTTCATGAATTGTTTGATGGTGGGGATTTTGAGGTCAAGATGGAGGATCTCATTTCGAACGAACCAAGGGGATCCCGTAGCCTTACGGAGGAAGCGGTTTTGGAGGGTCTGCATCCTGTGGATGTGGTGGGGTTTCGCGTGAGCGAAGACTACACAGGCGTAGGTCATTATAGGTCGAATGCACGCTGTGTAGATGCGCAGTTTGCATCTTAGCGACAATTTGCTGCGTGCATTGAGAACGGAGTGGAGTCTGCCGAGAGCGAAAGCGGTGCGCGAGCGGACTGTCTTTATGTGCTCTGCGAAGGAAAGGTGCCTGTCGAGTATTACTCCTAGGTATTTAGCTTGCTTTTCCCAAGGGATCGGCTTGCTGAACAGGGTGATAGGTCGGGGGGGGTTGGGTTTAAGTCGCGGTTTCGAAAAGAGAACTGCTTGACTTTTGTCGGGATTGACCTCTATTCTCCACTTCCTGAACCAGTCAGCGAGTTTGTTGATTGCGGTTTGGAGTGTGCATGAGATCTGGACTAGGCTGCGACCAGTGTAAAAAATGGCTGTGTCGTCAGCGAACAGGGCCAACTGGGCCTTTTTATTTGTGGGGATATCGCTGGTGAACAGCGTGAAGATGAGTGGGGCAAGCACAGAGCCCTGGGGTACACCTGCTCGGATGGGGTGTGGGGAGGATATCGCTCCTTCAATTTTATAACGGAAGGTACGGTTCGACAGAGTCTCGTATGATGAGTACGAGACGGTCAGGCACTTTGAGTTGGTATAGCTTGTAGATTAAGCCATTGTGCCAGACCTTGTCGAAGGCTTTCGCTATATCGAAGAATACTGCACCTGTCATATACCCGCGTAGGAAACCTGCGTGTATATGTTCGGTGATGCGGTGGACCTGCTGGACGCAGGAGTGTTGGGTCCGAAAACCGAATTGTTCATTTGGGATAAGGCCCTTTGTTTCGGCGTAGTCTCTAAGACGCTTGTAAATAAGCCTCTCGTAGACCTTACCGAGAACATTGAGCAGACTGATGGGGCGGTAACTCGAAGGTTCCGATTTGGGTTTGCCGGGCTTGGGAATGCCGATAACAGTGGCTTCTTTCCACGCTTGTGGGAAGATGTTGTTGCTCATGGCGCCATTGAAGATGGTGACCAATAGCATTATTATTTGGGCAGGGAAGAGTTGAATCACTCTGTTGGTGATTCCGTCTGAGCCAGGGGCTTTTCTAGGTTTGAGGCCCTTGATGATATCCTGCACTTCGTCTGGTGTGACGGGTGGCAGAGGATTATCAGGGTCTTCGACTGGTGGGAGGGAGGCTTTGCGTTCGACTTCCGCGTCAACC
Organism: Amphipoea oculea; assembly: GCA_945859645.1. Lineage (NCBI taxonomy): Eukaryota > Metazoa > Arthropoda > Insecta > Lepidoptera > Noctuidae > Amphipoea > Amphipoea oculea. The sequence goes on along the minus strand of OX243865.1, from coordinate 15,456,145 downwards.
TCAGAGAGATGGGCTTGATCTACGGGTTGGGAGCTAGGTGTACACTGAGCTTCGAGACTGTCGGCCAGGCATTCGGCCTTGTCATTGTCGTCAAAGGCAATGGTTTTGTCAGGGCGGGTCAGTGGGGGCATGGAGACTATCTCTTGAGATCTGAGTCTCCTTTGAAGATCCCAGAATGCCTGATGTGTGGGTTCTAGATCGCTCAGCGTCTTATCCCATTTGACTTCACGCCACTCCGATATACGAGTCCTCACAGATCTTTGTAAGTAACGCATATGGGCTTTGTTCGCATCGCAGGGAAAGCTGCTGTAAGCACGGACAGCCGCGTTCTTCTCACACAGCAGGTCACGCAAGTCGTCAGGCAGTTTCCAGTGATGGTCGTCCATCGCTGGAATCTCCCTTGAACAGTCGTTCAGGACTGACTGTACGTGTTCTGTGAGCGAGTCGATCGCGGCCGTCGTGTCCGCGATAGAGTTGAACTGATCAGGAATAGAGTCTAAGTGGGGGGATGTGGTGGATTTCAGGCGTTCGCTTACTTTCCTCCAGTCCGTTACCACTTTTGTCTGGGGGGGATGATTGGGGTCGGTGAGACCAATACGGGGGGCCATTCTGATGATGACTGGTCGGTGGTCTGAGGATAGCTCTTGTACCACTTCTATAGCGTTCAACCGTAGGTTGACGTTCTTTAGAAGTGTCACGTCGAGGACGTCTGGAGTATGGTTGGGATTGTTCGGAAAGTGGGTGGGAGTCATCGGTCCGATGACGTCGAAGTTCAGAATGGGGGAGAGTTCAAATAGGATTTTGCCTCTGGTGGAGATCCTGGTGCTGTTCCAGGCGGGGTATTTGGCGTTTAGGTCACCCGCTATTATTACGGAGTCGCTTAAGCCAAGAAGGGCTGAGAGGTCGTCTGACAGAGGTTGTGAGTACTCTGCAGAGGTCGAGGGAGGGATGTAGGCTGAAACTATTGTGATTGGTTGGTGTCCTGACATGCCTAGCCGACAGATGGACACTTCAAGTCGTGAAAGCGGGGGCGGATCCATTGGGATGCAGTAGAGTTCTTTTTTGTAGTATATAAGGTCAACTTTTATCAAGTACAAAAATTTTAAGGACAGATTCAATAACTAAAGATAGACATTTTACAAAAAAAATAATAAATTTCTATACGCTAGTTTCCAAGAAAAACACCAAAAACCATTTTGTTTAAAAATTCAAATAACAACAACCTGTGTATTAATGGCTAACGTACTCTAGGCAGATAACAATGGTTGCGCCTGCACACGTGCGGCGGCGGCGCGTCCCCCCCCCTTGCTGCACCCGCTGCACCCCGCCTTGCGCGGCTGGCATTCAGAGCTGGAGATTGTCTTTCAGTTCGCCAAAATCAACTTACCGAATTGTGTGTTGTCTGTGCGAAAATTTTCGAAATCCCGTATCGGTATTCATCCCGAGAATACATGAATATGGCTATGTGCTATCACGACGCAGGTGAAATAATGTTGCGGGCACAAGAACTGTACGCCCAGAGGTTTGGACGAGTGGTCAATATTCGCACCATTCTTCGAGCCGTGCAGCGCTTCAGAGAGAGTGAGAACTTCCAGCCTCGTCTTATTGACTCGGGGAGGCCACGACACCCAGTGCAGCTTGAAGAGGAGGTGCTGGATTTCTTTCACCGGCACCTAGTGGCGAGCACCGGAGACGCTACCCATGTGTTTGGCGTAAGCCAGAATTACGTGTGGCAGCTCCTGCGCAGTGAAGGTTACCATCCCTTCCATTTCACTCGGGTCCAGGAGTTGCTGCCTGAGGATTACGCGCCTGTGGGGTAGGGCCAAAGACCTAGTGTATGGGAACGACGGTCATACAATCCGTACAGTGGAAGAATTACGTGCGCGAATTGTGAGTGCATTTAACGTGATGTCCAGTGACCATCAAGTGCTTACTGAAGTGCGGAGGCATTGTCTCGATCGCGCTAGACAGTGTGTGCGACAACAAGGGCGTCACGTCCAACAATTGATGTGATATGTGTAAATAACTAGTAAATTGTGTAAATAAGTGTAAATCTGTTAATGAATTTTGACTATTTTTAACACGCCAAGTTAATGCAAAAAGTTTGGTAAGTTGTTAACATTTTTACATTAATTCAATACTAAAAAAAATAACAAACTGTATTAAATTGTTAGTCCAAAGCCTGAAAAAGTGTGATGGAAAATTAAAATACGATAGATTAGCGCAAAGGTTAAAATCCTTTCTAAACATGTGTTACAGTCTTAGTCAATGCAGTCCGAGCGATGACGTAATACCGGGTTAAATGACCCTGGGTTTTTTGGGGGTGCAGACCCGAACAACTGAGTCGGTATACAGTATGCTTTTTAAAATATTGTAATTTTTATGTTAGAAAAACTGAAAAAAAAAACTAGCGTGATTATTTGAAATAAAATGTTAGGGCCGTATTTCTATCGTATGGATAGACGTTCTGTTTAAATTTTTGTACTTGATAAAAGTTGACCTTATATAAGAGTGCCGCCTGCGTGGCATCGCGATCTGTCGTTGCGAACCATACGATAGTTCGCGATTGACGGGTTGCGATGACTAGGCTTGAGGAAGGTCTCTTGAACGAGGAAGATGTCAATTTGATGGTCGCGGATGAAGGTGGCGATCTCATCTCTTTGACTTTGGATGCCATTGGCATTGAAATAGGCTATGTTGAGGGATCGGGGTTTGGTTCTTGATACAATTCCTCTATCCATTACTAGGTTTTGTGATGAAGGAGGTGAGAGCCTGAGTTATATCAGGGTAGGCGTTATAAATCGCCTGAATCTGGAATAGGTCGCCGGAGTATCTGGCAGCGACGATTTCGCTTGCCATTTTCCTGGCGCGGGGGGTGACGAATGTCAGGAATGTGCTGGTGATCACATTGAAGGGATCAATAGCGGGAGTAGCTGTGGTCGGGGGGGCGCTGAGAGTGCGGCGGGAGCAGCCCTAGCAGCGGGTGCGGGTGTGGTGGGGGGCGCGGGGTTGGGCGCCGCGGAGCGGGTGATTCGTGGGTCCAGCCTAGTGTGGGCAGGAGGCGAAGGTGGCTTGGTAGCCGTGAGAGCTGGGAAAGCACTCTGTTGATTCAGAAGGTTCCAGGGGCTGGGCCTTTGGGGGCTTAGCCGCTCGGGAAGGGTAGGAGGTCCTTGAGAGGGGGTTTCCCTAAGTTGACGAGCGCCTGCGCGTTTCATCAATTTGGGGGAAGAGGATTTGGGGGCCTTGGGGCAGCCGCGGTAGTTGGCTGGGTGACCGGACTCGCCGCATAGTACGCAGCTTGGTGGTTCGGTACACAAGGTACGGTCCTTGGGACGGGGGCAGTTTTCCGTGCCATGTTCACCCAGACACTTCACGCATCTAGGCTTGGCATGGCAGAAATTCTGCGAATGGCCATATAGCTGGCATCGGTGACACTGACCGACGATGCCATACTTTTTAGGCTTCTCGATTAGGATGCCTGTGAGGTTGCAGATACTCTTGATCTGGAAAATCGGGTGATGGCCCTCAGTGGGAGGGCAGACTACGAGGACCATGTCGTAGGCGACTTGTCCTCGTGATCGGTGCATCCTGTGGACTTCTGCCACAGGGACAGATTGGAGTTCGAGGTCAGCCTTAATGTCGGCGACCGAGATCTCCTTGGGGATTCGACGAATCACCACTCGGGTCTGTCGTTCTTCCGGCAGGGAGTACGTGTGGAAAGACACGTCCCTCTGGCGGAGAAGTTGGGTGAGGTCCCGGTAGTCTTTCGGCGTCGGGATGGACACCTTGATACCCTGGAGGGTAGATCTGGCGCTTGAGAAGTTTATTTTGCGCTCGGCGCACCATTTGGACACATGCCGCTGCTAGCTCCTGAGAGGGCCTTTATAGGCGGTCGAGGCCACGGCGGGGACGCGTAGCGCGGGGAGGAGGCGATGACTTGTCGGGTTGAACGGACGGCGCGGGAGCAGCGATGCCGCGTTGATATGTTCGTCGCGTTACAGTCTCCCCCTCTGGTCCCGAAGTCGTCCCGGCGAGAGGACCAGTTGATGCTTCCGTGGCTGCCGGCTGCTTCCTTGGCCTACCGCGTCTGCGCAAAGGTCTTTCTGGATTAGGTAAGTTTAAGGCTGAGCCCTGGTATGGGCTCAGCGCGGAGGAAGGATAAATACCTAGAGGGATTTTCTGGTCCGACAGGTGTGCTGCTTCGTAAGATCGGGGCCCGTGCCGTCGCAGAATGATGTAGGGTCCGTCGCGACGTGGTGCCAGCTTCGCCGTGTGGTAGCGAGCTGCGTTGCTCAGGATATTGGCCGCAACCAGGACAAGATCGTTTACCTTTACAGCATCAGGCAGACAGGCATAAACACGATTTTGTTGAATATTGTCATTATTCGCAATTTTTTTTTTTCAAAACACGAGTAATCCGTATCGTGTGTATTTCCAAAATTGATTGGTCCTACATGATTTTGGTGACCTACGGAACCTTCTTTAATATCGCTACAATTCACTTCGCACGAATCGTTTTGTTGTGCATTGATCGGATCCGGAGACATCATAATTCTTGCATGTTCTTTTGATATTTTTCGCCTGATTCCTCCGGTTCTTGCTCTTATTTTAAACGTTTTTTTCAACATTTTGTGAAACTAAATGCTGCACTTATTTTTACCTATATTAAATTACACGTACAATGAAATCACAACTTAATTTTGTTATTAGCGTATTATAATAGTTATAAACACACGGACATGCAACACACACAGTTACATTAATAATATATAATATAGGTAATATATAGGTACGTCCACCATAAAAATTGCTGTTGTTGTGTTGATCATATAATATATGCTTTTCTCCAATATGGCCGACAAATGGTTTTACGAATACAGTAAAATGAATGTATATACAGCTTTACACATTACAATAACTCACGAGTATTTGATTAAAGAGCTGTTAGCTGTACAACAGAACTCAGTTGATCTCTAAAAATGCAAGCATTACATTGATTCACGTTTATGCCTTTCAGCAGTACTAGGCTGTTACTAACCACTTAAAAGTGCTATTACACAACAAAAGGCACTAGAAACAGCTCAAAGCTTTATATCGGATTTACGGTGCAATATAATGGTACAAGTTTATGCTATTAAGCAGCATTAGGCATTATTTTACTACTTGAAAATGCTATTGTAGACCCTAAGGCACTAAACACAGCTAAAAGCTGTATAGTGGATTTACGTGTCATTATAATGGTTCATGTTTATGCTATTAAACAGCACTAAGCATTTCTTTACTACTTAAAAATGCTATTGTAGATCCAAATACACTAAAAACAGCTGAAAGCTGTACAGCTGCGTTGTGGTTTGCTGCACTAAAACTAAAGGCTTTACAAAAGCATTTTGATATGCCATTATCCAACCGTTTTACAATGTAAAGCATCATAATGGTCTTAGAATGCTAATATAAAGCTTCAAGATGCTCAGTGAACTTACATAAGAGTTTATACGGACCTTAAGTTCTACATAAGTTTACTATTCGTTTCTTAAAACGCTTCCTGTGTTACTTGGGTTAGCCTCTTCATCTACAGTGAGTTCGGATGGCGGACCCATTTTTCTTTGCAAGGGTACTTTATTAGTGAATTTATTATGTACGGTGGATTTTGGTATCTTAAAAACATTACTTGCTTTATTAATAGTTAGTTCTCCATTGGCAATGGACCTAAGAGCTGTTTCCAATGTTTCTTGGGTATATTGAAACCTTCCGTATTTTTTTTTATTGGAATCCATGGTAATCTAAAGGGACAATAATAGAAAAAAAGAAAAATTAATGTAATAATAGAATCTAGGTCTTAAAATCATGAAATCTAGCTCAAAATATTGTGTTCATTTATTGGTTACATCTTCATGACAAAACCTAATAATTGAACATGATGAAAAATGTTAGTTCATTCACTAGATTTTATGAACATACCTGTCCCAATACTGGCCTAAAAATCAGAAATCTATTTTTAAAACTACTCTCAATACACGAAACTTTTGGAATAAAAATAAATTACATATTTTAATAAAAACATGAAAATGACGTTTGTCCAGTGAATGAACGGTCGTTCATTTACTGGATCTCAAACGATTTTTAGTTCCAATGCTGGGACACCTAATAATTTACTTAAAACTGGCAAAAATTGCAGTGAAATCGATTTGACACTCATAGCATAACTATTTTTATTCAAATTACTAAATAACATAATATGCTACATACTTCAATTACGGTTACAATATGTTAACAAAAAAGTTGCGTCTTACCAGAGTCCTAAATTCTTGCCCGAACAAATACACAGTTACAACAACACTGCGAACTTTAAACGGTCGACATTTTAAAACGAACAGTGACGTAAGAAAGGAATGTTGCCATTATAATGGCAAAAAGAGTTGCAATTATGAAAAAAAATACTACGTTCAGTAGAAATATCATAATTTCTTATTTTTTGGAAAAAAGTCCGTTTTGTTCATTCACTGGGGTGTGTTCGTTCACTAGAGCACCTACCCTACTCTTTAAACTTGTCTTTAATGATTTGCAAGTTATTTTTGTTTGCGTCGCAAAAGTTAAAACTGTTGTATATTTCGATCGCGTCTGGGCCTATCACTGCGATAAATGTTGCTGCCTGGACTTCGGCTGGCTTTTTATCTAGTTGAACAGCGATTGCATACCACTCAAACTGTTGTAACCACTTTTTCCAGCACGTTGATTTGTCCGAGTCAATTTGTAGGTTAGCTGACGGCTTTATTCCGGATACTGCGTCGTTCGTAGCCATTATACAACTTTCTCACATATTTTCTATTCTGACACGATGTAATGTTGTAATTATTGTCATAATAGGATTTTATAAAGAATGAGTAGTGGTTCATATGGCATACGAAACTGTATATTGCTTGACATTTCAATAATGGTACACAAGTTTTACACTAGGTGTCTATACCACAGATAACAGAATACTAGTCTACATTTTACAGGTACATAATGGAAGTCCTAATTCCATATGCACAACCCGCATTGACTGCCCTTGGGGAAGATTCCATTTTTATGGACGACAATGCTCACCCGCACCGTTCAGGCGACGTGGAAGCGTAGGTACATGCAAGAAGTTGGAATCCGTCGTTTAGATTGGCCAGCACGAAGTCCTGACCTCAATCCAATTCAACATGTCTGGGATGTTCTAAAGAGACGGATTAGATCAGTGCAACCTGCTCCACAAAACATCAGGGAGCTAAAAAGAGTCATTGCAGAAGAGTGGGAACGTATTCCTCAAAACGTTATTAAAAACATCGTGGAAAGCATACCCAGAAGGATTCAAGCTGTGATTTTGGCAAGAGGAGATCACACTCGTTATTAGGTTTTTACATTGGTAACTTTCTTTAATTAAAAAAAGTAAAAAAATCTTCTTGTCTTTATTGCCGACCACTTCTTATTGTTTGGCCGTTACATCGGTTTTAAAGAATTCATCGATTTTTTTTATTTTTAATTACCAGAATTCACTTCACGCTTATTAATTTACACGATTATAAGTGCTACCTCAAACAATTAAATTTCATTTAATTAACTCAAATCGACCTAAGAACGTAAATTATCTTAGGTGCCCGTTTTTTTTTTGCAAAAGAGTGTATACAACGTGTAACGTTAAATGCGCAAAACCTGAAAATACACACATCAAAAGTGTCTAGGGATCAACATATATTTTTGCAATAACTTTTCTCCTGATTGATATTAATTAAAATTTTCTTTAAGGATTCATCAAATAAAGTGTTTTCGTTTGTCACAGTAACGATAAACCAAGTCACCTTTGCATTAATAAAGAAATTTGCCATTTTCCTAATAAAGGGATTTTTGACATTTGAACCACTAACACAAAAGTTCGAAAAAAAGACTGAAATAACAGTTTTCTTTAAAATTTTATTGGGTAACTTAAACAATTAATAATCCGTGTTTCTACCGCGAACACTAACAACACAAGAACATCGGTTTGGCATACTCAAAATGAGTTCATCCAAATCACGCTGTGGAATGGCCGCCCATGTTCGTTGCAACAACAAAAAAAGGTCTTCTTGCGACTGGATACCCTCCATATTCGGCAGAGCTCTTCTCTGTAGCATATCCCATGCATGCTCAATCGGGTTCAAGTCTGGCGACTGAGCAGGCCAGGGCAGGACATTGATGTTAGCTGCGGCGAGAGTCTGTCTTACAACTCTTGCGGTGTGCGGTCGTGCATTATCATGCACCATTAACTGAAATAAGGGACCGATTTGCACTTGTAGAGGAACGATGACGTCTGATACAATCGTCTCAGCATAAATTTGAGCGTTGAGGTTGCCTCTGATCCAAATCAACTCAGTTCTTCCGCCGATCCAAATACCCGCCCATACCATGATGGTTCCACCACTATAAGGATGGACTTCCTGGCAGGATTTTAATCGCTGTTGGCGTCCAGGGGTTCTCCAGTGTCGTATACGTCTTGTATCCGGTCTCATACCAAAACGAGACTCATCAGAAAAGCACACGAAACGCCATTGTTCTTCTGCCCAATTTCTGTGTTCAAGAGCCCATTGATATCGAATCCTACGATTGTGCATTGCCATAGGTGGTACCCGTAGCGGTCTTCGGGAATGAAGGTTCACTTCATGCAAGCGGTTTCTGACTGTTTGGTCGCTAATTAAGTTCCCTGAAGAGTGATGAAGCCTCACGGCTAACATCATGGCGGTTATTGTTGGAGCTCTTCGAGTTAAGATTTGAATGTATCGGTCTTGTCTCCGTGTGGTGCAGCGATACCGTCCTCCATGGCGCTCAGCCACGGTACCAGTGCTTCGGTAACGTGTCCAAAGTCGACTGATAACACTCTGACTTGTATTCAGAGCTAAAGCCACAGTACGTTGCCGGGAACCAGCTTCTATCATTCCCACGGCTCTGAGCATTTCTTCCCTGCTTAAATGACGTCGCCGCTCCATAATAACGTTGGTTTTAATCAGTAGTAGGGAAACAGTAGCACTAATAATGTCTTCAATGCGTTGTATGTTTTTATAGGGAAAATATTGACAGCTGATTTTCATCTTTTACTCGAATTTGATTCACAGTTCCTGATTCAAATTATGAAATGCACCAAAAAGGATCCATATAAATTTATAAAATCATAAATTTATTACAAAGCCACATCTCAATCTCAAGAAATCCGCATAAAAATGCTTGATCCCTAGACACTTTTGATGTGTGTAGTTTGATCAGAATAACGAGCAGAATCAATTGAACCACTTTTTAATATAGGTCACATTTTTCAAAAAATCTTCATTAAAAACGTTGCCGTGTCTATTTATTAATAAGTCAAGCCATCACATGCGCAAACCCGCCAAAATAGGTAAACAAACACAAGTTGTTGTCGACCAAATTAAAATTTTCCCATACGCGGGATAATAATAGCTCTTATTTCAATGCAAATTGCAAATACGAATCTTCCGTACAGTAAGTACCATGAATAAGACCATTTGAAGTAAACAATAATGCCATCTATCTTTTTTTAACTTAAACTTAACCTAAGGGTTAGAAAGAGAAATGACGATCTGCACGGGGGCGGGGCGTGCGAAATACGTGACAGTGGCCGTGTTTACTTCAGTCTGAGCGGCGCCGGCGCATGCGTCACAGGTGTAATTTGTTCTATCCCGTTACCCCAGCGAGGCGGCGCGTGCGCGCGAATTTCGCGACTATGGCGTTTTTGTACACAAACATTCAATAATGTGAAATGGTGAGAATGTTGGCGCGTTGTCATGACAAAGTTAATTACTGTAGGTAAAAAGCTATTTAGTCTAAAAATGTGGGTTGCCTAATGTCAGTCCAAGCCTGGAAAAGTGTGATGAAAACATTTAAATCACTGTTCAAAGATAACCTAAGTTTTTTAGGAGCGTAGATAGTAAATAGGTAATAATGTCAGCGCGGCGCGGCGGTGCAGCGGCCCGGTGACGTCTCCTCCCTCGATAGAGCGTCGTCGCAGACGCAAGAAATTATTAGAATTGCCAGTAAAACTTAAACCGTACATAAAACCTTTAAAAAATGTTTAATGATTTTTTTTTCCCCGGAAATAGGTCAATTGTATTAAAAATCAGTTGGGGTGTCTCAGGTTTTGCGCATTTAACGTTACACGTTGTATAATTTTAAGCAGTCATTTACCCGTTTTAAAGAGATTTGATTTCTGCGGTGCAGGTATAGCACTATGTTACGCTATTACTATTTCTAAGTATGCAAAATTCAATAAAATTACATTTTGTATGGATACATAATTGTTTTATTATACGATACGCACGTATTACAATCTTATAATAATTATTAAATAGCGGCATACATCAATAAAACCACATTAATATTCTTAACATCATCGGATTTCATAACTTTTTTTCTAAATCATCGTAAGTGTTCCATTGCTATGATTGCTTATGGCGGCCACACACGCTAGGGTTTGCATGATGGCTATAACTTTGCATGCAAAACCGACAAGCATAACCGAGTTTCATACTACACATACACGTTAGGTTTTGCATGCACCGTCTTGCCATGAACTCTCAGTTGAGCTACGTAGTACGTGACGGTGTGTGTAGGACGCCAATACCAAACTACAATGGACGACGACGATGTGATAGCTATACTTGGCCTAACACTTGTGCTGCAGAACAGAAAAAGAAAAAGAGATTGCACTGAATGGTCTAAACGCTGGTTATTGAAAAGAAAGCAATTCTCCCACGTAAATCTGATAAATGAATTGATATTTACACCAACAGATTACAAAAATTATTCACGAATGTATGAAAAAAAAAATTTGAAACTATTATCATTGATTACTCCGTTAATACAAAGACAAGATACTGTTATGAGGAAAGCAATATCAGCACATGAGAGACTAGCAGTAACATTAAGATTTCTTGCAACAGGAAGAACATACGAGTGTCTTAAATATTCTGCTATTATATCACCTCAGGCTTTGGGCCGAATAATACCAGAAACATGCGATGCTATTTATGAAGCACTGAAAGACGACTATCTACAGGTGAGTGAATAATTAAAACCAAATTCAAATCGTTAGACAAGTTTAATAGGTAGGTATACATTTTAATTAACCAATTACATATTTAAATAAATCATTTGTGAATTGAAATTTGAATAAAATGTTGCTGTTGTTAGTTGTGTGTCAAATTCTTCTTGTAGTGCTGGTGAGGGCTGACGTTGTGGTGCAGGAGAAGTAGTTTGTTGTTGAGGATATAACAATCATTACTGAACATTTTCTTTGACTACCTAGACAATCGCCCATTGCAGCACCAGACATGTCCTTTAAATTCAATATTGTCAGTTGATAATGTATCAATTATTTGCTGTGAATTTTCTTCTAACATTTAATTAATTTCTTTCATGGCTCCAATGAAAGTTTTACCGTTGTCAGAGAAAATTTGAGCTGGTTTACCCCGTCGTGAGATAAACTTTTGAAGCGCTAGTATAAATTCTTGAGCAGCTATCGTACTGACAAGTTCTAGGTGAATGGCCCGAGTAACAAAACAAACGAATATGCAAATATAGCCCTTTTCGAGTTTGGCTCCCCTTCCTTTGCGATTTAGTACGGCTATGGGCCCAGCATAATCTACTCCACATCGAATGAATTCGTTGAGACGGAAGGTCGCCCATAATTGGCGTTAGGGTTTTACCTTTCATTTGAGTGCAGCGGACACATTGGTGGACAACCCTTCTGGCTAGGTTTCTACCCCCTAACGGCCACCAATTCTCACGCACGGTAGCCAATAACAACTGGGGACCAGCATGAAGAAGCTTTTTATGTTGATGTTGAAACAACAGCTGTGTGAAGATATGTTTACCAGATAAAAGTATCGGGTGCTTCTTCTCGTAATCAAAGTCAGATGAGTTACTGAGACGGCCACCTACTCTAATTATTATCCTTTTCATCTAGAAATATATTTAGCCTAGAAATCGAACCTGAAGTTTTCAATGGCAAGTTACGTTTTAAATTATCATATTCCTTGGAAAACGATTCGCGTTGAGCGAGGCGCGCTAACGACTGTAATGAGTCATTCAATTCAACTACTGATAACGGCCCCTGTGTATTATCTTTCTTAGGTGTGCGTAAGTTGTGTATGTATCGCAACAGGTAAGCGCCGGCTCTCAACATACGCTGATAAGAACGAACCCTTTCAAAATTAATGACTTTGTTCTGTGTTACATCACAAACCATAACGGTTGTCGTTTGTGATTTCAGTTCTGGTAAGTCGGAGTGAGTAGTCGCGGATTGCTGTGACCATGACGACTCAGAGGTTTTTAAGAACTCAGGTCCGCTCCACCACAGATTACTGTCAATGAGTACCTACATCAAGGCTAAGACCGCGCGAGACCAAATTCGCTGGGTTGTTTTTGGTGCCTACATGTAACCATAACGCGTTACTTGTTATTTCATTAATCTCGACTGTTCTATTTTGGACAAATGCCTTTAACGAATGTGGTGACATTCTTAGCCAAGCTGATTCGACTTTATATACCGAACAATTATCTCTGTGGCAGAAAACATCGACTGCTAGCCGTGCCTTCGTGTCGGACTGTGGCCCGTGCTGCGTCCCCCGTACCTCGCGTATTGACCGCACTAAATAAGCTCGTGGAGGCTAACCCGGACTGCGATCTTTTCGATAATAAATTTGCCAATTTAATGGTTATGTGCCTCAATTATTGTGAAAATAATAGAATTTAATTGTTGTTATTAGTTTGTTTTATGTTAGTACTTATTAATACTTTGATTTATGTAATTGGTTTCATAAGCCGTGTAAATCAAATAAATAAATGAGAGGTTAGCCAACCAAGGACAATAGTTGAGTCTGTCCAAAAGTAAACTTTGTGGAAATTAACATGCAAGGACTCGATAATTTTCCTATATAATCGTGCTCCTATTAAAGCCCCACACAACTCTAGTCGAGGTATACTGACGGGTTTAATTGGTGCAACTTTACGTTTCGCACATAACAATCTAATAGTCACGGGTGAGTCATCAGAGTAGGTGCGAACATAGGCGCACGCACCATACGCATTCTGCGACGCGTCCGTGAATACGTGTAATTCTATGAACTGTGTACGAGAGGCGGCTGATAAGTTCGCGGCCTAAGGTACTTAACGATAAGGTATCATCTCGTTACTGATAGCACTACTTGCGGCACTAATTGACAGTATAAATAACACCCATTTGTTCAATTTGGTTCATTAACACTTCAACCATGGAACAAGCAACAACACCATGTCGACCGAACCTGAAACTTCTCGCAATTTTGAGCACCGCGCAGTGATTAAATTCCTTGTGAAAAAAGGAAACTCGCCGAAAGACATTTTTGAAGAAATGTCATCGATTCTTCAGGATTCCGGGCATCATATACCATGGTAAAAAATGGGCTCGGCTTTTTCAACAAGGAAGAGAGAGCTGTCAAGACGACCCCCGCCCGGGCCGCCCTGTGACAGTAGTGACCGAAGAAAATGTGCAAAAAGTTGAAAAATTAGTATTGGCCGATCGAAGAATAAAATTGTGGCAGATAGCTGAAGAGTTACAGATTAGTAAAGAACGAATCGGAGAAATTTTAGACCGTAATTTACACATGAAAAAAATTAGTGCGCGTTGGGTACCGCGAATGCTCACACCACTCGACAAACAACGACGACTGGCGAGTTGTAAGGATTTTTTGGAGTTGTGTCAGAACGATTTGGACGAAATCTGTAACCGCATTGTGACAGTAGACAAAACCTGGATTCGTCAGTATGATCCGGAGTCCAAACAAGAGTCTAGAGGGATTAAAAAAGGAGAAAGACCACCAAAGAAGTTTAAAGTGGAAAAGTCGGCCTCTAAGATTATGGCTACCATTTTCTGGGATAGCGAGGGAATTTAATTAATTGATTACTTGCCTAAAGGAACTACTATGAATGGTCAATACTACGCCAATTTATTGGGTCAGGCACGTGAAGCAGTCGTACAGAAGAGACGTGGCAAGTTGGCGCGTGGAGTGTTGTTTCTGCAAGACAACGCGCCCGTTCACACCGCTTGCGTTGCGAGGGATGCCTTAAAAGCTACTGGGTTCGCAGAAATTGACCATCCCCCATATAGTCCGGACCTGGCTCCCAGCGACTTTTACCTTTTTTCAAAATTGAAAAAGGAGTTACGGGGGCGAAGATTTTCGGATGACAATGAGATGAAGTCGGCTGTGGAGAGCCATTTTCAAGAAAAATCTTCAGAATAATATTTCTATGGATTAAAGGCATTGTATTCACGATGTGAGAAGTGTATTTCTCTTGAGGGGGATTATATTGAAAAATAAAAATTAAAAAACTAAACTTTTCTTTCATTAAGTACCCTAGGCCGCGAACTTATCAGCCGCCCCTCGTATATGCACTCATAACATGACGCGTATTCACGGACGCGTCGCAGAGTGCGTATGGTGCGTGGGCCTATGTTCGCACCTACTCTGATGACTCACCCGTGACTATTAGATTGTTATGTGCGAAAAGTAAAGTCGTCCATCTTTCATGCACGGGGAACTTGGATTTAACGTGACACAGGGGCCATGCACCATGTGACTTTTCACAATCTGATGCAGAACAGGATCGACGTCAGGATCCGGAAGCTCAGCACTTATGACTTGATCAATCTGGTTGGGCCTGATCTTCTCTTCCAACCACGACAGCAGGTGCGCGTGTGGCAAGCCGCGTTTTTGCCATTCCACGGAGTACATATGACATCGGACTTCACCAAAGACTTTTGCCTTTGTTAGAAGATCCATAAGGCACTTCAATTTTAGGTGGAATACGCGGGAGATCAATTCGTGCCTGTCTTATGAAGCCTGTCCTGCAAGGAATTGAGCTGTTATTTCAAGCCACTTTGGGTTGGTAGTGATGGTAATGAAGAGGTCCGGGCGACCAAACTTTCGCACGCAATAAAATGCATCTTGGGTCCTCTCGTGCATGTACCGCGGACCTCCTGTGAAGGTAGAGGGGAGAATGACCATCCTTCCTACATCTTGAGCATTTGCATCATTCTGCATGGCATCTCTGAGATGGACGTAGTTCTCAGCTCTCAGCTTTCTTTGGTTGGACCTTATAAATAACCTAAGGCTCTGTCTCAACTTTGGCGTACATGTCCACCAGAAACTGACTAAAGAGCGTACGGTAATGGTGGAGATAAGAACCGTTGTTCACCCTCAGCTGGATCAAGAAGCTGTAGAACTGCATGGCGGACGTTTTTTTGTTATAATTTGGGGAGCCTGTCTGGGGGTCTACATTATAGTGGGCGAAATGGTAGCCATCCTCTCCGCGGCAGAACGTGAGCGGATATTGAAGAGAATCGTACGCGCGGTGAGTCTCGCTGATCCTTTGAAGCCGGTCATCATGCGTGCGCAAAACGATGTCTCTTTTATCACACTCCTGATCGACTAAGAGAACGGCTACCTCATTCGTCGTTGGCGCATTATACCGTCCCGGATGGGCTGCGATCGGCCTTCTATCTGCGCTGATAACATACTTAAAGCGGTAGCGCTCGTTCTCAGGCACCGACGTCAGGGCGGCTTTGAAGTTGCTAATGTGCGGATTAACGTTATGCAACATACTTTGCAATCCTCTGACCAGACCAGAGTCCAAATTGGGGATATGTCTACTTCGCAGGTTTGCTTGTTCTTCAAAATCGCTTACAAAATAAATTTGCAAAAATTTTTGAATGTCTAGGTAGCAGCGAACCGATTTGACGGTAAACTTGCTCGGATGTTTTTCAAAAAATGGCTGGACTTCGGATGCTCGCCATTTAGTAAGACTCTTAACAGATCTGGCAGGTCTTGCATAGACTCCAAGCGTACCTTACCAGATACACAACACATTGCTTTGGCTCCCCTTTCCATTTGCGGGCTTGGCATTGGGCACACACTTCTTCTAAGGCACCAATATCTCCGTGAGCGGCGTAGTTAATCGCGACATTGTAGATAAACCCACTTCCTTCCTTATTTAGCTACGGTTGCTCTTCGATATCGTAAACCGTGGATTCATCATCAGATGTCGAAAGTTGATTTATGACACGACGCAGGCGATCTTGTTTTACTTGTGCCGCACGCTGTTCGCCCGACCAAGTTCCCCGAATCTCTTGGATTCTGTCACGTTCTTGCGATAAATGAGCTTCAATGTCACTACGCATTTCGTGGTACCGCTGCCGAGCAGCTACTCGACGTTCTTCACGCTGCTCGTCTGTCTCCAACGAACGTGACAGAGCATGCTGATCGATCGAGCCATCTGCCCTCAAGCGAGTCTCGCGCTCTTCTTGATCTTCGAGCGACCGAGCAAAAGAAGTACGACTCCGCTGCGAACATAACCTCGACTCTCGCTGTGTGTAAGTCTCAAACGCACGAGACTCAGCACGGCGCTCCCAATCACTTTCAAGTTGAGCTTCTCGCGCTTCAGCACTCGCACGATCGAGCGGGCACTGATGCCGCTGCGCTGCGAACTCAGTCTTGTCTCTCGTTGTGTGTACGTCTCTGACGCACGAGACTCAGCATGGTGCTCCCGATCGCTTTCAAGTCGAGCTTCTCGCGCTTCAGCACTCTCGCACGATCGAGTGGCATCAGTGCGGCTGCGCTGCGAACTCAGTCTTGTCTCTCGATGCGTGTACGTCTCTGACGCGCGAGATTCAGCATGGCGCTCCCGGTCATTTAATAGCCGCATCTCGTATGCTCCTGCACTTTCAAGCGACCGCGACAATGCATTTTGAGTGCGCATAGTATCTAATCGCGACTGGCGCGACGTACTACTTTCTCCACGTCGAGTTCCCGCATTGTGTTCTCGCAGAACAGCCAACCTTGCCCCACGCCCAACGGCGGCTTCAAGAGATCGAGCTAACCTTTTCCTTCGGGAATCATTTGAGGATTGAGATAGGTTAGACCGTTTTCTAGGCATTTTGATTCTTTTTAATTTGAAAGACTAAACAAACAAAGAAAATAGAAAAATAAATTACACACCCAGAATTATACAAAGTATACCTAAATACGAATAATTTGATGAGATAATGATAATTTCAGTAGTTCGATTGAATAGCGAAGTAAGAAATAATTATTTATTGAACAAAATTTATATTTCCACGTAACCACGTTAAATTCGATAAGGCACACAATAACTAACAGACAACGCAGGTAACCCCCGTTTTCATAGGTTGAGGCGGCGACATCGGTACCCATAACATTACCTTTTGTGAACGAAACCATAGCGCGATTTAATTCGACGCCGACACCATCTATACTCCATTTATAATAACATTAGAAAAAAGAGGCTCGCAGAAGCAGGAGTAAGAAACCTTTTATTTTCAAGTTAAGTTCAAAGAATTTTAATAAATAATGCATGTGCTTTTTTTGTAAGTAACAATGTATGGCATACAATAAAGCATATTCTATCTATCTACTGGTTACGATGCTTGGATGGTACATGGAATGAAACAATTTTTAGTAACAATCAGTTTATTAAAAAAAAACTCTATACAAACCGAAAAAAAAAACACGTGCTGCCACAACTTATGAAGGGAATAGGTAACATTTTAGATTTGGTAGAGTTATAGTGACATGAAAAACGTTCCCGGTACTGTCCGACCCTGCTTCTTTTAGATTTTAAACATTGACACGACAATATTTTATATAATAACTAAATAATATTAAATGAAAGCCTTGTAATTTCAGGAGGTTGATAGGTTAAATAAGTACAATTAAGTGTGACTGCTGTTATTTAAATTGATTATATTTAACTCTACATCAATCTTGACTGTAATAATGATTGTTGTACTTTTATTACAAAGTGTGCCCCTAAAAGAGCCTTTTTTAACTTCTGTCTAATGCTATAGTAAATGGAGTATAGTTAGCAAAAAGGAAACATTTTTATATGGTGAAAAAATATTATGACTACACTATTTTAACATAAAATAAATGGCTGTGAGTGAGTAAAAATAAATCCAGCTAGTTTTACATCACATTTAAGTTTATAATTAGGTATACGACATGAAAATATATTAATTACCAAGCAATAATCACACAGATAAATACCGAACAAAAGTATTAACAGTCAATGTTTATTTTGTACTAACAACATGAAGAATCATCAATGAACGTAACTTCTTTGTAATACTTAACAACTCTGCTCAAGATTTTGAGGGTTTGTTGGAACTTGCATTTGTCAAAACGAACTATACGATACAATTTTTATGAAGAAACTGCACATTACCATCTATGAATTTTAAGAATAACTAATTACTAAACTCGCCAACATGATCAAATTTAAATTATTAATTTCCAAAAAGTGTTAACATGTAACTTGATTTGATTTTTATGAAATCTCATAGATGGCGCTGATTGTCTTTATACTACTAAAATTCATTAAAATATGTTTCTCTGCCCAAGTTACTTAAATGGCGTAGTTTTTATAGTGTTTAGGGGTGAGCAGGTATCTTGATTAAAAGACGTGTTCGGATGATCTGTGTTTATTCGGTAAACTGTCCTATTTATGTTTACATTCCCTTTGGTACAAGTAGTGCATATCCTAAAATATTTACAAATTCATAACCACCAGTACCACCACACTTGTCAGAGGTCGCTCGATGCGCCGCGCATGCGCGGAGTGCGCGTAATAGCACAGCCAATCAACGTCGTCCGGCGCGCGCTCCGCTAGATTATAAGTAGATGCGGGCGCGCCGCGCGCATCCTTTCCTCGGGCTGCCGGGGCGTCGCGTGAAGATCTCTCCGTGTCATCGCGTCGTGCCGCGTGGCTTCTACCGCGTCGTGTGTCCACCTCTGCTGCTTCGATGATCTTCATGCATGTCGTCAGCCTTGAGCCCAAACCGTTCTTTTCAGAGCGAACTTCTTATTTCTTAACAGAGTCACGTACGTCCCTTTCAGGGCGGTCTTCTTCTCTGTTTCTTTAACTGATTAAAATTTGTCAAACAACGCAGGGTAGGTATCGGTTGGTTTTTGGTACTGCAGGTAGGTGACTGGCTCTGTGTAACTACAAGTGTAAAGCTAGATACTAGCATGGCTTACTCAAAAACAACATTTAAATATGCGTCGTTAGATTACACGCTGTCACAGAATGCGTAAGAAAAATAAAGATTCACAGCTCCTCCCCCGTAGGTGATAGCGTGATAATATATAGCCTATTTGTTGACCCTACCTCTTAGTAATATTCATGCAAAATTTGAAGTAAATCCATGCAGTACTTTTTAAGTTTAGCCCGGACATACATACAGACAAACAGACAAAAATTCTAAAAACTATATTTTTGGCTTCGATATCGATTGTAGATCACGCCCCAAATATTATTTTTAAAAAAATATTCAATGTACAGTTTTGACTTTCCTACGATTTTATTATATGTATAGATAGGCAGGTGATAAATAAGAACTAAACTTATAATTCAAATCAGGACTTGTTTTATTGAAAATTGTTTAAATTTACAAACAAATAATGTAATATATATATATATATGTTACCGGCCAAACCCGATTTCAGGACAAACTAGTTTAGCCTAGGCTAAACTAGTTTGTCCTGAAATCGGGTTTGGCCGGTAACAAATATACTAAATTAACGAAAGTTATTCTGACATAGATTTTGCTTCAACTTCATCTTCCATTTCGCCATCAACATCATCCTCCATTTCGCCATCGGAACTTGAATCCCTTTAGGTTCATAACGACAACTTCCCAAAACGTTCATTCTCCCAAAACGTCCACTTCCCAAAATGGTAATTCCCTAAATGTTTATTTCCTATTTCGTCCACTTCCCAAAACGACCAGTTCCCAAATAGTCCGTTTCTCAAAACGTCTAGTTCACAAAATTTAATACTAATTGCCCTATATTTTCTTGAAAAATAAAAGAACCGCTTTGTCGTTCTTTTTCTAAACAGGACTGCAATGAGTAAATAAAAATGCGTAATATAATGGAGATTAAAAAGGTTTATTTGCTTTTTAACATTTAAATACGAATCTTTGATAGGTATACGCTCATGAAACTATGCTTAAGGTACGAGGAAATAATAATGCAATATTTTAATCTAGTAATTTAACATTACTTTAACACTAAATACATTAATCACTTCTGAAAATTCCAAAACAAAATATTTCATGTTTTTCTTTAGATTGTAATTAAAAATCGAATGTAAAACAATCAAATCAAAAAGGAAAAAAATACTTATTAACGTAGTTCTAAAACTGAAATTAAAAAAAAAAATATTATATTTTTTTTTGTGTACGTTAGTTATTATTATCAAACTGAAACAGGACCACCATAAACTTAGAATCACAATTAAAACTTGGGTCTCACTCAGAAATATTTATGTTTTGTTTTGCTTACACTTATTTAGAAGTCGCATGAAAATATATTTTTTTTAAAGTTAATCGGAGTCATTTCTTTTTTGTGTAGTTTTTTCAGTAACGTGCTGTATTTTTCGTCAAATATACATACATAATGTACAATTATGCACAATGATGGGGCCACTGTGACCTGCAAAACCGTTTGTCGGTAACTGTTGCAGTTTACCATGAAATAATATGTTATTGTCATTGAATAGATAGATATTCACGAATAGAAATATTTGTCTTGTCACGGGCGGGACTGGAACCCGTAACATTTTGACAAAAAATACCTATTTAGAAAGTGGAGCCGAGTAATTTCGGATATAATACATATATCCGAAATTACTCGGCTCAACTTTCTAAATAGGTATTTTTAACAATGATATAATCATGGGCCACTTAAATTTGTAATGATCAATCTTTTTAGCAAATCTTACAATATATCCATGTTCTGTTATTGATTTAATCTGCCCTACATATCCATACCAGATTTTTCATGGATAATATATTGACTATCACCCAATCTTCTATCTGAAGATTGGGCTCTTCTTCATTTTCTGATGCAGACGATTCATAACTTGATGAATCAAATTAAATATCTTCTGTGACGTCATATTCATCATCAGACTCGGGAAATTGCGGCATTTCCGTGTCAGTATCTTATCTTCTGAGCTAGAAGTCTTTGGGGTTATTTTGATGATTTCTTTTTATTCTTGGTAGTTTTGTTCGTTTTCTTTTTCTTTTCTTCCCTATTCATGTTTGTCTTTATCTTGCTGGCATTTCTTTTTCTGTCCCTCTCTTCGGTTTGTATTCTGATGTGTTTTATTCTGCAAATCTACGCAGTCCCGTGATGTGAGGGTTTGTGGTGAGGGATCAGTTGCTGGTAGTTGACCTGTGTTTGAGCCCGTTGTAGGCATTTCTACTACACTGGAGTCTTCATAAAATTTCTTTTCGTTTGTTGCAGCAGCGGTAAAATCAGCTTCGGTGAACACATCCGGGTTGAAAGGATATATGCCGGTTTTGGCAAACCCATTGGTGGCATTAATGGGACTGCTGCTTTTAAATAAGCCTCTCCAAAAATCTTTGCAATCTGAAATACAGCCACTGGCCTGCCAGGATTGTTGTTCATACATTTTTCGAGTGACTGATTATGGTAAATGCTCAAGGGATACATCAAGCTGACGTCTAAAGGTTGCAGTTTATGGGTGCAGTGTGGAGGCAGACAGACAATAGTGACGTGGTTTACTCGAGCTTTTAAAATTAATTCCAAATTTATTGTGTGTGAAAGGTGGCCATCTAAAATCAACAGCACTGGGTCCGCCGCCACCAAGCTACACGAAACCTTCTGGGGAGGACCCCAGAAGGTTTCGTGTAGCTTAAAAAATGGTCAAACCATTTGTTAAAAACTTCCAGATTCCTCCATCCAGATGAATTACAGGCCCAAGAGGAGCCTGGCGGTGCGCCATCTTTAAGTTCCATCTTAATACGAACCCTTTGAAAGATAAACATGGGTGGAACAAAAGTTCCAGAAGCAGACATACAAATTACAGCTGTTGTAGTCTCCCCCCTTTCAGCTGATGTAACTCGTGCTACCTGTTCACGTTCAGTTTCTGCAAACACCTTTGTATTTTTGGTAGGCACCGTAGGAATGCCAGTCTCGTGCACGTTATAGATACGGTGGCATGGATGGTTTTTCGTCTCTTGAACACATTTTAATGTGGAATAAAACTTATTTACCACTGGTTTATTAAAGGGTGGTTTCAGGTGCCCGAAGCGCTATATCTGGATACCGCTGACGGAATCCTCTCAACCAATCATATACTGCTTTTTCTTTGTTGAAAGGGTGGGTGATATTATTTTTTACTGCAAGTTGATATGCTAACGATACAACATCTTGTCGTGCTAATTCGTACATTCTCTTCTCCATATCTTTAATGTGCTTCACGAGCTCAATTTCCTGTTCTGCCGTAAAAACTTTTTTTCCACCTAAATATTTTATTGCACCGACAGCCACTTTATTTTTGCCTTTAGCCCGCCTTTTTAGTGACATTACAGTAGGGTTGCCATAGCAGCCTAAGTACTGACCGGGACATTAGCAGTAAGGGACTGAAAATATCCATGTGATGTAAAAGAAAAAAAAACAAACTTGTTACTACTGAAACTTTATTAATCAAATTAAAATAATTAAAAAAGAAATCAGATATCTACAATGTAGATTTTACACAGGAAACACTAATTGCTATGATATTTTTCAGATTTCTTCACCTTATCTAACAGGTCCGGTTTGCTCATAACATACTTATGAAATTCTGAACATGTCATTTTGTAATTGAACTTGCATTGAATTATTTTTTCGACCGTGTCTACGTGAAGGCGATTACGTTCTTTAGTCCACTGTGCAGCTACTAAAGAAAATATTCTTTCCACATTCGCGTTATGACCAGGGATAGCGTATAAGTATTGGCACATTAAAATCAAAGTCTGTTTCCTTTCCAATATATCCGTCTCTTGAAAAAAACTTAACCATTTTTGGTGCATGTCTTTTTCGTCCCAAGATTCGTTACCTCTTCATTGTTCTATAATTTTTTTAAGGTATGCTATTTCTTCAAATGCGCTGTCGACGTATTACACGTTGCAATTGAAATACCGGGACATTTTGTAGATCAACCGGGACGACCGGGACAGAAGTTCCAAACCGGTGACATGTCCCGGTGTACCGGGACGGATGGCAACCCTACATTACAGGCACTCCAAACTATTTACTTGCTGTTTTAAATGGCATGCCATTTTTAACAGCATCCAGCGCTTTGAGCATGGAGTTACAGACAGTCTATGTTACTTATTACTTTTACATATGTATCTTAATCCTTTTAAACAGGGCGTCAATGTAGCTCATTGGCACAGCCAAACAGCAGCGTGGTTCCCGAATCTGTGGAATTCCCGCCTTTTTAGTGACATTACAGGCACTAAAAACTGTTTACTTGCTGTTTTAAATGGCATGTCATTTTTAACAGCATCCAGCGCTTTGAGCATGGAGTTACAGACAGTCTATGTTACTTATTACTTTTACATATGTATCTTAATCCTTTTAAACAGGGCGTCAATGTAGCTCATTGGCACAGCCAAACAGCAGCGTGGTTCCCGAATCTGTGGAATTCCCGCCTTTTTAGTGACATTACAGGCACTACAAACTGTTTACTTGCTGTTTTAAATGGCATGCCATTTTTAACAGCATCCAGCGCTTTGAGCATGGAGTTACAGACAGTCTATGTTACTTATTACTTTTACATATGTATCTTAATCCTTTTAAACAGGGCGTCAATGTAGCTCATTGGCACAGCCAAAAAACAGCAGCGTGGTTCCCGAATCTGTGGAATTCCAATACACAGACGAAATGAGTTCCAGTTGTGAAGCAACGGAACAACATAGGTTCTCCACCAAAATTACTTTACCATCATGTGTGTATGTGCCGTCAGGCCGTCACCAATTTTCAAAAGTACATTTGAGAACTCTTGCGCGTTTGGGTTCCCTCCCAGATGTGCTCGCATATTTAAACTCAAATAAGTTGACATGACATTGCGCCATAGAATCGAACTCTTTAGACAGGCACTAATTTAATCGGCTCTCGTTCCTCGGGGTATTATCAGGAGTGTCAAAAATCACCACAGAAAAGTACCGTAATGCCTCCCATCGGCCGGTCATTTTGCCTCATGTTCCGCAAAGTTCGGTCTACTGCTTCCGCAGTCTTGCGGTTTGCCATCGTACACTCGTCCCAAATTACTATGACACAATCGTGTAAAACCCTAGCTTTATCACTTGCGTGACACATTGCAAACCGGGCTTTCTGTTTGTTCCAAGTCGATGGGGATTTTGAACATTGTGTGTGCGGTTTTTCCTACGGGCAACAATGTGGCTGCTATTCTTGAGGAGGCGACAGCAAGAGCAATTTTATTGTGGCTCCTTATTCTAGCCAAAATAACTTTGGTTAGAAATGTTTTGCCTGTTCCAGTGGGCGTGTCTAAGAACAGGATTGCTCCCAATGTATTATCTACGCTGCAGCATACTGCAGTGTCATTTTGCAGTGTTTCTGCTAATTCTACGGCATTGTAACTAATCTCCCTGTTTATAAGTTCCCCATCGACGGTCGGTGTGGGCAAGCCGTATGGAGTGAGCGGGTTTCCTCCTATACTTATAACTATGTCTTGAATAGCCAACAACGATCTAATATGACAACTTTCTCGTACTCGATTAGGAATTTCACCATCACTTTTGTTGTTCGTGTCTCAAAAAATGTTCAGAAAACTTATCTTGATATTTTGCCACAACTACTCAATATCCGCTAATCCACAAAAGGTCAGTAAGATCCTTTATTCGGTATAGGACAGATTCTGGATTGGACAGATTCGAAATTCAGCAGATTCGCTTTAGTTTCCTAGATTGGGCAGATTCTTGGATTCGACACATTTAATATAAAAATAAAATACACTTTCAATGAAAACAAAAATTGGTTACGTTAACAAAATATTAAAGTATTTTTAAGATGGTGGTACTTAAAAATTCGGCATTTTTCATTTCGGTAGCAACAAAATAACATTAGGCTGTTTTTATAATATCGACCCATTGGTCTGGGCTATAAATTTGTCCACGGCGGCGACTAGCGTTTTCTATTATTCCAAATTCCCCATCATTGGAAAGATAATAAGAATGTCCTGATACCAAGAACTTGTGGTCAATGGTGTCAATATTAGTGTCAGAGTCTTCTTCAAGCTTCAAAAGGAAAAGGGTTGCCTTGATATTCCTGTTTTGTCCAGTGCAAGAATCGGAAAACATAATGACATGCTTTTGTAATGCTGCATGAGTTTTTAAGTGCTTAACAAGACATGCTGCTATGTCTTGAGAACCTCTTGAACCTTCAACTTCGTCCCAGACATTCATGTATCCAGTGTTATTATTAAGAGCATTACTCCAGAGCGGTGCGCCTCGCGTTTAGGTAAATTTACGGTTTTTGCGTATCATACGCCGCATAGTATTTCGTCTAGTACAAGCTAGCGGGACAAAATTCCTGACGTCATTTCCAGGAATCCGTGATAAGAACTTGTAAACAACCCTTCCCAGGTAAGGAATTCTAAAAAATAATTTGTTTGTCACCTCATTTAGTAATTTTGTGGAGAGGTCAATGTTGATGATTGCGTGGGAGCAGTAACAGCATCCTGAGGGTAATAGGCAATAAGTTAGACAGCCCACTGGTGTGGAGCCTCACCCAGAGGACTAAGTCTCTCTTAGTTATTAGGTACTAACATAGTTTTTAGGTTCATACTAACAATATAAATGTAATATGTAATATTTGTGTAATGGATCAATGGTTGTCTGAAAATAAATTATTATTATTATTAATGTTAATTAAAAAGGAAGTGCAATTTTCATTCGCAAATTGGTTGAATTTTTAACACACTTTTGACAACATCTAAAATTGATAGCAAAGTGAAACGATTTTTTTATGATGGATTCTACTGTTGAAGGTATGTACTTACTTTTTTTACCTGTTTTTAAAAAAATACATGTATATTTTTGCTGTAATTTGAGTTTATAAGTATGTTAAAATAATCCCACCTATTTTTCCTTAATTTTAAACTTTCAAGGGTTGCAACTTTTTGTATCCACATGTATCCAGCTTGATTCTTCTGTATGTTATAAATACAACATTCAGGCATGCCCGCAAGTAAAATTATTTACTTTGTTTCAGAACGAGTCCTAACTATGACAAAATTGGAGTTTTTCGAAGAATGGTTAAAACTGAAAGAACAAGTCGCATTTTTGATTATGTATGTGTACAACATAATAATTATATCGGATGCTTTTGAAGAATCTCAGATAGAAAATTCCGAGCCTTTCATCAAAATTGAACGAAAAGTGGACATCTTCTAAGTGTTCGAAGGATAAATTTCTCATCAAACATAAAAATTGGTTAGAAGGATCCAGAATCGAAATTTTGCAGTTGATTGTCCCACATTCATTACCATCCCAATCAACATCAGTTCGCGAATTTAGTGAGGGGGATTGTTCGTTATCAGAAGATTCTAGCGAATTGGAGAGTGGTGATGAGGAATCTTCTCATGATAACTATTAGATTCGACTTGATAGAATTATATTTTATTGTAAATATGTTTTCCTATTTGGTTATATAGTCATTTCTTATAATGTTTTAGGTTTAATTTTCTTATATTACATAAACTTAACATGATTGTAGTTAAATAATTTTTTCACTTCTCATGCTCTAAAAGTTCGTCTTTATGTTGTGCTTAGGCGACATAAAATCGCTTTTTATGTTCTAGTGCATAAAGTAATTTTTTTTTCTGAGACTAAGGTTATCAAGCCCAACAGCCACACGCACAATAAAACTTCGCAGATTAAAGTCATGATTTATTTCATTTTCTTTAATTTATACCACTTCCGTGTTTTCTATCGTTAATTTAATAAAATCAGGTAAAATAGCTGTCAATTATTATTTAAAAACGCAAAGAAACGTTTTTATGACTTGGCAGTATGAAGCAAGTCGAATGACAAATGTTGAAATTAAAAAAAAAACTTTTAAAAAGTTTCGTGGCGGTATTATCTGTGGTGGCGGGAATTAGCTACGCTTTGCAACATTTTTGATTAATTATGTACTGTATACTTTATGCCTGTTCATTGCCTGTTTCATTTTCTCGCAATCGAAGTGAAAAGCAGAGTGTATAACTCAGGCATAAACGAGCCATTTTACCCCTCGACTTAACTATCCACCCTCGCCTGCGGCTCGCGTGGATATAAACGTCTCGGGGTAAAATAGCTTCTTTTATGCCTTAGTTGTACAATCTACTATTGTTTTGTATTATGAGTTCTTTTATATGTATAGATAATTGTTGCTATTCTTGGACTATTATTGCATGGTATTTGATTGATTGAACAAATAAATACCTATTTACCACTTATTTATGATTTTAATTTTAAAGGCGAAAGTTTGTGAGTGTGTGTGTATGTGTGTTTATATGGTTGTTACTTCTTCACGCTGAAATGGCTGGACCAATTTTGATAAAATTTTGTATGGAGGTAGCTGATACCCTAGATTAACATATAGGTTACTTTTTAACCAGATATTCCCACGGGATCGACATTTGCGCGGGTGAAACCGCGGGGCGCAGCTAGTATTATATATATAGTACCATACAGGCATAATAAGTAGGTAGACGCAGCTAATTAGAGCAATCGGAGATAACAGTAAACAAAAATGTAAAATCAGGAGACTACTTCCGTCTTGCATCCACACCATTTGACGTATACGCATACAAAACACAGAAATCCCCTCTATTTCTCTGTAAAACAGCGTAAGACACACGGATATCGAGTAAGACACCTCAAATATACATAAGCAATTAAAATAAGTAACAAAATAATTTTGTCTCGCTAGCTTGTACTAGACGAAACACTGTGCCGCATCAAATCATCTTGATACTTAGCCAGTTTTTAGTTAGTAGGGAATGTTTTCGTTTTGCGTAAGTGGGAACTCAGTTTTTTAGTTTATTGTTATAAATGAGCAATTAAATTATTATTAGTTAGGTTGAAGTAAATAAAAACAATTTCGTGTAAAATAAAATTTTAATATTTGTCGTCTCTTAAGTTTCATGGACCTAGCTTTTCGGGGATCAACAATTTCGGGTAACAGGCAATGATAAAACCTCATTGGTAACAGGCATGTATGGTAAAAACTAACTAGTCGATGTTCCATGTTTTCGCTCCAACATTTATCGTCCCTGTTTACTTTTTCTGTCTTCAATTTAAAATCTTTTCCTGTCCACACAGCAAACAGACAGTAATTTCTGTTAGCTATATGAGTCTATTAGTTACAAAAACCGGCCAAGTGCGAGTCGGACTCGCCCATGAAGGGTTCCGTAGCAGCAAGTAACATAATATAAAAGTTCTTGTAGTTTGTTGTAACTTTGTGAAAGGTAAATTGCGGTTTTCGATTTATGACGTATTAAAAAAAAAACTACTTACTAGATCTCGTTCAAACCAATTTTCGGTGGAAGTTTACATGGTAATGTACATTATATATATTTTTTTAAATTTATCATTCTCTTATTTTAGAAGTTAGAGGGGGGGGGACACACATTTTACCACTTTGGAAGTGTCTCTCGCGCAAACTATTCAGTTCAGAAAAAAATGATATTAGAAACCTCAATATCATTTTTGAAGACCTATCCATAGATACCCCACACGTACAGGTTTGATGAAAAAAAAAAGACGGGTTGCACTCCGGGAGTGCCGGCAGAAGTGAAAACTTGAATATTAACGTTGAAATAAACCAATTATTAATTGAATTAATATAACTAAGTTTTTTTCACTATTTCTGCGTAACTTTTTTCCTTAATCGATGCACTTTGTTCAATTTCCATTTTTTGAAACACTTTATATACTTACACGAATTTTACGAATACACAGCAGTGTGGCTACTACACTGCTGAGCCAGCGGTCGAGCCATCAGCTGTCCATCCACGTCCGCGTCCGCGTCCACCATCACCATCACATCACATCACCATCGCCATCACCATCACCATCGCCATCGCTATCACCATCACCATCCATCCATCCATCCATAATCGTGTCTCACTTGGTTCACTTCGGTTGGCGCCGCCGTAGAAAGAGATGGGGGGGGGGGGAATCTCTCCTGACGGTCACGTGTCCTGACGCGATGCCCTGACGCGAGTTTAACATTTTTTACCCATTACAAAAAGTGTTCAACGCCGCTAAAGAAGTTTTCACTTCAAAAATTTTTGGAGTTTCAGTTGTAAGTATGGGGAACCCCAAAATGTATTGTTTTTTTTTTTCTATTTTTGTGTGAAAATCTTACTGCGGTTCACAGAATACATCTACTTACCAAGTTTCAACAGTATAGTTCTTATAGTTTCGGAAAAAAGTGGCTGTGACATACGGACGGACGGACAGACAGACAGACATGTTGAATCCATAAGGGTTCCGTTTTTTGCCATTTGGCTACGGAACCCTAAAAACCGCAATGTCCGTTGTAAGACATCGCGCGTAATTTATGATTTTCGTATTACGCATTATTGGCCCTGTGGGTTTTAGTGGAACTTTATTAGTTTGATTTAAAATGATATAGTTAATCAAATACTAAACTTAATCATGCAAAATCTTTAAGAACTAGAACAATAACCAGAAAAACATTATGGACTTTGCTGACTTTGTAACACTCGGATGGACTTAGCGGTTTTTGTTGCAAAAACAACATGGACTTTGATGGCTTTTAAACATACCTATCCTGGCCTAAAAAGATTGAACCATATTGATACTTTTACTTGAAATAAAACTATGATTGTTTTATGAGAACTTTATTATTTATACAAAACCAATGTTAAATTATAAGTAATGGTGACTCTTCTTGTTCTTCACATACCGACTCTTCAAGGAAATCGATATCGTCAACCATATTTTCGTCCGGTATTTCCTGTGTTGATGGTACTACTCTGTTATAGTACTCCAAAATCTCTAAATCGCGCCATTTGTCCCCGAAATGAGTAGATAACAATTTATTAACGTCCCTAAATAACGGTTTTACTTGTGCGCCCTGTGGAATAGCGGTAGGAGAAATCATAGCCGTGTTTTTACCTTTTTTGCAAGCGCTTTTATATTCACCTGATTCAAATCTGTAGTGGAGTTCTCCTCTAACTCCAACCATGTCATTGCTTTTACTGGCTCGTTTCAAATAAAACCTTTTGCATTTAGAAAAAGGTACATGTCATTTTGTAATTATCAAAAATATATCTTTAACGACGGTTTTCCAGTTGCTTACTTGAACCGTAGTAGCAACGTTTGAAGGAATGCTTTTTGGCAAACTTGCATCATTGTAAGTTGTGATCTACAATATATCATATATTTCAGCTGCAAGCCTCTAGGTTTGTAATTTCGAGATTCAGATCTTGGACGACGACGTTTTGTTTTTATACCTTTCACATGTTTCAATATAAATGAGTCTTGTTTTAATTTGTCTTTCAATCGGTAAAAAGACTCATGGAGTTTGTGTACATCTTGCAGTGGAATTTTAGAGCATTGCAACTTTTTGCATTTATGTTCACAAGTCGGCTTAACAGGTAAATGTTTAGCTGCATAACTGAAAAAAAAATCCTTGTCATTTGGGTTTTTAGTTATTAACAGTGGTCGAACATTTCGGTGTTCGAAAATTCATAAAGTTGCGGAGCTAGCAAAATAGCCCAATAAAACAAATGTTGGTTCCACTATACTAATATAACTGCTATGTAGGATGAAAACAGAAATAAAGTGATATATTAAGGAATGTTATGAAAGTGAGATTGAGTAAGAGGCTTTTATGAATTGTTTAATTTTTAATAAAAATTTTGTAAATAAAAAGATTTCAATCATCAATTTAATTCAAATCTTTATTGCATTCACACGTGTATTATAAAAGATCTTAATAATGTTAAATGTTTCACACGGGCCCTGTCGGGCACAACAATTTAGTATAATAAGAAGAGTAGCATGCTTTAATTAATAATTGGAATCAATACATAACATAACAATAAAAGGTCATTTAAAATACAATTCATAAAATAAAATAACAATAATATTGTCACAGATTAAATTGTTACAAGAAAATGAATAAATAATAATAAAAGTCGAATAAAAAAAGGTAAATAAAACAAAAGTCACAATATAAAAGTGATAAAAATAAATGTCTAAAAATTAACAAATTCATTAAGTCATCCCATTAGGCCATCATTAAAAAAAACATTTACCCCCTTATTCATAATCCTATTTTATCTCTATTTTAGCTAAAATAGGTTTATAGAACGTTTGTCTTTATCTGTCACGTTGTCATTTCTGTGTCACGTAAGAAAGAGACAAACCCCATTTTAACTAAAATAGGTTTGATAAGTTTTATGAATAAGGGGGAAAGTGTTTAAAATATGGAAATTGAACAAAGTGCATCTATTAATGAAAAAAGGGACGCAGAATAGTGAAAAAAATGAGTTATATTAATTCGATTAATAATTGATTTATTTCAACGTTAATATTCAAGTTTTCACTTCTGCCGGCACTCCCGGAGTGCAACCCGTCTTTTTTTTATTTTTTTCTTTCCTTTTATGTATATTATACAACATTATTTTTAGTATATGCGAAACCTGAATATAGTTTGTTCAGAATAAGTAACTGAATCGATTCCAATAATTTTTACCCCATGTTATATTTTGGCCCAAAAATATTTAAAAAAGGTTAATAGTTGGACACCCCGAGTATATTATACTGTGCCCCGAGGGGCGACTAAGTAGGTAGTTATCTACCATACGCGCACAATGGCGCCACAGTATAATATACAGTAGAACATCTTCATACAAACGTGCCGCTCTCGGTTTGAATGTGTGCGTGCGCGCCGCGCTCCATGTCGGCACGCGATTTCACGCACACGCTAGCATAATATATGAGGGAATAAGGTGGCGGCAGTGCGGGCTGTGCAGCGCGACTGTGAGCACGCGCGTACGCTACATGACCGCTTGCGTTCGTCAACTCTCGCCGGCGGCGGCCACTTAAATTACGAGTATCATGACTTCAAAAAGGGGAAAAAAATATTGTAGTGTTTTCGGGTGCCTCAATAATGATTTCGCAAACCCGGACTTATCATTCTTCATAGTTCCTACTCAACCAGAAATGTAACCTACTTATACTTAAATATTATTAGAAAATGTGGTATTGTATTGTTTATTTCACAGTTTATTTGCTTTATTAAGAGCGTAGCCGAGTCGCATTTTTCCATATAAATGTATTCCCAAATTTACTTTCTGAATACTATGTTTAGAGCTAAAGTTTATTTTAAGAAGTCTAGTTTTTAACCGACTTCTAAAAAAGGAGGAGGTTCTCAATTCGAATGTTTGTATTTTTTTTTTTATGTTTGTTCCCGCATAACTCCGTTGCTTGCCAACCGATTTGAAAAATTCTTTTTTTGTTGGAAAGGGTATACCTACTTCCCAAATGGTCCCATGAAAATTTTATCGAAATCGGACAAGCGGTTTTTGCAAAATCAACAACAATCTAAAAATTTATCTACATTGTCTACATTAACGATCTTTTTGTTTACTTTTTTGTGGGGTAGGTACAACTAAAAATTGAAAAATAAAAACTTTTTTACAAAAAAAAACAACCGACTTCAAAAAAAAAAACACTACAAAGTGATAAATAACTTTAATTTCGGAAGTCGGTGTCAAAAAACGAAAATGCGGAACCAACGACACCGACTTCCGAAATTAAAGTTATTTATCACTTTGTAGTGTTTTTTTTTTTGAAGTCGGTTGTTTTTTTTTGTAAAAAAGTTTTTATATTATAAAACAGAGGATTGAGTACGAAACATCGTTTAGGTAAACGTATTTGTCGCGTATAGTTGTAATAAGGGCAATTTCACAATAATTAATATTGCAAATTAATTACTATTGAAATTATTATTTTTTCTATTGTCTGATGTGTTGTTCAATCCAAATATGGTGTCTTAATCATAATATTAACTTAACAAAATTACAGTAACATGTGACCGACTAACGCTTACGGTTGCTTTACGTCGACGTTAATCAACGAGCGTGTAATTTAAGTGTAGAATCTAGATACACCCATTACAGGAATTACGGCAAAGATAGAAATTTACTCATGATCCCACCTGATGATTTTGTCGATAATGTAGAAAGGATGGAGCAGGTGTTTCGCAAAGCGTTCGAAAAGGACCACATCAACATTAAAATTGGCCGGTCAATTTACGATCAACTGAATGATATAGAATTTAAGATGCCCTGTCCATGCTTTCCCAAAAGCTTTACAAAAACTTTACATAAGAATGAGAATTTACTTTACATTAACAAATAATAATAAAGCGTTCCGGACGTGCAGAAACAGGAGAAAAATTTTCTTGGTATCAAATTTGTAACTTAGTATAATAAATGTTATGTGAATAAAGGCTTTTTATTTTTACTAAATTTATAAATTGGTAAAATATTCAATCATAATATGCTTTTTATTTCATAAATTTAGATCAAGTGCTGCTTGTTCGAAAATATTAACTAAAAGTAAAAGTGACAACCCTGGGGATCAACGCAAGAGTAGGCTAATAACTCGGCGGGCGGCCTTAGATAACTTACTGTATATTATACTGTGATGGCGCGGCGCGGACGCACAGCGAGCGGGGCGACCGGGGCGGGGGTGCAGCAACCTCAGTCACCCGGGTGCCACTGGTTGGCGCGCACGTGTCGCGTGGGTCCAACTGCATAATCGCGAGCGCGCGGCCGCCGAGTTGTGTTTCGGTTGATCGTGTACTTACCTATCGTATGTAAAAAGTGTCGTGTAACCATGACTTTCTCATACACAAACGTCCAGTACACAGAAACAACGATAACAGTGATAACGTATTCCTGGCAGTGCGGCGGTACGAGGAGCAATCCGAGTATCGTGGAACACAATGCTTTGCCGTGATGATTAACATTTTTAAACACGCCAAGATGGTTAATTGTAGAAAGTTATTATTTGTACCTACAGCCTGCTGTGGTTAAGTAATGCGATGTTTAACACTTTTCATCCACTTTGAACAAATCGCATTGACTACATTGTATCACTTACGGCTTACGAATAAGTAATTACTTATTCGTAGCTTACGGCTGCATTTATTTACGAATAAAGTACATTATAATAACTACCTACACTTGACCATTACGACAGTCCAAAGCCTGCAAGTGTGATGGAAAATGTTATCACCAGTTAATTACAATACAATCGCCGCGCGGTACGTTTAGGCACGCGGTGCGGGAGACCATGTTTTTGGACGGACAAACAGGTAACATAACAAGCTTATAACTTGGTGATTATTCATGATACAGTTTTGAAATTTTGTACATAGATTCTTTACATAAAAATACTAGACACGTGTTTCGGGTTTCGCATATACTAAAAATAATGTTGTATACATATCGTTTCAGAATGATCGAATCATCGAAGAAAAGCCACATAGCTGTTCCCCATACTTCATTAAAAATGAAAAGGATGCTATAATATACAACCTTAAACAAAAATTGACTACGACAAGTTTTCCCAGCGTACCTAAAACATAATATAACGATTCAGTCGGAAGTTTAAAAAATGCAAGCACAAAGCTGCTACGACAGATTCCAAAATTTAACCCCTTACTGCATAGCATGACATATCTGGCATCAAGGGTTTTTGTCACCTCATTTAAATTTGGTACATTTTCTTTTCTTCTTGCAACTCTTAACCCCTTACTGCAAAGCGTGACATATCGGTTTTTGATTTAAGAGTTGCAAGAAGAAAAAGAAATGTACCAAATTTAAATGAGGTGACAAAAACCCTTGATGCCCGATATGTCACGCTATGCAGTAAGGGGTTAATAGCTTGAAAAGTTCACTGTATAGATACCGAAACTCTGCAGCAAAATTACTAAAAATACAAAGTGAAACCGTTGAACAAGTAAAAGTGCCACCTGATTACCAACACTTTCTTTTGGCGGATTATACTCAAGGTAACACAAGACACATTATTGTGTTTTCTTCAGAGAGGGCAAGACATATCTTATGCGAACTTACAGATTTCTATGCAGACGGTACATTTAAAAGTTGTTCTCCTCCCTTCGATCAGCTTTATACGATTCACGGGGATGTCGGGAGCACGCAAAATCATACGAATATGATGCCACTTGTGTATGCTCTCATGAGTAATATGAGTAATCGGAAGACAGAATCGTATGAAATATTATTTATTATAATAAAGGCACAAATTCCAGATTGGAATCCGATCAAGTTTAAGATGGATTTCGAACGAGCAGCCATGAAAGCCGTCACAAAAGTCTTCCCCTCCGTTGTATTGAAGGGGTGTTATTATCATTATAACAAAGCTATCTGGGCTAAATGTCGAGAACTCAAACTCACTAATGCAAAAAAATGTAAAGAACCAACGCATAGTGGCACTTAGTGCAGTTCTGCCTTTATTGCCACAGACAGAGATAATGAACGGTTGGGCCTATATTACACGCCATAAAAGCGAAGATCCAAATATCATAAAATTCATTACTTATATGGAGAGGCAATGGTTAAAGGAGACATCTATACCGGTATGGTGTGTATTTGGAGAAAAACAAAGAACAACAAACTTTGCAGAAGCATTGCATCACAAGTTAAACAGTGCTGTTGGGAAAAAGGCGCCCAATTTGATGCATTTACTGCATTCAATACAAGAAGACGCTTCTTTTTACACAGTTCAGATTCGTCAAACACAAAATATTGAGAAATCAACGAAAAAGAGAAACGAGAAATCAATACATAGAGACGAATTTATACAATATTCGCAAATTGAATTAATACAAGGCGATATAGGCGTCGGGCATTTTCTTGAGTACGGAGTTAACATTGTTTAGTTATGTAGCTGAGACCTTTCAAATGTCTGTTTTTTTTAATCATTCAAATGTGATAACTTTGTGATTAGCCGAGATTTTTTTACAGAACTGATTAGAAATTTCAAAATCTTTTATAGAAACTTTACTTGTACTAATTTACATGCTTAGTATTTATAATTATAAGTAGACTATCCGCGTAATGCAATAAGAACTTAATAATAATAATAATTGTAAATAAGTTGATTATCTGTGATACGCACCTTAAAACTGTACTAATTTGTTTATTAAGTTGATTATCTGTGATGTATAATTTTGGGAGAATTATTGTAAATTCGTTGATTACCTGTGATTCAGCCTTTTTAAATTATTTTTAATCAAAAACGTTGTTCACTCTTGGTCAGAAAGTCGTAATTAAAACATTTTAACATACCGTGAAATCTGTTATTGAAATCCCCATTACTGCAAACTCAAACTCAAAGCATTTATTTCAATTAAACCAATTACAGGCACTTTTGAATTGTCAAGGGGTCGGTCAGTCAGAAAGATGAAGCTAGTTGCCCATTCCAAAGCGTAGGTACCTATGGAGAAGAACGGGCAAGAAACTCCATGGACACTCTTTTAAATCAAAATAATACGGTTACAGTCTTGGTTACATCATTCTTGTTAAAAATTATACATGTGAGAACGATGCAGAACGTTAAAAGCGTCCATAATGAAAAGATGAGAAAAAACAACAATTCAAATATAAAATAAAAATAAAATAAGCCATGGCAGCAAAGAGATGACCAGTCCCTACTGACGGCGCCCGTTCACGAAGATGACGCATGTACGAGTATTAGCACCATTCAGCTCAACCATTTTGAAGGGAGCTAAATGATCCAACACATGCGCCACCATCAGCGAGACATTTGAGTGAGCATGACATACTCTCAGCCGCCAGGGCACATTCAAGTCAATGAAAGACGTACCCAGTAAATGGTAGCTTTATAGTATGTACAGAGTACTCACACATGTACTGCATTTTGGCTCTCGGTGTATAGCGGAACGAGTGGGAAATAAAACGCGCTTTGTTGTAAGAGGAACTTTACGGTTTTCATGGAAAGTTACGAATTTATTCTTAACCTTGGAAGAGGAATTGTTTCAGATTCCGGATCGTTATCTAAGTTGTTATCGTTCTGTGAGTCGGGCTTTCTTTTGCAGTCAAAATATTTCCCAATCTTCTTACAAAGTATATAACTAATAAAGATTAAAATTAAAATGATTACAAAGTAGGTAAGTTAAAAGTGGATAATGAGAACTATATTCAATTAAGTTAGGGCTAGGATTATTTATAATTTTATCAACATCTGACAATATTTGATTATTAATAATGCTAGGTAGTTTATCTAAGTCTATAT
This sequence comes from Amphipoea oculea, assembly GCA_945859645.1. Classification (NCBI taxonomy): domain Eukaryota; kingdom Metazoa; phylum Arthropoda; class Insecta; order Lepidoptera; family Noctuidae; genus Amphipoea; species Amphipoea oculea. The sequence goes on along the minus strand of OX243865.1, from coordinate 15,418,893 downwards.
TCGACAATTTAGAAAATAACAAATTGGGTTTTGATATATTAAACTTTTCTAGATTACAACAGGCTTCATTAATTAGATTAAAATCGGAAACTATATTTTTAACATTTATGTCAATGTTGTTTCTACCAAACAGTTGTTTGTTTCTACAATAAGCAGTACAATTAGGTGGAATATTAAGTATACCAGTACCTAATATTTTCAACTCTATTAAATCAGATTTACACTTGATAGAAAGTTTAGTCGGTTCAGATTGGACAAATATCCATCTGTTACCTTGCAATTCTTGCCAAATATCTATCTGACCATACATTAATTTAGTTTGACAGTATTTAGGTATTTCCGTAACAATTTTTGTTAGTATATCGGTTTCCCAGGTTGGTGTTTCTGGAATTAAGAGTGTGTTAAAATCATCACAAATATAAACTCTATTTACGGGTTCAACACATGATTTTAGATTACTTATACAGGTATATGTTAGTTTATCTTTACTAATGCCAATATAATTACAAGATGGCAAAATCGTAGCATAGGAATCTAGTTTATCTATGTTGTGCGGTATAGGTACCGAAATAGCCTTAAACAGATCTAAGTCAAAATAGTGTACAAGAGGAACTTTAATTACAAAAAGACTAGGTTATTGTTTGCGAAATAACAAGACAATTTTAACCGGTCAAGCGGCGCGGCGGAGCAGTGGTGGCCGAGTGGTAACGGTCGCGACTTACGAGTTGTAGGTCGTAGGTTCGAACCCAGACAGGCGCTTTACTTTGTGTAAATTATTTCATCACCACTGCTCTCAAAACGGTGAAGGAAAACATCGTGAGGAAACCGGCATGTCCTAGAACCAAAAATTCGAAGACATGTGACATCTACCAACCCGCACTGGGCCCGCGTGGTAGATTACGGCCCGCTCCCTCTCACAGAGAGGAGGCCTGTGTCCCAGCAGTGGGAACATTATAGGCTGATTATGTAGGTAAGCGGCGCGGTTCGCCGATCGGCGACGAAACAATAGAAAATCAATTGTGTCTCATTAGCGGCGCTTGACAGATTAATATATCAATTAAAGCATGAATATTATCTAAATCTAAGTCTAAAGGCAACTTTTCATGATTAGGTAATTTTCTAACATTATCTACTAGCTTATTATACAACTGATTAGGTGTCATAACTGACAGATGTAGAGTATTAGTTTTAGCGAATAACATTGCATTTACAAGGTCGTCTAATTTAAATGACAAGGTAAGTAGGCAAGATGATAGTTCAGTATAAACATCGTTCATTTTTGATTTTATATACAGCTTATCAGATATAATAGACAGGTTACTAAAAGTGCTAGATAGATTAATAATAGCGTCATTCAAATGGACTTCGTTTGTGTTTATAGTTTTAAGAATTTCGTTATAATGGGAAAGAGCTGTGCTCGTTACAATTATGTTATCCTTTAAAATAGACGCAATCTTAATATTATTACTATTTAGGGTTTGAATAGCGTTATTATATCTTATAGCATCGTCTTCATCCATTGTGCCAATGACTTGTTTGAAAAGAAAGCCAACTCCTGCTAACAAAGCGGATCTCTTTTCTCGTCCAGATGTTAAATAAGATAAGGTACTGTAGTCTTTTAGAATATCAATAAGTCCCAAAGCCAGAGGCTGTAGTATATTTGTACATTCGGATTCCTTAAGTACTGTATTTTCTTGACACAAAAGAGTGGAACTTTTTAAAACATTATTTATGTTGTCTATGTGGGGTTTTATTTAAGCAATATCTATGGGTACAAACAAATGAATATTATCCCTGGTCTGTTTCATGATTCTTATCGGATCGAAGTATATGCCAGGGCTTTCAGAGACTTGTTCGACGATATCAGATGTTGCAAGGGACAGGAATGTAGAAATTCTGAAAAATGTATATAGGACAAAATATTTAACTAATGTTATTTTTTTATAATTAAGTTAAAACTAGGTTTTAAAGATATATACGTAATACTAGATTAAGAACTAAGTGTTAGTTGTTTCCGCCAACTTTAATTCGTCATAGTGATACTTAACGTCGCGGCGATTAACGAGAAGGGTCAACGTATTGTTGCCATTCATTTTTATCACTTTATATGCGCCTTTCCAGATAGGCAACAGGGCTTTATTTTGCCGCGGGTGGTGTTTGATATACACCATATCGCCTGTTTTATATTTCATAGGTCTGGTTTTTCTATCATAATAGTCTTTTGATATAATTTTAGGTTTAAGAATGTTTTCTACAGCTTTCTCTCTGGAGAGTTTCATTCTTTGTTGGAGTATACGGACATAACTAGGCTATGTAGGTTCTAGTGCTGTATCATGAATAGAAGTGGGTATAAATGGTTTGCAACCGAATAATAATTTGTATGGTGTATAATTTGTGGTGCAATGGATTGTGGTGTTGTAGGTTAACATTGCCGTGTAAACATATCTCGGCCAGTCATTTTGATTGTCATCGACGAAAGATTTTAAATATTCTTTTAGAGTCGCATGACTTCTTTCTAAAGCACCTTGAGTTTGTGGATGATAGGGGCTGGACCATAACTGTTTGATTTTCAAAAAGTTACAAGTTTGTTTAAATAGATCTGCTGTGAAATTGGTTCCTTGGTCTGTGAGAATAGTCTTGGGGATACCAAATTGGGATATGAAATGGATTATGTTAGGAACAATAAAATAGTTTTATAATAAGTTGGCAACCCCGTTGTTGCGAACCCCTAATACCCGTTCTATCATGGCGGCTTTACCTGTGTAACCGTTGTTGTAAAACTCCAATCATCAATATAATAAAAGGTGTATCATTCTTCATCTGAGTTTATTTTCAAGTCCTCATAACAGGTTATGGGCCCAGGCGTTGCATAATTGTGTTTTAGGTGAAGAACTTGAGATTGGTGTTGTTAGTAAAAACGACGCCGGCTGGTTAGCGCGTGTGCATCTTTTATTTCGCTCAAAGTCGAAGTTGGGCTGAGGTCAACGGCGTCTGGTGTACTTGCGGTGCAAGGGAGCACACGCAGTAGACGACAATTGCAACCTATTCGACGGCGGAGTAGTTTTTGAGCAGATCGAGGTTATGGATCAGCTTGGGGCGATGACTACGGGAGGCGGAGCTAAGTTTGAGGGTCCAACAAATTGGAATACGTGGAAATTTCAAACCATTGTACTATTGAGAGCTCAAGAGGTGCTTTCAGTGGTAAATGGTCGAGATGTGAAATCTGCAGCAGATCTAAAGACTGCAGATGCTGCGTGGGTCAAGAAAGATGGCAAGGCTCAAGGAATAATTGTGTCAAGGTTGAATGGCAGTGTCATGACACATATTTTAACATGAGAGACTGCTGCACAGATGTGGGAGAAACTATCAAACGTCTACGAGCAGAAATCAAGCACTGCGATTCACTTGTTACAGCAAAAGTTTCACGCTCAGCGCCGGTGTATCCTTAATGATACACCATAGGGTGTTTTTTCACAGGCCAGTGTATCCTTAATGATACACCACACTGCCCAGTCTTTGGAGGCCGGTGTATCCCTCAGTATACACCATTTCATACATTTTAGTAAGGCGTTCAAGTGTTGGCCCTGGAGAATATGCCTGTGTTATTGGGGTGTAAATATCTTAAAAAATTAAGAAAATATGGGTAAAAAAAAAAACACAAAGTTATAGATTTGTTTTTATAATTGAGAAAACTAAAAAATCTTATTCTAAACATTAATTTCTAATGACTGTTATTAGTAATAGTATTTGTAAATTTAGTTCACATCACAAATTATTTTGAAAACACGCATTTTTTTTTTTTCATTTTATGGGTGTGCTTTATTGAAGCAGTTACGGCAGAAGAAGAATTTACAAATACTGCAAATAGTTTTTACTTGGGATGCATATTTCCTTTTACCATCAATTATTGTGCCCTTTTTACCATAAATTTCATAACAACCCTTATTCCACCCCGGCAACAAACAAAAAAAAAAGGGCACTGATATGGTAAGTGTACCCCCTTACACCCCACTGTGATTTCAGTAACAACTGTACAATTGGTAGTTTAAAGTGTAAGTGCCGTTAATAAAAATCTATACTGCAATCTTACGGGAAATAACGTCTATAGGATTTTTTTAAATAACCGAACGTCTACGATTACCCCCCTGTTACACCGAGGTAGAATAATAGACTTGCGCGTTAGGTCATACTAACGTATGATCATTTTAGGTGGGTAGTAAAAAATAACAACAAAAAAAGATTAGGGGAATCATTTATAATTATTTAATATACATGTTTTTACATTTCAGTAGACCTTATTATAACATTTTCTAACCCTATTGCGGGTGGACTTATATGAGGTTCGTGTCTTGCAAAGCTCATATACCATACCAAACATATTTTGTGAGAGCTGCAACCGACGGTTCGCATGCCTACACTGCAAGTACAATAATAATGTGTTATGGCTTCCCGACCACTTAATCTTGTATTCCAGCCAATGTATACATAATATGTTCTGGCTCTCACATGGCGAGACTGAATTCTTCCCCTTATTATTACTACATTTTCGCCCAACTCTCTGGCATGCTCAGTGAGAAGTCCGCTTCCGATTTCAATAATAAACTCTCCATTTGGGTTTAAATGTTCGCCGTAGTAGCTCCTCGCTTGTTTGATCTGGTATATACCAAGACTGAATAGCACCAAGTCTTCTTCCGTTAGCCTCGGGAAGTCATTTAATTCTGGCACATCTGCTGATAGTGAACGAAATTGTACTCGCCTTCTATTATAATTATGTCTAATGACTATATCTGCCACTATGTTTGTAAGAAACAATCTTTCGTTAATTATATTTAAGAATTTTTGCGCATGAATATTATCATCTTTTAACCTGTGATAGGCATTTATTAAAGCGGCAGCTATTTTGAAGAACTCAAACATATAGTACAACGTTCGGTTTATATATATGTTTCTCAGAAGCCGAAAGTCTCGTTTAAAACGTCCGTTCACCACCTCAACAACCCATCGGCAAATAGTGATTAGACGGGATTTGTTTGCCTGGTCTGTAGTGAGTTGTGTTTCATTTGGATGTTTACTTTCTGGCATATGCACTGAGTAACCATGTTGTTGCATGGGTACAACAGAGTCTCTGAAACCGCGGTCCAAAATAAAAACATCACCATTTCTGTAGAACCAATGAAAAACACCATCGCCGGTGTCTTCTTCATTATCTATTACATTATTCATTACTTGAGCATCTGATGTGGTGGCAGCATGAGGTCCAGACACTTCTATTATATGTCCATCACAACACACAAATAAGAATGGTTTAAGAGGTTTCTGTATTTGTGATTACTGTATGATTTTCTTTGGAAGAAGTAATTGGAACTCTTTTGAATGTATACAGGGTGTAAGGAGAACGCTTCCGAAGCCTGGACGTACATTATATACAACCTATATGCAAACGAATACCAATAACCTTTCGCTTTAAATTGATTATTTTCAAGACTTCATATTTTGTAAACGCGCAATGGAAACCGTACAAAACGTGAGGTCACTGACACGCAAAGCGACGACGCGCCACCACGTGACCACGTGCCCGCACGTCGCGGGCGCCGAGCGCTACGTACGGCCGAGTCACGGGATTTATACGGAATTTACAAATATCACTTTCAAAATGCCCACCCCTACGACACTTCACAAAATTATGAATTTTAATCGCATTCGTAGCCCACTGTTAAACATTAAAGCTGACAGAGGCATTTTACGTACCTGTCTAAATCCTTTGTGACCTTATGAGGTTTGGCTCGAACTGCGCTCCATTCATTTCAATACACAGGTGGGCCCGTCGCTGTGTGGACCGGTGAACACGAGGCATTAGTGTAGGGTCCTCAACACATTCTTCGCGTAGTTTATTGAAAACGCTCACTATTCTGCCCCGCATTTCGTCAGCACTGTCACATTCCCGATCAAACACTCTTTCTTTCACATACCCCCACAAAAAGAAGTCCAGAGGTGTTAAGTCGGGTGAACGAACCGGCCAGGCGTGCGGCCCCAGCCTTCCGATCCAGCGGTTACCAAAAAGCTCAGTGAGACGCTCGCGGACAGGGCGCGTAACATGCGGTGGGGCGCCATCGTGCTGGAACCATGCTCGACGAAATTCAGCCAGCGATACATTATCTAGCATATCTTCTAAATGTCTATTTATAAAATTAAGATATGCTGATCCATTGAGGCGCTGCGGTAGAAACACTGGTCCCAGAATTAGTCCATTAAAAACACCAGCCCATACGTTGACGGACCATCTGGTCTGATGGCCGGTTTCTTGAGTGGCGAACGGGTTCACGTCTGACCATACATGGGCATTCCTCCTGTTCCACATCCCGTTTCTTGTGAATGTGGACTCGTCCGTCCAGATAATGTGCTCAATGAAGCCAGGCGCACGTTGTTGTTGATCTAGCAGCCAACGACAATACGCACGACGACGAACGCGATCATTAGGTAGCAAAGCTTGTACTTTGTGTATTTTGTAGGTCCGCATTCTGTTCCGGCGCAAGACTTTGTGAACTGTCCAGTGAGAGACGGTCGGTACGCCCCGGCGCCGCAACAATTTCGCCGCACTTCGTGTGCCCAGGCGTGGATTTTGGCGAATTACATTTAAAATACGCTCCTCGGTCTGAACGTTCACTTGTTGTCCACCGCCTGCCGCTATCGGAGCAATCGGTCGATTTTCTAAGACTCGCTGAAAAGCTGCCGTTATCATGCGAGAATCAGACGGATGCCGGACGTTCGGAAATCTGTCTCGGTAAATTCTCAACGCTAGAGAAGCATTGCCACGGGCTTCGCCTAAACACATCAACATGTTGCCGTATTCACGAGCACTGTACAAGTATGCCTCAGGCATTGTTTAAAACAACAAAAATAATAACTAAAAAACAATAAAACAGCACTAATAACGTAACAAAAATAATAACTAAAAAACAATAAAACAGCACTAAAAACGTAACAATAATAACTAAAACAAAACAGTATTAAATACGATTCAATAGCGATGGATCGATTAAAAGTAGCGCACGTTCGCTCACGAGCCGAGTCGGAAAGGAACTAACTAACCTACAGTCTAGATTACTAAAGAAGTACTAAGAAGATCAAACATGCCGCCTGCGTGTGGTGCCGGGCCGACAAACGATACCGCCGCGCGTACGCCGCCGGCGCGCGCGGCGCGGCGACGCTGAATCAAATAGCGGTGTCTTTTGATGCGCAAAGATCAACAAATTACAGAGGAGAAAATGTTAAAATAATAGTTATGAAATCAGAAACCAATTGTACTTTAGCTTTATTAAATTATTACAAACTATTGTCATTTTATAACTTAAATAAGATTTAACGGGTTTCTTAGATTAAATTAATTTAATTATCCACCTTAAATTGATTGGGTTTACTTACCAAATGAAGGATACAGTTGTTCCAATAAACGACCGCGCGTAATGCGACTCTAATTTCATTGACATAAAGTTCAAATTCAATTTATTCACGCGCGCTAATTGCTTCAAACTGTACACACGATGAAAATGTTTCTGTCAATCAGCTGATGTCGGCGATCTTTTACTTTATTTCATTCACTATCGATTATCGACTTACATACAAAACTGTTTTTAAATGCACGAAACAGTGCATCAATTTAAAAGAGTTGACGCATCTGAAATGTTTTTTTTTCTTATTTATTTTGGCGGCGCTTTACAAAGGATACTTATGGTCAGAACTCACAGCGGCGCCGCGCATAGCCGTGGACGCCTAGTTCTTTCAAACTAGGTGGCCCGGGTTCAAATCTCGGCCTATACCAATGAATTTTGTGATCATTTACCTTGATTACCAGAATTCGTACGCGCACCGTTTCGCCCCGCGCACCCCGCGCCGCCGCCGGCGCCGGGATCGGGACCGCGATCGCTCGCCTCGGTCATCCACCGGCACTCGGCAGTCGATAGCCTACTCCGACGGCGAATGCACGCGCAAATTTCTAAATTAATAATTACGTTTCGCAATCTAGTGTACCTAATCTCAGTTTTCTCTTCTAATTCTTGATACTGTATCTTCCTAGTGCTTGTTTCTACTCATTCTGTAAACTGTGATTTTAATTTTGTTGCTGTGCAAAATTTTAATGGACGAATTAACAAAGTTGCTTGTAAAGTCAATGTCTTTGTACATAATCAACTTTTTGTACTTTTCTTTCTCAATCACAGTAGGTATCTAATTACCTTCGATATGGGGTCTCAAGGTTAAGCAAAGTAAACTGGATTTTTCTGATTTGTAAGCAAAATTTGCGAACATTCCGATCAAAATAAAATTGTAGCTCTGTTCAAGGGGAAAATCATTACAATCCTTGCATGAATGGAATCCGAAAGCACATATCCCACAACTAGGTAGAAGCACAGAATACTTAAAGTACAACGTACAGAAAGGCCACTCCCTTCCCCGCACTAACATCAGTTACCGCACCTCACCCCTCACTTCGGCGTATTCGTCGCAGTTCTTTAACAAGAGCGCTCGCAAACACAAGTACCTCACGCACACATTCATACGTATACAAACGTCATTTTTTAATGTAGTAGTAGGTAATTATTTTGCGAGCGTTGTATGGAGTGTCCGGGGCACTCCGGGGTGTGGTAGAAGTGAACTGAAAAGACATTTGCTTCAAGCGATCGAGTAAAAGTTAGGAGTTCATGAGGATAGGAACACAGCACCGCCCGCGCTGCACAACTTAGCCGTCAGCCGTCGTGTAGGTGTAGCGCGTCACGTGGACTTGGGGTCGTCGGCCGTGCTGCCGTCGGCGAGCGCGCGCGCACTTTGAACCCGAGGTCATGCGCGAGCGTCAGCTGATATTTATTTGCGAATACATTGCTTGTTAGAGTTGTAAAGAAAAAAAATGTGTTTAATCGCAAATAATGGTTGTATTTAACTGTTCTCACAGCATAGTGTACAAAAATGCTAAAAAAAAATGGTAAAATTGTTCATTTTTTTTTCCTGATTTTTTGATGGTATTGTATCGAGAATCACTAGCCCTATCACCTGTCTTCGTTTTCGGAAGCGTTTCCCTGGCACCCTGTATACAACGTGTTTTTTTTTATTTCCCATAACTCTAGGGGGTCATTGTACTCATCATTATGAACCACTTTTACTATGGGACCAAACCTGAAATCGCGAAAAAAAAAATCAACTGTTCCCTACATTTTGACGAGTTATGCGAACATAAATGTAGGGAACAGCTGATTTTTTTTTCGCGATTTCAGGTTTGGTCCCATAGTAAAAGTGGTTCATAATGATGAGTACAATGACCCCCTAGAGTTATGGGAAATAAAAAAAAACACGTTGTATATGTGCCATCACAAATCGTTATCGCCTTTCTTTCATTAGGTGGACTATCTGGATTGCCAAAGAGATTATCTGGCACTGTGAGGTTTCTCCGAGCTACGTCTTCCCTGCTTAAGTGATCAAAGCCCAAGTGCAGCGGGACAAAATCTTGCATCAGTGCAATACGACCAGTTTTAAGCATGCGGGCAAAAGAAGATTCACTTTTTCTAAAAATTGTAGCTAGTCTCGCATTTGAATCTCCTGTCCGCAGTTTCACAAGTACAGCTGCCAATATTACGTTTTTATTACGTCTATCGTTGAGACTAGGGGTGTTTGCCAATAAATCTGTATATTGATCGTGAGTAAGGCCAGTCCAGGTATGAAACTCGTTTGGACTTATTGTCTGGTATTGGGTGAAGTTCAAAACATCAGTTGTTACATGCGTGGTTAATATTGACAAGCCTCGTACTATGTGGCAGCTGTAAATTCCGATTTTTTCTGCATTCCGAGGCAACATGGCCGAACTCATTACACCGAAAGCACTTCTTGCCTTTCGTTTTGTTTGGACATGCCGATGAAACATGATTTTCTTCTCCACAGTTATACCATCGCGTCGCATTAAGACGATTTTGAATGTGATTTTCCTTGCTGCTTTGAATTCGTACTATCCTTCTTCATCTTTTCCTTCAAGCTGTCATAAATCCTTAATTTTTCTTTTAGACCCGGATATGTTTTTACACCATATATCATCATTTTATTGACTTCTAAGTCGATACTTCCGTTAACAATATATTTTATGGCAACGTGGTCTGGCATTTTACCTCTTTTTCCCATTTCTTTCATTATTAATAAGTAATCCAAGCTGCTTTCCGTCTTCTTCTTTTTCCGTGAACTCATCATCTCGTGTATAGTCTTGGAATCCGTAGTGTCCGCAAATTCTTTCAATATATGAGGCATGTAGAATCAAAGGCAGCTAAGCGCCACACTTTAAAAAAATTAATAAGATGGAGAACAAACTCAGAGAGTATGAAAACCCCTGACTCTTAAATTAGAAAAATGTTTTTTCTGGTTCCTGAAAATTTGACATGGAGGCTCTTAGCTACTTTTGATTCTATATGCCTCATATCTTCTTTCAAAGCATCCCACGTTTTGTATGGCCGCTCTGATTTCAGCCACAGGGCCGCGGTGCCAACCAAAGCGCGTCGGGCAAAGAGGAGCTGTTGTACAGGCGTCTATTCAAATATTAACGCATGATCTTCCACATCCTGAACCCATCGCGAAGCTGAATAGGTCTTATCTTGTCCGTCAAATCTAGGTATTAACTCCGCACTCATGTGAAGCGTCGATGTCGGAGGGTAATCTTGACCTTGAATGACCTGAGCTGTTTTCGCGGCGGCAGCGTCGTCTTGTCGTTTCGTCATGCTGGTTTACCTTTTTTTTTCCTGATATCGTCGTAACGTGTGTCGTCTTCGTCTTTCGTCGTTCGTCTTCAATTACCAGAAAAAGATTTCACCGGCACGGTTAACCTCTTCGAACACGCGGTAGCCTCGTAGTGCAGATACTTTGTTTTTTTTTTTTCGATCCCGGACGAGCCCCCAATTTGTGGGATCGAAGGCAAAGTAAATAGCCAATTTATATGTTTAACTAGAATTTAATGGCTCAAAATACACGTTACAATAGATATGATCAACCGCGCGCACCATCGACCATTTGTCGTCTTCCCCTTCATTCATTCCTTCTTTTTACTCGTGTCTCACTCTTGCCTTTCTTTCCTCATACCATGTTACCGTTCAATTCACCTTACATTCCCACAGTTATTTATCACTTTGTAGTTTTTTTTTTGGAGTCTGTTGCTTAAAAAGATTTTTAACCGATTTAAAAAGTAGGAGGACTAAACTCGGTATGTTTAAACGTAATGGATGTTTCATTACCTTTAAACAGATTTAGCTTGTTATAAAGTTGTCTTTTGGAATCAATTTTCATTTGAGCGGTTTCTTTTTTACAAATATAATGTAATGTTACATCAATGAATTTTTCTATAATTAGTTTGATCAAGCTTATTTTATGGTCGTGTTCGTTTTGCTCAGAAAACACATCCCTTTCAATATATGCGTTTAAAACGTTGACACATATAAAGTTGTTATCATATTTTTTTGTATTGTTTTGCCACCACTCATACGAAGACAATTGCGTATAACACGTTCGGTTTTCATGCATACGTCGAACACGTCGTTTGAAGCATAACATAAACCACCCATGTCTCTTAAATCTATTAATTTGTGAAACCATAATTTTTCTTTAGCCCATAAATCCATTTTACACTCCTCACAATTAATTTTCTTAACAAGGCTACTGACTACAAAACCAAAAATGTAACCTACTATTTGCGGAACAATTTCTGAAGTTGGATTATGATCTAGTTTTTCACTCAGTTCAATGCAGTTTGACTGATATTTATGAAAACTCTGATCTATAGATTTATTCTTTAAAATTTCCACAGAACTGTAACCTATAGATAACATAAACATAACATAATCAGCCTATAACGTTCCCACTGCTGGGACACAGGCCTCCTCTCTGTGAGAGGGAGTGGGCCGTAATCCACCACGCGGGCCCAGTGCGGGTTGGTATAGATAACCTATAGATAACTTATTAATTTTGTTTAGTGATGATGATCCGGATAAAATTGGTATGTTCTCTATAGGTATACAATTTCCGGTAAATTTGGAGCCCAGTGCCAAATGAGACAGCAGCTTTTTAAAACTGGCTTTAAATTGCCTAGTGTTGGGATTATTATTATGTCCGCCTTGACTCCGTATGTTCCCAAAAAATACCTCGACATGGTCTTGGCTGAGCTTATAAGTTAATAAAAAAGGAAGTATGTCAGTTGCAACTAAACTTTTGTACAAATAAGTCAGACTGTTGATGCACACTAATAGTCCTAATAATCCTGTATTATTCTGTGTTTTGATAAGTGGCACTTTTTTGGTTGAAAATACTGTTCTTATATCGGTACCGACTTTAAGAGTTCTTTTATTTGTAACATTAATTGCTAATCATCTTTAGTTTGGGACAAGACTGACAATATTTTTTTATGAATTACCCTTATTCAAAGTGTGTTTGAATCCAAAGTCTTTAAGGTTTCTGGTATTTAGAGTATCAAAAAGATCATTTAATATCTTAATAAATTCTACTGTGCTTTCTGATTCTCAAAATGCGGGAATATTTAAGGTTTTATTGCAAAAGTCTATAGCTTTTGCAACGCTTCTACTAAGAAGTTGCGTTGCTAATTTCACGTTCATTATTTGACTTTTAAAATGGACTTGTCGGTGTGAAAGTTTATTCGCCAAGTGTAAGCAGTTTTCTTCTTGTAAGTTATATAATTCCGATAAATATTGCAATCTAATTGATTTATCACCAGCAGAATATATTACTTTCTTAGATTCGAAGGTGTTCCGCATCAGTTTTAACATATGAAATGCGTCTAAAAATACCACTACATCATAATCAGCACTGGGGTGTTTAAAATCAGTTTTTTAAATCATCCAACACGCAACCCAAATTTTTCATTGTTCCAATATTGCTTTTGCAGCCATCGAACGTGACAGAACAAATTTGCACACCGATTTCATAGCATTTTTCTAAAGCCGTCTTTATTAAAATCGCCTTCATATCTGCCAATGCTGTCAATAAAAAAATAAGCTAATGGTAGTTTCCAGGAATCATTAATAGCAACTAGCATAAAAACATAAGCTTGGGTGGCCATTTGGCTGCTGTCATCGCTACCTAAACCCATATCTACTAGGCCCTCGTAGCTTCTACCTGTCCATATCTTTTGCCTCCTAATAGACATTTCATCAGCAACTAAAGCACATAAAATAATTTTGTCACTAGATTTTACTTTTTCCTCAAGCTTATTTAAAGTTTCAGTGCAAAATCCAGGTTCTACATCTGCACTTCGATACCAGTCATATAATGTATGAGGGTGGGGTAAACATGTATTAAACATTTTACGTACATATTTATAAGCAGATGGCGAGTAAATATCCAGCGTTAAATTTTCTAGCACCTGGAGGATATTTTATGAAGGGCCTCGTACGATTTTTTTTATTTTTGATGTACATTCCATTAAATACTTCTGCAACTTCAACATTTTTTGTCAAATCGAAAAACTCTGTATCATCAAGCGACTGTTTCTTTTGAAGCAAATTAATTATGTATTTTAAAGACAGATTTTGCTTACTTTGTCGCTTATTTACTTTTTGTAAATTATGAATTTTCTTAGATTTACTATCTATAATTCTGCGACATGTCGTCAACTTTTTTCTTAACCCTTTAATTGGCAGAACAATCAAAAAAAACAATTTAATATTTGACACCATAAGTCAATTTCTAGCACTTCATAGGCATGGTAAAAAATAGAAATAAAAATCTGAGTCTCAGTTTTCTGAAAATTATATGTGAAGTATACTGGACATTACCAAATACATAGCGATCAACTGTCTGGAATGTATGTGCAATATACTGGACAGTGCCAAGTTTACTAAGATAAATTTAATAAGGGGTAGATAAATAAAAAAAACGGGTTGCACTCCGGGAGTGCCGGCAGAAGTGAAAACTTGAATATTAACGTTGAAATAAATCAATTATTAATTGAATTAATATAACTCATTTTTTTCACTATTTCTGCGTCCCTTTTTTCATTAATAGATGCACTTTGTTCAATTTCCATATTTTAAACACTTTATATACACGAATGTTACGAATACACAGCAGTGTGTCCACGTCCACTTCCACTTCGACTTCGACTTTGACTTTGACTTAGACTTCGACTTTGACTTTGACTTAGACTTCGACTTCGACTTTGACTTCGACTTTGACTTCGACTTCGACTTAGACTTAGACTTCGACTTCTACTTTGATTTTGACTTCGATTTTGACTTCGACTTCGACTCCGACTCCGACTTCGACTTCTACTTTGACTTCGACTCCGACTTCGACTTTGACTTCGACTTTGACTTTGACTTTGACTTCGACTTCGACTTCCACTTCGACTTCCGCTTCCACTTCCACTTCCACTTCCACTCCATCCAATCCATCCATCCATCCATTGTCGTGTGTCACTAAACTTGGTTCACTTCGGTTGGCGCCGCCGTAGAAAAAGAGGCGGGGGGGGGGGGGGATCTCTCCTGACGGTCACGTGTCCTGACGCGATGCCCTGACGCGAGTTTAACATTTTTTACCCATTACAAAAAGTGTTCAACGCCGCTAAAGAAGTTTTCACTTCAAAAAAACCGGCCAAGTGCGAGTCGGACTCGCGCACCGAGGGTTCCGTACAAACCTGCAAGGTTTACAAAGTTCGTTCATTACGACAATCGAGTCATAACTATGGTATTTTTATTGCAAAATGAAATTCATAACATTACAATGGGGAAAGATGGAGGAGCATAAATTTAAGACAAAGATCTCTTTATCGTTTAAGTAATCCTTTATTTTATATTAACACATATCATTTATCTATAATATAACTGAAACACTTATACTAGCCTTGCAGCAGACTTGCGAAAGTTCTTTTATTAAAGTTATTTATTTACTAAGTTTTTTAGTCACTATTTAGAAATCTGGTTCAAAAATATTAATTAAGTATTAAATTTGAACCAGACCTGTAAATGGTGACTGAAAAGTTATGAATATTACCACATTGAACATTGAAGTTCGAAAAAACGTTATCAATAGTTGTACAACTTCGTGTAGTGCTACTGTTTATTAACGGAAACATGTTTATGGATGAAAAATATGTGGAAATTCCATTTTGGGGATTCATTCTAAAATCTATATTGAAGTCTCCCACAACAATCAGACGAGAAGATGAAGTGTACATATTGTGGTTGCTGCCGAATATTGTTGTATTTATACATTCTATTGCAACATTAATTTGACATTGTGGTGACCTATATACAGTTATCACTCTGATATTAAACATTTCAAAATGCAAGCATTCACAATGGCCGTTTGCAGCGCCTGGGTTATTTAAATAATATCTTTTACATGATCCATCTGTCACGGCATCCTTAAGATTGCGACGTACATACGCGATAGATCCCCAACCTGGATTTGCATTAGATACAGCTGGACCATCTACTCTGCACACCTCATAAAAACCATCAAGTTCAAAAGTGTCTCTACGACATCCCCAGGTTTCAACAAACAATGCTGCATGGGAGGAATGAATAATAGGATCTATGATGACGTCTGAAAAATGTTTGCGCAATGATTGCACGTTATGAAATACAATTTGAACTGCATTATCTTCAGGTGTTTGCAAAAATTTAAAATATGGTACCAATTTGTTTTGTTCTAGTCTTTTCATTTCTATACTTACAGCACTCGATTCTGATATTTCTCGATTCACGTTTTTTCTCTTTATTATATTTTTTAAGGTCTTCTGACGATTTTCGTTTCCGAGGAATAGATATAATTTTTTGAGAAAGTGTATCACCAGACTTATCAGCTACTAAAGACGCAGAGTGTTTAGGAGTATACGTCATGGATATTGGCGTAGGTGACTTAGGTGTATAGGTCATGGAGTATACTGAGGTATCAGGGATTACGAGTTCGGTATTGACCTGAAGATGCTGACCTTGAGATTCCTCGAGGTCCGTCGCCGTACGATATGCCACAGCTGGCCTATTAATTTTAGGATGAGTTTGCTTGTATTTCTGTTTAGCTTCAAGTACTTGTTCTGAGCGGGTTTTTTTTAGACTTTTTTGGACGACCACCTTTATTACGTCTTGGACGACCAACCTTTGAATCTTGCGTTTTATTTACCAAACTTTCCTGCGTATTATCGTATGTATTATTTAGTAATTCTTCGGACCCGATTGGCGAACAAAAATCATAATGACCCGATGATAAATTACCCGAAAAAAGTAAACGCTTTATTGCACATCCTTCTCTGCCAAACACACCCCTCAGAATACCCGTATTACGTTCATACACTTCGAACCTCGCTGGATACAAAAATCCTGCTGCCTTCACCTCAGCAGTACCGCCATAACTGGAGGATTGGAGCATCGTAGCTTTGTACTCTTGTCGTGAAGAGAAAGGATCTCCCCGGGCATTGCTTGTATACAAATTAAACTCGTTCCAGTTGTCATAAATATAATTAACTATTGTAGTTCTTAGTAATTGTGTTTGATCAAAATTAGTGGAATTGTAAATAGAAAACGCTATTGCATGAAATAAACAACTTCCATCGGGAGGCATAGGTATTATACTATGTAAAATAGTATTTTCGTTGACGATTAATGCAACTGTAGCCATAATTATATCTTTACAAAGTTTTGCAATTGGAAAACAAAGCAGAAACAAACAAAATCGACGAGAAATTGTCGCAAATTTTACTTATTTCGGAACGCGTGCGAACAGCATGCGGGCGCTCGTGCGAATGGCGCACGGCTGCCGCTCGCTGTGTGACGATACCCCTTCTCTTGGCCAGTCGCCTGACCCCGCGCCCGCGGGCCAGTGCGAGCGCGTTCATGCCCCGCCCCGCGCCCCGCGTGCCTCCCGTGCCACCAGCGTCCCATCAAACTTCGCCAGTAGAAACAATACAAGCAAGCTGTCTGATAATAACCAACAATAAGAAATATAACAATGTCATTGAATTTAATTATAAGTATAACACTTTAAGCAGTTAGGACGCATTTAGATTATACAGCTACATTCACCAAAACATCGGGATTGAATGACGATGAGTGAGGTCGTCTTTGCCGTTTGAAAAATGTTGCCCTCCCCATACATAGTATAATAACTCGCGGTCATTGCTGTAACTACAATTATGTTTACAATCACAATTTTTTTGTGGTATAACTACTTAAAATTTTAAGCTTTTCGGAATTTTTCTGTTACCTGTGCTGTAAGCTATTGCTTCTTACCAAATTTCGAGATTCTATGTCAACGGGAAGTGGTCTTTAGGTTTTAATTCCCTTGCGTGTAGTTGCGAGTTTCAAAATATGCGGTATCAATGGTTGTACTTTTGCGTTTTGCGTTTTTGCGTTGACTTAGATTTTTTTTTTTTTTCACGGGTTAAAGGCAATTAGATCTAAGTATTTGATATGAATTTCAACTTGATAGCTCTACGCGTTCATGAGGAAAAAAGTAATAAGTTTATATTTATTAAAAAATATATATTTTGTAATGTAACTAAAAATTTAAGGTTTTCGGAATTTTTCCTTTATGTGTGCTATAAAACGTTGCTTCATGCCAAATTTCAAGATTCTAGGTCGACTGGAAGTACCCTTTAGGTTTTGATTCCCTTGCGAGTACTTGCGAGTTTCAAAATATGCAGCTTAAATTGCTGTTTCTTTTAATTGTGTTGACATAGAAGTTTGATTTTGTTACAGCTTAAAGGTATTATAGACCTGAGTATTTGGTATGAATTTCAATTTAATACCTCTACGCGTTTATGAGGAAATGGGTAGTAAGTTTAAAATTATTAAAAAAAAATATATTATGTGATGTAACTAAAAATTTATAGTTTTCGTAATTTTTCCTTTATCTATGCTATAAGACGTTGCTTCGTACCAAATTTCAAGATTCTGAGTTCACGGGAAGCACCCTGTAGGTTTTGATTCCCTTGCAAGTGTCGAAAATTTGCGGCATAAACGGCTGTATCTTTTGATTGCGTTGGCTTAGAAGTTTGATTTTTTCACAGCTTCAAGGGACAGTAGACCTGAGTAATTGATATAAATTTCAGCTTCATACCTCCACGCGTTCCTGAGAAAAAGGGTCTTGACAGACGGACGGACGGACGGACAGACGGACAACAAAGTGATCCTATAAGGGTTCCGTTTTTTCCTTTTGAGGTACGGAACCCTAAAAATGATTTAAAATATTAATTATGTTTATTTTTTATGAAAATTCAAAAAACAGTTTCTTTTTCCTGCGACGAAACATAGTCTTTGGTTACATTTTATGCATATAACGTTTGTTTTACCGTCCTTACAGTAACGGCACCTCCCATAGCTACAGGAATCTGGAAAATTACCTACTTGATCATAGCGTATATCAATCGATCAATCGGTCTTGCTACCACGGGTTTCTTAATTTTCCTATCTTCTTTTATATCTGCCATAATATCACTCCGTTCTTTGACTGGTTTTCCTTTTTTCACAAGACTTTCAAATATATCTAACTTGAACTCTTTCAATGACTTTTCCTTATATTTATTTTTTCGATACAAAAGCCATGCATTATTGATGCTTATATCAATCAACTGGGCAAAAATAGAAAGATACCATCTTCTCGTTTTTAGGGGAATCTTGTAAAGGGATATTAGCATATCAGCCAAGTCGACCCCACCCATATTTTTATTATAGTTTTTGACTATCTTAGGGCAGTCGACATCAACCCTTGCTTTATTTTCTTTGCTATAACGTTTTATTTTATCCACGGGGTGAGCATCGACACAGGAACTGATAAGAGTAACACATTTATTGTCTAACCACTACCACTGCCAGTTTATTTTGGTTACAAACTCCTTGCCCGAAACTGCCTCGTGGTTTCTTTTTAAGGTCTTTATCAGAAGGAAGTACACTCTCACAGCCTCTTAGCCGGTTTCGGTGCAAAATATTCCGTAGTTTTCACGCAACATGTATACGAGCTCAGGTGAAGTAAAAAAGTTGTCACAATATACCAGTGGCGTGCATTGGTTTTCAGAATAGGTAGGCACTAGACTGAGTCTAGGCAAACGCGGTCACTAATCAGGAAAAAAGTGATGTCAAAAGTGTGGTTATTTGAGAAGGCATGCCTACTTAAGGGTGATAAATTGCGAAGGTCGAACGTCATGGTATTACGCGTGAGACGTACGTATTTTTAATTTTGTCGTATTAATTTTAACGAGTAAAGACCAATGATAATGTGTGAATAGTACGGGAGCCGAGTAGGCCGTCCGGCGACTGCCTACTGCCGCGCGTGTTTGTGTGAAATATTTTGTTAGGTATGATAATTTAGTGAGTTTCTTAATTGTGGGGCACACACACTAAAATGTAATCGACAGGCTTATGTTGATATATCGAGGTAGGCACTGCTTATATGTATCATTAAAAAAATATGATGCACATTTTGTATGATCTCCAAAAATATGATAAAAAAAAATTAAAAAGTGTTTATTCACATAAATAAACGTTACATATTACCTCTGTCAAACTGCAAAGCAGTTTGTTGGCAGACGTAGCTCCTTTTTTTTGTACATTATTATTATCATGTTATAATGACACTTTTTCACATACAAGTTAACAAAACTATTCCTTTAACTATTTCTTAAATTTTAAAAACAGACATACGGATTTATTTGTTTTTTAAGGACCATTTGTTATATAATTTTTTATATTTTCCATTTTCTCGGAAAATGGAATATTTTGCTTGATCCAATAATAAATGATATAATCATTATTTATTTCATACAGATTAATAGTTAAAAATTATATACCTAGCTGTTAATTCAAATAAATATTTAAAAAGAAACAATACACGCAGCAAGTCCTGGGGACACATTTTTCTTTTCTCGCTAACAGGCAAGCACATCCCCGGATCAAAGCCTAGGTATGCTCCAGCATTCTTGAGAAAAATCTGTTCCTGTTGCCTCATCATTATTGCTGAAACTACTGTGTTTCATAGACAATTTTGTCAGCAAGGATTGAGTCGAAGAGGAGCTTGGTTGTGGCTCTGGGGTACGGGCAGTTTCACCGCAATCGGGACATGGCAAAATTTCTTTGACATAGGTAAGTAACACGATGATTTGCTATTGATGAACGCAATATCATGGAAGGATTTAAGACTGTCACATTTAAAATTCGCCGCTAGATGTAACGAGTTTTTTTCCCATCTACGATCTATTTTCTTGATTCTTCCTTCGCTTCCATGGTCATAGTCAGGCGACGCACTTTTTATCAAACGCTTGTTTTTTGACTTTCTTTTAAAAATAAACGCAAACCTAATTTTCTTAAACCTTTTCCTTTATTCATCGTTACAATCAATGAGCCTATCGCAGTCCACTGCTGGAAATAGACCTCTCCCAAACTGCGCCGTAACACTCGGTCTTCGCTTACATCACTTAGAATAATATCAAGCGTTTGTATTTTGACTTTCTTATACATTTGAATTAAAGATTTGATTTTCTATTTGGTTCTTCCGATTGACAGCTTGAAGATAATTTCAGAAATGAAAGTTATAGAAATATTGCCTGTTATTGGCAGAAATGGAATTAGTAGTTCTTCTTTTAATTGTAGGCTGAATTTCTCCAGTTCTTCGACCCGGGCCGTTTTTAACCTATTGGAGGCCCTGGGGAATCTAAGATCAAGAGCGAGCGAAGTGAGTTCGAAATTTGTTATTTGCAGTCACAATGAGCGTCTTTCATAAAACTCTGATAACTTTTCATTAATATTGTCCTTAAAATTACTGTTTTCACTTGAGTTAAGGTAATTTTTACTCGTAGTACTCGTTTTATTTATCTCTGTTTCGGACGCCATTATTATTGTTGCGACACACAGACAGAGCCACGAGCGACAAAATTTAAAACTAAAATCTACAATCAGACGTTTCATTTCACGCTGTTTTACAAAACCGCTAATCGTTGACCGCACTGATAAATGCAAAACGTTTATGCTATTCTGCGTGTTCCAAGTTCAGTAGTTATGGAAAACCGCCGCTGTTTTTTTAAATAAATAGCGGTTTTGTAAAACAGCGGATTCAACAATCCATCTGCGACGTATACACGAAGATGTCGACATGTGTGACGTGGATTCTGCAATCAATGTACTGATAATCGTTTGGGCGGTTACGCACTACGTTCGATCCGAATCCGAGAAATAGTCCATCGTCCTATTTGTTCGGATCTAGTGCGCAACCCGTCATACAAATAGGACAATGGTCACTTCGGACTGGCATTTCTCGGATTCCGATCGATGTAGTGCGAAACCGCTCTACGGTAAATGCGCTAATAGCGGAAAGCCTCCACCAAGACCTCAGGTGCTTGGCTTCAATGCTTAGCGATCCTTGCCCAACAGCCTCAATCATACATATATCCATCAGCTGTTGTTACAGTGCTATCAACATCAAAATATTTAATATTTTGATACAAATCTAACCGCATCGTAACAATATGATTTGTAGCTCCGTTATCCACACACCATTTGTCACAATCAGTGTCAGATTCAGCTGAATTCACAGACAGTAATACTCGTACCATGTTAACTCTTTTATTGTTATCAACAACTTGACAAGATACATTCCTCTTAGGGCAGTCTTTCTTAAGATGACCAACATCTTTGCAGTTGTAGCACTTCTCTTCTGTACCTTCTTCAGCAACTAGGAAATTCTCACCTAGGGCTTTGGGATTAAACACATCTTCAATTTTATTAAATGACAATCGTTTTGCGCCCAAATACTTTTTACTCGCATTATAAAAGCCATCTCATTTTCTTCTTACTTGTCCCTGGAGTTACGTCATCACTCTTTTTAAAATAATACGCAAACACAAAAAAAAACAAGTTGGGGAAAACATGCGTCACATCCACGCAAAACGGCCATCGCTTAGCATAATGCTATGAAGTGAAAGCCGCCAGACAAAACCAGTTTTTATTTTCCATTTACGATCTATTTACCTTATTATTTCTAAGCTTCCATGGTCGCGACTCACTTTTTATAAAGCGCTTGTTTTTTGACTTTCTTTTAAAAATAAACGGACACCTAATTTTGTTTGTGTTTATGTTTACTTTATCCATCCTTACTTGAATCAAGTCAGCCTATCACAGCCCACTGCTGGAAATAGATCTCTCCTAAACTGCGCCGTAACACCCGGTCCTCCGCTTCTGTCGCTTACATTATAATACCAAGCGTTTGTATTTTGACTTTCTTATACGGTTAAATTACAGCTTTGATTTTTTATTTAGTTCTTACGATTGACATCTTGAAAATTTCAGAAATGAAAAACGTAGAAATATTGCATGTTATTGGCAGATATCGAATTAGTAGTTCTTCTTTTTTTAATTGGAGGCCGAATTTCTCCAGGCCGTTTATTTTTTATTTTTGGGGGAATTTATTTGGCAGTAACGCGTATAACACGGGGACTATATTCGTTGAGTTTGCATCTGAATTTAGGTCTATGTGGAGAGTAAAAAGTTGATAGAATGGCTTGGGAACACTTTAAATTTACCATCACTAATACAAAACCATGTCCTGCGCAATTTTTTTTTTAGATAACTTAGTCATAAAGACCAATATCCATTCAGTCCATTTTCTCTTCTGTACCTTCTTCAGCAACTAGGAAATTCTCACCTAGGGCTTTGGGAATAAACACATCTTCAATTTTATTAAATGACAATCGTTCTGCGCCCATCTTCAATTTTATTAAATGACAATCGTTCTGCGCCCAAATACTTTTTACTCGCATTATAAAAGCTATCTTTTTTGTCGTGAAAGTCCGGCCATTGCCACGTCGGTACTGTCAATTTTTTTTTTAAAAATAATTTTAATCGTACCCAAGTTTTTACACACTTCATGTTAGTTTTTATTGAAATTGTAGACTTTTGTCGACTGAAGAATAGAAACATTTCTTCTCTTCAGTTTTAACATCGCCGTGCTTATGACGGTAGAAATCTTTCTACAATCTGTCATTTTGTCTATTCTTCCGTCGACAAAACCCGTTTCTATGGTGGTCAGGCTACGCATGCAGGTATGTTGATTCTGATGCTTCTGTACCTAGTCAAATATGAACGCGCAAGATTTGTAATAAAAAATAATTATTTATTTAAATACACGTGTGTAAAAAATTTCGCAATCGTCGTGTAATCGTGTAATAAATTTCGCAAAACATTTCACTTTCCGTAAAGGTAGAGTTTCGTCAAAAATGTCCTACTTGATAAAATTATGAAATAACTCTTAAAGTTTTTTTTTTTATAAAAGCAAATTACATACCATTAGAAAGCTCACACACTAGGGATGTTTTGCTAGAATTGGAACTCCTCAATAATTTTTTTTTTTTGAAGTGAAAACTTCTTTAGCGGCGTTGAACACTTTTTGTAATGGGTAAAAAATGTTAAACTCGCGTCAGGGCATCGCGTCAGGACACGTGACCGTCAGGAGAGATTTCCCCCCCCCCCATCTCTTTCTACGGCGGCGCCAACCGAAGTGAACCAAGTGAGACACGACAAAGATGGCCGAAGAAAATGACATTTGACGTTTGACGTACAAATGTTTGAAAAGTCAGTTTCGTAAACAATAGTACTTCGAGGAGCCGCAGTTGTATTTAATTTATTTTGAACTTCTGTTTAACCAATTTAGTTTATTATTATATTATATTTATTATTATATTAGTTTATTTATATTTTGTATTGTAGGTAGGTACCTACAATACAAAATAGAAGCGACGAAAAATATAACGAAGCACATTATAGCAACAAGAAATACTGTGGGACATTGCTGCTTTTGTGTGAAAACAATGCTTCCGTGTCGACCACGGAAGTTTACACCCTGCAGGGAGATGCTCCAGTAGGGTGTGGCTGTGAAGCTATGTTGCAAAACATGCTCCACGTCCTATCCTGCCTTATTTGTCCTACCCAAAACATGCAGTCAAAGTGACCTCTGCGCTGCCACCGACGACAACGTGGAAGTGGCAATATTTTGAGCCAACAAGATCTAAAGTGAAAGAGAAGAAATTTAGGGAGTAGTTCATTAATAAAAAGCTTGTATACAAATATCAGTTTATTTTTATAATACTTGTACGCACCGGGACTTACAGCTTAGTACGGCTGTTATTCCAAATGCATACAGTGTGGCTAAGTTTGTAACAATTGAGCCTGGTATCTATGGTTACCTCACCCTACTGATTATAAACCTACAGCAACTACTTAACACCCTAGTTATCCTAACACCCTAACCTATCATACAAGCCTACGGGAGACCTACGGGAACAGACAGAATTTGGGTAGGAATAGGGGTTTGTGTACGTCGTGCAATGTGTACACAGGAAATAGTTTTGTCATTGCCGGTCCCACAGACTCATAGAACTGGTGATGGCTAAAGGTGTCTTGGCCATAGTGAGAGGAATTATGGAAGATGAATCAAACTCTACTCCAGCTTGATGACTAATTTATTCATTTACTAATTATTACTAATTTATGTGGAACGAATGTATGTCGCTCTTGATGCTGACGCTGGCGTATGTAACTCTTGCCTGTTCACGGCTGAACAATACTCTAAACTCTAATTTGGCTTCTAAAACTTGTGCAAGCAGAACAACATTTTTAAAATGTTTGCTTTTCATTTGCCATCTGTGCCATCTCTTCTGTAGGCCGTTTCATTTTTTGCTATTCGTAGTGAAGCACCATCCTTACTAGTCCTATTGACCTGAAATACAAAACTAATGTTATAAATTCTTTCTTTTCATTATCTTATTTATAATGATTTAATTAATCAGTAGCGGCATCAAAATAACAGTCATTATTATTCTTATGGCGGGTTTTTTTTTGTTACAATGAGTTTTGTACAGGCAAACGAAGTTCTTTGTAAAATTGTAAATTGGATAGGCACCTAATTCGTAAATCATGCCAGGCTGCCCCTGTTTAGCGTTAGTGCTTGTGTCAGTGTTTTTATTTTCTATTATGGAGACCTCTCCCTGACCAATTCTTCCAAAAAATCTAAGGATTAGAAGGAAAAGCAAGCATAAGTATAAGAAATTGAGAATGTTTACAAAACATAACTTACTTTGAACACATTTTAGCTGTAACAGTAGGTACACACCTTATCCTCCTCCAACCAATATTCAATTCTTTGCCCTTTGTTGCAACTAGTCTCCGGTCTTAATTTCATTTATTTTAAATACAAAAAAAATATTCAAAAGTTTTTAAGTTTGACACATATAATATCAAATTCATTCATTGACATATTCATATTGTTTCCATGACGACCATGACGTTGTCGCGTCAAAACTGTTGAAACTGTAGACAATAAATTAGTTTTTCATACGTAATAATGTCTATGGACACAAATATTCGGTTCGTAGACAGATATTCTCGTATGCCGATTTAATGTGTTGGCCAATTTGTTGGATGACTTCATTATAATGGCAACATTTAGAAGTTGTAGGACATTCTAGTTATAGAACGTTTATGAAGCGTTTATGAATACAAAATTTTATCGAATGTTTTAAAGGCCTATTGAGCATTTTAACTAATGAATGGTTTAAACCTTCAATAGGTTTTTTTTATGAATAAGACCGAAAGTGTTTAAAATATGGAAATTGAACAAAGTGCATCTATTAATGAAAAAAGTGACGCAGAAATATTGAAAAAAAATGAGTAATATTAATTAAATTAATAATTGATTTATTTCAACGTTAATATTCAAGTTTTCACTTCTGCCGGCACTCCCGGAGTGCAACCCGTCTTTTTTTTTTTTAATGCAAGTTGAAATTAAGATTTAAGTATTTTTTACATCTTTCTGTAAGTTTGAGGACTCATAACTTTTTTTCTAGCTAACATCTGAATAAAGCAATAATTTTATAAGAATCTGCCAACATAAAAGTATGAAAAAAAAAACTAAATATTGCCTGTTTCACCCACTTTTAATAAAAATTACACTTTAAAGTTAAGAAAGTGGTGAAACAAGAAAAAAGATAAAAAAAATTAATTAAAAATATCCAGTGGGCCAGGGCCAAATAAATTAGGGCTGAGTAAGTAGCAGATGACCCCAACTATCCACCATTTTCGTATGTTCAACGTTCTGCCAAACACCCTGTATACTAGTGAAAAGGTTTACATGTGTGCGTCGGTGGCTAGACCGCACAGTGGGTCAGTAACAGGAAGGCTGCTCGTATGTTATATCATACTCTTAATTATTTTGGTCACCATTACTTGGTAATTTATTGCAGATAAACATTGGTACCTGGAACTTATGGTAGGCATGGCGTGATCTTAGTTTATCAAAACAGTTCGAGGAAGGGGTTGGCTATGCATAACTCCTCCCTCCGTAAGTGCAAAATCACCATCCGAAGGTGCATCACGAGGTTGGTGATTTTGTATATGCTTTTTCAACAATGTTCTTCTAAATCGGTATACAACTAAAATTAGTACAAAAAGTAAAATGACGTAAATTACTATAGTTGCTATCACTGTGCACAGCATATTCACAAAATGACTTTCAATGTTTTTCACTTCACTGTTATCCTTTAATGCGTGTGATAGGAACTGTAGATTTTTCAAGTCAATCTCATCTAGACTTATAGTCTTGCGTAGTGCGGTGTCCTTTCGTCTTATAATACTGGGCAGATGTATTGATGGCGAACTATGGAAGACGACTTCTCCTGTTTGTAAGCGACGTTTTCTTAATGTGGATGTCCCAAGTTTTACCTCATAAGCATTGTCAAGGGTTAGGATGTAGGTGCCCATGATGTCGTGCTGGCTCATGTCGCCGTCACAGTTTTCCTTCAGGAATGTAGGAAAGCCTGTGAAAATAATCCAAGAATCTTGGTGGATGGATTTATTTTAATGTCGGATGCGTTGACTGGAAGGGGCAGGCACGATGTTATCTTCGTAGAGAACGTCATCAAATCATTGATGCATTGGCTTTCTTCCACTGAAGACACGTTGTTGTCGTAACAAAGGAACTTTCCTTGGTCTAGTTCCCTGCAAGGCTGGGAGAGCGATACTATTTTCGACCCTTTCGCAAGGATATGGGAATGTTTAGGAGTAATTAGGAATGATAGACCAAGGTGGGGATTATACATAGGCAAAGGGTGTAGGGTATAATAAATGTAGACATCTGATTGGACTGTTGGTACTGACATAATAAAAGTTATTTGTTTGCCTTTTACATAAGCTTTGATGTCTGATGATTAATTAAGTTTTCATTAGTAACAGGAAAAGCTAACTTATCCGTTTTCTCGATGTCTTGAAGTATATTAATTAATTCGGTGGTATCTAATATGGATTGATGTAATACATTAACTCTACTAAATGCTAACGCTGTCTCTACTTCATTTAAGCGGGTCAATAATATTTGAAAGTTATGAGCTAACGTGTTATAAGTATTTAAGACAAGGTTCTTACTCCTTTGGAATTGAGTTTTGTTTAAAATTTCTTCTATTTCCTCTATAGTTTTCTCAAGTATTATAAAGTTGTTTCTAGTTGAGTTAGTGATATTAACGAATGTGTCAACTATTTCGGAAATTACAGTAACTTTATTCATGATTTCATCTCGTCGCAATTGCAGACTGTTCATCCATTTATCATATCTGAGTGCGTCTTCGTTATCTAAATTTCCAGTAATAGCTTTAATTATGGATCCGACAGGATTGACAAGTCCCCTTTTTATTCTAATGCTTGGAACTAACTGATTATAGTGTTTTATATTTATGTTCATTATGTATTGGGTTTGCAACTCAGCATCAACAAGACTACCATCTAAAATGTACATGCTTAATTTATCTTTCATATAGCTAGATATTTAATTATATTTTTCTATGTTATATTCTAGATTCCTATGAACTAAATTTAAGTGTAGTCTCTTAACTATATGCCAGTTATACAGGCTAAGCGAAGCTTGTCCTTCTTTGATGGGGAGGATTCCCGGATTGTCTTCAATCCTTTAAAGTTGAAGGCCCAGGCTGAGGGCTGCTTGCATCGCTACCACCAGGACGAACCTGTGAAGGGCGTTTTATGTGTTTAACTGGTATTTACTTTATTCTATTGTTTTTGTTCTAGACAGCAACTGTATTTCTTTTAACTTCGTCTACAACTGTTGCTTTTTGGTATCTATGCTTATCTTTACTACGTCTGGTGTTAACTCCTTTCATATAAATTTGATCTCCTTTTTTAATGTCAAACTGTTTTTCACCGCCGCGTTTTTCTTTGGTTTTTTCTTTGGATTGTATCATTTTATCGGTTAAGTAATTATAGAGATATTTAGTGCGCTTAACATGGTCCTTTACTAACTGCTGGGTGTAGCTCTTATTAAAATCTACTGCGAAGGTACTTGAGGAATCAGTGTGTCCGAAGACTACTTCGAACGGTGTTAAACCAGTAGTTGAATGGATAGACTGGTTGTATGACATGATAGCATATGTCATGACAGATGCGGCGTCGGTTATTTTTCTCTCGTACTTTGCAAGTCGATAGATCTCTATAATAGTAGAATGGAATCGTTCAACTAATCCCATAGAGTTTGGATTATGGGGCGTACCTATGTGTAGATTAATCTTGTAAAATATTTACATTTCCTTTAATAAGTTATTATTAAACTCTGATCCTGGGTCTGCACTAATTTTTGATGGCACACCGTATGTGGCGAAATATTTTATAAGTGCTCTTATGACTTCTGGTGTGGATCTATTAGGTACTTCTATAGCTTGACCTAGTTTACTAAAAGCGTCGATAATTGTAAGGAAATAGCTTCCTTCTATTGAGAAAATGTCTCATGAGTTCGCATGAGTTGATAATGCAAGCTACGGTCTGTTCTAAGTTATTCCAATAGTATGTTCTTTTTAAATGGGCTACGGTTTCTTTAATACCACGATGACATGTTTTTCCCGCGTGATATTTTACGACTATTTCTCGTTGTTCGTTTTCGTTTTCAACGTGAATCACTCTTTCGGTGCACTTATATACGCTTATTGCATCTTTTTTAAATACAGTTGTATTAATGTTTAAAAATTATTTACGATGACGTTCGTCTTCAAAATAGATATAATATTTAATTTTAGGAAGGATATATTCCTTTAAGAATACTTTTATTAATTCTAGTTTATCTGTTGGCATGTGTACTTAGAATACTTTTTGCTTATCCCTAGATAAGCTTTTAACGCTGCACTCATTTCTATGCCATATGTATACGAGAATCTGATTGGGTTTCGTATCTATGGCTTGCTTTAATATTGGGATATCGGAGGAGTCTGTATTGTCCTCTGAATGTACTATTACTAAAGAAGGAGAGTCTGCTCTTTCAGAGGCTGTGACTGTTTCGCTTCCTATTGATGGTACTGAATATGGTGATCTAGGTCTATTTTTAGAGTTCCTGGATGAAATAGTAACATTATCATCTTCATCTGATGAGATAACGATGGCTTTTGAATTATCGGTGTTCACTATCATTGAAACATTGTCTAAAGCATTAACTTTAATTCTGGACAATAATAATAATAAAATTCATTAAAATTTCCTAAGGGGCCTCTGCGGGTTGGCTTCGGCCCCTCGTACGCCTTCCAAAGGACCGGGTCCCCATGGTCCCGAGATATGTAAAGTCATAAAAAAATTATAATAATATAATTATTCAAAAATTATTAGGCATGAAAATTTGTACAGTTTTGCATAATTTAAAATTATATTGCTAAGACTTCCGTGCCTGAACTAGGTAATCCTGTGTTTCAGGCAAGGAGAGCTAAAATAGTCTTTTAAAATTAATAAATAATCAAAGTTAACAATAGACAAATAATTACATAATAACTCTTAGTTTCTAAATTTGATAATTATTCAACTTAAATGAAGTTTGTATACCTATATTTACTTTAACACAGTTAGTAAATTTTCCGTTTCTTCATAAGACATACTTTGGAGAAAATCCTCAGGATCATCAGATAAGAAATTACTCAAGGATGCCCTTGAGTAATTTCTTACAAATTGTATAGTTCACGAATAAATATTTGCTTTCGAGTTTAGTCTATTATATAGGAGAGGTCCGAGTTACAGACGGACAAACTATATCTTTACGTCTTTTATTAGTATATCCAGCACTGTAGGGTAGACAATGCATCTGCATTGCTATTTTGTTAACCGGGTTTGTACTTAATTTCGTAATCGTATTTAGAAAGTCTAAGTCTCTCGTGAGTCTACTTCCTGGCTTTTTAACAGAATTTTACCATACCAAATGGATCGCTTAGTATTGTGATTTTTTTACCATATATATAAGGTCTGAAATGTTTGCATGCCCAGACAACTGCTAATTGTTCCTTTTCTATTGCGCTACAACGTGTTTCAGCGTCGTTAAGTGTAGATTATCGCTACCAATTGAACTTTGCGATAGGACTGCTCCTAGTGCAAAGTTAGATGCATCCGTTGTTAAAAGGAAAGGTTTTTCGAAGTCTGGCAATTGTAATAATGGTGCATTGGTAAGTAGCTCTTTGCATTTTTCAAATGCGTTTTAAATTCTGTAGTTATGTTGACTTTATTTTTCTTTTTAAGGCAGTTCGTCATAGGTTGTGTTATCTTAAAAAAATCTTTGATGAATTTGCGATAGTATCCTACTAGACCTAGGAAACTCTTTATTTCCGTTGGTGTTCTAGCCTCCTGAGACCCAGGGTACAAAATTTTGTCGCATCCTCTTGATTTTTGGCGTAAATAGTAGTGTGAACCTAAGGACTTCTGCAAAAATATATAAAAACATCCCCTCCCACGCAGAGAGCAAAAAAGGGGGTATCACAGATGATACTTTGGGTTCTAATTAAACTCAAACGTGTATTTTTTACTTTTTATTTAAAATACTTTAATTCCGTATTTATTGCAAGTGAAAATCAGAAAAACCGTTTCTATTGACATTAAAACATAAGAATATGTTACAGGTGGAACATTTCACGAAAGTTAGCTGACTGCAACCCTTCATTCTGCATTTCGATCTAGTATTTTGATTGTCTTTGGCACATACAGGCAAGTGCTTTGCTTCTTTTACCCTTTGTGACGTATGTGGCATTGGTTCTACAAGTCTATAGGATGTTTTCCGATTCGGTGGTAGTTGTTCTTCTTCCATTGGTAACGGAGGTCGAATGGAAGAAGAACAACTACTCAATCTGGGACTCATACGTGGGCTGTTCTCTCAACAGCCCACGTAAACGCTCTAAACTAGGGCTGGAACACTGCGAATGAAATTGCATGTAACGGCCATAGATCAAAAATAATTAGCCAAGTCCATTTTGAAATCTAGGTACTGCATTATTTGCTTCCGGGGAAGACCAAGTCTCACAGCATCTTGACGATATTCTATCCAAGCTGCTCCAGCCGCAAAATCAAAAAAGTGAAAGATTGCTCGCACTGTCCATTTACCTGTTCTTCCGCGCATTGGATATTTTCCAATAATCCGATCTATCAGATCAATGCCTCCCATGTATGTATTATATTTTTTTATTGCCGCCGGTTGTGGAATATCAAGATATTGGCCATCTTTTTTGCTCCAGCGACGACACGTTCCAAGAGGTTGAACAGCAATTTCTGTTGATATTACATGAATTGGCTTGCTATCGATCCACTTGACTACGGCTAACTTTTTGTCTTGTCTCACCACACGATCATAACTTCCTCTACCGTTCTTTTGTAGTCCTGTCGGTTTTCATTAAAGCCTTCTTTTTCTTCTGCTGTTGCTTAGGATGAATATATCCCGGTACGCGGTTTTTCATAAGAGTGCCAGTACAGTTGAAGTTTCTTTCCGTTAGGTTTTCCAACAGAGTAATGGAAGTGAAGTAACGATCGAAATAGATTGCTGTTTTTTGTGGTAAAGATACCAGTTTTAATACAACGCGTCCTCCTAGATCAAGTTTATCTGGCGTTGGATGTAAGGCAGACTCAACCGAAGTCCCTTGACCCTTTTTTTTTTTTTTTTTTGCTTGGAGAAATGCTCATGCATTCTGCACTACCACGGGGAGATAGTGCAGTTATGTGGGACTCCAACCCACTAAAACTCCACGGTGTCCTCCTCTGCCGCTTACGGCGGGAACACGGGCACGCGTTAGCACTCATCCGTGAACCCGCCGCGGCTGTCCGTCACCGGACCCTCCTCTGGGGAGTATTCCCCATCACCGGCGCACCAGAACACATAGCACGCCGTGACCACCCCAGGGACCAAACCAGCACATGGGCGCCAGACGACCCCGTGTCTGGGCACCCTTGGTCCCCCTGCGACGGGTCAGGTCATTGGCCCCGCCGCCTGCCAATTTTCGGCCGCAGAGGATAGGGAGAGCGGCCAACGTCATACCAACACTCCTCTTCCTCTGCGGCCCCACCGCGTCCGCCATCGGACGGTGGCGACCCCGTCAAGGCCGCGGAAGGTAGGGAGAGCGGCGCACCGCAATACCGGCACTCCTCTCCCACCGCGGCCTCCAACCCTCAGCCGCGATGCCTCCGATACGACATCGCGGCCCGCCTCAGTTGCGATGTCGCTCAAGCGGCACCGCAACCTACTTGTTGGCCGCTACGTCGTCGGCTTACCGGCAAAAGCCCTGACGAGCGGCCCCTCCTCGGGTTCCGGGTGTCCAAGCCACGGCTACTGAGCCAGCCCCCCCGCCTCGACAATGCGGGAACCCACCGGGGGGGAAGTCCCTTGACCCTGGTACAAGTATAAATCTAAAGGCAGACCATTTGGATTAGTCATTAAAAATACTTTAATCCCTTCGGGATTTGGTTTTCCTTTAATGACCTGCTTCATCTTACATTTCCCGGTAAAAGGTATTATTTGTTCATCTATGGAGACACATTTCTGTCATTCATTTTCTCTGCAAGCTCTCAATTTCAGACACTATAGGGCGAATTTTCCAGAATCCATCTACATCTTTCATTGCTGGAGACACTTTGTGATCTTCCACAACTTTCAGGTTTGCTCTGATGCTGAAGTATTATTATTTATTTAATATTAGTTATGGCCAAGAGTCAGCAAGTGCGCATCGAATATTGGACGACACGAGTTCCGTATGTAATATTTATGATGACGAACGAGATTGTCCCAACGATTCAGACAGTTCAGACACGAGTGATTGTGATATATATGATAAAAGACAGGAATTTCAATAAAAAATTAAAAAAAAGACGGGTTGCACTCCGGGAGTGCCGGCAGAAGTGAAAACTTGAATATTAACGTTGAAATAAATCAATTATTAATTGAATTAATATAACTAAATTTTTTTCACTATTTCTGCGTCACTTTTTTCATTAATCGATGCACTTTGTTCAATTTCCATTTTTTGAAACAAGTTTTTTACGAATACACAGCAGTGTGGCTACCACACAGACGGTCGAGCCATCAGCTGTCCATCCATCCATCCATCCATCCATCCACGTCCACGTCCACGTCCGCGTCCACCGTCACCGTCACCGTCACCGTCACAGTCACAGTCACCGTCACTGTCACCGTCACCGTCACCGCCACCGCCACCGTCACCGCCACCGTCACCGTCACCGTCACAGTCACCGTCACCGCCACCGTCACCGTTACGGTCAACGTCACCGTCACGGCCACCGCCACCGTCACCGTCACCGTCACCGTCAACGTCACCATCACCGTCACCGTCACCATCACCGTCACCGTCACGTCCGTCCGTCCGTCCGTCCATCCATCCATTATCGTGTCTCACTTGGTTCACTTCGGTTGGCGCCGCCGTAGAAAGAGATGGGGGGGGGGGGAATCTCTCCTGACGGTCACGTGTCCTGACGCGATGCCCTGACGCGAGTTTAACATTTTTTACCCATTACAAAAAGTGTGCAACGCCGCTAAAGAAGTTTTCACTTCAAAAATGGGCCATATCAAAAAATATTGCACAAACAGCCTTGAACGACCTAGCAAGTATAATAAATGATTTTCTTCCAAATACATTACCCAATGACGCCAGAACAATTTTAGGGACACCCAGAATCATCACTTTAAAAAAGTTAACGGAGGTGAATACTGGCACAACGGAATATTGATTCCTTTAAAAAAAAAATATTTTGTTGGGATGAAGCTCCACAAAATATTACATTGAATATAAACTTCGACGGTTTGCCAATTTTCAAAAGTTCCAAGAATGAGTTTTGGCCCATACTGTGCAACGTTTTCGAAAATCCGTGCATCAGACCTTTTGTGATTGGCATTTATTTTGGCCAAGGAAAACCGAAAAGTGTAACTGAGTACGTGGAAGATTTTGTTAATGAAATGAAACCATTACTTGAAGACGGTATTTATGTTCAGAGTTGTGGAAGGAAGTTTACAATAAAGATAAGATGTTTTATACATATGTGACTCACCTGCCAGAGCTTATATAAAAGGTATGCACTAAAAATCTTTTTATAATCTACGAGTACACATTTTCAGGACTAATCATGGTTGCTGCAAAGTTAAAATTATTATTACCTACCTACTTTCATATATTTTATTTAAAAAAATTAAACCCTTTTCTATGCCTATTTCTTTAACTTGGTTGTCATTTAATTATATTTTATTACTTCCCGTATTACCTATACGTAGCTTCCCGTTCATATTAGAAACTTAGTAAAATTGAGTCGTGCAAGGGTCGAAAGTAATCAATTCCTATACGAGGCATTTAGACGCCCGAGCGCAGCGAGGGCGGCTATAGTCCGAGTAGGAATTGATGACTTTCACCCGTGTTAAACACTCTACTTTTCATTTCGAATATAAGGAAAGTAAAAAGTAGTCGTTTTTCTAGAATATTTATTGATAACAATAACATGCATAGTACCTATTTAAAATTAATGGAGAAGTTAGAACAATTTGTGAGATTTAAAGTTACATTCTTGTTTGGAATATTTACGGTGTTTGATATATTATGACTTTGGCTATGTTGGATGTCTGTAAAAGTAGGAGACTCTGGTATTTGATTAGACGGTGGAATCCATGGCAGAGACTTCCTTGAAGTAGTTGGTTGAGGCGAACTGGGGCGAAAATTAATAGTTTCAGTTAATTTGCTTGAAATTTTGGTGTTATTTTGGACAGAATCCTCAAAAAAAATGGTTGAGCTGGATGGTGCTGATCCATGCGTCATGTTCGTGAACGGACGCCGTCGGCTGAGACTGGTCATCTCTTAACTGCCAAGGCTTATTTTTAATCTTATTTCTTGTATTGTTTCTTCATTTGTGTGTTTTTTTACATTGTTCTCACATATAGAAGCAACAAGAATAATGTACCCAGGATTTTGTAATATCTTGATTTAAAAAGAGTGTCCATGGAGTTTCTTGCCCGTTCTTCTCCATAGAGATCTACGCTTTGGAATGGGCACCTAGCTTCAACTTTCTGACCAACTGACCGACTACTTAATTTTAACAATTCAAAAGTGCCTGCAATGGTTTAATTGAAATAAATGCTTTGAGTTTGAGTTTAATAAATAATTTGTTAATTAAGGGCTGATTTTCTGTCTCCAGATAACTTTTATTCGAGGAATAAAATTGATATTTGACAGTTTTTGTATAAAATAACTGTCAAAATATCAATATTATTCATTGAATAAAGTTATCAGATTATTGAAAAATCAGCCCTAACACAAAAATGGAGTTTTATAATTATTATTAGGTATAGGTACACGAATTTCCTACGTTAGACTAATTGAAAAAAATACCACATCTTTTCAGTACAGTTGTACAGTCTTATAAACATAACACGTTCTTCTATAAAATAAATTAGCAGAGAAGCTCCAATCAAAAATTATAAAAAAGCAAATACGCAGTTTAACAAAATCAAGTCGACACAAAAATATTAGGAAAGAACTAAGAAGTCAATTAATAGTTTCTAGGCTCTCCGTCGTTATCATCCCCAGCTCTTAGATCTACGTCAGTATTATGATGACAATAATACCGAAAAGCCTAGAGATGAAGCTCTAGGCTTTTCGGTATTATTGTCATCAGTTCTAGTCTCCTCCGTGTTATTGCTATTATTAGCTTCAAGCCGGTTACTATCACCGTTTTTATTACCTTCAGGCACGATTGCTTTGTTGTCTACTTGTCCTCTTAAATTTTTGGATTTACGGACTCGTTTTGTTAATTCTCGCAAACCTTGCATAGACTTACGTTTGGTAGCGTTCCTTAGAACAACTTTAAAAAAAAAATTTGCATTTGATCATCAGTAAAACTCGGATCCCACATGTGTATAATTTCAAAAAAAAACTTCCTAAAGTTCATGAAATTTTTCATTGGTATTTTTGAATGTTCTCCCTTGCTTCCCCCGGACCATGAGCACTGACATAAAAATTCCTTCGTGAATAAAACATCTATCAGCTCATAGGCACATGTTTGGCCTTGACCCGGTTTAGATGAGTACAATGCAGATAAACATTTGATTAATTTTTTTCGGTGCATCTTGTCGGATGGACTAAGCTCAAACATTTCAAACTCTTCATTAGTTTCTATAGGTTTCAAGCTAAAACTTTCTGGTTCTTCCGAAGATGCGTCTTTTAGTAATGTAACGTTACATTGTTGTTCCTGTTGTAATTGTCTGATTGTTTCATTTGTTTCATCTAATTGTACTGATAAAGAAGACAATTTTTGTCCAAATCTTTTCTGATTTTCTATTATTAAGTTTAATTTATTTAAAATAAGACTTTGATTAGATCGTGTCAGAATTTTCTGAGCTAATTATTTGAACTGTCGCTTGTTGCTCCACTACTTGTATGGTCTCTTGCTGCACTGGTTCAAAATTTTTCATTTAAATTTCATACGCACCAGGCTGTGAATATGTCTGTAATAAAAAATGACGATCATTTATAAATGTTAGAACAATGATAAATAGTAATCGTAGAAGTAATAAGTAAAGCTTTAGTGTGACTTGGGACCAACTCGTACCGAGACGCGACGAGGCGCGCACTTTTTATGATAACGAATAACGATACAGTATAAAACTTGATTAAGTGCTGATTTTTCCAACTATATTATATTATTCCACGAATAAAAATTATCTGTCGATTGAAAAATCAGCCCTTGCTACACAAAAAGTACACATTTCGGTGATATAATTCGAATACGTCCCGCGGCGCGGCATACTAGCGTATTTCGCGAAACTGTGCTGCGCAGCTCAAAACACAGTTGTTTGAAAAAGCCAGTGCCTTTTCAAGCATCGTCGCGTCCTGTCTCAGTGAGAACTGATTGGCTCTGCTCAACCCGAAAGTAAACCGGAAAATAGGTAGATAGATAGAGATAAACTACGATAACATGGCGCGCCCCTCCAAATTACTGTTTCAATGTGTGTAGTGACGTCCTTACGAAGGAGTTTGTATGTAGTTGTAAGTATTCGTCTTCAGTAGCAGGCCGGCAGCGGTCTGAGACAGTCAAGTTATTAATACTACGTCGCTCAGTAATACGAAAGTACTGATTGCAAAACAAGTTCGTCATGGAAAATTCAAGAAAAAAAATGATGCGGAGTCAGGTAATTTTGTTTGTTTGTGAAATAAGTTTATGTAATGTTTTGATTGACTTTTATGTCTATTAATTAATTAATGTAAAATCTTTTAGGCACGAGAAGTGATAGCTACAGTATACCAACATTTATGAAGTACGAGTCTGAAAATGGAGTGGAGCGCTTGACAGACGCTAGATGGAGAACTTCAAGAGCTAGAGCTAGAGCAAGAGGGTTAGTGAAAGGACTGTAACAAGAATTCTTAAAGAAAAAACAAAATGTCATGCAACTGGCACACAAATGAGTTCACCGCGTAAAAACCAAAATCCTCGCAAACGTTTAAAGCGTAACATTGATGAATTTGACAAGGGAGTAATAAGGCGTACTGTCAGTAATTTTCATAGAGAGTATAAATAATATCCCACATTAAAAGCTCTGAAAAGGGTGCTTACTGAAAAGATTAATTTTGACGGATATTTGGAGACATTACGGCGTATACTTCTTGATTTAGGTTATGAGTGGAAAACTACTGAAGACAATCGTCAAGCACTTGTTGAAAAACATGATGTGCAGTTCCTCCGCTATAAATATTTAAAACAATTGAAGAAATATAGAGAAGAAGGGAGGAATATTGTATATACTGAGGAAAGCTACATTCATACCACACATGTACAAAATAAGTCATGGGGTACTCAACAAGGAACTGTAGCAAAGAAAAAAATTTCTAAAGGGTTACGCGTCATAATAGTCCACGCTGGTGGAAGAAATGGTTTTGTCCCCAATGCTTGTTTAATTTACAAGGCCAGTTCGAAGACAGGCGACTACCATGACAATATGAACCATGACTATTACAAGAAGTGGTTCATAACACAACTACTGCCTAACATACCAGAAAAGTCCGTAATTGTTATGGATAACGCCTCCTACCATAACACATTTACAGAAAAAGTTCCCACCTCCAACAGCAACAAAGCAGCCATGAAATATTGGCTGGTGAATAAACACATCGACTTCGAGGAAGACATGAAGAAAATCGAACTCTATGATCTCATTCTTGAGGTCAACTCATCCCTATTGTCCCACCACTCAAGATTAGGCAAACCAAAGTCGTAGCTCCTTATGTTGCCATTGTAAAAAAAGGCCTTGTTAACCGGCTAATGTTTTAGCCTTATAGATTTCCAAGCTCAGTCACCTCAAGGAAGGTGAATTAGATTCCCTTCATATTATTAGGCCTCCGTATTGTCGATTCCAGGAGAGGCACCTCGAGCGATTCGTCTCGCCGCCAGGACCTAGAAGATCGTCTGGGGCCTGGACGCGAGACCCGTTCCTCGAGCACGGCGAAGCCTCGTGAGGAGACGACTGTGCGGCCGGCGGAGCCCGTCTAGCGATCGCGCAGGCGGGGCTGTTTATTCTTTTACCTACCTTAACTTTTTTTTTATACATTAATACGGTTCCCGTAGGAACCAGTTGATTGTCTGGGTCCGGTTTTCGATACTGGAAACCGGCCTGCATCAGAATTTAATTTGAGGATCTCGGGTTCGACATCCTACCCCCGTTCGGAATCGTATGGGACACCTTCGTCGGCTCCGGGATCCTGGACTCTCAAAGTCCCTGGCGCCCATTTAATAGATTTTAATTTAAACAATAACTGGAAGGTTACTTTCTCCTTAGTTTTGTAATAATTGTTAACTTTTAACTTAGACTCATTTAAAACGGAACAGTACAGGGTTTATCTCCAACCCCCCACGACCTTCGCTCTCTATATTTAATTATTAGCTGGCTGGCAACAATTTGTTTGTTTAGTAAACTTATTTTGTTATTAATGTTACTTTACCAGTTTGTTAATAAACAGTGTTTGAGATAGTTGTTGTTTCATATTACCATACCCACTAGTTTGTCACTACAGATAAAAATCTAGTAATAGTGTGGATAAACGTACTGTTAATGAGGAACACCGAAGTACATAGAGACCTGATGCTGAAGCCAGGAGCATCAGAAAAAGTACAAACCTTGAAATAACAGCACCGTAGTCGTGTTTGGGCTCATTTTAAACAGGACTAAATTTTAAGTTCAATGCAATGTTGACATAAGTCTGGCTTGATGCTGCAGCCAGGATTATCAGCTTCTAGTCTAAAAACATCAGGTCAGGATTTGATGATGGGATCCTGGAGAAATCGAAGGAACTCTTCAAATATTATAGGCACACCTATAGCGATTTGGGTATTTTTTATAGTAACTCGTGCACTTGCTCTCGGAAAGCACCATTTGGTGAAGTGGAACTGATGATGAAGACCACAGACCGGAACTACTCAATAATATCTAAGTATTTCACGGGTTTCGATTCGATTACTTTAATATGGGTGCTAAGCAATTCATGCTCGTCACAATGTGAATGGTGATATGGAGCTGATGGTGGACCTGGAGAACTCCTCAACAATTTACTTCCCTGCATCGGGAAAAGCAATATTTTGTTTGTAAAAGGCGATGATCACTAGGCTATTGTAACTTAGATAAATTATAAGCAGACCCACTAAAAAGCGTGAAATAAAAACTTTTTAAGAAAAAAAAACCGACTTCCAAAAAAACACTACAAAGTGAAAAATAACTTTAATTTCGGAAGTCGGTGGCAAAAAACTAAAATACAGATCCAAAGACACCGACTTCCGAAATTAAAGTTATTTTTCACTTTGTAGTGTTTTTTTGGAAGTCGGTTTTTTTTATTAAGTGGGGTACATCAAATATGTACCTAGTATATTTTGTGGCCATCAATCTCAAAACATGAGCTTTCTTTAGAAATCCCTAATGTTTTTGAAAATGCCAAATAATGTGATCCTAGATCTGATACAAAGGCTCGTACATTAAATCCAAGCTGTAGAAGACGTTTGGCTGTAGCAATTATCCGTGTTTTTAATTGATCATCTATTTTACTACTGGAAATAAAAGAGAAGCCAATAGGTTGTTTCCAGTTTGATGTTATACCTCGAAGCATTAAGGTAAGAGCATATCCTGCAGCAACAGGTTCCTGTTGCCCATCTACTTCATGTAAGCCTAATATTTTGTCTTCCTTGGTGTTATAGAATAAATTTAACTTTAGACTCATCTCATCCATGCAAAGCACACATTATTTTTGAGACGGTGACATATGCTTGATTGTAGCTGTTAAAATATCCCACATTTGTTGGTTGAGCTTAGTTGTCATAGGAAGGTACACATCATAGCTAAAGTTGATTTAGATGGCAAACAAATTGTCTTTGATAAAAATCGATAAGCGAGTGGGCTTGTGTAATACATGTTTAAGCAAAAATATTTAACTTCTTTACTGTATCTATTGTTTTTACAGTGTGGTTTTAAATACAGTTGCGCCTTTACAATCGCGCTTAACTTAGGGGATAAAAATTTATCACAAGCTCTCAAAAATTGTTCCTCGCTAATATCTTTCTGTTTTTCAGTAATAGTTTTTAACCTATTATTTGTTTTGAATAATTGTTTTCTGAGTCTCTTTTTTCGGGGAGTATGATCAGTCAATCGTGCTGGTGTCTGAGAACTACAATCGATAACTGTGTATTTTTTAGTGCTGGTCAGTTGGGAAATTTGTGATGAAGGACCCGCTAATTCATAGTCTCTTTGAACTATTTTTCGTTTTAAACACCTGGGTTTATTGTGTTGATCCAATTTTACGTCACTTATTTTGACTTTATGATCGGTCTGTGTATGAATGGAATCTTTAGTTCAGAGGCGGCTCGTCTTAAGGCGAATGGTTACGCCAAACTTCAAAGTAGACCTCTCTTTGAAGGCCTACTTCTCCCAAATGGATAGCCCAAATATATAAAAAAAAATATATGATATGTGACATATGTTTACAAATATAATTTAAGTTTGATTTTTTTAATATTACTGTTAGTTTTAACAATAAAAAATCATATCCATCCTCTTATTTTACGCAAGAATTTTCTTTCTACTTTCAAACGCCTGAAGCGATTTTGATGATTCTTTCACCAAATTATAGCAAATTTAATGGTTTATAAAAATTAAGTTTGTTTTTTTTTAATAATTATTATTTAAGTGGGAAAAAATCAGTAACACCATGGTTTTACCTATACGGGCGCGGGCAGCTGCCGCCCGGTCAGTCTCGCTGTATCGTTCGCACGGGGAGGTTGTGTCGCATGTCGGCTCGCTCCGATCTGCATTTTTGTAGCAAAGACTAAATAGCGCAGATAGTACACTCGGACTGTTCGTTTACGCTTGGACGTTGATAGTATTAGTAGTAGTGATAGTTTGTTTGCGAGTGGACGATATATTATTGTCTATTGAATACTAATATAATAATAATATCAATAAAACACGTTTATTCAGTATACAGATCGTTTATTCACGTATACAGTTTATAAAAAAATACAATTACAAAAAAAATATTTAAACTAACTTATGACTAATACCACTCTTAACAGTGGTAGTTTTTAGGGTTCCGTACCCAAAGGGTAAAAACGGGACCTTATTACTAAGACTCCTCTCTCCGTCTGTCTGTCTGTCACCAGGCTGTATCTCACGAACCGTGATAGCCAGAAGAACGGTTATGTTTTTCGAGAGTATATAATATATACTCTCGAAAAACAATTATACATACATAAACACATATTATGTATGTATAATTGTTTGGCACGCTCTGCGACCTGAACGGCTCGATGGATTTTAGCTTGAGAGGTGTCGTTAGATTCGTATGTACTGTGAGAGTGACACTGGGTATATCAAAATAAAAAATACAAAATGGCGGATTTTTGGCGCAATATTATTTCTTCAAAAAAAATTATTTTCTCATAACCTATCGAGTGGGGTATCAAAATAAAAGGTTTTAAAAGGTGATTACAAAAATATATACAACTTATAATATGGTAAAAACTAATTCAAAGTGACAAATCGTAAAAAAACACCTACCAAGAACTAAATCTGAGTTTGAGTTTGAGTTTAAAAAACCCGGCTGCAACCTTATACTAAAACTAACTGCTATAAAAGCAAAAAACAAGCCCATTTTAAATTAAATAATAGTTGGAAGCAGGCGGGACCCATTTGAGTTTGAAACTATAATAATGGTATTCTTCTGGCAATCACGGTTCGTGAGATACAGCCCGGTGACAGACAGACAGACGGACAGAGGAGTCTTAGAAATAAGGTCCCGTTTTTACCCTTTGGGTACGGAACCCTAAAAACTACCACTGTTAAAAGCGGTATTAGTCATAAGTTTTTTATTTTATTTTATTGTAATTGTATATTTTTATAATCGGTATACGTGAAAAAACGAACTGTATACTGAATAAACGTTTTTTATTGATACGAGTATTATTCTTATTTTTTATTTGTCTCTAAGAAAGCAGTATTTTTACTGTACAATAGCATTCATACTCACAACATAAATATTATACGTATTCTCGATCCATCTACACTCAGTAGGTAGCGTCATAAAACTGCCTAAGATAAAATGCGTCCCACGCCGCATCTGCATGCACTACGTACGAGTACGACACTCTTTGACATTGGGGAGGTAAGCGGGCGCGCGGGGTGAGGCACTG
Organism: Amphipoea oculea; assembly: GCA_945859645.1. NCBI lineage: Eukaryota > Metazoa > Arthropoda > Insecta > Lepidoptera > Noctuidae > Amphipoea > Amphipoea oculea. The sequence continues at coordinate 15,375,880 of OX243865.1, read as the reverse complement.
AGTTCGCCTATGCTCCGCCCAAACGCTCAAGGACATTCGAGGCTATAATCGCCTTAAAATAAGTATTAAAAAATATTTGTGCGCGATATTTGTGTTAAAAATGGAACAATACAGTGTATCTTTTATTAAAAATTGTGAAAAGACTCTCGAAATGCGTCTCGAACTGAAAGCTAAGGGGCCACCACGTCCCGAAATTACACTTAGGTACTCAAAAATGTGTTACGAAAAATAAATCTTTTACGCGTGTTTTTAAATCTGAACAATATTTCAAAACACTTTGGTTGTGTGGATGTGAAGAAAGCAACAAATTATTTTGTTTCCCGTGTCTGGTGTTTGGAGCTGGCGCCAGCGGTGGTGGTGAATTTGCATGGACGGAAACGGGTGTTGACGATTTAGCGCATCTTTCAATAAAAATAAAAAAAGACGGGTTGCACTCCGGGAGTGCCGGCAGAAGTGAAAACTTGAATATTAACGTTGAAATAAATCAATTATTAATTAAATTAATATAACTCATTTTTTTTCACTATTTCTGCGTCCCTTTTTTCATTAATAGATGCACTTTGTTCAATTTCCATATTTTAAACACTTTATATACACGAATGTTACGAATACACAGCAGTGTGTCCACGTCCACTTCCACTTCGACTTCGACTTTGACTTCGACTCCGACTTCGACTTCGACTTCGACTCCGACTTTGACTTCGACTCGGACTTCGACTTCGACTCCGACTTCGACTTCTACTTCGACTTTGACTTCGACTTCGACTCCGACTTCGACTTCGAATCCGACTTCGACTCCGACTTCGACTTCGACTCTGACTTCGACTTCGAATCCGACTTCGACTTCGACTTCTACTTCGACTTTGACTTCGACTTCGACTCCGACTTCGACTTCGAATCCGACTTCGACTCCGACTTCGACTTCGACTCTGACTTCGACTTCGAATCCGACTTCGACTTCGACTTCGACTTTGACTTCGACTTCGACTTCGACTTCGACTTCTACTTCGACTTTGACTTTGACTTCGACTCCGACTTCGACTTCGACTCCGACTTCGACTTCTACTTCGACTTTGACTTCGACTTCGACTTCCACTTCCACTTCCACTTCCGCTTCCACTTCCACGTCCACTTCCACTTTCACTCCATCCAATCCATCCATCCATCCATCCATTGTCGTGTGTCACTAAACTTGGTTCACTTCGGTTGGCGCCGCCGTAGAAAGAGAGGCGGGGGGGGGGGGGGAAATCTCTCCTGACGGTCACGTGTCCTGACGCGATGCCCTGACGCGAGTTTAACATTTTTTACCCATTACAAAAAGTGTTCAACGCCGCTAAAGAAGTTTTCACTTCAAAAAAACATTCGCAATCTCGATTTCATATGTTATGTGAAGTGCAATTGGCATCTATCGGCCGACAAGATATTCGTAAGGCGCTCGATTCTGCGTATCGAAAATCTATTAGAGAGTTCAATGAACGCGTTGATGAAAATCGATATATTTTACGGCGTTTAATAGATTGTGTGGTATTTTGTGGTGCATTTCAAGTTGATTTACGGGGGCATGATGAATCTACGGAATCCTTGAATCCCGGAATCTATAGAGGTTTGGTTGATTTCGTGTCAGAGATCGATTTGGCTATGAAACAGCATTTATCCAGCAGTTCTGTTTTTAAAGGTACGTCTAAAACCATTCAGAATGACATTTTAGATGCTATTTATGAAGTTTGCAGATCAGAAATACAAATACAAATTAAAAATGCAGAGTTTATTGCAATTCAGGCAGACGAATCAACTGATTGTTCTACTATTCAGCAGCTAGTATTGATTATTAGATATTTACATGATGGTAAAATATATGAAAGATTCTTGAAGTTTATACAACCTAAAGGCTATACAGCAGAAGTAATAGCGGCTGAAATCATGAAGGAGCTTGATTCTTTAAGTATTGATAAAAATAAGTTAATTGGTCAGAGCTACGACGGAGCAGCCGTCATGAGTGGAAATATCAATGATGTTCAAAAGATTATTAGAAATATCTACCCATATGCTTATTATGTTCACTGTTACGCGCATCAACTTAATTTAATTTTAGAAAAATGTGCATCGATTAATCACACAATAAGAAGCTTCTTTTGTAATTTGCATGCATTTCCATCGTTTTTCACGCGTTCGCCGAAACGATCCGAAATTTTGAAAGAAATCGTGAATAAAAGAATACCTGCCGCTCCACAGACGAGATGGAATTACAATACGCGTACAGTGAAAGTTATACACGATAATTTAGAGCCCCTTAAAGAGTGTATGCAAGCAATAATGGACAATCATAACAGTGACCACAATACCTATAATCAAGCTCAATCGCTCCTGTCATATTTATGTGATAACAATTTTTTGTATTGGCTGAACTTTTTTGGGACGCTTATGCCGCACTGTGAAATGCTGTTCAAATTTTTACAGTCCCGATCACTTGACTCGATCAAAATCGCAAATGAAGTCAGTAAATTTGAAAAAGTCATAAACCAGTTACGTGATGCTGTTCCACCACCTTCGCCCCAGAAAAAACGTCGGCCTAATAACTTAAACTATTCAGTTATGAGGAAAGAAGTATGTGACGTATTAAGAGTGCAGATTAAAGACAGATTCGTACATACGGACCATTTTTTGGCGTCTAAATTGTTCTACACAGATAGATTTGCGGACTACAATAAGAGTTTTCCGGAGGATGATTTTAAAAAAGTGGTAAACACTTACAATTTCCTGGAAAAAAACAAACTAAAAATGAGTTATTAGTAATTTATAGCAGAGAAGATTTTCATAATAGTGATGGCGCCGTTGCTTTATTGCAACATTTTATGGAATTTTCATTAGAATCTGTATTTGCTGAAAGCATAAAACTTTTAAATATTGTATGCACCATCCCTATGACCTCAGTAGAATGTGAGCGTTGTTTTTCGACGTTAAATAAAGTCAAAACTTTTACGCGAAATACAATGGCGCAAGACCGTCTCAATGCATTATGTATGATTAGCATTGAAAAACGCTTAATTAATTCCATATCTGATTTTCACAAGAAAGTGATAGATGTCTTCGCTCGTCAAAAAGATCGGCGAATGGATTTTCTGTACAAATAAAATAAATGGTAAGCTCTAGTTTTACGTTTTTTTTTAGTGAACCCCCACAAATAAATGTCACGAGCCGCCTCTGCTTTAGTTGGTAAAAGTAACGTTGGAATAGCGGTTTTTTTCAAGGATTTCTTCCCATACATACCTTTCTCAAAATGCAAACTGCAAATATATATATTTTTTAAAATTTCGAAAGATTTTTCCATTAAATCCGGTCTTCTACAAGCTTCAATCCATAATTTACATCTGAAATGTTAAATTTGCTACTTTTACTATAGGACCATCTCCCAGTAACCAGCACCCCAATTTACCTTGGAATTGACACCGATATCTTATTATAAATACATTTAAATTGACATCCGCCATCTTGGATTTAAAAAAGGATGGCTTTTTCGTAACAAGCACCACAATCAAACTCAAAATTGACACCCATATCAAATTATAAAAAAATGACGTCCGCCATCTTGGATTTCAAAAACGATGGCTTTTTCGTAACAAGCCCCCCAAATATACTCGAAATTGACACCCATATCAAATTATAAAAAAATGACGTCCGCCATCTTGGATTTCAAAAAGGATGGCTTTTTCGTAACAAGCACCCCAATTATACTCGAAATTGACACCCTTATCAAATTATAAAAACACGACGTCCGCCATCTTGGATTTCAAAAAGGATGGCTTTTTCGTAACAAGTACCCCAATTATACCTACTCGAAATTGACACCCATATCAAATTATAAAAAAATGACGTCCGCCATCTTGGATTTCAAAAAGGATGGCTTTTTCATAACAAGCACCCCAAATATACTCGAAATTTACACCCATATCAAATTATAAAAAAATGACGTCCGCCATCTTGGATTTCAAAAAGGATGGCTTGTTCGTAACAAGCACCCCAATTATACTCGAAATTGACACCCTTATCAAATTATAAAAAAACGACGTCCGCCATCTTGGATTTCAAAAAGGATGGCTTTTTCGTAACAAGTACCCCAATTATACTCGAAATTGACACCCATATCAAATTATAAAAAAATGACGTCCGCCATCTTGGATTTCAAAAAGGATGGCTTTTTCGTAACAAGCACCCCAAATATACTCGAAATTGACACCCATATCAAATTATAAAAAAATGACGTCCGCCATCTTGGATTTCAAAAAGGATGGCTTTTTCCTCGAAATTGACACCCATATCAAATTATAAAAAAATGACGTCCGCCATCTTGGATTTCAAAAAGGATGGCTTTTTCGTAAACTAATAAGCACTCCAATTATACTCAAAATTGAGATTCATATCTTATTATAAAAAATTACGGCCACCATCTCGAAATTCACCCTTAGTAAATAATAAAAAAGTCCACCATCTTGACACGGAACATAAAACGAACACTTTCACATTTATAATATTAGTAGGATTTCCAAACAGATGCTCTGTGTGATAAACACAGAACAAAGGAATCATACGTAGTGATACCCTATTTTTTTTTTACCGTGCGCCGGTCGGCCATTTTATTAGCGTTATCAACATGGCACGACATTACAAATAAAATTATTTATGCACTCTACAATAACAAAATAGATATTTTATTTACCTTTCTTCTGACGTGGAAGTTGATGAAACCGCAGATCTTTATTTATATGAGATGAAGACTTACAATCAGTCACAGCACACGTCGTATGCACCATTTTAAATTAACAAATAAAAAACAAGCATGCGTCAGCCCTCAATGATATATCCCGATCCCGAACTCTACTAACATCGTTTTGTTCGCAGTGCGGGATCGGCTCACCCGCGTCTCGCCCCTCACACCCCGCACGATTGCCCTGTCTAGACGTCTTCGACTCTTCGTTGGACGACTGTATGATTTTTAGACTGTGGTGCAGCGCCATTACTAATAATAATGAGTACGTAATGACGTGACTAGTCGAGCAACAAATCCGTGGATTTGTTTTTGTTTGACGGCCGTCTCATTAAGGAGTCTACACACCAAACCCGCCGACCCGCCGACATGTGTCATGGGGCTGTGTCGGTGAGTTAGTCGGCGGCAAGAAATCAGTACAACTTTTTTAGTTAGTGATTGCAGTGTGTACGAACGTGACGTGTTGTTTTTCTCGAATATTGCAGCCTACAATAAACATGGATACTGATGCTGATCTAATAATAGCAGCATGTGGAATAATTTTAGCTGGGTCCCTGAAGAGAAAACGACAGTGTTGGGTTAGACCAAGCTTAATGAGTCGCAGCTCGGGGTCCTAAGCTGGCCGGTGGTCGGCCTCTTCCACGCCGACGTACTGGTGGTGGTGTCGTCGGCGGCGAAAAGTATTCGTCGCTCGAGCTCGACGCAACTGCAGCGGCCGGTGTCACAGGACTCACGTCTGGAGCAGGTTCCGGCACATGCGAGGCGGAGCTGAGCGACGAACCCGAAGATGTTGGGTGTGTGGTTATCTGTATTTGTCGTGCCCGACTTCGTGTCAGCATCTCAGTGTTCTCTGTGTTATGTTAGTATTTGATTTACTTGCATCCATATTATAAATGTATATAAACGTGTTAAGATGCCTCCAAAGATGGTAAAACACATAATAAAAACATTTTATTGTAAAAAATACTAGAAAATAACACTGAGTAAAATTTTTGCTACCGTCATCTTGACAGTCGGGCCACAGATTATAATTATTATTACCTTTAAACAAAGATCGTGTTTTTGCGTACTATTGTACTAAAAACGAATTTGGTAAAAATGCTAACTTGGTGGCATCTTGCGTGTATGACCGCCTTAATCAAACTGACAAAACAGGCATTACAAGAATACGGTAGTTGCAGACGGATGCGGCGGGCAGAATAAAAATAGTATCTTAATTGGCATGTGTTGCAAATGGTTGGTAGAAAATATTGACGTCAAGGTTATAGAAATCATATTTCCTATTACCGGTCATTCTTTTATGCCCGCCGACCGTGTTTTTGGCATAATTGAAAAAAAGTAGCGCAAGAATGAAGTCGGACTTGACCCAAAAGAAATTTCAGACATTATATTTGAAAACGCAACATTAAGAAAAATTGGCACAGATTGCTCAGTCTATGACTGGAAAACAGCTGTCAAAGACGTATTGAAACCAACTACAAGTTGGAGTATACAGTTCAATCAGTGTAAACGCTTTATTTTACGTCGTTCTAAGCAACGAGACAATGTTCTTGTGAGGGGCGAAGTTTTTTACAAGACTGATACTGCCAAGCCTCAAAATATTTGTAAGCCAAGAAAAAATATCAAAATGATCAATCAAGTCACTATACCGAATACAATCGCAGTTAAAAAGGCAAATGTGAATGACGTGAAAAAATTACTAGGAAAACATTTTGGAACGGAATGGGAAAGTTTACCGGATTTGACGTTTTACAGAGAAACCTTGGCAAGCCTCCTGGCTACAGACGAGATTTACTGTAGTGAGACTGTCGAAGATTCCGAAATTTTACGTGTGTAATTTTTTTGATACGAAAATCTCCTTCATTACTTAAGTGATGGCAAACTAAATAAAAAGATTGTTGTAAATTATGAAGTTTTATTTATTGACAACCCTATGTGTGTTTCATTTTGGCAAGAATCAAAGACAGCAATCTAATCATTGTTTAGTATCATAGTCAGCAATGTTTGGAAGTCAATATCAAAAACAGCAATCTGAGAACTTTCGTTATTAACTATAAATTTAATTCAAATTGAATCTATTTAAATTTTAAAATCATGAAATCAAAAATCTAAAACATACGTAATTATAAATATACATTAAAAAAAATTGCTGTTTGTACATATGAACCTTTGCACATATGAAATATTAGACATACCGCCCACCAAGGACATATTGCAGAATGTCATTCTCTTAATCTAAACCGCCCACCGTGCAACAAATCACAAAAAAAAAAATTATTATTATTAAATTATACCTTAAAAACACAAAGTTTAAGTTGCTACAGGAAGAATAGCCAATTTGGTAATAGGTCTCTTTACCCGGGAATTTTTAGTTCTAACAGTAACGACTCGAGTGATTCCGTCGGGGCCAGGATGTTTTAGCTCAATCTTTCCCAGCAACCACTTACCAGGAGGTAAATCATGTTAAATATAGAGTATCTATTCACATATTGTAACACCTGGACAACTGTCAGCATCATTTTTGACATTGACGTTTCTAATTCACTTTGATGTTGATACTGCGTTTTTATGTAAATAGTGACTTGAAAGAGAGTATATACATGGAACAACCAGAGGGTTTTAGTGATGGTAGTAACAAAGTATGTTTATTGTTAAAAAGCATATATGGGCTTAAACAAGCCAGTAGAACATGGAATTTAAAAGTAAATCAAGTATTGTTGGAAAATGGTTTTATGCAATCAAAATGTGAACCCTGTGTCTATATTAAGAAAGATGATAAATCTTTAACAATAGTTGCCCTGTATGTGGATGATTTCTATGTTTTTGGCAATAATGTTGAAGCCACAAAAACTTTGTTGGCAATAATGTTGAAGCCACAAAAACTTTGTTTAATGTGGTAGAGTCTAAATTTAATGTTAAAAATTTGGGATCTCTACAGATTTGCTTAGGTATGAAAGTTGCCAGAGATAGGAATAAGGGCATGCTTAAACTGGATCAGTCTAAGTACATCAAAAGATTATTGTATAAGTTTGGGATGGAAAATTGTAAGCCTGTTTCCACCCCGATGATAGTGAATGATAAATTGAATAAACCTGAGCTTGATCAACTTCTTAGCGATGATGTTTATAAATACAGAGAACTTTTAGGCTCACTTATGTACTTGGCAGTATGTACTCGGCCTGACATATCATTTGCGTGTAGCCAGTTGAGCCAATATAATCATGGTTTTAGTAAAGAACATTGGCTCGCTGCCAAGAGAGTCCTCAGGTATTTAGCAGGGACATTAAACCATGGCCTATGTTTTTATAGAAGCTCTGATTTATGTGTAACTGCCTATACTGATGCAGACTGGGCCAACGATGTGCTAGACCGTAAGTCTTACACTGGCTATGTGATAAAATTAGGTAAAAATAACATTAATTGGGAATCAAGGAAACAGAGATGCGTTGCCCTTTCTAGTACAGAGGCGGAATATTTAGCGATAACTGATGTCTTAAAGGATTTATGTTTTCTGAAAAATGTTCTGTTTGAAATCTTATGTAAAAATATAGACATTATTGTATTTAATGACAATCAAAGCGCCCATAAATTATTAGAAGCCAAGGAATACTGTCACAAGAAAACAAAGCATATAGACTTAAAATATCACTTTATTAAAGATTTAATTCAATAAAAACTTTTTAACAAAAAAAAAAAACCGACTTCCAAAAAAACACTACAAAGTGAAAAATAACTTTAATTTCGGAAGTCGGTGTCTTTGGATCTGTATTTTAGTTTTTTGCCACCGACTTCCGAAATTAAAGTTATTTTTCACTTTGTAGTGTTTTTTTGGAAGTCGGTTTTTTTTTTTGTTAAAAAGTTTTTATTTCACGCTTTTTAGTGGGTCTGTTTATAATTTATCTCAGTTACAATAGCCTAGTGTCAACTTTCTCATCGCCTTTTACAAAATATTGCTTTTACCGATGTAGGGAAGTTAATTGTTGAAGAGTTCTCCTGGTCCACCATCAGCTCCATATCACCATTCACATTGTGACGAGCATAAATTGCTTAGCAACCATGTTAAAGTATCGAATCGCAACCCGTGAAATAGTACGGAGATATTATTGAGTAGTTCCGGTGGCCATCTGTGGTCTTCATCATCAGTTCCACTTCACCAAATGGTGCTTTCCGAGAGCAAATGCATGAGTGTTACTATAAATAATTTTGAAAGAATTTTCTTTTAACTCCAAGCCGTTGAGGAGTTGTACCTTCCATCATCAGCTCATCCACCTGAGATGATGATTATCAGATGCAAATACTTAAACAGCTTTAGAAAATATATGAAAATGGTATTATGTGCCTATAAAATTTGAAGGTTGCCCTCGATTTCCCTGGGATCCCATCATCAGATCCTGACCTGATGATCATGCAACCACTTGGGAAGTATACCCTTTCAAACAAAAGAAAAAATTTCCAAATCGGTTCAGGCGTCTTCGAGAAATCGGGGAACATACATAAAAAAAAAAAAAAAAGATTCCGACGAATTGAGAACCTCCTCCTTTTTTTGAAGTCGGTTAAAAAGGATTTGCTAAAGTAAAATATTTACCTAGTAGTGATATGATTGCAGATGTACTCACTAAGCCGCTGTGTTCCAATAAACATAGGAAATGTATAAATAGCATGAATGTTAATTAAGGTTTTATATTCTTATGTTAAGTTTGCATGTAAGTCTGCATTGTGCATGTATATGTAGTTTATGACAATATGTGAATAAGGGGAAGTGTTAAATATAGAGTATCTATTCACATATTGTAACACCTGGACAACTGTCAGCATCATTTTTGACATTGACGTTTCTAATTGTATATCCGCTCTCTCACCTTTTTGCTCTCCGTGTGTTTGTAATGTACAATATATTACCATTTATTTATATTTCGACAATCATACGATTTCATGCAAGATATTGTGAATAATATATTGAGGAATCATTGTGTGATCAAGCTGGACTTATTATTTATGAACGCCGAAACCCTTCCACAGGAAAAGCGCCCTCGAACAAATCATCCTCTTTTATCAGAACTATGCCACCTATGGCTGGTTGTGGATTTTGGTGAGCCCACTTATGGCGTTGTAAAAATTTATCTAAGTAATCTTGTGACCACCGCCGCCAATAGTCCTTTTTTTTTTTTTTTTTGGATGGGAAATCATCAAATGACCCCTCCCGCTCTGGGTGGAGCGGAAGGGAGTGTCAGACTCTTACTGACTAAAACCCATCCGTGTTCCCTCCTTAGCCCTTTATGTTCCGGGGTAGCGGTAACCCTTTCGGACAATCCCGCACCCCGCCGCCAATAGTCCTGTAACATTCTTTGGGTAGGTTGCCACCGTCTGAGACTAGAAATGTTAGCCTTTTTGAAATTCGAATCAGGTACTAGGACGAGTGGTTTCCCAACCAGAAAATGGCACGGAGTTAACACCGTTAACTCATTCTGATCTACACAGGAAAGCGGTCGCGAGTTGAGGCACGCCTCAATTTGTGCCAGCACCGTCGTTAATTCCTCGAATGTTAATGTAGAGTTCCCTATAACCCTTCTGAGATGGTATTTCGTGGACTTTATTCCTGCCTCCTATAGACCGCCGAAGTTTGGAGCGTCAGGAGGAATGAAGTTCCACCTTGTACCATTGTTTGCCAAGCACTCAACCAATTCGGGAATGAATTTCGATTTTTCTTTATTGAACGATTCCTGTAGTTCTCGCGCAGCGCCAACAAAATTTGTGCCGTTGTCACTGTATAGCTCTGCACAGTGTCCACGCCTCGCCACGAATCTCTTAAAAGTGGCCAAGAAACCTTTGGACGTCATGTCACTGACTGCTTCGATATGAATCGCCCGCGTAGACAGACAGATGAAGAGCGCGATGTACCCCTTGTACGATTTATTAACACGTCCTTTATGGTGGATCCACACAGCCCGGCGGCATGCGCCAGCGGCCGTGCCGCCGGCATAGCCGCCGGCTTTGTGTGCGGCATTCGCAACAAAGCCGGCAGCCATTTTGTCGGCGAGGCCACCGGCAGCGGGGGAACAGTTTGATCACGGCTTTCGATGAGAGTGGTGTCGTTTCATATGCTTTGTGTAATATAGTGTTTAAAATGACTGATTTCCATTGGGACGACAGTGCAGTATTATTATTAATAGAACAATTTCACGAAAATGAAATACTGTGGAACCCGAGAAATAAAGATTTTAAAAATCGTATGAAGAGAAATGATGCGTTGAAAAATATTGCGTCTTTATTCAATATTGAATCTTCAGAAATAGAAAGAAAATTAAAAAATATAAGTAGCCATTTCTTTCGGGAACACCGGAAATATGAAGAATAAAAAAAAAGTGGATCAGGAAGGGATGATATTCAACCACCAAAGTGGTTTGCTTACAGAGCATTATCATTCCTCAAAGACAAGAATAAACCTGTGTCCACTATAAATAGTGAAGATACTTCGGTAAGTACCTAAAGATACATTGGTGTTTATTGAATTGGTCACAAGTTGTCAACTTATCGCCCAAGAGCTTCAAATACATTTATACAAATAAATATAAAAAACTAACATGTTTAAATAGCTATATTAATAATTCCGGGAACGGTTACGGTATAGTTTTGTTTGGTGACAGTGATGTAACCGAGTGATTTTAAAATGTCACAAGTAGTGCATGCATTAAATAACCTGATATCGTTTTTTTTTTTCTTTCAGATTGTTCTTGATGACAGTGCGAACTCACGGCAAAATGGAAACAAAACTACCCGAAAGAGGAATGCTGAACCAGAACCAGAAATAACAGAAGCTTTACAATAATTGTTGCGAGATATTACATCTAAGAAACGCGATGACGTTGATGTGTTTGCTGAGTTTATAGCTTGCAAATTGAGGAAAATGGATGACTGTACCAAGTCCTCAGTTCAAAATCAAATCAAAAACTTAATTTTTGAAGCTGAAATGAATATGTTTTCGGATACTCGTCGTGAATTTAATACTTCTTCAAATATTCGTTCAGGTTATTTTACTCAGCAACCAGTAACATCAACGCCGTCAACGTCGCAATCTTATTCAACCCGAGTACACGAGTACATTGTGCAAGATAGCTCAGATAACAATAGTAATGATGAAAGTCTTCAGACCCTAATGGAACTGAATTAAAGCGACTACTTCACACTCACGTTACTTCACAAAATGTCGCCAGCAAAAATTTTTTTATTGAGGTTTCTTGCGTATTTCTTACTTATTTTCTTATTTTTTTTAATAAAAGCCTTATTATTCCTTACTTATTTTCTTATTTTTATTATTAAATACACACTTGTATTGGTTTTATTACAAACTAGGCATCTACTTATATATGTCACCGTAAGATTGTAAATAACGTTAGATTATAACTGTCGAAAGATTGTGAACTGAACAATTTGCTTACAATTTAACGCATTACTTTTCGGTAGATCATAATCTATCGAAGTCAAACCGTCAAATTGTCAAACGGAACGCACAGGATGAGTTTGAAAGGACGATGAGTCAGAACGTCCCCCCAACCTTACATTGACCAACAGACTTAAAATGTATCTCATTCGAACCGCCTTAGCAAGCTGATCAATTTTTACTATGACGACATCTCTCAAAAGTGCGGGATATTCCGAGAAAATCATGTTTTAGTGTTAATTTCGTCACAACGTCCCCCCCACCCTTACATTGACCAACAGACTTAAAATGTATCTCATTCGAACCGCCTTAGCAAGCTGATCAATTTTTACTATGACGACATCTCTCAAAAGTGCGGGATATTCCGAGAAAGTCATGTTTTAGTGTTAATTTCGTCACAACGTCCCCCCAACCCTCACATTGACCAACAGACTTAAAATGTGTCTCATTCGAACCGCCTTAGCAAGCTGATCAATTTTTACTATGACGACATCTCTCAAAAGTGCGGGATATTCCGAGAAAATCATGTTTTAGTGTTAATTTCGTCAGAACGTCCCCCCAACCCTTACATCGACCAACAAACTTAAAATGTATCTCATTCAAACCGTCTTAGCAAGGTGATCAATTTTTACTATGACGACATCTCTCAAAAGTGCGGGATATTCCGAGAAAGTCATGTTTTAATGTTAATATTTTTGGCACAAAATAAGAGTTTGTAAGTAAACCATATTCTTTGATTTTCAAACCTCTCAAGATCAATTAGGAGATGCCATTTAAAAAACAGAAAACATCATTCGTTACTCGTCCAATTTTTTCTATTCCTATAGGCAGGCAGTTGTCCCGCCGGCGGCGATGAACGATTAGCGAGTAGAACTAGCAACTGAAAACGAGTTGGCGAGTAGCGAGCAGCGTGTTTGTAGTTCCGATAGTTTTGTCGCTGGGCTATCAGCGAGTTTTCGAGTGCGACGGGCAATTACTCGCACCACTCGCTCGGGGCGGTTAGTCTCACAGGGGTTTCTCTCGGCGTGAGCCCTGACCACCAAGCGACCATCGCTGAGCGAGTATCGCTAGGCGAGTATTATCTTTGATAGCTCTTGTCGCTCAGCGACAAACCAGTGAAGCGAGTCCTCGCCGACAGTGTGAACAGTCAGCGATCAACTGTTAACATATGCATCTCTTTTGTTTACACGGAATGTATATCTATTGTACGTTTCTTGAGCGAGAAAACAGCCGACAGTTAGTCGCTTCCTCGCCGGCGGTGGGACAACTGCCATATGCTCGTCCACGACGGAGACGCGGGTGTCTTCGTCTTGGGCGAGCTTGAATCCCTCACTGCACTCAGGATTCAAGTCTTAACTCCCTCGCTTCGCTCAGGAGTCAACTCAAACCTACTCCTTCGTTGCGTTCAGGATTCAAAATAGCGCCCGCGACAACAAGACACTACTTTATCGCAAAATAAATAAAACGATTTTTTATTTTATTTCTAAACCCCATGGATTTTGGAGTTAAAACTGGTTGCTAGTATTTTTATAGACCTTTATGAACCTGATAACACATACAAAAGATCTGTTGCAGGGCGGGGGACGAGCCTAGCGAATTAGAAAAATGAATAAAACGATTTTTTAATTTTCATTTTATTTCTAAGCCCCATGGATTATGAAGTTAAAAGTGGTTGCTAGTCTTTTTATAGATCTTTATGAACCTGATAGCACATACAAAAGATCTGTTGCAGGGCGGGAGACGGGCCTAGCGAATTAGAAAAATTAATAAAACGATTTTTTAATTTTCATTTTATTTCTAAGCCCCATGGATTTTGAAGTTAAAACTGGTTGCTAGTCTTTTTATAGATCTTTATGAACCTGATAGCACATACAAAAGATCTGTTGCAGGGCGGGGGACGGGCCTAGCGAATTAGGAAAAATTAATAAAACGATTTTTTAATTTTTATTTTATTTTTAAACCCCATGGATTTTGAAATTAAAACTGGTTGCTAGTCTTTTTATAGACCTTTGTGAACCTACTAATACATACAAAAGTTCTGTTGAAGGGGGGGGACGGGTCTCATACAAATATGGTCATCGTTCTTTACCATAGAGTTACAAATCTATTACAGCGGGCATAATGAAAATAGTAACTGTTGACAGAGATCACTGTCCATAATTTAATAGGTTTAGGTTAGGTTAGAACTGCAACCACAACGAACAAGAACCGAATTCTGCCTATTTAACTAAGTTTAGTAAGCGTTTCAATGCTTACTTTCTATTAGCTTTGCAATTTTTTCAATTTTAATTGGTGTTTGAGGACAAAATATTGTTACGTTTCTGATTTTTTTATTTTGATACAATTTTTCCTTACCATGTGATATCAGAATTATTGATAACCTACTAAATAATAAATAAATACTTGATGTCACAATTGACAACATTTCATATTTTTAACCTGCATGTATTATTACGTTATATAAAAGTAAATTCAAATCTAGGGCACCCATATTTTTTCGTTTTTCGAAATTATGTACTTTTCATTCATAATTTTAACTTTGAAATTCGGTGTATTCTAAAAAGACGTAAGTGCCAGATGACGGTAGAATGGCGATATTACCTTTGCTTTATTGTGACCCGTCAAAAAAACTGTTAGATGTCACTTGTCTCAGTCGTTGTTTTGGTTCCGTCATTGGCGTATATTTTTCATTGGGATCCATTTTATTGGCGAAATATCAATAAAAAATTTATAATATTAACAGTAAGCAGCGTGTCGAGTTGATAGGAAAAAATATTGTTGAATTCAATTCAGTTTTTTAGTTGTTTTCTAGTTACACTTCTTAGGTGACATTGACATGTCTTGTTTGATATAATGTTTTCAATCAAAGAAATTGGAATGCGCAAAGGTAACTACCTCATTCCGCCGTTTATGTGACGTCATCACATGTTTTTTGATTTTTATTTTTTTTCTCAGAACATTAGAAATAAAAAAATAAAATAAAAATATATTTGAACTCAGGATGCGAAAATAAAGAAATAGTATTTTTGTTTTAAGGTCGTGTCAGGTTTGAAATGTTGTCAATTCTTGAAGTGAATTTATTTTATTTGACCGACACCTGTGTTTCATTCCTAACTCTATGGACACAGAACGGTTTACTGTAAGGCCAACCAATCAGGGACAGCCTTCGGACAGTTGACAATTTGACATTTGTAAGATTGTAATCTATCGAAGTGAACTCGGTAGATTACAATCTGACGAATAATAATACGTTAAATTGTAAGCAGTATGTCATGTGTATTTATAATTTTACGCTGACATAATTATATATTCAAAATATAAACACACTTCCAACCATTTTCAGGAAATCATGCGAAGGGGTCACCTTCGCATGATTTCCTGAAAATGGTTTCATGATGTTGGGCGAGATGGGGAATGCGTAATCACCGATGAAATAAAAAGGCACTGGCGTATTTCTTCCTTCTAATGTTTTTGGTTGTGGTAAGTGTGCAGATTTATCTTGTATCATTTGAAACAAACTAGTGTTACGTAGAACTCCACCGTCAGATATGCGCCCTTGGCAACCGATATCTACGTATAAAAAGTTACAATTTGCATCAACCACGGCAAGCAAAACAATACTAAAATATGACTTGTAATTGTAATATTCTGATCCACTATTTCTTGGACATATTACACGAACGTGTTTTCCATCAGTGGCACCTAAACAATTATACATTCCATTTTACCATAAAAGTTCGCGATACTGAAAGCCACTCTTTCTCTGTGTTTGGGTAATCTTACATAGCTCGACAAGGTTGACACTAATGCTTGACACACGTCAGAAATAATTCAACCAACTATTTGTGGAGAAACTGTGAACAGAGTACCTAAAGAAAAATATGACTCTCCTGTTGCCAGGTATCTCAAAGCTATTGTTAACCGAACTTGAGCTGGTATAGCACTTCTCCAATTAGTATTCGCTTTCGATATTATGGGTCCTGTTAAACATAATAGTGTTTCAAAATCTTCACTTGAAACCCTCAGAAATAATTCAAATTTCGAACGAACAGTTCTTCGGTTTATCCATTCTAAACTCTTGAAGCATTCTGGGAACATCACGCCTATTTCGTAGACTTGGTCTCATCCAAAATCTTCTTTTGCTACTTTTTTTCTTTTGATAGAGAATATACACCAAAATTGCGGCAGCAATTGCGATGTTATCGCCCATTTTTGCCTCCAGTATCTGCTTACGCTTCTTACTTCACCGAAAGTCACAAGACAACTGAGAATATCGATTCACATTCGCGCTTGCCGGCGGCGCTTGCCGGCGGCGCTCACCGGCGGCTTTTTGGCGGCTTTGCTTGTCTTCAATCCGCCGGCAGTGCCGCCGGGCTGTGTGGATCCACCATTAGACTCTCTGACGTTTATCGGGCCAGCGTAATCGACACCACTGTACAGAAAAACCTTATTTGGTGTAACACGAGGAGATGGTAGCTGTCCCATTAGTTGGCTTCTGACTTTATTTGAATACCTAATGCAAGTATCGCATTTTCTACAAAAAAACACTACAAAGTGAAAAATAACTTTAATTTCGGAAGTCGGTGTCTTTGGATCTGTATTTTAGTTTTTTGCCACCGACTTCCGAAATTAAAGTTATTTTTCACTTTGTAGTGTTTTTTTGGAATTCGGTTTTTTTTTTTGCTGTAGAGGCCCCACGGTGGTAACAGAGTTCAAAATCCTCAAACGAGCATCCAGCTCCTAGATACCTGATACAATGAAGTATATTATATTTTTTTGTTGTTACAGTGACTAAATTACAGAGGAAGTGGAACAGACTGCATGACAGTTTTAATAGAGAAAATGCAAAAAACAAGAACGTTGCGAGTGGTTCGGCAGCAACAAGCAGTAAACAGTACATTTATCAATCATCTATCGTTCTTGAATTCCTTAAAAGAAGTGAGACCGCCTACCGATGTTACTTCCGAGTGTGCAACTAATGATGCGGAAACACCTCGCCCGAAAATAAACAGAAACATTAATATGAAAGGGGCCGAAAAATCAGAAAATGAAATTCTCAGAACACTTTCAGAAAATATAAAACGTAAACATGATCAAATAAGCGACCAAAATGACCCCGATAAGCAATTTCTGATGTCGCTGCTTCCACATGTAAAAAAAATTGATGAAAATTGTAGACTTGATTTTCAATCAGAAATATTACAGTTAATTAGAAAGTACACACATAATCAAAATGATGAAACCTATTCGGCACAATATTATGGTTATTCTTCAGGAAATGCCAACATACACTCTACACAAAAAGCTTCCACATCTGCCCAGCCTTCTCCACTTCATTCCAACAAGTCTATGCTTGACATGTCATACTCTACACAAAACGCTTCTACATCTATCCCGTCTTCACCTATAATTCAGCCTTCTCCAACTCATTCATATTATTCTGACCAGTCTATAGACAACAGTTCTGTTATCGAAGACATGTTCCGTGATGATGACGAGTGGTAACAAATTATAATAAACACACAATAAATAAATACAAAGACCTACGTGTTTTATTTGTTAACTAGCTATTCTCTAGTAGAATAAACAATGCAATTGTGCCCCATGGGTGAACTATCAGAAATCCTTTATTAAAATCGGATCAGCGCGCGGTATAGGCGTGTAACAGACAGACAGACAAATAGGCCTACATTTTAATACGCAGTTATAATAACATTATAAGTAGTGATTATAAATAAAATATAGATTATTTTATTATAGTGTTCTGTGGACTTTTGCGCTAGTGATTATTTCCACTTACCTTAATGTGATAGCTAGTCTTTCCGCAGTTGCGATGCTTTTCCGCATGTTGGTGTCGTGATGCTTTAATCCAGCATATAATAGAGCATGTAGTTCCCAAAACGTACCTATACTTAAACGAAAATGTTTGAAAAACTTTTTTGGATGGTTTAGAAGATTATCGAAATGTTCGTTGCATTAGTGTACATTCGTTAAAATTGGATGTATCCAATAACTACGGTTTCGTCTTCTACGACGACGTCTTTTTATCAAAAGTAGCGCAATTAAACCTTCTTCGTCCGAGTCCATTATGATACTGCATGCGTGGGTTAAAAAAAGTAGCAGCCAACGACCGCAAGTGGCGACCACCGGCCACAAGTGGCTGTAGCGAGCTTCAGCTACCTTTGCGGCCGCTTCTAGCTTCTCGTGGCAGCGTTTGTGGCTGTGGCCGGTGGCCCGTGTGCGGCGACACTTAGCTTTGTTGCCGGACTGCATGGTTGTTTATGTTCTCGCTGCAGTATTTGTGTGTATCAATAATTACGTTTTAGTTTATTGCTCAAAGAATGAGTGAATTAGGTAAAAAACCTAGTGGTGCAGCATATAAAAGGAAGGCTAAGGAAAGAGAAGAAAAACATCAAAAGGTGATAAAGCACACGAAAAACATTGAGAATTTTTTTTCTAAATTAAAAAGTGATGGTTCTTCTAACGCAATTCATAGTGCGTCTGCTACCGCCCCTATTCAATGCGAGATTCCTGAGACTAGTATATTCCTTGCTACTAGTTCTCAACAACTGCAAGATTTGTCTGTGCTCACACCGCCTACTCCAGCTTCGTCAGCGGTAGAAGTTGTGAGGCAGTCGCAAAATAAATTGGTTATCGTGGATTGTGACCCAGTCAAGTGAAATATCAATAAAGAAACACAAGAATATATTGCACTGAATGGCTTTAGTCAAAACATAAACGCAGATTTTTCATCGAGTAAGAGAATTTTTGAAGTGAAACTTCTTTAGGCGCGCTTGACTTGGGGAGTAAACTGGCGAATGCGTTACGAAAACGTGTGATCGGGCGAGTAGGGAAAGTACGTAAAAAATAGCTGGAAATACCTGGTGTAAAAACCCAGTCCCGGTCGCATAAACATGCGACCGGGTTTTTACATTATTTGCTTCCAAGTACGCACACCAGGTACCGACTCAAAATACTTGCAAGACTATTAAGTATCTTATACGGCTACTCGCTCAAATACGTAGGTACTCAACCGCGTTAGTTTTCGCACATGCGATCATGCTCCTTATCAGTAAGAGTCTACGGAACAATTTCGTATGCAAGTATTTTTGAAGGGAAACTTCTTTACGCGCGCTTGACTTGGGGAGTAAACTGGCGAACGCGTTACGAAAAGTGTGATCGGGCGAGGTGAACGGGAGTTTAGTAGGGGATATAAGCAAGAGAAAGCAGTGCGCGCGCACATTTTCTTTCTCTCTTCCTCTCATAACCAAATACGTTTGAAGTTTTTTTTCTTTTGCTTATATCTCGAAAATGGTGCGTCCTATCGCAAAAATAATGAAAATTTCGACCCCCTTTTTATAACCCCCCTAAACTCCTAAAACTCAACATGTAGGTAATCATTTTTCATATTTTCCATACAAAAAGTGAAAAATTCCTTAAAAAACACGCCAAGACCGCCTCCTCCGCGCCTGCGGCTCTAAAAAACAGTTCACGGGGTAGGGCAAATAAGTACCACGTGTCGACGAGTCGCGATTGTCAAATTCGATTTTTGTTGTGTCAAAATTATTGAAGTGAAACTTCTTTACGCACACTAGACTTGGAGAGTAAGCTGGCGAACGCATGACGTAAACGTTACGAAAACTGTGATTGGGCGAGTAGGGAAGGTACGTATTTACGCGACCAGGTTTTTACACCAGGTATTTGCTTCCAAGTACGCACACCAGGTACCGACTCAAAATACTTGCAAAACTATAAAGTATCTTATACGGCTACTCGCTCAAATACATAGGTACTCAACCGCGTTAGTTTTCGCAAATGCGATCATGCTCCTTATCAGTAAGAGTCTACGGAACAATTTCGTATGCAAGTATTTTTTACTTTAATGGTTTGCAAGTATATATTTGTAAACGCGATTTTGCTCCTTATTTATAGGAAGTCATTGATCAATTTCCTATGCAAGTAGTTTTACTTCCAACGGGGCTTTTGAATACGCGATTGTACTTCTTATCTGCATGAAGTTATGGATCAATTTTCTATGCAGATAGAAAATACTTGAAAGTATCTCGCTCCGTCGTGACTCGACGCTCGAGTACGTAGGTACTCCAATAGTTCAACAACCGCGTTTGTTTTCACAAATGCGATCATACTCCTTATTAGTAAGAGAACAGAATACTTAATAGTACTACGTACAGAAAGGACACTCCCTTCCTCGCCCACATCAGATACCGCACCTCACCCCGCACTTCGAGGTATTCGTCGCCGACTCTTTAGCAAGGCCGCTCGCGAACCGCAGCGCTGTATTGCTGACACGAACACACAATTATGCGATTTAAGGCCGGCCGCAAACGTCCGGTTTCCTGATTCGGAATTCAGTTTCGGAATTCAGATTCGGAAACCCGAATGCAAGCATTTCGTACAAAATGTTCTCTCCAGCGCACATGTACTTAAATTTTCCGTCAGGGTTTCAGAAAGGAAAATTTAAGTACGTGTGCGCTGGAGAGAACATATTGTATGAAATGCGTGCATTCGGGGTCTAAGCGATATCCCTAAGCGATAGTCGCGGTACGCTCAGTGACGCGTGCCGTGTTGGAGCGAGTAGTAGCGTAATTCATTTATTCCTTGCGCCACGGACCGTCCATCTTTTTAAAAATGCGTCGAGCGTATTGGATGAAATTTTTCGTTCTTGTTTTAAATGAGAACATATTAACTGCAAAATAGCTCTTTCAATTTACAAAGAACTTGACAAAGTCTCTTTTATAGTACCCTGTCCTTGTTTCCCGATAATTTATTTTAAAAAACTATTTATTAGAATGAGAATATTTTACACTGTAAAATTTAATAACAAAGCATTTCGAACATGTCGTAGCAGGCGAAAGTATTTTACAGTAAATCATTTATAATTACGAAGAATAAAGATATTTTTTTTAAATAATGTTTTCTTTAATTATTATTACACCCATTCTCGAGTTGAAACGGTAAGGTGCAGGGTTAAACTAGGCATCGGTCGAGCGACGCGCATTTTGACTTCACTATTGGCTTTAGCACCCTCGAAAACTATGAAAATGATATTCACGACGAAAAATTTTAATTTTTTCGCAGCCGCCATCTTGAATTTACGTTTTGACCAGAAGGAGGGAAAGATAACCAGTCAACTCCTAACCGCTAACCACGTTAAAAACTTCGTTACAATAAAACATCAATTTTACAGACATGAAAAGTGACAACCATAACGCTCCAATATGGAGCGTAGGTAATTATTTCAACAAATAGGCCTAGTTTCCATACTGTTCATATTTATACTGTGTATGGAGTGTCCGAGGTGTGGTAAGAGTCTACGGAACAATTTCGTATGCAAGTATTTTTACTTTAATGGTTTGTAAAAGTATTTATTTGTAAACGCGATTGTGCTCCTTATTTATAGGAATTCACGGGTCAATTTCCTATGCAAGTACTTTTTACTTCCAAAACGGCTTTTGTTTGATTACGTGATTGTACTTCTTATTTGTATGAAGTTATGGATCAATTTTCGATGCAGATAGAAAATACTTGAAAGTATCTCGAGCCCTGGTTTTAGGCCTGGTTTCTTAAGGTGGACGTACTTGGAAGCCCTGGTACTCGATTTTGCAAGTACGACTCATGTCTACGGGCTACGGGCGAGGCGAACGGGAGTTGAGTGGGGGATATAAGCAAGAGAAAGCAGTGCGCGCGCACATTTTCTTTCTCTCTTCCTCATATAGCCAAATACGTTTGAAGTTTCACTTCAGTCGTGTGGTCATAAGCACACTCGGTTTTTTTGAAGATAAAATCTCGCGTTTTTTGACAAAAACAATGTTTGAACGAAGGTTGTTGAATACAGAAAAACGTCCAAGAAAATAGCTTATTTACTCTTCAAGCACAGGAAAAGTTTATTGTGGACCTTGTTTGTTATTCAGTGCCGGAACTACTTGTTTTGGAAAACAAGATGTTGGTTTTAATGATTGGAAGAACGCATCGATTAGATTAGAAAGCCATGAAAACTCATGTGAACATAAAACATGTGTTTTGAACATGCAACGTATCGTTCACGATCTTGCCGCTCTATTTCTAGAAGAGTTAACTTATTGGCGTGAAGTTTTGAAACGAGTGGTTGCGACTGTAAAGTCCTTAGCATCACGTGGTTTATCTTTTAGGGGACATGACGAAAAACTTGTCTCTCTTCATAATGGAAATTATTTAATGACGCTGGAACTCATAGCGGAATTTGATCCGTTTTTAAGTAAACATATTGCTCAATATGGTGGCATGGGAAAGGGATGTACCAATTACTTAAGTTCTACAATATGTGGCGAATTTATTGAATTGATGGCCAACAAAATTTTAACACAAATAAAAGATGAAATCAAGATATCAAAATATTATTCAATAATAGTCGATTCAATACCAGACATTTCCCACATTGACCAATTAATTAACTTTCGTGATCCGATACCTATATTCAAGCCGATGGTACGCCCGTTGAACGTTTTCTTAAGTTTATCCCAAATGTCGGTCACAAATCACAAGACATTGCAGATATTATTATTAGACATGTTTGAAATTGATATATTAGACTGTAGAGGCCAGTCGTATGATAATGCCGCAAATATGTCAGGCATTTACAACGGATTACAAGACAAAAAAAAAAAACTATGTCCCTTAGCAGAATATAATATTATACCC
This sequence comes from Amphipoea oculea, assembly GCA_945859645.1. Taxonomy (NCBI): domain Eukaryota; kingdom Metazoa; phylum Arthropoda; class Insecta; order Lepidoptera; family Noctuidae; genus Amphipoea; species Amphipoea oculea. The sequence continues at coordinate 15,352,982 of OX243865.1, read as the reverse complement.
TGCTCCGCACATTCGCTTAATCTAGTGGGTGAATGTGCCGCTGAATGAGCTCAAGAAGCTTGTTGGTTCTTTGGTCTCCTTCAAGAAATTTACACATTTTTTACAGCTTCAATTCAAAGATGGGAAACCCTACAAACTCAAATACTCCTAGGTAATGATTAAAAAAAAAACTACTGTAAAAAACCCATCTGTCACACGCTGGTCAGCTCGAGCAGATGCTTGTAAAAGTTTGAAAGAGTCATTTCGAGAAATTTACGATGCTTTGATTACTATCGAGAGCAATTCTGAGCAAAAACGTTCAGCTGTTTGTGAAGCTAAAGGCATAAGATTAAAATTAGAACGACTAGAAACTGCCTTCATGATCGTGTTTTGGGGTTTTATTTTGGTTCACATTAACAAAACCAACAAAAAATTAGAGTCTGTTGATATTGATATTTGCACAGTTATTGAAATGTACACAGCCTAATTTACATAATTTCTGCTGTAAGGGAAAATTTTAATAAATATGAACAGCAAGCTTTGGAACTCTTACTATCCAGTGAATATGAAAAGGACACAAAGAGGATACGGAAGAGAAAGCTCACATTTTATTCTTCAACAAAATTTCTCTAGAATTTTTTCTTAAATATTCATGCACCAATAACTTTAGGTCTAGTTTAGTTAGGGGGGACCCAAAATCACTCGATGCTTTTAAGACTCTCACAATTTTTTTTTCTTGGTCACTTGTCAGTTTCGTAGGATGCCCAACAGAATTTGAATGCAATTTTTGAAGTGAAACTTCTTTAGGCGCGCTTGACTTGGGGAGTAAACTGGCGAATGCGTTACGAAAACGTGTGATCGGGCGAGTAGGGAAAGTACGTAAAAAATAGCTGGAAATACCTGGTGTAAAAACCCAGTCCCGGTCGCATAAACATGCGACCGGGTTTTTACATTATTTGCTTCCAAGTACGCACACCAGGTACCGACTCAAAATACTTGCAAGACTATTAAGTATCTTATACGGCTACTCGCTCAAATACGTAGGTACTCAACCGCGTTAGTTTTCGCACATGCGATCATGCTCCTTATCAGTAAGAGTCTACGGAACAATTTCGTATGCAAGTATTTTTGAAGGGAAACTTCTTTACGCGCGCTTGACTTGGGGAGTAAACTGGCGAACGCGTTACGAAAAGTGTGATCGGGCGAGGTGAACGGGAGTTTAGTAGGGGATATAAGCAAGAGAAAGCAGTGCGCGCGCACATTTTCTTTCTCTCTTCCTCTCATAACCAAATACGTTTGAAGTTTTTTTTCTTTTGCTTATATCTCGAAAATGGTGCGTCCTATCGCAAAAATAATGAAAATTTCGACCCCCTTTTTATAACCCCCCTAAACTCCTAAAACTCAACATGTAGGTAATCATTTTTCATATTTTCCATACAAAAAGTGAAAAATTCCTTAAAAAACACGCCAAGACCGCCTCCTCCGCGCCTGCGGCTCTAAAAAACAGTTCACGGGGTAGGGCAAATAAGTACCACGTGTCGACGAGTCGCGATTGTCAAATTCGATTTTTGTTGTGTCAAAATTATTGAAGTGAAACTTCTTTACGCACACTAGACTTGGAGAGTAAGCTGGCGAACGCATGACGTAAACGTTACGAAAACTGTGATTGGGCGAGTAGGGAAGGTACGTATTTACGCGACCAGGTTTTTACACCAGGTATTTGCTTCCAAGTACGCACACCAGGTACCGACTCAAAATACTTGCAAAACTATAAAGTATCTTATACGGCTACTCGCTCAAATACATAGGTACTCAACCGCGTTAGTTTTCGCAAATGCGATCATGCTCCTTATCAGTAAGAGTCTACGGAACAATTTCGTATGCAAGTATTTTTTACTTTAATGGTTTGCAAGTATATATTTGTAAACGCGATTTTGCTCCTTATTTATAGGAAGTCATTGATCAATTTCCTATGCAAGTAGTTTTACTTCCAACGGGGCTTTTGAATACGCGATTGTACTTCTTATCTGCATGAAGTTATGGATCAATTTTCTATGCAGATAGAAAATACTTGAAAGTATCTCGCTCCGTCGTGACTCGACGCTCGAGTACGTAGGTACTCCAATAGTTCAACAACCGCGTTTGTTTTCACAAATGCGATCATACTCCTTATTAGTAAGAGAACAGAATACTTAATAGTACTACGTACAGAAAGGACACTCCCTTCCTCGCCCACATCAGATACCGCACCTCACCCCGCACTTCGAGGTATTCGTCGCCGACTCTTTAGCAAGGCCGCTCGCGAACCGCAGCGCTGTATTGCTGACACGAACACACAATTATGCGATTTAAGGCCGGCCGCAAACGTCCGGTTTCCTGATTCGGAATTCAGTTTCGGAATTCAGATTCGGAAACCCGAATGCAAGCATTTCGTACAAAATGTTCTCTCCAGCGCACATGTACTTAAATTTTCCGTCAGGGTTTCAGAAAGGAAAATTTAAGTACGTGTGCGCTGGAGAGAACATATTGTATGAAATGCGTGCATTCGGGGTCTAAGCGATATCCCTAAGCGATAGTCGCGGTACGCTCAGTGACGCGTGCCGTGTTGGAGCGAGTAGTAGCGTAATTCATTTATTCCTTGCGCCACGGACCGTCCATCTTTTTAAAAATGCGTCGAGCGTATTGGATGAAATTTTTCGTTCTTGTTTTAAATGAGAACATATTAACTGCAAAATAGCTCTTTCAATTTACAAAGAACTTGACAAAGTCTCTTTTATAGTACCCTGTCCTTGTTTCCCGATAATTTATTTTAAAAAACTATTTATTAGAATGAGAATATTTTACACTGTAAAATTTAATAACAAAGCATTTCGAACATGTCGTAGCAGGCGAAAGTATTTTACAGTAAATCATTTATAATTACGAAGAATAAAGATATTTTTTTTAAATAATGTTTTCTTTAATTATTATTACACCCATTCTCGAGTTGAAACGGTAAGGTGCAGGGTTAAACTAGGCATCGGTCGAGCGACGCGCATTTTGACTTCACTATTGGCTTTAGCACCCTCGAAAACTATGAAAATGATATTCACGACGAAAAATTTTAATTTTTTCGCAGCCGCCATCTTGAATTTACGTTTTGACCAGAAGGAGGGAAAGATAACCAGTCAACTCCTAACCGCTAACCACGTTAAAAACTTCGTTACAATAAAACATCAATTTTACAGACATGAAAAGTGACAACCATAACGCTCCAATATGGAGCGTAGGTAATTATTTCAACAAATAGGCCTAGTTTCCATACTGTTCATATTTATACTGTGTATGGAGTGTCCGAGGTGTGGTAAGAGTCTACGGAACAATTTCGTATGCAAGTATTTTTACTTTAATGGTTTGTAAAAGTATTTATTTGTAAACGCGATTGTGCTCCTTATTTATAGGAATTCACGGGTCAATTTCCTATGCAAGTACTTTTTACTTCCAAAACGGCTTTTGTTTGATTACGTGATTGTACTTCTTATTTGTATGAAGTTATGGATCAATTTTCGATGCAGATAGAAAATACTTGAAAGTATCTCGAGCCCTGGTTTTAGGCCTGGTTTCTTAAGGTGGACGTACTTGGAAGCCCTGGTACTCGATTTTGCAAGTACGACTCATGTCTACGGGCTACGGGCGAGGCGAACGGGAGTTGAGTGGGGGATATAAGCAAGAGAAAGCAGTGCGCGCGCACATTTTCTTTCTCTCTTCCTCATATAGCCAAATACGTTTGAAGTTTCACTTCAGTCGTGTGGTCATAAGCACACTCGGTTTTTTTATATGCTCGCGACCCTATTTCACGTCTTGGCTTTCTTGGTCTAATTCTAAACTTGGGTTTGTTTTTCTGAAATTATAACTAGAAAATTAAAGCTAAGAGGAATCTACAGATGTATAATAAAAGCTGCCAATTACCCTAATGAAATATACCCTAAATCCTATCCCTATATAGGGAATGGTATAGCTACCTATCTTACAAACAAACACAATCACAAACTTCACCTCGTTAAATAAATATACGAGTAGATTAACTACACGTAGGTACTAATGTATTTTATAACATAAGTAATTAAGTACTTTATTTTAAAAGCCCTAAATATACAACGTATTAATTAAGACATATGTAAGTGAGGTGTTTGATGTTTTGTTTCTGAGGTTTTGCGTTAATTCAACCTGTTACAAAATAACTGAAAGTGACAACCCTGAGTGCTTTTTTATATCGGGCAATGTTGGCATGGATGTGTCTGAATACTTTAGGGTAACTTTGCCCATCGACAGAAGTTTTGAATTATAAAGTCCTGAATAATGAAACTATATTTAAAATACTCAACAATTGATATTCTATAACATACAGTAAAATACACTTACCTGTGTATTCGCCATGAGGTACAATCCACAAACACTTTCCTTAAGAAAGGAGATCCGCCAAATCCCATACAAAAAAACCCCAGGCCCGACGCAAAAGAAATGTATCTTTGATTTCAGAGTAATAATAGTAGAAATATTCTAAAGTATCGCTATTGCCAAATTCGGTGGCTAACATAGTTTTTTTGCCCGGTGAATGTAAAAATTACGCTTTTAAGGAAAAACTTCATCTAACAACATAAGTTGGTTTTTCCTTAAAAGTGTGATACATATGTATGTATGTGGTGTACCTATATACTTATACATATATATATATTATATTTTGCAGTTATATTTTTTATAGAAAACCTGAAGTCTGACGATAACCTGTTTATTTGGAGATTTTGTTCCCTTGCACATAGGGTTCGACCACATAACACGGAGTGATGTTATTAATCGAAATAGAGTTTTACCTAACCACATATTCGGAAACGACGCATCGCCAAAATCAATAATTATATGCGATGTCACTTTTTTATCTGTAGAAAAAAGTTTAAACTTTTTGTTCCAAAGATTGAGCTACAGCTTGCATAAATACCGCAATTTAATAAAGCCATTTTTTATTGTTTGTGTCACATCTTAGACGTAACAGGATTACAGGACCATACGCTGCTACAACCACAGACGCGGACAGTATGAAGCAACTACTGCAAAACCATGACGCTATTGAAGACAACGCGTTTCATTATTTCTTTGAACAAGGAGATGTTTTCATCTTAGACAGGGGGTTTCGTGATGCAATAAATTCATTGGAGGAGCACGGTTATGTTGTTTTCTTACCACCCTCTAACTAGCATGATTGCTTTGCAGAAGGAGGTGACTGCCTCCCACTCCCTCTCGCCCCGGACCATGGCTTGAACCAGGGCCGGACGCGAGAGGTCGCCGCCGCTGCCGATCGCCTCTACGAGGGCACGGCGGTGCTCCGCCCATGCGGGGCAGACCTCCACCGTGTCCTCTGGGCGATCCTCGCAATGGTGACACCCGGTTCAATAACGCCCTAGTAAACACTTTTACAGATTTTAAAATAGCAGCGGCCTTAATAAACCGTTTTCTGGAGCCTTATGAAGACAGTAGATATACAAATGATTTTATTGCATCCATAGACCGCAACTTACATAAACCGAATCTTTTGGCAGCGTATGTTCTACAAAATAATTTAAACAGACAAAGAGCAACATTTACCAGGCTGGACGCAAACAATCCACAAGTATCAGATTTTCCGGAGCTGACGTATGAGGAACTCGTAAAATTCGCCATAGGCACGTACCATCTGAAAATCGCACGATCATACTGCAGCGAACACACGAAAAGAACAGGCGTCTATGAGATCGAGGTGTATCTAGAGACACTCTGAACAAATCGACGTAGTAAACGACGAAGTCGCTAGGTCGCAGTCGCAATCAACAAAGCATAAATTCACGCCACGTAATATCAAAAACGTACTACACCTATTTATTATTTAACACTGCGGTTTCTGGAATTGACGCAATTAAAGAACATTACTGTTCTTGTTATCATGGTAAAAGAACACTTGGAAGTTGCGCCCATATAATAAGTGTTATCTGGGTTGGGCTAGAAACAATGAACATGATCTGGACCACGCAGCTATAGGTTTAGATTATGTTTTAATAGATTTGGATGACTGAAGTACTTGACTAAGACAACTCTTGTAAGTGTAACAATGTATAAACGAAACTTAATAAAATATACATATTACTACCTGAAATGCCATGGTATTATTGTAATCTATATACTTCTATATATACAAGGTTTCAAACGAAAAAAAGCACAACCTCTAGCTATTCTAAATATACATACATAAGCGAAAACTATGAAGCAAGTATTGCATTTTTATATAAATAATGTACATAAGTATGCCACATATAAAAATATATACTCAGGTTTTCAATATTAATTAAGCTTAGAACACAGAAAGATGCAGATTTTTCTTAAAAGTATAATTTTTACATCTAGCGTTTATGAAACTTTACCAGGCAAAAAAACTATGTTAGCCACCGAATTTGGAAATAGCGATTCATTACAATATTTCTACTATTATTACTCTGAAATCTGAGATACATTTCTTTTGCGCCGGGCCTGGGGCAATTTTGGCGGTTCTCCTTTGCCTGCGAAAATATACACCGCACTCGACCAGTTGTGACGGGTTACTAAACGAACTTTGGAACGAATGCGATAGATATATATAATCAACTTTCCACCCAAATAATAAATGTTGCCATAAAACTAAAACTTTTTCTTATGTTAGAGGATTTGCTTATAAATTGCTTTTAGGGCAAAGATACCTTGATTGGCAAAGTTGGCATATTTCACGGGACTCGGAGTTTGACACTCGAATTTGAAATACGAACGCTGTTTGTAGTGGGTGCAAATTAAAACACCTTAAAAAGGGGGTAAAGTGGCATACGTGTGTTCCTGATCTACAAGCCCGAGGCCTAGGCCTGCCGACCGAGGATTTTGGTGAGGTCGAAAATCTGGTGAGATCTTTCGATAATTATATTTCAGGGATCTCCATTGGAAGCTGTATCCGGCTGCGTTTTAGTTTGATAATTTGGACTTTTGAAGCCACGCTATAAATAGCTAGGCTTTAGGGAAACGTTTGCATGTTATATATAGTCGGAGGGTGGGATAAACTAATACACTCTATTATTCTAGCTTAAAATACGGTATCGCTTTAGTATTCGTACTTCACGATTTCCTTAATTTAACATTGTACTAAATTATTGCATAGCTTGTAAGTCAAGTTTGTATTCGCGTCAATTTGGACTCGAAGTTCTAAAAAAAGGTTAAGTAACAAACAAAAACACATTTCTAAAGATTTCATAAGTGCGAAGTTCATAAATTTTCGCTCGCCTGTCAGCTTTAGTGGTTCCCAAACCCAACACATGTGCCGAGAAGGTCTCGAAATACCATAAAAACAAAAGGGTTTTTAAAATGGCAATTGTGCGTATGACAAAAGACGGGAACTGCTTGTTTAGAGCTATAACCCATCAAATAAATAATTTAATGGGTTTAACTTTTGATCACGCGTCTGTCCGTCAAGACCTCGCTTCATATGTTTTGGAGCATCGAGATGACGACAGAATTCACCTAGCACTTCCAAATAATATACAAGAATTTCTCCATAACAGCAATCTATCCCAGGAACAAAGGATAACAAAATACATAACCACCCAGTTCAACAAGACGTTCTGGGGAGGAGAGGACATTCTAATCGCCGCGGCCGAGTTCTATCTTGTAAATTTGCACGTGCACACGGATACAAGAGACACACTTGTGTATTCACCTACCGGCGAACCAGTACCCGGCAACATACACATCCTCTACAAGGATCAGCACTACGATAGCTGGGTCACGACCGACGCCACGGACGGGCAATTCTACTAATTAGGCGGCCAAAAATACAATTTCTAAAATTTGTCGCAGGTAAAAAAAACGACCACCTGCGACTGGTAAATAACCGTAGAACAATGGGGGACCCAACCCGCTTCCCCACTCGGAGCGCACGCCAAGGTGTGCCAGTCTAAACTTGATCGTCGCTCTAAGTGTTCGTATTGGGTGCGCCAAAGTTCACCTAAATTTTCAACTCCGATAGTTGGAAATCCGAAAATGTTCTCCCTAACATTTTTCATCCTAACCATCACAATTCCTAACTACTCTGTCTCTAATGTTCATAATTCCGAATCATTCAACTTCATAATGTCAGTAGCAATAAACATCTATTATACTTTTATTTGTTTTCCTATATTTTCTCAACATAACCATCTTTTACACTATTATTCAAAGTCATATCTTTTTTGTTTAGATCGTCAACATAGGATGCAAAAGCGAGCGAAGGGCACCCCGAGGTTCGGTTTGGTTAGGTTACTTTAAACCCTTTACACAGAAATAGGGGCCCCGCGAAGCGGGGCTCCGTCGACATAGGATGACATAGGATGAAAAAAAAAGTGTTTATCATATTAGACTAAATAGGTTTTATAGGTTTTAAATAGGTTCTATTGAGTGGTATATCAAACGATTTTATATTAATTGTCTGTTATTCTCATAGAAATTAGTAACATTAAAATTATATCAATCGTTTATTATATTAACTGATCATTATATCAAATAAAATTATAGGTTCAGTTGTTATATCTTGTAAATATTAGAGGTTTTGTAATTATATAATATATTACTTACCCGTATAAACTCCCAGGCCATGAAAATATTATGTTTAGGGATAAAAGCGTTATGATAAAAAACAGTAGGAGTTTAAAATATTTACATTAATGATATTATTAATTACAATTTTCGGAAACATGAGTGTTATGAACATCGCCGGCAGCACTACAAATAATATGAATGAAAACTTTAGGATGAAAAATTTTAGGAAGAGTGATCTTTCGGGTAAAGAACTTTAGTTGAGCCAATATGGAACCGTTCGTATTGCTTTTAGACATTTCGTGCAAAACTGTTATTTTAAAAGTGAATATTTTTATTTTGGAGTGTGTTGTGAAGAAAATTGTGATGGATTCAAGTATAACGGGTAAGAGTTCATACATATTAATACGTTTTAAGCCAATGGTAAAAAAAAATATTGCGTACAGGCAGATTACAAAATCATGCTTGTGTTTGCTGTATTAAATTCTTATGTTTTTTTAGTTAAAACGTTTTTGTTGTACCTCAGGGTTTGTCCCATCAGTTTTGTCAGTTGTAGTGTAAAAAGGGTATTTAAACTAATTAAAAACGATAAAATTGGCCGTGATCTCCCGTGAAAACAAAGGATTCAACATCAATGAAAGATATAGTACAAATTCATCGAATTTGCAATTTATTATAATTTTTGTTTAAGCGAGTTCTCCTTTTGTTGCAGAAGCTGGGGGTAGTTCAGGGATGCGAGTAGTAACGCGTAGATACCTTTTTAACAAAATGCAGGAACAAAACTTGCATAATTTTGACGAAAAGTTGAATTATCTCGAGAGATTTGTTTTATCACAAGATGAGTATTGTGAGGAACAAAAGAAGGAAGTAAAGCATAAATTATCCTATTTGAAGTCTCAATTTAAGAAAAAGTGGATGGAAGCTCATAAAAAACCACAGCTTTTCCTACAAAAGAATGATAAGTGGTTAGAAAAGGAACATTCGAAATACCGAGGGTTAATACATACTGCTCAGACATGCCTTTAAAGTTCGGGAGAGAGAATTGCATCGAATATTCTAAAAGACATTACTAACTCTCCACAGACAGCTCAAGCATATCAAAAAGCATACAAAATAACCAAGCAGTGTGAAAAACCATCACAACAAGATCCAACAACCGCCCTTTCAATGTTTGTGGAAGCTGAACTTTCAAGGCGACAATATGAACCGAGCTACAAATTGTTACAGCAAGCTAAACAGACTTGTTATCCGGCGAAAGATGCCTATTGCATAACTGAAACATGTGCTGAAATTAACCTGCAGGATCTAATGGACCATACAGTTCGCCAGCTTTTCATAACGCACCTGGTTTTAAAACAGCACTCCATGCTTTCCTATAACATCCCAAGTACTAATAAGAGACGGTATGATATTGTATGTGAGTCAAATGCATCCTCTAAATATGTTTTTGTAAACAGATTCTATACATTTTTAGGCTCATTTCTATACAATAAATTAAATAGGAAATTAAGTATCTATAAATTAAATAATTACGACTGTAAAAAGATTATTCAGCAATTTTTACTTAGCATAACATACAATGAGACAGAGGATTTACTCGTTGTCTGTAAATAAAACATGTTAGTCTTTTAAGATAATATGTATTAGTTTTTAATTAGACTTCTTAGTTTTAATTTTGTATTTTTTATTTTTATATTATAAAATTCTAGGCACCTTTCTAGCCTGAAACACAGGTTCTACCTAGTTCAGGCAAATGAGCAACTGTGTCCTCTACATATAATTGTTAAGTTATATTATTGTAAATCTGCACCATTTTTATGAATAAACGATATTATTATATTATTATACAGCTAAACCCTTGGCAACATATTTAGAGGACGTATTAAAACACTAAGTCCAGAAGAGCGTCAATCGTTGACCCTTATTTCAAAATGGGGATGTGACGGGTCTCAACAATCACAATTCAAACAAAAAATGCATGATTTGGACGCGAGTGACAGCAACATTTTCCAAAGCTGCTTTGTTCCGTTACAATTAGTATGCGGGTCAAACAAAAAAGTGGTTTGGCAAAACCCAACTCCTTCTTCGCCACGATTCTGTCGACCAATAAGGATCCAATTTGTAAAAGAAACAGTGGATATTACTAAATCTGAAATCGCAAATGTCGAAGAGGCTATAAATGCTTTAAAACCTAGTGAATTCGTACTGAGCGAAATTTTCTTAAGTACAAAACACATTATGACTCTAACTATGGTTGATGCAAAAGTGTGTAACGCTGCAACTTCTACGACTTCAACCATGCTACATCTGTGGTGCTACATCAAAAGAATTTAATGACCTCAACATAAGGAAAACTGTCGATATCGACGCAATACAGTTTGGCCTATCTGTGTTGCACGCTAGGATTCGATTTTTCGAAGGCATACTTCATTTGGCATACAAGATTCCTGTACAAAAATGGCAGTTAAGGTCCGAAAATGACAAAGGCATTGTCAAAAAGAAAAAGGCAGAAATACAAACAAAATTTAGAGAGCAAATGGATCTACTAGTTGACGTGCCGAAAGCTGGTTTTGGCAATACCAACGATGCCACGATGGCAATACTAGTACCTAGAAGATTTTTTGCCAATCCAGAAATTGCTGCTGAAATCACCGGTGTGGATTTAAATCTAATAAAACGCCTGAAAGTGATTTTGGAAGTAATATCGATACCTTTAGACTCAAAAGGCGTAAACGCCAAAAGGCCACTTTTCAGGAAAAGCAAAAAACAAAAAAATATTTTAAGAAAAAAATCATAACTTTTTTGTTTCAAGACTGAGTAAGTTCATTTTCGGCCCACATTATTAAATGTTTAAGATAAACACTACGATTATATATTATTTAGGATAAATTAATAAATAAGGAAAATAGGATTGTTATACGCCCCCAAAAAAATAAAAAAATGTTGTTTACAACCCAAAATATTACATTGTCTGTAAAATGCTTAGGGTGTATAGGTCACTTAAAGCGTCCTTTGTTGCTGAAAAGGGGTGTATTGACAGTCAACGGAGAAGTATGTACTTAATATTCATACCATTATGATAAACGGTTAGGGTTTAAACGTCACTACAAGCATCTATTGTTGTAAAGTAGGGGTATATAACACAGTCACCGGAGAAGTATTTAGCTAATAATTACACAATGCTTTTAACTGCTCGATCGTTATTTTTAAATCAAAGTCAACTCATTGTTATTATTTATTTATAATTATGTGTTCATAAAAACCTCTACTAAAAAAGTTGGCCATCGTAATCTCAAACTTTTGGCTTAAGGTTACGCAAATACTAGTTGTCATTGAAAAACATGGCTAAGATTTACTAGAACTAAAACCCAGATAAACAAGAGCTTGATACGGAATCAGTATAACAAAAAACAATTAATCATTTCAAAATAGTTATTATCATTATGATATTAATTAGAGTCTATGTCAGAGCCTGAGCCTGTGAAGAAGTGCGTTTTTCTATAAACTTTAGGGTAAGAGTTACGGGCACTTCTTTTGTAGTCGCTTTTTCTCTACATTACTTTAATAACAGATATTCTTTGGAATCGTTACAACATTCTCTATTTTCACAACAAGAAAAACTACTTTATTAAATTATGGTAAAAGACTAGAAGCCCCAGCTAAGACAAAATGCTTTTAACTAACAATAAAATTACTTAAAAAAAACTAAAAAAAAAATCAATTGAAAGTGTTGGAGCTCTAATCTACATCCATTTCTTGGTTTTCTTCGTAATCCCAAGAAGAAAAAAGTCACAAACGGTTTCTTCACAAGGAAGTCGACGATACTCATTGTGATAAGTCTTTGGAATGGTTCCATTATCACAAAGTCTCATCAAATCTTTATACACTCACAGGCACAATTAACCGCCCACCTCTATCATTCGTCACTCTGGTTGTTTTTGTTAACTATGGCTTATCCACTGTTTTATTTTTTATCAAGTGGGTTCTGTAGCAGTTAACTTAACACTTATATCCTTATTTCGATTAGTAAATTTGTATCACCGAAGGGTTTTTCGAATTTAGTCGTTGTTTGACATTGTTGCCGTTGCGTTATCGTGTTAAAATTTCCTGTTCTTTTCTGCCATAATGTGTGAGTATTGTTTAATTTGAGTTTGTAGTGTTCACTTATTGTTTGGGACTCTAAAAAATGCTACTCGATGCAACTGGTGTAGGTAGGGCAGTGGTTTTAGCTGACGCTGGGTATAGCCAACGTCGCATCGCTCGTACACTCGTTGTGCCTCGAAACACGGTACGGGATGCCATCAGACGATTTCGGGAGACAAGCTCATACTCCCGCAGGCCAGGTCAAGGCCGACATCGATGCACCTCAACCCGAGATGACGGTTTCGTTGTCAACAACGTGTTGAGAAATCGCTTTTGCACCGCTACTGAAGATCGTACGCGTCTTTTTGAGGTGAGAAATGTCAGTGTAAGTGAACGTACGTTTAGAAGAAGACTGGCAGAAGGAAATCTGAGGACTTTTCATTCAGCTCGCGCCCCACAACTGCTCCCACAACACCGTAGAGCTAGACTTGCTTGTGCGCGAGAATATGCTGACTGGACTGTGTAGGAATGGAAGGACGTACTTTTCTCATATGAGAGCAGAATAGGCTTAAGAGATCCAGATGGACGTCAGCGTGTCTACAGGCGCCCAAACGAAACATTTGATCCATGCGCTATAACCGAAACAGTGGGTTACCAGGGAGGGTCCGTAATGGTTTGGGGAGGTATCTCTTACGAGACTCGTACCGATCTTGTTGTGTTCGATAGAGGCAGTGTGAACGCTCAAAGATACGTGGAGGACGTTGTTCAAGACCATGTCATACCTTTCGCACCATTCATTGGTGACACCTTTAGTTTAATGCCTGACAATGCACGTTGCCATACCGCAAAATCCGTCACTGAGTACCTTACTAAGGTCGGGATTCAAGTTTTACCATGGCCAGCAGACAGTCCCGATCTTAACCCAATTGAGCACATTTGGGACAACCTCAAAAGACGTATCCGAGCAAGAGTACCAGCCCCTACGACCCTAGGAGAGCTCAAGACGGCTGTAGTAGAGGAGTGGCACAATATCCCTCAGTCGGATATCCAAGATGTAATGGATGGATTGCCAAACCGGCTCCAAGAAGTCATTAGAGCCCGAGGCGGCAACACCCATTATTAATTGTTTTTTTTATCTTTTATTGGGCGACTTTTTTCAATATTAAAATTGTTAAATTTTTATCAAAGATTTTCACAAAGTCGATTTTTGGTATGAATCCTTTACTAAACGACTTTTTTTTAACTTTTATGTTTTTTTTTAATGCCTTAAAGGCCGCATTCAACGTACCTTTCATCAAATGTGGTCTAAATTTGAAGATTTCTGCAATTTGAAAGAAATATAAGGTGGGCGGTTAATTGTGCCTGTGAGTGTATTTGGCCTTGGATATAGGCAATCTGGCATTGTAGGCAGGCTTTATTATAGGTCCTGGAATGTCTTGTCTGGAGTCATCAACCACTGCAACAGTATCTTTTGTGTTGTCTGCGCTTGCCTTTGACTTTCCCTTACCCTTACCCTTCAACTTACTCGTAGCTGTTGCTTTTCCTTTCCCTTTTCCTTTTACAGTCTTTGTTTTTAGATCACCTTCATGCAATGTTACTCGAATTTCCTCTGCGTCCTCAATCATTGAATATTTTAGTCTTATTTCATCGCGATACTTTTTCTTAAAAGTCGCCGTTCTTATTTGTTGGATGCGCACTTTTTTTTAAACTGAGGGTGTGAATGTTTTTTCAACTAGGTCTTCAAAATTAAGCAAGTCTGTGTGATCGAGGACTTCTACTCGGTAGGGACAGGACACAGTTGATTTTTTCGAGATAATCTCAGTTAGGGCGTATAAGTCATCTTTAACTTTTTAACGGAATAATAGGGGTGTATGCACCACAGAGCGATGATATGACCAAAATTTTGCGGCATCAACGTTAAGTCGTATGAGACAACTTTATTTTCATATCCCTTTACACCCGCAGAAAAAAAGTTGTAAATCTATATAAATAAAAACAAAAGGCCTGACTGACTGACTGACTGACTGACTGACTGACTGACTGACTGACTCATCAACGCCCAGCCCAAACCCATGGACCTAGAGAGCTGAAATTTTACACAATGGTTCCCTTTATAATGTAGACAAGGAATAAGGAAGGATTTTTCGAAATTCAAGCCCTAAGGGAGTTAAATAGGGGATGAAAGTTTGTATGAAAGTCCGTCAGTTTTAAAGTTAGGATCTTCAAATTTTGTATTTAGGCTGACGATTGAAAATTAATTTATACGTGTCTCAGCGTTTTTGATGATTCCACCCCCAAAGGGTTAAAAAGGGGGATGAAGTTTTGTATGAAAGTCCGCCAGTTTAAAAGTTAGGATCTTCAAATTTTGTATTTAGGCTAACGATTGAAAATTAATTTATACGTGTCTCAGCGTTTTTGATAATTTTACCCCTAAAGGGGGATGTACGACCTAACTGAGATATCGACGCACAGCCTAAACCGCTGGTCCTAGGGACATGAATTTTGGAGGGTGTGTTCTTTGTGAAGAGTAAGTATCCAGTAAGAAGGGGTTTTTGGAAATTCAGCCTTTAAGAGGGTGAAAAGGGGGGATTTTGTTTGTATGAAAAATCTTATTCCTTGAGTTAATAACCTTGAAACTTGGCACGAATACTTATCTAAGTAAATTATGAAGTTTGGCATTTTTCGTTTTTCTAATCTACCCCCTAAAGAGGTATTGGGGGGTGCCAAAATTTGTATGGAAGAATTTTAACGCGCTGTCCTATTAACTCAAAACGCAGTATTTATACTAAGGACTAAAAATAAAGAATGACGTGTATCAGGGTTTTTCGAAAATCTACCCCTAACTGTGAGAAAAGGGGTAATTAATTTTACAGGGGTGGATTTCACTGCGTGGGTTGATTAGTTCGAAAATTGGCATATATAATCTTTGAGTCAAGTTATGAACACATCTTAAACGACTTTTCATAATTCTACCCATGTAGGGGTGAAAAGCGGGATAACAGTTTATATGAAAAATCTTAATCATTTGGTTAATAAACTTGAAACTTGGCACGAATATCTAAGTAAATTATGAAGGTTGGCATTTTTTGTTTTCACAAACTACCCCCTAAAGGAGGATTGAGGCGGGGTGTGTCAAAATTTGTATGGAAGAATTTTAACGCATGGTCCGATTACCTCGAAACTCGGTATTTATACTTAAGACCAAAAATAAAGAATAACGTCTATCAGGGTTTTCCGAAAATCTACCCCTAACGGGGTGAAAAGGGGTAGTTAATTATACAGGTGTAGATTTTAATGCGTGGCTTGATTAATTCAACAATTCGTATAAATAATCTTTGAGTCAAGTAATGAACACCGCTCAAACAATTTTTTGAAATTCCACCCCTATGGGGGTGAAAAGCGGAAGTACAGTGTATATGAAAAATCGAACTCATTTGGTTAATAAACATGAAACATGCCACGAATACTTAAATAAATTATGAAGTTTGGCATTTTTTGTTTTTCTAAACTACCCCCTAGAGGGGGATTGCGGGCGTCAAAATTTGTATGGAAGAATTTTAACGCACAGTCCGATTACCTCGAAACTCGGTATTTATACTTAACACCAACAATAAAGAATAACGTTTATCAGGGTTTTCCGAAAATCTACCCCTAACGGGGTGAAAAGGGGTAGTTAATTATACAGGTGAGGATTTTAATGCGTGGCTTGATTAACTCAACAATTCGTATAAATAATCTTTGAGTCAAGTAATGAACACATCCCAAACAATTATTTGAAATTCCACCCCTATAGGGGTGAAAAGCGGGAGTACAGTGTATATGAAAAATCTTACTCATTTGATTATTAAACATGAAACTTGGCACGAACACTTAAGTAAATTATGAAGTTTGGCATTTTTTGGTTTTCTAAACTACCTCCTAGAGGGGGATTGGGGGCGTCAAAATTTGTATGGAAGAATTTTAACGCGAAGTCCGATTAACTCGAAACTCCGTATTTATACTTAAGACCATAAATAAAGAATAACGTGTATCAACGAATACTTATTTATCTAAATAAATGATAAAGATCATACCTACATACATTTTCGAAATTTTTAGAGGTAAGTACGAATTTCACGCGGACGAAGTCGCGGGCAGAAGCTAGTATTAGAAAAAAAGTTAATTGACTGAATTTCTAGGAGTCTAAGGAAACAAAGAAAAATGTGAAAAAAAATCCTGAAATTTCAGTTTTCCTGAAAAGGTGCCCTCACGATCGTGATACTTAGGTATAATCTACAAGTCTCACAATAATGAGTGTTATCTTCTGTATTTGTTTTTTCTTAAAAGAAACAACGAGTTCTTTACTAATCAATATTTATTTGTTTGAATAACCTCTCATTAATCAGTCTTTATAATTTAACAAAAAAAATTAACCTTCTTTTAATTAATTATTTAACAAAAATAATAAATTTCTCAAAATAAACAAAGTCGACATCTGACAAACTTAAAATCACAGAATAACAATTATTTTAAGTTTTAGGAACTAAGAAGAGATCACAAATTATTTAGAATTAAAGTAGGAATAACAAAAACTAAATTAGTTTAAAAAAACACGTCACTAGATGTTATGGTTTAAGGTGATAAAATTGAAAACAGTTTTGGTTTCGAGAAAGACATAGGTAAACAGCACACTTGGAACATTTTATCTTTGATCGGCTATGGCATCCCTCCATCATGCATGACCTTGGTGCCTTTATGTCATCAAACACAGCCAGGTGATCATATCCATCATATCTTTTACCCTGTGATGGGCGTATTGGTCTGTATTGCCTATTGATAGGAGGTGGCTCGTTTTCAGAATCGTCTACGTCGTCACGGCGGTCTTGTTCTGGGAAATTGGTTAAAGTGTCAGCAACACTGAAACGGAAATCCAGCAGTGTTAGAGTGTCCTTTCTTGGGTAACCATTTGCCACGCAATCATTTTTGTATAGTCGCCAAGAATTAACCAACGCCAAATCCAAAAAGTGGATGATGACTTTCAAAGTCCATTTTGTTGTCTTGATGAAGGTACGATAATACTCCATTTGCTGGTCGAGAATATCAACGCCCCCCATGTGTTGATTGTATTGTTGAATAATTCTAGGAGCCGGTACATCAATGTAGCCTCTCTGTTTTTTATCCCACCGTTTGACAGTAGAACCCGATGAAGATCCTGTACAGTTAGATGCCATGATCACTGATTTGTTGTCCTTCCATTTGACTATAACAGTCGAATCCCTGGTGTAATGCTGACTTTCACCGCGAATCATAGCCGAATCTTGTTTAAATTTGCAAGCAGCTCGATCTGGGATACGATTAAACATGATTGTGCCAGTGCTGTGTATATTCCTCCGATTCATTTCTTCCACTAAAGGAACCGTAGTGAAAAAACGATCATGATACACACAACTTCCTGGAGGGACACTTCTGGTCAAATGGAGTATAACAGAAGGTCCCAGACCCAAAGGTGTATCACCAAACATTGTATTAGCACCTCTGTAAATCTCGAAATCGAGCATCAGACCTTCGCTAGTAGTAAGAACAAAATTTTTCAAACCTTCTGGTCGTGGTTTATTTTTGACGACCTGACGCAAAGAACAGCGGCCACTGAATGGTATCATCTGTTCATCTACTGAATAGTAACATGGAACTCTTTCAAGTTTGTTGCAGGTATCTTGAACCCGTTTGATAATTGGTTGCACCTTCCAAAGTAGATTGTTAGTCTCACTTTCAGTTGGCTGATCGTGATCAACTACATGAAGAGCATTGCGTAAAGTAATAAATCGGTCGCGAACTATTTTGTCGGCTATGAGTCCAATCCTCATATTAGCTCGCCAATACATCGGCATTCGTGGGTATGGAAGGCATCCCATGAGAATATGCACACCAAACACTTTAGCTATTTCCGCTTTCGTGGTTTTGAGTTCTTGGCCAGTCTTACGCATGAAATATAAGTTTGTACACCGAGCAGTCTCCTCGTAGAAGCCTTCATCAAAATAATCATTAAGATATTCGGATGGTGTACGAACTGGGTTTTTTGGTAAAGTTGCAGTATAGTCATGTGGCTTATCGGTAAAAGGAATACTTTTCCAGGTGTCTCCATGACCATGTTGCTGCAGATTTCGCCTAGTCGCAGTAGTACGAGAACGTCCTCGGCGTGATTGCATTCGCTGCGAAGTAGTACCACGAGAACGCCCTCTGTTTCCGATTTGCTGCAAAGGAGTACTACGAGAGCGTCCCCTATTTGGGGTCGTTACCTGACTTAGAGGTTCAGGTTCCATTTCATCGCCTGAATCTTCAGAATTGTCGTCCTCGCCTACAAGGTCAGCGAGAACACGCGGCACTACTTCAAAATCTTCATCGTCGTGAAATTCTTCTATGTCTGATTCATTTCCATCTCCAAGGAGTCCCAAGATGCGGTCATTAGATACAGGAAACACTAAAACAAAAACCAATCAACTATTTTAGCCACAATACCAAATTTTAATCAATAAACAAAAAATCACGTTGACATCAACTTCTAGGGTCACAACCAAGGTACCACGATCGTGCTACTTGAAATTTAGTCTCATTTAATTTCTTACTTACAAAACGAAATAGCAAAAATAATTTGTATTTCATTTGATTAATGTTTTAATAGTAAAATAAACCAATAACAATACTCAACTTAAAACAAAAAACAATAAAACACAATACTTACACGTGCCGCCGGTCGGATCAAAATACGCAGCCATCTTGTACCTCCGATTGAGACAAACTAACAACCTATTCCGTGACTCGGGCGCCCAATACGCTTAAGTACGTATCTCTCACGGTCGATCGTCGTCGGTTGCGTTCGCAAAAATGAATCCGCGCGGTCTTAAGATTTTTTTAAAGTTACCCGCACTATCGTATACCGTCGGGTGTAAAGGGATATGAGAATAAGAAGGGCGTATGCTCAAGTTTTGGTTAACGACTTTATTATACGACCTTTAAGTTTTTTTAATAATTGTGCATGTTACCTAAATAACCAATAAAATAAAAAAATATATCAAATACGCCTCATGTCTTTAAAAAATCTTCAAAAATCTCGTGGGTCGTATTAGCCTTAATTTTGCGAATTTCGCAGTTTTAACTACACAGATTGATAGAGAAAAAAAAACTGAACATAACTGCATCAAAAAGTCATTTTGGCCAAATTGGCGTTTACGCCCTTTGAGTCTAAAGGTATCGATATCTAGCTCTCACAAAGTTGATTTAAAAAAGTTTGCTCTACATGAGTATGAGACTGCGAAGACGTACATTGATTTATATCCCTGGCATCCGATGACTCCCACAATGCATAAAATACTAATACATGGCGCAACTGTCATGGAAAATGCACTTTTGCCTATTGGTTTACTGTCAGAAGAAGCAGCAGAAGCGCGTAACAAGCATATTCGACTGTACCGGCAAGATTACGCTAGAAAATTTTCTAGAGAGCAATGCAATTTAGATGTAATGAACAGATTATTGCCCAGCTCAGATCCCTTGATATCTAGCATAAGACCAAAACCTAAAAGGAAGACCTCCTTTTAGGTATGCCACATAGTGAAGAAGCAATACAAATGCTTATGCCTGCTGAGGCCCACACGGTTGAAGAGAATTCCTCGGATGAGGAAACGGCCGCAGAAGAGTCTGACAGTGAAATACATTAAAATTGTAAAATAAAAAGTTGTGTACTTTTATTTCAATAAACCGTAATTTTCTCATCAACAATTGTGTTTTACTTGAATATATGTTCACCAAAAGCTTTTATAATTGAAATAAAAAAATAATAAACTATTTAGAATACATAAAGCAAAGAAAATACTTAAATATGAAAATACACCGTGGCGCGGTCCGATTAACTTGAAAGTCAGTATTTATATTTAAGACCAAAAATAAAGAATAACGTGTATCAGGGTTTTTTGAAAATCTACCCCTAACTGTGTGAAAAGGGGTAGTTAATTTTACAGAGGAGGATTTTACTGCGCTAGGTACTTGATTAACTCGAAAATTGGTATAAATAATCTTTGAGTCAAGTAATGGACAAATCCCAAACGATTTTTCGAAATTCTTCCCCTGTGGGGTTGAAAAGCGGGGTAAAGTTTATTTGAAATATCTGATTTTTTTTTGATCTATAGGTAAACTTAAAAATTGTCCCAAATACTTATTTATCTACATAAATAATAAAGATCATAATAAAGAAATGTCGAAATTTTTAGAGGAAAGTACGAAATACACGCGGACGAAGTCGCGGGCAAAGTGCTAGTTCAGGTATATTGATGGAGAGGTATTGACTGTTACTTGTCAAAAAATGGACGTCAATATGAGAGGCCCGGTTTATTTATATGGTGAAGGAATGACCCATAGTAAGTAGATATCAATTATAAGCCTACTCAAACAAAGTTAGGTAATAGCGAGGCATAAGCAGATGATGATGAATTAACATAGGGACACAGTATATGTCCTTTTTATTCAGTTTATGAAATATCTTTTAAATTGGTCCAATATTGGAGGAGGAAATAGGCGAGAGCCAAACCTCGAATTATGATTTTTTACTTAGGTGTTTTCAAAAGTCTCTTCGACCGCATTTGCCACATAAGGTTTTGACAAAAAGGTTATTGTAAAACACTTACAAGAATCGGTTACTTTCTTCAGACACCTGCCTACCTGAGGATGAATGAGGGAAGGGTGAAAGGAGACGGGGATTTCTGGGCCTGATTTGTAATAAGTTGAGGTATGGCTTAAGAAAAAGGTTATATTTTTCTATTTCAAAATGTGAAAAATCAACTCATTTTACAACCTGGAAAATGAGAAATCCAATAATTAAGTTAGGGTTACGAAGTAATTGGAATATCGATTCAATTATAATCGATTAACGTTACAGAGTTCATACTATTTACGAAAATGCTTTCACCAGATGATTAATTCAATTAAAATAATTAAATCAGTTAGAATTAAAGCATAGTAAAAGTTTAAACTAATTAAATATTTACATAATTAAGATAAATCAATTCACGTATACTAATCGATTATTGTATTTTTAACCTGTGCTAACTCTGACTTGACATGCATGACATGACATCGACTGATCGACACTCGTTCGTATCGATCTAGTGCGTGTGCGTTTTGAGTGTTTCCTCCCATACTTTTATTGATATTTTCCTCGACCCCTGCTCTCCTACGGACTTCTGATCTTCCTTCTTAACTCAATACTCAATACTCAATTCTTTATTGCATTCCACAATGTAGGCTTAGATGGTAAATTTTGCCAAAAGAAACAATCATGGACCCTGTCGGGCACAGCAGTTCTTGTACGACCCTTGCCTTGCTACCATACCGGACACAGAGAACCCCGTATAAACGTTGAACTTGGACTTGTTATTTTGGGTTCTACGAACTACCTACCGATTGGATATTGATTGACATAATGGATCGTTGTGTAAATTGTGGCATAGCGACTAGTCGCTGTAATACACTAGGTCTTCGAGTTTTGGATGACGAAATGATATTAGCAATGATTCGACAATGGCGTGCACCACAATTTGTAAGTACTTACTCACTTCTTGTTTATTAGCTCACCAGAGTCTACCAGGCTGGCTTGCAATCTTTACTGTTATAAATGTATGTTTTCCTTCACCATAACACTAACAAAAAAAAAAAATAAAGTATAGATAGGTAAACATTTAAAAGCCACATAAATATATATTACATTGAACTAAGTAACTATCCACCAGAGTAAATCAAATCAAGTCATTTATTCGCATAGAACGTAGGTATTGTACATTAAAGTTGTTATAAAAATATAGTGAGCCGGGTACATTCTGCCTGAGTAGGCAGATTTTTAAAAAAGTAATCATCTTATCTGTTATTAAAAACTTTATGCGTCTTTCAGGTAAACAGCAGTGACCATATTTGCCACGCTTGCTGGGACTTGGCTCAAAGATCACCTCTTGGTGAACCTAGACATCTTGGCCACCGTAGTGTTTGTCTCCGATGTGGACGTTCTCTTGCGTCTAGAGTCAGCCATTTACTTCACACTGGCTCACCGCGTGAATTTAGAATTTATAATGTTATTCAAGAGTGGATTATACCTAATGCTGTAAGTTGAATCACACGCTGAGTTTACATTGTGTTTTATAAATGCTTTTGTTGTAATCGAAATAGATTTTTTAAATACTTAAATGATCATGTATCGTTTGCTGCTGATAGAAGTAACCAGACGCATGTGCCATACTTGTTGGGTGGCTGCAGACAGAGCTGCTGTCCATATGGTCTCTCGCCCAT
Source organism: Amphipoea oculea (assembly GCA_945859645.1). Lineage (NCBI taxonomy): Eukaryota > Metazoa > Arthropoda > Insecta > Lepidoptera > Noctuidae > Amphipoea > Amphipoea oculea. The sequence continues at coordinate 15,330,017 of OX243865.1, read as the reverse complement.
CAACTTCTTCCCAAGCAAGCCAAATTGAAGAAATACAGCCACCAGTACAAGTTCTTGCTGCTGACCCTCCAGTTGAAGATATACAGCCACCGGCACAAGTTCTTGCTGTTGAACTTCCAGTTGAAGAAATACAGCCACCGGCACATATTATTGCTGCTGACGCTCCAGTTGAAGAAGTTAGAAGAAATCAGCCGGAGCCTACTATTGTATTACCAGATTACATGAGAGCTGTTGAAACAGAAAGTAGGTGCTTTATTGAAGGATGCCAGAGAACAGAGAGATACAGAGTTCCACTTTTTACCAGAAAAATGGTGCTCAGTCGATATAAATATTATGTCCCTGAAAATAATCGTCTTTGCGATAGTCATTTAGTTATAGAAGCATGGGATTTTCTTAGCAGTTTGAGAAATAATTATGTACAGACTTTTACAGCAAAACATATCCAGGGCATGATGTCCTTAAAAGAAGTAGCAGATTCAGGATTACTAAATTTTGAGAGTATAGATGATATGGAAGACCATGTTGTTCACACATGGATAGGGTTAAACAAAGCGCAGTTTCATCAAATGTTTAATGAGGTCCCTCAGTTATTAGAAATACCTAGAGCGTCCCTAGCTTTAGCAGCATATGACGTTTTAGCAACGTATGAAGCTTAGAACTGGGGATTCTGATGCGAGATTGTCAACTTTACCGGCCGATCCCCGGCGTCTCCATTTGTCACATACCGGCGCGCACCCGTCAGGCACCACCGTCTCCATTTGTCACCACCCGATTCACGCGGTTTCAACCTCTATTATTACTGTTAAATACGGTCTAATATCCTGTGCAACAGTTTGAGTCTATGGTCCGGTAGATAAACTAATCGACTAAATGATTCAAAACGAAAAATATGGGTTGGCAATATTGGAAAAAAAAAGTTAAAAATAGACTTTACGATTCATAATGGCAGCTGCAGTGCGTGCTGTTTTGTTATGATGCTATGTTGTTTATTTTAATAGTTTTTGTGTAAAATCGACGTTAAGTGGATGAATATTCGTTTATAACATATTATACGTCCTTGTAGATAATATTGTAGATAATATTTGCACGAAATAACATCACAATCAATCAATAATCCTTTTTTTTTGCTCAAACAAAATTTTACGTAAGTACTTCAAGAAAATCTTATGATTTTATAATTATAGTGGTATATTTTTACAAGATATAGGTAGTTATCAGTTAATAAAGGTTTGTGTAGTATCCTAGTAACACTTTTTTAATTAGAAACAACTCAATATGACTAGGATTGGGCGTTTACAGTCATTGCGTTGTAATAGGAATTGAACGGCTCGGCGCACTGAAATTTGAGTTTCAATATTATTAAAATGTAAGGTAGGACTTTCAAAATAACGCTGTTGTTAGATTACTTGTCTATTCATAATGTAACTTGCAAAGTTTCGTGTAAATTCATATATTAGTTTTATCAGAAATCGACATAACACGGGAACGAACACACTTTCAACCTATTTTCTGATGACGTCATTTGTTTATAAATACAATTCTCATATTACGAGTATTGTTTGCATTTTATATTATGGTCTGTTTATTCAAGAACCCAGTTTACATTAAGTGGCTTGAGCCCATATAAGCATCAGTAGACCATTTTTTGTGAGCAGGGTAATAAATCACGCGCTGAGCGGGTGACATCTGGAATTTGACAGGAGTTTTTTTGATGTTACGTCAAATGACGTCTGAGTCTGAGCGGTTAAAAGTCTCTAGGCGAACTCTAGAAAAGTGGCTGCACCAAGTGAGATATTTGCTTGAGTATTTTGTACCTAGACACCTAGGTTTACATCACATTAATAGGCAGCAAATTATGCAAAGAAATCTATCTATACCTAAAACATTGTTTGGTAACTTTGAGGGAGTTGATAGGCCCATTGTAATATTTGATGGAACCTACTGTTACATTCAAAGGAGTTCGAATTATTTATACCAAAAAAGGAACATATAGCATGCACAAATATCGTAATCTCATGAAACCGTTTTAATGGTATGTACCGATGGGCATATAATTGATGTGCTGGGCACCTATCCAGCCACCACTTCAGACGCTGATATAATGAAAAAATAATTTTCAAACGAAAGACCATTACGTGAGTACTTCCGTCAAGGTCAAGGTGATGCTTTTATACTGGATAGGGGCTTTCGTAATTCATTGCCCTTATTGCATCAATGTGGATATAGGACTTATGTGCCTGCTTCATTAGAGGAGGGTGAGACACAGCTTTCCACTAGTGAAGCAAATAAATCGAGAGCAGTCACCATATGTCGTTGGGTTGTAGAGGTAGTAAATGGCAGATTGAAAAGAGATTTAAAATTATTACGGCAAAATTATTTTAACGCAGCTAGTAAAAGTTTCGTAAAAGATTTTGAAGTGGCTGCTGCTCTTTTAAACAATTTTCACCCTCCTATTGTTGTTCGTGTAGATGCTGGGGAAATATTAGAACAAATAAATATTCATATGAATACAGAAAATGAATTAGCAGGAATTATTGTAAGAAACCATTTTAATAGGCGTAGGGCTAATTTTTATATAATAGCTGTACAAAATGATAACCTTAATGATTTTCCCCAGCCTGCTGATAGTGAGCTCATACTAATATCACTAGGCACATATCAAATAAAGCAGGCACGTTCCTATTTTGGTGAACATGTAAGGGACAATGATGGCTATGTAATAGAAGTGTGCAGGGAGGTCAACAGCGGCCTACTTCGAGAGCTGTCGGCTTCAAATATCTCATGGCTACATAGGGGCCGCATTCAATCAAGACATATAAGTCGAAAAACGTATTTTGTTTATATTTTAGTTGACAGCTCTCGCAGAGGTAGGGAAGCAATATTAAAATATTATTGTAACTGCATCGTAGGCAAACGGACTGTATGCTGCTGCGCCCATGTTATGTCAATAATATGGTACCTTAGTTGGGCTAGGTGCCAAGAAAACATAGTACCACCTGCACAATTTCTAGATGACGTTCTTGTTATAATTGAAGACGAATAAAAAATATTAATAACGAAACGATTTTCATTTCTAAACACCATCTCCTTCCCACTCTACAAAATACATTTAACATCCTATCTAAATTATTAAAATAATTAATTTAAAAAATCAAAAACCCGACTGCTAAGCGAACTAAAAAGACGTAAACAAGAAGAAAATCATGCTGTGCAGTCAAAGGATACATCTGGTTTATATTTTGTTTTTATATTTTTTAGATCACCTCTTAAAACCATTTATTATGATACCGCACACGATCAGTTTGGAACAAAAAAAAAAATGGGCTCCCCACAATCCTATGGCGCCCAAAAGCCGCTATTTTCAATATTAATGTAGCCAGTGACAGTCGCAAGGTTAAGACGACTAGATTGACGTAAGAATCATCAAAATCGGCTTACGCGTTTGGTCTCTAGAACGCTACAGAGGAACAAACATAAATACATACAAATATACATACGTATACTGAAAAATCCATTACCCCCCTTCGGCAGTCGGGAAAAAATGAAAATCGCACTTCAAAAATCGGCTGTTATGGGGTCCCTAGACGATCAAAATTGCTTGACAAGCACGTTAAATTAACGTGCTTGTCAAGCAAACTCGATGCTTGATGAAGCTTGATGAAAAATTATATTTTTGCAATGCTTGTCAAGCATGCTTGATCGTTTAGAACATGCTTGTCAAGCAACACATTCAGTGTACTACGGAACGTTATGGAGAGACCACGCGACACGAACAGCGCCGGCGCCAGCGGTGATGATGGCGGCAGCGGCGCAATTAGTGATCGTGATTTTACTTTGTTGTTGATATCATTATACAAAGATGCGACGATATTGTGGGACATTAAGGCTCGGGACTATAAAGACAAAAATAAAAAGAATATGGCTCTCATGAATATGGTGGATATTTTAAAAAGATATAAGAGTAATTTCAGCATTGAGGAATTGAAGAAAAAAATTAATTTGTTACGAACAAATTTTAATCGAGAACATACAAAATATAAAAATTCTATTAAGTCTGGAATGGGAGCAAGTGAAGTTTATAGCCCAAAATTGTTTTATTACAACGACTTAATGTTCATAGCAGACGTAACGGAAATCTCGCCAACAATCAGTTCGGAAGGATCACAAGTAAGTTCCCCTTCTTATCATGTTACACTATTATGTACTACGCAGTATTCAAGCATCTATTTTGCCATGGAACTGCTCCTGTTGTATTAAAATATTCGCAAAACTCATCTCGGACTGCTTTGGCTTCAATAGTAGGATTTCCCCTTAACCTTGGTGTAGGGATCAACTCTTGTGATTCTGTTCTCCACGAGCCTGGCCTAATTTCTCCTGTATTAATATTTTCAAAATCAACGTCATTATTTCGAATGTATTTTTCTGACTTTGACAGATAATTATGCAAGTGACAACATGCTAAAACTATTTTACTGACTTTTTGTGGATCTAAATTAACAGATCGCTTAAATATCTTAAAACGTGATGATAAAATCCCGAAGGCATTCTCCACAACGTTGCGGGCACGTGATAATCGATAGTTAAAAATTCTGCGTTCATTGTTTAAAACAGTTTTATTGTAGGGCTTCATGAAATTGGGAGTTAATTGAAATGCTTCATCGCCTATTAAAACGTATGGCTTTTTTTATTTGTTGATGGTAACTCTGACTGTTCAGGTAGATTCAAACAATTGTCACTGCTGGTGAATTTTGACCAAAATTCTGTATTTTTTAAAACACCTCCGTCAGATATTCTGCCATTTGCTCCAACATCCACCATTATAAACTCGTATTTAGCATTTACAATAGCCATTAAAACAATACTATGTGTTTGTTTATAAGTAAAATAGTATGATCCGGAGTTATAAGGTTTCTGTATTCGAACATGTTTTCCATCCACAGCCCCGATCACATTAGGGAAATTCCATCGAGTTTCAAATTCCTTTGCAATCTTTTTCCATCCTTCTGAAGATCTGGGTACCTTTAAATAAAAAATATGTTTCAGAAAATGCCACCACTAACCACATCAAGGAAGAAAGAAAAAGAAGATAGTTGTGAAACATCAGAATTATTTTCTGCTGCTACTTCCTATTTCAAGAATCGTACTGAAGATGACGCTGATGTCATCGCAAAAGGTTGGGCTGTCAAGATTAAAAGATTAGCTGCAGATCAACGCCGATATGCTGAGAAGATAATTAACGATGTTTTATTTGAAGGAGAAATGAGCACATTAACTAGACATGGTGTTACTTTTTTACAAAATCCTTTGCCTAGTCCACTTTCATCTCAATCGCCAATGTTCAGATATAACTCACCTAGTTCCAACCATTCTTATATTTCCGAGGAATCTCCCGCTCCCATTCAATCACCTCTGCCATATCAATCACCATCTCATCAATCTCACAATATTCAGCAATTTCCCGCTCCCATTCAATCACCTCTGCCATATCAATCACCATCTCATCAATCTCACAATTTTCAGCAATCTCCCGCTCCCATTCAATCACCTCTGCCATATCAATCACCATCTCATCAATCTCACAATTTTCAGCAATCTCCCGCTCCCATTCAATCACCTCTGCCATATCAACCACCATCTCATCAATCTCACAATATTCAGCAATCTCCCGCTCCCATTCAATCACCTCTGCCATATCAATCACCATCTCATCAATCTCACAATATTCAGCAATCTCCCGCTCCCATTCAATCACCTCTGTCCTATCAGTCGCCCTCTACTCAGTCCTACAATGTCCAACAATCTTCCGCTTCCAATAAAATTCAATTCCTTTCTAATCAGTCCAATATATTGGAGGAATACAACAACGAAGATACAACAGCAGCCGAATTTCTTAGAACATATTCATCTTTTTAATAAAATTCCTTAATACTTTTGTTAATTAAGATAACTACCTAAATAAAGTGTTAATTTCTACTTACCGCAATGTTTTCTTTTAATTTCTCTATGATAGCCTCACAAGTTTCCATTATTATACCTTCTAATGTGTAAGGAGCAATAGCACAAGTAAATTTTAAATCTTCCAAATCCATGCCAGTAGCCAAGAATCTTAAAGTCACAGATAATCGCTGACTAGCTGGAATCGCCTGTCGCATGTTAGAGTCCTGTTTTTCAATGTTTGGCCTAACCATTTCCAATAATGTCTCAAATGCTTCATTATCCATCCTCAAAAAATTTTTGAAATCATTGGGCTCCGTCACTTGTAGAATCTTTTGCAAATGCTCATGGGTAAATCTATCTCTTAACAAATACCACTGCTTAGACCATCGTCTTGTTCGTTTCTTTTTTGTTTTCTTCAACAAAGCAATTGTGAGAGCAAGAAAAGCCATATCTGCATCTAGAGACATTCTACTACTTTGCAAATGTTTCTGTTTTAAGCGCAAGTTCAACACTGGGTCACTCTATCCGAAAAAATGATGCGAATGCTTGACAAGAATGTTTTTTGATGTCGTGACCTCGTCAATCATGCTTGTCAAGCACGTAAATGCTTGTCAAGCAATTTTGATCGTCTAGGGACCCCATTAAGTACAGATTGTTACGTAACCTCACTTTTCCTAAATCTCTTTTATCTCGGCTCTCAGATTGCCAAAATCTGCAAAATTTTCAGTGATTGTTTGTTAATATAGTAGCTATCAATTGACACCAATTTCATCTTTTTACATCCAAGCCCAAAATTGTATGAAAGCGTATCCGTCTCCTTTCATGCGGGCGAAGTCGCGGGCAGAAGCTAGTTATTTATAAAACCGGCCAAGAGCGTGTCGGGCCACGCTCAGTGTAGGGTTCCGTAGTTTCCCGTCCGTCACAATAAGTTTTCCCACGTACAATTCGATAATACCCGACCCAATGTAATAAGTACCTACAGCGCCATCTCTCGGGGAATTGGGTTACTAATTAATACATAGACGTGCCAGAAGTTTTCGGTGGTAATTTTGGATTGCGAGAACCGATTTTAATCATTCTTTTTTGTTTGAAAAAAGATACGTTCAGGATAATAAAATATGTAAACGAAGTTAAAAAAAATGCTTGCATATACGATTATACTACGAACTTAGTCCAGAAATGATTTTGTACAACTTTTTGTCTTTTTTGTACAAAAACTGTTGTTTCTATCAAGTTCAAAATAATTTTCCTAGAAAGTCCTTATAAAGTTCTACTTTTCAGATTTTTTTCATATTTTCTAAACTTATGGTTCAAAAGTTAGAGGGGGGGGGGACACATTGTTTTTTACTTTTGGAGCGATTATTTCCGAAATTATTGACATTATCAAAAAATGATTTTAGTAAACCCCTATTCATTTTTAAATACCTTTCCAACAATATATCACACGTTAGGGTTGAAATTAAAAAAAAAATCACTTCCCACTTTACATATAGGGGGGCTACCCTAATAAAACATGTTTTTCCAATTTTTATTTTACCACTTTGTCGGCGTGATTGATATACATATTGGTACCAAATTTCAGCTTTCTAGTGCTAACGGTCACAGAGATTAAGCGAGGACGGACAGACGGACGGACGGACGGACAGACAGACATGGCGAAACTATAAGGGTTCCTAGTTGACTACGGAACCCTAATTAAGCGATGGTAATGGAGCAGTAATATTAGGTAAAACTAAACATTTTAAGTTTCCATTATAATTGTTAGTTTTATACCTTAATAATGCGTGGACTGTGTAACGCAGTGCCCTACGCCTGTGACTTGAACAGTGGACTGTAGCACCTTAGTATTTAATTGTTTACATAAAGGTTCAGCAATAAAACATTGTTGACTACCACTATCCAGTAATGCTCGAATAGTGTGATATTTATTTTTGCTATCAGCGACAGCAAGACAGGTTGCAATGTTCAAGATAAACAGCTGTTATTTTGCTTATTATTGTTTGAGTAGCTGAATGCGACACCGCGGTTTGTGACTGGCCTGAAACAGACTTATCCTGCGGTTTCACATGTAATGATTCATTTGGCACTTTTGTGACACATTGAAGTAAAGAATTATGTTTTAAATTGCAATGACAGGCCTGATGGTCTAGTGGTTAGTGACCCTGACTGCTATGCCGGAGGTCGTGGGTTCGATTCCCACCCAGGACAAATGTTTGTGTGATGAGCACGATCATTTGTTCTGTGTCTGGGTGTAATTTATCTATAATATGTATGTATTTAGAAATATATAAGTATGTTTATCAGTTGTCTAGTACCCATAACACAAGCTCTGCTTAGCTTGGGACTAGATGGCGTTGTGTGATAGTTGTGGAATATTATTATTATTATTATTGTTTGCAGGGTACGAACCAACAGTTTGCATCATTATGGCCGACTCGCAAACAATTGTGACAAAGTTTCTTTTCCTCAATAAATCATTAATAGACAATGTTAAAAACTTGTTACATGAATGAAGAGCGTGATTACCATCACACAAATTAGAAACTCGCTAACGCTTTGTAGTTTTAGCCGATTTGTTTTTATTATTTTTAGAGTTCTCATTATTAGTTTGTGTAGCAACATAACTATGAGTATTATTATTGACTTGACCAACCGACTGCGACTTTTTTGATTTATTGTCACCTACTTTATTGTTATTATTAGAAACCTTGACCATCTCGAGCACATCTGCCCTATTTTTAAGAAATCTCATAAAATCATCTATAATATGCCCTATTTTTAAGAAATCTCATAAAATCATCTATTTTAATTTTTGGCCGGGTCATCTTAGAGCCCGAAGAGCAATTTCCCTGTACTGCATTATTTATTAAATTCCCTGCATAATTTTCCCATTCCCTTTCTGTAGTAGCATCTAACTTTGACACTGTAGTAAAAATTACTATGGAATCCCATGACTCAGTAGGTTCACCTAACATTTTTAAAGATCGTAAGTTTCTCAAAATACTATCAATTAATTTTCTAAGTTGAGCTGAAGACTCTTTGTTCATTGACAGCATAACAAATAAAGCTTTTAACACGTTCGACGCCGCGTCGGACAATGGTGGTTGACACCCCCTTTTCATCTGGAGCCAGCCAAAAATGTATAATTTTGCCAAATTTCGTCAGTGTGTTTTATTGGTTTAAGGGATATATTTGACGTCATAAAACATGTTTTAATTCTCACAAGCAACATTTTATACCAATTACAACTGTTAATAAGCGACACCCACCATTGTCCGACACGGCCTCTGCGCAAGGAATATCGGGAATCTGCTATGGTGGGTACAGATTGGTGCAATGCAACATGTAATGCAACATGCAATGCAAGAATTTTGAGGTCCACATTGCTGCAATGTATCATGTAATGTAACAGAATTCCCATAGTGTGGACGCCTCGCGCGCACGAACTGCGCCTGGGTCGCGCACGCTCCGAGCGTTACAATTACAACTCGTGCGCGGCTCGATCCGAGATTTGTCGGTTTTTAGTACGAACACAAAGGGGCGCGCAGTGTGCGCGGGACTCAGCCGTGGACGGTCGTTCGTTTCGATCGCATGCGCAACGATCATGGCGGTGAAAGAGGGTGCGTGGAGTGATGACGAGTCACTTTTATTGATAGAGGAATACAGAACAAGGGAAGTTTTACGGGACCCTCAAAATGAAAACTTTTATAAACAAAATTTAAAGAAAGATGCGTGGGACGAAATCGGAAATGTATTGAAAATAGCAGCAGAAAAGTGCAATAACAAAATGACAAGTCTTCTCTCTTCTTACCGCCGTGAAAATGGAAAGGAAAAAAAATCCAAGGGGACTGGAAAAGGTAAGAATAACGCATTTTATTTGTTTTTATATAGGTATTTATTACAATTTAAGTCATCAAAAAATTAAGGTACCTACTTAGATAATAAAATCAAATTACAAAAAAAGTACAATGGAGTTTATAAATCTAAAAATATTTTTTTTGCATAAACTTTTATACCTAGTTACCTAGCGAATAAAAACATATGTATATTCAATTTATACAGGATGTTTTAAGTCGATTAAATAATAAATAGTTGATAGTTAAACGTGGCTGCCAAGGGATTTATTTTTAATTTATTTGTTTAAATTCAATATTGACGAAGTTTTGTAGGAGCTAGAATAGTATTGTTATTATGCATTAAATAACATAGTTTATTATTAAAAGAATTATGTGCAGTAACTAACTATAGGTCAATAATTAAAGTAAAGCTAGTAAATAAATAAAAGTGTATTAATGTATGTGTGTTTTATTGCAGGTACTTCGGACACATACACAAGTCGATGGTTTGCCTACAATGCTTTAAAGTTCTTAAACGATAGAAACACACCAAGAAAGAGAAAAAATACGGTAAGATTTAAACTACGAGCATCTATCTGTCTTGCCAAGAAACCTTTCCTTCATTCATAAAATAATCAGCTAATTCGTCTCTGATAGCATTAAGCTGCGCAGGTGATCGTCTAGGGATATTTCTTACAAGCAGTATTGATGTGATGTTATTATTATTTTGCCTCCACGTACCTTCATTTAAATTTCCATCTTCCTCCCTATCAACTAACCCTGGAATCATGTACACGTTTGTAGAGTGACGTTTTAAATAATTGTGTAAAAGAGTGATTGCCATAACTACCAATTCAGCTTTATCGGGTTGTAAAAGCATTGGTTTTCTTAAAACTCTGAACACAGACGATACAATGCCAAATACGTTTTCAACAACCCGTCTAGCTCTGCTTAATCTATAATTAAATATTCTCTTCGATGAACCCTTTGGATGTATCCCAGCATATGGCTTCATCAAGTATTCACTTAAAGCAAACGCACTATCGCCTAAAAAAAAATATGGTATAGAAACATTTCTATCGGATAGGGGACGTGACTCTGGCAGGTCTAATGTTCGATTCTCTATCTTATCATATAATTGGGTATCTTTGAAAACTCCGCCATCAGAAATCCATCCCTTGACAAACTACGTCTACGAATAGAAAATTATAGTCTGCATCAACTAGAGCAAACAAAACGATGCTAAAATTTTGTTTATAATTATAAAACTCGGTTCCGCTTTTAATAGGGGCTTGAAGTAAAACGTGCTTCCCGTCCAATGCCCCTATACAGTGTGGGAAGTTCCACCGGTCTTCAAACACCTTGCTTATCTTCAACCAGGCGTTGGCAGTCGTGGGTACCTTAAAAAAAAATACTTAAATCATTATAATTATTTCCAGGAGTTTTCCATTCAACGCTCAGTCTCCAAAAACAATGCCACCGAAGCCACGCAACATGAGTTCACCCCTCCAGCACCACCAAATGAGCATGGTCTACAGGAAGTGAAACGATCCAGAAGAGACGAAAACAATATTCTTACCGATGTAGTGGGGATATTGAAAACAACTGCACAGAAATTGGACAGTTCATCAAGCATTCCTGACTTAACATAAAGTTTTGTTTCATTTATAGGAGCTAAAATGAGTAACTATTCCTCTCAGACTAGGACTTCGGTTGAACACGCAATATTTGAAATTATTATGAAAGCCGACAGGGGATATTATGAATCTTGGCAACATCAACCAAAACTTCAGTATCCTACGGTTATACCACAGCAGAAAATGTAGACGCTGCTAACTACTCAATCAACCAGCAGCCTTTGTCGGTCTCTTCACAAGATTCACAGCACTCTTCTATAGATGATTTTACTGATTTAACTTTGTTAACTAAATTAAATCAGTAAAATCAGATTGAGTAGTTAGCAGCGTAGTTAACAAAGAAAAATAAAGATTTTGATTATACGTACCTTAATGTTTGCTTTTAATTCTTCAATTATAGCAGAGCACACTTCAGGAACAATTCCACTTATAGATTGTTTAGATACTCTAAATGTATACTGTAGACTTGTGTAAGAGTCCCCGGAGCTTAAAAATCGAAGATTAATCGCTAGTCTATTTTGGGCTGAAATTGGAGCTCTTAAATTTGAATATTTTCGACTTATTCTTGGTGCGACTATCGCGAGTAAATTTTCAGTCTGTTGGCGTCATCCTCGTAAAACTTTTGTATTGACAACTTATATGCTGGAAATTCATATCTGTAAGCAGTTCTCTGCCTTCTCTCCGTTTATATAATTATGTGCGCCACCAACGTCGGGGTATTTGGCGTTTTTTTTAAAGTTGATGAATGATTAACAATGAAGCACTGATAATCGTCAGAGCAAGAAAGAAGGCTGTGTTCATATGTTCGAAAAATTTGTCTGCTCAACAATGTAAAAAACGCAATGAATTTTGTTGAACTGTCAAAATGAAGGACTATTTATAGATTTATCGGGCTTTAAAATTGGAATGACACATTGAGTTTTCCATGATTCTGGTATAAGTAGACTATTCCAAAGTTTATTATAAACATTCAATAAAATTTGTAAGGCATTAGGGTCTAACTTTTTTTATTCAGATGTATGGTATGTTATCCAGACCTGGGGTTGTATCGAGATTATTGTGGATTATTGTAAAATTGCTTTACTACTGGCGCAAATTGCTGAAACGATGTTGTTACTCGTTACTAAAATTTTAAAACTTTTTGGATATTTTCTGCAAATTAATCTTTCTTTTTACATTAAATACCACTTTTTGATATGAGTGATAAAGCGATAAGGGCCGGTAAAATTATAGCCCTACTTGAAGAAGGTTGTTCGAAAACTTATGTGTCTCAGCGGCTAAATATGAGTCGTTCAACTGTCCAGAGGACTTGGCAACGGTATCAAGAGACAGGTTCGGTCAAAAGAAGACCCGGTTCGGGAAGAAAACGATGCACAAAACCAAGAGATGACCGCTTTTTGGTGAGTCAGGCGTTGCAGAATCGTCAGGCATCAAGTGTGGACCTGAAGAAGAGCCTTGAAGAAGTAAGAGGAGTAGAAGTTTGCTTGTGGACGGTCAAGAGGAGGCTTTAGGCTGCCAATATCAGGAGTTACCGCCCGGCTCGGGGCCCTAAATTACTCCGTGCACCGTGTTGCTCGACTTCAGTTTGCTCGAAACTGTGCTTTGTGGACTCTGGAGGACTGTATATAAAGTATTGTTTTCTGATGAAGCTAGAATCTCTTTGTGTGGAGAGGACCGATGCCGGCGAGTGCTGCGAAGACCACGGGAACGCTATGCGGAAGTGTGTTTCGAAGAAATCACTCCTTATGGCGGAGGCTCCGTTATGTTTTGGGCAGCAATTAATTCGACGGAGCGTACGGAGTTAATTTTCATAGAAAATGGAACATTAAATGCACACCGGTACATAATGGAAGTCCTAATTCCATATGCACAACCCGCTTTGACTGCACTTGGGGAAGATTCCATTTTTATGGACGACAATGCTTGCCCGCACCGTTCTGGTGACGTGGAAGCGTCCATGCAAGAAGTTTTTTTTTTTTTTTTTTTTTTTTTTTTTAAACTTATCCCTGTGACTTTGTCAAATTTCACAGACCTTATTATTCTACTTAAATCTACGCGTTATATAATTCAAACTCTACCCTTGTAGGGTCCTACACCAATTTTTTACTATTGTGCCATCTCTACGTTACACATTTTCTTTACAGGCGGTCCTTGTTTTGTGGGCATTCTGGAACCGCTTGTGCCTATCCTCTACTCTTCTGTTCTCGTATACATTTTCTTTACAAGGTGTATCTTTTTTAAGGAACACTCAGTACAATCCTTGTGCCTATCTCTACATCTATCGGTTTCCATTTTCTTTACAACTCTAGTTGTGCCTACTTTTTGTTATCTTAATTCTTAACCTACTTATATTTACTTATTTCTATACATTCATAATTGTTCTTAGTTCTTTTTATTTACTATTTTGCCTTATCTTTACTACAGTGGTATATTTTTACAATATATATTGTAGCAAATGCTTATTCACTTTTTGTTTCTATATATTACAATGCTGATTATTTTTATACAGTACTCTAAGAATTTTTCACGAGTGAGTTTATCACTAAGTAGAGTCTCTAGGTTTTCCATTTTTAACTGTGTATCTATTCTCTGCTGCAAATCGTACCTGTCCTTATGATGCACCGGGCAGTCCAGCAATAAGTGGAATATCGTTTCCGCAGTATCAGGATCACAGACACATGCAGGACTCTCCTTGCACTTGAAACGGTGCAAGTACTGGGAGAGCCCCCCATGTCCCGTGAAAACCTGTGTTAACAAGCCCGCTGGTCTAATACTCCTAACCACTCTGTATGCGTCTATGGCATCCGGGAGGAACACTCTCGTTACGGAGGCCGTGTCACCCGACTTGTACCTCCCATTCCACTCGTCAAGGGAGTCCTTCCGGATTATCCGTTTGACGAATGAGACAGGAACCCGGTCATAGTCGGGTCTCCTCCGGCTCGAGAGTGCTGCCTCTTTCGCAAGCTGATCAGCGCGTTCGTTACCTATTAGACCCACATGCGCCTTCACCCAATAAAAGCTCACAGTTTTCCCTTGGCTGAAGGCCTTTTTCAGGTTTTCGCGCGTCTCTACCGCCAAAGGATGCAGGGCACTGTAGTTCGTAATGGTCTCCAGGGCCGATCTTGAGTCACTGTAAATGCAGCAATCTCTATCCGGACGCTTCAGGGCCTCCTTTGTGGCTCTGCATATGGCGAGGATTTCTGCTTGGTATACGGTGCAGTACGCGGCTAAACTAAGCTTGATTGTCTTGGTCTCTGTTTCGCCCTCCCATATGGATAACGCGGCGCCGACCTTGCCCTCAAGCTTGCTGCCGTCGGTGTAGATTTTTACCGCCTGCCCGTTGCTATTATCGACCTGTGCTTGAGTGGTCAAGCTTTCGAATTTTATCTCCACATGCAGAGCTGGATGTGGAATCTCCGCAAATTCCACCACACGTTCGGTCTCCCGGTCTCCAAGCACTAGCCGGGATGACCCTCTCCTTGCTTCGTACAGTGCGGCTGCTTCCTGTATTCGGAGGTCGAGAGGCAGTATCCCAGCCAGTACCAGTGCCGAGTTTAGAGAGACCGTGCGGTAGGACTTGCACAGTTTCTGTGCGAAGCCTCTTTGTACTGCATTCAGTGCCTTCTGCGTTCCGATTTTATTGGCTGCCGGTGCCCAAGCGCCTGCAGCGTACAAGATAACCGGCTCTACCACTGCCGTGTAAATTATACGGATGACGTCCGGATGCAGTCCCCAGCTCACTTTTGCGGCCCTGGATAACTGTTTGTACAGGTTTACCGCCTTTTTGCAGACTTTTGCAACATGGGTATTAAAAGTCATCCGGTCGTCCAGAGTCAGCCCCAGAATCTTGATTTCCCTCGACATTCCAATGCCGATCCCCCCCATAGTCAGGAGCGGGGTGTCGTACTTAAGCTTGCGCGTCAGCACCATAGCAAATGTTTTGTGTGGCGCAAACTTCAGCTTGTTCCGGACTCCCCACTCCTGAACATAGGTGAGAGCGGCATTGGCCTGTCTCGAGACCTCCAAACCCGTATCTCCGCTGAACACCATCACCACGTCATCCGCATACGCCTGACAGTATACTCCGTCCTTTTCCAGACCGTGTAATAGGGGATCGAGCAGCAAATTCCACAATATCGGGCCGCCAATGGATCCCTGGACGCAACCTTTCTGGGTGTTTCTGGTGTGTTCCTCCCCGGCATATCTCAGTCGGATTTTTCTGCTGTCGAGATAGCTATCGAGTAGCCTCCTTAAATTGACCGGACACTTTTCCTCAGCCAGTCTGACCTTGATAGCTGGCCACCAGGCGCTATCGAAGGCCCCCTCTATATCCAGTGAGACTAGGGTTACGAGTTTTTTCTGCTCTATATTCCCCTTAATATGGTTCACCAGGTTATAGAGGGCGTCCTCGGTGCTCCTTTGTGGCATAAAGCCGTACTGGCGAGTACTAATCCGCGGTACTAGGTGCCACCTGATTCTTGCTACCACCATCTTCTCCAGGATCTTGCCCAAGACTGGTAGCAAGCCTATCGGCCTATATGCCTTGGGATTCTGATAATCGTCCTTGCCCGGTTTTCTTAATACCACCACCGTGGCCTCCTTCCATATGTCCGGGAAGTGACCTATCTCTAGGCACTTGTTGTACAGGGCAAGGAACGCGTCTAGACTCCTGGAGATTACTCGACTGCAAATGTCCGCCGTGAAGCCATCCGCTCCAGGTGCCTTCTTTGGATTTAAACTCTCAGTCGCGG
The DNA here is from genome assembly GCA_945859645.1 of Amphipoea oculea. Classification (NCBI taxonomy): domain Eukaryota; kingdom Metazoa; phylum Arthropoda; class Insecta; order Lepidoptera; family Noctuidae; genus Amphipoea; species Amphipoea oculea. Next base: position 15,313,856 of record OX243865.1, on the reverse strand, counting down.
TCTTTAGCTCCTCTATCGTAAACGGCGGATCATAAACTTCATCATGACTCGGGGCGTTTACTTGCTTAGCAAGCTGTCTTGTTTGGCGATGATGTGAGTTATCCTTCTCTTCGGAGTCCTCAGGGTAAAATGTTTCTGCTAAAAGGGTTGCCGATTCTTTTGGGTTTAGGAACACACCGTCCTTTTTAAGGGTCAGATCCTCTTGACGTTTGGCGGTCTTACCGATCACTCTGTATATCCCTTCCCATACTCCTTTCTTTGTCTTGCTTTTGGCAAAAGGTCTTCCAACCTGCTATTTGGGCTTTCTTGGCTTGGCTTTCGTATTTTTCTTTTGCTTGCAGGTACTCATTGTATACTTTTTCTTTACGGTCGTTTGCTGCGTTGCGTATTCTTCGCTTTTTTGTGGTGACCTCGTTTTTCATGAGTGCGAGCTCCTCTGACCACCATGGCATAGTAAATTCTGTGTTTGTTGCCTTGGGCGGCATACTGTCGCTACAGGCTGAAGTAATGCCTTTTGTAATTGTCTCTGCCATGTTATCCAGTTGTTGTTTAAACTCGACTCTACTTATTTCAGTTGCGTTGATATTTTGTTCCGCTTGGAATTGGTCCATTTTCTCAATGAAAATGTCCCAATTTGCCTTCTTAGTGTTGTAGAGTCGAGTGGTCCTTTGGATGTTGATTCCTTTTCCTTTCTGTAAACGAACCTGAAAAAGAATCGTATTGTGGTCCGAGCTCGTCACTCCTTGGTCTACTCTCCAGTCTTCCACGAGTCCTAGCATGTCAATCGAACAAGTTGTTAAGTCGACGAAGCTGCTATATCTCGTGTTTCCCCTTACCGTATCAAATGTGGGTATATCTCCATTGTTGAGTACCTGCATTTCCGACTCTTCCAGGGTCCCAGACATTTCTACACCCCTGTTGTCGTTTACGATGCTTCCCCACCAGGTATTCTTAGCATTGGCATCGCCTCCAATGAGCAGTTTTCTTGGCCCAAGTTTCTCTATGATCCCTCGTATTTGAGTCATGTATGGCTCTATGGGCTGGTCTGGTTCGAAGTAAAAAGAGACTACAGCAATTTCCCAAGCTTTGGACCGGATCCTCACCACAGCGATGTTGTTTGTAGTGAGTTCTGGGCACTGTATGACGTCCAGGTTGCGATCGAAAACGATCACGGCCGCTTTCACAGTCCCTCTTCCATCGTCCTCGCATTGGTATACTCGCACTCCTCGGTAGCTCTTCATCCTTCGAATCCCGCCGACATACGGTTCCTGGACCAAAGCGAAAGCAATCTTTCGGTCGGTGGCTTCCATCATGAGCTCGTTTGTTGCCAACTCCTTTCTTTGGAGATTGGCTTGTGCTACTGCGTATCCTCTGGTGAGGTTGCCTGCCCTATTATCCGTATCGTTGCCCTTAGCAGTAAGCGACTCTCGCTCTCGCCATTGCATCCCATTTTCTGCGCACAATACATTCGTTGCTAAATGCATTGTGTTCGGTACTGGCATGTTTTGCTTGCGTGCAGTTCACGCATGATGGGGCTGCTCCAGCGATCCATTCAGGGCACTCTGATCTGATGTGAGGGCCGCCGCAGTGGCTGCACTTATTTATGGTTTCCTTGCAGAAACGCTTGCTATGACCATACGCTAGGCAACATGTGCATTGGACCAGTGGTGTGACTGGTCTTCGACTTTGATGCGCTGGATGTCAATGTGTATGGCTCCTTTGTGCAGAGTTCTATTCCAGAGTTGCGGCGACACTCTCAGAATGACGTGATTTGTGTGGGGGTTTCTCGTCTTCCTCCTGTAGGCTATTTCTACCCTATCTTCGTCGCTCTTCAGGTCTTTAAAGAGGTCTGTGTTTTGCTTTTTGAAAGCACTTAAGATGTCCTCGTCAGCGTTATAGCTAAAGACATTCCTCAGAGCTATCAGTGGATCTTTATTTTTCATATCCTCCACTAGGAGGTTCCATGCAAGAAGTTGGGATCCGTCGTTTAGATTGGCCAGCTCGAAGTCCTGACCTTAATCCAATTGAGCATGTCTGGGATGTTCTAAAGACACGGGTTAGATCAGTGCAACCTGCTCCACAAAACATCAGGGAGCTAAAAAGAGTCATTGCAGAAGAGTGGGAACGTATTTCTCAAAACGTTATTAAAAACATCGTGGAAAGCAGAAGGATTCAAGCTGTGTTTTTGGCAAGAGGAGGTCACACTCTTTATTAGGTTTTTACATTTTTAACTTTATTTAATTTAAAAAAGTAAAAAAATCTTCTTGTCTTTATTGCCGACCACTTCTTATTGTTTGGCCGTGTACATTGGTTTTAAAGAATTCATCGAAAATTAAAAATAAAATTGCCAGAATTCACTTCACGTGTATTAATTTACACGATTATTAGCACATGATTAGACAAACGGAACAGATACAAAGCTTTAAACAACCGCGCGAATCGGTTGCACTACTACAAGCACGCGGGGCATGTGTGCGTGACCACTGGCCGCTTGTCACGTACGCGGCGAGACTGGAAAAAACCGGTTTACGCTGGCACAGCTAGTTGACAATCTCAGGGTCAGTGCGACCCACGTTGTTTGTTTTGTTGGTTGCAAGTTTGAATATAAAGGGAATAGATCATCTTTATCAGAAGAGGCTATGTTGCGTGGGTTTGCGGGCGAGGAGTTGAAAGTATTATGAAAGTCTTTATGAACAATCACAGGATGTCTAATCCAATTATTTAATTAACGATAATGCATGAATGACATTCCACCAAGTACGTGGGGCGCGAGCGCAATCAATTTACACACAATTGGATATCATAGCACAATTCCTCCAATCAATATCGTCATTTACGATCAACCCATGTGAATGTTTCCCTCACTTTTCTCTTGTTCTTATAATGGCGGGCCGCCTCCCCAGTCCATGGTGTTACCTCAAATTGACAGTTGACATATCTTCTAAAAAAAACAATATTAACCAAAGAGGTTGGCATCACCGAACCAATTCTCTAGACGCGCCGACAAATATTTTAATGTAAAAACGTGGTATATTATTGTTAATACTCGTAATGCTGGTTTATTGTACTGTGTGTATGAATAATACTAGAAAAAATAAAGATATGTCATACTTCAACTATCCGAAGGAGTACAATAGGTAAGTATTTGATTACTTCTTTTTCAAGTAAGTACCTTTTTGATAAGAAGACGGTTGTACACGGTGTGTTTTTACCTTTTTATTATTATTACAAGTTTTTACTATACATTTGTAGGTACGTGGATGGATTGGTATGTAGTAGGTAGGTATGTCTGTTAAGTTTAAATATTGCAAGTAAGATTTGAACCATTTCCCGATGTCTGAATGAGCTGAAATTTATAATGCAATAATAAGATATAACCTGACGCTGCACCCAGGATTATCTCCTCACTAGGGAACTCTTCAACGCTTAGTAGCACCTCAGAATACAGAACAAACCAGAAACCGCGCTCAATGTTAGTTGCATATCCCGTATTGTGTCCAAAAACAATACGTCAGTCCCCCGCCAGCCCCACTTCCCGCCCGCGTAATGTTGCTAGCCCTGGAGCAATCCCCTTGTTAATGGGGTAATCTTATGACAGTAGAGAAAAGGTATTTGCTAAAAAATATATACGGGTATTTGGGAATAGGGTAGTACACTAGCGTTATACACAACTACGCAACTATTATTCACACATTTCATGCAGTTAGGTACTATAAAATCTGATGACTAGAGAGGTGTTCAATGTTAGTTACACCTACTATGCACTATAAATAAAGCGCAGGTTCAATAAGGTAAGTAAAGGTTTTATTACGTTCCCTTTTGCTGGTTTAGCTTTTTATAATACTGTCTTTTAGACTCGTGCTCTTTGTATGATTTTCATCCAGTCCGATTTTCTCTGTTCGTCAGCAGGGAAACTAAAATGACAAAGGTTCTATAATGGACAAAAATAGTACCCGCAATAAATAAAAAAGTGGGTAAAAATTTCGGCATAAATGGCAACACTCACAAAATGGACGCGTCATTTTCTAAGTCAATCAGATTATTAAAACAAATTCAATAATTAAATAAATATACTTGTACAGTCGCTACTTACAGGTGAAATGTGATCCCATCCTGTTTCTTCGTAATTCCAGCCGCATTTTTATACGTAGGAACAACAAAAGACGGCATTATAAAATTAAAATTGATACTCGTCAATACTTCACGACACGCCACGCGCAAATGAGTGACTAATCGCAGGAACGTCATACCACTCTAGTTAAGAGTGGTTTTAGTTGCTTCAGTCTGAAGCGCGTTGGCAGTTTCTGGTTTGTTCTGTATTCTGAGAGTAGCACGATCACGAAATTTTGTATGATAGATGAATTTTGATAATTCGACACGATATTTATCATGAACTGCTGCTGCAGCCAGCATTGTCTCCTTACGAGGGAACTCTTTAACGGTTACTAGCATGGACTTGAAAGTGAAACTTTTTATTTAAATTTAATTTTGCTTGCTAAACATGATCTTCACCATAGACTGCTGCTGCAGACAGGTCTTCTCACGAGGGAACTTCTCAACGGCCATAATAGCATGATCATGAAAGTTTGAATACGAGTTTAAAAAGCATTTTTAATCGAAACTTATTATTAATACCTACATCGTACTTATTTCTCGCTACTAGTAGGTCTTGAAATTGAATAAATATTTAAAAAATATAGGTCTACCTATGTCTTTTGTATAATAGCGTTCGGTTCGCATTTCCATTTTATTTTTGTTTCAGCTCAAAGCATTTACCACACCATTAAAACAAACAATAAATGATTAAAAAACAAAAATTATAAAAAGAAAATTATTAGAGTAAGTTATTTGTAAATCAACCGAATAATAAAACTATTTAACAAATGTTTTGTTTAATTTGTCTTAACCTATTGTGACAACCCTACCAAAATAGGTAACAATTTTGCACGTTCTTAAGAAGCTTTGCCTCTGTTCCGTTTGTCTACTCATGTGATTATTAGTATGCAGACTACGTCAAACAATTAAATTTCATTTAATTAACTCAAATCAACCTTAGAACGTAAATTTCCTTACGTGCCCGTTTCTTTTTTGCAAAAGAGTGTATTTAGAATACATAAAGCAAAGGAAATACTTTTGGCCGCCTAATTAGTAGAATTGCCCGTCCGTGCGACGGCGAACATTACAACAGCAACCTGATAGATCTAATACAAGAAACAAACTACGTCAAAACAACACAACATAACAAGCTTTTAGTTAACTAATACAACCCACGTGAAGAGCAAGACCAACCCACGAAACCCCAGTCTCAAACGAACAGCCCCCAATTAGCTAGCTCATTAACACAGTATGAACGACAAGCATTAATGTATACACAGTTATCAGACGTAGTCGCAGATGTTACTGGGTTCACAATACTTAGAAATCAGCCGTCTACCGCAATAAAATATACTTGCCCAGACTTGCGTATTGCAACTGGGAACGTCCGTGGGGCCTCAAAACCGGCCAAAAAAGATAAAATAGACGCTGAACTTTCAATTAGGGGCATTCATGTAGCCTGCATACAAGAATCAGGTATGAACTCTGGAGCATACAGCTCTACACACTACGCATGGCACCTCTATGGAACCGCAGGTAAAGCACACCGGGGACTTGCGATTCTATAATTAATTACTTCAATTCAATTTGGGTATCTTTTCTAATGAAAAGATACCCAAATTGAATTAGTTAACAGAAAAAGGGATACAGACGCGATGTCAGCTACTCTTAAGGTTGACAGGGGAAATGACAGGCCTGCTCATCTGTATATAATCAATTCTCACATCAACAGTTGTACATCTATAGCAAACAGATCCTTCACAGGCTTATTCAACTTGATCAGACAAAAACCAAGGAAATGTACTTTAACCTTTTGACCGCCACGTCAAAAAAAACACGACGTGCCAGCGCCAAGCTAAAAATTCAGCCTTAGATACCTACAAAACAGTATTGAGTTCCGAATGATATCGATAAAAACTGCCTGTTCATGTTTTAACGATTTTTTTTTTTTATAAACTTTAAAATACCTCAAATATAAAATACAGGAGTTTTATTTTGTCCCGCTGTGTCCTTCTATAATGATATGTGTCAAAATTTCGGCACCCTTTATCATTTAAATCCACAATTAAAAACACCAATCGATAAAATCAAGCCAATACCATTACAGCACCATGTTCAATCATGAAGTACTTTTCTGTCGTCCTATGATGACTGTGGCGTGGCCGGCACGGATTTCTTAAATTTTCTCGCCTCTGCACTAGAGGTGTGCAAGCGTTATTTATTAATAATATCGAAATAATAATAGAGCTTTTATATTTATGGTTTCGTATACCCACGACGCAACGGAGTAGTACCTAGTTTAAGTTTGAGGTGAGAGGTTGTTTGTTTTTAGTTTGTGTGGGCCTTTATCTTCACAACGGTTTGTCCAATTAAAATTTAAAATGCGGTTTTCTGTAAATTATTTGGATTTTGCAACTGGTTTTGGATACATAATAATATGGTGATTACTCAATTAATTTAAACAGTGTAAAATTAAAAAGCTGTATTATTTTTTGAGAAAAATCTCACGATGGATAAAATTCCGTCTGGGTTGCCATTGCTATTCGTATTTTTATTCCGAATATAAATCACATTTTAACAGTATAAAAAGGAGGAAACGAAAGGGATAGTGATAATTATAAAACATTTACGAAAAATCTGTCTTTTAATTAAGTTTGTAGATAGATAATTCTAAGCTATAATTTACATGTTGATGTTTAATTTGAACGTATGGCCAATATCAAATACTTTATAAGTTAAAGAATATAAAGGATTTGAAGCACTTTTATGAAAAATATTTATTTAGCAATCATTGAAAACCTAATATAAAATCACAGACAATAGGAATAAAAGCGTATTGCGGACGCGATATAAGTAGCCTAGTGCAGACATCAGCACAAAAAGCTACCGCAAGCTGTCTTTGTTAAAAAGATTTCATCTTTGCTGTAAAATGATAAGATTGTAAATCTTTTAAATAAATTTGATAGATTGGGGTAGCCTAGTGTGCTGGCATCGGCACTAAAAATCAAATTCTATCTTAAGTAATAACCTATTTGAGTGAAACTTTTGGAAACATGGTGCCGCACATAAATACAGGGTGTTACGGAAAGGGTATATCAATACAAACGGGTTGAAGAGTGTATCTGGTCTAGAATCTCTGTACAAAATTTCAGCTCAAAAACAGTACCTTTGAAAATGCTTAATATTTTTTTATTTCGATAGTTTATTAAATTGAATTCATAACAAACGTGTCACCGCACTACGAGGGTCATTATCCATTATCTGTAGTGTGTCTGTGCGCCTAGTACACACATAAAAAAATATTAAGCATTTTCAAAGTTAATGCTTTTGAGCTGAAATTTTGTACAGAGATTCTAGACCAGATACACTCTTCAACCCGTTTGTATTGATATACCCTTTCTGTAGCACCCTGTATACTTTGCATATAGTGCACAAATAACGTGTGGTTTTTCTTTTTTTTTTCAATAGCACACTGCCTACAGCGTTGGTACTTTTGCTGTACTGTAGGTTAATGTGCGACTGTATTTGTAGACAGTACGCGAAGTGGATTGCGGACATGATATAGATTTGGAGTCCGCAATATTCTGTCGACATTGTTTAATTCGATCATTTGTCTGATGACCTTTAATTGAAAATCAGCAAAATGCACTTTTGGCGAATTATTTATCAGTCGCCAAAAAAAAAACTATTTAATAGGCACATGTCAATAGTATGGAAAAACAGTTTTTTATACCATTTTATAGTTTTTTTGATGCACTGTATCGAGCTGATCATCATATCAGAAGTGTCTACACTCCCCATATTTTTAGAATATTCATCGATACACAATGGTTTCATTTTTGGTAAGCCAGTGCCCCTATCTAGTTTCAATGTTGGCACTAATGTTGATCTATGTATTGTGGTCAACATGTGCACATCTTTTTTTTCCCTCCACTTTAGTGCTTTTAATGGAGGAGAAGCCTGGGAAACCATTTCTCCTTCTTTTATTTTGCCAAAAACAGGCATACCTTTTCGGTGTGGTTTGACTGTACCGCAAGCATAAAGGCTGTTGTCGGCCAGATACTTTAATAACCGCGGACTAGTGTACCAATTATCAATGTATAGTTGCCTATTTGAATTAAAATAGTCTTTGATGAGGCTGACAACTACTGCTCCACCAACTCCTAAATTTTGTGGGTCGCTTATTTCAGTAGTTGCACCACAATATACAATAAAATCAATTATTAAGCCACTAGTTACATCACATAACATAAAAAGTTTAATTCCAAAACGGTGCCTTTTGTTCGGTAAATATTATTTAAAAACTAATCTTCCTTTAAAGGGTACAATGCTTTCGTCAATACAAAGGGTTTTGAACGGCGTTATAATAGTTTTAAACTTATTCCTGACGTATTTCGTAACCATTTCAATTTTGTTGAGTCTAGAGTCTGAAGATTGAAATGGGTCTGAAAAGTGTAGTAATGCTAGAATTGAACAATATCGGTTTCTAGTCATTAATTGGCTAAACACAGGGGAGACCAGTAAAGACTCAGTTGACCAGTGCTCGTCAATGGAAAGATGGCGATTACGTATCATAAACATACGTATAGACAAAAATATATAAAACTCAGGAACCGTAACATCATACCACTTTTGCAATCTTGAATGAACCCGGAACGCACGGACAAACTTATTTACCTACGGGTGCCTAGCACACTCCCTCAAATTAATATTTACTGATATGAATGCTTTGCCAACTTTAACCCTTTACGGCGCAATAACGTGGTTTTAATTTTTTTATTGAAAATAGATTTAGACTACCTATATAATAATGGAAAAAAAATGAAAAAAAAAAAATATGTACGAAATGGTATTTATTTTTGAAAAAAAAAAAACATTGATGCAGATATGCATCATGGTGTTAAAACATAAAAATGTTACGAAACGTGAAAGGATCGAAAACAGTTGTTATTTTTGTTGAAACACAAGGCTATGCCGCACTTTTCACATTCTGTTTGGGCTGTTCCAGTACAACCTGGATATTTGCACCGAAGCCTTTTGACAGTCCAAACAGGCCAGTGCCCTATCTGATCCAATCTGACGTCTTTAGGCGGGATACACTGACAAGGCCCTTTCTTCCTTTTGTCTTGGATGAGTGCTTCTACGTCACTAGTGCGCTTCAGCCGGTTTACCCTTTTGTATTTGACTAAAGTCTCAGCAATTTCTAGTCGAAAATCAGCAGAATTGAGCACCCTGTCAGTGTTTGCCGTGTCAGCATGAATTCTTCTATATAGCAGCCAAGAATTACACAAGGTCATGTCAAGAAAGTGGTAAAAGAGTCGCATAAACCAACGTTTGCTTCGTAGCCTAATTTTGTAATGACCCATTACGCTATCCATTAGGTCTACACCTCCCATATGTCGATTGTATTCTGCGACAATAAAGGGCCGTTCCACATCGATGTATATCTTTTGAGACTTCTCAAATCTACGAACGACAGATGTTGGATTTTTGCCAGCAAAGTTGGATACTAAGTGCACAATTTTATTATCTCTCCAGGCCACTAGGGATATGTCAATACCGTTATAGCTGGCGACCTGTTCAACTGAGGTGCCTCTAGGTTGTCTTTTGAGCTGCTTTTCTTCTGGGAGTTTACAGTTAGGGATACGGTTTCTCCTAACGGTGCCTAAAGCTAAAATACCACGTCGTGATAAAAACTCAATCAAGGGTAAGGATGTATAGTAGTTGTCAAAAAACAGTCTATAGTTTTGGTTGGTAGGAATCTCTCTGGCAAGTCGGACTACTACATTAGATGAGGCACCTAATTCAGGCTCGCCATCTGCGCATATATTCTCCTGGCCACTGTAAACCTCAAACTTGTAACCATATCCACTCACACCACAAATCACGAAAAGTTTGAAACCCCACTTGTGGGGTTTGTCTGGCAAATATTGCTTTAGACCACATCGCGCTTTGGTTGAACACATTTGTTCGTCAACGGACAAATATTGTTCAAAGGGCACTTTTGCAAAGTTACGGTTCAGTTTTTCAATTACCGGTCTGATTTTATATAGTCGATTGAAATGAAGCGTTTCTCTCAGCAACTCAAACCGTTTTAGAGTCATTGTCTCGCGAATGTGGGTATAGCCAAACTTCTCTGACCAGTACATTCGCACATTGGGCAGATGAATTATGGACATGAAGTAAATAATTCCAATGAACTGTCTTATTTCCTGGCTTGTAACATTGATAGGTCTACTGGCATCTTTTTGCACACTGTACAAGTTTGTTTCGTCTCTTATGAGATCCACAATATCGTCAGTGAATAAATAAGAAAATACCTGATAAGGTGTCTGCAATTCTAATGTTTCATTTGGTAACTTGGAAGATCCCCGGAACCTCACCTGGTCTTCGTTCAGCTCTAAGTTTTTAGTTTTCCATATGACATTTGTCTTAGGAACACGTGTGCTTCGTGAAATAGATACGGAACTGGTACTGGGTTCTGGAACAGTAGGCGGAGTTTCATACGGATGAATTGTAGTGCTAGTATTGGTCTCAGAGATTCATTGACCTGATTTTCTGTTTGTTACTTCGGGTTCTTCATCCGAGTCTTGTCGCAAATACGGATCATTCTGTTCCAAAATAAACGAAGGATCAGCTACATCGTCGTCGTCTGAGTAATCCAGGCCATCCTCACTATCTTCAAATTGGACTAAACTATTTTCTAGTTCCTCATTCGACAAATGTGGAAGCCTAGAAGCTGAACGTTTAGGCCTCGAACTCATATTGAGCCTGGAATAAAAAAGATACCCATTTAGATAAAAGTAATAAAATATAATAGTTTAGCGCAGTGATGCATTACTGCATCAAAACAAAACTTGAACCGATCTCTGTAAATACATTATAAAACATTTGGATTACATCTAATCAGTGAAAATCAATATCTTACCGTTACTCCACAGCAATTTCACGTCGATATCTTCAGTAATTCTAAGAAAAATTTGCAATTGAAATCGCGTGCGAACTACACAAACCGGTTCTGACAGGTTCATCACTTCGAGTGGTCATAAAATACAAATAACGCCATCTAGCGATAAATGTGGTTACTAATTCGATAGAACGGTTTGATGTAGATGTGCATCGCTGCGTTAAAAGGTATTTTATTCGTTTCTTTGAACGAATTGGTTAGTTCAACTGGTATGATGCAGAACTGCAATTCAGCGCCGTAAAGGGTAGACCCTCATAGCCGATGCAACAGCTTGTATCAAGGCTATAAAGAACTCTCACAAGCTTAACACAGCTTTCATAGAAAAGCAGTTGACCACCAAATTAAGTCTTAAGCTTCCAGTTAAAACGCGCTGGGGATCTCTAGTCTCCTGCTTAGAGAGTTTAAAAGAAAACAAACAAACTATTAAAACCATGGCGATTGATGAGAGTCTTTCAGATGTTATAAATAAAGTGGAAACATTAAAAGTAAATATGTCGAGCGATGACTTTTGAGATAATATTACTGGATTCTACAATTTATTGCAACCAATATTAGACACTATTACAATTGTAGAAAGTGACACTCCACAGATGTTTCATGTTTTAAGTTTATATAAAAAAAATTGAAGTCAATTTGGAAGACATGTTGGACAAGAGTCCCCTGTTATAATCCGAGGAAAAAAAAGCCAGAGCAATACTCAAAAATAGAAAGGCATTCGCTATATACAACGTGTAACGTTAAATGCGCAAAACCTGAGACACCCCAACTGATTTTTAATTCAATTGACCTATTTCAGAGAGAAAAAAATCATTAAACATTTTTTAAAGGTTTTATGTGCGGTTTAAGTTTTACTGGCAATTCTAATAATTTCTTGCGTCTGCGACGACGCTCTATCGAGGGAGGAGTCGTCACCGGGCCGCTGCGCCGCCGCGCCGCGCTTACATTATTATTTACTATCTACGCTCCTAAAAAACTTAGGTTATCTTTGAACAGTGATTTAAATGTTTCCATCACACTTTTCCAGGCTTGGACTGACAACATTAGGCAACCCACATTTTTAGACTAAATAGCTTTTTTCCTACAGTAATTAACTTTGTCATGACAACGCGCCAACATTCTCACCATTTCACATTATTGAATGTTTGTGTACAAAAACTCCATAGTCGCGAAATTCGCGCGCACGCGCCGCCTCGCCGGGGTAACGGGATAGAACAAATTACACCTGTGACGCATGTGCCGGCGCCGCTCAGACACGTATTTCGCACGCCCCGCCCCCGTGCAGATCGTCATTTCTCTTTCTAACCCTTAGGTTAAGTTTAAGTTAAAAAAAGATAGCATTATTGTTTACTTCAAATGGAATGGAATGGAATGGTAGGGAGAGGGGGGCAGTTTAGAACAGGGGCAGTTTTGAATTGTTTGTTTTATGAACGCGTTCTTTATCTTTCCTAACATCAAAACCTTTTTAATACTGGTAACACCGAACTAAACATCTGTCAGTTCCCAACTAAGGTCAATGTCAGTGTCATTTTGAAAATCATTGGACGGTTGGTTTACAAAGCCGGGAGTAAAAAATTACTGTTTTATTTGTAAGCAAATTACTGACAACGTAAGTATTATTTTCAAGTTGTTATTATTTAATAGTGTTGTATATATTATTGCCCGAGTATTACAGATGGAAATTAATTTGATCTCAAGTAAGTTTTTCTTCTAGAGTTGTTAATTTTTGCAAGATAGTGTCGGGACAGATTTGAACAAAATTACTGGGGCACTTTTGAATAAAATGTTCAAAAGTGCCCCTACGGGTACGGAGTCAAGTAAATACGCATCCATCATGAGTTTTAATTTTTTTTTTTGTTACAGTCATTATGGTAAGAAATTACAAAAAGAAAAAAGAGAACTCTGTGAGTGAAGACGATGCCGAAAAAGCTGTATTGTGTGTTGTGAATGATGGCATGAAGCTGAGAACTGCTGCTGCTATATATGACATAAAACCAACTACTTTATACTATAGAGTAAAAAATTATAAAGAGAATATTACTCCAAAAAGTAAAGACTTTAGTAGCAAACATACAGTGTCTCAAATATTTAGCAATGATGAAGAATATATGCTGGAAAAGTACTTTTTAAGAATGTCGAAAATGAACTACGGTCTTACTTACTTACAAGGTCGAGAACTGGCATATCAATATGCTCTAGCTTTAGACAAGTGTCCTGAAAAGTGGATAAACAATAAAATGGCGGGTATTGAATGGCTAAAAGGATTTATAAAGAGGCATCCGATTTTATCTCTAAGAAAGCCTGAAAATACCAGTCTTTCGCGTTCAACTAGCTTTAACAAACATAATGTTATGATGTTTTATGATAACTATGAAAAAGTATTACAACGAGAAAATTTTAATGCAGCTCGCATTTATAATTTAGATGAAACTAACATCATGACGGTAGTGCAAGCGCCTAATGTAATAGCTAAAACTGGACAAAAACAAGTGGGACAAAGCGTTTCTGCCGAAAGAGGCCAACTAATCACTATGTGCGCTATTGTTAATGCAGTGGGGAATACCATTCCCCTGTATTTATATTTCCAAGAGCCCGATTCCATGACTCGATGCTTAATGGAGCTCCTGTAGGAAGCATCGGTTTTGCTAACAGTCAGTCTAGTGGTTGGATGACTGGGCCTTTATTTCTCAAAGTTCTTCAACATATCCAAAAAACCATCAGATGCACAAAAAATGTCAAAATTCTAATATTACTTGACAATCACGAGAGCCACTGCACAATAGATGCTATAAATTTTGCGAGAGAAAACGGCATTGTATTATTAACATTCCCCCCTCACTGCACTCATAAACTGCAGCCACTCGACGTTGCAGTAAACAGTCCTTTTAAAGCAAAACTTGCAGTCGCTCAAAATGATTGGTTGCTTAATCATCCGGGTAAAACCATTACTATTCACGATTTGGCAAGCATTGTTACTCCTGCATATAACGCTTCACATACCATCAACATCACATCGGGATTTTCTGCGGCAGGGATATATCCGTTTTCGAGAAACAAATTCACAGAAGACGACTTTGAATGTTCAGAAGTGACTAATCGGCCTATTCCTTCGCAAGAAGGGCCCTTGATTGTTGCATCTGAAAATGCAGTTTCTAATGAAGTCATAGCTGAAAATGTGGAGATTGACCAAGCTGATGAGATGTTATTTCAGGTCAGTGCTTCTGTGCCACCCAATGACAACAATGATTTTCCTGATGCTGAATATCTTGATGTGGATCAATCTGTAATAGCTGTCGCTCCTGCAATCGACAGTGATGCCACTGATGCTGAAGATATTATAGAGTTTGATCCTGTAATTACACCCACTAAGGCTATTGATACAAGTCCGATTGTTGCTAATTTTGAGAATATGAGTCATTTTACAACCACAAACCCTCCATCTCCACTTCCCCATGATCCTGACCAAGATATCGATCAACTTTCTTCAACATCCACTAAGGCAACTGATAAAGCTCCAATAAGAAAAGTTATGCTTACTTCTGAAGCGATAAGACCTTTCCCAAAAGCGGCTCCTCGTACTGGAAGAAAAGGAAGAAAGAAAGGCTCATCGCGTATTTTAACTGACACTCCAGAAAAATGCGCAATAGAGGCAGCTTATCTAGACCGTATGAAACGCAAACCCTCAATTGTACCTTTATCAAAACGAGGTAAATCTAAGGCTAAAAACACTTCTACAAAAACCAAGAAGAAGAAAACTTTGCGGAGTGATCAATCAAACTCAGAATCAGATAGAAGTATATCCTTGCATGATGATTCGGATATGGATGCAAGTGATAATCTAAGCAGTTCTGAGTTTGATGCTCCAATTGACGAATCAATTGAATACTTGAGACATGAAGACTTAAATGAAAACGATTATGTGTTGGTTAAATGTCACTCTACCAAAAATAATGCACAAGTGTATTTCGTGGCTATTATCAAAAGAAAAGACGAAAGTATGTTTTTAGTTTCTTTTATGAAAAAGAAGTTCGGTTTTAAATTTTTATTCCCTGATAAAGAAGATGAATCTTTTATCCCTATTACGGATGTTGTGAAGAAACTTCCTAAGCCATGTCCTACTGCAGGAACTTCACGTACAGCTGCTCTTATGACTTTCAAATTTGATTTTAGTAAATTTAAGCTAGGCTAAGTTCTAACTACCAGTTTTTGAAATTGTTTCTTTTTATTATTATTTTTCTAATAACCCTTTTTATTTTACAAGTTAAAGCTTTAAAAGTACGTTCCTAAGACTGTTATGTTATGTTTTTTTATGATAGGTATCATAAAGATTATTTTATATGATTGTTTTGCAATGTTCATTTTGATCTCTATTATAACTTCTAAGTTAGTTTAATATTGTTCAAGACTGCCCCAGACTGTAGACTGTTTTATTCAATTTATTTAAGTAATAGTTAGTGTAGGAATAAATGGCAATGCTCAATGATAACTTATCATACAACTAATTTAAATACAGCGTTAATGATATTCTAAGTTACTTGGTTTTTGTTTTATTCTTGTTTTTCAATACTGCCCCTAGAGGTTTCGAATGTGCCCCGCGAAGGGGGCACAATTGAACAAAAAAGGGTTTTAAAAAAATGGAAATTGTTTGAATTTTATGGGTCAAAATAAGTAAATATCATTTTTATTATTAAGTAAAAACCCCATACCTATCTATAAAATACAATACATCTTGATTTATAATACCACATGACAAATATAATTTAAAACCTAAAAAGTGTTCAAAGGTGTCCCCCTCTCCCCTACTTACTGTATGGAAGATTCGTATTTGCATTGAAATAAGAGCTATTATTACCCCGCGTATGAGAAAATTTAAATTGGTCGACAACAATTTGTGTTTGTTTACCTATTTTGGCGGGTTTGCGCATGTGATGGCTTGACCTATTAATAAATAGACACGGCAACGTTTTTAATGAAGATTTTTTGAAAAATGTGACCTAAATTAAAAAGTGGTTCAATTGATTCTGCTCGTTATTCTGATCAAACTATTTTCAGGTTTTGCGCATTTAACGTTACACGTTGTATGATGTTCATAAAATCGCGAACCTATTGGATCCTCATTTTAAAGGACTGACACCAGAAGAAACGGCTGCTTTAGAACAATTTATAATGCTGCTATAAAGAGCTTGCAAATTACATAGCAAAACAAGAGTTTTTTTCTAAGACTTTTTTGTGGTCATCGGTGAACAAATTGAATCCCATTGCTTGGTGGGCAGGACTTTGCAAATCAACTGCTTTGTCTAAAGTAGCCGTCAAGTTTCTCTCTCTTCCTACTACATCGGCAGCGTGCGAAAGAACATTTAGTACGTACAGCGACATTCATACCAAGAAACGTAATAGACTGACAAATGACAGGGCTAGGAAAATAGTGTACATTGCGCACAATTTAAGATTGCAATCAGTACAATCATCAACAATATTAACACAAGCAGAAGGTAATACAGTCCCTGATAGTATAGTCGTTGATTCAGAATTAAATGAAACAAATATAAACATAGAACATTATTCCGATGCTGATAAAACAAGCGTAGCTACTGATACTGATACAGATGATTGTAACACATTAAGTATTTTTTAAGTTCATAATAATAGTTACCCATTGATTTAAACATAATTTGGCTTCAATAAAAACAAAACAATCAAAGGAGAAAACTGAAATACTATGGAGCCTGGTACTTTATTCAAATTGAACGCAACCACAGATTATACTGTATAAATCGGAAGAGGATAAAATATAGTTTAACTTAATTATATCGTAGTCACGTAAATATCCTGCAAAATAAAGATTTTCATTTTTAAAGTTAAGTTCACATTGCAACACAGGTAGATTTTGGCAACACCATGTTTTACGTTCCTATGCTTACCGAAGCGCTAATTATTAATTATGAGGATGGTCATACTAAAACGCATTTTGTAGTGATCAAAGTCATAAGAATGGTTACCCTCACGCTTTGGTTCCGCAAAGAAAATTAATGAGGAGAAGTAAATAAAAATTAAAAACAAGATGCGCCTACCGACATGTTTGAGCAGATATACTTGAGAATTCATTCAGCGTACCTAATTCGGAACGCACTGCGCTGAAAGACATTTGAAAAAAGCTAGATGTCATTGTCACGATAGATAAGTCCGTCAGACAGTCCTGTGACTGCTTGCGTTCTGTTCGGTGTGTTGTTTGGTGTATTTGATCTCATTTTAATTTCTCACGACTCTGGCTTGCTTCTTTGTATTCGATTGATTCTGTGAACGATAATTACCGGCTCGCTACACTGGACTACGATTAACCTCTTGACTTGGCTTTCGACAACTGGGAAAATCGTGTTTTTGTTTTCTGGACGTAAGTACCTAACCAACATGTTTCATTTTCTTAAATGGTGTAAGGGAGAAGTTAGACAAAGCGGACAGGGCGCGCGACCGCCTCCCGTTACTATAATCTATGGCCTCTCGGCCGCGCGCCCGCGCCGCTTTGTATACACGCTTTGTACATACGCTTTGTCACAAAATAAATAAATGAAATGAAATATATTTTATTCCAGAGAGCCATACATTTTATCTATCAGCGACCCGGGCGCGCGCCCTGTCCGCTTTGTATAACTACTCCCTAATGGTGGCTGTATATTATATTTATATATTCCCGTCAAGACACTCCGAGTCAGGCCGACCGCGAGAGTATAGATTCGCCTTTTACAGCGTAGTTAATTAGTTATAGGTGCAGTGGACGTATTTCGCCTGAAATGATGATGATGATGATAAGTGCGCACATACGGTACAACCCAAATAGGACTTTCTGTTAAAATGGCACTTGCATTTTACATTTCAGATTTTTCACTATGGATTGCTGCAATTGCAATGAACCTCCAGCAGATAATCAGGTACTTTATCATGTCCTAGACATGGGTCCTGATATTATTCGTGTCGTTGAAGAATGGAGAAATGCAGAGGTAAGTTTTGAATAAAAATACCATATTTTGAATTGCCAAGAAAACCTAACCAGTCTTAGTCTAGTCTTTCTTTAGTTTTATTTCCTATAACTGGGTTTCAAGGTGAAGTCTGATTGTATTTGTTGTTTTAATATATCTAAACTAGCTCAAAAGAGAAAAATTAAATTCATTTTTTTTTATTTGATCGCATGTGTAGTCCCAATTTCACCACTGAGAAATAATAATGGAGAATCAAAAAGGGACAAATACACGGCTTCTGCACATAGCGTGGGATAATCCTAGATTATATCATTGCAACCACTGCAAATACGTGTTACTCACACAATTTGTAAAGCAAAATCCAAAGGGGAGTATGTGGTCTGAGTCAACTCTGTTCATACAATGTCATCATGATCTTATTGCATGTCTTTTTATTATTGATTAGAAAGTGTGATTATTGGTATGTTTCTTATTTAATTATTTTTTGTACTCTATCACGATGCTGTCCTATTTGACCCAAAGGTTGACTGGTAGAGAATGCCTTGTGGCATTAAGTCCGCCTATGTACAAACAAGAAGAAGAATAAATGAAGAAAAAAAAAAAAAAGAAAAAAAAGAAAGAAGAATGAAGAAAATGATGACGGCCCCACACCACGGGCGGGACGGGACCCATACCATTTTTATATTTTCAAACTTAAATGGGTCCCGCCTGCTTCCAACTTTTATTTAATTTAAAATGGGCTAGTTATTAGCTTTACAGTTTTTTTTAACTTATGTTTTTTACCGCAGTCGGGTTTTTTTAGATGGAATATTAGTAAGAGAGGATTTTTTTGATTAATAAATTCACATAAAAAAATACTTGAGTATTGTTTTTTAATTTTATTTCCTCATCTCCTACCTATTAGCAGTCCCAATTATAAAACGGTCGTCTACGGCACTGTTTGCACGATTTCTGCCTTGCCCTCGCCTGCGCACGTAAGATCCTGCCTGTCTGTACCGTTGCACATTACGGTGGATCACGGATACTGATACACCTAACGTTCTACTGACTGAACGGTAGGTGAGACCTTCCTCAATCATTGTTACAGCCCTGGCGACTTTAATTGCAGGCAAATCACTCATTCTGTATGCAATACAATGTTCACTCTCCAAACAAAACAAACATAATGAGCTAGGGCCACCATTGACTGCATAAACCAACTTTCTTATCAAAAACACTCAGAAGCTTAAAGTGTAAATAAACACTTATGAGGGTACAATATCTGTTAGAAGGTTGAAAAATGTCAAAAAAACCCATAATGTTATATGAAAAAAGGGTAATAATTCAAAAAACGGAACCACTTGTCGAAATACCCATGAGTTTTTAAAAAAAGGCACCTTTTTTTTGTGTTCCTCTAATTTTGCCGGTGTGTGTATATTCGCCGACTCCATCACCAGCTTCTCAACATTCTCATGCTTCCTTAACGAATCAATATGGGTCATCATTATCATCAAGAAGTCGTGGATCCAGAGGACGCAAGGAGAATAATAAAGATTCTGTTAGAACAGCTTCATCAGAAGTTATGGGTTATTTAATTCGCCAAAATGAGCATCCGGTTGACATATTTTTGGCATCTCTTGCTCCGACATTAAAAGAGTTGCACCCTTGTGATTTATTTGATGCTAAATCAGAAATGTTTGCGATAGTTCAAAAGTACGAATCAAAACTATTGAAAAACAAATTTCCAAGGCGTGCGTTTGAATCAAGCACAATTACAAGCCAAAATAGGTCTAATGTAACTAACTTGGAAACTGTTGTGGTGGAAGATCATGGAAGTGCCATTACGAGCCAAGACAGGTCTAATGCGATGAATTATGAAACTGTTGTGGTGGAAGATCGTGGAAGAGCCATTACGCGCCAAGACAGGTCTAATGCGATTAATTATGAAACTGTTGTGGTGGAAGATCGTGGAAGAGACATTACGAGCTAAGACAGGTGTAATGCGATTAATTATGAAACTGTTGTGGTGGAAGATCGTGGAAGAGCCATTACGAGCCAAGACATGGCTAATGCGATTAACTATGAAACTGTTGTTATGGACAATCATTTAAATGACCGTATTGTACTCGTCAAAGATTCCAATAACAAATACACAATTAAAGGGTTCTACAATTCTTTCAAGCAAACATAAACCTCATCATCATCAGCCTATAATGTTCCCACTGCTGGGACACAGGCCTCCTCTCTGTGAGAGGGAGTGGGCCGTAATCTACCACGCGGGCCCAGTGCGGGTTGGTAGATGTCACATGTCTTTGAATTTTTGGTTCTAGGACATGCCGGTTTCCTCACGATGTTTTCCTTCACCGTTTTGAGAGCAGTGGTGATGAAATAATTTACGCAAAGTAAAGCGCCTGTCTGGGTTCGAACCTACGACCTACAACTCGTAAGTCGCAGCCGATACCACTGGGCCACCACTGCTCTAACATAAACCTAAGGTAGTATAAAATAATTTGATTATTATTTGTTGTTTTATTAACACATACCTCAAACAGACTGCTAGACGTTCCCTTGGTGGTATAGCTTTTCTCCAATGAGTATCTTGTTTTCTTAACTTTTCAGTAACTTTAGATAAAAGTATGTCGAAACAATGTTTTGACATCCTGAAATACTCAAAAAACTTTGATTCATCATCTATCAGGTGTTTATATAGGGCAGCGAACTCTCCTTCTTCTTCTCTTTTCCTCCACGCGTTATGAACCCATTTCCTACTTCTCACATGAATTTCTTCGTCTTCATCTAATATTAAAGCAATTGCTGCTAACTGTGATCTTGAATATCGAGGCATTTTACAAGCACTTCAAACTGCTGCAAGGTACTAAAAATCACTGCACGCGTCGCGTCGGTACTGACATGTATGAATAGCACGTCACGGAACGGTACGGTACGGAACTGTCTCTCACGTGTCGGCACTGTTGTGTGCGGATAGGCCTTTAAGTAGACAGTTCCGCTATAAATTATTTGTTGGATGATTCAAGTCGATCTAACGCCGGTTCTTTAAATTTCAACACTGACGAAGTCTTGTCTCCCATAAATGAGACTAAACCGACTAAACATCAGTATCTTATGGTGAAAGACTTCATTAATGCAAAATCACCGAATGCATTACCATCTTATACAAAAGTGTTGGAAGCTAAGAAGTGGTGTTATCCATCGCACGAGTTTATCACGGAATCATCTACTGAAGTAGAATTACAATCATTGTTAGATCATACTGCCGGATACTAGAATCCCAAAAAAACGTTTTGAATAACATTGACCATTAACAAAGAATTTGTTTTGATTGGAAAATGGGGTTTCGATGGGAGTACGGGGCACAGCGAATATAAACAGTGTTCGTCGTCCCTCGTCTGTAAATAAGGTCCTCATTCATGGTTCGGAAGTAATCGACCACGCATTATTGTCAATAAGTGAGTTTTTGAAAGAGGCCGCAGAATCTTGCAATAAATTAGTTAAACAGTTTAGGCGTGAGACAACACGAGGAAAATGTCCCGGGTTGTCACAAACACCGACTTGATACATACGCTTCTTCATGTACGTTTGCCCAGCTAGGCCCCCCAGAATTTGCGATTTAGGTATACACCAATGCAATGTACTCGCCTCTAGGAGTATATGTACCGCTTTCTTTTTCAATGTACCTCTGTACTTTTGAAGAAATATGCAAAAAAAGGGGGCCGTGCCAGCCAAACGTTTTCAGCACGGCCCTCGTGTAACTTGAAAAATATATAGCGTATTAAAAAGTTTCATAAACTCAAGGAATGTACTTTATTAACACGTTCTATGTACCGTAACAGATATTGTGAATTCGTAATAACAAATAATATATAGACGTGGATAGGGGGCCGTGCTGAAAAAAAAAGAAATGAGAAAATATCTAAAAAAGACAAAACAACCTTAGCCAAAAACTATATAAAAGTAATTCATGTTTGGCAAGTAACATATGTACCGCATTGGTTTCTCATACAACTTGCTAAATTAAAAAAATAAGCCAATTTTAGTTTATTCAGCACGGCCCTCTATAGTTGCCTATATCTTTCTAAATATGACATGTTTGTTTACAAAATTCGACTTCCTGATTTATGTATAGGAGTACATTCGTTCCAAATAAATTGCGATTATGGTGTATTAGTATTTTAAAAGATAAATTGGATCAAAAATATCCTAACATACAACTGATGGGGTGACCATGATTCCACGTGAGAATGGATAAAAAAACTTCTGCATAAATTGAGTAAATCTTTAATAAAATAAAAAAATCAAAAATATCGTAATCTTTAACTATTAACGATAACTATAATAGTAGTAAGTAGTAGGTCGCAAATCGAACAAAACAACAAGTGTCGTTAAGACTAAATAGCTCAAAAGGCTTAAAAAAATCACATATATATTTCCAATAAATCACACGGATTGATGTACGGTACATTACAATAAAATTACAGTTTCGGTACATTTCACAGATTAGTTACGTTTACCTATGGAATAATCGCAGAAAAACAATGTGTCACAAACACTACAATTCTTTTACCTATTGTAGTATAGTAATTTTATTTTAGGTGCATCGTCCTCACATATTATTATATAACTAGCTGCGCCCCGCGGTTTCACCCGCGTAAATGTCGATCCCGTGGGAATATCGGGATAAAAACTATCCTATGTCCTTTCCCGGGACTCAAACTATCTCTATACCAAATTTCATCGAAATCGGTCCAGCCGTTTTCATGTTATGTCGTGACAACGGAAAACGGGTTTCATTTTTATATATATAGATTAATGTACCCATGCAAAATATTGTACCTAAAACATTTTAAAAGAGTAACGGTGGAGTTTCTTGCCCAGTCTTCTCCACACGAAAACTACCTTTTGGAAGGGGCGACTAGAATCAATTCTATTTTAAGGTAATTTTTGACGTTCAAAAGTGCCTTTTATGTGCCTATTTGAAATAAATGCTTTCACTTTGACTACAGAGCTTAAAAGGCTTAAAAAATTACAGATACGTTTCCAACAAATCACATTGATTGAACCTTACCTAGTGAACTAACAGCGACCGCACACAACAAGTTTTAACTGATTTAATTCCCTTAAAAGATGTCATCGCTAATATTAATTTTGAAGAAATTAAAAACAAATTGTAAAAAAAGAATGTTTATTTCAATGTAGTCACATAATTTCATTAATATAGGTATAGAATATATGTACCTAATTTATGGAACCATGGTCACCCCATCAGTTGCATGTTAGGATATTTTTGATCCAATTTATCTTTTAAAATACTAATGCACCATAATCGCAATTTATTTGGAACGAATGTACTCCTATACATAATTCAGGAAGTCGAATTTTGTAAACAAACATGTCATATTTAAAAAGATATAGGCAACTGTAGAGGGCCGTGCTGAATAAACTAAAATTGGCTTATTTTTTTAATTTAGCAAGTTGTATGAGAAACCAATGCGGTACATATGTTACTTGCCAAACATGAATTACTTTTATATAGTTTTTGGCTAAGGTTGTTTTGTCTTTTTTAGATATTTTCTCATTTCTTTTTTTTTCAGCACGGCCCCCTATCCACGTCTATATATTATTTGTTATTACGAATTCACAATATCTGTTACGGTACATAGAACGTATTAATAAAGTACATTCCTTGAGTTTATGAAACTTTTTAATACGCTATATATTTTTCAAGTTACACGAGGGCCGTGCTGAAAACGTTTGGCTGGCACGGCCCCCTTTTTTTGCATATTTCTTCAAAAGTACAGAGGTACATTGAAAAAGAAAGCGGTACATATACTCCTAGAGGCGAGTACATTGCATTGGTGTATACCTAAATCGCAAATTCTGGGGGGCCTAGCTGGGCAAACGTACATGCTTCTTCTTAATTCGGATCCTTACGTTTCTGGTTTAAGAAGGTTACCACGGAAGAATAAGTCTATTCTATCTAAAGAGGTGTTGAATTTTTTATCGGTATAGAATAAAATGTACCTATATAGTTATATAATAAACACTAGATTTACATTATTTTAGATACAGCTCCTATTAAGTAACTATTAACATGTAAATAATATATTTTTTGTCCATTTCTGTGTTTGTAGTTTGGTAATAATTAGGTATTTATTTTGTTTTTACTATAAAAATGTAAATATTTTAAGTTTATTAGTTATTAAGTTCCAATTCTTTTTTTGTACTTTAGTATGTATTTCATCAAGCATAATTTTTAAACTGCATTATTTTTTCGAATAAAAAAGTTTTTTACCATTAATTCGCTTATTTTCATTATTCAATAATTAGTATTGATAACTACAGTCATTACCTTCGCGAAACCCTATGACCGCCTCTCTTAGGGCGCGAAACCACTGTGCAACCGTCTACTGCACAAATTACAGATGGGCCTCTATCTCCGACAAATGCGTCCCCGACTCCTCCAAAAAAACGCAAATATGATCCAAAACTTGCCATGTAAGCGCAAAACACACAGGGGACGGGTGCGGGTCGGGCGCGGGTTGAGCGCGGCTCTATTCTGTATAATTATATGGACAACAACACATGGAACGCGTGCGCGGGTCGGGCGCGGGTCGGGTGACGCGCAGGAGCCGCGGCCGTCGCCCGCCACTACAAGCCGCGCGCGGGGGGAGCGGGCCGGGAGTGGGCTAGGCGTCGTTGTGTTCGTCGTAATACACGCATTCTCCGATAGGTTCTCACATGGGACGCGTGCGCGGGTCGTGTGCAGCGCGTGTCGTGAACTGGTTGTAAATAATTACAGTTTTACTATGGATCTAAACGAAAAAATTATAGAATGTGTTCGTAAACACAAATGTTTATACGAACCAAGTGACAAAAACTATAAAAATGCCGTATTAAAAGGAAGAATTTGGCAGCAGAACAATTAAACGCAAACAGTAAGTGTTGTATTTTTTAATTACCTATTATTAAAATAATTTACAAATTTTTCTCTAATTTGAAAAGCTTCATTTGTCGAGCGTCTATTTGTCGGATTAATCGATGCTAATCCTCTTGAAGTAACCGCCACCATGTCTTGCGATAATTCTATTTCATTATTTCCCCGCTTCACAATTATGTAGTTATGCAAACAAGCAGTGGCTTTAACCACATCTATTGCAGTTTCGACTGTACATTCCATCGGTCTTCTAAATAATCGCCATTTGTGTGTTAGAAATCCCAAAAGCGTTCTCGACAACGCGCCTTGCACGGCATAGTCTATAATTAAAGTTCGTTTTTTGTGCATCGTGCAGCGCTGTGGCCCTTGGAAAGGGTCTCATTAAATAGGTTTTAAGTCCAAATCCTTCATCACCTATTAATACATGAGGAACATGATCATCTGTACCTGGTAGTGATTTTGGAGGCAATAACATGTTATCGCGTATATAAGGTCAACTTTTATCAAGTACAAAAATTTTAAGGACAAATTCAATAACTAAAGATAGACATTTTACAAAAAAAATAATAAATTTCTATACGCTAGTTTCCAAGAAAAACACCAAAAACCATTTTGTTTAAAAATTCAAATAACAACAACCTGTGTATTAATGGCTAACGTACTCTAGGCAGATAACAATGGTCGCGCCTGCACACGTGCGGCGGCGGCGTGTCCCCCCCTTGCTGCACCCGCTGCACCCGCCTTGCGTGGCTGGCATTCAGAGCTGGAGACTGTCTTTCAGTTCGCCAAAATCAAGTTACCGAATTGTGTGTTGTCTGTGCGAAAATTTTCGAAATCCCGTATCGGTATTCATCCCGAGAATAAATGAATATGGCTATGTGCTATCACGACGCAGGTGAAATAATGTTGCGGGCACAAGAACTGTACGCCCAGAGGTTTGGACGAGTGGTCAATATTCGCACCATTATTCGAGCCGTGCAGCGCTTCAGAGAGAGTGAGAACTTCCAGCCTCGTCTTATTGACTCGGGGAGGCCACGACACCCAGTGCAGCTTGAAGAGGAGGTGCTGGATTTCTTTCACCGGCACCCAGTGGCGAGCACCGGAGACGCTGCCCATGTGTTTGGCGTAAGCCAGAATTACGTGTGGCAGCTCCTGCGCAGTGAAGGTTACCATCCCTTCCATTTCACTCGGGTCCAGGAGTTGCTGCCTGAGGATTACGCGTCTGTGGGGTAGGGCCAAAGACCTAGTGTATGGGAACGACGGTCATACAATCCGTACAGTGGAAGAATTACGTGCGCGAATTGTGAGTGCATTTAACGTGATGTCCAGTGACCATCAAGTGCTTAGGTACTGAAGTGCGGAGGCATTGTCTCGATCGCGCTAGACAGTGTGTGCGACAACAAGGGCGTCACGTCCAACAATCGATGTGATATGTGTAAATAACTAGTAAATTGTGTAAACAAGTGTAAATCTGGTAATGAATTTTGACTATTTTTAACATGCCAAGTTAATGCAAAAAGTTAGGCAAGTTGTTAACATTTTTACATTAATTCAATACTAAAAAAAATAACAAACTGTATTAAATTGTTAGTCCAAAGCCTGAAAAAGTGTGATGGAAAATTAAAATACGATAGATTAGCGCAAAGGTTAAAATCGTTTCTTAACATGTGTCACAGTCTTAGTCAATGCAGTCCGAGCGATGACGTAATACCGGGTTAAATGACCCTGGGTTTTTTGGGGGTGCAGACCCGAACAACTGAGTCGGTATACAGTATGCTTTTTAAAATATTGTAATTTTTGTGTTAGAAAAACTGAAAAAAGAAACTAGCCTGATTATTTGAAATAAAATGTTAGGGCCGTATTTCTATCGTGTGGATAGACGTTCTGTTTAAATTTTTGTACTTGATAAAAGTTGACCTTATATATTCCTGGTAAAATCTTGAATTTTCAAAAATTGCACTGTCGCTATGGCGACCATAACTTCCGATATCAACCATGATAAACTTATAATATGGGTCTACTATGGCCAGTAGGACTATTGAAAATATATTCTTGTAACAAAAATAGTTCGAGCCACTGTTACCGGGACATTTAATATTAACATGTTTACCGTCAATACTTCCAACACAGTTCGGAAAATTCCATATTTCTCTATAACCTACTTCCGATTGCCTCCAAGTATGTTCTGATGGTGCAGGCATGTACACTGGTTGCAGTGTTTCCCACATAGCTTTACATACTTCTTTAATTATATTTGAAACTGTACTGCATCCAAGTCGATAAGAAAACGCAATAGTTTGATACGAATCGCCGGTCG
This sequence comes from Amphipoea oculea, assembly GCA_945859645.1. Taxonomy (NCBI): domain Eukaryota; kingdom Metazoa; phylum Arthropoda; class Insecta; order Lepidoptera; family Noctuidae; genus Amphipoea; species Amphipoea oculea. Next base: position 15,286,575 of record OX243865.1, on the reverse strand, counting down.
TTAGGTACCTGAAATAATAATAATAATAATTTATTTTTAAAATTTTTAGGTGATACAATAAAGAGAAAATGGAAAAGTATGAGGGATGGATATATGAAATATAAGAAACAAGTAAAAGGAACTACGGGGAGCGAAAGGAAAACAATAACCTTCATGTGGGCTATGCAACTTTCATTTTTGGACAGTGGTATTAGTGCCAGAGAAACCGCATCTAATGTTTGTGAAAGGAGCCAAAACCAAACGTCAACGAATTCTGGTACTCCGTCTTCTTTTGCTCCAAGGTCGATGTCGTCTACAAATTCCGAACATTTTTGGTCGTCCACACCAGAGACATCTTCGAATGAACTATCGACTACTCCTGTACCGCGCACTCAGTCGCCTACACCAAGGATGTCTCCAAATCCAGTATCGACTTCACCTTTACCGCGTACTCGGTCGCCAACACCAGGTACGAACCTAGTATCGACTAAAATATTAAACCAACCATTGCGACGAACTGAAACAACGCGTGGTGGGAAAAGGATTGCAGAGTCAGATGTCGACGACATGATCCGAAGATATCTAAATAACAAAAAAGAAAAACCTAGTAATGTTCACGATGGTGTTGACTACTTGTTTTTAAGTTACGCAGAAACATTCAAAAAATTATCTAAGCAGAAACAAGCGTTGCTTAAAGTTGATCTAGCTAAATTGTTTTCTGAAGCAGAGCTGAGTGATATACCAGAATTTGTAAATTCACCAGCTTATTCTACTTTATCCTCGATCCCGGAAAATACAAATTCAGACACCACAACTTTTACTAATATGCCACAAGATTTGACAAATAGGAATGCTTTTACAAGTATTGATGACACGAATGTTTCCACTGAATCTGATAATGCACAATGTACATTGTATGTATTTAAGTAACAGACAACACTGTATTCCACGTTAATTTGATTATTCTAGGTATACTTAAATAATTAAACATTTTCCAATTCTTGCAACTTGTCTACTAAATCTGATAACTATTGTACTCTGGCTACCCCTCCAATGGGAATTACAGGCGTGAGCTGTGAGTGTGATTTTGTTTTTTAATAAATAAATAATATATAACTCGTGCGAAATAACATGGCACCTGGCGAAAATCAAGGACGTTTAAAGAACTGAGTGTACCTTTTTTGTTTTTAATTTTATTTTAGTTTTGTGAATATTAAAATTTATTTTACGCTATTGAGTTTCTCTTAATGTACACACATCAAAAGTGTCTAGGGATCAACACATATTTTTGCAATAACTTTTCTCCTGATTGATATTAATTAAAATTTTCTTTAAGGATTCATCAAATAAAGTGTTTTCGTTTGTCACAGTAACGATAAACCAAGTCACCTTTGCATTAATAAAGAAATTTGCCATTTTCCTAATAAAGGGATTTTTGACATTTGAACCACTAACACAAAAGTTCGAACAAAAGACTGAAATAACAGTTTTCTTTAAAATTTTATTGGGTAACTTAAACAATTAATAATCCGTGTTTCTACCGCGAACACTAACAACACAAGAACATCGGTTTGGCATACTCAAAATGAGTTCATCCAAATCACGCTGTGGAATGGCCGCCCATGTTCGTTGCAACAACAAAAAAAGGTCTTCTTGCGACTGGATACCCTCCATATTCGGCAGAGCTCTTCTCTGTAGCATATCCCATGCATGCTCAATCGGGTTCAAGTCTGGCGACTGAGCAGGCCAGGGCAGGACATTGATGTTAGCTGCGGCGAGAGTCTGTCTTACAACTCTTGCGGTGTGCGGTCGTGCATTATCATGCATTAACTGAAATAAGGGACCGATTTGCACTTGTAGAGGAACGATGACGTCTGATAAAATCGTCTCAGCATAAATTTGAGCGTTGAGGTTGCCTCTGATCCAAATCAACTCAGTTCTTCCGCCGATCCAAATACCCGCCCATACCATGATGGTTCCACCACTATAAGGATGGACTTCCTGGCAGGATTTTAATCGCTGTTGGCGTCCAGGGGTTCTCCAGTGTCGTATACGTCTTGTATCCGGTCTCATACCAAAACGAGACTCATCAGAAAAGCACACGAAACGCCATTGTTCTTCTGCCCAATTTCTGTGTTCAAGAGCCCATTGATATCGAATCCTACGATTGTGCATTGCTATAGGTGGTACCCGTAGCGGTCTTCGGGAATGAAGGTTCACTTCATGCAAGCGGTTTCTGACTGTTTGGTCGCTAATTAAGTTCCCTGAAGAGTGATGAAGCCTCACGGCTAACATCATGGCGGTTATTGTTGGAGCTCTTCGAGTTAAGATTTGAATGTATCGGTCTTGTCTCCGTGTGGTGCAGCGATACCGTCCTCCATGGCGCTCAGCCACGGTACCAGTGCTTCGGTAACGTGTCCAAAGTCGACTGATAACACTCTGACTTGTATTCAGAGCTAAAGCCACAGTACGTTGCCGGGAACCAGCTTCTATCATTCCCACGGCTCTGAGCATTTCTTCCCTGCTTAAATGACGTCGCCGCTCCATAATAACGTTGGTTTTAATCAGTAGTAGGGAAACAGTAGCACTAATAATGTCTTCAATGCGTTGTATGTTTTTATAGGGAAAATATTGACAGCTGATTTTCATCTTTTACTCGAATTTGATTCACAGTTCCTGATTCAAATTATGAAATGCACCAAAAAGGATCCATATAAATTTATAAAATCATAAATTTATTACAAAGCCACATCTCAATCTCAAGAAATCCGCATAAAAATGCTTGATCCCTAGACACTTTTGATGTGTGTACTTTACGATATTTTGAACGTAACCAGACAAACAATTTTCGTTGATTCAATGTTCCAACTGTTCTTGACCCAGGTGCCATGTTATCGCGCACGAGTTATACCTACTTAATTAATAAAACTTACTTACCTTAAACATACTGCGAGTTTTTCTTTGGTAGATATGGCTGACCTCCAATTTGTATCGAGTTTGAATATTCTTGTACGCAGTTTATCGTGCAACTCTTCAAAACTTGCTTTTGACATGTGAAAATAATTGTAAAACCGATCCTCATATGTTTCCAATTCTTTACACAGGCGATGGTATTCTCCATATTCTAGCCGTTTTTTTATTAATTTCATGAACCCATATCCGTTTCCGTTTTCTAATTCTTCTTTTCAAAATAAGTAGAAATAGTAACTCATCGTCCGTGTCCGAATCCGCCGACATTTTCAATCACACTGCATCGGCCAACCCGCCTCGCTGCCGCCGACCCGCCGCCGCCGCCGCCACCGACCCGCGCCCGCGCTATGTATGAAGACAATGAATAGCGCGTGTCACGCGACGGAACACGATCCGACCCGCACCCGTTCTCTGTGTGTTTTGCGCTTTAAAGGATGCATTTGGTATTTTAAAATCAGCATCGACCCAGTCAAATTAAGACGAAGAATTGGCACGGACATGGCTAAAAGTTCATAGACAAAAAACCCAGAATCGCCAGCAACGAAATGTATAAAAATGGGTTCACTATAGTAATCCCAGTACGGTTTCAAAAAATCAGCCTCCTAAACCATATAGTATAAAAGTTATTATACTTAGTTTGTGTGTTTCTGTTATTCATACTTACATTGATTAGGTACTTGACTTTTATTTTATCACAATCTCTTTAGTATAATTTATGATAATATATTAAAATAATGTAAAAAATATACCCTTCAATACATATTTTAATATGTTTTATTATTAATAATCTTTATACAGGGTGAATTTTTTAAGTGGGCATGGATGGCCAAATTCAAAAGTATGAGGAATAGCGAGAAGTACTCAAAGGAGTCTCGTGCTCGATTTTGATGAAAACTAAAACTGCATCATTGGATTTTTGAAAAATCAATATTTCTAGCCAGGAATCGATTGATTTTGAAAACAAAAAACACTGTATTATTACACCATTCGATAGTGTCCCTAATAAGGATCAAATTCTGGGAAGTAAGGAGCGAGATGAGAAGAGAGAGATGGGGGGAGGTGAGATGGTAAATGATGTGATGATTAGTGTGTTTCTATTTGATTATTATTTTTATGCCTCGGTCGGCGAATCCTACATATGTATATGAGCGAAGGAGTGTATCGGGTGGCCGCCGCAATCAGGGGATTGGGATGCTTTATAGCAGTATCAAAGATGCGCTTGGAAAAGCGTTTCATAAACTGCTGGACGGTGGGCATTCTGAGATCTAAGTGTAGATTCAAATTGCGGACATAGGGAGCTTTTTTTGTGGACAGGAAATCATCAAATGACTCCTCCCGCTCGGGGTGGAGCGGAAGGGAGTGGTAACATAAGAAAAATAAAAAAAAGTACTTTGTTAAAAATTAGCTCTTTATTTTAGTTTGCCGTATGTCATTACTTCCCAGAATTCGATCCTTATTAGCAACACTATCAAATGGTGTAATAATACAGTGTGTTTTTTTTTTTTCAAAATCAACAGGTTCGATTCCTGACTAGAAATATTGATTTTTCAAAAATCCAATGATGCAGTTTTAGTTTTCATCAAAATCGAACCCGCGACTCCTTTGAGTACTTTTCGCTAGTCCTCATAGTTTTGGATTTGGCCATCCACGCCCACTTGAAAAATTCACCCTGTATATCTAGTATACCACGTCGTTTTTGCAGTATATTATTATATATTTTTGATGTACATATTATGCCTATAAAAATGGCATATATGATATTTCTGGCGATTCTGGGTTTTTTTTTAGCCATCTCTTTTTTAGAGAATAAATTGAGAAGTTACGATCATCGCACGAAGAATTTGGTACAACAGCGTTTATGTGATATCGTATTTAAGGCTGACGCAGGATATTTTAGTAACAATGAACAATATGGTAACTACACAAGTCAGTCCCAAAATTATTATACAACACGGCCAGCACACTCACCGCCAACAGAATGAGGGGTATAGATGCAAAACCGCCTCTGTTCACTTTTTGCGATTTTGAGCTAGAGACCCAAACGCTATAGTTTCTAGTAGAATTGCTTAATGTACAATCTAAATTTACCAACTAACTACTGTAGTTTGTAGTAAAATTTAAGAGTATTTTCCAATACGTGGAACGTAATGTTATTTAATCAAGTTCGAAAATTGGATAGAGGCGGTTTTGAAATTCATCCTTGGATAGAGGCGCTTCTGTCACTCAGTGTTCTTAATAGAAGCGCTTTTGCAGTTAATTGAAACTTCATGCAATATTATGTAAAAGGGAGACATGCAAAATATTTTATTAGCTTATATGGTAGGTATATTGAAATAAAACGAAAGATTCATACAAATAAGGAAGTGTCACTTATTTAATCATTAAAATCAAATACTCATGCCTACTTCTTCTAAGTGTTCACATATGTCCTCGTTTTGCTCATCGCCACCAACATCGGGAATTTTTTCAAGAGCGTTTTTATAGAATGAAAGTTGTTCCTCTGCTTTCCAGTTATCACTAAAATGTTTCGGTAACAACTTATCAACGTCATTGAGCTTCAATGCACTGACATTCACCTGTAAAGGTACATCTCGAATATTGTAATCAGATAATGTGGTCACACCACACCTCGTTTCATTACACTTTTTGCAACACCAAGACCTGTTTTATAGTTTACTTCACCTCGCAATAAAAAACGGCCTGACCTGTTTTTAACTCTCGACAAATAGTACCTATTGCATTCTGCAAAACGGAAGTGGTATTGACCAGGTGCTTTCATTGTTATAGCCGGGCGCCATTAAATCTCTCAACAACATGCTATGCTGTCATTGGTCGAGCCTCGACAGTGTTGCTTTTGCATCCAATGTTTTGAATAGAGTCGGTTTTGCACTTAAGCAAGTATTTCAAGGGACTTTTTGTATAGGATAGAGGCGACTTTGCTCACTTCTGTTTTAGTACAATGCAAAATGAAATAATAAAGAATGTTGCCACATGAAAACATCGCATGACGATAATTTGTGACAGAGGCGGTTTTGAATCTAGACCCCTCACTGATAGTACCTCTGAAGCTGGTATTAGTCAAAGCAGTCCAAGCGGACGGATCGCAGTACAGCGCGGATTCTTTTGATGTCAATTATTACGTTTAATTATACTTCTCATATAATTTTTTTAATTTGTATGGAACCTATTATTAATAAAACATTTCTTACCTTCACATTGTCTTTCAGACCATTGATAATAGCTTGACAGACTTCTGGGATCAATTTGCTGATTGCCTGTTTTGAGATTTTAATAAGTATTACAGGCTTGTGAAACTTTCACCCGTAGCTAAAAATCGTAGCGTATATGTTAATTTACCTTGAGCCGATATAGCTTTTCGAAATTTTGTCTTTTTTTTTGTATGGCTGGTACAACCAAATTATACAAATAATCAAATATTCAAAATTAAGTTTTTATAATGGCCACTTAATTCTTGAGATTTGAGTTCCAACACCAATGAATTCGGACGTCTTTTCTTGTAAATGTCAGATAACCAAAAGCGAGGAGGGCTTCTATAGTCTTCGAGTAGATAATGAAATAAAATATATGCTGCACTAGCCACTCATGGTGACGACATGTTCGCTCAATGTTCACAAGAGGACTGTGGAGCATGCGTGTTTCTATGGAGATACGCGTACCGTCTCCATCAGAGCGGTTACGGGAGCGCGGAGCGCAAGAGGTTCGCGAATGTAATGGATACCCAGCTTAAGAGTCTGACACTCCCTTCCGCTCCAACCAGAGCGGAAAGGGTCATTTGATGATTTCCCATCCATAAAAAAAGGGTTTGCATGTGCGGGAATATGGCCATATAACAAAGACATTTTTCCTGACATTAATTTTGCTCCAGCCAGCGTTACCGACCAAACGAATGAAGAAGTCAGCCTTGATCAATCGGATCAGCAAGATGTGTATTTACCTGCAGAACTGATTAACAATGTATCCCTTTCAGCACCTTCAACTTCATATCAGATTTTGCCCCAGCCCTGAGCTCAACCAACACCAAGTCTCTCTAATCATACATCACCACGTAGGATTTCACTAGTAGATTTGGTCCCACTTCCACAAGCATCACCTCGAGTCAAATCTAAGACTACGAGATCTAAAGGGAAAAGTGCAATATATACTGATACGCAAGAAAAGGAAACGTTAGAGACAAAGCAAAGAATGATTAATGAAAAAAGATACCGAATTTAAGAAATTTAGAATCTAAGCCGACGGGGAAGAAATTGACCAGAAAAAATACTGTAAGAACTGAAAATAATGAGACAGAGGAAAATATAAATGAAGACACTGCATCGTCTGAAGACGAAGACGATAATTATTGTATAGTCTGTTTTGAGCATTATAAAATGAGTAGAGAAGATTGGTTGCAATGCACAGACTGCCATAAATAAGCACACTCCAGCTGTGCAAACAATGATTCATTTTTTGTGTGTTTAAACTGTTTGTCGGAATGACTGTTATTGATTTTATTATTTTTAAGTGTTTAGCGTGAACTGCTGACGAGATTTTATTAGAGTTATTGTCTTTTGATGTGAATTACTTGTGTTTTTTAAAATGTGTGTGTTGTGTAATATGGACATTGTCTGAAATAAATGTTATTATTATTGTTTTATTGTTGACGATTTCTGTATGTTACAATTGACTCTCATTGCTGTTACAATTGACTCTCTCGGTGTAGCAATTGTAACACTATTGACTTATCTCATTAAGTGCCATTTTCTATAATTGTATCGATATTTTTGTTACTTTCTGTATTTTATTTTATAATTAGATAACTCAACTATATTGTGACCAAAAATGGTTGCGCTGAGATTTTTAATTAAAATATTATGAAGGATTGATTTTTTTTTGTTACGATTGACACACCTCTTCCCTACTATATGGTTTAGGAGGCTGATTTTTTGAAACCGTACTGGGTTTACTATAGTGAACCCATTTTTATACATTTCGTTGCTGGCGATTCTGAGTTTTTTGTCTATGAACTTTTATCCATGTCCTTTTCTTTGATGCTTCTCTAACTTGGGGCATTATGATGGCGAGCGCATTGGTGGATTGTGGTCAGAACAAGAACAAGCTCATCACATAAACCAACTTGAAATAATTGCAACACTTTACTTTAAAAACATTTGATGTAGCTCGCGACATATGGACATGGTGTCAGGAGAGAGATATACACGTATACGCTTCGTATGTAAAATCCAAAGAAAACTATAGCAGATCAAGAATCCAGAAACATTAATATTGACACAGAATGGGAACTATCACCCATCGCATTTAGCTTGATTTGCTCTAAACTTGGTCAACCAAAGATCGGTATTTGCTAGCAGAACAAACTATAAATGTGAAAAATATATCTCATGGAGGAAAGATCCGTATGCATTCAATATAGATGCTTTAACCCTGAAAATCTGAAATTTTCGCTTTTGTGACGAATGAAAAGCTTACTAAACTTACCGAAAATGTTAACAAAAAGCCACAAATGTTACCTGTAACTTCAAGGTCAGTAGGCTTATCTACTGTATCTTTAGCGTATACTGCACGTCAGTATCGACAAAATTTAGAATTGCCCAATATATATCAAATGTACCGTGTTTTCTTAGCAGTGTTTGAAGCAAAAATTATTAGAGTGAAGAAAGAATCTGGCTTAATGATCCGCAACGCTGATGCGATTGATAAACATTCAACGACGCGTGCAAACTTCATGGAAGATGTTTCCCATTGTAATGCTTTTCCACTTGCTATTAAGATGACAGTAGATGCCATAGGCGTAATAACAGATGTTAAAGATATAGCATACCTACCTGTTGTCGCTGAAATGCGAAGTGATAATCAGGGTAACTTACAACCCAGGCCTGAGACAACGCTTTTGTCCAATTTGCATGAAACAGTCGAAGAGTTAGCAGATGGCGAGACTCCTTTAAATGTGCGACAACGATATCATGATAATAACCTAATTCCGGGTGCATTTGGTCTGCGGATCATGTTTTGTTATTATTATTAAATCCAAATCCTAATAAACTGATCCGAATCCTTCTTCTCTGCTTTTCCTCCTTTTGCCCTTATCACAAGGTGCTTTCAAAAGTTAAAAAATGCTAAAGCCAAAGGTAGTGGGAAGGTAGTGGTGGTAGTTTACCGACTATGGACCTCAAAGCCATGGTACCCATTAGCTAAATCCTTAGAAATATCTGAGATCACCTTTCAGGACGACACATCCGCTGAGCTCGACACTTACCCTGGCTGCAGCAACCTTCTGCGGAAAGCATTCCAACAAAGAGGACTGCCAACTAAGTCACTAAACATAATGTTAGCCTCACTCTCAACAGGTACGATTAAGCAATACAATGTTACATATAGAGCTTGGTGGGCTTATTGCAAAACTCATGCACTAAGTGTTTACACTGCATCTGTACCCCAAGTAATACAATTCTTTACTGAGAGATTTGAAGCTAACGTAGGTTACAGCAGTCTTAACTCAGATAGGTCAGCCTTTTAGATAAGTTGACAGAGGAACACATCAATCCAGAAAAAAATCATAAAATGCGGGTAAAGTCAGCTACACAACTGTTCAGCCACAGTGTTTGTGTTACAGCAAGAGGAGACTTGCCCAACGAATGCCGACAAATAATTGACTTCACATTAATGATTGATAATTTTTTCGATACTCTAAATGTTAACACCTTATATGTACCAAATGGTAAAATTTACAAAGGGCCTGTAAAGCAAAACTCGCCTTACCATCAATTATGGCACAAAGCCAAAGAAATTTTAAAAACTGCAAAATATATTAAGAGTGTAAAAATTGGGAATAAAATCCGATTGACTGAAACAGTTATACCATCTATAACAAATTTGATTAAAACTATGAAGGCATGGAATCGCTATGGAAATTATTGCCTAATAAGTATGGTTTAGATGCTATGTTGACAAGAAACTTTAACCAACTCCCAGTAGAAAACTTTTTGGGAGCATCAGGAGCTATGGTGCACGAAATATTGCTCCAAACACAGTGGCGTTTTAAGGGGCATTTAAAGCTTTAATGCTCAACAATTGTAGTTCGACACACAATTAAAGCAAACTGTGAGGAAGACCAAAATTAATGCCTTAAATGTTTTGAAGTCTTCCTCACAGAAACATCACCAACACGTGATGTTCCTGAAGAAAATGATATTTTTAATTTTAATAACGAAATTTTCTCTGACCATTCCAACTAAAATGATGCTGGTCAGAGCAACTATGTTTGCGGTTGGATCTTAAAAAAATGTTTAAAAAACGTAATAAAAAGTTGTCAACACTGCAGGCTACATTTATTACACAATAAAGATCAAAAAAGTAATAAAAATACATTTATAAAAGCGAAGGAGTATCAAAATAAAGCATAGTTGTGTTACCCATCTGAGGAAGTAGCAACATATTTCAATGAAATACTAAATATTGTCACATCCATAAAGAAAAATGTGCCAAAAAAGAAAATATTTTAATATTTTTGGATATTTTCACAAATGATCCATTTACATGTCCGGAACACAACCATGCGTTACAGAGATGTTTTAACGATACTACAATCAATGTATTCATTTTTAGTTGGTGCAGGTCAGTCAACCGAATTTTAAGCGGTAAAATAAAATATGATGGAGAGGACGAAGTGAAAAATGCTGCCCAAAATTATTATAATAAGCACAAAAATTATAAAAATAGAAAATAATTCAGGACTTGCTTCTTTTATTTATTCCAATATTCAACATACAGTGTCGATTCTTCATAATGTGCACATATCGAAATGAGGGAAACTAAGCTTCATTTTATCGATGGAAAAAATGTTTAAAAAAATCTGTAGCTCGGAAAGGTTGTGCCCAAGCGCTCCGTTCCGAGACAGTGCCTCCCGTCCCCCTCGTTGTAATTACGCAACGGCTTTCGTAGTCGCGCCGACTACAACCGATCTCCGACCGACCGACCGTTCTAGTTTCGATTAAAACAAAGAATCGCAATCGATTGAACGTCGCAGATGACATGAGGCTTTCCTTGTCGAAGACTGTTCCACAGTTTAACCTTCTTATTGAGGCCAAGCAGCAACATCCTTCTCATTAACATTAACAGTACCTACTATGTGTAATTAAACTAACAACAAAGTGTGATTTTTAATATAATACATAATTATTAAACAATATCTTAGGAAAAGAAAACAAACCTTGTTTACGAGGTTTGTTTTCTTTTCCTAAAATATTGTTTGACAGGGGTCCGTGGAGGTTTTAAATTCTGGAAAGGGGTCCGTGACTGCTAAAAGTTTAAGAAACCCTGGTTTAGATCAATAAAACTGCCTTTTTCAAGGCTAACACTATTTCATTAACACTCGCGTTGTGAGTTACGAGTCACTTGGGTAAAAACCACAGTTTCGTGGTCCTCGGCGGAAACCTTACGGTGCCAACGAAACCGAGTGGGGTGTTGACCCAATCACACCCGCCGAACCCCTTCAGAGCTAGGCAGAAAATTGGACGGGTCCCAGTTCCCGACCTTGGGAGATCTCCAAGTTGGTGCTGGTGACAGTCTTCCTTCCACAGCTACACACCTAACGTCTGTAGGGTGTGTCTACACCCTACGCGTTAGACTGGTCAGGGCCCCGTTCGCACATTAGGACTTGCGACGGTAATCAAGCTTAGGGCTCACCTCCCTGTCTTGACCCGACAGGGGGGTATACACATCCCCGGGCTAACCCACCCCGGTAGCTAGGAATAGGAATAAACGTAAGCTAGACGTACTTATCCCCCCCCCCCCCACAAGATCATGCAGGACACCACGACAGTGGTGTTCTTCAAGGAGGTGCTTTTTAAGGACCCCGACTTGGTCACCAAATACGGTGCGAAAATAGCTGCCATGCAGCAACCCCCGACTTCCTCGCCCGTCCATATGGACACCGAGGAGGCCTCGTCGAAGTGCCTCCATTACCCCCCCTCTGATGTGAAGTATCTGCACTCCTCCTCCCCCTCCTCCGATGACGACGGCTTCACGCTAGCGTCAGGCAGGAGCAATAAGCGGCAGAAGAAGTTCTCTTCCGCCCAGAAACAGAAGTTGGTGGCGACCGAGCCGGCCTTACTACCCTCACCCCCCCCCCCGGCCGCTTCATCCTCACAAAGAGATCTTTCTCCCAGCCTCAGTGCTGGTCCGTCCACTTCTGTCCCGAAGAAGGTACCCCCTCCTTCCCCGTGTTCATCCAGGACAAGAGGAAAGGGACTGATGTGTCCGAATGGTGCGCCGATCAACACGATTCAACAACGCAGGGCTACCCAGCAGGAGATTAAACTAAGTAACCATCCCGACGTCTAAAGACTACAGGGAACTTACCCAACTTCTCCAACAGAGGGACGTGTCATTCCACACGGTACTCACTTCCGGAAGAATGTCAGACCCGCGTGGTTATCCGCTGGATCCCCAAGGAGATCTCGGTCGCTGAAATTATTATGGCAGACCTGGAACTCCAATATGTTCCTGTGACTGAAGTCCACAGGATGCACCGATCTCGAGGGCAAGTCGCCTACAACATGGTCTTAGTAGTCTACCCTCCTACAAAGGGCCACCACCCGATTTTTAAACTAAAATCTATTTGCAATATTACCGGCATCGTGATCGAGAAGCCGAAAAAAAGTGCGAGCGTTGCATCATACACGCTATACAAATGCCTACGAAGACTCGGATTTGCATTCCAGACACAAGAGCTTGTGGTGAAACTCGCTGATGACATGAATACGACGAGTGAGGTTTTGACCGTAGAAGCACCCGTCAGTGTCTGTTTCCGTGTTGTGCAAACGTCTTTTATCGTGTTACCGGAAGCTCGAGAATCTCGCACACTGTTAGGCGTCGGCTTTATCCAGGATGCTAAGATGGTACTTAACGTTCCGCAGAAGACTTGGCATTTCGAGAATTACCCTGATGATATCTTCGACCTCCGACGAAGATGCTGAGGAGATATCAATGGCCAAGGTAGAGGCTACGCCTGTTTATTTTAATCCCCGGTAACGGTCTATGCTAAAAGATTTCGAGCTGCCTGAATTTATTTCTCCTTTTTCGATAACTCCACGAGAAGAAGGCGTACTGGAACCGGCGCTGCCACAATCCAGTGCATGCACTTCAGCAACTGGCAGTCCATTGTCCAACGGAGAACCAGCACTCCCGGAAAAAGCATGCACCACAAACACGATGCCATATCGCGTAGTGCCAATTGAGCTGTCCCCTATTCCAAGGAAGCGATCCCGACCATTATTCGATGGGTATTCTCCAAGGTTCGTAGACTTTATGGTCCGTGATGCCCAAATGCAGCTTCACGATGCTCCGTGTGAACGCACACCAAACCATCACACTCCAAAGCGCTCTTCCCTAGTGACCACAGTAATAACAGCAATGATGTCGAAATTGGATCTCTGGAAGTGGAAGAGGTCTCATCGGACACGCTAGACGCAACTCAAAAGTCACTGCTGATGAAAGTGCTATGGGATTATCAAGAAGTTTTCGGTGAAGTTTGAGAACCGACTACCCTCGCAGAACACTGCATCGACACGGGTGAGCATAACCCCATCTCTGTACCTCCATACCGCCTCTCACCGCCACGCATGGTTGTGTTAAAGGAAGAGGTAAAGAAGATGTTGGACAGTGGAGTAATTGAAGCATGGCATTCAAAGCACCCCGCCCTCCAACTAGTAAAGATGCTATTGTATATATAAAACCCATATTATATAACCCATACTTCTGCCAGAAACAGGGCGGACAAGAAAGCACTTCAAACGACTTCTTCTCAGGTTTACTATAGCAACGAATTTGTTTACTGATTCAAAATACAGCAGGCCACGCTCGAAGTTTCATCCATGACGTGGACAGTAATATTGTCGAGCGCTACCACAGCATAATAGCAAAATATGTTGCAGGAAATTTCTGGACTATATAAACACATCTTAGCAAAAAGTCCACAAGGGAAACTAAATATGTTAGAAGAAAGAAGAATGAAAAAAGAGACAATCTGTCAAGCTCCGCTAATGAGACACAATTGATTTTCTATTGTTTCGTCGCCGATCGGCGACGCGCGCCGCTTGCCCGGTTAAATAGAAAGTACATGAAGAAAAAAAGACGTATTATATTCACAAAAACAGATGAAAGCTATGGAGATTAGTGTAATAAACCAGATATGCCAGAAGACATTCTTCAAAAAATGAAGGACAAATTTTATCCTTTCACTAAAAAAAAAACTGACGAAGAACGAAGTTTGATAGCAAAAAAAAAACCATTCTTCAAAAAGATAGTAGTGAGTGGATGGATCTTCGGAGTTCGTTGCTGACGGCCTCCAATTTTGGCCGCGTGATAAAGAAAAGACCAAAATTAAATACTGGATGCGCCAATTTAGTAAAACTTACCAATTTAGTAAACGTACTTGGCCACTTTGAATTTGTAAGTAATTTTTTTTATATTTCTACACCGGCAACGGTAGTGTATGTGAAACTGTTTAATATTAAGATCTTAATGTACCATATACTCAGAAATAAATATATCTATCTATAAAAGACATTTTATATAAAAAAATATATGGATCACATTTCATCAATCAAGCATGGCCAGCAAAACGAAAAAATAGCTATACTGCAATTGTCGAAACAAGAGAGTATTAAAATTGCGCCTTGTAGGTTGTTTATAGACGCAGTTTATTTTATTTTTTTTATTTGGAAAACAAACAGATGCAATAACAAACATAAGCATACAATTAGTTCAACAAAATCCATAAAGTTTCCACAGATTACCATACAAGTAAATGACATGTACCTAAGAATAACAACAACCAGAAGTTCATACCGCTAAAGTTTACAAAGGACAATGCAACCGATTGGCCCAAAAATATGAAACCCAATGTGCATAATTGAAACCGTTAGTACTACACACATTTATTCATTAATAACATTCATAATAACTGGAAGGTGCCTTTTACCTTAATATAATATTTAATTTAAACTTTTAAACGGAGCAGTACTGGGTTTATCTCCCACTCCCCACGACCATGGCTCTTCCTGCTGAAATTTTAGCTGGCTGGCAATAATAGAATTTAACTATAGTCACCTACTTAATTTGTAAATAACAAGGTAAATCATCCATGACAACCGTTTTATTAGATAAAATGAATTGCTTGTTAAATAACACGTTATTAAACAAAAGTTTATCTGGTGATTATTTTGTAAAGTGAATTATTTGTTAAACTTGTTGTTGTATAATGATGAAATGACAAATCATGTTTTTGCCAATTATTGTTTGTCAAGTAAAATTTTGTAAATTAATTTTTGGTGAACTGACAGGGCACCGTCGCCATTATTTTCGTAATTATTAAAAGGTGCATCGGTTATTTCAGTTTCATCATTAGTAACGGATGGCGGCGTGTAAGTGTATGGTGATGATCTTCTTGCGTCCTGAAAGTTGCTCATGTTTGATGGCGTGTAAGTTTTATTTTTATCTGTAAAGTTACAGTTTTTGCGGTTTTCATAATTAGGAAGGGCATCGGCTATCTGTTTCATCATTACTGACGGATGATGGCGTGTACGTGTATGGTGCTGATCTTCTTGTGGCCTGAAAGTTGCTCATGTTTGATGGCGAGTATTTTGTTTTTATCTGTAAAGTTAGAGTTTTTGCGGTTTTCATAATTAGGAAGATGGGCATCGGTTATTTCAGTTTCATCATTACTGACGGATGATGGCGTGTACGTGTATGGTGCTGATCTTCTTGCGGCCTGAAAGTTTCTCACGTTTGATGGCGTGTAAGTTTTGTTTTTATCTGTAAAGTTACAGTTTTTGCGGGTTTCAAAATTAGGAAGAGGAGCATCGGTTATATTTGAACACTGAAGAAGTTAAAAATAGAGCAAATATGTTAGTAACAATGTATTCTGGTGATTTAGAAAAGTGCTTTGTTGATGAATGTATCCATCTACGCTCTTATTTAACTACGATGGCTCGAGACGGAGATTTGCCCCGAACAACCAACGCAATTTTACAGCTTCTTAGAAATAAAGATCTTGAAATAATTTACCCACACATTGACATCGCCTTAAGAATGTGCGTATCGACGGCAGTCAGCAATTGCAGTGGTGAGCGGAGTTTTTCCTGTCTAAAGAGAGTGAAAAATTATCTTCGCTCTACCATGACAGATAAGAGAATAAATTCGTTAGCAATACTTAACATCGAATCAAAATTATTGCGATCTTTAAAACTATGACGATGTTATTGACAATTTCGCAAGACAAAAATGTAGACGCAGAAATTTTTAATTTTATTTGTTTTTTACAATCTTCATTGAATGTGATTAGTACCTATTTTTAACCGACTTCAAAAAAGGAGGAGGTTCTCAACGTCTATTCCCGTTGTCTCCATTGACGATTTCCTGTTAATGGGGACAACGGAACTAAATAAAAATAATTAAAATTTATTGCCGTTGTCCCCATTGACGACTTCCTAATAACGGGGACAAGCAAAACTTAAAAAAATAAAGTTTGTCCTTACATCGATTGACGTTAAATGGAGTTTAGATTGGTCCAATAATTATATACATAGCTGTTACTTTTGCTTAAAAATACATATTCTTACTGTTACTGTGTAAAATAGTTTAAGTAAGTGACAGTGACCCTATTTTTTTATTTACCTAGAAATAGCCCTATTCATACTGAATCGAATGACATATAATATATACCATTGTTCTTCCAAAGTTTTGAAATGCGATAATCGATATCTTCCCCCTCCAGTTCAACATCGTACATTAGACTCGTTCCTGGAAAGGGTCTCGTCTGTTGTTGACACCACTGGCGACGAAACCTTCATAGCTGGCGATTTTAATCTGAGTTTCATTGACTGGCAAATGGACGAAGCTCTTTCCCACACTTCCAGCAACACACCTTATAACTACGCTAACGCCTTGGGCTACTCACTGATAGACTTTATGTCATTATGCAACATGGAGCAAATAAACTTAGTCAAAAATTGTTATCACAAAACCCTAGACCTAATATTTTGTAACTTCTATGGAGGAATTGTAAATGTATGTAATAACCCCTTATCAACGGTAGATGTATGTATATCACCCACCCCTCGAAATAATATTAAAAAACACGTCCCCAGCATTATTAAAGAGTAAAATTCCTGTTAGATATAACTTTAGAAAAGCCAATTATACTTTAATCAATGCTAAGATCAGCGATATTGACTGGACCGATGTTTTCACAGACTTGCATGATGTCGATGCTATGGTGACACACTTTTATAGGCACCTTAATGCTGTAGTGGACGAGCACCTTCCAAAATCAAAAAAACCGAGTGATAAGTATACCCCCTGGTTCTCTAAAAATCTCATAAGACTCCTAAACGAAAAAGAAAAACTCAGGGCACGTTATAAAAGGTATAATAACCCAAGGGATTACTTCGAATATAGACTATTAGAAGGGAGATCGAAAACCATGATGAATAGCTGTTATAAAAACTATATGAGCATCACTGAGAGTAGTATTAGACATAATCCTAGGCTCTTTTGGTCCTTCGTCAAAGCGAAAAAGTCTAAGTCCAACGACATTCCTTCAGAGATGTATCTAGGAAATGAAACAGCATCTACTGGTGATGGAGTATGCAACCTTTTTGCTAAGCATTTCTCCTCTAACTTTACTCCTTCGATTGGTTCACCTGCTGTAGCTCAAATAGGACCCAAGTACCATCAGCATGGATTAGGTAAATTAGTATTTACGGAAAGAGACGTCCGCAAAGCGCTAAACAAACACAACATCTGCAAAGGGCCAGGGCCAGATGGTTTACCGCCAGTATTTGTAAAAAAGTGTGCTCCTAGTCTGTCTTTGCCGCTTAAAATAATATTCAATCATTCGATTGCATCATCAAAGTTTCCGACGGTATGGAAAATGGCTAACATAGTACCGATTTTCAAAAAGGGAGATTCTAGTGACGTGCTGAACTACCGTCCTATTTCTCTTCTTTCAGTATTCGCAAAACTTTTCGAATCCCTGCTATGTCCTTTACTTACATCACACATCAATCCTCAGTTGGTGCCTGAACAACATGGTTTCTGTGTTCGTAAATCTACGACTACTAATTTGGTCCACTACGTCAATGAGGTAAGTAAGTTGATGGACTCTCGTGCCCAAGTCGACTCAATTTACACTGATTTCAGCAGTGCATTTGACAAGGTGGACCACATGATCCTCTTGAAGAAGCTAGAAAGTTTCGGCATATTTGGTCGGTTACTGCTTTGGTTTAAATCTTACATCACAGAAAGAAAACAAAAAGTGGTAGTAAAGGGATATGAGTCACCAGTTTATTTCTCTTCATCTGGAGTCCCCCAGGGATCGCATCTAGGCCTAATTCTCTTTCTAATGTTCGTCAATGACATAGTTCTCTCAGTGAAATACAGCAATTGCTCTATTTTCGCTGATGATTTAAAAATCTATAAAGAGATAAACTCATCCGTCGACGTCCATTTACTCCAGGCTGATCTCGACGCAGTTCACAATTGGTGCCTAGAAAACCGCATGTCTCTCAATGTGAAAAAGTGCTACCACATAACATTCACAAAAAAAGGAAACCTATTCCTACGTCTTACGCAATCAATGGGGTAACACTTCAAAAAGTGAACACGATTCGTGACCTGGGAGTCCACCTCGACTCAAAACTCACATTCGTTAGCCACATTGACAATATCACTGCCAAAGCTGCAAAAATGTCTGGCTTTATAAAAAGAATATGTCGAGATTTCCAGTCGATCTCTACCCTTAAGGTGCTCTTTAATACTCTGGTGAGAAGTCTATTGGACTTTGCATCGCCAGTTTGGAACCCAACTTACCGCGTTCACGTAAACAGGATTGAACGTATCCAAAGAAGCTACACTAGATACCTTCGTTTTAGAAGCCCTTGCTGTCCACGGAGTACTTCATATGATCAAAGGCTCACTCATTTTAAAATGTGTACACTTGAACAGCAAAGAGACGTGCCGGACCAAATCTTTCTCTATAAAATCTTAAACGGTTTACTAAATGTTCCCGATCTTTTGGCTGAATTAAGTATAGCTGTACCGCGACAGAATACCATTAGATCTAGTCGCGAAACCGTTACCTTTGCCATAACTGCAAGTCGTACTAACCTTGGTAGCACCGCACCCATGAACCGTCTAATGGGTAAGTACAATAAAATCGCTATACGAACCAATAGCACAGAATACTTAAAGTCCTACGTACAGAAAGGCCACTCCCTTCCCCGCACTAACATCAGTTACCGCACCTCACCCCGCACTTCGAGGTTACCGTCGCAGTTCTTTAACAAAGAGCGCTCGCAAACACAAGTACCTCACGCACACATTCATACGTATACAAACGTCATTTTTTAATGTAGTAGTAGTAGGTAATTATTTTGCGAGCGTTGTATGGAGTGTCCGGGGTGTGCCAATAGCATCGACATCTACTCTAACTCATTGCGACAATTCCGATCGAAACTTCTAACCAGCTCGGAGTCTCGAGAAACCAGCTCGGAGTCTCGAGAAACCAGCTCGGAGTCTCGAGAAACCAGCTCTGAGTCTCGAGTCATCTGTGCGACACGTGCAACCCATTAGTAATTGTATTTAAGTACTTCCTTCCCCTTCTTTACCAGCCTTCTTTTTGTTGTTTAATTATTATTGTATTTTCGATCCTATTTGTGAACACTGCTCATTTCAAATTTAATTTTTACTTTAGATTATAGCTTTTAAGTAATTCAACGTACTATTAATTCTGTGCTAGTGCTGCACTTCTGTAAGTGACGAATTCACTATTTCTAAAACTGTATGTGTTCTTTGTTTGTGTAAGTCTTAGTGAGTAAGTCGTTGAAGTGCCATATCAATAAATAAATAACAATTACACCACGTGAATATCGCATTTCGCATGCGTCATCGCAGCCATTTATTTTTTTAATGATTTTCAACTACAGATAACTTATTTCGTAATTCCAATACGACCACACGGCCTTTAGAACAAAATAATATACTACATGTAACCACTCGACTAAAGAACCTGGAACGCGCAAGCAATAATCCCATAGACAAAATTACTAAAAATAAAATACTGCTGGCCGGAACGCGTTAGTTTTTTCGCTGTCACTTTGGGACGTGCGCAGTGGCACAGCTATCGGAGGACTAGCCCCCAAGCTCAGAGGGCCCCTGGCCCCTGACCAGCAAACTTCGAACTGACCTAGCAAAAAATGCCTTCCACCTTCAGAACATGAATATAATAAATTCTTTCTGTTGTATTGTATAAGGTCTTGTTTAGCTACTTCAACCAATCGGCTGTTATGCGGTCACCGATTTACGAATACTAGCTTAATACTCTACCGAAATATTAGTAAGCAATACATACAAAGTCGTACAACATACACCATGCACTTACTCACACAAAAACATCTGCAGCTGCTATACATCTATACATACATTTTCCAGCTATACATCTGCATGGTTGTTATTATCATTTTAATAAAGCTGTTTGGAAGAAGGGCCGTGAATTAGGCCTTAGAAAATCGAAGATTCTGCGCCGTCAAGTAGCACGTAGTTCAGTGCTTCCATTGTTGCTGGAAGAACGTATGATGGAAGGATGGTTTTACATTGCCAACCTAAGTCCTGATGACACCCAAAGCACAACATTCCGAAAGTACATGTTAACACAATGGCTACGCCCAAAATTTATTAAAGTATGGTGTAGTTTTGGCAAACGACACCGAACTAACAACTTTGCAGAAGGGTGGCACTGCAAATTAAATAATGCAGTTGGTAAAAAAAACCCCAGCATTTTTAAACTGCTTACAGTATTATATCAAGATGCCAAGGTATTTGGCGTTAAAGTCAACCAGTCACCAAAACGTCGCCCGCGAAATTTAATCGAGACCGATAAATTTATTCATGAAAGTCAAATGAAACTTATCCGCACTGAAATAAATGTAGGTCATTTTCTTGAAACGATGCGCTAATTTTTTCCAATAATTTTTAAAATCTAGGTAGATACTATGTTGATTCTGTATTCATTTAGGTTCTTTTCTATCTGTGATCGCGGTTGTTTCAAGTCATTCAGGGATCTTCCTTTGCTGACATGGTAAAGAAAGGTGCCAACAATTTTATACAGCCAAGTTACGTAAGTTTTGTGGCCATCTATCCGAGTGACAAGTTGAAGACCAGCGATGAGACCAAAACTCTTGTCCAAAAAATTATCCAGCCCGAACAAATGAAGCTCCATGTGAGAGGACTGCGCAAGACGAAGAACGGCGGTGTAATCATCAGCACTGAGACGAAGGACGACATCGAGAAGCTGAGACAATCGGTGCAGCTAACAAATTCAGGCCTAACAGTTGACGAGCCCCATAAAAGGAAGCCTAGGGTTGTGATTTTAGGAGTGCCAACATCAATGCAGGAAAATGAAGTTTTTACCTGTTTGTAGTGTACAAGCAAAATATAGATGAAAAACTACAAAACTACAGCCTTGAGACGTTTTTGAGCTCAATTAAATTAAGTCATAAATCAGGTAAGAAAGACACTGAGACCTGTAATTATATAGTTGAAGTAACTGCAGTCATACGCAAAGCCCTGATATCTCAAGACCGAGTCTTTGCAAACTGGTCATCATGCCCTGTGAGACTTTACTTTGGTTACCCGATGTTATAAGTGTCAGCAGTATGGACATGCGGCCAAGTCATGTCGACAGACATCTTATACCTGCGGCCACTGTGGTGATCAAGGTCACTCAGTAAAAGAATGTCCAAAAAACCGGCCAAGAGCGTGTCGGGCCACGCTCAGTGTAGGGTTCCGTAGTTTCCCGTCCGTCACAATAAGTGTTCCCACTTATGAGTTTAAAGGTGGGTATCCATTATTTTCGCGCTCCAGCAGCGCTCCGCGCTCCTGCAACTGCTCCCGGTGGTGGGTACGTGCGCGAACACGGAGCGTGCAACATTGCACGCTCCGCGGCAGGCGCTCCGACTCGTGACGGTTTTTAGCGCGAACACAAAGGGGAGCGCAGTGTGTCAAAGGGGAGCGTATGTAGAAGTGCGCGCGACGTATCCATTGGAGCAGTTGCAGGAGCGCGAACATAGTGGTAAACCAACTTAAAATAGGCTATTTGTTACGGAACGTTTTTAAAAAAAATAACGAACGAAAAAAAATAACGAACGAAAAAAAATAACGACTTTAAAAAAAAATTACGTCATTACGCAACGCCATCTATCGAACCATTTATGAACTGGTTTTTACCTTAACATTTTGATGGCGTTAAAAAAATGAATTTTAGTTTTGTTCTAAATTGCCTTAGCATGTTCCTGATAGGAGTTTTATGTAGTTATAAGATACCGCCAATGTCAAGGAAAGACCAACCGAACAATTCGATAATACCCGACCCAATGTTATAAGTACCTACAGCGCCATCTATCGGGAATTGGGTTGCTAATTAATACATAGACGTGCCAGAAGTTTTCGGTGGTAATTTTGGATTGCAAGAACCGATTTTAATAATTATTTTTTTGTTTGAAAAAAGATGCGTTCAGGATAATAAAATATGTAAACGAAGTTAAAAAAATGCTTGCATTTACGATTATACTACAAACTTAGTCCAGAAATTATTTTGTACAACTTTTTGTCTTGTACGAAAACTGTTGTTTCCATCAAGTTCAAAATGATTTTCCTAGAAAGTCCTTATAAAGTTCTACTTTTCAGATTTTTTTCATATTTTCTAAACTTATGGTTCAAAAGTTAGAGGGCCCCGGGACACATTGTTTTTTACTTTTGGAGCGATTATTTCCGAAATTATTGACATTATCAAAAAATGATTGTAGTAAACCCTTATTCATTTTTAAATACCTTTCCAACAATATATCACACGTTAGGGTTGAAATTAAAAAAAAAATCACTTCCCACTTTACATATAGGGGGGCTACCCTAATAAAACATTTTTGAAGTGAAAACTTCTTTAGCGGCGTTGAACACTTTTTGTAATGGGTAAAAAATGTTAAACTCGCGTCAGGGCATCGCGTCAGGACACGTGACCGTCAGGAGAGATTTCCCCCCCCCCCCCTCTCTCTTTCTACAGCGGCGCCAACCGAAGTGAACCACGTTTAGTGACACACGACAATGGATGGATGAATGGATGGATGGAGTGGAAGTGGAAGTGGTAGTGGAAGTGGAAGTGGAAGTGGAAGCGGAAGTGGAAGCGGAAGTGTAAGTGGAAGTGGAAGTGGAAGTCGAAGTCGAAGTCGGAGTCGAAGTCGAAGTCGGAGTCGAAGTCGACGTCAAAGTCGGAGTCGAAGTCGAAGTCGGAGTCGAAGTCGACGTCAAAGTCGAAGTCGGAGTCGAAGTCGACGTCAAAGTCAAAGTCGGAGTCGAAGTCGAAGTCAAAGTCAAAGTCAAAGTCAAAGTCGAAGTCAAAGTCAAAGTCAAAGTCAAAGTCAAAGTCAAAGTCAAAGTCGAAGTGGAAGTCGAAGTCGAAGTGGAAGTGGAAGTGGAAGTGGACGTGGACACACTGCTGTGTATTCGTAACATTCGTGTATCAGTTTATAATTTATTTTTGCGGCGATGAGCCAAGCTTCACAGCTTGGCTCATCGCCGCAAGGTTGCCTGCCTGTCGGTCTTCTACAGACTGTACTTCGGTGAGTGTGCCCAAGAACTCCACGACCTCATTCCACCGGCCCCTTCTACCTTCGGACATCCAGGCGCACTGCAAGTTACCATCCCTACCTGGTTGCTGTTCCACCAATTCGCACTAAGCGTTTGCAAATGTCGTTTATAATGCGCACAGCAAAAGAGTGGAACTCTCTACCTGCGTCTGTTTTTCCGAGCGCATACAACCCGAATCTCTTTAAAGTGAGAGTGAACAGGCTTCTTCTGGGTAAGCTCGCTCCATCGTCGACTTTGTCTCTGTCACCTTTGACCTAGGCTAGAGTCAAGAGCAAGCCCATTTCAAATAAATAAAAAAAAATATATATACACTCTTTTGCAAAAAAAACGGGCACTTTAGATTTTTTTCTCTACTTCAATGAAGAAGAATAAGAAAGAAGTTTTATTAATTTGACGATGTATTGGTATGTTATTTGAAGCATCCTGGCATGATTATTCACGTTCCAAATTTAAATTTTGAAATTAACAAAAGAAAAATAATGATTATTGTAAAATTGCTTTACTACTGGCGCGAATTGCTGAAACGATGTTTTTACTCGTTACTAAAATTTTAAAACTTTTTGTATATTTTCTGCAAATTAAACAATTTAATCTTTCTTTTTACATTAAATACCACTTTTTAGTATGAGTGATAAAGCGATAAGGGCCGGTAAAATTATAGCCCTACTTGAAGAAGGTTGTTCGTAAACTTACGTGTCTCAGCGGCTAAATGTGAGTCGTTCAACTGTCCAGAGGACTTGGCAACGGTATCAAGAGACCAGCTCGGTCAAAAGAAGACCCGGTTCGGGAAGAAAACAATGCACAGAACCAAGAGATGACCGCTTTTTGGTGAGTCAGGCGTTGCAGAATCGTCAGGCGTCAAGTGTGGACCTGAAGAAGAGCCTTGAAGAAGTAAGAGGAGTAGAAGTTAGCTTGTGGACGGTCAAGAGGAGGCTTTTGGCTGCCAATATCAGGAGTTACCGCCTGGCTCGGGGCCCCAAATTACTCCTTGAGCACCGTGTTGCTCGACTTCAGTTTGCTCGAAACTGTGCTTTACGGACACTGGAGGACTGGAATAAAGTATTGTTTTGTGATGAAGCTAGAATCTCTTTGTGTGGAGAGAACCGACGCCGGCGAGTGCTGCGAAGAACACGGGAACGCTATGCGGAAGTGTGTTTCGAAGAAATCACTCCTTATGGCGGAGGCTCCGTTATGTTTTGGGCAGCAATTTATTTGACGGAGTGTACGGAGTCAATTTTTAGAAAAAATGGAACATTAAATGCATACCGGTGCATAATGGAAGTCCTAATTCCATATGCACAACCCGCATTGACTGCACTTGGGGAAGATTCCATTTTTATGGACGAAAATGCTCGCCCGCACCGTTCTGGCGACGTGGAAGCATACATGCAAGAAGTTGGGATCCGCCGTTTAGATTGGCCAGCTCGAAGTCCTGACCTCAATCCAATTGAGCATGTCTGAGATGTTCTAAAAAGACGGGTTAGATCCGTGCAACCTGCTCCACAAAACATCAGGGAGCTAAAAAGAGTCATTGCAGAAGAGTGAGAACGTATTCCTCAAAACGTTATTAAAAACATCGTGGAAATCATGCCCAGAAGGATTCAAGCTGTGATTTTGGCAAGAGGAGGTCACACTCTATTAGATTTTTACATTTGTAACTTTATTTAATTTAAAAAAGTAAAAAAATCTTCTTGTCTTTATTGCCGACCTGCACTTCTTATTGTTTGGCCGTGTACATCGGTTTTAAAGAATTCATCGAAAATTAAAAAAAAAAAGGCCAGAATTCACTTCACGTGTATTAATTTACACGATTATTAGTATACCTACAGATTACAGACTACGTCAAAAAAATTAATTTCATTTAATTAACTCAAATCGACCTTAGAACGTAAATTTCCTTAGGTGCCCGTTTTTTTTGCAAAGTAGTGTATAAAGTGTTTCAAATATGGAAATTGAACAAAGTGCATCTATTAATGAAAAAAAGGACGCAGAAATAGTGAAAAAAAATGAGTTATATTAATTCAATTTTATTAATAATTGATTTATTTCAACGTCAATATTCAAGTTTTCACTTCTGCCGGCACTCCCGGAGTGCAACCCGTCTTTTTTTTTCTAATTTTTATTTTACCACTTTGTCGGCGTGATTGATATACATATTGGTACCAAATTTTAGCTTTCTAGTGCTAACGGTCACAGAGATTAAGCGAGGACGGACAGACGGACGGACAGACAGACATGGCGAAACTATAAGGGTTCCTAGTTGACTACGGAACCCTAAAAAGGCTGACGAACAAAAATGCGCTACTTGCTTGCATTTCAAAAAGCCAGACAAGCATAACACAGGCGCTGCTGACTGCCCCGCGAAAATAATGGCTGAAAAAAGGTACTCTGTAGGTATTCTGTAGATTATGGAGGTGCCTAAGAGCGCCGTAAATTAGTTATTTTTCTGACCTTCTTTTTTATATTTAACAACCATTATGATAGTTTGATTAACGATTTAGATAATTTCTCTGTATCCGAGTCCAAAGTTTGTGGCTTCTGTCTGGATTATATTATGCTTAAATCGAATTTGCCTTCACTTGCACTTGTTGTTAACTCAACAATAACCGATCACAATGCTGCCCTACTAACCCTTAATTGTAAATTACCTAAACAAGACAACACTCGCAAAATTTCAAAACTGAATATAAATAAACTTGAAGAAGACTTACGAGTCATCGATTTTGATCCAGTCTATAATTCCGCTGACCCGTAATTTTGCATGTTATATGTAATTGAAAACATACGAAATGCAATTCAGAAAAACACAGTTGTATCGCGTTTGAATCATAGTAACTGCAAGAAAATCCTTATGGAGGGTCTTCAAACTATGTCCTACGAAGATACAGAGAAATTATTACTTGTGCCAAAGTAAATATTGTTTGCATTTTATAATTTTATACACCTTTTTACATAGTAAGTACCAGTAAGATAAATATGATAAGTATGTGATTATTTAATTAGTTTTAATATTTAGTGATTATTTAATCAATTAATGTTACCTCCAATCGCCTGAAATACAGGATTACCTAGTTCAGGCACAAACCATGGTGAACTTGACATAGATTTAAGAAAAATTACTGTATTTAACGTTAGTCCATATATTATTGAATAAATTTTATTATTTTATTTTATTATTATTGGAAAATCTGATAACATAAATTATAGTAAAATGAGTTCTTCCAGTGACAAAAATGAGACACTGACTCCGGACTCATTTCGAAATAAAGCAGCAATTATAGTAGATAATTTGTTGCCGCCAAAATCTCGGGAGTTGTACCTGAAAACATACAATTTGTTCTGGGACTGGAAAACCACGAATGGCGCCATTTCCTTATCAGAGTCCATAATTTCTTGACTATTTCAATTTCGTGATCCAACTTAGTCCCTGCATGCAAGTTTTTATTTTTATTCTTGTATGTGTACACATGTTTGAGCAAATAAATATATCTTATCTTATCAAGCAAAACTGTGAGACCTAGCATCATTAATTTTCTAGTATGACTCAGCTCTAATTTGGAAGCTTAATGTTGACGTTGACACTGACGCTTGACATGTACAAAACAACTTTATTGTTTTGTTACAAAAGGCACAGAAAGGTTCCGATTCAGGTTTCGATATGACGTCATTTAGAGGTCAAATGAAAGTCAAGTGATATTAAATATTTTTGTGAACATAAACACGATCTTGAGATTTTAAGACATAAAAATACAAAAATAAGGCTTAGACACCTAAAATCTCGAAATGGTTTCGGAATCGGCATAGATTAATTTTTACTTTACATACTGAATTCAACAAAACATGTTACGAGATTTATATCATGTGATAAGTTTCGAAACATTTCAAGTTCTGGTGTAAACACAGTTACACAACTCTTGCGGAAAGCCTAGCAACAGCTTCTAACAAAATTGACAGGCAAAGAATTTAAAAAAACCACAGACATGTGTGTCTAAAATGTAGATTTCGAAGCTTGCCTGCTGCACGGATTTAGTAAGTACTGTATGTGGTAAGAAACCATGATTTTAGTTATGATTTTCTTATAGGTAAATGCAATTGAATACCCTGATGTAGGAATTATTAATCATTCTTTTGGTAGTCGTTTGTTTAGAAGGCCGATTGAAACCACCGCTTTAGAACCTTGCGAAATAACTTCAAAAACCAAACACTTAGATTTACAATAACATGAATAAAAAAAAACAACGTTTTCCTTCTGTTTTAAATGAAACTAGTACTGCGAAAATTGGTGAAGTAATTCTACGTTTACAAAAAAAACTTAATTATTCATTACCTCCCATATCTTAGCCGTTTTGAAAATCTGCCAGCGCAACCCTGGACTTCGCGACCACTTGCGACCGCACGGGGATCCTCAGCAGGGAAGTATCGGACCAGGTACTCGCTGCCATTCAGAGGCAGATCATGCTCGAGGCCTGCTCCCCCAAACAAGACACTCCGGGTCCAACGTTCAACGCCAAGCCGCTGGTCGCCGGGGGAGTCGTGAAACTGTGGTGCGGAAACGAACACACTTTAGCCTGGCTAAGGAAGACAGTCTCCGACCTTTCTCTTCCTACTAACATCTCGTTGGTAGTTAAGAGTCAATCGGAAATCCCGAGATGCACACGATGTGGAATCGTGATCCCAGACGAGCAGGGGGTATATGGAGAGTCGACCAACATTGGTCGCGCTCTTAGCTACCAAAACCCCTGGGTCGACATTAAGAGGTGGGTGCTACTTTTTGCCGACAAACAGGCCGAGCAATGGTTCGTGGAGGTCGGCGTCCCTGTTGACCAAATTCTAATTTGCGGTCAATCGTGATATGACGTGACTTGTCAACATTTTCAAAGTAAATTACAACGTAAAAACTGTTACATTTTCGTTACTTTCTTGTGGATTAATTACACAATGAATGCTGTTGACAGAAGTGACGGTGTAGTTGAGTGGCCAGGACGCAAACCGCCGAAAATATCTAAAAGAGCATCATTCAGACAATCAATCAAAATCAGAGACAGAGCGATCAATCGCTTGACACATAGGACGTATCTTGATTAGCTTATTGTGATACTATTAATTAATTACAAATAAAATTGTTAGAATTATTTGCGTCGTCAGTGATATAAGTGTGTCGCGAGTGATTATTGCGAGGTTACTGACTCTGTGTAAGAATGAGCTAAAGTATTTTTAAAGACAAATAGTGTTTCTGTGATGTCTAACACAGGATCTGGCCCGTTTTAGCTCACCGTCCGATCAGGACCAGGCCCGTGCCGGACGGCGCGTACGTGTTCCACGAGCGCCTCAAAGAGATGTCAGCAAAAAGGAAGGGGCCTGCCAGGGCCGAAGCCTGCCGGGGGTGCGGGATTGTCCGAAAGGGTTACCGCTACCCCGGAACATAAAGGGCTAAGGAAGGAACACGGATGGGTTTTAGTCAGTAAGAGTCTGACACTCCCTTCCGCTCCACCCAGAGCGGAAGGGGTCATTTGATGATTTCCCATCCATAAAAAAAAAGGGTCTAGCCCGATTGGCCGTAGCCATCTAGTACCGCGAAGTCCTCCGCCGACACCAACTCAAGATTTCCAGCCTATAGACCCAAATCCACCCTCCCTTGGAGAATGAGCTACCAACTGAAGTTATTTCTACGCCGGAGATACAGAAATGGATGGCGTCCATAGAAAAAATCCTAAGTGAAGTATGCAGTTTAGTCGCTGAGAGAAAAATTATCGCTGAACAAAAGGTTCGTGTAGCCAATCTTTGACGTAGTGTCTCAAGTGGCGCATCTCAGATGGCTGTTTTATATCAAGCCTTAAAGCAAAAAACCATTCAAGCCCATAGTACCATTCAGCACTTACAGCAACAGAACAACGCGAACTCTCTCTTACAGTTCAAAGAAGTAGTTGAAGGCATTTCAAACCCTTCAGAGCCCTTTTCGTATGCTAATGTGGTCAAAAAAGGCTCCCATAACTTTGTGCGCCCAGCAAATTTAAGCTCAGTTGCCATATATCCCAGCGAAAAGACCAAATCTAGTGACGATACCAAGTCTCTCGTACAGAATATTATTTCGCCCGGGGAACTTAAAATACATGTTCGTGGATGTATCGAAACCTTTTTTAAACATGATACTTTCAGAAGACAAAAACCTCAGAAAGTAAGCGATAAAATGCTGAAGGTACAGGACGACGTAATAAAATTTTCGGAGAAAGATGAAAACTCAAAAAATGTGCCCGGGAAAAAAAGACTATCTTAAATCCAAAGATAGTAAAACTCAACAAAAGCGTGTTTTATATGATATACTTTATAATTTACATCAAAAGTTTTTAAGCACAGTCAATTATAAGATAAGCTTATCAACCTGTAAGGGCAATGGTGTTCGTTGGGCGATGGATGGAAATAAATAATAATGACTGTGTTTTCCCAATAAAAGAATATAATGAAATTAATTAAACGTACAAGAATAAAGTTATAAAATAATATGTGACATTCTTCTTGTCAAAATAAGGTACAAGAGAAAAACTAAAGAGGGCGCGCATGTCATGTGCGCGCCTCGTTAGCGCAGACTTCTGGAATGATCCACGCCTCTTCATACGCCGTTTGCATGTGTGTGCATGCATATTATGCAAGGCGTTAACAAACCTTTTGCAGATTCAGACCCTTTTGGGTTACTTGGCAAAACGTGAATGACCGAAATACTTGTCAATGCATGTTGTACAGTTTGAATTTGCCGCGTAATAACTTTGATGTATAATTTATCTGTGAACTTGTTTGATTCTATGGAGCGGTCTGTCATATTGAAGGATTGATACAGCCATAGATTTAAAATAGGTTCGCGCGCTGCGCTTACAAGATACATGAAGCGTGGGAGCGAGAAACTATAGTCAAGTGCAAACCAGGCGAGAGAAAAAGAGACGGAAAATTAAGTACCGTCAACTGCCCTGATTTTGCCTCGCGTCCTGTGTTTGCCTAAAATGAACAAATGGTAATATCTTTTTCAATTTACTACCTTAGCTATCGAAACATTTGTCAGTTTTTAGAATTATTATTTGGCAACACTAAATTGGTGACGTTATGTTGGTAACATGCATAATTTTTGACAGATGTGTGTCAAACTAGAGAGCGGCAAGACTGTTATTTTTAGTTTCGGAAAAACTTTTTAAGTAAGTCATTAAAATATGTACATTTCTATCTTGTTCTGTACTTATTCTATAAAACGTTGATAGCTTTATCGTTTGTCATTGTAATTGATGAAAAAAACATGGTATTTAGCGAGAAATGTTGAAATAGGCAAAGATAGGCAATTTTTTTGAACAAGTGGTCGTGATTTTGCCTAGGCTAGGGTTGACACCTTTGTTATTTACCGACTTCAAAAAAGGAAGATTTTACGCTATAACTCAAGCAACAGGTTTTCATATCAATTATATGTTGTTTGAAGGTGTACTGTTTTGATTTTATTAATGAATATCAACTCAATTAATTTCTTGTATTTGCTGTTATGACGATGAAAAAAAAAAAATTTTAGAAGACTTGAAATTTTTTACTAAGTATCTAGCTAGGTACTTATTCTAGTTCTTTTTGTTTGAAGGACGATCAAAATGAACAAGACTCTACGAAGACGATATAAAGACTATGATGAGAGCATTCTGAACATCGCCGTAGGTCTCGTTCAAAACAAAAACATTTCATCATACGATGCCGAAAAACAATTTGGTATACCTCGCCGCACGATTTTAAATAAAGTTAAACAAAAACATACGAAAAATATTGGAGGTCCCACTAAACTGTCACCAGCTGATGAACAAAAAATTGCCAGTTGCTTAATACTTTGTGGAGAATATGGATATCCTCTAACTTCCTTGGAATTGAGGACAATAGTGCATGATTACTTAGTAAAAAATGGACTGAGTGGAATTTTTAACAACAAAATGCCAGGACCGAAGTGGGTTAGAAACTTTTTAAAACGCTACAGAAATATTTTAACAGTGCGTTCTACAACTAACATTAAAGAATCTCGAGCCAATAAAACTATACAAGACTATAATACATATTTTGAAAATTTAAAGATTTCACTGCATAATGTCAAACCAGAAAATATTATAAACTATGATGAAACAAATTTTTCCGATAACCCAGGATCGCAAAAATGCATATTTAAGGCAGGCACTAAACACCCAAATAAAACATTAAATAATACCAAAACGGCAATATCCGTTATGTTCTCAGCATCGGCCAGTGGAGAAATTTTTCCACCATATGTGGTTTACAAAGCTGACAATCTATGGACAAATTGGTGTGCCAATGGTCCTGACGGAACCAGATATAATAGAACCAAATCTGGTTGGTTTGATGCGGATACGTTTGAAGATTGGTTTAATTCCATAATTATCCCATGGGCTGAGAAAACTACGGATCCGAAAGTCTTGATTGGAGACAATTTATCGTCTCATATGAATATAAGTATAATATCCAAATGTCAAGAGCTCAATATAAGGTTTATTTTCTTGCCACCCAATTCCACGCATCACACTCAACCTCTTGACGTGGCTTTTTTTGGCCCATTGAAGAGAGAATGGAGAAGAATTTTAATGGACTATAAAGTTCGACATCCAAGCGCAAATACATTAAATAAACAGATTTTTCCAGAATTACTGAAGATAGATGCATCAAAACTTACGCAAAGTAATAATATAATAAGTGGATTTCGTGCGGCTGGGATACACCCCATTAATCCAGAAGCTGTACTAAGGAAATTACCAGATTATCGCAGACCCCAAACAAACGTCAGTTTTGACGAGACATTTGTCAATTATTTGAAAAATTTGAGAACTCCGGCTAACAAGCAAAACAGAAATGCAAATAAAAAGCTATTCATAGAGCCTGGGAAATCTGTAAGTGTTAATGATATTTTGTTGGATAAAAAAGCAAAAAAACGAAAAGCACCAGATACTACGGTTAGTAGGATAAAAAAATCTAATCTCCAAAAGGAACGTACTATCACCGAAGAGATCCAATTACGTCAAGACGAAGAAGACACTTCTACATCTACTGGATATTGTACTTTTAACAATGCCCTATCAAATATTAGACGAGATTCATCTAGCGATGCAGACGATATCGAACATGTGACTAATGTCATAGTTAGTGCTGAAGTACATCAAACAAATGAGGACACGGATTTATCTAACCAGACACATACCAACAGTAATATTTCGAAGATTCCATCAAACGTTGTTGTAAATGTCGATAAAAATGTACATCTATCAAAAAACAAGAGTTTATTCAGAGCTGTTTCTAACTCTAACACAACTACACCAACTGAAGGTATGTTGATGAAAAACCTGATTCTCTCTAATATTCGTATCAAATCTCCAGATGTAATTACATTTGACAATAGCTCTTCACAAAGCCATGTTAAGCAAGAAAATGTCTTTCCAAAAAAAAGGAACAATAGAGGGTCAAGTTCAGAAAGCTCAGCTATGTATACTGTTCATGATTCGTCTTCTGATGGACCTTTTCTTCCATCCAATAGTGACACAGAAACTTACTTGGAAGAAATTAATGAAGAAATGGAACAAGATGATGAAAAAGAGAATAATGATTGTGACATTGGTGTTAATAGATATGTTCTTGTTAAATTTGCTACATTAAAGTTCGTTAAATATTATATTGGTCTAGTAATCAAGTACAATGATTTGGAGCGCGTATATACTATAAAATACTTAAGAAAAAATTCAAAAGGTACTTTTTACTGGCCAGCAGTAGATGATATCTCAGAGATAACTTTATTAGATGTAGAAAAAACGTTGCCAAATCCACAAGTTGGTCGTCGAGGAAAATTAAAGTTTGATTTAGATAGTTTAAGCATTCCTTTATCAAACATTTTTTAAAACGTGATTGTTTTTAAAACTTTTAGAAGAATGTTTGTTTTTAAAATAATTATGTTGATTTTTTGTTTTTTATTTTTATATTTACTTTAATTTTGATATTTGGCAATATAATTACCTAAGTGATCCTGTGATTTATTGTTAAGTTAAATATGTGCAATAAGCGATAATAATTAATCATTCATTAGTTGCTGCACGATAGTTTTTTATTAAGTTGTGATGTTGAATTTATTGCTAAATGGAAGCTTAATATAGGGATAATGAAAAGTTAATCTTATGTTATATAAATTATTTAATTCATTGTTAGCTACCTATCTACCTACCAAATGATGTTAGTTTCGTAAATAGGTCACGATCGCCTCAGGAGGCGTCTCTCTCTGGTTGTTCCTAATAATACTTTAAAAATAAAAACAAAAACATTTTGTTTCATTTTCTTATGACACAACCCTACCCATTCTTTGTCAATGTATGAAGATTGTATAAAATGGTGTCCAGACATTGCCTAAGTAATTTTACCTACTAAAATGCTCCCAAAATCTGTCATTCAAAACTGGATTGTATTCTCTATGCATTAAACTACATTTTACACCATGCTAGCATAAAAATCGAATTGTTTATTTTGGAGTAAATGCATTAGGCAATGTCAGAGACATGAGACATTACTTTGCCTAATTTTTTAAAATTCAAAAACTTTTATTACATACGAAAATTGACTAAAACAAATTAAAATGACAGAATTCTTGAGTTTTTATATGATCAAATGTGTACACAACATGAAAATGGGGTATATTTTAATTTTTATTTCACGTTAAAAGCCAAAAATATCAAAATCCGGGCAAAGTCAGGGCAGTTGACGGTACCAATATGTCATTGTTTTCGCGAGTAAGAGGCCATAGCGTCCCGGTGTGTTGAACGTGGCAGTGAAATTTGTGTATTTTTATGCTCATACTTCGATTATTATTGAAAATTATTACGATTTACAATTATGGTGTCGTGTTCTGTACCTGGATGTGACGTTACAAGGCGAAATAATCCGAATCAATACACTTTTCACAGGTAAATACGATTTTGTCGATGGAATTTTTCAAACCATATTTTGCTTAATTTTGGCTAGTCATCGGCTCGGAATAAGATTTTTTCAATATTATTCTGTTTTCCATGTATATATTTGAATATATTTTGTGACTTTAGGCTTAATTTGCAATAAAAATGTGTAAGAAAGTAAATCGTTTGATTACGCTAGTGCTTGACAAAGCTGTGCCGACAAGAGTATCGATAAAAAGTTGAATCTTTTTTAAGTGATATTATGACATAGATATAAACAAGTAAGGTCACAAATTAATTAAAAAAATAGATATAAAGTATTATTGGTTGCAGAGTAGGGCTGGAGTGTATTTTCAACGAAAATTGGTTTTTAGGTATTCCAATAATTTTGATTGCATCGTGTAGAGGACATCAAGTAGGTTACTTTTTATTTTGGGTCATTTTTAAAAAAAACCATCCCCCTTCAAGTTACAGGACTATGAAATTTTTTGATGAAAAATCCTCTACACGATGCAATAAAAAATCGGGGACATGACTACTCAAAAAAATATAATTCTATTGTTCCCAAAAAAAATTCTTCGTTTTTTTTGTGGTTCATAGTGCCCCAAAGACTTCGACTCCTACAATCGGCCCTGAACTTGACCCTCAACCTCAAACTTTGGTAAATCAATATCCATCTGATATTTTTAGGTTTCCACGCAATTCAGCTTTAATGGAAAAATGGATGCGGATTATAAACAGATCAGATTGGACTCCTAGTAAGAACTCCACTATCTGTAGCAAACATTTCGACGGTAAATGTTTCATACAAAGAAAACATCGCCGTGTACTAATGAAAGACTCGATACCGACATTATTTGTTCCTGTAAGTATAATTCTTACAACAACATTAAGTAAATAAGAGCGTGTTACTTGTATCATCACAATCATTATCTTCCTAACTTTAACCCGTACCTTTCACATCCGTAACTCACAAGGAAACCAGTTCCAACCAGCGTTTGCCGGGCTTGGGGCCAACCCAGCTGTCGAAGTTTTCAAGCTGCCAAATGCCCTCCATCATGGCTTAACGGCAATTGTCTATGAAAATAACCGGGATCAACGGCTGCACGTGCCTTCCGAAGCGTGTATAACTAGTATACGATGTATCAGAGATGTGAATTATTTGAAATACATATATTTAAAATGCAAATGCAAAATACCCATTTTTATTTTATATTTGAAATACTTTTTTTCTAAATGTATTTTGTATTTTATTTGAAATACTCTATATAAATATTTAGTATTTATAAAATACAAAATAGTTTCGTTGCATTTTTAATTCATTTTTACAATTTTTCATTCTTAAATCCATGATTTCCTTATTTATGAACGCACTGATCGTGATCGTAGTGTTGTCATTGTCATTTGTCAACTAGAACAATAATGCCAACATTGCGGCCCGTGCGAGCCAGAAAAAAAAAACATTGCGCGTCAGTCAACTGTCAAACCATCGTCAAACAAACTTGAGGTCAAAGGCGTGTTCGTGTGTTGATTATTAGTTTTGTTTGTGATTTTTCTCAGTTTTCTTCGCTTGCTGGATATAAATAATTAAAATGTAAGTAATACATCACTTTTATAAATAATTTGTAACTAAGCATCAAACCGATATCGAACAACGTTAGTTGATAACAATATCGCATTATTCTATGTTATTGTTTAATTCATGGATTTTACGTGTTTATTGAAATAACACATTTATTTACTAACCCTTAATCTGCACGATAAGCTATTATTTATTATACACTAGCTTCTTACGACAGACGTTGTCCTGTCGTAAAAAAAGTTAATGTGGCCGTTGAGTTTACTCAATTTCTTTATTTTATCAAGCACCATTCTTAATTTTTACCGTACCTCGAAAGAAACTAAAAACGGAAGCCTAGGATCACTTTGTTCGTCTGTC
This sequence comes from Amphipoea oculea, assembly GCA_945859645.1. Lineage (NCBI taxonomy): Eukaryota > Metazoa > Arthropoda > Insecta > Lepidoptera > Noctuidae > Amphipoea > Amphipoea oculea. The sequence goes on along the minus strand of OX243865.1, from coordinate 15,250,017 downwards.
TGTCAGCCTGTGTATGTCTGTGCCAGCCGTTTACGCGTGATGATGCCGTGTCCAAGGGATTCATTTTTATATGTATATTGTAGGTACAGTACATAAGTAAGTTATGTATAACCTCTTATTTTTTCAGGGACAAGAACATTCCATTCATATTAAAACACTTCTTCAAAGACATTACAAATGATCCTGGAAGTGACGTAAATATATCTGGAACTTGCAAAAAGTGTTCGAAAACACTAAAAGGAAGTTTGAATTCTACATCCAACTTTTTGAACCATTTAAAAGTAAGTAAAGCTAAAAATTTTAATTGTATTTTATTTTGTTAAATAAATTATTTTGATTTCAAAACTGATTAGCTAATAAATAGGATTTTATGTAATATGAAATAATATAATCGCAGATATTCTATGCTTTAAACTATTAATTATACTTTTGCAGAGAAAAGGACATGCTGATATATTAGAAGAGTACGAGAAACTCAAAATACAACATAACAGGAAGAGGAAAAATGTTGGTGATACTGGTGAGGGATGCAGTTCATCTAAAACATTGAAACAATCCACTCTTCCAGCCATCTTACCAAAGTCAGTTAATTTCGACAAGTTACTTGTGAATTTTTTAGTGGAGACCATGTCACCTATATCAATTGTAGAAAAGAAATCCTTTAAGGCTCTAATTGAAGGTGCACAGCAATTAAGTGTTCCACCGAAAATAATGTGCAGGCAAACATGTAATAAAAAAATTGCAGAACAATACACAGAATATATAGAAAATACAAAAGAACAATTGAGAAAGGTTGATTTTATATGCACCACAGCTGATATATGGTCATCATCTAAGAGAAGCTATCTAGGGGTAACTGCTCATTGGATTGATTGTGATAAATTTAATCGGAAAAGTGTAACTTTGGCTTGCAGAAGATTCAAGGGAACACATAGTTATGATAAAGTAGCTGAGCTGATTGCAGAGATTCATTCTGAATTTGATTTGAAACTGTCAAAAATAATAAAGACTATTACGGACAATGGATCAAATATGGTCAAAGCTTTTAGAATATATGGACAAGATTCAGATACAGGAATAAGTAAAGGAACTCTTATGCAAAATATTGATGTAATGCATGATAATATTGACGATGGAGATGATGATGATGATAATGTGTTAACCCTAAGACAATTTTCGGAGTCATTTGAAGAATTCGATGAGTTGGAACACTTGCAACTGCCTAATCATGAAAGGTGTGCCACACACACATTACATTTAATAGCTTCACAAGATATGGATAAGGCTAGATCCCAAAGTAATTCATACAAAAAAATGTATGATACAGCTATGGCAAAATGTCGAGCAGTTTGGAATCTATGTTCGAGGTCCCCTAAAGCCTGTGAAATATATCTGGAATCAACTGGAAAATCCCCTACTTATCCATGTCCAACAAGATGGAATTCATACTATAATTGCATTCAAGATCTATTGGCAGTCAAGGGTACCCTAAATGAAACTTTTAAGAAACTAGGGTTGCCTATTTTTAAAGAAATTGAAATTCAATTTCTTCTTGAATATGTAAGCTGTTCAAAGCCTATTGCTGATGGCATCAGAAGTTTAGAAGGGGACAAAGATACTTACTATGGATGTCTTTTACCAGAACTGATGAGAATGCAAAGAATTCTAAGCAGCTTGAAAATGGATAACCTTACATATTGTGATGTATTAATAGATGTTATTACAGAAAGTCTTAATAGGCGTTTTGAGAGATTTTATAAATTAGAAGAGCCAAAAGCAAAAGATGGCATAATAGCATCAGTATCTTATCCCTTTTTCAAAATGAAATGGGTGCCAAAAGCCAACAGAGAATACATCAAAGAAGTATTTGTTTCAGAAGTGAGAAAGATAAAACAAGAAGACGAAAAGAGTTCCCAACATACTGACTCTTATAAAAAGAAGGAAAGGACAGAATCTTATTATATGTTTGTTGAGGACTCTGATTCTTCAGCAGCCAGTGATAATGTTAATACAACTACAATAGATCTGGAAACACTACAATATTTAAAAGATGAAGACAATACCATAGAATCCTTGAACAGGTATCCTACTGTAAAAAAACTCTTCCTTAAATATAATACCTGCTTACCGAGTTCTGCCCCTGTAGAACGACTATTTTCATTTGGTGGAATGATTATGAGGCCCCATAGGCGGAACATGAAAGATGAACTCTTTGAACAAATACTAGTTTTAAAATCAGTTCAATAAATAAAAGTGGTTATGCTTAACAATGTATTTTATTTTCAAAACCTATTTTAAAAATACGTATTTTGCATTTTGTATTTAAATACTTTTATTCAAAACTATTTTGTATTTCTATTTGAAATAGTGCTAGCAACTATGCATTTGCATTTTGTATTTAAATACTTTTACTAAACTATTTTTCACATCTCTGGATGTATACAATTTATATAATTTGTTCATAGGTTAAACTGCCACGAAGGAGACCGGTATCTTCGTATGTCAACAGAGATATTACTCTTTCGCCAGAAGGAGTAGCTCCATCCCAGCTTGCTGAACCAACGCCTGGGCCCTCAAACCTAGTTCTGACTCCAAGAAAAAAGAAATTGATGGACAGAAATGCAAGGCTAAAACAAAAAAAATTAGATAGAAATAGGGTGTTAAGAAATTGAAGGGAAAAAAACAAAAGAATGACAAAGCGAATTCTTACTTTACAAGAAGTTGTTAAAGAATTGAATGACAGACCAGGGCTTGAAAATCATCGTAATGATGTTAAAGTCGCGTGCCGCAACGATTTACTGCAAAAATTAGTAAATAGGGTAAATGGAAGAGCCACCGGAAAAATCAGTCATACGGCAGAGTATGACGAAGAGCTTAAGAAATTGGCCTTAACTATACATTTTTACAGCCCTAGGAGCTATGTTTATATTAGAGACAAATTCGATTTATGTTTACCACATGTTAATACTTTGCAAAAGTGGTATTCTCGTTTAGATTGCGAGCCGGGTTTTACGAAAGAATCATTTAACACGATATCTGAAATTGCTAAAACAAAACAGACTTACGTTAACATGACTTTTGACGAAATCAAAATAAGAGAAGAAACAGAATTTGTTGGTAAAAAGCACTATGGGTACGTAAATGTCGGAAACGATTTGTGTGGTGACGAGATTGAAATAGCTAAGGAAGTCCTTGTTTTTTTGGTTGTTGCTGTGAATGGCTACTGGAAATTGCCCGTTGGTTTTTTTCCGGCTAAAAGCTTCACAGCTACTGAAAAATGTAGACTGTTAAAAATATGTTTAGATTTATTAAAAAAAGATACAAATTGTGACGTGGTTGCTGTAACATTTGACGGTATCGCATCGAACCTTACTATGGCTCAAACACTTGGTGCGTCGCTACTTAAACCACCTTATAAACCATATTTTACGTACAATGGTAGAAGGTACAATATTTTGTTTGATCCATGTCACTTAATCAAACTAATTAGGAATTGTTTCGCAGACCACAGAATATTTTATGACAATATGGGGCGTAAAATCGACTTCAGATTTGTCGAAAATTTGCATACTTTACAAAAGGAAGAAGGTCTACATCTCGCGAATAAACTTTCCGCGCGACACATTGATTTCCGAACTCAAAAAATGAAAGTAAGGCTGGCTGCCCAATTGTTAAGCAGGTCAGTAGGTGTTGCTATTGATGTTTGTAGCAAGGATTTGAATCTTAATGAATTTCAGAATTCTGAGGCAACAGTACAGTTTCTTCTTCATGTGAATGATATCTTTGATATATTCAATTCGAAAAATTTAAATAACTACGGCTTCAAAAAGCGTCTTTGCCCAAGCAATAAAGATGATGTATTTAGTAAAATAGATGAAGTATATGAGTATTTTCAATCGCTCAAATGTGGAGATGGCAGATATGTTATAGATACGCAGAGACGACTTGGTTTTTTGGGATTCATACTGAACATTATTTCGCTAAAATGGATGTACGTCACTTATATAGAAAAAAAAAGACGGGTTGCACTCCGGGAGTGCCGGCAGAAGTGAAAACTTGAATATTAACGTTGAAATAAATCAATTATTAATTTAATTAATATTACTAATTTTTTTTTTTCAATATTTCTGCGTCACTTTTTTCATTAATAGATGCACTTTGTTCAATTTCCATATTTTAAACACTTTCGGTCTTATTCATAAAAAAAAGCCTATTGAAGGTTTAAACCATTCATTAGTTACAATGCTCAATAGGCCTTTAAAACATTCGATAAAATTTTGTATTCATAAACGCTTCATAAACGTTCTATAACTAGAATGTCCTACAACTTCTAAATGTTGCTATTATAATGAAGTCATCCAACAAATTGGCCAACACATTAAATCGGCATACGAGAATATCTGTCTACGAACCGAATATTTGTGTCCATAGACATTATTACGTATAAAAAACTAATTTATTGTCTACAGTTTCAACAGTTTTGACGCGACAACGTCATGGTCGTCATGGAAACAATATGAATATGTCAATGAATGAATTTGATATTGTATGTGTCAAACTAAAAAAACCGAGTGTGCTTATGACCACACGACTGAAGCGAAACTTCAAACGTATTTGGCTATGAGAGGAAGAGAGAAAGAAAATGTGCGCGCGCACTGATTTCTCTTGCTTATATCCCCCACTCAACTCCCGTTCGCCTCGCCCGTAGCCCTTAGACATGGGTCGTACTTGCAAAATCGAGTACCAGGGCTTCCAAGTACGTCCACCTTAAGAAACCAGGGCCTAAAACCAGGGCTCGAGATACTTTCAAGTATTTTCTATCTGCATCGAAAACTGATCCATAACTTCATACAAATAAGAAGTACAATCGCGTAATCAAACAAAAGCCCTGTTGGAAGTAAAAAGTACTTGCATAGGAAATTGATCCGTGAATTCCTATAAATAAGGAGCACAATCGCGTTTACAAATAAATACTTTTACAAACCATTAAAGTAAAAATACTTGCATACGAAATTGTTCCGTAGACTCTTACCACACCTCGGACACTCCATACAACGCTCGCAAAATAATTACCTATTACTACTACATAAACAAATGACGTTTGTATACGTGCAAATGTGTGCGTGAAATCTAGTAGCGTAAAAAAAATGGCGCGGAAAGCAATTTGTGTCGGGGAACCGAACGACGTCGGCGGCGGCGCTGCCCGAACGTGTGCATTATTATGAAGTGACCATGTAGTTCAATTGTTTATTTATATAGTCGGGTTCGTAATGAAATAAAAACACTAAAATAGTTTAGTTTAAATGACTTATCTGTAAATAATGGATTATTAAATCGCATGTTATTAAAAATGCGAAATCATACAAACAGTATAAGTATGTAAATACGAATTCGGAAAAGCATCACAATATCCAACCATCGTGATTAAAACTCAAATAAAACTTTTAAATCGCATAATTGTGTGTCAGCAATACAGCGCTGCGGTTCGCGAGCGCCCTTGCTAAAGAGTCGGCGACGAATACCTCGAAGTGCGGGGTGAGGTGCGGTATCTGATATGAGGGCGAGGAAGGGAGTGTCCTTTCTGTACGTAGTACTATTAAGTATTCTGTGCTCTTACTGATAAGGAGTATGATCGCATTTGCGAAAACAAACGCGGTTGTTGAACTATTTAAGTACCTACGTACTCGAGCGTCGAGGCACGACGGAGCGAGATACTTTCAAGTATTTTCTATCTGCATAGAAAACTAATCCATAACTTCATACAGATAAGAAATACAATCGCGTATTCAAAAGCCCCGTTGGAAGTAAAACTACTTGCATAGGAAATTGATCAATGGCTTCGAATAAATAAGGAGCAAAATCGCGTTTACAAATAAATACTTGCAAACCATTAAAGTAAAAAAAACTTTTTAAGAAAAAAAAACCGACTTCCAAAAAAAACTTTACAAAGTGAAAAATAACTTTAATTTCGGAAGTCGGTGTCTTTGGATCTTTATTTTAGTTTTTTGCCACCGACTTCCGAAATTAAAGATATTTTTCACTTTGTAGTGTTTTTTTGAAAGTCGTTTTTTTTTTTTTTCTTAAAAAGTTTTTATTTCACGCTTTTTAGTGGGTCTGCTTATAATTTATCTAAGTTACAATAGCCTAGTGATCATCGCCTTTTACAAACAAAATATTGCTTTTCCCGATACAGGGAAGTTAATTGTTGAGGAGTTCTCCAGATCCACCATCAGCTCCGTATCACCATTCACATTGTGACGAGCATAAATTGCTTAGCAACCATATTAAAGTAATCGAATCGCAACCCGTGAAATACTTAGATATTATTGAGTAGTTCCGGTGGCTATCTGTGGTCTTCATCATCAGTTCCACATCACCAAATAGTGCTTTCCGAGAGCAAATGCACGAGTTACTATAAAAAATACCCAAATCGCTATAGGTGTGCCTATAATATTTGAAGAGTTCCTTCGATTTCTCCAGGATCCCATCATCAAATCCTGCCCTGATGTTTTTAGACTAGATGCTGATAATCCTGGCTGCAGCATCAGGCCAGACTTGTCAACATTGCATTGAACTTAAAATTTAGTCCTGTTTAAAATGAGCCCAAACACGACTACGGTGCTGTAATTTCAAGGTTGGTACTTTTTCTAATGCTCCTGGCTTCAGCATCAGGTCTTTATGTACTTCGGTGTTCCTCATTAACAGTACGTTTATCCACACATCGAGCCCTTTTCAATGAGCCTTAACACGATATATCTGCTGTTAGTTGTCGAGGAGTTAGGTACTCTGCAGACTATCCTGACTGCAGCATCAGGTCATGACTTGATGATCATGAGACCAAATGTGGCAAATGCCCTATCGAACATCAAAAGTATTGACTAAAACAGTCCTTGCCTGTTCGAGTAACTTCTTACTGTTAAGGAGTTGTAACTTCCATCATCAGCCCAGCTACCTGAGATAGTGACAACCATACGCAAATACACAAAATACTTCGTAAAATATGCGAAAAACAATAAGTGAGCCTATAAAATTTAAAGGTTGCCCTCGATTACTCTAAGATCCCATCATCAGATTCTAACTTGGTGACAGTGGGACCACCTCAAAACTATCTACTTTGGAACAAAAAAAAGAATTTTGAAAAAAAAACCAGTGTGCTTATGACCACACGACTGAAGTGAAACTTCAAACGTATTTGGCTATGAGAGGAAGAGAGAAAGAAAATGTGCGCGCGCACTGATTTCTCTTGCTTATATCCCCCACTCAACTCCCGTTCGCTTCGCCCGTAGCCCGTAAACATGGGTCGTACTTGCAAAATCGAGTACCAGGGCTTCCAAGTACGTCCACCTTAAGAAACCAGGGCCTAAAACCAGGGCTCGAGATACTTTCAAGTATTTTCTATCTGCATCGAAAATTGATCCATAACTTCACACAAATAAGAAGTACAATCGCGTAATCAAACAAAAGCCCTGTTGGAAGTAAAAAGTACTTGCATAGGAAATTGACCCGTAATTTCCTATAAATAAGGAGCACAATCGCGTTTACAAATAAATACTTTTACAAACCATTAAAGTAAAAATACTTGCATACGAAATTGTTCCGTAGACTCTTACGGAGTTGTATGGAGTGTCTGAGGTGTGGTAAGAGTCTTACCACACCTCGGACACTCCATACAACGCCCGCAAAATAATTACCTAGTACTACTACATAAACAAATGACGTTTGTATACGTGCAAATGTGTGCGTGAAATCTAGTAGCGTAAAAAAAATGGCGCGATAAGCAATTTGTGTCGGGGAACCGAACGACGACGGCGGCGGCGCTGCCCGAACGTGTGCATTATTATGAAGTGACCATGTAGTTCAATTGTTTATTTATATAGTCGGGTTCGTAATGAAATAAAAAAACTAAAATAGTTTAGTTTAAATGACTTATCTGTAAATAATCGGTTATTAAATCGCATGTTATTAAAAATGCGAAATCTTACAAACAGTTTATGTAAATACGAATTCAGAAAAGCATCATAATATCCAACCATCGTGATTAAAACTCAAATAAAACTTTTAAATCGCATAATTGTGTGTTCTTGTCAGCAATACAGCGCTGCGGTTCGCGAGCGCCCTTGCTAAAGAGTCGGCGACGAATACCTCGAAGTGCGGGGTGAGGTGCGGTATCTGATATGAGGGCGAGGAAGGGAGTGTCCTTTCTGTACGTAGTACTATTAAGTATTCTGTGCTCTTACTGATAAGGAGCATGATCGCATTTGCGAAAACAAACGCAGTTGTTGAACTATTTGAGTACCTACGTACTCGAGCGTCGAGGCACGACGGAGCGAGATACTTTCAAGTATTTTCTATCTGCATAGAAAATTGATCCATAACTTCATACAGATAAGAAGTACAATCGCGTATTCAAAAGCCCCGTTGGAAGTAAAACTACTTGCATAGGAAATTGATCAATGACTTCCTATAAATAAGGAGTAAAATCGCGCTTACAAATAAATACTTGCAAACCATTAAAGTAAAAAATACTTGCATACGAAATTGTTCCGTAGACTCTTACTTATAAGGAGCATGATCGCATTTGCAAAAACTAACGCGGTTGAGTACCTACGTATTTGAGCGAGTAGCTGTATAAGGTATGTACTTTATAGTCTTGCAAGTATTTTGAGTCGGTAACTGGCGTGCGTACTTGGAAGCAAAAACCTGGTCGAGTAAATACGCACCTTCCCTACTCACCCGATCACACTTTTCGTAACGCTTACGTCACGCGTTCGCCAGCTTACTCTCCAAGTCAAGTGTGCGTAAAGAAGTTTCACGTAAATAATTTTGACACAACAAAAATCGAATTTGACAAGGTACTTATTTGCCCTAACCCCGTGTATTGTTTTTTAGAGCCGCAGGCGCAGACGGGGCGGCCTTGGCGTGTTTTTTAAGGAATTTTTCACTTTTTGTATGGAAAATATGAAAAATTATTACCTAAATGTTGGGTTTTAGGAGTTTATGGGTTTCATAAAGGGGGTCGAAATTTTCATTATTTTTGCGATAGGACGCACCATTTTCGAGATATAAGCAAAAGAAAAAAAAACTTCATACGTATTTGGCTATGAGAGGAAGAGAGAAAGAAAGCGCGCGCACTACTTTGTCTTGCTTATATCCCCCACTCAACTCCCGTTCACCTCGCCCGATCACACTTTTCGTAACGCGTTCGCCAGTTTACTCCCCAAGTCAAGCGCGCGTAAAGAAGTTTCCCTTCAAAAATACTTGCATACGAAATTGTTCCGTAGACTTACTGATAAGGAGCATGATCGCATTTGCGAAAACTAACGCGGTTGAGTACCTACGTATTTGAGCGAGTAGCCGTATAAGATACTTTATAGTCTTGCAAGTATTTTGAGTCGGTACCTGGTGTGCGTACCTGGAAGCAAATACCTGGTGTAAAAACCCGGTCGCATATTTATGTGACCGGGACCGGGTTTTTACACCAGGTATTTCCAGCTAGTTTTTACGTACCTTCCCTACTCGCCCCATCACACGTTTTCGTAACGCATTCGCCAGTTTACTCCCCAAGTCAAGCGCGCCTAAAGAAGTTTCACTTCAAAAAGAATTTTGAAAATCCGTCGACAATTGGCGGAATATTCGATGAACAAACATACAAAAAAAAAAACATACAAACAGCCGAACATAGTACCTACCTCCTCCTTTTTGTGAAGTCGTTAACAAATACTTGCATACGAAATTGTTCCAAAAGGAGCATGATCGCATTTGCGAAAACTAACGCGGTTGAGTACCTACGTATTTGAGCGAGTAGCCGTATAAGATACTTAATAGTCTTGCAAGTATTTTGAGTCGGTACCTGGTGTGCGTACTTGGAAGCAAATACCTGGTGTAAAAACCCGGTCGCATATCTATGCGACCGGGACCGGGTTTTTACACCAGGTATTTCCAGCTATTTTTTACGTACCTTCCCTACTCGCGATCACACGTTTTCGTAACGCATTCGCCAGTTTACTCCCCAAGTCAAGCGCGCCTAAAGAAGTTTCACTTCAATGAAAATCCGTCGACAATTGGCGGAGTATTCGATGAACAAACATACAAAAAAAAAACATACAAACAGCCGAACATAGTACCTCCTCCTTTTTGTGAAGTCGGTAAAAAATACTTGCATACGAAATTGTTCCAAAAGGAGCATGATTGCATTTGCGAAAACTGACGCGGTTGAGTACCTACGTATTTGAGCGAGTAGCCGTATAAGATACTTAATAGTCTTGCAAGTATTTTGAGTCGGTACCCGGTGTGCGTACTTGCTGTGGTACTTGGAAGCAAATACCTGGTGTAAAAACCCGGTCGCATATTTATGCGACCGGGACCGGGTTTTTACACCAGGTATTTCCAGCTATTTTTTACGTACCTTCCCTACTCGCGATCACACGTTTTCGTAACGCATTCGCCAGTTTACTTCCCAAGTCAAGCGCGCCTAAAGAAGTTTCACTTCAAAAAAAAAACATACAAACAGCCGAACATAGTACCTCCTCCTTTTTGTGAAGTCGGTAAAAAATACTTGCATACGAAATTGTTCCAAAAGGAGCATGATTGCATTTGCGAAAACTGACGCGGTTGAGTACCTACGTATTTGAGCGAGTAGCCGTATAAGATACTTAATAGTCTTGCAAGTATTTTGAGTCGGTACCCGGTGTGCGTACTTGCTGTGGTACTTGGAAGCAAATACCTGGTGTAAAAACCCGGTCGCATATTTATGCGACCGGGACCGGGTTTTTACACCAGGTATTTCCAGCTATTTTTTACGTACCTTCCCTACTCGCGATCACACGTTTTCGTAACGCATTCGCCAGTTTACTCCCCAAGTCAAGCGCGCCTAAAGAAGTTTCACTTCAAAAACTTTTGAATATTTTTTTTTGTATTTAAAATAAATGAAATTAAGACCGGAGACTAGTTGCAATAAAGGGCAAAGAATTGAATATTGGTTGGAGGAGGATAAGGTGTGTACCTACTGTTACAGCTAAAATGTGTTCAAAGTAAGTTATGTTTTGTAAACATTCTCAATTTCTTATATTTATGCTTGCTTTTGCTTCTAATCCTTAGATTTTTTGGAAGAATTGGTCAGGGAGAGGTCTCCATAATAGAAAATAAAAACACTGACACAAGCACTAACGCTAAACAGGGGCAGCCTGGCATGATTTACGAATTAGGCGCCTATCCAATTTACAATTTTACGAAGAACTTCGTTTGCCTGTACAAAACTCATTGTAACAAAAAAAAAACGAGTGTGCTTATGACCACACGACTGAAGTGAAACTTCAAACGTATTTGGCTATGAGAGGAAGAGAGAAAGAAAATGTGCGCGCGCACTGATTTCTCTTGCTTATATCCCCCACTCAACTCCCCTTCGCCTCGCCCGTAGCCCGTAGACATGGGTCGTACTTGCAAAATCGAGTACCAGGGCTTCCAAGTACGTCCACCTTAAGAAACCAGGTCCTAAAACCAGGGCTCGAGATACTTTCAAGTATTTTCTATCTGCATCAAAAATTGATCTATAACTTCACACAAATAAGAAGTACAATCGCGTAATCAAACAAAAGCCCAGTTGGAAGTAAAAAGTACTTGCATAGGAAATTGACCCGTGAATTCCTATAAGGAGCACAATCGCGTTTACAAATAAATACTTTTACAAACCATTAAAGTAAAAATACTTGCATACGAAATTGTTCCGTAGACTCTTACGGAGTTGTATGGAGTGTCCGAGGTGTAGTAAGAGTCTTACCATACCTCGGACACTCCATACAACGCTCGCAAAATAATTACCTAGTACTACTACATAAACAAATGACGTTTGTATACGTGCAAATGTGTGCTTGAAATCTAGTAGCGTAAAATAAATGGCGCGGTAAGCAATTTGTGTCGAGGAACCGAACGACGACGGCGGCGGCGCTGCCCGAACGTGTGCATTATTATGAAGTGACCATGTAGTTCAATTGTTTATTTATATAGTCGGGTTCGTAATGAAATAAAAACACTAAAATAGTTTAGTTTAAATGACTTGTCTGTAAATAATCGGTTATTAAATCGCATGTTATTAAAATGCGAAATCTTACAAACAGTTTATGTAAATACGATTTCGGAAAAGCATCACAATATCCAACCATCGTGATTAAAACTCAAATAAAACTTTTCGTGTAGCAATACAGCGCTGCGGTTCGCGAGCGCCCTTGCTAAAGAGTCGGCGACGAATACCTCGAAGTGCGGGGTGAGGTGCGGTATCTGATATGAGGGCGAAGAAGGGAGTGTCCTTTCTGTACGTAGTACTATTAAGTATTCCGTGCTCTTACTGATAAGGAGCATGATCGCATTTGCGAAAACAAACGCGGTTGTTGAACTATTTGAGTACCTACGTACTCGAGTGTCGAGGCACGACGGAGCGAGATACTTTCAAGTATTTTCTATCTGCATAGAAAATTGATCCATAACTTCATACAGATAAGAAGTACAATCGCGTATTCAAAAGCCCCGTTGGAAGTAAAACTACTTGCATAGGAAATTGATCAATGACTTCCTATAAATAAGGAGCAAAATCGCGTTTACAAATAAATACTTGCAAACCATTAAAGTAAAAAATACTTGCATACGAAATTGTTCCGTAGACTCTTACTGATAAGGAGCATGATCGCATTTGCGAAAACTAACGCGGTTGAGTACCTACGTATTTGAGCGAGTAGCCGTATAAGGTACTTTATAGTCTTGCAAGTATTTTGAGTCGGTACCTGGTGTGCGTACTTGGAAGCAAAAAAAAAACGAGTGTGCTTATGACCACACGACTGAAGTGAAACTTCAAACGTATTTGGCTATGAGAGGAAGAGAGAAAGAAAATGTGCGCGCGCACTGATTTCTCTTGCTTATATCCCCCACTCAACTCCCCTTCGCCTCGCCCGTAGCCCGTAGACATGGGTCGTACTTGCAAAATCGAGTACCAGGGCTTCCAAGTACGTCCACCTTAAGAAACCAGGTCCTAAAACCAGGGCTCGAGATACTTTCAAGTATTTTCTATCTGCATCAAAAATTGATCTATAACTTCACACAAATAAGAAGTACAATCGCGTAATCAAACAAAAGCCCAGTTGGAAGTAAAAAGTACTTGCATAGGAAATTGACCCGTGAATTCCTATAAGGAGCACAATCGCGTTTACAAATAAATACTTTTACAAACCATTAAAGTAAAAATACTTGCATACGAAATTGTTCCGTAGACTCTTACGGAGTTGTATGGAGTGTCCGAGGTGTAGTAAGAGTCTTACCATACCTCGGACACTCCATACAACGCTCGCAAAATAATTACCTAGTACTACTACATAAACAAATGACGTTTGTATACGTGCAAATGTGTGCTTGAAATCTAGTAGCGTAAAATAAATGGCGCGGTAAGCAATTTGTGTCGAGGAACCGAACGACGACGGCGGCGGCGCTGCCCGAACGTGTGCATTATTATGAAGTGACCATGTAGTTCAATTGTTTATTTATATAGTCGGGTTCGTAATGAAATAAAAACACTAAAATAGTTTAGTTTAAATGACTTGTCTGTAAATAATCGGTTATTAAATCGCATGTTATTAAAATGCGAAATCTTACAAACAGTTTATGTAAATACGATTTCGGAAAAGCATCACAATATCCAACCATCGTGATTAAAACTCAAATAAAACTTTTCGTGTAGCAATACAGCGCTGCGGTTCGCGAGCGCCCTTGCTAAAGAGTCGGCGACGAATACCTCGAAGTGCGGGGTGAGGTGCGGTATCTGATATGAGGGCGAAGAAGGGAGTGTCCTTTCTGTACGTAGTACTATTAAGTATTCCGTGCTCTTACTGATAAGGAGCATGATCGCATTTGCGAAAACAAACGCGGTTGTTGAACTATTTGAGTACCTACGTACTCGAGTGTCGAGGCACGACGGAGCGAGATACTTTCAAGTATTTTCTATCTGCATAGAAAATTGATCCATAACTTCATACAGATAAGAAGTACAATCGCGTATTCAAAAGCCCCGTTGGAAGTAAAACTACTTGCATAGGAAATTGATCAATGACTTCCTATAAATAAGGAGCAAAATCGCGTTTACAAATAAATACTTGCAAACCATTAAAGTAAAAAATACTTGCATACGAAATTGTTCCGTAGACTCTTACTGATAAGGAGCATGATCGCATTTGCGAAAACTAACGCGGTTGAGTACCTACGTATTTGAGCGAGTAGCCGTATAAGGTACTTTATAGTCTTGCAAGTATTTTGAGTCGGTACCTGGTGTGCGTACTTGGAAGCAAAAACCTGGTCGAGTAAATACGTACCTTCCCTACTTGCCCGATCACACTTTTCGTAACGCTTACGTCACGCGTTCGCCAGCTTAGTCTCCAAGTCAAGTGTGCGTAAAGAAGTTTCACGTAAATAATTTTGACACAACAAAAATCGAATTTGACAATCGCGACTCGTCGACACGTGGTACAGACGCCAGCACGTCAACCTACCTGAAACTGTCAAATTTTCCCAATCAACTTTGAACCTTATTCTTTAGTAATAAAGTTGAAAATCTATTAAAGAAATCTGACAGATTGTAGTAGGTTGATGTGCTGGCGTCTGTACTTATTTGCCCTAACCCCGTGTATTGTTTTTTAGAGCCGCAGGCGCGGAGAGGGCGGCCTTGGCGTGTTTTTTAAGGAATTCTTCACTTTTTGTATGGAAAATATGAAAAATGATTACCTACATGTTGAGTTTTAGGAGTTTATGGGTTTCATAAAGGGGGTCGAAATTTTCATTATTTTTGCGATAGGACGCACCATTTTCGAGATATAAGCAAAAGAAAAAAAACTTAATACGTGTTTGGCTATGATAGGAAGAGAGAAAGAAAATGTACGCGCGCACTGCTTTGTCTTGCTTATATCCCCCACTCAACTCCCGTTCACCGCACCCGATCACACTTTTCGTAACGCGTTCGCCAGTTTACTCCCCAAATCAAGCGCGCGTGAAGAAGTTTTCCTTCAAAAACATACAAACAGCCGAACATAGTACCTCCTCCTTTTTGTGAAGTCGGTAAAAATTACTTGCATACGAAACTGTTCCGTAGACTCTTACTGATAAGGAGCATGATCGCATTGCGAAAACTAACGCGGTTGAGTACCTACGTATTTGAGCGAGTAGCCGTATAAGATACTTAATAGTCTTGCAAGTATTTTGAGTCGGTACCTGGTGTGCGTACTTGGAAGCAAATACCTGGTGTAAAAACCCATTCGCATATTCATGCAACCGGGACCGGGTTTTTACACCAGGTATTTCCAGCTATTTTTTACGTACCTTCCCTACTCGCGATCACACGTTTTCGTAACGCATTCGCCAGTTTACTCCCCAAGTCAAGCGCGCCTAAAGAAGTTTCACTTCAAAAAAACCCGCCATAAGAATAATAATGACTGTTATTTTGATGCCGCTACTGATTAATTAAATCAGTATAAATAAGATAATGAAGAGAAAGAATTTATAACATTAGTTTTGTATTTCAGGTCAATAGGACTAGTAAAGATGGTGCTTCACTACGAATAGCAGAAAATAAAACGGCCTACAGAAGAGATGGCACAGATGGCAAATGAAAAGCAAACATTTTAAAAATGTTGTTGTGCTTGCACAAGTTTTAGAAATTAGAATGCCAAATTAGAGTTTAGAGTATTGTTCAGCCGTGAACAGGCAAGAGTTACATACGCTAGCGTCAGCATCAAGAGCGACATACATTCGTTCCACATAAATTAGTAATTAGTAAATGAATAAATTAGTCATCAAGCTGGAGTAGAGTTTGATTCATCTTCCATAATTCCTCTCACTATGGCCAAGACACCTTTAGCCATCACCAGTTCTATGAGTCTGTGGGACCGGCAATGACAAAACTATTTCCTGTGTACACATTGCACGACGTACACAAACCCCTATTCCTACCCAAATTCTGTCTGTAGGCTTGTAGGTCTCCCGTAGGCTTGTATGATAGGTTAGGGTGTTAGGATAACTAGGGTGTTAAGTAGTTGCTGTAGGTTTATAATCAGTAGGGTGAGGTAACCATAGATACCAGGCTCAATTGTTACAAACTTAGCCACACTGTATGCATTTGGAATAACAGCCGTACTAAGCTGTAAGTCCCGGTGCGTACAAGTATTATAAAAATAAACTGATATTTGTATACAAGCTTTTTATTAATGAACTACTCCCTAAATTTCTTCTCTTTTACTTTAGATCTTGTTGGCTCAAAATATTGACACTTCCACGTTGTCGTCGGTGGCAGCGCAGAGGTCACTTTGACTGCATGTTTTGGGTAGGACAAATAAGGCAGGATAGGACGTGGAGCATGTTTTGCAACATAGCTTCACAGCCACACCCTACTGGAGCATCTCCCTGCAGGGCGTAAACTTCCGTGGTCGACACGGAAGCATTGTTTTCACACAAAAGCAGCAATGTCCCACAGTATTTCTTGTTGCTATAATGTGCTTCGTTATATTTTTCGTCGCTTCTATTTGGTATTGTAGGTAGGTATATAATAATAAACTAAATTGGTTAAACAGAAGTTCAAAATAAATTAAATACAACTGCGGCTCCTCGAAGTACTATTGTTTACGAAACTGACTTTTCAAACATTTGTACGTCAAATGTCATTTTCTTCGGCCATCTTTGTCGTGTCTCACTTGGTTCACTTCGGTTGGCGCCGCCGTAGAAAGAGATGGGGGGGGGGGGGGAAATCTCTCCTGACGGTCACGTGTCCTGACGCGATGCCCTGACGCGAGTTTAACATTTTTTACCCCATTTTTAACAAAAAAGATCACTTAAAATTCCTTCCTGTATATAAATTATCACAAGACCACCTGGAAACTTTTTTCAGCGCCATCAGATCTAAAGGTGGATTTAATAATAACCCAACGGTAAAAAACTTTATTTCTGCGTACAAAAAATTGTTATGTCATACAGAAATAAAAATAAGCGACACCGGAAATTGCTTAGAATTAGAAAAAATCACAATTTTATCTACTAGCGCTATGTCTACAACAGATAAAATTAACAATTCATTAAATTACAACAATATCTTTAAAGAACTGTTACAAGATAGTAGTAAATATGCTGATGATGATGATCTAACTGAAGAAACTGATTTCGACGAGCAAATATTGCTAATAGACTATACTGATTCATTGTCTCAAATCACATGTATGATTGTGTCATACGTGTCAGGATTCGTAGTAAGAAAATTAACGAAAAAACTCAAATGCGACGTTTGTGTGCAAAGTTTAGTGTCAACATCGTCTGAAATACTTTTCAAATCATTAATTGTCAGAAAAGACTATTCGCAAACAGACAGGCATTATCTCACATATCCATCCAACGATGTCATTACGTTATGTGGTTACGCAGAAAAATTTTTCAGAGAACATATGAAGAACAAAGCTATGACAGAACTAATTTTTGCTAAATGTGTTTTGAAAGTTCTGTGAAACGTTCAATCACTTTTTAATGACTTGCAAAATCATATTTTGGATCAAGATCCATTGGAAAATCACAGATATTTTCTCATGAAATCCATTATTGAAATATATTTTAATCTTAGATATAAACATGAAAACAAATTGTTAAAATTAAGCAGGGAAACAATACAAACACATCTTAACAAAACTGTTATATTTAGAGGACAATACATACAATCATTCAAAAGTATACATACATAACGGTCACGCCTGTATCACACGGGGTAAGCAGAGCGTTAACGCTCCATGAAAGGGCAACTTGGCCCCATCTGATAAAATTTTGAAGGTCATTTCAGATAGAACTGTGTATTACTCTAGTAATAGGTGGTCAGCCTTTCGCCTAAACTGCAACAACAACAGTATGCCCGGGACGAGAAGCAGTTAGAATATTCTATGTTCTTTTATCGTCTCTAGTGCATTACAAATCTACGATCTCCACATTAAGCGATAAACATGACCCCCCCATTCTCCCCCTCATTCGCTTTTTTCACACTATTTATTATGTTCATTAAAAATTACATATGAAAATATCGATAGTTTCCTTATTATTTTCAACTTTTGTAATGTGTAAATATTCGAATAAAAAGCTTTGATAAAATTCAAACGTTGTTTTAATGTTCCTTTCGCAAAATCAACAAGAAGTCACTAGGCAATGAGAACAGACAATATATTAGTGGCCACAGACCAATTCACAATAATTATTATCGATACCGATATAAATATTTCTTGGAATTCTTTTCCTTCATTCCTGGTTTCTTTACGTTTGATTTTATATAGTTTTCTTACGAAGAAATGCCCGCCCATTGATAAATAATCGATAATAAGAAGTTTATCGTGGACAACACTATTTTGCACTCACACATAGACATTCACAAACACATGCACACATTTTTTTTTTTTACATGTTTTTAAGCCGCCTTTGTGTATCTTGTACATCCTAAATCTATGGATACAGCATTAAATTTGTGTTAAACAAGTGAGAATTATATTGTAATTTAAATATTTAAATAATTGTGATTAATAAGAACTGGTGAAACAATAACTTTAAATGTTTCTCTTTTCAGGTACAATTTGTGATTAATTGATGGTAAATAATGTTTTGTAAAAGTGTTAAAACTAGTTTATGTAATAAAATAAAATTTACTCCTTTCAGCGCAACTCAATTCTGGTTACAGTTTTACTGTTCACCATAATATCCAAGGATAATAATTATAAATTAACACATTATATGGATATAGCGACTGCAGACATTAAAAAAAAAACCCTAAAAATGGAGCAACCTAAGGGACCAATTTCGTAAAGAAGAAATACAATGACCCAGGTAGATCCGGCGCTGCGGTGAATCACAAATCACCTTCGTGAACATATTACGAATCGTTATTATTATATATTATATTCTTGGCGAAACAAATCACACCAAAACCACTAATCGGAAATGTGCATGAACCTCCCAGCCAAGAAACAGAAGCTGATACGGAATCATCCCATTTTTCTGAGTATTCATCTGAATCACAGCCACAAACAGTACCGCAGCCTGGGCCCTCACCTTTGTCGCAGCCTGCACCCTCACCTTTGTCGCAACCTGGGCCCTCATCTTTGTCGCAGCTAGGAGCCTTGAATTCGAGCCAAGCAGTAATCTCCACGTCACAACAACATACTAAACTACACACCAAATCTATTCGTGTATCTGTCGCAGCCAACTGGTTAAATTAGCCGTTTAGTTAAGGCTCTAGACAGACGGACTGCATTCAAACTGCATCCGAACTGCAATTTGCAGTTCGATTGCAGTTTGAATGCAGTTGACACGACTGCAATAGAACTGCAAATCAAACGTGCAGTCCGATTGCGGTTGAATTGCAGTCGGCGTGCAGTCGTGTGAACTGCACACCGACTGCAATCGGGCTGCACGGTTGGCTTGCAGTTCTATTGCAGTCGTGTCAACTGCATTCAAACTGCATCCTGACTGCACCATACCCACCCGCCCGCACTACTTTAACGCTCCGCCCCCCCCGCGTATAGCATCAGTAGTAGAAACAAGGTTAGAGTGAGCGCACGCGTTGTCTGTCCGTAAACAAAACAAATATGTCGAGCAACAAGGTTTTAAGACTTGACGAAGCTTTACTGCTACTTTTACTTCATCGCCGCGCTCGTAAACACAAGAGAAAGAGAAATCGTGAAATATGGGTTCAATTAATATTGCAATGTAAGCACGAAGGTGATTTTTATACTTTATTACCAAAAATCAGATCACAAGAGAAATGCTTTTACAAATATTTTCGCATGTCTAGAAAAAGTTTCGAAGAATTAACAGACATCTTAAAAAATAAAATATACCGACAAGACACCAATATGAGAAAAAGTATATCAGCAGAAGAAAGGATTGCAATTACTTTGAGGTAAGCTTTTAACAATTAACATTATTATTTACATTGCAAAGCTCGATATGTCCCCATTGAATAGGCATTATGAATAAAATTACAAAAATAGTTACCTAAAAAATATGTTGTATATAAACAAAAGAAAATGGTTAACCGAATACGTCGTTTATGTATGAGCTATCATCGCTGCAATTATCAGGTGAGACAATATTGCTGTAATGAGATTCTGAAGTTCCTGGCCGATTGAATGTCTCCTGTTGGATAGGAGGTACATTTGAATTCGAAGGCACGTTATAGTTCATATTAGAAGTGAAATATCCCCTGTAATCATTCGTTGGCTGATATTGCGGCCCGGACATGTTGTATGTGGAAGCATATTTTTTTATTATATTTATGAAATCTGCCTTTGCATCTAGCTTTAAATAATCTGGAATTCTTTTAAAATCTTTACACAAAGAAAGAAGGAACAATCGGTCTTCATCTCTTTCATCTTCTTCATCATTTAATCTTTTATTTACTCTTTTGGTTAAATTTTCGATCAAGTCCTCTTCTGATAAATTTTTTGTTTTACGTTTGTTAACAGCTTTTTTCTTAGTTATTTCTTCTCCTACAGGCTCCTCATTAGTTGAATCTAAATTAGACGATCTTTCACCTTTCTCTTGTAAATCTTTTAAAAAGAGTAACTGTTGATGGTATGTGCACGGTCGTAAATTGGAGGTCGCTGAACCACTTTTCATAGTATTCATTTTTTTTTCATATCTTGAAAAATTATCTCGTAGTAGTTTCCACTTTTTTTGATATTTAACAGCTGAAAATAATAATTAATATATTATTTTCCAGATATTTAGCAAGTGGATGTTCTGTTGATGATTTACACTGGGCTTATCGACACGGAGTAAGCACAATCAGAGAAATTATTAAAGATGTTTGTAGTAATATATGGATTCACTTAAAAGATATGGTTATGCCAGAAGTCACTGAAGAGAAGTGGAAAAACATAGCGGAAGGATTTAAACATCGAGCAAATTTTCCATATTGTCTTGGTGCAATTGATGGAAAGCACGTAAGGTTAAAAAAACCTCGAAACACTGGGTCTTCATATTACAACTACAAAAAATACTTTTCTATGATATTACTAGCCACTTGCGACAGTAACTATATGTTTACATTTGTTGACATCGGGTCTTATGGGAGATGTTCAGATTCCACAATATTTGAAGAAAGCGTATTGTATGAAAAACTTCAACAAAAAACCTTAAACATTCCGCCACCTGTAAATTCAATGCCATACGTCTTTGTGGGGGATGAAGCATTTTCAATTTCTAAAAATGTTATGCGCCCTTACGCGGGGAGACATTTAAGTGTGGAAAAGAAGGTTTTTAATTACCGCCTATCACGGGCTAGAAGATTTATTGAATGTTCATTTGGTATTCTAGCAAATAAATGGCGTATTTTTCACAGACCCATCGACCATAAACCACATTTTGCAAAAGAGATTATAAAAGCTTGTTGTGTTTTGCATAACTTTGTGCGAGAAAGAGATGGGTATAATTTTGAAGATTCTTTAACTCAACCATTACAAAACATAATAATAGGCGACGGTAGTGAAAGAAACTGCAGATCATCGGAGGGTATAAGAAAAGAACTTACTGATTATTTTATGGGTGAAGGCAAACTTGAATGGCAAATGAATATGATTTAAAGTGTCCAATTGCGTATTACAGTATTAAATAAAAAAACCTAATTAAAATACTCACCAATTATGTTTTTCTCCTTCTTACTCTTTTGTTCAAAACCGGGCGTAAACATTTCGCAAATAGTGGCCCATGCTTTGTTTTTTTCAATTTTGTTACTGTAAGATTCAATCTTATAGTTCCAAAGGCAAGGTTTTGATTTAATAGCACTTATAAATGCGTCAGTATCAAATTGTACAGATTCATTTACTGTATTACTATCCTCGTCGCTCGACATATTTGTTTTATTTACGGACAGACAACGCGTGCGCTCACTCTAACCTTGTTTCTACTACTGATGCTATACGCGGGGGGGCGGAGCGTTAAAGTAGTGCGGCGGGTAGGTATGGTGCAGTCAGGATGCAGTTTGAATGCAGTTGACACGACTGCAATAGAACTGCAAGCCAACCGTGCAGCCCGATTGCAGTCGGTGTGCAGTTCACACGACTGCACGCCGACTGCAATTCAACCGCAATCGGACTGCACGTTTGATTTGCAGTTCTATTGCAGTCGTGTCAACTGCATTCAAACTGCATCCGAACTGCAATTTGCAGTTCGATTGCAGTTGAAATGCAGTCCGTCTGTCTAGACTCTAACCGCCTGGCCTTTGGAAGTAGTGCTCGCCTCGCTTCACTCTCTCGGATCACACACGGTTCATCACAGTTATAACCTAACCTAAATTCGGCTCGCGCGTGATTGGTTACAGTTCCAACCTAAACTATAATTGAATATCATTCAGGCCGTTAGTTGGTCGCCGTTTAGTTATAAGGTTAGGCGGTTAACTAAACGGCTAATTAAACCAGTTGGCTGTGATATATCTATAACGCAAGCTCATCGTTTTACTTCTAATCAACCTGGAAGAGTTATGAAAAAGCGAAATATTGCTGTGGACCAAGAGTATTTAGAGATTGAAAAAAGAAAACTTCAATTATATGAGTCCAGGTCAGTAGATAAATTTGCAGAAGATCCTGATCGTAACTTTTTGTTGAGTTTGCTTCCATACTTAAAAGAAAATAGAAAAATCTTTTTCCTCTTTTATAACTCTGTTCTTCCCGAAATTGCAATTGAACCCATATTTTACAGATTGACGAGTTGGATAGAATTTGTCGACCGTGCTTTCAACGTGGGACTTACTGGAATTGACAGAAGAATGCTCAGTCAGAGAGTAGTGAAAGCGATACTGCAGAAATCTTACAGGAAGACAGTGATCAAGAAAACGTAGCTCAAGATGATCAAGAACTAGTGCTAGAGCCAAATATTGGTGATCCTAATGATCAGGCTAATCTTTAATCACGGACAATAGAAATACCGGATATTTACGACTCTCAAATAACTCCACCATGTGTATTATTAATAACTGCACTTACCAGAATCTGCATAGGATACATGTTGCTGTTCGAAGAGATTTGATAATTAAGAACAATTTATACATCCCACGACTCCCACCAGGCCCGCGTCACACGTTTTCCACTTTCAACAGCACTCAAACAAAAGATATATTGACTTTGCAAAAAAACCGAGTGTGCTTATGACCACACGACTGAAGTGAAACTTCAAACGTATTTGGCTATGAGAGGAAGAGAGAAAGAAAATGTGCGCGCGCACTGCTTTCTCTTGCATATATCCCCACTCAACTCCCGTTCGCCTCGCCCGTAGACCCGTAGACATGGGTCGTACTTGCAAAATCGAGTACCAGGGATTCCAAGTACGTCCACCTTAAGAAACCAGGGCCTAAAACCAGGGCTCGAGATACTTTCAAGTATTGTCTATCTGCATCGAAAATTGATCCATAACTTCATACAAATAAGTACAATTACGTAATCAAACAAAAGCCAATAAGTAAAATTGTTCCGTAGACTCTTACCACACCTCGGACACTCCATACAACGCTCGCAAAATAGTTACCTACTACTACTACATAAACAAATGACGTTTGTGTATGTGCAAATGTGTGCGTGAAATCTAGTAGCGTGAAAAAAATGGCGCGGAAAGCAATTTGTGTCGGGGAACCGAACGACGACGGCGCACAGTGGGCCCATACTGAAAATTTGTGGACTTAGGCAACAAAGTTCCAATATCGATGCGATTTTTTTTTATATGACGTGTTATGATATTCCTAACAACTTTTATTCTTATAAAATTTCGTCTAAAGTTGATAGTTTGTCTTGAAAAAAAATTATTAGTTTTTTTTGTATGGAGCGAATCACATTTCATTTTTTTTCTTCAATTGTACTGATATGTTGAGTGTGTGGCGGTGAGTATATGATAGCTAGGGTCATTCTCTATCCATGAAAAAAAAATCAGCGCCGGCTATCTGCGGCATCGCGAGTAATCATTCGGTAAAAAAAAAAATATTTTGTATGAAATTTTTTGCCATTTAAAATAAATTCAAAGTATATTTTTTGTTTCATTTGGCTGTTTTGACCTTCTTTTTAGTTAAATATATAGTTTTAATAGCGCATAGTTACATATAACTAGTAATTCTGGTAGAGATTTAGTTATTATTGCATGTTATCGGTAGCACCTGCATTGTGATTGATGACTCATTTGTTTGTGCGCTCGGCTAAGCGCATAACTAATGAGTTTTCAAAAATGCTCGTCTCTGATTGGCTGAATAATTTTCACTCACTGTTATGTCCACTACTTGAATAATTAACACTGACTATAAATATAAAGACATTCATTAAGTCCATCTAGTTTCGCTCTTGTCGCTTATTTGTGAACACAGTGAAATACTTTTATTTTTATATTTACATTAGAACTATGGCTGGATTTTGTACCAACCTAGATCTTTTTGTGAAATTAAGAAGTGGCGGTGATCTGAAAAATCATATGTTTCTATATGAAAGTATCATTTCTGTCTTGACTACCGAAGTTTCTGAAGAAGACAAGAACCGAATCAAGGAGTTCTGTCGACTTTTTTGTGTAAATCTAAATAAAAAGTGGATAGAGTCATGTAGACATCAAAAAACTTTTATGAACCGGGAAAGTAATCGCAAGTGGTTGGAAAAAAACATCAAATGGCCTGTTTGTGACACTGTTGACCTGAGAAGTGAGATGGGCTTTTCAGACGCAGCCTTATCTGAGCCTGTGGATATAGATTCCCATGTTCCTACTCTTGCAGTATGTACTGAGGAAGCGGGAACATCTACAGAAAAGGAGCACAGAAAACCGTTCGAAGACTTAAGTAATAAGCAAAAAAAAAGACGTTCTACTTCCATAGTAGAGGAAAATTCCGAGGAAGAGTTGCAGCACTGGTACATAACAAAATTGAAAGACAACGGCAAAACGAATCTGGCAAAAGTGGTCGAATACCTTTCCAGTAATCCAGATGCGCTATCCGAAGTAGATGAGCGACTATTCAAGAAGCAGAGCTTAAGTACTGTCTCTGAAGATAAGTGTTTAGCTCTTTATACATCACTTGCGCTCTCGAAATGGAAATACTTAGCTCTTCGACAATTTCTGAAAGAAGAAAACTGTGCTGCCTTTCCATCTTATCCAAATCTTGTAAATGCCAAGAAAAGATGTTACCCACCACAAGAGAGTATGGAGATTACTGAAAAAGGAGCTCACATTAAATTGCAAGCGCTATTGGACCACACTGTGAAGAGGATTTTACTAGATATGAATTCTGTTGATAGGTCTCAAAATGAAGAACTCAAGTTAACCTGGAAATGGGGACTTGATGGTTCTTCGTCGCAGAGTAATTATAAACAGAAAACGTCAAACACAGCTACAGAGTTCGATGATTCATCAGTAGTCATGATAAGTATCGTCCCTCTTCGGCTAGTGTCTACTAGCCCATCATCTGGGAATGAAAATATAGTTTGGGAGAACCCCACACCTTGCTCAACTCTTTACTGTCGACCAGTGAAGTTTACTTTCACTTCAGAGACAGCTGATTTTATAAAGTCTGAAGAGTCTGAGATGAAAAAACAAATTGATGAACGAATATCTACACAGTTTGGAAATATTATTGTATCACATGAATTGCATATGACCATGATTGATGGAAAAGTGGCCAATATTATTGCTGAAGTACCATCATTTGCAACGTGTCCCATTTGCTTGGCAAAACCGAGCGAAATGAATAATTTAGACGCTTTGGCTTCCAAACCACTTCGTGAAGAAATTTACAAACAAGGAATTTCTTCACTGCATATGAAGATTCGGTGTATGGAATGTCTTCTCCATATATCTTATAATCTGGATTTTCAGCGATGGACTGCTCGAGGCGAACATAAGGCTTTGAAACAAGCTAAAAAAAATACCACGCAACAAGAATTTCGTGAGCAAACTGGAATGCTGATTGATATAGTCAAACAGGTATGTATTTAATTTTCGCTCTTTTTATGTTGTTTGTGTATTATATCTCTATATATTGTATATTACAGTATTGTTTTCCCATTTTAGGGTTTTGGAACTACAAATGACGGGAATACTGCGAGGCGCTTTTTCCAAGATTACAAAAGATCTTCCAGAATAACGGGAATTGACGAAAATCTGATTTTCAGATTTTCCGTTATTCTACAAGCCATATCATCAGGCAAAAACATTGACTGTGAAAAATTTAGAAGGTACTGTAGAGAAACAGCTGATGTGTACGTGCAACACTATTCGTGGTACTACATGCCAGTTAGTGTACATAAACTTCTAATGCACGGTGCAGACATCTGTAACCACTTTGGTGTTTTGCCAATCGGTAAGTAAAAAATAAATATAGTATGATGTATTATATTTGACTCGATTGCGTTTTGAAATTAAAATGTACATAACTTATTCGTTTTAGGTACCTTATCTGAAGAAGCTTCGGAAGCCCGTAATAAGGACTTCAGAAACGTCAGGGAGAGGCACACTCGGAAAACAGGGAGAATAGCAACAAACGAAGACATCCTTCATGGACTTCTAATAAGCTCTGATCCCCACATATCCTACATAAGGCCTAAAATAACGAAGAAGGTTCATAATGAGTTGTTGCCTGAAGCAATTCAGTTGTTACAGACTACTGAGCCTCCCTGTGGCAGTGAGATTATGGAGGAAGAAGAATGCCTCATAGCAGAGTCCGAAAATTTGCCAGACCCACTAGCACTTCTGGAACAAGAAATAATGTGATCCGGCTCTAGATTATTCCCACAAAAGCCCATCAGGGCTAGGAATATGACAAACAGCCCTTTTCAGGGCTACAATTACTTCACAGTTTCATATTGGTCATGGTCATACGTACGATAACTTATACTATAATATACATACGCTTGATTATGTAGGTAATTATCAATGACTTGCCCGTACAGATTTAAATTATTTCACCTATCATTAACAAAATTAGTATAACCTGAAACTTATTACGATATTTATTCAACAATAGATAACGTGCAGTTAAAAAAATAACACAGCCAATCAGAGACGAGCATTTTTGAAAACTCATTAGTTATGCGCTTAGCCGAGCGCACAAACAAATGAGTCATCAATCACAATGCAGGTGCTACCGATAACATGCAATAATAACTAAATCTCTACCAGAATTACTAGTTATATGTAATTATGCGCTATTAAAACTATATATTTAACTAAAAAGAAGGTCAAAACAGCCAAATGAGACAAAAAATATACTTTGAATTTATTTTAAATGGCAAAAAATTTCATACAAAATAATTTTTTTTTACCGAATGATTACTCGCGATGCCGCAGATAGCCGGCGCTGATTTTTTTTTCATGGATAGAGAATGACCCTAGCTATCATATACTCACCGCCACACACTCAACATATTAGTACAATTGAAGAAAAAAAATGAAACGTGATTCGCTCCATACAAAAAAAACTAATAAATTTTTTTCAAGACAAACTATCAACTTTAGACGAAATTTTATAAGAATAAAAGTTGTTAGGAATATCATAACACGTCATATAAAAAAAAATCGCATCGATATTAGAACTTTGTTGCCTAAGTCCACAAATTTTCAGTATGGGCCCACTGTGCGGCGGCGGCGCTGCCCGCACGTGTGCATTATTATGAAGTGACCATGTAGTTCAATTGTTTATTTATATAGTCGGGTTCGTAATGAAATAAAAACACTCAAATAGTTTAGTTTAAAAATTACTTATCTGTAAATGTAATAATCGGTTATTAAATCGCATGTTATTAAAAATGCGAAATCTTACAAACCGTTTATGTAAATACGAATTCGGCAAAGCATCACAATATCCAACCATCGTGATTAAAACTCAAATAAAACTTTTAAATCGCATAATTGTGTGTTCGTGTGAGCAATACAGCGCTGCGGTTCGCGAGCGCCCTTGCTAAAGAGTCGACGACGAATACCTTGAAGTGCGGGGTGAGGTGCGGTATCTGCGGCGAGGAAGGGAGTGTCCTTTCTGTACGTAGTACTATTAAGTATTCTGTGCTCTTACTGATAAGAAGCATGATAGCATTTGCGAAAACAAACGCGGTTGTTGAACTATTTGAGTACCTACGTACTCGAACGTCGAGACACGACAGAGCGAGATACTCTCAAGTATTTTCGATCTGCATAGAAAATTGATTCATAACTTCATACAGATAAGAAGTACAATCGCGTATTCAAAAGCCCCGTTGGAAGTAAAACTACTTGCATAGGAAATTGATCAATCACTTCCTATAAATAAGGAGCAAAATCGCGTTTACAAATAAATACTTACAAACCATTAAAGTAACAAATACTTGCATACGAAATTGTTCCGTAGACTCTTACTGATAAGGAGCATGATCGCATTTGCAAAAACTAACGCGGTTGAGTACCTACGTATTTGAGCGAGTAGCCGTATAAGATACTTTATAGTCATGCAAGTATTTTGAGTCGGTAGGTACCTGGTGTGCGTACTTGGAAGCAAATACTTGGTGTAAAAACCTGGTCGCGTAAATACGTACCTTCCCTACTCGCCCGATCACACTTTTCGTAACGCTTACGTCACGCGTTCGCCAGCTTACTCTCCAAGTCAAGTGTGCGTAAGAAGTTTCAATTCAATCATTTTGACACAACAAAAATCGAATTTGACAATCGCGATTCGTCGACACGTGGTACTTATTAGCCCTACCCCGTGAATTGTTTTTTAGAGCCGCAGGCGCGGAGGGGGCGGCCTTGGCGTGTTTTTTAAGGAATTTTTCACTTTTTGTATGGAAAATATGAAAAATGATTACCTACATGTTGAGTTTTAGGAGTTTATGAGTTTTATAAAGGGGGTCGAAATTTTCATTATTTCTGCGATAGGACGAACCATTTTCGAGATATAAGCAAAAGAAAAAAAAATGATACAGAGAGTACTGTTTTTGCACCTGAAGTCGAGGTGTTGGTGTGAATTTCTATTCATGACAACTAATTTTATTCCACACCTTTTTAATCGCGATTAAAAATAGTCAGATTTAGTTAGACAATTAAATTTTAGGTGAAAAACGTGAAATTCAGAATAGCGAAATTGCACTTTTTCAATAGATTAATAACTCAGTGCCATCTTAGTGCTGTCAAACTAAAATATAGTTAAGTTGTGTCACTTTAGTCAATTTCAGAATGGGAAATCGTCGCTTGACAGGAATAAACTAAATTTTAGTGATATTTGGTCTAGTTTATAGGCATTTGTGACAAGAGAATCGGCACCATTGTTACGTAAAAAATATATGTGGTTTAATGAATCAAGTTTATCTATTAATTATACTATCCTTAATCCCGTCCTTCTTATATTTACCCGTCAGAAAGAAAGCGATCCGCGCTTAGTAATTTGTATGAAGTCAGCGCGTGAGTATGTCGTGATGGAGACGCGCCGGCGAGGAGCGAGGTTATATAAACGACCGCGTGGGCGAACAACGTTCAGTGTCGGTCTGCGCGCCGCGCGGGTCAGTCGCTTATGCTCCATGGTTGTATGCCGGTCTGTCTCCCACAAAGACAATAGGCCTGCACTGTGCTTAGATATACGGAACGTATTTGGCTATGAGAGGAAGAGAGAAAGAAAATGTGGGCGCGCACTGCTTTCTCTTGCTTATATCCCCCACTCAACTCCCGTTCACCTCGCCCGATCACACTTTTCGTAACGCGTTCGCCAGTTTACTCCCTAAGCCAAGCGCGCCTAAAGAAGTTTCACTTCAAAATACTTGCATACGAAATTGTTCCGTAGACTCTTACTGATAAGGAGCATGATCGCATTTGCGAAAACTAACGCGGTTGAGTACCTACGTATTTGAGCGAGTAGCCGTATAAGATACTTAATAGTCTTGCAAGTATTTTGAGTCGGTACCTGGTGTGCGTACTTGGAAGCAAATACCTGGTGTAAAAACCCGGTCGCATATTTATGCGACCGGGACCGGGTTTTTACACCAGAGTGCTTAGTGTGAGTTTGACAACACTGTTCGAATGACTTTACCATCGCGTAAATCGAGTTAACGTCAAACGTACCGAGAACCGAATGCAAGCGAGTGCGAGTTGCCATCAACGTTAACCATTCGATACGCGTTTGGTCACCGTGAATTGCGAGCATTATTTTTCTTATGTTGGTGTCACGTACGGGTCCTCCGATAAACCGACCAAATAGAATGTCATTATATATTCAGTGTTCTTATTGAAAGCGGCTGTCTATCTAATTTGCGATGGTTATAACGGCTTTGTTTATAAATAGTAGTGTATGGTTTATGCTTCGTGTTTGTTTGTAGTGGATTATTGTTGGAATACTCTTTGATTCTAATTTGATTTTATTAATTAAAAATGAAGACAAGTGCGTCCCAATTTGTTATGATGGTGACATTTATGGAGCAGTAAGTGGAATTTAAATTAATTTGGTGTTTAAAGAGCTTAAGATCTGTGAACTATGCAGAAATAAAACTAAGTTTGTTTGGTCTTTTAGGCATGGAGACCTCAGCAAGCTGTCTACGTCAAATGCTAGAGGCAGGATTACTAGTATGAAGAATTGGGAGGAGTTAACTCTGTTACTCAACAGTGATGGTAGTGGTGATATCAAAACTACTGAGAAATGGAAGAAGGTTGGTTATAATGGTTATGGTGTACCTATTTTGGCACATAAACAGGGATGCGGTTCTAATAAAATGTTGGCTTCTTTGCATGATTTAAGGTTTGGAGTGATTTTAAAAATAACACAAAAAAAAAAGGCTGCACGTCTGCACAGAGCAGCTAGTGGCACTGGTGGTGGGCCCGCAGTAATTGTAAAACTGACCGATTTAGAACAGAGAGTTCTGAATATTATCGGTGTGCAAGTGGCTACGGGCTTGGCAGTTGAAGAGGCTGGGTTGTCACAGGTTTAAACTTACTTATATAACAACAATCACTATTAAATAATTATGTTACTATAATGGTGTCTCATAAATTGCATTTTCTTACAGGAGATTCACATTCAGCCCAATCCCACTGTGGAAGATATACAAACTCCACATCAAGTTGTAGAATGTAAGTTGCTCATATCAGCACATATTATTATTAAATTGTTGTCACTATGTTTGTGAAATATAATTATTGTTTTTATTTTAGCTCACCATTTGAATGAGTCGGTGTCACTGATGAGAGCTATTTCTTTTCCACCACTTTCATTTATCGCGGAAGAAGTTCAAAGTAAGATAATTATAAGCAATTTTTTTTCTAGATGATTATGCAAATTAATTTAGAAATTCATATCAGTTAGAGCATACATGAACAGAAGTATCTGTTTGCAGGCAAGATGTTTATATGAATCAATCCTTAGATGAATATAAAAAGCAAATGATCTCTCTTTGTTACTTGTTCCTGACCTCTGGACTGTTTTTGATGAAACTTGGAAAAGAGTTAGTTAATTAATTATGGTTATGTGGCACGGCATCAGCAGAAAAACTTCAAAGTATTTTATGTTCTAGGTATCCAACCTGATCGGAATGAGCCAGGGCCATCGAGACTCATTGCCCCCACACAGTCACCCCTTCCTATCACGGCTGCTCGACCTCTTTTTGTGGATGTAGAAGTGGAAGGTAAGAAAGAACTTTTAAACGTTTTTAAAAGGTTCTTCAAGATGGCAACTGATAATATTAATAACTTTTATAATTTTTTTTTAGAGATGGGCATGCTCTCCCCAACCAGACCTTCATCTCACGTCCGTGTTGCTCAGCCAGAGCCTGTTATGTCTGTGCACACTACTCCTCGCCGTGCAAGGAGAACTCGAGGTTCACCTCGTAGACGCACGGCGAGGCCGGCGCACACTGAGCAGGCAGCACAACAATTTCTCCAAGCTGATTCCTTTTGGAGAAATTTTAAAGAACAGCAGCACAATGACAACGTAAGAATTAGGGAATTGGAGATACAGACCCAGAGGGACTGGCAAGTTATAGGCGGAAGAATTGTAAATGTTTTGGAAAAACTAGCTGACAAATATTGTAAAGATTAATTG
Organism: Amphipoea oculea; assembly: GCA_945859645.1. Lineage (NCBI taxonomy): Eukaryota > Metazoa > Arthropoda > Insecta > Lepidoptera > Noctuidae > Amphipoea > Amphipoea oculea. Next base: position 15,217,970 of record OX243865.1, on the reverse strand, counting down.
CAAAAAAATATTTTTCCAGTATTTATCAGCTAGGTTTAATATAATAGATTATTGTTATTTTATTTAGAAAAGTTATACATTCTGTGACTCAGCAACACAAAATCATGCTTATCTAGCATATTCTACTTGTGATAACAAAAACTTTCATGTGTTTACAATGTTTGTTTCTTTTGAGGGGTACAAAAAACGTTTACATTTAGTCCAAGAGAGCAATTCATTATGTTTGAGTGCACTATGGAGTCACTTTGTTTTTTTTTTGTGGAATTGTGTCACTTGAGTGATATTTATGATGTTATTCCACTTGATTTAATTTACATTCCGCAGATTGGAGTGCCTTGATAACTGTTTATGTTACTTTAAATGGTAAATGTTGCAAAATAGTCTTTTAACTTGTTATTATTAATATTACTAGCTGTTACCCGCGACTTCGTCCGCGTAATTTTTTTTCGTGTGACCCAAATTTTTTTTCTAAAATTATGGCAGCCTAAATTACTCCTTATTACATCAGCTATCTGCCAGTGAAAGCCCCGTCAAAATATGTCCAGCTGTTTCAGAGATTAGCCAGAACCAACAGACAGACAGACAGAAATTGTAAAAAAAAATATTTTGGTATAAGTATGTTTATGTCCCTTGTATACATTCATATGCATTTAGTAGAAAGTGGTTATTTTAATATTAAAAACAGACACTCCAATTTTATTTATTAGTATAGATATTGTGTAAATAGTTATCTAATATTTGAAGTGTTGTAAAAATATATAAATAAAAAAAGTTCCTGATTTCAACCATAATTTTATTTTAAGAATGAATTATGTTAATAAAAGTATTGCAACCTTAGTTTTTGGTATTTTAATACTGTTCCTCTATTATATATTAGTAGCTTAGCTTCATTATTTATTCTTACAAATTCTAAACTTTTTACTTAGCATGTAGTGTGTAATATTACACAGGCAGTTGATCCATATAAAAATACCATAGGTATTCAGTAGCATCAAGTTAAGATTGGAAGCCTTATAAAATCAGACCATTTTGGTTAGGAAAACAAGATTATATTGTTATAAAAGTGTTTCATAATTTTTTCTAGACCAATCAGTCACTATTACAATGCCTTAACTTATATGTATACATAGAAATCTAATTTAAGAAACTAAATAAGAGTCAATAGATCTCAACCATTTTAGGGATATGAAGGATCCAATGTGTCGCCACCATCAGCAAGATACAAATACATTTCTAGAAAATACTAGCTTCATAGTAGGAACATGGTTCTTACTCGCACAACATGTGCTATGCAATTATATAACTAACATACTAAGAAACTTTATAATAGTAAAATAGAATTTAAAAAAATATAGTTTTTACAAAATAAAGATGGTAAAATAAAACAATTTCTATTCTATACAAGTGTACAAAAAAAAAAAACTAAGCTAACTTAAACTATTATGTACAACAACATATCCTTTATCATAACCATGATTATTATATTTTAAAATTAAATGTGTGCAAGTCTTCTAACTAATTGCTCCCTTAGAATCCTTCCTCTGATTAGGTCAGACGTTGAAGCACCTATTACTGTCTCTGTGGGAATGGGCTCATTGTTGTCTTGTTCTTCATGTTCTAATCCTAAAAACAAAAATAATGTAATATTCAAAACTCATTTGTGCTATTGATTACTTTTTTGAATTATTTATTAATTAATACCAATCATGTCCTCTTCTTCTACAACATTAAGATCAATGCCAATATTATGTAAAACGCAGCAGGCTTGTATAATTCTTGCACATTTCAGTGGCTTGTAGTGGAGCACTCTATCTTTGTTTAGACATCGCCATCGATTCTTCAACCGCCCAAATGTATTTTCTATGACAACTCTGGCTGCCACATGCTTATGGTTGTAGATGGCTTGCAAGGTGTTCGGAGCAGCGTCTAAAATCGGAGTCATCAGCCATGGTCGTTGTGGATAACCAGAGTCTCCTACAATGATGATCAATGTATTAGTTTATTTACCTTCGCCCAATGCATAATGTTGTTCTAACAATATTTTATTGGGTAGAGCTTACCTAAAAGCCACACTATCTCCCCATTTTGATGCAAGGATTGCATATAATGGTTGATGTCACTGTTTTCCCATATAAAAGAATTGTGATTTGCACCTCCAAATTTGGCATTTACATTTAAAATTCTATAACGGTCATCGCAAATCTGTAAAATAAAAAGGTTAGAAAAATAAATCTTTAAAGAAGGTAAGAATAAATCTTAGCTAACTACCTAATTAAATTATTCCCTATTTACCATTTGAACATTAATTGAATGGTAGTGCTTGCGGCAATAATACAGAAGTTCTTCATGTTTTGGTGGGCCAAATATTCTAAAATGGCTACAATCAATACACCCAATTACTCCGGGTATTCCATATTTGTCACAAAACCTGAAACAAACAACATACTTACATAATAATAATATGCATTTCACATTATATTGATATTGTATAATTTATTATTTACAGTACATAAATCATGTAGACCATACCTTTGACTGATTGTTTGCCTGGCAATTGAAGTATTAGGAAACCGAATATATTTTCTTATTATGTTCTTATGTGTCAGAGCCTTGGTAACCTCTTCAATGTAGACACTGCACATTTTTTGTGAGACGATTTTCGCAACTCCCACTGGGCGCTGGTAAGACCCAGTTGCATAAAAAAACAGGGCTGTAACGACCTAAAATAATAAACATAGAAAATATGGACATTGTGTCAGGGGGCAGGTTGAAAAAAGTGTTTCAAAAGTAGATAAATTACCTTATGTTCCAAGGATATCCGTTGAGAAGACTTTAAACCAGCCAGCTGCCTCAGCTCTCGGCACAAAAACCTGACAGCTGCCTTAGGAAACCTATATCTTCTCTTAAATTCAGCCTCCGGAAGGTCTCTTAGCGGATTGCTCGAATTACGTGCTCTTGCACGACCAGTGGACGTTAAATTACGCTCATCTTGTGCTCTCGCGGTCTCAAACATCCTCCAAGCGAAATACATACGAGATGCCATTGTAATTTTTATTCACACTAAGAAATTACGTTAAATCACTTTGTTATTTCACCACTCTCACGACGCTCTCACCACAAAACTTTAAGTGACAACTTTTCCCGCTCGCAAGTGACTGCGTTTCGTATTCGAGCTGTCAAAACTGTCAAAATTGTAACTTGCACTCGCGTTAGACATGCAAACGTATAGCGATGTGCTCGAAACGGTCCTCACTTTCGAGAGGCACTCGATTGTCACTATCGACGACGTAAATTTTAAAACTTACACTCACAACATTTAGTTCTCACGTATGACGCTAGGTGGCGCTTACGCAGCGCCATACAAATTTGCGTAAACGTTAACGCGCTCGATACGTAAAAAAAACCGAGTGTGCTTATGACCACACGACTGAAGTGAAACTTCAAACGTATTTGGCTATGAGAGGAAGAGAGAAAGAAAATGTGCGCGCGCACTGCTTTCTCTTGCTTATATCCCCCACTCAACTCCCGTTCGCCTCGCCCGTAGCCCTTAGACATGGGTCGTACTTGCAAAATCGAGTACCAGGGCTTCCAAGTACGTCCACCTTAAGAAACCAGGGCCTAAAACCAGGGCTCGAGATACTTTCAAGTATTTTCTATCTGCATCGAAAACTGATCCATAACTTCATACAAATAAGAAGTACAATCGCGTAATCAAACAAAAGCCCTGTTGGAAGTAAAAAGTACTTGCATAGGAAATTGATCCGTGAATTCCTATAAATAAGGAGCACAATCGCGTTTACAAATAAATACTTTTACAAACCATTAAAGTAAAAATACTTGCATACGAAATTGTTCCGTAGACTCTTACCACACCTCGGACACTCCATACAACGCTCGCAAAATAATTACCTATTACTACTACATAAACAAATGACGTTTGTATACGTGCAAATGTATGCGTGAAATCTAGTAGCGTAAAAAAAAATGGCGCGGAAAGCAATTTGTGTCGGGGAACCGAACGACGTCGGCGGCGGCGCTGCCCGAACGTGTGCATTATTATGAAGTGACCATGTAGTTCAATTGTTTATTTATATAGTCGGGTTCGTAATGAAATAAAAACACTAAAATAGTTTAGTTTAAATGACTTATCTGTAAATAATGGATTATTAAATCGCATGTTATTAAAAATGCGAAATCATACAAACAGTATATGTAAATACGAATTCGGAAAAGCATCACAATATCCAACCATCGTGATTAAAACTCAAATAAAACTTTTAAATCGCATAATTGTGTGTCAGCAATACAGCGCTGCGGTTCGCGAGCGCCCTTGCTAAAGAGTCGGCGACGAATACCTCGAAGTGCGGGGTGAGGTGCGGTATCTGATATGAGGGCGAGGAAGGGAGTGTCCTTTCTGTACGTAGTACTATTAAGTATTCTGTGCTCTTACTGATAAGGAGTATGATCGCATTTGCAAAAACAAACGCGGTTGTTGAACTATTTGAGTACCTACGTACTCGAGCGTCGAGGCACGACGGAGCGAGATACTTTCAAGTATTTTCTATCTGCATAGAAAACTGATCCATAACTTCATACAGATAAGAAATACAAACGCGTATTCAAAAGCCCCGTTGGAAGTAAAACTACTTGCATAGGAAATTGATCAATGACTTCGAATAAATAAGGAGCAAAATCGCGTTTACAAATAAATACTTGCAAACCATTAAAGTAAAAAAAACTTTTTAAGAAAAAAAAACCGACTTCCAAAAAAAAATTTACAAAGTGAAAAATAACTTTAATTTCGGAAGTCGGTGTCTTTGGATCTTTATTTTAGTTTTTTGCCACCGACTTCCGAAATTAAAGATATTTTTCACTTTGTAGTGTTTTTTTGAAAGTCGTTTTTTTTTTTTCTTAAAAAGTTTTTATTTCACGCTTTTTAGTGGGTCTGCTTATAATTTATCTAAGTTACAATAGCCTAGTGATCATCGCCTTTTACAAACAAAATATTGCTTTTCCCGATACAGGGAAGTTAATTGTTGAGGAGTTCTCCAGATCCACCATCAGCTCCGTATCACCATTCACATTGTGACGAGCATAAATTGCTTAGCAACCATATTAAAGTAATCGAATCGTAACCCGTGAAATACTTAGATATTATTGAGTAGTTCCGGTGGCCATCTGTGGTCTTCATCATCAGTTCCACATCACCAAATAGTGCTTTCCGAGAGCAAATGCACGAGTTACTATAAAAAATACCCAAATCGCTATAGGTGTGCCTATAATATTTGAAGAGTTCCTTAGATTTCTCCAGGATCCCATCATCAAATCCTGCCCTGATGTTTTTAGACTAGATGCTGATAATCCTGGCTGCAGCATCAGGCCAGACTTGTCAACATTGCATTGAACTTAAAATTTAGTCCTGTTTAAAATGAGCCCAAACACGACTACGGTGCTGTAATTTCAAGGTTGGTACTTTTTCTAATGCTCCTGGCTTCAGCATCAGGTCTTTATGTACTTCGGTGTTCCTCATTAACAGTACGTTTATCCACACATCGAGCCCTTTTCAATGAGCCTTAACACGATATATCTGCTGTTAGTTGTCGAGGAGTTAGGTACTCTGCAGACTATCCTGACTGCAGCATCAGGTCATGACTTGATGATCATGAGACCAAATGTGGCAAATGCCCTATCAAACATCAAAACAATTGACTAAAACAGTCCTTGCCTGTTCGAGTAACTTCTTACTGTTAAAGAGTTGTAACTTCCATCATCAGCCCAGCTACCTGAGATGGTGACAACCATACGCAAATACACAAGATACTTCGTAAAATATGCGAAAAACAATAAGTGAGCCTATAAAATTTAAAGGTTGCCCTCGATTACTCTAAGATCCCATCATCAGATCCTAACTTGGTGGCAGTGGGACCACCTCAAAACTATCTACTTTGGAACAAAAAAAGAATTTTGAAAATCCGTCGACAATTGGCGGAATATTCGATGAACAAACATACAAAAAAAAACATACAAACAGCCGAACATAGTACCTCCTCCTTTTTGTGAAGTCGGTAAAAAATACTTGCATACGAAATTGTTCCAAAAGGAGCATGATCGCATTTGCGAAAACTAACGCGGTTGAGTACCTACGTATTTGAGCGAGTAGCCGTATAAGATACTTAATAGTCTTGCAAGTATTTTGAGTCGGTACCCGGTGTGCGTACTTGGAAGCAAATACCTGGTGTAAAAACCCGGTCGCATATTTATGCGACCGGGACCGGGTTTTTACACCAGGTATTTCCAGCTATTTTTTACGTACCTTCCCTACTCGCGATCACACGTTTTCGTAACGCATTCGCCAGTTTACTCCCCAAGTCAAGCGCGCCTAAAGAAGTTTCACTTCAAAAAACTCGCACTAAGCATACAGGTATTTCCAGCTATTTTTTACGTACCTTCCCTACTCGCCCGATCACACGTTTTCGTAACGCATTCGCCAGTTTACTCCCCAAGTCAAGCGCGCCTAAAGAAGTTTCACTTCAAAAACCGTGATAACTGAATTTCTCAATTTTAAAAAAATAAACGAATTTTAAGATTCCTTATTTTTTATTAATACATTGGATTTAATAAACCCCAGTTTATGGAAATAGTTTCAGCCAGTCCGACTTTAAGAACGACATTCCCCAAAAAACCCTTAAACGCTTTAGGGATTCTCTTAACTAAATTACACACAGGAGACTAATCAAAGACTAGGAAAACTATTTTCCTTGCTGACTCGTAGTCACACCAGATTATCACACCAGTATGACAAACAGGATTTTTTTTCTCGTTTGTCACACCGCTGATTTTTCCACATCATGTATACGATAATTGCTAGTGTAAGTACCGTACAGTACCTACATATTCTAATAAAGTCGATCTGCTAATCGGCGTTTGCCGACTTTATTTCTTTGCCGACTATTTAGATTTTTCTACTTTTAGCTGACTTTTTCATAATAAGGTACAACGTGTTCTCAGCGGGATTGTCCGAAAGGGTTACCGCTACCCCGGAACATAAAGGGCTAAGGAAGGAACATAGGTGGGTTTCAGTCAGTAAGAGTCTGACACTACCTTCCGCTCCACCCAGAGCGGGACCCGTCATGTGATGATTTCCCATCCGGAAAAAAAAGTACAAAGTGTTTTCAGTTCTTAGTAAAAACAAAATAAAACTAATACAAATGCAATTATACAGGGTGAAATTGAACACATGCGACAAATCGAAATGGGAGATTGTACTCATTATTATGAACAACTTTTACTATGGGACCAAACCTGAAATCGCGAAAAAAAAATCAGTTGTTCCCTACATTTTGATGAGTTATGCGAATGTAGGGAACAGCTGATTTTTTTTTCGCGATTTCAGGTTTGGTCCCATAGTAAAAGTTGTTCATAATAATGAGTACAATCTCCCATTTCGATTTGTCGCACGTTTTCAATTTCACCCTGTATATTATATTTTGTGGTAAGTAGTGCAAGCTATAGCCTATGTTCAGCTGTGGATGTCCAGTGGTTCATATGATAATGCAACCTTTGGCCGGTTGGAAACGCAATGCTTGAGATAATGATAAATGCAATTGACAGACCAACGTCAATAGAAATGATTCAAACATCAATGATTTTGCAAATCGTACATTGGTTTCACATTCGCTTTGTAGCATGGATTTTTGTATTATTGATAGAAAACGTGGACAAGTGTTGTTATTTAAGCAACACCAGTACTATAAACAAAAAGTTTATAAAAATTTATCTCAAATATGGTTTTGTCGTAACCGTCGTAACAGTATAAAGTGCTTAGGTTCGGTCACAATAAACGTAAGTACCATTATACCTACTTATGTACGTGGTTTTTTAGGATATGTACCTAGGTAAATTTTTATCTCATTTCTTTTTTTTTCCTTTTTATATGAACCAATTTATTCTAAGTCGTAACCTTTCGGATTCGCATCAATATCCGTCTAGAATAGGGTTGCCATCCGTCCCGGTACACCGGCAGGCTTATTACGTAAGAAAGAGCAATCAGCAATTATCGCGCAGTCATCGCGCGATCAATCGCTAAACGCTAAAAAATTCGGTATTATCTAAAAATCGTTCGCTGATCGCTCGCCAATTGTTATAATGCACTTATCGCTACGACACTAGCGCCAAAACAATTATGTAGCAAACGTCGGAACTAAAGTCAATTGTCAATCACATGAAGAATCGTATAAGTTTTGTTACGAAAAAACTTACAAACCACTTAAACCCTCTTAAAATTTACTAAAAATAGCTTTGCGCCGGTTACAAGATGCATAAGTGGGTGAAAACAGTGTTAGCTTGGACTCGAAGCGACTTGGACTATTCAGCTATTCAACAAGTAAGTTTTAAAATAGATGTTATTGATGTGAAACAAAGGTGTAAAAATTAACTTTGAAATTAACAATACATAATCTTGTTTCAGTATAAAATGGCAAATAGAGTGTCCAATGATCAGCTAGAAGAACTATTAGATTTTCTAGCTGAGCATCCCGCTTTAGCTAGGGGTGTTGGCCTTGGCTCAAGATCCAAGGAAACTGTGGAGAGGCAGTGGAATGATCTTGCCAATAAACTAAATTCTTTTGGCTCTGGGTCATCAAAGACGGGCGACCGGTGGAAAAAGGTAAATAGTATACTTAGTTTTTGTAATTCTTAACAGTTTCTAATAACTGCATGCTAATTTTGTAACTTATTTTGATAGATTTACCATATTATTTGTTTTGATTTTATAGTACTGGGCTGACCTAAAACACAAAAGCAAGACCAGACTAGCCAAACGGAGAGAGGATGCTCGAGGCACTGGTGGTGGTCCAAGTAACCAAGATGACCTATCTGAAATTGATAAAAAAATCTTGGCTATCATCGGGGAACAAGCTGTTTATGGTGACACTCAGCACAGAGTTACCTACTAATATGTATAATATTTGAATGCATATAATATGTATTATTATAACACATTTTGTTTTATAGAACATTCAACCTGCAGAACAATTATTAACAACAGAACCAGACAATATTGTTGTTTTGGAAGACATTGTCATATCAGGTAAATAAAAATCATTACCTACACAATCATTCATAAATCATATATTTTACTATGTAATCCATCACATCAGAATCTGTGTTTTATAAGTAAGTACTACATTTTGCTTTGTAGTACCTATTTTTTTTTTGTTTCTCTATATAATTAGATTTATATTTTTGACCAATACTATACTTTTATTTAATTACAGACACTTCAGAATTTCCTGAGCCTGTTGCCAGTTCAGTAGAAGTTCAAACACAGCAAGTGCCTGAGCCAAATCAGACAGGTAATATACCTCAAATGCTTTAGATATGATAATAATAAGAATCTAGAACTAAGTATCTAGACGCTTCTGTACTGTATGGTATTATCCATGGTGATTTTGATTGTATCAATCTCACAAGCAAACTTAATCATATTTTAGCAAATCTAATCATATTTTACAGGATTGGAGAGTCCCGTGAGTCAGCCTCAGCCTGCTAGGAGTCATCCCCGCCCCAGACATAATAGAGATAGTACTACTAGTGAGTATGTTTTATTGACCCTAGGGATTCAATTTGTTTTATAGGTATTAAATATAACGTCAAAGTTTCACGCTTGTGACTAACACGTTGGGTGTGTGCCTGGGTTCGATTCTCAGGTTGGTCAGTTGGTGGTTGGTATCTTCTTGCGGAAAATTCCTAGTAGCCTGAATGGCTGGCGAAATAAGGCAGTGAATAGCAATAACCTTACCCCCTTATGTATACATGGGAGATCTATCAACGTCTCTGGCAAACTGGGTGTACAAATGCACCTCTGACTACCACTTCAAAGTTTATAATGACATTTTAAATTCTCATTACAGCTTCACGAACTAGAATCGACCCCGAATGGGTGAAGGAATTAGAGAGGAATAGAGTACAGGCGAAGAATAAGATGGCTGATGCTACTCACATCATCGCTGAAGCAGCAAAAATGATTGCCGAGGCGTCACTCATGAATGCTAAGACGAATCGCATGAATGCTGTGACGTCTCGCATGCAGTTAGAGCTCATGAAGGCGATTAGACAATCAAACAGTGCGCCAGCAGCTATGGACACTAATTAATTAAAAAATGTACCTATTAAACTAATGTATTTTATTTATAATGAAACGAATTTTTGATTGCTATAGACATGTATTTATGATGGGACATATTAGTATTATTATTGAGTTCAGTTACACAATAGTTTTATGATTGTTATAATAATATTTATCAAAAGTCAAAGCATTTATTTCAAACATAGATATATGAAAGAAGTTGCTGTTTTTTACATTTCTATGATTTCAAATATCAAAAAGCCCAAAAGAAACTTTTGATTGTAAAAGGAGATGGCAGTTTTTGGCATTGCTAATTTTGGAAAGGTACAGAATTCAAAGCTATTTAAAAAAAAGCGCTTATTTTTATGTATTGATAGCCAGATTAACTTTATTATTGAGAATTGGGATTAAATCTCGTTAAATATGAGTAAGTTGAGCAGCCGGAAACAAGGCTTTTTGGACTTGTTATACTATATGACAGTGTTGTCATGGTAAACAAACAAACATGACTCTTTATAAGATGACCACAGAGTACTTTTTGATAGACTAAGATAACACACAAAACTTTACAAGTCACATTCGCTCGCACGCTAGAGCGGATTTCACGAAAGGAGTCTCGCAAACGCGGCGCCACGTGCATGCAACGGAATCATAAATCTTTATTTATTTATTTACCCTAAAGATTATAAGTAATATTATTATAGACACTGGTTAATAAAATCAACAATCTTAAATAGAGGAAGGTGTGTGAGATATGAGGGTTGTTGTTGGAATGTTGCTAACTAGATAAAAATAATTAGTTCCACTTATTGCCGCGGGACTTCTTTCGTGAGACGGACTTTACTATTTTGTGCTGGTGTGAATGTTTTGTGCGCCCAAAGTTTTACGTGGATTTTTACAACGACCTGGCTTGCTTTTGGATTTCAAGACTCCTACCTTTCTGAACGACTGTTGCTAGACTGGACCTCGACGTTTCCTATATGCTTAGATTATTTATTTATTTATTAAAACTTTATGCACAAGTAAAAACTGTACAAAGGCGGACTTAAATGCCGTAGGCATTTTCTACCTTAGGGTGATGCAGAGACAATACACAGTAGGTGCAATAACAGAAAGAAAAGATAAGAAAATATTTATAACTAAGATATAAGAATATATATAATAATAAATACATATATACATACATATGCATAACAATATATATATATATATATAAATAGTTATGAGACATAAATAAGAAACCCTACAACAACTTAATTCTGAGACGAATCTGCCAACTTCTTGTGTATGTGTTCTCGAGCTTTCACTTTAAATGTGAACCGATTGGTTACCGTTCTGATATTCTGAGGGAGCGCATTCCAAAGGAAAACCGCCTGGACAAAGAAAGACGACTTTATAAAACCAGAGCGATGAGAAGGACAACGAAGAAGACGATTATTCTCGGACCGAAGATTCTTGCTGTGTGCAGAGCATAAATATTGACAAAGAGAAGTCAGATAAGAAGGAGAAGCGGGATTGTGTAGAAGAGAAAACAGGGTTGTCGAAGCCCTCAACGCTCTGCGCTGCCGGATAGGTAACCACTTTAAAAGCGCTCGATGTGCGGATACATGATCGTACTATTATTATTATTAGATTATTATTTTATTATTATTCTTATTGATTATTATTATTCCTATTATATGCTTAGATTCCGATAAGTGAGTTTTCTGTGACTACTGAGTTTAATTAAAACTGACCGAGTACCTACACTTGAAACTGTCATTAGGTCTATGATCAGTGGGTAAATCATTGAACTAAACAAACTTCAACAAGTAGTTATTTATCATTTTTGAAGTCATTACAAAGCATAATTAGCAATATGTTATGCATACAATAAACATTTATGCGTTAAAATAGTAATAGAGGTAAAATAACCTATTAAAGTACAAACATTAATGCACTTAACCTCACTTTTACAAAAATTAAGATTTCTCTTTAACCCCATTGTTATTATTTTTTTAACAAAAGCTCATAATATTCCCTATCAAACCATGCCACTTTTATTTCTGTGGAAACTAAAAAAGTTTAATGCCAGCGTTCTATGAACTTCTGCCATTCTCCTTTTACAGTAAAATAAAATAGAATTGATTCTAGTTGCCCCTTCAAGTAGTTTTGTATGAAGAAGAATGGGAAAGAAACTCCACAGTTTCTGTTTGAAAATGTTTTCCAATATTTTTTATATAATTAGGTATAGGTGATTACTTAGAATACAATTACTATACCGCAATACGTAAAAAGAATTAAAAGGAATCAATGGCAGATAAATGTGAGAGATACAACGGTGCTCACATATTTACAAATATTGTAAAAGTACTTTTATGATTTTCCTAAAATTTTAACAAGTATTATGTCAGAGTGCGAGTTAAAGTAATCACAGAAAATAAGTCAATGTCATAAAAATAATAAGTATACAATTAACGTTAGCAACCACTTCGATTTTGTCAGTTTGAATTTTGAAGTTAGATATTAGAGTAGAAAGAATACTCTTTACTAGTTGTATTATAGCCTCCTAGCTGACCATAATCTTTGGACAATGCGATCTCGTTGTTGTCGGCCTCTAGCTAAGAGCTGTAGCTCAGCACCAGCACTCGCATCCTCGAGTGGTTGTGGTGTGACTTGGTTGCTAAGATCTCCTTCAATATCTTCATTTGTCATCTGTGATACTGGCAATTGATGTTTGTTGCAGATGTTGTGCAATACAGCACAGGCATTTATGATCATAGCCACTACGTGATGATCATAATGCAACACCCTATGTGCCAGTAAACATCGCCAACGTGCTTTTAAAACACCTATGCAGCGTTCTACAGTATTCCTGGTTAGACAGTGAACATTAGTATAATGCTCATCTGCACTATTAGGTTCAGCGTTCACAATTGGAGTTAAAAGCCATGGTCTCAGCGGATATCCAGAATCACCTGAAATATTAAAATTGCATTGTAAAGGTGTACAAGCAGTATAAATTAATAATAAAATGTAAAACAGCCTTTATTTAAATTTACCTAACAACCAGATAGTCTCTCCTCTGCTGTGCAGCTCTTGGAGATGTCCTTGTATCTCACAATTTCTCCAAATGTAAGCATCATGTGTAGCTCCACCAAATGATGCATCAATATTAATAATATTCAAATCACTGTCACATATCTAAAAAAAAACACATTGGTCAATGTAATGCATTAAATGTGTCATTACCTTGCACTGCTTATCACTAATCAAACAATATTTATTGTACTGTTATACCAGAATCTTTGTAGGACTTAAATAGATAGAGTATTCTATAATGTAAACAGGACAAAAACAAACTACATGACTTACTATTTGAACGTTTCTTGAATGGTAATGTTTTCTATATAAAAAACCTTTCTTCATGGTCACTGGGCTGAATTAGAGCTACATGAGTGCAATCAATGCAGCCCAGGCAACCAGGAAATCCAAACTTGTTTGAAAACCTAAAAAAAAATAAACATTAAATCTACTTATATTTACTCACATGTATCCTACCTATTATATGTGATACTTCAAGCACTTTAGTGTGGGTTATGTATCCGTCAGGTTATAGAAGACCAGCTCCGGGCTCTACTAAAGGCTCCTGAACCTGAAACAACAGAAACCAGCGAAAATACCGCGATCCATTTTAGAGGCCGGGCTCACTTTGCTGAAGGCGTCCTTAAGACTTGGTGTGAGGACGACTTCACAATGGCCTGGCTCAAAGGGGTCGTAAACAATGTACTGTAGAGGTCGGCTCTAAAGCAAACCTGGCTGGAAAGCCACACCTCTACAAGACTCGATGGTTATATTTGTATTAAGTTCCTTTCGAACATTCAAGCAGATGTCATATAGGAGTCGTAGGTTTGACGTATATAAAATAAGTCGATGATTATAATTAATATGTAAATGGGAAAAAAGTCTTTTTTAAATATATCCTAAACAAATAAAAAGGAATTTGATTTAATTCCTATAAATGGTGGAGGACCATTTAAGGTCGCCGGATTTTCGCTAAGCTTGCGAAATAGTTTTTGTTTCAGCACTCATAGAAGTGAATATTATATATACCTCTTGCATGCCAAGCGAGGCCTCAAAGTATACTGTGAGTATTTATTAGATGTGAAGAAACGTCGCCAGGAGAAAAAGCTAAGTGGCTATATGTATTTTTTTTATATAAAAAGAGTAAGATGGCTCAAGTTTTTACGGGCACGGACGGTGTATGCCTGGAAGATTTTCTTAGGCGATTTGAAGTTGTTGCCGCCTATAATAAATGGCGTGAGAGCGACTGGGCGCTCATATTAATGGCATATCTTGAGGGTGCTGCCCTAGCAGTCCATAAATGGAAATATGAGGATGACATGTCATTTGAGGCTATATGTGATGTGTTATGGGAAGAGCTTCCTTGCAGATGTCAAAGAGACAAAAGATTTAATAAGGTGCAAGTAGTCGAGATAGCACAAGATCGGTCTGAGGAAAGCAGACAAGAAAATGTTGTAAATATTGTAAATTTAGATAATGATGCTTCTATATTATTTAGTGGAAGACAAGATGACCCGCTACAGAACGAGCAGTGCTGCCTAGAAAGCAGCGTGGAAGTTGAAGGTGATGGAGAAGATGGTGTCGAGCGCAGCAGCGAGGTGTGCATCCTCGCAGAGGAGGAGAAGGAGCCGATAGAAGTGTTCGAGAGCGAACACAATGATGAAAACAACGAATCGGGTCAGTTCTGTCCAATTATTAATGTAATTAGCAATGTTTCAGAGCCACAGAATGATGACGATGATCGCGATGTGGGAATAAATAAAATTAACATCGCCGCTGATCATTTTGATGTGGATAATGTGTCGATCGATTCGTCCGAAATAAAGGAAAATGGTCATTTCGATTTTTCCGAAATAAAGGACGATGGCCATTCCGATTTTTCCAAAATAGAGAAGAAAGATCACTTCATCATCGACATGAATAATAATGATAAGATGATTAGTGATGAGTTAGTTGAGGATGATATGAACTTGGATGCAGTCAGAGATGAAGATGCAGAGGTGTTGAACGACTCCGTACGATCAATAGACTCATTTAGTTTTCCTACGGATGAAGTTATAGTTCGTAATCGTAGTAATTGTATAATATGTCATGTAGATGTCCCTAATTTTAATAAGTTTTATTCACGATGTGCTGCAAACAATAAGAGAAAAGCACGAAAGAAGAAAAGAATCCGATTTATTAAAATAGCGAAAACTAAAATATTATTGCCAAAAAGTTTTTTAATAATTGATAATTTTATAAAAACATTTTTCGTAAACAAGCATCGTTTTATAAAAAAGTTTTCGATTTTAAAATATAAATTCAGAAAAAGAAAGTTTAGAGATAGAAACCTTTTTAATTCAGATTATTTAATTAAAACCTTTTCATACTAGTATGTTAATAGTTGTTGTTTTTTTTTAATTGTCATGTATCTTGTCATGTAATGTAAATATGTCACTTGAATGTAAACATCATTTTTTAATGCATTATTTTTGTTTGGATAATATGTTACAATTTATTAATATGTGTTCATTTGTGTGTTGCATATGCTGTGAGAAAATACATCGGACGCGGCCGGGAGCGTGTGAGGTATCCGCACCTCCCAGAGGGCTGTGAGGTGCGCCCTCACACCTGCAACGGGTCAAAGGGAGGCCTGAATAGATTGTCGATTTCAACGTGATTACAAGTAGGCCTAGGATATGTTTCGTACTCCAGTATTTAATGACGCGAGTGATAGGAGGATAGTTATTGTGAAAACTGTGGTCACTCCTATAGAAGGGGGGGTGACAGACACTCAGCATAAGTTGTCACCGACTTTGCTAACAGGGGTATAACCCTTGCAAAGTGTGTTTGGTTGACACTTTCGGTTCAACTTGTGTTTGAGGAACAACAGGTTTATCAGAGATGACTGATATTTAATGATATTAGAATTTTAGAGAACGTAGTAGGAGTTTAAAGTTTTATTTCTGGAGTACGAGCATAATATATTAGATTTTTATTGAACCCTGGCCTCTTAAACTTTTCCCTCCCTCTGGCTCAATCCCGTCCGATGGAGTTAAAAGAATCTGATGCTAAGATCGTTTAATTCTCTTAAGCCTCTTCCAGGTCGATGTGAACTCTCACATCAAGTATTATTAATAATTAGGAGGCCGCGTCGCGCCTTTTACCGAGGTTTTGGCACGACGAGGTTTAAGCATGACGACGTTAGTTTGTATGGGTGCATATTGGCACATATAGATGTTAGCTTGCTTGACACTTAACGTAGTGTTGGATTCGCGATTCGTGCGTCCTGACTTAAGCTTACTCTTGCAAGAGACGGACCTCATCTTGTAAATTTCTTCCTCGGATTTAGGTAAACTTATAATAGGATAGGTAGATAGGGCTTGTAAATTCGAATGGTGTGAATAAAAGTCATGACCTATGCCCAGACTGTTATTCAAGGGTGGGCGTAGCTCATGTAGAGGTCGGCTCTAAAGCAAACCTGGCTGGAAAGCCACACCTCTACAAGACTCGATGGTTATATTTGTATTAAGTTCCTTTCGAACATTCAAGCAGATGTCATATAGGAGTCGTAGGTTTGACGTATATAAAATAAGTCGATGATTATAATTAATATGTAAATGGGAAAAAAGTCTTTTTTAAATATATCCTAAACAAATAAAAAGGAATTTGATTTAATTCCTATAGTACCATCTCCGATACCGGGGACCAAGCTCACCGTTCGGCCTCAAGCGGACATACCAAAGAAGGTGGTGTGCATGCTGTTTGTCCCCGAGAACAGCGAGGACACAGCACAACTGCTCAGGATGTTGGCGAGGCAGAACCCGAACCTCAAAATGAACACCTGGACTCTGACACACGAAAGGGCTAGGCAGGAGCCCCCGGGCACTTGTCTCTTCTTTCGTGTGCCGGAGCCCATGGTCAAAACCATAAAAGACCAGCAACGGCGGGTATACTACCTTATGGGCAGTATATACATTCGCTTCCTGGAGGAGGGTGGTACCAGGGAGGATGCCGCCGTGCCAACAACAGGAACAGCCTCGAGTGCGCCTGAGAGGGAGCCTGGTCCGCCGCTTCCTGAGCGTTCTCCGTCGCCTCACGCGATGGAGACTGTTGGGGAGGCGGTGGAGTTGGCGACCTCCATGGCAGCGCTGGAGGTTTTATCAACAGCGGGTTCAACGAGGGATCCACCCTCGTCCGGTCTGATTTCGGACGAGGATTGCTTTCCGCCGGGGGAGAGTAGTGAGGGCGAGGACAGCAGCCTCTGCTCCTCTCCTTTGCGGGACTAGGATCCTACAGACCAACCTCCAGCACAGCCAATCTGCGTCGGCCACCTTGCGCAGAGTGCTGGAGAACCAACAAGGAAAGACCATCGCCCTTATCCAATAGCCGTGTATTAGGGGCGGCAGAATATGCGGTCTTGGCAACATCGGGGGTAAGCTGCTGCTGGACACCTCCGTTAGTAACCCACGTACCTGCATTTTTGTCCCGAAACATGTACCTAACCTTTTAATTAACGAATTCTGTTCAAGGGACCTGACAGCAGTCAGGCTTTTCAGAACCGAACAAGAACTCCCAGACATTGTACTAGCCTCGGCATACCTGCCAGGCGACGAGGACGTGCCTCTGCCAGAGCTCGCCTCATTGGTTGAGTACTGTGAAAAGGAGAAACTGGAACTAATCATCGCGACTGACTCCAACGCGCATCACACGCTCTGGGGTAATGTCAAAACCAACAACCGAGGTGAGGAAATGCTTGATTTTATTCTTAGCAATAACCTTGTTTTACTTAACAAGGGCTCTGAACCTACCTTTATAAACGCGAGATCGCAAACAATAATAACTTTAGCAACCATAGGTATATCCAACTCCATACAGGACTGGCATGTGTCCACCGAGATATCATGCTCCGACCACAGATGGATCCGCTATACCATGAACTTCAACTTAACCAAACCACAACCAAGGAGGATTCCTCGCAACACAGACCAAGTCAAGTTCACCAAACTCGTTGAGGCTGAGCTAGGCAGACTACCCGCCCTTCCGGCAGAAATACCAGTAACCAATTTAGACGAACATGTTAATAACATCACATCTATCCTTTTATCTAGCTATGAACAGTCTTGTCCCCTCACGTTACCCAGGCAGGGGGCTCGCCGTTCCTGGTGGAGTCCTGAATTGGAAAGACACCGACGTAGGCTGAGAAGACTGTTCAACAGAGCTAGGAACACACGGTCGCCAGAAGATTGGGACCGCTATACATCAGCTCGTAAAACATACAAAAAACTGATACGCCTCAGAGGAAAGAACAGCTGGAGGCGTTTCTGTACTAACATGGAAAGTAACAACCAGGCAATGAGGGTCAAGACCTGTCTTGCTAAAGAGACAGACCACTCAATAGGTTGCCTGAAAAAACCAGATAACACCTACACAACAAACGACGCTGAGACAAGAGAACTACTCCTAACCACCCACTTCCCAGGATGCCAGATTGCCACCCAGCAGAGCTGGGAACCATATAGGGAAAGGGCCACGAGCAGCCTAGATTGGGAAGTGGCGTTAGAAGTAATCGACAAAGACAAAATAACGTGGGCAATCAACACCTTCCTACCTTTCAAGGCAGCAGGAATGGACGGTATTTTCCCGGCTCTGCTCAGGTGGAGCCGAGATTTACTGGCTGAATACCTCGTAGTGGTGTTTCGAGCCTGCCTGGCACACCGCTACATTCCCTTGAAATCATTTCAGCCGAAAGCCCTTGAAATGGCGGGAAGTGAAAATAATCTTCATACCGAAACCTGGTAGGGGCGACTATACCCAGCCCAAATCTTTTAGACCTATAAGCCTTTCCTCTTTCTTCTTGAAAACACTGGAGAGGCTGGGGGATAGGAAGATTAAATCCCAAATCTCGGTACAAAGACCTTTACATCCCAATCAGCACGCCTACTGTGCAGGCAAATCAACTGAATCAGCACTCCATAGCGTAGTGTCACGCATAGGAAATGCTCTTAAAGCCAAAAACCCAACCTTAGGCGCTTTCATTGACATAGAAGGTGCCTTTGACAAAACTAACTTCGCCAGCATCGAACGGGCACTTGCCACCCACGGTGTTGCGCGAACACTTATAGAATGGATAAATAATATGCTAAAACAGCGTGCTATTCAATTTACCGTAAATACCACCACACGAGGTATCGTGAGTAGAGGCTGCCCACAGGGTGGGGTGCTGTCACCACTACTGTGGAATTTAGTTGTAAATGAGCTCATTTCAGAGCTCAACGCTAGCAGTCTGTACTCGGTGGGATATGCGGACGATATAGCAATTCTGATTTCGGGGAAATTTGAGGGCATCCTATGCGATCTCATGAGTAGGGCCTTCAAAATAATTGAGAGTTGGTGCACGAAGCACGAACTATCGGTTAACCCCTCGAAAACAGAACTAATAATGTTCACCAACAAAAGAACCATTGGAACCCATAGGCTTCCAAAACTTTTTAACACAGAACTAACATTTAAAGACGAAGTCAAGTACCTGGGGGTGATCCTTGATAGCAAACTGCTCTGGCACAAGCATCTTGACTACAAACTTAATAAAAGCACAATTGTATTCTACCAATGCAAAAGAATGCTAGGAAAAACATGGGGGCTCTCTCCGAAGATTACTCTGTGGTTATACAAAACGCTGATCAGGCCAATGTTGGCTTATGGCGCTCTGGTCTGGTGGACGAGGACCGAACTCTCGACCACCATTACCAGACTACAGCGTTTCCAACGACTGGCCTGTTCAGCTACCACTGGCCGTATGAGAACCACCCCAACAGCAGCCATGGAGATAGCCCTTCAACTAACTCCCCTTGACCTGTACATACAGCAGGAGGCAGCGCTAGCTGCCATCAGGCTAATGCATCTGGACATATGGGGCAAAAACCTTACCAGTCCACACGCCAAAATCCTGGACCGGGCGATAGAGTACCAGCCTCTCATCGCTGCCCCGTGTGATAGAACACCAAACCAACCGATGTTCAACAAAAACTACTTTATACAAACAGTTCAGGAAGATAGGGACCAGTCAGGAGCCAATGAAGTGCGCATCTACACAGACGGCTCAAAAACACAAAACGGTTCAGGTGCTGGCGTTCACTCCCTTGACCTTAATATCAACTTTCACATACCACTAGGCACACACAGTTCGATATTTCAATGTGAATGTGTTGCCTTAACACAAGCCGCAATAGCAGTAAAGCGCTTAGGCATCGGGAACTACGGCATTAAATTCGTATCCGACAGCCTATCTGTACTCAAGGCTTTAGAGAGCAAACAAACTAACAACAAGCTAATTTATGAGTGCCATTTAGCCCTGGAGAGTCTATCGACGTTCAATCGAATTACCCTCCAGTGTATTGAGTTTGTAGTTATGTTTTTAATAAGAATGCAGGTGTAGTAAATGTATAGCTGTCTAATATTTAATAGTTTTGTTTTTCTGTATATGGTCTTTGTTGAAGTAAGGTAATGATAATGGAACAAAGTTTTAATTATTTTATTTTGAACTCTTTGAAGTGAACTTAAATTAGTTACTGCTGCGGAACCCCATATTTCAATCAAATATTCTAAATGCGATTTGACTAACGAGTTATAAATCAAAGTGCGCACTTTGTTTGGAATACAGTTTGCTACTTTCCGTAATGCTCCCAATAATGATGTTAATTTACTTCTGAGATGGTCGATGTGTAATTTCCAATTTAGTTTCTCATCTACCCTTAATCCAAGATATTTTTCGTTGGTTGATCGTTTTATAATTTCGTTGGTATACGCTTGTTTTTAGTAGTAAAAATCATGAATGAGGTTTTCGACGTATTAATTGTAAGAAGGTTGTACTTTAACCACTCGTTTAATTTGGGATCCAATAGTGGTTAATATTTTACTTAGGAAGGTCGATGCCTACACCAATAGGGGTTTTCACTTAGAGCGAAATGAAAAGGTTGTGCCTAAGTTGAATGAGTTCCTCAACTTTCTAGAGAAACGAGCCCTGGCCAGCGAGAATGCTGTTATTGAAACAGCACCTTCGAGCAACTCTAAGAGTGTGAAGTCCAGCAAGTCTATGTGTAATGTAGCAGCCCCAGCCTCATGTAAGTATTGTAATACTAACCATAAGTTATATCAATGTGCAAAATTCAAGCTTGCTACTGACAATGATAAATGTCTGTTTGTTAAAAAGCATAAGCTATGCATAATCTGTTTGAATGCACATGGTGGTAAATGCAAACTGCGCTTAAAATGTTCCACCTGTCAGCAACGGCACAATACGCTTCTGCATGGTGTGGAATTTGCAAGAAGGGAGGTAAGCTATACTGCTACTGCTGAACCTACTGCTGCAGGGTCTACTGCTGATATTGGCAAGTCTGACAGTGTTGTGGTCATGTCAAGTACCTCACTTGTACAAGATGTGTTGCTTCCTACCGCTGTGGTGCGTATTATAGCTAAAAATGGCACATTTATCTATGCACGAGCTTTACTAGACACAGGCAGTCAAGTGTCTTTTATTTCTGAAAAACTGGCTGGTAAAGTTGGCTGCAAAATAACACAGGCCAATCAACTTATTACGGGTATCTTGCAGAGCACTAGCAACGTGCATCGTAAGGCGGAGTTAGATATTTATGCTACAAACAGCAATTTTAAATTATGCTTAACCTGTTATATAGCAAAAAACATAACCTGTGAACTGCCACAACAAAGTTTTTATAATACTGAGTTCAATATACCATCTAATGTCAAATTGGCAGATGAACATTTTAATAAATCTGGTGAAATATCGTTACTATTAGGGTGCGACGTATTTTTTCAGGTGCTCCAGAGGGAGACGCTGCCATTAACGCCGAATGGGCCCTACCTGGTTAGTACCAGCTTGGGATATATTGTGGCAGGCAGTCTACCAGTCTCCGCTGGCAAAGTATGTTCATCAAATTTGTGTGTGAAAGTTCAAGGTACCCCTCTTAATCATTCTTATAATAATCCTCTTAATGAGCAGTCAGATGATATAGGGGATGTTATTTCAAATTTTTGGAAATGTGAAAAAGTACCTGAAGTTTATAAAGAAGGTACTACCGAACACCAACTAGCTGAGGAATGTTTCCAAAATTCTGTGAAACTTGTTGATAAAAAGTTTTGTGTAGACTTGCCTTTAAAACTTAATGTAAATGACATCCAGTTGGGTGACTCATTCAACCAGGCACTGCATAGATTTTATAATTTAGAAAAGCGCTTTGCTAAAGATAATAATTTATATCAACAGTACAAAAAATTCATTCAGCATTATGTTGAACCGGGCCATGCCATATACTTTGATATCTCCAACTATGACCCTAAGGCAGGTAATGTGTACTATTTACCTCATCACCCCGGCTTCAATTTAAATAGTAAAACTACTCCGGTTCGAGCTGTCTTTGACGCGAGCATGAAAACTAATAAAGGTGTTTGTTTAAATGATATTATGCTTAACGGGCCAGTTGTGCAAAATGACTTATTTGACATTTTGACACTATTTAGGACTTTTAAATTTGTTTTGCTTTGTGATATTAAGGCAATGTATAGAGGTATATTAGTAAGCAATGACCATTGCTGCCTACAAAACATTCTTTGGCGAGATTCACCTGATCAAAGTGTAAAATGTCTTCAGTTGAAAACGGTGACTTATGGTTTAAAAAGTTCTGCGTTTTTAGCAACACGCTGTTTGATTGAGCTTGCTGAAAGATACAAAGAGCAATATCCTTTGGCATGTTTTGTGTTAAAACATTCATGTTATGTTGATGATATCTTGTGTGGCTCCAACGGGATTGCAGAACTTCTTGAGGTAAAAAGACAGCTTATTGAGCTTTTAAATTTAGCTAGCTTTTCATTACATAAGTGGTGTTCTAATCAAAGTGAAATATTAAATGATATTCCTATTGAAATTCATCAATTGAATAAAGAAGATTTTGATAAGTCAAATACTTATGTCAAAACATTAGGTTTGTCATATGATGTAAATTCCGATACCTTGAATATGAAATGTCCAGTTACTGAAACACAGCAAACCTATACTAAGAGACAAATGTTAAGCTTTATTAGTAGATTTTTTGACCCACTGGGTTTGGTAGGCCCTATTTTGGTGCAAGCAAAATACTTAATACAACAGGTCTGGTTTGAAAAATTGAAGTGGGATGATATCCTACCGGATTATTTAAATAAGAGATTCCTTGAATTTACTGAAAGTTTGATGCAAATGTCTTGTATCTCTGTTCCCAGAAATATCAATGTTCATCCACATCAAAAATTTGAGTTAGTCGGTTATGCCGATGCCTCTAATATTGCGCACGGTTGCTGCCTCTATTTGAGAGTAGTTGGCGAAGACAACACAGTAAATGTCAATCTTTTATGTTCAAAATCTCGTATAAATCCTAAAGATAAAAGCTTAACTATACCTAGACTTGAGCTTAACAGTGCTTTATTATTAGCTATATTATCAAAGAAAGTACATGACACTTTAGCATTAAAGTATAACAATATCCAAACCTACTTATATTTAGATTCAAATATTGTTTTAGCTTGGCTTAGGATTGAACCTGTAAAACTTACTGTTTATGTTGCTAATAGAGTAGAAAAAATCAAACAATTGTCAAAAGATGTACACTGGGACTATGTTAACACTAGTGAGAATCCTGCTGATTGCTTGTCTCGTGGTCTTAAACCAGAGCAACTGAAAAAACACTCATTGTGGTTTCAGGGTCCACAGTATTTGCAAAACAGTGATTATGTTCATTGTAACTCACAACTAAATATAAATGTATCTGATATTCCTGAAATAAAAATGCCTTCAGCGATATGTAATACTTGTAATAAAGAAAATAATTCTCTTCATACTTTTATAGAAAAATATTCAAATTTGAATAAGATGACTAGAATAATGGCTTATGTCAATCGTTTTATATTTAATTGTAAAAAACAGAATTTTAACAAAAGGCAGGGATATTTAACTCCTGAGGAGATGGTTCTTGCATTGCATGACTTGACTAAAATTGATCAAAGCAAACACTTTGAAAATGAGTTAACATTGTTAAAGTCAAAAGCTAACTTAAATTCTTATTTGAGTAGTTTAAATCCTTTTATAGATGGTCAAGGTCTGTTAAGAGTGGGAGGTCGTTTACAAAATACAAACCTGACATTTCAGCAAAAGCATCCCATTATCCTACCTAAAAGGTCTGCTTTGACTAAGTTAATAATTTATAATGAACACATTAGACTCAAGCATGCGGGGCAGAAGCTAACTCTTAGTAGTTTAAACGAGCGGTATTGGCTGATCAATGCTAACAGAGAGGTAAAAGCTGTGCTGCACAAATGTGTACTTTGCTTCAGATTTAAGGCCAAGGTTTCTAGTCAACTTATGGGATCTCTCCCACTTGAGCGCGTCAATGTTGCTCGTCCTTTTCAAATTGTAGGTACTGATTATGCCGGTCCTTTCAATGTTAAACAAACTAGGATAAGAAATCCTGTTATTACAAAGGCGTATGTTGTAATTTTCATTTGTTTTATTACTAAAGCAATTCACGTAGAATTAGCTTCAGATATGACTACTAATACATTCTTGGCTTGTTTAAGAAGATTTATAAGTCGTAGAAACAAACCTACAAAAATATTTTGTGACAATGCTAGTTACTATAAGGGAGCTAGTAATGTACTCAAGGAATTGTATGATTTACTGAATTCCACAGATCATCAAAACAAAGTTTTTGATTATGGTAGTGCAGAAAGGATTGAGTTTCAATTTATTCCTTCATACTCTCCTGTATTTGGTGGTCTGTGGGAAGCAGGGGTCAAAAGTATTAAATATCATATGAAACGTGTGATTGTCCATAGTGTACTTACCTATGAGGAATTGTACACAGTTTTAGTGCAAATCGAAAGCATTCTAAACTCTAGACCGCTGACGCCTATGTCAAGAGACTGTGATGACATGTCTTACCTGACACCTGCACACTTCCTCACTGGTTCTCCATTGACCTCTTATCCAGAGCTAAATTTAACTGATGTAAATGTAGGAAGACTCAGTTTCTGGAAGCAATGTACTCAAATGCAACAACATTTTTGGCAACAATGGCATAAGCAATACTTAGTCATGCTGCAAAATCGTCCTAAGGCCTCCTACGCACTGGCGACCATGGTCGCCGCGACCTGGCCGCGGCGACCAGTGAATTCTGGACTTTTATAGCAATCGCTATATAGCCCCTACGCACTTAGCGGCCAGCGACCAGCGGCCACCGTTGGCCGCGGCGTCCAATTTGATGCCACGCGACCAGCGACCAATCGTGGCCGTCGAGAACATCACTTCTGTATTAAAATTCATCAGTGCTACCGCATCGGCCGCGGCGACCAGACGTGTAGCTAGCTACAGAGTGATTATTTTACAATGGCCAATTTCGACACGGAAAGGTTCATAATTGAAATTGAAAATAGAAGAGGTTTATGGGATTTAGAATCAAATGATTACTCCAATAAAGATGTTAAGCGGCAGTTGTGGCTTGAACTGGTCGATATATTTGGCGGTGAATCCATGGAAGATAAAGAAAAGGCAGAACTTGGTTAGTATTTTATTTTATTATGCCTAAGTAAATTAATAATGCGATGAACTACAATAAACGCAGCAGGTGCTGTAGTAGCATTCGACACGTATATGTGACATGAGTGTTTTTTTTTAAAGTTGTTCCGTTCATTCAAAATCTAAGAAATTTTAGCAAATAGGTAATTGTCAAAAGTATAACTATTTTATTTCTACTATTTTTCGCTTTGCACATGAGTTTTGACAATTATTTGCTAAAATTTCCCAGGTTTTCGTAATGATTGGAATAACTTTTTGAAAAGATTACTCATACCGCATGTGCGTTTGACGCCATTTTGTTTACGGCGCGCAATGGCGGCTCGCGGCGAGCAAGTGCCTCAACGCACAAACTGAGCAGCCGTCGTAGGTACGCACCCATATATTTACAAATTGTGCCAGGGCAAGCGACCATCGGTACTGAAGTAGTTTGCGAATATATCTCGATATTCGGTTGATGTTCTATTTGCTCTATTAGGTAAACATGCAGGTATTTCTAATAAAGCCTCTGGTACAGTTAACGTGTCCTTGAAATCATATCCGTCTCTTTCTCGCACAAAATTATGAAGCACACATAGAGCTTTTATAATCACAACTGCAAATTCTTTCTTGACGTTTAGGGGTCGGTGAAGAATCTGCCATTTATTGGCTAATATTCCAAATGTACATTCAATATAGCGGCGGGCACGGGATAGTCGATAATTAAAATTAGTCTTTACATTATTCAAGTTTCTCCCAGCATACGGTCGCATCATATGTTCCGATAGTGAAAACGCCTCATCACCCACTAAAACGAACGGCATTGATTGGCCATTTTCTTTGATGGGGTTATTGCTCGGAATATCGAGATCATTATTTAAAAGCCTATGATAAAATACAGAGTCTTTGTAAATTGACGAATCACTGCATTTGCCGTATGCTCCAATATCTACGTAAAGAAATTTATAATTTACATCACATATTGCAAGTAACACGATTGAAAAATAATTCTTGTAATTGTAATAAAGAGATCCCGAATGTTGTGGTTTGATAACTCTAATGTGCTTGCCGTCGATGGCTCCAATGCAATTAGGAAATTGGGCGTATTTTTGAAAACCTTCAGCCGTTTGAATCCACTTATCTCTGGTCAATTGTGGCATCACAATTGGTTTTAATATCTCCCATATTGCTTCACAAACATCAAATACTATTTCCGATACTGTAGGAAGCCCTATACGGTATTCATGACTTATATGAGATAAAGAACACCCAGTAGCCAAATACCTGAAAATAAAATTCACATTAATAAACATAATATTAGTTTTGTAATATGTAATACATTTATTTATTGATTTACAGGCATTACTCTCCAAAAAAGATGGAAAAACCTTAGAGACTGTTTCACAAGAGAGCTGCGCCGTCTTAAAGATGTCAAAAGTGGTTCTGCTGCAAAACGTAAATCACAATACACCTATTTCAACCAATTACTGTTTTTGAAATCAGTGCTGGACACAAACGCAACAGAAAATAGTCTCGAAGAGGCAAGTCAAGAAAATAAAAGTGCAAGATCTTCTGATCTTGAGACTCAACAGTCTGCATCAAAGTCGCTTAGAACAAAAAGGAAGAAAAAAATATCAAACGAAGAATCCGATACAGACCCTCTAATTTCAGTTCTGCATAAGACCATAGCGACTACACAGAATGATTCAAATTGTGACAGACTGTTTCTTTTATCCCTCCTCGAAAGATTTCAAACAATCCCTGCTGCAATGAAGACCAAAGCGAAAATGGAAATCATGGAAATTATAGAAAAATACCAACCGAACTGTACACCTACAACAGCGCGCATAAACTATTCAAGTAATTTCAATACTCTTAACGACCAAGAATATGACCCTAATCGACCGAGTTATTCAGGTTATTCTACTACCAACAGGATATCAGATGATTCAAATTACAGCGATAATCATACTCATTATTCTGATATTTCTCAAAATTCAGAAATGATAGACCTATTTCCCAATTTGAATGATTAATTGTTCACAATTGCCATTTTTTAAGTTATGAAAATACAAATAATTTGATTATCTACTTCAGTTTTTTAATATTTAAAAACATGTTATAAGCAAGCCCTTTTCCTCTCCTTTTCAAAGTCGTAAAATAGAATACTACTGAACAATAGTTCATAAATTTTTTAAAGTGGCAAAACCTTGGTCAATGAATTTTACAGGTTGTTGTGAAAAACACAACAGTGGTGGTTTAGGGCGATTCAGAAACGAGTCTTGTATAATTCAAATTTACAAAAAAATCCATTTAGCAGTTTAAGTAAAAAAAAGGCCCTATCACATTATTTTTATTTTTCCTGTACACAATACTCCATTCCGAAACACCCTTTAAAATATATCACGTATTTTTTAAACATTCTGTATTTAAAAAAGAAAAAGCTTACCTTATTGTTATTACTAATTTTTCTTCTGCTGGAATGCATTTCCGATAGTTGTTACCAGTTCCAGTAATTTTTGGTTTTATTGTATCCAGTAACAGGTTAAAAGTATTCGTTGACATTCTCATGTAATTAAAGAATCTCTTCTCATACATTTTTAAATCCAAAAAATAAGTATAATATAATCCTTTAGTCTTTCTCTCGCAAAGTAATGGATGCACCCAAAACTGTCTTTTACGTGAAATCTTCCGTTTTCGTTTTCGTAGTAAATACACAAGCACAGTTAGCGTGATTATCTTCTGCACGTCCATCTTGACACACCCTTGGAAGTCGACTGCAAATTTTTCGGCCGTCCACATGTCGCGCTTGCCTACGCAACGGCGACCATGGCCGCGGCGGCCTGGCCGCGGCGGCCTGGCCGCGGCGGCCTGGCCGCGTCTATGGTCGCCAGTGCGTAGGAGGCCTAAATGGAAAACCCAACAGCCTAACTTAGAAAAAGGTGCTATGGTGTTACTTAAGTCTGACAATGTATCCCCATTAAGCTGGCCTGTAGGTAGAATTGTGGAGGTCATTCCAGGAAAAGATAATTTAGTTCGCGCAGTTGATGTAAAAACTGTAAAGGGTTCAATTATTAGAACAAGTGTGTTGAAAGTTTGTCCATTACCTATAGACTACGATTAGTGTAGTGTTGTCTATTTTTAAGTAAGAATTTATTTTGTCTCATTTTATGTAATCTCATACTAAGTACTAATGTTTTTTAAGTTGAGTTAATTTAAATCTCATAGTCACTCGCTATATTAATTGCTATAGTTTAATTTGAACTTCTAATTTTGTGTCAATTATATCACAGTTTTTCGTTTTTATTAATTCTGTTAAATTAGCATTGGCCGAGGCCCCAGCATGTTTATGACCAATATTCAAAACATAAAAAACCTTTTTGTGTGGGTCTATGGTCGATGACCTGTGTGAAGAAAAGGAAGGTAGAACATTTTGGTACCTCGAATCGCTTTCCTGTAATACTTACTTAATTAAAATTGAATAAACGTGTGTTACTGAAAAAACGCCGTTCTTTTATGTTTCTTTTTCACCGGCACCAGCGCATCATAATAACGGTGTGAAACACCACACTAACTTTTGTTCTTCTTCTCGTTCGTGCCATGAACGGTCTAAGTTCAGTGCACAAATTCATGAACAGCTCTTTGGAAAGTCTGTAATGAGCTTTGAACTCGGCGTCAGATAAGTTCAAAGCGTTGGCTTGATCTCGCAGGCTACGTCGCAACCGTGCTGTGTTACGGCTTTCAATCCTGCTGGCTTCAACCTCAAGTGCTTCAAGCAATAGAACAGCACGAGCCATACTAATGCCTCAATAGAGACTAGAGACGTAAACAATTTTTGATTGGGTATAGAGGTATTTAACTAGAATACACTGGATGAATAGTCTTTTACGGTACATACAGTTTGTTCTAATGAGCACACGACACACGACGGGGTTAAAATATACACAATTTTAGATAAAATTCTTCGAATTACTTATAAGACTATTTCTAATAAGCAATCAGCGAGCGATTAACAACAAGGGAAAAGGTTATCGCAATTTGACAGCCAAATTTGCTCGCCGATGGCTATCGCTCTGCTGTCAAAAACCATGCGTAATACGAAATAGTCGCAATCGCGACGCGATCACAGTAGGAAACTGCACTTTATAGTTAACTGATTGTTCCATAGAGGCAGCACTATGGCTAGTTTGCTATGCTGTGGCTATCGCTGTTAGATAATACCGATTTGCGTAATTTGCGCGATAATTGCGCAAATTTTGCTATTGCTAGGCTTCTGCAAGATACGTAATAAGCCTGCCGGTTGATCTACAAAATGTCCCGGTATTTCAATTGCAACGTGTAATACGCGTACAGCGCAGACCGGTGAGGCGGCGGCGTCGGCGGCGCGGTGCGCCCGAGCGCCACCCGCGCGCTTCCCCTCCGCCGCCGCGCCGGCCACCGTGCATCGCGCCGGCCGCGGCCGCTGGCCTCCGCCCCGCGCCGCCCGCTACCGTCTGCCAGTACACGCGCAATATTGCTTGTGTTATGTTGTGTCGTTTATTGTTGTTGTGCATCAATTAACAAATCGACTCGACTCGACGGCGTCTGATAAAAACAAACGAAAGGAAGGAAAAGGTAGTTTAAAATGCCAAAACGTAAGTGCCATTTCTCAGATGATTACACAAAAGAGTGGTCACACAAAAGAGTGGTCGTTTATAAAGAAAGGTAGAAATGAATGCGAAGCGCACTGCACAATATGTAATTTATTTCTTTCCGTGAGTCATAGTGGTAAGACTACGATACAGGACCACATTAAATCTAATGGACATAATTTATCTAAGATATCGATAGCTTCTACTTCACGAGATATTTCATTCTTAAGACCAGTCCATTATATCTAGCTCTCACCCATATCAACAACATTCTGTTATATGACGAGTCCTCAGATGTCTTCGCGAGTACTGAACTGAGTTTCCTGAACACTGCCACTCGATACCTGGAGTCCATTGCCACTCCCAGTACAATCTCCTTGGAGTAAATAAATAAATTAATTTTATATTAATTTATTTATATTAATTAAATTTATATTAAATAGTTATATGTTATTAATAATTCTATTCCAATTTACGCTAATTTCTATTTAATTTTGTCTAATTTTATCTAATTTTTATCTAGTTTTGTCAAATTTTGTTTCACTTTATTTTATTTCATCTTTTTATTATGTGATTTAACCTAATTTTATGATTGTATGACATGTCTAATTACTAACATTGACCAATAACTTGTATGTGTGGTGCAAACTGTCAATAAGTTGGTTATTAATAAATAAATAAAATTTTTATTTTTTCCTGTTGTCAACTGCCCTAACTTTGCCTCGCGTCCTATGTTTGCCTAAAATGAAAAAGATGTAATATCTTTGTCATTTTACTTGTATGGCAATCGAAACTTGAATACATTTTTAGAATTATTATCTGGCAACCCAAAACTGATGCCGTTAAGTTGGTACTATGCATAGATTTTTGACAGTTGTGAGTCAAACCGAAACTGGCGAAGACGTTTTCATCACTTGTGGAAAAACTTTTCAAGTAAGTCTTCAGATATGTCTAAATTCTAATGTATGTTGTGTTATTTGAATACAATATTGTTGGTTTTATCATATTTTGTTGTTAATAATGAAATTAAACTGATAATTATTGAGAAAAAGTGGTTTAGGCAAAGTTTGGCTTAATTTTCGAACAAGTATGCCTAACATTCCCGAAGCTAGGGTTGACACACTTGTTTTTATTTTTTATGATGTACTCGTGACCATAATATGATATTATTTGCTATTTTATTGCTAATTTTTCTTGTTTTCCGACGGAATATGTAACAAAGACAGTTAAAAATTACTTTTCCTTTTGTTAAAGGACTGTCAAAATGAACAAGCGACGATACAAAGATTATTCTGACGATTTACTGAACATTGCTGTTGGGTTGGTCGAAAATAAAAACATAACCTCCTACGAAGCTGAAAAACAGTTCGGGATACCTCGCGGTACAATTTTAAATAAAGTTAAGCAAAACCACATAAAAAAAAATGGATGTCCTACCAAACTGTCACCAGCTGATGAACAGAAAATAGCTAGTTGTTTAATTCTTTGCGGTGAGTATGGATATCCTCTTACAAGTCTAGAACTAAGGTCGATCGTACATGATTATTGTTAAGGAGCACAGCAACCTGCACAAGCATTGTACATACCTTAATCTACTTATATTAGCACCCTTTTAATGTATTATTTACCTTTGAATGAATACCTTTTGAACTTGTTGTATACAAATCACCTGTGTAAATAAATCCTTTGATCCTTTTCGAATAGATAGTTAACCCCTTTTTATATTACCTGTAGAATAGTTATTGTGTATATAGCTTATGTGTTTAGTTAGTAACTTGTTATTTACTTATTTACTTTGATATATTGAATAATTTGTCTATTTGTAATCGCCGGCCGTGATTGGCGGAGAGCCGAAATTGACCAAATACGAGTGAGCGCAAGGTCCTCCCACTACCTGCCACCCACGGCCGCGTGAATAAATATGGCGCCGCTGCGAGCAGCGACACAGCGACTGCTCCTTAGCCCGGACCGTGATCGGCTAGCTCTGAAAGCGGGGCGGGCGGGAGCAATACACCTATATTCTGTAGGAGCGTCGAGTCGGCACCTTAGTCGCTGGTCGTCTCTCGCCGGGCCTCCCCCAGGCAACTGGGGGTCTCACCTGGCGGGGACAGACCGCCTAGGTGTCGTGAAGAAAGCGGTCGCGGCGCGCCTACAGAAATACAACATGCAATCACTCACATGGTCACGCGTAACTTACGCATGCCCAAAATCCCACAGGCCATGTCGCCAACATAGAGAGAGGCCCGTAGTAGCGGGCCACCGCAAAGCAATCTGCGACCGGGGGGCGAAGCCCTGGAGTCGCTCGACGGGGGCGTCGCGAATTCTACAACAGCGACACAGTCTCGCAACAGCCGCCGTCGTGTAAACATCATCTAACTACTTCGTGTGATCCTGAATATACAGTGAATATTGAAGCCTCTAGTTTCACTTCCTGCTGCCGGAACCCTGCCCCTAAATATTGAACAATTTGGTCCTTCGAAGAGCCGGATCAGGAAGACTGAAATAAGAAACAAGAAGCTTGAAAATGAGTGAAAAAAGCGCAGTTACGACACGAAGCAAGTTACGGCGGTTGGAAGAAAGAAGACTTGCCCTCGAAGCGGACTCAGGCGTGCCATCTGAGAGGGCGCCAGGCTCGCCGTCTATTGTACCATCAGTGCACACTGACCAAGCTCCAGTCATCCCACTGACGGGTCTAGGAAGAATAATGGACCACCGAGATATAACGACGCCAGTGCGGTCGGTGACAACGAGAAGAGTCAGATCCGGAAACAGCGTCACCTCGTCTAAAAGCGGCCAGAAGAGCGCCGACTACTTACGACGAAAGGCTGAATATGAGGCTGAGAAGGAACTGGTGCGCATGAAGGAAAAGTTGGTGCAAAAGAAGCTGGAAGCCGAACTGGCAGAGATCGACGCAGCCGAGGAAGAATCGGACTCCGACGGCGAAGATACAGCGTGTCGTGTGGAACAATGGGTACGCACGACGCCCGCCGCAACGAGTCATCAACAAGACTCAACGAGTCAGGACATGATGCCGCCGCCGCCACATACCGAATCGCAAGTACAAGTGTCCAATATATTAAGTGATGTGCCACGTCTGCCCGCGAGTGTGTCCGTGACGCTGCCGCCGCCGCCCGAGCTGGCAACTGCGCCTCAACCATGTGCGCCCGCGCCCGTGCCCGTGCCCGTAACCGTACCGCGCCGCGAGACGGTAAATATAGCGACGCCAAACGCTACCGCGCGCGCGACGAACCGCGATCACACAGAATGGGACACGGGTCTCGAAGCTAGAACATCAAGAGACAGGAAAATCGACCAACTTGCGGACGCAATCGCCAGCATCGCCAGACCACGACCAATACCCAGGCAGGTGTACGAGTTACCTCCGTTCAGAGGCGACCCAGCAGAGTGGCTATCGTTCAAGAACATGTACCACGACACAACGGCGATGTACGAATTCAAGCCACATGAAAACCTGGCGAGGTTGAAGACTGCACTACAAGGCGAAGCCCGGCTAGCTGTGGAAGACTTACTACGTTCGTCGACTAGCCCGGCTGAAATAATGAAAACATTAGATGAAGAGTATGGACATCCGAACCTAGTGCTTCAGTGTGCGTTGAAAAAAGTGCGTGAATTACCGAAAGTTACAGAGAGTGGGCGTGAACTCAGAAAGTTCTCTACTACAGTGAGAAATTGTGTGTCGTTACTAAAGAGTGTGCACGCAAATGGATACCTTAACAACCCACAACTGGTGAGTGAATTATTAAGTAAGCTCACACCCGTACAGCGCGCTCAATATGGGGATTTTGCTATGGGCATGGCAGCGAGCCAAGGCATAGATATGAGAGTCTCACCGAGTCTAGAGATGTTCTCCGAGTTCCTGAGCCATCTCGCACGTGCCTCGTCGTTCTACGTGCAGATGGACATGAGTCAGCCCAGCACCGCATCGAACAAGCCCCGAGCTATGAAAGCGCTATGAATAAAAGAGTTTTAAAACTAGAAGCAGTACCATCGATATTTCCAAAGGTAAGATTAAATTTATATTGTAATTAAACTATATTGTAGCCATGGGTACTACACAAAGTGTCTAATCGTTTGGGCAGTGCGTTGATAGATCAGTCGGTCAGTTGTGTTTATTTATTTATTTTATAATTTTTGTACACACAAATAGCATCACGCAAAAACTACCGGTTGATAGTTTTTGCGTGATGCCTGAACAAACAGACATACAGACCCACACCCCGTGCCATTATTTTTTTTGATATTTTCAATGTACAGAATTTTTACTTTAAATCATTAAATCATTTATTTATTTGCAAAGATGGGTAAAAATATACATTGATATTTTGTTTTTTAAATAAGTAATAAAGTTCTTCATGTTTAACCATCACATGGGTATGCAAATGATGAAAAAAAAGTACAAAATGAAAATTAATTATGTGAGCCTTGTCGGTCATAGTATTTACAATAATAAGTAGGTATTTAAATAACAAAATTAAATAAAAAAATCAATATAAAATTAAAAATCAAAATAAAATTAATTATAAGAACAATAAAGAATTAAAATAAGAATAAGAAACAATATAAAGGTTCAATGTCAAAAATAAAATAAAAAAACAATAAATAAAATAAAAAATAAATTAAAAGTCGAAATAAGGTAAAAACAACCATAAAAACATAAACCCCAAAAAAAAGCAAAAATCAATAAAAAAAATTAAATGGCAAAGTTAAGTAAAAAATCGATAAAAAATTAAATGTCAATGTAAAATAAACAATAAAAATTAAATTCAACAAATATAATATAAATTAATTTCCAACTACTTCTACAGATTTATTATAAGTATAGATTACACATTGGATATTGTTTTATTTTTGCAGATCATACCCGAAGAACATAAAATATCAGTTTTGTCTGATATAACACTGGCTCCACCAGCAGCACCAGTACCAGTGCCAGGACCACCTCCCAAGAAGATTAAACTTGCTGATGATGTGTATACACAAACTAGTGCCCAGGCTAGTACTCCACGGAAAAGAAAATTGAAACGCGACATAAAAAATTTGAAGAAACGTATAATAAGACGAAATACAGCTATTGATAATTTAAAATCATTACTGGCAATTATTAAAAAAAAATGTGACAATTATGCTGAAGTGGAGCAAATTATCCAAAATAATTTTCAAAATATTAGTACTAAAGTATATGTTAGAAAATCAAATAAGGGTAATCGCTATTCGGAAGAACTAAAATCATTTGCTCTATCTCTTTATTTTTATTCTGGCAAATCATATTTGTTTTTAAGAAACCATATTTCATTACCACACCCGGCAACATTAAGAAGAATTTTGGCCACCCACAAATGTAATGTGGGATTCATATCAGAAGTAATAGAATTCATCAAGGTTAGGGCTGCTGATAACATAAATATAAGGAACGTAGCATTAATTTTTGACGCCATGGCCATAAAAGTAGCTGTTTGCTATGATAAGTCCACAGATAAGTTTTGGGGCGGTATTGATTTAGGTGGAATAGTACCAAATGATTCAGAATCATTCGCAAAAGAAGCATTAGTATTCCAAATAGTTTCCTTAAAAGAAAAATTTGTATGCCCCATTGGTTATTTTTTTATAGACAAAATTTCTGCAGATGTACAAGTCCAACTTATTATGACTGCTATACGAATGCTAGCTGATATAAAAATTACAGTTCGAACCTTAAATGCAGATGGGACAACTGCAAACATTCGCACATTTGAAAAACTGTGCTGTGATTTTTCACTCACGCCTATGAAAACTCATTTTAAACATCCGACTCAACCAAGCAAAGTTTATTGCGTACTAGATCCTGCGCACATGGTGAAGTTAGCAAGAAATGTTTTCGCAGAGACTTCATTGTCTTCAGACAAAGGCGATATAAAAGAAGGTCGGTCAAAACGTACCTGGCAACGAAACGATAGCGTCCCTATATGACATATATATGAAAAATACCCCTATTTTTTAAGGTCATAAAAAACACAAGAATTATCTTTTTAAGTAGTCACAAAAAAAAGTTATCCTTATTTTAGTTTTTGTAATTTTTTTTCGAAATTATTTTCGTATAATAGTTTCGGAACGCACCTATTGACGATTCATTTCGCGTATGAAATGACTTTTTATTCATAGACTATAAATATTCAAGTTTTTCTGAATAGTTGTTAACTGTTATCCAATTAAATTAGTATTTAGGCATCATATCAACTACTATGCTGATTTATTATGCATTGGATCCTTGTCATAAAAAATAATTAAGTGAAAGCGTTTTGTTCAATAGCGTACAACGGAACGTCATTTGTCATCGACAAGTTACTTGATCTATGGTCATCGACCCGCGCCATTGATTGACACCCGGCAATCATACGCATCTTATTCGCTTCGCTTTACTTGTTGTTGTGAATTGTGATACGTGCTATACTATTTGGGATTTCCTTCTGTTGTTTTGACCTTGGCATTGTTTTACGGACTGATAACTACACTTTTGACGATTACCTGTGCTTTTGATTTCTGGACACCGATTTTGCTTCTTGGATATTTGTAAGAGACATCATGCAGACCCCACAACTAGCCCTGCGATTGCTATGTGCTAATTGTAACATACGCATTGATAAACTTCGCCGCCATCTCGTCTTTGAGCTTGATACGAGAGTAATTTCTAAGATCTGCGAGTGGAATCCTTCAATAATAGTAAGTATTTACATACCTATTTATATTAGTACAACAATAACATAACCATTACACACAATCATACATCAAAATAAAACTCTTAATTCTTATTTTAGATCACTGAAGAAGATTACATATGTGATGCCTGTAAACAATCGGCAATACAGCATGTCAACTCCGGGCTCCATAATGAACCTGGTGCGTCATCTTCCCGTGGCCACATGCATGTTTGCATACTCTGTGGAGGTTCTCTGCGGAACCGTAGATGTGACCTTATTGTGAGAGAGGATCCATCTCAGTTGCAACAAGCAATACATGTTGAACTTGAAAATAGAATTGCCCCACGGCAGGTGATTATATTTTTTTTATTATGTACTTTTGTTTGTATTGTTATCAATGTTATAGTGAATTCATCACTGCAATCTAATATTGTTTTGTACCAATGTTTTATTTGCTTGTTGGTTGTTTTAGGCAACTTCATCAGACCATGTTTGCCATCCCTGTTGGCTGAGACTCAAGAGAGTTGCAACGCATAATATGCAGCAAAATATTGAGCAGCAGGCAGAACCAGAGCCAGAGCTGGAGCCAGAGCTGGAGCCAGAGCCGGAGCCAGAGCTGGAGCCAGAGCCGGAGCCAGAGCAGGAGCCTCAACCCCAAGAACCTCGAAGCTCTCCATACACCGACCAGCAAGCTGTCGAAGTACCTGGGGTGATTACTTTATCACAGTATAGACGAGCAGCTAATACTGCATCACATTGTGTTTTTTCTAATTGCCAAAACAGAGATTTGCATAGGATTTCTGACCCACTAAGAGCTACAACCCTAAGCCAACACAAATATTACTTGCCTGTAAATGCTCGTATTTGTCTAGAACATACATATAGTACTGACTGGGATATGTTGTTCGATTCCGAAGATAGTTTAAGAATGTTTACGGCTGAACAAGTTGAACATGCATTTTCTTTTATAAATGCTTTCAATACATTTCTCGATTTCTCCAGTATAGAAAGTGTTGAAAGAATTGATGAACATTTATTTCATTATTGGCTGGGAATGAATAAACAGCAATTTGAACTTTTATTGTACGAAATGCCGCGTCTTATTGAAACGAAGAGAGGCATCTTGGGTTTAGGTGCTCTTATAATGAAGATGAGAACTGGTGACTCAGATGACCGGTTATCCCAATTATTAATGGTTCCAAGACGAACATTAGAAAGACAGATGGATAAGGTTAGGGAAATATTGGTACAGGATTTTGTACCTAGAAATCTGGGACTTCAACACATATCCCGTGAACAATTGTTACAACACAATTTAATAATTCCAAATTCACTATATAATCAAAATAATGAAAATACTATAATGATATGTGATGGGACTTATATTTATATTAATAAAAGCTCGAATTATATGTTCCAAAAGGACACTTATTCATTACATAAGTATAGGAACTTATTAAAACCGTTTTTGCTGGTGGCACCTGATGGCTACATTTTAGATTGCTTTGGCCCATACAAAGCTACCACATCTGATGCAGACATAATGAAATCTCTTTTCAGAGATGAAAACTGTCCTCTCAGACGATACTTCCAAAATAATGATATTTTTATTCTAGACAGGGGATTTAGAGATGCAATTAGTTTGTTAGAGGCTTGCAGCTACAAAACATATATGCCAGAATCCCTGCTTGAGGGTGAACATCAGCTCACCACCGAGCAAGCTAACAGGAGTCGGTGTGTAACTATATGCCGTTGGGTGGTAGAAGTTGTAAACGGATACTTCAAAAGAGATTATAAAATATTCCGGCAAGATTTTTTTAATAAAACTGTTCCTCACATGATGCAGATGTTTTCCATAGCTGCAAGCCTTTTAAATAAATTCGGTGTTCGTTTAAAAAATAGGAATGATGCTGAACAAATCATAAATGTGATTAGAGAACGATTTCCATTAAATAATAATTTATCAGATTTTATAAACACTATGAATATGAATAGACGAACATCTGATTTTACTAGTATAACAGCTCATTCCAATTCTAATATTATATTCCCCCGTCTAGAATATAGTGAAATTATATTATTTGCCCTAGGAACATATCAGATCCGACAGGCAAGGTCCTATTATAGTGAACATGTCAGGTTTCACGGAGGGTATCGAATTGAAATAAGCAGAGAAAACATTAATGTAACAGAGTATCGTTTGAGAGGAAGTGGAAATAATTCACTAATAAGAGGCAAAATTAAATCCAGACACGTTTCAAGAAAAGTATATTATGTTTATATATTAATTGAAAATAATGTGTCTGGAAGGGAAGCAATAACAGAGTATTGCTGTAATTGTCTAGTTGGTAGAAGAACGGTTGGGTGCTGTGCACATGTAATGACACTTGTGTGGTATCTTGGTTGGGCCAGGCATCAGCCGACAATATCAGCGCCAGCAGCATTCCTCGATGCTGTAGTTGTAAGAGAAGATGAAGAATAAAAAGTATTTTTGTGTAGCCTATTTCTTTCATTTAAGCACTCCTAAATCCTACCATTACACTTCATTTACCCCTGTATCCTACCGGTACTCGATTTGTCAATATCTATACATCTTGAGCATTGAAGACTGAAAGACATTACGTATCTAGCGACTAACTCTCTTTAGCCAGAATTGAAGTGGTTAAACCACAAAAAAGCCTTGAAGTCTTTCAAGAAAAACTTCACATGTAATGTTATGCCATCCCGGTTTTCTACACTACAGGTTCTGGCAAGTTCAAGCAATATAGGTGTAGTTTTCATTGAATTATCGGTCAAAATCTTGTGTCGAAGCGGACAAGACTCCAAGAGTCGGCTTGACAGACGGCCCTTTTTGACATCGAGTCTGATGGACAGACTAGATATTAGTGCGCTTTGACAGATGTCCTATTTTTTGGTAAATTCTTTGAGAGAAATCGCTATTGAAACGGGATTGCTAATTCCCCTCCTTGCTTATCGCTAAGAACACTTTTAGGCTACGCCACAGTCGGATAAAAGGCAGTTGTTGATTCTAACCTCAAAAGTATAGTTGTCGTTTTTATAAAAAAATGTGGCTATTTAGATATGATTTTCAAACGGGATGATGTTTACAACATAAGAACAAACCAATCTAAATAAATCTTATTTTGGGTCATGAGAAACAAAAGCCAGGTCCAGCTCCTATAGAAATCTGACCAATGTTCTTTGGCTTTGTGAAAAAACTTCACGAAATGCAAGAAGAAACAGGCTTAAGGTTGAAAAATAAATTAACTAAAATGCACGTCAATTTCTTTGGAAAGAAAATGAATGTCCGTTTAGCCACTCAACTTCTTAGTAGTTCTGTTGCTGACAGCATTGAATTTTTGAGGTGTAGTGGCCATCCAAGTTTTTGTGGAAGTGAAGCAACAGTTGAATACTTGCGATATTTGGATCGGATTTTTGACATTTTTAATGCCAAAAATCCTACGGCTACAGGTTTCAAATCTCCTTTACGTCAAAATAATAAACATGTTTGGATGATGGTTTTTAAAGAAACGAGAGAATATTTGTCTCAGCTTAAAATAAACGGTGAAAATATAATGACACATAGGAGGAAGACGCCGGTTTTGGGTCTTATTATGGACACTTATAGTTTTGCAGGTTTAGCTTCTGATTTACTAGGCAAAAATATCCTAGAGTATCTATTGCCTTATAAATCGTCTCAAGACCATATCGAAATGTTTTTCTCGTGCGTAAGAGCAAGAGGAGGGTCTAATGACAACCCAAACGCTCTTCAATTTATGTATATTCTGCGAAAATTGTTGTTTAGAAACAGTATTCGGCCAAGCATGGATGCTAATTGCGTGGACCCTGAATATGAGACATCAACAATATTAGAATTTCGTAGTACAAAAAGGTCGACTGTAGAAGAAAGCATTGAAGAAGATGATGATTATTATCAAACTGAAAATCTTCTCGATTTGATGAGTCGAATAAATTTATCGGATTTTAAAAATAATATTTTATATTTCAGTTCTGTGCCTTCGGCTTGACCTTTCGGAGATTAGCTATCATTCCTACAGCACACAAAATTCACTTACCTACGTAGTTTCATCTATGAATGAGTGGAGCCGCAGCGACGCGGGTCGCAGGCGCGGTGGGGCGGCGGCTACGGGTTCCCGTCGCGCCGCGCTCTTCCCGCGTGTTCCTTAGTACGCTGTTATTCACCATACAGTGCGCACGATTTTTTTAAGAACCTACCTAACGTTGTTGTAACGTTCGTAAAAGTTTTTGTGTTATTACCTTGAGTGATAAGTGCATCATATCGCTGGACAGGGTAAATTTATTTAATTTTTTAGTTTTGTCTATGAGAATTATGAGTGGCATGGACGTATTCATTTACGTAAACCTAAATTGTGAAGGGGTATTCGTGCTTTACACTTACTCTGCCCATATAATGGTGTTATTTAGTCAATTATCTTGGATAAGAATGTGTTTTATTTAATAACAGCTGTATAGCAATGTTTGTGGAGAAACCGCTTGTTATTTTCTGGCTAAGTATTTTACTATTGCCTTTACTAGTCGCAGCCAATCAGCTCACTAGTGGCAGACATATCATAGCTCACACTGCCTACCCTTTCTGGCCGCAGCCATTCAGCTCGCCATCGGTAGTCGCATGACTCAAAGGCAGGCATACGGCTCATGAGCCGCAGCCGTACGGCTTGTGAGCCGCAGCCGTACGGTTCGTGAGCCGCAGCCGTACGGCTCGTGAGCCGCAGCCGTACGGCTCGTGAGCCGCAGCCGTACGGCTCGTGAGCCGCAGCCGTACGGCTCGTGAGCCGCAGCCGTACGGCTCGTGAGCCGCAGCCGTACGGCTCGTGAGCCGCAGCCGTACGGCTCGTGAGCCGCAGCCGTACGGCTCGTGAGCCGCAGCCGTTCGAGGTTCAAGGATGGAAGCCGATCGAGCCTTATCACTGGAGGTGGATGAGGAGGCAACAAATATGAGGAAAAGACGAATATCCTCAGATCCAGAATCAAGTGATGCATGGGCAAATAGGTCAAAACGTTCGCGAATAGATAGTCTTGAACAACGGATGAATGATATGTTCTCAACCCTCATGGAGAAAATTGAGTCGCTGGCTCCAGTAAGGGACTTGAGGCATGAGAGCTCCTCTGAAGATTGCGCATCATCTAATGAAGGAGATGTCCTCCCCGCTCCGTCAAGATCTGAGTCACCCAGCGATTGGCATGCGCCACCGTTAGATTCTAATCTAGGTTTAGATTCTGCTCAACATAGCTGGCCAGGATTGGAGTTTCTCCCTGCGGTAAAGGAGGCAGAACCCGCGATTCCAGCACCGTCGGAACATGTTAAAGCAGAGGGCATCGCTTGTCAAAGGTTTGGGACAGATGCATGGAATCGCATACGGTATAAAGAGGTAGCTAAAAGATTGCAGGCATCACCTGTCTTTAGCACTTTAAAGATTAATGCTGAGTTGAGTGATCTTGGAATACAAACCTCAGGGCTCCTCACCAAGCAAGAAGGAGTTCTTGGAACGATTGTCCATGCCCAAGCAGCAAAAACTAGTACTATAAAAAACCATAGAACGTTTTGTAAAAAACTGTTCTTGGTCCTATAAAACCCCAAAGAACGTATCTTTTATTCGGAAGTGGCGCATTTACATCTCTGTTCAGTGACAAAATAATTTTAATGCAGTGTTCCTAATAACGAAACAGTCCAATAAAATCTATGTAATAGTGATGCAGGTCTCAAAATAATGATGTACTGGCTACTGTGGGACCTTTTATAGTACTTTTTCGTACTATACAAGAGTTTAGTTTCCTTTACCTCACGTTTTTCATTCACCATTCATTATTTTACATTCGTGACAGTGCAGAGTGCAAAAAAAATATTTAAATAATTTTACAAAAGGATACAAGCAATCTGAGGTGAGTAAGATTTTATTTTGTTATTATAATATTAGTCTATTACGGTGGAAATGATGTGCGACTGCAGGTTTACTGATAAACTAGGGATAGGTTTGCCATGAATTTAAAGTGCCCCCCTCGAATTGTTGAGTTTTT
Source organism: Amphipoea oculea (assembly GCA_945859645.1). Taxonomy (NCBI): domain Eukaryota; kingdom Metazoa; phylum Arthropoda; class Insecta; order Lepidoptera; family Noctuidae; genus Amphipoea; species Amphipoea oculea. The sequence goes on along the minus strand of OX243865.1, from coordinate 15,174,815 downwards.
ACTTAAATATTTATCATATAAAGTGATTTCGATATTCTAAGAGCCATTATAGTACTTGCTGTGATAATGTTTTCACTGTCAGTCATCGTGGATTCAACCTAAAATTGGACCCATTTTTGCAAACAAGAACCAACCCACAGTTTGAGTGAAATTGAGTTTAGTACATAGATGGCGCTCAAATCACGCATTCTAGCTTCTCTAAAAAAATGGTTCCTTTTCACCGACTAACAACAGAGATACAACACTGTCACTTGCGGAACCAACCCACTTTGGCCACCTTTTAATAAACTGTAAAGAACTATACGGCATGGTCCCCTAAACACTTATTAAAACTAATTGTTAAACAGACCCATGATCCTTGGTACCTTTTCAACTTAAGCATTTTAATTATGCAAACCAGAACCAATGTTCGTTGGTTCCATCTAGCATAAAAAGTTATAATATTTTTATAACTAAATAGAACCAAGAGAGTTTGGTTGTTGTTTGCATAATGCAAATTATGTTAGTCTTGAAGGAACCATGTAGCATAGTTCTTAATAGTGTTAAAATTCAGCATTATTTAATCAAAAATAAAAGAACCATTCTAATCGCGGGTATCGTTAATACAGATAATAATAAAAAATAACAAAATGTGATTTTACTTTTGTAGTATTTTTTTTTCACGTGTACATAATAAGTTTTTTTTTTTGTATTGGACACACAATATTGTTTTTTATAAAAGACAGCTATGGGTATATAATCTGGGTATCCATACAGGCAGTAATGACCAAGCACATTGTAATGTGTGGGTGGAAGGGGAGGCAGGCAGAGGGTCGCAGGAAGTCGGTTCGTGTTTAATAAAACATATCACAGAAAGATTAAAAGATGGTGTTGAGAGTTTATTCCTCTGGAGTGACTCATGTGGGGGTCAAAATAGAAATATTAAACTGACCCTAATGTTGAAAGCATTATTGAATGATCATCCCACTCTAAAAGAAATACATCATCGATTTTTAGAATCTGGCCACAGTTTTTTACCAAATGACACGGATTTTGGCCGGATAGAGTGCTCTCTTAAACACCAGCAACGATTGTACACCCCAGATGATTACATAGAGATCATGAAAAACTGTAGAAAAATTAAACCAATGATTGTAGACAGGCTTACCAAAGAAGACTTTTTGTCGTCACGCAATTTAGAGACCAAAATCACAAACAGAAAAAAGGCAGTAGATGGATCTAAAATAAGTTGACTGGATACCAAAGAAATAGTGCTTAAAAAAGAAGAAATGTACTCTATTTTTATGAGAAACAATCTGGACGATGAGTTGAAGGAAGTTAGTATAAAGAAAAATATCAGAAGCAGGACCGTGATAACCAAAAGTGATATGGACTTACTTTGGCCTACAGGCAAAGCCATATCTGAGGCTAAGCTATCAGATATAAAAAGTATTCTGCATCTAATACCAAACGACGCAAAAGATTTCTACAAAACCTTGACAAGTTCAGACATAGAAGACGATATCGATGGCTTTACCGGGCCTATCGATTTTGAGGTAGAAGGCGATGATGATAATACTGATGTTTAGTTTTAAGGGTTCTTGCTTCCATTGTTCTGTAATATTGTATTGAAAATGATTAAAAAGTATATTTTATAAGTAATTACTTTTATTTTTAGAAATATCACAACAATTGAATCTTACGTCCATTTTGCAAGTAGGAACTAAGCAACAAAATATGTTTTTGCTAGAAAGAACCAACCGGGTTTTTAACAATTTACTTTATACCATAACTTCATAAAATGTATAAATCTGATATTCCTAGATAGCCTACAGTATGCCACATATGGTCAACAAGTAATCATTCATTAATATACTAAGTATGCATTTTGCACACTTTGTTTACAAAAGTTTCATTTTCTCGAAAGTAATCTGCTGTGGGTTGGTTCTTGTTTGCAAAAATGGGTCCAATTGGGGTTCTGTGTGAGCATTTCTGAATACTTACATAATATTTACACAGCGTTTTTTTTACTATTTTTCTGAAGACCATAAGTAATGGAAAAAAACCTGAATTATAAAACTGTTTACTGACGAATAGTGTGAATTTATCATGTAACCAGTTTTTATTTCTTCGGGAAGAAACGTAGTTGTATCAAGTCTTACGTACCTACCTAGTTTTTATATATCTTTGAAGTACCTATGTATGTGTCTAGTAGCATCACTGAACTTTAGAAGCAATACATATATAAATATAAATTGCAGTCAACATTGTGTTTTTTCAGTGTAACTTATGGACGCCAATATGGATATCGATAAATTTCTTAGTCGAGACGATTTCATGCTGCTAGCAGATACAGCTGCAGAATGGCCGTGGAATATCACACATTTTATATTAAGTGCAAACTGTGTCAACTGTGGATTATATACTAATTCATCTCTACCGAGTCACTTCACCATATATAAAAGAAATATGGCCCAATTGTTAAATGAATTATTTTTCTGGTGTCGGGGTTGCGATTTTATGGCTATTTATGACCATTATCCTTCCGATGAATGTCGGCTTTGCAATTAAATATCATTCTCATACTTAAAAAAATCTATTTCTAAAGCAACTCTGACCATAAAATCTAGAAATTTTGTGCACACAGTAAGCCCAGCAAGTCCAGCGCCATACCTACACATTAATGTCTGTCAGGGGATTCCCCGCACTATCTCGCTCGTTCAACCGGCCCCCCACCTTGCGCCCCGCACCGCTAATTCTTGAACTCAAACACGCGTCAGAACGCGCTGTTTCGCAATCGGAATAGGTAGTGCTCGTTTTAATTAATTCTATATCAAAATAAAATTAAGGCGAATGGTTACGCCAAACTTCAAAGTAGACCTCTCTTTGAAGGCCTACTTCTCCCAAATGGATAGCCCAAATATATTAAAAAAAATATATGATATGTGACATATGTTTACAAATATAATTTAAGTTTGATTTTTTTAATATTACTGTTAGTTTTAACAATAAAAAATCATATCCATCCTCTTATTTTAGGCAAGAATTTTCTTTCTACTTCCAAACGCCTGAAGCGATTTTGATGATTCTTTCACCAAATTATAGCAAATTTAATGGTTTATAAAAATTAAGTTTGTTTTTTTTAATAATTATTATTTAAGTGGGAAAAAATCAGTAACACCATGGTTTTACCTATACGGGCGCGGGCAGCAGCCGCCCGGTCAGTCTCGCTGTAGCGTTCGCACGGGGAGGTTGTGTCGCATGTCGGCTCGCTCCGATCTGCATTTTTGTAGCAAAGACTAAATAGCGCAGATAGTACACTCGGACTGTTCGTTTACGCTTGGACGTTGATAGTATTAGTAGTAGTGATAGTTTGTTTGCGAGTGGACGATATATTATTGTCTATTGAATACTAATATAATAATAATATCAATAAAACACGTTTATTCAGTATACAGATCGTTTATTCACGTATACAAACTATAAAAAATACAATTACAAAAAAAAAAAATTAAAACTAACTTATGACTAATACCGCTCTTAACAGTGGTAGTTTTTAGGGTTCCGTACCCAAAGGGTAAAAACGGGACCTTATTACTAAGAGTCCTCTCTCCGTCTGTCTGTCTGTCACCAGGCTGTATCTCACGAACCGTGATAGCCAGAAGAAGGGTTATGTTTTTCGAGAGTATATAATATACAGGGTGAATTTTTCAAGTGGGCGTGGATGGCCAAATTCTATACTATGAGGAATAGCGAAAAATACTCAAAGGAGTCGCGGGCTCGATTTTGATGAAAACTAAAACTGAATCATTGGATTTTTGAAAAATCAATATTTCTAGCCAGGAATCGAACCTGTTGATTTTGAAAAAAAAACACACTGTATTATTACACCATTCGATAGTGTCCCTAATAAGGATCAAATTCTGGGAAGTAATGACATACGGCAAACTTAAGGAAAATGTTGAATCTTAATAAACTGCTTCTTATTTTAAAGTATTCATACCTCGATTACGTACCTTGTTCGAAATGATGCTCAATATTTTTATTTTACTAACACACCCGCAGCGCAGTCACCTTCACAACATTATGTTCCAAATTCAAATTTCTTTTACGATCTTTGGAAAATATTCTAATGGAATCACTAATATTGTAATGCTGAATGGCAGTACAATCCTTGAGACGTCGAATCCAGCTATGTATTGAAAACAATGGTCGCGTCAGGACACGTGACCGTCAGGAGAGATTTCACAGGGGAGAACTACTACTCCTAACTACTAAGTATCCCCCTCTCTTTCTACGGCGGCGCCAACCGAAGTGAACCAAGTGACACACGACAATGGATGGATGGATGGATGGATGGATGGATGGATGGATGGATGGGTGTGGGTGTGGGTGTGGATGTGGGTATGGGTGTGGGTGTGGGGTGTGTGTGTGGATGTGGGTGTGAGTATGGGTGTGGGTATGGGTGTGGGTGTGGGTGTGTGTGTGGCTGTGGGTGTGGGTGTGGGTGTGTGGGTGTGGGTGTGGGCGTGTGTGTGGGTGTGGGTGTGGGGGTGTGTGTGGGTGTGTGTGTGGGTGTGGATGTACGGATGGATGGATGGACAGCTGATGGCTCGACCGTCTGTATAGTACCTACACTGCTGTGTATTCGTAAAATTCGTGTATACTCGTATAGTGTTTAAAATATGGAAATTGAACAAAGTGCATCTATTAATGAAAAAAGTGACGCAGAAATAGTGAAAAAAATGAGTTATATTAATTCGATTAATAATTGATTTATTTCAACGTTAATATTCAAGTTTTCACTTCTGCCGGCACTCCCGGAGTGCAACCCGTCTTTTTTTTTAACCGACTTCAAAAAAAGGAGGAGGTTATCAATTCGCCTGTTTTTTTTTTTTATGTTTGTTACCTCATAACTTGCGACTGGGTGAACTGATTTTCATGATTCTTTTTTTATTTGAAAGCTGGTCCTTCCCGTGTGGTCCCATTGTCACCATTTCAATATCTGATGATGGGATCTTAGAGAAATCGAGGGCAACCCTCAAATTTTATAGGCTCACTTATTGTTTTTTGCATATTTTATGAAGTATCTTGTGTATTTGCGTATGGTTGTCACCATCTCAGGTAGCTGGGCTGATGATAGAAGGTACAACTCCTTAACAGTAAGAAGTTACTCGAACAGGCAAGGGCTGTTTTTAGTAAATTGTTTTGATGTTTGATAGGGCATTTGTCACATTTGGTCTCATGATCATCAAGTCATGACCTGATGCTGCAGTCAGGATAGTCTGCAGAGTATCTAACTCCTCGACAACTAACAGCAGATATATTGTGTTCAGGCTCATTGAAAAGGGCTCGATGTGTGGATAAACGTACTGTTAATGAGGAACACCGAAGTACATAGAGACCTGATGCTGAAGCCAGGAGCATCAGAAAAAGTACAAACCTTGAAATTACAGCACAGTAGTCGTGTTTGGGCTCATTTTAAACAGGACTAAATTTTAAGTTCAATGCAATGTTGACATAAGTCTGGCCTGATGCTGCAGCCAGGATTATCAGCATCTAGTCTAAAAACATCAGGTCAGGATTTGATGATGGGATCCTGGAGAAATCGAAGGAACTCTTCAAATATTATAGGCACACCTCTAGCGATTTGGGTATTTTTTATAGTAACTCGTGCACTTGCTCTCGGAAAGCACCATTTGGTGAAGTGGAACTGATGATGAAGACCACAGATGGCCTCCGGAACTACTCAATAATATATAAGTATTTCACGGGTTGCTATTCGATTACTTTAATATGGTTGCTAAGCAATTTATGCTCGTCACAATGTGAATGGTGATATGGAGCTGATGGTGGACCTGGAGAACTCCTCAACAATTAACTTCCATGCATCGGGAAAAGCAATAATTTGTTTGTAAAAGGCGATGAGCACTAAGCTATTGTAACTTAGATAAATTATAAGCAGACCCACTAAAAAGCGTGAAATAAAAACTTTTTAAGAAAAAAAAAACCGACTTCCAAAAAAACACTACAAAGTGAAAAATAACTTTAATTTCGGAAGTCGGTGGCAAAAAACTAAAATACAGCTCCAAAGACACCGACTTCCGAAATTAAAGTTATTTTTCACTTTTTAGTGTTTTTTTGGAAGTCGGTTTTTTTTTTTCTTAAAAAGTTTTTCTCATAACCTATCGAGTGGGGTATCAAAATAAAAGGTTTTAAAAGGTGATTACAAAAATATATACAATTTATAATATGGTAAAAACTAATTCAAAGTGACAAATCGTAAAAAACACCTACCAAGAACTAAATCGTCAGCGAAATCTTTCACATTTGTAAACTAAAAAGCAGGAAATAAAAAAATTACAAAACCCGACTGCAACCTTATACTAAAACTAACTGAAAAGCTAAAAACAAGCCCATTTTAAATTAAATAAAAGTTGGAAGCAGGCGGGACCCATTTGAGTTTGTAACTATAATAATGGTATTCTTCTGGCAATCACGGTTCGTGAGATACAGCCCGGTGACAGACAGACAGACGGACAGAGGAGTCTTAGTAATAAGGTCCCGTTTTTACCCTTTGGGTACGGAACCCTAAAAACTACCACTGTTAAAAGCGGTATTAGTCATAAGTAAGTTTTTTTTTTTCATAATTGTATTTTTTTATTATCTGTATACGTGAAAAAACGAACTGTATACTGAATAAACGTTTTTTATTGATATTATTATTATTTTTTATTTGTCTCTAAGAAAGCAGTATTTTTACTGTAAGTACAATAGCATTCATACTCACAACATAAATATTGTACGTATTCTCGATCCATCTACACTCAGTAAGTAGGTAGCATCATAAAACTGCCTAAGACAAAATGCATCCCACGCCGCATCTGCATGCGCTACGTACGAGTACGACACTCTTTGACATTGGGGAGGTAAGCGGGCGCGCGGGGTGAGGCACTGGGTTCGCCTATGCTCCGCCCAAACGCTCAAGGACATTCGAGGCTATAATCGCCTTAAGAAAAATACGCTATTCTGCTTCCTGAACTAAGCCAAAAGGTACCTAATTATTTAAATAAATGTAATGTGTTTACCTATTTGTTTTAAATTCAAACTTTTTAAAGATAAACATTTATTTCAGATGCCGTTCAAAATAGTGCAGACGATTGAAAGAGGAAAAACTTTTCTGACCTGTGTACCGAGTGCTTGGGAAAATGATAGTTTATTGCTATGGCCACGAAAAGGCTCTAAAAAACTACAAAAAAATGAAAACTCGCAACCTGGTGATGATTGGATTAGTACGCCATGTCAACTAAAAAGATTCAACTTGACCTACGATCAAGCCCAAATAGAAATGGTCCGTATGCAGCGTGAAAGCGATACTGAGGAAGAGCGATTGCCAAAAAAGCGACGTCATATTGAAGTTGATCTGAACGAATTGGCAGTGCAGTGCACCACGGTAATATTTTAAACGCTATTCAATTAAAACAACATTTTTTTCCTAGCCCTAAAGTAGGTTTACTGTAATTGGTGCTCTTTGTCATTTTGTGTGTTTTTGCTTTCACTCATCGTCGTAATGGATAAATCGATTTGTATGTTTGGTATGGAGGAAGGTTATACACTGGATTAAAAAATACACTATTTAATCTTTACGTAATCCATACTAATATTATAAAGCGGAAGAGTTTGTTTGTTTTTATCTCAGGATCTACTGGTCCGATTTGAAAAGTTCTTTCACTGTTCAATAGCCTATTTATTGAGGAAGGTTATAGGCTATTTAACATTACGCTACGACCAATAGAAGCGGAGCCGTAACCAAAGATGCAGGTGAAACCACGGAGTACAGCTAGTACATATTATAAATGCAAAAGTAACTCTGTTTGTTTGTTGTGTTTTGTTTTTTGTTACCTTTTCACGACTAAATGGCTGAACGGATAGAAATCAAATTTGGTAAGGAGATAGACTATATCCTGCCGAGGGACATAGGATATTTTTTTTCCACGCGAACGAAGCTGTGGGCAACAGCTACATAGTTTAATATAAAACTATTTACTAAGTAGCAATATATTTATTATGTAACAAATTCTATTTAGCAGTTGTATTAAGAGCGTTTATCCCACTCGGGCTGGCAACATCGAATTTTTAGAGGTACTTTGTGATTATTTTATCAAATTTAAATCAAAGTAGTGTAGTACAATTACCGGCACGGATCTTGAGCGCTCGGCGTCAGAGTGAGGGTCGCTTTGCGCATTCCATACATTGGCGACCCAATTGCCGTCGTTGTTAGATACACGCAGCAAGCGCAGGGAACGAATCAGGAGTGACGTCTATAATAGCGCGGCGAGCCAATCACTGACACTCCCCGCCGCCCCCGCGTCTCACTTCGCACCACTAAGGCCGCGGCCCCATGTCCACGGCGCGGCGCCGGCCGCCGTGTGACGTTGCGGCGCCGCCGCCGTAACACGGCACGACGTCGTGCCGCAGCACGGTGCCGCGGACGGCGTGCCGCGAGGGAGAATTCTCAGTCGATATTTGTCAGTTGGTGTGCTCGAACGTGTTTATTTGGAAATGGATCGCGAAAAAAGAGTTGTTCTTCTCTTGTTACTAAGACGAATGAAAAAAAAACAGAAACAGAGGAAATGGGTAAATCCATATATTTTAACCTTTTGAACGCCAATGTCGGCTATAGCCGACATGAGCAAGCGTGCCCTGTGCGCCAACGACGGCTATACTCGACAAAAAACAGGTCGCAGAAAAATACAAAATAAACCTATTAAATCATTACTTTTATGTATTTTATTGATACACCTTGAAAGCTGAATGTCTAAACATTATTTAGTTGCATACAGTAAACAAAAATGCATATTCCTCATTTAAATATTTGATGATAAAAAGTAAAATAATTTATGGTTAAAAAAGTAAGTCCCATGACGCCAATGTCGTGCAGAGCCGACTGCTAGTGATGTAGTATCATGTTGACGTATATTATATTCTTAAATTAATTTAGGTAACTTAAGGTATTGTAATATTTGTCATTACAGTTTTTATTGTTCTAACAAAATATAAACGATTGTAAGCACTGAGAAAAAAGTAGTTTTACTATATTAAAAACTGAAACATAGTTGCGTAAATACATTTTCGATATTCCCTTATCGCCAATCATGCGCATCCCTAGCAAGCTCTCGATAAGCAGTCCCCTCTGCGCCATTGTCGGCAGAAGTCGACTGACTCGTGACGTCGTAAGCGTATAAAGTGAATTTTAGTGCGGGAAATATGGAACAACAAGAAGTATTTACCACTGAACAATTATTACGTATCTTGGAAGGTACTGAAGACGATGAGTTTTCTGAATCTTTAGATGAAGATGATTTAGAGGTAAGTTAATTTTAATTTAAAGTTATGTTTTGCTTTACATGTAAGTATGTACATACTTAATTGGTTATTATATTCTAAAGAGTGCTCTCTTATTTCGCCTACTCGCTTACATTTTGTAAGGGTACCTATATAATCATATTCAACTGAGCTTGAGAAATTACGAAAACAATTTTTACCCACAATCAATTTTTACCCACAAATTAAAATTAGCTTATGGCACAATTCAAACCAAACGGCCGGCACTGTTACTAGCAAACGATTTTAAGCTTTACCTCAACTGCAAAATGCGCAGTATCGCCTGTGAACTCTCAAGGTCTCGCGGAGCCGCATGCCTTTTTGAATTTTCAAGCGATACTGCGCATTTCCTAGTCGAGATAAAGCTTAAAATCGTTTAACAGTAAAAGTGCCGGCCGCTGCGCTGCCACTTCGGTGTGAATCTACCGTGTTTCATAAATCAGAAACAATTATGAATAGTTTACATAAATATGCATTTGTAGTTACTAACAAATGAAATGAAACACCATAGATGTCTACAATTTATTTAATTTAACAAACTTTTACAAAATGAGCATACCTAATAATAATTATACTTACTCCTTCTCCGAGACAGATTTACGAGTAGTAGCGCGGTAATGTACCAGCGCCATCACAATTTCAAAGCTAAAAAAATAAAAACTGTTCTCTCGTCGGGCAACACTGTATGTATATGTCATTACGTGTTTTTGTGCTTAGCGCTGTCACTACGTTCTCTCAACAAAATACAAGTTTTATTGAATTTTCTTAGATAATTATGTATACAACAATACTAAAATCGATTACCATTAGTATATTCACGACATATGATGTGTGTAGACTACTATTTATCGAAATAAGACGTGAACTCTGGTGCCGGCATGAGTTTGTTTACAAGCGTTTTTTGTTTATGAAGAAAACAGGTATAGTACCAAATTATTGAAAAAATGATGAATGATCAATCTGCCGAAGCATCAATAAGGTAAGACTTGAATTTATTCAAGAATTTTGTGATAACCTAAAAATACCATAAAGTTTCCTAAATTCGCTTTTACTTATGTCAAACGACGATTTCCGGTGTTTCCGGACTTCCGGTCATTGACTAAACAAACTCACTCGAAGACTAAAAACTTCTAGAATGATGTTCAATGGTTCATTCGGTTAACGGTTTTTTCGGGATTATATGGACAATTCGTTTTTCTGTAATTATTCGGGATTTACTGTGGTTTTCCAAACAAAATGGGTAAACGGAAGAATAAGGACCCGGATTATATCAAGAACAAAATACGAAAATTACAAAGGAAACTGGAAAAGATACCGGTCGAAGTGGATTCAGAAACCTCTTCACCGCCATGTTCACCGCCGGCGCGGTCTCCATCACCTTTGCCACCTGCACTGCTGCCTCCAGTTGCTCATCTAACCGAAGCACCGTCGACATCTGGCCTAAATATACCTGCTCAGAACGATCCAGAACAAGAACTTATTACAGGTCTGTAAAACATGAAATAAAATTCCTTTTGTTACCCATATTTTAACAATGTACACTTCAAACGCCTGGGTTATCCCGATACAGGGATAATTAGGTTCAGAACACTTAAGCGCCACCACATGCGGATGGACACTGTGTCAAACCTCATAAAATACATGGCAAGCGCTATCACACTGCGGGTAGACAACGCCAAAAAATGTATTTCCACATTGGAATACTATTGACTTAGCGCTATCACTAAGCGGATAGACATGTCTATATCTTTCACTTGAAATTTTCAGATGACAGTCTACCTGACGAACTTTTACAAGCTCTGGGAACTGAAGGAGAGGAAAATGCTGAAGTTGGAGAAGCTATCCGACCAGAACTAGCACTTCGTTGGACGAGGATCACACAGACAGGGCTCGGTAAAGAACCTCGAGAGGCCATTATCAAGAAATATCCCACGCCTATCAATTTTCCACGAGCAGTGGCTCCTTCAATGAATGCAGAGATATCAGCTTCTCTCTCAGACCCAACTCTCAAAAGGGATAAAAGGATCAGTTATAGACAAAACCTAACCGGAAAACTCATGACTTGCCTCGGAAAATCATTGAGCAAGGTACTGATGGGTAATATAAGCAGTAAAGTCCTTGTTGAAGAAATAAGCGATGCAGCAAAATTAGCTGCTGAGATTTATTTTCAAGACTCTTCTTCTAGAAGATTTTTTGCATTGGCTGGTGTCAATAAAGTGGTACAAGATGCCGTACGGACAGCAATACCAGATGACACATTATTTGGGACAGACTGCGCTGAAAAAATTAGGGCTGCACAAGCAATACAAAAAGCAGGATCCATGATAAAAACAACAGAAAAGAAGGCATTCAAATCAGGCACTCAAAAGAAACAGGAAAACTGGAGAGGCCCGCCGCAATACCAACAACAGCAAAGAGCTCGCGGCGGGCATCACCCTCAACAACACCAGCATCAGCGACAACCACGTCTGGATCAAACACGCTGGAAGACTCAGAAGCCAGTTCCACCCAGCTCCAAGTCCAGATACCGCAGATAGACACTCAGGTACATGCAGGTAGACTCAAGTACTATAGGAACAACTGGTGTGAAATAACCAGTGACCCAGTAGTTCTAAAATGGATTGAAGGTTATGAGATTCCATTCAGGGAAACTCCACCTCCCTATCAAGCTGTGCTACAACATTGGTCAGAGAAAGAAAAAGAATTAATTAAACTAAAAATTGAAAAGCTAATTACTTTAGGCACAGTCTCAGAATGTTCCTTCTGTCCAAATCAGTTTACATCTCCAATATTTTTAGTTCCAAAACCCAATGGCTCATATAGATTTATATTAAATTTGAAAAAACTTAATAGTTTTATAGATACAGAACATTTCAAATTAGAAGATATAAGAACAGCTTGCAAACTTATATCGAAAGATTGCTTTATGTCCTCTATAGATTTAAAGGAAGCCTATTTTTCAGTACCTATAGCAGATAATTATAAAAAATATTTAAGGTTCACCTTTGACGGCCACTTATTTGAATTTAATGCTCTACCTTATGGATTATGTACTGCACCATTTGTTTTTACAAAACTACTGAAACCAGTTTGTACTTACCTTAGAAACAATAACATCATCATGACATGTTATTTAGATGACAGTCTATATTTCCATAAATCGAAAAGACAATGCGAGGAAAATGTAAAATTTGTAGTAACTCTTTTACAAGATTTAGGGTTTGTCATCAATCTTGAAAAGAGTCACCTTAAACCAAGTCAATCATGTCACTATTTGGGTTTTATTTTGGAATCAACAAATCTTACCTTATCGGTTCCCCAACAAAAACAAATGGCAATATTAGACAAAATTAAAACTTATCAAAGTAAAACTAAATGTCCAATTAGAGAATTCTCTCAATTGCTAGGAACATTAAGTTCAATTTGTCCAGCCATTCCTTATGGCTGGGCATATACCAAGATTTTAGAGAGAGAGAGATATTTAGAGTTGATAAAGTCAAATGATAATTATGATGCAATAATGCCCCTTAAAAGTATAATTCACCCAGAATTAGACTGGTGGAGTAAGAATTTACACAAATATAATCCAATAAAACAATATAAATTTAAAATAGAAATACTAACAGATGCCTCAACTACTGGTTGGGGAGCTGTGTGTGAACACTATAAAACTTCCGTTTCATGGTCAGATTTAGAAAAGAATTATCACATAAATTATTTAGAGTTAAAAGCTGCCTTTTTAGGGCTCCAATGTTTTACAAAAAATTTGCATGACTGTGAGGTGTTATTAAGAGTAGACAATACTACTGCAGTGGCATATATCAACAAAATGGGGGGAGTTCAGTTTCCCCATTTAAATAGTATTACTAGAGATATATGGCAATGGTGTGAAGAAAGGAATATATGGATTTATACATCTTACATTAACCCTTTAACCGCGCGTGTCGCATATATGCGACAAATATTTCCGTGTCCCTACCGCGCGTGTCGTATTTCTGCGACAGAGAACATGCATGATTTTTTCGTTCTATTTTCGTCCTATTAATTGCGTGGTACAACTAAAACTATTATTAAATAGAGCTATTATTTACAACAATTACTTAAAATTATGTGTCATAACTCTAAGCATTCAAAAAACTTAAACAAAAATAAGTAATTGGCAGCTTGAAATTTTCTTCGACGTCTATCGCGCGCGTCGCATAAATATGACCATAGGGATGGGATACAATGCAATGCGCATTTTAAAAACGAAATAACAAACAGTTAAATAATCAGGTATAATGCATCATTCAGCATAAAATAAACGGTGTCATACCAAATAAAGTTAAATTTAACATATTGCCTTGTGTTATTAATTCTTTTCCTTATTATTCATAAGAAAAATATCCCTCACGATCTTTGTATAATGCCAACATTTGACGTTAGTTCCCATCCCTTGACTCCTATGCTTGCAACATATTTCTCTAGTTAGTCTAGCGCGGCTGTCACATTAATACGACCACTGCCTACGTCACAAGCGGATCAAACGAATGGAAAGTTCCATTAATGTTGTTCGTTGGTATTTGTGCATTGTCGATAAAATAGTCACATTTCAATTTTCAATAATGACGACTACTGAGGAATTATTAAGAATATTAGAAGGTGACGACGACGAGTGTGACGACGAATTGGAATTATCCGATTCGATAGAAGAATTTAGAAGTGATGGAGAGGTAAGTACCTATTTCAATTTCTTCTTAGGTTATTTGCACATTATTCAGTAGGTATAGGTATAAATAAGACTTCCGTTGGGTTTAGGTAACTCCTTGATGAATCGAAATAGTATTTTAAATATTATGATGTAATTCTGTTATTACCTATATTACCTACTTAACTACCTACATATCCTATTGATTGTTCAAATTTGGAACCGTGTTGTATGTTGTCCTTACCATTATTAAGGTACTGTGACAGTACCTACCAAGCCGGACAGGCACTCGCACTCGCGTTTGTCTCTTTTTCTCTCTCTCTCTCTCTCTCTTTCATAAATCATTATTCGAGTTTGGGTGTAGCTGTTTTGTGTCCGTGACTTGTGTGTTTGTGAAGTCCCAAGCTACACAGGAATTATTCCTAGTGCATGAGTTATCTTTAAAAAAAAGATAAGTTTAATAAGCGTTCTGCACACGATGCCGTCACCGCGCCGTCGCCGCGCCGCCGCCACCGCGCGCGTTCCAGTCCCTGTCTGTTTGATTCATTCCATTAGGTACCGGCTGCGTGCGATCTCGCGGCGTGCACGTTCGTACGCGGTCGGTAATGGAATCAATGGAATGAATCAAACGAGACAGGGACGGGAACGCGCGCGGTGGCGGGCTTCGCGCGACTCGTATTCTACAGTGTAACTGTGCGGCGGGCGTCGCGTCGGCGCGGCGACGGCGCGGTGACGGCATCGTGTGCAGGAACGCTAACTAGGTTCCTTTTTGTTAAAGTTATATACCTACCTAATGAATATAAAAAATAATATACTTACGTAATAAATTTTAATTTGTCATTTCAGGATCATGACGACAATGAAGGCATTAATTGGACGTTAGACATAACTGTACCTGATAAAGAAAACTTTAGGGTGGTTAATTTAAAGGTCCTACGAACAGGCGCGACACGCGACACAAAGACATGAGCGGTTTCTATGTGTCGCGCCTGTTTGTAGAAGCCATAAGGCTGATTTAAAATAAAAACATAAAAAATTCTTTGACTTTTTTTTATCGATACAACGATTGCCCCTCCTTATTTATTGTAGGTATTATTTTGTCGATTTGTAGCCTCGCGCTAGGGGCACGACAATTGATATTTAGCCAAGCGGTTAAAGGGTTAATACCAAAGAAAATTATGAAGCTGACAGAGAATCGAGAAAAATCAACATTGAATGGGAGCTTTCTCAATCAGCTTATAGTAAAATAGTAAATTGGTTTGGGGAACCGGATATTGATTTGTTTGCTTCTAGAATAAACAGTAAATGTGAAAAGTTTGTATCATGGAAATGTGACCCTGAAGCCTTCCAAGTTGATGCATTCACTCTCAACTGGACTAATTATTTCTTTTATGCATTCCCTCCATTCTCACTAATATTAAAATGCCTTCAAAAAATCAAGACCGATATGGCAACAGGCATCCTAGTTTTTCCATATTGGCCATCTCAACCATGGTTCCCACTATTGGAGTCATTATTAACCAAAGAATTATTAATCTTTGAACCAAATATAAAGTTATTATCCTCTCCTTTCAGAGAAAGTCACCCCCTCCACCATCAACTTACCCTGGCTGCAGGGCTGCTCTCAGCGAGGCATACGTAAGAAGAGGCACACCAAATTCAGCCCTCCAAATCATGTTAAATTCATTATCTAATAATTCCATGAAACAGTATGACTCGCCCTTAAAATCTTGGTGGCTATTTTGTAACAAATGTAACATAGACACCTATGAAGCCTCAATTCCCTATATTTTGAAATTTTTAAGTGAATCCCTTGAATCAGGGGCATCATATGGTACAATAAATACTACCAGATCAGCCCTTTCATTGTTAATTAGTTCTAAAATTGGATCCGATGAAAGGATTAAACGATTCATGCGTGGAGTATACCGTACAAAACCGCCTACTCCAAAGTACAATTTTACTTGGGACCCTGGGGTTGTATTAACATATTTAGCAACTCTTTATCCCAATGAAGATATAAGTTTAGAAAAATTAACCAAAAAAGTAGTAACTATTCTTGCTCTTACTACAGGACATAGAGTGCAAACTTTAGCTTTAATTAATATTAAAAATATGAAAGTCATGAGTGATGGAATTCAGATATACATTCCAGACATAATAAAAACCTCAAAAACAGGCAACCTTCAGCCACTATTACACCTTAAAACTTTTGAAAGTAGAATTGAGATTTGTCCAGTTTCTACTGTAAAATGTTACATTGATAGAACTAAACCACTTAGAAGTGGTACTGACAAGCTAATACTAACCTTTAAAAAACCACACCTTAGTGCCTCAACTCAAACTATAAGCCGATGGATTAAAACAATGTTACATGAGTCTGGAATTGATGTAAATACATTCACAGCACACAGCACCAGACATGCTTCCACATCAGCTGCTAAAAGATCTGGTATCAGCATAGACCAAATACAAAGAACAGCTGGGTGGTCACGGAACTCTGCCACCTTTGCTAGACATTATAACAGGCCAGTTATTCAAGATCTAACGGTTTTCAGTGATGTAATATGTAACACTGTGAATAACCCAACTTGAATTTGTTGATCTCTTAATCTGATTTGTTACTGATTGGTTATTGTTATACAAAAATTCTGTGATTTTTAATAAATACCTTACTATTTTTACTACCAAGTATTTATTAACTCATTAACAACCCTACCTGACTTCAAACATCTACTCGTAAATCTGTCTCGGAGAAGGAGTAAGTATAATTATATGATTAAACGAACTTACCTTAAGTGAAGTTCTATCATAATTATACGAAGCTCCTTCTCCGAGACAGAGTCTCCCAACCCATCCCTACTAAAGTTTTCCCATTTATAGGGTTGTTTTAACTAGCTTTAAACGAAATGACATATACATACAGTGTTGCCCGACGAGAGAACAGTTTTTATTTTTTTATTTTTTTAGCTTTGAAATTGTGATGGCGCTGGTACATTACCGCGCTACTACTCGTAAATCTGTCTCGGAGAAGGAGCTTCGTATAATTATGATAGAACTTCACTTAAGGTAAGTTCGTTTAATCATATAATATTTTATGTTGACTTACAATATTACCTACAATAACAAGTAATAAATCCCTATTGTATCACGCATGAGCTTCGACGCGAGTTTGCCGGCAAACATGTTCCTACTTGTCGAACCTAACTTAAAAAAAATTGAAAATTGTTTATTTGCATTATGCTAATCAGTCTTGTAAGAATCAAATAGTAACAATACAAAATTATTTGGGAACTTAATCATGAAATAATAATTAAAAACAAATAATCAAACCTTTTGATTGATTGATTGATTGAATCAAACCTTAATTAACCTTAATCAAAATTTAATCAATTTTCTTGTACCGTATATTTAATGGTAAAGGATTTTCATCTTCGTCAGAAGGACATTCTGGTATGAAATCAACACTTTCGGATAAATCGGAATCACCCCGGTATATTCTGATTAAATTAATTATTTGCGCGTACAAATTAGTACGCCTATCTTCTGGTACTCTTTCCATTTCAAATGCGATTAATCTGGAGAAATTTTCGTTCCTCTCATCTGAAGGGCGTTGATTATAGAAGTCCACTCTGGACAATGCGCCTGGTTCAAATAATATATTGTTTTTGTTACGAGCCACGTAAGGCTCATTGACTGTTTGTGTGGCTACTTCTTTTTTTATTGTATCTTCTTTGCAACGAAGCTTTATATACCCAGATAGTATCGACGGAGATCCTGGTCGTTTTTGTGACATTGTTTTAATCCTGAAATTAAACAAATGATTCAGATAATAAATGATTATAATAAGTAAATAAATGATAATAGTACTTGATTATACTTACCTACTTGTTATATTTATTGTCAGTGTGAAATCAAACTAATATAAGTACAATATATTTATTTTGCCAAATTATTTAACTGCGACACACAAATATAACTTCACGCAGACGAAATTTTATAAATAATATTCGGCGAATTGTCATTAGCTGGTTTCAGTATTACCAGATTAGATTTTTAATTTACCATCAATTCATATAAAATACAGTATACAAAAATATACAATTAAATACAGTAGACTATAGAAAAATTACTATCAGGATTTTTTGAAATACTTTTTTAGATATTTAGGTGAATTTTTATTTATTATAAATGTTTGATTTTAAACGATTAAACAAACAAACTTCCTAAATTTATATGGTTGTGTTATTTGATCACAAATATTTAATTAGTGGTTTATGCGTTACAGCCGACGATTGCTGGTCACCAAGAACTGTCTGATGAAACGCCCTCAACTTCTGGACATGATCGTCATTACAGAAATCGTGAGACAGAACAGTTTAAGTGGACTACAGAAGGACGGCCACCAGAAGTTGCCGCTTTTGATGACTTTTCATCTGGATTGCATTTTACTCCCTCTGAAAATTTTACTGAACTCGACGTGTTTCAACATTTTATGGACAATGATTTTATGTCATTCATTGTCGAAATCAGGGGCGTGCCTTTTACTAAAGCCGAAAAGCCTGGCTTTCAATCAAACGCGAGCCTAATAATAAAAAAAAAATACACAAGTAAACTTATAAAATCATGTCGCAAGAATTGATAAGAATAATAAAAAATAAACTCCGCGCGTCCCGGCCGGGCCGCCCGCGATAGTAAGTACGATGCAAGGTTGCCAGGTTTACATACTCAAAGAATAATTTCAAATTCCGTGCACTTTTCATCACGCGCATCGTTGCCAAACATCTCCAATGCCGCTTAGCGAAAGCGCAACGACAAAAATCGACCCGTCTCGCTCGCACTAGTTGGCTTCAAATCTGGCTTCTAGACCTCTGACTATTTGTATAGAAATTGTTCACGTTGTTGATAACATTAGTATGTACTTATTCCCCAAATTGTACTGATTTTTAAGCCTGGCTTTTGATTTTTTATGAATGAAACGTATAACGACGCGCGTGTGTGTGTAAATAGTAAGATCGCGAGACATTGCGCGAGTCTATTACTTCAAAGTTTTGATCGGTTACTGGAGCATTTTTTTGTTTTGTTTTTTTTTCATTTTCTGTGAAGTTAAGTGTTGTGTTTAGTTTTTGCGGTAATTACCTTTGTTTTAAAGTGATTAAAAAGTTTCTTGTCATTAAAATGAATTCGGAAACATGCAATTGCTCCTTGTGATGGATTAAAACGTGAGCAATCGTTACTCGGAAAGGTAAATATTTTGAGTTTTACAGACAAATTGATTTGAGTATTTCTCAGAAATCTAAATCACGTAATAGGCATTTAAGTCGATCAGCATACAATACTCATTGGATTATAGGCTGCTCTCATATCAACAAATGATTCTGTTAGTGTTGCATATTTTTCTCAAAAGAAAATACCGCTTGGAATATCAGGTTACGATGATTTAAATAACTTCGCTGGTGCCAGTAAAAGACATCAGAATTCTCAAAAGCACATGAATGCTGTTGTTTCATTCTGTACTTTTGGTAAAACACGAATCGAAACTTCTTTATCTCGTCAAATGTGCTTGACGACATTTCTAAATACAATACGCGTGTCGATCACAATCGCGCTGTTTTTCGGCCAGAGGGTCTTAGGGGCGGATTTTAAAGGTTAGTTGATGTTGTGTGTCATTTCATTTAGCACAACAATAACTTCCTTTCCGAGGTCACGACGAGTCTAAAACCTCATTAAATAGAGGCAATTGCTCAGCGCTTGTATCTTTGCTTCATGTCTTCCGTGTGCTTTGATGTTTGTCATCTGTCTGTGGTAAAGAAGCGAAGAATGAAGAGTTATGGCTGTTCACATTGTGAGTAAGTAAATCAAATTATAAATATTATCAACAATCGACATCGTAAACAATAATGTGTAGTTAGAAATCAATCAATTATTTTTGCGCCATCTAGTGGCCACACGGCCAGATTGTAATATTTTGCAAAGCGACTGTTGCGGGAGAGTGAAATATGAACTAACTCAAAGACACAGTAAATATAATATATCAAAGAGCTCTGTTGTGCCAATAATGTACCTACAATAATAGACGACTCTTATACGTCTTATCATATTTTACGCGAAACTGATACTTCGAAAATAAAAAAGTTACGATTTTGTAAAGGATTACCAATACTTACTCTTAGTATTTAATTTATATAAGAAACAAATGGTGCTATTAAAAAACATTAATTTTAATAGCTATTAGCAAAAACCTACAATTATGAAATACGAATATTAGTAAGAACTAAAACGACTCGGTCAGTCACAACGTTGACAAGCGATACGGTAGGTTTATTTTTTAAGTGTATTGGCTTGCCCTAAGTTTGACCCCTAGGCACGCCACTGGTCGAAATGACAAATAAATTTCACAACAATTTTCTGTTGAAAGTAGACTTACGAATGCATTCACGCCTGCATAGATGGTATGATGTTACAGTCCCAGAAATGCAATGTTTTTTAACAATTATGATGCTGATGACCCGAAATCGTCATTTGACTATTGAAGAACATTGGTCGACAGATATTTTATTAAATGCCCCCATTTTTTCTAAATTAATGTCACGAAATAGATTTTGCATGATTTTAGGCATGCTACATTTTTCCCGGCCAAATGAAGAAAATTCAATTCTTTCTAAAATAGAAGCATGTGTCGCTCACGCGAGAGGAAAATTTAAAAGTATCATTACGCCGTATAGAGATGTGTGTATAGATGAAAGTATTGTTCCTTTCAAGGGCCGTTTAACAATTAAACAATACTTACCAAAAAAAAGAAATAGATTTGGGGTAAAATTATTTGTTTTATGCGATGTACATTCCGGTTTAATAATAGACTTTATAGTTTACTGTGGTGCAGCTACAGATATTGACGATCCAGCAAATTTAGGCGTTGGGGGAGCCGTTGTATCCTCTTTACTGAAAGACTTTTTTGGCTCAAACCGTCATTTGTATGTAGATAATTGGTACACAAGTCCACTATTATTTAAATATTTATATGATAACAACATTTATGCTTGCGGTACTGTAAAACAAAATAGAAAGTGTATGGCTAATTTAAGCAGAAAACTAAATCTACATGAAATGGAAACGCAGTATTCTGGATCCCTTATGGCATGTAAATGGAGGGACAAAAAATATATATACATGTTATCAACCATTCATGATAATTCCATGGAACCATCAGCTAGAATAAATAGAGAAACGGGTTTACCAGTCATGAAACCTAAAGCTGTTTTAGACTACTCTAAAAATATGGGTAGTGTTGATACTGCAGACATGTTGTTATCGTCACTTCAGTGCATACGAAAAACAGTAAAATGGTACAAAAAACTATTCTTTCATATATTTGATATGCACCTTTTAAATGCATTTTTTTGTTTTAAAATGATAAAAGGTATACCGAATTTAGCATTTGCCGACTTCCAACTGAGCCTAATTCGGCAAATGATAGATTGTTACAACACTGGTAACGTTTTAGAAAGACCCATAAGAACTGGACGAGGTTTTAACAATCCCCTTAGCATATTACCCGGCAATGCAAAAGACCACATGCCTACTCGCATAGCAAAACATCAAAGATGTAAGTTCTGTGCAATAAAAAAAAAACGAAAGGAGACTCGCTACTGGTGTAAAATATGTAACGTTTATCTTTGTGCTGCACCATGTTTCGAAAAATATCACAATAAATAGATATTTTATTGTTGTATAACATGTTGATTTTTAACAAAATATGTGATTTTAATGTTGATCTGTGATATTTAAAATTATCTATATACAATTGTTGATTATTATAAGAATATTATTATTTTTCTGTGTCATTTTATCGTTACAAGACTGACTATTGAGTACCTATGATAATTAATATAACTGACATTTGTATGTTTTGAATTTTTATAGATTTTTACGAGATTTAGGACTAATTTAAAAAATGGTTTAGTAAATTTTATTTTCAGTATTTCATTTTAAGAGATATTTCTATTATTGCAACACTATTACACTATACCTAATTATGTACTATTGTTGATATTTTATAAGTATTTTTAGTGAGTTTTGTAGTTTTTGAACACTGATCAGTGAGCATTTATAATTGTTGATTGTTGATCCTTTAATGTTTAATTAGGTTAGATACGAGAAACTAAATAATGTATCTATTTTAAGAATATAAATATCGTTATACTTAAAATCGTTACGTATATACTACGCAATTTCATACGAAAATTTTGATTTATTTTATACATATAATTAATCTGGTAAGTGAGAATATTAGAAAGTTCCTGTTATAAAAATTGTTGCTATGTAATAATATCACGTGATAATATTATTCATAAGTGACATGTAAGTAATATGATCTCAAAGTAATTATTAATAATATAACTCAATAATTAAACTAAATGATTGGTAAATAAATAGTTTTATTTGCATTCAATCCATTAACAACCCAAATTGTTGCAATAAGTGTAAATTTCAAGAATAATAAAAACAAACTACTGTGGCCTTTGAATTTAATTAGATACTAACATCGATAAACTGTATGACACTATGGTACAACTCTAATGTACATGCAACGATGTCTTATAAAAGACTCGTCGACGGCGCCAATGTCGGCTATTCCCGACAGTGAGGTACATCAGTACTGAGAATAGTGCTGTACCTAGAGTTATTTTCATTTTAACTGTTGTGTGTCTTAATCATTGTTTTTATGTTATTAACAACTTCGGAACTACTTGAGTGGAACGTTGTAAAATATTTAATATTGGAATGTTCTTTTTAACATATTAATGATCGACCATTTATCTGGCAAGTATTGATAAAAAAAATAATAATAATGGGTATCGATATAATGTTGAAATCCCTATTTTTTTGTAGGTATTTAATTAAGATTTTCGGGCTTGGCGTACAGGGCATAGGAATACCGATATGGCGTGGCGGTGAAAAGGTTAAAAATGAACCAAGACGGATCTCATTTCAAAAGGAAATATGCAGCGCTAAAAATGTGTGGGAATGAGAAATTTTTTGAATATTTTAGAATGACCATTACCAGTTTTGAAGAACTACTTACCAAGATAGCACCTAGTTTACAAAAACAATATGTGTTCAGAAAACCTGTTGATCCTATGGAGATGCTTGGTTTAACTATCAGGTAAGAAATAAAACAAACTTATCAAAATATTATTATTTACTATGTAATCAAATGTTTTATCAAAAGATACAGGAGTCCAAATATGATTTTGCCCCTCCGGACTCGTGGTCCCTCTGCGATGTTCTTAAATCATGTAACTAGATTTAAGTAAAATCGTATTCGGAGTCCTGTGTGTTTGATAACATATCGCTTAAATTATTTGATAAGTCTTCTGTGGATGGATTTGGCGAAGTCTGGCCATGGATACTTGTAGATGATAGATTACGAGTTGTTTGATAAGTCGCTGTAGCTTCTTGTGATCTTTGGTAGCTACTTTGAAATGCTGTTTGGTAGCCGCTGTATGACGGTTGATTGTATTGATATGTGGGTTGATTGAAATCTGTCAATATTTGCATTACACGACTTTGATAGGTCAATGTTTGGTTGTCGTCTAGTTTTTCCAGAAATGGTAAAATTGATTTAAAAAAAGATACATGTCTGTTTTCTGCAGTTTTCAAAGTTTCGACAATTTGTCTCTCAAAATCATCTTCACCGTATTTTCTTTTACGCGAAGTTGTAGCATAAGGTTGGTACCGTGACCTTTTATTTTCACTTGTCTTTGGATCTTCAGACTCTTCTTCCAATATACTACAGTCTGTTAAATTTGGTGCGTTTTTTTTCAAAAACATCAGCTGTTTGTACAAATGATATTCTTTTAAATTCTTTGCAGCAGCTCCAGATTTGTTTGCAAGCTCTTTCTTTTTCATGTATTTCATGTAGTTGTCTTTGATGTTTGTCCATTTTTTAATTATGTCATTTCCTGAAACAAAAGTTAGATTAATATTTTAATGAATACATGTACAGTAGGTACGACCGGCGAAAGGTGGCGAGAGTGAAGTTAGCCTCTAGCAACTTTCGCGCTTGTGTATTCGTAAAAAAATAAGTGGTTTACAAAAATAAATGCCAATAACCGTTGATTACAGCATTGAAAATAGCAAATGGAACTTATTTTGTTAAATTGTTTATTTTCTTAAGAGTATTAAAGCGCTAAAGTTGCTAGAGCCTAACTTCACTCTCGCCACCTTTCGCCGGTCGTACTGTACAGTGGGCCACAGCTCCAGCTACCCATATCCGGTCATGCTACCTCGCTCTGTTGCGAAGAATGTGAATTTGACAGGAGCAAGAGAAAAAACGGAAATGGATAGCTGCACGTGTGGCCGTCTGTACCTACATCCCTACTGATATTATAAATGCGAAAGTAACTCTGTCTGTCTGTCTGCTACGCTTTCACGCAAAAACTACTGAACGGATTTAAAGCTAAAGGAGAAAGCTAGTATTTATCGCAAGGTTGTTTCAAAATTACAAAATAATATTTAACACGGGTGAGAGTACTCATGTATACAAATAACTTTCTTAAACAGGCGATTTTTTTTCGCAATTTCAGAGTTGGTGCCATAGTAAAAGTTATTCGTATGTACATGACTACTCTCACCATGTTAAATCTTATTTCGTAATTTTGAAACACCTGTATATAGGGCACAATGTCATAGGTGGGAACGGCTTGTCTTAAGGAGGTCTAAATTAACTATGAATACTTAGTTAAAACAGGCAGTTCCTTTAATTTAAATTTTTGAATAATAGTCATCCTGGCGGAACCGGTTCTACAAGCTGTCAAAGTAGCTCAGCTGATAGCTTTAGGGCCTCTTTCAATATTTCAAAGTAAAGCGTCGATTAGTTACTTGCCAATGAGCGTTAATCGCCAAGTAAAACTAACGAGTATATTCTGCCAATTTCACAAGCGAAAATAAACAACAACAACAGTTAAACAAATTTTCAATAATCTAAACTCAGCGATTTAATTTAACTGTCAAGTAAACACGCTAATTAATAGCAAGCGGCAAGTAAGTTACGAGTCAGTCAGTTTAATCATATGATTAGTGCTAGGAACTCGAACATCGTGAAATTGACACGTGCAGTTACGGGTGACTTTAACTGGCGATTAGTTTACTCAATACTTTACTCGAGGGTGGTGAAAGAGGCCCTTATAGCCAAATGTATATTTTATGTTATTCAAGGCAATTCAAAAATTGAGCTGCTTTGTTAAAGCAGCTGTTTGTGGTAACTCCGCTCCGTCCTAAGAAACTAGTAAATATATTATTTTTTCTTTTCAGGTTTTTGGCAACTGGGAATTCATTTAGAGATATGGAATTCACAGATTATCGAGGAAAAAGTACAATCAGTAGAATAGTGCGAGAAGTATGTCGTGCTATATGGGACATTCTTTTATCAGAATGTATACCGACAATAAGCGAAGACCTCATTGAACACATAGCGGAAGACTTTGACAAAAAAACCAATTTCCCAAATTGCATGGGGGCCTTAGACGGGAAGCACATTCGCATTTGCAGTCCCGCCCACAGTGGATCTCTTTTTTTCAACTATAAAAACTATAATTCTATCGTGTTGCTGGCACTAGTCGATTCTAAATACAGATTTATATATGTCGATATAGGAGCATATGGAAAAGAATGCGATTCGACAATATTTCAGAACACAAAACTATACGAATTATTATTACAACATCGATTTCCCATACCAGCTCCAAAGCCTTTGCCAGGCCTTCAAAAACCAGTTCCGTATGTCTTTATTGCAGATGAAGGCCTACCGTTAATGAGCAATCTAATGCGTCCATACTCAGGGAAAAATTTGAATATAGATCAAAGAGTTTTTAATTATCGTTTGAGTCGGGCCAGACGAAATGTTGAGTGTGCTTTTGGCATACTTGCAAATAAATGGCGTATATTTCACAGGCCTTTAAACGTAAAATATGATTTTGCAACAGACATTATTAAAGCATGCTGTGTATTGCACAACTTTGTTGTATCTCGAGATGGAAATAAAATGTCGGAAGAACTGTTTATCGATGACTCCCTTTTGGACTTGCAACTAACTATGGATAACGTTTCTTTATCACATCCAGTAAATATAAGAGACGAATTCTCTAAATATTTTAATAGCGATGTCGGCGCGCTCAGTTGGCAATTAAGCAAAATATAACCCGAAACCTTTCACGAAACCAAAAGACTACCTGGCTTCTATTTATCAAAAGTGGATTCTTGCGGGGAAGAGATGACGTCAATATAAAATATCACTGTGTGCGAGACAGACAAGTAAACACGGGCGGCCATTACACGGTTCTCTTTCTTAGTTAGATATACGGAATAACTATAGTTTGTGGTTTGAAAAGATGTTCCTTCGTAATTTTTCTGAAAAGTTCGTAGTTATTGTGTTCTATTGTATTTCTCGATAAAAATATATCTCGATGAGACCACTGTAGCACTCGATTATCATTAAAACATTAAAGACAAATAAATGTTAGTACTCACCCAGTTTAGTTTTTTCTTTAATATCCTTGTCATCAAATGATTCAAAAATGGTTCGGCAAACGTCTTTCCATCCTTCTGTTTTTACATGTTTGTCCTTATAATTGTCATTTGTCTTATCCCAGAGCACTGGACGTGCCTCCACTAACGAAATAAAGAAGTCTGTATCGATATTTTCCACCATTTTGATTAACACGCATGCTTGCACACCAACTGCCAAATGTCGACTGAGAATTCGCCCCCGTCCGCGGCACCGTGCTGCGGCACGACGTCGTGCCGTGTTACGGCGGCGGCGCCGCAACGTCACACGGCGGCCGGCGCCGCGCCGCACAGTGGGCCCATACTGAAAATTTGTGGACTTAGGCAACAAAGTTCCAATATCGATGCGATTTTTTTTTATATGACGTGTTATGATATTCCTAACAACTTTTATTCTTATAAAATTTCGTCTAAAGTTGATAGATTGTCTTGAAAAAAAATTATTAGTTTTTTTTGTATGGAGCGAATCACGTTTCATTTTTTTTCTTCAATTGTACTAATATGTTGAGTGTGTGGCGGTGAGTATATGATAGCTAGGGTCATTCTCTATCCACGAAAAAAAAATCAGCGCCGGCTATCTGCGGCATCGCGAGTAATCATTCGGTAAAAAAAAAAATATTTTGTATGAAATTTTTTGCCATTTAAAATAAATTCAAAGTATATTTTTTGTCTCATTTGGCTGTTTTGACCTTCTTTTTAGTAAAATATATAGTTTTAATAGCGCATAGTTACATATAACTAGTAATTCTGGTAGAGATTTAGTTATTATTGCATGTTATCGGTAGCACCTGCATTGTGATTGATGACTCATTTGTTTGTGCGCTCGGCTAAGCGCATAACTAATGAGTTTTCAAAAATGCTCGTCTCTGATTGGCTGAATAATTTTCACTCACTGTTATGTCCACTACTTGAGTAATTAACACTGACTATAAATATAAAGACATTCATTAAGTCCATCTAGTTTCGCTCTTGTCGCTTATTTGTGAACACAGTGAAATACTTTTATTTTTATATTTACATTAGAACTATGGCTGGATTTTGTACCAACCTAGATCTTTTTGTGAAATTAAGAAGTGGCGGTGATCTGAAAAATCATATGTTTCTATATGAAAGTATCATTTCTGTCTTGACTACCGAAGTTTCTGAAGAAGACAAGAACCGAATCAAGGAGTTCTGTCGACTTTTTTGTGTAAATCTAAATAAAAAGTGGATAGAGTCATGTAGACATCAAAAAACTTTTATGAACCGTGAAAGTAATCGCAAGTGGTTGGAAAAAAACATCAAATGGCCTGTTTGTGACACTGTTGACCTGAGAAGTGAGATGGGCTTTTCAGACGCAGCCTTATCTGAGCCTGTGGATATAGATTCCCATGTTCCTACTCTTGCAGTATGTACTGAGGAAGCGGGAACATCTACAGAAAAGGAGCACAGAAAACCGTTCGAAGACTTAAGTAATAAGCAAAAAAAAAGACGTTCTACTTCCATAGTAGAGGAAAATTCCGAGGAAGAGTTGCAGCACTGGTACATAACAAAATTGAAAGACAACGGCAAAACGAATCTGGCAAAAGTGGTCGAATACCTTTCCAGTAATCCAGATGCGCTATCCGAAGTAGATGAGCGACTATTCAAGAAGCAGAGCTTAAGTACTGTCTCTGAAGATAAGTGTTTAGCTCTTTATACATCACTTGCGCTCTCGAAATGGAAATACTTAGCTCTTCGACAATTTCTGAAAGAAGAAAACTGTGCTGCCTTTCCATCTTATCCAAATCTTGTAAATGCCAAGAAAAGATGTTACCCACCACAAGAGAGTATGGAGATTACTGAAAAAGGAGCTCACATTAAATTGCAAGCGCTATTGGACCACACTGTGAAGAGGATTTTACTAGATATGAATTCTGTTGATAGGTCTCAAAATGAAGAACTCAAGTTAACCTGGAAATGGGGACTTGATGGTTCTTCGTCGCAGAGTAATTATAAACAGAAAACGTCAAACACAGCTACAGAGTTCGATGATTCATCAGTAGTCATGATAAGTATCGTCCCTCTTCGGCTAGTGTCTACTAGCCCATCATCTGGGAATGAAAATATAGTTTGGGAGAACCCCACACCTTGCTCAACTCTTTACTGTCGACCAGTGAAGTTTACTTTCACTTCAGAGACAGCTGATTTTATAAAGTCTGAAGAGTCTGAGATGAAAAAACAAATTGATGAACGAATATCTACACAGTTTGGAAATATTATTGTATCACATGAATTGCATATGACCATGATTGATGGAAAAGTGGCCAATATTATTGCTGAAGTACCATCATTTGCAACGTGTCCCATTTGCTTGGCAAAACCGAGCGAAATGAATAATTTAGACGCTTTGGCTTCCAAACCACTTCGTGAAGAAATTTACAAACAAGGAATTTCTTCACTGCATATGAAGATTCGGTGTATGGAATGTCTTCTCCATATATCTTATAATCTGGATTTTCAGCGATGGACTGCTCGAGGCGAACATAAGGCTTTGAAACAAGCTAAAAAAAATACCACGCAACAAGAATTTCGTGAGCAAACTGGAATGCTGATTGATATAGTCAAACAGGTATGTATTTAATTTTCGCTCTTTTTATGTTGTTTGTGTATTATATCTCTATATATTGTATATTACAGTATTGTTTTCCCATTTTAGGGTTTTGGAACTACAAATGACGGGAATACTGCGAGGCGCTTTTTCCAAGATTACAAAAGATCTTCCAGAATAACGGGAATTGACGAAAATCTGATTTTCAGATTTTCCGTTATTCTACAAGCCATATCATCAGGCAAAAACATTGACTGTGAAAAATTTAGAAGGTACTGTAGAGAAACAGCTGATGTGTACGTGCAACACTATTCGTGGTACTACATGCCAGTTAGTGTACATAAACTTCTAATGCACGGTGCAGACATCTGTAACCACTTTGGTGTTTTGCCAATCGGTAAGTAAAAAATAAATATAGTATGATGTATTATATTTGACTCGATTGCGTTTTGAAATTAAAATGTACATAACTTATTCGTTTTAGGTACCTTATCTGAAGAAGCTTCGGAAGCCCGTAATAAGGACTTCAGAAACGTCAGGGAGAGGCACACTCGGAAAACAGGGAGAATAGCAACAAACGAAGACATCCTTCATGGACTTCTAATAAGCTCTGATCCCCACATATCCTACATAAGGCCTAAAATAACGAAGAAGGTTCATAATGAGTTGTTGCCTGAAGCAATTCAGTTGTTACAGACTACTGAGCCTCCCTGTGGCAGTGAGATTATGGAGGAAGAAGAATGCCTCATAGCAGAGTCCGAAAATTTGCCAGACCCACTAGCACTTCTGGAACAAGAAATAATGTGATCCGGCTCTAGATTATTCCCACAAAAGCCCATCAGGGCTAGGAATATGACAAACAGCCCTTTTCAGGGCTACAATTACTTCACAGTTTCATATTGGTCATGGTCATACGTACGATAACTTATACTATAATATACATACGCTTGATTATGTAGGTAATTATCAATGACTTGCCCGTACAGATTTAAATTATTTCACCTATCATTAACAAAATTAGTATAACCTGAAACTTATTACGATATTTATTCAACAATAGATAACGTGCAGTTAAAAAAATAACACAGCCAATCAGAGACGAGCATTTTTGAAAACTCATTAGTTATGCGCTTAGCCGAGCGCACAAACAAATGAGTCATCAATCACAATGCAGGTGCTACCGATAACATGCAATAATAACTAAATCTCTACCAGAATTACTAGTTATATGTAATTATGCGCTATTAAAACTATATATTTAACTAAAAAGAAGGTCAAAACAGCTAAATGAGACAAAAAATATACTTTGAATTTATTTTAAATGGCAAAAAATTTCATACAAAATAATTTTTTTTTACCGAATGATTACTCGCGATGCCGCAGATAGCCGGCGCTGATTTTTTTTTCGTGGATAGAGAATGACCCTAGCTATCATATACTCACCGCCACACACTCAACATATTAGTACAATTGAAGAAAAAAAATGAAACGTGATTCGCTCCATACAAAAAAAACTAATAAATTTTTTTCAAGACAAACTATCAACTTTAGACGAAATTTTATAAGAATAAAAGTTGTTAGGAATATCATAACACGTCATATAAAAAAAAATATTGGAACTTTGTTGCCTAAGTCCACAAATTTTCAGTATGGGCCCACTGTGCGCCGTGGACATGGGGCCGCGGCCTAAAGAGACCGAATATTTGACTTCTGCGCAACTTGAAGCCAGCGCTCAAGATCCGTGCCGGTAATAGGGTAGTGTCCAGGGTCAAAATAATTACATTTTTTTTAGTCCGTATACGTATATAAAATATTGGACACGTATTTTTTCCATTTTTTCATTCCATTGCCGGCCGCGTATGAACATGCACGTGATAACTTTTTAAGAAATTATCATGGAAAGTTTTGATTACGAAACGTTTATAAGTTTAGTGGAGGACAGAGAAGTTTTATGGGACAAAACTTTGGAAGTATATAAAGACAAGCGTAAAAGTTTAAAAGCTTGGTTTGATATCTGCCATATAATGAATGAGAACTTTGCAGAACTACCTGATACGGAGAAAAGTAAATACGGTATCTTATTACAAAATTTTATTAATTCTTGTTAATGTGTTTCTATCTAGTGGGGCCAATTGACAAAATATATAAGTAGGCTCTGACTTAAAGGAACTTTGGGACAAGATATGATCAGTATGTTTTTTAATTAAATTGTAATGCAACAGAGGGTACTTCTATATACTTCTAACTGAATACAATTAAAAGTCGGGGTATGGTAGCAAGTGATTGCTTGTTTAATGTAGATACGTAGGTACAGTCGCCAGCAAAATTGCATGGGTACCTTAGTGTCTATTTTCCCGTGAACGTTTGAATTCAAGTTTTCGAAAATAAACTAGATGGCGTTGGTTTCTTCACAACTATGACTAATTTACGAAACGTAAGTAAGGAGTTAGGAAGAAACGAAGGAATTACAAGGCTAATACATTTATCTAATTGTTATATTACAATTACCAGCATACGTAGCTTAAATGATAAAAATAATAATAGAAACCGATAGGAATATATTTATTAAGCTAACGAGTGGGTATTTTAATAATTAATTTAATATTCGAATTGGTAGGTAGTTACTTAGCAACAGGAAAAAAGAGCAGATTCATTGCAGGTAAACAGGCTCGCCTTGTGGGCTCGCAAAAAAGGCACTATAAAAATTATAGAGGTTTATTTCTTACAGTTTATTATTCAAATTTAATAGTTTATTAAATATTATAGGTATAACATTATAATATTATGAATTTATTGAGGCGACAGCTTAAGTATTCGTTTCCAAAATCGGAAAGAGGATTGAAGCTTATGTAACCTCAATAAAAACAAACAGGAGACCAGGTTATTTTATTACAAAGGTCAAACGGATTAAATGGATACTAAATAAGTAGGCTAAAAACTACAAAATTGCACAAAAACATATCAAATGGTTAGTAGGCAACATAAAAAACTAAAAACTATGTTGTTTAAACTTAAAGTGTTCATAACTTTTTAAATTATTAAAAATACGTAAGTTATAGTTTATACACACATAACCAGGTCTCCTCATAATTTACCCTTTCGCGTCATGGATATACAACATTATTTTTAGTATATGCGAAACCCGAAACACGTGTCTAGTATTTTTATGTAAAGAATCTACTACCCGTGCGCGATAAGTAACACCAACCTCCTTGCCCACAACTCCCCTCGGTCCCGTAAACTCCTGCACCTCATCGAGTCAGCCAGTCTGCATGTATTGCCTCTCCAACCCACTCATCATAATATAGCAGGTGATGATACTTGGCTTGACTTGATCCTCACCTCTAATCCTTCCCTAGTTTCCTCACATGGTCAACATGTTGCTCCTGGCTTTTCCCGTCACGACCTTATTTTCTTATGCTATATCCTTAAACCCCCTAAACCTAAACCCACGTTCCAGTACAGGCGTGCCTTTGCACGTATGAATTGCGAGAGGCTTCAACAAGACGCATCTAATATTGACTGGTCACCCCTGGAAGCAGCTGCTTCGGTTGACGAAAAAGTGAGTATTTTCAATGATGTTGTGGTCAAGCTATATGACGCCCATGCTCCTGTCAAAAAAATTAAGTTGAAGCGTCCACCTGCTCCTTGGATGAACAGGGGAGTTCGGATGGCAATGCGTCGGAGGGACCGCGCGTTTCGGAAATTTAAAAAGGATCGATCGGAGGACAATTGGACCTTCTTTAAGGCTGCTAGAAATCGGTGTAACCAGATGATACGCAACGCTAAACGCCGCCACATCCTAAGTAATATCACTACATGTTCTCCTGCCGATATTTGGAAGTTTCTTGGAACTTTAGGAATCGGCAAATCGCGAAATTCAGACCTTCCTAGTACAATTGGTTTGGACGATCTAAATCGCCATTTCTCTACCGTTCCAGCTCTAGATAGTCTAACCAAAAGTCAAACACTTCAATACCTTGCTGGTCTGACGCGTCCTAACATTAACCCCTTTGTCTTCACCCCAATCGACCCGGGAGAGATCAAAAAGATT
Organism: Amphipoea oculea; assembly: GCA_945859645.1. NCBI lineage: Eukaryota > Metazoa > Arthropoda > Insecta > Lepidoptera > Noctuidae > Amphipoea > Amphipoea oculea. Next base: position 15,141,575 of record OX243865.1, on the reverse strand, counting down.
ATCCTATCCATTAAATCCAAAGCCGTGGGTTGCGATAACATCAGCCGCCATATGATCGTGACGGCTCTTGATCAATTCCTCCCTGCAATCTCCCATATCATAAACTTTTCCCTTTACACCGGTGTTTTCCCCTCCCTATGGCGTAAAGCCCTTGTCCGGCCCCTGCCTAAGATATCCAATCCCTCTCTTCCTAGTCACTTTCGTCCAATTTCCATCCTTCCCTTTCTATCTAAGGTGCTCGAGGCTATTGTTCATAAACAATTCTCCCACTTTATCCACCACAACTCCCTCATCAGTCCATTTCAATCCGGCTTCAGGCCCGGGCACAGTACCGTTACAGCTCTCCTTAAAGTGACTGACGATATAAGGCGGGGAATGGAAGACACTAAAGTCACAGTCTTAGTGTTAATTGACTTTTCCAATGCTTTTAATACCGTCAGTCACGAAGTCCTTTTATCTATCCTTTCCTATCTTATGGTCTCTCCGGAGGTTCTGGAATGGTTTTCTTCTTATCTTCGGGGACGTCAGCAGTCTGTTTATGCTGGAGACTCTTCGTCGAGTTGGTGTGATCTTGCAGCTGGCGTTCCTCAAGGCGGTATATTATCTCCTCTTTTATTCTCCATTTTTATTAACTTCATTACCACCGAGCTTCGGACTGCGTATCATCTTTATGCTGACGACTTGCAGCTTTATTGCCAGGCAGGTGTTGACAACATATCAGATGCAATTGATGAGCTAAACCGGGATTTAGATGTCGTTAAAGACTGGTCTAATCGATTCGGGGTGGCGGTTAACCCCACCAAGTGTCAGGCTATCTTAGTAGGCAGCCCCTACAGCACGAGGAAGCTGAATGGCTTAACTGTGCCACCTGTGATCTTCGACAACTCAGTCATCCCGTTTAGCTCTGATGTGAAGAATCTTGGTCTGCATGTGGACACTTGTCTTGACTGGCGAAAGCAGGTCACGACTGTTAGTCAGAAAGTCACCGGAACGTTGCGGTCGCTCTATCGATTGAAAAACCTTCTCCCTTCACACATAAAGGCAATGCTTGTACAGTCCCTAATATTTCCCATAATTGACTATGGTGATGTGTGTTACTATGACCTGAATGCAGATCTCCTCAATAAACTTGACCGTCTTCTCAATAACTGCATTCGATTCGTTTTCAATCTTCGTAAATATGACCATGTTTCCGAGCACCGGCGGCTTTTAAAATGGTTACCCATTCGCCAGCGCAGAGAGTTGAGGGCGCTGACTACGTTGTTCTCTATTCTTGACAATCCCACTGCCCCTTCTTACATGATTTCTCAAATTCAATATTTATGCTCTGCCCATACTAAAAATCTTCGTTCAACCAACAATCGCCTTCTACGATGTCCTTCTCACCGTTCTGGTTTCATTCATTCTTCTTTCTTTGTCCAGGCGGTCTTTCTATGGAATGCGCTCCCTCTGAACATCAGGACGGCAACCAGTCGGTTATCTTTTAAAGTGAAGGCACGTGAGCATATTCGGCAGAAGTTGGCCGTAACATCCCAGCGCTGATTTGCTGGATTCGTTTTCTCCTCTACCGATCATTTTTCCCCTGAGAGTTCATCTGGTTTATATGTATGTATGTATGTATCTGTGTATATATTGTATTTTATATTCATTTCCTAGCTAGTTCTCCTATATGTTGCACCTGCCATGTTTTGTCTCTGCATCACCCTAAGGTTGACTGGTAGAAAATGCCTCAGGCATTAAGTCCGCCTTTGTACAGTATTATTTTTTTTACTTGTGCATAAAGTTTTAATAAATAAATAAATAAATAAGTTGAGACCCGCTTGGAATGCGACACTCCTCCCCCATCCCCGCGCACCTACCCGCGGCCGCCCGCGGTGTACAGTTGAAGCCACATTTTTTATCTATTAGTTTCGTACTGGCTTACGTCACGTATCGACGCGCTCCGAATAAGTTGTTAGTTTTGTTATAATAGTCCGTGTTAAGTTTATTTGTTATTGCTCCTGTTACGTTTTTTTATTGTTAAAGTTTCTGTTACGTTTTTTGACTGTTTTATTGTTATTATTTTTTTAATAACAAGCATTGTAATGAGGGGTAAAGCTTTGCGTAGTGGAGAAAGAAATCTCGTGCTGAAAGTGTTCGAGTTTTTCGAAAACGAAAAGCGAAACCAGCAGTTTTGTTTACCTGTTGACCAGGCAATCAAGAGAACCTGCATGGCAACGGGAGTTTCCAAGGCGACGTTGATGAGGATCAAAACTGAAGCTAAGCGCTTGCAAACTGCTTCACCAACACCAGGTTCGTCTTCGGCACTAAGTGATGTGAATTTATCAACACCGGGCAAGAAACGTAGACCTAAGAGTAACCGCATCCAATTAGACAGTTTTGACATGTGTGCCTTGAGGAATATAGTTGATAGTTTCTACACGGTCAGGAAGGAAATACCTACCTTGAATAAGATACTCAGTTTGGCTAAAAGAGACCTTAACTTTCAAGGGGAGAAAACGTATTTAAGACGAGTGCTAGTGGACAAACTAGGATACAAATTTAAAAAATGCAAAGACGCGAGACACTTTCTCGTTCAAAAACCAGACATTCGAGCGTGGAGAGCGAGATATCTAAGAAGATTAAAAGAAAATTATGATTTGGGCTCGGCAAAAAGGCCAGTCATTTATATTGACGAAACATGGATTCACTCTCATTATACAGTTAGCAAATGCTGGCAAAATAGTACTGATGCTACTATTAGAAAAAATCACAGTCCGGGGCAAAGATGGGTGATTGTTCACGCAGGGGGAGAAAATGGTTTCGTGAAGGGGGCTGAGTTGCTTTATAAATGTAAAAGCAACACAGGTGACTACCATCACGAAATGGATACAACAAATTTTAAAAAATGGCTTATCGAGAAGCTGATCCCCAACTTGCCGCCGAATAGTATTGTGGTACTAGATAACGCACCATACCACTCTACACAAGTAGAAAAACCACCTACAAGTGTAGCAACGAAAGCGGTAATAAAGCAATGGCTGTTAGACCACAACATTGAATTCGACGAGCGAATGACGAAATCCGAGATGTATCACCTATTGTACATAAATAAGCCTCCAAAAAAATATATTATTGATGATCTTTTAAAAGAGCATGGCCACGAAGCTGTTCGTTTGCCTCCCTATATGTGTGACCTCAATCCCATCGAGTACATTTGGAATTTGGTCAAACAACGAGTAGCCGATAAAAATGTGAGCCAGCTAGAAAGAGACATAGAAAAATTAACACGTGATGCTATTAATAGTATAAATGAGAGTGACTGAAAAAAGGAAATAAACCATGTTGACAGGCTTAGACAGAAGTATTGGGAAGATGATCACCTGCAAGAAGACATTGAGTCCCAATTAATTATTAACTTGCAGTCTGACACCACCAGCTCAGATAGCGAAAGTGAGAGCGAACCTCAACAACTACCAGAGGGAATAGCAATAATTAGTAGTGATGACGACTAAATAATTACTGAAAAGTTATGTGATATGAATGATAAGGGTAGGAGGATGATGATGACGACTAAATTATTGTTGAAAATAATCTAATAAATACTTATACATAAAAGCATCTTTTATTTAATATAACACCTATCGGCTTTCACTTTTAGTGATACATAATAAATCTATAGTCTGACAATTACGATTAATTATTGTTATAAAATAACTTAATATTGTAAATAATTTCACTATGGAAGATGACTACCTAAAATTCGCAGATACCGCCGCATGCGGAAGCTAGTTACATTTTTTGTTTGAACTGTACTTGTCAGTGACGTCACCGCGCTCAGGTCTCAACTTATCGCGCACGGGTAGTATGTACAAAATTTCAAAACTGTATCATGAATAATCACCAAGTTATAAGCTTGTTATGTTACCTGTTTGTCCGTCCAAATACATGGTCTCCCCCACCGCGTGCCGTTAGGTACGGCGCGGCGATTGTATTGTAATTAACTCGTGATAACATTTTCCATCACACTTGCAGGCTTTGGACTGTCGTAATGGTCAAGTGTAGGTAGTTATTATAATGTACTTTATTCGTAAATAAATGCAGCCGTAAGCTACGAAGAAGTAATTACTTATCTATTCGTAAGCCGTAAGTGATACAATGTAGTCAATGCGATTTGTTCAAAGTGGATGAAAAGTGTTAAACATCGCATTACTTAACCACAGCAGGCTGTAGGTACAAATAATAACTTTCTACAATTAACCATCTTGGCGTGTTTAAAAATGTTAATCATCACGGCAAAGCATTGTAGGGATACGTTATCACTGTTATCGTTGTTTCTGTGTACTGGACGTTTGTGTATGAGAAAGTCCACGTCCAGTCCAGTTACACGACACTTTTTACATACGATAGGTAAGTACACGATCAACCGAAACACAACTGTGGCCCGCGGCGGCCGCGCGCTCGCGATTATGCAGTTGGACCCACGCGACACGTGCGCGCCAACCAGTGGTACCCGGGTGACTGAGGTTGCTGCACCCCCGCCCCGCTCGCTGTGCGCCGGCGCCGCGCCATTGTGCGCGTATGGTAGATAACTACCTAGTTAGTCGCTCCTCGGGGCACAGTATAATATACTCGGGGTGTCCAACTATTAACCTTTTTTAAATATTTTTGGGCCAAAATATAACATGGGGTAAAAATTATTGGAATCGATTCAGTTACTTATTCTGAACAAACTATATTCAGGTTTCGCATATACTAAAAATAATGTTGTAGTTGCAAAACTTCTGAAAAATTCTGAATAATTCCGGAATACTTCTGGGAAAGTTTCTTTAAATCAGAATTATTCAAAATGAATTTTATTGAAATTTTTATTTCTTTTTGCTGAAATATCGTATTTTGCATCGATACTAACATACAGATGCCTCATCCCATACAAAGAAATGTCCCGACGTAAAGAGCAGATTTCATCTGGCAATTCTATCTATTTTTGTACATCAATCGTGTTAGTGGCGACTTTGCAAGAAGGGTTACATTATACTTTTATTCCGAATAGATGACGTTAAAAGCACACTGTACTTTTGTACTGCTGCTACGTAGGTACTCCTATTATCAGTGATATTATTAAACAAAACAAAATTTAAAAAATCGAGATGTTAACCTTTGAAATTTAATACAGCGCCATCTACTGGTATAAATATTAATTGTGCAATCCAATCATCTTTGAAATTTGAAATAAGAGCTTATTGTTACATAATTTGGTGTGTATAAGAGTTAATTATGTATGAATAAACCTTATAAAAGTCAATAAAAACTTGAAAATTACACTTCAACCATTAATCAATAAATGTCGTGCCATCTAGTGACATTTATTTGAAACTCTTTGTTAGCGGTGATGCAGGCGATGGCGGTGCGGGGTGCGGTAAGAGGGGAGATGCTCCCCGGAGAAGTTTTCGCCCGCGGAGAGATTCATACCCCGCAATCGAATGTTTCCGCGGAATATTTCGCCCGAATTATTCAGGAATAAACGTGTTTATTTGTTGTGTGGTGGGTGAATTTATTTTTCAGTGGCACATAAGTAAGTAAAATATAAATGTTTATTTTATTATAAATATGATTGATTAAGTATAATATATTATGTTGATATTTTTATAGGTAAATATGTTATCCTGCGATTAACAGGATTTTTATTTCTTTGTGCTATTTTTGCAAATGCTATTTTTCTAAATGTTAGGTACTTGGTTGTGGAATAAAAAACCACCGAGCATATTTGATGTTTTTTGAAAAAAAAAAAACCGACTTCCAAAAAAAACACTACAAAGTGAAAAATAACTTTAATTTCGGAAGTCGGTGTCTTTGGATCTGTATTTTAGTTTTTTGCCACCGACTTCCGAAATTAAAGTTATTTTTCACTTTGTAGTGTTTTTTTTGGAAGTCGGTTTTTTTTTTGTTAAAAAGTTTTAATTTCAAGCTTTTTAGTGGGTCTGCTTATAATTTATCTCAGTTACAATAGCCTAGTGTCAACTTTCTCATCGCCTTTTACAAAATATTGCTTTTACCGATGCAGGGAAGTTAATTGTTGAAGAGTTCTCCTGGTCCACCATCAGCTCCATATCACCATTCACATTGTGACGAGCATAAATTGCTTAGCAACCATGTTAAAGTATCGAATCGCAACCCGTGAAATAGTACGGAGATATTATTGAGTAGTTCCGGTGGCCATCTATGGTCTTCATCATCAGTTCCACTTCACCAAATGGTGCTTTCCGAGAGCAAATGCACGAGTGTTACTATAAATAATTTTGAAAGAATTTTCTTTTAACTCCAAGCCGTTGAGGAGTTGTACCTTCCATCATCAGCTCATCCACCTGAGATGATGATTATCAGATGCAAATACTTAAACAGCTTTAGAAAATATATGAAAATGGTACTATGTGCCTATAAAATTTGAAGGTTGCCCTCGATTTCCCCGGGATCCCATCATCAGATCCTGACCTGATGATCATGCAACCACTTGGGAAGTATACCCTTTCAAACAAAAGAAAAAATTTCCAAATCGGTCCAGGCGTCTTCGAGAAATCGGGGAACATACATAAAAAAAAAAAAAAAAGATTCCGACGAATTGAGAACCTCCTCCTTTTTTTGAAGTCGGTTAAAAAGGGTTACCTATGTTTTTGATTAGTTTGTATATAGCTCTTCTGTTCGCATCCCGAGTATTCGCGAGTCACATAGATAGGTATTAATCATTACTTATCTACTTAACGCGTATAAAAGTCAATAAAAACAAATAAAGGACAACCTTGCAAACACGTTTTGATTTTAAGGCTATTCGATACATGATCTCCCAGCCACTTTATCGCTAGATGGCGGCACATTCGCACTTCGAACATTTTCAATTTTTACGCCTAACTCAGAAAGCTTTGCGAAACAACTTTATTATATGCGTCAACTAACGCATTAACATAATCTTTTTAGATATTCACTTTGCTTGTTAACTCGTCACATACAAAGATTTGTACCCCTAAACATTTAGCCGTTTCACTTTATATCTTTACTATGTCTTTACACACACATGTACAGTTACACACTACGTGTATAGTTTTACTTGCGATATAACTAGATGGCGTTGTATTCATAAACTTGGTTTGTGAACTTGTTTTCCAGAGGTGGCGTTAATTAAAATAAAATATTTTTACGAAAATATTTTTATGACTGTCCTTCATTCTCTAAAGAAAAGCGTACTTTTTATAGTAAAAACCGAAGAAAAGAATACTTGATTGCTACAAGGGTTGTCAGTTGCTTATTCAATTATTCTAAGGGTGCTTTTGTAGTGTGTTAGGGTAGGTTTAGGTTTAAAAATAATAAAATAATAATAAATCCCCTGACCGATTTCGGTCACGGTGGCCAATTTCAAAGAAGATTAGCCAGGTTTGCAGGAGATATTATAGTGCACAAGTGTGTGCGCAAATACAGGAGAGAGAACAGGCGCAGGACCAACGGCTTTACGTGCTTTCCGAGGCACGGGGGTATTACGCCACCAATTTCCAAACTCCGGGCAAAAAAAAAAGAAAAAGAGTAAAGAAACTCCTAACGGGAAAAACCCATTTTTAATAACACTGTCCGACCTGAGAATCGAACCCAGGACCCCGAGAACGGCAGATGCACTTGTGACCACGAAACCAACGGGACAGTTAAGATTCTTTGTATAATTAAACGCTACTATAAAACAAAATATATAAAATGTTTATTTGAGTCGTGCGCGAGAGATGCAGCGGCGCGACGGAATTCCGCGAATTTCGGTCACTCGTAGGTATAATAATAATGTATCATTCAACCGCAGCCCAGCGTGCCCGGCCGTCGCAGGCAGTAAGGCAGTGTACAGACGCGTGAAATTATTAGGCCGTGTACACACGGTTGTGGGTATTTAATTATTAGTGTAATTTTATTACTGTTGTGTGTATGTATATGTATATAAGTGTTATGTGTAATATGTATTATGTGTTTACTATTTACGTGTGTTTGTATGTTTAGCCTAAAAACCAACAAATTCACATACACCAGCGTCCACTCAAACCAACAATTCCAATTTCAAATGAGAAATTGAAAAAAAATCTGCTGTTCCCTACATTTTGACGAGTTACCTATACGAACATAAATGTAGGGAACAGCTGATTTTTTTCGCGATTTCAGGTTTGGTCCCATAGTAAAAAAAATTGTTCATAATGATGAGTACAATGACCATGTTAGTGTTGTTCCAATAACCCTGTATATACTTATACTATATTATATCCATACTAATATTATAAATTCGAAAGTAACTCTGCCTGTCTGTCTGTATGTTACCTATTCACGCCTAAACCACTGAACCGATTTAGAAGAAATTTGGTAGGTATGGGGAAGGACATAGGATAGTTTTTATCCCGATATTCCCACGGGATCGAAACTTATGCGGGTGAAACCGCTGGGCGCAGCTAGTTGCAAATAAAGTTTATTGAACTCTTCTCTCTCTTCGATAATTGAGCTTTGTTGGTACCGACTTTGTTTTGAAGATTCTATACATCTTTTATTACTTATTTACACCCTAAGTTACATTAAAATTAGCAAGGAAAAACCGGCCAAGTCCATGTCGGACCACAATGAAGAGTTCCGTAGTCGAAATGAATTTATCCCAAGAACAAGCTTAACATTGTAGTTGAAAATCATGTCCTCCCATACATTGCAACTAAAAGTTGGTCGACTATTACTCGTAAAGTCTACTCAGCTGTGATTTTGATTTCGTGACATATAAGTACTACTGCCGTGAATTTTAGTATTTCTTCTAGTATTTCACAAACAATTTAGGGGATATGACATCCCCCTGTATCACCCCCCTGAGCAGTTGGATGGGGCTGGTTTACTGATCCTGGATCTGGAAAGTCATCGTTGCAGCATCATACAAACATCTCAACACTTCGATGTAGCACCAGTCAATTCGACATCATTGCAGAGAGGCCAGAACTGCCCATACTTCGATGGAATCGAAGGCTTTCTCGTAGTCCACAAATGCCATACACAGTGGCTGACTGTACTCCTCGGTCTTCTGTACAATTTGTCAAACAGTAGGTATGTACCTATATGGTCTACGCTCGTAACTGCGTACAAAACCATCACATCGTCCGGCGTCCGTTCGTCACTGTGGAGCATTCGAGACTGTTTGTTTACCGAGTGTAAACCGAACTCGCGGCGCGTAGGTATGACTCGCATAATAATATTACCGCGGTAGTAGATTGATGTACTTGCGTCTGTACGTATTGAATTTCATTCATTTTCACCTATTTTTTTTCGCGGAACTTATAACATCAGCTATCTGCCAGTGGAAGTCTCGTCAAAATCAGTCTAGCCGTTTCGGAGATTAGCCGGAATAAACAGACAGAGACAAAAATTAACAACAAATGTTTTTTGTTCAAAGTAGGTACCGTAAATATAAATGACTGTATTCAGATTACTTTATTTGATCAACCGCACAAAACAGAAAGGTAATTTGGTACTTGCACTTTTCATACCTACGCCACAGTAAATATACAGTAAGTTATCTAAGGCCGCCCGCCGAGTTATTAGCCTACTCTTGCGTTGATCCCCAGGGTTTTCACTTTTACTTTTAGTTAATATTTTCGAACAAGCAGCACTTGATCTAAATTTATGAAATAAAAAGCATATTATGATTGAATATTTTACCAATTTATAAATTTAGTAAAAATAATAAGCCTTTATTCACATAACATTTATTATACTAAGTTACAAATTTGATACCGAGAAAATTTTTCTCCTGTTTCTGCACGTCCGGAATGCTTTATTATTAATTTTGTTAATGTAAAGTAAATTCTCATTCTTATGTAAAGTTTTTGTAAAAAGCTTTTGGGAAAGCATGGACAGGGCATCTTAAATTCTATATCATTCAGTTGATCGTAAATTGACCGGCCAATTTTAATGTTGATGTGGTCCTTTTCGAACGCTTTGCGAAACACCTGCTCCATCCTTTCTACATTATCGACAAAATCATCAGGTGGGATCATGAGTAAATTTCGATCTTTGCCGTAATTCCTGTAATGGGTGTATCTAGATTCTACACTTAAATTACACGCTCGTTGATTAACGTCGACGTAATTATTTAAAAAATCGCAGTTCTTATGGTAATCAACACATTTTTTTTAACAAAGCGCCACAAACATAAAAAAATGCATTTTTTTCCGGTAGCTCATGTTGTATTGGTACATAGTCAGAACGTAAGATTTCCGACAAAATATTTTCATTTCCTTGTGTTTGATTGCTACTGGTAACTAACTTTAGCTCTAAACATAGTATTCAGAAAGTAAATTAGGGAATACATTTATATGGAAAAATGCGACTCGGCTACGCTCTTAATAAAGCAAATAAACTTTGAAATAAACAATACAATACCACATTTTCTAATAATATTTAAGTATAAGTAGGTACTTACATTTCTGGTTGAGTAGGAACTATGAAGAATGATAAGTCCGGGTTTGCGAAATCATTATTGAGGCACCCGAAAACACTACACTATTTTTTTCCCCTTTTTGAAGTCATGATACTCGTAATGTTGACGAACGCAAGCGGTCATGTAGCGTACGCGCGTGCTCACAGTCGCGCTGCACAGCCCGCACTGCCGCCACCTTATTCCCTCATATATTATGCTAGCGTGTGCGTGAAATCGCGTGCCGACATGGCGCGCGGCGCGCACGCACACATTCAAACCGAGAGCGGCACGTTTGTATGAAGACGTTCTACTGTATATTTTACTGTGCCTACGCTCGGCGGTCGCGCTGGGGTTGTCAACTTTGGCAAAAAACACACAAAACAAAAAACACAAAAAACTAGTGTAGTAGTGGTACTCGTATCTAGTTATTTGATTCATTGTTGAGAATGAAACAGCAAGAAAGGAAATGATCGTATTTTTTAGCTTATAGGTACTACAATAAATATCTAATATAAATTGTAAAAATATTACAACGCCACAAAGTCATGTTCGCTTTTACGGCTCGGCGCCGGGGGCCGGGGCGCTTACCTACCTATCTAACTATTCGAAATACAAGCAAATGCCTACTTACCTCTCTGAAACAACTGGTAGCTTAAAAAACGATAATTCATCGTAATGTTGAATTTAAACAACCATCCACTCAACAGTTACTTATAATTACTTTTTTTTTTTTTGTTACTCCATTTTTGCACTTCACAGCTACGCGTGTCTCGCGCGGATGGCAGTCTGTAGGTACTCTCTATATTTTGTGCCTGTAGGTACCTACTGCGCGGTACAAGTAGGTACTAGGTATTACATTTATATACGGTACGTACCTACATTTTATACAAGTCCGTTGCCTAATTTCAACTTCTTCAATACGTCTATTGAAGAAGTTGAGATTAGGTAACGGAACGCGGAATTAAGAATTTATTTAGGTAGGTACTGCTACTCTACTCCATAGGTAGAATAAAATTATTTACTTTTACTTTATCGTACTTTATGGAGGTACTAGATTTTTCCCGCAGCTTCGCCCGCGTGGATGTCGGAGATTATCCCACGGAATCGTACTACCGGAATAAAAAGTATCCTATGTCGTAATCCTAACCCAGCACTCTAATTACCTACGTAACACAATCATTATCAATCTCAATCTGAATCATTTTGAAGAATATTGCTAATCCATTGCTTTGCATTACCTATGTTCGAAACATATGTAGGTACCTATATCATTTCTATGGTTCGAAAAATGTTTTTGCTCAAAAACGTAAATGATGCAATGAATGTTGTTGAACTGTCAAAATGAAAGCCATTGCTACTGATAGTGTGTTACGCAATTACCCCGCAGGTCATGGTCTACCCATGTGCCAAATTTCATCTAAGTAAATCCGTTCAGCTCAGCCGTTTTAGCGTGAAAGTGGAACAAACAAAGTCAATTGCGCATTTACAATATTAGTTAGGAACAAACATAATATGAAAAAGCTAAAGTATTTGTGTATATTATAAATAATTTCCATATAGTCAAAAATAACGCTAGTTCGGTAGGTACCTAGATTGATAAAAATTCAAACACACATCTCCCCGGCGCGGGGCCAAGCGCTTCGTCCGTACTATAGGTAGGTATGTAGTTATATGTACCTGCATGCAGAGCCATTTACAAAACTAGGTAGTGCATTTATGCGCGCGGCCAAGTAGCGAGGCGCGTGCGAGGTGCGATGCGACATCATGAATGAATGGCTAACCCACCCAAGCGCTCCAATAGTGCCGGCCGGGCCTGCCGCCCAAAGTCCATGCTGCCGCCTGCGAGTGAGCGGCGGAAGTTACCGAACCCGAACCGAACGCCAACCGAGCGTTCAGGCGCTATCTCTCTCTTTTTGCTTTGCCTCTTTTTCAAACAATGCGCTGGATTGAACAACAAAAACAAGCTTAGCTCCGCTAGGGAAAGGTAATAGTGTTCTGTGAACAAGCTTTTGACTATGCCCGCGTTGACGATAGGATAGACGGTCTGGGAACAGTGGGAACTGGGAAGGGCTCTCTCAATAGGTACTTACCAGCCTAATGCAGAAAGATTTTTAATTCAGAAAATTTCTCGAAGACAGTTCAAGTGTAAGTTAGTACTTACATTTATGTAGGTACTTAGGTACATAAACTTAGTATGTAGGTACATACATTCAATACAGTAATATCGAACCCAGGGTAGATCGCAAATACTATCAATAAGTAGGTAAAGCATTTTTTCTCACTTCATGATTCAATTGATAAATTGATTTAATATATAACTGCGCGGGCAGAGCCACCGCGCCAGCCTTGTAAGAAATATTGCATACCTACCAACGATTCGCAACTTGTCAAAAAAAACACGCATAATTCAACGATTTATTATAAAATTGGCCAACCTGTTTGACATTGACAAACAACGCCATCTAACGAGCAAGATCAATTGTTGTTGATAACCTTAGCAAAAATTTGTGTTCTGCTTCTCGATAGTTCTTTGAAATATCCTGCAGAGGGCGTGTTCCGGCCGCGCACACATAGAAAAATTTATCGATTTTGTCAGGCCTAGATATCCTGGAAATAGTGTTTTTTTATAGGTTTTTGTCGATATGCGTCAATAATAAGTCATAACAACTTAATATACGTGCTTTTATTCTGCAATAATCGTTTATTTTTCGAGATTTGTACCCCGAAAGAATGTATGAAAAAATGTCAGTATCCAATCACCTTAAGTGATACACCTTATTATTTTACTTTGTTACGCTGTGCTCAATCGAGTACAGTGACTTTTAATAGGTTAATACAATTTTCCCGGTTTTTTTTGACAGTTGAAATATTCCGAAAGTTTCAGAATATTTCGGAATACTTCCGAAGTATTCGACGGGAATGATTCGGAATTTTTCCCGCCAGCATCTATACTCATGGATCATATGAGTGAAATTATTTCAAAATGCTTTACCAATCCAGAGGTGGCAAAATCTTTCTCCTGTAAACGAACCAAAGCAGCTGCGGTAACATATAATTTTTTGAAGCCGGAACTGGAGAGGGAAATGCAGGCAGATTTAAGATCATGTCAGAATGATAATACCCGTGCACCAGTGTATTCTTTGATCATAGATGAGAGTACAGACGTTTCATCGACGAAAATGCTTGTTATAGTAATTAAATACTATTCTGAGAAGTCACTAGCGTACGCGTAGCTAAACGAAATTTCTAACTATTGTAGATTTAGAAGGGGAATCGGCACAGAATTTGTTTGAAGCTCTTTCAAAAGCTTTACGTGATTCAAACCTTGAAATAAAAGATGCAGTTGGTTTCGGAGCCGACACTACCAATGTAATGTTTGGTGAACATGGTGGCATTAAAATTATTGCTAAAATTAAGGATGTGAATCCGCATTGCGTATTTATCAAATGTGTCTGTCATTCTACGGCTTTATCCGTTAGTCACGCAACCAAACACACATTACCAAGAGCTGTGAATCAAATAGTCAAAGAAGTTTATGGGTTTGCTCACAGTAGCAAAAGGCAGAGGGAATTTTCGGAGTTCCAAGAATTTGTAAATACAGATAAACACAAAATACTACAACATTACGATATTCGTTGGCTCCCAAGCAGCACGCAAGCGTTTTCAACATCAATATACCAGCCTATTTAGAACTTAGAGTTCTTTTAGAGACGTACAAGAGCGTCAAAAAATGGTTTTGTCTTTGTAAGAGTGATTTATGAGTCATTATAAGTTATACAGGGTGCCAGGGAAACGCTTCCGAAAACGAAGACAGGTGATAGGGCTAGTGATTCTCGATACAATACCATCAAAAAATCAGGAAAAAAAAATGAACAATTTTACCATTTTTTTTTAGCATTTTTCGTACACTATGCTGTGAGAACAGTTAAATACAACCATTATTTGCGATTAAACACATTTTTTTTCTTTACAACTCTAACAAGCAATGTATTCGCAAATAAATATCAGCTGACGCTCGCGCATGACCTCGGGTTCAAAGTGCGCGCGCGCTCGCCGACGGCAGCGCGGCCGACGACCCCAAGTCCACGTGACGCGCTACACCTACACGACGGCTGACGGCTAAGTTGTGCAGCGCGGGCGGTGCTGTGTTCCTATCCTCATGAACTCCTAACTTTTACTCGATCGCTTGAAGCAAATGTCTTTTCAGTTCACTTCTACCACACCCCGGACACTCCATACAACGCTCGCAAAATAATTACCTACTACTACATTAAAAAATGACGTTAGTAGGGTATAATTGGGGGTTCTGGATCACTTACTCTCGCTTCGCTCGAGTGCGTAATCCAGAAGCCCCCAATTATACCCTACTGATACAAGTTATCGATTACTTAATATTATATAGGTACCTATATATTATAATTTAAACAACAATACCGTCAAATTTGACCGATGCCATGCATCGCTACTCTTACTAATTTATTAGTGTGTAGCACGGGAACGTGTTTAAACTTGTCCTCCCCGACCGTCATCGAAGTTGCCTCATCAGCCTGCACGCGTCAAGTTGCGGGCACGCTTCAGACAAGACGGCTCGTGTAAACGTGTAAGATACTCAAATAATGTCGGTGAGTATGATTATTTTACTTTGATAATGTTATGTTAATATTACTAAATTATTATATTTTATATAAATTATTTATTTATATTTTCTTTTTGTTTCAGGATTCTGAGGAACTTTTTAATTTTATCCCATATTCGCAAAATGAACCAAAGAAGCCCGAAAAACTCAATTTAAAGAGAAAGGGGGAATTTTCATCACCCCATCAAAAGCGCAAGAAGATTCCAGCATACTCATATACCAAAACAAAAGCTGGAAACATATCTCCGTTATCAAGGACAATCAAAATTGAAATTTATCAAACTGTTAATCAGCCTAAAAAACCATGCAAGTGCAGCGCAGACCAATGTGTGCAATATGTCGTTAATAATATTACTAGTAGCGATGTTTATTTAGATATAGAAAAAATAATTGAAAAAATTCATAAAAATATGCAACAAGACTCTTAGTTGATAAGTGTAGATGTAAGTTCTTAACTATATTTTAATTGTAATAAACATTATAATGTGTGTCTATATCATATAAATCTACATAACTTATAAGTATAATAAAATTGTAACGTTTAAATGAATAAAATAAAAAATATGTGTAAAATAAAAAGTAAACCTAAGTCTAAAAATAAAATAGCTAAAATAAGGAAGAAAGAAAGAAAAAGAAAATACTTTTCATTGCATGCTTATGATACATTCAAACAAAGTGGTCAAACTGTATAAAATTGAGACATGATGGGAAGAAAATGCAAAATAAATTAAAAGAAAATTAAAAAAGTTGCAGAAAAATCTTGCAATAGTTTTTTTTGTTTTCTAGTTGAATTTCCAAACATATTCGAAATAATTTGTTATGATATTTTTATTTTAATACAAAAATACCTACACATAATGTAGATAATCTGTTATTTCTTAGAAGATTTATTAATATATTTAAAAATTAAAATTGTTTGTTTCATTTACCAAAGTTCAATATTCACGCAGCCTGATTCTGTAATATCAAATAAGAGTTGCATAAGGGAATATCACTTTGAAATCCATTGACATCTCTTTCTATTAACATTAAAATGAACAGGATAGCTATATCTAACACAGCCTTTATGACTTGAGACTTTACAGAATAAGCCAGCATTTCTGTATACATAGCAAATAACTAGCGGAGATCTCATTTTATTGGTTTTCGTATATATTTGTTTCTATTCCACCAAAGCTATTTGACATATCACTCCTTTTAAGATTTTCGTCTCCAGTTGCATTAGAAAACTCGAATAAGGATAAAGTGCTGTGAGAGCACTTTCCTTAACGAGAGTATTCGGAAGCATTCACAGGGCGATTTCATTACGAGAAATGATTAAAATAAAATCTACTTTAAGTGCTCCGGTAATAGAGATGAAATTCTATTAACAAATATAGTTTGAATTATAATTTTCATGTAATTATTTTTGGAAAGTAACATTATGACTGCGGCTTTATAATTTAGGTCTATAAAAATACATAAGCATCTGAGATTATTCTTTACATTTTGTCATTGTTGCGCTGAAAAGCATTTCACTGAGGTATCGTGATTATTTTTAGTTGAATGTGTTGCACTACAAGTGTTGCAGAAAAAGTATGTGAGTATTATATTTTACTTATGTACCTACTTGCGCTGTATTTTTAGTTACATATTATTAATTAATCCTACTAATATTATAAATGTGAAAGTTTGTTTGTTTGTTTGTCTGTTACTCCTTCACGTTAAAACTGCTGAACCTATTTTCATAAAATTTGGCACACACCCACCCATAGAGGTTAACTTGGATTAACACACAGGCGCGGGAAGTAGTTCCTTCGGGATGTAGGTGAAACCGTGGGGAAACAGCTAGTATTAATATAATTCTATCGAATGCTTATTTTCATTTGATTGGTATAACATACAAGACCTGAGATTGATTTCTAAGTAATTTAAAGTATTCTTTGAGATTGTTAAAATTTTATTCCCTATTCGATATTCGAAACATTCATGTGAAAAGAAATTCTAACAGGAAACCTTTCGTATACTGCTGTTGTTTCATGTTGTTAGGAATGTTGGTATAACAAAAATATTTATTGCATTTTAATTATGTCTTCAGGGCTCAGTCGACGAATAATCCTTTTTGGGTTGAAGAAGACGACTCCACCCCTCCAATATCTCGAGCAACTAAAGAAAAAATAAGCGGAGGCTCGAAAAAAAAAGTTGTGAAGAGAGACAAAAAAGTGTCTCAAAAAAAGAAGACTTTGCTTTCTAAAAACCCATTCGCTTCAGAAACAGAGTCTGATAGCGACGGACAGCAAATTGTTGCAACATCAGCTCCAAAAAGAAAGCGGAATATCACCGCTTCAGATTCTGAGGTAAGGTATTTTTTCAAACGTATTAAAACATTTCATTGATTAAACATTCATGAACTATAATATTTAGTGTTTTAATGGGTGATTTTATCCATTAAAATTATACTTGTTTGTGAACATAAGAGTTTATATAAACTTTCTAATAGATATCTATAATTAAAGTAGTAATAGATTAAACAACGTAGAAGTCTAAAAAGTTTCTATTTTTAATTACTTGCCTTCACGCTTATTGTTTTAATTAAAACTAGTTATTTTTATGTATTTCAGGATGAATCGTCTCGGCCGCTGATTCGTGCTGCTACCCTAAAGAGCTGCTTCACTCAGCGAGTAGCTACTGGCTACACCTTCCAGTCAGATCCAGGAAGGGTAGGAAAGTATTATTTTGAATTAAGAGTCTATAATACTGACGAAGTGGAAAAACTTGCGCCAAACGAGCGTTGGAAACATTCTTTTGTAACTTTAAAATTATCGACTGATAAAGATAATGCTGTGTGGAAGGCTTTAACACACCTTGTAAATACCGGAAGGGCTGAATTTAAAGAAATCCAGCCTGTTCTGTACAGTAAACCTTCCTAGATTTAATATTAAAAAAAAAAACAATTGTTTTTTTAATATTTACTTTTCGTACCCTGTATATAGGTACAACTTATGCGCTCTTTTGTGCAAGTTTTTTTTTTTAATTTGCGAATAACTATAATATAAATCTGTTTAATCTTTTTAATTATAAATTTGTTTAATCTCGTTTATGGAAACATATACAGTCTTTATAAAAAATTGAGATTATTTAGACACTCTCATTTCGCACATTTTGTATTGCAAAATTTTAAATAAATAATTATTTTATATTACATATGTACTTTTTCAGAGGTTCAAACTAAGAAAATTTTCAGAGGTTCAAACTAAAAAATTAAAAAACTGAGAAAACTGAGAATTTTAAAAACCTGAAATAAGAAATTAAAAAACTGAGAAAACTGAGAAACTTGATCTGAGAATTTTAAAAACCTGAAATAAGAAATTAAAACTGAGAAATTTAAAAACCCGAAATAAGAAATTCTAAAATTAAAATCTGATATTATATACATATATAATTAAAACCTGAGAAATAATAAAATTAGTATTAGCCAATTGTTAATGAACATGTTTTTTTGTAAAGACTGTAATATTTATGTTTCAAAATTATCAGCACATAGTAGAACAAATATTCATAAATCTAATGTATTGCTCTGCTCCGAATTCGATAATATTCAAATTATTGCCACTGCCTTTAAGAATAGAATCATAAGTTACAAAGTGAATCCAATTAAACCCAGTGACATAACAATAACTCCAGAAATATTTTTAAATCAAGTTTCAAAATCTGTATGTAAAATTATCAATCTTATGATTCAAAAACATAAAGCAATTAAAGTCAATTTTGAATTATTTGTTTCATACATTTTGCCAAAAAATAATGAAAGCTCTATGAAATCTTTCAACACCAAATATATGATAGCAGTTCCGAATACAAATATTCCTGACATCTATTTTCAATGCTCTGAAAAATTAATATCTAAATGTTTAGAATTTGAACTTGCCGAATCTGGGTGGACTATTAATTTTATAAGCCATTTGGAAATAAACATAAACAAATACAATCCTTTGAGAGCTGGCACTTACTTAGAATTGCCTACTGTTATAAAAAACACAAAGTCATGTTTGAATATACGTAACAATGACAATCATTGTTTTTTGTGGTGTATTATTGCCCACATGTTTCCTAAAAAATTGAACGCTAATAGAATGCAATCGTACCCACACTATACGTTTCTTTTAAACATAAATGATATGTCTTTTCCACCAAGTTTCGATGATATTAAAATCTTTGAGAAAAATAATCCTTCTATAAGTGTAAATGTATATGGTCTTGAAGCTAGTAATCATGTAACAGGTCCATTATATTTGACAAGTGAACGAAAGCTTATACATGTCAATTTGTTGTACATAACTAAAGGTGATAAAGCCCATTTTTGTTTAATAAAAAATTTTGGTCGCCTTGTGCATCGACAATTAACCAAACATAAATCTAAACTATTTTTATGTGATGAGTGTTTTTTGTATCATGATGATGAAGATAAATTATTAAATCACAACTGTAGCAAAATAAAAACAGTTTTGCCTGATGAACATAGCAAATTACAATTTTCAAACTTTGAGAGAACGCAAAGAATCCCAATTGTAATATACGGAGATTTTGAAAGTTTGCTTTGCAATTACTCAGACAAAAATAAATCGCTTTTTACTGAATCTGTGCAGGCACATCAAGCATCATCGTATGCTTATTATATTTGTTGCAAGTCCAAACCTGAATTAAATAATCTTGTTAGTTATAGAGGCCCAAACTGCGCGCAAAAGTTTGTTGAAACCATTACAAATGATGTAAAAAGGCTGTACAAAATTTTGCAAAATAAACAGTCAATGATACCTCTTACTTCTGATGAGTTAAATTCATTCAAAATAGCTGATTTATGCCACATATGTAAAACCAAGTTTACACAAACTGATAAAAAAGTTAAAGATCATGATCATTTCACCGGTAAATATAGAGGTGCTGCACACAATGCTTGTAATTTGAATTTAAAACAGTGTCAATACATACCTATAATTTTTCACAATTTATCTGGATATGATTGCCATTTATTTATAAAAGAGCTGTCGGATATAATTGGCAAAATTACTTTAATTCCTAAGTCAAAAGAAAAGTACATATCTTTTACAAAAATCATACCCATCGATAATAAAACTACAGTTCAATTAAAATTTATTGATTCTTTTAACTTTTTAAGCACTAGTTTAGATAAATTGGTAAAAATGTTACACGCAGATGATTTTCAACACATGCGCTTGTTTTTTAATCATGATCGTTTATTCAATTTAGCATGTAGAAAAGGTGTATATTGTTATGACTATGTAGACAGATGGGAAAAATATGATGAAACCCAGCTGCCTGCAAAGTCAAAATTTTTCAATAAACTAACGGGAGAAAATATTTCAACTGAAGATTATCAGCATGCTTTAAACATATGGCAAACTTTTAAAATAAAAAATTTAGGAGAGTACACAGACCTTTATTTAAAATGTGATGTACTGTTATTATGTGATATTTTTGAGAAGTTTCGAGAAATGAGTTTATTTTATTACAATTTAGACCCATGTTATTATGTTTCATCACCATCGTTAAGTTGGGATGCTATGCTGTTGTACACTAAAGTTCAGCTTGATTTAATATCTGACGTAGAAATGTACCAAATGATAGAAAATGGAATTCGCGGAGGTCTTGCCCAATGCTCATTAAGATATGCCAAAGCTAATAACAAATATCAATCATCGTATAATAAGAACGAGGCAAGCTCATACCTTATTTATCTTGACTGTGTGAATTTATATGGCTTTGCAATGATGCAAAAACTTCCAATGCGTAACTTCCGATTTCTTAACGATAATGAAATAAATAAATTCGATATAAATGTCGTAAACAAAAACGGTGATGAGGGATACATTTTGGAGGTAGATTTATATTACCCACCTAACATTCATAATGCTCATTCGGATCTTCCCTTTGCTGCCGAAAAATATTCACCTATGCAAAACAAATGTAAAAAGTTAATTGCAAATTTGTATAACAAACATCGTTTTGTTATCCATTATATGCATTTGCAAGAGTGTTTAGAAAATGGTTTAATATTGTTAAAAATATACAGAATATTATCATTTTATCAAGATAACTTTTTAAAACCATATATTTTATTAAATACTTCTCTCAGGCAAAAAGCTAAATCTGATTTTGAAAAAGATTTTTTTAAGAAACAAAACAATTCTATTTTTGGAAAAACAATTGAAAACAAGCGGAAACAAGTTGATGTTAGGCTTGTAAAATTATGGAAAGATAAGTTAAATACAACCAACAAATTGCATGGTGCTGAAAGGTATATTAGCGCACCGCATTTCAAGGACTTGTCAATTTTTTCGGAAAGTTTAGTAGCTATTCAATTGAATAAAACAAAAGTTATATTAGACCGCCCTATTTATATTGGATTTTCTATTCTTGAAATTTCTAAAACGCATTTATATAATTTTCATTATTCTGTAATTAAAAAAATATATGGAAATAATGTTATTTTATGTTACACTGATACTGACAGCTTACTTTATTTGGTAAAAACTGAAGATTTTTATGAAGATATGAAAAACAATATTCGTTATTTTGACACGAGCAATTTTGAGGATAACAATATGTATGGATTACCTAAAGCTAATATGAAAATACCAGGTTATTTCAAAGACGAATTGGGTGGAGAGATTATTTCAGAATTTGTAGGTTTGCGAGCTAAGTTGTATTGTATACGCACGGAAAATAAAACTATAAAGAAAGCAAAGGGAATAACAAAGTCGGTAACAAAAAAATTGGATATTGAAAAATATAAAAGAGCATTAATGTCAAATGATAACCTTCGAGATGATATGTATGTTATAAGATCAAAAAATCATCAAGTTTTTACACAAAAGTTAAATAAGCTCATTCTTAACAGTGATGATGACAAAAGGCAAAGGATTGAAGGTTGTTTTAACACTTTACCTTGGGGGCATTATAGTTCAATACTTTAGTACATGTGTCTATTTGTTCTACTAAGTTGAATACAATTGAATTAAATGTGTAATGTAATAAGGATATAATAAGGAGAAATGTAATAAGGATATAATTTTATAAAATGTATCTAATCAATAAATGTGTACTTTGTATTTAAAATATCTAATCAATAAATGTGTACTCTGTATTTAAAATGTCTAATCAATAAATGTGTACTCTGTATTTATTCGTTTATTTTTCCCTTTCCGAAGGATTTCCCTCTTTTAAACAATGTGTATAGATTATTATCATGAATAACATTAGTATAATTATACTTTTGACATAATTATATACACTGTTTGCACATTGTTTATTAATAAGAGGTATCATCTAGTAATTAATTAATCAGGTAATTCAAAACACAGTTTGCAGAATCTATTTTGTTTTATTAGGTCACACTAAATTAAAAAAAATAAGATTCACAGCCTCAGAAATAAGATTCACAATCAATTTCATAAATTAATTTTTTTCACTATTTTATCAATCAAATATTCAGTTTCATTCATTATTTCATCACAATTGTTTCTGACTAGGTACTGAACACTTACACGAGCACTGTCATTTTCACTGCAGCTCATTCCGGAAGCATTGTCACTCATGTCATGAATAGTTATATTTATCAAATGATGAGCTTTTCCTGGCTCTTTCCGAATAATATAAGATGAATTATCTGATATAATAGTTTTTGAATAAAATTGAGATTTCTTACTTTTTTTCATATTTGCAGACCTCCTTTTTTTCTCTTTTATTTTTTCTGTTGGATGTTTTTGTGACACAGTTTTGATAACTGGAATATTGGAGGTATTCAGATCTTGAGTAAAATAAAATGATTTAACAACAGCATCGTTATCCACAAGATAAGGATCACTCAGTTTCTGTAAAGAGAATGAAATAAAGTATAAATATGACAGCGATACAATAATACTATTTTTGACACATTCTTGTGTCAAAAATAGTATTTAATATTTAATAGCATTTATTATTGTTGAATGTCAAAAATCATTGTAGGTATCTAAAAAGATGTAAATATTTGTCCATTATTAGTTAGATACATACCTCGTGTAATCGCGATTGTTCGTGTCCTGCAGAAATCTCATTATCCCAAACACTAGGACTGTATGATGGTGAAAGAGACATTATTCTGAAAAGTTAATAAATTAGTCAAAAGTTGTTTGGATATAAACTTTCAATAATAATTATATCAAAACTTACCTTCAGTAAAAAAAAAAAATATTTAATTTGAAAATTATTGACAAGTGACTGTCTTGCACTGGCTGCAGCTATTAAATGATTCATTGTAACAAAAAATACTTTAATAGTTGAGAAAAGAATTCTAGTTTAGCGAAACTATAGCTGTTATTATAATTATCATGTATGTATATGTATATATATATATATATATATATATATATATATATATTGAAGGATCGAGAAAAGTGCAATTAGTAGGCAAGATGAAGTTGATCAAACACCCCATATCTCTAAATGTAAATAATATTAATTTTAATGACTCCAGTTGTCAGATCCGACACAGTGCTTTATTGCCTAATACGATTCGTTGTATTATATGTGGGCCCTCAAATTGCGGTAAAACAAACGTTATGATCAGTTTATTATTACATGAAAATGGTCTCAAATTTCAAAATCTGTATCTTTACTCGAAAACGAATTTCCAACCAAAATATCGTTTTTTAAGTGAAGTGTTAAGAAGAGTACCTCAAATTAAATTCTATGAGTTTAGCGACAATAAAGATGTTATATCTCCCAGTGAAGCATTACCAAATTCTATATTTATTTTTGACGATGTTGCAACAGAAAATCAAACGAATATCCGCAATTATTTTTGTATGGGGAGGCATAAGCAAATTGATTGTTTTTATTTATCTCAGACCTATTCAAAGATTCCGAAACAATTGTTACGTGACAATGCTAATTTTCTTATAGTATTTAGACAAGATGATGTGAACTTAAAACATATTTATGAGGAACATGTCAGTCCTGATTTAAACTGGAACCAGTTTAAAGAAATATGTAAAACAGTTTGGAGTAATCCTTTCAATTTTTTACTTATTAACAAAGAGTCTACATTGAATAATGGGAGGTACAGAAAGAATTTCGATACATTTTTTAAATTCTAATGAACGCAGATGTCTGTATGTGGTACATATAAATGAATTCTATACAGAAATATTGCTAGTGTTATTTCTCTCTTAGTTGAACACAGTTGTGATTACATAAGATGGAAAAAAATATTAAAATGGAATTAATGAAGTCTGTCGACTCCATAAAAAATAAAATAAAGGAAATGAAAAATCACGAACATGAAGTTAACTTATCCTTAGATAAAATGTTCAAACCAGTTTCAGACCCTCTAAAAACTTTTATAAATTCTCAAAGATTAATCGAAAATATTAAGCATAATAAAAACGTGTCCAATAATTCTGTACCTATTGAATTAGATGCAAATTGTGAAAGCACTCCTACTGAATGTGAAGATTTTCATGATGCTGATATAAATTTTTCAAGCTCTCCTAAAAAAGAAGTAAAAGATAATTTGGAACTTTCGTTGGAAAGTGAAGATATCTATGGCATTTATGATGGTGTAAATGTGCCATTTGGAATAAGAACCGACAATAAAACTTTAATGATGGGTAACTCCGTAGTATCATTTTCTAAAATTCAAAATATTGGCGGAGATAACTTAGTTTTGGTTAAAATTGGAGATAAAAGTTATGATTTCACCCCTGGACTTAAAGAACTTTTACTTCGAAAGAAACCTGATTTAAAGATTGTAACTGTCGCCGATAGACTCGTCTACAAAGATATACTACATTATACCAACGCCCATAAGAGGGATTTTAATCCTAGAGGTCAAATAAGAGGTGACAAAGGCCTCAAATATCGAGATATAATCAGACCATTATTTTCTGAGACTTTTTTTGAAAACAATCAAAAAAAAATTGGAGGCAGTTTGCCGACACTTAAAACATATAAAAAGAATACTGACTTAGTATATTGGGATGATCCGAATGAATTGGTTGAAAGATTAAAATTATTAGTAGCTTCAAGAGATGCAGGTAATACAAATCATGACAATGAAATTTTATCAATAATTGAAGAATTAAAAGAAGCTAATATAATTAAAGAATAAATACTGACGATCAGGAAACTTTTCATTCAGTATTACGACGTCATTCATTATGAATATATAAATATACAATGTATAGGCATATACATATAAATATCTAAATAAAATATATTTAAGATATTATTTTAAAATGAGTAAAGCGGATGTGGTAAATGAAATTCATAAAAGTGCGAGGGTGAACTTTCCGCGAAGGCATGTTATTATGAAGGATATAGATGATCTATGGCAAGCAGATTTAATAGATATGCAAACAGTGTCGAGAGAAAATAATAATTATAAATATATTCTTACCATAATTGACACATTTTCAAAATATGCTTGGGCGCTTCCTTTGAAAAGTAAGAACAAAGATGAGGTGTATAATGCTTTTGCAATTCTGTTGAAAGATAATCGCATACCTAAAAATTTACAAACAGATAACGGTACAGAATTTTATAATAACAAATTTAAATATCTTATGCAGTCGTATAATATTAATCATTATTCAACATTTTCATCTAAAAAGGCTTCAATTGTGGAGAGATTTATAAGAACATTAAAATCTAAACTGTATAAAGAGTTTAGTTTAAATGGTAATTATAATTGGATAAAAAATACGTTGGACAATGTAGTTCATAAATACAATCATACCTATCATCGAACAATTAATGAAATACCAGCAAATGTCAACAATGTAAATAAGAAAGAAATATTAAAAAGATTTAATAGTTTAGTGAAAAAGCAAAAAAGTATAAAAAGCAAGTTTAAAGTGGGTGATTACGTTCGTATCAGTAAGTACAAAGGAACATTCGAAAAGGGTTATACTCCCAATTGGTCAACAGAAATATTTAAAATTAGATACAAGCAGAATACTACTCCTATCACTTACTTAATTGAAGATACGATCAGAGGACAGCCTATCCTAGGAGCATTTTATGAGCAAGAACTTCAGAAGACAAAACACCCCAATGTATATTTAGTTGAGAAAGTTCTTAAAAGGAAAGGGAATAAAGTTTTCGTAAAATGGCTTGGCTTGCCTTCTAATGAAAATAGCTGGATAGATAAGACAAATGTGCTTTGAGATATAAATAAACATAGTTGACTTACCAAACTCCTTAATATATAAAGTGTTAAGTCCTTGATTGTCCAGTCTTATGATGTGTATTGGAGAGAGTAGTCTTCTTAATTGGTTAATAAACCACCTACCTTTTGAATTACATTTGCCAGGATATAATTATTGTGGCCCTGGTACAAAATTAATTGCGCGACTTAGGCGTGGAGACCAAGGCGTTAATAAATTGGATGAATATTGTAAAGACCACGATATTGCATACTACAAGTCGTCAAACTTGGAGGATCGTCACAACGCTGATCTAGTTCTATTAGAAATGGCAAAAAAACGAACAGTTGCTCCTGATGCAAGTACAGGAGAAAAATTCGCAGCACATCTAGTAAAGAACGCTATGTTAGCGAAAATTAAAACCGGTACTGGCTTAAAAAAAACTCGTCGCCAAAACTCTTCACCAGAAATTACTAGTGGAAAAGGTCTTAAAAAGAAATTGAAAACTGTAATATCTGTTACGAAAAAACATATGAAAAAATTAAAACCAAAATGCAAAAAAACTGCGATAGCATTAGCTATGACTGCTGCCAGAGAATTAGCTAATGAATCATCCATTAAACTTCCTCGGGTTATTCCAATACCAAAAACTGGTGGAGTATTACCTTTGATTCCTATTTTTGCTGGATTATCAGCCGCGGGAGCTATAGCAGGTGGAGCAGCTGGTATTGCTAAAACTATAAATGAATACAAGATGGCTAAAAAACTGTACGAAGAATCGAAGAGACATAATGAAAAAATGGAGGCTCTTTGCATCGGAAAAGGACTACGTCTTAAACCGCACAAAGATGGACTTGGAATTTTTGTATCAAAAGAAAAAAACTAATACATCGGCTACCCAAACGAGCTCTAACTAACTTTGACATTTTAAAATATGGAAATAGTATTCCCTACTTTAGAGGTGTCTTTATGAGAAATGAACTCCCTAAATATCCTTATAAAAATGAATGTGGAGTTGTTAATTTAGATAGTTCTAACAATCCTGGTTCTCATTGGGTAGCCTATGCAAAATACAGTGATTATATTGAATATTTTGACAGTTATGGAAATCTAAAGCCCCCCAAGGAATTTATAAAATACTTAGGCTCGAAAATCCACTATAATTATGAAAATATACAGGGTGATCACCCTTACAATTGCGGACATCTTTGTTTACATTTTTTAACAAACTTTTGGAGTAGACATAGAATATAAGAAACAAAATTATTAGAAAGTGTTCAGTATGCAACTATGTCTATAACTGTGACTATCTCTGGGAATAAATCAGAAGTAGAATCATATTTTCAACCACCTCTTAATTTATCTGAAAAATATGAGTGCGGTTTGTTGTACTATTCAGTATCAAACTCTGTATCAAACGTGCTTTCTAACAATATTCCGACTGTAATCAGAATTGAATGTGATTTAATATATGGTTCTTACAGTAACGGTATACCAACCCATATTATTCATGAATTTATAGCTAATAATAATATTGCAGGACATCATTACATAGAAACGCCTCAGAATGTTATTTACTACCCAGTGAATAAAAATATAATTACATCTATATCTATTAAGGTTGTTGATGAGTTCGGCTACAGCATCCCTTTTATAGAACATATTCAACTACGACTTCATTTAAGAAAAGTAAAATGATAGTATACAATATAAAGCCAGCCCTCAAAATGAAACACCTTACTTCTTCTACAACCAGTAAGGTGCATAGACGTAAGAAAAAAGTGAAAAAATTAACTAAAACAAATAAAGACTTTCTAAAAGCATTGGGTTTTAAAGTATGAATATACTACAAATTAATGATTTACCGAGCTTCGATAATTCTATCGAAGGTTTTGAAATTCATTCTTACAATCCTTACAACAACTGCTTTAGAGAAAACGATGAAATCAGAATACCTATCCACCAGCAAGACATATACGTGTTACCATCAGCCAGTTCAGTTTACATCGAAGGTCACACAAAGTTGTACGGAAAAGATGGAAAACCGATTGAGAAAGCTGTTAAATTTACTAATAACCCTGTTCTGTTCCTGTTTCAAGACATCAGATACGAAATAAATGGTATTGAAATAGATCGCATCAAAAATTCGGGTATAACGTCAACAATAAAGTCATACATTTCATTAAATGAAGCCGAAAATAAAGTTGCTGCCTTATGGGGTTGGAACTTAAACGGATTTCAAAATGATGGTCATTTTAGTGCTGTTATACCGTTAAATAAGATATTGGGCTTTGCAGAGGATTATAATAAAATAGTGATAAATTGTAAACATGAACTTATATTGAACAGAAGTAACTCTAATTTAAACAGCGTTATACTGACAGATGATATTTCCCACTTCCAAATAAATCTTGATAGAGTACAGTGGAGAGTTCCACACATAAAAGTATCAGATCGAGAACGACTAACACTTTTAAAAAATTTAGAAAAAGATAAGCCTATTCAAATGGCATTTAGAAATTGGGATTTATATGAGTACCCTTTATTACCTAAAACAACAAAGCATTCGTGGTCAGTTAAAACTGCATCACAATTGGAAAAACCTAGATATGTTATTTTCTGTTTACAAACTAATAAAAAAAGTAATAAACTAAAAGATAGTTCTCTCTTCGATCATTGTGAAGTTACAAATATTACACTCTTTTTGAACTCCCAATATTATCCGTATGAACCATTAGGCTTAAAGTTTTCTGAGAATAAGTACAGTATATTATATGAAATGTATGTGAAATTTCGTCAGTCATATTACAACAGTCCAGTCGATCCCTTGCTCGATCTGAAAAATTTTAAAGAAAAAGCTCCACTTTTCATCATAGATTGTTCAAGACAAAACGACAGTTTAAAAACGGGTCCAGTAGACGTAAGATTGGAGTTTGAGTGTTCAACATTGATACCAGATAACACAACTGCGTATTGTTTGATCATAAACGATCGACTTGTGGAATACAAACCTTTAAGTAACATTGTGCGCAGGTTATCATGAGTGCTATTGTAGATGTACAAGGTTTCAAAACAGAAGCAAACGAATTCATAATAAAAGAAATTGCTATACTATGTGATAAAAAAATTCAGGTTTTTCTTATAAAAGCCCCATTCCCATTTTACGATTTGACTAAAGAAGAACGACGACAAGTAAGTTGGATTGAACGAAATAGAAAAATATACTGGAATGAAGGCGTTGTGCCTTACTCGAATTATCAGAATTTGATTATAAGTATTTTAAGAGATAAATGTGTTTATACTAAAGGTTCCGAAAAAGTGTCGTGGTTAAAAAATATTGTAATTAATAATAATAATATTAATAACTTAGAAGATAAGGGATGTCCTAGTTTAATAAACCTGTACAAACAATATGAACACTCTCAAGATCTGTACACCTGTATTTATCATGATTCAATATGTGCTTTAAAAAACGTTATCTGTTTAAAAAAATGGTGTAAAGACTATAATATAAATGTGTGAAGATTTATATAATACATTTTTAAATAAATATTTCTTGTTTTATTTACAAAGGGGAAGTGGTCTTAATTCTACAATAATTAAAAAACCTCAGCCGCTCATAGTTCATTTTCCGCCAATTTTTCATCAGTAGACACAATAACGGGGAGAATATTATATCAATAAGTGGAAAAAACATCGTAAAGAATTTTACTGAGATGAAAACCATATACAGAAGCGCATCGAATAAATGATGTCATACAATACATCGTTAAGTAAACAAAATGCATGAAGTGGTTCGCTATTTTGTTACATGTTTGACAACACGTTTGGCTTAGTGGTTAAGACCTGGTCACATCACAATTAAATAAAATAGGTATAACACGGTCTTCAACCATCTAAACAAAAGACCTGGTCACATCACAATTAAATAAAATAGGTATAACACGGTCTTCAACCATCTAAACAAAGTGTCGTGGGTTCGATTCCCACACGAACAAGTTGATATTTGTTCGGTCTGGTTTTTTCTTTTGTAATTATATTTCTCACTACCGTTAATTAAAAAAAAAAAAAGATTTTACAGCCGTTAAATATTAAGCTCACGAAACAGATCAGATCTGATCAGGTTAGCTTATATTTCCAAAATTTTTAAAATATACATCCAGAAAACAGATCAGATCAGATCAGATCAAAATATATCAGTAGGGTATAATTGGGGGCTTCTGGATTACGCACTCGAGCGAAGCGAGAGTAAGTGATCCAGAACCCCCAATTATACCCTACTGACGTTTGTATACGTATGAATGTGTGCGTGAGGTACTTGTGTTTGCGAGCGCTCTTGTTAAAGAACTGCGACGAATACGCCGAAGTGCGGGGTGAGGTGCGGTAACTGATGTTAGTGCGGGGAAGGGAGTGGCCTTTCTGTACGTTGTACTTTAAGTATTCTGTGCTTCTACCTAGTTGTGGGATATGTGCTTTCGGATTCCATTCATGCAAGGATTGTAATGATTTTCCCCTTGGACAGAGCTACAATTTTATTTTGATCGGAATGTTCGCAAATTTTGCTTACAAATCAGAAAAATCCAGTTTGCTTAACCTTGAGACCCCATATCGAAGGTAATTAGATACCTACTGTGATTGAGAAAGAAAAGTACAAAAAGTTGATTATGTACAAAGACATTGACTTTACAAGCAACTTTGTTAATTCGTCCATTAAAATTTTGCACAGCAACAAAATTAAAATCACAGTTTACAGAATGAGTAGAAACAAGCACTAGGAAGATACAGTATCAAGAATTAGTAGAGAAAACTGAGATTTAGGTACACTAGATTGCGAAACGTAATTAATTTAGAAATTTGCGCGTGCATTCGCCGTCGGAGTAGGCTATCGACTGCCGAGTGCCGGTGGATGACCGAGGCGAGCGATCGCGGTCCCGATCCCGGCGCCGGCGGCGGCGCGGGGTGCGCGGGGCGAAACGGTGCGCGTACGAATTCTGGTAATCAAGGTAAATGATCACAAAATTCATTGGTATAGGCCGAGATTTGAACCCGGGCCACCTAGTTTGAAAGAACTAGGCGTCCACGGCTATGCGCGGCGCCGCTGTGAGTTCTGACCATAAGCATCCTTTGTAAGGCGCCGCCAAAATAAATAAGAAAAAAAAACATTTCAGATGCGTCAACTCTTTTAAATTGATGCACTGTTTCGTGCATTTAAAAACAGTTTTGTATGTAAGTCGATAATCGATAGTGAATGAAATAAAGTAAAAGATCGCCGACATCAGCTGATTGACAGAAACATTTTCATCGTGTGTACAGTTTGAAGCAATTAGCGCGCGTGAATAAATTGAATTTGAACTTTATGTCAATGAAATTAGAGTCGCATTACGCGCAGTCGTTTATTGGAACAACTGTATCCTTCATTTGGTAAGTAAACCCAATCAATTTAAGGTGGATAATTAAATTAATTTAATCTAAGAAACCCGTTAAATCTTATTTAAAAGTTATAAAATGAAATAGTTTGTAATAATTTAATAAAGCTAAAGTACAATTGGTTTCTGATTTCATAACTATTATTTTAACATTTTCTCCTCTGTAATTTGTTGATCTTTGCGCATCAATAGACACCGCTATTTGATTCAGCGTCGCCGCGCCGCGCGCGCCGGCGGCGTACGCGCGGCGGTATCGTTTGTCGGCCCGGCACCACACGCAGGCGGCATGTTTGATCTTCTTAGTACTTCTTTAGTAATCTAGACTGTAGGTTAGTTAGTTCCTTTCCGACTCGGCTCGTGAGCGAACGTGCGCTACTTTTAATCGATCCATCGCTATTGAATCGTATTTAATACTGTTTTGTTTTAGTTATTATTGTTACGTTTTTAGTGCTGTTTTATTGTTTTTTAGTTATTATTTTTGTTACGTTATTAGTGCTGTTTTATTGTTTTTTAGTTATTATTTTTGTTGTTTTAAACAATGCCTGAGGCATACTTGTACAGTGCTCGTGAATACGGCAACATGTTGATGTGTTTAGGCGAAGCCCGTGGCAATGCTTCTCTAGCGTTGAGAATTTACCGAGACAGATTTCCGAACGTCCGGCATCCGTCTGATTCTCGCATGATAACGGCAGCTTTTCAGCGAGTCTTAGAAAATCGACCGATTGCTCCGATAGCGGCAGGCGGTGGACAACAAGTGAACGTTCAGACCGAGGAGCGTATTTTAAATGTAATTCGCCAAAATCCACGCCTGGGCACACGAAGTGCGGCGAAATTGTTGCGGCGCCGGGGCGTACCGACCGTCTCTCACTGGACAGTTCACAAAGTCTTGCGCCGGAACAGAATGCGGCCCTACAAAATACACAAAGTACAAGCTTTGCTACCTAATGATCGCGTTCGTCGTCGTGCGTATTGTCATTGGCTGCTAGATCAACAACAACGTGCGCCTGGCTTCATTGAGCACATTATCTGGACGGACGAGTCCACATTCACAAGAAACGGGATGTGGAACAGGAGGAATGCCCATGTATGGTCAGACGTGAACCCGTTCGCCACTCAAGAAACCGGCCATCAGACCAGATGGTCCGTCAACGTATGGGCTGGTGTTTTTAATGGACTAATTCTGGGACCAGTGTTTCTACCGCAGCGCCTCAATGGATCAGCATATCTTAATTTTATAAATAGACATTTAGAAGATATGCTAGATAATGTATCGCTGGCTGAATTTCGTCGAGCATGGTTCCAGCACGATGGCGCCCCACCGCATGTTACGCGCCCTGTCCGCGAGCGTCTCACTGAGCTTTTTGGTAACCGCTGGATCGGAAGGCTGGGGCCGCACGCCTGGCCGGCTCGTTCACCCGACTTAACACCTCTGGACTTCTTTTTGTGGGGGTATGTGAAAGAAAGAGTGTTTGATCGGGAATGTGACAGTGCTGACGAAATGCGGGGCAGAATAGTGAGCGTTTTCAATAAACTACGCGAAGAATGTTTTGAGGACCCTACACTAATGCCTCGTGTTCACCGGTCCACACAGCGACGGGCCCACCTGTGTATTGAAATGAATGGAGCGCAGTTCGAGCCAAACCTCATAAGGTCGCAAAGGATTTAGACAGGTACGTAAAATGCCTCTGTCAGCTTTAATGTTTAACAGTGGGCTACGAATGCGATTAAAATTCATAATTTTGTGAAGTGTCGTAGGGGTGGGCATTTTGAAAGTGATATTTGTAAATTCCGTATAAATCCCGTGACTCGGCCGTACGTAGCGCTCGGCGCCCGCGACGTGCGGGCACGTGGTCACGTGGTGGCGCGTAGTCGCTTTGCGTGTCAGTGACCTCACGTTTTGTACGGTTTCCATTGCGCGTTTACAAAATATGAAGTCTTGAAAATAATCAATTTAAAGCGAAAGGTTATTGGTATTCGTTTGCATATAGGTTGTATATAATGTACGTCCAGGCTTCGGAAGCGTTCTCCTTACACCCTGTATGTAGAGAACTGATATACAGCCTAAGTAATAAAAATATTCTATTATAAAGCTGATTAAAAGCCAATAGCTGTACAATGTAATCCATAACTGGGTGTGGCTCAAAAAATTGTACTTTTTGAAAAAATATTTCGGTCGCCTGTTTACCGCACATATTTAGTATTATTGAAGTGAAACTTCTTTAGGCGCGTTTGACTTGGGGAGTAAACTGGCGAATGCGTTACGAAAACGTGTGATCGGGCGAGTAGGGAAGGTACGTAAAAAATAGCTGGAAATACCTGGTGTAAAAACCCGGTCCCGGTCGCATAAATATGCGACCGGGTTTTTACACCTGAGGGGCAATTCTACTAATTTTACGAACGTTCACAGTCTGATCTCAGTCTCAATCTGTCAAAAAATACTTCTAATTTCCCTACATTTTGACAAGTTTTTGACATTTGTTTGTCGCCGAGATGAGACTGCGACTAGATTTTGATCGTTTTAAATTACGAGAATTGGCCTTCAGGTATTTGCTTCCAAGTACGCACACCAGGTACCGACTCAAAATACTTGCAAGACTATTAAGTATCTTATATGGCTACCTATCGCATGTTTTGTATCTTACGGTGTTTACATAAAAAATCAAAATCAGACGCATGTGAGACCCCATTGTATGTGAGGCTCCTTAGGGT
This sequence comes from Amphipoea oculea, assembly GCA_945859645.1. Classification (NCBI taxonomy): domain Eukaryota; kingdom Metazoa; phylum Arthropoda; class Insecta; order Lepidoptera; family Noctuidae; genus Amphipoea; species Amphipoea oculea. The sequence goes on along the minus strand of OX243865.1, from coordinate 15,107,171 downwards.
AAAATTAATGCTTTATTTGAATATAATTTTTGTCGATTTTTTGCATGTTTTCACATAATCAATCATTATGTTCAGTTTGCTTGGGATTCGGTTTGATTGCATGTGTTGTTTTTGTTTGTAGGTACTCTAACGAGCTAGGTCTAAGCTAGACATGTGTAAGTAATGCAATTGATACATTACGCGTAATATACCCGATCGAGTAATATGACATTACTTATTACTCGACCAAATTAAGCATGACACATCACACATCACATTACATTACCATAGCGCAATGTACTGACTGGCCGGCGTGCGGCGCGGCGCACATCGGTTGATTTCGTTGTTCGTTCGGCCCTATTCGGCAGGGTTCGAACTATGCCTACGCATTGCACACACAGCACACTTGTTCCCTCTCATTCTCGCACGCCGCCGCCGCGCCGCCGAGGCGCCGAGGCGCTGACTCGAAGTCTGACCGCACCGGACTTTAGACTCTGGGGACGCCCGATTTCCAATGCAACTTTGATAGTATTGCTCACGCAATAAGGTTTAAATTTATTTGGCACCGCTCGTTCCTAATGCCTGCAATAGTGCTATGCTATGTTTTAAATCTTATTTCTCGCGCCAAAAAGTATTGTTGTGATTTAATTATCAGTCGAACTTTCAGTGACCAAAATAAAGAGATATTCAAAGGACCACAAAGCCAAAATAGATATCGATTGTCCCAAAGTCGTCAGACATTATAATACACACATGGGGGGCGTAGATTTATCTGACATGTTGATAGCCCTATATAGGACTCAAATGAAAACCAGAAGATGGTACATGGGCATTTTTGCCCAAATTCTAGATATTAGTATAAATAACGGTTGGTTATTGTATCGACGGCATTGTGCACAAAAAAATGTAAAGAAAGTGATGAGTTTGAAAGATTTTCGATGTCACATTTACTTCTCACTAATTTCCAAAGAAAGGGTAGAAAGGTCTGATGTAGCGGGACCTAGCCTGAAAATAAAGAAACCAGTTAAATCCCGGCCAATAGATAAGATATGACGGTATGGGTCATCTGCCTAACCTTGAAAGTAGAGGACGTTGCAGGGTATGCAAAGATGGACAGTCCACTGTGATGTGCATTAAATGTAATGTGCGGTTATGTCTAACGAAAAACCGAAACTGTTTTTACGATTTTCACGTGAAAAAATAAAACTTTAAGCATTCTTTGTTATTTTTAATAAAATTTAAGCATTTTTTTGTCATTTTATTTCAGAACCCTGATTTGGTATTGTATCTTTTTTGACACACTTCCAAAAGACTATACATTCCTCCGTATTTGGCAATGTGTCAAAAAAGACACCTGATTTTCGCGTAATTACTGAAAAAAGATTTTTTACAGTTTTTTTTTTTTATTCCCTTACACCTGAAATAATCGGTATATAAACATTTTTGTATAAAATTTGATAAAAATGGTGCTTGCCAAATTATCTCCGTTTCAACCGCGCGGCCACCTCATAATATTTGATGAAACTTTGCCAGGAATTAGTGCTAATTTGTTACTTTACACACCTCTTTTCGTGAATTTGATACAAGAAAAACTAAGACGCTATGACAAAGAATAGTTGGCCGCTAGAACGGCCACTTGCCGTAGTCACCGCCCGTGATTACTCAGAAACCATTTAATGCAGATAGACGAATGATGCATCAAAAGAAAGGTCTTAATTTGTTCAATTTGTTACAAAAATAAAAAACATCAAAACGTAAATAAACAAAAAGTTATGCGATATTTAGTTTTCAGGTTATGAGTAGGTAGGTATGTCACCGTAAATATCAAATTAATAGAGGCTAATGTGTATGGACAATTAGTTATTAATTTGTTACAGCGAATAAACTGGAAAAAATACTAGAAAGTAGGTTCAATAATTTGTTAAGAGTCGATTTTAGTTGGCCGCTCGGACGGCAATATGCCTAAAATACAATGGCGTTTATCTCGTTATTAAAAGTAGGTTTAATCTTAGTTAGAGTACTAATCGACGGGTAACGTAACCTAGTTTGGATAAATATGGCGAATATAACTGCAGCATTCATATTTTAGAAGATAGTTACAAAAAAACAGTAGTAAGAAACCGTATGAGAGTAGGGTGACCATGATTACCTACATTATAACCAACTTCCAAAAAGAAGGAGGTTATATGTTCGACTCTATAATAATGTTTTTTTTTAAGTGAAAACTTCTTTAGCGGCGTTGAGCACTTTTTGTAATGGGTAAAAAATGTTAAACTCGCGTCAGGACACGTGACCGTCAGGAGAGATTCCACCCCCCCCCCCCCCGGCTCTCTTTCTACGGCGGCGCCAACCGAAGTGAACCAAGTTTAGTGACACACGACAATGGATGGATGGATGGATGGATTGGATGGAGTGGAAGTGGAAGCGGAAGTGGAAGTGGAAGTCAAAGTCGAAGTCGGAGTCGGAGTCGGAGTCGGAATCGGAGTCGGAGTCGGAGTCGGAGTCAAAGTCGGAGTCAAAGTCGGAGTCGAAGTCGGAGTCGAAGTCGAAGTCGAAGTGGACGTGGACACACTGCTGTGTATTCGTAACATTCGTGTATACAACATTATTTTTAGTATATGCGAAACCCGAAACACGTGTCTAGTATTTTTATGTAAAGAATCTATGTACAAAATTTCAAAACTGTATCATGAATAATCACCAAGTTATAAGCTTGTTATGTTACCTGTTTGTCCGTCCAAAAACATGGTCTCCCCCACCGCGTGCCGTTCGGTACGGCGCACGGTGGGCTGAAAATCGGCTTTCATAGACTTAGGCATTTTATTTTGCAAGTGCCAGTTTTTATGCCAGATATCACTTCTATTAGTTATAACAATATACAAAAATGACACCAGAATGGATTCTGCACAAAAACGAAGGAATTATAATTTTTTTACGAAAATTTTGTATGGAGCTAGTATGAAAAATCGAAATATCTCTAAAACGGCAGGGATAACCGTAATATCCTTATAGGAGGTTATAGTACTAATTATTTATGATTTTTGACATACGTTACATAATGGTTGTAGATGCCGTTTTTTTTTTTTTAAATCGACAAAATATTTTTATTTATTTTTACATATGAAACTGTTCAAAACGATCCGTGAACTTCGAACTGTGTCAAAGTTAAGAACATCATTAGGAAGCATGCTTTTTCCCCAAATATTAAGAATATGTGATAAAAAATAGACTGTAAATATATACTTTTATTGATAGGTAATTTAAATAAAACAAAAGTAACAAAAATAATATCTAAGTGCTATAAATTCAATTATACAAAATATTTGAAACAATAATCTATGAAATTATCAACTAAACATATTGGTACAATAAACTAACATAACAAATAATTAAATTTTACAAATTTTCTTTACAACTTTCGTGGTGGGACTCCAATTCCGAGTCAGAATCCAGATTGGATATACCTACAAACTCGAACTCAGTTTCCGGAAACTGTATTAGGTCGAGAGTTTCAGCAAAAAAGATTGTCTTCCTTTTTAACCGACTTCAAAAAACGGAGGAGGTTCTCAATTCGACGGTATGTTTTCTTTTTTTTTTTATATGTTTGTTACGCGATTACTCCGTCAATTGTGGACCGATTTTCAAAATTATTTTTTTGTTCGAAAGGAGATACTTCTGAAGTGGTCCCATAGTCACCAAGTCAGAATCTGATGATTGGATCCTGGAGAAATCGAAGAAACTCTTCAAATATTATAGGCACACCTATAGCGATTTGGGTATTTTTTATAGTAATTCGTGCATTTGCTCTCGGAAAGTACCATTTGGTGAAGTGGAACTGATGATGAAGACCACAGATGGACACCGGAACTACTCAATAATATTTAAGTATTTCACGGGTTGCGATTCGATTACTTTAATATGATTGCTAAGCAATTTATGCTCGCCACGATGTGAATGGTAATATGGAGCTGATGGTGGACCAGGAGAACTCCTCAACACACGTATATGTCAGAACACAGTCTTTGATGTTACAGCATCTAAGTGGTTCATTTCTGTTGGTTTTGCTAAGCACAGCTAGCATGATGCATTTGATCTCGCTTCAGAAAGGTACGTGCAGACTTTTGCGTCGATCATTGTCATCATTAGTTTATGAGTCACCCTGTTACTATTAATGCACTCTGTGGGGTTAAAGGCCTCAATTTCCTCATCCATTTTTCTTTTGTTATCAATGACAACTGCATCGCTTTCTTTCACAAAAGTGAACTGAACCGGACGACAATAAAAAGTTGAGCATGGTTTCGGGTTTGTCCATATAGTATTATCTCCATCTGTCAGTTTCAGTGGCACCAAGGAGGTCATGAAAATGCTTGAATCATCATGCTCGCTGTCCATTTTCTGCTTGTATCGGCTTTAATTGGAAGCACCATCAAATCCCCACTTCGATATCAGCTTTAGCTGCTTATTTTCCACATTATAAGAAAGACTTTGAAGAATCCGCTTCACCGTGATGTCGAGTAAAACTTGAAGTGTAATTCTAGCTGATGAATCCGTAACTGACACTGATTTATTAGGAGGGTAGCATACAAGCTTAGTTTGTTGCAGTTGATAGTAGGATGGGTAAATATCCTTAGCACCTTCCCGAATGGCAGTCTCTCGCAACGTAATATTTTGCCACTTTGAAAGCTTAAGTGATAGAAGCAATCCAAGTGCTTTCTCTGGTGTAAATATTACTGTTTTCACTGGTTTCTTAATGCTTTCATTGATTTTAACGGCAGCTTCTGGATTTTTGATCATATATTCGATTACAGATGCGATATCTTCATACCCTTCTTCTTTTAAACGTGCCGCAGCTGCATATGCCAATTCAAAGGAATCCTCGCCTATGTGCTCACTAGATCTTCTCTATTTCTGTTTGCTTCCCAGATCTTTGAATGGTTTTCGGGACCTTTTTGTCATTGTTCCAACAGTCGATGATGTCGAAGGTTCTGGAGAGACTGAGCGTGCTCTTGGTATCTCATCAATAGTTGGTTCTTGATTTATTAAAGTTTGCACGCAACTTGGCCAATCAATATTTGCTTGCAGCCACTCTCCGTACGCATTTCACATTCAACAACAAACAATTTTATTCCCCTATCTTTCAAAAAGAAGCGACAGCATGGGCACTTTGACACTGATATTCAACTATTTGGTATTGTTGGAAATCTTACAAGATCATCAAGATACTACACACCTCTGTCTAGTCCTTCAGGTTTATAGGGGTGATGCTATTTTATGTTAAGAGTTGTTAAAGCTCTGAATTCTTCAACTTAAACACTAAAAAGAACGTTTCATAATGTAAAAATAAATAAAAATATTTTGTCGATTTTTTTTAAAAAAAACGGCATCTACAACCATTATGTAACGTATGTCAAAAAATCATAAATAATTAGTACTATAACCTCCTATAAGGATATTACGGTTATCCCTGCCGTTTTAGAGATATTTCGATTTTTCATACTAGCTCCATACAAAATTTCGTAAAAAAATTATAATTCCTTCGTTTTTGTGCAGAATCAATTCTGATGTCATTTTTGTATATTGTTATAACTAATAGAAGTGATATCTGGCATAAAAATGGGCACTTGCAAAATAAAATGCCTAAGTCTATGAAAGCCGATTTTCAGCCCACCGTGCGGCGGCGGCGCGGCGATTGTATTGTATTGTAATTAACTGGTGATAACATTTTCCATCACACTTGCGGGCTTTGGACCACATGATTAGACAAACGGAACAGATACAAAGCTTCAAACAACCGCGCGAATCGGTTGCACTACTACAAGCACGCGGGGCATGTGTGCGTGACCACTGGCCGCTTGTCACGTACGCGGCGAGACTGGAAAAAACCGGTTTACGCTGGCACAGCTAGTTGACAATCTCAGGGTCAGTGCGACGCGCGTTGTTTGTTTTGTTAGTTCCAAGTTTGAATATTTTAATGTAAAAACGTGGTATATTATTGTTAATAATGGTGATTTATTGTACTGTGTGTATGAATAATACTAGAAAAAATAAAGATATATCATACTGCAACTATCCCAAGGAGTACAATAGGTAAGTACTTCTTTTTCAAGTAAGTACCTTTTTGATAAGAAGACGGTTGTACACGGTGTGTTTTTACCTTTTTATTATTATTACAAGTTTTTAGTATATATTTGTAGGTACGTGGATGGGTTGGCATGTACGAGTAGTAGGTATGTGTGTTAAGTTTAAATATTGCAAGTAAGGTTTGAACCACTTCCCGATGTCTGATTGAGCTGAAATTTTGTATACCTGCGTAACTTCGGTGATAATGCAATAATAAGATATAACCTGACGCTGCACCCAGGATTATCTCCTCACTAGGGAACTCTTCAACGGTTAGTAGCACGATCACGAAATTTTTATGATAGATGAATTTTGATAATTCGACACGATATTTATCATGAACTGCTGCTGCAGCCAGCATTGTCTCCTTACGAGGGAACTCTTTAACGGTTAGTAGCATGGACTTGAAACTTTTTATTTAAATTTAATTTTGCTTGCTAAACATGATCTTTACCATAGACTGCTGCTGCAGACAGGTCTTCTCACGAGGGAACTCCTCAACGGCCATAATAGCATGATCATGAAAGTTCGAATACGAGTTTAAAAAGCATTTTTAATCGAAACTTATTATTAATACCTACATCGTACTTATTTTTCGCTACTAGTAGGTCTTGAAATTAAATAAATATTTAAAAAATAGGTATACATATAATCTTTAAAATATAGGTCTACCTATGTCTTTTGTATAATAGTGTTCGGTTCGCATTTCCATTTTATTTTTGTTTCAGCTCAAAGCATTTACCACACCATTAAAAGAAACAATAAATTATTAAAAAACAAAAATTATAAAAAGAAAATTATTAGAGTAAGTAATTTGTAAATCCCACTGAATAATAAAACTATTTAACAAATGTTTTGTTTAATTTGTCTTAACCTATTGTGACAACCCTACCAAAATAGGTAACAATTTTGCACGTTCTTAAGAAGCTTTGCCTCTGTTCCGTTTGTCTACTCATGTGCTTTGGACTGTCGTAATGGTCAAGTGTAGGTAGTTATTATAATGTACTTTATTCGTAAATAAATGCAGCCGTAAGCTACGAATAAGTAATTACTTATTCGTAAGCCGTAAGTGATACAATGTAGTCAATGCGATTTGTTGCACCTTATGTCAACCACAAGTTCAAAGTGGATGAAAAGTGTTAAACATCGCATAACTTAACCACAGCAGGCTGTAGGTACAAATAATAACTTTCTACAATTAACCATCTTGGCGTGTTTAAAAATGTTAATCATCACGGCAAAGCATTGTGTTCCACGATACTCTGATTGCTCCTCGTACCGCCGCACTGCCAGGGAAACGTTATCACTGTTATCGTTGTTTCTGTGTACTGGACGTTTGTGTATGAGAAAGTCATGGTTACACGACACTTTTTACATACGATGGTAAGTACACGATCAACCGAAACACAACACTGTAAGGCCCGCGGCGCGGCGGCCGCGCGCTCGCGATTATGCAGTTGGACCCACGCGACACGTGCGCGCCAACCTGAAGTACCCGGGCGACTGAGGTTGCTGCACCCCCGCCCCGGTCGCCCCGCTCGCTGTGCGCCTGCGCCGCGCCATTGTGCGCGTATGGTAGATAACTACCTACTTAGTCGCTCCTCGGGGTGTCCAACTATTAACCTTTTTTAAATATTTTTGGGCCAAAATATAACATGGGGTAAAAATTATTGGAATCGATTCAGTTACTTATTCTGAACAAACTATATTCAGGTTTCGCATATACTAAAAATAATGTTGTATAAAGTGTTTAAAATATGGAAATTGAACAAAGTGCATCTATTAATGAAAAAAGTGACGCAGAAATAGTGAAAAAAAAAATGAGTTATATTAATTCAATTAATAATTGATTTATTTCAACGTTAATATTCAAGTTTTCACTTCTGCCGGCACTCCCGGAGTGCAACCTTTTTTTTTTTTTTTTTATGTAAGTATGTTCACCGATTACTCGAAGACGGCTGGACCGATTCCAAAAATTATTTTTTGTTTGAAAGGGTATTCTCGAGGTGGTCCCATTATCATCAAGTTGGAATCTGATGAGAGGATCCCATGGAAATCGAGGGAAACCCTCAAATTTTATAGGTAAACCTATAACGATTTGGGTATTTTTTAAAGTAACTTGAGCATTTACTCTCGGACATTATCATTTGTTAAAGTGGAGCTGATGATGAAGACCAATCAGACCTACTCAATGACAAATATTTCACGGGTTGCGATTCGATTACTTTAATAATTGTTTGCTAAGCAATTTATGCTCGTTACAATGCGTATGGTGAAGTGGAGCAGATGGTGACTTGCTCCAGTTCTCCTGGTTCTTACTAGGAGAACTCCTCAACAAATAACGTCCCTGCATCGGGAAAAGCAATATTTTGTAAAAGGTGATGTGCGGGTTGACATTAGGCTATTGTAACTTAGATAAATTACAAACTCAACCGCTAAAAAGTGAAAAATAAAAACATTTTTCCAAAAAAAAAACAACAGACTTCCAAAAAACACTAAAAAAACTTTTCGAAAGTCGGTGGCAAAAAACTAAAATACAAATCAAAGTTATTTTTCATAGTGTTTAGTGGGTGTCGTTTTTTTTTATAGTGCTTTTTTTTTCTTAATTCTTAAAAGTTTACTGATAAGATTTTCGTTTCATTGACTTTCCGCAGGTGTTTTATGATGGGAACGATTCCAGAAAAAGGATCTCTTTTGTTTCCAAACTATTGTTAAAAATATTTGTCGCAAGGGGTTTAAAAACCATTATTTTTTGTTGTGAATATTGTCATTACTGTGCTGAATTTTGAAGTGTGTGCTCGTACGTATTTAATTCCCGTGATTTTCATACTAATAAGTTACTGAGACAATTATCACTAAATCCTAGTGTCTAAAAGTGTTTAGCTATGAGTTGTGCCCACTTATATGTTGGATTTTTTTAATGTAGAACTCACGGACTCACCACCATAAAAGTGTATTGCAGAGGGATCCAAATCCAAAGAAATTTTAATCGATTTGTGTCTTTTGCTTTTATCAAGTATGCTACAGGATGCCTTAACTAAAAATGTGGGTATTTATATAAGCACTCGCCCTAAAAAAATAAGATATGAATATCGAACATTCCAAATCATCACTATTCAGTCTCACTTCATTGTGAAAATTCATGGTCATCCTACTCTCATACGGTTTCTTACTACTGTTTTTTTGTAAATATCTTCTAAAATATGAATGCTGCAGTTATATTCGCCATATTTATCCAAACTAGGTTACGTTACCCGTAGATTAGTACTCTAACTAAGATTAAACCTACTTTTAATAACGAGATAAACGCCATTGTATTTTAGGCATATTGCCGTCCGAGCGGCCAACTAAAATCGACTCTAACAAATTATTGAACCTACTTTCTAGTATTTTTTTCAGTTTATTCGCTGTAACAAATTAATAACTAATTGTCCATACACATTAGCCTCTATTAATTTGATATTTACGGTGACATACCTACCTACTCATAACCTGAAAACTAAATATCACATAACTTTTTGTTTATTTAAGTTTTGATGTTTTTTATTTTTGTAACAAATTGAACAAATTAAGACCTTTCTTTTGATGCATCATTCGTCTATCTGCATTAAATGGTTTCTGAGTAATCACGGGCGGTGACTACGGCAAGTGGCCGTTCTAGCGGCCAACTATTCTTTGTCATAGCGTCTTAGGTTTTCTTGTAACAAATTCACGAAAAGAGGTGTGTAAAGTAACAAATTAGCACTAATTCCTGGCAAAGTTTCATCAACTATTATGAGGTGGCCGCGCTGTTGAAACGGAGATGCCAAATTAAGGGTTAAATAATAGTTTTTACCTTGTACATTAAGGGTTTATTTCTGAAATATCTTTGAAGTTGTAGCTGCTATGTTCAAGTGAACACAAGAATCTTCTGGTGTGTTTGGTCTAGTGTGTTATGGTGTGTTACATGTTGTGTTACGTAACACACTGGATAATATTAAGCTTGGTTCACAACATACTGTTACCCGAAAGTAAACATTAGGCATTAATTTTTTTTTCAACAATTTCATAATTATTTTTCAGTAATAAACAGTAGTTATAATACTTTCCCTCGTTATAATGTTTATTTTGCTATAGAAAAATTTCATGTGTATTTTCCGTATTAAATGAAATCAAGTGTTTGTACAAATAATGCTAAATTATTTTATTTATTTATTCTTCTGTATGAGAAGAGGCCTTTGCCCTGCAGTGGGACAATAATAGGCTGGTATTATTATTATATAAACACCATAAAAATATAAAATATTATTTTCTTTGTTCAAGAGCTTCTTTTTCTTTCTATCACAAAATATATTTACAGTTAAAAGTTATTTTGTACACAGATGCCTTTGAGCGCAGCCGAACGGCAAAAACGTTATCGCGAGAAGATGAAAAATGAAAACCCAAATAAATTTAAAGAAATGCAACCAAGAAATGCAGAGAGGACTAACAAAACTAGAAAAATAATAGGAGATTTTGGACCAGAAGAGCGGGAAGAACTACGGAGACAATGGAGAGAAAATAAGAAAAAGAAAAAAGATGTTGAAGAGTATTTGCTAAACAATGAACAACAAAAAAAAAATAAACAAAAGTGTGCAGAAAGATTAAATTACAGGTTAAAAAAAGAAAATGCTTGTCTTAAAGTGGATAACGACTTAATTAAAAGGAAAATATATAATTAAAAAAAAAAACCGAGTGTGCTTATGACCACACGACTGAAGCGAAACTTCAAACGTATTTGGCTATGAGAGGAAGAGAGAAAGAAAATGTGCGCGCGCACTGATTTCTCTTGCTTATATCCCCCACTCAACTCCCGTTCGCCTCGCCCGTAGCCCTTAGACATGGGTCGTACTTGCAAAATCGAGTACCAGGGCTTCCAAGTACGTCCACCTTAAGAAACCAGGGCCTAAAACCAGGGCTCGAGATACTTTCAAGTATTTTCTATCTGCATCGAAAACTGATCCATAACTTCATACAAATAAGAAGTACAATCGCGTAATCAAACAAAAGCCCTGTTGGAAGTAAAAAGTACTTGCATAGGAAATTGATCCGTGAATTCCTATAAATAAGGAGCACAATCGCGTTTACAAATAAATACTTTTACAAACCATTAAAGTAAAAATACTTGCATACGAAATTGTTCCGTAGACTCTTACCACACCTCGGACACTCCATACAACGCTCGCAAAATAATTACCTATTACTACTACATAAACAAATGACGTTTGTATACGTGCAAATGTGTGCGTGAAATCTAGTAGCGTAAAAAAAATGGCGCGGAAAGCAATTTGTGTCGGGGAACCGAACGACGTCGGCGGCGGCGCTGCCCGAACGTGTGCATTATTATGAAGTGACCATGTAGTTCAATTGTTTATTTATATAGTCGGGTTCGTAATGAAATAAAAACACTAAAATAGTTTAGTTTAAATGACTTATCTGTAAATAATGGATTATTAAATCGCATGTTATTAAAAATGCGAAATCATACAAACAGTATAAGTATGTAAATACGAATTCGGAAAAGCATCACAATATCCAACCATCGTGATTAAAACTCAAATAAAACTTTTAAATCGCATAATTGTGTGTCAGCAATACAGCGCTGCGGTTCGCGAGCGCCCTTGCTAAAGAGTCGGCGACGAATACCTCGAAGTGCGGGGTGAGGTGCGGTATCTGATATGAGGGCGAGGAAGGGAGTGTCCTTTCTGTACGTAGTACTATTAAGTATTCTGTGCTCTTACTGATAAGGAGTATGATCGCATTTGCGAAAACAAACGCGGTTGTTGAACTATTTAAGTACCTACGTACTCGAGCGTCGAGGCACGACGGAGCGAGATACTTTCAAGTATTTTCTATCTGCATAGAAAACTAATCCATAACTTCATACAGATAAGAAATACAATCGCGTATTCAAAAGCCCCGTTGGAAGTAAAACTACTTGCATAGGAAATTGATCAATGGCTTCGAATAAATAAGGAGCAAAATCGCGTTTACAAATAAATACTTGCAAACCATTAAAGTAAAAAAAACTTTTTAAGAAAAAAAAAACCGACTTCCAAAAAAAACTTTACAAAGTGAAAAATAACTTTAATTTCGGAAGTCGGTGTCTTTGGATCTTTATTTTAGTTTTTTGCCACCGACTTCCGAAATTAAAGATATTTTTCACTTTGTAGTGTTTTTTTGAAAGTCGTTTTTTTTTTTTTCTTAAAAAGTTTTTATTTCACGCTTTTTAGTGGGTCTGCTTATAATTTATCTAAGTTACAATAGCCTAGTGATCATCGCCTTTTACAAACAAAATATTGCTTTTCCCGATACAGGGAAGTTAATTGTTGAGGAGTTCTCCAGATCCACCATCAGCTCCGTATCACCATTCACATTGTGACGAGCATAAATTGCTTAGCAACCATATTAAAGTAATCGAATCGCAACCCGTGAAATACTTAGATATTATTGAGTAGTTCCGGTGGCTATCTGTGGTCTTCATCATCAGTTCCACATCACCAAATAGTGCTTTCCGAGAGCAAATGCACGAGTTACTATAAAAAATACCCAAATCGCTATAGGTGTGCCTATAATATTTGAAGAGTTCCTTCGATTTCTCCAGGATCCCATCATCAAATCCTGCCCTGATGTTTTTAGACTAGATGCTGATAATCCTGGCTGCAGCATCAGGCCAGACTTGTCAACATTGCATTGAACTTAAAATTTAGTCCTGTTTAAAATGAGCCCAAACACGACTACGGTGCTGTAATTTCAAGGTTGGTACTTTTTCTAATGCTCCTGGCTTCAGCATCAGGTCTTTATGTACTTCGGTGTTCCTCATTAACAGTACGTTTATCCACACATCGAGCCCTTTTCAATGAGCCTTAACACGATATATCTGCTGTTAGTTGTCGAGGAGTTAGGTACTCTGCAGACTATCCTGACTGCAGCATCAGGTCATGACTTGATGATCATGAGACCAAATGTGGCAAATGCCCTATCGAACATCAAAACTATTGACTAAAACAGTCCTTGCCTGTTCGAGTAACTTCTTACTGTTAAGGAGTTGTAACTTCCATCATCAGCCCAGCTACCTGAGATAGTGACAACCATACGCAAATACACAAAATACTTCGTAAAATATGCGAAAAACAATAAGTGAGCCTATAAAATTTAAAGGTTGCCCTCGATTACTCTAAGATCCCATCATCAGATTCTAACTTGGTGACAGTGGGACCACCTCAAAACTATCTACTTTGGAACAAAAAAAGAATTTTGAAAATCCGTCGACAATTGGCGGAGTATTCGATGAACAAACATACAAAAAAAAAACATACAAACAGCCGAACATAGTACCTCCTCCTTTTTGTGAAGTCGGTAAAAAATACTTGCATACGAAATTGTTCCAAAAGGAGCATGATTGCATTTGCGAAAACTGACGCGGTTGAGTACCTACGTATTTGAGCGAGTAGCCGTATAAGATACTTAATAGTCTTGCAAGTATTTTGAGTCGGTACCCGGTGTGCGTACTTGCTGTGGTACTTGGAAGCAAATACCTGGTGTAAAAACCCGGTCGCATATTTATGCGACCGGGACCGGGTTTTTACACCAGGTATTTCCAGCTATTTTTTACGTACCTTCCCTACTCGCGATCACACGTTTTCGTAACGCATTCGCCAGTTTACTCCCCAAGTCAAGCGCGCCTAAAGAAGTTTCACTTCAAAAACTTAATAGATACTTAAAGAAAAATAGAGAATTACTCGACTTATTGCACGAGAAAAATGATCTGATACAAAAGTTACAACAAACACCGAGTTCTAATGATGAAAAACTAGAACGGACTCCATGCACCAGGGCAAACATGTTTATTGAGGAAAATTTGCCACAAATTTCATTTGAAGAAAAACAAAAAGTAAAGAAACGATTATTAGAACATAATGTTTTAGTAGATACAATAAAGGAACGTTACGAAAACTTTGATAAAAAAGTACTTAAAAATATAGTCTGTAGTGATGTTGTCAAAAAATACAAAATGAAAACTAAAATGAGTTCATACTTTGGTCTTAAAGGAAAAATACGTCAAATTCAAGTTAAAAAAAAGAACTTTATATTACTGAATCATTTGTCGAACTTTTTTGAAAGAGACGATAACAGCGTCGCAACAGCAGGGAAAAAAGAAATTAAAACACTGAAAAAACAAACAAGACAAAGACGATATTTATTAGGAACCTTAAAACATCTATAATATAAAAAATATAAGTTAGAAGGTGGCAAAATTTCATTTGCTACATTTAAACGCTATAGACCGTTTTACATATTACCCCCCAAAACTTAACTCACGTGATACTTGTGCATGCAAAAGGCATGAAAACTTAGCGCTGAAGGCGATGAAACTCAAGTCTATGGATATAATAAAATTAAAACCAAGTCACTTGATGATATTTTGTCAATGGTTGTATGTGACGAAAAAAAAATAGAATGTGCCTATGGCGAATGTCAAGAATGCCGCAACAAAGTTGTTCAATTTAATCTTAATGGGCAAAATATACATGAAAGCGTTTCCTGGTCAGAATGGATTCTAAAAAATCATGAATATGATGACAAGAATAGTGATGGTTTAAAAAAAGTGACTAAAAAAATGGTTAAAGGAAAAAAAATTGACACTTTACAACATCTTTTAGAATCATTTACAAACGAGTTAAAACAGTTTAAGACACACGCATATAATATAAGACACCAATATACACAATATCGACGCTGTATTAAAAATCTCGATGATGAATCAGTAGCCGTTCACATAGACTTTTCCGAAAATTATTCGTGCAAATTAAGTACCGAAATTCAAGCCATGCACTTCGGATCCTCACGTGAACAATTTACGCTACATACTGGCGTTATGTACAGCAAAGGCAGAGACCCGATGTCATTTGCCTCCATTTCACCTTGTAACAACCATGGACCAGAAGCTATTTGGGCCCATCTGTCTCCGGTTTTACATTTGATTAGAGAGGAATTTCCTAACGTACATGCAATACATTTTTTCTCAGATGGACCAACTGTTCAATATAAACAAAAAAAGAACTTCTACTTGTTCTCTAAACTTACTAAAGATCTAGGATTCCCCTACTCAACGTGGAATTTCTTTGAATCTGCACATGGAAAGGGTGCTGCAGATGGCATTGGTGGTGCGATTAAGAGAAAATTGGATTCGTTAGTCTGCTACATAATCAGCCTATAACGTTCCCACTGCTGGGACACAGGCCTCCTCTCTGTGAGAGGGAGTGGGCCGTAATCCACCACGCGGGCCCAGTGCGGGTTGGTGGATGTCACATGTCTTCGAATTTTATGGTTCTAGGACATGCCGGTTTCCTCACGATGTTTTCCTTCACCGTTTTGAGAGCAGTGGTGATGAAATAATTTACACAAAGTAAAGCGCCTGTCGGGGTTCGAACCTACGACCTACAACTTGTAAGTCGCGACTGATACCACTGGGCCACCACTGCTCTCGACTGATACCACTGGGCCACCACTGCTCTAGTTAGTCCGTTAGTCTGCTACGGATCTGACATAACTGATGCAGAGTCAGCATATCGATTATTAAACGAGACTGAATCAAAAATTAGACTTTTTTATGTGCCAGAAATTCTTGAAAATGTCAATATACAGCTACGTCCTGTGCCTGGTACTATGGCTCTCCATCAACTTAGAAACTCTCAGTCAGAAAACAAAATAATTTATCGCACTTTAAGTTGCTTTTGTAATAAAGTATTAAATCCTGGATATTGTAACTGTTTAGACATAAAAGAACATAATTTGACAATCATCCAAAAACAGACTATTCTCAAAAATTTAAAACGTCAAAATAATTTTAAAGATTCAATAGATAGAAAGAAAAACAGAAAAGAAATAAGCTATTTAAAGAAAATGAAAACGTCCCAAAATCGTTCCAGACATTTGAAAAAGTTCAAAGTACAGCCTGACGATACTGATACTAGCACAGATAGTGAGGTAACTTATGCCGAATCGGATGACAGCTTATGGGAAGGTGAGGAAAACATCGATTCTGATGGATTAGACCCAGAAGAAATGAAAGTATTAACTAAAAACTACAAAATGGAAGACAAAGAAAAAGATAAAATAGCTGCTCGAACCTCAAAAGTAACGATTTTATCAGATATCAGAATAACGCCAGAAAATCAAGCCCATATTGATTTACACGACTACTTTTCACGTGGAAAAATAGTGGACAAACTTAAATTTATTTTCAACCTTAAGTGTAAGTGATAAGGAAAATGCAATCAATATAATTATGATGACCCTATACCAAGTACATCAGGAAAATGTAACTTGAAACAGAATAACAAAAGGATAAAAATAAAACAGGAGATACAAAACATAGAAACAAATTATGATATAATGCAGTTGTGCAATAAGAACCTGGATCCGACAGAAAAAATACTAGATTGTGAAAAAAATACTGAAAAAGTTAAAGAACAGAAATACTATAAATGCGATGTGACAACCAACTTAGCTACCGAATTTAGCCAAAACGCAAATACCCAGAAAAAAAGACTGACGAAGATAAAACAGATGCCTGTGATATAATTATAAATAACCAAAGTATAGAAACAAATAATGAGATTGAAGAACCAAATGCCATAATGGGCGAAGGCGTAGATATAAGTATTTTAAATGTTAATGACAGTGTCTTAGTAAGATACTATGAAAAAAAGGCATGGGTTTATTATGTAGGATTTGTTGAGAATTTGGACATAATTAAAAAACAGGAAATTAAATACACTATTCGATTTTTGAAGACTATTAAAAAACCTAAACTTAAATTCATCTTTACAAAGAAAATTGATAGAGATGAAGTGCCAGCTGTGTGCATTGTAAAAAAAGTTAATTTAACTTTTGACTCTAAGGAGTACACGTTCAGTGATAATGATGACCACATTTATTTCAACTAATACATGAATCTGATCCTAATATTATAAATAAGTAGATTTTGTTATTAATTTTTGTTAATTATAATTATTTTTGTTTCTAATTTTGATTTAATACAAATGTGACTGATTTTAATTTTTATTAAGGTTACAATTTATAATTAAGTATTATGTTTGTTTTTTACATACTTTAATAGCATTTTGATAACTATTGTGTTATAATTTTAATATTTTTTACGTTAAGTGAACAAAGTTCCTCTACTTTAGTATTCTGAATGTCTGAGATTGACATGAAAGCTAAATAAACATATGTAACAATTTATGTCGCTTTTATTTCCCATATTAATTACTAACTAGCTTTAACCCGCAACTTCTCTGAGATAATTTAAAAATACAGACGAAATCGCGAGTAAGAGTTAGTATTTTAGTTGCCTAGATCCTTCCCCATCTTCTCCAAAATCGGTTCAGTAGTTTAGCCGGTACAGACTGACAGACATAGGTATTTTCGAATTTATAACATTAACTAGCGGGCCCGGCAGACGTTGTCCTGCCCTGAAAATGGGTACAAAAATCCAGGTCCATGCAGCCTACCCTATCCCACCTGCCTACCTACTTACCTACCCTATCAATCTGCCTACGTACCCTATCAACTCACCTACCTACCTCCATACTTACTCTACCTATCCTATCCCTACATACTGACCTACACTACCTACCTACATAGTTACCTATCTTACCCACACTACTACATACTTATTCTACTTACCCTACCCCTACATACTTATCTACCCTACCTACCTACCTACATACTTACTCTACCTACCCTACCCCTACATACTTACCTACCCTACTAACCTATCTACCTACCTACATACTTCCTCACCCTGCCTACCTACCTACCTACATAAAAAAGAGGATAAAAAGTATCCTATGTCCGTCTCCTGGGTCTTAGCTACCTCCCCACCAATTTTCAGCCAAATCGGTTGAGCCGTTTTTGAGTTATAAATAGTGTAAGTAAGACAACTTTCTTATGGTTAAATTTAAGTAATTTCGGACT
Organism: Amphipoea oculea; assembly: GCA_945859645.1. Lineage (NCBI taxonomy): Eukaryota > Metazoa > Arthropoda > Insecta > Lepidoptera > Noctuidae > Amphipoea > Amphipoea oculea. The sequence continues at coordinate 15,089,069 of OX243865.1, read as the reverse complement.
TCTTAATAATAATAATAATAAGCACACTACTGGAGGATTCAGGTCTAGGCTATCGGTTGAGGAGAGGTGGTCAGGTCATATCTCACCTCCTCTACATGGACGATTTGAAACTCTTTGCCCCCAACAAATTGCGTCTGATGGAGCTACTGAAGGTAACTGAAACTTTCAGTAGTGCCATCAGGATGGAATTTGGTGTGGACAAATGTGCAGTCAGTACAGCTATCCAAATACCGTTTAGGCTGCTTAGCTAATTGTCGCCAATTTCGAATGTTTAAAAACAAAATTTAAAGTAGAATTAAATAAAGGATTTTTTTACAACACCTAAAGCCGCATCATGATAATCAGCTTGAATAATGATCACTGTGCCCTCATATCTATTACTTTAAAATTATTTTTTTATTCTAACCTCAAAAACAAACATTTAACTGCCATATTTAGTATTTTTCTTTATGTCAGCTCAATTATTTTGCTGGCACGTGAATATTTTGAAGGAAAACATACACAGGTTCACGATAAATTTAATTTGCCATTTCAATTTACTGAATAACACCATCAGATATACATGTCTACACGGTTATCTTTTACTTCTAGTAATAAATATTAAATAATAGTGTCGCCATTATTAGAATGTTTATAAACTACTCAAAACAAAATAGGGCCCACCTCGAATCAGTCACTATTTTGGTCAAAATAAAGTTATCAAAGTCAAAGCATTTATTTCAAATAGGCACATAAAAGGCACTTTTGAACGTCAAAAATTATCTTAAAATAGTTGATTCTAGTATCTAAGTAGTTGTTGACAAAGTTATGCATTGAACCGTCAAGCTGACATGTTCAGGAGCCCTTATCAATGTTTATTTCGACAACATTCATATTGGTTTCAAGAGGGTAGCTAAAAAAGTGAAGTACTCGAAAAAAAACATTGAATGCACAAATTCTCAGTCACTTAAGTTTTCAGTCTACACTAAACACTGCTGTGGAGTACTCACGTTTTTTACAATTTTGATTGGTTCCTGTGTTAGTTGTGATCACTATGCCTGGTTCTCACCGACATATGGACATGGAAACCGCTGCAAGAGCAGTATCTTTCCTCCAAGAGGGACAGTCTCAGAGATCTGTGGCTATACAACTCGGTGTTTCGCGACGAGCAATCCGAAATGTTTGGAAACAATATCAGGAGACCGGATGTGTAGCTAGGAGACCTGGCACAGGAAGAGTTACAGCTACAACTGCCCAGGAAGACCGATATCTAAGGTTAACCGCACGACGGGAGCGTACTGTTACCGCTCGTAGGTATTGATACCTTTTGTTCGATAGCAAGTAGGTATCGATACCTCATGACCGATACGGTAATGAGTAAAAGTATCGATACCTAGGTGGTATCGTTTCATCCCTAGACACATTACCACAACATCGAAATAATAACAACACAACACAGACCAATGTAAAATTACAGACAAGGAAAAAGTAATAAAAAGCTTGTTGACACCTGCTGAGATTATCTCAATGGTTGAGACATAGAAACTGCCGACAACTCCACATCTTTGCCGAAAACCCAAAAATCACACAACAGTTAAATTGGCCTACCACCCCAAAGAGGTTATCAGTAAAACTTAGAAAACTGATTACAATCAACCTAGCTGTCAACTCTTGATCAATTTATAAAAACAAGTGAAAGAACCGATAATCAATATGAGCGACTATTCAGGGACGATTGTGCGCACTCCGTACTGTCCGTACATTGTTAAATTGTGTGAAAAAGCCACAAGGTTTGAAAAAAGCAGAACGAAGAAAAGAACACACCAAGACGACGCAACTTTGACATTTATTGTCGCAGCACTCAGCAGAATGACAGACAGAGGCCGCATTCCGAATTAGCTTCATCTCACATGCGTTCCGATTTAGATATTACGATGACAGCTGAGGGCTGTCAACAATTCGGAACGCTCGTGAACGCGCGCACAGTGCTTACTCAATGGCAAAACGATATTACAGCACAGCAGTATTTCTTTGTATAAACACCACATTATTTTCTTCGGAACCACTGTACTTCCTCACCCGGCGCATTTTGATAGAAGGTATTTTTTTTTTGATAGAATAGACCCTTTTTAGTGTAATTTGAAAACCGCATATTGTGAAAAACCATAGGGGCCGAGAAAAAAATACCCAAAGTTTTTTTTTTTCTGAAAACCTGCGATTTTTATACTAGCTATTTTTTTTAGATAGAATAGACCCTCTTTAGTGTAAATTTGAAAACCGAAAAGTTCGCAAAACCATAGTGGCCGAGAAAAAAATTCCCAATGTTTTTGTGTAACCTAACCTCAAAACACGTAAAAGTTACTTAAAAGGCGTAGTAGGAGCCCCGCTTCGCGGGGTTCTATGGTCTAAAAAAAAAATAACCACGAAGGGGATGGCGGGGTCTGTTCGCTCGCTGCGCTCGCTCACTAGACCCCGCCATCCCCTTCTAACCTAACCTGTCCGAGTCGGGCTGCCCCAAGTCCCGAGCTCGCTTCGCTCGCTCTTGCATCCTAAGTTGTCATTACAAATGTGTTATTTTTGGGATCCCTTCTTTTCGCATAATGTTCTTTGTCCTAATATACTTCGGCATAACGATTTTGGCACAATGTGTTTTGGCATAATAATACTTCGGCATAATTTTTTTAGGCATACATTTTATGTTGGCATAATCATCTTAAAGACTAATTTGTTTTGGCATAAATTTGATTCGCATAACGTTAGTAGGCCTAATGACTATTAGCATAACGTTAGTAGGCCTAATGACTATTAGCATAATAATATTTAGGCATACAATTAATATAATTTATACATAACATTATGTAACTTAAACGATTTTTCAATCGCGAGATAACTTTTATCTGAAGAATATATTAGACGTTTTGACAGTTTTTGTATAAAAAAATATGTCAATCAGTTAACTTCTATTATGAGAAATAAATATGGCGGTTATTCCTCAGATAGAAGTTAACTGATTGAAACGGGAACACCCAAATACTCCGAAATATTTTATTCCGAATTTGTCGAAGTTCCGATTTTCAAAAGTCTGAATTTCATAATACCTAAGAATTATAATGTCTGTTATTAAAAATCACGAAATTTATTTTACCGAAAGTCATAAATGCGACTTGTTTGTTTTCCGATTTTCATATATTCGAAGAATCAAATGCTCGATGGGTTCGCGGTCCGAAAAACGACATTCCGATTTTCAATACTCCGAATTATTTCCGTTACTGTTACCGCACCCGAACTCAACGAACGCAATAGACGACGTAGGATGCAAGAGCGAGCGAAGGGCACCCCGAGGTTCGGTTTGGTTAGGTTACTTTAAACCCTTTACACAGAAATAGGGGCCCCGCGAAGCGGGGCTCCGTCGACATTGGATGCAAGAGCGAGCGATGGGCACCCCGAGGTTCGGTTTGGTTAGGTTACTTTAAACCCTTTACACAGAAATAGGGGCCCCGCGAAGCGGGGCTCCGTCGACATAGGATGCAAGAACGAGTGAAGGGCATCCCGAGGTTTGGTTTGGTTAGGTTACTTTAAACCCTTTACTCAGAAATAGGGGCCCCGCGTAGCGGGGCTCCGTCGACATAGGATGCAAGAGCGAGCGCTTGAATGCTGCATGCTGCATACTTGCTTGTTTGCTGCATGCTTGCTTGCATGCTGTATGCTTGCTTGCTTCATGCTTCCTACAGCGTAAAAATATGTTTTATTATCATTATGCGTAAATAAATTTATGCTTTAGGATATTATGCTTAAAAAAGTTATGCTTTAGAAGTTTATGCTTAACAAATTTATGCTTTACAATATTATGCTTAATCATTATTATGGTTAGAGAAATTATGCTTAAAAAAATTATGCGTAAGCTGTTATGCGTAATTATATTATGCGAAAATATAATTATGCCAAACAAAATTATGCTAAGTTATATTAGGTCTTAAAATTTTATGCAAATGGATAGGGAACCGTTATTTTTGTATATTATGTTGGTTTAGTGTGTAGTGTAATCGGAAAACGACTGTGGGTACATAGAACAAGTTACAACTGCTTCAAATAAACGAGTGAGGAAGTACAGTGGAGCCTTTTCTTCTTTTTCTTTGTTTTGGTGGCGACTGTCAGACAGAAGGTCTACGATGGCACATTCTCGCGGCAATGTCAAAATAGCGGTTACACGTGTGACTTCCGACAAGTCTGTGCAAGTTGCAACCCTAGCAGAAGTTAACTTGCCGCAACAGTTTACACAATGGTGACTGCTTGAGGAAGTCGGTTTCTGCAATTTTTTTCGCTAATCTAAACTCGCAAGGCTTGCAAGCTGAAAAAATTGCAGAAGAAGCTTGCCGCGGCCATATTTTGGCGTTTACACAAATACACATGTAACTTGTAGCAAGGTCAGCAAGCTGCAGCACTTGCAGAAGTTAGCTTGCCAAACCTATTTACACAGTGGTAACAGCTTGCGCAAGTCAACTTCTGCAAGTATTATTGCTAGTCGCTTGACAGCGCTCACGACGACGCGACGCGACGGTGATATTATTATTAGGGCGCGTTCCGAGCTAGAAATGTAATCGATATAATCGATTTGAGCATGCACCGTTAGATTTACTCGTTCACCGATCGGTGACAAACGGCGCGCACACACAGTTGACATGTTGACAGTTCACAAGTGCCTGTAATTGGTTAAATTGAAATAAATGCTTTGAGTTTAGATAATACGATTATGACAGCTGTGGGCTGTGAACAATTCGGAACGCTCGTGAACGCGCTCACAGTGTTTACTCAATGTCCAAACGATATTACAGCAGTATTTCTTTGTATAAATACCACATTTCTTCTTTTTCTTTGTTTAGGTGGCGTCTTCAGCCAGAAGCCCAATTCCGAAAATGCCACGTTAGTTTAAAGATATGATGCATAAAACAAAACACACAGTGACACACATTCGCATTTGTTACAGCACTCTTTGTGATATTATTAGAAGGCATGGTCGGCGTTATCGCAAGATGGTGCATGTCATGACGTCATCCATGACGATTCACGGGACATCGCTATCGCGCTCACGCTAATTCGGTACCGGGTAAGCACGCTCAAATCGATTGTATCGATTACATTCCTAACTCGAACGCACCCTTTCTGTATTTTATCTATGACGGCCTCGGCCACACAGAGTACTTGTACATTATATATTATACCACGTCTGTTGGTCAAGTTTTTGAGCTCAATATTTCTTTTATGTTTTGTGTGTTTTATATTGTAAAAACGCAAAACTTTTGTATTCGTGCATTTCTTGTGGTATTTAAATCATGTGCGTCGGTTTCTATTTAGTACACTGCCAATCTGTTTGATGTAAAAGCGTGATTTTATCTTTGTCTGAGTATTTGCTGCGTAGCCAACTGGCCACCCATTTTGCCAATGCTTGGAAAGTGCATTGGTAGGATTGTTTGTAAATTCGAAGTAATAAGAAAAAACATGCCCCTTTTTATGGAATCTTTTGGAATAAGACTTGTACCTACCTGCACTTTTTGTCTTGATGATGTTCTTCTTAGCTTATCGATGCCAAAAAGTACAAATATCTTTGGCCCAAAATTAAGCTGAGCAAACCTAAGACGACTCCTAAGACGACCCACTGACCCGACCCACTGACCAACTCTACTCACTGACACAGTCATAAGATCATCAAGTGCACAGGTGACAGGGCATGTGGTGCAGGATGAAAGATGGGCCATTGTCTGTGGGAGGTGCCACATACACACTTTAGATTTGAGCCATCCATGAACCCCCATCTTTGGAGATTTACTTTGCTCCGTCCAACTTGGGTTCTAAGATTTCCAAGTCACTCAGGGTAACAAGTGCCCGGCTCTCAGATGGTTCGATAAAATTGTTGTGAAATTCAGGATGTAGTTTTGTTTTTGTCTCAAATGATTGGTTGTGATAATAGCATTGTCTTGTTTTGTTGTCATATACAGGTTGAATTTTTCAAGTGGGCGTGGATGGCCAAATCCGAAACTATGAGGACTAGCAAAAAGTACTCAAAGGAGTTGCGGGCTCGATTTTGATGAAAACTAAAATTACATCATTGGATTTTAGAAAAATCAATATTTCTAGCCAGGAATCGAACGTGTTGATTTTGAAAAAAAAAAAACACTGTATTATTACACCATTTGATAGTGTTGCTAATAAGGATTGAATTCTGGGAAGTAATGACATACGGTAAACTAAAGCAAAGAGCTCATTTTTAACAAATTCCTTTTTTATTTTTCTTATGTTACCTACCTCATCATCATCTGCCTAGCCTTTTCTCAACTATGTTGGGGTCGGCTTCCAGTGTAACCGGATGCAGCTGAATACCAGTAGTTTACATGGAGCGACTGCACATCTGACCTACACAACCCAGTTACTGGGTAATACGATACCCCTTCCCCTTGGTAAGACTGGTTGTCAGACCTTGAGCTTCTGACTACTCGTAACGACTGTCAAAGATCCAGGAATGACAGCCGGGACCAACAGCTTAACGTGCTTTCCGAGGCATGGAGGGGTCTCGGTATGTAAAGATGGTCACCCATCCACAGACCAACCGCGGGAAGCGTAGCTTAACCAGATGGATTGACCTGTGCGGCTGTTATTATTTAGCCGGGCTCGGGTTATGTTTCCTACCCACTAAACCTTAACTGATTAATTATTCAAAATGATGACCATTGTTTTCAATACATACCTGGATTCGACGTCTCACGGTTTGTACTGCATTCAGCATTTCAATATTATTGATTCCATTAGAATATTTTCCAAAGATCGTAATAGAAATTTGAATTTAGAAAATAATGTTGTGAGGGTGACTGCGCTGCGGGTGTGTTAATAAAAATATTTAGCATCATTTCGAACAAGGTGCGTAATGTTGGTATGAACTTACTTTAAAATAACAAGAAGTTTATTAAAATTCAACATTTTCCTTAATTTTGCCGTATGTCATTACTTCCCAGAATTTGATCCTTAATAGGGACACTATCGAATGGTGTAATAATACCTACAGTGTGTGTTTTTTTTTTCAAAATCAACAGGTTCGATTCCTGGCTAGAAATATTGATTTTTCAAAAATCCAATGATGCAATTTCAGTTTTCATGAAAATCGAGCCCGCGACTCCTTTGAGTACTTTTCGCTATTCCTCATAGTTTAGAATTTGGCCATCCACGCCCACTTGGAAAATTCACCCTGTATAATACATTCTTAGTTTTTGTCTAGCTAGAGTATGGTATTTGTTTAAATATGTCCGGCTTTTAGGCCGGACAGTCTGGACGAGAATTTTACTTATACAGTTAAAGTAAGTACAAATTGTCAAATGATTACTGTTAAAAGAATGATTAAAGTAAAATGTGCAGGTTTTTTTTGCAAATGTCTGGCTTTTTCTGAGGACTATTGAATCAAAATGGTGACCCGAGTCTATGGAGGGTTTACATTACACTTCTACAGTCAAGTTGTATCAAAAAGCTTCTAGAAATATGTTGATGTTGTTCTCATTTTGATCCTCAATATATGAAGGGTACAGGCAAAGAATGGGGAATGTCGTCATGAATTGATTATAAGAAAAAAGAAATTAAAACTTTTACTTAAAACTAAGTAATAGTGAGTTATTCTTAAACAAAATTTTGGTCATTCATTAAATTTTTACCTTGGTACCTGTGGTCTGACATATTAGCTACATAATGAGCACCATAGAGAGCAAATTTTCTGCGTTTCAGACATGCCACTTTTACTTTTGCTGGATTTAGTTCTCATTAGGGATGGGCCGAATATTCGTTTTATATTCGGTATTCGGCATATTCGGCAGGTTTACCGAATATTCGTATTCGGCCGAATATTCGGCTATATCACCGAATGTTCGGCAAAGTGGTACTCAAAGTTTTTACAGTATTGAGCCGTGTATGACACTCGAGTCATGAACAAACTATCATGACTCTAATTCTACTTCTTCTCTAGACTCTAATTCTTCTCTAATTTACAGTGCAGGTTTATGTTTTTGTCGACACTATAGCTTTATTTCCAATAACAGTAGTTAAACAAGATGGTTATTAAAAACAAAATATAAGTATGCATAGCTGTTTTGGGATTAAGTTACAGTGAACTCTTTATAATAAAATAATATATTAAAACCAGGTCTTTATTGTAAGAAATTAAGCAAGTTTTTTGTTTTTATCAATATTTATTGTAAGAAAGAGTTGCATGATTAACAACATTCCAGCAGATTATAAATCAAGTTTCTTTCTACTTAGTGAAGCGAAAATTATTTATTGATAATAAACAGAAAAAAAAAAACACTTTTATAAGTATTCATTTCAGAGATCAATCAATTACTCATAAACAAACAAAAATACTCAATTATATTAGTGACATAGTAGGACAAATATGAGATCTTTATGAGACCAAATCAAATATGATAATATAGGAACATAACCTTGAGCAATCACATTTTTATTAACTTTTAATTTAAGTTACATGAGGGTAAATTTTCTATAAACTAATAGAAATCTAACAATTTAAATCTTAAACAAATCACTTTAAGTTGTATGAAAGTAGAATATAATAAAAAAGAAAACACACACTATTATTTAGTTACATAATTGTCAGAAAAGTGTGATTCAATATTTAAAATTCACAAGAGGCAAGTTGTGGTGCAAAAAAACAATCTGCTCAGCTTTATTAGGCAACAGTTTGTTCCGTTTTTGCTCATAAACGTTGCCCGCTTCGGAAAATAAACGTTCACTGTAAACCGAGCTTCCTGGAGCTGAAAGAAACATTTTTGCCAAGCTGCTCATCAGAGGAAATCTAAATCTATTTTTGGACCACCACCTGTAAGGGCACATATCTCGGGACAGCAAGCTATCTGCAATGTATCTGTCTAATTCGATAGCTATTGGACTTTTTGGTTCTTCAATTACAGGCTGCTTTGCTGATGCCAATTCTTCATAGCACGTCCAGAGAGCTTTATGAGTAGCTTGCTGTGACTACAGGTCATTTGACGTTGACGGAGCTGGATTTTCACACTCGTTCTCACTACTAGTTGTGCTGTTCATATCTGCACTTCTTCTAACGTGTTCTAAAAGGAATTGGCGTCTCACCCATGGAACTTTTTCTGGAGCGAAGAAATTCATCTTGTACCTTGGGTCGAGCAGTGTGGCAATAGTGTAATACTTTTCATCTTCAAACTTGCTTGCTCGTCTTTCTAACCCTTCTTTCAGTGCCACTCGTAATGGATCCAAGTGGCTGCACGTTCTCTGAACCTCTTCTGTAATTAAAAACTTTTGTAAAATTTTTGTGTGTGGGATTACCTCTGAAATGCATGAATATGTAGAGCTAACTTTTTTGGTGATCTCTTCAAAAGGCTGAAATAGAATCACACACTGCCGCAATAACATCCACTGTCTTTCTGACAGATTTTGAATATTAATGGAGCCACTGTTGTCGGAAATGTACAAGCTGATAGCTCGTTTTTGCTCTTCAAGACGTTCACACATGTAATATTTACTATTCCATCTTGTGATTACATCTTGCACAAGTTTGTGTTGAGGCAAATTTAGCTCTTCTTGAATTTTGCTGAACTTTTCTTGTGCTTGAGTTGAGTGATGAAAATGTGTGACTATTTTTCGTCCTTGGGCAATGGTTTCCTCAACATCCTGTTGGACTTGTAAGGCATCGACAATGACGCGTTGTAAAATATGTAGAAAACACTTCTGACCGGTGAAAGGACTGTCTTTAACCGCTTTCACAATGTTACTTCCGCTGTCTGTCATTATAATATGGATTTTTGACGTTATTTGCCAGACGTCTGCAATTTCCTCAAAATATGTGCGTATGTTGTCGGCGTTGTGTTGGCCGGAAAATGACTTCATTTGAAGCACTCTGTGCTGTAGTATGAAGTCGTCATCTAACCAGTGGATAGTGAAGCTCAAGAAGGATAACAAATTATTTATGTTTGTCCACATGTCAGATGTGACCGATAAAGCCTTGGCCTTAGACAGCTCACCTTGAATAGTCTTTTTCAATTTTTCATAAAGTTGAGGAATAACAGTTTCACCTACGTGTTTTCGGCTGGGTATTTGGTATTTGGGCTTTACCAACTGCATAAGACGATTAAAACCTTTATTTTCGACAACAGAAATTGGTTGGTTGTCTACTGCTATCATTTCAGAAATTAAATTTGTAATCGGGACTGATCTAGGGTCGTCTATTTTCCATTTGGAAATAAATGAATCTTCTAGTGTGCTTTGAGTTGTTGCAAAAGTTTTAGGATTTAAAGGTTGAGCACCACTGGTAGACGGTTGGATGTCATGTGCAGCCACAGGCTCTTGCTGCATCGTCTCGTCATTTGGAGAATTTTGGCTTACCTGACGCACAGGTCTTTCAAGACTAGTAAATTCCGTAGGGTGCTTCAATTTAATGTGGTTCCTCAAAGCTGACGATGAAGCCTTTCGGCCGCTGCCTCCCCGTGAAAGTATTTTTTCGCAAATCGTACATTTTACTTTGCTGCGGTCTTCTTCACTTTCCCGAAAATAAGTCCATATACTCGATCTCCTTCTTCCGCTCATTTTTACGTACACAACAATTAAACCAAGCAAAAAAAACTCAACGAAGTAGACTTTTCAAATAAAAATATAACCATAACACAACCGCACGTGTGAAGTTTTATTCCTTACTAGATGATGCAATAACAACACGGGTACAGCGGGGATAGCGGGCGGGAGGGCCCGGCGCCAATCCACGCGCTTTGCGTAAACAAGTTTAGACCTGTATTGTTTACGTAAGGGAATCAAAAATGCCGAATATTCGGCCGAATATTCGTTTCGGTAAAAGGTTTACCGAACATTCGGCCGAATGTTCATATTCGGTCGAATGTTCGGTAAACCTTCGGCCATCCCTAGTTCTCATTCTAATTTGTTTCAAATTTCAAGTGGAACAGCGATGGTGGTAGAATTTCGCTGCATTCTGTCTAGTGCACTGTGCAACAGGAGTAGAGTTTGTACCAAATCGACAGCATTGATAGTGTCATTTACTGTGTTCATTATGCCATTGTCAACATATTTCTTACTATCTGGACATAGCTAGAGCTACTATAGCTAGTTGTACGAGAATTCGCCCCGCCCCCGCGCCCGCCCGCAGATTATTAATAAATATGCAAAACAACCTAGAAATACAGTTAATTTATTTTATTTATTTATTTATTCATTTATTTCAGGCGACGCAGGCCCATAGATAAATACCTTAACCTAAACATACATATTTTTATTATAAAACTAGTTCACTAGCTAGTTCTTGTACTGCTCTGTGGTACTTGTCCGCGGAAGCGACGGAACACCACGTCCTGTGGCCAGAAGTCTTCTTCCATGACGACGGGCAGATAACAATTTGGTACGCGCACCACAAACGCCTTGAAGTTGACGTTGCGGTGCGACTCCAGTAACTGCACCCTCGGCGTGTACCTCGTCTTCTGGCGCACGTACTCCACGATGTCCTCCGCCTTAGTGGTGTAGTGTAGGCGGGAGATGTACACCGGTGTCATCGGCTTTGCGGCACGCAAGCTGACTTCGGGATCCGTAGGAGCTTTGCCGCAGCGGTTCTTGTTCGGTCGCGACCGGCGCTTCCTCCTTTGCACCGTTACGAAACCCTCATCATCGGCTGATGATAATAAGAGCAAGATGAGATGATGTGAATAAGGCTTTATTCGGTGCCTTTTTTGGCATAGGCTTCGTACTTGGAGTACCTGGGGCACTCGTGGTGACGCTAGCGAATTCCTTTTGTAAGGGCTTCGCCAGGGCTGCAGAAACTGGCAGCGGGACGGAGCGAGGGGCTCGGGCGGCGCTGCGTGTAGGAGCCGCAATGACGGGCGCTGGGCTGAGGGGCGCGCGGGCGGGGCGCTCTGCAACCTCAGCAAACGACGGGTGCGCAGGCGACGAAACTGCTGACGCGGAAATTGACAACGATACATCGAGGCCGGTTCCGCGACACATGTTTACGTTAGATGCATCGACTGATGACCTAGTTACCGCTACACTGTTGCGCAACTCGCTAAATTCTTTGCGCAAATCGGCAACGGTGTTTTCGGATGCATCTAACTTCGCTAGAACATCCGCGAGGCGGGCCTTCAGAAACACAATGTCCTTCAGAAGGCTTGTTACATCGACGTGGTCGAAGGTGACGGGTGGTAGCTTGTGCAGCTCCTTCGCCACAAACGTCGGCACGTCATCCGGGTCGGTCTCCTTGAACAGCGTGATAATATCTTGCAGGCTTCTCTTAGTCCCGTCACGCCGGTGGGACACCATCTGGTCGCGCTTGTTTAGCACACTGAACAACAATAGCTTGGCAGCAGCTATGTCATCCTCGCTGAAGTTCGTTGCACAGATTTGGACAGCGGATACCTCGTCCATCACATCCAGCTTCTGCTGCAGGAACGCCAGCAGCTCATTCGCCACAAGTTCATTACTCATGGCGAAAACAAAAATACATGCGACAGCTTGCGCCGCGCTAGTCAAGGCACAGAATATGCAAACACGTGCGCATCGGAACGCGGCACAAGCAAGACTGTTTAGCAAGCAAGTTAAGGCCCATTGTGTTATGTTCTAGTTGGTAATTGTTCATATTATTATGAAGTCGTTAAAACAGATCACTCACTTAATTTACTGCTAAAACAACACAAAATCTTAATTATTCGTTTTATAATTTCGCGTTGAGATACACATAGTTTCTGAAATTACGAAATTTCTTTATAAAGCACCATGATGTCACTCCGCAAGTAGTGTCAGAACCAGGGCTGTAGACGTAGTACTATTATGTATTTTGTTGTGGCTATAGTGCGTATAATTTTCGCAACTTGAATGAATGATTGGGCTTTGGCGAATGTCGCTTGCACAGTTTCTATTTTTTCGGATTTAGTTAGCGAATAACCTCCTTTTTTTGAAGTCGACAAAAAGTATTGTGAACATATTTTTTAATAATGAAAACCTGTCTGCTGATTTATTGTTTTTTTTTATTGTAAAGGATCAACTACTCAAAGCGTCGAGTGCCAACGTTACTAGAAAGGTTATTATTCTTGTTAAGGATCTTGCAAAAGGTGGTTCGTTAGGGTTATTCCCTGAGTCCCCGATCTCTGAGGCCCCTGTCCCAAAGAACCCTTGATTTATTTTTATCTTTATAAACTCAATTAAAAGTAAGTTTACTTTTAAAGTTCTGTCAGCGGGCGATATGTTAATTTTTTAAATTATTTACTAAAATTATAGGTAATACTTATTTTATTAGAAAGAAAGAAAAAGTATTTATTGTGACTCGTAGAGGAAGATCACAAACTAAACTAAACACAGTAAAAAATAAAAACCAAGTTATATAAAAAAAAGTAACAAAAAGAAAAATGACACAGAAACTCCTATACGAGGCCAAAAGGCTCCTATCTCAGCATGATGCTGCGACATTTAAAAAAAAATAAGTGTCGCAGCGCTGGTATTCTGATAGGGCCCGCCGCTGTGATGTCACGGGTATTAGGATCTCCAACAAAGAATACACCTTACATCTGATTCTGTTTTTAGTATTTGTTGTTATAGCGGCAACAGAAATACATCATCTGTGAAAAGTTCAACTGTCTAGCTATCACGTTTCATGAGATACAGCCTGGTGACCGACAGACAGACGTTTTTACCCTTTGGGTACGAAACCCTAAAAATACTTACGTCAAAAATGAGGCAAGGTATAACATACCCGAGACAAGTTTGCGCACGTATCAGTGGCGAAGGGTGAATTTATGACAGAGGTAAGTCGGAGCAAACAAAAATGCTTACCTAAAGCCAGCCGGGCATGGCGCACGTAGGGACTCTTAAGTCCAGTTACTTAAAATCTGTGACTGTCTTCCTGGCTTCAGTCTTGTATAGGCAGATGTGTCTTCAGTCCACCTTTAGTTACGTGTAAGCACTGGTAGAATGACAGTGTCTTGCAAGTATAATAAAAGTGGCTTTGAAAAAAGCCGTTTGTGGTGTGATGGTGATATGATGTTTACTGAATTAAACTACTTGACTACAATACCACTGACTTATTCTACTTATACTCTAAAGCTATTCGTCTATTCTTTCTTACAAAGTGCGCTAAGACATTATCATAAAAGCCGGGATGATTCTTAATTTTTATGTTTTTCTATAGAAAGAATGGCTAGATCAAATAATCTTCACTTCAAAGCCGAAAACGACCTCTCCGCGGATGCTACTGTCACAGGAAGTGCCAAAAATATACTACATAATGTTGTTATTTGTGGAAAAGTGTCACCCAATAATGAATTTTGAAAATTGAGATAAAGCTCGTAAATTTATTCAAAGATGCAGTTGTGTATGACTTTCAACTCGTTCTTTAAAGCAGTGAACTCAAATATTTTCGGAAATTGTGATAGCAAAGAAGATATTATTTCATCTGGAAAAGATCTACTATAAAAACTTTAATTAGATTTACTAAGTACGTACCTAAATTAAGAAAACTCATTTGAGAAAATGATTGGTACCTGTGTTGTACAGGTTGGCCCAGAGTAAATTTTATTTTTGAAAATTCCGTAATAAAACAGTGGTTAGTTTAATCTATTTTATTCATTATAGAAATTTAAAAGGACATATGCAATTTCAGTTTTTGAACACAATGTCATCCAGATGGCCACCATCACGGCGCTGGCATTCATGTAAGCGCGCCCTAAAATTTTCCAATACACGCCTGCAGGTTGCTTGGGGAATCGCTGCAATTTCCTGGCGGATATTTTGTTTTAATTGAGCCGTAGTCCTAGGATTATTTACGTAAACACGGCTCTTAAGGTAGCCCCACAAGATATAATTTAATGGGCTCAAATCTGGACTTCTAGGCGGCCAGTCAATGTTCACGAACCACCTCTAAACTCATGTTGGATGTGTGACAAGTTGCCCCGTCCTGTTGGAACCATGTCTTGGAATTGTACCCACGAAATTCCTGCAATTCTGCACTCAAGTACTGCCTCAACATTAGAGTATACCGTTTAGAGTTGACATTCACTGCTCTGCCTCGCGCATCCTGAAAGCAATAAGGGCCTATTATTCCGGCCGCAGAAATGGCTGCTCAAACCGTGACTCGTGCGCAATGGAGTGGTTTTTGGTGTTTAAGTCTTGGCTGTTCTCTACTCCAATAGCGGCAGTTCTGTTTATTTACAGCGCCATTCATATGAAAATGTGCCTCGTCTGAAAAGAGTATGTTATTAAAGCTGTGGAACTGCTCGAACATTTTAGTCGTAAAATCCAACCTCGTAACAAAATCATTTTCATTTAATTCTTGGACGAGCTGTATTTTATACGGATGAAGCTTTAACTCCATAGATAAAATTCTCTGCAAGGTCGTACGGGACATCGCTAATGCTGTTGCACATTTGCGAGTTGAGAGTCTCGGACCAGCACATACAGAATCATTAACTTCCTGTACTCTTTCTTCGATCCGAACAGTTCGTGCACGACCTGGGCGGCGACGTGGCATCAGCAAACCGGCCTCTTCAAAGTTGTTTATCCAATGCCTAATCAATGGGGCACTTGGACACTGTCTTACACTGCGCAATTGGTACTTAACTCGAAATAAACGTCTAACACGTATGTACGAACGATTGTTTTCATAAAATGTACGCACTGCAAAAGCGCGCTGTTGCCCCGTAAAGTGACTCATGGCGACTAAATTGGCGCGAAACGAGCTAGCGACCGACACCGCCCGCGTCCTTCCCCCTCCACCCGTTTACATGTTATAAAGAAAACAAATTTAAAATTTATTCCGGGCCACCCTGTATTTGCGTCTTAACATTGTCTATTATTTCAATGAAAATGCCGATACTTATTCTAGGGTCTACCTCTGAATTTAGTCGTCTACGCTGTAGTGGCGGCTCACGGAATTCCTGGACGCTATCCAAACTAATATTATAAATGCGAAAGTAACTCTGTCTGTCTGTCTGTCTTTTCTTCACGCCTAAACTACTGAACCGATTTCGATGAAATTTGGTATAGAGATAGTTTGAGTCCCGGGAAAGGACATAGGATAGTTTTTACCCCGATATTCCCACGGGATCGAAACTTACGCGGGTGAAACCGCGGGGCGCAGCTAGTCATAAATAAAATCAAAATTACACACACCGGCAAAATTAGAGGAACACAAAAAAAAATTACATTATTTTTTGAGATTGAATGTCAATTATTTAATGTTTTTGTTTCATTTGAGTCTGTTCGTTTATTTTATGCAAGAAAAAAACAAACTGTAGGGTTTATTAGGATTAATTTAATAAAAATAAAAAATAAATGCTTTTGTCTGAAAAAATTAATGTTTTCGAATACGTGATAACAGAGCTAAATTTAAAAAAAAATTATTAATAGCGCGTGTTGTCTTCACGCGCCCTTATAATGGCTTGGATACGTCTAGCCATGCTTCTGATGAGACCTTCGATCATTTCCTGAGGCGAAATGTCCCATTCTTCAACCAGCGCCAAATTCTGGTCTCCAACATTCCTAGGGGCAGGATTTCTTAAACAAACCCTTTGTGCAATCATGTCCCAGACATGTTCTATCAGATTCATGTCCGGTGATCGTGCAGGCCAGTCCATCTGGGTTACACCAGTCTAAAAATGGAAATGGATGGATGTGGTTAAAAATGGAATTAACACTTATAATCCAACAACAGAAGTACAAGTACACATAAATCACAGTTACACAAATATACAAATAAAGGACTTACGCAGCACTAATTGACATTAAATGACTGAATATACTAACATACGCGCGACTCTATAGGGCTCCGCTGACCGAGCGTTAACTACTTATCGCGACCTATTGCTCGCTCGGTGGTTTTTAACCGACTTCTAAAAAAGGAGGAGGTTCTCAATTCGAATGTTTGTTTTTTTTTTTTTTTTATGTTTGTTCGCGCATAACTCCGTTGCTTGCCAACCGATTTGAAAAATTCTTTTTTTGTTGGAAAGGGTATACTTCCCAAATGGTCCCATGAAATTTTTATTTTAACCGACTTCTAAAAAAGGAGGAGGTTCTCAATTCGAATGTTTGTATTTTTTTCTAACTGATAAATTCTACAGCGGGTATACAGGGTGTAAGGAGAACGCTTCCGAAGCCAGAACATAGATTATGTACAACCTAAATGCAAACGTATACCAATAACCTTTCGCTTTAAATTGGTTATTTTGAAGACTTCATATTTCGTAAGCACGCAATGGAAACAGTACAAAACGTGGGGTCACTGACACGCTAGGCAACGTCGCGCCACCGCATGACCGCACGCCCGCGCATCTACGCGGGCGCCGAGCGCTCCGTACGGCCGAGTCACGAGATTTATACGGAATTTACAAACACTACTTTCAAAATGCCTACCCCTACAACACTTCACAAAAATATGAATTTTAATCGCATTCATAGTCCACTGTTAAACATTGACAGAGGCATTTTACGTAAGTACCTGTCTAAATCCTTTGCGACCTTATGAGGAATGGCTCGAAGTCTCGAACTGCGCTCTACCCATTTTAATACAAAGCCGGGCCCGTCGCTGTGTCGACCCGTGAACACGAGGCATTAGTGTAGGATCCTCAACACATTCTGCACGTAGTTTATTAAAAACGCTCACTGTTTTCTGCCCCGCATTTCATCAGCACTGTCACATTCCCGATCATCATGTTGCCGTATTCACGAGCACTTTACACGTATGCCTTAGGCGTTGTTTAAAAGGCACAAATTATTGAAAAATCATCATTATGAATTTCTGTAAAGTAACTGTAGCTCATGTAATTTTCACAATAATTTTACCTTCCTCCAACCTGAATACATAAACGACAACGTCTTAAAAAGTTATCTTTTAATTGTCTGAAGCTACTCGAATATTCTTGTTTTATTTTTCTTTCCGCTTCTGTAAGTGTTTGTCTTAATTCTGTTTCGTTATTGCTTTCCGTCGCGTACACCAGCTCTTTGTAAAATCCCCAAACAAAAAAAATCGATGGGGTTGAGGTCTGGAGAACGCGCAGGCCATTGGATCGGCCCTCCACGCCCAATCCATCTTTCTGGGAAAGTAGTGTTGAGATGCTCTCTTACTTGTCTTGCATAGTGACAGGGCGCGACATCTCGTTGAAAAATCATTTCTCTTTGGGTCTGGAGATACGCATTTCTAACAATTCATAAAGATTTTTTTCTAAAAAATTCAAATAAGTATTTCCATCGAACCTGGCCGGTAATTCAAAGGGCCCAATTAACTCTCCATTTAGGACCCCAGACCAAAGGTTGACACTAAAGCGTGTTCGAAAGTTTGACTCCCTTGCCGAATTTGGGTTTGCGATGGCCCAGCTATGGTAATTATGAATGTTGAACACACCAGTCCTTTCGAATCGGGATTTGTCGGTCCACAGTATTTTATTGAAAAAATCAGGGTCTTCAGATCGTTTTAGCATCGTTTGACAAAAAGCCACTCTTCTTGGGTAATCAGATTCCTGGAGCTGCTGGACGCGCTGGATATGGTACGCATGGAATCCTTCTGCGAACAACAAACAAACACTGCTAAGTATCTATCACAAGTTAACTGGTTACAGCGTGGTCTGTAGAAAATGGGTTTGGGAGAAAGAGACAATAGGCTAGTTTCCTAAAAAAATCTAATTAGTCCGTCAGTTAGATTATCGAAAAATAATGGACCCGTATTTTTTCTTTTGTCAATCAAACAAAAAATGACAAAGATAAAGCACGTCAAAATTCGTCGTGACGTCACGCCGTGCGACACTTTTTAGCACGGCGTGACGTCACGACCCCCCATTCCCAAATTTTGACGTGCTTTATCTTTGTCATTTTTTGTTTGATTGACAAAAGAAACAATACGGGTCCATTATTTTTCGATAATCTAACTGACGGACTAATTAGAATTATTATTTTTTTCCCAGGACACTACCCTATTACCTAGATCAGAGATAAGCTTACCATTATCTAATGGAGGCCAACGAAACAAGATAAACAACGTAAACAATCTGACCGTTTAAGGCTGGCGTCCTTTATGGACGGATCGGGGCGGGTCGCATTGGAACGGGCCGCGGTTCTGTGATGCTCTTGCGTCCATCTGTACGGGGCGCGGCGGACCGCCTAAGCGGATTTGATCTTACAGACGTGTTTTCGTGCTTGGACTGACATCGCGCTACCATGGACAGCTCAGACGAAGAGATGTTATGGTTTCAAATCCTTCTTGAGGAAGAGCAAAAAAATAAAAAACGACGACGAGTACACAAGGTGTATATGCCAGAAAAGAAATGTATTTGGTGAATACCATCATTTGTTTAACGATTTGAAGAAAGATCCAGTCAAATTCTTCGAGTATTTTCGAATGTGTTTTGGAAAATTTGAAACATTGCTTAATATATTACGTGAAGATTTACAGAAACAAACCACAAAATTTCGAAAGCCAATTGAACCAGAAGAACGATTTGCTATTTGTCTCAGGTAATTATGATTTTTTGACATCTGATAATAATTTTATTATAATTAATTATTGTTTACACAATGAGATCGTGCTTTACCTCCAATCTAAGAATCTGTCCTATACCCGAATAGGGGCATGGGTAAACCACTATTGCTTGGCGGTAGTCTTTATAACTAGTCTAGTATTATAAATACAAAAGTTTGGATGGATGGGTGTGTTACTCGATCACGCAAAAAGGCTGAACAGATTTGGATGAAATTTGGCACTCAGATAGTGTATTACCTGTATGAATACATAAACCACTTTATTTATGTGACAATAAAAAAAAATGAGTCATAATTAATCATATTTATTAGTAATTCCCAATAAAGTTAACATTAACATTACACAGTAACAATTATTTATTTTTTGCAAAATGCAGAAATTGTTCCATGATTTCAGAACCTTGTACATCATGTTCTTGTACTTCATAAACTTGTTGTGACGAGTTAGATAGCATCGATGCCGTAGTAGGTGATGCTTGAAATGATGCTTGTCCAGAGGTCCGTAAAGGTTGAATGGACGAGAATTGATTATTTTGACTTAAAATCACGGCTGCAACTGGCTGTTGATTTATGGTTTGCATATTTTGGGACTCTCTAATCGCATGCGATATATTATTTGTATCACCTTGTCTGCAAAACAAATCAGCCTCAGCATCGTTCACAATTTAAACACCGCACCCTTAATCCGTATCTGAACATCTTTCGGGAATGTTGTGACTGTTTTCCCCAAGTTTGTGAAAAAATCTACCATAGTATCATGGCCTTGGTTAAGCGATTGATACTTTTTTTCTAAGTATGATTGGAACAGAGTTTGTGTCGGTGGAGGCGACTGAGAGAAGTAGGGTAAAATTGGGGGACCTGGATCAGGGAGATCCAGGTCACCCCAATTTTACTATTCATTTCATCATTCAAATATTATTTCATACTTTCTATTCAACATTCTATTCGAAAGACTGATCTAGTGTTATTTTGTATTAGGAACTGAATGATTTGAATAATCAATTTATAATATTTTTTTACTTTTTGTGGTTGGTTTGTGGTTGGTATCGTGAAAAAAGAAACAAAGTATGCTGTCAACTAAGTAACACATTTTATTATCATTATTCATAAAAAGCATGAGAAGAATAAATAATCGATTACAAAACATTTGATTTCTTGATCCACTGTTGACATTTCATCATAGACATTTTCCATAATTGCATAGGCTTCAGACATTGATTTCGGTTGGGCGAGCTTGAATCGTTTTCTAAAGAAATTAATACGGTTCTCATAGTAACCCTTTACCCTAGTTAAGTGACGTAAACGTGAATCAAGGCAATTCAGTAAATGATTCAGACACCACCACTCTTCACAACAGATGACGATCGATTTGGTTCCAATGTCAATTGTGACGAATTTTTTGCTTCCTTCTTCATGTTCAGGCAGGTTTATATACTTGATCACTTGTCGTTCTCGTTGCGGCTGCTGCTTTGGTAAAGGAATTGAACCAGATGTGAAGAATCCTGATATGTCAGAGGCGTTTTCCATAAATATCATGCCCCACTCGTCTTTACTTAATGTTATCCTATTAGCAATATCAATGCACTCTTCCAGTAATCCATTGATTTGATTTGATGGCTTCAAATATGTTTTAATATATGGAATCGTGGAGCTGGAAACTTGATACATATACTTGCAAAGTTCAAAATGCAAGAGTGGAATCGATGGAGTATATGATGGTTGTATAAACTGATACATGTTGTCGCTATAAGTGTTGATGATTAACTGCTCTATCAACTACACTGACTGCTCTTTTCATTCACATGAAACGACTTCTAATGAGGATTTTTCAGGACCAGGATGTGCGTTGCCAACTCGAGCAAATGTAAGGAACTCATTGTGACAACTCTTGAGTGTAAGATATTGCATATTTTCAAAGGTGGAATTTGCTGAGTTTTGCTCTGTGTTGTTTGTATTATCCTGAAGTTTTGATGAACTGGTGTTAATTATTTTCTGGTCAGCTATGTCTTGACTAAATAGAATCTCACCACTAGCATTCTTGAAAATAAGTTTAGAAATGCCCTCCAAATCAAATTTCGATGAATGGAGCATAATGTGAATAATATTAATTTATTCTCTCATGATGAAGCAAGCGTTGATTAAGATCGAACCATCACACTACAATGCTAAAAGTTTAATGCTGTGATGGAGATATGCGTATTTAATTATATACTCCTTTCCTTTCACAGCGTTCAAATAAAAACACTCAGGATAATGTATAGCATGTTGCATCCAAGGATCATCATAAATCTCCCAATCTTCGATAACACCTCCACATGAGAAACATGCTGCAATATCATTTATACTATTTCCATAATAAAAAAATCCTGCGTCAGCCATTTCCCTCACTAATCTTTTCTTTTTATTAAACGTCCTCCAGTAATAATTAAATGAAAATTCACGCATTTTAAACGTGTTATACATGTCATATCGAGGTTTGTATTCATTTTGAGACATGTTCTATTTACTTCTTATTCAATTATAAACGTATAATGATATCGTCCCGCTGTTGTCAACAACTTATAAAGACCGGACAGAGGTGGGGATAAAAAACGCTAAGATGTGTTTTAACTAAATAAAGAAAGAAAACAAGAAAATATTTATTTTAAAATTTTATTATCAAAGCACCACTTATTTAAACACAATACATTTTTTAAAGCACATACAGAGTCATGATAAATACAGTTATATAAATCTTGAGAATATTTATATTCATCGTATAAACTTATCAAACTAGGACAACCTTTATCTTCTAAATTGAATACATTACAATTACTATTTTCTAAAATATGCTTTAACCACAACACTTTTTCTGAACCTTTGACGTAGATACATTTATCTCTTAAAATATCTATAACCAAATTCTGATAATTAGAATAGGGTACAAATCCTTCACGCCAGTGTATCTTTCTGTTACGTTCAATCCAACTAACTTGTTTTTTTTCTTGTTTCGTTAATTTTCCAAATGAAAATGGTGGCTTAATTAAAAACACTTGTAATGTTTTATTATACAATATAGCGATTTCTTTTATTATAAATTCATTTGTTTCTGTTTTGAAGCCTTGAACATCCACAATAGCAATCATGATAACCTGCGCACAATGTTGCTGAGAGGTTTGTATTCCACAAGTCGATCGTTTATAATCAAACAATATGCAGTCGTATTATCTGGTATTTCTGTAGAACATTCAATTTCCAACCTCACGTCCACTGGACCTGTTTTTAGGCTATCATTTTGTCTTGAGCAGTCTAAGATAAAGAGAGGGGCTTTTTCTTTGAACTCTTTTAGGTCAAGCAACGGGTCTACTGGACAGTTGTAATACGACTGACGAAATTTCACAAACATTTCGTATAATATACTATATTTGTTCTCAGAAAACTTTAAGCCTAAAGGTTCATATGGATAATATTGTGAATTCAAAAAGAGCGTAAGGTTTGTTACTTCACAATGATCGAATACTGAACTGTCTTTAGTTTTATTATTTTTTCGATTGGTTTGTAAACAAAAAATTACATATCTGGGTTTTTCCAACTGTGAAGCAGTTTTAACTGACCAAGAATGCTTTGTGGTTTTAGGCAGTAACGGATACTCATATAAATCCCAATTTCTGAACGCCATCTGAATAGGTTTATCTCTTTCTAAATGTTTTAAAAGTGTCAGTCGTTCTCGGTCTGATACTTTTATGTGTGGCACCCTCCACTGGACTCTTTGTATATCTATTTGAAAATGAACAATATCATCAGTAAGGATAACGCTATTTAAGTTACTGTTACTTCTGTTCAATATAAGTTCATGTTTGCAATTTATCACTATTTTATTGTAATCTTCTGCAAACCCTAAAACCTTATTTAATGGTATCACAGCACTAAAACGCCCATCACTTTGAAATCCCTTTAAACTCCAACCCCATAGGGCAGCAACTTTATTTTCTGCTTCATTTAATGAGATGTATGATTTTATTGTTGATGTTATTCCAGAATTTTTTATGCGGTCTATTTCAATACCATTCATTTCGTATCTGATGTCTTGAAACAAATACATAACAGGGTTATTAGTGAACGTAACAGTTTTCTTGATTGGATTCCCATCTTTACCGAAGAGCTTCGCTTGTCCTTCGACGTAAATTGAACTGGCTGATGGTAGCACGTATATGTCTTGCTGGTGGATGGGAATTCTGATTTCATCGTTTTCTCTAAAGCTGTTATTGTAGGGATTGTATGAATGGACTTCATAACTTTCAATCGAAGTGTCGTAGTGCGGTAATTCAGTAATCTGTAGTATATTCATACTTTAAACCCTAGGGCTTTAAGAAAATCTTTATTTGCTTTAGTCAATTTCTTAACTTTTTTCTTACGTCTTTGCACCTTAGCAATCGCAGAAGAACTAAGACGTTTTTCATTCCCTTGGGTGTTTTTATAATACACTATCATTTTGTTTTTCTTAAATGAAGACGTAACTGAACTTGTTCCTCTCCAAAGTTAATACAGTGACCAAATTGATCTACAATCTTAACAGATACCGATGAAATTATATTTTTATTTACTGGAAAGTAAATAACATTTTGTGGTATTTCCATGCACTGATGACCTGGAGTAGTATCAGACACAAATTCATGAATAAAATGAGTTGGTAATCCGTTGCAGTACGAACCGTGAACAAGATCACATTCGATTCTGATTACAGACAGACCTCTGTTAATAATGGGAATATTTGGTCTTGATTTTAATACTGAAAAATATATCAAACCGCACTCGTATTGATCTGACAAATGCAGTGGTGGTTGAAAGTATGAAACCAATTCCGATTTATTTCCAGAGATGGTAACCGTAGCAGACATGCTTCAATACTGGCCTCTTTCGGAAGATCCTGTTTATTTTATTCCTTCACTACACCAAAAATTCTTCAAAAAGTTTAAACAAAGATGTCCGCAATTAAAAGGGTGATCACGCTGAAGATTATCATAATTATAGTTAATTTTGGATCCCAAGTATTTAATAAATTCCTTTGGAGGCTTAAGATTTCCGTAACTATCAAAATACTCAATATAATCGTTGCATTTTGCATAGGCTACCCAATGAGAACCAGGATTTTTAGAGCTATCTAAATTTATAACTCCACATTCTTTTTTAAAAGGGTGTTTAGGGAGCTTATCTCTCATAAAGACACCTCTGAAATAGGGAATATTATTTCCATACTTCAAAATGTCTAAATTACTCAAGGCTCGTTTGGGTAGCCGATATCTTAGTTTTTTTCTTTCGATACAAAAATTCCAAGCCCAGCTTTATGTGGTTTAAGGTGTAGTCCTTTTCCGATGCACAGAGCTTCCATCTTTTCGTTGTGTCTCTTCGATTCAGTCAATAACTTTTTAGCCATCTTGAATTCATTTATGGTTTTAGCAATACCAGCTGCACCGCCTGCTAGTGCCCCTGCGGCCGATAATCCCGCAAAAATTGGAATCAAAGGCAATACTCCACCAGTTTTTGGTATAGGAATTACACGAGGAAGTTTTATAGACGAATCATCAGCTAATTCTCTGACAGCGGCCATAGCTAATTCGATTGCCATTTTCTTGCATTTCGGTTTTAATTTTTCCATCTGTCTCTTCGTTTTGTTAATAACATTTTTAAATTTATTTTTCAACCCTTTTCCAGGTTTAATTTTAGGAGAACACTTTTTGCTATTTTTTTTTTTTAGGCCAAACCCAGTTTTAACTTTTGTTGACATAGCGCTGCTTACTAAGCACGCTGCCAATTTTTCCCCTACACTCGCATCTGAGGCAAGTGCTCGCTCTTTAGCCATATTTAACAAAACTAAATCAGCCTTGTGGCGATCCTTTAAGTTTGAAGACTTGTGATAGGCAATGTCGTGTTGTTTACAATATTCGTCTAATTTATTAACACCTTTATCCCCACGAGTAAGCCTTTTAATTAATTTAGTGCCAGGCCCACAATAATTGTATCCTGGTAAATGTAATTCAATTGGTAAATTATTTATAAGCCAATTGAGAATACTGCTCTCTCCAATACCCATCATAAGACTGATGTATCATGAGTTGAACATTTAATAAATATTCGATTTATCAATCCAACTGTTTTCAGATGAAGACAAACCTAACCATTTTACTAAAACTCTATTTCCTTTACTTCTAAGAACTTTCTCGACTAGATATAAATTGGGATGTTTCGTCTTTTGCAGCTCTTGCACATAAAATGCACCTAAAATGGGTTGGCCTCTGATTGCATCTTCAATTAAGTAGGTAATAGGAGTTGTATTTTGTATGTTTCTAATTTTAAATATTTCTGTCGACCAGTTGGGAGTATACCCCTTTTCAAATGTTCCTTTGTATTTACTGATACGTACATAATCACCCACTTTAAACTTGCTTTTTGTAGTATCGGTTTTTATCAACCTGAAATATCTCCCTAATATGCGTGTTTTATTAGTATTGTCCACGTTTGCCGGGATTTCATTAATTGTCCGATGATAGGTGTGATTGTATTTATAGATAACATTATTGAGGGTATTATCTATCCAATTATAGTCACCTTTTAAACTGAATTCCTTATATAGTTTAGATTTTAATGTTCTGATAAAACGCTCAACTATTGATGCCTTTTTTGTTGAGAAAGTTGAATAATGGTTTATACAATAAGATTTCATAAGTTTTTGGAATTTATTATTATAAAATTCTGTTCCATTATCCGTTTGTAGATTTTGGGGGACACGCCCTTTATCCAACAAAATCTTGAAAGAGTTGCATACAACATCTTTTGTCTTATTTTTCAAAGGAAAGGTCCAAGCGTATTTCGAAAATGTATCAATAACAGTAAGAATAAATCTGTAATTTTTATTTTCTTTGGAAATTGATTGCATATCAATTAAGTCTGCTTGCCAAAGGTCATCTATATCTTTCATAATAACATGTCTTCGTGGAAAGTTTACCCTCGCATTTTTATGAATTTCGTTTACCACATCAGCTTTACTCATATTCAAAACTCAGTATATAAACATTTGTAGTGAATCCAGAAATGATACTGAATGAAAATTATGTTATTGCTACTATTTATTCTTTAATTATGTTAGCTTCTTTTAATTCTTCAATTATCGATAGTATTTCATTATCATGGTTCGTATTGCCAGCATCTTTTGAAGCAACTAATAGTTTTAATCTCTCAACTAATTCGTTTGGGTCATCCCAATATACCAGGTCAGTATTTTTTTTATATTTCTTTAACATTGGCAAGTATCCCCCAAGTTTAGTGTGAATATTATCGTTTGATGTTTCGGAAAACAATGGTCTGATTATTTCACGATATTTTATTCCTTTATCACCTTTTATTTGACCTCTAGGATTGAAGTCTCTCTTATGAACATTTGTATAATACAATATATCCTTGTAAACAAGTTTATCTTTGTTGGATATTACTTTTAAATCAGGTTTTTTTCGAAGTAAAAGTTCTTTCAGCCCAGGAGTTAAATTGTAGGATTTATCACCGATTTTAATCAAAATGACATTTTCATTATTCAAACCGTCAATTTTAGAAAATGTTACTACTGAATTCCCCATCAATAAAGTTTGGTTTTCACTTCTTATTCCAAACGGTATATTTACACCGTCATAAATATCATAGATATCCTGACCCTCTAATGATATCTCTAAATCATCTGGCAATACCATTTCAGGAGACTCTTTAACCAATTGTGTAGAATTAGGTTTTGGTTCGTAACAGTCCACAAACTTTGTAGATGAGCTAGTATCCATTTCATCCAATTCAATACCTCCAGAATTAGTAAGTGTTGTATTTTCTAAATGTTTTATTTTTTCCATAGTTATATTCGAATCAACTAGAGTTTTAAGGGGGTCTGTGACAGGTTTTAGCATTTTATCGAGTGACAAGTTCATTGAGTGTTCCTGATCCTTCATTTGTTTTATTTTATTCTTTATGGAGTCTACAGACTTCATTAATTCTATTTTAATGTTTTTTTCCATTTTATATTATAACAACTGCGTCCAGCTATAGTACAAATTATACTGAATTTTATTTTGCATGTTAATTACTTATATGTACTTATAAACAGTCAGTCGAATTTAAAAAACATATCAAAGTTCTGTCTGTACCTTCCGTTATTTAATGACGATTCCTTATTAATAAGTAGAAAATTATAAGGTTTACTCCAAACAGTTCGACAAATGTTTCTGAACTCTTTCCATTGTAAATCAGAACTAACATGCTCTTCATAAATATGTTTTAAATTCACATCATCTTGTTTAAATATAATAAGAAAATTAACATTATCACGTAACAATTGCTTCGGAATTTTAGAATAGGTTTGAGATAAATAGAAACAGTCTATTTGCTTATGCCTACCCATACAGAAATAATTGCGGATATTTATTTGATTTTCACACGCAACATCATCAAAAATAAAAACAGAATTTGTTAAAGCTTCACTCGGAGAAATGACATCTTTATCATCATTGAACTCGTAAAAGTTTATCTGTGGCACTCTTTTTAATACTTCGGTCAAGAAACGGTATTTTGGTTGAAAAGAAGTTTTAGAGTAAAGATACAGATTTTTAAATTTGAGCCCATTTTCATGCAGCAGTAAACTAATCATAACATTCGTTTTACCACAGCTTGATGGACCGCATATTATACAACGAATGGTATTTGGCAATAAAGCGCTATGTCTGATGCGGTGAACAGAGTCACTTAATCTTATATTATTAACATTGAGAGATATGGGTTGTTTGATCAACTTCATAGTGCATATTAATCTAATTACCGCTTAACATACACTTATATAGTCGTTACTACATGAACCTCATCATACAACAAGCGTGAACTTGATGATGACGTTTAGGAAGTTGAATACGTTTGAATAAAAGTCCATTGTTTTAGACATATCATTTTATTATAAGTTCAAATAATAGTACATAACTTATTCTAAAATAATTATCATACATCATTTCTTTATAATACATTAATTTATTCTTATTTTAGTATTTTAAATCATATACTTCAAATGAATATAATTTAGAACAGTGGCTCTCAAGATGTGGATTATATTTAATTGGTGCTCAATTTAAACGTAATAAGTTGAATAAAAAGTGAAACGAACATTGGTTTAGATCATCGCATCATAAAATCCCCAAGGCAAAGTGTGAATTTGATCTGAAAGTATCTGAACTTTGTCATCGTTTCTATTTAGTACTTGCTTACTAACTTGTTGTGAGTACAATATATGCTTGATAGATCTTATAATATTCATTTTAAAAGATTGACTTTTATCTAATATCAAAGAATCGTTGTAATTACTTTGTTTTAAATGCTTAGTAACAGATTTAGACAAACCTTTCGCTTTTGTTATCCGTGTGTTTAAACTGCTAATGCAATACAGTTTTGCTCGTAAACCTGTAAATTCTGTAATTACATCACCCCCCATTTCGTCCTTAAATAGGCCAGGGATTTTTGAGTTAATTCTTGGTATGTTATATTGATTATCTATTGAAAAATTGCTAGTATCAAAATATGTTAAATTATCGTACATATCACGATAAAAGTCATCTGTATGAATTAAGTAAAGTAAACTATCAGTATCTGTATAACATAATTCAACTTTATCTCCATATTTCTGTTTTATAAAATCATAATGAAACTGATATAGATGTTCTTTGGCGTACTCCAGAACTGTAAATCCGATGTAAATTGGTCGGTCTAATATTATTTTTTCACGATTCAATTGTATAGCTACAAAATCCTCTGCGAATATTGACACACTTTTTAAATTAGGTTTTGAAATCAATTTCTGTGCACAAAGTTTCTTATTCGTGAAGTTTTTCTTATCATCCCATTTGGTTACCAGTTTTATCTCAACTTGTTTCCTTTTATTTTCTATAGTTTTGCCAAATATCGCATTATTTAAAAGTTTAAAAAAATCTTTTTCAAAAGAAGTTTTAGATTCCATACGCCGATTGGTATTAAGATCTATATATTTCTTTAAGAAATCATCTTGTCTAAAGGTTAGTATGCGATGAATTTTTTTTAACACCAAACCATTTTTTATGCATTGTTTTAAATGTACGTAATGAATAACATAATTTGATTTATCATACAGATTAGCAATCAACTTAGCTGATTTCGCTCCTAGGGGTACAAATTTCTCTGCAGCAAATGGTAAGTCTTTATGCTGATCATGAATACAATCCGGGTAATATAAATCTACTTCTAAAATAAAACCATACGGACTGTCATCTGAAACATGCAATACATTAAAGTTGTCAATTTCATCTTGAGTTAAAAATCTGAACTCCGAAACAGGCAATTTTTTAGTCATTGCATAACCATAAAGATTATTGCAATCTAAATATGTCAAATAACTCGAGGGTTTTAAATGATTATAATGAGGTAAATACTTATTATTTGCCTTAGCATGACGGAGGAAACATTGTGCCAAGCCCCCTCGTATACCTTTTTCAATAAATGTATACATTTCTAAGTCACTAATGAGCTCTAATTCAGCGTTAGTGTACAGAAGCATAGCATCCCAGCTCAAACTAGGTGAAGTCACATAGTGAGCAGGATCCAATTTGTAAAAATGTAAACTTGTCTCTCTAAATTTTTCAAATATGTCGCATAACAGCAAAACATCGCATTTCAAATACAAATCACTGTATTCGCCAAGCGTTGTTATCTCAAAATTGTTCCAAATATCTTGGGCGTGAGCATATTCGTCATCTGATAGAGATTCCATAGTTAAACTATTATAAAAACTGGACTTTGAGGGTAGTTGATTTTCATCAAATTTTGACCAGTCGTCCATATAATCATATGGATAAATACCTTTCTTACGTAATAAATTAAGTTTAGTTTTATCCGTAAATTCTCTTGACAAATGAACAAAGTCTTTTTCTGACAAGCTTTTACTTAAAGAATCTAAGCTTGAGCTAAGAAAATGAAATGAATCAATAAACTTAATCTGTACTGAACGAGTACCTTTTTTTGTCTCAATTAGCTTAGTTATTGTAAGATATTTTTCTTTAGTTTTTGGTATTATTTTAATTGAGCCTTCATACTTAGCCAACTCTCTTATAAATATATGCGAATCATAACCACTTAGATTATGAAATACTACCGGTATGAATGGACACACTTTATACATCAAATTACAATGTGAGTGCGCTGCCCCTCTATACTCGGAAGTAATATGATCATGATCTCGAACTTTATCTCCAGACAATGACTGATTACATATATGACACTTAGTTGTATTTCGATATTCTCGTTCTTGATTATAAGTTAAAGTTTTCATTGATAAATGAGTAGACAAAACTTTGTTTATCCGCTTTACATCTTTTACTAAACGTTTAATAAAGACTTCGACGCAATCTATGCCTCTGTACGTGACAAACTTGTTAAGTTTGCTGTCGTGACAACAACATATGTAATATGCAAAACTTGAAGGTTGATGCATTTTTAGTGTCTTAGTATTTTTAGAACTATTTTCATTGCAATTTATTAGCAAACTCTCAAAATCAGCATAAATAATAAAATTAATTTTTAGTTTTCTTTCATAATGTTTAAATTTCAATATGGTATCTTTTTCCGGTAGTATAGTTAGTATTTTAGAACAAGTGTGAGAAACATATTTCTTTTCATTCGTAAAAAATTGTAAACATGATTCGCATAAAAAAACTTTGCCATGATGATGAGTAACCTGGCGTCGCACTAATCGTATAAGATCTTTTATCAAACAGTAATGTCCTTTACCATTCCGTTCAAAGTATAATAAATTAACGTGTTTTTCTTTTTTCTTATTCGTCATGTATAACGGGCCAGTAACAACGTATTTGCTATCTAGCCCATAAATGGTAACGCTTATTGTAGGATTTAACCGTTCAAAAAGTTGGATGTCATTCTGTGAAAGAGGAAATAACATTCCTTGAATATTGAGAACTTGGCTATAATGAGGATAGGATGTCGTTCTGCACACATTATTTTCACGAGGAAATAATGCGGCTACGACGCACCATAAGAAACAATACTCGTCATCATTACGTAAATTCAAACAACTTTTAGTATTTTTTATTACTGAGGGCAACTCTATGTACGTGCCGCCTCTCATGGGGCAATATTTACATATGTTAATCTCAATATGACTTAGCGAAAGATATGTCCAACCTGACTGTACATGTTCAAATTCAGACATTTTGCGCATAAGTACATGTATTTTATTCAAAAAGAACTCGTGTATATCAGTATTTTTATAGATAATATCATACTTAGTGTTAAATGATTTCAGTTCTACTTGTTCGTCGTCAGATTTTAGCAGAAGAAACTTAGCAAAAAGCTCAAAATTTACTTTTATGCAATCATACTTTTTCAATATCATAGTTATTAATTTATCAATATCTGGATGTACAGAATTCAGGATCGCCTCAGGAGTGAGGTGCTCGTCATCCTGTGGTATACATGTCTGAATATTACTCGGGATCGCCTCACGAGTGAGGTGCTCGTCATCCTGAGGTATACATGTCTGAATATTACTCGGGATCGCCTCACGAGTGAGGTGCTCGTCATCCTGAGGTATACATGTCTGACTATTACTCGGGATCGCCTCACGAGTGAGGTGCTCGTCATCCTGAGGTATACATGTCTGACTATTACTCGGGATCGCCTCACGAGTGAGGTGCTCGTCATCCTGAGGTATACATGTCTGACTATTACTCGGGATCGCCTCACGAGTGAGGTGCTCGTCATCCTGAGCTAAGTTCAGACGAAAAGTTACTATTCTATTTTTAAATGCTGTTGCCACAATAAAAACATTTTTGAATTCAGTACTCAATAAGCTATTTGTCTTGTGTATATTAGTTCTCTTATGATATGCATATTGGTTTCGTGGTATTTCAGTTTCACATTTGGTACACTTCACAATTTTACTACGAGGTCTTGTTAATGGTGTTCTGCGATCTCTGGACTGTATAACTGTGAAATAATACATTAGATTTAAATAGCATAATATTTTATTTATCAATTGGCTATTTAGGTACAAGTATTTAGATATTATAAAGATTACTTATAATATAATGTATGTATAGGTATTATTCTGTAATGATTAAATGTTTTACATATATTTGTATAAAAACTAGCAAGAATACATAGTAAGTACTAATAGTAAGAATTTATAAGGGTAGTTGGACAATTACGAAAATCTTGTTCAACTGAGGACGTAAATCCTTTTAGATGGCGCCACATCTCCGTGTCCGTATCAACTTTTCTTTTAATTGTAACTATTGAATGGCGCCACCTATTTACTGGTGGTATGTCTGCGATTTCATCACAATTGTAAACTTTTACTTCTACGTAATACGGCCCCTGCTTTGTCTTACTTATTTTTCTGGCATAGCCTTTGTTAACCCTCTTAGTAAAATAAGAATGAAGAGGAGACGGTGTTTTACCAGTTGATGTGGACGGCTTCACAGACGAATCCTCTTCATCGCTCTCACTACCGAATAGGTCCCGTGCAGTTAGCTTGTTGTTGGTTAACGGCACCGGTTGTATCCTAGGCTTCTTAGATCCGTGCGTCTTAGATCCATCGATTCGATCGGTTTTGGGCCGCTTGTTTGCTGTCGATTTTTCGAGTCGGGTCGAAGAATAAGTCGATTTCTGCTTTGTCTGCGTCTCAATTTCTGACTCTTCATCCGAAGAAAACAGCTGAGGCAACGTAGATGAAGTTGGCTTGGACCTGAAACAATATTATTTGAAATATTATATTAACCTGAATACAAAAATAAATTAATGGTGGGATTTATTTATGGTCGGATAGGAAGAAAATATTTTGTATCATTCATTCTTTTATGCATTCATTCAATCTATACGTTCGTTCTGTCCTACATTCAATAATTCATTTATAAGTTCATTCAATTATTTATTCAATAATTTGTGCATTCATTCATTCATTAATATATGCAATCATTCAATTATTCATTAATTCATTCATACATACATGCATTCATTCAATCATTCATTCATTCATTCATACATACATTCGATCATTCACTCATTCATAGAATAAACCTTGTGATGACACATTTATACACATATAATAAATAAAATATTAATTATGATCTACTTACATTTTGAAGATTCTGGATTCTGGTTGAAGCGTAGATGCGATAGCGTTGAAGGTTGAAGGTGATGATTGTTTCCCTCGGGAGAGCAGTTTGTGATTTTGTCTGGCATCGATGCACTTTATATACAGCAAAATTATGACGTTGTACTACCAAATATGTCATCGAGAAGATGTAATGCTTATATTGCAAAACAAGATATCATATTAACCAATCCAAAAAAAATATATTAGTTATTGATTATGTTATACTATGCAAATACCATGGCTTCACTCATTCTAATTACTTATCGTACCTGCATTTTTTCATACAATAAAAAACTTCAACAAACAAACAAATCAACCGACACCATAATCAATATAGTGACTTACTTTTAGCATCAAGTAATAGTAGAACTCTGTCAGCATTTTATCCAAATATAGATTCATTAGGGTAAGGGCACATTGTTTGCTACACTTTATTTTAATCATATTTTATTGTATTACATTATACGTGTATAATAAATTAATAAGTACGGTTGACCAGTGACCACCTTAATTTTGATGATACATACTAACAAATTCCCCATGGTTTGCTTCCACATTACAGCAGATTACTTAGATGTTTCTTTTGTGTTAACTATGACTTTTTACTGCTAAAAACAATATTTTTTTTGAGCATAGCCGCGGGCAATTCCTAGTCATAAATATATTCAACTCAGCATTACGTTATTTTGAACTCTATCAGCAACAAAATATTTTATATATAAATCGGGATAAAATAAGAAACAAATTCACTTCAGTTCTTCCATTCCTTTAGTGTGCTACTGTTATATTCTACAATGTCTGTAAGTACCTAATTTTACAAAATATTTTACTTTTAATTATAATAATAATAATTATATAGAATGTGTTAAACCAGTGAAAATAAAAAATAATGTATGTATTCTGTTTCAGATACCGAGTTGGGTTTATTCACCAACTTCACCTCCGTTAATGATAGAACCTGACGTGATTGATAAAGTCGTAAATTATTTGGATGAGGAAGAACGACAACGAACCCCATGTGTTCCAAATACAACTAATAATAAGGAGTTGATAAGTTTTTACAAAACGGTCTCGACCGGTGGCACTAAAGTTATACGGATCGAAATTTACGATGCAAACCAATTTGAAAGTAATTCTATGTGCCAGTGCAGTGCTGAAATATGTGTTCAGCATGTTGTTAAGAACATTTACACTGATAACATCTACTTACGTGTCAAAGACATGCTACCATATTTAAACAATACTTTTTATCAATCCTTGTAAAAAGAAAAACGGACCTCACCTACAAGCACCTAGATCACCTACGGCATCTGTTAATTCCTAATTATTTTGTTTAATTAATTGTAATTATATTGTTTATTTAATTTGTAATTATATGAACTAATAAATACTTGCTTATTCATTACAATAATGTAGTTTCATTTCAAAAGCTGTAAAATTAAATCATCCGTAAGAATCTAAGTATATTCTCATTATTTTAATGTCATTCAGCAAATAATGTTCATTGAAAAAAAATCTATTAGTCATAACAGTGTGTTATAAATATCACGTAGCAACAATGCTCGTCCATTCACGAGATCATAATTGCATTGAGCAGATCAAGTATCAAATTTTTGCTAGCTAAAATAATATTAGATACTCGAAACTAAGCACATGTGTAAATGATTGAGTTTAATGAATATAAAAATAATCAATTAGAATAGAAAGTATGAAATAATATTTGAATGTTGATGAAATGAATGATAAAATTGGGGTGACCTGGATTTCCTTGATCCAGGTCCCCCAATTTTACCCTACTGAGAGATTCTGTCTGTCTTCTTATTTTTGGTGATCCTACTCGAATCAGTTTCACTGACTTGGGATCTACTTATAGGTGGTGGTGACATGACTGATGATGAGTTTGATGATAGTGGTGACATGGCTTGTGAATCTGTTGCTGACCGTGGTGACAGGACTTGTTCATCATCACTCAAAGATGGCAAATTTGTTAAATTTTGTTGTTTGTCATTACATATAAAGGGAGAGAGAAAGCTCAGTTCTTTTTCAAATCGAATTGGTTTTATGTTAGTGGTTGCCTGGCCACTCTTCGTTAGACGTAGTTTTTTGGCGCGTCGATTATTATCGCGAATTCTCTTCCATCTCTCTTTACAATTTGCCTCTGGAACAAAATAAAAAGAATATCAGTCAACAAACACAGAAGGGACATTTTCACAAAAAGTGTACATAGCGTTTTTGGGCTGTCCTATAACTTTGTTATGGTTTTTATATAAATATATATTATTCCATTGTAAAAATAATACGTAATAAATAATCTGTTGTTCATATTCTCCCAAATTTTATCTAATTTGACCAGTTATTTATACCAAAATTACTTTTTTTTTTCAATTTTAAAGTTGAATGGTAGTAATTTTTGCTCTGTCGTATGTCAGTTTGACAGACTAAATGTAACAATTTCGGCTTTCGTTAAAAATAATATACGTCCAAGTTGACTTACCTAGAAAGAATAGTATTTCTTCATTTGTTTTAAATTAATTTAATTAATTTTATATTATTATATAAAATTAAATCTATAAAATTACACAGAGGCACGAATTGGTAACAGTGGAAAATTCCATTCCGAAACCACTATTTAATAAAACTTGTCGATAGAATTTCTACTAAAAGATTATTTTATTGCGCTTCGCAACATTAGTTTTACTTTTTAAAACTGTCTTCCACTGTGATTCGGTCATTTTGCGCCGACGACAGACAAGAACAAACTTGTTAGTGCCGACGGTTCAATTTCGATCTTCCACCAACCGAAACCAATACCACTGTAAGTTTTCATTGTATTATTTTGCAAATTGTAGGTACTAATAATTCTTTGATTTGCTGTGAATCCAATTCTTAAGTTTACTCGTTGATAAATTTAGTTGTTGAAGAGTTATTGAATTATGTTTAAAACAAGTAAGGCTTCTGTTACTTCCATTCCGATACCAAAACACTGGTAACGTAGATGAAGAATTTTACATCAAAATTATTTTGTGTACACTTTTTGTGAAAATGTCCCAGAAATGACTTCAATGAACTCTACGCTTATGGCAATGGATGAAGTGAGGTGCTACAACTTCATTATTCGCGGAGAAATCGCGTAACATTCACACAAGAAAAAAATTGAATTGAGAACCTCCTCTTTTTATGGAAGTCGGTTAATAAAATGTGCTTTTGTTTTAGGTTTTTGGCCACGGGGAATTCATTCAGGTCGCTGGCTTTTAATTATCGACTCGGAGAAAAAACAGTAAGATATATCGTTTATGAGACTTGCACGGCGATATGGAACAATATGAAAGTACCTACACCTTCCGAAGAGGATTGGAAACAGATGGCAAGAAAATATTGGGAAAAATGGAATTTTCCTAATTGTATTGGAGCGCTGGATGGCAAACAAGTTGTTATCGAATGCCCCGCAAATAGTGGCTCGAAGTATTTTTGTTATAAAAAAACATTTTCAATTGTTTTGTTGGCCTTAGTGGATGCTGACTACAGATTTACACTACTCGATATAGGTGGCCTTGGAAAGAATTCTGATGGCTGTTTATTTGCCAGTTCTGTCGTGGGGAAATCATTGGCACAAAACAAATTAAATATACCTGATGACAAGGCACTGCCGGGTACCGAGGAAATTATGCCTCATGTTATAGTGGGAGACGCAGCCTTTCCGCTACAGAAACATTTAATGAGACCGTATCCTGGAAATCAATTAACGGACGAAGAAAAAAAAATTTTCAACTACCGACTAAGTAGGGCCCGCCGAACCAGCGAAAATGCTTTTGGTATATTAGCTAGAAGGTTTAGAATTTATGAAAGGCGGTTATCTATGACTCCTGAACATGTCAACATTGTTGTAGCGGCAACATGCTGTTTACATAACTTTTTGACAAATAGCCCATCGTATTGGTCACAAGATGATCTAAGAGAAACTGTGAACGAGGGACTAGTAAATTTACCAATTATTGGAGGTAATTCATCTCAAGTCGCTTTCGCAATTCGCAACAAATTCAAAAGTTATTTCGTATCTCGTGCAGGCTCATGTCCATGGCAAATGACAGTTGTGAACAGAGGATATCGCCACATAGACCGAGACCCAGATATGCAAGCGCAAGAAGAATAAATATAATTATAAATTAATAATAAGTTACTTATTATTGCGTAAAGTTTGATATACTTATAATATTTTAAAAATGTTTGAATAAAAACATAAACCGACTTCAATGAAGTCTTCGCTT
This sequence comes from Amphipoea oculea, assembly GCA_945859645.1. NCBI lineage: Eukaryota > Metazoa > Arthropoda > Insecta > Lepidoptera > Noctuidae > Amphipoea > Amphipoea oculea. Next base: position 15,051,095 of record OX243865.1, on the reverse strand, counting down.
GGAGGTGCTTTGAGGTGCTCCGACTCCAGTGAAGTCTGTTTATGTTTTTTTATTTAAACATTTTTATTTCACCATTTTTTCATGTGAAAGACTAATTTAAGTACACTTAACTCTCTGTATGATAATTAATAAACCGATTTTGATGAAACTTACAGTTTTCACTCAGTTGAATAATACCTAGTTTAACAAAAAAAAAGAATACTTAAATCGGACTAGTAAGTATCGGAGATATGTGAGAACAAATATTGCACCTGTCTAATAATAATACACAATAAAATTCCCTATCTCAAAAACTTTTGAACCGATTTTGATGAAGTTTGCACCATTCCCTAAGTTGAACAATACCTAGTACAACAAAAAAAGAATTATTTAAATCGGACTTACACTTTTGGAGACGTGGACAAACATACAAACATACATACACTTTTGAAATTTGGCACAGGTCTACAGGGTGAAATTGAACACATGCGACAAATCGAAATGGGAGATTGTACTCATCATTATGAACAACTTTTACTATGGGACCGAACCTGAAATCGCGAAAAAAAAATCAGCTGTTCCCTACATTTATGTTCGCGTAACTCGTCAAAATGTAGGGAGCAGCTGATTTTTTTTTCGCGATTTCAGGTTTGGTTCCATTGTAAAAGTTGTTCATAATGATGAGTACAATCTCCCATTTCGATTTGTCGCATGTGTTCAATTTCATCCTGTATAATAGAAGCTGATATAGACTAACATATCCCAAAAACTGGGCATTTCTGGAAATATTACATACATACGGGTCGAAAACCTATAATTTAAATGAATAGGTACTTACGTGTTTCATTCAAAATCTGTGCTATTTCTTGCCATATATTCATGCGCCGCTGCTCATCGTGATATCTAGGGTCTCCTAGATCATACAGTTCTCTATACTTTTGCACTGAAGAAATAAGCAGTTCTTCGTTCATTTTCGTTTTTTATTAGCACGGCACGTGCCCTCACATCCGCCTGCCTGCGTCGACTAGACGGATCGGGGCGGGTCGCAGCGCACCGCCGACAGAAATACGCCTGCGAAGCGATCCGCCAATGTGTTGCCGCCCGCCGCGCTCCGATCCGTCGCTAATAAACGATTATCAGTTGTCTAGTACCCATAACACAAGCTCTGCTTAGCCTGGGACTAGATGGCGTTGTGTGATAGTTGTGGAATATTATTATTATTTGTTGGTATACATTTTTGTATCTCGGCATTGATGTGCCGGTTTTATAGAATAACACGGGCCGAAGCCAAGTGCTAACCTAAGCGATAGATGATAATATATTATGATGTGATGATATGTTTAGACTTTGTGTTGTTGGTGATGTTTGTGGGTGTGACATTTGGGCAACATTGTCGTTCTGGAGGAATTTTCGGACAATTCTGCAAGTGTTCAGAATAGCAGCTTTCTGTAGAGTTTGGTAGGTGGAAGGAGATAAATCTAGCGTTTTTAAAGATTGGTGTAGTTGTTTGGGAATGACACCCGTGGTTGAGACCACTACTGGGATTATGTCAACGCTGCCTAATCGCCACATTCGGCTTATTTCTATTTTTAAATCTGTGTATTTTGACAGTTTTTCTGCTATAGTGTTTTGTAGGTTGTGTGTGTTTGGTACTGCTATGTCAATAATTTGCGCAGTTTTATTAATTTTGTCTAGTAAAGTTATGTCTGGCCTATTGTAATGAGTTGTTCTGTCTGTGAGGATGGCTCGATCAAAATATAGCTTGTGTGTTGTGTTTTCAAGAACTATTTCAGGATTATATTTGTAGTAAGGTACTGGAGGTGTAGTTATTAATTTATATTTTATTGCAAGTTTTTGATGGATTATATTGGCTATTTGATCGTGCCTGTGCTTATAGTCAGTCTGCACAATTGCTCTACATGCTCCAGTAATATGTTGTATAGTTTCGGAAGAACTATGACATCGCCTGCAAATATCTGTTGAAATGGGGATTCGCATAATATGCTTTTGGTAGTTACGAGTCTCGATTACTTGGTCTTGGATTGCTGTCATGAACCCTTCAGTCTCAGGGAAAAGATCTCCACGCCTGAGCCATTCGTTCGACGCTAATTTATCGACGTTGGGTTGGCACAGGTCTTGGCGATGTCGTCCATGAAGTGACTTTTGGGTCCACTCCAGCAATTTAGTTTGTCGGTCAGTTTGTTTCTCGTTAATTTGTGTAGTTTTGTCAAACATATTTAACGGTGTCAGTTTTTTGTCATTATGAACTATTGCTTTGTGTAGAGTAGAGGTGGTACTTTTTGTGTTAAAATATGTTCTAAGGGTACTTATTTGTTTATTGTGTAGGTTCGTAATATCTATTATGCCTCGTCCTCCCTCTTTCCTAGGCAGTGTTAGTCGTTGTACGCAAGATCGAGGGTGGTGTTTCCTGTTTTTGGTCAAAGTGGTGTTAATAACGCGTTGAAGGTTTTTTAGTTCTGTTTTGGTCCAGCTTAATATACCAAAGGAGTATGTAAGAACGGGGATTGCAAAGGTATTAATAGCTTTAACTGTATGTCTGGAATGCAATTGAGTATTAAAAATGGATTTAAGCCTATGTTTAAATTGCTGAGTAAGTTTATTTTTTATTTCTTTATGTTTAATTTGCTGAGCTTGAATGTATCCTAAATATTTATATGTTTCGTTTTCATTTAAAGAGTCTATGGTTTCACCTGTCTGTATGGTGTATGAATGTTCGCAAGTTTGGCCTGCCCTGACTGAGTTGATCTTGCACTTATCGATACCAAATTCCATTCTAATGTCATTTGAAAATTGGTCTGTGGTTTCTGCGAGTTTATTTAAGTCATCTTGTGTAGAAGCGTATAATTTAATGTCGTCCATATAAAGAAGATGGTTAATTTTACAGTTTTGTCTGTCAGTCTGTAAGTCATCTGTAGTGTTATTAAACGGTAAGTTATATCCTGGCTTTAGTGTATTTAGTTTGTTAGATAAGGGATTTAAGGCTAGACAGAACCATAATGGGCTAAGCGAGTCTCCTTGGAATATTCCTCTTTGGATTTTTACAGGTTCAGTTTCAACTATACCTGAAGGTGTTTTAAGATGTAAGCGAGTCGTCCATTGAGTCATGGTGTTATTTAAAAAGGTTACAATTAAAGGATTTATTTTATATATTTTTAAAACTTCAAGTAACCACGTGTGTGGTACCGAATCGTACGCTTTTTTATAGTCTATATACATAGTATATAGATCTCTTTTTTTTCGTTGGACCTGCTTAAGTATAACGGAGTCTATTGTAAGTTGTTCTTTGCAGCCTTGACTAAACTTTCGACAGCCTTTTTGTTCTTCGGATAAAATTGTATTTGTTTCAAGATGTTGATAAATGATATGAGTGATGCACGAGGTTATTATTTTATATATTGTTTGTAGGCATGTTATTGGTCTGTACTTTGCTGGGTTTGTGCTGTCGCTGCTGTCTTTTGGTATCATATACGTAATTCCTTCCGCTATGTATGAAGGCATCATAATTGGATTTTTAATGAAGGTGTTGATGTAATTATAGAGATATGGGTGAATGTGGGTAAATTTTTTATACCAAAAATTGTGAATGTTGTCTGAACCTGGTGCTTTCCAGTTGTGTAATTTTTGAAGAACGTCATGGAAAGTTTCTATTGGAACATGCTCGAACTCCATTTGTTCAGTGTGCCTATGGTTTTCTGTCTCTATTTTAATCCACTCAGCTTCTGTGTTGTGACATATAGGCCTCTCCCAAATTTTTGACCAAAATTGTCGAAGTTCATCTATTGGTGGTAAACTCTGGTTAGTGCTATTTTCACTTTCGCTGGGTACTGTTTGGTTTGTTGTGGATTGTTTTAATGTTCGATAAAATTGCTTTTCGTTATTTCTAAACTTATTGTTTTGAGTTTTTCGAAGTGTGCATTTATTATATCTGTTTAGTCTACTGTTTACAAGAGTAAGTTTCTGTTTAAGCGTGTCTAAAAAGTGTGTGAGTAGTGTGTTCGGTTCTTCATGAGTGGAGTGTATTTTATACTTTTCTAGAATTGTGTGTACCTCTCTAACAAGCTTCCAACCTCTGTTTCCTTGCATGTAAGCTGTCAGTCTGCCGATTTTTGTTCTTAAATCTTTAACTCTCAATTCTAACCTTCTCTGCCATTTAGGTTTCTTAATTTGTGGTAGATTTATGTTAGCCGGATTATCAGAAGTGACATGTGAAAGTTTACTTCCATTCGTTTTAGCAGCTGTCCAAGCAGCAGTATATATAACTGTTTGTAGGGTTTCGAAATCTGTATCTGCATTGGCATATTTTGGTAGGATGACGTTATTAATGTAGCTTACTATTTGTGCCAGTTTTATTGATGGTTTTTGTTTAGGTATGTAATTTCTTTTTGTGGGATGAATGTTTGTGAAATGTTGTAGTGTGTGAGAGAATGTTTCTTCTAGTTCTTGACTTCTTTCCTGACTTATTTCTACATTTGAGGTATTATGCTCTGTGTTTATAATATTGTTTGTCAACGCTTCAAAGTCAATGCTATTCAAGAAATTGGGCTTATTTTCTACTTCGACTTCTTGTGTATGTGATTGGTTGACGTATGCAGTTTCAGTGTTGTTACTTATGAATGTTTGTGTTGGGGTGTTTTCTGCAGCTATATGTGAATAATGATATTCTGATTGCCTATAAGGATTGGTTTGGTTTAGTGTATTCTCTGCATACGTTTTTAGATCTTGAAGTCGTGCATCTGATATCATTCTGTTATTTAAGACGACTCTTTTTTGGTCTGATATTCTCTGCTCAGATAAATGTGACAATTGTGGATAGAATTCAATAAACATTTCTCTTAGTTTTTTCCTCCAGACAGTCATGTCTGTTTCCATTTTCGTAGCAATGTAATAGCATTTTATTAGAGTTTCGTTCATTTCGTTTGACCATCTCATTCTACTTTTTGGTTCCGATCGTAACTGTGTATTGCTCTGATCTGTATTTAACTGCGACGGTGTCCTAATGTGTGTATCTAAGTTAGTGGTGTCTGTTTGTAGTTCTCTGCTTACTTCTAATCTAATTTTCTCAAGTGTAGTGGCCGAAAGTAATTTTTTGTGAACTATTGCTCTACGTTGATCTCCAACTCTTTGCTTCGAGACGTTCATTTGTGGAAATCTGTTAATGAATTGTTGGTGCAGTGATGTAAGATATGAATTTGTTTCCGTGTCTAGTTTGGTGATAATTAAATACGTACGCCAAATGAATTGGTTCATTTCTTCGCTCCATTTTTTACGCGTATTGGATTTGACAGTAGCGGGTGAAGGGTTCATGGCAGTAGTAGCCTCCAACACAACGTCTACTGACATTGGTGACGATGGTGATGATGATCTTGATGAGCGTGATAAATATGAAGGTGGTGATGATACGATTGATGAAAAGATGGACCTCGGAGAGGATGATGATGAAACTGGTGATATTTCATCATCTGCTGAAGGCTTATTTGCCTGAATTAGTTTTTTTGTTTTTGTTTTTGATCTTGTTATCATACTATTCCCACGAGTAGCTAGGGACTAAAAAAGTCGACCACAGCAGAGCCCTGCGTTCACTGTGGCAAGGGTGAATAAAACTGGAGGTCCCCTATTATCCAGAGTTGGCACACTAACGACTAGCCCCTCCCCTAGCCATGCAGCCCTCGGCATGTGCGACCTTGGCTTGGATGGTATCTCTCTTAGTCTGGCTCCTCACCCTAGATTTGTCTCGGCATTGTAAACTCTACCGGCACAAACCTAGGGCTCATTGAAGCACACAAGCCCCACCACGACGTCAACGTAGAGATACAACGGTGGGGTTATTATTATTATTATTATTATTTCATACAAAACATGGCCAGGCGTATTTTTGCGTTGCGATGCGGCCCGACCCGATCCGCCTAGTGGACGCTAGCCTTTACACCGTCACTAAGAACTGAAGACTGTATTAAGGAAAGATTATACACTATTAAACAGCATAGCTGTCTAATGACTTTATAATGGCGAAAAAATATACTAAAAGCATTTAAGTAGAATTTGAAAATGATCTAGTCCAGCTTTGGCTGCATGTGATACTACTAGCTGGTTTAGAAGTCCAAAGCTTGTTAACGACTGCTTAATACGAAAAATTCACCGCTCTTGTAATGGTGCGGGCTGCATTAAAGTATCGAATAATGCCACTGGCTTTTAATTGGTGTACACTAATTCTATTCTAATTCTACTTCAACGAGCTTGTTAATGGCTGATTAAAAGTGGATATGTAATTTCTACAAATTTACATTTACATTACATTTATAAGAGAATCATTAATTCACCCGGAGTTGTAAATTGGAGTAGGTGTATTCCATCCTAATGCCAACGTATAAAGTGTAGCTGACAGTTATTTTACAGCTTTCGGCATCATTTAAGAGTAAATCTTGATTATTGGTGTTTAAATTACGTCAGATTTGATTTTTTTTTTGCATAACGTGGTACGCGACCTCAGGAGTTACTACGTATATTTTAATTCACTTTAAATAAAAAATGAACAACTTAAAACCATCGAATAAAGGAAAAAGAACTGGTGGAGTAAAAAGAAAACTGTCAAAGAATACGCTAAGGCTTCTATGAACGAATTGCAAAGGAGCAGTACTAGGGCTTTCAATACCGGTATTAGCCAATACGGGGATACCGGTATTGGAAGCCCTAAGCAGTACTGATGCACTTGATATTTACAAGCCAGTGTCGTTTACGCATAGTGAGGGTTCCGCACAAATAGATTTTGATCAAAATATTGATGCTTATAATAATGATGCAGTTGATGTTTACAAGCCAGTGTCGTTTTCGTATAGTGAGGGTTCCGGACAAACAACATAATTAAGAAAACAAATGTTACTTTTCATAATTTAAATTATTTTTTAATCACAGCCACCAGATTTGGTATCGATATTATATTAATAAACCTTATGCCATTATTAGTCTTAACACAAAAATATAAATAGGCCAGCAAAACTCTGCTGACTCAACTTTGTTTGTATGGTACATCATTATTTGAAATAATTTTTTTTTTGGAAATACAACATAATTAAGAAAATAAATGTTACTTTTCATAATCTGAATTATTTTTTAATCACTAACTGGTGTTAATAACGTACCTAATCTGGTGATTAGGTATGTTATTACCTATAATAAAATAGTCTCAGTCATTATTATACACACATCAACACGGTCTAGGGATATTTTTAAAAAAGCGAATTACTATCAATGTGTTAATTATTTATATGACATGTATATATTTAAAAGATACGTTATTTAATATTCTACCATTTTTTAATAATGGTTAAGGTACTTAGATTAAAATTTCAGGATTTTATGGAAAAAAAATGAAGCATAGACGGAAATCGTATATGAATGAACTTTTAATTTGTGAGTAAAAACTGAAAAAAATAGAAAAATAATTTAATTTGTGTTTATAAACTTGAAGTTAGTAGTCTGAGAAAGCGCCCATGATGTTCATAACACATCGGCAACGATTCGGCATGCTCAGAACAAGGTTGTCAATGTCTTGCTGCGGAATATTGTCCCATGTCCTTCTGAGGTGCGCAAAAAGTTGATCTTCTGTAGCCAGATTTTCAGGAACTTCCTTCAGAGCTCTTCTTTGCAGCATATCCCACGCATGCTCAATGGGATTTAGATCTGGCGATTGAGCAGGCCAGTCTAAGGCCCTAACATTATGTGTATGTAACCAAACTGCTACCGTTCTCGCCGTGTGTGCCCGGGCATTGTCGTGCATGAGCAGGAAATCTTGCCCCATTTGTGTTCTGTGGGGCAAGATTACGGGCCCCAGCACCTGTTGGACGTATCGTTCTGCCGTCATATTGCCCCGCACCCAAACGAGATCCGTCCGTCCTCCAAGACGAATTCCTGCCCAAACCATAATTGTTCCTCCTTGGTATAGGTGAACTTCCTGAGGGTTCTGGAGACGGCTCCATCGTCCAGGAATTCGCCAAACACGCGTCCTTCGTGAATCTGGATGGAAGCCGAACCTGGATTCATCCGTGAACAGCACATTGGACCATTGCTCACGGCCCCAGTCCACGTGGTTCCGAACCCATTCTAATCGTCGTCCACGATTGCCTCTCCGTAAAGGTGGGACCCGGAGTGGTCTACGAGAGCGTAGATTGCTTTCATGCAGTCGCCTTCTTACAGTTTGGTCACTCACAAGCACTTGGTGTTCCACTCGCAGCCTTTGGACCAATTGAGTCGCCGTTGCATTTGGTTGTGCTCGCGCAGTAATTTGCAAAAATCGGTCTTGTCTGGGGGTAGTGATGCGACTTGGCCCCCGGTGCCTCTCCGCTACTTCACCTGTGGCACGATAGCGTGTCCACAATCTTGAAATTACATTTTGATGGGTCCCTATGGCCTCAGCAACATTACGCTGAACAGATCCAGCTTCCAGCATTCCCACAGCTCGTAACATCTCCGCCCTCGTCAAATGTCGGCGTTGCATGGCTACAATACCTCAATTTTAACTTTATCTTTCGTTTAAAAATGAAAAAATACTAACTAAACGTAATTCGTATTGTTTTCTAAATTTCGCACAAATGAAAATTCCCTCTCCTATACATCAAGACATTTTTTGCCACCGAAACAAAAGAATTTTCAAAAAATTAAATTTGGAATTAGTCTGAGATAAATTACAAACAAATCGGTGTATAAAAGATTCCAATGCGGCCAGTACTTTTCGAGTTATTTAATTGAGTATGAAATATCTCTAGACCGTGTTGATGTGTGTATTTAGCCTTGACACAAAATATATGCTATCACACAGGCCCGCCGCTAGCTGTTTAGTAGCCCGCGTGCAATACCGATTATGCCGCCCTACGACTACTTACGCTGAGTTTTGTCAAAAAAGGCTATTTGTTTTCTCATTATGGTGGGAAAAAAGAAAAGAATCATAACGAATATAAAATATTTATTTTGATTAGGTGTATAGTTATTTTCGTATCTACAAAAATTTACCTCTTCTTGCCTTTATATTTGCGAAATCTTGAATCAACTTTCTTGCATCCAAGCTGTCTAAGATATCATGTTCAATTGAAACTATAGCTAAATAACTTACTCTTCAATTTTGAAAAGGATCTTTCACCAGATGCAACTGAAATTAAGTAAAAAGATATTGTAATAGGGTTTGTGGATCATTAGACTGGTTTTCTGTAAAATGCAACTTTAATGCAATAATTTCATTAAACAAATCAATACCGTCAATATCTCATTCACTACTTGAATAATCTTTAAGCTTCAGATTTAAATATTTACAATGTTTAATTAAGTCATCATTGGAGTAAATAAATAAGTTACTTATTGCTAAAAAAAAGTCAAATACATCGGTAAATGTTTTTAACTCCTTGAATCTATCCTTTAAAGATGTTATGGTCTGATCTAGGACTAAAATAAAACTACTCTATATTTGATTTTGGGGTCTACTAAAACTTCATCACTGTAATCATACTGAAATTGTGTTGGTTTTCTTCATGGACGAATTGTATTTATTGGTGGGAAATCTGTTTCTACATTGAGCTCGTGAGCCACTTTGGCAGCTTCTGCTAACACCATTTCAAAGTGTGTGCGATATTCTGTGAACTTACCAATCAACTTATTTAACAAATTTATGCAGATTTCATTATTCATTCTGCATCATTTTGCTCAGAGCATTAATTTCGTTTAAAATATCGAATCAAATTACTACCGAGCAAATCTATAATTTTGAATGTTCAGAGCAAGTGAATGAGCTTTGTGAGATGTAGTACAATACCATTCCAACGAATCACCATATATTTCCAGCAAAGCATCAAATATTTTTTCGAGGTGATACCGTAATGGTTCAACTGCATTAATTCTGCTAGACCATCGCGTGGCGCTTAAAGCTTTTAATTTTAAATTTGGTAAATGTTTGCAAATTATCGACTACCTTTTTGTAGATGATGAAAAGAAAACGTAAATATCTTGAATTATATTAAAGAAATTCACAGTTTCGTGCGTAATATTTGCTGCATCATTCACTACTAAATTAAGACTATGAGCCGAGCATGGGATGTAAAATGCGCGGTTATTGATTTCCAATTTTTTTTTTTTGTAATCCGTTGCGTTTTCCACCGCCAGTTTTTTTTTTCCATTCGATGACATTTCTTATTCTGGTGGGGTGGGTATTATGACAATGATTTTGACTATTACGTGATGAGTCGCTCGATTTGCCGCCTCCCTGGACGTGCCGCCCGCGTGCGGTGCACGCCTTGCACGCCCGCTTACGGCGGGCCTGTACCATGCTGTGATAGTATCACAGCATGGTACAGACGCCGCACAGTGTACCGCGTAGAACATGCTAGGTGGACAATATTATTTTATGATATTTAACGATGCTTTTATACAGGGTGTCCAGTAAATAGCACGACATACTGCAGGGGGTGATAGCTAGGGTCACTACCTATCAATACAACACAATATATGTTCAGCAAAATCTTACGGATTTACAGTTTTACAAAATTTTCCGAAATACCGAAAAATCTCTACCTTGAAACAGATTTTTAAGCATCTCGTAATGAAAAAATCCTTTTCTAGTACTTTTTTTACATCAAATTATTCGTGAATAGTTACTTTACTCATTGATAAGTCTTTTTTCTATCAAAGACAAGAATGTTTTCAAGAAATAATTTTTTTTGTTTAAAGGAGAATGGCCAAAAATATATGGAACGTGGTACCCGCTCCAATAGTCATAATTAATATATCATTGAAAAGACATTTTGACGTAAAAGACAATTCACGTTTGGAAAGCAGTAATCTCACTAAGTTTTATAAATGAGAATTTTCTACAAACTACTCATATTAGTAAAAGAAGCTAGAATAAGATAGAATTAGACAATGATATAACACACTTAGAATTCCATTATTGAAAGAAGTAAGAAAACAAGCGTTCTTAACATAAAAATCATATATTTTAGTAATATTTAAGTGGTGAGTAGATTTAAAACATTACATATCGTTATCGACAATAACAGCATTGAGGAAAGATGCCGGAGCAGTAAATCCCGTATGCCTCGCATAACCTAGATACCCTACGATGGACACTATATGTGCACAAGTGCCCATCGTACGTCGCCCGGTTAAACATGTGCAATAATGTTGGATAATATTATTTGCACTGTTGATCATTATACAGGGTGTCCCAAAACTCAACGTCAAGCCGAAACGGGGTGACAGGATTGATCATAACCATCACGAGAAAAATCTGAAAAAAAATCTATCCCATGCAGTTTAAAAATTATGGGCATTTTAAGAAAAACCTAGAAATTTGATCAAACTGTACCATTTTTCGGTTATTGTGGTTATTCTTTTTTATTTTTGTTCATTTGAACTTTGGAAACGTAATCCTAAATAACATTTCTAGAATCCCAATAAAAAATAATGACACAATTGCCTCAAGTTTCCGAGAATTGAGACTATTTGTTAAACTACGAATTTAAAATTTTCAAGATTCGTCGACTTTGACAGGCCCTCCTATAAAAAAAATGTACTAGAGTGCCTTGGCAAGTGGCATTAAAAGTTGGCGCATTTAATCAGAATTCTAAAATGGTACAATACTTGTTAGTTCCATACAATAGAAAAGAGTAAAAAAATTAAAACCTCAAGTAACCCGATTTTTGCTATCTCATTTTACTCAGTTAAAATGTTTTTAATTCACACAAGCTCTAGGTAGGTTCTTAATTTTAAGACAAAATGATGAGAGAGATGGATAATGGGTATGTTCGCCATGAGTGAGCGAGACAGATAGTGACGCCACTTTTACCAAAGTGAAAAAAAGTTAGTAAAATTAGTAAAATAATTAGGTTTGTTGGAATAAAAGTCTGATGATAGAGAAATAACGTTTTTTATTACAATAAATGTTCAAATTGTTTACCATCAGCCTCAATACAAGCCCTACATCTTCTTAAAAAAGATCTACTTATTAGTCGGGCATATCTTCGAGAGTTGATCGCCTCAGCTGCTTGAGAAATGCGTTCACGCAGGTCGGCTACGTTCTCAATGGGCTTTGAGTAAACTTTTTCTTTGAGAACTCCCCAATAGAAAAAATCCAGGGGATTTAAATCTGGTGAACGGGCGGGCCACGAGATAGTGCCCGAACGTCCAATCCACCTTCCCGGATATTCCTGGTCAAGGAAATCTCTTACTTGCACTGCGAAATGCGCTGGGCAGCCATCTTGTTGAAACCACATGTCGCGAAGATCTGCTAGTGGTACGTCCTCTAACAGGGTTGGTAAATCTTCTCTTAAAAAATGTAGGTAATTAGTTCCATTCAAGTTCTCAGGCAGTTCAATAGGCCCAATAATTTTACCGTTTAAAATTCCGGTCCACAGGTTTACTTTAAAACGATACTGGGATCTATCTTCTCGCATTAAATGTGGATTCTCCACATGCCACTCGTGATAATTGTGCAAGTTCATGTAACCATCTTTTTTAAATGTCGATTCATCTGACCAGAGAATTTTTTGGATGAATTGGGGATTCTCATTATGCCTCTGTAGCATTGTTCTACAAAAAGAAATCCTTTCCTGATAATCTCGAGGTAGAAGACTTTGAACTCGTTGTACGTGAAACGGATGCATTTCGGCTCTTTGTAAAATACGATGAGCAGTGCTTTTCGGTATTCCCGTTCTTTCTTCAATTCCACGTACGGAAATACTTCGGTCACGTGCGACCTCTTGCAATACTTCTTCCTGGAAAGGAAACACAGGTCTACCTCCAGCCTGTATTTGATTCGGGAAATGGCCGCCCTCTGTGAGTGAACGGTGCACATTAACAAACACGCGGTGATCCGGGTAGCGCTCTAAATTTGGATATCTTTCACGATAAAGTCTAGCGGCAGCACTTGCGTTGCATCTGCATTCCCCATAAATGAGGTGCATGTTCGCATATTCTTGTGAAGTGTAGCGCGTAGGCATGGTAGATAAAAAGGATGCCAACACAAAAGTCCAGAGAGAAGCCAAAGTTGCCGGTATGTTATCAACAAGTCCAATTCACAAAGATTCAAGTCCAAAAAGAGAAGCCAAAGTTGTCAGTACTAAATCAACACAAGCGAATACGAACGTGCGCAGTAGACGAATGAGCGAAACGTACTAACTGGTTGGTGTCGGACTGGTAGCGTAGCCATTTGCTTGGCTGAAACTAGTGCGAATGAAACAGATAGATGCCATAGCATCTATCTGTTTCATTCGCACTCGTTTAAACGACGCATCTCTGTCTCAATGCGTGGCGTCACTATCTGTCTCGCTCACTCATGGCAAACATACCCATTATCCATCTCTCTCATCATTTTGCCTTAAAATTAAGAACCTACCTAGAGCTTGTGCGAATTAAAAACATTTTAACTGAGTAAAATCTGATAGCAAAAATCGGGTTACTTGAGGTTTTAATTTTTTTACTCTTTTCTATTGTATGGAACTAACAAGTATTGTACCATTTTAGAATTCTGATTAAATGCGCCAACTTTTAATGCTACTTGCCAAGGCACTCTAGTACATTTTTTTTATAGGAGGGCCTGTCAAAGTCGACGAATCTTGAAAATTTTAAATTCGTAGTTTAACAAATAGTCTCAATTCTCGGGAACTTAAGGCAATTGTGTCATTATTTTTTATTGGGATTCTAGAAATGTTATTTAGGATTACGTTTCTAAAGTTCAAATGAACAAAAATAAAAAATAATAACCACAATAACCGAAAAATGGTACAGTTTGATCAAATTTCTAGGTTTTTCTTAAAATGCCCATAATTTTCAAACTGCATGGGATAGATTTTTTTTCAGATTTTTCTCGTGATGGTTATGATCAATCCTGTCACCCCGTTTCGGCTTGACGTTGAGTTTTGGGACACCCTGTATAACAAAAATATGTTTTTATATGGACACATGTCGCGACTGGATTCGTCCACGCAAAAGCCAGGCATCTTCGTGTATGCCATAGTCTGGTAGATCTTCTAGTCCTCCCTCTCTGTACGTTTCAATTATATACAGACCATTTGACAAATGCTCGGCACAGTAAGATCTTGCCAGCTTGAGTTGGTATGTACCTAGCGCTAGTAGAATTGTATCCTCCTCCGTCATTGAAGGGAAGTTTTCTATCTGGCTCGCTTCCAACCTCTGAAAATCTACTCTTCTGTGATTGAGCCGTTTTCTCTCTACATACATATGCAGAAGAATCTGGGTATCTATTTTCTGCCTTATGATATTCACGAATTCGCCTACGTGTATGCTATCCACGATGGGTTGGTGGAAGTGATTCGTGATAGCTGCGGCAATCTTAAAATCAGTGAACATATTGTGCAGTGACTTGTTAAAATATTTTTGCCGCAAGAGCTTAAAATCACGTTCAAACCGGCCGTTTACCACTTCCACAACCCACCGGCATAGCGTTACCGATCGAGCTTCGTTGGATTGTTCAGTGGTCAGCTGTGTCTCTTGGCGGTTCTTTGTTGGTGGGACATAGTATTCATACCCACATTCATCAATGAGGTCTAAGCTGTCCCTAAAACCTCGATCTAATATAAAAGCATCGTTTGTTCGGAGTAAGCAGTGTAGTGGATGTTCTCCATCATTCATAATGTCGCCCATTATTTGCGCATCTGTTTTTGTGGCAGCGTATGGGCCCATTACATCTAATATGTATCCATCAGTACATAATACAAGTAGGAAAGGTTTCAGTAGATTCTGAAACTTGTGTAAACTGTAGGACAATCTTTGGAATAAGAAGTTCGAGCTTTTATTTATGTAAATGTATGTACCGTCGCCAATCAATAATAACTTATTATTATTTTCATTTCCAAATAATGCTTTTGGTATAGTGAGATTTTTTTCCAATAATTGTGGTCTGCCAATGTGATCCACTCCCAAATGCAGCCCGACATAATTGTTATTGAGACACTCCCTCACAATTACCAACAAACGTTCAAGCTTTCGTCGTGACATGTAAAATAATGTCGCAAGTCTTTCATCTGGCTCCTCGGTACGCAGTTTTGTAAGATAAATACCTAATGCAGTTCTCGGCTCTCTACATCTTTCGTTTAGTGCAGGTGTTTGTACCAACATAGCGTCAAACTCTTCGCACTTGCGTCCTGTCCAAAAGTGCATCTCCTCGTTGTTTAAAGCGCCTCTCGTGTTGAAGTCTAGCCGAGGTCCACGTTGTAAGGCCATTCTTAACATGTCACAAATGTCAGTAAACTGGTCTGTATTAAAATCATGAGTGACATTACATGTTTGAGGTAGCTCATCCCAAACATTGCTCTCTAAGTGCTGTGTACACACTCTTGCACCATTTGGAATATAAAGCTTATATTCACAAAAGATGTGTTTTTATTGTTATTGGGATTCGATGGCGAGTTGCGTTTGGACAGTCGTTAAATATACAATGCCGTGATGTGTTTGGAGCACGTGTATACTCCGAAACTTGAAATTCCTGAACATTTTGCACTACATCCGGCATTGCTTCAGACACTGCTTCAGGCATTGCTCCCTGCACGGCAGGGTTCACATGTCCTCTCACTGCATTATCAGCGGACTGATAACATCGGTGACAAACACGTCGTGTGCCATCGAATACCACTTGAAAGTAGTGAAAATATTTAATGTTTTTTTTTGTATAAGTAGGTACTTCATTTCTTTGGAACTAAGCTAAAAAAACTGAGAAAACATTAACACGTAAATACAAAATATTAAAGAGTCGATCGTAACCTAACAACATTTAGCTATAGTAAGCGCAGATTCAACAGAGTCGTCGGGCCATAAATCATTTCTTTATGTCCATCTCGCTTGCACTTACAGAGCTTATGGAGGGATAATACAAAATAATAGCGCATTAGAACAATAGGGTAGTTTCCTGGGTAAAAAAATAATAATTCTAATTAGTCCGTCAGTTAGATTATCGAAAAATAATGGACCCTTATTTTTTCTTTTGTCAATCAAACAAAAAATTACAAAGATAAAGCGCGTCAAAATTTGGGAGTGGGGGGTCGTGACGTCACGCCGTGCTAAAAAGTGTCGCACATGTCCACACGTGCGCACAGTGTCCAGGTAGCTAATATCGAGTTAGAAAGGATAGGCCCTTTTGTTTGTACTGTTAGCCTTTATCTATTGTTATTGGTAATGACCGTTTTAAGTGGCATCACCTGTGCTTATCTAAAATGAAGAACATAATATACTTAGATTAAGAGAATAAACGGCACGGACGAAGGGATGGTGAAATAAAACTACACCTACATTATAATAATGGAAGTGCTTACCTCCAGAACGGCATGTTCATGTATGAACGCAGCGAACTCAGGGCGCGTTTCTGACAGATTAGCTGTCAAAACATGTTGTTGGTATCTTCTGGTATATAGAGCTCGCCGACACATTACACAGTTGAGACGTTCCATTGCGATATTCCAGATCGAAAAGCAAATCAGTATAGTCCACAACACTAGCACAGGTCAACGTTAATAGCGGGTAACAAGTCCAGTAGGAGCGCAGGGGTCAGTAGTTAATAAAGCCAAGTTATGAAAGCACAAAAGAAACTCAAACAGCAGTTAAACGTCGTCACGAGTGCAAAACAAACGAGCGAGTGACGCGGACGCCGACGCCTCCCCCACTGCTCCCGCGCACACCCCGCGCTCGGGAGCAGCGGGGCTCGAGTTGAAAGGAGGGGTGCATGGCAAAGTCTTACGTAAAAGCGTTATTAATAGAAAACATGAACTGAAATGCAGAAAATATTACCTAGGCACTCATTTTCTTACATAGGTAAGTGGTACCTAATATACTCGTATATGTATGTTTATCGCCGGGGTCACGGGACTGTCTAAACAGGTTACCGTGGCCCTGGAACGCAAAGGGCAACCGAAGGAACATGGTTTTTATTAGTCAGTAGGAATTGTCGTTTATCTCCAAACGCAATCAGATTTGAGACTGGCGGCTATAGTAAATATTGTTCCTCTTGGTAAGACCTTTTAAACGACACTACAATCATATCTATTGGAGCCGGGTACCATTTTGCCCATTCTCCTTTGCACAGAACTATTTTCATATCACTTAAGTTTAACCTACAGTGGTGAAAAAAATATGTATGTGGCAGTTTTGTACAACAAACTTAAAAAATAGCTTGTTTAATGGTGATTTTGGAAAGATACAATACTAGTACATTTTCATTTTAAAAAATACGAAAAATAAGCTATTTTAGTTAATAAGAGCATTTTATTTTAAATGCAAGTAATGTGACTGAATTCGAATCGTTGTAAGGTCGGTTCGAATTACATAATAATTAATCTACAGCCGGCCGGTCTGTAAATGACATCTTGAAGGATAAGGTGATAGTAAAAAAAAAACAGAGGAGTTAACTTTAATAAACATTTATTTAAATAAATTACAATAAATGCTCAAATTGCTTCCCTTGTGCCCTAATACACGCTCGGCATCTTCTTAAAAATGAGCTTTTGAGTCTTCTCAGGCTTATTTCCGATATTTTTCTTGCTGCAATGTTAACCCTTGCTCTCAATTCATTGTCACTTTGGATCGGTTTTTCATAGACTTTGTCCTTCATGGCACCCCAATAAAAAAAATCCAGGGGGTTTAGGTTCGGAGACCTAGGTGGCCATAATATCGGTCCCAGTCGCCCAATCCACCTGCCTGGATAAGCTTCATCTAAGTAGGCTCTTACTTCCCGGCCATAATGAGCAGGGCACCCATCATTTTGAAGCCACATCACCTCTCTTAGCTCACTCGGAACATTTTCAAGGAGCGTGGGTAGGGTTTCTCGTAAAAACTCCAAGTAATTATTGGCATTTAATGTAGGTGGAAGCTCGACGGGACCCACAATCTGGCCATTAAAAATCCCACACCATAAAGAACAATGTCAGATGTCCATAGTAACTTTGGCTCAATATTAATTTGTCATGGACAGTGAAAATTCTTACGTTTTTTTGTGTAGTTTAATGTTAAAAGCTTTTCTGTAATATCCACTTTTACACTGAACTTCTAAAGAAGAAGTTATTCAGACATTTTAAATTGGAGGTTATTGTTGCTCTATCACGCGTCTGATGCGTGAGACTTTACACGATGCAATGAATGACCACAACCAATACAAAGATTTCGATGCACAATTGATTCAGTTGGCGCATTGCTACTTGTTGGATTACTTGTTTGTTTAATAAATAACCAACAGTAATGACAAACAACACTGACATTTGGAATCTAAAACCAACAAAATACGGTTGTGTTGCAAATTAACATTTAGCTTAGTTAAAACAGTTGACATTCTATTTAATAAAAATCGTACTTTACCTCAGAAAGTGAAGTCCATTGCCGTAACAATGAATGGACATCGTCAGATTCAAGTAAATGCCGTTCCATCCGGAACACATTTATACCACAATTAATACAACGTAGTTGATGGTACATTGTCACAAAATGTGTGGTATGAATATAACACAATAAGTCTATAAAGCAAACGCAGATGAATTCGAGAAGGAACGAAACGTACACAATCACATAGAAAAACACCGCCGACAACAACAACATGTTTGAACTGGCGCGCGCGATTTTGACAGAACTGCAAGTTTTTGAAGTGAAAACTTCTTTAGCGGCGTTGAACATTTTTTGTAATGGGTAAAAAATGTTAAACTCGCGTCAGGGCATCGCGTCAGGACACGTGACCGTCAGGAGAGATTTCCCCCCCCCCCATCTCTTTCTACGGCGGCGCCAACCGAAGTGAACCAAGTGAGACACGACAAAGATGGCCGAAGAAAATGACATTTGACGTACAAATGTTTGAAAAGTCAGTTTCGTAAACAATAGTACTTCGAGGAGCCGCAGTTGTATTTAATTTATTTTGAACTTCTGTTTAACCAATTCAGTTTATTATTATATACCTACCTACAATACAAAATAGAAGCGACGAAAAATACAGGGTGAAATTGAACACATGCGACAAATCGAAATGGGAGATTATACTCATCATTATGAACAACTTTTACTATGGGACCAAACCTGAAATCGCGAAAAAAAAATCAGCTGTTCCCTACATTTATGTATGCATACATAAATGTAGGGAACAGCTGATTTTTTTTCTATTTTGTATTGTAGGTAGGTATATAATAAAAAAAAATCAGCTGTTCCCTACATTTATGTATGCATACATAAATGTAGGGAACAGCTGATTTTTTTTTCGCGATTTCAGGTTTGGTCCCATAGTAAAAGTTGTTCATAATGATGAGTATAATCTCCCATTTCGATTTGTCGCATGTGTTCAATTTCACCCTGTATAACGAAGCACATTATAGCAACAAGAAATACTGTGGGACATTACTGCTTTTGTGTGAAAACAATGCTTCCGTGTCGACCACGGAAGTTTACACCCTGCAGGGAGATGCTCCAGTAGGGTGTGGCTGTGAAGCTATGTTGCAAAACATGCTCCACTTCCTATCCTGCCTTATTTGTCCTACCCAAAACATGCAGTCAAAGTGACCTCTGCGCTGCCACCGACGACAACGTGGAAGTGGCAATATTTTGAGCCAACAAGATCTAAAGTGAAAGAGAAGAAATTTAGGGAGTAGTTCATTAATAAAAAGCTTGTATACAAATATCAGTTTATTTTTATAATACTTGTACGCACCGGGACTTACAGCTTAGTACGGCTGTTATTCCAAATGCATACAGTGTGGCTAAGTTTGTAACAATTGAGCCTGGTATCTATGGTTACCTCACCCTACTGATTATAAACCTACAGCAACTACTTAACACCCTAGTTATCCTAACACCCTAACCTATCATACAAGCCTACGGGAGACCTACGGGAACAGACAGAATTTGGGTAGGAATAGGGGTTTGTGTACGTCGTGCAATGTGTACACAGGAAATAGTTTTGTCATTGCCGGTCCCACAGACTCATAGAACTGGTGATGGCTAAAGGTGTCTTGGCCATAGTGAGAGGAATTATGGAAGATGAATCAAACTCTACTCCAGCTTGATGACTAATTTATTCATTTACTAATTACTAATTTATGTGGAACGAATGTATGTCGCTCTTGATGCTGACGCTGGCGTATGTAACTCTTGCCTGTTCACGGCTGAACAATACTCTAAACTCTAATTTGGCTTCTTAAACTTGTGCAAGCAGAACAACATTTTTAAAATGTTTGCTTTTCATTTGCCATCTGTGCCATCTCTTCTGTAGGCCGTTTCATTTTCTGCTATTCGTAGTGAAGCACCATCCTTACTAGTCCTATTGACCTGAAATACAAAACTAATGTTATAAATTCTTTCTCTTCATTATCTTATTTATACTGATTTAATTAATCAGTAGCGGCATCAAAATAACAGTCATTATTATTCTTATGGCGGGTTTTTTTTTTGTTACAATGAGTTTTGTACAGGCAAACGAAGTTCTTCGTAAAATTGTAAATTGGATAGGCACCTAATTCGTAAATCATGCCAGGCTGCCCCTGTTTAGCGTTAGTGCTTGTGTCAGTGTTTTTATTTTCTATTATGGACACCTCTCCCTGACCAATTCTTCCAAAAAATCTAAGGATTAGAAGCAAAAGCAAGCATAAGTATAAGAAATTGAGAATGTTTACAAAACATAACTTACTTTGAACACATTTTAGCTGTAACAGTAGGTACACACCTTATCCTCCTCCAACCAATATTCAATTCTTTGCCCTTTATTGCAACTAGTCTCCGGTCTTAATTTCATTTATTTTAAATACAAAAAAAATATTCAAAAGTTTTTTAGTTTGACACATACAATATCAAATTCATTCATTGACATATTCATATTGTTTCCATGACGACCATGACGTTGTCGCGTCAAAACTATTGAAACTGTAGACAATAAATTAGTTTTTCATACGTAATAATGTCTATGGACACAAATATTCGGTTCGTAGACAGATATTCTCGTATGCCGATTTAATGTGTTGGCCAATTTGTTGGATGACTTCATTATAATGGCAACATTTAGAAGTTGTAGGACATTCTAGTTATAGAACGTTTATGAAGCGTTTATGAATACAAAATTTTATCGAATGTTTTAAAGGCCTATTGAGCATTTTAACTAATGAATGGTTTAAACCTTCAATAGGCTTTTGTTATGAATAAGACCGAAAGTGTTTAAAATATGGAAATTGAACAAAGTGCATCTATTAATGAAAAAAGTGACGCAGAAATATTGAAAAAAAAATGAGTAATATTAATTAAATTAATAATTGATTTATTTCAACGTTAATATTCAAGTTTTCACTTCTGCCGGCACTCCCGGAGTGCAACCCGTCTTTTTTTTTTTTTAATGGCGAACTGTTGGTTGCCATCACAAGGCGATTAAGTTATCGAATACAGATCAGGAAAATCGATTTCTTGAATTTCGTTCTAATATTCTTTAAAAAATAATAAATGTATTTTAATAAACACGACGAACGTATTATTTAGATAAAAAATAATAATAATAAAAGACAATTGTGAGGTGGTAAATAAAAACTAAAGAGTAAATCGCTTTAATTATTTAGAATAATCGATTACAGTGGCAGAATAGGTAACTACCTGACAATTTTATTTAAAAAAAAGTAAAACCTGGAATTCAAGAACATGATTAGTAAAATGATTACTTATTAAAATTGTTTTCTTTTCGAACAGTTCTCGAAAAGAAATAAATATTTTTTTAGAAGTTGGAATTTTATATTTAAATTGTTGTAGGTAAAAACTTCGTGTCCGTGTGAATTTAGTTTTAAAAGTTGTGTGAGCCGAAATCTGACATTGTTCTTTATTTTGAATTGGTACTGGGACCTGTCTTCTCTTGACACATACGGATTTTCTAATTGCCAACTATGTAAATTATGCAAATTCAAGTAGCCGTCCTTTCTGCAGGCTGACTCATCACTTCATAACACCTTATTAAAAATGTTTGGGTCCTCCCGATGCATTTCAAGCATGCGGCGGCAGAATTGAACTCTCGGCAAGTAGTCTCTAGTTAAAAGAGTTTGCACGCGTCGTACGTGAAATGGATGGTATCCATACCTCTTAAGTACTGAATGAACAGTGGACTTCGGTATCCCTGTACGCCGTTGTATCGCCCTAACCGAAGTTGTCGGGTCTTGTTCTCGTTCCTGAAGCACTATGTCTTCGTCAACAACTTGAGGCCGTCCACCGCCACGTTGACCAGGGAGTCTGCCTTCCATGTAGGAGTTATGCACTCTGGTAAACATTTCATGGTGTGGATGTCTCCTATCGGGAAACCTTTCCCTGTAGAGGGTGGCAGCAGCTTGGGAACTTTGGCCAGCTTCTCCGTAAATAAGGTACATCTCAGCATACTCTCGCTGCGTATAACCAGGAAAAACGCGGCGGTTGGCCATGTTATAAAACACAAAAGTCCAGGTGGTCGCCAAGTCGTCGTAGTGATCACAATAAAAAATCCAAATCGTATGGCAAACAAAGTCCGGGGTCCAAGGCACAAAACAGTCGTCAGTACGAAACCATAATTTGTGAACACAGAGATGCGTTGCGCACGGTTTAATGGGGGGTTTACACGGGTCGATTTTCGCCGTGCGGCGAGTCGCTTCACTAATTGCCTCACCAAGCCGCATCGCTAGCCCATTTACACTGGTTACTCAAATCGCATGCGGCTCTGTCATTTCCATCGAAAATGTTGAGCAGAATAGCCGTTTGTGCCGGAATTGAAATAATTAATTATTCAATTATTCAACAATTGCTTAAAGAACAAAGAGTGAAGAAAAAACAAAAGGAAAGAAGAAAACGTAATGTTTGGGTACGTGGATGGATTTCTCGACGTAAGGACTTGGGTGCTTCGGATACTTTATTGGTTGAGTGGAGTTTACAAGATGCTGATTATTTGAAAAAACGATTAAGAATGACTACTGATCAGTTTAATACTTTACTACATAAGGTTACTCCGCTTATACAAAAATGCGATACCAATATGCGAGTAGCACTTTCTCCGAAAATTAACTTAGAAATAACCCTGAAGTTCTTGGCTACCGGTGATAACTATTCAAGTCTTGCAGAGTCATTTAGAGTTCCAGAATGCACAATTTCCTTGTTTTTGAAGGATGTTTTGGATGCTATATACAATGTTTTACAGGAGTTCATTATGGTAAGTGAAACTAGTAATTAATTATAAACGATTTATTTATAAATTTTCCATTGTGTTTTCATCTAAGCATGACCGAACAGCTTGAGATAGAATATCGTCGTTCACTCCCGTATTGTTGCCCAGTATTTTCTTGTGTAAATAAACAGCTGGTAAAATAGTCTTCTTCGTAATCGAGGTGCCTTCTAGAAGTGGAAGCTTTTCGGGAGTCGAAGTTTCACGCTGGTTTTGAAAAGCTTGGTTTCGGGAAGTAGTAACTTCGGCTTCTGGAGTCGAAGTATAGCGTGTATACTCTGAGAGTGAACTCGTAGGTCTAGCAGTTGGAAAATGTTGTGTATTTAAGGTTTTCAGTCTTTCTTGTGACAAATAATTATTGATGAAATTTTGACAAACAATAGCATTTCTTAATGGCCAACTACGTAATTGGCTTGCCACATGTACTCCGAATGTATCAAATTCATCTTGACGGATAGTTTGAGCCAAAGTTTCTAATCTATTGACTGCTTGTAAAACAGGTGGGTCCATTTTAGGTGCGTCTATTGGAGCACGCTCCGCCTTTTTCTTTGGAGACAATTTTTTTTTCTTTTGTAAGGGCGCAATATTATCTTCTTGTTCCAATTCATCAAAATATGAAGACGCGTCGCTGTTTGTGTTCACCACTGAATCTTTTCCCTGTTACCATACACTAATATAAGTTTATTTCTTTTAGGTGCCATCCACCACAGATCAATGGAAGAAAATACAGAAGGATTTTTTAGATCGCTGGCAATTTCCTTTTTGCTGTGGGGCTATTGACGGGAAACACATATTAATCGAAAATCCACCACACGGAGCATCAGACTATTATAATTACAAGGGCACTTATAGTGTGGTGTTGTTTGCTATAGTGGATGCACATTACCGTTTCATATAATTATATAGATTTCGGAACTAATGGACGCATGAATGATTCGCATATTTGAAAAAAACAAAGTTCTATAGTGCTCTTGAAATAATTTAAAACTACCTAATAAGGCAGTTTTCGTTGGTGATGATGCTTTCCCTTTGGCAACCTATTTAATGAAACCGTATTCATGACATGAAGGTTTGGAACACAAACAAAAAATCTTTAATTACAGACTATCAAGAGCACGCCGAATCGTAGAGAATGCCTTTGGCATAATGGCTTCACGATTCAGAGTATACAGAAAACCTATATGTGTTTCATTGGATAAAACTGATTCTATTATTAAAGCGACCTGTGCGCTGCATAACTGGCTTCGGACTAATCTCATATACATGAATGCTCCCGAATTAGTGGACGGAGAAGACTTCAGTTCAGGGACAATCAGAAACGGAAGTTGGAGAAGCATTCCTACGGCAGGAGTAGACGAATTAATGACATCGCTATCTTCTAACAACTATTCACGAAATGCAAAAGATCTGCGCGATAGATATGCTGACTATTTTGTCGGACCAGGAAAAGTTTCATGGCAAGATAGAATGATTGCGTAAATATTGTATGTTTATTTAAGTAATATTAGGTCCTTACATATGAAATTGGCGTTTTGTATGGAAGGAACAAAAAGTCGAATATTTTTTAATATAATATATTTAATTAATCAAAGTATGAACCATTGTTTTCAATGCACTTTTGCCATCTTATAGGTAGTTCATTGATCCCTTTACTAAAAAAACCAGTCGGACGGGAATCAATAAAATCTTTGAAGGCGATTTGGACTGCCCCATCGGAGTTGAATTTTTTCCCTTGCAAAAAGTTATCCAAATTGCGAAAAAAATAGTAATCTGTTGGAGCAAGGTCCGGGGAGTACGGAGGATGTCTAAGACATTCCAATTCAAGCTCTTCTAATTTGGTAGCCGTCTGTTGCGCAGTGTGTGGTCTGGCGTTGTCGTGAAGCAGCAGTGGCGTGGAGCGATTGACCAGCCTTGGTTGTTTAGCCGCTAGCTTTTCCATCATGGTTTGTAATTGCTGACAATAGACATTAGCTGTAATAGTCTGGCCAGATTTGAGAAAACTGTAATGAACAATACCGGCACTAGTCCACCAAACGCTTACAAGTAACTTTTTTGGGGTTAATTTTCGCTTGGGGCAGGATTTGGCTGGCTGGCCAGGATCCAACCATTGCGCTGAGCGCTTCCGATTATCGTAAAGAATCCATTTTTCATCACAGGTAATGATTCGGTTTAAAATACCTTCATTGTTGTGCCGGTTCAGTAATGTAACGCAGCAGTCGACGCGCGTTTGCCGGTTTGCTTCAGTCAATTCGTGAGGTACCCACCTTTCAAGCTTTTTAATCTTCCCAATTTGCTTCAAGTGAATTAAAACAGTTTTATCACTAACATCGAAGCCTGCAGCTAACTCGGACGTGGTTTGCGATGGGTCCGCTTCCACAATAGCCTTCAATTCTCCATTATCAACTTGGGTCTCAGGCCGTCCACGGGGCTTGTTCTGCAGGTCGAAATTTCCAGAACGAAAACGTTGGAACCAAAAACGAACTGTGTTTTCTTTTGCAACATGACCGCCATACACATCATTCACCCTTCGAGTCGTTTCCGCAGCACTAGTGCCACGGCGGAACTCGTACTCGTAAATAATGCGATATTTTAAATTTTCCATTTTGTAAAATGAGTGACGCAAACAGAAAAAACAGAAGAAAAAAAACAAATGAATGACGGTCATCGAAGCACAAATACATGAGTAAATAGCTGTACAAATTTGAATTTGGAATTCCTTACCAAAGAGGAGAAATTCGTGATTAAAGTGGCCAGTACGAAAAACGCCAATTTCATATGTAAGGACCTAATATTATAAAAATGGCTCTGTTCACGATTTACCTATTATAATTTATAATATGGGAACAAGAATAACTATTTAATAAATAATAATAAATAAATTTAATAAATAATAAATAATATCATATCTGAATTTCGTCCAAAGCTCAAGTGGCTTCCCATACGTCTTCGCCGGAATTCCCATATCTTGTTTCAGCTCTACAGTATTTTGTTTAATCCTAAAACCCCCACTTATCTTAAAGAACGTTTCAAGTTCCTTCATGACACACAATAGATATCTGAGGTCATCGGAAAACCTGAGACTAGAGATGCCGATGCATTCCACTAGTTTCTATGATAAATCTTTTACTGTGCAAGCAGTACGGTTATGGAATGACTTGCCCGTGTCGATAAGGCGTGCTCAATCTTTGTCCACTTTTAAGACTATGATAAAAAAAGCACTTTCTCTCTCCTTAAACATTGTCATTGTATTTTCTTTGCTCCTGTTTCATGTTTGTTATTATGTATATGTATATAGATTAATAGTACTTTATGTATGTATGTATTGTGTAAATGGTACACCACAGACTACCTACAGTATTTGTCTGTCCTTCCCGTTTTTAATCCATCCAAAGGTTGTCTTTAAAAGATCGCTCTTAGCGATAAGACCGCCCATTGTGTCACCCATTGTAAAGTTTTCTATATTTATGTCTGTAATTTATATGGTGTACATAATAAAGAGTATTCTATTCTGTTCTATAGTGCAAACCCAAACAGATCGGGCGTCTGGGGCTAATTTTGTTGCCTCCACGTTCACCGGACCTAAATCCACAGATTTTTTTTTTATTGGGGCTGCCTCAAAGAAGAGGTGTACCGTAAACCAATCGGGTATTTTTAGTGTATAATAACCAGGCATTGTTTACGCATATGTCTAGAGTTTGGGAGAAAATCGCCATGTACGGTCAGCATCAAAAGTTGATTAACACTTCAGTTTTTTTAATCTTAGTTATTGAGCAAAATATTTGTTCAAAATTGCAGCAGAAGAATTTTATTTAGAATATAAATACTCTTGTCTATTATGTGAAAAGCTACAAATCAGTTTATTGAAAAAAGTTGTTGTCCATTTAATAACATGTAAAAATGATAGTGTTAATCGACTTTTGATGCTGACTGTACCATCTTTGGTTTTGAAAGCAGATCTGTACAATGCAATCAACATATCTGCCAAATCTACACCGCCCATGTGAGCCTTATATTCCTTTACTATTCGAGGACAGTTCACTTCAATCTTAGCTTTACTTTCTTTGCAGTATCTTTGAATTTTCCCCAAGGGATAAGAGTCAACAAACGAACTTGCTAAAGCCTCATACATACGTAACGATTTATCGTAGCGATTTCAGACTGTGCAGATAAATCGAACTTCCCTAGTGCCTCCACACGCCTCCGATATCGACGTCGATCGGGCAGTTCTCCGCAGAAGCTCGCGCAAGATACATGTTAACAATGGAAGATTATGACGCACTTGCTATATTAGGCCTGGTTATGTGTTTAATGAAAAAAAAGAAGCGGAGTCTATGGTGTAAAGACTGGCTCATGAAAAGGAAGCAATTTTCTCATACCAACTTGTTAAGTGAGTTGAAATTCGCTCCGCAAGATTGGCATAACTATTTAAGGATGAATGAAGAGGCATATTTAAATCTGCTGGCTTTAGTTTCTCCACTAATAAAGAAACAAGACACTGTAATGAGAGAAGCTATAAGTCCTCATGAAGGATTAACTGCTACACTGCGATTTCTAGCTACAGGACGTTCCTACCAATGTATGAAGTTTTCTACAATAATATCACCGCAAGCTCTTAGCCAAATAATCCCTGAAACCTGTGATGCTCTGTACGAGGTTCTACGGAAAGATTACTTAAAGGTAAGGAATGAAAAATACTGTATTAATCAACAAATTATTTATTAATTAAACTTTTAGGACGTATTGAAGAACATTTTACGAATAAGTTACTTTTTTATTCATCATTAAAATTACGTAAATAGGAAGTAATTGTATTATCAGATTGTGTATGGTCTGGCTCTACTGGTGATGTAAATTCCATTGATGATTGAGTGTGTGGTTGAGTGTAAATGATTTGAGTGTGTGGTTGAGTGAAGAGATCTTGAGTATGTGGCTGAGTGTAAATGACTTGAGTGTGTGACTGTGTGACTTAGTGGAAAGGTTTTGAATTTGTGGCTGAGTGGAAAGGTTTTGTATGTGTGGCTGAGAGGAAAAGTTTTGAATGTCTGGCTGTGTGGAAAAACTAGTATTTGCAAAGTCATCATATTTTCTTACAGTGTGTGATATAGTTAAGCTACCCATTTCAGCCAAGAACAGAGTTTCATTAATTATTTTTTCTGCTATAATTCTCTGTTGTTTTGGTAACTCTTGTAGTTTCATCCCAACATTTTTGCCAAAAACCTCAAAACGATTATCGGGTTGTTTAGGCCTTTTAAAATGATCATTTACGGACTTAAGTACGTCTTCAGTTAATGTATTTTTTTTTGGTCTTGGCCGAACACGACCCGAGATTGATGTAGCTCGTTCGCTGTCAGAACGGTTTGCCGGGGTCGGTGTGTCTGATTCGTTGTCGGAATAGGCCAGTGTTGGTGTGTCTCGATCGCTGTCTGGACAATCGTAGCTCGTTGAGCCGATGCCGGTGGTTGACTGCGTCTGTAAAATAGAAGAACTATTATATTCCTGAAATTACTATACTAATCATGTACTCATTTTGTTACAGTTTCCAAAAACAGAAGAAGAGTGGAGAATAATAGCGAGAGAATTTGAGCAGAAGTGGAACTTTCCTCACTGTTTAGGTACTATTGATGGCAAGCACGTTGAAATCGTGCCCCCAAGCAACAGTGGCTCGTTTTATTATAACTATAAACATAGACACAGTATGGTATTACTAGCAATCGTTGATGCAAAATACAGATTCCTGTTAGTTGATTTTGGGACAAATGGAAGGGTTTCCGATGGCGGAGTATTGTTGAATACAAAATTTTATGAAAAACTTGAAAAAAAGGCGTTAAATATTCCTACAGAAGAAAGGTTACATAATAGTCCACGAATACTGCCATATGTATTTGTAGCTGATGACGCGTTTCCTCTAAGAAAGGACATGATGAAGCCATTTCGGCAAAATGACTTAGATAGTAGAATTAAGAAGATATATAATTATCGGACATCGCGAGCACGTCGTATAGTCGAAAACGCTTTTGGTATACTAGCGGCGAGGTTCAGGATTTACAGAACACAAATGAATATGTCGCCTGAAACTATTGGGTCAGTCGTAAGAGCAACCTGTGCTTTGCATAATTATTTGATGTCATCATCGCTTAATTCATACGCTACTTCAGAATGTTTCGATAGTGAACATTATGAGGAAGGTACGATAACGTCAGGATTCACAACAGAGGACTCAACACTTGAACCATTACAAAGAACTACACAAGGCCGTACAATTCAAACAGCAAATCAGATAAGAAGTCAATTTATGACGTATTTTGTAACTGAAGGGAAAGTTCCTTGGCAAGACAATTTTGTTTATTAAGGGTGTTTATTCCGTCCAATGTACCTCCTTAATGTCAAAATACAGGACTTATTGTATTCGAGTAATATAATTAAGCAATAAATATTTTTTCAGAAATAAAAACTTACCTCATTTTCGCCATCATCTATATTCGATGTAGATGGTCTCGGTACTTCTTGATCGTATAAAAAACTTAATAACTCAAAGTACCATAAACGAGGTTTATAAATCTCGTCAGTCCCTGCTCCAGATTTACACGATTTTTTTATTTTGTTGAGCTCTTTTTTATATGTAGTTCGAAGATTATTAATCTTCTTAACCACTGTATCCCTGGTGGCATTTGGATCTATGGGTTTGTATTTTTCGATTAGCCTGTCGTAGGCGGCATTTTTTTTGTAGCGGTCGTGGTAATCCTTACATGTAGTCTTCCAAAGGCAAGTTTCGTTTCTGTAGCTTTCAATAAAATCTTGAAGTTGTTCGCGGTGTCCAACTCGTTCGTCTTCCGACATGTTTCTGGGAAAGCGATGTGCACGTGCGAACACTAGCAAGCTCCGTGAAGTACTGCCGAACTGAGCGATCGCCGTCCACACGCAACGATAAAACTGTGCAAATGTAATCGACAACGATTTATCTGATAGAAATTGCAACTGCCACCGACGAACGATTATCGACAACGATTTTTCATACACACGATCGATAAAACTGCGCAAACTGGTCTGCACAGATTTATCGCTACGATAAATAGTTACGTATGTATGAGGCTTAAAGGGGGCTACACACCTTCAGTTTTATCTGTGCGATAAAACTGTGCAGTTTAACTGTACAGATAAATCGTACGTCCCTACAGCCCACACACGTTCAAGTAAAAATATACGATCTTTCAGTTTTTATCATCATGGCCTCCATAGACGACGCTTTAGCGATCGTAGGGCTAATGTGTGTGTTAAAAGAGAATAGAAGAAAACGCAAAAAACGTGAATTGTGGTGTAAACACTGGCTTCTGTTTAGAAAATCGTATTCACACACATCCTTGATAAATGAATTGAGAATTACTCCAAAAGATTTCAATAATTATTTGAGAATGAATGAAGATACATATTTGCATCTGCTGTCATTAGTGACACTATTAATAAAAAGGCAAGACACCATATTGAGAAATGCTATAACACCTCATGAAATATTAACAGCAACTTTAAGATTTCTAGCTACAGGGAGATCTTATGAATGTTTAAAATTTTCTACAATAATATCGCCACAAGCACTTTCCGCCATCATACCAGAAACCTGTGAAGCAATTTATAAGGTTTTACACAAGGACTACTTAAAGGTAAGAAATAAAAAGACTCATGTTTTATTTATTTATTTTTTATTCAAATCATCTTGTGAAATCTTGTCATCAAACTACAAATTTCAATTATTGTTCAATGTAAATCGCGATACATATGACCTAGGGCATCCAGTATCGGAAGGTTTTCAATTCCGGAGTTAATTTACGATATTGGGCTCTCAACTCCGGAATTCCGGAATTCCGGAACTGGATCCGAAAAAATTAAAAAAAAAACAAAAATACCTTGAGTAACTTTTAATCATTTTTAACATTAGTCTTTAACTCAGTCTTGATACGACATTGCCAGTTAACTTTGAGTAAGCCAGTTAACAATATTATTAAAATTAGGAAAGTCTAAACTTTTTAAAAACTTAAAAATTAACAATTTGAGAGCCTTCAAATATTAGTGAAAAATAACATAATTAAATTAACACAAGAAATATCACGCTTTAGAGTAGTTTGGACATTACTAGGTACCGTAGTTAAAATCAAAATATTAAAATGAGCATTTAAGTCTCTCCTCAGATTTATCATGTTTAACAACAATCTTGACATGACAACATAATCAGTTCACAATTCACATCACAATCAATAAAATAAACAAGTCTAATTAAACTTTTTAAAACAAATCAACAAATTAAGGGCTCAACAGCAAATACTATAACACTCGTCTAGTTAGTACATGATACACGCGCAGGAACAATTGCGCGTAAAACGATGAGTTGAAAAATTAAACACATTTTTAAATTAAAAATAATGAATATCGAAATACGATAAATTGAGCCCAATTCCGGAGTTGAAATATCGGAAAAACTATCCGGAATTCCGGAGTTGCGAAATTCCGGAATTCCGGAATGGATGCCCTAATATGACCCCGCTGTTTCCTCTGTCCAGTCCGGGATTGATAGTTGGACCGTAGTATCACCCATAGCATTTATTGCTTGTGTCTCTTGAATTTCTTGACCATATGAAGATGTGTTTGTTTGTGGTACTATATTTGTCATCTGAGGTGCTAGTGTGCCTGCTTGATAGTACTGAGGTTGATGTATGGGTGACTGATTTGAAGTACCTGTATATTGTAATGGTGATGGCATAGAGTTATGAGATGGTGATGGCAAAGAGTTATGAGATGGTGATGGCAAAGAGTTATGAGATGGTGATGGTATAGAAGTTGAACTACTTGACCGTAATCGAAAATCATTTAGTATCATTGTTTTTGGAGCCATTACTCTATGTGACATTGTAAGATTTCCCATCTCAGCTTCGAATAAAGTTTCATTTATTATTTTTTCAGCCAACAACTGTTGCTGTTTATTTTTAAATTCTCGAAGTTTCAATGCTACCATTTTTCCGATAATGTCGTAGCGATCCTCTTGATATGTCGGCCGTTTAAAGTGGTCTTGAAGGGATTGCAAAACGTCTTTTGATAGATCTTCATTATTTTTCAGCTTTGTTTGCCGTTTAGATGCCGAACCATGAGCAGACGAAGTTGAAGCAGTAATTGAGATGAAAGCCGCAGGACTCTGAGCAGAAAGATTTTCAGTAACATCTAACTCTGAATGCGCTGCTTCATTTTCAGACACTGATGTTGCACCCGATGATTCTATCACTTTAATCTGTAACATTTTTTTTGTTTCAGTTTCCACAAATTTGCAGTGAATGGAAAGCAATTAGTGCATTATTTGAAGAAAGATGGAACTTTCCACATCTACTTGGCGCAATAGATGGTAAACATATTGCTATTACTCCACCTAAAGGATGTGGATCGGAATTTTACAATTATAAAAGACACCACAGCATGGTACTTATGGCTATTGTTGACGCTCAATATCAGTTTTTATTATGTGATTTCGGTACAAACGGGCGAGTTTCAGATGGAGGCGTATTACAAAATATGAAATTTTTTGAAATGCTCCGAAACAACCAATTAGAAATTCCAAGCGAAGAAGCAGTAAGAAATAGTCAGAGACGTTTGCCATACGTTTTTGTTTCTGATGACGCATTTCCGTTGAGACCTGATATGATGAAACCGTTCAGACAAGCAGAATTGACTTCAACAGATAAAAAAATCTATAATTATCGTGTTTCGCGCGCACGACGAATTGTGGAAAATGCCTTTGGCATTCTGGCTTCACGTTTCAGAATCTTCCATACGGCTATAAATTTACATCCAAATAAAATTGAGTCCGTCGTTATGGCATGTTGTGCATTACATAATTATCTAATTAGAAAACTGCCAAATTCTTATACTAATCCAGATTGCTTTGATCGAGAAGACTATGATACCGGAACCATCATACCAGGAAGTACAACAGATATTTCGACTATGGAACCTTTAGAAAGAAGAAAATGAAGAAATGTGGGAAACATAAGTCGGACACCCAAAAAGATAAGAGAAGAATTTATGAACTATTTTAACAATGAAGGTCTTGGCAAAATAATTTTATTTGATTTAATAAACTTATACTTATTTAACAAAGATACCTATAAGTTTCATTTACTTACCTCATCTTCTTCATCCAAATTCGACCGATCAAAATATACCAAGGCCTAGTGCCTTGGTATATTTTGATCGTCTAAGAAACGTAATAGTGGGTAATACCATAACTTTGGCTCATAAATATCTTCGGCGCCTGATCCGGATTTTGAGGCCATGACTTTTTTATGTTCCTTGTTATACGTACAGCGTAGGTTATTAATTTTCTTTATAACAGCCTCTTTATTACTTTTAGAATCTATTTCGCGTAGTTTTAAAATAAGCTTTTCATAAGCTGAATCTTTTATTACTCTATTATGATAATCCTTGCTCTTGATTTTCCATAACGAAGGCTCCGATTGGTATAGTAGTATAAACTCTTCCAGCCATTCGCATTGAGCCATGGTCGATAAGTTTTCGCAAAGGCAGATAGCAAGGTCGATACGTGTTCACTTCACGCTCGCTGTGACAAAATTGACAAAACTGCGCAGTTCCGACTACACACTCTCAGTTTTAACTGTACAGTTCTATCTGTACAGATTTATCTATTCATATTTTGAATAGATTCAGTTAAAACTGTACAGTTCAACTGTTTGTTCTACACACCTAACGATTTAACTGTACAGTTCGACTGTACAGTTAAATCGCACAGTTAAAACTGAAGGTGTGTAGCCCCCATAATGTGACCACCTTGTTATCCAAACATTTTACAACAGCTATTTTATTATTATTGCAGACGACCTGTTTACTTGCACCTCTACCTTTCTTGGACAATTGCTTGTCAGTCAATATTTTATTTTGACATCCTCGCAAGCGATTAGCTTTTATCGTTCCAAGGCTGAAAATACCGTACTCTTCCCTCAAATGGTGAATTAACTCTAAAGAAGTAAAAAAGTTGTCAAAGTATACTGTTGCCGGCTTCGCTTCTATTGTCTTACTGAGCGCCAAAACAACTTTCGCCCCAAGACCTAAACTATTTTCATAGTCCGTGAAAGTGTTATTCCGAAAGTGGTGTCCTCCCCAGCGTAAGGAATAAAATCGTATACTAGCCCAGATATGCCAGCTCTCACAAATATTTTAAACCCCCATTTTTTGGGTTTTTTCGGTAAGTATTGATGTCTACTGCCTGCCCTAGTACCTTTATAGGGTACCATCATTTCGTCAATACTGTATCTACCTTCTTCCTTAAGTTTTAGGCAATTACGTCTCACCTTTTCTAAAAGTGGCCGAACTTTAAAATAGCGATCAACATTCATGTCCAAGTTGTCTACAAAATGAAGATATTTTCTGATTTTTTCGTACATTTTGACCGGCATGATATCTGCGATCGGGGGATATCTTAACTCGCGACTCCAATAATCCTTATAGGATGGCATTTGTACTACGCCCATCATAAGAGTAATGGCTAAAAATCCCGTATATTATCATTAGAGACATTTGCGCATTTGGCAGCATTATTTTGTACTGAATATAAGTTTGTATGACCTGTAATCAAATTAATAATATCTTCTGAAAAAAATTTGGTAAAGTAGTCTAAAGGGGACATCGTACTTGAATCAATCGGAACATCAAGTACAGTTGGTTCGATATGTGCTGCATGTCTAAATTTACCAGTTTTCCATTTGAACGACAACGGTTTTCTCACATACTTTTTTATTTTTTTAGCAACAATTTTAGGTGTTGTATTCGCTCGCGTCTTGGAACGTGTCGCTGGAGATATATTTGTAGAAACTTGTGGGGATAAGACAGATGTAACTTGAGGTGATGAAATAGATGAAACTTGAGGTGATAAAATAGACGAAACTGTCTGAAGAACTGGAAGTTGATGTGATGTTTTATCTGGAGGGAACATGTTATTCATGACGGGTGTCAATGGAACAGTTTCTTCATCGGATAAGAAAGGCGTGGGAGACTCATTTCTAGAACTATCTAGGTCCAAGTCATTATGTGATGAAGGGTATGACCTGGGTTCGGAGCTAGAATAGAAGTTTTCACGTTCTTTTGTTCTGTCTTCGAATATAACTTCATCGTCAGTACTAGTACTGCTACTATCTGATGGAGCATTCTCTGGAGGAACTAGTGCCATCATTTTACGCGTTCTTTGCCATATTGGCTTAGTCTGAAGCAAGCAAAAAAAAACATGCAAACCACACAAATAGCATGACAAAACACCAATATATAAAATAAAATGTTATTATAAATACATGCTAAATAAATCATTAGCAAAGCCGCAATGTTGAACATGCTCAACATACATATAACGAAGTACTTTACTGATTACGTCGCAACGTTGAGAATGTTCAACGTATCACTTTATGAACTCTGTTCTCGTAAGTTAGTCAATACAATGAAGTTATTTATAATCATAATACTAAAATGGTTTTCTAAAAATAAAATACCGGTGTCCACTATCAGAAAAAACTCTCAAAATATTTTATATAGAATAAAATTACCTGCAATCCGCGGAGTCGCTGCGACCGTGACGCCATTTTGCACAATACTGACGTAAAATGCGTTCAAAAATGTCAAGCTTTTTCTTTTTACAATTGTATTTAGTTATTCGTTGTAATAAAAACTTATGAAAAGTAACTCATTTTTTATGAACATTTTTTTAAAGTGAACGTTGAGCCGGCTTGTCGTTGCGAGCGAAAGGGTTAAGGTAAATAAAAATCATGGTAATTAAGCAATCAAATTATTTATTTATCTGCCTCATATTTAAATAACGGAGCTGTCACCAAAATTAAAGTCTAATGTTTCTGTAGTAGTAGCAGGAGTAAATTGTGTGTTCTTCAGATTATCACCGGAAGTTACGGTTGACGTGGTAGTGGGTGGTTGTGTGTAATATCCTGGTCTATACATCTGATATTTTCCCATGTCCGCTTCGTGAATAATAGTATTAATAGCATTTTTAACACATCCCTCAAAACTGTGGCGAACCTTTTGATGTCCTCAGTCATGAGAAATAATGGCTTTCCGACATAAAAATTTCACGCCAGAAGTACGTGTTGGCAACAAAATGCAAAGTTCAGTACCATGGCTGCAATACAAAGTTTGCTTGGTACAATCCATAATTAATTGAAAAATCAATAAAAAATACTATAGGCGGATTTCGGCACCTAATTTTGATATTATTAGAAACAATGCAAAACGTTCTATCAGATAAAGTAGAAAAAACTATCGGGGAATGTCCGGCAGTATAACTTTTTGACTAGTATGTAAGGTATGGTATTCCATACCATAATGGTAGACTGCAAGAGGACGCGGGGCGGGGCGGGAGCACGTAGCGAATGTAGACACGTCCCACTGCGCCGCGCGGCGTCAAGCTGCGCCGCGCGGCGTCGTGTTGCCAACGATTTTATGATGCGCCTCGCCGCGCAGCTAGTCGCCGCGCGGCGCAGCGCGAAATCACTGGCCTCTTCACGTATCGTCGCGTCGCGTCGCGTCTCGGTGTGAACTGACCCTAAACGTCAAAAAATTGCCGGTGTTTGGTAAATTAGTCTGAAATGAATATATTTTATTACTCTTTTCACTAAAATAGAATTTATATTTACGAACATTGCGTTATTAAAAAATTACTGCAAAACGGGAAAGGAGGTAGTAATTTGAAAAAACATGATGATTAACAGCCTCTTTTGAAAGTCGGAATCTCATCTTGAAGTCAGTATCGTCATATTTTTCCATATTATTTATACGATACCGAAATATTGGTTCTCTACGCGGTCCCGTCATGCGTTGGAAAAAATCATCAAATTCATCTTCAATAAGATCAAAAATGTCCATTTTAAATTAAAAAAAATATTGTTGTTGACGAAAATCTGGAAATGTCATATTTGAGGTTATGCTTTCTTACATTTACTTGTCAAGTAAACGGTTACTTGGCGGTGCATCCGATGATTAACTTAATGAGCAGATAAAGTGGTGATTAACCCTACTCAGGGATTGTGAAACGTAAAAAATTGTTTACTGAGCAGATAAGTTCGAAGTAGCTTACTTAGAACTTTACTCAGCGATTGTGAAACAGGCCCTTATACTATTGACAAACTGAACCACAAAATAGGTACAAATGTATGTTGCGTATCTGCGTCTTTTGTTTTCATTACTCTATGATTAGTATTGCAAAATGGCGGCGCCCGGCACCCCGATTCTCGTGAGCATTGTTACATCGAAAAACTTTAAATCAAAGAGTTTTAAACGTTTAAATGTCTACTTACCGATGAAATGTTAAACCATCACTTTTTTTGATGTTCTGGAGTGTTTACGGCAATCTTTAAGAACACAACCAGGCATTTTGATGTTGTTATTTATGCGAGCCAAACACGACTAGTCTCTACGGGCGTTGGATACTCACTGGATAGTTGCGGTACAGTGTACCGCAAAGCGTGGCGCAAAATCGAGCAACGCGTTGACTTCTCTATACGTAGTAGTAATACCTCAGTGCCCATAAGAGGTTTTACGGCACAAAACCCAACAAACGGGTAAAATTACCCAATTTCGCTTAAGAAATCGGTTTTTCATGGACCGTATTAATTTTACCATGAAATCTTGTGGTATAGCGTTCCACTCCTCTTCAATGGCAAGTTGAAGCTCTCGGAGGTGCGTAGGAGCAGGGCTTCTTGCTCGAACTCTTCTTTTTAGCTCATCCCAGACATGCTCAATCGGATTGAGATCAGGACTACGAGCTGGCCACTCCATCGCGGTGATCCCAACGTCTTACATGTAGTCGCAAACTGTTCTAGCGACATGCGGTCTCGCGTTGTCGTGCATTAGGAGAAAATCTTCTCCCATAAGCCACGCAAGCGGCCTCACATGTCCTTCGAGCACTTCTTCGACGTATCGTGCAGCCGTCAAACCTCTCGATCTCGGGCCGGTATTCGCTCCAGTGATGAATACAATGTCAGTTTAAGTGTCCAACATTATGCCACCGCCAAAAGCTACACGTTCGCTTATGCAGCATTGTGAAAATCGCTCTGATGACCTTCTGTAGACCCTAGAGCGTCCATCATGACCATGTAATGTCATTCTGCACTCATCAGAGAACATAACAGACCGCCATTGGTCATATGTCCAATTTAAATGTTCCCTGGCAAATTGTAGTCGGGCTTATCGGTGAGCTGTGGTCAATTTGGGACCATTTGCTGGGCGATGTGAAGTCAGTCCTGCTTCTTCTGACTGTCCACCGACTTATACTGACATTGCGAACTTCTCGAAGCTCTTGTCCCAGTTGAACCGCATTCAGTTGCCGATTTCTTAAAGACCTCGACACAAGAAAGCGGTCATCACGCTCTGATATTCTTCGTCGCCGGCCAGATCCTGGTCGCCGAATGTAGCCACCGGTCTCTTGAAACCTCTGGTACACACAACGAACAGAGTAGCGGCTCAAATTTAGTCGTCGAGCAACTTCACTTTGATTAAGGCCTGCTTCGAGCAAGGCAATAACTTGAGCGGCTTCTGCGTGCGTGGTATCCATATTTTTCCGTATGCTTTCAGTAGAGATGTTATCACGTTGACCTTCGGTATGCAACTGATTAGAATTCCAAAAAAACCGACCCTTTTATACCTGCGGGTAAGGGGTGCAAGTAGTGACAATGCTAACGGGTGAATTTGGGGAATTTGGTGTACGGCTGGTTTCTGTAAGCTACGTAAAGGTCAATGATTTTAATTTTGTGTTTTTTTAAAGCTAAGCTTGTATTCTTTAATTTTGCCTAATGATTTGTACCCAATATCTTTAGATTTAAGAAAAAAAAAAACAGTTATAAACCAAATTACAAGGGGTGTGCGATTTTATTGCTCTCAAGTGTAAATTCCATCCATTATTACAATAGCTTTTCTATTTTCTAAGTCACTTCCAGTGTTGCCAAACAGAGATTCCGGTATATAGAAGTTTCTTGCTGCAACATCCACTCTGGATATGTGCGGTAGCCCCAAATGCATTGGCACAAAATGTTTAGTCATTATTTCTCTTGCTTTTGTTACAAGTTTTGAAAGGGTGCTTCGAGGTATGTCTAATAAAGTAGAGATTCTCTCATCAGAATCACCAGTCCGAATTTTCATCAAATATGCACCAAGAGATGTAGCCCGCTGGTTAAAATCTGGCAGTTCTGTGAGCAATTCCATAAATTGTTGTTTGGTACGTCCAATCCAGTACCACACCAAATTGTCGTCCATTGAATCAATATTTTCAAAATCTATCACACACTTGTCATTCTTTAGTAACTCGACAAAATCCTCAATATGTGAAGCCTTAAATCGACGGTTTACGTTTTACACATCTAGTTACTCTGACCTGGGCTGCCGTGCCAAATGCTGTTCGCATATGCGATACTCTGTTGGTATGTAGTTATTGTGGTCTCTAAAAAGTCTCACTCTTAACACAAATGGCACTAATTTTTGTGAAGTGCTGTGACATCCAATAAATATGCATCGATTATGTGTATCTGATGCTCTTGAGAAATTGGGCAATGTTACTGTTTCATCTTCCGGTGGAATCACATTGTTTACATGCGGTAAATAAAATAGCATTGACTGCTGCTCTATCTGCTCTTTGATAACACCTATGGCAAAGTATAAAAACGCTACAATGAAGCACAAATTAAGACAAGAAACACCGTTGAGAGGACAATTGGTGTATGGAAAAGAAGATTTCCATGCCTTTCTCAAAATTTAAGGTTAAATCTTGATCACACATTAACTGTAATTGTTGCAACAGCTGTATTACATAATATAGCTTTACAGCAAAATGATACTGTAATAATTGAAGAATCAACTCATGAAGATACCGTTACAGAATCTATTGAACAACCTCTTTCCTCGGAAGGAAATGGTTGGTAAAGTTTTTCTTTTATTATTAATATAGAATACATAATGAAAACAAACAAACTGGGATATGTATATTTTTTATTTGTATTTCAAGGACACCAATAAATGGAGAGGTGATAACAGCTGAATGTTGTGTACTTAATCATTACATGCAAGAATTTTAATTTAAAATACAGTATACATTATAAATTATTTTTTTTTCTTTTAAACTCTTGGTCCATTACTGCATTTTCTAGCAGTATTTTTTTAATTCAATATGAAGATCCATCAATATTTTTGTATTTTCTAACTTCAATAGTTCTTGTTACCGTTGTATCTCCAATATTTCTAACCTTTTAGCTGTTATTGCATCCTCATTAATTTGTTTTTGGTTCTTCCTTTTAATTATAGAGGCGCTAAGATTATTAATATTCTTTTTCTTTGTTTCAGTTCAATTTGTCTTCCTGAATTTTGATGTGGTTTCCACATCCTTCATAAGTGGTGAAATTGGTCTTTTAGAGGTTTCCCTATTTGTCGGGGTTGGTAGTTCAGCAGGCACCAAAACATTGCAATTAACAATGAAGTCTTGAGACGTTCCAACTTGTGCATCTTCACTTAAAATTTGTGTTTCCGTGTCTGTAATAAAATAAATAATTTAAAACAAAATACTACTATGTTTACTGTATGATAATGTTTTTTTTTTTTTTTTACTAAAAACAAAAGGTTAAAACCACAATAAAATATTACATGATCTCTAAGTTAAATAGGAAGGAGGTCTAGGTCACCGCTTGTTTCATCGTCTCTTTTACCAAACCTTAGGAATCCCAAAGCCTGTTCATACATCTCCTCATCCTCCTGGCTTAGGTCCACAGAAGACCTCTGTAATTCCATCTGAGCACATAGGTACTCATTAAGAGGGGTCTTAATGTTAGGAATTCTGAGATAAAGGGCAGGGTCCAACAGCCGAGCGATCTTGAGCGCTGAAGCATTTGCTTTTTCTGTCTCAAAATTACCTTTCATTAGCGAATTTCGTACAGTCCTATTTGTCTTCCTCACGTAGGAGAATATGTTTCTAGGAGTGTCAGTTTCTATGGAAACTAAGCAACCTTGGTCTCTACTATAACTTATCTCTTCCTCGGGCTCCGCTGAGAAAGGGTTTGAGGGGTTCAACACCTTGTTTAAATAGCTCTTTTCTTCTTCACTTTTGGCAAGGTAACGCTTCATGCAGATCTCATCAAGGTGGCAATTGGATGTATCCCACAAGTTTGTGCCCCCATCTGCTATAAGAAGCACGTGTCCTGATACCATTTTCCTCTTATTTGGAGCTATGGGAATCCTATAGAGCCTCCTCACATTGTCCATCCCTATCCTTAACTTCCCTTCCGCTCCAAAGTGGTTTATAGACATTTGTTGGAGGCCCACAGCGGTACTCTTTGCTATAGTGTGGCAGTCATCATAAGGATTCTTACCTTGAGGTCGTATGGTTGATGTTTCCACTCCATATTGAGACAAAAAGGGCCCATCACAGTACCAAGATGTGAACTCGCCGTACCCTCTTTTGAAAAACCAGGTCTTTTCGGGACTAGTATTGACCCCTATCATCTTGAGAGACCTATCAATCTCAATGGCGCTAAGGAGATCGGATGAGGTCTCTGCTGAAAACAGTGACATACTGTCATCAGAAGATCTTAGGGTAGTCACTTTAGCCTTTCCTGGGTCTATTCCATACATCACAGGAATTAGGCCCAAAGTAGTAGATCCCGCATTCAACATCCCCATGAGCATTCCCCCTGATGACAGTACGTAGTTTCCCCCATACCTGTATGGTTCTATTTCTTTGAACCATTTTCTGGTAGGCTCACTCATATTGTTGAGGTAGGAGCTGAACCACTTTATCCTTGAGTACTCTCTATCGTTTTGAACGAGTACACCGTCTCCTAAAGTAATCATTTTCATAGACATGAGAAAATTCCCAACACAAGCAACAATCTGGAATAGCTTAGCCTGCTCAGAAGGCGGAGGCAAAGAAAGCTGTTCTCTTGTTTTCTCACAGAAAAAGGAGTGGTGCATCATCGCAAAAGTGGCGGGATTTACGCACTCGTTCCACTTGGTAGCATCTTGAGTTGCTTGTAGTGATCGCTCTCCTGGCACTCCCAATGACCCTGAGCTCATTTCGGCAATCATCTTTTTTCTCTTTTGATCACCCCCTATCGATATTGTTGATCCAGGAATATGCTTAGCAAGTTCCAGATGAAAACTCTCAATGATATGAAGAAACATTCTTAAAATTGGATTAGCTGAAGCAATGGCTCTCCTATCTCTCTTTCCCCTCTCTCCATGTTTAATGTAGGAACAGAAAGAGCGCGCCAAGTCTATCATATATTTAAAAACCTCTTCGTTCCCTTCTATATGCTTCACAATCACTTTTGGTGTGTCTACATCCACATTTACGTATTCTTTGTTCCCTTCTATATGTGACAGTTTATCATGATCATGCCGATTGGAGCGTGTATGGCGGTCGGAGATCGTCAGTGTAGTAGTCAAGATTTTTGTCGATGGTTGACGTCGTCTGATTTCTTTTCATTAACCTTTTAAGCGCTTAGGTAAATATCAATTGCCATACCCCTAGCGCGCGGCTACAAATCGATAAAATAATAATAGTCAAGTCTTTTATTTTTTTATTTTAAATCCGCCTTAAATTAACCACCCTAATCTAATTTAAACTGAACGAAAAAATGATGCATGTTCTCTGTCGCAGAAATATGACACGAGCTGTAGGGGCACGGAAATATGTGTCGCATTATGCGACACAAGCGGTCAAAAGGTTAACCACTGTTTTCTTTATCACGATGAAAATGCCCAAAACGGCTAAAACATCGTCGTCTGCCACTGGCAACGCCATGGCTTCAACTGAACGTCGCTGCCGATTGGACAGTTTAAACTGATTGTGTGTGGTGTATATGGAGGAATTGCACACATAGTATTGTATAAAATTAATTATTTTCTAACTGAACAGACAGCTGTGCTGCTGGGGAG
This sequence comes from Amphipoea oculea, assembly GCA_945859645.1. Classification (NCBI taxonomy): domain Eukaryota; kingdom Metazoa; phylum Arthropoda; class Insecta; order Lepidoptera; family Noctuidae; genus Amphipoea; species Amphipoea oculea. The sequence goes on along the minus strand of OX243865.1, from coordinate 15,007,966 downwards.
TTTGTTCCGCCACTTCTTCTCCCCAGCGAAAGCACTAGGAAGTGGCGAAGGGCGGGCGTTTTGGGGGACTGTCTTTTGTAATTTTGACGTTCGAAAAGTGCTGATTCTCAGCCTAGTTTGAATAAATGACTTTTGATTTTTTTGATTTTTCAATCTAAAACCAACAAAATACGGTTGTGTTGCAAATTAACATTTAGCTTAGTTAAAACAGTTGACATTCTATTTAATAAAAATCGTACTTTATTTACCTCAAAAAGTGAAGTCCATTGCCGTAACAATGAATGGACATCGTCAGATTCAACTAAATGCCGTTCCATCCGGAAAACATACCACAATTAATACAACGTAGTTGATGGTACATTGTCACAAAATGTGTGGTATGAATATAACACAATAAGTCTATAACGCAAACGCAGATGAATTCGAGAAGGAAACAAACGTACACTTAGAAAAACACCGACAACAACAACATGTTTTAACTGGCGCGCGCGATTTTGACAGAACTGCAAAAACTTTTTTTTTATTATTATATTAATGGCGAACTGCTGGTTGCCAGTACAAGGCGATTCGATATCGAATACAGATCAGGAAAATCGATTTCTTGAATTTCGTTCTTATATTCTATAAAAAATAATAAATGTATTTTAATAAACACGACGAACGTATTATTTAGATAAAAAATAATAATAATAAAAGACAATTGTGAGGTGGTAAATAAAAACTAAAGAGTAAATCGCTTTAATTATTTACAATAATCGATTACAGTGGCAGAACAGGTAACTACCTAACACTTTTTTATTTAAAAAAAAGTAAAACCTGGAATTCAAGAACATGATTAGTAAAATGATTACTTATTAAAATGATTTTCTTTTCGAACAGTTCTCGAAAAGAAATAAATATTTTTTTAGAAGTTGGAATTTTATATTTAAATTGTTGTAGGTAAAAACTTCGCGTCCGTGTGAATTCAGTTTTAAAAGTTGTGTAAGCCGAAATCTGACATTGTTCTTTAACCCTACTAATAACAAATTATTGCCAGCCAGCTAATAACTAAATAAAGAGAGCAAAGGTCGTGGGGGGTTGGAGATAAACCCCGTACTGTTCCGTTTTTAAAGAGTTTAAGTCAAAAATTAACAATGATTTCAAAAGTAAGGAGAAAGTAACCTTCCAGTTATTGTTTAAGTTAAAATCTATTAAATGGGCGCCAGAGACTTTGACAAGTCAAAGTCAAAGTCAAAGTCGAAGTCGAAGTCGAAGTCAAGTCAAGTCAAAGTCAAAGTCAAAGTCGGAGTCGAAGTCGGAGTCGAAGTCGAAGTCGAAGTGGAAGTGGACGTGGACACACTGCTGTGTATTTGTAACATTCGTGTATATAAAGTGTTTAAAATATGGAAATTGAACAAAGTGCATCTATTAATAAAAAAAGGGACGCAGAAATAGTGAAAAAAAATGAGTTATATTAATTCAATTAACAATTGATTTATTTCAACGTTAATATTCAAGTTTTCACTTCTGCCGGCACTCCCGGGGTGCAACCCGTCTTTTTTTTTTACTTGCTTAACGATAGCAAGTTAAAAAAAGGTTCAAGCGATTTTCGACCCTCCACCCCACTCCATTCCAGTCCAGTCGTCCATTCCATTCCATTCCATGGTAATAAACACATTAAGGTATCGCACGCATCGGACGTATCGCATCAAACGGATAAATTTTTCACTACACTATACCTGTGAAACAGTTAAACAGCGAAGATGTGATTCAAGAAGCCCAATTACAGCCACAAGACAATGCAAGTGAACAACGCCACAGCAATAACATCGCCCTGCAGCAGGGTGTGGCTACACGGAAATCTCTTGTTCAGCGACTGTGTGAAAGGCGGCATTTAAGATCCTGAAAACGAAAAATACATTTTTCAATAATTTTATTGTAAATCTGTGTGATAGTATAGTTTTAATGTTCTTAATGAAACTAAATTGTTTTTTATGAATATTGTTTATTTTAAATGTCTTATAATTTTTACCCCAACTGAGAGGAACCAAAACTAAAAGATTATTCTATTCATTGAAAACGAAAACACTTTTTGGGTATAGCACTTCTTCGGGGATTTAAAAGGTGAGCAACTGAGCATATTTAATAATTTTGTACCTTACAATCCTCTCCAACGCATTGGCAGACCTCACAGCAGCCTCGGCGTGCATTTGTGAGGAACGGACGAGGGCACGTCTTGGATAGGAGTAAGGAATGAGGGATTTAGGACGGATTGTATGTTATGAAGAATGGATTCTTAAGCTGGGGAATCCTGCACACCCACATCTATTGCAGCAGCGACAATCTCTGGAGGCTATAAAGAGATAATGTAACAGTTAGGTACTCTATATTATAAATTATGCATAAGTACCTACTTATATTGTCCAATAACTAATATTGACCAATGACTTGTATGTGTGGAGCATACTGTAAAATATATAAGTTGGTTAATAAATTAAAAAAGAAGAAATTTTTCTTCAATTTCAGTCAAGGGCTTCTCAGTGGAAGGCCCTCCTCCAGTCCGCAAATGAGACGCCCGTACGGCAGCAACCCTCTTTTTTAATTTCGCCTTGAAATCTACCCAATACTGAAAAAACATTGTTAAATTAAATATTGATAAAAAGATTATTTATACATAATTAACTTGAAAAAATTATAGATAGTTACTTTATTCCAGCCTGCCCAATCTTTATGAGCGTCATCGCCTTTTTTTTTTTTTTTATGGATGGGAAATCATCAAATTACCCCTCCCGCTCTGGGTGGAGCGAAGGGAGTGTCAGACTCTTACTGACTAAAACCCATCCGTGTTCCTTCCTTAGCCCTTTATGTTCCGGGGTAGCGGTAACCCTTTCGGACAATCCCGCACCCCCGGCAGGCTTCGGCCCTGGCAGGCCCCTTCCTTTATGCTGACATCTCTTTGAGGCGCGCGTGGAACACGTACGCGCCGTCCGGCACGTGCCTGGTCCTGATCGGACGGTGAGCTACCCATTACTCTCCGTCCGCAGGCCCAGCGTCATCGCCTTGGGAGTTTAATATTTCGGCAATCTCTCCACTTTCTTTGGGAGTACTCTTTGGCTTGTAGAGCACGATTGTGGCCGGTAGCGACGGTTCTGTTTGTATTTAAAAATTCCCAGAGTGTTTTTAGCTGACGACGCCAGGAAGCACGCTGAACTCTTCGGCTGCAAAATTAATAACAAATCACTAACTAATATTTACACACAAACTAACAAACAACTGACACTTTACTGTTATAAACTAACTCAAAATAAAATATTTTTTTGCTACAAAATGCATTCACTGAATAACAGTGTTTAACCTTACCTTGATTCCATGTCGACTGAGTTGGCTAGTGAGATCTTATGCATTTAAGACGAAAATAAGTTCAACCACTTAGTTATCCACTTAAAAGCCCACTTAAACAAAAATATCGCCATACCGAGTTTCGAATTTCGTTCGCGCTACACAGCTGATAAGTAAACATTTTGTTCCGATTCACATCACGTCACATTTAGCCACAGCTTATTTTATAAATTTTTCATTGATTTCCTTATTTACTACAAAGCAACATATTGAAGTATATGTAATAGTATGCATTTTATGGAAATTACTCATACAAATTATATTTTCTTTTGAAGATTAATATTATATTTGGCTTCAAGATCAACTCGTAAAAACGAATCGGACCAAACGCTTGAAAGAGATAGCGTTATACAGTTCATACAGCGATGTTTCTTTTCTATTAAAGTAATCAATAGACAAATTGTTCGTTCTTTTCCAGCACTAAGCAGGAATAAAACAATATGTATGGAACGGTTAGGGTCATCGTACGAATAAGAGCATTGTTACGAGTATTATAAGCTTGAAACAAAACTCTCTTGAAATAAGATTGTTTTGTTAAAGATGGTGGTAGGCCTCCAGTTCACAGTTTAGTAGTCTTGACATAATGACACATAAGTTTATAAGTTTTTCCGAAGTACTTTCACATAATTTTATTAAGTGTTGCCATGACAGGAACTTAAATTTACTATAGGTAAATTATTTTCAATTGTAGCACTATTAATTATGTTAATAATTAAAATGTATTATTATTATTTAATAATAAAATAAAATACCAATAGGTAATATTTATAATTCTATTAATGACTAGCACTTTGCCCGCGACTTCGTCCGCGTATATTTCGTATTTTCCTCAAAAAATTTCGAAAATGCATGTGTAAGATCTTTATCATTTCAATTTTTTTTCAACTTTTAAAGGGAACTGAAGTCTTTTGAATTCGAAAGGTAGATCGTTCGGGATTAATGGAATACGTGGAATAAAGACTGTTTCTACCTGGGCAGACACAGTTAAAATGGTAGCTTCAACAATATTACGATGCAAATCTTTTACTTGCAGCCTAGTACCGTTACATAGTTTTGGAGGTTTCAAGTTTCTAAATAACATCACAGGTGTGCCCACGCGCAGTGTTAGTTTATGATATGGAAGTTCAGCTGGATTAATAGTGTTCAGAAACTCAACCGGATAATGGACTGCTTCGTCTGTATTTACCACCGTGTCTATTGAATTATACACCATTTCTGTACGGTCAAATGATTTCATCAAAATATCATTAATTACTGTTTTTAGGTGTGCTCTTTCACGTAGCCATTCCAAAGGCTTGTCTTTTATTTGAGCCACATCTGGATAATTTTTTTCTATAAGGTTCGACTGTAGTTACTACACTACATAATTCTTCTGTTATAGCTATCAACCCGTCTATTTCTGGATACATGCCGTTTCCATAAGTACCTACTTATATTGTCCAATAACTAATATTGACCAATGACCCCACATACAAGTTAGTTAATAAATTTAAAAAAAATCGTACTGGTTCCACTCGAACACCCGGCGTACCCTGGGCGAAATCATCTCCCAGTATTGGATGAAATTTTTTTCAATTTCAGTCAAGGGTTTCTCAGTGGAAGGCCCTTCTCCAGTCGCCAATGAGACGCCCGTACGGCAGCAACCCTCTTTTTTTAATTTCGCCTCGAAAACTACCCAATACCGAAAAAACATTGTTAAATTTAATATTGATAAAAAGATTATTTATACATAATTAACTTGAAAAAATAATAGATAGTTACTTTATTCCAGCTGCCCAATCTTTATGAGCGCCATCGCCTTGGGAGTTTAATATTTCGGCAATCTCTCTCCACTTTCTTTGGGAGTACTCTTTGGCTTGTAGAGCACGATTGTGGCCGGTAGCGACGGTTCTGTGAATAGTGTATGTGAAATTAAAATAAAAAAAAAACAGACACTGTTCACTTCTTTTCCCTAAATATGATTTTAATAACCCTAACGCCTCTTTCATAAAATCTGACCACTGAGCTTGCAACTGAAGCTCTACATCACGCTGATGAATCCTCTCTCGTTCTAATTCTTGCACAATTCGGTCACGCTCCTTTTCATACTCCCTAGCATTCCTCTCACACTCCTTAAATATTTTTAAAACGGAGTCTTCTGGCTTCTTCTTTTTTTCCGGCGGTTGCCACTGGGTTTGCACTGGAGCTGGTGGTGGTGTAAGTGCTGGTGGTTGCGGAGGAGGAAGAGGTGGAGCGACTGTGTGTTGACTGCTTGTTCCTGGAGTATTCCATTCATCTGGAAAAATTGTGATTTAACCATCAACGTAAATACTATTCTGCTAGCTTTAGTTATCAGGATCTTTTTTTTACTTTAAGCATGTGCTTTTCTGGATACTTACTTGACTAGTTTGTGTATAAGATCTTATTTTTTAATATTTTGTTACTACTAGTAGTTCGTAGTTATATCAAACAAAAGAGTTATGAGTTAATTACCAAGTTAATGATAGATAAATCTAAAATATGCCAACCTTCAGGAATTGGTGTATATTCATACGGAACATCATCCACAGTCAATTCGTCTACAGTTTCTGTGGCAGGTACTTGTACACCTGACAAGCTATCTTCCTCCCCACCAACACCCTATTTTAATAAAAAACAATATTTGAGTATTAGTGTTTACTTAAAATTTGTGAGTAAAGGCCACGTTTACTGTTTATTATACCTACTGTATTTTTTTATTAAACAAAATACTACTCTAGAGTATACCTACAGAAATCATTAATGCTCATAGAAACATCAAAGTTTAGACATAGTATATTAACAAAAACTGGCCAAGTGCGAGTCGGAGTCGCGCACGAAGGGTTCCGTACAGAAATACGTCATCTGTGAAAATTTCAACTGTCAAGCTATCACGGTTCATGAGATACAGCCTGGTGACAGACGGACGGATGGGCAGCGGAGTCTTAGTAATAGGGTCCCGTTTTTACACTTTGGGTAGGTACGGAACCCTAAAAATCATAATTGAAATGCATTATGTGGCACTCAAACCTCAGTCAGTCATCCACACAAGAATTTTAAGTGTCACAATACTAACAAAAAAGTCAAGTGGTGACCCTTTTTATTACTTACAGGATTATGTAGGTAAGTTGCAGACAAGTTAAACTTTTGAGCATATTCTGTCCCAATACGGAATTAAATATTCAGATAATTCGAAAATCATTAATTATTATCACTTTATTATATTTCCCTGAGATTACACCAATTGCTATGAAAAAAATAAAATAATAGAGATATATTATACTACATTATCAAGCAAAAATTATCACACCTGTACAAATCCAGCTTCTTGTATAGGCATCCCAGTAGCAGCCTGCACTCCAATTAAATTTAAAACCCTGTTTTCAAGGTCTGACAATGTTATCTGAATCGCTGGCCCACCACCTGTACCCTGAGCAGACCTATTTATTTTCGCCCACTTTTTCTTGACATTATTTTTGAAATCACTCCAAACCTTAACAAACATGAACAAGAGCAGGATGCCCAGCATCAACATAAATGCATGTATGTATTTCTAATTGTGCGAAGTAAGTTTATTTCCTTAAGGGGAAAGCGCTAACTCGCGCGTACTCTTCAAGTCTCTCATGTAAGGATTGACTTCGTGTAACATTTTTTGTAGTTGCTTTATTAAATTTGGTTTTAATTGCGGCAATTAGCACATCTTAAATTTGCTTCTCTTTCATCTTCATCGACAAAATAGATGTGTAAAAACTGAGCTTGTTGGCCAGATTGTGGTAATAAACTGCCAATCAAATGATAGACCTGCCCCTGTACCTTAAAGGTTGGCATGAATCCATCTCCACCAACTTTTTTCCCGCCAAATGACGTCGTCTGAAAGCAACTGTTGTATTTCTGGATATTGGAAATAAAATGCTTGTGATCAGGGTGGAGATCCATGATCAAACTATAAAGTGGCTCGAGAGGTTTACGCAATGATTCGAGTTGTACTTTACCACTGCTACAACACATGCCAGGAGTTTCATCCTTCAATTTAAGTGCATTGCACCATTGACACTTATGACTTATATCACCAATCGTTGCAACATTATCACGTTCGTAATCTATTTCATGCTCATACGCCATTCCCGAAAGATACTTAGTCTTCCATGGCCGTGTAATTACACGCATGTTAAAATGAGATTGAGCAGCTCTGTGAACTTCGGGATTTATTTGCTGGTAGTCAGACGCAGCTTTCCTGTGTACTTCAGGATGCACTTGCTGGTACTCGGTAGCAGCATTCCTGTGTACTTCAGGATGCACTTGCTGGTACTCGGTAGCAGCATTCCTGTGTACTTCAGGATGCGCTTGCTGGTACTCGGCAGCAGCTTTCCTGTGTACTTCAGGATGCACTTGCTGGTACTCAGTAGCAGCATTCCTGTGTACTTCAGGATGAGCTTGCTGGTACTCGGCAGCAGCTTTCCTGTGTACTTCAGGATGCGCTTGCTGGTACTCGGCAGCAGCTTTCCTGTGTACTTCAGGATGCGCTTGCTGGTACTCGGCAGCAGCTTTCCTGTGTACTTCAGGATGCGCTTGCTGGTACCCGGCAGCAGCTATCCTGTGTACTTCAGGATGCGCTTGCTGGTACTCGGCAGCAGCTTTCCTGTGTTCTTCAGGATGCGCTTGCTGATAGTCGGCAGCAGCTTTTCTGTGTTCTTCAGGATTTGCTTTCTGGTAATCTGAGACGGCTTTCCTGTGTATTTTGGTGTTGTTTTTTTTTATATTTGCATACAGCCTTCCGGTGTGGCATAGGGTTATTTTCGGAATATTTTTTTTGAGCTCGTCTGATTGACCCTCATAGCCTCTAGTGATATGATTCCCAAAGAACTACCACATTAAATGCTAACAGATACTGTTCTTGGAGTAATATCTTCTGAGGAGCTCTCTATAGTCTATATTTCTATTCCAGTGCTTGTAAAGGGTTCTGGAATACATTCATCCACAGATGGCTGTCCGAAATCAATTCTGCGTCTGCTTCGTTCCAAATAACGAAGGCTTCTTGATGTAGGTGTTGTTGACACCTGTATGGACCAAGGGAATATGCTCGGTACAGTCCCCTTTTTGAGAAATCTGCATATTTGAGGATTTCCTGAAAAGCAAGAAAAGCTCATACATATATACTTTACTGTAGGTATGGCGACATATGGATTTGACCCAAATAAACGATATTGAACTTTTGTATTAAACAGCTGATTTTGTTTTCGTGATTTCTGAGTTGGTCCGACAGTGAAAGTGGTTCATATTCACGGGTAGAACACCCTGTAAAAATTTGGAACCGGTAAAAAAATCATCCGTTATGTATGTACCTAGATGGAAGTCTGTTTGAAATCCTTTGACACTCGTTCTTTACAAAGTGACAGGATCTGTTGCACTTTAATTTTGGCACTATTAGTTTGACATAAATACACAATATATTTTATAACTTTCCACTTCTAATATTGTCACGGTTCCGTGGCATGTAGGCCTATTAATACACCGATAGTATGATGTTCCGTTTTAAAACTTTTTCTTGACGTGGTATTGATGACCTTCCAGAAGCAGTACACGTCCTCCTCTCTGGGAAGTTATAAATTTTAAGTGCGCTCTACTATCACTTGTGTAGCCGGTATATCAGACATGTTTGCAAATAGAACTTGTGCATGCACCAATCATTTGATAATTACTAAAACGCAAATGATTTAAGTATTATAAAAATTCTATTGAGGGCATTTTAGTTAAATAGTATGCTACTATAGGCTTATTGGGGGCTTGTGGCTACGGCGCCATACATCATGCTTCCTATCGTCCAATCGGCATGACTCTGCCGATTGGATCAGTTAGAACTGACCGTGTGTGGGCGTGGATTGGCGTGACAGTTTATCATGATCATGCCGATTGGAGCGTGTATGGCGGTCGGAGATCGTCAGTGTAGTAGTCAAGATTTTTGTCGATGGTTGACGTCGTCTGATTTCTTTTCATTAACCTTTTAAGCGCTTAGGTAAATATCAATTGCCATACCCCTAGCGCGCGGCTACAAATCGATAAAATAATAATAGTCAGTCTTTTATTTTTTTATTTTAAATCCGCCTTAAATTAACCACCCTAATCTAATTTAAACTGAACGAAAAAATGATGCATGTTCTCTGTCGCAGAAATATGACACGAGCTGTAGGGGCACGGAAATATGTGTCGCATTATGCGACACAAGCGGTCAAAAGGTTAACCACTGTTTTCTTTATCACGATGAAAATGCCCAAAACGGCTAAAACATCGTCGTCTGCCACTGGCAACGCCATGGCTTCAACTGAACGTCGCTGCCGATTGGACAGTTTAAACTGATTGTGTGTGGTGTATATGGAGGAATTGCAGATTGGATCAAGCCTGGAGCATCATGCCGATTGAACGATAGGAAGCATGGTGTATGACCTGCATAAGTAATAACAGCCGCACGGGTCGATCGATCAGATTAAGCTACGCTTGCCGCGGTTGGCCCGTGGATGGGTGACCATCTTTATACCCCCGCGGCACATTGCGATATTTTTAAAATCTACGTGGACAAAATTATTTTATGCTTTAAATGAGTAATAACATTTATTTCACGCAATAAAAAAAAATACTATAAGCAGTGAAATATTGAAATGAAACATCAGTAACTTATATTTTATATAATTAATGAGAAATCAAAAACGTACAATTGATTTTCGATATACTCGAGCACAGAACACATTGAAACGTAATACTTAAAAGATTTACGTGTGTAGAATATTATGTACAATGGATGACTAATAAAGCAATAACAATATAATACAGTTATTTCTTTATTTCATTTTGTTTTTATAATTATTTGTATAATAATATAACTTAGGGATTTATATTGCTTCACTTGCACTAAGCAGACCAATTAATTAGAGTCACTATCAGATTCATCTGTATCTCTGTTAGAATCTTGACCGAATTCGTCTGATTGACAATTATCTTTATTTTTAATATTTATACAACTTTTCGACTGCTTAATAGCTGACGGCAGTTGTATATAAGACCCACCTCTCATAGGGGAATACTTGTTTACATTAATTTCGAGATGACTCATAGAAACAAATGTCCAACCAGATTGACAGTGCTGGAACTCGGTTAATTTATTATTTAGTTTATCTATTACTTTCATTAATAATTCATTCAAATCAGTGTTCTTATATATAATTTCATATTTGGTATTAAACGACTTTAATTGTTGTTCGTCTGATTTCGATAACATGAAATAGGCAAACAATTCGAAATTCAATTTTATGCAATTGTGTTCATTAAGTGACATATTTATCAATTCTGTTATATTTATTAGATGATCACCCAGGAACGCCTCTAAACCGAGGTACTCGTCTTCCTGAGTGACATTCAATCTGTATGTCATTAATCTGTTTTTGAATGCTGTTGCAATAATATGAATATCTGTGAACTTGGTATTTAATAAACAGTTTGCTTTGTGTATATTCGTTCTCATATGATAGGAATACTGATTTTCTGGTATTTCAATTTTACATTTATGACAGGTTATTGACTTTCTAGGTCTCGTTTTGCTGTTGAAGTGTGTAACTGTAAATAAGAAAACCAATTACTAGATTACTTACTTATATTATATTAATTAATACTACAATATCATACTTATAAAATACAGTACAAAATAATAATAAGACCTTTCATGTAGGTAAACACAATTAAAAGAAGATACAATTTAAAGTAAGTACTTAGAAAAGCAAATATTGATGAACACCTAGTTAAACAAATAAAGTCTTTAAGTATCATAAGCACCTATGCAGGTGATAGGACAATTTTTAAAATCATTTTGAGTTGCTTTAACAAACTCCTTTAAATGGGGCCAAGCTTCCTTATTTTCATCTAATTTTGTCTTGATGGTAGTTATGGCCGAGCGCCATCTATTTATGGGCATTATTTTTTTAATTTCTTCCGTGTTGTAAATTTTCACTTCGACATAATATTTTCCTTCTTTAGTCTCGCTTATTTGTCGTGAATATCCTTTAGCCATCCTTCTAGTAAAATATGAGTACAGTGGAGGTATATTACCAGTTTTGTGGGGTCTCTGTGTTGGGGTGACGCTTTCTTCATTATCGGTGTCTTCACCGAATAATTCACTGGCCGTAACTCTAGGTGACGGTGTTACTGGCGAAACGACCTGCTTCGATTTTTTTGCGCTTGTTGACTCTTCACTCGATTTGATGGACCTTTCCCGCTTCTTTTTTCTTTCCTCTGTCTTCCTCTTCGGCTTCGCCTCTTGCTCAGAGTCATCGCTGGAGAGGAAAAGGTCGTTGCTAAGTAGTGTCGACCTGTCAACAAAAATATAAATGTATACATTAGTGCATTGCAATCAAAATTTTTCTTCAAAATTCCTACATTAGTAAAAAGGAACTGATCGTGAGGAAGATAAATAGTTAACATAGCATTTGATCTGTGCAGGAATCGAACCTGCAGCACAGAAAAGCATCACTCAGTCTCTGAGCCAAGCATTGCAATAGGTACTTGGTTCTATTAATACATTACTCTGACTATTCGATATATCTAACCATTCAAAATACAATTAATACATTACTCTGACCATTCAATAGTTAGATACGATAATTTTTAATTGAATAGATACTATACATATATATATATATATATATAATATTTTAATTGAATAGATACTTACATTCTTGATTGATGCTTAGACAGGTAGTTTGATGAGGAGTTCGGAGCGTTGATTCCTTGTAGAGAGGTTTCGTTCCAGAGAGGAATTGTGCCGGAGACTAATTTGCGAAGCGTTTTTATAGGTCTAAAATCACGTCATTCACTCCAAATTTGTAAAACTGCATACTTGCAAAAATTGACAGTTGTGTAGACGAGCGTATTTATCGTAGCGGTTAAGGTTTTAAGTTTACGGCGTTTTATATAAGACAAATAAAAAGTGATTTTGAATATTATGTAGGTACTCACTTAAATCAACAATAGGGAATTTCAAACCTACTTACAATTATAAAAAATGGTTGTAGGTTGTTGTTTTTGCTGAATGTTTTGAACGTCGATGACGGCGACGGTATAAACGCTACGGACTACGGTTTGCACGCTCGCATGCAACTCCTAGACACGTGGAGAAGTGGAGATAATTATGACGAGTCAGAATCTCATATTTCGGTATACGAGAATAATCTTGAATCTGAACTTCAGCTTACGGTGCAACTTTGATATACAATTAACATACCAAGGGTTTGCTTGCTAAATCATCTTATTAAAATGTATGAAAACGATTACCGTAAACATAAGTGCAGTAGTATTATTTTATCGATATATATTTATAATAAATAATAAAATGATAGGTGTCGTAATGTCTTACGTTTCCTATTTCACTATACCATTTTTGGAAAAGATATGGTATCTAACATAAAAATGTGTGATTTTGAACTCTATCCATAAAATTAAATTAGGGTATATAAATAGAGAGAAAAAATCATTTAAAATCTATTCCAAATCTACACTTGACTGTTACAACTGGCTTGATCGTGTATTATTGGTAAGTTTTAATATTATTCTTCCGTATTTATATATATATAGGCATTGAGTTAAATAACTAGAGAAGCAAACCTCAATAAAATGTGTCAAAAAAGTGTAACCACTATTTAAACGTGACGACGTAGCTTTGAAACCACTAAACATTTAAAAGTAAACATATATCTGTCTCACTTACACAAGTCGCAAGAATAATACCGTCACTTAGATTAGACAAAGACCGCAATATAAACATGCAATGGCGGGATGGGGTTGCCTACCCATGCAAAATTTTACCCAACTTTTTAAACCATAAATGACGTTCAAAAAAAACGTTAGGCCAAATTATTTATAAAATATTTGAATTATGTATTTCTTATTCGATGTGTATTAGAAGTTTATAACTAATGACAATAATTAAGACAGTTTCTTTTTAAATATTTTTTATTTATTCAGTTAGTCACTTTTCTCAGCAATCTGATTATTTCCACCCATTTATCACGGCGTGCTGCATCTTTAGGCACCCTGCAACGTTGTTATTATTTAAAAAATATTTAAACTCACTTATTCCAATAAATTTAAAACTCCCATAAATGTGGGAAACTAAAACTAAGTTTTTAGTGGTAACACTGGACCTAATTTACAAAATTCTGCAATTTATTTATTTTACGTTGATATAAACACAGAAACAATAAAATTACGTGTGGAAAGTAATTCTGGTTAATTTATTATGTTTTTGTGATCTTGAATCGCACTCTTTCACTACGAATTTACCCATTTTGGCGATATTTTTGTCGTGTGTCACTTGGTTCACTTCGGTTGGCGCCACACAGAGCACTGAAGTGACATTAGCTACGCATACGGCTGTGGCCTTATGACAAGTGGCAACGCCTTGGCGCGGTAATTACTGATCTAGTGTAACATATATATCAATGTATATAGGTAACACTATGTTTCAATCGCCATTGTTGTTTTTGAGATAGAATATTGGTTAACGAAATACTAATTTAGACTATTATTTTCCAGGTGTTTAACAAAGTCGGGACATAGAATTAAATATGTCACACTCACCATCCTACAGTCCTGTTTTAGAAAACATTAACCTACAATATTATGTAAGTATCTAAGTAATCATCGATATTAGCAATTGAATTCATTTATGATGGAGTTTCATAGCATAAAATTATTCATTGTTTCAGAATTTGATAGATTGCCCCGATCCAGTTCTTAATCCATTTTACTATGCTCAAGACCGAGAAAGCTGGGATGTCGAAGTAGCGGAAAAAGCTGGTGAAGAGAGTAGACAGCAAAAAATACAAGAGAAAAAAATAAAGAAGAAGAAGAAAAAATCAAAACCATTTAAAAAGACATTCTTTATCAAGCGTAAAGAGCCCGGACATATTCACCGAATTATAAAAATAATTGTACATGATGTGGAAGGCCGTCAGATGGATGAAATAGACAGTGACCCCGATATCGATAGTGCAACCGTGAATATACAATATTTAGTCCGTAGTGATATTGATGACATAATGAGTGAAACCGAGTATTTAGTTGCTAAAATAGTTAAAAAATTAAGTTCAACTTCATGTACCTAATTGATGTTTAAAATAGACGTATAATAGTTTTATTATTATTATTTGTTTTTTAAATAATTAGTATATACTGTAAATATTCATTGTAAATAAAAGTATTTAAAATAAAGTACCTTTTATTTCTACGTCATAATATTTAAACTAAATCGTTACTACACTGTATATAAGGTAGCGCGGTGGACAATGGCGAGCGCACTTCATTTTCGTTAGTCTGTCGTATCGAACATACACCGGCTGCTGCTCCAATTTCAGTGTCATTGAATTGTTGAATGAATGTAATGATAAATTATAATATATGTATAATGACGAATGTTCAATAAGATAAATGTTTCATATTTATATTGAATATCTGAATTTCTCATGATATCTATTACATTATAATTGTTGAATAATAAAGACCACTCAATAGTCAAGTCAGAATATTTTGCAAGTACTATTTAAAAGCAATGAATGATGAATGTATTTAGGTGTTTCTATATCTGATAACATCTGTGCACATTCCACTCCTAACTCGTTGATGTCTGAATAGACTATTCCTACTGAATTATCCATTGATAGGTATGAAGTGACTGCTGTTTTCATTCACATGAAACTACTTTCAATGAATTTAGTAAAAGTCTCATTTCGAATAGTGAAATATAGGAATACTCGAATGGTTTAACTGTGGAATATAGGGTTATTCAGATCACGATCGTGATCGTGTGATCTGAATACCCTATATTCCAACTACTCTTGTGCCTCCTCTGATAACTGACCAATTGGGACAATACACGACGAAATCATATCTTTTCCGTGGAAGAGAATTTTGTGCACGCTTACAGGCATTGGGTACCAGGAGTATTCCTTAATATATAAATCACTAGTTGCTTTACTGTATTCGTCAAACTTGTCGCAATTGACCGGAAAACCACTATTTATGCACTCTAAAATAACATGAAAGCGTTTAATAAGTGCAACACTGACGCTTGTTATGTCTGCAGAATTTTCAGCATTTCTAAAAAAATTTCGTGCCGTGTTACCATCATTAGTATTGCCAGTATTTTGTTTAGGCATATCAACCAACAATCCCAACTCACTCCTAAACTTTTCTTGAACATGTTTCTTTTTTTCTGCCACGATCTTTTTGTTTTCATCTCCTCTAGCCTGCCATGATTTAATACCGAAGCGATATGAAATATGTAAAATACATTAAAAAAAAATGTATTCATGAAAATATTAACAAACCCAGCAAATTAAATGAACAATAGGTTTATGCCAACATTTATCGATATTCCGCCTGTGTGCGGTGGTTTTGCCGGTTTCGTCAAGGTTGAATGTTCGAGTTCCATCCGCGAATCTAGGCTCCCGTTTCAGCAACTCTTCCAAATTCACGTCTCACGGTTAAATGAGGTAACTCGTGCGAGACTTACAGCTTCTGGTTTCTTCACCGAAATATCAGGATGTCTTTTTTTGAAGAAAAAAACCATTCCAAACCTGCCAATTGATCTCTTTCCCATGAGCTTGGTATTTTACTTAATGCCATTACGCTTTTCCATTTCGTACTGGCACCTTTCTATGTAGAAAGGTGCCAGTACGTATTACCGTGTTTTGACCGTCAAAGAATGTTCTTTGACGGTCAAAACACGGTAATACGTTTACCCTTGACGTAGAATAAGTATAAAGAAAAATTTAAGAATATTTTTTCCTGCGTTTCTTTTAACATTGTGATAAGCGTAATTAATATACAATTCAATTAGCTGAATTTTAAGATTTATTTCATTTCTATAGATAGTCGGGGTGAAAAATGGGCATTCATCTTTCACGACCCTAGTTCCAGTAGATTGGCCTGTGCGCTGGTGCTGGTATGTCAGTCAGTCAGTTTCTCCGTTTATTTCGTAGATAGATATCCGCTTCTCAACGGATTAAGAGACATTAAATTATAATTGATTAATTACTGAAACAATAAACTGTGATTAACGCTAACACGATATCGGCTTATCAACGGATTAAGAGACATGAAATTATAATTGATTAATCATTAAAACAATAAACTGTGATTAACGCTAACATGGAATTTCACTAACCTAATCAATAAATACTGTGACTTGTGAGTTATGCAAATAGTACTGAATAGAATTATTAATAAACACTATGGATTTTTACTCACGTAAGTTTGTTGCATAATTATTATTTTTTGGGGGATAGTTTCTGACAAACACGCGGGCAAAGCCGCGGGCAAAAGCTAGTTACACTCGTAAACAATAAATTCAATACAGAATCCCAGAAAAAATCTCTATTTCGAGATTTTAAATGTACCTATTAAATATTGAAACTATATTTTCTTTTTCAGTCATTGCCTGGCTACTTATGATGCAGTACCCTGTATTCACTCTCACTCTGCATGCTTACACCAACCATTTCAATTTGAGGAAACACGGGCGTAGACCAATGCTTAGCCGGACAGATATCATGTTGAGGAACTCAAACTCAAGATGGCCGCCAGCATGGAAACCGGCTAAGCTCGATCCCAATCCCATACCTCATATTTATAATTTACATATAAAAGTTCCTAGAACACCGACTAATAGAGAATTTTGATCCAAATAAATATCTATTGAATTCCGAACAAAAACAACGGAATCCACCTAAAAACCCCTGTACTCAAACTGTGTCACACAAGACTTTATCTAAATGTGACCGATGATATTGTCGTGATCAGCGGAAGCGCGCGTTTTTGCTATTGAATCACCTACAAAGCAGCTCGTACAGCGTTCGGAAGGTATTGTCCGAGCGGTGAGAATCTGCCCCTATTTCAGAGATGGATGCAGCTTCATATTAGCACCCACCTCGTTTTATGTAATATTTTTGTGTTATACGTATTAATGTGTATTATTTTTATTTGAATTCAATGTTTAGTATTATTTTATTTTGTAGGTATGTGTGAATTTTGTATTTATTTTATGTTTTCATTTCATGTAATAATGGGCTTTATGTTGGTCTGGAAATAAATATATACAAGCACAAGAGCCTTCTAGTCTAAAAATTACTTATTTATCCAACATCTGTCCACAAAAAACGTGCTAAAGCGTTTTTTAGTTATTTAAAAGATGAATTCCCAAAAGTTAATATATTTTAACTTACTGACTGACCTATTTTTACATTTTCACAATAGTAGCAGGTTCGTCAAAATCACAACTAAATAAAGGAAACACTTTTGCTTATGTTTGGACAGAAGACCAATTTCCGGAAGACTAACTTGATAGTCTCAGCCATATACCATTGTTACATTCAACATCGTTGCCGGATGAAATTGATATTCTAAGATTAACGGCTGATGGCTGCGCTGGTCAAAATAAAACACTACCGCAGTAGGAATGTGCCGTACGTGTTTACAAGAAGCCCCACAGCATATAAAGAACATCGAAATTATATTCCTCGTTGTGGGCTACTCTTTTCTCCACGCAGACCGCATTTTTGGAATAATAGAAAAATAATTTCGCAAAAGATACACAATGTTAGAGCCGAATGGTTACTCCAATACTATAAGAGAATAGTAAGGTCTCGTTTCAGTAGGAGGAGAGTGTCCAGTAAGAGATTGGAAGGAAGCCGTTCAAAATATTATAAAACCCGTTGGCACTTGGCATGCGCCTTTTTCGACGTGCGTGTGTTATCTTGTTGTATTGAAGCAGTCAACGCGCAAAACTGGTAAAACATTGAGGTGGGAGATTGGGTGCACGGTCACGGTCATAAGAGGTGTAATAATTTCACAAAGCAATAGATTGACACTTTTGCTTTACTTGCGACCTTCTTTTAATTAGTCATGTCTCTACACACACACTCACATTCGTTTGCAACTGATTGTATTTCATAAACTCAGCCACTACGGTATATGCCATGATAGCTTAGCGGTTATCATATTTGGCTAAGCGCGTCCTGCGTAGCGAGCCGTGGGTTCGAAACTCACACACTGGTACACATAATTGGGTTAAGTTGTTATGTATTTTCTGGCCTCATACAGGTCCTTCAACAGTTGACTCGCCAATCTATGGATTCAATGGAGGATCAGGAAGCGTCGGCGTAGCCGGTGTTAACCACTTCAAATCCACCACTATACAACATTTATCTCTATAGCAAAATTAAAAAATATCCAAATCGTAAATAAAACCACCACTACGCAAAATTTCACAATCACCAGAAAAAGAATTGGTGGGAAAACCACAGGTTGTTCTTGTAGCTGAAAGTTCAATTAATTTATGTTCACTAAACTTAAAATATGATGGTACTAAAAAAAATATATTTCTTGCTTGTTTATGTGAAGATTTTGATATACCAGACTTAGATTATAAGTTGACTTAGGAAATATGCTACACAGGCAAAGAAAGAAAGAAAATACGTTTATTTGCGGTGAATATGACGCAAAAAAGAACTTAAACACTGTTACAATTAAGATTTTTTTACCTGTGGTGGCAAACTATTGGGTATGGTAATAAGAAACAACAACTATCTCAAACACTGTATATTAACAAACTGGTACATATTAACAAACTAAAGAACAATGTCAGATGTCCATAGTAACTTTGGCTCAATATTAATTTGTCACGGACAATGAAAATTCTTACGTTTTTATGTGTAGTTTAATGTCAAAAGCTTTTCTGTAATATCCACTTTTACACTGAACTTCTACAGAAGAAGTTATTCAGACATTTTAAATTGGATCTTCTCATTCTGAACTGTTATTTAAGGCGTGAGACTTTACACGATGCAATGAATGACCGCAACCAATACAAAGATTTCGATGCACAATTGATTCATTTGGCGCATTGCTACTTGTTGGATTACTTGTTTGTTTAATTAATAACCAACAGTAATGACAAACAACACTGTCATTTGGAATCTAAAACCAACAAAATACGGTTGTGTTGCAAATTAACATTTAGCTTAGTTAAAACAGTTGACATTCTATTTAATAAAAATCGTACTTTATTTACCTCAAAAAGTGAAGTCCATTGCCGTAACAATGAATGGACATCGTCAGATTCAACTAAATGCCGTTCCATCCGGAACACATTTATACCACAATTAATACAACGTAGTTGATGGTACATTGTCACAAAATGTGTGGTATGAATATAACACAATAAGTCTATAACGCAAACGCAGATGAATTCGAGAAGGAAATAAACGTACACTTAGAAAAACACCGACAACAACAACATGTTTTAACTGGCGCGCGCGATTTTGACAGAACTGCAAAAACTTTTTTTTATTATTATATTAATGGCGAACTGCTGGTTGCCAGTACAAGGCGTTTCGATATCGAATACAGATCAGGAAAATCGATTTCTTGAATTTCGTTCTTATATTCTTTAAAAAATAATAAATGTATTTTAATAAACACGACGAACGTATTATTTAGATAAAAAATAATAATAATAAAAGACAATTGTGAGGTGGTAAATAAAAACTAAAGAGTAAATCGCTTTAATTATTTAGAATAATCGATTACAGTGGCAGAAGTAACTACCTAACACTTTTTTATTTAAAAAAAAGTAAAACCTGGAATTCAAGAACATGATTAGTAAAATGATTACTTATTAAAATGATTTTCTTTTCGAACAGTTCTCGAAAAGAAATAAATAGTTTTTTAGAAGTTGGAATTTTATATTTAAATTGTTGTAGGTAAAAACTTCGCGTCCGTGTGAATTTAGTTTTAAAAGTTGTGTAAGCCGAAATCTGACATTGTTCTTTAACCCTACTAATAACAAATTATTGCCAGCCAGCTAATAACTAAATAAAGAGAGCAAAGGTCGTGGGGGGTTGGAGATAAACCCCGTACTGTTCCGTTTTTAAAGAGTTTAAGTCAAAAATTAACAATGATTTCAAAAGTAAGGAAAAAGTAACCTTCCAGTTATTGTTTAAGTTAAAATCTATTAAATGGGCGCCAGAGACTTTGAGAGTCCCGGATCCCGGAGCCGACGAAGGTGTGCAATACGATTCCGGACAGGGGTAGGATGTTGAACCCGAGATCCTCAAATTAAATTATGATGCAGGCCGGTTCCCAGTATCGAAAACCGGACCAAGACAATCAACTGGTTCCTACGGGAACCGTATTAATGTAAAAAAAAAGTTAAGGCAGGTAAATGAAAAAACCGTCCCGCCTGCGCGATCGCTAGACGGACTCCCCCGGCCGCACAGTCGTCTCCTCACGAGGCTTCGCCGTGCTCGAGGAACGGGTCTCGCGTCCAAGCCCCCGACGATCTTCTAGGTCCTGGCGGCGAGACGAATCGCTCGAGGTGCCTCTCGGTTGTCGTAGGGAGAAAGCACTTGACTGCAAGATTCTTGACCGGCTGGAAAGCTGCCTGCGTATGCGCAATTAGGAATCCTTTTAAAACATGTAACAAGTTTAGTGGAATCACTCAAGCGTGTCGGAGGGCGGAAAGATGCCAAATCCGGTTCCATGATGCTGTCATGGCTAACAAACCGGAATTACTTAACATACTTAACATTATTTCCCTCTATGTCTAGGTTATTTCTAATCTTATATATGCTAAAGATACGCACTAATCTTAGGAGGAGGCAGTTTTGAACATTCTTGAAACTTTATGTCATGACCCAAAATATTAACTCATTTAACCTCTTTGCTTACTCGGAATGGTTAATCTGATCTTTAAACTACACAATCATTTTATTAGTTTAAACAATAAGCTTGAAATCTGGTGGTAATTCTCATTTTGGTGTTAGAAGGGAAATGTTCAAAGCTGCCCCGAACAAGGGGTAGCTTTGAACATGCCTGGGGTAGGTTTGAATAACAGATTTATGAGGTCATAAAACGAGTTTTATTAATTAGTTTGAACAGTCTTTTTCATCAATAATAAATCAAGATCACAAAATATACCTTTATATAAAATCGAATTAAGTCTTAAAATGAATTAAATCAACCTAATCTAAATTTTGAGAAATTGAATTTGAAAGCTATCATGGCTGCAGTGCGTGACGTGCCTGCGGCTTCGATTGGAGGAGGGAGTTTAACCAAAATATCGGACATGCTGATGTAAGAATCATCTTTCTTTTCAGGAAAGAAAAACTTGTAAGATGTTCCTTTTTTCTTTATGAAAACTAACAGTTAAAATCATGACCATCCTTTTCTATAATTTTTCCTACGAAAACCAGTGACCTTTTATTCCCTCCTGATGCAAGTTGAGTTAATACGTAATCTCCAAGATTTATATCACTATTATTAAGCTCCTTTTCGTAGTCAACGTCTTTATTTTCATCTGTATCTTCGTTTTCGCTATTTATTATTGGTTCTTCTTCTGACTCTAAATGTATTTCACAATCGGTTTCATCCGAAGAAAAACTCAATATAGTTTTAGTTTTTTTTCGTTTCAATGCTTTCGGTTCTAAGCGATTAGCTCGTTTTTTGTTTAAAACTTTTTCTTGAGACTTTTTTAATCGTGCTTGTCGTTCAAGACAAGCTTTTTGAATCTCTTCTTTTTCCGGGGTGTCTGTAAGAATCCGAGATTTTCCTTTTTTTCTTCCTTTGTTTGATTCTTTACGTGGTAGAGCTCTTGGAATAGGCTTCACGACTTCAGGTGTTATTACCGCAGCAGATGCAACGGAAGGTACAATCCAAGTTTCAGTAGGCTCTGCTTAAGGCGCATTAAGGGTAATCGGTGGTGAAACTGCAGAGGTTATAGATTGAATATTTAATTCAGTTACAGAAGGTACAGTCCCAGCATCCGGCAAAGATAGTGAAGGCCCTACATCCGAAACAACTAGCTGAACACTTGTAGAATAAATTATCGATGGTGAAACTGGAGGGCTTACTAGGATATCCAACGCAGTAGCAGGTGGTGAGTCTTCAAAGTTTATCTCTTGTTCGACCTCTTCACAGTCAGTATCTGCTACCGCAGCTGTAGTTTGGAGAGCGTCGGTGATGGTAGATATAGGACGGTTAGTTACCTCTGCACATTCAAAATCCTCATCACAGAAGGCATTCCTGGAAAATGGATGTATGTAAATGGAGGTATGTAAGGTTTCACAAAGCCAGCAATTATATTCCGGGCAACATATGATGCATTATATGCCGGAGTTACTATGCTTGCCAAATCATGGATGGTAATTGTTTTACCGGGATGGGACAGTAGCCAATCATTTTGGGCAACAGACAATTTCTGTTTAAAAGGACCATTCACTGACACATCCAATGGCTGCATGCGATGGGTGCAGTGTGGAGGAAAGGTAAGTGCAACTATTCCGTTTTCCCGACAGTAAATTGTAGCGTAATTGTGGCGTGGCTTTCATGGTTGTCCATGAGCAGCCATATTGGATCCTCTTTCGAGCATCTTGTCAACCGTTTAAGATGTTCGAGTACCTTTATAAACAAAGGCCCAGTCATCCAACCACTGGTGGGGCTGTTGGCATAACCAACGCTGCCGATAGGTGCCCCAAAAAGCATAGAATTGTGAAATCGTGCTCGAGGAAATATAAAAACTGGCGGCAAAGCATTTCCGATGGCATTTACGATACCACACATAGTAATATTAGGTCCTTACATATGAAATTGGCGTTTTGTATGGAAGGAACAAAAAGTCGAATATTTTTTAATATAATATATTTAATTAATCAAAGTATGAACCATTGTTTTCAATGCACTTTTGCCATCTTATAGGTAGTTCATTGATCCCTTTACTAAAAAAACCAGTCGGACGGGAATCAATAAAATCTTTGAAGGCGATTTGGACTGCCCCATCCGAGTTGAATTTTTTCCCTTGCAAAAAGTTATCCAAATTGCGAAAAAAATGGTAATCTGTTGGAGCAAGGTCCGGGGAGTACGGAGGATGTCTAAGACATTCCAATTCAAGCTCTTCTAATTTGGTAGCCGTCTGTTGCGCAGTGTGTGGTCTGGCGTTGTCGTGCTTTCAAGCTTTTTAATCTTCCCAATTTGCTTCAAGTGAATTAAAACAGTTTTATCACTAACATCGAAGCCTGCAGCTAACTCGGACGTGGTTTGCGATGGGTCCGCTTCCACAATAGCCTTCAATTCTCCATTATCAACTTGGGTCTCAGGCCGTCCACGGGGCTTGTTCTGCAGGTCGAAATTTCCAGAACGAAAACGTTGGAACCAAAAACGAACTGTGTTTTCTTTTGCAACATGACCGCCATACACATCATTCACCCTTCGAGTCGTTTCCGCAGCACTAGTGCCACGGCGGAACTCGTACTCGTAAATAATGCGATATTTTAAATTTTCCATTTTGTAAAATGAGTGACGCAAACAGAAAAAACAGAAGAAAAAAAACAAATGAATGACGGTCATCGAAGCACAAATACATGAGTAAATAGCTGTACAAATTTGAATTTGGAATTCCTTACCAAAGAGGAGAAATTCGTGATTAAAGTGGCCAGTACGAAAAACGCCAATTTCAAATGTAAGGACCTAATAAGTTGGCCTCGTTCAGCAGAAACACATTGTCCAATCTGCTTTGTACCCTTTCTTGCTATTACATTTGGCGCCTGAACGACAGTCATGATATTCGTTTCGTCCAAATTGTAAATGCACTCTGGAGTAAAATTTGTCCTTTTTAGCACCTTCTCATAATTGTCATAAAACTGTGTCACATTATGTTTGTTAAAACTGGTAGATCTGGAAAGGCTTGTATTTTCTGGTTTTCTCAGGGAAAGATCCTTATGACGCTTCATAAAACCTTTTAACCATTCTATGTCTGCTTCTTTTTTTTCTGTCCATTTTATTGGACTTTTTTTTGTGCCGTTGCATATTCATACGCTAACGACCTAGCCTGTTTGTAGGTAAGTCCGTAATTCATTTTAGAACTTTTTATTAAATACTCTCTTAGCATCCTTTCCTATTCTCTAGTAAATACTTGTGCGACAGTGTACTTTGATGAGAATACTAGGTCATTTTGAGGTTTGTTCTCTTTGTATTTTTTAATTCTATAAAATAATGTGTTTGATTTAACATTATAAACCGCAGCAGCCTTTCTAAGCTTCATATTTCCATCAACTACGGCCAAAATGGCATTATTAATATCTTCCTCGTTAACATCTTGATCTCGTTTTTTTTATAATTGCGCACCATTTTACCTTTAAACAAATTACAAATTAATTTATTTTCAATAATATTGGCATTCTTTACCTATCTAAATTTACTCATAGTTTAATAACTAACGCTTCCGTACTACACAATTAGTATGGGGCAGATTTGAACATGTTCAAAGGTACCCCATTGAATTTGTTCAAATCTGCCCCATACATCCTTTTTAAAGAAATTAAATAATTTTATTCCATAAAAACATTCGATGAATAAAAAGAAACACTTTCACAAAAGCCTATATAAATATCGAATATAATTTGACTAATATCACTTACCAGCATTCAAAACTTTGTCCTACACAAACTTACGCCGATCTTCCAGAAAGTTTACTTTGCAATGACAAAAACAAACATGGCCGATAACTTGGTTGCCAGCTGTGAAATGCCACAGATTATACATGACGGTTGTAGGTACTAGTGCTGCCGCCCCGAAATCATTTTTCGTACTAAATTTGCTTTGAAACTAACTGCGTAAACTTGTTTGTTCAAATGTGCCTCTGTTCAAAACTGCCTCCTTCTCCCTATAATAAGTATCCTACTAAAATTTTGTACTGTTAATGGTATGGCATTACTTTCATTTAGTAACTAAATGAAAGTAATGCCATACCATTGTTCCAATGACACTTCCAAAACTCATTAGAATTGACCATACTAGTCAATAATTGGTCTATTCCTTCACTAGTTCTGCTTTTAATATTACTAAGATCACCAAGGAATTCATAAGTGAAGTTAGTGTGAATAGTTTTATTTATAAAAGGTATGTTTATCACACAATATTTAGGATTATCCGGAGCAATTAGACGGAGCATTCCAAAAATCTCCCCGATTACGGGTAAAATAATATTAAATCACTGAAGATAAATAATACACCGAGATACTTAAATTCTTGAAAATCACTAACAACTGCACAACATGACGTTTAATCGCTGAAACAATAAGAATCTTCATGATCCAGACCAACAAACAAATTATTTGTCATTTCCAATACTAAAACTTGTCGTGATTGTGGTAAATCTCCCCGAATCTTAATTCGACAAATTTAGAATCTATTACCTTGCCACATTACGTCAAAGACAAATCACAGATTAAAAATATATTAACTTGACACGAAGTTTCTAGAAAGAAGTCTATATTGAAAAAAATAATTTAATTTCCGTTTACGGTTATTTAGTTTATTATGACTTTTTTTTACTAAAAGCTGAATATTATTAAGGATTGCTCCATACGATATTATTTCGATGGTTAGCAATCAATACGTTAAAATATCGATTTAAACTACAACTGTGAATCGGCGACCACTAGATGTCGCCTTTGACAGACAGAAACTGACGTTTGACTGAATGACATTTGGAATGTAAACATTCGCAACTAATTACAATACAATATGTTTAATAGGATTTAGAAAAGTGATTTATTGTGAGGAAGCCGATTGTAAAACTACAATGAAATGTGTTACTCGGAAACCTCGTAATGAAAAAAAAACTACTCATGTTTTCAGGTAAATGCTACTTTACTATTAGTAACGCAGCTGTGTTAAACCAACCCGTTGTAGGTGCAAAAAAACAACGTAACAACACAAAAAATAAAATAAAAAGGTAGGGGGAAACATGCGTCACATTCATGCAAAACGGCTATCGCTCAGCATTGTGCTGCGAACCTATGCAAGACAGAGCCCCAGCTAAGCAAGAATCGATTATTGTATATTTGTCCATTATGCAGGGTATGTTTAATAGATTATCAAAACCTCTCTAAAGATGAACAGTTGCTTTAAACATATAGAGCTGCAGAGCTCTAAATATATCCTAATGCATAAAATTAGAATATGTTTACGGAATGAACATCAAATAATTTAAGTCAGATTATGAAATAGCACAGCAAAATGCAGTTAAAACAGTTTTCGTCGGATGTTATCGTCATTATAATGCAGCGATATGGAAGAAAGCCAAAAGCATAAAATTATTGGCAACAAAAGAGGGGCGAAATATTACTAGGTTGTGCTCCATATTAGTACCAGAAAACACATTCCTGCCGCATGGGACTACATTTTGAATATTGCACCACAACTACACATATGATGCGGTTTCAAAATTACTTTGAAAACCAATGGTATCCAAAAATGTTGCCATTTATTCTGAGGTGCGCATATCAGAGGCATAAGGCAACAAACGCTCTAGAAGGGTGGCATCGCCGCATCAATCGAATACCTAAAAACTAGGGCTCGTACATGTTTGTACACAGATGAAAAAAAGAAAGCATATATTAGGGCCATCATATAAGTGATAGTTTTTTTTTTCAAAATGTTAGGCAAATCCGTAAACAAAAAGATATCCAATTTGATGAAAAAGATTATTTTCTTACAATTCTTTAGGTACGCGGTGGTATTAATGATATTGGCCTGTAAAATTCCATTAGCTCCCCCTATCCTGTTTTTAAAATAGAGGTTTTACAATAGATAGTCTCTTTTACAATTGTTTGTTTAGTTTCTTGTTTACCATTTAATTTTAAAAATCTAATTAGAATTGATTCTAGTTTCTGTATATTACTTTTAAAAGTCAAACCATAACAATCAAGATATGGTCAAAGCCTAAGTGAATAGGAACAAAATCCTGAAGTAGTGCTTCTCTGCCAGTATGGAGCATTCGCAAGTGGCTTCGCTGGTTTTAAAAATCTATGTTGGCCGTGCATATGATTCGCCGGTTCTGAGTTTTGCTAACAAAGCTGCTAGAATAGTTCTTTCGTTTCTTCTTTGATTTAGGCTAGGTGTGTTGGCTAATAAATCAGTAAACTGTTCAATAGACCAGTCTAGTCATGAAATTCTTTATCATTTTTTAGTTCATAATGTTTAAAATCTAAAACTTCTGTGCTGATATGGCTCATTAATAATCTTAGAGCACACACAATTTCAGTTCCACTGAATCCTCCGATTAAATTGTCTTGCAAAGCAAGTAAATGCCATTCACCTTGCTCGAGGTGTTCACTGCATTCACGGCTATTTTCGGATATGAATAGGCTGTAGCGGCATAACATTCGTAGTATGATATCTTCGAGTATTCTGCGCCTCGTTGCATTTTGACAGTGTTGAAATACACACGTATTCGCCGAATTACCGGTACGGCTGAACCCGGGTAAAACTGTTGGTGAAGCATGAGGCTCAGCGTTGACTTCTCCGTCTGCAACATCATAATCCACTTCACGTTGGTGTTGCAGATAACGACGCTCAACCCGTTGCCAACAGGGTTGACAAATAATCTCTGTAGGTTCTTCCTGTGAAACAAGAAACATGTATTATTCCTTGCACATGTACATGAGCCGTGATATTCTAATCGTTTTGTTTCCTAAGCAAGTAGGGTTCGATTTCACGGTGTATACATGCAAGGTGATACAGTGATTAGTTAAGTACAAAGATGTATACAACATTATTTTTAGTATATGCGAAACCCGAAACACGTGTCTAGTATTTTTATGTAATGTACAAAATTTCAAAACTGTATCATGAATAATCACAAAGTTATAAGCTTGTTATGTTACCTTTTTGTCCGTACAAAAACATGCTTACTCGCGCCGCGCGCCGCTCGCGTCTTGCGCTCATTGATAATTAGTACCTAGGCACCTAACCGTACGGCATGGCGATTGTATTGTAGTTAACTGGTGATACGATTTTCCATCACACTTACATTAGATTATTATATCTACCTACACTTGACCATTACGACAGTCCAAAGCCTGTAAGTTACTTTTAAAGCCCGTCACAGACTTAGCTATAATATATATTAATATACCGTACTATAATATATATTATAGCAAGCTACCACACACTGACAAATATATATTTTGCCTTCATTAATTGATGGTCGTCCTAGTGTTCGCACGTATTTTGTAATTAAGGATGTTCTTATTTCAAAATACTAACATGAATTCAACAAGTACATTGTTAATGGACTTAATAGACAGTTCTTCAGAAGACGATTCCGCCGCTGCTTTCGATATGTTAGTTGCCCGGTCAGGCACAAAAACTAGAACTAAATGGATCGAATCACATATAAGAAATAAACAAACTCGTGGCGAATTTAATTTGTATCGCGAGTTATCCTCAAAAAAATTTGTCCAATATTTTAGAAGTTCAAGATCGTCATTTCTAGAGCTACATGAATTGATAAAAAATGATATAAAAAAGAAAAATACGATTTTGCGCAAAAGTATTAGTTCTAAAGATGAACGTCTGGCTGTGTGTTTAAGGTAAGAAGAAAATTATTACAACACAGTAGGTATAAATCTTTTATTTTCTAATCAAAACCAATTTTACTTTTAAAGTTAAGAAAACAAAATCATTTTAACCTTTTCGACGCCCATCTATATATTAGGTCCTTACATATGAAATTGGCGTTTTGTATGGAAGGAACAAAAAGTCGAATATTTTTTAATATAATATATTTAATTAATCAAAGTATGAACCATTGTTTTCAATGCACTTTTGCCATCTTATAGGTAGTTCATTGATCCCTTTACTAAAAAAACCAGTCGGACGGGAATCAATAAAATCTTTGAAGGCGATTTGGACTGCCCCATCGGAGTTGAATTTTTTCCCTTGCAAAAAGTTATCCAAATTGCGAAAAAAATGGTAATCTGTTGGAGCAAGGTCCGGGGAGTACGGAGGATGTCTAAGACATTCCAATTCAAGCTCTTCTAATTTGGTAGCCGTCTGTTGCGCAGTGTGTGGTCTGGCGTTGTCGTGAAGCAGCAGTGGCGTGGAGCGATTGACCAGCCTTGGTTGTTTAGCCGCTAGCTTTTCCATCATGGTTTGTAATTGCTGACAATAGACATCAGCTGTAATAGTCTGGCCAGATTTGAGAAAACTGTAATGAACAATACCGGCACTAGTCCACCAAACGCTTACAAGTAACTTTTTTGGGGTTAATTTTCGCTTGGGGCAGGATTTGGCTGGCTGGCCAGGATCCAACCATTGCGCTGAGCGCTTCCGATTATCGTAAAGAATCCATTTTTCATCACAGGTAATGATTCGGTTTAAAATACCTTCATTGTTGTGCCGGTTCAGTAATGTAACGCAGCAGTCGACGCGCGTTTGCCGGTTTGCTTCAGTCAATTCGTGAGGTACCCACCTTTCAAGCTTTTTAATCTTCCCAATTTGCTTCAAGTGAATTAAAACAGTTTTATCACTAACATCGAAGCCTGCAGCTAACTCGGACGTGGTTTGCGATGGGTCCGCTTCCACAATAGCCTTCAATTCTCCATTATCAACTTGGGTCTCAGGCCGTCCACGGGGCTTGTTCTGCAGGTCGAAATTTCCAGAACGAAAACGTTGGAACCAAAAACGAACTGTGTTTTCTTTTGCAACATGACCGCCATACACATCATTCACCCTTCGAGTCGTTTCCGCAGCACTAGTGCCACGGCGGAACTCGTACTCGTAAATAATGCGATATTTTAAATTTTCCATTTTGTAAAATGAGTGACGCAAACAGAAAAAACAGAAGAAAAAAAACAAATGAATGACGGTCATCGAAGCACAAATACATGAGTAAATAGCTGTACAAATTTGAATTTGGAATTCCTTACCAAAGAGGAGAAATTCGTGATTAAAGTGGCCAGTACGAAAAACGCCAATTTCATATGTAAGGACCTAATAATACGCGATGTGTCCTCCAGCGCCACACTATAAATGTATAACGTATCTATAGTAAAACGTAGGGATGGGATTAATGTCCTATCGACAAATAATATTATAAGTTGAAATTAATGTTTATTCACCAATTTACGAAGCTAAATAAAAAATGATACCGTATTTTCATATTTTGTTTTATTTCATAAAAAAATCATTATGAAAACCTGGATATATTTCCCATAATACAAGAAAATAATTGTAAATTTATTAGACGTGTGTTCTAGAAGGCACATCCCTATTTGTCTCCAAATGTAATCCTTCTACTTCGTATCAAGTCGTTGGCGCTCGAGCCACGTCAAAATCCTTTCTGATATAAGGATGTCTAGATGTCGATGTCTATGGTATTTTTCTTTTTTCTATTCACTGTGGTCGAGTTACACGTGCATAACCTCAACCTATTCATGCATAATTTATTTCGTTTACTTACAACAAATAGAACCAAATACAATCAATAGAAGCTAGATACGTGGTTTTCTACGTGTTTTTTTTAAACTAAAATGGAGGGTAAGTGACTGTTTTACGCAGATGTTACACAACTTTTTTTTTAATGGTAGGTATAGGTGTCGCAAAATACTAGCAATGATTTTTCTTGTTTTTAGAAACTAATAGAAAACGGAATTACATTCCTGAAACGGAAGTTACGACTTAACGGAATGTCAAGACGACGAACTATTTAAAAATTCTGATTATTCACAAACTTTTTCTTATGAGGAATCTACTCAAAAAGAAACAAAACGTAAACATTGCACTACACTAAAATGCACAGTCACTATGACCTTGAAACCCGTCCGCTTATGACGTCACAGATTTACTTCTATACAAGTTCGTGGCGTTGTGCGCACTGACATCTAGCCACTTTGTAAGGTTGGGTTTTTCAAACGACGTTTCACTATCGACAATGATTAGAAAACCTATTTATTCTTGATTAAGGTGAATAAAACGCAGTTTATATTTTACAATATTTATAAAATATTATTTATTCACGTCATTTTCTTGCAATAATAGTATTTATGATCGTTTCGATGAGATGAAATATAGCGAGGTCTTCATCGTGTCCCATCACTGGCTTACTTGATATCAAGTACTTGGCGTTGGGGGCATTAAAATATTTTCTGGCGTTTCTGTTTCTATTGAATATAAAACAAACAAGAACTTATTATTTGTGAAAAAGTTAAAAATATGGCTTATAACAGGGCAATTTTCCATAAAAACAAAATAAAAGGTCTTGTAAAAGTCGTAAATTTATTTTATACTATTATTACTTCTAATCAAGTAGTGGCGCTGAGGGCACGAAAATCTTGAACTTGTATACAAGTGATTGGCGTTCAAAAGGTTAATAATTGAAATCCTGGAGGTAATTACGAATATTCAGAGATTGTTCTGCCGAATCAGTATTTTGACTTTGCATTGTGTCAGGGCTATTGTACACTTCAACTGTTGGTGAGGTGTGAGATGACTGTGCAGAATCTGGTCGCAAAGAAGGTTGTTGAATAGGATAATCAGTTTCTGATGTGAGTGTATTCACAGATTGTTCTGCCGAATCTGTATTTTGACATTGCATTGCGTCAGGGATATTGTACACTTCAGGTGTTGGTGAGGTGTAAGATGATTGTGCGGAAACTGGTCGTAGAGTAGGTAGATTCCAGTTTTGTAGTTTGAAAGGAGTACCACCGGTGAAATTATAAACTGAACAACCTGGAGAATTGTCTGAGTAGTTTGATCTCATTAAATGTTGCTCTTTGGCTTCCATTACAATGTTAAATATTTGGCGCTGTATTCTCATTTGTAAATATTCCGGCAAATGGCATGTGGTATCGCACATACTCAAGAAAAACTTTTCCATAGCACTAGTTTCATTTTTTAACTGGTTAGAAGCATTCTCCATTAACTGTCTTCTTAGGTGGTCTCTCTCGGCAGTTCTTTTCTCCCTTCTTTTCTGTTCATCTTCGAGCATAGAATGGATCGTTTTGTGTTTTTTAATTCTAAATTCCTTCAAAGAATCCATGGACTCATCGCCTGTTAAGCTATCATCGTTCAGGGTATCTGTCGTGTTTCTGGAACTAGTTCCTACGTTTGTATGTTGATGTCTATTTTTCATGTGTGGAATTAAAAACTCCATCAAATGTTCGTATTTCCATTTTGGTTTAGAATCCGCTGCTTGTCCCGTAGTTTTTTTTTAGCATTTAACGCTTGACGGTGCCCGTCTCTTAGTTTCTTCCATAATTTTTTTATTTTTGCCACTGAAACAAACAAAATAATTGATAATAAATGAAATTTCAGGTATCTTTCAACTGGGGATTCATTTAGAACCATAGGCTTCACTTATAGAATTGGAGAATCTACTGTGTCCAGTATAGTGGAAGAAGTGTGTGATTCTTTGTGGAAGCACCTTCAGCCTAAAGTTCTTGCAGAACCTACAAAAGAAGAATGGAAGGATATTGCTTCAGTTTTTAAAGAAACGTGCCAGTTTGACCACTGCTGCGGTGTTATAGATGGCAAACACGTTATTATTAGAGCGCCATCTAATTCAGGGTCTGATTATTATAATTACAAAAACACATTTTCTATTGTGTTGCTAGCGGTAGCTGACGCAACCCGTACGTTCAGGATAATAGATGTTGGCTCAAAAGGACGATTTAGTGATGGTGGAATATTTGCAGACAGTGTCTTGGGAAGGAAAATGTTAACTAATGAATTACAATTTCCTGATGAAGAACCCTTAACTTCGGGCGGTATAAATATGCCATACGTTTTTGTGGACGATGAAGCCTTTGCGCTGATGACAAATTTAATGAGAGCATATCCAAAGGGTCACTTAACTAAAAGTCGTAAAATTTATAATTATAGACTCAGTAGAGCGCGCAGTCGTGGAAAATGCATTTGGTATATTATCTACTCGTTGGAGAGTCTTTAAGAGACCATTTGAATGCAAAATTGATCTTGTAGACAAAATAGTTAAGGCCACTTGTGTTTTACACAACTATTGTATAGACAATACCATTGATTATTTCAACATTCAAAATCATCGCAGTGTCCGAATTGACAGCGAGCATCAGTTGCTCAGCTTACCTGACAATTTAAATAACGTTACACGCTCAATGTCAGATACGCAAAATGCCAGTTTTGCAAACGACTGTTTCTTTATTCGAGAAGAATTTTGTAATTATTTTAATACAGTGGGAGCAGTCCCATGGCAGTCAACACGAATTACGGAGAGGCTAAATCAAATCAGGCGTAATTAGAACGTAATATGTAAGAAAAAAAATGTTTTACTTTACTTACCACTTGGAAAATCACACTCATAAAATACTTCTTCCCACGCTGCTTCTTTTAATTCGTTGTCCTTATAATTTTTCAAATCAAGTTGCCATAAACAGGGACGTTTTCGTACACTTTCAATCAAATGCTCCATTATAATTAAAGTGACGTGCACGTTCTTTGGTGAATGAAAAGAAACTGCAGGCGGAGGAGGGGCAGCGAGGCGCGGGCGCGTGAGGCAAAGGGGAAAGGTGTGCGGGGATCGGAATATGTCTTGCTATACCATAATATATAGTAATATGCAATAATGTATATTACGGTATCGCTTGGTGACGTCACAGAAATATATATTATAGCTGAGTGTGCGGTCACGCAAAAATTAGTATAGAAAATATATAGTAATATGCCTAGCTATAAAAATATTAATATATATTATACCTAAGTCTGTGACGGGCTCCCTTTTTAAATATTTTTGGGACAAAATATAACATGGGGTAAAAATTATTGGAATCGATTCAGTTACTTATTCTGAACAAACTATATTCAGGTTTCGCATATACTAAAAATAATGTTGTATATACAGGGTGTTACGGAAAGGGTATATCAATACAAACGGGTTCAAGAGTGTATCTGGTGTAGAATCTGTACAAAATTTCAGCTCAAAAGCAGTAACTTTGAAAATGCTTAATATATTTTTATTTCGATAATTTATTAAATTGAAATCATAACAAACGTGTCACCGCACTACGAGGGTCATTATCCATTATCTGTAGTGTGTCTGTGCGCCTAGTACACGCACATCTCGCCGCCGCGTGCCAGTGCAGCGCCGTAATGTCGAATAAAAAAATATTAAGCATTTTCAAAGTTAATGTTTTTGAGCTGAAATTTTGTACAGAGATTCTA
Source organism: Amphipoea oculea (assembly GCA_945859645.1). Taxonomy (NCBI): domain Eukaryota; kingdom Metazoa; phylum Arthropoda; class Insecta; order Lepidoptera; family Noctuidae; genus Amphipoea; species Amphipoea oculea. The sequence goes on along the minus strand of OX243865.1, from coordinate 14,973,514 downwards.
GACCAGATACACTCTTCAACCCGTTTGCATTGATTTACCCTTTCTGTAACACCCTGTATATATAGAAACAAAAACGTGTGAAATAAATAGTGCTTAGTAAATAAATGGTCAAAATGAATGAGCTGATGGCAAGTGACCGAATTATTTGGAAAAAGAAAACATACTGCGCCAACCTCAGATAAACTTGGATATGTTACCGGCCAAACCCGATTTCAGGACAAACTAGTTTAGCCTAGGCTAAACTAGTTCCGTCGACATTGGATGCAAGGGCGAGCGAAGGGCACCCCGAGGTTCGGTTTGGTTAGGTTACTTTAAACCCTTTACACAGAAATAGGGGCCCCGCGAAGCGGGGCTCCGTCGACATAAGATCCAAGGGCGAGCGAAGGTAATCCTATCGCGTATAGGAAGAACTAGTTTAGCCTAGGCTAAACTAGTTTGTCCTGACATCGGGTTTGGCCGGTAACAGATAGGTACAATCAAGGAAATTATGAAATAAATAGTCAAAATCATATAAAACTCTAGATAGGTAAAAGTCTGTATATAGAATGAAATAAAATAATTATTATTCATACCTGTTGAACTAATAGATCTTCAATAAAAAACTGTGCAACCTCCGTATGCTGAGATTCTCGGGAAGTCCAAGTATAAGTTCGACGGTCACCGACAGTCGTAAGACACGAAATACACAATCGTGCACTAATAACGACAGTTAAAACAATAACAAAAAATAACAACAAACAAGAATAACACTATTAACTGAGGAGTGCAAGTCGAGATTTAAAGTCGTATTTTTATTAATTAGAAGAAGTCAACTGACGTTTACTGTGTTGTCAGTTTTTGATGAAATAAAAATAGTGTTGTGACAAAGTGAATGATTGAAAAAACTCTTTGAATGAATGAAATTGCCTCGATTGTCTAGTGAATAGTTAGTGTGCCGAACTGCCGATATCGGGTACGGGGTTTGAATTTTAGTCGTGTTTTCGACGACTATGTTCCTATAGTATCTACCTATACTGAATACCGAGTGTTTTAAACATTGAGGAAAACATTGCGAGGAAACTTGTAAGACTGTCCTATTTTCAATACATCATGTAGTTGAAACTATAAATGTATAAAATATAACAATTATAGGTAAGTAGGTAATGAAAATAAAAAACATCGCTTATTACATAATTTGTTTTTATTTATCATCAGATAAAAAATCATCACTATCGCTTTCGGTGATATTAATTATAAATCTGTCTGAAACATTGTCGATCATGTGGTCGAGACCATACATTTTGTCTTCTTCTTTAATTATATGAGACACGCAGCTACTTCATTTTTCAGGTGTGATAATTGTTGAAGTCCTTCTTCAAAAAGTTTTTTTACTTGTCATTTTAAAGGTTTTGTTATTTCTTGCGACATATCCTTTAGCCTGCGCCCATACCAACTCTATGGGATTGAGCTCACAGTGGTATGGGGGCAGACATAAAACAATTATCCTATGCTGAGCTGCCATCTCGTCCACAACATACTCGCAATGTTCTTGTTTGTGCTGCCGTACAATGTCTATAAGAGTAGCTTTAACCATTGTGGCTTCGAATGAAATATTTTTGCTCGTTAGCCACTCTTGTATTTTAGGTTTAGTCCAAGACATTTTAGGCAGCGATTCTAGTTTCCTGGGGTGGTATTATCAATCACTACTACGCACACTGTGAAATTTTGCTTCAATTGCGGTCACCTATATTTTATCCCTTTGTCTTATAGCTCCAGCGAAGAACTAAAACATCTGGGAAGAAACCATATTTTTTTTTAAGTTTAGTTTTTAAGTTATTTAAAGTTATGCTGACGTCAGCAAAAAACTGTTTTTATTTGTACATTTCAAAATAATAATATGATTTACATAAATCATTGTTTTATCACAGTAACAATACAATATCTAACTTCATACAAAGTTAGGGCATTGCATCTACGACGTACAAAGAGAAATCATTTTTTTTTCGATTTTCACTAAATTGCGATTTTCTCCGTATTATCCATTCCGTGTCTGATTTTAAGTTTGAGCATGCTTAATATACACACATCAAAAGTGTCTAGGGATCAAGCATTTTTATGCGGATTTCTTGAGATTGAGATGTGGCTTTGTAATAAATTTATGATTTTATAAATTTATATGGATCCTTTTTGGTGCATTTCATAATTTGAATCAGGAACTGTGAATCAAATTCGAGTAAAAGATGAAAATCAGCTGTCAATATTTTCCCTATAAAAACATACAACGCATTGAAGACATTATTAGTGCTACTGTTTCCCTACTACTGATTAAAACCAACGTTATTATGGAGCGGCGACGTCATTTAAGCAGGGAAGAAATGCTCAGAGCCGTGGGAATGATAGAAGCTGGTTCCCGGGAACGTACTGTGGCTTTAGCTCTGAATACAAGTCAGAGTGTTATCAGTCGACTTTGGACACGTTACCGAAGCACTGGTACCGTGGCTGAGCGCCATGGAGGACGGTATCGCTGCACCACACGGAGACAAGACCGATACATTCAAATCTTAACTCGAAGAGCTCCAACAATAACCGCCATGATGTTAGCCGTGAGGCTTCATCACTCTTCAGGGAACTTAATTAGCGACCAAACAGTCAGAAACCGCTTGCATGAAGTGAGCCTTCATTCCCGATGACCGCTACGGGTACCACCTATAGCAATGCACAATCGTAGGATTCGATATCAATGGGCTCTTGAACACAGAAATTGGGCAGAAGAACAATGGCGTTTCGTGTGCTTTTCTGATGAGTCTCGTTTTGGTATGAGACCGGATACAAGACATATACGACACTGGAGAACCCCTGGACGCCAACAGCGATTAAAATCCTGCCAGGAAGTCCATCCTTATAGTGGTGGAACCATCATGGTATGGGCGGGTATTTGGATCGGCGGAAGAACTGAGTTGATTTGGATCAGAGGCAACCTCAACGCTCAAATTTATGCTGAGACGATTGTATCAGACGTCATCGTTCCTCTACAAGTGCAAATCGGTCCCTTATTTCAGTTAATGCATGATAATGCACGACCGCACACCGCAAGAGTTGTAAGACAGACTCTCGCCGCAGCTAACATCAATGTCCTGCCCTGGCCTGCTCAGTCGCCAGACTTGAACCCGATTGAGCATGCATGGGATATGCTACAGAGAAGAGCTCTGCCGAATATGGAGGGTATCCAGTCGCAAGAAGACCTTTTTTTGTTGTTGCAACGAACATGGGCGGCCATTCCACAGCGTGATTTGGATGAACTCATTTTGAGTATGCCAAACCGATGTTCTTGTGTTGTTAGTGTTCGCGGTAGAAACACGGATTATTAATTGTTTAAGTTACCCAATAAAATTTTAAAGAAAACTGTTATTTCAGTCTTTTTTTCGAACTTTTGTGTTAGTGGTTCAAATGTCAAAAATCCCTTTATTAGGAAAATGGCAAATTTCTTTATTAATGCAAAGGTGACTTGGTTTATCGTTACTGTGACAAACGAAAACACTTTATTTGATGAATCCTTAAAGAAAATTTTAATTAATATCAATCAGGAGAAAAGTTATTGCAAAAATATATGTTGATCCCTAGACACTTTTGATGTGTGTAGTTATTAACAATACGAAATAAAAAGCAAATAAGTTAACAGTGGGACTTCGGAAATATTACATTTCTAAAGTTTCTATAGAATTTCTATGGAAACAGGGTTGTCAAATTGCATATGCCTATTTTTTTATTTTATTCAAATGGGAAGATGTTTTACTAAATAAAATTGATAATGTTCGAGCCGGGCGAGCCGTTCCATTTTTTTTTACTCTTCGACCTCCGAAGATATTAAAACTTCTTCAGATGGTAAAATAATATTTTCATCGTCTGTGGTTTCTTCAAGTAAGTCCTCGTGATTCAAAACATTTTCGGTTGATGATTTTAAAAGCCAAAGAACTTTTTCAGGTAAAACCAATCGCTTGTTATTTTTTTGGCGACTACTAAGTGACATCATGGATAGAAATGGATCTGAAGATTCTAAAGCTCGGTGAAATAGGTCAAGCACAGTTGTCTTCCGGTTTAATTTTCTTGTATGGTGTTCTCTATCATAACGCCAGAATTTGTTACGAGATTCTGAAGCTTGCTCACTCAGCATACCAATTGGTAACGGACTAGACTTTATTATTTGACTTCCGTGAGCTAATATTTTGTGAAGTGTAACTGACATGTAGCCCCACTCGTATTTTTCTACATATTTTGCAGCTAAATTCGTACAAAATTCATGAAACTTTTCAGGATCTATTTCAAAATAGATACTACTACTTGATAGCGCCACTAATATAACGTAAATCATCTACAAGCCATTCTTCGACGGCTAGAATGTTTGCAAATGTTTTTCTATGTAAGTCCGATAGAGCAGTGCGGGCTGTGTTTCCGTCATTGGATGTTCCTGAATTCGGACGTACAACATCGACTGCCAAAGACATTTTAGCATAAATTTCAGCTTGGATTCTTGTTTTCCGCTCCTCAACAATCTTGGCCTCAGTCGATTTTTTTGAGACTCCATTTTCGCACTCCTGGGTCATTTTTGTATCCTAAATGAAGAAGAAACTCAAAAATTCTAATCCATGCGTGCAACGGGCTGAGACCATATTTTAGCGCTTCCGAATTAACTGGCCTCCCCGAAATCTTATCTAGTTTATTAAATTCTGTACACGTGGCACCGCAACACGCGCATCGTAATTGAGATTTAGTATCCGTAATCGCGTTAAATACCTTGCCGTCAATTAAGGTCAAATATAATTTAGGATCTCCGATGACACTATTCCCGGCGCTAGTTTCGGCATAAATAGATGTGAGATCTTTTATTTCCTCCTCAACCCGGTTTTTTTCTTGCAAAGTCAATTCTTTAGATTCAGATCGATACTGAATCTTGATTGGGCGACAAAACCTGTAAGATTGAGGGTTTGGGTTTGACCACAGTACGAAACCGTCGTTAGTTTTTATTCTTAAAGGTATATAAGTTGTTGTAAATATACTATGTTCGTCATTTTCGCCATCTGAAAAACTTTGCTTATAGATCGATTGTCCCGTACTGCCATCGAACCCCCAAGAACCCTGAAAAACGCAATAAATTGTATCGATTTGTTTTTGGTTGCAGTACTCGTTAACACTTTCATCTAATGATTCAACGAGTCGACGAAACGAGTGCATAATCAGGCTGAGGAGAGAGACTGTTGCTTCTCTTTCTGTTACTAGAACTTCGTCATCGGGATAGCATTTTTTTTTCGTTGATTGCACTTTATAATAGGCTGGGTAAATAATGTGTCCTCGTGATTTTGCACCATTATAGAGAGTTATAGAGGTTCACTTCTGCATGCGGAAGATACAAAACTTACAAACTAGAGAATAAATGCGGTTATATGATAACATACAGGCTACCCGATACCAATACAAAACTAGACACACATAGAGAGTAAAGGCCGTAAGTACAGACGAATATGTCTTTCAAAGTGAGGGGGGTTAATATAGCTTAAATATATCAGTTATCTTGTATTGCTTTTATCGGTCGCCATACGAGTCACTGTGAAGAACCCGGCACAACTGGAGTTGTCTTACCCACTACTGTGTAATAATTCGGGTATATGATAGTATCTGCTACAACGGGAGACCCTACGCCTGAGTTATTGAGACCTCTTTTCGGGTGATTGACCAAGTAGTCATCCACCTCCTTACCTAACCAGACTCGAAGCATATCTACCACTTCTTGGGTCGGATGAGAGTAAGGAAGTTGATATTTGGTGGCGAGCATCTCTGAGAAATAAGCCGATGACTGGATCCCGCATGTTGATAGTTCACCCATGAGTGATCTGAAAGCTTTTGCATGAGGGTCTTCATTTAACTGCATAACCTGCAACATAGACTGGATAGTCTGGACCTTATAGTATCTCTTGTTCCGTCTATATAGTCCTCAACAGTAAGTTTTCTGTCTATAATTAAACAAAGAGCTTCTTCAGGGCTATACTGTTGTTGATGTGCACTTTCTCGATTTGATTTTATCATTTTTGCGATTGTTGTTGCTGCAGTAGGGGTTTTTAGGCATTCTTTAATGACAAACTCGAAATCAACGGCAGATTTGCCACTAAGTTTATTGCCGTCTTCATCTGTTACAATTTTCGAGAAAACTTTTAACATTTTGGCTGCAGGCTGATCTTCTAATTCCTCTGCAAGACGTTTCGATACGCGGCGCTGCTGACGATTGCTCAAACTTTCGTATTGCTTAGAAGTGGAAGGATCCAATGAAACAGGAGGAGGGTTCGTTGATTCTGTGATGCATTCCATCTCTCTGGATGTGGAAGGAGCATCTACTTGTCCAATGTTAGTTTCTTCCACTTCTGCAATGATTTGAGTGGATTCGGAAATTGTTTCTCGTATTTCTATGTCTGGCGATATCTTATCATCAGAGCTTACGACAGATTCTTTTACCAACACTCCCAGATCAAAGTTAGTCGAAAGCCAAATATTGTTTTTCTTTATAAAAACTGACTGCTTTCTGTGGCAATCCTTGTATTTCTTTGCACATTTGCTTATGAATTTTGTCAGTGTATTTTGAACCTTTTTTAAGCTATTCTTGATAATAGCAGGAATGCCTTTCGGGTAAATGGCGTTCATGACTATTTCGGTTCGCTGAGTAACATCCAAATCTATTGGTCGAATTTTCGGGCCTTGCGAACGAGCATTTGATTCCAATATTTTTAAGACCTCAAGACGAGTCAACTTCAATGGTATATTCGTCGTATATGTGTCACGCATTGCTGCGCTAGTATTTTCATTCTCGGTAGAATGATAATCTGCCACTCGCTGACCAACATGAGGGTTGGCGCCCTCATGCCCCCCTAGCATTAAGTCCTCCGGTCGAGGCCCGGAAGGACATCCCCCCGCAGAATGGGTTAGGTCCTGCGGAGGCAATGCAGCGCCATGGGTCTTTAACGGCTCCATGACGCCTCACCCCCGCTTCTCCAGACATCATGTAAAGATATTGGGTTTAAGCAATTCGCTTGACGAGGGCGGACCCCTTCCCAATATCACATGATGTCCTTCATCGAAGAAATTACACAAAACATGATTAAAACATCGATGATAATATGCAACGTTAATTAAAAAAAAATATGTGGAATACCCATTAATAGATTTTTACTATTCTACTTTTCAACTTTTACGTGACAGGAGTCTAACTTAAAATACTTAACTTTACACCAAAGAAAACGATTATATTTCCTTTTACATCAAGAAAGATAGTAAATTGGCAGTCAAAGTTTTCCAAGAATAGTTATAGTAAAGTAGGTGACAGCCCTAACCTCAAAAATAAAAATTCAATAACTCGGAAGTCCCGCACTATCCACACCGGGTTTTTTTATAATATAGCTTATTATAATATGAAACTATTCATGTTAAAAAAAAAATGCGGATATAATGAGACTAACCAAATAAAAAATAATTTTAATTTTACAAAAAAAACTTGATTTTTCCTTCTATTTACGACTATTTTTTTTTTTTTCTACTCAACTAGTAGATATAATAGTCCTTTTTAAGACCTCATCTATAAAAATTGCAAAATCATATATTTGAGACGTAATAATGCATTTCTATGGTTTCTATGAAGTTTTCTCGAGTTTTAAAATAACTTCTAAACTAAGCATAAAAAAATCATGGTTTCTTCCCAGAAGTTATAGTTCTTCGCTGGATCTATAAGATGAAGGGATAAAATATGGGTGACCGCAATTGAAGCAAAATTTCACAGTGTGCTACGGAATTTGGTTTTAGTTTTGGCAAGACGCCCCTAAACCACTTCTTAAAGGAATCGGCATTCATCTATTGATGATAATCTTCTTTATTTTTTTTTGGCTTCAAATATTAATAAGCTGTCTTCTACGAATCCTTCTTCCCCGCTTACATGGCCGATAATTAATCGTTTGCCCTTTCCTGAAGGCTGTTTTAAACCAGTGGTCAAGCCATCTAGGAAGGCCTGGCGGGACGATAACACTGTCTGGACAATCCATGCCTTATTCGGTGCATGACCTTCAAGATAGTGAAAAATATCAATTAATTATTGAAAGTACAATTTAATGTAAAGAAAACAGAAAATTATAATTACCTTCGTTGATCCAGGTTTCATCTTGGTAATAAATACACCTTCCTTCCCTTCGATACTCTTTAATTTTTCGAAGGTATCGCTGGCGCCATAAAATAATGTCCTGTCTGTCAATTAAAATGCTTTGTCTTGATTTTGTGACATATTTGAAATTTAAATGTTTTATAACATTTCTTAATGTACTCCATGAAAAATTGGGTAAGTCTGGATCTTCATTGACAACCTTAAGAATCTGTAAAATAATAAAAAAAAGGTTTTTGAGTAAGGAAGTCTACGCAATCTAATACTTTGGTTTTACAAAGAACATTATGGTGGATACAGAATATAATGCAGTAGAAGGAATAAAGTTTAAGTTACCTTTATAATGGTGGGTGACTCATTTGCATAAAAAAATGATGTACTTTTCGCCTTATAGCGGCAAAAGTAAAATCGTCTAATTTATCTTTGAAACTGTGTTTCAGTCCACGTTTCTCGGGAGACTTAAATTGTTCATTTTCTTTGTATTCTTTTAACACTGTAAACTGAGGTCACACCAATTCCCAAAATGTCTGCCGTTTTCGAAACACATTCTTTTTTTTTTCGGGAGCCTCAATAGGTAATAGTGAAGCAGCTTTCTCCTCAAATACGTGTTAGTAGACGTTTTGTATCATAAGTTTTTCGGTAACGCTTAAAGAAATCCGTGGTCTCTTCTTTCTTGGAGACAACGTTGTAATGTAATTCAAAATTAGTAAGCACCTTTCTTGTTACAAAATTTTATTGACCAGTGTAATCGATTAATAGCTTTGCCAACCGAATGATCAATGAAAGATTGTTTGAGTTGTAATGTTGGCAGAAAGGGTCTTTTCAATTTGTTTAGTTGGAGAAAACTACATTGTTTAACGATAACGCAAAGAATTAACTACCTGACCATTCTCCCCACATAATGTCCCAGAAAAGGGGAGTAAGGACTCTCCACCACTGTTTTCAGGATGCTATTGTCACTGACCCGCGTTGTACGCATCAGTGATGCGAGTTTTTTGCGAATCACTGCATGGAAGCCGTCAGTTCGGTTCTGAGCAAACATCTCCGATGCGCTACAGAAACGGGGCAGCTTCAACAGCATCCTAAAAACATTGTTGTATTGGATGCGTAGGACATCTAGCGATCTTTTGGTGTAGCTGACCCACAGACCCCCCGCGTACAGACCTTGACAAAATGCCTTGAACAGGGTGATTTTGACTTGGTCCGCACAACGAGAAAATCTACGGGCCAACATGTTCCCTCAGACCGCCCGCGCCAGTGCCCTACGTTCCCTTTCGATGTCTACATTATCCTTAAGGTCGTCGGTAAGTATGTGCCCCAAGTACTTAAATTGGTGGACTTTATGGATGCTCATTATGAGGAATGGAAATGTATATCCAAACAATTTGAAGAAAGATGGAATTTCCCGCATTGCCTAAGCACGTAGATATTACACCTTCAGAAAATAGTGGATCGTATTATTTTAATTACAAAGGCACACATAGCATGGTTCTTATGGCAATAGTGGATGCGAATTATCAATTCTTGCTGTGCGATTTTGGGACCAATGGCAGGGTTTTTCTTCAAAATACTGAATTTTATCAAAAAATTCAAAATAATGATTTAAAAATTCCTCACGCGGAAAGTGTGGAAAACAGTTCCAGAAGCCTCCTTTATGTATTCGTGGCCGATGATGCATTTCCTTTAAGATGCGACATGATGAAACTTTTCAGACAAATTGACTTAAATACACATGAAAGGAAGATCTACATTTATCGTGTATCTAGAGCAAGGGGGATAGTTGAGAATGCATTCGGCTATTGGCGTCCAGATTCAGAATTTTTCACACGCAAATTGACTTAGATCCTCACAGAATAGAATCCGTAGTAATGGCGTGTTGTGTTTTACACAATTTTCTGATGTCATCTTCGCGTAATTATTACGCCCCATCAGAATGTTACGATCAGGAAAACAGAGAAAACGGGACTATTACACCCGGGCTTAACACCATAAAGGCAAATATGAATCACTGACGCCGTAGAAATTATGGGAATATTACAAATGCGGTCAAGATTGTAAGACAAGAATTTATTAACTATTTTAATAATGAGGGTAGTATTCCATGGCAGAATGATTTTGTGACATAAGCAAAAAACAAATATGATAAAAAACTAAATTTGTTATTATGATAAAACTTCATAAAAAAATTAAAAAAGGTTATTACAATTTGTTTTATTAACTTACCTCAGATCCAACATGATCAGACATGTTCGAGCGTGAACTTCTTGGAATGCATTGTTCTTTAATAAAAGACAGTTGATTATAGTACCATAACTTTGGCTCATATATTTCATCAGTGCCTACGCCTGACTTCAAAGACTCCTCAACTTTATGATCCTCCTTTTTGAAGGCTGTTCGAAAGCTGTTAATTTTTTTTTGTCACCAGGTCACGGTCTGCATTCGGTTCTATTTCTTTAAGTTTTTCTATTAGTTTACAATAAACAGCATTCCGCTTATCTCTGTTATGGTAATCTTTATTTTTGATGTTCCATAAACAGGTTTCATTTCGATATATTTGTATGAATTCTTCTAGTACATCGCGGTACGACATATTGCAATACAACACGTTCGCAAGGGAACACTTCCGTAGCAACAACTGAGCGCTCGCAACACACACACTCAAAATTTTAAATAAAAATACGAAAATTCATATTTCTTCCTTCCATTTGATTTCTCATTAAATTTGATCAAATTTTACCACAGACAGTCATGCCAATTTGACCAAACTGTTTGAACTAGCCTGTTTGATCAAATTACTTGAACGTCTATGGCGGCCATAAGCAATATCGAGATAACTTTGATAAAAACATTTCGCTCTCGGATTGCCTACTGGTCGCGGCGGCGAACGTGACTGCCCATGGCCTGCAAACGATGCCGCGCGAATGGTCGCCTCGCCTCCCGCATCGTCGTTTGCACCACCGATCCCCGTGGCCAAGCCGTTAGGATGCTGTGAGTATTAATTTGAGTCATCTGATTCACTGGTAAACACTGTTTTTGTCACACGAACTTTGTGATGATTTTTGTTAATGTTAGTGTGTCCTCATTAACAATATATAATAATTTTGTTTCAATTACGTCCAGTTTTTTTGTGACAGCTACATATTCATTTCTGATCTCATATAAGTGTCTTTTTTTGAATAACTTAATTTAGACGACTGTATAACTATTGCATTCAACTTACATCTTATATACGTTTGTTACATCGTAAACATGCCACGAAAGTGTTGTAACAACCCCGACAGTTTTTGTTATGTGTGTGGAGAATTAACTTTTACATCTCAGCGTCGAAATTTCACATCACTAATTGAAACAGTGCTATTTAAACTATTTTGGATTTCCTGTCAGAAATCAAGATAAATCCTGGGTTCCACAAAAATGTTGTGTAACGTGTGTGAGACTGCTATAAGGTTGGGATAAACTGGAACCCAGACATATGCCATTTGCTAAACCAATGATTTGGACCGAACCAAAGGATCATGGTTATTTTAACCTGACGTGTCAATTTTTTTTCATTCACATATTTTTGTTTGCTGGCCCTAGTACATTCAAAATTTGATGTAAGTTTTCATGTGACAAAAAAAAGTTAAAATTTTGTTGACCAGTGTTATGCACGCATTGATTCAAATAGATTGAGATTTTCAACATTTCTTCTCTTCGAAGGGTCCAAAGTATATTTTAAGAAAAATTATGGTCTCCTCATAAATCAACTTAATCAAATACACCAACTTCAATGTATTCTACTTGAATTATGGGTTTGGGATAATGCGGATAGGAATAAGGAAAATTTAATCCACGCACACGTATTAATAAAAGAATCCCTCAAGAATTAAGTGTTGCTGGCAAAGGATCAATAGAAAAAATATGTGTGCGAAGACTTCGCCTGTTTAAGGTATTTATGAGAAAAAATTTTTGGAGTTGAAAAGTGGCAATAAAAACGATTTGGACAATATGCCTCGCTATTACCAAACTTTGCTTGAGTAGGCTTATAATTTATATCTACTTACTATGGGTCATTCCTTCACCATATAAATAAACCGGGCCTCTCATATTGACGTCCATTTTTTGACAAATAACAGTCAATACCTCTCCATCAATATACCTGAACTAGCACTTTGCCCGCGACTTCGTCCGCGTGTATTCGTACTTTCCTCTAAAAATTTCGACATTTCTTTATTATTTATGTAGATAAATAAGTTTTTGAGACAATTTTTAAGTTTACCTATAGATCAATGGAATCAGATATTTCAAATAAACTTTATCCCCGCTTTTCAACCCCACAGGGGTGGAATTTCGAAAAATCGTTTGGGATGTGTTCATTACTTGACTCGAAGATTATTTATACCAATTTTCGAGTTAACACGCTGGCTGCGACGCCAATTTTGATTGACTTTCAGCCAATGTTATTATTATTACCATATTATAAATTATCCAGGCGTTCACAAGAGAAGTACCAAATACAAATTCTGCCATAACCTTTCGATACCATTTTAGTCCTCGTTTTAAAGTCGAGTAATAGGAAGACATCAGAAGGCCAATTCTACTAACTAAAAAACGTTCACATTCAAGTCGCAGTGCCTCAAAAGTTCCAAAATGTCACAAAAGGTATTCTACTAAACCAAAAAAGTAAGTCAAATGTGACGTTTACTGCAATGAGATTGCGACTAGACCGAAAATGAAAAATTACCAAATCGGTATTCTGCTAGTTTCGCCATGACATCTAAAAACAAATTGGTATTCCACTAAATATAAAAACGTTCAAACTGACGACAGCATGAGATTATTTGTAGACCGAACTGTGACTAATAATTTTAGCTTCTGTATAGTTTTATGCGTATAAAATTAAATAGCATGCATACTATTTAAAACTTTATCTTGCACTGTGTTTCAGATTTGTAACTTTTTTAATAATTAAGATATAAGTAATCGTCGTAATTGCCCCGCGGCGGGGTAAACTCGCCGTTTATCGGATCCTCGAATAAAATAGCTTTTTTAATATCGTGTTCCTATTTGGTGCGACGCATATTCTGTCAGGGCGGGCCTCTATTAGCTCTAATTATACGAAGGGCTTAGTCCGAGATATCTTCTATATTCACTATGTAGTTTCAACAATCCTCGCATTGTGTGTGCCGCGAATATTTAGAGGAAGCGAAAAGCTTCGTATCCAAAACAGAAAAAAGGCAGTCTGCTGTCAACACTATATCTGTAAGTCATTCTTTTTAGAGCATTAGTTTATAGGATTATGATTTCCAACCTGACTCTAGGGATATTATAATCTATGATTATGAAAAGGGTGGGTGGGAGATTGATATCTCGGACTAAGCCCTTCGTATAATTACAATAGAACTTCACTAAAAATAAGTTCGTTTAATTATGTAATTATACTCGAGCTTAGTCCGAGATATCTTCTATATTCACTATGTAGATGTTTAGAGAATTGTTGGAAATCATAAAATAATAGTGGTAGGTATAGTATACAATCAAAAAACAGAATTTAATAAAAATCAATTTAATGTGATTTATGACACTAATTCCATAACAGGTACCTATGTGATTTCAAGGTACCCGCAGGTACTTATGTACTAATTAAAAAATTAAACCTTAACGTTACAAATGGCCTTCGCAAAAGTATAGCTTTTGTTTTCTGTACTTAAGGGTCTATTGTAATGATTGGCAAAAACACTAGAACCTGGTGACCAACCAGCAGATTTAAATATACTATCTAATGTTATGCCTTCCCTACACGCCAGAGACGTGGACGCATGGCGCGTGGAGTGAGGTGTAAACTTCTTAACATCAATACCACACTCAGCCATAACTTGCCTTATCCAGCGACTAATTGTTTGGTTATTGGCACAGTTATATGGTTTTTTATAACATAAATAATTTATCTGAGTTAGTTGTGTCTACTCTTCTGAGTGACCTAGTCTGGTCTATATAATGTCTAAGTGCCGATACAGGGCATATTTCCAGATTCGTATCCAAGGAAGGAAGCTTTATTACGACTTGATCCTTACATAGAGTCGTAGTTTTTAATAAAAGGTCGGTAATTGTTATTTTTACACCGTTGTCCGTAAACTCTATGTTGCTTAATCGGATAACTGACAATGTTTGAATACGTTGAGCAGTTGTGAGAGCTAACAAAATAACCAATTTCTTGGTATACGTTGAGCAGTTGTGAGAGCTAACAAAATAACCAATTTCTTGGTTAATTTTTCTAAGCTAAGGCTACTGTTTGGTGACCAATCTTGGATATAATTCAGGACAACAGATGGATCCCATGTGTCATTATACTTAGGTCTAGAGGGTTTTAGTTTGAAAACTCCCTTAAAAAATCTCTTAATTTGTATATCTGTTCCTAAACTTGTATCTATGATAAGAGACAGCGCTGAACGGCATGTATTAAGAGTAGCGTACGAAGCGCCTTGTGATAATATTTCTGTAAGAAATTTTAAAACTTTAGGTATTGACAACTCATATATGTTTTCTCCGTTACAAGATGACCACCATTTTTTAAGGGCTGTTGTATATTGTTTGATAGTGTTTTGTGATAAAGAGGCTACCATGACTTCTATTGTTTCGCCAGGAGTTAGTTTTCTCCGGAATGCTTCCCTGATAAGATGCAGGCTCCCAGGGAAAGACTGTTGTACAGGGGGTGTAGTGTTCTGAAAGGTGATATTAACAAATCCTTTGATGGTTTGAACTGTAAAACATCTGAAGTTGCTAATTCAGTTATAAAAGGATACCAGGGTTGTGAGGTCCATAGAGGGAAAACTATGATACCTGTTGCCTTATCACAAATACCTTTTTGTATACATTTTGGAATCAAAGAAAAAGGAGGAAAAGCATAAAATAAGTTTAATGTTGACCAGTCTACAGTAAAAGCATCAATATTTTCTGCATATGGATCTCTATGCCAAGATATATATCTATGGCATTTTTTGTTTGCTCTGGTTGCAAACAAATCTATATCCGGTTCTCCAAGTGATTTAGTAATATTTAGAAAAGTTTTGTTACCTAATTCCCACTCTGAGTCTATATTTTTTATTCTGGATTCTTGGTCAGCTTCTTTATTTTCTTTTGATTTTATATAAGAGGCAAACAACCATATTCTACGGACCTCACACCACTGCCATATACTCCTAGCTAAAGAATTAAGTTTTGGAAATTGTATACCCCCCATCCTATTTATGTATGCAATTGCAGTTGTATTATCTATTCTCAACAATATCTGACAAGAGTGTAAACCTTTGGCAAAACATTGTAGGCCTAGAAAAGCAGCTAAAAGTTCAAGGAAGTTAATATGGTTTTCCTGATCTTTTAAAGTCCAAAATCCATTTGCAACTTTACCATTACAGCATGCTCCCCAGCCTGTCCTAGATGCATCTGAATTTATTTCTAAGGAAAAATTGTACTGTCTTATTAGATTTTTTGATATTTTAATTTGATTTTGCCACCATTTCAAATCATTTTTACTGTCATCATTGATGTTCATAATTGCATCAAAGTCATTGTTTGTTACACATAAAGCCTGATATTTTTGCTATTCAAGTGTTTTAGTGTACAAAAAACCATAGGACACAGCTGGGCAACATGCTACAAGGGTGCCAATAAGTTTCGCAAATTCTCTTATTGGACACTGATCCATTTTTGTATATTTATTAATCAATAAAGAAATTGCTTCCCTCTTTTTAGAAGGCACTGACAACGACATTTCTCTTGTGTTTACTATGAAACCTAAAAACTCTGCAATCTTGGTTGGCACAATGACACTCTTTTCTTTATTTATAATAAAACCTAGGCATTCTAGTAAACTTATGGTCATTTGACGATTTTCTAGACATTCCTGATAAGAATTACCAATACATATAATGTCATCAAGATAAACAACTGATTTGTAACCTTTTCTTCTAAGAAAGTTTATAACTGGCTTCAATAACTTAGTGAATGTGAATGGAGCAGTACTTAGACCAAATGGTAAGCAGTTAAACCCATCTACATATAAATAAAAACAAAAGGCCTGACTGACTGACTCATCAACGCCCAGCCCAAACCCTTGGACCTAGAAAGCTGAAATTTTACACAATGGTTCCCTTTATATTGTAGACAAGGAATAAGAAAAGATTTTTCGAAATTCAACCCCTAAGGGAGTTAAATTGGGGATGAAAGTTTGTATGAAAGTCCGTCAGTTTAAAAGTTAGGATCTTCAAATTTTGTATTTAGGCTGACGATTAAAAATTAATTTTTACGTGTCTCAGCGTTTTTGATAATTCCACCCCCAAAAGGTTAAAAAGGGGGATGAAGTTGAGTATGAAAGTCAGTCAGATTAAAAGTTACGATTTTCAAATTTTGTGTTTAGGCTGACAATTGAAAATAATTTATACGTGTCTCCGCGTTTTTGATAATTTCACCCCCAAAGGGGGATGAACGACCTGACTGAGATATCAACGGACAGCCTAAACCGCTGGACCTAGGGACATGAATTTTGGAGGGTGTGTTCTTTGTGAAGAGTAGGTATCCAGTAAGAAGGGGTTTCTGGAAATGAAACCTTTAAGGGGGTGAAAAGGGGGGGATTTTGTTTGTATGAAAAATCTTATTCCTTGAGTTAATAACCTTGAAACTTTGCAAGCATACCTATCTATGTAATAAACGAAGTTTGTCATTTTTCGTTTTTCTAAACTACCCCCTAAAGAGGTATTGGGGGGTGTCAAAATTTGTATGGAAGAATTTTAACGCGCTATCCGGGTAACTCGAAACTCAGTATTTATACTAGGGACTAAAAATAAAGAATAACGTGTATCAGGGTTTTTCGAAAATCTACCCCTAACTGTGTGAAAAGGGGTAGTTAATTTTACAGGGGAGGATTTTACTGCGTGACTTGATTAGCTCAAAAATTGGCATAAATAATCTTTGAGTCAAGTTATGAACACATCTTAAACGATTTTTCATAATTCGACCCATGTAGGGGTGAAAAGCGGGAATACTGTTTATATGAAAAATCTTATTCACTTGGTTAATAAACTTGAACTTGGCACGAATATTAATCTAAGTAAATTATGAAGTTTGGCATTTTTTGTTTTTATAAACTATCGCCTAAAGGGGGGTTGGGGGCATCTTTGTATGGAAAAATTTTAACGCGTGGTCCGATTACCTCGAAACTCAGTATTTTTACTTAAGACCAAAAACAAAAAATAACGTGTAGCAGGGTTTCCCAAAAATCTACCCCTAACGGGGTGGAAAGGGGTAGTTAATTATACAGGGAAGGATTTTAATGCGTGGCTTGATTAACTCAACAATTCGTATAAATAAACTTTGAGTGAAGTAATGAACACATCTCAAGCAATTTTTCGTAATTCCACCCCTATGGGGGTGAAAAGCGGGAATACAGTGTATATGAAAAATCTTATTCATTTGGTTAATAAACATGAAACTTGGCACGAATGTAAGTATAAATAAATTATGAAGTTTGGAAATTTTTGTTTTTCTAAACTACCTCCTAAAGGGGGATTGGGGGCGTCAAAATTTGTATGGAAGAATTTTAACGCGTGTTCCGATTTACTCGAAACTCGGTATTTATACTTAAGACCATAAATAAAGAATAACATGTATCAGGGTTTTTCGAAAATCTACCCTTAACGGGGTCAAAAGGGGTAGTTAATTTTACATGGGAGGATTTTACTGCATGGTTTGATTAATTCGAAAATTGGTACAAATAATCTTTGAGTCAAGTAATGAACACATCCCAAACGATTTTACGAAATCCCACCCCTGTGGGGGTGAAAAGCGGTGATACAGTTTATATGAAAAATCTTATTTATTTGTTTAATAAACATGAAACTTGGCAATATTTGGGTCAGTAAATAAGAAAGATTGTCACTTTTAGTTTGAAAAAAACCCCTTACAGATGATTTAGGGGGTGACAAAGTTGATAGGTTAGAAAAATGTGTAACCCGCTGTCGGATTAACTCGAAACTCGGTACTACTAAAACAAAAAATAACACAAGTATGAGTTTTAGGGTTTTTCAAAAATCGACTCCTACCAAGGTGGGAAATGGCAAGTAATAAAGTTTAAGGGACGGATATTACTGCTTGCATCCATTAACTCGAAAATGGGTATGGACTTTGAGTTTAGTTATGAACAAATCACGAACGATTTTTCAAAATTTCACCCCTGTGGGGGTGAAAACCGGGGATATAGTTTATTTAAAAAATCTATAAACTAAAAAATTGGCCCGAATACTTATTTATCTAAATAAATGATAAAGATCATACTACATACATTTTCGAAATTTTTAGAGGAAAGTACGAATTTCACGCGGACGAAGTCGCGGGCAGAAGCTAGTACATTATATTCTGAAACCAGAACCTTAGGTATTTTTTATCTCCACCCATTGGGACCAAGAAATATGATTCTTTTAGGTCAATGGTACACATAAAATTATTTTTTGAAATGAATTTACAAAGTGTTCTCATGTCCTCAATTTTAAAATGATGTGTTGAAATAAATCTATTCCAACATTTTAAATTTAAAATAAATCTAACTTCCCCGTTTGATTTAGGCACAGTAAAAATCTTTGAAAAGTATTGTCCTTTTTCTGCTACACATTTTGTAAGTACTCCAAGTTGTACAAGTCTATTTATTTCTTTCAATATAAAATTGTCAGTTACAGAAAAGGGAATTGTTCAGTTTGTTAGGGTACTTTGGCTTAGTGTGAACATTAACTAAAATATTCAATGACTGAGGTTTTTAATACTTTATACTTCAGAGAAACAAATTATAGTAGTAAGGTTTCAGGAGACTGTAAAAATGGTTTATATGTATGCATGTGTAATGCAAAAACTTGTCGCTGAAAATAGTTACAAATATGAGCATTTCTTCTCCAAAATAAATTATTTGCTTTTATTATAATGATATTTTCTTTCTTTAATGCACAAGTAACACATCCTGAGTTAATAATTAAATGGAAAAAATAAAACAATTCTTTTTTTAATGATTTTTATTCTGAATCATAAATTAATAAAATATTATCTAAAAACTGAGCTGGTAGCCTAATATTATTTTCGTGTCTTGCCCAGCTAAGGTACTATAGGGATTAAATCAAAATCCTTTTTATTTGTTTAGGATATATTTTAAGATACTCAAACTCAACTCAAACTCAAAGCATTTATTTCAATTAAACCAATTACAGGCACTTTTGAATTGTCAAGGGGTCGGTCAGTCAGAAAGATGAAGCTAGTTGCCCATTCCAAAGCGTAGGTACCTATGGAGAAGAACGGGCAAGAAACTCCATGGACACTCTTTTAAATCAAAATAATATGGTTACAAAGTCTTGGTTACATCATTCACGTTAAAAATTATACATGTGAGAACGATGCAGAACGTTAAAAGCGTCCATAATGAAAAGATGAGAAAAAACAACAATTCAAATAATAAATTAAAATAAAATAAGCCATGGCAGCAAAGAGATGACCAGTCCCTACTGACGGCGCCCGTTCACGAACATGACGCATGTATTTTTTCCCATTTTACTTTTATCCCATTTACAAATAATTATAATATTCGACTTATTTTATAGACGTCAAACCTACGACTCTCATATGACATCTGTTTGAATGTTCGAAAGGAACTCGTTACAAATATAAGCAGCGGCCTGACCCGCAAGGAGGTCAGTAACCCTCAAAGAAGTCTCTACATCAGCTACGCCCACCTTAGAATAAAAGTATGGGCATAGCCGGAGACTTTTATTCACACCATTCGAATATCCAAACCCTATCTACCTATCCTATTGTATATTGACCTAAATCCGAGGAACAAATTTACATGATGAGGTCCGTCTCTTGCAAAAGTAAGCTTAAGTCAGGACGTACGAATCGCGAATCCAACACCACGTTAAGTGTCAAGCAAATTATCATCTATATGTGCCAATATGCACCCATACAAACTAACGTCGTCATGCTTAAACCTCGTCGTGTCAAAACCTCGGTAAAAGGCGCGACGCGGCCTCCTAATAATAACACTTGATGTAAAAGTTCACATCGACCTAGAAGAGGCTTAAGAAAATTAACCGATCTTAGCATCAGATTCTTTTAACTCCATCGGACGGGATTGAGCCAGAGGGAGGGAAAAGCTTAAGAGGCAAGGGTTCATTAAAAAACTAATATATTATGCTCGTACTCCAGAAAAAAAACTTTAAAGTCCTACTACGTTCTCTAAAATTCTAATATCATTAAATATCAGTCAATACTGATGCAACTGTGGGTCCTCAAACACAAGTTGTACCAAAAGTGTCAACCAAACACACTTTGCAAGGGTTATACCCCTGTTAGCAAAGTCGGTGACAACTTATGCTGAGTGTCTATCACCCCCCCTTCTATAGGAGTGACCACAGTTATAACAACAACTATCCTCCTATAACTCGCGTCATTAAATACTGGAGTACTCGCACGTTCTCCCTACTTGTAATCACGTTGAAATCGACAATCTATTCAGGCCTCCCTTTGACCCGTTGCAGGTGTGAGGTCGCACCTCACAGCCCTCTGGGAGGTGGGATACCTCACACTCTCCCGGCCGCGTCCGATGTATTTTCTCACAGCATATGTAACACACAAATGGACACATATTAATAAATTGTAACAATCATACAAACAAAAATAATGCACTAAAATATGATGTTTACATTCAAGTGACATATTTACATTACATGACAAGATACATGACAATTAAAAAAAAACAAGAACTATTAACATACTAATATGAAAAAGTTTTAATCAATTTTAAAAAGGTTTCTATCTCTAAACTTTCTTTTTCTAAATTTATATTTTAAATTCGAAAACTTCTTTACAAAATGATGCTTGTTTACAAAAAATGTTTTTATAAAATTATCAATGATTAAAAAACTTTTTTGAAATAATATTTTAGTTTTCGCTTTTTTAATAAACGGGATTCTTTTCTTCTTTCGTGCTTTTCTTTTATTGTTTGCAGCACATTGTGAATAAAACTTATTAAAATTGGAGACAACTACATGACATTTTATAAAAACACTACAATGAAAGTCTACAACATCCTCCGTAGGAAAGCTAAATGAGTTTATCAACTGTGCGGAGTTGTTCGACGATGTATCTTCATCTCTGACCGCATCTAAGTTCATATCATCCACAACTAACTTAACATTACTATCCACCTTGTTAATATCACTCATATCGATGATGAGTAGGGCTTTCAATACCGGTATTACGGGATCCCGTAATACCGTAATCACGGATATATTTTGGTCTTTTTTCAATACCGGTACTGACGAGCCAATACCGTGATTACGGTATTACAATCATTTTATAATTTTAATTATTGTGGTTTGTTGTAATAAGTAGCAGGAAGTTGTATTAAATAATATAAAGACAGTTTCAAAGAGACAGTGAGAATATGGCTGATATGAAGATAGAAGAACCTTCTTCTTCTTCTTCAAGTTGTGATAATGAAGACACGTCCATACAAAAGCAATTAGAAAGGGAGATTTCTAAATTGCCTAAAAGTAAGGATGCTGCTTCGGCTGTAACCACAAGCACTGATTTTAGATCAATAATAAGAGTAGAGATGTGTGTCTTTGAAACTGCTGGGGGTGGACGTGAGATATTCTATCGGCGGCATACAAATACACACATCAAAAGTGTCTAGGGATTAAGCATTTTTATGCGGATTTCTTGAGATTGAGATGTGGCTTTGTAATAAATTTATGATTTTATAAATTTATATGGATCCTTTTTGGTGCATTTCATAATTTGAATCAGGAACTGTGAATCAAATTCGAGTAAAAGATGAAAATCAGCTGTCAATATTTTCCCTATAAAAACATACAACGCATTGAAGACATTATTAGTGCTACTGTTTCCCTACTACTGATTAAAACCAACGTTATTATGGAGCGGCGACATCATTTAAGCAGGGAAGAAATGCTCAGAGCCGTGGCAATGATAGAAGCTGGTTCCCGGTAACGTACTGTGGCTTTAGCTCTGAATACAAGTCAGAGTGTTATCAGTCGACTTTGGACACGTTACCGAAGCACTGGTACCGTGGCTGAGCGCCATGGAGGACGGTATCGCTGCACCACACGGAGACAAGACCGATACATTCAAATCTTAACTCGAAGAGCTCCAACAATAACCGCCATGATGTTAGCCGTGAGGCTTCATCACTCTTCAGGGAACTTAATTAGCGACCAAACAGTCAGAAACCGCTTGCATGAAGTGAGCCTTCATTCCCGAAGACCGCTACGGGTACCACCTATAGCAATGCACAATCGTAGGATTCGATATCAATGGGCTCTTGAACACAGAAATTGGGCAGAAGAACAATGGCGTTTCGTGTGCTTTTCTGATGAGTCTCGTTTTGGTATGAGACCGGATACAAGACATATACGACACTGGAGAACCCCTGGACGCCAACAGCGATTAAAATCCTGCCAGGAAGTCCATCCTTATAGTGGTGGAACCATCATGGTATGGGCGGGTATTTGGATCGGCGGAAGAACTGAGTTGATTTGGATCAGAGGCAACCTCAACGCTCAAATTTATGCTGAGACGATTGTATCAGACGTCATCGTTCCTCTACAAGTGCAAATCGGTCCCTTATTTCAGTTAATGCATGATAATGCACGACCGCACACCGCAAGAGTTGTAAGACAGACTCTCGCCGCAGCTAACATCAATGTCCTGCCCTGGCCTGCTCAGTCGCCAGACTTGAACCCGATTGAGCATGCATGGGATATGCTACAGAGAAGAGCTCTGCCGAATATGGAGGGTATCCAGTCGCAAGAAGACCTTTTTTTGTTGTTGCAACGAACATGGGCGGCCATTCCACAGCGTGATTTGGATGAACTCATTTTGAGTATGCCAAACCGATGTTCTTGTGTTGTTAGTGTTCGCGGTAGAAACACGGATTATTAATTGTTTAAGTTACCCAATAAAATTTTAAAGAAAACTGTTATTTCAGTCTTTTTTTCGAACTTTTGTGTTAGTGGTTCAAATGTCAAAAATCCCTTTATTAGGAAAATGGCAAATTTCTTTTCAACACACTTGCTCGTAAAATGGCTCTTAATGCACAGCTTTTAGATCCATAATGCAGTGTATTACAAACGCGTGCTTTTTCTTTACGTTACGGTACTTGTGCTTTATTTCCACAGATAACTATTTAATTTACTAGTCGGAGGTCGGAGAAGTGCGTTTTTTTTTAAATCTCTTCAAAGAGACTTCATGCCAAAAAGAATCCGCGAGCCAATTTTACTTTTTTTTTTTAAATAGTCTGAATTGTCCTTGGTCCCAAGATGAACTAAAATGTTACCTTGATGAATGCGCAGTTGTAGCCCACGAAATTAAATTTTTCTAACGTTTTTTGCAATTTTCAGGTCATTGTCAGGTTGTATCTTGATCAAAATATGATTCGCGACTATAACAGACAGAATTATAATCATTAGAATCATTAAATACATCTTTCTAAGTTAGATTTGTTCCATAACAACAAATCTCTTATGGAAAAGTTCTTAGGGAATAAATCTAACTTAAATTTATATATTAATGATTCTAATGACTATAATTCTTTAAATACATATCTATTATATAAATATACATTTTGATCAAGATACAACCTGATACTGACCTGCGAATTGTAAAAAACGTAAAAAAAAAAATTTCGCGGTCTACCACTGCGCATTCACCTAAGGGTGCATCCACACATAGCGAGGCATGTGCCGCAAATGATTTTTTTATATGTATGGTTGCCTCAGGCTGAGGCATCTAACATACAAAAATAAGCACTTGCGGCGCATGGCTCGCTCTGTCTGGATGCACCTTATAAATTTTCCGTCGTCCCTCCCGTAACCAAACGGAAAAGACCACTGGCGTTCTATTATTGCGGATTCTCACTGAATTAATGTATATTTCTCTATGCAAATAGTACTTTCTAATTCCATACTAACTAAACTTTAATTTGACATACGACAACACTACGATCAGTCTTAACATTATTTTGTGTTTATTATATTTTTTCTATAGGCTGTATATCGGTTTTGTGTTTGCCTTTAAGAAAAAAAACGCGCGCCGCGCTAGCAATGCGCGCGCAGGTGTAGGAATGACCATTACTTACTCTATGGGTAAACCTGCGCGCACGTCAGCGCGGCGCGCGGATTCGCGGAATGACAAACCAAGCCCGCCATTTTCCATACAAGTTAATATTTAAGAATACAAGTCTGTTTTTTTCCTCACAAGTGTGTTGAAAAACGTCG
The DNA here is from genome assembly GCA_945859645.1 of Amphipoea oculea. Classification (NCBI taxonomy): domain Eukaryota; kingdom Metazoa; phylum Arthropoda; class Insecta; order Lepidoptera; family Noctuidae; genus Amphipoea; species Amphipoea oculea. Next base: position 14,949,037 of record OX243865.1, on the reverse strand, counting down.
TATGATACGCGTGTGCATTGATAATTAAACTCTCGGCTACCTTATCGCGCTCGCCTACGGCTCGCGCGAATAATACCGCCTCGAGTTTAATGATCAACATAGCACACATGTATCATAATGTACTATTATTAATGCAAAGGTGACTTGGTTTATCGTTACTGTGACAAACGAAAACACTTTATTTGATGAATCCTTAAAGAAAATTTTAATTAATATCAATCAGGAGAAAAGTTATTGCAAAAATATATGTTGATCCCTAGACACTTTTGATGTGTGTAGTTATTAACAATACGAAATAAAAAGCAAATAAGTTAACAGTGGGACTTCGGAAATATTACATTTCTAAAGTTTCTATAGAATTTCTATGGAAACAGGGTTGTCAAATTGCATATGCCTATTTTTTTATTTTATTCAAATGGGAAGATGTTTTACTAAATAAAATTGATAATGTTCGAGCCGGGCGAGCCGTTCCATTTTTTTTTACTCTTCGACCTCCGAAGATATTAAAACTTCTTCAGATGGTAAAATAATATTTTCATCGTCTGTGGTTTCTTCAAGTAAGTCCTCGTGATTCAAAACATTTTCGGTTGATGATTTTAAAAGCCAAAGAACTTTTTCAGGTAAAACCAATCGCTTGTTATTTTTTTGGCGACTACTAAGTGACATCATGGATAGAAATGGATCTGAAGATTCTAAAGCTCGGTGAAATAGGTCAAGCACAGTTGTCTTCCGGTTTAATTTTCTTGTATGGTGTTCTCTATCATAACGCCAGAATTTGTTACGAGATTCTGAAGCTTGCTCACTCAGCATACCAATTGGTAACGGACTAGACTTTATTATTTGACTTCCGTGAGCTAATATTTTGTGAAGTGTAACTGACATGTAGCCCCACTCGTATTTTTCTACATATTTTGCAGCTAAATTCGTACAAAATTCATGAAACTTTTCAGGATCTATTTCAAAATAGATACTACTACTTGATAGCGCCACTAATATAACGTAAATCATCTACAAGCCATTCTTCGACGGCTAGAATGTTTGCAAATGTTTTTCTATGTAAGTCCGATAGAGCAGTGCGGGCTGTGTTTCCGTCATTGGATGTTCCTGAATTCGGACGTACAACATCGACTGCCAAAGACATTTTAGCATAAATTTCAGCTTGGATTCTTGTTTTCCGCTCCTCAACAATCTTGGCCTCAGTCGATTTTTTTGAGACTCCATTTTCGCACTCCTGGGTCATTTTTGTATCCTAAATGAAGAAGAAACTCAAAAATTCTAATCCATGCGTGCAACGGGCTGAGACCATATTTTAGCGCTTCCGAATTAACTGGCCTCCCCGAAATCTTATCTAGTTTATTAAATTCTGTACACGTGGCACCGCAACACGCGCATCGTAATTGAGATTTAGTATCCGTAATCGCGTTAAATACCTTGCCGTCAATTAAGGTCAAATATAATTTAGGATCTCCGATGACACTATTCCCGGCGCTAGTTTCGGCATAAATAGATGTGAGATCTTTTATTTCCTCCTCAACCCGGTTTTTTTCTTGCAAAGTCAATTCTTTAGATTCAGATCGATACTGAATCTTGATTGGGCGACAAAACCTGTAAGATTGAGGGTTTGGGTTTGACCACAGTACGAAACCGTCGTTAGTTTTTATTCTTAAAGGTATATAAGTTGTTGTAAATATACTATGTTCGTCATTTTCGCCATCTGAAAAACTTTGCTTATAGATCGATTGTCCCGTACTGCCATCGAACCCCCAAGAACCCTGAAAAACGCAATAAATTGTATCGATTTGTTTTTGGTTGCAGTACTCGTTAACACTTTCATCTAATGATTCAACGAGTCGACGAAACGAGTGCATAATCAGGCTGAGGAGAGAGACTGTTGCTTCTCTTTCTGTTACTAGAACTTCGTCATCGGGATAGCATTTTTTTTTCGTTGATTGCACTTTATAATAGGCTGGGTAAATAATGTGTCCTCGTGATTTTGCACCATTATAGAGAGTTATAGAGGTTCACTTCTGCATGCGGAAGATACAAAACTTACAAACTAGAGAATAAATGCGGTTATATGATAACATACAGGCTACCCGATACCAATACAAAACTAGACACACATAGAGAGTAAAGGCAGTAAGTACAGACGAATATGTCTTTCAAAGTGAGGGGGGTTAATATAGCTTAAATATATCAGTTATCTTGTATTGCTTTTATCGGTCGCCATACGAGTCACTGTGAAGAACCCGGCACAACTGGAGTTGTCTTACCCACTACTGTGTAATAATTCGGGTATATGATAGTATCTGCTACAACGGGAGACCCTACGCCTGAGTTATTGAGACCTCTTTTCGGGTGATTGACCAAGTAGTCATCCACCTCCTTACCTAACCAGACTCGAAGCATATCTACCACTTCTTGGGTCGGATGAGAGTAAGAAAGTTGATATTTGGTGGCGAGCATCTCTGAGAAATAAGCCGATGACTGGATCCCGCATGTTGATAGTTCACCCATGAGTGATCTGAAAGCTTTTGCATGAGGGTCTTCATTTAACTGCATAACCTGCAACATAGACTGGATAGTCTGGACCTTATAGTATCTCTTGTTCCGTCTATACAGGGTGACTGGAAATTAGTGGCGGAGCCGTTAAGGGGAGGTAGTCTAGGGTTATTCCGACAGATATCACTATGAGACCTACCGTCCTTACTTAACCCTTTCCAAGATATTCCTACTTTTTGTTTAGCAGTTTTTGCATAAAATAATGACAGTAGCGGAAATTTTACAATTAATATTACTTATTTAGAATATCTTTGTTGCAAAACAAAAAAAAGTAGGCCAAAATCACTTTTTTTTAGGATTTATTACTATCTCTTTAAGTAGGAATATCTTGGAAAGGGTTAAGTAAGGACGGTAGGTCTCATAGTGATATCTGTCGGAAAAACCCTAGACTACCTCCCCTTAACGGCTCCGCCACTAATTTCCAGTCACCCTGTATAGTCCTCAACAGTAAGTTTTCTGTCTATAATTAAACAAAGAGCTTCTTCAGGGCTATACTGTTGTTGATGTGCACTTTCTCGATTTGATTTTATCATTTTTGCGATTGTTGTTGCTGCAGTAGGGGTTTTTAGGCATTCTTTAATGACAAACTCGAAATCAACGGCAGATTTGCCACTAAGTTTATTGCCGTCTTCATCTGTTACAATTTTCGAGAAAACTTTTAACATTTTGGCTGCAGGCTGATCTTCTAATTCCTCTGCAAGACGTTTCGATACGCGGCGCTGCTGACGATTGCTCAAACTTTCGTATTGCTTAGAAGTGGAAGGATCCAATGAAACAGGAGGAGGGTTCGTTGATTCTGTGATGCATTCCATCTCTCTGGATGTGGAAGGAGCATCTACTTGTCCAATGTTAGTTTCTTCCACTTCTGCAATGATTTGAGTGGATTCGGAAATTGTTTCTCGTATTTCTATGTCTGGCGATATCTTATCATCAGAGCTTACGACAGATTCTTTTACCAACACTCCCAGATCAAAGTTAGTCGAAAGCCAAATATTGTTTTTCTTTATAAAAACTGACTGCTTTCTGTGGCAATCCTTGTATTTCTTTGCACATTTGCTTATGAATTTTGTCAGTGTATTTTGAACCTTTTTTAAGCTATTCTTGATAATAGCAGGAATGCCTTTCGGGTAAATGGCGTTCATGACTATTTCGGTTCGCTGAGTAACATCCAAATCTATTGGTCGAATTTTCGGGCCTTGCGAACGAGCATTTGATTCCAATATTTTTAAGACCTCAAGACGAGTCAACTTCAATGGTATATTCGTCGTATATGTGTCACGCATTGCTGCGCTAGTATTTTCATTCTCGGTAGAATGATAATCTGCCACTCGCTGACCAACATGAGGGTTGGCGCCCTCATGCCCCCCTAGCATTAAGTCCTCCGGTCGAGGCCCGGAAGGACATCCCCCCGCAGAATGGGTCAGGTCCTGCGGAGGCAATGCAGCGCCATGGGTCTTTAACGGCTCCATGACGCCTCACCCCCGCTTCTCCAGACATCATGTAAAGATATTGGGTTTAAGCAATTCGCTTGACGAGGGCGGACCCCTTCCCAATATCACATGATGTCCTTCATCGAAGAAATTACACAAAACATGATTAAAACATCGATGATAATGTGCAACGTTAATTAAAAAAAAATATGTGGAATACCCATTAATAGATTTTTACTATTCTACTTTTCAACTTTTACGTGACAGGAGTCTAACTTAAAATACTTAACTTTACACCAAAGAAAACGATTATATTTCCTTTTACATCAAGAAAGATAGTAAATTGGCAGTCAAAGTTTTCCAAGAATAGTTATAGTAAAGTAGGTGACAGCCCTAACCTCAAAAATAAAAATTCAATAACTCGGAAGTCCCGCACTATCCACACCGGGCTTTTTTATAATATAGCTTATTATAATATGAAACTATTCATGTTAAAAAAAAATGCGGATATAATGAGACTAACCAAATAAAAAATAATTTTAATTTTACAAAAAAAACTTGATTTTTCCTTCTATTTACGACTATTTTTTTTTTTTCTACTCAACTAGTAGATATAATAGTCCTTTTTAAGACCTCATCTATAAAAATTGCAAAATCATATATTTGAGACGTAATAATGCATTTCTATGGTTTCTATGAAGTTTTCTCGAGTTTTAAAATAACTTCTAAACTAAGCATAAAAAAATCATGGTTTCTTCCCAGAAGTTATAGTTCTTCGCTGGATCTATAAGATGAAGGGATAAAATATGGGTGACCGCAATTGAAGCAAAATTTCACAGTGTGCTACGGAATTTGGTTTTAGTTTTGGCAAGACGCCCCTAAACCACTTCTTAAAGGAATCGGCATTCATCTATTGATGATAATCTTCTTTATTTTTTTTTGGCTTCAAATATTAATAAGCTGTCTTCTACGAATCCTTCTTCCCCGCTTACATGGCCGATAATTAATCGTTTGCCCTTTCCTGAAGGCTGTTTTAAACCAGTGGTCAAGCCATCTAGGAAGGCCTGGCGGGACGATAACACTGTCTGGACAATCCATGCCTTATTCGGTGCATGACCTTCAAGATAGTGAAAAATATCAATTAATTATTGAAAGTACAATTTAATGTAAAGAAAACAGAAAATTATAATTACCTTCGTTGATCCAGGTTTCATCTTGGTAATAAATACACCTTCCTTCCCTTCGATACTCTTTAATTTTTCGAAGGTATCGCTGGCGCCATAAAATAATGTCCTGTCTGTCAATTAAAATGCTTTGTCTTGATTTTGTGACATATTTGAAATTTAAATGTTTTATAACATTTCTTAATGTACTCCATGAAAAATTGGGTAAGTCTGGATCTTCATTGACAACCTTAAGAATCTGTAAAATAATAAAAAAAAGGTTTTTGAGTAAGGAAGTCTACGCAATCTAATACTTTGGTTTTACAAAGAACATTATGGTGGATACAGAATATAATGCAGTAGAAGGAATAAAGTTTAAGTTACCTTTATAATGGTGGGTGACTCATTTGCATAAAAAAATGATGTACTTTTCGCCTTATAGCGGCAAAAGTAAAATCGTCTAATTTATCTTTGAAACTGTGTTTCAGTCCACGTTTCTCGGGAGACTTAAATTGTTCATTTTCTTTGTATTCTTTTAACACTGTAAACTGAGGTCACACCAATTCCCAAAATGTCTGCCGTTTTCGAAACACATTCTTTTTTTTTTCGGGAGCCTCAATAGGTAATAGTGAAGCAGCTTTCTCCTCAAATACGTGTTAGTAGACGTTTTGTATCATAAGTTTTTCGGTAACGCTTAAAGAAATCCGTGGTCTCTTCTTTCTTGGAGACAACGTTGTAATGTAATTCAAAATTAGTAAGCACCTTTCTTGTTACAAAATTTTATTGACCAGTGTAATCGATTAATAGCTTTGCCAACCGAATGATCAATGAAAGATTGTTTGAGTTGTAATGTTGGCAGAAAGGGTCTTTTCAATTTGTTTAGTTGGAGAAAACTACATTGTTTAATTTAAGTTAATTTATTCATTCACTTCGGACAACAATATAGTCCATTTTTTTAGTAAAATATCTTATAACTAGTGTTAGTAGTACACAAAACAAGGAGAAGAATACTAAGGAGAATAATAGTAGGTGACAGAGGCAGGATATGCAGAGAACGATAACGCAAAGAATTAACTACCTGACCATTCTCCCCACATAATGTCCCAGAAAAGGGGAGTAAGGACTCTCCACCACTGTTTTCAGGATGCTATTGTCACTGACCCGCGTTGTACGCATCAGTGATGCGAGTTTTTTGCGAATCACTGCATGGAAGCCGTCAGTTCGGTTCTGAGCAAACATCTCCGATGCGCTACAGAAACGGGGCAGCTTCAACAGCATCCTAAAAACATTGTTGTATTGGATGCGTAGGACATCTAGCGATCTTTTGGTGTAGCTGACCCACAGACCCCCCGCGTACAGACCTTGACAAAATGCCTTGAACAGGGTGATTTTGACTTGGTCCGCACAACGAGAAAATCTACGGGCCAACATGTTCCCTCAGACCGCCCGCGCCAGTGCCCTACGTTCCCTTTCGATGTCTACATTATCCTTAAGGTCGTCGGTAAGTATGTGCCCCAAGTACTTAAATTGGTGGACTTTATTGATGCTCATTATGAGGAATGGAAATGTATATCCAAACAATTTGAAGAAAGAATGAATTTCCCGCATTGCCTAAGCACGTAGATATTACACCTTCAGAAAATAGTGGATCGTATTATTTTAATTACAAAGGCACACATAGCATGGTTCTTATGGCAATAGTGGATGCGAATTATCAATTCTTGCTGTGCGATTTTGGGACCAATGGCAGGGTTTTTCTTCAAAATACTGAATTTTATCAAAAAATTCAAAACAATGATTTAAAAATTCCTCACGCGGAAAGTGTGGAAAACAGTTCCAGAAGCCTCCTTTATGTATTCGTGGCCGATGATGCATTTCCTTTAAGATGCGACATGATGAAACTTTTCAGACAAATTGACTTAAATACACATGAAAGGAAGATCTACATTTATCGTGTATCTAGAGCAAGGGGGATAGTTGAGAATGCATTCGGCTATTGGCGTCCAGATTCAGAATTTTTCACACGCAAATTGACTTAGATCCTCACAGAATAGAATCCGTAGTAATGGCGTGTTGTGTTTTACACAATTTTCTGATGTCATCTTCGCGTAATTATTACGCCCCATCAGAATGTTACGATCAGGAAAACAGAGAAAACGGGACTATTACACCCGGGCTTAACACCATAAAGGCAAATATGAATCACTGACGCCGTAGAAATTATGGGAATATTACAAATGCGGTCAAGATTGTAAGACAAGAATTTATTAACTATTTTAATAATGAGGGTAGTATTCCATGGCAGAATGATTTTGTGACATAAGCAAAAAACAAATATGATAAAAAACTAAATTTGTTATTATGATAAAACTTCATAAAAAAATTAAAAAAGGTTATTACAATTTGTTTTATTAACTTACCTCAGATCCAACATGATCAGACATGTTCGAGCGTGAACTTCTTGGAATGCATTGTTCTTTAATAAAAGACAGTTGATTATAGTACCATAACTTTGGCTCATATATTTCATCAGTGCCTACGCCTGACTTCAAAGACTCCTCAACTTTATGATCCTCCTTTTTGAAGGCTGTTCGAAAGCTGTTAATTTTTTTTTGTCACCAGGTCACGGTCTGCATTCGGTTCTATTTCTTTAAGTTTTTCTATTAGTTTACAATAAACAGCATTCCGCTTATCTCTGTTACGGTAATCTTTATTTTTGATGTTCCATAAACAGGTTTCATTTCGATATATTTGTATGAATTCTTCTAGTACATCGCGGTACGACATATTGCAATACAACACGTTCGCAAGGGAACACTTCCGTAGCAACAACTGAGCGCTCGCAACACACACACTCAAAATTTTAAATAAAAATACGAAATTTCATATTTCTTCCTTCCATTTGATTTCTCATTAAATTTGATCAAATTTTACCACAGACAGTCATGCCAATTTGACCAAACTGTTGATTATAGTACCATAACTTTGGCTCATATATTTCATCAGTGCCTACGCCTGACTTCAAAGACTCCTCAACTTTATGATCCTCCTTTTTGAAGGCTGTTCGAAAGCTGTTAATTTTTTTTTGTCACCAGGTCACGGTCTGCATTCGGTTCTATTTCTTTAAGTTTTTCTATTAGTTTACAATAAACAGCATTCCGCTTATCTCTGTTACGGTAATCTTTATTTTTGATGTTCCATAAACAGGTTTCATTTCGATATATTTGTATGAATTCTTCTAGTACATCGCGGTACGACATATTGCAATACAACACGTTCGCAAGGGAACACTTCCGTAGCAACAACTGAGCGCTCGCAACACACACACTCAAAATTTTAAATAAAAATACGAAAATTCATATTTCTTCCTTCCATTTGATTTCTCATTAAATTTGATCAAATTTTACCACAGACAGTCATGCCAATTTGACCAAACTGTTTGAACTAGCCTGTTTGATCAAATTACTTGAACGTCTATGGCGGCCATAAGCAATATCGAGATAACTTTGATAAAAACATTTCGCTCTCGGATTGCCTACTGGTCGCGGCGGCGAACGTGACTGCCCATGGCCTGCAAACGATGCCGCGCGAATGGTCGCCTCGCCTCCCGCATCGTCGTTTGCACCACCGATCCCCGTGGCCAAGCCGTTAGGATGCTGTGAGTATTAATTTGAGTCATCTGATTATGCACGCATTGATTCAAATAGATTGAGATTTTCAACATTTCTTCTCTTCGAAGGGTCCAAAGTATATTTTAAGAAAAATTATGGTCTCCTCATAAATCAACTTAATCAAATACACCAACTTCAATGTATTCTACTTGAATTATGGGTTTGGGATAATGCGGATAGGAATAAGGAAAATTTAATCCACGCACACGTATTAATAAAAGAATCCCTCAAGAATTAAGTGTTGCTGGCAAAGGATCAATAGAAAAAATATGTGTGCGAAGACTTCGCCTGTTTAAGGTATTTATGAGAAAAATTTTTTGGAGTTGAAAAGTGGCAATAAAAACGATTTGGACAATATGCCTCGCTATTACCAAACTTTGCTTGAGTAGGCTTATAATTTATATCTACTTACTATGGGTCATTCCTTCACCATATAAATAAACCGGGCCTCTCATATTGACGTCCATTTTTTGACAAATAACAGTCAATACCTCTCCATCAATATACCTGAACTAGCACTTTGCCCGCGACTTCGTCCGCGTGTATTCGTACTTTCCTCTAAAAATTTCGACATTTCTTTATTATTTATGTAGATAAATAAGTTTTTGAGACAATTTTTAAGTTTACCTATAGATCAATGGAATCAGATATTTCAAATAAACTTTATCCCCGCTTTTCAACCCCACAGGGGTGGAATTTCGAAAAATCGTTTGGGATGTGTTCATTACTTGACTCGAAGATTATTTATACCAATTTTCGAGTTAACACGCTGGCTGCGACGCCAATTTTGATTGACTTTCAGCCAATGTTATTATTATTACCATATTATAAATTATCCAGGCGTTCACAAGAGAAGTACCAAATACAAATTCTGCCATAACCTTTCGATACCATTTTAGTCCTCGTTTTAAAGTCGAGTAATAGGAAGACATCAGAAGGCCAATTCTACTAACTAAAAAACGTTCACATTCAAGTCGCAGTGCCTCAAAAGTTCCAAAATGTCACAAAAGGTATTCTACTAAACCAAAAAAGTAAGTCAAATGTGACGTTTACTGCAATGAGATTGCGACTAGACCGAAAATGAAAAATTACCAAATCGGTATTCTGCTAGTTTCGCCATGACATCTAAAAACAAATTGGTATTCCACTAAATATAAAAACGTTCAAACTGACGACAGCATGAGATTATTTGTAGACCGAACTGTGACTAATAATTTTAGCTTCTGTATAGTTTTATGCGTATAAAATTAAATAGCATGCATACTATTTAAAACTTTATCTTGCACTGTGTTTCAGATTTGTAACTTTTTTAATAATTAAGATATAAGTAATCGTCGTAATTGCCCCGCGGCGAGGTAAACTCGCCGTTTATCGGATCCTCGAATAAAATAGCTTTTTTAATATCGTGTTCCTATTTGGTGCGACGCATATTCTGTCAGGGCGGGCCTCTATTAGCTCTAATTATACGAAGGGCTTAGTCCGAGATATCTTCTATATTCACTATGTAGTTTCAACAATCCTCGCATTGTGTGTGCCGCGAATATTTAGAGGAAGCGAAAAGCTTCGTATCCAAAACAGAAAAAAGGCAGTCTGCTGTCAACACTATATCTGTAAGTCATTCTTTTTAGAGCATTAGTTTATAGGATTATGATTTCCAACCTGACTCTAGGGATATTATAATCTATGATTATGAAAAGGGTGGGTGGGAGATTGATATCTCGGACTAAGCCCTTCGTATAATTACAATAGAACTTCACTAAAAATAAGTTCGTTTAATTATGTAATTATACTCGAGCTTAGTCCGAGATATCTTCTATATTCACTATGTAGATGTTTAGAGAATTGTTGGAAATCATAAAATAATAGTGGTAGGTATAGTATACAATCAAAAAACAGAATTTAATAAAAATCAATTTAATGTGATTTATGACACTAATTCCATAACAGGTACCTATGTGATTTCAAGGTACCCGCAGGTACTTATGTACTAATTAAAAAATTAAACCTTAACGTTACAAATGGCCTTCGCAAAAGTATAGCTTTTGTTTTCTGTACTTAAGGGTCTATTGTAATGATTGGCAAAAACACTAGAACCTGGTGACCAACCAGCAGATTTAAATATACTATCTAATGTTATGCCTTCCCTACACGCCAGAGACGTGGACGCATGGCGCGTGGAGTGAGGTGTAAACTTCTTAACATCAATACCACACTCAGCCATAACTTGCCTTATCCAGCGACTAATTGTTTGGTTATTGGCACAGTTATATGGTTTTTTATAACATAAATAATTTATCTGAGTTAGTTGTGTCTACTCTTCTGAGTGACCTAGTCTGGTCTATATAATGTCTAAGTGCCGATACAGGGCATATTTCCAGATTCGTATCCAAGGAAGGAAGCTTTATTACGACTTGATCCTTACATAGAGTCGTAGTTTTGAAGTGAAACTTCTTTAGGCGCGCTTGACTTGGGGAGTAAACTGGCGAATGCGTTACGAAAACGTGTGATCGCGAGTAGGGAAGGTAGGTACGTAAAAAATAGCTGGAAATACCTGGTGTAAAAACCCGGTCCCGGTCGCATGAATATGCGACCGGGTTTTTACACCAGGTATTTGCTTCCAAGTACGCACACCGGGTACCGACTCAAAATACTTGCAAGACTATTAAGTATCTTATACGGCTACTCGCTCAAATACGTAGGTACTCAACCGCGTTAGTTTTCGCAAATGCGATCGTGCTCCTTTTGGAACAATTTCGTATGCAAGTATTTTTTACCGACTTCACAAAAAGGAGGAGGTACTATGTTCGGCTGTTTGTATGTTTTTTTTTTGTATGTTTGTTCATCGAATACTCCGCCAATTGTCGACGGATTTTCAAAATTCTTTTTTTGTTCCAAAGTAGATAGTTTTGAGGTGATCCCACTGTCACCAAGTTAGGATCTGATGATGGGATCTTAGAGTAATCGAGGGCAACCTTTAAATTTTATAGGCTCACTTATTGTTTTTCGCATATTTTACGAAGTATCTTGTGTATTTGCGTATGGTTGTCATCATCTCAGGTAGCTGGGCTGATGATGGAAGTTACAACTCCTTAACAGTAAGAAGTTACTCGAACAGGCAAGGACTGTTTTAGTCAATTGTTTTGATGTTTGATAGGGCATTTGCCACATTTGGTCTCATGATCATCAAGTCATGACCTGATGCTGCAGTCAGGATAGTCTGCAGAGTACCTAACTCCTCGACAACTAACAGCAGATATATCGTGTTAAGGCTCATTGAAAAGGGCTCGATGTGTGGATAAACGTACTGTTAATGAGGAACACCGAAGTACATAAAGACCTGATGCTGAAGCCAGGAGCATTAGAAAAAGTACCAACCTTGAAATTACAGCACCGTAGTCGTGTTTGGGCTCATTTTAAACAGGACTAAATTTTAAGTTCAATGCAATGTTGACAAGTCTGGCCTGATGCTGCAGCCAGGATTATCAGCATCTAGTCTAAAAACATCAGGGCAGGATTTGATGATGGGATCCTGGAGAAATCGAAGGAACTCTTCAAATATTATAGGCACACCTATAGCGATTTGGGTATTTTTTGTAGTAACTCGTGCATTTGCTCTCGGAAAGCACTATTTGGTGATGTGGAACTGATGATGAAGACCACAGATGGCCACCGGAACTACTCAATAATATCTAAGTTGCGATTCGATTACTTTAATATGGTTGCTAAGCAATTTATGCTCGTCACAATGTGAATGGTGATACGGAGCTGATGGTGGATCTGGAGAACTCCTCAACAATTAACTTCCCTGTATCGGGAAAAGCAATATTTTGTTTGTAAAAGGCGATGATCACTAGGCTATTGTAACTTAGATAAATTATAAGCAGACCCACTAAAAAGCGTGAAATAAAACCTTTTTAAGAAAAAAAAAAAACCGACTTTCAAAAAAACACTACAAAGTGAAAATTAAATATCTTTAATTTCGGAAGTCGGTGGCAAAAAACTAAAATAAAGATCCAAAGACACCGACTTCCGAAATTAAAGTTATTTTTCACTTTGTAAAGTTTTTTTTGGAAGTCGGTTTTTTTTTTCTTAAAAAGTTTTTTTTTACTTTAATGGTTTGCAAGTATTTATTTGTAAACGCGATTTTGCTCCTTATTTATTCGAAGTCATTGATCAATTTCCTATGCAAGTAGTTTTACTTCCAACGGGGCTTTTGAATACGCGATTGTATTTCTTATCTGTATGAAGTTATGGATCAGTTTTCTATGCAGATAGAAAATACTTGAAAGTATCTCGCTCCGTCGTGCCTCGACGCTCGAGTACGTAGGTACTCAAATAGTTCAACAACCGCGTTTGTTTTCGCAAATGCGATCATACTCCTTATCAGTAAGAGCACAGAATACTTAATAGTACTACGTACAGAAAGGACACTCCCTTCCTCGCCCTCATATCAGATACCGCACCTCACCCCGCACTTCGAGGTATTCGTCGCCGACTCTTTAGCAAGGGCGCTCGCGAACCGCAGCGCTGTATTGCTGACACACAATTATGCGATTTGAAAGTTTTATTTGAGTTTTAATCACGATGGTTGGATATTGTGATGCTTTTCCGAATTCGTATTTACATATACTGTTTGTATGATTTCGCATTTTTAATAACATGCGATTTAATAACCCATTATTTACAGATAAGTCATTTAAACTAAACTATTTTAGTGTTTTTATTTCATTACGAACCCGACTATATAAATAAACAATTGAACTACATGGTCACTTCATAATAATGCACACGTTCGGGCAGCGCCGCCGCCGACGTCGTTCGGTTCCCCGACACAAATTGCTTTCCGCGCCATTTTTTTTAACGCTACTAGATTTCACGCACGCATTTGCACGTATACAAACGTCATTTGTTTATGTAGTAGTACTTAATAGGTAATTATTTTGCGAGCGTTGTATGGAGTGTCCGAGGTGTGGTAAGAGTCTACGGAACAATTTCGAATGCAAGTATTTTTACTTTAATGGTTTGTAAAAGTATTTATTTGTAAACGCGATTGTGCTCCTTATTTATAGGAATTCACGGATCAATTTCCTATGCAAGTACTTTTTACTTCCAACAGGGCTTTTGTTTGATTACGCGATTGTACTTCTTATTTGTATGAAGTTATGGATCAGTTTTCGATGCAGATAGAAAATACTTGAAAGTATCTCGAGCCCTGGTTTTAGGCCCTGGTTTCTTAAGGTGGACGTACTTGGAAGCCCTGGTACTCGATTTTGCAAGTACGACCCATGTCTAAGGGCTACGGGCGAGGCGAACGGGAGTTGAGTGGGGGATATAAGCAAGAGAAAGCAGTGCGCGCGCACATTTTCTTTCTCTCTTCCTCTCATAGCCAAATACGTTTGAAGTTTCACTTCAGTCGTGTGGTCATAAGCACACTCGGTTTTTTTAATAAAAGGTCGGTAATTGTTATTTTTACACCGTTGTCCGTAAACTCTATGTTGCTTAATCGGATAACTGACAATGTTTGAATACGTTGAGCAGTTGTGAGAGCTAACAAAATAACCAATTTCTTGGTATACGTTGAGCAGTTGTGAGAGCTAACAAAATAACCAATTTCTTGGTTAATTTTTCTAAGCTAAGGCTACTGTTTGGTGACCAATCTTGGATATAATTCAGGACAACAGATGGATCCCATGTGTCATTATACTTAGGTCTAGAGGGTTTTAGTTTGAAAACTCCCTTAAAAAATCTCTTAATTTGTATATCTGTTCCTAAACTTGTATCTATGATAAGAGACAGCGCTGAACGGCATGTATTAAGAGTAGCGTACGAAGCGCCTTGTGATAATATTTCTGTAAGAAATTTTAAAACTTTAGGTATTGACAACTCATATATGTTTTCTCCGTTACAAGATGACCACCATTTTTTAAGGGCTGTTGTATATTGTTTGATAGTGTTTTGTGATAAAGAGGCTACCATGACTTCTATTGTTTCGCCAGGAGTTAGTTTTCTCCGGAATGCTTCCCTGATAAGATGCAGGCTCCCAGGGAAAGACTGTTGTACAGGGGGTGTAGTGTTCTGAAAGGTGATATTAACAAATCCTTTGATGGTTTGAACTGTAAAACATCTGAAGTTGCTAATTCAGTTATAAAAGGATACCAGGGTTGTGAGGTCCATAGAGGGAAAACTATGATACCTGTTGCCTTATCACAAATAACTTTTTGTATACATTTTGGAATCAAAGAAAAAGGAGGAAAAGCATAAAATAAGTTTAATGTTGACCAGTCTACAGTAAAAGCATCAATATTTTCTGCATATGGATCTCTATGCCAAGATATATATCTATGGCATTTTTTGTTTGCTCTGGTTGCAAACAAATCTATATCCGGTTCTCCAAGTGATTTAGTAATATTTAGAAAAGTTTTGTTACCTAATTCCCACTCTGAGTCTATATTTTTTATTCTGGATTCTTGGTCAGCTTCTTTATTTTCTTTTGATTTTATATAAGAGGCAAACAACCATATTCTACGGACCTCACACCACTGCCATATACTCCTAGCTAAAGAATTAAGTTTTGGAAATTGTATACCCCCCATCCTATTTATGTATGCAATTGCAGTTGTATTATCTATTCTCAACAATATCTGACAAGAGTGTAAACCTTTGGCAAAACATTGTAGGCCTAGAAAAGCAGCTAAAAGTTCAAGGAAGTTAATATGGTTTTCCTGATCTTTTAAAGTCCAAAATCCATTTGCAACTTTACCATTACAGCATGCTCCCCAGCCTGTCCTAGATGCATCTGAATTTATTTCTAAGGAAAAATTGTACTGTCTTATTAGATTTTTTGATATTTTAATTTGATTTTGCCACCATTTCAAATGATTTTTACTGTCATCATTGATGTTCATAATTGCATCAAAGTCATTGTTTGTTACACATAAAGCCTGATATTTTTGCTATTCAAGTGTTTTAGTGTACAAAAAACCATAGGACACAGCTGGGCAACATGCTACAAGGGTGCCAATAAGTTTCGCAAATTCTCTTATTGGACACTGATCCATTTTTGTATATTTATTAATCAATAAAGAAATTGCTTCCCTCTTTTTAGAAGGCACTGACAACGACATTTCTCTTGTGTTTACTATGAAACCTAAAAACTCTGCAATCTTGGTTGGCACAATGACACTCTTTTCTTTATTTATAATAAAACCTAGGCATTCTAGTAAACTTATGGTCATTTGACGATTTTCTAGACATTCCTGATAAGAATTACCAATACATATAATGTCATCAAGATAAACAACTGATTTGTAACCTTTTCTTCTAAGAAAGTTTATAACTGGCTTCAATAACTTAGTGAATGTGAATGGAGCAGTACTTAGACCAAATGGTAAGCAGTTAAACCCATCTACATATAAATAAAAACAAAAGGCCTGACTGACTGACTCATCAACGCCCAGCCCAAACCCTTGGACCTAGAAAGCTGAAATTTTACACAATGGTTCCCTTTATATTGTAGACAAGGAATAAGAAAAGATTTTTCGAAATTCAACCCCTAAGGGAGTTAAATTGGGGATGAAAGTTTGTATGAAAGTCCGTCAGTTTAAAAGTTAGGATCTTCAAATTTTGTATTTAGGCTGACGATTAAAAATTAATTTTTACGTGTCTCAGCGTTTTTGATAATTCCACCCCCAAAAGGTTAAAAAGGGGGATGAAGTTGAGTATGAAAGTCAGTCAGATTAAAAGTTACGATTTTCAAATTTTGTGTTTAGGCTGACAATTGAAAATAATTTATACGTGTCTCCGCGTTTTTGATAATTTCACCCCCAAAGGGGGATGAACGACCTGACTGAGATATCAACGGACAGCCTAAACCGCTGGACCTAGGGACATGAATTTTGGAGGGTGTGTTCTTTGTGAAGAGTAGGTATCCAGTAAGAAGGGGTTTCTGGAAATGCAACCTTTAAGGGGGTGAAAAGGGGGGGATTTTGTTTGTATGAAAAATCTTATTCCTTGAGTTAATAACCTTGAAACTTTGCAAGCATACCTATCTATGTAATAAACGAAGTTTGTCATTTTTCGTTTTTCTAAACTACCCCCTAAAGAGGTATTGGGGGGTGTCAAAATTTGTATGGAAGAATTTTAACGCGCTATCCGGGTAACTCGAAACTCAGTATTTATACTAGGGACTAAAAATAAAGAATAACGTGTATCAGGGTTTTTCGAAAATCTACCCCTAACTGTGTGAAAAGGGGTAGTTAATTTTACAGGGGAGGATTTTACTGCGTGACTTGATTAGCTCAAAAATTGGCATAAATAATCTTTGAGTCAAGTTATGAACACATCTTAAACGATTTTTCATAATTCGACCCATGTAGGGGTGAAAAGCGGGAATACTGTTTATATGAAAAATCTTATTCACTTGGTTAATAAACTTGAACTTGGCACGAATATTAATCTAAGTAAATTATGAAGTTTGGCATTTTTTGTTTTTATAAACTATCGCCTAAAGGGGGGTTGGGGGCATCTTTGTATGGAAAAATTTTAACGCGTGGTCCGATTACCTCGAAACTCAGTATTTTTACTTAAGACCAAAAACAAAAAATAACGTGTAGCAGGGTTTCCCAAAAATCTACCCCTAACGGGGTGGAAAGGGGTAGTTAATTATACAGGGAAGGATTTTAATGCGTGGCTTGATTAACTCAACAATTCGTATAAATAAACTTTGAGTGAAGTAATGAACACATCTCAAGCAATTTTTCGTAATTCCACCCCTATGGGGGTGAAAAGCGGGAATACAGTGTATATGAAAAATCTTATTCATTTGGTTAATAAACATGAAACTTGGCACGAATGTAAGTATAAATAAATTATGAAGTTTGGAAATTTTTGTTTTTCTAAACTACCTCCTAAAGGGGGATTGGGGGCGTCAAAATTTGTATGGAAGAATTTTAACGCGTGTTCCGATTTACTCGAAACTCGGTATTTATACTTAAGACCATAAATAAAGAATAACATGTATCAGGGTTTTTCGAAAATCTACCCTTAACGGGGTCAAAAGGGGTAGTTAATTTTACATGGGAGGATTTTACTGCATGGTTTGATTAATTCGAAAATTGGTACAAATAATCTTTGAGTCAAGTAATGAACACATCCCAAACGATTTTACGAAATCCCACCCCTGTGGGGGTGAAAAGCGGTGATACAGTTTATATGAAAAATCTTATTTATTTGTTTAATAAACATGAAACTTGGCAATATTTGGGTCAGTAAATAAGAAAGATTGTCACTTTTAGTTTGAAAAAAACCCCTTACAGATGATTTAGGGGGTGAGAAAGTTGATAGGTTAGAAAAATGTGTAACCCGCTGTCGGATTAACTCGAAACTCGGTACTACTAAAACAAAAAATAACACAAGTATGAGTTTTAGGGTTTTTCAAAAATCGACTCCTACCAAGGTGGGAAATGGCAAGTAATAAAGTTTAAGGGACGGATATTACTGCTTGCATCCATTAACTCGAAAATGGGTATGGTCTTTGAGTTTAGTTATGAACAAATCACGAACGATTTTTCAAAATTTCACCCCTGTGGGGGTGAAAACCGGGGATATAGTTTATTTAAAAAATCTATAAACTAAAAAATTGGCCCGAATACTTATTTATCTAAATAAATGATAAAGATACTACATACATTTTCGAAATTTTTAGAGGAAAGTACGAATTTCACGCGGACGAAGTCGCGGGCAGAAGCTAGTACATTATATTCTGAAACCAGAACCTTAGGTATTTTTTATCTCCACCCATTGGGACCAAGAAATATGATTCTTTTAGGTCAATGGTACACATAAAATTATTTTTTTAAATCAATTTACAAAGTGTTCTCATGTCCTCAATTTTAAAATGATGTGTTGAAATAAATCTATTCCAACATTTTAAATTTAAAATAAATCTAACTTCCCCGTTTGATTTAGGCACAGTAAAAATCTTTGAAAAGTATTGTCCTTTTTCTGCTACACATTTTGTAAGTACTCCAAGTTGTACAAGTCTATTTATTTCTTTCAATATAAAATTGTCAGTTACAGAAAAGGGAATTGTTCAGTTTGTTAGGGTACTTTGGCTTAGTGTGAACATTAACTAAAATATTCAATGACTGAGGTTTTTAATGCTTTATACTTCAGAGAAACAAATTATAGTAGTAAGGTTTCAGGAGACTGTAAAAATGGTTTATATGTATGCATGTGTAATGCAAAAACTTGTCGCTGAAAATAGTTACAAATATGAGCATTTCTTCTCCAAAATAAATTATTTGCTTTTATTATAATGATATTTTCTTTCTTTAATGCACAAGTAACACATCCTGAGTTAATAATTAAATGGAAAAAATAAAACAATTCTTTTTTTAATGATTTTTATTCTGAATCATAAATTAATAAAATATTATCTAAAAACTGAGCTGGTAGCCTAATATTATTTTCGTGTCTTGCCCAGCTAAGGTACTATAGGGATTAAATCAAAATCCTTTTTATTTGTTTAGGATATATTTTAAGATACTTTTATCCCATTTACAAATAATTATAATATTCGACTTATTTTATAGACGTCAAACCTACGACTCTCATATGACATCTGTTTGAATGTTCGAAAGGAACTCGTTACAAATATAAGCAGCGGCCTGACCCGCAAGGAGGTCAGTAACCCTCAAAGAAGTCTCTACATCAGCTACGCCCACCTTAGAATAAAAGTATGGGCATAGCCGGAGACTTTTATTCACACCATTCGAATATCCAAACCCTATCTACCTATCCTATTGTATATTGACCTAAATCCGAGGAACAAATTTACATGATGAGGTCCGTCTCTTGCAAAAGTAAGCTTAAGTCAGGACGTACGAATCGCGAATCCAACACCACGTTAAGTGTCAAGCAAATTATCATCTATATGTGCCAATATGCACCCATACAAACTAACGTCGTCATGCTTAAACCTCGTCGTGTCAAAACCTCGGTAAAAGGCGCGACGCGGCCTCCTAATAATAACACTTGATGTAAAAGTTCACATCGACCTAGAAGAGGCTTAAGAAAATTAACCGATCTTAGCATCAGATTCTTTTAACTCCATCGGACGGGATTGAGCCAGAGGGAGGGAAAAGCTTAAGAGGCAAGGGTTCATTAAAAAACTAATATATTATGCTCGTACTCCAGAAAAAAAACTTTAAAGTCCTACTACGTTCTCTAAAATTCTAATATCATTAAATATCAGTCAATACTGATGCAACTGTGGGTCCTCAAACACAAGTTGTACCAAAAGTGTCAACCAAACACACTTTGCAAGGGTTATACCCCTGTTAGCAAAGTCGGTGACAACTTATGCTGAGTGTCTATCACCCCCCCTTCTATAGGAGTGACCACAGTTATAACAACAACTATCCTCCTATAACTCGCGTCATTAAATACTGGAGTACTCGCACGTTCTCCCTACTTGTAATCACGTTGAAATCGACAATCTATTCAGGCCTCCCTTTGACCCGTTGCAGGTGTGAGGTCGCACCTCACAGCCCTCTGGGAGGTGGGATACCTCACACTCTCCCGGCCGCGTCCGATGTATTTTCTCACAGCATATGTAACACACAAATGGACACATATTAATAAATTGTAACAATCATACAAACAAAAATAATGCACTAAAATATGATGTTTACGTTCAAGTGACATATTTACATTACATGACAAGATACATGACAATTAAAAAAAAACAAGAACTATTAACATACTATAATAAGGTCGAGTCTTGTAATTGCAACTATATGGTTATTGCAACTAATTTAAATAACTCCATCTATCATCACTATTTCGAACAACGACAGGCGTAATATTGTTCTTCTATCCTAAGTTCCAATGAAAAGATTAAGATGGCGCTGATAGCTATTGAACTGTGTAAATGACATGACTTTTTGTCAAACCGCCATTTTGTTCGGAGTGACGCGGCGTAAACGCGGAGCGCAATAGTTATTTAATTCTGTTTTTTGTGGTTTTTGGTAGGTTTCTTTATAAAGGAAGTGATTATCTACTACGGTAAGTTGTTTTTTACTTATTTGTTTCATTCCAAGATAAATCTAGCCCAACTTATGGGTTCAGTTACATTTACCAGACTAAAAATCAAAAGTCAGGTTATTGCAACTATTTTTAAATTTTTAGGTTAGTTGCATTTATCTGACCACTTTTATATGAAGTATGATAATGCTAGTGATGCGACAGTGAAAATAACTACTACGATAAAAATATTTTATCGAAAGGGATACTATTCATACTAAGCAGTAGTTGAATAGTTCGTTTACCTATATATTTGAAACTATTGGCGCTAGTGTCGCTCTTTGAGTCAAATATTAAAATTCACAAATGTTAAAGTTTATCTTATAGTATTTGATAAGTGGAATCCTGGCATTTAGGTCACCTTATTTTATTTGATGTAGGTACAGACACCAGCAGGTCAAGCTACTCGAAATTGTAAATTTTTCCCAATGAACCTTGAACCTAACGCTCTAGAAATAAAGTTGAAAATCTATCAAAGAAATCTGACAGATTGTAGTAGCTTGATGTGCTGGTGTCTGTACTACTGTACTACCAAACAATATCGTTTTACCTCTATGACCTGTTTTCTAGTTTTTGAGTATCTTTTTATTTTATTTTGTAGATGCCAAAATATAAACGAATAAAAGAGACGAAGTATTCATTAGCTGATCTAATAGAAGCTGTCGAAAATGTACGACAAAAAAAAATTAATAGCTACCAAGCCTCCGTAAAATACGGAATACCAAGGTCAACCATTATTCACCGTTTATACGGAACACGCGGTGCCAAACAGCCAACGCCTGGCAGACCTACTGAATTGTCAAAAGAGTGGGAAACTAAAGTAGCTTCTAATCTCCATGTGATGGAAAAATGTGGGTATCCATTAACCTCCAAGGAAGTAAAAATATTGATATCTGAGTATATTCGAAGGAACGGAATCGTTACAAGATTTAAAGATAACTATCCTGGGAAGGAATGGTTTAGAGGATTTAAAAAACGAAACAAATTAAGTTTGAAAAAGCCACAGTCTGTAGAAATAGCTCGAAAAAAAGCATGTGATCCTTTCATAGTTAACGATTATTTCGATATGTTACAACGAACAATACAAGAGTGTGGTTTGGCTGACAAACCGCAATGTATATATAATTTGGATGAAACCAGCTTTTGTAGTGACCCCACCAAAACTAAAGTTGTGGGTCTGATGGGGTTTCCCTCTACTAGAACGACAGGCTCTCCTGGGAGGAATAACACCACTGTGCTCTTAGCTACGAATGCACTTGGCAAAAAGATCCCACCCTTAATAATATTTCAAGGGAAACATCTGTGGAGCGAGTGGCTGTTTAAAAATGATAACATTCATACAGCTTACGCTGTCAGTAAAAAAGGGTGGATGGAGACCACCATTTTCGAACAATACATCAAAGCCGTTTTTTTGCCAGCTATCGGAGCAGAACGACCAGTCTTATTGGTCTATGATGGTCATAAGACACATGTAGATTTGAATGTCATAGACCTTCTAGTTGCCGAAAACATTACGGTTCTTAAACTGCCGGCTCACTCATCCCACATACTGCAGCCATTAGACTGTAGTACAATGAAACCTATGAAAGACAAATGGGACCGCGAACTTGTGAAATGGCAAAGACTCCATGTGGGAGCAAAACTCCCAAAACAAGAATTTGCCAGAATCATAACTAATATATGGGATGATTTAAATCCTGTTATCATTCAAAATGGCTTCAGGAAAGCGGGCATATGCCCTTTGAACAAAGATGCAATCCCAAAAGAAAAATTCGACAGTCTGGCATGGTCAAGATGGGAAGAACACCAGCAGAAAAAAAAACAGCTTCGTAATGATACTGATCACAATGGTGAAGAAAATGTTGAAGGAAGTCACACCAAGAAAGATAACAGTCAGAAAGAACATAAAGTACCAACACTAATAAGTGTATGCCTTAAAACAATTAACAGTGAGATACGACGATTGCCAGACGAAATTGATAAGGCTATTGCAAACATTACACGGGATATGAAGAAAAAGCTACCGACAGAAAATGGTACAAAGGCTGATATGAACACGTACTCAGGTACTCGGGTTGAGTTTCAAAAGTGGGAGACTGTAAAGGACCCTAAAACTTTCATACTTTCACGTCCTAATAATGCCAATACCAATGCCAACAGTTATTCTTGTAAAGTAAAAATATTGGATAATGTATTAGTCAGCTCAACAATAAATAAAAGCAAAGAAGAAGAACGAGTTTCATTCGAAGAGCTACTATTAAAAACTATTTCACGTAACGACATACCTAAAACTTCAAAGAAACGGATAAGTCAAGGAAGCGAAATACTAACTTACAAAGATGCACTTCATCGTCTGAAAAATGAGAAAGAAAAAAAGGAAAAAGCAGAAGAAACTAAACGGCTAAAAAAACTGAAAAGAGCAAGTTATAATGAGAACAAAAAACCACTGATAAATAAGTCCAAAGCAAAGAAAAATAAAAGGAAAAAGATATTAGACTCAGACAGTGAGAGTGATTGTTCATATACTTCAATTAATTCTTCAGAAGATGAAGGCACTGAAGTTTTTTTTCGAAATATTTTGGAAGAAAGCATTGATGAAGATTTGCAGGAGCCATTACCATTATCTACTAGACAAGGACAAGAAGAAAATAGACCTAAAATAAAAAGTGAAAGATTGAATAAAGGGCAGAAAAAAACATTAAAGCAGAATGAAGTAAGTGATTCAGGGTAGTTATTAATATTATTAAGTGTACACCGGGGCATAAAATCGTGGTAAATCTATGTATAGAACATAGATTTCCCACGATTTTATGCCCCAGGAATAAAGGGCAGAAAAAAACATTAAGGCAGAATGAAGTAAGTGATTCAGGGTAGTTATTAATATTGTTAAGTGCCGGGGCATAAAATCGTGGGAAATCTATATTCTATGTTAATAAAATAAGTACAAATTTTCAGAAGGCGGGTAGTTTATATGAACATTCTACTGTTTTGGAAGAAAGGTTTGACGAAGATTCTGATGATCCTTTACCATCTACTTCTAAAGGAAAAATGAAAAAGGAAAAAGCAGAAGAAACTAAACGGCTAAAAAAACTGAAAAGAGCAAGTTATAATGAGAACAAAAAACCTCTGATAAATAAGTCCAAAGCAAAGAAAAATAAAAGGAAAAAGACCTTAGACTCGGACAGTGAGAGTGATTGTTCATATACTTCAATGAATTCTACAGAAGATGAAGGCCCTGAAATTTTTTTTCAAAATATTTTGGAAGAAAGCATTGATGAAGGTTTGCAGGAGCCATTACCATTATCTACTAGACAAGGACAAGAAGAAAATAGACCTAAAATAAAAAGTGAAAGATTGAATAAAGGGCAGAAAAAAACATTAAAGCAGAATGAAGTAAGTGATTCAGGGTAGTTATTAATATTATTAAGTGTACACCGGGGCATAAAATCGTGGGAAATCTATGTTCTATGTTAATAAAATAAGTACAAATTTTCAGAAGGCGGGTAGTTTATATGAACATTCTACTGTTTTGGAAGAAAGGTTTGACGAAGATTTTGATGATCCGTTACCATCTACTTCTAAAGGACAAAAACAAAAGACACCTAAAATAAAAAGCGAAAGAGTGAAGGAAAGAAAGACTTACACTGCCAAGAAGAAAATATTTACACAAAAGGAAGTAAGTACACATATCATAAACTTTCTAAGTTATAATATAGTAGTACAGGAAGGATAACAATTTGATTTTATTTTCAGAATAAAATGCCACAACCACAAGCATCTGAGGTAAAAAAAAAGAAGATCTCGACGTGGGTGACTTCATTTTGGCTGGATTTCGGTCGACTAAAGGCAAAAGGACGTATAAATACGTTTGTCTTATTGAGGATATTAACCAAGAAAAAATTGTAGTCAAAGGACTCAAATCTAAAAAAGATAATAGAGAATTCAAGTTCGTTGAAAACGACATTTCCATAATTGATATAGAAGATGTGATTTCATATTTGCCCAACGCCGTGTTAAATAAACAAAAAGATACAGTCATACTTCCTTTTAAAGTAGAGGTATTTGAATGTAAATGATTTCCTATTTTATTTTAAGTACTACTTTTTTAATATCTAAAAAGGTCTATGAGATAAGACTGTTTTTTTTTTGCAAAGATAAGTAGAAATGGCTATTTGATTACTAAAAGATTACCTATTGTAATTACACCTTGAAGTATTTTAAATTACTTCAATTTAAATAATTATTAATGTACGATGTCGTCCTTTGATTAAGCTCAATATAAACATCGATAAAACTGTATTCCTGACTTTTAATTTTGTTACCATGCTAGTCGATAAAACCACAACAAGGTTCACAACACTATTTGTAGGTAAATAGTTGCAATTACCGGACCTGTAAATAACAGCTTAGTTTTAAGGCCATTTACATGTATAATTTAGCCCTAAGTAGTTATTTAGTTTAGTCCTGTATTCGTTTTCCCTTTATAATTTGCTCTTATGATTTATTCTAATTGTTGTTTTACTTTGATGTTCTTGTATATAACCATGTATGTGTACCTAATAACCATGTATGTGTACCTGAATTACAATAATAAATAAATATGCTGCCACTAACAACACAACAAAAACGAACACATAATCGCGGAAGGATAAATCACGTATCCCCGCCCTCTGCGCTACGAGCGCCGCTTATAAAAGACGCGCGGCTCTAAACATTTTGTTCATTACTCCGCCCGCAGCCGCCCACGCATGACGTCCCACTCACCACATCTACACGCAGCTTTATTTTGCATGAGCCTCGAGTTTTATTTATATTTCCTGCATGCCTGTGGAGAAACCCCGGAGTAAAAGTCTGCAAAGCTGTATACTCCTTTCAATGGCCCTTCGAGTTCCGGATCTCTGCATCAAGATTCAAGATTTGAAGCAGGAGAAGCTCCAGTCTCCGTTCAAGAAATCCGCGCTCAAACAAGAAGAAACTCCTTTCACTCCGTGTCAAGTCATCAAGAAACCTGTGCTCAAGCAAGAAGAAACTTCAATCCTTCGCGTCAAGAAAGAAACAAGTACGCGCGAGTGTTAGCAGTTGGCTTGCTTAACCACTGCTAATTACTTGGAAGCAAATCATCACAAGTACGTGGCCACCTAGCGGTGATAAACGGCCGCCAAACGTACAGAAGCACAGTGGACCATCTGACGGCTCCACGCACCTACCCAGGTGTAACAGTCAGACCCCGCCGGTAAGGTGTGGATACGCTCTGGGACCACGAGTTGGTACGCAACGACGAGTGTGGAATATTCCCACCGCACTCTGATGCACCCGTGAGCGCCCGCATCCTCTGCCGGGAGGTTCCTACCCTCCTTTCCCCAATCATTCCCATTCCTGGTCCGGCATCACCGCGGTAGGAGTCCGGCCAGGCTGATAGGCAAGGTAGGCGACACAACGAGAAGAACAAAAGTGCAAGTGAAAGTGATAAAGTGTTAGTTTTAAGTTAAAAATAGGAGTAGGGCCCCTCTCGTGCGCAATGGAAAACGCACGTGTATTGCGTTCAGGCAAATCTACGCCTGCCACAGACGCCACGCCGGCGTCCGGTCAGACAACGTCGACCGAAACAAATACGTGGAGTAAGGGCACCGGCACAGAGGACACGAACGGTGAAAGCAGCACGCTCATTAGCGATAGGGCGGATAGAGTAATCGAACCAAAGTCCGCGCAAGCAGACGAGTCAAACGCGCATGTTAGGAGTGCGTCGGGCACAGTAGTAAATGTCCCCGGGGACAGAGCGAGTAGCAGGTTGTCCATATTAAAAGCCGAATTAGAGTTACACAATTCCGAGATAGCACGGGCTAGGGCGGCATCCGCAGCTGCCGTAAGTCGTTTGGAAATAGCCAGATTAGAACTAGAGAGCTCCAACGACGCGGAACCGCCGTCCAGAGTAGAAAAGTCGCGTGTAGAAGGTTGGATCTCGGAACAATGCGCGAACGATAGGCCGGCAATATTAGACAATAACGCTCAAATCCCGGGACAAGCCACACGACCACCCAATGCGAGTAGGAGCGAACCACGCGTTGGCAAAGACATGACGTCTAATAATAATAATAGTAGCGACATGGCGATGCTGGCCAACGCGATAGTAGCAGCGGTAAACTCCAACAGATCAGACTCCGCGGCACCGAAGTTCATCCACGAACTACCCCACTTCGACGGGGCGATCGCAGAGTGGATGGCCTTCAAATCGGTCTTTAATGACACAGTGGACATGTTTACAGACGTACAAAACGTGGCTAGATTAAGAAAAGCCCTTAGAGGCGCAGCTCGCGAAACGGTCAGAGCGTTACTATTCACGGTGTCGGATCCGTATGAGGTGATAGACACGCTAGAAAGACGGTACGGAAGACCGGAATTACTCATACTCTCTGAACTAGAAAATATAAAACGCATGCCCCGCATGTCGGAAGACGGGCGCAATGTAGGTAGTTTCGCGAGCAAAGTATCGAATACAGTAGCGGCAATAAAATCACTCAATCAGCCGCAATATCTGTACTCGCCTGAGTTAGTCAGTCGCATAGTAGAAAAACTCAGTATAATATTAAAATACAAATGGTACGAGTTCAGGTCAGAGCGCACCGGAGCGCCGGAATTAGAATTGTTATCTAGATTCCTAAACATTATGGCCGATCAGTGCGGCGCGATGTTTGCCTACGAAACGGCGCGAGACGACAGAAAAAACCGTACAAGGCAGCGCGCCGTAAACACGACCCGCGAACGCGAACACTCCGGTAGCGACAGCTCTTGCGACCGGTCGGAGGCCAGCATCGACCCGCCCGCGCCACGTAAAACGGTAGCCGCAGTAAGTAAAACCTCCCCGAAGAAACAGGCGTCGAAATCACATAAGCCACGCTCATCACGACCGGCAGTCGAGGCATCAGCAGAGTCGAGTAAAAAATGCGCAATGTGCGCGGGAAATCACCGCGCCTCGGAGTGCGCCGACTTCGCTAAACTAACGGTAAATGAAAGGTGGGACACAGCTAAGAAAAATAAAATGTGCTTTCGATGCTTAGGTAAATCACACGGGCGACCTTTTAAGTGTAAATACATACCGTGCGGCGTAAACGGGTGCGAAGCGGCCCACCATAAAATGTTGCACGGCAGCGACAGTACATCTCTGCCTACCCGCGGAAACGTAAGCTCGATAAATCATGTACACGCGTCTAACACCTACCTAAAAATAGTGCCGGTAGAATTAAGCGGCCCCATAGGAACGACAGCCACATACGCCTTGCTAGACGAAGGCTCAACCATGACGCTCGTTGAGCGTGAGGTGGCGGACAGCGTAATACCTAGGGGACGCAGCCAGCTCTTGACGTTAGAAGGGGTAGGGGGCAACAGAATAGACGACCACGAGTCGTGTCATGTCACTTTATCGATCCGCGGACTATGTAACAGAAACATAGAAACTATGAACGCGAACACCATAGGAAAATTAAACTTATCGCCTCAGGAGGTCAGCAGAGACCTAGTGCGACAATGCGGCCACCTAACGGAGTTAGAGGATGAACTATGCTACGAGCGAGCTAAACCGACCGTGCTAATAGGCCAGGACAATTGGCACCTGATTACGTCACGACAATTACGTGTCGGGAAAAAGAGCCAGCCCGTAGCATCGTTGACCAAGTTGGGTTGGGTTCTGCACGGGCAAAACGCGCGACCACGTGGTACTGTCGCGATCGTGAACCATGTGAGGCCCACTCAGGCCGACGACCCCGCGCTAGAACTCATACGGAATTATTTTAGCATAGAATCATTAGGAATCGAACCGCGCAGGCCAGCGTCCGACCCCGACCAACGCGCCCTAGCCATCTTAGATAAAACCTGTAAAAAAATAAATAGTAATAGGTACGAGGCGGGTTTGCTATGGCGTACGGACGCCGAAACTATGCCAAATAACAAAAAACAAGCGCTCAACCGTTTATACAGCCTAGAGAGCAAACTAGATAAAAACTCGAATCTGAAAACCGAATACAGTAAACAGGTGAATAACCTCATAGAGGCGGGTTATGCTGAAAAAATAGACGCCCCGGCCGCATCGCCACGTAGCTGGTACTTACCGCACTTCTCAGTAGTGCACCCGCAGAAAGGTAAAGTACGATTGGTGTTCGATGCGGCCGCTAAGTATGGGGGAAAAAGTCTAAACGACGCGCTCTTAGCAGGCCCTGATTTACTGCAGTCGTTATTCGGTGTGATAATCAGATTCAGAGAAGGCCGTATCGCGGTAGTAGCCGACATCAAAGAGATGTTTTTGCAGGTGAAAATAGCTCAGCAGGACCGTGATAGTCTGCGATTTTTATGGAGGGGTGAAGATAGAGAGGCGCCGCCACAAGAGTACCGGATGACATCACTAATATTCGGGGCGGCCTCCTCTCCGTGTACCGCCATCTATGTTAAGAATAAAAACGCAGAAAATCACGGTCAACAATACCCCGAGGTCGCGAAGGCTACTGTGCGTAATTTTTATATGGACGATTACTTAGGCTCGTTCGACACTGAAAACCAGGCGAAACAGGTAATAAACGCCATGTACAAAGTCCACTTGAACGCATCTTTCGAGTTACGCGGATGGGCGTCGAACGTGCCCGAAGTGATAAGTGACGTCACGGATACACGCAGTAGCGATACGACAACGCTCGGAAAAAGCGACACGGAGCGAACATTAGGCCTCATTTGGAACCACGCGCGCGATACGTTAGGTTTCAATGTCAATCTTAGAAGCACACCCGCAAACGTCATTCGAGGCGACACTCTGCCTACCAAGCGACAGGTAACCAGCGCGGTCATGTCGGTATTCGACCCGCTCGGCTTGGTATCACCGGTCACCATGATCGGAAAGTGTCTAATACAAGAGATATGGCGTAGCGGGATAGGATGGGATGACCCCATCACGGCCGAACACCACGCGACGTGGATGTCGTTTATAAACAATTTCATCATCATCATCATCATTTCAGCCGAAAGACGTCCACTGCTGGACATAGGCCTCCCCCAAGCACCTCCACTTCGACCGGTTTTGTGCTTCTCGCATCCAACGAGTTCCTGCGGCCTTCACAAGGTCGTCGGTCCACCTTGTGGGAGGCCTTCCAACGCTACGCCTTCCGGTACGCGGTCGCCACTCCAGAACCTTTCGGCCCCAGCGGCCATCTGTTCTGCGAGCAATGTGCCCTGCCCACTGCCACTTAAGTTTGGCAATTCTTCGGGCTATGTCGGTTACCTTGGTTCTCCTGCGGATCTCTTCATTTCTGATTCGATCCCGCAGGGAAACTCCAAGCATAGCCCTCTCCATTGCCCTTTGGGTGACTTTCAGCCTTCTAATAAGGCCCATTGTGAGCGACCACGTTTCAGTGCCATATGTCATCACTGGCAACACGCACTGGTCAAAGACTTTCGTCTTGAGACACTGCGGTATGTGGGACGAGAAGATATTGCGAAGCTTCCCGAACGCTGCCCAGCCGAGTCGGATTCGACGATTGACCTCTTTCTCGAAGTTGGACCTACCTAACTGGACAGTTTGTCCTAGGTAAATATACTCGTCCACGACTTCGAGTGTAGCGTCTCCGATCTTCATGAGAGTGGGTGTTACATGGGCATTTGACATGACCTTCGTTTTGTCCATGTTCATTTTCAGACCCACTCTTTCAGAGGCTCTACTGAGGTCATCGAGCATTGTACTGAGGTCCTCCATAGTCTCAGCCATGACTACTATATCGTCGGCAAACCGAAGGTGAGTTATGTACTCGCCATTGATATTAATGCCAGCTCCTTTCCAGTCCAGAACCTTGAAGACATCCTCCAGAGCAGCGGTGAACAGTTTCGGAGAGATAACGTCTCCCTGTCTCACACCTCGCTGCAGAAGGATAGGTTTCGAGGTCTGGTCCTGGAGTCGGACTGACATAGTGGCGTTTTCGTACAGACACTTCAGCACCTCGATGTACCGATAGTCAATCTGGCACCGTTGAAGAGACTGCAGTACAGCCCATGTCTCGATCGAATCAAAGGCTTTCTCGTAGTCCACAAACGCTAAGCAGAGAGGCAGGTTATACTCTTCGGTCTTCTGTATAACCTGTCGCAGCGTATGTATGTGGTCTACGGTGCTAAAGCCTTTACGGAATCCGGCTTGTTCGGGAGGCTGGAAGTCGTCAAACCTGCGCGCGAGACGGTTCGTGATGACTCTCGAAAACAGCTTGTAGACATGGCTCAGAAGTGAGATGGGCCTATAATTCTTAAGAAGGGCATTGTCACCCTTCTTAAAGAAAAGTATCACCACACCTCTGTTCCATGCCTGTGGTGTTTTACCCTCGAGTATGACGGAATCAAACAGCCTCTGAAGGGCCTTAAGAACGGGTTTTCCGCCGGCTTTCAGGAGCTCGGCCGTAATTCCGTCATCACCCGGTGCCTTGTTGTTTTTAAGCTGCTTCAGAGCCATCCTAATCTCGTACAGGCTGACGTCCGGGATGTCTTCGGTATAGTGTCGGGTCAATCTAGCTCTTGGGTCGTTTGCCAGACTCGTAACGGGGTTGCTTGTTGACGTGTATAACTGTCCATAGAACCTCTCGATCTCTCTCAACAGCTCAGGTTTGGCGGATACGATCCTGCCATCATCAGTCTTCAGTTTCATAAGCTGGCTCTGCCCAATAGACAGATCTCTAGCAAAAACCTTGGAGCCTCTATTTTGCTCTATCGCTTCCTCAATACGGTCTGTATTGAAGCGGCGAAGGTCGCTTTTCAAGGACTTAGAGATCTGTTTGTTGAGCCGCCGGTACTTTAGAACATCATCTGAAGATTGCAGGATCATCTCGCGCCTCTCCTTCATGAGCCGCAAAGTAGGATCAGAGAGCTTCTTTTTCGTATTCGTACGACGACGGGTCTTGAAGATCTTAGACCCGACCGTATGGACAGCTTCCACGAACCCATCGTTATATTCGTCCACGGAGCTCCCCAGGCACTCGAAACGATTCTGAAGTTCGAGCTGAAAGCTCTCGGGGTTTTGAACCTGGATCGGCGCTGGGCGGAGCGTAGACCTCATTAGTCGAGACCTTTCTAGCTTTATATTTAAGTTCAATGTGCCTCTTACCATGCGGTGATCACTTCCGGTTTTCACCGCGTTGATCACAGAGACATCATTGAATATTTGCTTCTTCGTCGACATAATGAAGTCAATCTCATTTTTAGTTACACCATCCGGGCTCTGCCAGGTCCACTTTCTGTGCTCACGTTTTCTGAAGAAGGAATTCATCATAAAGAGGCCTTCCTTCTCCATAAAACTAGCCAGTAGGTGGCCCCGGTGATTCCGTCGTCCAACTCCAAATTGCCCCATTCGCAGCTCATCATCGCTTCGTTTACCCAGTTTCGCGTTAAAGTCCCCCATGACAACGGTGAAGTGAGTTTTAGAGCCATGCATGGCTCTGGAAATATCCTCATACATGGTCTCCACCTCATCGTCGGGGTGTGACGAGGTCGGGGCGTAAACCTGTACGACCTTCAGCGAATACCTTGCGGATATTCTGAGTATAAGGTACGCCACCCTGGTCGACACACTCTCGATCTTCACCACGTTGCTCACAAGGGACTTGTGGACGATAAACCCGACACCACCTTGGGACTGCTGGTCGCCCTCCCGGAAATAGAGCAAGTTGCCAGATTTAAGGATTATCGAGTCCTCCCCCTCTCTTCGGACTTCAGATAATCCCACTATGCCCCATCGCAACCTGCTCAATTCTTCCTCGAGTTCGGAGATCTTCTCGTCGGTCCGGAGTGTACGCGTGTTGTAAGTTGCCAGGTCCAATTTCCGTTGATTTTGGTAGCCGGATCTCTTCCGGGGATTCTTAGCACCCCTTGCCTCACCGTGGCCTTGGCCGCTACCGTAGCCAAGGGTAGGCGGGCCGCCGGGCACTAGGGGCCAAGTATTTTTTGTGCTTGTCATTAGGGGGGATTTGCCATAATCGCCACGCTTGGCATGCGGGTTGGCGATCGCAGTATGATGGTAAATGCATAGAGAACGCTGCTGCCCATTCTCCGGTACGTCCCTTAGTCGCCTTTTACGACACCCATGGGAAGAAGGGGGGGTGGTGCTATTCTTTAAGTCCGGCACCACACGGAGCCCCGGCACCACACGGAGCAACAATTTACACTTACTAAAAAGATTAGAGCTAGATAGGTACGTACCCGCCACGCCCTCTGGCGAAGGAGACCTACACGTATTCTGCGACGCGAGCGAAAAAGTATATGCAGCCTCAGTTTATTTCGTAAGTTCGGGTTCGAACGGAGGCGTAAAAACGTCGCGATTAGTGGCCGGCAAAGCCAAGGTAGCTCCGTTGAAGCCGATATCGATACCCCGCTTAGAGCTCCAGGCCGCAGTATTAGGAAGCCGACTAGCCGAGTCGGTCAAGCGCGAGTCCGACTACAACATAAACAAGTGCTACTACTGGTCCGATTCTAAAACAGTGCTAGCATGGATCAAATCAGACCCGCGCACATTTAAATCGTTCGTGGCGCACCGACTAGCGGAAATAGAGAGTCTAACAACTCCAGTTAACTGGCGATGGGTGCCCAGCGCCGACAACGTCGCGGACGACGCGACTAAGGGTATACCCGCCGGCTTCGATTCGAAACATAGGTGGTTCTATGGACCCGATTTCATTAGGCGCGATGCCGAGACATGGCCGCGAGAAAAGCAAGTCGAGACGCCGCCACCCCCTTCAGGGGAGGAACGGCTGCTTAAGCAAGTCCACGTCACCATCAGGCACGACGTTAGCGATTATTTACCTGAGATAGAGCGTTTCTCGAAATACACTCGATTAGTACGTGCTGCTGCCACCGTTCTGCTCGCCGCTGAGGTATTTAAAGCCAAACTACTCAAAAGAAACACGAGTAAGGAAATCGCACCAAACCACATCAAACTGGCAGAGCTATTGCTCGTGAGGAGGAGCCAGTACAACTCATTCGCCGAAGATATCAAGACCATGGAGGCCGGGCGGCGACCGCCGAAGAAGTCCCCGTTCTACAAGCTCTCCGTGAAAATCGACCGCAACGGCATACTGTGTTTAGACAGCAGAATCACAGACGAGCACAACCTGCCAGTCCTACATGCCAAAGAAGGATTCACTCAGCTGTTGGTGCATCACACGCACTCAACCTTCAACCACGGCAATCATCAAACCGTAATGAATGAGCTGAGGCAGCGATACCACATAATAGGACTGCGCGGAGTTATACGCTACATTTGCAACAAATGCCAGTGGTGTCGGACCTATAGGGGGATCCCCTCAAAAATCCCCTTAGGCGATCTACCAACAGAAAGGCTGGCCCAAAACCAACCGCCCTTTACTGCAACCGCGGTGGATTATTTTGGGCCCATGCAAGTAACAGTCGGACGAAGGCTAGAAAAAAGGTGGGGCGCACTATATACCTGCCTCACCACACGCGCAGTGCACCTGGAGGTGGCCACATCCCTCACGGCCTCCTCCATGATCATGAGCCTGCGAAGAATGATGGCACGCCGCGGCACGCCGACTGTCATATACAGCGATAACGCAACCAACTTCGTGGGTGCTGAAAACGAAATCGCCGAAGCCATGCAGAGCAACGACCACAGTCTTAAAGCTTTCGCTTCAGAGAAGCTGATAACCTGGAAGAAGATACCACCGGGTGCCCCAAACATGGGAGGCGCCTGGGAAAGATTGGTCAGATCTGTAAAATCAGCCTTGAAAGTCACCCTGAAAGAGAGGTTCCCACACGACGAAACACATGCAAACACACACTCCTGGAAAGCCGCTCAAGCACTAGCCGATGCCTTTTGGGCGAGATGGTCAGCTGAATATAGACCTCTCTTAATGCCCCGACCCAGCGGCAATCCCCAACATAAGAACCTGAAAGTCGGCGACATCGTAATTATATGCGACGGTACGATGCCCAGAGGAGTGTGGCCTCGAGGTGAAGTGATGAAAGTTCACCCAGGACCAGATGGTCGAGTCAGAATAACCGAAGTAAGAACAGCAGCTGGTCTGATTCGCCGC
The DNA here is from genome assembly GCA_945859645.1 of Amphipoea oculea. Taxonomy (NCBI): domain Eukaryota; kingdom Metazoa; phylum Arthropoda; class Insecta; order Lepidoptera; family Noctuidae; genus Amphipoea; species Amphipoea oculea. The sequence continues at coordinate 14,914,067 of OX243865.1, read as the reverse complement.
CCGGCCTCTCGCCTCATCGTGATCACAACAGCGGACTAAACGTTTTGGTGCTTGCGCACGAGGGGGAGATTGTAAATAACAGCTTAGTTTTAAGGCCATTTACATGTATAATTTAGCCCTAAGTAGTTATTTAGTTTAGTCCTGTATTCGTTTTCCCTTTATAATTTGCTCTTATGATTTATTCTAATTGTTGTTTTACTTTGATGTTCTTGTATATAACCATGTATGTGTACCTAATAACCATGTATGTGTACCTAATAACCATGTATGTGTACCTGAATTACAATAATAAATAAATATGCTGCCACTAACAACACAACAAAAACAAACACATAATCGCGGAAGGATAAATCACGTATCCCCGCCCTCTGCGCTACGAGCGCCGCTTATAAAAGACGCGCGGCTCTAAACATTTTGTTCATTACTCCGCCCGCAGCCGCCCACGCATGACGTCCCACTCACCACATCTACACGCAGCTTTATTTTGCATGAGCCTCGAGTTTTATTTATATTTCCTGCATGCCTGTGGAGAAACCCCGGAGTAAAAGTCTGCAAAGCTGTATACTCCTTTCAGGACCCATGTCTAAAAAGTGATTTTAAGCAAAATTGAACGTTATTACTTGGACATAGATATCAAAATATTATGAAATATTGAACAAGGTATATTTTTTCAATATAACGGTAGCAGTACCCACAGAAAAAAAGAAAAAAAAAGTAATTAGTTGCAATTACCCGCCAGGACGGGTAATTGCAACTATTTGTGCCTGTGTCAGAAATTTATTTAATAGATTTTTTTTTATTTACAGCTTTCCTTTATTTATGACGATGATATAAATCTACATAAAATTTACTTAATAACGAATCTTTAAAAAAATGTATTTTGCTTATGAATATAGAATTATCAACCGGAGACGTAAGGCCTCCAATATTTTTAGTTGCAATTACAAGACTCGACCTTATGAAAAAGTTTTAATCAATTTTAAAAAGGTTTCTATCTCTAAACTTTCTTTTTCTAAATTTATATTTTAAATTCGAAAACTTCTTTACAAAATGATGCTTGTTTACAAAAAATGTTTTTATAAAATTATCAATGATTAAACAACTTTTTTGAAATAATATTTTAGTTTTCGCTTTTTTAATAAACGGGATTCTTTTCTTCTTTCGTGCTTTTCTTTTATTGTTTGCAGCACATTGTGAATAAAACTTATTAAAATTGGGGACAACTACATGACATTTTATAAAAACACTACAATGAAAGTCTACAACATCCTCCGTAGGAAAGCTAAATGAGTTTATCAACTGTGCGGAGTTGTTCGACGATGTATCTTCATCTCTGACCGCATCTAAGTTCATATCATCCACAACTAACTTAACATTACTATCCACCTTGTTAATATCACTCATATCGATGATGAGACAAGAGTTCTCCTTAGTTTCGGAAAAATCGAAATGACCATCGTCTTTTATTTCGGAAAAATCGAAATGACCATCCTCCTTTATTTCGGACGAATCGATCGAAACATTATCCACATCAAACTGATCAGCAGCGATGTTAATTTTATTTATTCCCACATCATGATCATCGTGCTCATTCTGTGGCTCTGAAACATTGCTAATTACGTTAATAAATGGATTAGACAGACCCGATTCGATGTTTTCATCATTCTGTTCGCTCTCGAACACTTCCATCGGCTTCTCCTCCTCCTCTGCGGCGATGCACGCCTCGCTGCTGCGCTCGTCCTCATCTCCATCACTGCCAACTTCCACGCTGCTTTCTAGGCAGCACTGCTCGTTCTGGAGCGGGTCATCTTGTCTTCCACTAAATAATATAGAAGCATCATTATCTACATTTACACTATTTACAACTTTTTCTTGTCTGCTTTCCTCAGACAGATCTTGTGCTATCTTGACTACTTGCACCTTATTAACTCTTTTGTCTCTGTGACATCTGCATGGAAGCTCTTCCCATAACACATCACATATAGCCTCAAATGGCATGTCGTCCTGGTATTTCCATTTATGGACTGCTAGGGCAGCACCCTCAAGATATGCCATTAATATGAGCGCCCAGTCGCTCTCACGCCATTTATTATAGGCGGCAACAACTTCAAATCGCCTAAGAAAATCTTTCAGGCATACACCGTCCGTGCCCGTAAAAACTTGAGCCATCTTACTCTTTTTATATTAAAAAATACATATAGCCACTTAGCTTTTTCTCCTGGCGACGTTTCTTCGTGTCTCTTTTCTTATACTCACTATCCTTTCCCTCACTTGGCATGCGAGAGGTATTTCACTCGCTTATTTCACTTCTATGAGTGCTGAAACAAAAAACTATTTCGCAAGCTTAGCGAGAATCCGGCGAAACACGGCGCACTCCACCAAATATAGGGATTAAATCAAAATCCTTTTTATTTGTTTAGGATATATTTTAAGATACTTTTATCCCATTTACAAATAATTATAATATTCGACTTATTTTATAGACGTCAAACCTACGACTCTCATATGACATCTGTTTGAATGTTCGAAAGGAACTCGTTACAAATATAAGCAGCGGCCTGACCCGCAAGGAGGTCAGTAACCCTCAAAGAAGTCTCTACAGTACAGTAGTAGTAGTAGGTATTATGGTCATAATATAATCAGTCAATACTGATGCAACTGTGGGTCCTCAAACACAAGTTGTACCAAAAGTGTCAACCAAACACACTTTGCAAGGGTTATACCCCTGTTAGCAAAGTCGGTGACAACTTATGCTGAGTGTCTATCACCCCCCCTTCTATAGGAGTGACCACAGTTATAACAACAACTATCCTCCTATAACTCGCGTCATTAAATACTGGAGTACTCGCACGTTCTCCCTACTTGTAATCACGTTGAAATCGACAATCTATTCAGGCCTCCCTTTGACCCGTTGCAGGTGTGAGGTCGCACCTCACAGCCCTCTGGGAGGTGGGATACCTCACACTCTCCCGGCCGCGTCCGATGTATTTTCTCACAGCATATGTAACACACAAATGGACACATATTAATAAATTGTAACAATCATAGAAACAAAAATAATGCACTAAAATATGATGTTTACATTCAAGTGACATATTTACATTACATGACAAGATACATGACAATTAAAAAAAAACAAGAACTATTAACATACTAATATGAAAAAGTTTTAATCAATTTTAAAAAGGTTTCTATCTCTAAACTTTCTTTTTCTAAATTTATATTTTAAATTCGAAAACTTCTTTACAAAATGATGCTTGTTTACAAAAAATGTTTTTATAAAATTATCAATGATTAAAAAACTTTTTTGAAATAATATTTTAGTTTTCGCTTTTTTAATAAACGGGATTCTTTTCTTCTTTCGTGCTTTTCTTTTATTGTTTGCAGCACATTGTGAATAAAACTTATTAAAATTGGGGACAACTACATGACATTTTATAAAAACACTACAATGAAAGTCTACAACATCCTCCGTAGGAAAGCTAAATGAGTTTATCAACTGTGCGGAGTTGTTCGACGATGTATCTTCATCTCTGACCGCATCTAAGTTCATATCATCCACAACTAACTTAACATTACTATCCACCTTGTTAATATCACTCATATCGATGATGAGACAAGAGTTCTCCTTAGTTTCGGAAAAATCGAAATGACCATCGTCTTTTATTTCGGAAAAATCGAAATGACCATCCTCCTTTATTTCGGACGAATCGATCGAAACATTATCCACATCAAACTGATCAGCAGCGATGTTAATTTTATTTATTCCCACATCATGATCATCGTGCTCATTCTGTGGCTCTGAAACATTGCTAATTACGTTAATAAATGGATTAGACAGACCCGATTCGATGTTTTCATCATTCTGTTCGCTCTCGAACACTTCCATCGGCTTCTCCTCCTCCTCTGCGGCGATGCACGCCTCGCTGCTGCGCTCGTCCTCATCTCCATCACTGCCAACTTCCACGCTGCTTTCTAGGCAGCACTGCTCGTTCTGGAGCGGGTCATCTTGTCTTCCACTAAATAATATAGAAGCATCATTATCTACATTTACACTATTTACAACTTTTTCTTGTCTGCTTTCCTCAGACAGATCTTGTGCTATCTTGACTACTTGCACCTTATTAACTCTTTTGTCTCTGTGACATCTGCATGGAAGCTCTTCCCATAACACATCACATATAGCCTCAAATGGCATGTCGTCCTGGTATTTCCATTTATGGACTGCTAGGGCAGCACCCTCAAGATATGCCATTAATATGAGCGCCCAGTCGCTCTCACGCCATTTATTATAGGCGGCAACAACTTCAAATCGCCTAAGAAAATCTTTCAGGCATACACCGTCCGTGCCCGTAAAAACTTGAGCCATCTTACTCTTTTTATATTAAAAAATACATATAGCCACTTAGCTTTTTCTCCTGGCGACGTTTCTTCGTGTCTCTTTTCTTATACTCACTATCCTTTCCCTCACTTGGCATGCGAGAGGTATTTCACTCGCTTATTTCACTTCTATGAGTGCTGAAACAAAAAACTATTTCGCAAGCTTAGCGAGAATCCGGCGAAACACGGCGCACTCCACCAAATATAGGGATTAAATCAAAATCCTTTTTATTTGTTTAGGATATATTTTAAGATACTTTTATCCCATTTACAAATAATTATAATATTCGACTTATTTTATAGACGTCAAACCTACGACTCTCATATGACATCTGTTTGAATGTTCGAAAGGAACTCGTTACAAATATAAGCAGCGGCCTGACCCGCAAGGAGGTCAGTAACCCTCAAAGAAGTCTCTACAGTACAGTAGTAGTAGTAGGTATTATGGTCATAATATGAACACAGCAACCCACTGTTCTTATCCCTACAAGGCAATTGCAATAATATTGAGTTAATGCTTCTCTGCCTTGCAGATTATTATTAATTATAATATATACAAAATATATTTTTCGGCTTATGTGCCTGCTTTGAATTTTTCCTCGTAATAGAGTGCAATTATCAGGTAAGGGTAAACCTTCAAGGATACTAGCTCTCTCCATACACACTTCAATAGTATAGGAACCGTCATTCCTGATATGCTCCGCATAGTATTATCTCGCTTGCTTTAATTGATATGTTCCACAGGCGAATAAAATAAGCTCACTGTATGTCAGTCTTGGGAATGATATATTATTTATGTTTACATTTATATTTAAAAACTGTGACCGTCTTCTATTTAAATTATTTTGGATTACAAAATTAATTCGCTCCGGTAATTTTAGCTAAATCTAAGATATTACCAAGAAAACTAGTAGTCAGCCACTTATGGCTGAGCACTGGATTTACAATCAAAATTCACAACCCAGTAGTCGGCCACCTAAATTACAACATATTAAACAAATAAAATGCATGTAATAGTTGATTTTATAGCAAAATAAACATTTTATCGTAGCACAATATAATCATCCACCGCAAATAACAAATATAAACACAAAAACTTACCGAAAACCTGGACGGGTGTCTTGAAGAAAAAAAACAGTAACAATGGCGCGTCTCGTCATGTCCGTGACGTCGATGCAAGTAAAAAAGCATAGCTCGTCTACTTGATTGATAGAATATTGGTTCGTATGTGTGCGTATTAGCCAATCAAGAGACAAGGATTCATTCAAACGATATTTTAGTAGTGTACACAAATTTCAACACTATTTGTAAAGAAATAAAGTCTGTAAAGGCCGAGTACTGGTGCACGGCTGACTATCGGGCATTTTACCCAAATTAGTAGTTGCATAGTATCGATTGACTCATTCGCTGCGGGTTATCCATTAATTTTATCAGTTTTGGGACATTTGTGCTTTCTTTTTACCTTACTTTTTATACACAAGTCGAACATTTATCAGTTTATCATTTAAATGTACCTTACCCATACAACATTATTTATTTATTACATAAATATTTATGTACTTAGTTGTAAGAGTGTTAGCGAATGTGATGCATTGCCAAGTCGAGTAGGTAACTTGTCTGTCGAACTTATGTCACGGTAATAGTACTGTAAATAACAGCTTAGTTTTAAGGCCATTTGCATGTATAATTTAGCCCTAAGTAGTTATTTAGTTTAGTCCTGTATTCGTTTTCCCTTTATAATTTGCTCTTATGATTTATTCTAATTGTTGTTTTACTTTGATGTTCTTGTATATAACCATGTATGTGTACCTAATAACCATGTATGTGTACCTGAATTACAATAATAAATAAATATGCTGCCACTAACAACACAACAAAAACAAACACATAATCGCGGAAGGATAAATCACGTATCCCCGCCCTCTGCGCTACGAGCGCCGCTTATAAAACACACGCGGCTCTAAACATTTTGTTCATTACTCCGCCCGCAGCCGCCCACGCATGACGTCCCACTCACCACATCTACACGCAGCTTTATTTTGCATGAGCCTTGAGTTTTTATTTATATTTCCTGCATGCCTGTGGAGAAACCCCGGAGTAAGAGTCTGCAAAAGTTGTATGCTCCTTTCAATGGTCCTTCGAGTTCCGGATCTCTGCATCAAGATTTAAGATTTGAAGCAGGAAAAGCTCCAGTCTCCGTTCAAGAAATCTGTGCTCAAACAAGAAGAAACTCCTTTCACTCCGTGTCAAGTCATCAAGAAACCTGTGCTCAAGCAAGAAGAAACTTCAATCCTTCGCGTCAAGAAAGAAACAAGTACGCGCGAGTGTTAGCAGTTGGCTTGCTTAACCACTGCTAATTACTTGGAAGCAAATCATCACAAGTACGTGGCCACCTAGCGGTGATAAACGGCCGCCAAACGTACAGAAGCACAGTGGACCATCTGACGGCTCCACGCACCTACCCAGGTGTAACAGTCAGACCCCGCCGGTAAGGTGTGGATACGCTCTGGGACCACGAGTTGGTACGCAACGACGAGTGTGGAATATTCCCACCGCACTCTGATGCACCCGTGAGCGCCCGCATCCTCTGCCGGGAGGTTCCTACCCTCCTTTCCCCAATCATTCCCATTCCTGGTCCGGCATCACCGCGGTAGGAGTCCGGCCAGGCTGATAGGTAAGGTAGGCGACACGACGAGAAGATCAAAAGTGCAAGTGAAAGTGATAAAGTGTTAGTTTTAAGTTAAAAATAGGAGTAGGGCCCCTCTCGTGCGCAATGGAAAACGCACGTGTATTGCGTTCAGGCAAATCTACGCCTGCCACAGACGCCACGCCGGCGTCCGGTCAGACAACGTCGACCGAAACAAATACGTGGAGTAAGGGCACCGGCACAGAGGACACGAACGGTGAAAGCAGCACGCTCATTAGCGATAGGGCGGATAGAGTAATCGAACCAAAGTCCGCGCAAGCAGACGAGTCAAACGCGCATGTTAGGAGTGCGTCGGGCACAGTAGTAAATGTCCCCGGGGACAGAGCGAGTAGCAGGTTGTCCATATTAAAAGCCGAATTAGAGTTACACAATTCCGAGATAGCACGGGCTAGGGCGGCATCCGCAGCTGCCTTAAGTCGTTTGGAAATAGCCAGATTAGAACTGGAGAGCTCCAACGACGCGGAACCGCCGTCCAGAGTAGAAAAGTCGCGTGTAGAAGGTTGGATCACGGAACAGTGCGCGAACGATAGGCCGGCAATATTAGACAATAACGCTCAAATCCCGGGACAAGCCACACGACCACCCAATGCGAGTAGCAGCGCGCCGTAAACACGACCCGCGAACGCGAACACTCCGGTAGCGACAGCTCTTGCGACCGGCCGGAGGCCAACATCGACCCGCCCGCGCCACGTAAAACGGTAGCCGCAGTAAGTAAAACCTCCCCGAAGAAACAGGCGTCGAAATCACATAAGCCACGCTCCTCACGACCGGCAGTCGAGGCATCAGCAGAGTCGAGTAAAAAATGCGCAATGTGCGCGGGAAATCACCGCGCCTCGGAGTGCGCCGACATCGCTAAACTAACGGTAAATGAAAGGTGGGACACGGCTAAGAAAAATAAAATGTGCTTTCGATGCTTAGGTAACTCACACGGGCGACCTTTTAAGTGTAAATACATACCGTGCGGCGTAAACGGGTGCGAAGCGGCCCACCATAAAATGTTGCACGGCAGCGACAGTACATCTCTGCCTACCCGCGGAAACGTAAGCTCGATAAACCATGTACACGCGTCTAACACCTACCTAAAAATAGTGCCGGTAGAATTAAGCGGCCCCATAGGAACGACAGCCACATACGCCTTGCTAGACGAAGGCTCAACCATGACGCTCGTTGAGCGTGAGGTGGCGGACAGCGTAATTCCTAGGGGACGCAGCCAGCTCTTGACGTTAGAAGGGGTAGGGGGCAACAGAATAGACGACCACGAGTCGTGTCATGTCACTTTATCGATCCGCGGACTATGTAACAGAAACATAGAAACTATGAACGCGAACACCATAGGAAAATTAAACTTATCGCCTCAGGAGGTCAGCAGAGACCTAGTGCGACAATGCGGCCACCTAACGGAGTTAGAGGATGAACTATGCTACGAGCGAGCTAAACCGACCGTGCTAATAGGCCAGGACAATGGGCACCTGATTACGTCACGACAATTACGTGTCGGGAAAAAGAGCCAGCCCGTAGCATCGTTGACCAAGTTGGGTTGGGTTCTGCACGGGCAAAACGCGCGACCACGTGGTACTGTCGCGATCGTGAACCATGTGAGGCCCACTCAGGCCGACGACCCCGCGCTAGAACTCATACGGAATTATTTTAGCATAGAATCATTAGGAATCGAACCGCGCAGGCCAGCGTCCGACCCCGACCAACGCGCCCTAGCCATCTTAGATAAAACCTGTAAAAAAAATAAATAGTAATAGGTACGAGGCGGGTTTGCTATGGCGTACGGACGCCGAAACTATGCCAAATAACAAAAAACAAGCGCTCAACCGTTTATACAGCCTAGAGAGCAAGCTAGATAAAAACTCGAATCTGAAAACCAAATACAGTAAACAGGTGAATAACCTCATAGAGGCGGGTTATGCTGAAAGAATAGACACCCCGGCCGCATCGCCACGTAGCTGGTACTTACCGCACTTCTCAGTAGTGCACCCGCAGAAAGGTAAAGTACGATTGGTGTTCGATGCGGCCGCTAAGTATGGGGGAAAAAGTCTAAACGACGCGCTCTTAGCAGGCCCTGATTTACTGCAGTCGTTATTCGGTGTGATAATCAGATTCAGAGAAGGCCGTATCGCGGTAGTAGCCGACATCAAAGAGATGTTTTTGCAGGTGAAAATAGCTCAGCAGGACCGTGATAGTCTGCGATTTTTATGGAGGGGTGAAGATAGAGAGGCGCCGCCACAAGAGTACCGGATGACATCACTAATATTCGGGGCGGCCTCCTCTCCGTGTACCGCCATCTATGTTAAGAATAAAAACGCAGAAAATAACGGTCAACAATACCCCGAGGTCGCGAAGGCTACTGTGCGTAATTTTTATATATGGACGACTACTTAGGCTCGTTCGACACTGAAAACCAGGCGAAACAGTAGGCCTAGCCAAGTTACAAACGTTTCATATCGAATCTCTTTCTACAATCGTTAACGCTTCGGCGTAAGCGATTATAGAAAACGATAAGTTGCTAGCCAAGTTGACACGACCGAGTCGAACGCTCATTCTACAACGTCTTTAGAAAAAACCTATACTTTAGTCTATGGTGAGCGTTCCGATAGACGTCAAAGTCACAGCTGTGTACTTAGTGCGCGGGCAAATAATTGTTTTTTTTAAATGTTTTGAAATTTGAAAGTAAGCGAAATAAGTTAAAGCTCTTCTTATATTTGATTTATTATTATAACACAGTGTGGAATGTAATTTTAAATATTACTGCGTCTCGAAATGTTACGATATGATTCTGCATAATATAATATTATGAATGAAATATACCTTAAAAAATGAAGTGATAACTTTTAAGTATAGGATGGAATCTAGATCTCGAGCAAGCCCAGAACATTTCGCAGCTTTATTGGAATTCATGGAAAGGTACGTAAATTATTAGTTGTTTCGTAAATATCTTCCTATGTTATTTAAAAATCTATCATACTCGGGCCACCTCGCGGGCACTTGAAAGTTTGAAACATAAACAATGACGTGATCCGCAACATGAACAAATACTTACGAAAGAAACAAACAAAACAATTGACCCTTACTACTTAATCAATAGACCCTTTGTTTCTCTGAAATATTTTTTTAAAATGCTAAATGATAAATATAGTCCAAAAATAAGGTAAATATACAAAACACTTCTCGGTCTTAACACAGCTGTATCATAATAGACGCCATTTTTTATCGTTTTCTCTTGGGTCTCGGCGATCGCTTAGCTATCGTTCAAAAACTTCGACAGCGTTTTTTAGCGCTTGTCAAAACTGTAACTTGGCTACCATTTGTATGGGATGTAGCGATCTACGTTGTAGAAACGATTACATTCTATTCTAACATTTTGAACGAGTAAACTTGGCTACGAATTTTCTATTCGTTTGTACTGACCACGTGACTTATCGTTGAGATGATGTCATTCCTATACATTTGATTAGTTTTCTACTAGCGTTAACGATTGTAGATTGTCAACTTGGCTAAGCCTGCAGGTAATAAACGCCATGTACAAAGTCCACTTGAACGCATCTTTCGAGTTACGCGGATGGGCGTCGAACGTGCCCGAAGTGATAAGTGACGTCACGGATACGCGCAGTAGCGATACGACAACGCTCGGAAAAAGCGACACGGAGCGAACATTAGGCCTCATTTGGAACCACGCGCGCGATACGTTAGGTTTCAATGTCAATCTTAGAAGCACACCCGCAAACGTCATTCGAGGCGACACTCTGCCTACCAAGCGACAGGTAACCAGCGCGGTCATGTCGGTATTCGACCCGCTCGGCTTCGTATCACCGGTCACCATGATCGGAAAGTGTCTAATCCAAGAGATATGACGTAGCGGGATAGGATGGGATGACCCCATCACGGCCGAACATCACGCGACGTGGATGTCGTTTATAAACAATTTACACTTACTAAAAAGATTAGAGCTAGATAGGTACGTACCCGCCACGCCCTCAGGCGAAGGAGACCTACACGTATTCTGCGACGCGAGCGAAAAAGTATATGCAGCCTCAGTTTATTTCGTAAGTTCGGGTTCGAACGGAGGCGTAAAAACGTCGCGATTAGTGGCCGGCAAAGCCAAGGTAGCTCCGTTGAAGCCGATATCGATACCCCGCTTAGAGCTCCAGGCCGCAGTATTAGGAAGCCGACTAGCCGAGTCGGTCAAGCGCGAGTCCGACTACAACATAAACAAGTGCTACTACTGGTCCGATTCTAAAACAGTGCTAGCATGGATCAAATCAGACCCGCGCACATTTAAATCGTTCGTGGCGCACCGACTAGCGGAAATAGAGAGTCTAACCACTCCAGTTAACTGGCGATGGGTGCCCAGCGCCGATAACGTCGCGGACGACGCGACTAAGGGTATACCCGCCGGCTTCGATTCGAAACATAGGTGGTTCTATGGACCCGATTTCATTAGGCGCGATCCCGAGACATGGCCGCGAGAAAAGCAAGTCGAGACGCCGCCACCCCCTTCAGGGGAGGAACGGCTGCTTAAGCAAGTCCACGTCACCATCAGGCACGACGTTAGCGATTATTTACCTGAGATAGAGCGTTTCTCGAAATACACTCGATTAGTACGTGCTGCTGCCACCGTTCTGCTCGCCGCTGAGGTATTTAAAGCCAAACTACTCAAAAGAAACACGAGTAAGGAAATCGCACCAAACCACATCAAACTGGCAGAGCTATTGCTCGTGAGGAGGAGCCAGTACAACTCATTCGCCGAAGATATCAAGACCATGGAGGCCGGGCGGCGACCGCCGAAGAAGTCCCCGTTCTACAAGCTCTCCGTGAAGATCGACCGCAACGGCATACTGTGTTTAGACAGCAGAATCACAGACGAGCACAACCTGCCAGTCCTACATGCCAAAGAAGGATTCACTCAGCTGTTGGTGCATCACACGCACTGAACCTTCAACCACGGCAATCATCAAACCGTAATGAATGAGCTGAGGCAGCGATACCACATAATAGGACTGCGCGGAGTTATACGCTACATTTGCAACAAATGCCAGTGGTGTCGGACCTATAGGGGGATCCCCTCAAAAATCCCCTTAGGCGATCTACCAACAGAAAGGCTGGCCCAAAACCAACCGCCCTTTACTGCAACCGCGGTGGATTATTTTGGGCCCATGCAAGTAATAGTCGGACGAAGGCTAGAAAAAAGGTGGGGCGCACTATATACCTGCCTCACCACACGCGCAGTGCACCTGGAGGTGGCCACATCCCTCACGGCCTCCTCCATGATCATGAGCCTGCGAAGAATGATGGCACGCCGCGGCACGCCGACTGTCATATACAGCGATAACGCAACCAACTTCGTGGGTGCTGAAAACGAAATCGCCGAAGCCATGCAGAGCAACGATCACAGTCTTAAAGCTTTCGCTTCAGAGAAGCTGATAACCTGGAAGAAGATACCACCGGGTGCCCCAAACATGGGAGGCGCCTGGGAAAGATTGGTCAGATCTGTAAAATCAGCCTTGAAAGTCACCCTGAAGGAGAGGTTCCCACACGACGAAACACTGCACACGTTACTGCTGGAAGCCGAACACGTGATCAACTCGAGGCCATTGACCCCGGTGAACCCCAACCTAGATGAAGAAGCGTTAACCCCCAATCATTTCCTTATTGGGCGCTCTAGTGGAATGTCACCGTTTGGCTCATTTAAAGACACACATGCAAACACACACTCCTGGAAAGCCGCTCAAGCACTAGCCGATGCCTTTTGGGCGAGATGGTCAGCGGAATATAGACCTCTCTTAATACCCCGACCCAGCGGCAATCCCCAACATAAGAACCTGAAAGTCGGCGACATCGTAATTATATGCGACGGTACGATGCCCAGAGGAGTGTGGCCTCGAGGTGAAGTGATGAAAGTTCACCCAGGACCAGATGGTCGAGTCAGAATAACCGAAGTAAGAACAGCAGCTGGTCTGATTCGCCGCCCGGCCTCTCGCCTCATCGTGATCACAACAGCGGACTAAACGTTTTGGTGCTTGCGCACGAGGGGGAGATTGTAAATAACAGCTGTAAGAAGGCGTGGGTGTGATACGAGAGGATGCCACGAAAATAGTTTAATTTGACACACAACACAATACAACAAAGTATGGCGTAAACTTTTACAACAAAGTACAACAACTTTACTAATTACAAGTTTTGGCGGGAGCGAACGAGAGCCGTGGACGGTATAAAAAACGACGTGCGCTCGCGTCGTAGCGGGTGCGCGACTAACTCGGACGGAGCGCGAGAGAGGGACGTAGCCGGCGGCGGCGCGTGAGCAGGGCGCATGCGCGGTGCGCGGGCGATGCTTACCTAGCCCTGTGGCCGCGCTGTACCTATGACCGAAAATGCGTCTGACAGTCTCCCCCTCTAACCCTAACGAACGTCCTCGCGTTTGGGTTAGCTTCTACGAGGCCTCCCCCTCTTACGTTTCTCCTGTACTGGAGCTTGGATGCGACCAACGAAGGGAGTTAGTGTAGAAGCATGGTATTTACCCAGTACCGTACCGTCGCTGAGGCGCTCGAGGACGTACGTAGTGGGACTGACCACAGCCCGGATCTTGTAAGGCCCGTCGCGGCGAGGGATAAACTTTGACGTTTGCCCTCTGCCGGTGTCATTGGCCCCTTGAGTTTTCAGCAGCACCAGATCACCAACCTTATAATCTGGCGCTGGTCGACGATGTTCGTCGGTGTACTTCTTTTGCGCCGCCTGGGCACTCTCATAGACGTCACGAGCGTCTAAGAGTACCGACGAAATCTTCTTAAGAAAATTAGTGATGTCACCTACATAATTATCGTTCTCGATTATGGTGCGCATCTCTGACATGACATCTGCTGGCGCGCGCATGTCTCGCGCGAAGTTCAAATAAGCGGGTGAGTAACCAGTTCCTGATGTGACCGCCGAGTTCATAGCGAAGCGGACTGCAGGTAAGTGGATATCCCACGTATCATGGTCTTTACCTACCAGAATCGCCAGCTGTGGCTTGAGATCCCGGTTCTTACATTCCACCGGGTTCGCCTCGGGGTGGTAAAATGAGGTAAGTGATTGTGTAATCCCCATCGCATGGCAGGTCTGCTGCATCACCTCACTTATAAATTGGACACCGTTGTCACTAACAAGACGCCTGGGGACTCCGAACCGTAAGTATACTTCTGATACAAGTACCTTCGCGCATTCCTCACTGGTAGCTGAAGTAAGGGCGAACAGCTCCACCCAGCGCGTGCAAGTGTCCTCGACTATCAGGATCCATTTGTGTCCTCTCGCTGTTTCAGGTAGAGGGCCGAACAGGTCCACGGCTAACACCTCAAACCGGCGTGCAGAAGCGGGTGTCTGTAATAACCCAGACGGTTTCCTAGTGTCTGCCTTATAACGCTGACAAGGTACACAATTTTTAACGTATTGCGTAACGTAGGAACGCATTCCGGGCCAGTAGTACTTACCGACTAAGCGTTGCAGCGTACGTTCCGCGCCCATGTGACCAGCGGTGGGTGCATCATGGTATTCGGCCAATACTTTGGCGCGTTCCTGTTCTGGGACCACCAGACTGGCGTCATCATGCTCCTCGTTCTCAGGGCAATATCTATACAATAGCCCTTCGGCGAGCACGTACCCTTTGTTTGACCATACCCTCCCCCTAGAGGGATCGTCGGATTCCAGGGCCTCGACGATCTTACTTACCTCCGGGTCCTTTATTTGGTTCTCGCGCAGGTCCTTCAGACTGCGAGAGGGCACGTCGACCACAGCGCAGCACAGGTCACAATCGGCGTCTTCGGCGCATGCCGGACGTGACAGAGTGTCGGCTATAACATTGGCTTTACCTGGTGTGTATTCTATTTTCATTCAAGTTATACTCCTGAAGGTTTAGGGCCCACCTTGCTAGGCGACCGCTCGGAGACTTCATACTCATCAGCCACCTAAGTGGCTGATGGTCCGACTTGATCACGACTTCAGCGCCATCTATGTACCCCCTGAACTTGGAGACTGCCCAGACGACGGCAAGAGCCTCCCTCTCCGTCGTGCTGTAGTTCCTTTCAGCGGCGGTCAAGAGTCGACTGGCGTATTCTATTGGGCGCTCGTCGGTCCCCTCCCCCTGGAGGAGAACCGCCCCGAGGGCATACCCACTGCTATCAGTTCTGAGGACGAAGGGTAACGTCGCATCAGCCTGACGCAGGATCGGCGCCGATACCAGCAGTTGCTTGATCTTTTCGAAAGCTGCCTGCTGCTCCGGGCCCCATTTCCATATGCTTACCTTTTTTAGCAGCGCTGTCAACGGTTTGGCGACCTCTGCGTAGTCAGGGATAAAGCGCCTGAACCAGCTGGAGGTCTGCAGGAAACATTTCAGATGTTTGACGTTCCGAGGCGTTGGCATGTCCGCGATCGCTGCGGTCTTCCCTGGATCGACATGGATACCACCTGGTAAGATAATATGCCCTAAGAACTTTACCGATTCCCTCGCGAAGTGACTCTTCTCACGGTTCACCCGCAGGTTGAACAAGGCGAGTCGATCAAACACGGAGGTGAGGTCGGCGAGGTGCTTCTCGAAGGTCTCATCGGACATTATCAACAAGTCGTCTAAATAGGCTAGAAGAGTAGTACCTGGCAAGTTCGACTTGAATCTGTCAATCAGCCTCTGGAACGTGGCGCCTGAGTTGCGCAAACCCATTGGCATGCGTTTAAATCTATAAGTGCCGAGAGGTGTCGTGAAAGCTGTCTTGTCCCTATCATTAGGGTCGACGTTCACTTGAAAGTAGCCAGCTCGGAGGTCAAGGGTGGTCATGTACTTAGCTGTTTTTGCGTCGTGGAGAATGTCCTCAATCCTTGGGAGAGGGTACCGGCCGGGCTCGGTGACTGTATTGAGCTTGCGGTAGTCAACACACAGTCTGAAGCTGCCATCCTTCTTCTTGACAAGCACGACATTCGATGCCCACGGCGACTCGCATTCCTCAATGACGTCAGAGCTGACCAGTTTGTGTAACTCTTTCTCTAGTGCCTCTCTCTTAGGCGGCGACAATCTAAATGGAGGAGAAGCCAAAGGTTCCTGTGTTTCGCTTACCTTTATCTTATGGACGGCGAAGTCCGTAGGAGGTCCCGCCGAAGCGAACTGAGCGACTCTGTCTCGCAAGAACTCGTTGAGTGCGGCCCTGTGCTCCGGGGACAAACTCGTACCTTCATCTTGGCGCAGTGATACATCGCAGACCTCTGCTTGCGTCACGGCCGCGCTGTTCAATACATAAGATTGCAAAAACGGGAACCGGTCTCCTGGACTATCTGCAAAATGCCATGACTCCTGGGCTATGTCTAGAACAATAGCCGCGTTAGCAATAAAATCACGACCTAAAAGTGTTCTGGTGTCATCACCAGGAAACACCATAAACTCGGTGTCGACTCTTCGACTATCCAATGTGACGGGTACCATAGCGATCTTTACTATTTTCCTATGACACGAGCCATCGGCGAGCCCGATATAACGCTCCGTTTCTTGGAATTGAACGCCGTTGTTTACTAACAACGAATACAATAAAGGACTAGCAACACTGTGCGTAGCCCCGGTATCGACTATTCCCTTACCTACTACGCTTATTGCTATCAAAGGATGTGACGTCGTTGTCGCGAAGAAGTCACCTTTTACGACGTTAAAGTCGGACGGTTTGGTAGCCGCGGGTTTAGTCGAACAAGTTTCACACTTTGACTTCACCACCCCTGGTTGACCGCATCCATAACAACGTATCGGATTGATATCTTTATCACTAGTACCTACTTTATTAGCTTTATTGTCACTATCGACTTTATTAGCCTTACGACAATCGTTAGCCGCGTGACCGAACGCTTTGCAAAACGAACATCTGATGCGATTTCGTTTCGAGTTATCATTAGAGTTAGAAGTGAGTTTGGAACCGGTGGTTGCGCTTGGACTCGTAGTACCGCGGTCGGGAGCGGTAGGTACATTCGGGTTCGCGGAATTCGCGGAAACGATCGAGTTTTTTAATTCCGTTATCGAATCTTCCACGAGTCTCGCTCTCTCTAACAAATTATCAATATCGCTAATGGTGTCTCGCGACAAACGTTTCCGTATTCGACGATGTAGTAAGCCGTACACAATATCCACTATCATCACGCTTGGCACAACATAGGGTAATTGAACTAATAACGATCGTACCTTTGATATGAAA
This sequence comes from Amphipoea oculea, assembly GCA_945859645.1. Lineage (NCBI taxonomy): Eukaryota > Metazoa > Arthropoda > Insecta > Lepidoptera > Noctuidae > Amphipoea > Amphipoea oculea. Next base: position 14,896,781 of record OX243865.1, on the reverse strand, counting down.
ACTTCAGCGCGTTCACACTCACTTTGTTCCCGCGTAAATACCTCGCGTAGTATCCTGTACGCGGGCTTTTGCACGCCGTAGGCGGCGCGGAGGCGCGCGAGCGCGTCCGGCCACGAGCCGACGCAGGCCCGGGCGCCGCGCCACCATACCGCCGCGTCGCCGCTTAGCAGGATCGAGAGGCCGCGTAGCGCGTGCTCGTCGGACACGCCGGCGCACTCCTTGTAGACCTCCACTGCATCGATGAACGCCTCTAGTACCTCGGTGTCGCGCGACTGCCCGTCGAACCTCGCGGTGCACTTTGAAAAGTTACCGCCAGAGGTCACGGGCGCGTTCGCCGTGGGCGATGCCGCCGGTGTCGACGCGACTGGGTTCCACTGGTTGCCTTGATGTAGAGACCGTAGGGTGTCCACTAGCGTGCGGTTGGTCTCCGCCTGCATCCTGGCGAACGACTCCATCATGGTGGATAGTAGCCGTTCGGTGTTCAGCGCTGCGGCGGGTGCGCCGGTGTGGGCCCCGCTGAGCGTGTGGTCGAGGGCGGCGCCCCCCTGGGCGCGCGTCTCCTCGGCCGCGTCGGTTGAGTCGCGTGTGTGGGTGGTAGCACTGGTAGCGGCGCCGGCATAGGCGCGTGGCTCCACCACTGGGTCACAGTCCGCATCGGAGTAACCGTCGCTTCCTTGATCTTCCGCTTTGCGGTCGATTGCTGCTCGGGTTGCCCGCGTCGTTCGTGGCATGATAATGTCTTTATAGTCACTCAGGTATTAACTGCACTTCACTGGGTTCGTTTTTATTGCCGCGTGTTAAAACTTAACATGGCCGCGAGTTGGGCGTCACTGTAAGAAGGCGTGGGTGTGATACCAGAGGAAAAGACGATCTATGCCACGAAAATAGTTTAATTTGACACACAACACAATACAACAAAGTATGGCGTAAACTTTTACAACAAAGTACAACAACTTTACTAATTACAAGTTTTGGCGGGAGCGAACGAGAGCCGTGGACGGTATAAAAAACGACGTGCGCTCGCGTCGTAGCGGGTGCGCGACTAACTCGGACGGAGCGCGGGAGAGGGACGTAGCCGGCGGCGGCGCGTGAGCAGGGCGCATGCGCGGTGCGCGGGCGATGCTTACCTAGCCCTGTGGCCGCGCTGTACCTATGACCGAAAATGCGTCTGACACAGCTTAGTTTTAAGGCCATTTGCATGTATAATTTAGCCCTAAGTAGTTATTTAGTTTAGTCCTGTATTCGTTTTCCCTTTATAATTTGCTCTTATGATTTATTCTAATTGTTGTTTTACTTTGATGTTCTTGTATATAACCATGTATGTGTACCTGAATTACAATAATAAATAAATATGCTGCCACTAACAACACAACAAAAACAAACACATAATCGCGGAAGGATAAATCACGTATCCCCGCCCTCTGCGCTACGAGCACCGCTTATAAAACACGCGCGGCTCTAAACATTTTGTTCATTACTCCGCCCGCAGCCGCCCACGCATGACGTCCCACTCACCACATCTACACGCAGCTTTATTTTGCATGAGCCTTGAGTTTTTATTTATATTTCCTGCATGCCTGTGGAGAAACCCCGGAGTAAAAGTCTGCAAAAGTTGTATACTCCTTTCAAGTACCTATCTATATAATATTACAGTGCTTATGTACCCGGTAATAGTATCTATCTATATAATATTACAGTGCTTATGTACCGATGGTGATGGTCGTCCGATACTCGATATTTAGACAGGCCTCTGTCATTCGCCTATACCTACCGCGATAAGCAAAATGAAGGACTGGACAGGGGTGTGAAAGTTCCGAACAATCTTACGATTCGAAATTGAACTATCGATTAGCGCCATCTAACGACCCAGGGCCTCCTAATTTCAAAGCCAGTTTTAATATCATGTTACTAGATGGCAGTAAAACACTAGACGAATATACCAATAACTAAATTTAAAATAATAAATATATTAGAAATGGAGAAATAATTGTACGAAATTTAATCCAAGCATAACATTTTAATTTATCCTATTAGAATTAGAACTTAGTTTTTTTTATAATAGCAACACAAAAGATGAACTTCAATCAAAGTTTTTATACTTTTCGACACTACCCGCCTCCTTAGGTACTTTTAGTTGTTTCGTTGGTGTTTGTTTGTGATTTTCCGTGTATTTTGGTGATTTTCCACGACTTGGCGCTATTTAACGGATCCTGAGATTACATCGTATCTGAAACCACCTGGCTTTGAACTTGGACACCGATTACTGCTTTTCCGAACCTACTTTGCGATTTACCTGGACTGCTGATTTTTACCGACTTCACAAAAAGGAGGAGGTACTATGTTCGGCTGTTTGTATGTTTTTTATTATTATTTTTATTTTGTATGTTTGTTCATCGAATACTCCGCCAATTGTCGATGGATTTTCAAAATTCTTTTTTGTTCGAAAGTAGATAGTTCTGAGGTGGTCCCATTGTCACCAAGTTAGGATCTGATGATGGGATCTTAAAGAAATCGAGGGCAACCCTCAAATTTTATAGGCTCACTTATTGTTTTTCGCATATTTTATGAAGTATCTTGTTTATTTGCGTATGGTTGTCACCATCTCAGGTAGCTGGGCTGATGATGGAAGGTACAACTCCTTAACAGTAAGAAGTTACTCAAACAGGCAAGGACTGTTTTAGTAAATTGTTTTGATGTTTGATAGGGCATTTGTCACATTTGGTCTCATGATCATCAAGTCATGACCTGATGCTGCAGTCAGGATAGTCTGCAGAGTACCTAACTCCTCGACAACTAACAGCAGATATATCGTGTTTAGGCTCATTGAAAAGGGCTCGATCTGTGGATAAACGTACTGTTAATGAGGAACACCGAAGTACATAGAGACCTGATGCTGAAGCCAGGAGCATCAGAAAAAGTACAAACCTTGAAATAACAGCACCGTAGTCGTGTTTGGGCTCATTTTAAACAGGACTAAATTTTAAGTTCAATGCAATGTTGACATAAGTCTGGCCTGATGCTGCAGCCAGGATTATCAGCTTCTAGTCTAAAAACATCAGGTCAGGATTTGATGATGGGATCCTGGAGAAATCGAAGGAACTCTTCAAATATTATAGGCACACCTATAGCGATTTGGGTATTTTTTATAGTAACTCGTGCACTTGCTCTCGGAAAGCACCATTTGGTGAAGTGGAACTGATGATGAAGACCACAGATGGCCACCGGAACTACTCAATAATATCTAAGTATTTCACAGGTTGCGATTCGATTACTTTAATATGGTTGCTAAACAATTAATGCTCGTCACAATGTGAATGGTGGTATGGAGCTGATGGTGGACCTGGAGAACTCCTCAACAATTAACTTCCCTGCATCGGGAAAAGCAATATTTTGTTTGTAAAAGGCGATGATCACTAGGCTATTGTAACTTAGATAAATTATAAGCAGACCCACTAAATGCGTGAAATAAAAACTTTTTAAGAAAAAAAAAACCGACTTCCAAAAAACACTACAAATTGAAAAATAACTTTAATTTCGGAAGTCGGTGGCAAAAAACTAAAATACAGATCCAAAGACACCGACTTCCGAAATTAAAGTTATTTTTCACTTGGTAGTGTTTTTTTGGAAGTCGGTTTTTTTTTTGCCTTTCGATTAGGACTTAAACCACAAAATGCCCAAGAAATCGCGGTTACATTGCTATTTTGGGTGCAAAAATAATGGTATGTTTAAATCTTGTCCTTCGTTTATTCTGTAAAATTTTTTACTAATTTGTGATTTCGTAATCCCCGGCTTACCACGGGTGTAATTTCTACAAACAATACGAGATAAGACTGGAAGTTAAACAATAATATGAAAATTCTAGTCTCAGAATACAGAACGTATTCTGAGATACTAGTCAAACCAGGTCTGTGGGTCATCTTAGGGGTTATTTTCAAATCATGCCTCTTATATTTTCCAGGCCCTCTGCACTTATTTCCAAACCCCAACACTGAGTCATTGACAGGTTTGAAAAATTTAACATTTGGAAAGGTGTACTCCGTGCATCAACACAGGAAAAAGGAAATAGCTACATTTATAACAGTATTAGGTTATGTAACAACCACTTTAAAAAAGGTTACTGTTTACCAAGTAACAGATCAACAAAAAATGCTGTTCCGACTTTATGCCTAGGTAAGTAAATATTATTTCATTTGCATGTCACTGTCTATTATGTTCTTCAAAGGTTCATGTTTTCAGTTACATTTAAAACACATATCATTATTATGTTACAGAGCCACAAGGTCCGTCCACATCTGAACTTTTTATACAACAGCCAACAATACTGGATAGTGATCAACCATCTGCTGCTCTGGCTGAACCACGTGGCCAGTCCAGGGAAGAACTAGTGACACATCAGCAAACAAATCTGGAATGTCAACCATCAACATCTGCTGCTAGCAACACATTAGAATATGTCTCTGGTTAGTACCTATATTATTACTTCGGTTCGGTACCTCACATTAGAATATGACTCTGGTTAGTACCTATATTATTACTTCGGTTCGGTACCTACTCTTTATTTGCCACCAAATTTAAAAAAAAAGTACAATACTAATGAAAACTGTTATTATTATTAATATACCTATTTAACACTTCTGTGCTTGGAGTGGATCTGAATCACTTCATTTTAATATTACAGAATATATTCAAATAAATGTAACGCTGTTAGGTACAGTCAACAAAAGAGATAAGTATGCAAGATTGTCAGATATAGCTGAAGTTTAGTAACAAACCAATGGATTTTCTCGAATAAAATTAATTTAATTAATAGAAAACAAACAGCTCATATATCAAATTAAATTTCAGTCGACAACATCCATCGGTTTCTTACTAAAGTTCAACTATATCCGACGATCCTGCATACTTATCTCTTTTGTTGACTGTACATAATTAAATCCCTACTTAATATTATAAATGCGAAAGCAACTCTGGCTGTTAGTCGTTGCTTTCACACCTAAACCGCTAAAGCAATTCTGATGAAATTTGGTATAGAGATAGATTAGACCTTGGCGAAGGACATAGGCTACTTTTTATCAACATACCACGTGGGCGAAGCCGCTGGCAGAAGGTAGTGATAATAAAATTGGAAATTTTTAATTTCAGGTTCCAGGAAACATTCCAGGCCAATTAATTCGGAAAACAAGCTAATAATTAAATTAACAACGAAATTAGAAAAGTTGTCCACAAAGTACAACTCCAAAAAAAAGAAAATACAAGCAGCTAAAAATATGTCGCTGTCAAAGTCATTTTTATCTGTAATAGAAAAATTACCACAAGAAATATAAACTTTTACAAAACTGCAGCTTAAGAGTTTAAAAAAGCCTAAGGGCAGAAGATTTACAATGGATGAAAAAATTATGGCTCTTACAATTTTGAAGCAAAGCCCAAAAGCTTACAAACTAATGAAGAAAATGTTTGTGCTTCCTTCAAAACGTTGCCTTCAAATGATGTTAAGCAACTTTAGTGTGAAGCTAGGTTTAAACGAAGCTATTATAAAAGAACTAAAAAGTGTTGTGAAAAGTTTGCCTAAAGAAAAAAAACTTGTCACACTTTTATTTGACGAAATGTCGTTGGTATCAGGAATGGAGTACAACACCGCAACAGGCCAAATCATAGGATTTGAAGATTTGGGAATGAACAAACGAAACAAAACTCTGGCTGATCACGCCCTTGTGCTTATCATAAAGGGCATAAAAAGTAAAAGCAAGCAGGCGATTAGTTTCACTTTTTGCAAAAGTGGAACTAAAGCATCAGATTTAAAAGATCATGTAACAGAAGCAATAAAACAACTACACAATATTGGGTTTAAGGTTGTGGCCACAATTTGTGATCAAGCGGCATCAAATGTTAAAGCAATTAAGATGCTTCAAGAAGAAACAAAAAAGAAATACCTTCAGCAAGGGATAATTTACGAATCAAATGCATTTGAAGTTGAAAATAATAAAGTTTTCCCTTTATTCGACACGCCTCATTTGCTGAAAGGAGTCCGCAACAACCTTTTAGTAAAAGATGAAAAATTTCTACAAAACGGAGAAAATAAATGGGCTAAATGGGAACATTTAAAGCTGTTACTTGATTTAGACGATGGAGACGATGAAATAAGATTACTTAACAAACTAACAGAAATGCATGCAGATGAAAGTCAAATATGCGGCACAAGTGTTCAGCCAGAGGGTTTCCAGTGCATTGAGATTCCTAGCAAGTAAGTAGATATTTTGATATGCTTATGCTGATGTTAGTAACATCTTGAATTATAATACCTGTATGTAGTATAATGTATATTAGTTTCTAATGTCAAAACCGTTTTAGTGTTAAATATTATACTGATGTTAATAATCACTTGGATAATAATGTGATCTATATCATTTTATAAAGAAAATGACACATAAGTTCACGAATAAGCAAATAAAAAAATATATTCTAACAATAATAACTAGAAAGGTTGTAATTACCATACTTGAAAACTATTTTAATATATAATGAACTAGCTGCGCCCCGCGGTTTCATTCGCGTAAATGTCGATCCCGAGGGAATATCGGGATAAAAAGTAGCCTAAGTATATGTTAATCCAGGGTGTCGGCTACTTCCGTACATAATTTTATCAAAATTGGTCCAGCCGTTTGAGTGTGAAGAAGTTACAAACATATACACACACACAAACTTTCGCCTTTATAATATTAGTTTTTTTTTCCACTTTATAACCTTTATAATATTAGAGTGACTTGATTGAAAATTTGAAATGATCAAGTATGACTAATATTAAATATTGTTTTTGTTTCAGGACACAAAGTACTTCCAGAAGAATGCAAGGGGACTGCAGATTTCTTACTAATTTTTGATAAATTATTTGATAGTTTTAATGGTCATTCTTATAAATTAGCAGATAAGCCATACAAGCAATGTGTAAAAAATAACTCTCCTCATTTCCAACTGTGGGATGATTTGATTCCAATTTTAGAATCAATTAAATTTAAATCAGTAGTTAAGAAAAATAGTGAGTCAATTAAGTATGAATCAATTCCTTCTGTTAAAAATTGGATCCATAACATAAAAACTTTTAAAGAAATGTGGCAATATTTGATTACTAATCATGATGTGAAAAATTTAATAACCCGTAATTTCAATCAAGATCCTTTAGAAAATTTCTTTAGCGGTATAAGAAGTAATGGAATCAGAAATGTTAATCCGACTTGTAATCTAGGGTAGATGGCTTCCATGCCATTGTGCGCAAGCGGCTCGCGTCGTTACTGAGCAGAGTCCGGAGTAGCACTAACAGCATCCTACAGGTCATTGCTCATAAACAGGACTCAAATATCCTGAAGGAATTTATTCGTGTGCAAATTTTATAACTCTCGCATGTATATCTATGGACCTAGTCTGAAATAAAGATTTTATTATTATTATTATAATCAATGTTGTAATGCATTTAAAACATTGATTATTAACAATTTTAACTCGTCGCACTCCCCGCGAGCCAATTGTGAAAATGATAATAATAATTCATTCCAATCAATGGCGAATCTATTAAATAAAAAACAAAATGATTCGGCCAGTAATGATTTTGCATGTGATATAGATTGTTTACTGAAAGTGATGAGTAATATTAAAAGACTAATGATACATTGGTGTATGCTGAAGCAAAAAAATATGTTACTGGCTATGTGATTAAGAAATACAAATCAAAGATTTTTAGAAATTGTAAACATTGCATGCGTGATTTATGTTGATTTGAAGTTGATTTGCAATCATTTAATTACGAAATCGATTATACAAAACAATCTTTATTTCATCCAAGTGAAAGATTCATTGATTTAATGACAGATATTTTTTATGTAACTGTTGCATGTTTACGTGATTGCCCTGAATCATTATTTATAAAGAAAAAAATTAAGCTATTACTAAATTGTGCATGTGATTATAATGTTATTTCATGTAAAAAACACAAAGATGATTTGATTGATTTAATTAATAGTCTTGCAATAAATTTGATTATCCACAGTTGGTGTTAATAGAATTAACACCGGTTGCCGGTTGCGGTTGCGGTTGCCGGTTGCGGTTGCGGTTGCGGTTGCGGTTGCCGGTTGCGGTCACCGGTTGGTTGGGGTTAATAGAATTTTAGATGGAAAACTTACAAGATTTGATAAGAATGACCAGATAAAACAACAGGCTTTAGAGTATTATGTAAAAAGAAGAAAAAATAAATTATTAGGAAGTATGTTGAAATTGAAATTTGATTTTTTGCAATAAATTATTAATTTGATCTAATCAGCTACCTAGTTATTTGAGAAAAAAGCTGCATAATGGGGAAATTATTAGGTCGAAATGCTAACTGCTTAACAATATTAAATGTTATTTACTTATTCTTTCGTTAAGCTCTCTACGATCTACAAATTTCTCCATAATAATAAAAAATAAAATGTATGAATAATGAGGCAGGCATATTAGCGCGATCTGCAGGATTTTAGGGGAACTAAAAGCGCCACCTGACGATCCGGGGCCTCAAACAATTTGGCATTTCCTTACTTAGAGAAGCGCATCTATCTCAGTTTATAAGTGTATAGTCTATGGGACTGGATGGATGAAATACATACATGCCATAATAATATTCTAGCAGCCAGTGTGCGTGTATGACTGTATGAACGTGAATATCATATCATATCATAGAAAAGGTTCTAGTTTTAGTCTTTCTCATTCCTTAACGTTCGATATAAACTCACTCAAATGTAAAATATAATGAAGTCTCTTTTTGACATCTTTAATCATTTGCGTCGCGCTTGCGCGTAGCGTTTACGAATAATAATAATAATAATAATAATAATTCTTTATTTCGCAAAAAAGTGAACAATAACACTAGTAACTATGATACGCTAAGAGCTGTGTTACCAGATTTTTTCCAAAACTAGCGTAATTTGAACTCTGGTACTCAAAGTAAGATCTAACTTGTGTTATGAGTACCAGTGTTCCAGCAAAAGTTATTACACAAAGGTACACAGGTTCCCACAAGGGACAGCAGGGGCATTAGTGCAGTTTCATTGTCACAGAGAAATGAAATAAAAATATAAAACAGTAAAAATTATACAGAAAAATAAAGTGGACAACGTATGTAAGTGTGCGAGGGTGAGTGAATGTTTAGGGATGTGTAATGTATGTATGTGTAATGTCGTAAGTTTAAAATAATTAGACTTGAATGAGAAATCATGTATAAGTTACAGTGAGTGACTAAGTAGATATCTTAAGCAGATGTTCGGTGTCTTCGTAATTAAGTTTTTGTAGCCATCCCTGAACACTTTTCTTACATTCGAACCTAGTCATTGGATAAATGTTGCAGTTTTTGTTTACGATATTGTACAGGTGATTGCTTATAATATTGTAGTGACGTTGGGCAAGAGCTGTTCTGGAGTATTGGGTGGTACAGATTTGATATTTCCTACGGTTTAGTGTGTAGTTTGCAAGGAATGGGAGAGTAGAGTGCTTTCGTAGCACTATTTGTTGGATGAAAAGTTGGCGCACTGTAAGTACTCGACAATTTTCGTAGAGTTGTGTAGTAGGGTATCTGTAGGGCTTGAAGGTCATAACCTTTAAGACGGCTCTTTGTGCTCGTTCCAGCTGCAAAAGGTGAGTTTTGGCCGCTCCACCCCAGGCAGTTATGCAATATTTTAGGATTGAGTGACCAAGTGCACAGTAAACATTTTGCAGTGTCTCAATGACAGCAGAATGTCTGAGTTTTTTCATTATAGAGACAAGTCTACGTACTCGCATAGTCAATGTCCTAAGGTGGAGTTTCCAGGTCAGTTGATTATCGATTTGTACCCCAAGATATTTAACATTATCCGTCCGAATAATGTGAGGACATGAGCAAGGAAGGCGAGGCTCAGTTACCGGACAGTTGTGGACTTTAAGATTGAAAGAATCCTGGTCTGGTTGGGAGGAGGCTTTTATAGAAAATGTCATGTACATGGTCTTGTTAGGATTCAAGGTGAGAAGGTTGCTAGTTAGCCAGTTCATGACGGTCCTAAGACCCTGTTCAGCGCATTTAAATGCGTGTGTCCAGCTGTCCCCATGAACAAGCAATGCAGTGTCATCGGCGTAGGTAAAGACTGAGCAATTGGGAAGGGAGAGTCCGCAGAGCGCGTTAATGTATATCAGAAACAAGGTCGGCCCAATCACAGAGCCCTGAGGCACACCGTAAACAATGGGACTGCTGTCACTGATAACACTATCAATTGTAACGCACTGGGTTCGATCAGATAGGTAGTCATGAAAAATTTTGAGGGCGTGACCACGAATTCCCAGACCCTCCAACTTCCGCAATAGGTGAGGAACAGACACGGTGTCGAAGGCCTTGGAGAGGTCTAGGAAAATACCCAGACATTTTTTCCCCGAGTCAAGGAGACCGACAGCATTATCCACAAAGCATCCAACCGCATCCTCGGCTGACCTTCCAGCCCTAAAACCATACTGATTCGGAGCGAGAATCTTGTGGGATTCAAGATATTTAGTAAGGCGATTATTCAATATTTTTTCTAAAATCTTAGAGATGGAAGGCAGTACCGAGATGGGCCTGTAATTGTTGACATCGCGTCTGTCCCCAGCCTTATAAATTGGATGCACCAGCGCTTTTTTAAACACCTTAGGAAAACGACCTGACGAAATTGAGCAATTACAAACATGAGTGATAACTGGAACTAGCACTGGGCAGCAGGATTTGAGTATTTTTGAAGATATGCCATCCCAGCCAACCGCGCAGTCTGTGCGCAGACCAAGAATTATGCTTTGGACCTCGGCTTCATCAGTAGGCCATAGAGCAAATGAGTGTGGTGACTGAGTAGTTTCTGTCTGTACCGCAGTATATGGCGCTCTTACTATCAGTTTTTCTGCCAGACTTTTGCCAATATTTGAAAAGAAATCATTGACACGATTTACGGCCGTGATATTGTCAGGAGATACGGTAAGTAGTTCAGTGGGTGTGGCCAATGGTCGTTTTGTATTTGTTATTTGCTTGATAATGTTCCAGGTAGCTTTGGGGTTGTTTTTGGCACTTTCAAATTCAGATTTTTCATATGCTATCTTCAGGTTCTTTAGTAATTTGTTGCAGAAGTTGCGATATCTAGTGAAGGTTATTTTGAGGATATAATTATTTGGTTGTTTATTAACTTCAAGATTCATTTGATCCCTGTTTCTGATGCATCGTAAGAGGCCTGGAGTGATCCACGGCTTTAGGATCGTGTGTTTTGGTGAGCTAATAATAACTTTTGTATGTTTATCAACAATTGTCTTTAAGGTAGAGACCAGGAGTCCAGCGGCCTCATCCGCCCCCAGCGACCCAGTAACGGCACTAAAATCAGTCTCGCTTATCTCTGCAATAACAGCCGGGTAATCCGTTACCCTGCGCTTCACTTTGGAGGCGGAAAATGCCGCCGAGCTTCCAAGACATAGTAAAACTGGGCAGTGGTCTGTAATTGCGGTGTCAAAGACAAGTGTGGATGATTTCAAATCAGATCTAACCATGACATGGTCGATACAACTCCCTCCGCGGGTGGGGACTTGATGTGCTGGAAGAAGTCCATGTGAGGCAAGCAGATTAAGATATTCATTACTCCGAGAGGTAGCATCCATTGGCGCGATGTTAATATTCAGGTCCCCTACGATCACAATGTTCTTAAAGTTTGTAACAGAGGTAAGGGCATTGTCGAGACCACTAAGAAATTCGTCAATATTGTGATTTGATGGTGAACGATATAATCCTATAACAGACAGATTAAAACATTTTAAATTACATATTAATGTGTTAGAACCAGGTATAATAGGCTCAGAGACCTCATGTTGAAGTTCTTTTTTTATGAAAAAGATCACACCATCGTTTTGATGTTTTAGTCTCTCGGAGTAGTAGCACAAGTAACCTTCAAGTGAAGGAATAATTGGATCCTTTTTGAGCCAACACTCGGAAAGAACTATAATGTCGCATTGTAGGTTTAGTTTAAATAGGAATACCCTAAAGCTCTCAAAGTTATGATTAACGCTACGGATGTTAAGGTGTAGTATTTTTAGTGAGTTACCTCGTTTACCCAGTATATCAACAGCTAGTTCGGGCTTACAGTTATTGTGAGACTGGTTATTACCGAAAGTGTCAAGTTCTTCCGATATATGGTTTATGTTGAGCATTGAGTAGAGTTAAGAAGGAGTGCGCAGTAGTAGTTCCTAGGTAAGTTGCTTTGCCTGACGTGGAAGGTAATATAAAAATCATGTTTCCGAAGCATGTAAACGGTATGACTGTGGGTATATAAATATTGGTCCAAATTAATATAAGATGACGTAGGATATTTAGCAATAAGAACTTTATTCATAGGTGTTAGTGTAACTTGCGTGTATCTTTGACAGTATAACGGCTGTGTAGGTTTTGTAGTGTTGGTTGTAGATTGGCTATAAGTGTGGTGTTTTTTTGTTATTTGTGTATAATAAGAGTAAAAATAATAAAAATGATGTCCCTCTAAATAAAGAAAATTTAAAAACATGCAAGTGACAATATTATAACATACAGAAAAAGACTTGCAGATCATATATAACATAATACAAAGTAGGTTACATCTAATTAGGTATTTTAGAAAGACATGACATCGATTGAACGTTTTTAGATTTGTCTCCTTCTTTTTTACGAAGAAAAATCTTGCCATTTTGAAACCAGCAAAATTTATAATCGTTTGCACTCGCAAATTTGCGCGTTTCATAGAAGAGTTTTCTCAAATTATTTGGTAAATGTTCGGCAACATATATCGGTTTTATATCGCCGCTAATTCCAATGTGTGCGGAGTTCAGCTTGTCTGTCTTGACACGATCCTTATTGAAGTCGCGGGAAGCTTGAAGTATTTTATCTTTGAGTGGAACAGTGACAAATTCAGCAATGATAGGTCTATTCATCTCTTTTTTCCCAGGAAGACGATAAATGTCTCGAAGGTCAGAAGCCTTGACAGGTGCCTGAATAGTGTTGCAGGTATTTATTAATATAGCCGTGAGATCGCTAGAGGTTTCTACATCATTGCCAGGGACGTTCCTTATTTCAATAGCGGCTGATCGGGAGTTAAGTTGCAGGTCATTCACCTTCTTTTCAAGTTCAAGTATATAGGCGCGCTGATCCATTCTCTCTTGTTCCATAATATCTATAGTTTTCTTCATTGTTTCATAGTCTTTATTAATGAATTCAATTGATTTTTCTATTTCACTGTTACTCTTTTGTATCTCTTTATTCTGTTTTTTAACTTCTACTATATCGGAAGCTAAGGTTTTTAATAAAGTGTCCTGCTCCTTTTTCCAGTTCGTGAGCATGTTCATAATTCTGTTCTCAAAAGATTCGCTATTTGATGACTTATCCGGAGAAAAGTCAGGGCACAGTCTCTTACTCGGTTTATTTCTCGCCGTGATGTTTGTAAAGTCTGCATCGGTGTCCATTTGAGTAGCGGATATTTCAGGACTGGATCGCACTCTTTGAATTTCCGTATTAGGGGCAGAAGGGGGAGAGCGTTGAATACGAGGCATTGTTGCATATGGCGACCCGAAGGATTTGAAGCTGGGTAAGTTCGAGCACAAGTAGGAGTAAATAAACGAAGTGAATAAACTAAGTTTACTTAGGACAGTACAGCCAACGCCATCTAGCGTGATCTATTGTCACTTGTATGCGTACCACGATAGTAATTGTAGACAGTTGTCGTGAGTGAAGGATCGATGAGCCAGATTACAGTAGTTTGACCGGTTAATAACAGATGGCGCTTATCGAAGAATGATGATATTATATCAATGACTTGCACATTTTGATGGCCGGTAGACTTGGTTTTGAATGATTCTGCGCTTAAATAGAACCGAACATAGATGTTTGAGAAACACTGTTAATGTTTATTAGCTAATTATTAGTTCCTAGGTTATAGTTCGGGCCGCGAAACAGTCTAGTTATTAGCAAATTCTATAGAGTTATGTCCGTCACAACATTCACAGAAAAACAGCACTTTTGAGTTGCATCACAGCACGCACAGTTATTGAAGCGTTTTATAACGACAGTCACTTCATTTTCCAGTAATCACAAACAAGCTAGATGCAGTTTTACTATTTTAAAATTTTAATAAACACGGAGCTGCACTTAAGTTTGACCGCCGGTATCGCCCTCAAATATACGTTTCATACGTTCCATGTTAACTTTCTAGCCGATTATTTATTTTAATGATTTTGTATTTTCAAAGATATATAATAACAAACAAGAAATGAAAATACTATGAGTATGCACTTAATCAAGCAAACTAATAAATAGGTACATTAAAAAAATAAGAAAATAAGGCTGCTAAAAATTAAAGTATCACAATAACGTCTGCGTACATTGAACCAACATGAAAATATGTTTAATTTTGTAAACGAGAACAAAGTTGACCGCTATGAGACTAGAATGCGATGATATTGCGACCGGAATGTGAACAAACCGAATTTTAAGATTAGCAGAATACCATTTTTTGGTCTATTCACAGTGTCATCGCATTCCAGTCTCGTGTTTTTCACATTGCACATTAATTAGTAGAATTGGCCTTCTGATCACTGTAGTCTACAGGGTGTTACAGAAAGGGTATATCAATACAAACGGGTTGAAGAGTGTATCTGCCCCCTTATTCACAAACACTCGATATGCTTCCGTATCGTATCGAACATTAATCATTGTTATCGTAGGAGTCTTCTCAATGCTGTTCACAAGTCCAAAACCCGAAAATTTTGTCAGTTTAAATCAAATAGACGCCCGCTATTCTACCAACAGCTATTTGCTGTTGAGGGGAAGTCAAATCAGGTTATCGAAATGTCAGGTTTTCGATACGATAGCCTGTCGTATGGTTGTGAATCAGGGCTCTGGTCTAGAATCTCTGTACAAAATTTCAGCTCAAAAGCATTAACTTTGAAAATGCTTAATATTTTTTTATTTCGACATCACGGCGCTGCACTGGCGCGCGGCGGCGTGATGTGCGTGTACTAGGCGCACAGACACACTACAGATAATGGATAATGACCCTCGTAGTGCGGTGACACGTTTGTTATGATTTTAATTTAATATACTATCGAAATAAAACAACCCAACAGAGGAGTAGAAATTGTCAGCAACAACAATTACAGGGTAATTACAGGGTTAGAAAATGAGGGTCGCTCATTTTCTAACCCTGTAATTAGTCTCAAAACTGTATTTTTGCCGTGCTCTTGCTCTCGATTGTTGCCTTCTTTGTCTGTATAAATAAGTGTATTGTACGAGTATCCCTCGGGAGTACACAATTTATATAATTTGACGCCATATTTATGTGATTTATTTTTTATGTATTGGAGAAATTTAATTCGTCCGCGCCACGGTATCATTGATTCATCAATGACTATAATTTTTCCAGGACGAAGTACTTGTTGATATCAAGAATTCAACATGTCGTGTATTTTGCGAATTTTATATAATTTTATTTATCCCCAGTATTATCAATTGACTCGTCGCAGAAATGCCAAAATTTTAATATAATCAAAAATCTGTCCCTTGATATTTTAGAGCAAATGTACTCGTTTCTATATATTGACTTTTTGACTTTTTAGACCAATAGTCGTTCAGATGTGGTACTTTGTTTAGACCTATTAAATCCAAGATGGCGGCTGTGAAATTTTTCTATTTATTTGTCATGGGTGTCGTTTTCATAGTTTTCGAGGGTGCTAAAGCCGATAGTGAGATCAAAATTTAAAGCCAAGATGGCGGCTGTGATATATATTTTTTTGTTATGGGTGTCCTTTTCATGAACTTCGAGGGTGCTAAAGCCAATAGTGAGGTCAAAAATTTAAATCCAAAATGGCGGCTGTTTTTATTTTATATCATACGTGAGAAGGAACTTCATTCCTGACCTGACGGAGATCCCTTGACCGCAAGCAATTATTTTTTAATAAGAATTACGTAATAAAAGAGGATATTTTGTTATCTTTTTCAGACGTTCCCAATGTCGAGAAGATTTGAACAACAGACCGCCACAAAACTATACCGTTTGTGCAGAACGTTTTAGCCCTATGGATATTCTACCGGGAAAGCAACGCAAAAAACTTAAAACCGGTTCATTACCATCTCTTCATCTACCAGATTTGCAAAAAAAAACATGTACAAACGTCAACCGAAGCTCCGAAGTTGGTTGAAATATGTACACAGACAGATGAAAATATAGCACTTTTAGCAATTGAGAGTACTCAAACTTCCAGATCTCTTTCACAGGACACACCAAAAAAAAGAAAACTAAGATGCGATCTTTTAGCATGTAGAAAACTAAATAAATTACACAAAATTGACAATAAAACGGGAAAACATCAAAGAGATAGTTTCTATAAATTGTGTGACAGATTTCTGACAAAAGAGCTAGCTATGTTAGTAAAGGCACAGACTCACTTAAAATTTAATTATACTGGCAATAGATACGACCAACATTACAAAATGTTTTGCTTGAATTTATATTACAACAATAGTCCACAAGCTTACCGGCTACTTCAGAGTGCTATTTGTCTCCGAAGTCCAAGAACATTAAATAAACATGGAATATCACTAACATCTGAAATAAATGACAGACTTATGGCAATTCTTAAAACTAAAGTCGATGTCATGAATGATATGGAAAATAACTGCTCAGTTGTCATTGATATTTGATTGGTTGTTTAAAAGCGAATTTGTTTTATAATTTAAAGCAAGATAAAATTATTGGCTTTCATGAGGTCGATGGAGTAGTCACCAAAACCTGCAAAAAATGCTTTGGTTGTGATGGTTCGTGGGATATTTATCAACTGGAAGCAACCCGTGGGCAAAGCTAAATGGATTGACAAACTTTTGCAAAAAATATTTGAGATTGGACTTAACATAAGAACATTTGTCTCCGACATGGGATCTGATCTATTTAACGCAGCAAAAAAGAGATCTGTTACCATAGAACGGCCTTATTTCTTCATCAATAACAGAAAAATATATTATACACCGTGAAATTTAAATGGTTGTTTTCCCGCAGCGAAATGGTTTTGTCTATGTAATACAATCGTTTCATAGTTATATAAAATATTAGAAACAAAAACTGGCATATTTAACATTGTGAAAAACTAAACTCGAAAGCGATCACGAACCAATACTATACCTCCCGATATCTACGGCAGAACGACAGCAGGCCGTTGACCCGGGTGCTAGGTCACCGTCGAAAGGAGTAGGTTCGAAGGCGGCTCCGTTTGATCATGTTACGCGCGGGCTAGATTATGCCGTATAATTACACGCGAGAGCTTATTTTACTTTAAACATTTAATAAATCGGTCTTTGCTTTGTCGGCTTGTGGCTCGCTCGTTTGTTTTGCGTGCAAACTTTTATGCCGTATAACCACGTGCGAGAGCTTATTTTAGTTTGACCATTTATGCATCGCTTTCCTTTGAGGGCTGCGGCGCGTGCGACGCCAGTATTACCTACAATACATGTTACGTCTAGTGTTACTATTAAAGGCCGCGAGGCCATTGACCCACGTGCTTTTCAATCAGCTGTTATCCAACATGTTATTCAAATTTTCCCTTCATACTTTTACGGGCTTAGGACCGTCATAAATACTTTTTTATCTGCAATTTATTGAACACAAAATTAAATTAAAAAAGAAAACTAAGAAAAATTAACCAAAAAAACGAATTTTCTGAATTAGATACTTAAAAAAGTATTTGAGGCGTATTTACAAAATTTGAATCAACTTATTTACAATAATTTTAATCAGCTAAACTACTACTTACAAAAGTACGAGTTGGTTACACTTTCCGGTAACGGAGTAATTGTTCGAAGTGTAAGCCATTCCGTTGTACACACAATCGCGCACGTTTTAATTGGTTCTCTTTTAATTTAAACAAGGTGTCTCTGTCACGACGTACGATATCAAAAGCGTCCACTATCGCAGCTACTAACGCTTCGCGACTTTCGTGTTCCTCACGATACACTAGGCGTTTGAGCTCAGACCACAAGTAAAAGTCTAACGGAGTTAAGTCCGGGCTTCTTGGTGGCCAAGGCACTGTTCCGCCGCGTCCGATCCAGCGCTGGGGAAACACCGAGTTCAAGTGCTCTCGCACGGCGCGGTGATAATGAGCCGGGCACCCGTCTTGCTGAAAATAAAGGTTGTCCACGGGCACCGCTAGCGGAAGGTCGTCTAATAGGTCCGGGATAACATTTCGTAGCATTTCCAGGTAGGTTCCACCTGTTAAGTGTCCTGCCACGAAATGCGGCCCTATGAGGTGGCCATTCATTATGCCGGCCCACACATTGACACTAAAACGCACTTGATGCGCACACTCGCGAATAACGTGTGGGTTATTTATTGCCCAAAAATGTTCGTTACGCTGGTTGAAAATACCAACTCGCGTAAAAGTTGATTCATCCGTCCACAAAATGTTCTTATCTTGGTTGGCGATCAACCACTGACAAAACGCAATTCTGTTCTAGGGGTCATTTTCGTGGAGAGCGTGAACACCGCGACAATGATAAGGATGCTGTCCTTCAGAGGAGTAGTTTCCAGACGTGGTACTGGCTTACGCCAAACCTAGCCTCGGCCTGGCGCGTACTTCGACGCGGATCCCGTTCGAAGTACTCGATGATTTCCTCGTCGAGCGCTGGCAAAATAACGGCTGGTCGACCTCTGCCCTGTGCATGTGCCGGTGCATGGAACTGTCCATGATCTAGTAGCCGCTGTGTCGCCGCTACGATCGTCCGTGGAGATGGGACTTGGGGGTTCAGAACCCCGCGAAGACGGAGCGACTCCAAGTGATGCCGCTCTGCGTAAAGTCGCCGGGCAGCATGGGAGTCATAATCAGCCCTAGCATACAGCTGCACCATAGCGACGTACTCCACATTGCTGTAATTGTAATGTCGATGCATTGCAGTTTACAGTGATGGCGCGTGCTGCGCGTACGACATTCGCGGGAAAACTAAGTAGGTCAGGGTCACAGCCGCGCGTGCCGCACGGGTAAAATAGGCGCCGGCGGCTTCGTTTGAAATTGTTGCGCGCAGGCTAGTTTATGCCGCGAGAGCTAATTTTACTTTGAACATTTCTAAATCGGTCTTTTCTTTGTCGGTATCGCGGTGATTTTTTGTATTGTTCCGTGCAAACATTTTATGCCTTATCACAACGTGCGAGAGTTTATTTTGGTTTGACATTATTTTGTGCATCGGTTTTCTTTGTAGGTGGTGACACGAGTAGTACCTAGTACCTACAAGTTACGTCTAGAGTTACTATTGTTACTCACTTTTTCGAGTTGATGAATATTTTTGAAGTGAAAACTTCTTTAGCGGCGTTGAGCACTTTTTGAAATGGGTAAAAAATGTTAAACTCGCGTCAGGACACGTGACCGTCAGGAGAGATTCCCCCCCCCCCCCCCCCCCGCCTCTCTTTCTACGGCGGCGCCAACCGAAGTGAACCAAGTTTAGTGACACACGACAATGGATGGATGGATGGATGGATGGATTGGATGGAGTGGAAGTGGAAGCGGAAGTGGAAGCGGAAGTGGAAGTGGAAGTCGAAGTCAAAGTCAAAGTCGAAGTCGAAGTCAAAGTCGGAGTCGGAGTCGAAGTCAAAGTCGAAAGTCGAAGTCAAAGTCAAAGTCAAAGTCGAAGTCGAAGTCGAAGTCAATGTCGAAGTCGAAGTCAAAGTCAAAGTCAAAGTCAAAGTCAAAGTCAAAGTCAAAGTCAAAGTCAAAGTCAAAGTCAAAGTCAAAGTCAAAGTCAAAGTCGGAGTCGGAGTCGGAGTCGGAGTCGGAGTCGGAGTCGGAGTCGGAGTCGGAGTCGGAGTCGGAGTCGGAGTCGGAGTCGGAGTCGGAGTCGGAGTCGGAGTCGGAGTCGGAGTCGAAGTCGAAGTGGACGTGGACACACTGCTGTGTATTCGTAACATTCGTGTATATAAACCCCCTTATTCATAATCCTATTTTATCTCTAGTTTAGCTAAAATAGGTTTATAGAACGTTTGTCTTTATCTGTCACGTTGTCATTTCTGTGTGTAAGAAAGAGACAAACCCCATTTTAACTAAAATAGGTTTGATAAGTTTTATGAATAAGGGGGTTAGTGTTTAAAATATGGAAATTGAACAAAGTGCATCTATTAATGAAAAAAGGGACGCAGAAATAGTGAAAAAAAATGAGTTATATTAATTCAATTAATAATTGATTTATTTCAACGTTAATATTCAAATTTCACTTCTGCCGGCACTCCCGGAGTGCAACCCGTCTTTTTTTTTTATTATTTTAACACTGACAGCGGATCACGTACTACGCACGTGACGTTTATTCGACGCTTATACAATGCTTGGCTGTCAAAGTGTTAAAACAGAAACATCGTTATTTATTTACTTTAACTCTTTACTTCGAAAGTACTTCTTGAGGCAAGTCGTTCTGCCGCGGGAAAACAACCAATTAAATTTCAGTGTGTATATTTGATGCACCTCATCTCATAAAACTGGTTCGCAACAATTTGATTTCTTACGACATTCATTTTCAGGATCGTGTAGCTAAATTCGAGCACATCGTTAAAGGACATGGCTAAAAGTTCATAGACAAAAAACCCAGAATCGCCAGCAACGAAATGTATAAAAATGGGTTCACTATAGTAAGCCCAGTACGGTTTAAAAAAATCAGCCTCCTAAACCATATAGTATAAAAGTTATTATACTTTGTGTGTTTATGTTATTCATACTTACATTGATTACTTGACTTTTATTTTATCACAATCTCTTTAATATAATTATGATAATATATTAAAATAATGTAAAAAATATACCCTTCATCTTTTAATATGTTTTATTATTAATAATCTTTATACACGATGGTTTTTTTTTTTTTTTACTTATAAATGAGCTCTTTATTTTAGTTTGACGTATGTCATTACTTCCCAGAATTCGATCCTTATTAGCGACACTATCGAATGGTGTAATAATAGAGTGTGTTTTTTTTTCAAAATCAACAGGTTCGATTCCTGGCTAGAAATATTAATTTTTCAAAAATCCAATGATGCAGTTTTAGTTTTCATCAAAATCGAGCCCGCGACTCCTTTGAGTACTTTTCGCTAGTCCTCATAGTTTCGGATTTGGCAATCCACGCCCACTTGAAAAATGCACCCTGTATATCTAGTATACCACGTCGTTTTTGCAGTATATTATTATATATTTTTGTTGTACGTATTATGCCTATAAAAATGGCATATATGAAGTTTCTGGCGATTCTGGGTTTTTTTTTAGCCATGTCCTTTTATGACAATGATAAACAAAAGAGCTTTAGACTTGCACACAAATTGACGAATAGCCACATCCATCCAACAAATTTTGATAAAATGAAAGTTCGCTATGCTACTCAACTTTTAAGTAATTCTGTTGCCGCTGGTATATCAACATACGTACACTTTAATCTCATTCAAGAAGCCGGGAGGGACACTGCTGAACTTATAAGAAATATGAACAATTTATTCGATGAATTGAACTCATCAAATCTTAATGATAATTACGAATACAGAAGAGCATTTACTGGAAAAGAATCACACATAACTTTCTTCAATGAAATGTTAATTTTCTTTCAACATCTGAAATTAATCAGTCCGGTAAATGGAAAAAACGTTAATACTACAACTGTTAAGTTTATATATTGATTTCAAATAACAATCACATCTATTTTGCTGCTTTTTGAAGATTTTAAGTCGGAAGGATGCACGTTTTTACTTACAAGGAGTCTCAATAAGGATGTCCTGGAGAATTTTTTTGGACAAATACGAACTAAAAATGGTCTGGCCACAGAACTTACAAGCAGACAGTTTATATCTGCTTTTCAAAAAATATTTTTTCTAACATTATAAAACTTTCAAAAGCAGGTAATTGTGAAGACGATTTGCGAAAACTTCTTATTCAGACCAGCGTGTTAGCTCAACTGAATGACGAAGCATCACCTAATGAGGAAAAAGATACTCCCGGTACAAGCAATAAAGACCCAGATAGCAACGTTCAAATTATGAGCTCAGAATATAATCAACTGGATATTACTGAAAAAAACTCACTTTTCTATGTTTGTGGCTATCTCCTGAAAAAATGCGGCGAACACCACAACGATTGTCAAATTCTGAAATCGTATATTAGACCTAATCAAGCCATCCACAACTTTAGTTCAGAAAGTCACTATATGAGATACAGAGAATACAGCAAAGCTACTAACCGAAGCTTGCTAGTTGGGTCATAAACAAAACAGGAATAAAAAAAATAAAAAAGTGTTCTTTATTATAAAAAATCAGTGTGTATTATGCCAAATAGTAAAATAATTATACTGTCCACACAATCAGAGATCAAAACCTTATTTTCATGAAAATATGTGACATTTTTATTTTTATGTGTCCACCGAAAAGACCACATAATCCACAGAAAAGTTTAAAATAGAGCTTTTAATAAAAAAAAGTAATTCCAAAACTTCGAAAACATAAGAAAAATAACAATTACGCTGCACTTTACATCTTCGTATTAACAATACAATGAATCATTCAACACTGTTAAACAAAAAAAAATAAAAACTTTATGTCCACAGAAATGACATCTTTTCTGTTGACATAATTACGTCGTTGTCACTGCAGGATATTGTAAAAATGCAAAAACGTTTTTTTCACAGAAAACTTCAACATATTTTTTGGAGTCTAAAGATTTAATAATTTAATTTATAACTAAAATTATATATATATTATTATTAGTATATTTTTGCTAAAAAAAAGAAAGCGGTTCTGCATTTACAAAGTCCTGCACTGATGTTAATGATATTTAAATAAAGTTAGAAAAATAAACGGTTGTGCTCATGTACCAATTTAAAAAATAGATTCATCATCTTCACTGTCTGTGTAAGGATTAATGAATGGTTTTTTAGTTTGTTGCGGAAGGAGAATCAAATCTTCTTCGTCTTCCGTGTCTGTTTTGTTATTAATAAATGGCTGTCTTACAAATCGCGAGCGAAATATATCATCTGAATCATTGGAATCTGAAACCAGCCTCAGTCGTTTATTAGGACGAGTAGGGACACTTTGAAATACTTCTTCTTCTGGTGTGACTTGAATTGACCTATATGACACTGTAGAAGCATCAGGTGTGGCTATATTTCTCGGAGATAAGTTTAAGGCATCAGAGACGAAACTATTGGGAGTGCTTGACCTTGTACTTTCAGGTTGAACATTTATTTGTCCGATTTCAAAATGTGGACATATTGTCGTAGCTGCGCAAGACAGACAACTTAGTCTTCTTGCATGTAAAATATTTGGTGTACTTCGACTCCAAGTAAGTTGGTGTATCTTTAAAGTACCCTTAAAAGCTTTCGTTCTACTCTTATCAGCAATGCTTTGAATGTCTTGAATATACGGGTCACCAATTCCATAAATCTCTATTCCTTTGCAGGTTTCTTTTAAACAAGACATAAGAGAATCATAATCCGATACGTCTTTGCCCATTGCAACCGAATTATCACATAGTCTTTTTATACATCCACCTACTCCATCAGGAGCTCCTTTTCCATGAACTTTTTCGCTGTAGTGCCAAGTAATATTATCAACGTTATTTAATTCTCTGGCTATGAAATTCGAAATAAAATAAAACATTAATTTATTGCGGTACTGTGTTGTCGGTCCATCACTTAATATATGTAAATCTGATAAGTTTGGACTAATTTCTTCGATTCTTTGTAAGACAGGTCTAAGATGAGCACATATCATTACAGGGTCATGTCGTAAGTTTTCCGATATAGAGCACATCGATGTTGATAAAAAAGTCTTGTCTTGAGTTGCTGGTCCACTGCTGTATGATGATGTGTTTACCACATGTGTGAAGTGATAATTGTGGCTTGGAACCACCAAAATGGGCGGACTGGACTTCAGAACTATATTTACAGTTATAGTTCTCCGAAAAGTCGATATGTAACAAACCTTGAGAAGAAGATAGCTGTTGCTTAATGGTTTGTATTGACCTTATTTGATGAATCATATTGCTAATGTGCTGCATGTATATTGGTAGGTTAGTATTTAATAATTTTACGAGACACCCTTTTGTAGTTTTCACTGTTTCTTTTACACATTTTTTACATATTTTTGGCTTACCTTTAATAACTACTTCAACATTTTTAACAGTCCATCTCTCGTAAGTTATATGATCGTTGTGATCATATTCATGAAAGGTGATTTTTTTATTATGGCATCCCTCACACGTTCGCTCTAGGCATTTCGGATTAAGTGTGTCATTACAGCAAAGTACTTTAGCCACATGTGATGCAGATCCATATGATATAATTTTTGCCTTATGCAGTGATCGGACTATATGATCACTGTTTTCGTGTAACGTACACAAACATGTATCTCTTGCAGAAGCTTTCGGAAACAACACCCAAAATGGACGGTATCTTCTAAAGGTCTGATAAGAAATTTTAATTCCTGTTTTGTTTTGAAAAGATACATGTAAATTTAAAAGAGTGTCATTTAATAAACGAATTTGACGTTTGATCTTATTTCGAGTGATGGTCTCATTTTTACCAGCAGTTAATCTACTGCACTCATCTTGTAATAAAAAATCATGCACAATTTGTCTCATATCCTTCCTTAATACTTTTTTTTAGAACCTACCATGTTCCCATTGTTTTGTTTCTTTTCTTTTAGTCTTTTTATACGCATCTTATATTTTTTTATTTGTTTGTCCATTGCTAAGACCCTTAAATGTAAAGCCTCATTTTCTAATTTTAATTTTCTTTTATTACGAGCAGCTACTGCCCTTCCAACTTCAGCGCGCGAAAGTGACGAAGAAGGACTTGATGGCGGAGTATTTTCTTCTAATAAAACAGCGGTGGCTTTCCGCATTTTTATTAATTCACGTCGTTTTTTAGATTTTTCTCGCCACATTTTCCTAATTTGACGCTGTTGTCTAGGAGTATATATTGTTCAATAGTCTTGATTTTACCTGTCTCTTTCTTCTTATGATACCTCTCTCTGTCTTTCTTGCGTATCTCTTCAATAGCAGCATCGTTCAGTTTTGCACGTGCTCGCCGCATGCTTATTTTTTTTTTGTTCACGACGTCGAAATCTTCTTTTCTTCATCAGTGAGATGCTTAAGATTACTTGTTTTTGGCATTATTAGCTGAAATAGAAACCACATGTACACACCACTTCAAGCAAAAACGAGGATTAACTACTTATTACATTTAAAAACCAAAATGCCAAAAAAAATTGTCAAAATAATTGGAGGTACTATTAGGCGTTAGGTCAGGAGTGCGAACGATGCCAAGTGCCAAAACAAACCTAGCAATACATGCTTTCTAATGTTAATTGTGTCATAAAAAATATAGGTTAGAAAAAAGTTCACTTCCGTGGACCTGGTCTATTCCGTGGACATTGTGTCCACCGAGAAGTTTGTCCACGGAAGGGATAAAAAAAACTAAAATAGCCATTCAAAACATGAAATTTTGAGGTTACAATATGGCGCACCTGGTTTTTGCCAATGGCCTCTCATATTGCACCACGATAATCAAAACATGTATTTTTTACGCCAGTACTTACCAAAATATAGATGGAACTGAAAAGTTGCAACGATCTTTGACACAAAAGTAAAACAAACACTTATTTAAGAATATTTCAACAATTTTTTAACGGAGCGCAAGTGTGTTCCACCAAATAGCTTTACTCAACTGACAGCTCGACAATGTTGCCAACCAAAATAAATAAACTAGTGCCGCGTTCCACGTAACAAATATTGAATATAAAATTTAGTTTGACCACGGAAGGGGTTGCAAAATTGGTAACATCATGTTTATGTGTAATAATTTATTTATATTGTGTGTTGATTTTTCATAATAATGTAAAATGTCAACTATAAGATGTTAGTAACTAATAAAAAGACAAAAATATTGAAACTTTTAATTTGAAGTATTTTTTTTCTTTAAGCAAACTTTGGACCTTAGGTTTACACGGCCCACGGAAGGGTACATAAGCGTAACTTTTTTTTTTAATGTTATAAAAAATATCAAATAAAATTAAGATATTTTAACGTACATTGGTACAACATCGAAATCGTTAATTTATTAAATAAAAATATTAATGTACAAAGTATGTTTTAACCAATTTTTATCAAACGCACATTTTTTTTGCCTGTTTTGTTTATGATTTGTAGCACCTTTGTACGACTTTGTACAATATGTCGAGAAAATGGATGAAATTTTTCGTTCTTGTTTCAAAAGTAACATATTTACTGCAAAATAGCTCTTTCAATTTACAAAGAGCTTGACAAAATCTCTTTTATAGTACCCTGTCCTTGTTTCCCGATAATTTATTTAAAAAAACTATTTATTAGAATGAGAATATTTTACACTGTAAAATTTAATAACAAAGCATTTCGAACATGTCGTAGCAGGCGAAAGTATTTTTCAGTAAATAATTTATAAATTCAAATTCAAAATAATTTATTTGCTAATATGGGAAATTACATAAAGTTTTTTCGTCGTGGATATCATTTTCATAGTTTTCGAGGGGGCCAAAGCCGATAGTGAAGTCAAAATGCGCGTCGCTCGACCGACGCCTAGTTTAACCCTGCACCTTACCGTTTCAACTCGAGAACGGGTGTAATAGTGATAAAAGAAAACAATATTTAAAAAAAATATCTCTATTATTCGTAATTATAAATTATTTACTGAAAAATACTTTCGCCTGCTAAGTAGTTATCACGAAAGATGTACACGTAACGAAAAAGTTGTTATGAAATATCGTAACGAAATAGTTTACAAAGTAACGAAATAGTAAACTAAAGCTGAGTGTGCATTGAGTGCTTTAATAAAGATGCAGGGAATAAGGGAATTAATTAAAAACATGTTTTTCATTATAGGTACACTTATTATTAGCTGAAATCAAAATGAAGTATTCAAATTAAAAGAAAGGAAAAAGAAAAAGTTTTAACAGAGAAAACTGAATTAAAAATAAACTGCGTCTTCTATATTCATCAGAGAAAGACTGCCCTCTTTTTCGACCAATTCTATTTTTTTAACTAATTTACTTCAGGAACACAGTCTAAATCTTTAGTTTTAGGGACCACAAATTTTACATCCATGTTTTTGTCTCTACTTTTGTAAAATGAAATTGAGTACATCTTTTCACCATAATGTATCTTGGTGATTACTCCAACGTAATACTTCCATGTCTTTTTGTAGTAGCGTACTAAAGTCGTATCTCCTAGTTTAAAAATCTCATTCTTCTGATTATCTTCGGCCTCAATGTTAACGTCATTCTTAATAATCTCTTCATTTATTGAGGGTTCCACGGCAATCTCTATTATTTCTTGAATGTGTCCGTCATACTTGTTAATGATTTGTTTTTCCTTCATCTTTGTTTTCAGGTAAGTGCCTTCATTGTCCTTAACGTCTTCAGTCTCTCGCTCTTCTTTGTTTTGGTACTATTTTCAGTTTTTTCCTTCACCGCCGTTTTCAGGTAAGTGCCTTTATTGTCATATAAGTCTTCAGTTTCTCTTTCATTATTATTTTTGGTACTATTTTCAGTTTTTTCTAGTGATGCAACGAATACGAATACGAATATTCGTATTCGCCGAATAGAAGACATTTACCGAATATTCGTATTCGGCGAATACTAATACGAATATTTAAAAACTAATATTTTTGTACGCAACTCTATTTACTGCAGATTTGAAAAATGCGCGTAAAAATATGACGTGTGCAGAGGCCCTTAACCGCAACGACGACGCGACGGGGGACTCCCCGGCCATAGATAGGTTTATACAGTTTCCGCGGCTCCGGGAGTTTCCCTATCATTACGATTACGAACCGTTGATTGATTCATTCATTCCTTTCATTCATTTCATTTGTCAGTCGTGAGCACAAGTCAAACAAGAGAGTATTGTTTTATTTTATTTATTTTCTGAGGTTGCTGCGAATTTAAAGAAGTTGAAGTTGAATTGACAATGTCTTCTCGTAAACGAGAACAAAGTGAGATATGGAAACACTTCGATAAATTACCTAGTAAGTATATATGGTCTGTATTTCTTTTGTATCAACAAAAACTAGGATAGTAAGTAACTTAGACGAACGTTAGTAATGGCTGCGTCTATGTAGTACTAGACTAGGCCCGCGACTTCGTCCGCGCGGACTTCGGTTTTACTTTTACGTGTAATATAGTAGTGGGATAGGAATTTAAATTGTATTGTTTTTATTTTAGACAATGAAAGCAAAGCTGTATGCAGATATTGTGCTTGTGAATTGTCTCGGGGAGGGAAAAATGCATCTATTAAAGGATTTACTACGACCGTACTGTGGACTCACGTGAAGAGATTTCACGAAAAGGAGCTTCTTGCCTGTATAAATACTGTAGATGAAACAAACACTGAAGTTGAAGTAAGACCAGCGAAGAAACAAGCGTCCTTAAAGGAAATATTGGAAAAACGTACTACGTATGAAACTGGTGATCCTCGGGCTGTCAAAATCACATATTTGATTGCTGAACAAGTTTGTCTAGACATGGAGCCCCTGGACTTGGTAAATAAAAAGGGATACCGTCGTTTGCTCAGTGAACTAGCTCCAAGGTTTGTTTTTGTTTGCTTTTATTAAAATGCTAAACTTTTGTTCATACATATTAGTGGGATACTTTTTAAACTTTCACAAAACCCTTTTTAATTCCTGACTGTTATTTTTTTACAGATATAACATTATATCTAGAACCCACCTTACAGAAAAAATTCTACCGGATATTAATGACCGTGTTAAAATAAAATTGAAGGAGCAGTTAACAAAGACCCCATATCTCTCTGTCACAACAGACATGTGGACCAGTGACGCTTCCTCACAAGTCAATGATTTTATAAGTCTTACTGGACATGGAGTCAATGAAGATTTCCAGCTCAAATCTTATTGTCTGGAAGTGTTTCCTTTTGAAGGCGACTCACATTCAGGAGAAAATATTGCCCACATATGATGCATATGATGTTTCTGGAATGGCAGCTAGTGGGTAAAGTTGCAGCAGTTGTAACGGACAACGCACGGAATATGGTTAAAGCAAATGATGAGCTTGATCTTAGCCTTAAACATATCTCTTGTTTGGTACACAGCATCCAAATAGTGCTGAAAAAAAGTTTGTTTGGTCAAGAACGCATAACCGAAATGTTAACCACATGCAGGGGAGTTATTACTCATTTTAATCACTCAACCTCCGCACTCAAACAACTGAAAGATTCTCAACAAGCTAACAATATACCGAAACATGTTTTGTTTCAAGATGTTGAAACAAGATGGGACTCAACATATCAGATGTTGAAGAGATTACATGAACAACGCATAGCGATTCAAGATGTTTTACCATCTCTACCAAATTGTCGTCATGAAATCACAGCAAGGCAATGGGGTCTTATGAGCCAAATCATTGATATTCTGGCCAATTTTGAAGAAGCTACTAAAGAGCTGAGCAAAGAATCAACGACGTTATCTCAAGCAATCCCAATAGTACGAAGTCTTAAATCTTGCCTCAATAAAATTTCAAATGATCCTTCTTCTCATCCTGATGTGAAAAATCTGGCAAACTCCCTATTCAGTGGACTTTCGAATAGATTTGCGTTTATGGAATGTGATGAAACTTATCTATTAGCAACGATCCTTGACCCCCGATTCAAAACAAGGATTTTCAGCTCACCAGTGGTCGTTGAAACCGCTCGATCAGTTCTTAACGCTGCTCTTGATAACAGAGAGGCCGTAAGACCGACAAGACCTCCAGAAGAACCTCAACCGTCGAGAAGTAGAGGAATTTGGCAAGTATGCCAAGAAATAATTGAAGAGGCTGAAATGGAAGAGCCAATTTCAATATTTTCTGGGGATTTGCAAACTAAAAACGAGATAGATGCTTATCTAAAGCTCCCAAATTTATCGCCGACTGCTGATTCACTGGCCTTTTGGCGAGAAGATGTCCATTTTCCAAGTCTGAAAAAGCTCGCCCAAAAATATTTTTCACTGAAGCCATGTACAGTCGCCTCGGAAAGACTTTTTTCAACGGCTGGGAACATCCAGACTGAAAAAAGAAATCGCCTAAAACCAGAAAATCTACAAATTTTATGTTTTTTAAATAAAAATTTGCCTGTTGTAAATTTTAATTATTAGAAGAGTAAACATTATTCAAATAAATAAGTCTTTGATTACCATGGCGAGATATTCGTATTCGTATTCGTATTCGCCGAATAGTAGGTTTGATATTCGTATTCGTAAAAGTAGTATTCGTTGCGTCACTAGTTTTTTCCTTCATCGCCGTTTTCAGGTAAGTGTCTTTATTATCATTTAAGTCTTCAGTTTCTATTTAATTATTATTTTTGGTATTATTTTCAGTTGTTTCCTTTATCTCTGTTTTCAGGTAAATGCCTTCATTGTCCTTATTGTCTTCAGTCTCTCTGTATGATTTAGTTTTGTTATCTTTTTTAGTTATTTCCTTCATCGCGGTTTTCAGGTAAACGTCTCCATAATCGTTAACATCTTTAGTCTCGCTGTCACCTGTGTTTTCGATATTTGTTTCCTTCATCGCTTTTTCCAGGTAAGTGTCTTCGTCGTCCGTAATGTCATCAGTCTCTCTGGCATTTGTGTTTTTATTATTTATTTCCTTTAACGGTTTTTTCAGGTAAGTTGTTTCTTGGCGTCCGTAATGTCTTCAGTCTCTTTGTCATTTTCGCTCATGACATTTTTTTCATTCAACAATATTTTCTGGCTTTCAATCTCCTGAACTGCAACCTCATTGTCATTTTTGGTCACGACATTTTCTTCTCTTTTCGACGTTTCCCTTTTGATTTTTATTTTAAGAGACTCTTCTCTTTCTTTCCATTCATAAGTGCTACTGTCAATTTCTTTGTTTTTGGTGTTATGCACTGTAGAGAGATCAAAATTTTTGTCAATTTTATGCAGCTTGAAAGAATTATATGTTTGCAGATTAACGTATTTAAGATTTTCGGGTGTGAACCGGATTGACGATAGAATAGTCACTTTTCCACTTTTGTTTTCCTTATTTGTGTTTTCATGCTCATCATCAGTGTTAACTTCTTCTTCATCTTCTTCCTCATCCTGTACATCATCCCTTGTACAATCTGAGTCGGAGTAAATACTCATTACGTCATCACTTATTGTAGTAGATGTACTAGATAAACTCTTTGACCTTTTACGTTTCTTTGTTAGTACTTCTCTTGTTTGCATGCTTTGTCGTTTTTGAGCTTTAGGTATTTTTTTATTGCTGTCTTTTTTGTTTGATTTTGATTCTTTTACATGTGATTCGTTCTTCTTATTGTTGAGTAATGTTGAAGCTAAAGTGTTCGTTTTAATTAGCTGATGTTCTTTGCTGTAGTAACAGTCACAGCAAGTGTTTTTTTCACAGTCGAAACAGCTTAGCCATTTATATTTAATTGGTCCATCTCCGGTAGTTGCTATTTGATGTACTTTCATTGTACCTTTTATGGGCATAACGTCATTTGGAATCATTTTTGTCATCTCTTCGACTTTGTTTTCAGGTATATAAAAGATTTTAATGTTGGTGTTATCTTTCAAGTAGTCATACGCTTCTTTCGCGTCTGTAATGTCATGACCGTGTGCTATTTGACTGTCTAGCTGTCGTTTTATAGCCCCACCAACGCCGTCCGCTGGTCCTTTGCCATGGGAGGCTTCGAAGAAATTCCACGTTCCAAATTGAAATTCATAGACAGAACATCTTTTCTGGAACATGTAAAAATTGTTTTTTTTTGTCTGTATTGAGTAGCAGGACTGTCTGAAGAAACGTGTATTTTCTTCGCTTTCAGCTCTTTGGTATGGGGTCCAAGTGGGCCCAAATGGCACCGGGACCATGCTCATTTATTGGTGAAATTGTGCATATCGATAAAGGCTTTTTATTTTTTGTGTAGAGTACACTTATGTGAAGTGTGATCTGGTTCCTGCTTGCGCCAAAATGTACTGCCTGAATTTCCTTGGCTTGTTTGCAAGCGAAGTTTTCGGAGAAATCAAAAACAAGACTGATTTCGTCATCTTCAAGATTCTTTATGCATTTTTTCCATGATTGGTATTGATGATTGACATTGTAGTGATGAATTTTGAATTGTCTTAAGTCTTTCAGGAATTCCTTTATTAAGTCACCTACTGTCCCTTTAACCGTTATTTTAGCATATTTTTTTGTCTTTTTTTGTCCACATTTTCCTTTGGTGACTTTAGTATATATATGTCTTATAATTTTCCACTGCAGCCACTGAATGGGGAGGTTTGCATCTATAGTTGAGTTAAGGGTTGGGATCTTATCTTTGCAGTCCATGCACTCTGAGTAAAAACATCTGAACGATGTGGAGCAAGTAACTTCTCCTAAAATGTCGCCCAAATCTGATGATTGAAGCACATAATTACAATCTCTTCAAAGCTGTAGTTTTGAATAGCATGTTAGTATGTTTTACACAAGCACATGTGTTTCGATCTTGGATTTTTGGATGAACAACGTAAAATGGCCGGAAACGACAAAAGGTTTGGAAAGATGCTCTCCCGCCTTCACCTTGATATTTTTTATGAAGCTTGTATAATGGTTCAGTTAAACATCTTTTCTGCATCTTGTTTTTATTTTTCGTTACACATTCCTTCTTTCCAGCGCTATGTCTACTCACATCTTCCCTTTTAAAAAAAACATCAATGTTTTTTTTGTGAGAACTCAAGTTCTTGTCCATATTTTTGTCTCAAAGTATTTCTTGTTTTAGTAAATCGAATCCTTCCTTGAAGTCCGAGAACCTTTGTGATATTAGTTTGCTGTTTGTATTTACTGACCAGATGGTCAGTAAATACAAATATATAGTTAAGGTATACAGGGTAATAGTTTAGGTATTTGCTTTTTACAGTGAAAATAATGGTAAGTATAAAAAAGTAAATAACATAAGACCTGCTTTAAAGTATGTTCAGTTAGTATGCAAAGTTTCATGATCTAATTTGAAGTATTTTTTGAATGCCAGCGGTTTATTGTTCGGGTTAGAGGTAACTTTGGATTTTTTTTCTATCGAGAAAATTTTATGAAATCGTGTTTTCATCTAACATAAGACTTTGCATTAATCCTCAACTTTACCATATATTTATTTCAAAATTAATGGTGCAGGATTTTCGACATAACGGAGGATCACGTTAAGCCATTTGAGGTAGTATAGGCTCTTAATACGTAGGGCACAAAGGCGCGCTCAAGGTTAAAATGTTAGGTACGTCTAGTCTGTGGTTGTTTTTTCATAAATTATGTAATTTGTCAGTTTGTGATTTTATCTATGTAAATAAATAAAGTAAATATTAATCAATGTTTATCTTACCTCTGTGTTAATAGTAACTGTATTTGATTATCATAAATCGGAGAAAGAAAGCTATCCATGAGCTCATAAGCGAACCAATTTGGTTTAAAAATATCATCTGTTGATGATCCAGATCGAGTAGTCACTAATTTTCTTTCTGTAAAGGCGATATGTGCTCATTAACGATTCTCGTTTTTTTTTTAAATCTTCAATTGAGAAATTCATTCCCATATTTTGTTGAATGGTGCGCCATGCATCAGCTATTAAATTTTTATTTTTATGATCCTTTCGAGTTGCGTCCCATATTATTGGATGTGCTTGATAAAGTTCAATAAATTCTATTACTTTTTCATTTGTCCATGCCGGTGGCGATTTTGTGGATGAGGAAGCCATTCTCGCTCGACGTACGCACTCGCTGAGTGTTGTAACAGAACTGAGCAAAGCGCCAATGTGTGGACAGATCGCGAGCGTTGGCGCACATTCCTTTGATGAAACCGACACGAGCCGGCCAACTACCAACACTCGCCCCAACGTTGGGACCAATGCCATTTTTTATACCGGCTGTACACATGGGGCCAAGGTGTTGGGCCAACGTGTTGGGCAAAAATGATGGATAACCAAGATTGCTGTTCACACATTGGCTTACTGATCATTCTGCATTGGCGCTTCAAAGATGGACGTAGAAGTTCTTGCAGCCGCGACAATTTATTTATACAGTGCGTTTAATTATTACGTACATGTGCACCAAAGTAGAGTGACTAAAAATAAATGGCGCAAAAGAAGGTGGTGGATGGTGACTATTCATCGGAATAGAACGAGGTAAATGTGTTATTAGTTATTATTGATATACAGGGTGATAATAATTTTGCTATCGGAACATGGGAACGTAAATTTCACTCATGCGCAACGATACTGTCTCCGTTGACGAGTAACAACGAACTGAACAAGACACCAATGTGTGAACGCTGTTTGCGGAGCGCGCCAAGATCCTTTGATGTGTGCACAAAAAACCGACACTATTCGGATGGCCTGCCAATGTTGGCGCCAACTAGACCAATTAAGCCAACATACCGCCAGGTAGCTCTCTACACGTTGGCCCAACACCTTGGCCCCATGTGTACAGCCGGCTTTAGATCCACACGTTGGACGAATAGCGTTGGGGCCAATATTGGGGCCAACGTGTGGAGCCGGCCTGAAGAGTAGAGCGAAGCTAGCTGCAGGATGGGGAATTCTACTGACGGCAACCTAACCACGCAAGACCAGCAGCCAACCGAGCGCGACCGCGAGTGAAGTGCAATATCTTCGATCCCACTCGCACTTGAACAAACCCACTATAGAAGTAAGAAGATTCAGAAGTTGGCAGCCCTGCGCAACAGAGATATTAGTGTGCGTGCGATTCGATTTGTTCATTCTTCTTCATCCAACTTTATAACCGAAGCGTTTTTATTTGTTCGGTGTACAACCAAGTATTTACGAAGTCCGCCATAATTATGTTGCTGTATTACATTTAAACTTTAGTAGTTATTAAGTGTTATCACAAGTTACCTAAAATAGGCTATAGCTGCGTGTAAAAGTTGTAACTGTTCACCACGGCAGAGCTCAAAAATTTAACAGCATCCAGAGGATACGTGAAAGGAAACATAACTAGGCTTTCAGTCCAGCTAAATGTACACGTCTGTAGATAGTTACTAACTATCTACAGACGTGTACATTAAGATCCAATTGTAATAAAATGTAATACTAATCTAATCTTCAAGCCATTAAGGTTTAAATTTCAACTTCCACCACTTATTATAATAGTAGCACCTTACCATCTTGTTTTAAAAAATGCAATACGTAACTCCTCAGTTAACTAAAATATAAGGTTGAAATCAGCATAGATTTCTTGTTTGGTTGAATAGAATGTGCTTGATTCCGAGTTTCACTACCTACCGTAATTTTACTTCAGAAACTTAACTGCTGTATGAACTGCGAATTAAGGTTGAATTTAGAATACTTCTTCGCCTTATTTACTCAACTGTGATTGAAGGTATAATTACTTTTCAAATCGTTTCGTTTTCGTGCCGATCCGTTTGTGTGTAATATTATCTACCTAATTCATTAAGTTTTTGAACAGTTGATTATATTAACCGACATTATGGTTCGATTAACAACTTTTTTGAAACCAAAAATTGTTGTTCTCTGAGAACAGGAACAAAACATAAAGAAAATAGCACGAGATATGGGCATAACGGTAAGATTTACGTTATACTCATAATATATTTATTGGTGCAATCATGTTGTATTATTACTTACAAGTTGGATTTTTTTATGTATTTCTAATTATTGTAATTTTCATTACAGAGAAAAACAGTCCGTCGATGGATTCGAAGGTATCAAGCGACGGGTGATATGGAATGTAATAGCCGAGGCCCTCGCTCAATTGCTTACAATAATCAGTCGGAGCGACACCGTAATATTGTGGAAGCTCACTCAGTGGCACCCTTTAACCCTTAAATTGACAGAGTGTAGCCGGCTGGACATTAATCAAAAATAAATTTGTAAGCGAGTATACTGATTATACAAAAATTTTTTTTATTCTGGTAATTCCGCAATAGGGTAAGCATTTGGTAGAATAATAAATTATATGCCTGGCAACATCAAAATATGTCAAAAATCGAAATGGCGTCGAAGCAACGGTCGGTCAACGCGACACAGGTAAGTTTTTGAATATTTTTTAATATATGGAATGATTTATATGGGTTGGCTGTGCATTATATATTATTTCAAAGTGACGGTTTATTATATGGTACCAAATAATAACCCAGTACTGTTTCAATAGCGTTGTAATTTGCACTTGAAACTAGTTGTCCAGTATACTTCACACTGCCAATTGCTCACAATGCTATCACTGTTTTTGTTTGGGAAGCGGGTTGGACAATGCCAACTAACTAGTATTTTGGTTTTGTATGGGTTGCATGTATCAAATGAGCTTTTTCCTTTTGTTTTAGCGATTGATACGCTCGCGCACGAATAGGCTAGTTGCTTTGATACCGCCTGAACATGCATGCTCCGATTCCAGTGACGCTTCGTCTACCGAAGAACTTGAAATTACCAATAAAACTTCAAACAACCACGATTCTTCGGATGAAAGCAGCTTGATATCAGTAGATTCGGCCTTAGAGGCATTGAATATTTTAGAATCTTCCGAAGATGAAATTACAGATAACAATGCAATTAATCTACCACTCACACCTATATTACAAAATGTTTTTCCGTCTCAAAATGAAACAAATTACAATGCCATCCCTTCCATAAGTTCCTTACCATCAATTTGTTCAGAGCAAACGGTGCAAACTGACCAACCGACCATTGACACATGTTCCACT
This sequence comes from Amphipoea oculea, assembly GCA_945859645.1. Lineage (NCBI taxonomy): Eukaryota > Metazoa > Arthropoda > Insecta > Lepidoptera > Noctuidae > Amphipoea > Amphipoea oculea. The sequence continues at coordinate 14,860,044 of OX243865.1, read as the reverse complement.
AGAAAACGTAAAAAAGCGCAGAAAAAGAAAGTAGTTTCAAAAAAAGTTAAAACATCTAAAAAGTTTGTTCTGAGTTACAAGTGGAAGAAGGAATTATTTTTTCATCGGGCTGAAGTTGAAGATGAAAATACACCGCTGATGCCGAGTGAAGACGAACAACAACCTCTTTCGTTCTTTTATCGTTTTTTTTCACCAAATATAATAAAAGATATAGTAGATCAATCAAATCTATACTCTGTTCAGGTAAAAGGAAGATCCATACAACTTACTCATGAAGAGTTTCTAACTTTTCTTGCCATACAAATTTTAATGGGAGTTGTACATATGCCTAGCTACACTGATTATTGGAACCGCAGGCTTAGATTTACAAATATTGCCGATCTCATGCCACTAAAGCGTTACCAAACAATTAGACGTTACATACATTTTATCGATAATAATTTAGACGACGGTGATAGATACTTCAAAGTTCGGCCCGTAATGGAAAAAATTAGGCAAAACTGCCTGCAGATGTACGAGGAACATAATTTTAGTATAGATGAGATGATGATTCCCTATAAAGGGACCAAGGCGGGAAACAGAAGACAATACATACAAAATAAACCAAACAAGTGGGGTTTTAAAAACTTCGTTCGTGCGGGAGCTTCAGGACTAATCTATGATTTTATTTTATATGGAGGGGAGGATACCTTTCGAAATTATACTTTCACACAGGATGAGATTTCTATAGGTTTGGGAGGGCTAGTTGTTCTTGCTTTGTGTAAAACGATTCGCCAGAAACCTGCGAATGTATATTGTGATAACTTTTTTACTTCACCTGAGCTCGTATACATGTTGCGTGAAAACTACGGAATATTTTGCACTGGTACTATAAGAGGAAACCGGCTAAGAGGCTGTGAGAGTGTACTTCCTTCTGATAAAGACCTTAAAAAGAAACCACGAGGCAGTTTCGCGCAAGGAGTTTGTAACCAAAATAAACTGGCAGTGGTAAAGTGGTTAGACAATAAATGTGTTACCCTTATCAGTTCCTGTGTCGATGCTCACCCCGTGGATAAAATAAAACGTTATAGCAAAGAAAATAAAGCAAGGGTTGATGTCGACTGCCCTAAGATAGTCAAAAACTATAATAAAAATATGGGTGGGGTCGACTTGGCTGATATGCTAATATCCCTTTACAAGATTCCCCTTAAAACGAGAAGATGGTATCTTTCTATTTTTGCCCAGTTGATTGATATAAGCATCAATAATGCATGGCTTTTGTATCGAAAAAATAAATATAAGGAAAAGTCATTGAAAGAGTTCAGGTTAGATATATTTGAAAGTCTTGTGAAAAAAGGAAAACCAGTCAAAGAACGGAGTGATATTATGGCAGATATAAAAGAAGATAGGAAAATTAAGAAACCCGTGGTAGCAAGACCAATTGAAGATATACGCTATGATCAAGTAGGTCATTTTCCAGATTCCTGTAGCTATGGGAGATGCCGTTACTGTAAGGACGGTAAAACAAACGTTATATGCATAAAATGTAACCAAAGACTATGTTTCGTCGCAGGAAAAAGAAACTGTTTTTTGAATTTTCATAAAAAATAAACATAATTAATATTTTAAATCATTTTTTTATTTATCTTCCCCTTATTATATTTATCTTAGTAAACTTGGCACTGTCCAGTATATTGCACATACATTTCAGACAGTTGATCGCTATGTATTTGGTAATGTCCAGTATACTTCACATATAATTTTCAGAAAACTGAAAAACTCAGATTTTTATTTCTATTTTTTACCATGCCTATGAAGTGCTAGAAATTGACTTATGGTGTCAAATATTAAATTGTGTTATTTTGATTGTTCTGCCAATTAAAGGGTTAAAACTACGCGTTCAAGTGCTTAATCTTTTGGAATCTGCGAACATCCATATTTATACACCAACCAGAAAAATTAAACTTACTGACGATCACCGCACCAACAGAGTAAATTTTGCAACTCGTTATTTAAATTTCGACTGGGAAAACGAAATTGTGATATTTACAGACGAAAAGTGCTTGAAGTCAGATAAGGATGGTCGAAAAATTTTATGGAGAAGAAGTGGGCAGAGGTATAACCCTAAAAACGTATTAGACTTGAGAACAAGCGGGCGGTTAACACTAGGTAAATAACATTCATATATTCTTGTTTATTTCTAATTACGTTTGTTAACATTTACTTGGATTACCTACATATTGCAACAGATTTTAAAAGGTTGACTGTTTTAGGTTACTGGGGATGGATGTCTTCAATGGGCCCAGGCGAGCTTGTGGAAATAGGTGGCCGCATGAATAGTGAGCGATACCTTGAAGTGTTGAAGGATATAATGCTGCCGTCAGTGCGGGTGGCATATCCAGAGGGCCAAATTTACCTGGTTCAGGATAATTCTTCGGTGCATCGGTTCCGAATCGTGCAAGACTGGCTGAAGGCCCAAGAAGACATAACGGTGTTTAAGTGACCGGCTAAAAACCCGGACCTAAATCCTATAGAAAACTTGTGGGGTCAGATGATTTTGAAGTGGGACTCCAGTGATATAAAGTCTAAAAAAAAAATTGGATAAAGACACTCTTACCTACCGGCAAAACTGTTAGAAACTATTGTTGTACCGATACCGAAAAACGTTGCTGGGGACGTCACAGATAAAAGCAACTATAGGCCTATCTCACTAGCGACTGTAATTGCGAAGGTCTTCGATGGTCTACTTGACGCTCAACTCAGCAAGCACATTGAGCTTAATGACGCGCAGTTTGGTTTCCGTGAGACACTGTCGACTGAAAGTGCTATCTTGACTTTGAAACATACTGTCAACTACTATGTCAACAGAAAAACACCTGTCTATGCTTGCTTCCTAGACTTATCGAAGGCCTTTGACTTAGTGGACTACAACAGGCTCTGGGCCAAGCTTGGAGAGGTAGGGGCTCCCACTGAACTCATTAATATCTTGTCCTTTTGGTACAAAAACCAGAGGAATTTCGTTAAGTGGGGAAATGTCTTTTCGGACGAGTATGCACTGGAGTGTGGCGTGAGACAGGGTGGCCTGGCCTCTCCAAGACTATTTAACTTGTATGTTAATCGGCTGATCGATGGGCTCAGTAACTGCCGTGTCGGTTGTCATATAGATAACGTTTGTGTTAATAACATCAAATACGCCGACGACATGGTGTTGCTGAGTCCGTCGATCAGTGATTTGAGAAAACTGCTCGATATTTGTGAATCATATGCTGTGGCTCACGGTCTGAGGTACAACGAGAAGAAAAGTGTGTGTATGGTCTTTAAAGGTAGCAATAAACAACCGGAGTATATACCACCTATCTATCTGAACGGTTTTCCTTTAGAACGTGTCGCTCAGTTTAAGTACCTAGGCCACATTGTGACAGAGACCCTGAAAGATGATGCAGATATCGAGCGGGAACGAAGGGCGTTGTTGGTTCGTGCAAACATGTTGGTTCATAGATTCGCAAAGTGTTCAGTAGATGTAAAAGAGACACTGTTCAGAGCCTACTGCCAAAACTTTTACGCCAGCGCTTTATGGTTCAACTAGACCCAGCGGGCCTACAACGCTCTTCGCGTGCAATACAACAACGCCTTTAGGATTCTGGTGAGGTTTTCTCGATTCTGCAGCGCGTCGGGCATGTTTGCTGACGCAAGAGTCAATGACTTTTATGCCATTATGCGTAAGAAAACAGCTTCTCTGATGCGCCGGATTCGTCGGAGCGCCAACGGAGTCCTAAGGATGATTGCTGAGAGGCCAGAGTCTGCAGTGCTGGGCAGATTCATCCAGCTTCATGTGACGAGATTACTTATGAGTTATATTTATATTTATTATTTTTGACATTTATTTTTTTGCTAAATGTCGTTTCTTTGTTATACAGGTATGTTATAGTGATTTAAGTTTATCAGTGCACTTATTAGTGTAAGTACCTATGTATGTGAGTACTAAAATAAATCTTTGTTTTACTGAGCAACACGTTGTCTAATTGAAATTTACAATTCCTGTTAAGTTCGGAAATATTATTTTATATCTATAATCGAACCGTTGTCTAATATTAAACGTTCGACACCTCACCCAGGGTATCTATTTTGTGTTTAATTAATATTCTAAGTAAATAACCCCAATTTAACACAGAAAACTGTATACTCAACCAGGAAGTGAATTCCATGAAGTCTTAGAAATGTAATTAGAGAAATAAATGAATATTGTTTATGTTATTTGCCTACCTTTTCTTATTAACCTCTTACCTACTGTGTGACATTTTTATTTCTTAAATAATAATTAACAAAAATCACTTATTAAAAAAACTAAAAAAAAGAAAAAGAATATCCCGTCTGCGGATTTGAACTCGCGATCATCGCACCGCTATGCCGCAGTCTTTACCACTAGACCAACACGCCATTTACGTTAAGCTACAAAAAACTTACAACGGTTTGATGTCGTTACCAAAGGGGGTTCCTTTTCTCCGATGCTAACTGTACAAGTGGATCAAATCGCTCCAGTCTGTTAGGATTTTAAAAAACTAATAACTTTTTATTCAGGAACATCGTCAGCTGCGGCAATTAGTATATTAAAAATGTACATGGAAACAGATTTTTCAGATATCAATCATAACTGGAATCATGTGGTGGAATTTTGGACATTTTACAAACATTTTAAGCCTTTAGATGAAATAGCTTTCAAATACTTAACTGTGCCTTCTGGTCACGTGAAGAGTCGACCAACCGCTTGGCGATGTCTCGAAATACTAAGTGGGCACTCGGGCCCCATGACCCTAGTGTTTCAACCCCAAACGGCTCAAATATTTTCTAAAGAGATTGGAGTATTTGCGCCGTTTGAGGTTTTCTGCACCAGCAGCAGCCGCCCCAGCACAGCTCACCGTGCTTGGAAGATGGGATGGAGCAAGGGTGTCGACACACGTTGCATCCCACACCAAAGGCCTAGGTACTTACCTTCCAAGGCATTATGGTCATCCCGTCTGGTCTCTTACCATCGCCGCGTGCCAAACCATTGGGTTCTAAAACAGCTGGCACCCCAGCGGTGACAAGAGCACGACGGATGATGTCATTGATGCTGGCATGCCGTGCTATCCGGCCTGCGCTATGCGTGCCCAAAAGGCTATCAGCATTGCCATACAACGTGGCAGTGATGCCAGCCTTTTATGTTATGTTTTTTACATCAAAACTATAATTTTCTGGAGAAAACTTTTGTTTTTTTTTTTTTTTGAAATGCCATTTATAACTAATAATTATAAGAAATTAATGAACACTGAATTTTTTTTTATTAGCAAACCCATTTAGCAAACAATATCGTTTTTATCCTATGCTTATAATTCTAACGCTTTAACCGGAGATTACCGGTGAATCACCGGAGATCGCCCAATCACCCGGTGCCAACCTCTACTAATAATAGCGTCGTATACAGTGTTGCCAACTTAGTGGAAATTCCACTAGATCTGGTGGTTTAGACTTACCTTTTAGCGGGCAAATATTGGTTTTAGTGGCTAGTGGATTTTTCTAGTGGCTTTGGTTGCTTCAGTTAGTGGTAAGGGGCGAAATTTAACCACTAGCACAATTAACATATTTTCGGAGATAACTCGAACGTTTGCGTTATAAGTGTATATTTCTTTTATGTGTAGGCAACACTAAGAACTAAGGTAGTTTCTTTCGGGGATTCCTCGAAAATAGTTCGTCAATTTCTTGAATAATTTTGATTATAGACTTTATTTATATGAAAACTGGGTCAAGTTTGATTTGAATCAAAAATGTTTGTTTCCTATGCATGCACAAAAATATAAATACAACGGACAGTACAATACAGTTCGAAGATCGCGTTGGATGTTTTACTTGTTTTGGTTTATTTTGTAAAACTAATATGCCTAAACCACAGTATACCCAAAAGTTCCGTGAAAGTTGGTTACGTGACTCAGATTTAAAGGACTGGTTACAAGTGGTGGAAAGTACTACTGGTCTAGCTAGTTGCTAAGTGCAAATTATGTGGTTCAATTTTAAGGAATCATTATGGAGATTTAAAGAGTCATGGATTATCCAAAAAGCACTTACAAAATTCTAAGGTACGTACGTAATAAAATTTATTATCATTTAAAGGAAACATGCTTAAAGAAGCAACGTCAACTTTCAAAGAGTTAGTAGGTAGGTTTCCTTTTACATTATGATTATTTTAAAAGAAATCCGTTTCTTTTATAGATTGTAGCTACGCAACCTAAGTTGCCTTTCAAACCAGACACCGTGGATAAAAAGAAAGAAGAAGCTAGGCTAGCATTATTTACAGCAGCACATACCAGCTTACGTGTAGTGGATCATATGGGAGAAGTTATTAATCACATGCACAAGGAGGATGAAAAAATTCATTTACATAGGACAAAATGTTCCCAAATTATAAAACAAGTTCTATCACCCCATTTTTCAGAAAACCTAAAAAATGATTTGAAAGATCAACCCTATAGTTTATTGATAGACGAATCAACCGATATTTCTGTTCATAAATATTTAGGAATAATTATTATTTATTACAGCTGCAATTACAAAAAAATTATACTTACTCCTTCTCCGAGACAGATTTACGAGTAGTAGCGCGGTAATGTACCAGCGCCATCACAATTTCAAAGCTAAAAAAATAAAAAAATAAAAACTGTTCTCTCGTCGGGCAACACTGTATGTATATGTCATTACGTGTTTTTGTGCTTAGCGCTGTCACTACGTTCTCTCAACAAAATACAAGTTTTATTGAATTTTCTTAGATAATTATGTATACAACAATACTAAAATCGATTACCATTAGTATATTCACGACATATGATGTGTGTAGACTACTATTTATCGAAATAAGACGTGAACTCTGGTGCCGGGCATGCGTTTGTTTACAAGCGTTTTTTGTTTATGAAGAAAACAGGTATAGTACCAAATTATTGAAAAAATGATGAATGATCAATCTGGATCAATCTGCCGAAGCATTAAGGTAAGACTTGAATTTATTCAAGAATTTTGTGATAACCTAAAAATACCATAAAGTTTCCTAAATTCGCTTTTACTTATGTCAAACGACGATTTCCGGTGTTTCCGGACTTCCGGTCATTGACTAAACAAACTCACTCGAAGACTAAAAACTTCTAGAATGATGTTCAATGGTTCATTCGGTTAACGGTTTTTTCGGGATTATATGTTACAATTTATGCGGGCAATTTAAGCGGGTTTGGATAATATGTTACAATTTATTAATATGTGTTCATTTGTGTGTTACATATGCTGTGAGAAAATACATCGGACGCGGCCGGGAGCGTGTGAGGTATCCGCACCTCCCAGAGGGCTATGAGGTGCGCCCTCACACCTGCAACGGGTCAAAGGGAGGCCTGAATAGATTGTCGATTTCAACGTGATTACAAGTAGGCCTAGGATATGTTTCGTACTCCAGTATTTAATGACGCGAGTGATAGGAGGATAGTTATTTTGAAGACTGTGGTCACTCCTATAGAAGGGGGAGTGACAGACACTCAGCATAAGTTGTCACCGACTTTGCTAACAGGGGTATAACCCTTGCAAAGTGTGTTTGGTTGACACTTTTGGTTCAACTTGTGTTTGAGGACACACAGTTTTATCAGCATTGACTGATATTTAATGATATTAGAATTTTAGAGAACGTAGTAGGACTTTAAAGTTTTTTTTCTGGAGTACGAGCATAATATATTAGTTTTTTATTGAACCCTGGCCTCTTAAACTTTTCCCTCCCTCTGGCTCAATCCCGTCCGATGGAGTTAAAAGAATCCGATGCTAAGATCGTTTAATTCTCTTAAGCCTCTTCTAGGTCGATGTGAACTCTCACATCAAGTGTTAGTATTAGGAGGCCGCGTCGCGCCTTTTACCGGGGTTTTGACACGACGAGGTTTAAGCATGACGGCGTTAGTTTGTATGGGTGCATATTGGCACATATAGATGTTAGCTTGCTTGACACTTAACGTAGTGTTGGATTCGCGATTCGTGCGTCCTGACTTAAGCTTACTCTTGCAAGAGACGGACCTCATCTTGTAAATTTCTTCCCCGGATTTAGGTAAACTTATAATAGGATAGGTAGATAGGGCTTGGAAATTCGAATGGTGTGAATAAAAGTCATGACCTATGCCCAGACTGTTATTCAAGGGTGGGCGTAGCTCATGTAGAGGTCGGCTCTAAAGCAAGCCTTGCTGGAAAGCCACACCTCTACAAGACTCGATGGTTATATTTGTATTAAGTTCCTTTCGAACATTCAAGCAGATGTCATAGGAGAATCGTAGGTTTGACGTCTAGAAAATAAGTCGTGAATTATTATAATATGAAGAAAGATTCATAAAATATAATCCTAGTAACTATAAAAAGGATTTTGATTTGATCCCGACATCGCCCAGGTGTCACAGTACTGATGGGTAATATAAGCAGTAAAGTCCTTGTTGAAGAAATAAGCGATGCAGCAAAATTAGCTGCTGAGATTTATTTTCAAGACTCTTCTTCTAGAAGATTTTTTGCATTGGCTGGTGTCACTAAAGTGGTACAAGATGCCGTACGGACAGCAATACCAGATGACACATTATTTGGGACAGACTGCGCTGAAAAAATTAGGGCTGCACAAGCAATACAAAAAGCAGGATCCATGATAAAAACAACAGAAAAGAAGGCATTCAAATCAGGCACTCAAAAGAAACAGGTAAACTGGAGAGGCCCGCCGCAATACCAACAACAGCAAAGAGCTCGCGGCGGGCATCACCCTCAACAACACCAGCATCAGCGACAACCACGTCTGGATCAAACACGCTGGAAGACTCAGAAGCCAGTTCCACCCAGCTCCAAGTCCAGATACCGCAGATAGACACTCAGGTACATGCAGGTAGACTCAAGTACTATAGGAACAACTGGTGTGAAATAACCAGTGACCCAGTAGTTCTAAAATGGATTGAAGGTTATGAGATTCCATTCAGGGAAACTCCACCTCCCTACCAAGCTGTGCTACAACATTGGTCAGAGAAAGAAAAAGAATTAATTAAACTAGAAATTGAAAAGCTAATTACTTTAGGCACAGTCTCAGAATGTTCCTTCTGTCCAAATCAGTTTACATCTCCAATATTTTTAGTTCCAAAACCCAATGGCTCATATAGATTTATATTAAATTTGAAAAAACTTAATAGTTTTATAGATACAGAACATTTCAAATTAGAAGATATAAGAACAGCTTGCAAACTTATATCGAAAGATTGCTTTATGTCCTCTATAGATTTAAAGGAAGCCTATTTTTCAGTACCTATAGCAAATAATTATAAAAAATATTTAAGGTTCACCTTTGACGGCCACTTATTTGAATTTAATGCTCTACCTTATGGATTATGTACTGCACCATTTGTTTTTACAAAACTACTGAAACCAGTTTGTACTTACCTTAGAAACAATAACATCATCATGACATGTTATTTAGATGACAGTCTATATTTCCATAAATCGAAAAGACAATGCGAGGAAAATGTAAAATTTGTAGTAACTCTTTTACAAGATTTAGGGTTTGTCATCAATCTTGAAAAGAGTCACCTTAAACCAAGTCAATCATGTCACTATTTGGGTTTTATTTTGGAATCAACAAATCTTACCTTATCGGTTCCCCAACAAAAACAAATGGCAATATTAGACAAAATTAAAACTTATCAAAGTAAAACTAAATGTCCAATTAGAGAATTCTCTCAATTGCTAGGAACATTAAGTTCAATTTGTCCAGCCATTCCTTATGGCTGGGCATATACCAAGATTTTAGAGAGACAGAGATATTTAGAGTTGATAAAGTCAAATGATAATTATGATGCAATAATGCCCCTTAAAAGTATAATTCACCCAGAATTAGACTGGTGGAGTAAGAATTTACACAAATATAATCCAATAAAACAATATAAATTTAAAATAGAAATACTAACAGATGCCTCAACTACTGGTTGGGGAGCTGTGTGTGAACACTATAAAACTTCCGGTTCATGGTCAGATTTAGAAAAGAATTATCACATAAATTATTTAGAGTTAAAAGCTGCCTTTTTAGGGCTCCAATGTTTTACAAAAAATTTGCATGACTGTGAGGTGTTATTAAGAGTAGACAATACTACTGCAGTGGCATATATCAACAAAATGGGGGGAGTTCAGTTTCCCCATTTAAATAGTATTACTAGAGATATATGGCAATGGTGTGAAGAAAGGAATATATGGATTTATACATCTTACATTAATACCAAAGAAAATTATGAAGCTGACAGAGAATCGAGAAAAATCAACATTGAATGGGAGCTTTCTCAATCAGCTTATAGTAAAATAGTAAATTGGTTTGGGGAACCGGATATTGATTTGTTTGCTTCTAGAATAAACAGTAAATGTGAAAAGTTTGTATCATGGAAATGTGACCCTGAAGCCTTCCAAGTTGATGCATTCACTCTCAACTGGACTAATTATTTCTTTTATGCATTCCCTCCATTCTCACTAATATTAAAATGCCTTCAAAAAATCAAGACCGATATGGCAACAGGCATCCTAGTTTTTCCATATTGGCCATCTCAACCATGGTTCCCACTATTGGAGTCATTATTAACCAAAGAATTATTAATCTTTGAACCAAATATTAAGTTATTATCCTCTCCTTTCAGAGAAAGTCACCCCCTCCACCATCAACTTACCCTGGCTGCAGGGCTGCTCTCAGCGAGGCATACGTAAGAAGAGGCACACCAAATTCAGCCCTCCAAATCATGTTAAATTCATTATCTAATAATTCCATGAAACAGTATGACTCGCCCTTAAAATCTTGGTGGCTATTTTGTAACAAATGTAACATAGACACCTATGAAGCCTCAATTCCCTATATTTTGAAATTTTTAAGTGAATTCCTTGAATCAGGGGCATCATATGGTACAATAAATACTACCAGATCAGCCCTTTCATTGTTAATTAGTTCTAAAATTGGATCCGATGAAAGGATTAAACGATTCATGCGTGGAGTATACCGTACAAAACCGCCTACTCCAAAGTACAATTTTACTTGGGACCCTGGGGTTGTATTAACATATTTAGCAACTCTATCCCAATGAAGATATAAGTTTAGAAAAATTAACCAAAAAAGTAGTAACTATTCTTGCTCTTACTACAGGACATAGAGTGCAAACTTTAGCTTTAATTAATATTAAAAATATGAAAGTCATGAGTGATGGAATTCAGATATACATTCCAGACATAATAAAAACCTCAAAAACAGGCAACCTTCAGCCACTATTACACCTTAAAACTTTTGAAAGTAGAATTGAGATTTGTCCAGTTTCTACTGTAAAATGTTACATTGATAGAACTAAACCACTTAGAAGTGGTACTGACAAGCTAATACTAACCTTTAAAAAACCACACCTTAGTGCCTCAACTCAAACTATAAGCCGATGGATTAAAACAATGTTACATGAGTCTGGAATTGATGTAAATACATTCACAGCACACAGCACCAGACATGCTTCCACATCAGCTGCTAAAAGATCTGGTATCAGCATAGACCAAATACAAAGAACAGTTGGGTGGTCACGGAACTCTGCCACCTTTGCTAGACATTATAACAGGCCAGTTATTCAAGATCTAACGGTTTTCAGTGATGTAATATGTAACACTGTGAATAACCCAACTTGAATTTGTTGATCTCTTAATCTGATTTGTTACTGATTGGTTATTGTTATACAAAAATTCTGTGATTTTTAATAAATACCTTACCATTTTTACTACCAAGTATTTATTAACTCATTAACAACCCTACCTGACTTCAAACATCTACTCGTAAATCTGTCTCGGAGAAGGAGTAAGTATAATTATATGATTAAACGAACTTACCTTAAGTGAAGTTCTATCATAATTATACGAAGCTCCTTCTCCGAGACAGAGTCTCCCAACCCATCCCTACTAAAGTTTTCCCATTTATAGGGTTGTTTTAACTAGCTTTAAACGAAATGACATATACATACAGTGTTGCCCGACGAGAGAACAGTTTTTATTTTTTTATTTTTTTAGCTTTGAAATTGTGATGGCGCTGGTACATTACCGCGCTACTACTCGTAAATCTGTCTCGGAGAAGGAGCTTCGTATAATTATGATAGAACTTCACTTAAGGTAAGTTCGTTTAATCATATAATTATATCTACATTTTTAGATCTTCCAATGTTGAATGAGTGTGACGCGGACGGGATTATTGGCGCCATGAAGGTGGCACTTGCTAAATTCAATATACCTCTACAAAATTTAATGGGCATCGGAACAGATAATGCCTCGGTAATGACCGGAGTTAATAACGGTGTACATGCTAAATTGAAAAGAGAATTACCGAATCTGGTTTTGGTGCGCTGCATATGCCATTCTCTGCTATTGGCAGTATCAGCAGTAACAAAGCAGTTTTTACTCAGAAATCTCGAATTCATTATTAAAGAAACATATGTCTGGTTCAGCCGTTCTTCTTCGAGGCAAGCTACCTATAAAGAACTATACAAACTTATCAATGACGGTCATTATCCTTTGAAAATTGTACAGTCTTGTCAAACTAGGTGGCTATCTATAGAGTCTGCAGTTGCACGGATTTACACACAATGGTTGGAGCTGAAAACACACTTTAATTTGGCCAAATTAAAAGAAATATGTTACACAGCAGAATTGCTGCATGGAATGTATTCAGATGACGTGAATTATGCGTACATTGCATTTATGTATCCACTTCTTACTGACGCTAACAGAGTTAATAAATTATTTGAATCAAAAGACGCAGATCATTCAAAACTTTATGACGAATTGACCAATTTGATTGATACACTTGTTGCGAAAATAATATTGCCTAACCAGAAGGTAGATATTTTGACGCAAAATATTCAAGATTTTGTTGATAAGAAATGTTATTTGGGGTACAGATTCGAATCTCATGTGTCAACGATGAAAGAAAAAGGACTTCCACCGAATGAAGAAGAAATAATACGTAATAGGTGTATCCAGTTCATTGTACATTTGATTCATGAACTGAAAAACAGATTGCCCGAAAACTTGAAACTCATGAAAAACATTAAAAGAATCTGTGTAGAACACGCACTATCTCACAATAAAGAGCCGATCGCTGACCTGATGTTGCATTTTAATAAAAAGCAAGAAGATATTGCGAAAGTTGACGAGCAGTGGCGTCAAATCCATCTACTCAGTTGGGAAAATACAAAAAATACAAAGGAATTTTGGTACGAGGTACTGAACTTCAAAGACATGGCTGGAGAAAACAGATTTCAAGATTTAGCCACATTTGCTTTATCTTTATTAGTTTTACCTCATTCTAACGCTGACGTAGAGCGATTATTTAGTATGATGAACGTTGTGAAAACAAAACACAGAAACCGAATGAAGTTAAATTTGCTATCTTCAATTTTATTCTCACAGTCCGTGCTGGTTTAAAACGCGAAGGAAAATGTTGTAACAATTACCTAATACCCAATAGCGTAGTACAAAAAATTGGGACCAAGGAAATTTATTCTACAAAAACAGAAATAATAGAAGAAGCCGATTCTTCCGAAGATGATTGCCTTTAAGATTTTTTTTTTGTACTTATCAAAAATAAGCTATAATTTTATTAAAAAAAATACAATATTGTTGTTTTATTTTCAAATAATATTTAGTTATTATCTGTCTAGCATAATATGTTAGTGGTTTTCTGGTGGTTTGAGGGATCGCCAAATTTAGTGGTTTTCTGGTGGTTTACGATACCACAATTCGTGGTTTCGTTATAATAAAGTTGGCAACACTGCGTATACACGAAGTAAATACAAAGAGGAGACGGCCTAAGCAACTGTGCACTGTGATTCTCAACCATGTATTGAGGAAAAACAATATTGATTTAAACAAATCTCACGTTCTCGACTCTAAAAAGTGTGAGAGTTGTTTGGAGAGGAAAATTCATCGTCTGCCTTACCCTGTTAGTGATAATGTGAGTCACAAAACCTGTGAAATAATTCATGCCGATACATGTGGGCCAATGGAGGAAAGTTCAGTTGGAGGCTCGAAATATTTTGTTATCTTCAAGAATGACTACTCGAAGTATAGGAAAGTGTACTTCATAAAAAATAAGTATGAAGTGAAGCAGTGTATCAAAAATTTCATTGCTCAGGCAGAGACTGAAACAGGAAACAATGTCAGTTTTCCGGAGTGACAATGGAACAGAATTTGTTAATAAAGAAGGTTGTGTAATGTTCCAAGCAAAGGGTATGTGCATCAACTGACAGTTCCCTATACCCCGGCACAAAACGGAAATGCGGAACGGGAAAACAGAACCTTAGTCGAAGCTGCACGGACAATGTTGTGTGCTAAAAATTTGCCCAAGAAACTGTGGGCAGAAGCAGTTAATACTGCAGCTTATGTGCTGAACAGAACTGGTAAAAGCAGCATAGAAGGAAAAACCCCTTATGAATTGTGGTCAAACAAAACGTATGACATACATAACCTTAAGATATTTGGCACTGCTGTTTTCACTCACATCCCTAAGGAAAAGAGGAGGAAGTGGGACCCAAAAGGAGAACAAGGAATAATGGTAGGGTATGGAGAAACAACAAAGGGATATAGAATATATTTTCAACACAAAAATAATGTTGAGATAAGAAGAGATATTGTATTTCTGCAAGAAAACCAGTATGAGACCATGAAGACTGTATGTGAAATTGATAACACACTACCTGTGGAGCTATCTACTAGTGAGGATACTGAAGAACAGGAGCAAAACAGAGACAGTAACTCAAATTCTCAAGAAGCTAGTGATCAAGAAGACAGTGGTACATTACAGACTGATTCCGATGATAGCTTGTATGTTCCAAGTGATAGTGATGAGTCTGATGGATTAAATAATAATGAAGGACATTTAAGGCGAGGTACTCGTGTGAGGAAACAGACTCCATTTTATGAATGTAACAATGTTTCAGTAGAAGATAATGAGCCTAAGACATATGAAGAGGCTATGAGTAGTCCAGACTCATGTAAATGGAAAGAAGCAATAAAGAAGGAGCTACAGACTCTTAAAGATAATAACACATGGAATGTGTGTGAATTGTCAGATAATACAAACGCGGTTAGTAGCAAATGGGTGTTTAAAGTAAAGAAAAATAATGGTGTTGTACAATATAAGGCTAGATTAGAGCAAAATGACATGTTAAGTTTAAATGAAATCTATGCACCTGTGGCGAAGTTAGCAACATTTAGATTGTTTTTGGCAATAGCAACAAAACTAAAACTGCCTGTATACCAGATGGATGTTACTGGGGCTTTTTTGTATGGGGAGATTGGGGAAAATGTTTACATAAGCTTACCTGAAGGAGGATATGATGATGGTAAAAATATTGTAAAATTAAATAAGGCTTTGTATGGTCTTAAGAAGTCGCCAAAATATTGGAATGATAAGTTTAACTCTGTAATGATTAGAGATGGTTTTCTTTATTCAAAATGTAATGGTAAACAACAAATGTATGTGATAGTCTATGTCGATGATTTGTTACTTTTTGGGACGAATGAAAGCCAAATATGTGATCTTAAGTCAATGTTAAATAGGGAATTTGAAATGAAAGATTTAGGTTTGATTTCTGATTTTCTGGGGATAAATGTAAAGCAAAACTTAAAAAGTGGGGTAACAGAGTTGTGTCAGAAAAATTATCTAGAAAATGTTTTAAAAAGATTTAACATGTATAATTGTAAGCCTATTTGTACTCCTATGGATCAAAACTTTGATACTAGATTACTAGAAAATAAATGTGAAGTAAATAGAAAAACAGAAAGGTTATGTAGACAGATTGTTGGATGTTTGATGTATGCAGTATCGGGCACAAGACCAGATCTTTGTATTGTGGTGTCAATATTAAGCAGATATCAAGACTGTGCAAGTGAAATGTTATTAGTAGCCTTGAAAAGAGTACTGCGATACATTAAACATACAATAAATTATAAGTTATTATATAAGTGTGATGGTGAAAAGTTAGTGGGCTATTGTGATGCTGATTGGGGAGGTGACCTCAAAGATAGGAAGTCTACAACTGGTTACTGTTTTATTTTCTCTAATTGTTTGATTTCTTGGTGCTCTAAAAAGCAAAGTACTGTGAGTATTTCATCTACTGAGTAAGAATATGTAGCTATGAGTATAGCAGCTAGCGAAGCATGTTGGCTTATAAATATACTACTTGATTTTAATATCTCTAATGTATCTCCAGTTACAATGCTTTGTGATAATCAATCAGCCATAATGATTGCTAATACTAATAGTGTTAAAAGATTAAAGCATATAGATATAAAGTTTCACTTTGTAAGAGAATTAATATTAAATGAAAAGATAAATGTTAAGTATGTAAGTTCTACCGAACAAGTAGCTGATATATTCACAAAATCTTTAAAGAAAGATCTTTTACTAAAGTTTGTTAAGATGTGTGGTATGATATACACTCGCGAGCAAAAGTATGGAATCACTTACTTGGAATTGATTCCTTGCGATCTTGAGTACTTAATAACTAGTTAAGAATAATAAAAATGGTACCATTTTAAAGGTTAAAAAGTTAACTTTAAATTGATACCAAATTCATTTAAATCACACCAGTATTTAAAGAGCTATGCCGGATTGAGTGAAGGAGTTAGGAAAACATAAGGATAATGGAAAAATAATAAATGAAGAAAACAACAAAAATTAATTAATAAAAAATTTATTTGGCCTTAAAATTAAGTTTCAATATTTTGTGTTCCCTCCACTCGCCCTAATAACTGCTCGAAGACGGTTCTTCATTGACCTAATCAGCTTCTGAATCGATTCTTGCGGGATACCTTCCCACTCCTCTATCAAAGCCGATTTCAGCTCATTCACACTTGAAGGAGCAGGATTTCTGGAACGAACCCTCCTCTACAGTTCATCCCACGCGTGCTCAATAAGATTCAAGTCCGGGCTGGGCGCTGGCCAGTCCAATGTGGCGATACCGACTTCTTCGAGGTATTCAGTTGTGGCACGGGAAGTGTGACAACGAGCGATATCGTGCATAAGGAGGAAGTCATCACCGATATATCCCGCATAAGGAACGACATGTTCCAGCAGAATATCGGAAATGTAGCGGTTTGAAGTTAGACCGCCTCCTTGTCCCCCGCCAGGCACGAAAACAAGCTCCGTTTTACCGTCGAAGGAAATGCCGACCCACATCATACAAGAACCGCTACCCATAAGCCACTGTGTCAGCGAAACAGCACTGCGCAAATCGCTCCCCAGGCCGCCTGTAGACCCGACCCCTTCGGTCGCTGCCGTGCAAACACATTCTGCATTCGTCGGAGAACAGGACTCGCCTCCATTGCTCAACCTCCCAATCAAGATAGGAGCGAGCAAATTGAAGGCGTGCTTCTCTGTGACCTGCCGTCAGTTTCGGGCCTGTGGCAGGCCTTTTTGGAGTCAAATTAGCTTGCTTAAGTCTTCGACGAACTGTCCACTCGCTGGCAGCTACCCCACGAACATTTCGGAGCTCCTGTTGGACGTCGACATCAGTCAAATGTCGATTTCGGAGAGAGGTTGAGACAATAAAACGGTCATCCCTCTCCGATGTGCACCGGCGCCGTCCAGATCTTGGTCTCGGGATAAAGCCACCAGTCTCCCGAAAGCGTTTATAAACTTTCGAAACAGGACTGGCTTATGTGGAGCTGACGTGCGACAGACCGCTGGCTGAGCCCTTCTTGCAATAGGGCAACGATTTGTGCTGCTTATGTAGGTGTAGTATCCATTGTCTTCCAAGTTCAAGGGTCATAAGTAGCGAAGATGTGTACCTGTCAACGTGTGAAAGCAGACTGATAAAGAAAATCCGATAACACGTGCTTTAATAGGGGGTCAATAGGCCGCAACTCGCGACGTATCAAACAATTGAAACATGTCTTTTTCCTTACTTCTTCACGTAATCCGGGATAGCTTCTTAAATAATGGCGTGATTTGAATGAATTTGGTATCAATTTAAAGTTAACAGCTAAACCTTTAAAATGGTTTCATTTTTATTATTCTTAACCAGTTATTAAGTACTCAAGATCGCGCGGAATCAATTCCAAGTAAGTGATTCCATACTTTTGCTCGCGAGTGTAGTTTTAATGTGATTCAGTATTGGCTTGAGAAATACCTTTTTTATATAGTTTATAATATCTAGATGGTTAGTTAATTAGTTTCTTAAAGAAGATTTGTGTTTAAGAAATAAGAGTTAAGTTGAGTTATTGTTTGAGTTGTTAATTATTTCTTTGAGAATGTTTGTTAATTAAAGTAAATGCCTAAGATAAAAATGATATTGTGTGAGTTCTATTTATTACATTGAGGGGGGGTGTAGAACGGAACGTAGTACATGCAATGTTATAAAAAGAGACAACGATTGTGACATAGCAGTTTGCTATCTCTCTCTCTGTACCATACTCTGTACAAGATGGTTGTTATAATTATAGTTGCTCCGTAAGAAATAAAAATACTTTAAATGTATATTTTATTACAAAAAATCATCATGTGTTTTATTTTGTAAAAATTACTCGGATAGACGTTCTGATGCTATAGATGCCATCACATTTCATTTGTAAGTAATTTTATGCGTAATTTATTAAAATAGTTCTAGAAAAATCTCCTAGCGTCGGCGTTTCCAAACATAATTCTACCCGACACTAGATGGCGACACTTGGCGTCATGGAAACTAAAAGTATAGTGGGTGACCCAAATAAAGCCTATGTCCTAATAAGGCCTATTTTTTAAATTCCCCGCTTCACGATTTCAAATGGCCGCCAATGTTTGTAGATGTGTGCGTGTACATCAACTAACACCCACAAGCACAGCAAGTGGCTCGTACCGCGAGCGTGTTGGAACCTACAGTCGAAAACAACAACGACGCAGAGCGCAAGCTTGTTTTTATAAAATTCTGGCAGAGTAAACGATGATGAAGATGAAAGAGGCTGATTAATATAGTACTTTTACATGATGAGAAACTCGTCAAATCTGATCTAAAATTATCAAAAGTAATTAATGAGATCTCATTAGATTTAATATAAGTATTGACAACGTTTTGTATTCATTAAGAAGTTGAATGTTTACTTGTTTTTATTAAGGCTTTATTAAGACACAGGGTTCCCAATAAGGCTAAAGTGACATTTTAGTTATTTGTGTTCACAAAAGTGTGATTTTTGTTTCTAAAGCAATTTTGTTTCATTTATTACAAAGATTAATAAATAAATATAAGTATTTCAAATTACCAGTGCATTTTTATTATAAACCCGCTAGTTAGATAATAAAAAAATTAAGGTAGGCCTTATTTGGGTCGCTTACCTTATTTAGGTACGTAGAGCTCAGTACTAACATATTTTAATAATCTTAATACTGAAATTTGTTCAACATTCATTCCTAAAGACCCCTTAGTGGCCAAAATGTTATTTTTGTAGTTTTTATATCATTTTGTAAACAGGCCGCCATCTATCGTCAACTATGAACAACAAACATAAACCTAACAAAAAGACAGGGCCGTAATTAGAAATCAATTATTTTACTGAATGTCCCGCGGCTACGGCTATTTCATAAATGGAAAGTATGTACTTAAAACATTAAATACGCTGGCCTATAAATTAAAAAATCAATCTACAATTATTTTATTTATTTAAAGTACTTAAAGCCCACCTAGTTTAATTAGTTAAATTTTAAATGATGTATGTTTTAGATTTCCATCCGAAGATAATCTAAGACAGCAATGGATTACAAAAATTAATAGACAAGACTGGTCTCCGACTAAATATACAAAAATTTGTTCTTGCCACTTTAATGATGAAGACTTCATAGTGACAAAAAAAGGCCTTAGAAAATTGAAGAAGGGAACTTTGCCTTGTTATAAACTGGATATCGGTTCGTTTCAATGCAGTTTGTATTTACCAGTTTCAGTTCATTTGGAAAAATTAGTAAATTTCATATTTATTGTTCTATCCTTTATGTTACAGCTTAATAGAAAATTTACAGACCCAACAGTATCATCACCAAAGCCTACCACACCTACAAGTGATTTAAATGAATTTCTGATACTGCATGATACCCCAAGAAAGAAGAAGTTAAAGCAAGAAATAGCACAACTTCGATGGAAAGCAAGAGCAGATATATTAAAGATCAGAAGACTTCATATGAAAGTTAAGCGTTTGAAGAAGAAGGCTATCTAGTGGCGCTATTTTCGCCTCACGCAGTGCCTTAATTAAAGAATTGGAAAGCAAATGTCTTCTGTTGGGAGAGGAATCAGAAATTTTAACATCAATAAATGTTAAGTTGAAAGACTTGGTTGGGCGTCAGCTGGCAAAAAAAAAAACCATTGACGAAGAAGTATTCTCCAGCTCTCCGATCATTCGCTTTGGCACCCCATTATTTTTCGCCAAATGCTTACTCATACGTCAGAATAACTTTCGATACTTGCTTACCCCATCCGAGAACGATTTCTAAATGGTATGAAAGTGTCAATGGTGAAGCTGGATTTACAGCTGAAGCTTTTAACATATTAAAGCAAAAAAGTAACTCCTCAGGCAAACGCGCTTTGTGCAGTCTTATGATGGATGAGATGGCAATTAGGAAGCACGTTGAATGGGATGGAACAAAACATCACGGTTATGTTGATCTCGGGCTTAATGACGTACAAAACGATAATTCGGATCACGCTTCTCAGGCTTTAGTTCTGTTGCTTGTATGTCAAACTGAACGCTGGAAATTACCTGTGGGTTTCTTTCTTATTCGTTCTATGACCGGAGAACAACGCGCTTCAATAGTTCAACAATGCCTCTACAAATGCGTAGACGTTGTTTCACTTACGATGGATGGCTGCGCTGCAAATATTGCTATGGTTAAAAAGTTAGGATGTTCGTTAGAATCTCAGAATATGAAAACTACTTTCAAACACCCTACGAGTAGTACAGACTACGAAGTAGCAGTATTCCTTGACGCATGTCATATGCTAAAACTTGTGCGCAACGCATTTGAAAATAAAAAGAAGTTTCTTGATTATCAGGGTAATCTTATTGAATGGTCTTATCTCGTCAAGCTCAATAACCTACAAAAGTCAGAAGGCCTCCACCTCGGGAACAAGTTAAAAGACAAACACATAAACTTTCAGCGACAAAAAATTAGCCAGTCAATTTTTCAGTAATAGCGTAGCAGATGCACTCCACACACACACACACACACATAATCAGCCTATAACGTTCCCACTGCTGGGACACAGGCCTCCTCTCTGTGAGAGGGAGTGGGCCGTAATCCACCACGCGGGCCCAGTGCGGGTTGGTGGATGTCACATGTCTTCGATTTTTTGGTTCTAGGACATGCCGGATTCCTCACGATGTTTTCCTTCACCGTTTTGAGAGCAGTGGTGATGAAATAATTTACACAAAGTAAAGCGCCTGTCGGGGTTCGAACCTACGACCTACAACTTGTGAAAAAAGTAATGTTGAATTCAAAAATGTGGCGGCTACAATTACTTTTATCCGTTTAATAAACAATATCTTTGACATTCTCAACTCACGAAACATGCGTCAGTTTGAGTACAAAAGCCCTTATTTGAAAATAATATTTTGAAAACAAGGAAGTATTTAGAATATGCTAAACATTACATAACGTTTATAGTAGCTCCTGATGAAGAGAAGCTTGTTATCACTACAAATTGTAAAACTGTAACACACGTCTAGTTTAATATTTATTATGTACATTAGGGTGGTCCTTATTTTTCGACTTTTGAATTATCCTCGGGGCACTTTCTCATTTGATTATATACCTCTAAATATGAAATACGTCTTTTTATGTTTTTGTTTTTGTTAAGATTTAGAGGTCGCTACCGGCTGTCAAAATTTTTACAAATAGCGTTGAAAGACAGCTTACATAAAGGTTTCAATAATTTTTAATTTAGGTGTCTATATATATTTTGGATGGTTATATTAAAAGTAATAAATAAATTAAAAAACTGGCATACCTATTCAATTAAAAAAACGTCATCAGTAAAATTGAAAAACTGTTCAAAGAATGGCAGAATCTAAAAAAAATAAAGAAAACAAGAAAAAACGTTCAGAAGCATTGAAGAATAACAATAACAATAATTTCATAATATTTTGTAAGACCTGAGTATAAAAATAAAGAATTCTAACAAATACAGATTTTGAGTTTTTATACTTTTTATTTAAAATTCAAACCTTGGTAGCGACCCTTAAATGTCATTTAAAAATTTCAAAAAAAATACTGAAATACTTTCTTATGGTATATAACCAAATTACGTGGTGCCCCGCGAAATTAAAGAAAAAAATTTTTTTTTCTTAGGAATAAGGACCACCCTAATGTACATCTATCTTGTTTTAGAGATATAAGTAATAGAAGTTCATTGATCCAGTTGTTCGTAAAAAAGGTTCCGCTACTCACCACTAGATGGCGTGACTTAATGACCATCGCTGAATCAGTAAACCTCTTTGAATACTACTACGTAGAGTGTGCATTCTGGGACTTCGACCTAATTGGAAAAGTCACTAGGGACACCTCTGCTAGTCGTTGCTAAGTGAATTCCATCAGGAAGATTTTTGGATAGAGAGACTCATTTCCCCGACCTTCGTCCCTAAGGTCTTGGTCGGCTGGAACTATCCCTCTTATTGTATCCAAAATCATCTACTCTTCTACTGTAACTCATCTTCTCTTCTTCTGTAACTCATCTTCTCTTCTGTAAATATCATCACTTCTGTACTATACTGTTGCTGAAATACACCACCTGCTGAGACTTCACCCCCGTGTTTCCTTCGAGTTCGAAACCCCTACAACACCTCCTACAAGCTGGCGACCAACTGTGGGCCCGAAGAGAAACCGAAGCACGTCACACGCTACGGACGAACAACAACTACGGAAAGGAGGAAAGCAGAGATGTCGGTGACCATGTCCGATACTCAGTTCGAGGCGCTGCTGTCGAAGCGCTCACCAGGAAGACACGGCTCGTTTACAACCTGCAAAGCTGAATTCGACGGGACCAAGGACTCCGAAGTGACGGAAGCTTTTTTGGCGGCAGCAACAGTCTTCAAACAAATCGAAAACGTAAGTGATGAAGAAGCGCTCACTGGATTACCACTGCTCCTCAAGGGTGAAGCTGCAGTGTGGTGGCAGGGCGTTAGAAAGCATGTCTCCACATGGGCGGATTTCGAAGAACGTCTCCGTCATGCTTTTGCCCCAAGGAAACTTGCGTATGTGATATTTCAGGAAATAGTAACAGAAAAGCAAGACCCACGAGCAACCACGGAAAGCTTCATCGCACACAAGAGAATGCTTTTTGCACATTTTCCGGAACCGGAAATACCGGAATCTCATCAACTCCACATGGTATACGGTCAACTTAAACACCGTATACGCGACACAATACCGCGCAACTCTGTTAACACTTACGACGAGTTACTGGAAGTAGCTCGGGGTGTCGAACAGATGTGGAGTGGCAAACCGAATAACGGTGACGAACACAAGGAAGTTAAGCCAAACCCGACCATAAAACCAAAGGTGAAATGCGGGTTCTGTCACTTCTCCGGCCACGCTACCGAGAAGTGTAGAAAACTGAAGAAGAAACAGCAAGAATTAGAAGCAGCTGAGCCTGTCCCTGTGAGTCAAGCCGCAGCAGCTACTACCAAAACGACGCAGGCTCCATCTCCATCCGCACCCAAAGTGACCTGTTACGGCTGTGGTACGCCCGAGGTAGTTCGCAGGAGCTGCCTAAAATGCTGCACCAATAAACAACGGTCACTGCCGTCAACAGACCTAGCCTTTTGTCCAGTTGACGTGAAAATGGATGTAAGAAACAGGCCAGTAGTGTTCATTGAGGTCGAGGGCATAAAAGGGACAGCATACGTTGATACTTGTGCGAAGACCAGTATCGCATCGTACCAGCTATACCAACAACTGGTGGATAAAGGACACAAGTTCCGCGAAGAAGACGTCTAGTTTAATATTTATTATGTACATCTATCTTGTTTTAGAGATATAAGTAATAGAAGTTCATTGATCCAGTTGTTCGTAAAAAAAGGTTCCGCTACTCACCACTAGATGGCGTTGTGCATATGACGCGCATTCCTGAATCGCGGTGTTAAGATTCTCCGTGACTTAATGACCCTCGCTGGATCAGTAAACCTCTTTGAATACTACTACGTAGAGTGTGCATTCTGGGACTTCGACCTAATTGGAAAAGTCACTAGGGACACCTCTGCTAGTCGTTGCTAAGTGAATTCCATCAGGAAGATTTTTGGATAGAGGGACTCATTTCCCCGACCTTCGTCCCTAAGGTCTTAGTTGGCTGGAACTATCCCTATTATTGTATCCAAAATCATCTACTCTTCTACTGTAACTCATCTTCTCTTCTTCTGTAACTCATCTTCTCTTCTGTAAATATCATCACTTCTGTACTATACTGTTGCTGAAATACACCACCTGCTGAGACTTCACCCCCGTGTTTCCTTCGAGTTCGAAACCCCTACAACGCCTACAAAACTGGTTTTATGGGCCTTTTTACATATTTTAATAGTACACTTTTCTTGTATAACCGCTTGGTTGAAAAAGAAAAGGTCCTTAAATATTTAACTACATATGTACAAATTTTCGCAGGATCATTTGGAACTATTTTTTGGGGTATTAAGAGCTCATGGAAGGACCAATAATAATCCAACATCACGTCAGTTTAAATCAGCTTACAAGAAAACCCTGCTAAATACAGAACTGAAAGAAGGTTTCAGAGGAAATTGTATTCCTTTAGAGGATATTTCCATTTTAAAAGAATCCTCTGTAAACAAAATAAATATTACTACAGAACGTTATCGAATTTTGCAAAATGACTTGAGCGAGGCATCATTAGATAAAACGAACCCATGCCTGATGATTTGTTGTTAGAATTTGATGACCAGTTAAATACAACGATAGGTGATTATTTGCGCCGTCAAATAATTGCATATATTTCTGGGTTTGTTGTCAATTATTTACATTCCAAAATCAAATGTGAGAGCTGTCTTCATGAATTATATGCTGATAATTACGATGATGATGACCTTTATTTGATAAAAACTAAAAATAAAGGTGGTCTTACTTTCCTATCTAAAGATGTCATAAATACCTATATGTATACGAACCGAATGCAGCATCCGTTGTGTTAAATCGCAATCTTTGAATTCGCCTAATTTCCGTAAACATAAAATTATAACGAATGCACTAAAATCCCTTATTGGACAAAATTATTTCGAAAAATCGGTGAATAATATGTTTGATTGGTGATTGGTCGAATCACCGTAATTTTTTCTAAAAAGTCTAGCTTTGTAAACCATCTTGATAAGTCTTTTTAACAAAATAATAATGCACACCACTGACTCCCTGGTACGAAAATTCTGAGTACGACCCTGTTGCATCCTGCACTTAGTGACATCTAGTGTGAGATAGTTACGTAACTACAAAATAAAATCGACAGAACGAACGAATAGTTCTGCTACTGACCGGTAGATGGAAAATAAAGAAGTGGGTGGGATCTAACACCCCGTCACCCCGTAAAGTGTCACGCGTTGTTTCCTAAGGAAATCTAATTAGAACATCTCCTCTTTGTATTTACTCCGTGGTCGTATATTATAAGTTGATCGTACGGTTTCGCTAACGAAGTCAGCACAAACAAAAAATCAATATACGCTGCTTGGCCAGTATCCGATAAGGTGCGGGATGACCGACCTAAGTCGATGCAGAGTAGTGCACCCGAACCGTACCGAACGCTGACTACTTGAACACAGGCTAAAAATCAATAAAAGTCGGACAAAACCTAAAAATATAACACTTGAAACTGACACATTCGACTATAAATTTAAAGTAAAAGTGCTCCAAACAAATAAAAACCAGATTTGAGGCGTATAGTTGCAAAACCCCCTAAAAGACTTTTTTTTATAAATTAACTTTTTTACATCAACGGACAGTATTTCAAATTCTCTTTGAAATAAGAAAAAAAAATCTTAGCAAAACCCACTATAGGCGTACAAATTTACAAGGGCTAATTCGTGTTTAGTAGCAAAAACCGCTATAACGACATGTGTCACTTTCAAACGGCCCTAAAACCAAATACACCAATCAGAGCGCTTCATTCATTCGTTCGCAGTATGGCGATTTCTGTTGTTGAGTGGTGAATTACGTGCGGTAATATTGTGTTTTTAGTAATAAATAATGGAGGAATTAATGCAAAATGTTCAAAAATCGGAACTTGGCAAATCCAGGAAACGTCCTGTTATAAAAGCTAAGTGGAAACAAGAGGTAGCACGTGAAAAAAGGTATGTTGAATTTTTACTAGTTTGCACGTTCTGTTAGTATTAGGATGGTGTTATACAAACCTGCGATAGTAGCACTAATAAAAAAAGCTTTTATAATATTATTTTATTGAATTTCATTAGGAAAAGATAAATGATAGGTATTTAGAAAGTATATATTTGCAAGATTGTATTAGTTCTTTGTTTAGTGAGTCGAGTTTTAATTTTAATTTGTTTCGTTCAGGTACAAGCCTGCGGGTTTTCCAACATATCCTTCATGTAATCACAACCAAAAGGCATTTAAATGTAAGGAACTAACTATGCAAATGATTAGAAAATTTTACGAGAAATTCTACGAATGTTCCACCAAAATTACCCAAGACAATTTTATTTTAAATTTTTGCTCAGTACAAGAAGCAAAACGTATTAAAAATGAAAGCAATCGAACAAAGGCTATAAAATACTACATTTTAGGTAATAAAGGTGCCAAAGTGCCAGTGTGTCAGAAAACATTTATGGGTGTTCTGTTAGTTAAGAAAGATCGAATACAAGGTGTTCTAAAACGATTTCATGAAAGTGGGGGACAAATGCCTCAAGAAAATCGGGGCGGGGATAGAAAATCTGACAAGTTTATTGCTAGAAAATTGTCTGTTCAGAGGTTCATTGAATCATTTAAAGGCCAAGAGAGTCACTATTGCCGATCTAAAAATATGAATAGATTGTATCTTTCGTCAGAACTAAATATACGCAAAATGTGGCGCATGTATGACCAATCTCATGAACCGGACTTACAAGTAAAACAAAATTTTTTCAGAAAAATCTTTAACCAATGCTATAATATCGGGTTTGGAACACCAAGAACCGACGTATGTTCAACGTGTACAGAGATTGGTGAACGTTTAAAAACAGAAACAGATACGTCAAAAAAAAAATCAATTAATTATTGAAAAACGTATTCACAGATTGAAATACAAAGCCTTTTACAGCATACTGCGGGAAGAAGTTGATGGGCTTTTGACAATTTCTTTTGACTGCCAGAAAAATCAAGCACTTCCTAAATTACCGGATCAGTCTGCTTATTATAGCAGACAATTTAGTTTCTACCACTTCGCTATAGTAGCAGGGAACTCGAAGGCAAAATTGACGCCAAATAATGTTTATTCCTATTACTGGGACGATACAACCCACGCAAAAGGCAGTAATGAAATAATCAGTGCTGTATACCACTTTCTGCAAAATATTAATATGACTGACAATATTAAGGTATTAAGAATAATATCAGATGGATGTTCTGGACAGAACAAGAATACCGGCATGATCTCAATGCTCGGTAAATGGCTTTACTCAGAATCGCCAAGGCACCTTAAAAGAATCGAATTGATTTACCCCATTGTTGGTCACTCATTTATTCCCCCAGACAGGGTATTCGCCAAAATTGAAAAGGTTTTAAAAACTAAAGAAGTCATTACATCACCAGCTGAATATGTGTCCGTATTGCAAGAGCATACAAAATGTACAGATTTAGCATCAATTCCTGTATATGACTGGAAGACTAGTTATCAAAATATTATAAAGCCTACTACTAGTTGGCATTTTGCTTTCATGAAGAGTAAACGAGTTTTTATTACCCGGACTAAGACTGAAAATGTATTTGTGCAAGGAGAAGTTAATTATCGGGCAGAAAACAATACAAAAATGACGATTACCAAGAAAGAAAAAAAAAATTACTATGGTACACCCTAATATCATTCAACCTAATAAAATAATTCCTAATGCTGCCAAATTACACGATGTTTTGAAATTATTAAAAACCCATTTCGGTGATAATTGGGAAACCTTGGACATATTATTTTTTTATAAAAAAATTAAAGAAAGAGCACAAGAACAACCGGAAAATATGATTGAAAATCCTGAAAGCAATGACCATAACACGTCTGACTTGTGTGAGCCTGGATTTGCGGAAAATAATAACTATGTGTAATATTTCAACTAAGCAAAAATAAAAACTTTTAATTTCTTTTATACACACTTCTTGTTCTATTACACTTAATAAAACTAACCACCACCGTTCTTTGTTAACAACAAACTATGCATAAACCCATCCAAGTTTAATTTTAATGTTGCTTGCAAAGTCCCCTAAAACGTAACGAGTCAACATCAAAACCCACTATAATGAATTATGAGTTTCAAAATCCACTATAATGAAACAATTATAATTAACCCTCTTTTTTCTAAGACTATATTGACAGTTCCATTTTTTTCTTTGGTGTTATCGTGCGTCCTTTCGTAAAAATGTTAACAGGTACAATTAGTACTGTGCATTATTAAGTAATGAAGTAAAAAAAATACTTCCTCATTTTTTTCCGAGAATCATTTTAGGGGGTTTTGCAACTATACGCCTCATTTACCGACAAGTGTGATAAACAATACACGCTACCTGCGCACGCGGCGCGAACCTTTTGTCGTCTACACGCCTGGGTGGGTCTCAGTCCAAAATTTGACTTGACCAACAGTGGATGTGTTAAGAGTGAAAGTTTTGCTTATAATTATTACAATTTCTATAATTTACTTCCTGAACTTCTTTGTTTTCTTGATGGATTCACTTCCACGAGGTAATAAACTACTTTTTAGGGTTCCGTAGTCAACTAGGAACCCTTATAGTTTCGCCATGTCTGTCTGTCCGTCCGTCCGTCTGTCCGTCCTCGCTTAATCTCTGTGACCGTTAGCACTAGAAAGCTGAAATTTGGTACCAATATGTATATCAATCACGCCGATAAAGTGGTAACATAAAAATTGGAAAAAAATGTTTTATTAGGGTAGCCCCCCTATATGTAAAGTGGGAAGTGATTTTTTTTTTAATTTCAACCCTAACGTGTGATATATTGTTGGAAAGGTATTTAAAAATGAATAGGGGTTTACTAAAATCATTTTTTGATAATGTCAATAGTTTCGGAAATAATCGCTCCAAAAGTAAAGAACAAGATGTCCCTCTAACTTTTGAACCATAAGTTTAGAAAATATGAAAAAAATCTGAAAAGTAGAACTTTATAAGGACTTTCTAGGAAAATTATTTTGAACTTGATAGAAACAACAGTTTTTGTACAAAAAAGACAAAAAGTTGTACAAAATCATTTCTGGACTAAGTTCGTAGTATAATCGTATATGCAAGCATTTTTTTTAACTTCGTTTACATATTTTATTATCCTGAACGTATCTTTTTTCAAACAAAACAAGAATTATTAAAATCGGTTCTCGCAATCCAAAATTACCACCGAAAACTTCTGGCACGTCTATGTATTAATTAGTAACCCAATTCCCCGAGAGATGGCGCTGTAGGTACTTATTACATTGGGTCGGGTATTATCGAATTGTACGTGGGAAAACTTATTGTGACGGACGGGAAACTACGGAACCCTACACTGAGCGTGGCCCGACACGCTCTTCGTCGGTTTTTTAATATCTACTTTTGATAGTAATTCTTGATACTTTATACTAAAAAAAAAATAATGACTGACATTGGCGCCGATTCCCTTGTTCACAAACTAAACTAAATTTAATTTCAGTGCATCTTTTTCTTTCTATTTCATTAAGAAAAGGACAGAAGATAAATATTAGTTTAGACCTGTCAAATTAGTCAGCGCCTGACGTAAATTGACGTATTTTTAATCGGCAATTTTTTAGTCACGTCTAAATTGTCTATGGAGTATCTTAATTTGACACGACCAAACTAATATTTATCTCCTGTCCTTTTCTTAATGAAATAGAAAGAAAAAGATGCACTGAACTTAAATTTAGTTTAGTTTGTGAACAAGAGAATCGGCGCCATTGTATTGTTTTGCACACTTTTAGGGTAAAGTGTAACTTCCCGAGAGATCCGGCTTTGATATTAGTATTTTTTTAACCGACTTTAAAAAAGGAGGTTCTGTATTCGACCCGTATGTATGTATGTTTGTATGTCCGCGATTATCTCAAAAACTACTGAACCGATTTTGATAATTCTTTCATTACTGTGATCTACATACTTTCAGGAAGGTTTTAGTATATAATACATTAGGTAACTATTCTTATGTACGAAGTTATATGCATAAATGTACTGCATCTCCGGCATTTCTATGGGAATTTTGATGATTCTTCGAGTCGTGTCTTCAATTCATCAATGCACTAGTGTTAATTGAATTGGTGTGGGGTAGGTACAACTAAAAAGTGAAAAATAAAAACGTTTTTACAAAAAAAAAACAACCGACTTCAAAAAAAAAACACTACAAAGTGATGAAAAATAACTTTAATTTCGGAAGTCGGTGTCAAAAAACGAAAATGCGGAACCAACGACACCGACTTCCGAAATTAAAGTTATTTTTGACTTTGTAGTGTTTTTTTTTTGAAGACGGTTATTTTTTTAGAGAGTATGGACTTTGTTGTTCAATATACAATCACAGTTTCGTGCGACCGTAAGCGACGCTTGAACAAATTTATTTTTTTATTCGATCACTTCTTTATTGGACGCAACCTACGTAAAACAAAACAATATCTTGCCTGTAATCGGTTATTTAATTGGGACTAATGATTTGATATTGTTTTAGGATCAACTGACGAGGAAGTGAGCTTTAGCAAAAAGACTAATTACGTACTATATACAACATTATTTTTAGTATATGCGAAACCCGAAACACGTGTCTAGTATTTTTATGTAAAGAATTATGTACAAAATTTCAAAACTGTATCATGAATAATCACCAAGTTATAAGCTTGTTATGTTACCTGTTTGTCCGTATGAAATCATGGGCACCGCGTGCCTAAACGTACCGCGCGGCGATTGTATTGTAATTAACGGGTGATAACATTTTCCATCACACTTGCAGGCTTTGGACTGTCGTAATGGTCAAGTGTAGGTAGTTATTATAATGTACTTTATTCGTAAATAAATGCAGCCGTAAGCTACGAATAAGTAATTACTTATTCGTAAGCCGTAAGTGATACAATGTAGTCAATGCGATTTGTTCAAAGTGGATGAAACATCGCATTACTTAACCACAGCAGGCTGTAGGTACAAATAATAACTTTCTACAATTAACCATCTTGGCGTGTTTAAAAATGTTAATCATCACGGCAAAGCATTGTGTTCCACGATACTCTGATGTACGTACCATTTCTGTGTACTGGACGTTGGTGTATGAGAAAGTCATGGTTACACGACACTTTTTACATACGATAGGTAAGTACACGATCAACCGAAACACAACTCGGCGGCCGCGCGCTCGCGATTATGCAGTTGGACCCACGCGACACGTGCGCGCCAACCAGTGGTACCCGGGTGACTGAGGTTGCTGCACCCCC
Source organism: Amphipoea oculea (assembly GCA_945859645.1). Taxonomy (NCBI): domain Eukaryota; kingdom Metazoa; phylum Arthropoda; class Insecta; order Lepidoptera; family Noctuidae; genus Amphipoea; species Amphipoea oculea. The sequence goes on along the minus strand of OX243865.1, from coordinate 14,828,379 downwards.
GCCCCGGTCGCCCCGCTCGCTGTGCGTCCGCGCCGCGCCATTGTGCGCGTATGGTAGATAACTACCTACTTAGTCGCTCCTCGGGGCACAGTATAATATACTCGGGGTGTCCAACTATTAACCTTTTTTAAATATTTTTGGGCCAAAATATAACATGGGGTAAAAATTATTGGAATCGATTCAGTTACTTATTCTGAACAAACTATATTCAGGTTTCGCATATACTAAAAATAATGTTGTATAGGAAGGAAACTTCCAAAAAGGAGCAAGATAAAATGTCTTATCTGGAAAAAAAGTACAAAGTGCTCTGAAAGTGAATGAACTTAAAGATGAAATAAAGGGGACCCTAAGAAGATTGGTGAGTGATTATAAGTCAAAACTTCTTAAAGCACATAGAAATTTTTCTCGGTGTGTTAACGCCAACAAAGACTGGTTCGATACCTGCATTACATTTCCTGTTGCGACTCATGCTGGTGTGTTAACGCCAACAAAGACTGGTTCGATACCTGCATTACATTTCCTGTTGCGACTCATACTCGAAAGATAAGTGGCAGCCTTGGTGGCCGACCTTATAATAGCTTTGAAGAATGTACCGAACGCACAAAACGTAGAAAGATAGAAGATGTTCGGAAACAATTAGAACCTGAAGAACTGGCTTTTGCGGCCCAGGTAGAATATCGAGCACGTGGTGATATCCATACATCAAAGATAATCAAGCAAGTTACTCTGGTTAGTGCCAGTAGCAGTTTTAACGTCCTCAAAGCATATGCGAGCCTGTCGTCAGACAAAGCGTTATCTGTGGTGATTAAAGGACAATGCGAACTTCAGCAATGGAGATGAACTGCAGTCTGTATCCTAATTATGAGACTATAACTGAAGCAAAAAAAAGGTGTTACCCTGAAGGTATTTTTTGCTGCACCGAAACGAGTGCTAAAGGTCCTCTTCAGAATTTAATGGACCACACTGCACAAAGGTTATTTTTGTCTCTTAATGAAGCCATACAATCGCTTACAAAGGATCAGTTACAAAATCTACGCCTGATATCAAAATGGGGGTGTGATGGATCGGGCTGCCTTTCCGAGTATAAACAGAGATTTGAAAATGTCGAACAGTCTGATGGAAATATGCAAATTACTTTTATTGTGCCAGTTCAACTCGTGTGTGATCATGACAAAACTGTGCTCATCTGGCAAAATCCTCGTCCCTCCTCACCAAGGTACTGTCGTCCGTTGAAGTTAGAGATGGCACATGAAACTGCAGAACTATCAAGATTGGTAGCTCAAAGTGTTCAATCCGAGATTGATGTTTTATCACCAACAATAGTTTTAATGCAGGAAGAATGTGTAGCTAAACACAAGTTGATAATGACCATGGTTGATGGGAAGATGATAAATGCCTTAACTGAAACGAAATCTGCCATGCGTTGCGTATATTTGTAAACTCACCTCGAAAGACTTCAATAGGATAAAATTCTGCTTGTCAAAGCCGATCCCTGAAGAAAACCTTAATTATGGTGTTTCATCGCTACATGCCTGAATAAGGTTTGCGGAGTTCATATTGAATCTAGGCTACAAATTAAAAGTTGCGAAATGGCCAACAAGAAATACATACAGTCAATCCTTGGTAGCAGCTGAAAAGCGCCGCATACAAACAGAATTTTGGCAAAAACTTCGGTTACATGTTGACAAACCAAGACAGGGTAGAGGTAAATCGACTGATGGTAATACTGCACCTGCCATTTTTCAGCATGCAGAAGAAGCTGCTGAAATAACAGATGTTAATCATCGGCTCATAAATCAACTGCATACCATTTTAAAAGTAATGTCTAGTGGTTACAAGTCCATGCGGTCAAATTCAAGGCGTTTTGCACCAAAACAGCTTCCTTTTATGTGACGAATTATCCATGGTATTATATGTCAACAACACTTCACAAGGTACTTATCCATGGATCAAATATATTAGAGAATTCTGAAATAGCCATAGGGTTAATGAGCGAAGATGCACAAGAAAGTCGAAACAAAGATGTGCGAAAGTACAGAGAGCGGTTCTCAAGAAAAATTTCAAGGACATTAGCCATGGAAGACACTTTTAAAAGACTTACTTATGGTGTCTTCCGATCCTTTTATAACAGGACTAAGGAAACTAATCACAAAAAAATCTGTTTCTATGTACCCAGACGTTTTAAATCTATTGGATGAACCAAATATTACTGATGATGTATAATAAAAATGTGTAAAAATTATATATAATTATGTGTTTTTCATCACATACCAACCCTTAAGTGCCCATTTTATAAAAAAAAATGAATGTTTAGGTTTTGTCCGAATTTTATTGATATTTCGCCTTTGTGATGGCTGGGGCTCGGGCTTTTATAGGCGCCGAGGGACTCGGCGGCTGTGGGGTGGGGCGGAGAGGGCGCGCACGGTCGCTCAACCCGCGCCGATGCTTCATCGATACGACGCTGTTGTTGTGGTGTTACACATATTGTTTTATTTTTATATAATTTTTATAAATTTCTTACCCTTTCTAAATTCTCGGTTATTAAATTTTAGTGTAGAAAAAATCCTGAATCTAATAAAAAGTTTTATTTGATATTGTTTTGGGAAACAAAGGCAGGGAGAATCAAAATGTATGTCATTTAAAATTTCATAAAGAGTACTACCCGGCCTTTGTTTCATTTTTTTTTTTAATTAGCGTTGCCTTACAACGTGGCAATACTGGCAATGCTGCCAGCCTTTTGGGCACTGTTCCTGTTGACAGCAATGCGGACGAATTCTTTGATGCCCTATGATTAACATATATACTACTCAAAACAAAATAAGGGCCACCATGTATTTTGTGTATTCTAATAATTGTATTGGGTTTGAGGGTAGATAAATAATTAAATTGAATTAGCTAGCTAATTTTTAATGCAAAAACCTTAAAATTAAATTTATTGATAGATAAAAGAACATCTGATTAGTGTTTTTGTAAAAAATGCAATTTCAGCAAAAAAATACATTTAATGAAAAAAGAGGTTAAAACAAAAGTGTCGAAAGCTTTTTTTATCTTTTTTGCACTTCTTTAGTATCGTGTATGTGCTCCTCTTTTTCGAACATGTTCTTGAAGCCTGGATGGCACACTCTCCACCAGATGTCGCACTGTCTCTTCTGAAATTTGTTCGCAGCTTGACTTTAGCACGTTAATGAGCTGTCGTTCATTATGTAAGGGTTGATTTGTGTCCCGGATAATTCTTTTTAACAAATCCCACATGTGTTCGATGGGGTTAAGGTCCGGACTGTTGGTAGGCCACGGCAAGACACGTATACCAGCATCGTCTAGGGCTTCTCTAGTGGCTCTAGCTGTATGAGCGCGGGCATTGTCGTGCATTAATGTGAATCTTGCACCAATTCTTTGTGCAAATGGCATCACATGAGGTCTTACTATCACCTCAATTTATCGCACAGCCGTTACCGTGCCTCCGCTGAGTATTGCGGGTTCGGTTCGACCTGATAGAGAGATTCCTCCCCATACGATGACATTGGGACCCCCAAATCTGTCACTTTCATGGATACAAACATCCGAAAATCGCTCACCTTCTCGTCTCCATACTCTAATACGAGTATGACGATCATCACTAAAAAATTTCACTTTACACTGATCAGTGAACGATACTGAGCTCCATTCACTTATGTCCCAGTCCAGGTGCAGCCTTGCGAATGATAATCGGTTTGCACAGTGTACACTAGTCAACGGAATCCGCAGTACGCGTCTCCTAGAAAACTGCTGGTCTTCATGTAACCGATTTCTAATCATTTGGTCACTCACGCGGGTACCGATCGCCTGGCGTAAGCGATTTTGTAAGGCGCGGGCGGTGACGACGCGCTCTCTTCGCGCAGTCAAACGTATGTAGCGGTCTTCCTGCGAGGTGGTTGCTCGATTCCTGCCAGATAACCGTCTTCTGGTTACACTCCCAGTCTCTTGAAATCGATTCCAAGCATTCTGGATCGCTCGCCTTGAAAAGTCAAGCTGTAAAGCTACAGAACGCTGCGAATGTCCCTCTTGGATCAATGTGATGGCTATAGTTGCGCTTTGCAGGTCCATATGTCTTCGGATCCTCGGCATAGCGCTTTCAAAATGTTTATCCACGTTGTAACTTAGCAAATGTAAGACTGTTCCTAAAAGAATCCACAATTTAAATGACTTAAGTATTCGTCTTAGAATAGCGTAAATTCAATTGGTTACAAAAAAAAAGTATCAAAGTAGCCCACTGTATTGCGGGTTCGGTTCGACCTGATAGAGAGATTCCTCCCCATACGATGACATTGGGACCCCCAAATCTGTCACTTTCATGGATACAAACATCCGAAAATTGCTCACCTTCTCGTCTCCATACTCTAATACGAGTATGACGATCATCACTAAAAAATTTCACTTTACACTGATCAGTGAACGATACTGAGCTCCATTCACTTATGTCCCAGTCCAGGTGCAGCCTTGCGAATGATAATCGGTTTGCACAGTGTACACTAGTCAACGGAATCCGCAGTACGCGTCTCCTAGAAAACTGCTGGTCTTCATGTAACCGATTTCTAATCATTTGGTCACTCACGCGGGTACCGATCGCCTGGCGTAAGCGATTTTGTAAGGCGCGGGCGGTGACGACGCGCTCTCTTCGCGCAGTCAAACGTATGTAGCGGTCTTCCTGCGAGGTGGTTGCTCGATTCCTGCCAGATAACCGTCTTCTGGTTACACTCCCAGTCTCTTGAAATCGATTCTAAGCATTCTGGATCGCTCGCCTTGAAAAGTCAAGCTGTAAAGCTACAGAACGCTGCGAATGTCCCTCTTGGATCAATGTGATGGCTATAGTTGCGCTTTGCAGGTCCATATGTCTTCGGATCCTCGGCATAGCGCTTTCAAAATGTTTATCCACGTTGTAACTTAGCAAATGTAAGACTGTTCCTAAAAGAATCCACAATTTAAATGACTTAAGTATTCGTCTTAGAATAGCGTAAATTCAATTGGTTACAAAAAAAAGTATCAAAGTAGCCCACTTTAAAAATTATGCAAGTGGTATCCTCACATTATGTTTGTTAATACTTCAGGATATACCAGACAAAAGATTTATCGTTTAAGACCGCTTTAAAATAATTTAATCAGACCGGATGTTAAAATTCACAAGTGGCTCTTATTTTGTTTTGAGTAGTATATTATTATAGTTTATATGTTAGCTTATATTATGTAAATATGTATCCAAAAAAAATCGTATTTTTTTTCAAAATTATTAATAAACATAGTCTCAAGTTCTCTTACATAATTAGATCCTTATTATAACAAACGGTAAATTTCCAAAATAAAGTAAAATGTATAGAAAGAAAAAGAACAACTTCCTTTTAGAATCATTGTTACCAGAAACAAGTGAAAACAAATCTTGACAATGTCTATAAAAGAGTGTTTGAAGAGAGCCACACAAGAAATCTTTCTCTAATAAGTGCTCTTTACATATATACCGGGACTCCACCTCATGGGTATGGGACACAAGCACCTAAAGTAGCAGTGACAGTTAACAGAGCTGAAGAGTACAACAGAAAAGAAGAAAATAAGACCATAAGAATAGGAGGCAAAGAAGTAGCCCGACTAAATTGGGAGAAGAGAGACAAAGAATTTCCCCACTCAAAAGTACATGGAAATTATATAACTGCATTTGTCAGAGAGAGTGTAGAAAGTTTTCTAATTAGATACCACACATTAATAGATAGTTCAGTTGACCAAGACATGCAGGAAATAACCCTTTCAAGCTCAGACATTCTTACCAAAGGAAGACAAACCTTCTGCCCATTCCAGGAGCAAAGTGTAACTGCTGCCCAGGCGTATGAGAATGCATACAATTTCTTTGAGTCTAATGGAATCGATGATTGCCACAGCTTGATAGGGTGGGTAAAAGGGACCATGGCTTGCTTTGAGAAAGATAACTTAACACACATAAAAGTTGTTGAAAAAGAAGTGGATGTTGTAGTTTTTGACCATATTACAAAGCAGAAGAGTACTGTTAAGAAAAAGAAATTGGTTACAAAATCATTTATCACAAGTAATGTAGAAGAATCCAGGGAGAGGATGCAGGAAGTATCATGTCGCTTTGCCTCATACATAAAGCACAAAGAGAGGGGTAAGAAGGACAGGAGGGCTATTGCATCAGGGACAATGTTTCTAAGGGCATTTCTACACATTATGGAGCTCAACTCTCTAAAATTGTCTGAACATCTACCAGGCTCTACAATTTCAGTGGGTGGGGAGGAAAAGAAGGCTAAAATCACAAACAACTTAGAGGAATGTATGCTTAATAACGGAATAGCAACGCACATATGCCAGGGGACTGAAGATGCCACCAAGTGGAATGAGTGCTTGTCCCCTGGCATATTCGCACTGACCCATTTCTATTTGTATGATACAAATACCAGAATAAAGCTTGGTCTCCCTAAACCTTCGGAATATGGGAAACTATTTCAAAGAATTTGTCTAGTGGGGCACTTAATGCAGGCATGGAAGGAGATCCCCCCCGGTGGGTTCCCGCATTGTCGAGGCGGGGGGGCTCAGTAGCCGTGGCTTGGACACCCACGGTGAAGCGAAGTGGAACCCGAGGAGGGGCCGCTCGTCAGGGCTTTTGCCGGTAAGCCGACGACGTAGCGGCCAACAAGTAGGTTGCGGTGCCGCTTGGGCGACATCGCAGCTGAGGCGAGCCGCGATGTCGTATCGGAGGCATCGCGGCTGAGGGTTGGAGGCCGCGGTGGGAGAGGAGTGCCGGTATTGCGGTGCGCCGCTCTCCCTACCTTCCGCGGCCTTGACGGGGTCGCCACCGTCCGATGGCGGACGCGGTGGGGCCGCGGAGGAAGAGGAGTGTTGGTATGACGTTGGCCGCTCTCCCTATCCTCTGCGGCCGAAAATTGGCAGGCGGCGGGGCCAATGACCTGACCCGTCGCAGGGGGACCAAGGGTGCCCAGACACGGGGTCGTCTGGCGCCCATGTGCTGGTTTGGTCCCTGGGGTGGTCACGGCGTGCTATGTGTTCTGGTGCGCCGGTGATGGGGAATACTCCCCAGAGGAGGGTCCGGTGACGGACAGCCGCGGCGGGTTCACGGATGAGTGCTAACGCGTGCCCGTGTTCCCGCCGTAAGCGGCAGAGGAGGACACCGTGGAGTTTTAGTGGGTTGGAGTCCCACATAACTGCACTATCTCCCCGTGGTAGTGCAGAATGCATGAGCATTTCTCCACGTTAAAAAAAAAAAAAAAAAAAAAAGGCATGGAAGGAGATACAACTCGGACCCGGGGTAATGGTAGAAAATGACACTAACTACTCTAGGATTGAGTGGAAAAGAGAGTACAGAGATTCAATGAACTCAGAGACCAGGGAATGGTTTGACACGTTAGAGCCAAGAATCTCAAAATGTGGAAGATTTGTAAGAGCCAGCCCTGGGATGCTGATGGGTATGTTGAGGAAAACGCTAGATGGCGTTGTGTCTAGCCTAACGTAAGAAAAAACGCTCTGTTGTAAAATAAATTTTAAAAATAGTATAAGTGTATATAAAGTGATTAAAAATAAGTGTACGGATAAAACATTAACCAATAACTCAGTGCCAGTGTTATTCAGGAGATTTATACACAAATAGTGAAGTTATTGCTAAAAGTCTCTATTCATAAACTGTGCCATAAAATAATGACAACAAAACAGTAAAAAGTGACAAATCTCTATAAACAATAAAAAAATACGACTCGTTAAACATTCTGTGATCCAAATAATTAATAACCAGTGTTATGAAAATAATAACAGCAAAGAAAAAGAGCAAAAAGTGATTCAAACAAAATTTGAACTTCAACCGTCACAACAAATAAGTAATTTTGAACCTTAAAACTCACAACAACAATAAAATTGAATTAGCATTTACTAGTCCAAAAATTCAGTAAAGATACTAATTGCATAGTTGGTTTGGTGGTTAAGGCATCCACCTACTTTTGCCATTAACCTGCGGTACACAAGAGAGCGCAAGTTCAAATCTCAGTACTAACAAACTCACTTTTCGGAAATTACAAAATTCTTATTTCAAGTTTTTAGAAACGTTTCTTCGGAACGCAATGTCGAAAAACATCCGTAAGATGGCACCACCAGTAACATGCCATAAATGTAAAAAAAAGTAGACATAAAAAGTACAGCTCTGTGCTCTGCCTGTGATAAAAGATATGAATTTGATTGCGACGGATACCCAGAAGCGACATATAAGCAAAGAAAAAATGGAGATGTAAGATGTGCATCAGAAATAAGAACTACGCTAAAATAGACGATACGTCCAACATCACCTTGCGAAAGAAGCAGCAAACTTGTTTAAAAACCCCGTCGCCTACGGAACAAGCACAAAATACACAGGCAAATTCAGAATATGAGCCATTTACGTCCCCGTACATGCGACTGAAATGTCCATCTCCAGTTCAAAATAGTACTAAATTAGTCGACTCTCATATACTTACCGACTGCGAAACATCTGATGAGTCTTTCTCTACTCCCAACAGACTATCAAAGAGTGATGATAGAACTATTACCGACCTAATAACGACCTCGGAAATGAAGAACACAATTGCTCAACTCACACTTAAACTTGAAAAAACGGAAGATGAACTGGGAAATTTACTGCTAGAAAACACTGGTCTACATCAACAAATAGTCAAGTTAACTACGGAAAACTCCACTTTGAAATCCTTGTGCAATTCCCCCTCCATATTTGGAAGTTCAAGTTCAAGCGCTAAGGGAAAGAAGCAAGCTCTGCCACAACAAAATTACCTGAGTTCTACACCGTCCACTCCATTGTCAACTTCATTGAAAGCCGAAACCAGTGACCTCGTTCTACGCTTGAAACAGGAAATTCTAACCCTACAACAGCAGTTACAGATCGCAGAACAAGAAATTCTTACCCTCACAGAGCGTATTGGAATATTAATGCAACGTAGCAACAATGTTCATAAAACAGTCATACACGAATTGAAGCAGAAGCCTGTGAACATCGCCAGTACTCAGACTTGCACTGCCAAACACGGGTTAAATATCACACCCAATAAGAGGATACTTATCTTCGGATCACAACGTTGCGTTGGGCTGGGAGCAGCCATCTCACATTCAAGAACCAACAGTCAGTATGAAAGGTACAGAGTCGTCGCCGAAACGAGGCCACATGCATCGTGCAACAAAATAGTTGCAAACTGTATGAATCTCAAACTGTCAACAGATGATAAACTCGTAATTTGCATTGGTGAAAATGACCGTAACCTAAACTTAGTTTTATCTCAGCTTGAAATTATATTAGATAAATTTAAAAATAACACTATCATTGTACTAAACGTCCTTAGTAACGTGTACCTGAATGTCAACAAGCTAAACTACTCTGTAAAAAACGTATGTAGTAAGTATAAAAGATGTCAATTTATCAAACAATCATCCTCAAACGTATATGATATTTGTAAGTCTATAAACTACCATATAGATTGTGCTGATTACAGTGATAAATACCTAAATCCAAGCGAAATTCGAAAGAGACTAGCGGATAGCAAATCAAGTTTCAAATCAAACATTGCCTTACAGGAACCTAAAAAAGGGACAATTCCCTACTATTTCAAACTAGAAAGACGTCTTGATAGCACAAAGCGTTCTGAATGCTACACTCCGGTTTCCAATGCTATGCCTCAAAAAGGTACTATACCCTATTACTTCTCGGTATCAAAGACACGCGACTCATTTTTTCGTGACTCAGTCCCAAATCAATAAAACGCGCCATTTCACAATTTTTCACCAAAATATTGCAAGTATCCTTTCCAAACAAGAACTACTAGAAATTACAATTCAGGAATTAAAAGAAACAAATAATGATCCAGATATAATATGTCTATCTGAAACTTTTATAAAAAAAGGCAATGAAAATTATGTTAAAATATATGACTACGAAATGGGTGCCTACTTCTGTAGAGAAAAACAAAGGGGCGGCACTTGTATATTAGTCAGAAAAGGATTCAATTATAAGGAGTTAACATACGTAAAAAACTATGCTATACAAAATACCTTTGAAGTCTGTGGTTTGGAGCTAATGTGTAGTAAATTAGTAATCTTATGTGTCTATAGAACACCTCAATCTGATCCGAATCAATTCTTAACAAAATTACACCAACTTTTAAACTATTTGCAAATTAAATATAAATACAAAATAAAAATTGCTGTAGCTGGCGACTTCAACATAAATACACTAAAGAAAGGCAATATCACAAATGAGTTACAAGACTTGGCCAACAGTAATAACTTGAAAATTCACATCAATGTGCCCACACGTAAACTATCGTGTATTGACCACATCCTAAGCAACATTCCCGATGCAACTGCAACCGTTCTACCTTTACATCTTTCAGATCATGACACTGCACAAATATTAAGCTTTCCTACTAAATATAAACCACATAAAGCAACAATATACTATATTCGTAAAAGAGATTTCGACTTCGACAATATCCGGAAATTCAAAGAATGCATGCAAAACCTCTCTTGGTCTGACATTTATAGTACCACTGATGCAAATTTCGCATTCATTAAGTTTCATGAAATCTTGTGCCTATTCTACAACCTCTGCTTCCCCAAGGTAAGAGTAAAGATAAACTCTAATGCAAACAGGCAAAAGTGGATAAACAAAGGACTTAGACGAAGTTGTAAAACCAAAAGGGAACTACGCTACCAATATTACCAAAATAAAAATTCATTTAATAAAACTAAGTATACAAATTATTCTTATCTTCTAAAAAAATGTATTTATGGCTCAAAAAAGAACGCGAACATAAAATATATTAATGCACATGATAACAAATGTAAAGCCACTTGGACTGTCATTAAAAACGAAATAAATAATAGAAGCCTCAAAGACAACATAGAAACCATAAAATTAAATGATAGTGTAATTACGGATCCTGCAGAAATGGCTTCTGCATTCAACAACCATTATGTAAATTCAACGCATATACCTACGCAACTACGTCCTGGACAAAGCTTTGAGAAAAATACTTGTGTCAACTCGATTTTCCTCAAACCAATGCTGGAAAGTGAGGTTCGACAGGAAATAATGTCTCTGTCCAATACCAGATCGGAGGGCTATGATGAAATAAGCACCAAAATCATAAAAGCTGGTTGCTATGAACTGAGTGGTATTTTGACTCACTTAATAAATTTGTCATTCTCAGTCGGAATTTTTCCTGAGAACCTAAAACTTTCGATCATAAAGCCAATATTCAAAAAGGGAGACAAGTCTGAAATCAGTAATTACAGGCCTATTACCTTAATACCAATCCTGTCTAAAATATATGAAAAATGCATGTATAAAAGACTTATTGATTTCTGCAACAAATTTCATATAATAAGTAACGAACAATTTGGATTCCAAAAAAAAAAATCCACTTCATTAGCCGTCTTCTCTCTTATAAAGTCAATACTTACAAATGTCAACAATAATAATCTAACTACTGGGCTCTTCTTTGATTTATCAAAAGCCTTTGATGTAGTATCACATGACATATTAATAGATAAATTAGAGTCAATTGGGATTAGAGGACCTGCTCTCCAGTGGATAGCATCCTATTTGAGTAACAGGCAACAATGTGTCGTTATCAATAAAATCAACAAAAATAAAGATATGACACCCTACACATCAGAGTATAGGCATAATAAATACGGCGTTCCGCAAGGAAGCGTATTAGGCCCAATTTTATTTCTTATATACATAAATGACATCACAAACATAACCAAACATAAATTATTATTATTTGCCGACGACATATCCATCATAGTTACATCAGATAAAAAGAAAAATACCATTGCAGATCATGACCTTGAAATTAATAACACAATAGATACACTACTGAATTGGCTTAACACAAACTGTTTAAAAGTCAATCTTGAAAAATCTGTCTATATTCAGTTCAATCAATCGAATCATTATAATAACAATGTCAGTCTGAATATTAATAAAATTAAACAGGTTACACATACAAGGTTTTTAGGCGTTATAATAGACAAAGATATCAACTGGAAAGAACACGTAGACAATATAAGCACTAGGATTAATAAGTTTGTATATGCGCTCAAACAACTTAAAAATGTTACTAACATCAAAACTGCAGTAACATCGTACCATGCATACGTGGAATCATTGCTACGCTATGGCCTTGTGATGTGGGGTAACAGTGTTGATCTGAATAGAGCATTTGTGGCCCAAAAAAAGTGCATTAGAGCTATGTATGGACTACAACCGGACGACTCGTGTCGACCTATATTTAAAAAACTTGACTTGCTACCGTTGCCCTCTCTATATATTTATGAGACATGTATATTCGTGGCTAGGAATAAAAATCTTTTCAAGACAGCAAATGATGTATGCCCTCGCAACAGACGAGATCCCTATAAATTGGTTCTTCATGATTTGCCAAGAATAACCAAGTACAATAGAAACTGCCTAGCAATGTGTGTGCGTATTTATAACCACATGCCAAACCACTTTAAGTCTCTATGTATAAGGTTGCTAAAGCTTAAATTGTATAAGTGGTTAAGTGAACGTAGTTATTATAATTTGAAAGAGTTTATGGATAGTAAATGTTGATAAGTTTATTGTTACAGATTATTTTCCAAAAAAAATTTTGCATGCTATAACATAGCAAAACATGTTTGTACTTTTTATTTTTATTTAACACCATTTTTATACCATGTTTTATGCAAATAAATGATTTATTATTATCTCCTTTATTTCATTATAATACATATAAATTATATTTTTAAATATTAGAATATAAAAAATATATAAAAACATTTAAAAATATAAAAAATAGTAGCCCACCGGTATCGGGAACAGGGTCCAAGCTACCGGCGGTCAGGGCTCCAGAGAGAGGAACCTCCTGACAATGCGAGCCGTGTCCAGAAGTACCGCTTTCTGAATCAAGCCCTTGATCCAGCTGCCCAACGAGAGCCTCCTTAGGTGTTGGTCGAGGCTCTTGGCTATCAAACCATTGGCTGTAACGACTATCGGCACAATGATCGCTGAGTCCACATCCCACATGTCGACAACCTCGCGAACCAAGTCAAGATACTTAATTTGTTTATCTTTCTCAGCTTTCACGAGGTTCTCATCATGCGGGACAGTTATGTCAACAATCATTGCGCGCCGCTCTGATCGATCCACCACCACTATATCAGGCTTATTGGCAATAATAGTCCTGTCAGTGATGATGGATCGATCCCAGTACAATGTGATATTACCATTTTCGAGAACTGGGTCGGGCACATACCTATAGTACGGCACCTCTGATTCCACAAGGTTGTATTTCAAAGCAAGCTGCTGATGGATTATCCTGGCTACAAGGTTGTGTCTATGCAAGTATTCTCCGTTAGCTAGACGAGAACACCCGGAGATAATATGCCTGATTGATTCTCCCGGCCGGTGGCATGCCCGACGGATGTCAACCGTGCCGTCTTTCACAATAAATCTCCGGTGATTGTTCGTCATCACAACTTCGTCCATAATTGCACAGACAAAACCTTCGGTTTCTCCAAAGAGGTCACCGAAACGCAACCAGGCTACGGACGCTAGTAAATCTACATCGGGTCCATGTAGGGCCCGGAAAAAGCGTCCGTGAAGCTCCTTACTTTGCCATACTTCCATGCGATCCTTAGTGTCAAGCACTACTGGTTTGCGCCAGTTCTCTTTACCCAAGGAGAGCGGGGTAAGGCCCTTGTCCACCACGACTACATCCCGATGCATTCCCACGTCGGCTTCAAGGAAATATTCCCTGAGACTGCATATCTCGCGATTGTGGAGAGTCTTAGCATTTAAAAAGCCACGACCTCCACACTTTCGCGGGATGTACAGCTAAGTGAAGTCAATTCCATTTGGAAAATGCAAATCATCAGCCTTAGGTGACCATTTCAGACCTAAGACATTAGCTTCGTCATGGAAATTAAGACAATTGGATAATTCTGATTTGCCACTAAGAATATGACAGTTTGTGCGAAATTTTCGTAATGGGAAACAAGCAGAATTTAATGTTTCGGTTACATTTAAATAGATATGTTTTAATTCCTCTTCAGTTGAGGCACCTGTATTGAGATCATCCATATAAAAATCGTTCTTAATGACATTAGCAATAATCTTATCCTGACATTTATCAGCCAGCTCAACCAGACACCTAGTAGCTAAGAATGGAGCTGAAGCCATCCCATATGTCAAAGTATTGAGTTGTAAGATTTTGAAAGGCTGATCAACTTGATCCCTCCACAAAACAAGCTGCAGATGCCGCTGTGATTTATCTATGGCTACTTGTCGATACATTTTTTCGACGTCTGCTGTTAAAACAAATTTATGTATTCTGAAACGAATAAGAATAGATAATAAATCGCTCTGTACAGTGGGACCAACAGCCTGGATATCATTCAAAGATTTCCCTGAACTTGTTTTAACCGAAACGTCAAAGACTACTCTCAGCTTGGTGGTATCATGTTGTTCTCTAATGACACAGTGATGGAGTAAGTAACAACCAAACTTAGGCCTTTCGATTTCGCTTAAATGTCCTAACCTACTATATTCTTTTATGAATTCACTATATTGTTTCTTAACTTCAACATTTTTATTTAATTTATTTTCTAGACTTACAAAACGTTTAACTGCGATAGGGGACGATTTGCCAAGAGCCTCCTCCGGGGCCTCCGTCAGCGGCATCATTACCGAAAATCGTCCATCTGGTAAACGACAAGTGTTTTTTATAAAATGAGACTCGCAATATTGCTCATCAATTGAATAATTATTAGAACCTGTAGGTAATTCTTCTACCTCCCAGAATCTTTTAACAGAATCATGGATATCTTGAAGTGACACTATTTTATAATTTTTTACTAAATTACAATGTACATTATGACTAAAATAAGATTCACCGATAGGGCCGGTAACTAGCCATCCTAACTGGCTATCCTGTAATATAGGCTTATTCATTCCTAAGACTATTCTATTATTATTTATAATATCAAAAAAGTGGTCTGCACCAAGCAATATATCTACTTCGGCAGGCTCATAAAACAAGGGATCTGCCAGAACTTCCCCATTGGGCAATCCCAAACGCTCAGCATTTACTTGAACGCTAGGTAATGTTCCTGTAATTTTAGGAATCACTAGGCAGTTAACAGTTCTATTAAATGAACTAATTCTAGACTTTAACACAATATTGCAACATTCTGTTATTTTACATGCTGCATTATTTATACCACTAACATTAAAAGAACTTATTTGTGTTGCTTGTAACCCTAGCCTTTCTTTCAGATTTTTTGTTATAAATGAAGACTGGCTTCCAGTGTCCAACAACGCACGCGCAAGGTGAGTACTATTGTTACGTGTATTAATTATTTTAACTTGTGCAGTACATAATAAAACTTGGCCTGGCGAGCGAGCTGACAAACTAACAGGAAGGTTACTAGTTGATGGCTGAGTTGATTCTGTACTTTCTGTGGCTATATTAGTAATTGTACTGTTGCTATGCAACATTGAATTATGCTTTTCCTTACAGGTCCGGCAAGAACTATTCAATGGACATTCTGAATTGTTGTGACCACCACGAAGACAGTTGATGCACAACTTATGCTTAGCCACTTCAGACAGCTTATCATTTGAACTCAAAGCTTTAAACTTATGACACTGATATACATAATGTGATTTATTACAGATAAAACATGTCTTAGTTTGAGAGCCAGCCAACGTAGTTGTTAATGACTTAACAGATTTATTTTCCTTACCTTTACTATCATAATATCGACTACCATTAGTTGTTTCTAAGACATTTGCTCGATTATCTAAAAATTTTACAAATTCTTCAAGAGAAGGCAGGTGTGTTAAATGACCTTTGTGTTCCTCCCATTTACTCTTAGTTCTGGGATCTAACTTAGCTGAGACCAAGAATATAACTAAAGGATCCCAGCCAGTTGTGGGAATATCTAATATATTTAAAGCGTATAAATTCTTTTGAATTTGGTCCATAAAATATCTTAACGCTTTGAAAGATTCTTTTTGGAGCGGATTTATAGCAACTAATGCTTGCAAGTGATTATTTATAAGAATATTTTTGTTATTGAATCTGTCGCATAAAGACTTCCATGCTATTTGATAGTTTGCTGCAGTAAAGTCTATAACCTTACTATATTACAAGCGCTACCTACTAATGAATTTCTTAAATAATGAAACTTATTTATTAAAGGTATTGACTCATTGTTATTAATTAATGAGTCAAATGTGTCTCTGTACTCTAGCCATTTAGAATAGTTCCCATCAAACGTGGGCAAATTTATGGTAGGCAATTTAACCGAGTTGTTCATTTTGCTACAACTGGAATGTACAGATTCACAATTTCCTTTACTATTTGATGAACATACACTTATTAATTCTTGTGTAAAAGAAATCATAGCAAAGAATTCACCTTCTGTAGAAGTTCGCTCTGACATTTGTTCATCTATATTATGAGCAATCTCCTCTATCTCAGATTGAATTGCGTCGAATTTTGACATTAAATCTTGTAGCTGTGTGAGTCGCAAAGACAGCTTCCTCACTTCTAACTGACTAAGACTAGAGGCTTTCTCAATTTGGTATTTACTAATAAATTGTTTAAAGACTGTTAACCTGCTACGTATACCACCACGTTTGCGAATCAATGTTTTGACATTGTCCTTACCCTCCACATTAGGAGAGGTAACCGTATCGTCCGTCATGTTGAGTGAAATTTAAAGAAACACTACTTACAATAAATAACACAAGCAAACAATGAGTCGGGCAAACCTTGCAGACAGTAGGTAACTACTTAATTAAATAAAATGTGCAATCCCACCGCTTATACAATCCAGCAGATAAACAGCTCAAACCACACCGCTGCCGCCGAACCCGCCACCCGCTGTCGCCGAGCTCGTCAACAGCACGTGGCAGCAACTGCAGCACGCGTCGGTCGCAGCGAGGCACGAGACACGAAGTACTTGAGCGCGCGGACCACAGCGCTGGAATGTTCGGCAAATGTCGTTGAATATAATGCTACCTTAGGGTTTTACACGCCTACGAAAATGAATATTCGTAGGTATTTAGAATACCTAGGACTTAGAAAATACTAAAATAAAGAGACTTAGCTCTAAAGTAATAAGAACCATAGAAAGGTCTTATGTTATAAGAAAACAAATTATAGAATATTATCGATAACGAATCGAATAAGAGAATTACGTGCAACGTGCACTTTAACTTGATGTTTCTTGAGCGATGAAGCCATGCGCCATTAGGTACAGTATAGTACCGAATAGTGACCTCTCAGGCAGCAAAAATGACTGTTTTGAGGTATATAGCAGGCAGCAGCGAGTTGCGACAGAATAGACTCACACCCAAGCACGTGCTCACAAACAATGTTATATTATTTAATATTTAGGCCAAGCAGACTGTAGGTACAGTATAGTACCGAATAGTGGCTTTATGGCAATAATTATGTACCTATATAGAGGTATGTGGCAATGAGTTGCGCCAGTATAGACGCAAATACCTAGGCTTGTTTAAGCTAAAGAAAGTAGCTTGACGAGCTAGGCACCCATACACCAAATAGAAATAGGGAAAGGAGAGTATATAAGGAACGGGCTTACTTCCAATATCACTACCAACGCCGCCGCGTCGCTGGCGTCGATTCTTCGCAGCTTGAAGGTTTGAGACCCGCGCTGACACGACGAATGCAGACAGCGGTCAAACCGGAGACGTAGCATGGAGATCACCAGGAACCTTTGACTTGACTCGGAGACACGCAGCAGAGATCACCGTCGAACAGCCATCGCCGCCATATTACGGACTCGAGAGGGCCGCAAAAACTCGCCGGTTTACCACGGTCTGATCTTGAGGAATGGTTCTTCTTTGTTCACGGTCGCCATATGTTGAGGGTTGAAATGAGTCTCTCAACTTTGATTACATACATTTATTGTAATACTTAATATGAAACGGCACTTTAGTTACATTTGTGATGGCGGGCACTCGCGATCGCGACATTAAAGATCGACGTACGTGCGCTAACGCTGTTTCTGGCCGAATGCCGGGCGGGCGCGCTCTTGCGCCGCCGGCGGCAGCCGCGTCGCTCCCCGCGCGTCCCGCTTCTTCCGGGCGCGTTCGTATTACGCGCTTAATTCTATTCAGGCGCGTTCACTCGCTCTTTCATAATTAATCAAAAGTGTGTATAATTTTGATCATTCAGTATTCATGATGTGGTGGGAAATAGATACCTAATCTAAACAAATGAGTTATGTTATTATATAGTCTAATTTTCTAATCTTTCAGGCGTGGAATGACCAAAAAACGAATGTTAGGGCGAAATTATTAAAAATGAATGCCAGCCAACGTGCTACAGGAGGTGGACCCAGCAATGCTCCCACACTGACCCCGCTGGAGGACAAAGTGGCCAATATTATAGGCAGAGATGTTGGTCCCCTACCAAATGTAGCGCAGGACCATTTTGCTGTGAATGAAGTTAGTAAACCTATATTTTGTAATATGATCAGGTTTTCACCATTTGTGTTTTAATATTTTTTCTTCCTACTCCAGGGTGATCCTCTGAATGAATCAGAGCACATTATCATACAAGAAATCACTGTAGACAGTGATAACATTGAGGAAATGCTGGTAGAAGGTGGAAATATTTCACCATTAGTGTTTTTTGTCAATTTCTTGAAAAGACAGTTATTTTGGTTTTGAATATTTACCAATTTATAATGTTATATTTATTTTTATTGTTACAGACTGAATATGGAAGCTGCAGAGCATGAGGATGAAGTAGAAGTGCCTTTGCGTCAGCCTGTGCTTCAAGAGGAAATAGAGCCCCTCCAATCTCAATTGGAACCCTTGGCCACACCAACAGCAGGTACAAAATAATTATATAACTACCAGATAATTAGTTAAGAATGTAGGTTAGTTTTTTATCGTTGTTGATGTTTTCACAGACAAAGCGAGAAGAACAAGGGAGCATAGACGATCAGTGCGTACTTCTCGGGCTCCTACAGCACAGCCGTCGGTCTCGCATCAGACCCCACCAGCACCTCAAGTACAATGTAAGCTAAATCTTTAATTTTATTACTGTAAAAAATTTGAGTATAACGACTTTCATATTGTTTACTTCAGTAATCAAAATACTAAAATTAAATCTAAACATTCACTTAGACCCAGGCAACTACCCAATCTAAGAAGATCTAAGGATAAGAATATTATTATTATTTGAAGATTATTAAATAATTAACCATGTTTTAATTTTAGCTGCCAGAAGTGCTCTAGATGAATCCAGGAAGATGGTAATAAAGATAGAGGAATCGAAAGCGCAAACTGCTTTAGAAAATGCACAGGCTGCCAGCAAAAATGCTCAAGCTGCACACGAAACTGCAGTGGCAATCAATACTCTGTCACAAAGTTTTAAATTAATTGCCGAGAGTATAGACAGAATGAGTCGACAGGTAATTTTAGTTTATCTATTTAGGGGGATTAAGCAGTAGTCTACCCTTTTAACTTAAAGCTGTTGTCCCTTGAAGTAAGTAATAATTACAACAGATTTTTTTTTTCAGTACTGTGCTTGACAACAAATTCCGCAGCAGCCAGAATAGGATTTAATTATTTACATTCTTTTGTTTTTTATTTAAAATTGTTATTATACATACAGTAGCTTTAATTTTTTTTAAGTACTTTCTTTGTGTAGGTGTAAGTTTAGTATTATTTGTTAATGGTTTGCTATACCATTAAATAAATCATTTTAATTGTACTTGTGTTCTTTTGTTTCTTATTTCTAATTGTTATTATACATACAGTAGCTTTAATAATTTTTTGTTTAAGCACATAAAGTTTAGTCTTAACGGTTTGTTATACTAATATATAAATAATTTTAATTGTTGATGTTATGCGCGCGACCTAGCTCCAACTCCGAGAGGAGGCTGGCGCCGCCGCGCCTACGTTGTCCCTGTTGCGGCGGCGCCAAGTAGCTCGCGCCCTATGTCAACTCCCGCTCTCGTGCCGCCTCGGCCGGTGTTAGGCGAATGTAGGGGAGTCTAGCCCTGTGTGCTATATTATGTAGCACACAGCAGGCATTTGTTATTTTTGCTGCTACGCCCGGGGAATAATGCAGCTTTCGGTCCACCAATAGACATCTGCAAAGGATAATATTAGAATTATAATATTTACTATTAAGAATTATTAATAGTATTAAAAATTGTATGTATGTTATAGCCTAGGTTGTACATACCTAAATCTTGCCTTTAATACTCCTATACAACGCTCCACTACATTTCTGGCAGATAAATGCAAATCTTGATAATACTCCTCAGGTGTATCCGGAGTTGGGTCTGTCACAGGTATCATAGTATTAGGCCTCAAGGCATACCCTGAGTCTCCTGTAATTGAAAATAGATCAGAGCATAATTCCCCTATATGTTACTCCTCATTTAATTAAAGGTCTGAGAAATAATTTGCTGACCAAAGATGTGACATACGTCACATCTAATGAGACAAAAACGATAAAATGAGTATATTACCAAATGGTCTATGCTGCCGACAAATCATATGGAGACTTACGTCTCCTTGACAAAATAACGGAAGAACACGTAAATCCGGAGAAAATAAATAAAATGCGTGTGAAATCGACGACACAAATATTAAGTCACAGTGTTGCTGTTGTGACCGAACACGTGACAGCAAGGAAGGATCTTCCTGAAGAATGTCGTCAAATAATAGACATGATTCTAGTAATAGATAATTTATTTGATACACTAAATGTTAGTAGTATGTCCATACCAAATGGTAAAATTTATAAAGGGCCTGTGAAACATAATTCACCTCATCATCAACGATGGCAATAAACAAAACAAGTTTTTACAAACAACTGTAAAATATATTAAAAAAGTTAAAGTTGGGAACAAAATCCGTCTGACTGAGACAACTATACCATCTGTGACAAATCTAATTAAAACTATAAAGGGCATGGATTCTCTTTGGACAGTGTTGTCTAGTAAATATGGTTTAGATGCAATGTTGACACGGAATTTCAACCAAGACCCTGTTGAAAATTTTTTTGGGAACATCATCATCAGGAGTTACGGGGCTAGGAATATTGCACCTAATACAGTGGCTTTTGAAGCAGCATTTAAAGCTCTATTATTAAATAATTTTAATTCGCCTCATTCAAGGAGGGCAAACTGTGAGGAGGATGCAAATGAGTGCCTCCAGACACTGGATTTTTTTTTAAGAGAGAAGGTTGACACTCCTGATGTTCTCGAGGAAAGTGAAATAATTCATTTTAACAGTGAAAGGAGATGTTTGATTTTGGGCTACCACCATGTACACTACATAGATAAATAGGAAAAAAATAGGGGATTTTCATAGGGGGTAGGCGACGCCACTGGCAGCGTAAACAATAGCTCCGTAATAAAAATTTAATAAAAATAGTAATAACGTTTAAAAGTGGTTAAAATTATGTGTAACGTGTGTGTAAACAATCAATAGTTACCACAAAACATTTGTGGAAAAATCTGTGCATAATAACATTAAAAGTGAACTATTCGAAAGTTTTGATTACGTTTCATAACAATAACATCTAATTTCTCTTTCAATAAGTTCCAAGCTCATTCTTAGGCTACAACAAACACGGCTACTTAATGTGACATTCGTAAATATAAACTAAACAACGAAAAAACTTAAAATAGTGAAAGTGACACTAGTGAAAAAACAAAATTCAAATTATTTAAAAACCAACCGGCTTTGTAACGATCTTTTTTTTCGGACGAGCCTAATGATCAAAAATTTCAACACGACGAGTAACTGTTACTGTGGCTAATTGGTTAAGCGACATACCTAATAACGTGTATTGACTTGTGGCTCGAGTTCGAACCCAGCGCACAGACTTGTCTTTTTGGGAATGTTTGTTGATTTTAAAAAGATTTTATAAACTGGAGAATTAAGTCATTAGTGGGTTGGTAGTTACTAATTGAACATGAGCTTCTTTGAGAATATAACCTTTCGGAGGAACCGCACTCGCACAGTGTCAGAAACATTAACAGAGGTTGAATCTGGCAACTCAACAATAGATGGCAGCACCAATAGCTTACCTAACATATCAATCGAAGACAACGACGAAATACGAAAGTTGAAGCAACAAATAGAGGAATTACAGTTAGAATTAAGTACAGCCCACGAAGAAATAAACAATTTATCTATAGAGAACACAGAACTCAAAAAAACTATTAACGACTTATCAAATAAGCATGAAATTGTTAACAAAGCGACGAAAAAGCTAATGAGCGAATTGAGTACACCTAAGAAAAGCAAAAAATTGGTAACATCTTGCCGTACTTCTAATGACCAGCAGACACAAAAATTATTGGATAGCAAGCAAAGGGAAGTTGAGTACACGGATTCACCGATAAAACTATGTCCTGCTCAGGCTGCTAATAATACTGCCCGAGTGACATCACCATGCACAACCTACAGCAAGCAGACTACTACTACTAAGTCTATGTCTGATTCGGGAAGCCAGGCTACAAATAAGGACAGAAACAAAACTACTCAAACACCTTTAACAGAATCGAACCGCAACACGGTTAAGTCTAGGCCGAAAATATGCATTATAAGTAGTAATAATAAACAGAATGTATGGTTAGCTGCTGATAATGCCTTTCAGAATAACTGCAATCTACTTCATTATTTAAAATCAAATGGAAATACGAAACAGCTTCTGGATGGACTGGGTACCAAATTAAAAAATTACACTATGGAAGATTGCTGCATCATACTCCTTGGGCAAGAAGACTTCAAAAAAACTAATGACTATTATGACATTATCTTCCATTTGAGAAGTATAGTTCAAGATATAAGAAATACTAACATAATTATTTGCTTGCCTACATATAAGTATCCCTTTGACGCTACTTTATTCAACTGTCGAGTAGAGACATTCAATAATCTCTTACACTTGGACATAATGACGCATGGACATGCATACCTTTTAGACAGCAACCTCAATCTGAAATATGACGACAGCATGTTTAATATATACACAGGGACTATTAATAATCTTGGACTACGTACAATATTTAACGATTTATGGAAATTATTTGCTGGAATTACTCATAATTACGCTGACATACAACACAATGGTATCGACAAAAACGAAGGAACTACAACGGATGACAATTTTTTTCGTGACTAAACATCTACATATCCTGCACCAAAACATCGCAGGCCTGCTGGCGAAATGTGACGCCCTTGCAGTCAGTCTGAATGAACTGTTAGATAGAAACATAAACGTGGACATTCTATGCATTACGGAGCACTTCATGATAGAAGGCTATGAAAAACACCTTAACTTGAAGAATTACTGCTTAGCGGCTTCTTTCAGTAGAAAAGAAAGCAAGAGAGGTGGTGCATGCATACTGGTGAAGTCAGGTCTTCAATGGAGAGAGTTGCCAAAAATAGCAAAAATGTCATCAACGGGTGTCTTTGAATGCTGTGCCATTGAACTTGTTATTCATAGGATTGTTTGTGTTTGTATTTATAGAGTGCCTAATGCTAAAAATTTCAACGAATGTATGAATAAACTAGAAATAATATTACAGTCTATAGTGAAAAATAATTATAAGAATATTGTTTTGGTAGGTGATTTTAATATAGATGTTCTTAAGAGAAATAGGCAATCAACAGAATTTGACAATATGTTATTGAGCTTTAACTTAAAAGTAGCTCTTCATCAACCGACGCGTCTTAAGAGCCAAACTTGCATAGACAATTTTGCGCATAATTTTAAAAAGTCCTGTAAAGCTTCAGTATTGGAGTTAGCGTTGTCTGACCATACTGCGCAGTTGTTGAAATGTCCAATTAGTAGCGTATGTACTATTAAACGATGGACTAAGAGAAGACGTGACTATAATAACGACAACATCAATAAGTTTAAAGGCTATCTGCAAAACCTAACTTTTTCTGACGTCTATGCAGCCAGGGACCCAAATGTAGCATATAATGAGTTCATAGATATTTTCCTTTTGTTATACGATCAGTGCTTCCCAGTAAATCTTATTTCAGTTAATGTCCACAGTAAACAAAAATGGGTATCGCGCGGTATTAAAAAATGCAGTGAGAAGAAACGTCAATTATTGTGGCAGTATCGAATAAAACATACTCAACAGAATAAAACGCGATTTAAAAATTACTCAAAACTATTTAAAAGAATAATGAATTTAACACAGAAAGCACAAAATAATTACAAAATAAAGACATCAATAAACAAATCCAAAGCTACCTGGCAAATTATAAACGAATCAAAATTAAATATACCAAAGAATAATATCGCCAAAATTAGAATTAATAATGAAATTACCTCGGACCCAAACCAGATTTCTAATTCATTTAACGATTATTTTATTGACAAAATTCAAACCTCGATAAATTCAGGGCATAGAGTAACAAAAAATATTTTGAACAGAAAGGATTCAATGTTTATCGCTCCAAGTTTTCCGAATGACATATCGAAAATCATTCTAGCGTTAAAAAATACAAATAGTGTGGGTTATGACGGGATCAGTACAAAAATACTAAAATTAGTAGCGGATGAAATAAGTCACCCGCTTAGTCATATTATAAATCTGTGTATAAGTGAAGGTATTTTTCCAGACGCATTAAAAAAATCGGTAATAAAGCCATTGTTTAAAAAACAAGACAGGGAACTAATGGAATGTTACAGGCCGATTGCATTAATACCGATATTCTCAAAAGTTATTGAATACTATATTTATAATCAACTTAGTTTTTATTTAGAAGTGAACAATATACTCTGTAACGAACAAAAAGGATTTAGAAAAAAGAAAACAATAAATATGGCAGTTTATGACTTTTTGCACTCGATTATATCAAATATGGATAAAAGCACTCCAATCTGTGCCATATTTTGTGACATGACTCAGGCATTTGATTATGTCCAACATGATATTTTATTAAAAAAACTTGATGCGTATGGTGTTAGAGGGAATGTTCTTGAACTTATAAAATCATATTTGCACGACAGACAACAAATAACAGAAATAAGTAGACTGAACACTAAAACCAAACATGAAGAAAACGTTCTATCGGAGGAACGAACCGTTACCTACGGAGTTCCACAGGGAAGTGTTTTAGGACCTCCACTTTTTACACTTTACATAAATGACTTTCCAAAATCAATTGACCATCCTGTAACACTTTACGCGGACGACAGTACTATATCTATACCCTGCAACAATAAAGACCTATATAAATGTGACATTGATAATACATTGATCAATACTATACAATGGTTAGATAATAATAATTTAAAAATTAATTTAAGTAAGACAGTAATTATGCATTTTAGCCAGCGTTTATTGACATTTCCCAATCTTGACATAAAATATAATAATATAACAATTGACACGGTTAATACAACTAAATTTCTGGGACTAATTATTGACCGACATTTAAATTGGAAGGATCACATAGATTCTCTGAGTAAGAGAATTAGTAGTAGTGCCTATGCATTGTACTCGCTGTCACGTAAGGTCAATAGGGAGGTGTTATTAACAGCGTACTACGGTCTGGCTGAATCCGTTCTTAGATATGGTGTTATCTTTTGGGGTAACTCGACTAATAGAGAAGTACCATTTAAAGCACAGAAGAGATGCCTTAGAGCAATGTTTAATTTGAAAACCACGGACAGCTGCAAACCCTATTTTATAATGCAAAAAATTTTAACATTGCCATCCATATATATTCTTGAAACTGTTATGTTTGTCAGGAACAATCCTAAATTATTTCCGCGCACAGCAGATCAATTTCCCAGGAACAGGCGTGACCAAACCAGACTATGTGTACCTCCCTGTAAGACTGCACTTATGCGTAAAAGTGTTTTTCATATGGCTCCAATTGTTTACAATAAGTTGCCTAAAAGTTGGAGGGAGCTTAATAATGTACACTTGAAAAGAAAACTGAAGACATATTTAGTAAACAAAGCATACTATAGCATTAACGAGTTCCTAGAGGAAAGATTTGTGTTGACATAGTAGCTTATTTGATTTGATTTGATTATTATTTTTTTTATTTTTTTTTGTTAATTTACAATAGAATAGTTTAATTATTTGTTGGATCTTTTTAGTATTTTTATCTATTGTTATTATTACTTTCTAATTACTGAATTTATTGTTATTCTATTATTCTAAGAGAATGTTTTAATTACTTAATAATATTTCTTGACATTTGCACGTCACATCACGTGGCAAACATGACTGTACCTAATAATGTTGTTACCATCTTGCATGCATGTAATTTCTTGTATGTATCACACATGTTTAAGCAAATAAATATTATCTTATCTTATCTTATCTTATCTTATCATAAAAATACAAAGAAATTCATTTGAAGTAAAGTACAGGTGTACAGTAAATGATTATTGGGAAGTTTTTTAATAGGATAACCCTATTTTTATGGTAGCCATGACAGTTGTTTGACATGACGTTTGACGACTTTGACAGTTTGACTTTGTCTGTCTTTAAATCGTTGAATCGTTGTGTTCGCGCGTGTTGTATTGGATGTGTTTCGGTGTTTTTAATGTTTTTTTTTTGTTTTGCGACAACAGTTTGCTACTACGGGCATTGATTGATTGCTTCCCTGTTGACCTCAGCTTTGTTAAATGGTTTCTGATTCGCCTGTGATTTCGATACTAATACTAGGAACTAAATATCATAGAACTTGTGTGAAAAACTGTTACTCCCTAGTTAGTTGGTCGGTTGGTCGTAGTTCTTTGGTTGGTTGTCGCTGTAATATAGTTGGTTTCTTCCCAGCTGTTTCTGTGTAATAGGAATAGTCCACCATTCTAACAATAACTTGCAGTTGTCAGGTACTGCACAGCTCACTACTCTCCTATGAATTATAAAAGTCCAGGGTATATTAATAGGCATTAAAGAATGAAACACCAGGACAGTTTGATCAACAAAACAACGTTCAAGCCTTCGTTTCTTGCTCCTCTTGACACCGATATGACCAATAGTTTAAATAGGTAATATAACTTGTACTGAAGCAATCGAGTAGAATATTCTGTAGTCCTAATTATTATTAAGTAACTATACCGAAACTCAAGTATTTTCGGAATTCGTGTTTTCTTTTTTTTTTCGCAGTATTATATCGACCACAGAGCATGTAATGATATAGACACCAGCAGTTAAACGTCATTGTCATCGCATATTGACAATTGGCCGACGTGGAAATTCCAGATCAAGGTTATAATGAAGGCGATCAACGTTTTCGGAGTAATAGATGGATCGTACAAAATAAGTCCGGAAGAGGACGACAAAGCCATACAAAAATGGCTACAAGCTGACGCTAAGGCACAAGGCGTGATTGTAACTCGCATGTCACCATCAGTGGTGATACACATACAAAATTGCGAAACGGCACAAGAAATGTGGACAAAATAAGCTACAGTATATGAACAAAACTCCGATGTGTCATTGCACTTACTGCAGCAAACATTCTTTGAAATAAAGTTGTGTGACAACGAAAACGTTACAACGTTTATAGCTAAAATAGAGGATGTGAGTGAGTGGAGAGGTGTAATATCTACGTGCTTCCCATCAATCGCTCCAAGGCAATGCGGGAAATTCCATCTTTCTTCAAATTGTTTGGATATACATTTCCATTCCTCTTTAGTTTGCGGAAACTGAAATATAAATTAACAAAATTTATATTTTAAACAGATATTAGAACAGAGAATGTGGCGTTAAACTAAGAAACAAATGTTTCAGATGCCAACGACTCCTAGAGTCCTCGGATACTGAACCCACTGATCACACAGAAACAGAGACGGCTGAACCCACCGATGAGCCGATCGAGTCCACCGATGAGCAGACTGACCCCACCAATATAAGTGCCAACAATCGGCCACAGTCAAGACCACCAAAAAAGAAAGCAGACTTAATTGTCAGTGATGTACTTTTATCGGTACAGAATCACTTTAAACGACCCGCTATTAAAGATGACCGTTATGATGTTTTCGCTAAAAGTGTTGCGATCAAAATGCGTGAATTATCTAAAACGCAGCGTCTCATTGCAGAAAAAATCATCAATGATATTCTGTTTTGAAGCCGAGTTGGCCAACTTGACTTTTGCATACAAGTTATGTAATGATAATCATTCACAACAGCTTGCATTTGCTCAACAGTCACAATATTCACATTCTCCAATAAATTGGTCTATTTCATCATCATCATCGAATCATACGTATATACCATCATCGTCTATTCCTCCTGTTTCTCCCACTAATTCAACACAACCCACTGTTATCACACAGATGCAGCCCTTAGAAATACAAGAACAGGAACCTAATCCAGTACAACTTTCCATTCCAGATGTAAATGCAGCTACTTAAGTACCTAATTTCCAAATGTAAACGATTTATGTTGACTAGGACGTAAGAGTGAGTCTTATTTCTTTTTTGATTTAATTTAGATAACTTTTGTGTTTGATTTCGTTGTTAAGATAAATATCATTACAATTTATAATAAAATATATAACAAGTATTTCATTTACCTTTAACCAATCTCTCCAGAGCACCTTATATATAGCTTCGCAAGTTTCGGGAATAATACGTCCCAAAGCCTGAGGTGATATTAATGTCGAAAATTTTAGGTCTTCATAGCTCCTCCTAGTCGCAAGAAACCTCAAAGTTGCGCTTAATCTTTTATGTGGTGATATAGATTTTCGCATAATAGTGTCTTCTTTTTTAACACGTTGAACGCCACGCGGCCCACCGGTGGGCGATTCAAGCAAACCCGTTCAGGCTTAGTGGAAATCATCAATTCCATCATTTTTCGCTAAAGTTAATAACGACACAAAACAATAAAAAATGACTAAATTTGCATATTTAATTTGATTTAAACAATTTTTCGTGATATTTTCTTAAGGAAACTTGTAATCGGTTACCGGTGACCCCCGTGGCCTGGTGATATAAAATCTCGATATTACGTCTGCGGGGGCCGCGCGGCGCCCGCGCATGTTTTTTGCGCAGTGCAAGTTATTCCCGCTAGCCGCATTTAGTGTGTACAGTGATGATAGAACACGTGCACGTGTTATCATTTACTGTTGTTGTTCCGATGTTTTGTTATTCTCTTTTTGGCGAATTTACGTAAAATTGCTGTGGTTATAATGGATTATTACTTTGAAGACTTTGATTTAACCCAAGAAGACTTAACGGAACTTGAAAATGTAGAAATAAATTTTGTAAACAATAGCTTCCAGCTTAATTCTGATGACGAACTGATAGCCCGACCATCACTGCATAAGCGACGTCGTTGTGTTATACTGTCAAATAGTGAAGAAAGCGATGCCGAAAATATCACTATTAGGGTTACCGCTGACATTTCAGGTAAGCAATTTATTTTTAACTAACCTATATTTGAGTTATTTCAATAGTTTATAATACCCTTGTTTTAGAGCGAATTTAACATTAACTATTATTTTACTACTATTTTTTTTCCCGACTGCAAGGAAAAGGTTATGTTTTTAATAGTTTTTATATTTATGTACCTACCTAATAATTGATTCACAAGTCCTGGGTACAATACCTATATTCAACTCTTTAGGTAAATACAAGTGTCATGTTATGCTTGTGTTTTAAAAGTTGAATTAAAATATCTATGCATTTCATTACAAACTTTTCAAATAAACCCTCAAATTATTGACTTTGTATTCATAACAAATAAATATTTCATTATGCAGGTAATACACCATCTTCAGGAGTATGGACAGCACCCAAAGGTAACCAAAGAAGTATCATACCTTTTACTGAAAATCCTGGCCTTACACCTCATCTTCGCATTAGCATGTGTCACGAATCCCCTGCAGCTTTTTATACACTAATGGTGTCGGATGAAATTTTTGAACTCATAGCTGACTGCACTAACAAATTTGCTTTAGAAAAAATTGCACTCAGCAATGAAGCTTCTAAGTTTGCAAGGCTTCGTAAGTGCATTCCCACAGACTCCACTGAAATTAAAAAGTGTTTTGGGTTACTATTGTTCATGGGTATTGTTAAACTTCTCAGAATAGCGGACTATTGGTCTAAAGACCCAATAATATGTCAATCATATCCCCGAACGATTATGTCACGCAATCGTTTTGAGCTGCTGCTACAAATGTTGCATTTTTCTACCGAAGACGAACTTAATAAATTAGATCGGCTTCATCGTATACGTAAGCTTTGAATGATTTGAATGAGAATTTTCAAAAAAATTATACCCCTGCTGAAGACTTGTGCATCGACGAAAGCGTTGTCCCATTTCGTGGAAGAATTATTTTCCGGCAATACAAGAAGCAAAAACGACACAAGTATGGGATTAAGGAATTCAAATTGTGCACTGTTCCCGGGTATACGTACAAGGTCAACGTATATGCCGGCAAAAACAATGAAACCATAAACAATACCCCATCTAATGTGGTCATGGAGTTATGCAGTGATCTCTTCAATAAAGGCCATACACTCTTTACAGATAATTGGTACACCAGTTTAGATTTGGCTCGAAAACTCTTAGAGAAGGAAACCCACTTAGTAGGCACGCTAAGAAAAAACAGGAAACATCTGCCAAAGAGCAGTGGCGGATACATATGGGGGGCGCGCGGGGCGCGCGCCCCCCCCCTTGCGGAGCCGCCCGCATTGCCGCCCGCGCCGCCCCCGCCATCACTAGTCAGTCAGCCGTTAGCCAGCACGCTGTTCGTTTGTTTGTTTCGCGCGTCCGCGTCATTGAATTTTATTCATTGTTCGTTTGTTTGTTTCGCGCATCCGCGTCATTGAATTTTATACATTTAGGTACTGTCTGGCACAAGATAGCTAAAGTTAGAGGACACTAATACCCATCGATTTAACCCCTATGTCTATGTTCCGCGATATTTTGTAGTTTTCGAGAAATGTTCGTTATTTTCAGTTAAATTGTTGGCGTTTCTCGTTATAACTATTTCTGAGTGAGTGAGTAGGTAAGTGAGTGCTTCTTTTCCGCGGTAGCGGCCGGCAAGCGCTAGAGCACTCCAAATTTAATGCCCCTCCACTAAACGTGATTAATTATTTAAATGTGTGAAAAGAAGTATTCATTGCAACGCTTTACTTGTGTGCGTGCAGCGATTTTGCTGTGAACTCGGACTCGTCCGCGCACGCAGAGGTCAACTAGTCGCGCGATCGGTCTAGATACGGGCAATGTATGCTCCCTCTTTCGTGTCTAGTGGATGTCTGAAAAACCAATGATATTGACGAGGTTGCGTGTATTGCGTTTATATTTATACACTATTTTGCATGTAGAGGTAAAGATATTGGGGGCATGAAATTTTAAAGTGAAAGATCGCAAAATCAAAATATCGTGGAACGGTGGAACATACATGAGGGTTCAATCGATGGGTATTAGCGTCCCCTAACCACAGACCTTCGCTGGTACAGGTTTCCTGGGACACCCTGTATTAAAAAATGGACCGTTATACAACAAGAAAAAGAAAAGTAGAAACATCTGAAGATTCCGGTCACCATTCAGCAGCAAAAACACCACCAGATGTACTACAGGCAGAGCCCAGCACTTCGTCAAAACTTCCACAACAAAGTTCATCGACTGATTCCTTTAATTCCATGGATATTGGCAATTATTTGGATATATTAGCGTCAGGAAATATTAGTGATGACATAAAATACAAGCTTCTCACAGCTCCAAGGAAACCTGAAAAAGGTTATATTTTCCTACTTCCGAGCACAACAAAAGGGGACGGGTTGAACGCAGACAAGCGCACGATAATCACTTTGAACAGTATCCATGGCTGGTATTCTCGCAAGCAAAAAAGGACTTCTTTGCATTAACTGTTCAATTTTTGTGAATAATAAAATGGTTGGAGGAAAGAAATCCACTATCGCTAAGAAACTAGTGACTGAACCACTAACAAAGTTTGCCAAACTTACTGGTAAAGATGGTGACCTTGAGACCCACTCTCAGCTCAAGTACCACGTTGAAGCGTCAACAAATGCAAAATTATTTTTGGCGACACGAGACAACCGCGAACTTGAGGTCATAAATCAATTGTCAAGACAGAGAATGTTTTCTCTAATGCTTTCCGCATTAGAGAAAACCGAGACCGTCTTGTACCTATCATAAAAACAATCATATTTCATGGAAAGCAAAATATTCCTCTGCGGTATAGAAATAGAGATGATGGGAGTCTATTAAAAAACGAAAATGGTCGTGAAAGTATAGTGAGTAACGAGGGAAACTTTAAAGCTCTTCTAAGATTTAGAATTGACGCTGGAGACTTGCAACTAAAACATCACCTTGAGACCACTAAAGCGAACGCCACTTACATAAGTAAAACAACGTGTAACGAACTTATTTCATGCTGTGAAACAGTGATGTTATCGAGAATACTGGAGGAAATCAAAGATTCTCGTTATCACAGCATCATCTTTGATGAGACTATGGACATAGCACACATCGCCCAACTGAGTTTAGCTGCAAGATATGTTGATGGTGACGGCAAATTATATGAAAGATTTTTGGGTTTCGTTGACATCCATAAAGACAATGATTGTAGTGGAAACATTGACGATGAACCTCAAGACAGTCAAGAACGTAGCATTACTGGTGAAGTATTGGGTACTACGATTCTAAGGAGAATAGAAAGCCTTTCTCTGTCACTGGAGAACTGTGTAGGCATAGGCTGTGATTAGGGCTTCCAATACCGGTATCCCCGTATTGGCTAATACCGGTATTGAAAGCCCAATACCGGTATCCCCGTATTGGCTAATACCGGTATTGAAAGCCCTAGCTGTGATACATACAAATAATTGTCTTAAGTCTAACTGCACAACCAATTAGGTACAGGCAAACACCACATGCAAAGTGGTCTTTGTAATTATGAATTTAATATAATTTAAAGACCTAATGTACTTATATTCTAGATAATTATTATAAATAATAATACTAATTGCGTCTGACAAACGTCGATATTGAGTCTGCGTGGACGTCAACCAGGTCGCTGCGTTCGTTTACGAGTTTGCACATGCGGTTTGCAAATCTTCATTAAAAGGACCATTTTTTTTTAAATAAATTGCCTATAGTAGTATAGTACATTTTTTTTAAGACTAGGCGTCAAAGTTTTGTAATAAAGCGTTTTTAACCATGACTTAGTTAAACTTTATTTTTTTGTACTAGACTCACAATATTAATTATTGGTTTTGTGACTGCAATCAATAGCATAGTTATTTAGGATTACATTAAAAAAAAAACACTGAACAATTTAGAAAGAAGAAGGGTCACGTCCCATAGAAAATTTACCCAGGCCCGACAAAAAAGGAACGCATCTCAGTTATTTTGTTATATTAAATATAACAGAAATAAATTAACTCTATTCTGAATATCAGTGGCTATCACCCATATATTGCCATTTGATTTTGGTAAGGCAAAATATTTTAAAATGATTTTTTTTAATGAATAGCAATTATATAATGACGCCAATTTAGATAAAAATACAAAAATAGACATCTGGAGGCCTTAATTTATTGAGACATCCACAGGCAAGCCCGGTTAAGCAGACGATAACCTCTAAGTTGAACTGCGAGATGTCATTAAAAAAATATAAAATAAAAATGGCTTTGTGTTGAGATCTGTGCGTTTTTAACCGACTTCAAAAAAGGAGGTTCTGTGTTCGACCCGTATGTATGTATGTATGTTTGTATGTCCGCGATTTTCTCAAAAACTAATGAATCAATTTTGATAATTCGTTCACTAATGTGATCTACATACTTTCAGGAAGGTTTTATTATATTATGCATTAGATAATTATTCTTATGTACGAAGTTATATTCATAAATGTACTGCATCTCCAGCATTTCTATGCGAATTTTGACGATTCTTCTAGTCAGTGTCTTCGTTTCTTCAATGCACTAGTGTTAATTGAATTTGTGTGGGGTAGGTACAATTAAAAAGTAAATAACTTCAAAACAAAAAAACACTACGGAGTGATAAATAACTTTAA
Organism: Amphipoea oculea; assembly: GCA_945859645.1. Taxonomy (NCBI): domain Eukaryota; kingdom Metazoa; phylum Arthropoda; class Insecta; order Lepidoptera; family Noctuidae; genus Amphipoea; species Amphipoea oculea. The sequence continues at coordinate 14,794,265 of OX243865.1, read as the reverse complement.
TTTCGGAAATCGATGTCTAAAAACGAAAATGCGGAACCAACGACAACGACTTCCGAAATTAAAGTAATTATTTATCACTTTGTAGTGTTTTTTTTTTGAAGTGGGTTGTTTTTTTTTTCTAAATTCTATCAAAGGGTATAATAAATATATTTATTCTATTTAACGACGATTTTTGGCTTTCTCTTTACCGGACTTGATTATTTGCTTTGTGAGTGGTTCGTTGTTATGGCTGACGATAATTGTGAACGTTTGATGAAAATATAAATGGGATAAATGCAATAACAGAATATTACTGCACGTGCTACCACGGTAAAAGTTCGCTCGGAAGTTGCGCACACGTCATTAGTGTCGTGTATTACTTGGGGTGGGCTAGACATCAGGATCACTTTGACCATCCCGCACTGGGTATGAATTATGTTTTAAGAGACTGACATTGAATAAAACAAACCTAGATTTCCAAATATTGGTTTTATTCTTATTTCAAAAACGGCACTGAAAAAGCTCAAACCCGATGTGTTTAGTACCTAACTACCAAAATATTCCACTGTCTATACAGCTTCTTAATGATACCCTAATCTCTAATCTGCATTAAATCACCGATTAAGACGATTTTAATGAACCCTAACTCGATTGTTATACTAGAAGTTTATAAAATACATAATCCAGTTCCATCACGAGGTCACCTCGATAATTCCATAATTATTGTATCGTCATTGAATTAGGTACATACAATTACGAATTTTGTAGGTAAATAGGTACCTATTCAAAGAAAATTGTATATCGCCTGAACAAAAACATAAGGCAATATTTTGGTGTTAGCCATTGATTTCGAATATAAAAAATATATATTTTAGCTATATTTAACATAACAAAAAAACTGAGATATGTCTCTTTCGTGTCGGGTCTGAGTCGCAAATGACCGTTCTTCTTTGTGATCACAGTACCTAAATATCTGATCTAGGGTCATTGATGTATTAAAAGGAGGAAGATGGGTTACACGCTAACATCACAATCAGTAAACATGGGCTCAGCGCACGACTACATGCACCGAAAATCACACATCTGCAATCAGTGTCATTACGTTCGCAAAACTACAGACAAGGATAGAGATAGGAGACGACGCTGTCGTGCGAGCGAAATCGCGTCAGCCGCCGAATGTTGGCCGAACGTTTACGATTATGAGTTCTGACACACGTGGTAGCGTTAGCCGAGTTCTGACACACGTGGTAGCGTTAGCAAATAAATATCAGGATTAAATAAAAAACATTATTTATTTTAATTTTTTATTAATAAGTACTTAATAAAACTGTTTAAACTTTATTCCAATTAACTTCTGTTATTAAGACACTTAGATAAGCTAGAACTTATTTACCTTCAAATAAAGATAATTTATTTCGTTTCTGTCGTTTTGTTATACTTGATATAGCCGGATCTATTTTATGAAAATAATGGACTCTGACATCACAATATTTGTCAACTATTGCCTTCAAAAGTTGTGTTCTATGGTTAAATGTAACTGGTTGATCTAACGAATGAATTTCTAAAGCTGACAGAATATCTGAATTCAGAAAAGATTGAATCACATTTAATTTTAGCCGAAGTATTTGCTTTGCACAAAGAAAATGTTGAGTATTATTTTCTCTAAAAAACATTTTTACTGCTGAATCGGACTTGAGGCATATCTTGAATAAATCATAAGAAGGATAGCACAAACCCCCCATATCCTTTAGATTAATTAATTTATGAAAACTTAGTCTTTCATTAGTAATCAACTCAGTAACACATATCTCACATTTAATCGTTTTTATTAATGCCCTAGCGACCCACCCTGCTATATACCCTATGATTTGTTCAGCACTTATTGACAGATTATTTTGATTGTTTAAAATATTTGATAATATTTCGACATTATTATCGGCTGTAGTATCACTTACACGACTTTTGTTTCTTTTAATATCTCTCACCCGGATGTAAGACCCTCCACGTGTAACTTTGTGCTTTTTAAATGAATCACTACCATAAATATCTGCTATAGAAAAATCTTCATCAGCATTTACCAAATCTTGAGCACTTCTGCCAGCAGTCCTATTTATGTTTTCAACAGCCGATGAGCACGTAAGCAGGGGGAAATTATCAAGTGGTATACAATTTCCCGAGAGAGAAGAACGCAGTTCTAAGTGTCCTAACACTTTTCTATAAATTCCTTGGAATTGACGGACATTTGGGTTATTATTATATCCGCCCTGCCGACGAATTATACCGAAAAATAGTTCAAGATGATCTTGGCTAAGCCTATACATTGAAATATATTTTAGCGAGACAACAAACTAACGTTGAGTATAAGTATTTTAGGCTTTCCATACATATTAAAAATCCAATAAAACCAGTTTTACACGCAGATTGAATAATGTTTTTTTTTGTAATGTTCATTGTAACTCTACGTCTTATTATTCTTCTATTTTTGTTTAGAAAATTTAATGAACAAATATAATCTTTCATTTCATTCAAAAATTCAAAAATCTCTTCTTTATTTTCTGAACATAGTGGTTTCTTAAAACCAAACCGTTCACGTTTCCGTGAATTCATTATATCGAAAAGATGGTTAAATTTTTCAATAAATTGAGCTGTAGCTTCAGTGTTTAGAAACCGTGTTGAAGAAAGCAATTGTTCACATAGTCTTAATGCGTCTGCTACACTACGACTGAGGAGCTGGGTAGCGAGCTTTACTTTCATAATTTGATTACGGAAGTCGATATGTTTGGGTGTTAATTTATTTGCAAAAGTAAGCGTTTCACTGCTTTGTAGTTTTAATAAATTAACAAGAAATTCCCACTTTACTTCCCGATTCTCATTGTCAAAAAACATTATTTTGGACTCGAATGTGTTTCTAACAAGTTTCACCATGTGACATGGATCTAAAAATACAGCAACATTCATGTCACATGATGGGTGTTTGAAGGTTGTTTTTAAATTTTCGACATTATTCAGATTACAACCTAATAGATTAGCAGCATTAACATTAGACGGACAGCCGTCAAACGTTAATGCAACTACATGAACGCCTACCTCCCAGCATTTGGATAAACAAATTTTTATTAAGTTTGACTTAGTCTCAGCTGTGAGTCCGTCAACAAAAAAATATCCGACAGGAAGCTTCCAATTTTCGTCTAGACACACAAGCATCATCACAAATGCTTGTGAAGCTACCCTGTCGATATCTAAGCCTCCAGTTCCATAATTTACCAAACCTAAAGTTTTCCTACCATTCCAAACGGTATGTTGTCGAATAGCCATTTCGTCTACGACTAATGTGCAGTAAATATGTTTCTGGGTACTGGATTTTTTATTTTTAAGAACCTCAAACGCTTCAGCTGTAAATCCTGGCTCTGCATTTAAGTTCTCATACCATTTCCCTAGAGTTCGAGGGTGAGGCAATGCGTTTTCAAAAACATTTCTCACGTATTTGTATCCCGCCGGAGAGTAAAAGTTTAGAGTCAGGGCAAACTTTCTTAAAGGTGGGCTGAATTTCATCCTTATATTTTTTCTGCGCTTCTTTTGCTTACTAATTCTTGCAAACAAATCAGCTGCTTCCGCTTTTACACACAATTCTTGAAATTGGTCTTCAGGAACATTAAGGTCTTTCTTCAGTTTAATCATTGTCTCCTTTAGTGATTTACATCGTTCCTCGAGTCTTTTGTTTTTTCTCTTCAAATTTTTATTTTCTTTCATAAGTTTCTTTTTATCAAATGATATTTTTCTAACTTTTGATTTTAAAAATGCTTTACGAGGCGTATCGAAAATTGACTCCATGTCAGAAACATTTATGTTTTGCAGCGAGTTTGGCGAGTCGGATTTTAAGTTATGATCATAGCTCATAGCCTCCTAAAACAAAAACATTAATTTGAATGCATCCTTAGTACGTTATATACAAATATTTTATGGTGGTCTTGTCAAAAACAATTTTTTATGTTAACTTAACAAAATAAACTCACAGTACCTGAAAATATGGTACAGCTCCTGCTGATATCCTTCTTAACCCTTTGCTGGTTGTATATACATCTTCTAATTTGAAATGTGCTGAGCACAATCGACTATGTACAGTAGGTGTCCAATCAGGTTCCTGTCTTTGTTTTCGGACAACAACAAGCCACTTTTGTTTCCTTAATTCGTCCTTAGGAAACCTGAATAATAAAGAGTATTAAGTACAACCATTATGTATCTAAGTATAAATAATAATTATGATAACATGATGATAACAAGCCTTGAAATCATAACCGTTTGCTTTGCCATAGTCGAGTAATAACTATAAAATATAGTGATTCTGCACTAAAAACTATAATCTTTCGTTGGGTAAAAAAAATAGATTGCGTTAAAAAAAATAAGTATTGAGTAAAATACAATTATAAGCAAATATTAATTAAATCGACGTGCATTTAAATAACCACTTTCACACAAAAATATAAAATAATAATAGAATAACAAAAACATAATAAAATAATCATGTTTTAAGAAATTTGTGTTGCTAACCTTACAGAACTCGCACATGGCGTGCGGATCGTGTCTCTCCCGCTTGCTTGTATTATCTATCTCGCTCTCACAAACATGGCGAAGCAAACTTTAAAATATTATTGTATTTGCTAGCTAAATAACGTTTTTGACTGTACTTACGAGTGGTAAGTGATCCCATGTGTCTTATTGTTCTTCCTTGTATTATTAAAACACTGTTTAGCTACACAAGAAGTCATTTTGATGCGGATTTGTTAAAAAGATCTGAAATTATTGAGTTGTGTGATTGTCGGCCGTTCCGTGCGTCTAAGACTACTTGACGTGTGCGACTGAGTGCCAACTACGGGCAATCACTTAGTTGGTCAGGACCACGCGCTGTGACAAGTCCCGTATCTTCCTCCTTTTAATACATCAATGTCTAGGGTGTTGATTTTCAACATTTTCAAAAGAATACCTATTATCACTTAACCAAATAACATGAATTTTATTTTTTATTTTTGCTAGAACTGGTACAACCTAGCTTATTGCCCCGTACCCGCTTGACGTTGAGTTTCGGGACACCCTGTAAAAACAGATGGTTGCACAGCTCAAAATCGTAATAATGTGGTTTCAAATGCTTTGTTGCGGTTCGCTGTCAAATATAATGTAGGTAACGATCACCCAGAAGTTTTTAGAAAAGAGGCACACGCAAATGGAAGTGGACTCGGTGCATTCCGTCATAAAAAGAAAATTTAAAATCGCGAAATTCACCTGCCAAGCCAGTACGCTATGATTTCAAAAGAAGCCAGAATAAAACCTTTCCCCTATGCCTGATTATACTTTCTTCAAGGATTATAGCCGGAAAGACTATCTCGTTTATGACTCTATAAGACCGGGATGAGTTGTTGGTGACAGATGTGTAAGTTGTGTAACAGATATAAGGGTGCTAAGGTACAACACGAATGGTACTATTGACTATAAATTAATGTACTCTGATGAATACATGCGTTTACCCCGGCGAGCGAAACCAATAGAATAGTTTCAATTACGCGTATCTGCCCTTTTATAACATCTTAAGACTTGACATTAATACAAAAAAACCGCGTAAGTGCCATAAAATCCAAACCACTAGAAAAACCGTAAATTTTCTGCCACTGACTGATGGCCTGGTACTCTAAGGTCCCTATATTTCAATAAGATGCGCTTATCATCCTAAATACTAAAATTATGAAGTCTTTTTTATCTTCTGTAAAGTTATCAACCTTATAGTTACGCACTATTGCAAATAGTAGATCAGCGTTATTGCAGTATCGTCGACGAAATGTAAAATTACTTCTGTTTTTACCGACTTCACAAAAAGGAGGAGGTACTATGTTCGGCTGTTTGTATGTTTTTTATTTTTATTATTATTTGGTATGTTTGTTCATCGAATACTCCGCCAATTGTCGATGGATTTTCAAAATTTTTTTTTTTTTTTTTTGTTCGAAAGTAGATATTTCTGAGGTGGTCCCATTGTCACCAAGTTAGGATCTGATGATGGGATCTTAGAGAAATCGAGGGCAACTCTCAAATTTTATAGGCTCACTTATTGTTTTTCGCATATTTTATGAAGTATCTTGTTTATTTGCGTATGGTTGTCACCATCTCAGGTAGCTGGGCTGATGATGGAAGGTACAACTCCTTAACAGTAAGAAGTTACTCAAACAGGCAAGGACTGTTTTAGTAAATTGTTTTGATGTTTGATAGGGCATTTGTCACATTTGGTCTCATGATCATCAAGTCATGACCTGATGCTGCAGTCAGGATAGTCTGCAGAGTACCTAACTCCTCGACAACTAACAGCAGATATATCGTGTTTAGGCTCATTAAAAAGGGCTCGATGTGTGGATAAACGTACTGTTAATGAGGAACACCGAAGTACATAGAGACCTGATGCTGAAGCCAGGAGCATCAGAAAAAGTACAAACCTTGAAATAACAGCACCGTAGTCGTGTTTGGGCTCATTTTAAACAGGACTAAATTTTAAGTTCAATGCCATGTTGATATAAGTCTGGCCTGATGCTGCAGCCAGGATTATCAACTTCTAGTCTAAAAACATCAGGTCAGGATTTGATAATGGGATCCTGGAGAAATCGAAGGAACTCTTCAAATATTATAGGCACACCTATAGCGATTTGGGTATTTTTTATAGTAACTCGTGCACTTGCTCTCGGAAAGCACCATTTGGTGAAGTGGAACTGATGATGAAGACCACAGATGGCCACCGGAACTACTCAATAATATCTAAGTATTTCACGGGTTGCGATTCGATTACTTTAATATGGTTGCTAAGCAATTCATGCCCAAGTAACACATCAAAGCAACATAGCGGCCGACTTACAGCATTTCTGTATCGTTTTCGCATTTTGAGTTAGTTCTATAATAGCATTACAAACGTGTATAGGGCTACTGCAATGCTTATTTGGGCACAAATTATACGGCTTTAGATCCTAAATAGGTTCACAACAGTTGTTTAATTGCATTACAGGCGCATTATATTAGCATTATTGTTGTCAAATAAGGTATCAATCGCATTAAAGAAGCATTATTACGGTCAATGAAGTTGCCAATATGCATTACAGAAGCATTATACTAGCAATATTATTGATAATGAAGATGTTAATTGCATTACAAAAGCATTAGACTAGCAATAGAATGTAGTAAAAGAATGATTGGAGTTATTTAAGTGTTCACAGTTAGAACTTAAATAAATCCCAGATCATTGCAAAAACATCTCTAATACCACGGTACAAATGTTATAATACAATTAACGTTGTAATTTAACTACTTTATCTCGCAATTTATGGACGAAGACGGTCAAAACGGAGTGAGTGACATATTTGTTTGCATTAAAACAAAATTTATAATACCTACTGGGTAAGTTTTTGACTCTTTTGTTATTTCATGCCTTCAAATATTACTGCGCCAGTTAGTTTACTGTAAATGTCTATAAAAGTTTCATTGAAAATTTTCACGCGCCTTCGATATTTTGTGGTTTTGATATAAAATGTTATTTATAGATATGTGTGAAATAACCAAAATAATTTTGTATTCCTAGTTTATAACGAATTTTGCTTAATTACATTATAGTATTTGTTGGGCATAAGACGACCCACTGACCGCAGTATTAAATTAAGTTATATCATTATTTTATAGGTCTATTGCTTTTATAAATAGGTCCAAATGATAATATTTTTTGGTTATAAAATATTTACAAAATGGTGTCGGTCTATAGCAGCCTTGTGAGCGTTTAAAAAGGCTAATGAATGCCGCCAGCAATATAAATACTCACGCGTGAACAATTATTAAGCCAGAGGCCAGAGAGAAGACTTTTGATGTACCACTGTAGTGCCATTGTCTATAAAGTAGTTCTATATGGGCTCACCGGTATACCAGTAGACTTGATGTAGACTGAAATAGTGCCATTACTTGAACGCAATTTTAGGGTTCCTTGAGCATAACAATATACCCCATTTCAGAATTTTTGTACAACTTGAAGAGTGGAAGGCTTTCAGCATAGCTATTCACAACCGTACGACAGGCTATCGTATCGAAAATGACTTGAATGAATTTGACTTGCCCTCGACAGCAAATAGCTGTCGGAAGAATAGCGGGCGTCTATTTGATTCAAACTGACAAAATGTTCGGGTTTTGGACTTGTGTACAGCGTTTAGTGGCCTCCTACAATAACATTGATTGATGCTCGATACGGTAGGTACGGAAGCGTATCGCGAGGTTGTGAATACCTATGCTGAACGCATTATCTACATAACTATTCCTTATTAAAATGATATGATTACGGTGCTGCCAACAAAAAAAAAGTAGATATTTTCATTCGAGTACCTACTTGAATATCACTCAATTAACAAGGCCAGGTGAATGCGCAGTTATAGCCCGCGAAATTCAATTTTTCTTACGTTTTTAGCAATTATCAAGTCAGGTTCAGGTTGTATCTTGATCAAAATTAATTGATTCGCGACTAGGAAAAGTGCTTGTGGTACATATCTAACTTGGAAAGACGTATTAATGATTCTAATGATTATAATTCTGTAAAATGATTATAATTCTGTAAATACGTACTTGTTATAGTCGCGGATCAAATTTTGATCAAGATACAACGTTACCTGACACTGACTGCACATTGCAAAAAACGTAAGAAAATTTGAATTTCGCGGTCTACCACTGCGCGTTCACCTTATTGTGATTCTATAGATTTTATTTCAATGCCGCCGCACCTCTTTTATCTGTTCTGTGCGCCGCACCGTGGTACACTGCACTGATGCAGTTGCGGGATCGTTTCCCTAGTACGAGCGAGACAGCACTATGCATGTTTATAGCGATGTCCTGCGCGCGCTCTGCACACCGCAGCGGAAACCGATTTTTGTCAGTTCAGTTGTAACTTTGTGAGAGACTCACATGGCGGCTGTGCTCGTGCGTGTCGTTATTCATACGTCATTAAGATATTTTTCCGCAATAAGTTTATAAAAAGGACCGTTATTTACTTCATTATCGGTGCAGTGTAGTCAGGTACAGTAGCCATCAAATATATGTCTGTACTTTCATCTTTCATCATATCACTTTAGGATGGTCAAAAACTTCAGAAAACGCACCTTTTTAATGGGTGATGATTTTTAATAATATTGTTTTCTTATTTTCAGTAATTTTTGTACCAACCATAAAATGCCCTACAAAATAGTACAGACGATAGAGAGAGGGAAAACAATACTAGTTATTGTACCTTCTTTGTGGGAGGAAAATAGTAACTTGTGGTGGCCGCCTAAAAAGACACAGTACAAATTAATGAAAGATGAGCAATCCAAGCCCGATAAAAAAGAATGGAGATTAATGGACTGTATTTTAAAAAGGAACAATATTCGAACATATCAGCTAGCCGAAGCTGAATTATCAATAATGGAAGAGAATTCAGACACAGACGTGAATGACACAAGCATGGTTGCACCCCGGACGACCGTAGTTCAAAATCATGAAGAAATCAAATTTGAACTTATGGCCAACAAGTTGGTAAGTTCATTTTTTATGTAGTGTGCATGATCTTAGCTAGTATGCGCGCGCACGCGTGTTTATTTCGTTATTCGCACTAAGTTACTACGTCCCAGTGCCATTTCCATGCTACTCACATACCTGCCGCAGGGGCAATCTAGGGTGCAGGATGGGGATGACAATGAATTGCCACCTAAATTGTGATGTGTATAGGCGAGCAGTGGCAATTATACACCCTAGATTGCCCCTGCGGCAGGTGTGTGAGTAGCCCACTTTATGCCTAATAGTTGTCACCTCTAATATTGCCAATGGCGTAAGTTTAAAGATGACATGTACTAGGACAGTGACGAGCACTCGGACGTCTACCTTATTTAATATTGGAAAAGCAACCGGGGTTACCTTAATACTGACTTGTCATAATTTGACAAATGATCACAAAAAATATCAACAGACGCGTATCTCAAGCGGATGGCACTCGCGCTCGCACTGGTTTGAACCGTTCCGAGATATCGTGTTTGTGAGCGGTGTCTATGTGTGCGTTGCTCAAGCGCACTTTGTATGTAGATTTAATTTACTTCTGTAGTGTTCTGTGTCTTGATTGTCCGCTGGTTATAGGCTATGTGACGTCACATTAAATTGAATATGGCGCCCTCTAGCGGACATAAAGTAATGACCTAAAAAAAAATTTTATTAATCATACCGTGTTGGTTGTCAAATGAAAGAATAACGTAGTAAAACAAACTTGTTTTTGCTGTCTGAATAAAATTTAATTTATCTTAACAGCTGAATGCTAAGCTGATTTGGTTTTAGGAGGGCCCCCACTACGCGACAAAAGTTGTTCAAATCGAGGGGGTAACTAGGATAATCAAATTTGTGTACTTTTAATACAATCATTTTATTGTTTTAGAGCTTCGATCAAGAAAATCAAGGAAACCTGAGTACGGATTATAGTCACGTTTCAGCCACTGAAAACAGCACTAATCATGAAAACATAGTTCAGATAATTAGCACAGAAACTTTGAACTTCGACCAAATTTTAGCAAATCAAAAAATATTATCCGAAAAAATAGACAATATGCTCAAAATTCAAGCAATCACTCTCGAAAACCAGCAGAAAATTGTTCAAAAATTGGCCACGCAATCTGTGCAGTTAGAGGAAATATCTGTACAACTTGCAGAGATAAAAGAGGGTCCAAGCGTTACTTTGTTGAAAGATGCAAACCCTGTAGATACCGAAAGTTTTACACTAAAACCCATTGAAAATCAAAGAGATCTTATATCTCTGGACCAATTACTGGCAGATAGAGCAGAAAAGAATAAACTAAAAAGACATTTGTCGTTCTTATGCTCAGCTTCGAAGGGCGAAGGAAAAACTTGTGGTTATAAATTACTAGATATTTTATTCACTAGGGATTTCCTTTGCAACTGTTCATGGGCAGGTGGAAGTAGAGGAGAAATGTCGAAAATTGCCCTTAAAGATTACAAGAACGTTTTAAAATTCTTTCATGGCATGATTCAAACTTGGGATCCGACGTATACTGTACAAGACAATGAAACATTTTTCAAGATTATTACGAAAAATTCGAAGCAACGGAAATCCATGAAAAACCTTAGGATGTCTTCTAAGAGATGTCGTAAGAATAAGGATAATTTAGATAAACAGCAAAAGAGTGGAAATAAAATACAACCAAATGATGATAAAAAAGAAACTGAAGGGGAAAGCATGCAAATTCAAGATTATGCACCAAACGATGACTCCATAGAAATAACTGAAAGAGAAAGCATGCAAATTCAAGAACAAAAAAAGGAGAAAGAAAATATTTATTTAAATAATATGAGTGATGATGATATCGAAGGTGGTTTGTGTTAATCTGTAGACAATTCTATAAAGGGGTTTGAAGATTTTTGTATGGAGGGTGGCCCTAAGGTCGGCCGCCATTTTGATTTTTTTTCAGAATCGCGGTGCACAACAAAAGTTATATATTTAGATAGAGGACACTTATACAAACAAAAAATGTAATTAACATAATATCCTAAAGCGTCAGGTTTCGGAGTTATTCACCAAAATATGAGTCGAAAACAACAAGGTTTTTTTTGTTTTTTTTCCCTCTAGGTAAGATAGAAACGTTATGAAACCTTTATGGAGAAGAAACAAATGAAGAATAGACATTTTTTAAATAAATAATTAAACACGGTAATGTATAGTTCGTTTTTTAATCCCAGAGACTAATCTGACATTTAAGTATTTTCTGTTTTCGTTTTTTTTAGTATAGAAGTTTGACATTACACTTGTCAGAATAGTCTCTGGGATTAAAAAAAACGAACTATAAATTACCGTGAATAATTATTTATTAAAAAAATGTCTATTCTTCATTTGTTTCTTCTCCATAAAGGTTTCATAACGATTCTATTACCACAATAGTTCAATATGCTTACCTAGAGGGAAAAAAACCAAAAAATCCTTGTTGTTTTCGACTTATATTTTGGTGAATAACTCCGAAACCTGACGCTTTAGGATATTATGTTAATTACATTTTTTGTTTGTATAAGTGTCCTCTATCTAAATATATAACTTTTGTTGTGCACCGCGATTCTGAAAAAAAATCAAAATGGCGGCTGATTTTAGGGCCAAAACCTTCAAACCCCTTTATTTTTAACCGACTTCTAAAAAAGGAGGAGGTTCTCAATTCGAATGTTTGTATTTTTTTTTTTTTTTTTTTTAAATCTTTTTTTGTTAGAAAGGGTATACTTCCCAAATGGTCCCATGAAAATTTTATCGAAATCGGATGAGCGGTTTTTGAAAAATCAACAAAAATCTAAAAATTTATCTACATTGTCTACATTAACGATCTTTTTGTTTACTTTTTTGTGGGGTAGGTACAACTAAAAAGTGAAAAATAAAAACTTTTTTACAAAAAAAACAACCGACTTCAAAAAAAACACTACAAAGTGATAAATAACTTTAATTTCGGAAGTCGGTGTCAAAAACGAAAATGCGGAATCAACGACACCGACTTCCGAAATTAAAGTTATTTATCACTTTGTAGTGTTTTTTTTGAAGTCGGTTGTTTTTTTTGTAAAAAAGTTTTTATTACTTTATTAATAGGTCCATTTACATCTTCGTACTTACAAGGTCTTTGGTCTGTACCAAAGACCTACGAATAATTAACAAGTAACTGTTTACTTGTTAATTATTCGTAGGTTACTGGCAATAAAATATGGCAGAACAAGGACGCAAAAATATCTGACACAACTCTTTTGTTAGGTCTGTCTTCGCTAAATAAATCTGATTTTAATTTGTATTAATTAATCTATTGTTAATAAGGCAATTATAAGAAAACAAGTAAGTATATTGAGTTAATTTTCATAAAACAATTCAAACTTGCAAGTGTCATTATTTATTCAAATTAAAATTTACACAAGGGTTAAAACACTAAGTAGCATGTTTGTATTCGTTTACCCACTCTAATAATTAAAATCCTAATCAAAAGAAGCTAGAGTAAAATTGAATTTGTAATTTTTTCTCATCTCTAGTTTGTTTAGAGAAGTATAATTGACAAAAACATTATTTAAATCTTATAATTTTGCAATAACGGTTCAGTCATATAGTTTCTTTTACAAAAACTTAATAGCGATACATGAGGATAATTGTCAATACCAATTTATTTTTTAAGCTTTGATTCTGTAAGGTTAATTTCCATAATTATTTTTTAAGCTTTGATTCTGTAAGGCTAATTTCCATAAAAAAATTATAACATGCAAAAGAAACTGTTAATTACCCTTAAATCTACATAAATAAAGCTTTAATACTTATATAACGTTTTTTATTGGTACGTATGCAATAGTGGTATGAAATATAAGTATTCATTATGATGCAAACACACTAATTTACATTGTAGGTCTCTAGGATCAAGGACAATATCACAATTGCTACCATCATCATTTTTTACTTTGTAAATGTGTAAATGTGAAGATTTTATGGGATTCGTAAACACATCTTCTTTGTTACCACTTATTTTTAAGCCAATAATACGAATTCCATTTGGTTCTTCAACTATGTTATTGATTTCAACTATGTCGTTAACAGTTGTCAATACATATCTGTCTTTTATTTTCGAGGAAACTTTAAATCGTTGTAAATGAAGTACTCTACAATTATTTCTACTTGTCGTTAGAAACGGATAATCGGGTTTTTCACTTAACTCAGGATTTTTTTTAACACTAAACTCTGTCGTGGCTTCAACTATTCTGTTTGCTATTTGTGATAGCGGATTCTTTCCATCTCTCAGTAATCGTTTGATACAATATAGCTCATTCTCAAAAGGGTAAGCACTGAAAGAGTGTAAAGACCCAAATCGTTCTACCTCTGCAGTTACGTGGATTAAATTGTGCACGTTACTAGTAACATAGTCCGCTCCATAAAAGTCTTTGTAGTGCTTGACAAAATCTTTTAGCAGTTCTTTAGCTAATGGCAGCAAACGCAGATGACATTCAGTTGAACAAATTGTAATAGCACAGTACAACTTCAGAAAGTGTGAAAATACGGCGCTAGTGAGCACATCTGGCAGTATAATAATACTAAGATAGAACAAAAAAGTTCTATATTCAGATCCTTTCCAAAATGCCAGATAATCCAGACCTCGCACTGCTCGATGAATTTCAGATGGTAACTTGCACTTGTTCAAGAAATTTGTTACTACTTCAGTGTCTTTAGCACGCCATTTCGTTACAAATTTTCCGAAATTACCATCACGCCATCCAACTAGTAGCCTCTTCATAATTCCTAGGTCAATTAAATGCAATGAATCACCTACTGGAAAATCCTTTACCATATCTATTGGAAGATTAAGCAAAGGAGAATCATTTTTATGGTGCGCCCCATATAGTTTATTTCGGAACCCATCATTTGTTCTCTCGGAACAACTTGTATCTGGAAAAGTAACTGTGTGTGAATTGTGGGAATATTCACCTACAGTAACACACTTCATGCAGCCGTGTTTTCCGTTAAAGTTACAAACACCTGAAAAAATAAAAAATAAATGTTTTTGTAAAAAGTTCTACAAAATCAGGTAAGTATGCATAAAGACTTCTATTGGCTGTAATACGAGTACAGTACCCGGCGATAAATAATACACAATCAAAAATGAATTTAACAACACGCGGACAATTAAGGACATGATTACCTTTTATGAAAGCTCTAGCAGGTGAGTCACAAATAAAACATCTAATCTTTACTGTAACTTTCTTCTCAGAATTTTGCAGTGTAATTCCCTCTTCCAATAAATGACTAACATCGGTGACAAAATCTTCTAAATAAGCTGTTAAATTTTTAGGTTTTCCAATTCCATAATAAATTCCAATCACTAAGGGTTTAATGTTAGAATTTTCAGAAATGTTACAGAGTATTGGCCAAAATTCTTTCTTTGAGCTTTTAAAAATTGGCAAACCGTCAAAATTGAAATTTAAAGATATATTTTCTGGAATATCTGTCCAGTTTTCCAATAGCAAAGTTAAATTATTAGTAATTCCATTATGCCAATATTCGCCCCCTTCAATTTTTTTTATATTGAGAAATCTAGGTGTTTTTAAAATGGTCCTTGGATCCATAGGTAATATTTCCGGAATCAATCCATTCATAATTTTTGCGAGATCTTTTAACGCTATTTGATTAATATTCCTTTCAATAGCCCATCTTCTTATACTTTCACGAAATGAAGAACTTTTTACATATTTATCAATATCACTATCGTCTTCACTTTCGTCGGAGCTCTCAGGTCTTACATTTACAGCATCAGGCAGACAGGCATAAACACGATTTTGTTGAATATTGTCATTATTCGCAATATTTTTTTTTTCAAAACACGAGTATTCCGTATCGTGTGTATTTCCAAAATTGATTGGTCCTACTTGATTTTGGTGACCTACGGAACCTTCTTTAATATCGCTACAATTCACTTCGCACGAATCGTTTTGTTGTGCATTGATCGGATCCGGAGACATCATAATTCTTGCATGTTCTTTTGATATTTTTCGCCTGATTCCTCCGGTTCTTGCTCTTATTTTAAACGTTTTTTTCAACATTTTGTGAAACTAAATGCTGCACTTATTTTTACCTATATTAAATTACACGTACAATGAAATCACAACTTAATTTTGTTATTAGCGTATTATAATAGTTATAAACACACGGATATGCAACACACACAGTTACATTAATAATATATAATATCTATAGGTACGTCCACCATAAAAATTGCTGTTGTTATGTTGATCAAATAATATGTGCTTTTCTCCAATATGGCCGACAAATGGTTTTACGAATACAGTAAAATGAATGTATATACAGCTTTACGCATTACAGTAACTCACGAGTATTTGATTAAAGAGCTGTTAACTGTACAACAGAACTCAGTTGATCTCTAAAAATGCAAGCATTACATTGATTCACGTTTATGCCGTTCAGCAGTACTAGGCTGTTACTAACCACTTAAAAGTGCTATTACACAACAAAAGGCACTAGAAACAGCTCAAAGCTGTATATCGGATTTACGGTGCAATATAATGGTACAAGTTTATGCTATTAAGCAGCATTAGGCATTATCTTACTACTTGAAAATGCTATTGTAGACCCTAAGGCACTAAACACAGCTAAAAGCTGTATAGCGGATTTACGTGTCATTATAATGGTTCATGTTTATGCTATTAAACAGCACTAAGCATTTCTTTACTGCTTAACAATGCTATTGTAGATCCAAATACACTAAAAACAGCTGAAAGCTGTACAGCTGCGTTGTGGTTTGCTGCACTAAAACTAAAGGCTTTACAAAAGCATTTTGATATGCCATTATCCAACCGTTTTACAATGTAATGCATCATAATGGTTTTAAAATGCTAATATAAAGCTTCAAGATGCTCGGTGAACTTACATAAGAGTTTATACGGACCTTAAGTTCTACATAAGTTTACTATTCGTTTCTTAAAATGCTTCCTGTGTTACTTGGGTGCTCGTCACAATGTGAATGGTGATATGGAGCTGATGGTGAACCTGGAGAACTCCTCAACAATTAACTTCCCTGCATCGGGAAAAGCAATATTTTGTTTGTAAAAGGCGAAGATCACTAGGCTATTGTAACTTAGATAAATTATAAGCAGACCCACTAAAAAGCGTGAAATAAAAACTTTTTAAGAAAAAAAAACCGACTTCCAAAAAAACACTACAAAGTGAAAAATAACTTTAATTTCGGAAGTCGGTGACAAAAGACTAAAATACAGATCCAAAGACACCGACTTCCGAAATTAAAGTTATTTTTCACTTTGTAGTGTTTTTTGGAAGTCGGTTTTTTTTTTTTATTTCTAGCGGCCGGTGTTTTGGTTATTTATTTTCATTTGAGCGTTTTAATTATATTTTTGTTTGTATGTTTAAATTATCTTTTAGTTATTTATTACATTTTATACAAAATGGTGCTACTAGAACAAATTTCGACTCTACTTGATTTTATGGAAAACCACCAAGACCTGGCGCTTGGCTACTGCAGCCGCACCAATGAAGGGCGAAGTTTATCCAAACGATATTAGATGGAGTGCGCCCAAAGTTTAAATTCGATATCGGTGGACTGCCCCAATAAAACGCCGGCAGAATGGCGCACAGTAAGTACCTAAATACAGTACATAATCAGTCTATAATGTTCCCACTGCTGGGACACAGGACTCCTCTCAGTGAGAGGGAATGGGCCGTAATCCACCTCGCGGGCCCAGTGCGGGTTGGCAGATGTCACATGTCTTCGAATTTTTGGTTCTAGGACATGCCGGTTTCCTCACGATGTTTTCCTTCACCGTTTTGAGAGCAGTGGTGATGAAATAATTTACACAAAGTATAGCGCCTGTCTGGGTTCGAAGTTCGAACCTACGACCTACTCCTCTTAAGCCGCGGCCGTTACCACTTGGCCACCACTGCTCCTAAATACAGTATTATTTTGTAATAGGTATGCATTATAAAATGTACCTATCATTATTGTAATTTTTGTACTCTTTTTAGTTCTACAATGAATATAAAAGTAAAACTTTAAAGAAAATTAAATCACAGAAGAGTGAAATAAGTGCAACAGGTAAGCAATACCAATACATTTCTTTTGCAACCTTGCAGAATTATAGTGGGAAGCATATAGTAATAATTGTCTATCTTGCATTTAAGGTGGTTGTCCTGCAAAAAAATTTTCACTAAGCCCACTCCAAGAGCGCTTATACACAATATTAGGGCGAAATGTAGGAGAGCCACTTCCAGGTGTCCGACACAAACACAACCCACTCACTGTAAGCATTAGAACATTGGTTTTATCTTTTAATTTTTTTCTATTGGTTTTTGGTTTTACCTTTTTATTTTATTTTTTGTGTTTATGTACTTTTTAGCATCATTTTCACCGCAAATAAACGTATTTTCTTTCTTTCTTTTATCATACTTAACTGTTGTATTGCACATCAAGAAGTACTTCTAACTTGTTAACAAGTTAGAAGTACTTATACTTTTTTTTGCATGCTTATCTGTATTATTTATTTGTTCACTGTCACAATTTGTTGACTTGCTTACGTAAACTTATAATAATAGAAAGCAATAAGGCCATCAAATTCTTGGGAGGGTTTTTATAATATTAATAGCAGACTTGTTATTATTTGTAAAATGAAAAGGTTTAGGCGTGTTGAGCAATTTTTGGAAGGGGTAAAACTGTAAAGTCCGGCCGCGCCAAATTTGCCAAAGATGTAAACAGCAATGGCCACTCGAAACGGAACCCTATCACTAAGCCTCCGCTGTCCGTCTGTCAGCGGGCTGTATCTCATGAACCGTAATAGGTACAAAATAAAGAAAATAGTTCTATACCTATAGATTCCAGGAAAACTTATAAGACATTACGGTCTTAAAATGACATGGTAAATCTCCAATATTGTACATACAAACTTACATTGCAGTTGGAATGTATGGGAGAACATGTTTTTCAACTACAATGTTAAGCATTTTGGCTTTAGGAAAAACTGTTCAACAACTCTAGCCTGTTTCTCCTTAGTAAAATTAATCACTGAGGCTCTTAATAAAAAAATGTCTGCATTGTCGGTATTCTTAGACATGAGCAAAGCATTCGATTTTGTCTCACATAAACGACTACTCCACAAACTGGAGAAATATGGAATAAGAGGCAAGGCGCACGATTGGCTTAAAAGCTATTTGTATGATCGCCAACAGAGAACTGTTATTTCTAGAGTAGAAAAAAATACTAGAAAAATATATTGCTCAGAATTAAGAATTAATCCTTCAGGCGTTCCACAGGGAAGCATACTGGGTCCGCCACTATTTTTATTATATACTAGCTTCTGCCCGCGACTTCGTCCGCGTAAAATTCGTACCTTGCTCTAAAAATGTCAAAAATGTATGTAGGTATGATTTAATCATTTATTTAGATAATTACTAATAATTAGTACGATCTTAATAATTAGTATTCGGGCCAATTTTTAAGTTTATAGATCAAATGAATAAGATTTTCAAATAAACTGTATCCCCGCTTTTCACCCCCACAGGGGTGGAATTTTGAAAAATTGTTTGGGATGTGTTAATAACTTGACTCCACGATTACGATATACGAATTATTGAGTTAATCAAGCCACACGTTAAAATCCTCCCCTGTATAATTAACTACCCCTTTACATCCCGTTAGGGGTAGATTTTCGGAAAACCTTGATACACGTTATTCTTTATTTTTTAATTTAAGTATAATACGGTTATTATACTTACCGAGTTTCGAGGTAATCGGACCACGCGTTAAAACTCTTCCATACAAATTTTGACACCCCCCATCCCAATCCTCCTTTAGGAGGTAGTTTATAAAAACAAAAAATGCTAAACTTTGTAATTTACTTAGATAAATATTCGTGCCAAGTTTCAAGTTTATTAACCAAATGAATAAGATTTTTCATATAAACTGTATTCTCGCTTTTCACCCGTACATGGGTGGAATTAAGAAAAATCGTTTAAGATGTGTTCATAACTTGACTCAAAGATTATATACGCCAATTTTCGAGCTAATCAAGCCACGCATTAAAATCTTCCCCTGTATAATTAACTACCCCGTTTTCACCCCATTAGGGGTAGATTTTCGGAAAACCCTGGTACACGTTATTCTTTATTTTTGGTCTTAAGTATAAATACCGAGTTTCGAGGTAATCGGACCACGCGTTAAAATTCTTCTATACAAATTTTGACACCCCCCACCCCAAGCCTCCTTTAGGCGGTAGTTTATAGAAACAAAAAATGCCAAACTTCATAATTTATTTAGATAATATTCGTGCCAAGTTTCAAGTTTATTAACAAAATTAATAAGATTTTTCATATAAACTGTATTCCCGCTTTTCACCGCTACATGGGTGGAATTATGAAAAATCGTTTAAGACGTGTTCACAACTTGACTCAAAGATTATTCATGCTAATTTTCCAGCTAATCAAGCCACGCAGTAAAATATGACCTTGCAAAATTAACTACCCCTTTTCACACAGTTAGGGGTAGATTTTCGAAAAACCGTGATACACGTTATTCTTTATTTTTAGTCCTTAGTATAAATACTGAGTTTCGAATTAATCGGACAGGGCGTTAAAATTCTTCCATAGAAATTTTGACACCCCCAATACCTTTTTTGGTTGTTTAGAAAAACGAAAAATGCCAAACTTCATAATTTACTTAGATAAATATTCGTGCCAAGTTTCAAGGTTATTAACTCAAGGAATAAGATTTTTCATACAAACAAAATCCCCCCTTTTTACCCCCTTTAAGGTTGAATTTCCAAAAACCCCTTCTTATTGGATACCTACTCTTTACAAAGAACACACCCTCCAAAATTCAAGTCCCTAGGACCAGCGTTTTAGGCTGTGCGTTGATATCTCAGTCAGGTCGTTCATCCCCCGTTAGGGGTGAAACTATCAAAAACGCTGAAACACGTACAAATTTATTTTCAATCGTCAGCTTAAACACAAAATTTGAAGATCCTAACTTTTAAACTGACGGACTTTCATACACAACTTCATCCCCCTTTTTAACCCTTTGGGGGTGGAATTATCAAAAACGTTGAGACACGTATAAATTAATTTTCAATCGACAGCCTAAACACAAAACTTGAAGATCCTAACTTTAAAACTGACGGACTTTCATACAAACTTTCATCCCCTATTTAACTCCCTTAGGGGTTGATTTTCAGAAAATCCTTTCTTATTCCTGGTCTACATCATAAAAGGAACCATCGTGTAAAATTTCAGCTTTCTAGGTCCAAGGGTTTGGGCTGGGCGTTGATGAGTCAGTCAGTCAGTCAGTCAGTCAGGCCTTTTGTTTTTATTTATATAGATAAGATTTTTCATACAAACAAAATCCCCCCTTTTTACCCCCTTTAAGGTTGAATTTCCAAAAACCCCTTCTTATTGGATACCTACTCTTTACAAAGAACACACCCTCCAAAATTCAAGTCCCTAGGACCAGCGTTTTAGGCTGTGCGTTGATATCTCAGTCAGGTCGTTCATCCCCCGTTAGGGGTGAAACTATCAAAAACGCTGAAACACGTATAAATTTATTTTCAATCGTCAGCTTAAACACAAAATTTGAAGATCCTAACTTTTAAACTGACGGACTTTCATACACAACTTCATCCCCCTTTTTAACCCTTTGGGGGTGGAATTATCAAAAACGTTGAGACACGTATAAATTAATTTTCAATCGACAGCCTAAACACAAAACTTGAAGATCCTAACTTTAAAACTGACGGACTTTCATACAAACTTTCATCCCCTATTTAACTCCCTTAGGGGTTGATTTTCAGAAAATCCTTTCTTATTCCTGGTCTACATCATAAAAGGAACCATCGTGTAAAATTTCAGCTTTCTAGGTCCAAGGGTTTGGGCTGGGCGTTGATGAGTCAGTCAGTCAGTCAGTCAGTCAGGCCTTTTGTTTTTATTTATATAGATAAATGACCTCATAAAATGCCTAAAATGTGAATGTATTCAATTTGCTGACGATACCACATTGACGATAAAATGTTCCAACAAAAATGACATAGAAGTTGACACTAATATTGAATTAATTAATGTAATAAACTGGTTAGCGGACAATAATCTTAATGTTAATATTAATAAAACCAAAGTAGTACAATTTCAAACAAGCAACTTGTCAGCTACACCAACAATAATTCGACATGACACTACAATTTTGCAACCAGAACCATCGGCTTTATTTTTGGGTATAATAATTGACAACAAACTAAATTGGAAGGAACATGTAGAAAGAGTATGCAGTAAGCTTGATAAGTTTGTATATGCTCTTCGCAAGTTGAGACTAGTGTCCAGTAAAAAAACAGTCCTAAATGCATATCATGGTTATGTTTCATCAGTATTACGTTACGGCCTAGTTATATGGGGTAATTCAGTGGACGTGGACAGAGCGTTCAAAGTACAAAAAAAGTGTATCCGAGCCATGAGTGGAGCAGAATATTTAGACCATTAGAATTAAAAATTCTCCCACTCCCGTGTCTGTATATTTTTGAGGTTGTTTATTTGTTAAAAAATACACCATCATTTATTTTCATTGAATGAACAAGTCTCGGAAAGATTGAATAAAAAAAATGCTGGCAAACTGTTAGTTCCTCCTCAGAGACTGCATCTCTATAGTAGAAATGCCAGTTGTATGACGATAAAAATCTATAATAAATTACCAACTGAGTTTATAATGTTACCAATAGATAAATTTAAATGTAAAATGTTTGCTTGGCTCTTAGAGATGTGCTTTTATTCAGTTAATGAATTTTTAAATCATAATTTTTGACATTGTAATAAATATTCATTTTGGCATAATATCTATAATTATTACTTTGACTATAGAGTTTATATTTTGGACATAATATTGTTTATTTTGACATTTTAAGTATATTTTCTGACATTGCAATTCATCTTAATATCATTGTATTACTTTGACTTTAGAACTTGTATTTTGGACATAGCAAATTAATTTCTATTTTACTTTTTGACATTTTAATTAATTTAGTGATGATTTGAATGTGCTTAACTTTTTTTTTAATATTTCTACGCCAGCAATGGTAGTATATGTGGAACATTATTAGTGTAAGATCTCAAAATACCATATACTTGGAAATAAATAAATTATTATTATTATTATTATAAGTTTGTTCTTAGGATAAATTCATCCCAACTACGGAACCCTTCATTGTCGTGGTCTAACACGTATTTTATGGTGGTACGGAACCTTTCGTGTGCGAGTCCGACTCGCACTTGGCCGGTTTTTTATAATTAATAAATAACCCTATTTTTAAATTTGTGTTTATTATGTTCTTACAGTCATGAATATTGAACTGCCATCTACTTCAGTACAAAATTTTGTTTCAGTGTGGTTAGTGGAAGTGCTCAGGTGCTGTTCGTCCAAGTGCGGTTCAAATCAGTGCTCTGAGTGGAATACCTCCATTTTTTGCAGTTGGTAATCTAAACAGAATACAATGTTTAATTTTGTTTTTCTTGTGTGACTGATTACAGTAATGAATAGTGAAATGCCATCTACTTTACTTCAAATGGAGACGGCCGTCTCTACCAGACCAGTTCAAATGGACACAGACATATCTTGGAGTCCAGGTAAATAAAAAGCAACATAATTATTAAATACTAATGATAAGTAATGAATATTGATGTAGGTAAGACTTGTAAACAATTCATCATCATCATCATCATTTCAGCCGAAAGACGTCCACTGCTGGACATAGGCCTCCCCAGGCACCTCCACTTCGACCGGTTTTGTGCTTCTCGCATCCAACGAGTTCCTGCGGCCTTCACAAGGTCGTCGGTCCACCTTGTGGGAGGCCTTCCAATGCTACGCCTTCCGGTACGCGGTCGCCACTCCAGAACCTTTCGGCCCCATCGGCCATCTGTTCTGCGAGCAATGTGCCCTGCCCACTGCCACTTAAGTTTGGCAATTCTGCGGGCTATGTCGGTTACCTTGGTTCTTCTGCGGATCTCTTCATTTCTGATTCGATCCCGCAGGGAAACTCCAAGCATAGCCCTCTCCATTGCCCTTTGGGTGACTTTAAGCCTTCTAATAAGGCCCATTGTGAGCGACCACGTTTCAGTGCCATATGTCATCACTGGCAACACGCACTGTTCAAAGACTTTCGTCTTGAGACACTGCGGTAAACAATTAGTGATGTTCAAAATAATACCCACCAATATTATAAATGCGAAAGTGAGCCTGTCTGTCTGTCTGTTACCTCTTCACGCTTAAACCGCTGAACCGATTTAGAGTAGAGACACTTATCTAGTAGGAATGCTTGAAGCTTTGTCTTAATGCAGATGTATAAATCAAGCTTTTTAATTGTAGTGGTAACTTATTGAATAATTGCACTGCTTAATATTTTGAACTGTGCTTCACAATGTTGAAGTGAGGATTTATCTTATTCCTCAATTCTTTTCTGCATGTGCTCTCTCTAACCAGTCTTTCCTCATCTGTCTCATATTCATGTATGTACTTTTAAAGATTAGTCAGAAGGACTAGAACGTAGAGACTGGGTAGGGTCAGGTGGGCTACAGTGAGCCAGTGGTACACAGAGAATCGGTATTATTATATTCAAAACTAGTAGTTACCGGATCATGGAACCGACACGTAGCAACGTGTTTCGTTACGTCTCCCTCACTCCCCAGTTGAGGACGAGCGCCCGTTTTGTAAGCGGTCGTGTGGTGCGACGATTTGTGTTTTCCCGCGCGAAAAGTAAAAAATAAATAAGCTTTGCTTTTCTTCTTCAAAGTCGTGTTTTCTGAGCTTTTTGTACCGAATTTTATATACATGTAAAGTCACTATCTAGCAATAATATGGTTATTATGTTTTAAACATATTCCTTGATCAATTGCCTTTTTTCAACATCAAATGTCAAAAAACGTAGGTGGTACACAGTGACTCAGTATTGCGGGGTACACAGTGAACCGTGGTTCATTGTGTACTAAAGTTCAACATCAAATTAGTTAAATAGATACAACTTTTTTTGCTTCAGGATGAGTCGAACTAAGGCAGTGAAAAGAAAGATTGGGGGGCATAGCAAGGATGATATGGTGCAAGCACTTCAGCTTATAAAAGATGGTGCAAGCATACGCAGGGCCGCTAAAGAGTGTCACTTGGCATATCCTACACTACGGAGGTACGCTAAAAAAATCCAGTCGGATGAAAACACTAACTTAGTTCCTAATTACGAAGTCAATGCAGTATTTTCCCAGGACCAGGAACTAGTGTTAAAAGGTTACATTAAACAATGCGCCTTAATGTTTTATGGGCTCGGGGCAAAAGAAGTTCGTCAAGTGGCATACCAAATGGCAAAAACCAACAAAATTATAACACCAATATCTTGGGAAGCAAATGGAATAGCTGGAAAAGACTGGTTGCGATCGTTTAGAACACGCCATCAAGATCTTAGCCTTAAAAAAGCTGAGCCATGTAGCTTAGCTCGAGCCACAGCCTTTAATAGGGACAATGTTGAAAAATTCTTTTCAAATTTAAAAGAAGTCATGCAGCGACATCATACCTTCGGTGATGGCATGCGAGTATATAACTTGGATGAGACATCAACAACCACTGTCCAGAAGCCACAAAAAGTGCTAGCACCAAAAGGGTTTAACGTGTGTAAAATTACCAGTGGTGAACGAGGCGTTTTGATTACGACTTGTGCCATTATATCCGCATCTGGACAAGCTTTGCCTCCTGCAATGGTGTTTTCTCGTAAAAATTTCAAAACCCATATGCTGCATGGTGCTCCGCCGGGAACTCTGGGCTTAGCCGCACCTTCGAGATGGATGAATGCAGACCTCTTCGTTGATGTGATGAAACATTTTGTGAAGCACACTTCATCCTCAAAAGACAACCCATCACTTCTAATATTAGATAACCACGAAAGTCATTTATCAATACAAGCTCTGGATCTGGCTAAAAACTCAGGTGTTACCGTGCTTACTTTACCTCCACACACAACTGCAAAACTCCAGCCATTAGATGTTGGATTAAATGCACCATTTAAATATTTCTACAACGCAGCTGTTGATTCGTGGCTGCTTGCGTGCCAAATTAAGGGAAGAAAGGGATGATATGATTACGCTAAGCTTTGACTGCCAAAAGAATCTTCCTGTTCCCAAACTCAGGCAACTTATTACTCCAGGCAGCTGTATCTTTATAATTTCGCGGTAGTCATAGGTTCTTCTCATAGTTGTATTAACAAAAACAATGTAATGTCTTACCTGTGGACAGAAAATGTCACTTCGAAATCAGCGAACGAAATTTGCAGTGCAGTACAGCATTGCTTAAATTCTCTTGATCTTCGAAATATAAAAACTATCAGATTAATGGCAGACGGATGTGGGGGGCAAAATAAAAATAGCTTTTTAATCGGTATGGCCAGTAAGTGGCTTTCAGAGGCACCATCAACATTGAAAACGATAGAAATAATATTTCCGGTAACGGGCTATTCGTTTTTACCTGCAGATCGAGTTTTTGCTATGACCGAGAAACAGATCAGAAAATTGGAATCAATTGTTGAGCCAGGAGAATACGAGGAGATTATAGCTAACTATGCTCGTGTTTACAATTTGGGCACAGAAATACCAGTATACGACTTTCGTTCAGTTGTTAGAGACACTTTCAAAAACTGCAACCAATGGCATTTTCAAATAAGTAAAACTAAACGCGTGATACTGAGATACCGATAAAAAGATACCGGCGTCAGTAAAGTTTTGCTACGACGTAACGAAAACTTAAGAGACATGATACCAGAGCAATTAAATGCAGGCATTGCTGTGAACCATTTAAAATTGAGAGACGTAAAAAATTTACCAACGAAACATTATGGACCTGATTGATCTGAATTGGAGTTTTTGAATTTTTATAAAAATGTTTTGGAGAGTAACACAGAAAATTTAGAAGCTCGAGAAAGTGATGTCTGCTGTGAACAGGAAATTGAGGAAGTATTAAACTTTGTATAAATTAGGTATTTTGTGAAATTAATATTCTAAATAGTGCTATTTATAGAGCTTAGTAAGATATGGTATTGTACTGTATAAAACTATTACATATAAGTATATACAGGGTGTATAATTAATGTAAGCTTGTCTTATTCACGGAGTTTACTATTTTGCTGATACTGAACAACTTTCACCAAAGAACACATAATAAATTCGCAAAAAAAAACTGACGGTTTTTTCGCGAATTCACTATGGGTTCCTTAGGGAAAGTAGTTTAGTATCAGCAATATACTAACCTCCGCCAACCTTTCAGATTAACACAGTGATTGATTTTTATACTATAACTTAATATTTAATAAAGTACCCTGTTTAATTATCGACTGACTAAATAGTGCCATTATTACAATAAGTACTTAAAGTGTTAAAGTGAATATGTCACAAAATGTTGATGAAGACTAAGTGTTGTGTATTACTATTTTACATATCTTCGAACCATGCGGTCCCGGTCCTTTGGAAGGCGTACGAGGGGCCGAAGCCAACCCGCAGAGGCCCCTTAGGAAATTTCAATGAAATGTGGCACCAACCGACGATTCTCCCTGTATGCACTATGCAAGTGCACCCAAGGACAACCCCGGTTGGTGTAGGACTATTGCAGTATATGGAAAAATAAAAAGTTGGACTAT
Source organism: Amphipoea oculea (assembly GCA_945859645.1). NCBI lineage: Eukaryota > Metazoa > Arthropoda > Insecta > Lepidoptera > Noctuidae > Amphipoea > Amphipoea oculea. The sequence continues at coordinate 14,767,040 of OX243865.1, read as the reverse complement.
AGGTTTGGGTGGCTAATGTGGACTGGTTACCAATACAATAACTATGGAAGAACCCCCCCCCCTGCCTAATCAATGTTTTATATATACACGGATAAAATAGCAGGGGGTGACTTGCACACTAAATAATGGGCCCCCGGAAACGGCCGCTAACACATAATAACGTAGCGACAAGGGGGCAACATGTCCTGAAGTGCTTATGAGGAGTGGAGTGGTATTCCACGGCTATCAGGACAATCCCGGAAGTACGGTCAAGATCCCTACCAGCATCTTACTGAAATGCTTCCTTCCTCCGAGCACGTTTGCTCTTGCGTATCTCCACTCAAGCCGGCCAATAAAGGCAAGAATGAGGTGGGAGCTCTGTTCCTCGTCATTGTTCACTCCAGCCGGCCAATAAAGGCAAGCCAGAGGTGAGGAACAAGACTTCTCCCGGGAGATAGGGTCCGTGGGGTCGCTACTGCCCAACAGCTCGCCACAGGCTGCCCTGCGGGTTTCTGTATCTCTCTTGGTCTGGCTCCTCACCCTAGACCTGTTCCGGCAAAGTAAACTCTTCCGGCTCAGGCCTAGACTTCGGAGCGCGCAAGCCCCACCACGACGTCAGCGTAGAGATACGGCGATAGGGTATTACTATTATTATTGTGCATACTGCAAAAATAACAAGTCCACATGACTTTTATTATTTGATTTTAATTCATAAAAATAATTAAATAGCTATTCCTAATATTATTGTGCATACTAAAAAAACAAGTCCTCATGACTCGTTTTTGAAGTGAAAACTTCTTTAGCGGCGTTGCACACTTTTTGTAATGGGTAAAAAATGTTAAACTCGCGTCAGGGCATCGCGTCAGGACACGTGACCGTCAGGAGAGATTCCCCCCCCCCCCCTCTCTTTCTACGGCGGCGCCAACCGAAGTGAACCAAGTGAGACACGATAATGGATGGATGGATGGTAATGGTGATGTGGATGGTGATGGTGATGATGATGGTGGTGGTGGTGATGGTGATGGTGGTGATGGTGGTGATGGTGGTGGTGGTGGTGATGTGATGTGATATGATGCAGAAATAGTGAAAAAAACTTAGTTATATTAATTCAATTCATAATTGATTTATTTCAACGTTAATATTCAAGTTTTCACTTCTGCCGGCACTCCCGGAGTGCAACCCGTCTTTTTTTTTTTTGTTTGAATTTTATTCATAAAAAATACTTAAATAAAAATATTAAGTACCTATTATCATTGTTTTTTCCTTAGTCCGTCCCCTGATCATATTTTGATTCAAACTGCACTAAATCCAGTATTCTGTTATATCAAACGAAGCTAAGTCCGAAGGACTTTGTTCATTTTGACAAAATAAACCTAAATCCAAATTAAAAATTTGTTTTTCTCGTAATCTGGAAACATTTCATAGAAAGGATGATAGAGAATCCGATTTTTGATAGTCACACCACACTCAAAATGAGATAATAAAAAGCCTTACTCGAACAAAAAAAAAAACCGCTTTTTATTAATTAACCTCTCGTCTGTCGGAACGTAGATCTACGCGAGACACAATGGCTTTTAAATTGTGTCTGTAATTACGACATTCAATGGGTTAAATCATTTTGGACTTACTTCAATTTGAAATCTAACGACACAAATATCGAAATGATAATTAATTATTTTGAAATAGAAATAACATTACATATAATTAAACACATTTATACTATATGTATAAATGCATAATTGTTGCATAAAATCATAATAGTTAACGATTTAATGATAGGAATGATTTTCGTAATAAATATTTATTGTTCATATTATGGCAATTATTTTATTGACAGGTAAAGACAATCATTCTACTTTCAGTTCAGTTGTTTGCTGTTGTTTTGGATTGTGGTTTGTGATTGCATCTGAGCAATTTAGCGAATTATCTGGCCGTTTTTACGTTGAGTTGAGCATCTGCTCCTCCGTACTCTTGATAGAAGTTTCGCGAAAGGACGCTTTATTAACTGTGCTGTGTGTGTGTGTGTACGTGCTTTAATTAAAATGACGAGTTTGCAATGTGTTAATTGCATCGTTCGCTTGTCCCGAATAAGAAGGCACACTTTATCCGATGAGAGTGAAGATCTCGTCAATACTATTCGACTGTGGACATATCCTAGAGATGTAAGTAGTTTACGAATAACATTCTGCTTAAGAGTGGGCCTGTGGGCCAGTGACGAACTCTGATATGTTGTACGTGTTGAAAAGTAGTCCTTACCATTTAGACCACACCATTCCACACTAAAATAATGTGTCTGCTAAAACTAATCTCAATACTATTCGAAAAACTAACAAACACGGTTATGTGTATTTACATAGTATGTTACGCGGTTTGCCTAAGTGTTAGAATAGGTATTCATAGTATAACAGGAAAGTATATAAAATAATGTTGAACATTACTCCAAATCACTTCATTATTTCCAGATAACACCTGCTGATCATGTTTGCCATTCATGCTGGCAGCTTGCTAGTCATTCACATTCGTCTGATAATATGCCGAGAAGACGAGTTGGCCATCAAAGTGATTGTGTTGTATGCGGAAGATCCATACTAAGAATTAGTCGACGCAGGATTTTGATTGAAGGGGCAAATGAAGAAGAACGAAGAATTGCTAATACAGTTTCTACTTGGATCCAACCACGAGAGATATAAGAAACATGTACCTATTGTAACTATTATTATCTTTATTTGATTTAAACTAAGAAATTAAATAATATAAATTACTTCACACTTTTATCATGCATGTTTGAGTGCAAGCTTTTCTTTATTTATATTTTTTATTTTAGCTTTGTTCTGAAGATGAAGCTTGTGTGCCATGTTGGCTAAGTGCTAGGCGAACTAGGATTGCTCCACCAGTTGAAGACATTCAACCCCCTTCACCTGATCAAATGGATGGTGGTCATTCTCCTTTAATATGTGCTGTATGTGGTCAGAGTCTATCCATCACAACATCAGATGAAGAGTGGAATCCCGACAACATTGCCCGTTTGTTGGAGCACCAGCAGGTACTTTATGAGATAATATATTTATAGTAACTAGCTTATAAACACTTGCCATGCAAAGGGCATTACTCTATTATGTTTCTAACTCTGGGACACTTATAAGGTTGGCTCTCTGAAACCAATTATTGTATCTCAAGAACCATTCTTCATCTTGGGTTGCTCAAATTCAATCAGGAATCTCGCTGTGTCCTATCTCATTTTTGTTTGTTTCTTTTATGCTTGAACATGTTGGGCACAACTTATGTTTATTGAACTTAGTGTTTCATTTGTATTTCATCAATGCTATTTTGATATCTATAGTAAATGAATTATTTACTGATGTCGTCCATGAATGAAGTTTGTGGAGTTTGCTGGAACCAAGCTCGAGAATTGAGCTTACATGTCCCAGAAGGACCTCAAGAAAGACCCCAGCATATTGTGTTGCCCAATATAAGAAAGCGGGTGAAACACCAAGGCATTGCATTTTCCAAGAATGCATGGAACCAGAGCGAAATGTTGTGCCCGAAGAAACCAGGCAAGAAGTGTTAATTAGGTGTCAATATTTTATACCAAGAGGTGCTCGTATTTGTTCTCTGCATAGACAGGAGGCAAACTATGTATACTGCTGAGTTTAGCCTTAATAACTTTACTTCCTGGTTTAAGAACTTTATTATTCCTCATTAAGAATTAACAATAATTCACTTACTGAGAAACTAAGTTTACATAAAAATGTTTACGAGCGTACAAAAACGACGTTATCAATAAATTTATAATAATAGAAAGGAAGGTGGTGAGAAAAAATAAGGTAGATGTCCACTAATCATCAACCGAGTAAACACGGATCTAAAGTAAAAGTAGATGTATTACTAGATGTGGCATACATGGCAGCGTACTGACTAATCTTTTATTTTTGTTTTGTTAGTTTGCATGAACCCTTGCTAAGATTAGTATTTTTAAATGTAGTATTTAGTGTAGGGTAATGTAGCATTAGTATTTATATAATGTAGTATTTATTTATTTATTTACTATTTTATATTATTATTGACACATTATATACGATTTAAGTTGGTTTTTAAAACAAGACATACTTTTTGCTTCTTTTATTTCCATGGGTATTTTATTGTACATGTTAACACCTTCAAATTCAATATTTCTTTTCCCGTAATTAACTGTTCTGGGAGGACGTGTTACTAAGTAATTGGAGTTTCGTAGTTTAATTTTTTGTACTTGATGTTTTTTTGTGAAATTTAGTGTTGTATGAATATTTTTGTGTAATATTTTGCGTATCAGTATACATGTATAGTACATATATGTTTGGGAAATGTTCATTGTTTTTGTATTTTTACATATTTTTTGAGTTGACGTTCGAAATTTGAAATTAAATAATATTTTGATTAATCTATTTTGTGCTGTTTGTAATATATCTAGATTAGATTTAGCTGCCGTCCCCCAGATTTCTATTAGGTAGTCTATATGTGGTTTAACTAAAGAATTATAAATTATGTATCGAACTTTCCGAGGAAGGCATTTTTTTATACTGTGAAGAGCTCCTGTGAGTGATAAAAGTTTACATCTAATCTTCTCTATATGAGGCTTCCAACTCAGGTAGTTATCTAAAATTAAACCTAAATATTTCTCTTTAGTTTTTCTTTGGATTGATTGATCATTTATTTTAAGTTGTATATTATCCGCTCACTATATCACTTCCGTACAAGAAGAGATTATTTTTATATTAATGGAAGGACTTCAAAACATCTCTTATGAGAATATTCAAAACTACCCTGATAACCAAGTGCAGGACTTTATAGGCATGAGTAAACAAGAACATGAACAAATATTCGAAGCAACACCCAGGCTTAGGAATATGCATCGGGGTAGTTTTGCACTAACAGCCTTATTGTGCAAGTTAAGGACTGGAGATTCGGGTGACAGATTGTCATGCTTATTTCAAGTACCACGAAGGACCCTTGAAACATTGATGTCTGTAGCAAGAAATATTTTGTTAGTACCACATTTAAAAAAACATTAGTGTGACATATTAAAAAGGACGTACATATGAAAAAGTTTATTTGAAAGATGTACCAAATACAAGTTCTGTAAGAAACAGATGCTACAAATTGTTAGGCGGTGTTGAATTTATATTGAGTCCCGATAATATTGGCCACTACAGAGGACATGGTGTTCAGCCCACGGCTTTGGATTTAATGGATAGGATAATCTTTTTGATCTCTCCCGGTTCGATTGGGGTGACTCAGCCGCCGTATGATCGTGACGGCTCTTGATCAATTCCTCCCTGCAATCTCCCATATCATAAACTTTTCCCTTTACACCGGTGTTTTCCCCTCCCTATGGCGTAAAGCCCTTGTCCGGCCCCTGCCTAAGATATCCAATCCCTCTCTTCCTAGTCACTTTCGTCCAATTTCCATCCTTCCCTTTCTATCTAAGGTGCTAGAGGCCAGTGTTCACAAACAATTATCCCACTTTATCCACCACAACTCCCTCATCAGTCTATTTCAATCCGGTTTCAGGCCCGGGCACAGTACCGTTACAGCTCTCCTTAAAGTGACTGACGATATAAGGCGGGGAATGGAAGACACTAAAGTCACAGTCTTAGTGTTAATTGACTTTTCCAATGCTTTTAATACTGTCAGTCACGAAGTCCTTTTATCTATCCTTTCCTATCTTATGGTCTCTCCGGAGGTTCTGGAATGGTTTTCTTCTTATCTTCGGGGACGTCAGCAGTCTGTTTATGCTGGAGACTCTTCGTCGAATTGGTGTGATCTTGCAGCTGGCGTTCCTCAAGGCGGTATATTATCTCCTCTTTTATTCTCCATTTTTATTAACCTCATTACCACCGAGCTTCGGACTGCATATCATCTTTATGCTGACGACTTGCAGCTTTATTGCCAGGCAGGTGTTGACAACATATCAGATGCAATTTTATCGATGAGCTAAACCGGGATTTAGATGTCGTTAAAGACTGGTCTAATCGATTCGGGGTGGCGGTTAACCCCACCAAGTGTCAGGCTATCTTAGTAGGCAGCCCCTACAGCATGAGGAAGCTGAATGGCTTAACTGTGCCACCTGTGATCTTCGACAACTCAGTCATCCCGTTTAGCTCTGATGTGAAGAATCTTGGTCTGCATGTCGACACTTGTCTTGACTGGGGAAAGCAGGTCACGACTGTTAGTCACCAAAACGTCACCGGAACGTTGCGGTCGCTCTATCGATTGAAAAACCTTCTCCCTTCACACATAAAGGCAATGCTTGTACAGTCCCTAATATTTCCCATAATTGACTATGGTGATGTGTGTTACTATGACCTGAATGCAGATCTCCTCAATAAACTTGACCGTCTTCTCAATAACTGCATTCGATTCGTTTTCAATCTTCGTAAGTATGACCATGTTTCCGAGCACCGGCGGCTTTTAAAATGGTTATCCATTCGCCAGCGCAGAGAGTTGAGGGCGCTGACTACGTTGTTCTCTATTCTTGACAATCCCACTGCCCCTTCTTACATGACTTCTCAAATTCAATATTTATGCTCTGCCAATACTAAAAATCTTCGTTCAACCAACAATCGCCTTCTACGATGTCCTTCTCACCGTTCTGGTTTTATTCATTCTTCTTTCTTTGTCCAGGCGGTCTTTCTATGGAATGCGCTCCCTCTGAACATCAGGACGGCAACCAGTCGGTTATCTTTTAAAGTGAAGGCACGTGAACATATTCGGCAGAAGTTGGCCGTAACATCCCAGCGCTGATTTGCTGGATTCGTTTTCTCCTCTACCTATCATTTTTCCCCTGAGAGTTCATTTGGTTTATATGTATGTATTTATACAGGGTGAAATTGAAAACATGCGACAAATCGAAATGGGAGATTGTACTCATCATTATGAACAACTTTTACTATGGCACCGAACCTGAAATCGCGAAAAAAAAATCAGCTGTTCCCTACATTTATGTTCGCATAACTCGTCAAAATGTAGGTAGCAGCTGATTTTTTTTTCGCGATTTCAGGTTTGGTTCCGTAGTAAAAGTTGTTCATAATGATGAGTACAATCTCCCATTTCGATTTGTCACATGTGTTCAATTTCATCCTGTATATCTGTGTATATATTGTATTTTATATTCATTTCCTAGCTAGTTCTCCTGTATGTTGCACCTGCCCTGTTTTGTCTCTGCATCACCCTAAGGTTGACTGGTAGAAAATGCCTCAGGCATTAAGTCCGCCTTTGCACTGTATTATTTTTGTTTTACTTGTGCATAAAGTTTTAATAAATAAATAAATTAATTCAGTCGAAGAACTTCGACAGCGAATAATAAACGCGGCGCAAAAGATGAGAACAACGTTCACATCAAGAGTGACGAAAACTGAAGTTAGGTTAGGTTAATTCGAACCTCAGCCGGGGGTTGCGGAAGGATCGTATGTTCCCGCGACCCCTGGCGTAGGTGTGAGATGGAACACCGGGGTGGTTTTTAGTCAGTAAGAGTCTGACAGACCCCGCCGCCCGCCCCAGAGCGGCGGACATCCATGAGGATTTACCACCCCGGAAACGAAAAAAAAAAAAAGGGTAATTCGTAATCGAGGGGCTCATTTTGAACAATATTTGTAAAATTTTTAATAAACTTTGACGTACATTTTTTAATGCATTTAATTTCATACAAATACAAATGACCCTTTCTCTCCCCGCGCCGATTCAAACACATACCATGCCACGAATTATGTTTTTTTTTTAAATTGACTTTTACACCTTTTTGGAAAGCTTACAGAATAGGCAAGTTGTTTTAGTTATTTGTACGATTAATCTCATAGTATTTTTTTTTACGAGACAACATTTTTGAAACGTAATTAAAATATTGGTAAGATATTATTCTTAAATTGCTCATTATTTTAATTATTTTGTTAAATTAAGTAGTTTTAATTTTTTTTTGGCGGAGAAAAATATATTTATTGCTTCATAATAAGTAACTAACTATATACACTAGATACTAAAATAAATGACTAACTAACTTACAATACAAATATATAAAAATAAAAAAACAAAGGACACTCAGGCGTCGAAGTATTCATCCGCATCGCTGTCATCCGGAAACGTGCCCAGAAGACTGGCAGCATTGCCACGTTGAATGGCAATGCTAATTCTTTGGCCAAAGAACGACCCAGCCCTCAGGTCACGTGAAGTATCGACCAGCCGGCGAGAAATTACCTTAAAAAGGAGACGCGCGCTCGGGCGCCATGACCCGAGCGTTTCGACCCCAAACGGCTCAAAGCTGTAGTTGCCCATAAGGTTACAGTATTTGCGCCGCTTGAGGGTCTCAGCAGCTGCAGCAGCGGCGCCAGCACAGCCCGCAGTGCTAGGAACATGAGATGGCGCAAGGGTATCGACACACTTCACCGCAGTGACATCGATGCGGAGCAACACAAGGTGCGCCCAAGCGGAGACACGTAGCGAGCCAAAACGATGAGTCATCCATCATTGTGCCTATGGTGGATGACGGGAGCGCCTGAAGCCACAAACCTGACTCTCATTCTCCCACAGCCAGCAGACGGGCACGCTCAACAGTATTACGTGACAGTTTTAATTATGTCCATAGCTTAATTGAAGTGCCAGCTACAACATCATTTTTAATGGTACCCATTCAAATATGTAGTTTTTTATTATTTGGAATTTGATGTCAAATTTTGGGTCAATATCGAAAAACCCTTAAAATTCAAATATCTCGAAAACTATTTCGGCCATACATATGGGGGGTTCAATTTGTTGAATTTTGGCCCCCTTATCAGCCCCTGACGGATATACGTCGAATTACCAGTAACCCTGTATACTAAGCAAGTAAACGCCCCGTGTCATAATCCAAACTTAATATTATAAATGCGAAAGTAACTCTGTCTGTCTGTCTGTCTGTCTTTTCTTCACGCCTAAACTACTGAACCGATTTCGATGAAATTTGGTATAGAGATAGTTTGAGTCCCGGGAAAGGACATAGGATAGTTTTTATCCCGATATTCCCACGGGATCGAAAGTTACGCGGGTGAAACCGCGGGGCGCAGCTAGTGAAACATAATATGATCCGCTGTTTACGGTAGAAGAGCTAAAGACCGCGAGTAAACGTTTCAACCCAAAGAAGGCACCTGGAGCGGATGGCTTCACGGCGGATATATGCAGTCGAGCAATCTTCAGGAACCTAGACGTGTTCCTTGCCCTGTATAACAAGTGCCTAGAGATAGGTCACTTCCCGGATATATGGAAGGAAGCCACAGTGATGGTATTGAGAAAACAAGGCAAGGACGATAATCAGAATCCCAAGGCATATAGGCCGATCGGCCTGCGATCGGTCTTGGGCAAGATCCTGGAGAAGATGATAGTAGCAAGGATCAGGTGGCACCTAGTACCGCGGATTAGTAGTCGCCAGTACGGCATTGTGCCACAGCGGAGCACCGAGGACGCCCTCTATAACCCGGTGATCCATATCAAGGGGAACATAGAGCAGAAAAAGCTCGTAACCCTAGTCTCATTGGATATAGAGGGGGACTTCGATAGCGCCTGGTGGCCAGCTATCAAAGTCAGACTGGCTGAGGAAAAGTGTCCGGTCAATGTAAGGAATCCTTACTAAGGAGGCTACTCGATAGCTTAAATATTGGGAATGAGTCTTAGGGGCAGCTTATAAAAGCTAGAAGCAAGGAGAGAGCAAAAAAGAAAGCGAGCCAATGCTGTGAAAAGAACAAAAAATAGAGTTAAGCTATTCGAGAAACAAAATAATTATGGTAAAAAAGTAGCTGCGCTGGACATGTCTGCCAATGAGTACAGTGCAGCGTCTGTAGATTTTATGACAAATCTGAAGACACTGGTAAATGACCGGGAACGTATACAAAAACGAACCACGCACCAACGCGAAAGCACTGAATGGTTGCAAATCAGAAGATTGATGATAACGGCCTCAAACTTTGGAGTAATAATAAAGAGACAAAAAAAGAAAAAGTTTTGCTGCCCTGGTGAATAACATTTTGTACAAATCTAATATTTCATCCGTCGCATCAGTGGTCCATGGACTCCCGCCGCGATTGCGACCACGAGACCAATGGGGCAGTTGATCTAAGAAAGTAGGTAGGTACATGAGTTTAAAAATTAAAAATTTGCACTTCAACAACTGAGCAACAAAGAAAATTTACAGATTGAGGACTGAAGACTTTTTGTGAACAAAGAATTTCCTTATATTGGTGCCACACCGGACGGAGTCCTCGGAGAAAATACCATCGTTGAGGTCAAATGCCCAGTAGCTGCTTTTAAAAACGGCATAGAAAATGCTATCAAACAAAACAAGGTCCAAATTCTCAAGTATAACAAAAAGAATAACCAAGATACTATAAATAAATATAGTAACTGGTACTATCAGGCTCAAGGACAGCTACGAGTGACGGGTAAGCAGCGATGCATTTTCGGGATACGGAGAGGAGAAAATGAAAAAAGGGAAATTGTTTCTATCCAAAATGATGATGACTTTTGGAAAAATAAAATGGAGCCAAAACTTGTGAACTTTTATCACACGCACTTTCTTCCAGAGTTAGGCTAGGTTCCCACTACGCCGGACCGGCAGATCTGCCGCGCCGGTAAATCTGCCGGAAGGGCTAGTGGCTATACAATTTATATGAAGCTATTCACATTATCCCGGGTCCGGCATTTTTGCCGAGCCTGGCATTTTTACCGAGCGTTTTGTCACTACGAATTGCCGGTAGAACGACCGGGCCCGGAGTAATGTGAACGAGTTTGTGCCGGTATCTGTACCCCGCTCGCCCCGCTCGTGCTCCCCTCGCCCCGCCCGTGTTCCACTCACATCATTCGGCTCGCATTTTCTGGTAAAAGTAGACGTTTAGCATGGATGTTCAAGCACAAACTTTAATTACGCTTGTCCAAGAGAGACCTGTTCTGTGGGATAAGATCGAAGACGTCTATAAAGACAAAAACTTAAAGTTAGCAGCATGGCGTGAAGTATGTTTAATACTGAAACCAAACTTCGATGAACTGGATGAAAAAGAAAGAAAACAGTACGGTGAGTTTTTAATGTTTTATTGATAAAATGTAAATGCATTGATAAATTTTATTTTATAGCTGCTGCCTGCCACGGAACGGAACCAATATCCGAAACAAAATAATTAGTAAATGATGTCCGTATAGCGTTGGCATTAGGGCCACCTCGACTCGACACATTCCGATTCATGGGTGTCGTTTCTTGTTCTTGTCTATGTTCTATATTTTGGCAACTTTCAAAATTTATACCATCTTTTTCTCTTACAAAATTATGTAAGACTGTACAAGCTTAAATTAATTGAATTGCTGTGTCAAAGTATTTTTTGTTAATACATTATTACTTTATACGTCACCAAGAAACAAATTGTATTGTTTTATGATATTTTTTTATTGATTTCAGGAAAACAGGTTTCAACTAAATGGAACAATATACGAGATTCGTGGCTTAAGACAGTAAAGAAACAAAAAGATGAGTCTAAATCTGGATGTTCGGCCAAAAAGACACGAAATTATTTATATCACGAGCAATTAATGTTTTTGAAGAAAGTCTCCGAACCTCGACCACCACATGAGTCAGTTTCAAAAAAAGGAAGAACCGAGACTGAAGTAGGCATGGAATTAGATTTTCGTTCACCTTTAATTAAAGATAAAAGAAAAATGGATAATAAAGAGGTAAATGAACAGAATAAACCCAGAAAAGGAAAACCATCATCTGTCTTTCTTCAAAGGCATTATACCAATCTTGAAAAATTTAACTATCGAAGAGACTTTAGAATTTCAAGCTAGCGTCATGACAATGTTGCAAAAAATTAAAAGAAGGAATTGAGAGACCAAATTACGGACATTGGCGTGATTCATATAATCAGATGACCGGACCAGATCAGTATTCTGGATACTACACACATAATAGCGTCAATCAACAGGCAACACCTACGCAAGATCAACACCACCCTGGATACTCTACGCAATATAATAGTAGCAATCAACAGGCAACAACATCTATACCATCAACTTCATCTCAGACATCGAATCCGATTCCAGCTTCGCCATCAGCATCTAGTAATCATTCCATACATTCCCAAGACTCAGATTACTTAGATTTTGAAGGGATTTAAGTTTGAGTACAAATAAATACTTAAATAAGTTATTTGCATTTTTAATTCATAATGATTATCAAATACATTCACCCTCCCACACACACATTATACAATGTGTTTCAGCGGGGTGTGACCAAACTTGGGGGTGTGGTACGGGCCATCAAATTGAACAACTTTTTCCCGGGGACCAACATCGTAATCTTGAAAAAGACATCAGTCGTCCCATACAAAACTTCAATACCTACTTGACCAAATGTATGTGACGAATGATTTTTTTTTCACGATTACGATGTTGGTCCCCGGGTAAAAGTTGTTCAGTTTGATGGCCTGTACCACACCCCCAAGTTTGGTCACATCCCTCTGAAACACATTGTATATATTCACATTCATCAAACAAACATACATAGCAAACATTCATTCATTCATTCAGTCTTAAGTAGGTACCTACGTCAAAACTATTATTACGCAATCTAGTGCATAAAATAATCTTACCTTAGACATATGGCTAATCTTTGTTCTGGGCAAATACATTCTCTGAAACTTGTATCTCGTACTCTTATGTCTAGTCGTCCCAGTAAATCGTCAAAAGTGGTTGCTGTCATTCGAAAATAATTGAAGAACTTTGATTCGTCTCTTCTAAGTTCACCCATTAATGTTTCAAATGTTCCAAGTGAAAATCTTTCCCGTAAAATAGGGTGTACCCAATGTTTTCTTTTATTTTGCCTTCTATTAAGATACCACCACAACACAACAATTTCGTCGTCCATTGTGCGCGCAGGTCCAAATTCAACCGAGGTAAGTACTTGACTGTCTGAATTTCTTCCGGGATCCGATGTAATGTGAACACTCTGTCCGGTGTCCGGTTTTCGGCAGATCTGCCGGGTCCGGCGTAGTCGGAACCTAGCCTTAGTAGATTCTCGCCGAAACCGTGGTATGCAATTGAGAGGCTCTGAAAAATAATTTGGAGCCGATAGTGGACCCGTTATAGACAATATTAATGATATACCCCCTATTTTATTTTTAATATTGTTGCGCGCCACAATTAATGCCTACCACTAGCGCCATCTAGTATCGAGTAGCAGAACTAGTGGTCAAGATGCTTCTAGAAACTTCGATGTTAGAACTTTCCAGAACTATCGACGTCTGGTCGGTCGGGCCCGGTATGTAGTCGAACAATCTAGATGTTTCTACGGTAGAAGGTTCTGGAACTATCCGAGGCCTATATAAGGCCGATGTGGCCGCGGCCTGGGATCAGTATTGGATAAGCGATACAAGCAAAAACATCGAAGCGATCTTCAAGTGCGACTTTCAAGTGATCTTGTAGTGCGATTGTGTTTTATTGTTAGTGTGTTAAAGTTGTAATAATTACAACTTTAACTAAAACTAGACACTTAAACTTGGTTATTAAATCGGCAGTTTTTATTGTCACGAACCCCCAGCTCGTAACAATATAATTATAAAAGCTGTTACACTTACCTGTTTTTTTTTTCAAAAAATCTGCTGATTCATAAATTTTGGTCGAGTATTTGTACCTATTGAACTTTTATAAGAAACAGCAGATTTTTTTTTCGTGATTTCAGAGTTGGTTCCATAGTAAAAGTTGTTCATATTCATGGGTACGACACCCTATGAAAGTTTGGGTAGTGATAAAAAAATTATCCAGTGTAAGAAACGGTTTTTGGTAAAACCGGTTTCGATTCTATCTCTAATACTAGTACCCATTCATTTTCAAGTAAGTTTCATAAGTAGGCCAGTATTCGTAAGTAGATACTTAGATAGATATAATAATGAAAACACTAGACTCTAGTGTTTTCATTACTACTCTAGTGACTAGAGTATGTGTTATTGTAAGAGCGCGTTTGTCCAGCGTAGGCGTTCGATAAACTTATGCGCAGCGCAGACGCCGCGGCTAAGCGGCGCAGTCGTCGCGTTGTCGCGGCGTCAGTGCAAGGGTAAATGCATATGCCTTGATCACACGTACCGAGCAAACCGGCGAGACAGTGCTCTCGGTCGAGTACTCGGTACGTATAAACATAGCGCCGAGTGCACGGCCGAGCGCTCGGCCGAACGAAGTGGCGAGACAATAGCTCGGCTGCCGTTCTACCTACTAGACCGAGTTACCACCCTCCCGTTTCCCCGCACTGTCTCGCTCAGTCACTCGGCAGGTTTGAACGTGCACTGTCTCGCCGCTCGCCACCAGTGTTGCCGTTTGTACGGCAATTGCCGTTTCGTACGGCAATCAGGCTCTTTTAAGACGAATTTTACGGTATACGGCAGAGAGGTCATTGCCGTACGCTAAAATACGGCAATCAGGCCATCTATCATGAAAACGAAATTAAATAAATTGTACGAAATTAAATTAAGATGAAACTTAATCAGCGTTTGCGTAAAAATGAACGCAACTCTACTTATTGTATTTATTGTCTTTGGTATTCGGGGAATTCCCTAATCCTATTCTATTTTGCCTTGCTCGCCGCTCGGCTCGTCACTACTTGTTAGTTCTTCGTATTAATTCAATTCGAAACAAGATAGAACTTAGTTTTTACAGTTGCTGGTCGGTGATATTTAGAAAATGACCTCAGATTCAGATGATGCCACAGGTCCGTCAACACCTAAGAAATGTAAGAAAACCAAACACAGAGCCCAAAAGTATAGAAACCAATGGGAAACTGAAGGCGAGTTTAAAGATTGGATTCGCCCTGTTGAAAATAATACTCCCGAAATGATAACGAAAATAAAAAAAAACCGTCGGAATTTGAAAAAAATGCCACTGAAGAAGATGTCTTATTAGGTGATGTTGTGGATTTGATGGGAGGAGACGAGTGATTTCATGTCTATATTTTAATTTTTCATGTAAATAGTTAAATAAAAAAATGTACGGCAATTTTTGTTTCAATAATTTTTGTATTTATTTATCAGTTCGCTACCATCGCTCGTTGTGAACACATCCAGTGATCTAGTGCGCCTTTGGTATTTTATTTCAGAAGTTTTAAGTGTTATCATTGCAATATGCCAAAACGAAACGAACTTTCTTTAGAAAAACGTGTGCAGATACAGCTTCTGCATGAGCAAGGGAAATCACATGTAGAGATTTCCAGAACTGTGAAATGTTCGCGCCGATCCGTGCAATATGCTATTCAGCGATTGTCTGCTACCGGATCACATCAAAATAGACCGAGAACCGGGCGCAAACGCATCACCACAGACCGTCAGGATCGTCAGTTACTGAGAGAGTCGTTAAGAAATAGGAAAAAAACATCTTCAGAGCTCGCTGCTGAGTTGTCAGAACAAATTAAGAAACCAATTTCTGCTCGAACTACTCGTAGAAGACTTCAGGAAGCTGGTCTGAAAGGCTGTAAAGCTAGGAAAAAGCCATGGCTCTCCGACAACAACAAAAAAGCCCGGTATAAATGGGCCTTAAAACACCGAACATTCACCGCTGAAGATTGGTCGAACGTTGTGTGGTCAGACGAATCAAACTTTGAGGTGAGTACGTCAATTTAATGCCCTAATAAAATTTTATTAAATGGTTTAAAAACCAAACGCATAGATGAAGTTATTTTGTTTTTCCGGAACTCAACATTTTTTTCTTTATTGCAGATTTTTGGTACACCTGGTGTGACCTTTGTGCGTCGCCGGGTGGGTGAAGAATTTAAGCCAGAGTGTGTGATCCCAACCGTAAAACACGGTGGCGGCAGCATAATGGTCTGGGGTTGCATGACCGATTCTGGAGTTGGCGAATTGTTCGTGTGTGAGGGCCGCATGAACTCTATTAAGTACATAAATGTACTAGAAACTGCGTTGCTGCCTTCATTCTCGAAACTTTTTGGCGACAGGAACATGGATGGTGTTAAATTCCAGCAGGATAACGCGCCATGGCACAAATCTGCCCGCACTATGAGATGGTTTCGGGAAAATAACACCGAACTTCTTGACTGGCCTGCCCAGTCACCAGATCTGAACCCCATAGAACATTTATGGGGTTTATTAAAGCGTAGAATTAGGCGCCACACAATTAATAACAAAGAAGATTTGAAACGCTGCCTGCGCCTTAAATGGAACGCGAATACTGCTGAAGACTGCAAAAATCTTATAAACTCATTACCAAAAAGAATTTCTGCCGTAATTAAGGCAAAAGGTGGACCCACTAAATATTAATTTTCTATGAATAAATAGTAAAATAAACCTATATAAAACGTTTTGTTTTATTTCTATTTGATACTCTGCATAAAAGTGAAAGATGTCATGGGTGCTCAATACTTTTGGCCAAGGCTGTATTGTGAAAATGAAAAAAAATAACGTCAACAAACTATGTCAAGTGGGATATCGTTGGATAGGTCTTTTAAAAATATTTGTGGTTTGGGAAGACCGTTTTTTAATTAAGTAAAACGTTCGTGACTTATCAAGCTTTAAAGTACCAATTTTCGTTAGAATCAAGTGTCCTCCCCGGGTGCGTCTCATCTATACAGGGTGAATTTGAATTAATGCGACAAAAAGAAATGGGAGCTTCAGTTACAGTAACATAGTAATTATAAACTGTTTTTTCTACAATCTAAATCGTTAAAAAAAATTACGTGATTATCGTTTTCAAAAGGTCCACTGATGTTATTATCTTTATTTAAATACGAATTATCGGTATTCCAGCAAAATAATTAATATGCAAAATAAATAAGAAAAATTAAAGTATCAAAAAATCTCATCGCAGTGCTCAATAATCGTCGTGGAGTACTCATGTCATTAAACGTTGCCGTTCATAGCGGTCATTTACCTAATTTTGCCTATTTTCTAGTGTAAGTATCCGCGACGTTGCCAAACCTCGCATGACATTCCTTCCCGGCTCAGACTAAGGAAATTCCCGGCGACCGCCCCGCCGCCCACCACCCTTCCTTCGTTCATTAGTCGTCCTAAAACGTTTGTAGGTCATGGTCGCGCGCGCATCCCGCAAATCCTACTTTACGTATTGCGAATAATTTGTGTTGTTGTCTTGTGTTTGTGTCATAACAATGCCTAGGACGAGACGAAATAGTCATTAACCGTTAACAATCGTACAGTATCTCGATATTGTCGTGTGGTACAACACCGTAAGAAATCTACGTGAAACGCAGCGAAGATTTCGATTAACCTAACACCGTTGGACTTTTATTTGTTGGGAGAAATTAAAAGACTCGTTTACGAACGCGAATCCGAAACTTTAGACGAACTAAAAAACAAAATCATTAGTGCATTCGAAACTGTAAAATCACAGACTTTTTGCGGCGCCGTGCTCAAGTGTGTTTACAAAACGGAGGTGGACATTTTGAACAATTACTAAAATACACGTAAGTGTACTGATTTCATAATAATTATTGTAAATACTGTGATTCCAACTTTTTAAATACGCCAAAAATACGATAATTGATTTGTTGTTGTTGTAACAAACATTATTCAGGTTATACCTCATACTAAAACATTTTTTCACTATTACTTTTATTGTATTTTTGATCGTCCTAAGCCGACAAAAGTATGAAGGAAAATTTGGTTTCACAAAACTTTTATTCAATCGTGCGCGCGGGAAAGAGATGCGCGGGCGGACGGGGGCGGCGCGATTCATTCATAGCGATAATGTACCTAAATCGTGCTACACGAAAACGGTAGTACGCGAAATTCTTTGATACTTTAATTATTTTAACGCTTTTCGTAACACTGATCAATTATTTTTTAATTTTACATTTTATATGTTCTACATTTTCTTGACAACACGTATTATTGTATATTTAAATTTGTCGCATCTATTCAATTTCACCCTGTATATATAAAAATGAAACCCGTTTTCCGTTGTCACGACATAACATGAAAACGGCTTGACCGATTTGGCTGATTTTTTTTTGTAGTTTTCTAATACTCTGTACAAGGTTTTTACGGAAAAAAATAAAAAGAAAATCTCTCAGAAAGATTGAAAAATATACATTTAATTTTGCATATTTTAAAAAACGCGCGTAACGAATGTCAACGTCATTCAATTTAAAACAAAAAAATCTGTGGTAATCTGTAACAACACATCCATAACCGCGCTAACAACAATTTTCCACATTGCCGTTAGAAAATGTTTAATAACGTTAGTAAACATTTGTTAGCAAACATTTAATCACAAATAAATTTTCATGTTAGAAAATGTTTAGTAATGTTAGTAAACATTTTATAACAAAACAAATTATAACAAAATAAAACATGTGTTATCTTTTGTTTGTAAACATTTTATAAGGGTGATGGCGGGATAGGCGGTGCGGTGCGGTGGGGGTTAGAGTACGCAGGTCGCTGCGCGTGGTGTCTCGCTTATCAGTCCCTTTGTGTCAGCGTGCATCGCTGTGCGTGTGTATTAGTGGTTGCGCGTGCGCCAAGCAATAAAATATGTCCGGTAATTGGAATAACGATGATGTTTACAAACTGATTGAAATGTTTCAAGCAAGAGAAGTACTATGGAACACGATGTCAGAGAGCTACAAAGACCGAAATAAAAAACACGATGCTTGGATGGAAATTGCCAGTGAATTTAATATGGATAAAAAAGTAATTGAAAAAAAGATTCGATCACTCGTAGGTCAATTTAACCGAGAATGTAAATCTAATAAATCTGGTGCAGGAGCTAATGAGTCAAGTAAATGGTTTGCATTTAAAAAACTCATGTTCCTTAAAGGCAAAAATATTCCAAGTTTAACTGTCGATGGAGGGTTGCAGGTGAGTTTTATTTTAACGTCTTTTAATAATATTTAGATGCCCAGTCCAAAAACCCTTCATTTGAAAAATATTCTGCGAATTCTTTTCTTATTTCTTTCCCATCATCTGTCAGGGATTCACATGCTTCAAGTGGTGTTAATTGCTGCTGTTCTAATCTCCATTGTCCATCGATACGTGTACCAGTTACTATGTCATCTCCATCATAGTATTGAGATGGAGCGTAAATCATGCTCGATTCAGTTTTTCTTATAAAATTATGCAGTAGCACGCATGTCATAATTAAAGTAGTAGTTTTTTCTGGATCTAATAATATTGTAGTTCGTAAAACTCTAAATCTGGCTGACAAAATCCCAAATGCGTTCTCTACTGTTCTCCTCGCACGACTCAGTCTGTAACTGAAGATTCTTTCCTTAGAATTGCTATCCTGTGGTCCTGGAAAAGGTTTTAATAAGTGTTTTTCTAAAGGGAACGCATCATCTGTTACGAACACATAAGGAACAGGTTTGTTTCTGCCTGGTAGTGAGCTGTCACTGGGTATTTTCAAACTATTGTCGTTAATTTTATTTCGAAATTTTGTGTTTGCGAAAACTCCGCCATCACTTATGCGTCCTTGGCAGCCAATATTCACGTACAGAAAGTTGTATTCTGCGTCCACTATCGCTAAAAGTACAACGCTGTAAAATCCTTTATAGTTGTAATATTCACTGCCGCTATCAATTGGCTTTTGTATGGCTACGTGCTTTCCATCGATACTTCCTAAGCAATTTGGGAAATTCCATTTTTCTTCAAATGAATTTGCCACGTGTAGCCACTCTTGAGGTGTTGTTGGTATCTGGAACAAAAATAGAAGATTAAGAAATAGGCGCGAAAAATAAATTTATAACTCGTTATTCTAACAAATTTTATTGGATATTTTTATTAAGTATGAAATATTAATAGAATACACTATAAAAAAATATGATTTCAGTTAAGGGTTGTTAAGTAATTGAAAAAGAAAATCGCGGTTATAGATTTTTTTTACAATTTTAGCTAATTTGACGCGCCTATAACTTGAAATTATCGTTTAATTCTATTCTTTCAGGGTAACGAAGAAAACAGAATTGCTTCAGAAAACACTCTCAGTTTGAACGAAACAGGAAATACTGTCACTGATGAAACTACGGGCACGCCTTTCGCCACCCCAAAACCATTTCGGAAAAGAAGACGGCCTGAAGTAGAACAAGATCCAACACAACAAGAAGCTGTAAATATTTTACAAAGAATGTACGAATCTAGAAAAAGCAGGGATGAAAATGACGCATTTGGAGAGTATGTCTCGATGAAACTGAAACAAATAAAAAACAGTCATGCTAAGAATACTGCTCAACATCACATTAACAATATTTTGTACAATGCGACAATGGGACAATATGATTTTCCAACAACCTTTACAGACCCAACCGCTAGTAGTTCCTGGGGATACAACTCTGAACCAAATCTATCCACTTTTTCGGAAAATAATGCTGACTGTACAAGAACACAGAGTCCGTCTAATTTATCGGAATCAAGCCAAGATTCGACCCAATCATTAAACGATTTGTTGGAATCAATCAAAAATTAAAAAAAATACATGTTTGGTTTGTTAATTATTAAAAAAAATATTAGTAAGGTAAGGTAGGTACCTACCTAAAGTATGATTAGATTAGATCATATTAAAAGTAAATAAAAAAATAATTAAAAATGTTGTTTGACTTACCTGTATGTATTCCTTTAAAACCTCATTGAGAGCCTCGCACACTTCTGGTACGATAATAGATATCACTTGGTCTGACAACTTGAACACATTTCCAAGACTTTTATAACTGCTACCAGTTGCCAAAAATCTTAACGTTACCGCAAGTCTTTCCGTCACACTTACAGATTTTCTAAATGTAGTGTCTCGTTTGCCTATTTTTGCCCCAATTAAATTTTGTAGATATTCAAATTCGGAACTGTTCATTCTTATAAAATCTTTTAAGCAACCGTCAATACCCAAATCCTTGAGATAGTCTGTGGCACTATATTTTCCTCTAGCTTTTAGCGTTTGGCGCATCCAATAAGAGCGCTTTTTCTTCTTTTTTAAACAAAAAATAAAAGCTATTCCAATGAGCAAATCTTCTTCCATTTTCGTGTAGACGTCCTCGGCCCTCAGAAGGCGAAACCAAACTGCGAGCCAATACTAGATGTTATAAAATGTTTAAACATTTTCCATCAATGTAGGAGCACTTATAACATGTAACAGTTTCTAACAAAGTGCAACAATTGTTAACATTTGTTAGTAAATGTTTTGGTGTTATAAAATGTTTACAAACATTTTATAACGGCAATGTGGGAGCACCATAAAGTTCGTTTTGTTTTAAAGACTAAGAAGTTTTTTGTTTGCTAATAAGTTTTTGTTAATCATGGTAAGTTCACTTCACTTCATATCGATTTTTGGTAACTTTTGGTGACTACAAAATATTACAATTTGACATGGTTATACAGAAAATATATTTTCAGTTGGATTTTCGTTTTTAACAATTCCACCTACCAGACGTACAAACTTAGGCCGTAGAACTCGAAATACGGCAAGTCAAAGAAATATAAGAGCAAATCAAACTGATGAGCAACGCGAAGCGCGAAATGAACTTCAACGGAATCGAAATCGAAATGTTGTGTTTAATCCCCACAGAGCTGCATTCAGTTATAATTATAATGTTGCAATTGATTACAGTTCAGAGAAAATTGTTGCTATTGACTAATGAATATTGTGTGTCCACATTGCAATGCATTGAAATTCAAAAATGAAGCCCCTGGATTGTGTTGCGCCAGCGGCCAAGTCAAATTGACGCCATCGGCCATTGGTACCACCACCAGAGCCACTACATTCATTGGTTTCCGGAAATGGGCCAGATTCAAATCATTTTTTGACTCATATCCAGCAATACAATAATTGTTTTCAAATGACGTCATTTGGCGCAACAAAAGTTATTCGAGACAATTTTATACCTACTTTCAAGGTAAGTAAGTATAATGGCAAACAATTTTATTTAGTTATACAACCATGTAGCTGGTGCAAAATATGCTTTATGTCTGTAATTTATATGGTGTACATAATAAAGAGTATTCTATTCTATTCTATTCTGAGCCAGTGTTGTGTAGACGTGTTTATTTTGTAAACAATAAGTCAAATACATAATAATAGTCTATAACCCAATGACTTAATCAGCAACATTTTATAACATGTTGTATTTCATAATGGCATGAGCAAGGTGTCCCAATACTTGGTAAAGCCTACTACCTATAGCTGCCATGGAAGGCTGCTGTTCAATGTCAAGGTTTAAAGTAGTTTTAATTTGAAATGATGTAAAGTATTATTTTGCGAGCCACATGGTGGTACAAACAATTTGCTATACAATTACCTAAATACATATTTATATTCTTGCAGATTCAGGGTCAAATATATCATAGAACAGGTTCCTTATTGCCAGTGCCTGATGAAGACTATAAATTTTTGCAAATATATTTTATGGGCAATTCAGCAAGAGAAGTCGATCAGCGTTGCGCACACAACAACTCAGTGAAAAGATCCATTGTGGAACAACTTCAAACATTTTTCCATCAACACAATGTATTAGTTGCATTATTCACAACTGCATTAGACCGCATGCCATCAGATAATCATAAAATTGTCATCAGAGCCGATAAGGCGCACAAAAAATCTTTGGAGGCATTAGATCGCTCGATGCAAGATTTACGAAATAACAAAAAACGGTTTGGTGGTGCAATGATACTATTGGCAGGTGATTTTCGACAAATATTGCCAGTTGTTCCACGCTCAACGCCTGCTGATGAACTGAATGCATGTTTGAAGTCGTCCATTTTATGGAAATACATTAAAACACTTAAATTGAGTATAAACATGAGAATTGCAGGAAGACCAGTCTGGAGAAGTGTTTTCCAAACAACTGCTCGATATTGATAATGGTATTATTGCTGTTGATACATCATCTGGATACATTACATTCCCTACCAATTTTTGTAACTTTTGTGAATCAAAGACCGAACTCATGGAGATGGTTTTCCCAAACATTGCTCAAAATTACGTAAATCACGTTTGGTTAAGCGAACGTGTTATATTGGCAGTAAAAAATGTTGATGTGAATGAAATGAATTTTCAGATTCAAGAGAAAATAGCTGGCGAATTGAAGAATTACAAATCAGTTGATTCCATTACTAATGAAGATGAAGTTGTCAATTATCCAACAGAATTTTTAAATTCGCTGGAATTGCCCGGCTTACCACCTCATAATCTGCAATTAAAAATCGGATCAGTAATTATTATGTTACGGAACATAAGCCAGCCACGTCTGTGTAATGGCACCCGGCTTGCGGTGAAGAAATTATTGAACAACGTCATCGAAGCCACAATTTTGAAAGGGAAGTACAAAGGCGAAGATGTTTTAATCCCACGCATCCCTATGATACCGAACGACATGCCATTTAGCTTTAAACGTTTACAGTTTCCAGTGCGGCTTGCATTTGCAATGTCAATAAATAAATCGCAAGGGCAGTCGCTAAGTGTATGTGGCATCAACCTAGAAAATCCATGTTTTTCACATGGCCAATTGGCTATTTGACAGTTGTAACGATAAAATATATAATATGTTAGATATAGTAGCATATAGGTTCACAATAATCATACAATAGGTTTTATGCATTAAAATAAATTGTAAATATTTTATTTTTGAAAAATAAATTAGAGATTTTTTATCTGTGGATTACAAAAACTGAAACGCGAACGGCCATGATCGAGCATCGTATGACGTCACATCACAATAAATAAAACGTTGTGTGTTACTGTGTTTTATCATCGTTGGCAGTTTGCTGAATTTCCACACAAAATATACTTTTTATGCAACTTTTTATGCAAACTTTCCACACAAAATATGTTTAAGAGTTGAAGCGTCGTAGTTAGCTTTACTTAGTTTATTGAAATGTGACGTCACAGCCATAAATGTCACGTGATCGGCTGTTTCCGCGCGAATTTCAAAATACGGAATGAAAAAAAACATTTTTTTTCGAATAAACAACGCTTTTTTAAGAAAAAAATAATTGTAAGAGGTATAAAATAAACCTACGTATATTTAAAAATATCTTTTCGAAAACTGTCAAATAGCCAATTATATGTCGCCTGTTCCCGTGTCGGAAAACCATCAACATTATTTATTTACGCGCCAGAACATAAAACTAAAAATATAGTTTATCAAAAAGCATTAGAATAGAGAGAAGCAGTGAAGGGTATAGAGGCTATTAGTTGCTTTCTAGAGCGCGCGTGGTGTTGAGCTCAGTGTTTACTTCAAAATGCAAAGTTGTTCAATAGCGATTTGTAAAAATATGAGTGAAATTGAACCCTATGGAATAAACACTATTATGAAAATATATATGTTGTTTTTTATTTAATAAAAATTAGTAAAGTCCTCAGGTATGGCGAGACCAGGGAAATAAGGATTCATTTTTATATGGAGGATATTATAGATTCCAGTTCAAATTGAATAGGTACTCATACATAAGATAGGTCAGCTATACAAAATAAAGTAGTGCATCAAAGCTACGCGAAGGCGGTACGAAGTTCGCCGGGTCAGCTAGTATCGTATAAAGTTATTTGGTATGTTTTCATTTCAATAACGTTCACAAGATATAATAAACGTGAGATATACCAACTGTTGATATAATTTCTTTACATATAATATTTATATACCGGGTAAGCGGGGGTGACTTTGTGACTACGGGGTAACTCTGGACACACCCACTTTCTGACATATAATATTGTTACGCGCCACACTTGATGGCGACATTAGCTACTACTAGCGCCATCTAGTATCGAGTAGCAGAACTAATAATTATTCGGGTCCCTTCTAGAAACTTCGATGCTAGAACTTTCCAGAACTATCGACGCCTGGTCGGTTGGTATCGGTATGTACTCGAACATTCTAGATGTTTCTACGGTAGAAGGTTCTGGAACTATCCGAGGCCTATATAAGGCTGGTGTGCCTGTGAGCCGGGATCAGTATTGGATAAGCGATACAAGCGATAACATCGAAGCGATCTTCAAGTGCGACTCTCAAGTGATTAGTAGTGCGATTGTGTTTTATAATTAGTGTGTTTAAGTTGTAATTTGTGTATTTAATTAAAGTGTCTATTTTTGGTTTTTAAATCGGCAGTTTTTATTGTCACGAACCCCAAGCTCGTAACAATTGGTGTCAGAAGTGGGATTAAAATCATGCCGATTCTACCGAAGGACGACACGGAGGGTATCCGTACCCGGAGTCAACGCCAGCAAGAGACGGACCAGAGGCGATTCGGTGGAGCAACGCCACAGACGTCGAAGGGACAACTACCAATCACGGAAGCCGGCCCGTCCACAGCTGCTCCAGCATCATCAGCACCAGATTTTGCTGCTCTGATGATGATGCTGCAGGAGCAGTCCCGCCGTCAGGAGGAACAGGCCCGCCGACAGGAGGAACAGGCCCGCCGACAGGAGGAACAGGCCCGCCGACAGGAGGAACAGGCTCGTCGGTTGGAAGAACAGCTCCAGCGGGATAAGGAGGAGCAGGTGCGCCGCCAGGAAGAGCAGATGCTCCTTATGAAGGACCTTCACGCTACCTTCGGGAAAGACATGAAGGAGATGAAGGATAAGGTTGCTCAACACGACAACCGCCTGTTGGAAGCTGAAACCCGAATCGACCAAGTGAATAATCGGGTTGACACCGTGATGGCTGACGTGAAGAAAACCGTAATGGCTGACGTGAAGAAAACGCTGGATTACCTTAAACTTGAGGATGGAATCGCAGCCCCCGTAGCTACAACACCTTCGCTACGGGGATTCAAAGTGCCACCGTTCGACGGAACTTCTTCCTGGTCGGCCTACAAGATCCAGTTTGAGGCTGTCATGAAGGCGAACGGGTGGAATAAAAATCAGGCCATGACTGCCCTCACTCTAGGCCTGCGCGACCAGGCCTTAACTGTGCTGGAAGCTCTTGGAAAAGAAGTGACTTACGAGCAGCTCCTTGAGGCATTGGAGGCTCGGTATGGTGACGCTCACCTGGAACACGTGTTTCGTGCGCAGCTCAAGGTTCGCGTGCAACGCAATAATGAAAACCTGCAGCAGTGGGCCCTTGAAGTTGAGAAGCTGGTTCGGAAAGCATACCAGTCTGTACCTGCGCTTATTGATGGGAACCTGGTGCAGGTATTTATCGACGGCATCCGTGACCTTGAAGTTAGAGCTGCTGTGAGGCTCGGTCACCACGGGACCCTTAAGGACGCCTTGGCCCATGCACTGGAGGTGGAAGCTGTGCGGCAGGATCATCGTTCCCATCGCGTCAGGGAGGTTGCAGCGGCTACAGTTCGCGACCGCAATAGAAGATACAGCCCTAGGTGCTACGGCTGTGGGGAAAGGGGCCACCGTCGATCCAGTTGCCCGAAGCGAACTGCAGAAAGGGAAGATGGCTGGTCTCCAGAGGGTAGTGCGGCTAACAGCACCGCCCAGCAGCAGCAGGGAAAACGAGTAATAGCCAGGACTGCGGGACGGGTGCTGGCTGATGTTCAAAGAGCCCCGAGGATTTCGATCACACAAACCTATGACGGGAAATCTCATGGCAACGCAGACGCATTGTCTAGAAGACCTTGTCCTGAAGATTGCAAGTATGGTACTAGGCAAGTGGGTAAGGAAGTGGTACCTGTGAGGATGCTCAGGACAGACCTCAGCAACGAGTGGAAGGAAAGCGTACAGCGTGCACAGCAGGAAGATTCAGACCTCAAGCCGATTCTCGAGTGGATGAAGGCCAGTGCACCTAAGCCCACGTGGAGCGACGTCTCAGCGATGAGTTCGATCACAAAAAGCTATTGGGCCCAATGGGACAGCTTGGTGATTCAGGATGGAGTCCTGTGCCGTAAATGGGAAAATGCTCGGGGGGACAGCTGTCATTTGCAAATTGTTGTCCCTAAAGCTCAAGTACCGGATGTTCTACAGCTGTACCATAATGGTTGTTCAGGAGGTCATCTGGGAGTAAAACGGACTCTACTGAAGATACGAGAACGGTTTTACTGGGTCCACTGTCGTGACGATGTCGAGGACTGGTGTCGCAAATGTACAAGTTGTGCGGCTGTAAAGGGACCTCAGACGCGTAGTAGAGGTGCATTGAAATTGTACAATGTTGGTGCACCATGGGAGAGGATAGCCCTAGATGTTGCGGGACCGTTTCCGGAAAGTGAGAGTGGTAACAAGTATTTCATGGTTGTAATGGATTACTTTACTAAGTGGCCGGAAGTCTTCGCCATTCCAAACCAAGAAGCTTCAACAGTTGAAACTTGTCGAGTTATGGGTACTCATAAAACGAGAACAACTTCTTACCACCCACAATCAGATGGAATGGTGGAACGATTTAATCAGACATTGGAGAGATACCTGGCAAAAGTTGTGGAAAATCGGCAAAGAGATTGGGACAAGCACATACAACCGTTTTTGTTGTCATATCGAAGTGCTGTTCACGAAAGTACATCGGTGACACCAGCTTTCGCAAACTTTGGAAGGGAATTACGGCTGCCTGCAGACTTGATCACCGGAATACCGCCTGATGCCCCACGCAGTATAACCGATTATGCGAATGACTTGCGGAACAAAATGAATGACATCTATGAGCACGTCAGACAATCGGGCCAGCAAATGTCTGAGAAGATGAAAACCCGTTATGACCGCAAAATGAACAATAAAGGGTTCGACGAAGGATCACTAGTGTGGTTGCACAATCCAGTCCGCAGCAAAGGGAAATCTCCTAAGCTTCAAGCTAAATGGGACGGACCGTACCGGATTGTGACAAAGATCAATGACGTAACCTACCGGATACAGAAAGGTGCAAGAGGTACTCCTAAGATCGTCCATGTGGATCGACTGGCGCGTTATTATGGGGTCAATAATGCTCGGGACGAGCATGTCTTAGGAGGGGGCAGTGTTACGCGCCACACTTGATGGCGACATTAGCTACTACTAGCGCCATCTAGTATCGAGTAGCAGAACTAATAATTATTCGGGTCCCTTCTAGAAACTTCGATGCTAGAACTTTCCAGAACTATCGACGCCTGGTCGGTTGGTATCGGTATGTACTCGAACATTCTAGATGTTTCTACGGTAGAAGGTTCTGGAACTATCCGAGGCCTATATAAGGCTGGTGTGCCTGTGAGCCAGCGTTGCCAGAATGTTACATTTGTAACATTTTACGTTACTTTTGGCCCTGTTATGTTACTTCCATGTTACACGACACAAGATGTTACTTTTACGTTACATTTCGTACCTACTTGAGAAATATTTCAAATTTTAAGAACGACCGATCAAAATATGAAAATATATCTCTACATGTACAATCGGCGAAACATCGAGCTATACATTTCTAGTTTTAACAGAACTCGCATTGTATAGGTTTTTCGTACAATCAGAAGTTAGCTTTTACTGGTTATGTATAGCTTGATGTGTAGCCATGCGTACCGATGATTTTATGTCTTTTGCCGTTTCGGGCACTTTCAAAACGAGTATAATATTCCTATTAAAAAAGTATATTCTAGGTTCTAAGTTCTATGTGTGATTATAAACGGGTAGGTATGTTTAGTTATGACTTTATGTTTAAATTATATTACAGACTAAGTAAAAAATTAGATATTGTAGGTATTATGTACTTTTTTCAAGCGATCCAAAATTTTGGTACTTGCAAAGAAGAAAAAACTGTTTTTGAGCTATTTAAACAAAATTAATTAAAAATAAAATGTTACTTTTGTCATCAAAATGTTACTTTTTGACTCGTATATGTTATTTTTGACAAAAGGGCACTGGCAACACTGCTGTGAGCCGGGATCAGTATTGGATAAGCGATACAAGCGATAACATCGAAGCGATCTTCAAGTGCGACTCTCAAGTGATTAGTAGTGCGATTGTGTTTTATAATTAGTGTGTTTAAGTTGTAATTTGTGTATTTAATTAAAGTGTCTATTTTTGGTTTTTAAATCGGCAGTTTTTATTGTCACGAACCCCAAGCTCGTAACAATATGTCATGACTTCCAAATTACATATTGTCACACACATTATATAATTTGCATTCACAATATGTAATTTGGAAGTCATGACATAATATATTTCAGAATGTGGGTGTGTCCAGAGTTACCCCGTAGTCACAAAGTCACCCCCGCTTACGGTACTCTAAAACTTACTTCGTATAACGTTATTGGATATAACGTTTATTTAATCGAAAATCATTAGGTCTATTGTTTAAAATATATATTGATACCGTCATTATGGTTAACACCCCGATTCAGAGCAATCCGACTCGGACAGCTTAGGTTAGAAAACCTTCGTGGCTTCCGAATTATTTCCGTTACCGTTACCGCACCCGAACTCAACGAACTGTTAGGATGGGGCTCCGTGGGTCCTTTTTAATTGAAACACTATTTTTGCTGCTACAGAACTAATTTAATAAAAATAACTGTACACGGAATATTACATTAAAAATATACGTTTTGAACAAAATTTGTGGGTTGACTGCACTGCTTGCATAGCGAGCAGTTTTATATAGTACAAGAATTTTTCAACTCAGCAATTTTAATGTAGTGATGGAAATTATTTATAACATCTCCCCCCTTAAGACGGAGCTTTATAAATTAAGCGAAGGATAAAATGCAAGAATTAAATTGCTCCAAACAAAAAGGAAGGATTGCAGAAATAATTTCAATAATAAAAGGTAAACAATGATTGAATTACAATATTACAGAATAGTTAAGTTTCACAAATAAGTACAAAACAAAAACACATACAAATAGGTTACAAAAACGAAGGTAATTAATCTAAGGAAGTCCCGAAATGGAAATAAATAACAGTATTGAATTGGTTTTTTTTTTATTTAAAAATTACTTATGTTTCGACTAGATGAGACTCTGTCAAAACTTCTAAAAGCGACTCTATTTTTATTTTTATTAAGTTCCATTTCAGGGAGACTTCTTATCGACTTCTTGTCGCATTCCACAGATTCAGTTTGGATATCCGTTAGCTCAACTGAGGTTACTCTTGTGGCTTTCGGGTTTTCGGTTGGTTTTTTCCCAAAACATGGATTATGTAAATGAATGCAACAAGATGTATATTTACCAGAAGGAAAACAGTTAAAATAAACTTTGTATATAATATAGGAAGAAATAACAGCAATTACAATAATAGTAAGTGTAGAATAGTAATGTCCATATTTGACAATGTGAGACTGATTTTCAGCTTCATGAATTTGATTTTCTAGATGATCTAGTTTATGTGACGCTAATTTTAAAGACTCTAAGTCAACGTCAGTTAATGTTATTGGAGAGAGCATATGAGCACTACTATTTACAATTTTAAATTTACAACAATCATCATCAATAATATTAAAATCTATTTTTAATTGGCTTGGCAAAGTGGTTTTATAAACGTGAGATGGAGCAAATTGCAACGTTTGGAAAAATGCAACACAATCTTTTTTTAACGACAAAATTCCAGTACCTTTTAAGGTGTAGTCTTTGATTTCATTCGTATTTTTACATTTAATAGTTAATTTATTAGGCTTTGACTGTATATAAACGAATCTTCCATCATTAAGTTTTTGCCATAAGTTTATATTACCATAAATTATTTTTGAGTCACATACTTCAGGGAGTGACCGTGTTACTTCAGTTAAAAGCTTAATTTCACAAGAAGGATTATTAATAGTGGATAATATAGAGGGTAATGGACATATTACATAGTCATAATTAACATTCTTACATTCGCTTAAACTATCTAACAATGCATAACTTAATCTATCATCCGCTACAGCCATGTATAACTTAGTGGGATGAATAAGGACATATGTTTGTAAATTATTCTCGTTCCGTGGAGTAGGTAGCGGTAAATTTTTATAGATACTATACTTAATTGGATTGATGAGAGGTATTTCGATAACAAATACTATTTTATTATTATAATAGTAAGAAGTCAACTTTGATAAGTCAATAATGCTGTGAATGTTATGTAGCGATAACGAGACGGAAAAATCTAAATTTCTTTGAGTCATTTTACTTTTAGAAAGTTCTTGAAATAAGTTGGTAGGAGTTAAAACGTAAGGATGTAGGATATTCGCTTTTGCAAATAAAATATAATTTAAAACTGTGTCTAAAATATTGGAAATAGACAGCAATGAACTTTCAATGAAATTAAAAATGGAATTAATTTTCGCGATGTTGTTTAAGTTAACAATATCTTTACTACTGTTTATAATCATATAGTTAAGTTTTCTTAATTGTTTATTTACTCTTAATTCGTTGTTGTTTAATTTATGAATTGAATCATTAAAGTTATTAATAGTGAATTGTTCAACGTGAATGTTGTCTTTCATTAAGGAAAATATCAGAGTTTCGTTCTGTTGACAAGTTGTAATGGCTTCATCATATTTCCTGGCATCATCAGCGTCTAATGTGCCGTGGAAAATGTACGACATGATGTTACATAATTTCAGGTACACTAATTTAGTTAAAGGTTCTGTAAAATTTGAAATAGATAATTCTTCAATTTCTTTATTTGTATTAATTTGATCCCTTAATTTCAGTAATAAATTATAAATTATTTTGTCATAATGATGAACTTTAGTAAATAACAAATAGAATATTTTATTGTTTGCATCGACCGACTGTACGGTTTCATGTTCGCGCTCAGCTGATTGCAACTCAGCGGAATTTGGTATCATTGACAACAGCTGTTCGCATTGCGGCATAGTGTTGTCGAAGTCAAGTGAAACGGGACACTCAATGACTGTTTCTGACCGCGGGGGTATGACATACAATGGCTTACTACAACAAATAGGTATTTCGTAACCCTCTAAACTAAGGGTGTTGGTTGAATATTGAATATCTAGTTTAAAATGTTGTATAAAATCGCTACCAATTATACCATCGTAATGTAAATTGATCGTATCGTCAATCGCGTGAAACAAATATTCAAAAATTATTTTACTTTTTGACGAAACGCGATAGTCAAAACAGATTTTAATAGAACCTAAAGATTTGCAATAGGAATCGTTATCACTTAGGCCTTTAAGTTGTATAATTTCAGGACCAAGCACTGGTTTATTATGTAAACTGGAATGTTTGACAATAGAAATTGTAGAACCAGTGTCGATCAAAAAGCACAAGGGCTTATTATTATAGTTTGTTTTTAAATATACGTGAGGTAAAGAAACTTTGTTATTAATGTAGTTAATATTAAATGTTTCCTCACGCAAACAATCCCTAGAAGAAAGATTCGATTTTTCGAGAGATGAGGGACTGTCTTTAAAATTTAAATCTGAATTAGGACATTTAGAAGTCTCTGTATGTGCACTAACCTGTGTTTGATAAAATTTAGGAACACAGTTTGAAGGACTTGTAGTACCTTTAGTAGCACTAACCTGTGTTGGAAAAAATGTAGGAACACAGTTTGAAGGACTCTTAGTACCTTTATTTGCGCTAACCTGTGTTGAAGACAATGTAGGAACACAGTTTGAAGGACATGTAGTACCTTTATTTGCGCTAACCTGTGTTGAAGACAATGTAGGAACACAGGATTTAATAAAAAGGTTTTTCGCGTCATTTAAATTGTTAACATTAGGTTTCGGCAGACACGGAACCGAAACCTTATTTAGTTTAAACTATCATTTTCATTAGAAGTGTCAACATGATGCACATTAGAGCGATTATTGCTCGACACGGTATTTGAACTCGGTGCAGTTGCACTTGATAGTGTAGAGTTACTTGGATCGGTTCGCGAATTGTTATTGTTTTTGGCTTTCAGCTTACGACATTCGCTTATCATATGACCACGTTTTTTACAATAGGCACAAAATTTATTTGGATCAAAATTAGCATTGGAATATTGATTAGTGTTGAAATTATTTTGTTCATTATTATTATTTGTGCTTACATGATATGAATTAGGTGAAGAGTGCTTATTTTTATTTTTATAACACTCTGAAGCGACATGGCCGCTCTTATTACATGTTGTGCATTGTTTATTAAATCGAGTTGAAAGTTTTGATAAATTAAATAATTTTTCTTCTTCAATGGCATTTGTAATCGCATCTGATAACGTCTTAGGATTTCTACACCGCACAATATGGGAAAAATTTGAGTTCAACCCTAACATGAACGTATTAAGAGCCAAATCTTCCATTGCGGCAATACGACCTACAAGTTCTTTATCATTTTCGCAGCTATAATGAATGTCAGCTTGTAGTCGTGTTAAACATGATTCAATACGGATAGAAAATTGCATCACGTCTTCGGAAGGCAACTGTTTGCATTGTTGTAAATCAACTAATAGGTGAGTGGAGTGTTTTTTCTCTCCAAAAGTGATTTTAAGGAATTGTTTAATCTCTGACCAACTATTAAACTTTTTTAAACAACAAGCTAATTGAGCTTTGCCTTCCAACTGCGAGATGATATATTTACATAAAACGTTCTGCTGTTCTGTAGTTGCTAGGGAAATCGCATTTTCGCAGTTTAACAAAAACGCGGGCAACGACTCACGGTCCCCATTATAAGGTTTTATGAATTTTGTGAGGACAGAAAGGGTAATTTTTTCAGCCATTTTAACTTTTCGAATTGGTACTGGACTGTCCTCTGATGAATCCGAACTAGATGAAGATACGATTTCTTCGGAATTCTCTTTTTTTAGAGGCATTAAAATGATGACGTAATTATCGCAATAAAGCACTACAGAATATCAGACGCACAAAAACACAGAAAAATATATCAATAAAATTGTGTACAAAGACTTGTAAAAGGTGTAAAAATATTATAAATCTTATTTTAAGAGTGTTCTAGGAAAATTACGTAATTTTTGAAAACTTGGGAAAAATTCACTTCACTAAAATAGATTTGAAAGCACTTTCACTAGATAAATAGATAGGAAAACTCACAGTAATAGTGATATAGCAGCAGCGCACGTGAACATCCTGGGAAGATGACGTCACACACACGTAGTGCAGCGAGACACGACGTGGCGACCTGGCGACTCAGCAAGTCGTATTACAGGTCGTCGACACGACACGTTGCGTTCTGCTTGCACGCGGTG
This sequence comes from Amphipoea oculea, assembly GCA_945859645.1. Classification (NCBI taxonomy): domain Eukaryota; kingdom Metazoa; phylum Arthropoda; class Insecta; order Lepidoptera; family Noctuidae; genus Amphipoea; species Amphipoea oculea. Next base: position 14,733,059 of record OX243865.1, on the reverse strand, counting down.
CGACCACGTAGCTGATGATGGATGATGTACAGACGGAGGTCCTCTTGTGATGCGGGCTCGCACTCGTATAAGTGGAGACTGACCGTCGATCACAGGGCAGCAGGAGGTGTTCCGGGGTGATGCGGGCTCACGCTCAATAGCGGAGGCTGATCGTCGATCACGTGGATTGCAGTAGCGCGGGCTTAGGTTTTTGAGGAACCCAAGGCTTATCGTCGACCACTTACCGAAAGGACTTCTAGGTCACGGAGCCGACAATTACTATAGTGCAGACGAGTGGAAACGAATTCGCGACGCCTACACCTATAGATCCCAGTACTCAAGATTTTTCCTGGGATGCCACTTCTGACACCAATTTTGTTAGGATGGGGCTCCGTGGGTCCTTTTTAATTGAAACACTATTTTTGCTGCTACAGAACTAATTTAATAAAAATAACTGTACACGGAATATTACATTAAAAATATACGTTTTGAACAAAATTTGTGGGTTGACTGCACTGCTTGCATAGCGAGCAGTTTTATATAGTACAAGAATTTTTCAACTCAGCAATTTTAATGTAGTGATGGAAATTATTTATAACAGAACGCAATAGACGACGTAGGATGCAAGAGCGAGCGACGGGCACCCCGAAGTTCGGTTTGGTTAGGTTACTTTAAACCCTTTACACAGAAATAAGGGCCCCGCGAAGCGGGACTCCGTCGACATAGGATGCAAGGGCGAGCGAAGGGCACCCCGAGGTTCGGTTTGGTTAGGTTACTTTAAACCCTTTACAGAGAAATAGTCCGTCGACATAGGATGACATAGGATGAAAAAAAAAGTTTTTATCATATTAGACTAAATAGGTTTTATGTCTATTGAGTGGTATATCAAACGATTTTATATTAATTTTCTGTTATTCTTATAGAAATTAGTTACATTAAAATTATATCAATCGTTTATTATATTAACTGATCATTATCTATACTAATATTATAAAGAGAAACTCAAATGGGTCCCGCCTGCTTCCAACTTTTATTTAATTTAAAATGGGCTTGTTTTTAGCTTTTCAGTTTTTTTTAACTTAAGTTTTTTAATTCAGTCGGGTTTTTTGATTTTTTAAATTTAATTTTCTTTTTCATTGCGTTGACATAGAAGTTTGATTATGTTACAGCTTAAAGGTATTATAGACCTGAGTATTTGATATGAATTTCAATTTAATACCTCTACGCGTTCACGAGGAAAGGGATAGTAAGTTTAAAATTACTTATTAAAAATATTTTTATTATATGATGTAACTAAAAAATTACGGTTTTCGCAGTTTTTCCTTTATCTGTGCTATAAGACGTTGCTTCGTACCAAATTTCAAGATTCTGAGTTCACGGAAAGTACAGAGTCGGCAGAGAGCGGCAGAGCGCGGGACCCCGCGCGCCTCTTACCCGTCCGCGTCTGCTTCACCCCCTCGAAACCTACGTGACCACGATACCATTTCGCCTTAAAAATAAAAGACGCTGTATCGAAGGCTTTAATAGATCTTAAGCCTAACATTCAATTTAATGATGCAGAGTTACTGATTCTAGCTGAATTAGCTGATTCTTTAGCTGTCATAAAAGCTACTGTAGAAACATTATGCCAGCATGATGCTAATTTAATTACCCGATTCGTTGCGGATGGCACGTTTCAGTGCCATCACTTCTTTTTAAGGCTAAGTTCATATGACCGCGCGGAGCCGCGCGGAACCTTCGACCGCGCGGTACAAGATCGAAGTAAACAGCTAGTATTGTTTACATCACCGCGCGGTACCGCGCGGTACCGCGCGTCGCGCTCCGACCCGCGCGCTAGTTCTTGAACCGCGAGGAACCGCGCGGCACCGCGCGGTTCAAGTTCTACAAACTTGTACCGACCTGTTCAGTTGATCCGCGCGTGTTGAGACGGATAGACGCATAGATTGAAGAAAAAATGATCACCGAAGAAGACGACATTGTATCCATCGATTTGCTTATCGACGAGATTGAAAAAACCGGCCAAGCGCGAGTCGGACTCGCCCATGAAGGGTTCCGTAGCAGCAAGTAACATAATATAAAAGTTCTTGTAGTTCGTTGTAACTTTGTGAAAGGTAAATTGCGGTTTTCGATTTATGACGTATTAAAAAAAAACTACTTACTAGATCTCGTTCAAACCAATTTTCGCTGGTAGTTTACATGGTAATGTACATTATATATATTTTTTTAATTTTATCATTCTCTTATTTTAGAAGTTAGAGGGGGGGGGACACACATTTTACCACTTTGGAAGTGTCTCTCGCGCAAACTATTCAGTTCAGAAAAAAATGATATTAAAAACCTCAATATCATTTTTGAAGACCTATCCATAGATACCCCACACGTACAGGTTTGATGAAAAAAAATTTTTGGAGTTTCAGTTGTAAGTATGGGGAACCCCAAAATTTATTGTTTTTTTTCTATTTTTGTGTGAAAATCTTACTGCGGTTCACAGAATACATCTACTTACCAAGTTTCAACAGTATAGTTCTTATAGTTTCGGAAAAAAGTGGCTGTGACATACGGACGGACGGACAGACAGACAGACAGACATGACGAATCCATAAGGGTTCCGTTTTTGCCATTTGGCTACGACGGAACCCTAAAAAGAGAAGCTATCTGGAATATTAACTCCAAGGAATATTCGAATAAAATAATAAAAAGAAGATCTTGGGAAGAATTAGTTTTAATTTTCTGCAATAATAATGATTCTGAAGAAAAAAAGAAAAACTTGGGTAAGTTACAATCGTACGCACCTTTAAAGTAAAACCGTTATTAAATGAAATTACAAAATTTTACAGGAGAGCCAATATTAGAAAAAAATCACCGTTTTTTGTCAATAAAATCTGAGTGCAGGGTTCTTTAAGACATTTAATGAGGTCTTATTATAGATCTCTGTTTACATTATGACACGTGATTTACGAAAGTATTATAATTTCATTTACAGTATTATTTATTTTGATTTATATTATTATAGTAACACCAGTAACACTTTACCATTAATAATTTTAAACAAAAACTGTGTTTAAACAAATTGAAACACTTTTCGTTTCTGTGACATACAGCCGTGTTTATCCAAATAGGTAATAACACTGTTACTTTAATAATATAATAATAATAATACCTTTATTTCAGACAACTATGGCCCATAACATATGTAGAATACATAATATTAATATTATAACTATAAATAAACTAATACATAAATACTTTAAACTTCTGTTATGACTATCTACGAACATGTTCATTGATAGACACAATATTGTATTTCGCGAGCCGATCATAACTCGGTTTAGTAACGCCTTAATTTTCCGCTAGATGGCGTAAAATACAATATTTTACAAAAATGACAAGTTTATGTTGTAGTTTACGTATATTTTACATAGATGGCATTGATAACTCAATTCATGAAAATTTTCGTTTAGTAACGGTTTTACTTTAAAGGTGCGGTATGTATAATATTATATAAGAGTTATATATATTTTTCTTGCCAATCTAATTTACCTTCACTTACAAAGTAATTCGTTAATTTAGTTCGAACATTATCTGCTTCATGAATTGGACGTCCAGTGTTAGTGGGATTTATGTCAGGTAATGGCGCTGGACAATTCATGTCCTCGGATTTTATACCATCTCTTGTCCTAACAAAGTTATGTAAAACACAAATGGCTTTGACGACATCATTGGCAAAATCTATCTTGACGTCTATTGGCCGGTGCAAAATTCGCCATTTGTTACACATTATTCCAAATGTGCATTCAACATACCTTCGTGCTAAAGAAAGACGGTAGTTAAATATTTTTTTTTCTTTCGACAACATTTTACCTCCATATGGTCTCATCAGATTTTTAGTCATACCGAAGGCTTCGTCAGCTACAATTACGTATGGTAATTTAAATGCATTGTTCTCATTATCGGTGATAGATCTTGGCTCAGGAATGTTTAACAAATTTTCTGATAGTTTTTTGTAAAACGACGTTTCCTTAAAAACACCCGAGTCACTGTCTTTTCCGTAAGCTCCAATGTCTACCCATATAAAGCAATAGTTAGAATCGCACAAAGCCATTAAAACTAACGAGAAAAAGTGTTTGTAATTGTAATACATTGATCCTGAGTGTGGTGGCTGAATTAAACGAACATGTTTGCCATCCAAAGCGCCAATACAATTTGGAAAATGGGCTTTATTGGCAAATTGTTTAGATATTTCTATCCACATATCTGTAGTTGGTGGGCTCATGACCATAGCTCTTAAGTTTCTCCATAAAACTTGGCACACTTGCTGAATTATAGCTGATAACGTAGATTTGCCAATTTTATAACCATACTGCAGCTCTGCTAATGAACAACCACTGGCTAAATACCTGCAACATAAATATTTTTTTGTTGTTTTAGGATCATTTTTGCAGAAAAAATGGAAAAATTTAAGAGATGCCTACGTTAAAGAATTTAAAAAAAATAAAAATTTGAAATCTGGTTCTGGAGCTTCAACATCTTCATATGGATATTTTAAAAGATTAGGATTCCTTAAACAAGTTGTCCAAAAAAAAGTAACTGATAATAGCCTTGACTTAGTGGAAACATCAGAAAATGTTGATTCGAACAACGTTAAATCATCTTCAATTGAACATTTGCCCAGAAAGAAATATAAACTGAACCCAGCCGATGAGCATTTCGCAAATATTTTAGAAAGGAGTATAGATGCTCGTAATAAAAATGTAACAGAAAAAAAAGAAGAAGATGATGAAGATAAGTTATTTTGTCTTTCATTGGTTAAGGAAATAAAAAAAGTTTCCGAAAAAAGGCGCTTGAAGTTGAAAATTGAAATGTATAATTTATTAGAGCGCTACCAATCCGCAGAAGCACAGTCATTTGGAGACATTAACTACCCGTCTACTTCATATAATTCAGAACAGCAGCCAAGAAACTATTCAACTTCATTCAGAAATCCTCAATATAGAGACTCAATGCAGTATTCTGATAGAGAAGCTTCAACACAATATGGTTATACAACTAGTTCCTACACTTCACCTCCCACAAATTTTTCACAAGTAACATCACCCGGGTCATACGAAGATTCTCAAGAACTGGATTTATTCAACAATAATAATTAAAATATAATTTGCTGGAAAGTCTCGTATTTGATTTCTCGTTTCAAAGATTTTTGTTTAGTGATTGTTTCTTTTAATAAAGAATTAACTTACCGTATTGTTACTATGAGTTTTTCTTTTGGTGATATGCAATATCTAATAGCATCTTCACTGGGTTTTAAATCGTTCTCAACACAATCATATAAAAAATCAAAAGATGCAACAGACATCCTGAAGTAGTTAAAAAATTTTTCTTCATGTAGGGTAAAAATGGGTATTACCAGTCACTTAAGGAAAAATTATCAAAACTCAGATTTTAATCAATATTTTTTATTAATCCTTAAACTAACTAAACTTTAATAATTCTTCTGACAAAATCACAATAATTGAGATCAATAAGTAAGATACATTTGGCATGATCAAAATAATAAAAAAAAATGTCTTTGACCGGTATTAAACACCATGGCAGGTATTACCAGTCACAAGGTTGATAATACCGGTCAAAGTTTGTTTATGCATAAGTCACAGATATAACCCTCAGGAGAGTCCGCACCTGAGCAGTCAGCGTGAGCCCAAAGACCACACAGCACACACCTATACCACAATTCGTTGTTTCGCCCATAATCATCGCATATTATGCATTTATTTTCTAGGTCGTCATCAGCGTCAGTATCTTCGTCATCTCGCAAGTCAGTCATTTGTATTTCAGAATCTGACGTACTATCATCATCTTTTTGGTTTGTCTCTTGTAGCACTCTTCTTTTAGCCTTCTTAATTTCAGTTGGCTTTCCTTTCTTTTTTTTTTGTTCTTTTTTCGGTATTGGTTTTGATCTTTTTTTTACCTTTTGTAACTTTTCTGTTTTCCTTTGCCACAAGAGCTTCTTTGTTAGGTGTTCCTGTTAAGATGGCTGCATGCAGTTTGCGAGAGTTGGCACGGATTTTGCTGTCTGTTGACTTATTTGGAATCGGCAATAGATCCATAGCAGTGATATTTTCAAGAGTTCCTGAAGTTGAAGGCTTTGGATCATTATATAAATTAATCTGTTGCTCAAGTTCAGAAGTAACTGTTGCATTATTAGGCGAGATTAATTCATTTACATTATCAAGCAGTGACGGCGATTGAGGTGGATTCGTTTGGATATGGGAAGAATCATCAATAGGTTCATCTAATATAATTTGGGCATCTGGCGTCTTATTGTCCCGGTCACGTATTTGTTCTGCCTCAACTACTACATCGTCACTGTTCAATATGTCAGCAGCTACAAAATCTTCGTCTGTAAACACATCCGGATTCAAAGGATATATTCCTGTAGCAGCAAAACCAGCTTCAGCCTTTGGAATGGTTGCTACCTTTTGAAAAGCTTTCCTAAACAGCGATGCCAGATCATTTTGGGTAATTTTTTTCCCTAATTGGTTCTTCATGAATAGGTTGCATTCTTGTTTATAAGCTGTTTTTAGAGGACCATAGATGGCAACATCTAGAGGTTGTATTCTATGCGAACCATGCGGTGGCAAAGACAACATAACAATGTTTTTGCTTTTGCAAAAGTCATAAGCTCTCAAAGAAATGTGACTCGAATGATTGTCGAGAATAAGCAAGATTGGTTCATTTTCTGAAGGTTTTGTGAAATCTGCGAAATGTTTCAGCCAATCTACAAAAAGATCTTCATTAATCCACCCATTTTTTGAGCATCGATAGATAGCACCACGAGGACCATCAGCTTCTAAAGCAGATGAATGTCTCTGTCGAGGATAAATTAACATTGGTGGCACGTAGGCTCCAGTAGCATTAACAGCACACACAGCTGTAACGGTCTTTCCTCTTTCTCCGCTAGTTATAGATCCTACACGTTGTTGTCCTTTCTCAGTCACAACTTTTCCTGGATCCTGTACTGAAGAAATTCCCGTCTCATCTACATTCCATATGTTTCTTGGTAAAAACTTATGTTTATCCATTAGCTCCGTAAGAAGTTTGAAAAATATAGCAACTTCATTCCTGTTAAAGGCAGTGACTCTATTAAGGCTTGTGCCTTGAGCTTTCCTGGCGGACAAACGATTTCTTTTCATAAACCCTTTTAGCCAATCCTTGCCAGCTAATTCAAGAGTATCATTAAAATTATGTTTGATGTTATTTTTTACAGCGTATTCATAAGCCATCTTTCTTATTTGAAGCGAAGTGCATCCATAATATATTTTACCAAGGAACTTAATTTGGGATGCCATTTCAACTTCTTGTTCCCTTGTGAAGACTGGATTTCTACCAAGCTGTGGAATATCACGATTCTTGGTCTTTAATCTTTCTTGAAGTGTCGAAAATGGCACGCCAGTGGTTCGAGCAGCTTCCCTAATAGCTTTTCCTTCATTCACTAGCTCAAAAGCCCTATTTAATTGATCTTGGCCCCATGATGCCTTAATACGTGGTTGACTCCTAGTTTTAGGCATTCTAAAATAATCAAAACATACTTCAAAAATCAAAATACTCATCTTATATCATTATTTTACGTGCGGGTAATACCGGTCAGGTTGACTGGCATTACCCACTTAGAAACATTTTCGTAAAAACATTTATAGGTTATAAAAATTGAGAGAAATGGTCAAATTCACTTTTCACATAAGTAGTTTGATAATTATGCTACAACAATTATAAGTAACAAAGTAAAATAAATGCAATAATAAACACTCACCTCTTATTGTTTCCCTTCGTAAATTTACTACAAGTAAGCGCGAAAACGATCGACATGCGTTCATCGCAGAGTTCGGGCGGGGAATGAGCGGGGGCCCGGCGCGTTGACGTCGAGTAGGTTCACACTAGCGGTTGTGTATATGTACGTGCGCGGAAACGCAGTAGTTTGAGAGAAATAATATTGACCGGTATTATCTCCTGACCGGCATTACCCGGTTTTACCCTAGTCTCAGGTCGGGATACAAAGTAATGTACAGGCTTGAAGAAAGTCTTTCACTTAAAACGGGATGCACCCAGTATCGTCTTTGTCTTCTTCTGCGACGTCTCAGCCTTCGGTATAAAATCCATAAGCAAATTGCCTCCTCCACGTCCATTCTTAAGCAATGTTGATGCCAGACTGCCGCGCATACATTTGCCGTCATGTGAATGCTCTTACCGCGCGGCTCCGCGCGGCTCCGCGCGGTCATATGAACTTAGCCTAAGTGTGGCGTCAGGCACGGATATGTGTCATTTTGAAATCGATGATAACTCCTTCAATTAAGTTTTATGGAAGTTTTACCTGAAACCAAACTATCTTCATTTTTCACGTATATTAAGCTCGTAGCCTTCGTTTCTGGATACTGTAATATTTTTAAAAAAATAGGGGGCACCAACCTTTTTGGAAGTTGAAGTATTTGATATTAAATCATCATATGATAATAAATTATAAATGTATTACAGTAAAGCAGCTAAATCACTTTGCTGCGGTTGTCTTTAGCTTGTCTTCTATAAAATTTTACACCCGCTCTAAATAAAGATAAAATTTAAACAATAAAAGTATTTATATAGAGATGTTTCTTCTCCTCTTTTAATTACAACTCTCTAATCCTTATCTATAAAGAAATATGCATATACGTCGTAATCACATTTGGGTATCGATAGTGGGTAAATTTTATGTCTCGAAATATGGTAGGTACCTACTTACATAAAAAATATCACCGTGCGTCGTACCACGCTATTTTAAACTACGCGTATCAATATGGTTGTGGCTAATATGAGTCATGTCATGCTCATGCATGATGCTACGACACAAAATTGCATTTGCCAAAAGCGCTTCGAAAAAGGACTGTATTCACTCTAAATTAAAGGTTTATTTTGGATAAAATTGTATAGACTTACAAAAAAATGGAAACAGACAATGGACGGTCGGTCCAAAGACATTAAAGTACAATAGACGGGACATAGCGAACAAAATCGTTATCCGACACTTTGGCCCCAGGTGGTACAAAGTCTCTCCAGTCTAGTGTTGTATGCCTGCGCGTCAAGTAGCTTCGACGCATTCGTGTCCACCAAAAAAAATACATTTTCTAAGAAAATATGCCGAGTTGCGTATTACGTTATTGCAAGTCTCGTTATGGTAGAACGACTGGATCTAACTTCAGTTTATTTTCGTATGTATTATTTATATTTACTCAGTAATTTGAATTAAATAATTTTCATAGATAGTTCTAGAATATTTCCTAATTTTGTAATAAACGCCATCTATTGCTGAGTAGCTTTACTATAGCTCCAGTAAAATGACAGCTTAAGTGTTACCACTTTTTAATGAATTTTTTGACAAAATAATCGATTCATTTTAGTAACATTCAGTTCAAAATCGATCATGATTGTTAAATTGATTTTATAAAAGAGGATAATAATTATTAGAAGATTATATTTATAATGAAATGAAATACATGATTACCCTGTATTTCATTATAAGTTTACAACAAAAACATTGAGCAATGGTGTCGATTCTCTTGTCACAAATGCCTCTAAACTAGACTAAAAATCACTAAAATTTAGTTTATTCCTGTCAAACGACAATTTACCATTCTGAAACTGACTAAAGTGACACAACTTAACTATATTTTAGTTTGACAGCACTAAGATGGCACTGAGTTATTAATCTATTGAAAATGGCAATTTTGCTATTCTGAATTTCACGTATTTCGCCTAAAATTTTGGTTGTCTAACTAAATCGAACTAAATCTGACTATTTTTAATCGCGATTAAAAAGGTGTGGAATAAAATTAGTTGTCATGAGTATAAATTCACACCAACATAACACCTCGACTTCGGGTGCAAAAACAGTGCTGTATCTTTTTTTTCTTTTGCTTATATCTCGAGAATGGTGTGTCCTATCGCAAAAATAATGAAAATTTCGACCCCCTTTATAAAACCCCTAAACCCCTAAAACTCAACATGTAGGTAATAATTTTTCATATTTTCCATACAAAAAGTAAAAAAATCCTTAAAAAAAAAACACGCCAAGGCCGGTTTTTTGGTTTTTTGTAAATAATCCTATAAAGTAACGTTATTCCTAATCAAAACTTTAATTTATAAAAATTGATTGCTTAGATCGATATAGTAGGAGTTTAAGAGTAAAAATTGAAACATATTTACCTTAATCCACCGATTGAAAATCGGATCTGGCAACACTGGCCACCTACCGAGCGATAGCTGAATATATTTGAATAAATGTTTGCTAGATTGTCGCTCTAATTTTGCTATTTCATACTAGATGGCGTCACTGAGACATGGGATCACAGTTGTTCTATGACATTTCTTTGCATAGCCCCTCTATGTATCTTAAATCTCTTTGCGGTCGGTCTAGGAGCGGCCGGGACCGTCCATTGTTTATTGTAACAACACGTGGTATAATTTTTTTTCTTTCGCGCATCTTGTTTTTTGAATTACTTCTGGTTTACTATCCTTAGTTATCAGACGTGCTTACTTTTCTTGTTATTTACCTTACCGATGACTTTCGCTTGTTTACTGGACTCTCGTGTTTTTATCGATTTTGGTTTTGCATTTGTGACGATTTTGGCTGTGTAAAGTGGACTCTGATTTTGCGTTGTGACAATTGTGGCTTTGAACTGGACTCCGTGCGACTTCAGCCTGTGCACACATCTCTACTTGCCGTGAACTTCAAGTAAGATTCTTTTTTATACATAAGTTATTTATCGGTTGTCTAGATCCCATAACATAAGCTTATCGTACTAGTCATAAAATGATGAGTTTTTTCAAATCAAATCATTTTATTGTAGATCTACTGATAAATATTATGTAACTAAATAAGTATTATTACTAAATATAATCTATACATCTATTTTTATTATTATCAGCCATTTCTGTCCCACTGCAGGGCAAAGGCCTCCCTTCCCTCCTTCCACTTATCCCTATCCAGTGCTGTTACACGCCAATCCTTGTGGAAAGAGTCGAGTTCGTCCCGCCATCTCATTCTGGGCCTGCCGCGTTGCCGTTTGCTGCTGTTTGGGACCCATTGTGTGGTTACTTTAGCCCACAGCTCCTCCGGCATGCGACAGATGTGACCAGCCCAGTTCCATTTTAGCTTGGCAGCCGTGTGACCTACATCGGCAATTTGAGTTTTAGAACGCAGTATCGAGTTCCTTATACGATCAGTAAGTTTAACTCCAAGGATACTGCGCTCCATTGCTCGCTGACAGACCCCGAGTGCGGACTTTTGACGATTAGTAAGTGACCATGTCTGCGCTCCATAGGTGAGGGTAGGAAGGATGCACATGTCCATGAGTTTTCTCTTTAGTGAGAGAGGGAGAGTTCCCTTCATTATTTGTTTCATCGACCAATAGCTCTTCCAGGCGTTCTCGGTGCGTCGAGCAACTTCTTTATCGTATCTTGCCTGGAAGGAGACTATTTGGCCGAGGTATATGTACTCATGGACATATTCAATCCTCACACCCCCAATTCCTATGTTGCGCTTGGTGCTGTTGGTCATCACCTTGGTCTTCGCCATATTCATCGCGAGTCCGACCTCGAGGCTGGCACTACTCAGTTGGTCGAGCATTAGGCCTAACTCGGCTGCCGTGGAGGAGAAAAGAACAATATCGTCGGCAAATCGGAGATTTGTTAGTCTTCTATCGCCCACGATGATGCCCTTGTCCCTCCAATTGCTATTTAGTTTTCTAAAGACTTCTTCAAGCGTGGCTGTGAAGAGCTTTGGAGAAAGAGGGTCGCCCTGTTTGACCCCTTTTTGGATAGGGAATGATGGTCCTGTGGTGTTTATTTTTATGGCTGCTGTGCTATTTTGGTATATTTTTTGTAGTAACTTAATGTATGTAGGTTCGATGTCTTGGTTTTGCAGAGATTCAAATATGGCTTTGTGCGATAAACTGTCAAATGCTTTAGAGTAGTCGACAAATGCTAGGTATAAGGGTAGGTTGTATTCTAGATGTTTTTCTATAACTTGATTAAGGGATTGTAAATGGTCGGTAGTGGAGAGGCCACGACGGAACCCGGCTTGTTCGGGAGGTTGATGCTGATCTAATTGGCCAGAAATGCGATTTTCAATAATTTTAATAAATATTTTGTAAAGGTGTGAGATGAGGCTGATGGGGCGGTAATTGCCGATGTCAGTCTTATCACCTTTTTTATGGAGGAGGATAACATTTGAGTGGCAGAAACTACTTGGAAAAACACCTGTTTGTAATATTGAATTAAATAAGTTGCAGATGTATGGCAACAAGATAGGCTCCGCGGCTCGAAGTGATTCGGTTGTAATACCATCTTCGCCGGGACTTTTATTGTACTTCATGCCTCTGAGAGCCTGGTGTACTTCATATCCAGATATTAATGGAACCTCCTCAGGACATGAATAGACTTCGGTTGTTTGTTGGGATGTTTGGTCGTTGGAATATAGAGATTTATAAAACTCGGTACTTATCCCAAGAATTTTTGCCCTATCTCCTTGCTTAACGCCATTTTTATCTTTTAAATGCGTGATTGAAGACCTGCCTACATCCATACCGCGCATAGCTGATCTTAAGGATCGGTTGTTTGTCAATGCAGCATGGACAAGTTGTGTGTTATGGTGCCTTAAGTCCTTTCTGATGCTCCTCTTTACTTTTCTGTCTAGATCCCTGTAGCCAGCAGATTGGTACGTTAAATTCTGTCGCTCTTCTATAAGACGTGTTGTGCTGTCAGTAAGTTTAGTTTTCTTTTTCTTGAGGCACACAACTTTTTGGCTGGCGACTTTAATAGCTTCCTTTATGTTTTTATACTGTATCTGTACGTCCTCTGAATCTGTATCTAATAAACTGAAGGTGTTTTTAATATTTATGCTAAACTGTTCTATATATATACATCTATTACTCTATACAAATAAATAACATTGGAGTGTCTGTCTGTAATATTAAAATAACTGTTAAAACCTCCATAAACCTCTTTTGGTGTACTTTTTACAAATTAAAATAGACAACACAATGAAAAACACGACCAAAAATACGTGTCTCTTTTATTTTCGTTTCCAATAGAGTTTTCATTCTTTTGCAGTTTGAAGAAAATGGAATACCATTCTTCGAGTTCTCCGGAACCTGAACCATTATTTAGCGTAGATCCTTTTCTAAGTGCGCCAGTTCCTGGACCATCATCTGGCATGTACCATCAGAATCCATATATGGATATTCCAAGTTCGCCAATTCCGGGTACATCATCGGCCATAGATCCCGTAAGCGTGGAATTGGAACGAATGATGTCTCCTCAAGAAAGTGAGCAGTTATATGACATTCCAGGCTTACAGTTATATGAAGACGAAGAACTGTATGGAATTCTAACCGGGAATAACGAAGAACTCTTAAATGAGTTAAGCGATGCAAGTGCGAACGAGGATGCAAACATTGTCGATTCTCACGCCAATGAACAGAACGAAGATCCAGAGGAAGAGTCTTTAGAAGAAACAACTGGCTGGTTTCCGGGTAATCCCAGTCAGATGTTACAGATACCATTTACGGGGACAAGTAGTATATTGCAGCCACATGACGCAGAGGTCCAAAGTCCTTTGGATTATTTTTTTTTATTTATGAATGCCCGCTTTTTAAATTTAATATTAAAATGTACAAACAAGTACGGTAACAAATTGAAAGTAGAAGCGACAACTGCACGTTCTCGCTTTAGCAAGTGGACCGATCTAAGTGTCGCCGAATTAAAAACTTTTATTGGCATAATATTACTAATGGGCACCATAAAGCTGAACAGAATGGTGGACTATTGGTCCACTCATTATTTTTTCCGTCTTAGTCCACGCCTATTTATGTCTAGGGATAGGTTTTTTTTAATTTTAAGAGCTTTGAACGTACAAGATATCGAAAGGACGGAGAGTATATTTAAAATAAAATCTTTGATCGATTTGTTCAATGAGACAGTTGACGCCGTATATTACCCATTGAGAGAGTTGACAATTGACGAATCTCTTATTTTGTGGAAAGGGAGACTATATTTTCGTCAATATATCAAAGGCAAAGCCCATAGATACGGCATTAAGCTGTACATTTTAGCCGACGCCAACGGTATAATTCTAAAAATTCACATGTATGCAGGATCCCAAGACGTACAAGTAGGAGGTAGAAACCACGTTAAAAAAGTGGTGCATCTGCTCATGCAAAAATATTTTGACAAAGGGCATGCTTTGTATTTGGACAATTTTTATACCAGCGTAGGGTTGGCTGATGAGTTAATAGGCAAAAACACGTATGTGACTGGTACCCTAAGACCAAACCGTATAGGAAATCCAAGAGAATTAAAAATGTGCAAATTAAAGCCTGGTGAATCGTGTATATTACAAAACAATAAAAAAATTGTCGTCACCAAATGGCAAGATAAACGGGAAGTATTATTTATAAGTACTGAACACAAAAGTAATTATAAAGGGACTACTAGTCGCCGTGTACGCACAATAAAATATAAGCCGGCCGTACAAATAAAGTATAATAAATATATGCGGGCAATAGATCGACATGATCAGATGCTAAGCTATTATTGCTGTGAGCACAAGACCCTGCGCTGGTACAAAAAAGTCATAATACACATAATCCAAATATGTTTGGTGAATGGTTATTTACTTTTCAACGCAAAAAACACTACAAATAAAACTTCATTATATAAATTTATAAAGAGTGTAATGCAAGAATTGTTACCAATGCCCAATGTATCAGAACTTTCTCGTCCTCTATCACAGTCAAAAATACATTTACCCGCCAATTTACCAAAGAGAAGTAATAATACCCTAAGAAAAAGATGCAGAGTTTGTTACACAAAAACTAAAAAAAGGGTATCTGTTATAACTGGCTGTCCCGATTGCCCTGGATTCCCAGGCCTGTGCCTTAATGATTGTTTCAGAGAATTTCACAAATATTGAAATTCTATGTTAGTTAATCGGATCTGATGTAATGATTTTTAATAAATATTATCATCTAAGTCAAAATTTAAAATTGTAATTGAATTAAAATTTGGTTTTATTTAACTTTTGTCCGGTCTTTATTTGATATTAAAATTACTTTTTTATTATATCTAATATTTTCTGCATCTTTATATTTCTTTCATATGGTTTAAAGCGCAATAATTCATTTGAAACCAACTGGCCAAAATATTTACATCCATAGACGTCCAATATAGTCGGGCCATCATCTCTTTCTGTGCATGTTGCACTGTCCACCATTTCTTTTTTTGTGTACGTTGAAGTATCCTTACATGTTTTTTGGTTTGGTATAAATTCCTGTTCCCAGTTTTCTGAGTCTTCCCAGCGTTGTGAATTCTGTACTATCTCTTCGTCATCGTCGCATTGAGTTTCATTTTCTGTATCGGGAATGTACTTTCTTTTTCGCTGTAATTCTTAAACAATAAATAAACATTATCAGTATCTTGCCAAATATTATTTTTTTCTGACAATAATAATTTTCACATTTGTTGTGTATCCGTGAGAATGTTTGGATGTTTTTGTTTTTTCACACAAAAACTACTGAATGGATTTCAATGAAATTTAGCACAGGTGATAAGTCTTGGTCTGGAATAGCACATAGGCTACCTTTTATTCCGATTATAGGTTCCTGTGGGACAACGGGAAACAAATTCTACGCGGGTGGAACCGCGGGCATCGGCTAGTATCAAATAATCATATAAAATAATTATATATTAGTACTACTATCATTATTATTACTATTTAATCTAACTTAGCAGTTTTTATTTGCGTAGTTTAATTATAAACAATTGAAATTTGTTATGCAAAAATTTTTAGACCCAATTTAATACCTCATAATCAATCAAATTACTAGGAAATGCAAAATAAGTTGAAAAGGTTGAGCACATCTGTATTAAATAAGTCACTTACCTTCCATTTCCACAAATACACTTGTTTCGCCACTTTTTATCGCTTAAAACAACGTGCCTGACCGTTCACGTTAGATTTCACATGTAAACTAAAAGTATTCGAGCTTTGAATACGTAAAAAAATGTCAAAACACTGTTTTCTTTTCCGCATGGCTGAAGACACAGATGAGTGTCATTTAATCGTATGGCGTTGGGCACTGATCAGTGTCACGTTATTTTTGTTCGACGCCACGGCTAGAAGTTAGTGAAATTAGGCATCGCAACGAATCGGTTACAGCAGTAGCAACAATAAAATGTATGCTTAAAAAATTGCAAGAAGATTCCTCTGGCATCAGCACTCAGTTGGCAAATTCGTTAGAGTCAAGAATAGAACAAAGATTAACAAATCTTACCGGAATACTTCTAAAAGAGATGGCTAAAAAAAACCCAGAATCGCCAGAAACTTCATATATGCCATTTTTATAGGCATAATATGTACAACAAAAATATATAATAATATACTCAATGGCGGATTAACGTATAAGCACTACAAGCACGTGCTTGGGGCCCCTGTTCTCCAGGGGCCTCCATCCTCTACTGGCGTTTCATTTTACACCTACATTTTATCGAGATTCACCCACATGTCCGAGATCACAAGGCGCGGGCGGTCCGGGAGTAACCCCTTATTAGTGAATATGATAATTACGTTTTGATATTACCTTATTTATATATATGTCAATGTTTTTTGGTTTGTCTAAGTAGTTTACTTCATTACTTCCGATATAGCGATAGTCCCCTTCACATACACCCCCGCAGGGCCCCGCCCGCCGCGCGCCCGCGCGCCTGCACGTCTTCGCGCCGCGGGGCCGCGACCGACCGAGTGAGTTAGTTGTCTTTGCTTTGCAAATAATAGTGCACGTCGTACGCATACCACACGTACCTACTTTACTTACGGAGTGGCTTTGATTGAAACTATACTTATCATTACCCCACACAAAGTTATCAGGTAACTTCTATACTTATGCTTTCACCATTGATTACTTACACGTATAAAGAAATTAGATAGATAATCACTATGAAATGTTCATTGTAAAACATTCGACCGGCCCGCTGCCCGCTGCCCGCAGCACACTTCCGCATACGTACGTATATAACAATAAGATCATTTCAAACAAAAGACATTTTAATTTATGACTACAAATTACAATGCCATTCCAGTAGAGGGAACTTACATAAAACTTGATTTTTCGTGAGTATTTATGACCTACTAATGATTTAAAGTAAAAAATACTTAGATTTTTTAGTTACTTGTGATTTTGAATTTTAAACAACCGCAAAAGTTCATGGCGCAACATTAATTTATTTGGTACAGACTTTAATTCATTTAAAACCCGCGGGGTTAGCTGCCGGACCTAATTATATTAGGTAGGCTAGGTAGGACTGGACCTGCTTTCAAAATAAATAAATTGTACAGGCCACACTGAAATAACTTTCTCGCGTAATGACTTATTTGGAGGGAAACATTTAAAATCACGTTCAAATTTCAAATTCGTTCGAATTTCGAGTTCAGGGTGGGGTGGCCTGTACATTTAAACTCTAGAAAAATTAGCTCGGCTCCCATAAAAAGTACAAAATTTTCAACTTTTGTATGGGAGCTACCCTTTTTAGAGTTTTCTCGTAGTAACCGAGTATGCCATATTATAGATAGTATTAATAGTTAATATTATACAAAATTTCAAAAAAATCGTTGTCGCCTTTTTTGAGAAAAAAATATATTTGTGTTTCATTTGTATGACAGGTATCATAAATAATCAAGTAATCTAAAATTAAAAAAAAAACTGTCCTAGCTATTTACAAAATAACCCATAATAAAAAATTTCATCCAATACGGTTCAGCGGTTAAGGCTCTAGAAAAAATATTATTAATATTAAAATATAAGAAAATAGTACCTAAATATTTTTATATTGTTTTCTTATATTAAAAATAAATTCATCATCATTTCACCCGGCAGCCGGAAGACGTCTATTGCTGAACATAGGCCCCATAAAATAAATTATTTTCAGTAACTTATAAAACACTTAAATTATTGTAATAACCTACACAGCTTACACATACGCAATAAAGGTCCCTATTATATTTTTTTTAAATTAATAATACTAATTTATTTCAGGTAGGTACGCAAGCACAGTACGTATACAGAAGGTGATATTTGTTATTGATGCTAATAATCAACATTAAAAATGAAACGCCATCATCTCAGTGGCGCACAAAAACGCAAACAGGCAGAACTGAAGAAGAAAAAAACAGATGCACTTCCAAAATTGACATCGTTTTTTTCAAGCAATCATTCAGAATCGGGCAAAGATAATAATGTATGTCAAGAATCTCAATCTGTATCATCTGTTACAACACAAATTGATAAAAACAGTACTATAGGCCCCTCAGATGATCATTCTGATGACGATGAAATAACTGGCGAAATTAAAACACCTGCTCCTGTACCCGATAAATCTGAACCTGTTATTGTTGCGATTCCTGAAGTTTCAGAAATTGAACTCGTTAATTCTAATAAAAAGACAGATGCTGGGCTGTGGACGGAATTTTCTGAGGAAGATATTTGCTATTGGATTGATCACGGTCCAGAAAGTTGTCAGCACCATCAGGGCCCATTTCATGAATCACGCCGTACATATGCTAGTGGTAAAAGTGTCCGTTTTTGCACACCACGACTATTTTTCGGTAAAAAAGCCAACGGTGAAACATATAAACGGGAATGGTTATTGTATTCACAAACAAAAAGATCTTTGTATTGCTTTGTTTGCAAGTTGTTTGGTAACAAATGCATCGCCACAGCGCCGAGCCAATTTGCAGTTGACGGATTTAGTGATTGGCGAAACGTAATTGCAATTGAGCACCACGAAAACAGTTCAGCTCATAAGGACTTTATGCTAACTTATTTGAGTAGAAGACAAGGTCTAGGGATCACCAAAAATCTAGAGGCACAAGTAAAAGAAGAAAGAAAATATTGGCAAAATGTATTGCAACGAGTTATTGCAGTTATACAAACGCTTGCAGAACGTGGTTTGGCCTTCAGGGGGCATGATGAGTCTTTTGGATCTATACACAATGGGAATTTTTTGGGTTTACTTGAACTTGTGGCTCAATTTGATCCATTTTTAGCAAGCCATATTGCAAGATATGGAAATAAAGGGAAAGGCAACCCATCATATCTATCGAAAACAGTATGCGACGAGCTTATCGATTTAATGAGTGATAAAGTTCACAAAGTGATTGTCGAAGAAATACAATCAGCTGGATACTTCAGCCTCTCAGTGGACTCTACGCCTGATCTATCACATACGGATCAACTAAGTATTATTTTGAGATACGTATCGCCGTCTGATGGTAAGCCCGTGGAACGATTTCTAACGTTTTTAAATTTAAAAAGTCATACCGGAGAAGAGATGGCAAATTTGGTACTCAGTTATCTAGAGGGTTGCAAAATAGATATTGCAAAGTGTAGAGGACAATCATATGATAATGCTGCTAATATGTCAGGACGATACAAAGGGATGCAGCAAAAGATTTTAGAGCATAATAAATATGCTGCATTTATACCATGCGCTGCACATACTCTAAACTTGATTGGTCGCAGTTCTGTTGATTGTTGTACGATCGCAGTGAATTTTTTTTCAACTGTGCAGTTGTTATACACTTTTTTTTCAGCTTCTACTCATCGGTGGGCAGTTTTAAAGAAATTAATAGGCAACGATAGCGTTCTAAAGTCACTGTCGGACACTCGTTGGGAAGCTCACGCTGTAGCTACGAGTGCAATATTACAATCCTATTCGAAAATTTTAGATGCTTTAGATGAAATTGCTGAGGACATAAACCAAAAAGGGGAGACTAGGCTAGAAGCACAAAATATTTCAAACAAAATGCAAGAGTTTGAGTTTATATTTATGCTCACTTTGTGGAATGATATTCTACAAGATTTTCGTCGCACCAGTAAAGGGCTCCAAGAAGAAGGATTAGATCTTAAAACGTGTGCCAATTTGTATCATTCTTTATCAGATCATCTCGTTGAAATGAGGAATCAATTTGAAAATTTTGAAGGCGAGGCAAGAAAAATTTTTCCTAATGGGGAATATAAGGAAACTCGAAGACGAACTAGGAAGAAACAAGTAAATGATGGAAATGCAGAAGAAGTTGATTTGAATCCTAGAGACAAATTCCGCATTGAGACTTTCAATGTAATAATTGACACACTTAATGCTCAAATGCAAAGAAGAGGTGAGGTATACTACGAAGTTTCACAAAAGTTTTCATTTCTTGCGGATCTAAATAAATCATGTTCAGAATATGAAAACGATATACAATTGCTGTTAGAAGCTTATCCAGAAGACTTCAATGAAAACTTCCTCGGCGAATTTAATCATTTTCTTAAATATGTTCGAATAAAATATGAATCTTTAGAAACAAAGGTCACCCATTCCGATCTATATGAAATGATTATTAAGGATAAAGTAAAGTGCGTTTTCCCAAACATAGAAGTGGCATTTAGAATCTTTCACAGCTTAATGATTACTAACTGCTCTGCTGAACGATCCTTCTCACAACTGAAAAGATTAAAAAACCCACAAAGAACAAAAATCTGTCAAGACAAGCTTAATTCTTTAGCATTAATGTGTATTGAGGCAGACATACTTCGTCAGATAAATTTCGACGATGTAATCTCAGACTTTGCTCTGAAAAAGGCAAGGAAAAAAATGTTTTAAGTTTTAAATTATACCTACTACATTTTCTATTTTGATGAAGTTTCATTTTATACTTCCTTCCAGCGATAGAGGGCCTACACAGCCTCTGTGCTTAGGGCCTCGGAAACTCTTAATCCGCCACTGAATATACTGCAAAAACGACGTGGTATACTAGATATACAGGTTGAATTTTTCAAGTGGGCGTGGATGGCCAAATCCGAAACTATGAGGACTAGCGAAAAGTACTCAAAGGAGTCACGGGCTCGATTTTGATGCAAACTAAAACTGCATCATTGGATTTTTGAAAAATCAATATTTCTAACCAGGAATCGAACCTGTTGAATTTTGAAAATAAAAACACACTGTATTATTACACCATTCGATAGTGTCGCTAATAAGGATCGAATTCTGGGAAGTAATGACATACGTCAAACTAAAATAAAGAGCTCATTTATAACAAAGTAAAAAAAAAAGATCCTGTATAAAGATTATTCATAAAAAAAACATATTAAAAGATGAAGGGTATATTTTTTACATTATTTTAATATATTATCATAATTATACTAAAGAGATTGTGATAAAATAAAAGTCGAGTAATCAATGTAAGTATGAATAACATAAACACACAAAGTATAATAACTTTTATACTATATGGTTTAGGAGGCTGATTTTTTGAAACCGTACTGGGTTTACTATAGTGAACCCATTTTTATACATTTCGTTGCTGGCGATTCTGGGTTTTTTGTCTATGAACTTTTAGCCATGTCCTTTGCACAGCCCAGCCAGCCAGCTACATACAGGGAGAATTGGAAGGAGTTGGAAGAGGCCTTGGCCAAAGAGCACACAGAGACCCCGAACTGATATTGAACACAACAACAATTAGATCTATCTCTTTGAGAGGGGTAGAAAGAAGTTGTTAGAAATGAAAAGAAGTTATAAGATGGGAAGATAACATAGTGAAGACAGCTGGGACTAGAGCTAGACTAACAATGAAACAGATTGGAAGAGCCTTTGCTAATGATCATCATATTTTGAATTTGTTTTGACATGTGGCAGTCAAAACAAAAATTACACCATCTTTAGAATGTTACACTACAGTTCACTGTTGCAATCACTTAGAATCTGTCACAGTTATATTCCCGATAAGAGGGCACTAACACATAACTAGGATTGAACTCCCTGAAGAATGGGTTGAACCCGTGTGTGGAGCTCGACAGAGACTGAAACATTTCAATGTCATAGAATTTTCACAAGATGCGTTCAAGGGCTGGACTACATTACTGAAACCGTTTT
This sequence comes from Amphipoea oculea, assembly GCA_945859645.1. Classification (NCBI taxonomy): domain Eukaryota; kingdom Metazoa; phylum Arthropoda; class Insecta; order Lepidoptera; family Noctuidae; genus Amphipoea; species Amphipoea oculea. Next base: position 14,711,084 of record OX243865.1, on the reverse strand, counting down.
ATAAAAAAAACTTATCCTTTTCCCATAAGACCTGTGCGTGAATTTAAGAGTCCAGAAAGAACATCCACGGCTCATGTTTTACAGAAAATTGAAATAATAGTCCCTGGGAATCAAGTGTGGTCAACACCCCAGTTTCTTTTCAGTTTATGAAGGCAGGTATTAATGAGCTAGAATTTAAATTACCGGGTTTGGCTTATAAAAACAAGCTGCCTATATCAACAGCAAAATATAACGACCTGCAGTTCCTGAAAACATTCCGTAGGCCTGAAACAAAATGTTAGTATGATGAACTTATTAAACCAATCGTTTGGACACCTATCATTATACACATTGTGGGCAGTGATCATTATAGTCCTGATTTTTTGAGACTTACTTTAGATTGCAATATAATTTTTAATTAGTTTATAATACCTAAAGAATGATTATTTTCCAAAGAAATAATACGATGATACATGTTGTTTAACTTAAATAAGAAATATTTGCTTATCTTCAGGTCTGAGTTTATTTTTTTCACCATTTATAAACGTAAAAACCCAATTATCTTAAAACAAAAACAAAGGTCATTCATCTTTATTGCAGTGGACCCTTCATTTAGTATTTACCAAGGTAATCTTAAATGGGTACAGATCTTTGTTCGACTTTCAGCCCACAACATCCATATGAGGGTACAACTAGACATGTTGTCGACCTTCATCATTGTTTGCAAACAACTTTAATACTGACTTTTGGTTTGCTCAGGTTGAAGCTCAATTAACACATTGACTGCCAGATTGCAGACACAATAGACAATCTATTGTTGGTGGACACAGTGTGACCACTGTGGCATTCAACGTGTTAACCTATTCAGCAAGAAAGATTGGGACTACAAGATTCTGCAGTCTTACAACATCCTCTTTACCACCAAGTCACAATGTATGTTTCAAACTAAGGCAAGAACAATATCAAATTCCCGTAAACAATGTCTAATGTTTATGCCAGTTAATAACACATGTTTACATGGCAACTACACCAGAGTATGTTGACGTTGAGACGTTCAATTACGATAGTCCGAACAAGACCTTGCCAAAGGTAAAAACCAAACAAGAGAACAGTTCACAAAACACTTCCGACGTACCTAGTAAGTGATCGCACTCACTCCGTAGAGATTATTCAGACATAAATTGATAAAACTGGCCCAACACTGTCTCATTTTCAACCACTTTATGGATACTGCTGATGATTCATGCGGTAAAACAAGCTTTTCACAACAGGTTGTTTGAAAGTATGAAACTATGAGTATCGATCTCGATACGCAAATTTCAGGAACGAGTCGATAGCCGAGAGTTTTGTCTGGTTCCGTTTGGAGGGGCAGAAGATCAGAAGTTCAGAACAATACGAAAAAAGACGCCTCCCGAAGGCACCCCTAAGACGACCCACTGACCGGCACATGCCTTAATCACAAACAAACAAGATCTTTAACCCTGAGGCCTGACCCTTTGCCTTTGACAGTTTGACAGATTTGACTAGGGCCGCATTCCGAATTAGCTATAATTGCTCACAGCACTCACATCATCTGACATGCGTTCCGATTTAGATAGTACGATTAGACACAATGATACAACCTCGCACACAGGCACTCTCTTTATTGACAGCGCTATCGGTGATATTATTAGAAGGCATGGTCGGCATTATCGCAAGATGGCGCATGTCATGACGTCGTCTATGACGATTCACGGGACATCGTTATTTCGGTACGGGTTGCACGCTCAAATCGATTACATTCCAACTCGGAACGCACGCTAGATACAAAAAAAAATATAAGACAATCACAGCCACAGCCTCTGACTAAGATACTTAGTCTGTGGCCTCAACAGCATTCAATTTTTTTTTAACGGAATTGTTCCCTTTTAAAAGTTCTAAAAAAAATTCCGCCACAAAATATCATGACCTAAATCACTGTCGGACCGCATAGAAAAGAAAGAGAAGCGCGATGACACAACGCTGATAATTTATTGCAAAATATGGAGCAATTATTTTTTTTTTTTTTTTATCTAGCCTGCGCTGTCCCACTCCTGGGCAAAGGCCTCCCTCCACTCCTTACATTTTTCGCGAGCCCGCGCGTCCTCCGTCCAGTTTTGACGGAACCTATCCAGCTCGTCCTGCCATCTCCTGTGTGGTCTGCCGCGACCCCGCCTCACTGTCTCAGGGCACCAATTCTGCGCTATTTGGGCCCACAGTTTGTCCGGCATGCGGCAGACATGTCCTGCCCAGTCCCATTTAAGTTGAGCAGCCTTTTGAGCCACGTCAGCTATCTTTGTTTTGGAGCGCAGTATTGTGTTTCGAACACGATCCGTTAATTATTTTTATTTATTTATATTTATTTACGAAAAATCTATTGTTTGGACTAATAAATTAAAACACTAGAGTTTTAGTAGATATGTTGCTTGTAGAATAATCTGACAAAAAATCATAATGATTGTATGTATATTAGTATGGTTTTTATTGTAAAAATTAAGTTTTTAGAGTCATCGTACCAAATAAGTTGTATTATTTGCGAAGGTGTTTTTATAAACATGACAAATCCTTATCCAAATAAATACGTTATTCATTACAAGTATTTAATTTTGAACAAAATTGCCCTTGACATCATTTGATTTCAAAGAATATCTTACGAGATAATATCATAACTTTAAAATAAATCCGCACGGCTAGGCGGCTGCCGGTAGCTCAGCGAGGTTTACTATAGTTCCACTCTTGCTGATCATATCGTAATGTACCTAAAATAGCTTTCTTAAAATCTTAAGTAATACTCCTAAAGTAATGGAATATATTTTAGTAGATTTTTCCTCAAATTAACGCGGGTGAAACCGCGGGGCACTGCTAGTTTGAAATATTTGTCTTCTATTTTTTCTACATGTAGACATACATTGAGCCAAAAACCAATACTTACCTTTAGGCACCGCTGGTACGAATATAAAGCGGAAAATTGTTATGACAACCCTAAACATTACCTTTCAAACACCTTTCAAATAAGCTAGCCCGATATTTGCATACCCACTTCGGCAACACTTAAATACTCTGTGATCCGGACTATGATCAGAAGGCCAATTCTCGTAATTTAAAACGATCAAAATTTAGCCGCAGTCTCATCTCAGCGACAAACAAATGTCAAAAACTTGTCAAAATGTAGGGAAAATAGAGGTAATTTTGACAGATTGAGACCGAGATCAGACTGTGAACGTTCTTAAAATTACGCGAATTACCCTCTGGACAGACCGTAGACAGTCTGTCTACGGGACAGACCAATGACTACAGACATAATTATAACTACTGTTTATACGTCTATGCCAATGACTAAATTTTTCCTAACCCAATGAGACAGTAACGGCCTGGCCACGACCTCGCCGCTGTCAGCGGCAGCTTAGCGCGGGGTGCGGCGATTATGATTACGACATTACGTAGACACTGACAGTGACACTGTTCTCTGTCTGTTGTTGTTCTGTTCTGTGTGTGTACTCTATCGAGTACATTATACATACGGCTCAACGTTGTTATTGATACGGCAATCCACGATTATTTTCTCAAAATACGGCATACGCCAGTCCTGTCATTGACGTATCACAATATACGGCAATTGACTGTTAGGTGAATTGAAACGTGTTTCACTAGCGTAGGTAATGAATGAAACGAAACGTAGGTACACAAGTAATTTTATGAGCACAGCCGGGAAAATCGCGATTACAACAAACATGAAGTTGTAATTTTGACGCCAAATTGGCATCTCTTGCGCTTTGGTTAATAATCATGAACGTTGCAAATTACACCACGTACACGTATGTATAGACGTCAGCACATCACGCTACCTGAAACTGTCAGATTTTCCCAATCAACCTTAAACCTTATGCTTTAGCGATAAAGCTGAAAATCTATTAAAGAATTTTGACAGATTGTAGTAGCTTAATGTGCTGGCGTCTGTACATACTAACGTAACTGTTTCACCTACGAGTACCACCTAAAGTCCGACCGCGCCAAATTTGCCAAAGATGTAAACAACAATGGCCGCTCGAAATTTAATAAAATCGATAAACAAGAGCATTTATTTTAAGTAATGTTTGTTTTCGTCTATACTCCATTTACTATAACATTAGACAGAAGTTAAAAAAGGCTCTTTTAGGGGTACACTTTGTAATAAAAGTACAACAAATATTATTACAGTCAAGATTGATGTGGATTTAAATATAATCAATTTAAATAACAGCAGTCATACTTAATTATACTTTTAATCTATCTACCTTCTGAAATTACAAGGCTTTCATTTAATATTATTTAGTTTTTACATAAAATATTGTCGTGTCAATGTTTAAAATCTAAAAGAAGCAGGGGCGGACAGTACCGGGAACGTTTTTCATGTCACTATAACTCTACCAAATCTAAAATGTTACCTATTCCCTTCACAAGTTGTGGCAGCACGTGTTTTTTTTGTCGGTTTATATAAAGTTGTTTTTAATAAACTGATTGTTACTAAAAATTGTTTCATTTCATGTACCTATCCAAGCATCGTGACGAGTAGATAGATAGAATATGCTTTATTGTATGCCATTTATTGTTACTTACAAAAAAAGCACATTGCTTATTAAAAATGTCTTAAAAAGGTTTCGTACTCCTGCTTCTGCGAGCCTCTTTTTTCTAATCACACTAATATTATAAAGGCGAAAGTTTGTGAGTGTGTGTGTGTGTGTGTGTGTATTTATATGTTTGTTACTTCTTCACGCCTAAACCAACTAACCGATTTAGATGAAATTTGGTATAGAGATAGTTTGAGTCCCGGAAAAGGACATAGGATAGTTTTTATCCCGATATTCCCACGGGATCGACATTTACGCGGGTGAAACCGCGGAGCGCAGCTAGTTAAGCATAAAAATATAAATGTTTATTTTTATTTTACAGACATACTGCTAGTTCTAAAAAATATTGAATTAGGTTCTTTAATATAACTTTAATAAAGCATTTTTTTAATCTATTATGTCGCTATACGCAACTGGTGCCAAGGTCGCCATCATCCTTTGGCGCGGTCGGACCTTACATATTAGTAATCTGTGCCTACTAGGGCGACAAAATGAGAAGCAAGGACAAGTATGCTCTAACTAAGTAAACATGAATCTCAGGTAATAGAAACGAGAAACAAATGAGGAATAAACATTTTTTAATAAATACCGCAATTTAGTATCTACTTTTTCCCTAAAAATACGACAAATCAAGCTGTGACATACAGCAGCTCAAATTTTTACGATAGCAACACTGATACGGCTGTTCTGACTTCTGTGAAGCCGCTTTCCGAATTAAGACAATAGCGCTCACAGCGCTCTAATCGATAATTTCCGTTCCGATTTAGATATCACGATTATGACAGCTGAGAGCTGTCAGCAATTTGGAACGCTCGTGAACGCGATCACAGTGCTTACTGGATGTCAAAACGATATTACAGCAGTATTCCTTTGTATGAACACCACATTTCTTCTTTTTCTGTATTTAGGTGGCGACTGTCAGCCAGAAGCACAATTTTGAAAATGCCACGTTAGTTTTTAAAGATATGATGCATCTCAAAACAAAACACACACTGACATACACACGCGCACTCTCGCATTTTTGACAGCGCTCAGGCTCACGGTGATATTATTAGAAGGCATGGTCGGCGTTATCGCAAGATGGCGAATGTCATGACGTCGTCTATGACGATTCATCACGGGACATCGTTATCGCGCTCACGCTAATTCGGTACGGCACTCTAATTGCGTAACACACTATCAATCTAAATCGGAATCATTTTGAAGCAAATTGCTAATCCATTGCTTCATAAGTTCGAAAAATGTGTCTGCTCAACACATGAATAACGCAATGAATGTTGTTTAACTGTCAAAATGAAACCGATTCCGATTGATAAAGTGTTATGCAATTGCCCCACGGGTTTACGGACGCTCAAATTGATTATATCGATTACATTCCTAACTCGGAACGCACCCTGAGTGTGACTGTGCTGTGAGACTGTGACACTGACAGGACAGGAGTGACAGGGCTGCATGATGTAGTGTAGTAGGTAGAGCCATGGTACAATTATATATATTATCAAAGACTACAATAGTATATGTATATTATTCTTACTATAAAAGTTGTCCAGGGATGTTGTTGTTTGTTTTTATTTATAAGTAAAATTATACCATGTGTAGAGCCACCCAACTTATATTGTACCGTTGGAGTTTATGCGGTTGTTCAGTATCTAGTGTAGTTTTCTATGTTAACATAATAAAAGCGAAAGCCACCTCACATTCGGTGAATACACGCGGTTAGGTTCCGAGTTGTCTTATTGTGAATGATATAAAAGTACTTAGTGTTGCGAATGCTTATGACGAATGGCGTGAATTCGTCTTGGTGTGTATCATGTATGCAACTCAAGTATAGAAAGTATGAGTTTCTATAATTTATTAAATTATTTAGAACAAGGTTTCCTGGAACCTATAATTTAGTTGTAGACTGGTTCACGGGCTTAGCCAGGTTTTAATAGAGAGAAAGGAAGATAAAAGAGAGCATGAAAATGACATTGAGTACTTTTAATTTTTTTTGTACTGTCAAACGGGGTGAATACAGTTGCAGGGGTGAATCAGGACATAACTTTAAAAGGGATTTAAACAATAAAATAATATAGTTTGTGGCCAAAAAGGACCCTAATGTGTTTACTGTAATTTAATTAACAATGACATGCCCTTATTGACAACAAACTATATTATTTCAATGTTAACCTTTTAACCACTTATGTTGGATTAATCCGACAAATATTTTCGTGTCCATTCCGCCAGAGTCGTATATATACGACCAAATAACACAGCTCGTTTAATCTGTATTATTATTACATCATCACAGCTTGTTTCATCGGTATTTATTTTTCGTTTTTTTTTTTTTGTCTGGCGCTGGGGGCACGACAACTGATATAAAGTCCCGCGGTTAAAAGGTTAAAATCCATTATAAAGTTTCGTCCCGATTCACTCCTGCATCCCTATTCACCCCGTTTATAGGTATATAACGAAAATATTATAACTAATTTGTTGTAATGAAATTGTAACCTTGTTACAAAAAAGTAATTATTAAGCATACACACAGTGTTGAATATTTTTGTTGCTTCTTAATTATTTATCTATTATCATTACACAGGACGCGACGTGGTAAGTAGTGGATTACTTAATCAATTCAAATTACTTTAAAAATAAAAAGAAAACGAAATATTAAAATGTTTTATTAGAATAAGGTAACAAAATTAGGTTTACTTTGGTTGGTTGCAGACATAAAATTATAGCTTATAAAAAAGTGAACTGAATGTAATAAAGGTTAATTAATCCTTACAAATACAGCAGATCTTCATCATTCATCAAAACAAAAACTTTGGGATTGTCATGACTTTGAAGCATTTCAGTAACTTTAACTAGTGAAAGATAAAGTACTACGTCTTTGTCTTGGCGCTTTGGTTCAGTAAATGTGGGAGTTTTGCCTGAGTAATCAGTTTTGTAAAAATTTATGGAGTACATTCTTGACTCAATATCAATATGTTCTACTACACCAACAAAATACTTCCAAGTTTTTTTAAGAAAATATTGAACCAAGACGATATTGTCAGTGTCAATGTTTTCGCGTTGGTTGTCATCTTTCACTTCGTAATTCTTTTTACTTTTATTCTTATCATGATCTGTTATCTTATAACAAAGTCTCCATCAGTACCTTTCATGTGGTCAATCTTACATGGTTTCTTATATGTTGTTTTTCTTTTTTCTTGCTGCTAGTATCACATTGTTCCAATGTTCGGGAATGTATATGTCTGGAAAATACTTTTTTTGCTTTTCCACCAAGCCAAAGGCCCGGTCGCAAGATGAAAAAGAATGTCCGCTGACTGTAAATTTGTGGTCTATATTTTCCACAGTAAATTGAGGACTGGAAACAATATGCATACATAACGCTGCAACTTTTATGTTGTGGTTTTGCCCGCCACACTGGTCAGAGTACATGATTAGTCTCTTTGTATGTACGTGTTCTCTGATAAATTTTAAAAGGCATGAACCTATTTCTTGTGGTCCCCTGGATGCTGTTGATTCATCCCAGACGTACATAAACATTTCGTCTGTACCAGCATTGTGAATACCTAAACAGTAGGTCCACAACTGACGCTTGTAGTAGCAAATACCGGTTGAAATTACTGGTGTTGGGACAGTCTTCATTAAGTCAAAGATGATGATGGTAGTATCTGTAGTATCCTGCTTCGCATTTTGCATGTCAAGTTTTAAATTTTTCATCGCAGATTCTGCTTTTTACCGACTTCACAAAAAGGAGGAGGTACTATGTTCGGCTGTTTGTGTTTTTTTTTTTTTTTTTTTTTTTTTTTTTGTATGTTTGTTCATCGAATACTCCGCCAATTGTTGATGGATTTTCAAAATTCTTTTTTTGTTCGAAAGTAGATAGTTTTGAGGTGGTCCCATTGTCACCAAGTTAGGATCTGATGATGGGATCTTAGAGAAATCGAGGGCAACCCTCAAATTTTATAGGCTCATTGTTTTTCGCATATTTTATGAAGTATCTTGTTTATTTGCGTATGGTTGTCACCATCTCAGGTAGCTGGGATGATGATGGAAGCAACTCCTTAACAGTAAGAAGTTACTCAAACAGGCAAGGACTGTTTTTATAGTAAATTGTTTTGATGTTTGATAGGGCATTTGTCACATTTGGTCTCATGATCATCAAGTCATGACCTGATGCTGCAGTCAGGATAGTCTGCAGAGTACCTAACTCCTCGACAACTAACAGCAGATATATCGTGTTTAGGCTCATTGAAAAGGGCTCGATGTGTGGATAAACTTACTGTTAATGAGGAACACCGAAATACATAGAGACCTGATGCTGAAGCCAGGAGCATCAGAAAAAGTACAAACCTTGAAATAACAGCACCATAGTCGTGTTTGGGCTCATTTTAAACAGGACTAAATTTTAAGTTCAATGCAATGTTGACATAAGTCTGGCCTGATGCTGCAGCCAGGATTATCAGCTTCTAGTCTAAAAACATCAGGTCAGAATTTGATGATGGGATCCTGGAGAAATCGAAGGAACTCTTCAAATATTATAGGCACACCTATAGCGATTTGGGTATTTTTTATAGTAACTCGTGCACTTGCTCTCGGAAAGCACCATTTGGTGAAGTGGAACTGATGATGAAGACCACAGATGGCCACCGGAACTACTCAATAATATCTAAGTATTTCACGGGTTGCGATTCGATTACTTTAATATGGTTGCTAAGCAATTCATGCTCGTTACAATGTGAATGGTGATATGGAGCTGATGGTGGACCTGGATAACTCCTCAACAATTAACTTCCCTGCATCGGGAAAAGCAATATTTTGTTTGTAAAAGGCGATGAGCACTAAGCTATTGTAACTTAGATAAATTATAAGCAGACCCACTAAAAAGCGTGAAATAAAAACTTTTTAAGAAAAAAAAAAAACCGACTTCCAAAAAAACACTACAAAGTGAAAAATAACTTTAATTTCGGAAGTCGGTGGCAAAAAACTAAAATACAGATCCAAAGACACCGACTTCCGAAATTAAAGTTATTTTTCACTTTGTAGTATTTTTTTGGAAGTCGGTTTTTTTTTTTCTTAAAAAGTTTTTATTTCACGCTTTTTAGTGGGTCTGAGAAAAACCCAGTGATTGCTCTGCAAAACAACTCTTGAGTCTGCTGTTGCATGAGATGTCTATTAATTCCTCTTGATCAGAGATGGGTAGGTGGTCGACGGAATGGTTCGCGAAAGGGTTGTTTACCCAGTTCCATTGCGGCGATATTTCTGGGAAGTAACTGTGTAAAGCCGCCGACAGATTTTGCAAGTGGCATTTTATGTCCGATTTTAAATCTTCATTTACTGTCGAAGAAGTTGTATCCAAAAAAAGTTTAAGATTCGGAAACTGGTCATATTTACACTTGTCAATCAAAGATGTCCAGAGGGATAGTTTTTTTATAGTGGACTCAACTTTCTCCTGCATAGTGAATATGGTTGTATCACGGCCTTGTAGTCCCAAATTCAACTCATTTAATTTTGTGAAGATATCTGACAAGTAAGCCAATTTTTGCACCCACAAAGAGTCAGTCAGCATCTGTTTGTACTCATCGTGTCCCTGCTCGACCAAAAATAACTCAATTTCATGTCTTAACTCAAACATTCTCGAAACAACTCTTCCTCTGGACAGCCAACGCACTTCAGTATGTAACAACAGGGTCTCGTGTTCACTGCCAAGCTCTTTGCAAATAGCTGCAAAAATTCTAGTTTGTGGCACGGGCCTTGATTAAGTTAACAATTTTTACAGCATTTTTGAGAGTAATATCTAAGCTAGCTGGAATTTTTTTACAAGCCAGTGCCTCTCGATGAATTCCACAATGCGTCCATTTTGCTTCTGGGGCTATATCTTGTATCCGCTTTACAAGTCCTGAAAAACGACCAGTCATTGCTCTGGCACCATCAGTTCATATTCCCACACATTTTGACCAATCCAATTGGTTTTCTTTTACAAAACTGTCGACCATATGAAATATATCCTCCCCGGTGGTGCGAATCGAAAGGGTACGACAAAACAGGAATTCTTCATGAAACTTTTTGGAATGAACATAACGAACGTACGTTAAAAGTTGAGCCAAGTTTGTTATGTCTGTGGATTCATCAAGTTGTATGGCAAAGTAATCGCTTTCTAAAATCCGTTTAATTTGGTGGGTTTTCAGATTCTCTGACATGTTTGCAATACGACGAGAGACAGTGTTATTAGACATAGGAATAACATCAAGTTCTCTTGCCATTTTTTCTCCAAACATACATTTCACTATCTCTTTTGCTGCAGGCAATATAAGGTTCTCCCCAATAGTGTGAGGTTTCGCTTGCTTAGCTATTAAATAACTCACTCTAAAAGAGGCTTGCAGAGCGTTGTCATTCGTGTTTTGGGAGAGCGCCTCAATAGATTTTTGTCTTTGTTTGAGATCTTTGAATTTATGTTGAAAGAAGGATACAGACTGGTCTTTCAAATTAGCGTGTTTGGTTTCTAAATGTCGACGTAGTAAAGACGGCTTTAGCGAATGATTTGACAGCGTTTCTGCACAAACGACACACTGTGGCAACGGAGAATCAGGGTCTCCAGAGCTTGTAAAACCAAACTGAATATAACTATTATCATATTTCCTTTTTTTGAGAGACGATTCCTTGTTATCAAGTTTTCTTTTTTCTTGTGTCGGAGTACTAGGGAGAAGTGGCTTGAAAGGGACATTTTTGTTGTGGAACCTCTAATAAATATGTGACATACCATTTTTAACAGGTTGGAGTTGAATGGGCAGCCTCCATTAGTTTACTATTGAAATAAAATACAGTAGTTATTAATTCTTGCTGCTAAGTTATTTATTTTTGCAGTCTTCAAAAATGTGTGTATTGTCCCTTTCATAAATGGCCTGTTTTGAAAGGGACATGATCATTTATGAAAGGGACAGTACATAATATCTAAAATAATCAGATTAAAGTAAGTTATAAATAAACGTAATATAGGAAGCTTGACTACAATAACTTCAAGTAAGTTTACAATCACATTTTAAAGTAATGAAATTGTTAATACCAGTCTTACTATTTTTATTATTAGAACAATCACAAGTAATTAAATAAAACGTAATTGAAATAGAGATTAATACCTACATAGATTCGTAAACTTTTGCTTAGCGATAATCAAACAATTTTAAATGATTTATAATCCTTTCCTTAACATCAATACTTAAACAATAATTACTAAAATAAAATATTGCTTTTCTTAATACTAACAAACAACATTATTATTTTACTAACTATCCTAAACACTAATTACCTAACAGTCTTCTTTAAGTTTGGTCTTTAAGTCAGGATCTTTAAAATAATCATAACAATCAATATTGTTTTTGAGGATTGGTGTGGGTCTAAAAAGTAATCAACATAAAACTAATAGATTGTTAGTGACAAAGTGAGCAAAAAAAATTAAAAATGCCTTTAATGCCACAGGTTTCGTGTGCCCATTTCGTGCATATTTTACATTGATACCAGTCTTCAGTGCTTTCTGAATACTTTTTCTTACAGACATTACACTGATTATCATCTCCTGTTTTATCATTTCTCAGGCTGCGATTTCTTAATCTTGGACACACTTCTTCTGTTTCAGAAATATTATCAATCGAATCTGAATCAGTCGCCATATTTACACTTGAATCGTCGCTACTGCTGCTGGCAACAAATTTGCGCGAAGGCTTCTTCTTTTGAGAAGTTTTAACAGATGTATTTGATTCTATTTTATTCTTTTTAGCCTTTCCCTTACCTTTAGTTCTTTTTGATTCTTGATCTTTTAAATTGCATTTGAAAATTTGTTTTACATGTTTTAAATTCTGTTTGTCAGCTTTCGGCGTATTCTTTTTTAAAATGTCCAACATATTTTCTAAAAGTAATCTATCTTTTTCTGGAGTTTCCGTTATAATTGTGGTTTTACCTTTACGTTGCCTTCCAATAGATTTTCGAGGTGGAGCTTTAGGATATGGTCTAATGGTTTCTGGGGTTATTGGAGGATTAGAAAAATCTGAAGCTTTAGCATTTGACTGTTCAGTATTGCAACGTTCAGCTTGTAACGTATTCAAATTAGAGGGTCCGGGCTGTGGCTCCTCTGTAAAAAAGGCTTCCAATTGTGGCTCATTCTCAAAACAGAATGCAGTTTGTGTATCATCTAAAATGGAAGGTGAAACTATTCTTTTATTGAAATCTAGATTAGGCTCTATAGGGTAAGGTACATGCTGAAGTTCTTCTTCATTTGAAGAATTTTCGTCGCAATCAGTAGAGTTTGGAAGAGGTTCAGGTCGGTCTGTCACAAAAGCGGGAAGAAAATCTTCATCAGTAAAAATATTTTTATTGATGGGCCATATTCCTGAATTTTTAAAACCTGATGTGATATTATTCATGCTAAAAGCAGCATAGAAAGCGTCTCTAGCAAATTGGGCGACATTGTAAATCGTGACTGTTTTTCCAGGGTTTGATGTCATCCAGTCGTTCATGCTAGCTCTATATCGAGCTTTGAAAGGTCCAAATACGGTCAAGTCTAAAGGTTGTAAGCGGTGACTACAATGAGGCGGGAATGTTAATATTATTAAGTTATTGGCTCGGGCATAAAGCACCACGTTAATGGTTATGTGCGTGTTATGGTTGTCAAGAACTATCAAAGCAGGCGATTCAGCTGTGGGCTTTACGAAACCAACAAAATGTTTTAGAGCTTTCAGAAAACACTCCTCTGTTATCCAACCAGATAAATTTGCAAGTCCTAAGGCACCAGTGGGACCACTTTCAAGCATGTGTTCTTTAAAATGAACCCGCGGAAATATGAACACGGGAGGAATGCTTCCACCAGCAGCGTTTGCAAATGCCAGCATGGTTATCAGTGAACCACGTTCTGTTGAACTAATTTGCCCAACTCTCTTAGCACCTGCTTGCGCAACTATTTTTGGTGTATTAGTGACAGTAGTGCAGCCAGTTTCATCTAAATTCCATATCATGTTAGCAGGAAATTCATGCTTCAAATAACATTTCTCTAAGTTGCAGAAAAAGTTTTGCACATTGTGTCTATTAAAACTTGTTGTTCTAGCTAGAGAAGTATTCTCAGGTTTTCTTACGCTCAGCGAGTCATTCCTTTTTAGAAAACCCTTCAACCAATCTAGACTAGCCATATTGTTTTCGTTCCATGATGATGGTGTACTACTGAGTTCTAAACGAACAGCATACTGGTATGCTAATTCTCTTACTTGTTTTGTTGTCAAGCCATGGCACATTTTTGCTGAGGTCTTCAAGTAATCTGCCAGGGAACTTTCTTGGTCTGTAGTGAAAACTCTCTTATTACCAATGTTCGGTGTATAAACAAAAGACGTACATTCAAACGTCTTAGCTTTGGTCACTAATCTATGTAAATGTGATTTACTCACATTATATACCTTGGCAGCTGATCTCACGGAAATTCTGTGGTTCAATACTTCATTCACTGCCTCTTCAATTTTCTTGGCATTAACACGGGTTCTCTTTTTAGGTGGCATTTTATCTGCAATGATAAATAATAATTGATCACAGTGAGATAAGCAGTCATGAAAGGGACAGTTATGAAAGGGACGTCCCGTTCATAACCGTTTGTTATGTCCCTTTCATAAATATCTTACTCAAATTAAAAACATAACCACAAAATCTACAATTGTAAATAAAAGTATACTGACCTTTTGTTTTAATATTCGTGTATGACTAGGAGATACTAATTTAATGAAAATGAATAAATAATCAATTAACATCACTTGAAAAGACGTTTCACAAAAATAACGAAAAAAATACTTTTCTACGGCAATACGAACACTCACACGCTGTCGCCATCTTTGAAGTGACAGGAGCATGGAGTTTGGTGCGATCGAATGTGCGTTGGTGTTGCCATACAACAAAAATTGTGTTGATCCGAATCGGTTTTTATTTTAGCTGTGATTTGAAATGTCCCTTTCAATACGTGTCCCTTTCATGGCACCTCTCCCCTAGAGGATGACACATCATTATCAGGTGACTGTTCAGTATTCCCTGACACCGCGGCAACCTTTTGGCGACTTATCAGCCACTTTTCCATCTGAAATACAACTGGACTTAATAAGCCGGCTTATATATTTTTTAATTACAAAGCTTACAAAACAGTAACCGCGAACACGTGTAAAACTGAAGCAACTCAACTCATATATTATTACTATTATAATTATTCGAAGTTTTTTATATTATAAGAAAAACAAACTAAACATCAATCGTTACGTTCTATTGCAATTTATAATGAAAGTGTAAGTTTAAAAGTAGTTTTAAAACATTATCTTACCTTTTTCCAAAGTATATTAGGCAGAGGTAACGCGACGCTTAGTACTTAATTCACAAATATTACCGTGACAAAACACTGTCACACGGCTCACGACAAAAGCCGAACTGGCGGGAAGCGGGAACGGGTGACGGGTGGCGGGGGCGGCCGAATGACGCGAGGTGCGGGACAGCGGGAGGCGCGGGATAGCGCACGGTCGGTCATAGTGCTCGGTGCTCCGTGCTTTTACGATGATGATCGTAATAAAATAATATTTTGGAAATTGTTCTTGTTTTTACTGATAGCCGCACGTACCCCTTGATGCAACTTCACGTACCCCTGGGGGTACGCGTACCACTAATTGGGAAACACTGGCCTAGAGGCTTATTTTTCAAAAGCCATGTGAGGCGTCCGTCCGATACGGGTCAGGCCGTAGATTTTGCCACAAGTAGCGCAAAGGTGACGCAAAATCTTCTATAAGTCGATCGCGCAAAGTGACGTAAAATAGTAACGCAAAATAGTTAAGGTGTGCGCACACCTGATGTGTATGTGAGTAGGGTAAAATTGGGGCTTCTACATCATGAGCCGAGCGAAGCGAGGCGAGTGATGCAGAAGCCCCAATTTTATACACGCAACGTCTATCCGATGAGGAGTACTCAACGTCTAACCGATACAGTGCACTTTTAGCACTGATGAATGCTGATTGAAGTATGTGCACTTATAAACCGTAAAAATGTAAGCTTCAGCACAAATGTTTCGCAATACCAACGGGTGACGAATCTTTAGTAGTAGGAACTTATAAGTTATTTTCTATCTTCATACTTTCCTAGCATTTATTAAAAACATTTATAAAAGGAACTACATACCAAGTTTCATGCTTGTATTTAGTTATTACCCGTAGTATAGAAATAACACGGGAAAAATATTTTTTCTTTCGAGGCTTTTTGTATGAGGACTAGGTCTCTAGACCTAGGTCCTATCTTAGATTTTAACATTTTGTAATTTCTTATAATATTGGTTATACATAATATTTTAAGTATTATATTAAATTTTAAGTGACAGTCTATTGCCGTTGAAAATATACAGCTCGATGACAAACATATGGTGGACCCGTTGGCAGTGGGGACCCTTGGCCTTAGGATGCGCTACCCTTAACGAATGATAGTAGTGTAAGTATGTTTTTAAGTAAGTCTTTATTAAATTCTATTTTAAGTTAAACTACGTCTTATATTAAGATTGACTAGAGAGTACATACGATTACCTTATACAAATTTCGTCTCAAATTACAGCGACAGTGCGGCGCCGATGTAGTATTGCATCCAAATAAGATTAGTAAAGGAGATGACACTTGAGTACCTAATTTATAATATATAAACAATCAATAATAATTCTTATGATCAATGAGTATAGTGTTCAATATTAAATATAATAATTAATTATAGATTTATTAGAGAGTACATACGATTACCTTATAAAAATTTCGTCTCAAATTGCAGCGACATTGCGGCGTCGGTGGTATTGCATCCAAATAAGTTTAGTAAAGGAGATGTTCACACTTGAGTACCTAATTTGTAATATACAAAGAAACAATAATAGTTCTAATGATCAATGAGTATAGTGTTCAATATTAAACATAAAAATTAATTATTTTTAAATTGAAACGTCAGCGAAAACTTTAATACGTTACAATGATCGTTCCCTTATAATATTAGGGTATAAATAGAGCCATCGAGATGTTTTTATAACACATTGGTTGTGGCATCATTCCTTCATTGTGGCTGTGGAATATCTTCCCAAGGGGTCAAGTATGTACGTAATACTTAGGTCCTACGCCCATAAGCAACTCAGTTGCAATAATGTTGTTGTTTGCTCAGCGTGCTGATGGGCTAGTATTTTTTTGATAACTGCTGTTTTCGTTTCATAAATAGTTTACTTTAATTTATCTGTATTTCAGGTCTTCAAATCCCTTCGATTCAGACGCTGAAGCGCCTTCAACATCAACTAAGAAAAAGACCACCAAACCGTCGAAACCCAAGAAGCAACGAAGCAAGATACAAAAAAGACAGGATCATTTAGATAGTGACTCGGAATCAGAGACTGATCCAACACCAGCAAACGTGAACAAAAAGCGTAAAATCAATCTCTTTCCCGATTCTGAGGTGAGTTCATTTATCTACATAATATTTTACGTTTTGTTTCTAACGAAAATTAGTCTGAGCAGAAACAATTTTAATTTCGATGCCTGCCCCATATCTATCTCGTAAATGACCCCGATGGTAGCAAGTGTGTTCCGCTTCTTGTATTTTCTATCTCGTTCTGTGTTCGATTCGCAGTCCGGACAAAGTGTTTTTGGTTATCCCAACAATAAAGACATGCTATGTTATTTTAATACGTTATATATAAGTATAATAACGTGTAGATAGTTAAATCGTATATTAATATGATGTTGTAACGATGTTAAGCTACTGATCTTATAATAATTCAAAGTCTGTTTTTGTTGTTGACAGGATGATGAGTCTGAACCTGTCCATGCAGCAACATTAAAAAATTATCTTTCACGACGTGTAGCTTCTGGCAAAACCTATCAAAGCGATCCCACAAAGAGAGGCGAGTATTACATTGAAGTTCGCATCTCGAACAGCCGTGAACTGGAAGCAATTACCAACAACCGATGGCAACATTCCCTGATCACTTTTAAAACTGCAGTAAATGACAAAACGCCAACTTGGAAAGCAGTTACTCAGCTTGTTTCTACGATAAAAGAAAATTTTCGTCACGTTAAACCTATTTTGTATCCATCCAAGGATTAATCAACATGTACTTGCTCACTTAGTTTATCGATATCCACATAATTTTTGGGTTTATCAGTTTATGCATGTATGTAGGTATGTTTAATTTGAATAGTTATTTCATGTTTTTACATAATTAAATGCATTGTTTCTTACAGGATCTACTCTGTAGATAAAAACTAAATAAAACAAAAACCAGAACCTAAAAATAAGAAAAATTAAACTTTATAAAGAATAAACTAAAATGAGAACCTATAACAAGAGAAAATAAATTTATATAGAATAAAACTAAAATCGGAACCTAAAAAACAAAAGAAAAATTAAACTTTGTATAGAATAAAACTAAAATCAGAACCTACAAACAAGAAAATTAAAGTTTGTATAACAGAAAAGTAAAATAAGAACCTAGAAACAAGAAAAAAATAAACTTTGCGTAGAATAAAACTAAAATCAGAACCTAAAACAAGAACAAATAAATTTGTATGGAATATAACTAAAATTGGAACCCAGAAACAAGAAAAATACACTGTGTAAAACTAAAATCAGAACCTATAAACAAGAAAAAATCAACGTATAGAATAAAACTAAAATCAGAACCTATAACAAAAAAAAAAATAACTTTGTATAGAATAATACTAAAATCAAAACCAAGAAACAAGAAAAATAAATAACTTTGTTTAGTATAAATAAACACAGAATAAATTGAATATTTTTGAAGACTAAAATATGTATTTCTGCCAACCCTGTAATGAATACGTTAAAAAACATTCTTCTCACAAGAAATCCAACATTCATAAATCTAACTGTTTGCTACAAACTGAATTTGACAATGTTCATATCGCACACCTAGATCTAAACTGAGACAACTCAAAAAGGGTAATTTTTCAGGAGACGATAAAAACGTATATGTCCATTTTTTGTTAGGGAAGTTATACAATTTAATTTGATTCTAGATAATAAATAGCTTGTGAAATGTCACTGTATATAAACTGGGGCTGAAATTCAATCCTTTTTATCGATAATCACTGTTTTTCGAGTTGATACACTTTAGGGTGGTGACTATGTATAAAAAATAAACACCATTTAGACTTGAAACAGTTTTATTGAATCATTTTGAGTTGTACTTATATTAGTACAAAAATTATGTAAGCAATTATTCAAACAAAAGTGTACTAAACGAGTGGTACAACATAAATTAATAATGAAGCATTAATAAAAACCATACACTAAAAGTTATACATTAATGTACAGTTACTACCAAAAGGAATCTCCAAAGTTAAAAGAGAACAAAAAATTGAGATATTTTTCTCTCATAATCAAAAAAGGCTTTAATCTTAAACAGATAAATAAAAAAATTAACTTCCATGAAATGCGATGCTAATATAAATCATAAAAATCAGTCTCAAAATATTAAAATGTAAATTTTAACCCCCTTATTCATAATCCTATTTTATCTCTATTTTAGCTAAAATAGGTTTATAGAACGTTTGTCTTTATCTGTCACGTTGTCATTTCTGTGTGTAAGAAAGAGACAAACCCCATTTTAACTAAAATAGGTTTGATAAGTTTTATGAATAAGGGGGTAAGAATTTTAGCCTAATATTAATTAAAAATAGAAACGTCTTACAAATTATTAAATGGTAATAAGAATTAAATTCTTGTACAAACTTTTTACAATACTAATAGACATCGTTTGGTATGGCACCTTAGAGATCAACAATTAAAGACAGGAGATTATCATTTTTCCTATTCAAAACAAAACATCTGTCTCTTATCACCTAACTAAATAACAGATAAAAAAAGGTTATTAATTCTTAAATATAGGAAGGCTGTACTTACGTAAAAGGCACATTAGTTTTTTTTATAATAAGCACAAAATTTTCAAAAGCAATCAGATATTATCACCAATTACGTTTTTAAAATAAGAATCTACATAAAGCTGTGGGATAGCGTGTTTTGTTACAAGTTCCTTAATGTCTTTTATCTTTGCTTCAGATATGAGGTATTTTTTATTGTAAGCTTTTTTAAGCCCCGTAAAAACAATCTGATCATCTTTGGTTCGGCGTTTGCGCACATACACCTTTTTATAATTTTCATCTGAAAATGAGGTTTTGTAAAAGAATGCTCCTGGACAAATTCTTTTACAAAACCTCATTTCTGTGGCCTGGTTTAGTCATCGCACTAGTGTTTATTGGAATATTTTCTTTTTTTTTGTAAGTACTTCTACATTTACAATTGTAGTTAAGTCTTCTTTGTTAATGGGTTCTCTTTATATCTTTCATTCCCTCGCTTCATTTTTCTCTGAAATAAAAAAAAGCAGTTATTGTAAATTATAATTATCCAGCAATAGTGAGTTAATTCAAAAAAATCTTTAAATACAAAGCAGTAAATAGTGTTATTAAAACAGTGTATTGGAAACAGTAAATTTATAATACCGTGAACGATTTTTATGCGACGCATGTAAAATATCACACTGTGTATTGATAAAACGTTAAAATAAAGGGGTTAGAAGATTTTTGTATGGAGGGTGGCCCTAAGGTCGGTCGCCATTTTGATTTTTTTTCAGAATCGCGGTGCACAACAAAAGTTATATATTTAGATAGAGGACGCTTATACAAACAAAAAATGTTACATAACATAATATCCTAAAGCGTCAGGTTTCGGAGTTATTCACCGAAATATAATTCGAAAACAACAAGGATTTTTTTGTTTTTTTTCCCTCCAGGTAAGCATGTTGAACTATTGAGGTAATAGAAACGTTATGAAACCTTTATGGAGAACAAACAAATGAAGAATAGACATTTATTAAATAAATAATTAAAAACGGCTATTTATAGTTCGTTTTTTAATCCCAGAGACTAATCTGACATTTAAGTCTTTTGTGTTTTCGTTTTTTTTAGTATAGCAGTTTGACATTACACTTGTCAGATTAGTCTCTGGGATTAAAAAACGAACTATAAATTGCCGTGCTTAATTATTTATTAAAAAAATGTCTATTCTTCATTTGTTTCTTCTCCATAAAGGTTTCATAACGTTTCTATTAACCTCAATAGTTCGATATGCTTACCTGGAGAGAAAAAAAAACAAAAAAATCCTTGTTGTTTTCGACTTATATTTCGGTGAATAACTCCGAAACCTGACGCTTTAGTATATTATGTTACATAACATTTTTTGTTTCTATAAGTGTCCTCTATCTAAATATATAACTTTTGTTGTGCACCGCGATTCTGAAAAAAAATCAAAATGGCGGCTGATTTTAGGGCCAAAACCTTCAAACCCCTTTGTTTCAACAATAGTAGGATAAGTAGAATTTTACATGTTGATCCATCAAAACAAAGTCAAATCAAAATAGTTACTAAATATTTACGTACCTTATCAAACAAAACTGGAACAAGTCAAAATATCCTTATGTAATATGGCAGAACAATTCACCAACACCGTAACAACTCTAATTAACCTCACGTAATGTTTTGTCAAAACTGTAACAATTCGAAATATCCGCGTTTTCGTTCTTGTTAATACGTGCATTCCTTATGACTAGTGAAGGTCAACTGACAATAAACTTGTTTAGGTGGGAGAGGGTGACAGACGTTGATTCAACAAAAGAAAGTTAACACCATCTAGCGATTAATTTTTATAAGCATTTATTGAACCTGACATGTTGGATAGTTGCGTATGATCACCGAGCATTCGAATACAAACATAACTCAAAATTAACGATTTTTGAGTTGTCTCAGTTTAGATCTAGGTGTGCGATATGATTGCTTGTGCCTTTAAAAACAAAATAGTTAGTTACAAAATAGATTCTCAAAAATTTAATATTTCACCTGAATTATTTTTAAATGATATTTCGCATATATGTTCTTATCTTATTAAAGAGAAACTGAAAGTACATACATCATTAAAAGTCAATTTTGAACTGTTTGTTTCATATGTTTTACCTAAAAATAATGAATCATCTCTGAAATCTTTTAACACTAAATATGAAATAATATCGCAAAATACCGATTTACTATCCATTTTTAAAGCATGTGCTGAAAAAATGATTTACAAATGTTCAGAGTTTGAACTTTGTGAATCAGGTTGGACAATCGAGAGAATAAGTCATTTAGAAATAAATATTTTAAAATACAACCCTTTAAGAGCTGGTTCTTACATTCCATTACCTCAAAATATTCGCAAAACAAAATCTTGTCTAAATTTAGTTAATAATGATGAACATTGTTTTCTTTGGAGTGTTGTAGCTCATTTGTATCCGTCTATGAATAATCCAAATAGAGTGACATCATACCCTCATTATTCAAAAGTTTTGAAAACAACTAATATGTCATTTCCTCCAAGTTTTACAGATATCAAATTATTTGAAAATCTAAATCCGAATTTGAGTATAAACATTTATGGTTTAGATTCGAAAAATCAAGTGACTGGACCATTGTATAAAACTTTAAAAAGAAAAATAATGCACGTCAACTTACTTTGTATTAATAATAAAAAAGGTAAAAACCATTACTGTTTAATAAAAAAGTTCGACAGACTTGTACATAAACAATTAACTAAGCATAAGTCCAAGATACATTTATGTGACGAGTGTTTCACATATTTTAATACATCAGAAAAACTTTTAAATCATAACTGTGCAAGAGTGAAAACTATACTCCCTGAAGATAACACGACACAATATTTTTCAAATTTTGAAAGAACTCAAAGAATTCCCATAGTTATTTACGGTGATTTTGAGAGCTTATTACACGAATATTCAGACAAAAATAAAACAAAATATGTTGAAAACATACAAATTCACGAGGCAAGTTGCTTTGCATATTATATTTTTTGCCATTCTCGACCAGAACTTAATAAGTTCGTATCATACAGGGGACCAGATTGTTCAAAGAAGTTTACTAAATCAATTACCAAAAATGTGAAAAGATTGTATGAAATAATTTCAGATTCAAAGCCCATGATAATCAGTGAAGATGAACGTAATTCTTTTAACAATGCAAAAAAATGTTATTTATGTAAGAAAAAATTCTGTGATACAGACATAGTTGTCGCAGATCATGATCATTTCACAGGAAAATACAGAGGACCAGCGCATGATAAATGTAATTTAAATGCTAAAAAATGTTCATTTATACCTATAATATTTCACAACCTTTCAGGTTATGATTGCCATTTGTTTATAAAAGAACTTTCTGCTATTTGCGGGCGCATAAATTTAATACCTAAAAATAAGGAAAAATATATATCTTTTACTAAATTTATACCAATTAATGATAAAAATGTGGCTCAATTAAAATTTATCGACTCTTTTAATTTTTTGAGTTCAAGTCTTGATAATTTAGTGAAATCAATGAAACCTGAGGATTTTCAAAGTCTGCGGCAGTTTTTCGAAGATGAACACTTATTTAATTTAATTCGGAGAAAAGGTATTTATTGTTACGACTATATTGATTCATGGGATCGTTACAAAGAAAATAAATTGCCAGATCAAATCAAATTTTATAATAATCTGACATCTGAAACTGTTTCCGATGAAAACTACAATCATGCATTAAAAGTTTGGGACGCATTTCATATTTCCAATTTAGGAGAGTATACAGATCTGTATCTAAAATGTGACGTCCTTCTTTTATGTGATGTATTTGAAAAATTTAGAGCTATGAGTTTAAAATATTACAACCTTGATCCATGTTATTACGTTTCTTCACCATCATTAAGTTGGGACGCTATGTTGTTATACACTAATATTAATTTAGACTTGATTTCGGATATTGAAATGTATCAAATGTTGGAAAAGGGTATACGAGGAGGTCTTGCCCAATGTTCTTTAAGATATGCTAAAGCAAATAATAAATATCTTCCACATTATGATAGTCAGAAACCTAATAGTTATCTAGTTTATCTGGATTGTGTTAATTTATATGGTTATGCAATGATGCAAAAATTACCAGCGGGAAATTTTAAATTTTTGAGCGAAAAAGAAATAAATACATTTGATATTATAAATGTTTCCGATGATAGTGATAGTGGATATATTCTCGAAGTAGATTTACACTATCCATACGAAATTCATGATGACCATTCTGATTTGCCATTTGCAGCTGAAAAATTTGTACCTCCGGGAAGTAAAAATTATAAACTAATTGCCAACTTGAATGACAAATTTAAATATGTGATTCATTACATTCATTTGAAAGAGTGTTTAAAAAATGGTCTTATTTTACTCAAGATTCATAGGATATTAACTTTTAGTCAAAATGCATTTTTAGCACCATACATCTTATTGAATACAACACTTCGTCAAGAAGCAAGTTCAGATTTTGAAAGAGATTTTTTTAAAAAACAAAATAATTCTATTTTCGGAAAAACAATAGAAAACAAAAGAAAACAAGTTGATGTGAAATTGGTTAATGTATGGAAAGATACATCAAATAAGACTAATAAATTTTGTGGAGCAGAAAAATATATAAGTGCTCCGAATTTCAAAAATATGTCGATGCTATCTGAGTCATTGGTTGCAATCCAGATGCAACAGACACAAATAATTCTGGATCGTCCGATTTATATTGGATTTTCAATTTTGGAATTGGCTAAGAGTCATTTACATCATTTTCACTATTCTGTAATGAAACGTATTTATAAAGAGTCTATCAAACTTTGTTATACTGATACAGATAGTCTTTTGTATTTAATATACACTGAAGACTTTTATAAAGACATGAAAAAGTATATTAGGTACTTTGACACCAGTAACTTTGAAAATGAGAATTATGATATGCCAAAGTAAATAGTAAAATACCAGGATTTTTCAAGGATGAGATGGGTGGTGATATCATATCCGAGTTTGTGGGCTTAAGAGCAAAATTGTATTGTATAGATTCTGTAACCACATCAATAAGAAAAGCAAAAGGTATTAAAAAAACCGTTACAAATAAACTTAATATTAAAAATTATAAAAGAGCTTTACGATACAATGAACATTTAAGAGAAAATATGTGTATAATTAGGTCAAAAAATCATAATATATTTACTCAAAAAATTAATAAACTTGTACTTAGCAGAGATGATGATAAAAGACAAATATTAGAAGATGATTATAAAACTTTACCTTGGGGACATTATAAAACTGTTTTTTAATACATAATTAACTATGTAAATCTACAATCAATACCTGTAAACTGTGTAAATGCATTTTAGTATGTAAAAGAAAATTCCCAATATGTAATTAATTAAGTTAAAAATGTGTATAATTCATAATCATAATAAAGTTACTTGAAAATGTATTTGAAGTTAAGCTGTATGTACTATGTCGATGTGTGTAATAAAATTTCTAATGTTTAAATAAATTATGTAAACAAATTGATGTGTATTTATTTAACAGACTGATTATAACCCTTTATAACAGGAATAAAACACAAATATTAAGATGATAAGAAATTTATTAAGATATATTATCTTTTAAACGTAATGAGTAGGTATACATGGTCTTATTAACTTTTAAAATATAAAATGATTATAACATACAGCGTGTTACGGAAAGGGTATGTACATATCAAAGGCACGGATTCTTTTGGTGATAATGAACTACATGGCAATATGTTTTTGTACCTATACCTACATAATTATAAAGTTAAGAACATTTAACTAAAAATCAATTATGCTTCCAATTGAATTCTACACATCACTAGACCAGGTAAGCTGATCGGTGTCATTAAACTACACACCAAAAAGCCCCTTGTAGTGCGGTGACACGTTTGTTATGATTACAATTTAATAAACTAACGAAATAAAAAAACATATTAAGCATTTTTAAAGTTACTGCTTTTGAGCTGAAATTTTGTACAGAGATTCTGGACCAGATACACTCTTCAACCCGTTTGTATGGATATACCCTTTCCGTAACACGCTGTATAATAAGAATAACTATTATTAATACATATTATCACTCTAACTTTTCACCGATTTTTTTAATTAGAACCTCTGCAGTATCCATCACATCATCAAAAGTTTCGCGTACCACATACTGTAGACTTGTACAAGCATTATCGCTATCACTAGAATAATTTTCACTGTCACAATCTTTAAGTTCATAAATATTCAGTTTAATCAAATAGCGTCCTCTAATATCACTTGGTTTACCTCGGCGAGCAATGTATGATGTTGATGGCGAAAATCTTGATGAACGCTTTCTCTTTCTTAACACTTTTTTCTTAGTTTGCGTCTGTTCTTGAGGATTCGTTGGATTATTCAACAGTTCTTCATTTCTACGCCGTTGATTTTCTAAGCTCTCAATATACGAGTTATAATTGCCCTGAGAGTAAAAGAAAGGCCTGACGGCCTGATTTTCATCATTGAGATCCGCAGAGTTCCACTGTAAAAATGAACAAATAATAACATGATGAAAACGAAAACAAATCAGATATAAATAAATACATTACCAGTAACATAATACATAAGTACTACATACCTCGCGTATTATGGATGGATCTTGATCTTCATCATCATTGATCAGAATGCTGGGAGTGTACGATGGTGATTGAGTCATAATTCTGAAAAATAAAACGTATTTATTTATAAAGTCAATATAAAATACAACACATTTTTTTTTTTTTTTTTTTTTTTTTTTTTTTTTAATTGATTTTATACAAAAAACTTACCTTTAATATTTTAAATACAAATATTTTTTAAACCACAACAAAAGTGACTGGGTTTTCGATAGTTGCCCTCAATTAAATGAACTACTTTTTACTTTGAGGTGTCTAAACTGTTGATCTTTTTAGGCATGTAATACGAATAGACTCATATTACTATTTAGTATAAAGGTCAGTTTACACCGAAACGCAATACAAGTATTCAACCCGACTCTGTATGCACTTTAAGATAGCGATACTGAATTTATGTACAAGAATAGATAAACATCTCAGTGAAGCTACAGACTTCTTTAAGAATCTGGACGTAATATCACGTTACGTCTCGATGTGAACTGACCCTTAATCATAAATATGTGCTTAGATGAATTTTTAAAAGTGAGTATATTATACAAGTCCAAACCTGTTGTGTACATGCATACATTCGTAAACTCATTCCTTCTTCCCATGGAGGTAGGCAGAAACAGAACGCCACTTGTCAACGCCACGATCCTTACATACTCCTTTTGCCTCGTTTACGCTCATACATGTTGTGTAATCACGTTAAAAGCTATCTCAATTTGAATGCAAGTCCAATCTGCACTATGACTATGTTTAAATAATAAAGTGTATATATGTGTATGTAAGGTTAACATTTGAATTAATCGACAAGATGAAGTTGATCAAGCAACCCATATCTCTCAACGTCAATAATATAAAATTATGTGACTCTGTTCACCACATCAGACATAGCGCTTTATTGCCAAATACCATTCGTTGTATAATATGTGGCCCATCAAACTGCGGCAAAACGAATGTTATGATTAGTTTACTGCTTCATGAAAATGGGCTCAAGTTTAAAAATCTTTATCTTTACTCTAAAACTTCTTTTCAACCAAAATATCGTTTCTTGACTCAAGTATTAAAAAGAGTGCCACAGATTAACTATTACGAGTTCAATGATGATAAAGATGTCGTTTCTCCGAGTGAAGCTTTAATAAATTCTGTATTTATTTTTGATGATGTTGCGTGTGAAAATCAAGTAAATATCCGCAATTATTTTTGTATGGGTAGGCATAAACAAATAGATTGTTTCTATTTATCTCAAACCTATTCTAAAATTCCAAAGCAATTGTTACGTGATAATGTGAATTTTCTTATTATATTCAAACAAGATGATGTGAATTTAAAACATATTTATGAAGAGCATGTTAGTTCTGATTTACAATGGAAAGAGTTCAAAAATATTTGTCAAACTGTTTGGAGTAAGCCTTATAATTTTCTAATTATTAATAAAGAATCTTCATTAAATAATGGAAGGTACAGACAGAATTTTGATATGTTTTTTAAATTTGAGTGACTGTTTATATGCACATATAAGTAATTAACATGCAAAATCAAATTCAGTATAATTTGTACGTTAGCTGAACACAGTTGTTATAATATAACATGGAGAAAAATATTAAAACAGAATTAATGAAGTCAGTAGACTCCATAAAGAATAAAATAAAACAGATGAAGGATCAGGAACACTCAATGAACTTGTCACTCGATAAAATGCTAAAATCTGTCACAGACCCCCTTAAAACTCTAGTTGACTCAAATATAACAAAGGAAAAAATAAAACATTTAGAAAATACAACACTTAGTAATTCTGAAGGTATTGAATTGGATGAAATCAATACTAGCTCATCTACAAAGTTTGTGGACTGTTACGAACCAAAACTTAATTCTACACAATTGGTTAAAGAGTCTCCTGAAATGGTATTACCAGATGATTTAGAAATCTCATTAGAGGGACAGGATATCTACGATATTTATGATGGTGTAAATATACCGTTTGGAATAAGACGTGAAAACAAAACTTTATTGATGGGAAATTCAGTAGTATCATTTTCTAAAATTGATGGCTTGAATAATGAAAATGTAATTTTGATTAAAATCGGTGATAAATCCTACAATTTAACTCCTGGCCTGAAAGAACTTTTACTTCGAAAAAGACCTGATTTAAAACTAATATCCAACAAAGACAAACTTGTCTACAAGGATATATTGTATTATACAAATGTTCATAAGAGAGACTTCAATCCGAAAGGTCAAATAAAAGGTGATAAAGGAATAAAATATCGTGAAATAATCAGACCATTATTTTCCGAAACGTCGAACGATAATATTCACACTAAACTCGGAGGATACTTGCCAATGTTAAAGAAATATAAAAAAAATACTGAGCTAGTATATTGGGATGACCCTAACGAATTAGTTGAGAGATTGAAACTATTAGTTGCTTCAAAAGATGCTGGCAATACAAACCATGATAATGAAATACTATCGATAATTGAAGAATTAAAAGAAGCTGACATAATTAAAGAATAAATAGTAGCAATAACATGTTTTTCATTCAGTATCATTGCTGGATTCACTACAAATGTTTATATACTGAGTTTTGAACATGAGTAAAGCCGATGTGGTAAACGAAATTCATAAAAATGCGAGGGTAAACTTTCCACGAAGACATGTTATTATGAAAGATATAGATGACCTTTGGCAAGCAGACTTAATTGATATGCAATCAATTTCCAAAGAAAATAAAAACTATAAATATATTCTTGCTGTTATTGATACATTTTCGAAATACGCCTGGGCCTATCCTTTGAAAAGTAAAACCAAAGATGTTGTATGCAATTCTTTCAAGATTTTGTTGGATAATGGACGTGTTCCCAAAAATCTGCAAACGGATAATGGAACAGAATTTTATAATAACACATTTCAGAACCTTATAAAATCTTATTATATCAACCATTATTCAACCTTCTCAACGAAAAAGGCATCAATAGTTGAGCGATTTATTAGAACATTGAAATCGAAACTGTACAAGGAATTTAGTTTAAAAGGTAACTATAATTGGATAGATAATACCCTTAATAATGTTATCTATAAATACAATCACACCTATCATCGGACAATTGATGAAATACCGGCAAACGTGGATAATACTAATAAAACACGCATATTAAGGAGATATTTCAGGTTGGTAAAAACCGATAATATAAAAAGCAAGTTTGAAGTGGGTGATTATGTACGTATCAGTAAATACAAAGGAACATTTGAAAAGGGGTATACTCCCAACTGGTCGACAGAACTTTTTAAAATTCGAAAAATACAAAATACTACTCCTATTACCTACTTAATTGAAGATGCAATCAGAGGCCAACCCATTTTAGGTGCATTTTATGTGCAAGAGCTGCAAAAGACAAAACATTCCAATTTATATCTTGTCGAAAAAGTTCTTAAAAGTAAAGGAAATAGGGTTTTAGTAAAATGGTTAGGTTTGTCTTCATCTGAAAACAGTTGGATTGATAAATCGAATATTTATTAAGTGTTCAACTCATGATGCATCAGTTTAATGATGGGTATTGGAGAGAGCAGTCTTCTCAATTGGCTTATAAATAATTTACCAATTGAATTACATTTACCAGGATACAATTATTGCGGTCCTGGCACTAAATTAATTAAAAGGCTTAACCGTGGGGATAAAGGTGTTAATAAATTAGACGAATATTGCAAACAACACGACATTGCCTATCACAAGTCTTCAAACTTAAAGGATCGCTACAAGGCAGATTTAATTTTGTTAAATATGGCTAAAGAGCGAGCACTTGCCTCAGATGCGAGTGCAGGAGAAAAACTAGCAGCGCACTTAGTAAGCAGCGCTATGTCAACCAAAATTAAAACTGGTTTTGGCTTAAAAAAAGATAGCAAAAACTGTTCTCCTAAAATTAAACCTGGAAAAGGGTTGAAAAATAATTTCAAAAATGTTATTAACAAAACGAAGAGACGTATGAAAAAATTAAAACCGAAATGCAAGAAAGTGGCAATAGAATTAGCTATGGCCGCTGTCAGAGAATTAGCTGATAATTCGTCTATAAAACTTCCTCGTGTTATTCCTATACCAAAAACTGGTGGAGTATTGCCTTTGATTCCGATTTTTGCGGGATTATCGGCTGCAGGGGCATTAGCAGGCGGTGCAGCTGGTATTGCTAAAACCATAAATGAATTCAAGATGGCTAAAAAGTTATTGACTGAATCGAAGAGACACAATGAAAAGATGGAAGCTCTTTGCATCGGAAAAGGACTACACCTTAAACCACATAAAGCTGGGCTCGGAATTTTTGTATCGAAAGAAAAAAACTAAGATATCGGCTACCCAAACGAGCTCTGAGTAATTTAGACATTTTGAAGTATGGAAATAATATTCCGTATTTTAGAGGTGTCTTTATGAGAGATGAGCTGCCTAAATACCCGTTTAAAAAAGAATGTGGAGTTATAAATTTAGATAGCTCTAAAAATCCTGGTTCTCATTGGGTAGCCTATGCAAAATACAATGATTATATTGAGTATTTTGATAGTTACGGAAATCTCAAGCCTCCGAAGGAATTTATTAAATACTTGGGATCCAAAATTCACTATAATTATGATAATATTCAGCGTGATCACCCTTTTAATTGTGGACATCTTTGTTTAAACTTTTTGAATAATTTTTGGTGTAGTAAAGGAATAAAATAAAGAGGATCTTCTGAATGAAGCCAGTATAGAAGCATGTCTACTACGATTACCATCTCTGGAAATAAATCGGAATTGGTTTCATACTTTCAACCGCCACTGCATTTATCAGATCAATACGAGTGCGGTTTGATATACTTTTCAGTATTAAAATCAAGACCAAATATTCCCATTATCAGCAAAGGTCTGTCTGTAATCAGAATCGAATGTGATCTTGTTCACGGTTCATACTGCAACGGATTACCAACTCATTTTATTCATGAATTTGTGTCAGATACTGCTCCAGGTCATCAGTGTGTGGAAATACCCCAAAATGTTATTTACTTTCCAGTAAACAAAAATATAATTTCATCGGTATCTGTTAAGATTGTAGATCAATTTGGTCACTGTATTAACTTTGGAGAGGAACAAGTTCAGTTACGTCTTCATTTAAGAACACCAAAATGATAATATATTATAAAAACACTCAAGCAACTGAAAAACGTCTTAGTTCTTCAGCGATTGCTAAGGTGCAAAGACGTAAGAAAAAAGTTAAGAAATTGGTTAAAGCAAATAAAGATTTTCTTAAAGCCCTAGGCTTTAAAGTATGAATATACTACAGATTACTGAATCACCGCACTTCGACACTTCGATCGAAAGTTATGAAGTCCATTCATACAATCCCTACAATAGCAGCTTTAGAGAAAACGATGAAATCAGAATTCCCATCCACCAGCAAGACATATACGTGTTACCATCAGCCAGTTCAATTTATATCGAAGGACAAGCGAAGCTCTTCGGTAAAGATGGGAATCCAATCAAAAAAACTGTTACGTTCACTAATAACCCTGTTATGTCTTTGTTTCAAGACATCAGATACGAAATTAATGGTATTGAAATAGATCGCATAAAAAATTCTGGAATAACGTCAACAATAAAATCATACATCTCATTAAATGAAGCAGAAAATAAAGTTGCTGCTCTATGGGGTTGGGGTTTAGGAGGATTTCAAAGTGATGGATATTTTAGTGCTGTGATACCATTAAATAGGGTTTTAGGGTTTGCAGAGGATTACAATAAAATAGTGTTAAATTGCAAACATGAACTTATATTAAACAGAAGTAACACAAACTTAAATAGCCTTATCCTTACCGATGATATTGCTCATTTTCAAATAGATATACAACGAGTTCAGTGGAGGGTGCCATGCATAAAAGTATCAGACCGAGAGCGACTGCCACTTTTAAAACATTTAGAAAGAGATAAACCTATTCAGATGGCGTTCAGAAATTGGGATTTATATGAGTATCCGTTACTACCTAAAACCACAAAGCATTCTTGGTCAGTTAAAACTGCTTCACAATTGGAAAAACCCCGATATGTAATTTTTTGTTTACAAACTAATCGAAAAAATAATAAAACTAAAGACAGTTCAGTATTTGATCATTGTGAAGTAACAAACGTGACGCTCTTTTTGAATTCACAATATTATCCGTATGAACCTTTAGGTTTAAAGTTTTCTGAGAACAAATATAGTATATTATACGAAATGTTTGTAAAATTTCGTCAGTCGTATTACAACTGTCCAGTAGACCCGTTGCTTAACCTAAAAGAGTTCAAAGAAAAAGCCCCTCTCTTTATCTTAGACTGCTCAAGACAAAACGATAGCCTAAAAACAGGTCCAGTGGACGTGAGGTTGGAAATTGAATGTTCTACAGAAATACCAGACAAGACGACTGCTTATTGTTTGATTATAAACGATAGAGTTGTGGAATACAAACCTCTCAGCAACATTGTGCGCAGGTTATCATGATTGCTATTGTGGATATTCAAGGCTTCAAAACAGAAACAAATGAATTTATAATAAAAGAAATCGCTATATTGTATGATAAAACATTACAAGTGTTTTTAATTAAGCCACCATTTCCATTTGAAAAATTAACGAAACAAGAAAAAAAACAAGTTAATTGGATTGAACGTAACAGAAAGATACGGTGGCGCGAAGGATTTGTACCCTATTATAATTATCAGGATTTGGTTATAGATATTTTAAGAGATAAATGTATCTACGTCAAAGGTTCAGAAAAAGTGTTGTGGTTAAAGCATATTTTAGAAAATAGTAATTGTAATGTATTCAATTTAGAAGATAAAGGTTGTTCTAGTTTGATAAGTTTATATGATGAATATAAATATTCTCAAGATTTATATAACTGTATTTATCATGACTCTGTATGTGCTTTAAAAAATGTATTGTGTTTAAATAAGTGGTGCTTTGACAATAAAATTCTAAAAAAATAAATATGTTCTTGTTTTATTTCTGTAGTTAGGTAAAATGCATCTTAGTTTTTATCCCCCCCTCTGTCAAGCCTTTATAAGTTGTTGACAAAAGCTGGATGATATCATTATACGTGTATAATTGAATTAGAAAGTAAATAGAACATGTCTCAAAATGAATACAAGCCTCGCTATGACATGTATAACACCTTTAAAATGCGTGAATTTTCATATAATTATTACTGGAGAACGTTTAATAAAAAGAAAAGATTAGTGAGGGAAATGGCTGACGCGGGATTCTTTTATTGTGGAAATAGTATAAATGATACTGTAGCATGTTTCTCATGTGGAGGTGTTATCGAAGATTGGGAGATTTATGATGATCCTTGGATGCAACATGCTATACATTATCCTGAATGTTTTTATTTGAACGCTGTGAAAGGAAAGGAGTATATAATTAAATACGCATATTTCCATCACAGCATTAAACTCTCAGCATTGTAGTGTGATGGTTTGATCTTAATCAACGCTTGCTTCATCATGAGAGAGAGAGAATAAATTAATATTATCCACATTATGCTACTTTCATCGAATTTTGATTTGGAGGGCATTTCTAAAATTGTTTTCAAGAATGCTAGTGGCGAGATTCTATTTACTCAAGACATGACTGACCAGAAAGTAATGAACACCATTTCATCAAAACTTCAGGACAATACAAACAAGACAGAGCAAAACTCACTAAAATTCACCTTTGAAAATATGCGATATCTCACACTCAAGAGTGGTCACAATGAGCTCCTTACATTTGTTCAAGTTGGCAACGTACATCCTGAAAAATCGGCTGTAAGGTCATCAAATCCTCGTAAAAAGAAGTATAATATAACACGTGATATAGTGTTATCTGATTCAGAAAACATTCTATGCTACCAGATGCTGCCAGAAGATGAAATTCCTTGTTTAATGAATTATATAAATGATAAATAACTGTCCTATAAACTGAATAGTAGTAAACTTATGAGCCACTAGATAAATCCCTATATTTAAATGTTTTGCGATCGATTATTTATTCTTGTCATGCTTTTATAAATAATAATAAAATATGTTACTTAGTTGACAACAAACTTTGTTTCTTTTATCACAATAGGTACCAACTACAACCCAACCACAAAAGTAAAAATTGTATAAATTGATTATTGAAATCATTCAGTTTCCTAGAAACATAGGAGCCACTAGATCATTCTTTTGAATAAAATGAAGGGAACTAATAATAAATTGGCATGACCTAGATCTCCTTAATCCAGGAAGACACCTGATTTTTATAAAGATGTGCATGATAAATATACATGAATATAACATCGGATAGACGTTGCGTGTATAAAATTGGGGCGACTACATCATGAGCCGAGCGAAGCGAGGCGAGTGATGCAGAAGCCCCAATTTTACCCTACTTATGTGTAGCCTACACAGTGTAGGTAAGTAATTTCATTGCAAAAAATATTTTAAACATTTATGAAGTTTAGGACACTAACTAGGTAGGTAATAAGCCATAGGAATTGCGTCATAATTTGGTAGATACTAATAAAAACCGGTTTTTCGTATGTAAGTAATTTATTACTCTTATCTCTATTAATCTTTCTATAAGAGTAATAATAACTCCTAATGATAATCGAAGAAAACAAAATATAGTATTCATCAAGAAACTCTTAACTAGGACAGACGAATAGGTATCTAAGCTTTGGTTTATTGAACATGTATGTATACACTGATGACTTATAACTAATATTGCTTACTAGTCTCAAATATCACTCTTATCTTAATATTACTGTTGTCTAAATAACTCTTTCACTTATTAACCCAACACAAAATATAGTATTCATCAAGAAACTTAAGAGAAATATCTACACTTTGGTTTATTGAACACATAATTATGCACTCTAAACTTATAACTAATAGTGCTTACTAGAATCTCAAATAAGTATCACTCTCTTATCTAAACGACTATTTTTCTTATTAAAGAAACACAAAATATAGTAGGTACTCATCAAGAAACTTTAAAACGGGATAGAGAAATATCAAAACTTTGGTTTACAACGAAACATGAAAATGTTTTTTAAGCTCCCAAAACCTCTATTAGCGAGAAACAGAAACCTCTGTAAGAGAGAGTCGTTTTTCCCTCATAGACCTCCGTAAGTGAGACTGCTACTTATCTATACCTCTTGTTACAATTAAAATTTTGTATCTGTAGTGACAAACTAGTGGGTATGGTAATATGAAACAACAACTATCTCAAACACTGTTTATTAAATAAAAACTGGTTAAGTAACATTACTAATAAAATAAGTTTACTAAAAAATAACAAATTGTTGCCAGCCAGCTAATAATAGAATATAGAGAGCGAAGGTCGTGGGGGGGTTGGAGATAAACCCTGTACTGTTCCGTTTTAAAGGAAATTATTATTTAAGTTAAAAGTTATCAATTATTACAAAACTAAGGAGAAAGTAACCTTCCAGTTATTGATTAATTTAAAATCTATTAAATGGGCGCCAGGGACTTTGAGAGTCCCGGATCCCGGAGCCGACGAAGGTGTCCAATACTATTCCGGACGGGGTAGGATGACGAACCCGAGATCCACAAATTAAATTATGATGCAGGCCGGTTTCCAGTATCGAAAACCGGACCCAGACAATCAACTGGTTCCTACGGGAACCGTAATAAGGTATAATAAAATGTTAAAGTAGGTAAAAGAAAAAACCGTCCCGCCTGCGCGCTAACGCTAGACGGACTATGCCGGCCGCAGTCGTCTCCACACGAGGCTTCGCTGTGCTCGAGGAACGGGTCTCGCGTCCAGGCCCCAGACGGTCCTCTAGGTCCTGGCAGCGAGACGAATCGCTCGAGGTGCCTCTCGGTTGTCGTAGGGAGAAAGCACTTGACTGCAAGATTCTTGACCGGCTGGAAAGCTGCCTGCGTATGCGCAATTTGGAATCCTTTTAGAACATGTAACAAGTTTAGTGGAATCACCTAAGCTTGTCGTAGGGCCGAAAGATGCCAAGTCAGGTTCCATGATGCTGTCATGGGTCTCAAACCGGAATTAGACGGAGCATTCCAAAAATCTCCCCGATTACGGGTAAAATAATATTAAATCACTGAAGATAAATAATACACCGAGATACTTAAATTCTTGAAAATCACTAACAAACAACTGCACAACATGACGTTTATTCGCTGAAACAATAAGAATCTTCATGATCCAGACCAACAAACAAATTATTTGTTATTTCCAATACTAAAACTCGTCATGATAATGTTAAATCTCCTCGAATCTTAATTCGGCAAATTAAGAAAGTATTAGCTTGTCACATTACGTCAAAGACAATTCACAGATAAAAAATATATTAACTTGACACGAAGTTTCTAGAAAGAAGTCTATATTGAAAAAATGAATTAATTTCCGTTTATGGTTATTTAGTTTATTATGACTTTTTTTTACTAAAAGCGGAAAATTATTGAGGATTGCTCCATACGATATTATTTCGATGGTTAGCAATCAATATGTTAAAATATCGATTTAAACTACAACTATGAATCGGCGACCACCAGATGTCGCCTTTGACAGATAGAAACTGACGTTTGACTGAATGACATTTGGAATGTAAACAAACGCAACTAATTACAATTCAATATGTTTTAGGATTAAGAAAAGTGATTTATTGTGAGGAAGCCGATTGTAAAACTACAATGAAATGTGTTACTCGGAAATCTCGTAATGTACTACTTATTTTTCAGGTAAATGCTACTTTACTAAACCAACCCGTGGTAGGTGCAAAAAAACAACGTAACACTATAAGCGACAGTCGAGCTTTATTTACAAATTTAACATCTGCTATTGTATGACTCATTCTTAACTTTCGTGGAACTTCCTACCATTGTTTTTGTATTAATAATTTTATAATATTACATATTTACTACATTCGTACTTGCTGTTACTTGTTATTGCTGCGTACCCCTATAAGAGAGAAACGCTACCCATATACCTGCATTAGGGAGAAACTCGGGTTAGTGAGAAACCTCTAAAAGCGAGAATGAGATTGTGCTCCCTTGAACTCTCGCTTATCCAGGTTTGACTGTATTATTACCGGACGGGTTTTAACGTATTCCTTCGTCAAAAAGCGAGACGCTACAAGGCGTACATCACTTGACACACAGATTTAAAGTCTGAGCGCATAATATAACTGTGTATGGAATTATCTCTCAAAAGATAAATTGGGCGCATCAGATTAAGTAATGTCGGCTGTTCTCCTAACAAATTAACTTGCCCTTCAATTCTATCAGCAGCCGACAATTTTGCTAAACTAGAATATTCTGTTATATTACCTTCCAAAATACATCGTTGGTAATATTCATTAAGAGCTTCATTTACATGACGATCAGGGCATCTTAGTGTTTCTAACTCATTACTTAACAATATCGAAGCTATACCCATTGTTTTATTTTCTAATGGGCCTCCAACCATCTTCGGAGCGTGTTTCTGCAGCCTAGAGAGGTATGGTAGAATTAACATAATATCGGTTTTGAGACCGGTTTCAAAATCATGTTCTGCTGGCATTATTTCATCAGCGTTAGCCAATAAGTTATCATTCCAAATGGCGCCTGGAATGGCACAGCTATCTTTATATCTCCTGCGGACGTTAACTGGTGTAACTGGATTTGCAAGTGCAACAACAGTCTCTCGCAAGTTTGAATAAACTGTAGATTCTGGCCTAGGTCTAAGTTGGCCATCAACCTCTGGAGTAGCAGCGACAACTGGAATATAAATCTTTTCTTCATATTTTAAAATACCAATTGAATCAATCAACTTCTTGATGGGAGTTGGAACAAATGTAAAAAGTTTTAATTATTTTCAAAAACTCTGCTGTCAATCCTTCATGGCGATTAGTATCTTCCATGAACCGTGGAAGAATTGGATAATGTGGAATTAAATCCATAACTTTTGCTTCAAATAACGCAAGATAAGCTCTATACTGCGAATAAATATTTGGAATTCTAATGTTCTCGGAATACTGGGTTGCTACATAGGTAAGGTGAGTTGTTCCGAATCCAATTCCACGGGTTGTAACAGATAGCATGCTAGCTTGTAAAGTCTGTTGTTCTGCTAGCCGATTAAATTCATCTTCAACGCCGGCGAAAAGCTCATCCTTGATGAGTTCGCGAGTTGCTTCATGACGGCTGGTACTCTGTTTATCTCTAAAGTTCTCCATCCGTTGATTTGATCGCTGCTTTGTAGTGCGGCCTGGACGGCCACGTCCTCTTTGCTGCACATTTTGACTTTGGAAGTTGTTACCAAAGTTCTGATTATCATAGTTAGAATTATGATAATACATATCATCACTGTGGGGTCTAATACCACTGATTATGTAACGATGAATTGTTTCATCATGATGAATTATTTGATCTCTTATATTTTCGTCAGTTCTCAAATTATTTCCTTTATAATATACCAGCTGCGCCTCGCGGTTTCACCCGCATAAGTCTCGATCCCGTAGGAATATCCTGATATTCCTATCGATATACTTTTTATCCCGATAAAAAGTATCCTATGTCCTTTCCCGTGACTCAGACTATCTCTATACCAAATTCCATATAAATCGATTCGGCGGTTTAGGCATGAAAAGGTAACATACAGACAGACAGACAGAGTTACTTTCGGATTTATAATGTTGGTATGGATAACAAGTCAATATACATCACATAGTAAGGATGCAAGACTACGTATGGGTGCTCACAATGTCTACTTAATGTTAGAAGTGAGACTGTGATGCAAGACTACGTATGGGTGCTCACAATGTCTACTTAATGTTAGAAGTGAGACTGTGATGCAAGACTACGTATGGGTGCTCACAATGTCTACTTAATGTTAGAAGTGAGACTGTGATGCAAGCCTACGTATGGGTGCTCACAATGTCTACTTAATGTTAGAAGTGAGACTGTGATGCCGAATAAAAGTCCTACTGTTAACTGTAGTAATTTACTTATTTTTAGAATTAACGTTTGTATGATTAGTGTATGTACTGGTATAAATATCGATCTAGGTACTTCGAGAACGAAGTACATGTCAGTATGGCCGTGTTAGATAATTAATTTTGATATAATTTTTATATTAGAATATCGTTTGTTGGCTAATGGTATCTGTCATATTTAAGAAGCTTGAGACCAACGTAGAAGTACCTAATTTGACTAGATATTGTTTACAAAAACAAACAACAGTCTTAACTTGTTAAAATCACATAATAGTACATTATGATACATGTGTGCTATGTTGATCATTAAACTTGAGGCGGTATTATTCGCGCGAGCCGTAGGCGAGCGCGATAAGGTAGCCGAGAGTTTAATTATCAATGCACACGCGTATCATACGACGTTTTTCAACACACTTGTGAGGAAAAAAACAGACTTGTATTCTTAAATATTAACTTGTATGGAAAATGGCGGGCTTGGTTTGTCATTCCGCGCGCCGCGCTGACGTGCGCGCGCAGGTTTACCCATAGAGTAAGTAATGGTCATTCGGTCATTCCTACACCTGCGCGCGCATTGCTAGCGCGGCGCGCGTTTTTTTTCTTAAAGGCAAACACAAAACCGATATACAGCCTATAGAAAAAATATAATAAACACAAAATAATGTTAAGACTGATCGTAGTGTTGCCGTATGTCAAATTGTAGTTTAGTTAGTATGGAATTAGAAAGTACTATTTGCATAGAGAAATATACATTAATTCAGTGAGAATCCGCAATAATAGAACGCCAGTGGTCTTTTCCGTTTGGTTACGGGAGGGACGACGGAAAATTTATAAGGTGCATCCAGACAGAGCGAGCCATGCGCCGCAAGTGCTTATTTTTGTATGTTAGATGCCTCAGCCTGAGGCAACCATACATATAAAAAAATCATTTGCGGCACATGCCTCGCTATGTGTGGATGCACCCTTAGGTGAATGCGCAGTGGTAGACCGCGAAATTTTTTTTTTTAAGTTTTTTACAATTCGCAGGTCAGTATCAGGTTGTATCTTGATCAAAATGTATATTTATATAATAGATATGTATTTAAAGAATTATAGTCATTAGAATCATTAATATATAAATTTAAGTTAGATTTATTCCCTAAGAACTTTTCCATAAGAGATTTGTTGTTATGGAACAAATCTAACTTAGAAAGATGTATTTAATGATTCTAATGATTATAATTCTGTAAATACGTATCTGTTATAGTCGCGAATCATATTTTGATCAAGATACAACCTGACACTGACCTGAAAATTGCAAAAAACGTTAGAAAAATTTAATTTCGTGGGCTACAACTGCGCATTCATCTTAAGGTAAATAAATTTTAGTTCATCTTGGGACCAAGGACAATTCAGACTATTTAAAAAAAAAAAGTAAAATTGGCTCGCGGATTCTTTTTGGCATGAAGTCTCTTTGAAGAGATTTAAAAAAAAACGCACTTCTCCGACCTCTGACTAGTAAATTAAATAGTTATCTGTGGAAATAAAGCACAAGTACCGTAACGTAAAGAAAAAGCACGCGTTTGTAATACACTGCATTATGGATCTAAAAGCTGTGCATTAAGAGCCATTTTACGAGCAAGTGTGTTGAAATAGTACATTATGATACATGTGTGCTATGTTTCGTGTATGTATGTGTGCTAGGTGTCTCGGCTACCTTATCGCGCTCGCCTACGGCTCGCGCGAATAATACCGCCTCGAGTTTAATTATCAATGCACACGCGTATCATACGACGTTTTTCAACACACTTGTGAGGAAAAAAACAGACTTGTATTGTTAAATATTAACTTGTATGAATAATGGCGGGCTTGGTTTGTCATTCCGCGCCGCGCTGACGTGCGCGCGCAGGTTTACCCATAGAGTAAGTAATGGTCATTCCTACACCTGCGTGCGCATTGCTAGCGCGGCGCGTGTTTATTTACTTAAAGGCAAAGACAAAACCGATATACAGCCTATAGAAAAAATATAATAAACACAAAATAATGTTAAGACTGATCGTAGTGTTGTCGTATGTCAAATTGTAGTTTAGTTAGTATGGAATTAGAAAGTACTATTTGCATAGAGAAATATACATTAATTCAGTGAGAATCCGCAATAATAGAACGCCAGTGGTCTTTTCCGTTTGGTTACGGGAGGGACGACGGAAAATTGTAAGGTGCATCCAGACAGAGCGAGCCATGTGCCGCAAGTGCTTTTTTTTGTATGTTAGATGCCTCAGCCTGAGGCAACCATACATATAAAAAAATCATTTGCGGCACATGCCTTGCTGTGTGTGGATGCACCCTTAGGTAAATGCGCAGTGGTAGACCGCGAAATTTAATTTTTTTTAAGTTTTTTACTTTTCGCAGGTCAGTATCAGGTTGTATCTTGATCAAAATGTATATTTATATAATAGATATGTATTTAAAGAATTATAGTCATTAGAATCATTAATATATATATTTAAGTTAGATTTGTTCCCTAAGAACTTTTCCATGTTCTTATGGAACAAATCTAACTTAGAAAGTGATTTTAATTCTGTAAATACGTATCTGTTATAGTCGCGAATCATATTTTGATCAAGATACTACCTGACACTGACCTGAAAATTGCAAAAAACGTTAGAAAAATTTAATTTCGTGGGCTACAACTGCGCATTCATCTTAAGGTTAATAAATTTTAGTTCATCTTGGGACCAAGGACAATTCAGACTATTTAAAAAAAAAAAGTAAAATATGGCTCGCGGGTTCTTTTTGGCATGAAGTCTCTTTGAAGAGATTAAAAAAAAACGCACTTCTCCGACCTCCCACTAGTAAATTAAATCGTTATCTGTGGAAATAAAGCACAAGTACCGTAACGTAAAGAAAAAGCACGCGTTTGTAATACACTGCATTATGGATCTAAAAGCTGTGCATTAAGAGCCATTTTACGAGCAAGTGTGTTGAAAATGTTATTACTATAAATGATTAAGTAATATTTGATTATACTTGTAAATAATGTTAGGATTTTATATTGCTATTTTAATATAATAGGCTCTTTCAAACTATTGGCAGTATTGGCACATCACTGTCAGTTGATGTTGATATTCTTTTTAATGATGTCTAAGAATTGCAAGTCAACTCTTATTAAATTGTTTAATTACCTTCTAATGTTTTAAAACGGTTTCACTACATAAGGTTTGTTTATTATTACTTGTGTTGGAAGATATTAAGCCAAAATATATGATGATCTGTAATTGGTTCAAAATGACGGTAGATAGAAATGTCAAAGTTGTTGTTCACGTCTATAAAAGGGGGAGCTTCGAGTGGCAGGGATCATTCTTGTTCGAGACATGGGCCAGAACGGAGCTCCGGTCTACAGTCAGTTGATTAGTACTAGTGACGTTATTATGTGGAATAGATCGACCAGATGTCATGTAAGTTAATTGATATTATTATCTTGATTATTGCTGATAACTATGGTGTTCTGTATATGTTATAATATGGCCAATATTGCTAATTATAGTGTTTAATGGAATACTCCTAGCTATTGTTTTTATGTTGCTATTATTCTGAATTCTCTTGGACCATTGTCCAAGAGATATAATTGATTATTTTTTAAATAATAATAAATTGTGGCAATATAAGAAATTTGTTGATAGAATACTTTAATATTGTTTCCATGGAGTTTCTTGTCCTTCTTCTCCATGATGACCTAGATTTGGAACGGACAACTAACTTTCTGATTGATAACTGACAAGCCTAAATTCTAATAAATGTCTAGCTTGTCTTTCTGTGCTTTATTTCATAAAATCCTTTCCCTACATACCATATTCATAGTTACTATTACGAATATTAAATAACTAGTAACCATTCTGATATTTAATTAAGCTTAATTATTTATTTAAGCTTTATATTTGGGTAATATATATATACTTATAGATAGATTATATACCATCTTCTAACACGCGCGTTAACTGAACGATTTAAGCATGTACACGTGACTTACCTACGTGTGCGTTGGCTCACGAATTTTGACAGCAGTCAGTGTGAAACTCGCGACGAGGTGACGCGGAACGTGATTCGGCAACGCGTAAGTAATTTTATAACCTCACTTTAAACATCTTTATTTTGATGAAAGTTTTTATCTAGATTATTCAATACTATTTTATTTCAAAGATAATAGGATGTATTTTGTGAATTGAT
Source organism: Amphipoea oculea (assembly GCA_945859645.1). Taxonomy (NCBI): domain Eukaryota; kingdom Metazoa; phylum Arthropoda; class Insecta; order Lepidoptera; family Noctuidae; genus Amphipoea; species Amphipoea oculea. The sequence continues at coordinate 14,667,731 of OX243865.1, read as the reverse complement.
ACGTAAAGAATAATATATATGTTTGGTTTTTTTATAAGAATATTTGTTTTTCAAAATCATTGAATGGGGCAGGTTCATACAGTAATAAGAGGGGCACATTCATACTGTATGAATGTGCCCCATATTTTATATTAGAGTTGAAATGATATTATATTTTGTTTTACAAAAAAAATATGGTCAGGAATTACAAGAAAAAGGGTACTAGGAGTGGAGAGGTAGACGAAGTGGCAATATCAAAAGCTATCGATGAAGTCATACTAAACAAAGTCTCTTTAAGAAAATCAGCAGCCAAGTACGGAGTAAATCCACAAACTTTACAAAGCCGTCTCAAAAAGTTACGAACACGAGATCTACTTAGCGAAAATCGTGTTTTCGATTCTAAATTTGCATCGCAGCAAGTTTTAACAAAAATAGAAGAAGAACACTTAAATAAATACATCTTAGAGTGTTCCAAAATGCACTATGGACTAACATGTGTCCAAGTTAAAAAACTGGCATATGAATTCGCTAAGGCCAATGAACTCAAATATCCAGCAAGTTGGGATAGTAACAAGATGGCGGGAGCAGATTGGTTAGCAAGTTTCCGAAAACGCCATAAGAATTTAAGTTTGCGTAAACCGGAAAATACCAGCGCTGCAAGATCATTCGGGTTTAATAAAACGGCAGTGAATGATTTCTTCCAGAACCTGGAGAATTTATACTGCAAGCACAATTTTACTCCCGATCGGATTTTTAACTACGACGAATCTGGTATAACTACTGTGCTGAGCACACCGAAAATTTTAGCTGACAAATCCCATAAACAAGTTGGTCAAATAGTGTCTGCCGAAAGAGGAGAACTGGTGACATTTGGCGGTATTATTTCGTAGTGGAAACACCATACCACCTTTATTCATCTTCCCTCGGGTACATTTTAAGGACCACTTCATAGAAGGTGCTCCAGAAGGCTCTTTAGGTGTAGCTACGAGAAGTGGATGGATAAATTCGAGCATTTTTGTTGATGTTCTAAAGCACATTCAGAAACACACCTTATCTTCCAAAGAAAATCCGATATTGCTCTTATTAGACAACCATGAAAGCCACACTTCTATTGATGCCATCAACTACTGCCGGAACAATGGCATAGTGTGCCTTTCCTTCCCACCTCACACGACTCACCGCCTTCAACCATTAGACGTTGGAGTATTTGGGCCACTTAAATCTAAATTAAAAACATCATTCAATGACTGGCACGTTTCTAACCCGGGTAAAACACTTAACATCTACAATATCCCAAAACTCACAAAGATACCTTATTTGGAATCATTTAATGCAAGGAATATCACTAGAGCATTTGAAAAAACCGGAATATGGCCTTTCAATAAATTGATTTTTAATGATGAAGATTTTGCGCCAGTTCAAGTGTATCATTCTAATCCTGTAACGAATGACAATGAAAATACAGCTGGTGAGGAGCAGCGTGGAATACCCGATAATGAGCTTGTTACAGTTAGTTCTGAACTCGCAGAAGTCTGTGGTGATGTTCCTGCTCGAACACCGACGACTTTGTCTAGAGATGTTTCGCCTTCACTGCTTTCACAACCTCTTCTATTTATGGATTTCGATAAACCTACACCATCTACTTCCAAACTATTGAAGACTCCAGAAATGATAAGGCCTTTCCCGAAAGTCCAAAGACGCAAACAAACAAGAAATGGTCGATCACTTGGAAAATCAAGGATTTATACCGACACGCCTGAGAAGACTAGAATTGAAGATTTGGGAAAAATCAAAGAGATGAAGAGATTAGAAAAAGAACGAAAAAGTAGAGCAAGAGAAATGAAAAAAGCATTGAGTTTATTAAATGGAGATTATGACAGATCAAGTAAACCAAAAAGGAATAAAACCAAAGAGATTGAAACAAGTAGTAGCGACAGTGAAACAATCAGCCTGAGAGAAAGTTCTGCTTCACCTTTCGATGAACTTGAAGAAAACGAAGAAGAAGATGTTCGTGTAGAGCTTGTTGATCCTGAAAATGTCAAGGATGGGGCCTATGTCCTTGTTAAATTTGAGAAAAAGAAGTCTGTTATTTACTATGTCGGTCAAATAATCAAACACTACAGTTTGACAGAAGTAATGGTTTCATTTTTGAGGAAGAAACCAGGATCTTCTATGAAATTTGTATTTCCAGACGTCAAAGACGAAGGATCAGTAGATCTATCCGATATAGTTTTGATATTACCGGATCCTAAATCAGCTAAGACAGCTAGAACTGCTAGTATTTTAAGTTTTAACAAAGATCTCTCTTTTTATAACGTCCATTAATATTATTATTATTAAGATATAAGATATTTTCAAAGTCATTAAGTATTTAACATTTAAGATTCCTTATATTGTGATATATTTTTTAATTGTTGATTATTAATATTACCTACCTACTAAATATAGATACATAACAAAGATATGTTACTAGGTGTAACGTGTAGATTTAGGATTTAGTTAGTAAGGCCAATCTGTCGCATTGGATCATAGATCTGTAATGATAGTGTAGGTAAGATTGTTATAAATAAATAAATAATATACTTATTTGACTGATCAGAAAGACTGCTAGGTTAACTAAGTTTCTTTCAGTGCCATAAAAGGAAAAACTACCTACATTTTAAGTTATTTTCTGTTTACTTAGTTATCTTTTTTTACTTTTTTCTTTATTACTTGATTATTTTCTAGGTATTAGTTACTCACAGAGTCTAATTGCTTTTGGTTTCGAATACGTTGTGTTTTGATACTTTTATTTTGATAAGTAATTAAACATTTATTCCTTAATTTGTGTATTTTTTCACATGTATGAATCTGCCCCATAGCCTGTATGAAAGTACCCCGCATGCGGGGCACATTCATACATTCCTGATTTTTTTTTTTAACTTTTATAAAAAGTCACAGATGTATATTTAAACAAATTATATGTTTTTGATAGAAAGTCAGATAGTTATAGTACTAGTTCTTATTCAATCTATTCAGATATTGATACCAGAGAATAATCTATGAGACAAAATAGAAAAACTGTATGAAGCTGCCCCACCTTCCCCTAAGTCACCTTCAATGTTATCAGTAGCTTCATTCTCAATTGCACTCATTGTAGCTTCGGCTGAACCTGGCCCAAACAAAAATAGTCAATAAAAACACAGTAAATAAATAATAACATAACGAAATCTCAACATTTAAACTAAGTGTTACCTAGTATGTCATTTTCGATGTTTTCAGCAGCTCCACTCATTGTAAGCTCCTGCTAGATCTGTCCAAAACAAAAATAGTAAAAATTAAGTTAATTATTTTATAGGTTAGAATCAATTGACGACGAGAAAACAATAAAATATCTGACTAATAACAGGTGTTCTTACCTCTTAAGCTTATTGCTGTACCGTCAATACCTTCCCTCACGTTCACGTAGATTAATTACTAATCTAAACACACTTATTTCGTCAAAACACCAAAAAAATAACCGCAAAAACAAATATGTTGACACGTAAGTATCAAAGACCAGAGTGGCCCAAGTCTCCTGAGCCGTAATGGCGGCAAATACCATAGTGACTAGCGATGGGTCGTTGAAGGTTTTTCCGTCAACGAAACGTTAACGTTGAATTGCGTTTGTCAACTAGTTGATCAACTAGTTAATTTCGTCAACGAGTTAACGTGTTACGAACGTCAACTTGCATGAACGATAAACGCCTTAACGCTTTTATTAACGTACGCTGTTAATTTACGAACAATTTGATGCAATTTACCAAATGAAATTGGATAACATTTTATGATGACTTTACCTACTACCTACCTAGGTTTCTAGATGATCTTCCCTTCATACTTTTTTCAGGCTTAGGACTGACTGATTAATTTGCTATAAAACACAAATTTCAGGCGTAGATAATTGAATGTCATCGTTTACTTTCTTTTAAAAATAATGATCAAATTACTAAATAAATATCAAATCTTTTATTCGTTATTTAGAGTTCAAATTATTGTCATGACTATCGCGTCGTAGCGGGAGTTTTGTAAATATAAATACAATTTACGTACGTTGAAAATAACAAAACGTTGAGTTCATATTCTCGTTTCGTTAAACGAGTTGAATTCATAAACGTCGTTGTCTCGTAACTCGTTGACGAATTCAACGAGTTGATTTGTTTATGGTCAACGTTAATCCCGTTGAAGAGACATCAACGTTGATTCAACTAGTTCGTTGATTCAACGCCCATCGCTAATAGTGACCCAAGAGATCTGGGCCACTATGCACTTTTAATATTGTTTTAAGAATCAAAATGCCACAACAATTTTTATAACGCCATCTCTGATTTTTTACTGAAATTTCCTTTGAGCCACTCTGGCTATGAACTTAGGGGTTTGAAAAGGGGCATTGCCGTGGTCAACTAATATTATCAAAAATTGTGGTTTGGGCCGCTCTGGTTCTGGTGGCCTCAATTAGTAGTTAATTTTTGAGCAGATTGGTTATCATTATACAATGTTACTTTACAATTACTGTTCAACAATTCATTAAGAAAACTTCTTACAAAAAGAGCTTCCTTACAACCATCTGAAATTGCCATGTCTTCGGCCTCTGTGCTGGAGAGAGCAACAGTCTTTTGCTTACGACTCCCAAGAAATCAATGAATTACCCAAGCTTAAAAATAAAACCGGTGAAAGACTTACGATCAAGTTCATTTCCACCCCAGTCAGCATCTACATGAGCAGTTACATCCACGCAGTGTTGCCAGATCCAATTTTCAAAAATCCGTAGGGTTGCGCTCAAAAATCCGTAGAAGTCCGTAGATCGCCTATACAAAAATCCGTAGATCTACGGACATTTTTTAAAGCTAAATAAACCTGACTATTTAGAGATTGACTGACCTTAAACTTAATTCCTCGCCGACAAAGAAATTGTTAACTAAAAAAATCAGGGACAAGACGAAAAGCAATAAATGATAAATGATTTATTTTCTGGAAGTAGGTTTGTACAAACACTTTTACACGTCAACCATATTTTTTTTAACCGACTTCAAAAAAGGAGGTTCTGTATTCGACGCGTATGTATGTATGTTTGTATGTCCGCGATTTTCTCAAAAACTGATGAACCAATTTTGATCATTCTTTCACTAATGTGATCTACATATTTTCAGGAAGGTTTTAGTATATAATACATTAGGTAATTATTCTAATATACGAAGATATATATACATAAATGTACTGCATCTCCGGCATTTCTATGCGAATTTTGATAATTCTTCTAGTCGGTGTTTTCAATTCTTCAATGCACTAGTGTTAATTGAATTTGTGTGGGGTAGGTACAACTAAAAAGTGAAAAATAAAACCTTTTTACAACAAAACAAAAACAAACGACTTCAAAAAAAAAAACACTACGAAATATAAATAACTTTAATTACGGAAGTCGGTGTCAAAAAACGAAAATGCGGAATCAACGACACCGACTTCCGAAATTAAAGTTATTTATATTTCGTAGTGTTTTTTAAGCTAGATGAGGTCGGCGTTTCCTATCTGACTACTCTGAGAAGAAAGGCCGAAACAAACTCAGTCACAGTCTCTTAAAAAGTCCAGACAAAATCTTGGTCAGATTATGTGAAGACCATGTAGATTGGTGTTTGAAACGGTATTTTGAGGAAAGAACCACACAGATTGAGCGGACCTGTCCAGTCAGTGCACGCATTTGTCAAAAATCGTGCAACTCAACTCAGAACTTGAGGACCTCAACGATTTGACGATCAATACCAAAGAAAGGAATAAAAAATAAAAATTGTATTAAAAAAATATAAGTATTGTTAATTAATTACTATCCGTGTCACTCTCTCGATTCTCGGTAATATTATGTGTAACATTTTTTGTATCATAATACATTTTTGAGTTATATAGTTCAAAATGCCTCTTTGCTTCCACCTCATAGCAGGTGGTTTTAATTGCACTTTTTGTGTGTAGCAGTCCTTTTATTGATGCTGTGCTAAGTTTGTTTCTGGTTTTAGTTTTCATAAGGTTAATTGCAGAAAATAAACGTTCTACATTTGCACTACTGTGTGGCAGACAAAGGAGGTTGTTTACGAAAAGGGAAAGTAGAGGGAACATTTTTGTGCCATCCCGTTTCTTAACATTGGAGATGTGTCGCCAAAAATCGTCCACATTGACATTATCTTCTAGAGAAAATGGAAGTTTTGTGTTTCTCAATGTTCTCCACTCACGATCCAGTTCAGTGAAATTTTCGGGACTTAACCCTAGAACAAAAAAGAAAATTCTGATTTAAATTGTGATGTTCACTTACCTAGCAAACTTAGCAAAGACAGTTTAGTTTTAAATCTGTGTTGTATTATTTATAACTACCTACCTGGGAATAATACAGCTACTCCAGCAATTGATGAAAGATTTCTCTTTATGGTCTAGCAAGCTGTCTGGGCTTAAAAACTTAAGACTTTTCAGATGTTTCCTTTGTAAGAATGGAAATCTGGCTTTCAATTGCCGAATTGCTTCTAAATAGAAATCTAAACATTTTGTTCTAAAGAATCTGATGCCCTCTTCTGACAGAATATTTTGTCGAATAGTAATAATCGCTGTAATGTTGCCCCCAAAGTAAATATCTTTCAATTCTAGGTGATTCCTTTCATTTTCAAAATCAATGTTTAATATTTTTATTTCTAATGTTTCTTCTTCATTATCAGTCCTTATTTTTTCTTCTTCTGACAGTTCCAAGCACTCAGGTTTAATAAAACATTCTAACAATGTTTTAAAAATAATGAAAACTTTTTCATAAAGTATGTGAAGTTTTGGCTGCTCTGACTGCATTTCTCTGTTAAGATCTTGAAAGTAAGGTAAAACAAAACTGAGGAATTCTAAGTATAATTCTGTTGTTGGTTCGGAGCATTTATCTAGTATTGACTGTGCTGCCAGCAAGCGATCAGTGAGAACAGCACTCTGAAAGTATAATTTGAGGGCAGGTAATTGCAAAGTCTTCCACGCCTCGTGGTAGTTTTTGGCAGGCATATGAGCAGCAAAGATGAAAGCTATGGCACACACATTTAATTGTAAATAAATGTGGTATGTCTTTAGATAATAATACTGCTAAAGAGTGCCTTTCTCCAAACATTGTGTTTGCTCCATCTGCTGCAAATCCTATTAGATTTTTCTTATATGGAATATCTTTGGAGTTAAAGAATTCCACTATATTATTGTAAAGTGTTGTAGCTGTTCCATCCACAACTGGCAGGAGATTCAAAAACCTGTCTTCTATCTTAAAGTTAACAGCAGTTCTCACAACTAATGCTAAATGTTTTGTTTTTGACTTATCTGTGCTTTCATCTACTATAAGTGCAAATTTATTTTCCTTCAAACATTGAACTAGCTCATTCTCAGCTACTTGTCCGGTTACGTTAGTCACAATAGCTCGAGCCTTTGTTCTTTCTAAAGTGAATTCAGCAGCTATTTTGGAATCTGGACATGCTGATTGCACCAAACTTTTTAAATGACCAGCTATGTGAAAGGGCAAATTATGCTCTGCTAGAAAGCTTGTTAATTTTATTTCACCTGCCTTAATTTTTTCTTTAAATGTTTTGGAAGCAGCTGCTGGCAACATCGACGTTATAGCCGGCTGATGTAAAATGGCTAAAAAATATAAATAATCATTATAATATTCCTATGATTATTCATCATGTAATATTATGTAATAAATAAAATAAAAATGAATAATATGTTAGTACACAAAAATAAAAGCACATAACTAATTCACACAACAACACTCTATGTTTGAAATGAAATTAGATATCTGTTATGTTCGTAGTTATGTTTGTTTATAAAATGAAAGCAAGCATATAAAACAAACCTTTCGCGTGTGCAATATGTTTAGTGCGAGTAGCATGCTTTTTTAAATCTTTAATTCCACCACCACATTTTAGGTCAACTTCACATGCAGTGCAATAACAGAAACATTCGCCTTTTTTACTTTTTCTCAACCAACCGAATGATTTTTCCCACGCAGCAGAATATTTCTGGTCGTAGTGAATTTTGGCTCTCTTCGCCGAAGTTCTTGGAGTAGTGTCGCCATTCTCACTCTCACAGCTACTATTTTCCATATTTTTAGTTAAATGCGTCGGTGTAATGTACACAAACGATAGAATAGATCCTACGGGCTACGAATCTACGATGTTGTTTTAACGGTTTTAACCTAAAATAAGTTGACCATAGAATAGATAGACTACTATTTTAAAAAGTTGACATTGACAGACAAATGACAATCGTCAAGCGCGGGCGCCCCTAAACCAAACCAATGAATAAATAGTTCATTCATTCATTCTGTTTTACGTTAGTTGCTAAGTTTGACCACAGAACACTAATACTATAATAAGAAAGAATTACGAAACGCAGTTCGCATCGCAGGACTACTTTTTTTTTGGAGTTACGTTTCGTTTTACGAAAATTTTTATTTAATTTGAATTTTATACTATTGTTTGGCTTGGGTAGATGGAATCGAAGAAAAATCCGTAGATTTGCGACTAAAATCCGTATGTCCGTAGACAAGACCTAAAATCCGTAGATCTACGGACAAATCCGTAGGTCTGGCAACGCTGCATCCACGCCACTCTTCTGAAAAAGTAATCCATAGTTTACCGTACCTTTAAGATAGCGAAGAATACGCTTCAAAGCTTTCCAATGATGTTATGCTCTGTCAATTTGGTGCTGAATAGCGTTCTTAACAGACTTAGTCTTCGACATAGCCTGCGATTTTTTCATATCTGCATCGCTCAGTGTTACTTTCTGCTCACCATCGATAGTGTCCCACAGGTCTTCATCGATTAGTATCATTTTCATACAAAACTTCCATGTAGAATAGTTATCTATACCTTTAGAGTTTCTCGATGCTTTGCAAGGGTGAAGCATTTCCGGCCATTTTTTATGTGTGCATACGTAGACGTTATAGTTTTTTTTTAACTTCTAGTTTCGTATTTAGACGGCAAATATTACGATTGCCGTGCAGATTTCGGTGTTCTGGGCCCATAACCTGATTGAACTGAACAACGTTCTCCATTGCAGGTTCTTGAACGTTAAGTATTTCTCCGTGCATAGTAGCAAAAACAGCATTAATTCTTTGCCAGCAACGATGACACACATTTTGTGTATTATTAAACACAACCTGCAAAGAAATAAATATCGCTGTGAGAATAGTTAATGACCAATAAGTCATTACAGTGTGGATTTTGTTTAATCAGAAATACACATAAAATAGTATATTTACTAATAAGAGTCGTTAAAAAAATGAAGTAAAATGTTCAATTCCTGTCCACTAGCTTAAAAAATATAATGCTAACTTTCTGTATAATAAGAGATTGTTATATGGCAAAAAAGTCAATTCACAACTGAAAGTATGTACAAAAGTGTGTTTCAGTACTTTATGACACTATATTCGCCGACAACGCTCCTGGCCCGTGCAGCCTTATCTGCGGGTACGAAACTTGCGACGGCCGGAGCGACGGCGGGGCGGGGCGGTGCGGCGCGGGGCGAAGAGATAGCGGTGTCTTGCGTGTGTACGAAACAAACTTCCGCGCAGTCGCGCTCACGTAGTGTTGTGATAAACATGAATTCACGTCGAAGAGAACTATTGGAGCCCAGTCTCCTAATGAGAGAATTTTTATTACCTAGAGATGGTGTTCATCCAATAAATCAACGACGACGCAGTTTGGGAGAATTTTCTACACTTTATTACGAGCTACGTTGTTATTCAAGAAAGTTCTACAATTACACAAGAATGAGTATAGAGACATTCGATTATGTTTTACAGAAAATTAGAAGTAATCTGGAATCTAACATTTTCGGAAATCGTATAATCTCACCTGAACAAAAACTATTTTTAACACTAAGGTAAGTAGGAAAATAAAAGTAGATAGATTGTTAATATATTTTTGTTTATTAATTGAATAATCAAGATAGGTACAAAAATTCACTATTCGGGTGTTTGAGTTCTATACCCATGAGACCAGCTAGAACTAGAATTCCCTCTATATGGATCCCCAAACATTGAATTATGTATTTCTTCCATCATTACTTGATTAATTCTATTCCTAACATTAAATTTTTGTAATGGAGTAAATGACTCCATCTGTGGTAACAAACTCATCAAGTAATAATAATCTTCTGATTTACTTTCGCCAGATTGATTTGCGTTTGAATTTTGTTGCAAATCTTTCTCTAATAACAATAACCGTTTTTTCTCTAATTCCAACATTTCCATCCGAATATCATTTGCAGTCTTTCTTTTTGGGGCTCTAGAACTAGAACTAGCGGTATTAATTGACAATGAAGTATTTGTAGTACATACTTCATCGTCGCCTACCGACGTCTGTTCCTGGGCATTCACCGAATCTGTAGGCGAACATAGGTTAATATCTGATTCTCTAATTACGGACTCCGATGAATTTGTTTCTATGCACGGTCAAGACATTGAAGTATTCGGTAATTGACTATCAACCGTTGTTAAATTTGTGTCTGAATTATCAGGCAGAATTTCAAATCGCAAAAAATTCATTTGTTGGAAAAACTGCCACGTAGACTGAATATTATCTCCTGGATCTCCTGATCTGGGTGTAGGCAGCTTTTTTAATTCTTTTCGATACTGATCCTTTAAATTCTTCCATCGCTTCTTCAAAACCGCAACTGTAAAAAATAAAACATATTTATTACCTACCAATTAATGAACTCTATTTTATCTATACTAATATTATAAAGCTGAAGAGTTTGTTTGTTTGTTTACCACAGAGTAGGTACCTACTTTTTCGAAAATAATATACCTATGTTTTATTTTCCTACTGAGACGCGTGCGAAGCTGCGAGCAACAGCTAGTTATTATTATAAAGAGGAAAGATTTGTACGTAGAATAAGAAACAGCTAGTAGTATATAAACTTAATATAAATTATTTTATTTACAGATTTCTATCAACGGGAGTATCTTTTCGAGGTTTAGCGTTTTCCTTTCGTCTTGGAAATAAAACTGTTCAAAAAATAGTGTATGCAACTTGCAGTGCGATTTGGGAAAATCTTCAACAAACACACCTGCCAGTACCTACTACAGATATTTTAAATAACGTTGCTGATAAATATTTTGATAAATGGCAATTTCCTAATTGTGTAGGAGCCATTGATGGCAAACATTGTAGAATAAAAAATCCCCCACATGCGGGTTCATCCTACTATAACTACAAGCATTTTTTTTCAATGCATCTTCAAGCGTTGGTTGATGCTGACAAAAGATTTTTGGTCGTAGAAGTTGGAGGGCGAGGAAGACAGAGTGATGGTGGCACATTTCATTATTCAAATCTTAACAAAGCATTAGAAAATAATAGAATGAATATGCCTCTCCCAAGGACATTGCCAGGAACAGAAATAGTTTTACCTATGGTAATAATAGGCGACGAAGCGTATCCTCTAAAACAATATTTGATGCGACCATATCCACAAAGCGTACTGAATCCTCAGAATGAAATATTTAATAAAAGATTATCAAGAGCGAGAAAATGCGTTGAATGTGCATTCGGTATACTATGTGCCAAGTGGAGAATTTTAAACAAAGCCATAGAAACTGATTGCAAACACGCTCGCCTAATAATTAAAACAACGTGCTTATTGCATAATATTATAATTGATCAAGATGGCTCCAACGATTATCATTACTCAAACATAACCTCAAATAACATAACCACAAATGTGAATGAAACTCGCCGACATCGCAGAAACAACCACGCGGGAAATCTAGCAATAAATGTAAGGGAAAAATTTAAAGAGTATTTTGTAAATAACAATTTGTAACATGAAAATTACACTTACCTTCAACATTCCCGAAATGGCGTTTTATTTCTTCCCAACACTTTATTATAACTTTTTTGTTTTTATGGTGTACGTTTTTACTGTCCCATATAGCCGGTTTTGATAAAATAAAAGATATTAACTCTTCATTGTCAATTTCCATAATTTCCATATTATTACTGTGATAAAAATGCAACACTAGTACCCGCGCGAGCGGCGAAACCAAACTAGTTTGTTCTCGTCGCTCCGCGCCGCCACCGCTCTGCCGCCGCCCGTGCATCGCTCGATCGCGCCGCTCCGCCGACGCCCGTTTCGTACACAGCGCTTAATGTTTTTAATGCATTTGATAAAATCGCCGTCGCGCCGCCCCCGTCGCTCCGGCCGTCGCAAGTTTCGTACCCGCAGACTTAATAATAATTAAGCGCTAGGGTTGTGCATGTTCCGATACTTTGAGTAACCACTAAGTCCACTAATGAATTGGGTACCTACTGCTATGAATGATTACAGTAATTATCACCTACTACAAATGAGTTGAGTACATATTGCAAAGAGCGATTGGTATCAATATTTCCAAGAATCGATAATAAAGCGTGTGTGTTTCGCATTGCTTAGTACTTATACGCAATTCAAGTAAAAGTGTGAGTCATCCCCAATTCTTCACAGGTAATATTTTAGGAAGTAGGACAGTCTTTTGGGCTACAGTTAGTTTTTCGGGTGTTGATGCTCCGCTTGCTTCATAATAGAACTCAAATTTTTGTTTCCATAATTGAAAATTTTTACTAACGTTGCCCGCCGTTACAAGCGGTGATGGTGGCGTCAGATTTTCCATTTTTGCACTAAGCTGTTTTCTTTCACAGAGATTTTATGTTTATTATATTATCACTGAGTTATGTTATTATTTCGACCTCCTAATTGTTCGGACTCGGCCGCAGCGCCTGTAAAAGCTTTATGTAAAACTAGCTGCGCCCCGCGGTTTCACCCGCATAAGTCTCGAGCCCGTGGAAATATCGGGATAAAAAGTATCCTATGTCCTTTCCCGGAACTCAAGCTATCTATATACCAAATTTCATCTAAATCGGTTTAGGCGTGAAAAGGTAACATACAGACAGACAGACAGAGTTACTTTCGAATTTATAATATTAGTATGGATAAAACGGTGTATTTGCAACCATCTTTTTTATTAGCTATGCATGGACAAGAACGAATGCCAATAGTGTTGTCCTTCACTAGTAGTGATGTACTACTTCTTACATTTGTTGTTTTCTTCTATTTCAATACCCAATAGTTTGCCGCTAAAGGTAAAAAATTCTGTACCAACCGTGTAACGTGTTCGTATGAGGTAGGCAGGTGTTATACATTTTTCGGATATATTTGTAAGCTGCTGGTGAGTAAAAGTGGAGTGTTAAAGCGAATTTCCTAACCGCGCGCGGTTCCGCGGTCCCGCGGCCGCGGGAGGATACTTAAAACATCTCTTCTTTTTGTTTTTTGTTAGACTGTTTAAACACCTAGGATTAAACAATTTAGTTGGTTTAATATATGTGGATAGGTCTTGACATAATTTTGAGTCCAATTTAAATATTATCGTTAACATTTTTAATGCATTCTTTAGTGAAATGGTCTTTTTAACAGGTCTCGAATTTTTTTCCCTTAAGTTGTTAACGACTTTTTCCTTGCTTTTGCGGCAAATGTGAAGTTCGCTTTTTATCTGAACTTTTCGTGGTGTATCCAAAATTGACCCTATGCTTAGAGAAGTAGTCGGAGATTTGAATTTCTTTTCATTTTTAGGGTTCCGTAGTCAATAAGGAACCCTTATAGTTTCGCCATGTCCGTATATCTGTCTGTCTATTGGTACTAGAAAGTTGTAATTTGGCATCAGTATACACGTTAATGACGCCGAAATAGTGGTAAAATAAAATTTTGAAATGAAAAAAAAAAACAATTATTTAGGGTACCTCCCCTACATGTAAAGTGGGGATGATTTTTTTTTTCGTCCTTCCTATTGTGTGGGATATCGTTGGATAGGTCTTTCAAAATATTAGGGGTTTGGGCAGACCGTTTTTTGACTAAGTAAACCGTTCGTGACATCAAGTTTTAAAATACCAATTTTCGTTAGAGTCAAGTGTCTCCTCCCCCCTCTACCAACTAAACGGTTGTAGTTAGAAATTAATGTCACGGCAGTAGTACCTATATATAACGAAGTTTAAAGGAAAACTATCACACTTAAGTGGGCTTTACAAGTTTACGAGTAATAGTTGACCAACTTAAATTTGCAGTTGTAATGTATGAGACAACATGATTTTCAACTACGATGTCAAGTTTGTTCTTGGAATAAATTCATTCCAACTGCGGAACCCTTCATTGTGCGTGGTCCGACACGCACTTGGCCGGTTTTTTAAATCAAACATTGAACTCGTACGACAGACTTCAGTATCACCGCCATCATCCGGTATTTCAATCTGTAAGCAAAATCAAAATGATAAGTATCTGCTAGCACACCAAATAATATTTTAAAATACAGCGGCACTAAGGTTCCGTTCGTTCTTCATCGCAGTTACTTACAATCTTGAGGTCCTGTGGTGACATATCCTGTAAAAAATAATAATGATTACAAAAAATAATTGAATGAAGGTACGATACTACGAGTATTTGACAAATTCATTTTTCTGGCTAACAAGTTACCACTAAGCGAGGACCCGCCGTTTTACGAAGACGTTTTATGCCTGACAGTGCCTGCAGTGACATACATATCGGATCTTCGTCCAAAAAATGTTCAGAACAAACGACGCGACGCATGAATTATGCGGCTTTAAAAAAATCTTCACGCCTTTGTCGACTAACAAGTTTAGTGGTCTCCATTCTTCCTTTCTTCCATAAATTATTATTATGACAATGTGTTGAAACATGGAAGTCAGGCATCGTAAAAAACAGGTTTTTGTTCTGACTCGTTTCGAAGAATGTCTTTATTTGCGTAGGTCTAGCATGCGGCCATCTCACTTATTTATTTATCAGTAGGTATTTGTTTGTTTATTTTTTTTTTGCAATGTTTTCAATATCACACTCTTTATACATATTCGTTACTGTTTTATCTGACAATTTTTTTTTTAAATTATGTATGCATACACACGTCACGTTGCAGTATAAAACTGATTTACATCCGTCTCCTCACACACCAGGTCCAGTTGAAAACCAGCGTCAGGCACTAGTTGTCTGGCATTTTTCCTGAACTGGCCCTTTTTTAGCGCAGCCGTGAGGCACACTTTCCTGCTTATTTTTTATATATTTTTTTTTTTATATCGTACTTTATACTTTAATCTTTATTTTTTGTTTTTATTTGATGTATGTATCTGGTGTATTGTGTGTCTTTTAGTCTGTGCTAAATAAATGTATTTTCTTTCTTTCTTTTTCTTCACATCGTATAGAATCACGAGGAAATCTAAAATATTACCTTACAATTTTTTTAATAGGCCCGGCAGGATACGGTCTGCTCTGAAATATATTTTTTTAAGTGCTGGCATTACCACCTGCAATCAACATATTGTAAAACAATTTCCGTTTCTCCGCAGAAGATTATTTTGAAAATTGATTCCATATTTTTTCATTCTAATGCTTTCTGTATCTATAGTTGGATCGTTGGGTATCTCTAAAACAAAATAAAATATAGAACAATCCACTTATAATACAGGTGTTAGCAAATTAAATATGGAAAATATTAACACAAACTTGTGTACATATTGGATAGTAATTATACTAGCTTTGCTTTGCTTATAAAGTCCAAATTCGTGTAGCCGTTAAGGCGCGATTAGCAGGACTTACCTACAATAACTATTATTTACCTTGCACTTCCACAAAAAGGTGTTCTGAATTTTCCTCGTGTATTGCTTTATATTGTTCATTTTCTTCAAAACTGGGACCAGGGTTAGGGTCAGTGAATATTTTTTTTGCAGTTGTAGGCACGGGAACTGGATTCTAAAAGAAATAAATTTACTTAACACCAACTGCTGTATGTGTCGACAATTGAATTAGGTATTTTTCACTTTAGAGGATTAATATAAAATACACAGATATTTGTTATGAATCATGGAAAATTATAAAATGTCTTTATAGAAGTGTGTTATGCTATAGTAGGTAGTCCAGTGTTTTGTGTCCTATGTTATTATAACGAAGTTATTACCTATCATTTTTAAGAAGTTTTATTTACCAATGCATCACTATCGTAGTCATTAACTTCAATGACAAAGTCGTGAGGAGCAATCGCCATTATCTTTAAGTCCTCAGGAGAAGGTGATAGTGGTTTGTCGCCACCGCCTGTCTTTGATTGGTCCCTTCTATGGGTAGATAAGTTGGATTTAGCGGACAACTTCAATCTTTTCCAAGCCAACTTTAGAATAGAATAATACTCTTTATTATGTACACCATATAAATTACAGACATAAATATAGAAAACTTTACAATGGGTGACACAATGGGCGGTCTTATCACTAAGAGCGATCTTTTAAAGACAACCTTTGGATGGATTAAAAACCGGAAGGACAGACAAATACTGTAGGTAGTCTGTGGTGTACCATTTACACAATACAATAAATATACATAAAGTACTATTAATCTATATAAATATATACATATACATAATAACAAACATGAAACAGGAGCAAAGAAAATACAATGACAATGTAATGTAAGGAGAGAGAAAGTGCTTTTTTATCATAGTCTTAAAAGTGGACAAAGATTGAGCACGCCTTATCGACACGGGCAAGTCATTCCATAACCGTACTGCTTGCACAGTAAAAGATTTATCATAGAAACTAGTGGAATGCATCGGCATCTCTAGTCTCAGGTTTTCCGATGACCTCAGATATCTATTATGTGTGTCATGAAGGAACTTGAAACGTTCTTTAAGATAAGTGGGGGTTTTAGGATTAAACAAAATACTGTAGAGCTGAAACAAGATATGGGAATTCCGGCGAAGACGTATGGGAAGCCACTTGAGCTTTGTACGAAATTCAGATATGTGATCATATTTGCGCAGGCCAAATATAAATCTTATGCAAAAGTTTTGAAGTCGCTCAAGCTTATCTAGTTGTGCCTCAGTAAGATCTGGATAACTGACATCAGCGTAGTCAAGGATGGGAAGTAAAAGGGATTGTGCAAGCGCAGTTTTAGTGGCAGTTGGAAGAAAGTTCCGCAATCGTCTCAGTGACTTACCAGATGCAAAAATTTTGCGACTTACGTCCTGTAGCTGAGGATCCCATGATAGATGTTGGTCGATCCAAACCCCAAGGTTCTTAACCTTTTCGCTGAATGGAATAGCAGTTCCGTTAAATTGAACCTGGGGTAGTTGAGCCCAGTTAATCTTGGGGATCATCCTTGAGCTGCCAACAACAATGACCTGAGTCTTCGATGGGTTAACCTGCAAACCATGCGCCTCACTCCACTCACAGATTGAAACCAAATCCTTGTTGACAATATGAACCGCATCAGCCAAATTCGAGTAGTCAGCTTGCTTATAAATTTGCAAATCGTCTGCATAAAGGTGGTAGGAAGAAAGAAGTTTTTTGGCAATGGAGTTTATAAATATTGCGAAAAGTAAAGGAGATAAAACGCCACCCTGAGGTACACCGGCAGAAGTATTACACCACGAAGAGAAAGACTCTTCTATGCATATACGTTGCCGGCGGCCATACAGGTAACTACGAAACCAGTCAATCGCCGTTGGAGATATGTTAAGCGAGCGAAGCATGCCAAGCAGGATATCGAAATCGACAATATTGAATGCATTACTAAAATCTAGTAAGCAGAGAACTGTCAGATTTCCTCCCTCCATGCCTAACCGTATGTCATCAGTGACGTTAACTAAGGCTGTAGTGGTGCTGTGACCAGGACGGAAACCGGATTGGAAAGGATTCAGTAGACTATTTTTACAAAGAAAAGTACTAAGCTGATTGTGGACAAGGCGTTCTAGGACTTTGGAGAGGAAAGGCAAGATGGAGATAGGACGGTATTCTGAAAAGGAAGTAGGATAGGATTTTTTGAGTAATGGTATAACTTTGGTCTCTTTCCACATCGATGGAAAGGCACCATAGGATATAGAGTAGTTCAGGATATAGCACAGGATAGGAAGGATTTCGTCGAGGACAGGAAGTATCATTTTTCGACTCACACAATCACTACCAACTGCGTTAGACGTGATTGAAACTATGCTCTTCTTAACATCACAATCAGAGAATTGACTAAAAATAAATGGGGGATGGTCGGGAGTTGGAAGGTTTGAAAGATAATTAATAGTAGTTGCCTTCATGGTCCCATTACTGTGGGACGAAGATGAGAAGTGTTGATTCAGTAGATCAATATCTAAGTCTTTAGGAATCGATTCTTGGCGCGATTTTCCAACTCCCATGGACTTAAGAAATTTCCAGACTTTTGCTGGGTCTCCGTTTTCAACGGAGGTGTGGATATGGCGGCGTTGGGCATCTCTACACACCTTATTGCAGCGATTGCGTGCATCAACAAGGATCTCTCGGTTCGACGGCGAGGGCCGACACTTATATTTCGTTTTGGTTACAGCCTTTCTGTGCATGATCACCCTAATATCGTCTGTAAGCCATGGTGCCGGAAGATGTTTGATTTTCACTGCACGAATGGGAGCGTGAATATCGTACAGCTGCACAAGGTTATCTGTCAGCAGATTGACTTTAGCATCTATTGACTCAACATTGACTAAAGGAGCCCAGTCAATGTTGTTAACATCTTTTCGGAGATCATCTGTGTTCATACCACCAAAATTGCGCTGCAGGAGAATTTTAGGTTTTGCCTTAGGTGGGCGAATTTTATAGGATAGGAATAATAAGTCATGGTAAGAAAACATGTCAGCTGGACATTGACCATGCTTGCTGGCATGTTGAGGAGAGGAAACAATGAGAAGATCCAAAAGTGAAGGATTACAATTTGGAAAATGGTGTGTGGCGCTTAAAGGGAGAATTGATAAATTCGACGATTGGACTATTGATCGAAGAGAAGAAGAGCGGGAATCATTTTTCAATAGGCAAGTATTGAAATCCCCCATAATGACTGTATGACTATAAGAGGGTGTTAGGTTTTCTAGGATCTTTTCAAAGGAAGACAAGAAATTTATACGTGACGAAGGGCTATAATAAACGCCAAGAAGAACTTTCACGTGGTTCAGGTTTACTTCCAAAAAGAGATGCTCGCGCCCGCATTTTGTGGTGGAGGTTGTGCAGACATATCGACAATTGAAAAAGGAATATGTGAACGAAGGTATATGGCAACACCGCCGCCACCGCCACTCGTGCGATCATTTCTTATTAGTTGAAAACCCGGCAAGGAATAGGAAGTAGAAGGGAGACATGGCTTTAGCCAAGACTCTGAGACAAGGATAGCATGGATGTTCTTACAGTCTAAGTTCACTAGCATGTCAGAATAATGTGCCGGAATACTCTGGGCATTTATATGGACTACATTGAAATTCTTAGGTACATCGGAAAACTGAGATTCAAGCGTGTCAGCAAGGGACGGACAACTAACAAAGCTGTCATTACTACAAGCCGACAAAAAGCTTTCGGTGTCGCTGTCGTCATTACTATCTGACATCGACACTATATAAATATATGAAAAATAATAATAAACGTAAATAAACTAAATAATAATTATAAATGTTAATGTAAAAACAAAAGCAATTAAATTAAATCCACCCGCCAGTTTTGAGTGTTAACAATTTAAAGTTATAAAACAGAACAAAACGTTTAAACAATTTCATCGTCCGGGTAAGTTATTATATAAGTTTATAACATAGGAAATGAAGAAGAAAAATATACACGTATAAATAACAACCAAAAATTGATCAAGTTATACCGAAAAATAATAAAAAAAAGACGGGTTGCACTCCGGGAGTGCCGGCAGAAGTGAAAACTTGAATATTAACGTTGAAATAAATCAATTATTAATTTAATTAATATAACTCATTTTTTTTTCACTATTTCTGCGTTACTTTTTTCATTAATAGATTTATTGTTCAATTTCCATATTTTAAACACTTTATATACACGAATTTTACGAATACACAGCAGTGTGGCTACTACACAGACGGTCGAGCCATCAGCTGTCCAGCCATCCATCCATCCACTTCCACTTCCACTTCGACTTCGACTTCCACTTCCTCTTCGACTTCTACTTCGAGTTCCACTTCGACTTCCACTTCGACTTCAACTTCAACTTCCACTTCGACTTCCACTTCAACTTCCACTTAGAGTTTTACTTCGACTTCCACTTCGACTTCCACTTCGACTTCTACTTCGACTTCCACTTCGACTTCCACTTCGAATTCGACTTCCGCTTCGACTTCGACTTCGACTTCCACTTCGACTTCCACTTCCACTTCCATCCATCCATCCATCCACCCATCCATCCATCCATCCATCCATCCATCCATCCATCCATTGTGTCCGTGTGTCACTTCACTTCGGTTGGCGCCGCCGTAGAAAGAGAGGGGGGGAGGAAATCTCTCCTGACGGTCACGTGTCCTGACGCGAGTTTAACATTTTTTACCCATTACTAAAAGTGTGCAACGCCGCTAAAGAAGTTTACACTTCAAAAAATATACTGGGCACACTGTCAACCGGTTTCTGAACGACAACTCTAAGTTCAAAATGACACATGAAGTGACAAAGTGAGTTGACAGCTGACAGACAAAGAATTAAGAAATAGTGTAAAATGAATAGACGGTATACAATACGTTATGGGACGATAAAGGAAAATAATTATAGAAATTACTAGTAAAATTAAAGAATTGAGACGGTACGAGTTATAAACAAAAACTACTGCCCGGACAATGACACTAACTAACCAAAAGAGTGTACCGAATTACTTTTTCTTCGAGGCAGCACGCCGGGCCTTCTTCGGTGCCGGTGATGGAGACGACGACGAGGGCAATGCTGATGCAATGGGAGACATGGCCTTTTCACTGATCTGTTCGATTTTGTTGAGATCATCTTTTGAATTTACTCGATGTCGGGAGCCGTCAGCGCGAAGAACATATCTCAGGCCCTGCTTAGTCCAGCAATTTGTTTCGCCAAGTTTCTCACGCGCAGACATGAAGAGCTGATGCCGCGACCTCGTCAGAAACTCTGATACTGTAATACCAGAGCCCTTCAACTTGGTCTTAGCAAACCAGATACTGTCCCTGACACCAACGTCTCGTAGCTTGCAAAGAATGGGCCTAGGTTTGCTAGCATCTGTTTGTCTGCCCATCCGGTGGCACCGCCTGATGTCAGCAACTGCAAAGTCGGTCAGCTTAAGATGACATCGCACAACCTCTGCAACAACCTTTAATTCTCCATCTGATCGACATTTACCAGATATCTCATTAAATCTAAAAATAATAAATATCGATTAATATCACGTACTTGTACACATAATAAAAGCAATAAGTAGGTACTTACTTAATCCGTACATTCTTCCACTCTTTAGTTTTCTGCATGTTTACTGAGGTTTTCGTGAACTTATCTTCTATAATATGTGCTGATTCAGCAATAAGCTCACGTAATATTTTTCCTATAATAAGAAGAACATCCGCGTTAGGTAGTCGAAATAAGATGAAACAAAGCATTGTTTACCTAATAATAATTAAAAAATTATGTTTCTCTAACTTTTTCTTCAGAACTCCAGTTTTCACCCCTTTTTTCTTTTTGTTGTTCCATTTCTTAGCTAGCTCACGTTTAATCACACACAACAACTCACGAAAAAACCAACTAACAAACAGTTAGTAATAGAAATACTAAGAATAATATCTATTAATAAATAAGAAGTGCATTTATTTATTCAAAAGGACGCAAACATTTGCTTCAAATGACGCGGGCGGTCCCCGAATGTAATTCACTCCATTTCAAGCTAGAGGTGTTAAAAAATATGACAACTTGATTACAAACTTTCACACACGCTCTTCTATGCCTCTTGTTTAAGAAATTTATTTTTATAATGTTCATCACTCGTGTCCCAAACGACGGGGCGCTCCTCAATGAAAGATATGAAAAAATCCACGTCATATTCCGCCATTCTCCACACAATGACGGCTGCGTCTTTCCTAGACATGGGCGTTTTCGTATTTAGTTGCTAACGGATATGTAACCGATATTCACTTTTCATATCGATATCGAAAACCGTTTTCAGATATCGATATCAGTAGTACGATTTGCACAAGTAACTGAAAAGAACGAAACGCAAACTAACGACAAACGCAAACTCACAGTTTTACCGTTAATACATTGATTGATATAGGTACTTTCGTTTTATAAAGTTTAAAAAGAATAAATTTATCAGTTTAGCTTCTTGTAAGTACGTGAACTTAGGTCTAGTTTAAAGAATGGATTTCTCCCTGATATCGATTAGCCGCCGGAAAGTTGCTAACTTATGGAATCTTTGTTGTAACTAAATAAATAGAAACTAGACCTTATTGCTAGCTTGTTAGGATATAGATATTACGCACGCACTATTATTAACCAAATAACCAATCACTAGCTGAATTTACGTAATATTCGCTTCATCACTTTTACGCCAGTAAAACATTGAATGGTAAGACAGAGACAAAGCGAATAAAAACCGTCGATGTCATATCGCTCGTGATGTGAAGTTTGCGTTTTGTTCGTTATTACTTATTCAACATTATTCGTAGTTCGTTCTCGTTGTTGCGCTTTGGATAAACCATAGCTCAATGAAGTTTTTGTGAAAACGGTTATGTATATTTAGATATCGATATGGTATGATAATAAACACATATCCGATATAAGTTACGTTTTGATATATCGAACCCATGCCTAGCTTTCCCCTTTGCTGTCTCAGAGCGGACTAACGTGGCGTCAACAAGTGTGATGTAATATCGCAGGAATGCGCGATGCGAATCAGATCGGATGTTCTTGCGGTGCGTTCGTGCGAGCTCGCAGATATTTGCGATGCATTGCGAATTCGCAGTTTTGTGTGGGCGCCCTAAAAGCATTACACACGCCATTTTGACGACAAAATTCGTAAATGTGTAATGATATGTGGCTCACATGATTGTCTAGAATCAGGGGCACGACATTCTCCAAAGTTGGCTTGGTGTATTCAACGAAGTGCTTCAGCCAATCCAAGAACAGTTCCTCAATCATCCATCCTGATTTGGAGCACCTGTATATATTGAACCCGCTTTCTAATGCTGCTGTCATTCGAATGCGCGGGAAAATGAATAACGGTGGAATGAATTGACCTGTGGCGCTCATGCAACAACAGACTGACGTTCTTGCCCCTTTCCCAACTTGTAGCAGCACTGACTTGTTTTTGACCCTTTAGTGCAATTATTTTGCCTGGCTTATGCACAGTTGTAACGCCCGATTCGTCGACATTAAAAATTCTATGTGGAAGTATGGTATGATTTTCAAGTAAGGGAATCGAGTTCTTAAAAATAACTATTTCCGTTTGATTGAAAGCAGTGATCCTGCTTACACTAGCAGTTTCAGGTACTCGGACGCTGATTTCTGGGTTGCGTTTTAGGAAACCATAAAACCAGTCCTTGCCGGCTTCTTTCTTTTCTCTGTTAAATGGGTGCTTAATTTTATTTCTCTCAGCATACCGATAAACGCCTCTTCGTAATGCTTGCGGTGTTAACCCATAAAACATTTTAGACAACTTGATCAGCTCATCCCGGATCTCTGCTTCATGCTCGGTAGTAAAAACAGGCTTGCCTCTAGTTTGGGTTTATATTCAGGACCTATTTTTATGTGATCGTGGAGAGTCGTTACTGGTACAATTCCATATTTCTCTGCTGTTTTACGTGATTTGGAGCCCGCATTTACTTCTAGAAGAAGTAGCGAGTCTCATTTTGCGGCGAGACCAGGTAAGATTCTTTTCTCGAGGCATCTGAAAATAAAGATAGAATAGTAAAATCAAATCAAGACCTGCGGGTGATACCGTACAAAAATGTACGAACCGACCCGAAGCCGCCATTTTGGGAGAAATGTTTCAACAAACGAAAATTGTTCGTGATTTAAAATAAAAATTACTGTCAATCGAAGCCTAATTCAATATCGTATAACTTAGATAAACAAATAAAAAATATAGTACAGCGTAAATTCTTCACGGCACTTTTATAAAAATTGGCGCGAAAACGTGACACATGCTTTACTCGCGGAACATGACGAGTCACTGGAGCGGGCGGGAGGGGAGAACGCAGCAGTACCGTGTTGCGTTGCGACCGTTAAGGGTAGACCTAATTTCTCATCATTCGGTCTCTGTCAAATACAATGTACGGTATCGTCCGCTGCAGTACGGAATGTCCCGCCGCCGGCGCGCGGCCGCAGAGCTAGCTAAGCATCGGCCATGCACCGCGCATGCGCCCTGCTCACGCGCCGCCAGCTACCGCCCCTAAGACGACCCACTGAACCACCCACGCCTTTAAAGTGACGCGAGTGAGAGTGCCCAGGCGGCACATAAGAAGTATATCGATGAACATCGTCGACCAGCTCCAGATTATAAGGTTGGTGATCTAGTGCTATTGAAAACTTAAGGAAGGGGCTAATGACACCGGCAGAGGGCAGACGTGAAAGTTTATCCTTCGCCGTGACGGGCCATACAAGATCCGGGCTGTGGTCAGTCCCACCACATACATTCTCGAGCGCCTCAGCGACGGTACGGTACTGGCTAAGTACCATGCCTCTGCACTGACGCCCTTCGTTGGTTGCATCCAAGCCCAAGTACAGGAAAAACGTAAGAGGGGGAGGCCTCGTAGAAGCTAACCCAAACGCGAGGAAGTTCGTTAGGGTTAGAGGGGGAGACTATCAAACTCATTTTCGGTTGATACGCGGTACGGCGCGCGGCCGCAGAGCTAGCTAAGCATCGGTCGCGCACCGCGCATGCGCCCTGCTCACGCGGCGCCGGCTACGACCCTCTCCCGCGCTCCGGGTGTCGTCGCTCACCCGCTCCGACGCGAGCGCACGTAACGTTTTCACACCGACCACGGCGCTCGTTCGCTCCCGCCAAAACTTGTTATTAGTTGTTATACTTGTTGTAAAAGGTTACGCTATACTCTTGCTGTGTTTTATGATAAAGTAAACTGTTTCGTGGCATATAAATCATCGTATTTCACTGGTATCAACGCCCACGCCTTTACACATGCTTTTACTAATTTTCACAATATTTATGTATGGCTATGGGCTCTTGTACTTTCCCATGAGTAACAAACGGTTTTAGATTTAACAACTTTTCAACTTTTGTTGTTAAGTGACTTGCTGTGTGTAACAGTATAAAAATTGCTTGCTGTTATTCTAAGTAACCTATGCTTATGCCATTCTTCGCATTTTTGCAGCCCTCTTATTTCCATTTCAACATCATTTATTTTCTGTATTGTCACATTTTTCAATAGCAGGTCTTCTAGACATTGATCCTGAGAGCTTTTGCTCGAGTATTGATGATCCCACTCTACAGCATATGGGTTAGCAGGCCTTATAGTTTGTAGTATTTGCATTTTAGTATTACCATGTGAGATGGCTAAATTTCTAACATAGTCTTCATAATTTTCCATAATCTGTTCATCTTTAAGAGGCAAATAATTTACACTCCTTTTCCGTTTATTAGGCAATTTTTGAGCTTGCATTGGTGAGTCAAAGAACACTTTCCGAGGCCGCTTGAAATTCATTAATTTCTGAGTGC
This sequence comes from Amphipoea oculea, assembly GCA_945859645.1. Taxonomy (NCBI): domain Eukaryota; kingdom Metazoa; phylum Arthropoda; class Insecta; order Lepidoptera; family Noctuidae; genus Amphipoea; species Amphipoea oculea. The sequence continues at coordinate 14,642,225 of OX243865.1, read as the reverse complement.
ACACTTGGAGCAAAACACGGATCGGGATATGCCTTGGGGGCGTGGCACGTGGCGCCTCGATATTATAAAATTGGTCTTATGTTGGAACGGCGGCTGTACGCTTCATTCAGTCGCTTTGCAACTGCGTACAGTGTACTATTGATGCGTAAAAAATGAAAATGCCGAGTTGTGCAGTAATTATATGTAAAAATAGATCAAATACCATCAACCTGAAGACAAATAGCGTGTGTAGGACACGCTATTTGTCTTCAGGTTACCACCGGTAAGTAACCAATTAAGTCACTGTTAGCGACGTACACGATTGTAAGAGGTAAGAGGGGTGCGGGGGTGCGCGGACCCCACTCCCGAGTCACATGAGTAGACAAACGGAACAGAGGCAAAGCTTCTTAAGAACGTGCAAAATTGTTACCTATTTTGGTAGGGTTGTCACAATAGGTTAAGACAAATTAAACAAAACATTTGTTAAATAGTTTTATTATTCAGTATGATTTACATATTACTTACTCTAATAATTTTCTTTTTATAATTTTTGTTTTTTAATCATTTATTGTTTCTTTTAATGGTGTGGTAAATGCTTTGAGCTGAAACAAAAATAAAATGGAAATTCGAACCGAACACTATTATACAAAAGGCATAGGTAGACCTATATTTTAAAGACTAAATGTATACCTATTTTTTAAATATTTATTTAATTTCAAGACCTACTAGTAGCAAGAAATAAGTACGATGTAGGTATTAATAATAAGTTTCGATTAAAAATGCTTTTTAAACTCGTATTCAAACTTTCATGATCATGCTATTATGGCCGTTGAGGAGTACCCTCGTGAGAAGACCTGTCTGCAGCAGCAATCTATGGTGAAGATCATGTTTAGCAAGCAAAATTAAATTTAAATAAAAAGTTTCACTTTCAAGTCCATGCTACTAACCGTTAAAGAGTTCCCTCGTAAGAAGACAATGCTGGCTGCAGCAGCAGTTCATGATAAATATCGTGTCGAATTATCAAAATTCATCTATCATAAAAATTTCGTGATCGTGCTACTAACCGTTGAAGAGTTCCCTAGTGAGGAGATAATCCTGAGTGCAGCGTCAGGTTATATCTTATTATTGCATTATCACCGAAGTTACGCAGGTATACAAAATTTCAGCTCAATCAGACATCGGGAAGTGGTTCAAACCTTACTTGCAATATTTAAACTTAACACACATACCTACTACATACCAACCCATCCACGTACCTACAAATATATAGTAAAAACGTGTAATAATAATAAAAAGGTAAAAACACACCGTGTACAACCGTCTTCTTATCAAAAAGGTACTTACTTGAAAAAGAAGTACTTACCTATTGTACTCCTTGGGATAGTTGCAGTATGATGACAGGCCTGATGGTCTAGTGGTTAGTGACCCTGACTGCTATGCCGGAGGTCGTGGGTTCGATTCCCACCCAGGACAAATGTTTGTGTGATGAGCACGATCATTTGTTCTGTGTCTGGGTGTAATTTATCTATAATATGTATGTATTTAGAAATATATAAGTATGTTTATCAGTTGTCTAGTACCCATAACACAAGCTCTGCTTAGCTTGGGACTAGATGGCGTTGTGTGTTAGTTGTGGAATAAAAAAAAAAAAAAAAATTGTTATGATATATCTTTATTTTTTCTAGTATTATTCATACACACAGTACAATAAACCACCATTATTAACTAACAAAACAAACAACGTGCGTCGCACTGACCCTGAGATTGTCAACTAGCTGTGCCAGCGTAAACCGGTTTTTTCCAGTCTCGCCGCGTACGTGACAAGCGGCCAGTGGTCACGCACACATGCCCCGCGTGCTTGTAGTAGTGCAACCGATTCGCGCGGTTGTTTGAAGCTTTGTATCTGTTCCGTTTGTCTAATCATGTGCCCGAGTCTCCAACGCGCGGGCTCGCGTCAGTGCCCATCTAGCTACCCATGATCGCCGCACCTGTCTTGCGCTCAGTGATTTTTTGCATGTACCGCCATCTTTTAATAATAAACATAGTGTCTACTGCATTTTCGGAGTTTTACTGCAAAACCACCACTCAGAAAGGTTACAGTCACTGTTTTATATTTTAAATCAATTTTTAAATGTTTTATTAACTTTCGTCCGGAGCGACACGAACTAACCCGAACTAGCCCGAATATTCCCGAACGCAACGAACGTTTTGAATTTAGAGAGGTGCAATCGAGTGCGTGCGACTGATTTTATCGATATGCGTATTATTGCAGCTGAATATTTTTTTACAGAACTCAATGGATATTCTCGTATTACATGTATAGTAAAAGAGTTAAATTAGTTATTAATTTAATGTTGTTTGAACCAAATTAAGACATTTTTTATTTCAATACTTACAGTTACTCGTGAAATGTAAAAACTTAAATTAATATTATATCGTTGAAAAAAAAAATATAAATATAAATAAGTATTGTTGAAAATAAAAAAAAATATTTTGCGCAATATTATTGTATTGATCACTAAATCGCAAGCACTCAATTCATGTCAATAATAAGGCCGAGCAGCCGTCAAAGTTCGGGAGAAGGGAAAGACTACATAGTTTCCTGGGCCCAGGTGTTAACTCAATCAAACTAGCCTTATGTGTAAAGTGGATATAATAACAAGGCCTCACTGAAAATTTGGTGAAATTTGGCTATCCAGGAATCAAGTTTTATGAAATATAGTAAACGTGAGGTTATATATGAAATATAGTAAAAGTGAGGTTACATTATAACATTGTAGTTTTTTGATGTAATTTGCGAAATATTTTTGAATGGTTTTGGCTGTATAATGGTTTTATGCATGGAGTGCAAGTAGAGAGCCTCTATGTGTGACGTGTTGAAGATCCTGACACGTTTGGCACGCCCTGGACAGTCGCTACAGTCGAAAACATGTCTCTACATCCAATATCCTGCACTTAGAAGCAGTAGGTACGTTTTACAAAAGGGAGAATAGGAAGTAAAATAAAACACCAATAATGTGATAATAATGTATAAAATATTTATTATTCGTCTTCAATAATTATGAGAATATCGTCTAAAAAGTGCTTCAATCGGACGTTTCCCAAGAACCACAATCATCTTGGGCCAAGTTCCAACATGCTTGGCATACATAGTTTTCACTGGTAACCTGAAAAAAATTAACTATTTGAATCTTGTTCAACCATAATCAAGCTTCGTTACATGTACCTAATCCTAATGCATGTTCAACTAAATCGCTACGTCCCAGACTAGACCGAAATGGCCCCAATAACAGTCAATACCTCAAAGCAGCAAAGCCTGGGACCGAATCGGTCCCATCGGGACTTGACGGTTACTTACACCTCTTTTATGAGTGTTCTATAGATTTATATGGCTAATTAATCAACTAATTAGGTATTAAGTAAGTATTGTTTTAATATATGCTATCCAACAAAAAGACAGCCGACAGACATGACGCTGGAGGCCGTAAACAGTACCTAGGTACATAAGTCTGGTTTTGTTCGCTTGGTAGGCTAAAAGCTCGTTTTAAATAGGTACTTACAGGCTGATATTCACGCCACTGATGAATAAGTTATAAAATCGCCTCATCGTCCAAGACTCTTCTGCCAATAGAGTTACTGCGACCAGTCGCTATGGTACAATTCACAACATTTCAATTTTTTTGCCTTATGTTTTTTTTATGCTCAATAAATAGTACTTAGATAACTAGGAGACCCATATTTTTTCTTTTCTCAAAATTTGTATTGTAAGTTAGTCAAAAATAATTTTGAAATCTCGAAAAATTCAAAAACGCCTGTAAGGTTGAATCTACATATTACCTTTGCTTGGGTCATGAAAAAAAAATGAGATGGAGATTGACGTGATGACGTCTTATGATGACGTTGACGTTTGTTAATTTAGGTATTTGTTTCCTTGGTTTGTGGCTGTGATGTGATTTTGGTTTTTATTGTATTTTAATTTTTCGTATTTCACATGCTGTTGTAAATAATAAATGTACTAGATGATGCAGTGATAGTTGCTTGTGGACTTATAAATTTACAGTCACCTGTCATAAGGAAGTATTAGGCATTGGAAGGCCTCCCTCAGTGTACAATTTTTAATTTATATTTCAGAAAACTATGTTATGTTTGTATAAGTTTTGATAACTTTAACTGTATGTTGCTATAAATACTTAATAAAAGAGATACTTTATGATTAGAATTTAGATTTTTATTTATCATAATGTACAATATCAAGCATTTAATTAAAAATAAATTTCTCCCAAAACATTTCACCTTCATTCACTAACTTTTCTGCAAACAATCTGTCATAGTGGAACCACTGTTCATGATAGGCTTTATTTCTTTGAAAGTCTGGATCAGCTATACACAATAAAGCTTTTTTCATATTTTCATCGCTAACATTTGCAGCTGTATTTGGGCATTACATTTAGCTGATATTACGCTATCTTTAAGATAGTTTTCCATAGTTTTATTACTGCTGTTTTGTTTCTTCTGCCTCGTTAATGTTAGCGACAACTGAGTACATTTTAGTACGAACTCTGTGCTCAGGAGTTACTCTGCCTTTGATAAAATACACAGCATTTTCTCGTTTCACTTCCACGTAGCCTACAGAAGTTTCAACATAAGCATCCCTTGATGACAACAAAACCTTAGCTCCGCGGATTTCGGCAACGTTAAACGAGTCGTTTTCACGCATGTATTGCAACATCATATAATCCACCTTGGGAAGGTTGCGGCTGTCTGCCATGGCATAACCGTCCGAAACTTTCATGGCAAATCAATTTATATAATAATGCGTTTTTTATTAGTAAATAATAATGCGTTTTCAAACAAAGCAACCTCGGCAAACAACACCACAACAACACTGATATTTGACAATGACAGATGACTATATTTGACATTGACAACTTTTTTTTATTCATAATAATTAGGAGCAAAGGCATACACTGTGACGATGCCTTACTCTGGATCGTTAGAGGATTTTTTTGAATATTTCGTTAAATAAGTAATAAAAAAAATCTAAAAATTATGGAATGGAATACTTGAACATAAAGCTCCAAATGGTTGTCGGTACCTTAGTATTTATTTAAAATTGAAATGTTGTGAATTCACACAGCGATCCATGTCGTCAATATCCGAATGAAGGCATAATCAGTTGTCCAAAATAGAGAGCCAGGTAATTCAAAGTAGCAAGATCCGTCTTTATTTATAATTTATAATATACAAAGCCAAGGTCGTGGGATATTCAATAAAACATGGAAAACACGTGCGCACTCACAACGAAAAAAATGAACGAGTGCCGGTCACAGAATACTTTTTTATAGGTGCCGGTTTTTTTCTACCTGTCATCTGTCAGTCGGTGACAGCACAGATTAGACTATAGGACTGAGTGACCAATGTTGCTAACAGAAGAAAAATTAAAGGAACTCGATTCGCTATAAATCGATTCCACGAAAAGATTGATAAGCATTAGTCACTCGATTTTCATACATATTCTGAGATTTTACCGATTTATTCAATATCGATTACTTAGAATTCAGGCATGTACTTAATCGATTATTTAGTTTCATTACTTAATTTAACTTTTCTCGCTTCCTAGATAGAAACATGGCACTGTATTTTGTGATTACCTTTAGAAAAATATAACGGTTCTTTTAATACCCATTTCAACTAGTTAACTGCTGGGCCCAGAATTCCCCGTCTCCTTTGAATTAGAAAATTCCCTTCTGGACTACAATGTTGAATTTGCAAAATGTTGAATTCGCAAATTCGCGGTTCGTCGCTATTTTGTCAAATCTTTGTCTATAATACTGAGGGTTTCACATTTTATTTCTTTACAAATGTGTTAAAAAATGTCGTATAACTCGCGTGAACTCAGACGTAGTAACGAACTTAGCTCACATATAACATAACGTATTATATTAAAATATTCTTATTAATAATAATTAATTATTATAGTAATAGCCACCGTATAATTACAAATTAATTTTCAGTTTTCCGAAAGATCCACATCAGAAACATAAATGGATAGAAGCAACAGGTAGAGACAATGATTGGTTTCCTACTAATCAGAGTGTTATTTGCTCTATACACTTTGGAGAAGATTGTTTTAATCAATCAGGGACAAGACGCAGGCTTTTCGAATGGGCTACACCTACATTGAAATTAAAATACATATTTGACACCGTAAGTTTAACCCGTAACTAATCTTTCATTATTTTTTTTTTTTTAAACTTTAAATTATTATTTTTTTATGTATTTGCATTTGCAGCCTGCACCGTTAACAGAATCACTAGAAGATAACACAAAATCACCTCCACAAAACCCCTCTACATCTACAGCGGTCGATATGTATGGTACAAACTTGACAGACACACACCACGAAAGCTGAAATTAAGGGCTATTATCAGGAACAAAGATAGCCTCATAAAATCTCAAAGAAGGCGCATTAAACGTCTTCAAAACACAAAGAGGCATATGGAAAAAAAAATTAAAGAGGTTTTTGAGGATTACGGAATAGAAAATTAATTAATGAAGATCAAGCTTTACATTTGGCAAATACAAATGTGAGTATTCAAGACCTTGTCAATGTATACAATACCTAGTTGGCTTCAGGACGCATAGTAAGAACAGAGTACACTGCCAGCTTAAAATCTTTTGCCATGACGTTGCACTTTTACTCACCAAAGGCGTACGAGTTTGTGAGGTCTACCACATATAAGAACTATCAAGAAATGGTATCAATCCGTCAATGCCAAACCAGGATTTACCACGGAATCATTGAAAGCATTAGAGATAAAAGCAAAATACTCTGATAAGAAAATTGTCTGCAATTTAGTTTTTGACGAGATGGCTATTAGGCAACGCATTGAATGGGATGGGCATCAAATGCATGGCTATGTTGATATTGGCAACACACAGGAGGGTGACTACCTAATGGAAGCTAAGGAAGTGTTAGTTTTTTTAGTGACTGCAATAAACGGTGCATTTAAAGTTCCGGTTGGCTACTTTTTTGTTAATGGTGTTTCTGGGGAACAAAGGGCCAATCTCGTTATACAATGTTTAGAACTGATAGACAAAACAGGCATTGAAATTTCTTCCTTAAAATTTGATGGCTGCCCGGCAAATGTAACAATGGTTAAACAGTTAGGATGTCTATTAGATGTTGGAAATGACATGAAAACAAGTTTTGAACATCCATGTACCAAAGAGCCAGTTTTTATTATTTTTTCGATGCCTGTCATATGTTGAAATTATTAAGAAACGCCTTTCAAGCATACGGAACTTTTATTCATAGCCAAACTGGACCCGTTAAGTGGCAATTTTTGGAAAAATTGCATGAATTGCAAATAAAAGAAAATTTGCACTTTGCAAACAAGTTACGCCATTGCCACGTCCATTTTCATAACCAAAAAAAAAAGTACGTTTGGCATCACAACTTTTCAGTAAAAGTGTAGCTGATGCCTTCAATATTGTGCTAATGAAAACCAAATCACTTTTAGAGAAGTAGAAGGTACCATCAATTTTATTAAAATAATTAATGATCTTTTTGATGTACTAAATTCCAGAACCATTAATCAGGTTGATTATAAAAAAAGCTCTTAATAAAAGCAATGAAGAAATTATATTTACATTTTGAAGCAAATTAAGTATCTTGACTTGGTTCGCGAGGTTGTCGACATGTGGGATGTGGACTCAGCGATCATTGTGCCGATAGTCGTTACAGCCAATGGTTTGATAGCCAAGAGCCTCGACCAACACCTAAGGAGGCTCTCGTTGGGCAGCTGGATCAAGGGCTTGATTCAGAAAGCGGTACTTCTGGACACGGCTCGCATTGTCAGGAGGTTCCTCTCTCTGGAGCCCTGACCGCCGGTAGCTTGGACCCTGTTCCCGATACCGGTGGGCTACTATTTTTTATATTTTTCGGTTTAAAGAAAGGAGAACGAGTAAGACCGTACCCAGAGACCAAGTTAATTGTAGCATTATGGACTATGTCGGTATTTGTTGACCTCATGGAGTAGTTTAATTAATCCTAAGACAGCATGTCTGAATTCACTTGGAGAAAAAAGATATTTAAGGAAGTTTAATTGTTTTAATAAAATAATAGGAAAGTTCATTATCTTTATTCAGGGTGTGTATCGGTTGATATAATAACAAAAAATCTAACGTTCACTTGACCTAATTTTAGTTAATATACTTTAGCTTTAGCTTTTGTTAGCTTGCTTGTTATTGTCTTAATTATTTGTCGTCAGCGCCTCTGCAGCTACGACCCCGGTAGCGTAGCTACCACAGTACCTACCCAGAGACAAGGTTAATTGTAGCATTATGAACTATGTCGGAATGTGTTGACCTCATGGAGTAGTTTAATTAATCCTAAGACATCATGTCTGAATTCACTTGGAGAAAAAAGATATTTAAGGAAGTTTAATTGTTTTAATAAAATAATAGGAAAGTTCATTATCTTTATTCAGGGTGTGTATCGGTTGATATAATAACAAAAAATCTAACGTTCACGTGACCTAATTTTAGTTAATATACTTTTGTTTAATATAATGATTGGTTGAGCTAATGAATTGTTGATATAATTTCATTTTACCTAATTTATTATGATATAATGAACTTTTCCTGTAATGCTCATTTGACATAATATTTATTTAGTATATTATTCATTAACTATAATATTCATAATCTCCAAGTAACTTTTAATATAATTTAAGTTTTTTTTTTTCTTCGCTTTATACCCTATACACCTGCCACCCTCAACTATTGTTACCAGGAGAAACTGGATGCAATCTTGACTTTAGGGCACCTCGACTCGGACAGGTTAGGTTAGAAGGGGATGGCGGGGTCGTGTGAGCGAGCGAAGCGAGCGAATAGAGCTTGCCATCCCCTTCGTGGTTATTTTTTTATAAACCACCCAGAAGTAGAAGCCCCGCAAAGCGGGGCTCCGTCGATTAAGCCCACCCTCGACCATGCAAAGAATATTTTAAGGTTTGGTTTTGGTGCCATTTGAGTTAGGTTAGAAATGTGACCATTAAACATGCAAATTGGGTCAAAAGAACGTTATATAAAAAGAATATTATATATATTGAAAATTACATAAAATGAACGTTATACTAAATTATTTCTAAGGGTAGACTATTAATAAGTCTCGGTATAATATAACCAGTAGTTCGTTCGCCATACGTATTGTTGGCGCGCGGACTACTGGTTTATGCCAGAATCACTTGTACAGGGGAAAAACAATTAACCACACCACAAGCGAACGAACCATGCAATTGGTACTCCAGAAAGGCTGTTTAATCAAGAACTTTCTCGCTCTCGAGTAGTCGTCGAAAATACTTTCGGCAGAATGGCCAGTAAGTTAAGAGTTTTTAAAAAAACCGGCCAAGTGCGAGTCGGACTGGCCCATGAAGGGTTCCGTAGCAGCAAGTAACATAATATAAAAGTTCTTGTAGTTCGTTGTAACTTTGTGAAAGGTAAATTGCGGTTTTCGATTTATGACGTATTAAAAAAAAACTACTTACTAGATCTCGTTCAAACCAATTTTCGGTGGAAGTTTACATGGTAATGTACATTATACAACGTGTAACGTTAAATGCGCAAAACCTCAGACACCCCAACTGATTTTTAATTCAATTGACCTATTTCAGAGAGAAAAAAAATCATTAAAAAAATTGTAAAGGTGTATTTATTTTGGATTTATATAAATTCCGTCTCGTAATGTTAATTTAATCTTGCTAATTTTAATTTTAGTTAAATTCAGTTAATTACTTAGATATTAATTTTAATTTTATAGTACGGTGCTTGTGGCACACCTAATATGTTTATGGGGCATGCGGTGCTAACCTGTAAGAAATTGTTACACTAACCCTCGATTATGGTACAGTTACTCTTAAATATTTATAGTGTAAACAATTGTTGGTTGGCCAATAAAGTAAAATAAAATAAAATAAAGGTTTTATGTGCTGTTTTAGTTTTACTGGCAATTCTAATCGTTTACTGCGTCTGCGACGACGCTCTATTGAGGGAGGAGTCGTCACCGGGCCGCTGCGCCGCCGCGCCGCGCATCATTTACCATCTACGCTCCTAAAAAACTTAGGTTATCTTTGAACAGTGACTTAAATGTTTCCATCACACTTTTCCAGGCTTTGGCCAAATTAACGTTGTCATTACAATGCGCCAACATTCTCACCATTTCACAATATTGAATGTTTGTGTACAAAAACGTTGCGAAATTCACGCGCACGCGCCGCCTCGCCGGGGTAACGGGATAGAACAATTACACCTGTGACGCATGTGCCGGCGCCGCTCAGACTGAAGTAAACACGGCCGCTCTGTCACGTATTTCGCACGCCCCGCCCCCGTGCAGATCGTCATTTCTCTTTCTAACCCTTAGGTTAAGTTTATGTTAAAATAAGATAGATAGCATTATTGTTTATTTCAAATTGTCTTATTCATGGTACTTACTGTACGGAAGATTCGTATTTGCAATTTGCATTGAAATAAGAGCTATTATTATCCCGCGTATGGGAAAATTTTAATTGGTCGACAACAACTTGTGTTTGTTTACCTATTTTGGCGGGTTTGCGCATGTGATGGCTTGACTTATTAATAAATAGACACGGCAACGTTTTTAATGAAGATTTTTTGAAAAATGTGACCTATATTAAAAAGTGGTTCAATTGATTCTGCTCGTTATTCTGATCAAACTATTTTCAGGTTTTGCGCATTTAACGTTACACGTTGTATATATTTTTTTAATTTTATCATTCTCTTATTTTAGAAGTTAGAGGGGGGGGGGACACACATTTTACCACTTTGGAAGTGTCTCTCGCGCAAACTATTCAGTTCAGAAAAAAATGATATTAGAAACCTCAATATCATTTTTGAAGACCTATCCACAGATACCCCACACGTACAGGTTTGATGAAAAAAAATTTTTGGAGTTTCAGTTGTAAGTATGGGGAACCCCAAAATTTATTGTTTTTTTTTTTCTATTTTTGTGTGAAAATCTTACTGCGGTTCACAGAATACATCTACTTACCAAGTTTCAACAGTATAGTTCTTATAGTTTCGGTAAAAAGTGGCTGTGACATACGGACGGACGGACAGACAGACAGACATGACGAATCCATAAGGGTTCCGTTTTTTGCCATTTGGCTACGGAACCCTAAAAAACCTATGCAATTGTGTGATGTTAAGGCTTCTATTATTACCATGACATGCGTTTTATTGCATAATTTCTTAAGAAAAAGTTCAACGTCTAGGGAACGGTACAATCCTCTAGGTACCACTGATACATACGTGGTGTGGCAATTAAGTTCCGGGAATTTAGTTATAATTAAAAAACTGGCAACACTTTTTCATTCGTCATTATCTCTCAAAGAGGGGGGATTTTCCTTTTAATTAGAGTTCAAAGTTGAAGTAGATAGCACATATGGTTTGTGTTTTATGCGTATTTTTTGCAAGTAACTTTTTTAGTGGTGTAGTGAAAATGCAACACAAGCAACGTGTTGTGACTCAATTTTTAGTGAAATCTGGCGAAAAACCCTCGGAAATCCTCCGAAAATTGCAGGTTGTCTATGGAGACGATAGCATGTCAAAAACGCGTGTGTTTGAATGTGCAAAGCGGTTCAAGGAAGGGCGTGAATCGGTGGAAGACGATCCACGTGAAGGAGCTCCCGTCACCTCTCGTACCGACGCGAATGTTGATCGTTTGCGCATGTTGATCACGTCTGACCGTCGCATAAGCGCTGCGGGCTCGTGTTTTTCATGTGCGACCTGAACTCGCCAAGGATGGCTGGATCTTGCATCACGACAATGCACCGGCCCATTCCTCGTTCGTTGTGCAAGAGTTTTTGGCAAAAAAAGGCATCCCAACGTTGCCTCACCCACCCTATAGCCCCGATATTGCTCCCTGCGACTTTTTTCTATTCCCCAAGATGAAGTCGCACCTCAAGGGAACTCATCATGGCGGCGTACAAGAGGTCCAAGAAGCTGTAACCGTGATGCTTAACGGGCTAGCTTCGGAGGACTACCAAGGGTGCTTCCAATCATGGGAGAAACGTTGGAATCGTTGTGTAGAGTTAGAGGGAGACTATTGTGAAGGTCGATAGTGAAACTTTTCCTAAAACTTCATTTTCTTGTTTTTTATTGACAAATTCCCGTAACTTAATTGCCACCGTAGTACATGAATCAACTCGTCTCTACAGGTTCTTGGAGACAGAATAATGGTAGCGTATTCACATCGCTACAATCAACACCTCGAAGAGCTACAAATAACGCTATCCAAATAAGAGAATGCTTCATGACTTTTTTTAATAATTCTGCTAATTAGAAGTTTTCATTTTACTTCAGAGTGCCAGTGCGATAATTGTGCTTCCCAATAATTGTCACTATTTCCATTCCATACTAATTGCACTAGGCACTCTGAATACTTTTATAACTTATAGGTATATACTTATAACTATTTGAAATAAACAATGTAGGTATGAATTGTATTGAGATTAATAAATAATATTTACTGTAAAGTTTGTTTTACTTACATCGACTTTGTCCGCCGTAGCAAGTACCGATTTGCACTCATACACGTCAATCATAAAGGCCGCCAAAGCGTCATAAAATACCCATATAGGTTTAAACACCTCGTCTTCTCCGGCACCAGATTTAAGAGAGGCGACAACTTTTTTATGATTCAGCCGGAAAGCTGCTAACAAGGTTTCCTTTTTCCTTTTAATTTCGGAAACTGGTACTAACATTTCCTCAGGAATACGAGCCCATGCATCATTCACCTGTAAAAAACATAATGGATGATTTAAAATTAACAGAATGACACAAATTAGCGATTATAAACCTCATAATAACGATAAATAAATAAATAACTAAGTACCTACCTTATTTTTATCTTTGTGATATTTATGTTTAGGATTCCATATTACTGGTTGGTTCTGATATAGTTCTATGAACTTGAATGTCTCTTCATTTGACCACCCACTAGTCATTGTTTCGCACTCGCACTCACTTTTATTTAAAAACTTAAAAACGACGCGACGTACGCACCGCTCGCTGTCCTCTGGTGAATGAATGATCGGCGATCGTGTGGGCACGCGCTCGCAATTAGAAGCGATTCCCTTTGATGTGTGCCCGAAAAACCGAAAAGTTACCGTTCGCCACGATCACGACGACGATCAACGACGATGATAGGCGAGTAGCCCCTCTACACGATCGTGCTCGCGTGTAATCGCCCATCATGGCCGATCGTGAAGAGGAGCCATTACAGAGACATTAATGCTACCTCAGTTGACGAAACAGCATATTCAAGCATTTTTTGAAAGGTAATTGTGAATTAAAATCCATACGTATTTCATTCGTATACTTAATCGACTTGTACTTACCTATATTCTACCTATGGTTATGTCCATTGCCAACCATAGGTAGCTGAGTTGGAAAGTACTGTTTAGGCATGTTTACTAAATCAAAAAACCTTTTTTCAGATTCCAAGCACAGTTCAAAGGAAGACAGATTTACGAGTCGCGATTTCTTTCGACTGCTCGTGTAGTTGTTGATGGTCATATCACATTCATTCAGGGTCAGTGTAAAGCTCAGATGATGAAAATAACATATGTTGTGAACATAACACTATACCCTGATGTTCAATCAAACAAACTCATCGTGAATGTGCAGCTGGCAGTGGTGTAGAAGCACACTGCAAACACGTTATGGTGTTATTACATGGGATTGAGGATACGAAGGCGGCACTGAAAATTTCGGGAATCAAGGAAGTGACACAACATTACTATTTAAAAATGTATTTATTGCTTTTCGAAGTATTCTCCGCGAAATTTGACACATTTTTCCATACGATGGAACCAATCATTGAAGCAACCATTCCATTCGGAAGTTGGGGTCTCCAAAATGGCCGTTTTGTAGGCGTCCACAGCTTCTTCAGGTGATGAAAATCTCTGTCCACGCAATTTATTCTTTATTTTAGGGAAAGTATAGTATAGGGCTGTACGGCGGATGGTCTAATAATTCTATGTTTTCTTGCTCTAAAAACTCTTTTGTTCTGTGCGCGGTGTGAGAACTCGCATTGTCGTGACGTGATGGAGGATGATGCGGCGGTTGCAGTTCTCTTTACGGAGTTCAGAAACGACCTGTGGCAAACAAATGCTAACATACCATTCTGCATTAACCGTTCTTTGTCCCTCAAGAGGAATAGTCGTAACATGGCTGGTTTTGGAGACAAACTTGGCCACCATTTTTTTTGCAACACTTCGTGATCGAACAATTTTTGTTGGCTTTAACTCATTTTCGAATACCCAAACTCGTGACTGGTTTTTTGTTTCGGGTTCGTACGCGTATTTTTAGTTTTTACCGACTGCACAAAAAGGAGGAGGTACTATGTTCGGCTGTTTGTATGTTTTTTTTGTATGTTTGTTCATCGAATATTCCGCCAATTGTCGACGGATTTTCAAAATTTTTTTTTTGTTCGAAAGTAGATAGTTCTGGGATGGTCCCATTGTCACCAAGTTAGGATCTGATGATGGGATCTTAGAGAAATCGAGGGCAACCCTCAAATTTTATAGGCTCACTTATTGTTTTTCGCATATTTTATGAAGTATCTTGTTTATTTGCGTATGGTTGTCACCATCTCAGGTAGCTGGGCTGATGATGAAAGGTACAACTCCTTAACAGTAAGAAGTTACTCGAACAGGCAAGGACTGTTTTAGTAAATTGTTTTGATGCTTGTTATTTGCCACATTTGGTCTCATAATCATTAAGTCATGACCTGATGCTGCAGTCAGGATAGTCTGCAGAGTACCTAACTCCTCGACAACTAACAGCAGATATATCGTGTTTAGGCTCATTGAAAAGGGCTCGATGTGTGGATAAACGTACTGTTAATGAGGTACACCGAAATACATAGAGACCTGATGTTGAAGCCAGGAGCATCAGAAAAAGTACAGTCAGACTGGGTAACTTTGGCCCGTGATTCAACCTTTTTCGCTTATAAATTCCAAATGGTTCAATTGATTAACATGTTATATGCGTTTTCGGTGGTATCCAGGGTTGCTCTATTGAGCTGTATTGGGGAGGCACTCCGGTATCACCGGGTGCCGACCTACCTCCGTCGAGTAGTTGGGGCGTATTTGACGGACAGAGCCGTCATCTACCCCGGTCGCAACGGGGAGTGGAACCGGCGAGAGATGTCGTGCGGTGTCCCACAGGGATCGGTTCTGGGGCCGCAAGGGAGGTCGCATCAGGCGGCGGCCGACGCGATGACACGCGGGGTTGCGATAGTCGTGGAAAGAATCCGGCGGGTCTCGAGGTGGCATTGCACAAGTCCGAGGCCATGTCTTTCCATGGGCCTCGGAACGGGCCACCATCGGGATCCCAACTAACGGTGGGAGGGGTTCACATCGGCGTCGAGGCAACGATGTAATACCTGGGTCTCGTTCTCGACAGCCGGTGGAACTTCGTCGAACACTTCCGACGTTTGGCCCCCAAACTGGAAAGGACCGGGGCCGCCTTCAAGCGGCTCCTGCCCAACCTGGGTGGGCCAAACACCTCCTGCCGGAGGCTTTACGCAGGGGTCGTGCGGTCCATGGCCCTATACGGGGCCCCGGTGTGGGCGCGTTCTCTGCGGCGGCGAGCCGCCCACTATCTGAACACGCCCCAAAAGGTGGTAGCCGTAAGGCTGATCCGGGGGTACCGCACGATCTCGGGCGAGGCGGCAAGCCTCCTTGCCGGACTGCCGCCATGGGATCTGGAGGCGATAGTCCTCGCGCGCCTGTATGAGTGGCGCGCGGAGGCACTGAGCCGGGGGAAAACTCTGCTTCCGCGGCAAATCGCGGCGGAGCGGACAGACCTCCGGCGCGATCTCATGGTGGCATGGAAGGAGCGACTTTCGCAACCCAGCGCAGGGCACGCCACGATAGTGGCGATAAGACCCCTCTTTGAGGAGTGGCTAGAGAGGCGTCACGGCGTCCTCACCTATCGCCTGACGCAGGTCCTCACCGGACACGGATGTTTTGGGAGGTTCCTGCACATCATCAGGCGGGAGGAGACGCCCGGGTGTCACCACTGCGAGGATCGCCCAGAGGACACGGTGGAGCATACGGTGGAGGTCTGCCCCGCATGGGCGGAGCACCGCCGTGCCCTCGTAGAGGCGATCGACAGCGGCGGCGACCTCTCGCGTCCGGCCCTGGTTCAAGCCATGGTCCGGGGCGAGAGGGAGTGGGAGGCGGTCACCTCCTTCTGCGAAGCAGTCATGCTAGCGAAGGAGGTGGCGGAACGGCTGAGGGAGAGAGCCTCACACCCCAGCCGCCGCGGGAGACGCTCTGGGCGTCGGGAGCCGCGTGACGACTCCCGGCCACCGTAGGCGCGGGCCTGCGGACGGAGAGTAATGGGTAGCTCACCGTCCGATCAGGACCAGGCCCGTGCCAGACGGCGCGTACGTGTTCCACGCGCGCCTCAAAGAGATGTCAGCATAAAGGGAGGGGCCTGCCAGGGCCGAAGCCTGCCGGGGGTGCGGGATTGTCCGAAAGGGTTACCGCTACCCCGGAACATAAAGGGCTAAGGAAGGAACACGGATGGGTTTTAGTCAGTAAGAGTCTGACACTCCCTTCGCTCCTCCCAGAGCGGGAGGGGTCATTTGATGATTTCCCATCCATAAAAAAAAAAAGGTTGCTATATGAAAAAATACACTCAATTTTAATAAAGCAGAACAAAAATAAAGAAATATGGGCCAATATTTTGAGGGCTAAAGTTACATGGATAATGGGGTAGGTTTGGCTGTTGTTAAATCTATTGAAGAAATTGTGAAGTTTTTCGATAAATGAAGTCTAAATGTTACTTAAGCTTCATTTTTTTACATTAATATATGTCATATTGCTGCACATTTGCACATTATGTAGTCAAATCGGTCAATCATCTTTATTTTTGAGTTGCCAGGTAAATAACAAAAATTTGCCTATTTTACGACTTTATTAAAAATGTTTGGTGTTATATTTCACTTACATTTGGTATTTCTTAATTAAAAACGTTAAACAACATAATAAACTATTAATAATCAACAAAAATTATTAAATAAAAATAAAAAATGTGCTTAAAAATTCACGGCTAGTCGCCCCATTCCAGGGAGAGCAGTGGGTCGTCTACTACGTAATAATCGTTTACTTTCACAATTTTGTGATCATCCAAGAAGCTGACTATGTTGCTCTGTAGGCAGGTGATAAGGTCCCGCTTTAGTGGCCACTTCCAGCCTTCTTGAGATTTTTGCATGACAGAAATTTTTGCAGTTTCTCCTTCCCTGCAAATGATGCGTCCTGGAAACAAAATGTCTCCGTATTCTACAATACAATAGTTTTGTTTCCTATTTTCTTTCCCCTCGGTATTTTTATCTTTATCGGTAGAGACAGATCCTATTTTTGTATCTTTTTGCACATTGACATCAGTCTTTTTTAAAATTCCGTTATGATTTTCATAACTTCCTTCAATATCTTCCATGGAAGTAGATATTTCGATAACTTTAGGTGATGGAGGATGATTTATGGGATCCATCAAAATCCCATCACTATCAGAGGATGGAAGTGGAAATTCAAGTGTAGTATCATTATCCACATCTTCTGAGGTCACCACACACATCCCTGAAGGACCAGCTGTAGCTATAGTGGAGGAAGGGCCAGATATATGTGATGTTGGTTGATTCACGATGGTTGTGACTTTCTTAACTGCTTTATTTTTTGCTCCTACTGGTCGCCCTCTCTTTTTGACAGGTCCAGAAATACTATCTGTACCAGTATTCAATGTTCGTTTATCGGCCTTAGATTTTGTAGTAATCTCCCTTTCTTGATAATATTTCTCTACAGCCTCCACAGAAACGCTCTTTCCAGCAACAACAGGCAACTGAATTTTTTTATTTAGTTTGGGTTGCAAATCAGCCTCCCTAATTTCACTGATATATTGCTTGAAACTTTCTCCAACAGCTTGGTGGACTTCTTCGATAGGTTTAGAATAGTCTCTTAGCTTTTCTAAAACCACTGCTGGGTTAAATGGATGTATACCGCATGCTTTAAAACCAGCAATAGCATTATTTGCAGCAGTGTCAGCTCCTGCTTTTAAAGTTTCCGTGAGTAACTTAGAGAAAACCTCTTTTGGTAAAGTATTGGCCACTTTGCCACGTCTCGTTTTTCTCCAATTTGCCAATACCTTCCGCCAGTTGGATTTTAGAGAGCTGAAGTATGACACATCTAGAGGCTGCAGAAGATGAGTGGAATTAGGTATGAGGCAAACAAATGCGATGTTATTTTCTTGACACAGTCGTAATGTCTTGGGGGTTATGTGGGAGCTTAAATTATCACCAAGGACTACTTTTTTTCCTTCCTTTTGTTGAAGAACTGGCAGTACTTGTTCTTCAAACCAGTCATCAAATGTTGCAGCATCTATCCAGCCTGATTTAGTAACTGCCTTACGGGTCCCAGGTGGAGCTCCCTGGATCCAACTAGTCCACTTCTGTTTAGCTTTGAAGATAATTTATTTATTTATCCATTTATTTCAGGCATCAAGGCCCATAGGAAACACATAAAATACAATATTAAATATAACTTAAAAAAAATACTATAAATAAATACATCGTTATAATTACAAACTAACTAAACACGAAGTGACGGCGTCGTGTTTCGCTGACTGGTGTCATGTAGCCGGCCACGAAACCGGCGGTACACAACACCCTTCGGCCAGAACTCTTCTTTGAGGAACTTCTCGAGATGGTGTGTTGGAACACGCACCACGAACGACTTGAAGTTCGTGTTGTGACGCGCCTCCAACTTCTCGACCCTCAAAGTCCAGTTGGTCTTCACACGCAAGTACTCCACGATCTCCTCAACCTTCGTGGAGTGGTGCAGTCTGGACACGTACAGCTGCGTCGTCGGGATTGCTGGACGCAGCAGCATGTTGGGTCCTGCCAGCGCGGTGCCGCACTGGTTCCGACAAGGAGGTTTCTTCTTCTTCTTCTTCTCCACTTTGATGAAACCATCCTTGTCGCACGTGTCCTTCTTTGGATCCTGCCTTTTCAAAACCTTGTTGGGTTTCGACCGGCTCCGTTTACCCCCTTTTAGTTTTTCCGCTAGTTTTACCTGTGAGTTTTGCGACTCAGCAGGCTTGTTAGCGGCTACTATTGCTGCGTAGGCTCGATTGGGGGTCGACGAACCTACACACGACGTTGTCTCCACCTGTGTCGAGGCAGGGACGGCCACGGCACGCGTTGCAACGCATGCATTCTCGGCAGCTGGTGACGCATTCGAGCCCGCCGACTCAAAACTGCAGATGGAGGCGTTTTGTGCCCCGCGACGCGTGTTCACATTTGCGGCGTCCGCGTCGGTAGGTGACCTACTTGCAGAAATTGCGTTGCGCAAGCGCACTACTTCGGCCCGTAGATCACTGATGGTGTTGTTAGACACCTCCAGCTTTAGCTGCATCTCGGCCTGGCTTTGCTTCAGGAATGTAATGTCCTTCAGCAGCCTGGTGACGTCTACGTGGTCAAACGTGACGGGAGGCAGCTTGTGCAGATCCTTCGCCACGAAATCAGGCACGTCGTCCGGGTCGGTCTCCTTCATCAGCGTTACGATGTCCTGGAGACTCTTCTCTGTACCGTCCCTTCGACGAGACGGCATCTGGCTGACTTTGCCGAGCGTTGTATAATGTATAAAGGTACAAATTCTCCAGTGGCATTACAGCAAAACATCACTGTATAGCAGGATTTAGTTGAATTCAGTATAATTTCCGGATTTTTGCAAGATCTTCTGAAAAGAAGTGTTTGTTTCTTGGGATTGTCATGGAATCCAGTTTCATCAAAGTTGAAGATGTTGGATGGTGGCACATCCTTGAGTTCTTCATGCAAATAATCAAAATAATTTTGAACCATCTCCTGTGTTACTTGAGCACGCTTCCTACTTATCGCATGGGCTACTTTTTGTTTAATATTGGGATGACGTTCGAGAAAGAGTTTTCCCCATTCCCAACCAGGTAAGTTGTTCTTGAATTCTTTGATTAGCCTTTTTTCATTATCTAAAAAACCTTTCACAATTACTCGGACATCAAGCATGCTAACCGGTACTCCAAGATCAGCCAGAGCTATGATGTGTGCAGTTATGGAATCTTCCTCTATACTGCTAAGTACCGGTGGTTTGCCTACAAGTTTGCTGTGCTGATCTTTTAATTTATATTTTAAAGTACTCACAGGAATGTTGTAAACTTCTGCAACTTTTTTTTGAGTTTTCCTGCAATTTTTTATATCATCCAAAGCTTTTCCAAATCTTCTATGGTGTACCGAGACTTCGTCCCATACTTACGGGTACCTGGAGGAGGGCAACACTTCTTTCTAGCCATATTATCCACCTCAAAATAAATTTTACGATTAAAATGGAGAAAAAATATATCTTTGCAACACTAAATTCAACCTTAGGGTAACTTTAGCTCGTAGTCAAAGTTACCCTGATTATCTTCAAAAACTTACATGATACTAATAAAACGTTTTTTTGTGAAAAAAATTACGTAAAAAGTTATTTTCTTTGTTTCACACAACAGACTATTTATCAAATAACAATTAAAATGCAATCTTACCTTCCAAAATGCGGTTTTTCATATAACACAGTCAACTTTAAAACAACGTTTTCACACACACTTCTTCAAACGGAACGTTCAGGCGCCAATAAAAATAAAAACTGACAGCTATACCTAAGATTGACAACTAACATTACGTTCAGAAACTTATTGAAAAAGAAAAAATAACTGACTTGCTTGGATAAAATACGTCTAGAAATTTAAAAATATTAATGATTAAATTATGAAGTGGAGAGCTAATGTTACATTGAAAGACAAAGTTACCCAGTCTGACTGTACAAACCTTGAAATTACAGCACCGTAGTCGTGTTTGGGCTCATTTTAAACAGGACTAAATTTTAAGTTCAATGCAATGTTGACATAAGTCTGGCCTAATGCTGCAGCCAGGATTATCAGCATCTAGTCTAAAAACATCAGGTCAGGATTTGATGATGGGATACTGGAGAAATCAAAGGAACTCTTCAAATATTATAGGCACACCTATAGCGATTTGGGTATTTTTTATAGTAACTCGTGCACTTGCTCTCGGAAAGCATCATTTGGTGAAGTGGAACTGATGATGAAGACCACAGATGGCCACCGGAACTACTCAATAATATCTAAGTATTTCACGGGTTGCGATTCGATTACTTTAATATGGTTGCTAAGCAATTTATGCTCGTCACAATGTGGATGGTGATATGGAGCTGATGGTGGACCTGGAGAACTCCTCAACAATTAACTTCCCTGCATCGAGAAAAGCAATAATTTGTTTGTAAAAGGCGATGAGCACTAAGCTATTGTAACTTAGATAAATTATAACGCCTCTTTACAAGAATAACGTGATATTTTTTAAACCACAACTATACAGGAGAGCAATTTTAAACATTTAACCGGTTGAATGCCGTAATTACAGACACAATTAAAAAGCCATTGTGTCTCGTGTAGATCTACGTTCCGGCATACGAAAGGTTAAGCGTTGATAAATACTAAAATATTGATAATTTTACTCTAGGAAAACCATTAAATTGTTGCGGTAATTAAAAAAAATAAAATTCGACATCGCGGTTTTCAATATCAAATAATAAAAAAAAAACGTGTTTTTATGAGATGTCACGTTGCTCTTGTAAAGAAGCGATAAGCAGACCCACTAAAAAGCGTGAAATAAAAACTTTTTAAGAAAAAAAAAAACCGACTTCCAAAAAAACACTACAAAGTGAAAAATAACTTTAATTTCGGAAGTCGGTGGCAAAAAACTAAAATACAGATCCAAAGACACCGACTTCCGAAATTAAAGTTATTTTTCACTTTGTAGTGTTTTTTTTAAAGTCGGTTTTTTTTTTACCACAGATAAACGAAGCTAGTAAGGTACTCGTGGTCGTTGGCGTTCACTCCATACTAACGTATTCCTCTGTGAATTCGCAATTTCTGGTGGCGGCCATCTTGGATTTCAAATTTGTAATAGTGTATAGTATTCTACTAGTCAAGCCCTTTCATTTGATACCTATATTGAGGGAATTGTGAAAAAAATATATAATTCGCCATTTTGTGGTAGCGGCCATCTTGGTTTTGAAATTTATCATCGTGTTTAGTATTCTACTTGTCAAGCCCTTTCATTTGATACCCATATTGAGAGAGTTGTGAAAAAATATGTAATCCGCCATTTTGTGGCGGCGGCCATCTTGCACCGATTTTCTTCAAACATAGCTAAGAACACTCGCGACTAATTCACCTTTCAAACAAAAAAAAAACAAAATCAAAATCGGTTCATCCGTTCGGGAGCTACGATGTAACACACACACACACACACACCCACCCCCACACACACACAGACACGTCAAACTTATAACACCCCGTCGTTTTTGCATCGGGGGTTAAAAAAATACAATTTTTCTAATGCCAAACTGCATTCAGTGATGGATTATTTATTATTAAATAGTTTTTGTAAACAGATAATTGCTTCATATTTGCAATAAATTACCACCGTTGTGTCATCGCGCTTCTCTTTCTTTTCTAAGCAGTCCGACAGTGATCGCGCTTTAGGCCATGTATTCAGAAACGAAGTAGACCTAATTGTTGTCTCGAAACATGTAAATCCTTCTTACAATTTTCAACCATTGGCTTGAGTTTAAGCTTTTTTCTCTCGCTAAAATACAACCTCTCATTGGTATTTGGATTGTTGATGAGGTAACCATTTAATTCCACTAATGCGATGTCGATATCAGCACCAGTGATTTCATGTGATTCAGTGGTGGTAGTGGTAGTGGTGGTAGTGGTAGTGGTGGTAGTGGTAGTGGTGGTAGTGGTAGAGGTCATACATCTTTCGAAGTCACGATAGCGGTCGTTCACACAATATTGACCGTCAGAACGCTCTGAACATTTGTATAAATGCCGAGTATGATAGGTAAAAGTGAAAGGTCTTCTCAATCCTTTGACTCTACAATAATAAACATCTACTTTACGCGTAAAGCATTCTATAAGCGTCCATTTGTTATCTTGGTCATTATAATATACGTCAAAGTCAATCGGGTCACATAAATAGGCATTCGTACAATGATAGCTCCAGCTTGTAGCGTCGCTAGCGATAGCCTCGCTGTAGATAATCGTATAAGCATTTCCAAACTGAAACAAAGACACTAATTAAATATAAAGCATATTAAACTACTGTATCACAGTGTGGGGGGGGGCTCCCAAGACAATCCTTCTGCCTCTGGAACGAGCGCAGAGAGCTGTCCTCAAGGTAATGACCTCGAAGCCATTTAGATATCCCACCTCGGCTCTCTATACCGAATGTCAGGTCCTTACTGTGAGACAGCTCTTTGTTCTTGGCACTATTTTGCGCAAACATCCCTCTGTAGTTTACAATCCGAATGACGCTAAAAAGCGTAGATACTACGAAGTATGCTCAACTCGTGGATGTAAAACGGCCCATGCCCAGCGTCATTATGATATTCTGTCTAACCATTTATATAATAAAATAAATAGACTATGCACTATCGCTCCATGTGTTTCAATGAATGTAAGACCAAGGTAACAAAGTGGCTATTGACATTGGGTTACGATAAGACTGAGGATTTGCTACATGTATCAATCGCTTAACCTAATGTAGTTAAGAAAGTAATTATTTTTAATTATATATAAACAGACAATAGGTAATATATTTGTGTCATGAACGTAGGTCCTATGTAGGTTATATATTTGTACAGGATAACATGAACCCAAGTTTTCACCACATTTATCTCTTTTTTAATACATTTACAGAGGTACTTAAATAGGCCACGGTTATGTATTTAAATTTGTAAGTAGTTATAGTATAATAATGTACTGTGCTCGTCATACAACTACAGTTTATATGTTGCAAATTATAGGCGAGGACGCTGGCACCCTAAACACAAGTTAAATCTTACTTTGGGTGCCAGAGTTCATCGAAACCACTCTTTTCCTTTGTTGTAACGCTGCATAGTGTTTAGATGAGTGTTTTTGTACAACTGAAGTGAATAAAGAAACTTTTTTTTTATTTTTATTTATTTAATAGTAGATGGGACATAGCGAACAAAATCGTAATCAGATACTTTTGTCCTTGTGGTCAAAAGTCTCACAGTTGTATTTATTATACTACATACATAATCAGCCTATAATGTTATTCCCACTGCTGAGACACAGGCCTCCTCCCGGTGAGAGGGAGTGGGCCGTAATCCACCACGTGGGCCCAGTGCGGGATGGCAGATGTCACATGTCTTTGAATTTGGTTCTAGGGCATGCCGGTTTCCTCACGATGTTTTCCTTCACCGTTTTGAGAGCAGTGGTGATGAAATAATTTACACAAAGTAAAGCGCCTGTCTGGATTCGGACCTACGACCTACAACTCGTAAGTCGCGGCCGTTACCACTTGGCCACCACTGCTCCCTGCTGCTGTATTTATTATGGTAAATAATAAATAGACTTAAAATATAATACTGTTTGAATACAGTATTGTAGAATCCTATTGATTCCGTATTTATGTTGAATATATCACTTCACTGGCTCACTACCACACCAAGCGCCTTCGTATATAGCCCGCTTCACCTTGTCTGTTTCCCGCCATTCCTCGTATATGACAGATGACATAAGTGACAGCAGCTACCCCGCTTGTGTGAATGAGACAGTGTTTACATATCTATTTAATAGATACACTACATCCCTTTCTTATTATATTTTTTATTTGTTCAACTCTAAACACGTTATCAAACAATCGTGTAAAATCAAAATCACAAACATGTTTATTTCAACTATACATTTTTGCAATCAACTGCCAATAAAATTAAAGCATTAATAAATTGAAGTAAACCGAAGCATAAGAAGCCTGATCATCTGCATTTATGAACATGACGGACCAGGAATTTTTATTTAATCTCATCGCTTGTCCAGTTTCCTTGCTCTTATCTATCACATCCCTTTCATTAGCTTCTTCTTCGTCGTGTGAAATGGGATTCAATCCTTCCCTCTCTACCTAAGCCATATCACCTTGTGTGACTCCCAAATCGATAGCTATTGTCCTCCGATATCCGTTTCCCTTTCATCAACAAATTTTTTTTTTTTCGCCCGTTATCGTAATCATCTGTTGCAAGTTGCAACTCAGACGATTAAATATAATATGTCGGATCTTTCATAAGTATGCACTTAAAATGAGACACAAGCGCCTTTGTTTAGCGTTGTGCGGAGTCTAGGATTAAGTATGGTGTCCGATACGGAGTTACGGACCTTATGGGCCATGGAGCGACAGTGATCGTGTAGACGTGGTCGCGACACATACTGGCCTAGGTATCCTTGTTTCCTTTTAAGTTCAGAGTATTAATTAGTACAGTAGTGTTAGTAATTGAGTCTGTAACAATAAACTGTGTAGAAATTAAAGGAGCTATTTCTCTCGTTTACCCGTATCCCAATTCTGCGCCCACGACTGTATATCTGACACTATGTATGTCCCTAAGTATGTCTGATCACAATCCAACGTATCTGGATTCGACATACATGTACATATTTCTATAATTTGGTTTATTATAATGGTCACCTATCAATTTTTTTTTTTCGATGTTTAACTATTAGTAGGTATTTTATCAAAACGTTTTCGTTCATTTTTTTTACATGCTTCTGCCACATTAAAAAAATGTGTCTTTTGAATGTTTTGTTTAGGTACGTGTTCCTCCCTCAGTAACAGCTCATAATAATAATTCTATCACGTAACAAAGTCACCTTAGTAAATAAAAAAGTTACGTAGGTACAACCGTACAACACAAGACCCACAGAATTTTTTTTTTTCAGCCTATAACATCCCCTTAAGGTAATTACTGTAGAGATTATGATCATGGTTTGTGGCATGCAACCCTTCAGGTAACCACAAGTTAATGGCCTATTACTCCAGAACAAAACGCGAAAACAGTAGGCGTCAGATTTAGCTGACAAGCTAAAACAAGACTCAACAAGGACAAAAATGTCAAAAACATGAAACGATTCCGTAAGAATTATTTTATCTGAAAGATATTGTTTTATTGATATACCTCTCCCACAGTACTGGTACACAAGCATAATTTCCAAGAGGGACATGAATTCATGTTTAAATAAAATAAAATAGTAGGCTACAAACCATCACGCGGGCCCACCGCGCGTCAATAGAAGCACACGTCCCCGAAGTAGTCGCTCCAGGACACGCCGGCCCCCACGATGCTTTCCTTCGCCGCTTTGTTACATCCGTGTTACACGTGGTTTCCTCACGATGTTTTCCTTCACCGTTTTGATACATCCATTTTAATGGAGTGTTACATCTGGTTTCTTCACGATGTTTTCCTTCACCATTTTGTTACGTCCAATTTAATGGATGTCAAATGCGACCAATTTAATGGTTGCCCAATGCGTCCAATTTAATGGATGCCCATGCGTCCAATTTAATGGATGCCCATGCGTCCAATTTAATGGATGCCCATTGCGTCCAATTTAATGGATGCCCATGCGTCCAATTTAATGGATGCCCATGCGTCCAATTTAATGGATGCCCATTGCGTCCAATTTAATGGATGCCCATGCGTCCAATTTAATGGATGCCCATGCGTCCAATTTAATGGATGCCTATGCGTCCAATTTAATGGATGCCTATCTACCACGCGTAAACAGTGCGTACTGGTAATGTCACATGTCTTCGAAGTATTGGTTCTCAGACATGCCGGTTTCCTCACGGTGTTTTCCTTCACCGTTGATGGACAGTGGTGATGAGTGATAATACACAAAATGCCTGCCTGGTTTCGAACCCACGACCTTAGTCGGGCTAGACCACCACCACTGTCGTGCTGAAATGTAATGCTATAATTATGTGTAGGGTTTAGATCTTCTTCAAATTCACACGAGCCCAATGACACCACGCAGAGTGCATGCGAGGGTTTTCATTCTCCTCTATTATTTTACTTCTGTCATTTTTGTTGTGCCCTTACACTTCTTAACGAATATATCTTTCTTCGTTTCTTTCCATATTCAAGAGCCTACCTGTAATTGAATAATCAATCTTAGATAGTTCACATGTAGTTAATCAACTATTACCTTGTAGGTATGTCATACCAGTCTAAGTTACCTTTAGACTCACAGCTTGTATTACTATATTATGGTCCCAACAGTTGCCATGGAATTTGAACTTTATCATGAAGGTATGACATTCAGTTTGTGTTACCAAAACTTGATAATTATCTGACATTCTGAATTCAAAATACAGAATTTTCTAATTACTCGGTTGATTAAAACTTCCGAGAAGTAGGTACTAAAGAGCTTCCAATATTTCAATATAACTAGGTAAACTGTGTATCTATTACAGTACTAAGTTATCTCTGAACATGCGCGTATTGTAATTATTCTTCCTTTCCTTCCTTCTTTGTTTTTTTTTTTTTTTTTTTTTGAACAATAATTGATGTAGAAGAAGATATTACACGAGTCAATGCGAACGTTTCAGGATTAAAATTAATTCAGTAGTATCATTATTTTTATCAACTTCAATACCACTTGAAAACATTTCCGGTAGGTACTTCAAGAAATTTAATCGGACAAAGGTATATTCTTCATGTAGGTAAAATAATCTTATTATTTATTTACGTTTGTGATTTAATTTCCATTTTATTAAGCAATGAATCATCAAAAATCATATCAATCGTATCAAGTTCCAGAATACTGGGTAAAGCTGCATCCTACCCAACTTACCTACTATAACAACTGTGCAATTGTTAATTACGTCTAAAACCCAAGTCATGATATTATAAAAATGTTTCCTTGAAATTTTTGCATATTCAGTAACACATTGAAGTTAGTTCAACTAGGAGTATTTTTATAATTATATAGATCTGTACACCTATTACCTACTGTGTAAGCAATACTTACACGCCTTGCAGGGCAACACATGGTGACACAACATAGTTTTTGATTTTATACCATCATGTACCACTATGGTATACCTAATCTGTGTTCGCGACCCATTCGCCAAAAATGCAAACAAACATAAATCAATGGAGAAGCAACTTATTCCTACACAACAAAGTCCAGCTTACTCCACAACCCCAAACACTTCCACAACTCCCTCCTTAGAGCCAGTCACTCTGAAATCGACCCAATTTCCACTGAAACAAAGTTGATAATTGTTCAACTTGAAATAGGGTGGGGGTGCGCACTTTTACTATAGGTATGTGTACAAATAAATACATTTTAATTTTAATTTGAGTTTGAACTAGGTAATCTTCCAGCAATAAATGCTGATTCCTAATGTGACAAACAATACATAAGATGGTGCAGATCGCATAACAAAGGCTTCAATACTTTCACACAGACCATTGTAATACTGGTAACAGGACCCCACAGAGGGCAGTATTACCAAGTTTGTGATAAAATAAGAATTATAATTTCATAACCCAACATCATGCCTGTCCCCACCAGAGGGCCAGACAGAGATATAGAGTATTTTATAATTAACTTACCTTAGCCAGTCCTGGCCAGATCCCATGCAACAGGGACAGCGAGTCTACAGCCATAAATTTTTCACAAATTCTGACTAAGGCCAACGTCACCACCAAGAAATTCCTGATGGAAAAAACCCCATAACATTGGTGCCACCTGGGCATCGAACCCAGGACCCCACAATCAGCAGTAGCGCTTGCAACCACTAGACCACAAATGATAATAATTAGTTAATATTAAGATAATGAAAATCTTAACAGCTAGACACTCTCACAGACACATTTATGTAGGTACCTACTTATAATTATCTATGTGTGAATATGTATGTAATCTTTATTGTTATATGTCTTGGTTTCACATTATGTAAATTGGCACCAGTAACTTAGTGACCTCTGAAGGTACCTACCACATTAAGGAGTTATACTCCAACAGAAGGGAACTTTTCTTCTCAAACAAAATTGATTTACCAATTAACATACCTATTCATTCATATCAATCATAAGAAAATATTATGTTATTCTAATTAATCGTTGCAATAACATCAAACAGCAGTTTACTGTTATTGTGACTTTTATTTTCACTTTGCATACATTTTATTTCAAAGTAAATATGTATGCTTATTATTTTAACTTACTGGTTGGTACTAGTATTAATTAATTATAGTAAAATTTACATAGCTTTTCCTTAGTCTGTTGATACCAATCTAAATTATGTCACCCTAGAACTGGAATACATGTTAAGCGTTATCATTAGTACTCATTAGTTCTTGCTACATGCAGGAAATTATCCTCTGCGGAACAGATCTACACTATGAGACTTTCTACTACAATCAGTACCTAATACCCCCTTTTTTTTTTTAGTAAGCCAGCTTTAGTATGTATTTTTTCTTAAAAGATCTGAAGCGGCTTAACCTAATCCAGATCACTGCTTGTATTTCTGTTACCATTTGTGTCCAATTTCATAGACCCATAGATACCTATACCGTTTCAGGCAAGTATATAATTAAGTATTCTTATTTTAATGAATAGGTAGGATAACATTACAAACCAAAATCAGAGTTAAAGGAATCATCATTGTTATACCTAGCTTATATACATTTTATTTTTGAAAATTACAAGGTACCTACTAATATAGTTTGAGTGCTGTTGCCTTGTCGAAGCCCGCTGATAACAGCAAATAGAATAATAATTAATGATTTAATAAAAACATTAGATTCATGAATATGAAATAAGTACAAAGTTTATCATCATCCTCTTGCCCTTGTCCAGCCATAAGGAAGGGAGCAAATCCAGTTTATTCTGCAGGTGGATAAGTTCCTTTTTTTTTTTTTTTTTTGTTTCAAATAAGTAGGTAGGCACCTAAGTACTGTGGAGACTGGCTGTAAAGCGAGTCTGGCTGTAAAGCCACACCTTTGCAGGACAGGCTGGTTATGTTTGGAGGCATGTTCCAATTGAACGTTTAAGCGTGTGTCAAATATTCTGTTAGTGTTTTTTCTTATTTTAGAAGCAGTGTTGAATTTACCGTTGTACGATAAGCTTCTCTTAAACAATAAATACTATACAAAGCTTAACGCCTTTTAGTTATATGTCGTCAGCACATCCATTGCTACGACTCCCACTGCAGTACTTAGCACTCCTAGTAATTTAACGACTGTGGTTTGTATTCTTTCCTAACTTTTATATTGGGTGTAGTAGTCATTTTGTGATGGCCAAACACGATGCAACATAAAATTATAGATATCCTGAGTGATCCATCTCTTTCAACTTTTTTTTTTTTCGTAACAATTTTAGTAACAGTGTATTACAATAAAACACCGTCAGAATCCTTACTTCTGCTTGAAATACTTTGTTACTAGATGCGAAATCTAACAATTTACAATACATACATTAGTTTGGGTAATAGTTATGCAAGTTCTTACCTCGTTAGTGTTTTGTTTTTCTTGGTCAGCAGTATCCGTAGGTACTTACATATAATTTCTCCTAATTTTGTTAATTTTATCTGACCTTTATCCTCGTCGCCACTTGTAGAATCCTATTGATTCCGTATTTATGTTGAATATATCACTTCACTGGCTCACTACCACACCAAGCGCCTTCGTATATAGCCCGCTTCACCTTGTCTGTTTCCCGCCATTCCTCGTATATGACAGATGACATAAGTGACAGCAGCTACCCCGCTTGTGTGAATGAGACAGTGTTTACATATCTATTTAATAGATACACTACAAGTATGTTAAATAACAGAGGGCGTTCCCTTAAACTCGTTAATCTATATCATTAATAGATTAAAATTAAAATATCAGCATAGAAAAATAAGCATAAAATAATCCGAATTCAAAAAAATAATTAATTGACAATAAAGTCGAACCCTCCTGTTTAAAATCAAAATAGTAGCGCGGAATAGTACCTAGCGTACTCGCATTGTCCAAACCGGCAACGTCGCAACAATGCGCACACGATGCCGAACGTCTCCCGAATACTCACGAGTGCTCACGAAGCCGAGCGAACCGTCCGCCGCGCGCCGCGCTGAATGGCGAGCGGCGACTTTAAAGGCGGCATAATGAATTAGAAAGACACGTCGCACATACGGGTAATTTGCTAATCTACGCGGCCAAAAGTGGAATTTACAAACTGTATACAGGGTGAATTTTTCAAGTGGGCGTGGGGATGGCCAAATCCGAAACTATGAGGACTATCGAAAAGTACTCAAAGGAGTCGCGGGCTCGATTTTGATGAAAACTAAAACTGCATCATTGGATTTTTGAAAAGCAATATTTCTAGCCAGGAATCGAACCTGTTGGTTTTGAAAAAAAAAAAAACACTGTATTATTCCACCATTCGATAGTGTCGCTAATAAGGATCGAATTCTGGGAAGTAATGACATATGGCAAACTAAAGGAAAGAGCTCATTTTTAACAAAATAGGTACTTTTTTATTTTTCTTATGTTTACCTACCTCATCATCATCTGCCTAGCATTTTCCCAACTATGTTGGGGTCGGCTTCCAGTATAACCGGATGCAGCTGAATACCAGTATTTTACATGGAGCGACTGCCTATCTGACCTCTACAACCCAGTTACTGGGTAATACGATACCCCTTGGTAAGACTGGTTGTCAGACCTTCGAGCTTCTGACTACCCGTAACGACTGTCAAAGATCCAGGAATGACAGCCGGGACCAATGGCGTAACGTGCTTTCCGAGGCATGAAGGGGTCTCGGTATGTAACGATGGTCACCCATCCACAGACCAACCGCGGCAAGCGTGCGGCAACCTGATGGATTGAACCTGTGCAGCTGTTATTATTTAGCCGGGCCCGGGTTATGTTACCTACCTACTAAACCTTAACTGATTAATTGTTCAAAATTATGACCATTGGTTTCAATACATAGCTGGATTCGACGTCTCAAGGATTGTACTGCATTCAGCATTAAAATATTATTGATTCCATTAGAATATTTTCCAAAAATCGTAATAGAAAAATTTGAATTAAAAACATTATGTTGTGAAGGTTACTGCACGGCGGGTGTGTTCATAAATATATTGAGCATCATTTCGAACAAGGTACGTAATGTAGGTACGAATACTTTAAAATAAGAAGTTTATTAAAATTCAACATTTTCCTTAAGTTTGCCGTATGTCATTACTTCCCAGAATTTGATCCTTATTAGGGACACTATCGAATGGTGTAATAATACAGCGTGTGTTTTTTTTTTTTCAAAATCAACAGGTTCGATTCCTGGCTAGAAATATTGATTTTTCAAAAATCCAATGATGCAGTTTTAGTTTTCATCAAAATCGAGCCCGCGACTCCTTTGAGTACTTTTCGCTATTCCTTATAGTTTAGAATTTGGCCATCCACGCCCACTTGGAAAATTCATCCTGTATAATGTTGAATAGGACGACTACCTGAGCTAGAGGACAGTCTCGGGAACAATAACCCGCCCTCCCCACTCCGCTACCTGCACTAGTCGCGTCATAGATTTAGTCGGAATTCGATCGTTCAACTTGTTGTTTGTATCTGTTCTCGGCGCTCGTGCAATAACATTAACTTTGAAGTTAAATATTAAATATATTGCGTAAATTTAAGAAGTGTTTGTGATGGATCCTGATGTAGCAGGTAATTATGCTGTATTTCATTAAGTTTTTTTTTATTTTCCTCATTACAAAGGTAAGATATAATAATTTGAAAGTACCTGCATGTTAGGGTGATTTATCATTGTAAATATTTTGTTTCGTCGTCTATTTGTTATACTATAAAGTTAGATCCTGCCGTAATTCCTTATACAAATGAAAGTTTGAAGCTTTGAGTAGTAAAAAATAAAAAACTCTGCCGCGGATAAGCGCGGATACGTTATGTTTTGATAATTTGAACTTTTTTTGAGTAAAGTACAAAAAAATTACTGTAATTCTCATAATTCTAAAAAAAATGTCTCTTTATTTTAGGTTCACGAGGTACCTCGGGAGTAAGAGTAGTGACCCGTAGATACATGTTTAATCGTGTGCAGAGCTATGATTTGCCTAACATGGAAGAAAAACTTGATTCCTTCAGAAGCCATCTATTGTCTAGCGAAGATTACACAGGGGAACAAATTGAGACCCTGAAACGTAACTTTGCACTCTTCAAATCTCAAATTAAACAAAGATGGCTAAAAGCACATAAGAAGGTGGACGTATTTCTGAAAAGTAACCACTCATGGCTTGAAGGAACATTTGAGATACCCGCCATTTCACAAAATCGACCAGGACGGCCATCTAAGTTATTTAACGAATCGAGTGACAGGACCAAGAGGAGGAAAACTGAAGAGATTCGGTCTGTTGTGGCACAAGATGTTATCATTCATGCAGCTCAGGTTGAGTTGCGGAAATCCGGAAAAAGAGATGCTTCCGAAATACTTAAAGAGATCACCAGTACTCCAACTCGAGCATCAAAATATAAAAAGGATTTTTCTAAGTCAACAAGAGAAAAAACATGCTCACTTACTCCAATACAAGCATTGACGATGTTTGTCGAAGCCGATCTAACTCGTCGACAATACGAAATAGTAAGAAATACTAATAAGAAGTTCTTTCCTTGTTATACACTCTTACAGAAAGCGAAACAAGAATGTTATCCGCCCCTAGAATCATGCAGGGTGACGAGTACCTATGCTGAAACCGATTTACAACCTTTGGTTGACCATACAGTTAGGCGTTTATCTATTTTCCTTGAAGAGGTTTTAACAACATTAAAAGAACAAGAACGAGAGAGCTTAAAACTAATTTCTAAATGGGGATGTGACGGCTCACAGCAATCACAGTTCAAACAAAAGTTTGCAAATGATGCGGATTCTGATGCCAACATATTTCAGAGTAGTTTCGTGCCTCTACGATTAGTTTCTGGCTGTGAAGGTGAAAAACTTATATGGAAAAACCCAACACCTTCTTCTCCGCGATTTTGCCGCCCTATAAGATTTCGTTTTGTTAAAGAAAATACTGATGTAACGGAAGAAGAAATCAACTTCGTAAAAACTTCTTCTAATTCGCTACGAGCCACAGAGGTTAACATGAATGGGAACAAGTACTCGGTCTTTCATGTCTTTGTCATGACAATGGTGGATGGCAAGGTCTGCAACGCGGCCACTGGCACGAAATCTACAAGTCGATGCTACATATGTGGTGCAACTTCTAAGGACTTCAACAATATTGACAATCAAAGAGACATAAGTCACGAGGCTATCGAGTTTGGACTCTCAATTTTACACGCTCGGATTCGTCTATTCGAAAGCATTCTCCATTTAGCGTATAAATTGCCAGTAAAGAAGTATAGAGAGAGGAAGACAGAAAACGAAAAAAAATTACAACATGAAAAAAAACTCGAAATCCAGAAAAGATTTCGCAAAAAACTGGATTATTGGTGGACATACCAAAGGCAAATTTTGGCAATACGAATGATGGTAACACAAGTAGGAGATTTTTCGAAGACCCCAAATTGGCATCTGACATAACAGGCATAAATTATGACCTAATATACAGACTTAAGGTCATACTAGAAACTATTTCGAGCGGCCATATAATTGATTCGGAAAAATACGACAAATATGCTTTGGATACTGCCCGCTTATATGTTGATTTATACCCTTGGCACCCAATGACTCCAACAATGCACAAAATTCTTATTCATGGTGCAGTGATCATAAAAAACGCGCTGTTACCTATTGGGCAGCTATCAGAAGAGGCCGCAGAAGCGCGTAATAAACATTTTAGATCATATCGCCAGGATTTTGCCCGAAAATTTTCAAGAGAAAATTGCAACAGATATATTTTGAATCGATTGCTTTTGACATCAGACCCTCTAATAAGTTGTATGAGAAGCTTAAAAAGAAGAAAAATGAAGTGTTTTTTGCAAGAAACTATCGCGCTTCTCATGCCTGGGGAACCCAATGTTGTTTCTTCAGAAAGCGAGGAAGAAAACTAATAATAATTAAAAGTAAACTCTACAGATAAATCTATTTTTACATATACTTCTAAAAAATATTATTTAGTGAATATTTAATAATAAAACCTCTTTATAAATCACATTAAGTATTTTTTCTACCAAATTATATCCCTTAGAAAAGAATAAGATAACAAAATAATTTTGGCCGCGTAGATTGTCAAAATACCCGTCTGTGCGTCGTCGGGTTGTTATCAGTAAAATGAAACATTTATGTACGTATGTTTAGTTTTAGCAATAACATTTAACAGCCCGTTTCAAATGTCCGGCTGACAAAGGAACTCGTCACTTAGGCACCTTGGGCTTAAAAGAACCTATTCGCAAACAAAGTAAATAAAATAAAAGACATAAATTCATGTACCTACCTATCTAAGCCACGTTTCAATAACATTAAAATTAAAATACAGAGTATTAGACAGTTATTCTACACTAAGCGGCCGAGTAATGAACGCGGGGTGGTGAGTGGTGGCAGCGCTTTTGAGTTCTGCCGACACGTCGTCGTCGCGTGGCCACAAAATAAACAAATAAGAGTACAGATGGTCCACTCACGGAACGTTTTACCTAGCCACTCAAGACCGATGTTGCAGTTTAGGCTAGGATTTAAATGATAAATGACGGTATTACACGGTAGCACTAGCAAGTGAATGTTTTCTCCAATAAGAGAAATTTTAAAACTTTTAGTTTATGCAGTTGCCTTCGTAACACCTAAGAACTTGCGTTTATTCATAGCAATCGTGTAACGTCACAGTAGTAACACGTTCGTTGAACGGGTACCCCGTTCCCTCCCTGAGTATAAAAGCAGTTTTAGGAAAGAGCCGCCCCTAACACGACCCACTGACCAGAGTGAGCCTTCTGAACTTATTTTGTGGCACAGTCGTTTAGTGTTATTTTTTATTTCAATGTTTTAGGTATTATGATACATTTAAATAATGTTAAAAACTTACCTAGATTTTGAACTGCTCAATATGCTGACCTCCTCTGTCTACACATTGTTGCATTGTTTAAAATTTTAAAGACTGCGACGTGACTCATGTTTAACAGGCGGCCGGCTCTTCTAGTGCTTGAACCGGGCTCTTCCTCAAAATACCTTAGCACGTACTCTTCCTGCCGCACAGAGATCACGGGTCGGGGGCCACCAGAACGACGCGGGACTACCGGTTCATTATTACGAATACGCACTAGGGCACTCACAATAACACGAGAATTCCGCGGTTGATGTGCATTGGGGTACCTCTCAACATACATCCTCAGAGCACGTGCACCATCATAATTACACTCAGCATAAATGAGGACCATGTTCACATACTCCTGAGCACTGAACTGATAACGTGGCATTTTCCACACAAGAATAACGCAAGTTGTTGCAATGCGAAAATAATGCGCGTCCGGTCAGCGCGTGAGATTAGTTCCGACTAAAATTAGGTGGACAGGACATTCGGGAGTAGGGGGCGGTGCTAGGTACATCAATTAGATCGCCGCACACGCAGCCCGTCATTCATAAAGAAATTGCGACGTTGCCGTCCTTCAAGTACGCGTGTACAGCGTGTTTCTTTTACGTATCAATTTAACATTTTTAGTGAATATTTCAATATTAAAAAAAATAAAAACATTTTGTTTTCGAATGGTAATATTTTTTTAGCATGTATGGATGCTATACTATTGCGGGTTAACGGGAACGCCCTCTGTTAGTTAACATACTGTATAATTATGTCTTTTCATTTAAATGTCAATAAATGAACAAGTACTAGTCGTTCATTAGTAGGTTTTTGTTATTTTAGGTTTCCGAATGTCAATAAAGTAGAACGTGAAAAGTGTAGGTATACGGTTTGTCCAACTCCAGATATACCGCAGAAAAGAAAATTGGCTTATCACATTTTTCCAAGAATAACAGTGCTTTTCAGGTACCATTTTAATTAACAGGAGTCTAAACTACGAGGATGTCTTGGCTTCAAATTATAGGTAATATATTCATCTCCTGGCCGCACAGCTGCTGGATTAAAGTGGAACTGGGCTGGCCATATCTGTCGCATGTCGGCGCAGCAATATGCAAAAGCCACCACTCAGTGGATCCCCAATCGCAGGAAACGACTGCGCGGCAGGCCCAGAAAGAGATGGCGGGATGAGCTGGACTCCTTCTTACAGGATTGGCCCACAATCGCAGTAGACCGGGAAAAGTGGAAAGAGGGAAGGGAGGCCTTTTCCCTGCAGTGGGACAACACGGGCTTATAATAATAATAATAACACACCCACATCCATCCATCCATCCATCCATTGTCGTGTGTCACTTGGTTCACTTCGGTTGGCGCCGCCGTAGAAAGAGAGGGGGATATATAAATGACTTGCCTAAGTCCACAGACCAACCCATGAGCCTATTTGCTGATGATATTGTTGTGACGTTTCCATGTAATAATAGTAATCAATATGAGTATGATATTAATAAATCCCTAATTTCAATAATAAAATGGTTAAATAATAATAATTTTAAAATGAATTTAATTAAGACGAAAATCATGCACTTCAGGCAACGACCATTGACATTAATTAATAAACTGGACATCAAATACAAGAATACTAACATTGACTCGGTTGATACAACAAAATTTTTAGGATTAATTATTGACACGAAATTAAATTGGAAAGCACAGATAGAGACCATAACTAAGAAAATTTGTTCCTCAGCTTATGCTCTGTACACACTTGACGAAATAACTAGTGTAGATGCGTTACTTACTGCATACTACGGGTTGGTGGAATCTGTCCTAAGATACGTGAATATCTTTTGGGGTAACTCAACTGATAAGGACACTATATTCAAAGCACAAAAAAAATGTTTTAGGTCTATGTCTATATAACTAGAAACCACTCAGAGTTGTAGGCCTTATTTTGAAAAATATAATATTTTGACATTACCGTCCATAATAGAAAATGCAATGTTTGTAAGGTCGAATCCTAATCTATTTCCTCGCATGGCTGAGATGTTTCCACGCAACATACGTGACAACACTCAGATTTGTGTACAACAAGCCAGAACAACTCTTATGCGGAAGAGTGTCTTTTGCATGGCCCCAATAATCTATAATAAATTGCCAAAAAGTTGGAAGCTTTTAAGTGACGTGCAGTTTAAACTAAAAGTTAAAAAAATTTGGCAGAAAGAGCTTATTACACCATCAATGAATTTTTAATTGAAAAATATTTTGAATGACCATTATAATTTTGACCTATTTGTTTTGACTACTTACATTATATAATTTTCCATGTTGACTACGAGTGTTAAATATTTTAATTTGGATAATTGAATTGTGGTTATATATTTCTATTTAAATAATTTTATTAGCTTGTATAATTTGAATGCCTTAAAATTTTTGCTTATACGTACCAATTTAAATATTTGTATGCCATTGTATAAGGCAAGCATGAAGACCTGTTTATAATACTTTTAACAACTTGCATGCCGATTTTTGAAGTGAAAACTTCTTTAGCGGCGTTGCACACTTTTTGTAATGGGTAAAAAATGTTAAACTCGCGTCAGGGCATCGCGTCAGGACACGTGACCGTCAGGAGAGATTCCCCCCCCCATCTCTTTCTACGGCGGCGCCAACCGAAGTGAACCAAGTGAGACACGATAATGGATGGATGGATGGTTGGTGATGGTGATGGCGATAGCGATGGCGATGGTGATGGTGATGGCGATGGCGACGGTGATGGCGATGGTGATGGTGATGTGATGTGATGGTGGACGCGGACGCGGACGCGGTCGTGGATGGACAGCTGATGGCTCGACCGTCTGTGTAGTAGCCACACTGCTGTGTATTCGTAAAATTCGGAATTCCCTTCGAAACAAAGGCCGCCTTCTCAAACAGAGAAGTGATCTGTGTACTAATGGAAACATTCTGCAACACGTTTTCTTCTCCCATTCATCCCTGTCGACCGTCACGCTATTATTAACTCCCTTGTCATTCATAACAATCCTCACATAATACATCCATCTTTTCTTTGGGATTTATCTAAACAATGGGAATTGAACAAAGTGCATCGACTAATGAAAAAAGTGACGCAGAAATAGTGAAAAAAACTTAGTTATATTAATTCAATTAATAATTGATTTATTTCAACGTTAATATTCAAGTTTTCACTTCTGCCGGCACTCCCGGAGTGCAACCCGTCTTTTTTTTTTAAGTGAAAACTTCTTTAGCGGCGTTGCACACTTTTTGTAATGGGTAAAAAATGTTAAACTCGCGTCAGGACATCGCGTCAGGACACGTGACCGTCAGGAGAGACTACATAGGGGAGAACTACTACTCCTAACTACTAAGTATCCCCCTCTCTTTCTACGGCGGCGCCAACCGAAGTGAACCAAGTGACATACGACAATGGATGGATGGATGGATGGATGTGGGTGTGATATTATTATTATTATAAGCCCGTGTTGTCCCACTGCAGGGAAAAGGCCTCCCTTCCCTCTTTCCACTTTTCCCGGTCTACTGCGATTGTGGGCCAATCCTGTAAGAAGGAGTCCAGCTCATCCCGCCATCTCTTTCTGGGCCTGCCGCGCAGTCGTTTCCTGCGATTGGGGATCCACTGAGGGGTGGCTTTTGCATATTGCTGCGCCGACATGCGACACATATGGCCAGCCCAGTTCCAATTTAATCCAGCAGCTGTGCGGCCAGCGTCCGCTATTTGTGTTTTGGAACGAAGTATAGAGTTCTTAATGCGGTCAGTGAGTTTGACACCTAGTATACTTCGTTCCATAGCCCGTTGGCAGTCTCCAAGTGCGGACTTTTGATGCTTTGTAAGAGACCATGTTTGCGCTCCGTAGGTGAGGGTGGGAAGAATGCACGTGTCCATGAGCTTTCGTTTTAGTTTAAGCGGGTGAGGTCCTTTCATGAGATGTTTCATCGACCAATAGTTCTTCCAGGCATTTTCTGTGCGTCGAACGACTTGGTTGTCCTGTCTCGCCTAGAAGGATACTGTTTGGCCGAGGTAAATGTACTCATGGACTTATTCAACCCGCACACCCCCAGTTTCTACGTTGCGTTCGGTGCTGTTCTTCATCAGCTTTGTTTTCGACATGTTCATCGTAAGTCTGACTTAAAGACTGGCGTGGCTCAGTTGTTCGATCATTTGGCCTAGCTCAGCTGCTGAGGAAGAAAAGAGGACAATGTCGTCGGCGAAACGTACATTAGTCAATCTACTTTCCTCGCCGACAGTACCCTTGTCCTGCCAGAGCGGATTTGCAATTAGTGTGATGGTAAAAACGTGGTTGCGTGAGAATTTTGTATGTGGTTATTTAATTGTTATGGGGCCATTCTGGAGATGAATATATTACCTATAATTTGAAGCCAAGATATCCTCGTAGTTTAGACTCCTGTTAATTAAAATGGTACCTGAAAAGCACTGTTATTCTTGGAAAAATGTGATAAGCCAATTTTCTTTTCTGCGGTATATCTGGAGTTGGACAAACCGTATACCTACACTTTTCTCGTTCTACTTTATTTACATTCGGAAACCTAAAATATCAAAAACCTACTAATGAACGACTAGTACTTGTTCATTTATTGACATTTAAATGAAAAGACATGATTATATTCAAACAGTATTATATTTTAAGTTTATTTATTATTTACCATAATAAATACAGCAGCAGGGAGCAGTGGTGGCCAAGTGGTTACGGCCGCGACTTACGAGTTGTAGGTCGTAGGTTCGAATCCAGACAGGCGCTTTACTTTGTGTAAATTATTTCATCACCACTGCTCTCAAAACGGTGAAGGAAAACATCGTGAGGAAACCGGCATGTCCTAGAACCATAAATACAAAGACATGTGACATCTGCCATCCCGCACTGGGCCCACGTGGTGGATTACGGCCCACTCCCTCTCACCGAGAGGAGGCCTGTGTCTCAGCAGTGGGAATAACATTATAGGCTGATTATGTATGTTATGTATGTAGTATAATAAATACAACTGTGAGACTTTTGACCACGAGGACAAAAGTATCTGATTACGATTTTGTTCGCTATGTCCCATCTATTATTAAATAAATCATTTAATTAGTGTCTTTGTTTCAGTTTGGAAATGCTTATACGATTATCTACAGCGAGGCTATCGCTAGCGACGCTACAAGCTGGAGCTATCATTGTACGAATGCTTATTTATGTAACCCGATTGACTTTGGCGTATATTATAATGACCAAGATAACAAATGGACGCTTACAGAATGCTTTACGCGTAAAGTAGATGTTTATTATTGTAGAGTCAAAGGATTGAGAAGACCTTTCACTTTTACCTATCATACTCGGCATTTATACAAATGTTCAGAGCGTTCTGACGGTCAATATTGTGTGAACGACCGCTATCGTGACTTCGAAAGATGTATGACCTCTACCACTACCACCACTACCACTACCACCACTACCACTACTACCACTACCACCACTGAATCACATGAAATCACTGGTGCTGATATCGACACCGCATTAGTGGAATTAAATGGTTACCTCATCAACAATCCAAATACCAATGAGAGGTTGTATTTTAGCGACAGAAAAAAGCTTAAACTCAAGCCAATGGTTGAAAATTGTAAGAAGGATTTACATGTTTCGAGACAACAATTAGGTCTACTTCGTTTCTGAATACATGGCCTAAAGCGCGATCACTGTCGGACTGCTTAGAAAAGAAAGAGAAGCGCGATGACACAACGGTGGTAATTTATTGCAAATATGAAGCAATTATCTGTTTACAAAAACTATTTAATAATAAAAAATCCATCACTGAATGCAGTTTGGCATTAGAAAAATTGTATTTTTTTAACCCCCGATGCAAAAACGACGGGGTGTTATAAGTTTGACGTGTCTGTGTGTGTGTGGGGGTGGGTGTGTGTGTGTGTGTCTGTTACATCGTAGCTCCCGAACGGATGAACCGATTTTGATTTTGTTTTTTTTGTTTGAAAGGTGAATTAGTCGCGACTTCGCGAGTGTTCTTAGCTATGTTTGAAGAAAATCGGTGCAGGATGGCCGCCGCCACAAAATGGCGGATTACATATTTTTTCACAACTCTCTCAATATGGGTATCAAATGAAAGGGCTTGACAAGTAGAATACTAAACACGGTGATAAATTTCAAAACCAAGATGGCCGCTACCACAAAATGGCGAATTATATATTTTTTTCACAATTCCCTCAATATGGGTATTAAATGAAAGGGCTTGACTAGTAGAATACTATACACTATTACAAATTTGAAATCCAAGATGGCCGCCACCAGAAATTGCGAATTCACAGAGGAATACGTTAGTATGGAGTGAACGCCAACGACCACGAGTACCTAACTAGCTTCGCTTCACTGTGGTAAAAAAAGGCACGTGTCGATCGTATAGCATGTTTATTAGTAATATAATATTATAAAGTTTAAAAAGCAAGAAATAAAAGTTAAATTAAAAATTTAAAAAACCCCGACTCAAACAAAAACCTCTAAAAACTAAAATAATAATATATATGTCGCATCCGGTCATTCGTTTGACTATTTGGAACGCCAGCGCCATCTGGCGGCGCTTGACCGAGTCTAGCCTGAGTTCGTGTGGGGTCGACAACAGCGCGACAGAACGATTGGAGCTCTTGGACATCGGACATCAAACGAACAACATGCGCTCAGAAACTGTCCCGCGTTCCGTATCTGGTTGTATCGTGTGCCTATAGTGTGTGATTTGCTAGTGTGATTTAATTGTTCGTGAAATTATAATCTGATTTGAACTGCAAACCGTTTTTCTATTGCGCAATAACCTACACATACCCATGGTTCGCCCACAGTAGTTGAAATATGGCTGATAATAACGAGACACACATGCCTTCTCCGTTACATATTAGCCCTTTAAGTTTAATATAAGTTGCAGGAAATATTTTGATCCAAGCGTCCTCACGTCGGGGGACGGCTAATGAAAACGCCAAACAGATGAGGCTTAAACCCAGCAATAATGAATGTAGCTATTGTAGAAAACATAACTGCTGTTAACTTCCAATTTTCATTAGCCGTCGCCGGTTCGGGAACAAAACGATGCACAGAAGCAAGAGATGACCGCTTTTTGGTGAGTCAGGCGTTGCGGAATCGTAAGGCGTCAAGTGTGGACCTAAAGAAGAGCCTTGAAGGAGTAAGAGGAGTAGAAGTTAGCTTGTGGACGGTCAGGAGGAGGCTTTTGGCTGCCAATATCGAGAGTTACCGCCCGGCTCGGGGCCCTAAATTACTCCGTGAGCACCGTGTTGCTCGAATTCAGTTTGCTCGAAACTGTGCTTCATGGACTCTGGAGGACTGGAATAAAGTATTGTTTTCTGATGAAGCTAGAATCCCTTTGTGTGGAGAGGACCGACGCCGGCGAGTGCTGCGAAGACCACGGGAACGCTATGC
This sequence comes from Amphipoea oculea, assembly GCA_945859645.1. NCBI lineage: Eukaryota > Metazoa > Arthropoda > Insecta > Lepidoptera > Noctuidae > Amphipoea > Amphipoea oculea. Next base: position 14,598,798 of record OX243865.1, on the reverse strand, counting down.
GGAAGTGTGTTTCGAAGAAATCACTTTTTATGCCGGGAGGCTCCGTTATGGTTTGGGCAGCAATTAATTCGACGAAGTGTACGGAGTTAATTTTCATAGAAAATGGAACAATAAATGCACACCGGTACATAATGGAAGTCCCAATTCCATATGCACAACCCGCATTGACTGCCCTTGGGGAAGATTCCATTTTTATGGACGACAATGCTCGCCCGCACCGTTCTGGCGACGTGGAAGCGTACATGCAAGAAGTTGGAATCCGTCGTTTAGATTAGCCAGCTCGAAGTCCTTACCTCAATCCAATTGCGCATGCCTGAAAGAATTCATCGATTTTTTTTTTTATTGCCAGAATTCACTTCACGCGTATTAATTTACACGATTATAAGTATACAGACTACGTCAAACAATTACATTTCATTTTTAATTAACTCAAATCGTCCTAAGAACGTAACTTTCCTTAGGTGCCCGTTTTTTTAACGTTTTACGTTGTAAAATGTTTTGTCTGCTTTTATATACATAAAAGCAGACAAAACATTTTTAAATCATAATATATTAATTCACAATGGAATTTATGGTAATACTGGGGCGGTCAAAGACCATCCCATTGCTATTTGTGATGGAACATATATTTATGCCCATAAGAGTGCTAATTATGTTCCAAAAAGAATCATATTCTTTGCATAAATACAGGAATCTTTTAAAATAATTTATGTTAGTGCTATGTGACGGCTACGTTTTAGGCCCGGCGCCCATTATCGGCATCGGTACGACTGAGGATTTTAGGTGGCAAATAGCAATATACTATAACATAATGGCAATAAAGTAGAAATTTCCGTGATATGTGGTCGTACCGGTCTACCACTACCACCACTACCACTACCACCACTACCACTACTACCACTACCACCACTGAATCACATGAAATCACTGGTGCTGATATCGACACCGCATTAGTGGAATTAAATGGTTACCTCATCAACAATCCAAATACCAATGAGAGGTTGTATTTTAGCGACAGAAAAAAGCTTAAACTCAAGCCAATGGTTGAAAATTGTAAGAAGGATTTACATGTTTCGAGACAACAATTAGGTCTACTTCGTTTCTGAATACATGGCCTAAAGCGCGATCACTGTCGGACTGCTTAGAAAAGAAAGAGAAGCGCGATGACACAACGGTGGTAATTTATTGCAAATATGAAGCAATTATCTGTTTACAAAAACTATTTAATAATAAATAATCCATCACTGAATGCAGTTTGGCATTAGAAAAATTGTATTTTTTTAACCCCCGATGCAAAAACGACGGGGTGTTATAAGTTTGACGTGTCTGTGTGTGTGTGTGTGTGGGGTTGGGTGTGTGTGTGTGTGTCTGTTACATCGTAGCTCCCGAACGGATGAACCGATTTTGATTTTGTTTTTTTTTGTTTGAAAGGTGAATTAGTCGCGAGTGTTCTTAGCTATGTTTGAAGAAAATCGGTGCAGGATGGCCGCCGCCACAAAATGGCGGATTACATATTTTTTCACAACTCTCTCAATATGGGTATCAAATGAAAGGGCTTGACAAGTAGAATACTAAACACGATGATAAATTTCAAAACCAAGATGGCCGCTACCACAAAATGGCGAATTATATATTTTTTTCACAATTCCCTCAATATGGGTATTAAATGAAAGGGCTTGACTAGTAGAATACTATACACTATTACAAATTTGAAATCCAAGATGGCCGCCACCAGAAATTGCGAATTCACAGAGGAATACGTTAGTATGGAGTGAACGCCAACGACCACGAGTACCTAACTAGCTTCGCTTCACTGTGGTAAAAAAAGGCACGTGTCGATCGTATAGCATGTTTATTAGTAATATAATATTATAAAGTTTAAAAAGCAAGAAATAAAAGTTAAATTAAAAATTTAAAAAACCCCGACTCAAACAAAAACCTCTAAAAACTAAAATAATAATATATATGTCGCATCCGGTCATTCGTTTGACTATTCGGAACGCCAGCGCCATCTGGCGGCGCTTGACCGAGTCTAGCCTGAGTTCGTGTGGGGTCGACAACAGTGCGACAGAACGATTGGAGCTCTTGGACATCGGACATCAAACGAACAACATGCGCTCAGAAACTGTCCCGCGTTCCGTATCTGGTTGTATCGTGTGCCTATAGTGTGTGATTTGCTAGTGTGATTTAATTGTTCGTGAAATTATAATCTGATTTGAACTGCAAACCGTTTTTCTATTGCGCAATAACCTACACATACCCATGGTTCGCCCACAGTAGTTGAAATATGGCTGATAATAACGAGACACACATGCCTTCTCCGTTACATATTAGCCCTTTAAGTTTAATATAAGTTGCAGGAAATATTTTGATCCAAGCGTCCTCACGTCGGGGGACGGCTAATGAAAACGCCAAACAGATGAGGCTTAAACCCAGCAATAATGAATGTAGCTATTGTAGAAAACATAACTGCTGTTAACTTCCAATTTTCATTAGCCGTCGCCGGTTCGGGAACAAAACGATGCACAGAAGCAAGAGATGACCGCTTTTTGGTGAGTCAGGCGTTGCGGAATCGTAAGGCGTCAAGTGTGGACCTAAAGAAGAGCCTTGAAGGAGTAAGAGGAGTAGAAGTTAGCTTGTGGACGGTCAGGAGGAGGCTTTTGGCTGCCAATATCGAGAGTTACCGCCCGGCTCGGGGCCCTAAATTACTCCGTGAGCACCGTGTTGCTCGAATTCAGTTTGCTCGAAACTGTGCTTCATGGACTCTGGAGGACTGGAATAAAGTATTGTTTTCTGATGAAGCTAGAATCCCTTTGTGTGGAGAGGACCGACGCCGGCGAGTGCTGCGAAGACCACGGGAACGCTATGCGGAAGTGTGTTTCGAAGAAATCACTTTTTATGCCGGGAGGCTCCGTTATGGTTTGGGCAGCAATTAATTCGACGAAGTGTACGGAGTTAATTTTCATAGAAAATGGAACAATAAATGCACACCGGTACATAATGGAAGTCCCAATTCCATATGCACAACCCGCATTGACTGCCCTTGGGGAAGATTCCATTTTTATGGACGACAATGCTCGCCCGCACCGTTCTGGCGACGTGGAAGCGTACATGCAAGAAGTTGGAATCCGTCGTTTAGATTAGCCAGCTCGAAGTCCTTACCTCAATCCAATTGCGCATGCCTGAAAGAATTCATCGATTTTTTTTTTATTGCCAGAATTCACTTCACGCGTATTAATTTACACGATTATAAGTATACAGACTACGTCAAACAATTACATTTCATTTTTAATTAACTCAAATCGTCCTAAGAACGTAACTTTCCTTAGGTGCCCGTTTTTTTAACGTTTAACGTTTTACGTTGTAAAATGTTTTGTCTGCTTTTATATACATAAAAGCAGACAAAACATTTTTAAATCATAATATATTAATTCACAATGGAATTTATGGTAATACTGGGGCGGTCAAAGACCATCCCATTGCTATTTGTGATGGAACATATATTTATGCCCATAAGAGTGCTAATTATGTTCCAAAAAGAATCATATTCTTTGCATAAATACAGGAATCTTTTAAAATAATTTATGTTAGTGCAGGCCCGGCGCCCATTATCGGCATCGGTACGACTGAGGATTTTAGGTGGCAAATAGCAATATACTATAACATAATGGCAATAAAGTAGAAATTTCCGTGATATGTGGTCGTAATAACAAAAATACCGCGTCGGTATGCTTGAGGCTGGTGTATCGCAGCCTTGAGAATGCTTCGGGATGCTTCGGCATCCTTCGGCAACCTTCGGTACGCCGCCGGCGCCGAGGCAACACTCGGGGGATAGTTTGCCCTGCGGGGCGAGGGGAGGCATCCGCCATTTGCATCATTTGACTCACACAACACAATCGAGGTAATCGCTGTGTGTACCGGTTGTTTGCTGTCACATCGAATGTCATGGCGGAAGAAAAGCTTATTAATTTAGTTCGTCTACATGAGTGTTTATACAATATAAAATCGCGTCACACAGTGACCAACACATGAAACATAATGCGTGGGAGCAAATCGCCAAAGAACTCAATAAAACACGTAAGTAAGCATCTTAAACATTTTATTTTTATTGAGTTATAATAAGTACCATCAATATGATAATGATTAATTACATTGACTTATAGATCGTTAGTATTTTATGATCTATTGACAATATTATTCTGCCAACTAACTGACCCATGTTCAGAGTTAAAATATTGTTTGAATTGATCTCTAACGACCATACCCTCGCACATGATAATATCGTTATCGCCTACTACATTGTTATCCACGGAACCTTCTAAAATATCGCTTTCCTGTAGTGGGTTTGGAAGTTCCGTCGTTGCATTGTTAATGATATAATTATGTAAGGAACAGCAGGCTAAAATGATGTTATCCATATATTTTGCTTGTACTTGCATTCTCCTCTGAAATATTTCAAACCTTGATTGAAGAACGCCAAAAGCACTCTCCACGATACGCCTTGCTCGACTTAGTCTGTAATTAAAAACTCTTTTCTCTATATTTGCCAATTGATTCACAGGGTACGGTCTCATTATATTTTTCGTTAGTGGAAATGCTTCATCAGCAACAAAAACATAGGGTAATTCTTCAGTTATTCCTCGTAAGCTCACATTTTGAGGAATATTTAAGACGCTGACAAGAGCCAAATAGGCTTGTTTCGAACAATTTTTTAGCCAAATCTATATAGTTTGACACGGCGGAAAAAATATATGTTAATCTTGAACATATTTCTGAGAACCCTGTTGTATTCAAAACACGTTTTTGAAAAGTTTTCTCGATACAAAAAAAATGTAAACTAACCTCTTAAAATGACCTTCCAACAAAAATATCTGTATTACTGATCAACGTACGTTGGTAAAATTTATAACAATAACGTATCATATTTAAATACAAAATTTGGTTGTTTTTTATTTTTGATTACTCAACTTATTTTTAAGAAATTAATTATTTTATGGTTTGTAACAACTTACGAGTGTCGCGTCATCGCGCTTCTCTTTCTTATGTATGCAATCCGACAGTGATCGCTTAGGCGCGCTGCTAGACGGACGTATGTCGCTTTGCCCCGCTCACCGCTATCCGTTCATTTTATTTTTTGTTGATTGACAACTTCAAACATACTTATATGTACATATTTTATTTTTTCCCTAAAACTACAATAAGTTGTAAAAATATTAACACGTAAAGACATTAGTAAATATAGTTCTAAGTTATGAAAATATTTGCTGTGGAAACAAACAAAAATGTCGGAGGCCAGCAAAAATGTATTATTATTCTATACTAACAAACAAAAACATCTAATGGAAGTAGTAAAGTATTTTTTTATATTGTAATATTGACAAAACAGGTACACGAACAGAAATGAAATTATAAATAAAAATACTTATAGGCTATTTTGTACAATGCGTAGCGTAAATTCAGCTGTCGTAATAATGCTCAATTGGTCTAGTGGTATTTACGTAATTTCTGAAATAGCAAGATTCGAGTTCGAAACCAAGCTGATTTTTATTCTTTTAATTTATATAACTATATTTTTTCTTTATTTATTTAGTTTTTGGAAATTTTTATTGTTTTTTATTCATTTATTTTGTATATTTTTAGAATAATTATTAATTTTCTTTACAAAAAAAAAGATGTTTGGCGGAAAGTTCAGAAGCAGGCGAAGCTTCGTTTTTCGCATAGATTCTGAATAGCGAGTTTTGAGTTCGAAACCAAGTTGATTCTTATTAGGAAATTTAATTTTTTTTTAAATTAATTTTAGCAAATTTTCATTGTTTTTTTTTTAATTTATTTTGCATATTTTTAGAATAATTATTAATTTTCTTTACTGGAAAGTAATGATTGACTACAAAAAAAAAATATTTACAGTAAAAATAAACGTTTGGCGAACAATTCAGAAGCAGGTGAAGCTTCGAAAATTGTTTTTCACCAGTAAGTTTGTAATACGCGCATACTAACTAAATGTAGATAACAATTTTATTACTTAGATCATAGAAAGAAAGTCACAAATAAGTCCAGTGATAAACACTATCGAATTTACATAGACCTATGACTATCTTAGAACTGGACTTATAGGAAAATATTCGTAGCTTTGTCCATTGTTTCTTGCCCACTCTATATAAATCATCGTGTGAGACTTGGTATTTTTTTGAAGACGTAATTGGTAAGTTTAGTGCTGAAGAAAGTTCTTGCAAGTTTGAATGTTTTATTTTTTACCTGACTGCGCGACGCAAAGGAGTGGTAATGTGTTTATCAGCCTATGTATGTATGTTCCTTTGAAGCACTATACAGACCAAACGCCTGGGCCGATTTTTATGATTCACACGTCAATCGATTCCTCTTAATCCGGCGAGTGTCAATAAAGACATGACGTTAGTAAACATTCAATATGGCGACTACTGGACGCCATATTGTGAAAATGATAAAAATGAAAGTCGACAGACTATGTCAACATGGGGTAACGTTGTTGGATAGATATTATATAAATAAAAATCATTTTTAGTTTTTACCCGACTGCGGCGAAGGAGGGTTATGTGTTTGACCTGTATGTATGTATGTATGTCCGTTTCTTTGTTACCTCGTAACTCTTATACGAATGAACGGATGTGGATAAATTATCTGTCTTTAGATTTGTCATTGTGGCACGAGTGTCACTGACTACATGAAAATAAAAAACAAAGTAAAATGGCGGATTTGGGGTGCCATATTGTGGAGTTCGAAATTTTTCTTTCTTCTAATACCATCGAGTGGGATATAAAAATAAAGGGTTTTAAAAGGTGATTTCAAAAATATATACAACTTATATGGTTAAAAGTAATTCGAAGTAACAAAACGTAAAAAACTAATTAAAAAAATAAACTTCTTTCACATTTGTAAACTAAAAATCTGGAAATAAAAAAAAAAGTAATTAAACCCGACTGCGGTAAAAAAAACTGAAAAGCTATAAACAAACCCATTTTAAATTAAATAAAATTTGGAAGCAGGCGGGACCCATACCATTTTTATATTTTCAAACTCAAATGGGTCCCACCTGCTTCCAACTATTATTTAATTAAAAATAGGCTTGTTTATAGCTTTTCAGTTTTTTTTTAACTTAAGCTTTTTTACCGTAGTCGGGTTTTTAGTTTTTTTAATTACTTGATGGTATTTGTGGCGAAGATGCCATAATTGAAATTAAATGCCAAATCAATGCATACAAGTTGGGCTTGAATGAGGCTATCAACAAAAAAAAGGAAATTTTTGGGTAAAAGGTAAAGAAGGGTGCCTAAAAAAACACAAATCACTACTGGTATAATCAAGTTCAGGGCCAGCTCCATATTACAAGACGTAAGAAATGCTTGTTTGCAGTATGGTCCGGCTGGAGAAGAAGTTAAATTAAAGATAAAATTAATAGAAAAAGATGACCCATTTTGGGAACAGAAAATGAAACAAAAATTAAAATCATTTTACTTAAAACACCTACTCCCTGAAATAGTAGACCCGAGATTCACACAGAACTGCTTATATGAGACAACATTAAAGTGCATGAAATAGTCCTTTAGGCACCAATCGATCAACCCACATGTTCCAGATACCTCAGTAAAAAAACCTATGTACATCCAGTCTAAAAAGTATCGGGAATAATAGTAGTGGGTCTGTTTATAATGTATCTAAGTTACAATAGCCTAATGTCAACTTGCTCATCGCCTTATACAAAATATTACTTTTCCCGATGCAGGGACGTTAATTTTTGAGGAGTTCTCCTGGTATTCCACCATCAGTTCCATTTCACCATTTGCATTGTGATGAGCATAAATTGCTTAGCAACCATATTAAAGTAATCGAATCGCAACCCGTGAAATACTTTTTATTGAGTAGTTCCAATAGCCATCTGTGGTCTTCATCATATTAGTTCCACTTTACCAAATGGTGCTTTCCGAAAGCAAATGCACGAGTTACTATATAAAATACCCAAGTCGCTATAGGTGTGCCTATAATATTTGAAGAGTTCCTTCGATTTCTGCAGAACCCCATCATCAGATCCTAACCTGATGACGATGGGACCACCTGGAAAGTATACCTTTTCAAAGAAAAAAATAATTTTTGAAATCGGTCCAGCCGTCTTCGAGTAATCGGGGAACATGATACATTAAAAAAAAAAACCGACGAACTGAGAACTTCCACCTTTTTTTGAAGTCGGTTAAAAAAGCAAATAAAAAAATATACCTAATTATTACAATAATGATTTGTTAATATAGTTTGAGATTTTATTTTCCATACATTTATATTGTTTTTCAATTCAGTGTAAATAAAGTGTCTTAAAATAATTAAAAATAAAAACAAAAATATACATTGGTTTTTTAGAATCGCCTTGTCTTATTTGTTTCTAGCTCTTCACACAGAACAATAAATATACAAGAGCGCCATCTATTGGTTCGTTGTTAATTATTATTGACCGCGTCACACTGTTCCTTACTTGGTAGTTCGCTGTATCACCGCCCTTTAAGAATGGCGCTAGGATATCGGAGAAATTGTGGGCGTGGCTAAAAATACCGAAACATCGGAGCTCAATAGCGGCTTTCAGCGTCTTAATGTGTCGTTTTGCAATTTTAAACCCAATTTTGAATGATCTAATATACCACCGTCGCTATTTCTACCATAAGCACCTACATCGACAATGACAAATCTGTATTTAGCATCTGCTACAGCCAGCAGAACGATACTAAAAAAAAATTTATAATTAAAATACATACTTCCACTATTATTTGGAGCTCGTATCTTGAAGTGCTTGCCATCCATGGCACCAATACAATTTGGAAAATTCCATATTTCATCAAAGCCTAGCAATTATCTTCCATTGTGCTGTTGTTGGTTTTGGCAGAAAGACACGGCCAAGAATATTCCAGATTACACGGCAGGTTTCATGGACTATACAACGAACTGTCCTAAATCCCATTCGGTAATTGAATGCTAAAGTTTTGAAACTGACTCCTGTTATTAAAAACCTGAAAAGAAACATTATATTTTTAAATATAGCTTAGGTACCTATTAATATACGCGCATTTTATTTTTGAAGTGAAAACTTCTTTAGCGGCGTTGAACACTTTTTGTAATGGGTAAAAAATGTTAAACTCGCGTCAGGGCATCGCGTCAGGACACGTTACCGTCAGGAGAGATTCCCCCCCCCCTCTCTTTCTACGGCGGCGCCAACCGAAGTGAACCAAGTTTAGTGACACACGCAACGATGATGAGAAATGGAGCAAGGATGGATGGAGGGATGGATGGATGGATGGATGGATGGATGGAGTGGAAGTGGAAGTCGAAGTCGAAGTCGGAGTCGGAGTCAAAGTCAAAGTCAAAGTCGAAGTCGAAGTCGAAGTCGAAGTCGAAGTCGAAGTCGAGGTCGAAGTCGAAGTGGAAGTGGAAGTAGAAGTAGAAGTAGAAGTAGAAGTAGAAGTAGAAGTGGAAGTGGACGTGGACACACTGCACTGTGTATTCGTAACATTCGTGTATATAAAGTGTTTAAAATATGGAAATTGAACAAAGTGCATCTATTAATGAAAAAAGGGACGCAGAAAAAGTGAAAAAAAAAACGAGTTATATTAATTCAATTAATAATTGATTTATTTCAACGTTAATATTCAAGTTTTCACTTCTGCCGGCACTCCCGGAGTGCAACCCGTCTTTTTATTTTTTACCTGCAGCAAAGCTAATGTGATTAAAAATAAAGATATGATTCGAATGTCAACAACAATCGCTCCACGACGACAGTCCTATGACCGGCGCAGCAAGAAATATAGATTCAGACGAAATAGTAATGCAGTCTGCGATCTGAAGTCACCATTCGAATCATACCTGTACGAGTATATGTGAATTAAAAAATAATAAATATGATTAAACTTATTAAAGTATTTTTTATTACTCACCTCAAGCACACAGACAATCTTTCTTCAACAGGTATAGGTGAGCGAAATCTTGATTGTTTTTTCTCCATGTAAGGTCGAAGCAAATGAACCAGACTTTCAAAATTTTCATAACTCATTCTATAATAATCATAAAATTTTCGAACGTCATAACGCAATTCATTGAATAAATTGTTGAATTCACCGGACATATATCGTTGCTTCCAAAGGTTGTTCACCCAAAATCTTCTTGATTGATTAGATTTCTCTTCTTCTTCAGCAAGAGTTGCTATGAACACTAGATCCCAGTCCACCATATTAAATACAATTCAGACAACTAGCTTGTAACAACTCATCATAACAGTCTCAACTGTTATGATGAGAAATACGATATTGAGACGCTTCGGCAAGCTACAGGACGGTGCGGCATCCTTAAGGACGCCTCGTCATCCCTAAGAACGTTGCAGCATGCCAAAGCATAATTGCCGATAGTGTGCGCTTGCATGTAGAATGCCGAAGGATCCTTTTCCTTGCCGATGCCGGTAATGGGCGCCGGGCCTTAGATTGTTACGGTCACTGACGTATAAATCATGTGGACTTGGCATATCTACAAAAAAAAACGTGTATACCTACACTTTACTGAGCGGATAAAATGGCGGCTAATAGAGCAGCCCCTAACGATCCATATTTCTATAAAATAACATCGATAAAAGATTGTGAGAAAGTTTTCTTAGTGTCACGTACTCACGGTACATTATCTACGGGTAAAAATACCCCAAGTTTTCTAACTTAGGTCTTTCGTTTAAGGCGGCGCCGACCGCACAGTGGCGCCCTCATCATTTTTTATGGTTATTTCTTTTATTTTAGAATGAAAATGCAGAAAATAGGCACGTTAAGTTGTGCTCCATAAGATTATACGTTAATATTATTATAAACGGTAGTTTTACATTGTTTTATAACGGATAATTTTATCCGTCCGTTTTTTTAACGTATATTCTTATGGAGCATTTCATGATGTTACTCGAACACATTCTTTAAAATCACTCTATGTGTCCATTAGACAAGTGTTGCAATAATGAGGACATCATCATAAAACATTATCAGCCCCTACGCAATCATGTTGGACAAAATAACACGCAATGTTACTTACCAATAAGGTTCGTGAAGGTAAAGCATCGTCACGCAAGGTTACTTTATTCAGTGTCCGGTTGAAACATGATTCTTCAAAGTGAAGAGAACAAATATAAAGTGTTTTTGACATCTTTAAATTTTCAACACCGATTGTTTCCAGCCAAATTTTCTTTTTTCCTTTATTAGCAGGCAGCCTTGAAAGTAAAACATAAAACCAATAAAGAACCATAAAATAGCATTATCGATAAATATTAAAAATGTCTAATGCACTACTCTATCCTTTCAATAACAACATAACAAGAAACAAGACAGTTGACGTACCCACCTTTGGTACCAAACAGCGAGCTGATAAAATGGCGACCGGCCGGAAATAGGTATTTCAATGACGCTAGGAATGAAGGGTTGCCATTATAGTAACTATCAAAAACACTATTATCCTTTTTCACTTACGCAAAATTAGGAAAGTTAAAAAGAGATGGCAGTATTTTTATGATTTTGGCGTCGATAAGCCTCATATTTGTATAACTGTATTTTCTATAGGCAAACGTTTGAAGTCCATATGATTTATACGTCAGTGGTTACGGTCCATATAAAGCCACTACCACAAATGCTGAAGTAATGACCTCCTTATTTAATGATAATATCTTGCCTCTGAGACAGTATTTCCGAGAAAACTATATACAACATGTAACGTAATTAACGCACACCCTCAGACACCCCAATTAGTATATTGTGTTATAATTATAATACGTACACAGAACTTTTAATTAAACATGTTTAAGCATTGATTATTTATTAAATTAGTTATCCTAATTCCGGAAGAATGTTGTGGTCACAGTACAAATCCACGAACGCACACAGTCGCACACGTCGCTATTAGTGCCGAAAAAAGGCGACAATACACGATTGTTTACGAGAAATATGAACACTAACGGGAAAAACCCCGTGCAGCTGGTCGAGAGAGCGGTTAACAGATGTCCGAACTCCGAACTGTTTATTGTCTACATTTTTGATTGTATCTTTCCATCACACTGTTCAGGCTTTGGAGTGTCGACTCAATAATTTTGTTTATTAATTATGATACAATGCCAATAGGCAATATTCGTTACAAAATGTTTTGCTAATGTAAATAATAATAAACTGCTAAAAAGAGGCGATACGACAATATTATTCTAAGACGGCGTGTTTGAAAGATGTGAATCAAGATATGTATTTACAATAATTTAAAAAATCAAATACTTAACTTACAATTTTCCTAAACACTCATACGACGTTGTATTTTTAACACACTTTCAAAATGTCCACCACCTTGTTCAATACATTTTAATGCCCGTTTTCTTAATTGATGCTTTAATTTAGAAAGAACTTCAGTGTAATTTTTCACTATTTCAAAAGCGTTCACTATCCTATTTTTTAGGTCCTCGGCACTTGTCGTCTCACTAAAATAAACTAACGATTTAATACGTCCCCACAAAAAAAAGTCAAGAGGCGTTAAATCAGCTGATCTGGGAGACCACTGGACAGGGGCGCCGCGGCCGATCCAGCGCTCTCCAAACTCATCATCAAGGTGCTGTCGAACACTCCTAGTGAAATGAGCAGGGGCACCATCGTGTTGGTAAATTAATAGAATACCTCTTGTAAATTATGAAGAGGTATGTCTTCAAGCAGCGTAGGTAGAGTTTCTCGTAAAAACAGTAAATATGCGTCTCCTGTTAATCTTTGTAAAAACACAGGCCCCAGTATGTATTGCAGCATTAGTAGTTACTGCATGATGATTATTTTCGCCATTCGTCCTTCTTCAACATTATAATCAACCTCTTTTTGTACTGGCCCTATCAAAAACCTTTATTTTCATAATAATTTTGAAATAATTTCCTTTACGTCACATGAGATTTTTTCCTAGTGACATACTTCACTTGTCGATAGAGTCTCTGATACGACGTCCGGAATTTTTTGAGAAAGAAACACCTAAATTTATTATGGAAATCAACAAATCTTAATTGGATCGTGCATGTCTATTATTTGATTTGGGGTATGTATTTTTTATCTTTTTGGCCTTTCATAGCCTTTCGTCATGTTTCAATATATTAATCCCATCCGTTCTGTGCTAAAGGTTTCCCCACACCTTGACGGAAGACTACCTATTATTCCTATTGACTGGATTGAATTCTTTTGACTGGTATGTATAATTGTACGTTTTTTGGGGTTTTATGAGATCTGCTTGCAACTCGGGATTCTTATGGTGATAATTTTTGCCCCAGATAGAAGTCCGAATTTTCTGCGAGCCGATTTATTCGGCTCCATCCACCCACCTACATATTAACTTTTATCTGCGGCTCCGCGCTGCGCTGCGGACATCCTCTTCATTTAATATCTCAGAAGTCAGCAAGTGAGGTATTGGAACAACTGGCAGAGCTTCTACGTCACCGCGAAGGTTTTGGACAAAATATGGGAGATTTTTAAGTTTTTTTTATTTCCCGTAGTAGATTTAGCCTTTTTTTATTTTAAAATCTGTTAATTTTAAATATTTAAATACCGCGTTATTTCAATCTTTGAATACATTTAGTCGTACCTATTCTCAACAAAAGTTACGTCTTCGTTTTACGGATCTGGTTGCAACCGGCTCATAACTCGTTACGTAGCATTTAAAACCTAAATTTAAAATATAATGCAATAGTTTCCTATTATTTAAATGTGACAAGTTTTCATATTTAGTTTTTCCTTTTTTGTATTTTAATATTTTTTCATATTTGTGTTTGCGATTTTTTTTATATACAAAAATTAAACGTGTTTGTCGGTGAAGTGTCTTTATGTTTCATTTCGCTACAGTATGTACCAATGACACCGGCCCAGACGTTAACTGAGAAACGGTGTTGGAAGGAATCCACTCTGCATGCGTGAGGATTTTCGTGCATCCATAAATGTGTGTTGTGTTGATTGTACATCCCCACACGTGTGAATGTACTTTCATCTGTCCAAATTATGTTCCGCCGCCAATTTTCTAATAACCAGCGGCTGAACTGCAAGCGAGGTGCGTAATCGTTTGGAGTCAACTCCTGGCATCTTCTGAGGTGGAATGGTTGTTCTTTATCACCACGAAGTGTTCTCCACACATGCATATGGCTACATTCAAAACGTGGCGCTGCTTCTCGGGGTACTGGCATGGGGATTCTCATCAAAATAGTCCAGTATTTCGTTTTGAAGACGAGTACGTGTACGCACATTGGCTCCCCTGTCGATGGCCGTGTTCGGACGGAACGTTCCGTAGTCGCGAAGCCGCTGAGTAGCAGCTAACATAGTCCTGCGGTCTACTCTGGTACCATACCTTTGGTTGAAAGTTCTGCAAGCTAGAGCCACATTATCACTACACCGTGCCAAAGTCCTCACCATTTCGGTGTACTGAATATTTGTGTATTGGAAAGACATCGCGCGCGAAAAATTATTTGCAAACACTCTACGAAGTCTTTCCACTAATAATGTCCGCGCGTGACTAGTATTGTTTACATTTAAGTTAGCTTTCTTTCTTTCATCGTTACCGCGCCCGCGCCGCGCGGTATCTTGGTGGCTATCCCGCTCTATCCCAGGTTTTTAGTTTGCAGGAGAAAGGGAACGAAAACAAGCATGACATATTATTTTGTTGTTTTAACTATTGTGTCCTTTGTCCAGTGCCTGTTAGTGTGTGCGTGCGGTTAAATCGGTTTACTAAAAGTATTTGTAGACTTTTAACTTGCTTGAAATAAGGTTCATTTTTCTTTATTTTGTATTTAATCACGGAATTTGTATTAATACAAATAAAACTGCACTTTTAAAAGTATTATTGCCTTGAGTTACGGTCCATTTTAGTTAGTTTTGACTATAGACGGGTAGTGTGACTGCAATTTACGTACATTTAATTATTTTTGGGATAAAAAATTACCTATATTAAAAATGATAGAAATCAATTCAGTAAACGATTCTGAACAAACTACTTTCAGGATGTGCGTTAATTATGTTACATGTTGTATACTATTAAACATAATAAAAACATTTACCTACCTACTAGATTCCCGATTATCTACATATTGCAACATGTCAAAGATTTACGGCACCTCGAATTACACAAAATATTAGCTTTTTGACAATTGCACTTATTAGATACACATTGTCCCTTAGAATATTTTTTGCAGTTGCATTGCTTCATTCCTTGCCCACCAAATGTAGAAGACATCGCAGATATTTTTCTTAATGGTAACTTGGCCTGTAATTATAAAAATATAGTACATAAAAAAATGGAATTCATGTTTATAGGTATAATAGTAAATATAGTAATCGAACCTCTGGAAGATCATCAGTCAAAATTTCTCCTGGGGTTGAAAGGACAGCGTTTCGTGGCAACCAGTCATTAATGACTCCAAATAAGTGCCAACTTTGTATAGTTCATTCCTTTTCTCTATGACTTTGCCGACCACAATCTTGCTATCTAAAGGCCCTCTCTCTATATCTGGAGTATACTCAGCATGTACGTCGGCTTCAATTGTTAGACTGGTTATTTTCTTGAGACATTGTGTCTTGTGGACAATATTCAAACTGTTGCAATCGTGTCAGTGGACGCCTTAATATTATTTGAGATGGAACACCGGTGGTTACAATTGGTTGATGGTGACTTAAAGACTTAGACAAAGTCTGCGGAGGTCTCATAGTAATAGTATTATCCGTATTATGTTCATTGGTATATATGGAATGTGGCGAAGGAGTTTAATTGTATCTCAACATTTAATCTTGTGTGCTTGGTGATTGACTAGGTGATGGAATATAGTTTACTCTGGAAGGATCTAGTGACTCTCTAGGCGGCACAGAAGATGAAGTATATGGTACATACTCATTAACTTTTACGGAGTTTTTGTTTAATTTCCCAAGTTGTGCCTCAAATAAAATATCGTTAATTGCCTTTTCCGCAAAAAGCTTTTGCTTACACTCCAGTTTTATCAGTTTAGCAGCCCAGACTTTCGCAAGATGATATTCTTCATGATTTTCAGAAGAATCCTTTTCCAAAAATGATAAAGTTCGCTGTAAAAGGTTTTGCTGGTCATTTTCCTTTTTTCTTTCCTTATTTTCCGATACTGGAGTTGGAGGAGGATCTATTGAGCTAATCGAATACCTATGTTGGTCTTGATCATTTTCTTTGTCTTCCTGTAATATAAAAAGAAAATTAGGTAAGTAAAATGTTAATTACAAATTATGATAATGTTTATTTCTTTTATTGTTTTAGACTCCTTCAACCCAGCAAGAGTGGAGAGAAGTGGCCAATGATTTTGGACGCATTCATGGATTCCCTACATGCTTAGGCTCGCTGGATGGCAAGTATATTGGGATTATTATGCCCAAAAATGCGGGCTCACGTTATTTAATTATAAAGGATTCCACAGTATTATTTTATTGGTTTTAGTAAATGCTCATAAAGAATTTATGATGGTTGATGTTGGTGTCAATGGTCGGATATCTGATGGTGGAGTCCTTTTCTATTCAAAATTTTGGCAGTCTTACGAACAAGGTCTACTTAACTTGCCTAACCTAAATAATCATTCAAACATGTTACTTACACAACTTTTTAATTAAAGAAAACGCTTCCCTTTATTTAAACTAAGAAAAGGAATCACCATCAGTCAGTATAACTAGTCTACAGTCTACTCAAAATAGAAATGCAACTATAAATGCAAAAAGAATAAGAGACAATTATTATCAGTACTTTTGTAGTTTAAATACTTAATCTACGTTTTTTTGTACCTACTAACCTACCTGTTATGAGATTAATTTAATAAACTTATTAAATTATAATACTAACCTCTGTAGGTTTCTTTACTGGTTGTTCAGTTCATCATTTGAATAAAACAGCAATTCATAATACGTCCAGGCAGACGGGACGTAAACCTCATCGGGGTCCCTTTCCCGATGATTTCGATTTGTGAATCTTCTATAATTCTTTCCGAAAATTTTTCAATTCAACTTTTTCTTTACGTCTTCTCTCGTGCTATTTGGTTTAATTTTTTTATAAATATCGAGCAACTTATCAAGCGCATTATTTTTCTTAACTTTATCGCGATATGCTTCGCAGGATGTATTCCATAATTCTGGATAATTATCCCATGTTTTTATAAATACTGACAAATATTGATTTTCCGTGAGAGCACTATCATCAAAACTATTTTCGCTACGGATACTGTTTTCGTCCTCCATTTTGAACAAAAAACACGAACGTCCGCCTCAGTGGCGTGTCTAGGGGTCAAAATTAGGGCAAGCAAACAGAATTTCAACGTATAAAAAAACTGCCAACTGAGGAATTGGCTGATTTTCTTGTTGTTAGTAGCATCATTATTATAATTTTAGTATGAAAACCTTTAAAATACGAAGAGTAGGTACGGTCAGCATCAAAAGTTGATTAACACTTCAGTTTTTTAAATCTTAGTTATTGAGCAAAATATTTGTTCAAAATTGCAGCAGAAGAATTTTTTTTAGAATATACTCTTGTCTATTATGAGAAAAGCTAAAAATCAGTTTATTGAAAAAAGTTGTTGTCAATTTAATAACATGTAAAAATGATAGTGTTAATCGACTTTTGATGCTGACTGTACTACCTACATATTTCAAGCATCAGTATTCAGTACGTAATTCTCATAAGCGCTATCTATATTAACGCATGCGCATAACCAGAGTGCTTAGCCGGACCTTTTCTCCTTAATTCATAATTCGCTTGTCAAATGCGAAATTGTTCAATCAAAAGGCACTAGATGGCGTCCAAATGATCGATTTATTGTTCTTTTGTCGTACGCATTATTTTATGAATAAAATTTTTAAAGTCGATTGAAAATGTTAACATGAGATAATACCTCATAATTATTATAAAATGTATACTTAATCATGATGATAATTTTAACCACGTCTAATCTTCATTTCAAAACATAATGATTGACAGAAAACTCAATGTATTTACATACCCTTTCGATTACAGTTTCCGAATTCACTTATAACGATAAAAGAACACTATACAGGATGAATTTGAATTAATACGACAAAAAGAAATGGGAGCTTCAGTTACAGTAACATAGTAATTATCAGTCTCGTCTCGGCGTTCGTACGAGCTAATCGCGTTCACTACTAATTAGTTTGTTTACGTCGAAACGCGCGCCGCGCGCATACCGCGTGCCGTATACGGGTCCCGCCAATCGGCGGTCGCCGGTTGTTTTGAGGGTAACAATGGATGGAGACGAGTTAACAGAAGATACAATTCAAGCCATGAGCAGTCCGAACTGTTTTACTGAGCAGGAAATATTAGATGATGAAGAGGATCAGGTAGAAAATTTGCAAAAAGAGATTCGAGTAGATGAGGAACAGAGACCGAGTAAGCGAGAAAGAGAAGAAGAGGAGGATGAGGGGTGGATTGAAGTGCGAAGTAAAGAAAAGAAGCATAGATTAGAAAAGTTTGAGATTTATATTTCTTCTAAAGATAGAATGCCGAAACAATTTGCACTAGCAAAAATATTTAAAAGCGCAGGCCTAATTGACATTCAAAGAATACGATTTATTAACCCTTTTAAGATTCGAGTGGATACAGACAATGAGGCCTGTGTGGATAAGATAGAAAAATGTAGGGAGATAATGGACAGAGGCTGGAGAATTCAGAGGGCCATGGAGGTAAATCTTACTTATGGTGTGATTAGAGACGTTGATTTAGACATGACAGAGGATGAAATTTTAAAGTTCCTTGAGTGCCCGGAACCTGGAGAACTGGTATCGGTCAAGCGACTTATGCGCAGGAATTTAGAAGGAGATGGTTGGAAACCAAGTGAATCTGTACGCCTTTGCTTCAAGGGTGCATTTCGTCCGGCACATATATTCGTAGAAGGGCTGCGTATAAAGGTGGAACAGTACATATTTCCAGTATCCCAATGTGGTCGGTGCTGGAAGTTAGGACACACGTCAAAAAGATGCCCTGCAGCAAAAGTTATATGTCCAAAATGCAGCGATAATCACGTCAATTGTGATACATCTTCATTTAAATGTATCAACTGCGGTGGCAAGCACATGGCTTTGGTACGATCCTGCCCAGCTTACATAAAGGAGAAGAGACTTAGGGAGTTAATGGCAGAGTTCAACTGTACATATCGACGCGCGCTAACAATGTATGTACCGCCGCGTACATCTGTAGTACAAGATCGGGCATTATACGAAAGGAAGGATGTAACGGATATACCCCGTGATAATGTAACAGCTTCGGCTAAGCATATACCTTCTTTTGTAGAAGTAGTGACACAGGCTCCCAGTGAGAGTAGGCAACGAGATAGTGAGAAGAACCCTGGGTCGCGACCTCGGAAACCAAAACGGGCTAAAGAGACAGACCCATTTGAGATTGAGATGGTAAATGAGGTTGATGGTTTGGACACACAAGAGGCTATTGAAGACGATGAGAAGAAGATGAGAGATGTGAAATTTAATGAACTTATAACTAGAATTAAAGAAATTATATTTTTAAAAGGAGGTACAATACAAGAAAAGATACAAAGGGTTATTAAATGCTGTGTAGAATGGGTGATTTTAGTCGTTGTAGAAAATATTTCGGACTGGCCAATATTGAAGCTTATAGTAGATTATCTTGGTTCATAATGGTGCATAATCTTATAAAACTTAACATTATCCAATGGAATGCGCAAAGTGTACGGCCGAAGTCATTAGCGTTAGAACATTTGTTATGGCAAGATAAAATTCACATTGCGGCATTGTGTGAAACGTGGCTAGAACCGGATAGTCAATTTAAGGTAAAAGGGTATAATACATATCGTAAAGATAGGCACGATTCGTATGGTGGGGTAGCGATATTAGTACATAAGTCTATACAAGCCAGTATACATAATGTCATTAGTATAAATGCAGGTATAGAAACATTAATAGTCAAAATATATAATTGCGAACATATTGAATATATAGTATCTGTATACTGTGCGCCGTCAGTTCGAACCAATCAAACAGACTGGGAGTATTTATTCAGTTACGCAGATAAAAAAACAATAATGTTAGGCGACTTTAACGCGCACCACACAAATTGGTCGTACAAAACAGATTCACGAGGTACACAAATATTTGATGCACTTACAGAAAGTAAATTTGTTACATTAAACGATAATAACACACCCACGCGGATTAAATCAGTCAGTAATCAACTACAATCATCTTCTCCAGACGTGACGCTGGCTTCTTTTGATATTGCAATAAGGCTGAACTGGGCTACAACAAATGAGAGCTTAGGCAGTGACCATATAGTTATTAAGGTGGTTACACATTTAGAGAAAAACCTTAATTACATAACGGAGCGACGTAATTATAGACAGGCCGATTGGGGTTCTTACCGAGATTTATTAGATAAGCTATTCAATGAATTTGTATTTTCTACAGATACCCCCCAAAAATCGTATGATAAGTTTGTTGATTGTATAAATATGGCCGCAGATCAATTTATACCATATTACAAAATAAACCGTAATCCAAGTAATACATTTGCACCTAAACCATATTGGAGCACGGCTTTATCGAAAAGTGTAGCAGAACGACGTTTAGCATTGTCTATATTTCGTGGTAACCCTACGCCTTATAATCTAATCAACTTACAATATAAAATACGAGATTCTCAAAAATTAATCCGTCAAGCACGAGATAAATCATGGCATGACCTTTGTAATTCATTGGATAGTAATATTACCCAAGGGGAGATGTGGCGTAAAATGAAGTGGCTGAAGGGCTACAATACTCCTCGGTCTCATGTAAATCAAGAAAGAGCTAATGAACTATTACGCAGTTTAACACCTGACTACGTAGCTCTCAAGGAACCTGATTTTTCACCCGTTAAGACAGGACTAGACATTTCAATCTCAAGACAGGAATTAGAATTGTGCTTGCGACGTAAAGACACTTCCCCCGGTAGTGACAAAGTATCTTATTCAATGTTGTTTAATTTACCTAACAATGGAAAGACTATTTTGCTAATGTTATATAACATGTGTTACGCGCTAAGCTTTGTACCTTCACAATGGCGAGATATTATAGTGATCCCGATACAGAAGCCAGGACGTGACCCTCAGTCTCCTGGATCTTTACGTCCTATATCAATGATATCCTGTCTTTGCAAAACCTTTCATAACATTTTAATTGGACGCCTGGAGTGGTATATTGAAAGAAACAACTTTTTATCCCCGAACACTACTGGATTTAGGAAATGTCGCTCCACTTTAGACAACCTTACAATGTTGATA
This sequence comes from Amphipoea oculea, assembly GCA_945859645.1. NCBI lineage: Eukaryota > Metazoa > Arthropoda > Insecta > Lepidoptera > Noctuidae > Amphipoea > Amphipoea oculea. Next base: position 14,577,470 of record OX243865.1, on the reverse strand, counting down.
TCAAGAATTCAAACTAGTTTTACTCATAATCATGTGGTCATAGCCTCATTCATGGATATCGACAATGCTTATAATAACGTAGATATAGGGAGTTTAATAAATATTATGCAACAGTTAGGAGTAAGTTCATTAATGTGTAGGTATCTGTGGAATTTTTTAAAGGAAAGATATTTAAACATGCAGGTAGATTCTTTTGTTTGTTGTAGATACACATGTCGTGGCCTCGCTCAAGGTGACCCCATCTCACCATTGCTTTTTAATATAGCAACCAATAATATTTGCAATAGTATACGTAATGTGTTTACTTCACAATACGCGGATGATTTCGTGATATACATAAATAGTGAAAACATACAGGAAGGTAAAAATCAGATACAATTAGCATTAGATACATTTGGTAAACTACTTTTTAATATTGGTTTGGAAATTTCACCTACTAAGAGTAAGATTTGTATTTTTAAAAGAGGTTTTCGCAGAGAGACTGTCGACATAACTATTAATGGTATAACACTGGAAGTTGTAGATAACGTGAAATATTTAGGACTATGGTTAGACAGATCATTGCGCTGGGCGAAACATATTAATGAACTGAAAGAAAGAAGCCAAAGGTTATTGAACATTTTTAAAGCATTAGCAGGAGCAAAGTGGGGCATTCATCCGATTAATTTGAGACGTATTTATATAGCTATGATCCGTAGTCGATTAGACTACGCTAGTTTATTGTATGACAATAGTTGCAAAACTCATTTGGGAAAGCTGGATAAGATTCAGAACCAATGCATGCGTATTATTGGAGGATTTATAAAGAGTACCGCAATTCACGTAATGGAATATGAACTTCACCTTCAGCCACTGTGTTTCCGTAGGTACTATCTTGCCGGCAAGTTTTGGTTTAGAAGTAGATCAGGTCCCTTTAATGAAATTATTAGTATTTTAGACAAGTTGAGTATCCATTGTCAAAATGTTTATTGGAGAAACAAGAAAAAACCCCTATTAGTTGCTGTTCACGATTGTTTTATAACTACATCTGTTTATTTTAGTACACAATTAGGAATGTTTTCGTTGGACCAATGGGTGAGTAGCATAGACCTTTCGTTACATTTAGAACCAGATATAAAGGTAATCAATAAGTCTAAGCATCAATATCGGCCTCAGGAATTACAACAGGTTTGCATTGAACTTTTAAAACAGAAATATTCACATTTTTATCAGATATATACGGATGGATCAAAAAACGAAGATGGCAGTAGTGGTTGCGCATTTCATGACCCTCAAACCAACAGTTACATTCAATTAAGTATAAATGTTAATACATCCATTATGTACACTGAGTTGATCGCAATAGCGGAGGCAATCTCTTATGTTGATTCCTGCACGGCTGGGAAATATGTAATATTGACAGATTCCAAAAGTGCTATTTACCACTTGGCTCGATGCACCTCGAACTTTCGAGGCACACCGATAGCCTACAATATTATGGAATCCATACAGAAGCTAGCCCAAAACAACAAAATTGTTATAATTCAGTGGGTACCTTCACATATCGGCGTACGAGGGAACGAAGAAGCGGATCGTCTGGCTACAGAAGCTTGTTATAATGGGATTCCTTTCATTTACCTACCATTGTTCACCGATTGCCTACACTTAGTCAGATATAAGTATACAGAGATGTGGAAGGAGTACTTTGACGAAAGGGCATTAACTAAGGGGATTTGGTATAGGACAATGCAATCTCATCTTTATCGAGCACCGTGGTTCGTCGACGCCAATATGTCAAGAACAGATATAGTAACTGCCCTGCGACTTCGATCCGGGCATATTCCGTTAAACAACTTTGCATTTATGATGGGCAAAATAAATTCACCAAACTGCACGGAGTGTGGCGTAGTTGAAGATGTTTACCATGTTTTGGTTGAGTGTATCCGGAACGAAGTCGAGAGGGTAAAGTTAAGGTGCGAGAACAATATAAATGTGCGTGAAATTGGGAAATGTAATATCATCCTGGCTTACCCTCAATCAGAGGAAGCCAGGATGTTATATAATTTAGTTAAATTAGCAATTAAGCGTAGATAGTAGATTAGTAGAGAATAGATAGATTTAAAGTTTGTGAGGCCAATGAGGGTGGCATGATCATGCTTTATCAAACCCTCCTAAATAAATAAAGAAAAAAAAAAAAAACATAGTAATTATAAACTGTTTTTTTTACAATCTAAATCGTTAAAAAAAATTACGTGATTATCGTTTTCAAAAGGTCCATTGATGTTATTATCCTTATTTAAATACGAATTATCGGTATTCCAGCAAAATAAATAAGAAAAATTAAAGTATCAAAAAATCTCATCGCAGTGCTCAATAATCGTCGTGGAGTACTCATGTCATTAAACGTTGCCGTTCATAGCGGTCATTTACCTAATTTTGCCTATTTTCTAGTGTAAGTATCGCGCGACGTTGCCAAACCTCGCATGAGCGCCAGCGCTGACATCCCTTCCCGGCTCAGACCTACGGCCTGGCCACAGCTTCAGGCGGTGCGGCGCACGGCGCGGCGGGAGGCGCGGCGGGCGGCGCGACTTGCGGTGGTATGTCACAGCTCGACTAGTTGCGACCGCGGCGGCGTCAGCGGTGGACGTATTTAGAGAACGGCCGAACTATTAAAATGGCCCTATCAAAAGTGGCACGGTATTGCCTTGAATCAAGTGTATTCTTAGCTCAAGATATCATTCAGTCAAGAATAGGATCGCACCCAGTTAATCAGAGAAGGAGAGAACTTGGCGAATTTCACACGCTTTACTATGAATATAGGAACTACTCCGACAAATTTTTTGAATATACGAGGGCAAGCATAGAAACTTTTGATTATATACTCGGCCACATACATGAAGAATTGAAAGCTAAAGTTAATTTTAAGAAAATTGTTTCACCTCCAGAACAGCTGTTTATAACTTTAAGGTAAATACCTATCAATATCAATACATATTATAAATCTAAGTCCCCCGCCGCATCTGTCTATCTGTTCGTGATAAACTCAAAAACTATTGCACCGATTTTGGAACGGTTTTCACCACTCTATAGCGTGATTTTCGAGGTACATAATTTGTTAATTTATGTACGTGGGCGAAGCTGCGGGTAAAAGCTACTTTAAACTATTTATATATCTAAATAAAAGTAACAATTTGCTTATCACTATATATTTATTTATTTGTACCTCAGTCAAATTATTAATCACACATTTGGTTTTTAATTATATTTTTTGGCATGTCATTTGGTCTGTTTGTTAAATTATGAATTATTAATATTTTTTATGCCGTAGTCAGAAGGCGGTGGTTGAGTGAAATAGCCTTGATAGCCTGGATATTGATTGAGACTAATTTCGTCCATCAAAGCTTGAGTGAATTTATTTCTCAGTCTCATTTTCTGTAAAACATTAAGTTTCTCCATTTCTGGTAATAAACTCATCAAAAAGTGATAGTCATCTGACCTGGGAATGTCTTTCTCTTTACCACCTGCTAAGTCAGCTTCCAATAATTTCAATTTTTTCTCTCTATTTCTAAATATTCAGCTCGGATTTCAGTTGCTTTCAATCGTTTTCGGGAAGATTTTTGTGTTTCATTTTCTCTTGGGGTGGTCGCATGGGTCTGTACCTGATGTCCTGATGAATGTGGAGTTGGCGGTTGCTGTGACGGGGAGGTGGGAGTTGATGGCATTGGTGAAACTGACGGCGACGGTGATTGCAAGATTGACGGAGACGATTCTTCTGTTAGATCTTGAGTTGAAATATCTTCTTCTATTAAGTTAGACTCTCCCACGGTGGGCATATATTCGTCTTTCAAAAATGATAATACTTCCACTGAGATTGATAATTTGAACCTTAATCTCCGGACCGGAACCCAGGTACTTTTTTGAGTTCTTTCCGGTAGCTATCTTTTAGTTTTTTCCATTTTTTCTTTAAACTATCATCTGAAAATCAATATTGAAATTTTATATGGAACATCTGTTTTTTTATTCGCGATAGTTCCATCATGAACTCATCAATATCAGTACATATTATAAAATAAAGTCCCCCGTCGCGTCTGTCTGTCTGTTCGCGATAAACTGAAAAACACTGCACCGATTTTCAAGCGGTTTTCACCACTCGATAGCGCGATTCTCGAGAAAGGTTTTAGTATATAATTTATTAATTTATGTATATATAGTAACACATCAAGCTATAATAATCAGTATAATCTGACTTCTGATTGTATGAAAATCCTTTACAATGCGTGGTCAATTATAAGTACTTTTTTATTTCAGATTTCTCGGTCATGGCGGATCATTTCGGTCTCTGGCTCAATCTTACCGATTAGGACGCAGTACAGTTGCCAAAGTAATTTATCAAACTCTTGAAGCTATTTGGAAAAATTTGGTCAAAATACATATGCCGCAGCCAACCTGTGATAAGCTAAAAAGTAACGCAAATTTATTTTTTTCAAGATGGCAATTTCCTAACTGTTTGGGTGCGATAGACGGCAAACATTTCCGCATAATAAATCCACCAAATAGTGGAAGTGCATATTATAATTATAATATTTTTTTTTCATTAGTACTACAAGGAGTGTCAGATGCAGACTACAAGTTTATTATTGTAGAAGTAGGCGGGAAAGGCAAACAAAATGATGGAGGCACTTTTCATTTTTCACGATTAAATAGGTTATTAACAGAAAATAAATTCAACGTTCCACTGTCGCAGATATTACCTTCAAATATGAATTTACCATACGTGTTAATTGGCGATGAAGCCTACCCTCTTAAAAATTATTTGATGCGCCCATATCCGTCGGGTGGTTTAGATGCGGAAAAAAGAATTTTCAACAAAAGATTATCCCGGGCAAGAGTCACAATTGAGTGCGCGTTTGGTATTCTAACAAATAAATTTCGCCAGACAAAAAACACGCAACATTAATTATAAAGGCATCGTGTCTGTTACACAATATTATAAGAGAAAGAGATGGAGACAGAGATGAAGATTTCCAGCAGTTTGGAGATTCGAATAATCACAATAGCGTACGCAGGTCAAGACGGAATAATCGAGCTACGATTCAAGCAACTACAATACGAGATCAATTCAAACATTATTTCAATAATCTGTAGACTATAGCTTAAGTACCTACATACCTAATACTCATACATGAATACACAAATAACTCGTAGGTATCAATCAATGAACTATCAATGAAACCGTAAATATCTACGAAATTAAATTCATTGTGTTAAAATGCCATACTTATCTAATTAAATTGCCTACTTGTAACAAATAGGTAATAAATACTAACCACTATTACCAGGAAATGTATGATTTATTTCTTCCCACATTTTTTGAAGTGTAAACTTCTTTAGCGGCGTTGCACACTTTTAGTAATGGGTAAAAAATGTTAAACTCGCATCAGGACATCGCGTCAGGACACGTGACCGTCAGGAGAGATTTCCCCCCCCCCCCCTCTCTTTCTACGGCGGTGCCAACCGAAGTGAAGTGACACACGGACACAATGGATGGATGGATGGATGGAAGTGGAAGTGGAAGTGGAAGTCGAACTCGAAGTGGAAGTCGAAGTGGAAGTCGAAGTGGAAGTCGAAGTGGAAGTCGAAGTGGAAGTCAAAGTGGAAGTGGAAGTCGAAGTGGAAGTCGAAGTGGAAGTCGGAGTCGAAGTCGAAGTGGATGTCGAAGTGGAAGTCGAAGTGGAAGTCAAAGTGGAAGTCGAAGTGGAAGTAGAAGTGGATGGATGGATGGATGGACAGCTGATGGCTCGACCGTCTGTGTAGTAGCCACACTGCTGTGTATTCGTAAAATTCGTATACAGCTTGGCAAAAAAGAGTAGAAAATAATGGAGGCGCCACTGTGCTGCTCGTATGGCAACCCGCTGCAACCGAATAGCGCACCAACCTAATCTTGATACTTAGCTGATTTTTTTTTTCAATTAGACAAATTTATTCACCTACTTCATATGTTACTTTTTTAAATCAGTAAGTATTGTTAAATTGAACAAGGACGTCTTCTCGATACGCATTTGATTACCTTTTACCTAAAAATAAGTATTTAGAGAAACATTCCCGAGTTCACAACATTTTTTAGGAATTAAAAAAAAAGCATATTGTATAATATTATTCTTTTTTATTCCAAGAAATCTTCCTCTAAATATTCTACCCCCACGACATCCATATCTTGGCTAGAGTTGGCGGCAAACTCATCTAAGACTTGTTCAGATTCAGAGGTGCTGCTGCTATCATCTTCAGTGTTTATGACTAATCGCTCAATTTCCTCGTACATAGTTCGTTCTCTTTCACAGTACTCTTTTCTATTTTTATTACGTGCTGGCATGAGTTCTTCCAATCCTCCTCGGTAATAGCACGGAAAGCACGTTCAGCTGCTTCCTGAAAAGATGAAATAATTCATATACCTCTATAAAAGTAAAACATTTTGTATCACATACTGTTAATAAGCCATACCTTTATGTCGATCGATCCTACATTTTGGGCGGCAATTTTGTGTTTTGCTGTCCCCCAGATTAGCTCAATTGGATTGAGGTCACAGTTGAGTTTTCATTTAGGTAAAGCTCAACTAGTTCAAGTCACCAAAGTATCAATTAATCTAGGCGCGCTATACCAGAGCAATGCAAACAAAATGTAAACATAACCTATGTGCTCGATGTTTATTGTTTCAAAATTCTACTAATTCCGTAAGCAAGCAAATTAAAACAGCTTTGAGTTCATCAATTAACACTTAATTTAACTAAAACCAACAAAACAAACGCTTACATACCTGTCATATCAGCGGTTCTTTGGTAAACATTGTTAAGATGGGAAAGAATAGTTTGGGCCTCATGTTTCGCCATTCATCGCCTATACACCTTATAAATAACCTCCCTGCCAGCACTTCGAATGGTTTTATTAATTGTTTTTCACTTTTTATGTTTATTAAGCACCGTTTGATGGTCGAAATAAAAATTCTACGAAGTCGTGAACATTGTTTATTATGAAACGTCATTATTTTGGAAATGTTGCCAACATACAAAAAATTAGTTCCGTTTCTAGACTTTTTTGCCATGCTGTATATAGTGTTTAAAATATTGAAATTGAACAAAGTGCATCTATTAATGAAAAAAGTGACGCAGAAATAGTGAAAAAAATGAGTTATATTAAATTGATTTATTTCAACGTTAATATTCAAGTTTTCACTTCTGCCGGCACTCCCGGAGTGCAACCCGTCTTTTTTTAATGATGTGCCTATACTTATGATGTGGATGTGATGTCTAAACTTTAGACATCCATATTGCTGGTCTACACAGTATTTCAGCAATGAATTCTTCTGTATCCATTTTCAATTATAAGAACGCGCGTTAAAAACAAAATTATTTGTTTCGGTCGCGCGATGACTGAATGCGTCCACCGTTGCCGCCGCGCGCGCCGCTCTGAGCTGTGGCCACCTCGATACTCGCTAGTGCATTTGTTTCACTCGCACAACGCGCCGCCCGAGCTGCCGCGCCCCGCGCGTCTCTCACCGCGCCGCAAGTCTCACCGCAATTCGCTACGCCGCACACTGGTTCACTTTGGCAAAACTATAGACTTAGGAATCGATGTGAGTCAGTGTGTATATTTTGAGTTGGTTTTTTTTTTACGTATTCCTCTTTTGATTACAAACAACTTTTTCTAGTCGCGTTTTTTTAAAAAAACGTACTATTTCCGAGAAAAAAAATATTTTGTGTTTTTTTTGTATGGGAGGGTATGTAATGCGTGCGTGGGTCAAAATCAAACTTAGTAGGTATTTGTTATGTACGGTATTATTGTAAGTATCACATAATATGTGCACTTGTGAGGGTATGTCTAAATTCTTATATAATAAACCAGTCTGCTTTGAATCTCGGTGTTTCATTGTCTCGAACATAACATTGGCGACGAGAAAATTATTAATTATCCATTTTAACGCGTGTGTGTAAAGTTTAAACATGCCGATAGGAAAAGTCGAAGGTTTCCAAGTCGGAACCCAAAATTGGGACACTTATGTTCGTCGAATTAAACAGTTTATAATGTTGAACGACATTGAAGAAAATTTACACGTGGCTACGCTAGTGACGTTGGTCGGTTCGGAGTGTTACGACTTAATGTGCGACTTATGTTCACCGGATCAGCCAGAGGACAAGACTTTCGATGTGCTCGTTAAACTGGTGAAAGATCATTTAGAACCCGAGAGATCAGAAATAGCCGAAAGGCATATATTCAGGCAGAGGAAGCAGCAGCAAGGTGAAAGCGTTCGTTCCTACCTCCAAGGTTTGAAACATCTGGCTAAAACCTGCAATTTCGGGGCCTCACTGGAGGTAAATCTCCGCGACCAGTTCGTATCAGGGTTGTACAGCGAGGAGATGCGATCCAGGTTATTCGCCGAAAAGAATGTGGACTACAAGCGCGGTGTGGAGTTGGCGATGGCTCTCGAAGCGGCGGAGCGGCACGCAAGCGTGGCGAGCGCCCCGGCTGCGGAGGCCGCGAGCGCAGGCTCCAGCGCTGGCGCGAGCGACGGCCTGCACCGCGCGGGGGCGCGCGCCCGCGCAGCACACGCGTGGCGCCGGCGGCGGCGCCCGAGCGGCGCCCGTGCGCACGGTGCGGCAAGGCCGGTCACGTGGAGGGCAGGTGTCGTTACAAGCATTATTCGTGTGATAAGTGCGGTGAAAAAGGACATTTAAAATCAGTGACAATTATCTACAACAATAAACAACTTTCATTAAAACTATACGTTATCACTAATGGGGGACCTCCCTTAATGGGGCGCACATGGATAAAACAGTTAAAATTATCAAGTTTCGATGCACTTAATAGCCACCATTATGTATCCGATGAGAATTCATTGGCGAAAACACTCAAGGATGAATATCCCGAAGTTTTCGCTGAGGGACTGGGTACATTCAAGTCGCAAATACGACTACACCTAAATGACACGACTCCAGTGTTTGTGAAGGCGCGCCCTTTCCCTCTGGCACTGCGCGCGCGCGTCGAACGGGAACTCGATCGGTTACAGGGGGAAGGAGTTATATACAAAGTGGACAGATCAGATTATGGTACACCGATAGTGCCTGTAGTCAAATCAAACGGGGACATCCGTATTTGCGGAGACAACAAAGTGACAATCAATCCGCGATTGAAGGACTTTCATTACCCGCTTCCACGGATCGAGGACCTGTTCGCAACATTGGGTGGAGGTGAATTGTTTACTAAGTTGGATTTGTCGAATGCTTTTCAACAATGTTTACTCGATAAAGGTTCAAGGCCGATGACGGCAATCACCACTCACGTTGGTACTTTTGTTTATAATCGTGTGCCGTTTGGTATTAAGTGCATTCCTGAAAATTTCCAGAAAATAATGGAAGAGACTTTGAGTGGCTTGCCGTTTACGGCTGTGTTTGCTGACGATATTTGTATTAGCGGTAAATGTAGGTCTTCACATATGTCAAATTTAAAGGCTGTATTGCAGAGATTGAAGGAAAATGGCCTTCGAATTAATTATGGTAAATGCCAATTTTTTAAAGAATCAGTGACATATTTAGGTTATAGAATTGATAAACAAGGCCTACACACTGATGATAAAAAGACGGGTTGCACTCCGGGAGTGCCGGCAGAAGTGAAAACTTGAATATTAACGTTGAAATAAATCAATTATTAATTTAATTAATATTACTCATTTTTTTTCAATATTAATTCTGCGTCACTTTTTTCATTCATAGATGCACTTTGTTCAATTTCCATATTTTAAACACTTTCGGTCTTATTCATAAAAAAAGCCTATTGAAGGTTTAAACCATTAATTAGTTAAAATGCTCAATAGGCCTTTAAAACATTCGATAAAATTTTGTATTCATAAACGCTTCATAAACGTTCTATAACTAGAATGTCCTACAACTTCTAAATGTTGCCATTATAATGAAGTCATCCAACAAATTGGCCAACACATTAAATCGGCATACGAGAATATCTGTCTACGAACCGAATATTTGTGTCCATAGACATTATTACGTATGAAAAACTAATTTATTGTCTACAGTTTCAACAGTTTTGACGCGACAACGTCATGGTCGTCATGGAAACAATATGAATATGTCAATGAATGAATTTGATATTGTATGTGTCAAACTAAAAAACTTTTGAATATTTTTTTTGTATTTAAAATAAATGAAATTAAGACCGGAGACTAGTTGCAATAAAGGGCAAAGAATTGAATATTGGTTGGAGGAGGACAACAGTAACTGCGGCTCCTCGAAGTACTATTGTTTACGAAACTGACTTTTCAAACATTTGTACGTCAAATGTCATTTTCTTCGGCCATCTTTGTCGTGTCTCACTTGGTTCACTTCGATTGGCGCCGCCGTAGAAAGAGATGGGGGGGGGGGTGGGGAAATCTCTCCTGACGGTCACGTGTCCTGACGCGATGCCCTGACGCGAGTTTAACATTTTTTACCCATTACAAAAAGTGTTCAACGCCGCTAAAGAAGTTTTCACTTCAAAAAATTAAAGCGATTGTAGCTGCTCCATCACTTTGTAACATTACGCAGTTAAGGAGTTTTTTAGGACTTGTAAACTTTTATTCAAAGTTTTGCGTAAATATGAGTGACGTTTTAAAACCTTTATATGATTTGTTAAAAAAAAGTGTTAAATGGAATTGGGACAATAAATGTGAAAATGCTTTCACTAAAATTAAAAAAGTTTTAAGTAGCTCTCCGGTACTCGCACATTATGATCCTAATCTACAACTTATACTGGCAGTAGGCAGCAGTCCATACGGTTTGGGTGCAGTGTTGTTGCAACGTTACGATGACGGCAGCGAGCGGCCGCTTTGTTGTGCCTCGCGTACCTTAAATTCCGCTGAGTCCAACTATTCACAGTTGGATAAGGAAGCTTTAGCGATTGTATTCGGCGTGACTAAACATCACCAGTATTTGTACGGTCGACATTTTATTCTTAGAAGTGATCACCGTGCTTTAAGTTATATACTGGAAGACAATAAAGGCATACCCGTAACTGCTGCAAGCAGAATTCAACGATATGCCGTTAAATTAGCAGCATATGATTTTAAAATTGAATTTGTAAGATCGGAGAGGAATTGTTTTGCAGATGCCCTGTCACGCCTCCCTCTTAGCTCGACTAGAGAACGAGTACGAGATGACGACGAATGTAGCTATCTAAACATTGTTGAAGAAAACTTTCCACTCAGTTTTAAGCAAATTAAAACAGAGACGGATAAGGATTCCCTTCTCAATAAAATAGTGGGGTATACAATGTTTGGGTGGCCGTTACAGGTTTGCATCGATCAAGAAAAACCTTATTTTAATAGAAAAGACTCATTACACTTAGATCACGGATGTTTAGTGTGGGGTTACAGAATTGTTATACCTAAAGTATTACAACAATCAATATTAAAAGAAATTCACGAGGGCCATCCGGGTATAGTTAAAATGAAACAGATAGCCCGCAACTATGTTTGGTGGGAAACATTAGATAGTGATATTGAGCGCATGTGTAGTGAGTGCGCGGCGTGCGTGTCGCAGAGCGCACAACCTGCGCCAGCGCCATTGCACTCATGGCCCTGGCCCGAAGAGCCGTGGTCACCATTAAACGTTGATTTTTTAGGACCCCTGCATAATCGATATTATTTAATAATAGTCGATGCTCACTCTAAGTGGATTGAAGTGGAGCGAGTGAGCACCACTTCAGCAACTGTCGTCATTGATAGTTTCAGAAGGCTTTTTGCTCGTTTTGGAATACCTAAAAAAGTTATAAGTGATAATGGACCGCCATTTTCATCAGCGGAATTAGGTATGTATTTTAAGCGTAACGGCATAAAACTTTGCCCGTTGCACCATATCACCCTTCCAGTAATGGAGCCGCCGAGAACGCAGTACGCACTATTAAGCGGGTTTTAAAGAAGGCATCACTAGAAAATATTAACGACAACACTGCTTTAAGTAAGTTTCTGTTTATGTATCGTAATACGGAGCATAGCACCACGGGGCGCGAGCCGGCCGGTGGCGATGTTCGGGCGCCGATTGCGCGGCAGACTAGACCTACTGCGGCCGGATACGGGCGAGCTGGTACGCGACGCGCAGCTGGCGCACGAGCAGCGCGCGGCCGCGGCGCGTCCGCCGCTGCGGCAAGCAGACATCGGGGACGCCGTAATCATGCGGGATTATTCGAAGCATAGGCAAAAATGGGCAGAGGGTGTAGTGGTGCGAAGATCAGGGCCAGTTACGTACGCGATTAAAACTAATGACGGACATCTTCATAAACGTCATATTGATCAGTTGTTGACAAAAGGTGTTAGGAAGTCTAGACGTTCTATCACGGGCCCGAGTCCTAGTGCCAATATGGAGTCAGTCGAACCTGAACTTAATGCATCCAATGAACAAACACAAAGCACTCCATCGGTAGACTCCCCGCAGTCCCCGCCTAATACATCCTATGAGAGTAAAGGGAAATGCCCGAGCGACGAGTCTACCGAACCAGTAGTCACGGCAGCTAAAAGTTCGCCACCATCTAGGGTAAAACCGGGATAGATGCCCCACTTTTCGAAAGTGTTTCATTATTTGAATACCAAACATATTTGCTTAGATTGACCCTGTAATATAGAGTAAAAGCAGGTAATTTGGAATACGGTTGGTAATTTGGAATATTACAGTATTAGAGTTTCTAATAGCGACATCTATTAGAAATCACCTTTATTAAGTAGTTTGTGTACTATTCAATTCAGGGGGCGTGGCTTAGACTGCGCCATTTGGTCAGTGTTTTTGTAAATGTCATCCGAGTGAAAGTGCTGTTCTCAAAATTTTTCAAGTAAGTACTAAATCAGTTTGTATCTCGAATATTAATCATATTTATTTGTTTTCATTGATGCAGATCTATGGTTAGGCATTTATATTATTGAAATTAACACTTATTTTTAATCAAACTATAGACATACATACCTGACAGCATTTTGAGGTTAGGCAGGGTTATGTTGTTAATTTGGTATACGACAGGTGAAGCTAATTCGGAATGTCCCAAATTAACAACAAGTGAAGTTAAATTGGAATATTCCAATTTACATGCACTATTACGGTACCTACTTACTTGTACTTCTTATGTTGAGTGGACAGTGGGAGGAGATATTGGGTCAGTGGGACAGGGGACATTGGGACAGGGGACAGTGGACAGCGGGACAGTGGGACAGAAGATAGTGGATAGTAGGACAGTGGACAGTGGGAAAGTGGAAAATGGACAGTGGGACAGTAGGACAGTGGACGTGGTACAGTGACAGTGGACAGTAGACGGTGGACGTGGGACAGTGGACAGTGGACGTAGGACAGCGGACAGTGCGTCAATGGCCAGTGGATAGTGGGACAGTGGACAGTTGACGTGGTAACGTCTTATAAATTGATGGGCTGCACGCACGAAAAAATTACCGGGAATAACTGGGGCTGACTGGGGTTGACTGGGGCTGACTAGAGTTGTGACTGGGGTTGGATGGAGCTGACTGGGGTTGTAACTGGTGTTGAGTGGGGTTGATTGGGGCTGACTGGGGTTGTGGCTGGAGTTGACAAGGTTTGACTGCAGTTGTGACTGAATTTGACAGTGGCGGTCAAACTTAGTCTACTACTCTTGTCATGACTGTACAATTAGTCTGGGTAGCTAAGAGTAAATAAATGCTCTTGTGCAGTTACTTTAAGTAGCTCCTCAATAACCCACGTAAAATGATCGTCCGTAAACCATCTTTATAGACAACCACTTTTTTAAAATTACTTCTTGTTGAGAAACAGGATTCATTTAATTACTTGTCCAGTTTATGAATAATATTTTCAAATTTGTTTTAGATATGTCCACTCCTGCTAATAAATACAAAAAACGAAAGAAGTGGAGTCAAGAAGATATGGCTGCTGCGGTACAAGCTGTACGAGAAAAAAGAATGGGGTACTTGAAAGCGGCAAATACTTATAACGTACCTAGAACTACCGTATTTCGGCTTGCAAAACAAACAGAACTACCAATGGAAGATATTTTAACAAAAAAAATTGGTCGCAAGCCAGTTTTTAACAAAGCTTTTGAAGACACGCTGGTAACATACGCTCTTCTTATGGAAGATAAATTATATGGTTTGACTCAAATGGATATGAGGAGAATAGCTTACCAACTTGCTGTTAGGAATAATGTAAGTCATCCATTTAAAGATGAAAGAGCTGGAAGATACTGGCTTAAGGGATTTCTCTCAAGGCACAAGCATATTTTGTCAATGCGAAAACCATCTGGTACATCCTTTGCGAGAGCAAATGGTTTTACAAAGGAGAGGATGGATGAATTTTATGATATTCTAGAAAAAGTTTACGACGAAAAAAAATTCCCGGCAAGTCGTATTTTCAATGTCGATGAAACAGGAATTTCTATTGTCCAATCCAAATATCCTAAAATAATTTCTCGGCGAGGCAAAAAACAAATTGGAGCAATGTCGTCCGCTGAAAGAGGATCTCTTATTACGATAGTGACTTGTATGAGCCCAGCCGGAATTTTCGTGCCACCTATGATGATTTTTCCGCGGAAAAATATGAGTGAAAATTTAATGAAAGGAGCACCTGTGGGATCAATTGGACGGGCACATCCTTCTGGCTGGATACAGACACATTTGTTCACTCAGTGGTTCCAGCACTTTATTGATTACGTGAATCCATCTGAAGCGTCACCAGTTCTTCTCTTATTTGATGGCCATTTTAGTCATACAAAGAACATCGAACTCGTAGATAAAGCAAGAGAAAACCATGTGACCTTGATTTCACTGCCACCACATTGTACACACAAAATCCAGCCCATGGATAAATCTTTCATGAATCCTCTTAAGACTTATTATAGCGAGGAAATTCGTATGTGGTTGCGTCAAAATAATAGACCACTTACAGCTTATGATATTGCAGAATTATTTGGTAAAGCTTACCGAAAATGCCAGACTGGAGAGATTGCAGCTAAAGGCTTTAGTGTTGGTGGAATTTATCCATTTAACAGGTACATTTTCACGGAATCAGATTTTGCAGCAGCAGCTCAAAATGTGGAGGAGGAACTTATTCCAGAGAACTTGATGCAGGGTCGACCAAGTATCACAGAACCTCTAGGCCGATCCAAGCAGACGTTAGAACCACGTAGCCCCAACTCAGACAGCACACAAGTCGGACTAGACACACCAAACCTGTCACCTTCCGTAATACATCCTGAACTTCCTTCTGATATTTCGACTTTTAGCAGAGTTTTTCTAGAACAAGACCAACCAAACTTAGACAGTAGACAAGTCGGACTAGATAGACCAAACCTGTCACCTTCCGTAATACATCCTGAACTTCCTTCTGATATTTCAACTTTTAGCAGAGTTTTTCTAGAACAAGACCAACCAAACTTAGACAGTAGACAAGTCGGACTAGATACACCAAACCTGTCATCTTCCTTAATGTGTCCAGAACGTCTTTCTGACATTTCAATTAGTAAAATTATAGCTCTAATAGAGCAAGCCCAACCAAACGTCGATGGACCATCAGGCCAGTCTGCACAAATATCAGAACCACGTCGTCGCGACATAAATTGTCCTCTGGTTGGAAATGGAACGCCAAATTCCTCTCGATCTATATTTCAGCCACTAAGTTTTGGTGAAGAAAAAGTAAAAACAGTAATTGAAAAACGGTCTGTATCAAAAAAAACTCAAATTGAAATAAACCGAGACCAAGAAACGTGTCAAAGTCCTTCTTGTAGTGGCCCTATAGTCACACCGTTTCACATTTCGCCTATGCCTTTAGCTAAAAAACGAACGAGTAATAGAGGTCGCAAAACAGGAAAATCGGAAATAATTTCAAGTTCACCCTATAAACACGAACTGGAAGAAGCAGAAAAGAAAAAGAATAAAAAAATTCAAAAAGCAGCCAAAAATGAAGAGAAAGACCAAAGTAAAGAGAACAATAAGAGAAAAGGAAAAGGGACGGGGAAGGGGAAAGGAAAAGTGGGTAGTGAACAAGAAGGAAAACGTAGAAGTGGAAAGAATGTTGAGAAAAAATATAAAAATAAAGCTAAGACTCAGTCTGCTGCTAAAAGAAAGATATTGCAAGAAGAAAACACTGACTCTGATAGTGATGCTACATTTACGTCTGACAAGTCCGAAGAAGAAGTAACTTACGAAAGTGTAAAAAAACCAACGGGAGATGATTGCGTATGCTTCTTTTGTAATGGAAAATATGCAGAAGATCGAAGGGGAGAGGAATGGGTACAATGTTTTATGTGTGAATGCTGGGTGCACAGTGAATGCGGAGGCTACGACACCGGTTGCTATGTGTGTGATTATTGCAAAAACTAGAAGAGACTAACCTAAGAGTTTACTTACGAATTATCCAGTTGATGCTAAAAGTTGATAATTTAAAAAGAACCAAGAAAAAAAAAGGTGCCAAATAAGATGTAGAGTTAAGACTGATTGAAGTTTAAGTAAAAAGTTGATTATTTAAAAGAGGACTTAGATAAGAAAAAGTGGCTAAATAAGTTGTGGAGTTAAGACTGATTGAAGTTTAAGTAAAAAGTTGATTATTTAAAAGAGGACTTAGATAAGAAAAAGTGGCTAAATAAGTTGTGGAGTTAAGACTGATTGAAGTTTAAGTAAAAAGTTGATTATTTAAAAGAGGACTTAGATAAGAAAAAGTGGTTAAATAAGTTGTGGAGTTAAGACTGATTGAAGTTTAAGTAAAAAGTTGATTATTTAAAAGAGGACTTAGATAAGAAAAAGTGGCTAAATAAGTTGTGGAGTTAAGACTGATTGAAGTTTAAGTAAAAAGTTGATTATTTAAAAGAGGACTTAGATAAGAAAAAGTGGCTAAATAAGTTGTGGAGTTAGGACTGATTGAAGTTTAAGTAAAAAGTTATACAAGATTAAGAAAAAATGGGGCCAAATAAGACGTGGAATTAGACTATTTGAAGTTAAAAGTTTTAATGTATACTACTACTGTACTACTAATGTATACTATGAATGTATGTTCTGAATAAATAAATAAAAGAAAATGGTGAATGTTATTCGGAATACCTCCGACATTCCAAATTATATGAACGTGAATTTAATTTGGAATACGTACTTTATTCCAAATTATATTCACATGAATTTAATTTGGAATACCCTATTCCAAATTATATTCACATTGGGTTATCAGTGCCTTTCTGTCAATTTATGAATAAACCAAAGTTTATCCCATATAGAGAAGAATAATACTGTTGATTATTATTATGCTAATGAAACATTAGTTTTACTAACATTTTATGTGGTTTTCATTCTTATTTCTCTTAAGCCTTGGTAAATATGTTTTTTTTTGTAACCTGTATTCCAAATTACCTGCATTTACTCTAGTTAGTTTAATCATTCATAAAGCTTTAGAAACTGTATTTATTTACCTAACCATTGCTGGTTTTGCAAAAATGTAATTCTTGCGAAACACATTTTTTGGGGATAGGTGCCTACCTATATGGATAGATGCCCCACTATGAAATCGCTTAGGAGGATAGATGCCTGTGATGCGGGATAGATGCCTTTTTAAATAATCAACAAGAATACGTATTCACAATGTAATATTTATTTATTATCTTCATGTGTAGGTAATATAAAATGCTTAACCATAATTATATTTATGCATGTCTTTAACAAAAAAAATTGTTTAAGCGATAACATATTAAAACTATCATATAGAATCATCTCAAACGAAACATTCCCGTTTTAACGTAGAAATAATTATTTAACATTAAAAAAAATCAACATTATTGTTAGAGATTAACAAAATAAAAATTAATAATTTTGTTTAACCTTAGTAATTATTTAAACATTTAAAAAAATCAACATATTTTTGTAAGGAACTATCCTTCATTAAGTGGAACCGGACATTTTAAGTTTTCCACATCTTGAGCAATAGGTAGTTCTTAAAAAGTGTGCATGTTTTGTGCAGCCACTTCTGACACATAATACACTGGATCCAATCAGATTTGGACTTCGTGTTATTATAGGTATCGAAGCATTCTACGCAAACATTTTCATCTATAGCATTAGTCTCTTCTATTTTTTTTTTTTTTGTTTTTTTCACGGGTAGTCCTATGGTTTTTTTACCTTTTTCAGCATTAGGTGAGAGGTGATCTTCATTTTCACTGTTTGAGCTATAAATAGCTAGTCTTTTACGTAATCCACGATCCGTGTTTACTTTTAAATAATAATCATTTTCTTTATCACTGCAATCAGTCACGTCACCATCTGTTTCTTCACTTGAGTCATAGTTTTTCTTTGGTTTTCCTTTCTTATTTTTATTTTTTTGTATTTGTTCTTTGGCTTTTTTATTTGCTTTTTTTATTGTTCGTCTTTTTTTGGTAGCTTCAGTCTTGTTTATCTTAGATTCTATTTGTTTCTTTTTCCTGTCAGCAATATCCCTTTTTTCTTTTATTTTTTCTCTAGAATTGAGAATATCTGCCGATTGTTTAGCTCTCCTTGCTAAAGTCAGAGGAATTTGTGGTATTGGTGATGCTTCGACTAAAAATTTAGAAGGTGTTTCTTTTTCTTCGTTATCTAGAATCCGTATTAGTGAATCATCACCTATATCAACAATATCAATAATCGTATCTTCTAAAATCTGAGGATCGATCAAAAGGCTAGGTGAGTTTCGGTTGAATGAAGTTGATGGCATATTGGGTGGTGTTATGTTCAGGTCTGCGACATACAAATATTCGTTTTCAAATGTAGTTGAACAATCAATTGAAGAAATCGGAGGTATAGTTGTTTGTGTTCTATGTTCAACTTCAACATGCTCACAAGGTTCTGCATTTTCGTTTAAAGAAGATGTTTGAAGAAGCGCTGTGGTAGTTTGATGTAGCACACAGGGTTGATCAGGATCATTGTCACTGCGATGTGCAATATCAGATATAGTGAAAACAGAATCGGGCAAAGCATTAGGATTTAGTGGATAAATCCCACTTCTTCGAAAGCCAGCAAGAGCATTTGCAGGTGTAGTAGCGCGTATCCATGCGTTGCGTATAAGGGTTCCAGCATTATAACGGCTTATCTTTTTATTTGGATTTGCGCGCATAAACTGATTAGTTTCATGGTTAAAGTATGTTTTAAATGGCCCAAACACCGCTACGTCTAATGGTTGTAAAGCTGACGTAGTGTGGCTGGGTAAACATAACAATATAATATCGTTATCAGAAGCAACTTGCAGCATGTCTGGTGCGGATGAATGAGATGAGTGCCCGTCTAAAATAAGCAGAACCTTACCTTGCGGTTTCAAAGCTATGAAGTGTTCCGTAAGCCACTCATAGAAAAGATCGGTATTTATGTATGCCGACTTTTTGTTCATGTACACTTTTGAGCCCAGTGGTAGACCGTTCTCGAATTCTGGTTTCTTATTTACACCTTTAATTATTACTACTGGTGGGAGAAAATTACCAATGGCATTGCAACAGGCTACGATAGTCATTGTTTCACCTTTCTCCGCAGATGTAACTGAATTTACTACTTTTGCACCTTTCTTTGCAACAACTTTGCCAGGCTTATTGTTAAGCTGAACTCCTGATTCGTCCATATTATAAATCCTTTCAGGCTTATCCAAGAGATCATTATCGGCCAAGACTTTTGTCAGAAGTTCATGAAAATTATTCACTTCTTCTCTGCTAAGACCTTTAGCCCTAGCGACAGATAAACCTTCTTGCTTGCCTAATAGACAACTCTGGATTTCGCTCAATAAAACTTTTGAACCATTCATTTCCAGCCATCTGGTTTTCATTATCAAAATTGTGTTGAATCTGTAGCTTTTCGGCAAATTGGTATGCTAACGTACGTATAGATCGTCTATCTGGGGGAAATCCCGCGTCGCTAAGCTTCAAAATGTGCGCTACCAACCTTTTTTCGTGTTCAAAACCCAGGACAGGATGTTTTCCCAAAGTCAACTTAGTTTGGTTTTTAATAGCGTAACGCCTTCGCAATGTTCTGGATGGAATCCCAAATTGTCTGGATATTTCATTGATCCCCAATTCTTTTTTATCCAATTCATGGAAAGCTGACTGTAGCTGCTCTGTTGTCCAAGAAACTACTCGAGCTCGTACGCCCTCCTTTCTTTTGTATTTCCTTGGCATGGCTCACCTACAATAAGCAAAGTAAGTATAAATAAAACACTGTATCTACACTCATTTCATCACATTCGAATTATGAAATTAAAGTTGGATACATTTTTTTTTTTGTGTTTTCTAATATTCTACTATTAGGAAATACCAAAATATTCACGACTATGACTTTTAAATACTTTGATAAGGCTCTTGCAGTATAGAGGGATAGATGCCCCTAAAGTCAACTATCCCTTGTAAACTCGGGGCAACTATCCTTTTCACTAGGGATAGATGCCTCTCAATATTTTATAAATAAAATAAATGCAAACATCAGTGATTGACTCTTAAATGTGTTCTCAAAGAACCAATGTATTAAAACAATTCAAATAAAACGTAATCATTTAACTGTGTATAAAGATATGGAATAGTGAATACTTACGTTTGAAATTTTGAAGCGTTCGTCGCGTCCGCTGCGAATGTAATTCGACACACAAGCGAGAAACGTCCGTCTAGCACAACAACTCGCGCGTCACTGAGGTGGGGGGTGCATGTGGCGCGTGTGTAAACAACGAATTTGCTGTTTCGTTCTCTGGTAGTTGAGTTTTTAGAAACGAGGCATCTATCCCAGCGCGGCATCTATCCCGGTTTTACCCTACGTCATCGCCGATCATTGATAGTCGTTTACGCCGGAGAGCTGCCATAGATTGTGCCAAGAAGTTAAAGACTAGAAAATAACAATCAATAACAATTTTATAATCTTTTTAAATATAAGAAGACCTTCATTGGGATTTGTGGGTGGTCGTAGGTACCTACTTGTAAGTTTAAAATTGTTAATTGTTTACTTGTAAGTCAAAAAAAAAAAAAAAAAAATATTTTGTTTCCATTTTAAAAAACCTACTGACAACATACAGCTGTTTTTATGAGTGTTGTTGGGTGCTGCGATGTTTAAAATTAAATCTTGAACGGCATTTTCAGATTTCATTGTCAGTAGGTCTTTTAAAATGGAAACAAAATATTTTATTTTTTTCTAATCTTTGAGCACCCGTAGCTCGAAAAACGGCAGGGATACAATAACATTTCTTTGTCGTTTCTGTTTGAGAATGACGTGTTCTTGAATACCTACTAAGTTTGATTTTGACCCACGCACGCATTACATACCCTCCCATACAAAAAAAACACATAATATTTTTTTTTCGGAAATAGTACGTTTTTTTAAAAAAACGCGACTAGAAAAAGTTGTTTGTAATCAAAAGAGGAATACGTAAAAAAAAACCAACTCAAAATATACACACTGACTCACATCGATTCCTAAGTCTATAGTTTTGCCACACCCCGGACACTCCATACAACGCTCGCAAAATAATTACCTACTACCACTACATTGACAAATGACGTTTGTATACGTGTAAATGTGTGCGTGAAATCTAATAGGGCTGGCTGGCGCAGTATTGCGTAGGCGGCGGCGCTGCCCGAACGTATGCAACAATGGGGCGCCGCGCGCCGCGACACTAGGTAGGTACTCACAGAAATCTAATTAATAACATTTCTATTGCACTACTTTTAAAGTCGAAGAACGAATAGAACGTGAAAGAAAGAGACATAACTAAGACAATAAAGAGAGAGAGAGCGATTTGGTATGTTAATATTACGGAAGTTTTAATTGTTCTAAAACGAAGAAAACTTGGAAAATAAATGATTAATAGAGAAAATTATGAAAATAAATTATCACAACACTGGCTTAACTTGTTTGTCTGTAATATACTAGCTTTTAATTTTTATGGGTTTAAAGGATATTTGAGTTGCTGTTCCTTACCTTCTTTCATGTTTCGGGAACCGAAAGAAACTCCTGTCTTTATCGTTCCTCGATGAATATAAGCATCCAAATAATGCACAATATACAACATCGTGATTAACACAAAATATAAAACTTTAAAAAAATAATATGTTCGTGTCAGCAGTAGGTAGGTACAGCGCTGCGGTTCTTGTGTATGCGAGCGCCATTGTTAAAGAGCAGGCGACGAACACATCGAAGTGCGGGGTGAGGTGCGGTAACTGATGTTAGTGCGGGGAAGGGAGTGGCCTTTCTGTACGCAGTACTTTAAGTATTCTGTGGTTTTGCCAAAGTGAACCAGTGTGCGCCGGTAGCTGTGGCATACTTCATAGGTTTTCTACCATTTGTTTTCGCCGCTCACCGCTTGCCGCGCCTCACACCGCGCCGCAATTCGCGCCGCGGTTAGCTGTGGCCAGAGGGAGGAAATTCCCGGCGACCGCCCCGCCGCCCACCACCCTTCCTTCGTTCATTAGTCGTCCTAAAACGTTTGTAGGTCATGGTCGCGCGCGCATTCCGCAAATCCTACTTTACGTATTGCGAATAATTTGTACTGTTGTCTTGTGTTTGTGTCATAACAATGCCTAGGACGAGACGAAATAGTCATGAACCGTTAACAAACGTACAATATCTCGATATTGTCGTGTGGTACAACACCGTAAGAAATCTACGTGAAACGCAGCGAAGATTTCGATTAACCTAACACCGTTGGACTTTTATTTGTGGGGAGAAATTAAAAGACTCGTTTACGAACGCGAATCCGAAACCTTAGACGAACTAAAAAACAAAATCATTGGTGCATTCGAAACTGTAAAATCACAAACTTTAGTATTAATTAAACTTAAGGACAATTTGCGGCGCCGTGCTCAATTGTGTTTACAAAACGGAGGTGGACATTTTGAACAATTACTAAAATACACGTAAGTGTACTGATTTCATAATAATTATTGTAAATACTGTGATTCCAACTTTTTAAATACGCCAAAAATACAATAATTGATTTGTTGTTGTAACAAACATTATTCAGGTTATACCTCATACTAAAACATTTTTTCACTATTACTTTTATTGTATTTTTTATCGCCCTAAGCCGACAAAAGTATGAAGGGAAATTTGGTTTCACAACATTTTTATTAAGGCGAATGGTTACGCCAAACTTCAAAGTAGACCTCTCTTTGAAGGCCTACTTCTCCCAAATGGATAGCCCAAATATATTAAAAAAAATATATGATATGTGACATATGTTTACAAATATATTTTAAGCTTGATTTTTTTAATATTGCTGTTAGTTTTAACAATAAAAAATCATATCCATCCTCTTATTTTACGCAAGAATTTTCTTTCTACTTTCAAACGCCTGAAGCGATTTTGATGATTCTTTCACCAAATTATAGCAAATTTAATGGTTTATAAAAATTAAGTTTGTTTTTTTTTAATAATTATTATTTAATTGGGAAAAAATCAATAACACCATGGTTTTACCTATACGGGCGCGGGCAGCAGCCGCCCGGTCAGTCTCGCTGTATCGTTCGCACGGGGAGGTTGTGTCCAAAGACTACAATAGTATACTGGCTATAGACAGGCAACACTACCTTTTTTTTAATGTTAGGAAGTGGTCAAACACAGCGCCATCTAGGTTTTCATTACAGAACTAATTTAAAAAAAAAATTATAGGTTGGTAGGTGTATACAGGTTTATATTGTAGCCAGCATACTGCAGTATACTATTGTAGTCTTTTGGTGTATAGCTGCTGTCCGCTGCATACTACATAGATACGTACTAGGGTTGTTGAGGAAGTGATTATGAGGAAGAGGAGGAGGAAGAGGGAGTTTCAAGCACAAATCTTGAGGATGCGGATGAGGATATTTTTTGAAGAAGAGGAAGCGGATGAGGTAGCGGAAGAGGAAGCGGATGAGGATGATATAATATATATATACTAGCAGACCCTACAGACGCTGTCCTGTACACACACAAAAAAACATCAAAATCGGTCCAGTCGTTTAAAAGGAGTTCAGTGACATACACATTCACACAAGAAATATATATGTAGTTGCTTTCAATAGAATCAAATTTTTTTTTTTGTTTACCCCAAGGCTAAAGTCATTTGACCATACCGCCTAGTCTTTCGTCAATGTTTTCTTACGTAATTGTCATTAGAATGCGGGTGCAACCCATTCTAACGACTTTGAAGTATTTGGCAGCAAATGTATCGAGTCAGCCTTCTCAGTAAACTTCGCTGAGGCAGCCAAAACCACAATAAAATTCTCAGCTCCGTTTTACCGAGATCGCGCCTGTTTCAATGATTCCACATATTGTCCAGTTGCGCAGACACTTGAGATACAAAACTACACCAATTTTACATCACATTATCAAAATATCCACTAGGAATCAATTTGCGAATAATTAAAACAGCCACTGAACTTCACTCGAAGAAATCCCGCCAAAAACTCCTCAATAGAATCTAACAAAAGTGTAAACATAATGGTCAGCTGACATTGTCACAGACTTGTCTATGTCCCTTAGTGATGTGAACACTCTTTAAGATACTTCAATCGGCACTTAAATAATAATTAAAGTTATGATAATAATAATAGAATATGAGGAAATTTAAGATTCAATTTTAGATCAGTGCCAGATTCTATTGAAAGCGATTGTATATTTTTTTTTAATTATTGATAGGCTCGCGTTTGACCACCATCTCACCTGATGGTATATGTTTATATATGTATATGAGAGAGAATGGTATATAATTTTATTTAGGAATTGAAATGAAAATAATGAATGCAGTCCTTATTCTTTATTAATTATTTCGAATTTAAGTAATCAAATGATATTTTCTTATATAGATATTAATAATCAAAATTAATTATAGGGAGGTTGATTTTCATAAAAATCAATTTGGATGCTGTTTCCCCTGACAACCGGTTCCTTAACTCATCATAAACCAATCCAGCATTGCTAAAAAGTCGTTCGCTGGGTACACTTGATGGAGGAGAAGATAAATATTGCCGTACAGCTCCGTAAAGCTCAGAATATTTCGGGCTATTTTTCCACCATAGAAGACTATCTTCATGCATATTGATTCGTTTTTCTTTAATGTAGTTATTTAATAGGCACTTTAGTACCACGCATCTATCTTCTATTGGTAAACTTTCTTCGTCACTGTTTGGTTCTGAAGCTAACATTTCGGCTATCATTGAATCTACAGTCTTTCCCGTGGGAGCGGTGGCTGTGGGACTGGGTGTAGCTACTCCAGCTCCAGAACTAGTGGATGGTTGATTATGGACTTCCATGACGATATTATCTATTGGGCGTTGGTTGATTAATGTTAGCAGTTCTGATTCAATACGTTCTTTAGTTATTTCATTAAAAAATTTAGTTTTGTATTTTGGATCCAAATAAGTAGAGATTGCGTAGAGATTATTATTATGAAGCTCTCCGAAGCGGTTGTTAATCTCTTCTATTAGTTTTTGGATGATATTTTTGCAATCTTGGTCGTTGTCTATGTTATCTTCTCTCAAAATTTTTTGCATTGTACATGTTAAGACATGGATCAGTGGGATTACAGTGGATATACATGCCTCAGTGCTGCTCATGGATTTAGTGATCTCTTCGAAGGGTTTTAGAATCTTTGTACAACTTTCAAGTTTCAACCAATCATTTGGTATAAGTTGCGGCAAATTTGAGTGTTGCGATGTATATAGTACGATAGCATCCTTTATCTTAATAAGTCTTTCAATCATATAAAACATGCTGTTCCACCGAGTAGCGCATTCTTGGATGACTGACAGCTGTGGTAAGCCCAGGCGTTCTTGAAAGTCTCTCAATTCTTTTTGTCCAGATAAAGAATGGTTGAAATGCGTCGCAATCTGTTTACATTTAGCCAACAGCGTTGAGACATATTCATTTCCCGCCAATGCAGAACGTATACATAATTGTAATTGATGTAATGTGCAATCTATATCGTCCATTTGTGAGATACGAGCAGCTCGTCTCATATTAGATCCACCGTCACGGACCATTACATGTAGCTTTTGACGAGGAATGTCCCATTCCTCTCGTATTTCCTCGAGCTTTTGAGCTACCAAATCGCCTGTATGTCGTTCTTCGAGTGTGACACATTTAAGAACCAAAGACACTCTTTTAAAATCATCATTAATTCCATGGACTGTAAAACTGAGCAGAGAAACAACAGCTCTAGGCTCTGCCTATATGTCAGTAGTGAAAGACACGTATTGCAAATCTTTTATCAGGTTTTTAATCTTTGCATAAAGTTTAGGATAAACGTAACAAATGGGAAGTATAATACTGACGTTTTTATTAAATTATATTTAGGCTGTGCGGCATGGACAAACCGTCTAAAACCAATACCTTCAACGAAATTGAATGGCAAATCTTGCAACGCGATCATTTCGCATATTAAATTATCTATCTCGCGACTTTTTTCGTGCGATGTATCCCAGTACTGGTTTTTCACTAATGACTCTTGTAAAGTAACTTGCCTTTTGACCAATTGAAGAGAAGTTTCTTCTATGTTCTTACGTTTCTTTTCCGTTTCAGCCTTTTTCAATGCCGCATCGCATTTTTCATACTCCGTATACTCCGTTTTATGACGTGACTGGAGATGACTTCGTAGCCCAGAAGTCCCGCGCCCTTTCCTTGAATAAGTTTGATTGCAGAACTTACAACGCACAGTCTCATCGTCAACTTCATTAAAGTACGTCCATATAGCACTACACTTCGGTCTCATTTCGATATAACAATGTTTTTGAATGGGTTAGAGACAAATTATTACGTTTGCAATGCACGATGCTTACGCGCGTAAACAAAACAACGCTATGTCAAGTTAAAACACGCACACTGCACAGGCAAGGAAGAGCGCGGGTGGCGGGAGGGGATGGCTCGCGCGCTGACCGTTCGGCTCGGCATCGTCCTGCGGCGATACGCGCATGCGCAGTGAAATTCCTCTTAAATTCCTCTTATTTTGAGGAAGCGATAGCGAAAGAGGATTTTTTATTTATTAGGATGCGGTAACGGTTGAGGAACTCAAAATATAGCGGAACTTCCGCATTATGAGGAAGCGGAAGAGGAATCCTCAGCAACCCTAATACGTACACACGGCTACACAACAAGCTATATTTTTCCAGTATAAGCTGATCTCGCATTGTATAGAATTTCCATACAATGAGAGGTCGGCTTATACTGGAAATGTATAGCTTGATGTGTAGCCGTGTGTACTACGTAAAGGAAAAAAACAACTACATATTTGTTTATTATACCTCTTTATTATAAAAATCACACATTTAAAATATAATTTTGTGTTCTCCTTTTTCTTCCTTTATGATGAAGGTAGTGTTGATTAGCCTTTTCTTTCATAGGATCATTAGAATCCCAAAAGGTTGTTTTGCCAGTAAGAACATTATTGACATCTTTGCACCAATTGTTTATAAAAAATATTGTGCTTTTATTTATTAAATAATTACGTAAATTATCTGCGTGTTCTGGACAACTAATAAAAGATACGCTTACATTTATATTTATAATTAATTTGATATAAACAGTAGTGATGCAACGAATACTACTTTTACGAATACGAATATCAAACCTACTATTCGGCGAATACGAATACGAATACGAATATCTCGCCATGGTAATCAAAGACTTATTTATTTGAATAATGTTTACTCTTCTAATAATTAAAATTTACAACAGGCAAATTTTTATTTAAAAAACATAAAATTTGTAGATTTTCTGGTTTTAGGCGATTTCTTTTTTCAGTCTGGATGTTCCCAGCCGTTGAAAAAAGTCTTTCCGAGGCGACTGTACATGGCTTCAGTGAAAAATGTTTTTGGGCGAGCTTTTTCAGACTTGGAAAATGGACATCTTCTCGCCAAAAGGCCAGTGAATCAGCAGTCGGCGATAAAGGGTCACGGTCAAAATGGGCGTAAAACCAACAGCTTTAAAATATATTCTATGTGAAAGCTAATGACCATTACTTTATTTTATACTATGACGGCAATCACCCAAACAATCGGTGAGCAGAGATATTCAGTGATGTGACAAAAAAGGAAAATAAAGGCTGAATATGAAAAATAAAGGCTGAATAGCTGGCCGGCAAAAAAAATAAAAGAAATGGCGGGTAAGCGGCCATCTTGATCTTCATTTTTTCTTTAGCTAAAATATGTTTTTTTATTTTATTTTTACTGTACTATTGCCATTTGCTCACGTTTTGCTATCATCAGTTTATTTATATGACTTCTGACCCCTGCCATCGCTTTCTTGACCTGTTACTGAACTTTTCGCAACTTGTGTTCTGCTGTTTTTGTTAAGTGCAATGGAAGAAAGACAGTGTGTTATGTGTCGACGCTCTGTTTACCGACAAAGACGTCATGTTTTGCATGAAGATATTCCTCAGCGCGACCCACAAATGGCAGCGTATATACGAGAACATGCCGTGATACATGTAAGTATTACACATTACCTATGATATAATCATATTTACATACACCGCAGTGCACAATTCGAACTCTTTACCTACCTGCTACCTGCCCCGATGACGAATCCAGTGCTAAGATGACCCATAAACAAAATGTTTACTAATGCCATTCAAGTATATAAGGTTTTAGCAATAAGCAGCACAATTGCGTGTGAAACGTAATGATCTTTAGTTACTTTTGTTCTGTGAAAAGTATTGTTATGGCTCACTCAACAAAATATCGCAAAATACAAAGCAAGCAACTAATTATATTTATTATTATAAGTAGGTACTATACCGACATTATGTCGTTTTATCTCCGTTGCATTTGTGATTTTACCTTGAAGTACCTACATCACGATAGTTATTTGTGTTTTTATTTTTCAGGTTGAATTCAATAACGTCTATTCAACGTGTCATAGATGCTGGCAACGATTAACAAATGATGTTCCAAGAATTGAAGAAGTACATCCCGATGAAGCAGTGCAGCCTAATGCAGCTATACAACCTCAGGAACGAACTTTAGAAGTAGATGATTTTATGAGAGCTCCAAATAGAGCAGATCGTTGTATTTTTAATAACTGTCATAACGAAACACGGGGACGAATTCCTATGTCTATAAAAATACACATGTTATGTGAACATAATTTGTATATACCTGGAGAAGCTAGAGCGTGTCGACAGCACCTTGAAAGCAATAACTGGAATGATTTAATTAATAACTGTCGCACATATCACGATTTTAATGCTGCTCAGTTTACAGATATTTGTAATATTTTTAAAAACGCTGCTTCGCGTGGAACAAGATTCGATTTTGATTCAATGACTGAATTAGACAACGAAGCCTGGTTTTTTGGGTAGGATTTAATTACGAACAATTTAACATTATTTTAAATCAAACACCCTCACTCGCAAATCAAAGTCGTCCCCGGACAGTACTTGGAGTATATTTAACAAAACTTCGCACAGGTGAAAGTAATGAACGATTGGCATCATTGTTTGGTATGTCTCGTCGAACTCTAGAAAGAAAATTGAAAATCGCTAGGGAATGTATAGAGGCAGAATTTACCCCTTTACATCTAGGGTTTGACCATATCACAAGGAATAATATCTTAGAGAGGAATTTGTTGATACCAAAACATATATTCGGTAACAGTGAAAACAGCAAAGCAATAGTTATTTGCGATGGTACTTATATTTATATAGAAAAAAGTTCCAATTTTTTGTTCCAACGTTTGTCTTATAGCTTGCATAAGTATGAGAATTTACTAAAACCCTTTATGATTGTCAGCACTGATGGCTACATTTTGGATGTCCTAGGTCCGTATGCCGCCACTACATCTGATGCAACAATCATGCAAGACATTATGCATGATGAAAATAGTGCTTGGCATTGGATTTTTCAACAAAACGACGTTATTTTGGTTGATCGGGGTTTTAGGGATAGCTTAGCTAGTATTGAAGAGTGGGGTTATGAGGTACACATACCACCCACAAAAGACAGAAACGAAACCCAATTAACAACGGACCAAGCCAATAAATCGCGAACGATTACCATTAGCCGCTGGGTAGTGGAAGCCATGAATGGCAAAATAAAACAGTGTTTTAAACTGCTGCGACAAACGTATATTAATAGAGCTCTTCCCCATCCATATGTTTGTAGATTTCAAAATTGGTGCTAGCCTTTTAAATGCTTTTCACCCAGTTTTTGAAAACCATCGACTAGCTTCGGATATAATAAACATTATTGATGAAAAAATAAACAACCCGAATCGTTTATTCGATTACGTCGAACTTAAAAATCTGAATCGACAACGTCGAGACTTTGTAAGAATGGAAGCAAGTCTACCATTCCTAAATGATTTTCCACGTTTAACAGAGGAATGTATAGTGCTTCACGCTTTGGGAACTTATCATATTAAACTAGCAAAATCGTATGTCGCAGAACATTTCCGCGATGGTGTTTATTTAATTGAATTATATAGAAAGGAGTCATTAGATGATTTAAACAGATGTAATATTCTGCAAACTAATGTGTGGTTGCTTCGAATTAAAATACAGTCGCGGCATGTCAGATCGCGCACATATAATACTTACATTTTGATCGATAGAGACCAAATCGGTAGAAATGCGATAGTTGAGCATTACTGTACTTGCTTAACAGGCAGAAGAACAGTAGGAAGTTGTGCCCACATAGTTTCAGTTTTGTGGTTTTTGGGGTTAGGACGGCACGAGCCTTTCATTGCACCCGCAGAACATTTATTAGATGTTATAGTTGATGATAACAATTGATATTTAAATAAAAGGTATCAATATAAATAGTAGTTTTTAGCAAATATGTGTGTTTTATTTAACCAATCTTTGGGATTTTTTTGCAGTGATACCCGGTCGATATTGGGGTTAACAAGTATTTAGGGGGTATCTAGAAGTACAATAAAGTAAATTACAACACATTTTATTTCTGTTGGTTTTACGCCCAGCTCTCATACAAAAATGCCCATGATCCTTTGGGAGCTTTAGATAAGCATCTATCTCGTTTTTAGTTTGCGAATCCCCAGAAAATATTGAAATTGGCTCTTCCATTTCAGCCTCTTCAATTATTTCTTGGCATACTTGCTAAATTCCTCTACTTGTCGACGGTTGAGGTTCGTCTGGAGGTCTTGTCGGTCTTACGGCCTCTCTGTTATCAAGAGCAGCGTTAAGAACTGATCGAGCGGTTTCAACGACCACTGGTGAGCTGAAAATCCTTGTTTTGAATCGGGGGTCAAGGATCGTTGCTAATAGATAAGTTTCATCACATTCCATAAACGCAAATCTATTCGAAAGTCCACTGAATAGGGAGTTTGCCAGATTTTTCACATCAGGATGAGAAGAAGGATCATTTGAAATTTTATTGAGGCAAGATTTAAGACTTCGTACTATTGGGATTGCTTGAGATAACGTCGTTGATTCTTTGCTCAGCTCTTTAGTAGCTTCTTCAAAATTGGCCAGAATATCAATGATTTGGCTCATAAGACCCCATTGCCTTGCTGTGATTTCATGACGACAATTTGGTAGAGATGGTAAAACATCTTGAATCGCTATGCGTTGTTCATGTAATCTCTTCAACATCTGATATGTTGAGTCCCATCTTGTTTCAACATCTTGAAACAAAACATGTTTCGGTATATTGTTAGCTTGTTGAGAATCTTTCAGTTGTTTGAGTGCGGAGGTTGAGTGATTAAAATGAGTAATAACTCCCCTGCATGTGGTTAACATTTCGGTTATGCGTTCTTGACCAAACAAACTTTTTTTCAGCACTATTTGGATGCTGTGTACCAAACAAGAGATATGTTTAAGGCTAAGATCAAGCTCATCATTTGCTTTAACCATATTCCGTGCGTTGTCCGTTACAACTGCTGCAACTTTACCCACTAGCTGCCATTCCAGAAACATCATATGCATATTGTGGGCAATATTTTATCCTGCATGTGAGTCGCCTTCAAAGGGAAACACTTCCAGACAATAAGATTTGAGCTGGAAATCTTCATTGACTCCATGTCCAGTAAGACTTATAAAATCATTGACTTGTGAGGAAGCGTCACTGGTCCACATGTCTGTTGTGACAGAGAGATATGGGGTCTTTGTTAACTGCTCCTTCAATTTTATTTTAACACGGTCATTAATATCCGGTAGAATTTTTTCTGTAAGGTGGGTTCTAGATATAATGTTATATCTGTAAAAAATAACAGTCAGGAATGAAAAAGGGTTTTATGAAAGTTTAAAAAGTATCCCACTAATATGTATGAACAAAAGTTTAGCATTTTAATAAAAGCAAACAAAAACAAACCTTGGAGCTAGTTCACTGAGCAAACGACGGTATCCCTTTTTATTTACCAAGTCCAGGGGCTCCATGTCTAGACAAACTTGTTCAGCAATCAAATATCGTCAGTGAAGTTCTAACAATGCGTAAGTCATTTTGTGAGTGTTTTGAGATTTGAATGTCATTGGATAAAGCATTGTGGCGCGCATCGTGTCGACCAATCAAAACACGATTCTTGACCAATACCGACGCGTTATTTGAAAAATAGTTACATTGCGTATCTCAATTGGTGGTGCCAACATTGCGTATGTCAGCTATTCACGTACAAACTCGTCGTGCATCAAGTGCTCCGATGTTGTGATTTCGATTAAAGGTATTATTTCCAATTTATCTTGATGTTTTATTCCTAATAATATCGATTTAATGTTATGTGGTCATGGTTTAACTGTTAAAACAAGTGTGTTTATTTATTTTTACGATTATTAGTCGCCTAAACTTTAATCGAAAAGTAGTCGTGACTTACGCAGTGTTTACTGTGATATTTTTTATGAGTTACGTTGTGTTTCCATTATATTTACCTACTTTCTTTCTCTTTTTAAAGGTGATTGCATAGAAATACAAGATGGATTTTCCATTAAGTCATAGCGAAGAACTTGATGATGACATGTTGATTCTTTGCAGCGACTTAAAGATAAAAGTACCAACAAAAAAACAGAAGATATTACCGGTAACATTGACTGACTTAGAAAATATCGATATTAATAACTTACCAATAGAAATAGTTTCCGAGCCTCCATCTCCGTCTTTGCTGGATCTATTGAGCCCTCAAAACATTCAGGAAACCATACCTCTTTCGTCATCTGAACAAGTTACCATAGTACATTTGCAGCCAAGAGAAGAATTGCAGCCTTTGTCCTCGTCTGTTGAGATTTCACCGCCATTAGAAGCGACACAACCACCTGAAAATGACATTGAAGAAACATTCTTACCTTCAGCTCCATCGACCTGTTTAAATGAAGAAGTACAGCCCCTTTCCACGATTGCTGGAAATTCACCGTCGCTATTGGAGCAGCTACAGTCTGACAGTGAGATCGAAGATATAAATTCTAATAGAAAAAGGAAATCGAAGGGATTCGCACAACCTAAAAAATGGAATAAAAACACAACAAAACTGAAGCGTATGCAAGGTGAAGAATATGTGGGGTACCGTAGGGACAGGAAAGTTTCAGGGCAAGAGAAATTTAAAGTACTCCATGATGTGCCACGTCCAGCACGTTCAATTGGTTCACGTTGCACTTCCACGTTTTGCTCGAAGTCTAAGTTACGTGGCTGTTTTAGCTTGTCTGACATCGAAAGAGAGAACATTTTTGGCAAGTTCTGGAAAAGCATAACTTGGGAGCAACGGAAACAGTACGTTTTATCTCACGTCTCCGTTTGTGAAAAAAAGCAAGTAAAAGTAAAATCTAACTCTCGTAGAAGTGAGAGTAAACAATACTTTCTCAGTACATCAGAGGGACGTATCCAAGTTTGTCTGAAGACTTTTTTGAACACTCTGGGTTTAAAAGAGTCGACTATAAGATGTTGGATCGATATATCTGAATATGGCATTGCTAAAACCACACCACGACCAAACGACGACAATGATGAACGCGTTATTAAGAAAGATGACATGACATTCCTCAAACAGTTCTTTGCTTCGTTACCAAAAATGCCCTCGCACTATTGCAGGGCATCTACATCGAAACAGTATTTAGAGCCGATTGTTGAAAACAAGAACTGTCTTTTTAGGTTGTACATCCAAGAGTGCGAAAAAGAGTCGAAAAGTCCACTTAGTCGCTGGACTATGTGCAGAGTTTTTGATGAGTTGAATCTAAGCCTGTTCTCGCCTAAAAAAGATCAGTGCGATACTTGCTGTTCGTACAAGGTAGGCAACATAGCAGAGGAAGAATATAGATCACATATTAAGAAAAAAGACATGGCAAGAAGCGAGAAAGTGAAAGATAAAGAGAGGGCTCGTCAATTGGATGACGTACATGTTTTTACACAAGATTTACAGGCCGTAAAGTTATGTCCACAGCTTCAAGCCAGTGCTTTATACTTTAAAACTAAACTATGTGTGCATAATTTTACGATGTATAATCTTGCCAACAAAGAAGTTACCTGTTATTGGTTTGATGAGAGTAACGCTGGATTGACTGCTTCTGTGTTTATATCATGCATCATAGACTGTTTTAAAAAAACACTACAAAAGAAATGCATGCCAATCATTTTATATTCTGATGGTTGTACGGCGCAGAATCGGAATGTTTATCTATCGAATGCTCTGCTTCAACTATCGATGGAAAAAAATATCGTGATAGAACAAAAATTTTTGGAGAAAGGTCACACACAGATGGAGTGTGATGCGGTTCACAGTTCCATCGAGCAAAAGTTAAAAAACCAGGAGATCTTTCTACCAAGTCAATTTGCGACGTTATCAAAACAAGCTCGACCGCAAAAACCTTATTTGGTTGAATACTTGGACTACAGTTTTTTTGACGACTTCTCAGACAAAAACTCGTTTATGTATGACTCCATACGGCCTGGTCGCTCCGTCAATGATCCTACAGTAACGGACATACGAGCACTGCAGTACAATCCAAGTGGAGTCATCAAATATAAATTGAACTTTGAGGAAGATTATCAAGATCTGCCACGCAGAATTCGACGAAGAGTAGTAATGCCCGAAACTTTACCCCCTAGACCAAAACTCTACCAAAGTCGCATCAAAATATCAGTAACTAAATGGAAACATTTACAGGAGTTAAAGACTGTTATTCCTTCTGACTGTCACGGGTACTATGATTCCCTACCCTATTGATCTCTTAAAAGTCTGATTATAAATAAGAAGTTGATTCGTTTTAAGCAAAACATTTTTTATACTTAATACAAATTATTATTTTTTCTTTTTATAAAATAAACTTTTAACACCATTTCGTTAAACAATTTTATGATTTCCCTTCTCCGTATTATCTCCTTTACCTATAATAACTAGATGAAACATGACGTAAGTCAGTGACAACTACTGGCAACACTGTGGAAGTCACCAAATTACTTCAATGGAAAAGATTCTTGCGATTTTCACGAGTTCAAATCATCACAGAGTTCATTTGTAATAATAATTAAACACAATACGGCCTTATGCGCAAGTTACATTCATTTCATACAGTTTTTTCACTCTCCTGTAAAGTAGCCATTTTTGACTTCCGTATTGTTAGAACTTCACTGACGATATGTGATTTTGACAGCCCGAGGATCACCAGTTTCATACGTAGTACGTTTTTCCAATATTTCCTTTAAGGACGCTTGTTTCTTCGCTGGTGTTACTTCAACTTCAGTGTTTGTTTCATCTACAGTATTTATACAGGCAAGAAGCTCCTTTTCGTGAAATCTCTTCACATGAGTCCACAGTGCGGTCGTAGTAAATCCTTTAATAGATGCATTTTTCCCTCCCCGAGACAATTCACAAGCACAATATCTGCATATAGCTTTGCTTTCATTGTCTAAAATAAAAACAATACAATTTAAATTCCTATCCCACTACTATATTACACGTAAAAGTAAAACCGAAGTCCGCGCGGACGAAGTCGCGGGCCAAGTCTAGTACTACATAGACGCAGCCATTACTAGCGTTCGTCTAAGTTACTTACTTACTATCCTAGTTTTTGTTGATACAAAAGAAATACAGACCATATATACTTACTAGGTAATTTATCGAAGTGTTTCCATATGTCACTTTGTTCTCGTTTACGAGAAGACATTGTCAATTCAACTTCAACTTCTTTAAATTCGCAGCAACCTCAGAAAATAAATAAAATAAAACAATACTCTCTTGTTTGACTTGTGCTCACGACTGACAAATGAAATGAATGAAAGGAATGAATGAATCAATCAACGGTTCGTAATCGTAATGATAGGGAAACTCCCGGAGCCGCGGAAACTGTATAAACCTATCTATGGCCGGGGAGTCCCCCGTCGCGTCGTCGTTGCGGTTAAGGGCCTCTGCACACGTCATATTTTTACGCGCGTTTTTCAAATCTGCAGTAAATAAGAGTTGCGTACAAAAATATTAGTTTTTAAATATTCGTATTAGTATTCGCCGAATACGAATATTCGGTAAATGTCTTCTATTCGGCGAATACGAATATTCGTATTCGTATTCGTTGCATCACTAATAAACAGACATATTTTTTTTATTACAATGTTCTTTTAAAATCTCTATACATATATGTTCCACTTGGGCAAAGAAATCAAATAAAGCTCTTGTAGGATAGCACAACCACTTTTTGTTGCCAAATTCTTTCATTTTTATATATGCATGGAAACTTAGTAGCTCTTCTGCTTCCATATAGTTTCTGCAGGCCACACAATTTTTATAAATTTTTTTTTGGCAAGTTGTGCTATCCAACCACTGCAATACCCTATTGCTGCGCTTCTTTCAATAAGCACTGGAGTTTGACTATGTATTAGGTCGTCTGTATTTAGCATCTCTACATTTAAATGAGCACTATCAATTTCGTTTTCACATTCAGTTGTGTGTGTGTCTACTGGGTTTTCTAAAAAAAATATTAATTAATAGAGTTTTGAAGGCTCCTTCAAATGCAGACGATGTAGGCATAATGTTGCTGTAGCCATGAGCTCTAATTGCCCCAAAAAAGTTTTCCATCGCGTCTTGATTAAAATTGCGCAGCAATAAGGAGTTAATCCCTTTGGAATTCAAATACGATACAATTAGTTTAAAACCTTCTATGGTTTTGATCCAACTTGACAACGAAGGCACTACTCCTTGGTTATTGGCGTTACAAAATTTCATCGTTTTTAAAATAGGTAGACTATAATTCCACAATTTGTGATGAGGTGAAGTTGGGGTCACTGCAGTCCTGTAAATTTTTCCTCCTCTTATCGCGCTAAAACTGCCATTTACGCTGTCGAATAAATTATCGAAGAACATGAGTAGATCTGCTGTGTCTGTACTGTCTTTATCAAGGACACCGCATCCTGCAAATGAGAAAAAAGAATTAACACAACTAAACTAAAAATATATTAGTGTGGTTCTCGGCAATGAATAATACGTCACCACTTAGAACTAGGGATCGTGTAAACAAGACAAGCATCATCCTTGCTTGCTCTAAGAACATATTGCAATCAGCAATATGCCTGTCAAGTGTAGTGTATATAAACTGACTGATATTGTCACAATCCTAACATTAAAGACAGATAACAAATAAAAAACTAAATTTCAACATTTACAATGAATGAAAAACCTAATTAATGAAAAATAATAAACTGCTTACCTGCCATAAATCCAAGGGCTACTCCAACTGATTTGCTGAACACTTGGGTACAATGTTTAACCCTCATTTTCGGGATTAATGTAAGTAATACGTGGTGAGCTGTTAGCTTAGGCACTAGCTTTACACCTTTATAACCTGGGCACCTGTTATATAGCTTTA
Source organism: Amphipoea oculea (assembly GCA_945859645.1). Classification (NCBI taxonomy): domain Eukaryota; kingdom Metazoa; phylum Arthropoda; class Insecta; order Lepidoptera; family Noctuidae; genus Amphipoea; species Amphipoea oculea. The sequence continues at coordinate 14,539,749 of OX243865.1, read as the reverse complement.
CAATGTGATCCCATTTCGCAATGCATTCTTTGCCTTTAATTGTAAAATTTAGGTTCTTTGTAATCAGATTATTTCTAATCCCTTTTATTAGGTGAGGTGGATCATAAATTGGGAAAATCTTACCCATACTCACTAAGAAAAAACCCTCTTTATGCTCTTGTCCATTGCGTAAAAATGTTTCTCGCGTTTCTGTTGCCACAACTTTCAGTCCCGTTTCTTGCAGTTTTTTTAGAAGTCTTTATTTGGTTTTTTAAATCAACTGTTTTAGTGCTTCCACTGCAATAGTAATAAGCTAACGGCTGCTTGTATTTTTTTACAATGCCTCTAATCATAAATACTAATACATGATCACAATATTGTTTTTCGATTATATCACCATTGTCAACAAATCCGGATTATTCCACTTTGCCCCACCGGCCGCCCCACTGGTGGGGCAATGTGGAATGTCAAAAATTTTGCAGTGGAATCTGCCCCACTAAATCGAAATAGTGGGGCAGATTCCACTGCTTTAAAATCCTGTTGGATTCTGCCCCACTAGGGTTGGCGCCTTAGAATAAACGTACAAACATTTATTTTCGCAAATTTTGTATTTCCTAGTTATTTCTGGAAGGATAAGGGATGTAAATCGCAGATTAACTATACGATTTGTTACAAGCATTTGTTACATGCAGCGTTGGAGTAAGAATGACCAAACCGTCATTTACCTACACAATAGACGTGCATTTGGCCATTTGCATTTCTTATCAGTATTTTGAGACCCATTCTTTCGGAGGCTCTACTGAGGTCATCGAGCATTGTACTGAGGTGCTCCATAGTCTCAGCCATGACTACAATATCGTCGCAAACCGAAGATGAGTTATACAGGTACTCGCCATTGATGCTAATGCCAGCCCTTTTTCAGTTCAGAACCTTGAAGACATCCTCCAGTGCAGCAGCGAACAGTTTGGGAGAGATAACGTCTCCCTGTGTCACACCTCTCTGCAGAAGGATAGGTTTCGAGCTCTGATCCAGGAGTCGGACTGACATAGTGGCGTTTTCGTACAGAAACCTCGATGCAGCATCCACTGCCGCGAAGTATTTCCGTTTCAATTGGTTTCGTAACAGCATCTATACTAAGACGTGGAATAATGTTTCTTGGACAATTGTAGCAATAACTGAGGTTCTGATCGACTTTCATTCTTGGGAATAATGGGAATCGCGACAAATATGACACTCTGGTTTGGCCAATGGTTTCTAGGTAAATATCAATTTCATGTAGGTAGCCCCTGAAACCTAGGATCAAGCAAAGCAGCTGACACAATCATGTTGTGATAAATGTTATTAGGCGTTTACTAGCCAGTGAAATAAACTTAAAAAGAAACGCTGATTTCACGCCGGCCCCGTAACCGGCGGCGGCGGCGTGCTTCAGAACCAACGGCGGCGGCGCGCGGCGGCGTGACGGCGTGGCGGCAAGGCGCACACGCCTAGATTGTACCTACATAATGCAAACTTCTTATATTGAATTTACTCTTAATTAGTCTAATCATAAACATTAACGAGTATAAATAAACTGGGGAGTTTTGTTTTGCAAATCTTTTTATTTGGTTTATTACGCCAACCTTCATCATCTGGACTCTGTGCGGCTATTTTGCAAATCTTTTTATTTAGTTTATTATGCCAACCTTCATCATCTGGAGTGGGGCGGCCGGTGGGGCAAAGTGGAATAATCCAAACCATTCAGTTATCTTTTTTTCTGGTAATAAGGGTAAAACAGCTGCACTAAGTGCTAAGTGCTGTAAGTGTTTTCGCAAAAATGTTGATTCTTTTTTTCCTTTTTTGCCACTGCCTCAAAATTCGATTGAAAAGCTTGGTTCCCATTCTGGAATCTGTGATTTTACTACAGAAAAAAAAGCGGTGTAAACTTCTGTATGACTTTGTACTCTTAACAACGTACATGAATGGCACAATATTTGTTGTGTTGAGAGCTATCCCAATCACCATGCAACGTATACGTCTTTTTTTTTTTATTAATGTCTGATTTTAGGTGATTTTATTTTAGTTAAGTTGTTTCTTATTTATAAGTTAATCATAAGACTGTATTATGCCATACCAAATGATGATTAATGTGTGATCTTGAATAGTTAAATAGTTAGAATAAATAGCATTTCGTTTTCCATTTACGGGGACGAATCGTACAAAGTAGTTTAGTGGCTGTTTGTATATAGTTAAGTTGTTTCTTATTTAAGTTAATCATAAGGCCATACCAAATGATAATGTGTGATTTTTAATAGTTAAATAGAATAAATAGCATTTCATTTTCTATTTACGGGGACGAATCGTGCTCAGTTTGTGATTTTAAGTTTAAATAAAGTAGTAAAAACAAATCTAGTTGCCATTAATAAACAAATATTTAATTTAATTTAAAAATATAATTTAATTTAAAATCGCATAATATCTGTGATTTTAAAAGTTTATTGTACTTAGTTATATTTTATTAATAAAAATTTGCGAAAATAAAATATTTGTACGTTTATTCTAAGGCGCCAACCCTAGTGGGGCAGAATCCAACAGGATTTTAAAGCAGTGGAATCTGCCCCACTATTTCGATTTAGTGGGGCAGATTCCACTGCAAAATTTTTGACATTCCACTTTGCCCCACCAGTGGGGCGGCTGGTGGGGCAAAGTGGAATAATCCACAAATCCTAATATTTTGTCATTTCTTCTATCATATGAAATGCCCGCTCCAATTGCCATCTCATCAAATGTTAAAGAGCAGTATTTATAATTGTCAGGCATTTTACTAACTCTATTTTTCAAATTTTCAAATATTATGTCATTGATTCCCGCTTTTAGATTTACCTTATGCAGTAAGTTTTGCAGTGTTCTTCTGCTTGGTAAAACACATATGTTGCTAAGTAAGCGATATGCCTTAGGAGATGGCTTGTATAAAGACAATGCCAAAATTTTTTCGTCCAGCGTGAATCGTCTTCCTTTCTTTTTCTTGCTACTTTGAGAGGCTTGCATTTGACAAAATAACTTTGTAGAATGTGACATATTCTTACAAACAATATTGAATGCAGTTGTTGCTTTCATTTTTTTTTGCAATCATGTATTTTGTCTTAAAATTCTTCTTATCACTTTCACATTTTCTTAATTTCTTCAAAACTGATTTAAATTCCTTATGTTGCGCCAGAGTTACATGATGACCTGAAAAATACATTATTTTTCTTTTAACAAATAACAATCAAACTATAAAAACTGGCCAAGTGCGAGTCGGACTCGCGCACGAAGGGTTCCATACCATTAGGAGAGCCCCGGGGGCTCTCCTAATGCTAGTTCAAGACGAAGAACGTAACGCTAATTGTTTGTTTTGCCGCGTAGCGGTACATAATCTCAGCGACTGCAAGCAATTTAAGAAAGCATTACGTAAAATACGGTGGCAATATGTGAAAAAACACGGACTGTGCTACAAGTGTTTAATATCAAAACACGATAGAAAAACGTGTTCAGCTCCCGTGTGTGACAAGGACGGCTGTAATGAAGAACATCATCGTCTCCTGCATTATTCTACGAGTAAACAACGTGAGCGCACCAGCGCTGATAACAACAATGCGTCGACCACGAGTACTACGACGTCGGCTGACGTGCAACGAGCCGAGCCTACCGCGTCTTCGGAAACGATAACGTACTGTTAGCTGCATCCCCAACCTATACCCCTCCGGCCAGCCCGGAGTATGACGTGATCGAGTCCTTATAAGACGACGCGCATTGTGACCACGGGCTCATTCCCCCGAACCCGGCGGCGCGTGCTTTACTGTTGATTCCCATATTGTTCACTTTATTAATAACTTTGTATTTTTGTGTAACTTCCTATTTTTATTAAAATATTCCCATTGTTAAACTTTTGATTTAACCTCTGAATATTCTTTCATTTTAATTCAGTTCCTAAAATCAGAAGCGGAATACGACTCTCGTTTTCCCACTATACCAAAAAAAAAATGTCGAATAATACCGACCCCGGAAAAAGACGTAGGTAAACGTGAGTGCACGCCACCGCCGCCCGACCTAACTCATCTTAGTATTACCTTGGACGCAATACTTAATAGGGTCTCTGCCTTGGAGCGGCATTCAATTTCAGAACCACGAGAGCGTGGAGCAGCAGCCGTGTCCTGCCATCACCGGCACGACCAGCCCGTCCATGTCCGAGCCACATGAAAAGGCTTTGCGCATGGCCAGCCCTCCTGCTGTCACGCGACCTGTCCCGACGCCACCAGCGCCGTCGCCGGCGCTGTTGCTGCCGCCTTCGCCTTCAACGTCGGCTGCAGGGGACGTCGCAGAGCGTCTTATCGATGCGCTAAGGAGCTTAAACCCGGTGAGATCAAACCATTATTACGTCTCTGATTTTGACCCTAATGTTCATGACGTCACTGCATGGTGTGAAGAAGTTGACCGTGCTAAATTACAAAATAGATGGGACAACAAAGAGTGTCTGGCCCGTATCGGTTTGTGTCTGAAGGGTGAATCGCACTCTTGGTTACGCGATTGGACCGACACGGATCGTACTTGGTCTACTTTTAAATTACAATTAAAATCACTCTGTCCACGACGTGTCGATGTCGCTAATGTCCTGTATGACGTCATGTGCACTGAGTCCGATAAATATTCAACATACGCGGAATACGCGCGCAAATCCTTGTTGCGATTGCGTATCATTAAAGGACTAAGTAATGAACTTTTGTGTGCGTGGTATTAAGGATCCTCAGATTCGTGTTGCAGCTATGAATGCACAATTAACTACCGAAACTATTATTGAATTTTTTTCTATTTATGTCATGCCTAGTAAAACCAGTCCAAATATGAACAAAAACAATATCGATGCTCATTCTAATAGGGGTAATAGGAGCCGTAGTGCTACAAAAAGCTTCGATAAAAAATCTGTGAAGTGTTTTACGTGCGGCGCTCCTGGTCATATCAGTAAGAGCAACGCGTGCCCCAAACGTTCTAAAATGAGTAATTATTAAGTGATCTGTGATCGATGATATTAAATTAAAATATCATTGTCTGTGATACTGTTGAAGAGGGACTAACCTTGCTCGATTCGGTATTAGAAACGTTAACAAAGTCCGTTTTTTTTTTTTTTTTTTTTGTGTGAATTGTGTTGTGATGTTTATTGATGGATGTGTGTTTTTCTTGTTATTGTATTTTAAGTACTAACAATAGTTTCTAAGTTATTGTATACTAACCGGTGGATCTAGTTGTCCCGAATAAATAAATTAGAATTGAATTATCAGTTACCTAATCTGCGGAAATGCTTTTTCTTGACAACAGAGGTGGAGTACCTTGGGAGAACCATTAGCAATGGTCAGGTTAGGCCGAGCACTCATAAAATAGAAGCCGAAGCCTTAACTAAATCGCCGACACCAAACACAATTAAACAAGTGCGTCAATAATTACTCGGCCTTGCCGGGTATTTTAGACGGTACATCCCACAGTATGCCACTTTGATAGCGCCTACCGCAGCCCTGTACTTGGTGTACTTGGCCCTTTATCAGAATCGCACGGTTATAATTGTACGTGCTTGATTGATGCGTTTACAAAGTATTGCCTTCTTTACCTGCTCTGTAAACAAGAAAGCGCTCAGTTAAAACGTGTGCTTACTAACGCTATCTCCCTATTCAGCTCACCCCGTTTGTTAGTATGCGACAAAGGACGGACGTTCACAAGCACTGATTTCGTGAGTAGGACCCTCGGGTTAGGTATCAGCTTGCATTTTATTACCCCAGAAATGCACCAATCAAACGGCCAAGTAGAGCGGTACTGCCGTACCGTTCTTAACATGATACGCGTTGAAACGAATCACAAACGTGAATCTTGGTCGGAGGTACTTTGGAAGTTACAATTAGTACTAAACGTAACAAAGCAAAAAACCACTCGATGTTCGGCACTCAATCTTTTAATTGGTACAGAGTCTACCACCCCAGTTATACAAGCTCTTGTTAAGGATATAACTATACAGGGCGATAATCCAAATCGCGAAGCATGGCGCGAGTTGCATAGAAAGCGTACTAAGACCCTTCTAGTGGGAAATCAGTCTGCTCAAGATGCGCGTGTAAATAAAAATCGTTCAGCACCAAAAACATTCGCAGTGAATGGCTTGGCTTATGTAATAAAAAGATCACAATCGATTGGCAAACTTGACAGTGGTATGCGTGGACCGTATCGTATCACTAAAGTCCTACCGAATGGTCGATACGAGCTCCAGTTGGTGGCGGGCTCATACCGCAAAACCACCCATGCTGCCGCCGAATATTATATATGCTGCCATGGTATGGTGAATGGACGCCCGAATGCTGTGCTGCATTCTTCGAATGTAAGTTCTAGTGTAAAACAAAAAGTATTGTTCATGTGTTGATTTTTCTATCCACTTTTGTCACAGGTACGTTTTTGTCCCTTTGTTGACATTAACAAAATAAATCGTTCATTGATAGACGATTGTAGTTATGCTAAACAGACTTACAATTGTTATAAGAAACTCAGCTTATACCGTAATACGACGCGTCAAAGTGAACTTGAGTCGGTTAATTATTGTGAAGCATGCTGTTCATATTTCACAATTAACTAAACAAACCTCACTTGTGTTAAAGTTTTGTTAAGCTTATGAATTGGGCTATTCATTTGTTTGTTTAGTATATTTGATCCATGATTTCGTTTCTAAGAACTTAATTGAATGATTGATCTTTAGGTTTTTGAGACATGAAAAGTCACCAACATAACGAGTGATTACTGTAGCTGTACTAAGCCTACGCCTTTAGCATTGGTCCTACCAAATGGGTAACAGTCGTGACATAGAAAGTACCCGTGTCTCGTATGACATTCGGGGCCTGACTGGGAAAGTACTTGTGTAAATCCCGAGGACAAGCATTGCCAACTGTAGCTGTAGTTCAGCCTACACCTTTAGCGTTGCTCCTACCAATAGGTTGCAGTCGTGACCCAGAAACTACCCGTGTCTCTATGACATTCGGGGCGTGACTGGCAAAGTACTGTGTAAATCCCGAGGACACGCTTTGCCATTTATGTATACCATGTAAGCCCGGTGCTGCAGCATAAGGTTTTGGTTGGTATTCTGGCAAGAGAGCTCATTGATGACCTTAATAGGTTTTGAGTTCGTATGGCAAGAGAGCTCATTGATGGCCTTAATGAGGTTTTGAGTTCTAATGGCAAATGTGTTATGTACAGCGGGTAGATGTTCGTTATCAAGGTGTATTTAGACTTTACCTGAAACGAGTATTAAGAAACAATTCATGTCTGATTAGCATTTTAACCGAATAAATTCATTCGTAGCTCATTATAACAATCATCAGTTACCTGCTGTCATATCTAACATTTAGATGCTCACTCTTGATTTTAAACGTGCAGGTTCTGATGACGAAGGGGACGAGGAGGATGAAGCAAGTCCTCAGCCGAGCACCTCGTCGGCAACACCCGGAAATGGCGAGTTGGAGGTAGCTCCCGCTGAAGAGGCTCCGAAGGTTGGCGAGGCCTGCGAGGACGCTGGCACGTCATAAGAGGCCGTGTTAGCTTCATCCCCAACCTATACCCCTCCGGCCAGCCCGGAGTATGACGTGATCGAGTCCTTATAAGACGACGCGTATTGTGACCACGGGCTCATTCCCCCGAACCCGGCGGCGCGTGCTTTACTGTTGATTCCCATATTGTTTACTTTATTAATAACTTTGTATTTTTGTGTAACTTCCTATTTTTATTAAAATATTCCCATTGTTAAACTTTTGATTTAACCTCTGAATATTCTTTCATTTTAATTCAGTTCCTAAAAGTACATTAACGCGAGTGACAAAGTGTTATTAATTGTCATGCTTGATCAAGAAAATTGGAATGCCAGTATCAAAACCTGTGAAGACACCTACAGAAGTGAATGGAAAATTTGACACTTTATACTGAAGGTACTGAGAATATTCCTTATAGACAGGTAGACGTCCGAGTGCTCGTCACTGTCCCAATACCTACAATCCTACATGTCATCTTCAAACCTACGCCATTAGCAATAGAGGTGACAACTATTTGGCATAAGCATAGAAGGCACTGGGAAGTTTACCTTAGTGCAAATAACGACTTAAACACGCGTGCGCGCATATGATAGGTAAAATCATGCACACTAGGTACATAAAAAATGAACTTACCAAGTTGTTAGCTAAAACTTCAGATTCTATTACGTCTTATTGATTTTGTTCGGTCGTCCGGGGTGCTGTGTCAGCGTCTGTATCGGAATTCTCTTCCATAATCGATAATTCTGCTTCGACAAGCTGATAGGTCCGGATACTATGTATTTATAAACAACATTTCATCAACCTCCATTCCTTTACATTGGGCTTGGAATGCTCATCCTTCATTAGTTTGTATTGGAGTTTTTTAGGAGGCTACCTGTGTTAAGTTTTCTTTTGGGTAGGTGGTTGATTAAGAACACTGAATTAATCTGAACACTGTTTCTTTAGAGAAAGCTGTTAATTTTCATATTTGTCGCAGTCCTCTATATGCGGAGGTCGGAGAGCAAGAAGAACCACAGATAACATATTGTCTATATTTTAGTGACGTGCCATGTAACAAGTAGTGATGCGATTAATTTTTCCAACACTCCTCCTCAAAGGACTATGGGCGGAATCGTCCCCACCCATCAACAAAAATGAAATGTAGCTCAATTGATAGATCTTGGCAAGATTATATTTTTGAAGTGAAAACTTCTTTAGCGGCGTTGAGCACTTTTTGTAATGGGTAAAAAATGTGAAACTCGCGTCAGGACACGTGACCGTCAGGAGAGATTCCCCCCCCCCCCCCCGCCTCTCTTTCTACGGCGGCGCCAACCGAAGTGAACCAAGTTTAGTGACACACGACAATGGATGGATGGATGGATTGGATGGAGTGGAAGCGGAAGTGGAAGCGGAAGTGGAAGCGGAAGTGGAAGTGGAAAAGTGGAAGTGGAAGTCGAAGTCAAAGTCAAAGTCAAAGTCAAAGTCAAAGTCGAAGTCGAAGTCGAAGTCGAAGTCGAAGTCGAAGTCGAAGTCGAAGTCGAAGTCGAAGTCGAAGTCGAAGTCGAAGTCGAAGTCGAAGTCGAAGTCGAAGTCGAAGTCGAAGTCGAAGTCGAAGTCGAAGTCGAAGTCGAAGTCGAAGTCGAAGTCGAAGTCGAAGTCGAAGTCGAAGTCGAAGTCGAAGTCGAAGTCGAAGTCGAAGTCGAAGTCGAAGTCGAAGTCGAAGTCGAAGTCGAAGTCGAAGTCGAAGTCGAAGTCGAAGTCGAAGTCGAAGTCGAAGTCGAAGTCGAAGTCGAAGTCGAAGTCGAAGTCGAAGTCGAAGTCGAAGTCGAAGTCGAAGTCGAAGTCGAAGTCGAAGTCGAAGTCGAAGTCGAAGTCGAAGTCGAAGTCGAAGTCGAAGTCGAAGTCGAAGTCGAAGTCGAAGTCGAAGTCGAAGTCGAAGTCGAAGTCGAAGTCGAAGTCGAAGTCGAAGTCGAAGTCGAAGTCGAAGTCGAAGTCGAAGTCGAAGTCGAAGTCGAAGTCGAAGTCGAAGTCGAAGTCGAAGTCGAAGTCGAAGTCGAAGTCGAAGTCGAAGTCGAAGTCAAAGTCAAAGTCAAAGTCAAAGTCAAAGTCAAAGTCAAAGTCAAAGGAGTCGGAGTCGGAGTCGGAGTCGGAGTCGGAGTCGGAGTCGGAGTCGGAGTCGGAGTCGGAGTCGGAGTCGGAGTCGGAGTCGGAGTCGGAGTCGGAGTCGGAGTCGGAGTCGGAGTCGGAGTCGGAGTCGGAGTCGGAGTCGGAGTCGGAGTCGGAGTCGGAGTCGGAGTCGGAGTCGGAGTCGGAGTCGGAGTCGGAGTCGGAGTCGGAGTCGGAGTCGGAGTCGGAGTCGGAGTCGGAGTCGGAGTCGGAGTCGGAGTCGGAGTCGGAGTCGGAGTCGGAGTGGGAGTCGGAGTCGGAGTCGGAGTCGGAGTCGGAGTCGGAGTCGGAGTCGGAGTCGAAGTCGAAGTCGAAGTCGAAGTCGAAGTCGAAGTCGAAGTCGAAGTCGAAGTCGAAGTGGAAGTGGACGTGGACACACTGCTGTGTATTCGTAACATTCGTGTATATGGAAATTGAACAAAGTGCATCTATTAATGAAAAAAGGGACGCAGAAATAGTGAAAAAAAAATGAGTTATATTAATTCAATTAATAATTGATTTATTTCAACGTTAATATTCAAGTTTTCACTTCTGCCGGCACTCCCGGAGTGCAACCCGTCTTTTTTACTATGGCGACATTGCCCAAATGCATGGGGTTCTCATGGTATCATACCTTCGTGCTGATTTTCCTTTCAAAATTCTCTCTACTTCTTCCTGTAATACTTCGGCTGAGTTTCTTTTTCTAGAGGTCTGTGTCAAAGGAGCTAAAACCGTTCTTGGTGTTGTGTATTGTCCTCCTGCACTTGATTACTTCACCGAGTTCGAATCGGTCCTAGTATCTTTAGGTTCGGAGTATGCACATCACATAGTCTTGGGGGATTTCAACACCAACCTCCTTGCCCACAACTCCCATCGATCCCGTAAACTTTTAAATCTGCATGTACTGCCTCTCCAACCAACTCATCATAACACTGCCGGTGATGATACCTGGCTCGACTTGATCCTCACCTCAAATCCTTCCCTAGTCTCCTCACATGGTTAACTTGACGCTCCTGGTTTTTCCCATCACGACCTTATTTTCCTGTCTTATGTCCTTAAATCTCCTAAACCCAAACCTATGTTCCAGTACAGACGTGCCTTTGCGGGGATGAATTGTGAGAAGCTTGCACAAGATGCTTCTAATATTGACTGGACACCCCTAGAGGAAGCCACTACAGTTGATGATAAAGTTACGATTTTCAACAATGTTGTAGTTAAGCTGTACGACACCCACGCTCCTATCAGGCGAGTCAAGTTAAAGCACCCACCTGCGCCATGGATGAATGTGGGAGTTCGGATGGCAATGCGACGAAGGGACCGCGCGTTTCGGAAGTTCAAAAGGGATCGGTCGGATGATAATTGGACCCTCTTCAAAACTGCTCGCAATCGTTGTAATCAGATGATACGCAACGCTAAACGTCGCCATATTCTTGATAACATCACTTCTGCTTCTCCTGCTGATATCTGGAAATTCCTTGGAACTCTCGGTATCGGCAAATCGCGGCATTCAGACCTTCCTAACGCATTTGGCTTGGACGATCTAAATCGGCATTGCTCCACTGTTCCTACCCTTGATAATCCAACCAAATGTCAAACTCTTGACTACCTTGCTGGTCTGACGCGACCCAATATTACCCCCTTTGCCTTCACCCCAGTCGACCCGGGAGAGATCAAAAAGATTATCCAGTTAAAAAGATTAGCCTTTGGTTGTGATAACATCAGTCGACACATGATCGTGACAGCGGTTGATCAGCTACTTCCTGCAATTTCTCATATAGTAAACTTCTCCCTTTACTCTAGTGTTTTCCCTTCCCTGTGGCGGAAAGCCCATGTTCGTCCACTACCTAAAATCCCTAATCCCACTCTCCTCAGTCACTTTCGTCCAATTTCCATCCTTCCCTTTTTATCGAAAGTACTCGAGGCCTGTGTACATAAACAATTCTCCAACTTCATTCACAAAAATTCCCTCATCAGTCCATTCCAATCCGGGTTCAGGCCCGGGCACAGTACTGTTTCTGCTCTCCTTAAAGTGAGTGACGATATAAGGCAAGGAATGGAAGACACTAAAGTGACGGCTTTAGTGTTGATCGATTTTTCAAATGCTTTCAATACCGTCAGTCACGAAGTCCTTTTATCCATCCTCTCCTATCGCATGGTCTCTCACGAGGTTCTGGAATGGTTTTCTTCCTATCTTCGGGGGCGTCAGCAATCAGTTCTCGCTGGTGACTCTAGCTCCAGCTGGTGTGACCTTGAAACTGGCGTCCCTCAAGGCGGTATTTTGGCTCCACTTTTGTTCTCTATCTTTATAGATCTCATAACTTCCGAGCTTCAGTGTGCGTATCATCTTTACGCTGACGACTTACAGCTCTACTGTCAGGCAGGTGTTGACAGCTTATCCGGTGCGATCGAGGAGCTAAATCGGGATTTACGAGTTGTCAAAAACTGGTCTGATCGCTTTGGGGTGGCGGTTAACCCAACCAAGTGTCAGGCTATCATTGTAGGGAGCCCCCATAGATTGAAGAGGTTGGATGGTTCAACGGTGCCACCGGATATCTTTGATGGCACAGTGATTCCGTTTAGCTCTGACGTCAAGGATCTGGGTTTGCATGTTGACACTTGCCTTGACTGGCGTAAGCAGGTCGCGATTGTGAGCAAGAAGGTCATTGCAACGTTGCGGTCGCTCTATCGGTTGAAAAATATTCTCCCTTCCCACATTAAGGCAATGCTTGTACAGTCCCTTATCTTCCTATCATAAACCTTAACAAGTTCAGGTTTTTGATAAAAAAAACTGGATTTTCTTAGGTTTATGATAATATAAAGTAATAATTTTGTCTTCTTCCGGTTCTTGATCAAAAGCCTAGGTTTTTGATGAAAAACCTGATTTCGTCATAAACCTGCGACATATACACCACAACGTGGTTATAACACCTACAATGATAATATTGATAATGTATGGCTTTCTATAATAAATAATTGTGAACACTTACTTGCATGTATTCTTCTTTTAACACGTTGAAAATTGCCTGACAAGTTTAAGGTTACACTAAGGGCTTGTTTTGATATTATTGAAGAATATTGTAAATCAGTGTAACTTCTTCCAGTCGCTAAATATCGTAATGTTACAGTCAATCTTTCGTGAGGAGGAATAGATTGTCTCATATGAGTATCTTTTTTTTTTATTAATGGGGTTATCATAGAAAGTAATTCTTCGTATAGCGCTTCAGGCATCCTTAAATAATTTTTGTAATCTTCGGGACATAGCTCTTTAGTCAAGTTCACGTGGCTGTAATCAGAGCGGCGATCTAACCAATATTTAACCCAGTATCTCCTTTTACGTTTCTTCTGTTCATTTTCTTTAATTCTTTTAAAATTAAGAATTGCGAGGCTAGCTAAATGTAGCCACCGTCTCCTTAGTTGAACAGACATCTTTTGGCTCGAACGGTTCGGTGAATACTGAACGGCGCGCGTCACTCGATAGATTAATGCTGAATGTGTGGACAAAAGCCCAAGACGTGGGTTTTACTCTACGTGATTGCTCGATAGAGTAAAACCGTATGTGAGTACTGACCATAAAAAGTTACTTAAGAGCATTTTCGAAAAATAGTGTTACAGCCAAATTAGACCGATTTTAAATTTTCCATAGAAACAGAGATATTTAGTTATCTTTTTTTAAATAAGACATTTCGAAAAGAACGCACGGTCTCCACTAAAATTTATATACAAACATTTGAATTGTGTATGCAACAAGCAATGGAGGGGCGTTCATTTTTAAAATAGTTTATCTCTACCATTAGGTAGAGGTAAAACATTTGAGGTTGGGTATATTAATAACCAAATGATACTGTGTATATTTAGTTGCATTACAGTCTTGTGAGTTACATTTTGGTGTTAAAGTGTATCTAGTGGTAAAATACCTTTGAAATTCTAAGCAGATATTGTAATGCCATAGTGGAGAGGAAAACCAGAGTAGGTCAAAATCTCATGCCATAGTATAATTATATATAGCGTTTGTAGCCAGAGAATGGGTTGGCAGATGGCAGCAAAGGCATGCCACGTTCCCGCTACTGTGCTCCAATGTCTAGCAGAAAAAGGAGAAACCTCTAAAGGGTATTTAGGTGGTCATAAAACTACATTTAATACAGAACTCGAAAGACAAATTATTGCGCACTTACAAGAGCTGGAGGTGCGTTTTTTTGGAATGACAAGGACTGTTTTGATAAAACTTGCTTATCAAGTAGCTGTTGCTAGTAAACTTCCTCATAGATTTTCTTCGGAAAATTAAATGACAGGTTTGCACTGGTTGCGACTTGCGAGGCTTTAGGAAACGAAATCCGTCCATATCAGTTCGAATACCTACCCGAAGCCACATCGGCAGCCAGAGCTCGGGGATTCAACAAAGTCCAGGTAAAAACAATTTTTTTAATTTTTGGTTGGTGTACTGGAACTGCACAACTTTGAACCCCATCAAATTTAGAATGTTGACGAATCTGGGTTTAGCACAGTGCCATCACACAACCTGAAAGTCTTTGCGACAAAAGGTAGAGTTGGGGTATTAACCAGTGCTGAAAGAGGCCAACATTATACTACGATTTGCTGCGTTAATGCCCTGGGAAGCTTTATACCTCCAGCATTCATTTTCCCTCGTAAAAATATGAAAGCAGAACTAACGGACCGCGCTCCTACCAGCGCTGTTGGATTTGCCCAAGAAAAAGGATAGACGAATGGGGAGGTATTCCTTAAGTGATTACAGCATTTTGCTAAATACGCAAAGCCGTTGAAAGAAGCCAAGATTCTGTTACTTTTAGATGAACACTCCAGTCACAAAAACTTGGACGTAAACAACCAACCAACAACGTTCTATTTAATCGCGGTGAATGACTCGTAACTTAACTATGTCTACCATATAATTTATTTATTTAGATTTCTGTCGGTAATATAATCACGCTTTTAACTATATAAGGTGTAAAAAAATTAACTGCAAGAACTTTAAGAGGTGCTTTAGACCATCGAACTGAACAACTTTCACTATGGGACCAACTCTGAAATCACGAAAAAAAAATCAGCTGTTTCATACATTTTGGCCGAGTAGGTATTGAACTTTTGTATGTGTTTTTTTTTTATGTAATCATGATAACCGCTAAGCTATCATGTCATACACCGTAGTGGTTGAATTTACGAAATACAACCAGTTGCAAATGAATGTGAGTGTGTGTGTCTACAGTAGAGAAATGACTAATTAAAAGAAGGTCGTAAGTAAAACCAGTGTCAATCTATTGCTTTGTGAAATTGCTACTCCACTTATGACCGGGACCGTACATACACACGAAAAACATAGCCCTCCTTCTGGCGCAGTCGGGTAAAAATTTGGTCAATAATCATGCGATTCAAAATGAATAATAAGAATAGATTCAGTCAGTATCTTCAGAGCGATTTATCATTTAATAATTCATTAACGTCATAATAATATAATAATATAACACATCTAATTACTATAAACGTTGTTATTCATGTTCAATGTATCTTACCACTAGCGCCACCTACGTATATGATGATTGTTAAAAATAGATATCAAAATAATATGTGTCTATGTCTCTTGTCTACGAACGTGTAGAACAAAATATATATTTTACTTGTCAACGGTCAACTAACGTGTTTTAATAGGTTATGGGCCCAACCCCAGTGTTTTTGCAAAAAGTAGTAGTTTATCGTTAATATTTCGAGTTGTACTGTCAACAAAATGAGTTCCCAATTTCTTACGAATGTGTCGAAACTAAAAGGATACGATAATTATGATGATTGGGCGTTTGCTGTTGAGAATTTGCTGGTACTAGAAGGCGCGGACATTTACCTAAAGCAAGAAGTTACCGCAGCAACAGCAGTGGCAGATGCTAAAGCACGTGCTAAGCTGATTTTGACGATAGATCATAGTTATTTGTGCACATAAAGGAGACAAAGACCACGAAGGAATTATTTAAAACATTAAGGCCAGGACTCTCAGAATCGACCTATTTTTGATTCAACATTAAACAATCAAATATTCTTTTTTTCGATGTGATAAAATTATATGTCGTAGTTTAATCTGTCGAGCGCCGCTAATGACACACAATTGATTTTCTATTGTTTCGTCGCCGGTCGGCGAACCGCGCCGCTTGACCGGTTAATAAACATTCTTGATTATTCTATGGTTCAAAACACGTTATTTGCAACTTCACTTGATCATAAAAAATCGCAAACAAATCGAAAACAGGGAAGTATTTGATCGTTTTTCAAGTCGTACTTGAAGTAGACCAAACTTTTACTCTCAAAAAGTATGTCGAAAAATAGGCAATGATGTTTAGAAGAATATTCTACGGTTAATTTTTCACAAAACAGATTTTTATTGTTTTAACAAGATATAATATAATCAATAAAAACATCGTGAGGAAACCGGCATGTCCTAGAACCAAAAATTCAAAGACATGTGATGTGACATCTACCAACCCGCACTGGGCCCGCGTGGTAGATTACGGCCCACTCCCTCTCACAGAGAGGAGGCCTGTGTCCCAGCAGTGGGAACATTATAGGCTGATGATGATGATGATGAATATAATAAAGCGGCCCGCGCGCTTCGCTTTAGTAGCCCGCCAGGCGTTCCCGAGGTAGGACCTGTGTCGCTTTAGCTGGCTCGCTGCGTTCCCCGATAATCGATCGAAATATACGTTATATTATTGTTATTTTCCGTGCTTGTATATTATTTTAAAAAATCAGTCTGTAAATATTGTTGTAGGTTCTAGTATTAATAATTAAACGAGTTATTAGTTTAAGTTGTAATATAGTTGTAACATATAGTGATATACTATAAGATCAAATTATGGGGAATAAAAACAGAAGAATGAAACAAATGTCCAGGATTGAACAGCGGACGGAAGCTTAAAAAAAAGGTAAGTTTGATTATTATTTTTCTACGTATTTATAACTACCTACTCATAAAAGACGATGCGACAGAGCAATATTGTAGTTGTATAGATAATTAGGTACCTACTTGCTTTCGTCACAGTACTAGCAGTAGCAGGTAGGTCCTGTACCATAAAGGACATGTCCAGTTTCTGCCCTCTGGTAATTCTGGTATAGATAAATGTTCATGATTTAAGGTTTTTCAGTAAGATTTAAAAATTTAGATTTAAATTACTATGGATTAATTAATTCAGTATTACTTGCGTAACATAATTCTCAAAAAAACAGTACTCAATCGTAGCTTTCGCTTTGCCATTTTAAACGGGAAGTACTAAAAAAGTTTTTGACGTTCCATTTTATCCCGTAATTATCTTTAAATAGTGTGAGCAATAATTATAAGCCGCTTATTTTAGATGAAAGGAATATATTAACGTATTTGCGTATATAATACGACAATATTACTAAAATATTTTAGTGTACACATCAAACGTGTTTTTCTTCGGATACCCACTTCCTAACATGAAGGTAAGTATTTATTACTTTTTTGACATGGCATTGACATTTATTTTATGGTTGTCAATTCCAAGTTTCGTGTATGCGTTCCTTGCTTACTATGCGATTATTTTCTGTTATGGATATTTTCTTTAAACGGCCATTGCTATTCTACATGGAGTGACATCATCTAGACACGATGACTATTGCTATACTTATAGGATTCTGCTTTTCCTTTCGATTTGGATATTATGATGAGGTGCATCGCTGTGCTGCGGATTCGCAGACATATCGTGTCAAGGCTGGCGTGGCAAGTGAGACTTGCTCGATGGTTATCAAATCAGGTTGGCCTCTATACTAGGTACGGCAGTCGTGTAAACCATGCAGGAAAGGCAGTACATTGAGCAGTTGTGTTATAATTTGAAAAATACAATGACGTCTTATTGTTCCAGCTCCCATTAGATGGATACGCAAGTGTCACGATTGTTATAATTTATTAAATACCAAAGCTGCTGACAATGAGAGATTACTAGGTCATACAATGGTCTGCTAGTATGGTATCTTGGCTGGGCAGGGCATCAAAATAACGTACCAGCTACATTTTTGGACAATGTTTTGGTGTCTCTAGAAGACGTTTATTTTTTTATCATTTTATTTAAAAATGTATCTACAATAAATTATTTTGTTTTGCAATAAATACATACATATTTTTATTTATTATAATCCCAATTCAGTATCAACAAGTAGCTACATATAAATAATATTATGGGTATTGAAGATAGAAACCAAAATACGGAATTAAAGATGATGCCAATATAATATTATAATATTGTGACAAACAATAGGTGCTTAACATTTTTGTTACACAAATAGAAATATCCAAAAAACTGTAGAATATGATCTCAGACCAACAAAATGTTTCATTAACCTCACAAAGACATACCACCAATTAGTACCTGTATTCGCTCACAGATGTCATTATACTAAACAAAGTTAAGAAAAATCCCTTGCGTATAATCCTTATTTTGACCAGTTTACGCAAGATCCTGACTCCTGAAACTTATTAATTAATAAACTATAAAATACGACGATTACAATAATATAACAATCATTACTGAACATTTTCTTTGACTGCCTAGACATTCGCCCATTGCTCCACCAGACATGTCCTTTACAATTAAGTACAATAGTAATATCAAAGTAAATATAAACTAGTTGATATTTTAGTTTTTAATATTACAGTTTATAGACAAAACAGAAGCACAACTACAACAAAGATAATTTTTGCTAATAAACCTTTTTGTCTTTGCAGTTCATCGATACCAAGATATAAAGGCGTATTTACAAAAAAATGCACTGGCGAACAGTAAGTACCTAATCTACGACCGAGTTTTTAGTTAGAGAATAGGATTTAGAATGACGACGACGCGACGGCAGTATTTGCTTCTCGCTCAGGCGCAATAGGTAGGTACTAACTACTACGTAAGTGACGGACATGTACCTAATACATCAACCAACTCGCGCGCCTAATGTATCTATTCTACAAATTATAATAATAATGCAAGGTTGTTGATATTGTTGTACTTTCATACAAAATAGTGACTATAGTGTACGTAGTGTAGGGTGTGGTGGTGTGGGGGTGTGTGTGTGTGTGTGTGTGAGAGGTGGTGTGTGTTGTGTGGCAATGTGTGGGTGGTGGATTTGTGTCGTGTGGTGTGTGTGTGTGTGTGGTATGTGGGGTGTGTATGGTGGTAAACTATCATTTAATGCATATTACCTGTAAAACATAATTTCGATGATTCATATCTGCCAGGCGTCCCGCGACGGCTGACTTTTTTATTATAATATACATTACATAGGTACCTATAAAACTTAGTAATAGGGATAAGCTTTGGAATGCGGCTAGAGTTGTTTTTTTTAGCATTGATCTATTTTTCAGATACTCTGAAGCAACGGAAAGCACCAGTGGAGATGGAGCTGGAGAACGTGATGCCGCTTTTATTACACTGGTTCCTGAAGACTTGCAAATAAATGAGTAAGTTTAATGTATTAATAATCATAATTTTCAGAAATTATGAACTGTTAAAAAAAATTATTGAATTAGGATTTCAAGTCAAAGTAGCGAACAAGTGTCACAAAATGTCATTTTGTGACGCTTGTTCGCTACTTTGACTTTCTTTCAACTGGAGCTCCTGAACCTGTAAGAACTTCTCAACTTACCAAGTCGGTATTCCCAATTCTAGACTAGTGTAGGCTTTATTTCTGGTTAGCTTTAATTGTAATATGTTGAATCATATAAAAAGTAACTTTTTTCTTTTTATTGTTTCAGTGACAGTCATGATTCATATGATTTTACCGTTGAAGTGGAAAACAAGGAAGATGACTTTCAACCCGTTTCAGGACGCAGAATTGTCGACATCAATTTTATTTTGCGAGAACTGCAAGAAAAAGCGCGTCACAGCAATCTATTTGATTATAAAATCAGTAGCTTTCGCTTGATTGGCGAAAAAAGACTAGGGCTAACTTCAGTTTTTAAATTTCAATGCGATATGTGTCAAGAAACTTGTCTAATCCATTCGGAAGATTCTGAGAATACGGAGCGAGTAAATTTAAACATAGCCGCAACTACTGGGATCGTGGCTTCTGGCTTTAGATTTGCACAGTTTGAAGAACTGTGCTCTTCCATGGATGTTCCCATATTTTCTCCAAACTACTACAACAAGTTACAAACTGAAGTGTATAAAAAATGGGAACAAACTGCATGTGCATCTATGGAGGCCGCTGCTAAAAAAGAAAGAGAGATGGCCATTGCAGAAGGCCAAATAAAAAAACGGTTATCCCATAATTGATGTTTATGTAGATGGCGAGTGTGCGAGGTCGTACGGTACCAATTATAAAGCTTCTTCCGATACTGCGGCAATAATCGGGAGGAAAACTAAAGAGGTTCTTTATATTGGTGTAAAAAATAAGTATTGTTCAGTGTGTGCCAGAGCTCAAAGTAAAAATATTTCTCCAAAGGAACATGCTTGTTTTAAAAACTTTGAGGGCTGTTCGAGTTCAATGGAGACGGAAATAATAGTAGAAGGGTTCAAATCCTCAATTTCTATGTACGGTCTCATTTACAATAGAATGATAGGGGATGGTGATGCATCGACATACGTAAAAATACTCAACGCCAAATCCTATGAAACTCAAAATGTGACAGTTGAGAAAATTGAGTGCCGCAATCACATATTACGTAATTTCTGTAAAAAATTACGTGGACTGACAACGGAAACCAAATATTTGCTGCAACATCGAAAAACGCTTAGCAACGTAAGAATAATGACAATGAGGAAGGCTATTGTGAAATGTCTTGACGCAAGTATATAAAATCAATCTACCTACTCCGACCTCTGCTTATTACCATATAAATCACTCCATACAAAATGTTCAATACCTGCCTACCTGCTGCTCTGAGCAGCAGGTAGGCTGGTATTGAAAATTTTAATAAGCAGAGGTCGGAGTAGGTAGATTGATTTTATATACTTGCGTCAAGATATTATAATATGAACATGCCTTTTTATCCATAATGTGCGGGAAGTACCGGAAAGAGTTCCGGAATTGGAATTATGGAATAAAATAAAATCGGTCAATGCGTTGTGAACATAGATGAACATGAGATAAAGAAACAAAAGGCCCGGTCTAAGTTTTGTCTCATACTGTCAAGCGTCATTTCTAATTCAACAGTAACAGTCTTATTAATAAAAATCATCTATTCCAAAGATCATCTTACGTTACACTTGGACTAGTTAATCCCAGTGTAACGGAGTATTAACAAAGCACTAAGACTGATATTAATAAACATGGAGTAACCTTGTAGTAACAGTACATTCCTTACACCGATATTAGTGTGAATGCTATGGCAACCCAGTCAATTTAAAAGTAAAAAGAGTGAGCTATTGAATGAACAAAGAATGATACTTAGACGTCTCGTGAAGTTGTCTGTCAAATTGACATAATCATTGACTTTTCGTCTGTGCCGTTTTAATAACAAAAGGTCTTTTAAAAAGTTAATTTTGTGTGTCCGAAGATAATTAAATTAATCCGAAAACCTAAACTTGATACAGTAAAAAAATGAGCCAAAAGCGCAATCGTTCCATAAACTGGGATGAAGAAGAAAAGGTAATTCTCATGTTGATTTTGAAAAGACCACGCATGTTGCGTGTTATTTTATTTATTTGCGGTTCTCTGATTATTTTTAATATTTTCTTGTTATTCCAGCAATTATTCAGGACAGTCTTGAAAGATTACGCGCATATAATAGAAAATAAAAGCCTAGACACAAATACAAATAAAAATAAAACCAAAGCTTGGGAAGAATTCCACAAAAAGTTTAATGAGTTAAATAGTCGACCAAGAGAGCTTAGCCAGCTGAAAATCCAGTGGAAGACAATGAAAATAAATGCAAGAAAAGTATGCAGCACGTTTACAAAAGAAGTAAACAAAACTGGTGGAGGTGCAAGGCCAGCAACTCCAGATAACTCTTTAATAGAAAATAAAGATTTATTAAATCCCGCAGAATTACTGCGAGATTTTAATATTTATGATTCCGATGGAATGGTGATAGGTGATGTAAACACTTATAAAGAAAATCAGCAGCTATCCAACATGCCCATAGAAGCTATTGAAGATGTTGATATTCAAGTGGATTTTGAGAAATGTACTCCTTCAGCGGTGAGCTTATATTTATTTATTTAAACTTCATGTACAAGAGTGGTACATAGGCAGACTTAATGCCACAAGGCATTCCCTACCAGTCAATCTTTATATCTATTAGTATATTTATGTACGGTAACGGTCAGTACTGCATTATCACCGTAAGGATTGTTTTGCTGTGAACACGCGCGGTACAGGCCGTATATACGTATGTGTGTATAAGTGATGTATTAACACAGAACGCACACCTCAGAATTTATACACTGGTGTCGAGCGAAGTCAGCGAAACAAAAACATATCGCTTTTTCACACACGCAGCGTACGTAATTAAGTATGACCTTGGTCGGCTCAAACCATTGCTAAAATTGACAACATTGCTATAGGGCCCGATAGCTGATAGTGTAACGCATCGGATTAGCAAACATATAGGCCCAAGTTCCAATCTCGAAATGAGATTTTTTTTCTTTTCATCAATTATCTTCATCTGTTCTTTCATTATTCGATAAATTAATAAGCGAGAATAATAATGTAATAATTGTTTTTATTATTATATAGTTAGTGAAATATGGGGTAAAGAATAAAAAAAGACGGGTTGCACTCCGGGAGTGCCGGCAGAAGTGAAAACTTGAATATTAACGTTGAAATAAATCAATTATTGAATTAATATAACTCATTTTTTTCACTATTTCTGCGTCCCTTTTTTCATTAATAGATGCACTTTGTTCAATTTCCATATTTTAAACACTTTATATACACGAATGTTACGAATACACAGCAGTGTGTCCACGTCCACGTCCACTTCCACTTCCACTTCCACTTCGACTTCCACTTCCACTTCGACTTCCACTTCCACTTCGACTTCCACTTCGACTTCCACTTCGACTTCCACTTCGACTTCCACTTCGACTTCCACTTCGACTTCCACTTCGAAGTCAACTTCGACTTCCACTTCGACTTCCACTTCGACTTCCACTTCGACTTCCACTTCGACTTCCACTTCGACTTCCACTTCGACTTCCACTTCGAATTCAACTTCGACTTCCACTTCGACTTCCACTTCGACTTCCACTTCGACTTCCACTTCGACTTCCACTTCGACTTCCACTTCGAATTCAACTTCGGCTTCCACTTCGAATTCCACTTCTACTTCCACTTCGAATTCCACTTCGACTTCCACTTCGACTTCCACATCGACTTCTACTTCGACTTCCACGTCGACTTCCACTTCGACTTCCATTTCGACTTCCACTTCGACTTCCACTTCGACTTCCACTTCGACTTCCACTTCCACTTCCACTTTGACTTCGACTTCCATTTCCACTTCCACTTCGACTTCCACTTCCACTTCCATCTATCCATCCATCCATTGTGTGTCAATAAACTTTGTTCATTTCGGTTTGCGCCGCCGTAGAAAGAGGGGGGGGGGGCAATGATTTCATAAGGAGTAATATATATGTCAATGGGGGGGGGAAATCTCTCCTGACGGTCACGTGTCCTGACGCGAGTTTAACATTTTTTCCCCATTACAAAAAGTGTGCAACGCCGCTAAAGAAGTTTTCACTTCAAAAATGTTTTATAAGTGATTACAAAATGTTTCGTTATAATTTTATAAAGAATAAATAAACTTCTAGTTTAGGACTTATTGTAATATAATAATATAATAATAATATATTTATTCAAAAATTATTAGGCATGAAAATTTGTACAGTTTTGCTTAAATAAAAATTACATTGCTAAGACTTACGTGCCTGAACTAGGTAATCCTGTGTTTCAGGCGAGACGTGCTAAAATAGTCTTTTAAAATTAATAAATAATCAAAAGTTAACAATAGACAAATAATTATATAATAACTCTTAGTTTCTAAATTTGATAATTATTTAACTTAAGTGAAGTTTGTATACCTATATTTACTTTAACACAGTTAGTAAATTTTCTGTTTCTTCATAAGACATGCTTTGGAGAGCATCCTTGAGTAATTTCTTACAAATTGTATAGTTCACAGAATAAATATTTGCTTTCGAGTTTAGTGTATTATATAGGAGAGGTCCGAGGTACAGGTAAAATTTGGATATAAAAGCATGTTTTGTTGAAATTTGTGGACAAACTATATCTTTACGTCTTTTATTAGTATATCCAGCGCTGTAGGGTAGAGCTTTGTGTTGTTTTAATACAATGCCCAAAATAAATAGCTGTCGAACTGTTAATACTTCACAAGATTTGTACAGGACGTTAGTAGGAAAAAGGAAAGGGCGGAAAGTAGACACTTTGAGAATCGCCCTCTGAGCTCTCTCGATGGTTAGTAACATTGTTTTACCCGCTCCACCCCATGTGGTAATACAGTACGTTATAATCGATTGACATAGAGCAAAGTAAACTTGTCTAACTATTTTTGGGTCAGCAATACAGCGTAACTTTTTAAAAACAAATATCAACTTGCGAATTCTACTGTTTAAAGCTTCTATATGTTGTTTAAACGAAAGTGTTTCATCTATTATAACACCAAGGTATTTAGTTGTATTTGCCATTTTAATTTTAGGACAAACACATTGGTTATTTGTGGGAATTGTGCAGTAATGAGCATATAATGTCGAGATAGTGCCGGTTGATGTTTGCTTGCGCATCGAAAACTTAATATAATTTGTCTTGTCTGCATTTAGTGTTAGTGAATTAAGTTGAAGCCATTTATTAACAATATTGAATCCGCGTTGCGCCACTTTGTAGACATTTTTTTCTGAGTCAGCCGAAAATAGAAGGGCAGTGTCGTCAGCATAAGAAACAATTTGGCCATGATCTAGACTTAGATTACAAAGATCGTTTATGTATATCAAAAATAGTGTAGGGCCTAAAATACTTCCTTGGGGAACTCCGAAGGACGTGTTTTTTTTATCCTCGCTGAGAACATCTCCAATCCTTACACATTGCGAACGATCTTCTAGATAGCTCTTAAATAGTTTCAGCTGGGTGCCTCTGATACCTATGGTTTCAAGCTTGTGCAACAGAATAGGGATAGAAACTGTGTCAAAAGCTTTGGCGAGGTCCAGGAAGATTCCTACTGTGTGGTTACCATTATCAAGTTCTTGTGCTAGATAGTCAGTCAGATGGTGTACGGCATCGTCTGTTGACATTTTAGGCCTAAATCCAAACTGCCGCTGAGACAAAATTAATTTATCTTCCAAGTATTTGTAAAGCCTTTTATTTATAATTTTTTCCAATATTTTAGACATAGAAGGCAGTAACGAAATAGGTCTATAATTTGTGACTTGATCTTTACTGCCTGATTTATAAACGGGAACAACAACAGCTTTTTTTAGGCACTCGGGAAAAACACCTGTAGATAAACATTTTTGGAAAATATAAGTTAGTGGCGGTACCAAAATGTGCTTGAACTGTTTAATTATTTTATTTGATATGCTATCCCAGCCAACTGCACAGTCGTCTTTCAAACTCATAATTATCGTTTCTACCTCAGCCTCATCAGTGTCTAGCAATGCAAAAGATGATACAATAGTGCTACACGTAAATGGTGTGCTTGTTAAATATTGTGATTGGCCCCGAACTTTTTCAGCCAAACACTTTCCCACATTAACAAAGAAATTATTTGCAATGTTGGCAGATGTTAAGTGTGATGAGTGTGCTTGTAATAAACCTGAAGATGACTCATTTTGTTTCGAGTTAAACGTTACACTTTTAATAAAATTCCAGATTTTTTTACTATTTGTACCAGCCTTTTCTAGTGCGGTTTTATCGTAGTTGTTTTTTACTTTTTTCAGCAGAGCATTACAAAAGTTACGATATCGTTTATACGACAGTTGCAAAATTAAATTATCTGGATTGGATTTAGCTTTCATATGCAGTTTATCTCTATTTTTCATACAGCGAATGAGTCCTGTCGTGATCCATGGTTTTATATTGTAGTTTTTGTTTTTTATCCGAGATATGACAGTATTCTTCTGAATTGCATATTGTACATTTTTGATTAAGTATAACATACAAAACTGCGGATCAGCGGAATCGTAGACTGGGTCAAATTTGATATTGCACAAGTCTTCTTCAAGTTTGTTTACATTTAAACGCGAAGTTGTGCGAGTGATTACTTTTGGTAATTTACAATTTAAAATAAGTAGGGCAGCACTGTGATCTGTTATTGTTGAATTAGTTACAAGGGCAAGTGCGGGGAAATTCGATTTGAGTATTATATGGTCCAAACAGGAGCCACTTTCATGTGTAGGAAGCGTGTGAGCGGGAAGCAAGCCATGGAAAGCGCATAGGTTAAGGTATTCCTCAGCGGATGCGTCAGCACTTTCTGGAAGAATATTGATATTAATATCGCCAATTAGCATTATATTTTTGTAAGATGATAGGTTCTGCAAGGTATCGTTTAGAGAATCGGTAAAATTGTTTACATTTCTAAAAGAGGGAGGTCGATATAAGGCAAGCATCGCTAATTCTGACCCAATTTTAATCAACAATCTGTTACAGTCGTGCATATTTGGTTCCTCTACAGACACATTGAGATGATTTCTTGTGTAAACTATCACCCCATCGTTCTGATTGTAATTTATAGTACTTTTATACATATTATACCCCGGTATTAGTGGTATGTTATATTGTTTGGACAGCCAACATTCGGTTAAGACAATAACGTCACAATTTATGTCTAGACGTTGTTTAAAAATGCTAAAATTGTCGAAATTCTTAAAAATACTGCGAATATTTTGGGTTAGAATGGTTAGTGGACTAGTGTAGGAGGAGAGATATTGTTTACAGTGCTCAACGTCACAAACATGGGATTCAGATATAGAAAAATTATCTATGTCACTAATTAAATTATTAATCATAATTATAACTAAATATTATAAAAAATAAAAATAACAATAAAACAAACAATTACAAGGACCAGAAAGATACGTGATTAACGGCGCTCTTAGGCGCCTCCATAATCAATACTATTTATGTACCTCTTTTCAGCCATCAGTTTTGCTGGACAGTCAACGGCACTTGTCTTGTGATTGCTCGGCTTTTTGAAATGCAAGCAAGTAGCGCATTTTGGTTCTTCAGGCTTCTTTGTGCATTCTTTAATGGAATGACCCAGTTCACCACAGTGGCCACAGGTATATGTGGATACCCGACATGATTTGGCCGCATGTCCGTACTGCTGGCACATATAACAGCGTGTGACTAGAGTAAAGTCTCTCACAGGGCATGACGACCAATTCACAAACACTCTGTCTTTAGATATTAGGGCTTTGCGTATGTCTGCAGATACTTCTATTATATAATTACAGGTCTCAGCGTCCTTCTTACCTGACTTATGGCTTAACTTAATGGAGGTCAAAAAGGTCTCGAGGCTACAATCCTGAAGGTTCTCGGCTAAATTCTGATGGAACAAACAAGTAAAAACTTCCTTCTCTTGCATGGACGAGGGCACTCCGATAACCACTACTCTAGGCTTCCTCTTTGGGGGCTCGTCTACAGTAAGGCCTGAATTTGATAGCTGCATCGATTTTTTCACCTTCTCAATGTCGTCTTTTGTTTCAGTGCTGATAATGACACCGCCATTTTTCGTCTTACGCAGTCCTCTTACCTGAAGCTTCATTTGCTCGGGGCATATAATTTTTTGGACAAGTGTTTTTGTCTCCTCACTCGACTTTAGTTTGTCGTTAGGGTATATGGCCACTGAGCTTAAATTTATTGGCTGTATATAATTGTTGGTACCTTTTTTAACCATGTCAGCAAAGGAAGTTCCGGTTCTTGGTTTCATAGAAGCTCCGACTGTCAGCTTAAGGTCTTTCAGTTGCTGCGACAGATCAATTTGGTCTTCGAGTGTTTGGACGGTGGTGTGGGCCCGGACAGCATTCATCTTAAGGGACTGGTACTGAACGGCCATCTGGGATGTGCCGTGACTAACTTTTCGGCATAAGGTATTTATACGCAGTTTTTGCTCCATGTTTAATTTGCCCTCTGCTGCTATAGAGCACACTTCACTTAGGCACTGCTCAATGGATGACATCCAATTCTGTATTTCCGGCGTAGATATCGCTTCCATCATCACATCGTCTCTTTGGCTGGCCGGTTGAGGATGAGGTGCGGGTACGGGCTCGGATGCAGGTGCAGGTGCTGGTCCTGGTGCGGGCACAGGTGTAGGAGGAGGGCTCCGAGCACATCTGCCACCCCGGCTGAAGGGACTGGATGCCATTGTGATACAAGTTATGCACTTGTCAATCACTTATTACACATTTTCACAGAAACGATTTACACATATTATGCCTACGTATGACACAGTTTGCTTTACTACCGGATATTCGTTAGATCCAGGTCACGATTCAGCAAGTAATTATTTATTTATTTTAATAAATCTTTGACACGTCCGTTTACAACAAGAGTGCCTGAAGTATTGTGGTTATAGCTTAAGTATTCATTTTCATTACGAAAAGAAGATTGAAAATAAACCTCAAAATAATCCTTATTACGAATATGCTACAGTATAATTTTATTATTACTAGGTATAATCAATTTATAATTTAATCCTTAGTATAATACCCATTATTATCAATGCAATCTTGTAAACGCTGGCGCATGGGCCCTACAATATTGCATAGGTTTTTGAGCTGGTTTTCGTTTGCACGGCGAACGGTTCGTAAAGACGTGTTGAATAATTCGGCAAAATATCTTGTTGGTATATAACCAATTGTTTCATATTCACTGACCAGCTGGGGCATTCCACGCAGCAAGGCTACCCTCTTCCTTATTTAGTGACCCTCCGAGTCACAGTAGGTAATTTCTCTAAAACAATAGAACACACGTCGCTAACCCACAATAATTAACAACCAACAAACAACGTTCTATTTAATCGCGGTGAATGACTCGTAACTTAACTGTATCTACCTTATAAGTAATTTATTTAACTGTGGATATAATCATAAAGTTTTACGAATTAAGCGCACAAGACGAACATGGCAAGTAAATATATTATTATAGTCATAAGCGTCATTATTCGAAGTAATTATTAAAAACATTTAAAAAAACTATCACCGCGCGTGAGATTCGAACCCACGGCTCGCTACGCAGGACGCGCTTACCCAAATGTGATAACCGCTAAGCTATCATGCCACATACCGTAGAGGTTGAATTAATGAAATACAATCAGTTGCAAATGAATGTGAGTGTGTGTGTCTACAGTAGAGAAATAGCTAATTAAAAGAAGGTCGTAAGTAAAACCAAAGTGTCAATCTATTGCTTTGTGAAATTACTACTCCACTTATGACCGTGGCCGTACCTATAGTTTATGCATACCATGGTGTTCATTATCATTTTGTTTAAAATTACAGGTCTTTCAAAATAATAAAAGCACAGCCATTCCTATGAAAAAATGTGTGAACTCATTGCCTATTAAGATCTCTGAAGATGATACAACCACGGAAACGCCAAAAACAAAAAGTATCGGAATAAATCAAGCAAAGGCGCCCAAACGGAAACTTATTATGAACAACATTGTGGGTAATAGTTCAAAACCCAGAAAGGACCAAGAAGAATATGTGAGCCGCATGTTAAGCCATAGTAAACTTTTAAAAGATGACGAACATCTGAGGCGAATGGAAATGGCTGAAGAAGAACACAAAATTAAAATGGAAATAAATAAAGAAAAATTAAATGCAGCAATACTTGAAAAAGAAATAAATCAAGAAAAATTAAAAGCAGCAATGCTGGAACGAGAAATGTTGGAAATAAGGAAAGCACGTGAAGCTTCATAGATCAATATTTTTTTAAGTTCTATAAATAAAACTTTTTGTCAACTTAAATGGTCTTTATTTATGTACAGAAATAGAGTTCAAACTAAAAATTCTTTAAAAATTCTCATTGATAAATGCTGCACGGGCACTATTGCCTGTGCGAGTACTGCTTATTACCCATCTCACTGGAACTTCATCATCACCGTCTTCTTCTTCTTCATAAAAATCTTGTCTGTGCATTGTAATATTATGCAAAACTGCCAATGCAACAATGTACAGCTTTGTATTGTCCAATTTTGTTGTAAATCCCCGCAGTAGACACCGAAACCTTTGCTTCCACACTCCGAAACATCTCTCTACAGTGTTACGGGTTCTTATGTGTGCTCGGTTATACATTTCCTCCTTTTGAGTATTTGGATTTAGGACCGGAGTAAATAAATAAGGACTACAAGCATAACCTGCATCACCTAAAAGTCTTCCTTTAAATTTCAATTGTTCAAATCTTTGCTTCAATCTACATTCGTTAAATATTCTCGAGTCATGTGTACTGCCTCGCCAATGTGCCACTATGTCCATTATTTCTAAGTTTGCATCTGATACTGCCTTAACAATGTATCAAAAATACATAAGATTGATGACAATTATTGAAATTGTTTCAAAGAAAGGCTAGTATAGCAATAATAGTAGTTATTACTATACTAAATAACTCACGTGCACATTAATGGAACTGTATCCCTTCCTGTTTATGTAATATTGTGCTACATCTCCACCAACCTTTGGTATTCTTACATGAGTGCAATCAATGGCTCCTATTACTTGCCGAAATCCACACAGTGCAATGTAAGTTCAGCAGAATTAGTATTAGGGCAGACACTACGTTTACCTGGCGATTTTTATGACGAAAACACAAACACTAAAGTAGACCATTTACCTACATTCGTAAGCAAACTTCGAAGCGTTATAAATAGTATGCGGCCATAGTCAAGACAGAACAGCGATTCGCGAAAAATTCATAAAGATTTATATACGTATTCTCATGTTTTTATAAGAAATGATATGGTAAAAAGTTCGCTAACCCCAGCATACAGCGGCCCTCGTAAAGTAATCGGTAAGGATAAGAAAACCTTTCACATACAAATAGGTGATCGTCAATCAACTATTTCCATAGACAGACTAAAACCAGCGTATATCATACTATCACACTATATACAGGAAGAATTTTTAGTCACCGTCCAAATTTTGATAAATTAATCTTTGGCGAAAATCATTGAATACGTGTTTTTTATTTTAGTATCACTCAGTACAAAAATATTGAGTTATCACATCACAAAGTTATCTATAAAAAGTTGAAGTTTCTGGACACCGCCACGCAGCCGCCGCTTGGAAACTACGCGGGCCGGCCCGCCTCGCGCGCCGCCGCAATTCATTGATAACACAATAATACAAAGTTGCAAATTTTCCCTTCATACTTTCACGGGCTTAGGACCGTCCATTAGCAAAAGGTTTGTGCTATGTTCACTATGATTAGAATGTAATCCTTAATTAATCAATTACAAATCAAGTAAAAATAAATTAGATAAATAAGAACTTTAGACCTTATTAAAACCGTGCCAAAACTTTTCGCTATTAGGCGTATTTAAAAATTTGAATCAACTTATGTACAAATAATTAAAAATCTAATCAAAATCATCTTAAAACAATCACATCAACAGTACTTTAATAAATGTTCAAAATGCATACCGTTTCTCTCTAAACAGAGTCTTGCACGTTTTTGCACATTATTTTTAATTTTGTTGAGCACTACAGTGTCACTTTTCACTTGGTCGAATGCACGTACAATTTGCTCTTTTAATTGGTCTAGGCTTTGGGCTTCCTCCACATACACTCGTCGTTTTATTTCGCCCCACAAAAAAAAGTCACATGGAGTAAGATCTGGTGACCGGGGTGGCCAAGGCACAGGCCCCCCGCGACCGATCCAACGATCACCGTGTTCTGTATCTAAATAATCACGAACGGTGGCGGAGTAATGAGGCGGTGCACCGTCTTGCTGGTAATAAAAATCTCGATGGGAGATTACCGGCACGTCATCCATGAAATCTGCAATTACTGTGCGTAACATATCTAGGTACGTGCCCCCGGTCAGCCGGCCCTCAATGAAATATGGCCCCAGTATTCTGTTGCCGACAATTCCAGCCCACACATTTACGCTAAACCGCACTTGGTGATATGTTTCTCGTATCATGTGTGGGTTTCGAAATTACCACCAATGTTCATTATGCTGATTATACAGCCCCACTCGAGTAAACAGGGCCTCGTCAGTCCACAAAATGTTAGCTTCGGGGTGTGCGATCAGCCACTCGCAGAAAGCTCGACGGGGAACGGCGTCTGCGTCGTTCAAGGCCTGTACCTTTTGAAAATGGTACGGGTGCAACCCAGCAATATGGAGAAGTTTCCACACGGCATATTGGCTTACGCCGAAGCGCCGCGCTGCATCTCGCGTACTCGATCTAGGGCTCCGTTCAAAGAAATGGAAGATATCTTCTTCCATCTCTACTGCGAGTCTCGGCCTGCCTCGTCCATGAGCGTGTGTAGGAGCTATAAATTGGCCATGGTCTAATAGCCTCTGATTTGCGGCCAAAATCGTTTGGCGATTAGGTATCGAAGGATTTATTATCCCTTGATTGCGAAGGCGAGGAACACTTTCTGCTTCGTACAGTCTCTGGGCACCGTTCAAGCTTTCACCACTAAGAATGTAACATCGCACCATTTCGTAATACTCGCGGTAGGAATACATTGTAAACGACAGCGCGGGGCGCCGCTGCCGGCGCGGGCGCGGCGGGATGCGCGGGAACACGGAAGTATGCGCTTGCGTCGCGAAAGGGTGCGCGGGGCCGACTAACGATAGATGTGTCGCGCAGGTGTAGCGGGGCGGGCGGGGGTAAGCGGGGTGCGCGCTACCCTTTTCATTGACTGTTTGCGCGGCAAGTGTAGTATTATTAACGTTTAACTTAGTGACCACGCAGAGCGGATAATTCTTTCGAGAAAATGATTTAATATGAAAATTTTACGTATCGATTTTTTTTCAAAAATGGAGTTAGTGAATGATACCTAATGCCTAGAAAAAATTTGGACGGTAACTAAAAATTCATCCTGTATAATATATAATCACACTAATATTATAAAGGCGAAAGTTTGTGAGTGTGTGTGTGTGTTTATATGTTTGTTACTTCTTCACGCCTAAACCACTAAACCGATTTAGATGAAATTTGGTATAGAGATAGTTTGAGTCCCGGAAAAGGATATTGGATAGTTTTTATCCCGATATTCCCACGGGATCGACATTTACGCGGGTAAAACCGCGGGGCGCAGCTAGTTATTAATAAAGAAAAGCCGCCAGACGAAATTTGTACTGATAATAAGTGTGAATCGGATATAAAACCAAGTGAACAAAAATCGCTACCGCCTATGGCTAAAAACACACGCTGTGGTCGAGTGATTAAGCAACCGGTGCGATTTTTGCTCACCTGACGAAATAATGTAAGTACATCGAAGCATCTATTCCCGTTGTCCCCATTAACGGTGTCCCCATTGAATGGGGACAGCGGAACTCGATAAAAATAATTAAAATGTATTCCCGTTGTCCCCATTGACGATTTCCTGTTAATGGGGACAACGGAACTAAATAAAAAAAATTAAAATTTATTCCCGTTGTCCCCATTGACGATTTCATGTAAATGGGGACAACGGAACTAAATAAAAATAATTAAAATTTATTCCCGTGGTCCCCATTGACGATTTCCTGTTAACGGGGACAAGCGAAACTTAATAAAATAAAGATTGTCCTTACTGCCGATCGTCCTTACTGCCGATCGTCCTTACTGCCGATCGTCGCCGATCGGTCCTTCTGCTGCGGTGGTTGACGCTGCGCCCTGCAGCCAAGGGGAGGAGCCTCTGTTGCGTTTCTCAGCAAGTCAAGTTAGTGCTCTTATTAAAGGAATGACCAAAGGTAAATCTCCTGGGCATGACGGGCTCAGCGGCGAACACCTGAAGTATGCTGGAGTGCACCTACCGAGGGTCCTGTCTCTGTTGTTTACTATGTGCATCAGTCATGCGTACCTTCCAGCTGACCTAATGAAAACCACAGTGGTGCCCATAGTTAAGAACAGGACCGGTGACATCTCGGATAAGGATAACTACCGCCCGATCGCCCTTGCGACCGTGAAAGCAAAGGTGCTGGACGGTTTGTTTGATTCTTGCTTGCAAAAGTATCTTATACTACATGATGCGCAGTTTGGGTTTCGGCCCGGACTATCTACTGAGAGCGCAATCTTAAGTCTCAAACACACTGTCCAGTACTACACTGATCGTAGGACACCGATGTATGTTTTTCTGGATCTCTCCAAGGCCTTTGATCTCGTGTCTTATGAGGTGCTTTGGAGGAAACTAGGGGATAGTGGTATACCGGTGGAGATGTTGAACATCTTTAAATATTGGTACAATAACCAGATGAACTGTGTCAAATGGTCAGGCACTCTTTCCGATTCGTACAGGCTGGAGTGCGGCGTGAGGCAGGGGGGGTTATCATCTCCAAAGCTCTTCAGCCTGTATGTAAACGATCTCATAGTGGAACTCAGCAGCATGCGTGTCGGATGCCGGGTGGGTGGTATTAGTGTTAATAATATCAGCTACGCGGACGACATGGTGCTGCTGAGTCCCACTGCGGGGGCGCTCGGGGAAATGTTGAAAGTTTGTGAAGCCTATGCCGAGTCACACGGACTTATTTACAATGTAAAGAAAAGTCAGTACATGGTCTTTAAGGCCGCCGGTAGGTGTCCTGAATCTGTTCCATCCATTACTTTGAATGGTGTTAACTTGGATAGGGTGTCGCAGTTTAAGTACCTTGGACATTACCTTACCGACGGCCTTAAGGATGATGCTGACATAGAGGGAGCGCAGGGCTCTGTCAGTCCGTGGCAACATGCTGGCCCGTAGATTCGCCCGCTGTACGGACCAAGTCAAGATCACACTATTTAAAGCGTATTGTCAGGGTCTGTACACGGGTAGTCTATGGGTTAGTTATACCAAAAAATCCCTGGACACACTGCGCGTCCAATACAATAATATTTTCAGGATGATGTTGGGACTTCCTCGTTTCTGCAGTGCCTCCGAGATGTTCGCACAGGCTCACACTGACGGTTTTCATGCCGTCATTCGGAAAAAAGTCATGTCTCTTATGAGGAGGGTGCGGGGGAGTCACAACAGCATCCTGAAAACTATAGCTGAAGATGTGCGTGCACCTGTGTTGAGGCATTTCGTTCGGCTGATGATCTTGTAGGGAGGTATCTCCCTGTTGGTTATCTTGTCGGGGCGGGGTGTCTCAGCACAGGGGCTTTTTGTGAATTTTTTTTTTGTGTGAATTGTGTTGTGATGTTTATTGATGGATGTGTGTTTTTCTTTGTTATTGTATTTTTAATTACTAACAATAGTTTCTAAGTTATTGTATACTAACCGGTGGATCTAGTTGTCCCGAATAAATAATTTTGAATTTGAATTTGAACTTACATCGAGTGACGTTAAATGCAGTTTAGATTGGTACAATAATTATATACATAGCTGTTACTTTTGCTTAAAAACACACATTCATAGGCGCTCCACACCTCCGTCGCGGTGAGCAGATTTTTACATACAAATTCAACTCCGCGCGCGTGAGCGCGGGAGCGCGGTGCAGTGTGTGGAGCGCCTTGCTGTTACTGTGTAAAATAGTTTAAGTAAGTGAAAGTGACCCTATTTTTTATTTACCTAGAAATAGCCCGGCTGTTATTATTTAGCCGGGCCCGGGTTATGTTACCTATACCTACCTATTAAACCTTAACTGATTAATTGTTCATAATGATGGCCATTGTTTTCAATACATAGCTGGATTCGACGTCCCAAGGATTGTACTGCATTCAGCAATACAATATTATTGATTCCATTAGAATATTTTCCAAAGATCGTAATAGAAATTTGAATTTAGAACATAATGTTGTGAAGGTGACTGCGCTGCGGGTGTGTTAATTGACCATCATTTCGAACATGGTACGTAATGTAGGTATGAATACCTACTTTAAAATAATAAGCAGTTTATTAAGATTCAACATTTTCCTTAAGTTTGCCGTATGTCATTTCTTCCCAGAATTTGATCCTTATTAGGGATACTATCGAATGGTGTAATAATACAGTGTGTTTTTTTTTTTCAAAAACAACAGGTTCGATTCCTGGCTTTTTTCAAAAATCCAATGTAGCAGTTTTAGTTTTCATCAAAATCGAGCCCGCGACTCCTTTGAGTACTTTTCGCTATTCCTTATAGTTTAGAATTTGACCATACACGCCCACTTGGAAAATTCACCCTGTATAAGGTTGAAACTTGTGCAGCGGTCATTTCTGTTAATGGAGCGCAGTCCGGTCGGTACGGGCTTTCAGCAGGATCCCACGGCATGCCACGGTATGCCACGGCATGCCACGGAACGCCGCGGGATGCCGTAGCACAACTTTTAGTATATATTATATGTATTTATGTTTTTTACGTGATAAAATAAAACCTAACAAATTTAGATAGAGCCCCAACTTTTTTTCGCACTGGGGCCCCTGATCACAAAGCTACGCTACTAGACGTGCGTTACTTCTCTGGTTTTATTTAGCTGTCACTTTGGGTCGCCGGTAATTCGAGTAAAGAAAGAATAAAGAAAATAGTAGGTAACTAGGAGTTACTTACTCAGTATTAATAAGTGGTGAATAGTGGTGTTGAAGTGAAAGTGTAAAAGACCTCATGTAAGTATAAACTACTATATTCATTACATGAAATGATACTATGTGATTTTTTTTTTTAAAATCTGTTCAGAAATAAGCAGCGATTTGGTTGTATCGTTCTTTTCTTTCTTAGTATTTCTTGCGTACTTACAATAAAATGTAAATAAAAATAATGTTTCGTTTTTCCTAATAGTTATCAACAATGTCACAAGAGCTTCCTGGTCCTTCGGGAGGAAGTAGTGAATTAGAATTTATACACAGGAAGGGCGGAATAATACTTCTACATGCTGGACACCAGTTTTAAAAAAAAGATTACTTACAAAAGCGGAGCAGTTTTGTGGGAATGCCACTTGAGAAAAAAAAACAAATGCACGGGTAAAATAAAGGTTCAAGTAAGTATTTTAAAAAGTTATGTCAACTAACAAGTGGCAAATTTACATGCATGACCGCACATTTGTCCACACCAAATTGACGCGAGACAAATAATCTCGAGAACTAATATCAGTCCCCGAGAACGCCCACCTCAAAAAGCGCGAGGCGTAAACTAGGGCGAGTATTGCCCTCCCTGAAGCAGGTTAGCTTGCCGATGAGTGCCTCACCGATACGACACTCAATCCTGCACTGCCAAGCTGGTACAGATGGTTTTGTTAGAGGAGCTCTGTCACTGTTGGGTAATTTGACATGAGCTGCATCGGTGAGGTCTTTGCTGTCGTTAAAACAATTTGACAGCTGCGAGTCTAGAGCACACACCAGCGTCTTGTTTATTATTATTTACAGGAAGGTCACATTTTGAAGGAGACCGCAAATACTTGTACACCGAATCGCAATAAAAACCTGCTTGACACTTACTTCGAAGAATGTAAACACAAAATCGCAACAGCGGATGTGCCTGCCATACCGACAGCTTAAAATGCAATGGTTTCAGACATTAAGGACATGGGACTCGACCAAGTAATTAACCTTCCTAAATTTGAAAGCAAGAAATCATCTCTTTACCGCCATCGAAATTCCACACTTGGGGTTTCTAAAACTGTTTTTTATGATATTAAGAATGTGAAAGTACCACGAAGATATGAAAAATTTATGCTAGCGGACTATTGTGAGGGTAAAACCCGTATTATTATGTTTTGTTCTGGTGAGGCAAGAGAAAAAATGGTTATTTTTAAAGACTTTTTTGGAGACGGAACTTTTAAAAGTTGTCCAGTTATATTTAATCAAATATTTACGATTCATGCCGATTTAGGAAGCAACAATGAAAGCACTGCACTAACTTCACTAGTGTACGCTTTAATGCCGGACAGAAAAAAAAAACGTATGAAATTCTTTACAGACTTATTAAGTCCCAAATTCCCGATTGGAATCCAGAGTCTTTCACCTGTGATTTTGAAGAAGCAAACCTCTCTGCAATCAGGGAGGTTTTTCCAGCTATACATCTGCATGGATGTTATCATCATTTCAATAAAGCTATTTGGAAGAAGGGCCGTGAATTAGGCCTTACAAAATCGAAGATCCTGCGCCGTCAAGTAGCACTTAGTGCAGTGCTTCCATTGTTGCCGGAAGAACGTATGATGGAAGGATGGTTTTATATTGCCAACCTAAGTCCTGATGACACCCAAAGCACAACATTCCGAAAGTACATGCTAACACAATGGCTACGCCCAAAATTTATTAAAGTATGGTGTAGTTTTGGCAAACGACACCGAACTAACAACTTTGCAGAAGGGTGGCACCTCAAATTAAATAATGCAGTTGGTAAAAAAAACCCCAGCATTTTTAAAGTAGTACTCAGTGACAGGTCAATTATGGTAATATCAGTGTACATGCCCACCGCGAGTGTCGATAATTTAATTGAATTCACTAATTGTCTTACGGCCGAAATTAATAACCAATCTAATCCAATATCTCTAGATTAAAGATCGAAAATTCAATCCAGATTTGTAGTAAAGTGTAGCAAAAAACGATCCACGGATTGCAATTGCAATCTTTACAACCAATCTATCTTTGAGAGGACTGATCACAGATTACAGATTGACCTCTGTTCGAAAATGACAGTTTGAGTGTGTCAATAACCTATCCGTTGAATTTGACGTTTGTTTTGATCGGTGTAAACAATCCAAATCTTAATCTTAGAATTTCCTTGGATATAAGATTGACTTCACGGATTTCATTTGAAAAATGGCACTGTCAATATTCTCCAGTGATAGTGATATGGAAATTCTGGCTCAATTATCGGATTGGGATAATACCGATAGTGACGCTGGTGAAGAAATGAGACGTCAACGTGCTTCTGCGCGGAGAATTAAAAGGGTGAACTACATGCAAAGTCTGGATGATGAGGAGTTTACCTTTAGGTTTATGCTATCAAATTTAGCAGTAAATTTACTGCTGACTGAAATTACGCCTCTCGTCCGTGTAAATAGTTAAAAAAAAAATATTTCATTCTACAAAAATGAGCAATATTATTACCTATCAAATATTCACATGTATGTTATGATCTCCCCACAAAATACCTAATGGTGTTGAGTTTTCCGCAGTTTGGTAAAATTCTTACAAATTGGCAACGCTGCTACTCGGACACCACGCCATAGACAATAAAACGCGTCCTGGCTTTAGCCGTGTCGTGACATTCCTTTTTACCTAATACGTATTGAATTTATTAAAAATTTTTTCATATTAATAGAATTGTTACGTCGTTCGGTAAATATATGTATTAAACATCCATAAAATAAAATTATAAAACCTGTTTATGCTTAGCTTTTTTTATTACAAACAAACGAACCATGTCTATTTTTTATAATTTTTCTTAAAACGGAATGACGAAGAGGGAAAGGATTTCAAGATATTTGCGGATTGAGCGACAGCAGGATCGTCATTTTTCGATATTAGGACGCGGGTTGGAGATCGATCCATAGATTGGTATATATCGACGATCGATTTATATCTTGGCTCATGGATTCGATATTAATTTCGGCCGTTAGTGAAGTTAATGCGTTGATTGAAAATAGTGCCGTGGAGTCGGTTTTTGTACTTGGGGATTTTAATGCACACCCAGGTGAGTTATTTTCAAGTGAACTAATAAACTTTTGTACCGAACAATCATGGTCGTGCGTAGATATGGACTTGCTACCTATTGACACATATACGTTTGTGAGTGAGGCTCACGGATGTCTGCGTTGGCTCGATCACTGTCTGACGACCAGTGCATCGAGACGCTCAGTACGTAAAGTGTCCGTTTTACATGATGCTTACTGGTCTGATCATTGTCCCTTGTTGGTTGAGTGTGACTTACAATTAATAAGGCCGAAGATTATTGCAACTGGTAACGAATTTAATAAAGTAATTTGGGGAGAAAGAAACAGTGAACAGACCGGAAAGTTTTTTGAAAGTTGTCACTCGCAACTGAAAAATATTGATTTTCCCGTAGAATTTGTACACTGTGCTGATCACTGTTGTTGTAATGAGGATCACAAGCGTATTTTAGACCAAATGTATTGCGACATTGTGCGAATACTTAGTAAGGCGGCGGCAGACACCTATGTTGGTCCTGTGTCCAGGAAAAATAGATATATGCCAGGGTGGAACAAACACGTCAGCGGTGCTCACAGAGATGCTCGATTATGTTATCAAAACTGGTTATTGAGTGGGAAACAAAAAAGCGGGCCTATTTACGATAGCATGTGCCAAACGAGGCGACTTTTTAAATCTCGGGTAAAATTTTGTCAAGATAATGAAAAACAAATCAAGTTAGATATAATTGCACAGCATCATTCGAATAAACAATTTTGTAAATTCTGGAAAAAGACAAATAAACTTAACCCAAAAACGAGTCTACCTGTGAGCGTTGCGGGCGTGCATGTGAATCGTGATATAGCCAACCTGTTTCAGCGTCATTTTAGGGTGGAATCTCCTCCTGTAGGCTCGACTGACCTGACACGGGGTGCTGAGATCAGTGCAGGGGACGTTACTGTTCGATTTTGTGCCAAGGAAGTTGCCACCGTAATTAATAAAATGGTGCGAGGTAAGTCCCCTGGTCATGATGGTCTCAGCATCGAGCATTTGAAATATGCTGGTTTCCATTTGTCTCGAGTACTTGCTATGTTTTTCAGCTTATGTGTGAGTCATTGTTACCTACCGGATGAACTTATACATACCGTGGCTGTTCCGGTTATAAAAAACAAGACCGGGGATGTCTCTGACCTGGCAAACTACAGACCTATCTCGCTGGCTACTGTGATAGCAAAAGTGCTGGACAGTCTGCTTGACAAACACCTGGATAGGCACATAGAACTTCATGATGCTCAATTTGGATTTAGACCTGGCCTCTCGACTGAGAGTGCCATCCTGTGCCTCAAGCAGACTGTGCAGTATTATACAGCCAGGAATACGCCGGTCTATGCCTGTTACCTGGACTTGTCCAGGGCATTCGATTTGGTATCATATGATGTGTTGTGGCAAAAGATGAAAAATGAAACAGATGTGCCACGTGATGTTGTTGCAATGTTGAGATATTGGTACTCGAGTCAAAGGAATGTTGTGCGGTGGGCAGGCTCACACTCGGACGTGTATGGGTTGGAGTGCGGGGTGAGGCAGGGGGGGTTAACCTCTCCTCGTCTCTTTAACTTATACATGAACGAGCTGATCGGCGAGCTCAGCAGAACAAGCATAGGGTGCCATATAGATGGACAGTGCGTCAATAATATCAGTTACGCGGACGATATGGTGCTGCTGAGCTCGTCGATCAGTGCCATGCGCAGACTGCTAGATATTTGTGAAAAGTATGCACGAACCCATGGACTCAGATATAATGTGAAGAAGAGTGAAGTGATGGTGTTTAAGGCTGGTAATAAATCTTTCACTAATGTGCCTCCCTTGTATCTTTGCGGTGTCAGCTTAAACAGAGTGTCAAATTTTAAGTATCTGGGTCACTGGGTCTCAGAGGATCTTAGTGACAATATTGATTTGGAGAGGGAGCGCAGGGCGCTGTCTGTGCGCTGTAACATGCTGGCCCGCAGGTTTGCACGGTGTACTGAGGATGTCAAGGTGACGTTATTTAGGGCCTTCTGTCAATCTTTTTACACCTGCAGCCTGTGGACTAAGTACACGCAGCGTACATACAATGCTCTGCGAGAACAGTATAATAACGCGTTCAGGGTGCTGTTCGGGCTGCCGCGCCATTGCAGCGCTTCAGCAATGTTTGCGGTGAAAAGCGTGGATGGTTTTCATGCCATCATGCGGAAGCGCTGTGCGTCGCTTATGAAGCGCATGCGGGCCAGCTCGAACAGCCTTCTGAGCGTGTTCGTGGGCCGCTGGGACTCGCCGATGTGGCGGCACTGGATGCGACTACACACTGCGGGCGGTCGCGTCCAGGGCCTGGCATAAATTGGCACTCCTGTGCGGTGCCACTTTGTGATTTTTATTTTTATTTCTTTCTGTGGTTTTTTGTATGTTTTTGTTTTTGTATGTATGTACAGTCTGTTATAGCAATTAGCTGACCCCCTAAAAATTACTCGATTTTGCACCCTCCTCTCATAACATTAAAGGTTATTCAATATGTATGAGTTAATCGGACTAACACTACTCGATGAACAGAAACAATAAATAATTTTGATACGCAAATTTGAGCTTTAAGTTGTTGGTGTTAGGTCATTTACTATGTATGGGTATTTGTTACGCAATTTTCATTTTTAATCAGCAAGACTTAAAGGTTAGGTTAATGTTGTGATAATTTGTGTCATTGCTACTAATACCTTATTTCATCTATCTTACTCAAGTTAATCTGGTGTCGTGGTTCATGCGTAAGGCTGAGACGTGCAAGATGCGAGTTCAAATCTAGTCTCATGTTTAATTTTGTTTTCAATATATAAATTGTTCGTAAGTATTTCTTGCATTATTGTAAAGAACAAGCATATCAATTAAGTTGATAAACGATAAACGTTTCACCTTTTTCAATAAGTGGGTAGTTCGACGTCAATATGAGTATTCAACAAAAACTGCTATTGAAATGATTTTAGGAATATGGGGTAGAAGAATAAATTGAACAAGACATTCTATGCACAAATAGCAGTGAATACGCACGAACATTTTTATATTGCCTAAGTTGCGAAAATCCACGCCTTTTTATTAATTATTATTATCGGTTTTGATAGTTTAATCGTCATGTCTCAGTTGAGTGATTATTTAAAATACAAAATATTGTATTTGCATAAGGAGAATGTTGGTATTAAAGCGATTGCTAGGAAACTTAATATAGCGGTAAGTGTATTCTTTTTTATACTTCCTTAATTCGTTAGTTGGCTTAAAAACGTGAGTATAGAATAATAGAAAATTACCTGTTTCATTATGAGATCATTTATAGGTCTAATGTGGTTTATCTAAAGGTATTTTTGCAAACTTATTCGAAAAATTATGATTACCGGGTTATTAAAATTATGCTTATTGTGTTGTTTCAGAGAAATACAGTCAGACTGTGGCTAAGACGTTTTGAAGAGACAGGGAATATTCAAAAGGATCGTCCTGAACCAAAACCTGCAATGTTACTCCTGTGTCAAAACATCATCAAGCAATTGTTAGAAGGCATACTGAACACCCATTTTTGCCTACTCAATGCAGTATAATGTTTCTGTTCAGACGGTCAGAAAACATTTGCATGTTGCTGGATTGAAACAATACAAGCCAGCACGTAAAATTTAACTGACTGCTGCACATCGCCAAGCAAGGGTCCGCTTTGCCCAAGAATATCTCAATTTTAATTGGAAAGATTATGTTGTCATATTTACCGACGAGAAGTTTTTGTCAAAACCTTATTTATAACTAAACATAACTACATACTTACAAAACAAATTGATATATAGTATACCTAGTAGGTAAAACATCAACTTATAATGCAATTTTATTTAGTTCAACGATATTTAATGTGGTGATGTTATTGTTATGAAATAGAAATACATACCTATATATTTCTAAATATTATAACATGTTGATTCACTACATTAAACTCTGTGAAGTATGTAACAACGTTATTAGTAACTGTTATATCATTTACGTTATTCTTATAATAATTTTTTTTATAAAA
The DNA here is from genome assembly GCA_945859645.1 of Amphipoea oculea. Taxonomy (NCBI): domain Eukaryota; kingdom Metazoa; phylum Arthropoda; class Insecta; order Lepidoptera; family Noctuidae; genus Amphipoea; species Amphipoea oculea. Next base: position 14,496,367 of record OX243865.1, on the reverse strand, counting down.
TAAAATCGTTTTTACCATCATTATCGTTTTTTTATTTTCGTTCAGCTTTTTTTTTTGTTGCTAAAGTTATAATTTATTATTTATAACTTAAAAAAAAATATTATAAAACAAAATGCGCAGCAGAAAACATGTTGGTTTCGAACTCGCAACCACGCTCTTGTCAGCTCACTGCAGCTACCACTAGACCACACGAACATGGTGATTGTCGTTGAAATTAGCAATAATATATTACAAGCTAGAACAATATTCAAGATCATACCTACCTTAACACTGCGTGTTAAATATCAAATTCGAATAACTGTTTTATTAATCGTAGACGTTGAACTGTTCTAGTTCGATAAGCTTACTGCTAACAAGCAGAAGGTTCAAATTCGTTTAATTTTTAAGGGGTCAGCTAATTGCTATAACAGACTGTACTAACAATAGTTATAAGATTATTTGTGCTACTAACAGTATATGGGCTAATGCCTGAAATAAATGATTATTATTATTTTTGTTTTTAAAATTTTTTTTCTCAGGTTCCAAGAACCTGGTATTTATTAAAATCTCACGGGTGTAAACCAAGGTGAGATTTTAAGTCTGAGTAGATTAGGTGTTTTGTACTGCATTGAAATTATTGTCTAAATCTAATTGTAAGAATTTTCGGACTATACGACATGTGTTAAATATAGCATCTTTCTGTAGTGTGTAAAGATTGATTGCATTTAAACTGATAAATAGTTGTTTTGGGATGATACCAGTAGTTGATACCACTATTGGAACTATTGTTACTCTATTCATTTTCCAAACTCTGGTAATTTCTTCTTGTAGTTCTGTATATTTCCTGATTTTTTCAGTGATAGTTTTTTGTATATTATTGGTGTTTGGGACTGCTATATTATTATTATTATTATTTAAACTGCTTACAGTATTATACCAAGATGCCAATTTATTCGGCGTTAAAGCCAACCAGTCACCAAAACGTCGCCCGCGAAAAGTAATCGAGACCGATAAATTTATTCATGAAAGTCAAATGAAACTTATCCGCACTGAAATAACTGTAGGTCATTTTCTTGAAATGATGCGCTAATTTTTTCCAATAATTTTTAAAATCTAGGTAGATACTATGTTGATTCTGTATTCATTTAGGTTCTTTTCTATCTGTTATCGTGGTTGTTTTAAGTCATTGGAAAATCTAATAACATAAATTATAGTAAATTGAGTTCTTCCAGTAAACATGAGACACTGACTCCGGAATCATTTCGAAATAAAGCAGCAATTATAGTAGATAATTTGTTGCCGCCAAAATCTCGGGAGTTGTACCTGAAAACATACAATTTGTTCTGCGTCTGGAAAACCACGAATGGCGCCATTTCCTTCTCAGAGTCCATATTTCTTAACTATTTCAATTTCGGGATCCAACTTAGTCCCTCGAATTAAATTCACTTTTTTTCACTTGTTTTATAATTTACTATTGTTTTGTTTTTTAATGTTCATATAACTTAATTTTACATTATTAATTTAACATTTAATTATTTATGTATGTAATGTGTTTTCTTTAAGTATAATTATGTTGATTCTGAGATATAATTAATACACAAATATATGTAGTTGTGTTTTTGTAAATTCGTTAGCTTTTGTGAGTCCTTAAAAACTGCCATTTTTATCATTCGATAGACCGCTAGCACATTTTTTAAACGCTTGGTTTTTGACTCATACAGTAGCGAAATGGAATGAGAGTTTAACACTTTTTGCTATTAAACACGTATAATTTTGTATATGTTATGTTTATAAAAAAATGGGACTGGACCCACGGCGGGGTATTAACTATGAAGGTAATACCTATCTTTATTTTCTTCTAGGTACAATGCTGATTGTGTGATATAAATTAATTTTTGTGATATTTTTTGTAGGTAAATATACAACGTTGATTCTATGATCCAAATAAATTATTGTTTTATTTTTACTCTTTTACAACGTTAAGGTTGTGTTATTTGTGTTTTTTAATTAGATTTTTTCACATTTGATTAAAAATGCTTAAATAAATAAATGATTGTGTTATTTTTACTCTTTTATAACGTTAAGGTTGTGTTACTTGTGTTTTTTTTTTAATTAGATGCTTAAATAAATAAATGATTGTGTTATTTTTACTCTTTTATAACGTTAAGGTTGTGTTATTTGTGTTTTTTTAATTAGATGCTTTAATAAATAAATGATTGTGTTATTTTTACTTTTATAACATTAAGGTTGCATTTGTGTTTCTGTAATTAATTTTTTTATATTTGATTAAAAACCATAATTATGCTTTAATAATTTGTATCATTTGTATGTATATAAACTATGCTTACGTCAATGGGGACAACGAGAAGGATATTTTATGACTTCCCGTTGTCCCCATGACTGAAAGCATCAATGGGGACAACGGGAAGGATATTTTATGACTTCCCGTTGTCCCCATAATGGGGACACCGTTAATGGGGACAACGGGAATAGACGCATCGAAGGTTGTTAGAAATTTTTGTACATTTCACAGCGGTTATTTGCCAAATATTCATTGTGTGCAAACTAAAGACAGTTTTGATTTGAGTGTTGAGATGGGAAATTACCATAATAAAGAGTTCATGGCCACAGCACAGGCCCAAGTGGTAGCAGGACAGCAGTTAGAAAGCAAACTGAACTACTTCGGGATAATACTAATCATCATCGCTGCAATAATGGGCATAGGTACTATTATGTTGCGAAAGGACATGGACAAAAAAGTACATTCCAAGTACACATACATAGTAAATAATATTGTATATTAAAAATAGAAAAATGAATTAATACGTTGTTTTTAACCTCTCTGAACTCGTCAGTGTTTATTTCAAAATATTTAGTAATGCATGATGAATTCAAAGTACCGTTTGTCAACTTCCGCCATAGTGGACCATAGAGAAAGATAAATATATTAATGGGCGTTCCATACCATGTATACTACTTGTAGACATGTGACGTGGACGACAAAATGCTCATATTAGGAACATTTTATTCTTACGAAACTATCTTCATTGGTATTTGTTGCATTTAATAAAATTATCTTTTCATAATATTGATGCGTAAGATAGTTTTTTTTTTATATTTCACACACAAAAAAATCATAAAACGGAACGCGTTTACTTATTTGACAATGACAATGTGCGTTGTCTATGTCGAATGTCAATGTAATTAAATAATCACAAAGTACTTTTTGATTGGAATTAATGTTATTGCATATTCTTCATTGCGTACCTACTGTGTTTATGTTTTTGCGAATATTCCTATTTGTGCCCTGCTTATTCCTACGGACTGATACCTTCTACCACTCAATTACCTTGCTATTAACACAGGACTCTGATTTGCATTGCGTTTCGGATTTGTTTTGTGGATCAATATGAGGTGCATCAACTGCGGAATAGCCATGCAGTTGCAGAGGCATCTCATATCCTCGCTTTCTGCACACCATCAAACAAGAGTTTCGCGTTGGATAACCAATGCTCAAACCGAGGAAGCTGTCTGTTGGAAGCTATTTTAGGGTACTATTGTAGTTGCCTTGTAGGAAACAGGACCGTTAGTTGTTGTTGTGACGTTATGACAATTATCTGGTTGGGCAAGACACCAAAACAATATCCAAGTTCCAGCTGGATTTTTAGACAACATATTATTAACAATTCAAGAATATTAAAACAATGTAACAAAAGGCTAATCTTTCTTGAAAACCATAATTACAATTGTAAAACAATAATATATAAATATGCTTGTATTTTTTAACATGTCTGGTTATGTTTAAAGCAGCTATTTATGTAATTACTAAAGCCCAATACTTACACTTAATCCAGGTTACTGTATTTGTGAAATAAAAATTCTCTATTTTATACAAGCTGGTTGATTGACCTCACTCGGTATCTTCATTAACACTATCGCTGCAATTTATGTTATTTAGGTAGTCATTTAAGATATAATAATTATAATATCGGTAGCAAAATATTTTTATTATTTTCTCTAATAAATAAATAATTATTTTTACTCTTTTGCTTTATTTTGTGCTTCGCTTGTGCTTCGTCGCAAACGCTAATGCTGAGCATGAGGTCTTGAGTTCGATTCCCAGGTCGAACAAAGAGATATAAACCCCATATCTCTCTCTTAATTTTTTCATCAGGAATTTCTCAGTAGTAGCCCGGAGTCTGGACTTGTGCGCTTGATGGCAATCAGCTCGTACATGGGACTAGTGAAATGTGGTTGTACTACACCTCTGACCAACCCTTCGAGGAATATATAGGCGCGATGTTATGTTATGTTTGTTATTATTGTCACATTTTTTGAGACTATCACCCAGTTTCATAAAAATGTTAATCAATATGCAGTTTAAAATCCTTCATTTAGGTGGCCATCACTTTGTTTAAATGCTTAGGCTGATTTTATAGTCACGCGTTTCAGCAGCTCCGTCGGAGCGCGCGCGCTCGGATATGTATTGGGGTAGTAGTAGCGTTACAAATTCGCGCGCTTGAGCAGCGCCGTTCGGTGAACGCGAACGGGCGCTGTTCAACAGCGCGCTGCCCAACGGCGCGTCTAGCGGCGTGACTATAAAACCAGCCTTAATAATATTAAAACCATATCAGTTAGCGCTCCTGCACACGATGCCGTCACCGCGCCGTCGCCGCGCCGCCGCCGCGCCACTACACTGTAGATACGAGTCGCGCGAAGCACGCCACCACGCCGCCGCCGCGCCGCCTCCGCGCGCGTTCCCTCTGTTTCATTCATTCCATTACGCGTTTGAACCGCGGCCGGTAATGGAATGAATCAAACAGAGGGAGCGCGCGCGGTGGCAGCGTGGCGGCGGCGCGGTGGCGGGCTTCGCGCGACTCGTATCTACAGTGTAGTGGCGCGGCGGCGACGCGGCGGCGGCGCGGCGGCGGCGCGGTAACGGCATCGTGTGCAGGAGCGCTTATACGTAATAATATAATTCACAACTGTTCGCTATTTTAAAGCGCCTTTAAGTGTTTTAATAGCAAAATTATAATCTATGCACCTTATTGCTAGCGATCTGATTAAAAGGTTTAATGAAACTGTTTTTTTGTCTAGTTTGTTGTACTGACAAGTTCTCTGAGTTTTTTATTTGTAGCAATTTAATAAGCAAATATTCACGAATATAAAACACCAAAAATCATAGGTGTACAATAAATTCGATAACTATGCCGACGTCCTTACAAAAACTGGCCATGTCCTTTATCAAACGTTTCTGAATGCTAAAATCTAAGTTTTCTAACGAGTTGTGGTATTTTTTGCTACATTTTCGTATTGTCATCTACATGCCTTTGGCAACCATACTAATTAATGTAAAAGCCATTTCTGTAACCATCCACAAAATGTTGAAATCTTACCGCAAGTATTTTTTACAAGTTCCTTATGGCAGAAAATATGTTTTTTTGTTAATTCTATTGCAGGGCATTCCAGAAGTCTCGTTCATGATGTTGACAGTAACATCGTGGAAAGTTTTCATAGCGTGGTGGCCAAAGGACATGTCTGGTGGAGTAATGTGCGAATGTCTAGGCAGTCAAAGAAAATGTTCAGTAATGATTGTTATACAGGGTGAAATTGAACACATGCGACAAATCGAAATGGGAGATTGTACTCATCATTATGAACAACTTTTACTATGGAATCAAACCTGAAATCGCGAAAAAAAAATCAGCTGCTCCGTACATTTTGACGATTTATGCGAACATAAATGTAGGGAACAGCTGATTTTTTTTCCACGATTTCAGGTTCGGTCCCATAGTAAAAGTTGTTCATAATGATGAGTACAATCTCCCATTTCGATTTGTCGCATGTTTTCAATTTCACCCTGTATTATTATAATCGTCGTATTTTATAGTTTATTAATTAATAAGTTTCAGGAGTCAGGATCTTGCGTAAACTGGTCAAAATAAGGATTATACGCTAGGGATTTTTCTTAGCTTTTTTTAGTATAATGACATCTGTGAGCGAATACAGGTACTAATTGGTGGTATGTCTTTGTGAGGTTAATTAAACATTTTGTTGGTCTGAGATCATATTCTACAGTTTCTTGGATATTTCTATTTGTGTAACAAAAATGTTAAGCACCTATTGTTTGTCACATAAATGCACATAATATTATATTGGCATCATCTTTAATTCCGTATTTTGGTTTCTATCTTCAATACCCATAATATTATTTATATGTAGCTACTTGTTGATACTAAATTGGGATTATAGTAAATAAAACTATGTATGTATTTATTGCAAAACAAATTACTTTATTGTAGATACATTCTTAAATAAAATGATAAAAAAGTTAAACGTCTTCTAGAGACACCAAAACATTGTCCAAAAATGTAGCTGGTGCTAGCACGTTATTTAGATGCCTTGCCCAGCCAAGATACCATACGACAGACCATTGCATGACCTAGTAATCTTTCATTGTCAGCAGCTTCGGTATTTCATAAATTATAACAATCGTGACACTTGCGTATCCATCTAATGGGAGCTGGAACAATAAGAAATGTCATTGTATTTTTCAAATTATAACACAGCTGCTCAATGTACTGCCTTTCCTGCATGGTTTACGCGACTGTCGTAGTATAGAGGCCTACCTGATTTTCTAACCATCGAGCAAGTCTCGCTTGCAGGGGTAACGCCATGCTTGACACGATTTGTCTGCCAATCCGCAGCACAGCCATGCACCTCATCATAATATCCAAATCGAAAGGAAAAGCAGAATCCTATAAGAATAGCAATAGTCATCGTATCTAGATGATGTCACTCCGTGTAGAATAGCAATGGTCGTTAAAAGAAAATATCAATAACACAAAATAATCGCACAGTAAGCAAGCAAAAAATAATACGTCAATGTCATGTCAAAAAGTTATAAATACTTACCTTCATGTTAGGAAGTGGGTATTCAACGAAAAACACGTTTGATGTGTACACAAAAATATTTTAGTAATATTGTCGTATTTTATACGCAAATACGTTAATATATTCCTTTGATCTAAAATAAGCGGCTTATAATTATTGCTCACACTATTTAAAGATAATTACGGGATAAAATGGAACGTCAAAAACATTTTTAGTACTTCCCGTTAAAAATGGCAAAGCGGAAGCTACGATTGAGTACTGTTTTTTTGAGAATTATGTTACGCAAGTAATACTGAATTAATTAATCCATAGTAATTTAAATCTAAATTTTTAAATCTTACTGAAAAACCTTAAATCATGAACATTTATCTATACCAGAATTACCAGAGGGCAGACACTGGACATGTCCTTTGTGGGTGGAAAAAGAGTGAATTACTCGTGCAGGCGGGGACGTGTTCAGCTTCTGCAGTTAACTTTAATACTAAAAGAAAACCTGTTTCCATATTGTATAAAACAATTGTCGGGCAAAGTCCTAAGGGCAAAATGAGCACCTTAGATAACAAGTATCGCAGAAAAAGAAATTTGTTAAAACATTATAGATCCCGAGGTTCCATATTTAGGAGCTACACTAGATGGGCTTATTGGAGAAGAAGCGATAGTAGAGGTGAAATGTCCAATCTTAGCGCACAAGACAGGACTAGACGAAGCCATAGCTAAAAAAAAAAGTTTTTTGGGTTAAAGATGATTCGGGCATTTTACAGATAAATAAAACGCACAATTGGTATTACCAAGTTCAAGGGCAATTGCATGTTATGACTCGGAAAACAAAAATGTTTATTTGGAGTATGGTTCAATGAGTCGAAAGCCTCTGAAAACAGAAACAATTATTATAGTACGCGCGTTATCATCAGAGTCGTCAGATTATAAAAGTCAAAAGAGATAGGAATGTGCAGCGCACCGGACCCTAGTTATCGATAAACGGCTACTTGCGCACGTGCTAACGATGAGTCACTAATGATCTGTACGATTCTGATTGGTCGGTTTCAAATGTAATTGCAATGCGTGTTCTTTTGCTATAAATGTGTTTACTGCAATTAAATAAATACATTCACGTGTTACTCATTGCGCACTATGGATACTTTATTTTCTAACGTTGATCTAAAGAAATTACATGGCGATATTAGCCCTAAAACTCGAACAGTGATTCACAACGTATTCCTCCTGTTTCTCAATAAATTGAAAAGTGATCTGAATAAAGTGGCTTCTCTTAATTTCAACAAACCACGTGAAATGGCCGCATTTATCCCTTAATTGGGCCTGAGCTAAACAGTGAGGCTATACAGTAACTGCAGTTAGTTATGTAATGTAGTTAGGGAAATACATGGCTACATGACACCAGTCAGCGAAACACGACGCCGTCACTTCGTGTTTAGTTAGTTTCTTAGTGTAATTATAATGATGTATTTATTTATAGTATTTTTAAGTTATATTAATATTGTATTTTATGTGTTTTCTATGGGCCTTGATGCCTGGAATAAAAAGATAAATAAATAAAAAAAAATAAAAATAAAGAAGACCAGTATTTTTATTTGATATTTTTATTTCTAAATATAAAAAATATTGTGTGCAAAATGTGTTCCTTCAGCCTTCCTAGGACCTGTATGGAAAGTATTATGTGGGAAATAATTTTCATGTATCTTGTGCAGGAAAATTATTTCCTACATCACAATTACCTTGGAACCTTTCAAAACATGGAGCTGGACATAATGGCACTTGACATACACTGCAAATGTATTGAACGCACTTCTTTAGCACGAGTGCTGCAAAAGCGGCATCTTCTGAATTGATTCAATCTTGGCATATGGTTTCCTACATTTGAGAGCCGAAGCTCATCAGGTACACCATACAAACCACCTTTTTTGTTTTTGAATTCTGGTGGCCTTCTTGTCCTGCTGGAAAAACAGTCTATCATCGAACGACCTAATCGCAATCTGAAACTTCTGTGTGTGTTCCTTCTGCCGGAGTGACCTTGCATGTACAAAATGTAAGCATTGATCATTGCAGATTCAAACAAAAACCAAAAGAGTCTGTGGCAATTTTTTTTTTATTTCCTCGCTAGGAGATAGGATGACCTGAAATGATCAAATAAATCCACACCCCCCATATTTTCTGTATACATTTTTATTGCCAGCGGACAGAACATCTCTTTTTTCGAACCATTTTTTTGCTTTCTTTTTATTACCGTTACTTCTTTAGGGCAGTAAGCCGTGGTAGCAACAAAGACATCTTTGGTATCTTTCCACTTTATTATAGATATAGGCCTGCTATAAAAATATATAAACAGCATTGAGACGTGTTTCTCTTAGATTTTTACTGTAAGCTTCTGGTAGACCTTTTCTGTTACTACGGATTGTAGCTACACCATAAATTTGTCTTTGATGCAGTGCTGAAAGTACTCCTAAACTTGTAAAAAAGTTGTCAAATGCCAGTAAGGTATTTGTAGGTACATTTTCAGACAAGTCTAAAACAACTCTATATCCAAGATTTTCTTCACTGGCAGTACCTGGGTAGTTCTACTTTTAAAGTCCTTCATAAAATTAAGGTGGTCCCCGTTGTAATAAAAGGTTTAATACTAAATACAGAATGGAGGAAGTATCATTTATTTTATTTAAATCAATTTAATAACTTGTATTTAGATAACCATCTATAAATTTACTTTAAATAAATTTGAACTTTATTATTAAAATGGAGTCAAACTTTTGTTACAATGTTAAAACGGCTTGTCCCCATTAGGTGTTGCTTGGAACTATTACGTTTATTATGAAAATAATTTATTGAAGTCACACAATTTAGTAAATACATGGAGAGATAAATTGGTAAGCATGGTAACGAGACAGTTTAATTTAATTTATCTTTAAAAGTTTTTTATTTTTGCTGTGACGAAAGATTGTCCCGAAAATTCGAGTATCCTTCGTCACGACGGCCAAATATTACCTTAAGTTTAAAAGAAAATATGTGAGTGTGTTAAGTTTTTGGGTGAAACGAAACGCCAAAGACCATAGAGCATAGAGCGAAACTCAAATCAAGTGATTGACATTGACAGCTTGTCACTTCTTTTACATCAAGGACGAAGACCGGCGGCGTGTGTTTTTTGAGGTTATCCTTAGTCACAGCGTTTTTTGGTATGTATTTCATGAATTTTTAATCGTTTTAGCTTTTATATGATTCATATAAATATGTAATCTTTACGGTAAAGTATTTTTTTTATCTAAGTGTTCGCTATGCACGATTTGTAACAATCTTATTCAAAAATTGTATACTTCGTCACACGTATCCTTCGGCACAGGTAGAATGTGACGATGGAGACATAAAAGTGACGAAGGTTACATTTATGGAAGATTTCATTTATAGGACGCTACATATAAGTCCCTACTTTCTTTTCTTTTCAGAAATAAATACCTATAAGCCATGCCGTTGTCAGCAGCTGAAAGGCAACGTCGTTGCAGGTTGAAAAAAAAGCAAGACAAGGACAAATATGAAGAATATTTACAGAAGGCAAGAGATCGCTATCATAAAAACAAAACGCTAGTGAAAGATATGAATGACAGAGAAAAAAGATTGGCGAACAGAAAGTGGAAAATAAAGCAAAAAAAGTACAGAGATAAACAAAAGGAACAGGAAAAAACGTTAGAAGCCTATACTCCACCACCATCACCGCCAGCCTCGCCTATCGTAAGTAGCGGAAGAAAAAAAGTAAGACGAGATAGAAATAAATTATATCGAGAAAATTGAAAGCTACAAACTGAAAATGACAAGGACGACATCCAGGACCTGACATTGCTGCCACCGGAAGGGTTTCTAGCCTGGTGCTGTTCAGACCTTGAAAGATGGGTAGGAGTGGACCCCCAGTCCCTTGAACTCCATCAGAGAGCTGCTAATGTCGCGGTCATGGCCACGCAACTGGCTTACGAGCATTTTTACAGACTACCTCCTCCTGCTATGACTCAATCATCTTTTCCCCTCAACACGTTGTTTTCCGGATTAGCCTTATCCCTTACCGCCGCCATCAGCTCCGTGGCTCAGTCCACCACCCCGCGACAAGTGATTGATGTGGGAAGGGTCTCCATCATTTTCGAGGCAGAACTGTGTCTGGTAAGAGTTACATCACGCACCTGTTTTCTCATCCCTTACTCTATGCTGTTATGTTTTTCTGACATGTGTTCAGCGTGGTTCTCCGTCGACTGCTATACGTGGATACACAAAAACAAATATCCTGGATACTCGTTGCACACAGAGTTTAGACTGCAATGGGAAAGATTGATAGCATTGCTGCTCTCTCACCAACAAAAGGCTTATACGCTGCTGAAAATGTGGCCTTCACTGGTGATCGGTGCCATTCATAGAGATCTTGAATTCTCATCAGAGTTCCTAGAGACCATCGTACATGACCTTGATCATACTCTTCAGGCCACCCGCTTCTTTCTCCATGAACTTACTCCGGTTGTTAGTCCGATTCACGCCATGCTCCGGTTAGAAATGGCCGGCCTATGGAAGGTTTTGGGCCATCCTATAGTAGATATGGATGCCAGTACATCATCTTGGTTTAAAAAAGGCACTGTTTTAAAGAGAAACTTACAGATTGCGGCGACACATATAAACAATATGTTCAAAAAAGAGTTTTGTCGTCAATTCTACAAAGTACATAAGAAATGGCCCAACGTTCTCTTGGGTTCGGACACGCCTCCTCACATCAGTGCTTGCTACCAGGCTAACGAATGGGGAGAAACCCAAACATATAAATGGGACCCTTCGGACTTCGCATTTATCACATTCACTAAAACCTTTGAGTTTAATTTTCACATTGATACAATCGACATAATCTCTGATAAAGCCATCATTCCTTCGTTGCCTGAGTGGATCCATGAGTTTGACAGCAAAGCATTTCGCACGTTACACGGGCATTTCCCTCATGGCCCAGCGCCCACCACCAAGAGCGTAGTCATGCACTATCTAACATCAGAAGAATTTGACTGCCGAGAAATAATTCTGCTGATAAACGAGGGGTACATCCCGACCGACTGGAGAGTCATGGTGGCTGTACCCAAGGAGAGGGAATTTAAGGAGACAGACGCTAGATGTTATGGCAAGATGGTTCCAGAGATGCGCGCCTACCAAGTAGTGACAGAGAAAAACATAGCAGACATCATCTTTCGCTATATAAAGCATCAGTCCATGACTCTCTCCGAGGAGCAATTAACCAAAACACTCATAAGAATGAGTCATCCTGGAGAGGGTCACGACTACATAAACATTATTATAGACTTCTCATCTTGGTGCACGCATTTCAGGGCTGAACTTCTTGAACCTCTTTTTGCAAGCCTGGACAACCTCTTCGGATTCAACAACGTGTACCGGTTCACCCATAGATTCCCTCTTATATCATACCTCCTCTTTCAAGATCGGTATGCTCTCCCCTCCCAGCATGCGGATGGTACACCTGAAGAAGGTCCTAGATGTGTCAGAGGACCAGAAGCCTGGCTAGAAGGTCTTCGCCAGAAAGGCTGGACCCTAGCCACAATATTAGTCATCTTGCGAGCAGCACATCTATGTGACACAACTGCATCTCTATTAGGTCAGGGGGACAATCAAGTGATAGTTTTGAGAATACCCTCAGAAAGGTATCTAGCGGCACGAAACCTATCTCCAGATCAGTATACTCGTCAATTCCTCCACGTGTTAGAGGGAGTATGTGTAGAGGCAGGTATAGTCATAAAAGTGCCTGAATCGTGGAGATCAAGAAGACTTTTAGAATACAGACGCAAGTACTTTATCGACGGTGTTCAGGTTAGTGGCGCCATAAAAAAGGTGTCCAGGCTCACCAGTGAAGCCAATCAAGCTGTCCATACCTTAAACACTGTACTGGCAGGTTTGTTTTCAAGTGGGGCTGCTATAGCTGGTGATGACATCACTCCTATCCCTGCTTATATGATCACAATCTTCGAAGCTGCCAAGACACTCTGGTTACACCATCCAGAGTTCATCACTATGTCAGACGAGTGGATGACCACCCTGCTGATGATGAATCGGTCAGTAGGGGTTATCCCACAGTCTTGTACCCTCAGTTCGCATTGAGAGCGACACAGGATACCCTCAGCTTAGGGTTGAGTGTGATGAAACACCTCCTAAAAGATGTGAGATTCAGATCATGTGTATATCAGCTATGTGACATCTCTACGCCCACCAGGATAGACCACACCCAGCTAATAAAAGATCCTGGCAGCATCCCTCTGAATATTCCACCGCAACCTGAGAATCTTTTTAGACGCAAACTCAAAGAAGGCTTGCCAGGCCTCGTGAGGAATCGAGATCTAGCAGCTGTCTTCAGCACCGAGGCAGACACAGAAGAAGGCCATCTAAGAAGAGATCTTTTAGCTATTAAACCGAGCAATCCGAAATTAATGTGTAAAATATGGCAGTTGTCAAACGTAGGAGTGAGAGAAAAGGTCATAGGAAAATTTGCCACCTCTCCATCTATCCAAAGCGCGTCTCTGGGAACATGGATCGACGAGGCCTCACTTTTAAAGACTATCAGAGGATTAGAAATGAGAACCGCGCGCTACTACATCCGACATAAAAACAGGCCATTCACCAATGCATTAGAACAGAGTCCATGTGTAACCGTGTTAGCCCAGCAGCTCCGAGAAACATTACGGGGGATGGAACTCGAGGGCATAACTATGCCGACCCCTTCTGACAAACTTGTGATTGTGCCATGGTCTCAGATCTCTGAGACTGCTGTGCCCTCTGCTATCATGATAGGATGGTCCGGAGATTACAGCAGAAACTGCATGTTTGAGAGAGGGCCTCGCACCCCCTACATCGGATCACAAACAAAAATCCGAGCTCGCAGAGCAGCCCTACAGGTTCTAGAGGTGGGAGGCATGATCGAGGGCATCGGGACGATTTTGGAGCTGCACAGCTGGGTGAGGGTTGGTGAGGGGTTCCGTCAACTATTGGAGGGGCTCATGGAGGAGAGGACGGTTTTATCACTGGAGGATGCTGGATGATATGGGTCTAGACATGTCACCAGATAAATCAAAGATGTGTCTTTTTAGTAGAGGTAGAAGAAGACGACAATTGCAACTTACAATTAACAACTTACTAATTTCCTCAGTAGATTGTGTGAAACATTTAGGTATTTGGTTAGACAGGTCACTTCTATGGAAAAGGCATATTAATGAAATACAGGAAAAGACGGCAAAGTTTTTAAATTTATTTAAAGTTTTGGCGGGGCCGACTTGGGGAATCCATCCGAAACATTTGAGATCTTTGTATATTTCATTGGTACGCAGTAGGATTGACTTCGGTTGTTTTCTTTATGATAATAGTGCAAAGAGTCATTTAGGTAAACTGGACAAAATTCAAAACCAGTATTTAAGGAGTATAGGTGGTTTTATAAAAAGCACTCCAATACACGTAATGGAAGCTGAAATGTGCATTCCTCCTTTGTACGTTAGGAGATTATACTTAGCTTACAAGTTCTGTATAAAAAGTATGTCATGTTTGAACAATGTTACTATTAAATTAATAGATGACTTGAACGATCTTTCAGTCACAAGATACTGGAACAATAAGAAAAAACCGTTGCTTGTAACCGTATACAATGAGTGTAAACTCCGTAATATACATAGTTCAAGTATTTTAGACATGTACTCGCTGGATAAATGGGTGACAGGTATAAACGTACGGGACAAAATTTGTTGTAAGTTAGACTGTGTCAAAGTAGCAAAACGCAGCCATGAGGTTACATCACTTAAATTCGATGTTATCAAAGAACTTAATGAAAAGTACCCGGGGTGGAAAATGTACTTTACTGATGGGTCTAAGAGCAAAAGTGGATGCGGTGCCGCTTATTATAGTTTGAGTGATGGAACTTCGGCCTTGTTTAAATCTATCGATACAAACGTATCTGTAATGACGATGGAACTCGTTGCAATCTCAAAAACTTTAGAGAACATAATTGGTTGGGAGAATGCGAACCATTCTGTGGATCAAAACATTGTTATATGCACGGATAGCAAAAGTGGTTTGATGCATTTAGCTCGATGCGCCTCTGGTTGCAGAGGTGTACCGATAGCTTATGTAATTCTTGGACTATTTTGTGACCTTAGTGACATTAATTTGAGGTTGCAATGGATTCCATCTCATATTGGTATACATGGAAACGAGAAGGCTGACATGTTTGCAAAGAAAGCTATTTTGGAAGGATTGGAAATTGACATCGCTCCGTTCTACACAGAAATACTTGGCTATTACAAGAACATATGCTACAATCATTTTAAAGAGTATTTTGACCGGAAGTCTAATGAAAAAAGCATATGGTACAAGACTATGCAAAGTGAGCCTCCTCGAATCCCTTGGTTCGCTGAAAGTCATGCAAAGAGGTCGTATGTTGTTATGGCACATAGATTGCGTTCTGGTCATTTTCCATTACGGAAATTTGGATACCTAATGAAGAAAGTCGATTCCCCTAATTGCCAAGTGTGTAATAAAGTCGAAGATGTCCAACATTTGCTGGTGGAATGTGAAAAGAACAGGAGAGAAAGGGAGATAGTGATGCGCGAGTTAAAACTTAATATGTATGATGTTGGGGCTTTCATTAAAATATTATCTTCACCTAATTCGGCAGAAGCGAAACTGATGTATGAAATGGTTGCTGCAACACTATCTCCCTCACTTACGCAATAATATATTTGTATTATTAATATTATAATTACGTGTAAACATTAGTTAGATTAGGGTATGATGAGGCTGGCATACCTTTGTAAGGTAAAAGCCTCTAAATAAATAAAGATAAAAAAAAAAAAAGTCAGGGGAGTAAAAAGCAGTCTCCTTACGTCCTCGTTTCTCAGTTTGGTGTTTGATAGTGTCGGCGCAAACTTTACAGACCCGCGTGACATTTGCCTTCTTTTCTGTAGATGGTATTCTTTCAAGGAAGTGCCTTCCCACTAATCTCGAAGTTTTGCCAACCAAGTGTGCTCCATGAGATGGTCCTGCAGCATTAGTAGACCGACCTTCCACAAGGCCTTCACTACATGTCATCAAAAATTGGGAAAATCGCAATCGGCGGCGTGCAGGCTGCTGTTTATTGTAAATTACCATGGCGTTCACAATGGTCCTTGCTACTAAGTGGAAAAACATTTTTTTCCACCACTTCATACATTTCCTTTGCAGGCTATAATATATAATAGGACACATATTGGTCGTTGAGGTCCACACCGATTTTATTCATATTATAGTCTAAGACGCAGTCCGGTTTTTTTTTTTTTTATTATTTTTTTTTATTTATTTATTCTCTAGAGAAATACAGTATTTTTTTCTTTTACAATATCACTCGCCAAACTTTCGAGTTTGATGGCGAGAAGCGGCTAAACCTCCTTTAGCTTTGAGTTTTGACTGTCACCTCTGTCCAGGTTGCGGCGTGTTTTATCGTCAGGAAGGGGACGTCCCGCTTGTCCTTCCATTTACAAACGGTCATATTTCCGCGGTGACAGAATGCCATTTCATTTGTCTCCAGCGGCTGATATCGCCATTCTTGGGGCAAACCACGGCGGTTCGGCATCACAGTGCCGACAACGCGAGTATTTTTCAGCCACAGCACGTCAGCAACAGTTGGGCTGGTGAAAAACCGATCCATATAAATAGTGTGCCACTTTCCAAAATATTATTCACTTAGCTGGGTGACTATTTCCTCAACGGTTTTGGAGTCACCTATGTATGGAACCATATTCAAAATATAACCCGTCGCTGTGTCGCACAACATATAAATTTTCATTCCGTATTTGTCGGGTTTGTCCTTGTTGAAAACACGAAAGTGTACTCTACCTCTAAAACCACATGTTCCTTCATCGATGGTCAATGCTTCACCTGGATAAAAAATGGTGGCATACAGACGACACAGCTCGTCAAAATATGGCCGTAGCTTGAAAAAGGCGTCATAGTTGTTCTGGCCGCGAGGTATATAATTTGAATTGTCGTTCAGATGAAGACAGCTGTAAATAGCTCTAAACCGATCTCTGTTCATAAGTTTGGCCGCATAAGGGGTGTGTATGATTTCTCTTGTGGACCAGTATGCGTCAAAGCTTTCTTTATGCACTAGCGACATATGAATTATTATCGAGAAAATAAGTTTCAGCTCTTCCAACGTAACGGGTGTCCACTTATCTAGCATACTCCCTGGTTTCAGCAGTCCCCGTCTAGCCAGTTTGGTCTTCATTTGCGCTGCATATCAGGTTGTTTCCGTTTTCAGGAGCTTCCAAAAATCATTATTGAAAAAGATTGAAAAACAATCCATTTCCGATGAATTTTCGTCTATGGGAGCTAAAACACGAGTTATCTCTTCGAAAACAGGGTCTTCCAATGGACGTTCTCTTGGCACATACGTCCATCCATTGGCCTCATCCATTTCTCGAAGAGAAAGCATTTGCGAAGACCGGCCGCGCGCAGTTGAGCGCACTGTGCGGCCACGCTGACTATGACGCCCGCGCCGAGCCCCTCTCTGTATACGCTCGCGACTAGAGGAGCAGAGTCGTTTAAGTGTGCCTTTATGTGCCTGCTTCATTAGAGGAGGGTGAGACACAGCTTTCCACTAGTGAAGCAAATAAATCGAGAGCAGTCACCATATGTCGTTAGGTTGTGGAGGTAGTAAATGACAGATTTAAAAGAAATTTTAAATTATTACGGCAAAATTATTTTAACGTAGCTAGTAAAAGTTTCGTAAAAGATTTTGAACTGCTGCACTTTTAAACAATTTTCACCCTCCTATTGTTGATCGTGTAGATATTGGGGAAATATTAGAACAAATAAATAATTGTCGCATCATTGGGTGGCCGAGTCCAAGCGGTAGGGCTCGCTTGCGTTTCCGATCACATGATTCCTCGTTTACCAATCAAATCGTTAGATGGCGCTGTTCACTGTACTGTGGCGCTATCTATCCACGACATATTCATATGGATACAGAAAATGAATTAGCAGAATTTATTGTAAGAAACCATTTTAATGGGCGTACGGCTAATTTTCATACAATAGCTGTACAAAATGATAACTTTAATGATTTTCCTCAGCTTACTGATGATGAGCTCATATTAATATCACTAGCCACGTATCAAATAAAGCAGGCTCGTTCCTATTTTGGTGAACATGTAAGGGACAATGATGGCTATGTAATAGAAATGTGCAGGGAGGTCAACAGGGGCCTACTTTATGAGCTGTCTGTCGGCTTCAAATACCTCATGGAAACTTAGGGGCCGCATTCAACAATCGCAAAACGTATTTTGTTTATATTGTAGTTGACAGCTCTCGCAGAGGTAGGGAAGCAATATTAAAATATTATTGTAACTGCATCGTAGGCAAACGGACCCCTACATTTAAATTGGGATGTGTTTGCCACTTGGGCCTGTTTTGTAACTGTGTTAGATAGTCCCTTGACCAAGCCTTCCAAAATTCTTGTTTAATTTTTGACCACATGTTCCAGAATTTAAGTCTGTTAATGGGTACTTCTGTAAAATCTAATTCTGGAAAGGAGGTCAAGGAGCTGCCTATTAAAAAATGTACAGGCGTTAAAAAACTAACATCAGAAATGTCTGAGCTTATAGGCAGCAGGGGTCGAGAGTTTAGCACAGCTTCAATCTCTGTTATGATGGTATATAGACCTTCAAACGTTAAACATAAACTACCTATGACCCTTTTAAAAAATAATTCTTTTAAAATTAAAAAAAAAAAAAAGTTTTTATTAGTCCTATTATACGTTCTCTATGGACCCTCTTACTGGCTCACAAGAAAGTAGGTATGTTAACAGTAATATCTTTTTCAGCAAATAAATCTTGAATATAATACCCTCTATCTGCTAGTATACATCCCATAACGAACAAAATGCATCAGATGATGATTGTCATACTCTATAAATTTTTAAATTCAGAGTCCATGATTGGCGCTTATAAAAACTGAACCCTGATGTTAAAAAAGGTGTTGGAAGGCACTTCTGTAAGTCAAAAGATAGTGTTATAAGTTTGTTATTCACTCTAGCTTTTTCATTGTCTCTTTTCTTTACAACATATGAAGACTCTTATAACTTATTATTATTTGTTGTTTTTTTTCCATGTCAGTTTTCACTTCCATCTGTAACTTTTGTCGCATTTACCGCAGGTGTCGTTGTGCGGTTTTTTAAATGCTATAATATAAAAAGATCACCACTCAAATACTTTTTATCAGTGTGAGACCGAGAATAGTGATTTTTGTAGGATGGAAACATTACATATATCCTACCGGCCTCGCAATTTTTCTTCTGGTTTCCATGGTTTCCTCGCTGGTCATTGGCAAGTATTCCTACCTCTGAGTTCCTTTTCTTCTCAGCAATCACTCTGACTTTCTTCAATTATAGGATTTACTGAAGTGGTCCTTCGCTTAAATGTAGTTAATAATACTGTGCAAAACAAAGCTTTACAGTAGCAATAGCTAGTGTCGATTTTAGAACTACCCAAATTATCATGAGATTGACTGATTGAGACTGACTCGCTTATCTGTCTTTTCTTCTTGCGAATTATTTTTATTTATTATCGTGGTGTAAAGCTGATTTACTCGAGTGTGTATTTTTATAATCCTCTTGTGTCTTCCCATCATTATGCGTATTGCCTCACGGTTAACTTTGACACAGTTAATTCGGCGGCAAACAACGAAGTCTGTATAAATATTTGGTTTCGCACTCTAGTGATAAGTAAGCTGTTCGTCTTGTTTTCTAGTTGTTTTTCGAGATCTATCATGTGACACGTGCTTGATAATAGCCCCCTCTTCTTGCCATCTTTTCCACCATAAATCAACTGTATTTCTTTGTAAATAGCAAATAATTCAAAATCAAAAGTAACGTAAGTACAATGAGTACGGAAAAATAAATAGCTAAATTCATCATTCTAATACTAACCAAAATACCCAACTATTCAGCGACATGCGAGGATGAATTCCCTGGTTCCTTCAAAGTGACAATAATATGCTTAGTATGTTCGTCTATTCGATACATAATTATTAATTTCCATAAAAGGCAAATTAAAAAAAAAATCAATCCACGAAGAGGTCGCTATCCAGTAGGTATTCGGATGAAGCATGTCATAACTGACAGATTCAAATTGAATTTATGTCAAAGAAAAAGATTACATTAGGATATACTTCTGTAAAGAGATTGTTCAAAGAATTTAAGACAACAATTCGAGACATGTCAAATTGTCAAGATATTTTTCATAGAAAAATTGCATAGATATTTGTGATCCTACCTTTGCGCTAAATAATATGAACAAGGGATTGCGCACAATTTTTAGAGTCTGTCTGTTGCAATATTATTGATGTCACCGGAAGATAACAAGACCCGAAAGGACATGTCCAGTTTCTGCCCTCTGGTAATTCTGGTATAGATAAATGTTCATGATTTAAGGTTTTTCAGTAAGATTTAAAAATTTAGATTTAAATTACTATGGATTAATTAATTCAGTATTACTTGCGTAACATAATTCTCAAAAAAACAGTACTCAATCGTAGCTTCCGCTTTGCCATTTTAAACGGGAAATACTAAAAATGTTTTTGACGTTCCATTTTATCCCGTAATTATCTATAAATAGTGTGAGCAATAATTACAAGCCGCTTATTATAGATGAAAGGAATATATTAACGTAAATATTTGCGTATATAATACGACAATATTACTAAAATATTTTAGTGTACACATCAAACGTGTTTTTCTTCGGATACCCACTTCCTAACATGAAGGTAAGTATTTATTACTTTTTTGACATGGCATTGACATTTATTTTTTGGTTGTCAATTCCAAGTTGCGTGTATGCGTTCCTTACTTACTATGCGATTATTTTCTGTTATGGATATTTTCTTTAAACGACCATTGCTATTCTACACGGAGTGACATCATCTAGACACGATGACTATTGCTATACTCATAGGATTCTGCTTTTCCTTTCGATTTGGATATTATGATGAGGTGCATCGCTGTGCTGCGGATTCGCAGACATATCGTGTCAAGGCTGGCGTTACCCCTGCAAGTGAGACTTGCTCGATGGTTATCAAATCAGGTTGGCCTCTATACTACGGCAGTCGTGTAAATCATGCAGGAAAGGCAGTACATTGAGCAGTTGTGTTATAATTTTAAAAATACAATGACGTCTTATTGTTCCAGCTCCCATTAGATGGATACGCAAGTGTCACGATTGTTATAATTTATTAAATACCAAAGCTGCTGGACAATGAGAGATTACTAGGTCATACAATGGTCTGCCACGTCATGACGCTAGTATGGTATCTTGGCTGGGCAAGGCATCAAAATAACGTGCTAGCACCAGCTACATTTTTGGACAATGTTTTGGTGTCTCTAGAAGACGTTTAATTTTTTTATCATTTTATTTAAGAATGTATCTACAATAAATTAATTTGTTTTGCAATAAATACATACATAGTTTTATTTATTATAATCCCAATTCAGTATCAACAAGTAGCTACATATAAATAATATTATGGGTATTGAAAATAGAAACCAAAATACGGAATTAAAGATGATGCCAATATAATATTATAATATTGTGACAAACAATAGGTGCTTAACATTTTTGTTACACAAATAGAAATATCCAAAAAACTGTAGAATATGATCTCAGACCAACAAAATGTTTCATTAACCTCACAAAGACATACCACCAATTAGTACCTGTATTCGCTCACAGATGTCATTATACTAAACAAAGTTAAGAAAAATCCCTAGCGTATAATTCTTATTTTGACCAGTTTACGCAAGATCCTGACTCCTGAAACTTATTAATTAATAAACTATAAAATACGACGATTATAATAATATAACAATCATTACTGAACATTTTCTTTGACTGCCTAGACATTCGCCCATTGCTCCACCAGACATGTCCTTTATAAATTTCCTAGGAAATTTATAAACTTTCGTAGAATTCTAAACGAGAGATAAATTGCATTATTTTACGTCCACATTTTCGCAAAGGACATTGACCGGTTCTGGGCCATATGCTGCCCAGACGTGGGAGAACTTCCAAATGATTACTTGCATTAACAAATTTATAATTTAAAAAAATATTAAAAAAGAAATCGGTCCCAGGGTTTTGTTTTAAGATTTTCGGGACGATTTAAGTTAACTATTATTTTAATAAAATGTTTTCGCACAAAAATAATATGTAACTCCATGACAATCGGATTCCATCAAACGTAATCTCGCTCGGCTCGAAAACCAGTTCCGGCTGAGAGTTGCAACACAATCTAGAGTTGTGAGAAAAATGCTGTCACGCATGCGCACTTTTAGATCATGTATATGTTTGTCTCTCTCATGCATATACCTGCATCTGTACCTGCTTGCGCGCTCCACTGATTTCGCACTGCAGTCTAACTTCACCCGTCATCCGTTGTGTACTGTTTAACGACTTGGCTTTATGGGCGGTTTACACGGGCTTCGTAGCTAAGCGCTTAGTACTTGTCACTAATACTAAGTCCTCATGTGTAAAGAAGATTAGTGCTTAGTATTAGTATTTGTGAATAGTGCAAGTGAATAGAAAACGATCCTATTTACTAAGCGACAAGTCGATACCCCCACCACGACAAGTACTAAGCACTTAGCTACAAAGCCCGTGTAAACCGGACATTACTTGGACTTTTGTATTTGCTTCACCCGTTGACCTTTTTTTTTTTATGGATGGGAAATCATCAAATGACCCCTCCCGCTCTGGGTGGAGCGAAGGGAGTGTCAGACTCTTACTGACTAAAACCCATCCGTGTTCCTTCCTTAGCCCTTTTTGTTCCGGGGTAGCGGTAACCCTTTCGGACAATCCCGCACCCCCGGCAGGCTTCGGCCCTGGCAGGCCCCTTCCTTTATGCTGACATCTCTTTGAGGCGCGCGTGGAACACGTACGCGCCGTCCGGCACGGGCCTGGTCCTGATCGGACGGTGAGCTACCCATTACTCTCCGTCCGCAGGCCCGCGCCTACAGTGGCCGGGAGTCGTCACGCGGCTCCCGACGCCCGGAGCGTCTCCCGCGACGGCTGGGGTGTGAGGCTCTCTCCCTCAGCCGTTCAGCCACCTCCTTCGCTAGCATGACTGCTTCGCAGAAGGAGGTGACCGCCTCCCACTCCCTCTCGCCCCGGACGATGGCTTGAACCAGGGCCGGACGCGAGAGGTCACCGCCGCTGTCGATCGCCTCTACGAGGGCACGGCGGTGCTCCGCCCATGCGGGGCAGACCTCCACCGTATGCTGCACCGTGTCCTCTGGGCGATCCTCGCAGTGGTGACACCCGGGCGTCTCCTCCCGCCTGATGATGTGCAGGAACCTCCCAAAACATCCGTGTCCGGTGAGGACCTGCATCAGGCGATAGGTGAGGACGCCGTGACGCCTCTCTAGCCACTCCTCAAAGAGGGGTCTTATCGCCACTATCGTGGCGTGCCCTGCGCTGGGTTGCGAAAGTCGCTCCTTCCATGCCACCATGAGATCGCGCCGGAGGTCTGTCCGCTCCGCCGCGATTTGCCGCGGAAGCGGAGTTTCCCCCCGGCTCAGTGCCTCCGCGCGCCACTCATACAGGCGCGCTAGGACTATCGCCTCCAGATCCCATGGCGGCAGTCCGGCAAGGAGGCTTGCCGCCTCGCCCGAGATCGTGCGGTACCCCCGGATCAGCCTTACGGCTACCACCTTTTGGGGTCACCCGTTGACCTGGCTTTTCATTTGGACTATCGTAGTGCTACATATTGCGTTTAGATTGAGTTTATTTTCGAAGTGCTAAGTGTTCTGAGCAATGTATCAACCACACTACAGGGTATGTTTACTTTGTAACCGTTCTGTGGAAAGAACCAGAAGACACACGTTAAGGGTCTTCCCACATTTATCGACGCGGAATCGGCTAACGCCGGTCAAAAAAGCCTTTAAGTCTACGTAATAAGGGTGTTACTAAGGGCTCCCGCACACGGGCCACCGGCCACAACCACAAAACGCCGCCACTGGCATATTTCCTGTAATTTTCGTACATTTTATATGGACTCGCCGCACACGGTTGGCGCCGGTGGCGGCCACACGCTACAAATCGTCGCAGCTTGCTTCTTGTGGCCCGCACCGGCCACTAAACGCCGACACAAAACGCCGCCACACGCCACTCGCGCGATTCCGCGTCCCTCTCTCCCTTACCTCAGTAAACCTGTTAGAGTCGACGGTAACGCACGCACGTACTCTGTGGTTCATATAGATAGATAAAAATGGATGTAGAATTATTTATATCAGAGATACAATCCCGTCCTGCGATTTGGGATTCAAAAAGTGATAGTTATAGTAATAGAGGAGAAAAAGTGAAGGCCTGGGAAGAAATCTGCGACTTGTTTGTAGGAAATTTTTCGAATAAAACCGCCAAAGAAAAGAACATTGAAGGTAAGTTTAATAAAATAATATAAAACCATATATTTATATTCTGTTTTCTTGCCACGGTATTGCTCCTTCATTCATAAAATAATCTTTTAACGTATCTCTTGCAGTAGACGCTCGTGTTACTGGCCAGCCTGTATTTTGTATATTTTCGAGTCCCACTACTTTCAAAGTGTGACGAAAATTGAAACCATCCCTTTTGCGAATAAAGTTGTGCAAAATGCAACAAGCTTTCACAATGTCTTCTGAGAAATGAACAGAAGTGATTAATGGGCGATGTAATATTCTCCATTTGTTTGCTAGTACGCCGAAGGTACACTCAATGCAACGTCTGGCACGGCTTAACCTATAATTGAATTTTTTTTTGTCTAAGTACAAATATTTTCCAGCATATGGCCTTGGCCTCATCATATTTTCACTGAGGCCAAATGCTTCATCACCAACAAATGTATAGTTCAATGGTTGTCGATTACCGACCTGTCGTGGTGAGGGGACATTTAATGTCTTTCTGTGTATTTTATTACACAGTTCACTTTCTCTAAATATTGTAGAATCGGATGCTTTACCGTATGCCCCAACATCCACGAACGTAAAAAGTAAATTCGAGTCGCATGTTGCTAGAAGTACTATTGAATAATTTTTTTTATAGTTAAAGTACAAGGAGCCGGTATCGAATGGATGAATAATTCTTATATATGTTTCCCATCTATGGCGCCTAAACAATTAGGAAAATTAGTATTTTGAAGAAATCCGCTGGCAATTTCATTCCACATGTATTGGGTCGGTTCTGGAATACAAACGGCTTTTAAATAGTTCCAAATTAGTTGACATGTTTCTTGTACTATTTTCCTTGCTGTAGAGGCCCACGGTGGTAAGAGAGTTCAAAATCCTCAAACGAGCATCCAGTTCCTAGATACCTGAAACAATGAAGTATATTATATTTTTTTGTTGTTACAGTGACTAAATTACAGAGGAAGTGGAAGAGTCTGCGTGACAGTTTTAATAGAGAAAATGCAAAAAACAAGAACGTTGCGAGTGGTTCGGCAGCAACAAGCAGTAAACAGTACATTTATTTCAATCATCTATCTTTCTTGAATTCCTTAAAAGAAGTGAGACCGCCTACCGATGTTACTTCCGAGTGTGCAACTAATGATGCGGAAACACCTCGCCCGAAAATAAACAGAAACATTAATATAAAAAGGGCCGAAAAATCAGAAAATGAAATTCTCTGAACACTTTCAGAAAATATAAAACGTAAACATGATCAAATAAGCGACCAAAATGACCCCGATAAGCAATTTCTGATGTCGCTGCTTCCACATGTAAAAAAAATTGACGAAAATTGTAAACTTGATTTTCAATCAGAAATATTACAGTTAATTAGAAAGTACACACATAATCAAAATTATAAAACCTATTCGGCACAATATTATGGTTATTCTTCAGGAAATGCCAACATACACTCTACACAAAAAGCTTCCACATCTGCCCAGCCTTCTCCACTTCATTCCGACAAGTCTATGCTTGACATGTCATACTCTACACAAAACGCTTCTACATCTATCCCGTCTTCACCTATAATTCAGCCTTCTCCAACTCATTCATATTATTCTGACCTGTCTATGGACAACAGTTCTGTTATCGAAGACATGTTCCGTAATGATGACGAGTGATAACAAATTATAATAAACACACAATAAATAAATACAAAGACCTACGTGTTTTATTTGTTAACTAGCTATTCTCTAGTACAATAAACAATGCAATTGTGCCCCATGGGTGAACTATCAGAAATCCTTTGTTAAAATCGGATCAGCGCGCGGTATAGGCGTGTAACAGACAGACAAATAGGCCTAGATTTTAATACGCAGTTATAATAACATTATAAGTAGTGATTATAAATAAAGTATAGATTATTTTATTATAGTGTTCTGTGGAGTTTTACGCTAGTGATTATTTCCACTTACCTTAATGTGATAGCTAGTCTTTCCGCAGGTGCGATGCTTTTCCGCATGTTGGTGTCGTGGTGCTTTAATCCAGCATATAATAGAGCATGTAGTTCCCAAAACGTACCTATACTGAAACGAAAATGTTTGAAAAACTTTTTTGGATGGTTTAGAAGATTATCGAAATGTTCGTTGCATTTGTGTACATTCGTTAAAATTGGATGTATCCAATAACTACGGTTTCGTCTTCTACGACGACGTCTTTTTATCAAAAGTAGCGCAATTAAACCTTCTTCGTCCGAGTCCATTGTGATACTGCATGCGTGGGTTAAAAAAGTAGCAGCCAACGACCGCAAGTGGCGACCACCGGCCACAAGTGGCTGTAGCGAGCTTCAGCTACCTTTGCGGCCGCTTCTAGCTTTTCGTGGCGGTGTTTGTGGCTGTGGCCGGTGGCCCATGTGCGGCGACACTAATACCATTCGCTACGGCTCGGCTCGGACGACGCGGCGCGTCGCCGATCGACGGCGAAGCGAGCCATTTGCCTATTAGCTCGGCGATAAGTCGAGTAGTTTGGTGATACGCACTCGGCTTAAGCCGATTCCACGTCGATAAATGTGGGGACACCCTAACTCGTAATCTACAGAACAACCATCATCATACGGTTCAAAACATCATTCAAATTTAACTCCACGTGAGGTAAGTACTTTTTAAGTATAACATCACTAAAGGTGAAATTACACGGTTCACTTTTGTCTTTCAATTTGGATGAAGCAACCAAATTGATCCATGTAAACTTATAAGTGAATCATTCAATGTCATTGAATGTTGTCGTTCTACGGCGCACTAAGGGGCATTTTATCGATCTAGTTGGTCAAAATTATCTACGTTACTAATTGGTTCTGAAACCGATTACTAAGGCTTTCTGTGCTTATCTGCGATATGTTGAGTAAATAAAAACAGATTTATGCTGTGTAATAGACATAAGTATGATTTTATTAACGTAATCAAAGATATAAAAAATATGAAAACGTCAGTAAAAGATAACACCTACAATTTTACATAAAACATCGTACGTAATTTACATAAAATTTACTGTTTACTAAATTTTACTAAATATTACAGCAACAAAGACAAAAAACATGCATAATTATTTTAACTTTTTATGGCAAATCATAATCGCCTTAAGAATAAGCACATATTATAATACAGTTTTATTACAGATATTAAGTACATATTTAAAACAGAGAAATCATAGTAGTAGTGATCATAAGTTTGCTTTTAAGACACAGAATCTTCGTTTTCCGAATCTTCAGAAACTTAATGAAAAGGGTACCCCTTTCATCATTAAGTTTCTGAAGATTCGGAAAACGAAGATTCTGTGTCTTCAGATTCGGAATCAGGATGAGGTTGTGCTGATATCAATAACTTCATTGTTTCTTGCAGGAAGGGTTTTGTCTTTTTAATTCTTTTGGGTCTTCTCGCGGACAAAAGAGGATCAGAAGTCAAAAGTAATCTGTTAAGCACATCTAAATTACAGGCTTCCCGAGAAAATTTCCGGGCAAAATTTAGGCGATATGATTTATAATGTTTATTTCGTGCTGCAGAAGCCTCTTCTGAAAGTTGCCCAATAGGCAACAATGCATGTTGAATCACAGTAGCCCCGTGTACTAATATCTTATGGATGGTTGGTGTCATGGGGCACCAAGAATATAAATCTATTTATTTATTTAT
The DNA here is from genome assembly GCA_945859645.1 of Amphipoea oculea. Taxonomy (NCBI): domain Eukaryota; kingdom Metazoa; phylum Arthropoda; class Insecta; order Lepidoptera; family Noctuidae; genus Amphipoea; species Amphipoea oculea. Next base: position 14,468,347 of record OX243865.1, on the reverse strand, counting down.
TACATTTGGGAAAACAAACAGTAGTATATTAAGCATAAACAGTGTTGTCTTAAAATTAAGCTTAACAAATATACTACCCACAACATTTTCCACAGATTACTGTAGCATATAAAAAACAAGAAACAAGCTGTTATGTAGCAGGGCTAACTATTGAGTCAGGCCTGCTACATGACAGAGAAAGATGTTAAAAAAAAAGATAAAGATGAACAAAAAAAAATTCTATAGGTATAAGTTGTAACAAACAGAAAAAAAATCAATAAAACAAAATAAAAATAAACATATTTATGCGACCGGGGCCGGGTTTTTACACCATGTATTTCCAGCTATTTTTTACGTACCTTTCCTACTCGCGATCACACGTTTTCGTAACGCATTCGCCAGTTTACTCCCCAAGTCAAGCGCGCCTAAAGAAGTTTCACTTCAAAAACAAAAAAAATAAAAAAAATCACGTGCGATGTATCATACAGGTCCGTATCCTATTAACAATGATACCTACATTGTGTAAAACCTATGGAGCCTACTGCCGATCCTTAAGAATCTTAATTATATCATTTTTGAATTTTGCTTAGGAATAGTATGTCTATTGCACCAAAACGCGCATTGTATGTATCGACTAAGCGGTATAGCGGCGAACGCTTACCAGCATTGGATCTACAAAAGCTAGTAGCAAACAGTCGCCTGGTGCGTACCTCCCGTCCATGTACTGTTCGAGGAACCAGGTAACACAAACCAGACACCAAGTCAGGGCAATCAAACTTGTTTCGGCATACACTGAATAACGTCATTGTCTCAAGGAGAACGCGTCTTGACTGTAAAGTAAGCAGGTCGTATTCTTTAAGAAGTGATTGGTAAGATGTTTTCTTTCGAAAACATCTACTTAAATTGCATAGCACGAAGGTACTTGCGTTGGACTAATTCGATAATTTCGACATATTTCGCATAGTAGGGATTCCAGATCGGAACTGCGTATTCTAATTGCGGCCTAATTATGGACTTATACAGATGCAAGAAGGTGGAGGGACGATGGAAATCTCTGGATGCTGTCATTACAAATCCAAACATCTGATATGCCTTATTGACAATTTTTTCTACATGAATATCAAGATGAAGTTTTGAGTCCAGCTGCAATCGACATACAATTTTGCAGTGTCTGCGGTAAACTTGAAAACTTTTCAATATCGATCTCATGACCACTAGATATTGCTTCGAGTATGACCTTAAATCTATATATCAAGTTGAAATCAATCCCTGTTATTTGCGAAGATAATTGTGGGTTATCGAAGAATCTTCTACTTGAATTCCCGTCATTACTGTTGCCGAATCCGGCCTATGGAAAATCTACCAGTAATCCCATTTCTTGCTTGAATTTTTCTTGAACCTGTAATTTGGTTTCTTTAAAAATGGCTGAATCTTCAACATTTTTTTCATGATTCTTTTTATTGCAAGAGCAACCTGTATGCTAAATGCAATAAGCTCTCAAAGATTCAAATTCTGGCATGTAAAATAGACAAACCAAAATCAAATGAATCTGGGTTACAAATTTTCTCCTTGTTTAATTTGTTAAAATCGGACGAGGTTTCTTTGCAAATATAAGACCTTTGTGTCGATGTGGTCCCCGTGGCTGCATTGCAAACTTTTTCGTCTACCATGGTCAGCAGCATTTTTTGTTTTATTTGAAATTCAGTGTCTTCTATGATAATACTCAACGATTCTTGCATTGATGATAAGGATTGTTTTACATACGCTATTTCATCATTATTAATGTCATTAGATTCTTTTACAAATCTTATGCGTATAGGGCGACAAAATCGAGGGGACGATGGAGTCGGATTTTGCCATAAAACTTTATTGTTCTTGTTACACACCAAGCGAAGTGGAACAAATGAACTCTGAAATATATACTTGTCCAAATCAGATTCATTGATGAATTTTTGTCGGTACTGGGCTTGTTGGGAGCCATCACATCCCCATTTAGATATTAAACAAAGGTTTTCTTTTTCATCGTCTTTAAGTTCACTTACAACGTCTTTTAGATAGCAAAGTAGCCTTTTATTAGTATGCTCTAGCAAGCTATCTAGTCTCACTTCAGCGCAAGTTTCTGTTACTCTATATCCTGACTTATCGGGGTAACACTCCGATTTTGCTTTCTGAATCAATTTGTAGCTTGGAAACATTTTCTTGTTAGTACTTCTTATTTCGTATTGTCTTCTCGTAAGACTCGCCTCTACAATCATAGCAAGGGCTTCAAAGGGACTAAGCATTTTTGTATCATCTTTTTTAAAATATGCTCTCTTGTACTTAGATGCACGCCTTGGAGAGACATTCATTTCTTTTAATACTAGAGAGGCGTCTCTTTTTCCCATGCTATATAATTTAGATTGAGTGGCATGGGTAAGAACACCAAGGTCGGCCCCTCGAAGCTCCTCCGTCTTTTTTCTTTTTGTCCTCTCACTAGAGCTTTCAAAGGATTTTACTTGTTCTTGAAAAGATTTTGCAGCTATTCTCCATTCATTTTCCGACGAGGGTAACTGAAAATATACATTTTTTTAGGAATCCAAATCATCAGAACCTGAGAGGGGCAGAAAAAAAAGAGAAATACATTCGAGATGAAAAAACAAGTATTAATAGAAACTGCGCAAGAATTATTGCAAAATGATGATCAGAGGTCGGAGTAGGTAGATTGATTTAAGGTCGTTGACGTCAAACGTAGAGGATAATATGGATATGCCTCCAAAATACCGGAACTTCATATTTATTGTGATATTTGTTCCGGAATTTTGAAATTAGCACGAATTTGTATTTAAGGTGAAAAACGTATTAATAATATCAATCTACGCTGCCAGTGTTACCTAATGGTGAAAGAAATCAGTATTTTATTTTATACAAAAATACCTTGGAATAGTTACACCGTATTTTGTTCCTTACTGTTGAATTAGAAATGACGCTTGACAGTATGAGACAAAACTTAGACAGGGCCTAGTGTTTCTTTATCTCATGTTCATCTATGTTCACAACGCATTGACCGCACGCAACGACCAATCAGAAGCAAGTATCCTGTATGACTCTTTGGGGCTTCATATAATAAACGATTTTGTTAGCCTATCTGTATGTTTTTTATTTCATTTTATTCCATAATTCCAATCCCGGACCTGTTTTCGGTAATTCCCGCACATTATGGATAAAATGGCATGTCCATATTATAATATCTTGACGCAAGTATATAAAATCAATCTACCTACTCCGACCTCTGGTGATGATAGAAAGGAAAATCAGAAGAAAATAAATTCGTTTGGATTGTACGTCGGAGAGCAACTGGATCAAGTAGAATCATTTCAACGCCAAGTGGCTGAGAAACATATTTCTGATATTTTGTTTCTTGCCAAAACGGGAAATCTTAATTTCGAATTAAGAATCGAAACAACTACTAGATCTCGAAGATTTTGCTTATTCGCGATCATCCTTCAGTAATAATTCTTATACGCAGCAAGCCCCTCCATATCAAATCATTCATTCATCGCTCCCACCTTATCATTATCAGACATCTCCATCACCTCATTTAATTAACCAGCCATCTCCATCACTTAGATCCATTCTTTCATCTCCGTCACCACAACACTTTCAGATATCGTCATCTCCACATTACATTCAATCGTCACCATCCCCTCATCTCATTCAGTCATCACCATCATCACAACACATTCAGACATCACCATCCCCGCATCACACTCAGTTATCACCATCACAATACATTCAGCCATCGCCATCTCCACATCAGATTCAGCCATCGCCATCCCCGCATCAGATTCAGCCAACGCCATCCCCACATCACATTCAGTCATCGCCATCCCCACATCAGATTCAGCCATCGCCATTCCCATATCACATTCAATCATCACCATCCCCACATCTCATACAGCCACCACCATCCCCACAACACATACAGATTACACCAACAACTCAAAAAACTTTGCTGTCTGCCTCAACGCAAAGGCAGTTACCAGCTAATGACGAAAATTAAAATATCGTTCAATTTTCCATACCATCACCTAATCATGCCATGTCAACTAACACAAACAGTATAATATACGATGGACCTAGTGGAATAACTGCTAGTGGAATAACTGATTTTTTAATTTTTAAAAAGAATATATAAAGTATTTTATTGTAATACATTACCTTGATTGTTTTTTTTAAAGCCTTGTATATCGCCCAACAAGTCTCAGGTATAATTTTAGAAAGCAATTGAAATGATGTAACTGTACTGAATCGGAGATCTTTATAACTTCCCGTAGCCAGAAATCTTAATGTAGCTATTAACCGTTCTTCAGCTGACACAGCCTGACGCATAACAGTATTTTTCTTTGTAATCATTGGACCCACCATTTCAAGTAACTCATTAAAAGTGTCTTGATCCATTCTTAGAAAATTCCGAAAGTCTTCAGAATCAAGAATCCTTAACGTATTAAGGTGGTTCAACGAAATTCGCTCTTTGAGCCACTGTTTCATCTACTTTCTTTTATATTTTCTTCTTCACTCAAGCATAAAAAAGTTATTGCCAAACCGACCATCTGTTGCTTTGAAAGGCAAGGAGCCATATTGATACGTCTTTACTCTGTGAACACCGGACGGAATTGACAAGTTGTGTCAACCACCGAACGTGTAGAACGAATACAAAAGTTGGTTGACGCGACCAAGGTCACCTCTGTCGGCGGTTGGTCTGGATCGTGTAGAACGCCTTTTAGTAACTCGCTGCCAGCTTGTGACTGCGCACGTACTTAATTCGGTGTTCATCAATAATTATTCTTTAATGTTATTTGGACTGTGTTACTTGGACTTTATTTTTGCCTGTGATTTGGACATTGTTTGACTTGAGTATAGCTACGTACAACAGCCATGAATATGCAGAAATGCATTTCTTTTACGGATTTTGTGATGGACATGCACGCCTGGCTGCAAGAGTGTATCGACAGCGATATCCTAATCGAGACCGCTATCCGGATTACCGAGTATTCCAACATGTACACTCCGCTTACGCAGATGGTAGAAATCCAGGAGCTAGGGAAGTTCCACGTAGCGTTCCAGACTCAGGAGTCGAAGATGTGGTGCTTCAATGTATCTCCAATACCTTCGACTTCATCACAAAATCAGGGTTTTGAAGAAGATAATTTGATGAGACCACCTCGACAAAACCAAGTTCCTCCCAAAAAAAGGAAACAAAAGGAAAGTACCCAAATTCCTCAAACAACAAAAATTTTGAACGAAAGTTTACAATTACAAAAGTTAAATAACGATAGTGACGCAAAAGGAAATCGAACATTTTTTATGTCCTTTGTACCCGTTATGGATTCTATGACTCCAGAGTTGGCTATGGAAACCAGATATGAAATTACGAATTTATTCAGAAATATACAATGAAACGAAAGAAACCGCAGTATTCCTAGCAACTTGTCTGAATTTCTTTACCAGAGGAACCAGGATTCATCTGGGAGCTCTGGCTCTAGAGCATATCACGAGACATTATCTCCAATGAACAGAGACTAGTTAAAATATTAAGTAATAATGTAGCAAATCATAGAAAATATTCCAAACGGATATCCACCTTTTATGAGTATGTCGTTGATATTTTGGATGACGGTAGATAGAAACGTCAAAGTTGTTTGTTCACGACTATAAAAGGGGGAGCTTCGAGTAGCAGAGTCCATTCTTGTTCGAGACGTCGATTAGAACGGAGCTCCAGCCTACAGGTAAAAGTTATTTTATTTCTGATAGATTAAGATTATTATATATAGATTAAGATTATTATTTTACTATTACTATATTATTGTTAAAAGGTTTATTGTCTTACTATTGTTATAATATGTGATTGTTGCTATTGTTATTATGTTGCTGTAATTCTGAGTTCTCTTGGACCATTATCCAAGAGGTAGAATTAATTGTTTTTAAGATAACGATAATTTATGGCAATATAAGAAATGTATTGATACAATACTTTAAAGAATACTTTAATACCTACTGTTTCCATGGAGTTTCTTGTCCTTCTTCTCCATGATGACCTAGGTTTGGAACGGACAACTAGCTTCCTAACTAATTACTGACAAGCCGAAATTCTAATAAATGTCTAGCTTGTCTTCCTGTGCTTTATTTCATAAAATCCTTTCCCTACATACCATATTCATAGTAACTTTTACACATATTGAATAACTAGTAACCATTCTGATATTTAAAGCTTTATATTTGGGTAATATACATATAGACCTATAGATAGATTTTACCCCATTTTCTGACACGTGCGTGCGAGTTGCGTCTGTCGAGAATTAACACAGACTGAACAACCTACAGACGTGTGTCGGCTCGTGGTGATGATCCATCTGCTGATGCATCTGTTGACATCCGTGGACGCGTCTGACGACGTGTAGAGGAGGCTTTACCACAGTATAATATACAGTACGTTATCTAAGGCCGCCCGCCGAGTTATTAGCCTACTCTTGCGTTGATCCCCAGGGTTGTCACTTTTACTTTTAGTTAATATTTTCGAACAAGCAGCACTTGATCTAAATTTATGAAATAAAAAGCATATTATGATTGAATATTTTACCAATTTATAAATTTAGTAAAAATAAAAAGCCTTTATTCACATAACATTTATAATACTAAGTTACAAATTTGATACCGAGAAAATTTACAATTAACCGTAGCCACTGTATGCGTCTGAAACAATTAAACAAATTGGTTAAGTGAAATAAATAGAGAGTTCCATACGTATTTTCGCGAATATGTAAAAAATATTTATCACCTATTATTTTAATTAAGACTATCTACCTACTTAACTATATTACTAAATAAAATACCTAGTGTGCAGGACGATCGACCTATTAGTTTCATTAATTTTACTTTCGGTGGTTGGGAAACCCAATTTTATGCAATTTTGAAATAATGATCACGCAGAATTCCCACGGTGCTGGGGCGACACAGGGTAATTATTGGTTTTCCCAAAACTAAAATTCATTGTGTTGTTTTATTATTCTCAACATGTTTTATTGCTGGTATTGTAAACCAAATTGTCGGCACCCTTTGATAAAAATATGTCTTTGATAGTTTGCTTGTGTATTTAATCAGTTCCGGCTTAGATCTCGCACAAGAGACTTCAGTAGTAAGTAGTTCTGAGTGATGTGATGTGACAAGCTCTCAAAATAATATCAAGCAAGTAACTCATCAGTTTGTATTTATTATTGATTTAGCTCCTTTGTTGCCCTTATTTATTAGTAAAGAATAAATAAATAAATAAAATAACTACCCAAAATAGCTACATAACCAACAATTATACCGTTTTTAATACAACCAAAAAATAAGATGACCATAAAAAGTACTTAATAATTTTGTGCTCGACTGTACTTGACTCGAAAATGTATGTAGAAGTTCACGTGGATATTTAACATACTTCCATATAGTAAACCAGGTCGAAATTATCATGGTTGGAGACGACTATTTCTTGACTATTTTTTGACACCAAATTCAAATTCAAAAACCTAAGCGTTCCGCGGTAATCAGGTGAGGATTGTGGCGAGAAAGGCTCACCACGTAATCCTCACCAAGGCACCTTTATATCTCTGGAATCACTTATTGACTATTTTCGAGATTTGGCATAGCGTTACGACTATTTCTTGACTATTTTTTGGAATTGAAACCAAGTCGATACTCCCAGCCGTTTGGTTGCATTAGAGGTGAGGATTGTGTGGAGACCTTCACCAAACAATCCTCACCAACCTATAGCTATAACTTTGGAATCATAATGCGACAAATTTTTTGACCTTGGTGACTATTTATGACTATTTCTTGACTATTTTTTGGCGTTCTTAAAATTGATTTATAAGAAGTTTTCAAAAGTGAGGATTGTGTGGTGAAGGACACTAAAAACTAGACTTCTTAAAATAAACTTTAGCTCTAAACATAGTATTCAGAAAGTAAATTTGGGAATACATTTATATGGAAAAATGCGACTCGGCTACGCTCTTAATAAAGCAAATAAACTGTGAAATAAACAATACAATACCACATTTTCTAATAATATTTAAGTATAAGTAGGTACTTACATTTCTGGTTGAGTAGGAACTATGAAGAATGATAAGTCCGGGTTTGCGAAATCATTATTGAGGCACCCGAAAACACTACAATATTTTTTTCCCCTTTTTGAAGTCATGATACTCGTAATTTAAGTGGCCGCCGCCGGCCAGAGTTGACGAACGCAAGCGGTCATGTAGCGTACGCGCGTGCTCACAGTCGCGCTGCACAGCCCGCACTGCCGCCACCTTATTCCCTCATATATTATGCTAGCGTGTGCGTGAAATCGCGTGCCGACACGGCGCGCGGCGCGCACGCACACATTCAAACCGAGAGCGGCACGTTTGTATGAAGATGTTCTACTGTATATTAATTATACTGTGGCTTTACAGACTAACAGAAAGGTATGGTTTTTCGGATTCTGTATTTGTATTCAGTTTTAAAAAGGTTTACCGAAATTTAATTGCTTCCAAGATTTTGAACTTTGTGCCCTTGTACAGACGCCAGCACATCAAGCTACTACAATCTGTCAAACTTCTTAAATATATACTTTTTTAATAAATTTAATGTGTAAAACCCCTTTGATCAGTAACTAAAAATAAATACATTCAAAATAAAATAATTTTATTTTTACACTTACCTTAACGTAACAGCGAGTCTTTCCATTAGCGATATAGATTGTCTCCAGTAAGTATCTTTTTTCTCAAACCATCTTGTAGCTTTTGTAGTAGCAAGTGAAAAGTAGATTCTGACATTTTGAAGTAATCATAATAATATTTAGGGTGTTTCGTGAGTTTCTGGCATAATGTGTGATATTCTCCTGCAGTTTCTCTATCTTCCCACAGCTCACATACCCAAATACGTTTTCATTTCTCATACTCGGAAAGTAGTGTTTGTTTGATTCAAATAGCGGGTGGAAGACGCTGCTTCCCACCACAGGGCGGGAAAGACTCATAGTAATTACTTCCCACTTTAAGGTGGGAATGAATTTTAAAAATAGAACTGTAGTCAGCTACGAAATGTTTTACATAAATTAAGAAAAATGCTGCAGTATTGTGAGTGTATAAACAGCCAGTGTGAATTTAAAAAAAAACCTATTAAGCGGGACAGCCCGCGGCGATGACGCGGTATGTTCCATATTTAAAATAAAAAAAGTCAATAGTACCTATTATTTGGCGGGATACTAACCCTGTAAGCTGTACCGAAATTAAAAAACTTTGCATGTTATTGTTATCAATAAATATTTTAGAAAAACTACTACTTTTTACTTTCCTTATATTCGAAATGAAAAGTAGAGTGTTTAACAAGGGTGAAAGTCATCAATTCCTACTCGGGCTATAGCCGCCCGAGCGCAGCGAGAAAAAAAAAATACCTCGTATAGGAATTGATTCCTTTCGACCCTTGCATAACAATCTACTATTTATTGCCTGCTGATAGTCTTCTTGGTCATCTGCTTCTTCTTCATCTAGCGCTATTGCAATCATTGCTAACTCTTCTTGGTTCGTGTTTAGTTAGTTTGTAATTATAATGATGTATTTATTTATAGTATTTTTAAGTTATATTAATATTGTATTTTATGTGTTTCCTATGGGCCTTGATGCCTGAAATAAATGGATAAATAAATAAATAAATAAATAAATAAATAAACAAAGACATCGTGAAGTATGTGTATCAGAAAGAAACAGATTACACTGATACCGATTTCTCTGATATGTGTGAACACGGGTGACTGATGGCACATCCATGAAGGGAATACTGAAACGGACAACTCGGAACGCGGATAGCCCTGACCCGGAAATGTGTGGATAGCGCTTAAAGATCAATGAGTTGTCATCACCGTCTTCGGTTTATTTTGAAGTAGTTGGGGTAAATCATTAATGTAAACTAAAAAGAGGAAAGAAACCAATATCGTACGAAACGCACGTGCGGTCTAAGTAGCGGGCAAGCTAGCGACTGGCGCGCGCGGTGCGCTCGCGGCAATATCAAACGCGTGAGATGTTTGTGTGTTGTGTGTGATCACGTCGAATTAGCGGCGGAGCGCGCGATTCACTCGCGACGTCACGTCAGGTAAATTCAACCAGTATGAACTTGTCGCTAGAAATGGTAGCACGTTTTCATCATGTCTTTTAATACAGAAGAGTTTATTAGTGCTGTTCAGGCTAGAACTCTGATTTGGCAAAGTAAACACAGGCATCATATGAACAGAAATATTCTCAATAAGTTATGGAAGGAAATCGCGGAATTGTTTCCATATATGGAGGATGAGTAAATGAAATATTGTAGGTATTTTAAACTTTTTATATTTTTATAAATATACATAGGAATATTATGACAGGCTACAAAAGATACAAAAATATTACAAAGATGGCGACGTATATATTAAACGATTGTTCTCCCAAAAATATTTCGTGAATAAACTCCGAATTTGTTTAGCTCGATTTGATGCATTGTTGTTTCTTCCAGTTTGTCGCCTTTGGTGCTGAGTTTCAGTTGTTAACTCATCATCGCAATTGTAACCATCTATATCAATTACAATATTATGCAATAAGCAAGCGGTTTTTATGATCAGGCGTGCATGTTTAACATCAGTTTCTACCACCACGAGCCAGCAACTTGACACGTCATAATCAGGTGCCGTCTCGGGTCTCCATTGTTTGCACCTTCTCCCTCAGCGGCTACTCGTTCAAAAAGACTTTAGAGTTGTCGCGATAAAACGAAAAGTAATACCTGCTAAAAGATTACAACCTAATTGGCGTTGCTGTAAGTTTACCGGTTCTGCAGAAGTGGAAGATAAATCGTTTGAGCCACGTGAAGAAGCCAGGCGTGAAGCCAAAAAACCCAAGTTGCTGAAAACATTTCGAATTGAAATTTTTGAAACCTACGCAGATTTGAGGAAACTAATGCAAGCAATATCAGCAGGACTAGCGTTAGCTCAACCAAGACCATACAGCAACCAGTAGCTGAAAGACCCCCAGATGCTGTTGGATATGATCAAGTTATTATGTTCATTATCCAACTACTAGCATCCATCGGAGGGAGGTGCATATATTGCACAAATGAGCAGACCAAATTGTTTTGCCAAAAATGCAAAATGAGGCTGTGCTAAAAAATCGACCCACCCACTTTTTGTTCAATAATGATCGATTGTTTCACAGATAAGCTGTTTCACATGTTTGTTTATTATTTTGAGGGTCGATATTATGATGATTGACGTCTTGTCATAAATCTTATTGCACTTGAAGGTAAATAATTTTTTGAAGTGAAAACTAAAAGAATAAAGCTTTTGTAATTCAGAAGAGAGCAATCAGAACCATAGTTAGAATTCAACAGCAAGAATCATGCAAGCCACATTTTAATGACTTAAATATATTGACAGTCCCAAGTTTGTATATTTTGGTCCTACTTAGCCACTTATCAAAATATATATTTGAATATGAGACTGAAGATGAAAGGCAAAAAAGGGAGAGTACAAGAAGGAAAGATCTCCAAATGAAACAAGTGCCTCACCTGAACGTTGTAAAGCATAGCGCCTACCACAAGTCATTAAAAATGTTCAATAAACTGCCGACAGAATTAAAAAGTCTAGTACATACAAGTGAGTTTCAGAATAAGCTTAAACGGTTCTTGTTAAATAAGTGTTTATATTCCATTGATGAATTATAATTTAATACAAGTCGAAAGTAACATAAATAAATTTTATTGAATGGATTGACTATTATGAATTGACTATGACAAATTTTTATATTTTTTTTATTATTTTTCTGATTTTAATTGTAATGACTTAAATGTAGATTGCATGCATGATGTTCTTATGTATTTGGTTATAGAAATTCAGACACGATGTAAAAATTGTTATTGAATAAATGAATTGAATTGAATTGAATTGAACTTCTTTAGCGGCGTTGAACACTTTTTGTAATGGGTAAAAAATGTTAAACTCGCGTCAGGACATCGCGTCAGGACACGTGACCGTCAGGAGAGATTCCCCCCCCATCTCTTTCTACGGCGGCGCCAACCGAAGTGAAACAAGTGAGACACGATAATGGATGGATGGATGGATGGTGATGGCGATGGCGATGGTGATGGCGATGGCGATGGTGATGGCGATGGTGATGGAGATGGCGATGGCGATGGCGATGGGGATGTGATGTGATGTGATGTGATGGTGATGGTGCACGCGGACGCGGACGCGGACGTGGATGGACAGCTGATGGCTCGACCGTCTGTGTAGTAGCCACACTGCTGTGTATTCTTAAAATTCGTGTATATCAAGTGTTTCAAAAAATGGAAATTGAACAAAGTGCATCGATTAATGAAAAAAGTGACGCAGAAATAGTGAAAAAAACTTAGTTATATTAATTCAATTAATAATTGTTTTATTTCAACGTTAATATTCAAGTTATCACTTCCGCTGGCACTCCCGGAGTGCAACCCGTCTTTTTTTTTATACAGAAATACTGTTGAGTGCCGATTTGACGGTTATACATTGGAGCAAAACCGACCCGTTCTTTCAGTCAGAAATAGATTTTTCTAGGGATTTAAAGTTAATATCGTTAAGTTTAATTGCTGAGGCTGTAGTTTTGAATAATTCTGTCTAAAAATAATGGACACTACTGAAGCTGAAGCGGCCCAAGTTGTGGCTTTGCTGCAACAAGGCTTAAGTCAACGTGTAGTGGCCAGGTGGTTAAATCTCAGCCGTTCTGCAGTTCGGCGAGTTTACCAAAGATTTCTGGAGATTAGGAAGATATAGGGTGACAACTCAAAGGGATGACCGCTTTATAGTGGTATCAGCTTTAGGAAATCGACACCTTTCTGGCGTTGCTCTCCAGCGACGCTTACGTGAAGATCGGGGTGTGGCTATAAGTGACAGTACTGTAAGGAGGAGACTACGTGAGCAGAATTTAAGGCCACACAAGCCAGCAACAGGACCACAATTGACCACAGCTCATCGACAAGCCAGAATTCAATTTGCGCAGAATCACGTCAACTGGACTATCGGCCAATCGGAGTCAGTTCTTTTTAGCGATGAGAGTCGGATGGCTTTATACGGTTCTGATGGACGCCGTAATGTCATGCGACGGTCAGGTGAACGTTATGCCCAGTGTTGCATAAGAGAAACAGTCAGTTATGGTGGGGGCTCTGTAATGTTTTGGGCAGGGATATCTTTAACTGGACACACGGAGTTTTCATAAGAAGTGGTGCTTTAACTGCGGTACGCTACATCACAGAGATCTTGGAAGACCATGTGGTGCCATATGCCGGCTATATTGGTGAAAATTTTGAATTAATGCATGATAATGCACGGCCACACGTAGCGCGTATTGTCACCGATTATCTTGAAGAGGTCGGCATTCGGATTATGTCGTGGCCAGCGAGAAGCCCTGATCTTAACCCTATAGAGCACATATGGGACACCCTAAAACAAAAGGTTAGAGCCCGTAATCCAGCCCCTACATCCCTAGGAGACCTAGAAATTGCTATCAGGGAAGAATGGAACCGAGTCCCTCAAGAGACCATCAAAACCTTGATTAGGTCACTTAAACGGCAAATGCAGGCCGTCATTCGAGCAAAAGGGGGGAATACTCAATATTAAACTGCAAAAAATGTGTTCATAACACCTAAGACTGAAAAATTAGAGCGCGTTTAAGATTAATCAAAAACAGTGTAAAATTATTCTTTTTAGTTTTTATAATCAACTTTCTTTATTTTTAATCATTTTTATGTTTATATTGTGCTAAAGTTTGTGTAAATAAACAAGTCAAATTAAATGTATCAGAACTAAACCATTTTGTTTTGTTTCGCTGAAGAAAAAACGTGATTTGCGGTAAAACTGCAGGTGGGCCGATTTTTTTGATGACCAGTGTAGAATATCATAATAAGAAATAATAATTAGTAATTTTAAGACTGATAATATATAAGTAAGTAGATATTCCTCATTGATCTCATTCTACCAATAATTAGATTTTTATAAGGTTCAAAGACAAAAATCAGCTGGTCCTTGCATTTATGTTCACATAACACGTCAAAATGTAGGGAAGAGCTGTTTTTTTTTTTCACGATTACAGTTCGCGATTACAGGTTTGGTCCCATAGTAAAAGTTGTTCATAATGATGATTACAATGACCCCTTAAAAGGATGCCCATGAATTAAATTTCACCCTGTAGATGTTGTACACGCACACGTTCATATTCAAGAGTAATGAACAGCTTTATACGATAGTACCCAAGAATTAAGACTTTAATTATACGAAACACAGCCCATATCAACATCATTATTTTATGCAATTATCGAAATCGAGTATACTCTCTAGAATTATCTTTAAATTATCTCAGTAATTTCACCCTGTATATAAAGCAATGTACTAAAATTGCTTCATATAGTCTGGGTGACACAAATTTTTAGTCTCGAAAAGGCATCTAAAGCCGAATTACTAGAGCTTATGCAAAATTTTGAAAAAGTTACTATGAAAGCTAAAGCTTTCTTGTTGATACAATTAAGACTTGCTAGAAGAAGGAAAATGGCAAGACGGTTTTTTTTAGAAGACAAATTATTCGCCCTTGCTCTGATGAAGCAAAGTCCAAAGGAATTTAAGCTTCTTGAATACTTGTTTGCCTTACCTAACAAGAGGACACTGGCTAGACTTTCAAATAAAATTGAGTTTGAATGCGGAATAAATAAAAATATTATTGAGCATATCAAACACACCACTATGGACCGGGACACGACAAAAAAGCTTTGCTCCTTAGTATTTGATAAGATAGCGCTGTCACCACATCTCACATATGATGAAAGTAAAAACAAAATTATCGGATTTGTAGAGATAGCAGGAGAAAGAAAACGAAAACTGGCTGACTATGCTTTGGTTTTTATGATGATAGAGGCATATGTCATTCATGGAGGCAACCCATTGCATACTATTTTTGTGAGGAAACAATTTCAGCACATGAGCTAATGAGAATTTTAAAAGAAATTACTCCTCTGCTCGTGGAAACTGGTACAAAACTGCTTACACTTGTGTGTTATCAAGGATCAACATTTAGTTCATGTTTTAGACAGCTAAGAGAGCCCGCAGACATATAATTATAAGTTGGCCGACTAAATCGCAGAGTATACCAATAGGTATAATGACATATGCTAGCCCGCACATCTTGTCCTACTAAATCGTCCAACTAATTGGGCACCGATCGTATCAGAAACAAGATGACGCTAATACATCAGACTCACAATCATACCCGCAACGGAAACGGAGAACTAAACAAAGCGACTGTGATGAACAAATAATAAAAGCGCTTCAAGCTAATGAAGATGACGATACAAACTATTGCTTATCTTTGGTTCCTTTTATGAAAGAGCCGACTTCTGATGAAATATTAGATGTGCGCATAAGTACACACATCAAAAGTGTCTAGGGATCAAGCATTTTTATGCGGATTTCTTGAGATTGAGATGTGGCTTTGTAATAAAGGTCATTGGGCGTTTCTGACCCACTTTATGAAAGTTCGCGTACAAAGACCAAATCAGTTTTAAATTGAAGAATTCAATCCCACTTTTCAATTTTTTTTTTTTTTTTTAAATATACCCTGGGAAAATAAAGTTATTTAACATTTAAAAAGTTAATAAACTTTTGTTAATAAAACAAGTTTTTACTTTTAGCATTACGGAAAAGTGTCGTTCGGTCACTATAAATGTTTGTATAGCTCTACGAAATATTTCTCTCTCGCTCGCACATTTGGCAGGTAGATAAAAACAAGCAGGTACCGAAATGTGCATGCGGCAACGCCGCTTGGACCGCGTCGCAATCGTACGTCATCCGTCGTTTCGATCTGTGCATTTCCACCTGTGTTTCTGTTATTTATTCATTTTATCGACTACCTGTGCACGTTTTATGGACTATTGGCTTTAGTTTTACGTTGAAATGGAAAGGCAAAATAGTTGTGTGTCGTGTAATCGATGTGTATTACGTCGACGAAAACACATATTGACAACGCTCTTTCTAGAAAGATACCGATCATGCAGTATTATTATTGCAAAAAATTATTCCACACGAGGTAGGTAAGTAACCTACAAAGTTATTATATCTACTTACCGGCTCACCAAACCTCGACTATGAGATAGGGATAGAAAGAAATACTTTTAACCATGCCTTTGTCATTATAGGTACGCTTATTTGGTATCGTAGCCTTTACCGTGATAATATGTGATTTTAAACCAAACACCTTCTCTGCGTGATAAATCAGAACGTCCTGCCACGGTTCTTGGAATTTACCTAACTAAAATAAGAACCGGTGAACCAGATGAGCGCTTAGCTGGTAAATTCAATATGTCGAGGAGAATATTAGAAAGGAAATTGGTGATTGCAAGAGAATGCTTAATTAATGATTTTGTGCCACAGCATTTGGGATAGGAGCATATTACAAGAGAAGATGTGGTAGCCAGAAACCTTTCAATTCCAAGCCATTTTTTCGGTGGTAACCAAAATGATCCCGCAGCCATTGTCGTATGTGACGAAACATATATTTATCTGCAGAAGAGTGCGAATTTCCTTTTTCAGCGGAAAACTTACAGTCTCCATAAGTTTTGGAACTTAGTCAAACCCTTTTTATTAGTATGTACCGATGGCTACATACTAGATGCTATGGGACCATATACAGCAAATACCTCGGACGCAAGAATTATGCTCGACCTGATGCGATAAGATTCTCCGATTCATGGGTTCTTGAGAACTGATGACATTTTTATATTGGATCGTGGATTTCGAGATTCGATCAATACTATTGAAGAATGCGGATATAATCCTCACATCCGCCAACGAGAGCAAGAGGAGAACAACTGACGACATTAGATGCCAATAAATCTAGGTTATTAACTATGATCCGTTGGGAAGTTGAAACTATTAACAGCAGATTTATAAAATATTTTAAAATCTTCCGCCATGTATATGTCGGATCAGGAGTAGGTTACAGGCATCTAGTTATCATCAGGCATATTTGATTAATTACTGTGGGCATACTGTGGGTAGTGTTGGTTATTGCGCAATAGAAAAACCGTTTGCAGTTCAAATCAAATTATAATATCACGAACAAATTAATCACACTAGCAAATCACACACTGTAGGTACACGACACAACTAGATACACAGTAAAATAATTATGTACAGTAACAAAGTAATTACGAACAAATCGTACGATCGATTAATGTTCGTATAGTGACAGAGCCACCCAAGTAAACCGACAGGTTTGTCGGGAGCTAGTGCTCTGTCAGGAGCGAGTCCGAACACCGACTGACTCTCACTAACTGTCACTGACTGTGACCGACTGTCACTGACTGTTATTGACTGTCACTGACCGTTATTGACTGTCCAGCACAAACGAGTGCGCTCAGTTATAAAGGTTTGTCCCCACTACGCACTCGCCCCACAACAACTCTGTCCAAATGGCGTACGGAAATACGTCATCGTGTTTACTTGATACAAAACATTAAAATGTGCTAAATCTAATAAGACTCACATTATAAAGTAATCGAATAATTCAACAAGAATAATTGTCTTAAATAAACAATAGTGATATCACAAGTAAATCATTTTAAAATCAAAGTAACATGTCATCAATTGGTTTGAATAAAACCATCGGTTACAATTATCAAAATAAGTTCCTAAAATCAATTAGCGCGTACACTGAGTACTCAATAAATTATGTTCCGATTTATTAGATAATAATTGATAGTAAAATCACTTAAATTAACAATAAGAAAACAAATCATAACAAATTCTGTTGACTACTCACAAATGTAGTCGACAACCGTCTCCGACATATATTTTAATGTTGCTATGAGACATATGATGATCGACTTCAGAATAACTGCGGCAATATTAATGCCACTCGAAATCCATATGAAGACCATATGTATCCGGAACAGTTCATATCCATAATAAATAAATGAGCGGATGAATCAACGCAATGAGCTGTCAGATTATGTGATAAGGCATAATTTGAACAGGCAGAGAGTAGCGTTTGTGCGACTCGACGGAAACGATCCGGATTTTGAAGACTTTCCGCGCCTTACATAATTATGAAGAATTAATGTTATTTACGTTGGGATCGTACCACTTGAGAATCGCGAGGTCATATTGCCACGAGCACATGCGTTTGAATGGAGTATACCACATCGAAATATACCGATACCAAGAAATTATCGAAAACAAGATACTAATAAGAGGCCGAATTTAGTCGCGACACGTCCGTAGTAAACAATATTATATGTACGTATATTTTAGAAGATCCCAATCGAATTGGAAGAAATGACATTGATCAGTATTACTGCTCGTGTGTACACGGCCGCCGCACTGTTGGAAGCTGTGCGCATGTTGTAAGCGTAGTTTACTTTTTATCATGGGCCAGGCATCAAGATGTAATAGATGCACCTACAGCCTTTTTAGACGAAATAGCAATAGATTTCGATCAAGCAGAATAAAAATATTATTACGTTGTAGAACTGGATTTTATTTTTATGTCCCTTAAATAGTTTAAAACAAACAACAACAACAACTTTTGATAAAACTAGCACATTCTACTTTCTTTCCCGTGGGAATTTCCCCATGGGAAATTATCCAATGCCACTTAGGGATGATTAGCTTTCGACTGGTAAAAGTATTTTTTAAATCAGTCCAGTAGTTTTGAGTGAATTCGTTACAAAAATGCTTTAAAAATGCCTTAATTTAAAATATTTTTTTTCTCAATTCTCCCAAGGCCCACAAGAATGCGACCCGTACCACTGGGGTGCAGATACATTTATCTAAATACCTTGCCCTATTTCGTTTGTGTACGCCGTGGGTCAAATGTCCGAACAAAATGCCCAATGACCTTTATGATTTTATAAATTTATATGGATCCTTTTTGGTGCATTTCATAATTTGAATCAGGAACTGTGAATCAAATTCGAGTAATAGATGAAAATCAGCTGTCAATATTTTCCCTATAAAAACATACAACGCATTGAAGACATTATTAGTGCTACTGTTTCCCTACTACTGATTAAAACCAACGTTATTATGGAGCGGCGACGTCATTTAAGCAGGGAAGAAATGCTCAGAGCCGTGGGAATGATAGAAGCTGGTTCCCGGCAACGTACTGTGGCTTTAGCTCTGAATACAAGTCAGAGTGTTATCAGTCGACTTTGGACACGTTACCGAAGCACTGGTACCGTGGCTGAGCGCCATGGAGGACGGTATCGCTGCACCACACGGAGACAAGACCGATACATTCAAATCTTAACTCGAAGAGCTCCAACAATAACCGCCATGATGTTAGCCGTGAGGCTTCATCACTCTTCAGGGAACTTAATTAGCGACCAAACAGTCAGAAACCGCTTGCATGAAGTGAACCTTCATTCCCGAAGACCGCTACGGGTACCACCTATAGCAATGCACAATCGTAGGATTCGATATCAATGGGCTCTTGAACACAGAAATTGGGCAGAAGAACAATGGCGTTTCGTGTGCTTTTCTGATGAGTCTCGTTGTGGTATGAGACCGGATACAAGACGTATACGACACTGGAGAACCCCTGGACGCCAACAGCGATTAAAATCCTGCCAGGAAGTCCATCCTTATAGTGGTGGAACCATCATGGTATGGGCGGGTATTTGGATCGGCGGAAGAACTGAGTTGATTTGGATCAGAGGCAACCTCAACGCTCAAATTTATGCTGAGACGATTGTATCAGACGTCATCGTTCCTCTACAAGTGCAAATCGGTCCCTTATTTCAGTTAATGCATGATAATGCACGACCGCACACCGCAAGAGTTGTAAGACAGACTCTCGCCGCAGCTAACATCAATGTCCTGCCCTGGCCTGCTCAGTCGCCAGACTTGAACCCGATTGAGCATGCATGCTACAGAGAAGAGCTCTGCCGAATATGGAGGGTATCCAGTCGCAATAAGACCTTTTTTTTTGTTGTTGCAACGAACATGGGCGGCCATTCCACAGCGTGATTTGGATGAACTCATTTTGAGTATGCCAAACCGATGTTCTTGTGTTGTTAGTGTTCGCGGTAGAAACACGGATTATTAATTGTTTAAGTTACCCAATAAAATTTTAAAGAAAACTGTTATTTCAGTCTTTTTTTCGAACTTTTGTGTTAGTGGTTCAAATGTCAAAAATCCCTTTATTAGGAAAATGGCAAATTTCTTTATTAATGCAAAGGTGACTTGGTTTATCGTTACTGTGACAAACGAAAACACTTTATTTGATGAATCCTTAAAGAAAATTTTAATTAATATCAATCAGGAGAAAAGTTATTGCAAAAATATATGTTGATCCCTAGACACTTTTGATGTGTGTATTTTACAAACATTCAAAGACAAAGAAAATAAGATTGCTGCCAAATACATCATTTAATATCATTCAACCTAGTACTTCCCAATTTTCAAGAGCTTCCAGGCGGACTACTCCATCAACTTCTGTTCGTATTATTTCTGATCAAGTTATTCAGCCAAAACATAGTCATTCAGCCCACTCCACACATCAAGCAAATTTATCACAGCATCTGACAGAATCTCATTATAGTCGAAATACATAGGACCGATAAGTGTTATAACTTACCTTATAATAAATAGGTAATTGTTATGATTATGTATTTTTGTTAGTCATGATTAGAAATATTCATATGTCGGCGCGTCTAGAGAATTGGTTCGGTGATGCCAACCTCTTTGGTTAATATTGTTTTTTTAGAAGATATGTCAACTGTCAATTTGACGTAACACCATGGACTGGGGAGGCGGCCCGCCATTATAAGAACAAGAGAAAAGTGAGGGAAACATTCACATGGGTTGATCGTAAATGACGATATTGATTGGAGGAATTGTGCTATGATATCCAATTGTGTGTAAATTGATTGCGCTCGCGCCCCACGTACTTGGTGGAATGTCATTCATGCATTATCGTTAATTAAATAATTGGATTAGACATCCTGTGATTGTTCATAAAGACTTTCATAATACTTTCAACTCCTCGCCCGCAAACCCACGCAACATAGCCTCTTCTGATAAAGATGATCTATTCCCTTTACATATAATATATGATTGTATTCCTCGTTTGTTGTCTATGACGAATGATACGTAATGTGACAGCTGACATGACAAAAACGAGAAATTATTATACAAAGGGTATGATGCAATGTGCTTGTACGTAATTATAATGTGTAGTGTTTACAATTAGCTTTTAATAGATAATACATGGCTTATTAGAAAACTAACATGATAACCACTACATGTGCAACAAATTAGTTTTTATCAATAAAGATACAAAATATCCACTATGCATGAGAAAAATGCTAACTAACCACACAGAATTCTTGCTATCAGAAAAGTTATTTGTCAACTATAAAACATCACAAAAATAATACTACAAAATCTATTTGTTATCATTAATAACTCCATATATTTTATAAAGAAAAAAAAGTATGCTCATGCCGCCTGTGATACAGGTTTATCCTAGTACAGGCATCTAACATTATTATACCTTTGTAAATAGTTTCTAAGACTTTTGTAATAATTTTACCAATTTTAATACTGAATAAAAACATTATTATTATTACATTATTATCGTTCGTTTCCTCTCACTGAGAGGAGGCCTGTGTCACAGCAGTGGGAACATTATAGGCTGATTATGTATTATGTATCTTTCGTTTATATATATCGTTTATATATATAGGTATATATTTACACATAAATTATATTTTTAAATATTACAATATAAAAGAAATATAAAAACATTTAAAAATATAAAAAATAGTAGCCCACCGGTATCGGGAACAGGGTCCAAACTACCGGCGCGGCGGTCAGGGCTCCATTATGAAAAGATACAAGCACTGAAACCCGATTACCCGAGACGAATGGCATTTTGCAGAGAAATGTTAAGGCGCGACAGGGCGTACCCCGATTTTTTTAACACGTTTTGTGCGACGAAAACGTTTTGAGCGATTTGGCTATTTAATACGCACAACAGTCACTATTATGGGGTAGTAAATCTACACTTGGTAAGGGAATGAAATTTCCAGGAACGCTATAGTGTGAACATGTGGTGTTGGTGTGGAACAGGGAACTTACAGGCCCCTTTGAGCTACCATCGCGTCTAAATGCGGACGTTTATTTAAATTATATTCAGAACGAGTCTCCAAACATTCTCCATGACATCCTCCAAAATGTAAGAGAGCGCATGTGGCTGCAACACGACGCAGCTACCTGTCATTTCGCTTTAGAAACTACTCTGTATAAATCTGCCTACCAGAAAAGTCCAGGTCAATCCCTGAAACATTAGAGCAAAAGCGTTTTTTAAACAATCAAAATTGGAAACGCAAAATACCTCGCCAAAAATCAACTTTAGCGCAGAGCTCGTAAATAAAGTCGATTACTTACGAAATTGTTTGTCAAAAGCCTGATATGAACCCAGACGATTTCATGTTGGCACAGGTAGCTTTTCTATAAAAATACTTCAGGCTGAGAGTGCCTTGTGGCTCGAGCTGATAAGATGTATTTTAACTGCTTCCAATTTTGACAAAATTTGTAAACGACGCCCGAATTTGAATTCGGCATCACTAGTTAAATCCATTTTATATGGATATTCTTTGGACTATGTAGCGTCAATAAAATATGGCAAAGAAAATGAGGTAAAGGCTTTTGAGCAACTCGCCATTCAAGAGGACATGACTATCCAGAAATGTGGTCTTTTTATCGATGAGACCCATTGTTTTTTAGGTTCGCCAGACTGACTTTATGAAGAAGGAATCATAGAAATAAAATGTCCTATTTCTATACGAGGAATTGACTCAGATGCAGCGATCCGTCAAAAAAAATATTAAATGTTTTTATTTGATGGCGATAACGTCATTATCAACGTTAACTATGATTGGTATTACCAAGTTCAGAGCCAACTAACTAAATATTGCAATTAAAAATGTGTGTTTGCGGTATACCGCAAACACACATTTTTAATTAAGTGTACACACTGGTCCTGAATTTCCAATAAAAGTTGTGAAAATTTATAAAGACTGGAAAGAAAAAATTATCCCTCGTTTCACAAAATTTTATTATACGAGTATGTGCGTTCTTCCCGAAATAATTAATCTCAGAAAAAGCCAATCAATGCCATTGAGGGAAACTATTTTATAATTTATACAGTTTTTTATATTAAATGATTCACTAAACATAACATGATAATCTTTTATTTAATTTCCTACCTAACTCATCCAGTGCATAAAAATTAAAAAAGCTATTTACAACCAACTGGAACTAGTCACCAATACTTGAGTTGGCAACGTTTTATGTTAATTATTCGATTTTTTACCAACAGAAAGCCGCGACAGCGAGTAAGAAAGACTGCAAGAGGGACCACTGACATGGTCGTGTACAGAAAAGCAGCTGACGAGCATTTCAATGATAATGGCACAATTAGAGCTCTGGCAAAAAAGTACAATGTTTGCCATGTGACATTATACAGATACATAAAAAATTAAAGGCAGGAAATACTAGTGCAATAGTTGGCTACCGTTGCGTCAACCGTGTGTTTACTGATGATTAAGAAAAAAAACTGCAGGACTATTTAATTCAGTGTTCTGGAGTTTATATTGGATTGACCCCATCTGAAGTACGTAAGTTGGCATACGAGTTAGCGATTAAAAATGGTAAATTTCTCAAAAAATGGCATGATACTCAAATGGCGGGTTAGGAATGGTTGACTGGTTTTTTAAAACGACATTCGACCCTATCTTTGAGATGTCTTCAAGCAACGAGCCTATCTCGAGCCTCGAGCTTTAATGAGCATAATGTTAACCAATTTTTTGATAACCTAGCGGACGTTATGGATAGGTATAAATTTGAGCCAAAAGATATTTGGAATATGGATGAGACAGGGGTGACCACAGACCAAAAACCTAACAAGATAGTTGCTCAGAGAGGAATTGAACAAGTAGGTGCAGTAACTTCAGCGGAAGGTGGGAGATTAGTAACTGTTGCGGTTGCCATTAATGTTCAAGGAGGACATAAACCTCCTTTTTTGTATTCCCATTGAAACGGTATCAAGACCACATGATTCGTGAAGGACCTGTTGGATCTGCTGGTGCTGGAGATGCCAGTGGCTGGATGCAAGAAGCAGAATTTTTGCTATTTCTGGAACACTTTAAAAAACAGGCCATGCCAACAATTGATCAAAAATGCTTGCTATTGCTAGACAATCACGCATCACATATATGTATCTATCCATGCTCTAGATTTTTGTAAGAGAAATGGAATAGTTTTTTGCTGTCGTTTCCACCCCACTGCACTCACAAACTCCAGCCGCTGGATAGAGCAGTATTTGAACCATTCAAGAAAATGATAAAACACAGCTACAAACAACCGGTCAAACAATGAATATCCATTACATTCCTGGGGTTGTCAAAGAAGCATTTCCTCTTGCTGTCACCGATAAAAATGCTATTGCTGGGTTTACTTGCACTGGTATAAGTACATCTAATAGAAATATATTACTGATGCTGACTTTGCGCCATCATCTGTAACAGACCGTCCCTTGCAGGTCAACGAAGAAATTCCACCTTATGATCTGTCGACCAGATCCGAAGCACCCAAGACAGTCAGTCCTCCAAGTTGAACCTTATATGCCAACTGACGATCTTAACTCGCCAGTAGCAGGACGTAGCGGACTAAAATTGGGTTCTTCTCCGCCAATTCCTTTCTTGGTCTCATCCCGAGATATCTATTCCAAGAACAGGTCCAAGGACTACAACAAATAAGGGGCGTAAGAAACGTAAAGCCACGTATTCACTGAGCAACAATTGTTTATAAACTCTGTTTCAGAAACAAAATCTACGTGTTGCTGAAACAAATCATTTTGTTTCAGAAACATATAATTTGGTTTCTGTAAACACTACGCGTTTATCGGTATGTTTCGGTGCTCCCCACTTGCGGCGGAGAACACAGAAACAAATCAGTTGCGCAACAGGTGCATGCGAGTGTGGACGCGTCTAAACATTTGTTTATAAACATGGCTGTAGTGTGGGACGATGAAACTGTCTTTAAATTGATAGAACTGTTTGAGAAAAAACGAATATTATGGGATTGCTCGACAAAGGACTATAAAAATAAAATAAAAAAGAATGACGCCTGGGAAGAAATTTCGAATGCTTTGGCAATTCCAAAAACAGATGTTGAGAATAAAATGCATATATTGCGGTCGCAATTTGCAAGAGAGAGGAAGAAAATGTTGTCTACAAAAACCACAGGTGCTGGTACTGCAGATATTAAGAAATCAAAATGGAAATTTTATGAAGAACTAATTTTCTTACAAAGCACGACGACAAGGGTCGGTGGTGCGGATACTTTAAATAAAACAGTGAGCGCATTATTCATATTTTATTTTTATGTAAACAGCTGTAGGCATGTAAATATTCTATCTAACATATACGAAAACACTACCGCCATAGCATTAAGCTACATTGTTTTGCCACGGCAGGCTTCCTCTTTCGCTCATGAAATATTCACCAAATTGATCCCTTATGATTGTAGCAGTACGTGCTGAATTTCTAGGTCGCCTTTCCAATTCCAAAATTGAAGTTCCTTCAACTGTATACTCTCTACGCCAAGCACCTTCTATGACATTATGTTCACTGTCTTCAAAATCAAAAGTCATCGGGGGCGTATACAAGGCTCTAGATTGTTTATTCCTTCTTAAAAAGTTATGCATGTAAAGACAGGCCATTACAATAAGTTCACAATTTTCAGGCTTGAGATGAATTGGTTTACGAAATACACGAAAAACCACGCATAAAATTCCAAAAACATTTTCTAGAGTTACAGAGTCTATAGTTGAAAATGCGTTTTATTGTGCCACGGTTATGAATACCCGGGTACGGCCTCATCAAGTTTTCCGATAATGGGAATGCACTATCGCCCAGTATTACATAAGGAAGGTCAGGTCCATCTGGTGATATCGTTTCTTGGTTTGGAAAATTAAGACGGTGTTCCACCATTCTTTGATAGAAACTCGTTTCTTGAAAGATGCCACTGTCAGATGCTCTTCCTTTCGCACCACAGTTTGCATATATAACATTATAAGATGCATCTACAATAGCCAGTAGTACAATACTAAACTGATCTTTGTAGTTGTAGTAATCACTGTTACTATTGCTAGGCGCTTCAATAACCACATGCTTCCCATCTATAGCTCCGACACAGTGTGGAAAATTCCATAATTCGTTCCACTCACGGGCCTTTTCTTTCCAGTGCGCTTGGGAACTCGGAACCTTAAAAAAAAGTGTTTAAAATTGCAGGCAAACCGTGAAGACCTCCTGGCAACTGAGGAGCCAGAACAGCAATCGGAGCAGCAGAAACCACAATCTCCACTACCACCATCCCCACTACCATCTACAAGTAGCAAAAAAGCATCTAAAAGAAAAGTGGATGACAATCTAAGTGAAGTATTTGAAATAGTTAAATCTGCAAAACGCAAAATGGATGAATCTAAGGATGAATATGATATTTATGGGCAATACGTCGCTTCAGAATTAAGAGCGGTACAAAACGAGACTGCCGTAATACAAGCCAAGGCTTATATTAATAATATTTTAATAGACATGCGAATGGGCAAATACAATTATGGTTACGGATATCATAACCATCCCGGATATGAAACTGCGTCGACACCAGCAAGTTCAACCTCACAAAAAGAACTTGAAACCATTGAAGAGATAGTTTCACAAATCGCATCAGTAGAAGAAACCGATAGTAGTAGGGGAAGATCGTCACCATTCGTACGCGGGGCACATTCATACAGTCACAATAATTTTTGAACGAAATAACGTACGGTCTTGCTGTTGTATGTGTGCGTGAGTCGCGGTACCAACCTTACGCCGACGGAGTATCGCGCCATTCGCAGCGGTGACAGTGAAGTGACAGGCACGAACGTGTTTTCGCGCTCGGTAAGTAATTTTTTGATCGATGTTTTTGTCTATTGTTAACGTAGCTAAACTAAGTTTTCGTGTAGAGTAATCTATTAGTAACTAGCAAAATATACTTAAGATACGTTTTCAATAGTTAATTTATCACGTTTTCCTATTAATATTAAAACAGGTTATATTTTGTTGTTATTTAGTTAGTGGGGTACTTTCGGACAGAACTAGATGGGGCACGTTTGAACGCGTACGAATGTGCCCCAACTGGTAGATGTAGTGAGTGGGAGTATGTTAGCCTGCTAATTTCTAATTTTTGCATTAACTTTGTTCTGTGTTTTGCTATCGTCGATGTACTAATATGATAATATATTTTAATACCTATTTCTTGTTATTTTTTTACAGAAACATGGTGCGGACATATGTACCAAAAAACACAACTAGACCAGTTGTGAATGAAGAATCTATGCAGTCAGCAATACAGGATGTTGTGCAAGGAGTATTGTCGTATAGAAAAGCTGCGGACAAGTACAATTTGAAATTGTCAACATTAGAAAGCCGAGTAAAAAAATACAAGAATAGCAATGATGCTGAAGGGTCAAGCAACCGTACATTTGACTCTAAATATACAAGTTTCCAAGTATTTTCTATTGAAGAAGAAAAGCTGCTAAATGATTATATTATCAAATGTTGTAAGATGCATTATGGACTTACGACGATTCAAACAAGAAAGCTAGCATATGAGTACGCCAAATCTTTGAGTTTGAAATATCCAGCAAAGTGGGAAGAAACTAAGATGGCTGGGAAAGAATGGATGTATGGTTTCCGCAGAAGAAACCCGGAACTCAGTTTACGCAAACCCGAAAACACTAGTGCAGCGAGGTCTTTTGCGTTTAACAAAACTTCGGTTACCGAGTTTTATACCAACTTGAAGACAGTGTTGGAGCGACATCCATTAACTGCTGACAGAATCTTTAATTTCGACGAATCAGGTGTATCTACCGTTCTAGCTACTCCCAAAGTCTTGGCTCCAAGATGTCAAAAACAAGTAGGGCAAATTGTATCAGCTGAAAGAGGCGAGCTCGTAACTTTTGGTGGTATTATATCTGCCAGTGGAAATACCATTCCTCCACTATTTGTGTTCCCACGCGTTCATTATAAAGATAATTTTCTCGAAGGAGCACCCGAAGGAAGTCTCGGCGCTGCAAATAAAAGTGGCTGGATAAATAGCGATATATTCGTCTCTGTTTTAAAACATATCCAGAAGCATACACTCTGCACTAATGAAAACCCCATATTATTGCTGTGTGACAATCATGAAAGCCATGTTTCTCTCGAAGCCATCAACTACGCCAAAGAAAATGGTATAATTTACCTATCTTTTCCACCGCACACATCTCACCGCCTACAACCACTTGATGTGGGAATCTTTGGACCATTCAAATCAAAGTTGAAAATTGCTTTCAATAATTGGCATACGATGAACCCAGGCAAAGCAATGACTATTTACAATATTCCAAAGCTTGTGAAAATTGCGTATTTCGAATCATTTACGGCAAAAAATATCACAAGCGGGTTTAACAAACCCGGGATATGGCCTCTTAATGAATTAGCCTTTAGTGACGAAGATTTTGCTCCAACTGAGGTTTATACATCCGGTAACGTAGAAAATGTTCCTCCTACTCAAAACATCGTTGAAGATTTGTCAGCACCTACTCCGCAGCCAGTTTTCTCTGATATCTGCCAGCCCTCTACTTCAGGAACACAAGATTTCTTGGAGGTTCCGTCAGAATCTACAGAACAAACTATTAACTCTCCATTGATAACTCATGATAATGAACTACACACGTTTAATTTAGATGCTTGTGAACCAGATGCTTTGAATAATTCACCAATCCATCAAATAGTAGCTCCTTTGAAGACTGTTTTGACACCAGAGGCAATTCGACCCTATCCGACTGTTGTAAGAAGTAATAAAACAAACAAAGGGCGACGGCCAGGAAAATCACGTATTTATACTGACACACCCGAAAAAAAGCTAATTGAAGAGAAACACAATCAAAAGCAACTGAAAAAGCTAGAACAGGAAAGAAGGAGTAGGGCTAGACAAATGAAACGTAGTTTGGTTGACTTTAATTTAAAAACGAAGAACAAGAAAGCTAAAAACACAGAAAGTGATGAATCTGATTGCGATGGATCTGATATAAGCTTTCAAGAGAGTTCAACTTCTATCATAGATGAAGATGAAACCGAGCATGAAAATTTTGAAATGAACAGAAGCCAATTGACAGTTGATGTAATACCAGACAATATTAAAGACGGTTCGTTTGTTTTAGTGAGATTTCCTAAGAAAAAAAGTGTTATTTACTATGTAGGAAAAGTTGTTAGTCACTATAGTAAGACTGAATTTAAAATATCTTATCTAAGAAAGAAGCCAGGATATTCGTGGACATTTGTTTTCCCTGATGTTGAAGATATTCACACTATTTATATTACTGATGTTGAAATGATTCTTCCTGAACCTAAGCCTCCAACATTTTGTACTTCTAGAACATCAAAACTTTTCACTTTTGCAGTAAATTTTACTAATTTTAATGTTCAATAATTTTTATTATCTGGATAATTAACAACAACTTTTTGCAGTGCTAATCCGCGCCAAAGATTAAAAAATGTGATTCTAAATATAAGATTACATAATTAAGTAGAAAATAAAGCAATTTCATGTTTTATTGTTAGAGGAAAGTAATTCAATGTTCGTTAATTTTAAGAAAAGTCATTTATGTTTTGTTTCACATAGAAAAAGCTATATAATTTTTGTTGACTACAAGAAAAGTATATTATTTTTGTTTCATAGAAGTTAAATCTTTATGTTTGTGTTTAATTTCAATTCTAATAAAAGAATTTTGATTTATATGTGTCGTTTTAATCGCACGTACGAAGCTACCCCACAGCGTACGAAGGTACCCCCAACACTGTACATAGGTGCCCCGTTGTTGGGGCAGATTCGTACATATTCCAGATTTAGTTTAAATCATAATTCTAGTTGAAACGTCAGATGAAATCATCTGTCATTTTTTTATATGAATCTCAGATAGTTAGACTATACATTTAAGTTGTCAGGTGATTAATTCATGGAAAAATAAAAAATAAATAAAATAAAATGTGAAAACCGTACGGAGGGTCCCCACCTTCCCCTACCCAGTAGATAGTTCGCCTAATATAATTAATTAAAAAAAAATTGATTCATAACTTTTAGTTTTTCTTACCTGGATGTAGTTCTTCAACACACGTATTATATTCTTACAAACTTCGGGTATGATCCGGCTGATTAATTTTTT
This sequence comes from Amphipoea oculea, assembly GCA_945859645.1. NCBI lineage: Eukaryota > Metazoa > Arthropoda > Insecta > Lepidoptera > Noctuidae > Amphipoea > Amphipoea oculea. Next base: position 14,438,012 of record OX243865.1, on the reverse strand, counting down.
GGAAACTCTAAAAGTGTATGAGAGTGAAGAATATGAATCTCCAGTAGCTAAGTATCTTAAAGTAATGGCTAGTCTTGTTTCAGCGGTAACTGCACTTCGTAAGTTTGTATCTTGTTTCTCTATAAATGGTCCAACATTTTGCAAAAGATATTCAAAATCTGATTTTGACATTCGTAGAAAGTTTATAAATGATCCATCAAACATGCATAAATCACTTAATACGTCTTGTCTTCTTAGCAAGTAATTCCTGACCCACCATCTTTTTCGTTCCTTTTTACTAGAAATGGACTTATGCAAAAAAAATGTAGGCACCACATAACAACACTACTTCCTCGGGCGACATGACCTAAGCAACTGACTGTGTGGACGGCAGAGTTTCCGAAACATTGTTCCAGGAAACATTTACGTGATGTTTCAGAAACTGTGTATCCGAAACATTGTTGCTCAGTGAATACGTGGCTTAAGACTGCGATTTTGACTGATACGCCCGAAAAAAATGCGATTGAAGAAGAATACAAAGAAAAAATGAAGGCCAAGAAAATAATTTTACAATCTGATACTGATATATCCACAAATAAGAAGGGAAAAATAACAAAAAAGACAAGTAAAGAAAAAGAAAACATTGAACATAACAATTCATCTGACGAATAAGATTGCTTTTGTCTTGTTTGTTTAGAGCCTTTTGGCAATAGTCGGCGAAACGAGCAGTGGATACAATGAATCGGATGCAAACATTGGTCACATGTTGCATGTATCAATGATGATGCACATTATGTGTGCCATAATTGCGAGTCTAACTAGACTTGCGAACTGAATAATTTAAGAAAAGTTGATCTCATTATTATCTAAGATTAAGAATAATTCCTGACGAGAAGTCATTAACAATATTTTGTTGTTGGTGTCGTTACGTCTGCCCTTAGATGTGAGGTTTCAACTATTCAACGGAATCATGTGATACTAGGGTGTTAGGTTGATCTTTTATGAGGGTGTAACCTTAGGCAGACGTAGCGAATAAGAAAAAAATATTATTTGTAACTTGTACCTGGGTTTATCCGCTTCGCTTGTAATTCTTTATGGAGAGAGAGCTTGGAACAGAGAGCAACAGGACTTGAACACGTAGGGCCACTTTCACCATCTGTAGATAGATATTATCGATGACACTGACACTTCGATATTTTAGCCTCATAGGTTATTGGTATTTACTGAAACCAAATGTCAAATATTAAATCTTGTTATTACATTACTGAACAACAGGAAACCGGTATGGTTTCCGCCCCTGGAAGACCACTTCCAAGGGGCACTTATCGAGGCAGCGTGGTATTCTCACTGCCTCGCTCTACTCTTAGAGGCAGCGTGGTATTCTCACTGCCTCTCTCTACTCTTAGAGGCAGCGTGGTATTCTCACTGCCTCGCTCTACTCTTAGAGGCAGCGTGGTATTCTCACTGCCTCACTCATCATCAACGAAATGCTTTAAAGGTCATTCATCCCTTTAGAAGCAGCGTAACATTCTCACTACCTTTCTCATCTTTAACGAAGTGCTTTAAAGGTCATTCATCCCTTTATGAGAAGCGTAACATCCTTACTACCCTTCTCATCTTTTAGAGACAGCGTAGCACTCTCACTGCCTCATGATCATACTAGTACTAATTGAGATCTCAAGAAGTTTCAGTCATGATATACAACTACAGCATATAAAGTTAGAACTCATTGGTTTACATTTAATCATTATTCATTAGGTAATTCTGTATTCTCAATAACAATGGATTCAGTGAATAACAACAAGTAAATATTAATGAATCTTAAATCATTAGATACTCAGCTTTCAATCCAGAGATGCGGCTGCAACCCCGATACCAACTCACTTTGATAAACACGGCTTCTGACTAAACTTCAGCTAAACACAAACAAGACAAAATTACTGGTTCTTACCGTCGTACTGATTTGACAGGGTCGCACGTATTTCCTGCGATGTTGCCATGGCAGAAAGTTATTGTAGTAATGTTGCTATGTTTGATTATTGTTGTATTTACATTCGCGGACTAAATCTTCTAAAGGTCCGCGACACACCCGGCCGGGCAATTAAAGTAATGTCATTAAATTATGCGTCCACTCTCTGATCTTCTGCAGAGCTCTCGTGGCCGCACCTCTTCTTTCTTTTGGTACTTCCTTTTCCTTATTCTTAGACTCGTTATTCTCATCCTTATCAATCTTATCGTTATCTATCTTATCGTCATCCATCTTATCGTCATCTATCCTCCCGTTGGCCTCTCGTGATTCTTCACTATGTAATGATGTATCTCTGACGCGGTTGGTTTCGTCTCTTGGATCATTTATGGTTTTACTGGTTTTCCCTATATCTATAGGCTCCATAGCTACGTCTATAGGTTGAATGTCCTGTGTGTCGAATCCTTCACTTTCACTCATAGGTTCGTTATCTATTCGATTAGATTCGCTTTCAACGTCTTCTATTTCAAGAGGATATAGATGTGCTAAAGATCTTATGAATTCTTTATTACCTATTTTTACTTTAGCTACTCTACATAGTCCATCTATTCCCTTTTGAAGTGAGACAATCGTTCCGACTTTCCAGGTTTCTCTATTTTTAGAATCACCTCGCAACTGGACGATCTGGCCCACTGCTGGTGTAATTTTCGCGGTTACTCTTGGTTCTTTGTGTGAATGCTGGTATCTCTCACGAAGACTTGGTAAATATCTATTTAGAAACATTTCTTTGAATTCTTGTAAAATGACTATTCCTTTCTTCCAACCTTTAATAAGATCGGTTTTGGTTACGGTACCTTCGTTAACAATGTTTTCAGGCGAGCTTTCTACCGTTATGCATTTTCCTATTGTAAGAAAATCTGCTGGTTTTAGAACGTGTTCTAGCTCTGAGTCTACGCTAGTGAGTGGTCTCATATTTACAGATGCTTCAATCTCTTTTGCAACTGTAGTTAACTGACTGTGTGTCAGCATGTGTTTTCTCAATGTTCGTTTCAAACAATTTTTAACAATACCGATTAGTCTCTCGTAAAAACCCCCGAACCAGGGCGCAAGTTGGGGTATGAATTTCCACTGTATTTCTTTATTGATACAGTATTGTTTTGACAGTATTTCAGACATAAGTTTGAAATGCGTGGCATTGTCTGATGTTATGAGTGTTGGAATGCCTCTGGTAGCTATCATTCTCCTCAATGATAGTAGGCCTTCTTCAGCCGTTAGATCTTGAACAACTTCTAGGTGTATAGCTCTTACTGCTAGACAGGTGTAAAGGCAAATCCATCTTTTGGTTTCTCCGTTCTCTCCTTTCACCAAAAGTGGTCCCATGTAGTCTACTCCTACGAAAGTGAACGGTGCACTATAGTTCACTCTTTCTGGCGGTAGTGCTGGTGTAGGTGGAAGCTTAAAAGGTCCCCCACCATGTTTCACGCAATTCGGACAATGTCTCAGAAGTTTCTGAACTTGACTTTTGCCTTGAGGGATCCAGTAGGATTGACGTATGATGCTCAATGTGTGATTTACACCCACATGATAATTTTCGTTATGCGTTTTCATTATAATGTTGTTGGTAAATTCACTCTCCTTTGGTATGAGAATAGGATAGCGTTTTTCAAAGGTCCAGTCTGCATTCATCAAGCGACCTTTACAACGTAAGATGCCATCTACGTCTTTAAATAATCTCAAGTTGCGACTTAAGTTAGTCTCCTCATCATTGTATTCTTGTGGGAAATATTCGGCTTGTAATTTTTTAATTGTTTCGAGCTTGTTTGATAATCCGCTCGTTTGGGTTTGCAAATTTCTTTCTCGTTCTCTCGACTTGTCAATATTCTTTTCCGGTGTATCTTGACACTCTTTATTAGTATATCTTTCGACTCGAGGTTCCCTCGGGAGACCCTCCCGGGACAACAGGTTCATGGACTTCACCTCGCTTGTAGGCCAAGTTTCGGAACCTTGTGTCAGAAACTGAGGCCCTACTAGCCATTTAGCTCTGTCGTCTTTTGTGCTCACCGATCTTGTAGCAACGTCTGCAGGATTAAGTTCGGATGGAACATATCTGATAGTCATTTCTTTGTTTCTCTTGATTTCTTCAATTCTCCGTGCAACGAACGGCGGCAATAATTTGTCTGAATTAACCCAGTCAATAACTATTTGACTATCAGTCCACAATATTTGTCGTCTTACTTCTAGTTTTAGAGAATCTACTACATATCTCATTAAGCGGCTTCCAATTAGTGCTCCCAGTAATTCCAATCTAGGTATTTTTAGGTGTTCCTGGTCTTTAATTGGAACTAGACGAGACTTGCCGATTACAAATGATATTTCACCTTTGGATACTATATAAATTACTGCAGCGTATGCTTGTGTAGATGAGTCTGTAAAGCAATGCAAGTCACAGTTCTCTCTAAGTAATCTAGTATAACGTCTTGGTAATGCGATTTCGGAGATCTCGTTAAAGTCGTTGTTGATTTCTTTCCATTTTGATGCGAAATTTTCAGGTATTGGTGTATCCCATTTTATCTTTTCTTTCCATAGTTCTTGTAGCAATAGCTTTCCTGGTAACAATGTAGGCGTGGCGAAACCACAAGGATCATAGACTGAAGCTATTACTTTTAGAATGTCTCTCTTAGTATTTGCATTAGGTTTGTTGTTCTTAAAACGTAGTCGTAAAGTATCTTCTTTTAAATGCCATTCTAAACCTAGTAATTTTATTGTCTGATTTTGGTATGCGTCAGAAAACTCCTGCATGAATTCTTCAGAGTTCGAGCTCCATTCTCTTAGATTCATAGATATATCGTGAAATGTATCTTTACAGTGTTTACCAAGAATCAAGGCTTCTTGCACAGTCTGTGCACCAGTCACTAGGTTGTCTACGTATATGTCATTAGCCGCGCTCCTAACGACGGAATCTTTTGATTTCATGAGATGGTGTTTAATGGTGGCGTTAAGCAAAAATGGACTTGATATTACTCCAAATGGAACGCGAGTGAATCTCATACATAACAAGTTGTCGTCTGTGACTGGTTTAGAAGTATCCTTAAGCCATAAGAACCGTGTAACATCCCTGTCTTTCTCGTGTAATCCTATTTGTAGAAATGCCTTTTCTACATCAGCTGATAAGCCTATTTGATGCGACCTGAATCTGATTATTAGTTTAGTTAGGTCTTCGAGCATCATCGGCCCGCAATATAAGCATTCGTTTAAGCTTTTATATCCATTAACTTTAGCTGAAGCATCGTATACAATTCTAGTTGGCTTTCCTGGCTGTTGAACACCGTGATGTGGTAAGTAGTGTACAGGTATATCCTCTTCTGTAGTTTCACTAAATTCGGACACTATTTCAATTATTCCTTTCTGTCGCTGATCTCGTAGCGTTTCGTCATACGACTGTATGGATTCGGAAGTCATTCGTTTGATTAGGCCTTTGAGGCGGCCGAATGCCATTCCGAAGTTAGTGGTCAGATTAGGCGGAAATTCTTTCCAGGGCCAGTGCACGTAATACCTTCCTTCGATAAGAACGGTAGTCTCATTGAAGCTACGAATAGCTTCTTCCTCCTTTGTTATCTTCGGTGAATCGGTTATCCCGATGGACTCAAGATCCCACAGAGAGGATATGTTCACTTGATCCATCGGCAGGTCCGGTTTAGTTAACTTCACATCTAACTCTGTCTGGAAATATGTAGTTACCGTTAAGGCCTCTTTAGTTTCCGGGTTCATTATTCCGGATAATATCCAGCCGAACTTGGAATCAACTAGGTACAGGTTTTCTCTGATTCGAATCTTGTCAGTTTCCATAAAACTGTAATAGTAATCGTTACCTATAAGAATATCAACTTGGTCAGATGAACCATCGTCAGCTAGTAATTCCTTTGATTTCCAGTTACTAAGCTCACATGGTGCAACTGGTATTCCTTTACATATCATTGGTATTACATTTGCATAAATTGACCGTTTAGACATGTCTCGGGTTTCTAAATTGAGCCTAACTACTGTACTTTTGAGTTCTCGAGGAGTTTCTGCTCCAAAGGTAAAAACAGACAAGCTTTCTTCTTCCACAATTGGGAGATCTAATTTACGTGCGATTTTCTGAGTGACGTAGGATCTTTGTGACCCAGAATCCAACAAAATTCGACACTTAACCTGGTGGGAATTATCTCCTTCCTTTGAGGCTATAGCAACGGCCGTTTGCAACACAGTGTCTCTTTTATTGTTTATTGCTGATAGCGTAGATGACTTTACTCGAGAAGGAAATTGATTGGGACAAATTGCACGGTTGTGTTTCCCACTTTCTTTACAATAAAAGCATGTCCTCTGTGATCTGCAACTTTGGATGCTATGGCCAGGACGAAAGCATTGATAACAGCGGTTTTTTAACATAGTCTTTCTATCCGTAGAAGTTTTATATTTATCGCATTGGTCGTTGAAGTGGCTACCATTACAGAATAAACAGCTTAACCTCGCCCTCTTCTTTTGAGGTTCTCCTGATGACTTGACCTTTGACGACCTCGTTTCTTTATTATTGCTCATATTTTCCTTTGCTTCAATGGGATGGTTCCTTTTCTCTTGTGTAACATGCAGTGTTTCCACAGTATAATTTTCAATTACCTTAGGGTTTCTTCCTTGTGTTATTCGACTAGCATCTTCACGAGCAGTAATGATGATTTCCAAAAATTTCCTCAACTCTTGAATAGAGTTCTCAGTAGATTTTATCTTAAGTTCATAAATTAGGTCTTCTGGAAATTTCTCGAAGATGAGATGTCTCAAATGATTATGGTTTATATCTTCACCAAGTGACTCTAGGACTCTTAAATGGCGTTCTACCTCGTTTAATACTTTCCTACACTCAATTGTTGTTTTATCGGCAGTTTTTATTTTAGACAACGCAGAGTAGTGGGCGTCGACTAAATGGCAAGTCTTCCCATACCTTTCTTTCAATGTTCTCAACGCAATCTGGTAGTTGGCGTTAGTAGTGTCGAAACCGTCAATAACCTGCTTTGCTTCCCCTTTTACAGATGCTTTTAGGTACAGTAACTTATCGACTTCAGTGATGTTTCTGGCGTCGATGTTGGAACTGAACTGGTCCCAAAATTGATGCCAGCTCAATACGTCCCCGTCGAACTCAGGTAAGTTTAGTTTTGGTAGACGGCTAGAAGTGTTGCTAGCCTGAGTGGCCCCTTGTTCGACTGTGTTGTTTCGCATAGAAAACATTTTAATTTTCACATTTAATTCGGCAAGGTTCTGTTCAGCTTCAAGTTGAACTTCGCTCATTTTTCCTATGTCGTCAGCGGCAGGATTATTAACCATACGAAAGTAGTTAGTGAGGTCCTCATTAAATCTTCTTAACGACGATTCAAGTTTAACTTTAATAATTTCTGCGTCATATCTTGTCTCATCGTTATGTATAGAGAGGCGGGAGGATAAACTAGACTGATGTTCGATTTGATTTGCTAGTAACTGCAAGCGGTGTAACAATAATTCTTCCATTTTGCACGGGTCCTGTAACCGAAAATAGTATCACGACCGCGCCGTTTACTAAAATGCCCAGAATCGTCTTTGTAATCATTGTTTTATTACGACAAACAATAATAAAAGAATTCTCTTTTTCTCATAGACTTATTCTAGAATTTTATGTAATAAATTAAGCCAAACATTGTGATTTGATGTCATTACCTCTATTCAGACGTTTGAGAAATTTTATCAGATGCTCTGTGTCATCAGTATGTAGTTTGTTAGAAATTCGTAGAATCTGACTTTGGCAAGTATATTCATAAGTACTTAATCTCATTTGATAAATGGTTTTCAAGGAATGTAAGCAGAAATATAAGTTCAAAATTAACACTAGTAGATCTAGTGTTAACATTCTGCATTACCTACTCCTAGGGTTAATTGATTTGATAAAATTATGTTCAATCTTATTTGATGTACTACAAGAATGATGGTAGTACTCTTTATAAATTTTAGTAGTTGTCTTTCTTAATGTTAGCTTGTCAAGACAGTAAATTTATCATAATTATTACATTGGTATGTAACGGTAATCACTTCCATTTATTTTTAGATACAGTTCACAAGAAACTTAAATGCCCTATGTGTGCTAGAAAATGTAAGGGCTACACTTCGTTTATAGATTGTTAATTAAAGTGTTTAAATGTTTAGATTCAAATTAATTTGAATCTTGAAATTATAGTTGTCATGTTTTCAATGTTTAAGGTAAGTAATGTGGTAATAACTTAACAAGTTCTACGTTTTAATATTAAATTTGTCTTAAATAATTTACTGTATTTGGTTTCAGAAATCTTCAGGATCCTGTTATGTAATATTAACAAATGAAGTTTATAGTTGAAGGAGTAATGACTAAATGCTAAATAAATGTTCATGATAATTACTACAAATTTGGATTAATTAATGTATCTTTGTGATAAAATTATCTCACATTCCAATTACTATGTTACCAAAGGAACTATTCTTCAGTAACTATAATTAAATGTATACAGATAATACAATATTAACAAAATATAAGTTCTTAAGTGCGAGTTACTTACTGATATTATGCAAGTGGGTAGGTAAGTAGTCATATTCGAAAGAAACGATCCATTTGCAATTTGTATGCGCACTCGTGGCATATCAATTTAAAGGGTGTATGATTTCGCCTACCAATCTTAATAAAAGTCTATTTACCTCGTAATTGTGATATCCTTATCCGTTCGTTTACACAGTGGATCGTTCTAGCTATCCTCTTCGATAGGTAGGTATTGGTTCGCAAAATACTAGCCGTCAGTCGACGCGTTTCTGTAAATCCCCGATTATCACATCAATCCTTATGGTTTTTACAAAGCAATGATGGCAATTCTTATGGGCCTTTCGATATTTATCAGGATACGATCATAGATGACACAGATGGATAGATATTCAATCGCTATAATTCTAATTAATTTTCACACATTCAAATTAAATTCTGAATTCACTCGGATGGGTCAACAGAAAGTTCAATTGTTCAAACTTATATTCGTATTGATAACTTACCAATAGATTCTACTTTCGTGTTTAACGGCAGATGACAATACTTCAGCAAGACAAAGTATTCAAACTTTTCTCGTCGTTATTATACCGTTCCAACTTCATAAGAAAAACCACAGAGAATATAATTTCAGTAAAACTTTCCTTTCGCCGACGTTAGTGCGGGGATCGTTAACCGTATAAATCGTAACGATAATCGGTTTTCTTCCTTTTTATAATCGATTTCTCATTTATCGATTAGATTAAAATTCTGGTACTACTTTCAACAGTTTATTGTATCAGTAAACCTTGACTAGAAATAATCGTATGTCAAACGTAACTGTATTGTAATCAATAACTTGCTAAGAATTTACCAATAGTTGCCTAATTGGTAACTTCACTTATTACTTATTATGATACCCTCCTTAAGTTACTTATCTGACGTACGAAATGACTCCATCGTATTGTACCATACATGTACGCAAGAAATGACATAGGTGACGATTCCCTTGTTCAATTACTATACCAAAGTTAGAGAATCGCTACCTTTTACCAAAAGGCAGTGCGAGAAAAGGACGGCTATAGCTATGAACTAAGTTAGGTATGTCAAACCAGTTTACTCCCTGCGCTTCACCGTGTGTTTAGTCGACATGTTTTTACGTGTCGCCTTAATTTGTATGGCAATAATAGTTAAACTAAATTTGACAGCTCCAACCTACGTCTCTCTCTTGTTTCACTAGAAAGAAAAAGACAGCAATAGCCCAAATCAAGTTTAGTTTGTTTATAACAGAATCGGCACCATTGACAAGTTCCCTATTATAAGACTAGAAATATTACAAATCTTGTGGTTTCTAATGTATGTCGTAATAATAAATATTCCCGACTTATAATTAAACAGCATCTCACTCTCAATCTTATGTCGGACACATTAGACATCAAGTTCATGATAATCGAACGTTAAAGACAAACAATAATTAATCGGTACCACTATCGATTTCTGCGAGTGTATCATGTTAATGCAAGCTCGATTCATCGATGTACATCCCTAAGGACTAATACGTCAATTGAAACACTCTTAATTTTTTAACTAATTATTCTTGAAAGGTAACTTTATGACAACAAAAATTAATTAAGCTTTATTTAATTCTTTATTGCGGTATTTAATCCAGCCAATTTCTTAAATTAAATTCCAATCACGAATTGGCTCGTCAATCATTTGACAATAATAGGTAATTACGGAACGGACCAACTCCCGACCGGATCAAAACAATCCTCCTTCTTAAAACAAAGTGTTGATCCAATGACATGTTACGAATCAATATAATTATTGAATAAAATAATATAATTCTTAAATAAGCGGCTTACGTAAGCAGAATATTTTCTTTTGCACAACAGTTCACAATTAAATTATTTACACATTGAGGAAGCTAGCGCCATCTAGCGATTCATTCGGAAAGTTCAGTTACAAACAAGCATATTAGTAAATTTTACAATATTATATTAATTTTTTACCAAATAGGTCTATAATTCGTCGTGGTGTCGGCGGCCCCCTGCTCAATCCTGTGCGCTCTGTTTACATCAGTGCTTACTACCACTAAATCTTTATTAACAACTTTCACTATGGTTCAAATAGCTTTAATAATAATCGCTCTTCTCCACTGTTGGTCATAACAGCTGTGTCAATTCACTTTTCTCTTACTCATGGTGCTGCTGCCATGCCTGCGTTAGGCTCTCTTGGCACTCATAATGTACTTGAAGATCCCAGCATCTCCACCATGTCGTTACGTCTGCCCTTAGATGTGAGGTTTCAACTATTCAACGGAATCATGTGATACTAGGGTGTTAGGTTGATCTTTTATGAGGGTGTAACCTTAGGCAGACGTAGCGAATAAGAAAAAAATATTATTTGTAACTTGTACCTGGGTTTATCCGCTTCGCTTGTAATTCTTTATGGAGAGAGAGCTTGGAACAGAGAGCAACAGGACTTGAACACGTAGGGCCACTTTCACCATCTGTAGATAGATATTATCGATGACACTGACACTTCGATATTTTAGCCTCATAGGTTATTGGTATTTACTGAAACCAAATGTCAAATATTAAATCTTGTTATTACATTACTGAACAACAGGAAACCGGTATGGTTTCCGCCCCTGGAAGACCACTTCCAAGGGGCACTTATCGAGGCAGCGTGGTATTCTCACTGCCTCGCTCTACTCTTAGAGGCAGCGTGGTATTCTCACTGCCTCTCTCTACTCTTAGAGGCAGCGTGGTATTCTCACTGCCTCGCTCTACTCTTAGAGGCAGCGTGGTATTCTCACTGCCTCACTCATCATCAACGAAATGCTTTAAAGGTCATTCATCCCTTTAGAAGCAGCGTAACATTCTCACTACCTTTCTCATCTTTAACGAAGTGCTTTAAAGGTCATTCATCCCTTTATGAGAAGCGTAACATCCTTACTACCCTTCTCATCTTTTAGAGACAGCGTAGCACTCTCACTGCCTCATGATCATACTAGTACTAATTGAGATCTCAAGAAGTTTCAGTCATGATATACAACTACAGCATATAAAGTTAGAACTCATTGGTTTACATTTAATCATTATTCATTAGGTAATTCTGTATTCTCAATAACAATGGATTCAGTGAATAACAACAAGTAAATATTAATGAATCTTAAATCATTAGATACTCAGCTTTCAATCCAGAGATGCGGCTGCAACCCCGATACCAACTCACTTTGATAAACACGGCTTCTGACTAAACTTCAGCTAAACACAAACAAGACAAAATTACTGGTTCTTACCGTCGTACTGATTTGACAGGGTCGCACGTATTTCCTGCGATGTTGCCATGGCAGAAAGTTATTGTAGTAATGTTGCTATGTTTGATTATTGTTGTATTTACATTCGCGGACTAAATCTTCTAAAGGTCCGCGACAGTTGGCTTGCAGTTCATTTTGTTCTTTGTTTTATTTCGTTCGTGTTGCCTCCGTTTTGCGTACAAGTATTTGTAATTATAAAAAACACTGGTTCAGAATTATAATCCCGTCGGAAAATGAATGGAATACTTACCTAAACCTAACCTCGTAATTTAGAATGATTTGAATCTAGTCACACAAAGTTTAAGTTTCGTTCTTGTATGGTAGCTCTCATAACGTTGATGTTTGTTTCAGATAAAGAGTCAGCCTTTAACTAAAGAAGAGGTCATGCAACTGATCAATTTGGTGGAAGCCAATTCAATAGTGACTAGTAAAGTCACAAACGCCTCAAATAATCAGTTGAAAGAAGCAGCCTGGCTAAAGATAACCAGTCATTTTAATTCCGCCATAACTAGTTGTCCTCGAAAACCCGATCAACTTAGTTAAAATGGGAAAATTTAAAAAAGGCTGCCCATAAAAGGAGCACTAGAATTAGGATGAATAACTTAAAGGTATCTGAATACTTTGTCATAGTTTATACTAATAAATAGGTACCCTTATGACCTAGGTATTTATAATAGTATAAATTATTATACTATTATAAATTTATAATAGCATAAGTTATACTAATTACATTTTGTCATAGACTGGAGGTGGGAAACCCGAGTGTTAGGGGCAACCTGTGAGGGTTACACGGTACCCTTTGGTGGTGATGCGGAAGAGGTGGTGGTATTAAACAGTTTCAATGAGGTCACCTTAGTGCCATTTTCTGACTCTGGTGATGGTGTGGTGATGGAAAGCAGTGATGGTGCGGGTGTACACAGAGATCCAGTACCTTTGCCAGTATTTTCACCAAAATTGGATTATATGGAGACACCCAAAAATAAAAAATTCTTCTTTTCTAGAAACAAAAGCACAGGTATGTAAAAGTGTTGTTACCATCTAATGGTAAGGCAGGGCCTCAATCCACTAATTTAATTAAACGTCTCTTGAGCTTTCAATATATTTGTGATTGGTAAGATAATGATTAGGTATATAAACTTATTTATATAAAGCATGTTTGTGTTATATTATTTATATATAACTAATTAATAGTTGTCAGGTCTTAGATGATTGTGATATCTTTCTTATATTGACCATATTATGTGACTATATTACCTGCCACACAAGTTTTACTACACTAATCAAAAAAAGTTTTGCACCACTAATAAGAAATGTATTTTTTGTTGAAAATAAAAAAGAATTGTTTTTTGTTTTTGGTGGTTTAAATATTAATTAAACAACAATGTTTTTAACAAATAAAGTTTATTCCTAGGCTGCATTATTAGTCTGAAAAGAGTTAAATCGTAAAATTAAGGTGATTTTGTAAAACAAAGTCTTCCCAAATTAACATGTAATAGCTAATGATAAGTCTTTGTAGGCTTTAATCAGTACTTTGTCACTACTCCGCGGGCTTGTATGCATGCACTGGTGCGATTTTTTATACTCCTGACTAAGTTATTCAAGCCTTCTTGAGGAAGGTTATCCCACTCTTCGATAGCAATCGTTATGAGGTCATCTACTGTTGTGGTTTCACAGACTCTTAGTTTTAAACGACGATGTAACATGTCCCAAGCATGTTCAACAGGATTCATGTCCGGAGAGTAAGCTGGCCATTGTAATCTTCGGATATCGTGTTCTTCAAGATATTGATTTATGGTCCTTGTTCGATGAGGACGAGCGTTATCGTCAACAAGAGTGAAACCTTGTCCAAAATTTAGTCTGTATGGGTACACTATAGTCTGTAGTACCTGTTCAAAGTAAATTAGACCAGTCATGCTTTGTCTTATTGGAACCAACGGCGTGCGATGACCATACATTATTCCACCCCAGAACTTGACCGAACCACCATGCTGCTGCAGCTGAGGAAGATTGTGCTGGAGCAGATCTTTGTCCAGGTGATCGCCAGACTCTCTCTCTGTGGTCATCAGACAAAAAACTTAATCTGGATTCATCACAGAATAAACACAAGTCCCACTGTTCTTCTGTCCAATTTTGATGATTTCTTGCCCAGCTTAATCTTGCGGATTTACGGCTTCTGTTAAGACTTGGTCCTCGCCAGGGCCTTCTGGACCTCAGTCCAGACTCCCGAAGTCTGTTTCTAATCGTTTGCGGAGTAACATTCACTTAAGTGGTTAATTGAAATTGATTTCTTAGTTGTCTCGCAGTCTGAAAGGGTTGTCTACGGATCAACAGTCGCACATATCGGTCCTGATTTTGATAGCTCTTGGTCTGCCTGTTCTAGGTCGATCTTAAACGTCATGAGTCCGTAAAAATCTGCGACATTTCCTCAGAACGTCTGTATGCGAAACACCAACCCTTGAAGCGACATGTCGCAACGACATTCCAGATTGACGAAGAGTGATAATCCTCGTTCGATTAAAATGTGAAATCGTTCTTCTTGGCATTGTAAACAACAAAATAAACGTTTATGTTAACAAAACTATAGTCTGTTTCAAAGTAACAACGAAATTCATAGGTGCTGACTACACTAGTTAAAACCATACTAACAGGGGGGGGACACTACGTACATTTTGACAGCGAAGTAAAGAAAGAGTTGCCATCTAGTTGTTGGCCCCAGTACTATTTACTGTCTACCAGGTACATTAAATTATCAACAGATGAGGCTATATCATGGACGAAATTTTTTATTTAAAATAAGATTATTGATGTAATATTAATTGGAAATAAGTATGAGAAAAATATTATACTCTTTTTACAAATTAAAATAGACACATGAATGAAATAAAATTTGATAAAGCACAAATATCAACTTTATTTAAAAAGACCTGGTGCCAAATTCTACCTAGTGACAGTTCTTTTGAACTGAAAATAAACAAATAACAATCTTAATATGGCGGTTTGCTGCACTGTATTGTTGTATTTCGTTGTAAATCCCACAAGTAAGTGCGTCGAGTTGAGCCTTGTGTTCCTCCCCTTACTATTGGGACCTTACTCCGAAATTGTTGTACGTTACTGTGCGATATCGACGCTTTGTTCTGTGCGATATAGACGCTTTACGTTTTGTTCTGTGAACGAAAATTGGTTTATAATGCCTAGGCTGTGTGTATTCGGATGTGCTCCCAGTGGTAAGTAATACATATACATACATAGTCTCATGCTTGTAACCCCGAAGGACATATCCACTCCGCCCCCAAGGCGACCCACATTATGTAAATAAATACTGTAGGCGACACCCATACAATAGACGGTAATCCTAAAAAAATATTTTAAAGTTTGTTATTTACCTTATAACATAGTTGAGCAGATATAAGGGATGATTTGCATTAAATACACCTCTGCCTAACCCTTCAGGGAATACAAGCTTGATGCTATGTTATGTTTGTATATTATGTCGTGGCCAGATCGTAGAATTGATGGCCAACTAAAACTGGCCAGATCGTTTAAATGTCAACGTTTCATGATTTTTCAATAATGTCTCTGCTCTTTCTTTCACTATATCAGTATTATCAATTGACACATTGTTACTAGCAGTTTTATCAGAATAACCACAAGAATAACTGTCCGCCGCCATGATTCATAACAAAAACAAAACAACATCAGCGCCTCTAACGGTGGATGATGTAACAATTTTACGATATGATTTTTATGCCATGTTTGGCCATATCATGAAATAATCATGTGTTTAGCCGTTCATATCATTAAATGCAGAGTGTTCATTGATTTCACTTGCCCATATCATGATGTGGCCAGCGGACGAGGTTCTATTTCATGTATGTGATTGTGTTATTGTCTTTTCCAAGGAGATTAATACTATTACAGCTATCATTCAGTCTTATATAATTAAGGTTGAATCATATAAATAATAATAAATAACTTGGTATTGTTTTTAAACCAACACTGTATGGCCCATGATTGAACTCAGTACTTCTTATCTATTTATTTATTGACTAAAGATCCAATAATCTTTAGACAGTAAGTAAGTGTACAAAAATTTGGATTCCTAAGCATATTATATCTAAGAGTGAGTTTTTGTAAGATCAATTAATTTTAATACCTACTTTTTCATAAATTTCAGGAGTACCAATGCACAGATTTCCAAATGTTAAAAAGTTTCCTGACCTCTTCAAGAGCTGGGTAATTCTTGTTGGTGGAAAATTGGAGTCTTCCTCCGATTATGAATATTATCAAAAGAAGAGGGTTTGCGATATCCATTTCACCGATAAAGACAGAAACCGCAATAACCGGTCAAATACAGCAGCCATTCCATATCTTCATTTACCAGGTCAGTAATACTATTTATTTAGTGGTAACTTTATGTACATGTGCAGCCTATGGGTTAGATATACCCAAAGTTCACTCAACATGCCACACATTCTATTCAACCATGGCTTTAGGATGATGTTGGGTTTGGTCAATTATGTAGTACCTATGGAAGTGAAAGTTACTACCATGCTATCTAATTTGAGTTCAACCTAGTATGTAACTTTCTTTATTTGTTATTGTGAAATAATTATATTTAAAATTACAGGGTCTACTTCAAGTCAAACAGCGTCATCAGATCAACCCTTAACACAACATTTCCATCCAGATGCTATATCACTAACAGAAGGTAATAAAAATAAATATTTGCCTACCTATATTAGTTAGTTAATTAAGTGGATCCAAAGAAATTGACTGAGTATAGCTGTGTGTTCTTAATTTACTTATTTCTGATAATCTTTGCTATACTACTACTACTTGTGTGTAGTGTAATATACAGGGTTACAGGTTAAGTCGACCTAGATCTTTTAAGAGGTTTTAGTTTTCATCATTCCTTTGATTTGACTATGAAACACCCCACCCCAAACCTAACCCATATTGAGATATTGGATTTTGACTATTTTTTAAACAAAATGAAGATTTTTTGTATAATTGTCCTTTTTCTCGGATTTCGTGCTTCTAATTTAGAATGTTTTTGCTATTTTTGTGTAGTAGATTAGTTTGTCTAAACTCTCAACACAAAAAAAAACAGGTAACTGAACCAACTGGGTAATAGTCGACGATTGAAAGTTTAAATAATAATCAAATTTGTATAAACATTTTTTTTCTTTTAAGAATATTTCAAAAAAAGTCTATGACGGTTATGCTGCAGATGTACTAAATAAAATCTACGTTTCTTTAGCTATCCAACAAGGTATAACAAGCTAGGGTATTATCACAATTCTTAGAAAAAACATTCATAAAAGGGTCCCAGGTAGTATCAGGTCGACTTAACCTGTAACCCTGTATATAATGCCAGAAATATTTATTTGTTAATTAGAAGTTACTAAATAAGCAGCTTACAATATTTTTTCATATTTAAAAATTACAGGGCCGTCAGTAAGTGGAGCGGATCCAGAATTACCCTCAAGACTGCATTTACAACCTGTTGCTGCATCACAACCAGCAGAAGATAAATAAAATAATTATTTTGCTCTATTCTGATTCATAACTTCTTATTTATTTTATTAAATATAAATATTTATTAGCTACTCTTTCCATCAATCATTATGGTTGTAACAGTTAAGTCTGAAACATATACTTGTAGGTAGGTATATTCTTAAATAGGAGGGTTTTTGGTCTACTATACCACAATGGCCAGACAGATTTATTTCAAAGCACCGTCAATGTGGATGCCATCACAGAATTGGTAGATGAAACAAAAAAATATGTCTTCGACAGGGATTAGAATGGCGATATGACCAAATTCGTTTGAAATGGAAAACCACAATCCCCTTGTATGACGTGCCTCATCTAATAAAAGGTATCAGGAACAACCTATTGACCAAAGACATGGTTTACAATATTCATAATGAAGAAAAAGTAGTGAAATGGGCATATTACCAAAAGCTTTATGCAGCAGATCAATCATACGGGGAATTGAGATTATTATATAAACTCACAGAAGAGCATGTGAACCCTGAAAAAATTAATAAAATGAGAGTTAAGTCTGCAACACAAATCTTCAGTCACAGTGTTGCAGTTGCAACAGAGCATTTAACTGCTAGAGGTGATCTCCCTGAGGAATGTAAAAGTTTAACCGGTTGTATGCCGTAATTACAGACACAATTAAAAAGCCATTGTGTCTCGTGTAGATCTACGTTCCGGCATACGAAAGGTTAATAGACATAACATTATTGTTAGATAAACTTTTCGACAGTTTAAATGTTAATTCATTTAATATTCCTAATGGAAAAATATACAAAGGACCTATTAAACGACAGTCGCCCCACCATCAACTTTGGGTAAACTCAAAGAAAATATTAAAAACAATAAAGTTTATAGTCACAAAAAAATATGGCAACGAAATTAGATTGACGGAAACAGCTGTACGATCTGTACAAAACTTGATTAAAACCATAGAAGGCATAGAAGCAATTTGGAAAATTTTACATATAAAGTATGGATTTGAAGGGGCATTTAAAGCTCTCCTTTTAAATAATTATAACTCGCCCCACTCAAGCCGCGCAAATTGCGAAGAAGATCTAAATGAATGCCTTCAATCGCTAGATTTTTTTATAACAGAGCAGCCAGAAAGTACTACAGATTCTTCTGATATTTCCAAAGACGACGAAATTAAATGTAATGAAGATCTTTTTGTTGAGAGGAATGAACCTGACGCTGGACAAAAAAATTATGTATGTGGCTGGGTTTTGACAAAGTGCCTTAAAATATTGTAAAGTCTTGTCAAAAGTGTAGACAAAACCTAGTTGATCAGGAAAATATTAATACTAATAATGCATATATAAAGATCAAAGAGTACGCCAACAAAAAATGGTTGTGCTACCCTAGTCAGCAATTAGAAAATTGCTTCTCTGCACTTCAAAACATTACTATATCATTCCTAAAAAAAGATGTTCCAAAAATAAACATCAAGAAACATATGATAGAAATAGCTAATATATTAGTTGATTTTCCATTTGATTGTGAAAAACATAAAGATCAATTAAAACAATATTTTTGTAAAATAACTATCAATTTGCTAATATGCAGTTTGTGCAGATCCGTCAACCGAATTTTAGCAGGAAAAATTACATATAGCGGCGAAGATCAAACTAAAATGAATGCACAGATGTATTTTAATAAACACAAGCATTATAAAAATAAAAAGTAATATACCTATAATAATTCTTTGTTTTATTTCTACCTTTTACTATTTTTATTCCATTTTGTCCTATTTCTGTAACATGTTCTACTCAAACATGTTCGAGTAGAACATGTTACAGAAATAGGACGAAACGCTCTATTACAACATGATAGCATGCTTATAAAGCTATAGCTATGTAGGTATGTGATTAGTTTGGGGCCAATTTACAGATGGCGTATTGTCAAATAGGTTTGCAATTTTATCACGCAAGAGGGCTCTCTTTTCCCTCTATATTATTTTACTCTTTGCATACTAACGTGACAAAATGAGGTTTAGACTACAAGTTACACAAAATTAATGAGGGTATATGAAAAAAACATTCCCAAGTGCTGCTTATGACTTCCGAAACACTTGACTCATGTTTTGGTTCTCTCGAGTTATTTTGTTTACCTTCCACTAGTCAATTTAAAAGTGGTGCAAAACTTTTTTTGATTAGTGTATTAAGGATTCTGTGGTGCAGGGGAGTTTGCATATGTGATTGTCACTGATTATTTATTTATGTTCTATAATTGTTTTCAGGTAAACAAAAGATGCAAAAATTGGCCAATGAGGACATTCAAGCTCGGATCATAGGAATAATGCTATAGCTGATTATTATATAAGTAAGAAAAATATGATGGATAATTTAAATGAAAAAATTAAGTTAGAGATAGAGATGTTAAAAATACAAAAAAACAAAGATATAAATACAAGTTCTTAATTAGTATGACTGTATTTTTTTAGATTTATATAACTCAATTTACTATTATTATTAAGTGTAAAATGTAATTAATAATAAGTAACATTTTTATCAATTTATGGTTGTTTTAATAATTATCTCATCAATCATCCATAAATATCAGAACTAAGCAATAAAGAAATAATAAAGTTGGGTTGTTGAGTCAATGGAAGAAGTAATTCATATTCTAATATCACAATTTAAATATTTGTAATGGGTATACATATTTTACTCAGAAAAAAATTCTTTGGGTTTTATTATGATAAAATTAGACAAAATTGCTTAATATTAACCTACTCACTAAAATAATTATTAATTAAATCTTGTCGCACCTGAATATCATTATGAGAGATAGGGATGTTTTGCACCTCAAATGATATATTCTTGGTGAAGTTGGGATAGCGGCTTTTCGAAGGACCAATAAGCGTTGTGTAATTTAGCGGGAAAATAATTTTTATGCTGGATGGAATATTGGACGACACAGAAAAATGAGCAAAATGAAAGTATGGGAAGAATATGACTTACTTGGGAGCACTGGATGTCAGGTTGGTGCAACGACTGCCGACGTGGTGGAAGCGCGTTTTCGGATGTTTTTTCTCACTCGCGCTCGGTAAATCGATTGTATTGTCCCACTTTTGTCACTTTGTGTCGGCCAACACGTTAAATAGTTTATATTATAATGATGGTACAGCGGTTGAATTAAGCGATGTTAAGCGGTTGGCTGCTTGAAGAGAACAGTGCGAATCCTCATGGCTACCTCTGTCAAGTCACTGCGGCGGAATCGCTTCTCATTGGTGTTGCGGTGTAGCACCTTTTTGCGGCATGGGGGTAGGAATACCCCGCCATCACTTATCCGTCCTTTTGCGCCTACTTCAGCAAACATGAAACAGTAGTCGTAGTCAACTAAAGCTAGTAAAACAATGCTAAAATATCTTTTGTAATTAATATAATCTGATGCACTGTGAGGTGGTTGTTGTATATTTATATGTTTCCCATCCAAGGCCCCGACGCAGTGAGGAAAGGGAAATTTCTGTGCCTTTTCAAGCCATTCTTCTGTAGTGCATGGTAACTGAAAAAAGTAATAAAATATATTACTGCTATTGTTTTTTTTAGGCAAACGAAGATAATGAAATTATAATCTTGGACGAACAGCGACCATCACAACCACCACAGTCACCACAATCATCACTAGTAAAAAATATAATCCCAGTTAAAAAGCGGCGTTGTCACAATCCGCCTGAACTTGCTGAAACAAACGAGCATATGAAGTCTGCTTTATCTACACTTCAAGATGCACTAGCTGCCAAAAAAGATCCTCCTCAGAGAACTGTTGATGAAGACGACTGCGATCTTTATGGCAGACTTATAGCCAAGGTCCTCAGAGAATTTAATGAGATTGATCGCTTAGAACTACGACATGACATCGATGGTTTAATTTTAAAAAAGAAACGCTCAATAGCTAGCCGTCGCTATGTAACTTCACCGTCGCAAATAATTTTAACGACTAATCGCCCATCAACTTCGAACAGGATGTATTCCGAGCAGCTGACTGATGCCTTCCCACCATCCCCTTATGTCCTAGAAAACTGTCTCATAAATCGACCGTCTTCATCAAGGAGTAGTATGTACAATTCTCCCTCACCTGTTTCTGCCAATAGGATACAAAATCAACAAAACATTTCACAACATGTTTATGCACCTTCTGATAGTCAGACTATCGGGAGTGAGCAGAACATGTCTCGATACAGTTATGCAGTCGCTTCTCCTCCTCTCAATCAGACTGTCGAGATTCAGCAAAACACGTCTCAATATGGTTTTGCAGTCAACCCACAACAATCGCCCGACAATCAATCCGCGGATATTTTACAGACAGCTTGTATGAATGCTAGGATTTAAGACTTAAGGCTATAGTCACGACTGTACTACTGAATTACTGTATGGAGACATCATCCTTAAGTTCAGTTTTTAACTAATTCAAGCTATATGACTCATCAAATGTCATTTATTATATTATTTGCGGGAATAATACAATATTATCGAGCAGTTATAACTGAAGTTTATACAACATCTATTAAAATTAAAGTCGACAGATAGTTGGTCAAACGTCGACCAAAATTTGTAAATTTCAATAGATATCTAATAAAATTCAATTTTATCTGTTTGATAATACTGTATTGTTCCCGCAAATAATATAATAAATAACATTAAATGCGTCATGGAGCTTAAATTAGTCAAAAACTTATTAGATTTTAACTATAATATAGTTATTATTAGTTGGTGGTCTGTATAAATGGTGTCTCCCTCTCCCCCTTAAAATAAAGTGAACCGTTTTAACGCATTTTTTTTTGTAAGAAATTTTCAGTTAACAATATTGCTGTTCTGTGCATATTAAAACATAATAATGTTTCAAAATGTAGCCTTTTAAAAATAAATAAAAACTCTTTGTTTTCTCTACCCCTAACCAGATCCTCAACTCGCAACCCCCTAACTACACACTACAACTACAACGACAGATAGACAGACAGACTCAAGAGAGTCGAGAGACTCAAGAGAGGAAAATTTATTTTTTACTAGTTAGCGTTTTCTTTTTTTATTTTAGGCTTTTCAAATTTTTATTTCATTTATTATCACTTACCTTAACCATATCCTTTAAAACTGTGATCAGTGCTTGGCATACTTCAGGAATTATTCCAGATACTATTTGACTAGAAACTTTAAATAAATAGTGCAAGCTCCTGAAACTGTCCCCAGTAGCCAAATATCTTAATGTAATGGCAAGTCGTATTTCGACTGACATACACTCTCTGAAAACAGTGTCTTGTTTTGCTACAAGTGGGGATATTTTTCGCACCAAATAGTTGAAATCGTTTAGTGACATCCGTACAAAGTTTTCAAATTCCCCGGAAGGTTCTTTCAGTAGCTCAGCAAGCCAGCTTGTAAATACCAGTATTTCATTGTTTCTCTGAAATATAGATAAAAACCATTTCATTTTTTTCCGTTTCAAACACAAAACTATATACCTAATTATAGTGTATTCACGGAGACGAGTTAGTAGAGCGCTATCTCACTCACACAATTTATTAACAGCGATTGGTCAGTGATAAACGCTAAGGCGGTGTACACAGTACGAGTACTTTTTAGTCTACTCATACTTCCCGTACTGTGCAGACGTGCTCTTACTTGTGACTGTATGCTCAACTTGTGAACCGGCTGGTGTACCTATTGGATTTTATGATTGATTGCTTTCTTGACGACTTGGCGGCTTGTGAAAAGTACTTTTCATTGTGAACTGAAATAGTGCGATGATGGCGGATATCGAACAACCTGCTGAGAAAAGAAAACGGCGGGCTTTTTTGTCTACCGAGAAGACTATGATTTTAAATATGTACCACGCAATGAGAAATGCAGACTCTTCGGCCTCCAAGGGTGACACTCTGAAAACTGTTGCATCTTCTTTAGGTGTTCACTGGGCTTCTGTTCATAGAATTGTAAAAGAGAAGAATGATAGTGGTGAGCTAAAATCTCCGAAGAAATTGAAGCAACGTTTGTCAATTGTTGATACGATTGATAACTTTACAAAATGTGCCATCAGAAATATAGTCCACAATTTCTTCGCGCAGAATGAAATACCTACTCTAGGTAAGATTTTAAAGAAAATCAGTGATGATGGCACTTTGGGCATTATAAAGAGAACGATGCTACATAAAATAATTATTGAAAAAAATTGGTTTTAAATTCTGTAAGAGAAACAGAAATAGCTTATTGCTGGATCGCGATGACATATTCTTTTGGAGAAGAAATTATCTGCAAGCTATCAAAAATGCACGAAATAATCATCAAAAAATCTACTATTTAGATGAAACTTCTGTGAATGAAGGTCACACTACCTCAAAAGCTTGGGTCGATACCACAGTGAAAAGCAGGCGAGACCCTTTCAAACGTCGCCGTAACACCATTGGATAATAAGATTTAACGACTCGAAACGTCGGCGTTACACCTTTGGATAATAACAACTGTCAACACGCATGGTTGTCATTGGACGGTAATATTTTCTATTTATTGGCACTTGCAACACGATCTAGCTGTATCATTCGATTATTCGATTCATGCTTGACCTATTTTGGTAACATTTTAACAGAAGCGCCAACAAAACGGAAGAAAAAAAAGGATAGAAATTAGTGCTTCTGTGACGGCCATTTTACTTGTTTTACGAGTGATTTGCGCGGGAGTTTTCGTAAATAAAAAAATGTTTTCAAGAAGGAAACGGTGAGTAATCTTATGAGATTTTTATACAGAATTACTGAGAAATAAGTATAGATTTCGTATGAAGTGATAGTTTCTCGAAAAGTTATAAATATGTCGAGAAAAAGTTGCGAAACTTTTGTAATGTTCATAATTTGATAGTTATGGCCGCCGTATTTCATAATGTTTTATGATAAATATTTTTGTTTAGTGTTTGAAATACACTTATGTAGTTAGATTATTGTTCCACAAACATATTTTGGCTAATAGCTACTGACATTACTGACATTATTGCGTATTATCATCGTAATCGTATTTCCAAAAGTAAAATTCCCGATAGATCTGCCGGACTCAGGTGCCGAATCACCTGTACCACCGACACCTAGCGCCACATCTAACATAACCGTCAACTCCGAAGTTGAAGTTCGCCCTTCAACTTCGGGATTGACGGCAACGTCAAGAAGGGCGCTTGGGTGTGAAGTAGGCAGCGAAATGGACAGCGAGTTTGACGACGAATTTGACATGCCAGGGGTCGCCGCCGGAGGGGAGAAGAGGAACGTTCCCGAAACGGAGGATTTAGAAGGACCCATAAAGCAAATCGTGAACGAGATGGATACGGCCATGGACGACGCAGCTGATCGCTTACTGGGTACGTCGGCTAGTTTCTCGTGGGTGTCGGACTTTGAGTCGTTCAGGGGAGTTCGTGAGGAATTCTCAGGTGCTACCCCTGGGCCACTCAAAGACTACGATTCGCCTTATGATGCCTTTATCGACATATGGGATAAAGACATCATAGAGGTTATCCTCCTTGAAACTAACCGATACGCCCAGCAGACAATCGCGGCTAAGCGAAGTACAGGGAAGTAGACACCATCATCTCGCCTTCTTTCGTGGACTGACACGAATGCGGACGAGATAATGGTTCTTTTCGCGGTGTTTATGTATATGGCTATCGACCCGCGGACGACAGTAGCCGAATATTGGGCACAAAATGGCATTCTCCAATTACCCATGTTTCGCCGTATTATGTCCTATAATCGGTATCTTATGCTGTGTAAGTTTCTTCATTTTGTAGACAACACCGCTGTCGCGAGTCAGCAATTCTCGCAAACTGGAGAAGCATACACAGCAAGACTGTCGGCCAAGTTGGATAAGCTGGTCCCTATAATTGAACATCTCGAAAAGAAGTTCAAATCCTTGTACAACCTCGGGCCGGACATATCCATCGACGAGTCTTTGACCTTATTCAAGGGCCGCTTGTCTTGGGTCCAAACAATAAGGTCAAAGTCTGCTAGATTTGGAATAAAGTCTTATGAGCTGTGTGAGTCCAGCACAGGTTATATGGCTGGATTCCAAATTTACACGGGCAAGTCTGATGGATCGTCCGGTGGAAATCCATCTCTTGGCATCAATTTGGGGGGAAAGAGCACGAAAGTGGTTCTTGAGCTATTGCAAGGCCTTGAACATCGGGGACATTGTGTAGTGATGGATAATTTTTACAATTGTCCATCACTAGCACGATATCTCAAGAGTTTGGGCTTTGATTGCCTAGGAACCCTTCGTGTATGCCGTCGAAATGTCCCTAGTGACATAGCTAAAGTACCGAAGAAGGTAAAAAAGGGGACTATAATATCTCGCCATTGCGGAGATATATCCATAATTTCGTGGATGGACTCCAAAATGGTGAACTTTATATCCACCTTTCACCATCCCGATACTTTCATTGGAAATAGGGCCGGAAATGCGGTTGTGAAGCCTGTGTGTGTAAGGGATTATAAAAAAATCCATGGGGGGAGTTGATCTCAAAGATCAAAAACTCTCCATGTATTTGTTAGAGCGAAAGAGAGGCGTGAAGTGGTATATCAAGATGTTTAAAAGATTGCTGAATGTGAGCATTCACAATGCTCTGGTGATGTATGTCAGTTCTCTGAAACGGCGCGGAAAATTGCCTGTGACGCATCGTGAGTTCCGCTATAAGCTTGCTGAAGGTCTGGTTAATCAGCATCGTCTCTGTCTACCAGAATTCAGCCAGCCAGTAGGGGATCTCATGAGGCTGAGGCGGGATATCGTGCACGAGTCAGATTATTTGAGAGGGCGAGTCTAGAAGAAGATGTGCTATGTGTGCTCGAAAGAAGGAAACCAAATTGATTCATACTAAGTGCACTCAGTGTGACGTATTTCTTTGTTTTCGAGATTGCTGGAGAATTTGGCATTCTACAGTAGACCTCCCAGGCGAAGATATACGTGGGCGTAAACGGAGGCGCACTTAATGTATGAATCTTTTGGCGGTGTGGATGTGGAGTATGAACATGATTGAATGCGTTTGATTGTGATGGTACATGTGGATTATGAATGAGATCCGGACCCTCGTATGAGGTCCGCATTTCGTCGGTATGGGACGCCCACTGTTTGCTGCATGCGGCCTTCCTCCTCCTCCTTCTCCTGGCGCATGTATTGGCTCCGTTTAGCTTCCCTTCCCTTCCCTTCACTACTTCAGCTAAATGGTGCTAATCCATGCGTCATGTTTGCGATCTCTTAGCTGTTATTTTAACTATTTCTGTATTGGTATTTTTTCTTGTTTCCATTTGTTGTACTCTAGAAGTACGTGTTCATCTTTTTTTCATTGTATTTTTTTTTTACATAACACATTTTTATTGTAATTTATTTCTTGACAAAAAAAAAAAAAACGGATAACCCCCGCGGTAGTTCTAATAGCATTCTGAAAGCCTTGGATAATATGATAAAATTGTTTTAGACGGGCAACCTTCTCGTTCTTATTGTACTTGTTTTTAGTGTGTTGTTCTAGTAAAAGTTAGTAACCCTAACATTAAGTTTTTGTTTTATACTAAGAATGGGACATGTCTAGTCAAAATAAATGATTACCATAATTATAAAATGTATTTTATTTAAACTTTACCAAGCTCTCACTTCTATATGGAAATCGGATACCTAACTCTCCGTAAGTATACAAGGTCATTTACAGCAACCCAGGACGATTGAAAGCAATACTAGTTTTCACTTGAATGGTATATAAAACATACTTAGCCATGTGGATAAATATGAAAAATCAGGAAAATTTTATCATGAATAAACACAATAATTACTTCCACATACGTAGTTGTTATTGCTTAGGCACAATCGGACTATTATGTTTTCACTGCTAGGACACAGCCCTCCTGTCTGTGGTGAAGAATGGGTGGGTTTATGGAACGATAATAATAGCGATGTTGACTGAAAATTATTTTTTTGTCCGTCAGGTACCTATACTCCATTTGAAATAAGATTAGACATTTAAATAAAGCTTTTTACAGTCTGTTCAACCGATTTTGACTTCTATACCGTAGACATAAGGATGGCATTAAAAGCAAAACAGTGGTTACAATACCAACTGTTTACTGCAGCTGCCATTTGTCATGCAACCTACGCAATAGAATTCAAAATCCGTAGAACGTACTGTAAAAAAGGTTTATTTAAATGTCCAATCTTATTGCAAATGGAGTATAGATTAATAAAAAAATATTGTACATGTATTTTTTCTTTTGACTCGTAAACTTAAAGTAACGACGATATAATGCATTAAAATATCGTGTGACGTCACTATTCGGTACGCTTTATATTAAATAGTGACGTTAAAACCTTCCACTCCTGAACTTTGATGCGCTGTTTTATCTCTGTCAATTTTTATTGATTTGGTAAAGCAAAAAATACATGTCCAATATTATTTGATAATCTCACTGACGGACTAAACATAATTATATTTTTTCTACCCAAGTAACATCCCTATTTAGATAATGTTTTATTTATTCACCATATTATTTTTACTAACTTGCTTTTCAAATAAGTAATTTTTTTACTTACTAATGTCATTAATTAATTTACAATAAATTCAGAAACACGTCTAAATTAGTCAAATAACCCGCCCCTAACTGTTCCCGGCGCAAAGGTGCCCAAAACACTTGCTGCATTGCCACGTTGAATGGCAATGGCTAACCTTTGCACCAAGAACGAGCCGGAGCGGGAGTCACCCGTTTTTTCCCGAAGCTTGTGCCCTATCTCACTCATGAGCTTCCTGGCCTCAGTGCCCCAAGCACCCATGGTCTCGACAGCAATGGGCACAAAATGGTAACGGCCCAATAAGTAAATCGAAATAAATATAATAAAATGCATATCGTAGAGTAGATAATAAACAGAGTTAAATAAAAATAATGATTTATAATAAAATAACAACAGAAATCGAAAGTAAAAAAATATAAAATTTAAATATTTCGTTCGTAGTGTTTTTGCGCTAACGGTACTTCGCGGTCAGTGACGTCAGTGTTACCGTCGGCACCGCGCGGAGTTCGCGCCGAAATTTTGTCGTTGCGTAAACAAATAGTTTTTATGGTTTAGTAATTGTTTATAAATGGATTGTTGTTATGTGTAGTGTTTTATCGTTGTCTACAGATATTGTGTTATCGTAATAAAGTGTTTTTTTGGTGAATGTTTGTGTAGATTAGATGTAATGTGAGAAAGTTTGAAGGTTATGTGAGTGAAAATTATCAAAACAAAAATTTGCTAGATCGTTTTCGTTGCTAGATAAGGTCAGTTGTATTTGCATAATGAATGGTACAAGTAGTTAGGTAATCTAATAACGAAGCCAGAAAGGTATAACATGTACCGTTTAACTGGCTATGTACTAACGAAATCTGCGTTTTTTCGAAGGCTTGCCCAAAAATCAACAAGTACTTCCAAATGCGCCGACGTTTGTGGCACTTGCGCTTACAGAGGCCCGACGGCCGAGGCACAGTATAATATACAGTAAGTTATCTAAGGCCGCCCGCCGAGTTATTAGCCTACTCTTGCGTTGATCCCCAGGGTTGTCACTTTTACTTTTAGTTAATATTTTCGAACAAGCAGCACTTGATCTAAATTTATGAAATAAAAAGCATATTATGATTGAATATTTTACCAATTTATAAATTTAGTAAAAATAAAAAGCCTTTATTCACATAACATTTATTATACTAAGTTACAAAGATACCGAGAAAATTTTTCTCCTGTTTCTGCACGTCCGGAACGCTTTATTATTATTTGTTAATGTAAAGTAAATTCTCATTCTTATGTAAAGTTTTTGTAAAGCTTTTGGGAAAGCATGGACAGGGCATCTTAAATTCTATATCATTCAGTTGATCGTAAATTGACCGGCCAATTTTAATGTTGATGTGGTCCTTTTCGAACGCTTTGCGAAACACCTGCTCCATCCTTTCTACATTATCGACAAAATCATCAGGTGGGATCATGAGTAAATTTCGATCTTTGCCGTAATTCCTGTAATGGGTGTATCTAGATTCTACACTTAAATTACACGCTCGTTGATTAACGTCGACGTAAAGCAACCCTAAGCGTTAGTCGGTCACATGTTACTGTAATTTTGTTAAGTTAAGCCTTAAAACACATCGGCATAGATTAGTAGTCCAATAAACATAAAAGACATTTTAAACAAAAGGGTTCCGACTTCGGCACCGGCGCACACCTGGCAACAGTATAATAGAATAGTGAAATACCTAGTAGTAGATCATAAATCGACTGTGTTCAAAATGTGAAGACTTAAAAGACTGAGTGTCGGTATATTTTTGTTATCTTATGCAGTCTGAATAATAAATCAACACAAAGTAATGAATATGAATCGTTTCCATCGAATCATTCTTTTATCATCAGCTATTGGAATCAATTTCTCCGCAAATATTAGTGGTCAGTAACATAAACAATATATTATCAAAAATTAATTATATGGTAACATTATTTTGACTTGTCATTCATTTCATTCGTTCAAAAATTTTTGTTAAGATTTAAATTTGACAGACAGATCAACACGTGCTTCGACAGTCGAAGTCGACTTATTTCTTTTTTCATTTTTATAACTTATTATTTTGATTTGATCATCATGAATACGATCAGGGCTTGGGGCCGGGCCATTCGCCGTGTCGTGTGCTGTGGGGCATTTGAAGACGGCAATGAGTAAGTATCAACATTTGAATGAATATTTCATGTAAGCAATATTGTGTTTATTTGGTATTTATTATTATTTTGAATGTTTTTTTTTAATTTCAGACCTATTTACGAGAGTTTAGGGTCAGTGGGTCGTCTTAGGGGAGACCACCAGGCACACGACGCGGCCAGCGCGATGATGCAGGTGGAGTGGGTGGACGAGGTATATACCGTCATCTATTGTTTAGTGCCACTTTTGTTAATAGTTTCATATTAAAAGTTATTAACTTCGGAATAATAACATATGCCATATTTTTATTGTCACTCGAAACGCTACGCGTAGGTACGGTAACGGTCAGTACTGCATTATCACCGTAAGGATTGTTTTGCTGTGAACACGCGCGGTACAGGCCGTATATACGTATGTGTGTATAAGTGATGTATTAACACAGAACGCACACCTCAGAATTTATACACTGGTGTCGAGCGAAAGTCAGCGAAACAAAAATATATCGCTTTTTCACACACGCAGCGTACGTAATTAAGTATGACCTTGGTCGGCTCAAACCATTGCTAAAATTGACAACATTGTTATAAGGCCGGATAGCTGATAGTGTAACGCATCGGATTAGCAAACATATAGGCCCAAGTTCCAATCTCAAAATGAGATTTTTTTCTTTTCATCAATTATCTTCATCTGTTCTTTTATTATTCGATAAATTAATAAACGAGAATAATAATGTAATAATTGTTTTTATTATTATATAGTTAGTGAAATATGGGGTAAAGAATAAAAATGTTTTATAAGTGATTACAAAATGTTTATTCGTTATAATTTTATAAAGAATAAATAAACATCTAGTTTAGGACTTATTGTGGTTATAGCTTAAGTATTCATTTTCATTACGAAAAGAAGATTGAAACTAAACCTCAAAATAATCCTTATTACGAATATGCTACAGTATAATTTTATTATTACTAGGTATAATCAATTTATAATTTAATCCTTAGTATAATACCCATTATTATCAAAGCAATCTTGTAAACGCTGGCGCATGGGCCCTACAATATTGCATAGGTTTTTGAGCCGGTTTTCGTTTGCACGGCGAACGGTTCGTAAAGACGTGTTGAATAATTCGGCAAAATATCTTGTTGGTATTATAACCAATTGTTTCATATTCACTGACCAGCTGGGGCATTCCACGCAGCAAGGCTACCCTCTTCCTTATTAAGTGACCCTTCGAGTCACAGTAGGTAATTTCTCTAAAACAAAAAAAGAGTAGGTACTGTTAGTCTACTAGCAAAATACGAATACTATTGAGAAACAAAATTATAATGAAAATAGAAATGTTACATATAAGAATAATATAATGTTATATTCATCATTTAAAATCTAGGACTTCGAAATTATAATTTTTTCTTCTATTTAGACCTTAAAATACGTTAAAAAAAATAACTACAAGGATCAGCAGTTCTATTTTAATAAAATAAATGTTTGAAAAAATAATTAAATCATATGCATAATACTCACATTCAGTTCAGTTTCATAAGTTCATTTGTGTTATATTAAATCCACTTTTACGCAGCGCAATCACATTCGCTTTCATTTCAATATTCTGCATTTTAAAAGGAACTACAACAAGGCTAATAGAACACACGTCGCTAACCCACAATAATTAACAACCAACAAACAACGTTCTATTTAATCGCGGTGAATGACTCGTAACTTAACTGTATCTACCTTATAAGTAATTTATTTAACTGTGGGTATAATCATAAAGTTTAACGAATTAAGCGCACAAGACGAACATGGCAAGGAAATATATTATTATAGTCATAAGCGTCATTACTCGAAGTAATTATTAAAAAACATTTGAAAAAACTATCACCGCGCGTGAGATTCGAACCCACGGCTCGCTACGCAGGACGCGCTTACCCAAATGTGATAACCGCTAAGCTAGCATGCCACATACCGTAGTAGTCGAATTAATGAAATACAATCAGTTGCAAATGAATGTGAGTGTGTGTGTCTACAGTAGAGAAATAGCTAATTAAAAGAAGGTCGTAAGTAAAACCAAAGTGTCAATCTATTGCTTTGTGAAATTGCTACTCCACTTATGACCGTGGCCGTACCTATAAAGAAGAAATATGATTTCATTGTTTGTTTTACTTCGACAGATTCGGGCGCTGTTAGCTCCAGTCGCCGACGTGTCGGAGCGCATGCGGCGGTTGGAGCTAAGTCTCCACCCGCTGCTGGTGTACAGGCCGGATGAGGAGAACCTGTACGTGGACATGCTGTGAGTACTTACTTGCTCAACTGCACATTCCCTTTTTATTTCCCACACATCTGTTATATAAATCTTGCAATGTGATGACTGTGCGCCAGCTTTTCAGTTGTTTGTGTGTTTTAAAACAGCACACCATGCTTACCTACAATGTAGGTTCATATTCATATTCATTTATTTTGCGTTCCACAAGGTAAAAAGATGTTTACAAAAGGCTTAGAGCTAAGATCCGTTGTAGACCCTGTTAGGGCACAGCAAAAATTTTTTATTGGTACATACTTAGCAATTAAATATCTAAATCATAGAAACTTCATATTTGGAAAAAGGTTCATATTTAGATGTTTGCTTATATTGTAAGTATCTACAATATTTTTTGTTTTTGCAGAGATGGACTCCGGCCTGCACCAGCAGCACCTATCAAACCACCTGCTCCCAGCGTGTGGCTGGCCTGGCTCCAGGAGCGCGCTGATTATGGGGAGCCCTGGTGATCGTTCTTGTCCAAACGACTCATCAGGGCTCCCCCAATAAACTATGAACTTTTCCTGAAGTTTTTTTTATTATTTTATTGTCATTTTACCCTTTGTATCTTATTTCCATCACACACACACAAACATGAAATGAAGACTCAACAGGTAAGGCTGATAATAGGTGAGTATGATCTAGATAGGTAGGTACTAGTTTTCATTGTACTACGACAAAGAAGGATCTTACCTAAGTCGGTGGAGTTGAGTGAGAAGTGGTTGGTGAATGAGTGGATTGGCAGTGTGTTCCTAGCATTTTGGACTGTTTTTTTATATATTTTTGGCATGGCTACAGAAGCCTTGTTATTTTTTTTCGTACTTATACAGATTAGATTCTATATATACCACAGATATGTTGGTTCAACGTTTTACGTCGCTATCTATTATTTTACAAAATATTAAATTACGTTGTTAACTACATTATAGATACTCATAGGACACATTATTTTCAATTATTTATAACATTTAACGTAAAACTAGGCAGTACGGTCGGATGACTATAGCCTGATATTGAAAGGCCATAAACTAAAAAGATAGCATGTTGTCGCTTTCAAATTAGCTGTCAGCGAGAAAATAGCGCGAAATCAGGTAATCTGTCAAGCTCCGCTAATGAGACACAATTGATTTTCTATTGTTCGCCGCGTAAATATGGAGGAAGATTATTTGTAAGTATTCATAATTTGTATTTAATAACTACTAATCTAAAGATTTCGAAGTAATATGTGCAGTTTTCTTAGAAGTTATTGCAATACCTAGACATTAACCCACTTTTTAACTTGTTTGTTAGGCAAGACGAGGACACCAATCCGAGTGACTGGGTCCCGTCGGAGTCACTGCCTCCGACTGCCGCAGCGGCAGGCGGAGGCAGTGACGCCGAAGTCAGCGGCAGTGCCGCTGAGTACGGCCCGGCCCGGCCCGGGGGGAGCGGCGGCGGTGGTGCTGGGGTGAATATGACGGCTCTGCTTCAGGCGGCAAGGAGAGCCGTCATAATTGACGACCGACCCGCCAAGAGACCCTGCCTCCGGCCAGAGTTACCCACGCCCAAAGGAAAAGGCGTGGGTAAAAAAACTAAAATTAAAAAATAATTTTTGTTTTTATTTTAGCTTATTTTTTTATTGCACGCTCACAAATAAATGTCAACAATAGCTACGTAGAGACACGACTCGGAAAGCGAGTTGTGGTGGGTAGGTACACCACGAACGAATATTATTCCACCCTGACCCTCGTAACATATTACTCGTATAACAACCGAATGTCGTATGTAACAATCGTAATAGGGAACACGTGTGTAGACACCCTTACCGACCCAAATTTTACGATGTTTTCGTAACAATAGAGATACACAATGGACGCACAGGTGCGTCGCGCCGCACTCGAAGAACGTTAAGTAAATTGTATGGACGCGCATACACGCCGCCAGCACATGGTTAAAGTACGTAAAACGCGCATGCGCGTTGGCCGCACTGATTGCGTTAATATTATGATTAAGACACCATATTTGGATTGAACAACACATCAGACAATAGAAAAAATAATAATTTCAATAGTAATTAATTTGCAATATTAATTATTGTGAAATTGCCCTTATTACAACTATACGCGACAAATACGTTTACCTAAACGATGTTTCGTACTCAATCCTCTGTTTTATAATATGAAAACTTTTTTACAAAAAAAAAACAACCGACTTCAAAAAAAAAACACTACAAAGTGATAAATAACTTTAATTTCGGAAGTCGGTGTCGTTGGTTCCGCATTTTCGTTTTTTGACACCGACTTCCGAAATTAAAGTTATTTATCACTTTGTAGTGTTTTTTTTTTGAAGTCGGTTGTTTTTTTTTTGTAAAAAAGTTTTTATTTTTCAATTTTTAGTTGTACCTACCCCACAAAAAAGTAAACAAAAAGATCGTTAATGTAGACAATGTAGATAAATTTTTAGATTGTTGTTGATTTTTCAAAAACCGCTTGTCCGATTTCGATAAAATTTTCATGGGACCATTTGGGAAGTAGGTATACCCTTTCCAACAAAAAAAGAATTTTTCAAATCGGTTGGCAAGCAACGGAGTTATGCGGGAACAAACATAAAAAAAAAAATACAAACATTCGAATTGAGAACCTCCTCCTTTTTTAGAAGTCGGTTAAAAACTAGACTTCTTAAAATAAACTTTAGCTCTAAACATAGTATTCAGAAAGTAAATTTGGGAATACATTTATATGGAAAAATGCGACTCGGCTACGCTCTTAATAAAGCAAATAAACTGTGAAATAAACAATACAATACCACATTTTCTAATAATATTTAAGTATAAGTAGGTACTTACATTTCTGGTTGAGTAGGAACTATGAAGAATGATAAGTCCGGGTTTGCGAAATCATTATTGAGGCACCCGAAAACACTACAATATTTTTTTCCCCTTTTTGAAGTCATGATACTCGTAATTTAAGTGGCCGCCGCCGGCGAGAGTTGACGAACGCAAGCGGTCATGTATCGTACGCGCGTGCTCACAGTCGCGCTGCACAGCCCGCACTGCCGCCACCTTATTCCCTCATATATTATGCTAGCGTGTGCGTGAAATCGCGTGCCGACATGGCGCGCGGCGCGCACGCACACATTCAAACCGAGAGCGGCACGTTTGTATGAAGATGTTCTACTGTATATTATACTGTGGCCGAGGGGTGGACTAACGACTGGCTTGAAAACCACCTTCAGGTGTGTATTTTTTTAATTTAATGTTCAATGGAAATTTTTAAGCGGCGCAGGTGTGCTAATGACCCGTTTATTGTTCTTTTGTCATAAATGAGCATTATCATAATAAAATACTTTTTCCCAATTTTTGTATAGTAAACTGGCCCAGGTGCGCTACATCCATTGTTATTATTATCATTAAGTTTTTGTTATATTCTCATTGTTGAAACACGTGTTTTATAACATGTTTTATATTCTCGTTACAAGAAAAGGCAAAAGACTAATATTAATCACATCGGGAGTGAGGATGGATTCGTCGAAGGTGGTCTAAATATGTTTGAGTCGAAGAGACAAGCCGATTATCACAAGGAGATGAATTCAGAAGAATTTGAAATTGGTTTAGAGAAGTTTTAAATAAGCTAGATGATAATTCTGTGATAGTCATGGATAACGCTTCCTATCACTCTAGGAAAATAGAGCGAATCCCAACGGCCAGATGTAAAAAACAGGATAATTATATTTAATTGATTACGCGAAAAAAATATTAACTGTAACGCTGAAATGTTGAAACGTGAATTATTAAACATCGTTAAAAATCATAGACAGCGATACGACGACGCTTGCATTATAGACGAAATGGCAAAATCACAAAACAAAACTGTATTAGAGTCTGCCGCCGTATCATTGCGAATTAAATCCAATTGAGCTAGTGTGGGCTCAAGTTAAAGGAAATGTAGCTTCACACATGAAAACACACAAAATGGCAGAATTAAAAATTGTATTAAACGAATCAATTCAAAATATTGACGCAGAGAAATGGAAAAAATGTATAAAGCATGTCATAGAAATAGTTGAGCCCAAAATGGATGCCATGGACAAAAATGTGGAAGCAATGACTGAAAGATTCATAATAAATGTAGGAAACGACGACAGTAGTGATAGTACGGAGAGTGATGATGATGATAATGATATGTTATAAGCTTGTATAGGTAGATATTATAATATAATAAAGAAAATTTAATCATTAACTCTCGATTTTATTTCTTTCCTTCATATCCATCAGATATATAAAAAAGTAGATAAGTACCCATAAAAAAATTCTATCAAATAAATGTCTCTCAATTTATACGACAGACGAAGCCGCAGGAATAAACTAAGCGAACTTTTAACAAGCGCAGTGTGAACGCACATTTACATTTCTAAGGTATTGTTAACGCCCACTGACCCTAAAAAAGTTTTTTTTTGTCTTTGTCATTTCTATGACAATGTGCGATAGAGAAGGCGCTATACTAACTCGTCTCCGTGAATACACTATAGGTAAATACCAGTTCGCGCCCATATTAGCCGTTTCAAACGCCTTATAAAATTACCAAAAGCAAACTTTACTTTCTAGTGTTTTCGTGTTGTTGCATTAATTTTTATATGTACTAGGCGCTTTGATAATCTTGATGACTAGTTTTTACATTTCTCCCCTTTTTCTCTACCCTATTACTTTTTATTCGAAATTACATCTATAATTGTGAATCTGCTGAGTTTTATTCAACAAATTCCATTCATGTGTCAAAACACCCACAATATTTGAGTAAAATATGATACAGGTATTTTCTTATTTTAATAGCAACTACCTACTTACTTTGTTCTATTCTTGTGAATACTCAAAGACCACCCATCTTCTTTTTTTTCCCATTTTTTTTCACTACTCTTCTTTGGTACACATTGACATAATGGTTGTATGTCGCCATTAAATAAATAGCGGCAGCCGCACTAACCAGGTCCACGTCCATCCTCTTGGGTTGCGTTCGTCACACTGACACAGACGGAAGTGATGAGGGCTCTCGTCGCCGTGGCTCGCGCCGTACTGATTCATGTATTTGTTTCACTCGCCGGCCGCGCCGCCACTCGCTCGTGCGTTTCGCTCGGCAAACTTCACCGAACGCGCCGCCGCGCCGCACAGTGGGCTGGGATTACAAGGTTGGGTCTTAAGAACTAAAATGCATTTTTTTTAGTAACTAGACATAAATTTAAAAAGTTTTTACTCTTTGACTTTTTTTAATTGGACTCGTACTTTCGGAGATATAGCCATATCAAATTTGTATGAAGAGTCATGAAATTTTAGTTTAGCAATTTATTCCAATTAATTTGAAATTGAAAATAATGTACACTAAACGGCCTGAAGTACTTCAATACTTACTTAGTACTTTAAATAAAAAAAAATTGTTCGACATTTTCCACCACCATAGGTAATATAGGTAGGTATGACGTAATTTGTTTTGACACTTATTTCCGGGAATCAAGAGATAGGAATGCGCGACCGCAACATCACAGTAAATATACAGTAAGTTATCTAAGGCCGCCCGCCGAGTTATTAGCCTACTCTTGCGTTGATCCCCAGGGTTGTCACTTTTACTTTTATAGTTAATATTTTCGAACAAGCAGCACTTGATCTAAAAGAGATGGCTAAAAAAAAACCCAGAATCGCCAGAAACTTCATATATGCCATTTTTATAGGCATAATATGTACAACAAAAATATATAATAATATACTGCAAAAACGACGTGGTATACTAGATATACAGGGTGCATTTTTCAAGTGGGCGTGGATTGCCGAATCCGAAACTATGAGGACTAGCGAAAAGTACTCAAAGGAGTCGCGGGCTCGATTTTGATGAAAACTAAAACTGCATCATTGGATTTTTGAAAAATCAATATTTCTAGCCAGGAATCGAACCTGTTGATTTTGAAAAAAAAACGCATCCTGTATTATTACACCATTCGATAGTGTCGTTAATAAGGATCGAATTCTGGGAAGTAATGACATACGGCAAACTAAAATAAAGAGCTCATTTTTAACAAAGTACTTTTTTTTATTTTTCTTATGTTACCACTCCCTTCCGCTCTACCCAGAGCGGGAGTCAGTCAAAATCAAAGCACTTATTTGAAATACGCACATAAAAGACACTTTTGAACGTCAAAATCTTAATTTATTCAGGCATCCACAAGCAAGTCCGGTTAAGCAGACGACAACCTCATAGGTTGAACTGCTAGATGCCGTTCAAAAAAAAAAAACGTTCTAATGCTTTTTTTGAGTCCTTCTTCTTCTTTTTTTGAACCTCGTCTCGTCTGCCTATCGCAGTTCTTTCGTAGTTGTCATAGTGATCATAATATATGTTTGCTAATGAGTGGATTTTTTTTACTTTTTGACCTACGCTTTTGTATACTGGACACCGATTTATCTTGCTAATTCGATACTGAGGCGCGTTTTTTGGACTTCTGCTTTCTTTGCGGTTTGATATTTTTGTAAAAAAATGGGTGATAACAACTGTTGCGTGTCTTGTGAGCGTTCAGTTCGCCGTAACCGGCACTACGTTTTGTCCTTCGAGTTCTTCGAGTTACACCGAGATGCCATCGAATACATGTTTAGCACGTTACAACAGCAACAAGAAGTAAGTAGTAGTGCTTACCTATTGCATTATTATATTATTTCTTTGGCAGTTTCATAAGCAAATCGTGTCGTCCTTATATATATTTTTATTGTGCAGTGATAATCATGACTTCTTTTTATTATTTAAAGCGCAAAAAGATTTTCACCTGTTCTTGAGTTTTATTTCAATAATATTTATACGAAATGAGCGTCGGTGTTAGAGTTAGTTTTGTGTTAGAACTTGCGACCCCAAGATTGCGGCTTAAAAAGTATCGATGTTTGTACGATTGTTTCGCATTTTATTCCAGATTGCATTCGACGGGTCAAGATCGATTTGTCGTCCATGCTGGCAGCGTATTGAGTATGGCTTAAGGCGACCTCGTTCACCATCACCCGCACCCACCAGTCAATCGTTTCCTGTGCACGGCCTGACACGCGCGGCAAACACTTCGAGACGATGTATGATAGACAATTGTCCAAGATTAGAACTTCGTTCTATATCCGTTTCAATGAAGGCGTATCTATTAAGCTATTATCAGTTCTACATACCACCTCTCGCTCGAATCTGTCAAGAACATTTAAGAAATATGACTTGGGAAGATCTCTCTGAAAATGTCACTCGCCGTCAGAATAATTTCAGTGGTGAGAACATCCATGATATATTGAAGATATATACAGAGGCACTTGAAAATAAAAATCGGATTGATTTTAATAATGTGAACGATTTAAGTCCAGATGTCCTTTATTTTTGGACTGGTGTGAATCACCAACAATTCAACACCATTTTGGAAGAAACTCCATCTTTACAAGAACATTCCAACGCAAAGACTATCTTGGGAATCTATTTGAACAAGATAAGAAGCGGTGAACCAAACCGAAGACTAGCATCAGTTTTTGGAATGCCTAGATCCACTATTCAATTGAGAATAAGACAAGCAAGAGAATGTCTGAAAAATGAGTACGTTCCGCGGCACCTGGGATTCGACCATATTACGCGAGACGAAGTCATAGCAAGAAACAGAGTGCTACCGAACCATGTTTTTGGAAACGAAGCACAATCAAAAGCAGTGATCATTTTAGACGGCACTTATTTATTTGTGCAAAAAAGCTCGAACTTTCTCTTTCAATGCCAGAGCTACAGCTTACATAAGTACACCAATCTATTAAAGCCATTCATGATAGTATGTGCAGATGGCTACATTATAGAGGTCACTGGACCCTACAATGCCAGAACGTCTGATGCGACAATATTGCGGCAGATATTAGATAACCATGGTGACCATTTGGAAGATGCTCCTATACGGTGGTTTTTGGAGAACGACGACGTAATGATCCTGGACAAAGGGTTTCGCGATGTGTTACCGTATGCAGAAGAGTGTGGATTTACGGTATTTACCCCACAGTCCTTAAGCAGAAATGAAACTCAATTAAGCACCGAGGCTGCTAACAAAACCAGACTTG
Organism: Amphipoea oculea; assembly: GCA_945859645.1. Taxonomy (NCBI): domain Eukaryota; kingdom Metazoa; phylum Arthropoda; class Insecta; order Lepidoptera; family Noctuidae; genus Amphipoea; species Amphipoea oculea. The sequence goes on along the minus strand of OX243865.1, from coordinate 14,397,633 downwards.
TGACAATGGTAAGATGGGTGGTTGAGACGGTGAACGGAAAAATGAAGCTGTATTTTAAAATATTTAGACATAGATATTTTAATAATACGTTACCAAACGCAATGACGGATTTCCGTATAGCTGCAGCGCTTATAAACGCAACCCATGAGAGCTACAGTGACAGCCGCCTTAACGATAACTACATCGAAATGATCGACAGACATATGAATCGACATAACTTACTGGCTGATTATGTTGATGAGCACCGTTTAAACGCGCAAAGAAATATTTCATTTTTAAGAATGGAGGCGACTCTACCCGACTTAGCAGATTTCCCACGGATGACTCATGACCAACTGCTGATTTTTGCGATTGGGACGTATCATGTTAAACTGGCGAAATCTTATTGCTTTGAACATATAAGAGAAACCGGCGTATACTCTATGGAAGTCTATAGACATTCTGAATGGATAAGATTAAATAACGACGAGGAAGAAGAAAACACACTAATACGGTGCCGAATTAAGTCTAGACATGTAATGGCGAAAACTTATTACTGCTACATATTATACAATGGCCAATGTATCAAGGAGTACTGTTGTAGCTGCATACATGGTCGTAGAACGTTGGGCAGTTGTGCCCATATTATTAGTATTATATATTTTCTTGCTTAGGCCAGATATGAAGGGGATTTGCTCCAGCCTGCAGGATTTTTAGATGCTGTATGTTTGGATATTGAACACTAAATATAAGCCAGCAGGCGGGATAAGGTTTTCTTTGTACCTGTCCCAGGCCAGATCATATAAAATGCTGATAACATGAGCACAGCTGCCTAATCAATGTACGGCGACCATGAATACAGCTGCAGCAGTTTTCTAAAACCCTGTTGGCATTATATAGAGCATACCAGTAATACGTTCTTGCCCCGACGTGCCTGGAATGTATTCGGCATCTTAATAGCGTGCTTTCTTCATCATCGTTATTAAGAATTATTCTTTCGGGGTGTCTAAAAACTTCGATTGAAAAAACTCCAGTTCCTCTAATGTGTTCGCTACAATATGACCTTGCAATTTTTACATGATAGGTGCCTATTGCGAATACAATTAGCTGATCATAATTCATTCTTGGAAAATCCAATAAATCAGGGTGTGTTGCATCCATTCTGGTAAAAAAAATTCTTTGTTGGTTCAAACGATGTTCGTCGACGTAATCAGCTAACTGATTTGGCCTGTTCATATTTCTCTCAATCATTTCTATAAGCTCATCAGTAAATCGGCTGTCTTCATATGGTGACTGAGTTGCGTTGATAAGCGCTGCAGCTATTCTGTAATCTGTCATTGCATTGCGAAGCGCTATATTAAAATACTTATTTCTAAATATTGTAGATATTTAAAATCTCTTTTCATCCTGCCATTGATTGCAGCAACAACCCATCTAACCATCGTTATTAATCGTGATTATTTACCGCAACTATACATAATTGTGTTTCATTACGTCTTACGGACGGAGGCATGTAGACGCCCTAACCGCATTCCTCTAGATCCGGCAAACAGTCGCGGAGACCTCGATCCACAACAAATACATCATCTGGGAAATTAAATAAAAGTTGGAAGCAGGCAGAGCCCATACCATTATTATAGTTTCAAACTCAAATGGGTCCCGCCTGCTTCCAACTTTTATTTAATTTAAAATGGGCTTGTTTTTAGCTTTTCAGTTAGTTTTAGTTTAAAAAGTTGCAGTCGGGTTTTTTAATTTTTCAATTACTTTTTTATTTCCAGCTTTTTAGTTTACAAATGTGAAAGATTTCGCATACGATTTAGTTCTTGATACGTGTTTTTTACGATTTGTCACTTTGAATTACTTTTAACCATATAAGTTGTATATATTTTTGTAATCACCTTTTAAAACCCTTTATTTTGATACCCCACTCTATAGGTTTTGAGAAAAAAAATTTTTTTTTGAAGGCATGATATGGCGCCAAAAATCCGCCATTTTGTTTTTTTTTTATTTTGATATACCCAGTGTCACTTTCACAGCCAATACGAATCTAACGACACCTCTCAAGCTAAAATCCATCGAGCCGTTCAGGCCACAGAGCGTGCCAAACAATTATACAAACAAACATACTCTCGAAAAACATAACCCTCCTTCTGGCGCAGTCGGGTATGAAGAGATTATGATTAGATTTAAGAGTATCCATGGAGTTACTTGCCCGTTCTTCTCCATAGGTAGGTACCTAATACGCTTTGGAATGGGGCAACTAGCTTCATCTTTCTGACTGACCGACCCTTTGACAATTCAAGTGACTGTAATTGGTTTATTTGAAATAAATGCTTTGAATTAGAGTTTATTAACATCTTATCTTGTTTTTTTTTTACATATGATAGGAACCATTAAATCCCTATACAAAAATGAAAACAAAAGAATAATGTACAATAACGACAACAAAAAAAATAACAATCGGTCAAGCAGTTTAGTTCTGTTACATGCACACACACACGCACACATACAGAAGAATAACATATATATGTATAACGATCATTAAAAAAAAAAGATTATTAATAATTATGCATATTAAAATATGTATTAAAAGGTATATTTTTATATTATTTTAATATATTATCATATAATAAAGAGAGTGATAAAATAAAAGTCAAGAAATCAATGTAAGTATGATTCTCATAAAGTGTGATAACTCCTATACTACATGGTTTAGGAGGCTGATTTTTTGAAAACGTAATGGGTTTACTATACTGAACCCATTTTTATACATTTCGTTGCTGGCGATTCTGGGTTTTTTGTCTATGAACTTTTGTCCATGTCCTTTATGAAATAAAAAGCATATTATGATTGAATATTTTACCAATTTATAAAGGAGACTGTTAAAATTTGTATGGGAAGTGGTCTATGATCCAATAGCGATACTGTAGAGGTATTTCTGTCGGAATACCTCAACTATACCCTTGTGCAAAGGGGCATCAAAATCTAACCCGGCAGTTTTGAGAAAAATAATACTTTAAAATTCACATTTCTTCCTACATTTTTATATTTTAAAAACGTTTTAACGGGTATTTCTGACTATATACTACTTAATTAATGTGGTTTTCTGCTAAACAAAGACACTTATATACCTCGACAGTGCTGAATTTCAGGTTTATTTTTTCGTTTTTAACCGACTTCAAAAAAGGAAGGAGGTTCACAGTTCGTCGGATTTTTTTTTACATTTTTAATATTTATATTCACCTATTTCTCGAAGACGGTTGGACTCATTTAGAAAATTATTTTTTTGTTTGAAAGGGTATACTTTACCAAGTGTTCCCATTGTCACCAGGTCAGGTTTGAACGGGTATTTCTGACTTTATTAAAATGTTTCTCTACTAGGCAAAGTCACTTGTCCCCTCAACTTTTTTTTGTAGTAACCGATTTTTAGGCATTTTTTAAATATTTATGTAGGAAGGATACGTCTTAAAACAAAAAATTACTCCAAAATACGAAAAATAAGAAGGAACTCTATTTGTAGCAGCAGAAAAAAGGGTGTATGTAAAAAAAACTTTTTATACATCACTACATAGTATAAAACAAAGTTGCTTCCCGCTGTTTGTCCCTATGTATGCTTAGATCTTTAAAACTTCGCAACGGATTTAATGCAGTTTTCAGCAATAGATAGAGTAATTCAAGAGGAAGGTTTATATGTATAATTCATGCATATTATAGTACAGAAAAGCCGAGAAATTCAAAGATTTGTAATGTAATGTCGCAACAAACATATTATTTTTGTACGCTTACATTGCTAACGCTGGCTAAACCTTATGAGATAGATCAAATTATGTACAGACGCCAGCACATCAACCTACCCAAAACTGTCAGATTTTCCCAATCAACTTTGAACCTTATGCTTTAGTGGTAAAGTTGAAAATCTATTAAAAAATTGTTGATGTGCTAGCGTCTGTACTACGGAATTGTATATCTTAAAAATATTAATTAAAAAGTAACCCACAATAACCATTTTAAATCGAAACAAATACTAAAATCTAGGAAAGAAACACATTAATTAAGTATTATAAAGTCAGAAATACCCTTTAAAACGTTATTTAAAATAAAAATGTTATCATGAAATTATGCATTCTAAAATATTATATTTCTCGAAACTGCCGGGTCAGATTTTGATGCCAGTTTGCACAAGGATATAGTTGAGGTATCCCCACAGAAATATCGTAACAGTATCGCTATTGGTTCATAGACCACTTTTTAATGTTATCATGAAATTATGTATTCTAAAATATTATATTTCTCAAAACTGCCGGGGTCAGATTTTGATGCCACTTTGCACAAGGATATAGTTGAGGTATCCCCACAGAAATATCGTAACAGTATTGCTATTGGTTCATAGACCACTTTTTAACAGTCTCCTTTAGTAAAAATAAAAAGCCATAACATTTATTATACTAAGTTACAAATTTGATACCGAGAAAATTTTTCTCCTGTTTCTGCACGTCCGGAACGCTTTATTATTATTTGTTAATATAAAGTAAATTCTCATTCTTATGTAAAGTTTTTGTAAAAAGCTTTTGGGAAAGCATGGACAGGGCATCTTAAATTCTATATCATTCAGTTGATCGTAAATTGACCGGCCAATTTTAATGTTGATGTGGTCCTTTTCGAACGCTTTGCGAAACACCTGCTCCATCCTTTCTACATTATCGACAAAATCATCAGGTGGGATCATGAGTAAATTTCGATCTTTGCCGTAATTCCTGTAATGGGTGTTTCTAGATTCTACACTTAAATTACACGCTCGTTGATTAACGTCGACGTAATTATTTAAAAAATCGCAGTTCTTATGGTAATCAACACATTTTTTTAACAAAGCGCCACAAACATAAAAAAATGCATTTTTTTCCGGTAGCTCATGTTGCATTGGTACATAGTCAGAACGTAAGATTTCAGAGAAAATATTTTCATTTCCTTGTGTTTGATTGCTACTGGTAACTAACTTTAGCTCTAAACATAGTATTCAGAAAGTAAATTTGGGAATACATTTATATGGAAAAATGCGACTCGGCTACGCTCTTAATAAAGCAAATAAACTGAAATAAACAATACAATACCACATTTTCTAATAATATTTAAGTATAAGTAGGTACTTACATTTCTGGTTGAGTACGAACTATGAAGAATGATAAGTCCGGGTTTGCGAAATCATTATTGAGGCACCCGAAAACACTACAATATTTTTTTCCCCTTTTTGAAGTCATGATACTCGTAATTTAAGTGGCCGCCGCCAGCGAGAGTTGACGAATGCAAGCGGTCATGTAGCGTACGCGCGTGCTCACAGTCGCGCTGCACAGCCCGCACTGCCGCCACCTTAAGGATTTGTCACACTGCATGCGTTCTGCGGTCTCCGGTCAGGTCAAAACGAACGCAGCCCGCATCATGTATGAACAACATTGTCGGTCTCAATATATTTTGTATAGAATACGATATGACCGTGCGAGCAACGCGTATTGGCCCGGCGGGTCAGTGGAACGCGTACGGACCGGTGTTGGCTGCGGGCACGCGGGCGGCGGGCTGCGGGCGGCGGGCAGCGGGCAACGGCGGCTATTTTGTTGATGCTCGTCAGCGGAGTGCACACAAAAGTGTGTAAAAAAAAATGTGTAACGAACAAACAGAGGAGTTTATAGATGCCGTACGACGTTGTCCGTATTTGTACGACTTGGAAGATCCCCATTATAAAGATAATGTTAAGAAAATGAACACGTGGCGAGAAATTGCGACGCAGTTCCGTATGAAAGATGGTGAGTACCATGGAATAATAATGCAGTGAATTTTAAGTTTTGTTTATTAGTTTTAAAACTGAAACTGCATATTCTTGGTGTAGTATAATTGTTATTAATTTAGTTAGCTATTAAAATAATTCAAAAAACTATTGCGAACATTGTAAGCTTCAATGCGAGCCCTGTTAGTATTATTATTAATTGGCCGAAATGCACTATTCCGTGGCATTGTTTCTTCAGGTGTCTGCATTTCAAACAATTCATTTACAACTCGTAAATAATTATGTAAGCAACATGCTGTTTTGACAACATGGACCGTTGTGTCAACATTTGTTTCAAGAGGTCGAAAGAATACTCGCCACTTTTGTGCTAAGATACCAAATGCGTTTTCGACTATACGTCTGGCTGAAGATAGACGTTTGTTAAAATTTGCTTTCTCACGGTTGTTCTCTACCTGGTTCTTAGGAAATGGTCTCATCAAAAATGTTTCTAGTGCAAAACCCTCATCACCAATAAAAACATGAGGTAAATTAGTTGTGCCACCAGGCAAAGGCTTTGGAGGTGGAATATGGGCCTTTCTCTACTAACAGGAAAATCATGGTCCAAGCATGTTTTTTTTATTTTGGCTATATTAATGCATAGTTCTATTTATCAAAACACATAATATATAACCTGTTATTTAAGGAGCCAAGCTTAATCAATATTTAGAATCATAATCATTTCATAAATTCGGTCTAAAAGCCACTAAAAACAGTCCTCTGTTATGTCCTAATTCCGGATCGAGTATGATTCGGTTTGGTTTTTATTAGTTGTATTTAAAAATGTAAAATCTTATTACTCTATGAACATAAAGAATATTGAATGCATGTGAACAAAAAACAATTATAATTTTAGAGAATTTTTTTGTACTAAAAACTAGTGTTTGAATTTTGTCCGATACATTTTTGAACAGTCCTCTGTCACAATTTGAATATCACGCCACAAAAATATTAAACACTATTGTGGCTACATTTCGCGTCAAACGGAACATTAACAGTGTGAAGTTTGCTCGGTTGCCATCCTAAACAAGTCGCCGCCATTTTTCCCAGTGACAACTCCGCGTCTGTGTGGGAGCCACGTCTCTGTAGTGTTGAGTGAACATTCCTCTGGTAAGTCTATTTTACGGTATTTTATGTGTTTTAATTATATTATTTTACAAAAAAAATTGCTCAGTGTGATAATTTATAGCTGTTTCTGTGTTATGAATTAATATTTAAACTTATACGTGGTATGACATTTTTTACGTAAAAATAACAGTCCTCTGTGCAACAGTCCTCTGGAAATTTATAACACAGAGGACTGTTCAATGTGACAGAGGACTGTTTTATTTGACGTCCGTGTATTTTATTAATATTCTTTATAGTCTGCACTAACCTACTGCTTGCCGATAGCCTCTTTCTTTCTTACATTGGCCTGTCACGCTAATTCAGGTCTTTTGTTTTCTATTATGGATTTTGGAATATAAAATAATACGTACCTAGTAACTACCTGTTTTTAAACCCTTACGGTTTTTTTTTAATATTGAAAGTATGTTTTATTGTTTTAGTATTGCCGCAATGCCACCAAAGAAGAAACCTAAAACCAAAGAAGAAATAAAAGAGCAGAAACGAATTGCAGAAAGATTAAGATATCAACGGCTAAAGAATGACCCTGTAAAAAGAGAGCAATTGAAGGAAAAAGAACGACGAAACTACCAAAGAAAGAAGGAAAAAGGTATAAGAAAGTCAGTTAAATATATGAGTCGACGTGAACACAAAGCTGTGACTAAAGAATGGAGAAAGCACTGTGCTACATATCGCGCAAAAAAAAAAAGCTTTGAAAGAAATTACAAACAATTTTGTACGACATAATACGCCCGAATCCGAGGGTTCACCTTCTCCTCAAAGTTCTGTCGCTCCATCAATACTACCTATGACCACTCCACGAAGTGATGCAAGTAATGCGAGAAAGCGTAATGCTAGAAAGAAACGTCACAAAATTATAAAGGATAAAGACAAAAAGATCGAGTATTACAGAAAAAAATCCGAGAAGTATAGGAAGAGATTAGAACGTTTGGAAAAAGCTAAGACAAAGAAAAATGTAGACACACCTAACACTAAACTGACCGAAATGTGTGATTCGCCAGCCTGTTTTTGAGAAATAAGTCTGCATTGATAAGTAAACAAGGCTGATTCTTAGTACCTAAGCTTAATTTTGATTATAATTATTTTAATTTGTTACTTAGAGAGCTAAGCTCGCAATTTGTTCCTGATTTATCATCAATACTTATAAGTATTTAAATTCTGTATGTGATTTAGTATTAAATAAAGAAGAGAATTTATTTGATTACATTTAATAATTAATATTGTATTTTTCTTCATATAAACATTGACATAAACTGTTCTCTGGGTGGAAAAAACAGTCCTCTGGGTGGCAAAACAGTCCTCTGTCGCATTTTTTTACAAAATTGCCTATAATTCGAAAAATAAGGGAAAATTACAATGGTTTCTTGTTTATATGTACTTATATTATAACTATCTATCGACTTAACATATAATATTTTTAATTTTCTAGAAAAATAGGGTTGGAACAACTGTCAATAGACAAGTTTCCAGTTAGTAGAGAAAGGCCCATATGTAGTTCATTGTTTACAAGTTTTCGATAAAACTCAGATTCTTCGAATATTTTGCTGTCGCTATCTTTTCCGTAGCTTCCCACATTTATGTAAGTAAATTTATAATCAGGGTCAACAACTGCAAGAAGCCCAATGGAAAACTTTGATTTATAGCAGTAAAATAGTGAACCGCTTCTTCGAGGGCATTTTATGGTGACGTGTTTCCCATCAATACTTCCTATACAATTTGGGAATTTCCACTTTTGGCGATAACCAGTTTCTGCCATAATCCATGTTCTTTCGGTAGGTGTAGGTAAATAAATAGGTTGCAATATTTCCCAAATGGCTTTGCAGACTTCGTTTATTATATTATGCAAAGTAGAACGACCAATACGGTGAGATAACGCTATCATTTGAAATGAGTCTCCAGTGCCCAAATATCTGAAAAAAAAAATTAAATATGTTCAGGTTTCTTGCATTGTATATATTTATTGACTGATCGATTATTTTTTTTTGCAGGTAATGAAGCAAAAGGGAAGTGGAGAAATTTAAAAGATTCATATACTAAATACAAAAAAAGTATTACAACAACAACGGGCTAGGCTTACAAAAAATATAAAAAATGGCCTTGGTCTGACTACATGCAGTTTTTGGATGAGTTGAACACACGTCGTCAACCAGATGAAAGTTGTACTTCTCAAGGGTCTGACGTAACTGGAGGCAGTGAAATCGAATCTGAAGATATGTCTCGTCCAGGAACATCTCATTCAGGACCATCAATGTCAAGTAAAAGAAAAAAACACGCTGATGAAGTGGGTACGATGATTGAATATTTTGAAAAAAGGAGACGTGACACAGCTGTGGACCACATCGATCAGTTGTTTTTAAGTTATGCTCACACATTTAAACATATGTCAAGTCGTACTCAAATCACAATAAAATTAAAGATGGCACTGTTATTTGCGGAAGCTGAGTTGAAGACCTAAATTCAAGGGACACAATTCTAGCTAGAGAAACACCTCTGACCGAAGAGGTCAATGCAGAAACATCTCTACTTAGAGATATCAATTCAGGAACACCTACAGCCGAAGAGGTCAATGCAGAAACATCTCTACTTAGAGATATCAATTCAGGAACACCTACAGCCGAAGAGGTCAATGCAGAAACATCTCTACTTAGAAATATCAATTCAGGAACACCTACAGCCGAAGAGGTCAATGCAGAAACATCAATATATATCTATAGTGACGAAAACATTGCTCAATACTTAAAATTTAATTAAAAATATGCTATGTAGAATTAAAGTACTTTACCTTAGACACACAGCAAGCCTTTCTTTGGTAGTAATCGCCTTTCGCCAGTTAGTATCTTTTTTTTTTTATTTTATGGCAGATTAAACTATGCAGTTCTTCGAACAACGCTGGGGACATTCGAAAATATATGTAAAAACGATCTTCATACGAATATAATTCTCGACATAAGTTGCTGTATTCTCCACGTTGTTGTCTCGCTAAATTCAAATCGTGTACCCACACACGTTTCCTCTTTCTGCTATGCAACCATAATAACACAATATTTTCTTCTTCCTCGGTAATCATTTTCCTTGATCAAAACCCAACAATCTAGCAACTACACACACTAACTGAAATAAGATGGCCGCTGTTTGGCCTGCCCGCATCGCCCGGACCGTGACCGGTTGCCCTGCCCGGATCGCTGACCGATTGCTCTGCCCTGACCGCAGACCGATTGCCCTGACCGACAATGTTGTTCATACATGATGCGGGCTGCGTTCGCTTTGAACTGACCGGAGACCGCAGAACGCATGCAGTGTGACAAATCCTTTATTCCCTCATATATTATGCTAGCGTGTGCGTGAAATCGCGTGCCGACATGGCGCGCGGCGCGCACGCACGCATTCAAACCGAGAGCGGCACGTTTGTATGAAGATGTTTTACTGTATATTTACTGTGGCAACATCAAGTTATGACACGTGTCGTTACCTGATTGGTGCAACGATAATAGGGCACAAAATGTACTATTGCATTCAAACGTACTTCAGTGTTCTATTACCCACCATAATAGACGCACTACCCTCACATATTTATTACTTATACCAATAAGTGAAGTGAGTGTGAGTTATTTTGTGTTTGTGAAAATGTTTGAAGATTTGGTGACCAACCTTGACCTTTTTATTATTTAAAAAAAACAGTGGCAGTATTAAAAATAATGACAGTTTGTGTAGTGAGATAAGGTCTAAATTTTTAGTCGAATTAAGTGATCAACATGAAAAGACCTTAAAGTTATTTTGTGCAAAATTTTGTTATAATTTAAATAGATGATGGGAAAACGCTCATCGTAAAGAAACTATATTCAGAACTAAAAATAGCGAATGGTTACAAGAAACCATAATGTGGCCAGACTTTATTAAGTGTTTAATAACCAGTAATGAAGGTCAACCAGCACCGAGTACATCAACTCAGTATGTATCACCAGCAAAAGTTTCTGTCGGTGTCTCCACCGAGCAAAGCCCTAGAAAACCGTTTTGTGAATTAGCGCTTAAACAGAAAAAAAGACGAGCAGAAAACTTTCATTTATCTTCGGACGAAATAAAATATGCATATTTTGAGCAGTTGAAAGCGGATGGGAATGATGAGATTGCTAAAATACTAAGACATTTACTTAAGAATCCACAAGATGTAAAAAAAGTTAAGAAGTGCATATCTGTTAAAGAAACAAAATCTGTATTTTCTCCGGATGAGGCTTTAGGATTATTTTTATCACTTAAGCTTAAGTGGCAATACAAAACTTTAAGAAAAGTGTAAACGAGAATGACGGTAATATATTTCCATCTTATTATCAAGTGCAACATGCGAAACAGGAATGCTATCCACCAAAAGATGCTATTACAGTGACGGACACCTCAGCCAAAATAAAGTTACAAGCTCTGTTGGATATAACGACAAGAAGAATAATGACGTCACTCGTCATAGATAGTGGTTGTAAAGAATTTACAATAATCAGTAAGTGGGGATTTGACGGTGCTTCAAACCAAGCCAATTACAAACAAAAAGTGCAAACAAACGATGAACAAGAAAGTGAACTGGACGATTCAAGCATATTCATGGGAAGTTTAGTGCCAATAAAATTAATGTGCGGCGAACAAGTTATCTGGAAAAACGATTCACCAAATTCATCATACTGGTGTCGTCCAATCTTTTTCGAATTTGTAAAAGAAAATAAAATAACAATTTTGCGTGAAAAAAGTGCTATTGAGGAAGAGATTGTTAATTTAGTAAAAACAGAAGTTGGAGAAATAAAGATTTCACACTCTTTATTAATGACAATGATAGACGGAAAAGCAACATCAATTTTATGTGATACTTCATCTCAGAGATGCGACATTTGTAAAGCCACTCCAACTGAGATGAATAATTTGCCCTTAATTGCATCAAAACCGACTGATCCAGGTCTCTGTAAATACGGATTGTCATCATTGCATATCTGGATACGAATGATCGAATGCATTCTGCATATAGCTTACAGATTAAAGATAAAGACATGGACAGTAAAGGGAGACAACAAGTGCATCATGGAAAGCAGGAAGAAAAATATACAAGATGCTTTTAAAAATAGAATGGGACTTCTGATAGATTTTGTCAAACAAGGGCACGGCTCCACGAATGAGGGAAATACTGCTAGAAGATTTTTTGCAAACCCAAACGTAACTACTGAGATAACTGGTGTTAGTGAAGACTCAATTAGGCGGTTTGCAACCATTTTAGAGGCAATTTCATCAGGTTACCACATTGACACAGTCAAATTTCACGAATATGCTCAAGTGACCATGCGACTGTATTTGGAATTATATGGCTGGTATTATATGCCTTCAAGTGTTCATAAAGTTCTTATGCATGGTGCAGCTATTATTGAAAGTTTTGGTCTAATACCAATTGGACAGCTATCTGAAGAAGCTGCTGAAGCTAGAAAATAAAAGATTTTCGTAGGTACCGCTAACACCATTCCAGGAAATGCAGTAGAAAACTTCCAAAGGAAGACATTTTAAATAATTTGTTGACCAGCGCTGATCCACTCATCTCAGCGAAACGCCACAAACTTCGCAGAAAACATAAAACTTTGTCAGAAGAAGCACAAAGTTTATTAATCATTAGGAAACATTTGATGATGACGAATACGAAAATTTTGCATTCGTTAATATGGATACTCTTGATAGTGATTAAATTAAAAAAGTGCAGTGACCAGTACCTGATTGTGACTTTTACTTATTTTATTAGTCCATAGTGGATTAGGCCTAACGGGCAGACCACTACATAAAAAAACGCGCCTGGTTCTTAACCTCTATGGTGGTGTGGAATAGAGAACAAAATATGAAATTGCGACCAAATCGCAGAAAATCGCAACCCGAGAATAGGTGCTAAAATAGGACAAAAATACGTACTATACATACGTAAAGTCAATTCTTTGAGAAAATTTGAGAATTACTAGATTTTCAAGTTTTTTGTTTTGTTTCATACAAAAATTACTTTGGTTATTAATAACTCCGAAAATACTCAAGTTATCTAAACGACCCTCATATAAATAATTACTTATAATCAATAGATAAATCCAACGCACTATTTAAAATTTCAGAAAAAGAAACTTTTTTTTTAAACGCTAAGTCCTCTACCGGCCCGTTTCAGCCCACTGTGCGCCGGTCGCCGCTACGCGTGGCATGGCTAGTACATTTATTTACATTTGTTTTAGTCGCAAGACGCTTCGCCGTTCGCACCGCGCGAACTTTCGCTGCAGCGAATGTCCTGTGGCCAAGCCGTAAATGTTAGAAAGTCATGATATCGGATGATTTAAAACATGATACAGGTACGTTTTACGCTTTTCAGAAATTATTACACAAACATCTCTCAGATAAAGGTGTTGCAGTAACTAAAATGATATATAGTACAGATGGAGCCTCACAGCATTTTAAAAACCTATTTAATTTTATAAATATATATTATTATAAAGAAGATTTTAGCACTGAAGTTGAAATTCATTTTGACGCGACTTCACACGACAAGGGGCCACGTGATGGTCTTGGCGGGAATCTCAAAAGACTGGCAACCCGTGCAAGCCTTCAATTGCCTGCAAATAGAGCAATAACTAACTCTGTTCGATTATACGATTGGGCTAAAACAGCTTTAAACGAAACTTCAGTTTATTATTGTTACAAAGAAGAAATACAACAACAAAGACTATTTTTGCTTCCGCAATTTGAGAGCGCTATCACCATTCCAGGGACTAAAAAGTTTCACGCCTTTGTACCAACGTCTGAGGGGGCATAATTGTAAAACGTACAAGTTATACCACGAACTGTAAAATAACAAAAATAACAAAAACAAAAATAATTAAAAAATTTGACCACTTCAATGTTTTATTTTACCCTTCCGAGCAATAAGTAATAAAACGAAATTTAATTTACTTGATTGATTATTATAACTTAATGATAATTACATATAATGAAATTATTTAATTTTCTTTTTCATAATGGTTATAATATACCTAACCACCATTCATCAGTTATGATATAAACCGTACGAAGCGAGTCACACTCAGGAACCGCTCAGTACTGCGCGACATACGGCACCTTCGTGCTTTAGTTCATCTTCTAAATGAATCGAGACAAATTCCTGAAATTTTTCACATGATATTTCTATACTACAAGGTGTTTTCACGTAAAAATTAAAAAATGCGAAGTTGAAAAAAAAAACAGTTTTTTAATGTTAAGTTCTGGTTTAATACACGAAAAAAAAAATTATAAAAATCTAAGAAAAACAATTTATTATTCTCAAATAAACACTGTTAACTTATTGCTCAATCCATCTTGCCATACAACGTGCTTTTCGGCACTGCTCCTGTTGACAGCGATGCGGACGAATTCTTTGATGCCCTATGATTCTTTTGTTTATTTTTTCATATAATTGTACATATTATTATAGTTTATATGTTATCTTGTATTATGTAAATATCTATACAAATAAATAAAAATATTCTATATCCATCTGGTTAACTTTATTAATAGCTATCGAAAAATCAGTTCCTCAAATGTTGATCATTCTTTGAAGTCGCATAAATTCGTAACTGAACAAAAATAAAAAAACAATAACGACGTACATTTATTCAGGTGCCATAAAAGTACAACTAACCCAATTATAAATAAAATCCAAAACCTGACATTTTTTTCCTGTCCGCTTCACGTGAAATGCCCCATACTGCAAATAATAAACGAGAATATGTATGTAGAAAACAGACTAGCTGATTATGTGATCAGAAATAATTGAAATCGTCGCAGAGCCCAATTCCAAAGTATTAATGTAAATAATACAATGTTGCTGATTTTCCACTGACATACAGCCAAATGGTTTTGTTGACATGTGGAACTTTATCAAATAAAACAGGCTCGTTCATACTACGGCGAGCATAGGCGAGCAAATGGTATGTATGGGATTGAGATATGCAGGGAAATGGATAACGCAGTTCTATCACCAGGTCACCTCGATAATTCCATAATTATTGTATCGTCATTGAATTACATATTCGTACAATTACGAATTTTGTAGGTAAATAGGTATTAAAAGAAAATTGTGTATCATCTGAACAAAAACATAAGGCAATATTTTGGTGTTAGCCATTGATTTAGAATATAATAAATATATATTTCAACTATATTTAAAATAACAAAAAAACTGAGATATGTCTCTTTCGTGTCGGGTCTGGGTCACAAATGACCGTCCTTCTTTTGGTCAGTAGGTCGTTTGTTTTATTTGTGTCCTTTTCTGGGCCAAGCTTGTGTGGGACACGGACAAACATCCACCCACGGGTGACACATTCACTAATAAAAAGCGATCTTTTTAAGACAAACTTGGGATGCATTAATCTATCAAGCTCCGCTAATGAGACAATTGATTTTCTATTGTTTCGTCGCGCGGAGGAAGAAAGCAGAACAAAACAGCAGGTAGCCTAGTGTACCATTTACATATTACAATGAAGATATACATAAGTAAAACATATACAAATCTATATAAATAATGTATACAATGATTATAATCATAAAACAAGCCGGTAAGTAATGTGCTATTATGGACTGTTTATTGTTATGTCAATTTCGAAACCTATGGGTTGGGTTGGGATACATCTTAGTCATTTATTTCACACTAGCACTTTTCCCGCGACTTCGTTCGCGTGTATTTCATACTTTCCTCTAAAAATTTCGAAAATGTGTTTTATTTAGGTAAATAAGTATTCGGGCCAATTTTTAAGTTATGCCGATACAGTGGACGCAGTCTAATTAATGCGTTTGATGCGATGCGTCCGATACGTGCGATGCGGGCCGGTGGACGCTTACCTTAAATCGACATTTGATTCTTCCAGTTGTGCAGGCGTTGGCAAATTTAACGTCTTGTTCACTAAGCTTTTCCAAAAAGCAGTCTCCTTGAAAACATTTGAATCACACTCTTTGCCGACGTATGCACCAACATCAATGAAAATATAATTATAATTTTTATCAACTACCGCCATTAACACAATTGAAAATTAATGTTTGTAATTTAAAACATCGACCCACTTCTTTTGGGCTTTATAACTCTTGTGCTTGCCATCTATAGCACCCAGGCAATGAGGAAAATTGGCTTTTAAACAGAAGTTGCGAGCAATTTATGAAATTGCTCGCAACTTCTGTTTAAAACTCCACTCATTTTTAGTTGGTACTTTCATATAGGTTTCTGACAATTCTTCCCAGATACTTTGGCAAACTTCTCTGACTATATAACTAAAAGTACTTTTTCCGATTCTGCATCTGTATCGTAGATCAGCGAAATTATGTCCTGTTGCTAAATACCTGAAAAAGATGGAATAATAAATAATTATTATAATTCTGTTTGACTGAAATAATTATCATAAATCTGTTTGACTTATTTACAAGAAAACTGGTTGTGAAAAAGTGGAAATCTATGAGAGACGAATGGATGAAATGTCATAGAAAATTAAGCGAGGGCAAGTCGGGATCGGGAGCTAATCCATCAGTTCATAAGTACACATACTACGACAATATGAAATTTTTGACAAAAATTGTCCAACATAGGAATACGAGTACTGAGTCACATATGGTACCACCGGCCCTGCAACACTGAAAGAGATGACAGCCATGATACATCAATGATCAGGAAGAAGAAGAAAGAACAAGTGCATAAAGATAAAGATTTGAGTGCAGTAGATATAAAAATGATTCAATTTATCGGTTCTATGCAAAAAGAAGATAGGAAAACTTCTGATGACAGCAGGATTATGTCATTTTTCAAAAGTATTGCTCCAACAGTAGAGAAGTTCAATGACGATGAAGTTATCGAATTCCAATATCAAGTTATTTCAATACTAAGAAATTTTAAACAAAGAAATCTAAACAGCAACACGTCAGAATCACAAAATATACACTTTTTTTTTTTTTTTTTTTCGCTGAGAAATGCGTTACGCATCGCCGCTCGTGGGGGACGAGACGGGGTATGTGGGACTCCTGTCGGAATGACACCGACAGTATACCCACTAAAACTCAGCGGTGTCCCCACATCGACGTGATGGGAGGGCCATGGGAAACCGGCTCAGCCTTTACTTCCACAACCCTCCCGGCGCATGCCCGCCTAGCTGGCGGGCCCCGCATGCCCCCCAGCCTGGGGGGCTACAGGAATAGCCGGGAGCACCTGGCCATTCCCGTCCAACACTGATGGAGGCCTGTGCAATACAGGCAAAGGTGCCCCCGCACCTGTTGCCTGCTGGCCTCCATCTGGGAGGAGTCGGAGATGACTGTCAAACTGACGTCTTCTTCGACCCCTCCTCCGCCTTCGGAGCATCGCCGCGTGAGGATCTTCCTCCCGCGCGCGCTCCGCCGCCTCCTTCTGGGACATGACGTGTTCGCAGAACGAGGCGACTGCCGCCCAGGACCTCTCATCCCTCAGCATGGCGTTAACCAAGCCGGGGAGTGATAGGTCCGGTCCGATCGCCGCGATGAGACTGCGGCGCGGCTCGGACCACGACGGGCACACCTCGAGGGTGTGCTGACAAAATATACACTTGCAACAGCCCATCCAACCTTTGCCAACCTATGATACTGAAGCTGATGGATATTCCACTGCACCTGGACCCTCTAATGTGAGAAGCCAATCTAGGCTTACTAAGTATAGTTCCGAACTAAAATTTGACACTTACACTAGAATTGAACAAAGTCAACCCAGTGTGCAATCCAGTATGAGTGATGACATTGACTCTGCGACACTGAATTAATTTTATTATTTTTCTACTGTAATATCTACCGCTGTAATTTAAGATAATTATCGTTTTTGATTAATGTAATTATCTTATATTTTCTAAGATTAATAAATGATTACAACAAAAATATGTTTTAATGTATATGGTCACGTTCAAAATTGGAGCCATATTACTACAGTTTGAAAGAATTTATTTAAAAAGGACATGCGCTTTATTCTATTTTTGTGCTCGTTTGTAAATAAACTATAAACCTTTTAGAAATACAAAAATATTTTCAACTATACGCGCATGCTTATACAAACTTGAGCGAGACCGTGACAACTTACCTTAGAGTTACAACCAGCCTTTCGGCAGAAGAAATACTATCTCGCACAGCTATGTGCTGATGCTTCAGTTTAATGTTTAAAACGGACAGTAATTTATCAAATGTCCTTTTAGTCATTCGAAGAAATTATAAAATTCATCATCATAATTGCGTAATTCCGCATAAAAGATATGAAATTCGCCATGCTTCTCTCTGCGTGTTAATATAGGGTGAATCCAATATTTTCTTGTAGTATTAATCTTTTTACTGTCTTTTTCTTTCTTCCATTATTGTTTATACATATAGAATGTAAAGAACTTTGTTTAACCTAGTCAAATCCATTTTGTTTCTGACACCTGGAAGCCCCTATGCCTAGTGAACGAAGTAGTCCAGTCACTAGTAGTATAAGTGTGCGCGAGGCGTGTGCGAGGCGGATGCAGCGCGTGTGCGGGTTTAAGGCAGGCACAACGCGTGCGCGGGTGCTGTGCGTGATCGGCGCGTGTCATCTGAATACGCCCTAAAGAGGGTAAATGGGGGAGGGTGAAATATCACGCGGACGAATTCGCGGGCAGAAGCTAGTCCC
Organism: Amphipoea oculea; assembly: GCA_945859645.1. NCBI lineage: Eukaryota > Metazoa > Arthropoda > Insecta > Lepidoptera > Noctuidae > Amphipoea > Amphipoea oculea. The sequence continues at coordinate 14,379,052 of OX243865.1, read as the reverse complement.
TATATGTTCTCTAGTTCAATGTACTCTGTGGTTGCATGTCATGGAAGAGTCACCCATTAGTGCAGAAGTCACAAAGTGTAATGACTACTTTGTCCAAATTAAAACAATCCATTCAGAATTCCAAACGCGTTTTCGACCACTCGTCTTGCTCGACAAAGCGATCATTATAAATTCTTTTATTTTGTATAATATTGTATTCTCAGGGAAATGGTCTCATCAAATTACATAATAAAGGGAAATGCTTTATCCCCGATAAAGAAATATGGAACCTCGATGCCACCTTCTACAAGAGCTTCGTCAGGCGGAAGATTTAGATTACCAGCATATAACTTTTGACCAAAGTTGCTTTCTCGTAATATTCCCCCGTCACTAAATTTGCCTTTGGATCCAATATCTATTAATATATATATTTTTTTTTTACTATCAGTAACCGCTAAAAGCACTACCGAGTGATCTTTAAGATAGTCTAATACCAGGCGTCGATTTTGAATACAATTCCCCCTTCGACTTCCCTTCTCTTCTGCGATAAAGAAATGTCGGACTTACAACATCAAAAAGAGGGTTTTTGTCCAAAATGTTTCTGGTGGCCAAACCGGACGGAAGAACTCGAGCAATTATCAACCTTCGAGGCTTGAACACATATTTTCGGCGAAAATAGTTCCGTTTAATGAATCATCTAAAGGTGCTCCAATTCTTACAACAGGGAGATTATCTGGTAAAGATAGACATTTCACAGGCTTATTTCCATATACCTATAAAGATACAACACCGAAATTCCTCTCTATCGTTCATGAAGGAAAATTTTTGCAGTTTTCATGCCTTCCTTTCGGAATGTCAACCGCTACCTTAACAGTTGCCAGAGTATCGAATTGGATGGCATCACGTCTGAGAGAGATGGATATAAGAGTGATAGTTTACCTAGACGATTTTCTTTTAGCCGATCAGGACCCCATGAGACTAGAAGTCAACGTTGCCAAAACAGTCAAATTCTTAGAGAAGCCGAGATGGATAATCAACCGAGAGAAATCTCTGAACTACCCGGCTCAGCGTTTGGAATATCTAGGGATCCTGTGGGATACTGCAAAAAATCTGCGAGCTCTACCAAAGGCGATATCCTTACGAAAAGATTTAACACGATTACTGAGGGTACGAACCTAGAGTTGGATGCCGGCCAAGAGTCTGCTAGGAAAATATAATTTCGCCAAAACCATGTTTGGCAACAAATTGCCTTCAAAAGTACCTTTAAATCACTGTTAATTCACGAGGTTTATAAAATTTCACTCAGATAGCTACAATTGTAAAGAGTTATTAAAATTTACATCACTTTTTAATAAAGAACAAACTAAGAATCAGCAAGTTTTTCACCTGCGGATTCTGAGTTAGTTTGTTTCGGGTGTACAACCTAACTCCTCTGAGCTATCGAACTGGGTTGAAAGTGAAAGCGTTCAAAGCTCAGCAAGGCAAGAAAGGCTAAATGTCCACTCACGTGCATGGTTTAGGCGCATTAGGGTTAATTCTTATTTTAGCAACCGACTCGCTAATGGGCTACTTCTCATTACGGCAACTTCTGATTAGGGCTATTTCTCACTTGGGCTACTTCTCATTAGGGCTATTACTCATTAGGGCTATTGCTCATTTGGGAATGTTTATTGAAATAAGTACTGTCTTTATGTATATAGACATGTTTATTCATTCATAAGAGATCAATTACATTATTTTAAGAATAAATCAACATTAATTGAACCAATGTAATAGGTAAGTATACAATATTATAAGTATTACTTCTTGTAATTACTTTAGTCTGGTTTGAAATTAACATTTATTTATTTATAACATACACAAATCAATATGACGGCGCGTAGTACACGTAGCGCCATCTGTTATTTCCTACCCGATTTTCTAGTAAAGGTACAATACCGCAATCCATCTTATACATCCACAATAAATATAAGTTATAGATGATAAAGTATATGCACCAGGAAATCATTGTATTTAATAATTCATTAGTTCTAGATACACGAGAGTAATCATTGTCAGTATGAAACATTATTAAAAAATAAAAAGTTACATTATTGACTAGGATTAAAATGTGGGTACTAAGTAATTTATGTTATCGAAAATGTGGGTGCCTTAATTTTATTTTTTGATCGATCGTAAAACGGTGAATTGTCTCAATTATTGTTGTTTATTATTCGAAAGATGGAAGAAGGACTTGTGTTTGTGAAAAATCAAAGAGGTAACGACGCTGTGTTGCACAATGGATATAGCGGGGCTCCGTCGACATAGGATGCAAGAGCGAGCGAAGGGCACCCCGAGGTTCGGTTTGGTTAGGTTAGGTTTAGATACAATAAAACTAAAAAAGTTAACCAAGATAAAAGTATTTTGTGGCGTTTTACAAACAAAAGGGAATGCAATGCATCTGTTACTTTGAATGAAACTGAAAACCAAATTATGAGGCAGTCCCAACATACTTGTCAGGCAGATTATGATAAAAATGCTGTACGAGTATATTTAGAAATGTGTACGCTCAAGGAATTGGTATGTACAAATTTAGAACACATTAAAGGAATTTTTGAAAATAAATTAGATAATTTGACCTTTGAACCGAGCACATCCAAAGCATCAATTCCGACTTTTCATGAAAAAAAGATTGTTTGTACCGAGCGAGAAATAAGTTTTTACATGCAGATCATCTGATTTTTCAAGATTTGGCTCAAGTGTCCATATCTGAAGCTTTTAAGCGATGATTTTCTAGTGGCAGATTATGGAGAAAGCGACAAAATATTGGTTTTCGCATCAAATATTGCCAAAAAATTTTTGCGGCGCGCTCAACGTAAATATAACCGCCGATATGTTGCAGATGGCACCTTTAAATCTGCACCCAAGCCGTTCTACCAACTTTTTACCTTACATGTGGATTTATGTTCTGATTTCAAAAGCACACAAATTGTACCTGTAGTGTATGCGTTACCTCCAAATAAAAATCAAGAGTCGTAAATAAGGCTTTTCAACATAATGAAAATTGTATTGAAAATAAATATTACCAACTTTAAATGTGACTATGAATTAGGTATAATGAACGCGGTAATAACCTTGTACCCTGATGCGAAAATAACCGGGTGTTATTTTCACTATTAAAAAGCTATCTGGAAGAAGGCGAAAAAAATAAAGGACATGCCTGGTGGAGCAATGGGCGATTGTCTAGGTAGTCAAAGAAAATGTTCAGTAATGATTGTTATATTATTATAATCGTCGTATTTTATAGTTTATTAATTAATAAGTTTCAGGAGCCAGGATCTTGCGAAAACTGGTCAAAATACGGATTATACGCTAGGGATTTTACTTAGTTTTTTTGTAGTATAATGCCATCTGTGAGCGAATACAGGTACTAATTGGTGGTATGCCTTTGTGAGGTTAATGAAACATTTAATATTTTGTTGGTCTGAGATCATATTCTACAGTTTTTTGGTTATTTCTATTTGTGTAACAAAAATGTAAAGCACCTATTATTTGTCTATTAAATACTTACTAAGTGCTTAACATTTTTTTTTTTTTCATTTAATCACAAAGCATTCTTATTTACTTAGTGCACATAAATGCACATCTACATCTATCTACACTAATAATAATAATAATATTTTAGAAGCAGTTTTATTGTGTAACTCTACAACCAAAGTCCAAATACCTACTCGATTTTATTTATTTTCAATAGAAAAAGTACAATGAACCATAATAATCCAAACTTACCAAAAACTGCCGAACCGGAGGTGACATCTGTCATGTCACCTCCGGTAAAACCAAAACCAAAGAAATAATACAAGAATGTTGACAAGATCAGCCGCAAGACGCGCACGCATACCACCTCCGGACTCTTCGCTCAGCTCCGCCTCGCCGCCCGCACCGCCGCACATACGAGTATTTGCATAAAAAACCTGGCCATAAGTCGAATATTCAAAGTTTGGCTAAACTCATTGCAACCATCACTTTCTGATAGCCAAATAACCTGTTCATAACGTACCGCACCCCCCGCGCCCTTATCCCTTCCCCGCGAGGCACACAAGTAGTCGGAACTCAGTCGTCGTCCAGTGCGGTCCATTGTTTTCTCGATAACACAATTTTTCGTGCTCCTAACATTTGCTGTTTTAGTCCTTTTGTTGATAGTTGGTGGGAAAAGCACTTCGAATATGGAAGTTCAAGGTATGTAACAACATTAATAATATAATTTCATTTATGTTATAGACTCATAAATGCTTATTGTTTAATTTCGCAAATGATACTAAAATAATCTCATTGTCTATTAAAAAAAAATAAAACAGAAAGGGTTTTGTATGTGTTCCGAGCATTTCCGAGTAATGATCTATTATTTTAAATAAAGTTTAGACTTTCCTAAAGAGAATCGTAAAAGAAAATATTCCGCTTTGTTCCGCCATTTTGTTTAACACTCATTCAAACAAAATGGCGAATTAATTGAAAACAAGATTATTTACAGTAAATACTCTTTTTATTTTTAGATTCAATTGGGAATGTCAAGAACATGTCTAATAAGCAATTATATGATATCGTGCAAGAATGTCCTGACAAGAAAATTGATGATAAGATGCTATTTTTGGAAAAAAAAATTATACAGATAACAAAATGTCCTGAAACTGAGCTGGAGACATTAAAACATACGTTGAGCCATTTCAAGTGTGAATTTAAACGAAAATGGGTAGCAGCAAACTACAAGCATGACCGTTTTATAAAAAAAAATTAACAGTGGCTTCAAAATACCCTCAAATTCGCCCTCTGGACTATAGGAAAACCGGGTCGTCCTTCAAAGGAATTCGGGGAATCCAGTGATAGATCCAAGCGAAGAAAAACAAAAGATCTACGAGATACCGTATCGACAGATGAGTTGACTTATGCTGCTCAAATGAGTCAACGTGCCGGAGGAAATAAGGATGCATCTAAAATAATAAAAGACGTCATTTTGACTCCAACAAGAGCTACAAAGTTTCGAAAAGTAATTTCTTCAAATAGTCAAAGTAAAATAAAGAAACATTCACCATTTGCCTTAGCTATTTTCGTCGAAGGAGATTTTAGTAGAAGACAGTGGGAAATTTTACACAGCGCAAATAAAAATATATACCCTTGCTACTCTTTGATAAAAAAAGCGAAAACCGATTGCTATCCAGTAGAACAGTCAATGAGAGTTACAGAGACTTGTGCGGAAGTTCTCTTACAAGATTTACTCAACCATACATGTTTACGGTTGTGTAAATATTTGGAAGATGTAATATACAGCTGTACTGAAGAAGAAAAGAAAAATTTTCTTTTAATTATAAAATGGGGTTGCGATGGATCTCAACAATCGCAATATAAGCAAAAATTTGAAAATATTGCGGACAGTGACTCGAACATATTTCAGAGTTCTCTCGTACCATTGCGATTAGAAACTACAAATAATGGAAGAAAAAAAATTATATGGCAAAATCCACTGCCTTCATCTCCAAGATTCTGCAGGCCTATTAGAATAAGATTTATTAGTGAAACCAAGGACATAACTAATGAAGAATTTGCATATGTAGATAATCAAGCAAAAGAACTAACAAAAACAGAAATACCAACATCCAGTGGAATAATTTATATAACACATAAATTACTACCAACAATGGTGGACGCCAAGGTATGCAATGCAGCTACCAATACGTCTTCAACTATGAGGTGTTATATTTGTGGGCTAACTTCCAAACATTTTAATAATCTAACCAGAGGAATGGAAGTAGACCCAGAAAGTCTAAAATTCGGGTTATCGATTCTCCACGCAAGAATACGTTTCTTTGAATCCTTATTACATCTCTCTTATAAACTTGGCGTTAAAAAATGGCAAATAAGGTCAACAGAAGATAAAAGAACTGTAAAAGATAGGAAAGAAGTTATACAAAAAGCATTTCGGGAGCAGATGGGCCTTTTAGTGGATATGCCGAAAGCAGGTTTCGGAAACAGTAATGATGGAAATACATCGAGAAGATTTTTTTCTGATCCCGAAACAGCTTCTCAAATAACTGGAATAGATTCCACATTGATCTACAGATTCAAAATAATCTTAGAAGCAATTTCTAGTGGTCACGCGATTGATGCAAAGAAGTTTGAAGCCTACACATATGAAACTGCTACTTTGTACGTGCAGTTGTATGAATGGCACCCAATGTCGCCTACCGTTCATAAAATTTTAATGCATGGTGCAACAGTGATATCGCAATCCATATTACCTATTGGGCAGCTCTCTGAAGAAGCTGCCGAAGCTCGAAATAAGCACTTTAGGCTTTACAGACTAAACTTCTCGCGAAAATTTGACAGAGAAAAATGTAATAGGGACATTTTAAATAGACTGTTACTAACGTCAGACCCATTTTTAAGTAGCACTAGAAAACCCCCACGGAAGAAAAGTAACCCATTCTGTTCGGAGACCATAAGTCTTTTGCTCCCTGACGCAGAAAATTCATCACTAGAAAGTAGTGACGAAGAACACAACACAACAGCAACAGATGAAAATAATGAATCTGATTTCGATGATTAATTTTTTGTTTTTTTTTTTTTTTATAATAAACGTTTGAAAACTATCTTAATACATTTATTTAATAGTTTCCACGTCACAAATGTCACGAAATAATATTGGCCAGGTTTTTAGTACAAATACTCCTATGTGCGCCGGTACCCAGCCCCACTGTGAGCGCTGTGACGACACCGGCCGCGGCAGTTGCGTCGAGCTCGAGCGACGAGTATTTTTCCCCGCCCACGACGGCACCACCTGTTCGTCGACGGGGAGGACGCCGGCCGCCGGACGGCTTAGGACCTCGAGGCCCATCGGCCTCTGATAGGGTCCCAGCTCCCGGCGGAAGTGTGCAGCGCATGAGATGGACACGATCCATCAATGAAAACGTCATGCGCTCATACTATGGGGCTACAGAGGGGGGAAACAATCTGACCGCGTATCGTGTTCGGATGCTCTCTCTTTTTTAGGTGCTTGAACCAGCTGTCAACGTTTCGGTACAACGACTATCGGATCAGGTGCGGGTCATCCAACGTAATCATATGTTGGATGACACTATACTTGATCGCCTGCGAAATGAAATACAGAGTAGCCATGTCACCGCCCCCCAGTCGCAGACTACTGTAATACTACCGCAGACTAATACAAGTCATGCTGACGAGGGGAGTAGTGATAGGGCTACAAACGTAAGTACCCAGTGCAATGAGGAATTGAGGAGTGCTTTGGAGGATGCGATTCAGGAATACCGCTTCATGTCGCCCCATCTTAGGCCACGCTTACCTCGTTTGCCCATGCATAACAAAAATAGGGCGCTGGTGGCGGTCCTGGATTCGCAGTTGTCAAAATATTTTGATACCTGCGAAGACCTCACCGATACTCATTCGATTCTGTACTGTGCGGCTGTAGCGGCATGTCGTGTAGCTCACGTTAAATTTACCAATGACTCTAGAGCTACACGACCGAAATCAGCCGTACCAGCTTGGCAGTGCAGAATTGAACGCCGTATTGGTGGGGCCAGAACGCTCATCGGCAAACTAATCTGCTTCAGGGAGGGCAATACTCGCCCTAGAGTGATGCGCTATGTAAGGCGGGCATTCTCGGGGACTGATATCAGTCCTCAAGACTATATGTCCTGTGTCACAGAGCGCATCGACTTCCTGAAGCAGAAAGTATATGCATGGGCGAACCGTATCCGTCGGCATAAGCGGCGAGTAGAGCGATACACTCAGAATCGCACCTTCCAGAGTGATGAAAGGTGGGTTTATAGGGGTTGGGAACGACCGGACCAAGGTGTGGCTGACACGCACCTGCCGGATGATGATGCCATGTGTTCCTTCTGGCGCAGTATCTGGTCGGTGCCTGTCAGTCACACCGAAGGTGATTGGGCTCGAGAGGTCGAGCGAGCCTGCGATCCAATGCCAGAAATGGGGGCTATAACCATCTGCCCTCAAGATGTAGCTTGTGCAGTCCGTCCACTGCCCAACTGGAAGTCTCCAGGGCCGGACGAGCTGCAGAACTTTTGGATAAAATGGTTTACAAGGTCGCACGCCCGCTTGGCATCTCAGTTCCAAATTGCTTTAGAATCTGGTTCGGTACCCCAGTTCCTAACGACAGGAATTACCCACCTGCTCCATAAATCAGGTAGCACCGCGGAACCCAAAAATTATAGGCCGATCACGTGTTTACCGACGGTCTATAAAGTTCTTACATCCATTTTGAGAGCTAAAATTAACAAACATATAGACACCAACTCCATCATGTCTACCTCTCAGAATGGATGTAGGAATGGGTCCCGCGGTACTAAGGAGCTACTCCTCATTGATATGGCCATTAGCCAACAGGTTCGTCGCTCCCGTAAGGATCTGTCGACATGTTGGATAGATTATAAGAAGGCCTATGACTCGGTGCCACATACATGGCTCATGAGGGTGTTGGAGTTGTATAAAGTAGATACAACTCTGCGCACCTTCCTGATGTCGTGTATGGGGCAATGGAGGACGGTCCTCCGCTATCCAGGATGTCGAAATATTCAGAGGAATAGCGAACCGATAAGGATCGAGCGAGGCATATTTCAGGGTGATAGTTTGAGCCCGCTTTGGTTCTGCTTAGCCTTGAATCCTCTAAGCACACTGCTGGAGGATTCAGGTCTAGGCTATCGGCTGAGGAGAGGTGGTCAGGTTATATCCCACCTCCTTTACATGGATGACCTAAAACTCTTTGCCCACAACAATTCGCAACTGATGGAGCTACTGAAAGTAACTCAAACTTTCAGTAACGCCATTAGGATGGAATTTGGTGTGGACAAATGTGCGGTCATGCATGTAAAACGAGGGGAGATTGTGGAATCCGTGGGAACTCAACTCTCGGATTCCACAAACCTTAGAGCCCTCTCCGCATCCGAAACCTATAAGTATTTGGGTATGTCGGAAGCGTTAGGCATCAATGTTACTGACATGAAGCAATCGTTGAAGGAGCGCTTCTTTGGCCGCCTGAAAAGAGTACTTAATAGTCTTCTATCAGGCGGAAACAAGGTGCGCGCCTTCAACGGTTGGGTCATGCCGGTTTTGATGTACTCTTTTGGCATACTCAAATGGACTCAAACCGAACTCGACGCCCTGGATAGGAGGGTCCGTACACTGTTGACTGCAAATCGAATGCATCACCCACGGTCATCGGTAATGAGGTTGTATATCCCGCGAAAGTGTGGAGGTCGAGGGTTTTTAAACGCTAAGACCCTCCACAATCGCGAGATATGCAATCTCAGGGAATACTTCCAAGAAACCGACGTGGGGATGCATCGAGATGTAGTCATAGTGGACAAGGGCCTCACCCCGCTGGCCCGCTCTCCTTGGCTAAAGAGAACTGGCGCAAACCAGTAGTGCTTCACACTAATGATCGCATGGAGGTATGGCAGAGTAAGGAGCTTCACGGACGCTTTTTCCGGGCCCTTCATGGACCCGATGTAGACCTACTAGCGTCCGTAGCCTGGCTACGTTGCGGTGATCTCTTTGGAGAAACCGAAGGTTTTGTCTGTGCAATTATGGACGAAGTTGTGATGACGAACAATTACCGGAGATTTATTGTGAAAGACGGCACGGTTGACATCTGTCGGGCATGCCACCGGCCGGGAGAATCAATCAGGCATATTATCTCCGGGTGTTCTCGTCTAGCTAACGGAGAGTACTTGCATAGACACAACCTTGTAGCCAGGATAATCCATCAGCAACTTGCTCTGAAATACAGCCTTGTGGAATCGGAGGTGCCGTACTACAGGTATGTGCCCGACCCAGTTCTCGAAAATGGAAATATCACATTGTACTGGGATCGATCCATCATCACTGACAGGACTATTGTTGCCAATAAGCCTGATATAGTGGTGATGGATCGATTAGAGCGGCGCGCAATGATTGTTGACATAACCGTCCCGCATGATGAGAACCTCGTGAAAGCCGAGAAAGATAAACAAATAAAGTATCTTGACTTGGCTCGCGAGGTTGTCGACATGTGGGATGTTGACTCAGCAATCATTGTGCCGATAGTCGTCACAGCCAATGGATTGATTGCCAAGAGCCTCGACCAACACCTGAGGAGGCTCACGTTGGGCAGCTGGATCAAGGGCTGGATTCAGAAAGCGGTACTTCTGGACACGGCTCGCATTGTCAGGAGGTTCCTCTCTCTGGAGCCCTGACCGCCGGTAGCTTGGACCCTGTTCCCGATACCGGTGGGCTACTATTTTTTATATTTTTATATATTTTTTATACTAATATTTAAAAATATAATTTATATGTATATAGTTAAATAAAGGAAATAATAATATAATAATAATAATATATAATATTATAAAGAGGAAAGATTTGTATTTTTATATTTTTGTATGTTACGAATAAACGTAAAAAAACCGACTTCCAAAAAAACACTACAGAGTGAAAAATAACTTTAATTTCGGAAGTCGGTGTCTTTGGATCTGTATTTTAGTTTTTTGCCACCGACTTCCGAAATTAAAGTTATTTTTCACTTTGTAGTGTTTTTTTGGAAGTCGGTTTTTTTTTTCTTAAAAAGTTTTTATTTCACGCTTTTTAGTGGGTCTCCTTATAATTTATCTAAGTTACAATAGCCTAGTGATCATCGCTTTTTACAAACAAAATATTGCTTTTCCCGATGCAGGGAAGTTAATTGTTGAGGAGTTCTCCAGGTCTACCATCAGCTCCATATCACCATTCACATTGTGACGAGCATGAATTGCTTAGCAACCATATTAAAGTAATCGAATCGCAACCCGTGAAATACTTAGATATTATTGAGTAGTTCCGGTGGCCATCTGTGGTCTTCATCATCAGTTCCACTTCACCAAATGGTGCTTTCCGAGAGCAAGTGCACGAGTTACTATAAAAATACCCAAATCGCTATAGGTGTGCCTATAATATTTGAAGAGTTCCTTCGATTTCTCCAGGATCCCATCATCAAATCCTGACCTGATGTTTTTAGACTTGAAGCTGATAATCCTGGCTGCAGCATCAGGCCAGACTTATGTCAACATTGCATTGAACTTAAAATTTAGTCCTGTTTGAAATGAGCCCAAACACGACTACGGTGCTGTTATTTCAAGGTTTGTACTTTTTCTGATGCTCCTGGCTTCAGCATCAGGTCTCTATGTACTTCGGTGTTCCTCATTAACAGTATGTTTATCCACACATCGAGCCCTTTTCAATGAGCCTAAACACGATATATCTGCTGTTAGTTGTCGAGGAGTTAGGTACTCTGCAGACTATCCTGACTGCAGCATCAGGTCATGACTTGATGATCATGAGACCAAATGTGACAAATGCCCTATCAAACATCAAAACAATTTACTAAAACAGTCCTTGCCTGTTTGAGTAACTTCTTACTGTTAAGGAGTTGAACCTTCCATCATCAGCCCGGCTACCTGAGATGGTGACAACCATACGCAAATAAACAAGATACTTCATAAAATATGCGAAAAACAATAAGTGAGCCTATAAAATTTGAGGGTTGCCCTCGATTTCTCTAAGATCCCATCATCAGATCCTAACTTGGTGACAATGGGACCACCTCAGAACTATCTACTTGCGAACAAAAAAAGAATTTTGAAAATCCATCGACAATTGGCGGAGTATTCGATGAACAAACATACAAAATAAAAATAATAATAATATAAAAAAAAAAAAAAAACATACAAACAGCCGAACATAGTACCTCCTCCTTTTTGTGAAGTCGGTAAAAACTACTGGACCGATTTCAAAAATTATTTTACCGTTAAAAGGCTACATTATCACTGAGTAACATAGGCTATATTTATTACTAAAAAAAATTAGGGATCCTTAGAAATTCCTACTAAAACCAACCCAAGGTGTAAAAAAATTGCCTTAAAATGTCTTTCATCGCATGCGCTGCGGAAAGTATTGATGATAGAACAAAAAAATGTTCTACAATATCATAGAACATATCAATATCTACAAAAAACTTCGTGAGACCATATGTCCAACTATTGTAGTTATGTCAATATAACTACTTTTTTACATTTTAAAAGTTGATAGAAATGCCGATCAAAATCAGACCATGTTATCCATACCTTTGCATTAATTCTTATCCAAATAAATTGTTTTGTATTCAAGACTGTATCAACACCTGTTGATTACTTTTTGAATTATTGAAATCGGACATTCCATTCAAAAGATATTACGAAATTAAAAATGTCAGTAGAAACAAAAAATACACGCCGGCGACGCGCCGCTGCTGTGGCTCCACGCAGCGCAGCGATAAAATTCTCGTGTCCACAGTGTTTGTAATAAAACTCCTCTGAAACGGCTTGACCGATTCTTATGAAATTTTGTGTGTATATTCAGTAGGTCTAAGAATAGGACTTAAACTATTTTTTACTTTATTTTAACCACTACTATTGATCGTGTAGGGTAGGGGTAGGGTAAGAGTAAGGTCGGGGTAGGGTAGGAGTAAGGTAGGGGTACGGTAGGAGGAGGGTAGGAGTAAGGTTGGGGTAGGGTAGGAGTAGGGGTAGGGTAAGATTAGGGTAGGGGTACGGTAGAGTAGGGTAGGAGTCGTGCAGGGGTAGCGTACGAGTAAGGTAGGAGAAGGGTAGGGGTAGGATTAGGGTAGGAGTAAGGTAGGAGTAGGACACCACGCGAACGAAGTCGCGCCGGGCAGCTAGTAATACAGGGTGGCCCATAAGTCCTTTAAAATGTAAATTTCGAATAAAATGCATAAGACGCGCGGGAGGGGCGCGGGCGGGGCAAAAACAGTACGTTCGGTTTCTGGGAAGTCAGTCGCCATGGAGCGTTTCACCGGTGCGGACCGTGCTTTTTGTGTGCGCGAGTTTTATCGGAACAATTTTTCGGCAACCATTGCGCGGCGTAAATTTCGAGAACATCACAATCTACACAACTTTCATGACACTCCAACTGTTCAAACGATCAACAACTGGGTTGCAAAGTTTGAAGAGACTGGTTCGACGTTAGATAAAAAGCGGTCGGGCCGACCAAGGACATCAAGGACGGAAGGAAACATCGACATAGTGTTACAGTCTGTTCGTGAAAATCCTACCCAGTCTACTCGTAAGCGTTCCAGAATATTAAACGTATCCAGAACATCGTTACAGCGGATTTTAAAGAGATTTACGTCTGCACCCCTACAAAATTCAGTTGGTACAGGAATTAAAAGACACTGACGCCATCCAGAGACTAAATTACGCGAATGAAATGTTTAGCCGCTTTTCTTCGTTCAATAACGTGTTATTCTCTGATGAAGCTCACTTCCACATTAATGGGCATGTAAGTAAACAAAATTGCCGCTACTGGAGCCCCAAAAATCCAAAACGTAAACATCAGAAGCCATTACACAGCCCTAAAGTGACGGTATGGGCCGCTATGTCAGCTCGTGGCATCATAGGCCCTTATTTTTTTGAATACGGCAGAGGGCGCGCGATTACAGTTAATTCAGAGCGATATGTAGCAATGATCGAGGAGTTTTTTACACCAGCGTTGCAGAGTTTTCCAGGCTACAATACGCGGACCTGGTTTCAACAGGATGGCGCGACGGCCCATACCTCTAACACCGCTATGCCCGTCATTCGTGAACTTTTCCCCAACAAAGTGATCTCTCGAAGAGGAGACATTTCCTGGCCAACACGTAGTCCGGATCTAACCCCGATGGACTTTTTCTTATGGGGTTATCTGAAATCTAAAGTGTATGACACAAACCCGCGGTCAATTGAAGCCCTAAAAGAAAATATTCAAAGAGAAATGGCTAACATCACAGAACTGACTTGCCGCGCAGTCGTCGATAGTTTTAGACGTCGCTTACAGGAATGCCGTGATCGTAACGGGTTACATTTGGATGATGTTATTTTCAAAAAATAATTCCCATTTTATAAAGGTTAATACGAAATAAAAAGGTATTTCTTATTGTAATTGGTTTTTTATTTATTAATTATTTACATGTGTAAGGACTTATGGGCCAACCTGTATTATATTGGGATCATCTTTAATTCCGTATTTTGGTTTCTATCTTCAATACCTATAATATTATTTATATTTAGCTACTTGTTGGTACTAAATTGGGACTATAATAAATAAAACTATGTATGTATTTATTGCCAAACAAATTATTTTATTGTAGATAGATTTTACCAAAACATATTTTCGGAAATGAGGACAATACGACGGTGGCGTGTGTGTTGGATCATTTAGCTCCCTTCAAAATGGTTGAGCTGTGCTGATCTACGCGTCATGTTCGTGAACGAGCGCCGTCAGCTGGGGCTGGTCATCACTTAGCTGCCTCGGCTTATTTTTAACTATTATATTTTTGGATTGTTGTTTTTTTTTACAATTTGCTGTACTATGGACCGTGGACGCTTTTAACGCGTACGTCGTTTTATTTTTACATCGTTCTGACATATAATTATAAATTCAACATAAATGATGTAACTAATATTTATGTCAAAATATAATTTAAAAGAGTGTCCATGGACTTTCTTGCCCGTTCTTTTATTTATTATAGTCCATAGATAGTACAGTCCATTTACATACATAGTTTTATTTATTATAGTCCCAATTTAGTACCAACAAGCTAAATATAAATAATATTAGGTCCTTACATATGAAATTGGCGTTTTTCGTACTGGCCACTTTAATCACGAATTTCTCCTCTTTGGTAAGGAATTCCAAATTCAAATTTGTACAGCTATTTACTCATGTATTTGTGCTTCGATGACCGTCATTCATTTGTTTTTTTTCTTCTGTTTTTTCTGTTTGCGTCACTCATTTTACAAAATGGAAAATTTAAAATATCGCATTATTTACGAGTACGAGTTCCGCCGTGGCACTAGTGCTGCGGAAACGACTCGAAGGGTGAATGATGTGTATGGCGGTCATGTTGCAAAAGAAAACACAGTTCGTTTTTGGTTCCAACGTTTTCGTTCTGGAAATTTCGACCTGCAGAACAAGCCCCGTGGACGGCCTGAGACCCAAGTTGATAATGGAGAATTGAAGGCTATTGTGGAAGCGGACCCATCGCAAACCACGTCCGAGTTAGCTGCAGGCTTCGATGTTAGTGATAAAACTGTTTTAATTCACTTGAAGCAAATTGGGAAGATTAAAAAGCTCCACGCCACTGCTGCTTCACGACAACGCCAGACCACACACTGCGCAACAGACGGCTACCAAATTAGAAGAGCTTGAATTGGAATGTCTTAGACATCCTCCGTACTCCCCGGACCTTGCTCCAACAGATTACCATTTTTTTCGCAATTTGGATAACTTTTTGCAAGGGAAAAAATTCAACTCCGATGGGGCAGTCCAAATCGCCTTCAAAGATTTTATTGATTCCCGTCCGACTGGTTTTTTTAGTAAAGGGATCAATGAACTACCTATAAGATGGCAAAAGTGCATTGAAAACAATGGTTCATACTTTGATTAATTAAATATATTATATTAAAAAATATTCGACTTTTTGTTCCTTCCATACAAAACGCCAATTTCATATGTAAGGACCTAATATTATGGGTATTGAAGATAGAAACCAAAATACGGAATTAAAGATGATCCCAATATAATACAGGTTGGCCCATAAGTCCTTACACATGTAAATAATTAATAAATAAAAAACTAATTACAATAAGAAATACCTTTTTATTTCGTATTAACCTTTATAAAATTTTTTGAAAATAACATCATCCAAATGTAACCCGTTACGATCACGGCACTCCTGTAAGCGACGTCTAAAACTATCGACGACTGCGCGGCAAGTCAGTTCTGTGATGTTAGCCATTTCTCTTTGAATATTTTCTTTTAGGGCTTCAATTGACCGCGGGTTTGTGTCATACACTTTAGATTTCAGATAACCCCATATTTTCTTTTTGTAAACAATTATCCTTTTAGAAGTACGACTCATTACTACTAGGTACTCATTACTACAGGGTGTCCGGTGGCAGAATTAGGATTTAAATTTCAAATTTCTCCGTAACCGTTAAGCGGAGAAGCGGGGAGGGGGTGTCGTCAGCTTCGTCATTCGTGCGGGTTATTTAGTCGCGATGTCGCAGTGGACGGGTGAACAACTCTGTAGGAGCGTCGAGTCGGCACCTCCGTCGCTGGTCGTCCTCCGCCGGGCCTCCCCCAGGCAACTGGGGGTCTCACCTGGCGGGGACAGACCGCCGAGGTGTCGTGAAGAAAGCGGCGCTGTATTATAACAGCGTCGCGGCGCGCCTGCAGAGACACAACATGCAATCATTCACATGGACGCACGTAAAATGTTACGTGCGTTCAAATTCTGTTAGGCCAATGTCGCCAACCCAAAGAGGGGCCTGTTTTTACAGGCCACCGTGTTGCCTTTCGCGGCCGGGGGGCTCAGCGCTGGTACCGCTCGCCACGCCCCCTTACGGGGGCGTCGCGATCTCTACGAGTGACGGGTGAACAACGTGCGTTCGCAATCGAAGCGTTTTTCAAAGCCAATGATTCGTGTGCAATTGCTCGTCGAAGATTTTGTTCACGTTACGATATTCGAGGGTTACGTGACGCCCCAAGTGAAAATTTAATTCGATTATGGGTGCGAAGGTTTCGGGCAACAAGTTCAGCAGAAAACAGCCCACGACCGGGGCCCAGCCGGACGTCGAGAACAAATGAAAATATTGAACTCGTCGCGTCCAGTTTGCGCGATAATCCGCGTCAGTCCGTTCGCAAGAGAGCGGCCGCCTTGGGGCTTCCAAAAACTATAGTGCACGAGATATTGAAGAAAGATCTTAAATTTCATCCATTTAAAATTCAAATAGTGCAAGCGCTTAAGCCTAATGATTTCAATATGCGCAAAAATTTATGTGAGACAATGTTGGAGCGATTTCGCACAGTGAATATTATTTTCTGGAGTGATGAAGCCCATTTTCATTTAAATGGAAGTGTAAACAAACAGAATTGTCGTTATTGGTCCCCTAAAGGACAAAACCCCAGCTTAAAACATCAAAAGCCACTTCACAGTCCCAAAGTGACGGTTTGGTGTGCATTATCAAGCAGGGGAATAATTGGACCCTATTTTTTTGAAAATCGTCAAGGGCAAGCAATTTCTGTGGACGGTGTTGCTTATCGGCGAATGCTGAACGAATATTTTTTTCCAACATTGAGGGAACATCCTGCCTTCACTTCGCAGACATGGTTTCAGCAAGATGGCGCTACGCCTCACACTGCTAGGGAGACCATGGCACTACTTCGTGATTTCTTCCCTAACAAAATGATAAGCCGTTTCGGTGACATCCCCTGGCCACCCAGGTCTCCGGATCTTACCCCCATGGACTTTTTTCTGTGGGGGTATCTTAAAAGTAAAGTGTATGAAACAAGCCCGGAGACTATCTCAGCATTAAAAGAAAATATCGTTCGCGAAGTTCATGGCATCCCGGCCGCACTTCTCCAGCGAGTGGCAAGGAATACTGAAGTCAGATTCCAAGAATGTGTCCGACGTAACGGCCAACATTTAGACGACATAATTTTTAAGAAATAAAACCCGCATTTGTCTATTTTAAAATGATTAAAAATATAAATGTATATATTTTGTAGTTTTTTTGTTATTTACATTTTAAATCCAAATTCTGCCACCGGACATCCTGTACATTCTATAGTATAAAATAATTTTTTTGACGTAGTTGTTTTTCAGTCAGTTTACGAGTATGTATTTCACAGAATTGATTAACTTTTGCTATATTTTTTTAAATTCCTAAAATGTTCAATCATTCCTTATTTCAATTACAGACTACTGAAAATGACCGGTTATGCAAACAATGTGTTCACCTGGTAGCACAAGAAGCGAATAATCGCATTGAAAATTCCACGAGCACATCTAATTCACGCATGCTTGTATGCATATCTTGTGGCATTTCATTAGGTCAACGCGCAGGAAGACGTCGTCGCAGATTACCAGAAGGGTCTGATGTGAGGAATTATATAGAAAACATAATATTTCCTCGACAGGTAATAAAATATTTAGTTGTTTATTACTTTACGTATATGTATAATAATAGACTTTTGTAATATTAATACATTCATTTCAATTACAGGTCCCAAATGAAGCTTGGGCATGTAATGCTTGTTGGATGGGAGCTTACAATAATATACCCCGGTCTCGGGAAATGCGACCTGTTATATCTGCGGAACCCACTCTATTTGAAGTACCAGCAATGCCAGTGGTTCAAGCAAATGAAGATTCAGTTCTAGAACAACCAAATGTTGACTCAGTTCCTCCATCGAGTTCTGTAACTGTTCCAAGCTCTGAAACAGAATCTTGGGCTGATCAGATGCCCAACATTCGACCTCCAGTTGACACCATCAACTTATCGTCTTACACTCGCACATCAGACACAGCAATTCACTGTTTTGTACCAGAGTGTGTGAACCCAGAACGCCTTCGAGTTCCTCGCTATTTAAAAACGTCAATCTTGTGTCGATATAAAATATATATCACTGAAAATGCTAGGGTGTGTCATGAACATTCAATGTTATATAACTGGGACATTCTAAATGAATTTGATTTTGTACGAAGTTTCAACAGTATTCAAATTGAAAATATGTTGCATTTATTGAGCACTACGCCAGCTGGTTGTGTACTTAATTTTGAAGATATTGAAAATACTTCAGACAGACTGTGCCATTATTGGACTGGCCTTATAGTAGCTAACTTTTTATCCTTATTTAACAGTGTTGTTCAGATGCAGACAATTTGTAAGTATGGCGTCTTTTTTTAACCTCTAGCCCCCTTATTCATAATCCTATTTTATCTCTATTTTAGCTAAAATAGGTTTATAGAACGTTTGTCTTTATCTGTCACGTTGTCATTTCTGTGTGTAAGAAAGAGACAAACCCCATTTTAACTAAAATAGGTTTGATAAGTTTTATGAATAAAGTAAAGGTTCAGTGTCAAATTATGTTAAAAAGGCAAGGGTTTGCCTAAGCAATTATTATGCGCCCTTGCATTTAGGGGTTGGTCAATTGACTCGACAACAACACAGTGCCCGTAATCTTTTGATACCCCAGGGACTTTTTGGAACAGACGTTAATAACCCAATAGTAATCTGCGATGGGACCTATATATATTTGCAAAAATCTTCTAATTATTTGTTCCAAAAAAAAACATATAATATAGCCTTCATAAATATTGCAATCTGGATAAACCTTTTTTGATGGTGACTTGCGATGGCCACATTCTTGATGCCTTTGGACCTTATGCCGCAACACAGTCAGATGCTGATATTATGAAAAATCTTTTTCAAAATGAAAACTCGCCACTAAGGTCTTATTTGAGCAGTGGTGGCCCAGTGGTATCGGCCGCGACTTACGAGTTGTAGGTCGTAGGTTCGAACCCAGACAGGCGCTTTACTTTGTGTAAATTATTTCATCACCACTGCTCTCAAAACGGTGAAGGAAAACATCGTGAGGAAACCGGCATGTCCTAGAACCAAAAATTCAAAGACATGTGACATCTACCAACCCGCACTGGGCCCGCGTGGTAGATTACGGCCCACTCCCTCTCACAGAGAGGAGGCCTGTGTCCCAGCAGTGAGAACATTATAGGCTGATGATGATGATGAGGTCTTATTTTAGGCAAAACGATATTTTCATTTTAGATCGTGGCTTTAGAGATGCTATTGGTTTGTTAACTTCCTTGGGGTACTCAGTTCATAAACCTAAGGGGAGTGATCGATAGCGCTTTCCTTTTATAGGGTTTTACCCCGGGTTTTGAAGAGCTAGGATATTTTAATTCAATTAAAAACCGTCATGGTTTTGCTGGATAGTTTTTTAGCTAACCTTCTCGAGGGAAACCCATTCATTGACTTTCCCAAAAAATTATCTGGGTTTTTACAGCCGAATACAAAAAGCGCTAACAATCAACTATCCCATTCTGAAAGGGAAACCCCTTCGTAAGCGCTAACCAATATATTAATTCAAGCGAGTTTGAACCGTATTTTTAACGACATAAGAGCGATCTGAAGCCAGTAGCAGCCGTGCGGACGAATTCGGCAATTCTAAGGAACACAAAGACAAGCTCGCCCGATCACCACGTCAAGCTAAAATACACTCAGCGGCACGGAATCTTGGCCAAGCGCTTATCTCGCGATAGCAAAAGTTTTAAGTGTTTCTGATGAATGTTTGTTGTGCAGGTATGTCAAAAAATGTTTACTTTTAGTTCAAGAGGGTAATCCATTATGTTTAAGTGCACCACGACGAAACTTTTAATTTACAGTTGAATCGGGTCATTTGAGCGACTAAGTTCACGTTTTAAATTTGTGTGTTGTGAAAAGTTTACTGTTCGGTTTTTGAATTATTGTGATTTTATGCTTTTAATTCAATAACTAAAGGTGCTTTAAAAGCAATAAAAATGCCTCTAACACCAGCACAGGTTTCACAAGCCGTTGCGTTAATTAACCAAGGGCTGACACAGCGTGAAGTTGCTATTGCTCTTAACGTACCACGGTCATCAATGCAGTATGCCCTTAAAAGATACCAGGAGACAGGCCAGTACACCCGCAGGCCAGGCAGTGGAGGCGTAAGGTGCACATCGGCCCGAGACGACCGCTTTATTGTCCTGGAGATTTTGAGAAACCGCTACCTGACCGCTGTTGAGATACGCCAGCGACTTCAAATTGTAAGAGGCGTTAATGTTAGTGAGCGTACGGTGAGAAGACGAATGGAGGAAGTAAATTTAAAAGCTTGTAGACCAGCACGAGGTCCAGAACTTCTCAGGCAGCACCGAGTAGCTCGACTTCACTTCGCACGAGAACACGTTAACTGGACCCACGAGCAATGGGCTAGAGTACTGTTCACAGACGAGTGTCGAATAGCTTTACGTTCTCCAGATGGTCGAGAACGAGTGTGGCGAAGAAGAGGAGAGCGGTTTTTACCCGTTACTACCACTCAAACAGTGAGTTTCCATGGAGGCTCAATAATGGTATGGGGAGGTATAAGTTCCGACGCACGTACAGAGTTGGTTATCGTCGATAATCGGCTAACAGCTGTTCGATACATCGAGGAAGTTCTTCAGGAACACGTAATGCCATATTCGGGGTTCATTGGACACGACCAATTCCTCCTAATGCACGATAATGCACGCCCACACGTTGCACATTGCGTTGAAGAATATCTGGAAGAGGTTGGCATACAAAAATTGCAATGGCCAGCTCGTAGCCCAGACTTAAACCCAATTGAGCATATCTGGGACATGCTCAAAAGAAAGATAAAGTCCAGCTCCAACCCGCCGGAAACTCTAAACCAGCTCCGAACTGAAGCGCTGGCCGCTTGGCGCAGTATACTGCAAGTTGATGTCCGAAACATCATCCAAAGTATGCCAGATCGAATGCAGGCAGTTATCAGGGCTAGAGGAGGAAACACCCGATATTAAAACGTATAAACAGTAACGAAAAAGACCTTATTTTTTATTTTGTAGTGTTTTTAAATTTATAGTGAAAAATTCCTAATTTCAGTGAAAGTGCGTGATTTTAAAAACTGATTTATTGGTGAGGTAATCTTTTAATTTCTAAGTTCTTAAAGCATAAGAGACACGTATTAAAGCCACTTACCCTTAATTTATTGTCATAAATGCAAATGCAAATTTTTTAATGCAAATAATCAGCAAAATCACGAGTGGCCAAGTTTCCGTGCCGGTGAGTGTATAACTTACTGTCTTTGCTTTAAAAGCTAGTGTGCCGTGGGTCGTGTCAGTGACTGCAGCGTTGGCGCAGCGCGTGTTTGTGTGCATGATATGTTTGTTTACTACTAAGACGTCACAGGCGTACAGCCATTTTTGCGAGATGCGAAATCATTCGCCATTCCTGTACGAGTTACGTTGCGCACGCTCTATTTTGTGCCGATAAGGTTAATTTAAAGTATTGTTGTTATTAGTGCAGTGACTAATTAATAAATAATGCCTCAGCCAAGAAAAGATGCAATGCGTCGATATTTTCAATTTGACGAGGCAAATAATTCCAGCAAATGCCAAATTTGTGAAAAAAATATTTAGGTAAGCATATCACAGAAAAACAATATACTTATGTCTTTGTTGTATGAAGCTTTTCTACGGTTGTTTACTAAATTGGGTGTGCTGGATTCCAATCCACTCTGATTTTGTGTAGCACAACCAGTCAGTGAGACACAGGCACATGAATAGACAGGTACAAGACAAAGCTTCCTAAGAACGTGTAATATTGTTACCTTTTTTGGTAGGGTGTGTTAAATCGTTTTATTATACAAAAACTCAGTTTGAGCGTCTAATCGAGATTATAGCATCATTTCAGATCACCTATTTGTCGTTTTTTGTAAATTCTAATCCAATTCCATTCTAAAAAATTAAGAAAATTCTAAATTAATCCTAATCTAATTCTGATTCAATTCGTATCTTATTCTCATCTTAGTCTTATCTTATTCTTATCTTATTCTTATCTTAGTCTTATTCTTATCTTAGTGTGAAATTACAGTGGGAGCGGCGCGGGTAGCGGAATCCGCTGGCGTGTAAGACAAGCACATACTTGTGTACCAAGGTGCACCAAGTACGGGCGGGGCGGGCGAGCGGGTATCGCGGCGGGAGAAGCGTGTGTCGCGGTCGGGGCGGGTGGACGCAAGTCAGTTTGCGTTTTCCGCTCGGTTTGTTCAGACGTCATGCCGTTGTCGACAGAAGATTTAATAAGTGTCGTATTGGCTCGGCCACCTTTGTGGAATAGTAGCGATTCAAATCATTCGAATCGTCAAATAATTAAAAAACTATGGGAAGAAATACAAGTAATAAGCGGAGATTCTGATGGTAAATAAAATTTATTGGTTATCTTGATGGTAATTATTAAAGTAATCTTTAAAGTCATCGTATTGCTCTAGCTCTCACCGTGGAACTATTGTTTTGTCTTGTACTTGATTCTAAGTTTTGTGAAGCTATTTGATTGATTAAATGCAAATGGCGTTCGGCGTAAACATCTTTGGCCATAGTAATGTTATGAAGCAAACAAGCAGTTTTTATTATTAAACGTGCATGTTTGACATTTGTTTCTATAGATTTATTAAGTATTCGCCATTTAGCACATAGAATTCCGAATGCACATTCAATGCACTTTCTGGCCCTTGACAGCCTCTTGTTAAATGTGTCTTTGTTCTGGTCAATATTTCGTTGGGGATATGGGCGCATGAGATATTCTTTTAATGGGTAAGCTTCATCGCCAATTAAGACCATGGGTAGCTGCTTGTCGGTGCTTGGAAGCACTTGAGGAGGTGGCATATTGAACGTTTTGTTTTCTAGTTGTCTATTTAATCTCGAGTAGTGAAACGTGCCACCATCACTTTGTTTGCCTCGACCACCAACTTCAATAACGATGAATTTTTTATCAGCATCAGCAACTGCTTGAAGCACTAAAGAAAAAAACTTTCGGTAGTTAAAGTATTCAGATCCTGAATGTTTAGGTTTCTTTATACGACAGTGCTTCCCGTCAATTGACCCAATGCAGTAAGGAAATTGCCATTTTTCATAATAGTCATTTGCAATTTTCTTCAAATGTTCCATTGTAGGTTGAGGCATGTGTATATGTACTAACTGATCCCAGATTGCTTCACATGTAGTATATATAATATTTCCAACAGTAGTAGCTCCTAGTCGGAAGGAAAAAGCTAGTGGTTTGAATGACATCCCTGTAGACAAGTACCTGCAATTAAAACGTACAGTTAGTTACAGACTAAATCATATTCATTTTACCATTTTTTTTACAGTTAATGTGTTGAACAACACATTAACATTACTGTTGTTGTGTTGAAGAACATTAAGGACCACTACAGAAAGGAACTAAAAAAAATTCCACCAACTCGATCTGGGGATGCAGCTACTGATTGTGTGTCTACTTGGAAACATTTCCGCCAAATGTCTTTTATGAAAGATCAAATACAGCCTAGCCGAAGTGAATCTAATATCACTACTCATCTAACTAGTGACAGTGACGAAAATGACGACACGCAAGACTCCATTATAAGTGATATAAACGTGGCATCGCCTTTATCGAGCATATCAGTATCTTCACCAACACCATCAACATCGGCTCCATCAACATCCAGTCGAGGAAAAAAGAGGAAATCAGCTAACGAACTGCGCTCTGAATTCTTGGAAATAGAAAAAAAACGACTTTTACTACTTCAGAACAAAGAAAAGACGCCTGCACAAGAACCTCCAAAATCAGATGATTATCATTATTTGATGAGTTTACTCCCACAAATGGAACAGTTCAAAGGAATCCAAAAGATGCGAGTGCGAAACAAAATAAATTCAATTATAATGGCCGAGATGCAAGCAGGAAGTATTTCAGATCCATATATTATGACACAATATGGTTATCACAGTGCACCTCCAGATAATATGGATAATTATTGATTACTTTTTATGTCTGGCATTGTTGATTAATAATAAAAATTCATTGATGATTATTATAGTGTTGATTTCTTACCTCAGAGTCAACAAAAGTTTCTGCGCAGGAGATATTGTTAAGGCAATGAAGTTAGTTTCGGGTTTCGATAACTGTGTTTGTACAGCATTTAATATGTAGTCAAAAGTTGTTACGGTCATTCGAGAGTATTCATAAAATTTATCTTCATGGTTTCGTAGCCTTTCGTATAAAGTATGAAATTCACCATGTCTATACCGATCACTATTAATATCGTGACGATTGCTTTTAGAAAAAAAAGGTCCCACTTTATATAGGCGCTAGCTTCCAAATAATCGGACATTTTAATTTAAGCAAACATAACATTGAAACGTCCAAACCGCTCAAACGCTCCGTTGCTACTGTGTTCATCTATTGAAATGAGCGTTTTCCGCTCGACGCGTCACCCGCTCATCCGCCCCGCCCGCTGCCACTGTAATTTCACACTAAGTATTATCTAATACTTATCTAATTCTCAGCTCAGTTTTGATGAACTAAGTTTTTATAGATGGCTTAGAGTGAATACCTCGTAACTGAAATACGTAACTTTTCAGGAGGCACAAAAAACCAAATGTGACCTTTATTATCATGCAATTTTAATATGCTTATACATCTTTTATTCAAAAATTTAAAACGATTGGTTTATTTCAAACATTTGTTTCTCTTGTTTTTATTTTTTTTCCGCTTGTTTTCGCGCCATCGCAAGGTAATCACACCAAACTGACTCGAGCAAGATATGCATGCAACATCGTAGATGGCGCTAAAAGTATCGAATCAAAATTTGCGTAAATACAAGATTGTGCGTTACGAGCTTTTCTTTTCAGAAATGTAATAAAATAAAATTACCTAGAATTGCATATCCGAGGTTTTCACTCTAAGCCATCGTTATAGCAACTGATGTGATCGGCCTTTTGGACTTTCATTGGGCTTTATCTTATGTTGTAATGAGTAACTTAATTTTAATTTCACGCGGAAACGGGGCATAATTCCTGGGAACACACACATCTGAAATGGAGAATTTAGTAGTTTTATGTGAAAGTAAAATAAGTGAATTAGTGATATCTGAATAAAATAAAACTTCGATTCGACTGCAACACAAACGAAAAAAAACCGTCGAGTTAGGCGCGCGACTCTGTAATAGTATTATTATAATTATATATCTTTTGTAATAGTATTATTTTTATTTATTATTGAAGTGAAAACTTCTTTAGCGGCGTTGAACACTTTTTGTAATGGGTAAAAAATGTTAAACTCGCGTCAGGGCATCGCGTCAGGACACGTGACCGTCAGGAGAGATTCCCCCCCCCCCCTCTCTTTCTACGGCGGCGCCAACCGAAGTGAACCAAGTGAGACACGATAATGGATGGATGGATGTATGGATGGATGGTGATGGTGATGGCGATGGTGATGGCGATGGCGATTGTGATGGCGATGGTGACGGAGATGGTGATGGCGATGGTGATGGCAATGGTAATGGCGATGGTGATGGTCATGGTGATGTGATGTGATGTGATGGTGATGATGGACGCGGACGTGGATGGACAGCTGATGGCTCGACCGTCTGTGTAGTAGCCACATTGCTGTGTATTCGTAAAATTCGTGTATATAAAGAGTTTCAAAAAATGGAAATTCAACAAAGTGCATCGATTAATGAAAAAAGTGACGCAGAAATAGTGAAAAAAACTTTGTTACATGAATTCAATTAATAATTGATTTATTAATATTCAAGTTTTCACTTCTGCCGGCACTCCCGGAGTGCGACCCGTCTTTTTTTTTTAGGGAAAACATACAAGTAATTTGAAGAGTCATTTGGCTGTCAAACACATAGCTGAATACAAGA
Organism: Amphipoea oculea; assembly: GCA_945859645.1. NCBI lineage: Eukaryota > Metazoa > Arthropoda > Insecta > Lepidoptera > Noctuidae > Amphipoea > Amphipoea oculea. The sequence continues at coordinate 14,352,730 of OX243865.1, read as the reverse complement.
TCGTTGAAGAAATTAATACTAATCAAACTACAGCAAAAAAAAGAAATTTAATCCAGATGCCGGACGTTGTAAAGAAAATAATTTTTTTTTGCATGCAACTTGTGACTGTACATGGTCGACCACTTGCTATGATGGATGATGAAGCTTTTCAGCAAATCATTAATTTAACATTGCCTTCTAATGCCGAAGTAAAACAAATAAATATAAAGGCTATAAAATAATCGATTAGTGAACAGGCTTACAGAATTAAACAAAAGATTTATGAGGAAAGGACTGAAAGTCGTAGCAACTATATGCGACCAAGGTAGCTCCAATATGGCTGCTATTAATATGTTATTAAAGGAAACTAGAGAAAGGTATATAAATAAAGACAAACCCTACACAGAAGGATTTTTTGAAATTAATGAAGAGAGTATTTTCCCTATTTTTGATCCACCTCACTTAATGAAAGGAATTAGAAATAATTTGATAACAAAGAATTTGAAATACCAAATGAAGGGTAAGGAATGCGTTGCCAAATGGAGCCATATTGTAGCCTTGTATAATAGATGCCCAGGGTACGGAGGCGTAAAACTAGTACCTAAGCTTACAGCTCATCACGTGATACCAGCACTAATACCGAAGATGAGAGTGAAACATTGCACTCAAGTTTTCAGCAAGTCTGTAGGAGTAACGCTTGGATGCATGGCAGGTATGCATATTTTCAATAAACATTTACTAAAATCACGCTGTACTTCACATTCAGTAGGATCAAATTGCGAAAAAGATGATAGTGTTTGTCTCCAATCGCTAAAATATTTTTTAGCGAAGCCTGGAGACGATACATCTACTGAATGTGGAGATGAAATTGACAGCGACCATTTATTTATTTTCTCATATGCATATTGAAAAGAGCGCCGCAGTAGGTTATTGCAGTGGGTGGATAGCACAACTAGCAAAGAAAAATATTTATAAGAACTGTGTCGCCTGCAAAAATAATTTAGAGGACGATGAAATGCAGAGTTTTCACAAATTTATAAAAATGAAAGAATATGACAATAAAAAGTGGTTGTGCTATCCAACAAGAGCATTATTCGATTTCTTTGCCCAAGTGGAAAACATTTGCATAGAAATACTAAAAGGGCATGCCAACAAAATGAATCTAACTAGTTACATAATATTAATAATAAATACGAATTTAAATGTAGCATTTCTGACGTGTCCTGCACACAAAGATATTTTGGCCAAATATTTAATAAAGAAATGTACAATGTTTTTCGTAAATAATTGGTGTAAATATGTCAATAATATTCTCAATGGCAAAACAACCTTTTGGGATAATAACGACCCAATGAAACAAAAAGCCTATAGGCACTACTCCCAACATAAGGGTAGAAAGAGGAAAAGGCAAAATTAGTCTAAAAGGATTTTATTTTTTATTATTTTAATAAAGCTATATCACAGAACTTGCGCATTTATTTCTAAACCTCCCTGATTTGTTCAGCGACAGCTATTTGCGAAACTACTAATAATAGCTACATATCTAATATAAGTAGAACTATTACACCTATACACACAGTTCTGTGTGTGTAGGTGTATTGCTTTACCTAACTATGAACTAGATGGCGCTTATCGTGAAGCGTTAAAATATACGAAGTTGCCTGTCTATGTCCCTATACATATTGTAGTCTTTGGGAGCGATGGCCCCCTTCGCCTACGCAACTGTCTATACATCATTGTATTAATACGCACATAACTAAAATATGCTTCGTGCCAGCCTATTGGCCGAAACGCATGAATTTGGCGATCGAATCGTGAGCCAGGAAGGCTGCAATTGTTGTAGCGTCACTTGTTCTACAGTGGTTATACCAGAAACAGTGGCTCAGTTTAAGAATCTAAGAAACTACCAGAGATATATATCTGTCTCTTTCACCCAATGTAGCCGTCGGTACATGAACTCGTCGAAACCAGTCGGGAAGCGCGTACGACGCGTGGTATTTGTGTGCAAAGAAAATTTTGGTTAAGTGACAAAAAAAATAAAAAATAAGGTAAGTTTTCTTTTGTTCCAACACGTGTCTAGTATGGTATTTGAATATTTTTACATTTCCATTGTAGTTTGTACTTATTTAAGAATGTTTTCCTGTTCTATTCCTCTCGAAATATAGGATAGCTTTTTTTTTGTGGTAGTTTGTATTCAAAATGTCGGCAACGTCCACATCGGCTCAGATCACGTAAGTGCACAGTGGATCATGAGCCACTGTGTACTAAACTGGTTTTTTTTTTGTAATATTTTGATTAAAATACAGATTCTCAAATCAGTACTGAAAGTATGTATGTTGCAATGTTTTGGTAATGAATTAAATTCAAAAACATATTCTTATTTCAGAATGCCTCGTCCAGAAAAACCTCGCACCATCGGGAATCATTCGGAAGAAAGTATGAAGCAAGCTCTTCATAGCATTCAGGGCGGAATGAGTGTTAGGAAAGCTTCTAAGATCTTCAATATACCTTTTACAACTTTAAGGCGTTATTTTAATAAATTTAAAAGTTTTGGGTCTGTGGAAACAATGCGCTTAATCCCTAATTATGAAGTAAGAAAAGTTTTTGATAATAAACAAGAAGAAAGCCTTAAAGAATATTATAAATATTGTTCCTCAATATTGTTACGAGCTTGGGGTTCGTGACAATAAAAACTGCCGATTTAATAACCAAAAATAGACACTTTAATTAAAAACAGCAATTACAACTTTAACACACTAACAATAAATCACAATCGCACTACAAGATCACTTGAAAGTCGCACTTGAAGATCGCTTCGATGTTATCGCTTGTATCGCTTATCCAATACTGTTACCGGCTCGAAGGCACACCGGCCTTATATAGGCCTCGGATAGTTCCAGAACCTTCTACCGTAGAAACATCTAGAATGTTCGAGTACACACCGGTTCCGACCGACCAGACATCGATAGTTCTGGAAAGTTCTAGCATCGAAGTTTCTAGAAGGGACCCGAATAATTATAAGTTCTGTTACTCGATACTAGATGGCGCTAGTGGTAGCTAATGTCGCCATCAATTGTGGCGCGCAACACTGCCCCCTCCTAAGACATGCTCGTCCCGAGCATTATTGGCCCCATAATAACGCGCCAGTCGATCCACATGGACGATCTTAGGAGTACCTCTTGCACCTTTCTGTATCCGGTAGGTTACGTCATTGATCTTTGTCACAATCCGGTACGGTCCGTCCCATTTAGCTTGAATCTTAGGAGATTTCCCTTTGCTGCGGACTGGATTGTGCAACCACACTAGTAAACCTTCGTCGAACCCTTTATTGTTCATTTTGCGGTCATAACGGGTTTTCATCTTCTCAGACATTTGCTGGCCCGATTGTCTGACGTGCTCATAGATGTCATTCATTTTGTTCCGCAAGTCATTCGCATAATCGGTTATACTGCGTGGGGCGTCAGGTGGTATTCCGGTGATCAGGTCTGCCGGCAGCCGTAATTCCCTTCCAAAGTTTGCGAAAGCTGGTGTCACCGATGTACTTTCGTGAACAGCACTTCGATATGACAACAAAAACGGTTGTATGTGCTTGTCCCAATCTCGTTGCCGATTTTCCACAACTTTTGCCAAGTATCTCTCCAATGTCTGATTAAATCGTTCCACCATTCCATCCGATTGTGGGTGGTAAGAAGTTGTTCTCGTTTTATGAGTACCCATAACTCGACAAGTTTCCTGGAATATTTGGGACTCAAAATTCCTTCCTTGATCACTGTGAATCTCTAAAGGTACTCCAAAACGGCAGAAGACTTCATGAACCAATTTATCTGCAACTGTTGAAGCTTCTTGGTTTGGAATGGCGAAGACTTCCGGCCACTTAGTGAAGTAATCCATTACAACCATGAAATACTTGTTACCACTTTCACTTTCCGGAAATGGTCCTGCAACATCCAGGGCTATCCTCTCCCATGGTGCACCAACATTGTATAATTTCAATGCACCTCTACTACGCGTCTGAGGTCCCTTTACAGCCGCACAACTTGTACATTTGCGACACCAGTCCTCGACATCGTCACGACAGTGGACCCAGTAAAACCGTTCTCTTATCTTCAGTAGGGTCCGTTTAACTCCCAAATGGCCTCCTGAACAACCATTATGGTACAGCTGTAGAACATCAGGTACTTTAGCTTTAGGGACAACCATTTGAAAATGACAGCTGTCTCCTCGAGCATTTTCCCATTTACGGCACAGGACTCCTTCCTGAATCACCAAGCTGTCCCATTGGGCCCAATAGCTTTTTGTGATCGAACTCATCGCTGAGACGTCGCTCCACGTGGGCTTCGGTGTGCTGGCCTTCATCCACTCGAGAATCGGCTTGAGGTCTGAATCTTCCTGCTGTGCATGTTGCAGGCTTTCCTTCCACTCGTTGCTGAGGTCTGTCTTGAGCATCCTCACAGGTACGACTTCTTTACTTTCTTGCCTAGTACAATGCTTGCAGTCTTCAGGGCAAGGTCTTCTTGACAATGCATCTGCGTTGCCATGAGATTTTCCGCTGCGATGTTCGACCTCGAAGTCGTATTCCTGCAGTAATTCAATCCATCTCGCAACTTGTCCTTCTGGATTTTTGAACTGCAATAGCCATTTCAGTGCAGCATGGTCAGTTCGTAAGTGGAATTTCCGCCCCAGAAGATATTTGCTAAAATGCTGCAATGACTTTACCACAGCAAGCAATTCCCGTCTCGTGACACAAAAGTTCCTTTCCGGCTTTGACAACGACTTGCTGAAGTACGCTATTACAACCTCTTGATCACCATTCCGTTGAGACAATACACCACCAAGTCCTATGTCACTTGCGTCTGTGTCAACTATAAATTCCTTGCCTGCATCAGGGTACCCCAAAATAGGTGTTTTGCACAGTCGGTCCTTTAACTCCTGGAATGCGATATTGCAACTTTCATCCCAGCAGAAATGTCGCTTCTCCTCGGTTAGCTTGTGCAGGGGTTTGGCTATATCCGCAATGTTCTTAACAAATCGCCGATAATAAGAGCACAAACCCAAAAATGCCCTGACCTGCGTCTTGTCTTTTGGGACTGGCCAATCCTTGACAGCGGTGATTTTCTCAGGATCCGTGCGGATACCTTCTTCCGACACTACATACCCCAAAAAGCTAACTTGTCATTTGAATAGTGAACACTTCTTTGGACTTAACTTGAGGTTGGCACTCTGGATCTTCATGAGCACGCGTTCCAGGTTTTGAAGATGTTCTTCAAACGTGCGGCCTACGATGATGATGTCATCCAAGTAGACCAGACAGGCATCGCCAATTAGCCCGGTAAGTACAAGTTCCATCAACCTTTCAAACGTTGCCGGAGCATTGCACAATCCAAACGGCATAACTTTAAATTGCCAAAGACCCTTTCCTGTCGAGAACGCAGTTTTCTCCTTGTCCTTGGGATCAATTTCAACTTGCCAGTAGCCACTTTTCAGGTCCAGCGTGCTAAACCACTTTACTCCAGTAAGCATGTCCAACGTGTCATCAATTCTTGGCAAAGGATAGCTGTCCTTCTTCGTAACGTCGTTCAGACGACGATAGTCAACACAAAACCGCATGCTGCCGTCCTTCTTCCTTACCAGCACTACAGGTGAACACCATGGACTAGATGAAGGTTCAATAACACCATCCTTCACCATTCCTTCAATCATGGTTTCCACTTCCTTTTCACGTGCTACCGGCAATCTCCTTGGACGCTGACGGATAGGCAATTCTTCTCCTGTGTTTATTTTGTGTTGAACTAAGCCAGTCTTCCCGATGTCAGCATCGTTTGCCGAGAAAACATCGGCGTACTTGAGTAACATCTTCTTAGCCTTCACTATTTCATTTTGGGACAGAGCGCTACGGCAGTCTTCTAAAAGTGTGGACACTTTCGTTTGTGCATCCTTGCTGAGGGTCCCAGTCGATAGATGTTGGCATCGACGCAACCAATCCACTTCCTCGCAAGTACCAACTAGTGTGCCTTTTTCTATAATCTGTTCCCGATCACAAAGGTTCAGCACACGTACTCCTGAGATGTCGGTGGGTCTGACCAAAGTTCGTGCCACTTTCCATGGAAGGTCATTGTCTACCCTTTCCACGAGTACACAACGATTAGTTTGCCCAGGATTCCGAGGAAGACTAACCGGCACAATCGTTTCTGATCTCGGCGGAAGAACAATCTTTTTAAGGCTGTACACATTCCCTGGTAATGCCCCTTCCATAAAAAGTTCCTATTGTCCACATTTCAAAACCCCTTGCTTGACGTCGATCTCGCAATAATTCTTCCTCATAAAGTCATGGCCCAAGATGCAATCGTCCATTATATCAGCCACGATGACATTCTGCAGGTAGATTCTGTTGCCTAGCTTCAACTCCATCTTCTTCTCTCCATGGACGGGTATGCGCTGACCGGTGGCTGTTACCAAATTAATGCGTTCTCGGTTGTTTACACGGCGTTCCGTTGACCTCGCCCTTGATGATTAAGCTGTTCCCGTCATGGGTTTGAGTGATCGAAATCCTTAGGGCTCTTTGAGCATCAGCCAGCACCCGCCCCGCAGTCCTGGCTATTACTCGTTTCCCTGCTGCTGGTTCTGGGCGGTGCTGTTAGCCGCACTACCCTCTGGAGCTCGGTCTTCTCTTTCTTCAGTTCGCTTAGGGCAACTAGATCGAAGGTGGCCCCTTACCCCACAGCCATAGCACCTAGGGCTGTATCCTTTGTTGCAGTCGCGAACTGTAGCCGCTGCAACCTCCCTGACGCGATGGGAACGATGATCCTGCCGCACAGCTTCCACCTCCAATGCATGGGCCAAGGCGTCCTTAAGGGTCCCGTGGTGACCGAGCCTCACAGCAGCTCTAACTTCAAGGTCACGGATGCCGTCGATAAATACCTGCACCAGGTTCCCATCAATAAGCGCAGGTACAGACTGGTATGCTTTCCGAACCAGCTTCTCAACTTCAAGGGCCCACTGCTGCAGGTTTTCATTATTGCGTTGCACGCGATCCTTGAGCTGCGCACGAAACACGTGTTCCAGGTGAGCGTCGCCATACCGAGCCTCCAATGCCTCAAGGAGCTGCTCGTAAGTCACTTCTTTTCCAAGAGCTTCCAGCACAGTTAAGGCCTGATCTCGCAGGCCTAGGGTGAGGGCAGTCATGGCCTGACTCTTATTCCACCCGTTCGCCTTCATGACAGCCTCAAACTGAATTTTGTAGGCCGACCAGGAAGAAGTTCCGTCGAACGGTGGCACTTTAAATCCACGTAGCGAAGGTGTTGTAGCTACGGGGGCTGCGATTCCATCCTCAAGTTTAAGGTAATCCAGCGTTTTCTTTACGTCAGCCATTACGGTTTTCTTCACGTCAGCCATCACGGTTTCCTTCACTTGGTCGATTCGGGTTTCAACTTCCAACAGGCGGTTTTCATGTTGGGCAACCTTATCCTTCACCTCCTTCATGTCTTTCCCGAAGGCAGCGTGAAGGTCCTTCATAAGGAGCATCTGCTCTTCCTGGCGGCGCATCTGCTCCTCCTTATCTCGCCGGAGCTGTTCTTCCAACCGAAGAGCCTGTTCCTCCTGTCGGCGAGCCTGCTCCTGCAGCATCATCATTAGAGCAGCAAAATCTGGTGCTGATGATGCTGGAGCAGCTGTGGACGGTCCGGCTTCCGTGATCGGTAGTTGGCCCTCCGACGTCTGTGGCGTTGCTCCACCGAATCGCCTCTGGTCCGTCTCTTGCTGGCGTTGACTCCGGGTACGGATACCCTCCGTGTCGTCCTTCGGTAGAATCGGCATGATTTTAATCCTTGCTTCTGACACCAATTGTTACGAGCTTGGGGTTCGTGAAAATAAAAACTGCCGATTTAATAACCAAAAATAGACACTTTAATTAAAAACAGCAATTACAACTTTAACACACTAACAATAAATCACAATCGCACTACAAGATCACTTGAAAGTCGCACTTGAAGATCGCTTCGATGTTATCGCTTGTATCGCTTATCCCATACTGTTACCGGCTCGAAGGCACACCGGCCTTATATAGGCCTCGGATAGTTCCAGAACCTTCTACCGTAGAAACATCTAGAATGTTCGAGTACACACCGGTTCCGACCGACCAGACATCGATAGTTCTGGAAAGTTCTAGCATCGAAGTTTCTAGAAGGGACCCCGAATAATTATAAGTTCTGCTACTCGATACTAGATGGCGCTAGTGGTAGCTAATGTCGCCATCAATTGTGGCGCGCAACAATATTTTACGGGTTGTCGGAAAAAGAGTGCAGGAGAGTAGCCTACCAAATGGCGGAAAAAAATAATATAAAGATGCCTGATAATTGGGTGAACAATAAAATAGCTGGAAAGGAATGGTTCAGGTAATTCAGGCAAAGGCACAAAGACCTCAGTTTGCGGATGCCCGAGCCATGCAGTCTTGCAAGAGCCACGGCCTTCAACCGAACTAATGTGGAGATTTTTTATAAAAATCTAGAAAGTTTATTGCAGAGGTTTCCCGCTTTTAACGATGGAACTCGTATCTTTAACCTGGATGAAACATCGACCACTACAGTTCAAAAACCGCAGCGTGTCATTGCACCAAAAGGCCGCCGAAACGTTGGTAAAGTAACTAGCGGAGAACGTGGCACATTAGTCACTACGTGTTGCATAATAAGTGCAGGAGGAATAGCACTTCCTCCCGTTATGGTATTTCCGCGAAAAAATTTTAAATCTTACATGACGAAGAACACTCCTCCAGGAACATTGGGGCTGGCTGCGCCTAGTGGATGGATGAACACCGATATATTTCCAGACGTCATAAAACATTTCATCAAGAATACCAATTCTACAGTAGAAAACCCTACTTTACTTATATTAGACCATCATGAGTCTCATTTATCATTGAATGCTTTGGACTTAGCGAAGACTTCGGGTGTTCATATTTTGACCTTACACCCACACACTTCCGCAAAGTTACAACCACTTGATGTCGGTATAAATGGACCATTTAAATCTTACTACAATGCAGCCATTGACTCGTGGATGCTGCGAAACCCGGGCAAACCTATTACTATATATGAAATAGGTGAAATCGTGGGTGTTGTTTCCTTAAAGTAATGACGCCTGTAAACATAATCAACTTATTCAAGAAGTGTGGAATTTATCCGTTTGACCGCAATTTATTTACTGACGATGATTTTATGCCAAGTTCCGTAACTGATCGCCCGTATCCTGACGATGAAGAACAAAGGCCAAGTCAGATCGTGATGTCAAGTGTCGTTGCTGGAACAGACCAAACTCACATTAGAGATGAAGCTTATGCTAATGCCGTGCAGCGAATTCAAAGAGTGCAATCGGATGACACTGTGTGTTCAAAAAGTGACGAAGATCTTGTGCCTGTCGATGCAACAACTATCCATATTCCAGCAAACGAAGACGGTGACACTTCCGGTCAGTCAACTACATTGCAGATAAATGCGGAAAGGGAAGGTTCACCTTCAATACTTGACTCTGTGAGCCAAGATGACTTTGCAAGAACAGTTTTACAAATTGAACCAGAAGTAACACCCGGGACCTCTTATATGTCTGCATTACTGGAACATCCAAGTTCTCCAGCCATTACGCCTAAAACTCCTGAAAAAAGTCAAGTTCCGCTTAGTTTGATCAGCACAAATAATGTTAGTTTCATATCGCCGTTCGTATTCCGAGATCCAATTAAAGCCGGGCCAAGAAAATCAATTCGAAAACCTAGAAAATTAGGTCGAAGTATGATAGCTACCGATACTCCCGAAAAAACCATGATCGAGTTAGCTAAAGCCATGACTACTAGACAGAGGGATATCAAACGAAAGAAAATTGTTAAAAAAGTGCTGCAAGATGATTCCGATGAAGAAAATGATGAGGCTGTAGTTCAGTATCAGGAATCGGACGAAGATAGCGAGTGGCTTGAAGAAGACGTAGACATGGAAATTGCTGCCATGACTGAACGTGATTTAAAAAGGCCTTTACTTCGACCTCCGATGGAAGGCGAATATGTTCTGGTAGAATTTTCAACAAAAAAACAGAAACTGTTTTACATTGGAAAAGTGTTGGAAAGCAGAAATGAACATATGGAATATTACATCAGTTTTTTAAGGAAGAAAACTCCAGGCAAATTTTATATGCCTACGGTGCCGGATCTGTCACTTGTTAAAGAAGCTGACATCAAATCTATATTGCCGAAACCCTCTGTCGGTGGCAGCACGACACGTCAACAGTCTTATTACTATTTTTCAATTGATTTATCTCAATTGAATGTGCAGTAGAATTGTATGCCAAAGCATTGCCCATAAGTGATTTCTTTAATTTTATTACCTATATCTAAAGATAGTGATTATCATGATTAAATTCTTATTCAAATTCTCGACTGAGTAAGAATTTAATTGTGGTAGGTAGCCAAAGCATAAATTCGTTTCTTTCTTTTTTTTACTAAGTGTAAGGTTAAGTTTTTGATTGATCTCGGGATCTTGATCTCATTTTGAATTAATATTAGTTTTGTTTTAGACCAATGAGGTATTTTCGTTCCTATTTTATTAAAAATGAATATTATCATGTTATTTTATAAGGTTTGTGCTCGATGTTAAGTTTTCGAAGATTTTTACATTAAAAGTTATTAGAAAAAGTTTAAAATTATTTCTATATTAATACATGTTGACATATTGCCTAATAAATAATGAATAACTATTGTATTATTTGTTTTATTACTTGTGATTAGTACAAACTATCCACTGTGTACCACTACGGTCCACTGTGTACTCTGGGGTGAGCCAGTGTGCAAAACCTATGGTACACAGTGGCTAATTTACGTTTTTTTTTAAAAAGGTACAATATTTACATTCTGTCTTACATTTATTTTAAAATGACTGTACATTTTAAAAGCACATTAGTTCCACTATATTAATTCCGAATTTCGATAACCTAACTTAAATAGGTGTTAAAAAATACGCCTCGGAAAAAAAGTGAGCCACTGTAGAACAAGTGACCCTACCTACATAAGATGGACTGGCGGAACTTTTACCGATGCCTACTTCTCGCTTTCTCAAATTCGAAAACATCTGACGACGAGGCAATCCGTATTCGTTTCGCTAAAAAGTTAGTTAAATAAACAGTAAAATAGTTGTGACATATCATTATAATAGTTAGATGTAGGATCCAAAGTATCAATTATAAAACCGTAACTTACCCATTTTGATACATTTTTAAGCATTGTTAATAATGCACGTCACATTCTCATCCCGTCCAAGGTATTATATTTAGGTATTATATCGTTACGTGTGCAGACAGACCCCACTCAAGCCCGTATTAATAAACGTCCCTCAATACTCAAGCATTACTTAAAACTAGATTCAAGCCATTTGATTGGATGAAACTAGTTTTAAGTAACGCTTGAGTTATGAGTGTGTACGCTTGAGGGCCTCAAACCTCAAGCGTACGCGTTCGCGCGTGGTTTCGCGCCATTTTGTTAAACAACAATCGAACGCGTCGTATAGATGGTGAGATAGCGGTCAAGCGCGAACATGTCAACAATAAGAAAAAATATTTAGCGTTTTATTTATTAGGGTATATATCCAAGAACGTAAATAAGAACGTAAGAAGTTCTTCATAAAGTGGTCTATAAAAATATCGAAAATAAGCAAACCTTTCCGTTATTCTCTATATAATATTATAGACCTATAGATATCTACAGGTTATTATGACCTCTACCTACTCCTACATAAAAGGGTTTTTTGAAGTGTAAACTTCTTTAGCGGCGTTGCATACTTTTAGTAATGGGTAAAAAATGTTAAACTCGCGTCAGGAACACGCGTCAGGACACGTGACCGTCAGGAGAGATTTCCCCCCCCCCCCTCTCTTTCTACGGCGTCGCCAACCGAAGTGAAGTGACACAATGGATGGATGGATGGATGGATGGATGGTGATGGAAGTGGAAGGTGTAGTGGAAGGGGAAGTGGAAGTGGAAGAGGAAGAGGAAGTGGAAGTCGAAGTCAAAGTCAAAGTCGAAGTCGAAGTCGAAGTGGAAGTCGAAGTGGAAGTGGAAGTCGAAGTGGAAGTCGAAGTCGAAGTGGAAGTCGAAGTGGAAGTCGAAGTGGAAGTCGAAGTGGAAATCGAAGTGGAAGTCGAAGTGGAAGTGGAAGTGGATGGATGGATGGATGGATGGATGGACAGCTGATGGTTTGACCGTCTGTGTAGTAGCCACACTGCTGTGTATTCGTAAAATTCGTGTATATAAAGTGTTTAAAATATGGAAATTGAACAAAGTGCATCTATTAATGAAAAAAGTGACGCAGAAATAGTGAAAAAAAAAAAGAGTTATATTAATTAAATTAATAATTGATTTATTTCAACGTTAGTATTCAAGTTTTCGTAGTTAATAAACGTATTTTCTTTCTTTTCTTTTCTTTCTTTCTTTCCACTTCTGCCGGCACTCCCGGAGTGCAACCCGTCTTTTTTTTATTATTGATAGGTTCGCGTGTTACCACTATCTCACCTGATGGTAAGTGATGATGTGGCCGACGATGGAGCACGCTTGCCTAGAAGTAACCTATTCACTCTTGACTTAAGGTGATTATAGCCTCGAATGTCCTTGAGCGTTTGGGCGGAGCATAGGCGAACCCAGTGCCTCACCCCGCGCGCCCGCTTACCTCCCCAATGTCAAAGAGTGTCGTACTCGTACGTAGCGCATGCAGATGCGGCGTGGGATGCATTTTGTCTTAGGCAGTTTTATGATGCTACCTACTTACTGAGTGTAGATGGATCGAGAATACGTACAATATTTATGTTGTGAGTATGAATGCTATTGTACTTACAGTAAAAATACTGCTTTCTTAGAGACAAATAAAAAATAATAATAATATCAATAAAAAACGTTTATTCAGTATACAGTTCGTTTTTTCACGTATACAGATTATAAAAAAATACAATTATGAAAAAAAAAAACTTACTTATGACTAATACCGCTTTTAACAGTGGTAGGTTAGGGTTCCGTACCCAAAGGGTAAAAACGGGACCTTATTACTAAGACTCCTCTGTCCGTCTGTCTGTCTGTCACCGGGCTGTATCTCACGAACCGTGATTGCCAGAAGAATACCATTATTATAGTTACAAACTCAAATGGGTCCCGCCTGCTTCCAACTTTTATTTAATTTAAAATGGGCTTGTTTTTAGCTTTTCAGTTAGTTTTAGTATAAGGTTGCAGTCGGGTTTTGTAATTTTTTTATTTCCTGCTTTTTAGTTTACAAATGTGAAAGATTTCGCTGACGATTTAGTTCTTGGTAGGTGTTTTTTACGATTTGTCACTTTGAATTAGTTTTTACCATATTATAAATTGTATATATTTTTGTAATCACCTTTTAAAACCTTTTATTTTGATACCCCACTCGATAGGTTATGAGAAAAAAAAAGACGGGTTGCACTCCGGGAGTGCCGGCAGAAGTGAAAACTTGAATATTAACGTTGAAATAAATCAATTATTAATCGAATTAATATAACTCATTTTTTTCACTATTTCTGCGTCACTTTTTTCATTAATAGATGCACTTTGTTCAATTTCCATATTTTAAACACTATACGAGTATACACGAATTTTACGAATACACAGCAGTGTAGGTACTATACAGACGGTCGAGCCATCAGCTGTCCATCCATCCATCCGTACATCCACACCCACACACACACCCACACACACCCCCACACCCACACACACGCCCACACCCACACCCACACACCCACACCCACACCCACAGCCACACACACACCCACACCCACACCCATACCCACACCCATACTCACACCCACATCCACACACACACCCCACACCCACACCCACACCCACATCCACACCCACACCCACACCCATCCATCCATCCATCCATCCATCCATTGTCGTGTGTCACTTGGTTCACTTCGGTTGGCGCCGCCGTAGAAAGAGAGGGGGATACTTAGTAGTTAGGAGTAGTAGTTCTCCCCTGTGAAATCTCTCCTGACGGTCACGTGTCCTGACGCGACCATTGTTTTCAATACATAGCTGGATTCGACGTCTCAAGGATTGTACTGCCATTCAGCATTACAATATTAGTGATTCCATTAGAATATTTTCCAAAGATCGTAAAAGAAATTTGAATTTGGAACATAATGTTGTGAAGGTGACTGCGCTGCGGGTGTGTTAGTAAAATAAAAATATTGAGCATCATTTCGAACAAGGTACGTAATCGAGGTATGAATACTTTAAAATAAGAAGCAGTTTATTAAGATTCAACATTTTCCTTAAGTTTGCCGTATATCATTACTTCCCAGAATTTGATCCTTATTAGGGACACTATCGAATGGTGTAATAATACAGTGTGTGTTTTTTTTTCAAAATCAACAGGTTCGATTCCTGGCTAGAAATATTGATTTTTCAAAAATCCAATGATTCAGTTTTAGTTTTCATCAAAATCGAGCCCGCGACTCCTTTGAGTATTTTTCGCTATTCCTCATAGTATAGAATTTGGCCATCCACGCCCACTTGAAAAATTCATCCTGTATATTATATACTCTCGAAAAACATAACCCTTCTTCTGGCTATCACGGTTCGTGAGATACAGCCTGGTGACAGACAGACAGACGGAGAGAGGACTCTTAGTAATAAGGTCCCGTTTTTACCCTTTGGGTACGGAACCCTAAAAACTACCACTGTTAAGAGCGGTATTAGTCATAAGTTAGTTTTAATTATTTTTTTTTTGTAATTGTATTTTTTATAGTTTGTATATGTGAATAAACGATCTGTATACTGAATAAACGTGTTTTATTGATATTATTATTATATTAGTATTCAATAGACAATAATATATCGTCCACTCGCAAACAAACTATCACTACTACTAATACTATCAACGTCCAAGCGTAAACGAACAGTCCGAGTGTACTATCTGCGCTATTTAGTCTTTGCTACAAAAATGCAGATCGGAGCGAGCCGACATGCGACACAACCTCCCCGTGCGAACGCTACAGCGAGACTGACCGGGCGGCTACTGCCCGCGCCCGTATAGGTAAAACCATGGTGTTACTGATTTTTTCCCACTTAAATAATAATTATTAAAAAAAACAAACTTAATTTTTATAAACCATTAAATTTGCTATAATTTGGTGAAAGAATCATCAAAATCGCTTCAGGCGTTTGGAAGTAGAAAGAAAATTCTTGCGTAAAATAAGAGGATGGATATGATTTTTTATTGTTAAAACTAACAGTAATATTAAAAAAATCAAACTTAAATTATATTTGTAAACATATGTCACATATCATATATTTTTTTTAATATATTTGGGCTATCCATTTGGGAGAAGTAGGCCTTCAAAGAGAGGTCTACTTTGAAGTTTGGCGTAACCATTCGCCTTAAAGACCCCTAGGTTGTAGCTATCAGGAAACACAGACTCCGGCAGGGAATTCCACTCCGGCGGGATAATTGCTGGCGGAAGAAAATACACTTTTATTAAGTGGAAAGCAATAAAGCATTTGGGTTGCCCATTAAAGGCTAGGTTAGCGCTTACCCTTACGATATAGCTTGGGTTTCGTTCTCAATCGGCTTTCCATAGTATTTTGCTAAGTATACGTACAAGTTTCCCAAATAAAGGGATAGCCGATCATAAGAGAAACCCCTTCAAAGGGTTTTGAAAATTAATCAGCTCGTCCGGTCCCTGGAGGGATTGTATTTAAATAGGAAAGCAAATCTCGCCTAGTTACTTTGTGTAGGTGGGTGGTAGAAGTTGTAAATGGTCGATTTAAACGGGATTTCAAAATATTCAGGGCCGATTATTTTAATTGTGCTTCTAGAAACCTCATGACTGATTTCCGAGTTGCAGAAGCTATTCTTAATAATTTTCATCCCGTTATAGTCGACCATCCGGATGCCGAGCCAATTTTAACTAGAGCCCTAGAAAGATTCATGCCCGTTTTCACCGACATCCCCTATACTACCTCCTAAGTATGGGACCCTTTACTTAAAAGCTCCCCTAAACAAGCCCCTAAATAAAATTTCGTTTCACCATCATTTTTATCATCTAACTAGGGGACACATAACTATGTGACGTTTTGTTTTCGATAAAAGTGACTGATTCGTCTTTGAACTTATCGATACTTTTAAACAATATAAATTTTTATCAAATTCTCTTTAGTATACACACAAATAGATACAGTTTGTAATAAATCATGTTTTATTTATTTATTTATTTATTTATTTATTTTATTTTACAGAAAGCTTACAGACTAATAACAGAATTAGAAATCGTTCGTAGGTAAAAAAAATTGCTAATTACAAGCTTCCACATATATACATCTAGTTACAAGTACTATGCTTTGAATATGTTTGTTAACAGCGATTTACAAAGCAAGATAAAAACAAAAGAAAAACAAAAATAAGTTACAAAAGTTAAAGTGTAATAAAAGTTAATTAGGTAGTCAAGTCGTGCAAGATCAAAACAGTTAAACTACATATAAAACATATAAAAACAACCTCCTATCATTATATTAGGTATCATAAGCCGAACAATTTAGTAGTCATTCATGACTATCTCCAAAATATTCCTTGTTTAGGATTTTTCTAATCCTGTG
Source organism: Amphipoea oculea (assembly GCA_945859645.1). Taxonomy (NCBI): domain Eukaryota; kingdom Metazoa; phylum Arthropoda; class Insecta; order Lepidoptera; family Noctuidae; genus Amphipoea; species Amphipoea oculea. The sequence continues at coordinate 14,336,118 of OX243865.1, read as the reverse complement.
TGCTTTGGTGCAAAATAGGACTAACTAAACTAATCAATATTATTTCATTCATATTCTTAATTAATTTAATATTATCTTGCATATTCACTCTGTGTATTACATTACGAAACTCGCGTTTAATCTGTGGTCATATTTGTATTTGACACTTCTTTCGTTTGTGTTCGTATGGTTCGTAATTGTTTGTTGTGATCGTCTGCGTGGTTATTTATTAACGTTTTTGTCAATCTTTCGCAATCGTCGTATACGGTATAATAAAATGGCAGAAAAAAGAAAGCGTAGTCAAAATTTCACAGTGGACGAGAAAGACAAGTTGGTGAAATTGGTGTATTCATACAGAAACATCATTTTAAATAAAAGAACAGACGGTACAACTAATCAAGCTAAAAACGAGGCTTGGATAAACCTCTGTAACCAATATAATTCAACGGGAAATATGTACAGGTTAGTCAACATGTAAATAAAAACTAACATACCATATTTTATCAATATGAAAATGACCACATGTGCAACTATAGTCATGTTTTTTTTATCTTAAGCCCGGGTGACACGAGGCTAGTAAATCAAGCTAGTGAGCCAAGCTAGTGCTGCCAAGCTAGTAAGCTAGTGACACTAGCTTCGTGTAGACGGAACTAGCTTCGTTTACAAGCTAGTAAGCTAGTATGGAAGCTAGCAAGCTAGTGCCTCAAGCCAGGATAGTTTTAATAGCTTGGGGTTCTATTTTTCAAGCTAGTAGGCGCCCCCCACCACCCGTTTTACTATCCTGGCTTCGTTACTAGCTTCGTGTCAACCGCGAAGCTAGCGAACCTAAGCTAGTGTGCAGTCGGAGAGCGTGGTGAGAGTGCGTGCAATTTGTTAAAATGCCGAAATTAGCGGACGAAATTAATTTAAAATTCGTTCAATTGTACAGAGAAGAGGAATGTTTGTGGAATGCAAGTATTCCATCTTACAAGGACAAGCAAATGCGAGACTCGTCACTAGAAAAAAAAAAAGACGGGTTGCACTCCGGGAGTGCCGGCAGAAGTGAAAACTTGAATATTAACGTTGAAATAAATCAATTATTAATTGAATTAATATAACTAAGTTTTTTTCACTATTTCTGCGTCACTTTTTTCATTAATCGATGCACTTTGTTCAATTTCCATTTTTTGAAACACTATATACACGAATTTTACGAATACACAGCAGTGTGGCTACTACACAGACGGTCGAGCCATCAGCTGTCCATCCACGTCCGCGTCCGCGTCCGCGTCCACCATCACCATCACATCACATCACCATCGCCATCGCCATCACCATCGCCATCGCCATCACCATCGCCATAGCATCACCATCGCCATCACCATCGCCATCACATTACCATCGCCATCACCATCGCCATCGCCATCACCATCACCATCCATCCATCGATCCATTATCGTGTCTCACTTGGTTCACTTCGGTTGGCGCCGCCGTAGAAGAGATGGGGGGGGGGGAATCTCTCCTGACGGTCACGTGTCCTGACGCGATGCCCTGACGCGAGTTTAACATTTTTTACCCATTACAAAAAGTGTTCAACGCCGCTAAAGAAGTTTTCACTTCAAATACGCGACATACTAAATAAAGATGGAATAGAAATGTCGATAAAAGAGATTAAAAATAAAATTAAAAATCTAAGAGCTACATATTGTCAAGAATTAACAAAGATAGAAAAATCTGAGAGGTCTGGAGCAGGAACTGCAGAAGTCTATAAGCCAAAAATTATTTGGTTTGAGGAAATGCATAATTTCATAAAAAAGGTGCCAATGAAGAGAAAAACTTCGGTAAGTTATTTTAATATTATTTACTCTTTACAATTATTTACCTTAAAAGTACTTATTGAAATATTAATAATCGTCGGCATTTTTAATTTTTCTTGTAGTTTTGTCTGAATTAACGAATCATTCTTGCTTGCCATGGTACTGCTCCATCATTGTTGAAATATCTCTTAAATTTCTCCCTTTTTTCGATAGCTGACAGAGAAGAGTGGTTACTTCCCTGTCGACTGATACTGGGTAAACATAAATTTTCCATTCTCCATGAACCGGGAATAATGTTTCCCGCTTCAATGTCTTCTTGGTCGACATCACTACTAATGCAATAAGTGCTTTTTTGCTCTTTTCGTAACCAATTATGCAGAGCACATGATGCTAGTACAATTTTGTCTACTGTTTTTACGTCAACTGCGATTGGTCTTTGATAAACACGAAATCGGCTTGCCAATATGCCAAAGGCATTTTCTACAGTTCTTCTGGCTCTACTTAGCCGGTAGTTGTATACTTTTTCTTCATGTGTTAAATTGTCACCTGGGTACGGTTTCATAATATACGATTTTAATGGGAATGCAGCATCCGCCAAAATTACTCCGCCTTGTGGTATAAGGTTATTTTCTAGTTGATTATATATGGAGCAATTCCTAAAAACACTTCCATCAGATGCCATTCCACAGGCGCCGACGTCAATATAAATGAAATTATAATCGTAATCAACAATAGCCATAAGAACAATACTGAATGTTTTTTTGTAATTAAAAAACAAACTTCCACTGTTGCCAGGAGCTATGGTTTGAACATGCTTCCCGTCGACGGCGCCATAACACGCTGGAAAGTTCCATTTCACTCTGAAACCATTTTCTATAGCTGCCCATTCTTCAGTTGTAGTTGGAATCTGTAACAATATTTTTAACAAATTTTTTATTTTCAGAACAATCAAGATTCTCCAAACAATAATAAAGATGACAACAGTGCAAGCAACAGTCAGTCATTAGAACCACCCGTAGCAGAAAATCTGTCAGAAAAGACAGTTGAAATGTCTCAACCTGCAAGCGAAATGTCGTCTATTCAAGATAAAACTTCTAAATTTATTTCCCCCGGAAGTAACATTCCGCAATTTAAGAAACGGAAGGTTTCGCAAGTGAGTTCATTGATAAATGAAATTAAGGTGATTAAGGAGGATTTAAACAGTTCACGAGAATTTCAGGAACCAGAGCTGGATGAACATGAGATATTTGCAAAATATGTAGCAAGTCAGTTGAAAAAGCTTTCACCCGGACAGGCCATTTTAGCTAGGGATCAGATCAACGCAACACTATCCCGCTGTCGGATGTATGATTTAAACTTCGGAAATACTACATTTTCGTACCAGTCACCTATCAATTCTTCAGACTCCAATATGTCAACCACATTTTCTTACAATAGTTCTGCAGCAAGTCCACTCTACACTAATCCACCATCACAACTACAACAGACTGAGCAACGTGATGAACCCATCATCCATCCGCCACCACAGCAAGAGTTGGAGCAAGATGAAGATCCCATCTATCAAGCATTTCAAAATGCTTGATACATTTCTCGCCATTTATGTAGCGTAAACGTACATTTTGTCGTCATTTATGATTTCTCATTTTGTAATTTAGAATTTAATCTCGCCATTTATGTAAGCGTAAAAGTACCTACTTTAATTTGAAATAAATAAAATTCTACATACCTGTATATCTTTCTTTAATGCCTTATAAATTTCACTGCAAACTTCTGGTATAAATCTAGATATAGTAGATCTTGAAACACGATACATGTGACTTAACTTCCTGTAATTGACACCAGATGATAGAAAATCTAGAGTTATTTCCAATTTTATTTTAGCCGGTATGGCTTCTCTCATATTAGTATTTAATTTTTGTATTTGTGGTCCCACTAGATTCAGTAAATTGTCAAAAATATTAGGTGTCATTCGCAAAATACTCTTGAATTCGCCGGAATCCTCAGATCGCAGTTCTTTTAAAAGTAATGCAGATGCTCCATGACTATGTCTTCTTAAGATCCAGGGTCTTGTCCAAGTACGCTTTTCTTCTAGCAGAGCTAATATTTCATCTAGCGCATGTTGACACAACTTCCGAATTAACTTTCTTAGTAGAATTGCTTTTCTCTTACGCACACTGTTCATTTTTACGTATACGTGTTATCAGGTTAAGCACAACTCACTACTGACTTGACTAGCTTGAAATTTCCTAGCTTCGTGTAGACAGCACTAGCTTGGTTACAATCCAGGCTAGTAGGTAAGCTAGAAACCAAGCTAGTGACCCCTTACTAGCTTACTATCCTAGCTTCAAAATACTAGCCTCGTGTCACCCGGGCTTTAGGAGTAAAGATGCTCTCATACGAGTCTGGGAAAAAATGAAAAGTGAAGCAAAAATGTACAACTCAAGAAACAGGAGTTGTAATATTGGAACAGGTGGAGGACCATCAACTTCAAAAACAGACCCAATACTGGAACAAGTCTGCGATTTAATGGGTCGAGGTTGCAGTGGTATTGCTGATGTGTTAGACTCTGATTCAGTCATCACTATACCAATAAATACAGTCACAGATTTAGAAATAACCAACGAAGAATCGCAGACTATAAGTTTAGATGCTGAACTAGTTACAGTAAGTACTGGCAGGTATATTATTTACAGACTTCATTTATATTGCGGGCAACCTTTTTACTGTACTGTGGCGTATTCCTTTAGTCCCTGGGTTAATCGTGAAACGACTTATCTATCTTTCTGTTTGTTACCTTTTCACTTAATAAACTTCTGGAGCTGATCTGATATTGACTAGCGAGATAGCTCACATCTGGAAGCAGGACAGGCTACTTATGTTAATTACATACAGACAAAGTTATAGTAAGCTCTACTCAACAGCTCTACTTACAGTTAAATAACTTAATATACTTTGATTATCTTTAATATGATTTGATTGTTTTTAGGACAACTCAATAAATGAAGTAAAGGAAGACGAAGATAAAGTAACAAACACACCATCAAGTTTAAAAATAACAACTCCTCTTTGGAAAAGGCGTAGGCCTATACTGAAAGAAAAAAACCATCCACAGTCGGAAGTTGTGGCTACCCTGTGTACAGGATTTCAAGATGTGAATAGTAAAAAAGTTGAAATCGAAGATTTGAAAAAGAAATTGTTGGAAGAAGAAATTGAATTTAAAAGAAGCCTTTATAATTTACAACTAGAGTCAGCAAGAAAAGACCTAGAAATAAAAATAGAAGTACTTAATCAAATAAAAGGTATTTTATAACATAAGAACATTTAATAACAACCTCAATAGTACATTACATATTACATTAATTTATTACATGTAACAAGTTATCAAAATAATTTGTAATTTGCAATCTTCGAAGCCCATATGTGTTCTGGACTGTTATGTTGGTTGTGACATTAGTTATTTGCCCATTTGAAATAAGTTCTTCTATATTTGGAACAGTATTTTCATTAATTGGTTCGTCTTCATTTCTTAAAATACACATGTTGTGTAAGACACAACACGCAATAATTACATTGATAACATTTTTTAATTCCAATCTTATACCAATGGCTAAGACAGGAAAACGTCGTTTCAAGACTCCATACTGCCTTTCCACCACATTCCTAGTTTTTATATGAGCCTCGTTGTACTTTTGCTGTCCTCTTGTTGTAGGATTTAAATAAGGAGTCAACAGATGATTCTGAAAAGAAAATAATATGTCTGCTGTTTATAAGTCCATAATATTATGATTTACTTTACAGGTGGAAACTTCAATCTGAAGAATTTATTTGGTGTGCCAAAGAATGATTAGAGACCTACGACAAATTGTATTTTTTTAAGTAAATAAATTACATAATACTTAGATAATATTATTTATTTCTAAACATATCTTCCTATTATATTATTCCTCGCACTTAAGCTATATTTTTACCTGATTGCTAAACTAAACCATTTTACCTTCAATGGGTATCCACTGTCACCCAGCAAATAGCTGTCAGCATAGTCTCCTCTTTCAAATTTTCTATATGTATTGCTATTTTGATAAATAGCAGAGTCATGTGTTGAACCCGGCCAACGTGCCACAACATCTCTTATCAATAAATTTGCTGATGCTACTGTTTGAACATTTATGGACATGTATCCCTTCCTGTTTCTAAATACCTCTGCATCATCTCCACCTAAAAAAATACATACAATTAAATAGGTAGGAGTACCTACAGTTTAGTTTCATAGTAAAGTAAAATAAAACTCAGATTTTTCAAACTATTATACCTAGTGTATTGAAGTTTTACCTGGTGATTGAATTTTCACATGTGTACAATCAATGCATCCAAGTACATTGGGAAACCTTGCAATGTTATAAAACTCCATCTTTACTTTTTCTTGCTCCTCACTTGTATTCGGAAATTTTACAAACTCTGGACGTAGAGAAACAATTGCTGCAGACACTCTTTTTATTATTCGACTGCAAGTAGCCACACTGGTCCCACCCATGTCTGCTACAGCCAACAAATAATTACCCGTAGCATAAAACCTCAATGCTATTAATAACTGGTTTATTGGAGATATAGAATTATTTCTGGAATGAAATAAAATTTATTATGCAAACAAAATAAGGACAGCATTCATAATAGGTATTATGAATATTATATTTATGTTGTATACACAAGCGTATTAGAAACATTGACATATCGTCGTTGACTAAACCAAAAAAAATACCATGCGCGTATGCGCATGGTATTTTGGCCCTTACCTATATTTCTGTTTAATTTATTTTAAGGGCCACAAATAAAACTTGGGATTACTCACCTATTATCAGGAAATTCTAAGGCGTGTTCAATCTTTTCCAATAAATACAACACTGAAGATTTACATAACCTATATCTCCGAAAAAAGTCAGTTTCATCAAAACTTTCGAAGTAATTTGGTCGTTTTCGATATATTTTTGGTCTACGGATGTTATTTACGTCGAATATAGTAGAAACAGTTTCTAAATTTTCTAAAAATTCATATAAATCACTATCCATCTTTGTTGCTGAAAAGATCACTTACGTAAGTGCCGGTTTATGGGCCAAAATTTCGACTACCTAAATTTAGGGGATCTTTTAGCGTTTAGTTGACCCCTAACAATCGGTGAAACAGAAACCAACTTTTAACGGCCCCCTAGCCATGTTTAGGGGATCCCGTAAACTTAGGGGATGTCGGTGAAAACGGGCATCAATATGCCAAATACACTAGCTGATTATGTAATTGATGAAAATATTAACAGACGTCGAGTCAATTTTGTTTTCATAGATGGCCAGCTCCCTTATTTGAATGTGTGATAGAAATGAGAGATCTTATTTTATTTGCATTAGGTATTTACCAAATAAAACAGGCAAGATCATACTATGGGGAACACATTCAAGAAAATGGTACATTTATAATTGAAGTTGACACCAATCTGTTAGAGCATTCAGATAATTCATTTTTGTGAAGGGGAAGAATAAGGTCTCGCCACCAGAGCAATAAAATATACTACACATATATTGTTGAATTTAAATAGTAGTAGTACAGATTGGTGTCGGAGAATTGCTGGATATTATCACGTTGCCTGTCCAGAGTATTTTGGATAAGGTTGTCGTGACGTCCAATTTTTTTTTCGGCCAATCTGTTTCATTTTATATATTTACGAAACATATACAAATGATTTTCAATAAAACTTCTGAGTTTACTGAATTTCAGCATTGCATTATTTTTAATGCACGTGCAGTTCATGTTACCAACCAATAAAAAAAAATTCGCGGGACATTGGTGTTTTATTATTCCCAATTCACTACTCATACGTCTGCGAAATATTAAAGACGTAGCTCTTACGTCCAGTCTACAAAACTTCATTCAAAAAAATAGGCTCGTGCATTATAAATAAAGCACGGACGTCACAGCAGCAGCCACAAATGCATTATATATAATGCACGGACAGGCAACGTGTTATTGCAGTTGCATTATTGGCAAGCGTACCGTTGGGAGCTGTGCACATGTTATGACCCTTGTTTGGTATTTGGGATGGGCACGGCATTAGGAAAATACTATTCAACCACCTGCAAGCTTCTTAGACAGTATTTTAGTGAGAGATGATGTTGAAAATGAAGAAGAATAAAGCAAAAATATTTAAGTAACTGTTTTTTATTTCTTTTATCTAGTGACTGCCATTTGACGTCCGCAAAGCATTATCTGGGCAATACCAATCGAACGTGTTTGATCGCAAACAATAAAATAGCACACAGAAAGGAAACATAAGTACGGATAATGTATTCCCCGAAGCAAATCATCTTAAAATTATATAATACTGTAACGCCACGTCATGTGATCAGCCCACGCCAAGCCAAGCCCACGCACAGTGTTCGGAATGATTATTTTACGAGCTACTTTTATTTTTTATATGAAAATTTTAATTTAAATGTAGGCAGGTACATGCGTGTGGACTTATATGAGAAAAACACATGTATTACATAAGTACGGATAATGTATTCCCCGAAGCAAATCATCTTAAAATTATATTATACTGTAACGCCACGTCATGTGATCAGCCCACGCCAAGCCTTTGATGACAATTTGGAGCTACAACTGTCAGCCAAGCCAGCCAGTGATCGTTAGTGACGTCACATCCGACCGTCGAAGGGTATAAGTACTCGGATCGCTCATTTTGCGGGCACATTTTGCTGCCGTACATGAAATAAGTCGAAACTCTGCCCAACTGTATAATTATCAATACATAATTGTGATTATTCGTCAAGTGTGGAGTGTATTATTCCTTTTCCGTTTCAATACACAATAATATTATTATTGTGTATAATATAATTTCCCTCTATGTTGTGTTTAATATGTTCCTAGATTGAGTGGGTAAGGTCCACAGACTACAAATATTAATACTGGTAAGGCATAGGTCCAATATTAGGACTACTAGCAGCTTGGGTTTGCGATGCCTAGGAGCTGGCAAGTCGTATCATGAGTCTTCTACCACAGTGAAACTTCTACTTAGAATAAGGACTTACAAGACCTCTTCATTAGTTTTTTTTTTTTTTAACATAGAAGAGAGAAATTACACTGGTTAACAATGGTTTTGCCCATGAATGATGAAATACAAAAATAGGCAGTACTTGGTAAATACTAATCATCAATTATAATATTACAAGTGTCTTAGCTCGAGTTATCGAGCTATGCAAGTTTAATCTTGTATTGCGTTCGCCGCACTCTCGCAAGTTTCGACTTGTTCTTTATTATAGCACGGCTTTACTTTACTAGATTTAATACATCATAAAGAACGTTAAGATTGCGCTGGCATTCGCTATCAAACACCGTGAAAATACAATTAGTGTATGACGTGGTAATAGCACTGTAACATACAGCAACGTCTTAAGTGTATCAAACAAATTTTGTTTTTAGTTTTTATTGTGAAGTTTGAACTAAAACTTTGTGAATTTATATTTTTGATATGCCTCGTTCCTGTGAAAGCAATCCTAACAATTTTTGTTACGTGTGTGGTAAATTCACTACAAAAAATACGAGCGAAAACTTCAGTCCCAGAATCTGTCGTGCTTACGGACTTTATTTCGGAATACCAGTGAAAAATCAAGACAAACCCTGGGTTCCGCATGTAATATGCTCGAGTTGTGGTAAATACTTGCGTGATTGGCACATTTGGATTTTTGTCCTGAAAATATGGGAGATGTTAGCGACGAACATGGTGAACGTTTTCACCAAGATATTTCAGGCATGGAACAGCGATACCAGGGCAAAAGGAGTCCTGCTATGTTAGCAGACTACTGCTGGACGTTGAAGAGAGAGGCTGTAGATATTATTTATAAACGGAAAAGCAATACAGGGTGTTACAGAAAGGGTATATCAATACAAACGGGTTGAAGAGTGTATCTGGTCTAGAATCTCTGTACAAAATTTCAGCTCAAAAGCATTAACTTTAAAAATGCTTAATATTTTTTTATTTCGACATCACGGCGCTGCACTGGCGCGCGGCGGCGTGATGTGCGTGTACTAGGCGCACAGACACACTACAGATAATGGATAATGACCCTCGTAGTGCGGTGACACGTTTTTTATGATTTCAATTTAATAAACTAGCGAAATAAAAAAAAATAAGCATTTTCAAAGTTACTGCTTTTGAGCTGAAATTTTGTACAGAGACTCTAGACCAGATACACTCTTCAACCTGTTTGTATTGATATACCCTTTCTGTAACACCCTGTATATTAACTCATTTTTAGGGTTCCGTAGCCAAATGGCAAAAAACGGAACCCTTATGGATTCGTCATGTCTGTCTGTCTGTCTGTCTGTCTGTCCGTCCGTCCGTATGTCACAGCCACTTTTTTCCGAAACTATAAGAACTATACTGTTGAAACTTGGTAAGTAGATGTATTCTGTGAACCGCAGTAAGATTTTCACACAAAAATAGAAAAAAAACAATAAATTTTGGGGTTCCCCATACTTACAACTGAAACTCCAAAATTTTTTTTTCATCAAACCTGTACGTGTGGGGTATCTATGGATAGGTCTTCAAAAATGATATTGAGGTTTCTAATATCATTTTTTTCTGAACTGAATAGTTTGCGCGAGAGACACTTCCAAAGTGGTAAAATGTGTGTCCCCCCCCCTCTAACTTCTAAAATAAGAGAATGATAAAATTAAAAAAAAATATATAATGTACATTACCATGTAAACTACCAGCGAAAATTGGTTTGAACGAGATCTAGTAAGTAGTTTTTTTTTAATACGTCATAAATCGAAAACCGCAATTTACCTTTCACAAAGTTACAACGAACTACAAGAACTTTTATATTATGTTACTTGCTGCTACGGAACCCTTCATGGGCGAGTCCGACTCGCGCTTGGCCGGTTTTTTAATTTTATAATACGTGATTTATGAATAAAATGTTATCTTAAGTCAAAAGATTTTTATTTGATTCCACAAAAAACGCGAGCTAACTCGACCTTAAAACTTACATCAAAATGTATGTTTAGAGGTATTCTTTCGCAATTAGCACAACTCATTTCATGGATTAACAAAACCTTAAAATTTGTTAACCAGTGTTATTATCCTCGCGGACTTGTACCAGTGGATAAGGCGCACAGAACACTATTACCCATAGAGGAAAAATGTATTACCTACCCTAACGATAAGGCGTAGACAGTTTTCTCTGTCTACGAAATATGGTGTTTTTTTTTATTTCAACGTCATTCTGACATTTACAGATTTGACCTTTTTTCGACAAAACTCAAACTCAAACTCAAAGCATTTATTTCAATTAAACCAATTACAGGCACTTTTGAATTGTCAAGGGGTCGGTCAGTCAGAAAGATGAAGCTAGTTGCCCATTCCAAAGCGTAGGTACCTATGGAGAAGAACGGGCAAGAAACTCCATGGACACTCTTTTAAATCAGAATAATATGGTTACAAAGTCTTGGTTACATCATTCATGCTAAAAAATATACATGTGAGAACGATGCAGAACGTTAAAAGCGTCCATAATGAAAAGATGAGAAAAAAAAAAACAATTAAAAAATTAAATTAAAATAAGCCGTGGCAGCAAAGAGATGACCAGTCCCTACTGACGGCGCCCGTTCACGAACATGACGCATGTATTAGCACCATTCAGCTCAACCATTTTGAAGGGAGCTAAATGATCCAACACATGCGCCACCATCAGCGAGACATTTGAGTGAGCATGACATACTCTCAGCCGCCAGAGCACATTCAAGTCAATGAAAGACGTACCCAGTAAATGGTAGCTTTATAGTATGTACATAGTACTCACACACGTTTTGTTACTGCATTATCATGATAATCAATATTTTCTGTCTCAATTTCATGGAGCTGCAGCTAAAATTATAATAAAATCTCAAAGTAGTTAATAGAAACAGAAACTTTTGCCACATTTAAATTAATTTTATTCCATAGAAATTACTAAATAAAGACTGGGTCATTCCGCGGAAATCCAGTAACGGCGAATATATGCTAATAATAAATTAAATATCATAGCTGCATTCTTTTTTTACTTTATAAGACATTTCTTACATGTTTTTACGTATGGCGCCGCTATCTAAAAAAGTATAACACCTTTATTTAATTTATTATTGCAATCAACACGCACCAAATGTCCTTACCATTTCCAAACAAAAGTCGGCCTAATTGCGCGGAATGGCCCGACTACGTGCGTTTCGTTGTACTGAAACATTTTTCACTTTTTTACAAAAACGGGGGCCTGAAAAAATCATATTTAACTATAATCGAGTAGCTTAATAAATAAGCTATCTAATAAGGTACATCACATTAGCGTTTAAAAATCTTCAGAATTTAGTACCACTTTTGACCTCTCCTTTATATCTCGAAAAAGTAAAAGGACGTCGGCATAGTTATCGAATTTAGTGTACACCTATGATTTTTGGTGTTTTATATTCGTGAATATTTGCTCATTTAATTGCTATAAATAAAAAACTCAGAGAACTTGTCATTACAACAGACTAGACAAAAAACAGTTTCATTAAACCTTTTAATCTTATCGCTAGCAATAAGGTGTATAGATTATTTTTTTGCTATTAAAACACTTAAAGGCGCTTTAAAATAGCGAACAGTTGTGAATTATATTATTACGTATAACTGATATGGTTTTAATATTATTAAGTATGTAAACAAAGTGATGGCCACCTAAATGAAGGATTTTAAACTGCATATTGATTAACATTTATATGAAACTGGGTGATAGTCTCAAAAATGTGACAATAATAACAAACATAACATAACATCGCGCCTATTTATTCGCTTTACTCGCTCTGGAGATCCAGGAAGCCCAAATGAACAATATTACTCAGGAAATTGGACCTATTACCAACATATTATGTTGTTTTTAAAGGATGTTTCAATGCCTCGACCAACCGAAGGTAATAGTGTTCATCAAGAAACTGGAAATAATGATAATGATGCCAGCCTACCATCCACTTCAAGATCAGAGCAGAATCTTCAGTTGCCTGATGAAGAGAATTCAACTGCAATGTCTAATAGATCCGAGGTTTTTGTGTCTTCTGATGACGAACCACTGTCTACCAGTGCGCGCAGTACAATTACACAGAGCACGAGTGCTTTGTCAACTGAAGCTTTGGATAGTGGATTACAAACTGGATCCCAAAAAAGAAAACGTAAAGAAAATCAATCTTTAACCGAATATCAGCGTCGAATGATCCAAATCAAACGACTTTGTCTCTGTCACCTTTGACCCAGGCTAGAGTCAAGAGCAAGCCCATTTCAAATAATAAAAAAAAAAGATAAAATTAAAGCGTTTAAGGAGAAAGAAAAAGAAGTTGAGGATGAAGATTTACTATTTTTGAAATCGCTAGCTCCATATTTTAAATATATGAATCCAGTGCAAAAATTAAGATTAAAAAGTAAACTACAGAATACAATAGCAGACGAAATTTCTCTAGCTATGCCATCACCCCCTTCAAACTCTTCATCTACTATGTCAATGTCAATCATACCTTCACCTGTGCACGCATCCTCACATCCATCCATGGCACCACCGACAAACACACAACAATTCTACGAACCATTTAATGCTGAATATGATTCTTGAATATAAGATTTTTTACACCTCAATTTCTTTTTCTAATAAAAAAATGTGTGATTATTGCTTTTTTATACCGTCTTCTTCTTATCGTATGGTTGATGAACAACCTGGTGTCAGAGTTTAAACCGCCCGTAGGCCTCTGACATGGCTTCACACACCGTTGAAAAATCTCTCAGGTATGCTGGTTTCCTCACGACGTTTTCCTTCACCGTTTTTAGCAAGTGATAATTAATTTATAATACGCACATGAATTCTAAAAGACATTGGTGCGTGCCGGGGTTCGAACCTGCAACCTTTGACTTGGCAGTCCAACGGTCGTATCACTCGGCTATCACTGCTTTTTTTTTAAAGCTCTTTCTTCCTGCTTTTTTTATACCGTAATAGTTGATTATAAGATTTTTTTTAAATTTGTAAATCCAGTAGTTTAAAATTAGAATTCTACGTAATTTTGCTGACTTAAGAAGTGTTTTATATACTCTGATGCACATTAAACCGACATAATGACTACCTATATGAAAGAAATATAAAAAAGTAATAAATAAATATAATAAATGCATAAAATATTTGTCTTTCATTTGAATGGTCTTTCAACAGGGACTTACAAATTGGAGGAAAATGGATAGGTTCAACTGCGGCTGACTGTACGTAACGCACACATAATAATAATAAAAAACTTACCTGATTGTTAATACCAATCTTTCTTCCACACTAATGGGTTTTTTAAAGTTGGTCACTCTACAGGAATATTTTTTATTCAGTGCGCAAAGAACGATGACCATATTTGTATGAGACCCGTCCCCCCCCTTCAACAGAACTTTTGTATGTATTAGTAGGTTCACAAAGGTCTATAAAAAGACTAGCAACCAGTTTTAATTTCAAAATCCATGGGGTTTAAAAATAAAATAAATATTAAAAAATCGTTTTATTAATTTTTCCTAATTCGCTAGGCCCGTCCCCCGCCCTGCAACAGATCTTTTGTATGTGCTATCAGGTTCATAAAGATCTATAAAAAGACTAGCAACCAGTTTTAACTTCAAAATCCATGGGGCTTAGAAATAAAATGAAAATTAAAAAAACGTTTTATTAATTTTTCTAATTCGCTAGGCCCGTCTCCCGCCCTGCAACAGATCTTTTGTATGTGCTATCAGGTTCATAAAGATCTATAAAAAGACCAGCAACCACTTTTAACTTCATAATCCATGGGGCTTAGAAATAAAATGAAAATTAAAAAATCGTTTTATTCATTTTTCTAATTCGCTAGGCTCGTCCCCCGCCCTGCAACAGATCTTTTGTATGTTTTATCAGGTTAATAAAGATCTATAAAAATACTAGCAACCAGTTTTAACTCCAAAATCCATGGGGTTTAGAAATAAAATAAAAAATCGTTTTATTTATTTTGGGATAAAGTAGTGTCTTGTTGTCGCGGGCGCTATTTTGAATCCTGAACGCAACGAACGATTCTAGGTTTGAGTTGACTCCTGAGCGAAGCGAGGGAGTTAAGACTTGAATCCTGAGTGCAGTGAGGGATTCAAGCTCGCCCAAGACGAAGACACCCGCGTCTCCGTCGTGGCCGAGCATATGGCAGTTGTCCCACCGCCGGCGAGGAAGCGACTAACTGTCGGCTGTTTTCTCGCTCAAGAAACGTACAATAGATATACATTCCGTGTAAACAAAAGAGATGCATATATTAACAGTTGATCGCTGACTGTTCACACTGCCGGCGAGGACTCGCTTCACTGGTTTGTCGCTGAGCGACAAGAGCTATCAAAGATAATACTCGCCTAGCGATACTCGCTCAGCGATGGTCGCTTGGTGGTCAGAGCTCACGCCGAGAGAAACCCCTGTGAGACTAACCGCCCCGAGCGAGTGGTGCGAGTAATCGCCCGTCGCACTCGAAAACTCGCTGATAGCCCAGCGACAAAACTATCGGAACTACACACACGCTGCTCGCTGCTCGCCAACTCGTTTTCAGTTGCTAGTTCTACTCGCTAATCGTTCATCGCCGCCGGTGGGACAACTGCCTGCCTATAGGAATAGAAAAAATTGGACGAATAACGAATGACGTTTTCTGTTTTTTAAATGGCATCTCCTAATTGATCTTGAGAGGTTTGAAAATCAAAGAATATGGTTTACTTACAAACTCTTATTTTGTGCCAAAAATATTAACATTAAAACATGATTTTTCTCGGAATATCCTGCACTTTTGAGAGATGTCATCGTAGTAAAAATTGATCACCTTGCTAAGACGGTTTGAATGAGATACATTTTAAGTTTGTTGGTCGATGTAAGGCTTGGGGGGACGTTCTGGCAATAAACATTAAAACATGATTTTTCTCGGAATATCCCGCACTTTTGAGAGATGTCGTCATAGTAAAAATTGATCACCTTGCTAAGGCAGTTTGAATGAGATACATTTTAAGTTTGTTGGTCGATGTAAGGGTTGGGGGGACGTTCTGACGAAATTAACACTAAAACATGATTTTCTCGGAATATCCCGCACTTTTGAGAGATGTCGTCATAGTAAAAATTGATCAGCTTGCTAAGGCGGTTCGAATGAGATACATTTTAAGTCTGTTGGTCAATGTAAGGGTTGGGGGGACGTTGTGACGAAATTAACACTAAAACATGATTTTCTCGGAATATCCCGCACTTTTGAGAGATGTCGTCATAGTAAAAATTGATCAGCTTGCTAAGGCGGTTCGAATGAGATACATTTTAAGTCTGTTGGTCAATGTAAGGGTTGGGGGGACGTTGTGACGAAATTAACAGTAAAACATGATTTTCTCGGAATATCCCGCACTTTTGAGAGATGTCGTCATAGTAAAAATTGATCAGCTTGCTAAGGCGGTTCGAATGAGATACATTTTAAGTCTGTTGGTCAATGTAAGGGTTGGGGGGACGTTGTGACGAAATTAACACTAAAACATGATTTTCTCGGAATATCCCGCACTTTTGAGAGATGTCGTCATAGTAAAAATTGATCAGCTTGCTAAGGCGGTTCGAATGAGATACATTTTAAGTCTGTTGGTCAATGTAAGGTTGGGGGGACGTTCTGACTCATCGTCCTTTTGCCAAAATAAACTTTGATGAATTTTATTAAACACCTATTTTTTATTTTGACATGTCTTAGTACAAAAAAATAAAGTTATCGTAAACGAAAGATGTCTACTTTGAAATTTATTTCATGGCTACTCGCTGGCGAGTGGCGAAGCGAAACGTGCTATGTGCAGACGTCACCACATTCAACTTTGAACCTTATGCTTTAGCGATAAAGTTAAAAATTTATTGCTTGATGGGCTAATGACGTCTGTAGAGTGTACCTACCTATCAGCTGTGCGCTCTTGGATCTCGCTCGAAGAAATCGAAAATGGTTTCTTCGATTTCAACCGCCAGTCGAGGTCTGCCTGACAGACCCTTGTGCGTGATTCCGGGTCCTGAACTGACCGTGATCAAGCAGCCTTTGACTGGCTGCTAAACTGGTCCTTTCTTTAGGGACCACGGGGTTAAGGATACCATGGGCTCGCATTCGAGGTATGCTCTCCGTCGCATACATTCTGCGAGCTGCTCGTAAACTTTCACCACTTTAAATACACTCGCACCATCTCATAAAACTCGCGGTTACTAAAGTACGACATCGTGACCGGTAAGTACGAGTACGACACACGTGCGGCGCGGGGGTTGCACGGGAAAGCGATTGGACGCGAGGTCACGAAGCGCATGCGATGAGCAGACTGTCATGTTGGGGTCGGGAGTCCGGGGTGACCGCCCGGGCACCACTCTGCCGCCCGGGATTTCCCCGCTGCAACTCCGCCACGTGGGCCGCCCGGCGCGCGCGCCCATTGTTATTATTACGAAAAGATAGTGTCCATAATTTGCTGATTTAGAGTCGGATAAAAACGTGAAAAAATTATAGAAATGTGTTCTATTACTGATACTGAACCACCAACATTTTTTTGCGCACTCCTTAAAAAATATTCCTGTATGATTACAATCGCTACGTATTCCATTGCAGATGTAGTCAAATGTTTCTTTTGACATAGACAAATAATCGTAAAAGTCTTCTTCGTTATTTCGTACATCAAAATAAAGGTTGAAAAATTCACCGCGCAGATTCCTGGATCTATAAAGTACTCGTATTTTATGTTGTCTACGTTTCCTTTTTTCAATGTCATTTGCAATTTTTAAAGCAATATTGCCCGACAGCAAAAACTGTGCATCTCTATAAAGAGCCATGGTTAAAGTGGCGTAAGCGCGACGCCAGCCATCGAGCGACGGCATCGCACGATAGACATCGCGTGATCTATTAGGACACCTGTTAGGTCATCGTACGACCACTTTGATCGTGAGATGAAAAACGTATCGCGCCATCGTACGATCGCTCCCAATTAGGACGACGCCATACCCTTATATTTTTTTAAATAGTTCAAAATACTAGAAAAAAGAGAAGCACAAAATAAAGCAACAGAGTAAAAATAATTATTTATTTATTAGGGAAAATAAATAAAAAATATTTTGCTATATTATAATTATTATTTATCTTAAATGTCTACCTAAATAACATAAATTGCAGCAATAGTGTTAATGAAGATACCAAGTGAGGTCAATCAACCAGCTTGTATAAAACAGAGAATTTTTATTTCACAAATACAGTAACCTGGATTAAGTGTAAGTATAGGGCTTTAGTAATTACATAAATAGCTGCTTTAAACATAACCAGACACGTTAAAAAAATACAAGCATATTTGTATATTATTGTTTTACCATTGTAATTATGGTTTTCAAGAAAGATTAGCCTTTTGTTAGATTGTTTTAATATTCTTGAATTGTTAATAATATGTTGTCTAGAAATCTAGCTGGAGCTTGGATATTGTTTTGGTTTCTTGCCCAACCAAGGTACCAGATTATTGTTATAACGTGACAACAACCAACGGTCCTGTTTCCAACAAGGCAATTACAGTAGTACCCTAAAATAGCTTCCAACAGACAGCTTCACAGCTTCCTCGGTTTGAGCATTGGTTATCCAACGCGAAAGTCGTGTTTGATGGTGTGCAAAGTCAAAGTCAAAGCATTTATTTCAAATAGGCACATAAAAGGCACTTTTGAACGTCAAAAATGCATGTGTGCAGAAAGCGAGGATATGAGATGCCTCTGCAACCTTTGCATGGCTATTCCACAGTTGATGCACCTCATATTGATCCACAAAACCAATCCGAAACGCAATGCAAATCAGAGTCCAGTGTTAATAGCAAGGTAATTGAGTGGTAGAAGGTATCAGTCCGTAGGAATAAGCAGGGGTCAAAATAGGAATATTCGCAAAAACACAAACACAGTACCGTAGGTACGCAATGAAGAATATGCAATAACATTATTTCATTACATTGGCATACGACATAGACAACGCACATTGTCAAACAAGTAAACGCGTTCCGTTTTATGTTTTTTTTTGTGAGATATATAAAAAATCTACCTTACGCATCAATATTATGAAAAGATAATTTTATTAAATGCAACAAATACCAAAGAAGATAGTTTCGTAAGAATAAAATGTTACTAATATGAGCATTTTGTCGTCCACATCACATGTCTACAAGTAGTATGCATGGTATGGAACGCCCATTAATATGTTTATCTTTCTCTATGGTGCACTATGGCGGACGTTGACAAACGGTACTTTGAATTTATCTTGCATTACTAAATATTTTGAAATAAAAACTGACGAGTTCAGAGAGGTTAAAAACTACGTATTAATTCATTTTTCTATTTTTAATATACAATATTATTTACTAAGTATGTGTATATGGAATGTATGTAGCAGTATCTACAACGCCACATGCGAACAACGCGTCATACTGACGTCACGCAAATCCTGCATCGCGCAAGCAGAGTTTACCACGCAACTAGCATATATACAACTGCCCGACATGAATCATTGGGCAGTTGCCCGCCAGACACAACACCCGTCTGGTCGGAGGATCCTCCCTTTTCTATGGAGGTTGAGTGAACTTTACACCCTGTTCCTCATACCTCTATACTGGTGACCCCGAACATGGACGTCAGCGCAGCCTTCGTGCACCTACTTCAGCGTGACGTCATCATCATCACTCCCGCAAGCTTTAGAGCGGCGAGTCACCCAGCCAGCCAGCACCCACGGCTTCAACGGGTATCCTGACCACGAGCATGCAGCGACCGCGCATACCTGGTCATCACCCTCAGCCTCATCAGCAACCTCGGCACAGCACACTGCACTTTCGGCCGGTCTACAAGCAGAGCCCTCAATAAGCCTCTCCTGGTCGACGCCAGCAGTCAGCCTCAACCCGGCGCTGTACTACATCCGACGCACTGGAGCATAACGCAGCGCCACCCCGACTCACTGGGGACATCTTCGCAGACAGTTCCGACTCACCGTGAACTATGCGGCAACCGGTTCCGACTCACTGGAACCTCAGCTGGCCTGGCAAGCATCGCAAGATACAAGACTCAGCCCACTATCGACCTCCGGTCTCCGGGGGGGAGTGATGTAGCGGTATCTACAACGCCACATGCGAACAACGCGTCATACTGACGTCACGCAAATCCTGCATCGCGCAAGCAGAGTTTACCACGCAACTAGCATATACAGGGTGTCCCAAAACTCAACGTCAAGCCGAAACGGGGTGACAGGATTGATCATAACCATCACGAGAAAAATCTGAAAAAAAATCTATCCCATGCAGTTTAAAAATTATGGGCATTTTAAGAAAAACCTAGAAATTTGATCAAACTGTACCATTTTTCGGTTATTGTGGTTATTCTTTTTTATTTTTGTTCATTTGAACTTTGGAAACGTAATCCTAAATAACATTTCTAGAATCCCAATAAAAAATAATGACACAATTGCCTCAAGTTTCCGAGAATTGAGACTATTTGTTAAACTACGAATTTAAAATTTTCAAGATTCGTCGACTTTGACAGGCCCTCCTATAAAAAAAATGTACTAGAGTGCCTTGGCAAGTGGCATTAAAAGTTGGCGCATTTAATCAGAATTCTAAAATGGTACAATACTTGTTAGTTCCATACAATAGAAAAGAGTAAAAAAATTAAAACCTCAAGTAACCCGATTTTTGCTATCTCATTTTACTCAGTTAAAATGTTTTTAATTCACACAAGCTCTAGGTAGGTTCTTAATTTTAAGACAAAATGATGAGAGAGATGGATAATGGGTATGTTCGCCATGAGTGAGCGAGACAGATAGTGACGCCACTTTTACCAAAGTGAAAAAAAGTTAGTAAAATTAGTAAAATAATTAGGTTTGTTGGAATAAAAGTCTGATGATAGAGAAATAACGTTTTTTATTACAATAAATGTTCAAATTGTTTACCATCAGCCTCAATACAAGCCCTACATCTTCTTAAAAAAGATCTACTTATTAGTCGGGCATATCTTCGAGAGTTGATCGCCTCAGCTGCTTGAGAAATGCGTTCACGCAGGTCGGCTACGTTCTCAATGGGCTTTGAGTAAACTTTTTCTTTGAGAACTCCCCAATAGAAAAAATCCAGGGGATTTAAATCTGGTGAACGGGCGGGCCACGAGATAGTGCCCGAACGTCCAATCCACCTTCCCGGATATTCCTGGTCAAGGAAATCTCTTACTTGCACTGCGAAATGCGCTGGGCAGCCATCTTGTTGAAACCACATGTCGCGAAGATCTGCTAGTGGTACGTCCTCTAACAGGGTTGGTAAATCTTCTCTTAAAAAATGTAGGTAATTAGTTCCATTCAAGTTCTCAGGCAGTTCAATAGGCCCAATAATTTTACCGTTTAAAATTCCGGTCCACAGGTTTACTTTAAAACGATACTGGGATCTATCTTCTCGCATTAAATGTGGATTCTCCACATGCCACTCGTGATAATTGTGCAAGTTCATGTAACCATCTTTTTTAAATGTCGATTCATCTGACCAGAGAATTTTTTGGATGAATTGGGGATTCTCATTATGCCTCTGTAGCATTGTTCTACAAAAAGAAATCCTTTCCTGATAATCTCGAGGTAGAAGACTTTGAACTCGTTGTACGTGAAACGGATGCATTTCGGCTCTTTGTAAAATACGATGAGCAGTGCTTTTCGGTATTCCCGTTCTTTCTTCAATTCCACGTACGGAAATACTTCGGTCACGTGCGACCTCTTGCAATACTTCTTCCTGGAAAGGAAACACAGGTCTACCTCCAGCCTGTATTTGATTCGGGAAATGGCCGCCCTCTGTGAGTGAACGGTGCACATTAACAAACACGCGGTGATCCGGGTAGCGCTCTAAATTTGGATATCTTTCACGATAAAGTCTAGCGGCAGCACTTGCGTTGCATCTGCATTCCCCATAAATGAGGTGCATGTTCGCATATTCTTGTGAAGTGTAGCGCGTAGGCATGGTAGATAAAAAGGATGCCAACACAAAAGTCCAGAGAGAAGCCAAAGTTGCCGGTATGTTATCAACAAGTCCAATTCACAAAGATTCAAGTCCAAAAAGAGAAGCCAAAGTTGTCAGTACTAAATCAACACAAGCGAATACGAACGTGCGCAGTAGACGAATGAGCGAAACGTACTAACTGGTTGGTGTCGGACTGGTAGCGTAGCCATTTGCTTGGCTGAAACTAGTGCGAATGAAACAGATAGATGCCATAGCATCTATCTGTTTCATTCGCACTCGTTTAAACGACGCATCTCCGTCTCAATGCGTGGCGTCACTATCTGTCTCGCTCACTCATGGCAAACATACCCATTATCCATCTCTCTCATCATTTTGCCTTAAAATTAAGAACCTACCTAGAGCTTGTGCGAATTAAAAACATTTTAACTGAGTAAAATCTGATAGCAAAAATCGGGTTACTTGAGGTTTTAATTTTTTTACTCTTTTCTATTGTATGGAACTAACAAGTATTGTACCATTTTAGAATTCTGATTAAATGCGCCAACTTTTAATGCTACTTGCCAAGGCACTCTAGTACATTTTTTTTATAGGAGGGCCTGTCAAAGTCGACGAATCTTGAAAATTTTAAATTCGTAGTTTAACAAATAGTCTCAATTCTCGGGAACTTAAGGCAATTGTGTCATTATTTTTTATTGGGATTCTAGAAATGTTATTTAGGATTACGTTTCTAAAGTTCAAATGAACAAAAATAAAAAATAATAACCACAATAACCGAAAAATGGTACAGTTTGATCAAATTTCTAGGTTTTTCTTAAAATGCCCATAATTTTCAAACTGCATGGGATAGATTTTTTTTCAGATTTTTCTCGTGATGGTTATGATCAATCCTGTCACCCCGTTTCGGCTTGACGTTGAGTTTTGGGACACCCTGTATACAACAGCCCGACATGAATCATTGGGCAGTTGCCCGCCAGACACAACACCCGTCTGGTCGGAGGATCCTCCCTTTTCTATAGAGTATGAGTGAACTTTACACCCTGTTCCTCATACCTCTATATGTACTTTTTTGTCCATGTCTTTTACAGAAAAAAATGAGCAAACAGTTGGACCACAATACTTGCCAATGCGTCATGGCTCGTGGCTTATGCGGAAAATGGCAGCAACCCATTTTTTATAAATTTTGGATACCGAAATAATAATTTAAAAAATTCTTTATTACAGCTTCATCGCAAGCATGGGATCTACAAGAAAACAGAGAAGAACTGAAAAAGAGCATCGAGAATTCAATCGGGATTGGACGGAGTCGTTCGCTTTCATATGCAACTTCCGACTTGTCTCATTTGCCACGAAAAACTCGCACACAATAATAAATCAAATTTAGAGACACTTCAATACAAAACATACTCAGTTGTCTAGTAAATATCCAGCCGGCGAAGAACGAAAAAAGCAGTCGACGAGCTCCAAAAACTAAAACTGCAATCAAGTTCCATGTTAAGTAACTGGACGCAATCTAGGAACTTGCCGTATTTATACAGGGTGAAATTGAACACATGCGACAAATCGAAGTGGGAGATTGTACTCATTATTATGAACAACTTTTACTATGGGACCAAACCTGAAATCCCGAAAAAAAATCAGTTGTTCCTTACATTTTGATGAGTTATGCGAACATAAATGTAGGGAACAGCTGATTTTTTTTTTTGCGATTTCAGGTTTGGTCCCATAGTAAAAGTTGTTCATAATAATGAGTACAATCTCCCACTTCGATTTGTCGCATGTGTTCAATTTCACCCTGTAGAGCTAGTACATGAAATTAATGAAAAATCAAGTGCCTTCGACCTGTTACAACATCTGTACAAGCATGACTTGCAAGAAGCGTTTCCGAATGTTAGTATAGCTTTAAGAATTTATTGCACATTACCAACAACATCTGCAAGCTGTGAGCGAAGCTTCAGCAAACTAAAAATAATCAAAACTTATCTACGTTCTACAATAAGTCCGCATCGTCTATCTGGCATTCTGGCCTCGCGATCTTAGCCATTGAAAACAAAACTGCCTATGCCTGACTTTGAGGAGCTAATAGATTCTTTCGCAGAAAAGAAAGCACGCCGTGTAAAGTTGTAGTCTTTCCTGGTTATATATTTTCTGTGCTTCTGTTTTACGTCACAAATGAAAGTTATTAGATAATAAAGTCTCAAAACTAAAGGATTATTACTTTAACAAATGGTCACAAAAATGCTACTCATTGGCAGTTTTAACAATTTTTCTTAAATACTGAAGGGAGGGGGCGCCACTATCAAGGTTTTGCACCGGTTCGAAAAAATCGTAGATCCGGGGCTGCGCATAATACACCAAGAAACGCTTTGTGCCCAAACATTTCCGGCCGAAATAGTTGAGGTCATGAATTTGGTAATCAAGATTGTTAACAGCATCTAGTCAAAAGCACTCTACCATTTGACTGAGGAAGAAATAATCCTTTTCGCGCTGGGCACATATCAATTGAAACTGGCAAGGTCTTACTGCAGTGAACATTTACGGAATGGCGTTTACATAATTGAGGTTTATCGAGACGCGCAATTAGAAGATTTGACAGATTTTAATATCTTTCAAACAAATGTATTTTTGATTAGAATTCATATTTAATCACGACATGCGAGGGCACGCGAGTATCGTAGCTACATATTAATTGACAGAGACCAAACTGGCATCACCTCTATTTTACAATATTATTGTACTTGTTTGACCGGAAGTCGTACGCTGGGAAGCTGTGCGCACATTTTATCCGTAGTTTAGTATATGGGCTTAGCTAGATACGAAGGATTTAACCCTCCAGCCGCATTTTTAGATTCTATTGTTCTGGATATAGACTAATGTAAAGAAAAATAAACAAATGCGTAAAAGGAAACTTCATTTATTGTATTTATTATTATACGTACCTAGTTGTCGATGGATGTCATAAGAGGCGTTTTAAATTGCAAATATTGCAATCAACAGCATTTGGGAGTGGCTCCAGTGCTATTTTTAGGGTAATATGCCTTCATTCGTATTAAAAAACAATTATTAATTGCAAAATATTTAACATAAATAAATAATACTTTTCGACGTGACTGTACAACAACCCGGTACATTTAATTTTTATTTTTATTTTTCTCGTTAGTTGTGTATTATGACCTATCACAAAAACAATATCTCATGTGTATTGGTCAGCAGGCCCAACTCCCATAGTGTTTTGCCCATTGTCCTTTCGAAATTATAGAAACTATGTGTATCTCAACGCGAAATTATAAAACGAATAATTACCTACGATTGTGTGTTGTTTTAGTAGTGAATTGAGCGAGTGATCGGTTATATAGACTTCATAATATGAACAATTACCAACTAGAACATACAGGATTGGCCTTAACCGTATTTCTGGTTTGTTTCGCATATTTATTAATAATCTGTGGGCGAGCGCGGACGCGGGGAGAATTCTTGTACAGCTAGCTATGTCAAGATATTAGGTCCTTACATATGAAATTGGCGTTTTTCGTACTGGCCACTTTAATCACGAATTTCTCCTCTTTGGTAAGGAATTCCAAATTCAAATTTGTACAGCTATTTACTCATGTATTTGTGCTTCGATGACCGTCATTCATTTGTTTTTTTTCTTCTGTTTTTTCTGTTTGCGTCACTCATTTTACAAAATGGAAAATTTAAAATATCGCATTATTTACGAGTACGAGTTCCGCCGTGGCACTAGTGCTGCGGAAACGACTCGAAGGGTGAATGATGTGTATGGCGGTCATGTTGCCAATTTCATATGTAAGGACCTAATAGTAAGGAATATATTGACAGTAAAACAGTACAAGACAGAATAGCTAAAATTTCTTCAAATGTAACATATTTGCAGATGGAAGACATTCAACTGGCTTCTGCCTTATCACTTGTTATTAGTCTTGGTATTGTGATTAGTCTTGCGACATAAAAGACACGGCACAAGTTGCCCTTTTTGTCAGGTATATGTCACCCCAAGGTCCAAAAGAAGAACTTCTAGGATTGCTACCGCTCTCGAGACAAACTAGAAGGGAAGATATAGCGAATACCGTACAAAAATGCCTCGAAGATAATAAGATCGATTTAAATAAAATCGTTTCAACAGCAACTGATGGAGCCAGAAGTATGACAGGAAAAAATAAAGGTACAACAACGATTCTTCAGAGCAAAATAAACCCCGAAATTCTTACGTTTCACTGCATAATACATCAAGAAGCGCTTTGTGCCCAAACATTTCCGGCCGAAATAGTTGAGGTCATGAATTTTGTAATCAATATTGTTAACAGCATCTTGTCAAAAGCACTCTACCATCGTCCAGAAAAAGGATCTCTAACTCTTCAAACTTCTTTTCATTATTTAAAAAAATCTGTTCACAAATACTTTTTACCGACTTCAAAAAAAGGAGCTTATTCGTTAACTAAATCAGAAAAAAATAAATAAAAACTGTGCAAGCGACATGCGCCAAAGCCCAATCATTAATAATTCAAGTTGCGAAAATTATACGCACTATAGCCACAGAATACATATAGTGCTACGTCTATAGCCCTGGTTATGACACTACTTGCGCAGTGACATCATGGTGCATAATAAAGAAATTTCGAAATTACAGAAACTATGTGTATCTCAACGCGAAATTATAAAACGAATAATTACCTACGATTTTGTGTTGTTTTAGTAGTGAGCGATGAGTGAGTGATCGGTTATAACGACTTCATAATATGAACAATTACCAACTAGAACATACAGGATTGGCCTTAACCGTATTTCTGGTTTGTTTCGCATATGTATTAATAATCTGTGGGTGAGCGCGGGGGCGGGGGGAATTCTTGTACAGCTAGCTATGTCAAGATAGTAAGGAATATATTGACAGTAAAACAGTACAAGATAGAATAGCTAAAATTTCTTCAAATGTAACATATTTTCAGATGGAAGACATTCAACTGGCTTCTGCCTTATCACTTGTTATTAGTCTTGGTATTGTGATTAGTCTTGCGACATAAAAGACACGGCACAAATTGCCCTTTTTGTCAGGTATATGACACCCCAAGGTCCAAAAGAAGAAATTCTAGGATTGCTACCGCTCTCGAGACAAACTAGAAGGGAAGATATAGCGAATACCGTGCAAAAATGCCTCGAAGATAATAAGATCGATTTAAATAAAATCGTTTCAATAGCAACTGATGGAGCCAGAAGTATGACAGGAAAAAATAAAGGGACAACAACGATTCTTCAGAGCAAAATAAACCCCGAAATTCTTACTTTGTGCCCAAACATTTCCGGCCGAAATAGTTGAGGTCATGAATTTTGTAATCAATATTGTTAACAGCATCTTGTCAAAAGCACTCTACCATCGTCCAGAAAAAGGATCTCTAACTTTTCCAACTTCTTTTCATTATTTAAAAAAATCTGTTCATAAATACTTTTTACCGACTTCGAAAAAGGAGCTTATTCGTTAACTAAATCAGAAAAAAAATAAAAACTGTGCAAGCGACATGCGCCAAAGCCCAATCATTAATAATTCAAGTTGCGAAAATTATACGCACTATAGCCACAGAATACATAATAGTGTTATGTCTATAGCCCTGGTTCTGACACTACTTGCGGAGTGACATCATGGTGTTTCATAAAGAAATTTCGAAATTATAGAAACTATGTGTATCTCAACGCGAAATTATAAAACGAATGATTACCTACGATTGTGTGTTGTTTTAGTAGTGAATTGAGCGAGTGATCGGTTATAACGACTTCAAAACCAAAATTGCTATAAAGCAGAACTACTATTCGCAATGTTTAATGACCAACAAAATAAAATTTACTTAATGTTTCTCCGAGGCATCTTAGACAACGTTCAAAAAGCAGTCAGGGCCAGGCCACAACAGTGCGTTGCGGCGTCGCATCGCAAAAATCAACGACGCCGCACAACGCATCGTGGAAATTTCCGATGCGCTGCCGCAACGTACAAATCTGCGATGCGACAACGCTTTGCCGTTTAGTCGGTGTCAATACTTTGAACGACCTGCACGTGTTTTTTAAGCGATATGGCGCAGTACGATGTCGACCACCTGATATCTTTAATTTACGAACGTCCCGTCCTTTGGGACAAAACTATATCACAATTCAAAGACAAATTTTTAAAAACAGAAGCATGGAGTGGAAGCATGGTGTGTACAAGTTTATATTCAAATTTTGAGGAGTTAAATAGTGTTGAAAAAACAAAACTCGGTAAGTACTTATAAACATTTATATTTTTGTTAACTGCCAACTAAGACCTCCAATGTTACTATTAAAATAATTACAAAAATCGTTTCTGATTATGTTAGCTCCTGTTCTACTTTCATGTGTCGTTTCGTGTAAAATTTGCAAAGAATCGTCAATAATCATTTCTTCAAACGTTTGTGCGCCATCTCGATTCAATACAAAGTTGTGTAATACACAGCATGCTTTTATAATGTCTATTGTGAAATCGTAAGAAACATTAATGGGTCGATGAAATATGCGCCATTTATTTGCGAGTATGCCAAAAGCGCTCTCAACATATCGTCTGGCTCGGCTCAAACGATAATTAAAAACTCGTTTTTCTATCGATAAAAACTTCCCAGAATATGGGCGCATTATATTATTTGTCAGTGGTAATCCTTCATCCGCCACGAAGACAAAAGGAATTTCTTTTTGAAAGCCAGGTAACGGTTTTGGCGGAGGTATAGATAATTGACCTTTTTTTAATAAGTCGTATAGATTTGAGTTCTGAAAAACAGTGGAGTCACATTCCTTACCATATGCACCTATATCGACATATATAAATTTGTAATTCGTATCAACAAGTGCTAATAGAACAATGGAATTATAATTTTTATAATTGAAAAATAGGGATCCACTGTGATCCGGGCTCAATATACGAATGTGTTTTCCATCTAGCGCTCCTATACAATTAGGAAAGTTGGTCTTTTTTTCATACTCTTGAGCAATTTGTTCCATCAGCTCTGTTGTAATTTTTGGTAATTCCAACCTTTTAAGAATGTTCCATACAATACGACAAACAAATTTTATTATTCCTGTTATTGTAGATTTTCCACGATAATATGTGAAATGCATATCTTTAAAAGTATTTCCCGTCGCCAGGTACCTGAAAGAAAACAAAATAAATCATTATTCGTCATATTTTTTTAGGTAACGATGTCATAGAGAAATGGAGAGGAATCAAGGATAATTTTACAAAATACGAAAAAAAATTAAACGAGCAATGTAAATCCGGAGCTGGGGCCAAAAAAAATAAACAATATCATCTATACGACCAGCTCCTATTTCTGAAAAAGAATTCTCAAAATAAAACAACATCAAGTCTTGACGATGAAGAAATAAGACCAAGCACCTCAACCCAACAAAGCCAGCAACCTGTCATGCCACGTTACCAGCCTGCATCGCGTAAAAGAAAAATTGACGAAGACGAATTTGAGAAGAATATTATAGCTGCTTTAAAAACACCTGAAAGTAGACATTTATCTTTTTTTAAAGGAATTTTGCCATCATTGGAAAAATTGAATGATAATCAAACAATAATTTTCCAAAGTCGTGTCCTACAGATATTAAGTGATTTACACCAACCATCATACTATCCCAGCCACTATCAAACTTCACAAACATCCGTCCAAGCAAACTATCAAACATCTCAAACAACTGTTCAGACTGGCTATCAAACAGCTCAAATGTCTATGCAGAGTGGCTACCAATCAGCTCAAATGCCTATGCAGAGTGGCTATCAAACATCCATTCAACGCAGTGCCTTCCAAAGCGGATGCGAAACATCACCGGCACCTATGCAATCGTCTCCACAAACGCCAAGGAATGATGATGTAAATGAGCCAGAACAAATTCATTTCGATGAGGAACTAACAAATTTGACGAATGACACACAATCGGAATACGAGTTTTGAATAACACTAAATTATGAAAATGATTAAACAGTATGATTATAGTAAAAATAGTTTATTTTTTTCTTACCTTACAGTTAATCCCAGCATCTCCAGAGGTTCGATGGGTTTTCTAAATATGTATTTCTTTTGTAAATGAGGCTTTATCAAACTAAGAAGTTCTTCAAAACTTACTACACTCATCCTAAAGTAATCGAAAAATTTAACCTCGTCCACTTTTAGCGCCTCATATTTCCTTTTGAAGTGGTTTCCATCTTTATTCATAATTGTCAGTAATGGGTGCACCCAGTACTTTCTTTTCTGTTTCTTTTTCTTAATACGCCTTAACGCAAGCAGAAGTAGAACACGCGCAGTGCGGTCCATGTCTCACTAGAAACTGAACTGACGGTTAGCGTCTTGTCGTACGATGTCGTATCCGATGAAATTTTTGCGTTGCGACATCGCATCGCATAGAAAGAAAGAAAGAAAGAAAGAAAGAAAATAGCTGTGCAATGTTGTTTTTGCGATGCGACGCCGCAACGCACTGTTGTGGCCTGGCCCTCAAAATATTTGAATCTAAAACGTCCGACCCATGTCTCCTTTACAACACATTGATTGATTTGATCAAATCTTTGTGTTTGAGAATAGTTATATCCCAAATTCCCAAACAAGGATGGAGTTTGAGACTGTAAATGTGAGGGAACATATGTCTTTAAGTCCCTATTTGGGCTACTTATTTGAAAAAGAGTTGACGGAATGCAGTCTTCGCAATGATCAGAAGACAGCAATTAAGAAAAGATGTGTGGATTTAATCGTAAAGCTTATTCATGAGTTGCAGCAAAGACTACCAGAAAATCTAAAAGTTTTGAAAAATTCAATGGACATGTCAGTCTCTGTAATCCTGAAGGAAAACAGAATCGTACAAAACTTAGTAAGTTTAGTAGAGGGACTGGGTGAAGCCGAAAAAATGGATAACATACAAGAATGGAATACAATCAAGTTACAGAAATGGGAGAATACTACAGATACTGAACTGTTTTGGGCTGAAGTCGGTGAATCAAAAGATGCCGTTGGGGATTGCCCGTATAAAAATTTGTTTGAAATAGCAACCAAAGTCATGTCTTTGCCACATTCCAATGCTGATATAGAAAGAGTTTTCAGTACCATGAATGTGGTAAAGACAAAACTGAGAAATTCTTTAAATATAGATACCATAAATGCTATCTTACATGTACGATTGGGTTTGGCGTACAAAAAGGCTACTTGCTTTAATTACACTCTTCCTGACAATGTTCTGTCTCAGATCAGATTAAACCAAAAATATAAGTGGAAATTACAAAATGTACAAAATCTTCAAGCACCGCAACCTGGACCTTCAGGAATTCAGTCACCTTTAATAATTACTGAACCTTCTGATATCGAAATCGATTAGCCATTAAACTTAAGACTAACTAGACTAGACTTATACCTATTAAGACTATAATAGATTTATGATTATAAATACAATTTTAATTTAAATAAATAAAAACTTCTTACAATTATGCCTTTTTTTAATCATGCAATCTAGCGGATTCTAGTGCTATTTTTTGATTATGCAGTCTAGCGGAATCTAGCGCTATTTTCAAGCGCTTTTAGCGCTCTTTGGTCTCAGAGAGGTGGCAGCACTGGCGGGGGGAATTCTTGTACAGCTAGCTATGTGAAGATAGTAAGGAATATATTGACAGTAAAACAGTACAAGATAGAATAGCTAAAATTTCTTCAAATGTAACATATTTGCAGATGGAAGACATTCAACTGGCTTCTGCCTTATCACTTGTTATTAGTCTTGGTATTGTCATTAGTCTTGCGACATAAAAGACACGGCACAAGTTGCCCTTTTTGTCAGGTATATGTCACCCCAAGGTCCAAAAGAAGAACTTCTAGGATTGCTACCGCTCTCGAGACAAACTAGAAGGGAAGATATAGCGAATACCGTGCAAAAATGCCTCGAAGATAATAAGATCGATTTAAATAAAATCGTTTTAATAGCAACTGATGGAGCCAGAAGTATGACATGAAAAAATAAAGGGACAACAACGATTCTTCAGAGCAAAATAAACCCCGAAATTCTTGCTTTGTGCCCAAACATTTCGGGCCGAAATAGTTGAGGTCATGAATTTTGTAATCAATATTGTTAACAGCATCTTGTCAAAAGCACTCTACCATCGTCCAGAAAAAGGATCTCTAACCCTTCCAACTTCTTTTCAATATTTAAAAAAATCTGTTCACAAATACTTTTTACCGACTTCAAAAAAGGAGCTTATTCGTTAACTAAATCAGAAAAAAATAAATAAAAACTGTGCAAGCGACATGCGCCAAAGCCCAATCATTAATAATTCAAGTTGCGAAAATTATACGCACTATAGCCACAGAATACATAATAGTGTTATGTCTATAGCCCTGGTTCTGACACTACTTGCGGAGTGACATCATGGTGTTTCATAAAGAAATTTCGAAATTACAGAAACTATGTGTATCTCAACGCGAAATTATAAAACGAATAATTACCTACGATTGTGTGTTGTTTTAGTAGTGAATTGAGTGAGTGATTGGTTATAACAACTTCATAATGTGAACAAATACCAACTAGAACATACAGGATTAGCCTTAACTGTATTTCTGGTTTGTTTTCCATATTTATTAATAATCTGCGGGCAGGGGCAGGGGAATTCTTGTACAGCTAGCTATGTCAATATAGTAAGGATAAGGGAATATTGACACTGGCATAATTAACATAGTAAATGACACTACAATCACTATCAATACTTTTTTTTTTTGGATGGGTAATGATCAAATGACCCCTCCCGCTCTGGGTGGAGCGGAAGGGAGTGTCAGACTCTTACTGACTAAAACCCATCCGTGTTCCTTCCTTAGCGCTTTGTGTTCTGGGGTAGCGGTAACCCTTTTGGACAATGCCACAACCCCGGCATCACTATCAATGCTGTTGATTTGCTATAAACTCTACTCCTATTGCACTAGACAAAATGCAGAGAAATTCTACAAATTGTACCACCTTGGCTGTTCTCAACTTGAAATTTGAAACAAATTAGAATAAAAACGAAATCCAGCAAAAGTGGCATTTCTGAAATACAGAAAGTTTGCTCTGGATAGTTCTCATTATGTAGCTAATATGTCAGACCACAGGTACCACAGTAAAAATTGAATGTATAACCAAAATCATGTTTATGAATAACTCACTATTACTTAGTTTTAAATAAAAATTACCACATTCTTTGATTTCATCAAAAGTTTTAATTGCATTTTTCTTATAATCAATTCATGAGGACATTCCCCATTCTTTGCCTGTAAGTATGTACCCTTCATATACTGAGGGTCAAAATGAGAAGAACATCCAAATTATTTCTAGGAGCTTTTTGATACAACTTGACTGTAGAAGTGTAAACCCTCCATAGACTCGGGTCACCATTTTGTTTGAATAGTCCTCAGAAAAAACCAGACATTTGCAAAAAAAAACCTGCACATTTTACTACAATCTTTCCGTTTAAAGTAACCATTCAACAATTTGTACTTACTATAACTGTTAAAGTAAATAAACAAGGCCGGACAAATTACCCTCCAGACTATGTCTGGCCAAAAAGATGGACATGTTCAGACAAATCCAAATACCATAATCAAGCCAGACAAACACTAAGGAAGTATAATATTTGACAACAAAACGAGATAATGCTATTATCACAACCAATCATTTGAGACAAAACCAAAACTACAACAACCTGAATTACACAACAGTTTTATCGAACAATGAGAGAACCTTCCACCTGAGCACTTGTTACCGTGACTGACTAGGAAATCTCGGACTTTGCACCCAAGTCGGAGCAAAGACAATCTCCAAATATGAGGGTTCATGGATGGCTCCTCCCACAGAGAATAGCCCATATTTCAACTTGCGCCACATGCCCTGTCACCTGTGCACTTGATGATCTTATGACTGTGTCAGTGAGCAGTGCGCTCAGCTGAATTTTGGGCCAAAGATATTTGTACTTTTTGGCAATGATATGCTAAGAACAACATCAAGACAAAAAGTGCAGGTAGGTACAAGTGTTTTTCCAAAAGATTCCATAAAAAGGGACTTGCTTTTTCTTACATTACTTCGAATTCACAAATAATCCTACCAATGCAATTTCCAAGTATTGGCAAAATGGGTGGACAGTTGGCTACACAGCGAATACTCGTACAAAGATAAAATCACGCTTTTACATCACACAGATTGGCAGTGTACTAAATAGAAACCGACGCACATGATGTAAATACCACAACATGTATGAATGTGCACGAACACAAAAGTTTTGCGTTTTTACAATTTTAAC
The DNA here is from genome assembly GCA_945859645.1 of Amphipoea oculea. Taxonomy (NCBI): domain Eukaryota; kingdom Metazoa; phylum Arthropoda; class Insecta; order Lepidoptera; family Noctuidae; genus Amphipoea; species Amphipoea oculea. The sequence goes on along the minus strand of OX243865.1, from coordinate 14,301,985 downwards.
TTATAAGAAATATTAAGCTCGAAAACTTGACCAGCAGACGTGGCCGTCATGGATAAAGATAAACGTACAATATAAAATAGCACTCTGTGACGTACAAAGTGGCCTTGCTGCTGATTTATTTACTGAATTAACCTTTCTATCTGTGGGTGCATTCCGAGTTAGGACTGTAATCGATATTATCGATTTGAGCGTGCTTAAACCCGTACCGAATTAGGTTTAAGCACGCTCAAATCGATTATATCGATTACATTCCTAACTCGGAACGCGGTATGTCTGACTGAGTGGTATGCTATGTTCACACTGTCGGTCGTCCAGCGTCCTATTCCTATCCTATTGTCTGTAGACCTGCCCCCTTATTCACAAACACTCGATGTGCTTCCGTATCGTATCGAACATTAATCATTGTTATCGTAGGAGTCTTATCAACGCTGTTCACAAGTCCAAAACCCGAAAATTTTGTCAGCTTAAATCAAATAGACGCCCGCTATTCTTCCAACAGCTATTTGCTGTTGAGGGGAAGTCAAATCAGGTCATCGAAATGTCAGGTTTTCGATACGATAACCTGTCGTATGGTTATGAATCAGGGCTCTGACGTCTGACGTGACAACTTTGACAAGTGACAAGACAAATGACAACGCATCGCAACTATGGCCGCTTTCCGAATTAAGACAATAGCGCTAACAGCGCTCATATCGATAATTTCCGTTCCGATTTAAATATCACGATTATAACAGCTGAGAGCTGTCAGCAATACGGAATGCCCGTGAACGCGATCACAGTGCTTACTCAATGTCAAAACGATATTACAGCAGTATTTCTTTGTATAAACACCGCATTTCTTCTTTTTCTTTATTTAGGTGGCGACTGTCAGCCAGAAGCACAATTTCGAAAATGCCACGTTAGTTTAAAGATATGATGCATCTCAAAACAAAACACACACTGACACACACACACCCGCACACACACTCGCATTTTTGATAGCGCTCACGGTGATATTATTAGAAGGCATTGGCGGCGTAATCGCAAGATGGTGAATGTCATGTCGTCATCTCTATGATGATACACGGGACATCGTTATCGCGCTCACGCTAATTCGGCACGGGTTTTAGCACGCTCAAATCGATAATATCGATTACAGTCCTAACTCGGAATGCACCCTGTGTGACGCAACGGCCAACAGTGCTACCATGTTCAAAATGTGGTCTACGGTGATTCCGATTAAAAAATATGGTTTATTCTATGAATAAGATTGGAAATAAACGGTAAAAATAACGGTGTACAACTTTCAATAAAACAACCATAGGCTCACAAATAGGTTTTTATTTGAAAAAAACTGGAAAGTACCAGGTAGATGACATAGAGTAACTTACACAGAACATTTACAAAAATTAAAAAGCAATAATCATTAAAAAACAAAGTATTAACACGCTCAAAGGAAATCTAATGAATGACTCAAGAATCGGTTAAATAAAAGGCGTATGCCTGAAGCTGAAAAATGCTCAAAGATCAGAACAGAACATTTGAAAAAAATTAAAAAGCAATCCTTTATAAAAATTATTCTGAATGTTCTGTTAGAATCGGGACACAATTGAGGCAACATATCCGTGAGATTGTTCATAGTGTTTGAAGATATTCTGTGTTCTGTGACGAAAACAGCTAGTTTCAGGGTTGAAATTTAACCTTTTAACCGCCTACGTCGGATATATCCGACAAATATTTTCGTGTCCGTTCCGCCAGAATCGTATATATACGACCCAATAACACAGCTCGTTTAATATGTATTATTATTACATCATCACAGCTCGTTTCATCGGTATTTATTTTTCGTTTTTATTTTATTTTTTTGTCGGGCTCTGGGGGCACGACAACTGATATAAAGTCCGGCGGTTAAAAGGTTAAGAAAATTATTGAAATAAATAACCATTCATAATTCGATCTCCTTGTAGTTCTAACTATATTTACTAAGAAAATTCCAAACCTTGGACTTTACGGTAGATAGTTATCACCGTTGTCATATTCAGCTGAGTACGGTGCATTAAAATGCATTTTTTTTTTCAAATAAACTTGAGTTATGTTGAGTTTAAGTAAGCACTGTGAGGCCCTTAGCTGTCATAAACGTAAAGCCAGCGCCAGATACAGCTTCAAATATTTGAACACTTCTTTAAAGACTTTGAAAACACATGGGACACATATTGTCGCAGCCAGCCAGACATACTTTGCAAACATTTTTCTCCACAGTATGCTGGTAGACGACAAACAAGATGGCATGTACAGAACTACAGACGCCAGCTCATCAACCTACTACAATCTGTAAAATTCACTTATTCAAAGTCCCGTGCCACACATAACAATCAAAGAAGTGTTCAAATGTTTGAAGCTGTATCTGGCGCCGCCGCCGCGCGCCGATTTAATATCTAAATCGGAACGCAAGTGAGATGATGTGAGTGCTGTGAGCGATTATAGCTAATTCGGAATGCGATGCGGCCTCTGTCAGTGTCAGTCTCTTAGTCATTCTGTGACAGTAAATGTTGGTCTTGGTGTGTTCGATGCAATGTGCTCTTCGTTCTGCTTTTTTATAAACCTTGTGGCTTTTTAACAGAATTTAACAATATACGGAAAGTACGGAGTACGTACGCACAATCGTCCCTGAATAGTCGCTCATATTGATTATCGGCTCTTTCACTTGTTTTTATAAATTGATCAAGAGTTGATAGCTAAGTTGATTGTAATCAGTATTCTGAGTATTCTAAGTTTTACTGATAGATAACCTCTTTGGGGTAGTCAGTCAATTCAACTGTTGTGTGATTTTGTTGTGTGATTTTTGGGTTGTTGGCAGTTTCACATGTCTACGTCTCAACCATTGAGATAATCTCAGCAGGTGTCGAAAAGCTTTTTATAATTTTTTCCATGTCTGTAATTTTACATTGGTCTGTGTTGTGTTGTTTTTATTCCGATGTTATGGTAATATGTCATTAATTTGAAGGCACGAATTGATCTGTAATTGTGGCTAGTCAAAATAATTCAAAGTGGAGGAAGGCTCATAAACAGTCAGTCTAATTATTATTAAAGTGCCCAATTAAAAAAAAAACTAGTTTTTTGGCAGATCGCAAAAAACGTTTTGCGATTAGGACTTCGGTTGTTTATTTGGATATAAATGTTACAAGATGTTAGTTGCATTGTTATTTTTTTATGATAGAATATGAAGCACATATAATGAGCTACTTACGCGCACAGTGGTGAGCGTGCAAGAGCCATCTTATAGCATCATTGCCGGGTGATGCATGAACTAATTCTCATTTTCTGTGCAATTCAGGTATTCAATCTTCATTAACGTTTGAGACTCCTCTGGAAGGTTAAGGCGTGACACAATGCATTTATTTATGAGTATCGCACGTATACTCAAGTCTAGATCATAACATATTAGATTGAAACTTAAATTTCACTATTGAATTAGCAAATTCCTGTAACAATAGTGATGTTGAGTTAATAAATAAATAAATAAATTTCAATTGAAAACTATTTATTTTGTTTATTGTAGGCTGTCAAAATTATTTTTGTAGTTTTAGGTCTATATAGGGTGTTACAGAAAGGGTATATCAATACAAACAGGTTGAAGAGTGTATCTGGTCTAGAGTCTCTGTACAAAATTTCAGCTCAAAGGCAGTAACTTTGAAAATGCTTAATATTTTTATATTTCGATAGTTTATTAAATTGAAATCATAAAAAACGTGTCACCGCACTACGAGGGTCATTATCCATTATCTGTAGTGTGTTTGTGCGCCTAGTACATGCACATCACGCCGCCGCGCGCCTGTGCAGCGCCGTGATGTCGAAATAAAAAAATATTAAGCATTTTCAAAGTTAATGCTTTTGAGCTGAAATTTTGTACAGAGATTCTAGACCAGATACACTCTTCAACCCGTTTGTATTGATATACCCTTTCTGTAACACCCTGTATAATACTAAGTAGCAGTTAGTCTGCTAAAATGATAAAGACTTAATTAGTTTTAAGTTGGTTTATTATTAAATTCAAATACTACTTGGCTGTATAATGTAAGATTTAAGTCACATAATTACTAAAATGATAACACATTTTTGTAGTTACGATTTTGAATGAAAAACAGAGATCACATCATGGAACAAGTTTGTAATAAAACTATCAAAAAATAAACAATGTTGTACTTAGGTAACTAAAACTATCATATAATGAACAATGTTGTACTAAGGCAACTAAAACTATCAAAAAATGTTATTTTCATTTTAACACTTAATAGAATGTTTATTATACCGAACTTATTACAATATAAGTAGTAGCAAATAACTCAAAAGAGATCTTAACTTCTATGCAATTAATCAATCAGTCTCATGGTATTCTAAGTAAGTGGGTTTACATCAGTTCACAAAAATCACTCCTCTATTCTCACTATCGCTTTTTAAAAATAATTACTCCATGCACATTGCGTTCAAGGCATTGTGTAGTCCTAATGCATAGGTTTTCATACTCTTTATGTATAGAAAAAAAAGCTTAGGCTTGTACAAATCTTTAGGTGTTCGTAACAAAAAATACAGAACCTCCTTTTTGAAGTCGGTTAAAAAAACAACTAGGTAGTTCTTATAAATCTATCTGTACAGGATGTCTCTTGAAGTATGGATCAAAACGAATAGGGGCGTGGGCAAGGTCATTTCCAAACTTTGTAACCATGAGAATTTTTGAGAATTTTTTTACAGTTAAAAAGTTATGACAAATTTTTTTTTCTTTCATTCACTTCGCATAGTGCTCAAAGAAAAAAAAACTATGATCTTCTTCAATAGTCATCGCAGGTCTATTTAGTGGTGGTTCTGCAGGACCTTCACTTTCAAAGAAGTACTTAATGTTCTGCAGACAGGTGTTTCTGTCTTTTTCGCAATTCACCCTTACAGAATGTGCCGAAGTAAAATTGTAGTTTAAAAGTGTTAAGTATGTGTCTTGAAAGCCTGCAGCAGTTGGCATTATATTGCTGTGCCCGTGTGCATGTATTGCTCCAAATAAATTCTCATGCGGGCCCTGATTGAAATGCCTCAGTAATAGGGAATTTTCCCTTAACTTGTACATAATATCGATGGCAGCAAAGTAGAAACGGACATCTACATTTTTGCGAAAATGCTTTTTTTACAAAAATTAGCTTATTTCAACCCTATCTACAAATCTGTATTAAAATTATTTAAAACATAATAATTAAGAAAATCTGCCACTTAAATAAGGACAATTTTTAATTAATTTTTAATAAATCTGCTATCCTGTAAAATTGTGATTTTGTACATGTCCGTTTCTTCTTTGCTGCCATTGATATGTGCACACAACATTTTGAAGTCCTCTATAGTTTTAATCCAGCTGGAGAGTGTTGGCACCACAGATGCCATTTTTGTCCACATAATATGACATTGCTTTTAGGATGGGGATGCTTTTCCGCCATAATTTGTGGTGAGGTGATGAGGAACTTACAGCTGCTCTATGAATCTTGCCTTCTCTTTGTCTACTTAAACTCCCATTGACGGAGTCGAAGAGCCGATCAAAAAAGAAAAGGATATCTGCCATCTCTTTTGCCGAATCTGGTAGCATGCCAGCATCTGCAAAAGTAAAGTCATGTGATGGCATTTGGCTACACTATTCTTATTCTTTATGACATATGTTTTAAATATTTACTGAGCATATTATTTCTAATACCTTTCATAAGGTGAGGGGCATAATGCGCAAACATTTTTATTGGCTTCCTGGGTACCGTGAAATCCTCCAACTTTGTCCACATTTTGTAGAAAGTTTGTTGCTACACCAAAAAAAATTAGGAAAAAGTGTTGATTTTATGACCTGAACGCGAAGAATACACGACTTACTATTAGTCAAGCATATAAAATCTGTTGAAAATAACTGGTTTTGTATCTTAAAAGTAACTTGAAAGACTGGCCAAAGTTAGCTCCACTTTCTGTCAACATTATCCACAGCTTATATTATTGTCTGAACTATCAGCCCTATTCCCATATTGTTAAGAGCTATGGTAAAAATCTGGCCAAAGAAGGCGATGAAATAAAGTAAACGATCAAAAGTGGCCACTTTCGCTGTTTATCACAGTGGCCAATGCACAGTATTTTATTTTATCTCAAAATGACCACCTCCCTGATTATTAGTGAATCAGATAGAGCTTTTTATTCTAATTGCGAGAGTAAAACTCCCACGAATCCGTCTTAACAAGTTTAGGAGATATCCGGGGTAAAACTTTTTACCCATATTTTGAAAAAATTATTTAAAAAATATTTACAAAAATATTTCATCTAAACTTTCACAGTTGCTTTATTCTTTTAACTACATTTTAAAAGGTCTTGTTTTTATCTATGTTACGAGTCCTTTATGGCTGCTCTATACGTCGTAGGAACCGAGAAATCAGCGATTTTGTGATTTTCGTTTTTATTTTTTTTTGCCCATATTCCTCAGTATTAAAATCTGCAATTAGCTTTAAAAAAGAGGTAATAAGGTAGACTACCAACACAAAAAAAAAACAACAATTAATTCCGTGGAATATCGGAAATATTAAGTTTTACCCGAACTTACCCGAACCCGGGTAATTACCCGCAAATTTTATAGTGTGGTATTTTTTTAAATTAACATCGGTTGTTGGGTACATTTACGAGAACTGCCTTTATTTGTGCTTTTAGTTAGTTAACTAACTAATTTTGTCCAGTGATAGGTAATATGGTGCGGGAAGGAGTCCACCCTCGAAAGGCAATCGCTGAAACCCTGTACATTAGCACTCACTGTAGGTGTTATATGCTGTTCTTCCTCAATATGCAACGCACTCTGCGTAAAATTTTCACGAAAAACATCAACACGTGAGCGAACTAAGTCTTGAGGAATATCATCTATAAATGATTTGTTCAACCAGTCTTTGTTCTTTTTCACGAAATGGGAAAAGTTGCTTTTACAAGTCTTGAATTTTTGTTCTGCTTTACAAATAAATAATCCTATAGCCATAGCAAATTTTTCCTCTTGAGCATTGGAAAGCGGAGAATTCAAATGTTTTGCTAGAGTTAATGACATCAAACATACCCTCTCGGGATTACTTAGATCCGTTGGCCTACCCAATCGTCCATTTATTTTTTTACTCTCTTCAATAAAAATATTAAAAGCCTGTAATCTGGTTAATGGAGGATTTGGGTCTTGGTTTACTCCTCGTGTATTTGCGGTCTGTTCCGGAGCATGTGAAGGACCGGCTACGGCGCAATCCGTAGCTTCACTTGCCACTCGCCGACCAACATGAGGGTTGGCGCCCTTGCATTAAGTCGTCCGATCGGAGCTCGGAGTGACATCCATCAGCACGGTGGGTCAAGCCGTGCTGAGGCAAAGTGGCACTATGAGTCTTTGACGGCTCCATAGTGCCACACCCCCGTGTCCTCCAGAATAATATGTATGTACGGGGTTTCAGCGATTGCCTTTCGAGGGTGGACTCCTTCCCGCACCATATTACCTATCACTGGACAAAATTAGTTAGTTAACTAACTAAAAGCACAAATAAAGGCAGTTCTCGTAAATGTACCCAACAACCTATGTTAATTTAAAAAAATACCACACTATAAAATTTGCGGGTAATTACCCGGGTTCGGGTAAGTTCGGGTAAAACTTAATATTTCCGATATTCCACGGAATTAATTGTTGTTTTTTTTTTGTGTTGGTAGTCTACCTTATCACCTCTTTTTTAAAGCTAACTGCAGATTTTAATACTGAGGAATATGGGCAAAAAAAAATAAAAACGAAAATCACAAAATCGCTGATTTCTCGGTTCCTACGACGTATAGAGCAGCCATAAAGGACTCGTAACATAGATAAAAATAAGACCTTTTAAAATGTAGTTAAAAGAATAAAGCAACTGTAAAAGTTTAGATGAAATAATTTTTTAAATATTTTTTTAATTATTTTTTCAAAATATGGGTAAAAAGTTTTACCCCGGATATCTCGTAAACTTGTTAAGATGGATTCGTGGGAGTTTTACTCTCGCAATTAGAATAAAAAGCTCTATCCGATTCACTAATAATCAGGGAGGTGGTCATTTTGAGATAAAATAAAATACTGTGCAATGTTACCGGGTATTTTTTGCTAATTTCCATACAACTGATTTTAGGTACTAGGGTTGACAAAAAGAAAGAAAGAGAAATGAAAAAAAATGTTTTATTTAAAAATCAGGAACCAAGTAAATGCGCGCTTGTAGCGACTAGGGAAAACAAATAAAATTAAAAATAAGAATTATAGTGAGTTTAGGAAAAACTAACTTTTAACTTTATACCTACCGTCTTAACTACCTAGTTCTACATTTTGGCATCAAGACTCAGGGTCAGCGCCGACCTGATGGCGCGCAGCGAAAATACTGAAAAAACCACAATTCTACACAAGTACTTACACACACTAAGCACACACCGTACACTAAGTAGGTAACCTTAAATTTCGCGACAGACGTGAGACGGTTAAAACTTGCAAGATATTCACGCGTCGGCTCCCGTAGCCGCTTTCGTGGCGTTCGTTACTGCAAGCCATTTTCAACCGCCTCTGTTGTATTATCAGAATATTCGTCGCGCGCCGTCAGGTCGACGCTGGGCCTCAGTTTAGTATTGTGCCTCAGTCATGTGAGTTTACAAAGATCACAGTATTTTTATGGCAAACAACGAGATCAAACAATTAAGTCGACGTTCGCACGGACGTAAAAATATCGCGTCGATTTTTTTTTCGTGCATTGGATTTTCAACGCTCTGCTTAGCGCCGAGAGTTGAAAACCCAACAGTGTGTTTTTTCGATGCGCTAGAATGCACTCTCTTGTTGGAGGTTGGATTCTCAACGCTCGGCTCAACAACGGGAGTTGAAAATCCAGTGCGCGATAAAATCCCGCTGCGATATTTTTACTCCCGTGCGAACGTCGGCTGTCTTTGTTTCGACTTAACCTATATTTATTATTATTTATTTCAAAAATCAGATAACAGAGATCCGTAGTGTTAGTAAAGTACCTTATACCTAGTGTTAGTATATACATAAATAACAATTAGGGTATGAGTCACCTTGTAAAGAAGACGAAATCAGTTTTTCAACCGGTCATCTTCTCCACAAAATGCCTCATAAAAGGTTTAAATGGCACTTCAGCGTTTTAGCGCATTTAAATGGCACTTCAGCGTTTCAGCATAACGAATTAAATTTTTTGAAATAATAGAGAAAAAAAAAATTAAACCCACAAACTTAAAAGCTTTCTAAAATATCTACTTATACTCTATTTTTAATCAAAATCTTTACTTATTCTACGAGATCATAAAAATGTTTTTGGAGAGGTTCATGACTAGATAAGTACCTACGTTAAAGCACATTTAATCCACTGAAATCTACGTCAAATTTTAATGGACCCCGACGGCCATCAGTTGGTTGTGGTAATACTTTGACAATATCAAATAAATACATTTCAGACTCATCTTTGACTTGAGGCCATGAAAATGTATTATTTTTCTTCTTTCTCAAAAAATGTATCGATACAAAGATCTCATCGACTTTTGTAACCTTTCCTACGTAATGTTTAACACTTTTCTTAGTCATAAATTTGACCAAGACGTATGTGCCAGCGTACACATCATTTTGAATATCTACATGTTCCAATAGATCTTCATTTTCTACTCCATCGGTTATAGTTTTACTATATTCATTATATTCTGTTGTATTCATTTCGATGTCAGCTTCAACATCTTCAGGAACGTATGTTTCGTTGTCAGATGATTCTCTGTCTTCAAGAACGTATGTTTCGCTGTCAGATGATTCTCTGTATGAAATATTCTCGGACACGTCGGTTTCACTGCCACTACTGTTTCGAGCTAGTCGTCTACATTCTTTTTGTCTTTTACTATTTTCACCATATTTTTTCTCATTATTAGTAATTTTTAAAGGCTCCATTTCCTGTATTAAAATATTGTCTTCTTTCGTCATTATTTCCTCTGTTTCTCCGCAATTCTTGTAATTTTCTCTAGACAGCAATGGACGGTTTCTTTTTTTCTTTTCATTATTTATGTTGACCTCAATTTCTGCCAGCATGTTTTCTTTGTCTATGTTTTGCAGTTCTTCGTCACTGTCGGAGTATAGGACTTGTGGTCTAAAAAATGATTCCGATTGATTTATCCTTCCAGTTGAGGTTGATGGTCGCTTTAAAATCATATCTGAGAGAATTTTTATCTTGTTTTCATTGTTTTTATTTCCAGATAATTTCTTAATTTGGTTGTCCGTTTCAGTTTTATTTGTAAGGTTTGTTTTTCCTTTCATTGCTAGGAGTCCCGTCTTTTCATCTAGAAACGTATTAATTTCACTAACGTCATCTTCAAATATATCTTTGGGAAATTGTGTCACACCCATTGCAATGTTATCTGTAAGATCTCCATTTTCTGTCCTTTCCATGAGCTCCATTCGTTCAATCTAAAATCATGTCCACCTCATAGCTGTCATTTGCACCATTGTCGACCAGTTCGTGACTATTGCAAAAGGAGAATGGGCGTTTTGGTACTCGCTCCAATAGCAATCATTGTGGTGTCATTGGATAGGTCTTGTCATCAGGAAAAATATTTACTATGGCGACTTGCCCCAAATCCTTGTCCGAAAACCATGGGAAGCCCCCAAAGTTCCAGTTTTAGTTAATATCATAATTGCAAATACGATAATATTACATAACTATCATGATTGAAAATATGAAAAATAACAATTTTAAACAACATTCTTTAAAACGATAAATGTTACCATTTATGCATATATCGTGATATGATAATGGTGATGACTTTTGAAAATATATTTTTTTGCATAAACAAAAGTATTATTTTATTACCTTAAGATTTCTGTTTTTTGTTACTGCGGTGACTTTATAGTCACCATAGTAACAAAAAATACCTACCTCGGGGATAGGGAACCAGCCGCGGGTGGGCGGTGCGCGGTGCCAGTGGACAGCCTTTTGTGCCGCGTTATTCATTAGTCGTATCGTTTTATGCGTGAGACGATGTTCCGCAGCTATTTATTCTACCTAGTACTTTCTTAAACCGTTTTTATCACTGACCCCGGCGCCTCATTTGGACATTGTTACCCGCTACAAACGTTTATCTTAGCTAGTGTTGAGGACTATTGTTGTGCTTATCGATTTGGAACATCGTTATGGAAGAACATCGCAACTGTGTGATGTGTCGGCGAGGCCTACATCGTGCTAGATACCAACAGCATGTTTTAACTGATTGTTAAATACCGAACACCAAGAATGGTACTCAGTACTTTAAAGTTGATGCTGTCGAAGCATGATGATATTAATCCTACGTTCCACCATCTAAAGTGTTGAAATAATAAGCTTAAAATGTTTAAAGTAAAAGAAAAGTATTGAATTTTATTTTAACCATAGCTTTTATATAAGAAAAAGTAAAGAAGTGACAAGAATAGATAAAAGAGTACAAACCATAACTTTTTGTAAAAAAACCTAAATAAGTATGAATATACAACATAAAGACTGATGGGAGACACAGCTAACTACTGAGCAAGGTAATGAAGCTCGATCAGTTACATTATGCCGGTGGGTAGTGGAAGTGGTGAACGGGAGGTTCAAGCGAGATTTCAAGCTTTTGTGGCAAAAATATTTTAATAAAACAGTACCAGAAATGTTCATTGATTTTAAAATCGCCGCAGCTATATTATAAAACTTCCACATACTCATCGATGACAACATTCACTCAGAGGCCTTCCTAAACGTAATCAGAGAGAAAATAGATTCCCCGAATCTACTTTATGATACTGCTACTTTACTTTTTTATAATTATGTAAAAAAAAACGTTTGAATAGCCGAAGAGCGGATTTTCAAAGAATATTAAGTCACGGAATACAGGACTTCCCACTACTGACGAAAGAACAAATTATTTTACTTTCTTTGGGCACCAATCAACTGAAGCTAGCCCGATCCTACTGCAACGAGCATTTTATCAAATGGACTATACATTTTAGAAATGTATAGAGAAAGCGCACTCCAGGATTTAAATGAATATGGCATAAAAGAAGATGCTTGGCTTTTACGCGGACACATACAGTCGCGTCACGTATGGTCAATGTTAATGTTAATGAAAACGAAACCAATATCCATAACATTTTATGCAATTATTACTGCACGTGTTTGACCGTACGACGAACAGTCGGCACTTGTGCTCATATAGTTTCAATCGTGTGGTATCCAGGATATGCCAGACATGAAGGCTTCACTACTCCTGCGGCGTTCCTCAACGATGTCATTATTGATAATAATTTAAAAAAAAAATAACGTTTCTGACTTTTTAATTTTTTTTCTTTTTTTATTCCTGTGTGTTTATTCATTTTAGTACCTATTAATCAAAACCCACATGATTTTATACAAGACAACGATATAATATCACCATTATCTTAACATAATCAAACAAAAACAAAAAAATAATAATTAAATACTTAATACAAAATAACTCCGTTCCGACAGCAAATGGAGACAAGCGACTCGGTTATCATTAATCCTTGTAAAAAGACCTTTCCAATGATATATATATTATGGCTATTGGGCGGAGTACCAGGTTTCATACATTTTTGCCCATTCTCCTTTTCGATTATTTTTCTTATTGGTTCGGTTATTCTTGGAAGTCTTTCGTACTCCAGGTACTGATGATTTTGGCGCATTTGTTTCCTGTCGTAGAAAGTCATTGACTGTCACTGATTTTCCTGGTTCCGTTACAACTTTTTTATTTCGTCTAACATTGATGGGATTTGGTTGTCTAATTTGTTTTAAATAATCGAGTAAGGCCTCGTCGATTTCATACGAACCCAAATCTTCGTGATATTCAGGTATCCGTTTCAACACTTCACGAGGGTTGAGAGGGCTGATTCCGGTAGCTTTAAACCCGCTTTTGATATTCTTCGATCCTGTTAACTGGATCTGTTCAGTCAAAGACTTTAATAATTTTGGAAAGTGGTTTTTATTTAGTGTCGTTTGTTTTGGATTCTCGATTTTATATTGCATTAAAATTTTTCGCCACAGTTTCTTAAGTGGTCCAAAAAAAGCCACATCGAGCGGCTGCGTCAGATGTGTTGAATTTGCGGGGAGGAAAACAAAGTGAATATCATGACTTTCACAGAGCTCAATAACATCCACACTTAAATGGCTCGATAAATTGTCGCAAATAACGACTTTTTTCCCAGATAAACTACTCGCCCAATCCAAGACTATTCGTCTGAAGTAGTCCTCAAAAGTTTGAGAATCAAACCAGCCTGACTTGGTGTGATTATATCTAGCATCACGAGGCCCGCCCTGAATCCACTCCGAGTATACATTGTCAGCTTTATAAACAACATAGACCGGTAAAACTTCACTAGCCGCTGTAGCAGAGAACATAATTGAAATGGCCCCCTTTGTGGAATTAAGGACTCTTTCGGGATATTTCACCCCTCTCCTGAAAATGCATTTCGAATTTCCGGGGTTGTCACTTAAGTTGGTTTCGTCAAAATTCATTATGTTCGATGCAGGAACATCTTTGATAGTCTCCTGTAAATTTTGAAAATATGTCATAAAGTCATCGACACTTTTTTCAGCTCGGGCCGTTTTGATATTTTGTGCATTGCGTACGGTCAAATCACAAGCATTTCGCAACAGAAAATTGTCCACCCAAGCTTTTCCAGGAAGTTGACCTTCAAACAAGTCCTGCCGATAATTTTTTTTTAAGAATTCAAATACCACGAGACGTAGGTCTAATTTAGTAAGCGGACAACCAAAATTAGCAGCGGCAATCAGGACTTTCACTATTTTGGCTTCTTCTTTCGCTGCTAGACGCGGTGGACATCCAACAGACTTGTTATGTTTATTGTGGACTTTAATCAATATGGTCTGTTTAGGTATGGAAAACTGTCGCGCAGCTGCTCGTGCCGATAATTTATCATTTTGCACTAACTCGACTGCTAGTTCCAGCATTTCTTGGCTATAGTTTTTATACTCACGAGCCCCAAGACGCCGACGACTTTTTCTTTCTTTCTGTCTTGATTTCGCTTTAACTTTGCTCCTGAAATAAATAAAATAACTCATTGCTACATGTAGCTAGGTGTATGATTTTGAATTGAAGTATATTAGAAAATGATTTGCGCAAATACGAGTTTCACGTTGACAAAATGTAGTGGAAAGGTGAAACCAACAAAAAAACTTCTAAGCAGTCCGTCATACTACCGAACCACCATAATGTACTTTTAAATTACAATTTAAATTAATTTTACTTACATAATGTAAGTAGGTACTTAGCTATATTTTACTTCACTATTATGTAATATAGAGTTAAAGCAAACTTTTAGGAGCAAAAATCTCAATAGTATTTTACTAGCAGGTGGCAGCCCTAATGCATAATGGACAGCGGCCAATGTTTACACCCCAAGGACGGAGACCTTCTTTGTAACATTGGTCGCTCAAATTTCTTAAACACAAACACTAATCTTAAGCTATAATGCATATCAAAAAGTTCTCCTGACATCATTCTATAACATATTCAGAAACTACTAACCCAGGCTTCATTCTAACAGGCACTCGATCAAAAATTCAAAAGTGAAAATTGGTCCACACTTCAATAGTGTCACTTTGACCACGGCTGACAGACAACTGAATGACAAACAAACTGTCAGTTAGTGTTGCCAGAAATATAATTTATTTTCTACCACTGTTTTAAAAATGTGCCTATCTTACATAATTTCTGTGGTACGACCTAATTTAGTAATTTTTTTGTTCCGTCCAATGTTACCCCTAGAGTCCAAAGTTGGAGGATTTCACGGTATTCTTCACTTTTTACCCGACTGCGCCAGAAGGAGGGTTATGTTTTTCGAGAGTATTTATTTTATGTTACCATTTATGTACACACATATACAGAGTTGATATGACAGAGGGGATATTAAATTACACTACGTAACTATAGGTGTTTAGTACGGTCTAAAAATAAAAAGCGCCAAAAATTAGATTTTTTTTTTCAAACAAACTAAATAGCTTACAAATTAGAGTAAAACGCAACAGCCTTTGTAAATAAAGTTGACCGAACTTAGATACCTGGGTAACAAAAGTGGCAACGTCGCGCGCGCGCCGGAGCGCGGCGTGTGTTATCCGGGAAGCCCCACTTACCGATCGCAAGGATCATCTAGGATGCAATAGCAACACACTGACCTATTTCTATTTCTGTTACGCGCGGGATGTTTTGTTATGATTGTCACTCTCGTAATGAAAGTGCAAGTGTGTGTGTATTTATTGCTTCCTTGTTTGCATTGCCAACTTTTTTGTGAAATATTTGGTTGTACTTGTGACTTGCGTCAGAGCGGCAACAACGTATTGTAGATTATACTCAGATTTATCGTTTTAAGGTGCATGACCTATGCGTTAGACATACTCAGCTGTTACGAAAGATACATCGTGTTCAAACGGGGTAAAAACTTAAAAAATCATTTGCGACTAAACTACTGCTGCTATTTTGATTTTTGGTACAGAGTTTGAAAATGGTACCTAGTATAGGCAGTTTAAAGGAAAGCCCCTCTGTCGTATCAACTCTGTATAAACAGACAAGAAAAAACAGAACAGAAAAATAGGTACAAAGGTGATGCTTATTTCATAAGAAATCTCTTCCAGCATACCTGCGATAGGACAAGAAATAAAGAGATGTAGACAGCCTGTTAAAGAGTAAAGGAGACAAAAAAAATACATAAAAACCTAAAAAACAATTCACTTAATAAAACTAAACAAATAATACAAGAATATACTTACATACATACAAATAAACATACATACTTCTAAAATAAATAACACTAGAATGTAAATAAAAATACATACACAACTATGATAGAGAGATAATGTTCTTTCACTCTTCTTTTAAAAACTGCAATAGTTTGGCAGTTCCTAATTGCAGGCGGTAGTGTATTCCACAGCCGCACCGCGTGCACTGTGAAGGAGTAGGAGTAGAAGTCAGTGGAGTGGGGAGGGGACTTAAGGAGCTTTTTAAGATGCGACCTGCAAGGCGCATCTGAAGGACGGGCGTAGGAAAAACGCTCCCGCAGATAGGAAGGTGTTTTAGGATTGTCAAGGAGATTGAATAGCAGACACAATATCCGAGAGTTCCTGCGAAGTCGAATGGGGAGCCACTTGAGTATCTTGCGAAAGTTGGAGACGTGATCATACTTTTTATTAAGATTAAAAACAAAACGAATACAGATATTTTGCAAACGCTCAAGTATAATAATAATACATCATTTTATTTCAAGCATTGTACAGTCAAACACATACATTTCACCCATAGTGACTACATGTCATATCATAAATAATAATTAAGCATTGAGTATTATAAAGAGCATTGAGTTGGTTTATTTAGTATTATTTGTATTTAATATTTAAGTATGTGTGTTTGTATGCATGTATAATTGTTTGGCACGCTCTATGGCCTGAACGGCTCGATGGATTTTAGCTTGAGAGGTGTCGTTAGATTGGTATTGATTGTGAAAGTGACACTGGGTATATCAAAATAAAAATAAAAACAAAATGGCGGATTTTTGGCGCAATATTATGCCTCTAAAAAAATTTTTTTTTCTCATAACCTATCAAGTGGGATAGCAAAATAAAGGGTTTTAAAAGGTGATTACAAAAATATATACAACTTATATGGTTAAAAATAATTCAAAGTGACAAATCGTAAAAAACACGTACCAAGAACTAAATCGTCTGCGAAATCTTTCACATTTGTAAACTAAAAAGCTGGAAATAAAAAAAAGTAACAAAAAAAAATAAAAAACCCGCCTGCAACCTTATACTAAAACTAACTGAAAAGCTAAAACAAGCCCATTTTAAATTAAATAAAAGTTGGAAGCAGGCGGGGCCCATACCATTATTATTGTTTCAAACTCAAATGGGTCCCGCCCGCTTCCAACTTTTATTTAATTTAAAATGGGCTTGTTTTTAGCTTTTCAGTTAGTTTTTCTTAAATAGCTGGCTCTAGTGTCATTTAATAAGGAATTAATTGCAGCCATGTTTGTCGCACCTTGATCGCAAACAGTTGCCACCACCTTTAGTCCACAGTCTTGCACATTTTTTATTACAACCACAATCATTTTCTTAAAATTGGTTGTTGAGGTGCTTCCAGAGCAGAAGGTGTACTGTACTGGCTGTTTATATTATTTTTTGACACCCCTCACTGTAAAAACCAGTTCATGATCTGTTAGCTGAGGTTTTCTCGTTTCACCATCATCCACAAAGCCTATTATTTTCTCATCTGTCATCTCAATATGTGCTGCAATAGCCATTTCATCAAATACCACTGAGCAAAACTTGCGAGATTGGGGCATTTTATCCACTCTTTTCTTTAAATTATCAAACAAATTTATTTATGCCTGGTTCAATAAGAACTTTTTACAAAAGACAGTGGAGAGTACTATGTTTTTATTTAAGGGGGGCTCCCATACAACAAACGCATTTTTTTTCCCTTTGATCAATAATGGCAATAGGTAGGCACTTGAAATATTCACAAAATACTCAGTTGTACTTTGACTTTAATAATGAAATTAAAATATAATAAACATTTAAGGGGGGCTCCCATACAAAAAACGTGATTTTTTTAGTGTTAAATATTGTACGGTGGTACGGAACCCTTCGTGTGCGAGTCCGACTCACACTTGGCCGGTTTGTTTAAATATTTGGACTATCCATTTGGGAGAAGTAGGCCTTCAAAGAGAGGTCTACTTTGTAGTTTGGCGTAACCATTCGCCTTAAATAGAAAACACAGTTTTTAGTGTTTTGATAGTTAGTTAAAAAACTAACTATCAAAACACTAAAAACTGTGTGTGTGTGTGTGTGTGTGTGGTTAAAAAACCGACTTCAAAACAGGAGGTTCTGTATTCGACCCGTGTGTATGTTTGTATGTCCGCGATTTTCTCATAAACGAATGAATCGATTTTGGTAATTCTTTCATTAATGTGATCTACATACATTCAGGAAAGTTTTAGTATATAATACAATAGGTAATTATTCTTATGTACGAAGTTCTATGCATAAGTGTATTGCATCTCCGGCATTTCTATGCGAATTTTGATGATTCTTCTAGTCGGTGTCTTCAATTCTTCAATGCACTAGTATTAATTGAATTTGTGTGAGGTAGGTACAACTAAAAAGTGAAAAATTTTTTTTTTTAAACCACTACAAATTGATAAATAACTTTAATTTCGGAATTTGGTGTCAAAAAACGAAAATGCGGAACCAACGACACCGACTTTCGAAATTAAAGTTTATTTCTATTATAAAGTTTTTTTATTTATCACGTTGTAGTTTTTTTTTTTTTGAAGTCGTTTTTTTTTTTTGAATCATAAAGTACATAGTAGGGGAGACTGAGGATACTTGATCCCCCCTTTTGTTTTTCCTTTATAAAATCTAAAATATCCATTATTTTTTATACTATAATTGACTAATAGGTCCGCAATTTAATAAGTTATATTATAAGTTATGAAGCCATGCAAAAGATAGGATTGCAAACAGAATCACTAGTAAACAAAAACCTCTATGATAGCTTTGTAACAAGTGTCCTCAATGTATAGGAGAGTTGATACTACCTGTCAGGAGACTTGATCCCCCCCGGATCAAGTCTCCCACACACGGAGGACACTTGGGACACGAGATGCTTATCATAGTCCTACATAGGAGACTGTATCTAGATCTTATGAAAAGAAGTTTAAATAAAATGAAAGACTGACATAAGTTTCAATTTGTTTTAATCATTCCACATTAATTAATAATGGCAAGAGTTTAAGATCAATCAATCTTATAAACTAAAATTATAACGACAACACCATAAATTACTTTTCCTTCAGCTTTTATAATTATTTAGTTAAATCACACTGCACTGGCATTCAGTCAAATCTTAATATAATTATGTCTACTCAGTTTCAACTCTGTACCATAAACTTGAAAGATAAAATCTTATTTTAAAAAAGTAGATGTTACAAACATATAACGTCTTCTAAAAGGAGATGGCAGTTTTTGGCATTGCTAATTTTGGAAAGGTACAGAATTCAAAGCTATTTAAAAAAAAAGCGCTTATTTTTATGTATTGATAGCCAGATTGACTTTATTATTGAGAATTGGGATTAAATCTCGTTAAATATGAGTAAGTTCAGCAGCCGGAAACAAGGCTTTTTGGACTTGTTATACTATATGACAGTGTTGTCATGGCAAACAAACAAACATAACTCTAGAAGATGACCACAGAGTACTTTTTGATAGACTAAGATGACACACAAAACTTCACAAGTCTAGTATCAAGTATCGGGAACAGGGTCCAAGCTACCGGCGGTCAGGGCTCCAGAGAGAGGAACCTCCTAACAATACGGGCCGTGTCCAGAAGTACAGCTCTCTGAATCAAGCCCTTGATCCAGCTGCCCAACGAGAGCCTCCTTAGGTGTTGGTCGAGGCTCTTGGCTATTAATCCATTGGCTGTAACGACTATCGGCACAATGATCGCTGAGTCCACATCCCACATGTCGACAACCTCGTGAGCCAAGTCAAGATACTTAATTTGTTTATCTTTCTCAGCTTTCACGAGGTTCTCATCATGCGGGACAGTTATGTCAACAATCATTGCGCGCCGCTCTGATCGATCCACCACCACTATATCAGGCTTATTGGCAACAATAGTCCTGTCAGTGATGATGGATCGATCCCAGTACAATGTGATGTTACCATTTTCGAGAACTGGGTCGGGCACATACCTATAGTACGGCACCTCCGATTCTACAAGGTTGTATTTCAAAGCAAGCTGCTGATGGATTATCCTGGCTACAAGGTTGTGTCTATGCAAGTATTCTCCGTTAGCTAGACGAGAACACCCGGAGATAATATGGCATGCCCGACAGATGTCAACCGTGCCGTCTTTCACAATATATCTCCGGTAGTTATTTGTCATCATAACTTCGTCCATAATTGCACAAACAAAACCTCCGGTTTCTCCAAAGAGATCACCGCAGCGTAGCCAGGCTACGGACGCTAGTAGGTCTACATCGGGTCCATGAAGGGCCCGAAAAAAGCGTCCGTGAAGCTCCTTACTCTGCCATACCTCCATGCGATCATTAGTGTCAAGCCCTACTGGTTTGCGCCAGTTCTCTTTAGCCAAGGAGAGCGGGGTGAAGCCCTTGTCCACTATGACTACATCTCGATGCATCCCCACGTCGGTTTCTTGGAAGTATTGTTGATTATTATTATTCCTATTATATGCTTAGATTCCGATAAGTGAGTCTCTAGAGTCTCCTGAGTTTTCTGTGACTACTGAGTTTAATTAAAATTGACCGAGTATCTACACTTGAAACTGTCATTAGGTATATGATCAGAGGGTAAATCATTGAACTAAACAAACTTCAACAAGTAGTTATTTATCATTTTTGAAGTCATTACAAAGCATAATTAGCAATATGTTATGCATACAATAAACATTTATGCGTTAAAATAGTAATAGAGGTAAAATAACCTATTAAAGTACAAACATTAATGCACTGAACCTCACTTTTACAAAAATTAAGATTTCTCTTTAACCCCATTGTTATTATTTTTTATTTATTTATTTAACAAAAGCTCATAATATTCCCTATCAAACCATGCCACTTTTATTTCTGTGGAAACTAAAAAAGTTTAATGCCAGCGTTCTATGAACTTCTGCCATTCTCCTTTTGTACAAAAATTAACGAGATCAATCGATAAATCTTACAAACAAAATGATATTGACTAACTATGACAAAAACACCAAATAATAAAAAGATATAACTAAATTAGCGTTTTTGTCGTAGTTAGGTTTAAGTTTTTAACTTTTTATGACCATTTTAAATATTATTATAAGTAAATACTTAAGCATTTATAATTAATAACAAAATAACATTGATAAATCTTAAAGTGTTTTAAACTACAAAAAGGAACAAAAAAAAAACTCTTTTTATATAGTAATCACACTATTCTTATGTTTTATTTGTCCATTTTGAATTTCCTTAAGAACTTGGGAAACTCAAAGGCACCAATCTGCTTCGAAGAAGATTTAAATAAAGGTGGAGGTAGTTTTTTTACTACCTGATACTTAGCGATCACACTACACTATTTGCGCTGTAGCATGGTGCGGGTGACAGTTTCAGTAACATTTCGTTTCACTCTTGAAAGTTGCCGCGATTTACAATTTATGACTTAGTATTTCAGTTGTACCACATTCGTAATATATTAAATAATTAATAACTGTAGTAAATTAAATTAAACCCAACCAGAATGTTCTAATCAAGAAATAAAATCAAATTGAATGAAAAATTAAGCAAAGTGTTATGCGTATAACGTAACGCCATAGACGTATTTAGTGATGGGATGTACTGCTACGATGGATAGTCGATATTTTTTATAATAAAAAACGTATATTGTGCGTAGGTCAATTTTTATTTTTAAAAGGTCTAATTATACAACAGAACATTTATAGGGTAAGGTTGCTTAAAAGGTTGCTAAAAAAAATACATGTTATTCGTCTAAACCCATATCAGAGTCAGGAACATCTGAATTGTCACTCAATTCATCATCTGAATCTGTGACGGATATTATTAACGATGACTCAATTATGTTGTCAATATGTATGTCACGATCCCAATCAGACATAATGTCCCTTTTTGTTTTATTCACGACCTTCGACCAGTCTTCAGGTTGAACATTGTTGATGGCCTCTTGTAATAGGGCCAACATCTTATTTGCCGTAAATGGCGGCGAAGTATTATTTCTTGCGGCGTAACCTAAAAATAAACGAACTTATAAAAAAAAGTATTCAAATAATCATCAATCAGCCTAATCTAGTATCTGGTAATGTTTTTAAACTAGGTACATGCTACGATCGGAAAGCTGATTTTTTTATAAAGCTTCAAAATGGGAATTGAAATTAAAAGCATACCTTTTATTTGGGCCCAAATCAGCTCAATAGCGTTATACTGGCAATGGTAGGGTGGTAGTCGAAGGACCTGGTGGCCTTTTTCTTTTGCCATCTCGTCCAGAGCATAGGTAGGAGTTGGTGGCTTATGGCGTCGGACTAAGGCAATAAGCTCCGTCTTTAACATTTTTATATCTGCTGTAACTCCGTTTTCACTCAGCCACTTCACCAACTCGCTTTTGCGGTTGGATTGGTTTGGGGGTTTATTAACTTGCACCGAATGGTAGGGTGCGTTGTCCATTATTATGGTCACAGGCTCTTTTAAATTGTTTAATAGACCTATGAACCAATCTTTAAATTTTTCGTAATTCATCTCCTCATGATACTCCGTAGTTTTTTTTGACTTAAAAGCCAGCAAACAATCAGGGACGAATCCACTTGCTGTACCTGCGTGACAAATAATAAGGCGTTCGCCTTTGCCTTCCGGCACTTTGGTACACGATTGTGCCGTATCGTCGGTCCAACTTTTACCCACTGTGTGGTTGGCGTTTAGCCACGTTTCATCCAAAAAGACAACTTTGCTCCAATCACTTATGTTTTTGGCCTTCCTTAAAAATCTACATCTTGCTAGGGCAATGTCAGTCCTCTCCATAATAATCTTTCTTTTGTTAACTTTTTTGTAAACAAAGCCAATATCTTTTATAACTTGCCGTAGCGAAGTAATACCTCCTTTGAACAAGTCAGCTTCTTTTAATGATTTTAGAAGCTGGAGCAATGTGGGTAGCTCCATTCTTCTATAATAATCATAAATATGATTTCTAATAGCAACCTTAGCAAAATCATCCAAATCTGTGATTGGCTTCACCTTGGTCCGCCTTTTTGTTGGGTGTCGATAATTTATTTTCAAACATCCCATCTTGGCCAATTTTCTCACGTGTTATACGCGAAACAGTATTGCGGCCAATATCAAGAGCTTCGGCTACTCGTTCTACAATATGATTCAATGGTAACAACGGTCCATTATTTTGTTGTTCTCTTTCAAAGTAGTCTCGGAGGCGAACAACAAGCTCCCTGGCCTGACTACCCAAAACAGTTTTTTTTGTATGCTTAGGCATGGTAATAACAACAAACTCAACAAACTTATAACAAATAACAATTTATTGTAACAAAAATGAAAACAAACAATGAAATCGTAATACGTGTCACATTAAGTCACAATATAACGCGCTTGCACTCGTACTCGCACTCACAGCATCGCACGGGTAAACAACATGGCCGCCGTGCCGATGCACCATAGAGCAAAAATGTTGTCACGAAAAAAAAAACATAAACCCGATTTTGATTATTTTATATAAGTACAAAGATAATTATGTAGCCATAAAACATTTATATTGACAAGTTTATACACGTAGCACACACGTAGTTACACTGCACAACTGAATAATACACTAATTTTCATAACAATATTAAAGAGAACTAGATTCACGCTGCGAGTATCGTTAGCGATAAAAATGAATTGCATAACCTCACATCCCTAGTCATGTGGTACTGACAAATGTCAACGTCATACGGGCAACTGTCACCCGCACCATGCTACAGCGCAAATAGTTTAGTATCTGGTTTTTCCGGCCATTTAAATTTTCTGTAAGTAATTTTTTTTGCGAATTTGATGTCTAGGCTAGCGAGCGATTCATTTATTATTTGTCCGACATATCGGTGTGGTATACTTCTTTCTGAGATAAAATTGACGATTACCCAATCGCCTTCGTGGACAATATCTTCATCGAGATTATTTACGTCATCTTCTTCCTCTTCGCTGTTCTCTTCTTCCATTTCGCCTTCTATGTTATAATCGGGCTCTGGTGATGGTGGTAATATCACTTCATCTCCAGAACTTGTACTATCATCGGAGTTTCTTTTTTGTCGTTTCGCTCTCGATGTTATTTTATTTATTTTTAATGATGCTTTTCGTTTTGTTTTTGTGTTTGTAATATTTTTTTTTATTAATTTAGCTGCCTGTGATTTTCTCTTTTCTTTTCTTTTACGAGCCTCCTGTTCTATTTCATTCTTTTCTGGCGTGTCTGTAATAATACTCGTGGTTCCTTTTTTTCTGCCTTTGTTATTATTTTTTCTAGGCCCAGCTTTAGGATGAGGTCTAATCATATCCAGTCGTACATATTTTGAAGTCGATGGTTTTTCTAAATCAGTGTAAGACCTATTTTCAGACACCATAGAACTATTTCGAGGATGAGCAGCGGAGTTCACATTTAAAAATGGCTGTTGGGAAAGACATTCCCTTTGTAGAGATCTTGATGTAGTAGCAGGAGATTCATCGGCATTTAAATGATTCGGAGCTGTTACAATAGAGGTTAATCGTTGTGCAATAGGAGCATTATTTGTCAATTCAGCTACACTTGGCGTTAGTGTATCACTTGAACAGGTAGCAGTTACACAAATGGTAGGAATGTCGGAGGTAAGTAAGTCAGAAGTATCTACGGGTGATTCTTGGGAAAAATTTACTTCCTTTTCTATCGGTGCTACAGCAGAAGAATTACTAGATCCAGGAATTGAGATAAGCAGTTCTTTTGCCTCTAAAGATAGCTGAGCCAGAGTTAAACAAGTAGCTGGGGCTGCATTACCATGCGTAAACTGAGTTATGTCAAACGATTCGAGAAGTAAGGGAGATGACATTATTTCAGGGATATTATTATCAGAATTATCCTCAGCAATATCATCATCAGGCTCGATTTCTATGACATTATTTTCCTGTTCAATTGTTTGAGTTTCTTGTGCCTCAGCAACAGCCTCTTCTGGACGGTCCGTAACATACGAAGATAGAAATTCGTCGTCTGTGAAAATGTTGTCATTGAAAGGGTAAGTGCCAGTTATTTCAAAACTTTTGGTTATATTTCTTGGCGTCATTGCAGTCGGATATGCCTTACCTAAGCAGCCGGCGATATCATATATAGTTAGTGGACGACCAGGATGAGCTAACATCCAGTCGTCACACGCGGTGTTGTAGTAAGATTTGAGAGTGCCGAATAGTATCCTATCTAAAGGCTGCAGCTTTTGAGATGTATGCGGCGGAATGGTTAATAAATGGATACCGTTGTCTCTGGCGAAAGAAGAACGGTCATTTGTGACTCAGACCCGACACGAAAGAGACATATCTCAGTTTTTTTGTTATTTTAAATATAGCTAAAATATATATTTATTATATTCCAAATCAATGGCTAACACCAAAATATTGCCTTGTGTTTTTGTTCAGGCGATATACAATTTTCTTTTAATACCTATTTACCTACAAAATTCGTAATTGTATGTAGGTAATTCAATGACGATACAACAATTTAGAAAAAAACAACCGACTTCAAAAAAAAAAACTACAAACTTTAATTTCGGAAGACGGTGTCGTTGGTTCCGCATTTTCGTTTTTAGACACCGACTTCCGAAATTAATGTTATGTATCACTTTGTAGTGTTTTTTTTTTCAAGTTGGTTGTTTTTTTGTAAAAAAGTTTTTACTTTTTAGTTGTACCTACCCCACACAAATCCAATTAACACTAGTGCATTGAAGAATGCATATAACTTCTTACATAAGAATAATTACCTGATGCATTATATACTAAAACCTTCCTGAAAGTATGTAGATTACATGAGTGAAAGAATTATCAAAATTGATTCATTAGTTTTTGAGAAAATCGCAGACATACAAACATACATACGGGTCGAATACAGAACCTCCTTTTTTGAAGTCGTTTAAAAAACGCACAGATCTCAACACATCAAGCCAATTTTATTTTATATTTTTTTAATGACATCTCGCAGTTTAACTTTGTAGGTTATCGCCTGCTTCACCGGGCTTGCCTGTGGACGCCTCAATAAATTAAGCCTCCAGCTGTCTATTTTTGTATTTTTATCTAAATTGGCGTCATTTTAAATGGATATAATGGCAATATATGTGTGATAGCCACTGATATTCAGAATAGTGTTAATTTATTTCTGTTATATTTAATATAACAATATAACTGAGATGCGTTCCTTTTGTGTCGGGCCTGGGTAAATTTTCTATGGGACGTGACCCTTCTTCTTTACAGAATCAATGCTAATATGGCTTTCATGATTATCAAAAATTATTAAACACGGATTCTCCTTGGAACACCTCACGTGTTTTTTGAAGTGTTGCAGAAAAAGCACGAAATTTGTTGCTGTCATCCAACCACTAGGATGTGGAGCTCCAGCGGACCCAGGAGGAGCATTATCAGTCATCCTATTTTGCCAGTTCTTTCGCGGGAATATAAAAAAGGGCGGTGTAGATACTCCTACAGCATTAATTGCACTGCAGACTGTGACTAATTCTCCTCGCTCAGCTGAAGTAACCTTTGACACTTGCTTTAAACCTCTACACGCTATAATTTTTTTAGGCTTATGTACGTCGGTTATGCCTGTTTCGTCAACATTCCAAACATCTTGAGGCTCAAACTTAAATCGGACATATAAATTTTTTAGGTTTTCAAAAAACTTGGCGACATTATGTCTATTAAAGCTAGTAGCACGAGCAAGGCTTGTAGCTTCTGGCACTCTAAGCGACAATTTCTTGTGACGTCTCATAAAACCATGAAGCCAAGCGTATGACGCGATTTTGTTTTGGTGCCATGTTTGTGGCACACTTTTATTATTCTTTTCGGCGAATTGGAAAGCCAATTCTCTTGCGGCTTTCGGTTTAAGCCCATGATGCAGTTTACTAGCTGTTTCCAAATAATTAGATAAATGTAATTCTTCTTCTTTAGAAAAATATTGCGCCTGTTTATATTTAGGCTCATATTTGGGAGAAGAACTGCCTGTATCAATAGCCTGTCTTTTTTTTGCAACATATCTTTTGAGAGTCATTACGGACAGTTTGTAAGACTTAGCCGTACCCCGTAGCGACTTATTATTGTATATTACATCATGGACTGCTAATTTTAAAGAATGTTTGTTGATATGTTCCCGCTTTTTACTGCCTTCTTTGGTTTTGTATACACGCGGCATTTTAAATCTGCAAATAATATACAAACGCGTCAAATACTTGTCAGGGCCCTAGTTCCTAAAAGCAACAGTTATTTAAAATAATACTAAAAGAATCTATTCAGTTGTTATAATGTAATCTGGTAAGCAAACCGAGTTTAGGAGACTTGATCCCCGGATCAAGTCTCCTCGAACTGAATGTACCATTTCTCCTCAATGGTAATTCAGTTAGAAAAAATAATACAGAATTTAAACAACTTAAGTCTTTCAACTCACAACTGATTATTATGAAAATATGTAATATACACAGTAATTATGCTATCTCAGTAGATCCCTGATACACAAATTTCATAATAAAAAAAAATCAAAAACTTACCGATTCTAGTTTCGCTCGCTCGTAAACAACAGTCGTGCGCCATTTGCAAAGTTGACGGAATATTGACATATGAGTTTTATATTCTTAAGTTGGTAGCAACGGAAGCTCAGTGTTGCTACTTTAAATAAATCTAATACGCTTCGTTAATTCATAATGCTCGTGTAATTCATAATGATCTTGTTGGCCACCACATCTGCCAATCCATTGTGCACCAAACGTGTCATTTAGCCACTGCTTGGCTGTTGTTACAGAGTGTGCTGGCGGCCCATCTAATTGGTACCACATTCGTAGGTATCGGTGGACGTTTAGGTTGTTTGTGTATTCAGACACTTTATCATAAATACCTGACCTGTATGTAAGATATTTTTCATAGGCGTTATTATGAAAGTATCTAGCCACTTTTCCATCCGGTTAGACTTTTCTGTTTTGACTCCCTTTAGTTTAATTATGTCCTTCGTTATCTGGGTTCGTAGGTTCATCACCATCTTGAATGCATGGGAGTCCGGTCCAGAGATCACTGCCAAGGAAGTGAAGCTCCTCTTCTGCCAATATTGTTGTTTTGGCAACTTTACACAATCTTTGAATGGGTACAGCTCTAATTTCATAAGCATGCACCCACGCTCGCCCGGCGACGTTATATTGATATAACCGTCGTCGTCCTTTAGTGGGATAGTTTGCGAGATTTTTCCAGTACTCTGTACTAATGAATGAGCTCGGGCAAGACCTGCGACCATAGATGCGTAGTTCTCTTCTGTTTGAATATCTTCTTCGTTCTCCGATTCCTGCTGATGTGCTTGGAATGTCACATTCTTCGTCTTTTTCTTTTGTGGTCTGATGTCCACGTCTGGTTCGCTTTCGTCCTCTACACCCGCCTGAGAGTCGTTGAATAATGTCCCGGGAATGTATTGATCGTTTTCTCGTCGCTGTTCGATATCTACCGCTTCCGTGAGGGTGGGTACCTTCTTCTGGTATAAGGGTGTTCTGACTTTCTTCCCAACTGTTGCGAACTCCTTGGTTGAGTTGAACTTTTTAGAAGATTTTTATATTTTTTATTTTTAATGACATTCTTTCTTTTGTTTTTGCTTTTTTTCTTGTACGTGGCTGTCAAAGGTTTGTTTTCCAATTTTATGTTATTATATTATTTTTTTACTCACTAAAACGTTTTTAACACGCAGCTTTAGTTTTATTTCATTCCACCAGCCATTTATACATACAGTCCATTTATATCGCCTTCATTTTTGGTCGTATGCGCTCCGCGCAAACAAACTCGAGCACGTCTTCGACCCTGAAAGTGCGCAGGGCCACTGCGGAAGCCGCCTACAAGCGCCGTCAATATGAAAATATGAAGGCGCTCGCCGAGGCGCAGCAGCAAGCCGCCCAGCAGATCGCGCGACAGCTAGCGGAGGTCGAAGAAGCCGAGTATCGCGCCGAGCTTGAACAGATCGATGCGGATGCAGAGGCGGAGCATGAAGGTAGTAGGCAAAGCGCTACGAGCCAAAAAAGGACGCAAAA
The DNA here is from genome assembly GCA_945859645.1 of Amphipoea oculea. Classification (NCBI taxonomy): domain Eukaryota; kingdom Metazoa; phylum Arthropoda; class Insecta; order Lepidoptera; family Noctuidae; genus Amphipoea; species Amphipoea oculea. Next base: position 14,273,137 of record OX243865.1, on the reverse strand, counting down.
GTGGGTAAAAAATATTTCATTTATTCATGGAAACAACACGGACGAGGTCTCACAGCCTGCTCATTTAATGGGCACTCAGGCTGCTGCTCCATCTTTAGCAGCACACCTCAACTATCAGGCCGGTGTCGTTCCCCAAGTGCCCGGGTTTGCCGCCACAGAGCCGCAACCCTCTGCCGTGGGCTCCGAGGGACAACACCGCAATGCGCCTGTTCTTTGCAATCAGTTCTCTCCTTTGCTTTTGCAAGCAATTGCAGACACTGCCGCTGCAGCTAAATCTTTGGCTGCTTCACAAGATAAGCCACAAAAACCAAAAATAGAGCTCTTTACATTTACTGGCAATGCATCACAGTGGCTTCAATTCAAGAAGCTATTCGATGTTACCAAACCTTCATTTACCCCCGCAGAGAATGTCGCGCGTTTACAAAACGCGCTCCGCGGCCCTGCACGCGAAGCTGTCGCGTCGCTGCTCATCTCTGCCGAGGACCCCGAAGACATCATGCGCGCCCTTGAGCGTAGCTTTGCGTGCCCTGAGACGATTGTCTTCGGAGAAGTACAGGTACTCAAACAGTTGCCGCGTCTAACTGCCGATCTTAAAGAGCTGGGTGTTATATCCAATAAGGTTCGTAATAGTTTAGCAACAATGAAATTTCTCAACCATCGGGAATATTTACATTCGCCTGAGATCTTTCATGCCATTCTAGGTAAACTAAACCCATTATTAAAATTGAGATGGTCTGACTACGCGTCAGACATATCAAGCCCTTCACTATCGAAACTGGAAATTCTATCTAATTTTCTAATCAGGGAACACGAACGGTACACTAAGTTACCTATAATAAAAAACAAATTGACACGTGCAGACAACACTAGCGGTTATTAGTATGCAGCAAGCTTAAAGTAGTTGAAGCGCAGAGCGGTGGGAGTGCGTGCATGTAAGCGCTGCGCGTGTGTGCGTAGAAGCGAGCGATCCGCGGGTTGCCCTAGGTCAGGGGCGCGACAACAACGCAGCCGTTATAAAAAAGTTTTGAAAGTAATTTGCTTATTACTCACGAACAAACAAGAGTCTTGGTATGCTGTAAACACCACTGCATAGTCCTTAATCACTGCTTCACAGAGATATATAACACTACTTATAATTATAACTTTTAACCACTTTTCTTATTATTTTAACGGAGAAAAATTTTAAACGGTGTTAACACTTTGGCGTATGGGCGCGAATTTTTTTAACACGTTCTATGTACCGTAACAGATATTGTGAATTCGTAATAACAAATAATATATAGATGTGGATAGGGGGCCGTGCTGAAAAAAAGAAATAAGAAAATATCTAAAAAAGACAAAACAACCTTAGCCAAAAACTATTAAAAAGTAATTCATGTTTGGCAAGTAACATATGTACCGCATTGGTTTCTCATACAACCTGCTAAATTAAAAAAATAAACGAATTTTAGTTTATTCAGCACGGCCCTCTATAGTTGCCTATATCTTTTTAAATATGACATGTTTGTTTACAAAATTCGACTTCTTGAATTATGTATAGGAGTACATTCGTTCCAAATAAATTGCGATTATGGTGTATTAGTATTTTAAAAGTTAAATTGGATCAAAAATATCCTAACATACAACTGATGGGGTTTGATTTGATATGATGATTTGAATATGATTTGATGATATCATGATTTGAATATAATTTGATTGTATTCGCAATAGGCACCTATCATGTAAAAATTGCAAGGTCATATTGTAGCGAACACATTAGAGGAACTGGAGTTGTTTCAATCGAAATTTTTACACACCCCGAAAGAATAATTCTTAATAACGATGATGAAGAAAGCACGCTATTAAGATGCCGAATACATTCCAGGCACGTTGGGGCAAGAACGTATTACTGTTATGCTCCATATAACGCCAACAGGGTTTTAGAAAACTGCTGCAGCTGTATTCATGGTCGCCGTACATTGATTGGGCAGCTGTGCTCATGTAATCAGCATTTTATATGACCTGGCCTGGGCCAGGTACGAAGAAAACCTTATCCCGCCTGCTGGCTTATATGTATCTAGTGTTCAATATCCAAACATACAGCATCTAAAAATCTTGCAGGCTGGAGCAAATCCTCTTCATATCTGGCCTAAGCAAGAAAATATATAATGCCAATATATGGGCACAACTGCCCAACGTTCGGCGAGCATGTATGCAGCTACAACAGTACTGCTTGATACATTGGCCATTGTATAATATGTAGCAGTAAAAAGTTTTAGCCATTACATGTCTAGACTTAATTCAGCACCGTATTAGTGTGTTTTCTTCTTACTCGTCGTTATTTAATCTTATCCATTCAGAATGTCTATAGACTTCCATAGAGTATACGCCGGTGTCTCTTATATGTTCAAAGCAATAAGATTTCGCCAGTTTAATATGATACGTCCCAATCACAAAAATCAGCAGTTGGTCATGAGTAGTGATGTGCCTGGTGCAATATGGCCATTGCCGGCAATATTCCCAATGTTGCCACTGCCGGCAAAATACCAATATTGCCAGCAACATTGGCTATATTGCCAATGTTGCCGGTCAAATAATACCAATAAATTTTATTATTACTGCAGGTGTAATCATCGTTTAGTTATATTTGTGTAGTATATCGATCATAAAATATTTGAAATACGCACACGCGTGTCGTGGATAGGACACAATTATATGAATAAACATCAATGTATGTTGCATCTCATTCGCGCTGCACATGCACGGCACGGGGTTGGGAAAACTGGAGAACAGTATCTGGGCATCTCTTGGAGAATGCGCACGTCACTGTAACGTCCGTTCCTAACCGACCTAACACGTGTTTAGGGAAAACTGCTCCTAAACCAAAACACGCATCTAAGTCAACAGCCAAAACCCGATGAAGAATCGTTCATTCTCAGAAGATCCATTGGCCAGATCCATGATGGATCTAGTGACGATTGCTTTCTCATTAGATCAATACCGACGATGTGGAATTCAACTTTGTCGACGAAACATGCGATGAACCACTGAACGATTTCAGACCAGAATTAGACGAAGATCCATTGTCTGTGGATTAATTAAGAATTTAATTAGTTAATTTTACTTTATGTATAAATTATAAACAAAACTCTGTGACTGATTATTTATTATTAAGATAAAGGCCGCTATCCCAGTAGCGTTTTACGAGCGTTGGCGCTTCTCCAACGTCTGCGCAGCGCCAACGTTGCGCAGACGCGACGTTAACTTCGCGAGTTTCTTGCGTTTTTTGGCAACATATACAATCACGCCGTCCCGCTCTGTCTGTGTGAGCGCGGGTGGGGGTTACCACTGAAACTCGCGACGTTAACGTCGCGTCTGCGCAGCGCCAACGCTGCGCAGACGTTGGAGAAGCGCCAACGCTCGTAAAACGCCAGTGGGATAGCGGCCTTAGAAATATAAGTATTAACAAGAGCTGTGATTTTAAAACGATTATAAAAACTACTAAGTTGTTACTCTAAACGGTGATTTACTGATTATGTAAGGATTACTGAAACAAGTGCATTGAAATATTAAAATAATGTTATTTTTGTGGATTATTTGTAGTTTTGATAGAGATTTGTAAAGATTTACACTTAGTTATTTCCATGTTTTATACTTATACTCGTTATTTTTGTTATGTGATTTTACATGAAATACAAGTACCTACAACAGTAAAAGAAATGATTCGAATTTATGCATTTTATTCAATACACAACGATCATCAATTCTTATCTTAATATTTATGTGTTATTTCTTATATTCACTATCGTGTGCGGCAACATAGGCAATATTGCTGGTAAAATACCGGGAATATTGCCAAAAATGATGGCATTATTGGAAATTTTACCCCAAACAATATTTTATTGTATATAATGTAGATCATGGCCTTTAAATGCTAATTTTAAGTGTTGTACATACTACGGTGGCAATTAAGTTCCGGGAATTTGTCAATAAAAAAAAGAAAATGAAGTTTTAGGAAAAGTTTTACTATCGACCTTCACAATAGTCTCCCTCTAACTCTACACATCGATTCCAACGTTTCTCCCATGATTGGAAGCACCCTTGGTAGTCCTCCGAAGTTAGCCCGTTAAGCATCACGGTTACAGCTTCTTGGACCTCTTGTACGCCGCCATGATGAGTTCCCTTGAGGTGCGACTTCATCTTGGGGAATAGAAAAAAGTCGCAGGGAGCAATATCGGTGCTATAGGGTGCGTGAGGCAACGTTGGGATGCCTTTTTTTTGCCAAAAACTCTTGCACAACGAACGAGGAATGGGCCGGTGCATTGTCGTGATGCAAGATCCAGCCATCCTTGGCGAGTTCGGGTCGCACATAAAAAACACGAGCCCGCAGCGCTTAGGCGACGGTCAGACGTGATCAACATGCGCAAACGATCAACATTCGCGTCGGTACGAGAGGTGACGGGAGCTCCTTCACGTGGATCGTCTTCCACCGATTCACGCCCTTCCTTGAACCGCTTCGCCCATTCAAACACACGCGTTTTTGACATGCTATCGTCTCCATAGACAACCTGCAATTTTCGGAGGACTTCCGAGGGTTTTTCGCCAGATTTCACTAAAAATTGAGTCACAACACGTTGCTTGTGTTGCATTTTCACTACGCCACTAAAAAAGTTACTTGCAAAAAATACGCATAAAACACAAACCATACGTGCTATCTACTTCAACTTTGAACTCTAATTAAAAGGAAGATCCCTCCTCTTTGAGAGATGATCACGAATGAAAAAGTGTTGCCAGTTTTTAAATTATAACTAAATTCCCGGAACTTAATTGCCACACCACGTAGTTTCCGTACTTACTTTGACTTATAATTAAGCAATATTCCCAAATATTTCCACTCTCGGCAATATTGCTGGCAATATTGCCACCATTCCCACTTCGGGCAATATTGCCGGCAACGGCACATCTCTATCATGAGTCATCCGTGGGAAATCTGCTAAGTCGGGTATGAGTGAAATATTTCTTTGCGCGTTTAAACGGTGCTCATCCACATAATAAGCCAGTAAGTTAAGTCGATTCATATGTCTGTCGATCATTTCGTAGTTATCGTTAAGGCGGCTGTCACTGTAGCTCTTATGGGTTGCGTTTATAAGCGCTGCAGCTATACGGAAATCCGTCATTGCGTTTGGTAACGTATTATTAATATGTATGTCTAAATATTTTAAAATACAGCTTCAATTTTCCGTTTACCGTCTCAACCACCCATCTTACCATTGTCACAAGTCTGGTTTTGTTAGCAGCCACGGTGCTTAATTGAGTTTCATTTCTGCTTAAGGACTGTGGGGTAAATACCGTAAATCCACACTCTTTGCATACGGTAACTTATCGCGAAACCCTTTGTCCAGGATTATTACGTCGTCGTTCTCCAAAAACTACCGTATAGGAGCATCTTCCAGATGCTCACCATGGTTATCCAATATCTGCCGCAATATTGTCGCATCAGACGTTCTGGCACTGTAGGGTCCAGTGACCTCTATAATGTAGCCATACTAGCACATACTATCATGAATGGCTTTAATAGATTGGTGTACTTATGTAAGCTGTAGCTCTGACTTTGAAAGAGAAAGTTCGAGCTTTCTTGCACAAATAAATAAGTGCCGTCTAAAATGATCACTGCTTTTGATTGTGCTTCGTTTCCAAAAACATGGTTCGGTAGCACTCTGTTTCTTGCTATGACTTCGTCTCGTGTAATATGGTCGAATTCTAGGTGCCGCGGAACGTACTCATTTTTCAGACATTCTCTTGCTTGTCTTATTCTCAATTGAATAGTGGATCTAGGCATTCCAAAAATTGATGCTAGTCTTCGGTTTGGTTCACCGCTTCTTATCTTGTTCAAATAGATTCCCAAGATTGTCTTTGCTTTGGAATGTTCTAGTAAAGATGAAGTTTCTTCCAAAATGGTGATGAATTGTTGGTGACTCACACCAGTCCAAAAATAAAGGACATCTGGACTTAAATCGTTCAGGTTATTGAAATCAAACCGATTTTTATTTTCAAGTGCCTCTGTAACATCATGATATATCTTCAATATATCATGATGTTCTCACCACTGAAATCATTCTGACGGCGAGTGACATTTTCAGAGAGATCTTCCCAAGTCATATAATTATCTTAAATGTTCTTGACAGATTCAAGCGAGAGGTGGTATGTAGAACTGATTATAGGTTAACAGATATGCCTTCGTCGAAACGGATATAGAACGAAGTTCTAATCTCGGACAATTGTCTATCATACATCGTCTCGAAGTGTTTGCCGCGCGTGTTAGGCCGTGCACAGGAAACGATTGACTGGTGGGTGCGGGTGATGGTGAACCAGGTCGCCTTAAGCCGTACTCAATACGCTGCCAGCATGGACGACAAATCGATATTGAGCCGTCGAATGCAATCTGAAATAAAATGCGGAACAATTGTACAAACATCGATATTGGGGTCGCAAGTTCTAACACACAACTAACTCTAACACCGACGCTCTTTTTGTATAATATTATTGAAATTTAACTCAATAACAGGTGAACATCTTTTTGCGCTTTAAATAATAAAAATAAGTCATCATTATCACTGCATAATACAAAATATATAAGGACGAGACGATTTGCTTATGAAACTGCCAAAGAAATAATATAATAATGCACTACTTACTTCTTGTTGCTGTTGTAACGTGCTAAACATGTATTCCATGCCATCTCGGTGTAACTCGAAGAACTCGAAGGACAAGACCTAGTGCCGGTTAGGGCGAACTGAGCGCTCACAAGACACGCAACGGTTGTTATCACCTATTTTTTTACAACAACATCCAACCGCAAAGAAAGCAGAAGTCCAAAAAAACGCGCCTCAGTATCGAATTAGCAAGATAAATCGGTGTCCAGTATACAAAAGCGTAGATCAAAAAGTTAAAAAAAATCCACTCATTAGCAAACATATATTATGATCACCATGACAAAGAACAGCGATAGGCAGACGAGACGAGACGGATTCAAAAAAAGGAGAAAAGGATTACAAAAAATACGTTAGAACGTTTTTTTTTTAACGGCATTAGCAGTCAACCTATAAGGTTGTCGTCTGCTTAACCGGATAAGCGGTGAAAAGCGGGGATACAGTTTATTTGAAAAATCTGATTCCTTTGTTCTATAAACTTAAAAATTGGCCCGAATACTTATTTATCTAAATTAATTATAAAGATCATACCAACTTACATTTTCGAAACTTTTAGAGGAAAGTACGAATTTCACGCGGACGAAGTCGCGGGCAGAAGCTAATTTTGCAATAAATGGCTTTTTTTCTTTAATAAAGTTACAAATACTATATCATTTTATATAATTTAAAGTAATAGTAAAAGTAACATATAAAAAAATGCTATGAAAGTTTGTTCAAGGGCAGTAATATGTACAAGAATAGAAGTACAATATTGAGAAATACTTGGTGATCTTGACTTGTAATCAAGCTCAACTGACAGTAGAAAGTATTTATAATGAAAAGAACCTACTACTTTATGATTATCAGATGTTTAAAAAAATATTATATTAAGTTTTTTATATTTTACATTATTTTTTATTTTTGTGTTTAACTTTCCTAAAACTCATTTTTTTTAATCTATGTTAATCATCAACAGAATGTTCATCATAGTCTACCATACTCTGTTCTATTTAACAATATTAAAATCGAGCTTTAGTTCTCACTAATGTTTTTTTAGTTCGATGTTCGGCGGTCGAATAAAACAAAAAAGAAAAAAAAGTTATTAAAAAAACTTTTTAACAAAAAAAAACCGACTTCCAAAAAAACACTACAAAGTGAAAAATAACTTTAATTTCGGAAGTCGGTGTCTTTGGATCTGTATTTTAGTTTTTTGCCACCGACTTCCGAAATTAAAGTTATTTTTCACTTCGTAGTGTTTTTTTGGAAGTCGGTTTTTTTTTTGTTAAAAAGTTTTTATTTCACGCTTTTTAGTGGGTCTGCTTATAATTTATCTCAGTTACAATAGCCTAGTGTCAACTTTCTCATCGCCATTTACAAAATATTGCTTTTACCGACGCATGGAAGTTAATTGTTGAAGAGTTCTCCTGGTCCACCATCAGCTCCATATCACCATTCACATTGTGACGAGCATAAATTGCTTAGCAACCATGTTAAAGTATCGAATCGCAACCCGTGAAATAGTAGGTACGGAGATATTATTGAGTAGTTCCGGTGGCCATCTGTGGTCTTCATCATCAGTTCCACTTCACCAAATGGTGCTTTCCGAGAGCAAATGCACGAGTGTTACTATAAATAATTTTGAAAGAATTTTCTTTTAACTCCAAGCCGTTGAGGAGTTGTACCTTCCATCATCAGCTCATCCACCTGAGATGATGATTATCAGATGCAAATACTTAAACAGCTTTAGAAAATATATGAAAATGGTACTATGTGCCTATAAAATTTGAAGGTTGCCCTCGATTTCCCTGGGATCCCATCATCAGATCCTGACCTGATGATCATGCAACCACTTGGGAAGTATACCCTTTCAAACAAAAGAAAAAATTTCCAAATCGGTCCAGGCGTATTCGAGAAATCGGGGAACATACATAAAAAAAAAAAGATTCCGACGAATTGAGAACCTCCTCCTTTTTTTGAAGTCGGTTAAAAATTAAAAAACCCGACTGCAACCTTATACTAAAACTAACTGAAAAGCTAAAAACAAGCCCATTTTAAAATAAATAAAAGTTGGAAGCAGGCGCTTCCAACTTTTATTTATTTTAAAATGGGTTTTTTTTTTTAATTTTTGAAGTGAAAACTTCTTTAGCGGCGTTGCACACTTTTTGTAATGGGTAAAAAATGTTAAACTCGCGTCAGGACACGTGACCGTCAGGAGAGATTCCCCCCCCCCCCCCACCCCCTCTTTTTCTACGGCGGCGCCAACCGAAGTGAACCAAGTGACACACGACAATGGATGGATGGATGGATGGATGGATGTATGGATGGATGGATGGATGGATGGATGGATGGATGGATGGATGGATAGATGGATAAATCCTACATCTTTTGCCCATGGGGCTAGGCCAGGTTAGGCAGAAAATTACAGAACGCCACCTGCTACGATTCTTACATACTACAACGTGTAACGTTAAATGCGCAAAACCTGAAAATAGTTTGATCAGAATAACGAGCAGAATCAATTAAACCACTTTTTTAATATAGGTCACATTTAAAAAAAAATCTTCATTAAAAACGTTGCCGTGTCTATTTATTAATAAGTCAAGCCATCACATGCGCAAACCCGCCAAAATAGGTAAACAAACACAAGTTGTTGTCGACCAACTAAAATTTTCCCATACGCGGGATAATAATAGCTCTTATTTAAATGCAAATTGCAAATACGAATCTTCCGTACAGTAAGTACCATGAATAAGACAATTTGAAATAAACAATAATGCTATCTTATTTTAACATAAACTTAACCTAAGGGTTAAAAAGAGAAATGACGATCTGCACGGGGGCGGGGCGTGCGAAATACGTGACAGCGGCCGACGTGTTTACTTCAGTCTGAGCGGCGCCGGCACATGCATTACAGGTGTAATTGTTCTATCCCGTTACCCCGGCGCACTGTGGAAAATCGTAGAACAACTGCTGATTAAAAATGGTTATTGTCAATGTCGCTACTGGCAGGCTTTTTTTATTTTACTCAATAGTTTAAGGACCAAACTAGACTATAATATCAAAAAATTATACATATTATATGAAATTAATTTTTAACAACACCACAAACTTTATAGTTTTGACGGACGTCCATGTTAAGCCCGTTCACTTCATCACTTTCAAATTGATTTTATTGTTATACGTTACAGGAAAAGGTATAATGTATTATATATTTCTGGAAACCTCATCTTTTGAAGAATATGAAACAACTAATATGTATTTATTATTATGTTAACGTTTACCTTAAAATAATTTCAAAATAAAATATGGTGAAAAAAAGGTTTTTTTAAAGTTCATCGAGACTTTTGACAGTTGCCCACGTTTACCCCCGCTTTACATTTAATGTTGATTTGTAGCCTAGCTATCCATAAACATAATCAAATAAAAAAAAGCTGCGGATATTTGCGATTTTCGGAGTAATTAGTAAAAATGTGATAAAAGTAAGAAAATGGAAAACCGCTCGCTGTCTATTGCGGTTTGAAATGTTGCTGTTTACATCAATAGTTTACATGTTTAAATGTTTACATCAAAGCCAGTACAAACAGAAACTGCCAGAAGAGTCTGGACTAATTTCTGATTCAAATTTATTTATCACTTTTTTGGTGCCTATAAAGTTAATTAACGAGCTAACAGGTGATGTTGTCTGGCAAAATCCGGTACCTTCATCTGTTCGTTTTTGCAGGCCTATATTAATAGAATTCTAAAACTCCCGAGAAAACTAAAGCTGTTGTGGATGAAATAAAAGGTCAAATAAATTCTTTGGGTCCATCAAAGAAGGCGAGGGAGTGCAAGTGAAGCATGATCTCTTTCTTACAATGATAGATGGCAAAGTATCTCAGGTATTAACAGATACGCCTTCGGGTTCCACATGCACAATATGTGGAGCTACTCCACGCCAAATGAACGATTTGACTAAAGTGACTGCTAGGCCTGAAAATGAAAATTCTTATCAATACGGACTGTCTACTTTGCACGCCTGGATTCGTTGTATGGAAATGATTTTACATTTCCTATAATCTGTCTTTCCAAACATGGTCAGCCACAAACGAAGAAAAGAAACGACTAAAGCAAGAGAACAAAACCCTGGTACAAAGGCGTTTCCGTGAAGAGCTAGGATTGATCATCGACAAACCAAGACAAGTGAGTGGTAATTCTAATGACGGTAATACTGCCAGAAGATTTTTTCAGAATGCAAGATGCTCTGCTGAAATTACAGGAGTGGATATAAATTTGATTAAACGACTTTACATAATTCTCAAGCTCTTTCATTGGGTGTAAAGATAAATGCTGAAAAATTTGGCAGTTATGCTATGGAGACTGCCAGGATCTATGTGAACAATTATGAATGGTACTACGTGCCGTCTTCAGTTCACAAAATTTTGATTCATGGAGAAAGTGTCATAAAGCATTTTGCAGTACTTCCTATTGGTCAACTTTCGGAAGATGCACAAGAATCTCGTAATAAGGATTATAAAAAATTTCGTCTACATCATGCTAGAAAATGCTCAAGATCCGCTACAAACGAGGATGTATTTAATACTCTTCTTTATACTTCAGATCCTTACATACCAGCATTAGAAAACCGTATACTAAAAACGTGAAGGAACTTGATGAAGACACCTTAGATCTTTTGAAAGTGAACGAATTAATTTTAGATCCCGAAGTTCATCCAGTATAAATAACATAACATTTAGTAAACATTACAATTCATTAATTAATCTGTGTTCGATATTAATCACATTTTTATTTTTCAAAAAAAAAAAATGTTTTTATTATTTAAATTGATTTGTATTTTGATGTACTATATGATATTTGGTTTTTGTAAACATTAAAATAATAGTATCCATTGTTAAAAAATAAATATTGGACATTTTTGATAATTTTTAATTTGTTTTATTTTTTAATATATGGTTTTAAATTCAATCATAATAAATTACATTCCAATTGAAGCCATATACACTATTCTATATTTGTGCAAAATTTTAGAACACAATATTCAGAAATAAAAAAGTTATTGATTTTTAATCAGAAACAGACCTTTATTTTCCATAGTGCGGCGAGGCGGCGCGTGCGCGTGAATTTCGCAACGTTTTTGTACACAAACATTCAATATTGTGAAATGGTGAGAATGTTGGCGCATTGTAATGACAACGTTAATTTGGCCAAAGCCTGGAAAAGTATGATGGAAACATTTAAGTCACTGTTCAAAGATAACCTAAGTTTTTTAGGAGCGTAGATGGTAAATAATGCGCGGCGCAGCGCGGCGCGGCGGCGCAGCGGCCCGGTGACGACTCCTCCCTCAATAGAGCGTCGTCGCAGACGCAGTAAATGATTAGAATTGCCAGTAAAACTAAAACAGCACATAAAACCTTTACAATTTTTTTAATGATTTTTTTTCTCTCTGAAATAGGTAAATTGAATTAAAAATCAGTTGGGGTGTCTGAGGTTTTGCGCATTTAACGTTACACGTTGTATATAGTTTGGCCTCATTTACGTTCACACATCTGGTAGTACACGCACGGTTGCGAGAAATATTTCATTAATCCATGATTTCAATACATAAATCACATTAAACATTATCTATGGCATATACTATTATTGACATTTATTAATTATGTAAACTTATTATCATTGTTTAATTTAAAAATGTAATTAAGTATATTTATCATTTAAATAATCATTGACTTTATAATATGCTTTATTAATCAAAAAAATCTTTAATCTATTTTTAAATGATATAAAATTAGTTGCTTCCTTTATATTATTAGGTAATTTATTATATATTCTAGGGCCCATACAAAATGCATTTTTATCAAACATAACCGTTCTATGGCGTATTGCTTGAAGTGTACTGGCACTTTTTAAAGTCTCATATTTATTTAAATTACTTCTAATGTTTAATGCTAATTCATAGATATACCATAGATATAGAATTCCGTAGATTGGGCATGAGAGTGAATGAGAGCTCCCGCTTTAACGGAACTTTGCTGTGTTAGAAAGAGAGAGAAAGTGACGCTGTTAACAGGGCCAAACACGTATTTGCTACCGGCCCATACCGGCCCCGGTGACTGTTTACGTGAGCGTTTCGGCAATTATTTAAGCGAACTAGAGTGATAACCTGTGATTAAATAACCATATTACGATGGTTTCTTGTGCAGTACCAGGATGTGAATCTTCCAAAAAGAAAAACCCCCAGGATTACTCGTTTCACCAGTAAGTTTACAATGTGTTTTAATCGTTATTTCTGCATTAACAATGCACTAATAAGCCGGCTATAAGCAAAATATGATGAGAACATTATTATACTTACGATTTAGATGAATTAGCATGCCTAAAACCACCGTATTTAAGAAATAACAAATAGAGAAATACGAAGGAGTTATAACCTCACTTTTTAGTGATGCGATAGCCTAATTTTTGTTGATATCGACAGCTAAGATAGGTAGCTTCATACAAATGCATAATCTTAGAAAAATAGATTATATTTAAGTACTTATTGTAACAAACAAAATAAAATATAGATATATGTATTACAATCGTATCTATACTAATAGGTACTGGTACATATTATAAAGCTGATGAGTTTATTTGAATTTTAACACGCTAAACTCTGGAACTAATAACTAGCTGATGGTTCGAATTGAAAAATTACTTTAGTGTTGAATATACCATTTATTGAGTAAGAATAGAGGCTATATAATATCGCGCTTCGACCCACGGGAGTGGAGCAGTAACCAAAAAAGATATGGGTGAAGCCGTGGGGGACAGCTAGTTAAATAATATTGATAGACTTGATAACAGATTTGAAAAATTATGAAATATTTTTCCATTGAGTTCACTTAACAAGACACATAATGTTTGCAAATTTCCTACAAATCCGGTGATAAGAGAAAAGTGGTTACGAATGCTACATAGACCAAATTGGACTCCATGCAAATATTCAACAATATGCAGCAAACATTTTGATGCACACTGCTTTTCAGTCACTTTGGGTCAAAAAAGAAGAAAGTTACGAAGTGGTTCTGTTCCAACCTTTTGTATGCCGGTAAGAAAAAACAATGTCACAATATTTATTTAGACACCACTCAGATTATCTGTTATATTTGGCAAATTCAACAATAATTTTTTAATTACATATCCTCAAATTAGTGAAAGTCACCAAATATGGAATACTATTTTGTTTTTGGGATATAAAAAAAAAACTTCATATAAATTAAAACAGTTTAATGTTTTTACTAATCAGTCATACATTTATATGTAGTAATTAACAGCCTTTAATCAAATATATTAGTTATCAAATTAAAATCTAACATAAAAAACAAAATCACAAATGAGTAACCAAATATGGAATATAAGCATAAATCAACATAACAATAACAAAAATGGACATTAATATCTTTGAGATCAATTAAATAAATATAACATATTGTGATAAATGAAAGAAGTTACATAATTACTTGCAAAAGTCACAGATCCAAGTATCAAACTCTGGACCAGCACAATCATAATGTGCCCAGAGCCCACACATCAAGCATTTAATCCAGCTTTCTCCACTTTTATCCATGGAAAAAAGTCTTGAACAGAACATACATTCTGCATCAGCAGAGTCAGGAGGTACTTGGTCCATCAACTCATCATGTTCACTACCTTCATCAAACTGGATAACGTCTAGTTCCTCAGAGTCTTCTTCTTCACTATCATCCTTATTTTTCTTCGTTTGTTTGTTTCTCTTCGCAGTTTTCTTCTTATTCTTTGTCTTGACTAGTTTATTTTCTTTTTCTTGTCTCTTCATATTTTTATTTTCTAAATCAGTTTTGTAGGGAGAAGATGTTATGACTGCTGCTACAGCAGCTTTTCTTCCTCTGCTAGATACTTTTCTTCGTTTCTCTGGCACTGGACTTATGGCATACGGAGACACCAGACCCAAACTGCTGCGATTAAGCCCAGAAGTCGAAGGTACAGGTTCAGGTTGTAAATTAGCAGTTGTTTGTGGTGCAGGTATTTCTACCAGAACTTGACCAGTTTCAGATCTTGATTCCAGCGGAGGGATATTGGTTGTACAACCGTCTATTAAAGCATTTTGTTGCGCAGCAATAAAGTCCACATCACTGAAGACATTTTTATTTAAAGGCCACAATCCAGTAACTTTGAACCCGTTGGCTGCGATTTCGCCTGTTTGTACTTTCAAATAGGATTTGCCAAACAGCTCCACAATATCATATGGACTTAGAGGTCTGTTGTTGTCTCTAATCCACATGCGTATTTCCTCACTATAGTATGTTTTTAAAGGCCCCATGAAAGTTTTATTTAATGGCTGCAATTTATGAGTCGTATGAGGAGGTAACGAAACTATGTCCACGTTATTTTCCCTAGCAATATCTATTATATCGATATTGTGAGTATGACTATAGTGTCCGTCTAGTATCAGTAAAACCCTCGATTCAGGAGTCGGGTTGGTGTGTTGAATAAAGTGCTTGAACCAGTCTGTAAAGATGTTCATTTGTATCCACCCTGATGGGTGTGCAACTCCGACTGATCCTGGAGGACAGCCTCTCATTAGCTGAGCACTCATATTTTTTCTGGGAAAAATAATGAACGGTGGCACAAAATGACCAGTAGCATTCATGCAAACAACTATTGTCATCAGAGATCCTCTTTCTGCTGAAGTCAGTGCAGCTACCTGGCGTTTACCTTTGTGGCCGATGATTTGTGGTATCTTACTTTGTACTATTGTGAGGCCTGATTCATCCACGTTGTAAATACGATTTGGTGGATAGTTATTCTTAGCGTAAAGCTCTTCAAGGAGGTTGAAAAAGGCTTCCACTTTTTCTTTATCAAATCCAAATGCTCTGGCAAATGATGTACCAGTTGGTCTTCTTATCGAAAGTTTATCTTTATGACGATTTAAAAATAACTTTAACCACTTTTTTCCAGCCATACCTGATTCACCGAAGGGATTCTGCAAATTGTTTCGCTTTGCTAGCATGAACGCCATACGGCGAAGATCAGTTCTTGTTAAACCGTGAAACTTACTCTCCATTATTAGTATGTATTCTACTAGCTGATGTTCAAGTTCGGAGCCCAAGATAGTTTTTCGTCCTAATGTAGTAGCTGCTGCCACTTCTGGAGACTGTTCATCTTTTTGGCAGAGACGAAATAAAGTTGTCCTAGGCACTTGAAAATGCTGTGCCGCTTTCAAATACCCCATTTTCTTTTCCCGGACGAATTTTATAGCTTGTGCCATTTTTTCTTCATCCCAGGTTTTTCGTTTGGTTGATTGTGAACCGGACATTCTAAAAACAAACATTACATATATTTTTTAGCAAGCAAGTATCTATCATATGAAATATTATATCTAATTATGGAATATTCCATAATTAGACACCGACGACTGTCCATATTTGGATTTTTATACTAGTTCAAACTCTTCTAAACATTTTTTTAAGTCACAATATTTTGAAATTAAAAGATCACAAAATGGTGAAATAAACATAATACCGATATACACTCAAGGGCACATTTAACCGGCCACCTATATTTTGTAGATTTCTTCAAAATTCTATGGTAATTTAATTAATTTTGTTATAATGTCACATTGGGTGAACCTCCACGAAAATAAATGAAACATGTGTATGTTGTGAAATGGTTTAATTAAGACAAAATTTAAAAAAAATAGAATATGCACTTTTCTTACAAAAAATAAAAATTAGCAAAATGTCAATTTAAAAAAAAAGTGTGCTCTAAATTACCGGATTAATAATGTGTATTTCCTCCTCTGGCCCTAATGACCTCCTGCAATCGATTAGAAAGCCCGTCAATTATGTCTTGGATGTCGCTTTGGGGAATGTTCTGCCACTCCTCAACAGCTGCAGTTTTTAGCTCACTGATGGTGGTAGGAGCTGGTGTACGACCCCGAATTCGTCTTTTTAGGTTGTCCCATACATGCTCTATTGGGTTCAGGTCAGGGCTGCGAGCTGGCCATGGTAATCGCTGAATATCGACGGCGTCCAAGTAATCGCTGACAATTCTCGCGGTGTGTGCACGAGCATTATCGTGCATTAAAACAAAATTATCGCCAATGAATGGGGCAAAAGGCATCACGTGTGGTTCTAAAACTTCTGTCACGTACCTGTGAGCATTAACGCTGCCTCTATCGAAGATGACCAATTCTGTACGGGCGTCATAACAAATGCCACCCCACACCATTATAGAGCCTCCCTCGTAGCCTACTGTTTCAATCACAGCACATTCAGCAAACCTTTCACCACGGCGTCTATACACGCGCTGACGTCCATCAGGACCTCGTAAAGCTATTCTTGATTCATCCGAGAAGAGAACTGCCTTCCATTGTTCCGAAGTCCAATTTAAATGTTCTCGAGCAAATGCAAGTCTCGCTCTTCTGTGAGTTGCGGTCAGCGCTGGGACTCGAACTGGTCGAAATGCTCTCAGATCCCTCTCAGCTAACCTTCTTCTTATTGTTCTTAGGCTCACACTTACATTTCGTACCTCAAACAAGCGGTTACGAGCCTCAGGAGCAGTTGTAAACCGATTCCGAAGAACGTTCGAGACGATGTAACGATCATCTCTCTCTGATGTACACCTTCTACGACCTTGCCCTGGCCTTCTTGTGTAGGAACCAGTCTCTCTGTAACGCCGGATAGCATCTTGAATTGTGGATCGTGGATATCCAAGCATCCGTCCAATCCGACGCTGGCTAAACCCAGCGTCTGCAAGTGCTACAGCCCTAGCTGCCCCAGCTGCGTCCAGTGGCATTTTTTTGGTGTAAATGAAATCACGGCAGGCCAATACCTAGGTTTTATTCGAAGAAATGGTATCACAACGTTTTAAATCAAATGTATCCGTCACATAAAACATGGGGCGAGACTGTCAAATTACGATTAAACTGATTATTGTTGAATAAAAACCACAAAAGTAAACAAAACGCGGGTATGATTGATTTATTTATTTCAGATATACCCACTTAAGAAGTAACGCCTAGTACGCAAAGCGTAAGTTAACATAAACAAACGTTAAGCAGTTCGAGATGAGTGGACGGTTAAATGTGCCCCTGAGTGTACTAAATAGTATAACACTTATGTATACAAACATATCAGCTGGTAATACTCATTTATTACTTACCTTTAAAATTTTCCGCACGACAACAAAACAAAACACGCCTGCCACACGTGAAGTGTTCGCGCAACTGACTCGATGGTGTGAGTGCGATAGTTAGTAGACCGAATGGAACAGAAGATGGTCGAGTGTTGCGTTTCATACTTATAGTCTTAGAGAAATGAAGGTATTCCATATTAGGATACTATTTCATATTTGGTGACTTTCCTCTATGTATAGTGCAATAATGTTGTGTTTATTTATTTGGATAATAAATAAAATAGTTGGATTATACTGACAATAAGAAGCTTCTTATAATATTATAAAAATGCTAGGAACACAATATGTATAGCTAAATTATATTTTTTGTTGTTTAAAATTAGGTAAACAACTAAATAATTATGTTTAAGTGTGTTAATTATTTTTTAATATAATTTGTTATGCACTTAAGGACCAATGCAAAAAATGTAATTACTTTTTAAAATAAGTCTTCTTTACCCATTTAAATTGTTTATATTCTAGGTTGAACTTCAACGTCGAGCAACTACATATCAATACAGAGATATTGAACCTGTACCTAGTACATCTACTTCTACTAGTATACCATCAGCTAGTAGTATTGAATTGACTCCTAGAAAAAAGAAAATGGTGAAGACTATAACTAAATTGAGAAGAAAAATAATGGAGAAAGAAAAAAAGCTAAAAAATTTGCGGGCTCAAAAAAAACGTAAGGAATGTAAAATCATTCAACTTAACCAAGTTATTCAGGTCTTAAAATCCCGTCCATCATTGAAAAATGATATGACGACTATTATAGAATCTTGCCCAAATGAACTCTTGTCACACTTGGTTGATAGGGTGAACAACAATAAAAAAAAGGTTTTACAAAGTAAGGCAAAGTATGGGGTGGAGTTAAGAAAATTTGCCTTTACATTTTTACAGTCCACAAGCATACAATTTTATAAGAAAAAAGTTTTCTCTTTGTTTACCACATCCACGTACCCTGAGAGGTTGGTATCAAAACGTACATTGTGAACCTGGTATTACTCAAGAAGCCATCAATGCTATAAAAAAATTTAGATCAGACAAACCAGATTTAATTATTTCTCTAACAATGGATGAGATGGGAATAAGAGAATTTACGGAATGGGATGGCCGTAGACATTACGGATTCGTAGATGTAGGTAATAACTTAAGTGGGGACAAAGTAGAAGTAGCCAAGGAGGTTTTAGTTTTCATGGCAGTAGCTGTTAATGCATATTGGAAACTGCCTATTGCCTTCTTTTTTGGGAGAGGTTTTACTGCTGTCCAAAAAGCATCACTTCTGAAATTATGCATTGATGCATTAACAGTTACAGAGGCAAAAGTCATGTCTGTAACATTTGATGGAATCCCATCTAATATTAATATGGTCAGAATTTTGGGGGCAAATTTGGACAATGAACCATTTAAACCATTTTTTACCTATAAAAATGATAAAATCTACACAATTTTAGATGCATGTTATTTATTAAAATTAATAAGAAATACTTTTGCTGATTTTAAGACATTCCGACAAAATGACGAAATAATATCGTTTAATTATATTAATCATTTACACTGCTTACAAGAAAAAATTGAGTTAAATTTAGCCAATAAGTTAACGCACAAACATGTTAACTATTTCAAAAATAAAATGAAAGTTAAACTTGCAGCTCAACTCCTAAGTAATTCTGTAGCTACGAGCATTGAATATTGTGCCAACCACACAAATATTCCAGAATTTAAAGGAGCTGCAGCTACTGTAAACTTTATTAGAACCGTAAATAACACTTTCGATGTTTTCAATTCGAGAAATTTATTAAGTCCAGGTTTTAAAAAACCTATTAATTCTAATAATTCACTTGTGATTTTTAATGAACTAGACAGATTTGTAGAATTAATAAAAAACTTAACTCTGGATAACAAAAGAAAAATTATATCCTCAAATAGAAAGTTAGGTTTTGTAGGCTTTATTTGCAATATTGAAGCTTTGAAAATGTTATATAATGATTACATAAATTCGGGTGTGCTGAAGTTTCTATCTCTCTACAAATTATCGCAAGACCATTTAGAAACCTTTTTTAGTTGTATAAGAGCTCGAGGCGGTTTCAATAATAACCCATCTGCAAAAAGTTTTATGTCTGCGTATAAACGGTTATTATGCCATGCCGAAGTACAAATAAGCGAAAATACAAATTGTTTACCGCTTGAAAATATAACTGTTTTAGGATTAAGCGATTTAAGCACCATGAGACGGCTTAACTTAACAGCCACTAAAAGAAACACTGACAATTCTGTTGGTGAAAACTGCATAGAATCTTCGGTTTCTAGAGTCGATGATGAACACGACTTTTTAATTTCTCTACCGTGTGAGGACACACACAATAAAGAAGTTATTAAAATAATACTTCAATACATAGGTGGATTCATCGTGAGAGTTTTAGAAAAGAAACTTAAGTGTGAAGAATGTATCACAGTTTTGCGTTCGCAGCATACTGATGTAAATTCTTTAATTTTTTTCAAAGACAAAGGAGGATTAGTTTATCCTTCAAAAGACGTCATAGAAATATGTTTGTTTTGTGAAACAGTGTTTAGAGAAAATATAAGGTCCAAAAACCTTAATAAAACTAAATTAGATTTGATTGTTACCAGGACCATATATAATTTCATGCACAAAGGGTTTAGCCGTCCTTCCATAAGCAAACTGCCCCCGATAGGAACCTATATCGTAACCTATGTTATATTGTAGAGGGTACTAATAGTAGTTCATCGCGTAGATATTAGCTCTATATCTTAGGTAATTGAGGAGCTATTTGAAAAAAAGTGTCCGGAGACGACTTTTTTTCAAAGTGATATATCTCTGTTGATTTCAAAGCTAGAAAAATAAAACCAATTCCAATGTTTATGGTACACTTTACAGTTTATTTTATATAAATTTTCATGAGCCAAGCTTAAATAAAAATATTAAAAAAATGCAAATAAATTATTTTTTTATTGATTTCTATCAGATTGAATTGAATTACCACTTTGAAAAAAATATATAATAATTGTCTATACCTTGCCTAACAGCATGCCAAGTTTCATTAAAATCCATAAGGTGCAACATGATGAAAAAAAAAAAAAATTAAGTGGACCACCTTATGACCACTTTGTTGACGCTTTTAACTTTTAATTTTTCAATAATCTAGTATTTAATTAAATCGTATTGCATATTTGATTTTTCAATATTGGGCATGAAAGGTTTAAAAGACAATGGAAGGATTTTTTCTCAGTAATAGTTAAATCCATATTCATAAAAAATAGCTTTTATTAGTCATCGTCACTATTTTCATTAATTACAACGTGATCTTTATTTATAGAAAAAACACTGGATAATATTTCTGTTGGGCGAACTATATGCGATTTATATCTTGCATTTGATAAATAATATATAATTGCTGCCACGTGAGAGCAACACCCAACTGTTCGATTTCCATTTGCACAGTTACAGCAATAACGCAGAATATCTTCGTGGCTTTTTCCATTGGGGTTGTAGTCAATGTAACATCTGTAGGTTTTGCTATTAATGTGTCGCGATTGTACTTGCACTTTTAAAATGTTACGCGGTGTCCTGCGTGAGCGACGAATACGACGCCACGCGACGTAATGCGACGCGATGCTACACGCGACAAATGTCCTACGTGATTTTGGTCATTACTTCTCGAATCATGGAGAGGTACAGTACAATTTTAACAGGAAACCGTCAATGGGGACAACGGGAATACATTTTAATTATTTTTATTGAGTTCCGAATGGGGACAACGGGAACAGACAGAAAGTTTATATGTAGTTCGTGGTGTCGCGTCTGGTCGCTCTAAAAACAAGTACGCGTTACGTCGCGTCTCACCGCAGACTGTCATATAGGCCGCAAGCAGTGTATGCCGTTGAGTTGATCGCGTTCGTCGCGTTCGCAGCGTCGCGTCGCGTCGTATTCGTCGCCCACGTATTGTTAGGTATTTGCTGTAACTGTGCAAATGGAAATCGAACAGTTGGGTGTTGCTCTCACGTGGCAGCAATTATATATTATTTATCAAATGCAAGATATAAATCGCATATAGTTCGCCCAACAGAAATATTAGCCAATGTTTTTTTCTATAAATAATGATCACGTTGTAATTAATGAAAATAGTGACGATGACTAATAAAAGCTATTTTTGATGAATATGGATTTAACTATTACTGAGAAAAAATCCTTCCATTGTCTTTTAAACCTTTCATGCCCAATATTGAAAAATCAAATATGCAATACGATTTAATTAAATACTAGATTATTGAAAAATTAAAAGTTAAAAGCGTCAACAAAGTGGTCATAAGGTGGTCCACTTACTTTTATTATTTTTTTTCATCATGTTGCACCTTATGGATTTTAATGAAACTTGGCATGCTGTTAGGCAAGGTATATACAATTATTATATATTTTTTTCAAAGTGGTAATTCAATTCGATCTGATAGACATCAATAAAAAAAAAAAAAAAAATTGCATTTTTTTAATATTTTTATTTAAGCTTGGCTCATGAAAATATATATAAAATAAACTGTAAAGTGTACCACAAACACTGGAATTGGTTTTATTTTTCTAGCTTTGAAATCAACAGAGATATATCACTTTGAAAAAAAGTCGTCTCCGGACACTTTTTTTCAAATAGCTCCTCAATTACCTAAGATATAGAGCTAATATCTACGCAATGAACTACTATTAGTACCCTCTACAATATAACATAGGTTACGATATAGGTTCCTATCGGGGGCAGTTTGCTTATGGAAGGACGGCTAAACCCTTTTCCGCTCTAAATGACCACTGTTTCCCGTCTCTAAATGATCATATTTATGATCAAGATCCAATAAAGAATCATAAATATCTACTAATAAAGTTAATTATTGAAAAGTTTTTTAATATTAGAATTAGATACGAACACAAGTTACGAAATGTAAATAAAGATAATATTCGACAATTCTATAACAAACTAGTTATTTTTAAGGGTACTTAAAAATGCAAACTGTGCATTTCATTAATAAATCATTTTTTATAAGTAAATCTTTTTTGTTTCACTATTTCCCTAAAATGTTACCTTTATGGCCGCTCAGTTAGTGGCATAGCGTGGCATGACATGGCCAAGCATTAGTAGAAATGTCTAGGGTTGCTCGAGAATCCTGGTTAACTTAGGATCCCCTGGTATACCGAGAGTTACCGGGACAGGGGGGTCTGCTTTGGTTATTATTGATGACATGGGGGATGGGGGGGGTCTAGATGGTGATTATGTCAGCATCAGTATATATTTTTTTTAGTTTTAAAAGAGTCGATGTTCCAAAGTCGCAAGAAAATGAGTACTACACGACACTCAAGCCTATTCCTTATTTCTAGACTTACAACTACTGCTCATAAATTAATAACGAAACCAACACATTGAAAAATGCTTGTACCAATGTTTACGTAAGCATGGGGGGGAGGCATGAGAACTTGCTTACTTTTGCTGACAAGGGGGAGGGGGGAGTTAATATTTGCAAAAAATACTTGAACGGACCCATACTGCGTTAATTGTGTTGCCATTGAGTAAGTATAATTTTTTTAAATCTTTCCAATAGAAATTGCGTGATACTCGGACAAAGAAACGTTGTAATAAAACATATTTACGGCATCAGTATTGTTCTTAGAACACGTACCCAGTATTTTTATCTTTTTTAATTACTTCGCTGTTCGTACATCTCACGTTTTACCGCTAAATGAGGCTACTGGCTAGTCGCATGCCGATAGCATTTATTGCGTTAGACCCCTTAAGACATATAACAGAATGACTCATGACGTCGCATAAATTATCGATAGAGACCAACAAAGGAATAGACAAGTCACAACACTGTCTATGCACACACTTACATTTTACGCATACTTAGATCAATGGTTTTTGGTCTCGTTTGATTGTTGACATTACCAATCTACGGAATTCTATATCTATGAGATATACAGTGATGGGAGTGTCAATATTTTTAAATTTACAAAATGTGGTTTACAAGTATCTGTAGGTTTTAATGCACATATTGCCCGGACACATTTCTTTTGGGCTTTGAAGACGGATTCTCTCTCAGTGGCATTCCCCCAAAACATTACACCATATCTTAGTGTCGAACCAACGTAAGCGTGGTAAGCAGATAGAAGTGCACTCTGATTTACCACTTTACGAAGCATATAGATGGCATATGAATAACAGCATAATTTTGTACATACTTGTTCAATATGTGTCCTCCATGTCATGTCTGAGTCTAAGTGTAATCCAAGAAATTTTGATGTGTTTATATTTTCTATGTTTATTTGTTCATAATTTATATTGAATGTACTTAATTTTGAAATTTTATTTTTGAAAGTCATTATACATATATGTTTTAGTTAAGTTTATTTTAAGTTCATTTAAATTTAGCCAGTTAACTATAGATGATAGCGTATAGTTAATTTCATGTTTATGAGTCGTAAGATCTTCAGATACAACTATCGCAGTACTATCGTCAGCGTACAGAACCATAGAGGATTTGATAGATTTGGGAAGGTCGTTAATATAAATAATAAAGAGCAGAGGACCCAAAATACTCCCTTGCGGTACACCTTTGCAGACTTTTATTGATGTTGACAAGTGCTTCTTTTCGACTTTTGTTTTTTTTTTAACCACTTGACATAAAGCAATAATAATGAAATTTAAAACAATAATCATGTAATTTAAAACACTTAGGAATGTGCTAGGCAGAAGCATTTTGTACAGAAACCTGGAGAACCTTCACATTGCTTACATTCATAAATTGTTTGCACCCTTTTTTTTGTGCTTTGCAACCTTTGCATTCTTTCGGGCCACTTCGATAGTTTCTTTCGTGACACTTCCTACTGTCTTAAGTCTCGTCCGGGTTTTTTCTATTTTAGTGAGTTCGTGTTTCACTTTCAAAACATTGCGTCGATTGACGTCATTAGGATCAGGTAAAAGCTTTTCCAGTATCTTCATACGGAAATCATATAGATTTAATTTATCATTCGCCGAAAATTTATTGTACATGTGCAATGCATTAGTGAGGCTCATTTGCAGCATATGCACAAACAGCTTCTTGTGCCAACGCAGCGTCTTCCTTTGGACTGGATAATATGCCAACATCTGATCTTGAAGATCAACGCCCGACATAAAATTATTGTAATGGACGATTGCCATTGGTTTCATTACTTCAGATCCCCTTTTGGAAGTAGTCTCCATCATCTCACTACTGTAGAGACTTCTTTGAGGGTTACTGACCTCCTTGCGGGTCAGGCCGCTGCTTATATTTGTAAGAAGTTCCTTTCGAACATTCAAACGGATGTCATATGAGAGTCGTAGGTTTGACGTCTATAAAATAAGTCGAAGATTATAATTATATGTAAATGGGATAAAAGTCTTTTTAAATATATCCTAAACGAATATAAAAGGATTTTGATTTAATTCCTATAATTGGTGGAGGTGTGTTACGATCGCCGGATTTTCGCTAAGCTTGCGAAATAGTTTTTTGTTTCAGCACTCACAGAAGTGAACAAAAAAAAACCTCTCGTATGCCAAGCGAAACCACAAAGTATACTGTGAGTATAGATTAGATGCGAAGAAACGTCGCCAGGAGGATATAAAGCTAAGTGGATATATGTATTTTTTTATATAAGGAGAGAAAGATGGCTCAAGTTTTTGCGGGCATGGACGGTGTATGCCTGGAAGACTTTCTGAGGCGATTTGAAGTTGTTGCCGCCTATAATAAATGGCGTGAGAGCGACTGGGCGCTCATATTAAGCGCATATCTTGAGGGTGCTGCCCTAGCAGTTCATAAGTGGAAATACTATGACGACATGCCATTTGAGGCTATATGTGATGTGTTATGGGAAGAGCTTCCATGCAGATGTCACAGAGACAAAAGAATTAATAAGGTGCAAGTAGTCGAGATGGCACAAGATCTGTCTGAGGAAAACAGACAAGAAAATGTTATAGATATTGTAAATGTAGATAATGATGCTTCTGTATTATTTAGTGGCAGACAAGATGACCCGCTACAGAACGAGGAGTGCTGCCTAGAAAGCAGCGTGGAAGTTGGAGGTGATAGAGAAGATGGTGTCAAGCGCAGCAGCGAGGTGTGCATCCCCGCAGAGGAGGAGAAGGAGCCGTTAGAAGTGTTCGAGAATGAACACACGAATGAAAACAGCGAATCGGGTCAGTTCTGTCCAATTATTAACGTAATTAGCAATGTTTCAGAGCCACAGAATGAGCACGATGATCACGATGTGGGAATAAATAAAATTAACATCGCTGCTGATCATTTTGATGAGGATTATGTTTCGATCGATTCTTCCGAGTTAGGGGAGGATGACCACGTCGATGTGTCCGACATAAAGGAGAATAGACATTTCGATTTTTCCGAAATAAAGGACGATGATCTCGTCGATTCTTCTGAGTTAGAGGAGAAAAATCACGTCAATGTTTCCGAAACTAAGGAGAACTCTTGTCTCATCATCGATATGAGTGATATTAACAAGGTGGATAGTAATGTTAAGTTAGTTGTGGATGATATGAACTTAGATGCGGTCAGAGATGAAGATACATCGTCGAACAACTCCGCACAGTTGATAAACTCATTTAGTTTTCCTACGGATCAAAGTCAAAGTCAAAGCATTTATTTCAAATAGGCACATAAAAGGCACTTTTGAACGTCAAAAAATATCTTAAAATAGAATTGATTCTAGTCGCCCATTCCAAAAGGTAGTTTTCGTATGGAGAAGAATGGGCAAGAAACTCCACCGTTACTCTTTTAAAATGTTTTAGGTACAATATTTTGCATGGGTACATTAATTATATAATAACATGTGAGGACGATGCACCCAAAATAAAATTACTATACCACAGGTAAAAGAAATAAAAACGAAACCATGACATATAAATTAATTATCTGATAGATACATGGTGCTCACATATTTACAAACATGGTACAAGCCAAACGATTTAAATAAAAAAAAATAAATACAAGTAATAAGTCAGGGTGTGAGTAATGAATGACAAAACGAATAAAAAAAAATTTACAATTAAATTAGCAACCAGTTTGTTTTTGTCTAGACTCTAGATTGTCCTATGGAGCAGGACCAGCATGTTTCCAAGCGTTCTTATCTTGGATATAATCTTCCAATTTGTAGTATGCTTGTTTACAAAGTGTACGTTTAATGTGAGTTTTAAATTTTCTTTCATTTAATTCCAATATATCACAAGGTATTTTATTGTAACATTTGACACAGTACCCCATAAAAGATGTATGTACTTTGGCTAATCTGAAAAATGGTTGATGTATTTTATCTTTATTTCTTGTATTAAAGTTATGTCTATCGCTTATTTTATTAAAAAGATGTAGATTTTTTCTTACATACATAATGTTTTCATAAATGAATTGGCAAGGTACCGTCATAATATTAATCCTTTTAAATAGTTCCCTGAGAGATTCGCGGCGACGTAGATTATAAATGGCTCTGACAGCTCTCTTTTGCAAAATAAAGATGGATTCAATGTCAGCAGCTCGACCCCATAGTAAAATGCCGTACGACATAATGCTGTGAAAGTAGCTAAAATACACTAAACGCGCGGTTTCTACATCTGTTAACTGTCTTATCTTCCTAACAGCATAAGCGGCCGAGCTGAGCCGCCCCGCAAGAGATGTTATGTGAGGTCCCCATTGCAATTTCTCGTCTAGCGTGATTCCCAGAAAAACCGTTTGATCAACAAATTCTAGTTTTTCTCCATTTAGTATGATGTCACATTCGCTACTTTTAACATTAGGTAATTTAAATCTAATGCATTTGGTTTTCTTTTCATTTAGTACCAAATTATTTACCGTAAACCAGTCTTGGACCTGAAGAATAGAGTTATTCACGTCGTCAAGATTTTGTGCCCGTCTGTCTATCTTAAAGATCAATGATGTGTCATCTGCAAATAACACCATCTTCGGTTGATTTTGAAGTAATTGTGGTAAATCATTTATGTAAACTAAAAAGAGGAATGGACCCAATATCGAACCTTGAGGAACGCCCATTGCCATTTCAGACCCCAATGAGTTTACGCCGTTTACTTGAACTTTAAGCTTTCTATATTTTAGATACGACTTTAGTAAATCAAGAGCTAATTTCCTAATCCCATAGTGCTCAAGTTTCAGCAGAAGTGTCTCATGGTTGACGCAATCGAACGCCTTTGAGAGGTCGCAAAAGATTCCAATGGCATCTTGTGCTTCTTCCCAGGCGTTAAAAATGTTCTTTATTAGGGTGACACCGGCGTCAGTGGTACAACGCCCTTTAGTGAAACCGTACTGTTGTTCATGAAAGATGGAATTTTTATTAAAGTGGCGTAACATTTGACTGAGCATCAACTTTTCAAACACCTTACTGAGAACTAGCAGAATCGACACAGGCCTATAATTGTTGGGTGAGGTTGTAGTTCTTAGTTGTAGTGATTTTATATTACATTATGTAGATATCCCTAAAATAAATAAGGTTTTTTCGCAATGTGCTGCAAACAATAAAAGCACGAAAGAAGAAAATAATCCCATTTATTAAAAAAGCTAAAACTAAAATATTATTTGCAAAAAGTTTTTTTAATAATTGATAATTTTATAAAAACATTTTTTGTAAACAAGCATCATTTTGTAAAGAAGTTTTCGATTTTAAAATATAAATTTAGAAAAAGAAAGTTTAGAGATAGAAACCTTTTTAAAATTGATTAAAACTTTTTCATATTAGTATGTTAATAGTTGTTGTTTTTTTAATTGTCATGTATCTTGTCATGTAATGTAAATATGTCACTTGAATGTAAACATCATATTTTAGTGCATTTTGTTTGTATGATTGTTACAATTTATTAATATGTGTCCATTTGTGTGTTACATATGCTGTGAGAAAATACATCGGACGCGGCCGGGAGAGTGTGAGGTATCCCACCTCCCAGAGGGCTGTGAGGTGCGACCTCACACCTGCAACGGGCCAAAGGGAGGCCTGAATAGATTGTCGATTTCAACGTGATTACAAGTAGGGAGAACGTGCGAGTACTCCAGTATTTAATGACGCGAGTTATAGGAGGATAGTTGTTGTTATAACTATGGTCACTCCTATAGAAGGGGGGGTGATAGACACTCAGCTTAAGTTGTTACCAATCTTTGCTAACGGGCATAGCCCTTGCAAAGTGTGTTTGGTTGACACTTTTGGTTCATCTTGTGTTTGAGGACCCACAGTTGCATCAATATTGACTGATATTTAATGATATTAGAATTTTAGAGAACGTAGTAGGACTTTAAAGTTTTTTTTCTGGAGTACGAGCATAATATATTAGTTTTTTAATGAACCCTTGCCTCTTAAGCTTTTCCCTCCCTCTGGCTCAATCCCGTCCGATGGAGTTAAAAGAATCTGATGCTAAGATCGTTTAATTTTCTTAAGCCTCTTCTAGGTCGATGTGGACTTTTACATCAAGTGTTATTATTAGGAGGCCGCGTCGCGCCTTTTACCGAGGTTTTGACACGACGAGGTTTAAGCATGACGACGTTAGTCGTACGTCCTGACTTAAGCTTACTTTTGCAAGAGACGGACCTCATCATGTAAATTTGTTCCTCGGATTTAGGTCAATATACAATAGGATAGGTAGATAGGGTTTGGATATTCGAATGGTGTGAATAAAAGTCTCCGGCTATGCCCATACTTTTATTCTAAGGTGGGCGTAGCTGATGTAGAGACTTCTTTGAGGGTTACTGACCTCCTTGCGGGTCAGGCCGCTGCTTATATTTGTAAGAAGTTCCTTTCGAACATTCAAACGGATGTCATATGAGAGTCGTAGGTTTGACGTCTATAAAATAAGTCGAAGATTATAATTATATGTAAATGGGATAAAAGTCTTTTTTAATATATCCTAAACGAATATAAAAGGATTTTGATTTAATTCCTATACTACCATGTTCTGTAGACAGAACGTATCGCTTATCCCTCCATTTTCTGACATGAACGCCGTTTAAGAACAAGGATTTGTTTTCTCCTTTTTCCAGTGAAACAGAGCCAATTTCGACGGGATTATCTTTCCTGTTTTTTCTTAACGTTCCTGTGCAGAACGTCTGTCGATCTAGCAATTTCACAGCCAGGCCATAAGAATTGTAGTAATTATCCATATATACATGATGGCCACAGTCCAGTCTCTCTTCTAGTAGTTTGAACACAATCTTACTACTATGTCCTTGCCCTGATGTCTCATCAGCACCGGCGTAAACTTGAAATTTTAAAACCGTACCATCTGGTTCTGCTAAAACATAGAGTTTAATGCCATATTTATGACGTTTGTTTTTTATGTATTGTCGGAACAGCAACCGACCGCGCCACAATACCATGGACTCATCCAATGATAGCTCTTTACCTGGACAATAAACAGTTTTCATTTTACTGTTAAGATTATCTATAAATGGTCGGATTTTATTGAGACGGTCTTCTTCACTGGATTCAGACGTAAAGTGTAGGCACCGTAAAATCAGTAGAAAACGATTTCGTGCCAAGAATTGTCCGAAGCATGGAATATTAAACAAATAGTGTCGTTTCCAATAATCACTTAAACGGTTTAATCGAATTGTTCCTGTGTGAAGAAGGAGTCCTAAAAATGTCAACAGTTCTTCCTTTGTTAAATCTTTCCAAGATTTTATTCTGGAGTTTTGTTTGACGTTTTGTGCATTACCGACTCTTATTGCGTTCGCGTTGGTCTCGCGAAATATAAGATCTAACAACTCGTCATCAATCAATTATCGGAATGCTTCGTAAGGATCAGTTGGAGGCGGCACTAAGAGTTCCTGTTCCTTAGTAAATTCTATGTTTTTCATGGAGCTTGGATCACTGCTCCAGGTGGTAGTGGCTCCTTGACCAGAGGGTGAGTTATTGGGTGATAGATAATAATTATCTGGTAAGTCCGGAGTACTACTTCCAGATCTCCGAACAGCCAGAATTGATGGAGAGGCGTCATTACGTTCTGGCGAAAGGTTGGGGGTGAACGCATCGGATCTCAGAAGAGAACGCTAGGTGTTGAACAGGTAGGGTTTAATAGACAGCTATCTGGTATATCCAGGAAAAAATCTCCATAGTCCTGTACGATATTCGGCGATGTAGGACGGCAGTCAATTTCATAATTGAATTCAAAGCTACCGTCTCCATCAAATTCCAGTTGTCGAGGCGCTGGCTTCGATGCTGAGGAACTATTTGGATCTGATAACTTCCACGATTGAGCAGAATTATTACGCGTGGGGCCATCCCTAAATGTAGGTCTTAATCGCTTACATTGAATGATAGGGCTTCCATCTGACTCACATAAACCACGTTTTGATGCAGATGAACTTGAAGGTTGAGCTGGTGGTACACGGCTGGCCGTCTTTGAGGCAGGTGATCTTGAAATAAAATGAAATGAAATTAAGTACAATTTACTGTTATTATTGAGTTAAATTAATTTAATGTCATGCGTTCTTATCAGATACATAGTCATTAGTTAGTCATACCTTGAAGGTTGAGCTGGTGGTATAGGGCTTGTCGTCTTTAGGGCAGATGACCTTGAAGGTTGAGCTGGTGGTACACGGCTGGTCGTCTTCTGCTTCTGTCTAGTATCAAAGATACTATCATCACTGCCGCAACTAGACGAGACCTCTGAACTTGAAGAGTCTTCATCAGCTCTTTGAGAATACACATCCTCATCACTATAGTCAGACTCATACTCATCACTATGCCGACGCTTTTTTCTAGAACTACTCGTAGATTTACTTCCAGACGGTCCAGCCTTACTTTCCATTTTAGTGCAAAAATAGCTTTGATACGACCGTGTGTACAAGTCACAATAAACCACTGTTAGAATGAAACCAATACGCGTTTTCGTAAGTTGAATATGTTGTCAGAGTGGCCGCGCAAACTAACATAAACTCGCCTCAAACGCCGGCGGCTTACTGACGACTACAAAATACACGGGCCGCTGGCTCGTATCCGAGTGGACGGCACCGCTGCTATGCCCCCTCCCCACTCGGATCCGAGTGTTGAGCACTAAATGTGTTAACACGTTCTGAGTTACGAGAATATTTGAAATCCATCAAAACCTTATATGGCGACGGTACTTTTAAAATTGTACCAGCTCCTTATTATCAAATGTATAGCTTACATGTAGATGTAGCACGAAATGATGATATGGTGAACTTTATACCCATAATTTTTGCTCTCTTACCCAATAAGAAACAGAGTAGGGGAAGTATGTACAAAATGACATATAGTTTTGTTTTTGTATTATAACTTTTTATTGGAAGTTCACAAAACAGCCATAGTTTACATTAATCATCTTTGGTCCTTAAATTATCGTTACTAATAAACATTTTTAGTAATAAATCTCTCCTCTAAACTCACCTTCGGTTTGCCGACGATATAGTAGTCATGGCTGAGACTATGGAGGACCTCAGTACAATGCTCGATGACCTCAGTAGAGCCTCTGAAAGAGTGGGTCTGAAAATGAACATGGACAAAACGAAGGTCATGTCAAATGCCCATGTAACACCCACTCTCATGAAGATCGGAGACGCTACACTCGAAGTCGTGGACGAGTATATTTACCTAGGACAAACTGTCCAGTTAGGTAGGTCCAACTTCGAGAAAGAGGTCAATCGTCGAATCCGACTCGGCTGGGCAGCGTTCGGGAAGCTTCGCAATATCTTCTCGTCCCACATACCGCAGTGTCTCAAGACGAAAGTCTTTGACCAGTGCGTGTTGCCAGTGATGACATATGGCACTGAAACGTGGTCGCTCACAATGGGCCTTATTAGAAGGCTGAAAGTCACCCAAAGGGCAATGGAGAGGGCTATGCTTGGAGTTTCCCTGCGGGATCGAATCAGAAATGAAGAGATCCGCAGGAGAACCAAGGTAACCGACATAGCCCGAAGAATTGCCAAACTTAAGTGGCAGTGGGCAGGGCACATTGCTCGCAGAACAGATGGCCGCTGGGGCCGAAAGGTTCTGGAGTGGCGACCGCGTACCGGAAGGCGTAGCGTTGGAAGGCCTCCCACAAGGTGGACCGACGACCTTGTGAAGGCCGCAGGAACTCGTTGGATGCGAGAAGCACAAAACCGGTCGAAGTGGAGGTGCTTGGGGGAGGCCTATGTCCAGCAGTGGACGTCTTTCGGCTGAAATGATGATGATGATGATGATGATGAGTAATAAATCTACAGAAAAAAAAACAAACTAAATTAAACTGAGATCAGTCATAATCCATTTTGTCCATATGCTTCGGACAAAATGACATATTGCCATTGGACAAAATGACATATAGATAAAAGCGACGGAATTATTGGCATAATTCGCAAATGAAACGCTTACTTCTTTTGGGCACATCGGCGCAAGAAGCGTGAGCCCAATGCGAACATTGTAAGCACCGCAACCAGTCTTCTCCGGGCTTAGATCTTGAATAAAGGTCGTTGCAATATATACACGCACAGTCATCTTCATCGTCTTGGGAAACATTGGGAAAATCTTCTTCTTCACTACTGTCTTCAAACAATGTTTTGGAGACTATACGTTTTTTCTTTGCTGGAGGAGCTTTAGGCGCATTTTTGGATTTTATTTCCAACATATTAGGAGTACAAGTCAACACCAATGCGCTCTGTCGAGTTTTTGGTTTACGTTTCCCTTGGCCACTAGTGAAACGTCCTTTTGGAGCCGGAGAAAGCACCTCAATAGGAACAGCAAGAGCAGATGACGATGGACGTTCATTGGTAGTAGCAGCAGTTAAAACCGTTTCTTGAAAGTTTGATGTTGGAGCCTGAGGTGAAACTTCAGGCTGTGGGTCGATAGATGCTGTTATTTCGGTCGCATTATTTTCTTCAGGTAGCATTTCAGTGGACCTTGGCTGAACTCGAGGAAGCGCAGCTGCTGGAGCGACCTGAGACGTGTTTGTTGCTGGAATATAATCATCTCCTTGTTGTGAGGGTTGTGTCAAAATCTGTCCAGACTCGACAGAGCTCATTAGTGTTGCAGGCTGAGGAGGCTGTTCATTGGAGGTGACTTCCAGCGGTATGTTTGTAGTTTCAGCGGGCTCGTACATATAATCCGGAAATATATCAGGGTTCAACGGCCAGATGCCAGTGCTTTTAAATCCATGACATATATTTTGCACTGTAGCTGCCTTGCCATATGCTTCATTGAATAAACTGGCGATCTGAAGATGCGTAACAACTCGTCCAGGATGTGCCTTCAGCCATTTGGATATTTCTTGGTTAAAATAAGTCTTTAATGGCCCAAAAAATGAAACATCGAGAGGCTGCATGCGGTGAGTGCAATGTGGAGGCAGACAAATAATGTGAATGCCGTTTTCTTTTGCATATTCCAATGTGTCAATGCCTTTATGACTTGCATGCCCATCGACAATTAGAATCACTTTATCGTCGATACTTGCTTTTACAAAACTTTGGAAATGCTTTATCCATTTTAGAAATATTTCTGTAGTCATCCAGCCTGATTGTTGAGCTACACCTAAGGTACCAGGAGGAGCTTCATCGATAAGTTCATTTTTGATGTTTTTTCTAGGAAAAATTATCATCGGCGGGACGAAAGTACCAAGGGCATTAGCACAACAAACGATAGTGGTGTTTGCTCCACGTTCTGCACTGGTTATTGCTCCGACTTGTTTCCTACCAGTGGTAGCTAAAATCTTTTCTGGTTTTTGTACTGTTGATAGCCCGGACTCGTCAGCATTATAAATACGGTGCGGTCTATAGCCTACAGATTCTAGCAAGCTCCCGTACAACTGATAAAACTTTTGGACTTGCGGCCGATTAAAAGCTTGAGCTCGAGCTGCTGAAGTGGCTTCTGGTTTGCGCAATGATATATCTTTATTACGCCTTAGAAATCCATCTAACCAGTCTTGACCAGCCTTTTGTTTTTGGATGCTAAATTTATGAGCGAAACCGTTTTTCTCAGCCATCTGAAAAGCTAGCTCTTGTACGGATTTTCGAGTCAAACCGAACAAACGACTTTCAAGGAATTTTATATGCTCAACTAATTGCCTTTCCACGTCAGGCGGGAAGGTAGCTTTCCAACAGCCAAGGCCTTTTGAGTTTGACTCCAAAGTTTTATTAGTGCCTAAAGCATGTCTGCGAAGGGTAGCTTGAGGGACACCAAATGTTTTTGAGGCCAATAACCAGCCCATTTTCTTATCTCGAACTGCCTCGATAGCTTTTTTCATTGACTCTGTACTCCAAGACTGGCGATCAGTCGTTCGTTTGTAGTCACGTGGCATTTTGGTGTCTGAAAAAAAAACACATATATTTATTTATTTAAGCAATATGAAAGACTTACAGCTAAAAAAAAAACAGATAAGGAACAGTAAGTCAAACAGACAGCCAATAGCAAGTCCTCACTTATAAAAACCATTCCATAGATCAATCGTTCTGTAAGAACCAAGCAGTTATAAGATAATAACAAGTAACAGTACACTGTACTGCAGAATCAACAACAATTCTGCTTACATTAAAATAAACATAAACAAAAAAATAAATATAATACAAAACATAAATATAATACAAAAGCTTTGGACAAAATGACATACATTATGTCATTTTGTCCGTTATATACGTATGTCGTTTTGTCCATACAGCGTTTTAAAAAAAAAAAATTTGAAAATACATATAAAACAAGCTCTTTTTCTGAAACTAAGTTATTTAGTCTAAAGATAAATGTTCTAAAAATTAAAAAAATACTGCATGAATAGTATCAATAACAAAAAACTTACCATTTGAATAAAAACTTTGACGGAGCGAAAAAAACTTGCAACGCGTGTTTACCTGTCGTCGGCCATGACACTGGGATGAATGAAATGGATGCGTTCAAAATTTGCCAGAATATAGAAAATAGTTATGGCCGCGTGGTGACACTGTCAGTCTTGTGTTAAAGGCCGCCAAATTCAAAATATCCCGCCTGTGTCGTTTTGTACATATATGTCATTTTGTACGTATTTCCCCTACGTACAAGAGGTTGTTTTTAATACTAAAACAACAATTCCGATTATTAATAAATATGTACAAATGCGACTACGAGTTAGCAGTTATAAAAGCAGTAACAGAGGTTTTTCCACATATAAAAATAAAAGGTTGCTACTATCATTTTTGTAACGCCATGTTCAAAATGACCAAAAAATTAAAACTTGAAGAATCTGAAGATCAAAAAGTAGCAAAACACTGTTCACTCTTGCCTTTACTGCCTACGAAATTGATGCCAGAAGCCTTTAATGCCATCATTGAAATGTCATCACCACGTGTCTACAAATTCCTAGACTACTTCAACAGCCAATGGATGAAAAAGATAAGTAGTAACATATTATGCTGTCATGACCAAAAGAATAGAACCACAAATGGTGTTGAGGGTTGGCATCGCCGCATCAACACGAGAATTCCATCAAAACCCAGTATGTACCAGTTCATATCACTGCTAAAAAAGGAAGCTAAATTGCAAAACATAAAATTAAAAAGAAATTATTTACATTGTACTGATGTAAAACGAAATAGAAAAATAATTGAAAAAAATAAAAAAATTGAAAGTATAGTCAATGATTGTTGTAAATAAAACAATATGCATTCAAGTGTGTTTGAAACGCTTATGTGTAATTAGTACATAATCAAGAAATAAATACTTACTAAGAAAGGAGGATGCACAAAATTGTAGGGGCACTGTCCCCACCTACCAACAGACTTGGGAATTGTTTTAATATTCTTATGACGACCCATGAAAAGACTAATAATATTTTTTTCAACTAAAAACAATGGGGTTCATAAAAATATTTATAAGGGTTTTATTTTTCAAACAAAAATGTTCATTTTAAATAAAATAACAGTTCTACTCGAAAATTACAAGTCTTAAGAAATAAATCAGTTACTTAGCACAACAAAAAATCAGTTACTAAACAACTTTTACTATAGGCACATCTATCAATTCACAAAATAATAAGGCTACGAAATAAAATGATACAAAATGTGCATACCACTAGATCAGAAAAGTAGGAAACAACTGTAATTCTTTTGATATAAGGGTTGCTATACATTTAAACGGTCCGGCATTAATCGGCACTGTCGGGCGGTAAAATCGAATATGAACTTACCCGATCGGAATGATGCCGAATATAATATAGGAACTGGTTCGGTTTGGCTTTGTTGTTTAACAAAAATACCGCCGAACCGACACTGCCGACCCGCTTAAATGTATAGCAACCTTTACTGGTCACTAATGCTATTCGTCTACTATAACACCCATTAATTGGTCTTTTTTTTTTTTTTTATGGATGGGAAATCATCAAATGACCCCTCCCGCTCTGGGTGGAGCGAAGGAGTGTCAGACTCTTACTGACTAAAACCCATCCGTGTTCCTTCCTTAGCCCTTTATGTTCCGGG
The DNA here is from genome assembly GCA_945859645.1 of Amphipoea oculea. Classification (NCBI taxonomy): domain Eukaryota; kingdom Metazoa; phylum Arthropoda; class Insecta; order Lepidoptera; family Noctuidae; genus Amphipoea; species Amphipoea oculea. Next base: position 14,235,821 of record OX243865.1, on the reverse strand, counting down.
GTAGCGGTAACCCTTTCGGACAATCCCGCACCCCCGGCAGGCTTCGGCCCTGGCAGGCCCCTTCCTTTATGCTGACATCTCTTTGAGGCGCGCGTGGAACACGTACGCGCCGTCCGGCACGGGCCTGGTCCTGATCGGACGGTGAGCTACCCATTACTCTCCGTCCGCAGGCCCGCGCCTACGGTGGCCGGGAGTCGTCACGCGGCTCCCGACGCCCGGAGCGTCTCCCGCGGCGGCTGGGGTGTGAGGCTCTCTCCCTCAGCCGTTCAGCCACCTCCTTCGCTAGCATGACTGCTTCGCAGAAGGAGGCGACCGCCCCCCACTCCCTCTCGCCCCGGACCATGGCTTGAACCAGGGCCGGACGCGAGAGGTCGCCGCCGCTGTCGATCGCCTCTACGAGGGCACGGCGGTGCTCCGCCCATGCGGGGCAGACCTCCACCGTATGCTCCACCGTGTCCTCTGGGCGATCCTCGCAGTGGTGACACCCGGGCGTCTCCTCCCGCCTGATGATGTGCAGGAACCTCCCAAAACATCCGTGTCCGGTGAGGACCTGCGTCAGGCGATAGGTGAGGACGCCGTGACGCCTCTCTAGCCACTCCTCAAAGAGGGGTCTTATCGCCACTATCGTGGCGTGCCCTGCGCTGGGTTGCGAAAGTCGCTCCTTCCATGCCACCATGAGATCGCGCCGGAGGTCTGTCCGCTCCGCCGCGATTTGCCGCGGAAGCGGAGTTTCCCCCCGGCTCATTGCCTCCGCGCGCCACTCATACAGGCGCGCTAGGACTATCGCCTCCAGATCCCATGGCGGCAGTCCGGCAAGGAGGCTTGCCGCCTCGCCCGAGATCGTGCGGTACCCCCGGATCAGCCTTACAGCTACCACCTTTTGGGGCGCGTTCAGATAGTGGGCGGCTCGCCGCCGCAGAGAACGCGCCCACACCGGGGCCCCGTATAGGGCCATGGACCGCACGACCCCCGCGTAAAGCCTCCGGCAGGAGGTGTTTGGCCCCCCCAGGTTGGGCAGGAGCCGCTTGAAGGCGGCCCCGGTCCTCTCCAGTTTGGGGGCCAAACGTCGGAAGTGTTCGACGAAGTTCCACCGGCTGTCGAGGACGAGACCCAGGTATCTCATCGTTGCCTCGACGCCGATGTGAACCCCTCCCACCGTTAGTTGGGATCCCGATGGTGGCCCGTTCCGAGGCTTATGGAAAGACATGGCCTCGGACTTGTGCAATGCTACCTCGAGACCCAACCGCCGGATTCTTTCCACGACTATCGCAACCCCGCGTGTCATCGCGTCGGCCGCCGCCTGATGCGACCTCCCTTGCGCCAGGACCAGCGTGTCGTCAGCGTAGCAAACCACGCTGACGCCATCAGGGAGGTCGGCCCGCAGCACCCAGTCGTAACCGATGTCCCACAGGAGCGGCCCCAGAACCGATCCCTGTGGGACACCGCACGACATCTCTCGCCGGTTCCACTCCCCGTTGCGACCGGGGTAGATGACGGCTCTGTCCGTCAGATACGCCCCAACTACTCGACGGAGGTAGGTCGGCACCCGGTGATACCGGAGTGCCTCCCCAATACAGCTCCAGGGCAGGATGTCGAGTGACACCGCCACGACTACCCCACCCCGGGTCACCGCGTCCCCCGTCGTGAGGGCTCTCACGCGCATGATGGCGTCCACCGTCGAGCGCCCCTTGCGGAAGCCAAACTGGCTACCCGCAAGATCCGGCCCCGTCCTCACTAGGTGCCCGACGAGGCGGCCTGCAATCACTCTCTCAAAGAGCTTGCCGACCTCGTCGAGCAGCACTATGGGCCGGTATGCGGACGGAGAGTCCGCAGGGCGCCCTGGCTTCTGAATGAGGACCAGCTTCCCCGTCTTCCAACGGAGTGGAAACTGGCCCCTCTCCATTCCCATTAATTGGTCTGCTGGTAGATTAAATTCTGTATGACGACCCTTACCCATGTACCATACTATCGAAATAACATGTGCACAACTGCCTATCGTACGATTTCCTGTTAAGCAAGTGCAGTACCACTGTGTTATGGCATGTCTGTCTGTTATATCTCTATTTATTAAAATGTAACAATAGTACAAGCGTGACCTGACATGTCTCGATTGTATGCGCCCTCGAATCAACCAGGCATTATTTATATGGATATTATATCTTTGTAAATCATGCAATTGATTGTCTCTGAACAGTTCTATATAGTAAATCCCATTGCGAATATGCTCAGCACAGTATGATTTTGCAAGTTTTGTGTGGTAGGTGCCCAAAGCAAACAATATAACATCTTCATCTGTTAGTTGGGGAAACTCCTCAAAATGTGGCATATTAGCTTCCATACCTACAAAATTCACTCTTTGCCTATTAAGATGTTTGCCTTCAACATAATTATGCAAGAGGTTGGGAGCATTTATTTGTGTTTGAATTATGTCTAGCAATTCTGACGCGAGCCTATTGTCCGTTGCCACACGATAGTGAGCATTTATTATAGACGCTGCGATGCGAAAGTCAATAAACATGTTGGGTAATGCACGATTAAAATAAGTTTGTTTCAATAGTTTAAATCGGTTTTTGAACTTTCCGTTCACCGCCTCCACAACCCATCTACATATTGTTACTAAACGGGACTTGTTCGCCTGTTCGGTTGTTAATTGAGTGGCGTTTCTATCTTTAATAGCTGGCATATGAGCTTCATAGCCAAGCGACTCAATGTCAGGCATGCTGTCCCTAAATCCTCTGTCCAAAATGAAGACGTCCCCCCTATTCAACAACCAATGCAGCAGTTGCTCATCGTCACGCATTATGTTTTGCAAAATAGTTGCATCTGAAGTTGTTGCTGGGAACGGGCCTAATACATCAATTATGTATCCATCGCTGGCAACCAGCACAAACGGTTTCAATAAGTTTCGGAACTTGTGGTGGCTATAGCTTTTTCTTTGAAATAAAAAATTACTGCTTTTTTCAATATATATGTAAGTTCCATCTGCAATTAGAATTAATTTTGTATTTTCCTGATTTCCAAAAATATGTTTTGGTAGTAAAAGGTTTCTATTAAGAAGCTCATCTCTAGAAATATGGCCTAGGCCAAGATGTCTTGGAACATATTCTTCTGTCAAACACTGTCGTGCTATTTTTAATCTATATTCGACCACTCGACGTGTCACGCCGAAAAGCGTTGCAAGTCTTTCATTTGATTCTCCTGTTCTAAGTTTTGTTAGAAAAGCGGCGAGTACTGATCGTGGGTTTCTGGATTTTTCAGCAAGAGATGGCGTTTCTTCTAACATGCTATTGAATTGATCTAAAGTTAAACCGGTCCAAAATTGAATTTCACTATTATTGAGTGAAGTCACGAGTTCAAAATCGAACCTAGACCTATTGTTAATGGTATTAATTAACATGTTTGTCAAATCACTAAAAAATGAAGCGTTAAAATAATTAGTAACGTTCACGTTATCCAATAACTGTTCAAAGTCGTTGTACATCAAATGTTCTTCGCACATTCGCGCACTTGGGGGAATATATAGTTTGTAATGGCACACCAAATGTAGCTTCAGAGACACTGGAACTCGTCTAAGATTTTGGTATCTGCATTCCCTATACATACAGCTGCGTGAAGAATTTGCTGCTCTTACGTAATCACGAACATAGAATTCACGTTCTGCATCATCCTGAGGTTCTTCTTCTTGATCTTCTGCAATATTGGGAGCTTCTTGATTTTCAGCGTTGTTTGAAGGCTCTGGTTCTGGACCTTCGATAACGACAGGATCGTTATCACGGCGTCGTTGAAGCACAGCATTATTGGCTCTCTGCCAACATCTATGGCATACTGCCATGACGTCATTGAATGCTACCTGAAATGAAAAGTACGTACAGTTTATTCAGTTATATTTTATTCAAATGTTATTTTATTATTGAAACAGCTACAAGCAGACGCCTACCTATATACATAAGAATTATACATTATTATTAAAGTAGTATTATCAGAAGGGTCGTAAGAAAATGTTGAGCTTATGATGAACTTAAACTGCTTATCTGGATCTATTAGACACTTTAACAAAGTAAGATACAGCTTAATCATAAAAATATCATATGTTTTAATAAAAGACTAATGGTGCATGAGGATTGCTATAAACATAATCGGGTGCGGTGCGGCAGTATTATTTTGTTGAATTACAAATCCGAACTGATCTGAAGTATGTCTGTAATTGGTTCGGGTCGGCTTTGACGTTCAAAAAGTGCTGCCAAACCGAATGATGTGCTGACCCGAATGAACTACCCAATCGGCAGTAATTGATTCGGTTCGGTTTCTTCATAAATGTGTTAGGGTTGCTCTTAAGCGGATCGGCATTAATCAGCACTCGTCGGGCAGTAAAAACATGAATATATGTATGTAGATGAATGTTTGGGAAAAAAGCCACTCGACGTTGCCGCACAAGTACGTAAACCAGGCCGGGCAAAAGCGAGACGGCATTAATCGGCACACCCGGACAATAAAATCGAACATGAACTCGAACTGACACTGCCGACCCGTTTTACATCTGTATAGTAGCCCTTACTTATTATAACATTCTCTATAGAAACATTTGGATTAATTACACTTATTATTTTATTATTGTTGTTTAATAACTCCATGCTGGAAGGCAAACTGCCCACGGAAGGCATGATGTTAGCTGTTACCTACGGACGTGACAGTTATTCTGTCAAATAATTATATTTACTGCTATTGAAGGTTTAAAAATAAAAACTTACTTGCATCAATCCATTTTGCGAAATGTAAGCAACTAACTCCGGATCACTTTGAATCAAAGTATTTTGCAAAATGTGTCGCCTCTGTCGCAAAACAGGGGGCTTAGACAAAGTAACAATTTAAAAACGATAACGAAGTTAGAAAAGACTAAAATGTATGGGATTGACATAAGCCGCGTTAAGTCACGTGGTCAATCGACATCGTTATCGCCATTTGGTAGACAATGCTAAATTTCATAACGAAACCATAAAGTAACGAATCGTTATCGTGTTTATCCCATACAAATGCGTAGACAAGCTGCGCTTTCAGTGTTCGCCTTCGCCTCGATCGTGATCGCCAATGAAGATAACGAAAACGAATGCTAAAACGTTGTAGTTATTGAATACAATATGGCCGGATTTCATTCGGCAGCAGATGTTAGACATTGATCGATGACATACTCCTAGTATTTATTCTGTGTTAGTTTACAAAATGCATTCTCTACGTTTATTGTGGGCTGCACACAATGAGGACGCCTGGGAGAGGCGCCAAAAGCGATTAAGACAGCGACGGCAATTGGAAACAATTGAAGAAATGCCTGAATTGTTGTTCATCCAACATTTCAGGCTTAATTAAAGAGCATTTAGGAAGTTATGCAAAGACCTAAAAGCTCATGCACGATTAAAAGGTTCCCCTGAAATTCCCCTGGAAATAAAGGTAAGAAATTTTACATTACTATAACAATATAATATTATAGGTAAGTATTGCAGGCACAGGTACCTACTTATTGTTGTTGGTTGTTGTTCCTCAGAACTTGAGTTAAAAAATCTTCGTCTGCTTAGTTTATAGGTACTATACAACAAAAATATTGTGTTACCACACAATCTATATTAACTGCTGTTTAAATAAAAATAAAACCATATCAATCTAAATAGATTAACCTACCTATTTATTATTATATTTTTCAGGTGCTGTGTGCTCTTAGCTTTTTAGCTACAGGGTCATACCAGAAAATTGTGGGTGTGGGCCAGCATTTGACACAGCGGACAACAAGTCGCTGCATCAGGGAGGTTGTGAACGCCCTTAATCACAATTGGATGGTCAGCAGGTGGATAGTGTTTCCACAAACGCCACACCAGAGATCCTTAATCAAAGAGAAGTATGTAAATATATTTTTAAGTTTAAATACCTAATTAAAAAATTTCTTAGGTTCCTACATACCTAAATAATTACTTACTCTTTGATATTTGGTGTAAAATTGTTATATAATTTACAGATTTCAAAGGACACATAATTTGCCTGGTGTGATAGGGTGCATTGACTGTACCCATATTGCTATCACAAGACCGGTTGAGGAAGAACACACATTTTTTAATAGAAAAGGATATCATTCCTTAAATGTTCAAATGGTAAGCTGCTGGATAAAATCTAATCATAATACATATAAAACTATGTGGTTTACAAACTTCTCTGAAACTATGTGTATATGTACCTATTTGTAATATGAACTCAATGGAGAATGTAAGAGCAAGCCCATGTGCCAAGCGGCACAGTGAAATAAAGGGACATATTGTATACATAGTGAAATCTATAAAATATCTTTTAAGTGTTTTGTAAGTAGGTACCTTAATTCGAAATTAAATTCCTTCCCCACATTGCAATTTGGTTCTTTGTGGAAACCAAACAATAAGTACCTATAGTTTTATTTTATTTTCTTTTCAGATATGTGATTATGACTTGCGCATTATAAATGTGAACTCTAAATTTGGTGGAGCAACACATGACTCGCACATATGATCTTGAACACATAACACATCGGCGTCCAATCTCCATGTTGGTAAATCACAGTCCAGTAAACGTGTCAGGGTCAAACGAAAAGCAATCAGATGGTCCAGTAAACAAGCAGGGGTCAAAAAATAATCGTAACAAACACAAAGGCAGGTGAACAACGTAAACACAGCGCAATGAACTAGTCACGACTGACGTGCGCCAGCGCAGGCGGCGACGGGCCGGGGACGGTGAGGGGGAGCGGGGACGGCGATAACGGCTTCTCACCTGAAATTCCAAACTTCTGTTGTTTTACAATGTTTTTTTAGTAGGCACTTTTGAAGTGAAACTTCTTTAGGCGCGCTTGACTTGGGGAGTAAACTGGCGAATGCGTTACGAAAACGTGTGATCGCGAGTAGGGAAGGTACGTAAAAAATAGCTGGAAATACCCGGTGTAAAAACCCGGTCCCGGTCGCATAAATATGCGACCGGGTTTTTACACCAGGTATTTGCTTCCAAGTACGCACACCGGGTACCGACAATACGTCATTGGTACCGACTCAAAATACTTGCAAGACTATTAAGTATCTTATACGGCTACTCGCTCAAATACGTAGGTACTCAACCGCGTTAGTTTTCGCAAATGCGATCATGCTCCTTTTGGAACAATTTCGTATGCAAGTATTTTTTACCGACTTCACAAAAAGGAGGAGGTACTATGTTCGGCTGTTTGTATGTTTTTGAAGTGAAACTTCTTTAGGCGCGCTTGACTTGGGGAGTAAACTGGCGAATGCGTTACGAAAACGTGTGATCGGGCAAGTAGGGAAGGTACGTAAAAAATAGCTGGAAATACCTGGTGTAAAAACCCGGTCCCGGTTGCATGAATATGCGAATGGGTTTTTACACCAGGTATTTGCTTCCAAGTACGCACAACAGGTACCGACTCAAAATACTTGCAAGACTATTAAGTATCTTATACGGCTACTCGCTCAAATACGTAGGTACTCAACCGCGTTAGTTTTCGCAATGCGATCATGCTCCTTATTAGTAAGAGTCTACGGAACAGTTTCGTATGCAAGTAATTTTTACCGACTTCACAAAAAGGAGGAGGTACTATGTTCGGCTGTTTGTATGTTTTTGAAGGAAAACTTCTTTACGCGCGCTTGATTTGGGGAGTAAACTGGCGAACGCGTTACGAAAAGTGTGATCGGGTGAGGTGAACGGGAGTTGAGTGGGGGATATAAGCAAGACAAAGCAGTGCGCGCGTACGTTTTCTTTCTCTCTTCCTCTCATAGCCAAATACGTATTAAGTTTTTTTTCTTTTGCTTATATCTCGAAAATGGTGCGTCCTATCGCAAAAATAATGAAAATTTCGACCCCCTTTATGATACCCATAAACTCCTAAAACTCAACATGTAGGTAATCATTTTTCATATTTTCCATACAAAAAGTGAAAATTTCCTTAAAAAACACGCCAAGGCCGCCCCCTCCGCGCCTGCGGCTCTAAAAAACAATACACGGGGTTAGGGCAAATAAGTACAGACGCCAGCACATCAATCTACTACAATCTGTCAGATTTCTTTAATAGATTTTCAACTTTATTACTAAAGAATAAGGTTCAAAGTTGATTGGGAAAATTTGACAGTTTCGGGTAGGTTGACGTGCTGGCGTCTGTACCACGTGTCGACGAGTCGCGATTGTCAAATTCGATTTTTGTTGTGTCAAAATTATTTACGTGAAACTTCTTTACGCACACTTGACTTGGAGAGTAAGCTGGCGAACGCGTGACGTAAGCGTTACGAAAAGTGTGATCGGGCAAGTGGGGAAGGTACGTATTTACTCGACCAGGTTTTTGCTTCCAAGTACGCACACCAGGTACCGACTCAAAATACTTGCAAGACTATAAAGTACCTTATACGGCTACTCGCTCAAATACGTAGGTACTCAACCGCGTTAGTTTTCGCAAATGCGATCATGCTCCTTATCAGTAAGAGTCTACGGAACAATTTCGTATGCAAGTATTTTTTACTTTAATGGTTTGCAAGTATTTATTTGTAAACGCGATTTTGCTCCTTATTTATAGGAAGTCATTGATCAATTTCCTATGCAAGTAGTTTTACTTCCAACGGGGCTTTTGAATACGCGATTGTACTTCTTATCTATATGAAGTTATGGATCAATTTTCTATGCAGATAGAAAATACTTGAAAGTATCTCGCTCCGTCGTGCCTCGACGCTCGAGTACGTAGGTACTCAAATAGTTCAACAACCGCGTTTGTTTTCGCAAATGCGATCATGCTCCTTTATCAGTAAGAGCACGGAATACTTAATAGTACTAAGTACAGAAAGGACACTCCCTTCTTCGCCCTCATATCAGATACCGCACCTCACCCCGCACTTCGAGGTATTCGTCGCCGACTCTTTAGCAAGGGCGCTCGCGAACCGCAGCGCTGTATTGCTGACACGAAAAGTTTTATTTGAGTTTTAATCACGATGGTTGGATATTGTGATGCTTTTCCGAATTCGTATTTACATAAACTGTTTGTAAGATTTCGCATTTTTAATAACATGCGATTTAATAACCGATTATTTACAGACAAGTCATTTAAACTAAACTATTTTAGTGTTTTTATTTCATTACGAACCCGACTATATAAATAAACAATTGAACTACATAAATGGTCACTTCATAATAATGCACACGTTCGGGCAGCGCCGCCGCCGTCGTCGTTCGGTTCCTCGACACAAATTGCTTACCGCGCCATTTTTTTTACGCTACTAGATTTCACGCACACATTTGCACGTATACAGACGTCATTTGTTTATGTAGTAGTACTAGGTAATTATTTTGCGAGCGTTGTATGGAGTGTCCGAGGTGTGGTAAGACTCTTACTACACCTCGGACACTCCATACAACTCCGTAAGAGTCTACGGAACAATTTCGTATGCAAGTATTTTTACTTTAATGGTTTGTAAAAGTATTTATTTGTAAACGCGATTGTGCTCCTTATTTATAGGAATTCACGGGTCAATTTCCTATGCAAGTACTTTTTACTTCCAACTGGGCTTTTGTTTGATTACGCGATTGTACTTCTTATTTGTGTGAAGTTATAGATCAATTTTTGATGCAGATAGAAAATACTTGAAAGTATCTCGAGCCCTGGTTTTAGGGCCTGGTTTCTTAAGGTGGACGTACTTGGAAGCCCTGGTACTCGATTTTGCAAGTACGACCCATGTCTACGGGCTACGGGCGAGGCGAAGGGGAGTTGAGTGGGGGATATAAGCAAGAGAAATCAGTGCGCGCGCACATTTTCTTTCTCTCTTCCTCTCATAGCCAAATACGTTTGAAGTTTCACTTCAGTCGTGTGGTCATAAGCACACTCGTTTTTTTATTATACTCTTTTAGTTATTGTTTGTCTAACTAAACTATCAAAGAATACACTTATTTTGTATATTAAGTGGCAGAAAATGTAACTGTTACTTATTTTAGATTGTGTTTCTGCAGATAATACTTGCATTAATTGTAAAATAATTTTCTTTTTATAGTAAATTGTAAAAAATAAATTAAAAAATAAAATAATTTCAAATTCAATTAGAATGAATACCCCATACCTACGGCAAATGTCGTCATAGTAAAAAATAATCTGGCTGCCAAGACGTGTAAACTGAGATACATTTAAAATCTGTTGGTGGGTGGGGACGATTTCGTGCATCCTCCTTTCGACTGAAAGGTTTTGATACTTTTGTTTTTAAAATAGTAATTACCGATTTATGGTCCCTTTACTGTGGTGTAGATTATTTTACCAATCTATCTGACACTCATCTATCTATTTGACACATGCAAAAACAAGTTTTGACTTTCATTGGTAGTGGCTATCTACACACATCAAAAGTGTCTAGGGATCAAGCATTTTTATGCGGATTTCTTGAGATTGAGATGTGGCTTTGTAATAAATTTATGATTTTATAAATTTATATGGATCCTTTTTGGTGCATTTCATAATTTGAATCAGGAACTGTGAATCAAATTCGAGTAAAAGATGAAAATCAGCTGTCAATTTTTTCCCTATAAAAACATACAACGCATTGAAGACATTATTAGTGCTACTGTTTCCCTACTACTGATTAAAACCAACGTTATTTTGGAGCGGCGACGTCATTTAAGCAGGGAAGAAATGCTCAGAGCCGTGGGAATGATAGAAGCTGGTTCCCGGCAACGTACTGTGGCTTTAGCTCTGAATACAAGTCAGAGTATTATCAGTCGACTTTGGACACGTTACCGAAGCACTGGTACCGTGGCTGAGCGCCATGGAGGACGGTATCGCTGCACCACACGGAGACAAGACCGATACATTCAAATCTTAACTCGAAGAGCTCCAACAATAACCGCCATGATGTTAGCCGTGAGGCTTCATCACTCTTCAGGGAACTTAATTAGCGACCAAACAGTCAGAAACCGCTTGCATGAAGTGAACCTTCATTCCCGAAGACCGCTACGGGTACCACCTATAGCAATGCACAATCGTAGGATTCGATATCAATGGGCTCTTGAACACAGAAATTGGGCAGAAGAACAATGGCGTTTCGTGTGCTTTTCTGATGAGTCTCGTTTTAAGAGACCGGATACAAGACGTATACGACACTGGAGAACCCCTGGACGCCAACAGCGATTATAATCCTGCCCGGAAGTCCATCCTTATTGTGGTGGAACCATCATGGTATGGGCGGGTATTTGGATCGGCGGAAGAACTGAGTTGATTTGGATCAGAGGCAACCTCAACGCTCAAATTTATGCTGAGACGATTGTATCAGACGTCATCGTTCCTCTACAAGTGCAAATCGGCCCTTATTTCAGTTAATGCATGATAATGCACGACCGCACACCGCAAGAGTTGTAAGACAGACTCTCGCCGCAGCTAACATCAATGTCCTGCCCTGGCCTGCTCAGTCGCCAGACTTGAACCCGATTGAGCATGCATGGGATATGCTACAGAGAAGAGCTCTGCCGAATATGGAGGGTATCCAGTCGCAAGAAGACCTTTTTTTGGTGTTGCAACGAACATGGGCGGCCATTCCACAGCGTGATTTGGATGAACTCATTTTGAGTATGCCAAACCGATGTTCTTGTGTTGTTAGTGTTCGCGGTAGAAACACGGATTATTAATTGTTTAAGTTACCCAATAAAATTTTAAAGAAAACTGTTATTTCAGTCTTTTTTTCGAACTTTTGTGTTAGTGGTTCAAATGTCAAAAATCCCTTTATTAGGAAAATGGCAAATTTCTTTATTAATGCAAAGGTGACTTGGTTTATCGTTACTGTGACAAACGAAAACACTTTATTTGATGAATCCTTAAAGAAAATTTTAATTAATATCAATCAGGAGAAAAGTTATTTCAAAAATATATGTTGATCCCTAGACACTTTTGATGTGTGTATATGTATATAAAAGCACTCGGTGGTAGTGGCGAACAACATTCCCGTTAGAACTAATTTTCATTCAAGTGACATTAAATTTTAACTGATGCCTAAAAGTTATGTATTCTGTATATTGTTTTATAAACATTGCGACGAAACCTGATTTCATACGTATAGTAGGATATTAATATATGTGTGTAGGTATTATTACCTACACGCAAGGGTTAATCAAACCAGATACTCTTATGAATATCTGGTTTGATTAACCCTTATTTTCGTTCTTTCAGCTACTAACATTCTCTCTCAACCCCTCTGGACTGTCTCAGCATGGCGCTGATAGAATATCGATAGGTATGAGCTCAACAAAAATAAAAGAGTTTATTACATATTTCTTTATTAATCGGAATCCAAATAATCAGAGTCGAGGTATTCGACTCCCGAAATGTTGCCTGAAACTTCTTCATTATGATATTGGTCCACATCTGACTCTTCAGATTCACTCGAGCTGTCATCGCTAACTGAGATGACAATTCTGTCTATATCATTATAGAGAGTTCCTCCACGGGCAAAATATTCATTTTCAATTTTGATGACATGGTCAACACAATTCTTCCATTCTTGTGGCGTCACTGACTGAAAAGCTTCTTCAGCTAACTTTGCAACATTTTGACCACCAATATTCTTTTCCGCAATTCGTCTTTTTACTATTGCCCAAACTAGTTCGATCGGGTTTAAATCGCAATGGTAAGGAGGTAGTCTTACCACTGTATGTCCATGTTCAGATAAAAGTTCATCGATGTAGAAGATTGGTTCAGGTTTATGTTTTTTTACAAGCATCAATAAGGACGGTTTCCGCAAGGTGTCGTCGAATGGAATATTATTTTCTAGTAGCCACAATTTGATTTCACCAACTCTTGATGCAGATGTAGGAGCCTGAGAAAAAAAAACTAAATTTAGCGGTTGAATTTCAATTCCAACCAAACAAAATAAGCTTAAAAAGAAAGGTCATAATAATACAAAGAAAAGTCATTATACCTTGTTTGTCGTAATGGAGTGATATGGTGCGTTATCCATCACAATTATTGATGGTTCACTTATATTGGGAATTAACTTTTCAGTTACCCATTTGATAAAATTCTGTGCATTCATTTCAGAGTGGTAATCTTCTTGTTTATTTTTGCCAGAAAATATTAAAAGTGCATTAGGCACAAAACCTTTTTCACTTCCAGCGTGTACAATTATCCACCTTTTGCCTTTGGACACACTTTGCTGGACACCAGTAATATAAGTTGACTGCCAACATTTTGTTACTTTGTAGGATTCATGTATGTAGCTCTCATCCAAATAAATAATGTTTTTTTGCAGCTCTTCGGGCAGTCTTCTGTTTTCAAGGATGTACCTTAAATAATATTCGCGTTTCGCAGCAATTGCTGGTTTTTCAAAAAAAGCTAGTCTATTTGATTGGCATTTTTATATTTAAAGCCAATTGAAATTAAAATTTTTCGAAGGAGTTCATGGCTGCCATCAAAATTTAAGTCTTCCTTTACCACTGCTAATAGTTTTCTCAATGTTGGTACTTCTTTTTGCACTGTGTAGAAAAAGTGTACTTTCTGACGAATCGCACAAAGATCGATATCGTCTATTTGTTTCGTAGGTCGGCCTTTCTTGTGTTTTCCAGGCGTTGCAAATATACCTCCATTCTTCATGCCTTCATTCACAATGCGCCGAACTGTACTTTCGGAAACACCTGAAATCAATAAAAATATGTTAGATATACAAATATCTTAATCATATCTAAATAAACAACATCAAAGTATCAAAACAGTCGAGTGATAGTTTAATAAATCGTAGGTAAATAACATAACCTCAACAAAATATAGACAATGTTAATGATAGATAAATTATACCACGTTGAACGCCAAGGAAAAAAGTACATCTGCCCGTTCAGGCCGCGTCGGTCACTGATGGTCGACAACTAGACTTTCCGTTCGGGCCGCGTCGGTCAGTGCTGACCGCGTTTAACGAGTGTTTTCGATTCATTCATACAGGCCGTCAGTGTTTTCAAACTAAATCCCATATTCATTGACCCGCGTGGCCCTCTAGTTACTCCAAATTAAGATGGTTTTTAAAAAACGTAAAGGACTTAGAAAAAAAACAACAATTACCAAAGAGTGAAAATTTGTGTGGCGCGAAATTGGAAAGGTCTTTGTCTCAGTGGATTTCTCCGGGCTGATGATGATGATAAAGGTGTCATTTTTGTAGGATTGTGAGTTTGGATGTAGAAAGTAATATCTAAAGGCTACCACTGACGATACGTCCATTTAGTAGACTTCCTTTTGGATGCACTCCAAATGGAAATTTATCCAGATACGGTACCATTCACAATACTTCCATTTGGATGCATGGCGTCACTTCGAACTTTGCAATCGTACGGAACGGAAGTAATAATACTATGGATAACAATACTTTACTGGTGGCAGCAGCTGTGTGTATTGTATTAAAAAGACAAAAAAAACCTAAGAGAAAGTGGATGAAGGATTGGTTGAAACAAAGAAATACTTTTACACATACCAACTTATTGTCTGAATTGTCTCTAGAGCCCACTGATTGGAGAAACTTCTTAAGAATGGACGAACAGACGTATTTCAAATTACTTGAACTTGTGACGCCAATAATAAAAAAACAAGATACTAATATGAGGCAAGCCATAACTGCTCACGAAAGGCTATGTGCTACACTTCGTTTTTTAGCCTCAGGAACGACATATGAAAATCTGAAATTTGAAACTGCAATTTCTGCACAGTGCCTGGGAACCATTATTCCAGAAACTTGCAAGGCAATCATAACGGTTTTGAAGAGTTATATGAAGGTAAGTAAATAATACAATGTGTATTTAGTATTTTTATTATCGAGTATTACAATCATTTATTAGAGTAAAAGTAACATAATTATTTTTAAAAGTAATTATTTAGTGTTGTCTGAATCTGTGTCGCCTATAGCGGTAACAAATGCTTCATACAATAAATTATGGTGCTGTTGTGAAGATCCAGGCTCATTTACTGAATTATTCACAAAAACAGAATTGTCATTATTCTGGTTTGGCAGATTCATATATATTTGCGAATTATTTGCATTGTTCTGGTTCAAATGAGTGTCTACAATGTGCGAATGAATAGTTAAATTGTTGGTCTCAGCCATGAATATCGCATCATTAATTATTTTTTGGCAGTATGTAGCCATCATTGCCGGCAAATTTCTTATTTTTTCTGCAATATGTTCACCAAATGAGTCATATTGCTGTTCCACTTGTGGAGGTTCTTCCAATTTCTTTGCTATCTTTGTTAGAACATTGTCAGCTTGGGCTTTGGTTTTTCTTGTTTGAGTCCTTGACGATGAAGCCACACTATTTTGTGAAAGTGGCGATGGCACATTCATTGATATATTGGTTTCAGTTCCATCATCGGTCATCTGAAAAAAAAAAATGTTTTTGTTACAGATGCCAGATACTGAAGAAGAATGGAGGAAAATCGCAAAGGACTTTGAAGAAAGATGGCAGTTTCCTAATTGTTTAGGGGCTATAGACGGAAAGCATATAAGGATAATACCACCTCCAGGTAGTGGTTCCTATTTTTGGAATTACAAGAATTTCAATAGCATTGTGCTAATGGCTTGTGCAAATGCCAACTATGAATTTATATGGTGTGAAGTTGGTACAAATGGTCGAGTTTCAGATGGAGGAGCCATACAGAATACAATTTTTTATGAAAAATTACTGAGAAAGGAACTTAACATCCCCAATGATGACAGGTGTCAAAACAGCCACACTAAACTACCTTTTGTATTTGTAGGGGATGAAGCTTTTGCTCTACGAAGTGATTTTATGAAGCCATTTAGCAGAGCAGCTCTGACAAAAGAAAGAAAAATTTTCAATTATAGGTTGTCAAGAGCTAGGCGAATAATAGAAAATGTATTCGGTATTATGTCAAACCGTTTCAGAATCTTTCATACTGCTATAAACTTACGTTTAGATAGAATAGATCTAGTTGTTTTAACTTGCTGTCTCCTTCACAATTTTCTTAGAAAATCTAGCTCCCCTTATGCAACGGATAATGTATTCGATATTGACATCAATACTAATGATTCAACTTCTGCAATCGGTTTTACTTCATTAAATATTACAAATAAGAATGCCAGCAGTAACGCAAAAAATGTAAGGGAAGCCTTTGTGCAATATTTTAATGGGGAAGGTAGTGTCAGCTGGCAAGATGATAAAATAGTATAACGTATGCATGTACCTCAGCACTATCTTCAAATGGCATGTCATCGAGGATGGAATTCACTGATCTTGTGACCCTTGGTACATCCACATCTGCTAAGAAGAACATTTCACTGTAGTACCACAACTTAGGGACATGAATTTCTGCTGTTCCTGCACCAGATCTTTCTGATGCCTTAACCTGTAACACAATATAAAGTCGGTTCAAATATTAGGTCCTTACATATGAAATTGGCGTTTTGTATGGAAGGAACAAAAAGTCGAATATTTTTTAATATAATATATTTAATTAATCAAAGTATGAACCATTGTTTTCAATGCACTTTTGCCATCTTATAGGTAGTTCATTGATCCCTTTACTAAAAAAACCAGTCGGACGGGAATCAATAAAATCTTTGAAGGCGATTTGGACTGCCCCATCGGAGTTGAATTTTTTCCCCTGCAAAAAGTTATCCAAATTGCGAAAAAAATGGTAATCTGTTGGAGCAAGGTCCGGGGAGTACGGAGGATGTCTAAGACATTCCAATTCAAGCTCTTCTAATTTGGTAGCCGTCTGTTGCGCAGTGTGTGGTCTGGCGTTGTCGTGCTTTCAAGCTTTTTAATCTTCCCAATTTGCTTCAAGTGAATTAAAACAGTTTTATCACTAACATCGAAGCCTGCAGCTAACTCGGACGTGGTTTGCGATGGGTCCGCTTCCACAATAGCCTTCAATTCTCCATTATCAACTTGGGTCTCAGGCCGTCCACGGGGCTTGTTCTGCAGGTCGAAATTTCCAGAACGAAAACGTTGGAACCAAAAACGAACTGTGTTTTCTTTTACAACATGACCGCCATACACATCATTCACCCTTCGAGTCGTTTCCGCAGCACTAGTGCCACGGCGGAACTCGTACTCGTAAATAATGCGATATTTTAAATTTTCCATTTTGTAAAATGAGTGACGCAAACAGAAAAAACAGAAGAAAAAAAACAAATGAATGACGGTCATCGAAGCACAAATACATGAGTAAATAGCTGTACAAATTTGAATTTGGAATTCCTTACCAAAGAGGAGAAATTCGTGATTAAAGTGGCCAGTACGAAAAACGCCAATTTCATATGTAAGGACCTAATATAATAAATAAGTAATTAAGCAATTCGTTAACCATATTAACATAAACTCCTAATTTTAATGTATCTACCTATATTAATGATTGAAGACTTGAAATAAATATTCTATTTTATTGTGTTATTTTATTTGTCTACACATATTACAAATAACTACCGAAACGAATAATTTTCTATAAATTTACAACACATACCTTATTTAATTCCTTTTTAAAACAATTTCTTAAAGTGGTAATCTTTTTTTTAACCGTATCTAGGTTGGCTTCTGGATCCTTTGTTTTAAACAATTCCAACAAAGCATTCATCGCTGCATTTCTCTTTTCTCTGTTGTGATAATCAGGATATTTTACTTGCCATAAACATGGATATGATTTATATTTTTCTATTACTTCCAACACAAAGTCACGCGCAGACAAAGACATAATAAAAAAAAATTATAACGCTTGACAAATACACAGCACATGCACCACCATCGACATCAAAACATAAACTGAAACAATAACCTCAAAAAAATGGACGCCGTTTCGCCCATTCACGGACAATTCGGACTGCTTCCATATGGCGTTCCATATGGCGCACGTTTCTGACATTGATGGACGGCCGCGGATGACGTCCATTTGGCCTGGACGCATGGATTTCAATCCGTTTGGAAATCCAGAGCTGCCTGACGTCCATCCAAATGGAATATTTTTTTACCATTCATGGGACGATTTTGGACGACGACTACTCCATTTGGATTAATGGACGTATCGTCAGTGGTGGCCTTAATGGGTGGGCCAAAAGAAATCACCCTATTGGAAGATGCCCTCATTTTTGCAAATGGCCGCCAATGTCAAATCTGTTTTGACATTTGTGGACTAGACAGATGCAGAATACAAGTGAACAAGCCATGGAGCGATACACTCCCCAAGAACGCGGAATATTCGTGTCTATTTTTTTGCGTAACAATTAGTCTGTCGTGTTGGCGCAGCGCGAATTCCGTCGCCGATTCCCCGGCCGGAGACGTTGCCCAGAGTGGCCGGCCCCGGAGCGCCCGTTCTGCCGAGAATATCGCCGCTGTTGCCGAGGATGTCGAGCTGTCACCGGAAACATCGACCAGACGCCGTGCCACGCAATTAGCCATCAGCCAGACGTCCCTAAGGCGAATTTTGGTCAAAGACCTGCGCATGTTCCCGTACAAAGTCCAGTCCGTGCATCAGCTGCTGCCTGCCGACCGCCAAACGCGCGTAACCTACGCCCAAGCCATCCTCAATCTCGAGGTCGCCTCATCTCTCGTTTTGGCGATTTGCACTGGCCCGCAAGATCGCCAGATTTAAGCGTTCCAGACTTTTTTATGGGGTTTTTTGAAGTCCCGTGTTTACGTGAACAAGCCCGAGGCTCTGGAAGCCCTCAAGGACAACATTCGATACGAGTGCGAGAATCTTTCGCCCGAAGTTCTCGCCGAAGTGATGAAAAACGCCATAAAACGAGCCCGTATGGCAATCAATTGTGACGGCGCCCATTTGGCCGATATAATCTTCTCGACTTGACGAATAAAATTCTAAAGGTTCAAATAAACATAATCAAAAAACAGAATTGAAGTTTTTCATTTAGGAATAAAAAGAGAGCCAAACAACATCGGATGACTTCTTTTGGCCCACCTTGTAAAACTACTCATCGGATTTCAAAAATTATTTCAGTAATGGAAAGCTACGTTATCGATGAGTGCTAATACTAATATTATAAATCTTGTGAATTTATTACTTTTGTGTGTGTTTGCGTGTGCCGTGCGTGTGTGTAGGGGTGAGTGTGTGTGTTTGTAAAATATTTAGAGAAAACTAGCGAAAACTACCCATAAATAAAAAACTTTGGGGTTTGTCTACGTAGATGATCAACTTCTTTCTAAATCTTTGATAGCGCGTCCAATTTCAGCATCAATACCTTCACTTGATGACGGAATCCGCAGGCACCTGTAACTCGTTCGGGGGGGTTGAATCTTTTCTTCATCATCATCAGAACTTAGGTTTAAAGTTTTGTCGAGAAGATTGATTTCTATGTTTTCGATCTCTGATAAGATATCTTGAGTAATCTCAAAATCTTCGAAGTCATCCATAATTACAGTAAACAATACTTTTTTATAAAAATAAATACGCTATTAAAAAAGTTGTTCTATGTAACGGCGTCTCAGCTCAAGATATGGGCGTCAACTGCGTAAGCGCGGGTGAGATTACAAACTCGGGAACCGCGGGAGGAGACCTGACACCGCGACCCGCGCGGCCCCCTTTAACGGAAAGTCGATTTTTCGTTTCTAGGAGCCGCGTCGGTCAGTGCTGCCCGACGTTTAATATGTCCATAAATAATATCTCAAGTTGACTTTTGTCAATAAAAACATACATTTGGACATTAGATATAAGTATCTAATTAAAAAAACATTTGGTCTAAAATTGGATAGAACTGTGATTTTTGCTTGGCTTAAAGGGAAAGTTCACTGTCGGTCAGCACTGCCCGCGTTGGCGTTCAACGTGTTAAAAACAGAAGATTGTCAAAACATTATGTTTCCGTTAGTGTGTTAAACTTTCGGATATATTTACGTACCGGTTAACTTTGCTGTTCGACCGTAAACATCGTCTTTGCTCGTCCCAGCACTCCCACCTTGAATTTCAGCCATACACCCTTGAAAAACTCTAAATATGATTTGTCTTGCACCGCTCTTATAAACATTCCGATTCATTTTTTATCTTTTAACGGTCATACGACTAAAAAAAACTCGAAATCGCTCCAAAATATTGTAGAACATCAACCACACAGCTACGACGTGACAGTTGAGGTACTCAGCTTGGCAATCATTTAGTGTTGCCAGTATTATAAAATCTGTAGTTCCCAAAACGTTCTTTTCATGACTTTCTTGACAGACTGTATGTGTCTCACTTTGGATATGAATCGTTCATTCCCTTTCTAACAAATAAATATATCCTCTATATCAGTTTCGTTCATTCGTTCGGAAGTAAGAGAGCGAGAGCGTAATACAACGCAGCGGCTAGTGAGCGAAAGAGAAAGGACGATTAGGTTTGTTCATCGTTCGGTCGTCTGTTCTATACGCAGGCAGCGAGAGTAGCGCTTGATAAAAAAATATATTACTAGACGTCGTTTTTTATTGTTTTCGCTTGAAGCCTTGAAACGAGACGCGCATGCGTAAATCTATGTAAACAAAAACAAACTTGACGTGACAGGTAGCAAGTTTATGACAATATCGCGCGCCAATAATTTAGTTTGTCTGCATCAAAGTTTTAAATAATCTTTGTAATAGATAATAACTAAATTGTTGAACATTTAAGTGTGTATGAGTGAGTAACAGTGCGGTGTTGCGACTTTATTGTTCAAATATGGCGATGAGGAGAAAAACAAGTCTGATTTGGAATCATTTCTCTCATAATGATAATAAGGAGGCGAAATGCAATTATTGCTCGTCCATTATAGCTATATCGGGTGGTAATACCGAAAACTTGACACGGCATTTAAAAAGGAAGCATATTACCATTTCAATATCGCCAATAGTACGAGAGCCGGTAGCGACGACGAGTGAAACTTAGCAACCTACTATTGCAAATCCAACTGTTGCATCATCACAAGACAATCAAGGTATTTTATTATCGTTGCCATTGCCTTCGTCTTCGAGTGGACAAAATTTAATGACTGATTATATTCAAAACACTAAACCACTCCCGCCCCAAAAAGCAATAGAATTGAATGAGCAGTTAATAAGACCGATTGCTAAAGAATATCACCCTTTTAGTATCGTGGAAAGGCCTGAATTTAGAAAGTTTATTTACATGTTAAATCCTAGATATCTCCCTCCGACACGAAAAACTTTGGCTAATGTACTTTTGCCTCAACTCTACGCAAAAGTACATCACGAAGTTGAGCTGCTAACAGATGCAGCATTAGCTGTATGTCTCACTACAGACGCGTGGACATCAATAAACAACGAAAGTTTTATTGCAATAACTGCTCATTATATAGATACCAATGCTAATATGCGTACCAATTTACTATGTTGCATACAATATGCCGAAAGACGTCCACTGCTGGACATTATGACGAACGACATACGAGCGAAAATTTGTGCGAATTTTTGAAGTTAGAGATGGAGAAATGGAAAATTTCAAACAAAGTAACAGCTATCGTCAGCGGTAATGCTAGCAATATTGCTGCAGCCGTTCAGAGTGGTGGTTGGCGACATATTGGTTGTTTCGCGCATTCATTGAACCTAGTAGTGCAGGTTGGCATTTCAGAAATTAAAAGAACAGTCACAAAATTGAAACTGATAGTGGAATTTTTTAAGCGCAGCTCGCATGCCCAATTAAAATTACAAGAGATGCAAAAGCAAATGAACCTGTACTAAAACTTAAACAAGACGTGGTAACTAGATGGAATTCGACTTATGACATGCTAAATCGGGTAGTAGCCAGTAAAGATGCAGTTATTGCAACATTGGCGCTAGTCCGACACGAACTAGCTCTAAATACCGAAGAATGGCAAGTAGTAGAGGAAGTGATACCAATTTTAAAAACATTCTATGAAATTACGACCGAAATAAGCACAGAGAAACAAGTCAGTCTTTCAAAAGTCATAGTATATTGTCGGCTTCTGCATCAACATATTTCAAACTGTAATTTACAAGTTTACTCGCCCGAAAAACAAAAAATGACAACAACTTTGAAAGCTCAAATCCACAGAAGATTTTATGATAAGAATGATGTGGAATCCAATGTATTATATGCCGAAGCCACAATATTGGATCCCCGATTCAAAAATAGGGGTTTCCGAGACGTGAATAAATACGAAAGGGCAGTATCAGGATTAAAGAGAAGGGTCGGCCTTGGTAGCTGGACTAACAGGACAGAGAATAATGAAAGTCGATCAACAGCTCAGCCTCAGCCAAATGTGGTTGCGGGGCCATCGAATTCGACGGCATCAATATGGCAAAAATTTTACGAAGAAGTTTCCGCACTTGTCCCGTGTAACCCTGTTGCCGCCGGTATCGTTGAATTAGATAAGTACATTCAGGAGCCATTAGGGCGCATTCACACGGGATACGTCTTTGACGATTCGGTATAAAACACGATTCGCCTTGACGGATAGATGTTCACATTGAATACGGAATCGTGTTTTTTCACGATTCGTCAAAATATCCGAATTGATGTTCACATGTTGTTTCGTGATTGTGTTCAGTTGAGAGTAAACTACCAAAGACAATGGACGTGAATACTTTAATTTTGTACTGGTATTATCGTCGATCTAAAAAAAGAAAAACAAGAAGAATACACTGGGTGCATCCAATTTTAAGGCAAAGACAAAGTGTTGGGGATTTTTATACTTTGATGAGCTCGTTACGAGAAGATGATACCAAATTTTACACTTATTTTAGAATGTCTAAAGATACCTTTGACTTCCTTCTCCAAAGGTTGGATACGGATTTGAGAAAACAGGATACATGTATGAGAAAGGCCATTAGCCCTGAAGAAAAGTTGGCGATAACTATAAGGCAAGAAAAACTAATTATATTATTTATTATTCTTATTTATTGGTTATATTTATGATAATTTAGAACATGTTTTTAGAAATTTGATAGATCCAGATAATCACTTAATTGACTTAGAGCTGTAGATAGTGCCGGTGATGCACTTGGATCATCGCGATGGATCAGCGATGTTCCAGGTTGTAGAGGGGTGGGCGTTTCTGCAGACACTTCTGCATTTACTATCGATGAACTTTCAGGAAGAGGCCGAGTATTATTATTATTAGACGTTCCTCCCGGTGATTCTTGAGGCTTAGTATAATAACCACCACTATTATAGTTGTGATGATGTGAATTGTAATAATTTTCATGCCAATTCGAATAGTTTCGTCCAGTTTTAATACTCTGTATTAGGTTAATGACCCCAGATTGGAATTCCAGTATTTGATCATCATCAAAATGCTGAAGGGATGGCAGAACCCCCTTAAAAAAATTCATGTTACGGTCATCACTTCCAATTGTGTTTAATTGATGATCAACAAGTTTCATCATTTTATCATCCAATACGCTGCCACTATCCATTCTTTTCTTTTTTGATGATGATTCTAAGTGTTTCTCTTTCTGATTTTCTTGTTGATCTGCATTTTCTCTTTGGGCTTCATCTCTTGTATTTGGATTATTGTCATATGTTTCACCTGGCTTAATAATTGGCTTCAAAAAGCTCATCTCTTGATTATATTTGTAGGGCTTAGATTTTGTACCAGACCCAGATTTTTTTGTTTCTTTGTTTTCATCTAATGATTTCCTCCAAGTGTCTCTCAATTGTGTCCACCTTTTCATCACTGAACTTCCTGAAACAATAATTCATAAAACTGTATGAACGGTTTTATAAGAAGATTTTTATTTACATCGCATTATTCCCAATATTACAAAACAACCACAGATGAATATATATATACTAGAAAACAACTGTAATAATAAGGACACGGTTTCGAAACACGTCACGACAAGACGAGCGGTCTGTTGTCGGGCGAATATCTATTCACAAACGCCGTTCGCTGTCCGTCTGTGTATTTATGAATTATTATACATAAATAAAATATACAGGGACCTGATCTGTGGTTGTTTTGTACGGGCTACGCCCCATACGTTTTATAACGGTTTTTGCTTTCGTAAAAAGAGGATGCTTAGTAAGCTGAATTTGTATAATTGAAGAAGCGCTTGAAGAAGTTGTATTTTCATTTAGACTAATCTATCCCACTAGGCAGCCAGTCAAACATATGAAATCGTTTGGGTGCCTAGTGAGAACGCTTATTCTGAATGAAAATACGACTTCTTCATCCCACTAATTTGGTTTTAATGAAATATTTTTTTAGGTATTTGGCGTCAGGACTTTCCTATGAAGATCTTCATTTTAGTTATCGAATTGGCAAATCAACCATTTCCACCATCGTAGTAGAAGTGACGCAAAGTATATGGAATAATTTATATGAAGAATTTATGCCACTTCCTAATAAGGAAGAAGAGTGGTTAAAGATAGCAAGTGGATTTAATGAAAAGGCCAATTTCCCTCACTGCCTTGGAGCAGTTGACGGGAAGCATATTAGGCTTCGAAAGCCGTCAAATAGTGGTTCAGTATATATGAACTACAAAGATTTCTTTTCAATAGTGTTATTAGCAGTCGTAGATTCAGATTATCGATTCGTTTACGTCAGTGTAGGTTCCTATGGAAAAGAATGCGACTCATCAATATTTAAAGAGTCAAGTTTTTGGAAAATGTTGACAGAAGGCCGTTTGAATATACCCGAACCAAGGCCTTTATTTACAGAATCAGAAGTTCAAGTTCCTTACG
This sequence comes from Amphipoea oculea, assembly GCA_945859645.1. NCBI lineage: Eukaryota > Metazoa > Arthropoda > Insecta > Lepidoptera > Noctuidae > Amphipoea > Amphipoea oculea. Next base: position 14,211,184 of record OX243865.1, on the reverse strand, counting down.
TAATTATTGGCGACGAGGGATTTGGTTTACACACACATTTATTAAGACCTTTTGGTGGAACGCATCTTGACAGAGGTAAACGAATATTTAATTATCGTTTAACCAGAGCGAGAAGATACGTGGAATGTGCGTTTGGCATTCTAGCAAATAAGTGGAGAATTTTACATAGACCCATAGACCTTAAACGAGAAACAGCTATTTCAGTAGTGAAAGCTTGTACTGTCCTCCACAATTTGATTATAAAAAAGGAGGGAATTGAATTAGAAAAAGAATTTAATTTTGAAAATTTACTACCCCAGGAAGTATCACCGAGTGTCGGAACTGGCAATTCAATGAGAAATGAATTTATGACCTACTTTCTATCAGAAACTGGATCAGTACCATGGCAAGACAACAAAATATAGGCAGTATAGATTTGTATTTAAAATTTTCTCAATAAAAACTTACCAAACAACTGTCGGTCCTTTTGATCCATTTCTTCAAAATCTTCTTTCAAAATTATGCATATTTCCCGCCATGCTGCTGTTTTAGCGGTTTTGTCCTTATAAATTTCCAAAAATTTATTCCATAAAACTGGCCTGTCTTTGATTGCAGCAATCAAAACTTCGCGATTTATTTGTTGGTCATACAATTTTTCTTTTTCTTTTTTCGACATGATTTTATTGAAGCGCAGCGCTACACGTCTTAACAAGTCAAAGGAATGTACTGAATTGAGCGGGCGCGCGGCGGGTGGGGCAGACAGGCGGGCGGAGCAGGCAGGCGCGCGGGGCGCGAGCGCCAATCACGATTCGAGATTTTTAACGAATCGTCATTCTAATGACCGTAGTGACCGACGTATCCGTCTACGTCTTTTTTCACGATTCGTGAAGCGTGTGAACATGGGTATATAAAAAGCATTGCTCCCGTCAAAAAAAATAACGAATCGTGAAAAAACACGATTCGTGAAAAATCACGATTCGTCTTCGTGTGAATGAGCTCTTATTAAGTCGCATTGAAAATCATTGATCTGGTGGAAGGAGCGTAAACCTGTGTACCCAATATTATATTCATATATTTTAAAAAGACTGAGTCTGGTAGCGACATCTGTGCCTTGTGAACGCACATTTTCAAAGGCTGGCCTCATAATGACCGAAAGACGAACCAGATTACAGTCCAAAAAATTAGCTGAATTGCTTTTCATTGCTACCAACATGGAATAATAATAAAAAAAACAATGTAAACATATTAAAATTTATTTTAAAAAAACATTTGAACTACAAAAAAAAACTACAAAAAAAAACTACAAAAAACACTAAAAAAAAATAAAAAAATAACCTAGTTAAAAAATTCTAACTAGGTAAAAAAAAACAAATACAAAAGAAAAAGTGTTCTGTAAACTACTAAATCATAATTAATAATCGATTACAAATCATTGTAAATACTATTTGATTTTTAAATACGCCAATCAAATATTTATTTGGTTGACAGTCCTAAGCCTGTAAGTGAAAAGTATGAAGGGAAATCAAATAGTTTGTTCTTGGAGCGAGAGCGAGAAGCTTTTGAAATCTCTCACAGCAACATAGTTCCGCGATATGGGATTTGTCTTCGCTCTCTCTCATCATCATAACTGCGGATATGATTAGCGGACATGGATATAGTTATGGGATATGTGTCTTTGGCTGGAATGATATGTCTTATATCCAATCTTCTAGTGGAGTTACTTAACCCAAGCCTAGATTAGAGTAGTTTTGAGGTGAAAAAAAAAAGAAATAGTAAGCAGGTAGATACGTACGATAACTTTAAAAATTACGTGAATTGACGTCCCAAGCACAAAAACTAATAATTTTGAATACCACGTAAACATAATTAATTATACTTTCCGTACTACATACACTATCCGGCTTGCATCCAGTACCAGATGATTCCCCGGGCTTCTTACTCTTAGGGTACTTAGCCAGCAAGGGATTGAGCTCCTCTAAGGAACAAATCTTATGCCGTGTTCCATCTGGGGATCTGATGACAATAACCCCGTCCTGAGTCCAGCATGCATCCCGAAGTGTAGGCGCGCTCTGCTGAATACAGTTTGCCTGGACCGGGTCAAGAACTCCTTGACTGTGACTGTGGAGCCCTTTAATGCAGACTTTGCCTTCCAAACAGTGGACTTCAGGTCAACATTGGAGAACCTTATCAATATAGGTCTGCTAGTTGTTGGACTTTTACTGGATGATCCAAGTCTGTGACAAGCTTTGATGGAGGATGCATTGATGTCAGACAGTGACAGTTTGTTCTTCAGAACGTCCAACAAAAGAGCTTTGCAGTCCTCATTATCCGCTTCAGAATACCCAGTGAAAATGAGAGCTTTCCGACGGGATCTCATCTCCAGTCCATCAACCACTCTAGAGCATTCCAAGATCTGAGAAGACCCAGCACGCCGAACAATTAGCTCTCGAAAGGACCGGAACTCTTCTGCTATCTTTGCGACGCTGTCTTTCGCGGGTCCCGCAGATTAGATCTGTGCCTCAAGCTCACCCATCTTCTTGAGGAAGCACTCCTCGAGGTTCTTCTGGGCCGATTGGATATCATCCATTTGAGATGACATTGTGTCGAGTGTGTGAAGTACTAGTGAAAACTGGCAGGTGGTGTAGTGTAAATGCTTGCGTTACATGGAATGCATCACCAATGTAACTACTGCTTAGTTAGCGGCTTATGCAACAAATAAAGTACTCAAAAGCAAATAAAATACTTAAAAAATTAATCTAATTAAAAGAGATTTATAAAGTTGCGTGTTTACTTTTCTACACCTACCCCCGAAAAAAGTTCTGTGTAAACCTTCTTTCTCTTGTAATTTATTGAGTTCCTCGATATAGTTCCATTTAATTTTTTGGTCATCCTTGTCCATAAACTCTCTTTGGATTCTAAATGGTTTCTTAATAACTTCATCACGACGTGACTAGGGTCCAGAAAAAATGCAACCTCAGAACCATTGGCAGGATGAGTAAGCGACTCGGGCTTGAAATTGCAACCAAGTAAATCCAATATCGCATGTTAATGCAACAACATCAATGTCAGCTTTAAAACATTTGATAAGACATCATTTTATTAAATTAGCTTTTTGTTCACCTTTTAATATATTACTCAAGAAATATCCCAATGGTAGTTTGAAGCGGTGGTTAATCCCAACGAGTAAAAAAAAACTAATGCTTGGCTTGCCAAAGGCGCACCTTCTTCAACTCCTGAACCCATATCTTTTAAGCCTATATATTTTTTACCATCCCAAATCTGAGCTCTAATAGCAACTTCGTGAAATAGTAAAGTACACAAAGGCCGATGCTCACTTACTTGAGCTTTTGCTTTCAATGTCTGAAAAGATTCTTTAGTAAATCCTGGTTCTGCATTAAAATGCCCGTACCACTTGGCCAGTGTCTTCCGGTGAGGAAGGCAGGTATTAAAAGTTTGCCTAACGTAATCGTAAGCTTTCGGGGAATAATGGTTGAGGGTTTGGCAAAATTTTTTCATAGACGGTGAGTATTTAACTTTTTTCTTCATTTTTTTTTCTATTGTAATTATTAAAAATGTTAGCAGCGACAATGTCTTCATTTAGTCTGTTAAAAAGATCTGTATCAACATAATTTTCTTCTTTAAGGGTTTTTAAATTACCTTTTAAGGATGTGTTCCTATCTTGGAGACGTCTAACTTTTTGATTTAAAACTTTTATTTTCTTTTTTGATTTTTTATCAAGGCGCGCATTTTCATCTGATCTCTCTTCATACGTCGTTTTCTGGGAGTAAATAGTAATGACAATGGTTGTTCCAATTCAACTCCAGATATTACAGTTGCGGATGACTCCTAAAAATATTTAACAAACATATTACCTTTACATATTATTTTTAATATTTTTATGAATTTTGAATAACAAACTCGAAAATCTCAATTGTTTAGTAGATACATTTTGCAAGGACGAATTAGTGTATAATAAGCAAGATGTTGCAATGTCGATTCTTATACAGAAAATCCTTCAACCACTGATGAGCTCTAAAAGAAAATGAAATACATTTCGATAACTAGCTATAACAAGCCTTATAAAATATCATGAGACTTTCAGTATGTAACTACTCACTTGTGTCAAAGACGTCGTTACATTTTGAGAAAAAGGCTGTTCTAATTTCTTTTGCAGCCCGGAACCTGAGGCTACTGCTTCAATCACTAGTGAACTCTAAAATAAATAATAAATATCGGGTTAGAAATGATTCAAAAGCAAAACTTGCATTAGAATAATGTAGCGTTTTAGTAAAAAAAAGACCTACTAATACCTCAAATTAATTGCACAATATATGATAATTACACACAATAGAACTGCACATCGGTGATAGTAAGTACGTACCCTATTAGAAACACTGGAAGTAATTACTTCAGCTGGATGATTTTCTTGAATTGTTGATGTATCAACTAAAAACTAAAAAAATCGCTAAACTGTTATTTTGTTATTGAACTGTTAATCGTTAAACTTAAAAAATATGATTAAGAGGTTAGGTAATGAGGAGATGACCTTAAATTAATTGAATATTACCTTTGTTGGTATGGCGTAAACAACAACGCGAAGAAGTCCGTCTTTAGTTGTGTACAAATCATTCTTCTCAAAATGTATACTGCAGATAACACTATATTTTGTTGGATTCCAATTATTTTCATTTCTACACTCCCTTATTATTTTTATCCAGTCATTTTTCCATACGTCATTTGCTGAGGGAAATCTGCAAAATGTAGAACAATACATAATAACGATAAATAGTAACATAAAAATATAAATCTCCCACATTTAAAATAATTTGCAAATTGAAATATATAGTTGCAACACTGATTGATTTCGTGATTTATTAAATTCATTGACGTAAAATCCAGAAATAAGCTTATAAATGACATGCTTACCTATGAAAAGTGATCCCCTGGCTTTTTTTACTTGAACCACTATGGTTTCGACAACTTTTTACAACACATGACGGCATCCTTTAAGTTTTAGTAGTAAAATAACACGCGGGCATCCTGCGGAGTACTTCGGAGCGTAATGGCCGACGGCAGACCGTGACACCGACTATGGTGTGAATGTGTGCGTGCTGGGGACTTACTCTTGAAACTAATTTTAATTCTAATTTAATGCAAATATAATTCAGATGTTAATTTTACAGTCACGTGATTCGGTACTCTTGAAAGCAAGAATTTATAAACAAGAATAACACAATACACACACATAATGTCACAAATTGCATGAAATACATTATCAAAGAAAAAAGTTAAATGTTTTAACTAATAACAAATCAAATAAAATGTCATTTATTCAAACTAGGCTGAGAATCAGCACTTTTGGAACATCAAAATTACAAAAGACAGTCTCCCACTAGCTAACCACATGTTACAATCAACTTATTAGAAAACATTAAAATGAGTAGATTATGTAAATAATAAATTAAAATAAAATTAAACTGACTTGACTTATACAGTCAACTAAAAAATAAATAAAAAGCAATTATATGAACACAAATAACCTGTCAGTAAGTGTGAAAAATAACTTTAATTTCGGAAGTCGGTGTCGTGGGTCCGTGGCTTACGCCCCCAGTGGTCGAGGCACCTGTGGCCGACGCCCCCGATTCGAAAATATTAATTCAAAGCAATTTTTGATCAAATGTACTGTCAGGCACAAAAATGTTTTGCAAAAATAATAAATGTATATTGATTGTAAGTATATGTATAATATTAAATCATAATTATATTTATATCATAGAAATGCTTTTATATTAGATGTATTTTTAAAAAATAAAGTCTTAGTTATTTTTCATTATTTATTTATTTATCTCAATAAGAACTCTAGTAAAACAATTGTATATAAATCACAGTTTTCATCACCTATAATCAAGAGAATCATTTAACTTAATTATAATAATCAGTCTCAAATGTAATAAAATAAGATAGTGACTTTAAATAATCAGTCTTAAAAATTACTGCAGAGCAACCACTGAGATAAAGTACTACGTATAGAGAGGCTATCCGAAGCAAAAACAGTGTCATAACAGGATGACAGCCGGGGTGCTGGGCGGGGCGAGCGTACCGTAGATTCACTCAGCATTTGCTGCAGCGCGTAAACATTAGGTGTCGTCTCACCAAACTATAAAAGATGCAGCGCTAGACCTCTTAAAACGTATAGTTTTCTCGCGACCAAAACGTCGTAAGCGCCGGGAATTTCATGGCGCTTACGCGTTTCATGGAACAAAGTGTTATAAAATGTCGTCCTTATAGATTTTACACCGCAGAAGTGACACTACTTTTGTACCTACAATGCATGCTCTATTTCAAACTGCATTAATAATAAAATAGGCCAATTAATACAAAAGTAAAAAAAAAAAAATATGCATTTACCTATGTCTTTTTAAATCGAAAAAGAGAATGAACGAAGTGAAATAAAAGACCATCATTGAAATTGAATATAAACTTATTTACCTTTAAACAAAATTAGTTTAGTTAATTTCTGACGCTCAGAAAAATAATCATTTGAAACTTTTGCTTCGTGATATAAACGAATAGTTGCGTATTTATTTATTATCGCTCGAATTAGATGAATTCTGTGGTTAAATGTGGAAGGTTGATCAAGTGCATGCTGAGTTAAACAAGAAAATACATCTTTCTCGATGAAACATTTTAAGGTATTCACTGTGATGTAAGTGAAGTTGTATTTGGAAGAAAGAGATTTACCACTACTCTCCTTTATTAAATGACGTATGATGATCTCGGTTGACAGGCATATTTTGTAAACATCCTCGGAAGAATAACACAAACCGCCCATGTCTTTTAACATTATTAGTTTATGATGCGGAAATTTACGCTTTGTGGTCAAGCTGTCAATGCACTCTTCACATTTCAAAGATTTTGTTAGATAACGGGCTACATATCCTGAAATATACCCAACTATGAGTTGTGAAGCCTTTTTTTTTTTTTTTTTTTTTTTTTATGGATGGGAAATCATCAAATGACCCCTCCCGCTCTGGGTGGAGCGAAGGGAGTGTCAGACTCTTACTGACTAAAACCCATCCGTGTTCCTTCCTTAGCCCTTTCTGTTCCGGGGTAGCGGTAACCCTTTCGGACAATCCCGCACCCCCGGCAGGCTTCGGCCCTGGCAGGCCCCTTCCTTTCTGCTGACATCTCTTTGAGGCGCGCGTGGAACACGTACGCGCCGTCCGGCACGGGCCTGGTCCTGATCGGACGGTGAGCTACCCATTACTCTCCGTCCGCAGGCCCGCGCCTACGGTGGCCGGGAGTCGTCACGCGGCTCCCGACGCCCGGAGCGTCTCCCGCGGCGGCTGGGGTGTGAGGCTCTCTCCCTCAGCCGTTCAGCCACCTCCTTCGCTAGCATGACTGCTTCGCAGAAGGAGGTGACCGCCACCCACTCCCTCTCGCCCCGGACCATGGCTTGAACCAGGGCCGGACGCGAGAGGTCGCCGCCGCTGTCGATCGCCTCTACGAGGGCACGGCGGTGCTCCGCCCATGCGGGGCAGACCTCCACCGTATGCTCCACCGTGTCCTCTGGGCGATCCTCGCAGTGGTGACACCCGGGCGTCTCCTCCCGCCTGATGATGTGCAGGAACCTCCCAAAACATCCGTGTCCGGTGAGGACCTGCGTCAGGCGATAGGTGAGGACGCCGTGACGCCTCTCTAGCCACTCCTCAAAGAGGGGTCTTATCGCCACTATCGTGGCGTGCCCTGCGCTGGGTTGCGAAAGTCGCTCCTTCCATGCCACCATGAGATCGCGCCGGAGGTCTGTCCGCTCCGCCGCGATTTGCCGCGGAAGCGGAGTTTCCCCCCGGCTCAGTGCCTCCGCGCGCCACTCATACAGGCGCGCTAGGACTATCGCCTCCAGGTCCCATGGCGGCAGTCCGGCAAGGAGGCTTGCCGCCTCGCCCGAGATCGTGCGGTACCCCCGGATCAGCCTTACGGCTACCACCTTTTGGGGCGCGTTCAGATAGTGGGCGGCTCGCCGCCGCAGAGAACGCGCCCACACCGGGGCCCCGTATAGGGCCATGGACCGCACGACCCCCGCGTAAAGCCTCCGGCAGGAGGTGTTTGGCCCCCCCAGGTTGGGCAGGAGCCGCTTGAAGGCGGCCCCGGTCCTCTCCAGTTTGGGGGCCAAACGTCGGAAGTGTTCGACGAAGTTCCACCGGCTGTCGAGGACGAGACCCAGGTATCTCATCGTTGCCTCGACGCCGATGTGAACCCCTCCCACCGTTAGTTGGGATCCCGATAGTGGCCCGTTCCGAGGCCCATGGAAAGACATGGCCTCGGACTTGTGCAATGCCACCTCGAGACCCAACCGCCGGATTCTTTCCACGACTATCGCAACCCCGCGTGTCATCGCGTCGGCCGCCGCCTGATGCGACCTCCCTTGCGCCAGGACCAGCGTTTCGTCAGCGTAGCAAACCACGCTGACGCCATCAGGGAGGTCGGCCCGCAGCACCCAGTCGTAACCGATGTCCCACAGGAGCGGCCCCAGAACCGATCCCTGTGGGACACCGCACGACATCTCTCGCCGGTTCCACTCCCCGTTGCGACCGGGGTAGATGACGGCTCTGTCCGTCAGATACGCCCCAACTACTCGACGGAGGTAGGTCGGCACCCGGTGATACCGGAGTGCCTCCCCAATACAGCTCCAGGGCAGGGTGTTAAACGCGTTGGCGATGTCAAGTGACACCGCCACGACTACCCCACCCCGGGTCACCGCGTCCGAGTTGTGAAGCCTGTGTTGCATTTTCGTAGTTGAGCATATTTGCAAAGATTTCACAATTATTTTCTACTTCCAAATCTGATTCAAGCGCTCGTGTCGACTCCAAAATTTCATATTCCTCTTCATAGTGTCGGTTTACACTGGATGTGCTATTGATAATATTTACGGATGATGAATTTAAAATACTGAAGTTATCTAAAGGAATGCAGTTCCCACTGAATGATGATCATAATTCAAGGTGGTTCAATGTTTTTTTATACGCAGCCCTGAACTGTAGAACATTAGGATTGTTGTTATAGCCACCATGTTTTCTGATCAAACCAAAAAAAAGTTCTAAGTGGTCCTGGTTTATGCGATACATTGATATGTAGTTAATAAGTTTTTTTTCTTCCACTAAATAATTATACAATGTCTTCATTGATTCAATGCATATAATAGCTCCAACAAATCCTGTTTTGTTTGAAGACTCCACAATTTTCTTTTTTGCAATATTTAGTACAATTCTAGGTTGCCGGTTTTTTCTTTTGATAATTCTTTTGGATTTCATTTGATACTTTAACTGAAGTATATATGACTTGACTTCATTTAGGAACGCAAAAATTTCCGATTTGTTTTTTTTATCTATAGGACGTTTAAAACCATAGAAATGGAATTTTCTTGAATTCATGACGTCAAAAAAGTTATTCATCACAGTTATGAAATTAACAGTGGCAGAAGAATCTTTAAATTTGCTTGATTTTAAAATTTCATCACAAAGAGTTAATGCTTTCGCCACGCTCATACTTAGCAACTGCGTAGCGAGTTTCACTTTCATTATCTGGTTACGGAAGGAAATATGACGGGGTGTCAATTTATTAGCAAACTGAAGTCCTTCATTTTGCTGGAGCTTGTTCAAATTGATTAACAGTTGCCACTTTATTTCTCCATTATTTCCATCAAATATCACCCGTTTTCGTTCAAATGTGTTCCTTATTAATTTTACTACATGGCAGGGGTCCAAAAATATGCACACTTTTTCTGACGTGGAAGGATGGGGAAAGTGAGTCTTTATATTATTTAAATTAGTCAATTGACATCCTAAAATTTCAGCTGCCTTTAGATTTGTAGCACAACCATCGAACGTCAGATTTGTAACAGTCACGCCAACTTCATTACACTTTTCCAAGCAAATTTTAATTAAATTTGATTTTCTTTCTGCATTAATACCAGATATTAAAAAATATCCAACTGGCAATTTCCAACTTTCATTCAAAGATACTAGCATGAATACTAAAGCTTGAGTTGCCGTGGTGTCCTCATCTTCACCTATTACTGGACCTGCACCAAAGTTGACTGCACCGAGTTTGCGTTTTTTATTAAATAACTTTTGACTTCTTATTGCCATCTCGTCGAACACCAAAGAACATAAAACAGGCTTTTCGTTCAACTGGCTTTTCTTTTTTAAAACTTCAAAAGCTTCTTCGGTAAAGCCCGGTTCAGCATTTACCCCTGAGTACCACCTGCAAATGGTTCTGGTATGCGGAAGAGCTTTATTATAAGTTTCTCTAATATATTTGTATGCTGCTGGAGAATAATAGTGCAAAGTTAGTGCAAACTTTCGTAGTGGTGCGGTATACAACAAAGAACGCCTGTTTTGTTTCTAAATTAAATTAAATTAAATTGTTTATTGGGTCTCAAACAGTTACATTTGCAGATGTGATTGAGACAGCCCCAGTAAGTAATTAATAATACTTGTGTTGGGGTTGTCTCGCTCTTTCCCTTAATTGATATCTTATACACTATTGAGACTCTGTAACAAATTAAAATTAAACTAATAAGACTAATTAGAAACAAAGTGAAAACAACGACATGAAAAGTAATTAGCAGCTCTGTGTATTGTGCAATTGTATGTGTTTGGTGACTGTATTAGTGTGTGATCGTGGGTTTGTTTGTGTGTGTATGTTTTGTGTTTGTGTGTGAGTTAGTGTGTGGTGTTGTGTGAGTTTTCATGTTAGCTGATAGTGCCATTATAAATCAAAGTTAATAATACAATTAGGTGATCACAATGTTTAACATTATGATAAAGAAGAGAAGTATTCATGTAAGTCTGACTAAGATATTCTCGGTTTCTTCGTAATTTAGGGTTTTTAACCACTCAGTTATAACTTTTTTGCATTTATGCGAGACCTCATGGTGGAACTTAAGTTTAGCGTTAGTTTTATTGTATATGTAGGCTGATTGGCATACATACTGACGCCTTGCAAAAACCGTACGTACCGGTGTAGAGGAAGCCACAGTATCTTTTCTCCTCCTCGCCTGACATTCTGAGTTGACTGGAAGGCATTTATGTAAATATAGAATGATGTTTAAAAGATATAGCTTCCTGACTGATAATAGGCCACCAATTCTATATAGATCGAGTGTGGGATATCTATATGGCTTAAAATAGATTACTTTTAAAAGTGACCTTTGGGCTCTTTCTAACTCTAGAAACTTAGTTTTGGCGGCCCCTCCCCAGACAGGTAAGCAGTATGTGATTACTGACTGCGCGAGTGCTATATAAATGTTGTTGAGTGTCTTTTGAGGCATCACATGTCGTAGATTTTTAAAAATCCATATAAATTTTCGAACACGCGACATAATAACCTCGACATGCGAGTGCCACGTCAGACACTCGTCGACTATAACTCCCAAATATCTTGCAGACGGTAATTGTTTGATGGGTTTGCAGTCGCAGCTCTGCCCTATGCTGTTTGTACACATATGGATACGAATATTGAAGTTAGTACCTGCTTTTGACCTTGCACTTGGAGAGAAACAAATGTAATTTGTTTTAGCAATATTAAGAGTTAGCAAGTTTGCTTTGAGCCATCTATCTATGACCACTAACCCTTGTTCGGCCTTACTACGTACCCCTTCCCAAGTGTCACCAAAGTAGACAATAGCTGTATCGTCCGCATATGAGAATATTTTCCCACCACTGCTTCGTAGGTTACAGAGCTCGTTAATATACACCAGAAACAGTGGCGGGCCGAGCACGGAGCCCTGCGGAACGCCGAAAACAATATTTTCCTCACTGCTGTACGAGTTACCCAGCTTAACCTGTTGTTTTCTATCCCGGAGATAGCTGTCAAAAAGAGCAAGAGCCTTGCCTCTGATCCCTATAGCTTCAAGTCTCTGCACAAGGATGGGAACAGATACGGTGTCAAACGCTTTCTTCAGGTCTAGAAACACCGTAACGCATTTATATCCCTTGTCTACCTTATCTGTAATTTCAGACGTTAACGCTATAACCGCGTCCTGAGTTGACCGCCCCTGTCTGAAACCATATTGTGAGTCGGAAATAATGTTATATTTATTCAAGTAATTTGTAAGTCTTTTATTTATTATTTTTTCTATTATTTTTGACAGTGAAGGTAAGACAGAAATCGGTCGGTAATTGTTAACATCGCTTTTGTCCCCATCCTTGTGCACAGGCGTGATGATAGACCGTTTCAACGCATTACAAAATACACCCGTTTCAAAACACAGATTGGTTAATTTACAAATGAGAGGTACTACAAAGTCTCGAGATAACTTGAGGAAACTCACTGATATGCCGTCCCACCCTGAAGCACTTGCTGAGTCAAGTGCCATGAGCGTAGCATCCACTTCTGCCGGATCTGTCTCCAGCAGCACAAATGAGTTGGCTTGTGATGGTGTATTTGAAGTGCTAATAGCAGGTTTGGATCCTTGCCCAGTTAAAGCCATGATTTCTTCCGCCAATGATTTCCCAATTGTTACAAAGAAGTGGTTTACGCGGTTTAAAGAGTCTAAAGGATGCGGTGTGATTTGAAGTAGGTGTACACTGGACGTCTTAGGTTTTTTGTAATGGGTTATGTCATTAATTTTACGCCAAAGTAACTTGGGATTTTTCACAGAAGTTAGAATTTGGTTCTTATGATAATGTCTTTTGAGTTTCTTAATAAGATTGGAGCAAAATGTACGATAACGCTTATAAGTTATGATCAAGATAACATTATAAGGGTCTCTCCTCGACTGTAGCTGCAATTTGTTTCTAAGTCTGATACATCTTAGAGCCCCCGTTGTTATCCAGGGCTTTAGAGTACGTTTAGAACTAGAAAGTGAGACAACCTTAGTGTTTTGGAGGATAGATGACTTAATCAAATCTATCATCGCATCTGCTAGAGTGTTTGGGTCTCTGTATGTATGAAGAAAAGAAGTTTCCATATTTACAAGTTGTTTGTAGGCATTCACCAAATTAGTCACGGTCTTAGTTTTGACATAAGACTTGGTTTGGTACGAGTGGGATATGTTAAGTAGTACCATTGCATGATCCGTAACAGATGTGTTTAAGACTGCCACGAAAGCCGAGCTTTTAGATTTATCTAGTTTAAGAATCATGTGATCGAGGCAGCTGTCATGCCTGGTGGGCAAACAATGTCCTGGGAGGAAACCGTGCGAAGCCACCATATTTAAATAATTTAATCTATTAGTTCGGATTTGTGATGTTTCTGCTGGTTTGCTTATCAAGTTAATGTTTATATCGCCTGTAATAATAATGTCCCCTTGCGAGTCGATAGTTTGGAGGTATTGATCAAGCGAGGCAATGAAGTGATCTGCGGATACATTAGACGGAGACCGATAAGTACCAATAATGGTGAAATTAGAGATTGTGATTTGCAAAGCTGAGGCATGTGTCAAATTAATTTCTACTGCCTGGGGTGAGTGGCAGTTTTTTATGTAGGCTACTACACCATCGTTTTGATTTAAATGTCTAGATGTATTAAACGAGGTGTAGTTATCTAACACTGGTATTTGTTTATTAACGTTCAATCTACACTCTGTTAAAAATAAGACATCCACTTCAATTCCAATTTGAGACAAAGTTAGTTGAAGGTCATCAATATTACTGTATATACTCCTTATATTTTGAGTCAGGACGGTAAAGTTATAATTATTATGTAGTAGGTAAGTATTTAAGTGTGCAATATCAAGAATAGCAGAGTTAGCAATCTCAGCAGTATCCAACTCCTGCAAGTTGCGTAAGTTACTATCCATTATTGATAAGAGTAAACAATTGTTGTTTCTTAAGTTTTGATACATAGCATAATAGTCTTGTGACGTCTGTCTTCGCATGTGAACGAGTATGTTTGTTTGTATATGTATGAATTGTCTCGACATGACATGATATATAAGGCACTAGTTGAAGTGAGTGTGTGTGTGGATGTATTGATTGAGTTAGTTGTATATTTTGTGTAGAACGGATTGTGTGATATGTAGTGTTTGAATGTGTAAAAGCAAGCTGACCATATTTACAGTTAAACAAAGTATAAAAGTTTACAGGAAATCCATGCAGTTTAAAATTAAAGTTAGGAAAAACATTAATTATGAATATAGTAACAAAAAATGACAAAGTTTTTAGTACTAGGAATAATCTAATGAGAGTGCAAGTTAGTCATGCTTCTTGCATTAATTGGTGCACCTGTGCTTCACTTTTTATAAGGATCGCTCGAGCATTCTCATCCTTCTTGACTAATATACGTCCAAAAGCAGTCCAGCAAAATTTGTATTGCTTAGTTTTAGCCAGGTCTCGAGCCAGGAAAAATAGTCGGGCGCCCTTAGGGGTCAATTGTTCGGATATAAACACAGGTACCTCCTCGTTTCTTGTTATTCCAAGATGTTTCGCCTGAAGTTTATTTGAGTTTTTAATGTTAAACGACTTTGCCTTTTTTAATATATTAGTTTTCAACATAGTGGAGTTCAATTCAACAATTATGGGAGTGTTTGTAATACCTTCTTTCTTACTTGGCAGTCGATAAATATCTTTAAAGTCGCGTGAGTCAATCTCGAGGCTTAAGTGTTTTCCTAAGTTCGTGACCATATTAATTAAGTCAATATTATTTTCTTGAGGCTTTTTAGGGACGTTCTTTATTTCGATGCAGGTTTTTTTACTGCTTCTTTGTAGGTCTTCGATCTTATCCTCTAGCAAGACGATGTATTCACGATCCTTTTTCCCTTGTAACTCAAGCATTTCAATCTTCTTACGGAATTCTTCGTTTTGACTAGATAAATTAGTGATGGCAGCCTCTATGTTATTGTTTGTGGTCTGAATATCCTTGAGATTCGAAGCAATCAATTTTAATTCCTTTCCTTGAGTTGAAATAAAGGAAGCCAACATCTCTTTTATTTCAATCTTGAAGTTAGTAAACTCCCCTGGTAAATCTTCTTCCCTTACTCTCTTATTACGCGTAGAAATATAATTAGGGGGAGTTATGTCCATCAGTCCGCTGATATTTGGATCAGAGAGAGATTTGTCCATTTTACCCGTTGAAAGTACTAGGCTGTTATGAGTATAAGGAGCTAATTAGCTGCCGGGCCCAATTAATGGGCTATGCAGAAGTGTACGTACACACACAGTTGGTAACAGACGCGAGCGCAGGTCAAGCGACCAATGACACTTTAGTCGGGCAGGGCTTATCCTTGAGGTAGGCGGCGCTTAGCCTTGAGTGGGTGGCGTCCTTGAGTGGGCGTTAATTAGTGGGCGCTAATTAGTGACTCAAATTGGCACTGCCTCCTGCGCGTACGCTGATTAGTTTTCACAGTCTTGTGTACCAAGGCGACAGATCTGTTGAGTAGTATCGTGAACGGTACTCACGCGCGTCGAACTTAACCGCACACCTCCTGCGTTTCTATGTTGTCTTATTATTCCACTGAATTTAAATTTACTTTAAATTTGTGATTTCATTTATTAAATAGATTGTTACGGATCTAGTGCACGTCTACACCTTGCGGCGGTCCGGGGGGAAGGGGGTTTCGTTTTTTTTATTAATGATTTGTGAAGCTCTACCAGTTCAGCTCTATTCATTAGGTCGTTTTCCGTTTGTACATCTAAACCAAACTTATTTTTCATATCCTTGACCATCAATTTGTAAGATTTACATTTTTTCTTTAAGTACCTGTTTTGACGCTGTATCTTGTTAATTTTTTCTGCAAGTACTTTTTTAGCTTTAATTTCTTTTATTAGTTTTCTTTTTAACGCTATTTCGCGAGGAGTATCGAAGATTGATTCCGAATCACTCACTGTTTCAGATATTGGCTCCACCAATTCTGATGTACCTGATTTTGAATCGCGACCGGCGGCGTATGGTACTGCGCATTTCTTGAGATAAAGTCGACCTGTTTTTGTAAAGTATTTATCTTCATATTTGAAATGATCTGAACATATAAGAGTATGGTCGCTCGGTAACCATGAATCTTCGTTGCGATTTTTCTGGACAAATCTTATCCATGCTTCTCTTTTATCATGACCAGGACGAGGAAACCTAAAAGAAAATTTTGTTGCGGTAGTAGTAGTGGTAGTGGTAGTAGTAGAAGTGGTGGTAGTAGTAGAAGTGGTGGTAGTAGTAGAAGTGGTGGTAGTCGTAGTTAGTGGTAGGTGTAGTAGTTGTGGTAGTTTTGTACACAGCTTTTACTTTTTGTGGCATTGCAATACATCCGGGAACATCTTATTTTCAATGAAAACTACATAGTATAGGCGTTGCATTAAATCATGTTATGTGAACTTTAAAAATGGCTTTTTATGTTTATTATCAGGTTATTCTATACGGTGACAAAAATTAATACCAAATATTTTAAGGGGTAATTGTACTCATATTTATGAACAACTATTACTATGGGACCAACCCTGACATAGCGAAAACAAAT
Source organism: Amphipoea oculea (assembly GCA_945859645.1). Lineage (NCBI taxonomy): Eukaryota > Metazoa > Arthropoda > Insecta > Lepidoptera > Noctuidae > Amphipoea > Amphipoea oculea. The sequence goes on along the minus strand of OX243865.1, from coordinate 14,194,755 downwards.
CAGCTCTGCCATATTATTTGACCTCTTAAAATATTTGCAATTAATTTTGTTACACCTTATATGTATATAGAACCATGACAGATAGGCGGCACAGACAAAATTATAAAAATAAATACTAGTTGAAGATACCCAAGTCATATTGTTCATTTCATTCTATAGTTAGTACCTACGTGTCCCATCTGTACGGTTCAGTTTCCATAATCTATGACTTGAATACAAAATGTCGGGTGCATTAGAAAAAAATTATAGAAAATAATAAATCAAAGGTTTTAGTGGATTATTTGCTTACTTACCGATGATAAGTCACTCCACTTTCTTTTTTTTTCGCAGTCGATTGATTTTTACACGTTTTTAACACGCAAGACGGCATTTTACTTAGGCACAATTTCGGCAAGCGTCCGCGACGAGCGTATGCAAGTGACTAAAATGAGTTGTTGCCGGTTGGCAACAAAGCATGGCGCAAAAATCTGGTTTGCGGCGTCGGTTCTATACGCTAGAGTAATAATAGTTCTATGAGAGCAACTAACTTTTTACATAGTAAAATGTTCTTTTTATCTTTGTAACAATAATAATTAAACATAATCAACTGTGAAACCTTAAACAAATGAAAATAATTTTACCTAATTATAACAGTCAGTTTCAATAGCAATAACATAACAAAATAATCAGGCTTAAAAACAAACGTACTCGACCTCGTAGAGTAAAAAATGTTTTACATGTGAAATGTTTTGAAATTTTGTAAGCATAAAAATAATCAACTGTAAAAACTTAAACGAATATAAAAATTAAAATTTCAAAAATTTAAATATAAAAATAGTATACAAGCAAAATCATCTCTTTTCACTATGTTAAATTATTACTTTTTGGGACGGTTTGCCACATATGGGCGGATTTGTTCTAAAAACATGATGGTGGTAATTTTTTTGTTTTCATACTGTTCAGTCAAATTGGCAATCATTTTTTCATTCTTTCTTGTGTTGTTCTTTCGTTTGCTCACAGGAATATTTTTGGTTTTCAGTCTGAAAGAAAAAAGTAGGTAAGTAAATTTCTTTTCCATTACATAATTTTAAATTGTTTTATATATAAGTAAAATAAATAATATTACCTTGCTTGTGCCGTGCCGTAGGTAGAAATATCAATCCTGACCATTTCTAAAAACGACAATAAAGACGGGTTCGTCCCCAGGTGGTTTTTTAAACGATGATTCCAGGCCTCTACTAAATTAGTGGTTCTATGTTTTTCCTTATAAGAACACCACTTTGCGATCATATCCGCAGGCTCAAGCCATTGTTCAACAAAATAATCATTGAACTTAGTGACTTGGTCGTCTGGAATACTGAAAAGAAAATTATCGATCGAATGATTGTGCAAAAGGAAAAAATATCAGGAATAGACAAAAGTGTAAGAAATACTTAAATACCTGTTTTCCGTTATGGCAAGCCAGCCGTCTTCAATTTCTTCTTTTGGCAGATGCACAGTTTTACGTACTGTGTGGTCTCCTCATGTTCTAACAATCCGAGAGATTTGGCCCGCCTATATACGGCATTTTGGAAGTGTACAAAACACCCATGAATTTCAGCAGTCGGAAATTCGTTATTTATTGCGACTATTGCTGAGATTTCAAAATCCAATGTGAATTTTAACGGTTTGAAATCTGGCAAACCTTCTTTAATTTTTTTGAACATCATTTCATATGTACCTTTTTCTTTATTAACCAGCAGCGCGTAAAATATGGGCACAATGTTGGTTTCATCTGAATTATTCCCAATATCTCCGTGGATAGTATAAATCTGTTTGAAGGGACAGGGGCAGCAATCAAATGTACCGTCACAGAAGAAGTGGTGGACATTTTTAATTTCATCCAAAGCTATGTCTGATACAAATACGATAATCCTGTTGCCGTCCTCATTATAATCAATTAACAAATGTTTTTGAAAAATTTCAGGTATAATAACTTGAGCTGGATCTTTGAATCGTATTTTTTTTACCTTCAAGGCTGTATTTCGGCTTCTGTAAATCGCTTTTTTAATATTGTTGTAGATTGGAATTTCGTCACTGTACTTTTCACTCTGTAATTTTGCGATTTTCGTTTCATACATTTTTTGAATGGAGCCAAAATTAGTTGTGACTTCTCTCTTTAAGTCATTCATAAGAATTTTGATGTCGTTTTTTAATACATCCGGCTGACACTCAGGCTTATGTCCTTTTATCATTTGAACGTTGTCACTTTCATTTATCAATTTAACTGCACCACCACACTGGCCATGTCTTTTATTAACACACACCCACACACTCGAGTTTTGATTTTTTCTATGAATATTATACGAAAATCCAGCGTGCAACAATGTTTTTCCACCAAGTCTATTTTTAACAGTACTGTAATTTTTTCGCACAAGCCCTTGCGAAGAACCTTCGCTCGTCATTGTTAGATGACACACTAAACTTTCTTATCAGTTGCATATTGCAATATTCAATAACTAGACTCAGGTGTGAAAGAGATAGACATAATATCTATTCATACTTCCTTATTGTTTTCAGTTTTGTGAACAAAAAAAAGACGGAATTTTTATTGTTACCAGTAACTGGTTTGGCTCAGTTAGTTGACGAGTTGGTTGAAGTTGAAAGATAAAATTTCCATAAGGTACTTAATTTATTATAAATGACATTCACTAACATTTTATATAAAGTCTTTTTAATTTTTTGGATGTTTGTACATAATAAATATGCTTTTAATGGGGAAAAAGGTGTGTAAGGATAAGGTTAAGTGGCGATCTATTCTCTCTTCTATTTGATAGATAACTTTTGTTTAGCAAGGAAAAATACTTTATTATTATGGTGAAACACTTTTCTCGTTTACTGTACTAAGTGAAAAAGCACAAAAAAAATAAGATATTACATTAATCGAATCGGGGGCGTCGGCCACAGGTGCCTCGACCACTGGGGGCGTAAGCCACGGACCCGGTGTCGTTGGTTCCGCATTTTCGTTTTTTGACACCAACTTCCGAAATTAAAGTTATTTTTCACTTTGTAGTGTTTTTTTTTGTAGTCGGTTGTTTTTTTTTGTAAAAAAGTTTTTATTTTTCACTTTTTAGTTGTACCTATCCCACATAAATTCAATTAACACTAGTGCATTGAAGACACGACTCGAAGAATCATCAAAATTCCCATAGAAATGCCGGAGATTCAGTACATTTATGCATATAACTTCGTACATAAGAATAATTACCTAATGTTTTATATACTAAAACCTTCCTGAAAGTATGTAGATCACACTAATGAGAATTACCTATCAAAATCGGTTCAGTAGTTTTTGAGATAATCGCGGACATACAAACATACATACATACATACGGGTCGAATACAGAACCTCCTTTTTTAAAGTCAGTTAAAAAAAACTTATATGAATCTTATCATACCTTTTTATCTACCTTATACTTGCCCACAACTGCTGAACTAAAGCATTTCGCTTTTCAATGCCTCGTCTTAGTTCAGCAGATGTGCTGCTAGTCAATTCTTGAGAAGTGACAGCTGGGTAATCATTACCATACTCTGCTGTACTCTCCACAAGATCAATACCTACTCTATTGTCTCTATTGATACACATATTGTGTAAGACACAACATGCGCTAATTATTTTGGCTGCTGTATCAGGATGATAATGTAGCACCCTATGCCCGAGTAAGCACCGCCATCTGTTTTTAAGTACACCAATGACACGTTCCACTGTATTTCGTGCAGAGCAGTGTAACTTGGTGTAGTATTGTTCTGGGGAGCCTTCAGGAGCGTCTACTATAGGTGTCATCATGTACTCCCTGAACATACATACCTCCTATACATACATACCAATATTTATTCCTATAGAAAACGTGCGCCCGCGCCTCGTCGCCGCCTCGACTCTAGCTCGTGTGGGCGACGCGGCTTAGTATACCGCATGATCCGGCGCTCATCTCGTCTTTGTTTTAATAGTTTTTTGTGTGAATTATGTAAAACACTACACAACTGCTAATCGTGCCATATTTTACTCGTATAACTCACTGCAAGTCACATAAAACGCAAAACTATTTCTAAAAAGTTACACTTTTATTCTTAGACAAATCACTATCAACAAACTACTCCCACGCAATATTGGCGCAATACACAGCTGTCAAAATACACTCAAGAGTATCCTAAATTCCACTTAGTTCCCCAAAATGAACGCCCACTTTACAAACCGTTTGGCGCTAGTATCGAACTCAAGAGTACGAAACTTCACAATTCCAATGTTGATCTATCGGAATTAAATTCAAGAGTAAGCACCCTGGCTTGTCTATATTAGCGCGCTGACCGACTTAGGCCCTGCGCAGACGGCACACTTTTTGTGCGATCGAGTCTGCGGCGCACAAAAAGTCTGCATGGTGCGCAAAAAGTCGGTCGCGGATTTTTCACAGACTCAACGCACACGACGCACATCTTCGATCATTTTGTCGGCAGAGCTGTAGGGACGTAGACGCTATGGAAATCGTGCAGAGATCGCGAAGTATTATTTTGTACATGAAGTACAGAAAAAGAAGAAGAAATAGAGAATTTTGGGTACATCCTATATTTTCGGAAAGATTACTGAAGGGACAGTTCCATACTAAACATTCAATTCTGAAACAACATCCGGCAAATTTTTTCAAATTTTATAAAATGTCTGTTACTACATTTGATGAGTTGCTATTTATTTTGAGACCTGCTTTGACTCATTCAGAAACAACAATGAGGAGGTGCATTGGTCCAGAAGAAAGGCTGTCTGTGACACTCAGGTAAGTAAATAAAATATATATATTTATATAATCATAATTATATTATTTATTATTTATTATTTCTCTCAGCAACGAACTAAGTTTTTTATTATTCAAATGACAAATACTTTTCTGAGGTACTTATTATTTAAACCAAAACATTATGAACAAAGATTTTCTTTTATTAATTAGGGAAAATAACAAAACATAAAAATTTATAAAAATTACGTGGATTTTCATGGCAGCAAATTTTTAAGTATGTTGTACTTTTAAACAATAATGTAGGTACACAATAATATCGATCTATTACAAGTGAATTGTCACTTATATTGTAAATAAAATTAGGGGCTTAACTACTAAATCACAATTATTATGGCAGATTATTATTATTAATCATACATTTTGGAAAAACAAGTGAATTGTCACTTGTAAATAAAATTTGGGGTTTAATTACTAAATCACAATTGGGAGCTTAATTACTAAATCACAATTAATATTGCTGATGTTATTACTATACCTTGGGAAATTAAGTCTTTTGATTGGTGGTGTATCTAGTCAAGAAAATAATTAGCTTAACAATTAGGTACTTAACTAATTTTCTAAAATCACATTCAGCCTTTTATTGAATTTTTTTGGTTATATTTTCATAATATACCAACTTTACACCTCGCCAACGTCGTCGCCGTCGCCAAGAGAAAAAAGTGATTCATTTTCGGGAGAAATTATTGATGCGTAATCTCTATGAACGGGTGAGGGTGTATATGACGAGCCGCTTGGCCTGCTTGAGTTTTGTAAAGAGATTGGCCTGGGAACGTATTTCCGAATCTTCTGCAATGTCACTGTAGTTAGGGAGCTCAGTACTCGGTCTCTCAGCAGTGTCATATTGGTTAGACATATTTGAGTTCATCGATGGATTGGTTACAATTACTATTCGTTCATTAGGTATATCCAATACTTGCTGTGTTTGGTTGTGAATAGACGCTAAACTGCTTAAGGACTGTTTAAAATTTAAAACTGTTTGTAGTAATTGTATTCTTAATTGCAACGTTTGGTCTGATGAAAATTGTTTGACATAAGGCAGAAGCGACCGCAGAAATGATTCATCTTCATCCATATCCCCTAAGATTGTTCTGCTTTCTGAATGACGTAAGTTGTTGTTTTTCATCAGTTGATTGCCTTCTCTTAGTATTTCTAAATACTCCTCATCGTAACAATTAGTCTTGCTCTTCGGTTGCGTCTTTGGTCGTTTAGAATCAGTTGTTCCAGTATCTGAACTCTGCACTGTGACGTTTAATGTTTCGGCACTTTGTTCGATTTCGATAGAAGATTCATTATTCTCTACCACTGTAAATGGCAACAAAAATAGCAGTGAATCAAAGTAAATATATTTTCTCTTCTTTTTTCTTCCGCTTCCAGAAGGAATATTCTTTTGAGCACTGAGTTCCCTTCGGAAGCAACTTCTCAAAGAGTTCCACTTCGTCTGTATATCTTTTCCTATAAAAAAAGAAATAATTATATGTAGGTTACTAAAAGTTAGGTATTCATTATAGTTTTTGAACTATTTTTTTTTGCAGGTATTTAGGACGAGGGTCATCGTTCGTCGAACTCGAAGAAGATTATCTGATTTGCGCATCTACTATTCGTTCTATAATTAAGGAAATCTGTACATCAATATGGGAACTATGTAAAAGTCAATGCTTTCCTGCTTTTACGGTGCAGAGATGGCTAGAGATTGCGAAACAATTCCACGATCAAACTCAATTTCCTAATTGTTTAGGAGCGGTAGATGGGAAGCACATACGTCTTAAGATGCCGCCAAATTCGGGTTCTAATTACTATAACTACAAGTCATATTTTTCTACTGTATTGATGGCAGTAGTTGATGCCGATTACTGTTTTACATTTATTGATGTTGGCGCCTACGGAAAATTCAGTGATTCAAACATTTTTAAAAACTCCACACTTGAGAAAGGAATTCTGAATGGTAAAATAATTCTTCCGGATAAACAAAAACTTCCCGGTGATCTGAATTGACAACCAATGCCGTTTGTTTTTGTGGGAGATGAAGCCTTTGCAGTTTCATCACACATAATGAGACCTTTTCCTGACCGCCATTTAAGTGTCCAACAGCGCATTTTTAATTACCGGTTGTCTAGAGCACGAAGAATGGTAGAATGTGCCTTTGGAATTTTGTGTAGCAAATGGAGAATATTTCAAAGAGGTTTAGACGTGAATATGCCACTAGCCATAAAAATTATAAAAGCAGGGTGCATTCTGCACAATTTTGTAAGAAAAAGAGACGGTATTTGTTTTGAAGACACGTTGTTTAACTGCCCTTTCGAAGATATATCTAATATTGGTGTGAGAGGGACAGATAATGGAATAGAAACGAGATAGTACTTTACTAACTACTTCACCACTTCTCTGGGAAGTGTACCCTGGCAGTATAGTAAAGTCACATGAGTAAAGAAATTAATTATTAATTATGTATAAATTAATTAATTATTTTGTTCAAAATACCAAGGTATAGGTGTTATACATAATAATCAAAGCGATTTTGATATATTGAATCTTGTTGTATCGATTCATCAATCGATAACTGTCATTCGTTCATTATCATTCAATGTCGATACCCATCCCTAATTTTTGCATAAGAAAAAATAAACAAATAACCTCTATCTTTTTCATCTAATCGTTTTTTTATAGTTTTGCAAGTTTTATCTCCAATTAGGGTAAACTGGGTACAGTTGTGCCAATTTTGGTTTGATCACCAATAATTTTGTTATTTTACCGATTAGCTCGCAGAAAAGGAACTTGTATCGCAATTTGTACATTTGTGTACGTGAAAACACTAATATATTGTTCCTTAATACAATGTATTACTCATAAGATCAATTTAAAAAAAAAACGAAAAGTGTCACAACCGGCCACATACCAAGGCCGGTAGTGACAGTGTATGGGGTCCGTTGTGACATGCATAAACAAACATCAAAATGGTCTTTAATGTCTTTTATTGCTAGAAATTTTTAACATAATATTCTTACAAACATAGTTTTAACAATCTTAGGTATGGCAACATTGGCAACTGAACTAAAATCTATGAAGTCTTAAATTTTTATAATTAATAAGGCACTTTAACATCTAATGTTATTTAAATAGTTTTCTTACAATCATACAATTGCTAATATTCTTTTTTATAAACTGAAACATCTACTTACATTATTATAACAGCCTTCTTTAATCAGTCAAACTTTTAACTTAAATTATCATAACTGAGACAAATTGTTAAACAATATCATAATTAACACTTATCATAATTATGTAACGTTAGTTTGACAGTCTTTTTATAATCAGTCAAAATGTTAATAAAACCTAAATTTTCCGTAGGTGAATCATAATAAAAAAAAAAAAAAACTATTTCTGAATGTAGGAACATACTGAGATCTAGTCAGATTCACTATCACAGTGGTGACAAATGTAATGGTGACTATCACCTGCGCACTCTACGTGGGACCAGAGTCCACATGTTCCTTGGCACTTGATCCATTTTTCACCAGGCCTACTTTCGGAATATGAGCTTACACAAACCAGACAGAAATACTCTTCTTCTTCAGATGACGGTTGTGACGTGTTCCTTTTCTTTGCCTTTCCTTTCCCAATTCCTTTTCCTTTTAGATTACTAAGATTTTTCTTTATGTGCTTAGCCTTAGCCGTTTATCTTTTTCTTCTTGTTCTTTCCTAATTTCCTCTTTCTCAGGTGTGTCAGTGTAAATGGTTGACTTTTTGGTTCTAGAACCTCTTGTTTTTCTTTGAGGAGCTTTCGGAAAAGGTCGAACAACCTCAGGTGAAAAAGTAGGCAGTGTAGACAAGGTCGATGCAATAGGCTGAATATGAACATTTTCAGGCAAAAGAGCAGGTGGCGTGACTGACGTTGAAGCAATCGGCTCAATCTGACAATTTTCAGGCGAAAAAACAGGCGGCGTGGCTGAGGTCGATGCAATTGGCTGAATCTGGTTTACAATTGGAATTGAACATGCGCCCAATGAGGAATCTGACGTTGGCAATATTTGATCTTCGTGTACTGGATTATTCTCTACAAAATCAGGGGTTTGCGCGTTGGTTTCAATAGATGCTGTTGAAGGAATGGAACCTTCAATGCCAGGGTTTGGTCTATCCGTTACAAAAGATGGAGCGAAGTCAATTTCTTGGAATAGATTACGATTAAACGGATAAATACCAGTTTTGCTGAAACCTGCCTGAATATTACCTTGTGTGAAAGCCTGAGGCATAGCAGTTTTGATGACACCTGGTATGTCGTAAATAGTCAATGTTTTACCAGGGTGACTTCGCATCCATCCATCACAAGCAGTATTTATAGCCTTTTTAAATGGTCCAAAGACAGATCGGTCTAACGGCTGCAGTTTGTGTGAGCAGTGCGGAGGAAATGACAGCAAAGTGATACCATTCTCTTTGCAAAAATCCAGTGTATTAATATGGATATGAGAAGAATGATTGTCCAGCAATAAAAAAACTTTATGTGTTAGAGAAGCATTTGAAAATTTCTTGAAATGTTTAAGGAATACTGTGGAATAGAGAAGTGGACTGTAATATACGCTGGTTGTAAAATGAGAAATAGGTAGTTCTGTACGAACGGCGCTCACCGTTCACCCAATCAAGGAACAAATTCAACAGGGAAATATCTGAGTACGACTCACCTTTCTTCTGCTGCGGCACGTCTTACGATTGATCTGAAGGAGACTGGCACGAATAACACCACACGGTGATGCACAATTTGTCCTTGTTGTATCAGTTTTCACTCACGGAGTCAAAAAAAGATAGTTTATCGGGTCAATGGCGGCGACCAGACTAAGTGACGCTATCCGTTCTTCCAGCTTCACCAGATGGCGCGCTCGTCGCTTTCGCGCCATAATGTTTAGCGGCTCGCGGGTACGGCACAGCCAATCGCGTGCCGATTTAGTGAGCGCATACAGACATTCACTCTCAAATTCGTCCAATCATGGGTTATTTACAGAACATACCCCCTACCGAAACCATAGTGATGGTTTCAGAAAATTAAGATTAGATACCTTATTACCTATAATTATCATTAAAGAGATCCCTAAAATAAACACTAAACTAGGTACCTATATCTAACAAAAACGTTTTATTTGAATCTAGTTGGTATAAGGTAATAGGCAGAGTTTATTAGTTGGTCTTTGCAAGACACTTTTTTCAGTGCGCAGCGTTACACACCGAACTATACCGTCGGGACCTGGATGTAATTTTTCTATTTTGCCAAGAGGCCAATTACAGGAGGGAACATTATCAGTTTTTATTATTACTAAATCTCCAACCTTTGGGTTAGAGGAAGACGTAAACCACTTAGCTTTCTGCTGAAGAGTGTTTAAATATTCATGGCTCCAACGTTTCCAGAAAAGTTGGGAGCACCTCTGAATATACTGCCAACGTGACAGTCTGTTAATGTTTACCTCTTGAACGTTGTACTCGGGTATGGAAGTAAGGCTTTGACCAATGAGAAAGTGTCCGGCGGTTAAAACATTAAATTCGTTGGGATTATCGCTAGCAGGTAATGGGCATAAGGGACGCGAATTTAAAATGGCTTCCGCCTTACAAAATATCGTAGAAAGTTCCTCAAACGTTAAGGACTTTTCCCCTACACTTCGCACTAAGTGATATTTTGCGGACTTTATACCCGCTTCCCAGAGATCACCCATATGTGGGGCGCTGGGAACATTAAATTTCCAATCAATCTGTCTTTTAGAGCAGCCATCCGAAATGTCATCTTGACTCTCACGCAGGAACCTTTTGATTTCAGACAGATGTTTACTTGCACCAATAAAATTAGTACCACAGTCAGAGTGGAGAACAGCGCATAGACCTCTACGAGCTACGAATCTGTCTAAGCACGCAAGGAAACAATCTGCGGAGAGAGAAGATAACACTTCCAGATGTACTGCTTTTGTTGAAAAACAGACAAACAGTGCTAAATACGCCTTGGTCACTTTAGCATTGCGACGTAAGCTTTCTTTAATTAAAAAAGGACCCCCGAGGTCAACTCCGACGTTAGAAAATACCTTATTAGGTATCAACCGAGTTGGTGGCAAAGGTGCCATTTCGGGTTGCAGTAAAGACGGTTTACATTTAAAACACGTTTTACACTTGGATAAAACGGATCTTATGACGCTACGAGCAGACAATATCCAAAAATTTTCATTGATTATACTTTGCAATGTTCGCGGTCCTACATGTAAATATTTTTTATGTAAATAATTGATTAATAGTTTGGTAAATAAACTGTTTTTCGGAAGAAGCCGCGGATGTTTAGAATTATACGGGAGTTCGGAATGACCTATGCGACCCCCTACCCTGAGGAAGTCGTTGGAATCAATAAATGGAGATAATTTTCGTAAGGATGAAACGTGTTTCTTATCTTTAATCAATTTGAATTCCGCTTCAAAATAAGCATTTTGAACTAATTTTATCAACTTATCGTGAGCTTCGTTTAATTCGAAGGTTGATAATACTCCCGATTTATAGTTAGTGTTTATGTCACTATTTTTTCGTCTAAATCTTAAAATCCAAGCAAACGATCTTTGCAATTTGGAAAATGATGAAAACTGTTGAAAGATTCTTTCACAAAATTCGGTTTTAGTTTCATTAAAATTATCATTATTTTTATGTTCAGTCAAGAAATTAATAGACGTTTTTAATTCCGGTACTTTATTATTACTCTCATTAACAAACACCGTCAGGGGCCAATCGGTATAATTTTGATACATCCAATCAGTGCCCTGTAACCAACGTTGATTACAACTGACAAGTTGTTCCGGAGACGCTCCGCGAGAACAAATATCTGCTAAATTATGTTCACTACACACATGCCGCCAAAAATGAGGGGGTAAAACTTCAATAATTTTCGTAACTCGATGACTGACAAAGGTTTTCAGTTTATAAGGTTCCGTTTGAAGCCACGACAGTACGACTGTCGAGTCGGAAGCTACTGTTATTTTGTTAATTTTAACGCGAGTAAATGTGTCTACGACGAACTTCATTAATTTGCTCAACAAAACAGCACCCATTAACTCCAACCGAGGAATTGTGACGGGTTTTATTGGTGCGACTTTAGATTTCGCGATCACAAGACGAACCTTTACGTTACCCTTTTGGTCGCGGCTAATAACATACACGCATGCTGCATAGCCACGCAATGAAGCATCACAAAATCCCACTAAGTCGCACTCCGTCTCTCTTGGTAGTAGCATATGACGCTCTATACGTAATTCCTTTAACAGAGGAAGTTCCAAAATAAAATTTTGCCACGATTTTTTTATGTTATCGGGCAACTTTTCGTCCCAACCAATGCCTAGCTTTGGTCGTTCTTGCATGATCTGCTTCGCCACAAAAGTGCATGGTGCGATAAAACCCACGGGATCGTAAATCGACGCTAGCAATTTTAGCACTGATCGTTTGGTTGACACGCTGTCTGTTAAATTAACTGAAAAAACAAAATTATCGGATTTTGGAATCCATTTAAGACCTAGAACCTTAATGGTACTGTCGTTTTCATCTTTAACGAATGTCACGGAATTTTCCCTATTTTCTGAGGGTACGCGTTGTAGTAACTTCTCACTGTTACTCATCCACTTTTTTAAGGTAAAGTTGGCACTTTTAAAAATACTAATTAATTGATCCTGTACTAAGCAAGCTTGCTCAAAAGTGTTACATGAATATAGAATATCGTCCATGTAAACTCCCTCACGGAGGACCTGAGCAGCGAATGAAAAACGTTTTCCTTCATCGTTAGCTAACTGAATTAGCGTCCGAATTGCTAAGAACGGTGAACAACTAAGTCCGTACGTCACGGTTTTTAATTCGTATAATTTTATGGGATCGTTAGGCGATTCCCGATATAAAATGTGTTGATACAAGCGATCTTCTTTTCTTAATGCGATAGCACGATACATTTTACAAATATCACTTACTAGACAATATTCAAATAGTCGAAATTTCAAAATGATTGCCGCAATATCCGGATACAACTTAGGGCCGACTAATAGTATATCATTCAAGGACACGTTATTGCTACTCTTCGCGGACGCATCGAACACTACACGTAAAGGAGTGGAGGTACTAGTAGGTCGCAAAATACTGTGATGTGGAATAATGTATTTGCTAGGTTTGCTACCCTGATAAAGTTCCATATGACCGAGGTCTTCATATTCTTGCATAAACTCCTTATACTTCTTATTTAAATCAGTAGTACGCGCGAGTTTACGTTCCGTGTACAATAACCGGCGTTCAGCCACGGCGCGCGTTGCACCTAGCGGCGAGCGTTCAGGCGCAAAAGGCAGCGGTACTACGTATTGCCCGTTCGACTCTCGAGTATGTTCCTTAGAGAATATCTCCTCGGCTAATTGATCCATTGGATTTATTGAAGGTGTGCACGGCACTTCCTCAATTTCCCAAAAACTGCGTAAAGTTTTTTCAATCGACTGTTCTTCATTGTATGATACCGATAAGTTAAGATTTTGCGAACTATTATTATCAAGTGGATATAATTTTCCGCTAATAACATAACCAAAAACTGTATTAATAACACTCGGAATACCCTTCTTAATGACTAATGGTTTATCTCTAATGATATCTGGCACTATGTCGTTACCTAACAAGATATCTATTCGCGAACGCTTAAAAAACAGTGGATCCGCTAACTTATAAGTGTCATATTCGTTAATGACATTATCTGTGAAAGAGATATTAGGCATATCAGCGGAAACCTTAGAAATAACTACTAAATTAACACTAAATGTTGGACCCTTCGCATGTCTAGGTTTTAAAACACAAGTGACCATGCCTTGATTTTTAACTATGCCCCCACCTATACCGTGAATGGAAAAAGGACATTTTTTACGTTGTAATCCTAGTTTCTGAGCACATTCAGTGGTTATAAAAGAACTCTGAGCGCCTGAATCAATGACTGCACGGCAATCTTGATATTGACCAACACAGTCAATAACATGCGTAAGTGTAGTGCCTAACACTACTCCATAATCGCAGTTATTATTAATTAACACTTGCTGTATCGGTGAATGTGTTGTATCACTTACGAAGTGAGACGACACTAGCGCTTGCTGCGAGTGCGAAAGAGACGGCTGCACGTTAATGGAGTTCGTCACGGACGACATTCCCGCGCTTTCTTCCTTCGCGTTATCTTTATGTAATAAATAATGATGCGATGATGCGCAGACCCCGCAATTCATTGTACTTTTACAAGTATTAGCCTGATGATCAGATTTAAGACAATTATGACAAAGTTTTAGTGACTGAACACGGTTCATTCTTTCATCAACAGACAATTTACGAAATTGTTCACATCGATAAATCATATGATTTTGTTTACAAATCACGCAAGTCAAATTTAAGTTATTATTACGGTTATTATTATTGTGCGGAGCTCGTGCCGTATTAAGAACTGACTTAGACGAAGATTTACTTTGGTTTTTATTTTGTGTATTATTACTATTAGACTTCGACGTGTTATTCGAGGAGCTGTCTGTAAAAGTGTGTTCTAGAACTTTAATTTGTTTGTTTACAAACGCCATTAGTTCCGCAAACGTAGGTATCAACTTTTGATCACGGCATTCTTCGAATAATTTTCGCGTATGAGGGTCGAGTCGTTGTAATGCCAAATGACACAATAAGAAATCGTCTAAGTTATTAATTTTCAATGCTTGAATCGCTTTAAGTGAATAATCAAAGGTTTCTATAAATGAAGTTAAGTTCGACGTAGAATCTTTAGTTAACGGTGCGAAGTTGAACATTTTATCGAAATACCTACATGCTAGTGTTCTGTGGTCATGATATTTATCAACTAAACTTTGCCATACTAATTTGTAATTAGCGGCAGTGATAGGTAGATTTTTAACGATATTTAAAGCAGGACCTTTGACGCATGAAAGTAAATAATGGAATTTATCGATATCTGAGAAATTTCTATTGTGCACTAAAGATGAAAACGTGTCGTAAAAAGTTATCCAATTTTCAACTTCTCCGTCAAATTGAAATAATGTTATCTTTGGTAACGCGGGTACTGGTACTACTGTATCATTTTTGTCTGACGCAGTACCGAAATCGGATTCTGATTTAGAATATTTACTAGCGATTAACTGACATGCATTATACATTTCGTCAAATGTTTCAAGTTCACTAATTGACATTTTTGCAGTAGGTTTTATTTGCACTTCTATTTCGTACAAATCAAATATGGTGGATTCAAACTTCGCACGAACACTTTCCATTTCCGACAATAATACCGTAAACAATTGTAATGTTTCTGGATCTGTTCCCAACTTTTTGGAATAGTCATATAGCTTTTGTATTTTCGTAAATAAATATTGCTTTCTAACTATTAAGATTTTACGTTTGGTTTCTAAAACTTCCGCCATTTTGGACGCGTGGTTTTAGCAAAATAAAATTAAGAAATACGGGCTGGAATGACCAGATACGTGTTCAAATGGACCAGATCCGTCTCGAATGGACCAGAATGTGGAATAGAGAAGTGGACTGTAATATACGCTGGTTGTAAAATGAGAAATAGGTAGTTCTGTACGAACGGCGCTCACCGTTCACCCAATCAAGGAACAAATTCAACAGGGAAATATCTGAGTACGACTCACCTTTCTTCTGCTGCGGCACGTCTTACGATTGATCTGAAGGAGACTGGCACGAATAACACCACACGGTGATGCACAATTTGTCCTTGTTGTATCAGTTTTCACTCACGGAGTCAAAAAAAGATAGTTTATCGGGTCAATGGCGGCGACCAGACTAAGTGACGCTATCCGTTCTTCCAGCTTCACCAGATGGCGCGCTCGTCGCTTTCGCGCCATAATGTTTAGCGGCTCGCGGGTACGGCACAGCCAATCGCGTGCCGATTTAGTGAGCGCATACAGACATTCACTCTCAAATTCGTCCAATCATGGGTTATTTACAGAACAAATACTAAGAATGAGGCATCCTGCATCCAGCCTGAAGGATTTGCAGTTCCAGTTGATCCCACCGGCCCATCTCTAACAAAATGATCATGATAGCGAACCCTCGGAAATATAAAAAAAGGAGGTATTGCGTTACCCAAGGCATTTACTGCACAAGCAACAGTAACTAATGTGCCACGTTCAGCTGAAGTAACAGATCCCACTTGCCGTATTCCACGTCTTGCCACTACTTTATCAGGTCTTTGGACGGTAGTTACACCTGTCTCGTCAACGTTGTATATATCCTGTGGCTCATATGCGTGTCTGTCCAAAACAGTTTGTAAATTATCATAAAAAACTTCAACATTTGCTCTGTTAAAGCTTGTAGCTCTAGAAAGGCTTGTAGCTTGAGCTACACGTACCGACAATGTCGGGTTTCTCTTCATGAATGAAAGGAACCATTCCTCACCAGCCATGCTATTTTCATCCCAAGTAGCTGGTCGCTTTAGGTTGTATTTAATTGACAGTTCAAATGCAAGCTTGCGCACCTCTTTTGTAGAAAGGCCAAAATATATATCCGCGCAACGTGTGATATATTTAGTCATCTGTTGTTCTTGCTCCTGAGAAAATACTTTATTATGAGCAACATACCCCATACTGACGCTGCCTTCACTGTGATTTGCGACGGCATCATCGCGTTTACGAATGTATCGTAACAACGACATTCGATTAATGCCATGCATTTCTGCGGCTCTTCTTAAAGAAGTCCCGCGTTTCACTTCTTCATAGGCATCTTCATAGATTTTGATATCACACTGCGCTCTTTCGGTCTTCCGCAAACGTATTCTGGGCATCTAAAAGCAAAAAAAATATTAATATATATTTGTCACAACCGTACCCAAAAAAATTGTCACAACCGTACCCAACGCATCATTTTGAAAACAAAATGTCGCCATGATTTTGCCAAATACTTTACGTAAAAAGAAATCATCTGTAATTAACTATTAACCTCTCTGCTCGAGAAAATTTTGACATATGACACACCAGCTGACTCGACGGAGTGTTGCGAATTACGTCATGATAATCAGGAATTTACTTTAACTTTCAGCATTCGAATTTATTAAGAAAAATGTGTTACCGCGCTTATTTTGTAAAATAAGTTTGTGGCAAATATCTTTAACTATATACTGAGGTCGGTAAAACCGCGTCATTCTACTGCGAAAGTTGTATAAAATAGATATTACTACACCTATCCAAAAGGTAGACACCTTAAAATCGCTGCAAATATGTACATAAATCACCTAATCTCTTGATGAAAATATGCAAAAGGGAAAAATAAAGATATTGTCATTCTCTCTGCATTCTTACTTTTACCATTTTTCATACATAAACTACATAAAAAACATGATCAAATCTTGATAAAAATTACTAAAAATTGTGTTGCGACGTGACACTTCTTAGTGCTGACCATCCAACCAATTTTCTTATTCCGATTCAAAAATGTCATAAAGCCTAATCGATAATCGGTACCTATTTAAAAAAAAATAAAAAAATGGTAGGACTGAATAAAAACTCTTTGGTATATTTTATCATGAATTAATATTTTTTTTTAATATAATCATTTTAATAACTACATACACGTACAGTGTGGATAGGGGTGTAACTTTTTATGGTTCCCTACGTCCGAATGAAAAAACGGAACCCTTATAGGATCACTCGTCTGTCTGTCTGTAGGTCTGTTAAAATCGATTTGTTTCGAATCTACTGGGCCGATTAAGTTGAAATTTGGTACGTACACATATCATTCTGTGACTCAAATACGGACGTGTAACATGAATAAATTAATTTTGAATATGGGGTCACTTTTTGGGGTCACATTAGATAAAAAAAAGAGTAGATTGTTATACGAAGGTCGAAAGGAATCTATTCCCATACGAGGTATTTAGACTATGGTCCGAGTAGGAATTGATGACTTTCACCCTTAAACACTCTACTTTTCATTTCGAATATAAGGAAAGTAAAAAATAGTGGTTTTTCTAAAATATTTATTGATATAACATGCATAGTAGGTACTTATTTAAAATTAATTGACATGTTAGAACAATTATTTGTGTGCTATTTTAAATATGGAACACACCGCGTCACTGCCGCGGGCCGTCCCGCTTGATAGGTATTTTTTACCCACTGGCTGTTTATACACTCACAAGACCGCAACATTTTTCTTAATTATGTAAAAATTTCGTAGCTGACTACTTAACCAATTTAGTTCTATTTTTAAATGCATACCCGACCTAGAGAGGGATGCAGTTACTATGAGTCTTTCCCGCCTTAAGGTGGGAAGCAACGTCTTCTACCCGCTATTCGGATCAAACAAATACTACTTTCCGAGTATGAGAAATGAAAAAGCTTTGCTTACTGTAAGTACCGTGTGATATATTAAATGAAAGGGTTTGTCGTGAGGGTCATAAACATATTTTTTAATAACTAAAAAAAAGTTATTTATTATTCTATTAAATAGAAACAATATATCTGAAACCACAGCCTAAAATAAAAAAAAACTACAAAATATAGTTCTGTGATTATTCTAGATTCCAAGAGATCCTATCAGACGTCTGGTCTTCAAATAATATAACAAATCTCTCATTCTATACTGCGTACATACTTACATTTGGTCACAGTCAAAATATGTTCGGGACGTTATATTCAATTTAAAGTTGGTATTTTAAATGTTATGCTTAAAACACTTGTTATAAGAAGTCGGTTAAAAATAAGATTTTTGGCATTTTCAATCTCAATAGTAAGAAATGCTCAAGATGTTATTCCCCATAAGAAAACAGTACTTAGGACTTTTCTTTTCTGGCTGGCAGTTTAATTTTTGAGTAGGTACCGTATGAATGATGGGTTTATGAAAAACAAACTTATTTTTGCAGTCGATCAAATTAATGATGATGTACATTGTGCATGCGTGAATATTCAACCCTAACGGAACCTTTGACTGTGCGTGGTCCGACATAAATATGTAAAGTTTTTTTTTTAATTTCGTTGGGAAACTACCACAAAAACAAACAATTACTATTACTCAAGTAAACTAATAGAAACAAAAACTACCAAGCTCATGAAACTAACAACACATATTAAAATGTAAAGTGATTGCGGAATACGCAATTTGTACAATTAATTTATCATCATTCCCAAACTTCTGCTCAGCCTACCTAAAAAATGTATACTGGGCATTCTGTAGCAAACTATTAGAAAAGTATCAAAAATAAATACTTAATTGTAAAATAAATAAAAATAATTTTATACGGCGAGCGCATTCGAAGATAAATTCAAATATAGAAACAATTCGGCGCGAAATTCAATAAATGACTATGGTCTAAGGTCCTCAGTGTTATTGACTCAGTTCAATTGAATGTCCAAAAAACTATTAAAATTACATTAGAAAAGCATAAATCATTATTATAAACAATGCTTATTGTATTTAATGCTTAAAATAATTTTATTTCAATTTCTGAGTATCGATTTCCGATATTCGACATATTAATTACCCGAGTCAATCGAAATTTAAAAAAAAAAAACCGAGTGTGCTTATGACCACACGACTGAAGTGAAACTTCAAACGTATTTGGCTATGAGAGGAAGAGAGAAAGAAAATGTGCGCGCGCACTGCTTTCTCTTGCTTATATCCCCCACTCAACTCCCGTTCGCCTCGCCCGTAGCCCTTAGACATGGGTCGTACTTGCAAAATCGAGTACCAGGGCTTCCAAGTACGTCCACCTTAAGAAACCAGGGCCTAAAACCAGGGCTCGAGATACTTTCAAGTATTTTCTATCTGCATCGAAAACTGATCCATAACTTCATACAAATAAGAAGTACAATCGCGTAATCAAACAAAAGCCCTGTTGGAAGTAAAAAGTACTTGCATAGGAAATTGATCTGTGAATTCCTATAAATAAGGAGCACAATCGCGTTTACAAATAAATACTTTTACAAACCATTAAAGTAAAAATACTTGCATACGAAATTGTTCCGTAGATTCTTACCACACCTCGGACACTCCATACAACCCTCGCAAAATAATTACCTATTACTACTACATAAACAAATGACGTTTGTATACGTGCAAATGTGTGCGTTAAATCTAGTAGCGTAAAAAAAAAAAAAGACGGGTTGCACTCCGGGAGTGCCGGCAGAAGTGAAAACTTGAATATTAACGTTGAAATAAATCAATTATTAATTTAATTAATATTACTCATTTTTTTTCAATATTTCTGCGTCACTATTTTCATTAATAGATGCACTTTGTTCAATTTCCATATTTTAAACACTTTCGGTCTTATTCATAAAAAAAGCCTATTGAAGGTTTAAACCATTCATTAGTTAAAATGCTCAATAGGCCTTTAAAACATTCGATAAAATTTTGTATTCATAAACGCTTCATAAACGTTCTATAACTAGAATGTCCTACAACTTCTAAATGTTGCCATTATAATGAAGTCATCCAACAAATTGGCCAACACATTAAATCGGCATACGAGAATATCTGTCTATGAACCGAATATTTGTGTCCATAGACATTATTACGTATGAAAAAGTAATTTATTGTCTACAGTTTCAATAGTTTTGACGCGACAACGTCATGGTCGTCATGGAAACCAAAAAGTACTCTGTGAAACTGACTTTTCAAACATTTGTACGTCAAATGTCATTTTCTTCGGCCATCTTTGTCGTGTCTCACTTGGTTCAATTCGGTTGGCGCCGCCGTAGAAAGAGATGGGGGGGGGGGGGCGGGGAAATCTCTCCTGACGGTCACGTGTCCTGACGCGATGCCCTGACGCGAGTTTAACATTTTTTACCCATTACAAAAAGTGTTCAACGCCGCTAAAGAAGTTTTCACTTCAAAAAAAATGGCGCGAAAAGCAATTTGTGTCGGGGAACCGAACGACGTCGGCGGCGGCGCGGCCCGAACGTGTGCATTATTATGAAGTGACCAAGTAGCTCAATTGTTTATTTATATAGACGGGTTCGTAATGAAATACAAACACAAAAATAGTGTAGTTTAAATGACTTTTCTGTAAACAATGGGTTATTAAATCGCATGTTATTTATTAAAAATGCGAAATCATACAAACAGTATATGTAAATACGAATTCGGAAAAGCATCACAATATCCAACCATCGTGATTAAAACTCAAATAAAACATTTAAATCGCATAATTGTGTGTCAGCAATACAGCGCTGCGGTTCGCGAGCGCCCTTGCCAAAGAGTCGGCGACGAATACCTCGGAAGTGCGGGGTGAGGTGCGGTATCTGATATGAGGGCGAGGAAGGGAGTGTCCTTTCTGTACGTAGTACTATTAAGTATTCTGTGCTCTTACTGATAAGGAGTATGATCGCATTTGCGAAAACAAACGCGGTTGTTGAACTATTTGAGTACCTACGTACTCGAGCGTCGAGGCACGACGGAGCGAGATACTTTCAAGTATTTTCTATCTGCATAGAAAACTGATCCATAACTTCATACAGATAAGAAATACAATCGCGTATTCAAAAGCCCCGTTGGAAGTAAAACTACTTGCATAGGAAATTGATCAATGACTTCGAATAAATAAGGAGCAAAATCGCGTTTACAAATAAATACTTGCAAACCATTAAAGTAAAAAAAACTTTTTAAGAAAAAAAAACCGACTTCCAAAAAAAACTTTACAAAGTGAAAAATAACTTTAATTTCGGAAGTCGGTGTCTTTGGATCTTTATTTTAGTTTTTTGCCACCGACTTCCGAAATTAAAGATATTTTTCACTTTGTAGTGTTTTTTTGAAAGTCGGTTTTTTTTTTCTTAAAAAGTTTTTATTTCACGCTTTTTAGTGGGTCTGCTTATAATTTATCTAAGTTACAATAGCCTAGTGATCATCGCCTTTTACAAACAAAATATTGCTTTTCCCGATACAGGGAAGTTAATTGTTGAGGAGTTCTCCAGATCCACCATCAGCTCCGTATCACCATTCACATTGTGATGAGCATAAATTGCTTAGCAACCATATTAAAGTAATCGAATCGCAAATTCGCAACCCGTGAAATACTTAGATATTATTGCGTGGTTCCGGTGGCCATCTGTGGTCTTCATCATCAGTTCCACTTCACCAAATAGTGCTTTCCGAGAGCAAATGCACGAGTTACTATAAAAAATAGATACCCAAATCGCTATAGGTGTGCCTATAATATTTGAAGAGTTCCTTCGATTTCTCCAGGATCTCATCATCAAATCCTGACCTGATGTTTTTAGACTAGATGCTGATAATCCTGGCTGCAGCATCAGGTCAGACTTATGTCAATATTGCATTGAACTTAAAATTTAGTCCTGTTTAAAATGAGCCCAAACACAACTACGGTGCTGTAATTTCAAGGTTGGTACTTTTTCTGATGTTCCTGGCTTCAGCATCAGGTCTTTATGTATTTCGGTGTTCCTCATTAACAGTACGTTTATCCACACATCGAGCCCTTTTCAATGAGCCTTAACACGATATATCTGCTGTTAGTTGTCGAGGAGTTAGGTACTCTGCAGACTATTCTGACTGCAGCATCAGGTCATGACTTGATGATCATGAGACCAAATGTGGCAAATGCCCTATCAAACATCAAAACAATTGACTAAAACAGTCCTTGCCTGTTCGAGTAACTTCTTACTGTTAAGGAGTTGTAACTTCCATCATCAGCCCAGCTACCTAAGATGGTGACAACCATACGCAAATACACAAGATACTTCGTAAAATATGCGAAAAACAATAAGTGAGCCTATAAAATTTAAAGGTTGCCCTCGATTACTCTAAGATCCCATCATCAGATCCTAACTTGGTGACAGTGGGACCACCTCAAAACTATCTACTTTGGAACAAAAAAAGAATTTTGAAAATCCGTCGACAATTGGCGGAGTATTCGATGAACAAACATACAAAAAAAAAAAAAACATACAAACAGCCGAACATAGTACCTCCTGCTTTTTGTGAAGTCGGTAAAAAATACTTGCATACGAAATTGTTCCAAAAGGAGCATGATCGCATTTGCGAAAACTGACGCGGTTGAGTACCTACGTATTTGAGCGAGTAGCCGTATAAGATACTTAATAGTCTTGCAAGTATTTTGAGTCGGTACCCGGTGTGCGTACTTGGAAGCAAATACCTGGTGTAAAAACCCGGTCGCATAAATATGCGACCGGGACCGGGTTTTTACACCAGGTATTTCCAGCTATTTTTTACGTACCTTCCCTACTCGCGATCACACGTTTTCGTAACGCATTCGCCAGTTTACTCCCCAAGTCAAGCGCGCCTAAAGAAGTTTCACTTCAAAAAAATCGTTTTGCATAATCGCTTTCGCACATCATTACGATAAAAAAAAACAATCATGGACGGCGATTTTGAACACAAATTCAGTAGTGGTAATGAATAATACGTGTTATTCGACCTGTGTTTCAATATTACGTTAAGATTTGGGCATTTTCGTGTTGTTAATAACATTTACAATAATATTTGTCACATTTTAAATCTTATCTACTTGTGTGTGTGTGATATTTGTGAAAAGTAAAAATGTAAACACGCACTATTGGCGCGAAACTTCGACATTAGATATCAAAAAACTTCATTACCACTACTTATTTTAACTTGAACAATGGATGTATTCGTCAAATAATTAAATTATGTATTATTCATTGCCCCTGTGGTGGAGTTTGGATGTTCGAAATCCCCAATTTTTATGTTTTTTAGCCTCGACCACCACTGTCAACAAAATGGCGACTATCGCATTTACAGACTTGAATTTTATAAAGGTAAAGTAATAAGCTTGCGCGCTAAATATGAAATATTTAATGGCGTTAACATATGAGTTTTTTATCCAACTCTCTTAATTAACGCACATTCATAAGATTTGATGGGTAGCTTAATAAATATTTACATAATCAATGTAGGGTGTCGTATGTCGTAATTCTTGGGTCCTAAAGGGGTCATTACCGAGCCGGCGGAGGTTTGTGTGTTCGGGTCCTAAAGGGGGCGCTACCGAACTATACGGTTAATGTTCAACCTTTAAAGAAAAAAATAACAAGATAATCTATTTGTATAAATATAACAGTAATTAGGAAAAGAAATCGAACAAAAATACTTACTTTTGATTGTTGAAAAGCAATGTGGGCTCCTGCTTACGTCAACGTCGCGCGCCGGCTGACGCAATACTGGGGAACGTGTTTAGACTTGTAAGCCACGTCTCTCTCCCCTCACACCCTCCGCCCTATTATGTATAGTTTCGTTACTATTGCGACTGTCACTATCGTACCCTGGCACAATCGTACCCAGTTTACGCTACTACTAAAAAGTCTAATAAAAACTTAAACTTACCGTATTTTATTTTTTCTTTAGACGTCATACATGTCCAAACAGGAGCGGAATAAACATTACAGCACACTTCTTCCCACATTTTTCTTTATAAATGTCTATCATGATATTCTGCCTTAGAAGTATCATAAATTGCTGGTCTGTTTTGTATTTCTTGAATTAACATACACTCACCGGCACGGAAACTTGGCCACTCGTGATTTTGCCGATTATTTGCATAAAAAAATTTGCATTTGCATTTATGACAATAAATTAAGGGTAAGTGGCTTTAGTACGTGTCTCTTATGCTTTAAGAACTTAGAAATTAAAAGATTACCTCACCAATAAATCAGTTTTTAAAATCACGCACTTTCACTGAAATTAGGAATTTTTCACTATAAATTTAAAAACACTATAAAATAAAAAATAAGGTCTTTTTAGTTGTTGTCTATACGTTTTAATATCGGGTGTTTCCTCCTCTAGCCCTGATAACTGCCTGCATTCGATCTGGCATACTTTGGATGATGTTTCGGACATCAACTTGCAGTATACTGCGCCAAGCGGCCAGCGCTGCAGTTCGGAGCTGGTTTAGAGTTTCCGGCGGGTTGGAGCTGGACTTTATCTTTCTTTTGAGCATGTCCCAGATATGCTCAATTGGGTTTAAGTCTGGGCTACGAGCTGGCCATTGCAATTTTTGTATGCCAACCTCTTCCAGATATTCTTCAACGCAATGTGCAACGTGTGGGCGTGCATTATCGTGCATTAGGAGGAATTGGTCGTGTCCAATGAACCCCGAATATGGCATTACGTGTTCCTGAAGAACTTCCTCGATGTATCGAACAGCTGTTAGCCGATTATCGACGATAACCAACTCTGTACGTGCGTCGGAACTTATACCTCCCCATACCATTATTGAGCCTCCATGGAAACTCACTGTTTGGGTGGTAGTAATTGGTAAAAACCGCTCTCCTCTTCTTCGCCACACTCGTTCTCGACCATCTAGAGAACGTAAAGCTATTCGACACTCGTCTGTGAACAGTACTCTAGCCCATTGCTCGTGGGTCCAGTTAACGTGTTCTCGTGCGAAGTGAAGTCGAGCTACTCGGTGCTGTCTGAGAAGTTCTGGACCTCGTGCTGGTCTACAAGCTTTTAAATTGACTTCCTCCATTCATCTTCTCACCGTACGCTCACTAACATTAACGCCTTTCACAATTTGAAGCCGCTGGCGTATCTCAACAGCTGTCAGGTAGCGGTTTCTCAAAATCTCCAGGACAATAAAGCGGTCGTCTCGGGCCGATGTGCACCTTACGCCTCCACTGCCTGGCCTGCGGGTGTACTGGCCTGTCTCCTGGTATCTTTTAAGGGCATACTGCATTGATTACCGTGGTACGTTAAGAGCAATAGCAACTTCACGCTGTGTCAGCCCTTGGTTAATTAACGCAACGGCTTGTGAAACCTGTGCTGGTGTTAGAGGCATTTTTATTGCTTTTAAAGCACCTTTACTTATTGAATTAAAAGCATAAAATCACAATAATTCAAAAACCGAACAGTAAACTTTTCAAAACACACAAATTTAAAACGTGAACTTAGTCGCTCAAATGACCCGATTCAACTGTAAATTAAAAGTTTCGTCGTGGTGCACTTAAACATAATGGATTACCCTCTTGAACTAAAAGTAAACATTTTTTGACATACCTGCACAACAAACATTCATCAGAAACACTTAAAACTTTTGCTATCGCGAGTTAAGCGCTTGGCCAAGATTCCGTGCCGCTGAGTGTAGTTACATCGACCTCTGGCGCCATGATAATAGATTTACGTCCACCCCTAGCAAATGCAGATTGTCGACTAAAGTGTGCGCCGTCTGCGTTAGCGCGCGTTGAAGCAAACTTTCAATTTTTTTCACACACTTTTTGTGCGGAGCGGCGCGCCGCGGCGCGGTGCGGTCTGCCCGAATTACACGGATTTTTTGAGCGCCGGACTTTTTGCGCGTCGTGTGCGTTACTGCATATAATTGCATAGGTTCTATTTTCACAGACTAAAAAGTGCGTCATGGATAGTCTGTCGTCTGCGCAGGGCCTTAATCCTCTGTAAGGGGCTTTTTTTAAACTAAAAGTGACAATCTTTATTATTTACTGACCCAAATATTGCCAAGTTTCATGTTTATTAAACAAATAAATAAGATTTTTCATATAAACTGTATCACCGCTTTTCACCCCCGCAGGGGTGGAATTTCGTAAAATCGTTTGAGATGTGTTCATAACTTGACTCAAAGATTATTTGTACCAATTTTCGAATTAATCAAACCATGCAGTAAAATCCTCCCCTAAAAAATTACCTACCCCTTTTCACACAGGGGTAGATTTTCGAAAAACCCTGATACACGTTATTCTTTATTTTTAGTCCCTAGTATAAATACTGAGTTTCCAGTTACTCGGATAGCGCGTTAAAATTCTTTCATACAAATTTTGACGCCCCCAATCCCCCTTTAGGGGGTAGTTTAGAAAAACAAAAAATGCCAAACTTCATAATTTACTTATATGAAAATTCGTGCCAAGTTTCATGTTTATTAACCAAATGAATAAGATTTTTCATATACCTACACTGTACTCCCCCTTTTCACCCCCTTAAAGGTTGAATTTCCAAAAACTTCTTCTTACTGGATACCTACTTTTCACAAAGAACACACCCTCCAAAATTCATGTCCCTTGGACCAGCGGTTTAGGCTGTGCGTTGATATCTCAGTCAGGTCGTTCATCCCCCTTTGGGGGTGAAATTCCAAAAACGTTGAGACACGTGTAAATTAATTTTCAATCGTCAGCCTAAACACAAAATTTGAAGATCTTAACTTTTAAACTGACGGACTTTCATACACAACTTCATCCCCCTTTTTTACCCTTTGGGGGTAGAATTATCAAAAACGATGAGAAAGGTGTAAATTAATTTTCAATCGTCAGCCTAAACACAAAATTTGAAGATCCTAACTTTAAAACTGAAGGACTTTCATACAAACTTTCATCCCCTATTTAACTCCCTTAGGGGTTGAATTTAAAAAAATCCTTCCTTATTCCTTGTCTACATGTTAAAGGGAACCTTTGTGTAAAATTTCAGTTTTCTAGGTCCAAGGGTTTGGGCTGGGCGTTGATGAGTCAGTCAGTCAGGCCTTTTGTTTTTATTGTTTTTATCTATAATATGTATGTATTTAGAAATATATAAGTATGTTTATCAGTTGTCTAGTACCCATAACACAAGCTCTGCTTAGCTTGGGACTAGATGGCGTTGTGTGATAGTTGTGGAATATATTATATATTATATTGTGGAATATATATTTATACAGGGTGTCCGGTAATTAATGGATAACCTTGAAATGGCTTATAGCAGACCTTATGGCCGTTCAGAAAAAAAATACAAAACAAAATATATCCTAAGTAGTACCTAAGATATGCTTACCCTCATATTTTCTATATAGATCTTAGCGTCGTTATTCCCGCATCTATCCCGATCACATTAGCGAGTGCAGCCTCATTACCGATCTAGCTAATATTCACCTGTTGAAATTTTGCATTACTATTAAAAAAATAATCAGACTGCGATAAAAAAAACAAGTTACTGATATTGTCATCCTTGTCTAGCATTGACCACATCTATGACTACTCATAGTGCGTTGCTACACGACGGATAAATATGCGTATGTGTGTATAGGCGCCGCAGCTCGTATAGCGCAGGCGATAATGGTCATTGCGGTGTAAGTGGACTTCTAGCCGTTGACTGTACGTTTGGATTTAATAAGTAAGTCTGTGGGTCGTGTCATGTTCGCAGTTCGATTTGAACAAATTGGATTCATCAAAATGTTCCATGAAAAATTGAAACGCATGCAGATAATACTGTTCAGACCGAA
Source organism: Amphipoea oculea (assembly GCA_945859645.1). Lineage (NCBI taxonomy): Eukaryota > Metazoa > Arthropoda > Insecta > Lepidoptera > Noctuidae > Amphipoea > Amphipoea oculea. The sequence continues at coordinate 14,166,741 of OX243865.1, read as the reverse complement.
GCTGCTTTTGAAAAATACCTTTAAGATTTTTGTCGATTTTAATTAGAATATTTGTCACGACTTTTGACGGGTAAACCAAACCACCCCTATTTTTCAAAGTTATTAAGCTTTTTTGGTAGGCATTGGCATCTCCGAATTACGCGCAAATATCACATTTTACAGAGCGAGCCAAGTTTCTCGATATAAAACCGGCAATATAAGTAACTACGCTTTCGGAGTAGTTGGGTATAAATTCTTCGAACAACTCATTATCATCCTCTGGCAATTCAACAAATGAATTCCTTTCTGTTAGTTCGTTTATGGCCGTGACTGGGTTTTGTCTTACTAGAGCAGGTTAGTATGTTAATTTGGAACGCAGTTGCCAACGCCCGCATCCCTAATTTCAGCTCTTATTAACAATCTTTTAAAAGCGGCCCTAAATTAAACCGCATTGGGGTTATTATTAAAGCCGCCTCGAGCTCGAATGGCAGAAAAAATCAACTCGAGGTGGTCCTGGCTGACCTTGTACAATGGCAGGTACTGTAAAAGTTTGGTACCATCAACCAAATATTTATATACTTGAATTGCACTGATCATGTCCAGAATACGCCCTACAAAGCCGGTTCTTCTTCTGGAATCGACGAGTTTCTGCCCAGATGGCAGCATCAGATTCTGAAGGTAGGCTATAGCACCTTCGAATAAAGCTTCCACCAGACCAATATTTCCCGAAAATATAGCCTTTTTCCGCCCCGGTGGTCTAATTGATCGGCTGTTTAAGACATCAAAAACGCTGTTTATTAACCTAATGAAGTTCATTGTGCCTTCACCTCCTTGAAATTCCGGGATTTTTAAATCAGCACAATGCTCCAAGGCATTTGCCACCGAGTCGCTAAGAAGCTGCATGGCAAGTCGTACCTTCATTTTTTGTTTTTGATATAATATGTGGGCCTTTGTTAATTTTGTGACCATGTGCAGTCCTGCGGCTTCCTGCAAATTTAGTAGATGTTCCAGGTAGATATAATCTATTTTCCTGCCATGCATATCGTAAAATACCCTCAGTTCACCGAAACCTTTTCGGACTAGTTTGATAGCATGACAGGGATCAATAAAAGCGTGTATGATGCTGTTACTGTAAGTAAAAGTCACCTGGCCTGAATTGAAATCACATCCTAATGCTGAAAACATGCAAAAATTTGCAGCTGGACCATCGCAGGTCAAGCTCACAACTTTGACGCCGACTTCTTCACATTTAAGGATGCATGTTTTAACTAGTACTGCTTTTTGTTCCCCAGACAAAGCCGTTATGAAAAAGTATCCCACAGGCAACTTCCAACTACCGTTTTATACAGGTCAGCAGTAACACAAGACACTCATTGGCTACTTATCGCAATCAATGCCGACGTTAACTCTTCCATAATAAGTCTTAGTTTGAGGATCCCAGCAAAGAGACTTTCTAATAGCCATTCCATCCAAAACAATAGCACATATCACTGGCATCTCACTTGTTTGAGCTTTGAGTTTCAAAGCATTAAAAGCCTCTGTACAAAACCTAGGTTCAGCGTTTACATTCTGGTACCACCTACTTAAAGTTCTTGGATATGGCAAACAGGAACTGTACGTACGACGAACAAAATTGTAGGCCTTTGGAGACAAAAAGTGGAGCGTCAATGCGAATTTTCGAATTTCTTCGTTGTATTGTCTTTCCAAAAGCATTCCTACCAATTTCGCAATTTGTCTTTTTAGAAAATCTTTGGGGCCTGCACACTGCTCCAACACAGCCGCATGATCATCATTCACATAATTTTTGTCTTTTAAAAGTTTTAAATCACTCATTACAGTTTTAAAATCTGCTATTTTCTTACTCTGTCTTCTCACTTTTTTATTCAATCTATTATTTTTTTTCTTCTGATGTTCACATTTTAATTTTTGAATAATTTCAAGAGCTTTAACCTGAAACACACAAGACCCGATTTCTATTGCCCCACTTTTTGCATCCACCTCTGTCCAAAAATAGCAGTAAACGTTATCATATGCATTTTTGTTGTCTTTATTTTTAAGTTCTGCCAACGTCAGATTGTAACTGTTTAGCTTAGACTTATAATAGAAAGCCGACGTTTCCCTCTGGGACATTGCAAAACGGCTTCCAAATCATAAATTACGACTTTACTAATTTTATCTGCCTTAATTCTATCTTTTAACTTTTCTTCCCTACTTAGACTTTTTTCTTTTAAATGCACTCGATATTTATCTTCTATGACCAACTTCTGGTCACGGTTAGAGTTCTCATAGCTGACACATAGATCACACTGATCTTTTTTGGGGCGAAAGAAACTTAAATTATATTCTGTGGTAAAGATCTTATAGTAGGTTACATAATTACCGGTTTCTTTACCATTTTCTGTTTGTAAGTCTACAAAATCTTTGTATAGGTCTTGAATCGTTTTACCACCATCTATATACTCTCTTGTGGTTTGTGCTCTGACATAGTGGGATTCTATCAGAGGGATAGACTCAATGTGTTTTTTGAAGTGAAACTTCTTTAGGCGCGCTTGACTTGGGGAGTAAACTGGCGAATGCGTTACGAAAACGTGTGATCGCGAGTAGGGAAGGTACGTAAAAAATAGCTGGAAATACCTGGTGTAAAAACCCGGTCCCGGTCGCATATTTATGCGACCGGGTTTTTACACCAGGTATTTGCTTCCAAGTACGCACACCGGGTACCGACTCAAAATACTTGCAAGACTATTAAGTATCTTATACGGCTACTCGCTCAAATACGTAGGTACTCAACCGCGTCAGTTTTCGCAAATGCGATCATGCTCCTTTTGGAACAATTTCGTATGCAAGTATTTTTTACCGACTTCACAAAAAGCAGGAGGTACTATGTTCGGCTGTTTGTATGTTTTTTTTTTTTTTGTATGTTTGTTCATCGAATACTCCGCCAATTGTCGACGGATTTTCAAAATTCTTTTTTTGTTCCAAAGTAGATAGTTTTGAGGTGGTCCCACTGTCACCAAGTTAGGATCTGATGATGGGATCTTAGAGTAATCGAGGGCAACCTTTAAATTTTATAGGCTCACTTATTGTTTTTCGCATATTTTACGAAGTATCTTGTGTATTTGCGTATGGTTGTCACCATCTTAGGTAGCTGGGCTGATGATGGAAGTTACAACTCCTTAACAGTAAGAAGTTACTCGAACAGGCAAGGACTGTTTTAGTCAATTGTTTTGATGTTTGATAGGGCATTTGCCACATTTGGTCTCATGATCATCAAGTCATGACCTGATGCTGCAGTCAGAATAGTCTGCAGAGTACCTAACTCCTCGACAACTAACAGCAGATATATCGTGTTAAGGCTCATTGAAAAGGGCTCGATGTGTGGATAAACGTACTGTTAATGAGGAACACCGAAATACATAAAGACCTGATGCTGAAGCCAGGAACATCAGAAAAAGTACCAACCTTGAAATTACAGCACCGTAGTTGTGTTTGGGCTCATTTTAAACAGGACTAAATTTTAAGTTCAATGCAATATTGACATAAGTCTGACCTGATGCTGCAGCCAGGATTATCAGCATCTAGTCTAAAAACATCAGGTCAGGATTTGATGATGAGATCCTGGAGAAATCGAAGGAACTCTTCAAATATTATAGGCACACCTATAGCGATTTGGGTATCTATTTTTTATAGTAACTCGTGCATTTGCTCTCGGAAAGCACTATTTGGTGAAGTGGAACTGATGATGAAGACCACAGATGGCCACCGGAACCACGCAATAATATCTAAGTATTTCACGGGTTGCGAATTTGCGATTCGATTACTTTAATATGGTTGCTAAGCAATTTATGCTCATCACAATGTGAATGGTGATACGGAGCTGATGGTGGATCTGGAGAACTCCTCAACAATTAACTTCCCTGTATCGGGAAAAGCAATATTTTGTTTGTAAAAGGCGATGATCACTAGGCTATTGTAACTTAGATAAATTATAAGCAGACCCACTAAAAAGCGTGAAATAAAAACTTTTTAAGAAAAAAAAAACCGACTTTCAAAAAAACACTACAAAGTGAAAAATATCTTTAATTTCGGAAGTCGGTGGCAAAAAACTAAAATAAAGATCCAAAGACACCGACTTCCGAAATTAAAGTTATTTTTCACTTTGTAAAGTTTTTTTTGGAAGTCGGTTTTTTTTTCTTAAAAAGTTTTTTTTACTTTAATGGTTTGCAAGTATTTATTTGTAAACGCGATTTTGCTCCTTATTTATTCGAAGTCATTGATCAATTTCCTATGCAAGTAGTTTTACTTCCAACGGGGCTTTTGAATACGCGATTGTATTTCTTATCTGTATGAAGTTATGGATCAGTTTTCTATGCAGATAGAAAATACTTGAAAGTATCTCGCTCCGTCGTGCCTCGACGCTCGAGTACGTAGGTACTCAAATAGTTCAACAACCGCGTTTGTTTTCGCAAATGCGATCATACTCCTTATCAGTAAGAGCACAGAATACTTAATAGTACTACGTACAGAAAGGACACTCCCTTCCTCGCCCTCATATCAGATACCGCACCTCACCCCGCACTTCCGAGGTATTCGTCGCCGACTCTTTGGCAAGGGCGCTCGCGAACCGCAGCGCTGTATTGCTGACACACAATTATGCGATTTAAATGTTTTATTTGAGTTTTAATCACGATGGTTGGATATTGTGATGCTTTTCCGAATTCGTATTTACATATACTGTTTGTATGATTTCGCATTTTTAATAAATAACATGCGATTTAATAACCCATTGTTTACAGAAAAGTCATTTAAACTACACTATTTTTGTGTTTGTATTTCATTACGAACCCGTCTATATAAATAAACAATTGAGCTACTTGGTCACTTCATAATAATGCACACGTTCGGGCCGCGCCGCCGCCGACGTCGTTCGGTTCCCCGACACAAATTGCTTTTCGCGCCATTTTTTTTGAAGTGAAAACTTCTTTAGCGGCGTTGAACACTTTTTGTAATGGGTAAAAAATGTTAAACTCGCGTCAGGGCATCGCGTCAGGACACGTGACCGTCAGGAGAGATTTCCCCGCCCCCCCCCCCCCCCATCTCTTTCTACGGCGGCGCCAACCGAATTGAACCAAGTGAGACACGACAAAGATGGCCGAAGAAAATGACATTTGACGTACAAATGTTTGAAAAGTCAGTTTCACAGAGTACTTTTTGGTTTCCATGACGACCATGACGTTGTCGCGTCAAAACTATTGAAACTGTAGACAATAAATTACTTTTTCATACGTAATAATGTCTATGGACACAAATATTCGGTTCATAGACAGATATTCTCGTATGCCGATTTAATGTGTTGGCCAATTTGTTGGATGACTTCATTATAATGGCAACATTTAGAAGTTGTAGGACATTCTAGTTATAGAACGTTTATGAAGCGTTTATGAATACAAAATTTTATCGAATGTTTTAAAGGCCTATTGAGCATTTTAACTAATGAATGGTTTAAACCTTCAATAGGCTTTTTTTATGAATAAGACCGAAAGTGTTTAAAATATGGAAATTGAACAAAGTGCATCTATTAATGAAAATAGTGACGCAGAAATATTGAAAAAAAATGAGTAATATTAATTAAATTAATAATTGATTTATTTCAACGTTAATATTCAAGTTTTCACTTCTGCCGGCACTCCCGGAGTGCAACCCGTCTTTTTTTTTTTTTACGCTACTAGATTTAACGCACACATTTGCACGTATACAAACGTCATTTGTTTATGTAGTAGTAATAGGTAATTATTTTGCGAGGGTTGTATGGAGTGTCCGAGGTGTGGTAAGAATCTACGGAACAATTTCGTATGCAAGTATTTTTACTTTAATGGTTTGTAAAAGTATTTATTTGTAAACGCGATTGTGCTCCTTATTTATAGGAATTCACAGATCAATTTCCTATGCAAGTACTTTTTACTTCCAACAGGGCTTTTGTTTGATTACGCGATTGTACTTCTTATTTGTATGAAGTTATGGATCAGTTTTCGATGCAGATAGAAAATACTTGAAAGTATCTCGAGCCCTGGTTTTAGGCCCTGGTTTCTTAAGGTGGACGTACTTGGAAGCCCTGGTACTCGATTTTGCAAGTACGACCCATGTCTAAGGGCTACGGGCGAGGCGAACGGGAGTTGAGTGGGGGATATAAGCAAGAGAAAGCAGTGCGCGCGCACATTTTCTTTCTCTCTTCCTCTCATAGCCAAATACGTTTGAAGTTTCACTTCAGTCGTGTGGTCATAAGCACACTCGGTTTTTTTTTTTATTTCAGCCACCAATTCGGGACTTATTTTTTTGTTGTGGCCGTGTTTTCCACGCCTCTCTTCCATCAAAAACCCATGATCGTTCGTATTTGTTCTTATTGTATGTATCATGCGGTCCGTTATATCCAAAGTACTTTTGAAAAAAGTTTTACAGACTCTTACTCTTTCTTCGTTGACAGTAAAGAAAAAAGCCTTATTAGGGCGACGCGGATTTTCTGCTTGTGTATTTATATTTTGGCTTAATGTCGACCATACACGAACTGATAAAATTTATCAGTTCGTGTAGGTCGACATTAAGAGAGATCTAAGCAAGCAAAGATCATTTATCACCAAATTTTCAGTGAGGCCTTGTTATTAGATCCACTTACAAATAAAGCTAGTTTGATTGAGTTAACACCTGGGCCCAGGAAACTATGGAGTCTATCCCTTCACCTTTTAAGCGTGTGAACATGAGAAACAAACGAAAACGAATGCCTGAAGTTAAAGATGTCTCAATCCCGAAAGCTTACCCAAATAAAATAAAATTAAGTGAAAATGAAAGGAAAGCGAACTCCTGAAAAAAAATTGAATACACGGTTTTTATATAGATTATTACAAATCTTTATTAGATGATTAAGATGAAAGACTGATGTAGGATAGAAAGTTCCTAGTGAACGAAGGTTTTTTTTTTTTTTGGTTTGTTTACTATTGATTTTATTGACTTAATAGTCTATTAGATTATTTGAGAGAATTTACTTTTTGTTGCTAATTACTTAACATTTATGTTCATAGTGTTTTATATTGGTTTTTTATGGACGGCAAAATTTTTTAAGATACTTTCATGGAGGAAAAAGCCTGAAAAGTCCTGTTTATTTGTTTTTATTTTAAGTGTCAATTTATCTATTATACACCGTGTTCTTCACGATATCCATAAACTTTGCCAACGCTTCTATAGCTTTTACAAATTAAATCTAACACAGGAAGTAGTATTTGAAAAGGCTTCGTTACAAAGATATTGTAATTTCATTTAGTGAAATTTAATTGAGCTATGCAGTAAGAAAGGGTCTTAACTCAGTTTTGACAAGTTTCAGCCCGCCAAATCTTATAAATGAAAATACTTCATCGTTGCCAATTCGGATAAAGAAGCATGCATATCGGGCGATTTACGTCAAGGTAAACCTTTGTATGATAATTAACAAAAAATAACAATTCGTTAATGTGTCCATTTTGATTTAATATTTTACTAAACATTGCCATTATTAAAGAAATTCAATTATTTTTAGTTTTATCTTCCACTTTGGTATCCCATAATTTGCAATTTATTAGGAAAAAAACAGACTTAAGTTGGAAAATGTGAATAAATACATAGTGTTATAAAAACAAAAAAGGCGTTACTATTAATCTTTCACATTTATTTGATATTTTTTCGGTCGAAAAAAGACGCAACTCTTATGGTGGGGAATGACCAACGTTACGAGGTGTAATGTAACATTTGCATCGAGCGTGTTACGTATCGAGCATGTTACGCTGTGTTCTAAAATCGGCGTAACATGCTCGTCAAAACTCTGTGCTCCGTTTTCGCCGCCAGTTCACTCAAGATGGCCGACAGCGAGGACGTGTTGGTATCTTTGATTCTACTTAATTATTGTTTCATCCAAATTAAGAAGAAGAAAAAACGTTACTGGACATCAAACTTATTAAAAAACAGAGGCGTACGTGGTGGTTTGTCATTGATAGCAATATTAAAAAACCAAATGCTTACTGGACAGTATAAAAACTTTGTACGCATGTCTCCGATCGATTTTGAAGAACTCTTGAATTTAATTGGACCAAAAGTACATAAAAAAGATACAAATTATAGAAAAGCAATCAGTGTCACGGAACGATTAGCACTAACGATTCGTTTTTATGCTACAGGAGATTCTTTTACTAGTATGCAATATCTTTTCAAGATATCAAAGCAACGAATGGGATTTATAGTAAAAGAGGTCAGCGAGCCCTCAAATAATCTATCTAAAATATTGTTTCTAACAAACGAGTGGAAATTTTGTCTAAAACAGGCTTGCAGTTTAGTACAGTATGCAACGAAATCAGCTGGAGGTACCTGTAGTCCACCAAAGGTATCATGCATAGTATTGTATACACGGTTACGTAAGTAAAAATTACTTGTTGTTGGTTCGTCAGAATAATTTGACGCGTAGTTAATCATTGATAAACATTTGTGTTCATCTACGCAACGCCGCAATATATAACCACAAACATATAGGAAACTATTCTGCTCAGGGATATCAAAATTAGTTGAAAGCGTTTGTGTGGATGGACGGATTACCTCTTCATTGCGTGCGAATATAGATTTGTGCTGCATAAAACTATTATATTGTGATAAAACATTATCAAAATCATCAGCACAATTACTTCCGTTACATAATTTTAACATCTGACACAAAAAAGATTTTCGGAATGCTCGCTCAAACTGAATACAAGTCAAGCTGGTGAGAATTGTAGGGAATCATCCCTACAATTCTCACCAGCTTGACGTACCTACAACACCAAAAAAATTTTCTAGACTGTCATTAATCCGCCTACGCGTCATCAAGTAAAATTCATCGAAGCCGGACTCTTTCTTTAAATCATCATACAACCCGATAATCGCATTTATTGTTACAGAAAATGCATTGATGAATTTTATGGTATTTGTGACTTCTCGGCCTGTATCTTTCCGCCTCACTATAAGGCTACTAAACAAATCTTGCGCTTTAAGCAACAAATTTCGCTGTAATTCGTTATATCGATATGGCTTGTTGTACAGCTTTGGGGAAAAAAGATTGCTGGAATTTAATATATTAAAGAGTTTATCCATAGTATCGATAAACTCAACTGTGCCATATATATCAAAGAGTTTATCCATAATATCGATAAACTCATATGTGGGTTCAAATCACCTGCTTTGGTATAAGTTTCCACTGCTGCCTTAACAGAGTTGCTAAGAACTTGTGTCGCAAACCGCACTTTTTGTTTTTGGAAATTGTTGGGTGATGGGTCTGTTAATTTAGGAGCACACCGATAATCTTTTTGTTTGTCTAATTGGTAACATTTATAGATATCGTCCCAACTAGCAGTTTTACCGTTAAAATCATAATTATTATTAATCAAATTATTCCTAACGCATTTTATGAGATGAGGAACATCAAAGATATAATAAAAAAAATTGCCATCTAGTTCAAAATGAGGTTTTTTCTTTTGATATCACCGGAGGGGAACTCGCGGGGGGTCGGGCGGCGCGGGCCGCGTACCGCAAACACACTTATGCTGGTGAAACCGCTTGGCGCGGCTAGTATTCTATATTCATTATCTACCTAGCCTTTTCCCAACTTTGATGGGGTCGGCTTCCAGTCTAACCAGATGCAGCTGAATACCAGTATTTTACATGGAGCGTCTGCCTATCTGACCTCCACAACCCAGTTACTGGGTAACACCATACCCCTTGGTAAGACTGGTTAACAGACTTTCGGGCTTCTGACTGCTCGTAACGACTGTCAAAGATCCACGAATGACAACCGGGGCCAACGGCTTAACGTGCTTTCCGAGGCACCTAGTGGTCTCAGTATGTTAAAATGGTCACCCATCCACAGACCAACCGTGGCAAGCGTAGCTTAACCTGATCGATCGACCTGTGCGGCTGTTATTATTTAGTCACGGGCCCCTATAGAATATTTATTTTAGAATATTAAAAATAAATATTCTATAAGTATTATAATATATTCTAAATAATACCCATTGTATAATTCCGTACCGGGCGTGAATATGTTGACAACTCGAGATGTCGTTTTTTTATTTTTTTAGCTTAATCGCATTTCTTACCTTATACCCTACTGTTAAAAAAAACTCAACTCGAAATACCCAAAAAATTTTAAATATTGCTCTTGTTCATAAGTAAGTATCTCCAATTTAGGCAGCAAATATTAGACAAAATGATATATTCAATTAATAATATTCACGTTACTGCTTATAAACTATTATATTTCGATTTATCAATTTATTCTTAATGTAAATCAGAACATGTGTGTGTTAATACCTCGACATATACATTTATGGACTTTCGTGTCTAATTTGATAAAAACAGTTATCAAGTTATGACCGTTCGTTGAGTCTAAAGCAAAAACTTTATATTTGCAGTTGTTTAGTTATGTACGCCCTGAAGAGTTTTAATGTTATAGAATATATTGAGTTATCTATACTCCATTTACTATAGCATTAGACAGAAGTTAAAAAAGGCTCTTTTAGGGGCATACTTTGTAATAAAGGTACAACAAACATTATTGCAGTCAAGATTGATGTGGAGTTAAATATAATCAATTTAAATAACAGCAGTCACACTTAAATGTACTTATTTAACCTATCTACCTTCTGCAATTACAAGGCTTTCATTTAATATTATTTAGTTTTTACATAAAATCCTTTCGTGTCAATGTATAAAATGTATAAAATCTAAAAGAAGCAGGGGCGGACAGTACCGGGAACGTTTTTCATGTAACTATAACTCTACCAAATCTAAAATGTTACCTATTCCCTTCATAAGTTGTGGCAGCACGTGTTTTTTTTATTTTGTCGGTTGATATAAAGTTGTTTTTATTTTAATAAACTGATTGTTACTAAAAAATGTTTCATTTCATGTACCTACCATGATAGAATAATATGCTTTATTGCATGCCATACATTGTTACTTACAAAAAAAGCTCATACACTATTAATTAAAATTGTTTGAACTTAACTTGAAAATAAAAGGTTTCGTACTCCTGCTTCTGCGAGCCTCTTTTTTCTAATGTTATAATAAATGGACTATAGTTAATACCATAGTAAAGTCACACTTTTATGCGAGTCATAAGCAGTTGTTAAAATAAATACATTGTGTGTTGTTCTTGTTCATAAGTAAGTATCTCAAATTTAGGCAGTAAATATTTGACAAAATTATATATTCAATTAATATTTTTTAAGTTACTGCATATAAACTATTATATTTCGATTTGACAAATTATTGTTACTATAATTCAAAACATGTGTGTTAGTACCTCGACATATACATTTATGGACTTTTGTGTCTAATTTGATAAAAACAGTTATCAAGTTATGACCGTTCGTTGAGTCTAAAGCACAAGTAGTTGTCTAGTTATGCACGCTCTCAATAGTTTCAATGTTATAGAATATTTTGAGTTATCTAGTTATGACCACGTAAAGTCACACTTTTGTACGAGTCTTATGTAGTTGTTAAAATAGATACATAGTCATGATTTCAAACATCGTTAAATATTTTTACTTATCAACCCATGGAAAACAAAAGTGAATATTGTATAATATTGTCAATAGTTTAAAACTAATTTAACTTATACAAAATATCAAATGGAAAGCAGAAGGATATGCCTAGTAAGTACTATCATACTATTGTTATAATAACTAACTAATTAACTATGATTTCGTTCGACGACTGAATTAACAAAAATTTCAACTAATAATAAACTTTAAGGTCAACTTTAAGCGCAAGGTAATTTGTATTCTACTGTAAATGACATAAAGCATAAAATTCGTTGAAGCGCAGTAAACGCATAGGCAGGTTTTACCGATCGCTGCTGATCTGTAGGTACTTGCTAAAATCGAAACGTTCGTTCACTTCGTTCTTTCAACAGATCGTGTCGGAACTCGTCAGTGTCGCTCGTGTGTCTCGTAGTTTGAGTCGGTTTGCTTGTTGTACGTATGAGTTTTTTACTATAGTGTACTATTTTTATCAAGTATAAAAGTAATTGTGGTTAGTTATAATGAGTGATGATGAGGAAAAAGTAAGTACCTAATCAGAAACGTATCAATTTGCTTACAGTTAGGTTATTTAAATAATAAAATTGAACTGTTGTGCTTGTTACATAGAATGTACCTATGTAAGTTATGAGAGAATTCGACTTATCTGATTTGATTTTTATAATTATTTTGTTTATCCTATTGCAGAAAGTTTTCATGAGTTTGTTATCTAAAAAACGCAAATTACTAGAACTTCGAGAAGCTGTAATGTTAAAATCACCTCGCAATCGACTATTGGGTGAAAAAGGTGAGAAACTTTAATTTTTTTATGTATTGTTAGCATATTTGCAGATTTACTTTATGGTTTTTATGAAAATAAAAGTTTTCTAAAAAAAACTATTTCAATGAAAGAACTATTTTAATATAGTGAAATTATCATAACTATTTACGTTAGATACTCTTTATTATTTAAAACTAAGTACCCAGGTATTAATTTAAAGTATGAAAGGTAGTGCTAAAAGGTTATAGGTATTCTAAAAATAGGGGTTGTAATTAATAAAAAATAGGTGAGAAAAGTTATTATATTTATTTCTTTTCAGATGAATGCTGTTCTGAAATTTTATTTTAAAATGAGCTACCATCCATTTCTCCTCCCCCATTTTCTCCATTAACTCCTTTAATACAGGAATTAAGACATAAAAATACAATTGAAGGTAAATGCATTTGTTTAATTTTTTAATATATTCAACATTGACTGGAAATTTAATATTTATTTCTAATTTATATTATTTTAGGGGAGGCTAATTCTGATGCAAGAAGTGACACTTCAGTGGCTGTGGGATCATCTCCATTACTAAAAAATCTGGAAATTGAAGATCAAACATCATCTCCTATTCCGGCAATGTCACCGGAAACGAAAGAATTGTATGATGTATTAAATGAACAAGGACTAGAATTTGATGATACAGGTCATAATGAGATTGTGCAATACCCTGATTTAATGGCAAAAAATATAAATAATACAAAAGAGGATTCAGAAACTGATTGCGAATCTTGTGATGATATTTCAACTCCTAAAGATACACAAAAAAAGACATCTGATAGTAATAAGATCGATAACAACGTGATGCAAAGTACTCTTTCCATAGAAAATGAAGCAGAAGAGCAGAAAACGAAATCTTATATTCCTGTGGAAGAAAATACACACCATAAAACTACAGCCTCTACTTCAGGTGAGTAGATACGCTAAGATTGGTTTAAATCAAGAACGTCACAGACATGAGAAAAATTAAAATACAGAATTATTTTGTTCCAGATATTAATAATATGACGGAGACTAGAAGTGAAGATACACCTATAAGAACACAAAGTGAAGATGCAACTGAAGAAGGTATTAAAAAGAAAAAAAAGGGAAGATCAAGAAAGGAGAGGGAAGAATCTAAGAGACTAAGAAATTCTGGTAAAGGCTATGTTACTGAAAAAGGAAAAAAAATTGGAGAGAGGCAATTGAGTTCACTAAGTACTTGTAGATTAAAATGTTTTGAACGATTTTCTGAGATAGAAAGAAAACAATGTTTTGACGAATATTGGGCTTTAGGAAGTAGAGATCGGAGAGCAATGTATGTAGCTAGTCTTATTACGATATTACCAAAGAAAACACAGAAGACTGATGCTAGAACTGTTAGCAGATATTATTATTGCAAATATAAACTAATTATAAATAATGAAGACAAGACAATTTGTAAAGAATGTTTCTGTAAAACATATGGCGAGACTAAAGGATTTGTTAATGTTGTTATTGATAAGAAAAAAAAACTCTGTAAGTGGAATCATTCCTTGTGATATAAGAGGATGTCAACAACCTAAAAATAAAAAAAACTATAGACGATACTACTACAGCCATAAACCATATACACACATCAAAAGTGTCTAGGGATCAACATATATTTTTGCAATAACTTTTCTCCTGATTGATATTAATTAAAATTTTCTTTAAGGATTCATCAAATAAAGTGTTTTCGTTTGTCACAGTAACGATAAACCAAGTCACCTTTGCATTAATAAAGAAATTTGCCATTTTCCTAATAAAGGGATTTTTGACATTTGAACCACTAACACAAAAGTTCGAAAAAAAGACTGAAATAACAGTTTTCTTTAAAATTTTATTGGGTAACTTAAACAATTAATAATCCGTGTTTCTACCGCGAACACTAACAACACAAGACCATCGGTTTGGCATACTCAAAATGAGTTCATCCAAATCACGCTGTGGAATGGCCGCCCATGTTCGTTGCAACAACAAAAAAAGGTCTTCTTGCGACTGGATACCCTCCATATTCGGCAGAGCTCTTCTCTGTAGCATATCCCATGCATGCTCAATCGGGTTCAAGTCTGGCGACTGAGCAGGCCAGGGCAGGACATTGATGTTAGCTGCGGCGAGAGTCTGTCTTACAACTCTTGCGGTGTGCGGTCGTGCATTATCATGCATTAACTGAAATAAGGGACCGATTTGCACTTGTAGAGGAACGATGACGTCTGATACAATCGTCTCAGCATAAATTTGAGCGTTGAGGTTGCCTCTGATCCAAATCAACTCAGTTCTTCCGCCGATCCAAATACCCGCCCATACCATGATGGTTCCACCACTATAAGGATGGACTTCCTGGCAGGATTTTAATCGCTGTTGGCGTCCAGGGGTTCTCCAGTGTCGTATACGTCTTGTATCCGGTCTCATACCAAAACGAGACTCATCAGAAAAGCACACGAAACGCCATTGTTCTTCTGCCCAATTTCTGTGTTCAAGAGCCCATTGATATCGAATCCTACGATTGTGCATTGCTATAGGTGGTACCCGTAGCGGTCTTCGGGAATGAAGGTTCACTTCATGCAAGCGGTTTCTGACTGTTTGGTCGCTAATTAAGTTCCCTGAAGAGTGATGAAGCCTCACGGCTAACATCATGGCGGTTATTGTTGGAGCTCTTCGAGTTAAGATTTGAATGTATCGGTCTTGTCTCCGTGTGGTGCAGCGATACCGTCCTCCATGGCGCTCAGCCACGGTACCAGTGCTTCGGTAACGTGTCCAAAGTCGACTGATAACACTCTGACTTGTATTCAGAGCTAAAGCCACAGTACGTTGCCGGGAACCAGCTTCTATCATTCCCACGGCTCTGAGCATTTCTTCCCTGCTTAAATGACGTCGCCGCTCCATAATAACGTTGGTTTTAATCAGTAGTAGGGAAACAGTAGCACTAATAATGTCTTCAATGCGTTGTATGTTTTTATAGGGAAAATATTGACAGCTGATTTTCATCTTTTACTCGAATTTGATTCACAGTTCCTGATTCAAATTATGAAATGCACCAAAAAGGATCCATATAAATTTATAAAATCATAAATTTATTACAAAGCCACATCTCAATCTCAAGAAATCCGCATAAAAATGCTTGATCCCTAGACACTTTTGATGTGTGTACTATCATTTCCAAATTACGAAAGTCATTATTGTAGAAAAAGAACAAATCGAAAATATTTATCTTCGGACCTATCTATCGCAGCTATGTATCGTATGTACAAAGAAAAATGCACAAACCCCGTATCATTGAAATTGTACTCTAAATGTTTTCACGATTTAAATTTATCTTTTAAAAAACCGGCAAAAGATACGTGTCACACTTGCGATTTGCTAAATACTAAAATCTCGTTAGCTCAAGGGCAGGAAAACCTGGATTTAAAAGCTAAACTTGCTGAACATCAAACATTAGCTGAAAAAGCTTATTCCGAAAAGAGAAAGGATAAAGAAAATGCGAAACGCGACTCATCATTTCAAGCCTACACATTCGATCTACAACAATGTTTACCTACTCCTTACCTCAAGACTTCAGTTTCTTTTTATAAGAGACAGTTATGGTCCTTTAATCTCACAGTTCATAACTTAGCTGACGACAAAGCTACTTGTTACATGTGGGACGAAACAATTGGCGCACGTGGTGCTAATCAAATCGCATCTTGCTTATGGCATTTGCTTCAGAATTTACCTCCAAATATAAAAGAGGTCACATTTTATTCAGATACATGTGGAGGCCAGAATAAAAACAATATAGTCGCTATGATGTTCATGCTCTTATTGCATAAACATCCAACCTTAGAAATAATAAATCACAAATTCCTTATCAGTGGGCATAGCCACATGGAATGTGACTCGGATCATGCTATAATTGAAAGAACAAAAAAGAAGACTCGACTTAAAATTAACCATCTTAATGATTGGATACAACTGGTTAGATCTTGCAAAATTAAAAATGCGTTTGAAGTTATACCGATGAAACTAGCACAATTTTTCAAATTCAGTGAATTAGGTTCGAAAAAGGGTCCGTTCACAATTAAAAAAAAAGATGTTCTTGGTAATAAATTCTTATGGCAACCTGTAAAGTGGCTGCAATTTAGAAAGCCCATAGGAGAAATACATTTTAAGACAGATCTTGACAGAGAGAGCCCTTTTAACGTAATCAGTTTCAAGAAAAGAGGCAAATACAATTTAGATAATGTACAGTTAGAAGTAGTTTCCAAAGAGACGTTGCCAATAAGCCAGGAGAAAAAAAAGGATTTGCTAGAATTATTACCACTAATAGACCCCGCTTTTCATGACTTTTTTCGGAACATAAAGACTAGCACAGAAATTGAAAACATCGACCCTGATATTGACGTAGAAGACCCTGATGTAGAAGATAATCTACATCAGAATAGTAATATGGAAGAATAAAATACTTGTAATTTTATTTTTACATGTTGTGTTCTACAACAGGCAGAGACAATTGAACGCCATTTTACCCGATCCTTATAAACCTCTCTCGCCTCGTTCACATCCAACGTTATTTTCATACATAGCCTTCTATTCTTCAAACTTGTATCCCCGCTCTCTTCAGGACTTGGGTTAGTAGTAGCACAGAATACTTAAAGTACTGCGTACAGAAAGGCCACTCCCTTCCCCGCACTAACATCAGTTACCGCACCTCACCCCGCACTTCGATGTGTTCGTCGCCTGCTCTTTAACAATGGCGCTCGCATACACAAGAACCGCAGCGCTGTACCTACCTACTACTGACACGAACACATTATTTTTTTAAAGTTTTATATTTTGTGTTAATCACGATATTGTGCATTATTTGGATGCTTATCATCATCGAGGAATGATAAAGACAGGAGTTTCTTTCGGTTCCCGAAACATGAAAGAAGGTAAGGAACAGCAACTCAAATATCCTTTAAACCCATAAAAAATAAAAGCTAGTATATTACAGACAAACAAGTTAAGCCAGTGTTGTGATAATTTATTTTCATAATTTTCTCTATTATTCGTTTATTTTCCAAGTTTTCTTCGTTTTAGAACAATTAAAACTTCCGTAATATTAACATATCAACTATTAAATTATTGCTCTCTCTCTTTATTGTCTTAGTTATGTCTCTTTCTTTCACGTTCTATTCGTTCTTCGACTTGAAAAGTAGTACAATAGAAATGTTATAATTAGATTTCTGTGAGTACCTAGTGTCGCGGCGCGCGGCGCCCCATTGTTGCATACGTTCGGGCAGCGCCGCCGCCTACGCAATACTGCGCCAGCCAGCCCTACTAGATTTCACGCACACATTTACACGTATACAAACGTCATTTGTCAATGTAGTGGTAGTAGGTAATTATTTTGCGAGCGTTGTATGGAGTGTCCGGGGTGTGGTAGTAGAAGATCTTTCTGGTTCTTGAAGGTCTTTCTGGGACGCCCCTTCTGCACAGACCCATGCATATTCGCCTCATATACCAGCTTAGTCATTCTCCTTCCATTCATCCACTCCACATGACCAAACCACCTTAACATACTCATCACCACATCCGTTTTCACACCACAATCCTTGCGGATCACTTTATTTCTCATCACTTAATTTAACTCCACACACTTTCCTCAACAATTGTATTTCCACTAAGTACATTCACTCTACTTTCATGCCTTTTTTTATAAATAAAAAATGTGTTTTGTTTACTCTTTTTGTTTTATTTTTTAAACTTTAGTTTAAATATTTTAATTTAATCCTATTGTATTACAACTTGCATATTTGTGTTTCTATGGTGAATAAGTTGACAAGTCGTCGGTGAACAACTGAACAAGTCTTTTTTAAATTGATTAATAATATAATTTAATCATATTTTTACGACAACTGAAAAAGACCGTCTAAATTACCTAAATAGACCGTCTAAATTACCTAAATTCAATCATGAAAATAACAATTATTAATAATTTCGATTTACCAATAAATTTTAAACTTTAAAATGGCTGCCCTGAAAAGTACGAAAAACTGACTTGTCAACTTATTCACGCCCGGTACGGAATTTTGTTTTTATTTTTTCAGGTTGTTATAAGATTTCCATGTCTTTGACTGCAACAGAAAAGAAGTTGAAAGACAATATCTGAAGTAAAAGCAAAATTGCGCAAAGCTCGCAATACAAACAAAAAGCTAAGAATGCAAATGATGATGGCAGAAAAAATTAAGAAATTTTCTGCTTATCAAATGGTGAAAGAAATAATGACACCAGCAGCTCAGACATTTTTCGCAATGCAGATCAAGCAGTTTGCAAAGAAACCTGCAGGGAGACGTTTTACTCTAGGTGAGAAATTTCTCTGTTTATCTTTATACAAGCCTTTCCCTAGAGCATACCGAATACTTGGTCAGATGTGCATACTTCCCAAGCGAAAAACTCTAGAGAAACTGCTTTGCAAAATAAATCTACAGCCAGGATTCAACGAAATAATATTACAACATTTAAAAAAAAAAAGTAGAAAAAATGTCCGCCCGTCACAAGTATTTCAGTCTGATTTTGACGAAATGGCCATAGCACCTAATTTATCTTATGTCAAGACTAATGACATTATCCACGGTTTTATTGATAATGGAGAAGAGATATCGAAGATATTCTGTGACCATGTGTGTGTTTTTATGATAAGGGGTATTGGTAAGAAATACTAACAACCTATCTCATTTTCATTTTGTAAAGGAAGCAGTAAAATGGCAGATTTAAGCAAGCAATTTAAAAATATTATTGATTCTTTGAATGACATTGGGTTAAACGTGGTTGCAACAGTATGTGACCAAGGTGCAACCAATATGGCTGCACTTAACCTTTTGATGAAGGCAACTGAAGGTAATTATTTAAGATGTGGCAAAAATTATCCTGGAGGCTTTTTTGAGATAGATTCAAAAAAAAAAATTACCCAATTTATGACCCAACTCATTTTTTTTGTTTTATTTTATTGGCACATAAAACAGTTACACGTTACAATTATGGTAAATAACAAACTAGATTAATGGAGGTGAACATGTAACCCACACCAATGTCCGCGGAATAAACTATTATGAAAAAATAAAACTAAGCCACACATCCATTGATGTATAAAATTATTTTATGCATCAATGCACGCATCTACTGGAGGCGAATTAGGTTAGGAAGAAGGTTAGAAGAGTAATTATTGTGCAAGCAATTGAATAGCCATCCTTTTAAATTTTTGTTGAGATATTGAAAATATATCAAGATCGAAAAAGTGTATGTTATATGTTTCTAAGAGACGACGAAGGGGCGCCCTTGCGCCAGCATTAGTTCTACACTTTACAGTGTGGAACAGCCGGGGCACGCGCGCCTCTCGCCGTAATACAGTTCTGGGTACAATATAACAAAGTTTATTGGTAATATCAGAGCAGTCAAAGTTGTTATTACATATGCCATGCAGCATCACAGCCATAAGAAGGGTGCGCCTGGATTCCAAGCCTAGGAGTTTGTATTGTTTTAGTAATTGTGCGTACGATAATTTTGAACGGTAGCATTTATAATGGATGGAGCGTAAAAATTTTTTTTGGACCATTTCGAGCCTTTGCTTATATTTATCGTATAGAGGACACCATATTGGGGCTGCGTATTCCAATTGGGAGCGTATTAAGGTTGTATACAAGATCATACAACCTTAATGATCTTGTATACAACCTTAATACGCTCCCAAATCATCTCATCTCATGAAGGGCGTTAGAAATAACCTACTGACGAAAGATTTACAGTTTAAAGAAGATAGTAAAACAAAGTTAGCTTCCTGGTCACACATAGAAGAATTGTATAAACGAGGACCAAAGTACAGAGGGGTTAAGCTTATGACCAAGTTAACAGCTGAGCATGTATATCCTCAACTTATACCGAAAATGAGATTCAAACACTGCACAGAAGTGTTTAGCAACACCGTTGGCCTGACTATGGGATACTTAGCAGATTTGTTTTTTCATTGAACATTTTTACTAACAGTACATTATTTGTCTTCAATTCTTTGATTAAACTTTATCGGCGTTATCGGCTGGGAATACTAAACAGGTTTTGGGAGGTGGAATTTCCAAAAAATATTTTTTAGTGGCTGCTTCGTTATTAAAGAAACCTACTGTAAAAAAAAAAACAATATTAATTTGTAGCTTAAGTAGTAGGCTCTACGTTAGTGATTAATGTTCATTAACGCGTTGTTTGGGCAGTGAAGACAGGGGGGCAGGCAGGGCTTCTTCAATAAGGCTCGAATACGATTTTATAACGTTTTTTAATGTTCGTTTTACAATAATTTGAATTGAAAGTCACTGGTCACGTACGCACGTCGCACGGTTCGGTTCAACGATGTATTGCGCGCGGAGCGTCGTCGGTCAGTTCCGCGAACGAACGTATCGATGGCGCGCGGGTGCTTCCTAAAAAGTACAGCAGGTGACGTTGCTTGACGCAACATTCGCGCTCGCCGCGTAGATGCAGTTTCGATGGCGCGCGCGCTTCCTCAGTGGAACACTAGATGGCGTTGCTTGACGCAACACGCGTTATGTAACACGTTAAACCTTAGTCTGGCCATGTAGTTAGTGAATCTTTCATTATCGATGCATAAAACCACGATGAAAGTTAATTAAAAACTTTTTCTTTTCAGATGAAGGGAGACTCCCGAAGAAGTGTGGACACAGCCGATCTCATTTTATTCTTCGATAAATTGTTCGATTCTGTCAATGGCAATTTCCATAAACCTGACTTAGGAAAAATTTATAGATGTGCTAATTTATATATGTGCTGTAACTCGGCAATCTCCACATCACAGATTGTGGTATAAAAGTTTACCAATATTGAAATCCATGACTTTCATCACTAAAACTAGTAACAGAGTAACTGTGCCGTCTTTAAAGAGTTGGGTAAAAAGTTTCGATGCTTTTCTCGCTTTGACAAAGGATTTGCATTCTGCAGGTTTGAAATCGATACTCCTGCGCCATATTAATCAAGTCCCCTTATAAAATTTCTTTGGGGCAGCAAGAGCACATAGTCTCCGCAATAATATGCCAAGTGCTCATGCTTTTATTAACCTGTTTACGTGCCCCTACCGCCCGTGTCTTATTTCTGCGATAGAGAACACGCATGATTTTCTCGTTCTATTTTCGTCCTATTAACTGCGTGGTACAATTAAAACCATTATTAAATAGAGATAAAAACTTTTTGACTATTTTTTAATCGATACAACGCTTTCTCCTCCTTATTTATTGTAGGTATTATTTTATCTTGATTTTATCGATTTCTAGCCGCGCGCTAGGGGCACGGCAACTGATATTTGGCTAAGCGCTTAAAAGGTTAATGCTTATAAATCATTACTGATATGTAATATAACATCATACAAATCGGCTGAGGCAAATTGTGAAGAAGACAATTTTGAACTACTACATTCATTTAAAAAAAAAATTTACTGAGAACCAGCCCCAACCCCCAACCAGAAACAAGCAATATTAATTTTGAAATAGCTGAGGAGCACTTGTGCATAAGGGACGCAGATGTAGAACATTTTTCTTTATTTTCGCTACTACTGTAGCCACCCGCTACATATCTTTTAAAAAATATATTTATAAGGATTGTCAAACCTGCAGACATGATTTCGAGTCTGAAGAAATGCAAGACTATCATAAATATATTAAAATAAAAGAATATGATAGCACAAAAACTTGGCTTTCTTACCCAAGTCGTGAAGCATTTTCATTTTTTTTTTATTTTAGAGAATATAGTTACAGAAGTTTTAACGACAAAATGTCAAATCAAAAATATAAACGTATATTTAGAACTAATCTATATATATAAAAATGAAACCCGTTTTCCGCTGTCACGACATAACATGAAAACGGCTGGACCGATTTCGATGAAATTTGGTATAGAGATAGTTTGAGTCCCGGGAAAGGACATAAGATAGTTTTTATCCCGATATTCCCATGGGATCGACATTTACGCGGGTGAAACCGCGGGGCGCAGCTAGTTTTATCAATAAATATCAATTACAATTTTATTACATGTGACCATCATAGAAATTCATCAATAAAATATATGGTAAAAATAGTAGATTGTACAACTAGTGCATAAAAGAAGCCATTTTATAGTCGAAGGGTAAAATGGCTCGGTTATGCCCGAGTTATACACTCTGCTTCACATCGATTGCGAGAAAATAAAACAGCCATAAAGTATATAAGAGTAAGTATTTAATTATAATTTAAAGTGAAATTTGTACAATTGGTAATATTAAAATGACATGTATTGTCTTCCCTGGCATATTTACAGTGTTTATTTGTGAAGTCCCTGATGTTACGGGATTGTTATTGGTTGGCTGTGGCTAAAACATATCATGAACAACACCTGATGTACTCGGCTGCGGCACATTAGGAATTAAATTAATTGCTTCGGTAATACAGTCTGATACCTTCGATTTGTTCTCCACAGATTCTTCTATATAGCCCTCAGCCACCTGGTCGGATTTCCAGCCACCATGACGCTTTATCGTTGTGATGTTTGCCCCGAGTCGACTAGGAGAGTGGCTGAAGGTCGCCTAAAGCAATGGCCTGTATATTTTTCCGGATTATCTAATTTAAGAAAAACTGCAATTTCTTTGGGCATGACTGCGAATTTATTTCGCCCTATTACTTGCCGTGTGCATTTACCGTGCTGATAATTTAAGAAAAATCTGGTGGTTGATAAATTATCTGGACGTAAAGCTTGATATTTTTTAATAATATTTAGATATTCGCCTTTGACGATGCATGTTCCTTCCTGGTTAGTTTTTGTGTTGGGCAAGTTTATAGCGTGCAATATCGTGTCAGTTTTAACATCATTTACAGTAATATTGTTCAGTTCAAAACCACGGCATGCGCCACTAATGCCAAATATTAGGGCTACCTGCAACAAAAGCAATAAAATTATGGATTAACTACAACGTTGTACATATTCATGTTATGAATCATATAAGCTATACGTTACACATACAATGTTTAAATGAATTGATAGGTAAGTTATACAAATAAATAACAATTGTACGTACTTTTGTGGCCAAATATCTCTCGTCAGGGGCGGTATTTAAAAATGTGTGTGTGTGAATTGAGTGAGCACCCTAAATAAAATTAATAATATATACTAGTCATTTAGTAAAAGGTGTGAAACAATTGTAAAAACAATCTTACAATTTGTAAAAAGATAAAACATGAGATATATCAGTTAATGAATGCTCACTCAGTTCGCACATACGACCACCCTGAATCTCAGAACGTATGAAGATTTCATGTAAGATTTATGTACTACTCTTTAGTAAAACCTTTATAAAGTTGTCGTTTTAGATATCAATCGCCAAGGGCCGTATAAAAAAAAATTACAAATACTTTCATATGCTCACTCAATTCACACACTTTGAAAGGACCCGATTTCTTATGAACAAACCATAATTTCATTTTGTTATAAATCTTGTTTTATTAAAAGGTATACACGTGATTTTGTAAAATACAA
Organism: Amphipoea oculea; assembly: GCA_945859645.1. NCBI lineage: Eukaryota > Metazoa > Arthropoda > Insecta > Lepidoptera > Noctuidae > Amphipoea > Amphipoea oculea. The sequence goes on along the minus strand of OX243865.1, from coordinate 14,142,855 downwards.
AGCGAACCATAAATGTAGCCCGTTTTGTAATAGTTAATTAATATAAGTGCTCACTCAATCCACACAATTCTGAAAAGTTATAAACGTTAATATCTTTGAATTTATAAGGATTAGAAAGCTATAAATTGCGCTAGTTTTAGTAAAGAAAAGTTACTAAAGATTTGCCATTTTACATTTAGTACTCTCAGTTTACTCTAAAAGATATTCAACTGTTTGTGTTTCAATGAAAATCTGCCTACTGTAGGGTTGTCACGCAGGACCGTGTCCTTCCTTCATACTAAGTGTCTATCTGGGCATGCTTCGATTTGTTTGTGCACAGACCCACTAAGCTGGGACTGAATATATTACTAATTTTAATATGGTATCATTTTTATTAGGTCAATTATAAATATGCATAGATAGGTAATGCTACAAAAATAAATAAATAAAACTTAACAACCGATAATCAAAATGTAGCTTCAAGAGTCTAACATAATCTCTCGGTATTTGCGAACGCAGCCTTATCCATATTTTGTTAATTTTACTAAACTACCCTCATAATAATATGCACCTAGTTTCGGATTATTCAATCCTGTTTGTTTGTTAAGTTTGTCATTTAACATTAATCGTATTATTATTGTGTGGCATACGTAGTACAGTGCAATAATGTACCTATTATCAATGTTATTGTTTTTCCTGGTGACTATAACGTAAGTATATTTAGCTAATAAATAACAATATTTTGTTCTTTTTTTATTTGTTCAATGCAGTTTTTACGGTTTCGTAATACTTACTACTATAAAAATTAACTATTGCATTACAGAGTAATAATTGGAAGAGGTCGCAAACCTCTGATAAGTTTCGAAAATCAGAAAAAAATATTTCTTAAACATGCTGAATACTTACAAGCTCCCAACATTAAATATAACGACCCAATATTTTCTAAGATGTCTGAAGAACTTGAGAATAAAATGTCCCCGATGGCATTATACATATCACTGAATCGTCATAGAAGCCGTATATTTACTTTGAACGACGAAACTTCGAACGCAACAATTTCAAATGAGGTGCCAATATCCGATTCAGGCTGTGCGACTCCACTATTACAGTCGTCATCGTCGGAAAAAGAGAACAGCAGTGTTGTTGTGAGTGATGATGAATGCCAAACATTTTCTTTCTATCTCGATATTTACGATTGGAAAAAAATTATGCCTATAAGTGCCTCTAGGAGAAGAAGCAGTACTTTGAGTTTCTTTAATTATAAAACGCTGCCAAAGTTTAAGTGGAGCAGTTTAATCAAGGAAAAAATATGGATTCACACAAAACTACCGTGCACTTGGACTATTAAAAAACACAAAATTAGTGATTTAATTTCTTTTATCGGTAAATGTTCCCAGTGCAAAGCTGAAATTCGTATATCAAGTTCTAAAAGAACTGAAAAAATCATGGAATTCATCTGTAAGGTATATAATTTTGATAAGACGTTTGAACACAATCCTAAAAAAAAATCGAAGCTTACCCCGTACCGAAGAAAACAAATAGCTAAAGACCTAAGCCATAAGTCTGCTATTAAAGTACACAATGAACTGACTTCAGCTCTTGTGACTGATACTGACCGTATATCTCCACCTGTTCTGCCTTCCCTTTCGGCTTTAAGAAAGATTAAGTCTGAAGCAAGACATGAACATTTACCACATGCAAATCCTATTTTATCGTTGTTTATTATAGCTAAAAATTCATATCGTAATAATATAAATAATATTCGTGATTTCAATATATTCCCAGATTTTCGTTTATGTTTTTGGAGTGATAGTCAAATTCATTATTACAATAATTACCAAAAGAAATTCAAAAAAGTGACAATTACCATTGACGCGACTGGCTCATTTTTTGAAAATATATATTTGCCAGATCGTACTACTGCCACGAAAAGATTATTTTTATATGTAGGACTTTTAACAGCCGATGATAAACTTAAATCTGTACCAATTTTCCAAATGGTCACTGATTCTCATTCAGAAAACTCGATATCACTTTGGTTAAAAAAGTGGTCATCTTATGTTGATACTCCACCCGATGAAATTATTACTGATGACTCATCGGCTTTGGTATCTGCATGTATTCAAGCTTTTGCGTTATATTGTACTACAAAAACCTATATAAGACATTTATTTTCAGTTTTAGAGGGTAGTACTTCAGAAAAACCACAGGCGTTTATCAGACTTGATACAAGTCATTTTATTAAGACATTACATAATTTAAATTGCTTTAAAACAAATGTTTCTTTAGATGTCAAATATTTTTATATACGTTGTATAATATTTTTAAAACGATGCGAAAATTATAATCTGGCGAAAGAGTTTATTCACGATGTTGTAAAACTTTGCCTTGGTCAATATGATGGTGAGATAGGTGATTATCCAACACTAAAATCTAAGTTAGATCAATTATTACACGACGTTACACTTGATGGATTAAATTCAGATAGCAAAAACATTGATAAAAATAATGAATTTGATGACCCAAATAATAACGAAGGCTTAGAATTCATGGATTGGTTTAACAGTATTGTCGAAGAAACTAAAAAACTAAATCCAGCTCTAGATATTAACAAAAATGCTTATTACTATCCGCCATTTATTCCTACTTTTAAAAGAATATTAATGAAACTACCTTTGTGGTCTAATTTATTGAGATTTCTTTTTGAATCTGAAAATAAAGCACCGTCCTCTTCAGGAATAGAAAGTTATTTTAAAACTTTAAAACATCTTGTATTTAAAACAAAATTTAAAAGATATAGAATTGATGAGTTCTATAAGCTATATGCGGAATATTTGGAAGGGGAAATGAAATCTGCATTATGCGCCCTAGATCAAGATATTATAACTAAAATTAATCCTAAACGGAAATCGATGAAAAGAGTAAAACTATTAAATCCTAAAAAGCAGAAAATTTATAAGACGGTTTACAGGCGCTCTATTACTGAAGATTCCATTTTTTCGGATCAACCCTCTTATGTCGAGAACTGGAAAGGAGAAGGTAAAATTAGTAGATCAAAACCAAACACGACGGTAAAATACATAAGAAATGGCAATTTATGTTCATCTGTTTATATCAACGGTGAATATGTAAATCTATTAAACACCTGTGCCTTTGATTCTGTTATGTATTTGTTTGGTATCGAGTATAACGAAAACGAAAAATTTAGAAATATTATAGATACTTTTGATGAAAATGAATCTATTCCGCATTATGTAAAATGTCTAAGTGACACCAATTTCAAAGATGATGATTTAAATAGCCTAAGAGCAAAAATAATTATAAAATATGTTCAAAAGCCAATAACCACTAATTCTAGCACTTACGATGTCGCCTGTAATGTTGCTCGTATCTATGAACATTTTCTTCTGGATTATTTCACTAGCTCAATTTTTACAAAAACGTGTACCAATGTATTGTGTTCAGCAAACGTAATTAAGAGAAATAACGTGTTCTTACCTTTAAATATAGATATGATTAATATTTTTGATATCAGCCTATTAGAAACAGCTATTTCTTTGTCGGAAGGTGAATCAAAATGTGCGTCATGTGAGGGAGTAGCAACTAGTTATTATATCATTTCAAATGTGATTTCTTTTGATTTGAATGGCACCAACGCAGTAGCGCTAAGTAAAGTGCCCCGTACAATTGTACTTAAAAATAAATTGTATAGAAGTATTGGTGCGGTCGAATTCGTAGCACCTTTAGATTTAACAGGCATTGGTCATTATAAGAGTCATTATTTATCAAACGAGAAATATTTTTGCTACGACGACAACTGTACTAATATCCACGAAAGTACTGATCAAAATATTCTGTTGCACTCTTTAAGCTACATCCTGATCGACAACGATTGTTAACCCAAAAATCTAAATTTGTAATTTTTTTAATTAAACTACATTATGTAAATAAATGGTTTCAATCAAATTCGTATATCATTGACCTTACTGTAACATCCCATGTTAGGTCCTACTGCTGACCTCGTAGATAAAGGTCATTATAAAATAAATAAAATTTTAGTTCAGCAAAAATGTCCTGCGTGACAACCCTACAGTATGGCAGATTTTCATTGAAACACAAACAGTTGAATATCTTTTAGAGTAAACTGAGAGTACTAAATGTAAAATGGCAAATCTTTAGTAACTTTTCTTTACTAAAACTAGCGCAATTTATAGCTTTCTAATCCTTATAAATTCAAAGATATTAACGTTTATAACTTTTCAGAATTGCGTGGATTGAGTGAGCACTTATATTAATTAACTATTACAAAACGGGCTACATTTATGGTTCGCTTTGTATTTTACAAAATCACGTGTATACCTTTTAATAAAACAAGATTTATAACAAAATGAAATTATGGTTTGTTCATAAGAAATCGGGTCCTTTCAAAGTGTGTGAATTGAGTGAGCATATATGAAAGTATTTGTAATTTTTTTTTATACGGCCCTTGGCGATTGATATCTAAAACGACAACTTTATAAAGGTTTTACTAAAGAGTAGTACATAAATCTTACATGAAATCTTCATACGTTCTGAGATTCAGGGTGGTCGTATGTGCGAACTGAGTGAGCATTCATTAACTGATATATCTCATGTTTTATCTTTTTACAAATTGTAAGATTGTTTTTACAATTGTTTCACACCTTTTACTAAATGACTAGTATATATTATTAATTTTATTTAGGGTGCTCACTCAATTCACACACACACTTTAAAAATGATTCCACTTGCTTCGCCGTGAAGACCTTTGATTTTTTGCTTTTGTGCCCAACGGAAAGCCGGCACTGTAGCACAGTATTACAATATTTCCTACAGTAGCGCGACAAAAATGTAGTTGCGCCACGCGCCGAGCATCGGAGGGGAACGCGCGGGGGGTCGGGCGGCGCGGGCCGCGTACCGCAAACACGCTTAGTTTGCGGTACCGAGCGCGAAGGGCAGACGCGGGCGTGTTTTTTGTGTAATAATTTTATTATACTTACATATTCTATAATAGTGCGCACAAACTGTTCTGTGTATGGATGTAAATCGACATCGAAATCCCAGAAGGACTTAAAGTTTCATAGATTTCCCCGCGACGAGAGGTAGGTTTTTCATTTGTGTACAGACTTATGGAATATTCCAGACGCCCCGCCGCCGCCGCTAAGACAAAACTGACTTGTGCACACAATTTTGGCCACTTTTCCTTATATTTTTATGTCTGATAATTATAATTGTATAGGGATGTGTTTGTTTATTGAATTTATAGGTACCTACTTACTTTCCAGGCACGAGTTATGGATAGAAGCTTGTCAAAGACCGGACTTACAAGTAAAACAGTTGAACAATTATATAACATGTACGTATGTGGTAAAGGATCTAATCTTTATCTCTCAAATTAAACGAAGATTGTAACGATATAAACGGATTTATTTTACACAAGTGTTCGGTTCGACCGTCAAATCTCGAATGAATACATTTCACCTCCACTTAAACGTCAAAACTGTCTTACAAAGTGTTGCCATACTTAACTCTCGATTCGATACAATTAAATAATCGATTTAATATTCGACTAGAATTATAACGACTACTATTTTAATTTGCTTTTACTTCAGATACAAATACATCATATTCGTGGTTACATACTAGCTAGGATATTATCAAAATACCCACATCTTGGCTAATTAACCTTACAACTCGGCCATCCTGTGTAAGTGAGTCCTCTCACTTGTTTTTAACTAATTTGATACTACATAATAAAATTGTAAAACAAAACATAGGTAATAACTTGATTACCAATACATACATGCTTCTATAATTATTCTCATCCTTCAATAATAATTCATATCGCAAGGTAAATTCTTTACAGTTCAACTAATGTACTATATTCAAAAATCTCATCACAATCAAAATTCATGTAATATGTATCTAAGTTTACCTCAATTCATCTTATTTTTATCTAGGGTAAAATCTTTATCAAAATTTAAATTCATAAATCAGGATCAGCATTCTCATTCTTTGTTTCTTGCACAATCTGTCACGATCTTTGGTCATCTGTGCGGCACCGTTATCTTGGTACCATTCATAATCTGCACTGACCTCTATGACAAATTGTGCTCACATCATATAATCTTACTCACTATCTTGCAATCAAGTGCGACATCAATTTCTCAATGCCATTCATTATCTGCACTGATTGCTCATATATAGATACATATATCCTTAATAATGACACGCAATTCCTACTCATTTTCATCAGGGAAGTTGATTAACCCAGCATTTCATTATTATTGCCTGAAATGAATAATCTTATTGTTCCTACCTACTGTGTAGAGTAATAGATCACTCTCTGTCTACCTCTGTTTCTGTGCCCTCACTCTGATCACTGTCAGTGCTCTCACTGGCGTAACCTTTAAAATTCATCCAAGGATGGATTTTGTCTAGCGCGACAACATTTTCATACCTCTTGTTACCCTTTCTTGTTAATGGAGTGTCTTCGACGAGAAATCTGTCATTAGGTAATATTTTGAGGATTCTATAGGGGCCTTGGAATTTGGGGATGAGCTTATGTGATTTTCCTACATGATCTTTGTTTATAACTGTCCTCTCTACCCTGACTAAATCACCTACATTATATTTTGTACGATTCTTCCTATGCTTATCGAACTGCTTTTTAGCATATTCTTGTTGTTTTTCTATCCGTTCCCTAGCATTCGACCTCAGTTTTAGTAACGCATCACCATCGATTCGTTCAGTTGTTTCGGCAATTACGTCACTCAACACGTTTTCCGACGCATTCACCAATCTACAACCGAACAACAGCTCGGAGGGACTTTTCCCTGTTGTCTTATTAGTAGTGGTATTAATACCTAATTGTACGTCACCTATATATTCGTCCCATAAGTTGTCATTTCCGTCATGACATTTTGTACTTAGAGCATCAGTTATGGTTCGGTTAAACCTTTCGACCTGTCCGTTCGCTCTTGGAGTGGCTACTGCATTCAAGATGTGCTTTATTTTTGATTGGTCCATAAAACTCTTAAATTTTGCACTTGTGAAACAAGAGCCACGATCTGTTATAAGACGAGAAGGAACGCCGAAATAACTAAAATGTTCCTTAAATGCCTTGATTGCCGTAGTCGTCTTAGTATCCCTTACAGCTCGTATATTGATAAATTTTGTAAATGCGTCTGTTACCGCCTGCGCCATCTCTCGGCACAAAGAGGCAAGATGGCGACCAGAAGTTGCCGCTGACGGCGTGTCTGCGACCGACATCAACCAATCAGCGTCGAGCGTATCGGCCAATCATCGCGGAGCGTCGCCCACCAACTTCACTCGGATCTTCTTTTACATGTCTCTCGCGCCATATTTTTTTATTATTCTATTTTTTTCCCAACCGATTGTAACAAATTACTAGTAACAATAAATGTTCTTTTTTCTACAAGAATAAAAGCGATCATTGAATAAACCTACAGAACGAATCTATCCTGAATCGAGCAACGAATTAAACATTGGTCCTTTCGAGCCGGGTCTTCGCATCGAATCGAGGATCAGCAAGAAACGGTTAGGCCGGTTGTTCCTGTTCTTCCTATCCCATTTTCAAGTGTCTAATACCGTGCTGTGATTTTGAAATTCCAGTTTTATACGTACATCGCGCGAAGTCCGCAAGTTGGCGCCTACCCCCCATCTTGGTTAGCAGTTGGTGTTTAACCGTGAGTAACCTTTGTCTTTCATAAGCCGCTATAATGAGGGACGACGATTATACTGAAGCTGGTTGTAGTATGAACATTGGGGATCTTAAAAAGCAAAGGGGTACACTAAAAGGTCGACTAACTTTATTTGAAAAATATATTGCTAAATATGAAGACGTTAAGATGTCTGAACGACAGCAGGCTGAACTTCTCTTACGCATGGAGTCGGTCTCCAATGTGCTAATCGCGTTTACCAAGATTCAAGACCAAATCGATCAAATATTAGATGACAGTGAATTAGAGAAACAACTAGAGTATAGGGCATCTTTTGAGGATCAGTATTTCAGTATCATGTCCATTGCAAAATGCTTAACCGATGTAAAAATAAGAGATGCGAGTGATAGCGTTCAATGTTCAAATGCGCATTACAGTAATTCTAGTTTTATTAAATTACCGCAGATTACACTCCCCTCTTTCGACGGTTCATATGATCACTGGCTCGAGTACAAAAATTCCTATTTATCTATGATCCATAAACGAAGTGATTTAGACGCAATTCAGAAATTCCATTACCTGAAGTCTTCGCTCAGTGGTTCAGCACTTCAGGTTATTTGTGCATTAGAGTTTACTGCCTCTAATTATACCCACGCATGGGAATTGTTGGAAAATAGGTACCACAATAATCGTCTGTTAATCCATAACCATGTGAAATCTTTGTTTGCTGCACAATCCATTAACAAAGAATCCCCTTCCTTAATCAGAGAATTAATCGATGTAGTGTTACGTAACCTACGAGCGCTCAAATCCCTTGACGAGCCCACTGAAACGTGGGATACTTTACTCATTTACATTATAGTGTCGAAGCTAGATTCTTCTACTGAGCGTGAGTGGGAGAATTACTTAGGCTCAATTTCTACTGGTATTCATAAAACCAAAACAAAGTTGGATGATTTGTTATGTTTTTTACGTAATCGTGCCGATATGTTAGATATGGTTCATAGTAACCATACTCGTAGTACACAAGATAATAAACCTAACAATAAGTCTGATAATAAAAGGCACACGACTGCTGCAGTAAACCAATCACATAGCTATGTGTCCACGCGTAAAAACACCGGTACACTCGAAACATCAAAACAGCCTTGTTTAATGTGTGGGCAAAATCACCCCTTATTTATTTGTTTTAAATTCCTAAACTTGGCAGTTACGGACAGAATTAAATTTATTGATAGTGCCACTGACATGTGTCGTAATTGTTTACGTACAGGTCACCTAATTACCGAGTGCATATTCGGGCCATGCAAGCAGTGCAAGGAGAAACACAACACTTTATTGCATAACGAGAATAACAATGTTATGACAACCATACCGGCATCGTCAGCGGCGAGTGGTGACGAAAAACCGGTCTCTGTCGTATCATGTGCGAATAATTTGCTGATCAATAATGCGCCTTCCGTACCGTTACCACAGGTACTATTATCCACCGCACTAGTCGAAGTCATGGGTAGTAATAGTAAATATCATACAGCTCGAGCACTGATAGATAGTGGTAGTCAAAACTGCTTTATTTCAGAAAAACTTTGTAAACGTTTAAACGTATCAATAATACAGTCCACTATACAAATATCGGGAGTGGGACAGTCGGTCTCACAATCGAATAAATTATGCGATATTAACATGCGATCAAAAACGAGTAACTTTAGTATTTCTCTCAGATGTTTTGTTTTGCCGTGCATTACGACGAGTTTGCCGACAACTCATATTGTCTATGACACAATCCACATTCCGGACAACGTATGTCTTGCGGATCCTACGTTCAACATACCATCAGAGATCGATTTACTGATTGGTGCGGACGTATTTTGGGATTTATTAGATGTCGATCGAATTCGATTATCCAATGGTCCATACCTACAGAATTCGAAGGTAGGGTGGTTAATTTCAGGCCCTATTCACAATAAATCAAACGTCAACAATACTCATTGTAATTTTATACAGCAGTCGAATATAGATACACAATTACGTAAATTTTGGGAACTAGAAGAACTTGCAAGTTCGGGTCCTATTCTTACCGAAGAAGATCGTAAGTGTGAAGAATCCTTTGTTAGCACTACTACACGAGATAGTAGTGGCCGGTTCACAGTAAAAATTCCATTGAAAGAATCAGCTGACGCGCTCGGTGATTCATATGAAAACGCAAAATCTCGTTTCTTATCATTAGAACGCAAGTTAGATCGGTCTCCTTCTTATAAAATGTTGTACAGTGACTTTATACGGGAATATATTGAACTAGGGCACATGTCTAGAATAAACGAATACGCATCGCCACACTATTTTCTCCCGCATCACGGAGTATTTCGCCAACACAGCACGACTACAAAATTGCGTGTAGTGTTTGATGCTAGTGCCACAACTACTTCAAATAAGTCATTTAACGAGATACAAAATGATAGGACCTCCTCTTCAAAACGATATTTTTTCTATTCTACTTCGTTTTCGGCAATATAAGTATGTCGCCTGCGCTGACGTGGAGAAGATGTACCGGCAAGTATTGGTGCATCACGATCAGCGCAACCTTCAGTTAATTTTGTGGCGGGAAAATGCATCCGATGAATTAGGTATATACCGACTTAACACTGTTACGTACGGAACCGCGTCAGCCCCATACCTAAGTATGCGTTGTTTACGTCAACTCGCACAGGAAACTGAAGATAAGGTCATTGCTAAGGTCATAAACGAAGATTTCTTTGTCGATGATTTAATTACTGGTGATAACGATCCCCAAGTTTTGTTAAAAACATGCGAAAAAACGTTGGAGGTTCTAAAATCGGCCTGCTTTCCTTTGCGGAAGTGGACATTCAGTTATGACGTAAATAGAGAAGCATCTAAAGAGTTGGCCATCGGGGAACATTGTCAAAATAAAACTCTAGGTTTAGGTTGGCAAGTCGATAAAGACGAACTTTATTATACCACCAACTTAGAAAATAAATCTAATAAAGTTACCAAGCGAAGTATGATGTCGGTTATTTCACAAATCTATGACCCGCTAGGTCTTTTGTCACCGACAGTAATTATAGCTAAAATACTGCTTCAAAAATTGTGGCTTTGTAAAATCGACTGGGATGATTCGATTCCTAATGATATCGAATGCTTATGGAATCGATTCCTACAAGACTTGTCCTCATTGGGTAATATTCGTGTTCCTCGTTACGTCATGAGTGAATGTACAGATAATATTGAGTTACATATATTCACTGACGCATCACAGGACGCGTACGGTGCATGCGCATACGTACGTACTTACACGGACGACTCATCTATAGTAACGAAGTTGTTATGTGCTAAGAGCAAGGTCGCGCCAGTCAAAACTGTATGCACCATTCCGCGGCTTGAGTTATGTGGCGCTTTACTAGGCGCACGGTTATATCACAAAATTATAAGTTCATTGAGACTGACGTTCACTAAAGTATTCTTCTGGACTGATTCCACCATAGTCATGGGCTGGATCAGAATGTCACCTCATAGTTTAAAAACGTTTGTCCAGAATCGTGTGTCACAAATAAACGAACTTACAGGTGATGCAATTTGGTTGCATATTAACGGTAAAGATAACCCGGCTGATATTGTGTCGAGAGGTCTTCCTCTAAACGAGCTTCAAACCAATAATACGTGGTGGCACGGGCCAGCCTTCTTACAACAATATAAATTAGATTATTCAAGCGATATTTCCATAGATAAAGATCAATTGCCCGAAATAAAAGCACAAAATGTTAGTATGATGTGTAACAATTCAAATAATGCTGGGCCAATAGATTTTAATAGATTCTCCACATTTAATCGGTTACGGCGAGCGACAGCCTATGTACTACGCTTTATAGGTAATACGCGTGCAAGTAAACAACATCGCAGAACCGGTTCGTTATCTGTCGATGAGTTAGACGCCTCAGTTGTAATGCTCGCACGGCTCGCGCAAATGCAATCATTTTATAACGAATATAATGATTTAACTAAGCGATCGGTGGTAAAATCTAAAAGAGTAATAGGTTTAAATGTTTTTCTTGATGACTTTAAATTAATACGCGTTGGTGGAAGATTAAGTAACTCGTCACATTTCAATAACAATAAAAAACATCCAGTGCTATTGTGTAGTAAGCATAGATTCACAGTGTTGTTGTTTTCACATGAACATAAACAATTGTTACATGGTGGACCTCAGCTCCTGCTGGCTTGTGTGCGTGAGGCTTGGTGGCCGCTCGGAGGGCGAAACCTGGCGAGGAAAACAGTACACGACTGCGTCACGTGCACACGCATCAAAGGGAAGACTATACAGCCTCTTATGGGTAACTTGCCAGCTGAACGCCTGGAACCAGGCTTCCCTTTTATGCGTTGCGGCGTTGACTACGCCGGGCCAGTGATGATATTGAACCGTAGGGGCAGGGGGGCTACACTCATTAAAGGTTACATATGTTTATTTGTTTGTTTATGTACACGTTCCATTCATCTCGAATTAGTGACAAGTATTTCAACAAAGGATTATATACTCGCACTAAAACGTTTCATATCACGTAGGGGTAAGCCAGTCGAGATAATGTCGGATAACGGGAAAAATTTTGTAGGGGCTGAAAAGGAATTTGTTTCGTTCATTGAAAATAATAATAAAGATATTAGCGACTTCGCCTCAAATAACAATATCAAATTCACATTCATCCCTCCGTATGCTCCTCATTTTGGCGGTTTGTGGGAAGCAGGGGTGAAATCGTGTAAGCACCACCTGCGGCGAGTGGTGGGAGGTGCAAATCTCACTTACGAGGAATTCAGTACGGTGTTAGCACAAATTGAAGCCATTCTGAATTCCCGTCCCTTAACAGCTCTGTCCACAGATCCGAACGACCTACAACCCCTTACCCCTGCCCATTTCCTCATCGGCCGGCCACTAACCGCTCCAGCCCAGCAAGACTTGACTGCTACGCCGAGTCATCGCCTGCAGCGCTACGACGTGATCGAGCAGATGAGACAAAACTTCTGGAAGAGATGGGCCACAGAATATGTGTCGGAGCTGCAGACGCGGACTAGATGGAAGACTCATCAAGATTCCATCACGCTCAATCAACTCGCCCTAATCAAAGACGATAACCTGCCTCCACTCAGGTGGAAACTAGGAAGGATTATACGAATTCATCCAGGTGCTGATGGAATCTCAAGAGTAGCTGACTTACTCACGGCATCAGGCGTCACACGCAGAGCATTTTCAAAAATATGCCCGCTACCAGTGCCGCTGCCAGTATCTGATGTGCTGTGATCCTGTTGGAACCTGCTACTTCCAAGGCCGGGCCTATGTTACCGCCTGCGCCATCTCTCGGCACAAAGAGGCAAGATGGCGACCTGAAGTTGCCGCTGACGGCGTGTCTGCGACCGACATCAACCAATCAGCGTCGAGCGTATCGGCCAATCATCGCGGAGCGTCGCCCACCAACTTCACTCGGATCTTCTTTTACATGTCTCTCGCGCCATATTTTTTTATTATTCTATTTTTTTCCCAACCGATTGTAACAAATTACTAGTAACAATAAATGTTCTTTTTTCTACAAGAATAAAAGCGATCATTGAATAAACCTACAGAACGAATCTATCCTGAATCGAGCAACGAATTAAACAGCGTCTATAATTACAAGCAAATACATGTTGCCTCTCCTAGAGCGAATGAATGGGCCCAGATGATCGGCATGAAGCGTATGGAATGGCTTCTCCAACTTAGGTATTGGATGGAGCATTCCCTCTTTGGGGCCACCAGGTGCCTTGTGATGCGCACATTCCAAACATGCTGAGACATATTTCTTAGTGAACCTACGCATTTTTGAAAACCAAAATATGCTTTTGATACGGCTCAACGTTTTTTCGAATCCAAAATGTCCCACCTCATCATGGTTCATGCGCAGCACCTGCCACCTACACCCTCTCGGAACTACCCATCGTAATCCTTCGTCTAAAATTTTAAACACATAACTGCCTTGTAACATATAATTCTTACGCACGTCTGCTACAAACTTAGTCTCGTCATCTTCTAAGATGTCTTTTATACCCTTTATTTCGCTATCATCACCCTGTACAGTAGCGATCCAATCACGAACGTCTACGTGTAGAACATCAAAAACATGCTCCGTATCCATATCGGTCGGGTCACTCACAGGGGCACGACTGAGAGCATCTACGTGAGCCATACGCGAACCCGGCCTGTACTCAATTTCGCAGTCATACTCCTGAAACTGGATCCACCAGCGAGAAATTCGTGGTACAAGATCTCTCTTAGTTAAGGTAGTACGAAGTGCGTTACAGTCAGTGACTATTTTAAATTTTAATCCTAGTAAATAGACTCGGAAACGATTCAATGATGCGACTACCGCTAAGGTTTCCAACTCAAAGGAATGAAATTTTTGCTCGTCTACCGTGGTTTTACGACTGTAATATGCCACTGGCCTGAATAAACCGTCAGTACTTCGCTGTAGGAGAATCCCCGCAATACCTAGCTTTGACGCATCTGTATGGATTTCAGTCTCCAATTGGGGGTCATATAATGCTAGTATAGGACGTTCAACTAATTTTTCCTTCAAAAGTCTAAATGACTCCGCTTCCTCTGCCGTCCATTTCCATTCGAATTTAGATCTTAACAGGTCATGGGCGAGACGTCATGTGACGTAATATCAAAAAAAAACCTGTCAAATACCAGATGTCACTCGCTGTGCGCGTGATTTATTACCCTGCTCACAAAAAATGGTCTACTGATGCTTATATGGGCTCAAGCCACTTAATGTAAACTGTTTTCGGTTTTTGAATAAACAGACCATAATATAAAATGCAAACAATACTCGTAATATGAGAATTGTATTTATAAACAAATGACGTCATCAGAGAATAGGTTGAAAGTGTGTTCGTTCCCGTGTTATGTCGATTTCTGATAAAACTACTATATGAGTTTACACGAAACTTTGCAAGTTACATTATGAATAGACAAGTAATCTAACAACAGCGTTTTTTTGAAAGTCCTACCTTACATTTTAATAATATTGAAACTCAAATTTCAGTGCGCCGAGCCGTTCAATTCCTATTACAACGCAATGACTGCAAACGCCCAATCCTAGTCATATTGAGTTGTTTCTAATTAAAAAGTGTTACTAGGATACTACATAAACCTTTATTGACTGATAACTACCTATATCTTGTAAAAATATACCACTATAATTGTAAAATCGTAAGATTTTCTTGAAGTACTTACGTAAAATTTTGTTTGACCAAAAAAAAAGGATTATTGATTGATTGTGACGTTATTTCGTGCAAATATTATCTACAATATTATCTACAAGGACGTATAATATGTTATAAACGAATATTCATCCACTTAACGTCGACTTTACACAAAAACTATTAAAATAAACAACATAGCATCATAACAAAACAGCACGCACTGCAGCTGCCATTAAGAATCGTAAAGTCTATTTTTAACTTTTTTTTTCCAATATTGCCAACCCATATTTTTCGTTTTGAATCATTTAGTCGATTAGTTTATCTACCGGACCATAGACTCAAACTGTTGCACAGGATATTAGACCGTATTTAACAGTAATAATAGAGATTGAAGCCGCGTGAATCGGGTGGTGACAAATGGTGTCACTCGCCCCTGACGGGTGCGCGCCGGTTGGTGACAAATGGGTACGCTCGCCCATGAACGGTTCAGGTCTGTTAGTGGACGAGCAATAAGGGCGAAACCCTTTACGAATCTCCGGAAAAAACTAGCCAGGCCTATAAATCGTCTGATATCATGCACGTTCCGCGGAATTGGGAAGTTTTCTATGGCTAGTGTCTTGCGCTTCCCTGGACGTATCCCCTCACCACTAACATGAAATCCTAGGAACTCTAGCTCGGTACAAAAAAAGCTACCCTTTTTTATCTTAAGTGTAAGACCTGCGTCTTTTACGAGTTGAAGTACCTCCTCCAGTCGTCTCATTCCCTGATCAAAAGATCTCGAAGGAATCAATACGTCATCCATATAAACGATCGTATAACCGACTTTAGAAAGTATTTTACTCATTGCTCGTTGAAATACCGAAGGGGCATTTGCTAAACTAAAAGGCATGCGTTTAAACTGATATTGCCCATCGGGCGTAACAAACGCAGTCTTGTCTTGAGATTTTGCCTCTACTGGAATTTGGTAGTAGCCAGATGCAAGGTCTAAACTCACAAATAAAGAATTACCAGCTAGCCTGTCAAGTTGATCATCAATTAAGGGTAGCGGATAGTGTTCCTTTTTTGTTTTGTTATTTAATGCACGATAATCAACGCATAGCCTGCCTTCACCAGTCTTTTTCTTTACCAGTAAGACTGGGCTAGCGTAAGGCGAGTTTGACTCACATACTATGCCGGCATCGATCATTTCTTTCACCATAGATTGAACCTGTCTACGCTCCGGAAAAGAAAGCCTATACGGGCGATAAACTACCGGTTGCGAGTCACTTAATTGAATTTCCATTTGCACTACATTAGTCAATCCTAGGTCTTTTAAGTTATCCGAGAAACATGTTTCAAACCTTTTGAGCAACTCTTTTAATTGGTTAACCTCATATTCACTTAGCTGTTTGCCATAATTGAAGGCAGACTTAGTCTCAACATTTTCAAAATCTAGTAAATTAATATTCAAGTTATTCCTGGTACAGACAACTCGTGTCAAATCAAATCAAATCAAATCAAAAGTCATTTTTTTTTTTTTTTTTTTTTGTGTAATGAGAGTTTCCTTATTTAAACTAACCGTGCTGTCACTAAAGTTTTGCACCAGTAACCTAACCTCTCCGTTTTCTATTTCATATTCACCAGGCATCAAATAATATTCATTCTGTGACATGCCGCGTAAGGATCCACTAACGTGGACTATACCCGAATATTTGTTTGTAGAAATACACGGTAATGGGTACATTTCCTTAGGAGGTATTACAATATCGGTTTTCAAACTTAATTCTAATTTAACTGATTGATCACGAGTAAATATTAATGAATGTGTAGTTTTCGTTATGACTATACCTGGTTTCTCTGTAAAACTGTGCCCAATTAAAACTGAATATTTAATAACGCTATCGTCAACGACGTACGCGTCGACCTTCTCCACAATCCCTTGAATTTCAATAATGACGTTTGATACACCCACTGGTATTACTATACTCTCACATATACCTCTCATAGTCGGTAAGTTACTATCAGTCCACGTGATTCCCCTCTTAACAGCCTCACTGTAACGAATCAGCGTACATTGGCTACCCAAATCTACATAGCCTTGAATAACTTCACCGTTAAGTTTTAGATTCATTAAGTATTTAGTGTCATTAGTACTATTTGTTTCAATACGCATCACGTCTTTTTCTTTAGGTTTATCAACTTTATTAGCTGAGTCAGAGGGTAATCTGGGACAGTTAATTGACAAATGACCTAATTTGGTACAAACATTACACTTCAGTATCTTTTTGGTGCATCTAGAACTGAAATGCCCAGGTTCATTGCAGTTAAAGCATACAATTGACGCAATATTGTTTGACTTCGAAGTCTTAGTTTCGCTGCCATTACCCATCTGCTTAGAACTATTACTAGATGATAATTGGGTAGTGTTGTTCCGTTTATCAAAATTCGCCTTTGACCTATCTGGTTCGCGAAGATGTTGCTTGATTGATTGAAAATATGTGAGAACCTGCTCCGGCTCCTGACATTTTGCTGCTTTCGCGCCTAATCTCAATGACCGATCCTCAATCCCATATAGTAGGCAATCCACCGCACATTTACCATGTATTTCGCATCGATTCAGTAGATAAATTTTTTCGTAATAATAATGTTCTAACGAATCATTAAACTTCACACGTTTTGATAACATTTCGGTTAGTAATTCAGCATAATCTTCACTGCTCGGAAACGATTGCTCCAGTTTATCCTTCCACTCTGACCATGAATACGACATGGATGGAAGGGCCTGGTACCACATTTTGGCAATCCCTGACAGTTTAGGCAGCGCGTAGTGTATTATTTGATCATCGCCCCAACCGTAGAGCCTAGCACATTCTTCAACTTTATTGATCCACATAACTATAGTCTGACTCTTTACCATAGGGTCAAAGTCTGGGATCACATTGCCTAGCATAGGAAATTTATTTCCCTCAGATCGATTTTTGGTTAAAGCTTCCACTAAAGTTGCAAAAAACGCTTGCGTGTCATTACTAAAAACATTGGCGCTACTCACGTGACCAGGAAGTGGAGGTGTGTGTCGCCCTGTGCTGGATTCTGGGCGCCTGCTGCGGCCTCGCCTACTGCGTCTACCCTCCAAACCCCGGCTGGACCGACGCTGCTCGTAGCTGCTGCTCCGACTGCGATATCAATCACGGCTGCGACTCCGGTTCGGCTGGTGACGGCGCCTCATAGTCTGCTCACGGGAACTGCGGTCTTCACTACGATGAGACTCTGACGAAGAATCACGATTGCTCGATCGCTGCCATCGTTGCTTCCGTTTATGCGTAGTGCTTGTTCTTACTTCTCTGCTCCGATCACGGCGACGTTTACGTTCACTGCTCTTGCGATTAGTTCTTGTTTTATCCATTGTTACTCAGATAATAACCAGTGACTTGTGTACGCAACACAAAACACGTGGCAACACGTGGACACGTTATTTGGAGATATTTCTTCAAAATTGTAGGCGTAATTGACTTATCCCACTTCTGAGATAAAGGATCTAATCTTTATCTCTCAAATTAAACGAAGATTGTAACGATATAAACGGATTTATTTTACACAAGTGTTCGGTTCGACCGTCAAATCTCGAATGAATACATTTCACCTCCACTTAAACGTCAAAACTGTCTTACAAAGTGTTGCCATACTTAACTCTCGATTCGATACAATTAAATAATCGATTTAATATTCGACTAGAATTATAACGACTACTATTTTAATTTGCTTTTACTTCAGATACAAATACATCATATTCGTGGTTACATACTAGCTAGGATATTATCAAAATACCCACATCTTGGCTAATTAACCTTACAGTGGTTTACACTTTGAAAGATGGATGTATATGAAAACAAAATTAAAAAGCACTGCTATTCCCGTATCAAACTTACCGTCTGCTTCACTACCTCCTATGAGTCCACAAACTGAGACTACAAAAATAGAGATTATAAAAGATTTGACAAACAGAGGTGTTCAACAACAGATCGACATTGCTTCCGTAGGCGTATCAGTTGTGGCATCCACTAGTGCCCAAGCATCGCAGACTACAAAAAAATTGACAGATCATACTCCAGGAAAAAGAAAACAAGTTACAAGTTGTGTCAAAAAGGAAGAAGCTAACTCGACGGACGTCACCTATGAACAGTTCTTATCACCTAATCTAAGTAAAATTGTCAAAGCACAAGCCAATTTAAAACCTCATTCTAGGAATAACAGATATTCTAAAGAATTTAAAATATTTTGTTTAAATATTTATTACTCAAGTCCACATGCGTATAAGTTTTTTTCAAATACTTTATGCTTGCCCTCGAGACGTACTTTGGCGACCTTGGTCATACCTGTGGGTACTAAAATTAGTGACTATATCAGGGGAGTTTTGTCTCAGGCTATCAAACAGTTAGTTAGTGGTAGTTAGTTAGTTGGGAATGTACTTTTTGTATGGACGAAATGAGCTTAAAATGTTCACTTTTTTACGACACCCGCAGAGATAAAATAATAGGTCTTCACGAAATTGATGACATTCAAAGTCCATATGCAGCTGGCTATGATTTTACAATTATGCTCAAAGGCATTCTAGGCAATTGGAAACAAGTAGTCTGCTATGCTTTTATCACGACTAGTAAAATCGACGAACAATTGGAGGAATGGATAATAAATACGATTAAAGAATTGTTTGCATTGGGATTTAAAGTAAGGGCTATTGTGTCCGTTCAAGGTTCAGATTTCTTAGTTTTCTAAATCAAGGGTGATATCAAAAGAAAAATCTTATTTTGAACTAGATGGGAAAAAAAATCATTATATCTTTTATGTTCTTAGGAAGCCGTTATCATCATTGATCATGTTTTACAGAACTTTTGACTACTGTTATGAAGACACAATTTCTAATAAAAAGACTGACTAACATTAATCTGCTTAATAACTTCTTCATGAAGTAAGTTTCTATTTTTACATTGCTTAGTTTTGGTTGTGTACAAGCATAGGGAACTCGCCGCTGCAGCGTGGCCGAGCGAAAGCGAGACATCGCTGCGGGATCCCTTCTTTTCGCATAATGTTCTTAGTCCTAATATACTTCAGCATAACGATTTTGGCACAATTTGTTTTGGCATAATAATACTTCGGCATAATTTTTTTAGGCATACATTTTATGTTGGCATAATCATCTTAAAGACTAATTTGTTTTGGCATAAATTTGATTCGCATAATACTAAACGACGTCAGGGGCACCCCGAGGTTCGGTTTGGTTAGGTTCCTTTAAACCCTGCAGACAGAAATAGGAGCCCTGCGTAGCGGGGCTCCGTCGACCTGACGTCGTTAGAAATAAAACGCTCATGCAAAATTTTATGCTTTAGAATGTTATGCTTAATCATTATTATGACTAGAGAAATTATGCTTAAAAAAATTATGCGTAAGCTGTTATGCGTAATTATATTATGCGAAAATAAAATTATGCCAAACAAAATTATGCTAAGTTATATAAGGTCTTAAAATGTTATGCAAATGGATAGGGAACCCATCGCTGCATCGGTCCGCGACCGCCCGCGCGCACCCGCGCGCCTCACCCCGCATGCTGTGTGAGTGTGTGATAGTTGCATGTTTAAATAAACGACAGTGCGTTTACAGCCAGCGAGTGTTTTACTTGTCCCGTGTCCCGTATCTAACAGTGGCGACGCGAGAAACCCACGGTTACGCTTTATTACAAAACAATGGCTCAGTTTAATTTCGGGATTTTATATAACTTTGACCACACAGTGCACGAATGCAAGGCGTATAAAAGTCGCCTGCAGCAGTGGTTTAAAGCAAATGACATCTCCGAAAAAAACGACGCTACGGGTTCAAGAAGGCGAGCGATCCTGCTGAGCGCACCCACGGATGGTACCTACCAGCTCACAGTCGACTTGGCTTTGCCTAAACAGCTGGAGGAGGTGCCATTCGAAGACATTTTGGAGCTATTAGATGCTCACATTTCGCCGAAAAAGTGTGGATTCGGAGAAAGATATGCATTTTACGGGGCAACGCAACAAGCGAGTGAGACGCATGCGCAGTGGGCGGCAAGTCTGCGCGGCCTCACGAAACACTGCAAGTTCGCCAATGTAGAAGAAGCCCTCCGAGACCGCTTTGTAATGGATATGTCGGCGGGTCCCGAGAGGGACAAACTCTTCGCGAAGGATACGGACACTTTGACCCTGGCAAAGGCAGTGGAGTTGGCTCAGAGCATCCGATGTGCGCGGGCAGGCGCCTCCTCATCAACGACAGCGTCACCATCAACACAGCAAGAACATGTAGTGTTCAAGGTGCAGGGTACGAGTACGGCTCCAGAGAAGGAACCGGTCAAGGAGAAATGTTCCGTGTGCGGTCGAAATAACCATCCGTCATCTCAGTGCCCGTTCGCGAACTTTACGTGTAGGAAGTGTAATAATTGC
The DNA here is from genome assembly GCA_945859645.1 of Amphipoea oculea. Taxonomy (NCBI): domain Eukaryota; kingdom Metazoa; phylum Arthropoda; class Insecta; order Lepidoptera; family Noctuidae; genus Amphipoea; species Amphipoea oculea. The sequence continues at coordinate 14,121,497 of OX243865.1, read as the reverse complement.
ATATACCAAACGGCATTTTCAAAAACTCATAATGCCCGTCTGGAGTTACGAAGGCCGTGAAGCCAATGGGGTCTTTTGACATTGGTATTTGATGAAATCCATTTTTCCATTTTTCATATCGGTACAAATTAAATAAGTAGCTTTGCCTAATTTGTCAATTTGATCCTCAATGAGAGGAAGAGGGTATCGATCTTTTTCAGTTATCTTATTTAAGGCTCTGAAGTCGATACACATTCTATCAGCGCCTTCTTTCTTTGTTACCAATATTACTGGGCTTGCAAATGATGAATTACTTTTGCGAATTATTTTAAAATCTAAAAGTTCTTGAACAATCTCCTTAACGTTCTCTCTCTCTCTATCGGGGCGAGGCGGTATGGACGATAATAAATTATTTGATCATTTTTAAGTCTAATTTTAAGCTCACCGGTCTGTACGGTACTAATTGAATTAGTGGAAGGTAATACCGATGAATGTTATTTAAAAATGTCCGCAATTTTAGTTTGTAAGTTCTGATCTAAATGACCTATTCTATCAAATAAAGCTGTAAACTCATGGGGAGTTTGAGAAGGATTATCAATAACACAACTCTATTTTCCTGCAAGAGTGCTATGCGAGTTAATTTACTTCCGGATACATTAGTAATTATTTTTATGTCGGGGAATTGTACCGCGTTTCTCCCGATAATACAATCATAATGAAAGTCATTATCCCTTGCTACATGTATTTTTAATTCTAAACATACGTCATCAAATTTAACGGGGACTACAATCTCGGCAAATATGTTTAATTTTCCGTTTCCAACACCATCAAGTGTTACCGAGCACGGGTTTAATCGACACTCAAAACGCCTGGCGATGGATTCTTTGACAATACTACAGTTAGCACCAGTATCTATTAGAGCTTTCACTGGAATATCATTAACGGAAATTAGAGTCAAAAAAGAGTCTGAACTAGTTACGGTATTTACGTTAGAATTTTTTTGTTTATGTATTTTTTGTGCCAACAATAATCTATTACATGGCCTTTTGTTACAATGAGAACATAGCTTAGAGTCTTTATCATTGGTACTCTTAGGTTTATTAAAAAAACAATTATTTTTTAAATGTCCTAACTTGTTACAAATATGGCAACGTTTCTCTTTGTTATTAAAATTAGTTTTATCAATTACTTTATCAGACTTAATACGTTTAGTTTCATTTGAACCCGACATATTGTCACTGGGTACATATTTGAATTTCGAAAATTTTAATATCTACGGTTAAAATGTCAATGTTCAAAACATCGAAAATTTAAATATCGAACGACCATAAAACCGAAAATTAAAATAACGTAAGTTTATATTGTCGAATGACAATGACATCGAAAGGCTTAAATATCGAAGTACAGATTATCTAATGATGTAAATATCGAAGTACAGAGTATCGAATGTCCTAAATATCGATATTTATTTATATGTTGTGCTACAAAAATTAGTGACAGAAACAAATCGCTGCAAAACCGACTCCACGTGGTCTTGTCTGCCCTACCCCTAAAGTGTAATTTAAGCCCGCGTAGGCGCAGAGAAAGAGAAGAAGAAGAAGAGAAGCTTGCGTGGGACCGCCGGAGCCCCGCAGCGCCGGAGCCGTGACAGAAACCATGCCTGCTGCATGATGCATGCTCGCTTGCACTCTGCATGCTTAAGTAATATTATTTTCACATAATAAATAACTTAAAAAAAACACATTTGTAGGCCGCGCCCGCTCTTGCATCTTATGTCGACGGAGCCCCGCTACGCGGGCCCCTATTTCTGTGTAAAGGGTTTAAAGTAACCTAACCTAACCTAACACCGGGGTGCCCTTCGCTCTCTCTTGCATCCTGCAACCATGCCTGCCTGCAAGTTCGATATTTTAACTAGTAGGTATTTTTAACGTAAATATAATGAACTAAAGTGTATTGTATGTTGACATTTTGAACTTAGGTATAATGATTATCGATGTTTTTAATCATTAGATATTTTTATAACTCGGCATTTCAATGTTAGACATTTTATGCTTAGGTATAACAATTTTCGATATTATGATATAACCGATATTTAAATTTTCGATGTTTTGAACGTTGACATTTTACACGTAGGTATTTTAATGTTCGACATTCAAATATGTACCCATTGTCACTACTTGAAGACGACCTATCAAAAGGTCTTTTGCGATTTTAAGTCCAAGATGATAGAGAAGTAATTAATTCAGAGGTAGAAGTTGCATTACTATTCAACGATGCAGTTTTAATATTGAAATCGCTAATACCTACCGCCGCAAACAAGCTCGATTAATTGTGTAATCGTAAAACTTATTTTAGTGTTATTCAATAACCTAAGTTTTTCTCTAGCGTATTCACAATAACTATCAGCTGAGACAGACCTATAAAGAACAGCTTTTGTTAATTTTTCAGAAAGGTTCTTTCTCTCCGGGTACAAAGCAGTGATATCAATCTTGAAATTTATCCAACTACGACCATTTTCCGGCTCCCATGACTCGAACCAACTTAATGCAGAGCCTCTTAAGGCCTTACCAGCTTTTGCTGCCGCCTGGATACTACTCCATTCAAATTCTTCGCTGATAGCCTCGACACTCTTGCACCATGACTCTGCTCCATATTGAGACTTGTCAGGATCAAACAACGGAAGCGCGACGTCATCGTGCCGATGCTTCGTGGACACAGCATCACGAATAGCGCCAAATAGACCCTCCAGCAGATCTTTGTCCATTTTAAAGTTGGGTATCTATAACGTAAACACAAACAATTAATTAGATTTAATATTTTTCTTGGGCGATCCCACTTCTGATAAAAGGAAACGGGGCTCTACAATAAATTGAATCTCACAAACTCATAGTACTCGTAAATCAATATTAGAAATGGGAATTGAACCCAATTCTAGCTAACCTAACGGAACCTAGTAACAGGGTACATTTTGTAAAAAGCAATAAAAACCTGATAGCATTTTAACTACACACATCAAAAGTGTCTAGGGATCAAGCATTTTTATGCGGATTTCTTGAGATTGAGATGTGGCTTTGTAATAAATTTATGATTTTATAAATTTATATGGATCCTTTTTGGTGCATTTCATAATTTTAATCAGGAACTGTGAATCAAATTCGAGTAAAAGATGAAAATCAGCTGTCAATATTTTCCCTATAAAAACATACAACGCATTGAAGACATTATTAGTGCTACTGTTTCCCTACTACTGATTAAAACCAACGTTATTATGGAGCGGCGACGTCATTTAAGCAGGGAAGAAATGCTCAGAGCCGTGGGAATGATAGAAGCTGGTTCCCGGCAACGTACTGTGGCTTTAGCTCTGAATACAAGTCAGAGTGTTATCAGTCGACTTTGGACACGTTACCGAAGCACTGGTACCGTGGCTGAGCGCCATGGAGGACGGTATCGCTGCACCACACGGAGACAAGACCGATACATTCAAATCTTAACTCGAAGAGCTCCAACAATAACCGCCATGATGTTAGCCGTGAGGCTTCATCACTCTTCAGGGAACTTAATTAGCGACCAAACAGTCAGAAACCGCTTGCATGAAGTGAACCTTCATTCCCGAAGACCGCTACGGGTACCACCTATAGCAATGCACAATCGTAGGATTCGATATCAATGGGCTCTTGAACACAGAAATTGGGCAGAAGAACAATGGCGTTTCGTGTGCTTTTCTGATGAGTCTCGTTTTGGTATGAGACCGGATACAAGACGTATACGACACTGGAGAACCCCTGGACGCCAACAGCGATTAAAATCCTGCCAGGAAGTCCATCCTTATAGTGGTGGAACCATCATGGTATGGGCGGGTATTTGGATCGGCGGAAGAACTGAGTTGATTTGGATCAGAGGCAACCTCAACGCTCAAATTTATGCTGAGACGATTGTATCAGACGTCATCGTTCCTCTACAAGTGCAAATCGGTCCCTTATTTCAGTTAATGCATGATAATGCACGACCGCACACCGCAAGAGTTGTAAGACAGACTCTCGCCGCAGCTAACATCAATGTCCTGCCCTGGCCTGCTCAGTCGCCAGACTTGAACCCGATTGAGCATGCATGGGATATGCTACAGAGAAGAGCTCTGCCGAATATGGAGGGTATCCAGTCGCAAGAAGACCTTTTTTTGTTGTTGCAACGAACATGGGCGGCCATTCCACAGCGTGATTTGGATGAACTCATTTTGAGTATGCCAAACCGATGTTCTTGTGTTGTTAGTGTTCGCGGTAGAAACACGGATTATTAATTGTTTAAGTTACCCAATAAAATTTTAAAGAAAACTGTTATTTCAGTCTTTTTTTCGAACTTTTGTGTTAGTGGTTCAAATGTCAAAAATCCCTTTATTAGGAAAATGGCAAATTTCTTTATTAATGCAAAGGTGACTTGGTTTATCGTTACTGTGACAAACGAAAACACTTTATTTGATGAATCCTTAAAGAAAATTTTAATTAATATCAATCAGGAGAAAAGTTATTGCAAAAATATATGTTGATCCCTAGACACTTTTGATGTGTGTATATTAATTTGTTTAACCAACAAAATCACATGAGTTACATACTTTGGTACACATTTATACGGGACAGAACCTTAGATGTTATTCTATAGTACAAATAGATACAAATCTTATACTTAGATTTTAGGTCAATACCTAATAACAAGGGTGATACCCTATAGTTATATTTTGCACAGAAGTTACATAGAATGGCTAAGAAAACATAGTTTGAGAAAAGATAAATACCTACTCATCTTTACAGAATTTGTGCAGAACTTCTGCTTCACAAGTCACGAAGCACTTTTCATAGGTGTGTTATCCGTGGGAAACTTCAGGCAACTAAATATGACGGACATAGGACTCTGGGGTTAGGGTCTGTACCGTCGGACAGTTAGCACAGCAAGTCCGTGGATAATTTGGGCCAGAGCTTTCGCGGTACGGCGTACCAGCTCACTTTTGGCTTGCCAGCCAGAGTTTCCACGTCTGTGTACTGTCTCCTTGTGGCGAGGATCTCTTTGGCAGCTTAATATAATAATTACGGCAGACACCAGAGGGTCTTTCCGTTAGACAGCTAGCACAAAGAATCCACCGATCTGTTCGTTACATGCCTTTTTTATAGTTTCAGAAATCCCAAAGATTCCCACCTTTTTCAACCAATCACAGAGCGTCTCAAGTTTTGGCTAAATATCTTTTATAATAGCTATTAATAAACAAAACTTATGTAATAGAACTATTTTAAAACTTAATTGGATAGTTTAGCAATATAGTCATTGCATATTTATAATCTCTAAGTAATATCTGACGAGTTTTTAGTATCTACCAATTGCAGCTAGCCATTACAGTTTTTTGGTTTAAAATCGTTTAGTAACAATTTGGTACATCGAAATTGCAATGTAAAATCTAAGAAATATTAAAGTATCATATCTACTATTAATCATTACGTTATCAATTCAATACATTAACAAAAATAAACATTAGTTTTGATTACGCAAACTGCAAATCAAAACATTGGTTTGGACTCTCGTCTTTTAATACATAATATTTCTTATTCTGCCTTATAAGACTACTTCTTTTTACTATTAAGATAAATTATTATCTTTGAAATATAAATCCAGGAAGTGATTATTACATTTATTTTAAATCAGAACTCTTGTTTCACAAAATATTAATTTACGGTGAAAATAGAATGAATAAATAAGAGATGGACCGTTTCCATAAGCCAACGTCACCTGTCTTGTGACAGCTGACATTGTCTTTGTTATTTATGCATTCTGTTTACCAGTTTACGTTTTAGAAGTGATTATTGTTTTACAACATTAATTAACAACAGTTACTTTCCTATAAATGTGAACAATCTAACACACTCGTTATTACACACTGAATAGTGATAAAGAAGGATACTATTACGAAGACTATTACAATTTAATAGTGTGCCATGTTCCATTTAGTGATGAAGCCGAGCTTTTACTAGATCAAGAAACGGCATAGGCGTGCTTCTTAAGACGACAAAATGAGTTAAGGCCACTGCAATCCAATGTTAGTGCAGAACAGTTTGCTCATGCTGAACAGATTATTGAACAAGCGCTCGCTCAAACAACAGCATTGAATGCTGCTCGTAATATACATGTGCAAGATAATGCCCCAATTATTTGTGCCGATGAGCAAATTATAGAAGATCTCGATAATTTTTGCGAAGAAGTCCCAGATGATCGAGCAGCATTACCCGATGATGTGTTCTTAGAGAATATACGTGGCCTTAACATACAGCAGAGTGAGCTCTTTCAAAAGGTTTCCAGGGCAATAGAAAGTGATCTAAGCGGTGCGGAAAATCAGTTACTACTTTTTATCACTGGAGGTGCTGGGAGTGGTAAATCATACCTCTTAGAATTACTAGTCCAACATATTAAACGTTGCTATGCACCAACAGTCGACGTCCTCCTGAAACCCAGTTTTGTTGAGGTCGCTTCTTTAACAGAAGTGGCTGCTCGCCAAATATTTGGCAAGACATTACATTCCCTACTTTCGCTTCCTATTGAAAAGAAAGGAAATACTATGACCTATAAGCGCTTGACGGGACAAAAACTCGAACAGGAAAGACGCAAGTGGCGTAACATGAATTGGCTTGTAATAGACGAGATTTAGATGGTTTCTTATTAAAATTTAAGGATCATTAATTTATGTCTACAAGAATTTAAAAACAACGATAAATTGTTTGGCGGGGTAAACATTATTTTATTTGGTGACATATTCAAATAATAATAATAATAATATTCCACAACTATCACACAACGCCATCTAGTCCCAAGCTAAGCAGCTACCTCCTGTCAAAGGCCACTAGTGCTTTTTGCAACCACTGTGGTTGGCGGCTGAAGTGGACAAAATATGGAAAAAATTCTCATTTTGTGAATTAACCATAAATATGCGTCACCAAAACGATAGTGAATTCATTGACTTAGGTACTAAATCGATTCGCGACCGGACCGTGTTCTGAGGCGGACGTTGCGACACGGTTCATAATATTTTTTATTATCGGATAGCGCGGCGCAAGCCGACCCTCGTGATTTTGTTGCCATGAGTGAAAAACTTGCGGCAAATGAGCTGCTGGCGTTCCTGCAGCAGAAACTGGACGTGATGGGCGAGGTGTCCGCGATCCAGATCTGTGTAACGAACTTCAGTGAGGACGACATTGCTGCTGCGAAGCTGCTGCTGTTCCGGTCGCTTAATAAAATCGACCAGATGGTGTATCGTCGGCGCGACGGGACAAAGAAAAGTGTGCAAGACATCATCACGCTTCTGAAGGCTACTGACCCTGACGACGTGCCGACGTTTGTGGCGAGGGATCTGAACAAGTTACCTCCAGTCACATTCGACCACGTCGATGTTACGAGCCTGTTGAAGGACATTGTGCTTTTGAAGGCTAGTCTAGCTGATGAGCAGAGGAAGTTGGAGACATCTCAGATCACCGTCGCAGACCTGCGCACAGAACTCGATGAGTTGCGCAACTCTGTGGCGTTAATTGGGTCGCCGGCGCGTGTAAGCAATGTAAATACGCGCCGAGGTGTCGGCTGCCTCGATACATCGGTCACGAGTTTTGCGTCAGCAGTTTCGTCGAGCTGATGATGACGGCTTCGTGACGGTGCTAAGGAGGAAGCGCCGACAGAGTAGCTGTAAGAACCGCTGTGGCAAGGCTCCTACGGAGCCCAACGAAAAACTGCGTGCTGCGAAGCCGAATACCTACTCCGGTGTATATTTCCCGCCTCCACTACACCACTGACGCGGAAGACATCGTGACGTACGTGCGCCAAAGGTTGAAGTACGCGCCGAGAGTGCAGCTGCTAGAGTCGCGTCGCAACGTCAACTTTAAGGCGTTTGTGGTGCGCATACCAACATGCTACTTGCACCTGGTGATGGAGGAAAGATTTTGGCCGCAGGATGTGGTATTCCGCCGCTTTCGCGGACAAGTGCCACCGGAACGCACAAAGACTTAGTGCAACTAAGTGATACTAACATAGTTTTTAAGTTTTATTTACTAACAAAATTGTTACTATATTATTATGTATACTTAGGTTAAGGTATGTATCTATGGGTCTTTGTAACCTGAAAATAAATGGTTTATTATTATTATATAAATAATTTATGTGTTGGTGAACTGACAACGGCTCAACTGGAGTTACTTTGCGAACGTCGACGAGTACCTTTGACAGGAGAATGTGCTGATGGAGTGGCAGTTCGTATTTATCCCACTGTCCGCCAAGTAGACACTTATAATGCACATATGATAGCTGACAACGTGAAAATACACGATGAATGCAGTCGATGAATCCCGCAAAATTGCTACTTACGGAAATTTACTTCCTAGTAATGTTATTCCTAAAGATGTAAATAACTGTGGAGGTCTTTCATCAACAGTACAATTAGGTATAGGGTCACGCGTTATGCTAAGGCGAAACATTTCTGTTTCCGAAGGGCTCGTAAATGGAGTTATGGGCATTGCGCAAAAATTGAAATGGCCAGCTTTACGAAGAGAGCAGATAGAGGATGGTAAAATACCTGAAGCTGTCATTATAAAATTTGATGACGATACTGTTGGCAATAGGTTAAAAGATGTGGATGGCTGTATAGCAATAACCTCAGTTACAGCTACGTTTCAGGCAACCAGGGGTGTTAGCGACGCGCTCATGTTTTTTTAGATTCGTAGATTCATAGTTAGTAAGTAGTTACAATAACCTTTATGTATAACCTAAGCTATGTAAGTATAGATGTATGGGCCGCTGGACCCCCACCCAAGACGCCGGCAGTTGAGTCCGTGCGAGCAATGCAAGCGGGTGCGCTTGTACGTGTTTACCTCGTTTGTCAATTTATCTGTGTTTTTTCAAAAATATAAGTTTCCTAGCCACTTTCTCGTTTAACTTCGCCGATTACCACCTACAACATCTACAAGGGGGTACGGCAATGCAGAGCGAAGGATGTTACCTTTAATCTTGAGCTGGGCAGTCACAGTACACAAACTACAGAGCACCACCCTGGATAGAGCTTTGATTGACTTAGGGAAGAAAACTTCGCCACAGGGCAAGTATATGTAGCTCTAAGTCGCGTGAAAACCCTAGAGGGTATTGCATTGAGCGACTTAGAGGCTAATAAATTATTAAATAGGCCACATGATGAAAGAGCATTGGCAGAAAGGGCAAGATTGCGTGAATTACCGTCAGCCATGAGGAATTCACAAAATCAATAAGCTGACACCCTTTCATCATCATCATGATCATTTCCATCAAACGAAATCCACTGCCACGCATCTCGCATCCAACGAATTCCCGCTACATTCACGAGGTCATCTGCCTTCCACTTATTGAAAACTTCTGATGTCTATCTCTGAACCCAGCATCAGATCTCTACGAAATTTTGAACAAAAAAAAAAGTAAATAAAAAATTAAAAAACCCGACTGCAACCTTATACTAAAACTAACTATATTAAATAACTAAATTAAATAAAAGTTGGAAGCAGGCAGGGCCCATACCATTATTATAGTTTCAAACTCAAATGGGTCCCGCCTGCTTCCAACTTTATTTAATTTAAAATGGGCTTGTTTTTAGCTTTTCAGTTAGTTTTAGTATAAGGTTGCAGTCGGGTTTTTTAATTTTTTTAAATACTTTTTTTTATTTCCAGCTTTTTAGTTTACAAATGTGAAAGATTTCGCAGACGATTTAGTTCTTGATACGTGTTTTTTACGATTTGTCACTTTGAATTTCTTTTAACCATATAAGTTGTATATATTTTTGTAATCACCTTTTAAAACCCTTTATTTTGATACCACTCGATAGGTTTTGAGAAAAAAAAATTTTTTGAAGGCATAATGTGGCACCAAAAATCCGCCATTTTGTTTTTTTTTATTTTGATATACCCAGTGTCACTTTCACAGTCAATACGAATCTAACAACACCTCTCAAGCTAAAATCCATCGCGCCGTTCAGGCCACAGAGCGTGTTAAACAATTATACAAACAAACACACATACATACATACTCTCGAAAAACATAACCCTTCTTCTGGCGCAGTCGAGTAAAAAAAAAACATCAATATCCATCCATAAATGACGGAGTTATGCCCGAACAAACATTAATATATCCGGAGAATGATATTTTGAATAAAAAGGAAAAAAAATCTATTTTTTTTTTAAATTATCGTTGGTAAGTACATCTGGAAAGTGCATACCGATACAATTCCAACAAGCACAAACACGGCTAAGATACATTGTCTTATTATGGAGTTCCGGTGCCTGTCTCTTGCGATTCATCATCAGATCTGATGGTAGAATGGTTCTTATTGAACGCAAATGCTTAACTTGTTGTAGAAAGAAAAATATATCAAAATCTGTACGTTTTTCCTATAAAATTTGAAGAGTTCCCTCGATTTCGCCAAGATTCCATCATCAGATCCCGACTTAGTAACTATGGGAGCAATTGGAAAGCATAGGCTTTGGAATAATTGAGCTGTGGTCATTCGCAGTGTACAGACGTGCTCGTTAGCAATATTTAATAATTACCTACTTTAATAATAGTGACCTCCTTTGGTGCACTACCAACGTAATGCAACTGTAATTTTGCTTAATGTGTAGTTTCTGTATATAATGGACACGAATTAGTGAACTAGTAAAAATACAAAATGGATAACAGCCCCTTTAATCCAAGGGGGCCAGTGCATCCCTCCGCCTCGCCGTCGAAGACGACAACGCTGAACCCAGCCCTTGAGTCGGCCACGGCTGATATTGTCTCAACGCCCGAGATTCAAAAATGGATGTCGGCCATCGAACAGCACTTAAATGAAATTTGTTCTATTGCCGCGGATGGCAAACTCAACTCGGAGCAGAAACTGAAAATCTCTACCTTGTGCCGTAAAGTAGGATCTGGAACCTCACAAATGGCAGTTCTATACCAGTCGCTGAAGCAGAAAGCCATTCACGCGTACAATGCGGTTGATGCCCTTAAGGAAAAGCGAGACCTGACGGAACATATTTCGGATCTCAAGCAGACGATTAAGGACTCTGGTTCTGCGGGAAATGTTTCGTTTGCCGATATGGTGAAGAAGGGAGCAAATGATTTCGTTCGGCCTAACAATTTAAGCTCTGTAGCTATTTATCCTAACGATAAATTAAAGTCAAGTGACGAAACAAAAGACCTCGTGCAAAAAATCATTCGCCCTGAACAAATGAAGCTGCATGTACGTGGTGTCCGAAAGACCAAAAATGGAGGCGTTATTATTAGTACCGAGACGAAACATGATGCTGACAAACTCAAGCACGCAGTCCAGCTCTCTACATCCGGACTTACCGCCGACGAACCAAACAAGCGCAAACCTCGGATCGTGGTTGTAGGTGTGCCGACTACTTTGGCTGAAACTGAAGTCTTCAGGTGCATTTATGAACAGAACGTAACCGATAAGTTTCCAGCATTGCCTATGGAGTCCTTTTTGAGCGTGGTTAAATTAAGCCACAAATCTGGGAAGAAAGATGCGTCGACCTGTAATTACGTCATTGAAGTTACAGCCAACATACGTAAAGCCCTATTATCCCAATCAAGGCTTTTTATAAATTGGACGTCATGCCCTGTCAGGGACTTCACCTTGGTCACCCGATGCTACAAATGCCAACAATATGGTCATGCAGCAAAAACATGCAGAGACCTAAAATCTACGTGTGGTCACTGCGGTGAAGAAGAACACTCGATGTCAGAGTGCGCGAAGAAAGCTGACACACCGAAATGTGCAACTTGCTCACGCTTTAAAAAGCCCAATAGCCACAAAACGGGAGAAGCTGGGTGCCCTGCTAGGAAAATAGCGGAATACAGGTACATCAACTCTATCGACTACGAGGGCGCCTAGAGCGTCATACTTAAGGCCAGACTTCCGTGTTTACTGCCTGCTGTTGACTCAACAAAACATTGCACTGGCCTACAAACCCTCGATTTTGTTGATGAAACACATTACCTCGAACGTGATTTAATTTTGTGCAACATTGACTTTAACCCACTTACCATTTTCTGCTGACGCAAAATCATATTCATTATGTGTAGCTAAGTTTTAAAGTGCAAGAAACTATTTAACGCTAACTAAATAATTACGTATACTTTATAAGATTTTTTGTTATTTTGATCTTTAAGATAAATAGTATTTAAGTAAACTAGGTATAAAATAATTAATTAATTAAATTTTGTCATTATTTCAAAACTTCTAATGTTAAATATTGTTAAGAATTTTTTATTGTCCTACCATTAACATATAGTATGCTCATGCCGCCTGTGATACAGGTTTATCCTAGTACAGGCATCTAACTTTATTATACCTATGTAATTAATTTCTAAGACTTGTAATAATTTTACCAATTTTAATACCGAATAAACATATTATTATATATTATTATTATATTATTATTATAATAAAAAAAAGAATTTTCCATATCAGTTCGTAAATGACGGAGTTATGCGCGAACAAAAACGCAAAAGTAAACGAAAAGATCGTTAATTTAGACAATGTAGGTAGATAAATTTTTAGATTTTTGTTGATTTTTCAAAAACCGCATGTCCGATTTCGATAAAAATTTCATAAAAAATAATTTTTTAAATCGGTTGGCAAGCGACGGAGTTATGCGCGAACAAACAATACAAACATCCGAATTGAGAACCTCCTCCTTTTTAGACGTCGGTTAAAAAGGTAAAAAGTCATAAATTCGTATTCAGTAAGTACCCTTAGTCATTATTACAATAACTTTCTAAATATCTATAACATGAAGACGTATAAAATATTGGTCAAAAACAAAGAAACAATAGTATCTATCGATCGTCTAAAACCAGCAAGAAACTTTAAATAATACACAAAAGCCTAATCAATACACGACACGTTCCTGTCGTAAAGTTCGTTTCACAGATTTCTATCGCCCGTAGCAACTCGGCGGAGCAGTGGTATTTGATAGTATTAATTTTAAACAATCTCTTAATGATAATAATAAGTTCACATTAATAGAGTACCTACATAGAATTACCATATTAGATAGTAAAATATCGTATTATTTGTTTTGTATCAATATCCGGAATCCATCTTGAGTCAAGCACCTGTCTTTCAGCCTGTTGTCAGCGTTTCCTTTGCCTCTCCGCTGGTGGCGCCCTCTACCCTTACCGTTGGTACTAAGTATTTTAAGCGCGCATCGGGTGATGGCCCAATTTACCGTCATAATAGCGTCGTTTTTCACGCCGTTCAATTGTTAGCGTTTTTTAAAAAAAACTTCGCGAAAAAGTTCTTACCTATAAAGTGCTTCACACACAGCAGCTATAAATTATAGATTCGTGAAATTTTTTACCTCTCCGGAATTATGAAAAATTCTAATAATTTAGAGTCAGAAAATGTTAATGGCGGCTCACTATCGCGTAAGCGGGTTCGTTCTTCGACACCAAATACAAAAGATAGTGATTGTGATTCTTCTACGAGTAGTGGACCTAGCCCCGAGAAACGCAGAACGAGAAGGGACTCCCAAACCGTGAGTTATGCACAATTTGAGTTCTTATCACAACAAGTGGCCTATTTAACAAACCTTTTATCTAAAAATTCCGATGTTGAAAATACGAATTCAAGTGCTAAAAACAATATGTCCGTTATCACAAACGAGTTAAACCTACGCCGACCTGAAAATAACAAACTCCAGATTTTGTCGGAAGTCAGTACAACAGGAAAAGATCCGATTTACCCTAAGGCGAATGATGCATTTCTTAAAAAAATAGCGGAACTACAGCGTTTTAAATGTGATGATTGGTATGTCGTTAGGTTTTCGGATGCACAAAAGAAATATTCAGCTACCCCCGGTTTTGTCGAGTTAAATGTTAACGATGAATTAAAGCGTTTTGAATCGGATATGTTAAAAGAAGATTCACGCTCATATTTACTAGAAAGAACTTTTGCCGGATTAACGATTGCCTTACTTTCTCAAAAAGACGAATTGCATAAAACACTATAATTATTGGTGGATTGGTCAAACGACTCTAAAGAAACGTTGACACCCAATACGTTATTCGAAAAAGTGGAGACATTATTTTCGAAAGAATCCGCGTATAGTAAGGTTACGGATGACTTGTTACAAATAGTGTGCGGTCGTAGAGCCGATTTAATAAATATACGTCGAGAAGCTATGTTGCGTCAGATTTCCGAAGGCTTTCATCGCGATGTGTTACATAAAATTCCTCCTAGTACAGAATCACTTTTTAATGACGAGGCAGTTCAAACCTACCTCCAAAAAAAAGGGGGGGTGGATAAACTAACTGTATCAACAAAATCAGTACCTCAAGCTCACTCAAAAGATAATTTTTATCAAAACCAAAAACCGTCGACTAGTAAGCAAGCTGATGATAAATTTTTTCGTCGAGAAAACTTCAATAAAAGACAAAAATTGTGACGTTGCAAAACTAAATAGTAGCGACATCTGTCGTGGAATAGCAGCGGCGTACGTCATGGTGGTTTACGTGACGCAAGATGGCGCTGGTATCTTGTGTTTAGTAAATTAATTACAGGATTATTAGTTAATTAAAACAAATAAACAAACATACATAATTCACCATATTTAATTCAAAGACAATGTCAAATGTATTAAAAATAAAAATCGATAATAATCTTATATCGTCTGTGGAAGATTATTCGAGAAACTGTCAGATTGGTTTGGAAAAAACGGTGTTCCGGGTCCGGTCTTTTACGACCAAGAACACGAGCCTGGGGGCTGTTTGAGAGGGACTTTATACCCCGAGAGGAACGGGATGTGCCCAAATAACCCGATGGGTTTTTAATATAAACCCATTAAAAGCAGAATCCTGTCTGGCTTGTTATGCTAGGCTTGTCAGCTCGGTTTTCTTCCACGTCACGCGTCCGCGCAACGTCCTGTCACGGTCGCCAAATTTTATGTTGGGTTTCTTGTGAGGTCTTCTTCAATTAAACGAGATTTGTACTATTTTACTTAGTATATTTGTACTTTACACCTTTAAAACTTATTAAAAAAAATGGTAAAAATAATGATTGGGAATGAGTAGTAGTACGTGCGCACTCCGCGGCGGTCTCAATGGTCTCTAGAGGTCAAGTGAGTCGTTGGCGCGGCGCTCGCTGTCCCGTTCACACCGTGCGTTTCGTAGCGGCGGCAACACTGACTTTTTTGGAAAATGTTCCTACTGAAAGAAAGACTGTATGTAATATTGAAAGAGCTAATGACATTTATGACAGCGAAAAGAAGTATCAAATAATAATGAAACCTGTTTCAATAAAGAGAACGTGGAACCTAACGAAATCGAATTGAATAGCGAAGAAACAAGTAGAAATGTAATGGATAGTGCGCCATCGACAAGTGGAACAGTAATGGTCAATGCGTCATCGAGTGCAATAGAGATAGATGTTGAAGAACCTGCTTATGATGAGAAACAAAACAAAAAAGCAAGATCTAGAGAAAGCGTATTGAAAAAAAAAGAAACAAAGTCAAAATAGTACTATGCAGGCGGCTTTACTCAATTATTGGAAAGAGAGGGACACTGAAAGGCGAGCCCAAATTCATGCCCTCGCGCCTTTTTTTTTTTTTTTTTTTTTTTTTGTTTCCGGGGTGGAAAATCCTCATGGATGTCCGCCACTCTGGGGCGGGCGGCGGGGTCTGTCAGACTCTTACTGACTAAAAACCACCCCGGTGTTCCATCTCACACCTACGCCAGGGGTCGCGGGAACGTACGATCCTTCCGCAACCCCCGGCTGGTGCCGGCCCGCCGCTGCAGGCCTCCTCAGGTCAGGGGGGGGGAGTGAGGTGTTTGACTCCCCCCGCGACGTCTAAAAGGGGCGCGCGTGGAACACTACGCGCCGCCACCTCGGGTCCTAGTGTATGGGGGGCTACGGACGTCCCCGAGTCCGTCGCCCCTGGACCCATTTAGGGGGGCTGGAAGAGCGCGTTGTCCGCCCTCCGCCGACGCCCGGTGCGCCTGCTGCGGGCCGGGTGAGTGGACGAGATCTCCCTCTCCCTTTCCGCAGCCTCCTTCTGCGAGACGACGACTTCGCAGAAGGAAACCACCGCGTCCCAGGACTCTTCGCTGCCGACCATCGACTCGACCACGGCCGGCAGCGACAGGTCACCGCCTACTTCTGAGATGAGGGCACGGCGCGGCTCCTCCCAAGCGGCACACTCTGCCAGCGTATGCCATGCCGTGTCCTCCCGGCAGTCGACGCAGTGGTGACACCGGGCGTCCGGCTCCCTGTTTATGCGACACAGGTACTTCCCGAAGCAACCATGCCCCGAGAGCACCTGCGTCACCCGAAACGACAGGGAGCCGTGCCTCCTTCCGAGCCAGTGCTCGAGTACTGGCCGGACCGCCTCGATAGTGACGAGGCCGGCGGTAGGGCGTGAAAGCCTGTCCCGCCATTCCGCCACCAATGCCCTCGCGCCTCAGTCAACTTCGAACCAAGACAAGGAAGATGTTGATGGCATAACATCGTTTTGCTCGCACGTTGGGACAATGTTAAAAAAACTTACTCCTGCTTTAAGAGTAGAAGCTAAAACTAAAGTTTTCAATATTTTAGCAGATTATGAATTAAGGAGCCTGAACGAAAGTTCTAGTACTAGTAGTTCTTTAAGCAGTCCCCCGTTTGATCAAAATTCTCAATTTTCCTCAACAACTCCTTATTCTCCGATAAGTTCCGTCGCATCACCCAGTGCATTCTGTGAAGCTACTGACTTAAGTATTTCAAATACTTTTAATTTGCCAACAAATACTTCAGAAAACATGTCTAATACATATTTCCAGCTAGATAACTTTTCATATTTACCTGAGAGTGAGAAATAATTTTTCCTCGGCTGTGATTGATCCTTTTTTCATTGGTTGAATATCGCGTTCAATTAAACTAAGTACAAATTGAAATTGAGTTTTATTTAGTCTGCAGTACTTCCTAAATTTCAGTTCCTTTAAATTTAATAATTTAAAGGGGCATGCCAAATCGCCATAGTAATTTAGGCCCACTGTGCACACATATAAAAATTTATGATAATAATAGAGGGCAATTCCAATAATCAATTAGTAAAAGAAATTATTTACAAAAAACTTAGCATTTCAAAGTTATTAAAGATTCACCAATACTACTACCAGGTACTACTACTAGGTCTTACTACTAGGTATGTTAAAAATCACAATACATTATTTTAATTTATTAATGAACAGCAATAACTGGGAGTCAAATAACACAAAACACATTGTAGTTTTACATCATGGGCAAAAGTAGTCAATTTAAACCGCAATAAACACAAGTCGCCAGCAAGCAATGGAGTTGCAAAACAAGCAATGATTTTGACGTTTACGTATTCCGGCAGCTGACAAGTAGACTTGGTGTTGCCATAAAAGATAAAAAAAATCGATAGATCGATTTGGATTCAGATTTTTTTTTTAAATATCACTATTAAGTTCAAAAATAGAAATAATAACAATTATCAAAAGGGGTTTTTGTGGTTTACATTACATTACATTCATTCGTTCATTGCTTTTAGAAAAAAATGAACTCTGTTTAATAATAAATGATTACTATTTGTTCCGATTAATTACCTGGCAACATTTTGAAATTATCTTTTGAAAGTTCTATTATTTTAGTAGTTTTAATATTTAATATTTTTGAAAAATAGTACCTAACTTGCACAGAATAGTGAATAGGTGGAAGACATGAGAAAAATATTAACATATTTTTTTAGTGAAACCAATCCCTTGTGCAATTCAGGGCCTAAAATTGGCATTTCCCTTTAATTGTCGTTTTATCAGGATTTGATAGCTGCCTTCATCGATTCTGGACTTGTATTAATCAATTTTATTCCTCTTTGATGAAAGTAAGAGCAACATTATTTCATCATCCTCTTCCTCATCCTCTAGCAGTTTCTTCACGTGATCTCGCTTATGTTTATTTAAATTGTCAGACATAGTTAATGTTCGATACACGACTGGAATGCACAACCGCTCGCACTGACTCTTGTTTGGCTACTGCGCGTGGCAGTCGCTGCCCGGGTCGCGGACGCTGCTATCCGAAAGCTTCTGGCAGCGCCGCACAGCAGCGACAATGGGCCGCGGCAGTTAGCCGCCACTGCCAGGTCGCGACTGCCGTGATCCGAATGTCACCTTTACAGAGGTTGAGGTAATCTTCAGACCGGTAGGGCACTTTCTGATGATAACACAAATACTTGATGAACCTTTTCTGGATGCTCTCTATACGATCAATGTACTTGATTTTTACGCGTAAATGTTTATTGTATGCATAACATATTGCTAATTATGATTTGTAATGACTTCAAAAATGATAAATAACTACTTGTTGAAGTTTGTTTAGTTCAATGATTTACCCACTGATCATAGACCTAATGACAGTTTCAAGTGTAGGTTTTAATTAAACTCAGTAGTCACAGAGGAGACTCTAGAGACTCACTTATCGGAATCTAAGCATATAATATTGTTAAGGATAATTATCTAAGGATGACAGGTTATTGTAGGTACAATAAAAAACCAGTATTTAATCATAACATTTTATTCATGCTCGTCATCATATACATATAAGCAATATATTATCTAAGAAAGGTGCAGGGGGAGACAGGCTATCTTGATGCCGTGCCCATGCCAAGTACCAGATGATTGACATGATATGGGCACAGCATCCTACTGTTCTTCGTCCAACAATGCAATTGCAACAGTATTGTTTTATAGCTTCCCGGCCACTTAGAGAGCTGTCAATCAAAATATAAACAAAGTACCTATATCTTTCTTCCTACATGTCTAGACTTAATTCTTGCAGAACGAAACGTCGAGGTCCAAGTCTAGCAACGGTCGTTCAGAAAGGTCTTCGAAATCCAAAAACAAGCCAGGTCGTTGGAAGTTCGAAGGAGTCTTCGAAATCCAAAAACAAGCCAGGTCGTTGTAAAAATCCACGTAAAACTTTGGGCGCACAAAACATTCACACCAGCACAAAATAGTAGCGAGCAAGCCAACGTGACTTGTGAAGTTTTGTGTGTCATCTTCTAAAGAGTCATGTTTGTTTGTTTGCCATGACAACACTGTCATATAGTATAACAAGTCCAAAAAGCCTTGTTTCCGGCTGCTCAACTTACTCATATTAACGAGATTTAATCCCAATTCTCAATAATAAAGTTAATCTGGCTATCAATACATAAAAATAAGTGCTTTTTTTTTAAATAGCTTTGAATGTACCTTTCCAAAATTAGTAATGCCAAAAAATGCCATCTCCTTTCAGACTCAGTTGTGGGTAATGCCACAGTATTTTCTTTACGGCTAGACCAAGTGACAGGACCTCCATTCATTAAAAATATATAACCTGCAGAGTCAGTCTGAGCAGACAACTAATTCAATATTACCTTTATAAACAACTAGCAGCACCCCGCGGTTTCACCCGCATAAGTGTCGATACCGTGGGAATATCAGGATAAAAAGTAGCCTTGTTAATCTAGGGTGTCGGTTACCTCCATACAAAATTGTATCAAAATTGGTCCAGCCGTTTGAGCGTGAAGTAGTAACAAACATATACACAAACACAAACTTTCGCCTTTATAATATTAGTGTGATAGACATCTTTAGAATTAATTAAATAACGTTAGATTATTTTTGGACATATGCTGTGCCATCGTATCACTGGCACGCACTATATGAATATTGGTAGAACTTCTCAAGAATTAACATTTTATTATGTTCTGATTTCTGTTCGTAGATTGCTTCTAATTTTGTCATGACTTTTTTAGCAGTCTCGCAGTTTTTTATAAGAGATATTTGGTTCAAATCCATAATGAACATGGTCATGCCATCGTCTTTATCCCACTGCACTTGCGAACTGGTTTCCACGGATCTTGCATTTTCTATGTTCAATCCCTTTGCTCTTAATGCACATTTTACTTGGAATTTCCATTGTTTGAAATTTCTGCCATCAAACTCCTCAATTTTCATCGCGTTCATAACCTCTATTACTTACGTAGGTTAGTTTTACACCGGTAGTAATCTTGCTCTTTACTCGACTTTTTATTGAAATATTTACTTATCACGTGTCTGGGCCCATAACTTATTGGGATTTCGGTAATATTTCAACAAGACTCACGTTAGATTTCTATAAAAGCAATATTTATTATTGAGTATAAGGGGCATGTCATTTGTATATGAAAGAGAAAGCAACAGCGCCACCCGTATCACCCGTATCGTTTAAAAGTTTATACCTAAAGACGTCTATGATCTATTTTATTTTAAATTTATTCAACAACTACAGTAAAAAAACAAAACAAAATATGAAATTGCAAAAAGATACTACGATCCTCTAAGGGCCGGTTTTTTCTTAGTTGATCCAATGATCAAATAATAATTAGTTGAAAAATTTAACCACCCAAAGTTGGAGAGTTAACAATATGGCGGATGGTCAACTCAACCACAACAGCAGTTTTGTACAAGTTTTCTTGTTGTCAACGTCGTATTTCTCAAATATTCTTTGTATCACGGATCCACTTCAATCATGTGATTAAGATCAATGTATTCCTTCATAACCTTACTGTATTCTTCATGAAACTTACCATTTTTTGCGAATTTCTTCTCTAAGAACTCAAACCTTTTAGCAGCTATTTCCCTCAATCCATAAGCTTGACCTTCTGAAATATTGTTTCTGAATGGCAATCCTACCACATATCTTCCTTCCATGTCTCTGATCGTTGTAGCCTCGTAATACTCTTCACATCTTTTTTCTTCTTTTGACAATCTCTTTTTTATGGTGTTTGGCTCGTTTTCCAACACCCAAAATAACTTAAGCATCTCATCTTCTTTAAGCTGAACATGCAGGCTGGTGAAGTTCTTCTCTGCTGAAATGCATTCTCGTGACATCCTTCCTGATAGAACCCAACCTAGAATTGTGTTTTGTGCTAATAGATTACTCACAGGATGCTTGACAACGCCGTCTAATAACACGTCGCTGTACACCTCAGCTCCAAGGAGAATGTGTATTCTCCCTGGTGTTGCAAATCCTGGGTCAGCCAGCTCCAAGTCTTTTAACTCTGACCACTCAGAAATGCCTTGATTAGTGGTAGGTAGCATTGTTGTTAGTGAACGCAATACATATGCGTCTACACGCACTGACGCATTGGGATTGTGACACGATTTGACGCAAAGTGTAACTCTGTGTTTAATTCTCGTTTGCCTCTCTCCCACATCTGACACCCAACCACTCACTGATTTACGATTAAGACTCAATAATTGTACTATTGCCTCTGTAACAAACGAAGCTTGTGACCCTTGGTCTAACAAAGCTCTCACAACGTGTTTGCAACCATTCCTACTATCTACTAACACATTAGCAGTAGCTAATAGGACACTGATTGTATATGTTCACTAGAAAAGTTGGTTACAATATCATAACTATTTAGTAATCTGTGACAATATGCTCATTATTAGATACAGAAATAGGCGTACCTGTAGATTTGTCGTTCGCTATACCTGTAGTTGAAGTTTCACCTTCCTTCGGTTTCTCGTTCTGCTGTCCTCTCTCGAAGTGCAGAAGTGTGTGATGCCGCCATCCACACTTTCTACAACACGATGACTGTCGACACTTGCTCACGGAGTGTGTAGGCGCCAAGCAATTGAAGCATAACTTGTTCGTCTGTACAAATTCTTGTCTTTCATTTGGAGATTTATCTCCAAACTTCTTGCAGGAATAGATGTAATGGTCACCACTACACAAAGTACATTTTGCTTCGGGCTTTTTTTCATCGCTGCTGGCAACATTTGAATGGAAAACCTTGGGTTTAGCTACTGGTTTGGGTTGCACCGTTTTAACTTTAGTACTTTCTATCATTTCTAAAGCTCTGAACCTTGCTTCTAAAAAGTCTCTTAATTCCGACCATGTGGGTATGTCGTTATTGCATGTTACACTAATTTGTTGTTCCCACAGCTTTATAGATTCAGAATCTAACTTCGATACAACTAAGTAGGTAGTTACCATATCCCAGATATCCGTCTGCATACCCATGTTCTTCAACGCCTTCAAACAAGTCGAAGTTGTGTCTACTAGTTGTTTAATTAAACTAGCCGACTCCGTCTGCACAGGTTTTTGTGTAAATAAAATCTTCATAATTGCGTTGCTGTTGAACCTCGTATTATTGTAACGTTTTATTAATTGGCTCCAGGCCTCATCATAATTAGCGTCTGTTATAGAAAAGTTACGTAACAGTACCTTACCTCAGGTTCTCCAGATAAACTGCTTTTTAGGTAATGCAGCTTCTGTACACGTGATAGATGTTCATTGTCGTGAATTAGAGTACGGAACAGGTCGTAGAATGGTTGCCACTCCTCGTACTTTCCCGTGAAGGTGGGTATCTGTATATTGGGCAACCTAATTTTTGGATTTTTAGAATCTTGCACATCGTTAATTGAAGAGGATTGAGATAAAGCAGGTTGAAATTTTGATTCTTCTAAAAACGGCTGAAGAGCTTCTCGTAATGTTGATTTGTAGTTTATGTATGTTTCATCAAATACCTCATAAATATCTTGCTCAAAGTAGGGGTCTTCTCTTTCGTCATCAGAAACTTTTAGAATAATACACTTGTGACCCTCCTTGAACTCCTTCCACAGTTCTTCTAATAAGTCCAACCTTGTTTCTAGATAAGGTCGCTTAATTCTGTCTTTCGGCGATTTCTTATAGTTTTTTTCGGTCTTCTTTAATTTTTCCAGAAGCTCATTCTGATACATAATTAGATCCTCCATTGTTATATTTTTGTTCCGCTCCACAATCAACAAAATTATCACAATATGCAGGTAAGTTCACCGTAATTATGCGTTTTATAAGTTCGTTGCACGTAATATAGTCTATTTATTTGTATTCACTAATTAGTTCATAACCACTTCACAGAAAAAATCCTTATCGCTCAGGAATGCTATTGTTCTCACTCACGGCGCTCGATCGCCCCTGGATCGGTCGATGACTTGAATCCGGTTCGATTTAGGACCATATGTTCATAGCAATAAGGTTGTATTTGGGTTACTAGGACTTTTAGAAAAAAATAGACGTGTGTTTGTCGCGAAGATTTAATTTCAACTAACTTGACAAATCGTTTGAGTGGACTGTACATACAGTCCACTCAAACGATTGACGACGAGATGAACACACATGTGTTCATCTACATATCGATAGCTAGCTATAGATATTAACGCAACATTCATTAGTATGTAAGTACTTGCTTAAACAGATAGCGTACACTGAGTTTACTACATTTATTATTTATAACCACTAATACATCAAGAATTGCACATAAAATTAAGAAAATATTTAAATACAATGTTTAATTCTGTTACCCTTACATTTTAGGTGAAAAGGAAAATAAGTTATTCTATTTATTTAGACCGACTCACAGATCTCCGGTTACGTTCCGAATTCGTTAATTATTTAATCTAGTAACACTCTCGACATTCTAGCAAAAATATAGTACATACTAATTCCATGTAATTTAGGAAAGTACATACTAATTCCATAATCTAGGAAGATTGTGTTCTGTACAGGGTGTTACAGAAAGGGTATATCAATACAAACGGGTTGAAGAGTGTATCTGGTCTAGAATCTCTGTAAAAATTTTCAGCTCAACAGCATTAACTTTGAAAATGCTTAATATATTTTTATTTCGACATCACGGCGCTGCACTGGCGCGCGGCGGCGTGATGTGCGTATACTAGGCGCACAGACACACTACAGATAATAGATAATGACCCTCGTAGTGCGGTGACACGTTTGTTATGATTTCAATTTAATAAACTATCGAAATAAAAAAATATTAAGCATTTTCAAAGTTACTGCTTTTGAGCTGAAATTTTGTACAGAGATTCTAGACCAGATACACTCTTCAACCCGTTTGTATTGATATACCCTTTCTGTAACACCCTGTATAACTCTACATATTCCGACACGTGCGTAAATTGGAGGCAGCGAAAAGGCTCAAGAATTTTCAGATTTGCTGCTTGAGATTGGTAACGGTGTATATCCGCGGAACAAGGAAAAGTTGTTCTTAATGAAAACCTATGCAACATAGTTTCATCAATGCGAGACCTCATATCATCTGTGTATGGAAATGCAACGCAAATACCAACTTGCGAAAATTCCTGGCTTTGCGAAAGAGCTATTTTGACGCCACGAAACGACCAAGCAACAACAATAAACGCTGAAATTTTGAGCTATGTTCCGGGGGATTATGTTGAGTATATCTCCATTAACAGAGTCATGGAAGAAGGAGAATCTACAAGCTACCCAGTAGAATTTTTAGAATCCCTCAATGCTCCTGGACTACCAGCACATCAAATAAAATTAAAAGTAGGCGTACCCATAATGCTTCTTAGAAATTTAAGCCCCCCAAAACTTTGCAATGGCACCAGGTTAAAAGTGACCAATTTACAACGAAATCTGATAGAAGCAGAGATTTTAACAGGGTGTGGAAAAGGTGAAAGTGTTTTCATTCCTCGGATTCCTCTCATTCCAAACAATTTTCCATTTAGTTTTAAACGAGTCCAGTTTCCAGTCAGCCTATGTTTTGCGATGACAATTAATAAAGCCCAGGGTCAGACGCTGAAAGTTGTGGGTGTAGATCTAAGTATCAGCTATTTCTCGCACGGTCAGTTGTATGTGGCTCTGTCACGGGTTAGCAATCCTAGGAGCCTGTATGCTTTCATCCCCGATAGCCATACGTCAAATATCGTATACAGAGAAGCATTACTGTAAAGTAAATTTTTAGCTACCCAAACGACGGTATATGTAATTCAAAATATGCTGCCCGAAAAGTCACTATTCCACGCGGACGATGTCGCGGACACAACTAGTTAAAAATAAAATACATTAAGGCAGCTTCATACTACAACACTGTCGTTTCAACAAATGTGTGAGAACCAGACTGGTAAATCAATCTAGAGGCCCAAAAAATGTGAGCGTTTAATACTATATAACTATAAAAAACCGACCAAGTGCGAGTCGGACTCGCACACGAAGGGTTCCGTACCACCGTACGATATATAAATAAAATGTTTTTTTTTTAATGTTTATACAACGTGTAACGTTAAATGCGCAAAACCTGAGACACCCCAACTGATTTTTAATTCAATTGACCTATTTCAGAGAAAAAAAAAATCATTAAACATTTTTTAAAGGTTTTATGTGCGGTTTAAGTTTTACTGGCAATTCTAATAATTTCTTGCGTCTGCGACGACGCTCTATCGAGGGAGGAGTCGTCACCGGGCCGCTGCGCCGCCGCGCCGCGCTGACATTATTATTTACTATCTACGCTCCTAAAAAACTTAGGTTATCTTTGAACAGTGATTTAAATGTTTCCATCACACTTTTCCAGGCTTGGACTGACAACATTAGGCAACCCACATTTTTAGACTAAATAGCTTTTTACCTACAGTAATTAACTTTGTCATGACAACGCGCCAACATTCTCACCATTTCACATTATTGAATGTTTGTGTACAAAAACGCCATAGTCGCGAAATTCGCGCGCACGCGCCGCCTCGCCGGGGTAACGGGATAGAACAAATTACACATGTGACGCATGTGCCGGCGCCGCTCAGACTGAAGTAAACACGGCCACTGTCACGTATTTCGCACGCCCCGCCCCCGTGCAGATCGTCATTTCTCTTTCTAACCCTTAGGTTAAGTTTAAGTTAAAAAAAGATAGATAGCATTATTGTTTACTTCAAATGGTCTTATTCATGGTACTTACTGTACGGAAGATTCGTATTTGCAATTTGCATTGAAATAGGAGCTAATTATTAGCCCGCGTATGGGAAAATTTTAATTGGTCGACAACAACTTGTGTTTGTTTACCTATTTTGGCGGGTTTGAGCATGTGATGGCTTGACTTATTAATAAATAGACACGGCAACGTTTTTAATGAAGATTTTTTGAAAAATGTGACCTATATTAAAAAGTGGTTCAATTGATTCTGCTCGTTATTCTGATCAAACTATTTTCAGGTTTTGCGCATTTAACGTTACACGTTGTATTTGACTTGATTGAATGAAAGGTAAATTGCGGTTTACGATTTATGACGTATTAAAAAAAAACTACTTACTAGATCTCGTTCAAACCAATTTTCGGTGGAAGTTTACATGGCCGAAATTTTACAAACTGATGTCTCGAGGCTAACTGATGAACAGCGTTTGATATTTGATCGGGTGTGCCGCAGCGTTGATAGTACTTTGGGAGAAATGCTATTTGTAGATGCACCCGGTGGAACGTGCATACATACGTACATCATATATTTTTTAGTTTTATCATTCTCTTATTTTAGAAGTTACAGGGGGACGACGACACACATTTTACCACTTTGGAAGTGTCTCTCGCGCAAACTATTCAGTTTAGAAAAAAAAAATGATATTAGAAACCTCAATATCATTTTCGAAGACCTATCCATAGATGCCCCACATGTACGGGTTTGATGAAAAAAAATTGTTGAGTTTCAGTTCTAAGTATGGGGAACCCCCAAAATCAATTGTTTTTTTTTTCTATTTTTGTGTGAAAATCTTAATGCGGTTCACAGAATACATCTACTTACCAAGCTTCAACAGTATAGTTCTTATAGTTTCGCAAAAAAAGTGGCTGTGACATACGGACGGCTAGACAGACAGACATGACGAATCCATAAGGGTTCCGTTTTTCGCCATTTGGGTACGGAACCCAAAAAACCGGTTAGAGACACAAACAGGTTAGAGTGTGCATAAATACATTTTTAGGAATACTAACGATAGGAAAAGATAGAGTCACGAGAGTTATTCAAAGATCTTTTGAAGATGGAGGCAGTATCGCCAAAGAAAATCGTGGTGGCAGCCACAAAATAGCACTTTACGGGGAAAAACAAGCAAGTTTGCAAACATTTATTGAATCCTTCGAAGCAGCTGAACCACTGAGCTGAGCTAAATTGTAAGTAAAACAGTCTTATTTTAGGAATGTTTTCAATAGAAAGTATAATATTGGTTTTGGTTCGTCCCTGAAGGATACATGCTCTCGGTGCTCTGAGCTGACAAGAAAAAATTACACTGCCACTACAAGTCAGGATAAACAAAACTTTCAAACAGAGAAACGAATACATACATTAAAACCCAAGGCATTTTACAACCTATTAAAAACTAAGCCTGAAGATACTATACTACTATCATTTGACTGTCAAAAAAATTGCGTTCTGCCGAAAGTGTTAAATAGATATCCAGTTTTGAAAAGTGTTGATGACGAGCTAGCTCTACACAAAGAATGGCGAGAGCATGATCTGCTGGATCATGAAACATTGAAACTAGACCCAACATTAACGGCCACCAGCTACTGGAATATGGTTTTCAAGTTACTAAACATGTGCGGAAACCCTCTGTTTCCCAACCTAAAAAAAGTTATTTGCCTACTTCTATTCCTTCCCTTTTTAAATGCTTAGGTCGAACGAATATTCAGCCAGCTTAAGCTCATCAAAACCGATAATCTTAACAGATTAAACAAAGACACTATAATAATCAGCTCTCATGATGACCAAACAAAGTATCAAAGATTCGATCAAATACGAACCGCCGAAATCATTACTTATCAGCAGCAACTGGAAATTCAAACAATGATTATTCTTACTAACAATTTTATACACACATCAACACGGTCTAGGGATATTTCAAACTCAATTAAATAACTCGAAAAGTACTGGCCGCATTGGAATCTTTTATACACCGATTTGTTTGTAATTTATCTCAGACTAATTCCAAATTTAAATTTTTGAAAATTCTTTGGTTCGGTGGCAAAAAATGTCTTGATGTATAGGAGAGGGAATTTTCATTTGTGCGAAATTTAGAAAACAATACGAATTACGTTTAGTTACAGTTTTTTTTCATTTTTAAACGAAAGATAAAGTTAAAATTGAGGTATTGTAGCCATGCAACGCCGACATTTGACGAGGGCGGAGATGTTACGAGCTGTGGGAATGCTGGAAGCTGGATCTGTTCAGCGTAATGTTGCTGAGGCCATAGGGACCCATCAAAATGTAATTTCAAGATTGTGGACACGCTATCGTGCCACAGGTGAAGTAGCGGAGAGGCACCGGGGGCCAAGTCGCATCACTACCCCCAGACAAGACCGATTTTTGTAAATTACTGCGCGAGCACAACCAAATGCAACGGCGACTCAATTGGTCCAAAGGCTGCGAGTGGAACACCAAGTGCTTGTGAGTGACCAAACTGTAAGAAGGCGACTGCATGAAAGCAATCTACGCTCTCGTAGACCACTCCGGGTCCCACCTTTACGGAGAGGCAATCGTGGACGACGATTAGAATGGCTTCGGAACCACGTGGACTGGGGCCGTGAGCAATGGTCCAATGTGCTGTTCACGGATGAATCCAGGTTCGGCTTCCATCCAGATTCACGAAGGACGCGTGTTTGGCGAGTTCCTGGACGATGGAGCCGTCTCCAGAACCCTCAGGAAGTTCACCCATACCAAGGAGGAACAATTATGGTTTGGGCAGGAATTCGTCTTGGAGGACGGACGGATCTCGTTTGGGTGCGGGGCAATATGACGGCAGAACGATACGTCCAACAGGTGCTGGGGCCCGTAATCTTGCCCCACAGAACACAAATGGGGCAAGATTTCCTGCTCATGCACGACAATGCCCGGGCACACACGGCGAGAACGGTAGCAGCTTGGTTGCATACACATAATGTTAGGGCCTTAGACTGGCCTGCTCAATCGCCAGATCTAAATCCCATTGAGCATGCGTGGGATATGCTGCAAAGAAGAGCTCTGAAGGAAGTTCCTGAAAATCTGGCTACAGAAGATCAACTTTTTGCGCACCTCAGAAGGACATGGGACAATATTCCGCAGCAAGACATTGACAACCTTGTTCTGAGCATGCCGAATCGTTGCCGATGTGTTATGAACATCATGGGCGCTTTCTCAGACTACTAACTTCAAGTTTATAAACACAAATTAAATGATTTTTCTATTTTTTTCAGTTTTTACTCACAAATTAAAAGTTCAATTATATACGATTTCCGTCTATGCTTCATTTTTTTTTCCATAAAATCGTGAAATTTTAATCTAAGTACCTTAACCATTATTAAAAAATGGTAGAATATTAAATAACGTATCTTTTAAATATATACATGTCATATAAATAATTAACACATTGATAGTAATTCGCTTTTTTTAAAATATCCCTAGACCGTGTTGATGTGTGTATTATAATTAATACATACCTAACGTGCTAGATCTCCTGGGCTAACAAAAGGTTGGTGAAGGCATTTGGTGCAACAAACATGCATGACTTGATTTTAGAATTAGTTTTTTTTTTTGTTAGCCTATTTTTGTGTCCCACTGCTGGGCAAAGGCCTCCCCTCTTTCTTTCCAAACCTCCCTGTCTTGTGCGATCTCTGGCCATGTTAGCCCTGCGAATGATGTAGAATTAGTAACATAATTTATTATTTTAGTTTTAACTGACAATTATGAGCATATTATGTATGTCGGAGACAGTTGTCAATTAAATTTGAGGGATAGTCAACAGAATTCGTTATGATCTGTTTTCTTATTATTAAGAGATTACTATCGATTATTATCTAATAAATCGGAACATAATTTATTGAGTACTCAGTGTACGCGCTAATTGATTTTAGCAACTTATTTTGATAATTGTAACCGATGGTTTTGTTCAAAACAATTGATGACATGTTACTTTGATTTTAAAATGATTTACTTTGTGAAATCACTATTGTTTATTTAAGACAATTATTCTTGTTGTATTATTCGATTACTTTAATGTAAGTCTTATTAGATTTAGCACATTTTAGTATTTTGTTTCAAGTAAACACGATGACGTATTTCCGTACGCCATTGGACAGAGTTGTTGTGGGGCGAGTGCATGGTGGGGATAAACCTTTATAACTGAGCGCACTCGTCTGTGCTGGGACAGTCGGTGACAGTCAGTCACAGTCAGTGAGAGTCAGTCGGTGTTCAGACTCGACTCCTGACAGAGCACTAGCTCCCGACAAACCTGTCGGTTTACTTGGGTGGCTCTGTCACTATACGAACAGTAATCGATCCTACGATTTGTTCGCAATTACTTTGTTACTGTACATAATTATTTTACTGTGTATCTAGTTGTGTCGTGTACCTACAGTGTGTAATTTGCTAGTGTGATTAATTTGTTCGTGATATTATAATTTGATTTGAACTACAAACGGTTTTTCTATTGCGTAATAACCAACACTACCCACAGTACGCCCACTGTAGTTAATCAAATATGCGTGATAATAACTAGATGCCAATAACCTACTCCTGATCCGACATGTATATGTTTTTTTAATTTTCAGATTATGGATCTAACTGCAATCATAATTTCGATTTTTTATCGTGTGATTTTTCCATTATATTAACCACGAGAAACAATTCAATGAGTACCTGTCATAACACTGCAGGATTTTTTTTTTATACAGGGTGGGTCAAAAATCTTTGCAAATAGCAACAATGAATATCTTGAAAACCGTTTGCGGAAGGACGCGCGGTTGGCGGGAAAATATGCCATGATGTCACGATTCACGGAACAACAGCGAGCTTTTTGTATATAATATATTAATATGTAAGTACATATTTACTTTTTACATGTAGTGCATTTACAAGTGACGCTACAGTATAAATAATCTTTGAGTCAAGTAATAAACACATCCCAAACGATATTTCGAAATTCCGCCCCTGTGGGGTTGAAAAGCGGGAAAGTTTATTTGAAATATCTGATTCCTTTGATCTATAGGTAACCTTAAAAATTGTCCCAAATACACGCGAAAGAAGTCGCGGGCAAAGTGCTAGTTCAGGTATATTGATGGAGAGGTATTGATTGTTACTTGTCAAAAAATGAACGTCAATATGAGAGGCCCGGTTTATTTATATGGTGAAGGTACCCATAGTAAGTAGATATCAATTATAAGCCTACTCAAACAAAGTTAGGTAATAGCGAGGCATAAGCAGATGATGATGAATTAACATAGGGACACAGTATACATATGTCCTTCTTATTCAGTTTCTTCTCATCGCAATACAGTTCAGACCGTGTTCCTGGTAGCGTGATTTTCTTCAGGCGTAATGATGTTTCTCCGTCTAGCAGCTGTTTGAGCTCTGAATCAGAAGATTGAGACTTAGCTAGGACGTTCAGGTCAATAGGCTGGGTGATTGCCTCTATGCGTGACAGAGTATCGGCGACGACGTTGTCTTTGCCTGAAATGTGCCTGATATCCGTGGAAAATTGCGAGATAAAATCTAGGTGTCTGAACTGTCTTGGTGAGCAATTCTCCTTACGTGTATGAAACTCGTAACAGATGGGCTTATGATCTATATAGATCACAAACTCTCTGGCCTCAACCATATGTCTGAAATATGTTATTGCTTCATACATCGCGAGCAGTTCCCGGTCATAAGGAGAGTACTTCCGCTGGCTTGTGCTTAGCTTACGCGAAAAGTAAGCTAGTGGTTGCCATTCCTCATCCTTTAATTGCTGCAGGACTGCTCCCATGGCGGTCTCGGAGGCATTTGTCACTAAAGCCAGTTTAGCTCCACAATCAGGGTGTGCTAGCATTGCTGCTTGGCAGAGACCTCTTTTGCAGGCTATAAACGCTTCGTCCTCTTCTGCTGTGAAGTTTACTGGATGCGAGCCTTTCACCGACCCTTCTAAAAGCTTGTTCAGCGGTGCGTGATGTTGAGCCGCCTCTGGGATGAACCGCCTATAAAAATTCACCATCCTTAAAAACCTTCTCAACTCTTTGACAGTCTTCGGCGTTGGAAAGCTGTTGATTGCCTCGACCTTTTCTGGCAATGGTTTTGTGCCACTTGAGGTGATTAAGTAGCCTAAAAAAGTTATCTGAGAGGCTCCAAATAAGCATTTCGATGTGTTTATAACCATCCCATAATCTCTCAATCGGGAGAACAGCTGTCGCAGGTGGTCTTCGTTTTCTGTCTGGTCTTTAGAGTAGATCAAGAAGTCGTCCAAATATCCGAAGCAGAAATCCAGACCTCGTAGCATTTCGTCAACAAAACGCTGGAAAGTTTGTCCTGCGTTGCGAAGTCCAAACGTCATGTATGGGAATTCTAAAATTGATAGCTGTCTTCGGTATGTCTTCTGGGTTAACGCGTATCTGGTTATAAGCTTCGACTAGATCTATTGTTGAGAATACTTGACATCCAGAAAGGTTGTGGGCGAAGTCATGGATGTGGCGGATAGGGTATCTATCGGGTATCGTACGCGCATTTAGCATCCAATAATCACCGCATGGTCGCCACCCACTATCCTTTTGAGGTGCCAAGTGTAAGGGTGATGCCCAAGGTGAGTCGGAGGGTCTGGCTGTGCCATTTGCTAGCATAGATTCAAACTCCTCCTTAGCGATTTTTAATTTGTCTGGAGCCAGTCGCCGCGGTGTACCCGATACGGGTGGCCCAGGTGTTGTACGTATGTAGTGTAAGGTGTTGTGTGTAGGTGCACGGTGTATACCCGACGGCCGGGTTATGTCAGGAAACTTCCGGAGTATGTCGTGATATGTAGGGTCACCAATCCTTACCTTCACTGAAGAAACAACATCAGAAGGGCGGGCAGGCAAAGCAGGGGTCGCGAGCGCAGTGTTAGCGTCGATTAGGCGCTGCATTCTAACGTCCACTATCAAGTTATAGTGTGACAAAAAATCATCACCTATAGTTGGCTTTGTTAAGTCCGCCACTATAAATCGCCAGGCAAAGTCACGGCGCAAGCCTATACTTAATTTTAAATGCGCGTACCCGTAAGTATTAATCGCACTACCGTTAGCCCCACATAGTTCATAGTTTGTTTTGATACGGCGCTCTTTCATGACCGACCTGGGGAAGACGCAGACGTCACTACCTGTGTCGACGAGGAACTGCATCTTCGTACTGTGGTCCGTCGCAAATAAGCAACCAGTGCCACGACAGTCGCCGGTCGCCATTATCGACTGCCCGTGGCTTTTCCCGCGTGGTCGCAGGGTTTTATGCACCTGGTTGTCTTGTCGCCAAACTTAAAATGGTACCAGCAGGTTGGCCATTTCCTATGATTGGAACTTGATCTTCTGGACCCCGATCTTCCCCGACTAGTAGATCTACGCTTTGGAATTGGCGACTAGCTTCAACTTTCTGACTAACTGACCGACTACTTAATTTTGACAATTCAAAAGTACCTGTAATGGTTTAATTGAAATAAATGCTTTGAGTTTGAGTTTGAGTACTTCTACCGGACCTTTGTTTCGAACGGGACAGTCTGTCAACCTCCGAGGTCAGTGCTTGCACTTGTCTCGTGAGTTCGGCGATTTGACCACTCATCTGTTCCACGCTGCTTCCTGGTGTCACCGTCGGTGCAGATGTCGCTGCTACTTGCGGGCTAGCTGGCACTACATCTTGTATGCGGTCCGCCAGCTCGGCCACTTTTTCTAGACTTGCCTTGGCCTGCGAGGCGATGATGCTTTGCGTACTGCTCGGCAGGCGGCTAGTCCAGATCGTACGTAAATACTCTTCCGGCACGCTCGGTCCCGCCAGGTGACGCAGGTGTCGCAAAAACTGCGAGGGCTTGCGGTCACCAAGTTCCTCGTGTGTTAAGAGCTGCGGTACCTTCTTTTCCCTGGACGCGGACCACCTCTTCACAAGTTCCGTCTTCAGTCTCTCATATTTGTTTGAAGCTGCAGGAGCCGTGATTATATCCTCGACTTCCGATGCGTATATTGGGTCTAGACTCCCAATTGCGTGGTGAAATTTTGTGGCGTCCGCGGTAATGTTCGCAAGCGCAAACTGACTCTCCAGCTGCGCAAACCACAACACCGGTTTTTCGGGGTAAAAGGGCGGTACCCGCACACCGACACGAAATACGTCGTAGCCCGGCGCATCATGACTTGCTAATTTTCCATCACTTTGTTGCTGACTCATGGTGCTCTTCCGGGGTCACCAGTGAAGTAGGTACGTACGGGAGATGAATGAAAGCCGTGAGTTCACTTGCCTTGTTTACTTTAAGTCCACACACGTACACATATAGAGTTCGAAGAATAGAAGGAGAAAGTCAACACCACAAGAAGCACAGATAGAAAGCCACGCAAACACAAATAGAATAGCTATGTAAGCAGAGTTCATAAGCTTAGGTTAACAAGCGCGCGAGGAACATACAGTACTTAGCGGACGCGTTCGTCTAGTTAGAGGTCATCTAGCGGACTACCGATTAGTGACGCGCGAGGAAGCGGGGAGGGGTCCCGCTCGCTGCGCGGCCGTCGGCGGCCGGCGCAACCGGTCAGTGACTCACGCGCTTGTTTGCTATAATGTGTGAATAAACAATTTATTTCCTAACAACAATTCTTTAATATTTTAAGTAACACCGCTATCTAGTTGTTTTTTACCTAACCTACTCATTCTGAATTGTACAAAAAGCCTTATTTCCAAATTGGTGTGCAACAAAGGGGCATATTTCCTATTCACTTTATACAAAAGGCCTTATTTCCTGTTGTAGCAAACAAAAGGTCATATTTCCAAAATTTAATTTAAGATAAAAACAATACAAGTATATAAAACTATTTTTTTTAAATGCCATATGTTCAAAACAACTAATGCACACTTATTTTGACTACTTTCAAAAGTTATAGTACAACCTTTGCATATCTCACAGATATTTGGCTCTACTGAAAATTTGGCTCTGGTGGAAATAAGGCCTTTTGAAAAATCACTCCTCCAATGTTAAAAACTTGTTACATGAATAAAGAGCGTGATTACCATCACACAAATTAGAAACTCGCTAACGCTTTGTAGTTCTAGCCGATTTGTTTTTAATTCATCAGATTTATACACAAAATAAAAATATTTAAATTCATCGCTCTAAATGTTACGAAGTCTATGCGAAGCAAAAGAAAGCGATAGTACCGAGTCCATGGTCCGACAATAGCGAGAGGAGCGGGGTAAGGGCGGCGGAGGCGCTTGAACTTGACCTATTTACGGGCGGCTTTCAGTCGTTCGTTTGCTTTGATGCGCTTGCGTCGCGTCATTACGGGTCCTTGTAGTAAAATTCGACAGTGCAGACGTATACGTAATTATCTTTACATGATGGCGTATCAATATTCCAATGTCGAGTACACGGAAATGGTGCGAATGCTAGCTAGGTGTGATGACAATGTTTCGAAAGCGTGTCGCCAATACGCCATACGATTCCCAAACGTACGTGTACCTAACCGGGAAACAATGCTAGCCGCCACACAGCGGTTATGAGATCACGGGCAATTCCGGAATCCCATTAGGGATAGTGGTCGTCCACCGAGGCACGCAGTACGAGATGAAGAGGGTATTGTAGAATTCTTCGAAGCAAATCCAGCAGCTAGTATCAACGACGCAGCCCGGCGGTTCAATGTCAGTCAATACTTCGCTTGGAGTGTCATTCACGCTGAAGGAAGATATCCTTACCACCTTCATCGTGCGCAGGAGCTGACTGAACCGGACAAACCAGCACGAGTCGCTTTTTGCAACTGGTACTTAGCTGAACAGCCTACAATTGTATGGACTGACGAGGCTACATTTAGCAGAGTGGGTTTATTTAATACACGAAATGACCATCTGTGGTGTTATGAAAATCCGCACGAACCCAGACCACGTAATTACCAACACAGGTTTAGTGTGAATGTGTGGGCGGGAATTCTGAATTGCACATTACTGGGTCCTATCTTTTTGGATAGACTGAACGGTGAAAGTTACCAACAATTTCTTACCGAAACGCTACCGGTATTAGAAGAAGAAATACCACTCGCCGATTTACGTGGTATGTACTTCCAACAAGACGGGGCGCCGGCGCATTATGCTCGCCGAGTCAGAGACTTGTTAGACAGTAAATATCCTGGTCGATGGATAGGTCGTGGCGGACCTCGTGCTTGGCCTCCTAGTTCGCCAGATATCACACATTTAGACTTTTATTTGTGGGGACATGTAGACATTGGTGTACACGGGTCGCGTAATCCAAAACCGCGACATGTTGATTGAAAAGATTAATTGGGCGTTTAATCAAATAAAAACAAACTCTGCTGTGCTTTCGCGAATGAATGAACAGTTACTTTTTAGGTGTGGACTTTGTGTTGGTTGTGAAGGTGATTATTTTGAACGATATGTGCGCGATACTCACCGACATCCACGAGACTTGAGCTGGAGAGGTAATAATTTGTAAATAATGATTTTAATACTTATTCATTCAATTGTTGTAAATATGCTGATTCCACTTTTTAAATACGCCTGCATTAAAAAATAAAAAGAGCCCATTTTAAATTAAATAAAAGTTGGAAGCAGGCGGGACCCATTTGAGTTTGAAACTATAATAATGGTATGGGCCCCGCCTGCTTCCAACTTTTATTTAATTTAAAATGGGCTTGTTTTTAGCTTTTCAGTTAGTTTTAGTATAAGGTTGCAGTCGGGTTTTATAATTTTTTTAATTACTTTTTTTTATTTCCAGCTTTTTAGTTTACAAATGTGAAAGATTTCGCAGACGATTTAGTTCTTGGTAGGTATTTTTTACGATTTGTCATTTTGAATTAGTTTTTACCATATAAGTTGTATATATATTTTTGTAATCACCTTTTAAAACCCTTTATTTTGACACCCCACTCGAGGGTTAATGAGAAAAAAAAAATTTGAAGACATAATATTCCGCCAAAAAACTGCAATTTTGTATTTTTTATTTTGATATACCCAGTGTCACTCTCACAGTAAATACGAATCTAACTACACCTCTCACGGTTAAAATCCATTGAGCCGTTCAGGCCGCAGAGCGTGCCAAACAATTATACATACATACATAATATGTGTTTATGTATGTATAACCCTTCTTCTGGCTATCACGGTTCGTGAGATACAGCCTGGTGACAGACAGACAGACAGACGGACAGAGGAGTCTTAGTAATAAGGTCCCGTTTTTACCCTTTGCATACGGAACCCTAAAAACTACCACTGTTAAGAGCGGTATTAGTCATAAGTTAGTTTTATTTTTTTTGTAATTGTATTTTATTATAATCTGTATACGTAAATAAACGAACTGTATACTGAATAAACGTGTTTTATTGATATTATTATTATATTAGTATTCAATAGACAATAATATAGCGTCCACTCGCAAACAAACTATCCCTACTACTAATACTATCAACGTCCAAGCGTAAACGAACAGTCCGAGTGTACTATCTGCGCTATTTAGTCTGCCACAAAAATGCAGATCGGAGCGAGCCGACATGCGACACAACCTCCCCGTGCGAACGATACAGCGAGACTGACCGGGCGGCTGCTGCTCGTGCCCGTATAGGTAAAACCATGGTGTTATTGATTTTTTCCCACTTAAATGATAATTATTAAAAAAAAAAAAACTTAATTTTTATAAACCATTAAATTTGCTATAATTTGGTGAAAGAATCATCAAAATCGCTTCAGGCGTTTGGAAGTAGAAAGAAAATTCTTGCGTAAAATAAGAGGATGGATATGATTTTTTATTGTTAAAACTAACAGTAATATAAAAAAAATTAAACTTAAAATATATTTGTAAACATATGTCATATATCATATATTTTTTTTTTTATATATTTGAGCTATCCATTTGGGAGAAGTAGGCCTTCAAAGAGAGTTCTACTTTGAAGTTTGGCGTAACCATTCGCCTTAAAGTGTCAGACCCAAGAGAAAATTACCTACATGTAAAAATGGTCTCTTTGCCTATAGTAATTGAGTAATAATGAGCAAAAAAACTACAGCTATAGTTTTCGTTACAGAAAAAAACAGTTTACTTCTGACTTCGGCGGTGGGAAGAAAGCGGAATCATAGAAGCCCACCACCGCCGACTCTACACGAGAGCCACTACGGCGGCAGACGATGCGGCTATGGTCGTTGCACACTCTGCCGATCCTTTTCTAAGCACACGAGTAATCTCAACTTCGTACAGCGTGAGTCCATGTGCAGCTTGTAATCACACTTACCTATCACCTAACGTAATCATGACTAACATAAAACATGGTTTTCTTAAACAGTGAGTTACAAAATTGATTAAAATAATACCTACTACCTAAGTGTGCATCCTAAGCAGCATTGCCAATGCCTATTTTCTAGATTCCCCAAAATCATAGGTGAAAATCCCCGAATTTGGGGAGAACAAAATCCTGATTCCCCACAAAAATATTTCATAAACTCAGTTCTATACCAAAAATCAACAATATTTATTCTTATCAAAACAAATATTCAGATGTATATTATGTTTCATTTCATTTCATTTATTCATTTTGTGAACATAGGGTACAATATACAGGTGTTACATAAATAATAAAATGTTGGTCCATGCTATGTTCCGCCAAAAGGCATACAAAATATCATTAGGTAATCGAATTTCAATTAAAAAAATAAAATAAAGTCAATAGGTAAGTAGATGACACAATTTCAAGCAATAGTTAATAATAATATGTCAATAAATTAAATCAGCACAAAAAAAAAATGGGTAATAGGTAATTAGTCACAATTTCGTATACAATACATAAAATGTCCATGGATATTATCATTATCTTATGAAAGCAACGTTTTAATTATGAACCGATATAAAATTATACAAATATTATTTTAATTTGTCATTAAGATATTCATTAACCGAATAATACGCCTTGTTACTCAATAATTTAAACAGCTTACGTTTAAATTCATTCATGTTGTTGCTTGATACAATTTGATCAGGTAATTTGTTATAAAGTTTTGGAGCCATTGCATATATACTATTATAGAGAAACTTGGTTTTAGTGTAAAGCGGGTGCAACTTTTTTGAGCGCCGCTGACTTTTTACAAATTCATATAAAAACATGTTGTTTTTTACAAAGATACAAGCTTCATAGACATAAAGTGATGGCACAGTCAATATTTTTATGTTTTGGAAATGTGGCTTGCATGAATCCGTCCGTTTTATTTTACATATAGCTCGAATACATTTTTTCTGTGCTATCAGTACCTCCTCTACCTTAGTCGCATTGCCCCAGAATATAAGGCCATACCGCAAAACAGAGGCGACATAACCGTGATAAGCTGCTAGGAGCGCTGTCTTGTTCACAATTTTGCCTAACATATAGAGAGCATAGGAAAACTTACTGAGCTTCCCACATACGTTATCAATTTGAGTCCTCCATGACATATCGTTATCAATATGCAATCCGAGAAATTTTGTGACATTAGTTTCCAGTATTTGGTCTCCTTTGTAGTGTACTTGAAATTGTGAAAGTGCTTTTTGTCTAATTTTAAAATTCATAATTTTAGTTTTACTTAGGTTAATTTTATGCTACGAGTATCCTGCTGTTAGTGATGAGCGGGCGTCGGCATGCGATCAAACGGAACGCAGCCCCGATGATTCGTTGAAATTGACGAAATGCTGCCATAAAACAAAATTGAGCCTGGAATTTACTGGAAAAATTTTAAAATCCCCGCAAGGTGCCTCTCCCTACAAAATACGCTATGGTGTTGAGATTCCCCGCAGTTTGGGGAAATCCCAACAAATTGGCAACGCTGATCCTAAGTGACGGAGCACCGCGCAGGCGTAATGAACGGCGTATTAAACAAATGTTTAACACATTTGAACTTGGCCGGACTTTGTCCGGCTCTTTAATTTGTCCGGATTTTTTGGCTTAGATGGAATACGAGTAATAAAACTTATACATATAAGTATATCAAACAAGTATTTAATATTTATTTACTTTTCATTCATCTAAAAACAAAATATACTTCTTTATCAATCAAATTAACGAGATGAAACCATAAATCTTGTATTGAAAATTTGCAATCTGCGTTATCAACACTGCTCTTGTTTTTGGAATAATTCCAGTACAGCTTTTGGCTTAATTACGGGCAATCACTGGATTGCCCGTAATTAAGCCATAGCAATTAGAAATACTGATTTCTAATTATCCTCGATGATGGTTCCATAGAATTATCATGGTTGGTGGATAACATCCATACTTTATTAATATTATAAATTCGAAAGTAACTCTGTCTGTATGTTGCCTTTTCACGCCTAAACCACTGAACCGATTTAGATGAAATTTGGCATAGAGATAGTTTGAGTCCCGGGAAAGGACATATGATACCTAGTTTTTATCCCGATATTCCCACGGGATCGAAACTTATGCGAGTGAAACCGCGGGGCGCAGCTAGATCACTATAGTTCTAAGTTTCTAACATTACTGTTGTTCTCTTTTTACAGATGAATTGACTGCTAAACAAGAGAAGAAACGGGATCAGAAGGAAAGAAAAATTAACAGGGAGAAACGAATAAGTAAGTAGCGCACTGAAGACTACGAAAAAAATGTGTAAAGAATTTTAAAAAATCTCGCTCAACAAAACAGCTGAGCTGAAGAAAAACAAGAGTTATCTTCGCCTAAAGAAGAATGACCCTCCAAAAAAGGATATTCCATCAAAGAGTAAACAAACGAAGCCGGTAGCTGCAGTACCTGGTAAAAAACCTGAAGAACCGAAACCAAAGCCAGAAATGAATTATAAACGTTGCAGTTTTAACCAAGTCTCAGGCATATATCTATTTTTTGTCCAGTGTTATGTGTTTAATAAGGCTTTCTTACTCTGTAAGTTTTGTACATAGAATTGTGCTATATTTAAGAATGTATCCATCAATTAATAACTTTTGCTAATAACATTTATTTGTTATTGGAACATTATATTTATTATTACCTAGACCTACCAATTAGTGATTTTACAATGTCATTTATAATTATTTCATTATTTACAATTTCTTCAGCAAATGACTTTGAGTTCTCACTCAAAACCCATATCGTCGGGGATAGTGCATCTAGCATTGGATAATTCCGCGTATCTGACAAATGTAGCCAATATTCAATTTCGCGGGCATTCCACGTAAGATCCCGATTGACAGCCTTCTCGCTGACGTGACTTTCGTTCGACCAATAGAAAGCAAGAATTCGCCCTAAAACAATTCTGCGTATCTACACTACAGACGGGAATTGACAATACCGCGTATATCATCAGGGAGCGTAATTTTGTGGTTTATTTTTGTTGTTGAACTCAGTGTTTACGTTGAAAATATTTATTTCAACATCAGGTAAGTGTTGATTAAGTATTTTCTATGTGAAATGTCAGTATTAAGCATAATTTAAATACATTTTAACTTCATTTACTTTTCCTAACCTATTTTTTTTGCAGAAAATAACTAATTATTAAAACTGAACGTGTCTAAGCTATCAAGTCTTTATAAATACTTTTAATATTGAAGCAGATCACCGAATTATGTAAATCAATTATGGTTTTGTCTGTTTTTACACATGTTATGTAGTTACGCGGTTTTGCTGTCTATTAAAGTAATCTTATTTTATTTTTATTTATTTTACCATTTATGTACACACATATATAAACAGACAAGAAAAAACAGAACAGAAAAATAGGTACAAAGGTGATGCTTATTTCATAAGAAATCTCTTCCAGCATACCTGCGATAGGACAAGAAATAAAGAAATGTAGACAGCGTGTTAAAGAGTAAAGGAGACAAAAAAAAATACATAAAACCTAAAAACAATTCACTTAATAAAACTAAACAAATAATACAAGAATATACTTACATACATACAAATAAACATACATACTTCTAAAATAAATAACACTAGAACGTAAATAAAAATACATACACAACTATGATAGGGTGGAGAGATAGTGTTCTTTCACTCTTCTTTTAAAAACTGCAATAGTTTGGCAGTCCCTAATTGCAGGCGGTAGTGTATTCCACAGCCGCACCGCGTGCACTGTGAAGGAGTAGGAGTAGAAGTCAGTGGAGTGGGGAGGGGACTTAAGGAGCTTTTTAAGATGCGACCTGCAAGGCGCATCTGAAGGACGGGCATAGGAAAAACGCTCCCGCAGATAGGAAGGTGTTTTAGGACTGTGAAGGAGATTGAATAGCAGACACAATATCCGAGAGTTCCTGCGAAGTCGAATGGGGAGCCACTTGAGTATCTTGCGAAAGTTGGAGACGTGATCATACTTTTTAAGATTAAAAACAAAACGAATACAGATATTTTGCAAACGCTCAAGTTTATTTAAAAGCTCCTCGGTGGCATCCAAATAAAAGGCGCCGGCGTAATCAATGAACAGTAAAACCGTAAAGTTACGTGTTATGCTGATGCATTTGATTACATGTTTTATTTTTATTTGTTTTAGCATTAAAATGGAGAATGAGCCATGTAGCAAAGACGAAACACTTCAGGTCACAACATAAATCGATTTAAAGAAAAGGCGCGAAAAATTATTGGAGGTTAAAAAAATGATTTTGCGTAGGCAATCGGCAGCTGATGAAAATATCAAAGAATTCCTCAAAAACTTACCTAGTACCAGTCTTGTTAATTCGGAAAACCAAGAAGAGCTTCCTAAAGAAACTGAAGCTTTAGCTTATTGTGACACAATTTTTAGTGCTTCCTGCTTAGAAAATCCGCTGGAAATTAATGATCACGGCAATGTTTCTGGCCTGACTGTGAATTCTACTAATAATTTGATATCTAATGTTTCTAAAGAGGATGCGTGCACTGAAATCAATAATGAACTAAGTGAATTAGGTTTTGACTTTTCATCAGATGATTCTGTTGCCGACCCAAATTACTTTCCACTCTCTGAAATAATCAATGTTGCACCGATAGCTTCAACATCAACTGACAGCAATAATGATTTGTTTCCTGAAACAATCTTGGAACGTGAGGTTGCCATTGAGTCCAGAGTAAGAAAACGAAAAGCAGACGTAATGTCTACAAAAAGGTTAAGAAACAAGATGTTAAGAATGCTGGGTCAAGAATACATAGGTTTTAGAAAGACTGGAGATGAAAAATTTTCACAGGTCTCTATCAAACCCGCGCGACAACTTGGACCGCCTTGCCTTGTAATTCAAGCAATTTTGAAGGAGTGTATTTCACTGCGATAAATTTACAGAAACGGTACGATTCAATATTTTTAAAGAATTTTGGAAGATAACTTGGATAGCGAAGAAAATGTTTGTTTCGCCTTTATTAGACAGAAAAACAACTAAAAGGAAAACCAGTAAAAGGGTTGATTTGTATCAACCCTTTTACTGGTTTTCCTTTTAGTTGTCGTCTTGTGACGAAGTACTACAAAAGTCTATTATTTAAAATTAAATGACCAAAAAATTACAGTATGTTTAAAGATGTTCTTAGGAACATTGGGAATTAAGGAGTGGACTGTGAGATACTGGCTAGGAGAGAAACCAAATAATGAATCAAGGAAAGGCCAGAGAGATGTTGCATTGCCTCAGTTGAAAGAGTTGGTACAAATATTTTTGAGAGCCATGCCCAAAATGCCTTCGCACTACTGTAGAAAAGAAAGTACAAAACTATATTTAGAACCCATTAACAGTCTAAGCGTGAACTCAATCGTATTTATGTTAAAGAGGCAACAAATATTGGACAGAAAGTTGCTTCTAGAAAACAATGTGCAATGTGGTCATGAAACCGTAGGTCATAATTGACTACAACAAAGCCAAAGGAGCAGTCGACTTATCAGATCAGATGGCAGCATACTTGTCCCCGTTGCGAAAATCTGTAAAGTGGTACAGGAAGCTGGCTGTTGA
Source organism: Amphipoea oculea (assembly GCA_945859645.1). Classification (NCBI taxonomy): domain Eukaryota; kingdom Metazoa; phylum Arthropoda; class Insecta; order Lepidoptera; family Noctuidae; genus Amphipoea; species Amphipoea oculea. Next base: position 14,077,814 of record OX243865.1, on the reverse strand, counting down.
TTTATTACTAAATACTGCGATGGTAAATGATTTGACTCTGTACAAGTCAGTGACTAAAAAAAACATACAAATGGTAGATTTCCGAAGGTTTATAATGATGAATCTCTGCGAAGTCCAACAAAATGATGTGTCTGTACAGAGACCGAAGAGAATGAAACACTCCTTGGAAAGAAAAGAGGGTTTGACTAGAAAAGTCAGAAGAACATGTCGCCAATGTTATGCAGATAACGTAACAATCATGGGTAGCAAACAGGCTAAAACAAAGTCGAAAAAAGTATCCACTTATTGCCAAAGCTGTCCAACTAAACCATTCCTTAGTTTACCTTGTTTTAACAATAATTTTGATTATTTTTTTTGTTTCATAAGAGGACGGATTATTTAATAATGTGATATTAAAAAGAAGTGCCATAGTTGTGATTATTCAAATTCATAAATTATTTTGATTATACAGGGTGATTGGTAGATGGGTGCAAAGCTTTAAGGAGAATATAGTACAGACAATTTAGAACCATTTAAGCCATGGTTGTCTTAGACGAAGTCTTACCAATTTATTTTACCTTACTTTTATGTTTTTTATGTCTAATGACACAGAGGCCTTAAACATGTTTTGCTAGATTGCTTACACATTACTTTAATTAAATAAAATAAAAATTAATTCATTTATCTTTCAGTATGGCCATAAATAAGCAGGTTACTCAAAGTTTTGGGAATTTTATAAAACAAAAAAAAAATAGGTAAAAAAAAATTGGTAAGACTTCGTCTAAGACAACCATGGCTCAAATGGTTCTAAATTGTCTGTACTATCTTTGCCTTAAAGCTTTGCACCCATCTTCCAATCACCCTGTATTATAGAAGTTTGTCAAGTATAGAATAAATAATGTCACCGATTTTTACTTGGTAATGTAGAAAATGTTATGTTGTTTTGTATTTTTAATAAATATTTTATAAGTATTTTATAGTTTTATTACAGCTATTAAATCGAAATAATATTTTCTACCGTATCTTTAGGAATATCCCTAGCATCACTGCAATAACCTTGGTAAAAACTACAAGTTTTTGTTGGATTTGAAAACCGGCTCACGGGTGATCCCCATGGCTTGAATGGTTCAATAAGATAAGGCTCACCGGTGAGCCCTGTGGCCTGAATGGAAATACTCGATTTTTCATTTGGCGTTCAACGTGTTAATTAGGTTGTATGTACCTACGTTTCATGTGGCCATGTCCATGTGGCAGACCTACGGACATTCGGTTGGACTTAATATCCTAAATACGTAGTCCGTAGATTATTTTGTATTGAAAATGCATTTCTATCAACGATATTTTAAGTAATAAGTAGGTATTTCTATATTTCTCTTTCGATTAGTCTGTTGTTGACAAGACATAACCTCTAAAAATTTAAACTGAAATATCTCTTCCTATAAAAGTATAACTGAAGACAAAACTGTTCAGAAATTCAAACTATACTTTTAGATATTTTTCATAGGCAGACGCAAAAAAAAAATGTCAACAAAAATTTGTTTGGGAGTTCGCCGGTCATTGATATATAAAAAACCCAAGATGCACAGTCTCGAATAAAAGTAACGCTCGAAACTGTCACCAAACCACAGTATAATATAGAGTAAGTTATCTAAGGCCGCCCGCCGAGTTATTAGCCCACTCTTGCTTTGATCCCCAGGGTTGTCACTTTTACTTTTAGTAAATATTTTCGAACAAGCAGCACTTGATCTAAATTTATGAAATAAAAAAGCATATTATGATTGAATATTTTACCAATTTATAAATTTAGTAAAAATAAAAAGCCTTTATTCACATAACATTTATAATACTAAGTTACAAATTTGATACCGAGAAAATTTTTCTCCTGTTTCTGCACGTCCGGAACGCTTTATTATTATTTGTTAATGTAAAGTAAATTCTTATTCTTATGTAAAGTTTTTGTAAAAAGCTTTTGGGAAAGCATGGACAGGGCATCTTAAATTCTATATCATTCAGTTGATCGTAAATTGACCGGCCAATTTTAATGTTGATGTGGTCCTTTTCGAACGCTTTGCGAAACACCTGCTCCATCCTTTCTACATTATCGACAAAATCATCAGGTGGGATCATGAGTAAATTTCGATCTTTGCCGTAATTCCTGTAATGGGTGTATAAGACACCATATTTGGATTGAACAACACATCAGACAATAGAAAAAATTATATATTTCCATAGTAATTAATTTGCAATATTAATTATTGTGAAATTGCCCTTATTACATCTATACGCGACAAATACGTTTACCTAAACGATGTTTCTAACTCAAAACTCTGTTTTATAGTAAAACTAGACTTCTTAAAATAAACTTTAGCTCTAAACATAGTATTCAGAAAGTAAATTTGGGAATACATTTATATGGAAAAATGCGACTCGGCTACGCTCTTAATAAAGCAAATAAACTGTGAAATAAACAATACAATACCACATTTTCTAATAATATTTAAGTATAAGTAGGTACTTACATTTCTGGTTGAGCAGGAACTATGAAGAATGATAAGTCCGCGTTTGCGAAATCATTATTGAGGCACCCGAAAACACTACAATATTTGTTTCCCCTTTTTGAAGTCATGATACTCGTAATTTAAGTGGCCGCCGCCGGCGAGAGTTGACGAACGCAAGCGGTCATGTAGCGTACGCGCGTGCTCACAGTCGCGCTGCACAGCCCGCACTGGCGCCACCTTATTCCCTCATATATTATGCTAGCGTGTGCGTGAAATCGCGTGCCGACATGGCGCGCGGCGCGCACGCACACATTCAAACCGAGAGCGGCACGTTTGTATGAAGATGTTTTACTGTATATTATACTGTGACCAAACACTCACCAATTATACCTACGTAGTTATAGTTATGCTGTACCCACGCATATATATATTTTTACAAAATCAACCTTACGCAAATTGTATAAAGTTGTTTTTACAACGCAGTGTTCGAAAAGCAATACAATTTTACGACCGACCGTGGTCGGTAGGACAAGGCATTGAGTGGAGACCATTGATATATAAAAAACCCAAGATGCACAGTCTCGAATAAAAGTAACGCTCGAAACTGTCACCAAACACTCACCAATTATACCTACGTAGTTATAGTTATGCTGTACCCACGCATATATATATTTTTACAAAATCAATCTTACGCAAATTGTATAAAGTTGTTTTTACAACGCAGTGTTCGAAAAGCAATAAAATTTTACGACCGACGGTGGTCGGTGGGACAAGGCATTGCATTGAGTGGAGACGAACATTTTTATATTTTTTTTTTCATAAGAAATTTATTTAGTATTTGAAGAGTTTGTTAAATTGTGTTCTAAACACATAATTATACTTTTATTTGAGCGTAAATATGTTTTTGGGTAGGACATGGGTATATCAATAAAACCAATATTAACTGTTAAAATCGTTTATTTAAATTGAGGGTATTAAATTATTAAAACAGATTTGTTTATAAGTTTAAACGCAAAATAACTTAAAATCAACGGCACGAAACACATTAATTTACGAACATTAAAAAAAAAAAGTCAAATTGACTACCTTTTCTCCTATATTAAATTATTTATAACGTAAACATATTCGTCAAAAACGAAATACAAAAAAGTTCAAAAGTACATAAACTTATTAATTAAAAAAATAAACAGAACAAAAAAAAATCGACTCCATTGAACAAGAACAGGGTCATTTTTTTTATGCGACTAAAATAAGAAGGAGGCTAAAATGCATCGTTCTTGCACTGAAAAAGCGGCTATTGAAATTTGCCGTATTATACTTTGATCGTTGAATAAAGTTTTTAGAAAAAAATAAATCAAAATCTCATATAATTTACTTCCTATATTCAGTCATAAAAACTACAAAAACTAATCAATAAACTCTTTTACTTCCCGAAAATATGATATCCCATCCTTTTTTACGTAATATTTCTACAATTTGTCAGAGAACATTTCGGCATTTCGATACCTTAATCCGCAAACCAGCCAACTCCATTTTGCTATAGTTTAAAGGAGACACTTAAAACTTTCTAGTTTTTATTTTGTCTAAAAAACGACATCATAATATTTTTTTTGACAAAAATGGAGTTGGCTGGTTTGCGGATTAAGGTATCGATTTTTAACGAGTGCACCTAGACGCGAGCGACGCAAGACTATTTGAAATAAGCGCACCATTTAGAATGTTGCGCTTATTTTATGCGGACGGTTTTGAGACGTTGACTGTGCATCTTAGGTTTTTATATATCAATGTCGCCGGTGTTCTTTCATTATGCAACTCGTTTTCGAAAAAAGAATATTGTCATGCACGCGCGTTTCACTACCACAGCGACGCAATTAAAAAAAAAAACTTATAGGTTATTCCAATTCACGTCGTTTCCCGCCATTTTTCTTCGATAATAGAATTCCAAATATTTATTACTCTGTTGTATACAAATATGAGTGATACAAGCTTTGATAACACACCACCAGATATTTCTAATGCAGCAAAGGACATTTCGAACCAATTATTACCAGAACAGTCGAGAAAACAATATGATAAGGCGTACCAAGATTTCATGAATTGGAAAATATCAAAGAGAGTAAAGGTACATCATTTTCTTAAGATGTGAAAAATTCAAATTTTCATCCCTATGGACCTTTTATTCAATGCTCAAAAGTACGTTCACAACGTGGATATATCAAAATATTCAAAATGAATTGCCTTGTTAAAACGTAAAGCAAAAGGCTATACAGGGAAGAAATCGAAAACGCTTTTACCTAATGAAATAAATATGTTTTCAAGCGAAGCGCCTAGTCAACTACATCTATCAGTAAATGTATGTTAGTTATTTACTTTATTTATTGCATTGAGTTAAATAACTAGAGAAGCAAACCTCAATAAAAAAAAATCACTTCTAATGATACATCACACTAATATTATAAAGGCGAAAGTTTGTGAGTGTGTGTGTGTGTGTATTTATATGTTTGTTACCTCTTCACGCCTAAACCACTGAACCGATTTAGATGAAATTTGGTATAGAGATAGTTTGAGTCCCGGAAAAGGACATAGGATAGTTTTTATCCCGATATTCCCACGGGATCAAAACTTATGCGGGTGAAACCGCGGGGCGCAGCTAGTGTTACATAAATATGTAGGAAATAATTAAGTAAATATAAATACTTAAAACAAAATTATAATTTCCGACGTCTAGCTTGTATGGAACGACCCAGCGTGCGCCACCTAAACGAAACAGCAGGCATACATTTTCGCCGCGCCGTAGAAAGAGAGGGGGAATCCTACGCCGCGCCGGCTGTCTACTCTCCATCCGTCTTACGAATTTTCGATCAGTGTCACGTGTCCTGTCGCGAGTTTAACATTTTTTACCCATTACAAAAAAAGTACAACGCCGCTAAAGAAGTTTTCACTTCAAAATTCGTCATAATTGACATTGGAACCAAATCGATCGTCATCTGTAGTGAAGAGTGGTGGTGTCTGAATCAATTACTGAATTGTCTTGATTCACGTTTACGTCACTTAACAAGGGTAAAGGGTTACTATGAGAATGAAGAATGTGTTTTGTTACGTTTGTTTCCGTCGACCCCGTGGACCAGGATTGGCCTGACGTGATTGCCGATTTTGTCGGAGCCGAAATCGACCATGTTATGGATGATTTCGATTTTGACAGTTGGTTGTCGCGCTCGCCCACTAATTTTGACTCCATTATTTTTCCCTTTAATTCAACGAAATCCGCGCTTTGCACGAAATTGGAGTACCTACAGAGCTGTCATAAAATTCCTCTCAAAGAAGAACAAAACGCCAACGGAAATGTGGCGTCCGTACAATGACGCGCCCTTTGAAGTCCTGTTCTACGCCGTGATAGAGGATGGGCCCGAACTATTCTCAACCGGGTTTGTTTTCCGAACCTCAGCGGCGAGCACTTGAAAATTAATGTTTTCTGGGTGCAATTTATCTAGATCCGAGAGTAAATTCGATGTTATCAAATAAACAGCTGGAATCAGCTTGTGCCCGTTTAGTCCAAACTTATCAAAGATATCTAAGGTTGAATTCGAACCTTAACCCTTTAACCGCTTGGCTAAATATCAATTGTCGTGCCCCTAGCGCGAGGCTACAAATCGACAAAATAATACCTACAATAAATAAGGAGGGGCAATCGTTGTATCGATAAAAAAAAGTCAAAGAATTTTTTATGTTTTTATTTTAAATCAGCCTTATGGCTTCTACAAACAGGCGCGACACAAAGAAACCGCTCATGTCTTTGTGTCGCGTGTCGCGCCTGTTCGTAGGACCTTTAAATTAACCACCCTAATCACTTTCTTCGTATCACAATCGTTCATCTTTAAGCTAATAAGTAAATGTTTTTAACAGTTACTAATTGTTTAACCTTACTAAATTCGAATTGTTTACATCACAATAACGTGCACGCCGCGAGATCGCACGCAGCCGGTACCTAATGGAATGAATCAAACAGACAGGGACTGGAACGCGCGCGGTGGCGGCGGCGCGGCGACGGCGCGGTGACGGCATCGTGTGCAGAACGCTTATTAAAGTTATCTTTTTTTTAAAGATAACTCATGCACTAGGAATAATTCCTGTGTAGCTTGGGACTTCACAAACACACAAGTCACGGACACAAAACAGCTACACCCAAACTCGAATAATGATTTATGAAAGAGAGAGAGAGAGAGAAAAAAAGAGACAAACGCGAGTGCGAGTGCCTGTCCGGCTTGGTAGGTACTGTCACAGTACCTTAATAATGGTAAGGACAACATACAACACGGTTCCAAATTTGAACAATCAATAGGATATGTAGGTAGTTAAGTAGGTAATATAGGTAATAACAGAATTACATCACAATATTTAAAATACTATTTCGATTCATCAAGGAGTTACCTAAACCCAACGGAAGTCTTATTTATACCTATACCTACTGAATAATGTGCAAATAACCTAAGAAGAAATTGAAATAGGTACTTACCTCTCCATCACTTCTAAATTCTTCTATCGAATCGGATAATTCCAATTCGTCGTCACACTCGTCGTCGTCACCTTCTAATATTCTTAATAATTCCTCAGTAGTCGTCATTATTGAAAATTGAAATGTGACTATTTTATCGACAATGCACAAATACCAACGAACAACATTAATGGAACTTTTCATTCGTTTGATCCGCTTGTGACGTAGGCAGTGGTCGTATTAATGTGACAGCCGCGCTAGACTAACTAGAGAAATATGTTGCAAGCATAGGAGTCAAGGGATGGGAACTAACGTCAAATGTTGGCATTATACAAAGATCTTGAGGGATATTTTTCTTATGAATAATAAGGAAAAGAATTAATAACACAAGGCAATATGTTAAATTTAACTTTATTTGGTATGACACCGTTTATTTTATGCTGAATGATGCATTATACCTGATTAGTTAACTGTTTGTTATTTCGTTTTTAAAATGCGCATTGCATTGTATCCCATCCCTATGGTCATATTTATGCGACGCGCGCGATAGACGCCGAAGAAAATTTCAAGCTGCCAATTACTTATTTTTGTTTAAGTTTTTTGAATGCTTAGAGTTATGACACATAATTTTAAGTAATTGTTGTAAATAATAGCTCTATTTAATAATAGTTTTTGTTGTACCACGCAATTAATAGGACGAAAATAGAACGAAAAAATCATGCATGTTCTCTGTCGCAGAAATACGACACGCGCGGTAGGGACACGGAAATATTTGTCGCATATATGCGACACGCGCGGTTAAAGGGTTAATTAATGTAAGAGAAACAGAAACTGAAACTCCAGGTGATCCCATGCCATTAACTTCATCCTCCATGCTTGACGATTTTTTTGCAAACGCAGTTCAGGCAACGATACCAAGATTTACCTCATTTAAATAATAGTGATAATTTACAAATTAGTTTGGTTGCTTTTCATAGCGAACCGTTGCTTCCTTTTAATACCAACATTTTAAATTATTGGGAATCAAAAAAGGTAAGGACTGATCCACAATTATACTTGATTTCTAAAATTGCTTTGGCTATACCAGTGACACAGGTTAGTGTGGAGAGGCTGTTCTCATCTTTGAAATTCATAATGAATAACTTAAGAATATCGTTAAAGAATACAACCATTGACGATATTTTGATTGTTAGAAATAACAATTTGTATCACAAGTAATTTTGTAAAATTAAAATCATGCTATGTGGTAGATTGGTCTTTTGTTCAGTTAATTTTTAGAGAACTTTTTTCTTATAGGACTTCGAATAAGTCAACAAAATAATGACATTTTCATGTTGTCCCAGACAATGTTCTTTTTTTACTACTTAAGAATCTATACAGGGTGTAAGGAGAACGCTTCCGAAGCCAGAACGTAGATTATATACAACCTAAATGCAAACGGATACCAATAACTAGTGATGCAACGAATACTACTTTTACGAATACGAATACGAATATCAAACCTACTATTCGGCGAATACGTATACGAATATCTCGCCATGGTAATCAAAGACTTATTTATTTGAATAATGTTTACTCTTCTAATAATTAAAATTTACAACAGGCAAATTTTTATTTAAAAAACATAAAATTTGTAGATTTTCTGGTTTTAGGCGATTTCTTTTTTCAGTCTGGATGTTCCCAGCCGTTGAAAAAAGTGTTTCCGAGGCGACTGTACATGGCTTCAGTGAAAAATATTTTTGGGCGAGCTTTTTCGGACTTGGAAAATGGACATCTTCTCGCCAAAAGGCCAGTGAATCAGCAGTCGGCGATAAATTTGGGAGCTTTAGATAAGCATCTATCTCGTTTTTAGTTTGCGAATCCCCAGAAAATATTGAAATTGGCTCTTCCATTTCAGCCTCTTCAATTATTTCTTGGCATACTTGCCAATTTCCTCTACTTGTCGACGGTTGAGGTTCTTCTGGAGGTCTTGTCGGTCTTACGGCCTCTCTGTTATCAAGAGCAGCGTTAAGAACTGATCGAGCGGTTTCAACGACCACTGGTGAGCTGAAAATCCGTGTTTTGAATCGGGGGTCAAGGATCGTTGCTAATAGATAAGTTTCATCACATTCCATAAACGCAAATCTATTCGAAAGTCCACTGAATAGGGAGTTTGCCAGATTTTTCACATCAGGATGAGAAGAAGGATCATTTGAAATTTTATTGAGGCAAGATTTAAGACTTCGTACTATTGGGATTGCTTGAGATAACGTCGTTGATTCTTTGCTCAGCTCTTTAGTAGCTTCTTCAAAATTGGCCAGAATATCAATGATTTGGCTCATAAGACCCCATTGCCTTGCTGTGATTTCATGACGACAATTTGGTAGAGATGGTAAAACATCTTGAATCGCTATGCGTTGTTCATGTAATCTCTTCAACATCTGATACGTTGAGTCCCATCTTGTTTCAACATCTTGAAACAAAACATGTTTCGGTATATTGTTAGCTTGTTGAGAATCTTTCAGTTGTTTGAGTGCGGAGGTTGAGTGATTAAAATGAGTAATAACTGCATGTGGTTAACATTTCGGTTATGCGTTCTTGACCAAACAAACTTTTTTTCAGCACTATTTGGATGCTGTGTACCAAACAAGAGATATGTTTAAGGCTAAGATCAAGCTCATCATTTGCTTTAACCATATTCCGTGCGTTGTCCGTTACAACTGCTGCGACTTTACCCACTAGCTGCCATTCCAGAAACATCATATGCATATTGTGGGCAATATTTTCTCCTGAATGTGAGTCGCCTTCAAAAGGAAACACTTCCAGACAATAAGATTTGAGCTGGAAATCTTCATTGACTCCATGTCCAGTAAGACTTATAAAATCATTGACTTGTGAGGAAGCGTCACTGGTCCACATGTCTGTTGTGACAGAGAGATATGGGGTCTTTGTTAACTGCTCCTTCAATTTTATTTTAACACGGTCATTAATATCCGGTAGAATTTTTTCTGTAAGGTGGGTTCTAGATATAATGTTATATCTGTAAAAAAATAACAGTCAGGAATTAAAAAGGGTTTTGTGAAAGTTTAAAAAGTATCCCACTAATATGTATGAACAAAAGTTTAGCATTTTAATAAAAGCAAACAAAAACAAACCTTGGAGCTAGTTCACTGAGCAAACGACGGTATCCCTTTTTATTTACCAAGTCCAGGGGCTCCATGTCTAGACAAACTTGTTCAGCAATCAAATATGTGATTTTGACAGCCCGAGGATCACCAGTTTCATACGTAGTACGTTTTTCCAATATTTCCTTTAAGGACGCTTGTTTCTTCGCTGGTGTTACTTCAACTTCAGTGTTTGTTTCATCTACAGTATTTATACAGGCAAGAAGCTCCTTTTCGTGAAATCTCTTCACATGAGTCCACAGTGCGGTCGTAGTAAATCCTTTAATAGATGCATTTTTCCCTCCCCGAGACAATTCACAAGCACAATATTTGCATATAGCTTTGCTTTCATTGTCTAAAATAAAAACAATACAATTTAAATTCCTATCCCACTACTATATTACACGTAAAAGTAAAACCGAAGTCCGCGCGGACGAAGTCGCGGGCCTAGTCTAGTACTACATAGACGCAGCCATTACTAACGTTCGTCTAAGTTACTTACTTACTATCCTAGTTTTTGTTGATACAAAAGAAATACAGACCATATATACTTACAATAGGTACTAGGTAATTTATCGAAGTGTTTCCATATGTCACTTTGTTCTCGTTTACGAGAAGACATTGTCAATTCAACTTCAACTTCTTTAAATTCGCAGCAACCTCAGAAAATAAATAAAATAAAACAATACTCTCTTGTTTGACTTGTGCTCACGACTGACAAATGAAATGAATGAAAGGAATGAATGAATCAATCAACGGTTCGTAATCGTAATGATAGGGAAACTCCCGGAGCCGCGGAAACTGTATAAACCTATCTATGGCCGGGGAGTCCCCCGTCGCGTCGTCGTTGCGGTTAGGGGCCTCTGCACACGTCATATTTTTACGCGCGTTTTTCAAATCTGCAGTAAATAGAGTTGCGTACAAAAATATTAGTTTTTAAATATTCGTATTAGTATTCGCCGAATACGAATATTCGGTAAATGTCTTCTATTCGGCGAATACGAATATTCGTATTCGTTGCATCACTACCAATAACCTTTCGCTTTAAATTGGTTATTTTGAAGACTTCATATTTCGTAAACACGCAATGGAAACCGTACAAAACGTGAGGTCACTGACACGCAAGGCAACGTCGGGACACCGCGTGACCGCGCGCCCGCGCATCGTCGCGCGCGCCGAGCGCTCCGTACGGCCGAGTCACGGGATTTATACGGAATTTACAAACTCCACTTTCAAAATGCCTAGCCCTACAACACTTCACAAAATTATGAATTTTAATCGCATTCATAGTCCACTGTTAAACATTAAAGTTGACAGAGGCATTTTACGCAAGTACCTGTCTAAATCCTTGGTCAGTGGGTCGTCTTAGGGGAGAAGTCTCGAACTGCACTCCATCCATTTCAATACAAAGCCGGGCACGTCGCTGTGTTGACCCGTGAACACGAGGCATTAGTGTAGGATCCTCAACATATTTTGCACGTAGTTTATTAGAAACGCTCACTGTTCTGCCCCGTATTTCATCAGCACTGTCACATTCCCGATCGTCATGTTGCCGTATTCACGAGCACTGTACACGTATGCCTTAGGCATTGTTTAATACAACACAAAATAATAACAATAAAACAGCACTAAAAACGTAACAATAATAACTCAACACTTTGAAACTAACAAAACAGTATTAAATACGATTCAATACCTATCGATCGATTAAACGGAACGCACGTTCGCTCACGAACCGAGTCGGAAAGGAACTAAGTACTAACCAGATTACTAGAAGTACTAAGAAGATCAAACATGCCGCCTCGCGCCTGCGTGCGGTGCCGGCCGACAAACGATACCGGTGCGCGAACGCCGCGCGAACTGTACCTACTAGGTAATAAGAAATGTTAGTTATACACTCGTATTTAACTAAAATTTCTTATTACCCAGTAGGTAAAAAAAAAATAACTAAAAAAATAATAATTAACTAATCCAACTACTCAGTTGGATTAGTTAATTGTTTTTTCTATTTATAATTCTACAATTAGAACATTTAAAATGGTAGCTAAGCCGATCCATTCACTCACTAACGGCCGAAATTAATATCGAATCCATGAGCCAAGATATAAATCGATCGTCGATATATACCAATCTATGGATCGATCTCCAACCCGCGTCCTAATATCGAAAAATGACGATCCTGCTGTCGCTCAATCCGCAGATATCTTGAAATCCTTTCCCTCTTCGTCATTCCGTTTTAAGAAAAATTTATAAAAATAGCCATGGTTCGTTTGTTTGTAATAAAAAAAGCTAAGCATAAACAGGTTTTATAATTTTATTTTATGGATGTTTAATACATATATTTACCGAACGATGTAACAATTCTATTAATATGAAAAAAAATGTAATAAATTCAATACGTATTAGGTAAAAAGGAATGTCACGACACGGCTAAAGCCAGGACGCGTTTTATTGTCTATGGCGTGGTGCCCGAGTAGCAGCGTTGCCAATTTGTAAGAATTTTCCCAAACTGCGGGAAAACTCAACACTATTAGGTATTTTGTGGGGAGATCATAACATACATGTGAATATTTGATAGGTAATAATAATATTGTTCATTTTTGGTATAGAATGAAATAATTTTTTTTAACGGACGAGAGGCGTAATTTCAGTCAGCAGTAAATTTACTGCTAATTTTGATAGCCTAAACCTAAAGGTAAACTCCTCATCATCCAGCCTTCACCCTTTTAATTCTCCGCGCAGAAGCACGTTGACGTCTCATTTCTTCACCAGCGTCACTATCGGTATTATCCCAATCCGATAATTGAGCCAGAATTTCCATATCACTATCACTGGAGAATATTGACAGTGCCATTTTTCAAATGAAATCCGTGAAGTCAATCTTATATCCAAGGAAATTCTAAGATTAAGATTTGGATTGTTTACACCGATCAAAACAAACGTCAAATTCAACGGATAGGTTATTGACACACTCAAACTGTCATTTTCGAACAGAGGTCAATCTGTAATCTGTGATCCGTCCTCTCAAAGATAGATTGGTTGAAAAGATTGCAATTGCAATCCGCGGATCGTTTTTTGCTACACTTTACTACAAATCTGGATTGAATTTTCGATCTTTAATCTAGAGATATTGGATTAGATTGGTTATTAATTTCGAATTGTTTTTTCTATTTATAATTCTACAATTAGAACATTTAAAATGGTAGCTAAGCCGATCCATTCACTCACTAAGAGGATTTAATAAGCAACTGATAGTTTTCTTTCCAGTTTATGTTCAACAATACGCATTTTGTGTGCCGCCGGTGCTGGCAAAGGGCTCAAAATGCAACAAGAGGACCTGTCCATAATGTCCACCCAGAACAAAATGAAGCTGCAACCATTCAATCTGCTATTTACAGAAGATCACCAAACACGAGTGCACACTGCATTTTTAATAACTGTCGTAACCAAGCGCGAACTTAATATACCAGAAGCGACAAAGGTATATTTACTATGTGAACATAATCTGTATGTTCCGCAAAGTGCTCGTTAGTGTCAAGAACATCTCCTAGCCAATGTGTGGGATGAATTAGTAAACTTCTGTAATGTTACACAAAACATTAACTGTGCTCAATTCGACGATATTTGCGTTATATTAACCAAAGCACGACACCGTAAACAATTAGAATTTAAAACTGTAGGTGCTATCGCTGATGATGAGATGCATTTTTGGACCGGGTTACAAAATAGGCAATTTGACATAATCCTACAAGAAACTCCATCGTTGCTAGAAAGTCATAGAAAACCGCGATTGGCATTGGGTATTTACCTTTGCAAACTACGAACCGGAGAGTCAAACCAATTCCTCTCGACGAAGTATACAAAGAATATTAAAGATAGTAAGATATTGCTTACTAAGAGAATTTGTGCCACGGCACTTGGGTTTTGACCACATGCAAAGAAATGATGTTCTGGAACGTAACCTAACCCTTTACGGCGCTGAATTGCAGTTCTGCATCATACCAGTTGAACTAACCAATTCGTTCAAAGAAACAATTAAAATAACTTTTAACGCAGCGATGCACATCCACATCAAACCGTTCTGTCGAATTAGTAACCACATTTCTCGCTAAATGGCGTTATTTGTATTTTATGACCACTCGAAGTGATAAACCCGTCAGAACCGGTTTGTGTAGTTCGCACGCGATTTCAATTGCAAATTTTTTTTAGAATTACTGAAGATATCGACGTGAAATTGCTGTGGAGTAACGGTAAGATATTGATTTTCACTGATTAGATGTAATCCAAATGTTTTATAATGTATTTACAGAGATCGGTTCAAGTTTTGTTTTGATGCAGTAATGCATCACTGCGCTAAACTATTATATTTTATTACTTTTATCTAAATGGGTATCTTTTTTTATTCCAGGCTCAATATGAGTTCGAGGCCTAAACGTTCAGCTTCTAGGCTTCCACATTTGTCGAATGAGGAACTAGAAAATAGTTTAGTCCAATTTGAAGATAGTGAGGATGGCCTGGATTACTCAGACGACGACGATGTAGCTGATCCTTCGTTTATTTTGGAACAGAATGACCCGTATTTGCGACAAGACTCGGATGAAGAACCCGAAGTAACAAACACAGAAAATCAGGTCAATGACATCTTGCCACCAATCTCTGAGACCAATACTATCACTACAATTCATCCGTATGAAACTCCGCCTACTGTTCCAGAACCCAGTACCAGTTCCGTATCTATTTCACGAAGCACACGTGTTCCTAAGACAAATGTCATATGGAAAACTAAAAACTTAGAGCTGAACGAAGACCAGGTGAGGTTCCGGGGATCTTCCAAGTTACCAAATGAAACATTAGAATTGCAGACACCTTATCAGGTATTTTCTTATTTATTCACTGACGATATTGTGGATCTCATAAGAGACGAAACAAACTTGTACAGTGTGCAAAAAGATGCCAGTAGACCTATCAATGTTACAAGCCAGGAAATAAGACAGTTCATTGGAATTATTTAGTTCATGTCCATAATTCATCTGCCCAATGTGCGAATGTACTGGTCAGAGAAGTTTGGCTATACCCACATTCGCGAGACAATGACTCTAAAACGGTTTGAGTTGCTGAGAGAAACGCTTCATTTCAATGATAATTCTAAAATGATACCATATGGTCAGCCAAATTCTGATCGACTATATAAAATCAGACCGGTAATTGACAACATTTCATATTTTTAACCTGCATGTATTATTACGTTATATAAAAGTAAATTCAAATCTAGGGCACCCACATTTTTTAGTTTTTCGAAATTATGTACTTTTCATTCATAATTTTAACTTTGAAATTCGGTGTATTCTAAAAAGACGTAAGTGCCAAATGACGGTAGAATGGCGATATTACCTTTGCTTTATTGTGACCCGTCAAAAAAACTGTTAGATGTCACTTGTCTCAGTCGTTGTTTTGGTTCCGTCATTGGCGTATATTTTTCATTGGGATCCATTTTATTGGCGAAATATCAATCAAAAATTGATAATATTAACAGTAAGCAGCGTGTCGAGTTGATAGGAAAAAATATTGTTGAATTCAATTCAGATTTTTAGTTGTTTTCTAGTTACACTTCTTAGGTGACATTGACATGTCTTGTTTGATATAATGTTTTCAATCAAAGACATTGGAATGCGCAAAGGTAACTACCTCATTCCGCTGTTTATGTGACGTCATCACATGTTTTTTGATTTTTATTTTTTTTCTCAGAAATTTAGAAATAAAAAAATAAAATAAAAATATATTTGAACTCAGGAGACGAAAATAAAGAAATAGTATTTTTGTTTTAAGGTCGTGTCAGGTTTGAAATGTTGTCAATTGAAAAACTGAACCGTAACTTTGCAAAAGTGCCCTTTGAACAACATTTGTCCGTTGACGAACAAATGTGTTCAACCAAAGCGCGATGTGGTCTAAAGGCGCGTACGCACGTACGAACAAATTTGTTGCGTCACATGATACGCAACAACTTGGTTCGCACGTGCGTACCACTATCGAACATCGAACACTCTGTTCGTCAAACATGTTCGCGGCGATCCTTGTAGTGTGTTCTGTATGGACGGTGTTCGAAGAGCTTTAATAAATGTTACGCAACAAAACTGTTCGTATACCTAGATCTGGGCGGGGTGCGGGCGGGCGGCAGAGGTCCTACCCGTACCTCAGTTCTCGACGAGTAGCCGTCAAGGTTATTTATTTATTTATTTATTTATTAAAACTTTATGCACAAGTAAAAAAAATAATACTGTACAAAGGCGGACTTAATGCCTGAGGCATTTTCTACCAGTCAACCTTAGGGTGATGCAGAGACAAAACATGGCAGGTGCAACATACAGGAGAACTAGCTAGGAAATGAATATAAAATACAATATATACACAGATACATACATACATACATATAAACCAAATGAACTCTCAGGGGAAAAATGATCGGTAGAGGAGAAAACGAATCCAGCAAATCAGCGCTGGGATGTTACGGCCAACTTCTGCCGAATATGTTCACGTGCCTTCACTTTAAAAGATAACCGACTGGCTGCCGTCCTGATGTTCAGAGGGAGCGCATTCCATAGAAAGACCGCCTGGACAAAGAAAGAAGAATGAATGAAACCAGAACGGTGAGAAGGACATCGTAGAAGGCGATTGTTGGTTGAACGAAGATTTTTAGTATGGGCAGAGCATAAATATTGAATTTGAGAAGTCATGTAAGAAGGGGCAGTAGGATTGTCAAGAATAGAGAACAACGTAGTCAGCGCCCTCAACTCTCTGCGCTGGCGAATGGGTAACCATTTTAAAAGCCGCCGGTGCTCGGAAACATGGTCATACTTACGAAGATTGAAAACGAATCGAATGCAGTTATTGAGAAGACGGTCAAGTTTATTGAGGAGATCTGCATTCAGGTCATAGTAACACACATCACCATAGTCAATTATGGGAAATATTAGGGACTGTACAAGCATTGCCTTTATGTGTGAAGGGAGAAGGTTTTTCAATCGATAGAGCGACCGCAACGTTCCGGTGACTTTCTGACTAACAGTCGTGACCTGCTTTCGCCAGTCAAGACAAGTGTCGACATGCAGACCAAGATTCTTCACATCAGAGCTAAACGGGATGACTGAGTTGTCGAAGATCACAGGTGGCACAGTTAAGCCATTCAGCTTCCTCATGCTGTAGGGGCTGCCTACTAAGATAGCCTGACACTTGGTGGGGTTAACCGCCACCCCGAATCGATTAGACCAGTCTTTAACGACATCTAAATCCCGGTTTAGCTCATCAATTGCATCTGATATGTTGTCAACACCTGCCTGGCAATAAAGCTGCAAGTCGTCAGCATAAAGATGATACGCAGTCCGAAGCTCGGTGGTAATGAGGTTAATAAAAATGGAGAATAAAAGAGGAGATAATATACCGCCTTGAGGAACGCCAGCTGCAAGATCACACCAACTCGACGAAGAGTCTCCAGCATAAACAGACTGCTGACGTCCCCGAAGATAAGAAGAAAACCATTCCAGAACCTCCGGAGAGACCATAAGATAGGAAAGGATAGATAAAAGGACTTCGTGACTGACGGTATTAAAAGCATTGGAAAAGTCAATTAACACTAAGACTGTGACTTTAGTGTCTTCCATTCCCCGCCTTATATCGTCAGTCACTTTAAGGAGAGCTGTAACGGTACTGTGCCCGGGCCTGAAACCGGATTGAAATGGACTGATGAGGGAGTTATGGTGGATAAAGTGGGAGAATTGTTTGTGAACAATGGCCTCGAGCACCTTAGATAGAAAGGGAAGGATGGAAATTGGACGAAAGTGACTAGGAAGAGAGGGATTGGATATCTTAGGCAGGGGCCGGACAAGGGCTTTACGCCATAGGGAGGGGAAAACACCGGTGTAAAGGGAAAAGTTTATGATATGGGAGATTGCAGGGAGGAATTGATCAAGAGCCGTCACGATCATATGGCGGCTGATGTTATCGCAACCCACGGCTTTGGATTTAATGGATAGGATAATCTTTTTGATCTCTCCCGGGTCGATTGGGGTGAAGACAAAGGGGTTAATGTTAGGACGCGTCAGACCAGCAAGGTATTGAAGTGTTTGACTTTTGGTTAGACTATCTAGAGCTGGAACGGTAGAGAAATGGCGATTTAGATCGTCCAAACCAATTGTGCTAGGAAGGTCTGAATTTCGCGATTTGCCGATTCCTAAAGTTCCAAGAAACTTCCAAATATCGGCAGGAGAACATGTAGTGATATTACTTAGGATGTGGCGGCGTTTAGCGTTGCGTATCATCTGGTTACACCGATTTCTAGCAGCCTTAAAGAAGGTCCAATTGTCCTCCGATCGATCCTTTTTAAATTTCCGAAACGCGCGGTCCCTCCGACGCATTGCCATCCGAACTCCCCTGTTCATCCAAGGAGCAGGTGGACGCTTCAACTTAATTTTTTTGACAGGAGCATGGGCGTCATATAGCTTGACCACAACATCATTGAAAATACTCACTTTTTCGTCAACCGAAGCAGCTGCTTCCAGGGGTGACCAGTCAATAATAGATGCGTCTTGTTGAAGCCTCTCGCAATTCATACGTGCAAAGGCACGCCTGTACTGGAACGTGGGTTTAGGCTTAGGGGGTTTAAGGATATAGCATAAGAAAATAAGGTCGTGACGGGAAAAGCCAGGAGCAACATGTTGACCATGTGAGGAAACTAGGGAAGGATTAGAGGTGAGGATCAAGTCAAGCCAAGTATCATCACCTGCTATATTATGATGAGTGGGTTGGAGAGGCAATACATGCAGACTGGCTGACTCGATGAGGTGCAGGAGTTTACGGGACCGAGGGGAGTTGTGGGCAAGGAGGTTGGTGTTAAAATCCCCCATAACAATGTGATGCGCATACTCTGAACCCAAAGATTCAAGAACCGATTCGAATTCGGTGAAGTAATCAAGGGAAGGGGGACAATAGACGACACCAAGGACGGTTTTAGCTCCTTTGACACAAACCTCGAGGAAAAGAAACTCTGCGGATTCATTAGGAGAAGAAGAAGCTAAAACTTTAAAAGGGAAATCACCACGAAGGTAGATGGCTACACCACCCCCCCTCTTACCGATCCGGTCATTCCGAATAAGAACGAAACCGGGGAGTGGGTAAGTGGTTGAAAGCAGGTTAGGTTTGAGCCAAGTCTCGGAAATCAGGACGGCGTGAACGTTATTGTCGGTAAAAGTGTCGTAAAGTTCGTTGAAGTGACTAGGAATACTCTGAGCATTAAGGTGGCATACGTTAAACAGCCGGCCAGCATGTTGGCTAAAATTTTGGCGTAAAAGAACACCTAAGGTGTCTGTAATAGAACAAAAGCTTCCATCGCTGGAAGATGCACTAGAATCGTTAGCAGAATAAAAAGATTCGTTATCAGAAGTCATAAATATAAGTAAATAAACTAAATATCTTATATATAATTATATATAACGCTAAAAACACTACACGATTTACTGGCGCGACGAAAGCATCCCTGCACCACCCGCCAGCTCACATCATCTTATTCTTA
The DNA here is from genome assembly GCA_945859645.1 of Amphipoea oculea. Classification (NCBI taxonomy): domain Eukaryota; kingdom Metazoa; phylum Arthropoda; class Insecta; order Lepidoptera; family Noctuidae; genus Amphipoea; species Amphipoea oculea. The sequence goes on along the minus strand of OX243865.1, from coordinate 14,058,140 downwards.
ACATTGGTAAACCTTTATGAGAAAAAGCAAATAGCAAAACCAAAAACAAAACATAATAACTGTCATGCGAAAAATAAAATAGAAAAAAAAATATCACGAGAAAAACTAAGTATACACACAAAGATATTATGGTAATCATTTTATGGCCTACATAAAATTATGGACGTATCCGATCAAGGACACGTCAAACTTCGAGCTTGCCTTCTTGTCATATATAGTCTGTGGACTAATGGTGGACTATACTTTGGCATAAATGACAGCACAACATGATTGACGTTTGAGTTTACGAACAAAATAAAATTGATAAGGTTATTGAAAAGGTTGAGGGTAAATTATTCTTTAAATTAGCCAAAGTAATTTCACGACAGATTGTGGGGAAATAACATTACTGATATTACAAGAACAACTCAATACAATACATAAACAAAGAAACGGTAAGTAATTCCATAATAACAATTGCATGCAAATCAATATTTAGTGAGTATTAAACATGATACCATTATTGACCCGTTCTGTCTTGCAGGCCATCTCCTGTGCCTTGGGCCTTTGGACCTTGCACCTTCGGAAACTTCACAAGAAGAGGACTCAGCTCATCCATTGAGGAAACTTTGTGTTTACTTCCGTCAAAGGCCTTCAGAACTATAACACCGTCTTGTGTCCAACACGACCGCATTCCGAAGTGTAGACGCGCTTTTCCAAAGATGGACTGCCGGACCTTCGTCAAGAACTCCTTGACTGATATGGATGTGCCTTTCAAGCGTGTCTTGGCTTTCCACACCATTGATTTGTCATCATAGCTGGAGAATCTTACCAATATGGGCCTGTGATGTTCAGTATTGGCTGCACCAAGTCTGTGGCAGACCTTTATGGAGGATACGGCAAAGTTCTTGAGAGCAAGCTTATTGGAGATAACATCCAGGATGACTGCGGTGCTGTCTTCATGATCAACTTCAGCAACACCTTGAAATATCAGTGCTTTCCTCCTATGTCTTGTCTCCAATCCGTCAAGATGCTTAGCACACTCACTAATCTGAGACCGGAGCAAGCCAAGCATATTGAAAACAAGCTCCCTAAATGTCCGGAACTCCTCAGCCACCCTTGCCACGGTGTCTTTGGCAGGTCCTGCGCACTGGATTTGGGCTTCTAGTGCTTCCATCTTCCGTGTGAATGTCTCTTCAAGGCACTTTTGTGCTGACAACACTTCGGCAAATTGGGACATAGTGATCCAGAAGATTAAATAAATTTATTGTGAAGTGACTTTACAGATGATGAGCTGGCAGGCGGTGTAATTTTATGCTTGGGTCACATAAATGTGCCACAAACGTAAGTACTTGTGTAATGGAGCTTCTACACTTATACTTGCTATAAATTTAGGTGAATTTTTTGTATTTCTATTTTAAATAAAAATTAAAGAACAGAGATACGTCTATCGTTTTTTACACCTACCCGCGAAAAAAAAAAAAAAAAAAAAAAAAAAAAAAAAAGTTATTCGCGTGCTATGTTTATTATTAAAAACATCCCTAAGTTTCCCAGTCATGGCCGACGAAGAAAATTTTCAGTGGAACGTGGAGAACACAATTTTGTTTATAGATTGTTATAAACAAAAGCCAATATTATGGGATCCGACTGATATAAATTATTATAAAAATGACTTGAAAAATGATGCCTGGTCAGAAATAGCAAAATGTTTGAACACAAATGTGGAAAGTTGCAAACATAAAATGACCTCACTTCTCAGCGCTTTTAGAAGGGAGAAAAATAAAACCAAGAATGGCAAAGGTACTGGAAAAGGTAATTTTTTTTTGTACTTATTAGTTATCACATAAGTAGGTAGTTATATTATAATGTTACTATTAGTAGTAGGTAATTAATACACTCATTTTTGATTTTTCTTTTTTAAAGGAGCATCTGAAGTTTATAAAAGTAAATGGTATGCTTATGAAGCAATGTCTTTTTTGATGGATCGTGATAAACCACGAGATCGGCGAGATTCTGCGCAATGCACACAGTTCCATTTTGTAAGTAAAATTAACAGTATTTATTTTGCCACTGAAGTTTGCCTTCTTTCATAAAGTAATCGGAGAGTTCATGTCTTATTTCTTTGGGTGTTGTAATATTTCTTGTTGCCATAGGGCGAAGTGGCAACCAGGAACGAGTATACTCTTCGGTCTCGTTCGGACGTAATGTATGATACAATTCAGATTTTTCTCTCAAAAAATTATGCAAATGTGCAATGGCCATCAAAACTATTTGCGCTTTGTGTGGCTGCAACAGCATTGGTTTCTTCAAAACTCTAAAAACAGATGCCATAATACCAAATGTATGTTCGACAGTAATACGAGCCCGGCTTAAACGATAGTTGTAAATTCTTTTTTGTGAGCCCCTGGGATGTGTACCAACGTATGGCGTCATTAAATTTTCTTTTAATGGAAAGGCTTTGTCACCTACAAATAAATATGGCAAATTGACTCTTCTGCCTGGCAATGGTATCGGTGAAGGTAAATTCAAAGTACCCTCTTCCATCATAGAGTTTATTTTGCAGTCTCTGAATACTCCTGCATCTGATATTCTCCCTTGACATCCCACATCAACAAATATAAATCTTTTACTTGCATCTACGACGGCCATTAATACAATACTGTACGTTCCTTTATAGTTATAGAAATCAGATCCAGAATTAATAGGCGATTCCAATACAACATGTTTCCCATCCAGTGATCCAACACAATGAGGAAAATTCAATGATTGTTCAAATTCTTCCGATATTTTCAGCCACTCGCTTTGGGTTGATGGTATCTGGAAAAAATCATACTTATTACATTTTTACAGGAAAACGAGGAATCGCAACAATTGGAATTGTCTGATCAAGGCGAGACATCTGCTAAACGAACCAAGAAGGAATCTCCACGTCTGGGTTTATTAAAACAAGCGTTGGGTGTATTAAAAAAATCATCTGAAAAAAATATGGAGGAGCGAAGTGGTGACCCTGGTGTCCGTTTCGACTGCTCGGCCACTATGTCGTAGAAAAAAAAAACTTATGTCAGCATTTCGAAGGAATTTGTAAAAGATGAACAGTGAAAACCGCAAATTCGAAGAGTCAATAATCAGAAAGTTATGTGGGTTTAACCGTGGCCGCGCAGTCCGCATGAATTCAACTGCGCGGCCACCAGTTCTCTTAAACGGAGCGTTGTAAAAGTCTAATTCCTTTTGCTAATCACTGACAGGATTTCGAAGAAAATGTAGATCATAAAAATAATGCCCTACTGTCTGTAGTTCACGACCTACATCACTCCAAAGTTTGGCCGCGCAGTCCGCACAAAGCGAACCGCGCGGCCACGAGTTTTTTTTAATAGACCTTACACGGAGCTTAGTAGAAGTCCCATTCTTTTTACTAATTACTGACACCATTTCGAAGAATATGTAGACAGTATAAATAAATCCTATAATTAAGAACTACAAGACCTACAGAACTTAAAACCTATAATCGAAGGAAAAAATAGGGTGACCAAGATTTATAGTGTGTGAATCCAGGCTTTTTTCCATTTCAATATCATAGTATAAATATATCATCACTACACAATATACAAAGTCGCTTTTTCTGTCCCTCCCTATATCCCTATGTATAGATTTTAATGCGGTTTTTTTAATAGATAGTGATAGAAGAGGAAGGTTTATATGTATAATAATAAAATCCATTAAATAGGGGCTGTTATTTTTGATGTTTCTAACGTGATGTACAACGTTCGAAGTACTTCGCCCGCGCGTATTTAAACGTTTTTATAAACCTGTTCAGTAGTAGTTGCGCAAACACACACACACATTATTACAAACTTTCACGTTTATAATATTAGTAGGAAGTAGGATGCCTCAAAAAAAAGTATAGGGTAAAATAAAAGCTAGCTCGCAAAAGACAGATTTTTCATACTTTACATTTTAATTTTTTATTTATCGTGATATTTTGAAAAATGTACACTATATCTATATAAATTATAGCACATGTGTTATTCTGACATGTAAGCTATTTTACTGCAAAGTTTCACAAAAATCCGTTCAGTAGTTGTTGCGTGAGAGCAACAAACACACACACACACACACACACACACACATTATTACAACCTTTCACGTTTATAATATTAGTTAAATTATTAAATTATATGAAACATCTGTCCTGTCTGCGAATGAAAGGAATGCCAAAAATATAATATCTTCCTAAAGTGTTTATTTATAAAACTTAATTATTTTATAATGATGACGTTTACCTATTGCAGTAGTCCATGCGTTTCATATCCAAGATGTAAGCTGTTTTAAATAACTTCCTAAAAAAGTCACTGTGCGCTTGCGTTGGTATGTTTTCATTCGAGAGTATAGGTAAGCACCTACCCAGTTGCGTCTGTAGCGACTCCCAAAATGGCTACAATATCAGCGGGGAGGGGTCCCGCCCTGCCCCGCGGAGCTTGACTCTGTATAGTGTTTTTATTCAGTCTCGGTTGTTACAGAGTGCGCCCGTGTTTATCAGTGCAGTGTTAGATAGTTCATAGTTATTTCATAGGATTGTATTGTGACTATACTAATTGTCTTTAATACTGTTGCTTTTATCACACAAGGAAGTTTTATCAATCAAGCGGTAAGTACTTATTCAAAACATTAATAAAATGTAATGTATTGGAACATGCGTGTAATTCCCAATTCTTTATTGCATGCCTACAGTTTAAGGTGGGTATTGTTAAATTGAAAGTTGAATACAGTGGATAATATGTTAAATTTAATGCAACATTATAACCATTATCATAAAAAAATGTTTTACCTATTCGGTAGGTCAATTCTAAGCCCTCGAAATACATTGCCAAAAGGATTGAAACTCATATGAATTCGATATTATATTAAAGGAATAAACAAATAGATACCAAATATAAAACTTCCTAGGAAATGTTCGTCCGCGGCAGACTTCCACTAAAGCGGCAAACTCGCGTCAAAGCTCGCGTTGTTACCGTAGCTGGCCGGAGGACCACTTCTTACCACTAATACATCGCATTTTTTTTCAGAACGATGGGTAGAAAAGGACGTAAACTGAGAGTGAACGATGACAAGCTAAAAAAAATATTTATAAAATATTCCACAGACTGCATAAACACAAAAATTAAATATAATGATCCTATATTTCATACTATCTCAGAAGAAATAAATCACGATATGTCACCGCTTGCGTTGTACTCGTGGCTAAAGAGAAATTACAATAAAGTTTTTGATATAAGTACGACGACAGAAAGTTCTTTATCTTCTCCATCGTGTCGGAGCACGACATCTTCAACGACAAAAAGTGAAATTAATGATAAGCATACAAATCAATTTTCTTTCTTACTAGATGAGCATGAGTGGAAAAAAGTAGAACCAATTTCTGTTCGTTATATAAGACGAGATCTAAAAACTACATCGACACACAAGAAATACAAAACATTGCCTAAGTTCAAGTGGAGCAATCTACTCAAAGAAAAAATATGGCAGTACTCGAGACGACCTTGCACGTGGACTTTCAAGAATAAATTAATTGACTCAGAAGATAATGTGAAAATAAAAGGGAAATGCACACAATGCAGCTGCACTGTAGAAATATGTAGCGAAAAGTTAACAGACAAAACAGCAACTATAAAATGTACAATTTTTAATACAGATAACTTAGTTCCGCATAATCCAAAACTGAAATCTAAGATGTCACCATACAAAAGAAATCAACTTGCAAAGAAATTACAGTACAAATCTGCCACAGTAATTCATAAAGAAATAGCTTCAAAAGTTATTAAGTATAAAGATAATGCAATCCCTCCCATACTTCCTACAATGAACGCTCTTCGGAAAATAAAGCACGAGAAGAGACAAAGTAATCGTTTGCATGCCAATCCCATTTTAAGCCTACTTATGATGTCAATGTTGCCAAGTTTTAAAAATTTGATTCGCGAAATAAAACTTGTCCCGAATTTTTACATGTATTATTGGTCTGAAGAACAAAATCAATTCTACAAAGATTTTTTAGAAAAAAATCCACAGGAAGTAACTATCACTATAGACGCCACGGGATCTTTCTTTCACCCAATAAAACTTCCTGATGGATCAACATTAACTAAGCGACTCTTTCTATACGTTTGTATGCTAACTTCAAAAACGATAAAATCTCAAGCGATATTTCAAATGATAGCGGACACTCATACTGCAGATTCCATATCATCCTGGTTAAAAAGATGGTATAAGGAAATACATACCGCTCCTAACGAAGTTGTAACTGACGACTCGTCTGCTTTGATTGCTGCAAATGTAGATGCTTTTACAACATCTATAACAGTGAAAAACTATCTGAGACAATCATTCTTAGTGTTGAGAAAACTTAGTGTAAACTTACCAGAAGTTTTTCTTAGGTTAGACACCAGCCATTTTATTAAAAATGTTTACAATTTACCTTGTTTTCAAAACGTGGATACTCCAATTAAAATGTTTTTTATTCGATGTATTTTATTGATAAAAAGATCTGAAAGTTTTGATGAAGTCAAAATGATAGTTTCAAATATGGTCAAAATATGCACTTACAAATACTATAACACTACTAATAAAGCTTGGGACTTAGCAATGCAAAATATGAAGGAGAGATTATTCGCTACGGAAGATCCGGTCCCCGAATATGGCGGTGAAAGAGAAACTTTCTATCACGATACCTTAATAATTGAGGAAGATAATATAATGTATTGGTTTGATGAGATCGTTGAGCAACAAAAAAGCTTATTTCAGACGCCGACTGAAACACGCAACAAATATTATCTGCCCCACCTAACATCAACTTTGAGAAGATTGCTAATCAAGCTTCCATTGTGGAGTAACGTAATGTGTCCTTTGTATGATACACAAAATAAGTCGCCTACATCCTCCTCAGTAGAGAGTTACTTCAAAACACTAAAGCATTTGTTATTTGAGACTCGTACTCACAAATATAATATTGATGAGTTTTTGAATATTCATTACAATTTTCTGCAAGGAGAAACCAAAGTTAGTTTGAAGAGTCTGAATGATATTCCACACAATATTAGTTCTAAATCCCGAAAACGAAAGTTAAAGCGAGTTAAAAGCATTAGCATAAAGAAAAGAATAAAAAATGCTGCCGTGACATTCACTTCCGACTCGATATTTGCTGAGGAGCCCTCGTATACCGAAAATTGGAAGGGTGAGGGATATGAAACTCATAAAATAACATCTACTTCAATCTTATTTTTAAAAAATGGAAATGTAATCGAATCTAAACAAAATGTTTTAAACACCTGCGCGTTTGATTCTGTGTTTTTTATGCTGGCACATGGATACCAAACAAACAATTATATTCGCGAAGTCTTCAACTCTTGTGAAAATAGTTTAATTCGTGATTTTATTAATATATTAGCCCAAAATCAAAATGAAAAGGAAGCATATAAGCTAAGAGAAAACATTGTTTCACTCTATTACCAAAAAAAAAACAATTATTACGAATGTAATTGTAATATGGCTTTTGTGTTTGAGCATATACTTTTTGATTTCTTGTTTAGTGCAGAAAGAAGTAAAAAATGTATTACGCCTTTTTGTAATGAGAAAAATGTAACAAGATTCATTGTGTTTCTTTCTCTCAATTTCGATATTATTAACATGTTTGGTATCAGAAGCTTAGAAGACGCCATCGTTATCGATAATTTAGAATTAAAACATTGTTTAGAATGCAATAACAAAAGCATTAAATACGAATACAAATTAAATAATATTATTTTATTTGATTTAAATGGTACCCAAAACATTATACTTAATGAAATACCACGTTATATAAAAATAACGGAACGTAAAACATTCAAGTTGATAGGTGCGTTAGAGTATGTTCTTCCATGTGTTGGCAATATCGGTCATTACAAGTGTCATTGCTTAATCGACGACCAATGGTTATGTTATGACGACAACCGAAACAAAACTCATGAAAGTTCAGTGCAGCCCATAACACTGCACAATTTAACTTATGGTCTTATTGGTAGTTAAGTTACATGATAATAGGTGAGAATTTTGCTCTAAAGTGGAGCTAAAATTAGATTTTTATTATATAGAGACTTGTTAAATGTTAGATAATAGTAGGCTTATATCGAAATTCACTGTGATTTACATGGTATAGGAATATTTTGTGATTTTATCGTAGTAAGTTTTGCTATAACGATTATAGTATGACTGATTTGTTTGTAATAAAAATATTATGATGTTAATCGATACAAAAACGTAGGTCGTTATTTCTTGATTAAATTGTAATTGTAAGTACAATAACAAATTAAACTGTGATTGGTAGGTAGGTGTAAGTTGTATAATTTTAAGTTTTAGAAATGTTGTTGTTATCGTAAGTCAGATTTTGTTTTTAAATTCTGATTGCAATATGAAAACGAACTGTGATTGTTGAATTAGGTGATTTAAAGTATACTTTAATAAAACTTTATCTACTTACAAACTTATAATTTTATGTTATATAGGTACATGATGTTGCTCTCGTATATCTAGTGTAGTTTTTAAATAAGCTACTTTTTTTAGCTTATATAGTTATGATCTTAATCGTTACAACAACGAAAATAAGCAATTATTTTTTAAATTGTAATTATAAATATGAAAACGTATTGTGATTTTTAAATTATGTGATTTATAGTTTATAGTAATATTATGTTTTATCTATTACTTAAGAAATAGAAATATAAATCAATCGATGACATTTTTTTCTTTATATCCTTTTAATTAGCTTCTCTACTCAATTTCAAACCAAAAGACTAAAACTATTTGCATGTTACGATAAAAAGTATAGAAATATACGTGACAATGAAAACGTCTTATATGGGAATATCTCGTCAGCGCATCGTAAATCATGGTCACCCTTCTTTTAACTCTAGTTACAGGGTATAAGTTCTGTAACTCGCGATTTTCAAACATTAGAACTTCATTCATGATGTTTACAAATTCTTCGAAATCGTATCAGTGATTAGCAAAAAGAAAGACACCTGTACCAAGCTCCGTTTAAGCTCCACTTTAAGAAACACGTGGCCGCGCGGTTCGCCATTACGTGAGTGTTGTGGAACGAGAAGTCCAAACTTTAGAGCTATATTTTTACAATGTATTTTTTCTTCGAAATCCTATCAGTGATTAGCAAAAAAACTTAGACTTTTACAACGCTCCGTTTAAGAGAACTGGTGGCCGCGCGGTTCGCTTTGTGCGGACTGCGCGGCCAAACTTTGGAGTGATGTAGGTCGTGAACTACAGACAGTAGGGCATTATTTTTATGATCTACATTTTCTTCGAAATCCTGTCAGTGATTAGCAAAAGGAATTAGACTTTTACAACGCTCCGTTTAAGAGAACTGGTGGCCGCGCAGTTGAATTCATGCAGACTGCGCGGCCACGGTTAAACCCACATAACTTTCTGATTATTGACTCTTCGAATTTGCGGTTTTCACTGTTCATCTTTTACAAATTCCTTCGAAATGCTGACATAAGTTTTTTTTTTCTACGACATAGTGGCCGAGCAGTCGAAACGGACACGTGACCCTGAAGTACAACATTTTTGCAAATTTATCGCATCAAAGTTAGAAAAATACTCAAAAAATACCCAAAATATGCTTCAGTACGAAATTTTTGATTTATTTCGTAAAGCGGACAGTGGATATTACGAATATTATAATAATAATTATGGTCGTAGTTATGGATATAACTCAAGGAACGTAACCGATAACGTAACCGATTCACACGCTACTGAAGAACAAAATCGAATAAGTGAAGTACAGACTGAAGTTTCGACACGAGTTGGTAGTTCAAATTATTCACCCCAACAACGTTCCGACGAGGATAGTGTTTCAACTATTCAAAATATCAACAGTGATACTGATACTAATGATTCGTTTGATGATTTATTCCCATTATAAGTTTCTCGTTTAAGAATTCTTAAATTACTCTAAGTGATAGAAATAAATGTTTGATTACCTTTATGTTGCTTTTCAATTCTGCTACCAGTGCTTCACACACCTCCGGAATAATGGAACTGAGTGCTTGTTTCGATATTTTAAATAAATATTGCAAACTAGTATACGAATCACCACTATTCAGAAAGCGCAAGGTCACTGCCAAACGATTTTGCACAGATATGGATTCTCTCATTATCGTATTCTTTTTAACGATTCTTGGCCCAACTAGGTTTAATAGACATTCAAAATCTGTACTTGACATTTTTAGCAGAGTTTTGTAGTGTCCACTTATTTCTTGTGATTTTAAGTCTAAAAGTAATGTATTTTCATTTCGTTTTTTGTACAATACTGTTTCCCACCATCTAGGATCCGCTTTAGGAAACAACATTTCGTGAATCACTGCGAACATCAAAAAATTCTCCGCTACTTCACAATCGACCACTTCCAACGGCGCCGTCATGGCTACTAAGATAGAGTTCACGACTGTTGTTCGCGAACTCGACTCGAACTATGTTTGCGTTCGTATTCGAATATGCCGTCCATACGTACGAACCAAATGTTCGGGTCTGGTGTTTGTGTTCGCTATGTTCGTGTTCGTACGTGCGTACGCGCCTTAAGGCAATATTTGCCAGACAAACCCCACAAGTGGGGTTTCAAACTTTTCGTGATTTGTGGTGTGAGTGGATATGGTTACAAGTTTGAGGTTTACAGTGGCCAGGAGAATATATGCGCAGATGGCGAGCCTGAATTAGGTGCCTCATCTAATGTAGTAGTCCGACTTGCCAGAGAGATTCCTACCAACCAAAACTATAGACTGTTTTTTGACAACTACTATACATCCTTACCCTTGATTGAGTTTTTATCACGACGTGGTATTTTAGCTTTAGGCACCGTTAGGAGAAACCGTATCCCTAACTGTAAACTCCCAGAAGAAAAGCAGCTCAAAAGACAACCTAGAGGCACCTCAGTTGAACAGGTCGCCAGCTATAACGGTATTGACATATCCCTAGTGGCCTGGAGAGATAATAAAATTGTGCACTTAGTATCCAACTTTGCTGGCAAAAATCCAACATCTGTCGTTCGTAGATTTGAGAAGTCTCAAAAGATATACATCGATGTGGAACGGCCCTTTATTGTCGCAGAATACAATCGACATATGGGAGGTGTAGACCTAATGGATAGCGTAATGGGTCATTACTAAATTAGGCTACGAAGCAAACGTTGGTTTATGCGACTCTTTTACCACTTTCTTGACATGACCATGTGTAATTCTTGGCTGCTATATAGAAGAATTCATGCTGACACGGCAAACACTGACAGGGTGCTCAATTCTGCTGATTTTCGACTAGAAATTGCTGAGACTTTAGTCAAATACAAAAGGGTAAACCGGCTGAAGCGCACTAGTGACGTAGAAGCACTCATCCAAGACAAAAGGAAGAAAGGGCCTTGTCAGTATATCCCGCCTAAAGACGTCAGATTGGATCAGATAGGGCACTGGCCTGTTTGGACTGTCAAAAGGCTTCGGTGCAAATATCCAGGTTGTACTGGAACAGCCCAAACAGAATGTGAAAAGTGCGGCATAGCCTTGTGTTTCAACAAAAATAACAACTGTTTTCGATCCTTTCACGTTTCGTAACATTTTTATGTTTTAACACCATGATGCATATCTGCATCAATGTTCTTTTTTTCAAAAATAAATACCTTTTCGTACATAATTTTTTTTTTCATTATTTTTCCCATCATTATATAGGTAGTCTAAATCTATTTTCAATAAAAAAAAAAAAACACGTTATTGCGCCGTAAAGGGCTAACACGTATATTAACTAACGTATTCGCTGTTTGCAATGCCAACACTATTTCAACTATTGATGCTGATTTATAGATAATTTATAGATTTATAGATATGCTTTTATAGACATATTTTATAAAATAACACCATTTGGGCTCTTTGAATTCACCTGCATGACGTTCGGCTTAAGAAACTCCGGTCAAACCTTTCAACGTTTCATGCACGAGGTTCTACGAGGACTAGATGACAACGTATTCTGTTTCTTCGACGATCTGCTCGTACACTCGAGAAATAAGGAAGAACACCGCCTCGTGTGCACGGGATTTTATCACGTTGTTCAGATCTTCGTTGCTCCCATGGTACGATGTACAGTACGGCCTAAATATCTTGGCAAGTCCGAACTTCGCGCAGAGGGCTGCGCAGTAACATTTTTTAGGAAAGGAATGGTGGCATGAGACGAGTGTAAGTGAGAGGGGTACACTACAATAATACGAAAAACTTTATTCCGAAAGTCACAAATACGAATTTCAAAATACCGATTATCATAATTCCGAATGGTTCAAAATTCCTTTTATAGCAACTCCGATTTATCATTCATCCTATTTTAATAATTTCGAAATTTTAATATGCCTAACGTTCATAATTACTATTCTCAAAATACCGAGTTTCAATAGATCGAATAACAAAAAGTCCGACTTAATGATAATTCGAAACATCAAAAATACGAATTCCGATTATTAAAATACCGATTAATTAGAATTCCGAAATAATAACGCTTTGTAAAACTGAATAGCAAGACAAATAAACAAATATTTCCAATTGTAAGAATATAGATGGCACAAAACCAACAATAGAGCCCCTATTTCTGTGTAAAGGGTTTAAAGTAACCTATCCAAACCGAACCTCGGGGTGCCCTTCGCTCGTTCTTGCATCCTATGTCGACGGAGCCCCGCTTCGCGGGGCCCCTATTTCTGTGTAAAGGGTTTAAAGTAACCTAACCAAACCGAACCTCGGGGTGCCCTTCACTCGCCCTTGCATCCTATGTCGACGGAGCCCCGCTTCGCGGGGCCCCTATTTCTGTGTAAAGGGTTTAAAATAACCTAACCAAACCGAACCTCGGGGTGCCCTTCGCTCGCTCTTGCATCCTACGTCTTCTATTACGTTCGTTGAGTTCGGGTGCGGTAACGGTAACGGAAATAAATCGCAAAAATGACACAAGAGAATGGCTAACTTTGAATGATATTCCGTTTGAAGAATATCACACAAAAGCAGAGCTCCTATGTTTTGTAAAACCAAAGACATCAGAACCAGTATATGAAACTGATGAACTTCTGAAGCAGAATGGGCATGAGGTATTACGACTTCCCCCCTATCACTGCGATCTAAACGCCATTGAGCTGGTATGAAGTTTGGCTAAACGTAAAGTGGCAAGTAAAAATATGGCCCTGGCCGCAGTGGAGCTAACTCCAGAGGAGTGGAAGAAAATGACTGATCATGTCATACTTGTTGAAAATAAATATAAAGAAATAGACAGAAATACAGAAGATAATTTAGAAAGGTTTATTATTAATGTAGGAAAACAGTGATTCCAGTGACTCTAATGAATCTTTTTACGTGGAAGTTTTAGACGAGACCTACATTCACCAAGGTAAAACTTTTTGTTTTTGTGTAATCAATAATTATACTTATTGAATATTTTTACTTTATAATTATAATTTTTTTCACCAGGTTCGAAAATGTTGGCAATCTTTAAACGTGAAAGGCATCACGGAAAATATATCGAAAGGAAAGCGTTTCATAATTGTCCACACTTCCTGTGTGAAAAGGGGTTTGTGCCAAACTGCCTACTTATATTTAGTGGACAAAAAAAAAACAAGCTCGAAGACTAACATTCCGAGATGGATGCCCACAATTTTACCAAGTGGATGTGGATGGTGGTGGGTGGTGGAGTGGTGGGTGTGTGGGTGGTGTGGTGGTGAGTGGGTGGTGGTGTGTGGATTATGCAGCCTAAGCAAGGCTTCCTACACCCAATTCAAAAAAACACACTATCTTTCCATACAATGCACTTGGGACTGTACAGGGCCTTTTACCCATTCAAATGAAGGTTTTAAACATATTTTATTAACAGTAGAGGGTTTACCAAATTCTGTGTACTTAAACCGGGTGTGTATCGGTTGGTATATCAAAAGGGCAGCGAATTGTGATAGTTCACGCAGGAACTGAGACAGGTTTTGTGCCAAATGCCCTGCTCACATTTAAAGCAGGCACTAAGTCGGGGGACTACCACGATAATATGAACTTCGAAAATTATGAAAAATGGCTTCGCACGCAGCTAATCCCTAACATTCCTCCTAAATCTGTTTTGGTAGTAGATAATGCATCCTACCACAACAAACTGTTTGACCCTGCACCAAGCTCAAATGCCAGGAAGTCTGAGATCCTGGGATGGTTAAGAGAAAAAGGGGTTCAACACGAGGAAAGAATGCTGAAGCCCCAACTACATCATTTAATTAAAATTAATAAAGATCAATTCAAAAAATTTAATATAGATAAGATTATGGCTGAACACGGCCACGATGTACTAAGATTACCTCCATACCACCCAGACCTCAATCCCATTGAGATGGCATGGGCTGCAATAAAAGGATATGTCGGCAGTAAGTGTTGTATACTTCGTAGCACGACCATGAACGCATTCATTATAACTTTTGATGGTAATAAAATCCTTTTAATTTATACTATTTTATACCACTGATTAGACATTTTATACCTCTCAATTATCCTAGACATATAGGTCGTGCTGGGAAGATTCCTTGCCAGCACGCAAAATTCTAGCTGACATTATAGCTTTAGATGGTAATAAAATTCTTTTAATTTGTACTATTTTATACCACTAATCAGAAATTTTGTAGCTCTCAATTATCGTAGATATACAGGTCACGACACGACCACGCTAAAATTCCAGCTGGCATAAAAGTTGATGAAACGGGAGCATGCCTAAAAATTTTTACTCTTTATTTACTCCTATTTCATTACTGGTAAATTATCGTAAATTGTTAAAAAAGCATTTTGATTGATGAACGTAAGTCACGTAACGAATCTTGTTATGGAAAAAGTAAATGTAATGAGAGCTAATGAATGGACAAAATTATGTCAAAAAGTGAAGGAAATTGAGAAGGAATATATAAAAAACGATCACATAGTGGATGCAATGTCAGAACAATTTATAATTCATGTTGGTGAGGATGACTCCGATACCAATTCGGAGGATGAGGACAGTGATGATGATGAGGACATGAGTGATCAAGTGGCCTCTACCAGCACCAACGCAGCGTCTAGTTTTATAGAAGACGTATTACTTATTCCTCCTAGATTGAGACGATTTTTTGTAAAAACAAAAATAAACAAAATAAAAAAACGCACCTAAACAGATTATAATTGTTTTATTGAGATAATCATGTTTTAGTCACGTAGGCCTACAACATTACTGTATCAAAGTAAAATTTTAAGTGAATATTTTAATTATAGTTTACCTATCAATAATTTGAGCAAAAGCGGTACTAAATAAATTTGGCCGAAAGTGTACATGCGCGAGCTTGCCCCCACTACTGCCCATCTGTGCTTACGACTCGTGCCGGTCATTATATCTGATGATGATTCGTTTTACTCTGCCATTGATTCCTCTAGTTCATCCGCTAATGCAAGTTTTAGCTCTTTGACTGACACACTTGGTGACTTTGTGCGTCGTAGTTTCAGCCAACAGAAAGGTCATTTGTTTAATGTTTGCCATATAAATGCCCAGTGTCCCAAGTCACTACAGTGACCTGTTGGATACCTTTACTGACGCCAATGTCCATGCCGTTCTGGTTTCTGAGAGTTGGCTCAAACCTCATCTCCTCTCTACCACCTACTCTCTCCCAGGTTTCACTCTTATCCGCAATGATAGAATTGGAAAGGGAGGGGGTGGTGTAGCTATCTATCTTCGTAGCGATTTTCCTTTTAAAATCAATGCCTCATCTCCCTCACAATACCATGCTTCCGCTGAGTATCTCTTTTTGGAGGTCCACGTCAAAGGCGTCAAGACCCTTCTTGGTGTGGTCTATTGTCCACTCGCCGTTGACTATTTTTCCAACCTCGAATTGGCGCTTGAATCCGTAGGGTTAGAGTATGCACATTGCGTGATCATCAGTGATCGGAATAGGAAGAGCTATTTAGGTTCATTGACCGCAAACATTGATGTTAATATGGATATTCCACGGGATTCCGACTGATACTACGGGATTTTATTGAATTTCATTCTTTTTGTCAATATGTATAAAAATGGTTTATTTAAGCCAATAAGCGCATGAGCGACGTTGTAAATTTTACGTCAACAGCACGCTATAAATTATATTTACCCGTCAGATAAGAAGTATAATCTTTCATTAGTCCCGAAGGCGAGAATATTTTTTTATGATTTTACTACTTAAAAACCAAATCCCGGGACTCGGGGAATATCCATATTATTCTAACCTATGGCAAGTACATAAAACAGCTCTACCTATTCAGATTAATGGTGATCATGGGCGATTTCAACACTGACCTTGCTCATCACACTCCCCGATCCCGTTAACTCCTTCACATCATTGAGTCCGTTAGTCTCCATATACTTTCACTGCAGCCTACCCATTTTAACATCTCTGGCGATGATACTTGGCTCGGCTTAATCCTTACATCCGCTCCCTCCTTTGTTCCCTCTCATGGTCAGTGTCCCGCTCCTGGATTTTCCCATCATGACCTCATTTTCCTCTCGTATGTCCTAAAACAACCTAAACCTATCCCATAAGTTCTGCACATGCGGTGTTTTGCGCGTATGAACGTTGAGATGCTTCGTCAGGATGCGTCGGACGTCAATTGGGAACACCTGGCAGCGGCGACAACTGTAGACGAGAAACTGCGCATTTTCAATGAGACGGTTCTTGCTCTCTACGACAAACACGCTCCTATTAAGCGGATTAAACTTCGGCGTCCTCCAGCTCCTTGAATGACGACACGGGTTCGAATGGCGATGAGGCGTAGGGATCGGGCCTTTCGTAAATTTAAAAAGGATCGCAGTGAAGAAAATCGAAACATTTTCAAAGCTGCTAGAAATCGGTGTAATCAGATGATATGCAACGCTAAACGCCGCCATATTCTCGAGAACATATCTTCTTCTTCACCTGCTGATATCTGGCAGTTCCTTGGTACTCTTGGTATCGGCAGACCACGGCATGTGGATTTTCCTAATACAATTGGCCTTGATGATATCAACCGTCACTTCACAACCACTGGTCATTTGGATTCCCAAATGTTGTCCCGGACGGTCGATTTCATTACTAGCCTAGCGAGCCCCATCATAGAACCATTTCACTTCTCTCCGGCGACCTTGGACGAAATTAATAAGATCATCCTCTCCATAAAATCCAAGGCTGTGGGCCATGACGGCATCAGTCGTAGTATGGTCGTTTGGATCCTTAATAGCCTACTCCCTCCGATTACCCATATCATTAACTTTTCTCTTGAATCCGGACAATTCCCATCCCTGTGGCGTATGGCCTACGTCCGCCCACTTACTAAAATTTCAAATTCCTCCCTGCCCAGTCACTTTCGACCCATTTCCATTCTCCCTTTCCTGTCTAAAGTGCTTGAGGCCTGCGTACACAAGCAGTTTACGGGGTGTGTTCATCGGAATAACCTCGTTAGCTCCTGTCAGTCTGGGTTCAGGCCTGGGCACAGTACAGCCTCCGCTCTCCTTAGACGGGTGACATTAGAGAAGCGATGGAGGATACCAAAGTTACCGTTTTGGTTTTAATTGATTTCTCCAATGCCTTTAACGCCGTCAGCCACGATATTCTCCTTTCTATCCTCTCTCACCTTATGGTTTCGTCCGAGGCTCTGCAATGGTTCTCTTCTTATCTTCGGGGTCGTCAGCAGTTGGATAGCGTTGATAAGAGTTCGTCGAGTTATACTTTCTCCATTGTTATTCTCCATCTTCATTAATTTTATAACTCACTGTCTTCGATGTTCGTATCATCTATATGCTGATGATCTTCAATTGTACACTGCTGAGCGGGTGGAAGGATTGTCGGACGCTATAGCAGATGTAAACCAAGACTTAGATGCTATCAAGAAGTGGTCTGATAGTTTCGGGGTGTCAGTAAACCCCTCGAAGTGTCAGGCCATCGTAATTGGAAGCTCACGCATGATGGGTAGGGTGACGCTTAGCTCTCTTCCTCCTCTTATTTTCAATGGTACCGTCATACCTATTACCCCTACTGTGAAAGATCTCGGTTTGCATCTTGGCTCTACACTTAGCTGGCAACGCCAGGTCTCTAGTGTTAGTCAAAGGGTCAACGGTACTCTGCGATCCCTGTATCGTTTGAGAAACTTTTTGCCAGCTAAGACGAAAACTATGTTTGTGCAGACTTTGATTTTCCCTATAATCGACTATGGTGACGTGTGCTACTTTGACTTGAATGCGGTTTTGCTGGATAAGCTCGACAGATTGCTCAACAATGGTATCCGGTTCATATTCAACCTTAGACATATGACCATGTGTCGAGCTATAGGTCTGAGCTCAAATGGATGTCCATTCGCCAAAGAACAAGATTTGACCACGCTTTTCTCCCTTCTCAACTCTCCCACTTCTCCTTCTTATCTCGTGTCTCACTTCCAATATCTATGTTCTTCTCACACTAGGAATCTGCGTTCTTCTAGGCATTAAGTCCGCCTTTGTACCTTTTGTGCGAAAAGTTTAAATAAATAATGATGAAAGACTGATGGGAGAATGATCGTGTAACCCGCTCGTATCATTCTGGCGTCAGTCACCGTCAGCGACGCAATGCAGAAGGACGAGTCAAGCGACATAATTACGAGCCCCCGCCGCCACCAATTGAGATCGAAAAAGATTTTATAATAACTTTAGACTCCTTGCCTGTTTTGTGGGACAAAACACATACCAATTACAGTAATAAGTATAAAAGGAATGACGCGTTGCAAAAGCTAATTAAAATAATAGTAAAAATTAAGCCCGGGGCAACGATCGAAGACGTAAAAAAGAAGATCAACGTATTACGCTCCAATTATAGAAGAGAGCTCAAGAAGATTTTACTGTCACGAAGATCAGGGGCTGGTTTAAATGATTTAATACTGTCCAAAAAGTTGGACATTTCAGTATTTAAAATTCTTTGAGAAATTCGAGCAGCCTATTCCACTAGATCGGGTCCTCATAATATCCATGACTAAGCACTGATAAATTGACAACTTTTCATCAGTCTGCTGTCAGTCCAGATTATAATAATAATAATTTTTTATTGAAATAATATTTTTTTATTGAAATAAAATAGTCGAGTAGTAACATTGATCGAACAAGATTGACCGTGTAACCGTGAAAATCCTCCAGCATTCTGGCTTCAGTCAAGACAATCCAGACTGATGGACCAGAATCACGCCAAACTGAGCGTGTAACCTTGCTCATACAATGGAAAAGACCGTCATCTCAAACTCCAAAGAAATTTCGCGTCACACCATCGTCGGCAGGCAAAGTCATGGCCTCAATTTTTTAGGACTCTGAAGGAATAAGTATTAGTAATTAATTAATTATCTACTCACAATAAAAGGTCAATACTACGCAACTTTAATAGTCAAATTGAGGGAAGCTATTAAAGAGAAAAGGTAGGTCAAACTCAGGCGAGGCGTCCTGGGGGTCAATTCCACTAATAAATTTTCAACGAAATCGCAACAGAACCGTAACTAAACGACCGCTATTGAGTGTTTTTCTATTCTGCTAAAATAACAACGATATAAGTTTAGTTCTAGTTAAGTTGAAGTTAAAAACTCGATTCTACTAACACAACCGATCCCGAACGAAACGTTAACTTGTTATAATCGCTATTCTACTAATGTTTTGACGCAAGCGTCACTCGAAAACAAAACGAAACTTGAACGGAACTAAGCGTCTCATCTGTCAAAATTAGTCGCTACGGATAAGTTGGCTTTGTATAACTTTTTCTTGACTGTTCGCAATTATTCTTTAATTAAGATGATGTTCTACAATGAATATCTTAGTCTCGCCCATCAAGTATACATCGGAAGAGTGAGAAGACGAAAGAATCATGACCACGCTCCATACATGCGATGACCTGTCATTCTATTTTTTTTTCTGATGATGTATAGTGACGTGAATCATATCAAAATATTTAATAAGTCTTAGATTAACCACTGTAAAAACGTGGTTCGATTTGACAATAAGGTAAAAATGTTATATTGAAAACAATATTTGAGGTTATGTAATTAACTGTCCAACGAATTTATGTACAAACTATCAGTTTTACAACAAATCCATAGTAAATATCTACCAAAAAGTATATAGTAAACCACCACCCACCACACCAGTAGTCGCAAAAACACAGTGCACATCGACGCGAAAGCAAACGAAGGACTGCAAAAAACATTCGTAAGTAACCGACGGGGATGACACACTAACAGCAAAAAAAAAAAAACGTTTCATTTCACAACTATAACTTCACTTGCTAACTTCACAACTACGGATTTATTTACTTGCTTAGAATATTTTTACTACTAAGTAGCGTTAAAGCTAAATTAAAAATTATATAACGACGCACAAAATAGAAAACAAATAAATATTAACAGTGCTTAGACCGCATTTAAATGTCAAACTCCTACTGTCACAAGGCCACAACATAAAACGAAACGGTACTTCAATGCGTTTGTAATGGCTGCGTTCTATTAAGAACAATTCTATTCACAGTAGTAATTTAAAAAAATAATATTTCTTTTTTTTCACATTGCTAATTCTGATTTAAGTTCGTATTACGTAAACAGCAAAAAAAACCTATTTAATAAGCCAAATAACATCACTATACACAACATCTTCTGTCAAAATGTTTGACAGGTCATAAATGGACATGATTCTTTGTCTACAAGGCTACGTAATTTCGCCTTTGATTTAACCGATCGCGAGTTTGTGAAAACCTATAGGCTTCCCAAAAATGTCGTTCAGCAGCTAATTGACGATATTAGCCCCCATATGCCTATTAGCCTTCGTTCTGATGGTATTGATACACCGGGTTCTACTTGACCCCTCCGCATTTAAAATGTCCGCGATGCAAATCCAAAGCCTGTTGGCGTCTGCGCGACCTTCCTTGTATCTAATACAATTAATGTTATATTCAATTCTATGTTTTAATATTGTCTCCCTTACGTAGATAATAGATGTATTTGCAATCAAGCAGAGCTTTCAATTTATTTAAAGCTAGCAAAACGTAATTTTGTATTTTAGAAGTTTTTCCTTTTTTTTATGGTATCTCCCATACGTACTTTTTAATCTGTGCAACAGTTTCGTTTTGCTGATTAGGCGCCGTGTTCACGTTACAATAGCGTTGTAGTTGCGTTGTGGTTCCTTATCAGTTTTAGTTTTAAAATAGTAGAATACCAAAAACCCTAATGGTCGCAACTGAATCGAAACATAAACGAAACAGTTAGATTATTGTTAGATATTAGTAGAATTGATCTCCTGTTTCATCAAGACAACGCACCTGCTCACACTGCGGCTGTTTCACGGGCCGCCATTCGAGAAGCTGGGTTCAAATTGGTTTGATCACCCACCATATTCGCCAGAAATGGCCCCCAGTGACTTTTCCTATTTCTAAAATTAAAAGAACACTTACGTGGAAATAGATATGCCGATGATAAAGTGATGGACGCCGTGGAAGGGTTTTTGGCAGGGCAACCTTTTTTTTTTTTTAAAGGGTTAAAGATGTTGAAGAAACGCTGGACTCTGTGTGTAGAGAGACTGGGAGTCTATGGGGCTGTCTCCACGAGCGAGAATCGCGGCGATAATATCGTCGTGCCACGTATTTCTATACACTCTCTATGAACGCGTCTCCACACGGCGATGTTATCGCGGCGATGCGACGCGTGGCAGTGTGCGCGCGTAACGTCGTCGTATCGCCGCGGTATCGTCGCTACTGGTTAGCGATGGGCGAGTCGAGTTGACTGATTCGAATAACTCGAATCAGAGTCTAAACGAGTGGATTCGAATCGAGTTCATTCGCAACTCGAATCAACTCGCGTACTAACTCTCTGGGGCAAGTGAGCGCATAACGAATGCGAGTGAAAGACTTGCGAGCCAGCGATTTGCCAGGCCAACTCGAAACCGTAACTCGATTCGACGAATATTCATTTTGTTTTGATTCGTATTCGTATCGTTCGTTCGCGTCTCCCGCTGGTCGCCCCGCGCCCGTCGCCGTCGGTACACCTCGGAGCAGTTCGGGCCGCCATCGCCACGTCGGCGCTCGAGTAAGGTGTGAGAGAGAAAGCAAGTATATTTAATGCATTAATGTGAATACATAATCAGCCTATAACGTTCCCACTGCTGGGACATAGGCCTCTTCTCTGTGAGAGGGAGTGGGCCGTAATCCACCACGCGGGCCCAGTGCGGGTTGGCGGGCGGGTTGGTGGATTAAAGTGAATAAGAGAATAAAACTGCCAATATAACTAGGAAAACTAGTGATGTGGCGACTGCAGCTGCACTACACTGGCGCACGTAGGATTTGGTTTTTACCAAGTTTTGGTTTGGTTTTTTTTTTCGCAATTAAGTAAAAATCGGGCAAATTAAATACCGTCGGAAGTAAACCCCGTAGGTATTCACATAACTCGCAATATCGACATAATATATGACCTATAATTTGGAATCTATGAATAGGGTAGTTTCCTGGGTAAAAAAAATAATAATTAAAAAAATTTGGGAGTGGGGGGTCGTGACGTCACGCCGTGCTAAAAATTGTCGCACGGCGTGACGTCACGACCCCCAACTCCCAAATTTTGACGCGCTTTATCTTTGTCATTTTTTGTTTGATTGACAAAACAAAAAATATGGGTCCATTATTTTTCGATAATCTAACTAACGGACTAATTAGAATTTTTTAGGAAACTAGCCTATTATGTTTTTAAATGTTACGTAATCTAATACATTATGATGTAGGTACATACGTAACAACGTATTGTATGTTCTAAGTTTATTATCTTTGTTTACGGAATGTACGATCTGTACCTACCTACTTGTGTTGCAGGTTTTTCAATGATACGACCTATTTGATTTTTTTTTTGTAGAGTAGGTACCGTACTTATTGGAATAAAAATTTCGCGAGATTAAGTAACTAAAATTCTAATCTTTCTGTCTTTAGTGTAGGTAATTTCTAAGGATGAAAACTATCACGTCTTCTTTTTTTTTTTTCGTCAAGTAGTCTCCCAACAATCTCTTTGGAAAATTATATATTTCTAGGTATAAAGTTAACATAAAATAAATTAATTATTTTATGTTGTGATGCCAGGATGCATTCCGATTTTCGACAATTAACTTCACGGTAATAAGCATTCGCATCCCGTCACTATTCCTGTCCTTGAAATGGACTCAAGTGCTCCCAGACCTTGGTAGGAGAAATGTTTGTTTCCAAACACAACTGCCACAACTTTTGAATAGTTTTGAAGTCGTGTCGTACCTACCTAATTCAAATGCAGTTTAGCGAAGCTTCAGTTATCGACGTTTTAGTGAATTAAAAATTGGTTAATTAAAATGCCTCCAAACAAAAAAAGTGTGGTGTGGGAGTTTTTCAAAAAAAGTAGCGACGGTTACGGCGTTGACAGGATTACTTGAACTTTTTAACTTCGACAAAAGCAAGTTAATTGAAATAGGAACGGACAATGCATCTGTTATGACAGGAATTAACGCTGGTGTCCATAGAATACTGCAGGAAAGGTACTCTCTACCCAATCTCGTATTAATTAGATGTGTCTGCCATTCGATCCAACTGGCAGTGTCGCATGCTTCATGCGAAACGATACCAAGAAATATAGAATTTATGGGTAGAGAGACCCATAACTGGTTTAAACTTTCAGCAAAACGACAAGCCGATTATAAAGCATTATATGAAACATTAAATTTTGGAGAAGAACCTTTAAAGATTTTGCGAGTATGCAATACCCGATGGCTGTCAATTGAACCTGCAGTGTCTAGAATCCTTAGCCAATGGGATGAATTAAAATTACATTTTCAAATTATGAGAACTAGTGAAAACTGTTACCAATCAGAATTGTTATAGGGGAACAGTGTATAAGACGGGGACGCGGGGTATAACGGGGACACGCACACTTACGGCAAACTAGAAACTACACTAACGTAGCGCAACCGCTGTCAGGACGCCATTTGCAAGTGGCCATTAGTGCGGTAACGAAAGTGAGTAAGAATGCACGCGTATCGGAGGTGCAGGTCGAAACGTGTTTTCGTGTTGTCGCGATATATTATTTCAAGACTACTTATATTGACATAAAATTGTAAGTATTAGTGTGTGTTTATTGGTATTTTGTATACACGTTTAAGATTCTATTGAGCATCGTGTGATTTATGGCTTGGTACTTATATGTTGACGCGTTTTTTTATTTTTTGTTTGCAATGTGATGGTCGGGGCAAGACGGGGAAAAATGTTTAAGGCATGACGGGGTACTGCCCCATCTTGTCTCATGAAACTTTGTAAAGGTTTATGCTTTTTAATGCTTGTTGGGTAATTGCATTTTTGTTTGTTTATCTTTTCAGGTAATAAACAGAATGGTACGTAATTATAAAAGAAAGACAAATAGAGGGGAGTGGTCTAAAGAAGCGATGAAAAAGGCGGTAGAGGATGTTTTAGCGAAAAAATTTGGATTTAGGAAAGCTGCTACGAATTACGGTGTGCCACAGACTACTTTGGAGCGATACGTGAACAAAGTAAAGAAAGGGGCCGAAATAACATTTGGAGTGCCATTATGGCCCATTAAGAAGGTATTTAATACGAAAGAAGAGCTGGAGATTGTTTCATATTTGAAACACATGGAAGAACGGCTTTTCGGCTTAACGACTCTTGATCTCCGACGCATGGCATACGAATTGGCTGTGAGAAATAATAAACGACACAATTTTAATGTTGAAAAAAAAATGGCAGGTGTGACCTGGCTCAAAGGTTTCCTTAATCGTCATCCAGATTTATCTATCCGTAAACTAGAGGCAACTTCCGCAGCGCGTGCAATGGGATTCAATAGAGTCGCCGTTGGAAAGTTTTATCAGTTACTTGGCGAGATATATGATAAACATAAACTAACCCCGGACAAAATATTCAACTGCGACGAAACAGGCATATCAGTTGCTTCGAAAACTAAGAGCAAAATATTGGCTATGAAGGGAAGAAAACAAGTTGGCTCCTTGTCATCCGCAGAAAGAGGCCAGACCATCACAGTTGAAATTTGTTTTCATGCAGCTGGAACATATATGCCTCCACTCATGATTTTCCCGAGACAAAGAATGAAGCCTGAATTATTGGATCATGCACCACCTAGAACGACAGCAGCATGCAATCCACGAGGATGGATAAATACTGAGATATTTACGATATGGTTCAAGCAATTTATTCAATTTTCAGGAGCTACTCCTGACAATAAAGTAGTGCTGCTTCTGGATGGTCATGTTAGTCATACACAAAATATTGAAGTTATCGACCTAGCTCGTCAAAATGGAGTTGTTATACTCTGTTTTCGTCCACACTGTACTCACAGGCTACAACCTTTGGACGTTGCATTCATGAGACCCTTGAGTACTTATTATGATCATGCTGCTACAAACTGGTTACGATCTCACCCAGGACGCGTGTTGACTATGTTTCAAATTAGTGAAATATTTGGTCAAGCATCTAATGAAGGGGAGAATCAATACGCATCTGAAAATAATGCTCCATCCACTCCTTTGCAAACAACTTCTGTGACTAATGTGATAACTTCATCACAATACTGTACGTCTACTCGTACTACAATTAGCTCTCGCGTTTCAACTCCTCAGCCAGGCCCCCAGCGTCCAGACACAGCCCTTGAGCTACACGTCGCTTCTTCGCCTGTAGCTTCATGTTCATATCCCACTGGAACCAATTCTCCTGTTCGAGGAGTTTGCCGCAATCTTACGTCTTATTTCCAAAACGCCTCTCCATGTGATGTTATTGCGATCCCTGTAATAGAATCAAACCAAACCAGAAAACAATATAGAAGGGGCAAGACAGCAATTATTACTTCTACGCCGTACAAAAGCGAATTGGAAGACCGTAAAAGGCTAGCCAAACCACTAACTAATAAAATGGCGGCTAAAAAATCGAAAGAAAAGGGTAAGGGCAAAGGGAAGAAGACACAAGAGGATACTATTTGTATCTATTGCCTTGACTAAAACAATACCTATTTAAAGTCTTCGGAAAATTGGGTGGGGTGTCAGCGGTGTGGCCGTTGGGCACACACTGCATGTGCTGGTGTGGATGATGACGACCCAAAAGAAGTTTTGCTTTGCTTTGCCTGTGAGGAGGAGTAAACAGGGAAAGCAAATTAAAACTTCTGGAGTTTAGACGCAAGTGAAGGCAAGACGGTGTTTATTCCTTTTCACCCCGTCTTGCCCCCATTTGACGTCCTTGTCTTGCCTAATATGTGGGGTAAGATGGTGTATTTCCCATTTTTTGTTATGTTATTTTTTTTTAATTTACCTGATTCCCAAACTTACCAAAATGTGTGCCAAATATAATTTAATATAATAATGTATGTGCCACTAATTAATAATAAATATGCAACTTTAAATACTCCGTATTTTTACTGTTTGACCTTAGCGTCCCCATCTTATACACCCTTCCCCTACATGTATAACGATGAAAGAAACAAAATATATTTGCAGTTCTTATGTGGAACTCTAAGTAATGTTCAAGGAGCCATAAAAACATTTGAAAACAAAGTCTCAGACCCATGTCTGCTATTTAATACACTCCATGACTTGATACAAAATTTGTGTACAAAAATAATAATAACACGACCGGGGATGGATTTTGTACGCATAAATGTCAGAGAACATCTTTTCATGAGTCCTTATCTTGGTTATAAGTTTGAAAAGGATAATAATAATAATAGTAAAAACAACAAAAATGTTGACAAGATCAGCCGCAAGACGCGCACGCCTACCACCTCCGGACTCTTCGCTCAGCTCCGCCTCGCCGCCCGCGCCGCCGGTACCCAGCGCCACTGTGAGCGCTGTGACGACGCCGGCCGCGGCAGTTGCGTCGAGCTCGAGCGACGAGTATTTCTCTCCGCCCACGACGCCACCACCTGTTCGTCGACGGGGAGGACGCCGGCCGCCGGACGGCTTAGGACCTCGAGGCCCATCGGCCTCTGATAGGGTCCCAGCTCCCGGCGGAAGTGTGCAGCGCATGAGATGGACACGATCCATCAATGAAAATGTCATGCGCTCATACTATGGGGCTACAGAGGGGGGAAACAATCTGACCGCGTATCGTGTTCGGATGCTCTCTCTTTTTCAGGTGCTTGAACCAGCTGTCAACGTTTCGACACATCGACTATCGGATCAGGTGCGGGTCATCCAACGTAATCATATGTTGGATGATACTACACTTGATCGCCTGCGAAATGAAATGCAGAGTAGCCATGTCATCGCCCCCCAGTCGCAGACTACTGTAATACTACCGCAGACTAATACAAGTCATGCTGACGAGGGGAGTAATGATAGGGCTACAAACGTAAGTACCCAGTGCAATGAGGAATTGAGGAGTGCTTTGGAGGATGCGATTCAGGAATATCGCTTCATGTCGCCCGAACTTAGGCCACGCTTGCCTCGTTTGCCCATGCATAACAAAAATAGGGCGCTG
The DNA here is from genome assembly GCA_945859645.1 of Amphipoea oculea. NCBI lineage: Eukaryota > Metazoa > Arthropoda > Insecta > Lepidoptera > Noctuidae > Amphipoea > Amphipoea oculea. The sequence continues at coordinate 14,030,617 of OX243865.1, read as the reverse complement.
GTGGCGGTCCTGGATTCGCAGTTGTCAAAATATTTTGATACCTGCGAAGACCTCACCGATACTCATTCGATTCTGTACTGCGCGGCTGTAGCGGCATGTCGTGTAGCTCACGTTAAATTTACCAATGACTTTAGAGCTACACGTCCGAAACCTGCCGTACCAGCTTGGCAGTGCAGAATTGAACGTCGTATTGGTGGGGCCAGAACGCTCATCGGCAAACTAATCTGCTTCAGGGAGGGCAATACTCGCCCTAGAGTGATGCGCTTTGTGAGGCGGGCATTCTCGGGGACTGATATCAGTCCTCAAGACTATATGTCCTGTGTCACAGAGCGCATCGACTTCCTGAAGCAGAAAGTATATGCATGGGCGAACCGTATCCGTCGGTATAAGCGGCGAGTAGAGCGATACACTCAGAATCGCACCTTCCAGAGTGATGAAAGGTGGGTTTATAGGGGTTGGGAACGACCGGACCAAGGTGTGGCTGACACGCATCTGCCGGATGATGATGCCATGTGCTCCTTCTGGCGCAGTATCTGGTCGGTGCCTGTCAGTCACACTGAAGGTGATTGGGCTCGAGAGGTCGAGCGAGCCTGCGATCCAATACCAGAAATGGGGGCTGTAACCATCTGCCCTCAAGATGTAGCTCGTGCAGTCCGTCCATTGCCCAACTGGAAGTCTCCAGGGCCGGACGGGCTGCAGAACTTTTGGATAAAATGGTTTACAAGGTCGCACGCCCGCTTGGCATCTCAGTTCCAAATTGCTTTGGAATCTGGTTCGGTACCCCAGTTCCTAACGACAGGAATTACCCACCTGCTCCATAAATCAGGTAGCACCGCGGAATCCAAAAATTATAGGCCGATCACGTGTTTACCGACGGTCTATAAAGTTCTTACATCCATTTTGAGAGCTAAAATTAACAAACATATAGACACCAACTCCATCATGTCTACCTCTCAGAATGGATGTAGGAATGGGTCCCGCGGTACTAAGGAGCTACTCCTCATTGATATGGCCATTAGCCAACAGGTTCGTCGCTTCCGAAAGGATCTGTCGACATGTTGGATAGATTATAAGAAGGCCTATGACTCGGTGCCACATACATGGCTCATGAGGGTGTTGGAGTTGTATAAAGTAGATACAACTCTGCGCACCTTCCTGATGTCGTGTATGGGGCAATGGAGGACGGTCCTTCGCTATCCAGGATGTCGAAATATTCAGAGGAATAGCGAACCGATAAGGATTGAGCGAGGCATATTTCAGGGTGATAGTTTAAGCCCGCTTTGGTTCTGCTTAGCCTTGAATCCTCTAAGCAAACTGCTGGAGGATTCAGGTCTAGGCTATCGGCTGAGGAGAGGTGGTCAGGTTATATCGCACCTCCTTTACATGGATGACCTAAAACTCTTTGCCCCCAACAATTTGCAACTGATGGAGCTACTGAAAGTAACTCAAACTTTCAGTAACGCCATAATGGTGCTCCCACATTGCCGTTAGAAAATGTTTAATAACGTTAGTAAACATTTGTTAGCAAACATTTAATCACAAATAAATTTTCATGTTAGAAAATGTTTAGTAATGTTAGTAAACATTTTATAACAAAACAAATTATAACAAAATAAAACATGTGTTATCTTTTGTTTGTAAACATTTTATAAGGGTGATGGCGGGATAGGCGGTGCGGTGCGGTGGGGGTTAGAGTACGCAGGTCGCTGCGCGTGGTGTCTCGCTTGTCAGTCCCTTTGTGTCAGCGTGCATCGCTGTGCGTGTGTATTAGTGGTTGCGCGTGCGCCAAGCAATAAAATATGTCCGGTAATTGGAATAACGATGATGTTTACAAACTGATTGAAATGTTTCAAGCAAGAGAAGTACTATGGAACACGATGTCAGAGAGCTACAAAGACCGAAATAAAAAACACGATGCTTGGATGGAAATTGCCAGTGAATTTAATATGGATAAAAAAGTAATTGAAAAAAAGATTCGATCACTCGTAGGTCAATTTAACCGAGAATGTAAATCTAATAAATCTGGTGCAGGAGCTAATGAGTCAAGTAAATGGTTTGCATTTAAAAAACTCATGTTCCTTAAAGGCAAAAATATTCCAAGTTTAACTGTCGATGGAGGGTTGCAGGTGAGTTTTATTTTAACGTCTTTTAATAATATTTAGATGCCCAGTCCAAAAACCCTTCATTTGAAAAATATTCTGCGAATTCTTTTCTTATTTCTTTCCCATCATCTGTCAGGGATTCACATGCTTCAAGTGGTGTTAATTGCTGCTGTTCTAATCTCCATTGTCCATCGATACGTGTACCAGTTACTATGTCATCTCCATCATAGTATTGAGATGGAGCGTAAATCATGCTCGATTCAGTTTTTCTTATAAAATTATGCAGTAGCACGCATGTCATAATTAAAGTAGTAGTTTTTTCTGGATCTAATAATATTGTAGTTCGTAAAACTCTAAATCTGGCTGACAAAATCCCAAATGCGTTCTCTACTGTTCTCCTCGCACGACTCAGTCTGTAACTGAAGATTCTTTCCTTAGAATTGCTATCCTGTGGTCCTGGAAAAGGTTTTAATAAGTGTTTTTCTAAAGGGAACGCATCATCTGTTACGAACACATAAGGAATAGGTTTGTTTCTGCCTGGTAGTGAGCTGTCACTGGGTATTTTCAAACTATTGTCGTTAATTTTATTTCGAAATTTTGTGTTTGCGAAAACTCCGCCATCACTTATGCGTCCTTGGCAGCCAATATTCACGTACAGAAAGTTGTATTCTGCGTCCACTATCGCTAAAAGTACAACGCTGTAAAATCCTTTATAGTTGTAATATTCACTGCCGCTATCAATTGGCTTTTGTATGGCTACGTGCTTTCCATCGATACTTCCTAAGCAATTTGGGAAATTCCATTTTTCTTCAAATGAATTTGCCACGTGTAGCCACTCTTGAGGTGTTGTTGGTATCTGGAACAAAAATAGAAGATTAAGAAATAGGCGCGAAAAATAAATTTATAACTCGTTATTCTAACAAATTTTATTGGATATTTTTATTAAGTATGAAATATTAATAGAATACACTATAAAAAAATATGATTTCAGTTAAGGGTTGTTAAGTAATAGAAAAAGAAAATCGCGGTTATAGATTTTTTTACAATTTTAGCTAATTTGACGCGCCTATAACTTGAAATTATCGTTTAATTCTATTCTTTCAGGGTAACGAAGAAAACAGAATTGCTTCAGAAAACACTCTCAGTTTGAACGAAACAGGAAATACTGTCACTGATGAAACTACGGGCACGCCTTTCGCCACCCCAAAACCATTTCGGAAAAGAAGACGGCCTGAAGTAGAACAAGATCCAACACAACAAGAAGCTGTAAATATTTTACAAAGAATGTACGAATCTAGAAAAAGCAGGGATGAAAATGACGCATTTGGAGAGTATGTCTCGATGAAACTGAAACAAATAAAAAACAGTCATGCTAAGAATACTGCTCAACATCACATTAACAATATTGTGTACAATGCGACAATGGGACAATATGATTTTCCAACAACCTTTACAGACCCAACCGCTAGTAGTTCCTGGGGATACAACTCTGAACCAAATCTATCCACTTTTTCGGAAAATAATGCTGACTGTACAAGAACACAGAGTCCGTCTAATTTATCGGAATCAAGCCAAGATTCGACCCAATCATTAAACGATTTGTTGGAATCAATCAAAAATTTAAAAATACATGTTTGGTTTGTTAATTATTAAAAAAATTATTAGTAAGGTAAGGTAGGTACCTACCTAAAGTATGATTAGATTAGATCATATTAAAAGTAAATAAAAAAATAATTAAAAATGTTGTTTGACTTACCTGTATGTATTCCTTTAAAACCTCATTGAGAGCCTCGCACACTTCTGGTACGATAATAGATATCACTTGGTCTGACAACTTGAACACATTTCCAAGACTTTTATAACTGCTACCAGTTGCCAAAAATCTTAACGTTACCGCAAGTCTTTCCGTCACACTTACAGATTTTCTAAATGTAGTGTCTCGTTTGCCTATTTTTGCCCCAATTAAATTTTGTAGATATTCAAATTCGGAACTGTTCATTCTTATAAAATCTTTTAAGCAACCGTCAATACCCAAATCCTTGAGATAGTCTGTGGCACTATATTTTCCTCTAGCTTTTAGCGTTTGGCGCATCCAATAAGAGCGCTTTTTCTTCTTTTTTAAACAAAAAATAAAAGCTATTCCAATGAGCAAATCTTCTTCCATTTTCGTGTAGACGTCCTCGGCCCTCAGAAGGCGAAACCAAACTGCGAGCCAATACTAGATGTTATAAAATGTTTAAACATTTTCCATCAATGTAGGAGCACTTATAACATGTAACAGTTTCTAACAAAGTGCAACAATTGTTAACATTTGTTAGTAAATGTTTTGGTGTTATAAAATGTTTACAAACATTTTATAACGGCAATGTGGAAGCACCATTAGGATGGAATTTGGTGTGGACAAATGTGCAGTCATGCATGTAAAACGAGGGGAGATTGTGGAATCCGTGGGAACTCAACTCTCGGATTCCACAAACCTTAGAGCCCTCTCCGCATCGGAAACCTATAAGTATTTGGGTATGTCGGAAGCGTTAGGCATCAATGTTACTGACATGAAGCAATCGTTGAAGGAGCGCTTCTTTGGCCGCCTGAAAAAAGTACTTAATAGTCTTCTATCAGGCGGAAACAAGGTGCGCGCCTTCAACGGTTGGGTCATGCCGGTTTTGATGTACTCTTTTGGCATACTCAAATGGACTCAAACCGAACTCGACGCCCTGGATAGGAGGGTCCGTACACTGTTGACTGCAAATCGAATGCATCACCCACGGTCATCGGTAATGAGGTTGTATATCCCGCGAAAGTGTGGAGGTCGAGGGTTTTTAAACGCTAAGACCCTCCACAATCGCGAGATATGCAATCTCAGGGAATACTTCCAAGAAACCGACGTGGGGATGCATCGAGATGTAGTCATAGTGGACAAGGGCCTCACCCCGCTCTCCTTGGCTAAAGAGAACTGGCGCAAACCAGTAGTGCTTGACACTAATGATCGCATGGAGGTATGGCAGAGTAAGGAGCTTCACGGACGCTTTTTCCGGGCCCTTCATGGACCCGATGTAGACCTACTAGCGTCCGTAGCCTGGCTACGTTGCGGTGATCTCTTTGGAGAAACCGAAGGTTTTGTCTGTGCAATTATGGACGAAGTTGTGATGACGAACAATTACCGGAGATTTATTGTGAAAGACGGCACGGTTGACATTTGTCGGGCATGCCACCGGCCGGGAGAATCAATCAGGCATATTATCTCCGGGTGTTCTCGTCTAGCTAACGGAGAGTACTTGCATAGACACAACCTTGTAGCCAGGATAATCCATCAGCAACTTGCTCTGAAATACAGCCTTGTGGAATCGGAGGTGCCGTACTACAGGTATGTGCCCGACCCAGTTCTCGAAAATGGAAATATCACATTGTACTGGGATCGATCCATCATCACTGACAGGACTATTGTTGCCAATAAGCCTGATATAGTGGTGATGGATCGATTAGAGCGGCGCGCAATGATTGTTGACATAACCGTCCCGCATGATGAGAACCTCGTGAAAGCTGAGAAAGATAAACAAATCAAGTATCTTGACTTGGCTCGCGAGGTTGTCGACATGTGGGATGTTGACTCAGCAATCATTGTGCCGATAGTCGTCACAGCCAATGGGTTGATTACCAAGAGCCTCGACCAACACCTGAGGAGGCTCACGTTGGGCAGCTGGATCAAGGGCTTGATTCAGAAAGCGGTACTTCTGGACACGGCTCGCATTGTCAGGAGGTTCCTCTCTCTGGAGCCCTGACCGCCGGTAGCTTGGACCCTGTTCCCGATACCGGTGGGCTACTATTTTTTATATTTTTAAATGTTTTTATATATTTTTTATACTAATATTTAAAAATATAATTTATATGTACATAATGAAATAAAGGAAATAATAATAATATTCCACAACTATCACACAACGCCATCTAGTCCCAAGCTAAGCAGAGCTTGTGTTATGGGTACTAGACAACTGATAAACATACTTATATATTTCTAAATACATACATATTATAGATAAATTACACCCAGACACAGAACAAATAATCGTGCTCATCACACAAACATTTGTCCTGGGTGGGAATCGAACCCACGACCTCCGGCATAGCAGTCAGGGTCACTAACCACTAGACCATCAGGCGATAAAAACGAGGACGAGGGGGGGGGGGACGAGGGGGGATATAAACGAGTCCTCTCTAAATGAGGCAGAAAAAAATGGAATAAAGTCAAGGTGTATAGATTTTGTCATAAAATTAATACACGAACTGCAATACAGAATGCCAGAGAATTTGAAATTGCTGAAAAACTCGATGGCATTATCAGTCTCTGTAATTTTAAAGTCCAACAGATTAATTTCTAACTTCATACAGGTATTAGAAAGCCTAGGATATACAGACAATATAGATAATATTGTTCAGCAGTGGCAAACTGTTATCCTACAGACGTGGGAAAATACCAATTACCAACGATAGAGTGAAGTTCTGGTCTGATGGCGCATCCATACATGCCCGGCGGCACGGCCGGCGGCATGGCCGGCGGCCGTGCCGCCGGCATTTGCCACATCTCAGCCGCGGCACGCGCGGCTTTTGGTTGCCGGCGGCAGTTTGCTTGCGGCTTCGATACGGAGTGGTAGTGTTGTCGTATAATTTCATAGAAGTAAATAACGAAATGACAGAATTTAACTGGGATGATAGTGCAGTACTTTTATTAATAGAAAAGTATCAAGAAAATGAACCATTGTAGAACCCAAGGCATATGGATTTCAAGAATCGCAACAAAAGAAATGATGCTATTAGGGATATTGCTTCTGTGTTCAACATAGCATCATCAGAAATTGAGAGAAAACTGAAGAATTTATCCAGCCATTATTTTCGAGAAAAACGCAAATATGAAGAATCTAAAAGGAGTGGATCTGGACGGGAAGATGTTCAATTGCCGAAATGGTTTGCTTATAAGGCGTTATCATTTCTTAGTGACAAGAATGCACCGGTACCGACTCTGAACAGCCACGCACCTATTGTAAGTACCCATCAAATTCTTATAATCAAGTAGACTAGTTGGTCGCCCATTGATCGAAATTCGACCATAATTAATTTAAAATACATATTTCATTAAGTAATATTTTCGTAAATAGGGGTACAAAGATTTTTTCTCGCGTATTAATATTAGATACCTACTACCTACAACCCGGTAACAATATATAATACCACGGAGAGCGGACGAGCATACTCTCGTATTTGAACCTTATGCAGTCGGCAAAACGCTCACCGAAAGCGAAGTATTCGGGAATAAGCGCTCATCAAGAGTGTAGGTATAGGCGTCATCAATGGTGACTGTATACATGTAATGTTTATAAGCTTGGTTTTTAGGGTTCCGTACCCAAAGGGTAAAACGGGACCCTATTACTAAGCCTCCACTGTCTGTCTGTCTGTCTGTCCGTCTGTCTGTCTCCAGGCTGTATCTCATAAACCGTGATAGCTAGAAAGCTGAAATTTTCACAAATGATGTATTTCCGTTGCCGCTATAACAACAAATACTAAAAATAAAAAAATATTAAGGGGGTCCTCATACAATAAACGTGTGAAATCGCAAATTATAACTTTGTTATTCATATATTTGTATGAAAAACAAAGTTATTTTTTGTTGCCGAAAAATGTTTGTATTTTGGCTAGTTGTAGGTAATAGATACGTTCATTTTTCATAGATAATGGTACGGAACCCTTCGTGGGCGAGTCCAACTCGCACTTGGCCGGTTTTTATTAAATATTTACATACTGATTGGATATTTCAAAACATAATGTTAAAGCTTGTTTGCAATTATTTATAAGATTTCCTTTTTATTTTCAGTCTTCTCAAGTTAATATCACGCCCCAGACTACGCTACCTTCGACAAGGAGGTCACGAAAGCGAAACATAGAGGGTGTTTAAGTGTCGCCATCTTCATTTTAAAATTGTTACTAAAGATAAAATAGTTCCTTTTCCTAATCACAGATGGCGTTGTTAGTTTAAGTCCATTTTGTAGATCGCGGTGTTAAGATTCCCCACGATCTAATGACCCTCCGCGATTATTTTTTGGTTTAGTTAGTTCAGTACTACATTACATGTGATTGTGATATAGACAGTGGTTTTATTAGTATCCCTGGAAAATCCTTCGCTCAGCCAGATTGGCGGTAGTACAAGTGCTAGTAGGGAAGTGCGTCGTGACCAATTAAACATTGGTCCTTACGAGTCGGAGGTGACATAGTCACAGTGAGTGGTTCCGGAGAGGGTGCCGACACAGTAGTGGATCGCTGCTGATGGTACCAAGGTGCTGGTGAGTTGTTGCACCGGGTTCAATACCCAGAACGAGCACCGGAGGTTGCGGCGCAGAGCAGCAGAACCGAGTGGAGGAGCCAGGCGAGTACGAGTCGAGCGGAGCCGGGCGAGTTCGAGTCGAGTGGAGGAGCCGGGCGAGTTCGAGTCGAGTGGAGGAGCCGGGCGAGTACGAGTCGAGTGGAGGAGCCGGGCGAGTTCGAGTCGAGTGGAGGAGCCGGGCGAGTACGAGTCGAGTGGAGGAGCCGGGCGAGTACGAGTTGAGCGGAGCCGGGAGCGTACGTAAGCAGCGGAGCCGAGCGAGTACGTGTTACAGCGAAGTTATGTGTCAGTGGCATGTTCAAGTGGGAAGTGTATAACAATAATTTTAACATTGTTGTTTGCAAGTAAGATCTAACTATTTATTTAATTACGACTGCAACTAGGTTGAGTCCGTACACTGGTTTATAGTTTGTTAGTTATTGTTATTGATTGTTTAGTGGCTTTATTCAATTATTTACTAAGTCATTTTAAAAGTTAAATATGGAGTCCTTATTCAAGTTACAAGACAATTTAAAAAACACAATTGAGAAAGGGAGAACTAATTTCAAAAAATCTCCCAAAGAAAGGATAACTCTTGGTTATATGGAAACCAGATTAGAATCTTTAGAAGAACAGTGGTCTACATTTAATAAAAGGCATGAGATAATGATTGAAACTGCCACAATAACGGATCTAAAACATAGTTACTTTACTTCTGACTGCCACAATGAGACTGAAGAAATTTATATAACGTACAAATCAGAATTGAAAGATGGTATTCATAAATTAAAGACTGTCAGTAAAATAAGTGAAACTTGTACTACAACATCTTCAAACGTCCGATTGCCAAAAATTAGCATACCTTCATTTTCAGGCAGATACAGTGAATGGACTAGTTTTAGGGACCTTTTTGTATCGTTAGTACATTCCGAAAAGGGCTTAGACAACGTACAAAAACTTCACTATTTAAAGGGATGTCTGACAGGCGAAGCAGAACTATTACTTCTACAAATACCAATAACGGCTGGAAATTACTCAGTATGTTGGGAGCAGTTAGAACAAAGATATAATAACAAACGTCATTTAACAAATTCAATTCTTCAACGTTTATTTAATCAAAAACAAATTAATACAGAATCAGCTGTAACCATAAAACAGTTATTAGACACAACGTCGGATTGCATGAATGCATTTAATAATCTAGGCCTTAGCATGAACACCGTTGTAGACATTATCGTAATTTATGTAGTTTCATCAAAACTGGACCCAGAAACCCGTAAGCAGTGGGAGTTGAAGATATCCTCTGACGCGGACGATCCAACTGAGCCACCAACTCTATCACAATTCAAGACATTTTTAGAAAGTAGATTTAGAGCGCTTGAATGTATAGAACCACAGAAAACATCGGGACAGGAGCGAGCGGGTTCGCGAACAGAAGGGGTTTCCAGTCAAAAGACTTTGCTCGCTCGGAGCGAAGATCCTGGCCCATCTGGTCAAACGAAAATAAGTTGTGAATGTTGCAGCGATAGCCATAAACTATGCTTTTGTATTCCGTTCACAAAGATTAGTGTTGATCAAAGAAGAGCCTTTGTGCAATCGAATAAAATTTGTTTCAATTGTTTGGGTGGCAACCATTTAGTTTATCAATGTAGGAGATCATCAGTATGTCATATTTGCAAAAAGAAACACCACACACTTTTACATGTTAACTATGAACAGAAGGCTAAAGAAGAGGAGCAAATTGCTAGTTCAGCTAACAATGATACACCAACTGATGTAAGTCCAGTGGTCTCGTGTATGTCGACTAAACACATCGTAAGTCCTAATCAGGTATTGCTAGCTACTGCGTTGGTTAAGGTTCAAACCGCTACGGCGAATTATCATACAGTTCGAGCCTTGTTGGATCAGGGATCCCAGGCTTCCTTTATCACAGAAGCTACGGCACAATATTTACGTTTAAAGAAAAGTCCGGTTAAGAGTGTTGTTTCTGGTCTAGGTAGCATCGAATCAACAGCAAATTCAATTGTAACCTTAGTGTTAAAATCTTTGACAGAACCCAGTGTTATGTTAGAAGTTACTGCATATGTTTTGAAAAATATTACCTCATACATACCGGAAAGACAGGTAGCCCATCTTGATTGGTCTGAATTAGAGCAACTTACACTGGCAGACCCGCAGTTTTCTACACCCAATAGGATAGATATTTTATTAGGTGCAGACGTGTACAGTAAGATACTGAAAGAGGGTATTAAGAGAGCGCCCAGTGGATCAATGGTAGCACAGTGTACCAAATTAGGTTGGATTCTTTCTGGTGTCACACAAGTTGAAAATAAAGACAGCGCGGGTAATATCACAGTTATGCACACAGCGGTAGACCAAAATGATCTACTAAAGAAGTTCTGGGAGATCGAAGACCAAGTTCCGCAAACTAGTATCTTAACCGAGGAAGAATTAAGGTGTGAAGAGCTTTATAAAGCTTCTACTTCAAGAGGCGAAGATGGACGATACATAGTTAATTTACCATTTAAGGATGCAATACCGGCCTGTGTAAATAGTAACATAAAGGAAATAGCTGTAAGAAGATTCAAGGCATTAGAGAGAAAATTCGCGAAGAATTTAAATCTGAAAGAAAATTACACAAAGGTTATAGAGGAATATTTACATTTGAACCACATGAGAAGAGTACAGAAACCGGACAAAAGGTTAAATAAAGCAGCATACTTACCTCATCACGCCGTCATAAGGGAGGATAAATCTACATCAAAGGTGCGCGTAGTGTTCGACGCGTCCTGCAAGAATGAAAAGGGAGTATCACTCAATGATACATTAATGATAGGACCTACCTTGCAGTCGGATTTACGGCATATCATTATTCGCTGGAGAGTTCACCCGATAGCACTTACTGCAGACATAGTAAAAATGTACCGACAAGTGAGAGTAGCCGAAGATAATGTAAGATACCAGAGAATAGTTTGGCGGAAGGAACCTGATGAAGAAATACAAGATTATGAGTTATTAACCGTAACTTTTGGTACAGCTTCAGCACCTTATTTGGCGGTTAAGACTTTACATCAAGTCGCCTTGGATTAACAAGAATTTCCAACAGCATCGGAAATAGTACCAACAAGTTATTATATGGATGACTTAATGACAGGGTGTTCCACAATAGAAGAAGGCAGGACTTTGTATATTGAAATGAAAACCTTGTTAGGAAAGGCTGGATTTGAATTACAAAAGTGGAACAGCAATAGTTCGGAATTAATGAAGAAAATCGAGACATATGAAGGTAAGGATGAAAAGGAAATATTAAATGATAGTACAAAAATTTTAGGACTTACCTGGTGTCGTAGTGTAGATCAGTTTAAGTACACGGTGCTGCTTCCTTCAGCATCTGAAACTTTAAGTAAACGTATTATTATTTCGGATATCGCGCGTTTATTTGACCCGTTAGGCTGGATAGCGCCTAGTTTGATTCTAGCTAAAATACTTATCCAAAAATTGTGGCTAGCAGGAGTAGGATGGGACGATAGTGTACCGGATAAAATAAAAGAAGAATGGGTCACTTACCGTCAAGACTCGGAGAATTTATGCAAAGTGCGTGTTCCGAGGTGGTTAGGAACATCAAATGGTTCGGTTATAGAGTTGCATGGCTTCAGCGATGCTTCAAAGGCAGCCTACGCAGCAGTTGTGTATACTCGATGTATAGATCCTTCAGGCAATATACAAGTCGCTCTTTTGACAGCAAAAACAAAGGTCGCACCTATAAAGACAGTCAGTATCCCTCGCCTAGAACTATGTGCAGCAGTACTTTTGACACGTTTATTGACCGATGTGGCACGGGCTATGAACATTCCCAAGGACAAGGTGCGCGCTTGGACGGACTCCACAGTAGTCTTGGCATGGCTAAATAGCCACCCAAGCCGATGGAAAACCTTCGTCAGCAACAGAGTCTCAGAGATCTTGACCACATTAGAAGCAAATCAATGGGCACATGTATCTACGAAAGATAATCCCGCAGATTGTGCATCAAGGGGAGTTTTACCGTCTCTCTTACATGAAAATAAAATTTGGTTTCATGGGCCTCAATTCTTACATAATGTAATTATAGAGTATAGTAGACCATTGAATGTAAATATTAATTTGGAGGAGAATATTAAATGCCATGTTACGGTAGAACATAAAGGTGTACCGTGGGATAAGTATAGTTCGTTAAGGAAATTATTAAGAATAGTAGCTTTATGTAGAATTTTCTTTTATCATTATGTTAAGTCTAGAGATATACCCAAATACATAAAGGGGACAGAACTAGACGAAGCATTAAAGTGTTGTATAAGAAGATGTCAAAGAGTGGAGTTCGAAATTGAGTACATACAGTTACAAAGAAATATGCCTGTAAATAATAAGTCAAGTAAAATTAGTTCTTTATGTCCTTTTTTAGATAAAGATGGTATAATAAGAGTTGGTGGTAGATTACACCATGCTTCATTGAGTGACAACGAAAAACATCCTATAATTTTACCACATAATACTCATTTTACTAAGTTGCTGATTGCAGACGCACATGATAGGACGTTACACGGTGGTCTTCAGATAATGATTAACTATCTAAGATCAGCTTATTGGATAATAGGAGTAAAAAGTCTTGCTAAAAATTATGTAAATAAATGTGTCATATGTGTAAAAAATAAAGCTAAGGTATATAATCTTTGGGAAGGCCCGGCTTCACTTTTCTATGCGGTCGTGTTGGACTCAGGATGGTGTCATCGTTGTTAAAGCCCCCGATGGAAGCAAACATAAGGTGACATCATTTGAGGAACTGAGTCCGCTGCTGGTGAAGTATCCCCGGGTTCAAACGTCTGGAGATAGCCTGAAAAACAAGACGCGTTAATTATGGTATCAATCTGAATTTTTTACACACTGTAGTAGTTACGCATTAGACACCCATTAAGTAATTAAGATTTCCTTACCTTAATGTTTGCTATCTTCCATTGTTTGTTATTGAACTTTTTACTCTTGTCTCGTATTCTTGCACAGTAGTAAAGTATTTGTTTCTGTTTTCTTTCTCCTTGCAATTCTCTCAGTTGTCAATAATTATGTAAGTAACGCATACTTTAGGTTTTTTACCCTCAACCACATTTATTTTTCTCACTTCTTGTTTTCATTCGTCTTTGCATGTTTCTAATGTCATATGTCATTGTCAACTATTGTCATGATATAGTCGGTTGTCAATCAAAGCAAACGTCATACTCATAAGTGACATTATTATAAGTTTGGATACGTTCACGGAAAATGTAATATCTTTTGAATGCTTAATGGGTGCGTTCGGAATTATTATAATTAGCGGAGAATTCCTTTATCGCTACTACTTTGTATGTTTCTTGTTTTTTTTCTTTGTATTGTGTTCACTGTCTGTAATGCTGATGTTAGCTGGCGGGTGGTGCAGAGATGCAAACGTCCTACCAGTATTTCGTGTAGGTCTCTTTTTTTTTTAGTAAACTAGTATATTTATATTATATTATCGATATCTGTTTTTATTGTATTTATATATATTTGTATCCATGACAACATCTGATAGCGAATCTTTTTTCTCTGCCAACGAGTCCACTGCCTCTTCTGGTGATGATAGCTTTTGTTCTGTTACGGAAAACCTTAGTGACCTTTTACGTCTAAGTTTCAGCCATAATCTTGGCCGGCTGTTTAACGTCTGTCATATAAATGCTCAAAGCATTCCAAGCCACTACAATGAGTTGTATGAAACTTTTTCGAATAACAACGTCCATGCCGTCCTGATTTCTGAAACTTGGCTAAAACCTGAACTTTTATCCACCTCTTACTCTCTCCCCGGATTCGTTCTTTTGCGGAATGACCGGGTCGGTAAGAGAGGGGGTGGTGTAGCTATATACCTTCGTGCTGATCTTCCTTTCAAAATTCTCTCTACTTCTTCCTGTAATACTTCGGCTGAGTTTCTTTTTATAGAGGTCTGTGTCAAAGGAGCTAAAACCGTTCTTGGTGTTGTGTATTGTCCTCCTGCACTTGATTACTTCACTGAGTTCGAATCGGTTCTAGAATCTTTAGGTTCGGAGTATGCACATCACATAGTCTTGGGGGATTTCAACACCAATCTCCTTGCCCACAACTCCCATCGATCCCGTAAACTTTTAAATCTGGTCGAGTCAGCTAGTCTACATGTACTGCCTCTCCAACCAACTCATCATAACACTGCTGGTGATGATACCTGGCTCGACTTGATCCTCACCTCAAATCCTTCCCTAGTCTCCTCACATGGTCAACTTGACGCTCCTGGTTTTTCCCATCACGACCTTATTTTCCTGTCTTATGTCCTTAAATCTCCTAAACCCAAACCTACGTTCCAGTACAGGCGTGCCTTTGCGCGGATGAATTGTGAGAAGCTTGCACAAGATGCTTCTAATATTGACTGGACACCCCTGGAGGAAGCCACTACAGTTGACGATAAAGTTACGATTTTCAACAATGTTGTAGTTAAGCTGTACGACACCCACGCTCCTATCAGGCGAGTCAAGATAAAGCGCCCACCTGCGCCATGGATGAATGTGGGAGTTCGGATGGCGATGCGACGAAGGGACCGCGCGTTTCGGAAGTTCAAAAGGGATCGGTCGGATGATAATTGGACCCTCTTCAAAATTGCTCGCAATCGTTGTAATCAGATGATACGCAACGCTAAACGTCGCCATATTCTTGATAACATCACTTCTGCTTCTCCTGCTGATATCTGGAAATTCCTTGGAACTCTAGGTATCGGCAAATCGCGGCATGCAGACCTTCCTAACGCATTTGGCTTGGACGATCTAAATCGGCATTTCTCCACTGTTCCTACCCTTGATAATCCAACCAAATGTCAAACCCTTGACTACCTTGCTGGTCTGACGCGACCCAATATTACCCCCTTTGCCTTCACCCCAGTCGACCCGGGAGAGATCAAAAAGATTATCCTGTCCATAAAATCCAAAGCCGTTGGTTGTGATAACATCAGTCGACACATGATCGTGACAGCGGTTGATCAGCTCCTTCCTGCAATTTCTCATATAGTAAACTTCTCCCTTTACTCTGGTGTTTTCCCTTCTCTGTGGCGGAAAGCCCATGTTCGTCCACTACCTAAAATCCCTAATCCCACTCTTCTCAGTCACTTTCGTCCAATTTCCATCCTTCCCTTTTTATCCAAAGTACTCGAGGCCTGTGTACATAAGCAATTCTCCAACTTCATTCACAAAAACTCCCTGATCAGTCCATTCCAATCCGGGTTCAGGCCCGGGCACAGTATTGTTTCTGCTCTCCTTAAAGTGACTGACGATATAAGGCGAGGAATGGAAGACACTAAAGTGACGGCTTTAGTGTTGATCGATTTTTCAAATGCTTTCAATACCGTCAGTCACGAAGTCCTTTTATCCATCCTCTCCTATCGCATGGTCTCTCACGAGGTTCTGGAATGGTTTTCTTCCTATCTTCGGGGGCGTCAGCAATCAGTTCTCGCTGGTGACTCTAGCTCCAGCTGGTGTGACCTTGAAACTGGCGTCCCTCAAGGCGGCATTTTATCTCCACTTTTGTTCTCTATCTTCATAGATCTCATAACTTCCGAGCTTCAGTGTGCGTATCATCTTTACGCTGACGACTTACAGCTCTACTGTCAGGCAGGTGTTGACAGCTTATCCGGTGCGATCGAGGAGCTAAATCGGGATTTACGAGTTGTCAAAAACTGGTCTGATCGCTTTGGGGTGGCGGTTAACCCAACCAAGTGTCAGGCTATCATTGTAGGGAGCCCCCATAGCTTGAAGAGGCTGAATGGTTCAACGGTGCCACCGGTTATCTTTGATGGCACAGTGATTCCGTTTAGCTCTGACGTCAAGGATCTGGGTTTGCATGTTGACACTTGCCTTGACTGGCGTAAGCAGGTCGCGATTGTGAGCAAGAAGGTCATTGGAACGTTGCGGTCGCTCTATCGGTTGAAAAATATTCTCCCATCCCACATTAAGGCAATGCTTGTACAGTCCCTTATCTTCCCCATAATTGACTATGGTGATGTGTGCTACTATGACCTGAATGCAGATCTCCTCAATAAACTTGACCGACTTCTTAATAGCTGCATTCGATTCGTTTTCAATCTTCGCAAGTACGATCATGTATCCGCACATCGAGTGCTTTTAAAGTGGTTACCTATCCGGCAGCGCAGAGCGTTGAGGGCTTTGACAACCCTGTTTTCTCTTCTTCACAATCCCGCTTCTCCTTCTTATCTGACTTCTCTTTGTCAATATTTATGCTCTGCACACAGCAAGAACCTTCGGTCCGAGAATAATCGTCTTCTTCGTTGTCCTTCTCATCGCTCTGGTTTTATAAAGTCGTCTTTCTTTGTCCAGGCGGTTTTCCTTTGGAATGCGCTCCCTCAGAATATCAGGACGGTAACCAATCGGTTCACATTTAAAGTGAAAGCTCGAGAACACATACACAAGAAGTTGGCAGATTCGTCTCAGAATTAAGTTGTTGTAGGATTTCTTATTTATGTCTCATAACTATTTTTTATGTATATATATATTGTTATGCATATGTATGTATATATGTATTTATTATTATATGTATTCTTATATCTTAGTTATAAATATTTTCTTATCTTTTCTTTCTGTTATTGCACCTACTGTGTATTGTCTCTGCATCACCCTAAGGTAGACTGGTAGAAAATGCCTAAGGCATTAAGTCCGCCTTTGTACAGTTTTTACTTGTGCATAAAGTTTTAATAAATAAATAAATAAATAAATAATCAGTTTATGGGTTCGCTTCCTTCATCACGTTGTACTCCATCACGACCATTTCTGAATAGTGGTGTAGATTATGCAGGTCCAGTTCAAATTAGGACGACAAAGGGTCGAGGGCATCGCTCTCACAAGGGCTACATTTGTGTGTATGTGTGTATGAGTACTCGAGCTATACACTTAGAGGTGGTGAGTGACATGAGTACTCAGGGTTTTCTCGCAGCTTTTCGTCGATTTGTAGCTAGACGTGGCCATTGTGCAAACATCTGGAGCGATAATGGCACCAATTTCGTAGGTGCAGCAAGAGAACTTAGGGAATTAGCTTCGATCCAACAAGATATTGCAGGAAGGTTAGAAGATCGTAATACTACTTGGCATTTCATACCACCGCATGCTCCAAATTTCGGTGGATTATGGGAGTCAGCAGTGAAATCTACCAAATATCACTTAAAACGCGTAATAGGTAGTTCAACATTGACTTACGAGGAGATGAGCACTCTGTTGAGTGAAATAGAGGCGTGTTTAAATTCCAGGCCAATGACTGTGATCAATGGTGAAGATATTCATGAACCGATGCCATTAACCCCAGGTCATTTTTTAATCGGTGAGCCGCTAGTCACTGTTCCGGATATTAGTTATGAAGGATCTAATATCAGTTCTTTATCTCGATGGCAGCATGTACAAAAAATGGTTCAAAGTTTTTGGAAGCGCTGGTCGGTAGAATACATGAGTAGCTTAGTTCATAGGTATAAGTGGTCGCACAGGACTCCTGAGCCTAGTCGGGGATGTAGTTCTTGTTAAGGAATTCGATATGCCCCCTGCTTGTTGGTTTCTGGGTACAATTATTGAGAAACATCCAGGACCCGATGAAATCACACGAGTAGTAACGCTACGAACTAGTAAGGGTTTGTTGAAACGTCCTACGTCCAAGCTCTGTATTCTGCCAGTCAATGAATAAACATAATTGATTGTATTTAAACCCAGAATGTTTGTGAAGTCTGTTATTTTATTGTTAAAGGGTTACATTAATAGTTCACTAACTGAAGGTTTATTGAATAAACTATGTAGTTTTGTTAAGTAAGAACTGTTTATCTCTATGCTATATCTAGGCAAGTGAATATAAGCTCTAAGTTGTTGTGAATTTGTAGTTAAGATTTTAGGTATTTAAAGTTAGGATTCTGATTTATTTTAAACAAAGATTTATTTGATGTAAGGGTAAGGTAATTGTTAACTTTTGGTTAAGATTTAAGAAGTTAATATTAAATGCTTATGTTTGATTTTATATAAAGATTTTATGTCAGGCTATGATAGTTAATAGTAGAAACAACTTGTATGTCATTTAGTTTTATTCTTATTTTTTTGCCTTTAATGTAAGTGCTAGTTCTAAAAATATTAATGTACACAGAATAGTATTTTTTGTTTGAAGGACATTCCTCAATAATGTCCTTGGGGGGCGGGATGTTTAAGTGTCGCCATCTTCATTTTAAAATTGTTACTAAAGATAAAATAGTTCCTTTTCCTAATCACAGATGGCGTTGTTAGTTTAAGTCCATTTTGTAGATCGCGGTGTTAAGATTCTCCACGATCTAATGACCCTCCGCGATTATTTTTTGGTTTAGTTAGTTCAGTACTACATTACATGTGATTGTGATATAGACAGTGGTTTTATTAGTATCCCTGGAAAATCCTTCGCTCAGCCAGATTGGCGGTAGTACAAGTGCTAGTAGGGAAGTGCGTCGTGACCAATTAAACAGAGGGAGATCCTGAAGTTGATGAAGCTTTGCAATTACTGAGGGAGATTACATCTAATGCAAGGCAACGCGATGATGCTGCTATATTTGCAGACTATATAAGTAGCAAGTTGAGGAAGATGGATCATTACACGATGTGTACAGTACAACATCAATTCCAGAATATTGTCTATGAAGCAGAAATGAGAATGGGTCCGATGAATTTTGATACCAATAATACTACTCAGCCTCTTCGTTATCAAAATGTTCGTCCAGGATACTTCACAGGCCAACCTACAACGTCAGCAATGTCACCATCGCCCTCAACTTCGCGCTCTTACTCTGTTCAATCAAACTATGAAATGTAAAATAGCCCAGATGTCAACACAAGTGACAGTCTGTTACAAGTCTTGGAAAATAATTTAACCGAAAATAGTGTTATAGATTAAAATCAATGTTTAAATATTTTCAGTTGAATTATTTTATTTTAATAAAAGCTTAAAATTATTGATAAATGTTTCTGATTCCTAAATAAAACAATTATTTGAATAATCATATTTTATTTCTTTAAAACATTATATTTGATATTGCCAAGGAAGCTGACCTTGTTCCGATAGAAAATAACATTTTAGCTCATTTCTAATTACACTTGGTTCTACATTTTGAGCGATCTGCGGAATATTTTGTTGCTCTTCGTTCAAAACTCCATTAGTAGTTCTTTCATTTCTCTTCATAAAATTATGCAGATGCACACAAGCCATCACGACAAGTTTTGCTTTCTCATTTTGTAAGCCAATGCGTGAATGTAAAATTCTGAATTTATTAGATAAAATGCCAAACGCGTCTTCTACAACCAAGCGCCCGCGACTAATTCTATAATTAAAAACCCTCTCAGGTGATCCTTTTGCATGATATCCAGAAAATGGTTTTATTATATTCTGTGAGATGGGGAAAGCATCATCACCGATGAAATAAAAAGGTACAGGTGTATTTCTCCCTTGTAATGGAATCGCTTGTGGCAGACTTAAAGTTCCATCTCGTATCATATCAAATAAAGTTGAATTGCGTAGAACTCCACCATCAGATATTCTGCCCTGACATCCAATGTCCACGTATAAAAAGTTATAATTGGCATCGATTAAAGCTAGCAAAACAATACTGAAATATGACTTATAATTAAAAAACTCAGAACCGCTATTAATTGGACATGAAATACGTATATGTTTCCCATCGAGGGCACCTACGCAATTAGGTACATTCCATTTCTGCATGAAACTCCGAGCCACTGATAGCCATTCTTCCTGTGTATTCGGCATCTGTAAAATAAAATTGTTTGTGATATTTGTGTGTGTAGTTCTAGTTATATGTATGTAAAATGTGTGTGAAGTTCCAGGTACAGTATAAAATCATAGATATTATAATTCGACTAGGAATAGATATGTTACTTAGGAAGGTTCAGTTTCTAACTACCTAATATGTTACGGATATTTGTACTTACCCTTAAATAATTGGATAATGTAGATACCAACGCTTGACAAACATCTGGAATTATTAAAGAAATAACTTGTGGAGACACTTTAAACAGCGTACCGAGTGAAAAATAAGAGTCTCCTGTAGCCAGGTATCTCAAAGTAATTGCTAGTCGATCGGAAGCTGACACAGCATTTCTCCAGCGGGTGTCAGTTTTTGATATCATGGGTCCAGTTAAATTCAGTAATATTTCAAATTCTTCACTAGAGATCCTTAGAAAAGTGTTAAATTTCGAACGAATATTTCTTCGGTTTATGTCATCCTTTCTAAAATCTTCAAGTATCAGGGACACATTAGGCCTATTTCGTAGACTTGGTCTGACCCAATATCTTCGTTTGATTTTGCGGTTCTTTTTACGAATAATAACATACAACACTACACTTGCGATACACGCAACTATATCATAGTCCAACATCTTTCAATCCTACGTACACGACTAACTTCGACGAAAGTCACAACACTACTGCGAAAATTGCAACCGCATCTGCAGGCCGCCAGCAACCGCCGGTAAAGCCGGCGGCCTGCATTCAGCGGCAAGGCGGTCTGAAACCCGGCGGCATAAGCCGGCGGCATGTGTGGATGCGCCATGAGGTTCACCAATCAAGGGATGCAGCTGGCAACTGTCCATATAAAGATTTATTTGATGTTGCCACAAAATATATGAGTTTGCCGCATTCAAATGCAGATATTGAACGTGTTTTTAGTTTGATGAATGTGGTTAAAAGCAAGTTACGGAATTTATTGTGATTAAAAACAATCAACGCAATCCTTATAATTCGCACGCAGCTGACTGCTATGAACAGCACATGCTACAAGTATGAACTGCCAAGTGAGGTTGTAAAAATGATTGGATCCTCCGAGAAATATAAAAAAAAGATTCGAGCCAGGCTGGCCCGTCAAGGCAAGCAGATACCACAGAAGAACAATATTTTGTTTTTTTTTAGGTTTTTAAGTACAACACAATTGTAAGTTGATTGATTTAATGTCGTAGTTAACTACATATTAAAATATATTAAAAACTAACCCCCTTATTCATAATCCTATTTTATCTCTATTTTAGCTAAAATAGGTTTATAGAACGTTTGTCTTTATCTGTCACGTTGTCATTTCTGTGTGTAAGAAAGAGACAAACTCCATTTTAACTAAAATAGGTTTGATAAGTTTTATGAATAAGGGGGTTAGTTTTGAATTTTATATGTCTTTCTTTTCAAATCCATGCCAATTTTAAATAGTGCTTTGAAGTCGAAAATACCACAGATCTAGTGCAATTCGCACCGGTTTTAGTGCTCTACAGACTTTGCCTTCTGGCAACACTGATTTTAATGCCAAGAATATTAAAGTTTATTATGTGGCAAAGATCATTGATGAGGATGAAGGAGATGCTGTGCTGTTGAATTGGTAGAACAGAGATTGATAATTATATGTGTATACAGACCACCTAAGTCACGGAATTTAAATATTTTTTATGATAACTTAGAAATAATTTTAAAATCATTATGTACCAACCCCAAGAAAAAAATTGTTGTTTGCGGGGACTTTAATATAGACAGGTTAAAAAGAAATAACATTAGTTTAGACTTTGAATATTTTCTTTTGGGGTTTAATCTCACACTACAACTTGATCAACCAACTCGGTTATCTAGTAACAGCTGTCTGGATAATTTCGCTCATAATTCCAAAAATAAATGTAAATGTGAAGTAATAGACTTTGCCTTGTCTGATCACTCTGCACAAGTATTTGAGATTAAGGTAAACAAAGCCTATCGACTAAACTCATGGCAAGTAAAAAAACGGGACCTATCACTGGAAAACTTAACAAAATTCAATAGCTACCTACAATGCCTTTCATTTACTGAAATGTATGAGACAGAAAATGTTAATGAAGCGTATAACATATTTATGCAGCAGTTTGGTTTGTTATATAGGCTTTGTTTTCCTTACAAGTTAGTCATAATAAAACCAAATAAAAAAATTAAGTGGATTTCTAAGGGAATACGATTATGTAGTAGGAAGCAGCGTCACCTTCTATGGGCGCATAGACTAAAGCCATCAAATGAAAATAAATATAAATTTAAAAATTACTCCCGGCAATTTAGGAAAATTGTAAAATTAACTCAAAGGGCTCAAAATAACTATTTTATTAAGAATTCAGTCAATAAATCAAAGGCGTCCTGGCAAGTTATCAACAATAAAGCATGTACCTATGAACCCATTTCTCAAATAAAAATAAATAATATAATTATTAATAACCCTAAGGAAATTGCAGACGCATTCAACGACTACTTCATTAATCAGATTAAAAGCTCATCAAAAACATCACTCGAAACAAGTGGTCTACACGAAAACCCTAACACAATGTTCATGAGACCAGTTGCGCCTCAAGACGTACTCAGGGTAATAAAATTATTGAAAAATAAAAATAGCGTAGGCTACGATGAAGTAGCAACGAAAGTTATAAAATTTGTATCAAATAACATAAGTGTACATATTTGCCACATTATTAACTTGGCCATCAGCACTGGTGTATTTCCTGATGGTTTAAAAACGGTCATAGTCAAACCGCTGCACAAAAAGAATTGCAGGGAGGATATAGGTAATTATAGACCGATTGCTTTAATTCCTGTGTTTTCCAAAGTGGTAGAAAAGATTATATATGAACTAATTGATAACTTTCTGACAAAATACAACATACTATGTAATGAACAAGCAGGCTTTCGAAAAAATAAAAACATTAATACAGCAATATATGATTTTTTACACGAAATAATGATAAATGTAGATAATAAAACACATATATGTGCCATTTTTACAGACATGACTAAAGCATTTGACTGTGTCAATCACGATATTCTATTGAACAAGCTTAATAGCTACGGTCTAAGGGGAAACGTGCACAATCTATTAAAATCCTACCTCAGTAACCGCACACAATATACGGAGATATCCAGAATTTGTCTTAAATCAAAATGTGAACAAAAATATAAATCTGATAGTAAAATTATTAAATTCGGCGTACCGCAAGGTAGTGTATTGGGTCCCCCGCTATTTTTGCTGTATATAAATGATCTGCCCCGTCAGATACCAAATCCAATGGTTCTATTTGCCGATGACAGCACAGCACTGATTAAATGTACAAATATCAATAATTATGAACAGGATATCAACAATACCCTTAGAAATATTGTTGAATGGCTTGATAAAAATAACCTGGTAATAAATTTACGAAAGACTAACGTGATGCATTTTCACCAACGAACAATTCCACCGAACGTTAATGTACAGTACGATGGCCAAGTGATCAATCAAACAAAGGTCGCGAAGTTTCTAGGAATTTATATAGACAATCAATTAACTTGGAAACCGCAAGCAGAAGAGGTGTGTAGAAAGTTGAGCACTGCAGCATATGTTCTTTTTAACCTGGCAAAAAAAGTTGATGTAAAAACTGCTTTAGTGGCATACCATGGTTTAGTCGCATCGGTCCTAAGGTATGGAATCATTTTTTGGGGTAACTGCAGCCTAAGAGATAACATATTTAGAGCACAAAAACGTTGTGTTAGAGCTATGTGTAATCTTAAAACTATAGATAGTTGTAAATCTCTGTTCAAGTCTTTGAAAATCCTTACTTATCCGTCGTTATATATTTTGGAAATGGCAATTTTTGTAAAAAGAAATAAAAAATTGTTTGCTAAGTTTTCGGATTCCAAGAAAGGTCCCGTGAGAAGTCAATACAAAAACCTCTTAATTACCGGTGGCTATAAAACAGCACTACTTAGTAAAAGTGTTTTCTGTATGGGCCCAATAATATTTAACAAACTACCGGACAGCATAAAAAGTGACACCCTTCAACAATTTAAAAATAAACTTAAGGCTTTTTTGATACAGAAATGTTATTATTCGATAAGTGATTTTTTGAATGACCCTATGTGTGACATCTCAACAATTTAATATTACTTATAGACATTATTAATTTGATACAAAATATTATTATTTAAATATTATTATTATTATTTCTGGACTTGTTAAAATAATTTATTTATATCTTAATCATCACTATTTAATTTTCATAATTCTACTAATAAGCTGCTTAATAATAATATTGCTATTGACATTGTTTGTTAACTTTTGCATGCCAAAACTCAGGCAGAATGTACCCGGCTCACTTTATTTTTTATAACAACTTCATTGTACAACACCTACATTCTATGCAAATAAATGATTTGATTTGATTTGATTTGATTTGAGACAATTATGAAGTTTCATTTATGCGGCTGATTAACAAAGAAACAATGAAATTGCGGATGCCATTAGAGCCTGATATGGCGCTTGCTCAATTAAAGGATATTAAAATGATTTTACCGTCGTCGCCGAAAATTAATGGAACAGAGAGCCGAAACTCGACTTTTAGTTTCCCGATACGAGTCGCTCCCACTATAAACTTGCGTTAATAACCTAAATTTTTTATGTTCTTTTTTATTAATTTGATTTCCTGTAACAGGATAACATTAATGTTCATTTCTTAGGTTTGTTTGATTATATGTTTGAATTTTTTTTATTATGTAATACTTATCTCTATTGTCGATCTCTCGTTGGTTATTCAATGATAATTTATGTTAAAGAAGCTATATCATTTTATTTAGTTAGGTACTGTATTTGTTACCTAAACATAATTTGTTGATTATTTTCTTGTGAGTAATAGTAAGTTGTTAAACAATAATTCCTATGGTAGAACATATTATTATGATAGTACCACACCCCGGACACTCCATACAACGCTCGCAAAATAATTACCTACTACCACTACATTGACAAATGACGTTTGTATACGTGTAAATGTGTGCGTGAAATCTAGTAGGGCTGGCTGGCGCAGTATTGCGTAGGCGGCGGCGCTGCCCGAACGTATGCAACAATGGGGCGCCGCGCGCCGCGACACTAGGTACTCACAGAAATCTAATTAATAACATTTCTATTGTACTACTTTTAAAGTCGAAGAACGAATAGAACGTGAAAGAAAGAGACATAACTAAGACAATAAAGAGAGAGAGCAATTTGGTATGTTAATATTACGGAAGTTTTAATTGTTCTAAAACGAAGAAAACTTGGAAAATAAATGATTAATAGAGAAAATTATGAAAATAAATTATCACAACACTGGCTTAACTTGTTTGTCTGTAATATACTAGCTTTTATTTTTTATGGGTTTAAAGGATATTTGAGTTGCTGTTCCCTTCTTTCATGTTTCGGGAACCGAAAGAAACTCCTGTCTTTATCGTTCCTCGATGAATATAAGTGTAAATAACTACCTCAGAAGGGAGTCATAGAATTGAAACAACAAATAAATCAACGCAATAACAATATTTATTATAAATCATTTAAAATAGTTCTGTACATTTTACTAACCTTAACACTTCGGCGACTCGTTCAAGACTGAGCCATGTCGGCCACTTGTTAAACTGACAATTCCCTTCAATGTCAAACCGATTGTCCAACTGACAGTGACTTTAACGATTTAAAAATGACACAGCATAACTCGACTATAACAAGCTTATCCATAGACTATAATTACTAATATAAATCTACCCTCACATAGATAAGTCTTGTTACAGTCGGCCATCCTTCAAGAACGAGTCCCTTCGTTCCTTATTATTGTATAAGAGGTGTGTTATAGTTTGGGTGAGTATCTTCTATCTATCAAAGTAAACAATTATCATTTATTTATACATGCAAAAGAAAATAATCTGTAGGTACATAATTAGATTAGGTATTATTATTTAACAAAATAATATCATCAATCAGTTTTGTCTCATTTCTTACAAAAATAGAAGTAATTATCCTAGATAATAATTCCCGTTAATTTATAGCTCGAGCTATGTGAAAGCTACTTCCTTCACTCTCACACCGCTTCAGCCGCAATGTTTTGAACTACTCATGGGCGACGAGTTCATACGCCAATCCTGCCCAGTTCAAACATTCTCACTCAATCTATTGCCGACCAGAGTAAGGCTACTTCCTTCACCATCACTCCGTCGTCGGCAGCAGTACTTTGAGCCAATCATGGGCGGCGAATCCCAACGCCAATCCTGCCCGACTCAAAGCACCCTCACTTATCTCTAAGGGACTGGCAAGTTCATATGCCAGACACCATATCACATAGCTTGTACATCACAAATCACGATCATCTCAAATCATAAACTAAATATCATAGAAGAATATAATAATAGTATAGAATACTCATGTAAAGCATTAAGTTACAAATCATACAATTCACAAAAAAAATTACTCACATTCACTCTCATTATCATTTTCATCACTGGACGAGCAAGCAGGGGCCTTAAAACTCAACCATGGATAAATCTTATCAATAGCGACAATTGACTCATACTTTGCCCCTTTTCTAGTCAAAGGGGTGTCTACAACGAGGAATCGATCGTTTGGTAAGACTTTCTTTATCCTATATGGACCCTGACACTTCGCTTCTAACTTTTTAGATTGGCCCGGCGCCGATACTACTGCCCTAGCTATCCTAACCAGATCACCCTCCTTATAATTCGTGGCCTTTTTTCTGTGTTTGTCATACCGATCCTTATTTTTCTCCTGATTTCTTTTAATTCGATCACTCGCTTCAGATCTAATTTCTTCTAAACTTTGATTATTACTCTGTCCTATGTCATCAATTATGTTATTCAATATGCCTTGGCCCGGGTTCGCCACCGTCCTACCTAACAATAGCTCTGTAGGTGTTTTCCTAGTTACGTCATGAACTGTAGTATTAAGTCCTAGCTGAATGTCCGGCAGAAGTTCGTCCCACGAGCTTTTGTTCTTACCGTGAGCCATGGACCCCAGGGATGCCAGAATCGTTCGGTTATACCGTTCGACCTGCCCATTTGCTCTCGGTGTGGCGACAGAATTGAGAATGTGTTTTGCACCAATCGAATGCACGAATGTCTTAAACTTTTTGCTCGTGAAACTTGTGCCTCTGTCTGTTATGAGCCGCGAGGGAGACCCAAAGTAACTAAAGAGAGTCTTCAATGCTTTTATACTCTCTTTGGTTTTGGTACTCCGCACAGGTGTAATGCTGACATATTTTGTAAAAGCGTCGACTATCACAAGTATGTAAGTGTAACCTCGCTTACTTCGTGGAAAAGGACCCAAATGGTCCGCATGTAAAGTGTGAAATGGTATATCTATTTTCGGAATCGGATGAAGTAATCCCTCCTTTTTTCCCGAAGGCAATTTATGGTGAGCACACTCAAGGCATGCAGCTACATATTTTTTTATGAACTTTCGCATCTTCGGGAACCAAAAGAGTGATTTAATTCGGTCCAATGTCTTCTCGAAACCAAAATGACCTACGTCATCATGGTTGGATTTCAAGAGTTGCCACCGCACGCCTTTTGGGACCACCCATCTGGTAACACCCTCACCTAAAGTCCTAAACACTCGTCCGTTTTTAATTGTGTATTCCTTATAAATACCTGCAATCTTAGATGTTTCCGGGTCTTCTAGAACATCCTTAATACGCCTAACTTCTGCGTCGGAAGACTGCACAGTAGAAATCCAGTCTTCCGTACTAACCGACATAATGTCTAGAACGTGAACGTCTTCAGATGGTACCGACACTGGGCCCCTACTGAGTGCGTCTACATGTGACATTCTTTCACCAGGACGATACTCGATTTCGCAGTCAAATTCTAGAAATTGAATCCACCATCTAGATATGCGAGGAATGAGATCTCTTTTGGTGAAAGTAGAGCGTAACGCGTTGCAGTCGGTTATAATAGTGAACTTCATTCCAATGAGGTATGTGCGAAATTTGCTCAAAGCACAAACGACTGCAAGCGTCTCTAGCTCGAATGAGTGCAATTTCATCTCATCCGCTGATGTTTGACGACTAAAGTATGCTATGGGCCGCCAGGGATCGGAATCTTTTCTCTGTAATAAGATGCCTGCCACTCCGAATTTACTCGCGTCGGTGTGTAATTGTGTTTCGGCGTTGGGGTTGTACAAGGCCAGGACAGGTCTTTCGGTTAGGTGCTTTTTAATGGTTTGAAAAGATTCCGTTTGTATATCTCCCCAGCTCCAAGGTATGTCCTTTTTCAAAAGGTTTGTCAAAGGCCTAGCAATTAATGCAAATCCTTTCACAAACCTTCTAAAAAAACTAGCGAGTCCAAGAAACCTCCTAACCTCATGTTGATTTCGGGGAGCAGGAAACCTGGACACCGCTTCAATCTTTTGGATCCCAGGTCTGATACCATCTTTATCTATTTCGAATCCAAGGAAATCGATTCGTTCTTGGAAGAAATGGCATTTTTCCATCTTAAGAGTTAAACCTGCCTCACGCAGGAGGTCTAGCACTTCTTCGAGACGTGTTAGTCCTTCTTCAAAATTTCTTGATGGAATCATAATGTCATCCATATATATAACTATATATCCGACTTTGGCCTTACTGAGGATTTTGTGGATCGCTCTCTGGAAAACTGCTGGGGCATTTGCCAGCCCGAAGGGCATACGATTGTATTCATATTGCCCGTCGGGTGTGACAAATGCAGTTTTCTCTCTAGATTGCTCGGCTATAGCAATTTGATGATAGCCTGAGGCCAAATCAAGTGATGTGAACAACGATTGACCCGAAAGCTGATCCAACAAATCGTCAATTCTCGGCAGGGGATAGTGATCTCTTTTGGTGCGGCTGTTCAGGGCGCGATAGTCAACGCAGAGACGCTTTTCGCCTGATTTCTTTTTGACTAGGACAATTGGACTAGCGTATGGGGAGTTAGACTCTCGCACGATACCATGGTCGATCATATCACCGACCATGTCCTGAACTAGTTTACGCTCAGAGTAAGGAAGTCGATACGGCCTATAAACGACAGGAGTGGAATCCTTGAGGTGAATTTCCATTTCCGTAACGTTGGTAAATCCCAAGTCATGCATGCCAGTAGAAAAGCAGTCCTTATATTTTTCCAGCAATTTTACGCATTGACAGTTTTGATCTTCTGACAACTGTTTTCCGCAATTAGGAGGGACAGAGACGTAATTATTCAAATCGTTCGTAACTCTTAAAACGTGTAAGTCTGAATTCCCCGATCCTACAAGCTGAGCGCGTGTAATGAGGGTGTTCTCTTTGAAGCACACTGGGTTCAATCCAACATTTTGAACTAATAAGTGACATTCGGAATCATGAATTTCATATTCTCCCGGTAACAGATAGTACTCATGACCCGCGCAGCCCCTCACCGATCCGCCTACATAGATATTTCCGGTACAAGCAACGTTTGACCTTACAGGGACTGATACCATCTCACCGATGTCTACTGTAACATCACAAGTTGTATAAAGATGTAATTTAGAATACTCATCTTGCCCTACCCGTTCAAATATTAGATCTGTTGGAGTTTTAATAATTTTAAGTGTTGGTCTTTCAGTAAAGCTATGTCCAAGCAACACGTCATAATTAATTAAGTGATCATCTACAATAAACACCTCGACATCCCTTTCCGAAATACCTTGCACATCTACATTCACTAAAGTACGCCCTAGCGGTAAGTATGGTACATTCCCCAGTCCTCTCAAATATGGGCCACTAACGCCTTCCCAATTCAATCCTAATCTCAAAGCATTATTTTTACGAATTAACGTTGCCTCACTACCTAAATCCAATTGGCACATTGTAGCGATTCCGTTAATATTTATCATAACCTTGTACTTGTCGTTACTATTTTCAGTGAAAGAAACCTCAAGGACCTCTTTATCCTTTGAAGAATTCTTTTGATCCTTTAATCTAGGACAGTGGGAACTATCGTGTCCCATAAAATTACAGTTAGTGCACTTGACGATCGGTTTAGGGCACTTAAAACTGGGGTGACCGACACCCTGACAGTTAAAGCACTTAATTGCCCCTTTCACACCACTGTTTTTGTTTGACGCCGTATTATCTGTATTCTTTGCCGAGCCATTACCTACCGATGTATTGCAAGGACGCTTATCCTTATTAAAATCTTTGTTAGAGTCCGATTGATTTCTATTATGATACTTAATGGTTTTAAAGAATTCAAGTACATCTTCTGGTTTATCAAATTTTGCTGCTTGAGCACCTACACGAACTCCCCTGTCTTCGACCCCATAAAGTAAACAATCCACTGCTTGCTTTCCAAATATCTTACATCTATTCAATAAATTAATTTTCGCAAAATAATAAAGTTCATAAGATTCTCCAGAGCGTACCCGTCTATTAAGCATATCTGTCAAAAGTTCCGCGTAATTTTCAGTTGCAGGAAATGATTCCTTTAACATCGACTTCCATTCAAGCCAAGTATGCTTAATAGAGGGCAGGCCCTGGAACCATGTCTTAGCCAGTCCGGTGAGTTTAGGCAGAGCATAGTGAACCGTTTGCTTATCGTTCCAATTATAAATCTCGGAACATTCATCGACTTTATCGAGCCAGATATGAATAGTCTGTTCTTTCGACATAGGGTCGAAGTCTGGAACGACGTTATTCAAAGTTGAACTAGAGAACGATTCACGATCCCCTGCTTTAGACCTGAGAAGTTTTGAAAGGAAATCCTCAAAGAGGTCCGTAGTCATATATTTAGTTTTCTTGTTTTCATGTGCTTCATGTTTTTCATCACTGGGCGTGTGTCGTTTCGCGGGAGTGACTAAGGAACGGTACCGAGTTGAGCTTTTATTGCCAGCATTTGTCTGCCCACGATTGCTCGGTCCAGGCTCAGGCGTCTCGAAACGCCTACGTGATCTGTTCCGTTCCGTTAATCTCTCCCGTTCTTTGCGTACCTGATTTTCAAGGGTTCTTAATTTTTCCCTCTCCCTGGACAGCTCACGTTCCTGCTCGAGTAGCGTTCGTGTGCTGCTTGTGCTTCGACTTCTCAGCTGATGACGCGTTGCGCTGGTGTGCCGACGGTCACGAGCTGGACTGCGCCTCCGAGATCCTTGCGTTTGTTGTTGGCCATCACCAAGGCCACTGCGACTGCGGCTACGACTGCGCCTCTCGATTTCCCCTAGGTCTCGCTTCCGACTACGGGATGATTCACTATACATCCTCTGTCTTTCGTAGTTGCAAGAAGGGTTGCTGGTACGCCGATATTCCGCATTGGGTTCTTTGTCGCTCATTTTTCTGGAACTCAGAATATTTTGTTAATGTATGGTGTACAAATCTTGCAAAACACAGTCACTGAATTTAAATTTTAACGCGGGTATGTCAACTTTATTTTATAAGTATCTGCTAGTCACAGACTATCATAATCATAACATTTTTATGGGATTTGTGTTTTTAATCTGTATGCATCACAAAAATGGTGACACATTTTGGGGTTCTTTTTTTATTTCTAGTTATTTTATTCACTATATTTCTCTTTTAAATTTGTATTTCCACTCCTATCATACTACATCCAACGAGGGGACACAAAATTGACAGATTACAGGAAACGAAAATAGCCAGGTTTTTTTTTTTTTTTTTTTTTTTTTTTTTTTTTAATCTTTGTTCATCACGAAAACTGTTCATAATTTTATTTTATTTTTTTCATTTCTTGACGTTAATCATGCTTGACTGCTATTTTAAATCAATATTTCTACATAATATCTATCTAGGTACCTTTTCTATTAAGACCATAAGATTTTTCAAAAAACAACTGTTGAATGCATCCGCTTTAATCGGTCAAATCGGGGTTCACAATGTTATCATGTAATGTTAAACACACATATTTTTGTTTTTCTTCTTGTAATTGCGTTGATTTTTCGTTTTAAACTGAATATAGTTTTGTTTAATGGCGGTCGAGCTCGTGGGGTGGTTCACCACAAAACAAAATGTCTCGCGTATCCCACTTCTGAGATGTAAATAACTACCTCAGAAGGGAGTCATAGAATTGAAACAACAAATAAATCAACGCAATAACAATATTTATTATAAATCATTTAAAATAGTTCTGTACATTTTACTAACCTTAACACTTCGGCGACTCGTTCAAGACTGAGCCATGTCGGCCACTTGTTAAACTGACAATTCCCTTCAATGTCAAACCGATTGTCCAACTGACAGTGACTTTAACGATTTAAAAATGACACAGCATAACTCGACTATAACAAGCTTATCCATAGACTATAATTACTAATATAAATCTACCCTCACATAGATAAGTCTTGTTACATAAGCATCCAAATAATGCACAATATACAACATCGTGATTAACACAAAATATAAAACTTTAAAAAAATAATGTGTTCGTGTCAGCAGTAGGTAGGTACAGCGCTGCGGTTCTTGTGTATGCGAGCGCCATTGTTAAAGAGCAGGCGACGAACACATCGAAGTGCGGGGTGAGGTGCGGTAACTGATGTTAGTGCGGGGAAGGGAGTGGCCTTTCTGTACGCAGTACTTTAAGTATTCTGTGATAGTACATTTCCTGTGATTTTTAAGACTGATAGTTTGTGATAAAGATTATTATGCTCATAATAAACACAAACCCCCTTATTCATAATCCTATTTTGTCTCTATTTTAGCTAAAATAGGTTTATAGAACGTTTGTCTTTATCTGTCACGTTGTCATTTCTGTGTGTAAGAAAGAGACAAACCCCATTTTAACTAAAATAGGTTTGATAAGTTTTATGAATAAGGGGGTAAGTGATTATGAAAATGATATTTTATTTGCTAAAAAGTTTATCATTAGTGTACTAATTATGGTGGTTCAATGTGAAATAAGGTGGTTCAATGTGAAAAATACCCTGGTTCATTGTGCACGTCCTAAAGTACACATTGAACCAATTCTCATTTTTCACAAAAACTTTTATTATTCTGAAATTAACACGAAACTTGAAAATTCATAATTGCACATTTTTAGGTAAATAAATTCCCCAGCTAAACACAAAATCTTGACCGCTTCGAAGCGTAAACAAACTCCCCCCGCGCCGCCGCCGCCGGTCCTAGGTCTAGCTCTATTAGAGCTAAATTTAGCTGTATTAGAGCTAAATTTAGCTCTGTTTCAGTTAATTAGCTCCAAAAAAACAATTTTAGCTTTTTAGCTCTTTAATTTTAAAATTTTAGATCCATTCCAATACATGAAGATTAAACTTTTGGTTTATTTTCTTTCAAAATTTTAGGTGCATATCCGAACTTCATGCAGACCAACGAGTGAATTAATACATAGAGGCATATTTAGTCTACGACTAGAACTACGGGGAATCCCCGTATTGTTTTATTTCGTTCGTTTCATTTAAGTACTTTGTTGGGAATCGCACCCAACAGACACGCAGACGGCACGCGCAGGCGACAGGCGAGCGAGTGAAGGTGCAGCGCGGGGAGCCTGCCCGGCCAGCGGCACTCGCTTCCTCGGAGCCCACCGCGACGGACGACACTCAGAACGATTTATTAGTATCATATATGTTTGTCCGGGCAGTTACTTGTAGATATAATCGGCAATATACCGAGCCTTATATAGTCCATTATTATTTTATTTACCCCACAACGAGCAAGTCGAATATTGGTCCTTCTAGGATCTCGCCGGTTATTTTTCGAAAAGTAACGGTCTTGGAAGAAAACTTCAAACTCGAAGCTCCTCAACTGCGGTCTTCAGCAGCGACAGTTCCTGCAGGAGTCGTCAATTTCCTGTCGAAGAAACTACGCACAGCTCCCGCACACGCCCAGAGAAGAAGTGTCTAGAAGTCGGCCGTACAACGGACTTTGGACCCGTCGAAAGTTCGAGTCATCGTCAAGGACAAAGAAGAACTTGCAACATCATCGGTTATCCTATGGATGGTTAAAGTATTGAGTGAGTTCGTTCCAATTTGTCCCTTATTATCTTTTCCTATTCTTTCTCTTATTTCAAGTTTAAATAGCAATAATTTGAGTGAGTGCTTTCAATTACTTTCACTTTAAATCATTTGAAGATAAACCATTCTTATTCATAGCCTTGCATTTATCAAAACTCAATTATTCTGCTTACAAAGCTACTGCATAACCTTTTTTATATTTCCCCATCTGTTAACGTTTACTACGCTGCTTATTTAAAACAGCTGATCGCTCGACGACACACTTGCGCGTCAGGTGTTCTTTTGTTCGCACTGTTACCTTAGCTAGCTACATTTTTTTATCTTCGCATATAATAAACTGGTTTCTTATCTATCATTACTTTGTTTGTGAGTTAGCGCTTGAGAATTTAAAGCTATGGCTGACGAAAAAGTTGAGAAACTCGTTAAAAAACGCAGCTGTATGAAATCTAAACTCACTATTTTTGGCAATTACCTTCACATGCTTGAAAGTTGCGGCGAACCTAGTAGCTTACAACTTATAGATTTGGAAACTAGGTTTAAAAAATTTGATAGCTTATATGTGGATTTCGACAAATTACAGAGTGACATCGAGTTGTTGGTGGAAAACCCCGATGACGAGATCAAGGAGCGCGAGCAGTTTGAGAACCAGTATTATAAGCTGGTGGCGACGGCGCGGAGTCTGCTCGGCGCTCGTCCCCCCCAGTCTAGCAGTCAACAAGATGGTTACGTAACGGGTGATGAGGATGTGCAGGCAGGTGGCTTTAAATACGATTGTGTTAGGTTGCCAAAAATAAATTTACCAGTTTTTCAGGGAAACTATCAACACTGGCTAGAATTTAGAGACACTTACATTTCGCTCATTCATTCGCGAAAGGACATGGACAACATTAATAAATTGCACTATCTGCGTGCGTCTCTTAAAGGTAGTGCGTTGCTAGTCATAGATAGTTTAGATTTTAAAGCTCAGAATTACGAGTCCGCTTGGAATTTATTGTGTAATAGATACGACAACAAAAGATTGCTCGTTAATAATCATGTTCGGGCGTTATTTAGCGTTGAGTATATGCAGAGTGAATCATGTTCTTCTATTCGTAACCTTATTGATGTCACAAATAAAAATCTTCGTGCCTTGACAACGTTAGGTCAGGACACTGAGTTTAACTTACGGGATACCCTCATAATCCACATGATGTCCGAAAAACTTGACGGCGTCACACGTAGGGAATGGGAAGAACATCGAAATACTTTAGATAACCCACCTTCGTTAGATTTTTTTTTAAAGTTTCTTAGCAACAGAGCTGACTTATTAGAAACTTTGCAAGAACATAAAAGAAACATCAATAAAGTACAACAGGCAGACACTTCCAAACATAATTCTAATCTTCTTACAGCTACAAAATCAGAACAAAAAACAAATGAGAATAATAATAAAGATAAAAAATTAAATAACAATAATAAAAGAAAATTAACATGTCCTATGTGCAGTCAGACTCATTTTTTATTTAATTGTGATGCCTTCAGAGCCCTGTCTGTTGAAGCTCGTATACAAAAGGCCAAAGAGACAAAGGTCTGCCTTAATTGTCTACGATTTGGGCACGCAGAATCAAGGTGCAATCTCGTACCTTGCAAATACTGCAAGAAGAGGCATAGTACTCTGCTTCATCTACATGAGGCAGAAACAACTCCGTCTCCTGAACCAGTGATTCCCGTCAACAACTTTGCCGGTTCAACTAATGTTCAGCAGTTTACTACTCCTCCGAATGTTTTGCTTTCCACAGCGATCGTGAGAGTGGTTGACAGCAAGGGCGACGTGCACAACGCCCGCGTACTTCTGGACAACGGTAGTACGGGCAACTTCGTAGATGAGTCACTGTGCGGTAAGCTGGGTTTGTCACGACGTAGTGCGAGCGCCACCGTGACAGGTATAAATAATAATACTTCTTATTGTACACAGTCTTGCAGCCTTACGATTATGTCCCACTATGATGACGACTGTAAACTTACTGTAGACTGTCACATTTTACCTCAGATCACTAGAGCTTTACCGTCTTCATTTATAAACACCGATAACATTCCTCTTCCATTGGGAATAAGTCTAGCTGACCCAACATTTAATATACCGGCAGCTATAGACATCTTACTTGGGGCCGAGGTATTTTGGTCCGTCTTATGCAATAATTCTATAGACTTAGGTAAAAATCAGCCTAAGTTATATGAAACGAAATTGGGTTGGTTAGTGTCAGGGTACGTTGCCCGTCATAAGTCACACTCTTCTTCTCCCGTTTGTCATTTTTTAAATGAGGACGCCGACCCAGACTTATCTCGTTTTTGGGAATTAGATACCATTGCAGCCAAGCACTCCTTATCTCCTGAGGAGCGTGCCTGTGAGCAGAGCTTTAAGGAAAATACCTATCGTAAAGACGACGGACGCTTTGTTGTAACCATGCCACTGAAAAAAGATCCTTCAGTCTTAGGCGATTCCTTTTCAAAGGCAAAGTGTCGGTTCATGTCACTAGAGCGTAGGTTTCTTAGGGACCCTGCCTTCAAAAGCAGGTATGTTGAGTTCATGCAAGAGTATGAACGCCTAGGTCACATGACTGAAGATAAGGAGTCTTCGCCGAGCTGTCTTCAGGGTAATAACTATTTTCTACCCCACCACGGCGTCATCCGTGAATCAAGTACAACTACCAGGCTTCGTACAGTTTTCGATGCGTCGGCCACCACTAGTACTGGTGTGTCACTAAATGACATCCAAATGGTTGGCCCGACTGTACAAGAAGATATCATTTCGATACTGCTACGCTTTCGCCAGCATAAATATGTTGTAACTGGTGACGTTGAAAAAATGTACAGAGCGATTGAACTTCATCCTTCTCAACGCTCTCTACAAAAAATTATCTTCCGCTCTGATTCTAAAGAGCCTTTAAGAACATACAAACTCAACACGGTGACTTATGGCACGGCAAGTGCGCCTTACTTAGCCACCAAATGTTTGGTGAGTTTAGCTTCTAGCGCCCCTGATGATGACGTCAAACAATCAATTCAAAGAGACTTTTATGTTGACGATTATCTGGGAGGCTCTGATTCCATAGATAAAACAATCGATATTGCTCAGGGAGTCATATCTACCTTAAAATCAGCGCAATTAAATTTAAGAAAATTTAAATCTAATAATAAATTAATTTTAAATCAAATTGCACCTTCTTATAGTAATACAGCTGACAATATTTTAGACTTTTCACAAACTAACATGGATGTCTCGTCTAAAACTCTTGGTCTGAATTGGAATTGTGATTCGGACACTTTGTCATTCTCAATTAATATAACATTAAATAAAAAGGTAACAAAACGTCACATACTTTCTGTTATAAGTCAGATCTTTGACCCATTGGGACTCGTCGGCCCGTGTATTGTTGAAGCCAAATTCATCATGCAAAGATTGTGGATCGATCAATATTCATGGGATGATGAGGTCTCACAAGACACCAAACATTTATGGCTTGCATTTGCTGACACTTTACCCCTTCTGAATCACTTAAGAATTCCTCGATGGGTTCTTAGTGATACCTCAGGAATTCATGAAATTCATGTTTTTTCAGATGCTTCAGAGCGAGCATACGGCGCTTGTCTGTACATTCGTTCTGTGGATCAATCAGGGTTAGTAAAGATACACCTCTTAACCTCTAAAAATAGAGTAGCGCCGATAAAGCCTACGACGATACCTCGTCTGGAGCTTTGCGGAGCCTTGTTGGCTGCAAGGTTGTGTACAAAAGTATTAACCTCTCTCACTCTAAAGATAAGCAAATGTAGGTTTTGGTGTGACTCGACCATAGTTCTTGGGTGGTTATCTACGCCCCCACTGCAACTAAAAAATTTCGTTCGCAACCGAATTCACGAAATTCAAGAGAGCACAGAGGGTCACGTGTGGGGCTACGTACGGTCGAAAGACAATCCGGCGGACCTTGTCTCTCGTGGGCTGAAGGCTGATTGCATCAGTGGTTCTTCCTTGTGGTGGTCTGGTCCCACTTTCTTAAAGAAAGATGAACGTGATTGGCCAAATCATAACGAGAGACACGATCTACCAGAATTGGTTTCTTGTTCTGTTGTAGTAACTAACAGTACTTCTAATGTAGATCCTATTAGTAGTTTGATTAACAGTAGATCTAATTTAATTCATGTACAAAGATCAATAGCATATTTACAAAGGTTTGTACATAATTGTAGAAATAAAACCAACAAAAGTACTGGTCCACTTTCAGTTGTCGAACTTAAAAATTCATTAAATTTAATATTGAACAAAGTTCAATTGGAAATGTTTCCTGATGAATATGCTATTCTTAAAACGGCAAAAACATTACATAAAAAGAATAGACTTACTTCATTATCCCCATTTCTAGACCCCGATAACTTATTGCGTGTTGGTGGTAGATTAGACAATTCCCCATATACGTACGATACAAAGCATCCTATCTTGTTGTGCAGCAAGCATCATTTTACTAAGATACTCTTTGAGCATCTACATTTAAAATATTTACATGCTGGTCCACAGCTCCTACTAGCGAACGCTAGGCAAACTTACTGGCCTTTGGGTGGCAGAAGCCTAGCCAAAGCCATTGTAAATAAGTGTGTTCGATGTTGCCGATACAAAGCGGAATCGGTGCAACCCATTATGGGACAGTTACCGACAACTCGAACTGAGTTAGAGTACCCTTTCTTACATAGTAGTGTTGATTACGCAGGGCCAGTGATGATAGCGGACAGGAAAGGCAGAGGTTGCAGACTTATTAAATCATTTTTGGCAATCTTTATCTGTAACTCGACAAAGGCCTGTCACATCGAGCTCGTTACGGCACTATCTAGTGAAGCTTATTTAGCCGCTCTTAATCGTTTCGTGTCACGTCGGGGGAAACCGCAAAGTATTACGTCCGATAACGGCACTAACTTTGTCGGCACTTACAATGAGCTATCAAAGTTTCTTGTACAATCAGACCTTGAAAGTCACATATCTCAAGAAGGTATAGAATTTAAATTCGTACCTGCGTATAGTCCCCACTTCAACGGCTTAGCCGAGGCAGCTGTTCGTTCCACAAAACACCATCTTAAAAGGTTATTGCAATCCACTCATCTCACCTACGAGGAAATGGCTACATGCCTCACTCAAATAGAAGCTGTTCTAAACTCACGTCCTATAACTCCTCTTTCCTCAGAACCCCATGACTTTTCCGCTCTGACACCTTCTCATTTCTTAATTGGACGGCCACTTAATGCTATACCTCATCCACAGGTCTCTGATCGCAATATTACTTGCCTGGAGCGCTTCAAGAGAATAGAGCACATCAAACAGCACTTCTGGCAGCGTTCCTCTCTTGAATACGTTGCTCTACTGCAGCAGAAGGTGAAGTGGCGCTCTTCGAAGACAGAGCTGAAGTTAGGCTCTCTTGTCCTCATAAAGGATAGAGCTCTTCCTCCTCTTCTTTGGTCCTTGGGAAGGGTCACAAAGATTTATCCTGGCAGCGACGGTGTAGCCAGAGTTGCAGAGATGAAGACACAGAGAGGCACCATAAGGAGGGCCTTTAATAACATCTGCCCCCTTCCAGATTTTTGAAGTCTTCCCTTCAACCCGGGCAGCATGTTGGGAATCGCACCCAACAGACACGCAGACGGCACGCGCAGGCGACAGGCGAGCGAGTGAAGGTGCAGCGCGGGGAGCCTGCCCGGCCAGCGGCACTCGCTTCCTCGGAGCCCACCGCGACGGACGACACTCAGAACGATTTATTAGTATCATATATGTTTGTCCGGGCAGTTACTTGTAGATATAATCGGCAATATACCGAGCCTTATATAGTCCATTATTATTTTATTTACCCCACAACGAGCAAGTCGAACAACTTCGTTTCGTTCGATCCTTGATTTTGGGTAGGGAGGGGGAATGGCGCTCACTGCGTAATAGCGCTCATCTCTATAACTTCGTCAAAATGGAACGTAGCAACACACCGCGACGCGTGAAGAGCGCGGGGAGGGGGCCTCTACCTGACAGCCATGCAAACGGGCAGTCAGCTCGCGTCATGCGACCTTGAAGTGCATTTCTTCGTTTGCGGCTGCGCTGATCAAATTTCTGGTTAGGTGTTTTTTGTCGGTAAGTCCAAAATTTTAATGCTTATTTAATTAGTAATTTTACTTTTCTGACCATAAAACTATTCTATTTTGTGATAATGCAATCAATTTTTAACAATTGTGTATGATTTTTTGTAAATTTGAAATTAATTACAAAACGACCGTTTGGGGTTATGCCGCTCATCTGAGCGCCATTACCCCATAGTGACTTATTTTTTTATTGTTGTAGATATGCCAAGAAATCGTGAAAGGACCACCGCTAAAGCGGCTTGGACCGAAGAAGACCTTCTATCTGCTAAAACTGCGATTGAAGGAGGTTTGTCCAAAAGAAAAGCCTCAAAACAATATAACATACCATTTAGTACTTTGAGAGATCGTCTATAAAATGAAAACATGAGCAACCCAAGACTAGGTCGCAAGCCTGTTTTCACCCAACAGCAAGAAACTGAAATTGCTGAACAAGTTAAGTTGCTGGGTTCGCTATACTATGGACTCAGTGTAGCAGATTTGCGTAAACTTGTTTATAAATATGCTGAGCTCAACAATATCAAAAACAATTTTGATCAGAGCAGCAAAACAGCCGGATTGGATTGGGTACACGCCTTTCTGAGACGCAATCCTTCAGTTTCTATACGCAAAGCTGAAGCGACAAGTTTAAAGAATCACCTGTGTTGTCAATTCTGGACAATCACAGCAGTCACATTTCCCTTCAAGGTTATATTTTTTGCAAGGAAAACCACATCACAATGATTTCCATTCCACCACACAGTTCTCACAGAACACAGCCGCTGGATGTGTCTTTTTATGGGCCGCTGAAAGCTGCTTATAGGCATGAATGCAACAGGCACATGAAGACACATTTAATGTCTAAAATAACTCCATACGATGTTGCAGGTCTTTTCAATAAAGCATACGTACAAGTTGCGAATATAAGTAAAGCAGAATCTGGATTTCGAGCCACGGGAATTTACCCATTGAACCCAAATGTTTTCACTGATCAAGATTTTCTAGCAGCGTCGCTTATTGCACAAGAATCGGGACAAATCTCTGAAAACCAAGACCCAAATGCCCAGAATTTTGAAGAGGCGCAGTCTAATCGTATGGATATAATTTCAGGACATACATCTCCTTTGCCAGGTCCATCAAATCAGAATCAATGCTCTGAATCTGTTTTGGCAGTTGCTTGTAACCAAGAACTTGTTGATGAGCAACGAACTCCGGTATCCTTTGCTGCTATAGCAACGACACCAACTATTGCACCATCTTCTAAGCCAGGTCAAAGAAAGCGAAAACAACACGCTACTATATTAACTGCGACTCCTATGAAAATTATTTTAGAGGATAAAGAAAAGAAAAAAATTGCGAAACTAAATAAGACTTTAAAAGATGATAAATTAAAACCAAAAGAAGTTGCCAAAGAAAAGAAAAACAAACTGATGAAACCAAAATCTTACTCTTGTAAGATTTTGGTTTCATCAGTTTGTTTTTCTTTAAAAAATTTGACAAGAAAGTTCTTCAGAGAGTGAAGATGAAGAGCACCTTTGCGACGATGACAGTGATGACGAAATGAATGTGGATGATGAAAATTATAACATATGTATTATTCGCGAAGAATTTGGAAAAAATAACGAGTTGTGGTATCGCTGCACCATCTGCGGACTGTGGGCTCATGCTATATGTTCAGGGTGGGATTCGCCAGATGGATACATATTTGATTTATTTAAGGTGCAGCGGGGCAATCTCGACAGCGGGAAAGAACAATGGTCAGATTTCTATAGGAGCTGGACCTGACTTTTGTTTCTCATGTCCCAAAATAAGATTTATTTAGATTGGTTTGTTCTTATGCTGTAAACATCATCCCGTTTGAAAATCATATCTAAATAGCCACATTCTTTTATAAAAACGAACACTATACTTTTCATCCATGTCCATCGGTGTCCAGAAATCAAAAGCACAGAGTCGTCACAAGTGTAGTTATCAGTCTGTAAAACAATGCCAAGGTCAAAACAACAGAAGGAAATCCTAAATAGTATAGCACGTATCACAATTCACAACAACAAGTGAAGCGAAGCGAATAAGATGCGTATATTGCCGGGTGTCAATCAATGGCGCGAGTCGATGACCACAGATCAAGTAACTTGTCGATGACAAATGACGTTCCGTTGTACGCAATTGAACAAAACGCTTTCACTTAATTATTTTTTATGACAAGGTTCCAATGCATAATAAATCAGCATAGTAGTTGATATTATGATGCCTAAATACTAATTTAATTGAATAACAGTTAACAACTATTCAGAAAAACTTGAATATTTATAGTCTATGAATAAAAAGTCATTTCATACGCGAAATGAATCGTCAATAGGTGCGTTCTGAAACTATTATACGAAAATAATTACAAAAAACTAAAATAAGGATAACTTTTTTTTGTGGCTACTTAAAAAGATAATTCTTGTGTTTTTTATGACCTTAAAAAATAAGGGTATTTTTCATATATATGGCATATAGGGACGCTATCGTTTCGTTGCCAGGTACGTTTTGACCAACCTTCTTTCAACTAATTTTAATAACTTCTACATTTTACTTTATTTGAATAAGTGCCATCTATGACCGGATAGCTCAAAAGCAACTTCATACGAGGGCTGCTATTTATGTATCCGGAACCGGCCAGTTACAGATCAATATTAAAAAAGTTATTATAACATTCAAAATGGAACTCTTTGGCTGAAGAATACAATTTGTTTCATTTAGCTGTCATTTGTTTTTCCTTTGTGGCGTCATTTTGAAAATTTCGTGACTTTATCACCATGGATTTAACTCGTGAAAATTTTCGCGCTATGATTTATTACGATTTTCGGCGAGGGCTAACTCAAAAACAGTGCATCGATCAACTCACTTCGACTTTTGGGGACGAAGCACCATCGAAAACTACTGTGTATCACTGGTATAGTGAGTTTAATCGTGGGCGGTCTGTGCTCACGGACGAATTTAAAGAAGGGCGCCCTAAATCGGTTGTTGTACCTCAAAATATTGATGCTGTGCGGGAATTAATAATGCAAGATTGTCATGTTATATATCGCGAGATAGAGGCGTCTCTGGGCATAAGTATGACGAGTATTTATAAAAAATTACACGAACATTTAGCTGTAAAAAAAAATTGTTCACGTTGGATTCCGCACAACTTGAGAATTGACCAAAAACGGACTCGTGTGGATTGGTGTAAAAAAATGTTACAAAAGTACAATCAGGGTGCGTCAAAAGCTGTCTATAATATCTACACAGGTGATGAAACTTGGATATATGCGTATAATCCTGAAACTAAACAACAATCTACGGTATGGGTGTTCCAAGATGAGCCGGACCCAACAAAAGTCATTCGTTCAAAAAGCACTTTGAAGCAAATGGTCGCTTGTTTTTTTGGTATAAATGGAAATGTGGCTACAGTACCACTAGTCACTAGAGCATCGTACAACGGTTAATTCTGAATGGTACACGAGCATTTGTTTGCCAGAAGTCTTTAAAGAAATAAGAAAGAACAACCGACAACGCAGAATCCTTCTTCATCATGACAATGCCAGCTGCCACACATCGGCCGAAACAACTCGGTATTTGGAAGGTCAAAAGATCGAATTAACGGGTCATCCGCCGTACAGGCCCGACTTGGCCCCCAACGACTTCTATTTATTCCCAACCGTGAAGAATAAATTACGTGGTCAACGTTTTTCGAGTCGTGAAGAGGCCGTTGATGCGTTCAAAATGCACGTTTTGGAGATACCTGAATCCGAATGGAAAAAGTGCTACGAAAATTAGTTCCAACGTATGCAAAAGTGCATCGATCATCATGGCGAATACTTTGAAAAGCAATAAAACCATAATAAATACTATATGTTTGTTTCACTTTGTTATTCCGGATACATAAATAGCAGCCCTCGTAGTTTCTAAATAGATGGCACTGCTAGACCCAATACTGTTTGATCGGCACGGCCATTTTGTTTTCTTCTCTTTTTTTTTTGCACGTGCAAATTAGTGTCTCACATTTTTGCGAAAAAAAGTGGTAATTAATGTGTTTTTCGAAGATTTTCAAAGGTAAGACATTTAATTAAAGCCTATTTCATGTTTTTAGCTATTTTTTTCTGTTGTAACTTGCGTTTTAACAGCATTTTGGTGTGAGTTTGAATAACCCCACCTGGATTGTAATGGCGGCTAATTTCAACTTTTTTGCAGTTGGAATTGCCCCACCAGATTTTATATGGAAATGAACAAACACTAGTGATGTGCATGTTTCGATATGTTTTGTCGATGAAAATACTTTACAAATATTTAACTTGTAGCTATATTATTGTAATCTTTTTATTCGCAGGATCGCAAC
Source organism: Amphipoea oculea (assembly GCA_945859645.1). Lineage (NCBI taxonomy): Eukaryota > Metazoa > Arthropoda > Insecta > Lepidoptera > Noctuidae > Amphipoea > Amphipoea oculea. The sequence goes on along the minus strand of OX243865.1, from coordinate 13,985,873 downwards.
ACGATTCAAATCGATGCATTTCGAGGGATTTTTCAATTTCTTACTACTTTATTAATTTATTGCAGATGGTTCGCCACTATAAAAAAACAACGGACAAGTCATACACAATGGCAGAATTGCAGCAAGCAGTGCAAGATGTCAAAAATAAAGTAAACATAACTAAAGACTGACGTTTTGTACACAATTTAAAAACGCGCATTTATTAAAAGCTAGTTATGAGAGTTAAGAGATTTTAGATATTTTTTAAGGTACAAATTTAAGAAGACAAGTGTTGTCTGAAAAAATTTCGATTGCAAAAATCTTTGTTTGTAATTGAATACTTACATAATTAGTAGGTGCTTGTCAATTCGACCAGTACTTTTTAAGAATTCAAAGATTAGTTTTAGGTTGATTACCTACTTTTTGTTATGACTTTTGTTAATTTTTATATTTGTTAGATTATTAATTGCTGTTTTAAAACTAAAAAAGACAGATGAATCTTGGTCCTAAATTATAAAATTGCGTAACGTTTATATGACCGATTGTAGATTTAGGACGAGGGGTGCTCTGGTTCTATTTTAAATACATATTCCTTTCTTAAAATGAAGTTTTGATTTATGATTAGTGAGTAGATACAGTACCTTTAGTAGATAGCAGACCAAAATTATTTATTGGTGTATCTATCGACTTATTTTTCATTACGTTCCCATCACTATTAAGTATGGCGAGCAGTCGAAATTACCCCGCCTAAACCTTTAAAGTGTTTTTATTCAAAAATGAGCCTAGCTGCATAAATGACAAGATTCAATTTACATTACTATCCTTATAAAAAAACTCTGCATCTCACTAACATAAAGCTAAGAGCTCTAGAAGAGAAATTATAATTAATAGTTGAAATTGCCCCACGGAGGGGGAATTACAACTATTTTTGCCTTTTTTGACAAAAACACATTTTTAAGCCTATCTATTGAATATTTTTCAATATGAGTTTGTAAAAATAATACACAGATAATGACTATGGATCGTCAATACATTACATTTTTAATAAAACTATATCATCTAATATTTTTATACCTTCAAAGTTGTGGTTTAGGTTTTACCAGTCGAGATTGCCCCGCTGCACCTTATCCAAAAATAAAATATTACTATTTCTAATTTCTCTTACCTCTAATAATAATAATAATATTTTTATATTATATTATAATAACTGAAGTTGATTTAACATCGAAGACTTTGCTATTATTGTTAAATTGAAAAATTCTCTTACGTACAAATGGGGACAATTGAGGCTTATTTGTGATTGTAGACTTTACTTTTATTGTATAAGGTTGATTTCATTAATATTTCTTTAATTAAAATGTATCTTACTTGTTATATTCCAAAAATCATGTTTGAGCGACATTACCCCGCACCCTGAGCGGCATTACCCAAGGTCAGGGGCAATGCCGCTCAAACATGTTTTTTTTATAATGTTTTCCTACTACTAGTTGGTCAAAGAAAAGCTTTTGTTGTTAAATAGTTAATTACTCGATAACTAAAGCCTTTTAATTTTGATTTATAATAAACAATTTAAAAAATACACCATGATTTCCTTAAGGAAATCATGGTGTATTTTTTTAATTGTTTTAATGGCGTTCACTTAAGTGAACGCCATTTCCCCTCCCTACGTGAGATCGAGGGTCTGACAAGAGAAGAGAGGCTGTAGCTTCAATCACAATTGATGACTGGAGACGGGAGGTGAATCACGTAAAAAGGATTGAAGCAAATTATGCTGAAATTGAGCGGCTCGAAAACGATGACTTTAGTTTCATTATAAATACAGGTAAGGTCGAGTCTTGTAATTGCAACTATATGGTTATTGCAACTAATTTAAATAACTCCATCTATCATCACTATTTCGAACAACGACAGGCGTAATATTGTTCTTCTATCCTAAGTTCCAATGAAAAGATTAAGATGGCGCTGATAGCTATTGAACTGTGTAAATGACATGACTTTTTGTCAAACCGCCATTTTGTTCGGAGTGACGCGGCGTAAACGCGGAGCGCAATAGTTATTTAATTCTGTTTTTTGTGGTTTTTGGTAGGTTTCTTTATAAAGGAAGTGATTATCTACTACGGTAAGTTGTTTTTTACTTATTTGTTTCATTCCAAGATAAATCAAGCCCAACTTATGGGTTCAGTTACATTTACCAGACTAAAAATCAAAAGTCAGGTTATTGCAACTATTTTTAAATTTTTAGGTTAGTTGCATTTATCTGACCACTTTTATATGAAGTATGATAATGCTAGTGATGCGACAGTGAAAATAACTACTACGATAAAAATATTTTATTGAAAGGGATACTATTCATACTAAGCAGTAGTTGAATAGTTCGTTTACCTATATATTTGAAACTATTGGCGCTAGTGTCGCTCTTTGAGTCAAATATTAAAATTCACAAATGTTAAAGTTTATCTTAGTATTTGATAAGTGGAATCCTGGCATTTAGGTCACCTTATTTTATTTGATGTAGGTACAGACACCAGCAGGTCAAGCTACTCGAAATTGTAAATTTTTCCCAATGAACCTTGAACCTAACGCTCTAGAAATAAAGTTGAAAATCTATCAAAGAAATCTGACAGATTGTAGTAGCTTGATGTGCTGGTGTCTGTACTACTGTACTACCAAACAATATCGTTTTACCTCTATGACCTGTTTTCTAGTTTTTGAGTATCTTTTTATTTTATTTTGTAGATGCCAAAATATAAACGAATAAAAGAGACGAAGTATTCATTAGCTGATCTAATAGAAGCTGTCGAAAATGTACGACAAAAAAAAATTAATAGCTACCAAGCCTCCGTAAAATACGGAATACCAAGGTCAACCATTATTCACCGTTTATACGGAACACGCGGTGCCAAACAGCCAACGCCTGGCAGACCTACTGAATTGTCAAAAGAGTGGGAAACTAAAGTAGCTTCTAATCTCCATGTGATGGAAAAATGTGGGTATCCATTAACCTCCAAGGAAGTAAAAATATTGATATCTGAGTATATTCGAAGGAACGGAATCGTTACGAGATTTAAAGATAACTATCCTGGGAAGGAATGGTTTAGAGGATTTAAAAAACGAAACAAATTAAGTTTGAAAAAGCCACAGTCTGTAGAAATAGCTCGAAAAAAAGCATGTGATCCTTTCATAGTTAACGATTATTTCGATATGTTACAACGAACAATACAAGAGTGTGGTTTGGCTGACAAACCGCAATGTATATATAATTTGGATGAAACCAGCTTTTGTAGTGACCCCACCAAAACTAAAGTTGTGGGTCTGATGGGGTTTCCCTCTACTAGAACGACAGGCTCTCCTGGGAGGAATAACACCACTGTGCTCTTAGCTACGAATGCACTTGGCAAAAAGATCCCACCCTTAATAATATTTCAAGGGAAACATCTGTGGAGCGAGTGGCTGTTTAAAAATGATAACATTCATACAGCTTACGCTGTCAGTAAAAAAGGGTAGATGGAGACCACCATTTTCGAACAATACATCAAAGCCGTTTTTTTGCCAGCTATCGGAGCAGAACGACCAGTCTTATTGGTCTATGATGGTCATAAGACACATGTAGATTTGAATGTCATAGACCTTCTAGTTGCCGAAAACATTACGGTTCTTAAACTGCCGGCTCACTCATCCCACATACTGCAGCCATTAGACTGTAGTACAATGAAACCTATGAAAGACAAATGGGAAAGCGAACTTGTGAAATGGCAAAGACTCCATGTGGGAGCAAAACTCCCAAAACAAGAATTTGCCAGAATCATAACTAATATATGGGATGATTTAAATCCTGTTATCATTCAAAATGGCTTCAGGAAAGCGGGCATATGCCCTTTGAACAAAGATGCAATCCCAAAAGAAAAATTCGACAGTCTGGCATGGTCAAGATGGGAAGAACACCAGCAGAAAAAAAAACAGCTTCGTAATGATACTGATCACAATGGTGAAGAAAATGTTGAAGGAAGTCACACCAAGAAAGATAACAGTCAGAAAGAACATAAAGTACCAACACTAATAAGTGTATGCCTTAAAACAATTAACAGTGAGATACGACGATTGCCAGACGAAATTGATAAGGCTATTGCAAACATTACACGGGATATGAAGAAAAAGCTACCGACAGAAAATGGTACAAAGGCTGATATGAACACGTACTCAGGTACTCGGGTTGAGTTTCAAAAGTGGGAGACTGTAAAGGACCCTAAAACTTTCATACTTTCACGTCCTAATAATGACAATACCAATGCCAACAGTTATTCTTGTAAAGTAAAAATATTGGATAATGTATTAGTCAGCTCAACAATAAATAAAAGCAAAGAAGAAGAACGAGTTTCATTCGAAGAGCTACTATTAAAAACTATTTCACGTAACGACATACCTAAAACTTCAAAGAAACGGATAAGTCAAGGAAGCGAAATACTAACTTACAAAGATGCACTTCATCGTCTGAAAAATGAGAAAGAAAAAAAGGAAAAAGCAGAAGAAACTAAACGGCTAAAAAAACTGAAAAGAGCAAGTTATAATGAGAACAAAAAACCACTGATAAATAAGTCCAAAGCAAAGAAAAATAAAAGGAAAAAGATATTAGACTCAGACAGTGAGAGTGATTGTTCATATACTTCAATTAATTCTTCAGAAGATGAAGGCACTGAAGTTTTTTTTTCAAAATATTTTGGAAGAAAGCATTGATGAAGATTTGCAGGAGCCATTACCATTATCTACTAGACAAGGACAAGAAGAAAATAGACCTAAAATAAAAAGTGAAAGATTGAATAAAGGGCAGAAAAAAACATTAAAGCAGAATGAAGTAAGTGATTCAGGGTAGTTATTAATATTATTAAGTGTACACCGGGGCATAAAATCGTGGTAAATCTATGTATAGAACATAGATTTCCCACGATTTTATGCCCCAGGAATAAAGGGCAGAAAAAAACATTAAGGCAGAATGAAGTAAGTGATTCAGGGTAGTTATTAATATTGTTAAGTGCCGGGGCATAAAATCGTGGGAAATCTATATTCTATGTTAATAAAATAAGTACAAATTTTCAGAAGGCGGGTAGTTTATATGAACATTCTACTGTTTTGGAAGAAAGGTTTGACGAAGATTCTGATGATCCTTTACCATCTACTTCTAAAGGAAAAATGAAAAAGGAAAAAGCAGAAGAAACTAAACGGCTAAAAAAACTGAAAAGAGCAAGTTATAATGAGAACAAAAAACCTCTGATAAATAAGTCCAAAGCAAAGAAAAATAAAAGGAAAAAGACCTTAGACTCGGACAGTGAGAGTGATTGTTCATATACTTCAATGAATTCTACAGAAGATGAAGGCCCTGAAATTTTTTTTCAAAATATTTTGGAAGAAAGCATTGATGAAGGTTTGCAGGAGCCATCACCATTATCTACTAGACAAGGACAAGAAGAAAATAGACCTAAAATAAAAAGTGAAAGATTGAATAAAGGGCAGAAAAAAACATTAAAGCAGAATGAAGTAAGTGATTCAGGGTAGTTATTAATATTATTAAGTGTACACCGGGGCATAAAATCGTGGGAAATCTATGTTCTATGTTAATAAAATAAGTACAAATTTTCAGAAGGCGGGTAGTTTATATGAACATTCTACTGTTTTGGAAGAAAGGTTTGACGAAGATTTTGATGATCCGTTACCATCTACTTCTAAAGGACAAAAACAAAAGACACCTAAAATAAAAAGCGAAAGAGTGAAGGAAAGAAAGACTTACACTGCCAAGAAGAAAATATTTACACAAAAGGAAGTAAGTACACATATCATAAACTTTCTAAGTTATAATATAGTAGTACAGGAAGGATAACAATTTGATTTTATTTTCAGAATAAAATGCCACAACCACAAGCATCTGAGGTAAAAAAAAAAGAAGATCTCGACGTGGGTGACTTCATTTTGGCTGGATTTCGGTCGACTAAAGGCAAAAGGACGTATAAATACGTTTGTCTTATTGAGGATATTAACCAAGAAAAAATTGTAGTCAAAGGACTCAAATCTAAAAAAGATAATAGAGAATTCAAGTTCGTTGAAAACGACATTTCCATAATTGATATAGAAGATGTGATTTCATATTTGCCCAACGCCGTGTTAAATAAACAAAAAGATACAGTCATATTTCCTTTTAAAGTAGAGGTATTTGAATGTAAATGATTTCCTATTTTATTTTAAGTAATAATACCGTATAATTTTAAGTAATATCTAAAAAGGTCTATGAGATAAGACTGTTTTTTTTTTGCAAAGATAAGTAGAAATGGCTATTTGATTACTAAAAGATTACCTATTGTAATTACACCTTGAAGTATTTTAAATTACTTCAATTTAAATAATTATTAATGTACGATGTCGTCCTTTGATTAAGCTCAATATAAACATCGATAAAACTGTATTCCTGACTTTTAATTTTGTTACCATGCTAGTCGATAAAACCACAACAAGGTTCACAACACTATTTGTAGGTAAATAGTTGCAATTACCGGACCCATGTCTAAAAAGTGATTTTAAGCAAAATTGAACGTTATTACTTGGACATAGATATCAAAATATTATGAAATATTGAACAAGGTATATTTTTTCAATATAACGGTAGCAGTACCCACAGAAAAAAAGAAAAAAAAAGTAATTAGTTGCAATTACCCGCCAGGACGGGTAATTGCAACTATTTGTGCCTGTGTCAGAAATTTATTTAATAGATTTTTTTTATTTACAGCTTTCCTTTATTTATGACGATGATATAAATCTACATAAAATTTACTTAATAACGAATCTTTAAAAAAATGTATTTTGCTTCATCATCATCATCATCATCACAGACGGAGATAGCAGTGACAGCGAAAGCAAGGAAGATGATTCTGACTACGACGACGATGATTCTGTGTTAAGCGGTATAGAGGAATTATAATCTGATTAAAACTGAAATAATAAAAAAATGTTTTTTATTAAAATGTTTGTTTTTTCAAATCCTACTCATGTATAATTAATTTGGTGTAAAATTGATTACAAATACCAAAAAATAATTAAACAGAATGTAATTTTTCTTTAGTTATTTTTTTGCACACCTTACGCTTTAGTAATGAAGTTAGAAAGTAGGTATTGCGGAACAAAATGGCGTCTTGAAAGTACTATTCTTATTTGGCTCGCATAGTAACGACGACGAACCTGTAATTGTCACTAGACTAAAGAATAACATGTTGCAACGTTTGGACCATCGCTTTCATGTTACAAACACTATTGTGGCGGCTACTTTATTGGATTGCAGGTTTCAATCAATTAAAGAAATCGACATTTACATGGAAAATCAAGACACCAATAAGGTAGCATTTTTGACTAAATTTTTAAAACACATTTTGAACGAGGAGGATGTTGTTGACCCAAAAAGATGGTACAACACCTGGACCGAGTTTCGCGCCTACATCAAATTTTTTGATGAATTTAGGTGAGAAGCACAGCAGTACATCCTGTGATGTAGACAGCGTGGTTGAAAATGAATGCTGGAAGTATTTCAGCACAGCTAGTGTCAAGGATCTTCAGCCATACAACGGTGATGTATTGATGTTCTGGAAAGACAGAAATATCTCTTTTTCATTTCTCATACTCGGAAAGTAGTGTTTGTTTGATCCAAATAGCGGGTGGAAGACGCTGCTTCCCACCACAGGGCGGGAAAGACTCATAGTAATTACTTCCCTCTTTAGGGTGGAACAGAATTTTAAAAATAGAACTGTAGTCAACTATTGTACGAAATTTTTGACATAAATTAAGAAAAATGCTGCAGTCTTGTGAGTGTATAAACAGCCAAGTGAATTTAAAAAAAAAATTAATAAGCGGGACAGCCCGCGGCGATGACGCGGTATGTTCCATATTTAAAATTAAAAAAAAAAGACAATAGTATTATTTGGCGGGATACTAACCCCGTAAGCTGTACCGAAATTCAAAAACTTGATTTTATAGACTAATAATTCTTTAATAAAAATAAGTTCAAGCGATTCTGAAATGTTGACCCCAGATTCGGTTAAAGACGAGGCAAATGCAGTAATTGAAAATATCAGGTATGCCGAAGCAAATAGCAACATATTTGAATTTACCAAACTGTGAGCAGTATACCGGGCATTGTTATGGAAAAACGTCAGCGACACTGTTAGCCGATTATCTTCTGGGGCGAACTTGACAATGTTAAAAAGACATGGAGGATGGAAATCCATCACAGTCGCGGAAGGCTACATTGAGGATTCTGTCCAAAATAAAACCAAAATTTCAAGCAAATTAACTGAGTACGCCCCAGTTCGCCTCAACCAACTACTTCAAGGGAGTCTCTGCCATGGATTCCACCGTCTAATCAAATACCAGAGTCTCCTACTTTTACAGACATCCAGCATAGCCAAAGTCATAATATATCAAACACCGTAAATAATCCAAACAAGAATGTAACTTTAAATTTCACAAATTGTTCTAACTTCTCCATTAATTTTAAATAGGTACTATGCATGTTATTGTTATCAATAAATATTTTAGAAAAACTACTACTTTTTACTTTCCTTATATTCGAAATGAAAAGTAGAGTGTTTAACACGGGTGAAAGTCATCAATTCCTTTCGACCCTTGCATAACAATCTACTATTCCATGGCTGTCAACTTTGGCTCGAGCAATATTGTTTGTACCGGCGACAAGTACCCCAAGCGAAAGAATTTGCTGTGTTGCAGGGCAGGAAATAAATAACCGCAAAGCGGTCTCGCTTAAATCCCATAAGGGTAAATCGAATAATATTCATTCACGACAACTATAGCCATTGCAAAGGGAAAACCGACTTTTGAATTGGTATTTCATTTTATTTTATTTTTTTTTGAATTGGTGTTGGTTTTTTTTATTTCTGACTGAAGCTATGTTATGTTATTATAAACATTATTAAAAACTTTGACGGCGTTAGCGTTTTTAATAATGTTTACAAATTTTATATTGTGTTTGTAGATTATTTATATATTTTTTTATTAATAACTTATTTAAAGCATGGTTTAAGTTCCTAATTAAATTTAAGTTCGTAAATTATTGTTTTATTTAAATTAAGGTAGTTAAATGAAGGTCACGCCGCCGACGCCGCCGCCGCGGACTTAAAAAAATCGGCGCGCCGCCGCCAGAAGATTGGCCATCGGCACTCATATCTACTCCCCTATAACCACATGAAAAACAAGCATTATTTTATGCAAGACCCCTTTGATACAACTTCTCACTCAACAATAGGGTTGAAGGACCTTACTAAAAAGAACAACCAATTTTTGAGAGATAAAAAAAAACAACAGTCTCGAGATACCAATAGCACTCGATTATTAAGAACAATAATTGATATAATATCAACAATATTTTTAACAAACCATTAAGCTGCCAACTGAACCAAATTCGAACAAAAATAAATCTAATAATAATTCATTGTCATGGCTTCTGACTGCATTTTCTTATTTCATTAGCTACCATGGAAAGAAAGAGACAATTATACTGAATCGCGTATTTTAAAACACGAAATAGCCAAAAACAAAATAGAAACTTTGCATTTCTAATCTCATTTGAACTACAAAACCATAATAACAATTTGTTTTCCCACCACTGCTGAAAACATTAGATGAACTAGACAAACTAAAATTAATAACAATATGACTGGCACCCTAGACAGTGAATCCCGCTACCACCTACTGACTGGCTTCCATTTTTACCACAGCTTGAGATATTTTCATAGTTTATACCAATACAGGACAAAAATTACCTGTTAATCAAAATCAAAAGTTATTCATTCAAATTAGGCTGAGAATCAGCACTTTTCGAACATCAAAATTACGTAAGACAGTCCCCCAAAACGCCCGCCCTTTCACCACTTCCTAATGCTTCCGCTGGAAAGAAGAATTGGCCCAACAAACTCCCCAACAGCACAGTTTGAAAAGCAATGTTGGGAAAAGGCCTTCACTACACCTTGCTGACTGATGCCACGATTAACCTGGCCACCTACTGAGCCCCAGTAATTTGACAAGACATGCCATTGATACGAAAGAAAAAGCTGCTGAAAACTTAGTAAACGCCTCACAAATCTTCAGGATGCATGATATCAATTCATTGAAATAAAACAAATGTTTCAGTATCTTCTAAATTGTTTCTTAAACTTTTCATAATGATAATCATCGGTAGCCCTTTCACCTTTGGCTTTCTTAACTATTTTGTCCACACTATCATCTATAACACTACTGTCAGTTTTCGCCACTTCTGGCTTTTCTACTTTCCTTTTCTTGGCCACATCACTGTCCATATTAAAACGGTTATGTTGTACAAAATTCACTGCCATGTTAGTCGGCACAAATTGTGAAGGACAATCCTTCTTGTTTTGTCTCTCCCACAGTACTTTCATTTTGGCCTCTTCAGTAGCTTCAATGTTTTTAATTTTTGCATCAATGCCCAAATCAACTTCAGGTATACCACTAAGCATTTGATTTGACAACATCTCCTCAGAACGATGTGCAGATGAAACCCTCAGATGTTCAGGGAGAGATAACAAAGCAGCTTCTTCAGGTGACAAATATTTTAATGTGTCATTATGCTCAGATTCCTTCATCTCTTCATTATGTCTTTCTGTAAAGAGGAAATAAATATTATTATAAACCATTATTAAAAACTACATATTTAAATATCTTTCATCTATCATTCCATACTAATTTAAGCAAAACCTAATTTTGTTCTCAATTTATCTATACTAATATTGTAAAGCTGAAGAGTTTGCTTGGTTCAATGCGCTAAGCTGTGGAAGCACTGGTTTAAATAGAAAAATTATTTGTGTTGGATAGTCCATTTATCGAGGAAGGCTATAGGCTATATTACATATGCTAAGACCAACAGGAGCGAAGCATCAATGTAAAATGTTGCAAAAGAGGGAAGAATTATTCCTTTTGAGAGCTTCCGTTGCGTACGCTGCGTAAACAGTTAAATTTACGCAAAAATCATACATGACAGAATTGTTCCCCTTTAATAAAAGTTCGCGACATTATATGTCTATATTCCGTATGCAAAATACGCTAGCAAGGCTTTATTTAGGTTTGATTAATATTACTGATTTTGGACACTATTTACGATCCTTTGTCACAGGGCAAGTGTCCGAAACATCAGGCTACATAATAAAGTAAAAGTAACTAAAAAATATGTGTTCCCTCTAATAAAGATTTTTAAACCTTCATATATTTTTTATTTGGATCCCCTGTGTAAAAATGTTACTGACAATTTTCATTTTTGCATAAAAGATCCACGGCTAGTTTTTTTAAGAAAATCAGAAAAACTGTTTCACTTGCCTGTGGTGTTACATTTAAAATAATGCTAATTTACTGTGTTACCATTAGTAACTTTCCATTTTTGTATTCCTCTGCTTGTTAGTTTTATATTCACTCCTAAACTTCAAATCATATTTAGGTCAGTGGGTCGTCTTAGGCATTACTCAAAAGTAACAAAGTGTTGGTTGGATCTTTTCTGGTTAACAGGGTCCAATTTTGTATGGACCGTCATGCTTTTTCTTTGTTTCTTTAAGCCCCTAAAACGACCCACTGACCAAGTACCGCCTAGCCTATGATTTGTAGGACACAACATACGAAAAGACGAGTGATGAACGAAAATAGGTACATAATAATACAAACCTTTTCGTTTCGCCAATTGTTCTTCGATATACTTCATCATCTCTTCGTCTTCGTCGCGTTTGTTTGTCTCGGCTGAAAACTGTGTACCGATGCCAGTATCGTACGCGTCGTCTACTTGCTTCACCTTGCCACTTTTCAACGCCTGCATGTTCACCATACCACCAGATTTCACTTTAAAAGGATCCTTACAAGTGATCTCCTCTTCTAACGTGGTCTTTTGACCCGTAGCCAGAGCAACCACACTAACGCCATTCGGCCTTTCTCGAAGTTTCTGTAACACTTTTGTCTCTTGCAGTTTGGCTAAAATGTGTTGTTCATCATCCGAATCATCATCTTCTTTTATACGTTGGCGAAGGTTCTTTTTCTTTTTTGGTTTAAATTTTATTTCTTCGACAACTACATCTTGGACTGTTGCATCCTCCATATTCGATCGATCGGCTTGTCGAGTCGTGCTCCCCTAGAGTAAAAATTATGTTCCTTGGTCGTGCTCGTGAGGACCAGGACGTCGCAACCAACACAATAAACGAACGTGACAAGCAACAAAGTGAGAAAAATAGGATAATAAATATGGTTTTCCAAAACAACTTTGACGAAAACTGACAAAAACCATGTGAAAACGAAACGAATGAGCCACAGATGACAGAGCAATTTTTAATCAATTGGCCACAGAGTATAACTACATTGCTGAGGGGACCACAGATTAAGTAGGACTAGGAAACAGAACAATAACAATAAAATAAAATAAACATGGCTCATGAGGGTGTTGGAGTTGTTTAAAGTAGATACAACTCTGCGCACCTTCCTGATGTCGTGTATGGGGCAATGGAGGACGGTCCTTCGCTATCCAGGATGTCGAAATATTCAGAGGAATAGCGAACCGATAAGGATCGAGCGAGGCATATTTCAGGGTGATAGTTTGAGCCCGCGTTGGTTCTGCTTAGCCTTGAATCCTCTAAGCACACTGCTGGAGGATTCAGGTCTAGGCTATCGGCTAAGGAGAGGTGGTCAGGTTATATCCCACCTCCTTTACATGGATGACCTAAAACTCTTTGCCCACAACAATTCGCAACTGATGGAGCTACTGAAAGTAACTCAAACTTTCAGTAACGCCATTAGGATGGAATTTGGTGTGGACAAATGTGCGGTCATGCATGTAAAACGAGGGGAGATTGTGGAATCCGTGGGACTCAACTCTCGGATTCCACAAACCTTAGAGCCCTCTCCGCATCCGAAACCTATAAGTATTTGGGTATGTCGGAAGCGTTAGGCATCAATGTTACTGACATGAAGCAATCGTTGAAGGAACGCTTCTTTGGCCGCCTGAAAAAAGTACTTAATAGTCTTCTATCAGGCGGAAACAAGGTGTGCGCCTTCAACGGTTGGGTCATGCCGGTTTTGATGTACTCTTTTGGCATACTCAAATGGACTCAAACCGAACTCGACGCCCTGGATAGGAGGGTCCGTACACTGTTGACTGCAAATCGAATGCATCACCCACGGTCATCGGTAATGAGGTTGTATATCCCGCGAAAGTGTGGAGGTCGAGGGTTTTTAAACGCTAAGACCCTCCACAATCGCGAGATATGCAATCTCAGGGAATACTTCCAAGAAACCGACGTGGGGATGCATCGAGATGTAGTCATAGTGGACAAGGGCCTCACCCCGCTGGCCCGCTCTCCTTGGCTAAAGAGAACTGGCGCAAACCAGTAGTGCTTGACACTAATGATCGCATGGAGGTATGGCAGAGTAAGGAGCTTCACGGACGCTTTTTCCGGGCCCTTCATGGACCCGATGTAGACCTACTAGCGTCCGTAGCCTGGCTACGTTGCGGTGATCTCTTTGGAGAAACCGAAGGTTTTGTCTGTGCAATTATGGACGAAGTTGTGATGACGAACAATTACCGGAGATTTATTGTGAAAGACGGCACGGTTGACATTTGTCGGGCATGCCACCGGCCGGGAGAATCAATCAGGCATATTATCTCCGGGTGTTCTCGTCTAGCTAACGGAGAGTACTTGCATAGACACAACCTTGTAGCCAGGATAATCCATCAGCAACTTGCTCTGAAATACAGCCTTGTGGAATCGGAGGTGCCGTACTACAGGTATGTGCCCGACCCAGTTCTCGAAAATGGATATATCACATTGTACTGGGATCGATCCATCATCACTGACAGGACTATTGTTGCCAATAAGCCTGATATAGTGGTGATGGATCGATTAGAGCGGCGCGCAATGATTGTTGACATAACCGTCCCGCATGATGAGAACCTCGTGAAAGCCGATAAAGATAAACAAATAAAGTATCTTGACTTGGCTCGCGAGGTTGTCGACATGTGGGATGTTGACTCAGCAATCATTGTGCCGATAGTCGTCACAGCCAATGGATTGATAGCCAAGAGCCTCGACCAACACCTGAGGAGGCTCACGTTGGGCAGCTGGATCAAGGGCTTGATTCAGAAAGCGGTACTTCTGGACACGGCTCGCATTGTCAGGAGGTTCCTCTCTCTGGAGCCCTGACCGCCGGTAGCTTGGACCCTGTTCCCGATACCGGTGGGCTACTATTTTTTATATTTTTAAATGTTTTTATATATTTTTTATTTACAAATATAATTTATATGTACATATAGTCCATCCAACAAAGAGATTGTAGAGTGCGTGAGCAAGGCCCTAAGCAATTACTTCAGAAAATTGTTCAGGGTGCTTAGAGAGTTAACATACTAAAAGTCCTGACATCTAGGGGGTGAGGCGGAGTGGGGGGAGGGGGTTAAAGTTCCCATTTTTCAGTTTTTCGCTAATATCTTTTAAACGGTGCGTTATGGAGATAAAAGTCTTCTACGCAATGAAAGCTTATAAAATTATGTACAACTTTTATCTTATACACTTTTTCACATTCCTACCTATTTTCGAACTACACATTCCGGAAAAGTGAAAATTGAAAAACTACTTGAATTGAACACTACCTTTTGTATACTACTTCCTTCACGTTATTTAGGGATAAAAAGTATCTTATATCTTAAATCAACTCCTACTATATCAATTGACAAAATTTTATCCAAATCTGTACAGCCGTTGGGATATCAAAACTTTTATCTACACTTGTCTTATACACTTTTTCCAAATTTTCACCAGTGTTCGAGTATCGTGCTCCGAAGAAAGTGAAAATGGAGTTCATTTAGTGTGATGTGACAAGCATTACCGAATGTTAAATATGAGCTAGTATATATAAATGGTATAAATACTCTCCAAGCCACTGATGATGCCGACGTTCTTATCGTGAAGACTGTTGTGGAACTATCGACTCATAGTTCTGTCGCTGTCGTTGGTGAGGATGTGGACCTTGCTGTCCTTTTGATAGCTTTAACTCCTCCCACCCAAGACATTATTCTGCTGAAACCCGGCTGAGGAAAAACCAAAACAGTTGCACTGTCCACCCAAGAGATGCAGCAACATGGATTTGAGCACATCCTTTTCCTTCATTCATTTACAGGTTGTGACACAACATCTGCAACTTTCAGAAGAAGCAAAGTGGGTTTCTTAAAACTGTACTTGAAGTCAGATATTATCAAGGAAGCGGCTGCGATCTTTTACAAGCCCACCTCCACGCACAGTGAGGTTGAAGAGGCTGGGAAGATGTGCTTCCTCAAATGGTATGGCGCACCAGCAAGACTGATCTCCCTCAATGAGTACCGATACCAGTCATTCGTGAGATCAGTGGCAAATATTAAGCCTGATTTCAGCTCCCTCCCACCAACTGAAAACGCAGCTAAACAGCATTCGCGGCGCACTTACCACCAAGTGCAGCTGTGGCTCGGAAATGAGCTGCCTCCTCAAGAGTGGGGATGGAAACATGAAGGGGACAGCCTGGTGCCAATAACAACCGGAGATTTGCCAGCACCAGAGATACTAATAAAAACAATATTTTGCCGCTGCACGAAGGATTGTGGTAGTAGAAAATGTGGATGTCGGAAAGCAATGTTGAACTGTTCCGCGGCGTGCCTCCACTGCCAAGGGAATTGCCTCAACGGCGTGTCTGTTGACGTTGACGATGATGAAGACGACGTAGAGCCTCTTCAGTAAGTACCATCTACTGAGGATGAGGGAGCCTTGGAAAAAGAACCATTGTCAGGACCCTCACAGCCTAAACGAATTAAAAGATAATATGTATCAAAGATACAAGTTTTGATTACTCAAAGGCTGAACCGATTTGGATGAAATTCGTTATGATTAAAGGCTACTTTTATCCCGAAATAACGCAAACAAAGTAGCAGGCAACAGGTAGAGATTCACAAAAGTAGTTTTTTCGAAAATTTTCACTATTTTAGAATGTATATGTAAAAAATGGGTAGTAATTCGAAAAAGTGTATAAGACTAAAGTTGTAGGAAATTTTATAAGCTTTCATTCCGCAGAAAACTTCTTTTCTCTAAAACATACCGTTTTAAAGATATTAGCGAAAAACTGAAAAATGGGAACTTTAACCCCCTCCCCCCACTCCGCCTCACCCCCTAGATGTCAGGACTTTTAGTATGTTGACTCTCTAAGCACCCTGAACAATTTTCTGAAGTAATTGCTTAGGGCCCTGCTCACGCACTCTACAACTCCTTATGGGTGATTTATTGAATGGACTAATAGTTAAATAAAGGAAATAAAATAAAACCCGACAACTGAAAAGGATGAAACAAGAAAGTACCTTCCCGTGGTCGCGTGTACTACCATACATAATTACAATACAAGCTATGGTAGCATGCGACCACGGACTTTCTTTTTTCATCCTTTTCGGTAGTTGGGTTTTAGTTTTTTTTTTTATTTTTATTTATATATTTTGTGGCTTATTTCAGTAATATTTATATTGTTGAAATGTGGTAACTTTCATTTTATACCCCACAAGGCACCATTCCAAAATATTTATTTTTATTTAATACTAAACTTCAAATGTACAGACGCCAGCACATCAACCTACACCTAACTGTCACATTTTCCCAATCAACTTTGAACCTTATGTTTCAGGGATAAAGTTGAAAATCTATTAAAGAAATTTGACAGATTGTAGTAGGTTGATGTGCTGGCGTCTGTACATACAACATACAGAGGCGCACTTAATGCCATAGGCAATTTCTACCAGTCAACCTTTGGGTGATGCAGAGACAAACAGTGGTAGGTGCAATCATAAACATTGAGGAATAAAACTATGAATATAATATATCGATGGTCATACGTTGACAACTCGTAACCCACATTTTTTCGCAAAATAAGTTACTTATTTCAATTTTTTTTAATAAAGGGCCAAATTATTTAAAAATATTTGGTTAATAAGAAATATGGGTTGCGACTTACGAGTTGTCAACGTATGGCCATCGATATACCTAATTATATAGGTATAAATATAAGCACAAATAAATATACATAAATATATACTTACTAAAAAGAACTAAGACAAACAATGAGAAAATATTACCGTTGTGATGTGATGATACTGTCAGCTTCTTGCAAATGTGCTTGCGAACCTTAACTTTAAAGGACGGGACGTAAAGTAAATTCATTACTTTACGTCCTCTAGAGGGCGCCATATTGAATTTATTGTGACGTCACATATAACCAGCGGACGGTCAAGCAAGACGCTTCTAACGATACCTCATTTGTCAAATTAATGTAAGTACTTTTGAAGTTATGAGGAAACAGATGAAAATACATACCGGTCAACTTTTTACGTCTGTGGGTCAAAATCATAACCCTCCTTTTTGCTTTGCCGTAGTCTAGTCGGGTAAAAAGTGCTCTGTGACATTATGGGACGCTCACTTGACACTTGACGCGTTCCGAGTTAGGAATGTAATCTATATAATCAATTTGAGGGTACCTAATTCGGTACGCTCAAATCGATAATATCGATTACAGTCCTAACTCGGAATGCACCCATCTCTTTTCTTTAGGAAATTAAATACGTCATGTCTGAGTGACATGACAGATGACAGATTTGTCAAGATGTCAATAATGTATGTCAGTCCCTAAAAAAAAAGTCAATAGAATATTGATAAGAAAGTGATAAGGATAAAGACAACAACAAGTTCATCGAGTGGCGATGGTTCGGAATCACTAGTGCGATAGCTGTACAAGAGATGAAACATTTACATGTATCCTCTATACCTGATTTAAAAATGACCAAAGTACTATTTCTACAATCGGCGCCGCCAAAATTTGAAGATATACAGAAAACAATATTTGATGAAGGCGCTGTGGAGTTTTTGTTTCGTATACACAAAACCTTTGAGAAACAGATCGGACAACTGTACAAAGATAGGTTGCGACGCACTGTGACAACACAAGGACTTTCAACTTTGGACTTCAAAAAGTCGCCAGAAAGAAATGATAAGTCGTGGACTATAGCTCCTTTACCTCCACGATTACTGTGAGTATCACTAACTCTAATTATATAATCTTGATCTAGGTACTTGCAAAGCCCTGACCATGTTTTTAATGGTTCTGTATAAAAGTATTTAAATCTTCAGTTTGGACTAAATACATGTAAATATTTTAGGCACCTTTACTACCTACGCTCAGTGAGTAGCCGACTTTTAAGTAACTAGTCAGACACTCATTGACCAATAGTTGCGATTATGAATACAGGGTGGCACGGACATAAAAAAAAATGTGCATAATAGTATGTTATTGAAATCTCATCAGCACAAAATCCTTTCACACCAAGCATCTCAAATATTTGTGAATTTATCGTAAATAAAAGCAACATAAAAACAAAACACAAAGCAAAACACCTTTGGGATGGCTCAGCGAAATACCAACTTGCCGCGCTTGACTCGGTGGAACGCAGAGCTAAGAGGCTCATTGGCGACGTAAAACTGGTGGATGCCAAGCTTCACAGCTTGGCTCATCGCCGCAAGGTTGCCTGCCTGTCGGTCTTCTACAGACTGTACTTCGGTGAGTGTGCCCAAGAACTCCACGACCTCATTCCACCGGCCCCCTTCTACCTTCGGACATCCAGGCAAGTTACCATCCCTACCTGGTTGCTGTTCCACCAATTCGCACTAAGCGTTTGCAAATGTCGTTTATAATGCGCACAGCAAAAGAGTGGAACTCTCTAACTGCGTCTGTTTTTCCGAGCGCATACTACCCGAATCTCTTTAAAGTGAGAGTGAACAGGCTTCTTCTGGGTAAGCTCGCTCCATCGTCGACTTTGTCTCTGTCACCTTTGACCTAGGCTAGAGTCAAGAGCAAGCCCATTTCAAATAAAAAAAAAAAAAATTATAAAACACCACAACCACAACATGCAACCCAAACATTTTTTTCTTTTATTTATTTAAGTAAATGTCTTTTTTCTTTCTCATTTCATATTTTGTTATTATTTTATTGTTTTGCATATACTGTTATGGAAGATCCTCGTAATTACGACACAGGGCATCCCTATGAATGAATGCCCTAGATGAAGAAATTTTCAAACAATAAACTTTATTTAAAGTATAAAAATATTTAACTTGCATTGTAGGAACCGTCATTTGGACCTTGGGGACGTCTCAGCATCAAACACAGCTCACTTTGTATCCTCTCTCAATGAGGATGTGCAAGGCATCCAAGTAGACTTTGACGATGGTCACTGCCCCACTTGGAAGAACCAGTTGCAGGCATACCAAAACATAAGACTGGCTGTGAATGGGAAACTCCTTGGAGCTCCTGTCACTGTCACTACCAGCCCAGTACTCATGATGAGACCCAGAGCTTGGAATATGATTGAACACAATATATTGGTGAGGAAACTGTTTTATTACCAATGTACCAGATACTGTTTGCTGTTAATATTTTGCTTACTACATCACCCTTACCACAATTATTGTATAGCATAATCAGACTATAATGTTTAAAAATTTAAAAATATCTTTTAGATTGAAGGCAAAGAAGCTGTTGGACCCTTAGTAGACTTTGCAATTTTGATGTACCACAATGCAAAGACACTACATGAGGCCAACAGTGGCCCATACTTCTATCTGTCAAAGCTGGAGGGTGCCTCAGAAGCTCAGCTGTGGAACGAGATATTTATATGGGCTCAAAATCAACTTGGTCTACCACAAGGCACTATAAAAGCATGTGTTCTTATTGAGAACATTGTCTCTAGTTTTGAACTTGAAGAAATTTTATATGCACTTAGGGACCACTCTTTGGGCCTCAATTGTGGGATATGGGATTACTGTGCCTCTATCATATCCAAGTTTGGTGAATATTATTTTTATTTTTTTTTTTCCATTTAATTTTTCTTACAACCTCATCATTATTGTCATTCTCTTGCCTTTATACAAATTTCTTAAAATTATTATATCTTTGTAATTGGTTTTTGGTAAAACACAAAAACAAAATATTGTCAAAGGACAATACAAAGGTACATACTGTTTATTATACCAAAATAAATAAATACATAAACATAGTGCACTATACATACTAAATTATTATTTGCCACTTATACAAGTAACTTCTTTTTTTGTCAAGGGCACAGACAAGGCCTTAATAAAATTATTTTAACATAGGTATATACTATGGCATTTTTATTCTCTAACATTTTTTTAGTAAGTATAATTATTTTTTTATAATAGCCTATACTATCCCACTGCTGGACAAAGGCCTCTTCCAAATCCTTCCAGCAACTTTTCATTTATTTTTCCTACTTTTATTGATATTGTTGGTCCAGGTGGATCCAAAAAGTAACAGGTCTTACTTTCCAGGTGATCGTGAGGAGTTTCTGCTACCTGACAGGAATAAGTACGTGAACATGGACCGTCACTTCCTGAATAGTTACTTGAAGCTTGTTGTGAGTACGTGCCACGCTAGAGGTGCCCCGGCTACCGGTGGCATGGCAGCTGCTATGCTGAAACCGGGATCTGACATCACTGATAAGGAGTAAGTATCAAACAATTAAAACAACACAACAATCAACACACAATATGAACAACAACAACACACTGACTGAACACAAGTGACCTAGATTATGTCATCATTCTCCTGCCCTTATCCCAATTTATTTGGTCAGCGCAACATGTATTTTTCTTCTATACTTCTCTATTAGCCGCCCCATCTCGACAGTCACCCCCTTTCTAACCATATCATCATTCACACAGTCCATCCATCGTTTCTTTGGTCTTCCCCTACTCTTATAGCTATCGACATTCATACTCAAAACTTTCCTCATGACATTTTCCTCATTCTTGCGTATCACATTGCCCATAACGTGACAACCGATTTCCACACAACTTTTCAGTTAGGCGCTCCACACACTGCACGAGTTGAATTTGTGTGTAGAAAATCACGCGCGGGTGCGCGTTATCTGCTCACCGCGACGGAGCGCCTTACCGGTGCCACTTTCAGACTTTCTCTTATGTACTCATTTCTTATTTTATCCATTATGTAACACCATGCATTCCTCTTAGCATTCTCATCTCAGCTGCATGCAATTGCCTTACAGTCATCTCTTTTGTGGCCCAACATTCTGATCCGTACAAGACAGATTATGTCTGGACTTTGACACTTTGACCCTTGAGTTTGTTTCACCATTTCTTCTCAGGGGTAGTCAGGTAGGAAATGGCTCCGTCTAGCTTCTGCCCGCGACTTGTTCCGCGTGTAAATTTCTCCCCGACGAACCGCGTCGCATAGCACCATTACTTCGTGATCGCTTACTGTTCTTTCTGTTTTTTAGGGTTCCGTACCTCAAAAGGAAAAACGGAACCCTTATAAGATCACTTTGTTGTCCGTCTGTCAAGACCCTTTTTCTCAGGAATGCGTGGAGTTATCAAGTTGAAATTAATATCAAATACTCAGAGCAGCTCTAGAGATTATCGCGTTCAAACAAACTCGTCACCTTTGTTATCAGTTTACATATTATGATGTGTAAAAGTGAGTTCGATATCCTATTTACAGAATAAGCAATTATAATTCATTTTATTTCAACATCCTTTTTTATGTGTAGAATAGACTAGACATTCAAGTGTAGGTAATTATGTAAGTTTTACTTTTGCCTAACTCTAGGATGAGTGATAAAGAGTTAAAAATTTAAAACCAGCTTTTGGCTTCTTCTCTTGTACAGTCACGTCTAAAAGTATGTATACACTTGGCAATTTTCAATTGGCTATTTGACAGTTTTCGAAAAGATATTTTTAAATATACGTAGGTTTATTTTATACCTCTTACAATTATTTTTTTCTTAAAAAAGCGTTGTTTATTCGAAAAAAAATGTTTTTTTTCATTCCGTATTTTGAAATTCGCGCGGAAACAGCCGATCACGTGACATTTATGGCTGTGACGTCACATTTCAATAAACTAAGTAAAGCTAACTACGACGCTTCAACTCTTAAACATATTTTGTGTGGAAAGTTTGCATAAAAAGTTGCATAAAAAGTATATTTTGTGTGGAAAATCAGCAAACTGCCAACGATGATAAAACACAGTAACACACGTTTTATTTATTGTGATGTGACGTCATACGATGCTCGATCATGGCCGTTCGCGTTTCAGTTTTTGTAATCCACAGATAAAAAATCTCTAATTTATTTTTCAAAAATAAAATATTTACAATTTATTTTAATGCATAAAACCTATTGTATGATTATTGTGAACCTATATGCTACTATATCTAACATATTATATATTTTATCGTTACAACTGTCAAATAGCCAATTGCGATTTTTTTCGTGAATTAACGAATGCAACGTTGAAATACGACACTTAACATAAACCTATGGGTTTGAAAATACTATTTTCGTAATAACATAAAATTTCATTAAAAAATAAAGGAAAAAATCGCCTTTGAATAAAGCCAAGTGTATACATACTTTTAGACGTGACTACACACGTATTGAAACGAAATATGAGGTTTGAACAGCTCATGTCTTGGTAACCACTCAGCAATCTGTTAGCGGGACTGAGTAGGCTATTTTAAGGCGCCTTTTATGTATCGCATTGGCGCAGTCTGTTTTAATCCACTCCCACCCAATATTCACCTACTTAAGGATTAATACAAGAACAATTTCAGATCCAAAGCGATAGTAACGAAGATACTGGCTGGAAAACTGAAAGAGATAGAGCATGGTGTTGATGGCTTCATGGTGTACGATGCGAGAGTAGTGCCGCATGTCAATGAGGTTTGTTAACATTTTTCTATAGGCTTAGCTTTCCTGCATCGTCAGGGGCATTGGTGTGCAAAAAAGTGATAGGATATTATGTAAAACCTCATCCTTTTTTCGCACATTACCCTGTATAGCCCGTGAGTGTAATCCAATATCTTTATGACTCCTTCTAGCTCTCTCTATCAAATATTGATAGCTAAGTACAGTCACCAAAAGAATGTTCTTTTGGTGACTGTACTCACCTATCAATCTTTGATTCAACTAAATTTCATATAAATTACATGTTTGTTTTTTATTAATTTAATAAAATTTTATTGGAATACATCCATCGGTTTCTTAGTAAACTTCAACTATATCCGACGACCCTGGTTACTTATCTCTTTTGATGACCGTACATAAACTTTATAGAACTATTTAGAAATCTATATACAGGGTGAAATTGAAAACATGCGACAAATCGAAATGGGAGATTGTACTCATCATTATGGACAACTTTTACTATGAGACCAAACCTGAAATCGCGAAAAAAAAAATCAGCTGTTCCCTACATTTTATGTTCGCATAACTCGTCAAAATGTAGGGAACAGCTGATTTTTTTGTTCAATTTCACCCTGTATATAAAATGCGTGGTCCTGACTGAGTTCTGAGCGGTTTAGGCTGTGCGTTGATATATCAGTCGATATATCAACGCACAGCCTAAACCGCTGGTCCTAGATACATGAAATTCGGAGGGTGTATTCTTTGTGAAGAGTAGGTATCCCCTAAGAAAGGGTTTTTCGAAATTCCACCCCTAAGAGGGTGAATGGGGGAGGGTTAAATTTCACGCGGACGAAGTTGCGGGCAGAAGCTAGTTAGAAATAATTAGCTACTGAAGTGCATACAAAAACTTTAATGTAAATATTTTTTATACGCAACCGTAACAATTGGAAACCTTACGGAAACGCCTTGTCAGTAAATTGATTTAATGGAATTCACGGAAAATTTCCATCACTTTACAGAGATCGTCTTTTTTCTTAAGTAAGGTACCGTGATAGTCCTTGCTATTCATGAGCACGCGTCATGTGACTTTTAGGTCATTGTTATAAGGTATAAAGATGATGTCCAAAAAATGACCCAGAATCGACAGAAATGAACTGTGTACCAATGGATTGGCATTTAAATATAATATAATGTTGCCAAAGCGGCAACCCTGAAATCGTTGTAGTATAGGAGCTAAGAGCAAAATAAAATAAGTAAAAAAATCTTTTTTTTTATGTTTTTATATTTTTATTTGGCCCATAGATACTACAATCAAAGTCAAAGTCAAAGTCAAAACATTTATTTCAAATAGGCACATAAAAGGCACTTTTGAACGTCAAAAATTATCTTAAAATAGAATTGATTCTAGTCGCCCATTCCAAAAGGTAGTTTTCGTATGGAGAAGAATGGGCAAGAAACTCCACCGTTACTCTTTTAAAATGTTTTAGGTACAATATTTTGCATCGTATTGTTTATCGTATCGTATTGTTTATCGTTATAGTACTGTGTGTATTATTGGTAATTCTGTAGCTAAGGATTGCAAATAAAAAAATACACAGTTGCTACACACCCCGGACACTCCATACAACGCTCGCAAAATAATTACCTACTACTACTACATTAAAAAATGACGTTTGTATACGTATGAATGTGTGCGTGAGGTACTTGTGTTTGCGAGCGCTCTTGTTAAAGAACTGCGACGAATACGCCGAAGTGCGGGGTGAGGTGCGGTAACTGATGTTAGTGCGGGGAAGGGAGTGTCCTTTCTGTACGTAGTACTTTAAGTATTCTGTGGTTGCTACTGGCTATTATGCGCGGGCGCGGCGCAGCGGACGGGGTGACGTGAGGGGCGGGGCGGTGTGGCAGGCAGGTAACGACTAACGACCATATCCCGTCGCAGTCCTTCGTTTGTTTTCGTTGTGATCTGTGTGCTTTGTTTTACTTCGTGGATTTTAACTTGACCTCTGCTTTTGTATACTGGACACTGATTTTTCTTGTTGATTCGAAACTGTGGCGCGTTAAACCGGACTTCGATTTTCTTTGCGACTGGATATTGTTTAAAATGGATGAACGTAACCGTTGTGTGACTTGTCCCCGTTCTGTTCTACAAAGGCGGCATCATGTTTTGTCCCTCGAGTTTCTGGAGTCACACCGGGACTTCGTGGAGCATATGTTCAGCACTTTACAAGCGCCACAAGAAGTAAGTACTATGGTTACTCAATTACATATAATATAGTATGTAGTTTCATCTTAACTTATAATCAAGGCGACACCCCCTTGTCAGCGGCGTCGCTCGACACGGCGTGTTATCATATTGCGTCATGTTTTATTTGGATTAGTATAGAATAGTAATTAAACTAACACAACTGACAACGCACAATAACTACGAGTAATATTCGTCGTCGATTCATCAACAACCTATTAGGTATGGTATAATAATGAGTCTAGTTTCGCGTATTTTCATGTGTTCGCTATAGATGTAAAACTCACGTTGTATACATACCAGATAGTATACCATAAACAATAGATACTTTAAAATGAATGTGAGACTAACGAGGGAATGTTATTGCTTATTTCAGATTGCATTTGATGGTTCCAGAGCTATTTGTCATCCGTGCTGGCAGCGCATAGACTATAGCTTAAGACGACCTCCTCCACCACCACCCAGACCTCCAACTGCATCGATATCTACACCTGGCTTCGCACGCGCAGCAAACACGTCAAGACGATGTATTGTCGACGTTTGTAGGAGTTTGGAACTTCGCGCTGTGCCCAATTCAATGAAAGTATATATTTTAAGCTACTTTCATTTATACATACCACCTCTTGCACGGATATGTTCACACCACTTAAGGAATACTACTTGGGAGGACTTACCAGGAAACATCGCCAGACGTCAAGATGATTTCAGAGGCGAGAACTTACGCGATATAGTAGAGTTATACACTCAGGCTCTCGAAAAAAAAAAGCTGCTGGATTTTGAAAAAATTGATGAAATAAGTCCGGACGAACTTCATAATTGGATCGGTATAAGTCACCAGCAATTCTATAGCATATTAGAAGAAACCTTTTCTTTACAAGAACGATCCAACAGAAACACAATCTTGGGTATCTATTTATCTAAACTGAGAAGCGGTGCACCTTACCGAAGACTGGAGACGGTTTTTGGCCTATCCAAGTCAGCAATATGTCAAAAAATGAAACAAGCAAGAGAATGTCTCAATAATGACTATGTTCCACGCCATCTTGGATTTGACCATATTACCCGGAATGAAGTTATAGCAAGAAATAGAATTATACCTAATTATATTTTTGGAACTGAAGATCATACAAAAGCCATTTTTATTATGGATGGGACATATTTATACATACAAAAGAGCTCAAACTTCTTATTTCAGAGATTGAGTTACAGTTTACATAAATATTCAAATCTAGTAAAGCCATTTATGCTTGTATGTTGCGATGGATATATAATAGAAGTGACAGGACCTTATAATGCTAGAACGTCCGATGCAACAATATTGAAACAGATCTTGGATAATCACAGCGAACCTATGGAAGAAGCTCCGATAAGATGGTTTTTTGAACCCGACGACGTCATGGTTTTAGATAGGGGGTTTCGGGACGCTCTGCCAGATGCAGAGGAATGTGGATTCAGGGTCTACACGCCACAGACATTAAGTAGACATGAAAGTCAGCTGAGCACTGAAGCTGCTAATAAGTCGAGACTAGTGACGCTAGTTCGATGGGTGGTAGAAACAATAAACGGAAGAATGAAACGTGATTTTAAAATATTTAGAAATAAATATTTTAATAACACTTTAACCACGGCAATGACAGACTTCAGAATAGCTGCAGCGCTTGTTAACGCAACGCAAGAACCATATGGGGACAGTCACCTGACTGCGAACTTCATCGAAATGATCGAAAGGAACATAAATAGACAAAACCAACTGGCCGAATATGTCGATCATAACCGTTTGAACGCACAAAGAAATATTGCGTTTACCAGGATGGAGGCAACGGATGTTGTAGATTTCCCAAGAATGACATTTGATGAGCTGCTTATTTTTGCCATCGGTACATATCATGTGAAACTAGCTCGATCGTACTGCTACGAACATATAAGAGAAACAGGTGTGTACTCAATAGAAGTGTACAGGCATCCTGAAAGAGTGAATTTTAATGAAGAGAGGGAACACACATTATTGCGATGCAGAATACATTCAAGACACATTACGACAAGAACATACTATTGTTATATAGCATATAATAGTCACGCGGTCACTGAGCACTATTGTAGTTGTATACATGGGCGTCGCACTTTAGGTAGTTGTGCCCATATTATAAGTATCATATATTATCTTGCATGGGCGAGGAACGAAGGTGATTTGATTCAACCTGCGGGATTTTTAGACTTAGTATGTTTGGACATAGAAAATAATTAATAAATAAAAGAGATTACTGTTACAATTACAACAAAACCGCGTACATGTTTTTAGTTCGTGTATAGTTTGTGTATAGTTCCAAACTGTATTTTCTTTGATTATTTGGGCAATAAAGTTTTTATGATAATAATTGTTGATTTTTTTTTTATCCAAAGCAACATAATTACCAATAACACACAATACGTTGATTGTAGTATCTATGAGCGAACAAAAATAAGTATAAAAGTTAGAGTATTTCTTTTGCTTGTACATTCATGTGTAACACAAGTTCTTGTGGATTAGAATGTCGTTGTTGTTATAGGAAATATCATTAGAACTTATCACAATAAGACTTACATTATGA
Organism: Amphipoea oculea; assembly: GCA_945859645.1. NCBI lineage: Eukaryota > Metazoa > Arthropoda > Insecta > Lepidoptera > Noctuidae > Amphipoea > Amphipoea oculea. The sequence continues at coordinate 13,958,259 of OX243865.1, read as the reverse complement.
AAATAAATGATTAACAACGATATTCTCACCCACAACATGGCTCTTAGCTCCTATACTATACCATATTTTTATATTTGCAATCTTTAGCCACAGAATTACCAATAATACACACAGTACTGTAACGATTGTAGTATCTATTGGCCAAAAGAAAAAAAATATACAAAAAACAGAGTGTTTGTTATGTTGTGATTTAATATGATGTTGTTATTATGTTGCTGTTGCTTGTGAAATGTGTTGATGATAATTATCACAAGTGATACAACATTAAAACAACGTGATATTAAGCCACAACATGACGTAAACTTATTTTATTATTGTATTAAACGATTTTTTTTTTCTTATTTTATTTTGCTCCTAGCTCCTATACTATAACGATTTCAGGGTTGCCCCCTTGGTAACATTATATTATATTTCAATGTCAATCCACTGGTATACATTTCATTCCTGTCGATTCTGGGTTTTTGGTCCATACATTTTTGGACATGTCCTTTGAATGATGGACGCGCGTTCGTGAAATGTAGGTAAAATACGATACAATGGCTGTTTTGTGATCGGATTGATTAAATAAGTCGTTTTTTTTTGTTAACACGAGACTGATGAATCCAAATCAATCGTGATAATTACAAAGTATTACAAACTAATTAGGTATACTTGCCTACTAGATTTTTCGGTTGTCTTCTTGTCTAATTAGATAGGTAATTATCGTTAACGTAATCAACTGCAGGTGAACTGTGTATAAATAATGGTGTGCAATTTGAACCAAATAGACCTAACGCCGCACTATCGTATTAGGTAAACCAAACCTGCAGCCTAATTGCGGAACGCCAAATCGTCAAATGATTCTGATCAGTTGGCTTCATTTCTATCACAATTGGCTTCATTTTAAGATTTTCGAATTGCGAAACTCTAGTTTATTATGAAACCAATTATGAACGTTAAGGCCCTGCGCAGAAACTAGAGTTTCGCAATTCGAAAATCGTAAAATGAAGCCAATTGTGATAGAAATGAAGCCAACTGATCAGAATCATTTGACGATTTGGCGTTCCGCAATTAGGCTGCTGTTATGATAGTTTTAAAGGAGGAATCCTAAAATAATATTATAAATGCGAAAGTGAGTTTGTTTGTTGGTTATGCTTTCACGCTAAAACGGGTGAACGGATTTGGATGAAATTTAATACACGGGTAGACAATGTTCTGGGTCCGGACATAGGCTACTTTTCATCTTGGATCGCAGTCGCGGGCAACAGCTAGTAAAGAAATGATTGCAACTGCAGTTTTTAGCGATTAACCTTTCAATCAACTCAGCTCCATGTCAGGAGAGGCCTCCCCAGGCTGCGCTATAACACCTTGTCCTCCGCCTTCCAGCCCGCATCCAGTCTGTCCCAGTCGCTTAACCAAAGTTTATTGCATTGCATCCATCACATTCGGCTGTTTCCAGTAGGTAGGTTACTATAACTAGATACGCCTGATTTTTATTCACGGCAACGTTAACATCAACGACATAACTTTCTAACTGCCAGTTATGTTTTCTTACACATTCCATCCGAATGGTGTTCTGTGAGAAATTGTCATTAACGATAAGGCTGTCCAAGTAGGTATTGCTAATTTGTTTACCGACTCTTTCCGTAGCCAAATGGCAGGAAGTACCCTTATAGTTTCCTCGTCCGTCTGTCCGGACGTCATAGGCATTTACTCTATCTCGAATAAAATTGGACAGAAGTTTTATTCTGTGCACTGCTAAACTATGGTTTATTGAAATTACGAAAAAAACAACTATGGCTCTCCACAAACAGGTAGCCGTGAAAAAAAATCGATGCACATAAGCGTGTCAGGTATCGTTGGATCACATAAAAATGACGGATAAAAATATCGGAGGAATAAAATTGACGACTAACAGATTTTTTATGGAAGAACTGTCAAAAATTCAAAATTGTTCCTCCGATAAAATTATCTGGCGTTGGAAAAATCAGCCCTTAGTATGTTTCTAAGTGACTTTTTTATTTAAGTCAATAGGTTTTGAGACGTGAGATCTTTTCGGTTACAACCACATTGAAAACATTGTTTTTCATCGAGTTTTGGAGATATACTCGAACTTATTTTTGCGGTCGATAAAATCGATACTCTGCATGCGTAAATAATCGGAAACCTTCACTGTGCGTGGTCTGTCACGAACTTGACCGGTTTATAAACGTATTTGTGTTTTGTAATTAAGAATACTGTTAGGGAACGCCTAAAGCTCTTTGTACACGGCATGGTTTCTCTGTTACGGCGTATAAACCGCGCCATAGTAAAAACATGTCCGTCAACAAGTTTCTATACTTATATGACTCTTTAGTTTTTCACGGCAAGTGAAACGTGTGTGTACACAGGGCCGTAGGCATTAAGTCCGCCTATATACCTTAAACAAATACTCCATCTAATCAATTTTCTACCCTATCGCAGCTTTGGAAGAAAAGCGGCGCAACACCAAATCAGATCTCCAAGAAGTTCGAAGTGAACATAACGCCGCAGGACTTATTGTCTATACCCCGCGATGGAGTGACATTGCAAGGACTGAAGCACAACGTGGCTATTTCCATACTCTTCATATACTACTGGCTGGCTGGCATCGGGCACTTCTTTTATAGCGGCAACGTTGAAGACTCTGCCACCGCCGAAATATCAAGGTTTCAAATCTGGCAGTGGATTCGATTTTCTGTAAGTTTTATGTCGGACTAGACGTTACACATTACTTGTTTGCTTTTTCCCAACTATCTTGAGAGTGGCTTCCAGTCTAACTGGAAGCAGCTGGATAGCACTAATTTACATGAAGCGACTGCTTGTGTCCTGCACAACCCCATTTCTGCGTACTGGGTAATACGATACCCCTTAGTAAGACTGTTTGTCAGACTTTTGGGCTTCTGACTACGTGTAACGACTGGCAATGACCTCCGAATGACAGCCGGGACCCATTGGTCCACCGTGAGACCCCTCTGTGCCTCGGAGAGCATGTTAAGCAATGGCTTAACGTTCTCGGTATGTAATGGATGGTTACCCATCCACGAACCAAGCGTAGCTTAACTTGGATCGACCCGTGCGACTGTTATCATTGAGCCAGGAGCCCCTAACAAACTTGCCTACCTTAATAAAATACAAACCTGTTATTGTCCCACTACTATGGCCCGCAAGGGATGTTCTAATGGAAGACGACAAGAGCATTGATCCTCTCGTTTGTGAGGCGATTTTATTTTCTTTAATCATTTTCGTCTTCGTGTCTGTAATGTCCAAAATAACCTAAGAAAGTACATCACACTAATCACACTTCACACTAATATTATAAAGGCGAAAGTTTGTGAGTGTGTGTGTGTGTGTTTATATGTTTGTTACTTCTTCACGCCTAAACCACGGATCGAAACTTATCCGGGTGAAACCGCGGGGCGCAGCTAGTAATATTTATAAAATACTAGCTGCGCCCCGCGGTTTCACCCGCATATGACTTGATCCCGTGGGAATATCGGGATAAAAGCTATCCTATGTCCTTTTCCGGGACTCAAACTATCTCTAAACCAAATTTCATCTAAATCGGTTCAGTGGTTTAGGCGTGAAGAAGTAACAAACATATAAACACACACACACACACACTCACAAACTTTCGCCTTTATAATATTAGTGTGATTATAAGTGTGATTTCAGTATCTTAAACAGCTTTATTTTAATTTCAAACTGCCTCGTGGAGCATGAGGTCCTTTTTTTTTTTTTTTTTTTATTTTTTTTTTATTTTTTTATGGATGGGAAATCATCAAATGACCCCTCCCGCTCTGGGTGGAGCGAAGGGAGTGTCAGACTCTTACTGACTAAAACCCATCCGTGTTCCTTCCTTAACCCTTTATGTTCCGGGGTAGCGGTAACCCTTTCGGACAATCCCGCACCCCCGGCAGGCTTCGGCCCTGGCAGGCCCCTTCCTTTATGCTGACATCTCTTTGAGGCGCGCGTGGAACACGTACGCGCCGTCCGGCACGGGCCTGGTCCTGATCGGACGGTGAGCTACCCATTACTCTCCGTCCGCAGGCCCGCGCCTACGGTGGCCGGGAGTCGTCACGCGGCTCCCGACGCCCGGAGCGTCTCCCGCGGCGGCTGGGGTGTGAGGCTCTCTCCCTCAGCCGTTCAGCCACCTCCTTCGCTAGCATGACTGCTTCGCAGAAGGAGGTGACCGCCTCCCACTCCCTCTCGCCCCGGACCATGGTTTGAACCAGGGCCGGACACGAGAGGTCGCCGCCGCTGTCGATCGCCTCAACGAGGGCACGGCGGTGCTCCGCCCATGCGGGGCAGACCTCCACCGTATGCTCCACCGTGTCCTCTGGGCGATCCTCACAGTGGTGACACCCGGGCGTCTCCTCCCGCCTGATGATGTGCAGGAACCTCCCAAAACATCCGTGTCCGGTGAGGACCTGCGTCAGGCGATAGGTGAGGACGCCGTGACGCCTCTCTAGCCACTCCTCAAAGAGGGGTCTTATCGCCACTATCGTGGCGTGCCCTGCGCTGGGTTGCGAAAGTCGCTCCTTCCATGCCACCATGAGATCGCGCCGAAGGTCTGTCCGCTCCGCCGCGATTTGCCGCGGGAGCATGAGGTCCTGAGTTCGATTCCCAGGTCAGGCAAAGTGCTATTGGGTTTTTCCGTCAGGGATTTCTCAGTAGCAGCCCGGAGTATGGATTTGTGTCCGGTTGACGGCAAAAGGCTCGCCCTTCCGTTACATGAGACTTAAACATAATTGGCAAAATGTGGGTGTACTACCTATATAGATACCTATAGTACACCCCACAGGCAGAGGTGTAGGGGTACCTACACGTCTGCCTAACGCTTCGAGGATTACAGGCGTGATGGTATATCATATTATTTTAATTTAATTTCAGCCGCCATTAGAGGACGATCCAAAGGTACATGTTACAGCCAAGCAAGTTGAGAAAGCAGCTGCAAGCTTCGCGGCCCACGCGCATAAGAACCTTTGTCGGTCGAACGCAGAACGCAAACGCTTGACCGCCGCCCGGTACATGAGCATGGAACTGTTCCTAAGCAGAAACCCTCCGGAATTTATCACTAGCTATTTGAATGACAATCATAAATTCAGGACTTTGCACAACAAAGCGCTATTAAGTAACTTGTAAAATTGTACAAGGATATTTTAGTGCGTGGCCAAAATCGGAACTAAATCTGTCATCTGGTTTTTACCGACTTCAAAACGAAAGAGGTTATCAATTCGATACGTATGTATGTAATATTATTGGAACTGCATTATATTCACATATGACAATCTATTAGGGCTTCCAAACAAATTACAAGTTTTCATAGACGTATGTATGTATGTTTGTTTGTCCACGCATTTCTCCGCAACTATTGATCGGATCGTGACTATTTTTGTTTTTATTGGCTTAAATTTACTTCAACTTAGGTCACAGTGCAAGTTTCTACAAAATCGATTCAGTAATTTTCAAGATATGGACTAATACGAGTGTGACTTATTGATACGAGCTACGGGTTTAGTGTCAAACGGAAAAAAATTCAAAACCTTGGTTAAATTCTAGTGCAATATTTACAACAAAACTATTACCTACTTATTACAAAAATTTTTCCTATTTTTACTTAAAACTAAAAATTACAAAATCAAAAATTAATAAAAAAAATTAAATCGACTTCAAAAAGAAATTAACTCAAAATTATGAAATAACTTTAATTTCGGAAGTCAGTGGCAAAAAACTAAATAAAATACAGATCCCAAGACACCGACATCCGAAATTAAAGTTATTTCAAAATATTGAAATTATTTCTTTTTGAAGTCGATTTAATTTTTTAAGGTTTGTTCTCATAGGGTGGGAACGGAACCCTATTACTGAGCCTCCGCTGGCCGTCCTTCCATCCGTCTGTATCTCAAGAACCGTAATAGGAAGGCAGTTGAAATTTTCTATTGCCGCTGTAACAACAAAAAATAAAATAAAGTAATTAAAATTAAAGGAGCCCTTACAAGAAACGTTTTTTTCTGCGTTTTTTACCATGTGGTACGGAACCCTTCGTGTGTGAGTCCGACTCGCACTTGGCCGGTTTTTACAATACATTTCACAAAATAATTGCATAAATGGTTACTAACACCGCCATCGTTAACGTCATTCGAGCATCATACAATGCTAGATTTTTTTTAGTACTGTACTCTTACTGCAAGATTAAGTTGACAACTGAGCTTTGTTGGTAAACTGTTGTGAAATTTTCTCAGTTTGTATTGAAAAATCAAGATGGCGGCGTTGGTTCCGATTTTGGCCACGCGCCAAAATATCCTTGTACAGTTCTACTACCCGGGCGTTAATATGACATATTGAGCTTTAGAAAGACACGTGTATGAGTGGTGTGAGTCTATCTGGCAGGCCCAGGTGGACGTTAGTTTAAATAACGAATACCTTCTAAAGTATAGCTCACAGAAAGTCGAAATTTAGGATTTGTAAGATACAAACGCCAGTGCATCAAGCTTCAATAGATTTTCAACTTTATCGCTACAGCATAAGGTTCAAGGTTGATTGCGAAAATTTGACAGTTTCGGGTAGCTTGATGTGCTGGCGTTTGTACATAATAGTATCAGGCTCCTAAAACTATTGTATGATATAAAAGATTAGTATTTAAAAAAGAGCCCGCTGGCTGGACGTTTAATAATAAAATAATAATAACTTTATTTAAATAACGAATATCTTCTGAAGTATAGCTCACCGAAAGTCGAAATTGTGGATTTGTAAGACACATAATAGTTTCTAGCTCCGAGCACTATTGGGCGATCTGAAAGTATAATAACAATAAAAATAATTATAAGAGGCCCGCTAGCTAGACACTTCATAAAAACGTCATTCAATCAAAAACTGTCGAGGTAAAAAATATATGTTATTTATTTTCTTTAGGTACAAAATAATGTCTTTATGAAAAGCTATTCGCCTATTGATATATCTCCTTGGGGTCTGCCAGATAGACTTCACGCATGAGCGGGGTTTTCTTCAAACCATGCTAGCGTGTCAACGCTAGCATGGTTTGTCGTCTAAACATCCTTGCCCGTGCTGTAACTACAGTCCGCCCGCCGAGAGAATGCGTTCCTGACACCTTTCAGCAGTGCGACAATACTAGTAACTAACAGTGGCGCAGGTACCATACAACTCGATTTCCACCGGCTTCTCTTCGAAAATTCAGAACATAGCCACTCTATAGTCAATTTTATCATTGAACTTTTCTTTTGGAATTTTTTTTTGCTCCGTCTTACCTCTCATAAATTCGCCCTTCGCCACTGGTAACTAATAAAGATCAAATTCGCGAAACACGTATTCGTTTGTTTGTACAAAACTGACAGGTGTCAAGAACACATTTTCTCGGCGGCCGCACTGTATGTTACCTATAACAGTTGATTTTATAGAGATCACTGTGATCTTTAGTGTCGTTGTAATAAGGTTGCCGTTGGGTTGCTGCTATCAGAGGTCAAATAATTGTGAAACGGTTCTACTTTTATAATCATTACAAATCACTAAAAGCCAAAAAATATACATACTTATTATATATTAATTAATGACTGTAATTTTACACTAAACTCTGTGATAATCATTGGTTCGACGTATCTAATAAGTGTTAAAATGTTTTCTATCATTCTTGTTAATATATTTATTATGGGTTGTTTTGTTTTTTTTTTGTCTTTTATACATAAGGTCTGTCACCCAAGAGATGGTGGCATTATATAATAAATACATACTCTATTTCTACATTTCGCCGAAAGAACGAAAGTGACCGCGATCTTTCTCCGTGCATAGAATTGATGGCAAAGTCATTGAAAACTCATTCTTTTTAACCGACTTCTTTGATATTGTAATTAAAAAAGCAAAAGTGAAGATAGCAATGACAATTCACATGACAATGTCACAAACGTCATAATAAACCAGTGTCTGGCCGGTGTCCGTATTTTTAATATTTTATATTTTTACCGTTTTTTTTAATGTTTCCTATGAAACTTTGAACATAAAATAATAAGGAAAATGTGTACAACTAATTCTCGTATTGCTAGACTTCTAGGTAGTAATTTGCTGACGGTGGGTCCTCTTTCTTTAGATCTTCTCCTCAACATTTATAATTATTCGCAGAGCCAATTTGTGGAACTCCTTGGCAGCGTCTATGTTTTCTACTACCTTTGTAGTAATAGGTAAGAGTGATTAGGCAACTTCTGGATAGTAGCTATATAATTAAATAATCATTTATATATATATATTATTTATAAGTATAAAAAAGCAAGCAGTAAGCAAAAAAAAACCGACTGAGTTCAAGAAAACTTTCGAAAAAGCGACTAGGTACTAAGTACATACCTACTTAAATTTATAAAAAGCTAAGCTTAGGCGGGGGTGCCTTATCTAAGCGGTGTCGCTTAAACCCCCGCCTAATTATTATTATATTCAATTCAATGCAATCTTTGATTTTGTAGAAAGCGATATGCTCCCGTTTTCGCGGTGTTGTATCGACATCGCCGATGACGACGTCAAACGTTCAACACAATTCGACTGGTGCTACGTTTGACATCCAGGTAGCTATTTATACAATTAATTTTCTTTTAAAAAAATTATGATAAAACGCTTTTACCTAATTATGTCCGAACCATATAAATCATCCCAAAAAAAAAGTTGCTGCGCTTCATGTTTTTCCGACAACACTAACTATAATTTCAAAGAAATGTAAGCTCAATTTATGAACTACATTACTTCATGCTTCATTATAATACATAGATACCTACTGTTGATATACTTGTATCTATTATTTTTTTAACTTCCTTTTCGAATGGCTAAACCAAAAACAAAATCGTTAGATGAGCCATCAGTCCATCGCCATACCACAAAATACTCTCTGTATTTTGTGACCATACTCAGGTCGAGCGAAAAAATGTCCACGCTCAAGAAGAGCGAACTCACAGCCACAGCTCACACATCTCGCATGAAACGATGGATAAGATTTCTAGTATGAGTGAGCGAGATAAGACTTAGGAAACAGCCACGTGACCATATTTCGTCGCAGTCGAGCGCATCTTACTAAACCAAAGCTTTGCTATCTCTGATGTTCGTTTTTTGTTTTACTAGCCCTACAAACTCCACAAATTGGATAAAGGCCCCTCTCAAACTTCGACCATAACCGCTGAAGATGCCATCAAATTATACACAGATTTGTTGTTATGCCGACGACTTGAAGCGGCTTGCGCGACTTTGTACAAAGAGAAGGTGATCCGCGGCTTTTGTCACTTATACACAGGTGTGACTTTGTTATTTATGGGAAATATTTTCTTCATAATTTATTAATTGACTGGGCACCCATGATTAGGCACTGCTTGTGTTTTTCTAGTAGTCAAGCGCGACGGCTGAGCGTGGGGTTCAGGCACGGCACTCTTGGGTTCGATCCCCAAGAGTGGCAAAGTGTCATTGGGTTTTTCCGGATGAATTCCTCAATCGCAAACCAAACAGTGATCCACCCAGATGTGAGTCTACTGCCTATGACAGTGGCAGTCGTAGAATCGCATTACCGTGTATCTACATTAACCCTTCGTATGCTTAAACATGGATCCACGCGAGACACAATGGCTTTTTAATTGTGTCTGTAGGTAATTATTACGGCATTCAACCGGTTTAGCGTCAAAAATAAAGGGACGAACAAACGTTTAAAATTATGACACAGAACTTCTAAATCCATACTAAACTTAATTAGATAATAATAATTATGTAGGTACAGACGCACATCAAGCTACTACAATCTGTCAAATTTCTAATAGGTTTTCAACTTTATCGCTAAAACTTAAGGTTCAATGTTGATTGGTAATATTTGACAGTGGCGCACGGATAGACAACGAAATCGGGTTAGGACGTGATAATTTTGGCATTCCCGTGGGATAATTTCCGACCTCCACGTGAGAGTAGTTGCGGGTAAAAGCTAGTAAACTAATCTCAATGACACCAGGGACAGAAAAAAAATATTCAATTGAATTTTCACAGCGGTTTTAAACTTGAACCGTCCGTTCGCCCGCTTTATTTTTGACACTTGACCTTCGATCAATAATGCACTTGATCGAAGCACTTGACAGTATTTTCAACCCTGCAAAAGTGCAAACCCATTCTGGGAATACATGCGCGATATAATAATTATGTAGTTTTATGCAGCAGCGGCCTAATTAATTAATAAATATTAGGTCAAGAGGCAGTAGCGGTGGGTGTCAAAAAGCTGATGCGTCCCGGGGACTCGGTGATAACTGCGTACCGTTGCCACGCCTGGACGTTTTTAATGGGTGTCTCTGCGGTGGGTGTGATCGCTGAGCTGACCGGCCGCAAGTCAGGGTGCGCACGAGGCAAGGGAGGCTCCATGCATATGTACGGAAAAAATTACTACGGTGGCAATGGTATTGTGGGCGGTCAGGTATGTTTCTACATTACAGTACGCAGTGGCGGATTTACCAATAGGCTGAGTAAGCTGGAGCCTAGGGCGGCAGATTTTAGGGGTGGCAAATTTGGGGCTAACATTTTTTTTAAATGTCTTACTGAAATTAAAAAGATTAATATTTATATACCTACCATGTTTTTTTGGACAGAATAAACAAAGTGAATGCTCAAATTCAGGCTTCTACCGTAGATTTTATCACAGTTGCAGATCTTTGCAAATCTCTTTGCAAGGTTTACGTAGCTGATGAACGAGAATATTTTAAGTAAGTATTTTGAAGAAAAGGCGAAGCAGTATACAAAAGACATGGGACATTATTTTAGAGGTCAGTAGGGGCGGCAAAATTTGAATAGCCTACTGGCGGCAAATGTGTAAATCCGCCACTGACAGTATGGCTACGGCTGTTAATATCTCATACAGGTATGAACGACAGACACGACGCGCGATTATTTTGAGTAGGTACAATAAGGCTCATGATTCTTAACATTATGTTGGTTGTTATTACTAAGAAGTTATAACTTAGTAACTAGTCGCGAGCTCGATGTCATTGGTGTTCATGGCCAAAAAGCACGCTGTCTGATGTCTCACCTGGCTTCGTGTCTGACAGAGCTAGTATCAGTAATGAGCAGTTAGACGCAAATCTACACGTACAACATAGTCTAGTTCTCACGCACAGAAACACCCTTCCGAAATGACAGGCGCGTAAAAAAATTCTGTGCTTTGGAAAATCAAGTTTTATGAAAAAAATACTGCATAAATCAATTATAAATAAAGTTTATTGAACTCTTCGATAACTGAGCTTTGTCGTTACGGACTTGATTTTGAAGATTTTACAGTTCTTTTATTAGGTACTTATTTACACCTAAAGTTAGAAAAACGAATCTTTGTTGGCTCATAACTTTTTAATGGCTTTTTATTTTACTGTTCCGCACAGACAATATTAATAATAAGTCATAACGATATCATGTTTAACTTTGGATGCACAATGTCAAAGAGTGGAGTAATATTCTCTCAAACTTTGTATGGAAAAAATATCGAATAGTGGCTCCTTAATGAACACGTACAAAGGTACCTACATATTTATTAACGAAGTGAAAATATTGTGGTGGAAAGTAAAAAAATATTGAGTTAAGTACTTAAATTAAAAGTTTAAACCCTTACCTACGGCCTTATTACAAAACCAAGGACCAAGGTTTCTTTGTAATATTGATAAGGCTTTACTATACTATTAAACTGCGCAGCGGAACCTTTCTCAATATTTTCCATAGCCCAGTTGGTATTTGGACGATGGAAACATATAATTTTCCCTATAGACCAATTGGTCAAATTTCAATTATTCCATGGTGCACCGCCGGTTTCGACCGGTTAAAACCATCGAGCCATTTTTTAATATAATAACAGGCTCGATGGTTTTAGCTTGGACAAAAGTTAGAACTCCTATTGTAATAAGGCCGTCAATGTTCATCTCTACTGCTAGCACACTCTATTGCTCCCCCCTGTACCACTATAGGTATTATGCGCTACTACTGCAATGCGTAATCCGTGGGCTACATCCTGACTGGCCATCCGACCATGCATCCACTTGTGAAGTTCAAGCTGACGACAGACTTCACCGACGTAGCATTTAATGAGAGAATCTAACCTTACCTACAATTCAAGCCTTAGCAACCAAATTCGTTGCTCTCAAGGCAAAAAATTATGAATAGACAATAGTTAAGGTCTTTTTTCAGGTCCCATTAGGCACTGGAGTAGGCTTCGTGCACAAATACAAAGGAGATGGTGGAATATGCTTCGCAGTGTATGGTGACGGTGCCGCTAACCAAGGTCAAGTTTACGAAGCATTCAACATTGCCAAACTATGGGGCTTACCGATGATATATATCTGCGAAAACAATAAGTATGGTGAGATTTTTGTATGCTATGTTAAGTGGGCACTGCCTGCTGAAGCAGAAGTATCACGACTGTGTGCCTTCCCGGAGACAAAGCTGAAATGTCTCATGAGCCTGCCTGTAATTATCGCACTGCAAAATGCATTGCTTAAAACCGGAACACAGCAACGCTGCTCTGCTTGGCGGTCGGAATACGGTACGTATGGTTGTACCTAGTAGGTATTTCACCAGACGAAAGAGCTCTTCTATGTAGGTAGGTACTAAATAATTAGTAAAATCATTAATTCATTCATTCGGTTCCTTTCTTCAGCTACCAGAACTATTAGAAAATGAACCTACATTGGGCAATATTTTATGGGAAGTGGTCTTTAAGATTCACACCGAAGGACTTCATGCCTTGCCAACTTTCAACTGGTCAACCAAACCCTATGAGAGCCAAAATATTATAAGTATAGATTTAGTTCTGGAACTGTCCTGTTTGACTTGTATCTTGCTGTCTTTGCACCACCAGGTTTGGGTACGGCCTCGGCTCGTGCGGCAGCCTGCACAGACTACTACACTCGCGGTGACTACATTCCCGGCATCTGGGTCGATGGAATGGATGTACTTGCAAGCATGGAGGCAACCCGCTATGCCATCGATTGGGTCACTAGTGGAAAAGGTTTGGGCTCGAATCATCGTCATTCTCCTGCCCCTATCCCAATTTATTTGGGGTCTGTATAAAGATGAATGTTGTCTTTGGCCGTCATCTCATTAGCCACTTTCAAGCCATTTCATCTTTCACATAGACATCCAAGTTTCTTCTCGGATATTGTAATGAAAAGGTACAACTGCACCGGCATCCTCGAGTACCTAAGATGGGTCAAGTATCATTTTCTCCGGTATCAACGAGAGATATTTTTTTTTGACAAGGATTATCTACTAAATGGAATTGACCGCCGCCGTCAAATGTAAAAACAAAACTTAACATAGGCACATTTTGCTCGCCAGGTCCGATTGTGCTCGAGATGGAAACGTACCGGTACTTCGGCCACTCGATGTCGGACCCGGGCACGTCGTACCGTACGCGCGAGGAAGTCCAGAACGTCCGCAAGACCAGGGACCCCATCACCAACTTCCGGGAAAAGATCATTAGCAAGAACCTCGTCACTGCCGAAAAAATTAAGGTGATACCTACCTACTGATAACATTACATAATTACATCACGCCTTGTTTTGCCCAAAGCAGAGGTGTAGGTACATATACCCACACTAGCTTCAGCCCGCGACTTCGTTCGCGTGAAACTTCTTGTTCCCCCGACCCACCCCGTCGCAACGCATCAACTGCCCGCGCTATCACTTAGCGTTCTTTCTGACTTTTTTTTAATTGCTCGGCTCCTAAAGGTCATAGCGTGATGTTAAATAGCCCATAGCCTTCCTCATAATTGGGCTATTAAATGCAAAAAGTATTTTTCACATCCGACTGGTAGTTCCAGAGATTACCCCCTACATCCAAACTTACAAACAAATTTTACCTCTTTATAATATTAGTATAGAAGCACAGAATACTTAAAGTACTACGTACAGAAAGGACACTCCCTTCCCCGCACTAACATCAGTTACCGCACCTCACCCCGCACTTCGGCGTATTCGTCGCCGGCTCTTTAACAAGAACGCTCGCAAACACAAGTACCTCACGCACACATTCATTATGCGTATACAAACGTCATTTTTTAATGTAGTAGTAGTAGGTAATTATTTTGCGAGCGTTGTATGGAGTGTCCGGGGTGTGATAGAAGTATAGATTTCGCCAGTTATGTTCAAAGTCCCATATAAGAGAGAGACAGGCTATTGCCATCAACCAGACACAAATCTAGACTCCGGGCTGTTACTGAAAAATGCCTGATGGAAAAAACCCAATAACACTTTGCCCGACTTGGGAATCGAACCCAGTACCTCACGCTCAGCAGTAGCGCTTGTGACAACTAGACCAAAGAGGCAGTCTTAAAGGTGAATACGGTGTAATATCAAGTCCCACCCCATGGGACTGAAGGACCTCGTGCCAATAAAAGCATTTTCTTTCATTTAATACTACGCGGCCACGACTACGTCTTTAACTACATCTGCATAGCTATTCACAAACACTCGATACGCTTCCGTATCGTATCGAACATTAATCATTGTTATCGTAGGAGTCTTCTCAACGCTGTTCACAAGTCCAAAACCCAAAAATTTTGTCAGTTTAAATCAAATAGACGCCCGCTATTCTTCCAACAGCTATTTGCTGTTGAAGGGAAGTCAAATCAGGTTATCGAAATGTCAGGTTTTCGATACGATAGCCTGTCGTATGGTTGTGAATCAGGGCTCTGGTCGGACAGCCAGTTGTGCGACAAAGTTTGTGAACGTCCGTATCTTGGTAGCGGCTGGGCCCAGATTGCGACCATAACTGGTCATAGCAAAATATAGATGCACTAAACCTGCAAGCAATGTGTAGTTTTAAGTCCATTTATTTTAATTGTAGTCCTTTAAACAAGATCCTCAGCGACATGGGCATGTCGTGAGGAAAGTTATGAGTGGGGATTTGAATGGCTATAGGTAAGAGTGGGGGAAGACCAATTAAACGATGAATGGAATGTTTAAAGTTGATATGGCTAATAAGTGGGAGATTCATACAAGAAATAACGGCTAATAGAGATGTATGATGCTTGAAGGTAATAAATAACCTGCGGCGAGTCCAAAAAAAAGGGAACATTTTCCCATTTTTTTGGACTCGCTGAGGAAGATAATTTTGAACCTATAGGTAAATTCACTTGCAAAAAGAAAGAAGGAAAGAAATAATAAAACATTAGCAATTTATTCGATGCCAATCCAATAAAATCAAAGCAATGTGTTGGGGGTAGTATTATATTATCTGTGGTTGGGGTGAAAATACTGAGAAAATATTTGCTTTGATTACAGGAGATCGACGCAAGTGTGCTTAAACACATAGACGAGGCTTCGGAGCAATCAAAGACTGATCCCGAAATAGGTTTGGAAGAACTTGGGGCAGACGTTTACGCCGAAGGCATCGTCTCCCACGTCCGAGGCGTGCGCCCTGACACACCCTTGCCCCATTTGTCTATTGCTAAGCGCCAATAAAACGCTTATTAGTCTTATTACACAAGAAATAAGGTCTTTTTAGGTCAGTTCGTTTGACCCTGTTACTGCCATCTTCATGTACGTTTGCTCCGCACGGCCCCCCAGAATTTGCGTTTCATGTGTGCACCAATGCAATGTACTCGCCTATGTACCTGTTTCTTTTTCAATGTAGGTACCTCTGTACTTTTGAAGAAATATGCAAAAAAAGGTGGCCGTGCCAGACAAATGTTTTCAGCATCATTAGAGTCGTCTAGTGATTTAAATCACATGCAACAGAAAAGTTTAACGATGATAGTTATTAACTTGAGAAATTCTAGTAAACATATCTATGTATCTAGTAAACATATATATGTTTATCAGTTGTCTAGTACCCATAACACAAGCTCTGCTTAGCTTGGGACTAGATGGCGTTGTGTGATAGTTGTGGAATATTATTATTAATATCACTATGCAAGCTGAATCCACACAAATCAAGATCATGGTTCCCCCAGGGAAAGGAAAAGAACTTATAAATATATCATCATCATTTTAGCCGAAAGACGTCTACAGCTGGACATAGGTGTCCCCCAAGCACCGCCGCGCCAGTTCGACCGGTTCTGTGCTTCTCGCATTTAGCGGATTCCTGCGGCCTTCACAAGATCATCGGTCCTCCTTGTGAGAGGCCTTCTCACGCTACGTCTTCCGGTACGCGGTCGCTACTCCAAGCCATACTGAACGTATCAGCCCATTGGCCATCTGTTCTGCGAGCAATGTGCCCTGCCCGCTGCCACTTAAGTTTGACAATTCTTCGGGCAATGGCAGTTACGTTGGTTCTTCTGCGGATCTCTTCATTCGATCACGTAGGGAAACTCCAAGCAACCATGCTTGGAGTTTCACCTAGAAAGTCACCTAATGTGGCAATGAAGAGAGCTAGCTCTTCATTGCCAAAAATAATCTAGTGTTTTATAAAAACTGAGCCAGATGAAATGAATGACATGCAAATAACTGACGGTGAATAAAAGAAATCATGTGTCTTTGTAAAGGATTTATTTTCTTAACATTTATCTCAAAAATATTGAATATATTAAACTTAATATTCGACTTAACTGCAGCTGAACACTGTACAAGCAAATATACTGTTACAAATTGTTATAGTGAACATTACACAAGGTGCGTTTAAGGTTTCCTAATCAAATCGACCTACATGTAGGGCTGAGCCAGACCTCTGCAAGAATTCGCATTTTCCCGTAACTTTATCTGTCTCTTGCTTAGAAACTTCCTTCACTAGAGTGAGAAAGATTGCTTTTAAAGGCCCGCGCGCGCTCCGGGAAAGGCGTATCAGATTGGATAGGTCTAGCCCAGTAAAATAAGGATTTCTAATCTGACAATATATCTGAAAAAACGTAAATATTTAAGAAACTTCTGTTACAGTTGCGTGCTGCCAAGCATGCGTTTAATATTAATTTATTATAATTAAAAGTTCTTCACTAGGTTCATTTCCGTATCCCGTAATTATAACAACAAAGTTAACATTAAAAATTATAGTTTCATTTAACATTTCAGAATAAAACATACAATATAATAGTCATGAATTAGTACAAAGATATACTTCCGCAAGAATGAACCTTTCAAGCATTAATTTGTGAATTACCCAAATTCGTTTTCATTATTCTTTACTTTCTGTGATAAAAGTAGACATAGCTCATCATACGTGAATTATCAAATAGATACTATCCTCTCTACCAATTTTCATCCAAATCCTGGACGGAATACTGGCAGTTACGATGCGAGTGACTAAAGCCACGGTTTCCCAGAACAGCGTTTCCGTCACATTTATAACGGACGTCATAAAACTGTCATTTAAGCCAGTATTTGAAATTAAGGTGTCAAAAACGCTCTGTATTTGGACATGACGGCCGCATGTGGCGGTCACCGCTCTTTTTGGAAACCGTATCTTAACAAACATCATACTATTTGCATTTTTTTTTAAGAACTAAGAAGTAAAGGTGCCTTTACATGGTGCAATTACACTCCGCCAAGAAAATGAGTTCCTGACACCTTGTCAATTGAACATAATTTGTAACTATTAAAGATTAAATTCGTAAGACAAGCGTAACGTAAATGGCCGTACCCACCGCGACCATTCGGTTCGCGAATTTGTTTGCAAACATTCGTTGCGAACGAACATTCATTCGTTCGCGAGCAGCTTCTAGAGAATTTGTTTTTCGTGTTGGAATTCACGTGATTACTAAATTGTTCGTTTGCGTAACAAAAGCTCGCACAACGAATGTTTACAAAACAAGTTCGCGACGCGAATGCTCGCGGTGAGTACCGTCCATAAAACTCATTTTTTTAACACTGCTACAAGGAACTTTTGGCGCACGAACGACGTTGACAGGTGGCGCTGTTGGTAAACATTTGCTTGAACTTGAAATAAAAAAAAACAAGATGGCGGCGTTAGTACCGATTTTAGTCACGCGCCAAAATGACCTTGTAGCGCTAAAAGTCAATGCACTCTGGTCCCGGACTGTACTATGTGAAATTATTATAAAGTTTGTAGCGGTATCTACAATGCCACATGCGGACTACGCGTCATACTGACGTCACACAAAATCTCGCATCTCGCAAGCAGTTAACTGCGCAACTAGCAATATAAAACGGCCCGACATGAATCATCGGGCAGTTGCCCGCCAGACACGACACCCGTCTGGTCGGAGCATCCTCCCTTTTCTATAGATAATGAGTAAACTTTACACCCTGTTCCTCATACCTCTATAAGTTGTATCTCTCGTCTTCATGCCCATTTATTTACTCGAATCAGTCTTAACCAGTTCAACATTGAATATAGATACTATGTTCTGAAATAGACAACTTCCTACAAGGTTACTTGAAGGCCCTAGGCTGAACTGGCTAAATTCTAAATTAAAAGGAAGTTCTTTCAAGAGATAAATTGATATGGTAAATGTTCAATAAGCCATTTGTTTTACGTCATCTTCTAAATACATAATGAATTTCAGCTAACTATAAATTATATTATATTCAAATCTTATTTAGTAATTAGTCTTTTTATGCTTTTTTGATAAGTTCCGTTGAATGCGAATAGATCCAAAAACAATTTTAGGAATAGTGATAACTTCCAGTTAAATTACTATTTTTGTTATTGAAAGAATAACTGCATTGGCGTCCAGTCACATTCGTCATTAGTAGATTTTAAAGAATGAGAAATAAAGAATGACGGAAAGGCTGCCTGTGTATTGATCACAGGCTTTCATCATCTTTATCTTTAACTAGCATCTGCCCCCGACTTCGTCCGCGACAAATTTCTTGTTCCCCCGATCCACCCCGTCGCATCGCATCGCCTGCCCGTGCTATTACTTCGTTTTCGCTTAGCGTTCTTTCTTACCTTTTCTGTTCGGCTCCTTAGGGCCCTAGCGTGATGTTAAATAGCCTATAGCCTAGCCTAGACAGTTCCAGAGATTAGCGCGTTCAAACAAACAAACTGTTCAGCTTTATTATTAGTATAGATAGATAGAATATAAAGCGAACAATTAATGATGCGTGTTATAATAGTGTATTTTAATGCGTCATAAATGTCTATGTCCCCTTGCAGTACACAGTACAATGAAAAGTGGCCAATAAAAACTACCACGTCAAATCAAGAGGGCGCCACTAACATGTAAAGAATCTATTGTCAAAAAAATCCAGATTGATAAAATATTAATAACTAGTGTCCGACTAGCTAATCTTTCGAAAGTGCTAATAACAATAGGGTAATAGGGTAGTTTCCTGGGTAAAAAAATAATAATGCTAATTAGTCCGTCAGTTAGATTGTCGAAAAATAATGGACCCTTATTTTTTCTTTTGTCAATCAAACAAAAAATGAAAAAGATAAAGCGCGTCAAAATTTGGGAGTGGGGGGTCGTGACGTCACGCCGTGCTAAAAAGTGTCGCACGGCGTGACGTCACGCGGAATCTTGACAGGCGATATCTTCATCATTTTTTATATAATTGACAAAAGAAAAAATATGGGTCCAATATTTTTTGATAATCTAACTGACGGACTAATTAGAATTTTTTAGGAAACTAGCCTATTGCGTAAAGACTTTATCAATCAAAATCTGAAAGATTTTGAAGGAAATTTCTAATCTATTGCATATGTTAAAAATTGGTCCACTCAACAACATAATGAATGTTGCTGAACTGTCAAAATTCACGCTATGAGTCCCTGTTATTCGAAAATAAATGTTTTTTTATTATTGTAACCCCTTACTAATAAACGAATTATATCAATTGAATAGTTACATACCGATTTCTCTCTTTCAGTCGTCAGTAATTTGACTTTCGAAAGAAGACAAAGCGTTGTGTAACTATACAGACGCAATACGACGTTTATTGGTAAGGGGGTGTATATCGCCGGTCTAGTAGTCATAAGCGATCCAGGTCCGATCCCGTGGTCGAGCAGTGATAAGTAGCAAAATGCTTAACACAGCCTGACTCGCCCTTTGGGAATAAAGGCGTGACGTCATGCTACAGTAAAAAGATATTTTACATGAAACTGGCACCATCTAGACTAGAATCATTCTTCTAGCTTCTACTTCTTTCTTTTTGCTATGTTAAAGCAACATTTGTCGAAGATATAGTTGCTAGGATACAGAGCACCTTGAGTTCTGTTCACCGCCAACGCGTTGTCGTGTGAGCGCGCGAGCGAACGCGTTGTCTCGCGAATGTAGGCTACCATTCTGGTCTTGCAGGGAGATAGCCAAAGCGTGTGCTAACGCCTCGTCTTCAGTCTGAAAATAGGTAGAAATATTATAAGTACCTATGCATCTTAGAAAAAAATATAGAGGTGTTAGGGAAGGTTCATATCTGACGGAACATGCGTCGCGTATTATCGGTCGCGTAACGCCAGAACAGACAAATGTATAGAAAAACACTTGACCGTTCACACTCGACGCACTAACGCATCATCGGTTGAGTGTGAACGGTCAAGTGTTTTTCTATACATTTGTCTGTTCTGGCGTTACGCGACCGATAATACGCGACGCATCTTCCGTCAGATGTGAACCTTCCCTTAAAAGCTAACCTTTTACTTGGCGGTACTTATTTGACAAACACAGTATCTGAGAAATTTTTAAGTAACCAAAGTTTATATACAGGCGGCAGGGTGGCACATCGACGCACAACCTTAAAAGGTTGCATGGTAAACCATGGATTTAGTACATGATTCTGAACCCCACAACGTTTACAGGTTGGTAATAACAAAAAAATTGCTGTTCGATACATTTTGACCGCGTAGGTATTGCACTTTTCTCGATCTTTTTTTTGAAAACCTACGAAAAATTTCTACGCTAGGGGGTCTAGAATTGGGTGCGGGATTGTCCGAAAGGGTTACCGCTACCCCGGAACATAAAGGGCTAAGGAAGGAACACGGATGGGTTTTAGTCAGTAAGAGTCTGACACTCCCTTCCGCTCCACCCAGAGCGGGAGGGGTCATTTGATGATTTCCCATCCACAAAAAAAAGGGGGGGATCTAGAATCATGTGCTGAATTCAGGGTTACAGTTTGAACGTCGACGTCCGTGCCACCCTGTATTTGATAGTGCTATTTCTTCAATATCTTGAAACATTTTACTGAGGACCTTTGCTTGAGAAAAAATTTTTAGAATC
Source organism: Amphipoea oculea (assembly GCA_945859645.1). Lineage (NCBI taxonomy): Eukaryota > Metazoa > Arthropoda > Insecta > Lepidoptera > Noctuidae > Amphipoea > Amphipoea oculea. Next base: position 13,937,156 of record OX243865.1, on the reverse strand, counting down.
AAGAGATTAATGTATGGAGTTTATCCGAGGTCCTCAGAAACTTGGCATGCTAGTTCTAATTCTTCGATATATTTTCAACAATGCATTTTTTACATAAATGTCTGAATACTTAGAAGGAATACGAACCATGTTTCCTTGTACTTCGGAGAATGTAGTAACTGATGCCGTAACAGGAGTGTTGTTCAGATTCACCCGGTCCTCGGCTGCTTTCATCCGCGCCATGGCCGCCTCACTGAATAACGAAATTAAATAGTTGAATAATGCTATTTCCCTCTCACAGAGGAGGCCTGTGTCCCAGCAGTGAGAACATTAAAGGCGGATTATGCTATGCCTCCATGGTCGCTAAAAACAGAAAAAAATAACAAGCGATGCATTTAATAAAATAGCCTCTACTAGTGGCTTACTCGTATTGGCTATCTTAAATGGCATGAGTTATCTATACTAAAATTATAAATTCGAAAGTAACTCTGTCTGTCTGTATGTTACCTTTTCACTCCTAAACCACTGAACCGATTTAGATGAAATTTGGTATAGATATAGTTTGAGTCCCGGGGAAGGACATAGGATAGTTTTCATCCCGATATTCCCACGGGATCGACACATATGCGGGTGAAACCGCGGGGCGCAGCTAGTAATTACATATTATAAAGAAGTAAAATATGTGAGTTTGTATATCCCCTACATACACCGTACTGACAAAGCTACACTATTGGCGAGTGTCATTGGATATATTTATGTTATGGTAGGTTATGTTATATTTTGTTGACTTCCACGCGGATGAAGTCACGGGCAGAGCTAATTCTTTAGTTTCGTGAACATTCGAGAGATGAATAGAAATTGGATTAGATACATCGTCTATTGAGCGCTTTTTTAACAACAACAAGATAACATTACGCCTGTATTACACGATGGGGTAAGGTAGAAGATGGTGCTATTCGTCTTCTTAGCGTGTCGATGACAATCTTAATAGAGTCTGCCAAGTATTTGGCTACGAGTTTGGCACCTTCAATACCGTCCATCAGTTCCGTTAACATGCAGACAGCTGGATATTAAGTACCCCATTGTTTATAACGTTAATACTTACGCTGCCTGTCTTCTCTTGGCCGCCAGCCTGCCCTCGCAGGCGTGGTCGCTGGCATGTCGATGACGGAGACAGAAGTTGAGAGTACACTCACTACACACTAGCGGTACCATCTCTTTGTTCTTACAACCCTTGAAGGTGCAGCGGTTTGTAAATACCTGTAATCAAAGATGTTTTTATTAAATACTGTATTGGTAGCAGAAGCACAAATCATCACACTACCTATCACACTAATATTATAAAGGAAAAGTTTGCAAATGAGTGTGTGTGTCTTTATATGTTCGTTACTTTTTCACGCTCAAACGGCTGGACCAGTTTTGATAAAATTTTGTATGGAGGTAGCTGACACCCTGGATTAACATATAGGCTAACTACTAGGATTAACATATCTATAGGATACTTTTTATCCCGATATTCCCACGGGATCGACACACGGCCTGGCCACGACCTCGCCGCTATCAGCGGCAGCTTAGCGCGGGGCGGCGAGCAGTAAAAACAAATATACCAAAATGTATGAACCATGCCACGACGCACCGCTCGCAGCGTCAACGATAGACAAAAGAAACCGCGCCGCTTGCCGCTAAACCAAAAGTCGTGGTTATGCAGGTGAAACCGCGGGGCGCAGCTAGTGTTACATACAGGGTTTAAAAAGACCCACCACATAGCCGTCAACTACGCATTCTGTACATTGCATAAAATAATTGCTGTGAAACGAGTTATTCCATACAAAATCTGTCAGATGTCAATCTTACTACGAATAAAAAATATCTGTTGATTGAAAAATCAGCCCTTAATAAATTAATAAATAAATACACAGTGTTCTTTTTTAAATACATGGAGCAATATTTCAGACAAAAAGGTATTAAAACAGCTGCTTGAAAATAGCAACAAACATGTTTTTTTAGACTGTGAATAAGTCATTGAGACTATTTTACACATTACTTTATGAGAGTTATTCCGTTTATCCATCCCAAAAAACCCACCTTAAGGTAAATTCGCGGAAATGCATATCCGAGTATATCCCCTAATTTCGATTATACAACTTATCAACCTTAGGGTGGATAAACAGAGTAACTCCTTTATGAACTATGTAGTTTGTCAATTCTTTTAGATGTAGGACGCAAAATACGCGCATTGACGTGGAGTTGCAGACACCAGCCCGTATTACCTATTATTTATTAGCCATAGTAGTTTAAAAATTAATTATGTCACAAAATAAAATTGAACACAAAAAGATTTTCTTACTTTTTTCCGCCTCTCCTTAGCTGGGTCGGAGGTACATAGGTTATCAATGTGTGCTCCTACAGCCACATCTGGAGGTTCCCCTCGTTTGCCCGGTACGGGCTTCCCGCACAGGGGACACTCTGGTACCTGGACATTACGGGTGTTGGGAGCTGGACAGTCATGCTTTGCATACGCAAAGTGGTCAGAACTGTAACAGACAGTAATTTGATGTTAGTAATATTTGGAAGGTTTATTTATTAATATTTAATATATATTATTATTATAGTAATCTGTGTGGGGAACCCATGTTCCAATTGCAGGTGCAGTTGCAAGCTTGCAAAGTCACCCTTCAAAGACAGCAGTCTTCATTGTTCTAATGTGCAAAAAAAAAAAACAATAAAAGTTTACAAGATCATTCTTTGTAACCAGGCAAGATTAATAAAAAATATTTATAGGAAAATTTTCATTAGTAGAATATTAAAATTACCATAAAAGGCTTTAGCTTTACATTTCTGATGACACAAACTTCTTCATTACATCACTCTTTCTTCAAAAACTTCTTTGGTTATTAATTTAATTTTATTCATGACTGCAAAATGTCAGTTTTGTTGTTTTAATGTAGCCTTTTGGCCTCGTACAGGACTTTCTGTTTTTATTATTTCCTTTTTACTTTTATTTTTTATGAGTGTGTTTTTATTGTTTCTTCCATTCTGTCTTTATAATAATTATCAGCAATAAACATTACTGCTAACAAGGTCAGGCAAATAAAAACTGTTCCAACTTCCCTTGGGGGAATATAAAAACACTACTACCTTTTAAAGTAATGGGAATTAATTAAAGTATTTTGTATTGGTAGGTACAGCACATTATTCTTGCCATTCAAAAATGATTCATGGCTATAAACTCTTTGCATGAACATTAAACTAAAAACACATACTAATAAAATGTAATTAGTCTATGTTCTAATGATACACTAAAAACTATGACCTCAAGATCACTCACCAGAACACTTCTTTACAAGCTCCACATTTGTATGGCAGGAAGTCTGAAAAAGAGTAAATATAGTAATAAAAAGCAGTGGAGATTAAATAATCATAATTAGTCTCACTTATTAAACTCAAAATTTCAAATTTGGTAGAAAAACTATATCTGTAATTCACAGGACGGAGAACTCTTGTTTTAATTAAGTCGGTAGGCAGTATCGGAGTATCACATTTTGATAAGTAGAACATGAGTAGAACAAAAGAAAACTTCTCGTTCCATAGTGTTGTGCTAAAGCAGCATAAGGTTGAAACTTAATACACTTACTGACTGCTAAACCGAAAATCAGTCATCCCTGGCTACACCAATAAAATTATTTAAACGAAAAAAATAAGGAAATGATGACATGTAGTTTTATATTTTCAAACAACTCACCTAATTTGTTGCATGAATTATATGAACAATTCTTTCCAATGTGAGGGAACTCCATCGTTTTTAAATTATTATATTAAAATTCTGGCAAAAAGTGGTCTTCCACAAGTGTAGAACAAACCTGATGACGACAAAAATTTGTTAACACTTTTATATCGAGTTGTTGCAAAAGAATTACACTCTCGACGATTTATTCTGACGAATATTATTCATTCGTCATCCACTGACAGAGTGACAGCGGACGATGAAACGACATTTTTTTATTTGATAACGTGCATTTACGAATACCGATTCAAGTTAACAGTTATTGGTTCTTTTCGAGAATATTCGGGTTGTTTCGAAACTGTCACAAGTAAGAAAAATAATTGTTCCAAATATGTATTTTACACAAGTCATAAACAAACGTTTTAATAGTTGGTAAAGAAGTAAAATATATCTTAAAAAACTTATAATTTTAATTATAATAATTTTACCTACATTGTAAACACATAATTTTATTCTAGCCTCTCCTTTCTTACTGTTTGTGTTTCTATTCTATCTTTACAAACATTTACGTGATGTCATCACAAAGCAAGAAACATTCCATTTCTCGCAATAACTTTGCTTTGTATGTTCTGTCCATGGAATTAGTATGCTTGTTCTGTCATTCCATAGCTAAAATATTTATATATGCTATATTTTATTAAAATTATTAGACAAATCAAATGACTCAAATTACTTTCTTGTATATTTTTATGTGATTTTAAACTAAAAGACTATTTTGCCATCTTGGCAAGGCTTCAATGCAAGTGACACGTGATTTAAAAAAAAAACCGGCCAAGTGCGTGACGGAACACGCACAGTGAAGGGATCCGTAGTGGGGATGAATATTTACGCATGCACATAATAATCTGGTTTGGCGGCTATGTCGTCACATTGGCCATTTCGTCGCTATCCCTAATAGGTTATCCATAAAAATAAGTTTGTATTTCTCTAAAAAACTATAGAAAACAAAGTTATCACTGCGGTTGTAACCGAAACGATCCCTTATCTGAAAAACTATTGACTTAAATAAAAAGTGATTTAGAAACATCATAATCTTTTTAATTATGGGATTCAACAATTTCCCACACACTTATGGATACAGTTTTTTTTTTCAATTTCTCAAAAGGGTTTCAAAATCCCGCTTTGCCCGAAAAAAATTTGGCAACGATCCCAATAAAATCCAAAAAAAATCTGGAAGGACGTACAGCCTGACATACCGAAGTTATATAGATTCCGTTTTACCATTTTACCACGGAACACTAAAAAGCAAATGTCAAATTGTCAATGTCACAAACGTCATTTTCGACCTGTGCGACGTCTGGCTGGGACGACCCATATTTTTTTTTTGATAAAAACCGATAAAAATTGAAAAAGTGGTCCTTTTTGAGGATCACAAAATAAACTGGGCTTTCTAGAAGAACTAATAACGAAAATGAGTAAACTCGTTCCTTCAATGGCTAAACTTCTTGCCGGTAATACGGTTACGGTGGGTTCTTTTTCTGTGCTGAAGAAACTGCGATCTGAATAAAATATGAAATGTCCTACCAAAGTAAGCTGGAAGGAGGAGTAACAGTATATGCTCAGTGCAATTTTTGATTTTAGAAAGTGGGCGCCCCTGTTGCTACGACGTCTAACGCAAAATACAGTACGAAGAGTCAAGCTTCATTTGAAATCAAGGTAGCTCTAAATTTATGATCAATTTTGATCTCAATTATGTTCTATTAGTTGATAGTGGTGTGTACATATTTGCCTTGTAAATGCCGGCTATTATTTTTGTATAAATTGGTTAGACAGTTTTATAATTATGTAACCTAACCTTCATTCTGTCAAGAACTATGTTTTGTTGTCAGTAATCTGACGTAGGTAAGCTACCTGATACAATAATAACGTATTGAGCATAGTTACATATAAGTACAACAGTCAATTACACAATGGTTTGGTTTGATTATAGTAAGTGGTCTGTGTAATTACTATGTTCTGCATTGCAGAGAAATATTCCAAAATAATGTTGCCATGATTTAGGTTTATGTTAAAAAATGCCAATTGAATTGTTAATTCCATGCATGCCTCTTTATATCTTTAAAAAAACCTATTCACCGTCTCATTGTTTGTGTTTTGTTTACTAGCCTTTCAAACTCCACAAATTGGATAAAGGCCCGGCGACAACAGCAACCCTAACCAGTGAAGATGCTCTCAAACTGTATGAACAGTTGGCGGTTATCCGACGAATTGAAACTGCGTCTGGTAACTTGTACAGGGAGAAGATCATCCGTGGATTCTGTCATTTATACTCAGGTATGTGGCTGAAGATGTTAACTTTGTTTTACAATTTATGATGGGATTATTATTCCTGTATTGAATTGACAAGTTGTTCTTATCTTATGTCTAAAAAAAGATTATCAGTATTTTATATTTTCTGCAGGCATAGCATGGCCATTTCTATCTGTATTTTATCAAGAATAGAGAAAGTCCTTTCTATCCAACTCAACATTTCATCTGTCCATGTATGGGGGGGCCCATAGACTCTAGAAGCGCGTTTCTTTGAAGACAAAGACATATTTATTCATTCCATAGCAACGAGGAGCACATTTTAAAATCAATATAGATTCCTATCTAAGTCTAATGTGATGCAGACTATTTGACACTTGTTGTGAAGATTTCTACCCCCAAGTGTCAAAAGTAGAGATAAAAATTGGTTGTCATGCTTGACGTTGTAGACTTTTATTGAATGAAGAATAGAAACATTTCTTCTCTTCATTGCCATGCCTATGACGGTAGAAATTTTTCTACAATCTGCCATGTTATCTATTCTTCCGTCGCCAAAAACTGTTTCTAGGTGGCCATGCTATGTGTGCTGTTATAATAAACATACCGTATTCAAGTGCTATGTTATTAGAAAAAGTGATGGACTAATATATAAATAAATACTAGGTCAAGAGGCTGTAGCGGTGGGTATGCGTGCAGCAATGCGTGATGTTGACTCAGTGATCACTGCGTACCGTTGCCACGGATGGACACATCTGATGGGTGCCTCCGTGGCTGGTGTACTCTGTGAGCTCACAGGCCGCAAGACAGGAGTCTCACGAGGCAAGGGAGGCTCTATGCATTTGTATGCAAAGAACTTCTATGGTGGCAACGGTATTGTTGGTGCTCAAGTAAGTTTCTTTATTTATTTTAGCAATGTTTTAATGTACAAAAACAAAAAATATAATCATTAAAGAGATTTAGGGCTGATTTTTCAATAGTCAGATATCTCTTAACTGCCGTTTGACAGCATTTGTGTATAGAAAATATGTCAAATTGTCATATTTATTCTTCATATAAAAGTTATCTGACTATTGAAAAATCAGCCCTTACAAAGATTGGGCATTTCAGGAGTTTTCTTCTTACTTGATAAGTTTAGCCACTCATAGATTATTTTTCCATCTCTTATTTGTGGGAAAATGCCTCCCACCATGCCTTCTAATTATCTCTATGTTTGCTTCTCGCTAATTCTGGGGGGTTGCTATCCTAGGCGACCCGTGCGATGTCTCCTACTTGGTCTGCCGGGACCCAGTCTAGTTATGGCTTGTGATATATGGGCTCACATTTTTGCCGGTATCCGGTAGACATGGCCAGTGGCGGATCACTGGCCATGTCTACCTACTACTACTCTTGATTCGTTTCAGCTGCTGTTTGGGGGAGATTTTACCTATCACTCCAAAGCCCCTCCCAAAATGATATTACAGTAAAAAGTTTAATTAGAATAATATCAAATTCACTTTAGGATTTGTCACGAAAGAATACAGTTGCTTTTGGGGGGAGCCTGAGCCCTGGATCCGCCACTAGACATGGCCTGCCCAGTACCATTAAGTCTTGCAGGCTATTGAGCAACATGTGTTGTGTGCCGCAAATTGTTTGAAAAAATTAAAAATACGAAAATAACTTGAAATAATTCCTTAGTGCCCATTAGGCGCTGGAATAGCCTTCGCGCACAAATACAGTGGCGATGGCGGAGTGAACTTCGCCCTCTATGGTGACGGTGCCGCTAACCAGGGACAGCTGTTCGAAGCGTACAACATGGCCAAACTATGGGACTTGCCGTGCGTGTTCGTTTGCGAAAACAATGGATACGGTGAGTGTTTTGGCATTATTTATTTATAAATAAAAAAATCATTTAATTCGATTTTATTATTCAATTAAAAGATCAAACAAAAAAAAGTCTAGCGATCCGCCCCTTCGTCGCACGGTTTTTACTTGACACAAAATCGAGATTTCAATAATACATTTAAGTTTAATATTATTGTATTATACACTGATTACACACATAAACCTTCCGGAATTTATTCTCTAAATTATGCTGAAAACAATAATCCGTTGCGTAGTTAATAAGAACATCGCGACACGACCATACGAATATTATAAATTCGAAAGTAACTCTGTCGGTATGTTACCTTTTCACGTGTAAACCACTGAACGGATTTCGATAACATTTGGCAAGGAGATAGATGTCATTCTACGGAACGACGTGCTACATCCACGCGGGCGAAGCCACGGGCAGAAGCTAGTTTATAATAATTATGTACACGTTGATTTGGTTTCGAACCCTATTTGCGTAACACACGATCAATCACAATCTGAATGATTTTGAAGGGTATTGCTAATCCATGGCTTCATTATATTCGCACAATTTGTCTGCTCAACAACGTAAATAACGCAATGAATGTTTTTGAACTGTCAAAATGAAAGCCATTTCTACTGTTGGTGTGTTACGCAATTACCCCGCGGGGTTGATGTGATGTGTGTTCTGGAGGATCAAATCTGAATTAGTGATAAAAAGAGTCCAATGAAGCAGTTTTATTAACCGGTCAAGCACCGCGCGTCGCCCATTGGCGACGAAACAATAGAAAATCAATTGTGTCTCATTAGCGGAGCTTGACAGAATTGCTGTTAAAAGATAAAATTATAAATAAGCCTGTAAGATTCATGTGACGTATTTACTCAGCCGACCTCTATTCGATCTTCACGAAGAGACGTACAATGATAATTAAGTGACTGATTACATTCAGTTACATTTGTTTTCATTTTAAATCATAACATTTTTTTATTGTGTTGCTGCCATATCCCAAAGGGACTTCCCATCGGCAAAATGGACGAACTCCCATACAAATTTTCATCATCTATTTAACCCAGGGGATGAATTTAAAAAAATCCTTTATACAATGTGAAGAACACCAAACGACAATAATTGGAAACACAGACAATGATGCATATGAGTATTTTGAAAATCCATACTAATATTGTAAATGCGAAAGTGTGTCCGTCTGTCTGTTACCTCTTCACGCTTAAACCGCTGAACCGATTTAGATGAAATTTGGTATAGAGATAGTTTGAGTCCCGGGAAAGGACATGGGATAGTTTTTATCCCGATATTCCCACGGGATCGACACTTATGCGTGTGAAACCGCGGGGCGCTGCTGGTATCAAATAAATCCTAACACAGAAATTGAAAAACACAAAAACAATGTTTGGCCGACTATGAGTTTTGCCAAAATTTGACAAGCTAAGCTATAGTGACTAAACTATTCGATATATTTGATTGATATGATTCCGTATGCAGACTGGAACGTCATTAGACGTAGCTTAATAGCGCATTGGGAATGTTCGCGGACGCACATATAAATTGCTTTTACGCAACGATGCGAATGAGGTGTGTGTATCTGGTGCGCACAGTACGGGCCAGCTCCAACAAAATCCTGAAAATTATCGCTAGCAGGCTCGTTTGCATGTACAGACGCCAGCACATCAAGCTACTACAATCTTTCAAATTACTTTAATAGATTTTCAACTTTAGGGCTAAATTATAAGGTTCAAAGTAGATTGGGAAAATTTTACAGTTTTGGGAGCTTGATGTGCTGGCGTCTGTACGTGAATCACTGCAGTGCCATCTCCCATGGGATGAAATAAATTTAAACAAAATGGTCTAACATTAGTTCTCAAGTTTACTAACACAATGAGTCCATGTTACTTGTTTAAATAAATTTATTATTATTATTAATTTGTTGTCGCATGGTCATCTCCACCTTGTATAAGGAACTCTTTCTTCTCTAGTTTCGTTATATAAGGAACTCATGTGTAAAATTTCCTATAACTAATTAACTATATAATATTAACGTCTAGAGTCAGCGGTTTAGGCTGTGCATTGTCTGTCAGTAAATTTAAGATTTTTATTGAGTAGATAAGCCAGAGATGGGTGATTGGTGATTCACGCCCGTAACTTGTGAGGTTTGGTAGAGACAAGACTAACTTTTGGCATGATCATGTAATACGCCATGTCATCATCTGCCCAGCCTTTTCCCAACTAATTTAGGGTCGGCTTCCAGTCTAACCGGATGCAGCTAAATACCAGTGTTTTACATGGAGCGACTGCCTATTTGACCTCCACAACCCAGTTACTGGGTAATACGATACCCCTTGATGAGACTGGTTGTCAGACTTGACGTCCCGTAACGACTGTCAAAGATCCACGAATGACAGCCAGGACCAACGGCTTCCGAGACACGGAGGGGTCTTGGTATGTGAAGATGGTCACCCATCCACGGACCAACCGCGGCAAGCGTAGCTTAACCTGATCAAGCGACCCGTGCGGCTGTTATTACTTAGCTACAAGCCCCTCAAATGTAATACGCCATGTATTTTCGCTAAAATAACCCGTAAATGCGAATGTCAGTGCCATAATCACTAGATATGCTTGATACAAGCTTTGGTGGGTTAAGTAAAAGCAAATCTAAAACCAAATAATATTATTACTTAGAGATAACGATGGTACAGTAATCTTAAAGTATTTGGGTCTTATCTTTCTTTTCTTGGTGTTATCATAAGAAATGTTTGTCTAGACATATCTCAATTTTTTGTTATAATTTTAAAGTAATACTTTTCATTAACATTTTGGCTTTCTTGTCTTTATTACCAGGTAATGAGGTAAATGAGGGTGAGGTTATAAAGAACTGGTGGGAAATCCTTACTGTAAAACTCAATGTCTGTGCCAATCTGCTTTTAGACCCTCGAGTACGTTCATTGCGATTGTGGACTTTGTTTCCTAGGCAGCAACATTCAAGTTCCTCTAATTCACATATAAAACTCGACAACCACGTCTCCTATTTACATGATAGATTTATTTCATAGATATTTTCTCTGGTTAGATTTTAATATAAATCAGTAGGGATATAAGGAACAGGGGAATTCTATTACGTAGCGACTACTTATCTGACCTCCACAACACAGTTACTTGGAAAACCAGAGAAAAAAAAATAGTAACACGGTACCCCTTGGTAGGATTGGTTGTCAGAATTCCGAGCTTCTGACTACCCGTAACGACTGTCAAAAATCTACGAATGACAGCCGGGAACAACTGCTTAACGTGGTATCTGACACACATTACGGAAGTGTATGTAATAGATTGTCACCCATCCACGGGCCGACCTCGGCAAGCGTTGCTTAACCTTGAAGATCGACCCGTGCGGCTGTCATTATTTAGCCACGAACCTGTTCTAAAAGTCTTATTTTTATCTTCTTCCAGGTATGGGAACCAGTATGGACCGTTCGTCAGCCAGCACGGACTACTACTCCCGCGGCGACTACATTCCCGGCATCTGGGTCGACGGCATGGATGTACTCGCGACTAGGGAGGCTACCCGCTTCTGCATCGAATACTGCACCAGTGGAAAAGGTATGTATAGCAATTCAGATATTCAAATATTCCTATCTAAATTGTATGTATCGCAATGGAGCGCAGCATATAGATCGAGTTAGAAACACCACGCTGCGCTCCATAACTCAAGTGGCGGATGTTGGAGAAAAACCAGCCAGGCTGAAGTGGGAGTGGGCCGGACACGTCTCACGAATGCACCCGGAGAGATGGGCAAACATCTTCACTCACTGGACGCCCGAGACAGGACATCGAGAGACCAAGGCCAAGGCCAAGGCCGTCGAGTTAGACCAAGGCGAAGGTGATGTGACGATCTAATATTATTTGCAGGACCAACATGGCCAGAGATCGCACAAGACAGGGAGGTTTGGAAGAAAAAAGGGGAGGCCTTTGCCCAGCAGTGGGACACAAAATAGGCTAGCAAAAAAAAAAACTAAATTATTTTGCCGTTCGATATCAACTTCAGGAAGGAACAGGATAACAACTTTAATATACAAGGTCGAAATATACAGGGTGAATTTTCCAAGTGGGCGTGGATGGCCAAATTCTAAACTATGAGGAATAGCGAAAAGTACTCAAAGGAGTCGCGGGCTCGATTTTGATAAAAACTAAAATTGCGTCATTGGATTTTTGAAAAATCAATATTTCTAGCCAGGAATCGAACCTGTTGATTTTGAAAAAAAAAACACACACTGTATTATTACACCATTCGATAGTGTCCCTAATAAGGATCAAATTCTGGGAAGTAATGACATACGGCAAACTTAAGGAAAATGTTGAATTTTAATAAACTGCTTCTTTTTTCATACCTTGTTCGAAATGATGCTCAATATTTTTACACCCGAAACACTCGTAGCGCAGTCACCTTCACAAAATTATGTTCTAAATTCAAATTTTTAATTGCAGTAAAATCCTTGAGACGTCGAATCCAGCTATGTATTCAAAAACAATTGTCATAATTTTGAACAATTAATCAGTTAAGGTTTAATAGGTAGGTAGCATAAGAAAATAAAAAAGTATTTTGATAAAAATGAGCTCTTTCCTTTAGTTTGCCGTATGTCATAACTTCCCAGAATTTGATCCTTATTAGCGACACTATCGAATGGTGTAATAATACAGCGTGTGTTTTTTTTTCAAAATCAACAGGTTCGATTCCTGGCCAGAAATATTGATTTTTCAAAAATCCAATGATGCAGTTTTAGTTTTCATCAAAATCGAGCCCGCGACTCCTTTGAGTACTTTTCGCTATTCCTCATAGTTTCGGATTTGGCCATCCACGCCCACTTGAAAAATTCACCCTGTATATGTGTGATAAGATCAAATCAAATTAACTGGCGTTATGGGTATTCATATATCTAAACATGATAAAAAAAAAACGAAACCATAATTTTAAGTTACTACAATACCCGTGGTCACTGACCCCGTAATCTTTAATCTATACTTAAAAAATATGAGTTTAGAAATTCCTATTGTTTTTTTTATTTTGACGGGTGTAAATACAAGTTGACAGGTTACAATTTCACCCTGTATACCCTTAACGAAGCCGAGAGTCACTTGTTCTTCTCGTTTTTTTTTTTTTTTAATAGTCTACCTCGGAACCTTTTGGTTTCGGAGATATTGAATATTGAGTTCAAACTTTTTTTGACGTATTTTTAAGGTTTAAATGTTATATTTTAACTTTAAATACTTCCACGATACCTGTATCGTTGAATGCGAATGACTGCAACGGTACATAAACACATAAGCACAATGGCGTGCGTTACATTGCGTACAACCGTAAACAGCGAATTACCTATTAATTATTACACCAACAATAAAAGTAGTTTACAAGTAATTATTTTTGCACAAAGTCACTTAGTTTGATGTACAGAATGCGCAGATGACGGCTTCGTGATGAGTCTTTTTACCCAACTGCGCAATGAAACTGAGTCTAATGTGTTTATCAGCGTATGTATGTAAGTTTGTTCCTTTGTAGCGCTCTAAAGACCAAACGCATGAGCCGATTTTGATGGTTCTTACGTCAATTGATTTTTACACTCTGTATTTGTATAATCTCAAACAAAAAAAATTTTTGCGCCTCTCAGGTCCATTGGTAATGGAGATGGAGACGTACCGATACTCGGGGCACTCCATGTCTGACCCCGGCACGTCATACCGCACCCGTGACGAGATCCAAGAGGTCCGTCAGACCAGGGACCCCATCACGTCCTACAAGGAGAAGATCCTGAGCAACGAGCTCGCCACGCCTGATCAACTAAAGGTGAATACTTCTTAACATTAAAGAATACAAGCCGTGTGCCCGATGGTGTCTTCTACTATACTATAACAGTCTCTCACGGAGAATGTTCTCGGACCTAAGTTACAGTTCGGGCGGTGGCGTTAGCTTGAACAAGTAATTATACCCGCTGAAAATCATACCAAAAATCGTTTTTCCATAGTGCATAAGAGATTTGAGCGTCAGCTGCTCTGGTAGTGGGTGGATCCAAAGTTAGTACATGAACATGATTGTTGCGATGGCAAATCTTTTATGGCACATTTGAAGACCTCTTGTAGATTTTCCTATAATCTAAACTTTAGGCTCCGTAGTTTCGGAGATAAGTTGGTCAATTTTCATATATTTTCTTCAATAACTAACCCTTTGTATGCCGCCGGAACGTGGATCCACGCGAGACGCAATGGCTATTTCATTGTTTCTGTAATTACGGCATTCAAAAGTAAAAAATTATAAAAAAAAAAACATTGAGGCCCTCACAACAAGCCCTTTCACTCACTTTCCCTTTGTCCGTGTTTGGGTCACAGAAATTCATATGTGTATCAAATCTCAACTTAATTGGTGCAGTAGATTCGTAGCAAATTGGGTGTAACAAAGTGGCAGGTGATCCTATAAGGGTTTTTCATTCGGACGTACGGAACCCTAAAAATAACAAAATATGTTCTTGATTACAGGAAATCGACTCCAAGGTTCGTCAAGTAGTCGACGATGCAACTAAACAGGCGAAAACGGAGGCTGAGATCGGTCTTGAAGAGCTATCCGCAGACATTTACGTCGACTGTCAGGAACCAATCATCCGAGGCATCCTGCCCAACACGCCCCTTACACATATCTCCGTCGCTCAGCGCAATTAGAGCACTTATTAGTAAGGAAATTAGGTCTGTATTCCAATACAATATGCTCCACTATACCAGTGAGATTAGCCAATTTAAGTGTACCTTGCCTTTACTTGTACATTTGTTTTTGTATATATTTTTTAAATCCGTTTTTATTAGACGTAAGAGCAAACAGTTTTTATTCGAATCTTTACTAAATTGGTTTTGTAAGCTTATATATTTTTAATGTTTTATGTGGAACATATTGTAATGGATTGGGGTTGTTTCTTAGTTTGACTGAAAATGAACGCTGAAACTAGAAGCATAACTCGTACAAAAAATCTCGATTTTAAATCGCGGTGGTCTTTTTTACCGCTTATCATTGGCTTGTGGTGCTATATTTTTTTTTGAATATTTTGATCAAATCAATAGACCTCAGATTCGAATTTTGAGCATTTTATGCACTGACCAGTACGCTTGACTTTATGCTATCGTTGACAAAACGAAGACATTTGATTTTCGCCATTTTGGCGCTGACAGCAACGTGAGCGTCTGTGGAACTAATATTTTTGATAGCGAGTTTTACAAAATTCGCATGCATATTCTCAATAAAAAAAATTTCTTAATATCTCGTAGTAAACACAAAATAGTCTTATTCCACGATTTAGACCTAAATCATCAGAGACGTACCAAAATAACACGACGACCATTTGCAACAATGTGTCAATTTTAGTTATGGTTTTAGGTATGGTATGTGTCGCTTTTAATCGGTACAAAAACAACTGTGATAATTTCGTATAGTATAGGTCCAGCGTACTTGTTTAATATAGGTCAGTGATTTTATGTTTCTAGTGTATTGTTTATTTTTTCAGTCAATTATTTATTTGAAGGCCTCACGTAGGAAAAAAATATTATTTTATAAATAAATAAATTTTGTAGATTGGTATAACACATTATTCAATGACGGTAAAATATGCTATCAAATCATTTATAATTATCATAGTTGCGAACTAATTCCGTTATGCAGAAGTATGAGACATTTATATTATGTTATTTTTTAGTGTTTCACGGAAGGGAAAGTGATATACTGCCGATAATGTACCACCATGTATTATTTTAAATTCAATTTGTTTATTTATTTATAAGGGCAGATGATTATTAAAGATATAAATTATATTTGGTCTTTTCATTATTGCTATCTTTAAGATAACCGTCTGGAAAAGGGTCAGCGGCCATTTCCGCAGTGTAGATGAAGGGACTCATGGTATGACAAATTAAATACGGCCTTATTGCCAGCCGTGCCAGGTTAAAACTTCCAAAATCACAACAATCATTGCCATTACGTCTTGTAACTCATAAACAATCACCTATTTTTTACCCATAGGGGTAGGTAGAAACCGCAGAACGCCACACTACGACTAAGGGCCAATTTCACCAAACTTTTATACCTAGAATAAGTCGTATCTTGAGAATGCATTTTGAAATTTTGACAGTTGTTTCATACTAGAACTATCAGACGTCAATTTTATTCCACGGATAAAAGATAATTATCTGACTTTGGTAAAATCAGCCTTAAGGGCCAATTTCACCAAACATTTATACCTAGAATAAGTCGTATCCTGAAAATACATTTTGAATTTTTGATAGTTTATCCATATTAGAACTGATAAACGTCTATTTTATTCCACGAATAAAATATATCTGACTGCTAAAATCAGCCCTAATAAGGCCAGTAAATAACACAATAGGATTGCGAAATCAAACCACAAAATAAAGTTCACAGTTTATTTCAATGTTTACCTGTACAACTACATCATACATATACTTTAATTAGCAAAACACCAATTATTTTATATCGTAATATATGGTATAAAAATATCATTTTGATCACAACAAGTTACACCATTACACTTGAGCACAATTTATTTGATGATTTGTAACAGTACCTACTCTAGAAATGCTAATTAAAGATGCTTTACAATACTGAAGCAATAATTAGTAACGTTCGTTTTATTATAGTCATTAGTGAGTATAAAGATTGAAAAATAAAAATTATTTGGTTAAATTACAGCCAAACTTAGCTGTTACTTACATATATTTAATATAATTTGTTTTGAAGGCACCGTTTTAGGCAAAGCTTGTATAATTCGTATTTACAGTAAAATAATAAAATAAAAGATATAAAATATGAGTATATTATTATTATGTTGAAGCGCATAATCTAGAAAGTATCTAGTTTATTTACTTTGTAAGCTAAGATGTTCAGAGAGATACAAAATATTCGATAAATAATTATATAAATATTATACAAAGCTGTATCTATGTAAAAATAATCTTTGATGTTTTAATGTTAGAGCCATTGGGTTAGATATCTACATTATGCATTTGAAATGAGGAAACAACAGACTGTCTTTTATCAAGGGAACGTCAAGGAACATGGGAGGAATGTCTCTGAGCAAAATATAGGATTGCAAGTAGGTGCGGTCAGTGACAAAGTTAGATTAACACTGCTACTTTTACACAACATCTAAATTGTCATAAAATTAGTCAATACATTGGTCACGTCTAAAAGTACGTATACACTTGGCTTTATTCAAAGGCGATTTTCCTCCTTTATTTTTGAATGAAATTTTATGTTTCTACGAAAATAGTATTTTCGAACCCATAGGTTTGTGTTAAGTGTCGTATTTCAACGTTGCATTCTTATTTCACGAAAAAATCGCAATTGAAAATTGCCAAGTGTATACATACTTTTAGACGTGACTGTACTTCAGCATTTTTCATATGTTAGCTAAGAGTTAATAATCTTCTGTTCCGATTTTAATTAATTATTTAATTATGATTAAAAAACTCTACTTTTGTCGCTGACTGCACCAACAGGGTTTGATAAATAATGGGTAAAACCTTTCAATTTAATCAAAAACATTTGGGCAACGCGAAACACGATGTTTTGCAAACAGCCTCTGACGTTTGCACAAAGGTCGAAAATGTCTTGGTACCTAAAGCTGCTTGGAAAAACAAGTAGTTTTTTTTAATATCGCAACAGTACTGCGAGGTCTAAGTTTAAGCGCACAAAGTCTCGATTTAGAATAGAAATAAGTCTTCAGTGTGGCTGACCGAATAGGCTCCCATTACAAAACTATGTGTTCGGCAAACATGTTTGATGGTCTTCTTCGGCAAAATCCGGCTTGAGCAAATCAATTTGTTTGGCAGGGAGAGATCCTGGGCGAGAACTTTGGTAGATTGAGTTTCTACGGGCTCGACTAAAATGTTCTAAAAACACCTAAGGGCCCGTGCACACCACGTTTTATAAACGCGCCGTTGACTCGCGTTTGTAACGATACAGACACGATACGCACGCAAGTCAGACGCAGCCAGTAGACCTCTGTAGGATAAAAGCGCGCCGTCGACACACATTTCTAAAACGCGCGTCAACGGTGCGTTTAAAAAACGTGGTGTGCACAGGCCCTAAAGGTTGATTACTCTTCGGCCTCTTCCGCGAATCCGCACTGTAATTCATACAGCTTCGCGTATATGCCTCTTTTTTCTATAAGTTCTTTGTGCGTCCCGAGTTCGGCGACCACACCTTTGGAGATGACTACGATCATATCTGCATTTTGTATTGTTGATAGACGATGCGCTATGATGAGACTTGTTCGGCCTTCACTTGCTCTGTCCAGGGCTTCTTGCACCACCTGTAAAAGATCAAATTAATTATGTTGGTGCACATAGCTAGTCTGTCAAATCAGAAATAGAAAGAAAGAAAGAAAGAAAAAGTATTTATTGTGACTCGTACAGGAAGATCACAAACTAAACTAAACACAGTAAAAATAAAAATAAAAACCAAGTTATATAAAATAAAGTAACAAAAAGAAAAATGAGACAGAAACTCCTATACGAGGCCAAAAGGCTCCTATCTCAGCATGATGCTGCGACATTTAAAAAATAAATGTCGCAGCGCTGGTATTCTGATAGGGCCCGCCGCTGTGATGTCACGGGCAGTTACAGAAATAAATAAATAAATATTAAAATAGATTTTTAACCTGTAAAATATTAGCAAATAAAATTAAATCGCGCCAGACGTAACCTCATTACTTGTCTATGCCTTGAGTGTCACAGGCACTTTGGTGGTCTGTGGCATTGCTGTGACAAGTAAAAGGTCGCAGGCGCCGATCTTCCGACGTAAATAAATAAATACATTTTATAAAAAATACATTACGGCTGTCTAGTGGAACAGCATTACAGTGAATATATAATGAAAGTGGAGTGTGAAAGTCAGTTTAACGGCATGGATGAAATGGTGAAATAAAAATAAATTAATGTTGTGTGTTATCAAGCTACAAATTTTACAAGAAACACGTGACAAGGAAACAAAACATTGTGTAAGCCAGCAACATTAATTCGTCTGATGCTACCAGTAAAAGAGTGAGACAAACAATAGAATTAATCAAGTATCGAACTTGTACCAATTGAACACCAAACAAAAACACGATGCGAAACAACTCCTATGCCTATTCAGTGAAACAGTCGCTGCCTAGCGTTGGGACCACCGTTGCAAGTTGCGTGCACATCAAGGGTAGGTTCAAAGTTTGGTATCTTTTTGAAGCTCCAGTAAATGCTGTTTAAATTTTAACCTGAAAGTACCAACTGTCTTTATAGCACGAAAAGGAGGTGGCAAGTCGTTCCAGCAACGAGAGGCAGCGAATTTGAAACTACCACGGAATGCAGCAGTTCTGTGGGATGAGGCTAACATGAGGTAAGAAGAAGCTCTAGTCTTAATTTTGTTGACATCGCGTGACCAGGACAGTTTATTATATAAATAATCTGGTTTTTTTGTGAGAATTGTGCCAAAGAGTAGGGTAGCCAGGTGAAGCTTTCTGCGCGCTGACATTCTCATCAAATTACCCTTATTTAAAAAAGGTGTGATGTGGGACCGTGGTGGGACATTGTAACAGAATCTTGCACAAGCATTCTGCACCCGCTGGATCAGTCTTTCGCTTCTACCGAGAATACATGCCCCATACACAGTGTCAGCGTAATTCAGCTTGGATAGGACAAGTGACTCGCACAGCATGACACGCATATCCACACTTATGTAGGGGCGGATGCGATACAAGACCTTGAGTCGGTAGAAGCAGTTGCGCACGGCCTCCAATATGTGTGCTTCAAAATGCAGCTGTCCATCAAATACTACACCCAGATTACGAGCTTCCAAAACCCTTTCCACGCCACATCCATCAATCCTCAGGTCCATGTTGCAAGCAAGCATTTTGTTAAGGAAATCCCTAGATCCCATCACAATATACTTGGACTTACTGGGATTCAGGACCAGGGAGTTTCTTGTAGACCAAGCTGAGATCCTTTCCAAATCTTCATTAATCTTTTGTACAGTTTCAGCTACATCCTGGGACCGGAAGGAAAGGTACAACTGCAGATCGTCAGCATAAAGGTGAAACTTGGTGTTGATCAGACAGTTAGTGATGTCAGCACTGTACAGGATGAAGAGAAGTGGGCCCAGGATCGATCCCTGAGGCACGCCCCTGTGTACGCGCATTGGACCAGAGGACATGGTATCTCCCCCGTCACTAGTCACCTGGACAAACTGCGATCGATTGCTGAGGTAACTCTCAAACCATTTTACAGTCTCGACTTCACACCCATAGTAAGACAGCTTGGAGAGTAGGAGTGACGTGTTAATTGAGTCGAAAGCACGCGAAAAGTCCAGTAGGACGAGCAGGGTTCCCATACCCTGGTCTCTGGCCTCAAGAATGTTACCGACAACATCCAGGGGCGCTGTTGCTGTGCTATGGGCCCTGCGAAAACCAGATTGAGCTAGTGGCAAGATACTGTGGTGCTCAAGATATGCCCTAAGTTGGTCAGAGACAACCCTTTCTAAAATCTTGGACAGACATGGAAGTAGGCTTATTGGACGGAGGTCTTTAACGCTAGTGGGGTTAGGTACTTTTGGGATCGGTCTAACTATTGCCATTTTCCACAGATCAGGGAAAGAAGAGTCAGCTATGGATCTGTTGATGATAGCTGTGATCACTGCAAGTGTTCTAGGGAGTGTCAACATCAGCATCTCCAGAGAAATTTGGTCCGAGCCCTGCGCATTGGACTTAAGACTACGCAAGATCCTCAGCACTGTATCCTGCTGGACCGGTTCAAGCTGGAAATGACTGTTACCGTGTCTATGATGCTCAAAATAAGTTAAATCTGCAGTAGTGACCTTCCCACTGCCTGGCACATCCAAAAAGTGTTGGTTGATAGAATCAGGGTTGTTACAGAAATGAGGCAGACTATGTTCTGGTTTTTTTGAAGTGGCTACAGTTGCTTTGATATGACTCCATAACTTCTTAGGTTGTTTAATATTATTATTGACATATGTTTTAAAATATGCGCACTTCTCACTATCAAAAGCAGCTCTGACAAGGTATTTAAACTCCTTATAGGATTTAATATGATGTTCGGATTTAGTCGATTTCGACTTCAAATGGCACTTATCACGCAGCCTCATCATTTCCCTAACCGTGTCTGTTATCCAGGGATAAGACTTCTCTTTACTTTGGACTTTTTTGACGGGAGCATGCAAATCAAAAAGTGTAATAATGTATTGATTAAACATGGATACCATTGAGTTCACATCTTCCAGACTTTCAATATGTTCCCAGTCCATTCTATTTAAATCTTCATTAAAGAATTCGGGGAGGATGTCTCTGAGTGGCCTGTAGGTAAACCAGTGTGGAGAAGGCTTCTCTAGCTTGAAATTAAATTCCACAGATATAATGGCATGGTGACCAAGCTCCGGTATGTGTGATACAGAGACCCCACACACACGGGCATCAGTGCACACAACATCAATCAAAGTTTCACTATGCTCTGTGAAATGGGTTGGCTCAGTAATAATTTGTGTAAGCCTGGTACAATGCATAAAATTGTTCAGAAGTTTAGATTTGTTGTCACTTTGGTTTAAGACATTAATATTAAAGTCGCCAAGCAAGATAACCCTGTCTGCGTTAGCAAAGGAGGAGAGAGAATCAGTAATTGCATCCAGGAAGACATTCACATCAAGCCACGGCGGTCTGTATGCTGTACCAACAATAACTGAATGCGAATTGACGTTAAGTCGGAGCCACATCTGTTCAACCTGGGTCGCCGGCGGGTGCGGCACGGAACGCACGCGCACACCACGGCGCACATAGAAGCCCACGCCGCCCCCACGGCCGCCACGCACGTTGCGCGGCCGCGGCACGTGCCGCAGCCGGTAGCCCGGTACTGTCGGCGCGCGACCCTCCTCTCCCTGCCTGAGCCAGGTCTCATTTATCGCCATTATGTCTACCGAGAGGTTATCCATAGCAACTAGGAACTCCTCATGACGCGAACCCAGCGTCATGAGGAGTTCCTAGTTGCTATGGATAACCTCTCGGTAGTAAATAGCTTGGTTATGGTTAGGTGAAGAAAAGGTTTTGACGGGTATGGAACTGAACTATGGGTGTCAATTAGCCTAAGTAAGTTGGCAATTACCTACAGGGACATGAGACATTTCAGATTTGTCTCTGTGATCGTAACGCAACTGCGATTGCCCACTTAATGGGGATGCGCTAAGGTAGCTCGCGAAATTCAAATTTTCTTACGTTTTTTGATAAAAAATAAAATAAATATTTGCAAGTCAGTGTCAGATTGGTATGTTGATCAAAATTATATTCGCGACCGTAAAAATATGTATTCAAAGAGAATCATTTATTCCACTTTCTATGTAAGTACCTATTGGCTTCCAATGTCATGATTTCATGAAATAGTCGCTCGATAACCCTATACAGGGTGTTACAGAAAGGGTATATCAATACAAACGGGTTGAAGAGTGTATCTGGTTTAGAATCTCTGTACAAAATTTCAGCTCAAAAGCAGTAACTTTGAAAATGCTTAATATTTTTTTATTTCAATAGTTTATTAAATTGAATTCATAACAAAAGTGTCACCGCACTACGAGGGTCATTATCCATTAATTATCTGTAGTGTGTCTGTGCGCCTAGTACACGCACATCACGCCGCCGCGCGCCAGCGCAGCGCCGTGATGTCAAAATAAAAAAAATTTAAGCATTTTCAAAGTTAATGCTTTTGAGCTGAAATTTTGTACAGAGATTCTAGACCAGATACACTCTTCAACCCGTTTGTATTGATATACCCTTTCCGTAACACCCTGTATATAGTGATTGTATGAACTTAGAGAGTTGTATTTAATGATTATAATTCTGTAAATACCTATTTAATACACGTAACAGGATTTGAATTTCACCGGCTGCCCTGAAGTTTTCGCCTTAACATCAGGTGGACGTAAGCTTGTTTACCATCCAATAAAAGTAAAATAATTCTGACATTTTTTGTACCTTTTCGCTATGTGTATCGAGAGCTGACGTTGCCTCGTCAAGCAGTAGGACGCGCGGGTTCCGGACCAACGCACGCGCGATTGCAATTCGCTGCTTCTGACCTCCGGACAGCTGGGATGCGCGGGCGCCGATACGTGTGTTGTATCCCTGATGAAAACACAGGTAGGTACATGAATGGAAATTATACAAATAAGCGAATCATAAAACTATAAGTAGTATCTAATACCGCAGATCATATTGTAATTAAGGGTATCTAAAGTCGCCCCTGTAACGCGAATAAAATAATTTAATTTAAAGTACCTACTAGCTTTTGCGTGGATGTCGAAAAATATCCCACGGGAACGTAGGTAGGTACTACCATTGTTTTCATATAACTCTAAGTATTGGTTTACGCAGCGCACGCCAGTAGGTAAAACCCCCAGTCCGCAGTCGGCATGATTTTTTCCGACATCTTCAACAATCATCGTCATATTTCAGCCAATTTACACAAAACCTTAATGAATTATACACCTAAAACTTTCTCATAAATCACTCCGTCTATTGGTGACCTAGTGAAAAGTCGATAGTTTTTGAGATTATCAAGTTCAAACGGACAGACAGACGCGGCGGGGGTCTTTGTTTTGTAATAATTATGTAGTGATTGAAGCGACCATAAAACACAGCGGGGTAATTGCGTAACTCACTATCAGTAGCAATGGGTTTCATTTTGACAGTTCAACAACATTTATTGCGTTATTTACCTAGGTACCTACAATTAGATACCTATACACAATTTTTTCGAACATATGAAGCAATGGATTAGCAATATCCTTCAAAATGATTCAGATTGAGATTGATAGTGAATTACGCAATTAGGGTGATTGTCTCTCTTAAATTGCATAAAAAGACGGATCTGACTATTGTCACGTTGCTTTATACAGCTACTAGGTAGGTACTTACGTTAGGCAGAGCGGCAATAAAATTGTGTACGTTGGCTTGTTTGGCCGCGTTGACAATCTCTTCAATGGTGACCTGCCGCTTGTTGTCACCATACGCAATGTTCTCGGCGATTGTGCGATCGAAGAGCACCGGTTCTTGAGAAACAAGGCCAATGTTCCCACGCAAAGTAGTTAGGCGCATGTCCGTTACTATGTTGTAGTCGTCTAAGAACTGTGCGAACATAAGAATGTGAAAATAAAGGCGCTGAATTTTACGGTAAGTCTAGAAATTAAAAGCCAGTAATTGTTGTTGCTTTTAGGTTAATATTTTTTTAAACTTGGCGCCCAGCATGGAACATTGGTATCAAGAATTTGTCTTACAAAATTATAAATACCTATTCATATATTAAGATTCATGTTCAGAGTCATCTTATGTTAAATCCTTATGAGTTCTAAACATATACAGACAGACTTTCAAAAACTTTTTGAATGCCCCACATGTCCCACGTTGGGCGCCAATTTTTTTGAGCTTCGAATTTGCGCAAATGAAGTAAAGATAGTTCTTTCCTGTGAGGATTTATAGACGAATTAATTGAAGCCAAAGGATACGTTAAGGGTTTATTGTCTTAGCATGCCTAGTTGGGCGCCATAATATGGGCGCCATTATAGATCCTTCAACCTTATGGAATGTTTAGCAAAGGGGTTTGAAGGTTTTGGCCCTAAAATCAGCCGCCATTTTGTTTTTTTTTCAGAATCGCGGTGCACAACGAAAGTTATATATTTAGATAGAGGACACTTATACAAACAAAAAATATAATGTAACATATTATGTTACATTATATTTTTTGATTATATTCCTGAAGCGTCAGGTTCCGGAGTTATTCACCGAAATATAAGTCGAAAACAACAAGGATTTTTTTGTTTTTTTTTTCCCTCCAGGTAAGCATATTGAACTATTAAGGTAATAGAAACGTTATGAAAATGAAACCTTTATGGAAATGAAACAAATGAAGAATAAACATTTTTTAAATAAATAATTAAACACGGCAATTTATAGTTCGTTTTTTAATCCCAGAGACTAACCTGACAAGTGTAATGTCAAACTTTTATGCTAAAAAAAACGAAAACACAAAAGACTTAAATGTCCGGAAGGGGATGCCCTAGGGCCTAGGGCATCCCCTTCCGGTGTTACGACGTTCTCGCTCGTGGAGACGGTCCCTTAGTCTTTTTACACCCTAGAGCCTAGGGTGTAAAAAGACTAAGGCCGGCCGCAAACGTCCGGTTTCCTGATTCGGAATTCAGTTTCGGAATTCAGATTCGGAAACCCGAATTCTGAATTCCGAATCAGGAAACCGGACGTATGCGGCCCGCCTAAGGGACCGTCTCCACGAGCGAGAGAATCGCGGCGATAGTCTCGCCGTGCCATCAAATTTTCGCCGCGACGATATACCTACCTATAGCCGTGTGGACACACGTTCTAAGAGAGTGTATAGAAATACGTGGCACGACGATAATATCGCCACGATTATTTCGCTCGTGGAGACGGCCCCTTAACGAAGCCGAGAGCCACTTGTACTCCCCGTCATTGTAATATATTTTTTGTACTGGAAACTGGGAACCTTCATTCTGGTTACAGAGGTATTGACGGTCAAAATTCCAAATTTTACTGACGTTTTTTCAAGAAAACAAGTTTTAAATGTTATAACACAACTCTAAATATCCCCCACGACCCCTGTATCGGTGCATGCACCCATGAGCACAATGTTTTGCGTGCGTTACGTTGAGCGAGTTTTCACACCAAAAGTGAAAGTAGTTTCCCAGCAATTATATCATGTATATTCTTACCACATTGCCTGCGTCAGGGTCATAGAGTCGCTGAAGCAGTTGTATGAGGGTGGACTTGCCGCAGCCGCTGGGCCCCACCAAGGCGACGCGCTTGCCGAAGGGGATCATTAGCGACAGATTACGCAACACCTCCACCTCACGCCGCGTTGGGTAACGGAACTTTACGTTCTTGTAGTCAATCTTGCCTTTTGCGATCTGCGAATTAGTTGCTATTGAATTATCAACGCGTATGAGTCTGTTCTTCTTTTTTGGGCCTGCGCAGGTAAATGATTTTAGCTCTGTAAGTAGGTTTCTACAAATACCTTGATATATCATATTTTATAAACTACAGTCCTTTCAAAGTTATTTTACCTCTGATTTTGCATCTCTGTCCAAATCACAGTGATCTTTATTCTCATGGCAATAAGGTTGGACTGCTGTCATTGACGAGTCTGGCAAAATTATTGTGATCTATATTTTCGTCACAATAAGGTTGCTGTT
Source organism: Amphipoea oculea (assembly GCA_945859645.1). Lineage (NCBI taxonomy): Eukaryota > Metazoa > Arthropoda > Insecta > Lepidoptera > Noctuidae > Amphipoea > Amphipoea oculea. The sequence goes on along the minus strand of OX243865.1, from coordinate 13,911,011 downwards.
AGGTTGCTGCTCTCAGAGGTAAAATAACTGTGAACGGACTGTACACGAGGTCGGTGTTGCCTATCCGACTGCTCTGAGAAGAAACACCAAAACAGAGGACATAGTCTCTTGTAAAGTCCGTAGAAAGTCAGATCACGTTGTAAGATGAGTTCTCCGAGTTACGACGAGTATTAAATAAAAATTGTAATGAATAGAAGCACATACGTAATCTTTCTGCACGGAAGGCGTGATTGTGTTGACAACGAGTGGTTGACGTTGCAGTAGCGACATGACGCGACCGGCTGCGCTAACTGCTGCACCAAAGTTAGGGGCGAACGCTAACGCCTGCCCCATCATCCACGCGCCGAATATCAGCGCTTCCGATACCCTGCACAATTAAATAAAATGTCTTATTTATAAATAAAAAAACGGCTAAGTGCGTGTCAGACTACGCACACTGTAAGTAGTTGGTTGATGAACTTATCCCAAGAACAAGCTTAACATTGTAGTTGAAAGACATGTTCTCCCATAAATCGATATAAGTACGTCACGGTCCAACTGCAAATGAAGGTTTGTAATCGCAAAAAGATATTTTCTAACTGATAAAACAACAAATTAACGATTTTCGAACATTTTCCTTTACTTGTGCTGTGAGACTGCTTTTTGCCTTTCATGATTTTTTCAGTGCTCTAAGGGATCGTATAGGCCTACGTATTTGATATTAATTTCAACTTGATACCTTCGCGCGCTTCTGAGAAATAGGGTATTGACAGACTATACAGGCTGTTACGGAAAGGGTATATCAATACAAACGGGTTGAAGAGTGTATCTGGTCTAGAATCTCTGTACAAAATTTCAGCTCAAAAGCATTAACTTTGAAAATGCTAAATATTTTTTTATTTCGACATCACGGCGCTGCACTGGCGCGCGGCGGCGTGATGTGCGTGTACTAGGCGCACAGACACACTACAGATAATGGATAATGACCCTCGTAGTGCGGTGACACGTCTTTCGGGATGAAAAGTGGGGATACAGTTTCAAATATGAAAATAATTTTCCCTTTGATCAATAGTTTTGATGAATTAACCCGAATACTTTTCTTAATAAATAAAGAGATCGTAATCATAAATTTTCGAAAACTACCTTTTAAAAGGGGTGGTTTTAAAGTAGGTGTTAAATGTTGTAGGATAAAATACGAAATCCACGCGGACGAAGTGCTAGTTTAATATAACACTAGCTGTGCCCGCGACTTCGTTCACGCGCATGACGGATGAGGTTTTAATTTTTTTCTGCGGAACCCTGATTATTTTTCTAAAATAAAAGTAGCCTATGTTACTCCTTATTACATTAGCTATCTGCCAGTGAAAGTCCCGTCAAAATCGGCCCAGCTGTTTCACAGATTAGCCAGAACAAACAAACAAAAATTGTAAAAAATGTTATTTTGGTATATGTACCGTGTATACAATCCATATTCATTTAGTAAAAAGCGGTTATTTTAATATTACAAACAGACACTCCAATGTTATTTATTTGTATAGAAGGGTCCAGTTGAAAACCAGCGTCAGGCATTAGTTGTCAGACACTTATGTTGAACTAGGTGGGCCTATTTGGCGCGGCCGTGAGGCACACAATACTATGTATTTTAAGTATTTTTTCCGTTTTGTTTTTGTTTGAATATTGTGTTCCTTAATTAAATACTTATCCTGGGTCAAATAAACTTATTTTCTTTCTTTCTTATAAAAAAAGAAGTTGTACCCATCACGTCTGCGAAGTTCCGCTAGCTTGTTAAAGAACAATGGGTAAAGTTGTATGGGCCCCGTACCCAAAAAAAAAGGTGACTGTAGCATTATGAGCTATATCGGTATTCGTTGCCCTCATGGAGTAGTATCCTAAGACAGCATGTCTGAATTCACTTGGAGAAAAAAGATATTTAAGGAAGTTAAATTGGTTTGAGAAGACGGTACCCAGAGACAAGGTTAATTGTAGCATTATGAACTATGTCGGTATTTGTTGACCTTATGGAGTAGTTTAATTAATCCTAAGACAGCATGTCTAAATTCACTTGGAGAAAAAAGATATTTAAGGAAGTTAAATTGGTTTTGAGAAGACGGTACCTACCCAGAGACAAGGTTAATTGTAGCATTATGAACTATGCTGGAATTTGTTGACCTCATGGAGTAGTTTAATTAATCCTAAGACAGCATGTCTGAATTCACTTGGAGAAAAAAGATATTTAAGGAAGTTAAATTGTTTTAATAAAATAATGGGAAAGTTCATTATCATTATTCATTATTGTAATTAATTACCATACTTATATTGGTTCTTATTCTATACTAGCTGACCCGGCGAACTTCGTACCCCCTTTAATTATTTTTTTTGTTGATTTTGTGAACGTGTTCAATAAGGCTCCAGCGATTTAGAAAATTAACAGAACTTGATTAAAAATTAATTAAAATTGATTTAGAACTTGTATTGTGTTTCGTTTTTATTTCTTTTTTATATCTCATTTTATGCTGCATTGTCGGTCGCCAGCAGACATGCTGACTAAGGATTAATTAAACTACTTCATGAGGGCAACGAATACCGACATAGCTCATAATCTCTGCCCCGAATAGCAGAATAGCTATTAAAAAAAAAAAAAAAAATAAATAAATAAAACATGGGAAAAAATCAACAAAAAAAAAATTAAAGGGGGTACGAAGTTCGCCGGGTTAGCTAGTATAGAATAAGAACCAATATAAGTATGGTAATTAATTACAATAATGAATAAAGATAATGAACTTTCCTATTATTTTATTAAAACAATTTAACTTCCTTAAATATCTTTTTTCTCCAAGTGAATTCAGACATGCTGTCTTAGGATTAATTAAGCTACTCCATGAGGTCAACAAATACCGACATAGTTCATAATGCTACAATTAACCTTGTCTCTGGGTACGGTCTTCTCAAAACCAATTTAACTTCCTTAAATATCTTTTTTCTCCAAGTGAATTCAGACATGCTGTCTTAGGATTAATTAAACTACTCTATGAGGTCAACAAATACCGACATAGTTCATAATGCTACAATTAACCTTGTCTCTGGGTACGGTCTTCTCAAAACCAATTTAACTTCCTTAAATATCTTTTTTCTCCAAGTGAATTCAGACATGCTGTCTTAGGATTAATTAAAGTACTCCACGAGGTCAACAAATACCGACATAGTTCATAATGCTACAATTAACCTTGTCTCTGGGTACAGTCTTCTCAAACCAATTTAACTTCCTTAAATATCTTTTTTCTCCAAGTGAATTCAGACATGCTGTCTTAGGATTAAATAAACTACTCCATGAGGTCAACAAATACCGACATAGTCCATAATGCTACAATTAACTTTGTCTCTGGGTACGGTCTTACTCGTTCTCCTTTAACCCTGTATATGAGATTGATAAACTCCAACACCGTTTGACCGATCATCATGAAAGTTGGCATATATAGATTACAGTAGTTGCATCTACTTTATACAACTCCAACACCCTCATGAGCCATGTATGCCACCACCGAGTCATAGGCCTTCTTATAATCTATCCAACGAGACGTCGGGAACGACGAACCTGTTGGCTAATGGCCATATCAATGAGGAGTAGCTCCTTAGCACCGCGAGACCCGTTCTAATATCCATTTTGAGAGGCAGACATGATGGAGTTGGGGTTTGTATGTTTCTCAATTTTAGCTCTCAAGATGGATGTAAGAACTTTATAGACTGTCGGTAAACAATTATTTATTTTTATGTTTTTACATATCTTGGGACCGTGGGGTTCCGTTCCTTTGGGAGGCGTATGAGGGGCCGAAGCCAACTCGCAGCGCCCCTTAGGAAATTTGAATGAAATGCGGCACCAACCGACGATTATCCCTGTAAGTACCCAAGGACAACCCCCGGTTGCCCGGTTGGTGTAGGACTATTGCAGGATATGGAAACAAAGATTTGGGATTATGGGTTTGGGTAGCTAAAGTGAACTGGTTACCTATTTAGGACTATGGAAATTCTATAACTCCTGCCTGACCATAAAATGGCAGAGGGTGACTTGCACACTCAATAATGGGCCCCCGAAAACGGTCGCTAGCACATAGTGTCGTAGCGGCAAGGGTGCAACATGTCCTGAGGTGCTTATGAGAAGTGGAGAGGTATCCCACGGCTATCAGGACAATCCCGGAAGTGTGTTCAAGATCCCTACCAGCATCTTACTGGAATACTTTCTACCTCCGAGCACGTTTGCTCTTGCGAATCTCCCCTCAAGCCGGCCAATAAAGGCAGAAGTGAGGAACAAGACTTCTTCCGGGCGATAGGGTCCGTGGGGGTCGCTACTGCCCAACAGCTCGCCACATGCTGCCTTGCGGGGTTCTGTATCTCTCTTGGTCTGGCTCCTCACCCTAGACCTGTTCCGGCAAAGTAAACTCTTCCTGCACAGGCCTAGGATTCGGAGCGCGCAAGCCCCACCACGACGTCAGCGTAGTGATGCGGTGGTGGGGTTATTATTATTAGAAGTATTAGACTTACTTGATAACGCTCTTATAGGGAATCTCCCCATCGGCGACCAGCACACCACCATACCAGAGTGCCAGTGCGTAGCCAGCGACGGGCGCGGTCTGTCCAAAAGAGAAGACGCATCCGCGCCAGCGCAAGCTCTTGCGCGCTGCCAGACGACCACCGACGAACGCTTCGTGGTAGCGCGTCATCACTCCTTCTTCACCACCTAAACATAGCGATAGCGGGTCCATTAAGTTGTTTTAATTTTCAATCTTTTAGTGTTATATTTTTCAAATCGTCTCCTCAAGCCCTTTATTTCGATACCTACCCCATATGGTCATGGTATAATTTAATTTTTCTAGATTTTTCTTATTGACGTCTAAAATCCGGCATTTTGATTATACACTGATTGTATTAAGTTTCGTTTATTCACGATCGCGCCTGGTATACTTGTCAAAGGCAACTAAGCAGATCAACTATTTATATATACCTGATAATCGAACCCAAGATCTGATCTGTTTCTGCCTTAAGAAAATTAAATAGCGATACACCATGATTGGAAAGGTTCAGGAGTGGCGACCGCGTACCGGAAGACGTAGAGTTGGAAAGCCTCCTACAAAATTGACAGATAACCTTGTGAAGGCCGCAAGAATCCGCTAACGCATACAGCGGATTCCTGCGGTATGACAGAACCGGCCGAAGTGGCGGGGCTTACGTAGAGGCCTATGTCCAGCAGTGGACGACTTTCGGCTGAAATGATGATGTCATGATGAGCACCAAGATTTTCGTGATACTTACAGAACGCGCAAACAGTTTTGATATTAGTAATAGCTTCCGTAGCAATCGTCGTGGCTTTGTACGAAGCTTCCCTGACGAGTGCCAGACCAACAGACAGGATCCTGCCTTCAAGGACCACGGCGCCGATGACCATAGGCACAGAGATCAAGGAGACTAGGGTCATCTTCCACGTGAAGTACATAGATACGATGATGCCGATCAGTATGGTGGCTGAGGCTTGCATTAAAGCACCGATGCGAGTGCCTGTTGCCTGGTTAACAAAATAAAGAGCATTAAAATTTTACAATCTGAAATTTTATTTACACAAGTAAATAAATAAAACTGTGGCGGCATCTACATCGCCACCTGCGAACTATGCATCGTACTGACGTCACGGAAAATCCTGTATCGCGCAAGCAAAATTTACCGCACGACCAGCATATATACAACGCCCCGACACCACACAACACCCGTCTGGTCAGAAGATCCTCCCTTTTCTATAGAAAATGAGTGAACTTTACACCCTGTTTCATATATCTCTTTGAAACCATACATGCTCGTAATGCCCAAAGAGGTAGGCAGCGAATTTTGGTAAACCCACATTTCGCTAGTTATGGTCCCATGTAGTTAATTCCTATTACATAGCGAGCCTATTGCCATAAGCCGGGCACAGAGAAAGACAAAAAAGGCTTGCCAGAAATCTGGGGATCGAACCCAAATCCCCTTGATCGGTCAGCAGTAATTACTGCTGACCGATCAAGGGGATTTGGGTTCGATCCCCAGGACTGGCAAAAAATTATTGGGTTTTTCCAATAGGATTTCTGGCAGGCCTTTTTTGTCTTTCTCTGTGCCCAATACGCGTTTGTCACACTTGCGACCAACAGGGCGGCTGGCAGATCGCCTTTTATTTAAGAACTAGCTTCTGCCCGCGACTTCGTCCGCGTGAAATTTCACCCTTCCCCCATTCGCCCTCTTAGGGGTGAAATTTCGAAAAACCCTTTCTTAGTGGATACCTACTTTTCACAAAGAACACACCCTTTAAATTTCGTGTCTTAGGACCAGCGGTTTAGGCTGTGCGTTGATATATCAGTCAGTCAGGACTTTGAATTTTATATATATAGATTATAGCTTTTTCAGAATACCAGCACTGCGACATTTATTTAAAAAAAATGTCGCAGCATCAAGCTGAGACTTTTGGCCACGCAAAGGACTTGTTGAGGTTTGACTGTTTTGATGTAGGTACAGACGCCAGCACATCAACCTACTACAATCTGTCAAATTTCTTTAATAGATTTTCAACTTTATCACCAAACCATAAGGTTCAAAGTTGATTGGGAAAATCTGACAGTTTCGGGTAGGTTGATGTGCTGGCGTCTGTACCTACATACTGCAGTTTTTATTTTTCTGTTTTTAAATTTAGTCTGTGTTCTTCCTGTGCGTGCCAATAAATACTTTCTCTCTTTTATTAAAAGTGCCAAATACATATAGGTCTCTCACCCCTTGCACTGCAGCCGCGTCAGAAGCCAGTCGGGCTGATAAGGCACCGACTCCGTTTTTCGGGTCGTCAAACCAACCAATCTCTTGCTTCAACATGGCTTCAAATGCAGCCACCCTATAACACAAATTTATGCGGTCAAATACGGAACCAGAACATACCTGCACCCATATTACGTAACACATTATCAATCACAATCAGAATCATTTTGAAAGATATTGCTAATCCATTGCTTTTTATGTTCGAAAAATTTGTCTGCTCAACAACATAAATAACGCAATGAATGTTGTTGAACTGTCAAAATGAAAGCCATTGCTGCTGTTAAGAGTGTTTTACGCAATTACCCTGCTGATAAAACCGGTTCGATGTTGGAGTTCTTACTTATTTATTGAAGACTTCCAAGTTCCAACAAACGATGAACATAAAAAATCACAATCAAGTGCAATCACAGTCAAGTGCAGTACTTCAATTACAGAAGGCCACCACAACATGTTTTAAAATATCGAATAAATAACTTAAAACTAAAATACAAACACTATACTTTATCATAACAAAAAAATAAAATTGACTAACCTACTCCTAGGCGTAATAAATTTCATGGAAATCTATATTATTACCAAATATCTATTTTATTTTTGTAAATTAAAATATCATAAGCTTAATCTGTCAAGCTCCGCTAATGAGACACAATTGATTTTCTATTGTTTCGTCGCCGATCGGCGAACCGCGACGCTTGACCGGTTAAAAACAAATATGGCGTAGTCAGCTGTGGCGTCAGCGTGGTTTGCTACGCTGACGACACGCTGGTCCTGGCGCAGAGAAGGTCGCATCAGGTGGCGGCCGACGCGATGACATGAGGGGTTGCGATAATTGTGGTGGCATTGCACAAGTCCGAGATCATGTCTTTTTATGGGCCCCGGAACGGGCCACCATCGGGATCCCAACTGACGGTGGAGAAGGGGTTCACATCGGCGTCGAGACAACGATAAAATACCTGGGTCTCGTCCTCGACAGCCTGTGGAACTTTGAACTTTGTCAAACACTTCCGACGTTTGGCCCCCTGGAACGGGCCGGTGCCGCCTTCAAGCGGCTCTTGCCCAACTTGAGGGGGCTAAACGCTTCCTGCCGGAGGCTTTACGCGGGGGTCGTGCAGTCCATGGCCCTATATGGGGCCTCGGTATGGGCGCGTTCACTGCGGCGGCTACCAAGCCGTAAGGCTAATCCGGGGGTACCGCATGATCTCGGGCGAGGCGGCAAGCCTCCTTGCCGGACTGCCACCATGGGATCTTGAGGTGATAGTCCTCGCGCGCCTGTATGAGTGGCGCGTGGGGGCACTACGCCGGGGGGAAACTCCGCTTCCGCGGCAAATCGCGGCGGAGCGGATGGACCTCCGGCGCAATCTCATGGTGGCATGGAAAGAGCGACTTTCGCAACCCAGGGCAGGGCACGCCACAATAGTGGCGATATGACCCCTCTTTGAGGAGTGGCTATAGAGGCGTCACGGCGTTCTCACCTACAGCTTGACGCAGGTCCTCACCGGACACGGATGTTTCGGGAGGTTCCTGCACATCATCAGGCGGGAGGAGACGCCCAGGTGTCACCATTGCGAGGATCGCCCAGAGGACACGGTGGAGCATACGGTGGTGGTCTGCCCCGCTTGGGTGGAGCACCGCCGTGTCCTCGTAGAGGCGATTGGCAGCGGCGGCGACCTCTCGCGTCCGGCCCTGGTTCAAGCCTTGATCCGGAGCGAGAGGGAGTGGGAGGCAGTCACCTCCTTCTGCGAAGCAGTCATGCTAGCGAAGGAGGTGGCGGGATGGTTGAGGGAGAGAGCCTCACGTCCCAGTCGCCGCGGGAGACGCTCCGGGCGTCAGGAGCCGCTTGACGACTCCCGGCCACCGTAGGCGCGGGACCGCGCGTGTTCCACGTGCGCCTCAAAGAGATGTCAGCATAAGGGAAGGGGCCCGTTAGGGCCGAAGCCTGCCGGGGTAGCGGGATTGTCCGAAAGGGTTACCGCTAACCCGCAACATAAAGGGCTAAGGAAGGAATACGGGTGGGTTTCAGTCAGTAAGAGTCAGACACTCCTTTCCGCTCCACCCAGAACGGGAGAAGTCATTTGATGATATCCCATCAACAAAAAAAAAGTCCTTTCACAGGTACGTATTTCACTTCTGACAGCATCAACCATTAGCAACCTTATTCTAAAATAAAGATCTCTGTGAATTTGACAAACTTGCCAAGGGCAGCAACCCAACAACAACCTTATTGCAACGCTAATGTCACTGTGATTTTTACAGGGATGCAAACTCAGAGGTAAAATAACTGTAAACGGACTGTGCTGCTCATGATATACTGACACATGCAGTTTTATGAAAGTTTTCTGACCGCCGTCATCGTCCCTGCCAGTCATACATTTTACTCACTGATTCACACATCTATGTGACCTTTTCCGTCTTTTTTCCAGCCTTCTTAATGGCTGCGTACCTATTATAACAAGTAACAAGCCACCAGTTACACCTATTGTTTAAAGTTGAATGCATTTAAGTACCTTAGTCTAGCTGTCAGCCGAACTCCAGTCAAGTTGAATATAAATAATTGGAAGAAGATGCCGACGCCAGTGTAGACCCCTACAGCAAGGAACAGTACTGCGATGACATTCGTTTGGGCAAGCACCCAGGCATCGTCGTGACTTTCCAAGTACTAAAAATAAAAAAGTTCATTTAATGACCACCACTTAGAGTAGGTTTATTTGTAAGGGTAATTACTTGCCGAAGATAAGAAACAAATGCATGCACGCACGTACAGTATCGGTCAAAAGTGGAGTAGCACCGTAAGGATTGTTTTGCTGTGAACACGCGGTACAGGCCGAACCTACATATGTGTGTATAAGTGATGTATTAACACAGAACGCACACCTCAGAATTTATACTCGGGTGTTGCTAAAATTAACAGTGTTATAATAAGTTTAAATAGCTAGCAGCGTAACGTATAGGATAAAGAAACACATGAGTCTAGGTTCTAATCTCGAAATGAGACTTATTTTTCTTTTCAACTATTATTTTCATTTGTTCTTTTATTATTCGATAAATTAATAAACGAGAATAATAATGTAATAATTGTTTTTATTATTATATAGTTAGTGAAATATGGGGTTAAGAATAAAAATGTTTTATAAGTGATTACAAAATGTTTATTCGTTATAAAGTATAAATAAACTTCTAGTCTAGGACTTGTTGTGGTTATAACTTAAGTATTCATTTTCATTACGAAAAGAAGATTGGAACTAAACCTAAACCTAACCTAACCTTAATGTCTGTAATTTATATGGTGTACATAATAAAGAGTATTCTATTCTATAATCCTTATTACGAATATGATACAATATAATTTTATTATTACTAGGTATAATCAATTTATAATTTAATACTTAGTACAATCCCCATTATTAGCAATGCAATGTTGTAAACGCTGGCACATGGACCCTACAATATTGCTACATAGTTATCTCTGTTCCTGTTAAGATTTCCTTGCAATGCAACTTCAATTGCTCATCAGACCTCTAATTCCTTGCTTTCCATCGCTGTATCGCAAAATGTAAACGTTTCGACTGGCAAGCAAGGCTACCCTCTTCCTTATTTAGTGACCCTCCGACTCACAGTAGGTAATTTCTCTAAAACAAAAAAAGAGTACTGTTAGGCTACTAGCAAAATACGATTAAGTATTACCTACGATTTAGAAACAAAATTATAATGAAAATAGAAATGTTACATATAAATATAATATAAAGTCATTTAAAATCTAGTACTTCGAAATTATAATTTTTTCTTCTATTTAAACCTTATAATACGTTTCAAAAAATAACTACAAGGATCAGCAGTTCTATTTTAATAAAATAAATGTTTAATTATATTCATAATACTCACATTCAGTTCGGTTTCATAAGATATTTGGATATTTGTATCCACTTTTACGCAGTGTTATCATATTCGCTTTAATTTCAATATTCTGCATTTTAATAAAAGGAACTACAACACGGATAGAACACACGTCGCTAAACCATAATAAACAACCAACCATCAACGTTCATTTTAATCGCGGTGAATGACTCGTAACTTAACGGTGTCTACCTTATAATTTATTTATTTAGATATCTGTGGGTATAATCATAAAGTTTTACGAATTAAGCGCACAAGACGAACATGACAAGGAAATATATAGTCAAAAGCGTGATTATTCGAAGTAATCATTAAAACATAAAAAAAAAAACTATCACCGCGCGTGAGATTCGAACCCACGGCTCGCTGCGCAGAACGCGCTTAACCAAATATGATAACCGCTAAGCTATCATGCCATATACCGTAGTGGTTGAATGTATGAAATACAATCAGTCGCAAATGAATGTGAGTGTGTGTGTGTCTATAGTAGAGAAATGACTAATTAAAAGAAGGTCGTAAGTAAAACCAAAGTGTCAATCTATTGCTTTGTGAAATTGCTACTCCACTTTTGACCGCGGCCGTACATTGAGGTAACCCCCAAACAGCTCGCGACGTATCGCAGTGATATCTTACCATGCATTCGTTTTATGTGGAGGTGATATCGAGGAGCGATCACGAGGTATCATCGGCATATAATTACCCTTAGGCTTTCATTCTGGCTGTTGCTGGTGTTACAATAAGCAAATTCTCATGTAAAATGATTTAAACGTAATCTTACCCCGTAGTCAACCTAATAAAGTAGTTTCCTGGCCCCAGATACCCAGCGTTAATTCATGGAAACGGGACCAGTGAAAAGTTTAAAAATCTATTATTTTACAGGAAGATCTTTGGCAGTCGTTAGGGGTAGTCTGAAGCACGACAGTGAGAACCAGTCTTACCAAGGGGTATCGTAGTAACTGGGTATGTGGAGGTCAGGTGGGCAGACGATCCATGAAAAATACTGGTATTCTGCTATATCTGGTTAGACTGGAAGCACACCCCAATGTAGTTGGAAAAGATCTCAGATGACGTTGATTGCATTTGCATCATTGCACATGAGAATTCTGGAACTAGTGCCCTTTTATGGACTGATGGCGATTACTGGGATGGTTCTAGTGCGATAGAAATCCCACATTTCCCGGTCTCCCAGACAAAGGTGTAGCAGCGTAAAAAAAATACATACCCCGTAAGTCTCTCCGAAAAGAATAGCGAACGTCGGGAAGGAGGAGCCGACAGCAATCGCAGCGATCACGCCGGCTACCATGAGCCACTTCTCCGGCTCACACAACTTCATGATCTGCCAGGTCGTCGGGATTAACTCCTCCTCCCCTTTCTGTTCTGGCAAACTACCACGTGACGACGCTGACTCTGACGATGAAGAGCTTTCTATGGATTCTATAGATTTCACCCTCGCCATCTTTGTTTTTACATCTGTAATCAGGAAAATACTAGATAAATCATATATCTTAGATAATCTTAAATAGGTCAGATCATGTGAACACCATGTAAATTGATGTCTGAAATGGTCTTCTGGTTACGACATTGTTCAGTGTAATGAAATGATGTATAAGCAAATTCTTTGTAACTTGTAGTACCTACTGATAAACATATTGTATTAGTTATTAGACATTTATTCATATTTGATCATATAAATTATTTTGTAAAACACCCTTTAGTTTAAAAAAAATTCACAGATCTCGTGCCTCTCACGACCTTCGGAGACATTGGAAATGAATATAGACAAACAAAAAATGTTAAATCACCCCTCTGTCCGTCTATATTTAGTTTCACAGAACACTATTCTAGCTAGTCCCTACCGTCGTATCTTAACACAAAGACGACTTCTGACAATAAAACCAACACCTATTATTAAAAAATAGCTTTTTCACTTCTCATGCTCTAAAAGTCAGTCTTTATGTTGTGCTTAGGCGACATAAAATCGCTTTTTATGTTCTAGTTTTTTTTTCTAAGACTAAAGTAATCAGGCCCAACAGCACAACGCACAACGCACAATAAAACTTCGCAGATTAAAGTCGTGATTTATTTCATTTTCTTTAATTTATACCACTTCCGTGTTTTCTATCGTTAATTTAATAAAATCAGGTAAAATAGTTGTCATTTATTATTTAAAAAGGCAAAGAAACGCCTCTCGACTTAACTATTCACCCTCGCCTGCGGCTCGGGTGGATATAAACGTCTCGGGGTAAAATAGCTTCTTTTATGCCTTAGTTGTACAATCTACTATTATTTTATTTAATTATATTCGAAGAACATAAAATTATTAATATTAATGTTACAACTGATATTAATAACTAATATTTTCTTTAAAAAAATTTATATCATTATATTCTAAAGTATGTATATTTATTATTAATATAAACACATAAAATACAATCGATACTATTCGTTAAGGTGTTATCGAAAAAACGTGTTATAGTGCACTGTTTAAGTTTAGTTTTTTGTGCACGCTGTAAGGTGTATTCCATTTTCATAATTCCTTCTACATCTAAATTATTTTGGCATTCACCAAATAAACAGTAGGGTGGACGTACCAGTCCCAAACCAGTCGCCTGTAGTTGACCATTTGCGTCAAAAAGTCAATATTTTAAGAATTCGCGCCAATATCTATAGGTTTTTTAAATCTGGGTTACCTTATTACATCTTTGAGAATCTGCTACTGTGAATTTCAGGTGAATTAATAAAAAAATATAGCTTTCTTTTTAATTTTTGTCGCTACGTGTCTTGTTCACTCGCCGTTCCGCCGCCATTGCTATAAGGAGCGCTCAATGAAAGGTAAAGTTCAATCCATTTAAAATGTAGTATTTTTTAAGTAAATTGTAAATGTTTTATGAAATATAGTTAATATATTTATCAGTGTATTGATTGCAGATATAAATTTGGACAATTTTTTTGTTTTTAATAGGTTTCTGAGACTGGTTAACTACTGGAACGCATGTTGTATAGGTTGCCTATAGTTGACCATATGGTTTACTACTGGTTATTTCATAAACTTGCGTTTTTTGTCATTATTATTGATCTTTCAACAATTCCCTTTGATTATATTGATGAACAATACAAAATTGACGATTTTAATTAACATATTCCAGTAGTTGACCAGTGGTTTGGGATAGGTACATTCATAGTGTTCGTGGAGTTGACCAGACATTGTATATTTTAGGCGTCCTGCTAAAATTGACTTGATTTTTTTTTTCAATATACTTATTCAGGGTGTATAGAGTGAACCTTTCATGTTTACCTTTTCTATGGATGATTTTATTTTAGAATACTTACTTAACTTTAAATAATGATTACTTTGTTTTAGCCACGAAATGCCACCCAAGAAAAAAAAATCAAGTATAACCAAGAAGATGTTAAAAAGCAATGGAAAAAATTCAAGTGACTGGAAAAATTAGGAAAACCTGTTGGATTCTAATTAACCAAATTTCTTTAATAGATTTTCAACTTTATTGCTAAAGCATAAGGTTCAAAGTTGATTGGGAAAATTTGACACTTTCGGGTAGCTTGATGTGCTGGCGTCTGTACAAAAGGTAGATCTCAATAAACGTTAATTTTAAAATTTAATAAATGGCCTTTTATTTTATTCATGTATAAGTCAATACGTTGGTCAATTACTGGCTCAATCTTGGTCAATAACCGGGTAGGTGTTGGTCCAACTAAGGAACAGTCCAACTTTTAGGATTTAACTCAAAATTACAGCAATTCCTAAATACTTATGCTGCAATGATTTTTAATCCTCATTTTGTCTTAAAGCAAACTTTAAAAATAACATAGAACTAAGGTCTTCTGTCAAAATCTATTAAAATGACAGTTAATTAAAGTCAAAATATCTTCTTAACTGGTTTGGGATTGGTACGTTCACCCTACCTACTGTTTGAGCGTTGTTAGAGCACATAATGCATCTTTAGTTGTTGTTGTTCTTTAACAGTAAATGTACGTCTAGAAGCCATATTTATAAGTTTAAGAAACACTGTTCACTCACAGAAATTTGCTATCTAACTGATTCATAAGTTTAACCTGTTTAACTTCGTACACGTGCTAAGCAGTCCTACATACAAACAAAGCATTTTTGACCATCTGTGAATGTAAACAAAGGATAAGAAAGCTGAATAGTTTTATGAATGAGTTTTTATGACTTTGCCGACTCAGTCTCAATATCCGCAAGGTATTTCTAGGAATCTGTTATAAATGATTCACAAAAACAAGTCGCTATATCCGAAGTCGCTATTACCGAAAGAATTTCTTACGAAAGTATGCTTTAAATTCAAGGGTCGTAAGTTTGACGTCTCGTGACGGGACGTGAGAGCAGTGGTGGCCCAGTGGTATCGGCCGCGACTTACGAATTGTTGGTCGTAGGTTCGAACCCAGACAGGCGCTTACCTTTGTGTAAATTATTTCATCACCACTGCTCTCAAAACGGTGAAGGAAAACATCGTGAGGAAACCGGCATGTCCTAGAACCAAAAATTCGAAGACATGTGACATCTTCCAACCCGCACTGGGCCCGCGTGGTGGATTACGGCCCACTCCCTCTCACCGAGAGGAGGCCTGTGTCCCAGCAGTGGGAACATTATAGGCTGTTTATGAAGTTTGACGTCGCTATAACCAAAAAGTCGTTATAATCGAGGTCGTTATTAATGAAATCCACTGTATTTATTTTCCTTAAAAAAAATATCTTCAATAACACATAAAATATAATCCTCACAACTAAAAAAACCCCTCATTAACACATAGAAAGTTACTACTCTTCAATACAACTCATAGGACTGCCCGTCATGACTCATCGGTCTGCGCGCTAAATAAGATCGCCACCGAAAGGGCGCTACTAGAACTTAAACTATAAAAGATAATTTAATTCTGTTTTTTGCAATTTTTATCCTAACTAATCCCCTCGGAACGTATTTTGAATTAAGACTCTATCTATAATAGTCTCCGAGTAATCGCCGATTCAAGTCAAAATAACCCGAAAAAACCGCGTCATTTTTCGACATTTTTGCATTTTTTTCAAAAAGTTTTCAATTTTTTCAATTTTTTTTTATATCACATTGTAGATCTCGCTAATACGCATCTTTTGATACCCTAATAGTTTACGTAGCTTTAGAATTAACGACACTAGAGCAGAATTTCACTATCGCTGAAAATGCCCCCCTACTACACGATCGAAAAAACATTTCCAATGTTAAAATGGTAGTAGTGTAGGAGCGCAGAAACATCAGTTTGTATTCGTCGTACGTGCAACGTTCGGCGACGACATTTCGCCCGTGACCACCGTAAGCTATAAACGCGCTCCAAACCATATAACTACCTACCTACTCCATTGTAATATTCGCAATAAGTTTAATAAGTAAAGTAATATTCGAATTGCGCAGCATTTCATTTCTCTCCGTACACACATCGCATAAAGACGACACAACCCACACACACACTAAATTGTGCGATGTGTGAACGGAGAGAAATGAAATGCTGCGGAATTCGAATATTACTTTACAAGTTATTAAACTTGTTGCGAATATTACAATAGAGTAGTTATATGGATGGGAGCGCGTTTATAGCTTAGGGTGCGTCCACATCTGGCGAATGCGCCGCGAATGTGCATTTCGCGAGCCGTTTGCGAGCTGCCCGCAAGCTGCGCGCGTGCAGTCACGGCAATGGCTTGGTGCGCCTCTTTAGCGCAACTCATGTAAGGCTCGTATAAAGGCGTGCGCGCGGCGCGCAATCTGCGCGCACTCAATTCTCGCACGGCTTGAGGCGCGGGCGGAAGAAAGACGCGAGCCGCTAGCGCGCCGCCCGCGCGCTGATCGCGTACGGCGCTTAGGTCGCGCGTGAAATGCGCGCGAGCGGCGCACGAACAAAAATGCACACGCACAGCTCGCGGGCAGCTCGCAAACGGCTCGCGAGCTGCACATTCACGGCACATTCGCCAGATGTGGACGCACCCTTACGGTGGTCACGGGCGAACCGTTGTCGCCGAGCGCTGCACGTACGACGAATACAAACTGATGTGTCAGCGCTCTTACAGTCTTTTAAGGAAAGTACCGAACAGGTTTGAGTGTACCAGTCTAGTCAGCGCAAGCATTTGTCAGCAATCATGTAGCTCAACTCAAAACTTGAGGAGCTTAACTTGGAGGTGAGGCATCTCAATTCTTATATCATAAGGACAGGAAGTGACCAAATTTTATAATTACCGTTTGAAAGGATCCTCGCTTGCAGATGACGACGGTGCGTCAGGCTTGTTTTGACTGCCGTGCCCGCGCCTTACTAAATCTTTAAGCGCCTTAATTTGTTTTGTGTGCGGTTTACATTTACAGCCGTATTTCTTGTAAAATGTTTTGTAATTCGCCTTTCATTTGAATCCTCTCAACCCACGAAAGAGGTATGAATACACGACAAGTTTATTCCTGTACCTACTACAAGTAGCCAGAAGGGTTCAGCAATCGACATGAAGTGGAAAAAATGTAAATCAGAAAGTCTTACGTTTTGGTTCCTGTGCACTTTTGGCTTCTGTATCGGGAGTGACGTCACCAGTCTCAAGTTGATTCTCCTTATTGAGTTGGTAAAACCGTCCTTTCTTAGCCATCAGTTCCGCGTGCGTGCCCTCTTCAACCACCTCGCCTTTGTCCATAAATACTATGCGGTTCGCGTTCAGCACCGTTGCTAACCTATATGATTGATTATAGAGTTCAGAAATAAGGTCCATTACACACAGCCCGAGTAACCGCTGATATTAATATCAGATAACTGAATAAATTTTGTTGCTTCAAGGATGTCATACTTTTGACTGTACACAAAACTTAACTCTGTCTATAGGTACATAGAACGAGGCGGTCCGGCCGGTACTTGAGCGCTGGCTCGGGAGGAGGCACGGCTCCCTGTCGTTTCGGGTGACGCAGGTGCTCTCGAGGCATGGTTGTTTCGGGTACCTGTTTCGCATAAACAGGGAGCCGGACGCCCGGTGTCACCACTGCGTTGACTGCCGGAAGAACACGGCGCGGCATACGCTGGCAGAGTGTGCCGCTTGGGAGGAGCCGCGCCGTGCCCTCATCTCAGAAGTAGGCAGTGACCTGTCGCTACCGGCCGTAGTCGAGACGATGGTCGGCAGCGAAGAGTCCTGGGCCGCGGTGGTTTCCTTTTGCGAAACAGTCGTCTCGCAGAAGAAGGCTTCGGAAAGGGAGAGAAAGATCTCGTCCACTCACCCGGCCCGCAGCAGGCGTACCGGGCGTCGGCGGAGGGCGGATAACGCCCTCTTCCAGCCCTCTGAAATGGGTCCAAGGGCAACGGACTCGGGGACGTCCGTCGCCCCCCACACACACATCAGGACCCGAGGTGGCGGCGCGTAGTGTTCACACGCGCGCGCTGCTAGAAATAGGCCTCTTCCTAATTTTTCCACAACACCTTCTGCATTCATTTAAAATCGTACGATAACTTCTGAATTGATCGGGCACTAAATTACAAAAGATTATGAATTAAATTATTTTGTAGTGAAGGCCCATTACTTTCATATGTACCTGTGGCTCACCATAACGGTGGTCCTTCCAGCCGCCGCCGAGTCCAAAGCCTTCTGTACCTTGGCCTCGCTTGAAGAATCAAGAGCCGAAGTGGCCTCATCAAGGAGCAGGATCTTAGGCTTCCTTACCAAGGCCCTCGCTATAGCAATGCGTTGCTTTTGCCCTCCGGATAGCTGGGCACCTCTCTCGCCGATCATGGTATCGTACCCCTGTTTATAAAAGTAATTAATATCCGCACATTTCAATAAAACAGCGCTGTTCGGCCCACCCGTAGTGAGCGATGGTTCTTATAAGTGATGTAGGAGGATTTTAGCAATGCGGCGCGACCTGCAAGTATGTGCGTCCGCCTCAAATTTACTGCACACTCACACAAAAATAAATAAATAAAAAAATTGTTTATTGTCACAAATCAGCAAATAAGTTACAAAGGACGATGAGTCAGAACGTCCCCCCAACCTTACATTGACCAACAGACTTAAAATGTATCTCATTCGAACCGCCTTAGCAAGCTGATCAATTTTTACTATGACGACATCTCTCAAAAGTGCGGGATATTCCGAGAAAATCATGTTTTAATGTTAATTTCGTCACAACGTCCCCCAACCCTTACATTGACCAACAGACTTAAAATGTATCTCATTCGAACCGCCTTAGCAAGTTGATCAATTTTTACTATGACGAAATCTCTCAAAAGTGCGGGATATTCCGAGAAAATCATGTTTTAGTGTTAATTTCGTCACAACGTCCCCCCAACCCTTACATTGACCAACAGACTTAAAATGTATCTCATTCGAACCGCCTTAGCAAGCTGATCAATTTTTACTATGACGACATCTCTCAAAAGTGCGGGATATCCGAGAAAATCATGTTTTAATGTTAATTTCGTCACAACGTCCCCCAACCCTTACATTGACCAACAGACTTAAAATGTATCTCATTCGAACCGCCTTAGCAAGTTGATCAATTTTTAATATGACGAAATCTCTCAAAAGTGCGGGATATTCCGAGAAAATCATGTTTTAGTGTTAATTTCGTCACAACGTCCCCTCAACCCTTACATTGACCAACAGACTTAAAATGTATCTCATTCGAACCGCCTTAGCAAGCTGATCAATTTTTACTATGACGACATCTCTCAAAAGTGCGGGATATTCCGAGAAAATCATGTTTTAGTGTTAATTTCGTCACAACGTCCCCCCAACCCTTACATTGACCAACAGACTTAAAATGTATCTCATTCGAACCGCCTTAGCAAGCTGATCAATTTTTACTATGACGACATCTCTCAAAAGTGCGGGATATTCCGAGAAAATCATGTTTTAGTGTTAATTTCGTCACAACGTCCCCGTAACCCTTACATTGACCAACAGACTTAAAATGTATCTCATTCGAACCGCCTTAGCAAGCTGATCAATTTTTACTATGACGACATATCTCAAAAGTGCGGGATATTCCGAGAAAATCATGTTTTAGTGTTAATTTCGTCCCAACGTCCCCCCAACCCTTACATTGACCAACAGACTTAAAATGTATCTCATTCGAACCGCCTTAGCAAGCTGATCAATTTTTACTATGACGACATCTCTCAAAAGAACGGGATATTCCGAGAAAATGAGAAAATCATGTTTTAGTGTTAATTTCGTCACATCGTCCTCCCAAGCCTTACATCGACCAACAAACTTAAAATGTATCTCATTCAAACCGTCTTAGCAAGGTGATCAATTTTTACTACGACGACATCTCTCAAAAGTGCAGGATATTCCGAGAAAAATCATGTTTTAATGTTATTATTTTTGGCACAAAATAAGAGTTTGTAAGTAAACCATATTCTTTGATTTTCAAACCTCTCAAGATCAATTAGGAGATGCCATTTAAAAAACAGAAAACGTCATTCGTTACTCGTCCAATTTTTTCTATTCCTATAGGCAGGCAGTTGTCCCACCGCGGCGACGAACGATTAGCGAGTAGAACTAGCAACTGAAAACGAGTTGGCGAGCAGCGAGCAGCGTGTGTATAGTTCCGATAGTTTTGTCGCTGGGCTATCAGCGAGTTTTCGAGTGCGACGGACGATTACTCGCACCACTCGCTCGGGGCGGTTAGTCTCACAGGGGCTTCTCTCGGCGTGAGCTCTGACCACCAAGCGACCATCGCTGAGCGAGTATCGCTAGGCGAGTATTATCTTTGATAGCTCTTGTCGCTCAGCGACAAACCAGTGAAGCGAGTCCTCGCCGGCAGTGTGAACAGTCAGCGATCAACTGTTGATATATGCATCTCTTTTGTTTACACGGAATGTATATCTATTGTACGTTTCTTGAGCGAGAAAACAGCCGACAGTTCTTCGCTTCCTCAGTGGACACTTCCTTCGGTGGGACAACTGCCATATGCTCGTCCACGACGGAGACGCGGGTGTCTTCGTCTTGGGCGAGCTTGAATCCCTCACTGCACTCAGGATTCAAGTCTTAACTCCCTCGCTTCGCTCAGGAGTCAACTCAAACCTAGAATCCTTCGTTGCGTTCAGGATTCAAAATAGCGCCCGCGACAACAAGACACTACTTTATCCCAAAATAAATAAAACGATTTTTTATTTTATTTCTAAACCCCATGGATTTTGGAGCTAAAACTGGTTGCTAGTATGTTTATAGATCTTTATGAACCTGATAACACATACAAAAGATCTGTTGCAGGGCGGGGGACGAGCCTAGCGAATTAGAAAAATGAATAAAACGATTTTATAATTTTCATTTTATTTCTAAGCCCCATGGATTATGAAGTTAAAAGTGGTTGCTAGTCTTTTTATAGACCTTTGTGAACCTACTAATACATACAAAAGTTCTGTTGAAGGGGGGGGGACGGGTCTCATACAAATATGGTCATCGTTCTTTGTATTCGGAGTCTCCTTTTAGGCAGATAATGCCTGTGTTAGAAGGCTCCGCTCTTCCATAACAATGGTATAGGTAGCTAATTTAAGCGTGACGTGTAGCGTGATGTGAGGTGTTCCTCCTAAAATCCTCCTATATTCACTTGCGTGCATTTTGTCTCTCTGTTTCTCTCCGCTCTTAGGTTTACTTAAGGATACTTTTGATGATGCAAATAGCCACATACACATAAAAGTAATCATGGTACCTGTTTAAAAAGTATAGGGAATTTAGGAACCAACAATAGACCTGTTGGAATAGGGTGTTTAATTTTTTATTCTTATGTAATGGGCTACCCATTGCTGCAATGCTATCAAAATCTATACTATTATTATACAGGGTGAATTTGAATTAATGCGACAAAAAGAAATGGGAGCTTCAGTTACAGTAACATAGTAATTATAAACTGTTTTTTCTACAATCTAAATCGTTAAAAAAAATTACGTGATTATCGTTTTCAAAAGGTCCACTGATGTTATTATCTTTATTTAAATACGAATTATCGGTATTCCAGCAAAATAATTAATATGCAAAATAAATAAGAAAAATTAAAGTATCAAAAAATCTCATCGCAGTGCTCAATAATCGTCGTGGAGTACTCATGTCATTAAACGTTGCCGTTCATAGCGGTCATTTACCTAATTTTGCCTATTTTCTAGTGTAAGTATGCGACGTTGCCAAACCTCGCATGACATTCCTTCCCGGCTCAGACTAAGGAAATTCCCGGCGACCGCCCCGCCGCCCACCACCCTTCCTTCGTTCATTAGTCGTCCTAAAACGTTTGTAGGTCATGGTCGCGCGCGCATTCCGCAAATCCTACTTTACGTATTGCGAATAATTTGTGTTGTTGTCTTGTGTTTGTGTCATAACAATGCCTAGGACGAGACGAAATAAAGAATCTACGTGAAACGCAGCGAAGATTTCGATTAACCTAACACCGTTGGACTTTTATTTGTTGGGAGAAATTAAAAGACTCGTTTACGAACGCGAATCCGAAACTTTAGACGAACTAAAAAACAAAATCATTAGTGCATTCGAAACTGTAAAATCACAGACTTTTTGCGGCGCCGTGCTCAATTGTGTTTACAAAACGGAGGTGGACATTTTGAACAATTACTAAAATACACGTAAGTGTACTGATTTCATAATAATTATTGTAAATACTGTGATTCCAACTTTTTAAATACGCCAAAAATACGATAATTGATTTGTTGTTGTAACAAACATTATTCAGGTTATACCTCATACTAAAACATTTTTTCACTATTACTTTTATTGTATTTTTGATCGTCCTAAGCCGACAAAAGTATGAAGGAAAATTTGGTTTCACAAAACTTTTATTTAATCGTGCGCGCGGGAAAGAGATGCGCGGGCGGACGGGGGCGGCGCGATTTATTCATAGCGATAATGTACCTAAATCGTGCTACACGAAAACGGTAGTACGCGAAATTCTTTGATACTTTAATTATTTTAACGCTTTTCGTAACACTGATCAATTATTTTTTAATTTTACATTTGATATGTTCTACATTTTCTTGAAAACACGTATTATTGTATATTTAAATTTGTCGCATCTATTCAATTTCACCCTGTATTATTATAATAAAAATATAATATAAGATTATAAAGAGGTAAAGTTTGTGAGGTTGTAGGAGGTAATCTCTGGAACTACCAGTCGGATTTGAAAAATTATTTTTACATTTGATAGCCCAATTCTTGAGGAATGCTAACAACAGGAAAATTAACATCACGCTATGTCTCTTAGGAGCCGAGCGAAAAGTGATAGCGCGGGCAGGTGATGCGATGCGACGGGGTGGGCCGGGGGAACAAGAAATTTCACGCGGACGAAGTCGCGGGCAGAAGCTAGTATCAAATAAATAAATGAAGCTGTTACATACATCAGGAAGTTTTTTGATGAAGAGATGGCAATGGCCCGCCTTTGCCGCTGCGATAATTTCTTCATCCGTAGCATCTGGGTTACTCATTCTAGAATAATAAACGATACTTTCAGATTTAATCAACAAAAGCGTTTTCGTCATCATCATCATTTCAGTCAAAAGACGTCTACTGCTGGACATAGGCCTCCTCTGAGCACCGCCACTTCGACCGGTTTTGTAACGTGCTTCCCGCATCCAGCGGATTCCTGCGGCCGTCACAAGGTAAGCGGTCCACTTTTGTGGGGTTTTCTCACTCTACGTCTTCCGGTACGCGGTCGCCACTTACCTTAATGCCTTTTACTTGAATTTAATTTGTGGAGGAACTCTGTGATATGATATGACCCCAGCGTGTAGAAAGGATTCCCCAACCAGGCGTTAGACGCGTTATCATCCGCCTACAGTAGTCCACTGCTGGACATAGGCCTCTCAAATTGTACGACATTTAGCTCGATTCTCGGCAACTCTCATCCAGCTGCTACCAGCCACCCTGCGAAGATCGTCGCTCCACCTAGCATGAGGACGTCCTACCTCACGTTTGCCGATTCGCGGTCTCAACTCAAAATCAGGTCTACCCCAACGGTCATCAGTTCTACGGCTAATGTGACCGGCCCATTGCCATTTCAACTTGCTTATTCTGTGAGCAAGTGATTTAAATCGATTGGTTGTAAAATGCACTTAGCAACAGCTAACAGTCCTGCTTTATCAGCAGATCCAGAGAATTGCTTTGTCAGTCTAACTATTACGATATTTATTCACATCTAAAGTTAAGAATTTTATTCATCTATGATAATGACTTTACCTAATATTCTCTTTGATAGTTCCAGCAAAAAGAACGGGTTCTTGTCCAACGACCGCGATATGGTTCCTGTAGTGTCTGACGTTCAAGTTCCTCAAGTCGTATTCAGACGCCGTCACCTTCCCCGAGTCAGGGTCGTACATCCTCTGGATGAGTTGCAGCACGGTTGACTTGCCGCAACCACTTTGTCCCACCAGCGCCACCGTCTCGTTGGCCTTTATCTTCAGATTTAGCCCGTTTAACACCTAAATTTGCACAAAATTTTTGTTCAAAAAAGGTTGGTGTTCAATATCAAACTATCCATGCATTATTTAGTAACTGGTAATGATGCGGATGGTTCCCGTTCTTGCTTCGGGTTTCCAGACACCATTTCCAGTTTTAGCTGATCTCGCAAGCTTTAGGCTTTTTCTTAGAATGAGAAGTTAGCTTATAATGGAAATGTATAGCTTGATATGTCGCCCTGCGTAGACCATCTAAATGTCCATCAAACTAAATAAAAAAGACGATTACAATGTTCTGTGAAGTTATACCTGTACGTCACTACGTGCTGGGTATCTAAAGTACACATCGGTAAACTGTATATCCCCACTGAGTGGAGGATTTTGGCCATCAGCGGAAAATACATCTATTTCTGGCTTTCGGTCAATGACCGCATAGACTGATGCAGCAGACGCTCGGGCTGTCGTAATGGCTTCCATGTGAGGAGCTGTAAGACCCACGTTTTGAGCTCCTTGCAATACACTGAAGAATACCTGAAAGCAAGGTTAATTAATTATAACTTTAGCTATTTTATAATCACTCGATCCTAAATAGTTATAAAGGTATAAGTAGCTAGAGAACACAGCAATCTTGATGAATGAAAAGATTGCGCTGGTGGCGCAGCTCAGCAACTCGGCTCTAGCAGCACCTTAATTGCGTCACTGTCAATCACAATCTGAATCATTTTGAAGGATATTGCTAATTCATTGCTTCATATGTTCGAAAACATGTTTGCTCAAGATCGTAAACACCGCAATGAATGTTGTTGAACTGTCAAAATGAAAACCATTGCTAGTGTTAATATGTTACCCCGCAAATACCCCGCAGGTCTGTGTTGTGTGGTTATAATAAAATTATAACAGCTAATTAGCAATACCTTGTTTGATTGCAATTAATAATGAAGACGACAGTGCAAGTAGACTTACAATCATGAGTACAGCTGCCGTATATTCCGGTTTTTCTTCTTGTCTGCTTTCTATGATGAGAGCGACTCCGTACCAGAAGGCTAGAGCATATGTAGCGTAAATGATGAACCACATAACCCCGCTGCCTATGCCTGCGAACACACCTTTCTTGATGCCCATCTTCTTGGCTGGTTCCAAGCGACGTGCATATCTGGAAAATACAATAATGAGCTGTAGGAGACATGATAGTTTTAGGGATCGATGAACGACAATTTTTTGCATCGATCGACAACCGAGAGCAAAGAGGCAAAGAGTCATCAATTTGTCGATTCCAATGCTAAAAGTATCGTATCTATCTTTTTATCAAAGTCAAAGCATTTATTTCAAATAGGCACATAAAAGGCACTTTTGAACCTCAAAAATTATCTTAAAATAGAATTGATTCTAGTCGCCCATTCCAAAAGGTAGTTTTCGTATGGAGAAGAATGGGCAAGAAACTCCACCGTGTTTTAGGTACAATATTTTGCATGGGTACATTAATTATATAATAACATGTGAGGACGATGCACCTACAGTAAAATTACTATACCACAATAGGTAAAAGAATTAAAAACGAAACCATGACATATAAATTAATTATCTGATAGATCATACATGGTGCTCACATACACACATCAAAAGTGTCTAGGGATCAACATATATTTTTGCAATAACTTTTCTCCTGATTGATATTAATTAAAATTTTCTTTAAGGATTCATCAAATAAAGTGTTTTCGTTTGTCACAGTAACGATAAACCAAGTCACCTTTGCATTAATAAAGAAATTTGCCATTTTCCTAATAAAGGGATTTTTGACATTTGAACCACTAACTGCTAACACAAAAGTTCGAAAAAAAGACTGAAATAACAGTTTTCTTTAAAATTTTATTGGGTAACTTAAACAATTAATAATCCGTGTTTCTACCGCGAACACTAACAACACAAGAACATCGGTTTGGCATACTCAAAATGAGTTCATCCAAATCACGCTGTGGAATGGCCGCCCATGTTCGTTGCAACAACAAAAAAAGGTCTTCTTGCGACTGGATACCCTCCATATTCGGCAGAGCTCTTCTCTGTAGCATATCCCATGCATGCTCAATCGGGTTCAAGTCTGGCGACTGAGCAGGCCAGGGCAGGACATTGATGTTAGCTGCGGCGAGAGTCTGTCTTACAACTCTTGCGGTGTGCGGTCGTGCATTATCATGCATTAACTGAAATAAGGGACCGATTTGCACTTGTAGAGGAACGATGACGTCTGATACAATCGTCTCAGCATAAATTTGAGCGTTGAGGTTGCCTCTGATCCAAATCAACTCAGTTCTTCCGCCGATCCAAATACCCGCCCATACCATGATGGTTCCACCACTATAAGGATGGACTTCCTGGCAGGATTTTAATTGCTGTTGGCGTCCAGGGGTTCTCCAGTGTCGTATACGTCTTGTATCCGGTCTCATACCAAAACGAGACTCATCAGAAAAGCACACGAAACGCCATTGTTCTTCTGCCCAATTTCTGTGTTCAAGAGCCCATTGATATCGAATCCTACGATTGTGCATTGCTATAGGTGGTACCCGTAGCGGTCTTCGGGAATGAAGGTTCACTTCATGCAAGCGGTTTCTGACTGTTTGGTCGCTAATTAAGTTCCCTGAAGAGTGATGAAGCCTCACGGCTAACATCATGGCGGTTATTGTTGGAGCTCTTCGAGTTAAGATTTGAATGTATCGGTCTTGTCTCCATGTGGTGCAGCGATACCGTCCTCCATGGCGCTCAGCCACGGTACCAGTGCTTCGGTAACGTGTCCAAAGTCGACTGATAACACTCTGACTTGTATTCAGAGCTAAAGCCACAGTACGTTGCCGGGAACCAGCTTCTATCATTCCCACGGCTCTGAGCATTTCTTCCCTGCTTAAATGACGTCGCCGCTCCATAATAACGTTGGTTTTAATCAGTAGTAGGGAAACAGTAGCACTAATAATGTCTTCAATGCGTTGTATGTTTTTATAGGGAAAATATTGACAGCTGATTTTCATCTTTTACTCGAATTTGATTCACAGTTCCTAATTCAAATTATGAAATGCACCAAAAAGGATCCATATAAATGTATAAAATCATAAATTTATTACAAAGCCACATCTCAATCTCAAGAAATCCGCATAAAAATGCTTGATCCCTAGACACTTTTGATGTGTGTATTTACAAACATGGTACAAGCAAAACGATTTTAATTAAAAAACAAAATACAAGTAATAAGTCAGGGAGTGAGTAATGAATGTAAAAAAAGAATAAAAAAAATTTACAATTAAATTAGCAACCAGTTTGATTTTGTCTAGACTCTAGATTGTCCTATGGAGCAGGACCAGCATGTTTCCAAGCGTTCTTATCTTGGATATAATCTTCTTATCTTATACAAGCTTCTGCCCGCAACTTCGTGCGTGTTCAAATATGACCGGAGAGAGATTAGCACATTCAAACAAACTCTTCAGCTTTATTATAAGTACTAGCTGCGCTCCGCGGTTTCACCCGCATAAGTGTTGATCCCGTGGGAATATCGGGATAAAACGTAGCCTATACCTATGTTAATGCAGGGTGTCAGCTACCTCCATACAAAATTTTATCAAAATTTATCCAGCCGTTTGAGCGTGAAGAAGTAACAAACATATGAACACACACACTCACAAACTTTCGCCTTTGTAATATTATATAGTGTGATAGGATATATAGATTATACTAGCTATAGGGAACCCGCCTCTGCTCCACGGTTTGTATGACTTAAATAAGTAAATATCTGGTGTTAGGTGTAGCTGTGTCCCACTTCGTCGTCGATCGTTACACAAGAGTGGATGTTGGTATTAAATAAAAGGTAGTAAGTACGGTAATACCTCTCAATTTCTTTCTTTTGTCCATGGAAGGCGACCACTGTTCTTATCGCAGACAGTACTTCTTCTGCGACAACGCCTGCTATGCTGTATGCTTTTAATTCTTGAGATGTCAACGAAGATTGAACCTAGAATGAACGATTTATTATCTAAGTGCATTTATACAGGATGAAATTGAAAACATGCGACAAATCGAAATGGGAGATTGTACTCATCATTATGAACAACTTTTGCTATGGGACTAAACCTAAAATCGCGAGAAAAAAATTAGCTGTTCCCTACATTTATGTTCGCATAACTCGTCAAAATGTAGGGAGCTGCTGATTTCTTTTTCGCGATTTCAGGTTCGCGTCGGTCCCATAGTAAAAGTTGTTCATAATGATGAGTACAACCTCCCATTTCGATTTGTCGCATGTTTTCAATTTCACCCTGTAGTTTCCATTTTCATTTCCCGAACAGTTGAATTGAAATCTTAATTTAAAAATGTGGCCACCTTCGCCTACTGGGCCCGAATAGCAGGGTAATTGCGTAACACATTATCAGTAGTGGCTTGCATTTTGACAGTTCAACAACATTCATTGCGTTATTTACGTTGTTGAGCAGACAAATTTTTCGGTCATAGGAAGCGATGGATTAGCAATATCCTTCAAAATGATTCAGATTGTGATTGATAGTGTGTTACGCAACTAGGGTGCAGCATAAGCAACATTATGTAGATGTACCGTCGAAACGAAAAAAAAAAAAGATTTGAAAAATCGGCTGAAATTCGTGAATTCGTCATTGTATTTGTTTTCACACTGCTTCTATAAAAAGTGTACACGAATACCTACTTAGTATATATGTTACCGTTAGAATACGGAATACGTTAATATGCGCATTAACTACATAGGTAATTTGCAAATTACCGGGTACAATCCGTTAAAGGGTGAAATATGTTACCGGCCAAACCCGATTATAGGATGAACTAGTTTCGATTAGGCGAAACCAGTTCACATAGGTACGCTCGCTCTTGCATCCTACGTCGCCTAACCAAACCTAACGTCTGGGTGCCCTTCACTCGCTCTTGCATCCTACGTCGCCTATCGACCGACCACAACCATGAAACCCGTGTAGGGAGAACTGGTTTGGCCTAGGCGGAAACATTTTTTTTCCACTTTAACGGACTCAACCAGATAATCTGCAGATTAACTAGTTAATCTGCACTCTAACTGATTTACGCACATTAGCGGTAACATATACACTTGCGTGCAAAAAAATCGACCCACCCCATGCTCGTCGATTTGAAACAATATAATTCAAAAAATTTTACTGACAATAACCTAATACTTATATTGTATATTAGTAGAACCTTCTTGAAAGTATGTAGATTCTATTTTAATATGTTTCTCCTTGTAGATTACATTAGTAAAAAAATGTCAAAAGTTTTTGCTTTTGAGAAAATCGCAAACTTACAACTATGGGTGTTGAATAAAGAACCTCCTTTTTTTTGAAGTCCGTTAACAAAATCAAGTTCAATTTTGATTAAACAAACAGAAAAAAAAAACCGTGTGCTTATGACCACACGACTGAAGTGAAACTTCAAACGTATTTGACTATGAGAGGAAGAGAGAAAGAAAATGTGCGCGCGCACTGATTTCTCTTGCCTATATCCCCCACTCAACTCCCGTTCACCTCGCCCGATCACACTTTTCGTAACGCTTACGTCACGCGTTCGCCAGATTACTCCCCAAGTCAAGCGTGCGTAAAGAAAAAAAACCGACTTCCAAAAAAACACTACAAAGTGAAAAATAACTTTATTTCGGAAGTCGGTGTCTTTGGATCTGTATTTTAGTTTTTTGCCACCGACTTCCGAAATAAAGTTATTTTTCACTTTGTAGTGTTTTTTTGGAAGTCGGTTTTTTTTTTCTTAAAAAGTTTTTATTTCACGCTTTTTAGTGGGTCTGCTTATAATTTATCTAAGTTACAATAGCCTAGTGATTATCGCCTTTTACAAACAAAATATTGCTTTTCCCGATGCAGGGAAGTTAATTGTTGAAGAGTTCTCCAGGTCCACCATCAGCTCCATATCACCATTCACATTGTGACGAGCATAAATTGCTTAGCAACCATATTAAAGTAATCGAATCACAACCCGTGAAATACTTAGATATTATTGAGTACTTCCGATGGCCATCTGTGGTCTTCATCATCAGTTCCACTTCACCAAATAGTGCTTTCCGAGAGCATAAAAAATACCCAAATCGCTATAGGTGTGCCTATAATATTTGAAGAGTTCCTTCGATTTCTCCAGGATCCCATCATCAAATCTTGACCTGATGCTTTTAGACTAGATGCTGATAATCCTGGCTGCAGCATCAGGCCAGACTTATGTCAACATTACATTGAACTTAAAATTTAGTCCTGTTTAAAATGAGCCCAAACACGACTACGGTGCTGTAATTTCAAGGTTGGTACTTTTTCTGATGCTCCTGGCTTCAGCATCAGATCTTTATGTACTTCGGTGTTCCTCATTAACAGTACGTTTATCCAGACATCGAGCCCTTTTCAATGAGCCTAAACACGATATAAATGTATTTTTCTTTCTTTCTTTCTTTCTATATATCTGCTGTTAGTTGTCGAGGAGTTAGGTACTCTGCAGACTATCCTGACTGCAGCATCAGATCATGACTTGATGATCATGAGACCAAATGTGGCAAATGCCCTATCAAACATCAAAACAATTTACTAAAACAGTCCTTTCCTGTTCGAGTAACTTCTTACTGTTAAGGAGTGGTACCTTCCATCATCAGCCCAGCTACCTGACATGGTGACAACCATACGCAAATACACAAGATACTTCATAAAACATGCGAAAAACAATAAGTGAGCCTATAAAATTTGAGGGTTGCCCTCGATTTCTCTAAGATCCCATCATCAGATATTGAAATGGTGACAATGGGACCACACGGAAAGCACCAGCTTTCAAATAAAAAAAGAATCATGAAAATCGGTTCACCCAGTCGCAAGTTATGAGGTAACAAACATAAAAAAATAAAAAATACAGTCGAATTGATAACCTCCTCCTTTTTTTGAAGTCGGTTAAAAAGTGAAAGTGATGAAGACATCTGAAGAATCGAGTCGATCTTGTCAAGAATATTGCTTTTATCAAAAACAAAATAAAGTGTATGTTCAAAATAAACTGTACCTCTTACCTACCTTCACACAATATAAAATAATAAATTATATTCATTACGATTTTTGAATATCGTGTCTCAAATGGAGAGCATGGGGTGGGCCAATTATTTTGCACGTAGGTGTAGTTATAAAAGCTTAGAATATGGTCACTTTCGACATTCCACGGCAGTGAGGGAGTTCCCTCACTGCCGTACGACAATGCAGATATAAACATTTTACCAACCTTAGCTACAACAGCCGTGGTGGCTATCACAACCGGTGTACACGAAAGGATCACGAGAGTGAGCTCCCAGCCGTAAATGAAGGAGATGATCACAGAGGTGACGAACGACATCACCAGGTAAATGAAGATGGGCACTTTCTCGGCGATCCCTTCCCGAAACTTCTCGATGTCACTTAACAAAAAAGTAGATAGATTAAATATCATTAACATCACTGTTTTTCCCGAAAGAGTAGATACTTAGAGAAAAGGGGTGGTGAAAATGTTGAAGTCTTACATAAAAGGGGCCGAGCCTATTATCAATAACAGGACATAAATCCTGACTCCGGACTGCTGTAAAGAATTGAATGGACCTGAGGAATCGAATCACCTTACGTTCACATCTAAACAGTCTTATTATTTTATGTACTCTATAAAATACAGCAGTACAATGGTTTCGGTACCAACGTTTCTTTAGACATTCTTTGCCCACATCCTATTGGAGCGCATATGTAGGTACGGTCGAACAAGCTATTTGGTATACAGGCAGCTAACTTGCAACTGCTTTTAAACAATGGTGTGCTCAGTTAGTCAATTCTTTTATACCACTCTATTTAATTAAGGATGCCATAAGCTGAAAAAGTTATAACGCACAAAATAAAACTAAATATTGGCAGTGTAGTAGAAAGATGAATATTTTTGCCTGTATACGAAATAGCTTGTTCGACCGTACATGGTAGAGAAACCCAGGGTAACAGTTTTCGAGGAGCGACTTCCAAGGGAGTCGCTAAATTTTACTGAGAAATTAATTAGGAACACAGAGTAAATGAAAAAAAAAGACGGGTTGCACTCCGGGAGTGCCGGCAGAAGTGAAAACTTGAATATTAACGTTGAAATAAATCAATTATTAATTGAATTAATATAACTAATTTTTTTTCACTATTTCTGCGTCACTTTTTTCATTAATAGATGCACTTTCACAGACGGTCGAGCCATCAGCTGTCCATCCATCCATCCATCCACATCCACATCCACATTCACATCCACATCCACATCCACATCCACATCCACATCGACATCCACATCCACATCCATATCCATCCATCCATCCATCCATCCATCCATCCATCCATCCATCCATCCATCCATCCATCCATCCATTGTCGTGTGTCACTTGGTTCACTTCGGTTGGCGCCGCCGTAGAAAGAGAGGGGGATACTTAGTAGTTAGGAGTAGGGCAAGTTGGACAGACCGGCCCAACAACAACAAGGCCCCAAAACCTTTGCCCAGGTTGCTAGCACACCCAAGCCCCCGAAACCACCCACACAACCCAACCACACCCTGATAGTCTCGTCGACGAACCCCCAACATTCTCCCCTGTGTAGTCTCTCCTGACGGTCACGTGTCCTGACGCGAGTTTAACATTTTTTACCTAAGTATTACAAAAAAGTGTGCAACGCCGCTAAAGAAGTTTTCACTTCAAAAATGATATCGGTTGTGTGTCTACTTACTCGGACACTTTGGTTGCGAAGTTCATGCTGGTATTTAAGTCATACCACGAGATGTCTTGACGAAGTACAGCTCGCAGAAACAATGCCTTTAGCCTGTCGACCTGGAAGCATTCGGAACATTACATAAAGGGGTGCAACTTGTAGCGGGATTGTCCGAAAGGGTTACCGCTACCCCGGAACATAAAGGGCTAAGGAAGGGACACGGGCGGGTTTTAGTCAGTAAGAGTCTGACACTCCCTTCCGCTCCACCCAGAGCGGGAGGAGTCATATGATGATTTCCCATCCACAAAAAAAAAGAGTGCAACTTCCGAATACCAGGTAATAACATTCACAGACGTACAGTCACGAGCATAAGTGTATGTATATACACTTGGCTTTATTCAAAAGCGATTTTCTCATTTATTTTTGAAAGAAATTTTATGTTATTACGAACATAGTATTTTCGAACCCATAGGTTTAAGTAAAGTGTCGTATTTCAACGTTGCATTCGTTATTTCACGAAAAAATCGCAATTGAAAGTTGCCAAGTGTTGAGATATTAGTGCTCGTGACTGTACTAATGATAATTTTAGCCCGAGTTCTTACGTGAACCAATTGATATTTTGTCCCTTGATTAGTCATCCTACTAGCTTATAGATAGTGTCATAGTCCCAAAAGTCTGTCATCGGGAATCAGGATCACTTAATTATATATTCGATGGCATAATTATCTTCAGGACCATTTTTTGTAGTTTTATATACGAAAATAGATAAGTATATTATAAGTACCTTATAGAAAAGTATGGAAGAAAAAGACATGTTGCGTACAACCCAAATAAATTGGGATAAGGGCAAGAGAATGATTTATTTATTAACTAGCTTCTGCCCGCGACTTCGTCTGCGTGAAATTTTACCCTCCGCTCATTCACCCTCTTAGGGGTGGAATTTCGAAAACCCTTTCTTAGTGGATACCTACTACTTACCTACTACTCCAAATTTCATGTCTCTAGGACCAGCGGTTTAGGCTGTGCGTTTATACAGGGTGTCCCTGGAAGTATGGATCAAATCGAATAGGGGCGTGGGCAAGGTCATTTCCAAACTTTTTAAACCCGAGAATGTCAGTGAATTTTTTTACGGTTCAAAAGTTATGACCGATTTTAATTTTTTTTTCAATCACTTCGCTTAGTGTTCAAAGAAATTAATCATAAAAAAATACTATCAGGGCTATCTAAAAAAAAAAAAATTGATAGCCCTGATAGTTTTCGCGACTTCGATCTTTCTCCTCTTTTTTTTTAGTATTTTTTTTTAGTTTTTTTTTTTGTATTTTTTTTTTACTAAAACTTTTGGAAATGACCTTGTCCACGTCCCTATTCGATTTGATCCATACTTCCAGGGACACCTTGTATATCAGTCAGTCAGGACTTTGAATTTTATAGCTGCAGTCCGCGTCTTCGTCCGCGTGAAATCCTATCCTAACTAAAAGTAAGTTTGTTTGTTTGTTACCTTTTCACGCCTAAACCACTGAACCGATCATCCTGAAATTTTGCATATACGTTGTCAGGTGATGACCGGTTCAGTGGTTTAGGCGTGAAAAGGTAACAAACAAACAAACTTACTTTCCCGTTTATAATATTAGTTAGGATAGGAAGTTAGGATTTATTACATTTGGGAAAACAAACAGCAGTATATCAGTATATTAAGCATAAACAGTGTTGCCTTAAAATGAAACTTAACAAATATACTACCCATAAGATTTTCCATAGATCACATCACATCACATCACACTAATATTATAAAGGCGAAAGTTTGTGAGTTTGTGTGTGTGTGTGTGTGTTTATATGTTTGTTACTTCTTCACGCTCAAACGGCTGGATCAATTTTGATGAAATTTTGTATGGAGGTAGCTGACACCCTGGATTAACATATAGGCTACTTTTTATCCCGATATTCCCACGGGATCGACATTAACGCGGGTGAAACCGCGGGGCGCAGCTACTTATATAATAAAAATGATGATGGTATACGAAAATAGTTTGCTCTACCTGAAATTACTTTGCTGTTGACGAGATGTATTAAAGCCGTGTCTAACGTTCTATACGCTACGTCCGATAATATCCCTTCTATGAATCTTACTTACCTGTTTAAGTGCCATATAATTGAAGATATCAACACTGATGGCACCGACGATGAACTGGCCAATCGAGAACACTATGCAGCCGACACCGAAAGCCTGGGAGTCTTGAATCAATGCCTCTCTGTTCTCTTCTCTCGTTGCGTTTGTACTGTAACACGTTAAATGGTTCATTACCATTATCGTAGATATATCATATATATCATAAACGTGCATTGCTGTGTCTGAAAAGGAACTGCTGTATGTGTATAGCAGTTCCTATTCAGGGACATGAATTGAATGATCATTAAAATGGAAAAGCGACCGGGATTGGTCCTAATTCGTTCACTGATTTTGTGATCTTACTGACCTACATAATTCACAAGATTCACAACCATCAGTCAGGCTCTAGTATCGAATATGACATATTTCGATAACCTGATTTGCCTTGCCTTTAGCTGTCGGAAGAATAGCGGTCGACTATTTGATTTAAACTGACAAAATTTTCGGGTTTAGGACTTGTGAACAGCGTTAAGAGGATTCCTACGATAAAATTGATTGATGTTCGATACGGTACGGAAGCGTATCGAATGGTTGTGAATGGCTATGCTGATACGGTTTTACTAGCGCAGCTTCATAAAGACATCTGGGAATTGCCAGATGCCGAGTTACAGTCGCTACATGTTAGGAACAAGATCAGACAAGATGATTGTTATTCCGCCGCAAATAATGGGCTGGAAGTCGATCACAACATTCACAACCCAATAAACAAAAGGCTGAGTGGATGATGAAGGATGCTGGCTTCTTGACATCCTTTAGTTGGTTATTAGCTTAGCAGTGGCGAAGGGTGAATTTATGACAGAGGTAAGCCGGAACAAAAAAAAAATTCCAAAAGAAAATGTAAAATTGATTATAGAGTAGGTAGCTATGTTCTGAACTTTCGAAGGGAAGCCGGTGGAAATTAAGTTGTATGGTACCTTCGGCACTGCAGCTTAGGTTCGCATAGGTGATTTTTTTCCTAGGTGATAATTTTTCACGCACTGGATTTTTTAACGTACCTACTGCGCCGATAGTTAAAAATCCAGTTGGTACATGATAAAATCTCGCCGAGATATTTTTACGTCCATGCAAACGTGGGCTTATAATAAAGTTCACGGGAGTGAATCGGGAGGGGCTTTATTCGATTAGCGTAATGACCATTCAAACAAACCAGTAGATAACTTACAGTATTTTACCTCCACCGAATAACGAAATGGTGTAAGTCTCGGTTGAAGTTCCAACCATGACCGTGCGGTCGATGAGGAGTGCTGTGAACTCGCCATAGATGATGACGCCCAGAGGCACGAAGAAACCATGGATGCAGGAGAGGATTACTGCAAAAACCAGCCATAGTATCTCGAACGGCTTAGCGTACCTGTACTGTGGAATGAAATTAATCATATTTATATCAAGTTGATTTGGTCAAGAAAGGGCTTTGGAATCTCTGTGTCGTTCCAATAATTATTGAATAATTTTTCTGGTATACATACATATTTGAACGAAGAGATTAATTGCTCAAAGTCAGATGTTCGGACAAAGTGTGCTCGGTAGGTAATACTTTTTTTTATTTTTTTATTGCTGAATGGGCCCGCTCTTGACCTCGATCACGCCTGATGGAATTCGTTATCAGAAAGCGTGGAGCGCAGTCATAAAATATTAATCTAAAAAGCGCGTCACGCTTTTTGATTTCAATTTAAGTCAATTTAATTATTTTGGAATTTTTAGTGCGTGATAAAAGCGTGTTTTTCTTAAACTACATATTTTTATTTTTAAATTTTGCGTCTAGTATAGAATATTCTTCATTAAGTTAATAAGTACCTATAAAGTCAACGAAGTTATGACGGTTAAGGAACTTGCAAACTGGAGGTCTTTACAAGTAGCCCCTAAATAGTTCCACCTCCTAGCTCCATTATGACATCCTCGACACCAAGTGCATTATATTAAACTCAACAAAACAAATCATACGACCACAAACTCAAGAGGTTTACTAGTAGTCCCTAAAGAGTTCCACTATCTACATCTTGGCTCCATCATCAAATCAACTACAAGATGCCAAATTATAGTTTTGTCATCCAAACTACATACACATACAAAGTTTCATTTCGATACGACCATTAGAAGTAGGTTAAAATTTACTTCTAAGATTTTTTTTACATTGTTAGTTACAAGTGAAGTAGTTAAGTTACTTTTTAAACCTCGCAATGTGCTCAGATATGCTTTTTGTAATTTGCACGAAATAGGTTCCTTCGGAGAAACCTTCTTTATTCATCATCATCATCATCATTTCAGCCGAAAGACGTCCACTGCTGGACATAGGCCTCCCCCAAGCACCTCCACTTCGACCGGTTTTGTGCTTCTCGCATCCAACGAGTTCCTGCGGCCTTCACAAGGTCGTCGGTCCACCTTGTGGGAGGCCTTCCAACGCTACGCCTTCCGGTACGCGGTCGCCACTCCAGAACCTTTCGGCCCCATCGGTTATTGCTAAAAAGTAATAAAATTGTATTGTAAAATTTGTTATAAAAATACTTACTAAACTGTACCAAGAAACTGGTTCAGCTTGCTCTCCCTCTTGTTCACTAAAAACATAAAATATCAACTTAATTACTTAAGCATATAGTACAACCTCTGTACATATTCAAAACAAAAACGGGATTGAAGATTTTTGAGCCTGGTATACCTAACTGACCGCCATTTTTTTTTAAATGGCGGCCACAAATGAAATTATAAAAATCGATAGCTGACATCAATGCAAACAGAAATCGTAATAGGACAACATCCCGTAAAGCGTCACGATCCAAACCCCTAGCGTGACCTTCAATGCCCTCTGCAGGTTATGATCGAGGTGTAAAGGCGTTACAAGTCACTTATGATAATTATTGAAACGATTTTGTGAAACATTACTTATACAAAGTGTAAAAAAATTAACCTTAAAAACTTTAAGAGGTGCTTTAGACCATCGAACTGAACAACTTTCACTACGGGACCAACTCCGAAATCACGAAAAAAAAATCAGCTGTTTCATACAAAAGTTCAATACCTACTCGGCCAAAATGTATCAAACAGCTAATTTTTTTTTCGTGATTTCAGAGTTGGTCCCATAGTGAAAGTTGTTCAGTTCGATGGTCTAAAGCACCTCTTAAAGTTTTTAAGGTTAATTTTTTTACACCTTATATAGTTAGAATAAACTTCCATACTAGCCACATCATCTTTTGAAAAATCGTTATTGTGCCTCTAGAGTCATTTAACTTCTTAGATGGCGTCAGTACGGATGAAGACAGTGACACCGACACGCTAGGCAGATCCGAATAAATTTGGATAAAGGCATGACGATGATGATGAGTCGTTTCTTGTAAGCATAACATCATAAGTTTAAATAGCCTATAACGTTCCCGCTGCTGGGACTAAGACACAGGCCTCCTCTCAAATGTAGGTAAATAAAGGAGCTCTTAGATATCACTAAGGGCTCCGAAAAAACCGACTAACATAACGTAATCAGCCTATAATGTTCCCACTGTTGGGAACACAGGCCTCCTTTTTTCGAGAGGATCTCGCGGGCCCAGTGCGGGTTGGTAGATGTCAAGTGTTCGAATTTTCGGTTCTACGACATGCCGGTTTCCTCACGATGTTTTTCTTCACCGTTCTTGTAATCAGCAACAATAATACTTACTGTTCCGCTTGTGCGAGTTTCTCAGCAAGATAAGCAGAGTTCTGTGCTAATGAGGTTATAGTCAAGGAGTTATGCCGCCATCCAGCGATAGCGAAGGATGTTCTTCCTCCACTCATGCGCCGCTGTGAGTATTTTGAGAAGCTTTTGGTTGACTCATCGCGTCTCATTATCAGGCTAGCCGCTCTGAAAAAGATAGGGAAAAAATTACCACAAAAGTTTGTATCTTGAACCAACACTCGAGGTTAACAATTATTATGATCCCGCGGTTTCACGCGCATAAGTTTCCATCCCGTGGGAATATCGAGATAAAAACTGTCCTGTACTGTCCAAACTACCTATACCAAATTTCATCTAAATCGGTTCAGCGGTTTAAGCATGAAGAGGTAACAGACAGACCCTGAACCCTGTCTGTCTGTCTGTCTGTATGTTACCTTTTCACGCCTAAACCGCTAAACCGATTTAGATGAAATTTGGTATAGAGATAGTTTGAGTCCCGGGAAAGGAGAAGGACGAGGAAGGGAAAGGACATAGGCTACTTTTTATCCCGATATTCCCACGGGATCGACATTTACGCGGGTGAAACCGCGGGGCGCAGCTAGTATTATATAAAATCAGCTGAGGTATACGTCGCTCGTTTTACTCACTCTCACAGGAGCCACAAAAATATTCCCAGCATATACAAAGTTACGAAATATGTACATAAATCAGAGTAGACAGCTGTTGATTCTTTCATTTCTCCTGACGGTCACAATAAAAAATGTATGCTATTCAATTGTAGTTTATCTGACATCCCATAATATTAATAGCATTGCAATTTTATGCAAAATAAAATAGTTTCACTGATAACTGATATTTTGAGTGATATTTTGTGATAACGCAGTCAATTTGACAGTCTTGCTTTTTCTAGAGATTTGAGTTTTACGCTGTTTTAAGGTCCTGATGATAAACTGGGACTGTCTTTGGTCTGTAAATTCTTCGATCTTTTTTGAGAACTGTTGTGTACAAGCATAGGGAACTCGCCGCTGCAGCGTGGCCGAGCGAGAGCGAGACATCGCTGCATCGGTCCGCGATCGCCCGCGTGCATCCGCGCGCCTCACCCCGCATACCGTGTGACAGTTGCATGCAGGGTTGGATTTTGTACTATAATTATAGTATTTATACCTACCTACTATAATTTCGCCCTTTGTACTATATACTATCCACATCTAAGTATAGTACGCTAAAATATTATAATTTAAAGTTTGCTCCCGAATAAATCACTGGTTAACAAATTTTAAGGTTTTGTTAATCCATGAAATGAGTTGTGCTAATTGCGAAAGAATACCTCTAAACATACATTTTGATGTAAGTTTTAAGGTCGAGTTAGCTCGCGTTTTTGTGGAATCAAATAAAAATCTTTTGACTTAAGATAACATTTTATTCATAAATCACGTATTATAAAATTAAAAAATGAGTTAATATATTGCTTTTCCGTTTATAAATAATATCTACAGCCTCTCTCTTCAACGTCCAGCAGTAGTCTGCTAACATAGCAGGACTCCTTTTGCCCTGGTATCGCTGTTCCATGCCTGAAATATCTTGGTGAAAACGTTCACCATGTTCGTCGCTAACATCTCCCATATTTTCAGGACAAAAATCCAAATGTGCCAATCACGCAAGTATTTACCACAACTCGAGCATATTACATGCGGAACCCAGGGCTTGTCTTGATTTTTCACTGGTATTCCGAAATAAAGTCCGTAAGCACGACAGATTCTGGGACTGAAGTTTTCGCTCGTATT
The DNA here is from genome assembly GCA_945859645.1 of Amphipoea oculea. NCBI lineage: Eukaryota > Metazoa > Arthropoda > Insecta > Lepidoptera > Noctuidae > Amphipoea > Amphipoea oculea. The sequence continues at coordinate 13,870,575 of OX243865.1, read as the reverse complement.
TTTTGTAGTGAATTTACCACACACGTAACAAAAATTGTTGGGATTGCTTTCACAGGAACGAGGCATATCAAAAATATAAATTCACAAAGTTTTAGTTCAAACTTCACAATAAAAACTAAAAACAAAATTTGTTTGATACACTTAAGACGTTGCTGTATGTTACAGTGCTATTACCACGTCATACACTAATTGTATTTTCACGGTGTTTGATAGCGAATGCCAGCGCAATCTTAACGTTCTTTATGATGTATTAAATCTAGTAAAGTAAAGCCGTGCTATAATAAAGAACAAGTCGAAACTTGCGAGAGTGCGGCGAACGCAATACAAGATTAAACTTGCATAGCTCGATAACTCGAGCTAAGACACTTGTAATATTATAATTGATGATTAGTATTTACCAAGTACTGCCTATTTTTGTATTTCATCATTCATGGGCAAAACCATTGTTAACCAGTGAAATTTGTCCTAGATTTTTTTAGTACTTCCACACGACTTCGAACGAATATTCAGTAAAGTGAACCTTACCAAGACTACGATACGAAACAAACTGGCAACACAATTCATAGACGGCATTTTATTATCTTGTGACGGCATCAAAAGCGGTAGGTACAGACGCCAGCACATCAACCTACCCGAAACTGTCACATTTTCCCAATCAACTTTGAACCTTATGCTTTAGTGATAAAGTTGAAAATCTATTAAAGAAATTTGACAGATTGTAGTAGGTTGATGTGCTGGCGTCTGTACATAGCAAAAGTGAAAATTGTACTGATTTTATTCCTACTGAGGATATTATGTTGATGAGATTAAATGCCAAGGATGAAGATAGCACTAATAGTAATATTCAAGAACTGATAAACTTAGAAGAGGAGTAAATTTTGCCTTAACTGGTGTTGATTTTATTTTTGATGACTATTATGTTAAACTAGCGGTCCGCCCCAGCTTCGCACGGGTGCAATTTTTTTTTAGAAAATCCGAAATTTCCTTTCATACAAACCTTGTCCTGGCAACACTGAACCTGAACGCAACAAAAAATAATTATTCAATTTGTTGCAGTCGTTCGGAAGTTATACGCGTACATATATTTCGGCGATTCATTTTTATTTAAGTATATAGATTAAAAATAGGTTATGTAAAAGTGTACTATATTTTTTTTATAAATACTATCCTTTTCATTTTTTTGTGCTATCTTTTTCAACGTACCTAAATCCAACCCTGGTTACATGTTCAAATAAACGACAGTGCGTTTACAGCCAGCGAGAGTTTTACTTGTCCCGTGTCCCGTATCTAACAAGAATCTAGTATCTTCAGTGCGTTCACAGTTATTTTACATCTGATTTTGCATCACTAGCCAAATCACAGCTGTTGGGTTGCTGCTACTGACAAGTGACAAGTCTGTCAAAATCATTGTGTCCTTTATACTCGTTACAATAAGGTTGCTGTTAGTTTGCTGCTGGCAGAGGTGAAGTAACTGTGAACGGACTTGTAATCATCATCCTCCCGCCCTTATGCCAGAACGCATAGGGGAAGAGGTGGGAAGGGGATGAGATGGGACCACACTAGATTATTAGGGGCCGTCGTAGTACGTGATTTTCTTTCATAGGTACATCCCTTTAAGTGTCATTTTTCCTAACACAATTTTTTGTTACGGTTTAAGTATTTACTTTTTTGGTTTCAAAGCAGAAATATCATTGCAGAGACGTATTGATTCGAAAGTTCAGTGTTCCGCTTTGCGGAGTCTCGTTAAAAGCTGACTTCCTACGCATAGTAACAGTAACTAAAATGAGAAAAACTCTGCTTACGTCAGAAGGAAAATATCAAATACCTATACCTACTACCTTTTGCGGCTTCGCCCGCATTGAGGGTAAACATTATACCACGGGAACGTAATACCGGGATAAAAAGTTTCCTAACCCGTTTACCCGGTTTCCAAACGATGTTTTCCGTCACCGTTTTGAGAACAGTGGTGATTAAATAATTAACATAAAGTAAAGCGCCCGGAAAGGTTCGAACTTACGATCTACAACTCGAGGCGGGTACTCACTAGCGAGCCGTAACTGTAACCGTTGCATGTACTGTAACCAAAAAACATAGTGTGTACATGGTTCGCAAACCTGCTGCGAGCGGTACGCGTGCGGCTTGCAGCGATTCGACGTTTACGGCTGGTTTCACAGCTGTCTGGTAGACTCGTACGGGCCGACCGTACACGGGAGACCCGTACGGGTAGTACCCGCAGTGCTCTGAAACGATGATTCAGTACGATACGGTTGCTAGCAGGAGACAGATGCGCTGTACGGGCTCAACCCGGAGCGGGTCGTGTACGGATCAAGCCGCGTCGCTGTGAAACGATGTTCTAGCGCCTAACATGTGCTCCCGCTCCGGGCTCCCGTACTGACAGCCCGTACGGGTCTCCCGGATAGCTGTGAAGCCAGCCTACAACGTACTCATTTCTAAACCCGTAACGTTGCACGTAACTGTAACCGTTACTGTTACAAAAAACATAATGTGTACGTGGTTTTCGAGCCTGCGACGAACGCTACACGAGCGACTCGCAGCGAGCCGATGATTGTCGGTTTTTGCCGCGGATCATCAAAGGGCGCTCGCAGTGCGCTCGTGGACGTCAAGAGGAGAGGTTGTTACTAGCCGCTGCGAATCAGCTGTAATTTCGAGTTACAAACCAAAACTGAGGGCAGAGCAGGTCTCCCCGTTCGTTACTCCCCGTACACACTAGAACCTCGTTACTGTATCTGTTAGGTTACAGTTACAGCTCGCAAAATGAGTACGCTCGGTGAAAGCGTTCCGGCGACGTCGTGAGCCGTAATTGTAAAACGCGTACACACTAGAACCTCGTTACTGTATCACATAAGTTACTGTTACAGCTCGCTAATGAGTACCCGGCTTTAGTTGCGGCCGTTTCCACGGCGCCATCGCGACCACTGCTCTCCAACAATTTTTCTAAGAATTCTTATCAATTAGCACAATTAATCAGAATTCTTCGAAAAATTCTTAATCAGAATTAACAATTAATCAGAATTTTTCTAAGAATTCTGATTAATTAGCACAATTAATCAAAAATTCTGATTAATTGTGCTCAGTAATGGCGTTGCAGAAATAGAAGTTGTGAGTAAGTAGATTAGTTCTCAACAAGTACAGGCTTTGAAGTAGCATATAAATCAATCTTGATTCCTTGTCAATATTGATATTTTAGTAATACAACGTAAGTATTGTCCGTTATCTGTCAAGTAACACTGGAGTAAACATACCTACGAACGCGTGATTTCGTGGGATAAGCCTGTTTTATTACACTTGGTTGATATAGTTAACATTTCCTGAAAAGTACATTCAGATAAAATATTTGAATTTTTTATTTATTTAAGTTTACATGCACAACATTACAGAATAGAATCCCAAGGCGTTGTACAGACCAATTTACAAATTAAAAAGTGACACACGTATATTCATACCTCTAGGTATGTATGAATATACGTGTGTCACTTTAGATTAGGTAAAATACAATAAAAAAACAAATTTAAACACGAGAAAATAACAAAATTAACAAGTATATTGACGCCATTTGGCCATGTGTTAGGTACGGTTGATTTGTGTTTCAAAACGTGGTTCTACATTAGTATGTCCGGAGGTACGATCTGACATACACATACGGCTAGACTGACGGCAAAAGAAACATTAGTTTGTGTTGTAGGAATTGCGAACCTGTGACTACCGTATATGCCGCCGACCTCTAAGCCACTGCGCCAACTGTGCGTAAAAGTAAAATATACCTAAGTATTTTAAACGTTATGTTTGTAAACAACAATGAGTGTTCCTATACATATATTAGCCCTAGATAAACAGAAGTGGAAGGAGAATGGGAAGTCTTTAGTATCTATCAATCTACCTAGCTTTCTGCCAACTACCTTTGGGTCAGCTTCCAGTCTAACCAGATACAGATGAATACCAGTATTTTACATGGAGCGACTGCCTATCTGACCGCCATCACCCAGTTACCAGGTAACACACCCCTTGGTAAGACTGTCGACTTTTGGGCTTCCGAAGTTCCGACTAACCGTAACGACTGTCAAAGATCTACGAATGACAGCTGGGACCAAAGGCTTAACGTGCATTTCGATCTCGATCCGAGTCGCGATATGTTAATGGATGATCACCCATCCACGAACCAACCGCAGCGAGCGTGGCTTAACCTTTGATCAACCCGTGCGGCTGTTATCAGCTTAGTCACGAGCCCCTCTACAGTGGGATATACAGATATAAAATACTTAATACTAAATTTATTCAACGGGACGATATATCTTCTAGACAGTTTTTGACCTAAAAACAGACTAGACACGCGATTAGCTAACTCAAATTAGATCAAGGGCTGCCAGACTATAGTTAAATTAGAATATTGTTACAAGCCAAGTACACCTGGCAGGAACACTACGCTATTATTATAATCAATTTTTTGTTACAGAAATATGAACCTTGTTGCGGTTACGACAAGTGCTTCGTCGCACTAGACATCTCATTCATATCGTTTCATTCAATCACAGACTAGGGAATTTTTAATTGAGAAGGGATATATTTCGCAAGTTTGTCTGACGTATATTTATTACGTAAGGATTTCGTTGGGTTTGTGACGTCCGAAGTAGGGAGTTCGCGTCATACTTTCTCTTTAATGGAAAGTTCCGAGTAGGTACAGATGTAGAGCTATCTTTTTTTCTGGGTAGTGAGGTGTGAAGGAAGCTTTTACGGAAATTGTGGAGGTGTTGAAAATAGAAGCAGAACGTGTTGGAATGACCTAATAATTATGTGATAGAGGCTAGTTGCCCCGCGAATTCATTCGCGTGGATGTCAGAAAACAAGAATGTATCTTTTTCTAAAATAAAAAAGTAGCCTAAGTTACATTAGCTTCATCAGCTAGCATCAGCCAGTGAAAGTCTAGTCAAAATCGGTCCAGCCGTTTCGGAGATTGACCGAGACAAACAGACAGACAGACAAAAAAAAAGTGTTTTTGCTATAAGCATAGATATATATCTATGCTTATAACAAAAACACTATTTTTTTGTTATAAGCATATTGGCTTTATTTTAATTAAACTAGGTAAGTCATCATTTGCCTAATCTTTTCCCGACTATGTTGGGGTCGACTTTCAGTCTAACGGGATGCAGCTGAATATCAGTATTTTACATGGATCGACTGCTGATCTCTTTAACACAGTCACTGGGTAGAATGATACTCCTTGGTAACAAACAGTTATACGGTACCCCTTGGTAAGACTGGTTGTCAGACTTTTGGGATTCTGACGACCCGTAAGGACTGTCAAAGATCCACGAATGACGGGGTATTCCTCGAAACACACCCACTTTGAAACACACGAAAAGAATTATTCGAAAAAAAAATAAATATTCCTCTAAATGCATCAACGCAACGATGAAACAAATAAAAGAGCATGAAGGATTTGTAATAAATGATATTGATAGACGTTTCATTTGGTGCGTTTCAAAGTTGGTTCGTTTCGAGGGATACCCCATTTACAGCCGTGACCAACGGCTTAACATGCTTTCCGAGCACAGAGTACATTATAAATATAGGTATTTCCGAGTCACGGAGGGGTTTCGGTATATAAAGATGGTCACTCATCCACGAACCAACTGCAGCAAGTGTAGCTTAACCTGATCGATCGCCCTGTCGGCTGTTATAGAGTTAGGTAGGCCATAAAATATATTCTTGTAGGTACTATGTAGATGTACCTGATAAAGCGTACCTACTTTTTTACGGTTCCGTACCCAAAGGGTGCCAACGAGATCCTATTACTAAGGCTCCGCTGTCCGTCCGTCCGTCAGAGGGCTGTATCTTTTGAGCCGTAATAGGTAAACATTTGAAAGGGGATTGAAGATTTATATGTGGAGCCTGACATACCGACAGTGCCAGCCATTTTGTTTTTTTTTTTCAAAATGGCGGCCACGCATTAAATGAAAATGGCGGACAGTAGGTATGCCACGGAACTTGAAAGCCTTTTCACAGAGTGTTTACTACTATGGCCGCTATAACAAAAAACAATAAAAATAAAATAAAGTTAAAAATTTAAGGGGGTACCTTAACTACCCATACAAGTAACGTGTTCAAAAAAAATTGTTTTAAATATGGTACGGTTACAAAACACTTCATGTGCGAGTACGACTTTTCCTTCCCGTTTACCGTTCTAATTAAGTGCCAGTCTAGGTCTGTGTCACGTTATTTTCTCTGAACTCTCAACGTCACGTCTTAAAGGGCATTGCATCCGCTTGTGTCACGTGCAGCACTCGGGACCGGGCCAACAATACTTACACGTGTTCCAAGCATCGTTTATCAAAATCACGAGTTTCACAACTTTTCTATTAGGTTTATTCTCGGAAGGTACACTAAAATACTTATGTAAACCTGCGTAGAGGAATTGTTTTAACTAGTCGGTTTTTGTCGGAGCCCTGATGATGTCTTAAAGTTCCTGTATTTACCTAGGTACATTATGGTTCAAATCTGGGCAAGTACCAATGCGTTTTGTCAATTCATATGTACAGTCAACAAAAGAGATAAGTATGCAGGATCGTCGGATATAGTTGAATTGAAGTTTAATAAGAGACCGATGGATGTTCTCGAATAAAATTTAATTGTATTAATAGAAAACACACAGCTCATTTATCAAACTAAATTTCAGTCTACAACATCCATCGGTTTCTTACTAAACTACAACTATATCCGACGATCCTGCATACTTATCTCTTTTGTTGACTGTACTTTCTGAGTTTATCTTGGACATTACTCACATCAGTAAAAGAAAAACATCGTGAGGAAACCTGGACTTATAGTTAATAGGTATAATTCTGAAATCGCTAACCCGCCTTGAGCAAGCGTGGTGACCAATGCTCGAGCCTTCTCCGTGTGAGAAAAGGCCTTTGCACTGCCGTGGGACAATATTACGCTGGTATTATTATCTTTAATTAGCCATATCACAAGTAGAAACAGAAGAAATGATCTACGAGGTCCTACCCAAAGTAATGATCGCTACTTGCGAGAAAAAAGTTGGCAAATTACTTTAGTAGGTATTCGCTGAAAGTTGAACCCAGTATTTATGTAGTAAGACATCAAAGCATTGCTTGGTTGCCCAATCCAATGTAGGTATATAGCAAGCAAGGTTTGAACGTTTTGTTCTGCTACGATATAGGCATGACTACATTTCAAAGGTACTTAATATTAACTGTAGGTACAAAACAGGTAAAATGCAAGGGTCAAAAATGGGTACTTAGCTAGCTAGTAAAGGGTAGATATATAGTAGTAGTTATAAGTAGGTGTGTAGTCACAAGTGGTATCGGCCCCGACTTACGAGTTGTAGGTCGTGAGTTCGAATCCAGGCAAGCAGTTTACGTTGTCTATTTCATTTCAACATGCTCTCAAAACGGTGAAGGAAAACATCGTGAAGAAATCGGCTTGTCCTAGAACCAAATAATTCGTAGACATGTGACATCCACCAACCCGCACTGGGCCCGTGTGGTGGATTATGGCCCCCTCGGTCTCACAGAGAGGAGGCCTGTGTGCACGCAGTGGGAACCTTACAGGATGATAAATGAATCTTGTAGATAGGTACATATTATCAAATGTGAATTGACGATTTTACGATCTCCACCATCGTCCGTTTAGTTCATAAATAGGTATCTCTATAATTAGATCACGTTTCATTAGCAGGCATGGCATTTGGCAAGGTGACCAGTTGTCTGGCACAAGATGAAACGGAAGCGGCTAGCCTCCGTCCGTCTACCAAAACAGGAATTTTATCGGATCTTTTTCACCCTTTCTGAAAGTCAGCGTCACAAAAATATACAAAATAATCAGAGTTCCCTCACATAATATAAAATATGTAGGTAAAAGAAAACTTGCATATAAAATGAGAAAAAACCCTGTCCGATCCGAAACGGGCACAGGGTACTGCAAAAACACTAGAAACAATCTTATAATTAACAAAAAAAAAACTGAACTTTTTTTTTAACTGAAGTTTTTTTTAATTCATGATTTTAGAGAAAATCCTCATTTAAAAAAAAAACAATTGAACAGACTCTTAGCACGATAACGAATATTGTATAAGCAAAGTATTGTAACACCTATGTTGTATATACCTACCTGTGTATCACAAATAAACTATTTGATTTGAAACTAAAACATGTTGTAGAAGCAACAAGAATCATGTAGGTGTAAGTACATAGGATTTTGTAACGGTCCCCTCTCTCGCAGGGAGGAGATCTGTGTCCCAGCAGTGGGAACATTACTTAAAGTAGGCTGATGATAAAAGAGTTTCCATGGAGTTTCTTACCCGTTCTTCTCCATAAAGATCTACGTTTTGGAACGACGCGACGGTCAACTAGTTGAGTTGTGAGTTTGGTTGATCGACTCCTTGACAAATGGTTTAATGGAAATAAATGCTTTGGGTTTGAGTTTATTGTTGTATCTTATAATACGTTGTTGTATCTGTAAGCTGAATCCTGTTAAAAACCTCAAACTCTTCTGTTTAAGAAAGAACAAATCGTTTATTTGTGATACACAGGTATATACAACATAGGTCTTATAATAGTTTGCTTATATACAATATTCGTTATCGTGCTAAGAGTCTATTCAATTGGTTTAAACTGTCCGGTAGTTATATCTATAAAACCCATTTCCGACACATGAAAAACTGATTATCTACTTAGCATTAGAATTGGACTATAGGTACAGGGTGGCGCAGACATCGACACACAACCCGTTACCATGGATGCAGTACATGATTCAGAAGACAACTTCAGACATTTTTATATTTTAAGAAGACTTGTGTGTACTGCCCGGATAAAAAGTATACTTTGTCCTTACCCAGGCTATGTATGGTTTATTCGTGTGTATTTCTTCCAAATCAGTTCAGCCGATGAGGCGTGAAAAGTTAGCAGACAGACAGATAGATGGACGGACAGGTAGAGATACTTTCGCATTGATAGCATTCATAGCGAAGGTGTATCGATAAGATCATGTCTTAGCAGAGTTACAGTCAATGCCAATGTTCCATTTGTTGTTACTTTGGCACAAATATGATGGGAACATCGATCTTAAGAGTGACAAGTAGACGGCCCATGGTCTGTCCACTGTCCAGTTCGCACTTTGTAAACGAATTAAAGTATTACTAAACCACATAATAAAGTAACTCGGAGTAAAATGAAGTCGGTTAAAAAATATATAATTTAAAATAATGCTTGTCTTAAAATAATGATATGTACAGTCACGTCTAAAAGTAGGTATGTATACACTTGGCAATTTTCAATTGCGATTTTTTCGTGAAATAACGAATGCAACGTTGAAATACGACCTTTAACATAAACCTATGGGTTCGAAGATATTATTTTCGTAATAACATCAAATTTCATTCAAAAATAAAGGAGAAAATCGCCTTTGAATAAAGCCAAGTGTATACATACTTTTAGACGTGACTGTACAAGTATATGTATAAAAAACTCTAAATTACTTAGGTATACTTGCATTAGTTTAAGAACTTATTTATTAAGGTTAAATAAAAAAAGTTTATTATTTTTTGCTTTTCAGTTTTTTCGGAGGTTTTTTTTTATATCGACATATTATCAGAAAATATTTCAGTTTGTAGGTGTATAATATAAATCGCGACAATATGCATCTATTGGGTAGGTAAGTAGGTAGGTACCTTTTAGCAAACACAAGGAATAGATATGCTCAAAATAGATTGACGAATAAGAGCTAAGGAAACATTGACCCTCGACGGTGGAGATACGGAACGTAAGTGCTTGACTGATAGGATAAGCTTTCATGAGTTTCCCATATAAGTCCGTTCTATTGTATCTATTCCTGTTCCGTGTGTTTATTGAGTAAATGTTTACTAAAAACTTAATCTACATAAAGGACTACCCAATAGCTAGCCTTTTCCCAAATATGTTAGGTTCGACTTCCAGTCTTATCAGATGCAGTTGAATACCAGTATTTTAACCGACTTCAAAAAAGGAGGTTCTGTATTCGACCCGTATATGTATGTTTGTATGTCCGCGCTTTTCTCAAAAACTCATGAACCAATTTTGTTAATTCTTTCACTAATGATTGTGATCTACACACTTTCAGGAAGGTTTTAGTATATAATACATTAGGTAATTATTCTTATGTATGAAGTTATATGCATGTCCGGCATTTCTATGTGAATTTTGATGATTCTTCTAGTGTCTTCAATTCTTCAATGCACTAGTGTTAATTGAATTTGTGTGGGGTAGGTTACAACTAAAAAGTGAAAAATAAACACTTTTTTACAAAAAAAAAAACAACCGATTTCAATAAAAAAAGTACAAAGTGATAAATAAGTTTAATTTCGGAAGTCGGTGTCAAAAAACGAAAATGCGGAACCGACTTCCGAAATTAAAGTTATTTTTCACTTTGAAGTTTTTTTTGAAGTCGGTTGTTTTATATATGGAGCGACTGTCTATCTGACCCCCACCAAAGAGAATGTAAACACTATTCCCACAAGTCACAATCCAGTTACTGGATAACACAATACCTCTTCCCTACCCCCCCCCCCCCCCTACCCCACCCTACCCTACCTCTCTTTTATATGGTGTACACAATAAAGAGTATTCTATTCTATTCTATTCTTGGTAAAAGCCATCCCAATCAATCCATTTTGCTTAAACCGCGGAACTTGGATTCCAATAAATTGTAACAATGAACTAATAAATTATTTTAATACAACATGCATTCGAAACGTAAGCTCAACAATTAACCATACCTAAACAGGGTAAGTTAAACACGTTAGATTTAGAAAAACTACAACAAACACCTCAAATTCAATTAAACCATTTACAGTAACTTTTGTCAAGGAGGCGGTCAGTCAAAAAGATGAAGCCAGTCAATAAAAGCGTAGTTATTTTATTGTATGTATACAGGGTGTTACGGAAAGGGTATATCAATACAAACGGGTTGAAGAGTGTATCTGGTCTAGAATCTCTGTACAAAATTTCAGCTAAAAAGCAGTAACTTTGAAAATGCTTAATTTTTTTTTTTATTTCGATAGTTTTAAATTGAAATCATAACAAACGTGTCACCGCACTACGAGGGTCATTATCCATTATCTGTAGTGTGTCTGTGCACCTAGTACACGCACATCACGCCGCCGCGCGCCAGTGCAGCGCCGTGATGTCGAAATAAAAAAATATTAAGCATTTTCAAAGTTAATGCTTTTGAGCTGAAATTTTGTACACGAGGTTCTAGACCAGATACACTCTTCAACCCGTTTGTATTGATATACCCTTTCTGTAACACCCTGTAGATAACTATATAAACATTACACTAGATACTATATTAAATGACTATAGCTAGCTTACAATACAAATAAATACAAAAAAGGACACTTAGGCGCCGAAGTACTTGTCTAAGTAAAATCGTAGTTCCTATAGAACGGACAGGAATATCCATGGGCACTCTTTGAAATAAAAAATATTGTTACTAACTATTGTTGACTATAAATACAAATAATGATTCATCATTCCATTTACCACACCAGCCGTCTCCGGTGAACGGAAGATTTTCACAATCGTACCTTTATGAACTAGTTTTCCATTTTCTGCGAATGACATCTGTTTTCGTAGCTCTTACCGTAGCAAAGTCTACGCGTGCTACGAATTCCGTAGACAGGGATTTGACGAAATTCCTATGTACTCGTATGTTTACGCTACGAATGAGTCGGTAGTGTTTACGTTATTTTCATTAATTTCATCGATGTAATTTTTTGGACAAACAGATTACAAATGTTTGTAATTTTTTGGACAGATAGTTTTTATCCCGATATACCCACGGGAAGCTTATGCGGGTGAAGCCGCAGGGCGCTGCTAGTTTAAAACAAATGCTTTGAGTTTGAGTAGGCACCAGATTGCAACCGCGCCGTAGTTCACAATATAAATTATTCTACGAAGCAATAAAAAAATGTATGAACTGCATAATAATGCCTGGATCAATGTTTAACGGGTCATAAGTTCATAAGGTTAAAGTCCTAACCAAAGGGTTATAAACGCCAAGGATAGGCGGAGTTTCCGACAGGCGTCGAGTAGGCGAGACACATTATGTCATTTACGAGATAATTATACTCTTAAGACGGATCCCTTTTATTATCCTTTCTTCATTATGGAATAATTATGATTCGTTGATTTAGAAATTATGGACTTGCTCTGTTCTATCAACTGAAAGTTATGAGGACAGCTATGTCGTGAAAATGGACTTAAATATACAGAAAAAATAGGATAATTTTTGGTTTTCGATTTAGAGGTACCTACGTTGTTTATGACCTTGTTTTGAATAGAAATTAAATATTAAAATTTTAGGATTACAGTAATATGACAAATTTAAATCCGCGTTTGATTAATTATGTGAGTTCCTTCTATTATGTACCTAGTTTTATGTACAGACTTTACTACAAGTTCATTAGGTTACTAAAAGAAAAATTGGCTCCTATAACTGAAATAGTTTTTAAACACGTGAAACATAATTCATTCACGGCCTAATAGAAGTCACACGTCATAAATAATAAAAAAAACGGTTCATGCTCATCTGTCTCGATCGCTGAAAGTTATTACACCCTGAATCGCAGCCGACATTGGGTGGGCGAGACTGGCACCGCGCCAGTTGCCAAGTCTCCCCTTAGACATAGTAGGACACAAAACACTGCAAAGCTATGACCTAACTACCATAAAAGTAACTAAGTTACCCCATGTTTTGGACTAAGCCAAAATAGTCCTTAGATTTGATAAAAGACAGAAAAGTTAGCTAAAATTTAAGTTTATCTATAGTTAGGTAGGTACTAAAAAATATTACATAATTACTTACTTATATTCTGTAGAAATTATTGTCCTTTAAACACGTTAAAGTTGTTACGAAGTCCCAAGGAAAACTCGCGAAATTTTCTTCCTTCATAAGGACTCGGTGAGCTTATAGACGTGTTTCGCCAAAAAGGCGCGGGAAAATTATGAAATGGAGCGTTGAAGTAGTTATGACGCACTTCGTCAACCCTCCGCGGCGGTTGGCATGGCACTGGGTAGTTTTTGGCACTAAACCGACTTATCAAGCCAGTGGATTTGCAGTTATAACACAGCTGCATTGTGATCATATTTGTCAATAGAATATCTATATCGAGTGCGTGATATAGAAAATGGGAAAAGTGCCACCGTTGCCCTTTATTGTGTTGACGTCATTGATGGGTTACCGATAAACAACCTGCCTTCTTATAATTTTAGTTATTTTAGTAGGTACCATAATTAGCTAGTAGGTACGTGGTCGGAAATCTGTCGGAATCGGAAAATAATGCAGTAGGTAGGTACTAAAGTAGCGTCAGCAGTTACTGCACCCTCGCTAGTCATAGGGGCTGACTAACATGCGTATCGGATTTAACACGCTTTTATAAGCTTGGCATGTGCGTCTATAATAGCGTCTTCTGTGAATTGTCATGCGTTCATTGGCAAGCACTAACACTATCCACGACGCGATATTTTTTTTGTTTTCATAGTAGATTTTATTCGACCACTGCTGGGTAAAGGTCTTCTCATCATAATCAGCTTATAATTTTCCCACTGCTGGGACACAGGCCTCCTCCCTTCGAGAGGGATTGGGCTATAGGTAATCAACCACGCAGGCCCAGTGCGGGTTGTATATGTCACATAGTTTTCGAATTTTTGGTTCTAGGACATGCCGGTTTCCTCACAATGTTCTCCTTCACCGTTTTGAGAGCAGTGGTGATGAAATTATTTACACAAAGTAAAGCGCCTGGCTGGGTTCGAACCCACGACTCGTAATTAGGGGAGCTGTTACCACTAAGCTGTGTCACCACTGCTCTTCTCATATTCCCATTAAATTTTATCTGCCGCCTTCTCCAGCCAATCAATCAAGAACGCATCCATCACGTCGTCACGCCAGCGTTTCATAGGCCTGCCTGCCTATAACATGGTCATGTGGTTCAAGAAGAGCTGTGGTATCCACACTTGGAGGTTGGCACCATTGCCTCTAGTGGGCCTATCCTGGCGAAAGTTCGGTTCGCAGACAGCATGTTGGTGCTATACTATACGGAGGGTCGTATGGCCGCTAACGTGACCATGTTAGCGGCATATATGGCCTTTTCTCACAGTTGGTCGCAGTAGGTCGGAGTCTCGGTTGATGGAAATAGGCTCGCCCTCTATTACATGGGACTTAACCTTTCGTATGCCGGAACGTAGATCTACACGAGACACAATGGCTTTTTAATTGTGTCTGTAATTACGGCATACAACCGGTTAATTAAACATAACTGGCGAAATGTGGGTGTACTATAAGTATACCTCTGCCTAACCCTTCGGGGATTACAGGCGTCATGTTATGTTATGGTCGCAGTTACTAAGCTAGGATACCCCGACCAAACAGATTCAGTTAGGTTAGGGCTCGTACACATATATGTCCGTTTTAACGGATCAGAATTGGACGGAGTGACATGATTACTGAATCCGGAATACTGTTTTGTGTGTGAACTCGCTCATATAACTACATACGCCATCAAATAACGGACCTGTAAAATGGATCGCTATGTGTACGAGCCCTTAGTTAGAGCTGTGACTAACCACGTGCAAGTCCAATTGGTCGCAGTATACATCCCCATGCCGATTTCGGCTACGGTGACTGCTATTGTTTCCGACAACTGTAGGTTACGGGTGTGTGTTCTGATGTTACTAACGCAATCTATCTTCACTGTAAGGGCTGGCGTTCACTGACGGCGTGACACGGCAGGTTGTGCTGCGGCACTCCGCGGCGTTCCGCGCGACCGGACTGCGCCCCATTAACCGAAATAACCGCTGTACAAATTTCAACCTTATTTCAACTAGTTTAGCAATCATAATTCCTCGACACGTAGTGACCCATACCACAGAATACTTAAAGTACTGCGTACAGAAAGGCCACTCCCTTCCCCGCACTAACATCAGTTACCGCACCTCACCCCGCACTTCGATGTGTTCGTCGCCTGCTCTTTAACAATGGCGCTCGCATACACAAGAACCGCAGCGCTGTACCTACCTACTGCTGACACGAACACATTATTTTTTTAAAGTTTTATATTTTGTGTTAATCACGATGGTAGTATATTGTGCATTATTTGGATGCTTATCTTCATCGAGGAACGATAAAGACAGGAGTTTCTTTCGGTTCCCGAAACATGAAAGAAGGTAAGGAACAGCAACTCAAATATCCTTTAAACCCATAAAAAATAAAAGCTAGTATATTACAGACAAACAAGTTAAGCCAGTGTTGTGATAATTTATTTTCATAATTTTCTCTATTAATCATTTATTTTCCAAGTTTTCTTCGTTTTAGAACAATTAAAACTTCCGTAATATTAACATACCAAATTGCTCTCTCTCTTTATTGTCTTAGTTATGTCTCTTTCTTTCACGTTCTATGACTTTAAAAGTAGTACAATAGAAAATATGTTATTAATTAGATTTCTGTGAGTACCTAGTGTCGCGGCGCGCGGCGCCCCATTGTTGCATACGTTCGGGCAGCGCCGCCGCCTACGCAATACTGCGCCAGCCAGCCCTACTAGATTTCACGCACACATTTACACGTATACAAACGTCATTTGTCAATGTAGTGGTAGTAGGTAATTATTTTGCGAGCGTTGTATGGAGTGTCCGGGGTGTGCCCATACGTCTCGCGGGATGAAATGGCGCGCCGCGGCAACCCTTGGAATGAAACGGCATGAGACGTCATGCCGCGGCGCGTCGCGTCATCGTGGTATCGAAATAAAGTAACATGAATTCTAAACTCATTGAAATAAGATTCAAAATAACTTGATTAGTTATAAAATCCTTTGCCATGACACGCCACACCGTGCAGTGCCGTCGCACAGCAGTGGCGCGCATTGGTTTTCAGAATAGATACGCTGGCACTGCACAGCGTGGACGCGTTATAGAATGCCACTGTGGTAATGGTATTGTATGTTGGAGGGTGGCTTCCTCTTGAGGTGATCTCGCCTGCTGTCGAGATCTCTTATCCGCTGGTCTGCAAAGCTGTTTTACCAAACGCTTCCAAACAGGTCTATCCTTTGCCAAATCCTCCCAACGAGAGGGATCAAATATTGCATCTCTTCATGTCTTTTCTGAACGTCGTTGTATCTAAGAAACTGGCCGCTTTGTTTCCTCTTGCCGTCCTTGAGTTCAGAAAAGAAGATCGTCGCGGTAACTATCTATCAACGGTTAAGAACCAATAGTGTATACGAGTAAGTATATTAGTTTTTTACGTTTTTCACTTTAATGCAAGTAGGTTTAAAGTTTATTTTGGCTTGGCCTACTGAGGCACTTATCTCAAAATTTATGTCTCAGCATATTTTTTCTATTTTTACATGTATAAACATTTCAAGTATCTTTCTATCCAAAGCCGAGAAACGCTTTTTTATCTCCTGTAGAGTCAGTAACTTTATTGAGAGTCAGTAACTTTTTAGAGACACTATTGATTCTTAACCGTCGCTATGTCACCCTGACCAAATAGGTTAGGTTAGAACTGCGGGGAAATTGCGCAGCACACTAACAGTAGCAATGGCTTTAATTTTGACAGTTCAACAACATCCATTGCGTTATTTACATTGTTGTGCAGACAAATTTGTCGAACATATGAAGCAATGGATTAGCAATATCCTTCAAAATGATTCAGATTGTGATTGATAGTATGTTACGCAATTAGGGTGCAGACCAACCGCGTGCGAGCCGAGCGTGCTAAGCGAGCGATGCCGCGGCAGCGGGCAGCGAGCGCTACATCAAAGTTTATCGCAATTACTTAACTAATTAGTGTGTAACATTCCGCTAGTATTTTAGTTTTGTCGTTTTTACTAACCACCCACTCATAGATAATTAGTGTGTATTGACAAAACTAAAACACTAGTGGAATGTACTGTAAGCGATTAGGAAGGAGAGTGGGGTGCTTCTTCGTGGATGGCGCTATCTGTACTATTTGGAGATCTTAAAATAAAAGATAACAATAATTATAACGTATTTATTTCCACTAGAAACTCTGAACTAGACATTATTGCACTAAAACATTATATTAAAATAGTAGATTGTACAACTAAGGCATAAAAGAAGCTATTTTACCCCGAGACGTTTATATCCACGCGAGCCGCAGGCGAGGGTGGATAGTTAAGTCGAGGGGTAAAATGGCTCGTTTATGCCTGAGTTATACACTCTGTTTTTCACTTCGATTGCGAGAAAATGAAACAGGCATAAAGTATACAGTACATAATTAATCAAAAATGTTGCAAAGCATAGCTAATTCCCGCCACCACAGATAATACCGCCACGAAACTTTTTAAAAGTTTTTTTTTTTAATTTCAACATTTGTCATTCGACTTGGGTACTTCATACTGCCAAGTCATAAAAACGTTTCTTTGCGTTTTTAAATAATAAATGACAACTATTTTACCTGATTTTGTTAAATTAACGATAGAAAACACGGAAGTGGTATAAATTAAAGAAAATGAAATAAATCACGACTTTAATCTGCGAAGTTTTATTGTGCGTGTGGCTGTTGGGCCTGATTACCTTAGTCTCAGAAAAAAAAATTACTTTATGCACTAGAACATAAAAAGCGATTTTATGTCGCCTAAGCACAACATAAAGACGAACTTTTAGAGCATGAGAAGTGAAAATAAAGTTATCTAATCACGAAACTTCCATTGACATTTAATTTTTGGTGCGAAATAGAAAAAGTCGCGGCTTTAGTAAACGGTGAGAATATTACTAAATCAAGTAAATACTTACAATAAACACTAACATTTTGAGGAAGTTCATCGAAACAGTCATGAATCATAAAGCATGTCTTATGAGATGTTATTATTTAGAATATTACAAAAGAATAACATTTTTATTAAATGTACAAATTACCGACCCTCTCGATTAGCGTCATTTAACACAATCAAATAACATAAGCATAATCAGCCCATAACGTTCCCAATGCTGGGACACAGGCCTCCTCTCTGTGAGAGGGAGTGGGCCATAACCCACCACGCTGGCCCAGTACAGTCACGAGCACCAATATGTCAACACTTGGCAATTTTCAATTGCGATTTTTTCGTGAAATAACGAATGCAACGTTGAAATGGCCTATGGGTTCGAAAATACTATGTTCGTAATAACATAAAATTTCATTCAAAAATAAAGGAGAAAATCGCCTTTGAATAAAGCCAAGTGTATAAATACTTATGGACGTGACTGTACGTGTTGGTGGATCAATAAATAAACTTGACACAATCGAATAAAAGCTAGAATCTGTTAATCGATTTAACATATCATACGCTCCGAACGAGTTCGAAATAACGCCTTTGGCATCAGGGCGTATGGTATGGCCAATTTTTCAGCAGTAACACAGACACAAAGGTCTTGTCCCATTGAAAAGCCCGCACCATATAAAAAGGATCGGTAAGCAGTACATTAGGATAATATTCACCAAGATGATTTAAATACAGACTAACAGTTTTAATATCTTGGCCTTATAAGTCATCTTTAAGATAATTCTATAAATTTGCCATCGTTGATCAAATCATACGTTTCTTTAGGCTCGGCGTGTAGCACAGATTTTTCGATGTCATTGAATATTCAACTTTATTTTCACTGTCTTAAAGTGCAAACGCAAAACTAGCAGTTTGATATCTGCGTCTACGTTGTATAATTTTACACTTTATCACACATACCATTAAGTGTGTTATTGAATGCCATTAGAAAAACCTTTGCTCCGCTCCCCTCACTTTGCGCAGATCCTCATACAGGGTCAAATTTCAATGATAAGCAAAAATGAGCACGGTAAATGCTCTGAAGGAATCGACTTATAAATTATATCTTGTATATTTCTGCTTCCTCTCATAGCGATAAATATACATTTTGATAATCTAGTAAATTTATTTGCAATAAAATTTTAAATACACGACCTAGTTCAATTAAAGTATTTGATCATTATGCATGCATTCCAAGTGTATGGCGTTGATATAACACAATATTTACACATTTGCAAATGCTTGAATAAATTACTTCTGACATTTGCACAGCGGCTTGCTATTTTCGTTCTCATGAAACATTGGTATTGCATGTATATCGATTCATTTTATCTGATCTGTGTTATACACTTAACAGTTTTTAACCGACTCCGAAAAAAAGGAGGTCATTGACAAATGTAGACATGATTTATTCCTTCCCCATCAATTTTGACCAACGACGACGGCACGACTATTAGCTTACAAATATAACAATATAATAATCTACACTTAACGAATGCCACTTTATATAACCACGGAATGATTCCACGTAATCGAAAATTAAAATTCGAGTTTACATTTAATATTAAACTTACTACCAAAATTGTCCAATTAAATGTCTTATTTTACCCATTAATAGTGCTATGTTACAAAATAAGTACCCGATAATTATTATTACCCAATAGTAAATTTCACATCGGTGAGACCTATTCGTTCACGATCAAATGATCAAACTTGCGTATATAAAAATATCTGCTCAAATATAACACTAAAGCTGAGCTACTTAGAATAATAAATTAAAAATATATCTAGTAAAATATTGGCTTATAATGTCTTTCAAACACAACTCTGTGATGCGCACAACAACTCGTACAGATCGCTGACTCAGTACCAGTCAATCATTGCTTTTGTGTGATAACACGGATTTAGAACTAAATTATCTCGATATCCGCACGTACTACTGACGTTCTAAACAGTAATATAATATCCATCAAGTATCTAGTATAGCATAATCAGCCTATAATGTTCCAACTGCTGGGACACAGGCTTCCTCTCTGTGGGAGGGCGTGGGCCATAATCCACCTCGCGGGCCCAGTGCGGGTTGGTAGATGTCACATGGCTTCGAATTTTTGGTTCTAGGACATGCCGGTTTTCTCTCGATGTTTTCGTTAACCGTTTTGAGAGCGGTGGTAATGAAATAATTTATACAAAATAACGCGCATGTCTGGGTTCGAACCTAAGACCTACAACTCATAAGTCCCGGCCGTTACCATTAGGCCACCACTGCTCTTGCCCTGCTTCAGTATCTACTATGCTAGATATTATAGAACCGTACCAAAGAAATCCATAGCCTAAAGGACAAGACACATTATCTGAATTAAGATGACCGCCGTATAATTTTTACTTCTAATTTAATTTGATATCTGGAGGTGTGTTACGTCTTTAAGCTTGACTATAACGACATTACCATCTAAACGAGCAACATATGTCTATCCTTGTCGCACCATACTTAAGAGATGCAGGTGTGAGTGAAACAGAAAGCTGGTGCAGATTAGTAGAAGAAAAGCAGTCGCTCCTGGGCCGTGCCGGAGAGAAGACGCCAGCCACGCTTGATGTTCAGGTACTGGATGACGGCGCGCACGCAGATCAACATACCTGGAAAAGTAACGATTCAAAATTACAATAACTTTAATTATTGAGTGCCTATGAAAGTATATACGGTTACTATAACAAAAGAAAAAAAACTATCCAAAATGTTTGTTTGTCTGTCTGTCTATTTATTGTAGCTAATCTCGGAAACAGCTGGACCGATTTTGATGAAATTTGGTATGAATTTTGAACCCTGGGAAAGGACCACGCGGGCGCGGGCGCGGATAGAAGCTAGTCATAAAATAAAAATAATCATAACATCTTTAAAATCTAATAATCACTTTTAACAAGGCGCCTGAGAGTCACAAAAAAGGCTATGAATATTCAACCTTTGTATTTGGATTTCCTGAAAAATCGAATTCAGGGATTTCATTCAACTGATTGTCTACTGCTTTATTAAGTTACCCTAGTGCCGTGATTTCTTGAAAGAAGTACTTATAGCCTTTTTACCTCGCGTGCTGTGTTTCGTAAAAGCAACCAATGAAGCATTTCAAGAGATCTGGCAACACCTATGGCTATAGGTATAGTAAATATTGCCACAGGTGTTGTCAGTCACCGTTCATTGCACTTGCTTATGAGGACACATGTTAAGCAGAGGGCGTTTAACCCTTCGTATGCTTAAACGTGGATACACGCGAGACACAATGGCTTTTTAATTGTGTCTGTAATTACGGCATTCAACCGGTTAAAGGCTGGTATTATTATAATATGATTACCTACAAATAAAAAAAACATATCATCACGCCTGTATTCATCAGAGGATTAGGCAGAGGTGTACCTATAATACACCCAAATGTTGCCAGTTATGTTTAAGACCTATCCAATAATAGGAGTCGAGCCTATTGCCATCTACCGGGTACAAATATGGGCCGCTACTGAGAACTTCCAGATGGTAAAAACCCAGGAACACTGCCCGACCCGGGAATCGATTCTAAGACCTCATGCTCAGCAGTAGGTCTTGCGAACACTAGACCAAAGAGGCAATACGATTACGATACATCGTAAACTAGATATTAACTTATCGATAACATCGCTACAATATAAACAGCATTATGACGTCATCCAAATATAATTTTTGACAAAAATAAAGGCCTTGCTCGGTCAAGTATGATAAATAAACCTAATGAATGTCACACAGAAGTGCCAAAAAATCAGGTAGATGGTGTTTTAGGGTTCCGCATCTCACAAGGAAAAAATGGAGCCCTTATAGGATCACTTGGTTGTCAGTCTGTCAAGAACCTTTTTCTCAGAAACGCGTGGAGGTATCAAGTTGAAATAAAATTAATATGTCAAGCTCCGCTAATGAGACACAATTGATTTTCTATTGTTTCGTCGCCGATAGGCGACGCGCGGAGCTTGACATAGGTCTACGGTCCCTTGGAGCTTAAATCAAACTTTTAAGCCAACGCAATAAAAAAATTCGACCATTTTGATGCGACATATTTTGATCATCATCATTTCAGCCGAAAGACGTCCACTACTGGACATAGGCTTCTCCTAAGCACCTGCACTTCGACCGGTTTTGTGCTTCTCGCATCCAACGAGTTCCTGCGGCCTTCACAAGGTCGTCGGTCAAATATTTTGATACTCGCAAATAAATCAAGCAATATAGGGTAAAGGGTTGTTCCCGTTTTTGGAATAAATTCATCCCAACTACCCTGCATTGTGCCTAGTCCGACACGCACTTGACAGTTTTTTTATGTTGAGTGAAGCCAAAAAAAGGTAAAAAAAATTGTATTAAAAGAAAATGCAAATACTGGGTCAATGTCGGCTATTCTAAAACAAAATTGTGAAAGTTGCGATTAGTCAAAGGTTAGGGCGTTGCCGTCTTGGCGAGCGAAAGGTCAATAGACACGAAACACACACTACAAAAAATAATCAAATAAAAAAATATGATTAATAAATAAACTGTTTGTTTTCTATTAATTAAATTTTTATTCGAAAACATCCATCGGTTTCGTAACTTTAACTATACCGACGACCCTGGTTACTTATCTCCTTTGGTGACCGTACCTGCCACCCTGTATATTTTTTCTGTATAAACATCTCTATATTGGTTGAATAAACCAGTTTTGCACAGTCTCCTTTAAATGTATTAAATTCGGCATTTCCTTATCCAAACCCGTATAAAGTTCCAAGGTGTACTAGCCCTTTTATCCGTGTGCGTACGCATTGCCCATGAATACTCAACACGTTTTCCTTTTTAGATAGCTGAGATAATATGAAACAATACATACAGAGCAATGAACCGCCTCGCGCGTTATCATCATATCAGAGTGGTAGACATGAATGCAAACAGCCATTATCCGAGGCAACGTCGCATATATTGATCGACGATTACAGGGGAAAGTAATTAGTATCTATGGGGTGAAATTAAATCCATGGGCATCCTTTTAAGGGGTCATTGTACTCATCGTTATGAACAACTTTTACTATGGGACTAAACCTAAAATCGCGAAAAAAAATCAGCTGTTCCTTGCATTTATGTTCACATAACTCGTCAAAATGTAGGGAAGAGCTGATTTTTTTTCGCGATTTAAGGTTTGGTCCCATAGTAAAAGTTGTTCATAATGACGATTACAATGACCCCTTAAAAGGATGCCCATAGATTCAATTTCACCCTGTATACATATTACAAATTAAATTCAGTTTTCGGGTCTGTGTGATCGCGTTGTTCTTCTAAACGCAAAAAAAAATCGCAACGACTTTGAGGCAATTTTCACTATCAATTAACGCATTTATTCCGGAAGGTTCATGTGTATATTAACTATGTGTACGCTCATAAAATTACTTACTCGTAATAAAGAGAGACTGGTGCCGATTATGTTGTTCACAAACTAAACTAAATTTATGTTCAGTGCATCTTTTTCTTTCTATTTCATTAAGAAAAGGACAGAAGATAAATTTTAGTTTAGTCCTGTCAAATTAATCAGCGCCTAACGTAAACTGACGTAATTTTAGTAGGCAAGTTTTTAATCCCGTCTAAACTTGTATAGAGCAGTGTCAGGCGCTGAAAGCCTGACAACCAGTCTTACCAAAGAGTATCGTATTACCCAGTAACTGGGCTGTGGAGGTCAGATAGGCAGTCGCTCCATGTAAAATACCGGCATTCAGCTGCATCCGATTAGACTGGAAGCTGACCCCAACATAGTTGAGAAAAGGCTAGGCAGATGATGATGAATATGGCACCAGTAGGTAAAATAACAAGGACCTACTCGGCAGGATTTGTAATGTCGACAAAATCACGCTCACGTACTGACGTAACCGTTTTGCATAACAACTGCCATTACTATGAACACGTCAATAGCGACTGCAAATAAATCACGCGAAGCTGTCGTGTGATTGGTTAATAGCGTCAGTGGTGGCACAGGTGGTCAAGGTAACATCGGGGCAAGCAAAACGGTCTCATGAACCATGAAACATTAATTAACATGACGTCGATTTTCTTTGGCCTACACATAAATAATATAACATATCGATTTTTTAAAAGTGAAAACTTGTTTAGGCGCACTTTGCACTCTTTCTGAACAATGAACGATACTGAACCGTCACACTCGGGTAGGTGACGCTGAATCGGGTATGCTCGGGTCCAATCGGCCGGTGACGCTGAATCGCGTATACTCGGCTCCAGTCGTAAGTGTTCACCTCTATCGTGTGGTCATAACCGACACCCCCTTTTTTGTTTAACGTCTACGGTTATCTAGTCCATCATATTGAAGGTGATTTAAATTAATATACATTGTTGTATAAAATTGAGGCACGCGACATTGGTTAAAAATGCAGCCGTTTTGACTTCTGCTGTAGCAACGCTATGCATAAGTAACTATAAATTAATATTCTGCAATTATCTACGCAAATGTGAAATTTGATACTTCTTAAGCTACAATCACATTTCACACGTTCTATACTTATTTCAATTTCATTATTTTATCAAAAACGTTGATCCGCGCTAAAATCAACTCCTATAACAGTCTCCTGTATAATGGGTACTTTAACAGCAATAAATCTTACATGCACATGTACCCAGACTCGAAAAGTAGAACGCACGACGACATATCAAGCTAAACATTTCCAGAATAAATGCTCTAAGGCGGTTATCACGCTGTGCGGTGCTGCGGTTTTTAACTTTGACTGTAGAATCTTGATTAGTATACAAAAACCGCAGGGTAACGCATTGACACCGCATCTCCGTGCGGTCGGGAGCGGTTTCCGGTGCAGTGTGATAAGCGCCTAAATGATGGTGAATAACAAAATCCATTGTGAAGTTTTGGTGTTCTAAGCACACAAATAGAAACGAGAACCGACTGTTTTAAACTTTGTACAGATATTAGTATTAGGTACTACTCGCTACTAACTCTCTTCAGCAATATTTTGTTTACTATCAGAAATCGAAATTACAGTATGTATTCGAAGATTTGAAGAAACACAGGGTATCCGGGACATAGACGTGCAGCCTGTTACCATGATTCTGAAGCCCCTGCGTTAAAATTTTATACGTCGGTTATCCGGAAAAAATTTGCTGTTCCATACATTTTAGCCGCGCACTTTTCTATGAAAAAGCAGTTTTTTTTTTGATGACTCATATAAAAATGTAGGTAACGCAGACCCCCTAGGGTCCAGAATCATGTGCTGAATTCATGGTTAGTTTGCGCTTTGATATCCGCGCCACTCTTTAAAAGCCTTCAGAAATCCAGCTCTGCACTTGAAACCATTCGATTAAGATGTCCTATTTCATAAAGAAGCGTAGGTCTCGGTTAGTACTTATTGGCTAAGTGGCGGAGTGGTTATTGAGCGGGCACCAGACGTTGACACAGATTGTTAATATTAGGACTGGCAGCCTTGATTGAATGACACATTTCTATAATTTAGCTATGAAGGTCCATTAGATTTTTTTTTCTAGACTAGCGACCTGCCCCTGCTTCGTACGCATTTAGCGACTTTTTTCAAAACATTAAGATTTCTTTATGTACCTAAGTTTATTAGTAACGCATTATAATACATCCTAACGGAATTAATTTCTAAATGATGGTGAAAACCGCATCAGAATCCGTTGTGGTTTAGAAGAACATCCCGGTTTGCGGATTTGTCTATTTTCGTTTTATAACGTTCATAATAGTCCGAATTAGGTTTTTAAGGAAAGAAAAATAGAAGCTTCCCGGATAATTTTAAAATTCGGGAGTAACTAAACCTCCTTTTTCAATGGGATTTTTGTATGAATTATTAAGTCAGCTAGTATTTAATAACGTTAAGGCGGTTTTCTTGCGATTTAGGTTATGAAAATTGACATCTCCTTAATACATAGTTCGATATTAACCGGTCAAGCACCGCGCGTCACCTATTGGCGACGAAACAATATAAAATCAATTGTGTCTAATTAGCGGAGCTCGACAGATACGAGATCTCAATTTCAATAAAATCTAAACTATCGAATAAACATATAAACAGCTGTATATTGACACACGCCTAGTTTTTATTGGCGCGAATAAAACTTGTATCCTAGTACTGGATGAATAATAAGTAGTACTCGGTACGAATCTGAAGTTGGTACGACGTGACTTTGTGACTATATTGATCTTTATCCTGCTTTCATTCATTGACTAAAAAAACTTAAGTGATTAACCCCCTTATTCATAATCCTATTTTATCTCTATTTTAGCTAAAATAGGTTTATAGAATGTTTGTCTTTATCTGTCACCTTGTCATTTCTGTGTGTAAGAAAGAGACAAACCCCAATTTAACTAAAATAGGTTTGATAAGTTTTATGAATAAGGGGGTAAGTGTTTATGCCTACAGGAAAAAACTTCATTTAATCACTTAGGTTTTTTACCGTGAATCACACATCACACTAATATTATAAAAGCGAAAGTTTGTGAGTACGTATGTTTGTTACTTCTTCACGCACAAACGGCTGGACCAATTTTGATAAAATTTGGTATGGAGATAGCTGACACCCTGGATTAACACATAGGCTACTTTTTATCCAGATATTCCCACGGGATCGAAACTTATGCGGGTGAAACTGCGGGGCGCAGCTAGTGATTTATAATGGTGATTTTGTAACTGTTGGTTTCTTTCGCCAATAGAGAAGGTGTGGTTCCAATTGGAGTTAAACAACAAAATGTCTGAAAGTTTTATGGCTATCAACTCAGCCTATAGGATTCCATTACTGGACAAAGGCCTCTTTCAAATTGCGCCGGCACCACAACACCCGCAGGATAATTGTGCCTTTCATCGACAGTTTAACCATGTCCATTGCATTTTTTACGATGTTGAGCAGACGAATTTTTCAAACCTATGAAGCAATGGTTTGGATTTCCTTCAAAACCCTCGGATGGGATTGAAAGTGTGTTAAGCAATTAGGGCGCCGGTTCTCCAGTTTTCGCATAGTCTGACCAAACGACCTCTTGAAAATCGCCGCCCACTTAATACAAACAAATATGATTATCAACTTACCAAACGCCATGATAAGCCACCAGAGCCAAGAGTTCTCATGCGATGCGAGCTCAGTGGAATGCTTGACGATGAGCGTCCATTTAGCGAGAGACAGACCGAAGCCGGCCAGCGCTCCGTAGCGACTTGCCACCGTGTGACAGAAGCACATGAGGAGCAGAAAACCGATCCAGTTGAATAGGAATGCCACTGGAAATGGTCATATATTTAAATTATTTAGATAGTAGTAAATTACTTATGGTATTCGTGCCAAGTTTCAAGTTTATAAACTCAAGAAATAACATTTTTCATACAAATAAAATCTCCCTTTTCACCCCCTTATAGGTCGAATTTCCAAAAAACCCTTCTTAGTGCTCCCCTACATATAAAAGGAAGCCGTGTGGGACAAGTGTACTTAGGACAAGAAATAATAGTACGAACGAGTCATTACAAACGAAAATTACTTTATTAAGTACAGTTTTGTTGCCATAAGATCTATTCTTTCTTTTTATGTTTTGGGCCAGATTTTATGGGATTCGGTATTGCCGTCATCTACCTGGGCAGGGCTAAATAGCTCGCCAAAGTAGGGAATCCAAAAGTGCAGCATTGAAACATTAACAAAATCAAGTCATTTATTCAAACTAAGCTGAAAACCAGCACTTGCTGTACGTCAAAATTACATGAGCCAGTCCCCCAAAACGCCCTCTCTTCACCACTTAGGGCCTGTGCACACCACGTTTTTTGAACGCGCCGTTGACGCCCGTCTTAGAAACGTGCGTCGACGGCGCGCTTTTATCCTACAGAAGGTCTACAGGCTGCGTCTGACTCGCGTGCGTATCGCGTCTGTATCGCTACAAACGCGCGTCAACGGCGCGTTTAAAAAACGTGGTGTGCACAAGCCCTTACTAGTGCTTTAGCTAGGAAGAAGAAGTGGCGCAACGAACTCTCTAGCAGCACACACAGCTGTCTGTTCACTTAGAAGAACTTGATTGCATCGATGAAAAAACAAGTTTCAGTCCGTCTTGGAAGATTATCAGTGGTTTATGTAAGCTAGTGGGTATGCTGCCTGAGATGTTTCATGTTTAAACCTTAAATTAATATAGGGGCTAAACATTTTCAGGCAGGACAGGTTAACACAATATAAAGCAAATGCCTCTATACTAAACGCATACTCCAACTACATTGGGGTCGTTTTCCAGTCTAACCGGTTGCAGCAGAATACGAGTATTTTACATGAAGCTACTGCTTATCTGACCTCCACAACCAGTGACTGGGTAATACGTGGCAGTATAGGTCATAAAACGTGCGATCTCCATCCCGCGTTTTAAGACCGGTACTGCCACGTAAGTTGGCGTTTTAGTACACGCCAACGTGCGCAAACACATCTAATAAACTATGAAAATTGTCAAAAAGTAACTTACCAAAAAATGATGTTAAGAACATGATATCAGTGCCAAGTAAGTTGTTCTCTGGATCCAGTTGTTCAGCTGTCCCTTCTGTGGGCTCCACCGTTACGAAGGCAGCAAACGTCGGGTGGTTCGGAGGGGCGCCCTGCATCTGGGTGGACAAACATACAAGTCAGGCAACCAAGCAAGTTACTCGTACTTAGGTATATCATTTTTAGTTATATGAATCAAAGAAAAATAATGAGAGGTCGTAAAAAAACCAAATCTTTACAATTTAACCAAAATTGAAAGTGTCCGTTTGTAATGTCAAAATAACAGCTTTTTACTAAATGCAAACAATTTTTGAAAATTTTGTCTGTCTGTTTGTTCCGGCTAATCTCTGAAACGGATGGACAGATTTTCATTATTTTTTTGGTATGGGGAAACTTTGAACCCTGGGGAAGGATTTTATCGACATACCTCGCGAGCAAAGCCGCGGGCGGAAGCTAGTAGAATATAATTTCCAGTCCTCATTTATTTTACACAATTGATTTTGTGTTGTGTTGGTGTACCTATGCTTTCCTGTCCCTATAAATATTTATAAAAACAATCTTTTAAACTGTTTAAAAGACATGTTTTGATGTGCATTATTGTAATTTTCTGCACTACTTTGTAGTTCCGATATTTGTACTATTAATTAACAAATTACCATCTGACCTGCACAACTCATTAAACAATGGTATTATTATTCAAAGAGCACATGCGCAATGCTTCCTCAGCCTTCATGGATCCTCTGCACAGAGGACCTGAGTCACCTAATATTATAAAAGTATTAAAATACGCTTATGGAGTACCTTGCCCGTGTCGATAAGGCGTGCTTAATCATTGTCCACTTTGAAAATGTCCAACATGGTTTTAGACTCAATAGAAGTACCGCAACTGCGCTAGACAAATTCACAGACGAAGTCGATAATCGTCGTGATGAAAAAAGATAGTTATGGTTATATTTATAGATTTCAAAAAGCATTTGATACATTGGACCACGACGGCTTGTTGCAGGCTATGAATGAATGTGACTTAGAGAACAGATCGCTCAGTCTGTGTCAGTAGAACAAAAAGTGTACTACTGGGCGACATTAAATTCTTAAATTCGGAGTGCCGACCGGTTGAGTTTAAGGGCCTGTGCACACCACGTTTTTTAAACGCGCCGTTGTCGCGCTTTTGTAGCGATACAGACGCGATACGCACGCGAGTCAGAGTAGTCAGACGCAGCCTGTAAACCTTCTGTAGGATAACAGCGCGCCGTCGACACACGTTTCTTAAACGCGCGTCAACGGCGCGTTTAAATAACGTGGTGTGCACAGGCCCTATAGCCCATTAGGATACATAATGCACGCCAATAGCATGTCTAATGTATTAAAAAAAGTAAGGCATTTATGTACGCTGATGATACTTGCCCGGTTTATAGCCATAATAATATCGATCTCATATAGCATGCTATGCAAAACGATTTTGACAAAGTGGTGCAGTCGGCACATGATAATGGCATTATAATAAATATAAGTACTTAAAACTAAGTGCATGCCGAAGATATAGATACATTTAGGCTGGCCGCAAACGTACGGTTTCCTGATTGGGTTTCCTGATCAGGAATTCAGATTCGGAGACCCTGAACGCACGCATTTCATACAAAATCGTCTCTAAGCGCATATGTTCTTAAATATTTCCGTCCGGAAATATATAAGAACGTATGCGCTATTCACTCGCCATATCATTTCAAAAATAATAAAAAAAACAGTTTGTTAGTGTAAGTAAAAGGACATTCGTGCGAATGTTTGCAAGTTTTTTAGTGTGTATGTTTAGAAACACTTACCTATTATAAGTATCTAGGACTAGTAATAGATAACACATTCACATGGAATCTGCATGTTAACAACGTTTGTAATAAGCTACACGCAATTTTGGGTAAATTAAAAAATCTTAAGTAGGTATGTTGTCAGCAGGAAAGTCCTGTATACCTTATATTACGCGCTGGCTGACTCAACTATTGGTTATTGGCTTGGGTGGATCTGGTCTTACGTTCCCTACACTCATAAAATTAACATTTTGCATATATAAGGTTACTAAACCCTCGTATTGTACGTTACCCTAATATTGTCAGTGAAAACTTTTTAATTGGGTTTCTTTCACTAAATGTCAACTATCTGTATCCTAGCTGTAAGTTTTCTTAAGAAATAAAATAAAATAAAACGTACTTATAGATAAAAAAAAAAAACTAAATTATGAAGAACTGTTCAAAATGTGTAAGGTACTTTCGATTCATCTTAAAAGTAAGTTAAATATCATGACTTATCAAGTTAAAAATCAATACCTACCACAAAGTGGAACGTAAGCATATTAGCATTATGTACCCAACTCGTTTATCTAAGAAGAAGACACTTCTTGCTGTTCTAAAAGTAACAAACTACTTTGGTAAGCGCACAAGAAGGTACGTAGTACCAATGTTAGTGAATGAGCTATCCCCAAAACTGATAACGCATGTCAAGTCTAAAGAACTACTTAAAAAGTTCTCCAATAACATTATCTCTCATTGTGTCCATAGATATGTTTGTAACAAACCTTACGTTGGCGAAAATGCATGTTTGTAAAATGTAAGTATTTTGATATCAACTGTAGGTATATTGTTTTATAGTTTACTTAGCATAATTAAGTTTTAGCACTTACATTTTTTAAATTTCAAAATTTTTAATCCATTGTTAGGCGAGAACAACTGCCGACAAACTGTTATGTAGTTTGGCAGACTTTAATGTATTATGTATGCTATTGTTAATACAGACTTTGAATAAATAATAATAAAAAAGGCTATTAAAAAAAAGATATAGATAATAATATTTTGTTGTAAGTATTATTTATTATTGTATATGACATGGTACACCACTGACTACCTGCACAATTGTGTATCCTTCGCCCTTTAATCCATCCAAAGATTGTATAGCAAAAAAAATTACTTTTAGCTATAAGGCCACCCATTGTGTCACCCCTTGTAAAATTTCTACATTTATCTCTGTAATTTTATGGTGTACATAGTATAGAGTATTCCTTCTATCTATCTAAAATTAACATGTTATCTACTTGTAATATGATAGACAGAAAGACCCCATATCTATGATAAGTGGGTATTATTTATGATAAAATGATTCACTAACAAAAGCATGGTGACTCATAGTAATGAGTGAGTGCTAAATAATGTTTTTGTAAACAATATTCAATAACTAACAAATTAATAGTTGTTTTACTGGACAAGCAGGGCTATCAATCAAATTTTTACAGCTTATTAGATTAGATAAAAATAAGGTAGGAATTTGTATGGTGGAGTAATGCTTTTGTACCCAACTATGAGAGATATAATGAATCTCTCACTGAATATGTATTGTATGCCTAGGTTTAAATCTTTAGATTCGGCCTCAATGTGCCTCTTCTTCTCTTAAAGTCGATGGTAAATAAATGAGTTGGGTCTAGTAGGTGGTCACGCCAATTGCAGTATCAGAGACGTTTTACGACTTCAGAAGTGAAGCTTTATGGACACTTTAAGCACTTCAAGATGTGAAACATGGTTTGGTCAGGAGCATCGCATTCACCCTGGGTATTGATAGGATCTATAATCCCCTATTTTTCTAAACTGTGCTTAGGTCACGCGAAAATGTGTTCATACTGAGAAGAATGAACTCACACATCCTGCATGGAACAATAGCTACGATTTTCAGTATAGGTGAGCGAGACAATACTATTCAAATGACATTGTCAACATTTTGTCACATAAAAATATTACTGAAGGAGGAAAATGAATAAAAAATACCCAGTATGTTGCATGCTTTCTAGTTAGCAACATGATAACAGTTTAATGAATAATATACCTATATAGGTACAGGTAGGTATATAGGTACTGCCAAAACTTAGTCTTTGCAGTGACTCAATCTACCAACTAGGGATATCATAAATTGTCCTCAATGAGATTGATAAAAGAAGTCGGTTAAAAATACAGATATCATTATAAAGGCCTAAAAATAGTAATCTAATTTTTGATACTCATAAAATATTCATTCAAACATCTTTCCTTAAATGAGAAAGTTTATGAATGTTTTTTACTTATAAGTACTTGGTGCCTAAAAACAAAAATGAATTGTTTTGCTTACAAATGCATTTTTCATTTAATCCATCCAAACTGGGCATATAAATAGATTTGTAAGCTAACTTTTCAAATTTTTTTTTTGTAATTTGTTACCTGTGATAGCTACTTCCTTATTGGAGGGTCTACTATGTAAAGCTATGAGGTAATTGCTTCATTATTGATAAAGATATAAGAGTCTTAAATTGAACAAATACTGGTACATAAATTATAGGATTTGGCCATTAAGGACACATACAAGGATGAACAGATTTATTTTAATTATTACCTGATTGAATGCCTGTGGTAGATCCTCCCCCTCCATCTGTTTTTCTCTTTGTACCTCCTCATATGTGGGTAGTTTAGAGTTAGCCGCCACATCGTAAGGAGGTGGTGCAGAGAAGTCGGCTTGTGGCGGTGGTATGTCATGCATATTATCTACAAAGGAAATACAATATTTTCTTTACTGAGCATTCAAGTTTATAAAGATGTCATTGTATAAACAATGACAAAAGAAAGAAAGAGAAAAGAAAAGAAGAAAAAGAGAAAAGTGATTCAATCATAAAGTGAATCAATCGTTTTGATTTAAGTGAAATGTTACAATTTGTGATGTAGATGATTGGATCCAGCGGTTCAGTCATGCTTATAATACGTAACAAAATAAGAATTTAAATACGAAATAGAAATTGTTGTTTAAATAAGACAATTTTTTGATTTTTTTTCCAAACTTGAATGATTTCAGTATTGTTGGATGGGATTGTTTTATTCACAGATAGCAATCTTAAGCAAAGCTTTCTATTGTTTTAATTGTATATGAAATTCTGCCATTCAATCAATGTTAATATTTATAAAACATATGAGGTATGAGTCAACACAATACAGGTAAATCTTGTTAGAACCATATTGTTATCGCGTACAATATGTAAATTAACATTGCGTGTGTCATTGCAATGAATTAGGTACTCACTTATATCGATAAATGGTGGAGGCATACTGTGGTCCACGGATGTCGGCAACATCACTCTCAACTGCGCCGCTGTGCATATGTTCACTTCACTTCGAGGGTGGCTCTGCTGCAACAATATAACGACTTTCACATTATCACATATTCTACGCAAGTAGTTACATAAATAAACAATTGAAAAAAAAACATTGATGTCACCAGCCCTACCATGTCCACTGTTTGATAACACACGATTGAACTAGCCCACTGTTTTCACAAAAACGCGTGTTAGATACAATATTACAATTCAAGCACAATTTAATAATGATCTTCGCATCGTTCAAGGTTTTTCCGACAATTTATCAATGCAACCAAGACCAGGCGCACCTCTGTTCATTCACTTGAATGACGTTTATTATTGACGTTCAATTATCAGATAAAATGAAATGTTTGCTAGTCCATTAGATGTTTTTACTTAGCTGAATTCAGTTATTGAGTATACACAATTACTGTGTTTGTTTTTAAAACAGTTATTTAAACCTTAACACATTTAGAATATACTTTTTATACGTTAAGATAATTCAGAACGGAGTCAACCGTTTATATTTCTAGGACCAGGTTTAGAACGCACACTGCAAAAGTCAATAACAATGGTGTTGCTACTTTCCACTACCAACATTTTAGTTTCTGGAACGTTCAAGAGCAATAAATCGCATACCACAAAGCACGTTCAATTTGTCATTCAAGAATCGCATGTAATAAGTGTAGTATTTCCATAAAATGGCATACCTACATTAATTGAATGCTTCTATTTACACCAAGGCAATGAGGTTAAAAACTGAAAGCTCATCATAGATGGCAGCACTGTTATCCGTCCACAAACAACCATTGTTGTGTATTGTGATAAAAAAGTAAGCGACCTAGAGTGTAGCACAGCGAAAAGAGCTTTCGAAAAGGGAAGCATCTACCAATGGCAAAAAAGCAGCTGTAGTGGAAAAGTCAATAATTATAATATAATTTATAGGTTATTTTATTTTGTGTTTGTTGACTTTAAATCACTAGTGCCTGTAGGTAGGTAATGAAAACAGACTTAGTTTTCTTGGGAGCATCACAAATGTATACGAATTTCTCACAGAAAAGCCTTAAAGATTAAGGTTTAAAAAGCACATAGTCTCGGTGAGATATCGGGTTTCCAATTTATTTTGGAGACTTTCTCCCACTGCTTTTGTCTTTTAACGCCTTTGACATTAAATGAGTTCCAGCATTTTTGAAGCCAACACTTTGCAACGGGGCATATCAATAAATAAAAGAAGTCGCTTGTTTACAAAAAAAAAAACTACAGTAACAGCTTGCTGTCAAATTCTTGGACACGTGATAGTAGCGACATCTGAAGTGAGCAAGTGACAGTTTTATCCCCATCGTTTCCTCTTGGCAATAAACTTACACTGTGTAAATTGGGCTTTTAGTGTCAAAATATAATAATTATGTTAAAAAACCCATTTTATAAAATTAATGATTTCTTTTTTATTATTTTTGCTTTGTTCATAGAAGCTTGTTCTTGAATGAAAAATATCGAAGAGAAAAAAAATAAAACGAAGAAAGAAGCAATAATCTTCTAATAATGGCAATATTTTGTAATGGGAAAAATAACCTGTGGCAAAGTAATTGACAGAACCGGACAGAACGTATTGTCAATTTTTTTTGACATTTGATCAGGATTTGCTGTCTGGTCTGAGTACATTTTTTCTGTTTCTCGGTCGCACCGCAAATCGTGGATGAAAATTGATGAAGTTATTTTCATGATATAGGCCATTCTCTGGTTCAACCAAAATAAGATGAAGACGGCTTTGATGGTGGCTGAAAAGCCATCGTTAGCTCAGAATGTCGCGAATTTACTCAGCAATGGGAAATGCACCACCTCTAAAGGTTTGTGCCAATTTGAGATTGTTGTAATTGTTCTGTTTTTATAATTTGTTATAATGACACTAATCATACCTTCTTGTGTCGACAGCAACCAACAACGCTTGTAACATACACGAATGGAATGGAACATTTAAAAACGAGCCTGTTCATTATAAAATGACTTCCGTTTGTGGTCACGTTATGAGTTTGGATTTCACCGGTAAATACAATAACTGGGATAAAGTGGACCCTGTAGAGTTGTTCAGTTGTCCAACGGAGAAGAAGGAAGCTATGCCCAGGTTGAGAATACCTGCACTGTTGGCACAAGAGTCAAAGTCTTGTGACTATCTCATATTGTGGCTGGATTGCGATAAAGAAGGCGAGAATATTTGTTTTGAAGTAAGTTAATGACACTTAGATGACCCTCTGACTGGCTTTTTGTAATAGGAAGATAGTAAATGAGTTAAAGAAGTTATACCTACATCATAGGTTTTTTACATACCTCCTTTAACCACTCCATTCCAGCACGGGCCGATATTGGCCCATTACAATAGAAAATCAACTGTGTCATTAGCGGTGATTAAGAGGTTAAGAAATAGTCTCAACTGGCCTATAAGTATTAGAAATATTAAAGTATTTAATTAATTAATGGGTACATACTCTATGGATGTGCTTGGCAATGGCATAGGAGCATGGGGATTGGCACAAGAAAAGGGAGACCTATGCCCAGCAGTAGGTGAAGTCGGGCTTCGGATGATGATGATGACGTACTCTATGAATGGATGACCCAGTTTTTCTCAACATAATTACTAAAAATCTTTTTCCAGGTAATGAGTTGTGTTCAACAATACATGAAAGGTGACATTTTATCACCTTTAGTGACTTACCGTGCAAAGTTCTCGGCTATCACAGAGAAGGACATCAAGGCAGCCATGTTGAGTCTGGGTCGGCCCAATGAGAATGAGTCCCGGAGTGTAGACGCTAGGCAGGAACTTGATTTACGTATTGGTTGTGCATTTACTCGGTTCCAGACTAAATATTTTCAAGGTAGGTGAAAATAAAAATGATAATTTGACATTCATTCATTCAGCCGAAAGACATCCACTGCTGGACAAAGGCCACAGGTACTTGGGGGACTAAGCACCACCATTTCAACCAGTTCTGTGCTTCCCACATCCAGTGAATAATTTGACAGCTTGATAATTTTTCATTCTTTCTAGAAATAAGAAAAGAAGCATATCTCACTGCTCTGTCCTATGTTTCCTTCAAGTCATAGAATACCCAACAAGTTGGTTTACATATAACAAAAATTACCCAAACTATGCAATACATTACGGACACAATATTACTTTTGTTCAAACAGTTGTAAAAATAATTAGCTTGGCATAATTAAGTGCAGTAACAACTATAACAACATCTACTACTAACCATCCAGTTATCCACTGCTGAATTACTTTCGGGTTTGGTTCTTACTGATTTATTCTACAAAATTTAAACACATATTTACAGGTAGATATGGTGATTTGGATGCATCACTTATATCATACGGGCCATGTCAAACTCCAACGCTTGGCTTCTGTGTCCAACGTCACGATGAAATCCAGACGTTCAAGCCTGAGACTTACTGGGTGTTGCGCGTTACTGCCAGCACTTCAGAGGGCAGAGAATTGCCACTAGAGTGGAAGAGAATGCGGAGTTTTGAGAAGGATATCGCTAATATGTTCCTTGCTGGGATCAAAGAGATTAAGGAGGCCATGTGAGTGTCCTATGACTATGCAGTTAATGTCTTTGTTAAACACACTAAAGACCTAAATCCAAGAACTTATGGAAGTCTTGTTAAGTTCCAAAGGTTATATTAGTTGAAATCGAACCAAGAATCTTGATTTTAGTATGCATGGTGCCCATAATTTAGTATCAATCCACTCAAAACATTTCGTTGTTGAAATAAAACAAATCTTACCTACAGGTATTTCCAATCAGAGAGGGCTTTGGAATTACGTCACTTTGTCTCTTCTGACAAAATATATGTTTGAAAATTTTTTAAGCTGTTGGTCGCGGCTGTCATTCATGGATCTTTGACAGTTGTTACGGGTCGTTAGAAGCCCGAAAGTCGTGACTGCCAGTCTTACCAAGTTGTATTGTATTACCCAGTAACTGGTTTGTGGACGTCAGATAGGCAGTTGCTCCATGTAAAATACTGCTATTGAGCTGCATCCGGTTTAACTGGAAGCCAGCCCCAACATAATTAGGAAAAGTCTGATTCGGTGATTACGAAAGTAAAACGAAAAATACTTTGATCAACAGAGTGGTGAACATCCAAGCTAAGGAGAAAGTGAAGCCGCGTCCTACCGCCCTGAACACGGTGGAGCTGATGCGAGTGGCTAGTGCGGGCCTCGGCATGGGACCGCATCACGCGATGCAGGTGTGTATATTATTGACCTTGCCAATGCACATTAATAAGCCTTATAATGAAGGTAAAGCCCGATTCAA
The DNA here is from genome assembly GCA_945859645.1 of Amphipoea oculea. NCBI lineage: Eukaryota > Metazoa > Arthropoda > Insecta > Lepidoptera > Noctuidae > Amphipoea > Amphipoea oculea. The sequence goes on along the minus strand of OX243865.1, from coordinate 13,832,800 downwards.
ACTGTGGTAGCTGTGAAGTGCGCTACTTGCTGCGCAGTACCTCATCCGTTACCCTCACTGACACTTGAATTTGTTAGTGCATAGTGACTCGCTTCATGTTCCGAGCCCCCATGAAGTTTGAATCGTGCTGTACCATAAACTTGGTGATTGCTTGTAAAGTAAGCAGAATTCAATAATCAAATTAAGGTTATAATAAATCAGCAGTCAGCATTTATGCAGTTTTTTTGTTCACATTAATGAAAATTAAATGCCAATTGATTGTCTTCAGGTCTTTATAACTGCGAAATAATATTGCAGAGTGGCATTATTAACTGCATGCATTTTTTTCTGCACTGCGCTCATATTTTGACCGTCAGCACATTGGTGATTATTTTTACATAAAAATGTTCTTTGATTGCAGATAGCCGAACGGTTGTATACACAGGGTTATATCTCATACCCGCGTACTGAAACCACCAGCTACCCAGAAAATTACGACTTGATGTAAGTTAATAATCGTTTCGAGGCGTGTTTACACGACGTGAATTTCCTGACCTTCGAGGCCCATAGGATGAATCGCCAAGCGGTATTCGTCTACTAATCGTGGATGGAAATTCTTGCTGTTGCGTCTCGAATATTCTCGATGGTCGAAACTCTCCTCGGGTAAACGCGGTCGTTGATCCCGTAATTGGCTGTATATACTTGTAATTGCAGCTGGCGCTTTACTTTGTGCAATTTGTTTCATCACCACTTCACTCAAAACGGTGAATGAAAACAGCGTATGGAAACCGGCATGTCCTAGAACCAAAAAAATCAAAGACATGTGAATTATTGTCACATCTACCAGCCGAACTGGGCCGGAGTGGTGGATTACGGCCTACTGCAGGTGGAATGTTTTATGCTAATTTATAATGTTGTGTCATCACGAGTTATAGACGCCCAGAAATATTGCCAGTTAATTTAATTGAATCTATATATCGCTACCCTGTCTGATTTTGGGACAACATGTGCGATATTAGGTCCTCTGTAGGATATTTGGCATATATTATCAACATTTTTTCCTTCAAAGGGGAACGCTGCGTCAACAACAGAACTCCAGCAAATGGGGCGCGGAAGTGCGCGCGATCATCGCCAACGGTATCAACCGCCCGAAGAAAGGACACGACGCGGGTGACCATCCACCTATCACACCTATGAAGCCCGCTGGTAAGCCACTTACAATAACGGGTGTAAAGGTGTCTACACGCCTAAGCCCAGTTAAGGGCCAGGGTTAGCTCGGCACTTCACAATGTTGCAAGTTGGACAACTTTTATTTAAAATGAGTTGCCGGGTTTGGGAATGGGGTGTGAAGACACGTTTGAAAGACACTTCCCGAGACTTCATGTTCTTCTCGTCATAACGATCATTTTTTTCGTATTGAACCGCATCGAGAATTTTCTTGTTAAAGAGGTAGGTTAGAAGTTAATAGGTAACTCTTTTTGTAACGAAATTAATTTTTAAATGTTATAACTATAAAAGTTTAAGTACCCCACGTCTCCTGTACCGTTGCATGCACCCATAAGCAACATGTTCTGCATGTTTTACTTACATTGTGCACTACCGTAAACTGCGTATACGCTGGTTGCCCAGCATTTATTTTTGCAATAAGTTAACTAGTTTGATGTTCAGTTTGCGCAGATTTTACAACACCGGTTTGGTGTTGTTTTTACAGTCTATAAGTATTTAATAAGTTCATAACTCAGGGGTGTCTAAGTTCTTACGCTTATTCTGTTACATGTTGCATAACACCACCAATTTCCTTTCCCCCAGTGGAATCCGACCTAGAAGGCGACGCGTGGCGCATCTACGACTACGTGACGCGCCACTTCATCGCTACTCTGTCTCGCGACTGCAAGTACCTGTCTACGATTATCACCTTCCAGATTGGTTCCGAGACCTTCAAGTACACCGGGAACACGCTTGTCGATGCCGGGTACACCGAGATCATGCATTGGCAGGTATGGGTTAATGTTATCTGAAGCCGATATGGCCAGTGGGGCCGAAAGGTTCTGGAGTGGCGACCGCGTACCGGAAGACGTAGCATTGGAAGGCCTCCTACAAGGTGGACCGATGGCCCCGTGAAGGCCGCAGGAATCCACGCTTGGGGGATGCCTATGACCAGCAGTGGATGTCTTTCGGCTGAAATGAATGAATGATGAATGAAAGCCGATATCAGACGCTTCTAAAGTAATTTCGAATGGGACGATATTATAGTGGACGTCCACGTCACGGTATCACGATAACACAGGGAAGTAAAATGTATGGAAATATATGAAGACCCTTTTTTTCCGTCCACGGTAACTCTTATGTATTTCCATGCTTACATGTTTTTAAGGATGTGGACGTCCACAATAATATATAGTCCACTACCTGCGCCCCGCGGTTTCACCCGCATAAGTTTCGATCTCGAATATCGGGATAAAAACTATCCTATGTCCTTCCCCGAGACTCAAACTATCTCTATACCAAATTTCATCTAAATCGGTTCAGTGGTTTAGGCGTGAAAAGGTAACATACAGACAGACAAACAGACAGACAGACAGAGTTACTTTCGAATTTATAATAGAAATTATAAAAGAAAAAGATTAAGAAGAAGAAGAAGAAGGAGAAGATTATTATTAGTAGAAATTATAAAAGCGCACAACAACTAAGTTGGCAAGCTCTTTTGACCATGTTTATTTACTCTTTGGCTATTTAGTTTAATCACTGAAAATCCCAGTTTCTCCAGTGGCTATTGTTAGAAGATTCCAATACTAAATATATGCCATAATTTTGTCAATAAATCAACTCAGCCTAACAAAGTCCACTGCTGGACATAGGCCTCTCCCAGGCTGCGCACAACACCCTGTCCTCAGCCTTCCGAATCCAGTCTCAGCTACATTTTTAAGGGTCAATAATTTTTAACTTTTGTAATTTTTATTAGGCATTCGGCAAAGACGAGTTCGTGCCTGTATTGAACGTGGATGACGTACTGCGAGCTCACGACCACAGACTAGTGGAGTGCCAGACATCGCCACCTGACTACCTTACCGAGTCCGAGGTAACGAAATCAAGAATTCATCCATTTTTATTGATTATATCGCTCATTTGGGGATCATCGATGTAAATGTATTTTTTCCCAAAAAATAGTTAAATATGCCAATGCACTTAGAAAGCGTATTTACGTCAGGAAAGCATGGACGTAAAAAAAAAGTACCAGTTACGTCGATGCCATGTTTCTCCAAATGAGTGTTATGTATATGTAGAACTCCGGCCTGCTACTGAGAAATTCCAGTTGGAAAAACTCAATTACACTTTTCTGACCCGGGAATCGAACCCAGGACATCTTGCTCAGCAGTACCGCTTGCGACCCTTAGACCAACGAGGCCCAATTGATGGCACTAGGTCCCAGCTCGCTCCCTATAAATATTTTTTTAAATTTGAAATGGGTTTGCTCTTGACTCTAGCCTAGGTCAAAGATGACAGAGACAAAGTCGACGATGGAGCGAGTTTACCCAGAAGGGTTCACTCTCACTTTAAAGAGATTCGGGTTGTATGCGCTCGGAAAAACAGAGGGATGCAGGGATTTGAAACATAACTGGCGAAATATGGGTGTACCTACTACAAGTACACCTCTGCCTAACCCATCGGGATACAGGCGTTATGTGTATAAAACTTTTGAGGAATTTTATACGCTGTGAGCCAAGCTCCAGAATCTGACGTTTCGGTTTACATATCATAGTAATGAAGCCAAGCATACACAAAAGTCAGCTTTATTAACATGAAAATTAAGTTTATTTTAAAATCCAAGCTACATTGAACTTTGTTTTTACATTTCCTACAATAGTAACATAATAGTAGATTGTACAACTAATGCATAAAAGAAGCTATATTACCCCGAGACATTTATATCCACCCGAGCCGCAGGCGTGAATGGATAGTTAAGTCAAGAGGTAAAATGGCTCGTTTATGCCTGAGTTATACACTCAGCTTTTCACTTCGATTGCGAGAAAATGAAACAGGCATAAAGTATACAGTACATAATTAATCAAAAATGTTGCAAAGCATAGCTAATTCCCGCCACGAAACTTTGGCCCACCATTCTGCGCCGCATGCCCTGGCATCGGTGCAATTGATGATCTTATGACTGCGTCAGTGAACAGAGTTTGTGCAGCTGAATTTTGGGCCAAACATGTTTGGACTTTTTGCCACCAATACGCTAAGAAGAAGATCGTTAGTTAGTCTGAAATGGACAAATATAATGTTTCAGGTAATCACCTTGATGGAGAAACACGGCATCGGTACGGACGCGTCCATTCCCGTTCACATCAACAACATCTGTCAACGTAACTACGTCACAGTGGGCAGTGGGCGACGACTGGTGCCCACTAACTTGGGCATCGTGCTGGTGCATGGATACCAGAAGGTAAGATACGAATATATTGTAATACTTTAGTTTTATAAAGTGATGACATCAACATGCAATGTGGAACTTTTCTAAAAACAGATTTGCCATTGTAGAGGAATGAGGAACAGGGTATAAAGTTCTTCATCCTCCATAAAAAAGATAGGATGCTCCGATCATACGAGTTTGGTGTCTGGTGTGCTACTACCTGACGGTTGATGTTGGGACTTTGTATATAATTATGCTAGTCGCACGTCGAATTTTCAGTGTGATGCTTAGATCGCATGTGGCGTTACAGTTGCCATTACACCATATTTAATTTATGGATTTAATTTTATGATTTTCATTTATATGCAAAATACTTTAATTCATATACTTTAAATGGGAATGGGGATTTTTTTTGGTGAACCGACGAACTTGAAGCCGCAGGAACCCGTTGGATGCGAAAAGCACAGAACCGGTCGAAGTGGAGGTGATTGGGGGAGGCCTATGTCCTGCAGTGGACGTCTTTCGACGACTTTCAATGGGGGGCTGGTAATCTGCCCTTTCATCGACGTACCACTACAACTGCTACACACGCTTTTCGCCTTCCCTCATTCACCATAAAACTTTTCCAGATCGATCCCGAACTAGTCCTGCCAACGATGCGCTCAGCTTTAGAAGAACAACTGAATCTCATAGCTGTTGGGCGCGCAGACTTCCACGCGGTCCTCACCCACACTACAGAGATATTTAGAAGAAAGTTCCAGTACTTCGTGCGGTCTATCGAGGCGATGGATCAGCTGTTTGAGGTCAACTTCTCTTCGTTGAAGACTAGCGGTAAAGCGCTGTCGAGATGTGGAAAGTGTAGGCGGTATATGAGGTATATTCAGGTGAGTTTCGGAAAGTTTCTGTATTCATCTTGTTCAGTTTTCATAACAATTTGGCTAGAAAGGGGGTGACTACCGATATGACGACTAATAGAGAAGTATGGAAGAAAAAGACATGTTGCACCGACCCCAAATAAATTGGGATGAGGGTAGGAGAATGATGACGTTGGGAGTTATTCATAACAATGGTTATTCCCGCGACTTCGTCCGCGTGGGTTTCGGTATTACTGTTAAGCCAAAAAAATTAATAAACCTTTGACGACTGGTTAGAAATAAAGTTCGGGCGAAATAAAAGTTTTGAAGAGTTTTATTTGCGTACTTTGTCCATATCCTTGGAAAATTATCGGTGCATACAGACTACCCAATGTTGTTTTTCGGTATTTGTGCTGTTTTCTGACTTCCCTGCGGTATATGTAAAAAAAAAACTGTTACGGATTGGAATAAACATCTTAAAATAATAAACGAGTTTCTACGTTACTTCCAGGCAAAACCCGCCCGCCTCCATTGCTCTCACTGCGACGACACCTACACTTTACCTCAGAATGGCACGGTCCGCATATACCGCGAGCTCAAATGTCCGCTCGATGACTTCGAGCTGCTCTCGTGGTCTTCGGGCAACAAAGGCAAGAGCTTCCCGCTATGTCCGTACTGCTACAACCATCCGCCTTTCAGGTATGTAATCATTTACAAAATCAAAATCAAAAGTCATTTATTCAAACTAGCACTTTTCGAACGTCAAAATGACAAAAGACACTCCCCCATATGCCCGCCCTTCACCACTTCCTAGTGCTTTCGCTGGGGAGAAGAATTGGCGCAACAAACTCCCCAGCAGCACAGCTGTCTGTTCAGTTAGAAAATACTTGATTCTAGACAATACAGGAACGAAAAACGATGAAGAAATTGAGTGGAAATCGGTATGTTCTTGAAACTAATTTCGCGTGGTATCCACGACGGCCAACCTCTCTCCTACAGAGGAAGCCCGAGTCCTAACAGTTGGAACATTAAAGGAAGATTTCGATCTAAATATGTCAAGATTAGTGATCTATCACTGATAACATAAAGCTCGCATCAACATAAATTAATAAGCTTAAAAAGTGCTGAGCTATGGTAGACAAAACAGTTGTTATGAATTTAACAGAAAATTTTTCATCAATAATTTTGAGAATGCGAGTAGTAGTATTGAAAAGGTCATAAAAATATAAAAAAAAACCATATCGCCACCATAGATTATAATCTATGGTGGCGATATGGTTTAATTTTTACTCGCTTGCATTCTCAAAATTGTTTTAAAAAATGGAAGTAACTTTCATTGAAACAAAAATCGAAGACTACACAATTTTTTTTATCGTTTTGCTAATTGTAACTTTATGTCCAGGGACATGAAGAAGGGTTTCGGTTGCAACTCGTGTACGCACCCGACGTGTCCTTACGGCGTGAACTCGACGGGCGTGTCCGGCTGTGTCGAGTGCGAGTCGGGAGTACTTGTGTTGGACCCCTCTGCGCCCAAGTGGAAGCTAGCTTGTAACCGGTATGTATGGCGTCACTACAAAAATCAATTATTATTAGAGGTATCAAGCGATTAAGCAGTGAAACGATTCAGCGAAGTTGGATTTTGGCACTCCGCATCTTTTACTGGCCTACCAAATGATCGAAAAATGAGAGAAAATGAGCAAATAAACGTTTATTCCTATATAATTTTGTCGGTTTCGTGTCGTTTGTCTTCTTTATCATAATCTATCGATAGAATACTCGTTTTTTAACACCATAAAACGACAGTTGAACTTTTCAGAGTTACATAGGGTGCCACAATGCAGTCTTATCCCTAAACGACACGTTTCGTTTTATTTCAGCTGCGACGTAATAATTAACGTGTTCGAGGACGCGTCGCGCGTGACGGTGTGCGAGCAGGCGTGCAGCGCGTGCGGAGCGCAGCAGGTGACTGTGGAGTACCGCGCCGAGCGCACGCGCCTGCCCGCTGCCATCACCGAGATGACGGCCTGTCTGTACTGCGAGCCCACCTTTAGTGCACTGGTTAGTATTATTGTAGTTAGTTTTCTCTTATGGCCGATACAGGTAAGAAAAGAGGGGCTCGTGGTTAAGGCGAATGTGCCATGGTAGACCGCGAAATTTAAATTTTCTTAAGTTTTTTGCAATTTGCAGATCAGTGTCAGGTTGTATCTTGATCCAAATATGATTCGCGACTATAATAGACATGTACTTACAGAATCATAGTCATTAGAATCATTAATATACCTCTTTAAGTTAGATTTCTACCATAAACACTTTTCCATACGAGATTTGTTCTTAACGGTAGAAATCTAACTTAGAAAGATGTATTGATGATTCTAATTATTATAATTCTGTAAATACGTACCTGTTATAGTCGCGAACCATATTTTGATCAAGATACAACCTGACACTGACCTGATAATTGCAAAAAACGTAATAAAAATTGAATTTCGCGGGCTACAACTACCCATTCACCTTAAGTAATCGCGCGGGTGGATGTTCTATGTTATGGGTTTGGTTTCCGCACTTAGTCCTTCAAATGGACCATTGTGCGTGAGCCATGGCGGCCGTCGGTGATTATTCCAACCAGCCCACCTCCCTCCAGAAGCTGACTAGGTCTCCTGGTCTGTTGAGAATGTCTGTGTATGATTTGGGTGTCCCGAGGATCTCTGATCTAATCTGGGTGACGCCCGTGCACTCAAAGAGCACATGCGCAACGGTTCGCGCGGGTGGATCAATCAGTTTAAGCTACGCTTGCCGCGGTTGGTCCGTGGATGGGTAACCATCTACATACCGAGACCCCTTCGTGCCTCGGAAAGCACGTTAAGCCTATGGTCTTGGCTGTCATTCGTGGATATTTGACAGTCGTGAGCGTTGTTGGGCGCAGCAATAAACCGTTTAAAATAGCATGTCAAAAGAATTTCATACTGTTTAATAAAATTATATAAATGTTCTTGTTATACGGTACTGGCAAATGCATACAATGGCCATGGGGAATATTTAAGGCCTTTTTGCCATTATAAGCTTAAACTACAGTACCCGGCGATAAATATTGCATATCGACCTTTGGAAAGAGACAATTGGCTAATTTCGGCTTCGTAGAGCGTTATCTCTGTCGCACACTATCTATGTGACGTCTTGTCAGTCGTTATTCAAGTGCGATAGAGTGCGGTCTCGTCCAGTTCAAAATATATATATAGAGTTGTTAACACCCCCAAATTTAAGTAATTTAAAGTTGTACTATGGCATCTTTAGGAAAAAGAGGGAAACCTTTACGGGGTCAGTCACGCGAAGTCATCATTTATAGAAAAATTGGTGTATTTTATACAAAGAATAAAAAGTATTATCAAAAGAAGCAAATCATAATTGTTTTAGCAGCTCCTAATAGATACCGGACTGTTTGTATTTCGTGCGACAGAGATAACGCTCTACGAAGCCGAAATTAGCCGATTGTCGCTTTCCAAAGGTCGATGTGCAATATTTATCGCCGGGTACTGTACGTCAGTTCTAAATGGCGATTATTTGTCGCGCAGGTGGAGAAGCACCGCGCGGTGGCGTCGCGCGCGCCGCTGCCGCGCGGTCGCGGCGGGCGCGCGCGCGGCAACAAGCACCGCAACAAGCAGCCCAAGGACAAGATGGCGCAGCTCGCCGCATACTTCGTGTAGTTTGCGGCCACTACACGCTCTCACTACATCTTTTTCCATTTTTGATTTGCAAATTTTAGCGAACTCTCTCTGACCGTCTCGCGTACCACAAGACGGCGCCGTCTCAGGTCTAAGTATTCCATATTCAAATCCTTGTTCCCAAATTGATATCATTTCCACTTAGAGCTGATTTTACCAAAGTCAGATATCTTTTATCCGCGAAATAACTTTATTCTCAGATTAAGACTAATTCTTTGTATAAAAGTTTTGTGAAATGCGCCCATATAGAAATATCAACTTTATCCCAGTGTAATGATTTCAGAATGACAAAAATAAAACTAATTTAACCTACCCAACCTAACCTATTGAAAAAGTTAACAAAAATTGTGAAGTATCGCGCAAACTGAACTAAAAATGGCTCTAAAACTCACGTGGTTTTAGATTAATTCTTTCAAAAACAGATATCCCACCATAATGATGATATTTGTATAACATTCAATATTATCATTTTTCATCATTGAGATTAAATAAAATCTTCTAAGCGGCCAATATTTTTGTCGCGGACTATAAATACTGGTTTATAGTGATTGTTAAGGTGCTCTTACGAAGGCGACCGCAGCGGCGATGCCAGCGACTCGCAATGACAGACGGCAGCGACACGCCTGGTTTCTATGTAACTATAAAACCGACAACAGGCGGCAATGTTGCCATTTACGGATTTCTTTCACTGCCGCTGCGGTTTGCGGTTGCGGTGGTCTTCAGAAGAACACCTTTATACTGCCGCCGGTTTATAAAAGCTTGATCAAGTTTCTCATCAGCAGCAGATATGCAATGCAGATCATGTGAAACCTGAACCAATGGTATTATTGTAATTTTACGATCTGAGTTGCATTTTCCACTTTTCAGGCATTATATTTATATAATAAGAATAAGATATTTCTACATAATAATATACTGTTAAGAGACGATTTTATAAGATTTAGTCAAAACTCTCTAATACTTTTGTATTAAACGAAACTAATATGTTTTAAGTATATTATATATTTGATGCTTTTGCCTTATTTAAGCAAAGTTAATTGTTTTACATCTCGAAATCTCGTCATTAGGCTCTCTGCACATGTTCAGGCTTCGTCGAAATGTGTGTAAAGAGCCTTAGGCCCGGTATCCACCGAAGCGGAGAGGAGAGGAGACGAGTGGAGATGTGTTTTGAATAACTAATCAGATTTCGTTATTTCCACATCTCTCCGCTTAGCTTCGGTGGAAATGGATCAAGCGGAGAGATGTCTAATTTTTCTATAGAATTTAGTGCCGTGAGTTCTCAAGCGGAGATGTGTGTAGTCGGGCGGCCGGGTGGCGGCGGCGCAGTTCCCCGCTGCCTTCTCCCCGCGCCTCGCACACCCGAAAGAGTCATTCCCATCACACATCTCCGCTACGCACAGCTTACATCTCCTCTCCGCTTTGGTGGAAATAACCTGCCAGCTTCGCAGCACATCTCCTCTCGTCTCCTCTCCTCTCCGCTTTGGTAGACACCGGACCTTATATTCTGGTTTTCGCATATTCTTTTATATGCTAAAGAAATGCCTTGCATTTTTTCTTTTAAAAGTACCTAGCACTTTATGTTTAAAACATAGCCTAAGCGTCTATTGGTTTGTATTTATTTGTAACATAAGTAAATAAATCAATTTTATTTAACCAAATTTGATCTTTTTGAATTTTCTAATATCTACGCTTTATACCTGTAGGTACAGACGCCAGCACATCGAGCTACTACAATCTGTCAAATTTATTTAATAGATTTTCAACTTTATCGCTAAAACATAAGGCTCAAAGTTGATTGGGAATATTTGACAGTTTCGGGTAGCTTGATGTGCTGGCGTCTGTGCACACGTCTACACGTCAAGTTATAAATTTCCAGTTTTAGCTGATCTCGCATTGTATAGGTTTTTCGCACAATCATAAATCAGCTCATACTGGAAGTCAGCTAATACTGGTTATGTATAGTTTGATGTGTGAAGTCCGCCGTTTGTACATAAGTCGTCGCTACATACACCGTGACAGCGACATAATGGAACTCCATTATATGTCTCGTTTGGGTATACGGCCGTAAAGGTACGGTGTGCTAGAAGAGCGGTGGCCGCCACATATCGGCCGCAGTGACGGCTGTCATGAAAATGATGGCAACGACAAAGATTTAAATCGTTAGTTTCACCCTACCGCGCCAAAAGACAGTCGCGTTTCTGTTTTGTTGTGACACCTACGACACACACAATGACGCAGATACTTGATTGTCATAGAAACGCTATTAATAATAATGTGTGAGCTCACTCTTTTCAGTATGGCCACTTTTCCTTCTAAGTACGGAGTTTGACTTGGCGGTGACAAAAACGCTGTCTAGGAAAACACACTTCACGTTTCAGTGACGTCATTCACCGGTAAATTGCAGACGCTATGTGGCGGCCACCGCTCTTTTAGGAAACGGTAGCTTTTAGGGATTTATTTCCGTTGGATCCCGTTTTTGAATCCCATTTTAATATTTTTGGCGTTGGATCCCGCAAAACATTATTATGTATTTCCGTTGGATCCCGAATTTAAAAAATGCAAGATAATTACGTTTTATTGTCGTTGAATCCCGAAAAGTATTTCCGTTGGATCCCGAATGCTTAAAAAAATCTGAATGCGGGTACTTTCAACAACAAAATTGTTTATAATAAAATGAGGGGTTCCCTAATGTTTCACCAAAACTCCATTGACAAATTACTTTACAACCAACGTTTCGTATACTATTTATTTCACAAACAACTCATTTTCTATATAATCTAGTCGTTTCTGGCACTCGCCGGCCGCTGCCGCGGCACCGCTCGCTTCGCTCGCTCGGCTCGTGCGTAGGGGTCGCAGTTTTAACCTAACCTAACCTAACATTGTTTTTTTTTAAATAACACTGGTAAACACTGTTTTTGTCACACGAACTTTGTGATGATTTTTGTTAATGTTAGTGTGTCCTCATTAACAATATATAATAATTTTGTTTCAATTACGTCCAGTTTTTTTGTGACAGCTACATATTCATTTCTGACCTCATATAAGTGTCTTTTTTTGAATAACTTAATTTAGACGACTGTATAACTATTGCATTCAACTTACATCTTATATACGTTTGTTACATCGTAAACATGCCACGAAAGTGTTGTAACAACCCCGACAGTTTTTGTTATGTGTGTGGAGAATTAACTTTTACATCTCAGCGTCGAAATTTCACATCACTAATTGAAACAGTGCTATTTAAACTATTTTGGATTTCCTGTCAGAAATCAAGATAAATCCTGGGTTCCACAAAAATGTTGTGTAACGTGTGTGAGACTGCTATAAGGTTGGGATAAACTGGAACCCAGACATATGCCATTTGCTAAACCAATGATTTGGACCGAACCAAAGGATCATGGTTATTTTAACCTGACGTGTCAATTTTTTTTCATTCACATATTTTTGTTTGCTGGCCCTAGTACATTCAAAATTTGATGTAAGTTTTCATGTGACAAAAAAAAGTTAAAATTTTGTTGACCAGTGAATTAACCTAATCTAACTAGTTCGGTTCCGGGTACCCCACTAAAAATAATCTATTTTTATTGTTTGATAAAGGTAAATCACTTTTCTTCTGAAATGTACACATGTTGTTATAATATGGGATTCAACGGAAATAGCAAACGGGATCCATCGTTAATACCTAAAAAATGGGATTCAAAAGTGGGATCCAACGACAATAAACGCTTTTAGGGTATCGGGCATTAACAATAAAACAAACGAAATATTGAAGTCTTCATTTTATTGTGAAGGTTGTCACCTAGTATAATGTATAGATACAGTACGACATAAGCTTACAATGTATTACTGTATTTTTCATTACATTTAATATAACACTGCTCGTATTCGTAAGAGGGCGAACAGTATCAATGATTCGTATTAAAAACTGGGACTTAACTGGCTACGTAATCGTGTAGTTGGAACGACGAAATAAACAACCTAACAATAAAAAAAAGTTTAAAATTATGGCAATACAAACAAAGTATTGCCACATGCAAACACAAACATCTACTATTTGGGATATATTAGGTCCTTACATATGAAATTGGCGTTTTGTATGGAAGGAACAAAAAGTCGAATATTTTTTAATATAATATATTTAATTAATCAAAGTATGAACCATTGTTTTCAATGCACTTTTGCCATCTTATAGGTAGTTCATTGATCCCTTTACTAAAAAAACCAGTCGGACGGGAATCAATAAAATCTTTGAAGGCGATTTGGACTGCCCCATCGGAGTTGAATTTTTTCCCTTGCAAAAAGTTATCCAAATTGCGAAAAAAATGGTAATCTGTTGGAGCAAGGTCCGGGAGTACGGAGGATGTCTAAGACATTCCAATTCAAGCTCTTCTAATTTGGTAGCCGTCTGTTGCGCAGTGTGTGGTCTGGCGTTGTCGTGCTTTCAAGCTTTTTAATCTTCCCAATTTGCTTCAAGTGAATTAAAACAGTTTTATCACTAACATCGAAGCCTGCAGCTAACTCGGACGTGGTTTGCGATGGGTCCGCTTCCACAATAGCCTTCAATTCTCCATTATCAACTTGGGTCTCAGGCCGTCCACGGGGCTTGTTCTGCAGGTCGAAATTTCCAGAACGAAAACGTTGGAACCAAAAACGAACTGTGTTTTCTTTTGCAACATGACCGCCATACACATCATTCACCCTTCGAGTCGTTTCCGCAGCACTAGTGCCACGGCGGAACTCGTACTCGTAAATAATGCGATATTTTAAATTTTCCATTTTGTAAAATGAGTGACGCAAACAGAAAAAACAGAAGAAAAAAAACAAATGAATGACGGTCATCGAAGCACAAATACATGAGTAAATAGCTGTACAAATTTGAATTTGGAATTCCTTACCAAAGAGGAGAAATTCGTGATTAAAGTGGCCAGTACGAAAAACGCCAATTTCATATGTAAGGACCTAATAATTACATAATATTGGCGGTCTATTGGTTCAAGAAAGTACAGCCATTATGATATTTGTGGTTGACAGTACCTATTACCTATTTTGTTTTAAATTAAAATACGAAGAATATTATTTAACAAATCCACAATGAAAGTTGTAGAAATTGGCCACATCTCTACCGCGAGTTTCTAGGCATAAAACGTTTAATATTTGCATATTTCGTAGCTCCATCTACACAGTACATGATTGATATGAAGATATCAGCATGAGCATTATACTATTGTTAATATTTTACGAGTGCAGCGTAGTGTAGCGAGGTTAGGTATGATAAAAAAATCTATGACGACAACGACATCAACCAACGTTGGTACCAGCAGCGCTGTTCTCAATACCAGACAGTATGATGGCACTTCACTTAGTGTATTTGAACAAATGTTCGCTTATTTGGCCAATATAAAATAAACCTTATAAGAATTGGTATAAATTTTGTTTTGTATTAGCGAAATAACGTGAGTGTTTGTACAAATATGCCAAGGCCAATGGCAAATGCCAATAATTATAATGTTCCATATTTCATACATCACGACTCCGTTTGGATATCTGATCGATATCTACTATTTTTTTAAACAGTTATTTGGAACTTTTTGGAACACAGTTTTTCTGAACAGTGTGGCCCATACTTTCGTAAATCGATGTCGATGTATAAACAATACTGTTCTATGTGCTATCCATATATTTTGTAAATATTAACAATATGCGTTGTTTATTTTGTAATATAAATACTTAATACTTCTTGCCAATGATAAAAATCAGACGAATATTTCTCTAGGTACCGAATATCATGCGGTCATAAAATTAATATCACATAAAACGGTAAAACGAAATGTCAAAATTCAACAGCAAAATACGTCTCCTTAGTATGTGTACTTTTCCTCGTTTTGTAAATAATTTTCAAATAATGTGGGTTTGTGCCAATTTCTATTATATATCACAGATTAAGCCAATATGAAATACACTTTATATGAATATGTATGTACACAAGATAGAATTCGGAATATAAGGGATGAAAAGGAATAGGTATACTCTTACTATATATTACGCGATAATGCAGATTTATTGTTATTTATTACTCCATAAAGATATAACTGAAAACTCTCGTAAAGTAAGAAATACGGATATATTTGCTTGGTGTCAGTTTTGGTCACATGGAGAATAAAGTACCTACATAATAATTCTATATTTGTCTACGTGCAACTGCGTTAAATAATTGTTAGACATCCCATTTTTTTGTGACAGCGACACCCTGCATAATTCACGAAATAATTGTATGAAGCAATTTAATTTACAAAAATAGGAAAAAATTATACTTCCCTTACATACTTAAACAGCACTGATATGCGTCAAAAACTTCACAACTTCGAATAAAATCAATTTAATGTCCATCGGACAGACTTAATGCTCGAAATTATTTTACACAAGTAATATAAAATTGTATTTTTATAATTGATTACGGTACTTTAAATGGAATGTGCTTATTGGTTTTGTGAAGTGACCCTTGCAGTCTAGTAAATTAGCATTGGTCAGACTGACTGATTCAGAATGTATTTACAAGTTTATTTTATGTATTCTGAATGTCTGATGTATTTGTGGAACGTTGTAGGTACCTATATTTATAAAATAAGTAGTAACTTATTTTTTTGTTTTCAGTTTCCACTTTAATAAACTGCAAGAGTCACTTGCGTGGTCGACAGTCACTGACTTATAATGAAGACTTACATAAAGATATTAAATTAATAGGTACAGTAACGGTTGTGCATTTTATATATAGGTATATCTCCTAACCGCTACAGTCCAGTATTTATCTAATGCGTACATTTCTAGTGACAATGGGACATCTCCTGTACATTTAATATTTTCCCTAAAAGTCTGTTTGAGATTCATTTAATTTTAGAAAATATTAAATACTCAGCCGTGTGATCATTGTTTTATATTTACTATAACTATAATATTAATTTTAATCTCACTTTGATTTCTTGATAACATAATTAATTTCTAATAGCTTTATATACTTATAGCGACTATTTACAGTACAATACCGAATACTTTCCAACGTTAATATTACCGTGTAAGCAATGCCGCCATGTCTTTTGTTCCATTTGAAATATTTATACAAATAAAAGGTTTCCAGTTGATTCCGTGGCCATTGCTCGTTCCTTTCACTAATAATTACCATAAAAATGTGCTCCTTTTAAAAATATTAGCCATAATATTATGACTGAAAGATGATACTTCATGGGCAATTTGTTTTTGGCTTTTATTCAAAAAAAGGAAACGCATTTTCATGATCAGTCTATCGCTTAGGTCTATCCTGATGAGAAAATGTTGGTGGTTATATAATGTTCAAGTTGGTTATAATTATGTGATGAATGATCCTGTAGCTGCACGGTACATATATATTTTATAAACTTATCTAAGTAAATACTTATTAACTAATACGTTGATAAAATGAAATTTAAAATTCGTTATTTTCACTTATAATAAATGTTGTTATGAGTTTTTAAAAGAAAGTTCAGGAAGTTTTGAACCAGCCAATGAAAATTGAGGTTTATGTAGAACTAAGTTTGTAAAGAATGCATGCATAATGTTAGATGGCACAAAATTCGATTATGTTTTCTTTTTTTTTTACAATTTTTTTAACTAAAAGTATTTATAGTATATGCAACCTATGATATTGATCAGATAAAAAATGCTCAACTTAGATACCTATCAAAGAGAATAAGTACCTGTTTTTGTAATAAACGGAATGTAAAAATAAGTACCAAGCAAAAACGTACGAAAGTAAATATGTATATCGTTATCTTCATCTAATTATTTTTTTCGTTAAAATTAAAGTAATGCATTTGCCCAGCACTAAAGAGATAAAATCTGGATACCATAGAGAAGCGTAGACTTTGAAAAGTACACTAACAGTAGGTTCTGAGTATTGAACAAATAATTTATGCATGTATTTGTACTCTCAAGTATTATACAAGTAGGCAAGGGGACTTCCATTATGCTACTACCACGACTAAAACCTCTAACGTTACTAAATGGTCCAAATTTAGTATGAAATGTATAAACGCTGCGATTTCGGTGACTTAAGATGGTATGGTGGACCTATACACGAAGTTATACAATTTGTATGAGAGGCCAGCTCGTTATTAATCATCAAATAAATAAATAAAGTACATTTTCATAACACCAGACTATTTATACGATACAGTTTAAATAAAAAAAGTCAACCATAATCCAAAACCGAAATATTAGTGGGAATAATAATGTATGCATGATGTGTCGGGAAACTAAAAACATTTTTTATGTCGTCATTGCTACGGCTCTGTTATTGTCATAGAACGATTATAATTAATCTGAATATTTTCATTGTACCTAATTATTTTGGTCTTGGAGTATGGTCTAATTCATTATACCTATAAGTATGTGAGAATAACGTTACAATTTTTTGTAGGTATACATAAACGTCAGAGTAAATAAGCTATGAATAGCTTATATAATATTGAGCCACTGAAGTATATAATATATTATATTTAATTTTTTTCACTATTTAAAGCTCTTAGTTTTCATTCATGCGAATTCTATTATCGCATCGAATACTAATGCCCGTTGTGCCAAACGTAGTTTTAACCAAGAGTTATTCAAATGGACACTGTTCACTTAGATATGGATACATTACCAATATGTCCGTGCGAACAGACATACGAGTAATGTAACCCCTAGTGACTGATAGATCAATAACTCCCGCTAAGCCACGCTCCGCGATGGGCAACAAAATTGTTAAGATTATATTAGAAATAACAACTAGTAAACTTTTATAGAGTGACTAGAATATATTATTAAAAAACAAAAGCTTTGCTTTTGGCATTTTCGCATAGGGTTAACACATTTTATAAGAACCGCATTCCACGTGTAAATGTCCTTAACACTCACTTACGAGTTTGTATGAAGGTCACTTGAATGTAAACACTGCACTTATTAGTGTCCTATGTTCATTATTTAATGGTCATAATCTTCACTATTTCATAAGATTATAGAATATGAACCAGAATAATAATTATCATCAGCCCCTAAATATACCAGCAACGAAACCTTGTATCAGCCATTAGACAAAGAGTGAGTACACTATAAGTCCATTAAATGGTCCATACTTGAACTTTTTCTGCTATAACACACCAGCTGGCCTGGTCGTAGTACGAGGATACGACGTGTAGACTCTCTACGTACTTCTCGATCAGTTGATCGAGTTCCCCTCGCTTGAAGACGTGGTAGTACCGGTGGTACGTGACCGCTCCGCCTTCCGATGGTAGACTGTCCGAGCCGTCACTCAATGAAGGTAACAGCGGGGCGTGCGGGAAAGCACGAGGCGGTGGGATAACCGGGACAGGAGCCGTATCCTCCGACGATGAGCGTGTCTCCAATAGTTTCCTATCTTTGGAGCATTCGCTATAAGATGGCAAGGACGCTAGGCTGGCGCAGCCGAGCGATGCCGTGCTGCCAGTCTTGTCACGCCGGCTCCAGTCACTACCAGCCGATGTATCGCTCGATTCGATTGAAAAACCAGACTTTAATGGAGCTGTGCTGGCACTAGAACGTGAAGTTATGGATTCAGGACTTATTTCCATTTTGTCCAAATCACTCGAATCCGTAGATTGTCCGACTTTTAGAGAGGATCTCTTGTCGGTACTGGTACATAATGAATCTACACTAATTTCGGACTCTAAAGAGTATCCAGTTTCGAGCGATTGGCTCGTATCGTATGAAGCACCAGAGTCGATGGTAATTTCAGGATTACCATTACTTGACGAAATTGCACTATCGTCATCTGGGTTTTTGGCGTCAATGTCCGGTAATTTTTCAATTGTAGTAACTGGTTTTGCTGTATATTGGATATTGGCACAATTATTGAGGTATATATCCTCTTCACTTGAAACTTTCATTGATTTCTTTAGTTCTCTATATTTGTTAATAATTGGATCGACGTCCTTTGATCTCTTCTTGCTTTTCGTCTTTGACATACATTTAGGGAATAGCTTGCTTATATCAGTTTCTTGCACTTCATTCAAAGATGCTATGTATTTGTGTCTTTCTTGGAGTTCTGCACTTAGCTTATTAAGGCCTTGCATTTCTGTGCTTATTTTATGAATATACGGATCCTCCAAGTGTTGTAAACTATCTGATAACTCATCTAAAATTTTCTGTGTGTTTCTATCTTCTTCTTCTCGCTTTAGCCTCAATGATATACTCTTTTCGCTACTGCTGCTACTCGGCAAGTCGAAGTCTTCTTCATTGATTCGCTTTGAGTATTGGTCAATCTCTTGCAGTAATTTTTCGCTTAGTTTTTCTGCGAATTCGGTTAGATGTTGACTTCGATCTTGTTGATCCGGCCATTCTTCTTCAGTAGCTATCATGTCCGACTTGCACGTCACAAGTGGCTCGTTAGCTTGTATCCTGTTAAAGCTTTCAGATTTTGAAATAGATTTATCTGAATCTGTGCTGGATATTGAAATCGAATCGTACGGTAACCTAGTTGGGCTCCTGTGGGTTTTACTGAGATTTTCATCCAGTGACCGACCTTCGGGTCTGTTAGGAGATAGCCTGTTTAAGCTCCAAGTAGAATTACTGGTACTACCTAGCTTTGGCGAGCGGTCTTTGGATCTTCTTCCAGGAGAAAGTCGTTCCAAACTGGAAGAGCTTCCACTGGAACTGGTGTGGGATTGGGATCTTGATTCTAATATCCTTAAATCTCCGGGTGATAGTTTATTTAGGCTCCAGTTACTACTACTGCTGCTGCTAGAAGTTCCTTGTACGATGGCCATAGCTTCAGCGCTTTCCAGTTTTTCAAGATTTTTCCTTTTTGATCTAGGGCTACTTTGAATGACAGTTTCACAGGTTTCATCTAGAGAATGTGCAACTTCAGCTGCAGCCTCGATCAGGGTTTGAGGCGCAATTGTTGGGAGAAGAGGAGTTTTTTCTGACGTCGATTCATCTTTTTCTTCGGCTTCTTTTTTGTCAGCATCCTTTTTTCCTTTCTTCCCCTCTGATGTTGTCGGATTTGTTAGTTCTGCAACAAATACACAGAAATTAAGTAACTACGTTTTTATAACCACGTCATATTATGTCACGAAGTCAAACATAACTGTTCATCCCCGAAACATTGACTATGAGGATAAGTAACGTAAAACTGCATTTTTTTAATGACGACTACGATATCGATATATTAAACACGTACCTTTTTCAGCAACTGTTTTCCGTAGTTCCTCTGTCACGACGCTTATAACGCTATCAACTGAATCTGGCGACGAAACACCGCTAGAGTCACTATCCATGTCATCAGTGGCAGGATTGAACAATTCCAGAGACATTAGTGTTGGCCGACTCTTCACTATTGGCTCGGCATTTCTCGTTCCCCGAACTATTGGAAAGGGAGGTCTTCTACTTACACTGCCAGATGGAATACCCTTGTTCAACATTTCTTTAATCTGTCGTATCCTTTCCTTTCGCTTCCGATCAGCCGATCTAGAATCTAATGTGTCGGTTGTTGGTTTATTTGATGATTCTTTAGGCTTGAACTGCGGTATTTCGGGTAGCTCTGCCACAGTTTGTAATGTTATTTTTGGATAGGGCTTAACATCTTGCAATACGACACGGGGTTGGTATTGGTTAGTTTCAGCTGTTAATTTGTGTATTTCTTCAATGTCTTTATTTATTTCCGCGAGTAATTCTTTAGTTACGTCGCTCGTTGGAGGTTCTTCTTCTTCTTCTTTTATTGGTGGTATAGGATCTACCTCTTCGAATACATCAATGGATATATTGCTATTTAGGATTGGTAGAGGTTCAGGTTTAATAATTATTGTTGTTGTGTCATCAGATTCAGATTTAGGTGGAGAGTTAGGCTGACTTTTAGATTGAGGCTTTAATGGAACTGTGGCTACTGAAGTGGTTGTTGTGTAGTTTTTCAAGCTATATTGAGCTACTAAAATCTTATTCACTGTTGTTGGTGCTGTAACCGAGTTTGGCGAGGCTGGTGGCCTTATCAAAGGAAAAGCTTGCTTGATCCTTGGAGACGGCAATCCTGGCGAACTCTTCATTCTAGGTGACGTGGGAACGGAAGATACTTTTAGTCTGGGTGAAGTTGGTCCGGGGGACAAAGGTGTTGGCGAAAGAGGATCGCTCGAGCCATCAGCTTTTGGAACATATATCACAGATGCGAAACTGTCTTCGGAGTCAACACTAGTATCACTTTGAAGGCTACTGTCTTTTGAAGAGTCTGATCCATCCTCCTTGGAATGCCTCCTTTCAACATAACTTTTTTCACTTCCGGTATTATTGTCGCTCGGCGTAGTAGGAACTTCTGGTGCCGGTCCGTGACTCTTCCAGCCCTGGAGCATTCTCACGAACACTGTTACTTTATCTATATTCGTTGTAGACGTTTTGAACTTACTAGTGAGGCCGTTTTTCAGTGATTGGAACTTCTTGCCAGTGGTTGCGGAGGTGGAAAATATTGAGTCGCGAATAGAGTCTAAGACTCCTGGTCTGCGATAAAGGTACTCTTCGTTTAGTGAAGCTTGTTTCTGTATATTTTTTCTTAACCTTTCCTTTTCCCTTAACCGCTCAACAGACATTAATTCCTCGTTAAGAGAAGTTTGCTTAAATACGCCAGGTCTTTTACTTGACTGTAACCTAGGGGTGTGTATTTTGAAATTAGGCATTTCTTCTACCATGCTCTTCATATCCGTGGGTTTATCGAGATCCTCTTCTGCGTCATCTTCGTTTATCGATTTCTTTTGTTTTACAAGTCGGGGCTTCTTTCGAGGCTCATTAATTTCTGGTATTGGAGCTGCTGGCGGCGGTGGTTCAGTCTCTTCGCCGCCCAGACTAGGTAGACTAGATCGTGATCGAACTAATGCACGCCTTTCAATGTCAGCAATGTCTGTTAAACTTCGCGACTTTATTGTTGAAGCGTCAGAAGTTTGTGTTAATAATCTCGGAGGAAGTGCTTCATCTAGGCGTCTTAGTTCTATGGGTAGATCAGCGGCGGGTGGTTCAGGGCGTAGGCAGGGTCGTTGTGGTACCCGTGCACCAATACTCCACGACGGGAGGAACGACCTTCGCCCCGCTAGCCGCTGTAGAGCTCTTCTCACAAAGGAGTAGCAGGTTTCGTTGGGTGATGAAAGGGATGACGATCCTGGAGAACCATCTCGGCTTTTCCAGTGTTCACCATTGCTGTAAAAGGCAAAATATTTCTTAGATACTGAAAACATAAATAATTATGTAAACAGTTAATATTGTTAAAAGTCGTTGTAACACTTACTGGTCATGGTCGACTGACAGGAATCTTGGGGCAGGCGTTGGTGGGCATAGTGTGACTGGTCGATGCCAAGGGATCAATACATCCTGAAAATTAAAGAGACACATTAAATCACTACCATAAGATAACAAATGAACTGGCAATTCTACTAAAGTAGCCTTTAGCCATTTACCTGTGAATGGAAGTTGCGTCCCTCATGCTCCATGGCCCATACTGTGAGGAGTAGCCTGCCACCTATCCTAGTGACTCGGGCCAGTTCCCGCAACGCCATCGCCCGCCGCTCCACCGTGGCGAAGTGGTGGACCACGGCGATCGACAGCACTGCGTCGAACGACTCATCGCGGAACGGTAGGCATAGGTTGTCGCATGCAACCACCTGGGGGATTGAGCAGAAATTTTAGCAGCTTCTGTTATAGGGTAGATTTTCGTTATTTATCGTCATTTACAGGTGTTATTAATATTATATTATTTATAATACGGCACCGCACCACAACCGCGGCACGTGTCACATCCCAACATACGAGTATATTGTGTCAAACGAAATAACAAACGAATACCAATATACTATATTTTCAATGTAAGTGAAAAAACCAATGTAAGTGAAAAAAAAAACCAAAAAAAAATTTGTGCGATGAATGATGAAATGATGATAAATAACGAAAATGTACCCTATATTGGCTTAAGACTCGTTGCTAGTTTAACTAGCCCAATTTGTGGGCTCGAGTAAAACTTGGGAGAGACTGGCATAGTAGCGTGGAGATTAGTTGAGTTTGGGTTGTGGAAGATGATGATGATAAGATAAGATAAGATAATTTTTTATTTGTTCAAACATGAGTATACACACGATAAAAAAAAAATCGGCATGCAAGTTGTTAAAAGTATTATAAACAGGTCGTCATGCTTGCCTTATACAGGGTGTTACAGAAAGGGTATATCAATACAAACGGGTTGAAGAGTGTACCTGGTCTAGAATCTCTGTACAAAATTTCAGCTCAAAAGCAGTAACTTTTAAAATGCTTAATATTTTTTTATTTCGATAGTTTATTAAATTGAAATCATAACAAACGTGTCACCGCACTACGAGGGTCATTATCCATTATCTGTAGTGTGTCTGTGCGCCTAGTACACGCACATCACGCTGCCACGCGCCAGTGCAGCGCCGTGATGTCGAAATAAAAAAATATTAAGCATTTTCAAAGTTAATGTTTTTGAGCTGAAATTTTGTACAGAGATTCTAGACCAGATACACTCTTCAACCCGTTTGTATTGATATACCCTTTCTGTAACACCCTGTACAATGGCATACAAATATAATATTTAAATAGGTAAGTATAAGCAAAAAGTTTAAGGCATTCAAATTATACAAGCTAATAAAATAATTTAAATAGAAATATATAACCACAATTCAATTATCCAAATTAAAATATTTAACACTCGTAGTCAACATGGAAAATTATATAAAGTAAGTAGTCAAAACAAATAGGTCAAAATTATAATAGTCATTCAAAATATTTTTCAAATAAAAAATCATTGATGGTGTAATAAGCTCTTTCTGCCAAAAATTTTTTAACTTTCAGTTTAAACTGCACGTCACTTAAAAGCTTCCAACTTTTTGGCAATTTATTATAGATTATTGGAGCCATGCAAAAGACACTCTTCCGCATAAGAGTTGTTATGGCTTGTTGTACACAAATCTGAGTGTTGTCACGCCTGTTGCGTGGAAACATCTCAGCCATGCGAGGAAACAGATTAGGATTCGACCTTACAAACATTGCATTTTCTATTATATAAATGGACGGTAATGTCGAAATATTATATTTTTCAAAATAAGGCCTACAACTCTGAGTGGTTTCTAGGTTGAACATAGACCTAATACATGTTTTTTGTGCTTTGAATATAGTGTCCTTATCAGTTGAGTTACCCCAAAAGATAATCCCGTATCTTAGGACAGATTCCACCAACCCGTAGTATGCAGTAAGTAACGCATCTACACTAGTTATTTCGCCCAGTGTGTACAGAGCATAAGCTGAGGAACAAATTTTCTTAGTTATGATCTCTATATGTGCTTTCCAATTTAATTTCGTGTCAATAATTAATCCTAATAATTTTGTTGTATCAACCGAGTCAATGTTAGTATTCTTGTATTTTATGTCCAGTTTATTAATTAATGTCAATGGTCGTTGCCTGAAGTGCATGATTTTAGTCTTAATTAAATTAATTTTTAAATTATTATTATTTAACCATTGTATTATTGAAATTAGGGATTTATTAATATCATACTCATATTGATTACTATTATTGCATGGAATCGTCACAACACTATCATCAGCAAATAGGCTCATGGGTTGGTCTGTGGACTTAGGCAAGTCATTTATATATAATGTAAAAAGGGGAGGACCTAATACACTTCCCTGTGGAACACCATACACTACTTTACGTTCTTGGGATATATGGATTTCTTCTCGTTTCGTAGTCAAATTTATCCTACTAACTTCTGTAATTTGCGTTCTTTTCTGTAGGTATGACTCAAATAATTTTAGAACATTACCTCGAACTCCATAAGCTTCGAGTTTCTTAATCAAAATGTTGTGATCAACATAGTCGAAAGCTTGCGTCATATCACAGAATATGGCACAAACTGGGATATTATGATCCATATTTGTCATCACCGTTTGTAAGAAGTCATAAATTGCCATGTTTATCGTCTTTTTCTCTCTGATGCCTTTTTGTTCATTGCAAATAATATTATTTTTTTCTACATATGAGTTAAGTTGTCTATACATATATTTTTCAAATATTTTAGAAATTACGGAGATCAGTGATATTGGTCTGTAATTTTGCATTAGTTCCCTATTTTCCTTTTTAAATAGTGGTTTCACTACTGATTTTTTTAACGCATCTGGGAATACACCGACGGTTATGCTCAAGTTTATTATGTAACTTAGGGGAGTACTTATCTCGTTGGCTACAGCTTTGAGAATTCTCGTGGATATTCCATCATATCCCACACTATTAGTATTTCTAAGCGTTTTTATAATTTTGAATACATCATATGGTGTACTCGGGGCCATAAACTTAGAATCTTTTTTGTTCAAAATATTTTGCGTTACTTCAGATCCTGCATTTTTGATGGGTTCAATTTTATCAATGAAATAATTATTAAATAAATCCGCTATGTGGTTTGGCTCCGTGACTGTTTTATTATTAACTTTAATTTTTTCTATGAATGGTCTTGGTAAATTTAATTTGTTTTGCTTAATGATTTGCCAAATAGTTTTGGACTTATTCTCCGCAGTTTTTACTTTATAGCTATTTTGGGCGCGCCGTGTCAACTTAATATTTTTTTTATATTTCTTAGCGTAGTTTTTAAGTCGCGTTTTATTTGATGGGGAAGGTTTTACCCTATATTGCCACAGTAGTTGTCGTTTCTTTTTGCTGCAAATCTTAATACCACGTGATATCCATTTTACCTTTTTTTTAATATTTACAGTTATACCGATATAGGGAAAGCAGAGGTCATAAAGTAATGTAAACATACGTAATATACTATAAAAAAAATAAACATACATATAATGTAAACATATGAACAAGATACGGATTTCAAGCTACTTTTAAAGTTAAGTACATACCGTGTATTCTGGGAAAGAAATAACAAATAGAGACCAGACTCTATAGCTTAGGAAGAGGAAAATATCCAAGCTAAATTGTGAATGATTTTGGTGGGTTGTCCAACAGTAAAATGATTCGAGTCAAGTCTGCTGTTGATGAAGAGGGATGCCTTAATGCATTATGATTCAAGCCATGAATTATTTGACAGCAACTGACCTCATTATTGTGATGGCGCGCCTGCGCAGTGAGCCGGGTACACCGGTCTCCTCCTACTGTGTACACGGACGGATTTACGCTCAGGTATTTGCCGTTGCCGCAACCTGGAGACAAAGAGTTATAGTTAATATTAATTATTATCTTCTACTGAGCGCGTTAGGGTCTTATACTGACCCATAGTGGCCATGGTTACAGCATCAATACAAAGATTAGAGGCATCTGTATGCGCTGATGCATGGGTCGCACACACTTTGAATGACTACTCACGGATAGCCAAAGATGATGGGCTAGTGAATAGTTTAACTACCACGTAACTAAATTAATGTTGTGTGAACGAGAACAGCTGACTATGAACGCTGATCGCGTACCGTCGCTTTACATTATAATTTTTGCAAGGCGACAGAAAAGTCGTCTACTCGTCTGCTCCACCGGCCATCAGTGGCAACCTGAGAGAGGCCTATGTCCAGGAGTAGACTGTGATAGGCTAAGTAGATAGATTTTTTTTTGACTGTCAAAAAGAAAAGTGCTGATTTGTGAGAACTTTTACTATGGGACCAAACCGATTTCAGGTTTGGTCTCATATTAAAGTTGTTCATAATGATGAGTACAATGACCCCTGGATAACGGTGATTCACCCTGTATATTGAAGACATATTATTATTTCAAGTGACCTTCTCCGTTCAACGTGGGCTTATATTAATACACGTATTAACCTATAAGAATATTTTTATGAATAATTCAATTTATGAAATCGGTTTGCAAGAGTTTCTTTCAGTTGTAAAGGTTAAAATAACGATTGGATAGATTTTCATTCCTACGCGATACTCCTACGTAGGTGGGAATATTAGCTGAGCAGAAATATATAAAACATTTGAATGCTGTGAGGGAATTTAGACATAATATTGTATGAGGTAGGTTCTAGGTATTTGAGAGTAGGTTTTTAGTTTGGGTAGGTATTTGGAGTTTTGGTTAGTTGACATACTGAAACAAAAATAAATTGTTGTTGGAATTAAACCGCTGCCTCGAAAATCTAAAATCCTCGAAAACCTACTAAGCGGGCGAAAGTGATGCAATTACTTTTGAAACGCAAACGAAGAGTGATGGCTATAGTGTGCATGCGATCGGAATACAACGACGTATGTGCCAAAACGAATTTACTCCTTTTTTAACAAAATAAATTAATTAAATTTCAAACTACTTTGAGTAAATTTTAATATGACAATTCTCTATGTTTTAAAGTAAATTCTATTGAATAATTCTTAAGCGTTACGCCGTGTTGTCAAAAAAGTAAAAAAATAGATATACCTAACTTTCAAATTTTTTTGTATCGAGAAAGTTTCATTGAATCGTGTATTCTTTTTGCATGATACTAGATCAAAGAGTCAAAAAACATATACCAAAATGTTAAATCCCTATTCCACATAACAAGTTACACGAAATAGAAAAACCACATTTATTTCAACATATCACCTTAAGAGTATTGTAAAATAGTGAAATATTATCTTGTCGTAATTGATTCAAAACTTAAAAAACAAACATCGTCCAAAATTACTTATTGTAGTATTTAGTTAGAAGATATTATACATACTGCCTAATACTCAACTATTTTATTAGAACTTGCAGATTTGTGCTAATCTTAACAAAAACCGGAAGCTACTCAATGATTCGGCACAGAAATGTGTTCTTAGATATTATCAGAATTTATAACTTACTACCTAGCTGCGCTCCGCGCTTTCGCCTGCATAAGTTTCGATCCCGTGGGAATATCGGTATAAAAACTATCCTATGTCCTCTCCCGGGACTCAAACTATCTCTATACCAAATTTCATCTAAATCGGTTCAGTGGTTTAGGCGTGAAAAGGTAACATACAGACAGACAGAGGTACTTTCGAATTTATGATATTACTAGCTGCGCCCCGCGGTTTCTCCCGCGTAAATGTCGATCCCGTAGGAATATCGGGATAAAAAGTAGCCTATATGTTAATCCAGCGTGTCAGCTACCTTCATACAAAATTTTATCAAAATTGGTCCAGCCGTTTGAGCGTGAAGAAGTAACAAACATATAAACATACGCACACACTCACAAACTTTCGCCTTTATAATATTAGTATGATAGTATGGATATTAGTATGGATTTATTGGCACGTGTTTGTAAACGCTGCAGGTAGTCACGTGGTTAGACCACAACTATACTTAGAACAACTTTCTGTTCACCCCGTGACATTTCCTTAACGATTTGTCACAGTTTTACCTATAGGTTGTTTCTGGAATGATCTAAAGCAAGCTGATAGGCTGATTAGTTATCTGAAATTCTTTTTGTCGGTCGCATGATTATTAAGACCTACGTTACTTTATACCTACCTAGTAACGTTTTTCCCGCTAGCTGTTCCAATAGCTACTTAGGTATAGGTACATAAATGACTGTGTCAAATGCCAAAATATGTGTTTAAATACGTTTTTATATATCTGTTCTTCTTCTTCGTGTCGCTGGCAGTATTTCAGATCTTGTTAGCCCAAACAGTTTAAACTGCGTAACGGATTAATGATTTAACACCAAAATTCATAATATTTTGTAAGCCCAGTCTAGCCAGTTTGTTCTATGCCATCAATCAAAGTCTCGGATGGCTTAAGTACTTGCAAGTTATTATTGAAACAGTGAAGACACATTGAGTTTTAGGCAGACCAGTGGACCTAGCCTGGCACGGACTCGCGGGGTAAAACTAACAGAAGTATGAAAGATTTTAAAATTGAAAATAGTCGTGTCGCACTTAATATTTAATTAATTTTGGAAACAAAAATTTACAAGATTGGATTAGGTTATAAGTAACTAGCTTCTGCCCGCGATTTCTTCCGCGTGAAATTTCACCCTCCCCCCATTCACCCTCTTAGGGATGGAATTTCAAAAAACCCTTTCTTAGTGGATACCTATTCTTCACAAAAAACACACCCTCCAAATTTCATGTCTCTAAGACCAGCTGACTAGGCTGTGCGTTGATATATCAGTCAATATATCGCACGCCCAGATCAACACTGCACTAAGTCAAAATAGCTCATTTTTCAGAATGGACGGACAAACCATTATTTCATGTTATTTAAAAGTTATTGCGAATGTCCTGAATATTGCATGTGAAGAATCCAATGCGTATCAGTATTATATAAATACGCCTGTCTTCGTGGTTAGCGCGGAAAATTTTTGGCTATTCTATTAAATAAAAAACTCAATTTTAAGATTTTTCGACATAATACAGTGTTGTTCTGGGTGTGCGATATATATAGATTTCGATTCAAAAACCGTTCGAAATGATGTTACGTTTACTTCGCGCGCGAACGTGCGTTTATTTAGCGTGTTGGTGAACGTTAACATTTTGATTGAGATGCAAAATACATATTTGAGTTCTTTTCCCTGTTATAGGGACTTTTCAATTAGAAATCTGTGAATAGGCCCTGCGCTGATTGCGTTTTTTACTTCACTGAGCATCAAGTTCACAGTTCATTCATAGGCAACTGCGTCTTTTTGTCAGACATAGGCAACATAAATCTCATACGTCACAGCTGCTCAGCCTATATTCCTCTACTCACAACCAGCTTCTGCCGGCCATCCTGCGAAGATTTTCACTCCACCTAGCCTAAGGACTTCATATTTAAAGTTTCCCGATTCGCGGTCTCCAGTAAAGAACTCACGTCTTCCTCAAAGGCTGCTAATATGACAGGTCCTTTGGCACTTCCGCTCGTAGGTATACACCGGTAACAATTTTGAACAACAATTTATTGTTTCTCACAACATTTGATGTTTCGAACGTGCTTTTAATTTAGCGTGTTCTTGCTATACCCAAATCGCTTTAGTGTGGCTATAACGGTTGTTGACCCACCTACATTTCTAGCATTTTTTTATTTCAAAAACTGAATAAAGTCCGTTAACAGCCTGAATTAATAGGTATCTATCGTGATCTTCAACATGTTCCAATAACAAAAAACCATAAATACATAGTTTATTGTTTGGATTCCTCCGAAGAGATATAAGGGAAAGGGCAATGACCGCTATTGCCACGCTGAAGCGATTCGGGTATAGGGCCTGTCACAAGTATGAGTGATAGAGGCGACTGACGCTCCACATAGCCGAACATTCTCTAAAACTCTAATCTTTGAGCCTTATGTGGGATTACACGTCTCACGTAGTATTAGTAAACACACCTCCCAATATATAAATAAAAGAATAATAAACGTATTATTAAAATGCTGAGAACAGCCTTTCCTTTGGTGTCCCTTTTAACTCTAACTTATTCCCTACTTTATAGCCGAGTACTATAACTATACAGTGTTTCTACTAAAAATTATCTTCAGAATGTTTTCCATCACGCTTACAACATGACATTTACATCTATTCTTACCTGAGGCAATATGACTAATTATGGTATGCTGATATTAAACTCACAAAGTAGTGTGGGCAGACTGAAGCTTCTTATAAAATAAATAACTTATGGCTCGTCCCGGCTTTGCACGGGTGAAATTTACATGTGAAGACGGTATTCTGTTTACGATACGTTGTGCACAAGTTTTGAGCAGTAACCTAACAAAAAGTACTAGGCTTGCATGAATTCGAGATAGTATTTCATTAGTACTTTCAAGTACTTCTTTTTGTATACAAGGTGGAGGGACATCGACAAGCGACCTATTGTTACCATTATTTCAGCGCATGATTCTAGAACCCTTTGCGCAGAAATTTTTCAATGCCTACGCGGTCAAAATGTATGGAAAACCAAATTTTTTTAATAACCGACGAAACATTTCAACCCAGGAACTACAGTTTGTGTGTTGTTGTTTGTCAGTGTGTGCTTAAAGTTTGTGCACCGATGTCCCTGCCTGTAATGTACTTAGCATATGTCCATCTGGAATAATGCACCTTACAAATGGTGAAAGAATTTTTGAAATAGGAGCTGTGGTTCCGGAGATTACCCTACACATATACACAAACTCACAAACGACACTTCGCTCTCTCTCTTTATACTAGTACTTATAGATAATCTCGCAATATTCAATCCACTGACGCAAAGCCTTTTTATGTTGTACATTGCTGTCGGGAACGGGTGGGCGTTTTGGCGATGCAATAGGATTTTCAGGAATTATCGGATTTTCCATTTCATAGTATTCAAAATGCTGCTGTTACATCACAGAATTCAGGTTGAATCGATGACATTTTCATTAAGATGCAAAATACATATTTGAGTTTGTTTCCCTGTTATAGGGACTTTTCAATTAGAAATTAATGAATGGGCCCTGCGCTGTCCGCTGATTGTGTTTTTTACTTCATTGAGCATCAAGTTCACAGTTCATTCATAGGCAACCGCGTCTTTTTGTTAGACATAAGCAACTTAAATCACATACGTCACAGCTGCTCAGCCTTTATCATGCCTCTACTCACAACCACTACCCTGCGAAGATTGTCACTCCACCTAGGCTAAGGACTTCTTATCTAAAGTTTCCCGATTCGCGGTCTCCGCTCAAGAGCACGTCTACCTCAAAGGTCATCGGTCCTGCAGCTAATATGACAGGTCTTTTGGCACTTCCGCCCGTAGGTATAAACCGGTAACAATTTTGAACAGCAATTTTGGTTCTCAGAACATTGGATGTATCGCGAAACACTACCAATATGTTCCCAGTAGTATTGAAACATTCCATGTGGCCAGCAACATTGATTCCCGCAACACGTAAAATATTGCTGAAAAAATGTTGGGCAACGTTGTTTGTGGTGTAACGGGACTTATTTTCTGTGGGCTATATAGACTACCTATACTTTATACTTGAGTCTTCTGCTCTTATCCATGCTATTATAATAAATGCGAAATGCGGCTGAACGGATTTCGATGTTTGGTACACAGGTAGAACATGACCTGTGGGTTACTAGGATAGGTACTTTTTATCCCGGTACTTAGTACATTCCCATGGAATAATTTCCAACCTCCACGCGGGTGAAGCTGCGGGCAAAAGCCAGTGTGGTAATTTGTAATAAGTTAGATATACTGACCGACATCACACACAAGGGCGCCGGGCTCGAGCTCCGAGAGGAAGGCCTGTACCCCAGGCGCGGGCGCTCGCGAGCTCTCGTCGCTGTCATCGCCCGCTTGCTCGTAGACATCGTGCACATACGCGCGCTCGAGTGCAGCGCCCCGCGCCGCGGACTCGCCCGCCCCCTCCGCAACCGCGCCCGCGCCCCCATCCGCCATCACCGCACCGCCATTGCACCACGCTGAAAAGTTAAGATTGAAAAATTAATACATTGATAAATTAATATACCTACTTTAAAATAATCCTCAATAGTGAGGGATCAACAAGGGAGGCTTAGTTTTCTGGGCCCCGTCTCCGCGAGACGCGAGGCCAAGGAGATAGAAGATGCGGAGAGTTTCAGCATCGAGATAGGCAAGGATGATGACGATTATGATGACTGGAAGAATCATTTTACAGAGCCTGCTGCTGATGGCGCTCTTAAATGCCATCAGTCCGAATTAATTGTATGATTTTATAATAATAATCCAATTTCTTTCTTTCCATGTCCTGGAATAGTCTTGCACCAACCGGAGGTTATCTTTGGGTGCGCTTGCATACAGGGATAGTCGTCTGTTGGTCCTCATTTCATTATAAACTTAATGGGACTCTGTGAGTCGGCCCCTTGTACGCCTTTCAAATGTCCGGATCAGGGATCTCATGGTCCCGAAATATGTCAAAGACATTTTTAAAATAACTAAATAACATTTATGGTACACATAAGAAAAACTGAAGTCTAGGGCACTTTTATAATAAGTATTGCGCTTTTTCGCTTCGGAGTGATGCTCTTCCTAGCGACCAGAATGACGTCACATACCAATGGAAAGCGTTTAAACACAGAACCTTTTTATGACGATACCACAGAATATCTATGACGACACTGCTGCATTTTTTATCGGTGACACTAACTTTTTCTATAATATTGATCCTCCATTCTAAATTTAAACGACACAGTTCGCGTGGGTTCAACCGCGGCTGTCGTCATTTGTTCATGATTTTTTAATGGAATCAATATTAGTGTTGCATCAGCCCATCGGTACCAATCGATGGCGCCACGAGGAGGCTTCGCATGTACCTTTTAATAGAAATAATAACATAATTGTCGTAGCAATAGAACATAGACGTCATTCTGACGCAGTGCCTATTGCTTGCAGCTGTCTTTCGCATGGCAGTTTTGTTTCTTGAATAATGTAGTTTTAAGTTTATCAAAATGAATTGTGAAATATTGGAATTAGGTTTATGGAAAACTTATTGTAATTTCACATTGTTTTTATGGGTGTCTTGTTAAGCCAAGATAGTTTATTGCCTGGTATGAGACACCTAGTTAGATAGCCACGAACAACACGAACGAATTTTGAGTAGATTCTATAACGGGTGTCAAAATACCCTCAACGAGGCCGAGAGCACAGTATAATTATACTGTGCCGAGAGTCACTTGTTATTCCCATTATTATTATTACTTTTTTGTACTGGAATGTACCTGGGAACCTTTTGGATACGGAGATATTGAAGGCCAAAGTTCCGACTTTTATTGATGTTATTTTACGGAAAGAAGTTTTATTTATTTTAGTACATGGAGGACTTACAGATAATAAAAACAAACACAAAAGGAAACCATAGTCTAACGAAAGCCAATTACAAATCCTCACGTATAATAATAATTTTTGATGAGAACCTCGTGAAAGCTGAGAAAGATAAACAAATCAAGTATCTTGACTTGGCTCGCGAGGTTGTCGACATGTGGGATGTTGACTCAGCAATCATTGTGCCGATAGTCGTCACAGCCAATGGGTTGATTGCCAAGAGCCTCGACCAACACCTGAGGAGGCTCACGTTTGGCAGCTGGATCAAGGGCTTGATTCAGAAAGCGGTACTTCTGGACACGGCTCGCATTGTCAGAAGGTTCCTCTCTCTGGAGCCCTGACCGCCGGTAGCTTGGACCCTGTTCCCGATACCGGTGGGCTACTATTTTTTATATTTTTAAATGTTTTTATATATTTTTTATACTAATATTTAAAAATATAATTTATATGTACATAATGAAATAAAGGAAATAATAATTTATTTCAGATAATTAAAATCCATAACTTGTTAGTATGAATTAGCAACAATATTAGCTTACAATTATTATGTTAGTATTGTTAGTACTTATCTTTATGTAGACTACTATATAAAACCATTCGCTACCCTTACCCAGTGTATAGACTTATAATCATTATTTATGGTGCGAGCATAAAAACAAAAAACACATCGTCTAAATTAAAGTAAGAAGCAATATAAATACTTGGTTTGCAATAATATGACTAAAATAATAAAATAACAAAAACAAATAATATCGCTACTTGAAAACTTTGAGGCTTAAGCACCTTCTGTTTTAAATGTTATAACTTAACTTTAAACACTCCCACGACCCCTGTACCGTAGCATGCACCCATAAGCACAATGTTTTACGTGCGTTACGTTGCGCACTACCGTAAACAGCGAATTTTCATATCAAAATTAAAGTCGTTTCCCAGCAATTAATTTGCACAAAGTTACATAGTTTGATGTTTGTATAGAACGTGTAGATAACGGCTTCGAGGAGGGTCTTGTTACACCCTGTAGGTACAGTCCGCTTCAAAGTAAGGGAACCCCTTTTGGGAATGACATTAAACCCATTTAAGTTTTTTGTAACGTATTGTATATGGCGTGTTGGTCTAGTGGTTAAGACAGCGGCTTAACAATTCGATGGTCTCGAGTTCAAATCCTCGGACGAGAAGTTCTTTTTTTGTTTTTTTTTGTTTCTTTTATAGGTTATTATGTGATTTTTGTTAATTATTATTTAAGAAATCAAATGTTGAAGTAGGTATGAGGTTTGTAAGAAAATCTAGGCATGTTGCATAAACAATATTCATTTATTTCTCTAATTACATTTCTAGGACTTCATGGAACCCACTTCACGGTTGAATATACAGTTTTCTATGTGTGTTAAATTGGGGTTATTTACTTAGAATATTAACTAAACACAAAATAGATACCCTGGGTGAGGTTTAGAACGTTTAACATTAGATAACGGTTCATTTATAGATTTTTCTAGAAACAACTACAATAGGTAATATTTATTAATTTAAAGTTGTGAAAACATTATTTTTTTATACTTTGTATGATCTTATCGGAAAAAAAGATTAAAAAATTAAATGTTGTCATTTGTGCCTGTGAATTACAGAGGAAGAACCAACATGCTAAACTATAAAAGTATAGCAATATACATCTTTCTCTTTTATCACATTTTCTGATAACCCTTATTTAACACAACATTAGAAATTATAAAAATATGTGAGGTCAGATGGTGCATCACACATTACCTACAAGACTACTTGTAAACAAAAGTATCTGGATTGATAATAATAAAGGTTGTTTATTTTTGATTAACTACGAATTAATGATCCCACAAATATTGGGAATCATTAACACTTGCTCATACGTTCCAATGTAATTTTATCAGATCAGTTACACAATAAATCTGCCGAGTAAATTGCCTATTAATAACGGAGAGGATGGCCGTCACTGTCTATCACTTCTTGAAGTCACACTTGAACGCGTAGTTTTGAAGGGTGTCACTGAGTGAACTTCCACAATATTACGGTGTCGCCCCGATTCATTAGTGTAAACAATTATTGAGCGAGGGCCTTGGCGATCACATTTCACATCACCAGTCGCATGATACCTTTGTATCCATCTACGAACTGTTTTTCTCTGGAACGAAAATAATAATATTAGGAATACATAAAAAAATCCAACTTGTCAGTAATAATGCAACATGATTGCAACAATAAATACATATATGTGTATAACGTAAATCTTACCGTTATGCCCATATCTCGTTCTTTATGCTTTGTTCCTGTTCCCAGAGAACAACAATTTTAGAGTCCGCGTATCACTGGTCAGTTTCCCTCAGTCGTCAGTTTATTTAATTCCAGCCTTCAAAAAGTTATTAATCGAACAATACTATCGGTTAATATAATCAACTGTTCAAAAACTTAATAAATCGGATAATATTTCGACGAAGATAATTACGCACAAGCGGATCGACACGAAAACGAAACGATTTGATAAGTAATTATACCCTCAATCACAGTTTAGTAAATAAGGCGAAGAAGAATTCTAAATTAAAATTACGGTAGGTAGGGCAACAATCGGAATCAAGCACATTCTATTCAACCAAACAAGAAATCTATGCAAATTTCAACCTTATAATTTAGTTAATTGAGGAGTTACGAATTGCATTTTGTAAGACAAGACGGTAAGGTGTTAGTATTTATAATACGTGGTGGACGTTGAAATTTAAACCTTAATATCTAGAAGATTAGACCGTTATCAACCTTGTTCGATAAAAGGAGTAAAGCTATTCAAATTTTCGTTAAGATGGCTAACTGATTCAATAGTCTAGTGGTATAAGGCGCGGTCTACGTGATCGGCTGGCGCCTGGTGATGCGGGTTCGTATCCTCAATCGCACATAAAGTGTCTTTTTGTAAGTTAAGTTATTCTTGGGATACGGTTCGGGCAAAAAGCCGAAAAAATACCATTTATAATTATTTAAAAACTTGCAAATAATTATATTTGAGTGGGATCGGTGGATGCTCGGGCAGAGATGGATGCGGCGCGCGGCAGCGGGGGAGGGAGCTGCTCGAGGCCAGAGCCACGTGACGCGCCCGCCGTCGCTCGAGCGACGAGCGACAGCGGGCTCGAGCGCGCTCGGGCGATAATCTTTAAAGTCTTGAGGGGTTCCTTTTCTCTGAAGCTGATCGTACATCTATGTATACAGGTTGTGGCGTAAATAGTAGTCCACCGTTAAGGATTCCATATACCAGATAATTTACTATAACATTTACAATTTTAACCATTTTTATCCAAGAGTTCCGAAAATTATATATATTTTTTTGTTGTTTATTTTCGACATTTCTACCATTTGCTACAAATTTGGTTGTAGTTTCATCAAAAACCTTTATTTTTTCATTTTGATTTCTGTTAATTACTGTTGAATACTAGAGCTATCATGTAAAATTATGTTTTTTTATATAAATTTTGAGCTTTTGAAGTAAAAGTTAGTTCTATTTTTAACCGACTTTAAAAAAGGAGGTTCTGTATTCGACCCGTATGTATGTATGTATGTTTGTATGTCCACGATTATCTCAAAAACTACTGAACCGATTTTGATAATTCTTTCATTAGTGTGATCTACATACTTTCAGGAAGGTTTTAGTATATAATACATTAGGTAATTATTCTTATGTACGAAGTTAGATGCATAAATGTACTGCATCTCCGGCATTTCTATGGGAATTTTGATGATTCTTCGAGTCGTGTCTTCAATTCTTCAATGCACTAGTGTTAATTGAATTTGTTTGAGGTAGTACAACTAAATGGTGAAAAATAAAAACTTTTTTACAAAAAAAACAACCGACTTAAAAAAAAACACTACAAAGTGAAAAATAACTTTAATTTCGGAAGTCGGTGTCAAAAAACGAAAATGCGGAACCAACGACACCGACTTCCGAAATTAAAGTTATTTTTCACTTTGTAGTGTTTTTTTTTGAAGTCGGTTGTTTTTTTTAACATATCATGCAACAAGAGCGATTTTGTAATATGTTATAGTAAATTGTCTAGTATATCGAATCCTTAACGATGGACCACTATTTACGCCACATCCTGTATATTGACATAATTTTAGAAAAAAATTGGTAACTAAGTATCTATAAGTAGACAACGATGTTATCAGTCAATTTGAACTAGGTAGAGCAAATAAATGAAACCGTACCCTATACCGGGTGGCAAGGACATCGATACGTAAACTGTAAGCATATAATTAGCACTTGATTTTAGACAAAAAAAATCTGCTGTTTCATTGAAAAGTGCAAAACCTACGCGGTCAAAATGTATGGAATAGCTGTTTTTTTTAATAACTGACGAAAGATTTTAACGCAGGGTTTCAGCGTTTCAGAATCATGTATTGAATTTATGGTAATAGGTTGCGTCGATGTACCTGTCACCCCGTATATCTATGTAGTACATCTAACCCTTTCAAAAACTGTCAATCGATCCGACTAAACACCACAAATCATGTCCTAATAAACTCGATATGATTTCAAATATTTTCCCCGCACCTCCCCATCGTTCCTGTGACTGAGCGGGCGGAGTTAATTACACCGCCATTATAAACAAAAGCTATATGTAATTGTGTTTATCACGTGTAGCGCGACCCATTGACCCGACTCTCCCCTCCCGCCGTATCCCGGCATAGGGCTGCCACTTCCACTTCCCATCGCCCAGATGTTTCTCAGTTAACGATTTTCCGGGAGAACAAAGGTATAGGTACCTGGTACTTGATTTGTTTTGGTCGGTTAGTCAAATGACTATTTAATAATTCATGATTATTCAGTATTTGGTTCGATCGCAGTGAAAGCTCACACGTGTCTGGTGTTTCGTTGTCTTAGGGCTGATTATTTCATCGCCAGATTATGTTTATTCGAGAAATAAAATTGATGTTTGACAGTTTTTGTATGAAATAACTGTCAAAATTTCAAAATTATTCCTCGAATAAAGTTATATATTTCATGTGCCATGCAGGTTTTTTAGAAGAGAGTGTTCCAATTAGATAGGTTATATACACACGTACATCCATACTAATATTATAAATGCGAAAGTAACTCTATCTGTCTGTCTGTCTGTATGTTACTTTTTCACGTCTAAACCACTGAACCGATTTAGACGAAATTTGGTATAGAGATAGTTTGAGTCCCGGGGAAGGACATAGGATACTTTTTACCCCGATATTCCCACGGAATCGAGACTTATGCGGGTGAAACCGCGGGGCGCAGCTAGTAATTAATATAGTTGATGAACCTTGGATGAACCTATCAAATATAAGTAACTAGCTGCGCCCCGCGGTTTCACCCGCATAAGTTTCGATCCCGTGAGAATATCGGGATAAAAACTATCCTATGTCCTTTCTCGGGACTCAAACTATTTTTATACCAAATTTCATCCAAATCGGTTCAGTGGTTTAGGCATGAAAAGGTAACATACAGACAGAGTTACTTTCG
The DNA here is from genome assembly GCA_945859645.1 of Amphipoea oculea. Taxonomy (NCBI): domain Eukaryota; kingdom Metazoa; phylum Arthropoda; class Insecta; order Lepidoptera; family Noctuidae; genus Amphipoea; species Amphipoea oculea. The sequence continues at coordinate 13,793,584 of OX243865.1, read as the reverse complement.
AATTTATAATATTAGTATGGAAGTATGGATTAGTTGGTGAACCTATCAAGTAAATGTAGCCTAAGTAATAGGGACCATGCAGGTTAGTAATTTTAATCACAACAAATGCAACTGTTTCACAAAATCACAACTAAACTAATACGTAAAGACCAGCCAAGACCCTAAGCTAGAACAATATACAGTCGATTCACTAGGCAGCCCTATGCGGACCTCTACGGGTGTTTTCTTATGTTTTTTGTAATATGCAAGTTAGAGTCATCTGTTCTGATGATCAAAATATGAATCACGACCGTAATAAATGTGTATTTTTACAGAAATATAATCAATAAAATCATCAATACTAAATTAGGTTTTGCCTAATCATAAATTATCATAATTATATATCTATTCAATGAAGAAAATTTTAAATATTTTTTACTTCTTAAACAAGCTTATTATTATCAACTTATTATGCAAGAAGGATCTAATTCCAACAGGGCAATTTGAACTTAGAGAGTTGTATTGATTATTTTAATGATCATCTAATAATTCTATAAATACATAATTTGTTAAGGTCGCAAATTATATTTTGATCAACATTCAACCTTTTGCAAAAAAATAAGATAAATGGAATTTCGCGGGCTACCCCCGGCGCCTTCGCCTTAACCCCATAAATCTGCACAGTTCATAGACGTGACTACGCTACTTCCGTGTTCCCTTTAATTGAACCCCGCGCCACTTTTTGCCCCCAAAACTTCGCGTTCTAGTAAATTTTCCCCGAGAATGTTCCAATGGCAATTTCGCGTATTCGGTATTGCTATTATATAAATTGTTATCACCGAATGCAGACGTTTAACGTTTTATTTTTCTATTGGTTTTTTATTTTTAAAGCGTAGTTTTTCTTGGAATTTTAATGTAACTCGCTGAATGTGTTTAGGTACCTTTTATGTAGATCGAAAATAGTCACAAGTATTCGAGGTACCTGCATTGATTTTTAATGCAATTTTTTTTTCCAAAGATTATTTGTTAGTAGGCACAAATACGCTTCGGAAAACTTTTAAAGCTTTTCAAATCGTCAGACTGGATGATCGTAGCCCAGCTACGAGGCGTAGCCCACGCTGAGCTACGAGCTACGGCGTAGCACGCACCGACGTATCATTCTAAATTAGGTACTACTGAACTGAAGGGTACATGTATAAATGTAGGTCAAAGATCTAACCTATGGTTCCTTGCAGAAATGGCTTCACAAGTATAAAGTAGGTCATCGAGTCTTACAAAAGGCATTGTATCTAATCGATCAACGAACTTTGAAGATTAACCAACATTTGCGACCATTTCAATATACCTACAGAAGCCAGCTTTAAATGCTCTTCCCTGGACCCAAACTCTCGTCCAACAAAATCCATATTACATCCTAGTGTTACATGTATTTTATTGCTTGTAACATCAGATCTGGTCGTTAGTAAACAAAGAATCAAATAAAACATGTGACGCATGTGTGCCGCGGGTGCTTGCCCAAACATTTTATTAACAAAGTTTAGGAATCAGCTAAACGCTGCCCGGACTCCTTGTGTCTTCCCCTTATTGTGGGATCCTTTAAAATACAAGGACAGCTATTTATAGGATAAACGGGCAATGTAACCGTTGCGTCGCGGAAACTACACTCTGTATTTTGGAAACGTTTTCAGTAAATCGATGTCTTGTTAAACTATCTACAGAATCTTTCTAAAGTTAACTATTTGAGAATGTTACTAATAGCAGACAAAACCATTTTTTTTGTTCTTATGGGATCTATGCGTAAGACTTAAATTGACATTTTTAATAAGGTACTTAATAAACGACACGATGCTAATATCGATTTTGTTGGCAATACAACTTTAAACCCAATTCCTTTTTTCATAAACAACTCCGCAGCCAATCTCTAAATCCCATTAAACAAATCTCGCAGGACTAATTTAACATAGTTTTCTATCATAACACGTTTATAAAGTAATCGAATAGCCGGGGAGGGCGCGTGCCGGTTGCTTAGCAACGCATCTGGGACATAAACCGGGTCGCCGGGAAACCTTCAACCCTCCCGGGGCGGCCGCCTGAATGCACCCGTACGATGTACGGACGGTCATATCGATGTACTCGCGCACTGTGGTAGGATTTGAAATTTAAAATGGTAGATGGTGATTTAGAAGTTTTTGAGACTTTCGTGTTGAGTCTTATGTAGTATTTTAGATGAAAACTGAACTAATCCATACTCGGGTGGTGTTTTAAGAGACCTAGAATTTGCGCGTATATGGAAAGTAAGCGTCCACCAAGTCCATTTTACGAAGTGGTTGGGAAACAAAATTCTGTCATCATGATGCATGATGCTTCTAGAGTTTTAATGTTAATGGACATTTTGTAGCGACAGGTCCCTAGCACAAACGCACTAACGTAAACGTATTCGATCCGACTCGATTTTTGAATCTAATACACAACTAGTCTTTAGCATTTATTGATATAAATGTGTCTATTATGTGCGGAATGAGTATTCTAAATATATCAATAATAAAATCGACGCTTACCTACTTCGCGAGTTCGTGCTAGGCCCACTGTTATATCAACCTCATCATCTACATACACTTCTAAACATCTTCTTTCTACACCATTTAATTGACATTGTCATTATCATCTTCCTGCCCAATCAAACTCAAAGCATTCATTTCAGTTACAGTTCAATTACAGGCATTTTTGAAATGTCAAGGAGACGTCCAGACAGAAATATGAAGGTATGTAGTTGCCCATTCCAAACGGCAGTAGGTTCGTTTGGAGAAGAACCAGCAAGAAATTCCTTCGACAACTCTTCTATCAATTTCTTCACGAATAACAATTTTGCCAATTTCTGCGAATCATCACACGTTAAAAAATCGCGTGAACACACTTAAGAAAAACATCGTGAGAAAACCGGCAATGTCTTAGAACCAAAAATTCCAAGACATGTGACATCTACTAACCCGCACTGGGCCCACGTGATAGATTATAGTCCACTCCATCTCGAAAAGAGGAGGCCTGTGTTCCAGTAATGGGAACATTATAGGCTGATTATATTTACCTATGTTATGCGAATCATCTGCCTTCAAAGCGTTTATCAATATTTTATACAATATACAATCCATATTAATATATATACGTTCAAAGCCGGGTATTAGTGGGGGTCGCAATACGCTGCGGGCTACCCATCGGATAACTATTTGTGGCCCTCTCGCCTTTCCATCAACATCATTCCAAACGGATTAGTCTTCAAAAGGCATTTATTGATTTCTGTTGCAGTTTCCAGCGATCGTACTAATGGATTGATAGCTCGTTTGACCAGTGGGATTTGAAAACTGTACAGTGGTTATGTCGTTTTTATATATAGAATATTCTTTTTGGAACGGTTTTGTGGGTTTCGTTTGGCAGGGCTTAGACCTCTCTAAGCCCTGCCAAACAAAATTCGTTGGATATACGAGTATATAGGTATTCCGACTGATGTATTATTGATGTTACATTAAGATATCGTAAAACCTGACATACTATTTCCATGTTCTGATAATTATAGCTTAGACTCAATTTAAGACAACACTCAGGCTCAATTTAAGAACGATGTACACACGTCTACACATCAGCTATGTATTTCCACTTTTAGCTGACCTCGCATTGCATAGGTTTTTCGTACAATCAGAAGTCAGCTTATACTGGTTATGTATAGCTTGATGTGTAGCCGTGAGTACAAGCGGGAATTTAGATCCGAGCTTGCACTGTCACACTCATTCTTTATTTGAGTTGAGACTTTTATTTGACAATCGGTCTGATCAAAAATCACAAAAAAACTACCTATACATACAACGAAACAAAGGTTGCATGCCGTTAAATACACAAAGGCTGTGTCTCCATACAAATTACCTACGCTTAGCCAAATGCTTTGTCATTTCATAGTAATGAATGGTTTATATCCATAGAAGATAATCGATCGTTGGAACATAGTCGCTTCTGACGTATTCATGGTATAAAACAAAACTATATAGTTAGAGGTTTCAACGCATATTTCCATCGAATACAGGTACTTTGTCTGCGATATGTGACCACAAGTTTAGTGTGCTTACTGAAAGTCATCAACAACTATGTTGAGGTCGGTTTCCAGTCTAACTGGATGCAGCTGAATACCAGTATTTACATGGAGCGATTGTCTATACAACCCAGTTACTGGGTGCCCTTGGTAAGACTGGTTGTCAGATTTTCGGGCTTCCGACTATCCGTAACGATTGTCAAAGATCTTCAAGTAGCGATTAAAAATTGTAAGGAACCAAATATAATACGTTTCCTAAAAAGAGTAGCACGCATACAAATGCACTAATGTTTAAAGATACAGTAGAGTCGTCGTACAGCCATGGTATGAATTTGATTTGATAGCGCCATTCTTCGTGGCATTAAGGGCGGTTTTCGTAGTTCAAGTATTATTAGTTTATACAACTGACTTGCAGTTAAAAATACACAACTCTAAGTATTATCAAATGGTTTGTAACTTTGCTTTGTTTATTTTACACTAGCCGACCCGGCGGACTTCGTACCGCCTCAAAATCAATCAATTGGAAAATGTATGAGAAAATTAATTATTCTCATTATTATTATTATTTTCGTGAATTATCCCATATTTTTATAGTAATTTTGCTATTCGGGGCAGAGACAAATCCAATAAACCAAAGATTATAAAAATCAGTCCAGTCCAGTCGTTCTCGGGTTATAAATGGTGTAACTAACCCGACTTTGTTTTATTTAAATACATAATATATTTATACATATATAGATAAGATGTGTGGGTATGGACGATTGTTAAACAACCTACATCGGTTGTTACAACCTCTGGCTCCTGTTGTACTGTACCTATAAGTACCTACAATACCTACTTATTATCCATGATATTGATTCGTGGCATGATTCTCATTCGTCATATTTGATTTGCATCGCGGGCGGGTCGTCGGTGAATCCGATTGACTTTAGCTTTTATCTTCGTCTCCCTGTATTTTTGCTGCACGCACAGCACCTGATTCGATTTACTTTACGTTTCGCCGATTTTCATGTTTTACAGTCGTATAGAAAGTAATATTTTTTTAACTTACTGCCTTGTTCATTTGCTTTTTTATTTGAAAAGTTGCTAAAGTTCCGCCTGAAACCTATACAATATTTTTTGCTGCATGTTGACGCATAGAATTATCTTTCTTATGTAACAAACGAAATACTTTCGCGAAAAACCGAATAGTAGTTTCTTAAGTGCAAGATCTGCAAGATACCAGGCGCGCAGAAAACAGTAGGAGATATAAATATTAAAATGTTAAATTAAAAGCTCGTTTGTGTGCATCGTTCGGTGGGGCGGGTCGACGGCCGCGCGACCTACTTGCAGCTGAAGCCGCGTGCTGCAGACATCCACCATGAAATATGGACGGAATCTGATACTGTTACAACGTTTCCATTTGAATAATATGGAAATAGTTCTCCCATTTTCTTAACGGCCCAGTTAGGATCACTGTGGGAGTTTATTTTTCGATTGGGTAGACTAGATACCCACAGCAATACCTATTGTATTATGTTTGCAGTGATTCTACAAATATGATTTTGTTATGTGCTTAAAACCTGACCACAGCTATTCATAGCATTTGGGCTGAGCTGAGGGCAATACCAGTAAGTAATTTTAGTTTTTAGCTACACTAAATAACGGCCCAGTTAGGATCATTCTGTTCTGTTTTTATATATAACTAGCTGCGCCCCGCGGTTTCACCCGCGTAAGATTCGATTCCAAAAAAATTCTGGAGAGGGCCACCCATATCGCCTACGACCTATTCTCAGACCTACCAAATATACACAAAAAAATGCATAAAAATCAATCAAGCACATTCGGAGGAGTTCGATAACAAACACTGTGACACGAGATTTTTATATATAAGATAATGTAATTTGTTATCATTTAATTGTGCTTTTGTGTGTTATGCTATGTCTTTTGAGTACACTGAAGAAATGGTTTATCTATCTATCTACCTGATTGGGCAGTGAACAGCTACAGGCTTGGTGGCCTCAACTAAGTGACAGGTCCAGCAAGCAATTGATTCCAACGTTCTGCTCAAGATGATAATACTAGCCAGAAAGACAAAAGACGATCCTTATGTCTTCTTCAATTAAGAAACAAAACAAAATCTACGTAAAGTACACACCGCATGTATCTCCCCACAAGCAAGCTGTATGCAATAAGGATGCAGTTATTGCACACACACACTTTACATACGTGCAGCTTGGTTGTAAAGTCATTTAAACTTCGCCCAAGTCGGTATTTCTGCTGGTTTTCATCAGCAGTATGTTATTTGAGTATTGTATGAGAGTGCTGCCACGAAATTGGTATTAATATCTCTTTACGTCATTGGTTTTAGACCGAGTTATTCAGGTGTTTGACTAAATAGGTACACCTAAGCATAATCGCCCTATAAATAATGTTCCTACTGCTGGGACATAGGCCTCCTTTTTCTATGAGAGGGAGCGGCCCATAATCCACCAAGTGGGCCTAGTGCGGGTTGGTGGATTGTTATTGGGATGTATGTCTTCGCATTTGTATTTAGTTCTAGGACATACATACCGGTTTCCTCACGAAGTTTTCCTTCACCGTCTTGAGAGCAGTGGTGATGAAATAATTTGCACAAAGTAAAGTGCCTGCTTGGTTTTGAACCTTTTACAAGAATATTAATGACTTCATTGCCTCCTTCGACATAAGTTCGTATGAAGGATAGCAAGCGATATTTATTCAGTTAAATTGGAATTTGTTTTTTATTGAGCAGAATTTTTCGATCTCTGCTCTTCTTCTAAGATCATCTGCATGGCTATTCACAACAATTCGATACGTTACAGTGCTGAATCGAACATCAATCAATGTTATCGAAGGACTCCTCTAAACACTGTTCAAAAATCCGGAAGCCAAAATTTTTTACAGTTTAACCAAAAAAAAAGACTGCATTTCTTCCGAACAGCTATTTGCGATTGGGGTCTAAATTAAAAGCAAATCAGGTAACCGAAAATGTGTAATTTTAGACTCGGAAGGCTGTCGAATGGTTATAAATAGCTATGCAGGTCCAAAATTCAAACGCGCATAAAATAGTACATTATGATACATGTGTGCTATGTTGATAATTAAACTCGAGGCTGTATTATTCGCGCGAGCCGTAGGCGAGCGCGATAAGGAAGCCGAGAGTTTAATTATCAATGCACACGCGTATCATACGACGTTTTTCAACACACTTGCGAGGAAAAAAACAGGCTTGTATTGATAAATATTAACTTGTATGGATAATGGCGGGCTGGGTTTGTTTTTCCGCGCGCCGCGCTAGCGTGGTGCGCGCGCAGGTTTACCCATAGAGTAAGTAATGGCGCGCGTTTATTTTTTTAAAGTCACAGACAAAACGTATGTCAAATTGTAGTTTAGTTAGTATGGAATTAGAAAGTACTATTGGCATACAGAAATATACATTAATTCAGTGAGAATCCGCAATAATAGAACGCCAGTGGTCTTTTCCGTTTGGTTCCGCGCGGGACCACGGACCATATTATTATAAGGTGCATCCAGACAGAGCGAGGCATGCGCCGCAAGTACTTTTTTTTGTATGTTAGATGCCTCAGCCTGAGGCAACCGTACATATAAAAAAAATCATTTGCGGCGCATGTCTCGCTCTGTCTGGATGTAGCCTAAGGTGAATGCGCAGTGGTAGACCGCGAAATTTAAATTTTCTTAAGTTTTTTGCAATTCGCAGGTCAGTATCAGGTTGTATCTTGATCAAAATGTATATATATATATATATAATAGATATGTATTTACAGAATTATAGTCATTAGAATCATTAATATAATATACCTATTTAAGTCAGATTTGTTCCCTAAGAACTTATCCATAAGGGATTTGTTCTTATGGAACAAATCCAACTAAGAAAGATGTATTAATGATTCTAATGATTATAATTCTGTAAATACATACCTGTTATAGTTGAGAATCATATTTTGATCAAGATACAACCTGACACTGACCTGGAAATTGTAAAAACCTTTAGAAAAATTGAATTTCGCGGGCTACAACTGCGCATTCATCTTAAGGTAAATACATTTTAGTTCATTTTGGGACCAAAGACAATTCAGACTATTAAAAAAAAAGTGAAATATGGCTCGCGGATTCCTTTTGGCATGAAGTCTCTTTGAAGAGATTAAAAAAAAAACGCACTTCTCCGACCTCCGACTAGTAAATTAAATAGTTATCTGTGGAAATAAAGCACAAGTACCGTAATGTAAAGAAAAAGCACGCGTTTGTAATACACTGCATTATGGTCCTAAAAGCGGTGCATTAAGAGCCATTTTACGAGCAAGTGTGTTGAAAAATATTTTACATCTTATATACGCGAGCCCATTTGCTTGAAGAGGAGTTAAGTCAGGAACTAACAAGCGAAACGTGAGATGGCGACTACTGTGGAGAAAGATCATCCCAAAAATTCTACGAACTCTGCAAAACCTGTGATTATGATTTGGCTGTTCTTCGAAATCTAGACTGAAAAAAAAAAAGAATTTGTAGATAAACCTAAGATGTCCGGTTATGCACGGCTACATCCTAAAGAGTTACTGCCAACACGGCTTTACTTTTATAATACACAAGTAATAAAAATACCTTCAAAGATGCAGATACAGAAATAGCATTTCCATTTTAAAGAATACAATCTGCAGAAGCACGATATCGTCTTGACACGACACGAAGATTTGGTAAGGGCGACGCTTTTTCGAATTTATACAGTAACTATCTAATAAGAAAAACTACCATATTCCATGTTGTAGTTGTTGTGCTGAAAACCAATTCTCGTAATTAAACACGTTCAGAGTCTAGTCGCAATCTCATCTCAGCGACTATCAATGTTAAAAATGTGGGTAAATTAGAGGCATTTTTGGCAGACTGAGACCGAGTTTAGAATGCGAACGTTCTTAAAAATACAGGAATTGCTCTTCTGGTGTTGATTTATGGTAATATGCTGCTGATGTATTAACTCTTAATGTAAACACATTAAAGTTACTTTATCACGAATTTAAATAAAAATACAACTTTCGAGCTCTAAAACTAAAATTTTTTTTCCACGCCATAATTTTTACAAGAACCTGTAAATTGTTCTGAGGTGGTAAACGTCGCTATTACAGCTGGAACTTTATAAGTTTACCATCAATTCATCACCGCGTAAGTGCACAGCAATTTTAAAAATGCTCTTTTATGGCGTACGAAATACTAAACGGTGTTTGAGGTAAAAATAAATTTAACTCGTATTGGCGCCCAGCATGGGACTAGTATCAGAACTGAAAATTGGGAAATTGCGATATTTATAACAAAAAAGGGATTTACTGAACGTACCGAGTTAAAACAGTAAACTAAGTATTACGATACATGCTGAAGCTTTTATACGATTCTGATACTTACGAGCAACATGGTACCGTTGCAAAAACTAAACAATAAAATGATTTTTCTTGGCAACTCCTGCAGTGTTTTGCAGATTCAAAGTTGAACGAACTGAGCTTGTCCCGGCCGACCAATGGGGCGTCCGTACGCGCAATGCGACGACCTCATTGGACGGCAGTGCATTCAAAAGAGGTGCACATGTGACGTTTTTGGAACAACACCACATTATTTATTGTCTCACGTGTTTTGAATACAGTACTTTTTGCTACATTTTTTAACAGTTCCAGACTATTTATGAGTGTCTGAAAAGCTGTATGGTTATCATGATAGTGCATGTTTAACTATCATGAAGACTACCACACCAACATCTTTAAAGCTGCAATAGTGAATTATGATACAGAACTAAATGTTGTAAGAAGTCTCATGGAAACTTAATATGGAACTAGCTGTTGCCCGCGACTGCGGCTGCGATCCAGGATGAAAAGTAGCCCATGTCCTTCTCCAAGTCAAGGTCTGCCCATGTGCCAAATTTCATCCAAATCCGTTCAGCAGTTTTTGCGTGAAAACAAACAAACAAACTTAACTTATTAGTTAGGATTCAGAATGTACTCTTTAACAAAGAAGGAAATACTACGAATGGATCTTACATTGTGTGTGATGAAACCTCAAAGCATCACGAATTTCTATCTGTTTTAATATCAAATTTAAAGAAGTTTTTATGTTTATATCGTGTCTGTGCAGCAGACACAGTAGATTGTCATTAAATAGTTGTTTTGCAGTACATGTAAATCACTCGGCGTCGCCTATTTGGATGCGGCCCAGAAATCTGAACAGCTTAAGTTTATGCAAGCCATACCTTACTGTAATAATATTTAGGTCAATTTCACTTTGTTTTATACTATTGTTTATGCGCCAAACGGTCTCATCGTTTTTAAAAGGATTTCGGAACTCTATTTTTTTCAACGAAATATTTTAGAGTTCCGTGTTTTGCATGTAAGGGTAGTGGAACGTGAAGTGATAGTGCTCATCGAGTGTTTCGGGACATCGACAAGCTGGCTGGCCTTTTTTCATTCAATGTGACAATGCTGCCAGCCTGTTGGGCACTTTTTCCATTGCCAGCGATGACCTGGATGACCTGGTGTAAAGGCCGCAGAAATCTGCTGGATGCAAGTAGCACAGAACCGGTCGTAGTGGCGGTCCTTGGGGGAGGCCTATGTCTAGCAGTTGACGTCTTTCGGCTGAAATGATGATGATGATACTTGTACATAATATTTTAGTTTATATACAGGGTGGCAGGAAAGTTGATGCACAACTCGTTACCGTGGGTTCAATACATGATTCTGGATCCGCATGCGTTGATGTTTTTCGTCTTGCGTCTTTATATCAGAAATATGTAACTGACTACAAGTAGGTTTTATATTTTAGTAAGTTAATTAATGCCTGAAGCCAGCTACAGCGTCGGTATGTCTGTGGATAATATAATGTAATGTACTCCACTTTATGAAGTAGAACACCTACTCGTAATAGAAGACGCGTCCCGTTAATAAATTGGATTCATGGTGATAAAAGGAGAATCTTTGAGTTTGAATACAATTGTAGCTTCCCCATACGCATTGATTTATATGGTGTACATAATAAAGAGTTTTCCATTGTATTCTATTCTATTGATTTGCCCTGCGTTAGGGGTTAATTAACTTCTTCTCACTCACGATAAAAATAATATAGGATGGGTTCTTCTTCTTCTGTGTGATGGATGGAGAAGAAGGGGAAGGTCAAAGAAAAGATGGATGGATTGTGTGAGGAATGATATGAAAGAAGAGGGAGTGTATGATAGCGTGACGGTTGACCGACGAGAATTTAAGAACATAACGTGTTGCGCCGACCCCAAGTAACGTGGGAAGAGGGCAAGAAGATGATGATGAGAGCTGTTCTTCTTTTCTTTTATTAGCGCAAGCTAATACCGTATTAACAATTGAAACAAAACACAATCAAAGAAAGGCGGTTCATAGTGAGCATCCGCTCAGGGATCATTGGTGTTTTTAACCAACTCCAAAAAAGAGTTATTTTTCATGTATTTTCCGATTTTTCAGCGATTATCAGTGGCAATTTGGCAATATTTAAGAAACAAAACCAAACCTTCCGAAACTAAAACAATTATACACTTTGTGCAGACGCCAGCACATCAAGCTACTACAATCTGTCAAATTTCTTTAATAGATCTTCAACTTTATTGCTAAAGCATAAGGTTCATAGTTGATTGGGAAAATTTGGCAGGTTCGGGTAGCTTGGTGTGCTGGCGTCTGTACCATGCTATTTTTTAAGTCGATTTTTTAAATTTTTTTTCTTAACTTTGTTTTTTGATTCTGTTAGACTACCCACCGGGATAATATGTCATTGAAAATACTACTAATGGAGCTGAGCTATAAAGAATCGTTTGTTGAAGTTATATACCTACCAAATGGCCATAAAATGTACCAGTTAGCCCACTGGGGCAAACAACAAATTCTCCAAGGACACAACAACAACATGAATGCAGCCGCGTTTGAAGACGTTCAATCCGTTTAGCGGCTGACAAGATTAGCCTCTCTCATACTCCCGCGACTTAGTCTTATTTATACAGACAACTCGGTTTTAACTTTATTAGTTTGTACTCAGTTCTTATATTGAACGACTGTTAGGAGCATCTTGGATTTTTTTTCTAAACGAGCCTCTATATTACTACCGTTAAATCTCACCAAAATATAAATAAAACGTCTACTGAAGCTCCACTGTTTGTATAATATGCGACAACAAGCCTCGTATAAATAAAAAAAATACCGCTTGCAGCACCGTGTTATTATTATTAGCCTGTGACGTCCCACTGCAGGGCAAAGGCCTCCCTACTCTCTTTCCACCTCTCTCTGTTCAAAGCTGCTAAGGACCAGTTCTTGTTGAAGGAGTCCAGCTCATCACCGTACACTTGATAAAAATAAAAACAAAGAATAAGAGAGATTTTGTGTGAGAGACAGAGACAGTTATATCTTTCTTCTCTCTCATGTAACGAAATGTGCCTTAATGTGACGCGTCTTTGAAATTTCACTCTCAATTATCGTCCAATTATTGAATCGACGCTTAAGGTCACTTCAACAATATATATATTTTTACCCAAAAAAATAGATGTGATACTTGAGACATAAAAATGACTTTAAGACACATGTAGGTTTAGGAATATGGCTTTAGATTAACCTAGAAATAGCTATATGTTGACTTTTAATAATTATGTTCATTCAAAATCACATTCCAAATAACGAAGCAACTTTTGCAGACACAGAAATTCTGTAGTTGAGTCAGCGAATTGGTCATCACTTAGATATGACAAATCTGCTGACTCATCAGCATGCACCTATTTAACCTTTCTTTCGTTAGAGACCTGAGGGGCAATTCTCCTAATTCTCAGTCTCGATCTGTCAAAAATACCTCTAATTTCCCTACATTTTGTCATTTGTTTGTCGCCGAGATGAGACTGCGACTAGATTTTGTACGTTTTAAATTAAGTACGAGAATTGGATAGCTTGCTTCCTTTTTACCGACTTTAATGAATATTTAAATGCCAGGTAAATAAGTTATGTAAGTAATACTAGTTTTTCATTTGTTTTCGCAAGTTTAATGGCTCACATAATAAATAAATAATCATAATTTTAAATAAATGTTTAGAATCGGAATGTAATATTTCTTTTTAATTGTGGAAATATTACAAATTCCAAAGATTTTTTCTATGGTTATCACGCAGTCAACTTTCACGGGATTAATTTTAATGTGTTTCACGATTATAATTTACAATATGAGTATAAAAAATAACTAAGTACACATTATTTATTGCCCTAAAAACTCTCTGCATTTAAAAAAGAAACATTAAAATTGAGCCAACGTAAACTAAAACTTAAATTTTTTTCGCCGATTCCTACAAAGTTTTCGGCAAATAAGACTGTAAATAGTAGTTCAGTTAGTGTTATCATGAAAATGCGGAGGCTTGCACCATAAAATGCAGGGAAGCAAGCCTGGACGGGTGTTATCTTGAAACTAACGTCAAGATAAAAGGACGTAAAGACTCTTTGTGAAGCACCTCCGCATTTGACATTGAGCTTTTAAAATTTCGCACACTTCAAAGTGAAATTTTACAAGCTTTTATGCTGGTGCATAGCGTCATTGTTTACAGGTAAAGACATGGAGGGATGTAACGCCATTATTTTGTTTCTAGAATTTTATTTATTTTAAAGGTGCGTACATACTCGTACTTGCGCTCAGAGGAGCGATTTTTACTATTCTAGTTCTATTATAACTATTATTTGCTTTATGAGATTTTTTTATTTTACCCTTCAAATTATAATTACATTTTGAACGCTTCTTCATAATGACGGATATACTCAATTTGCTCAAAAAAGTATCAACATTCTAACGGCAGAGTAAAAACAGTCAGACCCACGTTGGGCGCCAATAGGCATTTATTTATAGTTATTTAGTTTCAGGTATTTATAGCTTCAATGGACAATGATCTCAAAGAAGACGAAAATAAGCTTTGGATTCCACAGTAATTGTATGTAGCATAAATGTTGATGAGTGGATGATATGGTGGGAGACAAACGACAGTTTAGGCCGTAGACGTGCTTTCTATTGGTCCCTTAATTCACCAACTAAAATCGGTGCTCAATTCTAATGACTATAATTATGAGATCTTGGTGCAGGAGCTGCAACAATTTTTCTGGCTCATCATGGATAGATCTTCCACGATCTCCATCTGTATACTATCTAATAGTAATAAATACCACATTGTAGCAGAAATGAGTAGTCAAATAAGTACAAGTGTTACGTCTGTGATAATTATTGTCTGTGTATCTAATTATTGGATAAAGAAAGGTAGCTGTAAAACGAATGTATCACAGAGCAATTCAATTTCATCGGTCATTTGCTTGTGGCGGGTATGAGTGGCGATTGTCAAAGTTCCAACTGTGCGCGGAAGTGGAACGCATTTGGCAACTAGACCGCGAAACTCGGACGCGAATCGAAATTATATCTCGCGTTCGTAGATTACATTTAATTGTAGTACAGTTTCGTTGAAACTTCCCTGTTTCCCAGATTTCTTATGAATTTTACACTGAAAATTGAAATGAGTTGGTACCCTAAAGACAGACGGTTTTACGAATGAATAGTTTAGCATAAAATGGAAGTGTGCTTTTAAGATGGAATATTCACTGTCAATTAAATTTCACATTCAAATTGTTTAAAATGAACAGATTTTAAACGTCTGACAAAGAATTTTCTTTCAATTTTTTATTGCCTATATCTACTGATCTGTATTGCTTTTTGATGAAAAGGTGATAAGTTCGAGTTTAATTAAAATTTTCTCTAGTCAAAAATAAACCGACATTACCATTTCACAACCCCTAATAACGAACAAATATTTACCCAAAACTGAAAACTCCAACCAATTTCAATCTTTCAATTACATCCAGTAACATTACATGTACAGTCTGTTATAGCAATTAGCTGACCCCCCTAAAAATTACTCGATTTTGCACCCTCCTCTCATAACATTAAAGGTTATTCAATATGTATGAGTTAATCGGACTAACACTACTCGATGAACAGAAACAATAAATAATTTTGATACGCAAATTTGAGTTTTAAGATGTTGGTGTTAGGTCATTTACTATGTATGGGTATTTGTTACGCAATTTTCATTTTTAATCAGCAAGACTTAAAGGTTAGGTTAATGTTGTGATAATTTGTGTCATTGCTACTAATACCTTATTTCATCTATCTTACTCAAGTTAATCTGGTGTCGTGGTTCATGCGTACGGCTGAGACGTGCAAGATGCGAGTTCAAATCTAGTCTCATGTTTAATTTTGTTTTCAATATATAAATTGTTCGTAAGTATTTCTTGCATTATTGTAAAGAACAAGCATATCAATTAAGTTGATAAACGATAAACGTTTCACCTTTTTCAATAAGTGGGTAGTTCGACGTCAATATGAGTATTCAACAAAAACTGCTATTGAAATGATTTTAGGAATATGGGGTAGAAGAATAAATTGAACAAGACATTCTATGCACAAATAGCAGTGAATACGCACGAACATTTTTATATTGCCTTACTAAGTTGCGAAAATCCACGCCTTTTTATTAATTATTATTATTGGTTTTGATAGTTTAATCGTCATGTCTCAGTTGAGTGATTATTTAAAATACAAAATATTGTATTTGCATAAGGAGAATGTTGGTATTAAAGCGATTGCTAGGAAACTTAATATAGCGGTAAGTGTATTCTTTTTTATACTTCCTTAATTCGTTAGTTGGCTTAAAAACGTGAGTATAGAATAATAGAAAATTAACTGTTTCATTATGAGATCATTTATAGGTCTAATGTGGTTTATCTAAAGGTATTTTTGCAAACTTATTCGAAAAATTATGATTACCGGGTTATTAAAATTATGCTTATTGTGTTGTTTCAGAGAAATACAGTCAGACTGTGGCTAAGACGTTTTGAAGAGACAGGGAATATTCAAAAGGATCGTCCTGAACCAAAACCTGCAATGTTACTCCTGTGTCAAAACATCATCAAGCAATTGTTAGAAGGCATACTGAACACCCATTTTTGCCTACTCAATGCAGTATAATGTTTCTGTTCAGACGGTCAGAAAACATTTGCATGTTGCTGGACTGAAACAATACAAGCCAGCACGTAAAATTTAACTGACTGCTGCACATCGCCAAGCAAGGGTCCGCTTTGCCCAAGAATATCTCAATTTTAATTGGGAAGATTATGTTGTCATATTTACCGACGAGAAGTTTTTGTCAAAACCTTATTTATAACTAAACATAACTACATACTTACAAAACAAATTGATATATAGTATACCTAGTAGGTAAAACATCAACGTATAATGCTATTTTATTTAGTTCAACGATATTTAATGTGGTGATGTTATTGTTATGAAATAGAAATACATACCTATATATTTCTAAATATTATAACATGTTGATTCACTACATTAAACTCTGTGAAGTATGTAACAACGTTATTAGTAACTGTTATATCATTTACGTTATTCTTATAATATTTTTTTTTATAAAATAAAATCGTTTTTACCATCATTATCGTTTTTTTATTTTCGTTCAGCTTTTTTTTTTGTTGCTAAAGTTATAATTTATTATTTATAACTTAAAAAAAAAATATTATAAAACAAAATGCGCAGCAGAAAACATGTTGGTTTCGAACTCGCAACCACGCTCTTGTCAGCTCACTGCAGCTACCACTAGACCACACGAACATGGTGATTGTCGTTGAAATTAGCAATAATATATTACAAGCTAGAACAATATTCAAGATCATACCTACCTTAACACTGCGTGTTAAATATCAAATTCGAATAACTGTTTTATTAATCGTAGACGTTGAACTGTTCTAGTTCGATAAGCTTACTGCTAACAAGCAGAAGGTTCAAATTCGTTTAATTTTTAAGGGGTCAGCTAATTGCTATAACAGACTGTACATGCTATGCACTTGTACATACAATATTTACAAGGGTCGAGTTCGAACCGCATCTGGCCTGGCAGCGTGGTTGGCCACCCGCCCAACGATCGCCGACCCAATTACTATGTCGAGTTACGAGCCCCTACTTAGTCGGTTGTGGTGTACCTGATTATTTACTGGCGTTGGTACTTGTGGCAGCTGCACTTTGTTTACGCACGTTCTATTTGCGGAGGGTGAAGTATCAAGATTACGTAGTGCAACTATAAAGTTCAGGGAAGGTTTTTAAGTTATGCATTTTTGAACTTTAGCTGTTAGTTGGGGTGGTTTCATGTTGAATAGAAAGTGTAAAACATATAGAACGTGATCCAAATTGCACTTTAACCAAATATGCGAAATTGGGGTAAAAACGATTGCACTCGGGAATGATTTACCCTCTTTTGACACCTATTATTTTTGTTTGTTGGTCGACCATTGACAATATTGTCAATACAAATTATCTTCTTCATTTAAATGTTTGTTGGCAGGTACCTATATTGTTTACGTAGTAGCAACATACGGAAATGAAGTGCAATGGCAGTGACTTAAAAGAAAATACGTATAAGAGTAAATAAAAATACTTTTAATTTTGATGTCTGAAATCCGGGATTTTTTTTTCATAACAAAAACGTAAATAATTAAAGAAATAGGAGTAGGTAATTTTATGAACTAAGTATATTTGGTTGTGACCCGTTCCCTCGCAAGTAGGTACGGTCCCATGGCATTCTCCTTAATTTTTTTACAAGTTGTAACTTTAATTACCACAAACAATTCCATTTCCAGATGTATGAACGTAAACGAAACAAAAGGAGTATGTAAGGATCATTTCAGGTGGCCTTCCGGAGTTTCTGCCCACCCTCATTGGATGAAGGCCTGAATTTATGTACGAGTATGTATGTAGTTCCAATGTTCAACATTAAAACCAATTCATAAGATTTGCATTCATATTCTGCATATAAATTGTCGTAGACATAAAACATCAATTTATTCATATCACGGCTAACAAAAACCCGAATCGAGACATAATAGAGTATTGGAATAACATTTGTTTTGGCAGTCGGTCCACAGACAGAATAATTAGCAGTCGATGCTTTCATTGAAGGCTGTCATCATTCTGTGACGTCATACTCACCCCGCTCCCCACACATAAAGGTCAAATATCGTAGGTACCTACGTAACAAACGCGTTTGAGCAAAACAAGTTGCTTTGATGGCATCAGTTAAGTATCTAGTGATTTTCTTAGTAAAAAGGTATAAATTAACATATCTTTTGATATATATTAATAATGTATGATAAACTTACAGTAATTATCAAAAACAACGAATTTCTACACAATTAACTTAGTCCCATGCTGGGCGCCATTAAAGTTTTTAATTGCTACTAAATGAAGGTAGCACGACAATTCGATTCCACAGTCAATATATAGAATAGGTAAATTGTTGGGGCAGCGTCAATGTGGCGAGTCGGCGACATCGCGTATCATACGATGAATAACTGCAGGAATAAGCCAAGGTCGGCTAAAATAAGGTTTTATTGCTAAATCTACACGACTATTTTCGGTTTGTATTCGTTGGCGGAATGGATTTTGGTGTGTTTCTTAAATATTTTGACTTATGGTATGTTTTATATACATAAATTCAAGACGGGTTTTTGTGGTTTTACATGTTGGTTGTCTTTAGAAATGAATCTTCGTAAAATAGCATTGTGTGTGTTATTTTTGTTATTAATTAATTAACCGACTTCAAAAAAGGAGGTTCTGTATTCGACCCGTATGTATGTATGTTTGTATGTCCGCGATTTTCTTAAAAACTAATTAGCTATTTGATTGTACTTCATCGGAGAGATTACAATAAAAGTCTATAGTTAATTGTTTGTTACCGCATTTAATGAACTTACTAACCTAAGCACATTTTCATCAAAAATACATTCCTAAACTTCCAATGGCCGCAAAACAAATAAAACCACCCAACAAGAACCCTTATTACAACATATATTATCACTCCAGTAAGTGACGATAACATATTATGTTGGCTTGCCTAAATATAATTATCTGTTGGTTGTGCAGTCATTAATCAAAGTGAGCCAGTCAAGGGTCCATTCACAAGTGCTCCGTAAGAGCAAGCGGTGTTGGCAGTACTCCCAGACTCAATGTCTACCCTCCAACTTTCCTCATTTGCACTACAGATATAGCATCGAATATATCACAGATACCGGGATTTTGGCATGAACTACATGGAGTATGGAGTACGCTGTTTTGAATTTGAAGTACAGTCAAACCTGGATAAGTGAGAACTGGATAAGTGAGAAAACTCTATAAGTGAGAGTAATAGCCAGGACCCGTCGTTTTAAGCTCCCAAAACCTCTATTAGCGAGAACCAGAAACCTCTTTAAGAGAGAGTCGTTTTTCCCTCATAGACCTCCGTAAGTGAGACTGCTACTTATCTATACCTACCTCTATAAGCGACAGTCGAGCTTTATTTACAAAATTTAACATCTGTTATTTTATGACTCATTCTTAACTTTCGTGGAACTTCCTACCATTGTTTTTGTATTAATAATTTTATAATATTACATATTTACTACATTCGTACTTGCTGTGACTTGTTATTGCTGCGTACCCCTATAAGAGAGAAACGCTACCCATATACCTGCATTAGCGAGAAACTCGGGTTAGTGAGAAACCTCTATAAGCGAGAATGAGATTGTGCTCCCTTGAACTCTCACTTATCCAGGTTTGACTGTAGTTGCATATTGAAAGATGACAAAATTTTGATGCAGGATGTGAGGTTCACAAATCTTTTGGATCAAATGATTCAGTAGGTAATAGGAGACGTTGCATTTATTTTAAAATGGCGTCCAACGGAATAGCAGTCTACATCTACACTAATATTATGAAAAGGGAAAGTTTGTAAGGTTGTGAGTTTGGACGTAGGATGTAATCTCGGAAACAAATTATCCAATTTCCAACATTCTTTCACTGTTAGAAAGCTACATTATTAACGCGTGCCATATTATATCATATCATAATCAGCCTATAATGTTCCCACTGCTGGGACACAGGCCTCTTCTCGGTGAGGGATTGGGCCGTAATCCACCACGCGGGCCCAGTGCGCGTTGGCTATGATATATTTTATGGTATAGTTGGCTTCCATGGAGACGAGTCGCTTGCAGATGCTCGTCATAAATAAAACTAAGACCATCGTGGGTGATGACAAATAAACGCATTAAAGATGCTAATATCAAGTAACCCATGTTTGCAAGTTTGGTGGTGTTTTTTATCCTTATTAGCGGCCTGCACCTGGGGCTTTACTCCCTATGCTGTCCGTAGTTTCAGCCGCAGTTACGAGCGCTTCCTTCTTCGTATCCGTTACGGACATAAGATTAGAACGGGGCCCGAACTTAGAATGAATGAAAAAACGATTTGACAGTTGTCCCGATGTGTTTTAGAATTTTTTTTATTATCCGTAGGTTTATTGTTGATGACCATAAACCTTTCAGAATAAATTCTCAAATCGTGGTGAACGCCACATCAAAATCAATGGCGTAGTTTCGAAGAACAGATGCACACGAAAAGCGACTTCAATTTATAATATGTACAGACGCTAGCACATCAAGCTACAACAATCTGTCAAATTTCTTTAAAAGATTTTCAACTTTATCACTAAAATATAAGGTTCAAAGTTGATTGGGAAAATTTGACAGTTTCGGGTAGCTTGATGTGCTGGCGTCTGTACGATGTAAAAAAAAGAATGAAGAGTACAAGTTCTTCATTCTCGGATCGGCTATGCCTATTATTGTCTATCCTTGGTCTTATTGAAGTTTAATTACTAATTGGCAATGCTTAACAGCTCCTGTAAAAGCTCATAAGTAACTCCGTCTATTTCAATTGCAGCTATGGTAAATTACAAAAAGTTTCAAGTCAAATTGGAATGTAAAGTTCGATTTATAAATTCAATTTTTTTCAAAAAAATACCTTTATTTTAAAATCAGGCCCTTACATGAAGTTACCAATAGGTAGGTATGTGTTTTGGGCTATAATTTAAAAGTCATTATTATCCTATATTGAGTACATGTCAAACAATATAATCGAACCGGTGCAATAAAATTACCAGTACTGATAAAAAGTTGTATAGCCTCTATCTATGTGGGTCGATGGGAACAGATAATGGTTGGTTAGGTCAGTTTTAAAATCATAGTAATATTGTAATGATTTTATAATTTTCCGTAAAAGTTTCAGGACTTTTATGTTAATAATGAAGTAAGTTTTGTTCAGATATTATGTTATGGAAGGCGTTATGATACGGGGCTTTTCTTCTGCCTCAAACTCAAATATTTGATAAAAAAAAAAATCATTTTACAAGTAGGTAATGAACATCACATAAGAATCGTTTTTGAATAGCAGGTGGTGTAAGTACTATTAAATAACATAAGGTAACATCACGCCTATAATCCCAAAGGGTTAGGTAGAGGTGTACCTATGTTACACCCACATTTCGCCAGTTTTGTTTAAGTCCCTTGTAATAGGGGGCGAGTCTATTGACACCAACCGGGCACAAATCCAGACCCCTGGCAGCTACTGGGACATCCTAATGGAATAAACCAATAACACTTTGCCCGACCTGGGAATGGAACCTAAGACCTCATGCTCAACAGTAGCGCTTGCAACAACTAGACCAACGAGGCAATTGAAGTGCTATTACGTGCCCTAAAAATCTTAAAACACTGGCTTCTTGAAAAATCGTACTTATCCATCGCTTCATAAGTATGCAAGATGCTTGTGAAAGTATTAAGTTACCCACCTATGGATATATAAAAGTAAAGCTATCTTTGTCCTAGATTCAGGTGTTATAACATCGTGTGTATAGTAAAAAGATAAAACCTATATAAAGATAAAAATAATCACGTATAAATAGCCTCTTTGCCATCTTTGGACGAGAATAGATTCTGAAGACTACAGCCCTTATAGGCATATTTAACATCTATTATTATACAAAGACACACCAACCAACCTCTACCAACCCGCACTGCGTCCGCGTGGTAGATTATAGCCCACTCCCTCTCGAAGAGAGGGGCAACATTATAGGCTGATTATGTAGGTATTAAATAAGACAAAGCATTTTGTTCCGAAAGGACAATGGGCAAAAGTTGTATGGGAAGTGGTCCAATGGAGACGTGGTTATTTTTGTTTCAACTGTTTAAAATACCTAAGTACACGAAGTATTAAACTTAAAAAAGGCGTCGTTAAAATGTTCGCATTAAAGAATCGCATAAAACGAAGTAAAATTGATACTACATTTAGTTTGCCAGTGTCCATTGATATTTATTATATAAAAATAGAGAAAATATTAAGAGAATTTTTTCCGTCATCCGTTTCCTATAATTTGTGGTAAGCGAAAATGGAAACTAAAGGCCGTGTCACGTCACGGAAGGAAGGATGAACAGCGTGTTCTTGCTTACTAATAACAACAAACAGCAATTAATTTGCTTAACTGTGCAATTGCATCATTCGACGATTCAATGTAGCAGTCAAAGGACAGAGGTCAGAAAAAAAGATTTGTTACCTCTAAATAAACCTTACACTTATAAGTTTATAATATAATCAGTCATCCTTCAAAGCAAGACTGAATCATCTCCTGGGCTAGATCGTTCTATCATAGACTTCATCCATCGCTTTCCACCAGGCAAGATCGAGGCCCATTTTGCAATAATAATAATAAAAAAGGAGCCCGTGGCTAAATAATAACAGCCGCACAGGTCAATCGATCAGGTTAAGCTACGCTTGCCGTGGTTGGTCTATAGATGGGTGACTATCTTTACATACTGTGACCGTTCCATGCCTCGGAAAGCACGTTAAGCGGTTGGTCCCTGCTGTCATTCGTGGATCTTTGATAGTCGTTACGGGTAGTCAGAAGCCCAAAAGTCTGTCTTACCAAGGGGTATCGTATTACCCAGTAACTGGGTTGTGGAGGACAGATAGGCAGTCGCTCCTAGTAAAATACTGGCATTCAGCTGCATCCGGTTAGACTGAAAGCCGACCCCAACATAGTTGGGAAAAGGCTAGGCAGAAGATGAATAATAAAAAATAAACACGTACCTTTATCATATTCTGTAGACAGGTTGGAAGGCTTTTGAGACTCCAGTCATAGCTGGCGGTGCGTGCATCGAAATTCTCCGGTCATTTTGAAAAGCGGCTCGCTATTGACTGATTCAAATCGGCAATTAACTCCGACTAATCACGGATCTCTATTTGATTTACATGGTTTAGTAAATTTTGTATGGAGAATGGTTTTAAATGTCACTGGGATAATCCACTAAAGAAATTAGGTCACGTTATGGGGAGTTTGTAGGATTTCTTTCACATGTTTCTGCTTACAGTGGTGAATACCTGAAACAAAGGAAAAATAAACGTTAGGCAGTTGTTTTGACCACATTTTTTTATTTCCGAGACATCGTAAATGTATCAGTTTTTCTGTTTGGTCTAACGGTTGCAAATGCGACGGCTGACCGAGGGGTCTTGAGTTCGATTCCCGGGTGTTATACGATTTTGCTTTCAGGAAATTCTAAGAAGGATAGCGGCCCGCAAATTGGACTTTAACCCGGTTATAAACATAACTGTCGAAATGTTATTCATCTGCTTGCCCCTTTTCGGGAATATAGGCGCGATGTTATGTTATATAAGAGTTCATATGTGTAGGTGTTATTATGATAACAGTTCTAATAAAAAGCTTCGGTACTCAAAGGGCGTAGGTCAGATTAGAGACTTCATAGATACATGCAGCAACTAGGCTAAGGAGGTTGGTTATATCGTACGAGTAGGTATATAGTTCTGCAGCAACGTAAGGTCGGAAATCCAAAATGATTACATAAATAGGTACATAATCACACGGCTTATTCCCTTTTCCTTCGTTTATGTTCATTTACGTACTCTGGTTGCGAGTACTATGCACCCAACCTTATCAAGAACGTAACTAAAATGATTGTTTACGATAATAGTCTTTCTTAGTCCTATTGTTGCAGGTCGTCCATGATTAGTGTCTGTTCAGCCCAGCACTTTGTGTATCTTTTGTTTGTCCTAGAACCAAGAATTCAAAGTAATGTGACATCCATCCGTAGCCCGCGTGGTGGATTATGGACCACAGAGAGAGGGCTCACAGAGAGAAGGCCTGTGTTCCAGCAGTGGGAACAGTATAGGATGAATATGTAAGTGACCGTTTGACCGAAGCCATTGGCTTCTGTAACTTGAATGCATAATTCTTTTCTATCTGTTATCGTGGTTGTTTTAAGTCATTGGAAAATCTAATAACATAAAGTATAATAAAATATGAAAGTACATACATACGGTACTTATAAAAAAAAAATCTTCTTTTTTTAATTTTTGTCTGTCTGTCTGTAAATCTCTATAATTTCCAAAACGATGTTTATGTAATTTAGTATGGGGATACTTTGAGCCCTGGGAAAGAACACATGCTTTTTGTCAACATACCTCACGGAAGAAGCCTTCACCCGAAGCTAATATATTATAATGAATAAAAGCTGAATGATGACGCAGATAGAGATAGAAGAAAAATACTGCGCCGTCACCAAAAATTGAGAAACGGGTAGATGATGACTTGTAATTCTTAATGTTTGTATTCAACTCCAGTTTTTGCAGTCTGTTGCCGTTTTGGGAAAGCGTCAATTTAGAACCCGTTGCTACAGGAAACTTTGGGGCTACAATACAAAAACAATTAATTTTAATTGGGCAATAGTAAATTAGTTATTTCTTATTGAATTCAATTGAAAATAATTTTAATCCTAGCAATATGTTAACCAAACTGGGAACCGATCCTAGAACCTTATGCTTGGCAGTGCAATAAAAAAACATAGGTTTTTTCTCTTTAACATTGTCCCGCTTATTTTTCTTGTGGTGAGCTGAATACCTAACCATGACAAAAAAAAAACAAGCACACTGTTTACCCATCAGGTAGAAAATTATATACATAACATAATCAGCCTATAATGCTCCCGCTGCTGGGACACAGGCCTCCTCTCTGTGAGAGGGAATGGGCCGTAATCCACCACGCGGGCCCAGTGCAGGTTGGTAGATGTCACGTCTTCGAATTTTTGGTTCTAGGACATGCCGATTTCCTCACGATGTTTTCCTTCACCGTTTTGAGAGCAGTGGTGATGAAATAATTTAAACAATGTAAAGCGCCTATCTGGGTTCGAACCTACGACCTAGAACTCGTAAGTCGCGGCCTTTACCACTGGGCCACCACTGCTCTCCTGGTAGAAAATTATTTTTTATTAATTTTCTTATTTTTGTACACCCTAGAGATATATTGTATTATTATAGTATGTATTATTGTAGAGATACTTTTAAAATTTTCACCTACTTTATTACAACAACAAATAATATTATAATCCATTCTAAAATGCTGAAAAAAATCTGATTAATAAAAGAAGTTGCATTAAGTAATGCCAAATCCAGCTGACTTATGAAACTATCATCAAGTCAAGTGGCGCGTATGATTTGAAAGTCAAAAAATCAAAAGTAATTTTAATAAACAAAGGTGGGAAAATTATAGAAATTACAATAACCTTATAACCTAAATACATAATTCGACATTGCGATACTGTTACAAGTAATTTCACACAAGGTTGCAATATCGATTGAAGAATGGCCTGTTAGTTACTTCCAAGCCTTAATAATAGCCTCCATCGCAACTCCTTCAACAATTTCGCAAACAAAATAACTAAATTGCACCAAACAATCGATTTCTAGAAAAGCCATGCCGAAAATAGCTCTCATTCAACAATCAATACCTAAAAATACCCCCAAAATAACGTCACTGTTGTTCTTAAGACAAATATTTGACACGGAGACGCTACGTATAACTCTCCTCTCGTTTCTTATCCACCGAGATATCGAAGTAAATATTGAATCCTCTATACTTGCTCGGTCAGATCTAAAAATAATAGTTGACAAGGAGGGCCCGAGCTGTTATTGGATAGATAGTGGAGTGGAACGTTATCAAACAGACATTAGCCGCGGTCCTCCCACGTCATCGTCATTCATCCGCTTCGATCGCACGCACACACGCGCGCCCACGCGGCCACCACACCCGCGCCACCACTCGCCACCACTCGCCACCACACGTCACCAGTCGCTCGCATCATCAGACACCACCGCCACTCACCATACATCACCACCAAACCTAAGCACGACATCGCTCGACACTCTCACACAGCCGTCCACCATCTTAAATTCATTCACAAAAATCGCTATGCCACAGCGCCTATTTGTTTACCGTTTTACGCCTCTCTGAGCACACTTTAACACTATAATTGAACACAGCTACCTTCTCCGGGCGAGGATGTTCCGTTCCACACTGGTTTTCTTGTTGTGAATGCGTTTTTAGCTTGTTTTTTGTTGGCAATACGGTCGTTTGGTTGTGCACGGGGACATTACGTCGGTACGTCGCGGCGGACAGTGTGCAACTGAAGAATGGTGGCAGGACTGCGGCCGGCCGCGGGACGCGCCTGCGCGCTACTACCCGCCAAAATACACCTACGCGCATGTATGGGTTATGTCGGCTGTGGTACTCTTTCAAAAGTTGCACAGATAACATTACATCTTTGACTGTCACAAAAATATATTTATATCTTGCATTTTAATAAAACTTCATTAAATAAACGAGCAACGCCAAATTACCGTAGCAACCTAAACCATGCTACGCGATAAGAAATATTGTTCGCGTAGTTTCGTAGCGTCTTCGCGCTACGAGTGGCTACGGCGTAGAGCTGTTTGGCGAATTTACTGTAAACTTCTAATGCTTTTCGACTTAGATAACGCCATAATTTTTTTGCAATGCACTTGTTTACAGCTTAGAACATTCATTCTGTGGCATACAAAATGCTAGATGTTTGATGTTTTTAATTCAACTCGCTTAAATAGAGCCAGAAAAGTGCAGCGTGCAGTTTAGTTATATTTAGGTACACATTTGCAATATGACATAGACCTTATTTTATGTATTTTTTTCTTCTTTATTCTCATTAAAACATTTATAATCAGCTCTAAGTAAATAAAATACCACGCGTCAGTTTATTGTTTTGTACTCAAAACAAAGCAATGTTTTCCTTTCTATTTTTAGATCTGTCATGGTGCGCAGGTACCTACTTTAGTATTTTCTCTAGCTGGGAATCCTTGCGTGACTATTGAACCATCGATGGCATTAGCCATTAGGCTATGTTTGTAATGTCTTTGATTAACTTTATAACATGACATTAATGACAACTTGAAGAAAACTTGAAAAGCAACAAAAAATTTAGGGAGTAGAGTAAATTGTCGACTCCACCTAGTATTTTTTTTTATATGAAGCGGTAAAGTAATTTCGATATCCTATTTACAGACTAACCATTTTCATTTCATTCCATTGCAGAGATGATGAATGCTCATTTCTTATCTGTTAAAGATGCGGTCCGCTCCATTATTTTGTTTAAGGCGACCTAAACGCAAAAAACGAAAGTTTTACAATGCCTAAAAGTATATGATCGACTACAGTAAACAAAATCAGAAAAATATATGATATTTTTCAGGATATATGCTAGTTAGATAGTGTATTCAAAACATAGTACAACTAATTTGATACGATAGAAAAAAATCATGATGGTACCTCTAATAACTTTCTTTTCGCAATAAAAACCATACTAATATACATGCAATCATTCAGATTTTTTGTCAGATTATTCTACAAGCAACATACTAAAGCACTAGTATTTTAATTTTTTAGTCCAAACAATAGATTTTTTGTAAATAGACAATTGCTTCATATTTTGCAATAAATTACCAGCGTTGTGTCATCGCGCTTCTCTTTCTTTTTTTCTATGCAGTCCGACAGTGACCCCCTGTCCAATCAGCTGTCCCAAGTAAAAGAAGAATACTGGAATGGCCGGATTGGTCCATATTATAACCTTTGCTTGCACTACAGCGGGACAGCACAGGCCGAAAATAAAATAAACCAATTTCAATTAGGTACGGGTCAAACTGAATATTATTTTGGTAGGTACTTTAATTGTCTGGTGGTTTATTTTAGTTTCTTATGTCGGTCCGATGTTCCGACCTTTTCAGCACTTATAAAAAGGTCACCCTTCAGAATGTCCATCCAGGTATATTAGGAGACAATTTTAATGTCATTAAAGATTCAGTTCTATCATCGATTAAAGCATATTTTTAAAGAAAAAATAGATACCGCAGGATAATTGCGTAATACACTAACAGTAGCAATGGCTTTCATTTTGACAGTTCAACAACATTCATTGCGTAATTTACGTAGTTGAGCAGACAAGTTTTTTGAACATTTCAAGCGATGTACTCCTTTAAAATGATTCAAATTTAATTATTTTCGGTCGGTTAAGCCGTTAGGCCTGCGCTTGATCCCTCTCCGGTCGTGTCGGATTGCCGTCCCATCGGACTATGAGAGTGAGGGAAGAGAGAGAGCGCCTGTGTCTGCGCACATACTTATATTTTTTATTTTATTTTTAGTTTGCATGTTTACATTGTCTACACTTCAATTGCATAAGATAGGTAATGAAAAGTGGAAGCGCATAGTCTCCTAACACAAGCAATTCCTTGCTTAAAAGGTGATGCCCAACATCATGTATCGAAATGTCGTTTGTAATTGAAATAAACATTTTTATTTTTATTGTGCACTATAATATATCCAGCGCCGATATCTGGTCTCCGTTGAGATTGGTCGCCATGGCCGAAATTTGGTCTGCAGGACCAAAACTCAATCAATTAAATTTATGACCCGAGATACAATATTACGAAACAAAGATTAAATTACTTTTTGTCGATGTATCTATATATCTTTTTAAGACGTTTGGGATGCATGAAGAAGCCTCCTCGCGTAGCGCAGTTTGTTCCGCCAGTTACTCAACTGAACCGAGCGCTCGGCGCATCCTGGACAGTCACACCCAACACCTTATTTGACTGGCCAATTCTTCCCTTGTGGTGGTAGGGCTAACGCCCGCCTGGTTTGCGACCGCCCTTCCACCGGAGTCCGGCGTCAAGCAGCCTGCTGTGTTTCGTCGGTGCGTGGGAGTGCCTTAGGCATTTTCTGGGCACGCTCGTTCCGTCATAGACCTCATCCGTCGCTTTCCATCAGGCGTGTTCGAGGTCAAGAGTGGTTCCATTCAGCAATAAAAAAAAGACAGAATATCTTTGTCCATACAATGTCGTCAGAATGCATGGCTCCCACGCGTCTCGACATGTTCAATGAGATGACGCTGTTCCTTGCATAGTCTCATGTCTGGCCGTATTGATGAAATGTTCACTTCCGACGGAACGCTGAGACTCGAAACGGGGATATAAAGGCGTTTTAACCGGGTGCAAATAAAGGGGTAATTATGTGTTTACGTAGTTATTTGTGTGGGTGATATCAATGCAGTTTTTGAAGTAATTATTATAAATTAAGGAGCCATTTTAAGATCATCAGCCTTTAACAACTGTATGAATGTTAACCAAAGCAGTTTCGAAAATAGCTGTTAGGTTTTTCTTTTATTTACCAATTAGTTTCGTATACCCAAAATTTTGATTTTTGCCTTTTCAAATATGTATAAAAAAATCAGTTATATCTTATAGTTACCATTTTCAAAAACACAGAAGTCTATAAAAGCTTGTTATATCTGTAGAGTTTTCGCCACTGATAAGTAAACAACTTAATAAACATGCGTTTTTACTACTGCGAACGTTCAAAGATAACAACAATACGTAGCTGCATGTGTACCGACCGGCCAGTGACGTCACACATTCGTGTGATGAAGTCAAGTAAGGTTTCCACAGTTCTACGTCGTTAGTCAGGCTTCCGCGCCCATTCATAAAATTCTATACGTTTTAAGTATACTTTGTAACCGACTTCAAAAAAATAGGAGATTTTTATTGTTATACTGTATTTGTGTGTGTGTTTGTGTTGCTTGAAAACGTGGCGTTTTTATATACGAGAAGTCAGCCTGAAGGCAGTTGTATCAATCATCACTCTTAGCTGATGAACTGGTGATAAAAGTAGGTACCTACCTTTGTATATAGTTACGGCCAAAAGATAGATACATATTATTATAATTAGAAAAAAATCTGGCTTAATTTACAGTTTTTGTTTTCTTTTTAACTGAAACCATAAAAAGTGATATATCTGTATTCACGTTTGCCAGATACCTATCAACTCCATTTACCTATGTGTTTAATAATATGCTGAGACAAATCAAACAAACACCTCCAGGCATCAAGGCCTGCCTCAGATCAATACCGTCATCCATTCAGCTTCATCCGCAGGATCCCAGTCTACGTTACTGTGACGCACGAAGATTATGGCGTTCTGACCAGGCGGAGACACTCAGGCGCCGATATGGCTAGACCGAGGTCAGACGAGCCTGTTCCAGCCAAAAATAAATTCTTTTAACATTCATTTATCTTCTCTTTCAATAACAGTATTGTGTAATTTGTATTCGTTGCCAAAACTATAGTCTGGATGTAGGTTTTATGGGAATGTTACATAAAATGTCTAGGTTATGTAATGATCTTGAAATCTGGGGATTGGTGCATTGTATTAGCCAGCATCCTAATTGCGTAACACGATATTAGTTTACATAAGAATATTGCTAATCCATTGCTTCATATGTTCGAAAAATTGGTCTGCCCAACAACGTAACTGACGCAATGAATGTTGTTGAACTATCAAAATGAAAGCCATTGCTACTGTTTAGTGTGTTACGCGATTACCCCGCTGCATGTTACGAGTTTTTTCACAGCTGGACTTAGAACGTGGACGCTATAATAATGAAAGAAGACTCGATAATTTTACTCCAATTTATTCTTTCTTATGGTTGTGTTTTTCTTTGCGTCATGTTTCACCGCAAATAAACTATTTTCTTACTTTTTATTTTCAAAAGAAAGTCATCATCATCTGCCTAGCCTTTTGCTAACTATGTTGGGGTCGGCTTCTAGTCTAACCGGATGCAGCTGAATACCAGTATTTGACATGGAGCGAATGCCTATCTGACCTTCACAACTGTCACTGGGTAATACGATGCCCCTTGGTAAGACTGGTTGGTTGGTTAGCCTTTTTAAATTTAAAAGAAAGTAATTCGACATAATCACCACACGCTTAGCTGATGGGGTGCTAATCACCGCATACGACTATCATATTGAATAGGGGTTAGTAAACCTTCCAAAAATAATGAAGGGACCATACTGTTCTTGTAAGCGAACATACATCTATAGTGGGTAGAACTTCAGAACTTGACTAACAGGAATTGAAATTTCCAGTGTAACAATGAAAATAGAATTCAAAACATCCATACATTCTTAAAACGTTGACTTAGTACCTATTTATATCATCAAATACCGTCTCTCTATAATATATTAATGTTCTTGATTAAAAATAAACCTTTATTCCATAAATAAATACAGAAAAAATATCAAGTTAGACTTGCTAAAAAGCCTATAAAATTGATATTTCACATAAATAATCTATTTTTGCAATGCAGAATAGCACAATGACGTCACTGCTAAAATACGTCGCAATTTCTAGACTCAGTAAAAGTCTACATTACGTCTATAAATAACCCTGTTTATAAAGTTAACTCATGAAGCCATTAAGAGTTGTAGCTAGACGGTCATGCGAATTTAATGTGATGTTTCTTATGTGACATTTTTGTCCGGACAAACTTATTTACCAACAAAACAAAACTCTAAAATATACCAATATCGTAAATATCTGTCGCACTACCTCGCTACAGCGGCCGGCTACGCACGATCCGCCTACGGTTTTGAGTTTCAAAGCATTCATACATGCGAGAACGAGACGGAAATCACCCAACCAATACTGCAACGCCCAAGGGGGAATAGGACGGAGATAGTTATCGATCGGTTTGCGTCACAGAGAAAGCGTGGGCGCGATGACGTCACGCCGCACCCGCCAATCACCACTTAAGGAAAAGGCGCCACGAATTAGCGAAGTGTTGGTATATATTCATGAAGACTTTTTCCTTAGTCTTATACATTGATATATAAAAACCCAAGATGCACAGTCCACGTCTCAAAACCGTCCCCATAAAATAAGCGCAACATTCTAAATTGTGCGCTTATTTCAAATAGTCTTGCGTCGCTCGCGTCTAGGTGCACTCGTTAAAAATGCCGAAGTGTTCTCTGACAAATTGTAGAAATATTACGTCAAAAAGGCTAAAAAAGGATGGGATATCATATTTTCGGGAAGTAAAAGAGTTTATTGATTAGTGTTTGTTGTTTTTATGACTGAATATAGGAAGTAAATATGAGATTTTGATTTATTTTTTCTAAAAACTTCATTCAACGATCAAAGTATAATACGGCAAATTTCAATAGCCCCTTTTTCAGTGTAAGAACGATGCATTTTAGCCTCCTTCTTATTTTAGTCGCATAATAAAAATGACCCTGTTCTTGTTCAATGGAGTCGATTTTTTTTTGTTCTGTTTATTATTTTAATTAATAAGTTTATGTACTTTTGAACTTTTTTGTATTTCGTTTTTGACGAATATGTTATAGTTATAAATAATTTAATATAGGAGAAAAGGTAGTCAATTTGACTTTTTTTTTAATGTTCGTAAATTAATGTGTTTCGTGCCGTTGATTTTAAGTTATTTTGCGTTTAAACTTATAAAAAAATCTGTTTTAATAATTTAATACCCTCAATTACTTAAAATAAACGATTTTAACAGTTAATATTTGTTTTATTGATATACCCATGTCCTACCCAAAAACATATTTACGCTCAAATAAAAGTATAATTATGTGTTTAGAACACAATTTAACAAACTCTTAAAATACTAAATAAATTTCGTATGAAAAAAAAAAAAAAAAAAATGTTCGTCTCCACTCAATGCCTTGTCCTACCGACCACCGTCGGTCGTAAAATTTTATTGCTTTTCGAACACTGCGTTGTAAAAACAACTGTATACAATTTGCGTAAGGTTGATTTTGTAAAAATATATGCGTACAGCATAACTATAACTACGTAGGTATAATCGGTGACAGTTTCGAGCGTTACTTTTATTCGAGACTGTGCATCTTGGGTTTTTTATATATCAATGGTCTTATATCAGTTTTGGGAAGCATCAATGAAGTTAAAATCCTTTCGAATGTGCTTAAAATGATTCCCGAGATTTTTAAAACTATTCCTCTGTCCTCAATAAGACGTAGCGTTTGAAGAATGATCATTACATTATCTTTCTTGCTTCATCCATAGAAATCCTTTAATGATGACGTGCCAGATATTTTTTGTTGCTTTAGATAGTTGAATTGAAAACAGGTAAGTATGCAGTCTAAAATGAAATAAGTTTAAATTATTATTAGTACTTAATAAAAATATAATATGTAAGTAAGTTTATTCAACCTGTATGAGCTATGTAAATTAAATATACAATATCTTAGTTCTTGATGTATAGGATTTGTCGCTCTGTAAAAATATAATTAGCATAAAATAGCTTCAGAAAAAGAATAAACCTACGAACTTTCGTAGTCGCTACGGCTGGGCTACGAAGGTCTACGCGTAGGAGCTTCGTAGTATTTTTCGTAGCGTTATCATTATTTTTGCTACGATTGCTACGAGAGTAGTAGCATACGACATCTAGTTTTATTTTGTGTAAACTTTTTTGACACTTGCCTAGCTAGTGTTTTATTGTTACAAAAGATGGCGACACTATCTTCATGAAGATGCGACATCTAGTGATACCTACTGGAACTAATATAACATGTACATGAGCTTATGTAGTATATGAAATGTACAATAGGTGGCAGTAAAACGAAACTTGGAAAATTATATTTTAGTGAATTATGATTTTTTGGTAAAATATTTTTTTTTGATCTCAATTTTATTTTATAAAATAATATTCTGTTATCTTACTAGATTAATGTGAAAACTAATAGATTTTAAATGATTTTTAATTCAGAGCTGATAAGAAATTATAGTAGGTATGGGTGGTATGGGCTTGGAGAAATCTTTAGTTGCAGCATCACGTCTGTATTCCTTAAAGGGATAGGCAGAAGAGTACATTACACGTTTAAATATAAATTATGTAGATAGCTGGCGAAATTAAGGTAGAGATTACTAGATAAATTAATA
The DNA here is from genome assembly GCA_945859645.1 of Amphipoea oculea. Taxonomy (NCBI): domain Eukaryota; kingdom Metazoa; phylum Arthropoda; class Insecta; order Lepidoptera; family Noctuidae; genus Amphipoea; species Amphipoea oculea. The sequence goes on along the minus strand of OX243865.1, from coordinate 13,759,454 downwards.
ATAATGATAAAGTAATAGAGATTATTAAATAAATTAAGGTAGAGACTAACTAAAACACCTACACCTTCGGTGAATACAGGGCGTGTCACCTCATCATCTGTGTTCAATGTGTAGGTATTGTTATTTATTACGCAGACAACAATACCATTTAGTCCCTTGTAAATTGGCGAGCCTATAACCAATGGACAGAATTTTGGTTTTTGTTCTTCATTTCCAGCCATTCCTGTGTGGTACCACACCCCGGACACTCCATACAACGCTCGCAAAATAATTACCTACTACCACTACATTGACAAATGACGTTTGTATACGTGTAAATGTGTGCGTGAAATCTAGTAGGGCTGGCTGGCGCAGTATCAGTATTGCGTAGGCGGCGGCGCTGCCCGAACGTATGCAACAATGGGGCGTCGCGCGCCGCGACACTAGGTACTCACAGAAATCTAATTAATAACATTTCTATTGTACTACTTTTCAAGTCGAAGAACGAATAGAACGTGAAAGAAAGAGACATAACTAAGACAATAAAGAGAGAGAGAGCAATAATTTAATAGTTGGTATGTTAATATTACGGAAGTTTTATTTGTTCTAAAACGAAGAAAACTTGGAAAATAAATGAATAATAGAGAAAATTATGAAAATAAATTATCACAACACTGGTTTAACTTGTTTGTCTGTAATATACTAGCTTTTATTTTTTATGGGTTTAAAGGATATTTGAGTTGCTGTTCCTTACCTTCTTTTATGTTTCGGGAACCGAAAGAAACTCCTGTCTTTATCGTTCCTCGATGATGATAAGCATCCAAATAATGCACAATATAGTGATTAACACAAAATATAAAACTTTAAAAAAATAATGTGTTCGTGTCAGCAGTAGGTAGGTACAGCGCTGCGGTTCTTGTGTATGCGAGCGCCATTGTTAAAGAGCAGGCGACGAACACATCGAAGTGCGGGGTGAGGTGCGGTAACTGAAGTTAGTGCGGGGAAGGGAGTGGCCTTTCTGTACGCAGTACTTTAAGTATTCTGTGGTGGTACGTAATGACCCTTCTGGGCTTACATTTTGACAGTTCAACAACAATCATTGCGTTATGCACGTTGTTGAGCACACACATTTATCGAACTTATGAAGCAGTGGATTATGGAATTCAAATTGTGATTGATACCTAGTTTGATAGTTTACGTAATTAGGGTGCGAGGAATCGAACTAATTCCTACTGTGAGCTTGCGACCAATCAATCTGCATAACCGTTCCCCAACTATGTCCACGATGTTGGATTCCAGTCTAACCGGATCATAGAAATGTAAAAACCCTTATTCTGTATGTTATTGACGCCATTCTGTTAAAGGTTGCTAGATATTGACACTTTTTGCTCTTTTCTTGGGTTTTTCATAGGAAATTCCTTAAAAAACGTTAAAGTCATGCTAGCTCTTATGTGGGTACTGTAAATAAAGCTATTGTTCATTTGTTTTTTATTTGGTTAAAAAAATATGCCATTCGATTTAATTAGGTATAGTCAGCCTCAAAAATCTGTAAACATAGACAAGAATTCATTTATTGTCTACAATCTTTGTTCTATGATATTATATTAATGTCGGCCATTAATTGTTATGGTTTTGTTGTTATGATAACGTAGGTGTAGACTGGGCAAAATTTTTGTTGGTACGTGATATATCCTTTTTATTGACCCATTGCAGAGCAAAGGCCTTTTCCCAGAAGTAAAGTCTTAGTTATTAAAAACACATCTCACAACTCATACCTAGAGGTAAGAGATCTACTGCTGAGCGTGAGATCCTGGGTTCGATTCCCAGTTCGGGCAAAGTGTACTTTCCATTTGGAATTTATCTGTAGCAGCCCGGAGTCTCCATTAATGGCCGTTCATGGCATTAGGCTCGCTCCCTATTAGGTACATAGTCAATCAATCAACTCAGCATATTGCAGTCCACTGCTGGACATAGGCCTCTCCCAGGCTGCGCCACAACACCCTATCCTCCGCCTTCCGCATCCAGTCTACCCCAGCCACCTTCTTTAGGTCGTCCGTCCATCTAGCTGGGGGGCGTCCCACACTACACTTGCCGATACGCGGTCTCCACTCCAGGACTCGTCTGCTCCACCACTCAGGTCATGGTACTCTAACATAAAAGGAAAATGTTTAAGGTGTACTATAGGTAACCGCTGCCCAACCCTTAGAGAAATTCAGGCGTGATCTTAAGTTACCGGTCTATTCTGTAAAAGTCTTACCGTGAAAACTTAGGTGAAGTCAACTTGAAGTGAGCTTGAACCAGCGCTGGGGCTCTATTTCGTATAGGGTCTTAGCATTATGCTGAGCGATGACCATTTTGCGTGGATGTGACGCATGTTTTCCCCCAACTTGTTATTTTTTTGCGTTTTTTTGTTGCGTTTTTTTTGTGTTCTTTTTATGCGTCATGTTTGCCGCAAATAAATGTATTTATTTTCTTTCTTTTCTGTCATTCCACCCGATGAGGAGACCTGAGGGGCAATTCTCGTAATTTTATGAACGTTCATAGTCTGATCTGTCTCAATCTGTCAAAAATACCTCTAATTTCCCTACATTTTTGACAAGATTGTGACATTGATTGTCGCTGAGATGAGATTGCGACCATATTTTGAACGTTTTTAATTACGAGAATTAGCCTTCAGATGAAGAGACAGGCAGGTATGTATTTAATTACTAGGTATATGTAACGTCAGTGAAATCAATCGAATGTAACATAAACCAGACAGGCATTCCGCTTTGTGTACATAATTCGGTAACGATACACCTCAATGAATTCTGTTACAAAATTATTCGCAGAATAGAAAATGATCACAACATGCTACTAATTCAATTAGCACTTTAGAGTACTTATATACAACGATTTCTGATAGCTAAGCACATCTAGTCATGCTATGTTTGTGGATAGGTGTATCTTTCAATCACCAAGAGGCTGGAGAAGTGACTAATTGGTCTGCAGATTGCTCAATTATACATTTTATTGCAACGAATCAAGTACTTAGTGTAAAGAAAAGTACCTATATGCACATTCCCTTTAGCCTTTTCCCAATATATATGTCACCGGAAAATAACAAGAACCGCATATTTATAAATTTCCTAGGAAATTTATAAACTTTCGTAGGATTCTAAACGAGAGATAAATTGTATTATTTTACGCCCACATTTTCGTAAATTTATCAATTTGCGACGTCTCGTGGTAAATTTATAAACTAACGGATATCCATTCGTAAGATTCTAAACGGTTCGACCAATCAGAGAAGAGCATTTAATTTTACGCTTTTTTAAAATACGGAAAATAACACACTGCTCCCTGATTGGTCGATGTTGACAGTGGCAATGGTTGTGTCCATAGACTTAGGTACAATTATGGGTCTAGTTTAGTAACCTTAGCAAAATAAAACTATTTTCACAGGTACAACACAGTTTCAACATTAAAAACTTTACAAATAATACATGAACAACCGGTTTTTTTATGTTCCGTGGCGTGGCGAACAATGGCGGTAGATGGGAAGGAGAAGGAACACGTGACATATTCAACCAATCAGAGCGCACATGGCGTTTGGTTATTGCGTACTTATTATTTTACGCGTGAGTTCGGTAAGTTTATCAATTTGCGAAAATGTGGGCGTAAAATAATACAATTTATCTCTCGTTTAGAATCCTACGAAAGTTTATAAATTTCCTAGGAAATTTATAAATTTGCGATTCTTGTTATTTTCCGGTGACATATACATGCTATGTTGGGGTCGGCTTCCAGACTAACCGGATGCAGCTAAATACCAATATTTTACATGGCGCTACTGCCTATCAGACGTCCACAACCCAGTGACTGGGTAACACGATAACCCGTTGTCAGACTTTTGGGCTTCTGACTACCTGTAACGACTGTCAAAGATCTACGAATCGAAACGGCCTAACGTGCTTTTCGAGGCACGGACGACCCACCTCCGGACCAACCGCGGCAAGCGTAGCTTAACCTGATCGATCAACCCGTGCGGCTGTTATTACTTAGCTACAAGCCCCTCTGCTAATCAGTATACTGATACAGTATCTATCTGATGCAAAAAAATAATGATTACCTCTGCTAATCAGTATCTAATGCAAATGAATAATTATTAGGTAGGTACTCACAGGAAATCTATGAGACCCAAAAATAGAATTATTAATAAGTTTATTTAGATTTCCATTGTTTAAAGTTTTTAGACTGAGATCACTTCCTACATAAAAATAACATTGCAATAAGCAGGTGCCTATTTTGTGCTTTAGATAAGTAGGTAATTATTACCTTCTCATGTTTCATTATATAAAATGTTTTTAAATTACTGAGGTGGCCTTTATAACACTAATTAATGAGTAATCTTGATAATTTTCATTTTCCTGTTAGTGTGCATATAGGTACATGAGCACACGCGTTGCATTCATCGACACACGTCGACGGCATCCGTCGACACACGTCGACGGCAACCGTCGACATCCATCGATGCCCGCCGTCGACGCGTCGGCGGCTGTTGACAACGTGTCGCTTGTGTATCTAAGTACACCAGTGCTCATACACACGAGCGACAAGCGTCGACGATAGACGCAACCACATCCGTCGACACACGTCGACACCAATTGACGCCCGCCGTCCACGCGTCGGCGGCTGCCGTCGACAACGTGTTGCTCGTGTATTTGAGTACAGTGCTCAAATATACGAGCGGAATGTTGTCCACGGTTGCAGTTGCACTAAGTTATCATTAAGTAGGTAATTTTAGATTACAAATCGAATACCTGGGTGATTTTCAAAATTTTTTTACAGTTACAAAAATGAAACAAAAACGAATACCGTTACAAAAATGAACAATGTCACAAAAAAATAACAAAATGGAAATATTAGGGCTATTTCACAGAAGATAATTAAAACAACGAAATCGCTTTTTAATCATTTATTTTTTTGAATATCTTATTACTTATATTATTTTTAAAATATTAAAAAAAAAAAATGTGTAATTAAAATGAATTAACGAAGCATTGTCCGTCATTATTACAATATAAACATAATAATAACATTCTGTATGAAATCGGCTTTACTTCATTATTGTTACATCACTTTTGTTACGCAACAAAAAAACGTAACAAATCGTTATAAAAATGAAATCAACCATGAGTTGAATTATTACAACCTTAAACTTTGGAGGTTAGAAAGAATATTAGTGAATTTATAATCCAGATTCTTTTTAGTACATGGTCAAAATGATTCCTTTTTACGCAAAATTAATAGGAGACCTTACCGTTGTTTTTATAGCTGAACAACCAAAATGAAAGATTTATTGGTGAAAAAACACTGCACAGGAACAAACACACTTTTCTTGATGGTGGCACCCGCTGTCAAAATGGTGGATAGACTTTCTGTTGTCATCTGATTGGACGATTTTAAATGGAGAGTGTTCCAGTTGAAAACCCCGAATATCTACTTATATTGGTGTTACAAAAAGGAATAACAAAAATGAACGAAATGGAAGACACAAATTGAAACTTATTTATTATTATTTTGCATTAGGTTATTTATTAATCTTTTATATAATTTACATCACAATTAGAGTCATAAAGATATTGTGCAATTAAAACATGTAAATATGTGAGTAGTTTCTTCTTTATGTTATTTTTTGTAACGCACTTCTGCTTAAGGACACTAGGTTGCTATATGAAAATATTATGAGACTGAAGAAGTAAATATCTTTTTTTTTTCTTAATTACCTTTAATTATGATCTGAAATGTTAAAAACCATCTGGAAAAAATGTTGCTCTAAGATAATAATACCAGTGTGATCACTTCATTGCATGTTTTTTGGATAATATTCACTTGGACGTTTTAATACAAAAAAATGTACAGAAATTTTGAAAATCACCCACCTACTTAATGTACAACGTCAGTTTATAGTTGTCTGTGCCAAAAAAGTATGGCAAATAGCAGGCTCATATAATATGTATTGGATGTTGGCTACTTGAATCGCCAGTTAACCTTCACTCATTTTCATATCGTTCCCTTGAGAAAATTGGCTGAACACACACGTAAACAAATACATTTTGAAGGCGTTCTGGCAACAGTGAAAAGTTGTTTGACATATACTTTATATAAATAAAGTATAATTATATCAAACAGCTTTTCACTGTTGCCAGAACGCTACTTTTTTATTTAAAAAATTTAATAATAGGTGAACAAAATATTTGTTATTTATTTATATTTGAATAACATGCAACATAGACTCAATAATGTTAGTAACAACATGTTTAGTACAACAAGAAGTCTTTAGCAGCTTTAAATAGAGAGAAGTGGGAAGAGAGTAAGGAGGCCTTTGCCCTGCAGTGATACATCACAGGATTTTAATATTAATAATTTAATATGTTATTAAACTCAACCTATACACTTAATACTGCCATATAGTTATGAGAATACCTGCTACAAGCTCAACACCGAATTGGAAAGCTTGCAGCAGCGATTCACATACAGTCCAGACTGCTCCCGATACTCTGCAGTGTAATGTATAATCCTTATGAGAGAAGAATATGATAAAGGCACTTTTATAGCCTAACAAAGGCGAATTAGCCTATATAGCGTATAATGTTCCCACTACTGGGACGCAGGCCTCCTCTCGATGAGAAGGAGCGGGCCATAATCCACCACACGGACCCAGTGCGGGTTGTCTTTGAATTTTTTATTCTAGGACATGAAGGTTTCCTCACGATGTTTTCCTGCACCGTTTTGAAAGCAGTGGTGATGAAATAATTTACACAAAGGAAAGTGCCCATCTGGGTTCGAACTTCGAATATACGACCTGCAACTCGTCAGTCGCGGTCGTTACGGGTCACCACGCTCACCACTGCTCAAATGGCACATTAAAGATGATTCGAAAAAGGATAGATCAAAACACAAAAACCAAGATCATCAAAAAACATCACAAAGGACAAGAAAATAGTAACCACAGACATACAAATAATAAAATCTTTTATTTTTTTCTAAAATTATAATTAATAGGTGTCCATATTGCAAAAGTTTTATTTCTATAACCTTGCCATTATCAAATGCGTGAGGTTTTTTTTTCAATAGCACAATTTTGTCCGAACAATAGATTGCTAAACTATTTCATTCAATATCTATGAGAAATGTTATTAGCCCCTGGGCTATTGTCTTGTCCAATCATGTAATGACTTGTAACATTAGGTTACAATCATTGTGGACCGCCCCATGATTTGTTACGTTGTATATAAAAGGTTTTCGTTTTTTTTTCTATGTCATTGGCACAAGAGGCTCCTAAGTATATATAGACTCCGTCTCACGAAAGAAGTCCCGCAATAAGTTTTTTTACGATTGGCATCTCGCAGTCCAATCTAGGAGGCCTTAATTTATTGTCTTCAATAAATTGCTTAAAAGAACTTAAAAACTAAGCGACTACGCGCTAAAGGCACCCCCTGTGGGGTACGGACCTCGGCTTAGAGCGTCGCTGGGAAAGGGCAGCAAGGGACAGGCTAGATCGGAATTAGCGGCAATAACTTGAACTAAATATAATGATATAGTTAAGAACAAGACCTACATCAACCCTCCTACCTCACACATGTTTCTCTATTTAAGATTCTGAATCTGGGGGTACTCATGAGTTTCGAAAATGGATAAAATAAGAAACGAATTATATATATCCGTGGTACTTTTAAGGTCGCTAAAATACACGAAAAACTTACTAAAACCGCTTGCGCTGGTACGGACATGTGATGAGGCGAGATGATGAAAAAAAAAAAAGAGAGTCATGAAATAGAAGATGGAAAAAGACGCCGTGGATGACCACCAATAACTTGGCTACGAACAATAAAAATGACATGATAGCGAGCAACACAACAAAAGAGACAACCTACAACCGTACGGTGTGGCGCAGAAGTACTAGGAGGACTGACCCCAAATAAATTGGGATAATAGAATAGAATACTCTTTATTATGTACACCATAACCAGCCAAAATAATAAGCATAATAGCCAGGAGGAAGAATAAGATAAGTACTCACGAGTCATGTAACTAAAAAAATGACGTTTAGTGCCTTTCAGGAGTTTATTGCAGTTGCCTTTTTTACATTGGTCAAGTATACCAAGAATGAATAGCCCAACAAATTGCAAAATCCGTCGTCCAATAAAGATATACCGGACTCGCAGTAGGAAGTGAACGGAATACCTGAATTGATAGCGATAGAATATAATTGGTCGGACTGTCGGTCTGTCCCAGTTTCTCGTGCCCTACGGAAAGGTGAAGGCGACGCAAAGGTTACAAGATTAAACAAATAGGTAACCTTTGTACCTACCGCATAATTGTATTACAAAAAGGTGTGTCTCTTTAGAGTTCCGAGGCTGAATAGCGAAATTAATGGATCCCTCAGGGTTCCTGTAGAATAACTTAGATCCTTGCACATGTGAACCGTGTCTCATTAACGACATGAACTACTACGTTTTGTTATTAAATATAACTGATCGTGGTAACTATACTAATATTAGTAGATCTATAAAGTTCTTACTATGTCACTGTCTGTCTTTTCGTCATATCTACAATCATCCAACCTATTATGTACAAGTCTCACCGTGAAAACTTAGTGAAGTGAGCTTGAAGTGAACTGTTATCCTACTTGATAACTTGACGTAAGGGAATCTAAGGTTTGACAGCTCACTTTAAACTCACGTCACCTAAGTTTTCATGGTGAGATTCTCACAGAATAGCACTACAGATGTGAGCTCGAAAAAAGGACAAAATACCTAGTATAAATTATGCACTTGATACGTATTATGAAAATCATTCAAAACGACTTGCCACATACAAGAACTTTAAATTACAGTATGAGATGTGTTTGTCACTACTACGGAACCCTAGAGTGAGATATACATATGTATACACACTCGACCATTGTGACGTAGGTAGTTGAACTTTTCAGCATGCAAAAAGCATGTAGCAGAAATAATTAATTGGATGATCTGATATTGTGATGCAATTTCAAGGACCGCTGTAATATTATGTCATGTCTCCGATTTAATTGACTTGTATGTGAAGGAAGATAGGAGTTTTGTCCAATGCAATACGGTCCAGAAGTTCTGAATTTTTAATGGGTGTTACTTTAAAATTTTTGTGGCAAACTTAAAGTAACGTACATACATATGTATGTATGTATGTATGTTACATTAAGTTTGCCACAAAAATTTTAGACCTTGTGCGCTTTTCTAATTTCTGACCTGACGATATTGTCGTGGACATACCCGTCTACGTCCATAAAATATATGGAAATATATGCACGTTATAACGTTATAGTAGACGGAAATAGCGTCTTCATAACAAATCAACGTACGTTATACCAGTTATGTATGTTTCATTGGTATTTATTTTATTACTTATTTTTAAAGTCTACGCCTGCGCCTTTTTAAATATTTTTGAATGGTAAAAGTCATCAGCCTCATAAACATCTTAAACTGGCGGAGCTATAAATTGTATTCAATGACATATGAGGTATTCAAAGACATAATTGAGGGGCTCGTGGCTTAATAATAACTGCCGCACTGGTCTATCGAAGGTTAAGATATGGAAGGTTGTCATTCGTAGATCTTTGATAGTCGTTACGGGTAGTCAGAAGAAAAAATTGTCTGGCAACCTTTCATATCGAGAGGTATCGTATTACCCAGTAACTGGGTTGTGGAGGTCAGATAGGCAGTCGCTCCATGTAAAATACTAGAAGCGGATCCTATCTTAGTTGGGAAAAGGTCAGGCAGATTTATTGATATATTAGGTATTACCCACAGAACAGATAAAAGAGTTTATCTGTTCTGTGGTAGGTATTACAATACCTACTGATCACCCACCTATTCTTCTTGCATTTAATTTTGATTTTGTTTTTAATTTTAGTACTTATTTAATTTTTGTATTATATTTTTATTTTAATTTTGTTTTTAAATGCTTTAAATCCTACTTTACACTTTATTATAACTTGTAACATTTATTATTGTATGGGGCATGCTAATCTATAAGAAATTGTTATACTTACTAACCTTTGATATAAGAATCTTTTTTTAAACATATAACAGTGAACAATTTGTTGGTTGGCCAGAAATAATAAATAAATTATGCTGTGTTTAGGTATGTCGTCCTTTGGGATGTGCTTTGGGTATTTGTGACATGGGTTTGAATTCAAAATCAAGATCAAGTTCTGGAACATGAATAATGGCCTTGTATAATAAGATTAATAAGTCAAGAATATAATAAAATGTATGATCTGTAATAAAAAAATACGTAATTTACCTCCAGCCCATGATGTCCTACTGGCAAACGTAGGTAATAATAATGTATATAATGATGTATTTATTTATAGTATTTTTAAGTTATATTAATATTGTATTTTATGTGTTTTCTATGGGCCTTGATGCCTGAAATAAATGGATAAATAAATAAATAAATTGCACCGAATACTTAATAGTATTGTGAGTGTTTTGGAGCAAACATTGTTTCGTTTGACTGAGTGATCATTTCTGTAGAATAATAGATGAGTGTAAATTAGCGATAAGTATCTACTTATCGCTAGTTTATTCAATCAAGATAAAGTAAATTAGTAGTATGTACCTATATACTCTAATTTACTTTATCTTGATTGATAGATATACATACCTACTAAACTTCAATACTCAATCTATCCGATATGACTTGAACAAGTAAACAACCGATTTCTGGCTTACGTAAGATGCATTTCAGCTTTCTCTACATTAGCAATCTGAATCACTTCACGTATTTATCGGGCCTTGGTTTACACATTCGCAAGTGAATGAAAGCAACGTTACGTAGGTTAGGTATACCATTAATAGTACTGAGCGACATCTAAATGAATTCCTAAATAAAAACGAGCTGTTGGATTTTCAATGCTCGGCTCAGTGCCGAAAGTAGAAAATTCAACAGCGCGGTCATATTATTTTTTAGGTGTTGTCTACTGTGAGTGAAAATCGGCATTATCTATAGTCTTTGTCCCGTTCCCAGTGGCTGTTTGTCTCACCATAGATTTTAATTATGACTGTTCTTTTAATCATGTTGTAAACTGTTAAGATGAATACCGTATTCATTGTGATATGAAGACGTCTGGGTCCAATTTACAATCGGTGTTACATAGTAAGTATATAATATTTATAGGTACAGATTCTCATGAAGTGCAGAGCTGGAGTATTTTGCAGTCGAAGATAAACCTACGTTTTTTGTTACTAATAATAGAAACTTACCTCGCAGGAGACAGAAAAAAAAACAGTCTATGAGTCTTTTGTCATTTACCATATCCATCAATACATTAACTAATCTGCGGGGTAATTGCCTAACACACACAGTTTGAGTGGATTTAATTTTAACAGTTCAACAACATTCATTGCGTTATTTACGTTGTTGAGCAGAAAAATTCGAACCATGGACTTTTATAACATATTCAATGGAGCAATGGATTAGCAATAGGTATCCTTCAAAATCATTCTAATTTTAATTGATAGTGTATATAAATGTGTTAGTTCCTTCAAAGGAACTGCTAAAAGAACTAGTGAGCACAAAGGACGCAATTATGGTGCTGAATTGTTTTACTTACCAATGAATGAAACCTGAAAGGCACCTTACCAAGCTAAAGTTTACATTCTCTTTATTACAGATATCTAGTTATTATGGCTAGTTATTATGTCTTTATCATGTCCACTTTTGCCCCGTAGTCGTAGGTCGTGAAATGTCAATGCGGCTTTATTCAAACCTTAACAACTTCTTACTTGTATTTGTCGTGTATTACTTACTGCCCTTTATTATCAGTAGGTAGTTTGGATGTAATTATGATTTTGCTTTGTTGCCAAAAGTTATGAAATTAGGTTTGTGAGTTGGGTATACATATACACTTAGTTTACCTGAGTACCAGCCTTTTATTATTGCCCCATTGCAGGTTAAGAGCCCCTTCTCATACACCGAAGGCACGAGACACAAGACCGGTTGGCGATTTCAGACTTTTACTTATTCCTCACGATGTTTTTCCTTCACCGATGACTGTAATATCCAAGATGAACTCAGAAAGAATACATGAATTGAAAAAGTCACAATAGTACAATACTCGCCTGGATTTAACACCACGGGTCTGTCCCACTAGTCCCATTGACCCAGTCCCATGATGGGACAAGTAGGATAATATAATACAACCTCGTGCACGAGAGGCAAAGCCTTTAAAAAATATAGTTAGTGTTGATTTTCTTATAGGTGTGTAAGTAATTACCCTAGAAATGTAGGTAATAACACTATTTTATAAGTCGTTTGTATACCTACCATACCAAATGGACGGGGTTTAACATTTTTTTTTGTTATTAACCGCTGAGTCATCTTGACAAACTAGGTAGTTACTAGTTACCTACTTATGTGAGATAGAGTACTTAGCATATATTTTTTACTTTTTAAATCATCTCTTGCTCATGCATACATCTCAGTTTTATCCTACATCTGGAAAAAATGTACCTAAGTACGAATAACGCGGTATAATCTAAAAGAACGGAAGTATCAAGGTAAAACGTCTCTTGAAATCCCCTGAAAGTTGATTTTACTACAGCGACCAATGTTTCATTTTTTGTGTAGGGTACCTCAAGGCACTTTGTACATGCTTGTTTGTACATCTATATATCACCATCTTATCCGAATTAAAAATTTCGAAGAGGTGATCATCCGCCTCCGTGGCGCAATTGGCTAGCGCGTTCGGCTGTTAACCGAAAGGTTGGTGGTTCGAGCCCACCCGGGGGCGTTTCTTTTTGTACTTTTAATAAATTTTCGGTATTATTTTGTAACATAATTTTTGGTTCTTTTTTATAAATTACCAAAATATTGGCAGTTTTGTGACCTTTTTTCACTTAATATGCTTTTTTTTTTTTGTGATGAGTGATATTTGATACTGATAATAATGTTCTTCTATTAAATACTAAACAACTTTTTGAAAGTACTTAATTAAATTTATTTTTATTTTATTAAAAAATATATCTGAGAAGTAAATAGGTAATATTTCATTTCGAAGGTGTATTTGTTGTTATTTTTATTATAAATATAGAATAGCGTTGCTGCCTGTTACGAAATACCATCAATGAATAATAATTATGTGTATACAGGAAGGGAATGGAAATTTCGCCTCTATCTACAAGCCTTCGATAGCTCAGTTGGTAGAGCGGTGGACTGTAGATGTGAAAGTAGCTGAAATCCATAGGTCGCTGGTTCAAATCCGGCTCGAAGGAATTCTTTTTGTTTTTTTTTTTAGAAAACATTTTTTTCGCCCAAATCCCATAATTAATAGTTGCGTTAGTGCAATACGTGTTAAAATTACAGTTTATTTACTATGTTTTTCAACTTAATGTTTTCATTAAAATAAATACCCACTTACCATGCAGCACTATATGTATGTATAAATAACCCTTGTAATTACAACGTGTAAATAAATAAAATATAACACAAGACAGTTCAAAGTCTTAAAACATTATGAAGAAAATATACGTATTTAATTATTTGCTCATTTATTTCGCTTCAATAACATTAAAAATATCAATACATAATCAATAATTTATAATTTTAATGCTTCGTATTTGGCAGCTGCAAGGTCAATGCTTTTAAGGCTGGGCTACACAGATAATATCCTGCAGATATAGATTATTTTTGTAGGTACTAGTTACCCTCGACACAGACTGATATCCGCTTATATTTTGCGTGATTTTATATTATTGACCTTTATTTGGTGTTCGAATGACGTCACTATCGTTTCAGCTGTTTTTTGGACAGATTATCCAGCAGTGTTTTGTTTTTGATGGCTCGATTATTATTGGATTGTTTTTATAACAATACAGTAATCAACAAGTGTCTGCCTCATTGGCCTGGTGGTCGTAAGCGCTACTGCTAAGTCCTGGGTTTGATGCCTGGTCGTGCAAAGTTTTCTTTGGTTTTTCATTTGGAATTTTTCAAAAGCAGCCCGGGGTCTGGATATGTGCCTAGTTGATGGCAATGGGCTCGCCTCCTATTACATCGTCGCTAATCTAACTAAGTGACATAACTGATTCGAAGTATATTTTACAGTACAGTATTACTACTCGTACTATTGTTATCGTGTTAATATTATTTTAATAATAAATATTTTAACAGATACGTCACTTCGTAAGATTTTTTTTTATTTTGTTCGGAATACATGTTCAGACATCAGATTTGACTTGTAAAATGTATCAAATCGTTTCGTCGCGGATGGTCAAAATCGCAATCGGTCAAGTGACTGAAAAACCGTCAAAATCGCGCTCGGTCAAAATGGCGATTGGAATTACTATAGTTAGGTTGGCTTAGTCCAAAATGTCAGATACGCGTCAGTTAAATTAGCGACGACATATGACTTAAACATAACTGGTGAATTGTGGGTGTACTATAGGTACACCTCTGCTTAACCCTTCGGGTTATACAGGCGTGATGTTACATTATGTTAACCACTATTAGCTTATTAGCGGTTCTATTTGATTTCTCGATGAATGTTAATACCAGCACCTAGGCATTATAAACTTCTCTTCTTTCTATTATTATTATTTATTTAATACATCAAGCACATAATTGTACAGAGGCGGACTTAATGCCATAGGCATTTTCTACCGTTTATTGTCGTTGGATCCCACTTTTGAATCCCATTTTTTAGGTATTAACGATGGATCCCGTTTGCTATTTCCGTTGAATCCCATATTATAACAACATGTGTACATTTCAGAAGAACAGTGATTTACCTTTAACAAACAATAAAAATAGATTATTTTTAGTGGGGTACCCGGAACCGAACTAGTTACATTAGGTAAATTATTTAAAAAAAAAACAATGTTAGGTTAGGTTAGGTTAAAACTGTGACCCCTACGCACGAGCCGAGCGAGCGAAGCGAGCGGTGCCGCGGCAGCGGCCGGCGAGTGCCAGAAACGACTAGATTATACAGGGTGACTGGAAATTAGTGGCGGAGCCGTTAAGGGGAGGTAGTCTAGGGTTTTTCCGACAGATATCACTATGAGACCTACCGTCCTTACTTAACCCTTTCCAAGATATTCCTACTTAAAGAGATAGTAATAAATCCTAAAAAAAAGTGATTTTGGCCTACTTTTTTTTGTTTTGCAACAAAGATATTCTAAATAAGTAATATTAATTGTAAAATTTCCGCTACTGTCATTATTTTATGCAAAAACTGCTAAACAAAAAGTAGGAATATCTTGGAAAGGGTTAAGTAAGGACGGTAGGTCTCATAGTGATATCTGTCGGAAAAACCCTAGACTACCTCCCCTTAACGGCTCCGCCACTAATTTCCAGTCACCCTGTATAGAAAATGAGTTGTTTGTGAAATAAATAGTATACGAAACGTTGGTTGTAAACTAAAAATTTGTCAACGGAGTTTTGGTGAAACATTAGTGAACCCCTCATTTTATTATAAACAATTTTGTTGTTGAAAGTACCCGCATTCAGATTTTTTTAAGCATTCGGGATCCAACGGAAATACTTTTCGGGATTCAACGACAATAAAACGTAATTATCTTGCATATTTTAAATTCGGGATCCAATGGAAATACATAATTATGTTTTGCGGGATCCAACGTCAAAAATATTAAAATGGGATTCAAAAGCGGGATCCAACGGAAATAAATCTTTTCTACCAGTCAACCTTTGGGTGATGCAGAGAAAACAGTGGTAGGTGCAATCATGAAAATTGTGGAATAAATATTTTAAATATAAAGATACGCATAAATCTATTAAAACTATGAATATAATATATAACTAATTATATATAAATATAAGCACACATAAATACATGAATATACTTACTAACTAACTAAAAAGAAATAAGACAAACAATGAGAAAATATTACCGTTGTGATACTGCCAGCTTCTTGCGAATGTGCTCGCGAACCTTAACTTTAAAGGATAATCGGTTGGTTGCCATCCTGATCTCCTGGGGGAGCGCATTCCACAGAGAGATAGACTGAACGAAGAAGGAAGAGCGAATGAAGTCTGTGCGGTGAGTGGGACATTGAAGAAGACGATTATGTGATGAACGTAGATTATTCTTATTTCTTTTTATTATGTATAAAGAATATTATATAATCCCAGGCTGTCATTCGTAGATCTTTGACAGTCGTTACGGATAGTCAGAAGCCTAAGTCTGACAACCATTCTTATTAAGGGGTATCGTGTTACTCAGTGACAGTCAGATAGGCAGTCGCTCTATGTAAAAATACTGGTATTCAGCTGCATACGGTTAGACTGGTAGCCGACTCCAACATAGTTGGGAAAAGGCTGGGCAGACTAAAAAAAAATTTTGTAGGTCAACTCTAATAAAATAAACAAATTATTCTCTTTTTGGTACTGTTTTAGGGTTCGTTTCTTAGTTACTTCGTTTAGCATATACATAGGCTAACTTTAATTCAGCACTTTGCATTAATTAATGGTTTATTTTAAATCGTTTTGTATTTTAAAATCTAGGTCACACGCTGCACGAAACTGCTTTGTATGATTAACAAGACAGACTTTTTCTTTTTTAATTTGCAGTAACACCAATCAATTTGGTACCTACGTCTAATTAAATGATTAACGACGCAGTGTTAGCCAGGACATTCATATCAAGATTTCGTAACTTCGACTTAGAACCTAACACCGAACACTTTCGGTTAACTAGACCACCTTGAAATCAATCCTATTCCTTTCTAAATATACTTTGCATACGACGCATGAGAAAAATATGCGGCATAACTTAGCTAAAGTGTGTTTTACTTAATTTGACATATTTGGTGAACAAATATGGCGGACTGACATTAGGATTTTAGGAAAACTTTTGTGTTTAAATGATTAATTCGAACTAAAGGTAAGCCTAATGAATATCTAAGGCTACACAAAGCGACAAATCAACCTACACATTTCCAGTTTTAGCTGATCTCGCATTGTATAGGCTTTTCGTACAATGAGAATTCAGCTTATACTGGAAATGTATGGCTTGATATGTCGATTTTTGTCCCATATTTGTTTACAAAATAGGACAAGTAAGGAAAAATATACTGTACTACGGCATAACGTTTTAATGTTTTATTGATCTTCGCTGACAATCTAATGAGTGTACGGATGTCCTTTATTGTAGTTTTTTATGTGAATTGATATAATAACTATGCCACGTCATACTATGAATGATAGACGAGGTTGTGAGCAAGTGTGAGTCATGAGTCTAAGAAATTAGTAATTAAGTATATGAGAAGGGTAATTGCTTATTGTTCGTTTAGCCCAATGTAGGTTTAGTGGATGTAAGGGCGCGGTAACAAATAAGGTCCAAAACAGGGATGCCTTTGAGGTTAGTTGAATCGAATGACCACCAAAATAAAGGTTTTTCTACGGTTTTAATGAAATTAAAAAATAAATGCGCCGTGCATTTATTTATTAATTTCATTTTTTATTTTAAGGTATCTCTTTAGTTGATTGAATTCCCTGTAATCTATACTTATAATAAATCTGTAGAAGTGAAAATTCTGTACATTGTAAATATCAAAAAAATAAATGGCAGGGGGTGTTACTAGACCGACACCGAACCCAAAAAAGTGATTAAAAAAATTTTTGTCTGTCTGCCTGTGTGTCTGTCTGTCTGTTTGTTCAGGCATCACGCAAAAACTACCGGTTCGATTACGATGAAACTTGGTATAATTATTCTTTAATATCCTGGGCACCACACTGGGTACTTTTTATCCCGGAAAAGTATAAACAATAAAAAACAAACTTAATTTTCCGGTTCGATCCCTAGACCCGATTACTGTACCAACCGCAAATAATAAGTTTGTCGTAGGTTACGTCACCCGTAGTTTTTAGGGATTTTGCTTATTTATTGAGTTTAGATTAGTTATCATCAGAAATAGATTTATTTAGGTAGGTAGGTATTTTATTTTCTGTTATAGAGTTTTTTTTTTTTAATAATAATAAATCAAGAAATTTCACGCGGACGAAGTCGCGGGTACTTAATATAATAGTACTTAATATAATTATGATAGATTACGCTCAAAATTTTGAGAATTACTTATGCGACAAAAAATATTTTTT
The DNA here is from genome assembly GCA_945859645.1 of Amphipoea oculea. Taxonomy (NCBI): domain Eukaryota; kingdom Metazoa; phylum Arthropoda; class Insecta; order Lepidoptera; family Noctuidae; genus Amphipoea; species Amphipoea oculea. The sequence goes on along the minus strand of OX243865.1, from coordinate 13,741,337 downwards.
GAGCTCTGTTTTACGAGTGTTTTATCATGATACCTATTATTTTATTTTTATGAAATGTTTTTGAATAATCTTTTCTTTGAAAAATTGACAATACACTGAATTTTTTTTTCTGGCTTGTAATATGTACCAATACGCCTAACTACGCGACAAAAAAACTCAGCGTTTCACCATGACCCACGTGTAGGCAGCGTCTAAAATGAAGTAAAGTAAAGGTTTTGAGTTATGGCATTATGAATGAACCACGAACAAAGCATTGCTCATATTTTGAGGCTTGTATGAGACTGCCACACATAATTCTAAGGGGTCAATCACAAACTTCACGAATATTTTTATCTCTTATACATCAATAATAATAAATAAATAACTGGTCCAATAAATTCCACGATAATATCGTATATCACAGCATGGCGCTTGCCTGCTAGCATTCCTGACATAAGTTCAGTGTGTCCCTGATCATAGAACAGTAGTTATTTGAAAGCAATAGACATGTCTTTACCGTTTAATGAACAAAACAGTATTATTCATTCATTTTTTATACATACTTTATTGTACACCAGAAAATACATAACAAAAACTACATATAACACTACAAAACATACAATGGGCGGCCTTATCGCTTTCTGCGATCTCTTCTAGGCAACCTTGGAATGGACAGTGAATCAATCAACTCAGCCTATTGCAGTCCACTGCTAGACATAGGCCTCTCCCAGGCTGCGCCACAACACTCTGTCCTCCGCCTTCCGCATCCAGTCTGTCGGTCGTCCGTCCATCTAGCTGGGGGGCGTTCCACATTATGGGCAGTAGGTACTATGTATAATCAACCTCGTTATTGTGTTGCCACCCTTAGGTAGCCATTTTTAGGTCGAAGAATCATCATTGCCATTCACCGTAGCAATGCCTCCAGTCTTTAGGTACTTTTCCTGTTGACAGCGACGTGGACGAATTTTTTGATGTCCTATGATTCCTTCTCCCGTCCCCCTTTTTATACATGTGCGTATTATTATTATTGTTTTAAGACTATTACTTTCTAAATTATGCACTATTATTTATACATATTTTGCTGTAAATAAAAATATCTCTTACTCTAAGTTTGTACTAATACCCTAAGGTTGAAAGTCACTTGCATGTCATAAAACGTCAAGGTCTATTTTTGACTTCGAGACCAATGTGACAGTTAGATGATAATGTCTAATTAATGCATTGGGAGATAAATTCATTTGGAGGGATTTATTTTTTGGTGCTGTAATTCATTGGGAGTGTTTGTCAAAAGTGCAAGCAATTACAAAGTCGACTATACCAAATTCATTCTAAGGCTTTCTCCACGCGAGGGGACACATTAATTCACTTGATTATGCAATCATAATAGAGAGATTTCATAAGGATCAAATCTCTCTATCGAAGATTCTCCGTGGATTGACCTTTCCAATTGCTGTCAAAGTTAGGATGTTATTTTCAACATATTTTTGGCATTTCAATTCAAATAATTTACAGTGGATTTCGTTAGGAATCTGGTTTTGTTAAAGACAAGGCCGAATATTTAAATGAAGCAGGAATTGAATAAAAATGATTTTTTCTACATGTAAAAAAACTAACATTTCGACCAAATGTCAAATCTTCAGGAATTTTATGATTCAACGATAACTTAACACGTTTCTAAAAAATCTAAAAAATAATTAGTTTTTTCTTCGCACAAACAAGTTCTAAGTTCTGACATCCGGATGTTCTCGTTCTTCTTGTTATTTCAATAAATTAACTTGCTGAGTGAGGCACGGAGGGGTCTCCATATGGAGACCCCTCCGTGCCTCGTAAATTATTATGGTGGAATAATTTACGATTTTTCTGAAATAATGGTTCAGTTGTATAACGAATTCCATTATACCTAAACTATTTTTTCTACGTGTAAAATAAGTGTTATAAAACTGACATTTCGAACAAATGTCAAATCGACAGGCATTTTATAAATATTCAACGGTAACCGATCGGTAACGGTTCTGGTTATTCTTCTTGTTTTAAAATGTTTATAAAAAAGAAAGTATGAATAGAAATAATGGGTCAAAAATTTAAAAAAAGAACACAGTCTTAAGATATTGCACAGGTACCTATACCTATTGGGTGTACTAATTTAAACAAAGCAAAAAATTCAAATAAGTTTAGGTTTTACCGATTTTTAGCCTTTTCCGAACTGTGTAAGTATTTCGAAATCAGTTTTTATAATTCTACCAAAAGTTGAGATTTGTTAATAAGTTAAAGATGTTATGTTAAGATTTAAAACAGTTCTTATGTTATTTTGGATACCTTTCGACTTTCTAAATGTCAAGTCCTTGTGATATTAATAGGCGAAGTATTGCAGATATTCAATTGGTTGGTCCAATACAGGCGGTCAATTTTAAAATCCAAACAATATCTGGCGAATTAAAAGCGTTTAATTAAATTTTGACACGAATACATCAAACGTTTTGATATATTAGTTGTCAAAATTAATTTGGTACTTAATGAAATGGGTTCACTCTAGTAATTTATTTTTGGATCATCTCACAGTTTTGTAATATCTCGAAACAACCCGCCAGGTTGATTTCACGATGTTTGAAAACATACGCGGCAGAAATGGTACTGTTTCAAAATAACAAAAAGAAACCAGCTAACTCGTTAATTTCGTAACACAGTTGCAATGGCAATGCCTTTCATTTTGTCAGTTCAACATCATCGTTAGACTGTCTGATTTGGGTCTCACTGGAAAATAACATATTGGAACATAGCTGTAAGTAAGTAACCGATCCATCTACGAGCTAGTTACAGAGGAAGATTAAAATACGATCGATGAAGCCAATTTAAACAATCTACATATTCAAGGACAAGTTCGGTGGAATCGCGTCCGGAATCACTCTTATTTAGATAGATTGCCGATCGAATAAATTAATGGTGTTTTTTAAACTTTACATACATTCATTATAAACCATTTTACATAGCTTTCTGCCCGCGACTTCGTTCGCGTGACTTGTTCTCCGACCCACAGCATCGTGCGCGTTTTAGCTTAGCGTTCTTTCTTCCTTTTTGCCCTTTGCTCGGCTCCTGAGAATCCTAGCGTGATGTTAATTATAGGCTATAGCTATGTTATTATAGCCTTCATTTCTTCATTTATTTTAATTGATTTTGATGGAATGTGACGGGTAATTCTAAGACTGACATATTTAAGAATTTTGCAAACGATTTATTTATAGTCCCTATTAGATATTTATGATTATTTAATTATGCATACGTGATTGTGATTGACATTTCAAACAATAATTGAGGACCTACCTTGTATACAGAAATATACAGTGAATTATTTAGTTTTATTATTATTTACAGTAGGATATCAAGAATAACTAGACGATAAATTTTTAAACACAAACTTTACCTAACCATGAGTTGCAAATAGTTTTTTCATTTTTTTTTATTTCTTTAGAGTGGTTGGAAATGGAGCGCAGTATTCTTGGAGTCAACGGACCGTGTTTGGAACACAGTGCTGCGCTCCAAAACACAAATCGCCGATGTCACCCAAAAACAAAAAGCAGCCAAGCTTAAGTGGAACTGGGCCGGACACGTTTGCCGTATGTCGAACAAGTCATGGGCCAAAACTACCACCATCTGAGTCCCTGAAAATGTCCGGCGACATCGAGGCAGACCCAGGAGAAGATGGCGGGATGAGTTTGACATCTACAGACAGGATTGGTCCACAATAGCTCAAGACAGAGAGGAGTAGAAAGAAGAAAGGGAGGCCTTTGACCTGCAGTGGGACAACATAGGCTGGCGATAAATAAATATAAAATGTTGGAAATCACGAATATTGGAGTTTCTTGTTTCTTTGACTGAAACAGTTACCACGCAAGTACAGACGCCAGCACATCAAGCTACCCGAAACTGTTAAATTTTCCCAATCAATCTTGAACCTAATGCCTGAGCGATAAAGTTGAAAATCTATTAAAGAAATTTGACAGATTGTAGTAGATTGATGTGTTGGCGTCTGTAGATGTTGTAATAACATCCTGTACCTAAAAGTACGAAAGCTCCATCAATCTATTTCTCGGTGCCGAGAGTGGGTGTTCTATTTTCATTGCATAACATGCAAATGTATGGCGAATCTTTTATAGTTGACCTTGTCCGCATGTCTGTTTACGTTACACAACGTTGAACGTATACTAATGGATCTTGTTATTACGATATTTCTGTATCCTAAACTAGATTTAGCTCCCGCAAGTGCATCATGACATCTGATTAAGTAATCAAAGTTGCCACATATTTTAGAAAGAAGACATATTCATTTAAAAGTAAATAAATTCGACGATAAACGAGTGTCGTGACCACCTTGCTTGCTCAAGACGGGTTGGCGATTTCAGACTTATATTGAGGTGACTAACATAAGCAGCCTAGAATGTTGGGAACATTATACATAGGCTGCTTATGTAAGTTGGGACACAGGCCTCCTCTCTTCGAGAAGGAGTGGGCTGTAATCTACCACGCGGGCTCAGTGAGGGTTGATAGTTGTCACATTCTTAAAATTTTTGGTCCTAAGACATGCCGGTTTCCTCACGGTGTTTCCCTTCACCGTTTTGAGAGCAGTGGTGATGAAATTATTTACACAAAGTAAAGCGCCTGCCTGGATTCGTGGGCCTCTGGGCCACCACTGCTCTTCGGTAACCGAGGTAACTTAGTTAAGCTAAATTCATTTACAATATTGATAAGTTAGGAACTAGTTATACTAACCTAGTGTTATCTGGGCGGATGGTGATCAATATCGACTGGTTGACGTCCATTGTCAGCAATTTCAGTTACAAGGATTATTTGTCGTGTGTTCAAAATCTCTTCTATAGGTGCTTTTACGTTCATTTGTTTTCTCGATCAATTAGTGAAATTCAGTTAGAAAGATAGTAGAAAATGCTGTCTCATTTTGTGGTTTATGTTTCAAATAGGTATGTGTTTTTTGTATGTAGGGGCTGCCCTAATGAGAAACTGTTTTCAATCTGCCCTTTTCCCATTTATGTTGAGGTCGGCTTCCAGTCTCACCGTTTGCAGCTGAATACTAGTATTTTACATAGAGCGACTGGTCCACAACCCAGTTACTGGGTAGTATGATACTCCTTGGTAAGACTGGTTGTCAGACTCTTGGGCTTTTGGCTACCCGTAACAACTGTCGAAGTTCTATGAATGACAGCCGGGAACAACGGCTTAACGTGCTTTCCGAGGCACGGAGGGGTCTTCATATGTAATAGATGGTCACCCATCCACGAACCGAACACCGACAGCGGCAAGCGTAGCATTAGAATCATCTGCGATTTTCCAGAAATAATATACAAAGAATTCCATATACTTAGGTACCTAAAAATAAGTCATCTTTAAGTAGATATAAAATAAACTAGATTGAGATCGGATGTAGCCCATTAGAGTCTTACAAGTTTCATATAGTTTGCGTAACTTGTGAAGAAATGTGGCTCAAATTACTTCTCGTTGCCAACTAACTACTGACAGCATATTGGTACGAGAGAATATGCCGTAATCTCTAATTCATAAATAATTATCTTCGGTAGACATAATCTGTATCATTATTTTAAATTGTTATATGAAAAATTTGATACAAATGATATCGAAATATTGTATTAATTTTACATAACTATTGCGAGAATGTTTTAGTTTTCATTGTCATGTATCATTGAGTTGATAATTTCTAGATATTATCAGGGTTCGCGTCATTCGTCAGTCTTTTTAATACCAAGCCCTGACTCCCCACTTATCGTAAGCGACATTTTAACGAAAATGCGATTTTTGCGAAATTTCTTTCTAAGTAGGTTGGTAGAATAAATTCTACTATCTACCGACAGCAGCGGCTCTTACATTAGAACTGTACCTAAAAAGTGAAATTTTGTAATATCCCGTAGGTATTTAATTTAAGGCACATTTTACACAATTATCCCAATTGGTCAAAATCGTAGAAATAGTCTTAAGCTCAATGCTGTCATTCGCAATCTAAAAATTGATAATGCGCTGTGACGCAATCATTCACAAGTGGCGCCTGCGCAAAACCTACTACAGAATCGTGGGCAAATACTCACGACAATCTATTACATGAGATTACAGAGTATTACTGTGATATTACAAAGAATTTCGTTTTAAAGTTAAATTACTCTCCTTAATTACGGTATTATGTGAGGAGGTAAGCATTGCTTTGTTTTATTTAGTTAGTTTTATATCATTCCCTTTACTCTAAGTTTCATCGTAAACAAAATCCATAAGCCTTTTAACCTATATACGTACTAAATTACATTAAAGCATATAGCTTTCTCTATGCTGATCACACAAAGAACAAAAGCTACTTCAAGAAATTCGCCGCAATCACAGTCGCCTTATATGACACTCTAGAATTAGTAAAAAAAAAAAAAAAAAAAATTAATGTTGGTCATACGATGAAGCTGAAAATTGAAAAGATCATGTACGCTAACCCTATGAATTTTTGCTTGATGAAATTCGGTATGGGCAAGGTTTCCCAACGCTGCCCATAGCATCAAAACTTTCAACGATGTTGCCTCTTAAAGGTATGTTCAACAGTAAGCTGCTAACCCAAAGGTCAGGATAATGGATGGGTTTCCAGCAGCTGTTTTCAAATGTCAAGATAACACGTTTTCCACAGTTCACTTGTTTCGTCACGATCAACTTTCGCGGGATCAAAAGCGGCAGGTATGTTGTTTTAAACTACCTACGGGTTTTGTATTGACCAAAATATTACTTGACCCCTTATTACAAAACAAGGTATTTCTTTAGATCAGAAGGTCAATTCCTATAATTATTATTATTATTTCCCGTAATTAAAAACGTTCAAAACCTAGTCGCAATCTCATCTCAGCGACAGCGACAAGATTTTGACATTTACAAATTCTCGTAGTTTTAAGAACTTTCACAGTCTGATCTCAGTCTCAATCTAAAAATCAGAAAGTATCTAAATTAAAATTCAAAATGAATTATATATTGTAAGCGTAAAAACTTGTACAGTGTACATTCGATATTTTCACGTCTAGACAATGAAATATTAGAATCTAATGAATAAACCAATGTATGCAAATTACCGTGTGAATTCATTTCTTCACTTACAATTAACAATAACTTAATTAACATAAAAAAGTGTTCATCTCAACTCGTCAGAAGACATTACAAGGATCGTTGTTGAACACACAAAATGAATTAAATTCACAAATTCTTGTTTCCTAAAAACTGCTTAAATTAATCGTTTATTCACTTAAAACGTATGAATCGGTAGCATTCATTCCTTGTTTCTTGATTACACAAAGTTGACTGAAACTGTAACGATTACATTGACTGTTAGTATTCCAAGCTGAGAAAAACTTTCTTGTTTGTCAAGCAATGTACGTTGCGTGTAAGTTTCAGTCGCTAGGAGATTGCGATACGATTGTCAACCTGCGTTGACCGATGCGCGGGGGAACGAACGCGCCCGACTCCGTTCGCGGTAGTTCGCAGTCATCGTCTCGGACGGAGCGAAGCTACTCGCCCGTTCCCGCACAGTTTCCAAATTTCGAACTCCGATTCGAAAAAGAACGCGTGCGGACTTTTTCTCCGAGAAAGTGACTCGTGAAATAAAAATAAAATAAAACCGGTGTTGCATCAATAAAAATTCGAAAGTTGAAAGGATATTTTTTGGTCAAAGTTTTGTGCTAAGAGTTACGTCGTCTCCCTTACGGTGAGTGTTTTTTTAAATGAAAAAGCTAAGAAGAATTTTAAAATTTTAATTAAAAATTAATAAGTAGCTAATTATAACGTGATAGCGTGCGTTTGTAACGATACAAGAAGAGATTCGTTTTCTTTTGCTTGTGAAGTTACAATGACATTTAAAATTACAAATCTTGAGTGAATAACTGCGCTGACGTGAGACTTACGTCCACGTCTAATTAACCATAATCACGTAAACTACGAAAATTCTCTACATAGTATTGTATCAGTTACAGCGAAAAAACATTATCGTTGGAAATGTAGAATGGTAGAATTTAAAAAAGTGCGAAATAAAATAGGAAGGCACAAGTTCGCGAAAGGATCGCGCTTTGAAAATGAAAAGTTGTCTTTGCGTTCACCTTTATCACTCGAAGAAAATAATTAATGATTTTCTAAGAAGATCAAATAACAGAACTCATAAATAATAATTTTTTTATCAGACAGGAGCTTCTCGTCGTCAAATTGAATTTTTTTTTCAGCCTCGTGCGTTCCTTTATTATTTCTGAAGATCCATTATAACTAAAACACACAACATATTCATTAACATAAGCAAACAACACGCACATAATAATAACGTTTTTCTTTATCTAGCAACGACTCTCGCACAAATGATCTTAGCAAAAGACATCAACGACCGCCGCAGATTTTATCTAGCTTACATAAGAAGAAAAAAATTACATAAATAGGCTATATTACCTAGAACGACAGGTGCACTGTCCGCATATTCCAATTATATAGTAACACTTATATGTATATTATGTTCGTAAAACTGGTCAGTTACTAACTTGATACATAGTCTATGTTACGTAAATGTAAATGATTTAGATTGCAAAAAGGAGTCGAACGGTTTCTAAGAGTGAGTCTTAGATGTTTGTATTTACTCGTTTTATACAAACTTTTAAGAGCATGACCTGACACGTGACTACCTACAAACAATTAGATGATATAGCTTTTATTGTTTTCAGTAAATTAAAAACATCATGAAGCTAAAAAAAAATATTATAGAATAGAATAGAATACTCTTTATTATGTACACCATATAAATTACAGACTCAAATATAGACACAAAAAAAAGAAAAATAAAATAAAAGAGATGACTTTAAGAGGTTTATAAAGCGGTGAGTTTGTATGTAAGGGGTAATCTTCGGAACTCCCGATCCAAATACAAAAATTATTTCATTGATAGAAAGGTACACTATTGCTGAGTGCTATAGGATATGTTTTATGTTTAAACAAGAAACTTCACGCAAACGGAGTTGTAGCCAGAAACTAGTTCTTTACATTTATCTTTTTTCTGATAGAAAATCCCGCTAACCGTGAGCGGGATTTTCTAAGGTTATGAAGCATTTGACTTTCAAAGAGCTTTCCGGTAAAATGTGCTTTTCATCCCATGGGAATGTAATTAACTGCATAGGGAGTGTCGAAACATATAAGATAGTTGGTTTTGTAAGAGCAGAGCAGGAATCAAATGAAAGGCTAGATTATGACGAAAGATCTAAGTTATTAACAGCGTCTTAAAGAGCATAGGTTATAAATGCGATTAGTTCAGACAGGATTAACCAATGAGCAGGCCTATGTAGAATAATGGCCGATTTCTATAATTTACCGACCGTTATCTTGTATCTTTACCAATAATGAAGCAAATACCTCATAGCTTTGCTTAATGGACCCTCCCATATGGAAGTAGCTATCACAGGTAAAATTAGCTTAGGGATATGCATAATTATTTTGAAAATAAAAAATGCTACCATTGGTACGCAAATCAATTCGTTTTTGTTTATATGTACCGAAGAAAAGGCTTCGTATAACTCAGGCTAGAGTCAGAAAATTACAATGACTAAAAAAAAATCAAAATAAAAGTATTTTATTTCACATAAACCTACTTGGGCGCATATGAAACGTGATGCACGGTACCAATTGGTCGTTTCCTATGGAGAAGAACTGGCAACAATTTCTACGGTTGATGATAATGTTAAAGATAACATATTTTAAAAAGTATGCGAATAAACTTCTGTTTGAAATATTACAGGTTTCTGCATCTTTATCTAAATCTAGACCATTTAAAAATATATCTGCATTTTGTACGAATATGCAAAATATTTACCTGCGTTTGTAAATTATTCCTTTCACAAGTCGATAAAAATGTTAGCATTAATTACATTTAAGGAAATGAACTTTCAAAAATACATAAATCTAAAACAATTTGTCTTGCTAATTCTATTATATAATTGTTAAAAACTCGGTAATCATTTTTAAATCCGGTTCAACCGAAAAAAAATACGCGAAAATGGTTACAAAAAACTGTAATAACCCGAGTAACATCGTAAGTGAATTTTTTTGCTCAACATGCGTAATTTTATTATCAAAATTGCATCATGGTCCCACAGTTAACTAGTTCACAGGAAAAACTACTAGTGTATGAAAAAACTATTGTTACGTACTTGTTGTGATGAATTATCGTTTTCTTTGAACACAATTATTTTTCTACGAGTTGTTAATGGCATCCGAGAATAATAAATGCAGATATGATGTTATGACAAAATAGTTTGCGTCATTCACAGTTACAACTGATTGATTTTTTTATAAAGATGACAGATTAAAAAGAACTTGTGTAATAAATGCGGATTTTATAGATACATAATTACTTATTTCACCTTAAAAATGTTAGTGTTTACTGAAATTTTATTTATAGGTAACAAAGTCAAAGAGTGAATGAAGTTTGATATACCAGTATGCGTTTTTTTTTTCAAGAATAAATTATTTTCTGCTTCGTCTCCTTCTTTTATATGTGACCCTAAATTTAATAAAATATAATATAAAGAAAGTGATGATGCTTTAATAACATTATTGCTGCATTGTCACTTAAAAAAATATTGAGATTTTTTTATTTTATGTATGAACATTTTTGTAAAATTTTAATGAACGGCTCGCCAGAATACAGATACTTAAACCATGAGAGATTTTCGTTGGCTAAAATCAAAATGTATAAAATAGGCTAAGTGAAATAAATAAATATTTAAAAAAGCTTCATTATTTTACTAAACCCATTCCCGGGTAAAACGTCATTTGTTTTTTAGCATTCGATTTCGAAAAATAAAAGTAACGGTCTATTCAGGTTAAAAAAAATGATTTATGCAAAAAATGCAGTAGTACCGTTTTCATAATAAAGTACAAATAGAGTGTGAGGTTCAAAGGTGGTCATAAATTCTCGGTTCACGGTTCCGTTTTATTTTGATATAGCATCCATAGATAATATGTCTTTATGTTTTATTTTATAAAATACTGATTTAGGTGCACGTTGACCTTTTATTGTAGAAGCTTTTTTGTTAATACCCGTAGAATATTCGATTAATATCGTTATATTATTTTACTAATTGATGAAGTTTTATAATATTTTTATTAATATTTGAATCCAACATGATACAAATTAGCTGTTCTAATGTGGTTTGTTGTAATAATATATATAAGGTATTATGTTGAATTAATATCACCTACCAAGAGAAGTCCGCCTTTGTGCCTTTTTTAGTACGGGAAGTTTAAATAAATAGATAAACCGATATCAAAATATGGATCTTTTAACGTAATAACTTTAACAGTGGTTTATTTACTTATACGCGGAAGTATTAATTTTAAGCGCGTATCATTATTACGCTATGCAAATGTAAGAATGTGTAAAGAATTATTAAGAGTTAGTAAGTGGGTGGTCAAGTGACACATATTATGATTAATGCACCAAGCCTGATAAATAGCTCAATGCATCAATTTAAATCTCAATAATCTATTCACCTTCTACGGGCATTACTCTAATGAAAAAATATGACTACATTTAAAACTTCGGCCTACGGAATCTTAACCAAACGACAACGCATACTTGACACATTTTAATTATTTCTATCCGCATAAGGCAATAAATTTTCATAAACAAACCATCGACATTGTTGATTTACAATTTATTTATGCTAAGTAGTCATTGAAGTGCTAATGTGGTCCAAAGAATTCTCCACGCGACCGTACCATGCAACTTGACTTGTATACACTGACCACGTAAAATCCGTATTGTTTGTAAACCAACGGTGAGTCAGCTCGCGAAGTTTGGAGGGTGGCCCATTATTATGCGTAAATGTACAGCGAACAATATTTCGAGTGCGGTGGTAAATATTTTATGTGTAAACTTTCTAAAGGAGTTACGGAAGCGGACGCGCGGAATGGACGCGTATCGTAATGTATGAATCGAAGTGTGTAGCGAATGTTGATGGTAACCGGTATTGATGCATTTATACGATGAGAAACAAGTAAAACGTCAGTGCAATAAGAACGTATTTATAAATCGAAGCTTTCAACAAGACTCATAAAGTGCTTCTAATGTGTAAATGTCATCCACGTTTGGCAACAAATAGAGATCTTGAGTAAAAAAAAAACACATAACATGAGCTTATAAATACGGAGTCAATCGATTATATTATGAATACAAATACAATTATGTCGTTTATAAGTTATCTTACATTATGTAGGGTAAGGTTGCGTTAGACGTACTAGTGCCTAAGTCGTACTACAGCAATATCTACTCTTCTGAATTTAAAAACTGCCCCTTCATTTAACTAAACGCAAGTGGTTAGACTGCTAGATGTCGTAGAAGAAAAATAATCAAAGATTAAGATTTTTCTACTGTCTTCATTAAAATTTCATAAACGCCTGTAATCTATTTCTGAAAATTATATGACGAGAAAGATATTGTTTTTGTTTATGGCTATTTTTGTGGTATTCCAACATTCATTTAACCATAAACAAACCGTATTTTTCTTAAACTTATGTCTGTTGTTTTGATTTTAAACTTTGAAGGCCCAGAATTGCTTAGCAGCAAATTAATTTTTTGTCAGTACGTAAGTACCCTGTGTTATGAAGTTCATTTATTGGAACATTTTTATTTGATGTATAAAGATGTATACGACTTTACTCACGTGCATACGTATATTCCGAGACAGTTGGGGTATATCCGAAAATATTCACGTGAGTGACATCCATAAACACGCATGTCACTCACGAAACTTGTTATATAATATACTGTTTATGATCGTTTACGGTTAACTCACGTGCGTTTTATCCATCTATGCGATATTCAATAGCTCACAGTCACCATTGAATGGTTATTGGCCCATAACATGGCAATACGTTTGAGCAGAATAAACATATTTTCTTTCTTTTTTCTATACGCCCTCTGTTACATTGGATTTAACGAAACATCTAGCGAAATTTGGGTGTACTAATATAGGTGCACCCTTGCCTAACTCTTTGGAAAATTCAGGCGTGACGTTATGTTATGTGTAACATGGCATATTCAAGATGCTTGAGTAGTTGAAGCGTACTGCTGAGAGTTAGAAATGAATAAGCGCCTTTTTATGAATTAATGAGATTTCCACGCCCAAGGTCATGAGAAATTGTTACTTTATCTCCAAATTGTAGGCTTAGTAGGTTATGGTAATATTTGTGTTGTAGGTTACCGGGTTCTCAACCTCGGCACACCCAAAATGATGATCTGTGACCCAACACGTTTGAGAAATACTTTGGTAGAACGTGGTTTGTGCTTCGGGATATTTTATGACTTAAGTATGTTCGTTTGTATGTAAACTGTTGTTATTCAGTGCAAAGGTGGCCAGGAAACCAGTTATTCAGCAAATAATTTATTTGTATTTCCTCTAGTCTCTTTTTTATGCAATTGTAAAATAGGACTGCATAGTAGCTTATGATAAGATACACCTAGAAATATGAAATTATTTTTTTAAATGACTACAGCGGCTCAGCCGGTATATTTTTTAAAAGTCTCACCTTGAATTTACGTAAAACTTAAGTGAAGTAAGCTTGAAATCATATTTTAGGGATTGACAGCACTTCACCACAATCACATGACATTTTTACAGTAGATCAGCAAGCAACAAGCAAGCAGCAACAAGCAGCAACCAAGCAACAGGCACTTTCAGCACAGGTGCTTTCAGCAGCAAGTATTATAATAGCTAATATCTTAAACATGATAATATTTCTATGATCTCAAATCATAATAGTTAAATAGTTGCAATTATTTCAATCATAAATTATTAACAGCAGTTTTCGGGGCATGTTCTCATAGTCGAATCATTTTTTTCAACTCACAACATTAACGTTTCGTGATCATTCTTTATCTGTATGATCTGTATCACGAAATATGGAATTTCGGCAATAATTAGAATCGACCACTGAATAAAATTAGTCAGCATAGCCTTGATTGCTGCTTATAACATTAAAATATAATAAGGATGTAGATAAAATAAAGCCTTGAATAGCTCATAATGCAGGATTTTCGTTTATAATAACGTCTAATCATGATCTTTTAGATACATTTGAAAACTAATTTTTTTTTCTTCAAACAAAAAACGTTTATCAAATGTTGCCTACCACGCATCGATGAAATTACAGGATTCAATTATTGTAGTTATTTAGTTTTGAACTAGGTAATCGTTTTTTTAACGCTATTTCGTAACGAATGCACTGTGAAAAACGTTTCGTTATAACATAACATGTCACGTCACAGTTTTCTTATTTTACACCTTTACTTCTGGCTATTTTTCACTGTTGACTGCAACTTGCGTTGTGGTTTTGACGAAGTAATGCTTCCTATTTATATCTAAACTAAAAAACGTCGTGCAAGACTGTTGGAGCCTTTTCCAGGCAGATCAGAGTAGTCTTCAGCCTTATATTAATAGGTAATTAATCAGCTATATTATCGAATATTCTCTTCCGGGAATCAGGTTGATAACGACCCATTCCCTCTCACAGAGAATACTCTGTGAGAAAGAGTGGGCTGTTATCCACCACATGAGCTCAATTCAGGATGACGATTAGTATTCATCTACCTTTTCCTATTGTTTTTGGATTGCCATACAGTCTCATCTCACCCAAATAAGGCCGAACGATCAGAAACTCACATTTGAACTCAATGCTTGCCCGTTGCTAGATGTTATGTGAGCGCAACTAGACTTTCTTGCTTGTCAAGTTTTTATCTATTAAATAAATTATCTACCTTTTTTATCATACTGTTTTGTCCCACTGCTGGGCAAAGGTCTTCCTGCTCTCCCTCCACCTCTCTCTGTCCAGAGCTGCCACGGGCCAATCTTTGTTAAAACAGTTCAGCTCGTTCCGCCGTCTCCGTCTGGGCCTGCCGCGATTTCGTTTCATCTTACTACTTATCTTTTTTGCGTTTGGAAATCCTCAAATTCTCCTTCCTTGTTTTCAAATTAACATGGCCATGAATTTAAGATAATAATATGATATTGGATAATATCCAGTAGGCGTGCCCTTGTAACTTTCAAGATAAATCCATTTGTCATAATAATGGATTGGTTGGTTACATAGTATACATAATAATAGATTTTTTAAGTATTCTGTAATATGTAAGTAGTTTTTATTTAACTTTGAATTCACGTCACGAATGCACCTCGCAATAAGGAAGTATTTATGACATAATTGAGTAAAGTTATTGTAGTATTTTTTTTAATTTTTATTATTTGTACTTATAGAATTACGATGTCGTAGTTATTTATGTAGACACTTGTACTAAAAGGTTCAGGCCTCGCTTAAGTGGCAATCGCTTTCAAAGTGATTCGTGTTTCTACAATGAATATCCAGCACCCTAATTGCTTAACACACTTACAAGCAGAATCCGAAGGATTTTGAAAGAAATTCCTAATCCATTGCTTCGTAAGTTTGAAAAATTCGTCTGCTCAACAACGTAAATACCGCATTGAATGTAGTTGAACTGTCAAATTGTTATTGTGTGTAACGCAACTACCCCGCTCGATTGATATAAGGTTTTCGGTAGCATACCAAAGTCAATCCAATAAATTCCTGACTTTTCCATTATCGTCATCATCGCTGATAGAATTTCACTTTGGCTAAGCCCTTTGGCCTGTTTTTTTCTTTTTTCAGGCCCCTAGTCTGTTTTCCTTTGTTTACCGAAGAATCGCTTGTGATATGAGAGTAAAATAGTAATTTTTTATACCAAGTCAGACTAGTAGAGGTTGTTAGCTAGACTGCAGCTGATTGTAGTGCAGCTAAATACTCCTCAAAGCAGGATGCTGCCGTCTATTTGGATAGTAAACTTGTCACCTGTCAGGGGCATTAGCGTATAACTGCCAGATCGAACAAAGTTAATTAAGCACAAAGGAAGTGCATTCTACATCCATTATTAATTTGAACAATGTCGAGCACATTTTCCTGATCGTCGGCACATTGTGACTGATTTACAGTTTCCTTGTTTCATATAAAAGTAGCGTATGTAGTGGTTAGGTGAAAAATGGTAGCACGCGTGTGGATTATGGCCCACTCCCTCACAGAGAGGAGGCCTGCGTCCCAGCAGTGGGAACATTATTAGCTCAACTCTGGCTAATGAGACACAATTGAATGTCTATTGTTATAAATCAAATATTGATTTTTCAACAGTTGAGCGGCTGATTATTAGCACCCAAAATGTATCCTAAATAACTGAGGGATTATGGAAAAAATCTGCTACCTGGCAACATACTACAATATAATATTATTAATGTAAGTATTAGGTTTAAGAAACACAGATAATCGGACTAGAAGGAAGAATGTATGTGATGTATTTTAATTTCTAATGAAATTTCTTCCAGCACACCTGAAAAAGATCGAGCTGCAACCACCTAACCACTTAAGTTCTATAAAAAATTAAATCACAGTTTTCTGCACGTTAGGTCCACTTACAATTTCAAGGAAACGAATAAAGCTTTACAATAACAAATTAATTATATTAATGAAATTCTATTCGATCTCTATTGAACCTATTTATTAATTAGCTTCAAAGTGATATCCTGTAATGCCAATCATTGGCTATCAATACTTAGCCGATATGATATGCTGATTGGTTTATTTTGAAAGGCTCTCACTCAGGCCAGTGATCGCGTCAACCACTCCTCAATAACCGGGTTGATATCAGGGCTACCACTTACAAACTCTTTAATATTCTCTAGATATGCAGTAAAAAGCTACTTATGAACCTAGATAAACTTAAAATCTAAGGATACGAAATAGGTTTAGGGCAACTGGTAAAGATAACAAGCTTAATCGTAGATTTTTTGCCAGAAGCATTAGCATTTTTTTTTGCGTATTATGAACCTTTCAATATAACGCAAATTCATCCTTTACTTTTAGAAAATCATTGATTGCACTTTCGGAATCGGACAGTACCTAACGTAAGTATAGACCGCACTGCGTACCCGTCCACTTAAAAAAAACACAAGTCACTTACATTCAGTCACCACTCACCACATCCAAATGTAGCTCTGCAGTTCTCTGCTTCAATGGGCAGACATGCCCATTGAAGCAGAGAACTGCAGAGCTAAGCAAACATATACCAAAAGAATTCTACTAAATTCATGTAATGTGACTGTAGTGCTACTCTACTCGATAATGTTTGCGCTCCTTCGTTTCGCTTTTCACTGGTACAGCCTATAGCTAAAATAATTTAACAAAGTTTAAATAGGACCACAAGGATCTTTTGGCACTCGAAGGACGTTTAAGAGTCATTGATAATTGGGGGCTGTTGGTTAAGCTACGGTTTTCTATAGCGTTTCCGCCATATTTCTGACGAACGTCATGAAAATCTGTAATTTTCACCAATATGACATTTAAAGGTTTCAAAAACGCTTTATATTTTGACATTACGGCCGCATGTGGTGTAACCGCCACATGCGGCCGAAGAGCTTCTATGAAGCCAAGATAAAACCAAAATAAAGAATAAACAAGATGGCGTCGATACTAAAAGAAGAATCTCAATAAAATAAAACAAGCAAAAATGCGGTAAACTCCCCAGCAACACAAGTTAAGGTTAAAACCAACATTAAATAATTAACCGCTGCATCTTGTATTGTAAGCGCAATTTTGCGGTTTGCGTCTCACTACTCAATTTCCGCATTCTTCTTCGTAATTGTTTTGCATTGTTCTTTTTGTTACTGAGTGCGCAATATTGTTTTAAATCTATTGTAATTTTGTGTGGTTAAACTCTGATTTCGGGGGAATTTATCTATTAAGGTGATATGTTGAAAAAATGTGGTTTTTCTATTTCGTGTAACTTATTAAGTATGTGGAATAGGGGTTTAACATTTTGGTATAATGTTTTTTGACTCTTTGGTCTAGTATCATGTAGAAGGAATATACAATTCAAAGAAATTTTCCCGATACAAAAAAATTGCAGTTATATTTTTTTTTTTCTTTTTCGACATCACGGCGCGGCGTAACGCTTAAGAGTTATTCAATTTACTTTAAAACGTTCAACCCTACCCCCCCCTACAGAACCCCCCCTTCCCTGACCTACAGGTCTTGCTCTGGAAGGCATACACTTTACTTGTTATACCTAATTACAGGTGAGTGGTAGCCCTGGGTCCAGTATTGCCAATGTCCGCCGCACGCATCATTGCAGCGTGTAATGAAAGTCGTCGCGCCGGATTCCGAGCTCACTGCTCTTTTGGACGCAATAACAACCCGTCGGTGCTTTAAACTCAGTTTATAGGCCTTTCTTTTTAAAACAAATTACTTTTTGAAAGCAATAATTGTAAGTGACAACATTTAAAATGAGGCATTACAGACAGGCACAATCTTGCAAAGAAGTTGAGCTCGAATCGAACCCACACTTTTTTTAAGACCTATTCTTAGTACAGACGCCAGCACACCAAACTACCACAATCTGTCAAATGTCTTCATTACATTTTCTACTTTATCTCTACAGCATAAGGTTCAAAGTTGATTGGGAAAATTTTACAGTTTCGGGTAGCTTGATGTGCTGGCGTCTGTACAATTATTACATAACATACTTTTTACACTAGGTACAGTTGACAGGAGTGCTGTTGGTGACGCTACGGATTCCTAGAAGAGATTTTTCGTCATGTTTATAACTGACGTCATAAAAATCTGTCCTTTTCACCAGTATTATTGAAGTATTATTTCATGATACCAATGTTGACAGATAAAGCTAGCTGAAAATAGCTTAAACTTTCTAACTAACTGACAGACTATTTAATTTTGACAATTCAAAAGTGCCTATACATGGTTTCATTGAAATAAATGCTTTGAGTTTGAGTTTGAATGATTATAGAATTAGAATTTTCTTTATTACGTTCAAAAACACCAGTGTAAAGGCTAAGGGTGCTTACATAAAGACGCGGGTTCTCGGTAAAGACAAATGGATACCAATCGGTGCGGGTAAAATATCCCCGTATTAACTTATGCACTCACACATAAAGAAACAGGTGAAACATTGTGACCATTTCTTTCCGTAGTCAAACCCGCTGCTTTATGAAAACACTCGAACACTATAGACAATTCACGTATCCATTATCCATTTCAAGAACTCAAAATTAATCTTAATTCGGGAATTAAAATTAATCAAAATCGATTGTACGAAAGTCCTCAACAAGGTTAATGGCCTTGTTGAGGACTTACCTCCCTACGTCCCTACCTTAACCTCAGCCTTGGACCTTGAATTCGCCTTTTGATATTTCCATGACCACTTTCACGGGCACGGTCCGGGCACAAAATTTCCGGAAACAAGTACTTATTCAAGATCAGGTTTACTTATTATTTACAATGACTGGTTCAGAGACTTGGGCACATACGAAACGTATGGCATAGCGGTACTAATAATAATAGATTGTTTGCCAAGGGAGCATACAACTATTTT
The DNA here is from genome assembly GCA_945859645.1 of Amphipoea oculea. NCBI lineage: Eukaryota > Metazoa > Arthropoda > Insecta > Lepidoptera > Noctuidae > Amphipoea > Amphipoea oculea. Next base: position 13,721,863 of record OX243865.1, on the reverse strand, counting down.
GAAGGCGAGAGTGTTTCTTTGATTAACGAGCTATTTTAGTCCCTCTCTCTTTTTGAATAGATGTGATAATAAGGTATTTAATTGGCAGTTCAACTTCAACTCTTGCTTTGTGGCCTTTGATAATTTACAGGAAAAATAAAATAGGAAAAAGGTCTTCGAAAACAAAATTTAAAAGAAACGAACGGATAAGTTTCGGCAAAACTGGAAGGAGGACGCCAGACCTCGCGAAAGATGGAAAGAATCAAAGGAGGCCCTTGCCTAGGAGCTGGACAGCGCAGACTAGTAAAAAGAAGGAAAACTAGTATTAGTTTCTTGTTTTTGAGCGATACATGTTAAGTTTAAAGTTTTTTTGTTAAGTTTATGACTCATTTTGGTTACAAGAACGTGTTTCCCAGGAGTCTATGTTCACAGTTCAGCAGCAGTTCCAAGAAGTTTATGGGTTAATGAGGTTAGTAACAGTATCACATCTTCATGTTACCTAACATCGTCATTCAATTACAGCTCCACATCTTATATAACGCAGTACCAGCCTATTTATTACATAATACATAGCTTGAGATGCTAGTAAACTTATAACAGCTGTGACAAGATTACAAATAGGGCCGACCTTGGAATTAAAACCGTTCGGTAATTTGAGAATGAGCACTGACAGGCTTCTGACAGGTGAGATCACTGCAGTATCTTGTGTGATATCTTGTTACATCCTCCTTGGTCGATAAGGTTGCAAATGCAACGAAATAACGATGATTTTTAGGTACGATTCTAGTGATAAAGCAGCAAATAGTTTTTTTGGTAAAATTAGTACCATTAAAAGTAACTTTACATATGGATTGAGAAACTATTTTAACGGTTCAGTAGAAGTCTGAATTATTAGGATATGAAAACTTCAACATGGTGGCAAAAATTCAGTTTTTAGATTGTAAACCACCGCCGATCAATTCTTTAAAAATGTCACGTTGAAAGCTTTGGTGAAGTGAGCTATCAATATTGTCAATCCCTAGAATAATGACACCCTCTTCAAGATGTCACTTCACCTTATTATTTACAGTGAGATTTTTTGAGAGTTGTGGCCCTACACGACGTACCAACATAATAATACTCGAGGACCTACTCCTATTTTTTTCGGTGAAAAAGGGTGGTGCGTCGTAAAAAAAAAAACCGGCCAAGTGCGAGTCGGACTCGCCCATGAAGGGTTCCGTAGCAGCAAGTAACATAATATAAAAGTTCTTGTAGTTCGTTGTAACTTTGTGAAAGGTAAATTGCGGTTTTCGATTTATGACGTATTAAAAAAAAACTACTTACTAGATCTCGTTCAAACCAATTTTCGATGGAAGTTTACATGGTAATGTACATTATATATATATTTTTAATTTTATCATTCTCTTATTTTAGAAGTTAGAGGGGGGGGGGGACACACATTTTACCGGGTGCGCCAAAGTTCACCTAAATTTTCAACTCCGATAATTGGAAATCCGAAAATGTTCTTCCTAACATTTTTCATCCTAACAATCACAATTCCTAACTACTCTGTCTCTAATGTTCATAATTCCGAATCATTCAACTTCATAATGTCAGTAGCAATAAACATCTATTATACTTTTATTTGTTTTCCTATATTTTCTCAACATAACCATCTTTTACACTATTATTCAAAGTCATATATTTTTTGTTTAGATCGTCGACATAGGATGCAAAAACGAGCGAAGGGCACCCCGAGGTTCGGTTTGGTTAGGTTACTTTAAACCCTTTACACAGAAATAGGGGCCCCGCGAAGCGGGGCTCCGTCGACATAGGATGCAAGGGCGAGCGAAGGGCACCCCGAGGTTCGGTTTGGTTAGGTTACTTTAAACCCTTTACCTACACAGAAATAAGGGCCCCGCGAAGCGGGGCTCCGTCGACATAGGATGCAAGGGCGAGCGAAAGGCACCCCGAGGTTCGGTTTGGTTAGGTTACTTTAAACCCTTTACACAGAAATAGGGGCCCCGCGAAGCGGGTCTCCGTCGACATTGGATGACATAGGATGAAAAAAAAAAGTGTTTATCATATTAGACTAAATAGGTTTTATGTCTATTGAGTGGTATATCAAACGATTTTATATTGTCTGTTATTCTTATAGAAATTAGTTACATTAGTAGTTATGTTTAGGGATAAAAGCGTTATGATAAAAAACAGTAGGAGTTTAAAATATTTACATTAATGATATTATTGATTACAATTTTCGGAAACATGAGTGTTATGAACATCGCCGGTAGCACTACAAATAGTATGAATTAAAACTTTAGGATGAAAAATTTTAGGAAGAGTGATCATTCGGATTACAAATCGTTAGGAAGAACAATTTCGGGTAAAGAACTTTAGTTGAGCCAATATGGACCCCATTTTACCACTTTGGAAGTGTCTCTCGCGCAAACTGTTCAGTTCAGAAAAAAATGATAGTAGAAACCTCAATATCATTTTTGAAGACCTATCCATAGATACCCCACACGTACAGGTTTGATGAAAAAAAATTTTTCGAGTTTCAGTTGTAAGTATGGGGAACCCCAAAATTTATTGTTTTTTTTCTATTTTTGTGTGAAAATCTTACTGCGGTTCACAGAATACATCTACTTACCAAGTTTCAACAGTATAGTTCTTATAGTTTCGGAAAAAAGTGGCTGTGACATACGGACGGACGGACAGACAGACAGACAGACAGACAGACATGACGAATCCATAAGGGTTCCGTTTTTTGCCATTTGGCTACGGAACCCTAACTAGCTTGTCATGATAAAACAACCTTGCTGTTTGTCAACGCCATATCATGCTACTCGATACACTGCATACATAACGATTGCACCTACTTATAAGATCAGGGATCAATTCCTGAACGGGGTTAATTGAAACCGTCAAGAGCAATTAATTGCCTCCTATTGCCTGCATTGCCCAGTGTCCTAGACATTGCAATAGGTCGAATTAATGATGTGAAGGAAAAACGGTTTGCATGTTATTTAGACTTCTTATTGCGTAGTTTCTTTGGATCAGTTTTAATTGATCCAATGTCACTGTCATATTAAGTGGATTAAGTGTCATTAGTGTAATGTTTTAGTTTTTCTTAGCCATTTATCTGAGATAGAAGAGATTTTACGCTTTTATAATAGGTAGGCAGTTAACATTTTCATCGTGGATCGTTAAGATGACATTCCTAACTTGGTTGGTCTAGTGGTCGCAAGCGCTACTGAGGTTCCGAGCATGCTTTCAAAATGCTTGTGCTAGTAGCCAATACCAGTAACTTTTTATAAATGATTTTCGTAGATAACTAAAGTAAAGAAAGAAAGAAAATACATTTATTTAGCACAGATTAAATGACACAATACACCAGATACATACTTGTACATCAGATAAAAACAAAAAATAAACATCAAATACAAAGATTAAAGTCCAATGTAAGAAATTAGCAGGAAAGTGTGCCTCACAGCTGCGCCAAAAAGGCCCGGTTCACCAAAATTGCCAGACAACTAGTTCCTGACGCTGGTTTTCAACTGGACTTAATGTTTGAGGTGACAGATGTAAGTCAGTTTTATAACTCATCATCATTCTCCTGCCCTTGTCCCAATTTTTTGGGGTCAGCACATGTCTTTTTTTTTCATACTTCTCTATTAGTCGTCATCTCGGTAGTCCCCCTTCACACAGTCCACCCATCGTTTCTTTGGTCTTCCTCTACTGTTGTAGCCATCGACATTCATATTCAAGATAACTGTGTAATCCATACTAATATCCATACTAATATCCATACTAATATTATAAATGTCAAAGTGTGTCTGTCTGTCTGTTACCTCTGAACCGATTTAGATGAAATTTGGTATAGAGAACGTTTGAGTCCCGGAAAAGGACATAGGTAGTTTTTATCCCGATATTCTCACGGGATCGAAATTTATGCGGGAGAAACCGCGCTGCTAGTTTAAAAATAAAATCACGTTCTGCTAAAAGTTTATAATAATTATAAACATTGCCATATATTCTACAAGGATGACCTTTTACGTCTAGGTGTATACCTGCCCTGCCTAACGATAGGCGTGCCTAACTAAGCATGCAAACCAGCACCTTTATCTATAATACAGGTAAGGTAAGGAACAGATGTCGACCTTTTGGACACTATAATGTCGTGGTCTGACCTGACATATAAATGATTGATAGTCGAGAAAATACAGTGATACTGACGAAATGGCAATTTGGTTGAGTTCTGCGGCTGAGTTCCCATTTCAAAAGTAGGTAGTAACTTCAATTCTATAAGGGTTATGCCGGGGCCACACCAACGGGAAACGCCGATAATTATCGCAATAAGTTGTGGCTGCACGTTTCCCGTCGGTATGCCCCGGGCATTAGATCATTCCAATAACATTGATAGTCACAATTATACGTACACATAGAGATATATGGAAGAAGACATGCTGCGTCGACTCTAAATAAATTAGGATAAGGTCATAATCATGGCAACTCTGATTTGCCAAAATTAAGTGGCAGTGGGCACACATTGCTCGCAGAACGAATGGCCGATGGGACCGAAAGGTTCTAAAGTGGCAACCGCGTACCGGTAGACGTAGCGTTGAAAGGTCTCCCATAAGATGAACCAAGGCCGCAGGAATCCGCTGGATGCCAGAAGCAAAAATGGTATATGTTTGTAGTAATGAAACGCAACCGTCTTGCTCCCAAGCTAGTTTATTACTGCCGGTGCCCTCACACCACAGATTACTAATATCGCTGACAACATGTAGATAATAAAAAAACTTTTTTACAAAAAAAACAACCGACTTCAAAAAAAACACTACAAAGTGAAAAATAACTTTAATTTCGGAAGTCGGTGTCGTTGCTTCAGCATTTTCGTTTTTTGACACCGACTTCCGAAATTAAAGTTATTTTTCACTTTGTAGTGTTTTTTTTGAAGTCGGTTGTTTTTTTTGTAAAAAAGTTTTTATTTTTCACTTTTTAGTTGTACCTACCCCACACAAATTCAATTAACACTAGTGCATTGAAGACACGACTCGAAGAATCATCAAAATTCACATAAAAATGCCGGAGACGCAGTACATTTATGCATATAACTTTGTATATAAGAATAATTACCTAATGTATTATATACTAAAACCTTTCTGAAAGTATGTAGATCACACTCATGAAAGAATTATCAAAATCGGTTCAGCAGTTTCTGAGATAATCGCGGACATACAAACATACATACATACGGGTCGAATACAGAACCTCCTTTTTTAAAGTCGGTTAAAAAACTATGCACATACAGTTCAAAAAAACAAAACCGGTCGAAGTAGCGATGCTTGGGGGAGGTCTATGTCCAGCAGTAAACTTCTTTCGACTGAAATGATAAAGTTCATATGCGAAAAGTGACGAATACGTGCATCATAAACATTAAAAAAAAATCCGACCAAAATACAGCCATGAATCCTCATGAAAGCTGTATGTGTGAACAGACCGTTACCGTTTAGCTAATTTGACATTTCTATTACACAATTGCAGTTTTATTGTAGGCACTACTAATTGTTAGATAATCTACTTTTTCTAAGTTTTAATTATATGCGCCTACATACTCGCGCTGAATCTTTTTATTGAACCCCTCTTTAATGCTGTTATCTAACCGACTCGATCACAAGTAGACTGTGACTTTCTTAGACACGTGTTTAAACTTAATTACTAATTAGTTTAAAACGTTCACTGTTTTTAGGCTTCTCTAAATTGTTAAGTGAGCTATTGAAGAAGAATGAATTGTTACTAATGGAAGAAAATACATATGATTTTGTTGCACGTTTTTTTTCTTTTTTTTTTTATTTGAAATGGACTTGCTCTTGACTCTAGTCTAGGTCAAAGGTGACAGAGACAATGTCCATCGTCCAAGCTCCATCGTCCCTCGTCGTTCACTCACACTTTGAAGAGATTCGGGTTATATGCGCTCGGAAAAACAGACGCAGAACAACAGAAATAAACAAACAAACAGATTTAGGTTATCCAGCAATTGTTTACAAAAAACTTTTAAAATAAATTCTTTAATATTACACAAAGTGTAAGTGCGATAATTACTTACAGGCTGACGCCACATGCACCATTTTTTGTTTTACATAATAAAGCTAAAAAGGATAGTTATGATTAAAATTATTTAATTATATTTGGTAATTCATGTGTGACGATAATAACAAAAAATTTATTCTAAATAATTAATATAAAAAAATTGATAACAGTCGTTGAATTTAATGTATTTATAAAGCAATAAAATCGAAGTTTCATCAGAGTTTTGTACCGTTGTGAGGTCAGTAGGTACCCCAGATGGGGTACGGATCTCGGCCCTTATTTTTAAAGTTTTTAAGCCCTGGATGGAGGCCTTAATTTATTGAGGCAACCACAGGCAAGCCCGGTTAAGCATAAGCAGCCGACTAGGTTGACCTGCGAGACGAAATTAAAAAAAAAAAATCTTGAACAGATTTGCAATTTTTTCTCTAAAAGAGTTGTTGTGTTGCATAGACGAGACGCTATAGTTTCAAGGGACACATATTAACATTAATTTTGAATATAAAACTAAAAACCTGTCGTATATTTTTGCAACATTTCCTGTACTTTAGTACATAAAGTTGCGTTATATTCCGCTTTATAAACCGAGAGGCAAACCTTGAGACGATAAGTCCATAGAGCGTTCGAATTCACATACAGGTGGCGACGTCCATAGGTACCAACCGTCAAATTAGTGCACGGTATATAAGCACTAAGACTGTGCATGATAAGGACTATATTAGCGTGAAATATTTTGGGCAAAGTTCCAGATATGTTGCGATTTATAATCCCAAAGTGACCAGTATTCACGATTGCAATTTAATGAGGCAGTCGAGTACCTATTTTAATTTAAATAATGACTCTTTATTATATGTTAAATGCTTGGCTATTTATCGTTTAAAACTAACAAATTGAGGATCTAGCGTGTTTTATACGAAATAATAATTGCATTTAATTGTTTTCTAAAAAGACTAGGTACAAAACTATGTTTCTAAAAACATATGCAACGAAAAAAAAAACAAAAGAGCATCGCCTCTTGAGTTCTTTTTTTATTTAAATACTGCTTTGGTCATTGCCAAACATGGGTTGTTTTTCTTGTTGCTATCAAACAGACATACCTCCACAGATGGGTATAAATCTTATCAGCGAAGCATTACGTGGAATGCAAAGATAAGAATCTTAAACCTGTCTGTTTAACAGACACCGACAGAATCGTTAATCACAGCTATACGTATGGTGACAGCAAACGTTTATGCATGTTGCAGTTTTTCTAGCTTCAATTTGAATTGATTATGAGAATGTTGAAAAAAGTAAGGAAGTCAAAGAACTTGTAGTGGTCTCGGCTAATTGTGTATCTTTTAAAAACAAAAGAAGGTAATATGACTTTAGGTTACGATTTTTGTCACTGTATTAATTGTATGCTATCTATAAAGGCACATGGGCCGACTGGATGTCAATGGTTGCGAGGTGAAGGCTCTATATCTAAAGTGTAGAGTCAAAAAAAAGAGATAAAATAAAGAGATCTGCATTTTGTAGTCACCAATTCTACATTATTTAATTAGTTGTCCAGGTTGATAGTTTAGTAGTTAAATAAAATTTCCCTTCGGTACATTTAACTAGTATAAATAATATAGTCACCATCATTTAGATACTTTTAGAAGGTTTATGTGTAGACTGTAGGTATATATAATACATTCATATTAAAGGTAAATATTATAAAGAAATCGAAAAATCGATCGAGCGATCGATCGAGAAATCGATTTTTTATCAAATAGTAAAAACAGTGCGAGGTAGGGGCGGGCCCGACCATAAGGCGCTATGCAGATCGAGCAACTATTGCAGCAACTGGCAACTAGCTGTTTAAATACATCTCGGGCTATTTGGTTGTAGCAACTGGCAACTTTTAAAGGAAAATTTCAAAAAGTTGATTGATGCCTCAACTAAAGTTGCTCTTAAGCGCCTAATCCTAATAGGTGAAAAAATATAACTTATTACAAAGCGGTTTGCCTTACCTTACTCCTGCTAAAATCCGCGACACAAATTAATTATGTCTTGTGCCAAGTGCGTGTTACACTTGTGTTAATTATTCTGCTATGTCCTGTATTAAAGGAGACAGAAAACGCACAAGTCAAGCTGTCTAGCTGATTTGTGCGTTACTTAAGTACCTTGAAATCGAAGGATATCCTGCGTTTTAATTAATTTAGTGCCTCTTAGTTAGTATTTATTAAATAAACGCTTTAATTACATTTTGTTGCATGTTTATGTTGTTCAGACAAACTTAATAGCCATTGAAAAAACGCTGGATGAGTATATCTTAGTAAATTAAAAATTGTGTACCTAAGTAAACAAATCGGGTACTTACCTATTGCTTATAGCTTTATGGTTTACAAGTCTGGGCGAATTTTTCCCCTGCCAAAAGACTCAGATCTTCACAGTTGATATTCGAACAAAGCGGGTTGCAGACCAAGAGCTCAAATGAAGTCAAAATCAAAATATTTTATTTCACATAAACCTACATGGTCACTTATGAAACGTCAGAAGCTAGGTGCACGGTTCCAATTGGTCGTTTCCTATGGAGAAGAACCGGCAAGAAACTCCACGGTTACTCTTTCAAAAACTAATTGGGTTTTACAACGTTTTCAAATTACAGTATGTATGGGAGGACAGCATAGCTAAGCTAAGTTAGTCTAGCTTAGCTCGCATAGCTTAGGTAATTTTTCATACTTCTGTTCATAGATTTCGGTCTGTACACAAGTATGAAAAACTACATCAGCTATGCGAGCTAAGCTAGACTAACTTAGCTTAGCTCTTGGTCTGCAACCCGCTTTAATCTTGTTCCATGAACATATTTATGTGAATGTATTTTCTTTAATATTTCCGGTTGCTTTTAGGTCGGCTTTATATGCAGACCAGAGCACAGTTTCCACATGTTCCTTTAGCTTTTTGGGAGCGGTGAATGCTTATGTGAATCCCGCACCCCCGGCCATAGGTAGAGGTGGAACACCGCGGTGGTTTTAGCCGGTAAGAGTCCGGCATGCCCCTCTGTCACCCCCGCGATAGAGGAAGTCCATGAGGATTTCCATCGCGAGAAGAAAAAAATGGTTCCTTTAGCTTTAGGTGTTACAGGTACCTTTAGTGTGGAGGCTAGTGCTATTTGATTATTGTAATGTTTTTCCTGAACAACAAAGTTTTTTTTAGCTGTTTAATTTCCATGCTTAGTTGGTTTGAACAACGAACAGATCCATTTCGTAACAAGTTATTAAAACAATGCGTAAGGTCACACAACTTATTTAAAAAATTTTATTAAATTACTTATTACGCCCACAAAATTAATGACGCGTAACGTAGCATTAATAATTGCGAGATTCACACCACATTATTATGTCAAATCATCATAACTGTAACTGTGACGAAACTAACGTCAATCGTGAGAAATTTGTCACACATTGACATTAGACATAATTCGCACATTGAATACGTTTTGGTAACGTTTGTAATTTGGACGAAATTTTCGCAACACTTTTGTTGGATCATTGAATGTAGTATGGATATATTAAGAAACGTCGTGTTGCTTAGAAGTTTATTATTTTCTCATATAGAAGCAATTTATTACCAGCTATTATTTACTTATAATACTCGTACATATGTAATTTAGAGTTCGTGCTAAAATAATTTATGTTCAACTTTTATTTATTGACCAATGTGTTTCGCACTAGTGTTTCTTTTTCGACTTTCGATTGGTAATTTATGCAGTTGCTGTCCTTAATTATAAACTAAAAAAATGCGTGATCATGTTTTGGTTACAACAATATTTTGTTATTTGTTATAAGGGCTGTAGATATATATTTTTTTATTTTTATTTTAAAGAATTACATTTAAATTGAAAATTGAATTATGTAATGATGAAATGATTTGTATGTTATTTGTCCTTTCATTATTTTTAGACTCACTTATGTTTCAACAACTTGAATTGAATGTAGCCCAGTTCCACGCTAATGTTTTTTGTCTAGGAGACAATTACTATCAATCATTATATTTATTACCGCTATCAATTATGTGTTAGGAATGTTTTTAGATAGTAGGTACAGAACCCAAACAGAATACATATAGAATTTGTTTTAATATGATCTGCGTTCGCGATTTATTTGCCAAAAAATGTAAACAAATATGAATTAATGGAAAAATAACTTTAATTCTTACAAAATAAAGTTCAGTTTACGCCACAACTTCAAACAAGTGCTGGTCACTCTGAAATCAACTTAATTACAATTAAAATAAAGTTAATATTTGTTTAACTTGAAATAGGGTGGGGGGTGTGCAGCACTGCGCACTTTTACTATAGGTATAGGTAACTAACGGCTTGTTCAAAGTCTACTATTACCCGCACAACGCACGCGCGAATTTTTCTCGCGGTGATTTTCTTTCGCGGACTGGATTTTCAACGCACTGCTTAGCGCCGAGCGTCGAAAATCCAACAGTATGTTTTTTGGCGCGCTGAGATACGTTCTTTTGGATTCTCAATGCTTTGTTCAACACCGATAGTTGAAAATCGAGTGCGTGATAAAATCCCACCACTATATTTTTACGTCTGTGCAAACATGGACGCTTGCACTTGGGTTAAAATCAAAAGTACGCAACAAATCAATGACTTTTATGAATGAAAGTGGTCAAGCAGGGCGGGTCTAGAAATAATAATCCGCTCTTGTCAATTGTTAGGAAACCAATTTTACGGATTCTTTCATTTGATCTATCTATCTTTCACAAACACACATTTTAACATTGCAGCGTGTTAACTTTTAACTTTGTAAAATAGGTTAGTAGTTAATTAATATTGCTAATTGATGATTATGTTTGCTGAAATGTCTCGACATTTACTAATAAGCATTAGTCTAAATTATAGATTTTATGCAATGATGCAATTTTTCTCGTAATTTGTAAGAAGATGATACCCTTTATTATTTTAAAATTAATTCCTTTTTAAAGACGTGTGGTGTGACCAATATGGTTGGAATTAGATTTTATTAATTACGGTCTACGTAATAAATTAAGAAACACATTAAGAAACAAATAATTATTAAATAGATAATAATTCAACGTCTTTAAATCGCGTTTAGACCTTATAATCAAAGTTCAATCTTCGTTTAGCTAATTAACTATACTTTGACTGACTGACAGTACTTCCGCTTCTCCTGACAGTCAAAACCTTACACCTTTCGAAAATAACAATTATTTCGACATCGTCAGATTAAAAATAATTGGTAATTGAACGTATACATCGTTAGCGATTTTAGATCAAATGTGGGTCGTTAAGTTGGTTCGATTCATGTCCAATTAATTGAATTTACTTTTGAAGTAGTACTGTTAGTATTAGTAACTTTTACAGGAACTTAGCATGTCTATTTGAAGATTAGCACCGTTTGATGAATTAGTTTATAATAATATATCGCTCATTTGGAGAAACATCGGCGTAAATGTATTTTTTTCCCAAAAATGAGTTAAATATGACAAAGCACTTAGAAAGCGTATTTACGTTAAGAAAGCAAAGACGTAAAAAATAAATAAAGTAGCAGTTACGTCGATGTTTCTCCAAATGAGCGATATTATTGGGAAAGAAAACAATTTGTTTGTGAAAGATGCTAACTGTGGTGTTAACATAAGAGCAAATATTATCTCATTTGCACATCTCTAGTCCACCGAATTTTATGTTATAGGTTCCACGTATTCAGCGGCCACCGTACCTATTGCCACTATCCGGACAAAATAGTGCCTCTAGATTGTGAATCATACCACACCACAGTGCAGCCATCTTTCAATCAACTCACACGCATACATTAGTATCGTGTCGTAGTCTAATATATTTTAACTCCAACTCAAACAAGACGAGAATCAAATCGTGTTTATGATGGCATGAGTAATAAATATGTGTATCATTGCTAGATTTTCATTTCTAACGATAAATTATGTGAAGTGACATTACTTGCATATTTCCCACAGACAGACACATCTCTTTGTTAGCTCAGCACGTGATAATTATGGTACCTAGGGTTATTCTGTTACGTGACATCATTTTGTTATTAATTGTAGGAAAATATTTGATTTTCTAAAAACTTATTGACCTTCTAAATATGAAAGCTTTTTTTTTTTAAATAACGAATCTCTAAAAAAGTTTGGCCTAATGATGCCAATTTTTTTTAATAAATTAGCTTTTTTAACTCTCTGGCCTTTTCTCACAGTTCGTCGCAGAAACTAAGATACCCCGACCAAATGGGTTAGGTTAGAACTATGACAAATCACGCGCAAGCTGAGCGAGCGAAGCAAGCGGTGTCGCAGTTACGTTATGATTTTAGGAAAGCAAAATGGGAATTATTTGAGGTTCGATTAATACCTATTAATATTATAATGGAAACTGTAGAAATTAAACTAATTAATACTTATATATTTTCGAACAATACCTACTTTGAATTTTAGACCAGAAAATCCGGCTAGACAGTAATTTTGCCATGGGAAATTGGGCGTAGCAGCGCGGCGTAGCAAAAGGGGTTATTAACCTAGACACTTTATTTACCGATCTATTAGATCTTTGGACTTGATACTTGTGTTTAAAATTAAATTTAATCTTCAAAATGAACCGCTGAGAAAGCTCGGAGCCCATACACGTATTTTTACGTATTTTTGACTTCATATTTAGTCTCAGGAATTGGCCTTCAGGTGACGTGTTTAGCAGCTCACCTCATCTAGTTAACAAAAAAGGTGTCCCCGAGTAAATACAATGTTTTAAACTACTAATGATCGAACGTTACTCGGCCTAGTTATAGAAAGACAGTTCCTACTACAATTTTACATAACCTCAACTTTCCCACATCAATTATCGCCCTGACCGTCTATAATCAACTTTCTTCAACTCACTTATCACTATAACACTGACCTATGGTGTACAATTTAGATACGTCATGTTACAGAATAAGCAAGTAGAGTAGAGCGATTACGTCATTACACTGCGTGAGGTTTTGTTTTCTCCGCACTTTCGATTTTATTCGCGACGCGGGCGCACGGCATCTTGTCACAGAGTAACGAAATGTAGAAGACTTGAAGAATCTTGGAACGCCCGATTACAACAAAATTGTACAGTTCTTAGGTTTAATTTGGTTCAACAATGGACCAAAGTGTTGGTGTTCCACTAGCTACACCACTGCCTAACCCTTCAGCGAATACAGGCGTAATAGGCCAAAATCAACCAATAAGTCCCTTTACATGGCAGGCGACATTGCGGCAGAATCAGGCGGATGAGCTCGACTTTTGATAAGGACTGGTCCATAACAAACCCAGACAGAGAGAGAGAGAATTGGAAGAAGATTAGTGAGGGCCTGCAGTGGTAATCTATAGGCTAATAATAATAAAATAGTGCTCAGACTTTAATATGACATACATGGAGCTTTAGAAAGGGACTGTCCCACAGTTAGGAGCGAGAGAGATGATGAGCCTCTACAAAGCCGATGTTTTTCTAAAACTACAAAAGGCTGATTTTACAAAAGTCACATATCTTTTATTCGTGAAATATAATTGACGTCTGACAGTTCTAGTATGAAAAAACTGTCAAAAATTCTAAATGTATTCTCAGGATAAGACTTATTCTCGGTATAAAAGTTTGGCGAAATGCGCCCTAAGTCAGTGTAGGCACAACATCACAGTAATCTGTGGTGTAGGCACATGTAGGTAACAATCCGAGGGCACTTGTAAAAACGAGTAAGTAAATCTGTAGGAGATAACTATCGCTGAGGTCGAAGGCGACTCCATTTTTACGGTCGGGCAGCTACGTGTTATACGTGGTTAAATTTTTTTACCTCCAATCCTGCCCTCTATGTCCCAAAACTTGCAGTTAAAGTGGTTAAACTGATCTTGAGTCTTGGTGTACTTTAAGCGATAGTCTGTGGTTTGTCGTCCGTGCGTGCGTGAACTTTTTGTCATAATACGAAGTAAGACTTTTGTTAATCTTTTTCGTGATTGGCTGGCGTCTGGTGGAAATAAACGCTCTCTTACTACAGATAACAAGGCATTAATCATGCCATTGAACTGATGGTCACAATGCAGTGGAAGGTATTTTAATTAGAAAGTTGTGATTTAGATCGAGACACGGTCCGTTAAAAAGATAACTTGTTTCGTTTTACTGTGGAAATTTCGAGATTTGTAGCATTGAATCCGCAAACAAAATACAAAAGAGAAAAATTACCGTTTTTTTTCACCGGACCTTTCGACCATGAGTGAACTTGATATTCTGTTAGGATACCTCATAGACTGTAATTTGCTAGCAATTTGATGCTTATTAAAAACTGGGTGCCTTATTCATGCAACTGTAGACATATAAATTACTATCATCCTTACAAACATCCTTCAGATTTCTACCATTTTCTCAAGATCTACAAAAATTTCGAATAACGCCTATTGACCTTCAATTACTATTCCGAACTAGCTGACCCGAAACACGTTGTCATCTCCAAATTTCTTTGTTTTTTCAGGATTTTCCAAATTACCGGGCAACTCTTTCATTTTTTCTTTCTCTAAAAACGTAGGCTTTTGGGACTATTACGAAAGTATTAAAATACTTATTAAAAAAATAGCCAAATCGGGCCCGCCGTTCTTAAGTGATGCACTTACCAACGCAGCAGGATTTTATTTTTATTTATATACATCTAAAGAAGATAGATATATGTATGTAGATGTCAATAAAATAAGGTATCTCTATACATCATATTAACCTAAAAGTATAAACAATTGCATTAAGTATACTAAGTACGCTATAAACTGCTTTGAATGTAAATCACCTATTTTCTATGTATAAAACTGCTATTTATAAGCTGTCCGTTTAATATGCTTAACAGATATCTACATGAGGCAAATGATTATTGTTTTGCTACCTACTTGCTTAGTTGGTGTAACAATGTTTGAAAAATATGAATGTCGGTACGTATTTTTGTCAAGAGCAAAAAATGTATCGTCAAAATCGTAGCATGTGAATCAAATCTCCTTTGATTCATTTAGAAAGAAAATAAAACAATAAAGAACTCTTTTAATATTTAATTACATTGATATTTTTGGAATTGGGACGGGCCTCGTGACTAAATAATAAAAATATAATGGTTAAGCTAAGTTTGCCGCGGTCGGTTAGTAGATGGGTGACCATCCATTACACATCAAGACCCCTCCGTACCTCGGAAAGCTCGTTAAGTCGTTGGTCACGGCTGTCCTTTGTAAATCTTAATCTAAAAACCAATCGTACTAAGGGGTATCGTGTTAACCAGTAACTGGGTTGTGGAGATCAGATAGGCAGTCGCTCTATATAAGATAAGGGTATTCATCTGCATCCGGTTAGACTGGAAGCCGACCCAACGTAGTTGGGAAAAGGCTTGGCAGACCGATTGAGGAACTGGATAATTATTCCTTATGTTTAATTACATGACAATTTCATTCATTCTTACTTCAGAAAAAAAAAACACGCAACAAAATAATAACCTTAATCATCAAGATAAGATCGTACACCAGCGGGATTGTAATAAGAAATCAGTACAAATACCAAACAGCCTTACCTGTCAATAACAATTACTAGATTACTCCTTATCTGCTGCAACTTAATTACTAAGTATACCTAAAGCCCCGTTGCCACGAAGCTAGTTGTTCAAGCGAAGATAGTCCGCTAGCAAGCTAGTCACTCTGGCTTCGTGTATACAGAACTATCCTCATTGTTAGGATAGTAAGGTTACTATCCTAACAATGAGGATAGTTCTGTAGTTCTGTTCTGTTCTGTGTGTGGATAGCCAGGTGGCTATAAAGCTAACAAGGTAGCGAAGGATGGATATGAAAGGGATACTACTACCAACTCTTATTTTTTTTTATTATTCAGGCTTGTTACCCTACGAATCAAAGCCGCTTCAATGACACTGGATTCCTAGCATCGTGTAAACCGCTCCAATCAAGTCAAGACATTAAGTAGTAGGAAACCCAAAACATTAATTTGCTAGTTTTCAGTTGCTAGTTTTCAAGAAAACGGGATGCTATCAAGCTAGTCGTTCTGGCCTTGTGTATATGTCGCAGCCCATTGGTTTAATTTGCCGTTTAGTTAACCGCATAGCCTTTTAAGTAAACGGCGGCCGTTCAACTAACAGCCTGAATGATAATTATTCAATTATAGTTTAGGTTGGAACTGTAACCAATCACGCGCGAGCCGAATCGGGCACAGTAACTAAGCCAGGGCACTCGGACCAAACGGGTTAGGTTAGGTTAGGTTAGAATTGTGATCAACCGCATGCGAGCCGAGAGAGCGAAGCGAGGCGAGCACTACTTAAACAGGCCAGGTGGTTAACTGAACGGCTAATTTAACCAGTTGGCTGCGACATATATAGGACTATTCTCATGTTAAGGGTAGTAAACTAATAAGAAGAGTAAGTGTGTTACGCAATTAGGGTGCTGGATAGTAAGCTAGGTCAAAGTCAACGTTTTTTTTTTGTTAAACACGATTTTCCGTTAATGGCGTATAAATATCAAGTAGAAATAGGCATACGAAATTAAAATTGTATAGGTTAGGATATTACTTTTTCACTATACTATGAAAAAAACTAGCCTCGTGTCATCTAGGCCTTAGTGATCGCGTGTTGACATCTCATAACAATAAAAGATGAGTATCAGGTACCAGCAGTTATGTTAGTTTCATGTTCTCTAGATTTAGGATAATTTACTGATTATGTGTTTAATGATTTATTATTCGCATTCCAGTTTCGAAATCATCAGTTAATCTTGAGGTTGTCAGTATCATAGCCATAGTAATTGGTGTTATTTAGTGATTTAGAAATGTGATGACGGATAATAGAGATGATAACTGGTGGAATAAGAGATGCTGCGCCAACATCCAATAAGTTAGGACAAGTAGATACAGGATGATGATTGTGTATCTCAAATAATTCTTAATTTGGGGTCATCAAATACTAAATAGCTAATTAACTGCGACAAATTTGTTCGTAGCTCTTGCTACAGCAGCGCTCGCTTCGCTCGCTCGGCTCGCGCCCATTTGGTCACAGTTCTAACCTAACCCGTTTGGCCGGGGTACCTTAACTTTGTTAATGCGATGTGTTCATCGCAGTAACTAACACGTATATGTGTACCACGGATATATGTACCTCTAAACACGTATTGACTTTCTAATGATGAACACTTTTCTAAATATAATTGAACCTCTTTTTAAATTTCTGGCCTTTTCTAACTGTTTTAACTGTTGTTAGAAAATTCCAGAAAGTTAAAAAGAGGCTCAATTAAATAACTAAAATGGCTAAAATTATTTTGGTTTGTTGTGTATAATTATGTAGTATTGCATTGCTGCCTGATTGATAATGTCAGTTTGAATCACGTCCATGATATTATTTTACATATTTTATATTTTGGACTAAACTAGTTAACCTAAGATAAGTTGATTTATTCCAGTAAGATCTAAGAGTAAGAAGTTTTACATTTTACACCTCAAACCCAAACGCCTATATGAATAGTAAGATTTCAAAATCTAAATAGCGATTCTAGTGCGATATGAACATTACGATACAGTGCACAAACCGGTCCACGTTGACCCATTTATAACAATATCGAGAAACCAGCTCAAATACACTAAACTTTTATTTGTTATAGAACTATGATATTGTACAGTCAGTGAGACAATTATTAATTGAAGCGAAAGCATTTGAATTGGCGAGGACACAGTTTGTGCTTTTGCCAAAATCACATGAATGATTATAAACATTAGCGCTACAAGGATTTTTCGCATGTGGCCAAAATCGGAACTAACGCCGCCATTTAGTTTTTTCATTACATTTCGCAAAACAATTATTATTGCACAAATGTTTACCAACAGTGCCCAGCCAGTGTCAACGTCATTCGAGCGCCAAAAATCTTTTGTAGCAGACTATAATTATGTAAGTTATACATAAAGTATTGTCGAACTGAAGACGTGTCGGAGTTCCGTAGTGTCGAATTAAAATCTTGTCGTATTAAAGTTTGACGAAGTTCAATTGGTAAGTCATCTAATGCATAAACTTGCCTTTATTGTCTTGAATGCCAAAGAAACGCAAAGGGTGACATTGTGTTGCTTATTATGATCTTGTTCCTTTGTTGAGTCAGTCGTGAATTCCTTTATTCCGATTATGACAAGCTTCAATAAGGTATCTTCTAAGAATAGCAATGTTTTAATTGAAAATGTAGATACATGCAAGTCAAACCAAGTGTAGTGTTGGCAAATAAAACGTGAGCGGATTTGTGAACGTGGCGCGGAAATCAAGATCCGTCTGGTCGCGTCCGCCTCCGTGTTCGAACGACGCATACGCACCGAATGTAACGCATATCAATGTATAGAAAGCTGTCGTAGAGGAAATATAGACGATTTAAAAAAAAAAAAAACTGGCTCTTCACATTTTTTTTTATCGGATTTGAAGTATTTTGTAAGAAATATGCAAATAAAGTGAAGTAATTGCAATAATTTTTCATAGTGAATTTGTTAATTTTGAGCGTGGCTTTCGTAAGAAATAGAAATAGATAAATGTTTTGACCAAAATATGACTGTAGCTAAATACTTACATAACATGAATCTAGAAATCTAGACCGTATTCGTACAAAAAATATCATTATAATGCCTTTACATAAAGATTAAAATACCTACGTAATAAATTAATAAATGTTAAAATAGACTACAACATACTTGCTTAGTTTATAAATCACTTATTCGGATGTGGAGCATGATGGGTCTATGCGGCAACCTTCCTCATCTGTGGTAGGACGTTACTGTGCTCTACACGCTTCCTCTTAGAAGGCACGTGTGTGCTCAGATGACCGCGACACTCCAAGAACTTTAGGGGCACGCTTCTCCTTTGAGACCTTGAGCAACTCCATAGCCCTCTTCTGATACTGAGCTTGTCCAACAACCGCGGACCAGCTCCGGGACTAGGAGAGGCTCATATTCTAATCCTTTTTTCAAAGTTACTCTGAAATGCATTGGGTAATTAGGCAAGAAGTGCCTAATTGATTCTTCATTTTAGTTTGTTCATTGTACCATTAAATTAAAAATAAAGCGCGAAATAATTCTCTACAAATGATAAATAAATGTTATATTTAGCACGTTAATTACTTGAGTATTTATTTCTGTTCGTGCTGGTTTCAAGATTAGAAAACCTAAATAGAGGCTATTAGTACTAGCCGAGTTATTTCAACATGTTTTATTTTTGTTGGTATATTACACACTACTTCTATCTGGTAGTATTATATATTGTAACTAGCTTCTGCCCGCGACTTCGGCCGCGTGAAATTTCACCCTCCTCCCATTCACCCTCTTAGGGGTGGAATTTAGAAAAACCCTTTCTTAGTGGATACCTACTACGCAAATGATTGAACATTGACGAATGAAATGATAGTGATAATAGTTTTCTCAACGCCAGTACTTATAGTTACTAATAAGTTAGACGTAACAGCCGGCCGTGTTACACTTTGGTCCGGTTTCTTACATAAAAATTACGTAAAGCTTGGACACACGAGCGCGCGGACGCGTGCACACGTTTTTCATTCATCTATGATAACACGTGACTATGTCTTGTCATTAATCATATTTATCACGGCCAGATCGATATCTATATTTTATTCTTATATTGGAAGCTTTTAAAAGTTTTATCTTAAAAACATTGGTCATTATTTTTAAAACGTTTTTTTTTTTATTTGAAATAAAAATTTTAGTATATCTAGTAATTTATTTAATGGGTTTTCAAGTTTTTCGTAGAGTTCAAATACAAGGTTAGGGGTAACAGGATATAATTATGAAGCTTTCTAAAAAATCTGCATGGTAGTGTGTTGATGTCTGCGTATGAGTCGCAGATTGAAGTAAATGAATAATTACTTACATCGTTGCTGTTGATTTAGTCACCTGCATCCTGCATGCGTTAAAGGACTTTTTCTACTCTGAACGGCCTTCTACACATGTTCCTGGACTGGTTCGTTTTTCACCTTGTCAGCTAAAGATTTTTTAAATTTGCCGCTATTATTTTAAAATTACTTTTATTCATTTATTTGTTAATGTCGTGTTTTCCACCCCAGGCAAGGTCGTACCTTTTTTTTTAATATTTATTCTTATTCTAATTTATTGCCACTTTTACCAATGACAGCACATCTAAACTGGGTTTAAGAGCTGTCAGTGTCAATATTCTACAACAATGATGACACTGACAGCTCTTGAACGCGGTTTAGTTGTGCTGATCGCGTTCATGGTGAAATCCGCCTTTAGATCGCATAGTAAGATATTTCGAAGCCTAAGTAACAGCTGATCTATGATGGCTATATCACTTCTGCGAAACCACATAATCGTCACGACGACGATCCTTGTACGGTTAGACCGGTAATAATATTGAGCTTAGAGCCCATTACGCTTATACCATAATCACTTCTTGCAACACCCACGAAACTGATGGTTTATCAAAACTACGAAGAAAATATGCGTAGGTAATGTGACAGCTGCATTTATGACATAAACTCACGCTTCTGTCTCAAAAGGGTGGTAGGCAGAAACTACAAAAAGCTACCTGCCACCACCATCCTTACATATCTACTCATTTTACTTCTTCCTCGTTCATACAAGACATGCACACGCGTTGCGAGGACTGCGCACCTGACCTTTGTGAAGAATCACCAACTATAAGACATTAATTTGCAGACATTTATGTACCAAGTTGTTTATGTCTTTCAGTTAGACCCTTGCAGGGTCACAAAGTGAACGCACCCAGACGGACGATGTCAAAGATTTTGACAACTCGGCACCAGCTCTCATGCGCATAAAGAAGCTATAGTTAGCTGCCTGCATACTTATTTCTTTTGTTGTCAGTACCTAGGTACCTACATGACTCAAAAGTGCTCCAAAAAAGAATGTCTAGCATATACCGTAGAAGGTTAGCTAAATTGTAATCTAGTGTGACCTAGAATGTCCAGTAATTGTCCGTAATACCAGTGTATAGAACGTAATTTGCTATTGTGCCCCAATCAACGGTAATACACCAGCTATTAGTAGTTTTCTGTGCATTTCCCATAATGCACGACTATTGTGCATTGTGGCATTTATGGAAATGACCAATTGGTCACATAGTGGTAATTCATAAGATAATTGTTGGCGATTTAAGTTTAATTTTACATTCGTGCATTGTGAATGATTGAACTGAATTATAAATAATTAGTGAGTCTAGGTTAAATGATGTTTTATCTATGCAATTTTTATTACATGATGACTTCTAAAAAGTTTCAATACATTGAAAAACAGATAAGCTAGACAAGTATATAGAGACTGAAGCGTGGAATGCACTAGGCAAGCCTCCTTACCAGGTGGACTGTTGCTATGAAGACACTAGAGTACAGTACAGTGCGGCCAACGAGAGAATGCGTTTTTGACACCTCTCAGTTTCTTCAATTTGGGGTTTCAGGAACGCATTCTCGGCCGGTCTGCGAAAGCGCAGTGACTGCCCAAAGTCCATTAATCGTCTGAAATAAAAGCTTAATCAAAGATCATTTCGTCTCCCGAGACGTGAATAAACTTCTCCTAGACACAGTGATGCGAAGTTTGTCGTGAGTAATACCTACGCAATTAAATCGGTGATGTCGGTATCCCACTAATATTATAAAGGCGAAAGTTTGTGAGTGTGTGTGTGTGTGTGTGTTTATATGTTTGTTACTTCTTCACGCCTAAACCACTGAACCGATTTAGATGAAATTTGGTATACCTAGAGATAGTTTGAGTCCCGGAAAAGGACATAGAATAGTTTTTACCCCGATATTTCCACGGGATCGACATTTACACGGGTGATACCGTGGGGCGCTGCTAGTTACTACATAAATATGTCTGACTGACCTATCGTCACCCTCAGCGGATGTTAAACTCGCTTATTTCAACATATGTACAGCGGAACCGACTATATATTACTTTAGTTAAGTATTAATACATGTGTGAAAATAGCCTATACTATTTCCTTCTTTGGACAAAGGATATGAGGTACCTAATCGCAAAAACATGTATTATCATGTATTGTTCATGTATTTATGTATATTTATTTGTGCTTATATTTGTATGTAATTATTTAAGTATATATATTCATAGTTTTAATAGGTTTAAGCGTATCTTTATATTTAAAATTCCTCAATTTTCATGAATGGCACCTACCACTGTTTGTCTGTCTCTGCATCACCCAAAGTTTGACTGGTAGAAAATGCCTATGGCATTAAGCCCCCTCTATACATTTATGTGTTTGATTGAAGTATTAAATAAATAAAAACCAGTTCCAAACAATCGGTCGCACTAACGTTCGTCGAGTTGATGTACTGTCGCACCACTGATGGACGACATTTCGTACTGTCGCCCTAACATGTGTCACGTATTTGTTTGTTGTAACTATGATGTGGCATACTGTGTATATCCAGGGCAAAATTGCCGACGTAAAAATAGTAAACAAGATTGACAGAGTAGAATCAGTGAAAGATATCACAGCCTATCTCTAAAAGAAGCATAAGTTCCTACCTAGTAGCCTTGTAAATGAGAAGATAAAACAGAGAATTTCTTCTCTGGCGAAATTCTAGTATATTTTTAACGTCCTAACATGTTTTAAAAACTGGTACTTAATTAAGTGCCAACGGTTGCCTAACACGTCAACAACGAGACGCGTTGAATAGACATTCATCATTTGTCAATTGTCAACACCTCTTCAGAACACTCGTTTAAGTAGTGTATTTAATACATAAATTAGCATACTAAGCCGTCGGAAGCTTCGTTTGAATGTAAAAGCAACTATTAAACGTTTTGCAATGGCCGCCTGCGCCCCCGCAACGGCAATTATACTGCAACTGTTGCAAGTTCGTTGCACACTGCAAAATAGAGCAATTATCTATCCGATCGAACATTCTGTTGCGAAATTCATATCAGATTTGCATATTTTTGAATATTACGTTTAAGGAATGTGTATTATGGGCGCTTCAAGGTGACCGTATCTTCTGACAATAGAAGATGGAATAGTCATCGATAATTGATTAATTCGCTTGATTTTCATGGATGTCTTAAAAATAAAGTACTACCTTTTGTTCGAAACGAGAAATTGTAACCATGCACTTAGATTCTGACGTTTTATAAGTGCCTATGTATGTTTATGTGTAATAAAATATTTTGATTTGATTTATTTGCAAAGTAATGGTACTGGATAGCCTTATTAAGCACCCTATTTTTTTCACAAAGACCGGTGTATTTCCAAAGGTTTTCCTGCTTTTTTTTGCATCACCACCTAATATTAGCGAACTTGACATGTCTGATAAAGTTATCAGACATGTTTTAATAGTAGCGCTTGTGTGGTGTGAAAAATTGACAATGCAAGCGCTACTATGAAAATTCCTTACACGTAATTAAAAAAACCAGACAATACACTTCCTTACTTTAAAGAAATTACCAGGTATCAGATTTCAAACAGAATAACATAGACCAGTAGTAAAATTCTATTCAAAATTACTCCTTTCCTTTGCAAACAATACTACCATACCTACAGACTTATACAGCGTGTATCAGAAATGTGTGGCTATATTTAAGGGTGTGCCTGTACAGACTATTAAACTAAACAATTTTCTCCATGGGACCAATATCGTAATCATAAAAACAACGAAATCATCGAAAATATTATCAGCTGTCCCATACAAAACTTCAATACCTACTCGATCCAAATGAATGGTACCTGGTTATTTTTTCGCGATTATAATGTTGGTTCCATAGAAAAAGTTGTACTGTTGGACGATCTGCACCACCTGATTCACGCTGTATACAAAGAATACATTGAAATCAAAAGTAAATCACCTTTCTAACAAGCGGTGTCTCGTGTAATAGGCGTAATGACGATAATTGCGCAAGAGCATGATAAAACAGCGTAGTTGGAACAATAGCGCTAGATAAATATATCTAGCGTGGAATACAATGACATTGTTTGTCACGTTAGTCAGTGAACGTGAGCCTTTTTAATTTTTTATAGAAATTGGATCTGGTCTGGATTCAACAATATAGAAGTAAATTTTAAATTAACAATTTAATTCAATCAAAATTTTAAATATTACAGGTTTTTCTACAAGAGGACTAGAAAGAATGTTGTGCCTCCGTCATCAGAAATATGAGTCACTTTTTTTCTAAATTGATGATAATCTACATTTCATAAAAATAATCTTTTTATTTTTATTTTCATTAAATGGGGTGTGCAGAAGCTCTATTTCATATTTACATGCACAATTACAGATAGAGTTTTTGTTACCTAAAAGTTACCTAATAGGTAGTTAATTTATGTAGGTAATCATAAACAAAACATAATTCATTAACAAGTTCATGGCGCTAATTTCTGTGTAGCGAATTTGAGAATGAAGTTGATTTGATTGGCTTTAATTAAAATAAGACTAAATAAAAGTATAAAACAACAAAGTTTAAAATGGTACCTAATTGATACCAAAGTATAAAATAACATTCAGATTTATCTTGCAATATTAGAGAAAACAAAACTCTAAAAATACTATTGAAGATAAATCTACATGAAACCAAAATAATAAACCATTTGTACCAATAATAAATAGAATACTGCCTCGTTGGTAGTTGCAAGTGCTACTGTGGAGTATGAGGTTCTGGGATCAAATTCCAGGTCGGGCAAAGTGTTATATATAAGTTTTTTCTATCAAGAATGTCTCAGTCGCAGCCCGGACTCCGGGTTTGTGCCTGGTTGATAGCAATAGACTCGCCCCCTATTAGATACATGGGACCTAAACATAACTGGTGAAATGTAGGTGAAATATAGGTACACCACTGCCTAACCCTTTGGAAATACTGTCGCGATGTTATGTTATGTTTGTACGGTCGAACAAGCTATTTGGTATACAGGCAAAAATATTCATCTTTCCACTACACAGCCAATATTTAGTTTTATTTTGTGCGTTATAACTTTTTCAGCTTATGGCATCCTTAATTAAATAGAGTGGTATAAAAGAATTGACCATTGTTTAAAAGTAGTTACAAGTAAGCTGCCTGTATACCAAATAGCTTGTTCGACCGTACCAATAAATTACAAGTTTGTAAAATCAAGGTCATATCCAATGCTTTAAAACGATTAATCTCTTCCACATGACAGAAGAGTACCTCCCACTATCTTGCTTACTTAACGTGAAGTACAAAACTGCCCACATCCACCGTATCTGCTAAGTGTAGGTATTTCCTCATTAGTATTATTACATCATAATATTTCAAAACTTACTCTCATCAAAGCGTATGTGTGAATTAAACAATGATTAATAAACTTTCTGTCCGTCTTACTATTATTTTTTCCCGTGGCTCGCCGTTGGTCCTGCGCCAGATCCCTCTCCGGTCGTGTCGGAAAAAAATGGCTTATACACACGCTCATGAAACCAAATTGCACATGATACTGCAAAAAAACTGACTTCCATACATTATAAACTCTTTGTTTAATTATTTTCTCATCATGTTGTCCTCTTTAATTGTTATCGCCGCCATTTTATTATCTGTAATTAGGGTCACCTGTCCAACATTGAAACAATCGTACACAGTGAAACTTTGCGATATTTTTAAAACGCGACGTTGCCAGATAAAGCAGGATAGCAAGAAAGAACCTTCTCAGGCCCCCCCCCGCACACGCCCAGTTTGCGAGCGCGCCGCGTGGAAGAGGACGTCTCTAGTGACGCATAACATATTTAGATGCGAAAAAGTAAGAATTTTTGGTCATATTTGGTGATTTTTTAGCAAATTATAGAAGATAATTTCGTATTGTTCAATATTACGTTGCATTCTGTATGTTTCAAAGTGTCTTTTGACTTGAATCCGTATGAAAATGGTTCACTCATTGTTGCAATTTTTCGATAGGTTATAAAAAAATACCTTGTTGGTTTACAATGAAACAAAAGTATGTTGTATACAATGAAACAGTGTGTCATTGTGTACCTACTATCTTGTTACATTGTAGGCCATGTGGAAAATAACCATAACAATAATTTTTCTAAACACAAGCAACTTTCTTAAACCTTTCTATTGGCTGTCTACAGTAACTACCTACTTACTTTGTAGTTATTTCATTTATTATTTTTCAGATGGCACGTAGTAAAGCTATTATAAGAAAAAAGGAGATCATTCGGCACCTAACATACCTACTTATTTGTTTTGAAATTTTATTATTTTATAAGTTTTTAAGACCTGTAAGACAGAGTAATTGTTTTTTTGGTATTCCTGAACCAGCAGGTATTACCTCTGTGATTGTTAATGTTTATGTCTGATTAATATCGTAGACAATTATTACTATGAATAAAACATTATTTTCATTTAAATTTCTTTAATTTAACCTCTCGTCTGTCGGAACGTAGATCTACGCGAGACACAATGGCTTTTTAATTGTGTCTGTAATTACGACATTCAATGGGTTAATGCATAGATATCTACCTGGTTGATTAAAAGCAAACAAAACACTACCTACTAATAATACTGTTTCATTGTTGATTAGCCCTGTTTCATTGTGAAAAATCAGGTGTTTCATTGAATACGCATATATGGACACAATGAAACAAAGTTCATTTTTTTAAAAAAGCTTTTTTATGCATAAATTATAAAAGTACAGTAAAAAAATATAATACGATGAGATAACTAATGAAATTGTCTATCTTGATGCAAAAAATTAGACTCTTAACTTGAGAAACGGCAGAGACAGGATGGTTTGAAATTTTGGTGTTTCATTTGTGAACAGGTGACCCTACTTACTCTTCTACTGATACAAAACTAGAAGACTTTGAATTCCATTTTGACATGATATGACTTGGAAGTGAGCAATATTGATATAATAATGACTAAATCCGAGTCTATTGAAATCATCATCTTCATCATAATTATTTGAGAGCCTTGTTCTACCCATTGCTGAGTATAAACCACCTCCCTTTTGTGCCATGCTTATGCTAGGCAGAGTCACAGCGCTGGTTTGCAACAACCGGCATTGACGTAATGACGTCAACCGGTACAGCATAAAGTGAGATAAGACATAAAAATACAATAAATCCACAATACAAGTTTTAAATCTTTATATAAATATAGGGTCTAATTTAAAAAAAATCACCGTTATACTCTTAAGACCAAACCTGAAATCGCGAAAAAAAAATCTGCTGTTCCCTACATTTTGACGAGTTATGCGAACATACTCGTAACATGTAGGGAACAGCTGATTATATTTTTTCACGTTTTCAGGTTTGACCCCATAATAAAAGTTGTTCCTAATGATGAGTACAATGACCCCTTAGGAGGACAACGGTGATTAAAATTACACTCTGTATAATAATTAAATGGCAACGCTCCTGTAATGTAAATGTATGCTATGTAATGGTACACTACAGACTACCTGCAGTATTGTTTTTCCTTTCTCCCTTAATCCATAAGTTATCTGTGATATTTATGGTGTAAATAATAAAAAGTATTCTATTCTATTGAAGTAATAAGTTGGTATCTACATAAAGCCGTAATCATTGCAGCCTTTTTCTAACGCGTTACAAGACCGTAGTGGATAAGACAGAGATATAAACAGAAGAAGAACTAACAGGGGATCGAGGAGGGAGGCGTGTAGGGGATCCGGCCGGAATAACTCCTACTTTTCACATTAGTAATTTAATGTGTTTATAAAGGTTACATTATAAGTTTATTGCCGCAAAGATGGCGTGTCTCGCATAGATAATAATCATCGTTAATTTGTTCTGGTTATTCTTTCAAATATAATTACACTTTTTACAGCAATTTTCCTCTCTCATCTTTTTTTCTAAGTGTTTATTAAATAATCCTTTGATCTGACGCATAGGCAAGCTTCGTCATGCATTTGATAACAAAAACGATACGGACAATACGACGGGACAATAAATTTAAAAAGAACTTATTTAAATCATCATGATTATAAATGACTATGGTGGACCTAGGGGCTAAAATGATAGTTTATATGATGTGAAAATGAAGAAAAGCTGGTGTACATGATGACTAATAGAATTCATAAACATCCATGTTCTATACATATGAGGAGTGTTAGCTTATTATTTACATAAATACCGTATTTTTTATGATGTTTCTTAAATGTTAATAAATTAGAATTTTGGATAAAGTCATGGCTGAAATATGTACATATTTTTTTTGCATATTTTATACATAACATACATAATTAGCCTATAATGTTCCCACTGCTGGGACACAGGCCTCCTCTCTGTGAGAGGGAGTGGGCCGTAATCCACCACGCGGGCCCAGTGCGGGTTGGTAGATGTCACATGTCTTCGAATTTTTGGTTCTAGGACATGCCGGTTTCCTCACGATGTTTTCCTTCACCGTTTTGAGAGCAGTGGTGATGAAATAATATACACAAAGTAAAGCGCCTGTCGGGGTTCGAACCTACGACCTACAACTCGTAAGTCGCGGTTGATACCACTGGGCCACCACTGCTCCTACCACTGGGCCACCACTGCTCCTTTATATAGCATATTTTATGGAAAAGTCAAATTCCGCTAAACCAACTTAAAACATCCATTTCATGTTGAATGATTATTATTTACTAGCTTCTAGAAGCCCGCGATTTCGTCTGCGTGTTTCATGTTCCCCCGACCCCACCCCGTCGCACCGCACTTTACTTCATTTTCGCTTAGAGTTTTTTCTGACTTTTATTCTTTTTGCTCAGCTCCTACGGGCCAAAGCGTGATGTTAAATAGCCTACCTTCCTCAAGGATTGGGCTATTAATTGCAAAAGATTTTTCAAAACAAACTCTTCAGCTTTATTGTTAGTAATAATAATAGATAGACTGGGTCGTATGTACACGAAAATCTTTGGGTATTGGTCAAGAACCTTGATTTAAAAGGTCTGAATGCCAAACAATAATATGTTTTATGTACAACATATCAATTAATATTTATTTAAATTAAAACATGATTAATTAAATTTTATTATTACCTAAATGAGTGCTAAAAGCAACAATTTATCAACTTATATGGTCGAATAACGGTACACTATGGTTCAAAAACCTTACGAAAATAATTTTCGATGTTACTGGATAATATATTTTATATTTTAGTTCTTAAACAGCGAATAAATTAGATAGATTATAATAATAAACGGGTTTCTAGTTCACTGACCTAAAGATCAGGCAATAATTTTGAAATATTTCTATATCTTTTTTCTCAGTATTCGTTGTGAGTTTGATGTGATAACACCTGCTTTTCTGCAACGGTATGTAGTCTTTAAATATATTGTGTCTTTTCTACACTAAATTAAAATTAAACCACTAAGTACGTTCATCCAAAACTCAGCCTTGTTATTTAAGTTTTAATGGGCTTAGTTTGTTGAGCTTCCCTTGGCTATAGAAAAAGTCCCTCCGCTCTAACATAGCTAGGGAAATGTTATCATTCATTATTTTTGTAACTAAAGAAGGGTTAGAAGAACCCTGTCTCCTACCCAAAAGCGAAAACAAACGTGACGTCTTCATTGATCACGCGACTGCATCATATTCATACAAACGCTTACACGCACTACAATTTTTTTCGGTTAGAACACGGCCTTATGCTGGTCACGTTAGTGTTTCCTAGATTCATATTTTGTCAAGTGCTGTTAAACAAAGAATTCTCCATATTATTTCGTTTAACTTTTCAAACTAAGCTAGAATAGGAATGGAGGCTCGTGCCTTTCCAACTCACGACCTTTCGTTGGATGAGCGAGAGAATCGCGGCGATATTATCGTCGTGGCACGTATTTCTATACACTGTCATAGAACGTGTCTCCACACGGCGATATCATCGCCGCGAAAATTTGATGGCACGGCGAGACTATCGCCTAGATTCTCTCGCTCGTGGAGACGGCCCCTTAGCCATTGCCTTAAACCCCATTTACACGACACATATTTCTTGCCTGCGGCGTACAATAAAATTTTAAACTAATTACTTGCATGATCTAAACACTGTTTAGACGGTGCAACTGTTATTGTTGCTTCAAGTTATGGTATGCCACAGGCAATCTAATCACACAGTGTAAATCAACATCCTAATTGCTTAACACTATCAATCACAATCTGAATAGTTTTGAAGGATATTGCTAATCCATTGCTTCATATGTTCGATTTGTCTGCTCAACAACGTAAATAACGCAATGGATGTTGTTGAACTGTCAAAATGAATGCCATTGCTATACTGTTAGTGTGTTTACGCTATTATCGAGTAGGCTTTGTTTACATGAATTTCCCTTGACCAGCGTTAAGTTTCTATTTTCCATCTCGATATCACTACTAATTTTTTTGTATAATCGTCACCTGTACGCTATAATTCTATAATGCCGGATCTATGTCGACCCCTAGATGCTAGATATGATATCACGGTACACGTAAGATAAATACTAGTTGTCTTGTGATGACATGATAAGTACAGGCTGTTACACTGTAATTTTATGACCTTAATGTGGGTCATGTGTGGTGTTATACAGGGTGAAATTGATTTTGACGAGTTATGCGAACATTAATGTAGGGAACAGCTGATTTTTTTTTTCGCGATTTCAGGTTTGGTCCCATAGTAAAAGTTGTTCATAATGATGAGTACAATCTCTCATTTCGATTTGTCGCATGTTTTCAATTTCAACCTGTAGATGTCGATGTCGATTTGTAGTGTGATATCTATACAAATAAATAAAATTGGAGTGTCTGTTTGTAATATTAAAATAACCGCTATTTACTAAATGCATATGGATTTATACACTGTACATTATACCAAAATAACATTTTTTACAATTTTTGTCTGTCTGTCTGTCTGTTTGTTCCGGCTAACCTCTGAAACGGCTGGACCGATTGTGACGGAACTTTCAATGGTAGATAGCTGATGTAATAAGGAGTAACTTAGGCTACTTTTATTTTAGAATAAGAATTAGGGTTCCGCGCAAAAAAAAAAAAAACGTTTTCCGTCATGCACGCGAACAAAGTCGCGGGCTCAGCTAGTCTGTAATATAGCTTCATCTGGGTGATATCTCTTGTTTCCTCGACCCATCCCGTCGCATCGCATACCCATATCGATTGCCCGCGCTATCATTTCGTTTTCGCTTAGCGTTCTGTCTGACTCTCTTTATTTTTGCTCGGCTCTTAAGGGTCCTAGCGTGATGTTTACATGCCTATTGCCGTTCTCAATAAATCAGGTAATAAAAATGACGTTGGCAATTTTAGGCCTATTTCTATCTTACCTGCATTTAGCAAAATATTTGAAAAATTAATACTCAAGCAGTTGCTAAGACATTTTAATTTAAATAGCCTCCTTCATAATGAACAATATGGCTTTACAAAAGGTCGTTCAACCACAGATGCGGGTGTTGCTTTGCTGAAACACATATTTAATGCATGGGAGAAATCTCAAAATGCTATTGGAGTTTTCTGTGATCTCTCTAAAGCCTTTGATTGCGTGCACCATGACACGCTTTTACGTAAACTACGTCATTACGGTGTCCAAAACGAAGCTCTCAACGTAATAAATTCTTATTTACATAATAGGTTCCAATGTGTAGATGTTAATGGTGTAAAATCTTCCGGGCTACCAGTTCAGTTAGGTGTACCACAAGGCTCAATACTGGGTCCATTCTTGTTCTTAGTATATATCAATGATTTACCATTCCATTTAAAGGGCATCTGTGACGTTGTACTGTTTGCAGACGATACATCTCTTATTTTTAAAGTTGACAGGAATAGACAAGATTTTGACGACGTAAACAGTGCACTATCAATAGTTACGGATTGGTTTACGTCAAATAACCTAGTTCTCAATGCCAAGAAAACGAAATGTGTAAAGTTTGCCTTACCAAATGTTAGAAATCTAGGACCCAACATCGTCTTAGATAAAGTGGTGCTTGAAACAGTGGGCTCGGCAGTTTTTCTGGGAATAACAGTAGATGCCAAACTTCAGTGGGGACCACATATATCAAGCCTAGCAGGAAGGCTCAGTTCGGCTGCCTATGCCGTCAGGAAAGTAAGACAATACACTGACGTTGATACAGCTCGTTTAGTCTATTTTAGTTATTTTCACAGCGTTATGTCCTACGGTATTCTGCTGTGGGGCAAAGCCGCTGATATACAAAATATATTTGTCCTGCAAAAACGAGCTGTTCGAGCGATTTACCAGCTAGGCGCCAGATTTTCTCTAAGAGATTTTTTTAAAGATATTGGTATTCTCACGGTTGCATCACAGTTCATCTTTGCCAACATCTTATATGTTCGGCAAAATATACACTTGTACACTAAAAACAGTGATACTCACAATGTTAACACTAGGAATAAGGACAAACTACGTGCTCCCTTTCACCGGCTTCATAAGGTTCATAACTCATTTGTTGGGCTTGGTATAACCTTTTATAACAAGCTACCTTCTTCCTTACTAGATTTGCCTTTTAATAGATTTAAAGCTCAAGTAAAATCCAACCTTTGTTCAAAAGCATACTATTCCATCAACGACTACTTAAACGATAAGAATAGTTGGTCGCCCTGATTAACTCAAGACAATTATTATGTTCTTTCTCCAGAATTAGCTTACTGACAGGTTATATGAGTTTATATAATTGTTTTTATTTCATTTTTATTTTTTTGTTTTTTTTAGTTGAGAGTTTTAGTCAATTCGGTTTAATTTTATTGTAATTTATTATTGACATAATCTGCTCATTTCAATGTCTTTTAATGAGTTGATTGCAATATGTGGTTAGCTAGCGACCTCTACGAATGATCACATTATTATTCTTGCTTGAGCAACCGGCAGCAAGTTCGTCATGCTCCCTTAGATGTCATTGCTTGCGGTAGCGTCGGGGGTCGGGTTGCCTCCTTCCCTCAAATATGGCGAGGGGGGTAATGGCTGATCTTTGCGTTATGCTCGTGAACGGGTGCTGCTTGTGGTGACTGGTCGTCTTGCTGACCATGGTTTTATTGTTGTTATTAGTAGTAATAACTTGTTTATTTATTTTACTTCGATGGTCCTAGTTTATCATTTGTGACTTCAAGTGACAGCTATGTAAACAGAACCCAGCATTGCATACATATGTAAGCTGTCACGCCCTTTATACCTGGAGGCTTTTATTTGGTCAGTAAGTTTTTTTTTGGTTATATTTTTAATTTTTTTTTGCTTGAGTACGTATAGTGTTTATTGTATTTGTTGGTATATTGGCGTGGCTAGTTAACCTATGGCAAATAATTTAATTTAAGGTTCTGTGTCCTGTAATGTTAATTACTTTGCATACATAGTATTGTATAAAATTAAGTATTTTCTAACTGAACAGACAGCTGTGCTGCTGGGGAGTTTGTTCCGCCACTTCTTCTCCCCAGCGAAAGCACTAGGAAGTGGCGAAGGGCGGGCGTTTTGGGGGACTGTCTTTTGTAATTTTGACGTTCGAAAAGTGCTGATTCTCAGCCTAGTTTGAATAAATGACTTTTGATTTTGATTTTGATTTTGATTTTGAATAATTGTACTATCAAATGCAAAAATATTTGTTGAAATCCGACTGGTAGTTTTAGATATTAGCGCGTACAAACAAACGAACTCTTTTTTGTTAGTATATCATTGTCTAGGGGCCACCAACACCTACTTTTACAGCAACGTTGTTGAACATAAAACGGTAAAATAACTGTGGACTATTTTCGAATGGACTATAGCACTGGAGGCGATGGTAAGCTACCATTACGCGCCGGCTTGTTCGCTGCCACACAATTTTTCATAGAACTTTTTTGAAGTGAAAACTTCTTTAAGCGCGTTGGGTAGAAAGGTGGAACTGGTCCCTGGTCCCAGTTTTGAAGTGGACGAGTTGCCCCCTAACCCTATTTTTTGAGATGGGGAAAAAACCATTGAACTCGCGACACTGTTACCGACACCGCGCTACATTCGGATGTGTTCGGCTGTCCTCGGGATGTACTCGGTTTTAATGCATTTCCGATATGTCAGCGAGTGATGGCAAAGTAATCTGTTTGTGTTTTGTTTATATGATGATTCAAAAAATACACACGTAATTGTTCAAGTTTTCATTTCTGTCGGCACTCCCGGAGTGCCGCTTTTTTTTTTGCTCTAATATAAATTGTCAATTAAATCTGAATTGCCTACTTAAAAGTTGTAAATTTATGACTTTGATTCAAAATAGCCTATCGTACAAGTAGAACAGGTTCAAATGCTAATGGCGTGTGATGATGACCGTTGCTCATAAGTAGCTAAATTATTCAAAAGCCAGAAAAAATGTGGGGTGTGTGTTTGTTGTAACCATTTTCAAATAAATACTACTTTAGCAATAATACCAGTTAACTATTTTTAAATTATGACACGCACTATAAAAACACGCAATTACTGCACTTCGTTAAGTACTAATTAACGCCTAAAGTCATAATATAATTGTTGATGATATCAAACAGAGCGTAGTTTATTGCATATTAATAAATAAATCATGTAATTTGAGATCAGACAAATATTGTATAACAAGATAAGGTGACTTCCTATGCAGTGTGCGTCAGAACATAAAGCTGGGTTTCCACTATCCTGTTGTACATGGCCCTAAATCACAATGACCACTAAATGATTCCTGATGAAATGAACCTTTTTTTTTTTTGGGTGGGAAATTATCAAATAACTTCTCCCGCTCTGAGCGGAGCGAGAGGGCGTGTCAGACTTTTACTGACTAAAACCCACCCGTGTTCCTTCAGTTGCCTGTGCCAGGGGCCACGGTATCTCTTTCGAACAACCCGCGACCCCAGCAGGCTTCGGTCCTGGTAGACCCCGTCAGCTAGTGCTGACATCTCTTTGAGGCGCGCGTGGAACACAACGCGCCGTCAACCCGGGCCTGGTCCTTACCGGACGGCGAGCTAATCAGGCCAACCTCACTTTCATTTCGTGCTGTTTCGTTCATTGTGTCGTAGCGACAAATGCGCGGAGCAGAGAGTCCAGATTCAGTAGTCTACGGATATAAGATTAGTTCGGGGCTCGAACTAAGAATGAATGACAACATGATTTGTCTTTATTCCCGATGTGTTTTTGCCCGTCCGAAAAAAAATATTAATCGGGAATAGGGTTAATTCCGAAGTGTGGAACCATTTTCGACCGGGCCCGTATCTTCGTTGACGGAAGTAGAGAATAGTCCCACAGAGTTGGTGCGCGAACGTAGTGGGTACCCAACTAAAAAACGCCGCATCTAAGAAGCCCACGGCTAAGCTACTTAACTTCGCTTTGTATAACAATGTATATAGGCGGGATCATCCACTGCGACCCACAGCTGCGCTACGCACGAATGCGTGGCTGCCAAACAAATGAACCGTGGCAAACCTATTCGCACATCCTACCTAGCACTGGACGGTCGACTTAAGATATGCAAGAGTAAACATAAACATTGTAGTAAAAACTTATTTGTTTTGTTGCAGATAACTCACGCTGCAAGGACAGAAGCGAACCTTCATCGCACCGACCTGCTTTCCGTGATAACCTATACGGATGAAATGTCACTTACCAACTGACATTTAAACGGATCACTCGATCACTCGTTTAATTATTTACGGCGTTTTTTTGGTCGTACAAAATCGGACAGTGAAAAACTATGAGGATAAGTTCCGAAAGTAGATAGTATTTGTTTTTAAAAGGTTTGTTTGGCTGGTGTGATGGCATCGTGGAAGTCTGTGGGTTTGTGGACAGTGTGTGTGGTGTTATGCCTCTTGGGCAAGATCTCGGGACTGGACAATGGGCTCGCGTTGACGCCGCCCATGGGGTGGCTCGCGTGGGAGCGGTTTAGATGCAACACCGACTGCAAAAATGATCCGGATAACTGTATTAGGTGAGTGTTTTTGTGTCATTTTTTCTAACCTATCAGACGTTTTTACTATTATAGTAACAGTTTTTTATGAAATTATATAACTTTTGCACAGTCTTTCACAATGTATTAGAAAGTAAACACCGAGACATTGACATGGAATTAGGTTTCACAAATTATGAAAGGTACATAATATCATCAGTCTGGTGTTGCCAGCCGATGCCATGGGTTGCTCACTCGCAACTGTGAGTGAGCTATATGTATAGCTCTCCGCGCAATTTCCGAAGTTCGAAAATAGCGCGCTTACAAAAGTTAATTTTAAAAATATTTGTGCTGATCATAGAGGTTCGAAGCAAAGGCTTCGGTATCCCCGAGCCAAACATTGTTATATTTCGTTATATTTTTCTGTATCTATATCACCTGTTTGTTACTTGATCAATTTTTGATGTAAAGCAGTGTTCATAATCTCAGATAATTTACATTCCATCGTCACTTAATCAGTTTTCTACTATAATGAAATGTATTCTAAGTTGATTTTTGAGTGACCATTTGTAACAAAAAGGTCCTAATAAGTTTTTGGTTGCAATGGAGTTTGAACTTTGTTAAGTATGATATTCAGTTTGTGGTCCCATAACTTTCTAAAATTCTTAATTTACATAAATATTTATTGCATTTCTGACTACAATAATATCTATTCCATAAGCAACACTTATCAGTTGCAATAAGTTCCTTATAGCAGCTGATAAGCTAGAACGTTTCCGGAAATAATTTCCTAGTTTACAAACAGATAGATAAATAAATAATAAACAACACGATTATTTATATATTTGACATTATTTATTAACCTAATGAAATTGTGGGATCTAGCTACTACCTGTTGAATTGTTAATAGTTTCCTTTAGAATCGGATACAACATTGTATTTGAGTTATGTTTTCCTCCAGCGATGTATTGATATACCTTCAAGCTTAGAGAGTTGAATATTAATTTATGATGCCCATACAATTTTGTATGCAGATGTGAAGGTGTGAAAAAGGAATCATCCATGTCCTTGAATCATCTTCACTAACTTCACAAATATTATTATAGAAAGAATTTATTGAAAGCACGCATCAAGATTTGTCAAATAATTAATGTTTTAGTCACAACGTATCTATTTTGCGGGTTCCGTACCCAATGGGTGTCAACGGGGCCCTATTCAGAAGGCTCCACTATCCGTCCGTCCGTCTGTCACAGGGCTGTATCTTTTGAACCGTAATATGTAGACTCTTGAAATTCTCACAGTCACTACTATGGCCGCTAATAACAAAAAAATATAATAAAGTTAAATTTAAAGGGGTCCCCAGTCAAGAAACTTGTTTTTTTTAATATGTAGTGTTACATATTACACCGTGGTACGGAACCGTTCGTGAGCAAGTCCGACTCGCTTCTTCGTCATTCAGCAGGTACGGAATAAACATTGAGGTTGACTTTGGCACCGTTTGAAAGCCGCACGAACGTGCTTCCAAGCTTTGGCCGAGATCTTATTGTTTTATATTGTTGATCTACACTTCGGATTGGATAACTGCCTTTCTTCTCAGAGTGTTTAAACGCTTCTTTACAAAAAATAAGACATGAATATCCAAGACCGAGATCTATAAACGTTACTTAGCACATACTTTGGCGTTAATCCTGTCACTGTCGCACAATTGCCAAACTACAAGTGCGAGATAGAGTCGGGAACATGTCTAAGTCAAATCACGCGTTAAATAACGTTCATAGATCTCGGTCTAAGTCCTCACCGTCATCGCCGTAGTCTGTAAGTTCCACTGATGAAAATTAGCCTCTAAATCTAAATGATACCATCAATGAACTATTATTGTAACTGTCTTTTACTACACCCACGGATAGTGACGAAACGAAAAAGACGATGACCATATTTGTATGAGACCCTAACATAACTTTTGTATGTGTTACTAGGTTCACAAAGATCTATAAAAAGACTAGCACGTTTTAATTTCAAAATCCATGGGGTTTAGAAATAAAATCAGTCGGATTGGTGATCACAGTTTGACGATTGCCATAGCCACTGCGCTTGGTAGATGAACGGCCGGTCTATTCTGTAAATGTGTCGATTTGATTTGATCACGGTGTGATTTTAACATAATAGGTAGTCTGGTGTTTGTAGGTATATCATAGCAAAAAAGAAAAAATGGGTAATCTTTCCCTGAAACAACTGGTCGCAAATATATAAACTATATTATAAACTTGTCATGGCTTCTTTTCCTTTATAACAGCCAAAATTTATCCGCAGTGACCGTCTATTCCGGACGATGACGGACATCCTGGTGAACGAAGGGTACGCGTCCGTCGGCTATGAGTACATCAACGTGGACGACTGCTGGCCCGAACGGGAACGTGACGCGCGCGGCCGACTCGTACCCGATCGGGAACGGTTTCCGTACGGCATGAAGAGCTTGGCTGATTATGTGAGTATTGCTTGTTTTTTTTGTTGATGAGATATGACCTTGTATTGTATTGAATAACGGGCTGCTGTCTGCAATTCCACGTCCAGCCGCGTATTTTGCGTACGGGTGGGAAAACCGATCATTAGATCCACCCCAGAAGAAAGGTCAGCAACACATTGTGTTGTCGATCTCACGAAGGATACCTGATACATATAGATGGGACCTTTTGGAGATGAGTTTTTTGTATTAATGTGCCAAAACGGTTAAAATTGTATGTGCGCAATTTATTTTTGTTTGTCATAACTTTCGGTCTTCGGACTCAACTCGTATTATAACTATCGTAATTTGACTAAAGAGTGGTTATCAGAGAGCTCGTGACACTTGGCTATAAGTTTATAGTCCTACGACTGTAAAACTATAGCCAAGTGTCACGTTATCCTACGATAACCTGTCCTATTGTGTACTAAGTGAGAAGTATATAGGTAAGGACAAAAGACAACAGTACCTTTAGCTGCCTTTTGGCGATCGACACATGTGTCAAACAAAATCGAGTAAATGTGTAAGCAAGAGACGGTCAACATCGTATTTTTGGTCGAGCGCCACTATGGGTCGCTTTTGTCAATCGATCTGTCAACGCATGTCTTGATTTTAATCTTTATATTTAACGATCAAGTGACAGAAACGATCCATAAAATCGAGCAAATCTGTAAGAAGCTATAATACAGTTCGTGAAAAATCGGGGAAAACTGTAGGCACCTTTAGTTAATCCACTTCTAACTGTCTAGAAAGTGGTTTATATTTAAATTGTTTCGTTCTTATTTCCGACAACTTGGTTTACCCGAGTGATAACAGTTGAAAGGGAAAGTAGTAAAGATGTATGGATTCAAAGCGCCTTTATTTCTTTGCCAATTACTTTCCATTGCATTTTTTTTGCCTTTATAATCATTTTGATCGGTTTCCGGCTATTTTTTTACTTTAAAAACATTCTTAAAAGTTACAATGGATAAATATGTACGCATGTTTATAAACTTATTAGGAGGTTGTGGTCTCAAAACCTGATCTGCATCAAAGTCTTTAAATGTCGTATCGGTAGGGTACCTATGTAGTTTCATAGCTTAGTCTAAGGCATCACAGATACGGCTAAAGACATTTTAACTTAAGGTAACCTGGCCTACCGAAATGGTTGACTGCTAATAAGTAAGCATGGTGATCTGAGGGGCAATTCTCGTAATTTTAAGAACGTTCACCGTCTGATCTCAGTCTCGATCTGTCAAAAATACTTACCTCTAATTTCCGTACATTTTGACGTTTCTTTGTCGCTGAGATGAGACTGCGACTAGATTTTGAACGTTTTAATTTACGAGAATTGACCTTCAGTTCTCATAACCTGTGTATGAAGAATTAGGACCTGCAATTAATTCACTAATTTCAAATGGCAATGAGAAGCATTTATTAAAAGTTACTTCTTATAACTTGCTTTTGCATGCCTGTGATGATTAAATTTAAATTATTACAGCAATAGGTGCGGAAACGTGCGAAGATTACCATTTTATGTATTAACGTGTTATTAATTATGTTAATTACCGACTATTGCATGATCGTAGTGGATTTATAATGGATTAATCACTTGCTTTAATAGATTGTGACCGACTGAATATTATCAATTGACTGCAATTCATAATTTATATCTTCTTATAGTAGACTAGCTTCTGCATATGACTTCGTTCGAGTGGAAGTCTGACAAATGGCAGGAAGTTTGTCTGTCAGTGAATCAAGTTAAGATTTGTATTACGTAGATATTTATTTGCAAGTCCGTGGATTAGTATAAACTGGAACGGTAAATGTCACCCTAAGGTTGACTGGTAGAAAATGCCTCAGGCATTAAACCCGCCTTTGTACAGTATTTGTTTACTTGTGCATAAAGTTTTAATAAATAAATGCTGACGAGCGGTCGGCTATGTGACTCACAATATTCTATTATTTTTAAGGACATAAAATATTATTACCTACTAGCTTCAGCCCGCGACTTCGTTCGCGTGAAACTTCTTGTTTCCCCCGAGCCACCCCGTCGTATCGCATCACCCGCCCGCGCTATCACTTAACGTTCTTTTTTACTTTTTTTCTTTTTGCTCGGCTCCTAAGGGTCATAGCGTGATGTTAAATAGCCTATAGCCTTCCTCAAGAATTGGGCTATCAAATGCAAGAAGAATTTTTCAAATCCGACTGGTAGTTCCAGAGATTACCCCCTACATACAAACTTACAAATTTTACCTCTTTATAATATTAGTATAGATTGGTTTGTGAGGTCCTAAATCACCAGATATCTAATAGAAACTTTTATTAAGAAAACCTCAGAAAACGGCTATTCGTGTACAAGACGTACAGTCAACAAAAGAGAAAAGTATGCAGGATCGTCGGATATAGTTGAAGTTTAATAAGAAACCGGTGGATATTCTCGAATAAAATTTTATTTTATTAATAGAAAACAAACGGCTCATTTATCAAATTAAATTTCAGTCGACAACATCCATTGCTTTCTTACTAAACTTCAACTATATCTGACGATCCTGCATAATTATCTCTTTTGTTGACTGTACATTATAAGAACTAGAAGTCTTTTCCTAACATTTGCATAACATGCAGTCTGCTTGGTTTTCGTAACGTGCACGAGATTTGTTAGCCAACCGGCAACTGTTGTATACTTGTATAGATTCATAATATCTTGCGTCGTAATCAAGGCTTATAAATCACTGTTTACCGATGTTATTCAATATTTCGCGTTTAGAATTATTAACACTGCTGAAACAGAAGGTGTAGTTTTGTGAAGGAAGATGTTTCTGTGAATTTGATTAATGTGGTCGTTATGTTCGTTTTTTGGGATCTTGTTTGTATGTGTCATCGATGTCCAATTTGCCTCGAGTACCTACACTTGCAAAATAGAAAAGTTAAGTAATTTTCAAATACACTCCTTTTCCGCAGAGCGGACACTTGTTGCGTTTTCGAACTGTCCTTTTCAAGAGATCAAGACAAAATGGACGTATATTGTTTCTTAACGTTTTCACTCCACGACTTTAGATAGTGAAAAGTGGACAAGATTGGGTTCTCTACATTCTTTCTTAAATTGCTAATCGTACAGATAAGTGTTTCTACTTATAAAATGCGAAAGAAATTCATATTATCACCTTATTATCTTAACTCAGTCACTTAAAAACCAGCGATCATAAATCGATATTTAACCGAGAATCGAATCGAATTATACCGAGAATTTAAAGTAGATATTGAGCCACAATTTTTCCTAGAACGTAGACCGAACAAACTTAACTGCTGTGTTTTTTGTACATTACCTGCGCACGCGCATCGATGCAGTCCGATGATTCGTTGAACCGTTACGATTACTTAACGTAGTGTTATTATGCTCGTCCATGATTTACCGACGATCGATGCAATCACGAATGGTGTTAAATGAATTAAAAATTTAAGGAAAAAAAAGTCTCCTATCAAAATCTCATGCTAGCTCTTGATTGGTGGATTAATATATCAACAACAAATCATTATCTGACATGTGAGTGTGTGTGCCAATAATAGATTTCATTGAGCACGTTTTTTTTATTACAATTAGACGTCTAACTCTACGCGTAAAAGACAAAGCTTTTTGCATTGCTGAAGAAAATTCTTGCGTCTGCGCAACACGCGCAGACGCAAGAATTTTCCAACACTGCTTTGATTACCGACTTAAATGGTCCGTATATTCGAATCACATCTGTCATTCTCTTACAGATAAGTGAAATTGCTATACCTAATACGACAAACTGACATAGGGTGTCAACTTTCTTAACAATGAATTTGTTGGACTCTAGAAAACTATGAGAGCACTCTAGCTAGGGCATTACGTGTAGGAATTTAAACTAGATGTAATATCTCCGAGTTTTTTTTTTTATTGCTAGATAGGCCTGTTCTTGACCCCGATCACGCCTGATGTAAAGCGACAGATGAGGTCTATGATGGAACGAGCGTGCCCAGAAGATGCCTGTTCACTCTTGATTTGAAGGCAGATGGGTTAAATGTGGGAGGGAACACAGTTGCCGGCAGAGAGTTCCACACTTTGGCTGTGCGCATAATAAAAGTGGAGGAGAAGCGCTGAGTACGACTCGTTTTCCAGCTATTCCTATGTCGTAGACGAAGCTTTACACATACGGAAAATTGACCAACAATCGAAAGCGTTTAGTACAATGTTACTAGTCAGTCCCTTCATTACTCGTAAAACAAAACACGCGCTCTGAATTTCGTCAGGAACACAAAAGCGTTACTACACGATTACTTAACAACTTCAAATAGTACTCGCTCAGTTTTTTTACTGGCTGTATAGACAAGCAACCATTGT
Organism: Amphipoea oculea; assembly: GCA_945859645.1. NCBI lineage: Eukaryota > Metazoa > Arthropoda > Insecta > Lepidoptera > Noctuidae > Amphipoea > Amphipoea oculea. The sequence continues at coordinate 13,679,151 of OX243865.1, read as the reverse complement.
GTTGTTAGTTAGGTACTCTGTGGCTGCGAAATTTTCAAGTGTTTGTTTATTGTTCGGGCACTCTCACAGCGATCGTAATAGAAACTCTAAAGATGAACGATTAACAAGGTATTGACTGAGTTTAAATTATTATTGGAAAATCTGCCGATCTTTTCTGTATCTTTTCGACTTGAAAACTTAGGTGAAGTGGGTTGTCTTCCACCTGGGGGCCTAAAAAGGCCACTTTGGCAGAATCATAAAAAGATAACATTATGAATCATAATAAAAGTCGTAATATGGTCACAAACTGACAATTCATAATATTATTTGCGTACAATTTCATATCACGCAATTCATCTGTTTGACAGTTTGGTATGGAGATTCGTAAAATGGTCCACAAAATATGAATTGCTTTAATGTCAAATAATATAAATGCTTCTATATTTCTCTGGAACTATGAGATTTACTAGTGTATTCTCCGGTCTAATACTCAAATTATTCATGTCATGAGTCAGTAGGTAAATATGAAAAGGGGATTTTAAATTACCATTTATTTTTTTACGTTGGCGTTACGTTCTTCTGTTCCTCTATGCAGTGTGCGAGCAACCTAAAACAGAATATTATTTGTCATAATTCTTGGAGTCACCTTTTACATAAGAGACAGGGTGATCTTCCTAGCACCTAATTGAAAACTAATCTTACTTCTTTTATTAACTGCTTTTTGTTTCAGTGTAAAAACCCATGACCACAAAATAATTGAAACTTGTAAAAACGTTTGCAAATTATATGAACAATCATACCTATAATTTGCAATCGTTTTTATCGTGTCATTAACTGCTACTCGTCCGAAGAATCCTCAATGTCAGGAGGCAAAATATCATCATCGTAATTAACATTTCATATTAATATTATGATAAATCTTCATATCTTCCAACTGGAAGATATGAATCATCGGTTTGTTTTTTGTTTGGATAATTTGATGCAACTCGCGAGAAACTTTAGGACTGAGTAAATAATGTTACATACAATACTTATTAAGTTTTATCCTATTTCATATACTTACTTACTTAGATCGCTCTTAGCGATAAGACCGCCCATTGTGTCCCCCATTGTAAAGTTTCTATATTTGAGGAGCAATCATTCAATTAGTGTTTTGTCCATAAATTAACGAAATACAACTAAGTATGGAGAAATTATACTTATAATTATACTTATAATTATGATTTCTCCATACTCAGTTGTATTTCGTTAATTTATGGACAAAACACTAATTGAATGATTGCTCCTCATTTATGTCTGTAATTTATATGGTGTACATTATAAAGAGCATTCTATTCTATTCTTACAGGTTGATAGGACCATCGATGCGCAAACTGTTACCCGACGTTTGATAACCGACGAATAATATAAACGCTAGGGGGTCTAGAATTATGTGCTGAATTCAAAGTATGCGCGTCGATGTCGATGCCACTCAGTATATTAACTCAATTTTCCTTATAAATAAGTCTAATCAAGTTCCTACCATGAACTTCATTTGTTACACCAAACTCACTTAGCTCCCATGCACGACAAGATAATACAAATAGGTGCCACTTATAACAATAGAACATGCTATTATAAATTCTTCATCTGTTCTATGTTACTAATTAAAGCCTCGAGGCAAGGTGTAGTAGGTATTACTGATGCATACTATTTAGAGAAGCCTCAGGGGCTTTTCTCAATGCCACGTGAAACATTAGAAGAATAATGAATCATGATTATTATTGTAATAGCTTGGAACATGTCCTTGAATAAATCTTGGATGCACTGGGCAACCTGCGACATGAAGGAATTTTGTTTTGTCGACATATTGGTAGCCAAGATTATCTCTTGCAATATCCATCATCGTCTTGCTTTTTTGCAGATTATATTAGTAAGATTCGATGATGGGTGACCATCTATTATGTACCAAGATCCATCCGTGGCTCGGGAAGCACAATAAGCAGTTGGTCCCGGCTGTCATTCGCAGATCTCTGACAGTCGTTTCGGATAGTCGGAAGCCCAAAAGTCTGATAACCAGTCTTGCCAAGGGGTATTGTGTTACACAGTAACTGGATTGTGGAGGTCAGATAGGTAGTAGCTCTATGTAAAATACAGGTATTCTGCTGCATGCGGTTAGACTGGAAGCGGATCCCAACATGATTGGGAAAAGGCAGATGTCAATCCTCGGAACCGACGAGATCCATATAAACTAGTGTTAAATGATTTGCCTAGACTGTCTAAATACAATAGTAACTGCTTGGCAATGTGTGTGTGCAATTACAATAAAATACCAAGGCATTTCAAGGCTTTAAATAATACAAAACTATTTTAAATTAAATTTCATAAGTGGTTACTCGAGTGTAGTTTTTATAGTATAAAAGAATATGTGGATAAAAAATGTTGATATTTTTTTAACTTGTCTTTAAAATGTTGCATGCTATGTTGTATCCTAGCTAAACATGCTTGTGCTTCAATTTGTATTTAACACCCTTGTATACCATGTTTTACGCAAATAAATATTCTATTCTATTCTATTAGTAAGAATAAGAGTTGCGTAATTGCGTTCGATAAGTGGAAACAGGGCTTTATTTAGGGATTCTTCGCAATAATTAGTGCAAAGATAATAAACCGTAATTTTATTTCAAAACATACCATTGTTTCAATTTACTTATGGTAGCTATAATAACATTACACCCACATATTCACTTTTAATTGGTATGTTTGTACAAGAAACAATGATCGCCAAAAAGTTCTGCCTAAGGCCAAAAAAAACGCAGTGTATAAATTTTAGCCTTGGCAACAACTATTTGGAAATCATACCAAAGTTGTTCTTTAAATATTCAGCAGCTTTATTTCATCACGTTACTTTTAATTTGACATGTGACATATGCAATTTAAAAGTAAGTAATCGCTGTCAAATGAATAAACGGTGCATTGTATCTCACACTTAAATCTTGTGACTTCTACTTAATCATTTTAAATTTAAACTTTTGGTTGAATGAAACTGACAGCAAGCAGTTAGATGATTTAACAATAACATTGATTTATTAACACAATATGTGCATCGTAATTAACTATAACAATATAACCATATTAATCCAATCCAGCCTGCCTTACTTCCCTCTCCCAGTCCCTAAGCCGAGGTTCGTGCCCCCAGGTGCCCTTAACGTGTGTAATAGCTTGATTTTTAAGCCCTCGCTGGAGGCCTTCATTTATTGATGCACCCACAGGCAAGCCCGGTTAAACAGCCGACAACCTCCTAGGTTGACTTGCAAGATGCCGTTATAGAGGTATGAGGAACAGGGTGTAAAGTTCACTCAACCTCCATAGAAAAGGGATCATCCTCCGACCAGACGGGTGTTGTGTCTGGCGGGCAACTGCCCGATGATTCATGTCGGGCTGTTGTATATATGCTAGTTGCGCAGTAAACTCTGCTTGCGCGATGCAGGATTTGCGTGACGTCAGTATGACGCGTTGTTCGCATGTGGCGTTGTAGATACCGCTACACTGTATATAAAAAAAAGATCAACCATACCTACTGTTATTACCGAGAAGCAGAAAACGACTTCTAGCCCCAGAAGTAGTTGAAAATAGACTCTCTCAGAAGATAGTACAGTCCACAGTCAGATGGCAGTAGATACTCAGATATACAAAAGTACAAGGAGAGAGATCTTTGCCGAATTGTGGGAAGGTATTAAGTGAATAAATAAATATTCATAAAGACGTTGTCGGCCGTATTACAAAGCTGTATGTACAAACATGATCGTAAATGATAATATCTCAGTTTATAAATGATCGAGTCTAGTAGGCGTCGATAGGTTCTCATGGGAACTATAATAATAGTTCTCAAGTCCTTGATCCACGCCCACTTCTTCATATCCTCATTCGTGATATTGAAATAGATTAATATATTGCTATTATTAAATTATGAACGAATGATATGTTTTGCAATATGAGTCTATGCAGCAGTTAGACCTACATTATCATATGTCCTTAAAAGTTCTTGTATTCTAGGCTCAAATACATTCATTTTTCTTATGGCAACATTTATAGAATCAAACAACATGTGGTTATGTTTGATTTAGTCATATTATGACCTTCGTGCTTTTGATCTAGTCATACTTTCAGATTTTAACTGATATGTAGTTTCCCTTCTCCTTGACTCATGGACTTAACTATTTTTTGCCAAGTGTCATATTAAGTGCCATGACGAACTTAATATCAAGTGCTACTTGAGAACTTATTTAATATTTGACAAAGTGGATCTAGGGTTCCTTCTTCAAATGATGTCTTATTTACTTTGTGACTAGTGGCTAAATTATATGTTTTTATAACATTGCTCGTTAGCAATAATTTCCGTCAAAGCTTGTTATTGCTTGTTTCAACGATAATTTTATTTATGTGAAGAAACTTAATGTATCTCTGGATTATATCAATTGAAATGCTGTGGGTTACAGCATAACAACTAAACAAACTTTCACATATTATTTGGTAATGTTATTAAGGATAGTCTTACACAGCGTTAAGTTAGCTTAATCATCATCATTAGCAACGTCGACTACCAAACATGGATTTCCTTCCAACTGCTTCATTACACTGTCGATGTTAAAACAGAGTAGATTAGACCTTATGCCCACTAAAATGACCCACAGTCGTTTCACGAATTGCGCAACACACTATTGTCTGACGGCTCACAGCTTTTTACCGGTTGCCGCAAAACACTTAGTTTACAGACTTTACCGTGTTTCTACGATGGGGACACCTGATAATTTCCCGTGGATGTCGTAAGAGATGACTAAGCGACAATACATCGAAAGCAAGCAAAACCTATGGCTCGGTGATAGTCAAATCATCTTAATTGGTAACTGGTACTTTTGGTCTCAGGAGCGTCCCTTGTGGCAGCATCCTTCAGACTTTGTGATTTAAATAATGTCTTACTTCAAACAGTGCAATTAGGTGGTGTAACCGGGGCGATGGATCCTAGTATCGTTCCATGTGGCATCCTAGGAAGTAGATGCAACGAAGTGTAGGTTAATTTGCACGCTCGTTACACAATTCTTTTCCAATAAAACAGTGTTGACACGTAAAACAGTAATTATGATGAAGTAACAACTATTATTCATGACAAATCTAATGTCACAATCGTCACCTATCATATCACGCTACCAGGAAATCATGATTCTGAGAGATTAACTCGTCTTCAACTATTGCCGCAGTAAAGTGTTTTGGTAAATTGATTCTTACCGCAGTTTGCCCGCGGTTGGCGCGCGTGCCTAGAAAGTGGTGGCAGATCAATTACATGACATAATAGACAGACATTCGTGAGATTTTATTTTACTTATGTGTATAGACGGTTTTTATGACTGTATTACGTATTGAATAGAGATAATAGTTAAGTTGAATTTTGAATGAAAGTATTTTTATGTGGATATTTTTTACAGTCTAGTTGAGTCTAGCAAGTTGTTTACTAGAGTTTTAATAGAAAAAAACTTTATGTAAGACTTGTAAATAAATCTTTTGACTCATTATCGACGTTTACGTCAAGGATGAATTACAGAATAAGAAGACGCTTTCATATAAAATTGGTATCCTCTCCTTCATTTAAAGGTTCGTGTCTATCCTAAATTCCCAATACCTCAATCATTACATAAATATGTATAACGGGCTACACTCACACAAAACAACGCTAATTAATAGAACTGATGCTAGAAAGTAGGTATATTTATTTTCATAAAAGCCCATGATGGATTGCCAGCAGTATCACCGTTAATTCAATGTAATCAGCACTTCGTATGTCTGTATCCAGTTAATCAAATATATGTCTGAGGATAAGTGCTAAGATTAAGATGTATTTACTTTGGACATTTGCACTTACTACTGCTAATAAGTTAGCTCTATGTGACATACGAGATCTTGTTTGAACTGTAAAATAGAACCGCAAATTAACGGAGTCTTTAACAGCTGTATATGTATAGTTTGCATACTCTGTTAACATACAGTATTGTGTAGGAATAATGTCATTACTTACTATGAATTTTAAACAGAGTAATCAGACAACCCCAACTTTGTTAACTTATTGAAGAGAGCTTTAGTGTATATGTTTATTACTCCATATAAAGTTTTTGATATATTTTACCTTTCTTCTGCTACTTTAAAGTAATAACCCACCTCTGTATCCATAGCTCGCAAAATAAGATCTTCCAACAGATCCCAACAAATGCCATATTTATTTCTAAAATTAGTAAAATTATCATCACTAATTTCATCTAACAAGTCGCCGTGAAAACAACAAAGTCATTGTCCTTTATCCGCTAAATGTTCTGTAAGGCCATATTACGTGTAATTCAGTAGATGTCCAGATTCATGAAGCTAATTGTCGGCACGACTATATAAATCACTCTCATCTAATATTATGTCCTCTGGGATCACGCGTTTATGAGTTATGGGCCGATTGATTCGTATATCTTGTTATAAGTGGATGTTTTTTCAATTTGATGTGGTGTTGAACAGTACAGATTTGTCGACGGGATATACACAAATATTTTAATATACTAGTACAGTTATACTCTGGAGTTAATTTAGCCCATTGAGCTTTAAAAAAAAGAGAGAGCTTTAAAGATCACAAAGGTCACATAAGGGTATCAGAAGCTCTACAAACTCGAACTTAAAAATATAACCCATCTTGTGTTTATAGGTTATATAACCTATCTTACCGGCTGTACACTGTTGGTATATTATTAAAGACTAGCTTCTGCCCGCGACTTCGTCCGCATGAAATCTCACCCTCCCCCATTCACCCTCCCCCCATTCACCCTCTTAGGGGTGGAATTTCGAAAAACCCTTAGTGGATACCCAGTCTTCACTAAGAACACACCCTCCAAATTTCATGTCTCTAGGACCAGCGGTTTAGGCTGTGCGTTGATATATCAATCAGTCAGTCAGGACTTTGAATTTTATATGTATAGTCACTGTCAATAATTATTATTATCGCTATTGACAGTGATCTTTCTTTATTTTCGTGTTCATGTGTTTTTAATTTGATACTTATCCAAACTTGACCAAGGGAAAGTACCTGTCTATTAAAGTTTATATAACAAAAATATTAAGCTTAGACACTCATTTTTTCAATTACTCTCAATTATTCACTTTATTTTTATTTTATTCTACTCACATTTACTCTATTTCACTCTCAGAACTTTCGTCAATTTCCCCATTGTAGTTTTAATCGAATCGTAATCCGGTATATTATAGAATTTAGAGAAAGTTACGCAGACATTGGAAAGAACACAAAAAGAGTTGACATTCCACAGAACGGCACCTGCTACGATCGATCCTTACATTCTGCTTTTACATTCATAAATATTACTATGAATCGTATAGATACTTAATAATTTTGAGTTTTCCAGTTTGCTAAGCTTTCACATCAATATCTAATGAGTCTAACGGTTTATTTACGATATCGTATAAAATTAGCATTCCGAATATATTCTCTTCTACATTTGGTATTATTGCATGGACTATGTATAGCTCTCCTAATGTGTTTATTGGCTGTAATGTGCAATAAATAGACAAGGTATTAGCAATTGTATTAATTTAGATGCGTTTGATACTATGTGTTTAGACTGTTGTCTGCTACGAGTAATTGCGTTGTGATCTCTCTTAAGTGATGCTTTTCATCGCAATCTGAAGATGAATGGATGTCTTTGTTTCATCCGTAATAGTCGTCGCAATATTATTAACGTGACTCGACTGTTATTTAGCTAATTAATTTATTGCCACCTGGCTCTAAATGTTGTAATTAAAGCTTGATGTAATTTTGTTAGCTTACTCTCTTTATGTAAGTATTGGGCACTTGACTTTCATCATTATTGAATGTAATGCTTACAGCTTTCTTATGATTTTATTATAGCAATACCTTCTCCCTCTTTATCATAATCTAAAACATTGAAATCAATACGATATTTTGATGAAAGCCACTTTCTCAAGTTTCAAACTCTTATTAAAAACAAAACCAAAGTAAATATCGATGAACCTAAACAAAATTATCGAAAAACAAATCCCTCTTCATTTCTAAAACAAATATCTGTCACCTTAAACTTCACCTAAAAACAAAGGTGAATGAACTTGGTCTATTTATTTACGACATGCCGGCAAATGTTGTTTTATTTAAACAAGCTTTTAGCACATTTTTACCTACAGTGCATTGACCAAGTAATAAAACACATAAGAATGCAAACTTACACGGAATTCCAAATGACATCACGACAGTCAAATAAGTGCTCAGTGTTTTGGGGATCGATGTCTCTTTACCCGTAAGTAATTACAAGAAATAGTTACAAGTAATAGTTGCAAGATAAACATTTTGTTACCAGTTTCAATATCTTTAAGTAATCACAATTATCTTCATAAAATACTAATTGTAAAACTCACTTTAATAACTAACATCGTTTTACTCACACGATTACTTTCATTATGTAGGTTTTAATTATAACACTTACTCTAATTACTTCTTCGTTTTAACGTTAAAAGACGTTAAACGATTTAAGAGCTCTTCGTTTCCCGCGGCTATAAACGGTTTATCGTTTTTATACAGTTTCCTCGTTTCGGTACATATTCCATGACTTCCTCGTCCCTGGTTGACGTTGGATACACAATAGCATTTAACGCTAAAATATGTGCGAATTCATTGGTTTCTGTCGAATTGGTTCCCATACTTTGAGCTATACAATTTGGTACCTAGTTCAGTAGGAAACGTTTAGTGCCTTTCTGTGAAGTAGCTTGTAAAATAATGACGATTTTATGCAGGAGCAAAAAAAAAACTTTTGCTTTGTTTTCAAAACTGCTTTTGAGTGCTTTTTACACTTTCTGAAGATTGTTTGGCATAATCAGCCTATAGTGTTCCAACTGCTGAGACACAGGCCTTTTTTTGGTGAGAGGGAGTGGGCCATAATCTACGACGCGGGCCCATTGCGGATTGGTAGTCACATGTGACATGTCGTAAATTTGTTGGTTCTAGGACATGCCGGTTTCGTCACGATGTTTTTCTGCACCGTTTTTTAGAGCAGGTGTGATAAAAATAATTTACACATTGGTTGGTTGGCAAATAAAGTGATTTAAAAACATGGATCCTTCATATGTAGTCTTGTCTACAACGAATTTTTATCTTTTACCGATATTCATATGACCAGAGTTGGCGTTTCTTTAGACAAACTTTTACCTATCTCTAGTAGATACGATCAGTATTTTACATAATACTATAATATATCAACATATTTAAGACTTTCGTTGCATAAAATGTAATTATTATTTTGAACATCACATGCGTAACATAGATGTAACAAAACTGAGCTTTCTCTTAGCATTTAACATTTGCTTGCATTTCCCCAGCATCAGTCATCTCTTCCTTGATAGCTTCCTATCATCCATAATGTTACGCTATTAACCCTCTTAAGTAGAGACAATATAGAATAAAATGCTACGCACTATTTATATTTACAATCGTCATACCACGGATTCTGCCTACAAAACGCCATGTAGATTGTATCCAAGAGTAAGATCTAGGTCTCTTAACCTGCTTTCCATCAACCAAATCGTCCGTGATGCCACCGAATCGTTTTCTAGACGAGACTTACAAAGTTACGGATGGTAGGCTGCAAATTGCGTTGTGGCTTCAACTTTCTTTGTGATTCTGACAAACTAGGTTAGGTTAGGTCTGGAAATTTAATAACCTAATTGGGCTGCCAGCTTCCTGAAATTTATGGGGTAATGGCCTTAGTGGTAGTAGTAATCTTTGAAATATTTTGCGGCTTCTCAGTGAGCTACTTTTAAAGAATGCTCGACTTCAAAAAATTACAGCATTTTTCATTAGTTTTAATCATAATTCAATGCACGTATCTACTAGAAATATTTGCACGACTGATAAGTCGAAGATAGTGAGACTAAAATTATTTTACCATGTTATTATGTAAGTACCTATATTCTGGCAAATGAATAACATTTCAATTTCAATGATCCTGCTCCATAGTTTTTAAATATAACGTCAAAATAAATCTTTATTTTGATGAAAGTTCAGTTTTAATTACAAGCTCTGTAATTTTAATAAACAAATACTTTAACATTACATATGGTCGTTTTGCTACGTTAAGTTATGTTTCCTCCTTCTACTTGTTAATCTTGACGTAAATGACGTTCATAAAATTAATCATATTTTCTACTTCAAATCATGCATTCTATTCCACTTCTGGCTTTCTTCTTTATGTTGATACGATTATATCAGTTACTATTTGCAAGATATCTTTACATTTTAGAATAGATTCGTGCATAATATTAATTTCAGACGTTTACACAATCTAACATGTCTTGGCAAGCTTTTACCAATATCTGCCTAACCAAGCATAACTACTCAGTCTAAATGTAGAATGTTTGTCTTTATCAAAGTCAATCGAATAAAGTGGGTTATGTATATATTCTACATGAGCGTAGGCCCGTTTTCTTCATGTTTCGGTTTTGTAATGTTTGGTGTATTTTCATTATTACTGGTCATTGTGGATTGTGGTCACAGTGGTAATTGCTTGTCTTCAGACTAAACTCTTTTCTGCAATATAGTCTTTGTGGTCTGTTGCAATGTACACCCGTTACTGCTATATTATTATCGACATAAACAATGTTTATTGAATTCACCCTGACTTTTAGCTACAGTTTACTCCAATAGTTGTGAACGTGACGCAACGTTCACAACAATTTACAAACAACTGATGATCAGTAAAACCACAAGTAATTCTCATGGCCTTGCTCCAGTTTACCCGATTTGATCGTTGATCACATTGATCTTGGTCAGTGGGCAAAAATAGCCTGCCTTGAGCAGCCAAAATAGCCTCTGATTGCCCATGAGCTGTCGAGAATAGGCGCCGTACAGAGTATACGCAGATTTAATGTTCGACATTGCGGTTGGTGTACATTTTGAGTGTAATGAGTTGTCTATGCAAATTGTGTATGGTTGTATGCGCTACCTACTTACCTATTGACATTGGGAAAAGCAAAAAAACTGGCACAAAGAACATATTATGTCATTGTGTATCAAAGATCCAGCAAGTAATGAAAATTGCACATACGGATAAAAATTCTCTTCACGCAAAACTAATGTTCATACATAAATTACATAATTTTGTATGAGAGCGCGTTACAGATTCGGTTCAATGTCGTCGCATCGCTCACCGTGAGAAAAACCACCGAATGTCTGCCCTGAAGGTCGCGGTAAAAGTGTAAAAAACGGCCAACGCCCAACTCGCCAATATCTGGGCCAAGTGCACGCCAATTAACAGGCAATTGCACGGTGTGCGTAAACACGGAAACAGACTCGCTTTTCAATCGTTTTTTTCCATTGCGGAATCTTCACGCTTTCATTGGATAGGAAATTGCTCGATTTGGATGAAAGACGATCTCTGTGAGATTGAATAAGTTTTTTTTTATTCTTTGGCGGCGTTTCTTGATATCTTTCTTTTAAACTTAAATTAAAACTGACAGCAAAGATTTTATTTTTATTTAGTTAGTTTTAATAGTGTTTCCCATTCTTTGTATTCATTCAGGTTCTAAGAATTTCAACTAACACTCCAAATTCTTGTTTATTTATTCACTATATTATGGATACAAGAAAAAGCGTGCACGCGTCTGTAATTTTGTCATTAATATAGACTTCAACACTTTAATAATCCTTGCCAGTTCATAATCAATTAATGTCCAAATGAATGATGTTCTACATTGACGAACAAAGCTTCACCTCGTTGAGAACACATTACCCTTTGGCAAAACGAATTCGTTCACCACACTGTCATTTTGTATGAAATCGTGTCATGGATCACTCGTTTGGTACGGCCATTGGCGTCATGGAGATTGGAGGTATCATTGCCAGATTCGTCCTTTACCAACTTTGTAGGGATTAGCATTCAATCTAGTGTACTAGGGATTCGCTCCATGTTGTAATCTAATCCAGATGGATCTGCTTTAAAAGACTAAAGCAGATCCATCTGGATTGGATCGTTGTTTGTTTTTGGTTAGATGGATCACTCGTTTGGTACGGCCATTGGCGTCATGGAGGTATCATCGCCAGATTCGTCTTTTACCAACTTTGTAGGGATTAGCGTTCAATCTAGTGTACTAGGGATTCGCTCCATGTGTTAATCCAATCTGCTTTAAAAGATTAAAGCAGATCCATCTGGATTGGATCGTTTTTTGTTTTTGGTTAGTTTCGTACACAAAAGTGTACGGTACCCAATAAACAGTTGTCATTTACTAAATTAAAATATTGAAATGTTTGTTACAAGCTGCAGCAGTAGCAGCAGCAGCAGTTTTGGCCCAGTGGTAACGGCCGCGACTTACGAGTTATAGGACGTAGGTTCGAACCCTGACAGGCGCTTTACTTTGTGTAAATTATTTCATCACCACTGCTCTCATAACGGTGAAGGAAAACATCGTGAGGAAACCGGCATATCCTAGAACCAAGAATTCGAAGACATGTGATATCTACCAATCCGCACTGGGTCCGCGTGGTGGATTACTGCCCACTCCCTCTCAGAGAGAGGAGGCCTGTGTCCCAGCAGTGGGAACATTATGGGCTGATGTTACAAGACAATATAGGACTCTATAAAAAATGTATTAGGTGTTATGCCCCGCAATAATTCAATTCTGACAGTCCTTCATAGATTATGAAATTCACCAAAATATAAATATCCATTTTGAGAACAAATAGTTTAGTCTATAAAATATTCCTAAAACCCAACTAAATTGCAGAGTAGTTAGTGTCATATCATATACCACAATACGTAACATTGTACTGTCGCTCATACGTCAACGTTTCGCAGGTGATGTACTCGTGCGTGACCTTGACACTGCGGCAAGCGCAGGCGCATCCGACACGCGGTCTTGACTGACAGATGTCATTTTGTATGAGTATTGTTACCTCTTTTACATTTCTGTGTTTTATCATGTTTTTATTATTGTTCTCCTTTGTTTCATTTTCATACATATTTACATTTTTAAATATTTTTATAAAAAAAAACACAAAAACCTTTCAAAAATAGTAGCCCATCGGCATTATCAACAACTTTATTGTTTTATTTATTAGGGATGACAAAAGAGACACATTACATATTGTAGGTAGAAATACAAAAAAGATAAGCAGGCATTAAGTCCGCCTCTGTACATTTATGTGCTTGAAGTATTAAATAAATACGGCCAAATGTGTAACCAACAACTTTTTACATGGAATACCCTAAAAAAAATCTTTAAAAGTTTGTACCTAATATTTTGCGCTTTAAAAGTATGTAAAAGTACGAATAAATCTAGTAAATGGTCCAATTATCCAATCGCCACAGCAGACATTCTACCGCTCGTTAGTTTTATTTTATTACTAGCTCCAAACTCCAAATTGTAGAACTCCAAATTGTAGTTAAGTATGTCAAGCACATACCTAATGTGTCATGCTCATGAGTTCTTAAATGTTCAACAATCAGTTAACTCAAAGTCAGTTCGCGCACTCGAGCGAACTTTGAGTAGTAAACTCTATTAAACCCTTCAACATCATAATTAGTTAATGACCACATAAAAGCTTGTCGAGATTCAAAAGCTTACTCAAGAATATTAACTACCTACCCACACTTTTTGTGGCTACCAAGGTACCCACATCGTAATAGTTTAACCTTTTCAAACTGAGTCAATTACTTTTTAATAGTATGCATAGAGAGGTCACGGTAATTTTCTTGTCATAACAATTAGACAATATACATAACATGTACTGTCTATCTACGATAATGTATGCTGAATGCTGAGGTATTACCGAATACTATCAATTGACTAATGACTTTGATCTTTTGTTTTGAATTCCGTGTTTATAATCAGCTTCTACCCACGACTTCGCCCGCGTGAAATTTCTTGTTCTCCCGACCCACCCCGTCGCGCGTCGCATCGCATCGCCTGTCCCGGTTCAACAAACGAAGTCTTCTTCGTTTTCGCTTAAAGTTCTTTCTAATTTTTTTTATTTTTTTTGCTTACCTCCTAAGGGTCCTAGCGTGATGTTGAATAGCCTGTAGCTTTACTCCAAAAATTGGGCTATGAAATACAAAAAGATTTTTTCAAATCCGACTAGCAGTTTTAGAGATTAAGGCGTTCAAACAAAAAAAAACAAACAAACTTCAGCTTAATAAAGCTGAAGTTTTGTCTTTCATGCCAAACAATTTTTTTCTTTCATGTTCTTTAATGTCCGCTAACCAAAAATTAAGTTGTTGCGGTGCTATTATGTAAAAATATTACCTTGAAAACTTGGGTGAAGTGAGTTCGAAATTGGAAGTAAACTGTCAATCTCTAGCGTCAGGTGAGATGACAGTACTATTCAACAACAACTTCAAGCGGTCACACCAAAATTTTTACGGTGAGATTTTTTATAGAATATACCGCTAGATTTAGTACTTACTACTGCCCGTTTAGGGCTTATTTACGTGGCGTGATAATAGACTTCATAGATTCTCTCTCTCTCTGTAGTCGGTCCCTCATGTCTGAGGATCGTGGTCAGCTTCGGAGTTGCATCTGGAGCGGATGATCCGCCTCCACCGGTTTCTGTCCAGCGCATCTCTTACCACCGTGTAGAATTTAGAGGACGATGATTCCTTCACCTGATCGGTCCATCGTGTTGGTGAACGACTGCGCGATCGTTTGCCTTCGGTGTTCCCAACCACAATCAGTTTTTCCAAACTTTCATCGCCTCTGCGTACTATGTGGCCGAAATAGGAGAGAATGCGCTGTTGACATATGGTCGACAAGCGGGTCTTTACTCGAAGCTGGGTTAAGATCGATGCATTGGTGCGTTTGGCAGTCCACGGTATTCATAGATTCTAATTTAATCTTAAAAGTGTCCCACAAATCATACGACAAATCCATGAAAGCTCATTTTTACGAAAACTTGCAACATAAAGCTGCTTGAAAATTTCCACATGGTCAAAAGGTAGTTATGGA
The DNA here is from genome assembly GCA_945859645.1 of Amphipoea oculea. Lineage (NCBI taxonomy): Eukaryota > Metazoa > Arthropoda > Insecta > Lepidoptera > Noctuidae > Amphipoea > Amphipoea oculea. Next base: position 13,664,148 of record OX243865.1, on the reverse strand, counting down.
CAGAACAGGCTGCTTTTGAACAGATGTAACTCTCCAGTCTCATTACAACATTTACATAATGAAATGGAGCAACCATTATCAGTCAGAAATAAACATATTACTGCCCCACATACGTCACACAACTTTATCACCGCACACCAAAAATGGAATCCCTTTTACGGCAACGTATCTTCGTCATTTCGGGTTTCGTCAACGAACAGGTCATACGGATTTGGGCAGAAGAAACCGGAGTACTCACAATCAAGAAAAATATAAGGTCAATCGTAACAATAAAACTGAGGTATCTCAAACATTTGCCTGCAACTTTTTACTGCATTTGCAATCTCGTTATTACAATAGTGTTGTAAGAAAAGCCCTTACATTTATGTGAACGGACCAACAATACAGAGAGACAATAACTGACACGTTAGCTACACATACCTGTATTATCTCGCGACTTATCTTAAGACCTTCGTCGTAGGATCAGATGGTTCCCACGCCTTCGCTGCGTGTCAGATCTAAAACAAAAGAGTTCACAATAAGACAATGCTGTGACCTTTTTAAATTGGATTAAAACTTTTCGAGACAGATTCCTTTGGAATGGGAGTACATTAATTTTGTATCTTTAATGACCGGATGTTGGAAATGTTCTATATTAGTCGCTGTTTTTTTATTCAAATCTAATCTGATTAATCATTGTTTATTTTGTAATTTTTAGAGTCCAATGTTCATGCCTACTGACTCTTACAAAGCAATATTTAGACTCAATACCAAAGACTAAAATTAGTGCTTACAAATAGCATCGTGACTTTTTTTACTGAAATTGATAATTTTGTGCCATATTTTTTGGTCGCTCAAATAATTATTGTGTAGACTACTTTTGTGAATCACCAGACCAGCTCATTTAGAACTACCTATATTAGGAAGAACCTATCTTAGCACAGAACCGGTCGAAGTGGCGATACTTGGGAGAGGCCTATCTCCAGCAGTGGACGTCTTACGACTGAAATGATGAAGATGATGATGATATTAAGAAGATGTGTATCAGCAAAGATACTTGTATAGTCGCAGCTAAAGTTGCATGCAAATTAGATCGAACTTTTGCCTCTAAGCAGACCGAGATGTATTGCAAATATACAGGTTGTTTGCTCAGAGGAAGCAATAAATAATATTAGCGATTATCGGCCGAGGCCTAACCGCCTAACGAGTCTAGCGGCCTACCGACCTGTCCCAATCCCCCACTCGAATTTATATTGTCACTATGAGAACTCGATTTGGCTGTTCAGTCGAGTTGTGAGTATCGAGATGTTGATAAGTCTCGCTACAGTTATTTTCAATTCTTATACAGCCTTTAAGATGACAATTATTGAGTTGAGATGAAGAGATTGTCTCCATACTCACAGATATCCACATACACACACGCCGACACACACACCACTCTCACTCACAAATACACAACACAGTTATACAATACATAAAATTTTATTATTATTCCTATTATTCTTTTTAAACCATACAGTAGGATGACACAGTCTACGTGAGATAGTTTTTGTTGATTACTTTTAGTTTGTAAACCTTGACCGTCAACTACCTCTTAAAATACAGGTATAACCTAGCTTAAGAGGTAGAGTATTATTCTTGTACAGAATGTGCAACATAAACTATAAATATATTTTTAAACCTAATATAAAAACTGTATGTTCAAACTCTGTATGTTTTATATTATAAAGCTTTTATTATTATTTATTATTATTATATTTTTGACATAAAAATAAATGAAATTTTTAAAGTAGTCAGTATACGTCTTCGAAATTATATTTGCTTAAAAGCCCATAATTATGTAAACACCAAACATAAGTTTAATAATATAAAAATAATCAGTCATAGGTTTACCATATTCGATACTAACAAAGTTTCATAATTCATCATTAAGCTGAATGACGACACAGTTTGACATCCTCCAATAATCACCATAAGAATGCCGACGTTTTCATCATTATTAAAAGAAAATTAACAGAGTTCTGTAGATTTTCGTTCCTAGAATCAATAGTAGAGGTATTCTACGAAATCTAGGCGGGGAAGATAAAGGAAGCTATTATAGGTTCTCTACAGTGGCACATCGTATGTTTCGAAACGGAGTCACCAGAGGCTTTCCCACGGGTTTGCGCAATAGGCCTGCAAGCACGACGCGACATACTCAACTAACTACCATACATGTCATCTTTGTAACAAGTACAAATGTTAAGCAGTGATCCCATAGCCGTTCTTTGTGAAGCATCATCGTGTATAAAAACCTGTGATTTATGATGAGATAGTGTGTAGGCGCCATTGCAATCTGAATTATATTTTAGTAGCAATGAGCATTTGTATTCATCATATACCTGTAGCTATGTGGAAATTAAAGTTTCTTTTTGAAATAAGTACTAATCATTACTCATTAACACTAAATTTTCATTTAATGTGGCTAGGTTATATATGATTTTTCCGAAATTTTGCGAAATTAACGTAGGTTATCAAAAAAACCGGTCAAGTGCGAGTCGGACTCGCGCACCGAGTGTTCCGTACAAATTTGTTGGTATGAAACTCCAAATTTACGGTATTGGGATTTTTTCCTTTACTTGTGCTACATGACATTGTTTCTTGCCATATTTCATGATTCTAGGTCAACGGGAAGTACCCTATAAATTTTGATTCCCTTGAGTGTCGAAATATAGGTTTTTTGCGGCATAAACGGTCGTATATTTTTTTACGTTAACTTACAAGTTTTATTTTTTCATAGCTTCAAGGGACTGTAGACCTGAGTATATGGTTTCTATGGATAATTTCAACTCGACACCTCCACGCATTCCCGAGATAAAGGGTCTTGACAGACAGACAGACGGACAACAAAGTGATCCTAAAAAGATTAGAATAGAATAGAATACTCTTTATTATGTACACCATATAAATTACAGACATAAATATAGAAAACTTTACAATGGGTGACACAATGGGCGGTCCGATCAGATCCGATTCCGTTTTTTTTCCTTTTGAGGTACGGAAAAACAGCTTTTTCATAGAAAAGTGCAATACCTACGTTATCAAAATGTATGGAAGAGCACATCTATTGACTCAAGCATTGAATCCATGGTACGACATGCTATGGACAGGTTACGTTGCACGACGATGTCCCTGCTGTCCTGTATTTAAAGCAAGCATTACAAATTACAAATCTCTCAAGTATATGGCCTGAACTTTGCCCTATATCTTTGGAAACGAGATCCAAATCTTTAGTATCACGTATCTTTTTAACGAACACAGTAATTCCTAGTAACATATTTTGTGAGAAGAAATGTAAATCTACATGAAGTATGTACGTTATGCATATAAGGAAAGTGAATATTGTAGCAGAGAGGCAGTTTCGCTAGAAAGTTGCTGTGCGTAGATTTTCTTTATGATAGAATATTGTAATGTTTATGTTTCTAATTGTACGTTTGTATTGTTTACTTTCCTTTGACATTGACATCTACTTTCTTTAAACTACATACCACAGATCTACATTCGTGTAATATTGAACTAAGTAAATTCTTGTTTGTAACCTTACAAAGCTTTGTAAAATCGAGATAGGTTACGAGCCATAATCATATTCTGCCTGGCCTTTTCCCAACTATGTTGGGGTCGGCTTCCAGTCTAACCGGATGCAGCTGAATACCAGTATTTTACATGGAGCGACTGTCTATCTGACCTCCACAACCCAGTGACTGGGTAATACGATACCCCTTGTTAAGACTGGTTGTCAGACATTCGGGCTTCTGACTACCGACTGTCTAAGATCCACGAATGACAGCCGAGACAAACGGCTTAACGTGCTTTCCGAGGCATGGAGGGGTCATGCTCACGGTATGTAAAGATGGTCATCCACATACCAACCGCGGTAAGCGTAGCTTAACCCGATCGATCGACCTGTGCGGCTGTTATTATTTAGCCACGGGCCCCTCGAGAGAAAGGTTACGAATCATAACACATTATTCATTATGCAAGAAAATTACTATATGTTGAACTATTTATTGCTAACAATAATAACAAACACACACATATTATCATAATATGTGTGTACTCACTGAAATATGTAGCATAATATTATTATGGTACATATTTCAGAGAGTATATGTACCCAATTGCCCGTGATAGGAAAACGTATTTACGTTCAAACCGTCTGAATGTGTTTTGTGTAGTATGTAATAAAAATGTAACTGGCATGCCGCAAAATATGTCATTTATAAAATGTTTTGATATTTTTCCTTTGTAAGAAGTTAAAGCCTTTCTTTTTTTTTGATACATACATATTTAACCGCATTCACAGTTAAATGGAACGTTACTGACCCTTGAACTGGCAGTTTACAAACTTTTGAAACTGACCGGCTTTGTTTAAACGGCGATAAATTATCTGAGTATCTACCTATGTATATAATTAAGTAGACTTACGATTTTCACAAGTAGCTGTGTTAGATCTGTGGAAAATGTTACTACCTATATAATTGCCATTTACATTTTACAACACACATAAGATCTTAGGTATCTTTAGAGTGAGCTCTCAACAAGAGGAAATAGGCAGTTCTGAAAGGACATAGGTACTTATTTAGATATTTTAATGCTGTCGTTTTGAATTTACTAAAACTATTTGAACAAGCATTTCGTAGCTAGAACGGTATTTCTATTGATATTGCAAATAAAGTTTGCATTCCATAATGTTTGAAGATCTTACAATGGCTTAAAGCTAAGATACAATTGCTAATTTAATTAGATATTAGAATAATTATTATTCAAAATAATTGTAGATGTATTTGGCAAAATCTACAACAAATGTGGCACTATTGGCCAACCAAATTCTTTTTGCAGCGATCCGCGGGGTAATTGCGTAACACACTATCAGAAAGCCAATTCTCGTAATTTAAAACGTTCAAAATCTAGTCGCAGTCTCATCTCGGCGACAAACAAAATTAATGTCAAAAACTTACTCGTATCAAAATGTAGGGAAATTAGACAGACTTTGAACGTAAAATTACGAGAATTGACCCTCAGTAGCTATGCCTTTAATTTTGACAGTTCAACAACATGCATTGCGTTATTTACGTTTTTTAGCAGACATAATTTTCGTACATATAATGCAACGGATTAGCAATGTCCTTGAAAATTATTCAGATTGAGATTTATAGTGCATTGCGCAATGAGGGTGCCGGTTAATTTGGTTTGAATCTTTAATAGTTGTTAACAAAGAATGGCTTTTCCAAAACTATCTGAAATTCTGAAAGCTTGCCTTATCAACATTTTTTTTTCCAACATTTTATTTTTGTTAGCCTATACTGTCCCACCGCAGGGCAAAGGCCTCCCCCCAATTCCTTCCAGGAACTCTTTTCCCGCGCCACCTCGAACCAGCCCTCGTGGTACGCGTCCAGGTCATCACGCCATTATCAAAATATGTGCAGCGAGTGGACTGTATAGGGGTTGCCTTGTTAATTAAAACACTTTTATTTATTTGTGATGGGACTCGGACTCATAATACTCAGGTTTTGCGGAGCCTAAACCGGCATAGTGACATCTACAACTTGATCTGAACGACTGGTTCTAACGACTGGTCTTTGACTACTGGTTTAGACGACTGGTCTTTGACTACTGGTACTAACGACTGGTTTAGACGACTGGTCTTTGACTACTGGTTTAGACGACTGGTCTTTGACTACTGGTTTAGACGACTGGTCTTTGACTACTGGTTCTGACGACTGGTCTTTGACTACTGGTTCTGACGACTGGTCTTTGACTACTGGTTCTGACGACTGGTCTTTGACTACTGGTTCTGACGACTGGTCTTTGACTACTGGTTGGTCCACTGGCCGACGTACCCTCTTTTATAGCACGCCAAACTAGTCTGGCCAGCGGACCATTTCGATTTCCACAAGATTTTGGCGGCAAACTCGCGTCGAAGCTTATCTTGTCTGTGATTGGCTATTATGAGTCTCCGCCCCTTTTTTATTCATTTATGTACATATCAATCAGTTACATTTATTTGGTTATTCACATAATCAAGACATCTATATTGCACGACCCCCGGTACATCTAATGCTTGCGTGCGACGGTCAGGGCTCCTGCCACGGCGTGTTTTTTGTTAACGGTGAATCTATAAATATAACCCACGCGCGCGAACCGGGAGCTACCATTTCTAACCCGACCGTCGCAGCAACAACATCCCAGAAGTCAATGCCCCAATGTAGCAACTATTGTGTATTTAGGTGCTGTCGTGCACAAAATACAAGGCTCTTTTACGCAATAGGCACAGTCCCCACAAAAGAATGCACGTAGAATAAAGACTTTACGTATCATAATATCTTAATGTTTTGCCCTTGAACCACCAAAACGTTCTATAGAATCGATCAATCTCTTACGAAAATAATCGTTAAATACCTATATCGAATAAAATGTTATAGTTACTTAGCCTTGTGGTCTAGGAGTGAATGACTCGTTCATAATAATGACCCGTGATCTCCGACAATCTACATTATGATTATAGTTTTTGCAAGTGATTTCGTAACAATGAACCAAATTATCAAACAATGTAAGAATTAAGGTCCATGCTCGCACTGCTAAAGTTTTTTGCTCCAAGCAAAAAGTTAAGGTTTTATTGCATCTTTTTACAGACATTTGTTTTATAGCTATTTGAGACCAGTGATGTGAAGGAATAAGAAACAAAGGAATCTCACAGTTGATTTAAGAGGACATTCAGTAAAAAGTTTAGGTGATTTAGTTCCGTGCTTTGTTTTTGTGGAAAAAATTATATGCAGAAGGTCATTGGCTTAGGTACCATCCCGTGATTTTGTAAAGGTCAACTTAGGAAAATTGTGCATTCTAACAACCAGTGCTGTGACCTACGCTATACTGTGAACTTCCAACCTCATGCATGACTTGTAAATAGCTTGGTACAGTGAGAACCTATAGTATATCAGAGATCAAAGTAAAAGGAATATATTTATTCAATGTTCACACGCAAAGACATTAGGTGTACGAGTATCTTCAATCGGATCGCTATCCTCTAATACACTATTCTTAGATACTCCTTCTTCCAACCTACACGGTTCGAGTGACAGCTTATAAGAAAAAGGCATGGTGCACTGTCAATGGGCGCTGGGTCGGCTTGCTGTTTGGCTTCGGATGCAACGGGCGTATTCTACGGACGTTATATTGTTGATTGGGGTCGTGTTATATAATTCTTATGCACTTGTTATTTACCTATGTGCTTGTTGCTACTTAAAAATGATTTGTAAGAAATATAACTTTGTAGGTTACTTAGTAATTTGTTTTTCAATATTTTCCACTTCTGGTTTCTAAGATCAGAAGTGGGATCACCACGCGTTCTAGGCCGTTTGCTATCTACTCAAATACTCAGTAACGGTGTTAAAGTAAAAGTGTTGGGATTATTGTGTGCAAACTTTTCAACTGTAAGTATCGAAGTTGTGTTTCTTACAAAATGTCAGGGCGTTCGTCGTGGTCTCTAAAAGACGTAGACTAGACACTCTTGTGAGCAAAAATCTAGTAGCGGTTCTCGCAAAAATTGTCGCGATAATTCTGATGATCGTGATACGCCGCCGACTGTCGCACATCACCGTCGAAACAGTCCAATAGACCGTAGAAATAGGTCACCTAGACATCGCGTCGTAGTGTCTTGCATAGCCCGCGTAGTCGCTCTTATTGTCGCAGATATCGCGAAGACTCGTGCGACCGCCGCGACAACTCGCGCGATGTAGCGTAGATTGCCAACAGCATCTAGCAGTGATACTCCGTTGCATCCAACTAGCGAAAGCCGGTTATTGTCCTCCCTTCCGATCGTCTATCAGAGGATTATATTTGAAACATGAAAACCTTTCATTGACACTGCTAGGGTTCTAACCTATATCGATGACGTAATGATCATGTCCAACTCGGTAGATGAAGGTCCTGAAACATTAAGAGAAGTTTTACATATACTTAATGCTGCGGGATTTTATATAAACTTAAAAAGTGTACTGTTTTAGACGTAGAGATTGAGTACCTAGGTCGATTGATTAGACATGGTCAGGTACGGCCGAGTCTAGGTAAAGTAGATGCACTTGTACGTTCTTTAAATCTACAAATGGTTCGCCAGTCTTGAACCTTTTTTGTCGGGCTTTGAGCAGGACGCTGCTCGCGACTACATTACTACATAAATTGCTTAAATAATGAACCGCTTTTAGCTATATTTGACCCTCAGTTGCTCACAGAGCTTCAAACAAACGCTATTGCTGTTGGATTTGGTACTATTTTACTCCAAGATCATTGCGGTGGGAGAAAGAGGTTTGTTGGGTATTTTAGCAAGTCCACTCAGGGCGCGGAATCGCGGTACCACAGTTACGAATTGGAAACATTGGCTGTTGTACGTGCGCTCCAGTATTTTTTCCACTATCTAATTGGTAAACTTTAAGATAGTGACGGATTGCAATTCTTTAAATTTAACGGAGCGAAAGAAAGACTTGTTGCCTCGGGTCGCGCGCTGGTGGGCTTATTTGCAGGATTTTACGTTCACTCTTGAATATAGGAAGGGTTCATTAATGCAACACGTGGATTTTTTAAGCTGTAATAATATCTCTCATATCCGAAATCCGTACAACTTGGCAAAGATTGCTCAAACCGCTGACGCAGAGACTCAGGAGTTGATCTAAATTGAGGGAAGAGCAATTAGATCCAACGAGGTATACAATCAAAAACTATTTATTGTTTTACAAATTTACACCTAGTGGGGAAGAACAGCGACTTTTGTGCTTCATCCCGAAGGATCATAGGTTCAGTCTGTTAAGGGTTTTCCATGATGACCATGATCATATTGGTACTGACAGAACTACAGATCTGATTTTACGACATTTTTGTTTTACGATATTTTTGGTTTCAGAGCCTACGGCAATTCTTGAGGAAGTATTATACGTCATTGCCTTATATGTCTGGAACATAAAATGAATCCTAGGACTCCCTCTCAGCCGATCCAGTCCTGGTCTAAGTGAGAAATCGCTTTTTCTGTTGTACATACTGATGTTCTTGGACCATTTCCAGAATCAAATGGTTTTAAATACGTTTTAGTTGTAATTGATGCCTTTTCCAAGTATTGTTTACTTTACTCTTTACATAGGCAAGATGCTGATGAGTTAAAGCATGTATTCTCTAACGCAGTATCGCTATTTGGTACCCCATCTATGGTAGTATGTGACCGTGGTTGGATGTACGACAGTAGTGCTTTTCAAAATTGGGTCACTGAATTGGGATCTTTGATACACTTTTTCACGCCGGGTATGCATCGCGAGAACTGTCAAGTGGAAAGATATTACCGAACCGTTCTTAACATGCTGCGGATCGAGGTCGGCAACAAAGGTTCGCAATGGTCAGATGTGCTCTGGAAGGTTCAGCTCACCCTCAACATCTGCAGACAAGCCACTACCCAGACTTCACCACTACAACTGCTGGTGAGCATAGACGCGGCTATCGCCGTCATCAGATCCTTGGTGCGAGGTGTTGCATTCGAAAACTCGTATCCCAATAGAGAAGCCTTGTTAACTAAAAAAACAACGAGCTTCTGAGCTTTTCACAGCCAATCAGCATTATCAGGATGCTTATCATCGGAAATTTAGAGGTCCGTTTATGGTAGTTGATGTTTTGGATGGTGATACCCATAGGTACGTTAAAAGCTTTAAAATTCTAACCGTACTTGTAAATACGCTCACGATAAGTTATAAATGATGCCAGTAGGTCATGTAGTACCAGTCGGAGTAGATAGTGATCACAGTGGTGATGAGCAAGCTTACATTATGAGAAGCACGCGAGTGGGGGTTCTCTATCAACCGTAGTAAAAAGTGTGTAGTCACAGGGTGATGCACATGGATCCATGCGCTGGATGTGTGAAAGCAATGCGATTGCTGGTCGGCTGGAGAGCCGTGGCGTGAGAGTGGTTTACTCGTGTGTGGTTTTCTCGGTATCTATGGCTCTCAGTGAAAAAGATGGTTGTTGATGTGGATAACGATGGTACATGGCTCTGGTAGATGATTTTCGCTATCAGTAGATAACCAAAGTTTGTTTACATGGCTCTGGTTGATGATTTTCGCTTTGATTAGATAATCAAAGTTTGTTTAGTTAATTAAGAGGTATTGTTTTGTAAAAAACAATACGAAGAGGATTAAAGCTTTCTGATTCCAGAAGTTAGAAGCCGTAAATGGTCAGAATTGGTCGAGTGGACGGCGGATACGTGCTCAGTGCCTTCTTCGAGAGTGGCGAGTGGACGCCGGATACGTGCTCAGTGCCTTCTTTGAGAGTGGCGAGTTATTTGTTATGAGCATGCTAACGTTTGGGCCTCTGCTCTGTTCCGCGGTCATAGTGGAGACATGCAGAACTTTTGGGCCTCTGTCTCAATGACGCGATGTGTTACTAATTGTTCCGCGGTCATCGAGGAGACATGCAGAACTTTTGGGCCTCTGTCTCAATGACGCGATGTGTTACTAATTGTTCCGCGGTCATCGAGGAGACATGCAGAACTTTTGGGCCTCTGTCTCAATGACGCGATGTATTACTAATTGTTTCGCGGTCATCGAGGAGACATGCAGAACTTTTGGGCCTCTGTCTCAATGACGCGATGTGTTACTAGTTGTTGCGCGGTCATAGACGAGACATGCAGAACTTTTGGGCCTCTGTCTCAATGACGCGATGTGTCACAATTCATAGTAAGCATAACATTTGGGCCTCTACTATGTATTCGTGAAAATGACAAGCGAACGTTTGGGCCTCTGTCGATAACAATGTATGGCGAGTGATGGAAATCCGGATTCTATCATTAGCGATGCATTGAATCTCTTGGGTTTGAAGCTGTTTCAAACTTTAAAAAAGACTATTGGTGGTCTTTGTTGCTGGCGCTTGAGTGCACGCTTGCGCCTGAAACACTGGTCAAATTCGTGAATTCTAACTTTTGAAACTACTTCAGGTTGAATACGCTTCAAACCATAGTGGTCTTGTTATTTAATTACTCATGTACTCTTATGTATTTAACAGATAATGATGATGATCATCATAATGATGATGGCCAGGTCGTGAGAGATGGATCTGATGGGAATGGTGTTGCGGTCGAGGACGTCACGCTATCAGGAACGGCCGTCTTAGATACTCCTTCTTCCAACCTACACGGTTCGAGTGACAGCTTATAAGAAAAAGGCATGGTGCACTGTCAATGGGCGCTGGGTCGGCTTGCTGTTTGGCTTCGGATGCAACGGGCGTATTCTACGGACGTTATATTGTTGATTGGGGTCGTGTTATATAATTCTTATGCACTTGTTATTTACCTATGTGCTTGTTGCTACTTAAAAATGATTTGTAAGAAATATAACTTTGTAGGTTACTTAGTAATTTGTTTTTCAATATTTTCCACTTCTGGTTTCTAAGACTATCATATAACTAGGATTATAAATCTATGAGTCATAGATGTTGACATTGTAATATAGACATATGATTTATTTGTTAGCTTCGGTATAATTTATCTTTATTTCATAGAATAAAAGATAGCGTTTAATATCCCCCTTTTGAGCTTTGAATGTGTATCTAATATTAATTGATGCTATTCTTTTGTTCCCAGGTACACAGCAAGGGTCTTAAATTCGGCATTTACGAGGACTACGGCAACTTCACATGTGCGGGATACCCTGGAGTCGTCGGCCATCTTGCCGGAGGTAAATATCCTTTTAATTTTATATTTTTTAATTTTCTCATCAACCAGCTTCATTCAATGATGAGAATTAAAATAATAAATAATATTTATTTCTGTTAATTTGTCTTAAAAACACATTTACACATCAAAAAATGTTTTTTAAACTGAGTGAGTTCGGTGTTTCCTCTCTGCATAAGCTGCATTAATGTTTCTTCCATTTCCCACTTCTCTCAGTCAGTCGTTTACATGGTTTAATGACGACTAGAAGCTATGATGGGATTTCTAGACTAATATTAATAATTAGACGAACAGGTTAACCTAGTAATTAAAGATTTATTACTAAGAGCATAAAGTTCTAATGATGATTAAATTAAATTATCCTAGAGTAAAATGTTCGTAACAATCGCCAAAGCGTTCTTAAATCTAATAAAATCTAAATTAGTAGATGAAAACTTTCACAGTCCGACCATAACTCCTTCGTAAATGCCAAGAGATTGCTTCGGAGAGACACTCATGAAACTTATTGCGACACTACTCTATTTATATGTAATTCAAATGTAGTAGGTATTGTATACTAAAGTTATAACGAGTTGAAAGTTTCAAGTCTAGAAATTGACATGTACGTGAAACCGGTGAAACACTGCATTTGTAATCAGACTACTTAAAAATACTTATACGATAACTTACGACACCACAATAGACCCATGTCCCAACTTAGCCTACATATCGAAATTAGCTATTCGATGTAGGTACCATCGCGAATGACCTAATACAACTTTTAATACCGATATAAATTCATAGGATGTTAGGAATAGTATTTGAACGTCGAATACTTTTTGAACATTTGTATCTATCATAAGGGTTGCGCAACATGGCGTGTATTGCAATAGTTCCTGTGTGTTCTAGCTCTATGTTAGGATCGCCGTATGTGTGTGATTGTGTGGAAATGTCCTTATGTGGATATGGCGCAAATGGGTTATGTCCGCGGAAAATGCAGGTTACCTATGTCACAGAATACTTAATAGTCCTTCTATGTAAGAACAGGCGAAATAATGGAAACTACAGGGTTACATTAAATTAGCTAGAAAAACTCCGCGGACGTAATGTGTATCGATATCTAAACACGATAAAACAAAAAAAGACGGGTTGCACTCCGGGAGTGCCGGCAGAAGTGAAACTTGAATATTAACGTTGTAATAAATCAATTATTAATTTAATTAATATAACTAAATTTTTTTCACTATTTCTGCGTCACTTTTTTCATTAATCGATGCACTTTGTTCAATTTCCATTTTTTGAAACACTTTATATACACGAATTTTACGAATACACAGTAGTGTGGCGTCCGCGTCCACCATCACCATCACATCACATCGCATCACCATCACCATCGCCATCACCATCGCCATCACCATCACCATCGCCATCGCCATCACCATCACCATCACCATCCATCCATTATCGTGTCTCACTTGGTTCACTTCGGTTGGCGCCGCCATAGAAAGAGATGGGGGGGGGGAATCTCTCCTGACGGTCACGTGTCCTGACGCGATGCCCTGACGCGAGTTTAACATTTTTTACCCATTACAAAAAGTGTTCAACGCCGCTAAAGAAGTTTTCACTTCAAAAAGATATTAATTTGACAATATTTTGTGGGGTCATTGACCGCAGTTAGTGTAGTTAAGTACTTAGGTACTTGAAATATCAGTTTAAAAATCCGTTTTTCATTGTGTACACTTCACAGACGTAACAACTCATCCAGCAGTCGTTGAACCCGAAAAAAAACATCAATTTTTTTTGTTATTATTTTATCGTGTTTAGATGTCGATATCCATCACGTCTGCAGTTTCGGCAGCTAATTTAATTTTACCCTATACATATTATTTTATGAACAAGCATCAAACATGCTTCAATTAAGGTATTATCAGTACGGTCAGCATCAAAAGTTGATTAACACTTCAGTTTTTTTAATCTTAGTTATTGAGCAAAATATTTGTTCAAAATTGCAGCAGAAGAATTTTTTTTAGAATACATACTCTTGTCTATTATGTGAAAAGCTAAAAATCAGTTTATTGAAAAAAGTTGTTGTCAATTTAATAACATGTAAAAATGATAGTGTTAATCGACTTTTGATGCTGACTGTACCTACTTAGATTTTAGACTTTGAAGAAATGCTTATTGCCATACTTAAACTTAGTTACATAAGCATTAATAAAGAAAAAGAAAGTATACATAAAGATAATTGTTATTCGCGCAGTTTTTAAAGTCATCTTTGTGAAATGATGCGAACAATGGAACTGCGAGTAGTGTCTGCTTTTGAATATGAGGAGGTATACAAGTTTATGTAACTAATGATTATGCTAATTCGGTAACAATAAAGAGGTACGAAGCAAATGGAAAAATGTAAGTAAACGATTTTTCAAACCGTTCGATTGAGTTCCTCTATTCATAAGGATAGAACTTACAAGTCAAATTCATTATTCTTCAGTAATATTCCAATAAATAATCAGGCTATAATATTCACACTGCTGGGACACAGGCCTCTTCTCTTCAAGAGGGAGTGGCTGTACAAAATTCACCACGCGAGTCCAGTGCTGGTTGGTAGATGTCACATCATGTCATCGAATTTTTGGTTCTGGGACATGCATGGTTTCCTTACAATGTTTTCCTTTACCGTTTTTAAGAACAGCGGTAATGTAATTATTTACACAAAGTAAAGCGCCTGCCTCGCTGGGTTCGAACCCGCGACCTGCAATTCGTAAGTCAGTAAAATAATTTAGGAAATTTCATGTCTCTGACTATTTTAAATGCCCCAAACATTATTAGATTTTAATTATAACAGCCGCACGGATCTGTCGGAGGTTAAGCTACACTTGCCGCGGTCGGTTCGTGGATGGGCGATCGTCCATTACATATCGAGACCCCGCAGTGCCTCGAAAAGCACGTTAAGCCGTTGGTCTTGGCTGTCATTCGAAGCTCTTTGGCAGTCGTTACGGGTAGTCAGAATCCCAAAAAAAGTTTGACAGCCAGTCTTATCAAGGGGTACCAGTAACTGGGTTGTGGAGGTCAGATGAGCAGGCTTTCCATGTAAAATACTGGTATTCAGCTGTATCCAGTTAGACTGGATGCTGACCCTGACATCGTTGGGAAAAGGCTAGGCAGATTGATTAAAGTTCGGCAGACCCATTAATTTGTTCTTTCATCAAATCGAGATTTAAAAGATTTCATCGCGTGTTTCTTTCTGTCCAATATATCCCCATATCTCAATAATAATCTCATGTCTATATATGTCAGGAATATACAGGGTTACTGAAAACTCGACCACTTCCTTGCAGGAGGTGATAGGGGGGCTAAATTTAACCTCCCATATGTATGGCCGAAAATTAATACTTTTAGAGATATTTGAATTTTAGGTATTTTATAAATTACTCCGAATTTTCACACTAAAGGGGTTTGAAGGTTTTGGCCCTAAAATCAGCCGCCATTTTGACTTTCTTTCAGAATCGCGGTGCACAACAAAAGTTATATATTTAGATAGAGGACACTTATACAAACAAAAATGTAATATAACATAATATCCTAAAGCGTCAGGTTTCGCAGTTATTCACCAAAATATAAGTCGAAAACAACAAGGATTTTTTTGTTTTTTTTTCCCTCTAGGTGAGCATATTGAACTATTTAGGTAATAGAAACGTTATGAAACCTTTATGGAGAAGAAACAAAAGAAGAATAGACATTTTTTAAATAAATAATTAAACACCGCAATTTACAGTTCGTTTTTTAATCCCAGAGACTAATCTGACAAGTGTAATGTCAAAATCCAATCCAAAAAAAAAACGAAAATAGAAATGACTTAAATGTCAGATTAGTCTCTGGGATTAAAAAATGAACTATAAATTGCCGTGTTTAATTATTTATTTAAAAAATGTCTATTCTTCATTTGTTTCTTCTCCATAAAGGTTTCATAACGTTTCTATTACCTAAATAGTTTAATATGCTTACCTAGAGGGAAAAAAAAAACAAAAAAATCCTTGTAGTTTTCGACTTATATTTTGGTGAATAACTCCGAAACCTGACGCTTTAGGATATTATGTTATATTACATTTTTGTTTGAATAAGTGTCCTCTATCTAAATATATAACTTTTGTTGTGCGCCGCGGTTCTGAAAAAAAATCAAAATGGCGGCCGACCTTAGGGCCACCCTCCATACAAAAATCTTCTAACCCCTTTTAATTTAAAAAAACAAATCATGATGGTTGGATTCATTTTTATTTTTATTTATAGCTAACATCCTAACAAAGCTAATACAGCAGTAAAATATCTAAAAATATCAAATAATTTCAAATAATTAATTATTTTAGGTCAAAATAAAATCACTTTAATCAGCGTTTTTCTTGCTTGGATATCTTTGGCTAGTCGTACTGAGCGCTGTGGTAAAATTTGTCCATATATTCTAATGGGACCCTGCACAGTATCTTCTATGGTTCTCCTAATAATTACACGCGATTTCTTCTGACGTTGTACGACAGTATTTTAATTGTACTGCACTATTAAGTTGAGTATTGCGTGCATATTTCGCGTGCTTATTGGTTGGAAGTAATTAGGCTAGGAACCCCGTTAATAGGCTAAACATGAATAAATGTAAGGTTAATTAAGAATTTGTACGGTATATTCACAATAGTGTTCCTACGGATAGGGATATTGTAGCCGGAACTCGGATGTTATTGAAAAATATGCAAGTCCGGTTTTCCGCTATGCAAAAGCAACAACTTGCATGAAAAATGTTGATAAAATTTTTAATTACTTACATGTTTTTATAAAATAATTACAATATTTATTATAACAGCTAAGTATTCAAATAAACGCCCTCTTCCTCTCGTCTGCTACTAATACTTATAATTAGTTGAACTGAAAACTGAGAATAAGATCATTCCACAATGATCATATTCTGTAAAACCAAGCAACCAAGCAATAAATATATTGAGTGCAAGTTTTTGTTTGTTTCCATAGTTAGTCAGCATAATTTTGTGCCCTGATTTGTTTCAGAAGAGTGCGTTATATCGAAAAATCAGGGTCACATCTATATCTCACTACAGAGAGTATATTTTCCAGCCAATCCATCTGGAAAAATCCACGAAACGGAATAATTTGCACATTAGCGCATTGAAGCCAAAACACTCATCAAACTTACATCATCAGCAGTTCACCTAACTGTAACTGTCAAACTAAAGAGTTGTATGATTTGAAATGCGCACGCGCATGTGTAAGACACGCATGACCAAATCCAAAATGACGCGTAAGTTACGTTATTTTACTGTCAGTTGTGTTTCTAACTTCGTAACTGGCTGTACATAATTGGAATTATAAAGGCATACAATAACCTGCGTGAGAGCATGTTTGTAACATATTGTATTGTAACGCCATCTATCGGTGAATTTGATAAATGTTCTTGGCAATTTTTCTTAGGATTTTTGCTTCATTGTTAGAACACCGAATCGTATATCATTCATTCATCATTGAAGAAAGAAAACGATAGATTACACTGCTTCAGGAACATTATTTTAAGTAAAAAAAAAATTCATAGTTCTTTTTCCACAGGACGATCGCGGTGATCGGACATCCAAAATAGAAATATAATTTGTGTTTTAAATTATGTTTCTATTGTGTAATACAATAGAAGAGACACTCCCAAATATTACAGGATTTAAACATATCATATAAATTAACAATTTATCCTTGAAACCAAGTAATAGTTGCAAGACAACAGTTGCTTAAATACTGCCGCTTGCAACAATAAATCAACTTGCAAATTCTGTAGGGAATTGCTTAATGTAGCAAATCCGTTCTAAATACTCAAACTCGTAATAATAAAAACACTTTATTAATTTTACTAAGTGAAATGTCAATAAGGATGTATTTTTATCGAATGCATAACTTCTGGTAAATAACACTACCTATAAGACGGAATCGAAAATACTTAAAATATGTCCTTTTAACGCTAAGCCTTTCACTGATTTTATTGTTCAGGTTATGCACGTTTTTAAAAGCAAATATCGAAATTAAACAGGAGCCGAACATTTTATGGACTCAAAACATAAGTAATTAAAACAACAGCGGAAAGCTATAAAATTGATATTTTCAGAAGTAGGTACCTACTGAAATGGCAGTAAGTATGAGACAATGAGATTAAGAGCTTGAAAGAGTTTACAGAAACAGAATTATTAACTGTAAAGCAAACAAACCTACAAATTCAGCATTAAAAGCGTAGGTATATTCAGTACCGTCTTTACCATAAGGGCACACGAGGCCCGTGCCCAGAACCCTCTACCCCACGGAGGCCCCGGTAGGGAAATATTACAACGCTTACCTACATTCAAAAGCGCAATTTCATAATTTATTCTAGGATCATAAAATTTGGCAAGAAGCAATGTCATGTAGCACAAGTAAAGGAAAAAATCAGAAAACCGTAATTTTGAAGTTACATACCTACAAATTTGTACGGAACCCTCGGTACGCGAGTCTGACTCGCAACTTGACCGGTCTTTTTTACTTTCCAAAGGGAACCCAAATTCTTGTGTGCCCAAGGGGGGCCTGCCCTAAGACGGCGTTGGGTATATTGGAAGAAGACAATGGACTCGATACAATATTCATCGATGCAGGACACTATTCAGTAAGGGGTATTACCCTTTAATAAAATTCTTCATACTCTGGCCCTTTTCGTCACTAATGAACCATAATGTTCTACTCCAGACGCGGCAACCTTTTCTGCGTGGGGCGTGGACTACGTGAAACTGGATGGATGCTACGCTCTGCCTGTAGACATGGACTACGGGTACCCTGAGTTCGGAAGACAGCTCAATCTCACCGGCAGACAGATGGTCTACTCTTGCAGTTGGCCCGTCTACCAAATATATGCTGGTATCCAGGTGAGGATCTATTTGGCTCCTACAATTTTTGGGCTTGGGATCGTGCAGAATTAGATTTTTATGAAGTGAAATAAGTACTTATTTCGTCTATACAATTTAAAGTTTTTTTAGAAACTATGATGTGATAATAAAATATTATTAGCTATCCATATTTGTATTTTAAGTAAAACTCATAAATTCACATCTTCATCAGTCACATGACTTCTTCAAACTTCACAAATTTTGCATAATACATATAGCTTAACGGTAGAAATTATGTCTCAGTTTACCATATTGTAATGTCAACGTCTCCCAATAAGCAAGGCCATCGTTTGTCTATTAGTTCCGCTTACTATCCACTACAACTACACTAGTAAACATGCACGCCGCTAATGCAAATAGAGAATTGTTCTGCGCGAGCGCAAAATTGCCTCTTTTGAATATGAAGGCGCTTGCTGTGGCAACTGACTCAAGGCAAATGGTTGATACAACGTTAATAATATGTGTGAAGGATGTAACAATGCGTTCATTCTATCCATTCATGCGATTCAGTTAGTAGCGAAACAAATTACGCAAACGGACTGAACATTCTTAAACTACATTCTAAAAATTATACAAGCTACTTTATTTTTAGCCACCGCTATTGACTGAAAAAGTGTAGTAGGAGCATTTTTTTAAGAAATATATTAATTGAAAACTTTAGATAGTCGTTCAGCAATAGTTTTCCAGCTGTCACTGAAAACTAGCGCTGGGATTCTGTCTCGCATAGGATGGCAGCTGTAGATATGCAGTGCGAAGGCCGTTTTGCGTGGACGTGACGCATATTTTCATTCAATTTTCATTGTTCTTTCTTGTATTTGTGTTCTTTCCCTGTGTCAAGTTTAGGTACCGAAAATTAACGTATTTTCTTTTTTTATAATATTAGGTTACTTTAGTTATTGATATTATTATTATTTTAGTTCCCGTCTTCATCTTTTTGTCGTCACTTAAATTTTTCCCTCCTAACGTGTATCTCATTCACCAGGCCTGTTTTACTTTGAGATTAATTCTCAAAGTATAACTAGACTAGACTAAATAGAACAGGCCTTGTGACCCAGACATATAAAAAACATACATAAACACACGTATGAAAACCATGCAATTTCAGATGAACCTCCGTTTTATTCTTTGTAGTTTCTTAATTATAATCATAAAAATTAACGTTTCCAGCCGAACTTCTCGTCGATCATCGACCATTGCAACCTGTGGCGTAACTTCGACGACATACAAGACTCGTGGGCGTCCGTCGAGTCTATCATAGACTACTACGGAAACCATCAGGACGTCATCGTACCCAACGCCGGACCTGGACATTGGAATGACCCCGACATGGTAAGGACACTTTATCAATTACAGTTTACCATAAGCTTTGCCTTTAGATAATTTGTACTGGGTTGTCATACTATCAAAGGACAACGGCATTTGTATTTCAATAAATTGCTGTAGATGTTACAACCCATGTTAATCAGCTTCATGTTTGAAAATTACCTTATTTAAAGTTCAAATGCAATAAACTACGTGCTAGCCCCATTTAAACAACGCCTCTGACGCTGCAATAAATGTGGCCACCTACTGGGCCCAAATACTATAAGCAACATAGATCGAAACGAAAAAAAGAAAGAGAAGCTCTATTTTTTACACCACAAAAATTAAAAGCTGCGCCATATTGATAACTTTAATGATGCTCAAGCTTGTACTTACCTAGACATTTTAAAGAAGCCCCTTATCTAACTTAAAAATTTTACCATTTCCAGCTGATTATCGGCAACTTTGGCCTATCATACGAGCAGAGTAAGACGCAGTTCGCGATCTGGGCGATCCTGGCAGCACCGCTACTTATGAGCGTGGACTTGAGGACCATACGGCCAGAGTATAAGGCGATCCTGCAGAACAGGAAGATTATCGAAGTCGACCAAGACCCACTGGGAATTCAAGGCAGGAGGATATACAAGGTAAATTATGCTAGGATAATAAAAATATGTAAGATCTTTGAGGTATTCAAGGCAACAGAGAAGATATTGCTAGGTTTCTGCAACTTAAGTGATGTCATTACTGAATTTATCTTTGTGCATTAAAAAAATGTGACATTCAAATTTAGGATGCCACAATAATTGTCGTCTGCAAAAATAATTAACAAAAAAATTAGAGAACATAATCTGATAATGGAGCAGGAAGGTGATCACAAGAATTCGGCTTTACTAATCGTAGACCCACCGAGTTTGGAATCGGATGTTGATGACTCATTATTGAAATTTCTGCTGCCAACCCTGCATCATATTAACTCCATCTTACTTATTATGCATTCACAGCACCGAGGTATCGAGATCTGGTCACGTCCGATCCTGCCGATCCAGGGCCAGTTCTACTCGTATGCGGTGGCGTTCGTCAACCGCCGCACGGACGGCACGCCCTCGGACGTCGCAGTCACGTTGAGAGAGCTCGGCCTTAACAACCCTTCTGGATACACGGTTGAGGTATGTAATCCTCCTGATAATTTTAACGGTAGATTTACCAACGTCCCTTTAAAGTTCGTGGAACTGACCTTCTGAACTGAATGGACTGGTTAATGTTGCTAAAAGTATTAATATGTGTTGTTCTGTGGAATAGTCGATAAAAAGTTAAAGAAAAAAGGAAGAAGTTTTTCAATAATATGAAGTTTGTTCGTATGTGGAATATTTAAATAACATGAGCAAATAAACTTAACAAAACGATTTGATGCCTCTACGAAAATTCTAAATAATCTTGCAACATTCCTTAAGTTAGAATCAAAGAAAATACCTATGTAGCCTCCACCACAATTAAAAACGAGAGTGTATCTATAAACATCCATCCACTCTTACTTTCTTGTTATTTTATTAACTCCATAAAATTTCCTCAAACAGGATTTGTACGAAGACGTCAACTATGGCGTGCTATCGCCGCAGACCAAGATCAAAGTGAAAGTGAACCCCTCAGGTAGAAAGTCTCTCATTTGTTCGCTTTGTAAGGGCTCGGTATCACGCTGTCGCTTCACGCTGCCTCTTCACGCTGCCTTTAGTAAAGTATGCATGAGGTCTGACCGAATCTGATAGACTGGTTGAATCTTCTGTTGTGGCAGCGACATAATGTTGGTATATGAGTCGAGAAAGATATAATTTATACTTGGTATAAAATCTTTGTATATATTTTTAGAGCGTTAACGCCAAAATCGTGGCACCAAGTTTAGGTAATTGCAGCGCTCTTTGCACTCACACAGATGCGCGCTTGTCTGTGTGCGTAGAGTTGGTGCGCTCTCTGTCATTATAGTCAAACAAACTCATGTTGATCCGTTATGTTTAATGATATTATTTAATCGTCAGTTGATTTTTATTTACTATTCTTATTTTTATTACAACCTTGTGAAATAAAGAGGCAATTTTAGATAGTTTATAAAGTATAGTACTAATCAGGGGAGAAAAGTTAGAAATGTAGTACAAATGTAAAATCCTACAAGGATTAATATTATAAATCGAAAGTTTGAGGGTCTATATGGATGGGTATTTGGATGGATATTTGTTACTCTTTCACAAAAACTACCGAACTTTTGGTAAAAATTTGACAATTTGATAAAAAAGTAATTCAAAAATCATAATGAAAGGCTATAATATAAAACACATTTTGTAATTGTACGAAGACGCGATCGTCCTCTAGCAAATTATAAAATACTAGCTTTTGCTCGCGGCTTCACCCGCGTGGAGGTTGTAAATTATCCCACGGAAACGTAGTACAGGGATAAAAAGTATCCTATGTCCTGTCAGTGATCGGAATAGGTAGAGCTATTTAGGTTCATTGACCGCAAACATTGATGTTAATATGGATATTCCACGGGATTCCGACTGATACTAAGGGATTTTTGTCATATAAATTCGCTTCACTAACATCAACAGATGTTGAACGCTCGTTTTCTACATATAAATGGGTGTTAGATGTAAAAAGAAATAGATTAAAATTAGATAATTTAGAAAAAAATTATGGTGATTTATTTTAACTCTGGTCATACTCAGTCTTCTAGTGAACCTGAAGACGAACCAGATGAGTATTGATTATTTTAATTAAGGTTTTATTGTAAATACAAATTGTTCTATTTGATAATGTTTTGATTTTACTGAGGAACAAATAATTTGTATGGTAATATGTTTTTGTACAACTTCAGAATAAAAATGTTCAAATCAAATCAAATTTATTCGTAAATGTAGGTTTCATTACAATAGGATGTTATAATAATATGGTCAGCTCGCTACATTTTACTCGAGAGTATACAAATAATAATAAAGTTAGTGGTGTCGAAACCACAGACACACATTTCAAATGAAATAATTACTTAGTGTCAACATAATAATAACTTAAATATATGAACAAGAAAATAAGAAAATGTAACTTAGAATATACTTAAATCTACATTGAAAACAAAAGAAACAGCCATTTCAACAACGTCCAAATCAATGAGGAGAATAAAATCATTAAATTAAATGTAATATTATATTAACCTAAATGTCAGTGGTGTCCTCCATAAACTCAGTAATAACATTTATGAATTAAAAATTGTTTCAGTTTCTTTTTAAACATATTATTATTAAGATTTTTTATCTGTCGTGGAATTTTATTGAAAATAACTGGAGCCATTCGACAAACACTTTTACGTAGGAGGGCTGTTTTACTGCGATCTACACAAAGAATGTTCGAGTCCCTTTTCCTTAACCGTGGATCAGCTGGGGCTCTTATTTCAAAATTCTTATTGTGGGTTTGTCTTAACAAACACTGCTACCTCAAGGATGTATAATGACGGCAATGTTTGAAAAACGTGAAATTCAGAATAGCAAAATTGCCATTTCCAATAGATTAATAACTCAGTGCCATCTCAGTGCTGTCAAACTAAAATATAGTTAGGTTGTGTCACATTCGTCATCTTCAGAATGGGAAATCGTCGCTTGACAGGAATAAACTAAATTTTAGTGATTTTTAGTCTAGTTTAGAGGCATTTGTGACAAGAGAATCGGCACCATTATTACGTAAAAAAATATAAGTATGTGGTTTAATGAATCAAGTTTATCTATTTATTATACTATCCTTAATCCCGTCCTTCTCATATTTACCCGTCAGAAAGGAAGTGTAATCTTTCATTAGTCCCGAAGGCGTGAATAGTTTGTTATGATTTTACTACTTAAAAACCAAATCCCGGGACTCGGGGAATATCCATTATTCTAACCTATGGCAAGTACGTAAAACAGCTCTACCTATTCCGATCTATGGTCCTGATCCAGGTCAAGTTCTACCCATGTATCAAATTTCATCCAAATCCGTTCAGCCGTTTTAGCGTAAAAGCGTTACAAACAAACAAACTCACTTTCGCATTTATAATTTGTATACTAGCTGACCCGGCGAACTTCGTATCGTCTAAATATGTGAGATATATTCGAAAGACACGTAGCGCCATATTTTATTATCATGATAACGTTATTGTTTTCCTCGGGAACAGCACTTTTTGTCGGGATGAAAGGTACCCTATGTCCGTTTCTGTACACATGACAACGTATATCCAAAATTTCAGGATGATCGGTTCAGTGGTTTAGGCGTGAAAAGGTAACAAACAAACTTACTTTTGCATTTATAATATTATATTTAGGATTCTAGTTTAAAAATAAAACATTTCAATATCAAAATATTATTTATTCATAACAATTATAGCACTTGTATGTAGATTTAAAAAAATGTTTCCCTTTACTTTAAAATATAACCGACCAAACTAAGATCGTTAGGTCGCACTATAAACTCACTCGACGCCAAGGGTCAGGAGAGGTCACGCGCAGAGAACCGAGCGATACGTCCACTCCCTGAAAGGCCTCGTGGCGGACTGATTTGAAACGATTTACGCGCACAGTTTTATAGTAGTTTTAAAAAATTTGTAATAAATTAAATTAAATCAAATAAGCTGAATGCTGTTTCGTATTTTGTAAAGAAGATATTCTTCTATTATAATACACCTTTATTTTGTAAAATTAAGCAAGATTTATTGGAGGAAATAATGAATTTAGCAACCGCTTTTTCTTGTTAATTTGACTTTGTTTATTGTTTGATTTATCTATGTTAGAAGCTGAAAATCAAAAAAATGTCTGATAGTTTTTTGCTCAAGGATATAAACAATTAAATAAGTTTGTTTGTTTGTAAATTTTATGACTGGTTTCGGATATTTTAAGCTTCGAAATGACCACTGTAAAGGGAATTTAGAAAACACTGTTCGCTTATCTGGTTAGAATTAATGAATACTCTATTAATGTAAAAATGTTCTCACCTAACTTTTTAGAACAAAATATTTCCTACAATAATTAGTAATTCACACTTTCGTAAGATACGTTTTATGAGAGATTAAATGGTTTGAAAAGTACGCTTTTTGTGTCAAACAGCCAAAATCGGCGTTAACGCTCTTAAATCCATTGAAGAAAAACTAATGCAAAAAATCATAACATAAAAACATCACTAATTGAGTCATACAAAACCAAAATATACTGACTATTGTTTTTTTTAGAATAGATATATTATTGTATTCTTCATGTTGCCAGATTATCATAATGTTCACGTATTAAGTACTTAAAATGATATTTTAAAAGGTTCGATGTTTTTGTAACGTTTGTGATGTAACGTTCGATGAAAATAAAGTATGTTATAGACATTCAGAATTCGGTCGGACGATACGAAAAGGAGAATAAAAATTATTGGACAGAAATGTTTGACGTTTTCTGGAATTGTACAGCAGTCACCTTAGTTCTTAGCACCATAATCATAGTCACCTTACACATAGCGAAGAGGCGAACACCATAATGTAAGTATTGCATAGTTAAGTCATTTTTATTTGGAAGCTGTAACCCATACTAAACTTTTACGAAAGTAATATTTACAAAATCAAAAGTCATTTACTCAAATTAGGCTGAGAATCAGCACTTTTCGAAAATTTAAATTATATTAGGCAGTCCCCCAAACGCCCGCCCTTCACCATTGCCTAGTGCTTTAGCTGGGAAGAAGATACATCAAACAACTCAGCCTATCGCAGTCCACTGCTGGACATGGGCCTCTCCCGGGCTGAGCCAAAACACCGGCTTCATTTACACATTCGTCTTTCTCATTAATATTTTCCTGATGCCTGAGAATCCTTGCTCACTCGTTCGTATATCAGTAAACTATTGCTAATGATCTTGATTAGTTTAATTGTCATATAAAAGTTCTATTTTAAGTGCTTCCAGTAATTATGATTTTGTTTCCGCATGTTCATTTAATCTTTCATAATTACTTAATTGGTGATCATTATCATTAGTAGGTATACAACTAATTGCTTTTCCATTGATTCTTATCTCTATTTTGTAACATTATTTTCCATGTATTAACACGACATATTGTAGTTAAAGATAATTTGTTACAGTTTTATCGCTTATGAGTATTATGTAGTCAGTTACTGAATTTGCAGTTTAACCTTGCCGTATTTTTTTTTATTAATTTTATATAGAGTTTCATATTTTTAACGTAGTTGGGAATGTTTGTTAACTATATTTTTTTGGATTTCGTGGTTTTGAAAAAATCAACTATTCTCTACCGTTCAAACAAAATCCTTGCTCCGTTCTTTATTACTTCTATCATTATCATCTTTCTGTCCTCTTACATTTTGTACATATTAAAAATTCTACGTTTATATCTGTATTTCATGTGGTGTACACACGGCTACACATCAATCTATACCTTTGCAGTTTTAGCAGACCTCGCATTTTATAGGTTTTTCGTACAATCAGAAGTCAGCTTATACTGATTATATATATAGCTTGATGTGTAGCCGTGCGTACATAATACAGAGTATTCTTTTCTATTCTATTCTGTTCTTGTCCCATGTCACTTGGCGTCGGCGCAATACGTTTTCTTCTTCCATTCTTTACTTCTTTGTTGCTATTTCATTGTTACTTATACAACACTGTGTAAATTTCTGAACTGTTGCTTCTAAATATTAGCAAATTTAATATTAACTAATATTTCTTGTGCAGGTGTCGTGATCCTCCGCGCAGACGCACAAGCCTCATATGCGTTTAACGCAATCCCGACGCGGACACCGTATGCGCCGCTAAATGACGTCTTTAGACTCAGCAAGAAATAGCGCCATTTATTGACAGCGTACCCGAACTAGAAGTCAGCCTCGACACGATCTACAAGTACAATAAATAAATGATTTCGTCTGTTCTTTGTAATTCTACGTCGTTTACTCGCTACGGATTTTGGATTTAGTTCCAAATGCTCGCTTTGCTAAAATTAGGTAGGTATTATAATAGATTGTATTCTAATTTTGTTGTGTGGTTTTATTTTTTCTGATCCTGACACTGTTTCGTTACATGTATTTTG
Organism: Amphipoea oculea; assembly: GCA_945859645.1. Lineage (NCBI taxonomy): Eukaryota > Metazoa > Arthropoda > Insecta > Lepidoptera > Noctuidae > Amphipoea > Amphipoea oculea. Next base: position 13,637,115 of record OX243865.1, on the reverse strand, counting down.
TTAAATATTCAAGTAATTCGTGGGTCTCTTGACTGTTTGCGTGTATTGTCTTAAAACTGTAAGCTTAAGCGAGTGCAATTAGAATCGTAGCGTGTAAACGATCTGTATCTGTATGTGTACATTAGCTTTGGTGTGAAAGATAGTTACCAGCCGGTATGTCTCTGTCTTGCCCTTAGGTTACATTTTATTTATGTTTCGTTCTCACTAGTGTGATCATTGAGATGTTATTGTGTGTCAAAAACACGTGGAGAATTGATTATTTGCCATTACGTTGTACCTAGGATAAGTGTGTACATTTTAGGTGCCTATAAATGTAAGTTTTTTCGTAGTGAACGTCAATAAATAATTATACTTTTTAAATAATAGTTTTATTTTCATTCGAATATACAGTCGTCATGAAGAACATCGAGTGCTCATGGCAGAGGAGCAATATGATAAAATAACTGATAATACAAACAATCATAAAAATGTGATCAGAAACAAGCCGCAAATTCGTTTGCTGGTTGTTGTTGTTATCTAAAATGCCTATTATCATCATTTTAGCGCAAAATCCAACGGATTTTATTGCCATATTGGCAACGTGAAATCGTATTCAAATCCGGTAAGACGAATAATATTTCAATGACCTAAATAATCCAGTTCATATTTTATTCATGAATGAATATTTTTGTAAGCCACATCGTTATTCAGCCTCGTATCTTTCCAGGTGTATTTATATCCTGCTACTGTGGAAGCAAGATTTTCCTCTTCAATCACGTTGCTACCCCTGAAAATACCATAAAGATCATCAAATAAAACCAAATGAACACCCTTGCCACCTCATAAATGGGATAAAATAATGGTATCCTCGTTGCTAAATTTTAGGCCAAACTAATTCATAAAACGATGTATATTTTTACGTGCCTTTTTTGCCATCGACACGGTAAGAAGAAGAATGGGAAAACCATATTCTTTTCTGAAATAGTATTTTCTATTACATGTCTCATTTTTGACCTAAATTCGAAACCATAATTTTATTACAGATTACAGTCATCTTTATTTAATAGGTAAGGGAATCTAATTTCACAAGTTCGAATTCCAGTAAAATAAACACCATTTCTATGGTAAAAAGAGTGACGAAATAAGAACCTCTGTACGTGACTTCCTCACTAAAAAAGTATAAATTTTGCTAAAATTAATAAAACAAAACTATTACCTTTTTCGCCGAACGATTTCTGGCTCTTCATAAAATTCTGTGGTAACGTATTCCTCTTCACTGCTAATCTTGTCATCCTCTATAGGTTTATTTCCTAGATCTACGAAGATGAATTCCGTCCAATCTGGCGTTTCAATTTCTTTAGGTTTTCTATTGCCATTAGAAACATCTGAAAAAGCTTCTATGTTTTTGTTTTCTGGGCTAACTTCAATAGGCTTTGCTATGGATGAGTACATAAGATCTTTTAAAACAGGAGATTTCTTATTTTCAGTATCGGCTGTTGCCGTTTTAAATTCATTAGAATCATTTTGTAGTTTATCCTCTTCTTCGCTATTATCATTTTGTTTTTCATTACTATCTTGGGAATTGTTTTCGACAACTTCTATACTTATTTCTTCACCGACCAGAACAGTGTCCACCTTAGGAGTTACAGCAATTTCTTTTTCATACATTGGTTCTGTACTTGGCTGTTCAGTTTCATTTTCTACAACTTTATTCTTGTAATTGTATAGGTTGAGTTTCTTCATCAATGGTTTCTTCGTTTCATGTACCATTGGTTTGAGAGTTGCAATTTTGAAGATCGGTTCTGATGATATCACGTACTTCACGGAGCTCTTTGGAAATAATGAGAACTTACGTCTTTCTTCTGGTGATTTCTGTTTCATTATTTCCGGACTTTGTAAACGCTGTGAATGCATCGAGTTTAGCTTCGGTTTGGGAATTGTTGCAACTAAGGCTGCTTGAACTGTTGATATTACTACCAAACAAATTAGAATCTGAAAAAAACATAGAAAAAATTATTATAGAAGGACGTAGTGAGAGCTTCGTTTGAAACAAAGACATTAAATTATTTATTTACAGGTTTCAAACGAGAACAATATTGAGAAATTGTTAGGTACATTGTGGATATGTCCCTGTCTTATAAGTAAGTTACCGTTTGTCAGTACCCAATTCTACACTAATAATTATTTATTGTTACTTTTCACATATCAAATCAAATTATTTATTTGCTTAAAAGGTAGCCTAGGTAGGTATAAACAGATGTTACAAATAGATATAAAGTACACTGTATCATTACCTAATAAGATATGCAAATATTTAAATTATTATTAATCTTATTCAAAACTCATCATAATCAAAAAAAAAAAATTTTTAAATTCGGAATGCTATCAAAAGTTAAATTGAAAATAAAAATTGTCAGATGAATTATACATGTCATAGACTGAATCCATGGTAACAGGTTGCGCTTCGATGTCCCTACCACCCTGTAGGTATAGCAAAGACATTAAAATTATATAGGTATAGATAACAATATATTTCATAAACTTACCGCTGTAACCTGCATTTTGTCCGAACAATGAGTTTCACAGTTACAATAATTATCAAACTGGCCCTTCCAAGGGTCTAAAAGGTACTGGTCAAGTGCTCCTACAATTAAACTTTAAATACGCAAGGAGAAAGCTACGCATCACATTAGTTCATAATTAGCTATTATTATATCGATCATTATGTCTACCTTAATGAAGGACATACGACTTGACGTTGAGTAACTTTTGATTCATCTTTTTCTACAAGTATAATCATCCATACTTAATATTATAAATGCGAAAGTGTGTCTGTCTGTCTGTTACCTGTTCACGCTTAGACCGCTGAACCGATTTAGATGAAATTTGTTATAGATAGTTTGAGTCCCGGGAAAGGACATAGGATACTTTTTATTCCGATATTCCCACGGGATCGACACTTTAAATACGCAAGGAGAAAGCTACGCATCACATTAGTTCATAATTAGCTATTATTATATCGATCATTATGTCTACCTCAATGAAGAACATACGACTTGACGTTAAGTAACTTATGATTCATCTTTTTCTACAAGTAGGTATAATAATCCATAGGTACTTAATATTATAAATGCGAAAGTGTGTCTGTCTGTCTGTTACACGCTTAAACCGCTGAACCGATTTAGATGAAATTTGGTATAGAGATAGTTTGAGTCCCGGAAAAGGAAATAGGATACTTTTCATTCCGATATTCCCACGGGATCGACACTTATGCGGGTGAAACCGCGGGGCGCTGCTAATGTAATTATGCATACTTTATTATTGAGATTCGCTGTTAGAGGAGAGGCCTGTGCCTGTGGCCCAGTAGTGCGAACATTATTTGCTGATTAGGTCTTATTCACGAGGTTGACAAGGCCCTCGATCATGCTCTGTCAGTAACCAGAAGGCCAATTCTCGTACTTAAAAAAAACGTTCAAATTCAAGTCACAATCCCATCTCAGCGACAGCCAATGTCAAAAACTTGTCAAAAATGTAGGGAAATTAGAGGTATTTTTGGCAGATTGAGACAGACCAGGCATTCTCGTAATTTGAACAATGTTCACAGTCTGATCTCGGTCTCAATCTGTCAAAAATACCTTTGATTTCCCTACATTTTGACAAGTTTTTAACATTTTTTTGTCACCGAGATGAGACTGCGACTGGATTTTGAACGTTTCGTATTTTGAATTACGAGAATTGGCCTTTCTGACTGTGAACGTTCTTAAAAATACGGGGATTACCCCTCAGGTGCAGGTCAGGTGAGATTCACGATAAAGAGATCTGGGTAATTAATTTCGTTGATATCTTAAATACCCATAACAGTGTAAAGAATAACGGTTCAATTGATCCCCTTGACTTCATTCTCGCATTTTACGAAACCACGAAATTAAAGAAAACTGTGTTTGTCAGATACCAGTGCAGTGCAGATTTAAAATATTAAAAAAAAAACACCTAACAACCTTTAATAGAATAATAGAGGAGCATGAGCTAGTAGCACAGAATACTTAAATACCGCACCTCACCCCGCACTTCGAGGTATTCGTCGCCGACTCTTTAGCAAGGGCGCTCGCGAACCGCAGCGCTATACTGCTGACACGAACACACAATTTTGCAATTAAAAAATATAGATGGACAAATTTTAACACAGCGCTCAGTACGTCTAACCAAAGATATCCAAGCAAAAAAAAAAACAGTAATTAAAGTCATTCCATTTTGACATAAAATAAAAAAAAATTCGGCACATTAGTGTATTTTCGTTAGCTGGTTACTTTTTTTGTAAGTATCTAATGCGTTTTTCATAAATATTTTATTACCATCGTCCTTATTTTGGTGGTCTGAATTATTTCTAAAAGTTTGTCCATCTATTTTAATGGGACCTTATATTACTAATAATAAAGCTGAAGACTTTGTTTGTTTGTTTGAACGCGCTAATCTCTGGAACTACCAGTCGGATTTAAAAAGTTCTTTAAGCATCTGATAGCCCAAATCTTGAAGAAAGCTATAACCTTCCTCAAGGCTACTTAACATCACTCTAGAACCCTTATGAACCGAGCAAAAAAACTCTGAAAGAACGCTAAGTAACAACGAAGTAATAGCGCGGGCAGGCGATGCGATGCGATGCGCTGGGGGGTCGGTGGAACAAGAAATTTTACCCGGACGGGGTCGCGAGCAGAAGCTAGTATCCTATAAGCAGTCATAATTCTTATATGTATAGGAAAATGTGAGACCCTGAGGTCACACTCTGACACTCCGTTCGGCAATGCTGATAACATGTAACCGTATTCATATATTTATGTCAGGCCAATAACCCCGTACAATGTATTATTCATACGTGAATAATAATGTTTCTCGAAAAGGAATAACGTCCAATAACATACTTTCTCCTGTTTAGAAATATTCGTATTTTAATAGTAGGTTAGCCTGAGAATGAGAAAACATTTCATTGTTAAAATGATTTATTTGAGACTTACATAGCAAACTATAAATATTATTCGTTCATGTTAAAAGACCATCGACTTGAAATGGTGGTAAATGCGGGACAGTCCTTCTGAAGTCCTCTACAGTGCAACAGAACGTGTAGCCTTCATTAGGATTATCAGGATGCCAAGATAACCACGAGAAATCACGGTTGCCTCTAGACACGTCTTTACAAAAGAACATCTGGCGGGCTTCTTCTGCCGTATAGTATGGATTGTTGATACCAACAAAGGCCACACCATGTTTACTTGAAGGTTCATAAACAACCTTGTAGTAAAACTGAGGGACTGGTATCACCGGATTATTATTCGCGTCAGTATGTAAATAAATGTCTAATCGACGACCCATATCATTGTTAAGCTGCATTAATCCAAACGTTCCAGTATAAATTACAGTGTCGTAGCCAGCAGCATGAATATGGTTCCTCAGATCAACTTCTAAAGTATTCCAATTTCCGCCATTGAAACCAGTCCACTGTGGAGCGCAGTTTACGTAGTGGAATGTTGCGCGCTCTCCAAATGCAAAAACAAAATCGGTTTTAGCAGCCAAGTGTCCTCTAGATAGGAGCTCTGTCTTTGTAAAATAGTTATCAATATTAGTCCCTACCAACCGCCCGACTGCCGCTTTTAGACCTCCTGGTGAAAACAAGGAATTCACTGGAATGTGCCCATAATGATTATCCGCTATGAAATACGGCCGAATTACTCTAGTTTGGAATAAAGAATTGTAAGGTTTCTGGGTGTACTTTGAGTAAATAGGGGTCAGACCAGCTTCGTTGAAACAAGACTCATAAACAGGATAAAATTGTGTTTCGATGCTGTAGCCAACTTCAATGACAGGGTTACTATCATAACAGGTACGTTCTGTTCGTTGGCTTTTATGTTCTGGCGAGTAAATACATTTGAAATGAGAAAATCGACCTGGTTCGTTCAGCCATTCCTCGTTTTTGAACATGTCTCCACCTGCACATTTTATATCAGCCACTGATAGTCCACGCTGCGCGTTAGGATGTAGTATACTCCCTGTTCCTTCGCAACTCAAGGTAAGAATATCACCGTAATTCATTTCGATGTTACCGAGGTTGTCCGTCGGCTCCAAAAGTCTTCCATTTCTTACAATAACTGGTAAAGGTTCACCGAAGTGTATCCGAGTGTTGAGTCTACATTTCTGACCATGTTGTACGTTCGGAGCGCATAGGATTAACAAGAAAGCTCGCTGTATCAGACTCATTTTAGGACAAGTGGGATCCTATTCTGTTCTGAATTTTAATAATATTAGTGTAAACTGTGTAAAAATATAAACTCCGGATAATTTTGACTTAGAACTGACATAATGGCAATGCCGATTGAACGTCAAAACAATTATAGATAACAAAATACAGGATAACAATGTACGCAATATGTTGACGACCACAGAGCCATCTACTGGTGACAAATGATACCAATCGATGACGAAGGCGGCGCGGGCGCGGCGCCGGCGTGAGGAATAGGAGCAACCAGGCGACACTAGCGACGCGCTACGGCTTTTCAGTGTCTTGAATGTCTTGGTGCCACGCCAACACGCAATTTCGAACTGCTATATTAATACATTGTGAAAGAGCCATTCACATACTGTAAAAACGACATTCCACGTCATAAAGAGCCTTGTGTCTGATTCTCAACCCACGACGCTGACACGACGACGACCTGACGCAGAAACCCTAACACAATGAAATAAAGAAGTCATAATATTATGGGAAAATTCGAACTTAACCTTCCGTATCATGTTTGGAAAACAGACATAGTACCTATAGGGTGTTCCCGAATAACAAGGAAAAGGTCGACTCCTTCATTTATAAACTTCGTACATAGTATAGCACAAGCTTCTGCCCGCGACTTCGTCCGCGTGAAATTAGACCCTCCCCCATTCACCCTCTTAGGGGTGGCATAAAGGAAGGGGCCTGCCAGGGCCGAAGCCTGCCGGGGGTGCGGGATTGTCCGAAAGGGTTACCGCTACCCCGGAACATAAAGGGCTAAGGAAGGAACACGGATGGGTTTTAGTCAGTAAGAGTCTGCACTCCCTTCGCTCCACCCAGAGCGGGAGGGGTCATTTGATGATTTCCCATCCATAAAAAAAAGGGGTGGAATTTCGAAAAACCCTTTCTAAGTGGATACCTACTCTTCGCAAAGAACACAGTCTCCGAATTTCATGTCTCTAGGATCAGCGGTTTAAGCACTGCGTTGATATATCAGTTAGTCAGGACTTTGAATCCATACTAATCCATGCTAATATTATAAATTCGAAACTAACTCTGTCTGTCTGTATGTCTGCCTGTCCGTCTGTCTGTACAAATACAAATACAAAATACAAAATGTTTATTTCTGTACCAACTAGTATACATTAGTTTATGATTGGAGCCTCCTTTTAAGCATGATGACGCCTGTGTCAGGAGACTCCGCACTTCCATAGCTTTGGCTGTTTGTACAACTTACAGAATTATTTTTACTATTTTCTTAAATTTACTACATTTTTAAAAGTACATTAATGTGGGTGTGTTGGGTGTGCGGAGTGTGTGGTGTGTGAGAGGTGTGTGCGGTGTGTAGAGCGAGTGTGGTGTGTGATATGTTTGAGGTATGTGAGGTGTGAGAGTTGTGTGGTTGGTGTGGTTGTGTGTATGAGGGATGATGTGCGTGTGGGAGTGGCGGTACCAGTATTAACTAATTTCCACTTATTATAACAATAATTCAATATCTGCATAAGTGCGCGATTTTAACCATTCTGTCATTGTCTGTATGTTACATTTTCACGTCTAAACCGCTGAACCGATTTAGATGAAATTTGGTATAGAGACAGTTTGAGTCCCGGGAAAGGACATAGCATACTTTTTATCCCGATATTCTCACGGGATCAAGACTTATTCGGGTGAAACCGCGGGGCGCAACTAGTTTTATGTATGTAGGTATCATCACGCCTGTATTCACCGAAGGGTTAGGCAGAGGTGTAGTACCTATAGTACACATTTCGCCAGTTATATTTAAGTCCCATGTAATACGGGCCAACCCATTGCCAACAACCGAGCACAGATCCAGACTCAGAGGGAGACCAAAGAACAGATTGATGGAGGAATGATAACTATGAAAGAATTGGAAGTTAATGTTAGGGAGTGCATGAGAGCAGTAGTGGCCCAGTGGTAACGGCCGCGACTTACGAGTTGTAGGTCGTAGGTTCGAACTCAGACAGGGGCTTTAGTTTGTGTAAATTATTTCATCACCACTGCTCTCAAAACGGTGAAGGAAAACATCGGCATGTCCTAGAACCAAAAATTTGAAGACATGTGACATCTACCAACCCGCATTGGGCCCGCCGCGTGGGAGATTATAGCCCACTCCCTCTCGAAGAGAGGAGGCCTGTGACCCAGCAGTGGGAACATTATAGGCTGATTATGATGATAGGAAGTGAACTAGAGTGGCAGTTTGACTCGGTCAGACGTGTTTGTATCAGTATATTGTGTGTGTAGTATTGGTGAACTTAATAAAATAAATCAATAAGAGCAAGAAGAAGAATATTGCTAGTAATGTCAATAATTTCTAAAGTAGAAAAATAAACTAACAAGAAATGCTACGTAAAACTCAGTATATATCGTCACCTCCACGGCAAACGAACGAATCTGCAGTTTTTGTAAATTTGACATTTCTATAAAAAATTGCACCTTATGTTGTACTACATAAGGTGTAAAATTTTCAAATTTCTGTCTCTAACGGTTATAGAAATCCAATAGTACGAATCTCCATTTTTTGTTGATACGCCCAAATTAAACTTACGAAATTGATATCAGTTGTTTTGGCGTAGTCGAATATATGAAGTCCAAGAAAAATGCACCACGGTCAACCTACGAATCTGTCATATTCGTGAATTTACATCGTAGCACACTTTAGTAAATCGATTTAGCAACTCACGGCAAACATACGAATATGGAAGATTCGTAAGTTCACATTGGTAGAATACATTCTTCATGGGACTCAAGTAACCCATAGCAAACTTACGAATCGGGCATTTTCGTTAATTTACGTTGGTAGCTTGTTTGACAAACAGGCTTAAATATCCCATAGCAAACTTCTGAATCGGGCATTTTCGTAAATTCGCATTGGGAGCTTTTTACAAAGAGGGTCTAATATCCCATAGCAAACTTACGAATCGGGCATTTTCGTAATTTTACATTGGTAGCTTGTTTAACAAAGAGGGTCAAAATATATCCCATAGTAACTTCTTAATATTCAAAGTTATAAGTATTACTACAATGAAATCATATTATTATTATAGGTACACAAAAAAAACTAATGCTATTAGTTCGAAGTTATGCATAACCGGGAACGCAACTGTGGTACTGTGTACTGGTGCAAGCGAGATATAGTATTTTATTATTGTCATTGAATTGAACAGAATTGGGCAACGGTCATTTTCAAAGACTACTATAGTATACTGGCTAGTGGCTAGTCATTATTGAAACAAACGTCGTAGAAGACGTACTTATCGTCGTCTTTGTTTGCTAATAACCTTAAAAATGGAAGTTAATGAAGACGTGAGTATTAAATGATTGAATAACATTTCTATTTATAGTCATTAGTTTTATCGAAAGACGACAAATTTAACAAGTAATTGTTATTTAATTTTACAGATTTTGTCATTAGAACAGTTGTTGGCTAAAAAACGGCGATTAATGGATATAAAAAAAAAAAATAATCTATCAAGGACAAATGGTTGATTTTGAGAACTCAAGAGGTATGTTAGAATTTTGTTATAATTGCGTAATATTTTTAGAAATCTTAGGGCGTGTTAACTTTTTATATTATCTTAATTTGATAGGTTTATTCCAATGCATCTTATTCATGCGAGCGGTCGACGAGTCAACATTGAAAATGCTCCGCGAAGGAATGAATCGCGTCTCGTGTCAGAGATCAGTTTGGATTACATATTGCAATATGAATCATACAATATTCTGCATGTGTGAATGTTTTGTGGGTGCTTTGCTTTGTTAACGAGCATGATTCTAGTTTTCGGCGGGGCTATCACAAATATTAAAAACAATTTTATTAATTCCAATGAATACACGACTTACTCATGCCTGCTCGATTTATTAATGGTTATAATGTGATATGAAAAATTATCGAAATATTGCAATTAATAGCGGAAACCGCATGTCAGTTTGTATACATTGTTTTTTTTTCAGCTGACTCCAATCCAGGTACGCCATATTCTAACACGCAGCCTTCAGTTTCTCCACCACCATATTCTCCCCTAACTCCACTAAATATGAATAAAAAAAGTAATGATAAAAAATTATCAGGTGAGATGATTCTATCTATATACATAGGTATAATAAAAATGGAATAGATCGATTTCTGTACATTATAGATATTGAAAAAAAACTTATATGGGGGGTCTTTATAAGAGCAAGAGAAACCAAAACAACAGTTTCTAGATTTTTTGTCTATTTTTCTGTTTATCTGTATGTCTTATGTCTGTATATAATTTGTGCGTGCATCACGTAAAACTACTGCATGGAATTAAATGCAGTTTTCACCAATGTATTGCTACAGGTCTTACTTAAAACATAGGCTCCATTTTTTTCTTTTTGTACACGGGGGCGAAGACGCGGGCGGCAGCTAGTATAAATATTATAACCGTAATTTTTTTTAAATCCACACAACATGTCCATCCAATCGCTGAGTGTGTGTGTGATTGTACGTTTGTTACTTCTTCACGCTTAAATAGCTAATCCAAGATTATGTATTGTATTTGTATAGATGTTGCCAAGTAATGTAAAGTAGTTCAAGTTATGGATAGGCAACTAAAGTAAATAAATGTGCATTGTTTTAGATATTTGTGATCCTGTCATTTTGCAAGAAATACAAGATGATTTTTCTCGTACACTATGCTCACCGTCTCGATTGTTAACAACGATGAACAACGTTTCGCCATTATCATCACCTGTTCCAGAAATGTCACCAGAAACACGCGAACTATTTAATGTATTAACTGAGCATGAAGCAATCTACGAAAATAATGATGTTTCAATACATGTAGAGGGACTTGATTATTGCGATAGTGATGACAGCGTTAAGGATCCGAATTACATCTCACATAGCAACGGAATACATATAGACGAGTCCACAACGTCTTGTTCATCTTTTAATGATAACGAAAATCATGAAATATCAACGGAACTTATTCTACCTACGGAAGACGAAGATTTACGATCTACTTTGGAAACCGGCAGACCTAACAAGGACCATAAGCGTATTAAAGCTACACAATTTAAAGTTTCCTCGAAACTACTAGAGAGGCGATGCTCAGAAAATGACTTGCAACAGAAGCAACCACCTGCAAAAATATTAGGAAGGCGTGCTTCTATATCCGGTGCTATATTATTATCAAAAATTAAGCCAAAGTCTAGCTCTCCGAAGAAAAAACATGTTTCTGATCCTAATAACTGGAAAAGACGTATTGAAAGGTCCAAACGTTTGAAAGGTGAAGTTTATAAAACGATCAAAGGAAAAATTGTTGCGGCTGCGCCTTTGAAGCAACCTAAGTGTCTGTCAAAAGGCAAACATAAATGCAACGCTAATATACCTGAAGATGCGAGGAAAAAAATTTATGACTCATTTCGAGCTATGGAATCATTACAAGAGCAGCGTCAATTTATAATTCAACACGTTACAAAAGAAGGTAAAAAACGATCTACAACAAGTGGTCCATCGCGGAAAGTAAGTACGCATCAATATTGTTTCACAATAAACAATGAAAAGCTTACTGTATGCAGAGAATTCTTTTTAGACACCTTAAACATCAAGGAAGGAATAGTAAGGGGTGCTCTAAAAAAGATTTCTGAAGAAGGAGTTCTTTTAGCTGATAGAAGAGGCAAAAAACCTCCATCTAATAAACTTTCTATTGAGAGACTTGATCGAATTAAAAAACATATTTTTTCGTTTCCTGCGATGGAGTCGCATTATTGCAGAAAGAATTCCGAGTTCAGGTATCTAGATTCTGGACTGAATGTGACCATAATGTATTCATTATACAAGAAAAAATGTGAAGACGAAGGCGCAATACCAGCAGGAATAGAGTCTTACCGGAAAGTCTTCAGGTCCTATAAATTGAGATTCCATGTGCCGAAAAAGGATCTCTGCAAAAAGTGCGTCGCTTACAAGGAATTAAAAACACATGACCCGAGCAGCCCTGAAGAGGAACATCATTCGAACCATCTTAAGCGACGCGACGATGCTTACCTGCGTCGAGACGCTGACAAAGCAGCAGCAAAGATTGATCCGAAGACTTTGGCATTTAATTTTGACCTAGAAGCCGTCCTCCAAACTCCTAAAGCTACATCTGGACCATTCTTTTACGTTCGAAAATTAGCTGTATACAATTTGACCTTTTATAAATTTGGCGATCAAGACGTAGACTGTTTTACATGGGACGAAACGGAAGGTAAACGGGGAAGTGCTGAAATTGCAACCTGTGTTTACAAATATATTTGTAGTCACAAACAAGGCATAACACATGTGAGAATGATGTCAGACAATTGTGGCGGCCAGCAAAAAAATTTTAGTTTTTGCTGTATGTTGCTGCACTTGGTGACAAATCATTCCACAGTAAACATAATTGATCATGTTTTCTATGAGTCTGGACATAGTCACATGGAATGTGACTCTATTCACTCCAAAATAGAACAGAAATGTAAAAATACAGCAATTTACACTCCGGACGGTTGGATTCAAGTGATGAGAATAGCCAGAACAAATCCTCGTCCATTTAATGTGAATGTCTTAGTTCATGACGATTTTTTAGATTTTAATCCCAATCATTGTCAGTTTGCGGAAGAAATTTCGAAAAAACAAGGTTCGAAAAAGAAAAGAACAAAAGAACAAGAAGACAATGGAGAACTAGACGAGACAAGACCAAAAGTGAAGATAAATTTCCAAGATGCTGTGTGGATTCAATACCGTAAAGACAACCCTAAATCAATCTTTATTAAAACTGACTACAATGACGAGACCTTTAAAGAATTTAAAATAAAATCAAAAAGAGGAAAGAGTACAGCAATAGTACCAAGTAATATTTATGCTGAAAGAATACCGATTTCCAAAGCAAAAAAAAGAGATTTATTAAAACTATGTAGAGATAATCAGATACCAAAATATTACCATTCTTTTTATGAAAACCTACCCGATTCGGAAGCAATTCAAGATCGCTTGCCTGAACCAGATGCTGAAGACGAAGAGGAATTGTAGGTAATTGAAAATTACAATTTTCAAGTACTTCCATTTACTCTTACTTTTATTGTAAGACTGTATTAGTTTGTAAGTTTTGATTTTGTGTCTTCTATCGTAAGCAAATGTTTTCATACAACATAAAACGTTTGCTTACGGTTCTATTCGCGTCATTACTTCGGGTTTGTCCGACTAGTGTCCATCTCATACGGAGATCTTAGTCATGAGCTCTTGTGTGAAAGTCGCAACTCCACAAATGACGTGAGTAAAACCGTAAGGAAATATTTATTTGGAAAATTGTTGTTACTTATTATCTTTTATTTTGTTGTTTTACTCGTAAAAGCAGATTAGTTGATTTTTTTCTTAAATAAATACATTCATTTGAATACGTATTTTATTATTTTATTTTGTGTTCCTACTCCAAACATAATTTTGTGATTTCACTTGAATTATTTCTAAAACATTTTGATTTAGGAACTTATTTTCCTTGAAAAGACGTGATATATCTCATAGTAAACTAACGAAAGTGGCACTTTCGTTAGTTTACCAAAGTATATATTTGATACTTTTCATAAGTAACTTACGAAATTGCCACTTCCGTAAGTTTGCTACGGTGTAATATAATACCTATGAACTCTCATGTATGAAGGTGAAAAGTAACGAATATGCATTTATTTGTTATTTTTGTAATATAAAAATAATACATTCATGGTATATAAAAGCAGAGGAATTTTGAAAATCAAATGTATCGCAGAGTTTATTACATCTGTCTCTTGAAAAAAGTTATTGGCAATTTAATGTTTCAAAACGTTCCCCTGTAAAATGTGTTTTTTTCAGTTTCGTAAGTTTACCATAAAGGTGACGATATGAAGTCCAAGAAAAATGCACCACGGTCAACCTACGAATCTGTCATATTCGTGAATTTACATCGTAGCACACTTTAGTAAATCGATTTAGCAACTCACGGCAAACATACGAATATGGAAGATTCGTAAGTTCACATTGGTAGAATACATTCTTCATGGGACTCAAGTAACCCATAGCAAACTTACGAATCGGGCATTTTCGTTAATTTACGTTGGTAGCTTGTTTGACAAACAGGCTTAAATATCCCATAGCAAACTTCTGAATCGGGCATTTTCGTAAATTCGCATTGGGAGCTTTTTACAAAGAGGGTCTAATATCCCATAGCAAACTTACGAATCGGGCATTTTCGTAATTTTACATTGGTAGCTTGTTTAACAAAGAGGGTCAAAATATATCCCATAGTAACTTCTTAATATTCAAAGTTATAAGTATTACTACAATGAAATCATATTATTATTATAGGTACACAAAAAAAACTAATGCTATTAGTTCGAAGTTATGCATAACCGGGAACGCAACTGTGGTACTGTGTACTGGTGCAAGCGAGATATAGTATTTTATTATTGTCATTGAATTGAACAGAATTGGGCAACGGTCATTTTCAAAGACTACTATAGTATACTGGCTAGTGGCTAGTCATTATTGAAACAAACGTCGTAGAAGACGTACTTATCGTCGTCTTTGTTTGCTAATAACCTTAAAAATGGAAGTTAATGAAGACGTGAGTATTAAATGATTGAATAACATTTCTATTTATAGTCATTAGTTTTATCGAAAGACGACAAATTTAACAAGTAATTGTTATTTAATTTTACAGATTTTGTCATTAGAACAGTTGTTGGCTAAAAAACGGCGATTAATGGATATAAAAAAAAAAATAATCTATCAAGGACAAATGGTTGATTTTGAGAACTCAAGAGGTATGTTAGAATTTTGTTATAATTGCGTAATATTTTTAGAAATCTTAGGGCGTGTTAACTTTTTATATTATCTTAATTTGATAGGTTTATTCCAATGCATCTTATTCATGCGAGCGGTCGACGAGTCAACATTGAAAATGCTCCGCGAAGGAATGAATCGCGTCTCGTGTCAGAGATCAGTTTGGATTACATATTGCAATATGAATCATACAATATTCTGCATGTGTGAATGTTTTGTGGGTGCTTTGCTTTGTTAACGAGCATGATTCTAGTTTTCGGCGGGGCTATCACAAATATTAAAAACAATTTTATTAATTCCAATGAATACACGACTTACTCATGCCTGCTCGATTTATTAATGGTTATAATGTGATATGAAAAATTATCGAAATATTGCAATTAATAGCGGAAACCGCATGTCAGTTTGTATACATTGTTTTTTTTTCAGCTGACTCCAATCCAGGTACGCCATATTCTAACACGCAGCCTTCAGTTTCTCCACCACCATATTCTCCCCTAACTCCACTAAATATGAATAAAAAAAGTAATGATAAAAAATTATCAGGTGAGATGATTCTATCTATATACATAGGTATAATAAAAATGGAATAGATCGATTTCTGTACATTATAGATATTGAAAAAAAACTTATATGGGGGGTCTTTATAAGAGCAAGAGAAACCAAAACAACAGTTTCTAGATTTTTTGTCTATTTTTCTGTTTATCTGTATGTCTTATGTCTGTATATAATTTGTGCGTGCATCACGTAAAACTACTGCATGGAATTAAATGCAGTTTTCACCAATGTATTGCTACAGGTCTTACTTAAAACATAGGCTCCATTTTTTTCTTTTTGTACACGGGGGCGAAGACGCGGGCGGCAGCTAGTATAAATATTATAACCGTAATTTTTTTTAAATCCACACAACATGTCCATCCAATCGCTGAGTGTGTGTGTGATTGTACGTTTGTTACTTCTTCACGCTTAAATAGCTAATCCAAGATTATGTATTGTATTTGTATAGATGTTGCCAAGTAATGTAAAGTAGTTCAAGTTATGGATAGGCAACTAAAGTAAATAAATGTGCATTGTTTTAGATATTTGTGATCCTGTCATTTTGCAAGAAATACAAGATGATTTTTCTCGTACACTATGCTCACCGTCTCGATTGTTAACAACGATGAACAACGTTTCGCCATTATCATCACCTGTTCCAGAAATGTCACCAGAAACACGCGAACTATTTAATGTATTAACTGAGCATGAAGCAATCTACGAAAATAATGATGTTTCAATACATGTAGAGGGACTTGATTATTGCGATAGTGATGACAGCGTTAAGGATCCGAATTACATCTCACATAGCAACGGAATACATATAGACGAGTCCACAACGTCTTGTTCATCTTTTAATGATAACGAAAATCATGAAATATCAACGGAACTTATTCTACCTACGGAAGACGAAGATTTACGATCTACTTTGGAAACCGGCAGACCTAACAAGGACCATAAGCGTATTAAAGCTACACAATTTAAAGTTTCCTCGAAACTACTAGAGAGGCGATGCTCAGAAAATGACTTGCAACAGAAGCAACCACCTGCAAAAATATTAGGAAGGCGTGCTTCTATATCCGGTGCTATATTATTATCAAAAATTAAGCCAAAGTCTAGCTCTCCGAAGAAAAAACATGTTTCTGATCCTAATAACTGGAAAAGACGTATTGAAAGGTCCAAACGTTTGAAAGGTGAAGTTTATAAAACGATCAAAGGAAAAATTGTTGCGGCTGCGCCTTTGAAGCAACCTAAGTGTCTGTCAAAAGGCAAACATAAATGCAACGCTAATATACCTGAAGATGCGAGGAAAAAAATTTATGACTCATTTCGAGCTATGGAATCATTACAAGAGCAGCGTCAATTTATAATTCAACACGTTACAAAAGAAGGTAAAAAACGATCTACAACAAGTGGTCCATCGCGGAAAGTAAGTACGCATCAATATTGTTTCACAATAAACAATGAAAAGCTTACTGTATGCAGAGAATTCTTTTTAGACACCTTAAACATCAAGGAAGGAATAGTAAGGGGTGCTCTAAAAAAGATTTCTGAAGAAGGAGTTCTTTTAGCTGATAGAAGAGGCAAAAAACCTCCATCTAATAAACTTTCTATTGAGAGACTTGATCGAATTAAAAAACATATTTTTTCGTTTCCTGCGATGGAGTCGCATTATTGCAGAAAGAATTCCGAGTTCAGGTATCTAGATTCTGGACTGAATGTGACCATAATGTATTCATTATACAAGAAAAAATGTGAAGACGAAGGCGCAATACCAGCAGGAATAGAGTCTTACCGGAAAGTCTTCAGGTCCTATAAATTGAGATTCCATGTGCCGAAAAAGGATCTCTGCAAAAAGTGCGTCGCTTACAAGGAATTAAAAACACATGACCCGAGCAGCCCTGAAGAGGAACATCATTCGAACCATCTTAAGCGACGCGACGATGCTTACCTGCGTCGAGACGCTGACAAAGCAGCAGCAAAGATTGATCCGAAGACTTTGGCATTTAATTTTGACCTAGAAGCCGTCCTCCAAACTCCTAAAGCTACATCTGGACCATTCTTTTACGTTCGAAAATTAGCTGTATACAATTTGACCTTTTATAAATTTGGCGATCAAGACGTAGACTGTTTTACATGGGACGAAACGGAAGGTAAACGGGGAAGTGCTGAAATTGCAACCTGTGTTTACAAATATATTTGTAGTCACAAACAAGGCATAACACATGTGAGAATGATGTCAGACAATTGTGGCGGCCAGCAAAAAAATTTTAGTTTTTGCTGTATGTTGCTGCACTTGGTGACAAATCATTCCACAGTAAACATAATTGATCATGTTTTCTATGAGTCTGGACATAGTCACATGGAATGTGACTCTATTCACTCCAAAATAGAACAGAAATGTAAAAATACAGCAATTTACACTCCGGACGGTTGGATTCAAGTGATGAGAATAGCCAGAACAAATCCTCGTCCATTTAATGTGAATGTCTTAGTTCATGACGATTTTTTAGATTTTAATCCCAATCATTGTCAGTTTGCGGAAGAAATTTCGAAAAAACAAGGTTCGAAAAAGAAAAGAACAAAAGAACAAGAAGACAATGGAGAACTAGACGAGACAAGACCAAAAGTGAAGATAAATTTCCAAGATGCTGTGTGGATTCAATACCGTAAAGACAACCCTAAATCAATCTTTATTAAAACTGACTACAATGACGAGACCTTTAAAGAATTTAAAATAAAATCAAAAAGAGGAAAGAGTACAGCAATAGTACCAAGTAATATTTATGCTGAAAGAATACCGATTTCCAAAGCAAAAAAAAGAGATTTATTAAAACTATGTAGAGATAATCAGATACCAAAATATTACCATTCTTTTTATGAAAACCTACCCGATTCGGAAGCAATTCAAGATCGCTTGCCTGAACCAGATGCTGAAGACGAAGAGGAATTGTAGGTAATTGAAAATTACAATTTTCAAGTACTTCCATTTACTCTTACTTTTATTGTAAGACTGTATTAGTTTGTAAGTTTTGATTTTGTGTCTTCTATCGTAAGCAAATGTTTTCATACAACATAAAACGTTTGCTTACGGTTCTATTCGCGTCATTACTTCGGGTTTGTCCGACTAGTGTCCATCTCATACGGAGATCTTAGTCATGAGCTCTTGTGTGAAAGTCGCAACTCCACAAATGACGTGAGTAAAACCGTAAGGAAATATTTATTTGGAAAATTGTTGTTACTTATTATCTTTTATTTTGTTGTTTTACTCGTAAAAGCAGATTAGTTGATTTTTTTCTTAAATAAATACATTCATTTGAATACGTATTTTATTATTTTATTTTGTGTTCCTACTCCAAACATAATTTTGTGATTTCACTTGAATTATTTCTAAAACATTTTGATTTAGGAACTTATTTTCCTTGAAAAGACGTGATATATCTCATAGTAAACTAACGAAAGTGGCACTTTCGTTAGTTTACCAAAGTATATATTTGATACTTTTCATAAGTAACTTACGAAATTGCCACTTCCGTAAGTTTGCTACGGTGTAATATAATACCTATGAACTCTCATGTATGAAGGTGAAAAGTAACGAATATGCATTTATTTGTTATTTTTGTAATATAAAAATAATACATTCATGGTATATAAAAGCAGAGGAATTTTGAAAATCAAATGTATCGCAGAGTTTATTACATCTGTCTCTTGAAAAAAGTTATTGGCAATTTAATGTTTCAAAACGTTCCCCTGTAAAATGTGTTTTTTTCAGTTTCGTAAGTTTACCATAAAGGTGACGATATGCTAATTATTATGACCACATAACCTCGTGTTTACTCATGTACTGACACACGTGGTCGATGTTGTAACTTTATTTTAACACGTACTCGTAGTTTAACAAAGGTATGACTTTTAGCTCCATCAATAATTCATTTTTAGAGTTCCGTACCTCGAAGTACCTTATAGGATCACTTTGTTGTCCGTCCATCCGTCCGTCTGTCTGTCTGTCTGTCAAGACCCTTTTTCTCAGGAACACGTGGAGGTATGAAGCTGTAATTTATATCAAATACTCAGGTCTACTGTCCCTTGGAGCTGTGAAAAATCAAACTTCTAAGCCAACGCAACCAAAAGATACAGCCGTTTATGCCGCAAATTTTCGACACTCGCAAGGGAATAAAGTCTACAGGGTACTTCCCGTGAACTCAGAATCTTGAAATTTGGTATGAAGCAACGTCTTATAGCACAGATAAAGGAAAAATTGCGAAAACTGTCAATTTCTAGTTACATGTAAAGTAGCAGGAACAACAAATAAAATGATTATTATTCCCTGCAATAATTACGAGTACTTATTATTTTTACACACTCCTTCATATTTCCAACAATATAATAAAAATATATTAAACAGGTTTGTACGGAACCCTCGGTGCGCGAGTCCGACTCGAACTTGGCCCGTTTTTTATTATTGGACAAAAAAACCACTTACTCCAATTACTAAAACTAAGAAAAAGTCTCGATTACCTAAGCACTTAATTTATCTAAACTTCGACGCAGGAAAAGGAATAGCTAAATTCGGAAAATAAACTTCCAGTTCAATTTACTCCTTCATGGACTCCGATTATTGCCTTCTTTAAAGATTTTGGACCTTTGCAGGCATCATTACGAATATTGCGATGTAATATAATATATACATACATAAATGATGGAAGGAGTGAAGGGAGGCCTTTTCCCAGGAGTGGGACAGAGCAGGCTAGGAAGAAAAAAAAACACGCTTTCTGTCCCCGGGAGCAAGCTGAAACTACAGAATGCCACCTGCTACGATGCTTACATACTCCTTCACTCCTTTTTCGTAAATATTACCTCGTTACCGACACAAAACACGACTCAACATACCAACATCCCGCTTAAAAATACACTCAACAAGCCCTCTAGTTATGTCAATAAAAAATTACAATATGGGTCATTCCATTATCGCGGGTGCAACATTTAGACGCCTGTTTTATGGGTCCGTGGCTTAGGCCCCCAGTGGTCGAGGCACCTGTGGCCGACGCCCCCGATTCGATTAATTTAATTCAAAGCAATTTTTGATCAAATGTACTGTCAGGCACAACATTATTATCACCAAGTCTATTTTTATTTCAGCTATATTGTAATTATTTCGCACGAGCCCTTGACTTTCGCTCGTCATTGTGAGATGACACACTAAACTTTCTTATCTGTTGCATATTGCAATATTCAATAACTTGACTCTGGCATGAAAGAGATAGACATAATATCTATTTATACTTCCTTATAGTTTTCAATTTTGTGGACAAAAAGAAGGACTTTTTATTGTTACCTACCAATAACTGGTTTGCCTCAGTTAGTTGACGAGTTGGTTGAAATTGAAAGATAGAATTTCTGTAATAGTAATTTATTATAAATGTAATTACCTATATTAACAACATCCACGGACATTATTTTTATATGAAGTATTTTTGATTTTTTGGATGTTTGTACATAACAAATATGCTTTTAATGGGGAAAAAGGAGTGTAAGGATAAGGCCCACTCTCTCTCACAGAGAGGAGGCCTGTAACTTTGTTTAGCAAGGAAAAATACTTTATTATTATGGTGAAACACTTTTCTCATTTACTGTACTAAGTGAAAAAGCACAAAAAAATAAAGATATTAAATTATTAGAATCGGGGGCGTCGGCCACAGGTGCCTCGACCACTGGGGGCCTAAGCCACGGACCCTGTTTTATTTTAACCTAATTAAATAAAAAACATTTTTAATTCAATTAGTCTTTAAAAGACTACATTTCAATGTGTTTACTTTATATAAATTAACAAAAGTTTTAATATGATATTTTAAAAGCCAGGAGAAAGGTTAAAACTGCCATCGCGGGTGCAACAAATTTGGCCCAACCTTTCCAGATCACAAACAAAAAACACATAAATCTGTTAATTCTTATATATTTAATATGTTATACCTTAATATTTTGAAATAGATTAAAGTAACAAAAAACATAAAACAAAAACTCTAAATAAAACAAAAATAAACAAAGAATTATTAATTTTTTAAATAATCGCGGGTGCAACACCAAATTATCGCGGGTGCAACCAGTCTAATTTAAGTGAACATAAACCTTAATTTTACTTACATAGGAACTAAATAAGAGATCAAACCATATTTTTTATTAACAATTATACTTTTGTTGTTGCTTATATTAATTATTTCTTTTGAAATACGTCAATAATTTCCGAAAATTCTACGAACATAATATTTCCATCAGTCATTTTCTTTGGCGCTTTCAATATCGTGATAATATCATCAAATTGCACGTCTGCTATGTCATTAACGATGTCTGTGAATCGTTTGCCATCAACGGTCGTCATAAATTGTACTCTAACTTCACCATCTTCATCCATATCACTCTGACACAACCCCACATAACGATATTGAGTATTTTTTTTGCCGGTTTTGCAGAGCAATTGTACGAGCACATACACACCAGCGCAAATATTTTTCGGTAAGACAGTAGCTTGGACAATAGCAGTTTCAGGATATGCTTCTGGTGATAATTTTGAAGCTTGAAGAGACGTTGATGGAGTTTCGTCATTTATAAATTCATTATCTGAATCAGTGTCTAAATCACTGTAAACATCAGATACGCGCAACTTCTTTTTAAGTGGCAATAAAGATTTGCTCTGATCCGAAACTGAAGGAACAGGTATATCAGGATCCGGAATAATTTTTTGTAATTTGTGATTTGTAAGAGGTTTCAAATCGTCGTCGGCCCAATCACTATCTGTATCAGCGGTGGGTTTTGGCGACTTCAAAACCAATGTGCATTTAAAATGAGACAGTGAGGTGCGCGCCACAGAAATGCTATGAGCCTCTTCAGATTGGAAGAAATGTTTGGATTGAATACCTGGTATATTTTTTACCCCTTCCCATAGATCATCCAGCACGGCTATCTTTTCTTTAACTTCTTCCTTTGCTACAAATTTAAAGATGATATTCTTAGAGAGACTGCGTGCTAAATTATAGAATTCCAGGGCACTGTTAACGATGGCTTTCCGAGACTTAACCGCGATCCACACTGATCTTTTGACACTTCCACCAATTCCATCAACGGCACCTTTTCCGTGTGAGGCAGCGAAAAAGTTCCATTCGAGGTGATCGAATCCATATTCTGCTTTGAGTGAATTCATACTTGTCATTACATATCGATTCTTAAATTGAGCGGCGCAATTGTCGCTGAAGATATACAAATATGTAATGTTATCAGAGACTGACTTGATGTACTCAAATATTTTTTGCAGGAAGAGATGCACAGTATATTTATTGTGACTTAGTTCATCACTTACTATGACCAGTGAATGAAGTTTGTCGGGAGTCCAAATACAACACGTGAAAAGCGTGACTTGTGCATGAGACCAATGTGCTGATTGTATTTCATCTTGACTAATTAACGCGTAGTTCTCAGCAATAACCATTATACGTGAAAAAAGGAAGTGGCTCGATTTATTTGCTCCCAAGTGTATTTGTATGACAGCTTTCGCACTGGTCAGACCACAGAAATCTTAATTATTAAGATTTCTGTGGGTCAGACCTTCTTTTGCGTTTTGGAAGTAATCGGATTGTACATTTTTAACAAAAGAATGTAGCTTGAATTTACCAGTGCTGTCATGTAGTTCGTCTAGTGCTTCATTGAAAGGTTTGCTAATTACGATCTGTTTTGGTCTCTGATTCTGAAAGATCCAGGCCTTCCAATTAACACAGGGATTGGAATCTAGAGTAATATCCCAAATTTTGGATTCTTTACATGCATCGCAACTACTGGACATGCAGTCTTCATTGTCGACACTACATGATATTTGTTTCAGAAGCTCTTTGTGAGTTTTGGGAAAGCCTGTTGCATGTTTCGAAATAGCCAGAAGAAGATTAATATAATTTGAGTGCGTTGTACATACGCAAACATTATGAGGAGTATCATTAATTGGCAGAATGTGAGCTGGTCTCTCATTATAAAAAACAGTCTTACCTATAGATATTTCAGGATGAGTTTCTTTAAAAATTTCGAAGGCTTCTCGAATGCTCATAATCATTGTTCTTTTCTGGATTCGCATTTTTGTTCCTGTATTGGACTTGACTGTTTTCACATCTTTTATGCCAGGCATTTGTCTGCTAATGTCATCTCTATTATAAAAATCACAAATGATTTTTTTCCCTCCATCCGTTAGCTTTCGAGGCGCTGCTTTAGGGGCGTCATTTTTGTCAAATGCAGCAATGTTGAATTCAGAAGCTATTTTTTTTACAACTTCCACTGCTTTGGTGGGACTGGCTGGTAGATTACGTTTTACTTTTGCCACAGCCTTCCCTAGTGTGCGAGGACTGCTGTATCTAGTAGATGTTTGATTAAATTGTTCTTCCTTACGTCGCTTTCTAGTTGCCTGCATTCTTTCTTTGGATCTGATTCTAGCCAATATTTTCAAATTTACATCTGTCTCCATGTTCATTTTCATTACTTCTCTCCGTTTGGAATCACGAACCCTTTCCCGTTGGAGGTGTTCAGCATGAAGCTCAGGATTTTCTTTTAATTTCCGCCTATATTTCTGCGAAGCAGTCTCCTTATGTTGCTCTGTTGTCATTTTAACCGATATTTCTGTAAAAAATACAGAATATAATACATACACAGATATTAAATATATATCATCAATCGTCTTCAGCATATATTATTAGTCAAGGTATATCAAAACAACGAAATATATAATTAGTCACACAAACAAAAACTGTTGCACCCGCGATCCCACATCGAGATCGCGGGTGCAACCAATTTAAGTTTTCGTTTATTTTAACCTAACAATCATTACACTCTTAAAAACAAATAATTTAAGTTTGGTTTTGATTTCTTCTTACTTTTGCAAAGTTTCAGAACGTTAGCTCTTTATATCTGTGAAAAAAGTAAACTTTTATATCTTTTGCATCGCGGGTGCAACTATTTAACAGTGTATACTAGCAGTCAATAATTCTTAACAAATAACAAAATATACTTACATTTTTTGGAATATGAAGATAAATGAATATTGTCACTTCACGTTTAGCCGGTAAAACATAACCTCAAACTGTCAGCAACAACTGTTTCGCGCCAGTGTTGCTAGTCATGATTTTACAGTTTATACCATTCTTCGTATGAGAATATTTTCAAACGCATCAAAAAAGAAGATATGGTATAAAATCAAATAAAAATAAATTGATTATTATATTTCGACTTTCTTCTTTGCAATAAAAACAAAAAAAACAACTAAACTCGTGATTGAAAAAATCATGTCGGAAATCATCTATAGCGGAATCGCCCATATGTTACCCGAATATATATAATATAATAAGAACAGAAAAAAAAAACTCCATCTATTCACGAACAAATTAAAAGTGTTATTATTCTGTCAACGAATATTTAAACGATAAATCCTTGAAACACATACGTATATAAACAAAATGGTAAAGTATTATTATTATAAGTCAATTATTTTGTAAAAGAGTGTTTAGAATAAGTTAGATTATAAGATAGCTATAAATGATAAGTCCTCTTCTCCAAATATCTTTCTTATGCTGTGCCCGACAGGGTCCATGATTGTTTCTTTTGGCAAATATTTACCACCTAAGCCTACATTGTGGAATGCTATAAAGAATTGAGTATTGAGTAGATTTTAATCTAACGATACCGAAGGTAACCTTGATAACTCTAATGTACCAACAAATGTATTAAATAAACAGCTTTTAAATGGCTTTAGCTCTCTCAAAAACAAACATGGGCGAAATACCTATGCATAATACATATCCTACAAAACATTGTAGAAAAGTCAACACCCTCTAAGAGACTATGAGTGGATAAAAACTATATCTATTTAATTCTAACGTATGTACCTACCTACAAGACGTCTTCACAAAAAACCTATCGAAGGTTGATGACCTGCCACATGATCCGGCTACGAAATCATTCATACATTTATCTATATATTTATAGCTACTTATGTATACAACATCACGTAAATAATCGATCTTCTATATATAAAAATGTAGAGATTAATAAACTCGAACACCGTTTGACCGATCACCATAAAAATTGGCACAAATATGTATTTTTGCATGGAGAAGGTTTCTAAAGAGTTTTTATCGACCTCTTTTTCGACCTTGCCGGGCAAATCCGCAGGCAAACGCTAGTATAGTACGTCACTGAGTCACTGCCCTTTCTCATACAGAAAAAAGGATAAAAAATAAGATTAATTGATAATCGATGATTGTAGTTCAATTTCAGAGAATTATTGTCCATAATCATTTGCAGAGCAGTTGAAGTGCAAGACAGGACAGACAGTTGATGCTCGGGCCCAGGGGTCCACTCGCAAATTCCGTCAACAAAGATACGTGCCCGTCCGAAAGTATATCTGTACATTAGAGTGAACCCTCCTCCCAATTAACTGACTTTTTCGGACGGACAGAAACACATCGGGAGTAAGGACAACCGTCAAATCGAGTTGTCAATCATTCTTAGTTCAGGCCCTAAACGAATCTTATATCCGTAGGTGATACGGAATAGGAAATGCCCGTAACTTCGGTTGAAACAACGGATTTCGTGCTTAGGGGTTTCCTCCAGATACTTTGCCTTTGCTGAAAATCACAGCAGTTATCCAAGATAAAAAAGTGCAACAATAACTCATTCCTCTTTTCCAAACAGCCAGTGACTAAAATAAAAACATAAATGTCACAAGGGTAGAACATGTCAGATTTCGTACCCGCAACCATGAATCTCCAAGCAAATATAATACTAGTGTAACGTTTTACATCTATCAATTGACTCGTTTGATTCGCCTGACGCATGACGACTTGCGCACACGCGTGTAAGTTGAACTCTGCACGTAGTTCGCACGTGACATGTTCCGCTATGTACCCAGTAGTAGCCGCCTGCGACTTTGTTCGCATACCAACTTCAATAAACCGTTAAATCCAAAAACAGGATTTTTGAATTGAGTTTCAAAATTCCTTAGTGCACCTCCAGGGTGGATTCTCTATTAACTAATACCACACTTTTAAGAATTTGAAGCATCGACTAGTTTGGGAAAAGGGTCCTATGGCTACCAGTGCAGCGGTGGTTCGGGATACAGAGATAGAAAACCCCTCAAAATGCGTGTCTTGTCGAAGAGACCTGTCTTACTTATCAAGTCCTCGGTCAAGCTGCGTAAGGAGAGCCTTAAAAGAGTTATTTGTCGAGGCTCTTGGCCATCAGGCCATTGGCCGCTACGGCAATCGACGCAATGTTAGCCGAATCAATCCACAAGCCCGCGTGTCGACAACCTCTTGCGTTACGTCAAGGTAAGCGATTCTCATCAAGGTAGATGCTGGGTGGAGCTAACTTATCGAGTCCTTTCTTTCAGGTTAATTTACAGTTATGAATTGGGCTTTGATTAATTTACTGGAGACCGATTTTAGATCAAGCAATGGTAGGTACATAGTTACTGGAGAATGAATATGGATCAAGCAATAGTACAGTTCGACACAACTTAGATGTAGCATCGGCAAAATTCGTAAAACGTTCGTAAAACGTTCATAATTCGTAATTCGTATTCGTAAATCTTTATTACTACTTTAGGAAAAATTGATAAATTTTTCCTAAAGTAGTAATAAAGATTGGAGATTTTGAAGGCGCACTTAGTTCGGATGTGATCGGTTTTACGAATTTTGCCGATGCTACATCTAAGTTGTGTCGAACTGTACGTTGCTCCTTGGGTCATGCTAGTGTCTATGAGGCGACAATAACCACTTTCTATCATGTAGACCAGCAAACAGTAAGCTGAAGTGGTAATGGGCCGGCCATATTAGCCATAGAACCAGTGTCCGTTGGGGAGACGTGTTCTTGAGTGGAGATCGCAAATCGGCAAACGTGAGGTAGGACCCCTAGAGGCTATGTGGAGCGTTGATATTCGTAGGTTGGCTAGTAGCAACAGGATGAGAGTTGCCGAAAATAGAGCTGAATGGCGTGCAATTGGAGATGTCCATGTCCAGCAGCGGACTGCTGTAGGCTGATGATGATCAAGTGGACCGTCAACTTGTTTGCCATCCTAGCACTGTCATCTGCCTAGCCTTGGGGTCGGCTTTCAGTCTAACCGGATGCAGCCGAATACCAGTATTTTACATGGAGCGACTGCCTATCTGACCTCCACAACCCAACAACTAGGTAATACGATACCTCTTGGTAAGACTGGTTTTCAGACTTTCGGATTTTTGACGGACCCGTAACGACTGTCAAAGACCACCAATTACCAACCTAGCTAATATTGAAAACGAATCATGTATTGAATCAAATTATTACATCATCTATATCGATTTTCTGTTAGATTCGGCGTGCTTGATAGACTTCCATATTTCCACGTCTCGAATCTGTTAATCGTTCTACTTAAGTAGGTACGTTTGCATTAATCATCCCGTTACGTTATGCCTATTACTTTCATTAAGAGTGAACAATTTTGGAACGAACATCTGAAAAATTACACATGTATAAGAGTGCAAGTGTACTGATTGGTTCAGTATATTTTATTTTTATTTTTATGGTGTCCGAGTGCTCATGGTCTTTTTAAAGAAATTTCAAAACGGCTGGTTGACACTTCCCGTGACCCAAGGGCTGGCTTTGACCTTGGCCAAAGGCTAAGCATTGCCATACAACGTGGCAATGCCGCCAGTCTCTTGGGTACATTACCAGTCG
The DNA here is from genome assembly GCA_945859645.1 of Amphipoea oculea. NCBI lineage: Eukaryota > Metazoa > Arthropoda > Insecta > Lepidoptera > Noctuidae > Amphipoea > Amphipoea oculea. Next base: position 13,608,787 of record OX243865.1, on the reverse strand, counting down.
ACAGCGATGCGGATGAATTTTTCGACGCTATATTTTAGTTTTTGTATAGTTTTAATTAAGTTAGGTTTTAATTTTGTTATTTTTGTTAACTAAGGTAAATGGTTAAACAATAAATAAAATATTTTTATAGTTCCTTTTGCCTTACTTATTGGCAAAAAGTACTAACTTAACAAGTTAATGCTTAGTGACCCAACCGACACCCAGTGCGCAGCGGTGCTTCTGTGCGCACGGGTTCAATTTTATTTTTCGAATTTTGTAAATCTTCTTTCATACAAACCTTATCCTAGCAATACCGAACACAAAAAAAAAAGAATTATCCAATTTCGTGCAGTCATTCGGAAATTATGCGCGCACAGACATTTTAGCGACTTTGTAAAAACTTTGTTGTAAGGATTACGCAGAAATAATGCAAAAAGAACAGAAAACAATAATATCCCCAAAAAGTTGATTATTGAAAGCCTGATCAGCTTACTGAAATATATAAATCAAATCGCATATGTTTTATTTGTAGAACATATGTAAACGAAAATACAAACGTTATTTAAAATATTATAAAGAGGTAACATTTTTGAGTTTGTATGTAGGGGATATCTTCGGAACTACTGATCCGATTACGATAATTCTTTCAAAAATGGGAAGCTACAGTATTGCTGAGTGTCAAGGAATATATTATTTTAAGTTGAAACAAGAAATTAATAATAAAATTAACGCTATGTCTTGCCGGTAACGGCGTATAACATTCTAATTATAATTTCTAATGCACATGCACAAGCATTTGAAAACAGAATTGAAATCGAAATGTTCGCACTTTTAAATAAAAAATCCCGTAGGCCTGACGAATAGGGTAGTTTCCTGGGTAAAAAAATAATAATTCTAATTAGTCCGTCAGTTAGATTATCGAAAAATAATGGACCCGTATTTTTTCTTTTGTCAATCAAACAAAAAATGACAAAGATAAAGCGCGTCAAAATTTGGGAGTGGGGGGTCGTGACGTCACGCCGTGCGACACTTTTTAGCACGGCGTGACGTCACGACCCCCCACTCCCAAATTTTGACGCGCTTTATCTTTGTCATTTTTTGTTTGATTGACAAAAGAAAAAATACGGGTCCATTATTTTTCGATAATCTAACTGACGGACTAATTAGAATTTTTTAGGAAACTAGCCTATTACAAATAAACTGTATGTCGCCATTTTAATAGTTTGATGTAACTTGTATTTAATTTACTGCAAAGTTGTAGGTACTCGTAGTAGCGTGGATCATGGATGAATCGACTATCAAAGTAAGTAGGTTTTAGCCAGTTTAGTACTAACTACAGAGAGTATATAATTATATCCCTTTATAACAAACTAGCGACCCGCCCCCGCTGGGTTTTTACGACTTGCAAAAACATCTAGATTTCTTTATTGTAAGTAAACTAGCTAGTAGCTGACCCGGCGAACTTCGTACTACCTCAGGATGAATGTGAGAAAATGATCTTCAAAATTTTTTTTTTCCTGTCCTATGTTTTAATAGATATTCTGCTATTCGGGTCGTAGACAAATCCAACAAATCAAAGGTTTTTTATTTCATTTACAAATTTTCTAAAATATGGTAAAAGCAGCATCAAAATTCGTTGTGTAGCTTAGAAGAACAACTGGTCGCACAGACAGACACGAAAAGACTTGAATTCTGGAGGATTTGTATCCCTTTTTATTAAAAGTAAAATACTATGTAGAAATATACCTACTCGATTTAAAATTTCAATAAACAGATTTGATTAAAAAAAAAAAAACAACAAAATTGCTTTAGCTTCATTGTAACAGCTGTTCTACAGGATGAAATTGAACACATGCGACAAATCGAAATGGGAGATTGTACTCATCATTATGAACAACTTTTACTATGGAACCAAACCTGAAATCGCGAAAAAAAAATCAGCTGCTCCCTACATTTTGATGAGTTATGCGAACATAAATGTAGGGAACAGCTGATTTTTTTTCGCGATTTCAGGTTCGGTCCCATAGTAAAAGTTGTTCATAATGATGAGTACAATCTCCCATTTCGATTTGTCGCATGTGTTCAATTTCACCCTGTAAAATACGGTTCTACGAAAGGCGTTCAATGTATTCTCGGTATAGAATGATTTACTAATGATGTGGATAATTTGACAAATTGATTAATTAATGACACTATCTAAGGGTATAAAGGTAAATTTTTATATAGTTGTGATCATTAGTTTGCTAGTTATCCTTAGTCAACGACAACTGGAATGGCTAACATGACAATGTTGAAGAAAATAGAGCACCGCGCTGTTATTAAATTCCTTACCAAACCAGGAAAAAGTCAATAAACTATTCACGAAGAGATGGTGGCTGTTTACCAAGATTCTGAACCTTTGTTATCTACGGTTCAAATTGGTCAAGTGAATTTAAAAGGGGCAGAGAGAGTATTGAAGACGACACTCGCTCGGGCGGCCCGGTTACTGCCTCTACGGAAGAAAACGTGAAAAAAGTCGAGAAGCTTATACTGGAGGATGCCCGAATGAAGATCGAAATGATAGCAGAGATGACCCACCGCTCTGTTGGTTCCGTGCACGCTATACCTTTCAATAGTCAGTGTCAGTCAAGATGGGTGCCACGAATGCTCACGGGGCGCCTCAAAAGCAAGTGGGAATCGAGTGCTGTAGAGAGTTTTTAGAGCTCTGTGGTGAAGTTCCATCAAGTATTTTCGATAGAATTGTTACTGGAGATGAAACGTGGGTTCATCATTATGACCCTGAAAGTAAGCAAGAGTCCAGTGGCACACGAAGGGCACTGCTCCCCCTAAGAAATTCAAAGACGTTAAATTCAGAGTGATTATTATTTGTTCCCTAATTTAAAAAAAGACCTTCGTGAGAAACGATTTTTCAACGATGAAGAGCTCAAGGCGGCAATAAATGCGCATTTTTCAGAGAAAAAGGAAACTTATTTTTTACATATTTACATAATTTGGTTGAAAAACTAGGGCCGTGGAGCCCGAGTGCCCACTCAGTATTTCGAGACATCGCCAAGCGGTTGTTCGACTCTTCACGTGACCAGAAGACTAGCCTATTTTTTGGCCAAAGAATCAGCATTGCCATACAACGTGGCAATGCTGCCAGCCTTTTGGGCACGTTTCCTGTTGACAGTGATGCGGACGAATTTTTTGATGCCCTTTGATTATTTTCCCTCCCTTTTTATATACTTATACATATTATTATTTTAAGATTGTTAGCTTTTAAATTATGTAAAGAAGACTGAATAAAACTCGTGGGTGTCTTAATTGATTTTTTACAGGGTATTAAAAATTTCGAGGTGTAATAAATGTATTGTAGAGTAACGGGGATCACATTGAAAAATAAAAATTATTATAATTTAATTTACGCCTTTTTTCATGCCGATACCGAGAATACATTGAAAGCCCCTCGTAAATCTACTTCACGTGGCAGTGTTATACATTATTAATAATAATACCAGCCTATTATTGTCCCACTGCAACCATACGACTCTTTTGATACAGAGAAGGCACGACCATTGATCACCACGCTTGCTCAAGACGGGTTGGCGATTGGCGACTCATATTAGCGTCCTCACGATGTTTTCCTTCACCGCTGTGTCCCTCAGTCTTAAATGAATGAACATAAATTCAATAATCTATTTTAAGAATACCATTGAGACTACTGAAAAGAGTTAGAAAGAGAAACAAAGAGCATGCGCGTGCGGCTATATTAAGTAACAATAACCACAAAGATATAACCCATCCGCGTCCCAAAAATGTTTATGAAAAGTACGATAATGACATCTGTATTTAGGGCAGAGAAGAGAATCCTCATTGCTCAATGATGCTCATTCCCGTATCAACGAGCATTGGCGACGGACGTGTGTAGTATATAGTGAATATAAACACGCCATATTATTGTTGTGACGTTTGATAAACAATAACAAATGTGTTATAGTGTGATTGAAGACCTGTAATCATTGGATGCTGCGGATAAATACAATATGAGTCGGGCAACGGTGAGTGTGATTTGTTTTAAATGATCTTGTAGAGAGCGTTAATGAATAATAGTACAGCTATGATTATAGTGTCATTTTGTTTGAATTTTACATTAACATAACATAGCGTCACGCTTTGTTCCCCGAAGTGCCCGAGGGGCTAGGCAGCGTTGTACTCTGTGTACTCATAATAGGTACACCAACATTTCGCCAGTTCGTTGGTCCAGATGAACAGAGTATTAACACAAAAAAGCAATTTGAAGTTTTCAAATCAATATTTATTTCCATTTCTACAGGGTGAAATTGAATTCATGGGCATCCTTTTAAGGGGTCATTGTAATCATCATTATGAACAACTTTTACTATGGGAACAAACGTGAAATCGCGAAAAAAAAATCAGCTCTTCCGTATATTTTGACGAGTTATGTGAACATAAATGCAAGGAACAGCTGATTTTTTTTCGCGATTTTAGGTTTAGTCCCATAGTAAAAGTTGTTCATAATGATGAGTACAATGACCTCTTAAAAGGATGCCCATGAATTTAATTTCACCCCGTATAAACAATTAATAATTGGTTTTACCTAAGTATATATTTTTTAAACTTCAACGTTTTGTTGTCATATCGTCATGCAATCACGTTCATTAGAAAGATAGCATGTTTTTTAGTAGGATTGTATTTTTAAATCAAAATCATCGAAATGAACGAGTTTTGTTTTAGTCCCATGCAATAGGTGTCGAGCCTATTGTCATCAACAAGTCACACTCCTGGTTGCTTTGGAGAAATTCCTAATGTAAACACCCCATAACACTTTGCTCGAACTGAGAATCGATTCCAAGACCTCATGAGTAGTAGCACTTGCTGTCAACAGACCAACGAAGCAGTCAAGAATTTCAAAATAATTTTCAGAATATTTCATTATTTTACTGATTTATTTAGAATCTTAAAACTATCCAATAGTTTAAGATTTTTAAATTTCACACGACTGTAATTCTGATTATACTCTCTATAATTTCAATAGATTTTTAACATGTATAAGATGACGTCTTGATGTCTGTGTATTAATTAAAAAAAAAACGTAAACTTTCAAAATCTAGTTGCAATCTCATCTCAGCGACAATAAATGTCAAAAATTTAGGGAAATTAGAAGTATTTTTAGATCAGATTGAGACGGAGATCAGACTGTGAACGTTCCTAAAATTACGAGAATTCCCCCTCTGTTTTCTTTTTGGATGGCATCTTGTAGGTCCACCTAGGATGTTGTTGGCTGTTTAACCGGGTTATCCTGTGGAAGCCCTAATAAATTAAGGCCTCCAGCCAGGGCATAAAACTTAATCGACTACATGCTAAGGGCACCCCCAGTGGGGTAGGTATGGATCTCGGGTTAGGGCGTCGCTGGGGGACGGCAGCAAGAGACAGGCGGGATCGGATCGTAATTCCGATAAATTAATTACGTTGAATTGTATACTGAAGCGCGAATTTGAGAAGTCATTAGTTAACTCATTTGTTTCGTTGCCTTTTATAATGAAGTTAAAAATCAGCGTTCTTATCACTACACTATAATACTCTAGCCCCTTACTAATAAACGTGTTATATCAAATAAATAATTACACACCGATTTGTCTCTTTCAATCGCCAGTAATTTGACTTCCGAAAGAAGAAGACAAAGCGTTGTGTATCTGTATATATACAGACGCTATTACATCGTTTATAGGGTTTATAAGGACAACGTTCGTAAGGGGGCAAGTTTATAAATATATACTAAAGAAAGGAGTCCCGGAGTCTGGATTTGTGCCGGGTTATCGGCAATAGGCTCGCCCTTTATTACACTGGCGAAATGTCAGTGTACTTATAGGTACCTACACCTGTGCCTAACCCTTTCTTTTTTCTCGCGGCGGAAATCCTCATGGACTTCCTCTATCATGGGTGACAGAGGGGCATGCCGGACTCTTACCGGCTAAAACCACCGCGGTGTTCCACCTCTACCTGTGCTTAACCCTACGGGAATTACGAGCGTGATGTTACATTATATTACGAAATAAAAATGACGTCTTATCGACTTCCTGTATTGTTCTATAATAAGTGTTATCGCTAATAAGGAATTTTTGATCTCATTACAATTATTATGTGGGACGAAAAAAATTGGATATTAATGAAATTATGTATTAGTTTATTGTTACTAAAAACAATCCACACTTAATATTATAAATGCGAAAGTGTGTCTGTCTGTTACCTCTTCACGCTTAAACCGCTGAGCCGATTTAGATGAAATTTGGTATAGAGATAGTTTGAGTCCCGGGAAAGGATATAAGTAGGATAGTTTTTTATCCTGATATTCCCACGGGAAATATGCGAGTGAAATCGCGGGGCGCTGCTAGTAACCCATAAACCACAAAATAAAACATAGAACTGTGAAAAATATTTTATTAACTGCCCCATCGGCATCGGTCTAGCGGTCGCAAGTGCGTCTGTTGGTTTGCCCGGGTTCGATTCCCGAACGGAGAAATTTTTATGGGGGTTTTCCACTACTGAACATAACATCTCGCCTCGCCTGTATTCCGGAAAGGGTTAAACAGAGGTGCACCAATATACAGGCTAGCTATGATTGTATAACGGATTGTCAAACTAATTATATAGTATGTGCCTAACTTCTTTGCCGACTTTACCTCTATTCATATTGTGTTTGTGGGTGGGGGTGTATTTGTGTGTGTGTAGTATGTGTGTGTATAGGTAAATATGTATAATGTTTATCGATGGTTAAGATCTCTGTCACAAAGATGTCGACTCATTACGAACCAGTTGCTAATACATTTGACCTTGATAAGGGTTCCTGAAGTCATGGCTATAATTATCGTATCGTCTGTCGTGTTACGAGCCACTTTGAGGTCTTAGCACAATAGTGCATAATTATCCTCTATGTATAGAAAACAGTTCCGTAACTTACTGATGCACGACTACACATCAAGCTATACGTAACTAGTATAAGCCGACTTCTGATTGTACGAAAAATCTATACAATGTGGGGTCAGCAAAAACTGGAAATGCATAGCTTGATGTGTCGCCGTGTGTACAGCAAACAACAAACACCCAACATATCGATACCTCTGGGCTCAAAGGGCGTATAGCACATTTTTATCATATTTTTACTATACTCACTCAGTTTTTGATTCTCTTTCGTTCTGTGTAATCCACATGGTGAAAATTCGCAAAAAAAAAAAAAATACCAAATACAACCTCATAATTTTCGTTACGTAAACACAACTTATTTGATCGATAGAGATTCAAAAACTGAGTGAAAATACACACATCAAAAGTGTCTAGGGATCAACATATATTTTTGCAATAACTTTTCTCCTGATTGATATTAATTAAAATTTTCTTTAAGGATTCATCAAATAAAGTGTTTTCGTTTGTCACAGTAACGATAAACCAAGTCACCTTTGCATTAATAAAGAAATTTGCCATTTTCCTAATAAAGGGATTTTTGACATTTGAACCACTAACACAAAAGTTCGAAAAAAAGACTGAAATAACAGTTTTCTTTAAAATTTTATTGGGTAACTTAAACAATTAATAATCCGTGTTTCTACCGCGAACACTAACAACACAAGAACATCGGTTTGGCATACTCAAAATGAGTTCATCCAAATCACGCTGTGGAATGGCCGCCCATGTTCGTTGCAACAACAAAACAAGGTCTTCTTGCGACTGGATACCCTCCATATTCGGCAGAGCTCTTCTCTGTAGCATATCCCATGCATGCTCAATCGGGTTCAAGTCTGGCGACTGAGCAGGCCAGGGCAGGACATTGATGTTAGCTGCGGCGAGAGTCTGTCTTACAACTCTTGCGGTGTGCAGTTGTGCATTATCATGCATTAACTGAAATAAGGGACCGATTTGCACTTGTAGAGGAACGATGACGTCTGATACAATCGTCTCAGCATAAATTTGAGCGTTGAGGTTGCCTCTGATCCAAATCAACTCAGTTCTTCCGCCGATCCAAATACCCGCCCATACCATGATGGTTCCACCACTATAAGGATGGACTTCCTGGCAGGATTTTAATCGCTGTTGGCGTCCAGGGGTTCTCCAGTGTCGTATACGTCTTGTATCCGGTCTCATACCAAAACGAGACTCATCAGAAAAGCACACGAAACGCCATTGTTCTTCTGCCCAATTTCTGTGTTCAAGAGCCCATTGATATGGAATCCTACGATTGTGCATTGCTATAGGTGGTACCCGTAGCGGTCTTCGGGAATGAAGGTTCACTTCATGCAAGCGGTTTCTGACTGTTTGGTCGCTAATTAAGTTCCCTGAAGAGTGATGAAGCCTCACGGCTAACATCATGGCGGTTATTGTTGGAGCTCTTCGAGTTAAGATTTGAATGTATCGGTCTTGTCTCCGTGTGGTGCAGCGATACCGTCCTCCATGGCGCTCAGCCACGGTACCAGTGCTTCGGTAACGTGTCCAAAGTCGACTGATAACACTCTGACTTGTATTCAGAGCTAAAGCCACAGTACGTTGCCGGGAACCAGCTTCTATCATTCCCACGGCTCTGAGCATTTCTTCCCTGCTTAAATGACGTCGCCGCTCCATAATAACGTTGGTTTTAATCAGTAGTAGGGAAACAGTAGCACTAATAATGTCTTCAATGCGTTGTATTTTTTTATAGGGAAAATATTGACAGCTGATTTTCATCTTTTACTCGAATTTGATTCACAGTTCCTGATTCAAATTATGAAATGCACCAAAAAGGATCCATATAAATTTATAAAATCATAAATTTATTACAAAGCCACATCTCAATCTCAAGAAATCCGCATAAAAATGCTTGATCCCTAGACACTTTTGATGTGTGTAGTAAAAAAATTAAATATGCCCCAAATGTGCTATACGCCCTTTGAGCCCAGAGATACCTATCGATATACTTATCTATGCACCCAACGAAGATAAACACAAGAAAGGGTTTTAATGGTCCGTGGTAAGGACTGGCCGCCATTTTGATTTTTGTTATAAAATAGCGGCCACCCACGTAACCACGGAACGTGCATGAAATCGACAGCTGACATCAATGTAAACAGAAAACACAATAAGACCAAACCCCATAAAGCGTCACGTTTCCGAGATATTAACGTTCAAAGTTGATCACCTGACGTCCATATTTTTTGAACTTGCTTAGGTACAGACGCCAGCACATCAACCTACTACAATCTGTCAAATTTCTTTTATAGATTTTCAACTTTATTACTAAATAATAAGGTTCAAAGTTGATTGGGAAAATTTGACAGTTTCGGGTAGGTTGATGTGCTGGCGTCTGTACATCTTGTTGCATATTATTTACTACTAGCTTCAGCCCGCGACTTCGTCCGCGTGAAATTTCACCCTCCCCCAATCACCCTCTTAGGGGTGGAGTTTCGAAAAACAATTTCTTAGTGGATACCTATTCTTCACAAAGAATACACCCTCCAAGTTTCAACGCTCTAGGACCAGCGGTTTAGGCTGTGCGTTGATATATCAGTCAGTCAGTCAGGACAGGACTTTGAATTTTATATTTGTATACAGATGTTTGAAATAATCACTCTGAATGTTTAAAGTGTATATAAAAATCTTCAATCCCCTTTTGAATATGATGAAGCCATTAGAAAGGTTTACTATGAAATGATTATGCTAAATTCAACTCGAAGTGTTGGGAAAGAGCAAGTCTTGGTCAACATTTTTAAAGGATTTGTGAAGTCTGACAAGCAGTCTTACCGAGGGGTACCGCATTACCCAGTAAGACTGTGTTGTGGTGGTCAGATAGGCAGTCGCTCCATGTAAAGTACTGGTATTCAGCTGCATCGAGTTAGACTGGAAACTGACCCCAACATAAGTAGTTGGGAAAAGATTAGGCCGATTGATTTTAGTGACGGTTCCAGAGCGAGAGAGTCTGGATTACATTTCCAGGGCAGATAAAATTATTTTCATCTATACAAATAAATAAAAATGGAGTGTCTGTTTGTAATATTAAAATAACCGCTTTTTACTAAATGCATATGGATGTATAAACGGCACATAATTATATAGGTACATTTTTTTAATTTTTGTCTGTTTGTTCTGGCTGATCTCTGAAACGGCTGGAACGATATTGACAGGACTTTCACTGGCAGATAGCTGATGTAATAATGAGTCACTTAGGCTACTTTTAATTTAGAAAAAAATAGGGTCCCACGAAAAAAAGACCACACGGACGAAGTCGCGGGTAACAGAGAGTAATTATTATGAAAGGAAAAATAATGGAGACCATCTTATGTTAGATATCCATTCAATTTAATAAACACATTAGTAATTGTCACTAATTTTTCCACGCTTGCGTCTGAAATAGACAATAATAATCATGTTCGTGCACCAGTAATTCATTCAATTCTAGTCAGGGTCAATATAAGTAGAGTATTTTAGAATACTCTTTATTATGTACACCATATAAATTGCAGACATAAATATAGAAACTTTACAATGGGTGACACAATGGGCGGTCTTATCGCTAAGAGCGATATTTTAAAGACAACCTTTGGATGGATTAAAAAGGGGAAGGACAGACAAATACTGCATTTTAGCGAGCTCTATTGCTTTTGTAGATTATAAAGTATTCAAAAGCGAAATATAGTATGACTAGCTCCGCGGTTTCACCCGCATAAGTCTCGATCCCGTGGGATTATCGGGATAAAAAGTATCCTATGTCCTTTCCCGGGACTCAAGCTATCTCTATACCAAATTTCATAGAAATCGGTTCAGCGGTTTAGGCGTGAAAAGGTAACATACATACAGACAGAGTTACTTTCGAATTTATAATATTAAGTATGGATATTTCTATATTAAATTAGTGTTGGCAACCCTAAGCCATTGAGATTTTATGCCAGTTCTGAACAATCCAAAGTTCAGACTCTGAACTTTGGATTGCGGCGATTAAAATCCTCCTAAGAGTTTACAAGCGTCTGTTATTAGTGGGGTAATCAAGCTATAATTGAAATGAATGGGAAATTACATTTAAGTATGTTTACGGATAATTGTTGGTTTCTAGAACTCTGTACCTATTATTTATCTCTCAAAGATCTCAAACAACGAGAAAATTAACAGACTAAACATAATTAAGCTTTAAAATATTGTATTTGCTAACAAAATACGGATTGTTATTGTCCGAAATAAACATTTTAAATTAAATAATAAGGACCTGCACCCTAATTGCGTAACACACTATCAATCTCAATCTGAATCATTATGAAGGATATTGCTAATCCATTGCTCCTTATGTTCGAAAAATGTGTCTGGTCAACAACGTAAATAACGCAATGAATGTTGTTGAACTGTCAAAATGAAACGCATTGCTACTGATAGTGTGTTGCGCAATTACCCCGCTGTTATAGAAGGTATAAAGTCATAATTATCAGCTTCCAGGCTTTGTCCCATGTAACTTGGGGTCGGCGCAACACATTTTCTTCTTCCTCTTCCATGTCAACCGTCACGCAGTGGCCTAACTATAAGGTGGCATTGGGGCAAAACGCCACGGGCCCCCGGCTCGAGAGGGCCATGAACATAGGAAGATCTTAACATAAAGACAGAAGAAGAAAATATGGGCGACTAGAGTCAATTCTATTTTATTGTAATTTTTGACGTTCAAAAGTGCCTTTTATGTGCCTAATTGAAATAAATGCTTTGACTTTTTGATTTTGACTTTATGAAATGTAAGTGCGCGGAAGAAGTCGCGGGAGAAGTGCTAATAAAAAAAACAACCTATAACGTTGGTTGAGCTTCTTTACATTGAGGGAGGGCGCCATCCCTTGAATTTGCCACGGGTCCCAAACGATATAGTTACGCCACTGCCGTCACGCCATTATTTACTCCCTTTTGTGACATTCCTCACAATCCATCCATCTATTCTTTGGCCTAAAGGTATGAAGTATGAACTATAAACAGGTGACCCATCATCTATATATTTTTATACTAATAATAAAGCTAAAGAATTTGTTTGTTTGTTTGAACGCGGTAATCTCTGGAACTTCCAGTCTGATTTGAAAAATTCTTTTACATTTGATAGCTCAATCCTTTTGTGCTTGTCATTAGGTGCTTGGGGGAGGCCTATGTCCAGCAGTGGACGTCTTTCGGCTGAAATGATGATGATGATGATGAGCTCAATCCTTGAGGAAGGCTCTAACATTTAACATAGAGATAGGGCCCTTAGGAACCGAGCAAAAAGACAGAAAGAACGCTAAGCGAAAACGAAGTACTTAGGCGGACGAAGTCACTGGCAGAAGCTAGTCTGAAATAAATATCACGAGAGTAGCTATGGTGTTCACTAGGATTACTTATTAGGGGCTTGGGGTTTAGAGTAAAACCACCGAATTATCAGTTACACAACAACTAAAAAGGAACGCCTAGTTCGCCACAGGGGATAGAGCGGGTCTCTCTTGAGGCGCTACCATTGAGTTGTATGCTACATGTAATTGTTTATCACAGTAGCAATAAAAAAAAAACATCTTACTTACTCCAAATGATTTTTTATTAAAACTGACCTAAAAGTAACAAAAAAATTTAGTACTTAAACCTGATTTACGCTAAATCATAGGCTCAGAAATCGATAAGTCATCGTGAATCGTCCACAATCATACCAATTTCAACACCAATGTCAGACCGTGTATCTACATACAATGCCTAGACATATGCCCCATCTGTATCATCTCTGACATGACGTGTGTCAATTAGTTATAGAGCAATGAGCCCATGGGGATTCGAGGCCTACTGGGGATCCAATAAACTCATTGTTATTAAAGGTGGAAGCACTGAGGTAGGTACCCGGGTAATTCAAATTTTCTTATCTTTTTTTTTTTTGTTTGCAGGTCAATGTTAGGTTGTACGAGTATGTTGATTTATTTATTAAGGTACACCAATAGCTTTTACGCGTACCTAATCTGCGTTCGCGATTTATTTGCCAAAAATGTAAACAAATATGAATCAATGGAAAAATAACTTTAATTCCTGCACAATAAAATTCAATTTACGCTACAACTTCAAATATTTTATAACTTTTTCAATAGTTCGCCAATTATAGGTTTACCAGCAATCTCAGAAATAAGTGATCACGCATAATAATAACAAAACTAATAGTCCGGTCAAGTTATCTTCAAAAATAGGCTTGGTTACATTAATTCGCACAAAGCTGAAAATTGGTATAAATGTTAGGAACACCATTACAAATAAATTGTTAAAAGTCCCCATCGATCCGACATCAATAATTTTACAATCCGTACGAGAAGAGAGTTTCAATTCTTAACCGATACGTCGAAACGTTGTTGTATCTAACAAATTAACAGTAATCTTTTGATTTCAGGTACTTATCCTGGTGCTGTGTGCTACTATCCTAGTAAATGAAGTCACTAGTTATGTAATACTACCTTCATTTAGCAAAACTTTCCAAAATGCTCTCGAAGTGGGTGCAGAGAAAAACGTAACAACGATAAACGGGAAGTCAGAAGATTATAACAAATACAGCTATATCATAACTACCTACTTATAGTATTAGTAGAATATTAGTCTTATAAAAATAATATCTTTTATTTTTTATTGATTATAAATCTTAGGTACCTATTTCTTTAAGAAATTATTAATATCTTATTTCTTCTCCCTTAATATATAGTATATGTTTTTAAAGATCTACACTTTTTTTATTCTCTACGACGTGATGATTAATTATTTTGGTAAAACACTTTTTGAATGTATTAATTTAGGAATACAGAATTATGAGCCATATTTTTGTACCACTACAATAATAGGTTTATGAATAATACATTTAAATAGAATACTTTCCTTTGGGTAATACAATACAGGATTATTCCTTACATGTGATATTTTATATTCAAAGTGTATGTGTAAAAATCAGCTATAGGTAATAAACATAAGTAAAATAGCATTTATTTTTGTTTAAAAGTCACTTAAACCAAAGAATAAATAATTTAACTCGTATCAGCCTCTTCGATCTCGGACCAAATGTTTAAAGCATCTACGAATGATAGCCGGGCGGCACCAAGGAGGGGTTTCGGTATGTAAAGATGGTCACCCATCCACGGACCAATCGGGTGCCTAGATCTGTAAGGCTTTAATTATATTTCCTTAAAACTTTTTTTTTTGTTGTTGTATCAACCTATAATGTTCCCACTGCTGGGACACATGCCTCCTCTTTTCAATTTTTGGTTCTAAGACATGTAGATTGTAGGTGTTTCCTCGTGATGTGTATGATGAGTAAAGTGTCTGCCTGGGTTCGAAGTTCGAACTCACGATTTACAAAGTCGTTAGTGGGCGCCCGCGCCGCCGCCGATGCCATTGGGCCACCATTGCTAAGTTTAAAGGTAAATATAGGTATTAAAATTGAAATAATTTTACTGAATTTATACTTTTAAATGCAAATTATTTAAATTAATTTGAAAAAAATTAAATGCTCTTACGTTTTTGCAAATAATTTGCACTAAATTGCATTATAGAACGTATAATCTATATAAATAAAAACAAAAGGCCTGACTGACTGACTGACTGACTCATCAACGCCCAGTCCAAACCCTTGGACCTAGAAAGCTGAAATTTTACACAATGATTCCCTTTATAATGTAGACAAGGAATAAGAAAGGATTTTTTGAAATTCATCCCCTAAGGGAGTTAAATAGGGGATGAAAGTTTGTATGAAAGTCCCTCAGTTTTAAAGTTAGGATCTTCAAATTTTGTATTTAGGCTGACGATTGAAAATTAATTTATACGTGTTTCAGCGTTTTTGATAATTCCACCCCCAAAGGGTTAAAAAGGGGTGTGAAGTTGTGTATGAAAGTCCCTCAGTTTAAAAGTTAGGATCATAAAATTTCGTGTTTAGGCTGACGATTGAAAATTAATTTATACGTGTCTCAGCGTTTTTGATAATTTCACCCCCAAAGGGGGATGAACGACCTGACTGAGATATCAACGCACAGCCTAAACCGCTGGTCCTAGGGACATGAATTTTGGAGGGTGTGTTCTTTGTGAAGAGTAGGTATCCAGTAAGCAGGGGTTTATGGAAATTCAACCTTTAAGGGGGTGGAAAGGGGGGATTTTGTTTGCATAAAAAATCTTATTCCTTGAGTCTATAACCTTGAAACTTGACAAGAATACTTATCTAAGTAAATTATAAAGTTTGGCATTCTTCGTTTTTCTAAACTACCCTCTAAAGAGGTATTGGGGGGTGTCAAAATTTGTATGGAAGAATTTTAATGCGCTGTCCGATTACCTCTAAACTCGGTATTTATACTTAAGACCAAAAATAAAGAATAACGTGTATCAGGGTTTTCCGAAAATCTACCCCTAACGAGGTGAAAAGGGATAGTTAATTATAAAGGGGAGAATTTTAATGCGTGGCTTGAATAGCTCGAAAATTTGCATAAATAATCTTTGAGTCATGTTATGAACACATCTTAAACGATTTTTCATAATTACGCCCATATAGGGGTGAAAAGCGGGAATACAGTTTATATGAAAAATTTTCTTCATTTGGTTAATAAACTTGAAACTTGGCACAAATATTTATGTAAGTAAATTATGAAGTTTGGCATTTATTGTTTTTATAAACTACCCCCTAAAAGAGGATTGGGGTGGGGGTGTCAAAATTTGTTTGGAAGAATTTTAACGCGTGGTCCCATTACCTCGAAACTCGGTATTTATACTTAAGACCAAAAATAAAGAATAACGTGTATCAGGGTTTTCCGAAAATCTACCCCTAACGGGGTAAAAAGGGGTAGTTAATTATACAGGGGAGAATTTTAATAAGTGGCTTGATTAACTCAAAAATTTGTATAAATAATCTTTGAGTCAATTAATGTACACATCTCAAAAAAAATTTTGAAATTTTACCCGTGTGGGGTGAAAAGCGGGAGCGCAGTGTATATGAAACATCTTATTCATTTGGTTAATAAACATAAAACTTGGCACGAATACTTATATAAGTAAAATTATGAAGTTTGACATTTTTTGTTTTTCTAAACTACCCTCTAAAGGGGGATTGGGGACGTCAAAATTTGTATGGAAGAATATGATTAACTCGAAACTCGGTATTTATACTTAAGACCATAAATAAAGAATAACGTGTATCAGGGTTTTTCGAAAATCTACCTTTAACGGGGTGAAAGGGGTAGTTCATTTTACAGGGGAGACAACAATTCGTGTAAATAATCTTTGAGTCAAGTAATGAACACATCCCAAACGATTTTACGGAATTCCACCCCTGTGAGGTTGAAAAGCGGGGGATACAGTTTATATGAAAAATCTTATTTATTTGGTTAATAAACATGAAACTTGGCAATATTTGGGTCAGTAAATAATAAAGATTGTCACTTTTAGTTTAAAAAAAACCTCTTACAGAGGATTTAGGGGGTGACAAAGTTGATAGGTTAGAAAAATATGTAACCCGCTGTCGGATTAACACGAAACTCAGTACTACTAAAACAAAAAATAAAACAAGAAAGTATGTGTTTTAGGGTTTTACAAAAATCGACTCCTACTAAGGTGGAAAAGGGTAAGTAATAAAGTTTAAGGGGTGGATATAATATTACTGCTTGCTTCCATTAACTCGAAAATGGGTATGGGTCTTTAAGTCAAGTTATGAACACATCACGAACGATTTTTCAAAATCCACCCCTGTGGCGGTGAAAAGCGGGATACAGTTTATTTGAAAAATCTGATTCCTTTGATCTTTAAACTTAAAAATTGGCCCGATTACTTATTTATCTAAATAAATGATAAAGACCATACCTACACACATTTTCGAAATTTTTAGAAGAAAGTACGAATTTCACGCGGACGAAGTCGCGGGCAGAAGCTAGTTTTCTCATAAACAGAATAACTTTCAAGTAGACTCTTCTTTATTTAAATAGCAGTCAAAGGTCAGTGACATATTTTAATAATTTACAGGCTTATCAAGCTTCCATTCAGGAAGTGTGTCACTCACTAACGAGAATTATTATCAATGTTTCACAAACAACGTTCAAAACTGCGAAAAGTGTGTGTAAAGTATGTTCCCCAGAGAAAAATAATAACAGGAACAATACTATTATTAAGTATCTAAAAATCTCACCGTGCAAACTATAGTGAAGGGAGCTGTGTATTTTCACAGAATAACTAATAGTACCTATGGTATAGTGTCGATCCCTAGCATCAGGTGGAACCGTGGAATGACAATTTACTTCTCTTCTCTTCTCTTCTTACACCTAAGTTTTCACGGTAAGATTCTTACAGAATACACCGGCTGAAGAAGTAAAATTACTTCTATATTTCAGGTTCATTGGAGACCTTCTTCTTTTATCGATTAATCGCACCCTTTTTTTTTATGGATCGGAAATCATCAAATGACCCCTCCCGCTCTGGGTGGAGCAAAGGGAGTGTCAGACTCTTACTGACTAAAACCCATCCGTGTTCCTTCCTTAGCCCTTTATGTTCCGGGGTAGCGGTAACCCTTTCGGACAATCCCGCACCCCCGGCAGGCTTCGGCCCTGGCGGGCCCCTTCCCTTATGCTGACATCTCTTTGAGGCGCGCGTGGAACACGTACGCGCCGTCCGGCTCGGGCCTGGTCCTGATCGGACGGTGAGCTACCCATTACTCTCCGTCCGCAGGCCCGCGCCTACGTTGGCCGGGAGTCGTCACGCGGCTCCCGACGCCCGGAGCGTCTCCCGCGGCGGCTGGGGTGTGAGGCTCTCTCCCTCATTAATCGCACCCTAAGGTGCAGATTTTTTTAAAAGAAATTCATAATTTTCTTATGACTTTTTGATGACCTTTTTTGTACATCATCATCAGACTTCAGCAGTCGACTGCATATGCCTCTCATCCAGCTACTACTAGCTACCCTGCGAAGATCGTCGCTTCACCTAGCCTGAGGGCGTCCTTCCATACGTTTGTCGAAAACACGTCTAGGTACCCCAACGGTCATCGGTTCCACCGCCAATAATATGGCCAGCCCATTGCCACTTCAGTTTGCTTCTTCTGCGAGCTATGTCGATAACTTCTCATTCACTTTGTTCTAATTTAGGATGTTTTCCGTAACCAGCATGCTTGATCGACAGATTGATGATCTCACCATAAAAGTGGGAACGAAATCAAATGCCATACAATCACAGGTAGCTACAACGAATACTACAAAACGCCAAATACGAAGTTGGGGACAACAAGCGCCCATTCTCATACAACAATAGCCTAAATAGTTGCCCACTTTGTGTCGAATGTAAACATAAATATTTACATAGTCTCCCTTTGTTCATTACAATTGAAGTTGATATATGCTATCAGACTACTGAGTAGCAGAGGGCCTGACAGAGTAGGTAGGTACTTATTATCCACCAGTTATTTACATTATTCATATTAAAAACAAACAATAAAGAACAATTAAAACAGGTAGGTAGGTACTTTGCATGAATAGGCCGAGTACCTCCCGCAGCGAGATGGAGATGGCGTGCGTCAGTGCGTGTCTTAACCGTGATTCAAGATCTCGTCACAACGCGTGCCGCGTTCAGACAGCTGCCTTCTGTACTACACTCTTGACCTATTTAGTTTTAGCTTCTCTAGCTGATGGTCGAAACTCTTCGCTACCAAACTACTCATTTACCGATTCAACACTATATTCCACACGTCCGTAACATCGTAAACAATATCGATACTACGTCCATATGTCACAATACCTATAAAATGCTGGTAATTTCATAATAATATACTATATTTTCTGAGAGTCCAGATCACGTATATTATTTGCTCTGGTTTTGGTCTGTTGAACCCGATAACCACGGGTTATCTTAGTAAATGTTGCTAAGCGGTACCTACACATTATTACAATTTAGATATTGATGAATTCCTGCTTCGATACGGGAATCCGGTAGGTAGAACATCACTAGCTTCTGCCCGCGTGAAATTTCTTGTACAGATGCCAGCACATCAAGCTACTACAATCTGTCAAATTTCTTTGATAGATTTTCAACTTTATCGCCAAAACATAAGGTTCAAAGTTGATTGGAAAAATATGACAGTTTCGGGTAACTTGATGAGCTAGCATCTGTACCTAACTGTAGCTTCCCTTTAGTGAAAGAATTTTCGGAGTCGGATCAGTAGTTCCGAAGATTATTTCCCCTACATACAAACTCCCATACTCCGTATCCGTATGGATATGACCTCCATACGAGCACGTAGGTAGATATATTATTGGTAAGGATGGTAAATTATTTATACATAGATTCAAATGAAACTCCAAATATCTTCCCTTATTTTATTCTTGATCTGTACATGAAACGGAAATACACACAAACACCAAACAAATATCCAACATAATGAATATCTCCTAGCTGCAACTGTCATCAGCCCTTCTCCTAGTGGATGGCATGGGTTCCTTGAACCGCTGCATGGACCTCCAACACGTCTTGGCAGAAGCACTGTAGGTATCCATGTACTCTGTTTTACCTGGGAACTCTGCAAACCAAGTCTGTATAGACTTTGGAGCCAGCCCCGTGTTGATTACACCTGGTAAATGATAGTAAAATTGTTACTGTAAAACCATCTAAAAAGGCAAGAAAATAAAGTTTATTTTTGACTAGGTACCCTGGGTACCCAGAGAATAACATGCGTAGTGTAGGTTATTCTCTGGGTACCCATTTGTAACAAAACGGTCAAGAATGCTTTTTTAGGGAAATAGTTTGAGCTTCAAGTTGTTCAATCCGAACTAACAACAAGCAAACATTTGTCAGTGTGGAGTTCAACACTAGCTTAGATAGCTCAAGCACTCGACAGAGTACTCGCCCACCAAGCAGAACATTTGCGTACCAATTTTAGGGAACTCAACGACTCGACAGTCCACACAAAGGACATTCATTTATACGTGAAATAAGTACAGGACCTGCAGGGCAATTGCGTAACACTTTATCAATCGGAATCGGTTTCATTTTGACAGTTCATCAACATTAATTGCGTTATTTACGTGTTGAGCAGACAAATTTTTCGAACTTATGAAGCAATGGATTAGCAATTGGCTTCAAAATGATTCAGATTCCGATTGATAGTGCAGAACTTTTTTGTTGACTGAAAAACCTTGTCATAATATACGACGAAAATGGCGACGTCAAAGTTTAATGTGACAAAGTCCAAAAGTGATCAACGTTTTCGTAAGAAAAGTGATGGTACCTGGAGGGTGGATAGTCGGTCTGACAGTGGGAGGCTTTTCGGTGAAGTGAGTCGGGTCCTTGTAACAACGTAACATGCCCAGACTGTTGGCCTCCATCGGTATTGGAGCGCTGGACTGGGCTGCTGCTATAATTGTTCTGTAATCCGACACTGGGAATGCTGCAAGGAAATATTTCGAGTTGTAGAGTTCAGTATAATAAGCACTGAGAAATGAGTGGACAAACAAAAAGAATGTGAAAAATGTGACTGCGCAAACGAGGAATTAGAGGTACCCAACTAGCTAGATGCATTTTATTCTCATCACACAAGATAATATTTATACAGGGTGAAATTGAATTCATGGGCATCCTTTTAAGGGGTGATTGTACTCATCATTATGAACAACTTTTACTATGGGACCAAGACTGAAATCGCGAAAAAAACATCAGCCCATGAATTTAATTTCACCCTATATAATACTGGGTTATTTTAAATGACTAGCTAAACTCCGAAAAGGTACGACACGACGAGAGATATACACGATAACAAAAAAATAAGATTTAATGTTTTTTGAGAGGTCAACAATCGCTGTTATTAGTGTACTGTTGTTGATATGAGTTGAGAAAAAAAAAAACTTATGTGTACAAAGGGCCGTTGACTGATAATTCCTTACATTTATACATATAAACAACAGTCATTAGAAATCGAGACCTAGCATTCCCACCACGTCTGTGAAGTTTATTAGGCTGTTAAAAACAGAAATACAAACGACAATTATGTTTGACATGAAAGTACTGGATGTAATAACACGAGTAGGTACTTAAAATTACATTCCTAGCATGTCTGAGTAATTTTAATTAGTTGATTCGACCCCGAGAGCTGACCCGCCATATTTATGAGTCAGTCATAATAAGCGCATTGTTCCCGTTGTATTAACAAATTAAATCTACCAAATGAGAACTTGTCTTGGCTTGGGGGCTTGTGGCTAAATAATAACAGCTACACGGGTCCATTCCGCGGTTGGCCGTGGATGGGTGACCATCTTTACATGCCAAGACCCTACGTGCCTTGGAAAGCACGTTGAGCCGTTGGTCCCGGCTATCATTCGTGTTTCTTTGACAGTCGTTACGGGTTGTCAGAAGCCCGAAAGTATGACAACCAGACTTATCAAGGGGACTGGTATTGCCCAGTAACTGGATTGTGAAGGTCAGATGGGCAGTGGCGCCATGTATAAAATACTGGTACTCAGCTGCATCTGATTAGACCGGAAGCCGACCTCAACGTAGTTGCAAAAAGCTTAGGCAGATGAAATTAGAAATTTCCTTAGACAATGGTAAGTTATTGTGGTTACATTAACACATAATTATATTTTGTATTATTATGAAAAATAAATACGAAATATTTTGGGTTTTGGAAAACATCTACGAATATGAGCCATCTATAAAATACTTAGACATTGACGAAACTTTTTCTCTAGCCCACAACAAAACTTATTCAAAGAAACACATATCTACCTATACTAATACACTAACTTTACCAAAGAATAAATATACCTATTTTGGATTTTGCTTTGATCGGTCAAAGCAAAATCCAAAATAGGTATCTTTCTCTTTATCCCCGGTAAACCGAAACGTCAACTTCGTTATTATTTTTGTGGTTAATATTGCTATTATTTATACATTTAAACTTTTCGCACAAAAATGTACAAAGGCGGACTTAATATGTGCTTATGTTTTTTTTTCGCAAAGAGAAATTATAATAGGTGCCTGTTATTTATATACGCTTATGCTTATGGAGAGGAACAGCGCAGGCTAAAAAAAAGAAAAGGAGTTCATAGGTACTCACATCTTTTCTTGAACGTGGCTTCATACATCGTCATCATTTTCCCGTCGAGGTCATCGCAGGGGTGATCCAGAATGTCATTGGTCACATCCACCATCTACAAAGTTATTAAGTATAAAATCCAAGGTCAAAAAAATACAACTGCTGTTCCATACCAAAATGCTATTAGGTACTACCCGATCAGAAAGTAGATATAATTAAAATGAATAAAGTTATCAATACAAAACTTTTCCAACAACATTTCACACTCAAATAAACTTATTCTATAAATACTCCAACATAGTCAAATTCCTACTAGCAAATCTAGCTCTCATAGCAAGTCTCAAGGCTTAGCCAAGGTAAAGCTACGCTGCTAAATCAGACTACACCGCTACGCCATCCCATCTATACCACTACGCAGACTACGCTGCTACGTCATACTACGCCGCTACGTCAGTCTAGATGTAGTTACTCACTGAATGTAATGATTATGTTACTTTGTAGGCTGCTTCACGTGTTGCCTTAAAACCGGCTTGCGCGGCTGCAATATCAAACTACGCCGTTACGTCAAACTAGGCACAACACTATTTTTGACTACGCTGCCGCTGCAACATCAAACTACACCGCTACGCCACTACATCGGACTATTTTGTTGCTACATTAGACTACCACGTAGGTATTCCTACAGCAATTCAGTTCACCAGTTTGCCACATTACCTGCTTCCGCAGCTGCTCATAATCTTGGCATAGCTTCTGCTCTTTCTCCAACAGCTGTTTGTATTGCTCCACTCTCGGTGAGTAGGAGTGAGCATCGCAGTGGCAGTACGGAGCGACCGGGGCAGGACGCAAGGTCGGCTTCGCGTCCGGCAGGGGTGGCTCGCATGGCCTGGAGAGGAGACCACGAGAATTTATGACGCCATCAGCTGTCTTTAACAGAACTTATTTTTTTGTGGTAAGACCTATCAAACCAGGGACCCTTATACCAGGTATTTAGGCTGGCAAAGTAAATGATAATCATGTTTCAAGAAAAAGTCGGTAACATGTAATAAAATAAAAGAATCTACAAGGATTCACAAACTCCATGACCACTAAATAAGTAGATACATTAGTTATATTTTATGGCATTTTTTGCTATGTCCTTTTTAAGTATTAAATGGTGTATTGATTTGTACGTAGGTAGGTATTTAGAACAAGTCACGATTTCAAAGATAAGTGCACCAATACGCAGTGCGACATGGTCAAGGCTTGTCCCTATACCTAATGAGTATGGATAGTGGAAATTCATAAACAACGAGCGTGGGAAATAAAGCCTGTTGCTACCGATTTACAACCTTTACCAGGTACCTATCACGAATGGATTTGATAAGCAAGGGGGCCAAGCCAGTATTGTTACCCCACATAATTTTCACCGTAAAGAATGAGTCAATGTACAGACGCCAGCACATCAAGCTAGGTACCCGAAACTGTCAAATTTTCCCAATCAACTTTGAACCTTGCGTTTTAGCAATATCGTTGAAAATCTATTAAAGAAATTTGACAGATTGTAGGTAGTAGCTTAATGTGCTGGCGTCTGTACAATTTACGTTCAATAAATTTTTTTATGGGTGAGGCTCATTTTGCTTCGCTTGGGGCGCCTTCAATTTATGCGTCGTAAATTCAGCGACACATTTGCCCTTAGGCCTTAGCGTTACCTATGACGGACAGAAATTTCTGTACTTATATTCCATACATACTTATAGGTACTACTGATGCCTACGATCAAGAAATCTTAGAAGCAACCTTGGCTTCTCTTATTTAATTTCTACCCACAAAACTAAATACAGTACTCCAATATTATTTTGCATTCGGTTGAAAATTCAATGTGGTTGAGAATGCAGTGAAGGCCACGCCGCGCGCCGCGCCGCCGCGCCGCGAGGGACAAACGAATAGGGCCACGCCATGACTACTGGTGAATAGGTCGGGCTCGAGGTCATATACGATTATGCAAACATAAAGGCAAGTTGTGTAACTTCTGTACTTTTCCTTGATCAGCAAAAAATTAAATAAGAATAGGTACGCATAAACCCAAAGACTATTATAATACATAATAATAGTCTTTGGGTTTACAACATAAACATAACATAACTGGCACTAATATAATAACTCAAAGTAGGATAAAATAGTTTCTTGCCTTAACAATTTTGTAAGGCGCGTAGTAAATTTAAAAAAATTACGTACTTTCCAACAACGGGTTTTGGAAACGGCCACTGGTAATCGGTACTTTGAGTTGTGCTGAAATCCATGGTGTTTTTGAGTTTCTGAAAGTAATCAGTTTATCTTATTTTCTTTCCTAAACTTTATCCGTCAACAAAGTGTCATTTCTACCAAACTTACTCACTTTAACTTATTACATTAATATTTTTAAGATTTATTATTACTACTTTAGCTAATTGACACCCTACATAATTTAGAATTGCTTTTGAAGCCAAAAATTTGAGCTGTAGAAGAATTTCTTCAATGAGGGAAGATAAAAACATTTTTGAAGTTTTGCGTTTTTTTTCTCCTTTTGTTACTCTTAGACGGACAGTTTTTATTATCAACAGCAATGAGGTTTTACCAACATTGATCAACAGAAGTAGTTTTTCGTTTTCCGAGGACCTCTATGAATAAAACCAAAAATAATAGTTTTTTTACCAACCGACTAAATTACATTGTGCATAGTTTTCGTGTTTCTCTCTTTCAAAAGCGTGCTTCTTCTAATAGCTGCCTAATAAAATTATTGTCACTTAACAAAAAGTCTTCTTTTGCTGGAAAATATTTCCTTTTGGGAATAAAAAATACACATTTCAAACTAACTACATTTGGAAAACGCGACATTTATGGATTTTTTTTTTTTTTTTTAGGAATTATTTACATATCTTTTGGGTCTTTATTTCTTTTATTATTTGTTATTCAAGTTGTAGTTTTTATAATGGTTACTTTATATTTCCACGTATGGCTACATTACAGCAAACTTCAAATATTTCAGCTGTCAACATCGTTGTTTTCCTGTCATCCGTCATCAAATCAGCTGTGTATCACACACAGAGAACATGTAACATAATAAATGTGCGTATTAAAATTATTGGTGTGAAAATGTCCACTGAGACATCTGATAAAAAATCAACTCAATGTTTATGATAAATTCACGGTGGAAGAGACATGGCGCGCCGGAGGAGCAGCGGCATCACGAGCCTGGGGTTTAACCAGGATCAAGGTTTGTGTTACTTCCTAGTTCGTCAACCGGAGTTCTTTGTTCTCAGGTGGTGTTAGTATTATTCATATTTGAGATGAGCTGAGTGTGTTGGGAGGTGAGGTTGGTATCGGTGGAGTGCGCGTGCTGCGAGGTGCGACGCAGGCAGCGCGCGGAGCTTCCCTCGCCACGATCTCGCGTAGCTGCGCTCTCCACGTGTTGTTTATATTTTTAGTGCGCGCCCACGCGCAATTTCCATTCTTCGCAAGTCCGCTCGCTATTGTTTGGGCGTTGGTTTTGTTTGCCCTCGTACTTTTGTGTGTACTTACTTGTAATTTAAAACGCGATTTTCATCAGTTTACAAACCAACATCATAGTGTTATGATCTTCACTATTCCTATTGTTTTGATAAACAGCTGTTGTTTGTTTTGTATGTTAACTATCTTGATTCAGGTTTGTATCTAATGGTGTAATTGCTGTCCATATACTTACAGTATACTCATACAGTACAGTAACAGTAATAAAATCACACCACTATGAATAAATTTACATATAAATAGTCTGCATAGTGCTAGGTAATTGTTGCAAAAACAAATCTATAATTACTGTATTATCATAGCACAATAACGCACTCAATTGTAATTAATATTATTCAAAAAGTCTTTTTAGATAAAGTAGTTCTTTGTTCTATATATTTCCTGGGTTACTCATAGATGTAGTACTCACTGAATGTAATGATTATGTTACTTTGTAGGCTGCTTCACGTGTTGCCTTAAAACCGGCTTGCGCGTCTACAATGTGGAGCCACTTGTTGAGAAAACTCACTACAGTAAGTATTTTTCTATATTACGTTACTATTGTCCCTACTGCTGTTAAGATTAGACACAGATGCTCGATGTCCTTAGGATAACAGAAATACTTCACTGATTATAGTACAAGTTTTATCCGTGAACACTTGTGGCAGTCAGGAATGGCCTGTGTATAGGAAATCTAAGAGTTTGGATGTTGGAACCTTATTTGTTACTTATGGGGAAACTAAAATAACAGGACCGCTCTAGGATTTAAAAAAAAGTTAACCATTGCTGTCCCACTGCTGGCCATATTTTTCGTATTTATTCCCATAATAATTATACAGGTACCAGTACTCCTTTTCTTTTTTTGCTTTTTCCGGTCAATCTAACAAAAGAAAAGAAATTGTCTATTGTGTAAATAGGATATTGGAATCACTTTTAAAATATAAGCTAGACTATCTGCGCCCCGCGGTTTTACCCGCATAAGTCTCGATATCGTGGGAATATCGGGATAAAAAGTATCCTTTCCCGGGACTCAAGGTATCTCTATACCAAATTTCATCTAAATCGGTTCAGCGGTTTAGGTGTGAAAAGGTAACATATAGACAGACAGAGTTACTTTCGAATTTATAATATTAGTATGGATGGAGTCAACATTTCCTATCTGACTACCCCTGAGGAGAAATGGCGGAACAAACTCAGGGTCAAATTCTCTTTTAAGGTCCAGACATTATCTTGATCAGATCATGTGAGAAGTTAAAGTCCAGACATAATCTTGGTCAGATCATGTGAGTGAGGACCATGTAGATTAGTGTCTGAAATGGTCTTTTGTGGTTCTTCCACACAGATTTGGAAAAACTGATATACTATTAAAATGATGAAAAATAAGAAATCGAATAACTGTAATTAAATATAGATATTAATCTGAAAATAGCTTTGACCTAGAATGTGTGCACACATTGTAAACAAAATTTAATTTGTAGCTGTAACTTGAGAGTACATAACTTTATTTTTAGATACAAGTACATACAAATTGTGTTTAGTCATGCATCCAAGTTATTTATATTTTCGTGTCTAATAGAAAAGTATTTGGTTAACAAACTCAATACAACATGACACATCTACCTTGCTTAACCGGTCAAGCGGCACGCGTCGCCGATCGGCGACGAAACAATAGAAAATCAATAGTGTCTCATTAGCGGAGCTTGACAGATTAAGAGGCCTGTTATGCCGGGGCCACACCAACGGGAAACGCCGATAATTATCGGGATAAGTTGTGGCTGCACCTACCGTTATCCGTTGGTGTGGCCCCGGCATTACACAAAAATCTATACTAATACAATAAAACTCAAGAGTTTGTTTGTTTGAATGCACTTATAAATAAATATTTTTACTAACTAAATAATATTTAATCTATTGATAACATAGGTATTGATCAACCGTAACATCGCTATAACCAAGCCGATATAAACGGTACAAAAATTAAATAGATAGTTTGTACACAATACAAAATTAGCATTTTAAAATCGCACCATCGTTCAACGCTATTCATTTACATGTATTGACTTTTGTGAACTTTAAAGATACGTAGGCACGTAAGTTATGCTAAAACTTGTAAAAAAAAAACGGCCACGTGGGTGTCGGACCACACACAGTGAAAGGTTCCGTAGTTGGGATGAAAATAATTTATCCCAAAAACAACCTTAAAGTAGTTGAAAAACATGTTCTCCCATACATCGATATTCCTACGTCACGGTCTTTCTCTAACTGCAAATCAAAGTTTGTAGTCGCAAAAAAATATTAATATGTGAGACAAATTAACGTTTTTCGGACCTATTCCTTTACCTGTGTTGTGAGACCCTGCTTCTTGCCTTAATTCATGATTCTAGGTCAACGGGAAGTATAGGTTTTGATTTATTTGCGAGTATCAAAATATGTGGCATAAACAGCCGTAGTTTTTATTACGTTGACTTAGAAGCTTGATTTTAGAGATCCAAGGGACTGTCGACCTACGTATTTAATATTTATTTGAACTTGATACCTCCACGCGTTCCTGAGAAAAAGGGTCTTGACAAACCGACAGACAGGCGGAAGGACAACGAAGTGATCCTATAAGTCTTATAAAACGGAACCCTTATACCTAGTATAAGGGTTCCGTTTTTTTTTCATTTTGAGGTACTTACGGTACCCTAAAAGCAATATGATTGAATGTGCGGAAGGCGGAAAACCGGATACTTACAATGAAAGACAGAGTGCACGTGAGGCTCTGTCCCTCAACCATCCCGCCACCTCTTTCGCTAGCATGACTGCTTCACAGAAGGAGGTGACTGCCTCCCACTCCCTCTCGCTCCCTCTCGCTCCGGACCATGGCTTGAAAAAGGGCCGGACACGAGAGGTCGCCGCCGCTGCCGATCGCCTCTACGAGGACACGGCGGTGCTTCGCCCAAGCGGGGCAGACCTCCACCGTATACTCCACCGTGTCCCCTGGGCGATCCTCGCAATGGTGACACCCGGGCGTCTCCTCCCGCTTGATGAGGTGCAGGAACCTCCCGAAACATCCGTGTCCAGTGAGGACTGAGGACCTGCGTCAGGCGGTAGTAGAGAACGCCGTGACGCCTCTCTAGCCACTCCTCAAAGAGGGGCCTTATCGCCACTATCGCGGCGTGCCCTGCGCTGGGAGTCGCTCTTTCCATGCCACCATGAGATCGCACCGGAGGTCCGTCCGCTCCGCCGCGTTTGCCGCGGAAGCGGAGTTTCCCCCCGGCGTAGTGCCTCCACGCGCCACTCATACAGGCGCGCGAGGACTATCGCCTCCAGATCCCATGGCGGCAGTCCGGCAAGGAGGCTTGCCGCCTCGCCCGAGATCGTGCGGTACCCCCGGATCAACCTTACGGCTACCAGTAAACGCGCCCACACCAGGGCCCCGTATAGGGCCATGGACCGCACGACCCCCGCGTAAAGCCTCCGGCAGGAGGCGTTTGGCCCCCTCAGGTTGTCAAGTCAAAGCATTTATTTCAAATAGGCACATAGAAGGCTTTTTTGAACGTCAAAAATTACCTTAAAATAGAATTGATTCTAGTCGCCCTTCCAGAAGGTAGTTTTCGTATGGAGTAGAATGGGCAAGAAACTCCACCGTTACTCTTTTAAAACTTGGTTGGGCAAAAGCCGCTTGAAGGCGGCCCCGGCCCCTTCCAGTTTGGGGGCCAAACGTCGGAAGTGACGAGGACGAGACCCAGGTATTTCATCGTTGTTTCGACGCCGATGTGAACCCCTCCTACCGTCAGTTGGGATCCCGATGGTGGCCTGTTCCGGGGCTCATGAAAAGACATGGCCTCGGACTTGTGCAATGCCACCTTGAGACCCAACCGCCGGATCCTATCCACGACTATCGCAACTCCTCGTGTCATCGCGTCGGCCGCCGCCTGATGCGACCTCCCCTGCGCCAGGACCAGCGTGTCGTCGCCTTGCAAATCACGCTGATGCCATCATGGGAGGTCGGCCCGCAACACCCAATCGTAACCGATATCCCACAGGAGCGGCCCCAGAACCGATCCCTGTGGGACACCGCACGACATCTCTCGCCGGTTCCACTCTCCGTCGCGACCGGGGTAGATGACGGCTCTGTCCATCAAATACGCCCCGACTACTCGACGGAGGTAGGTCGGCACCCGGTGATACCGGAGTGTCTCCCCAATGCAGCTCCAGGGTAGGGTGTTGAACGCGTTGGCGATGTCGATTGACATCGCCACGACGACCCCACCCCGGGATGGCAGCAGCCTTGTACTGTCTTTGGGAAAACAAAGCTGCATTTCAATCAGCTCAGCGCTATCGCAGTCCATTGCTGAGCATAGGATTTCCTTCTGCTCCGCGCGTCCCCTCCGCCTCTTAGTAGAATTTGCTACTGGCTTCGCGCTGGCTTCAGCCAGCACTGTCTCCTTCCTCTCCGAAATGTCGGCACAGCACCCCTATTTCCGTCTTTTAAGCTGCATTTGCAAATATGCCTATACAGCATGCGTTTGAAGGTATAGGATGGCAATATAATAAAATAAGCCTTAGGTATCATTGCAGTAAAGATGACATCATTTCATCAGCCTAATAGTCCTCAACAAAGTGACTTGCTAATTCCGACGCATTAAAAACGAAATTAGCCTACCGTATGAAAAATAATCAGTGTCAATAATCATGCTGATGATGCGAATAACACACGTATCATTCAGTGATCGTTCATCGTAATTCGGTCTAATGACTTTAACATGTCACAATGTTTGACCATTGGAACTCGATACGTAGTCGGAGTGAATGAACTCCTATATTTAGACCGTTCTGGCGATCTTTGATTGAAATCTTATCCTAATCTGAATGCGGTCCAACAGTTTGCGATGATTTATCGTTTTCTAATGACAATGCACTTTACTCTGGTTTGGTGAACTAAATGGAAATGCAGCAAGCACATGTCTCAGAAAAATCTGGTACTTACCTATCTATTTTTTGAGCCAAAGAGTTCTGTGAAAATACAATGCATAAGTTTCAGTGTAGATTTTGCTACAAAGATATTTCTATCTTGAAATAACTACTTACGTGCCGTGTTGGTTTAACCCACTTGCTACAGAATATACTGTAAACTCAAATCCCAATAACAATGATCAGAAACATTTCATGAATCTTGAGAATTTAAAGACAACAAAGATAATTGCACATAGAGGGTAGTTATGTATATCAGCGGCGAATATATAATCAATCTCGGACAAGACGCGTGAGTCATCGTCAACTAAGGAAAACTGGTTGTTTTAGTTCTTAAAAAGTCAGTCTCTTCAATGAGTCAATGTACGCTTTAAAATATGCTAATTCAAACTGAAGACACAAATTCTCAAGAAACTCGAGAGTCGAGACTGTAGGACAGGTCATTGGACATTTTCTAATAGAGGGGCCGTTCACCACATTCACAGCCCTTTGGACATTGAACCCAAGTCCTAAAGGCTACGCTGACGCGAAATAAGTGAGCGGTGCAAAAGTCAAAATTAAAGCATATATCTATACATATAATAAAACTGTAGAAAAGAAGTTTTTGTACATTAAAAAAAAAATAAAAAAATATAGCCAGGGTGTTAAAGGACAACCAATAGAACCCAATTCCAGCATTTTTAGAATTTTTGTCTGTTTGTCTGTTTGTATGTTTAGTTATCCGAGCATCACGTAAAATGTACGAAGTAAATGTAGATAACTTTTATACACAACGATTTAGCGTAACTTGAAGTAACATTTAGTTTTTGTTTCATTGCAATCGGTTCAGTCTATCAAAAGATTTTTGAATTTAAAGTGTAGGTACACTTTAAATTCAAAAATCTTTCAAGTAAAATTAGTTAACGTGTGTTAATATGCACTTGGTCTCACAACTTTATGTTTATATATATTTGCGTTAATAATTATATAAATTGAAGTAACATTGAGTTTTTTGTTTCATCGTAATCAGTTCACACACACCTAAAAATTGTAAATTAGAAAATTCTAAGTGTTTCAGAAATAAATATTAAAACAGCGCCATCTCTGGACAAAATTAGTTAATGTGTGTTAATATGCACTTGGTCTCACAACTTCACGTTTATAGTTTTATACGCAACAATATTTGCGTTAAAAATTATAAATTGAAGTAACATTGAGTTTTTTGTTTCATCGTAATCAGTTCACACCTAAAAAAAAGACGGGTTGCACTCCGGGAGTGCCGGCAGAAGAGAAAACTTGAATATTAACGTTGAAATTAATCAATTATTAATTTAATTAATATAACTAATTTTTTTTCACTACTTCTGCGTCACTTTTTTCATTTTACGTCCACGTCCACGTCCACGTCCATCCATCCATCCATCCATCCATCCATCCATTGTCGTGTGTCACTTGGTTCACTTCGGTTGGCGCCGCCGTAGAAAGAGAGGGGGGGGGGGGGAATCTCTCCTGAATGACGGTCACGTGTCCTGACGCGATGTCCTGACGCGAGTTTAACATTTTTTACCCATTACAAAAAGTGTGCAACGCCGCTAAAGAAGTTTTCACTTCAAAAATGTTGAAAATTATAATATGGACTATATCTGGAGATCAACTACGTGCAGTATTGAATATTAATAGCACTTCGATAGATGGCGTTGTTATGGTTTGCCCACACCGGTAGTCGATGGACAGAGAGTACGTATCAGAAATTAGTTACAATCCCGTGGAACTCGAAGAAATTTTAGAAAATGACTGCGCAAATTTGACAGAGGAACAGCGCCAGACGTTTGATAGGGAATGCTGCAGTGTAGATAACGCCTCGTGTGAAATCCTGTTTTTAGACGCACCGGGTGGCACAGGGAAAACTTTCCTAACCAATGTTATTTTGGCTCGAATAAGGAACCAAAGTAAATTGCCCTTGCTGTCGCCTCTTCGGGGATAGCAGCCACATTATTGCCTGGAGGAAAAACGGCACACACAACATTTAAAATTCCTATCGACTTGGACCGTACGGAAAGCCCGGTTTGCAACATATCACGAAATAGCGATAAAGCAAAGGTTTTACGCGATTGTGTTTTAATTATTAGGGGTGAGTGCACAATGGCAAACCGCAAAGCTGTAGAAGCAGTGAATAGAACTTTGCAGGACATAAGCCAAAATGACCGGCCGATGGGAGGCATTACGGTACTGTTCTGCGGTGATTTTCGGCAGATACTCCCGATAGTACCCCGAGGAACGAGAGCCGATGAAATTGCTGCATGTCTGAAGAGTTCTGTTTTATGGCGCAATATATCATCTACACACCTGAGCGTAAATATGCGTGCACAGTTAGGAGGCTGCGAAAATGCACAGGAGTTTTCCAATTTATTGTTACAAATAGGCGATGGCACATACCCCGTACAAGAAGATGAAAAAGTTAATTTGGGTCGCTAATCTCTGTTCTTGCGTTACATCACAACAAGAGCTAATTTCTTCTGTGTACGGAGATTCCACAAATATGGGAAATCAAGCCGGTTCTTGGCTATGTCAGCGAGCTATTTTGACTCCCCGCAATGACCAAGCTGCGGCAATTAATTTAAAAATATTGATGCATATGTCCGGGAATA
Organism: Amphipoea oculea; assembly: GCA_945859645.1. NCBI lineage: Eukaryota > Metazoa > Arthropoda > Insecta > Lepidoptera > Noctuidae > Amphipoea > Amphipoea oculea. Next base: position 13,575,706 of record OX243865.1, on the reverse strand, counting down.
GTAGAGAATACACCTCTATAAATACAGTTATGGAAGAAGATGACGCCACGCACTACCCGGTAGAATTTTTGGATTCCCTCAACACACCCGGACTTCCCGCCAACAAAACAGTTTTAAAAATCGGTGTTCCAATAATTCTCCTCAGAAATTGATGTCCTCCCAAACTTTGTAACGGCACTCAGCTCAAAGTCACAAATCTGCAGCAAAACATTATCGAAGCTGAAATATTAACCGGTTGCGGTGCCGGTGATATTGTTTTTATTCCAAGAATACCTATTATTCCTAACAACTTTCCTTTCTCTTTCAAACGAGTGCAATTCCCAGTCAGTTTTTGTTATGCCATGACGATTAATAAAGCTCAGGGCCAGACATTATCCGTTGCGGGGGTGGACCTAAGTATTGGATGCTTTTCCCATGGTCAACTATACGTAGCTCTTTCACGCGTAAACAACCCCAATAACCTTTTTGTGTACGCTTCAGATGGTTCCACAACCAATGTTATTAATAGAGAAGCACTAGCTTAAATAAAAAATAAAGATTTGAATCGGTATCCTCGCAGGATATTGTTAAGTTCCGACATCCACGCGAACGACGTCGCGGGCACAGCTAGTTTCAAATAATTAGGCACTTTTGAACGTCAAAATTTACTAGAAAAAATAGAATTGATTCTAGTCGCCCCTTCCAAAAGGTAGTTTCATAAACAAATAAGTAACAATTTGAACAGAGGAATCCGTATTTCAGTCCAAATTTTAGCAGATTGGCACTAGAATAAATCTAAATATTTCTCTCTGAAAACCCGGTAGTCTCGTCATGTGATGCATAGAATATTAATGAGCCTCCTAATTTATCCAATTCTATGACCAACAACAGACTGGCGAATTCATAAGTACGTGCTCATTACGTATTCTTCGTTTGTATACCAAATTCTAAGGTCATGGCTACGTATGATACCGTCGCGTTTATTGGCATAGCCTGAGTATATTGTTCCGTATAACTTGGGCAAATAGATCACGAATTACGAGCAGTGCGTAGGCGCAATCGGGGTGTGAGAATTAATGGTTTAAATTAGGGAATATAAAGTAACTGATAATTTAATGGCATAAACGTAACGTTTGTGACAATAATATTATGAAAATATGTTAATTATGTACACAGTTGTGTATTAATGTACCAAAAGCAACACTGACGACAAAAGTTACTTAGGTATATCTACGCGCAATACTTGTTATTATTTCAATTTTATTTACAATTTTTGGTTCCTGAACTTACTGCCTTCTTCAGAATTAAGTTTAAAAATAACGCCAAAAATGAAAGGATGGTTGGGCACCTAGGCACTAGAGGAAGTGACAGAGACCTACACTCCTAAAGACAGCAGAAAACGAGGCTCACTCACCCTAAAAAATAAAATGTAAATTATTATGTATGTAAATTCAACTGGGTTTTTGACAGTCTATGACTCTATGTCATACTTGCTGGCTGCACCCTAATTGCGTAACACACTTTGAATCACAATCTGAATGATTTTGAAGTATATTGCTAATCCATTGCTTCATATGTTCGAAACATTTGTCTGCTCAACAACGTAAATAACGCAATGAATGTTGTTGAACTGTCAAAATGAAAGCCGTTGCTACTGTTCGTTTTTTGCGCAATTACCCCGCGAGTTCACTTAGCCACACCTTAAAGATAAATCGAACCATAAACACGATAGAAGAAGAATCTCACCATCTCTCAACTCCAGGCAAGGAGGAGCTCGGCGATGTGTCCCTCTGCGAGATGGTGTTTCGTACCAACTGGCTGCTGGTGGTGAAGGCGCGCCGCCCTTGCAGCCTCATGCTGCTCGACGATCAGCAGCGCGCCTTCAAGGCAGAGGTACTCTTCAAGTCGCCAATCAGAGCGCTGAGAGCGAGGAAGGACAAGTAAGATAGTATTTTGAAGTAAATCGTTATTTGACGAGATTGTTTCAGGTGGTCGGACCAATCTGGAACCATTGAGCTAGACTTTAATAGTAGATTGTTTGCCAAGGGAGGAAACAACTATTTTGAAGGCGAGAGTGTTTCTTTGAATCCAAAGCGCAGCGAGGGATTCAAAGTACGTCACTCGAGCTTAAAATAGTGTTGCTCCCAAGGTGGACACTACTTTTTATCACCCTCTATGAAAAAATAAGTAAGTGCAACTAATGAATAAGAATAGTACGTTTATTTATTTACATACAATTTTGAGGTTTACATACAATTCTGAGTAAACAATTACGAACGAAGGCAGAATGCTCTTCGCGCGTTTTTTTTTAATTTGGCTCGCGAGCGTTTTACTTTATCGTGCAGCCTGTTACTTGTTCAAACAATGTTCGTGATTGATCTCTTTGGTGATTGGAACTTTTACTAACAATATCCACATTCCAAATTGAAATCACTTCTATTCCCTAGGGATTAAATAGCTATTTTAGTCCCTGTTTATGAATGCTATATATGCTTTCTCAGTTTTGTATCTTGGGTCTGACACGGTACAGACGCAAATCTCACATGTATATGTTATACCCCAGGCAAACTGAAGGCCAAAATTTGTCTCTAGACAAATAAAAATGATAACGCTTATCTCAAATTCGCAACAACGTGAGTATTTACAAAAATCTCATGTATCTACGATTTTAGGCTTTACCTAAGGATATTAGCAGAGCCCAGTTTTATCAAGAATTAGTTCTGAGGCATCTGATCTGGATACTCAAAATGATCCTGAAACCGGTAATCAAGTAAAGACAAGCTCGAAGCTTGAAAACTAGGTATATACAAACGAAGTACGTCGCACAAATTGAGAATATGAAATCGAGAAACGTGACCAAACCAGCTGGGCCAGACATTAACAAACGTAGTATACTTAGTATATCGACTTAAACGATAAGATAACTCCAACCTTCACCGAATAACCCAATAATTTATAAAATATTAACGCCATGCATTGATCATTGTAATAATATCATTAACGTGTGTCCGTTCTGATTGATGGATCGGTTCATGAATGTAAATAAAAACAACTTTTTTGTCCTTGGGACTGAAATTGCCCTCGGCGACGATGTAAGAATTCATTCACCTTTTCGGAATGGCATTTTGAAGGATTTCATGAAACAGGGCTATAAAATAATAAACATTGTTTATGTTCTTGTAAAATATCTCTGCAAGAATCATAATTACATCACACCCCGGACACTCCATACAACGCTCGCAAAATAATTACCTACTACTACTACATTAAAAAATGACGTTTGTATACGTATGAATGTGTGCGTGAGTTACTTGTGTTTGCGAGCGCTCTTTGTTAAAGAACTGCGACGAACACGCCGAAGTGCGGGGTGAGGTGCGGTAACTGATGTTAGTGCGGGGAAGGGAGTGGCCTTTCTGTACGTAGTACTTTAAGTATTCTGTGATTACATCAAGACACGTAATATATCTATACAGGGTCAAATTAAATTAGCTAGCGAAACTCCGCAGACGTGATGGGATCGTATCTAAATAAACAGGAAAAAACAAAAGAGAAATTAAAATGATATTTTTTTTGGGATCATCGACCGCTCTGCCGTCCTTACGAAAAGTGCAATAACTAGGTTAAACCTGATTTCGAGAAAAACGCGGGTAAAATTTTTATTTTTGTATCTCCATCACTATTTAGGCTTAGTATTAAAACCGGCTTCGTCATAAATACGTAAAAAAAGTGTCTAAAAAGAATATGTAGATCTCGTTCTGCAAATTCCGAATATGTACAGACGCCAGCACATCAACCTACCCGAAACTGTCACATTTTCCCAATCAACTTTGAACCTTATGCTTTAGTGATAAAGTTGAAAATCGATTAAATAAATTTGACAGATTGTAGTAGGTTGATGTGCTGGCGTCTGTACTTATCTCAATTCGGCGCAAAACTCGAGTTATTGCACTTTTCGTAAGGACGGCAGCGCTGTTAGTGTACCTAGTCAAATAACCCTGCATAATATCAATAAGCATGCAGGTGGTTGGTATTGCCCTTTCGCCCGACACAAAATTTTAGTTACGAAACCGAAAAACTTGGACGAACTTGGAAAAAATATTCCTTTTTTAGAAACATTCAACACTCCCGATGGCCAGATTCTATTTTTAACAAAATCAATTAGTGTCGGGGTTCGTTAGCAAACATTCGTTAGTTTTGATTAATGAATCAGTTTTAATTAAAAGGTTCACAACCATCGTGCGTGACTTTTGTAAGTTTTGCGCGGGATTTTCATTTGAATGACGCACTTGTGTATCTATTATTATAGCCGATTGTAATTGATTTATTTGAAGACTATTCGGTGATTCATGTGATAATTATTCAGCTGTTTCAAGGAGTGTTAACTCTTATGCAAAAAGTGACATTGATTTTGGATTTATACTATTCGAGCTACCTAGTTCTTTGTTGATGGGTCTTTGTTTTATTCGTTTTTCATACCAAATCGAATTAATCTATACTATCTGTTATAGAAGATAGGTTATAGAAGTCGCAAGCACTACTGCTGAGCATGCGGTCCTGGATTCGATTCCCTGGTGGGGCAAAGTATTATTGGGTTTTCCATCAGGAATTTCTCAGTAGCAACCCAGAGTCCGGATTTGCGCCCGGTTCATGGCAATAAGCTTATCCACATGGGACTTAATGATATCTGACGTAATGTGGATGTACAGACAGCGTCAGAGAAAAGGAACCACCCCAAGACTTCTTGATGTCATTACCAAATGGGGTTTGTTTTCTCTGAAGCTGACTGTACTATGTAAACCTCAGCTAGCGCCTAACCCGTCGAAGAAAACAGGCGTGATGTTTTGTTATGTTAAAACCATCTTCTCGCTCCAGGGTGGCGGTGGTGCTATCCTCCAGCATCCAGGTGCTATCACTACCGTCATTGTCCCGCGTGGCGCTGGTCCGGACGCGGCTGGGCGCGCGGCCACTGTGCGCGCTGGCTAGTGAGCCGTCCGCGCCGCATCTGTTGGCCGCGCCCGCGCATCGGAAGGGATCGCTGCAGTTGCTTGTAAGTGTTGTTCTGAAGACAACCACCGAGTTTTGAAAAGTTTCCTTCAAGCGAGAAGGAGAGAGGATCCATGAGCTTAAAGTGTCCCTGCTAATTTGTGATGCTAACTGGTTTCGTAGTAAGAGTAATAGCAAATATACAACATTATTTTTAGTATATGCGAAACCCGAAACACGTGTCTAGTATTTTTATGTAAAGAATCTATGTACAAAATTTCAAAACTGTATCATGAATAATCACCAAGTTATAAGCTTGTTATGTTACCTGTTTGTCCGTCCAAAAACATGGTCTCCCCCACCGCGTGCCTAAACGTACCGCGCGGCGATTGTATTGTAATTAACTGGTGATAACATTTTCCATCACACTTGCAGGCTTTGGACTGTCGTAATGGTCAAGTGTAGGTAGTTATTAAAATGTACTTTATTCGTAAATAAATGCAGCCGTAAGCTACGAATAAGTAATTACTTATTCGTAAGCCGTAAGTGATACAATGTAGTCAATGCGATTTGTTCAAAGTGGATAAAAAGTGTTAAACATCGCATTACTTAACCACAGCAGGCTGTAGGTACAAATAATAACTTTCTACAATTAACCATCTTGGCGTGTTTAAAAATGTTAATCATCACGGCAAAGCATTGTGTTCCACGATACTCTGATTGCTCCTCGTACCGCCGCACTGCCAGGAATACGTTATCACTGTTATCGTTGTTTCTGTGTACTGGACGTTTGTGTATGAGAAAGTCATAGTTACACGACACTTTTTACATACGATAGGTAAGTACACGATCAACCGAAACACAACTCGGCGGCCGCGCGCTCGCGATTATGCAGTTGGACCCACGCGACACGTGCGCGCCAACCAGTGGTACCCGGGTGACTGAGGTTGCTGCACCCCCGCCCCGGTCGCCCCGCTCGCTGTGCGTCCGCGCCGCGCCATTGTGCGCGTATGGTAGATAACTACCTACTTAGTCGCTCCTCGGGGCACAGTATAATATACTCGGGGTGTCCAACTATTAACCTTTTTTAAATATTTTTGGGCCAAAATATAACATGGGGTAAAAATTATTGGAATCGATTCAGTTACTTATTCTGAACAAACTATATTCAGGTTTCGCATATACTAAAAATAATGTTGTAGATAAAAAAGGCCAAATACTACCTACTCGTGTTGTCAGCACTATTGTCGCACTGTTTGCGGGCATTCTTGATCTATTTTGAGAAGGGTCGGGCAGTTAACGCCCAATACAATAATAACCAATTGGTATTCCAGGACGTGACGCGTGCAGTAAAAGGCGCCCACTCCTCGTCTCCAGCCGTGATGGGCTGCCACCAAACCGAGCTGGTCTGCCTCAGTCTGTCCGCCAACGGCGCTCGACTAGCCACCGCGTCTGAACGAGGCACCATCATCCGCGTGTGGGACACCGCCACCAAGCACATGCTGCACGAACTGAGGCGCGGCTCTGACTACGCTGACGTTTACTGGTGAGTGTTTCTGAGTGAACAACAGGTCCTAGCCAGCAGGGCTCTGAACCGGTTTAAAAAGAGCGGTTAATTTCGATTAAATACCGGTAAATATATCGTTCCTTCATTAACCGGTTAAACAAGTGAACTGTTCTTATGTAACCCAAAAGATAAAGGTTACCGGTTACAAAGCTCAAACGGTTTTGACACCCAAAATTAACCGGTTAATTCCGTAATTCGTAAATTTTTTTCGTCTACTTTTTTAACGCTTCCAACAAGTTCTAGTGACAATGAGTTGACATCGCAACGTCCAGACCGTGCCCGCGAGAGTGGCGGGGGCCGGGGGGGGTTCAAACTTGGTTTTAACCGGTTAATTTTCACTATCAAAACCAAAACTCATGAAAAACCGGTTTGTCGCATAAACCGGTAAAAACCGGTAAAGTGCAACCTTTAACCTAAATCGATTTCGGTTTGGGGTCAATGACCATAACCGGTTAAGAATTTCAACCGGTTTCCGAGCCTTGCTAGCCAGAAGCCACCACGTCTGGACGAGGCACTATAATTTTATTTCTTTCAAATATATTTTGTACAAGTCTACCCAAGACGTTTAAAAACAAGTCAAACATTATGAGTCTTTTACGACAATTTTACCGTTCTTGAGCCACGATGTCTGAGCGGTTGGTTTCTTTGCCTATGATATCCAAAAATCTAAATATCCTTGCATCGATGTTCGAGATGCATTCAATCTTATTCCATAAAGTGATAAAATTTCTAATTAGGACCTAAAGGTCCTAATTAGAAATTTTATCACTTAAATTTTATCACAACAAATTTTATCACACAAAAGATGTCAGCTTCTAAAGAAGCTGTCATCTTTTGTGTTATCCATAAACAGTTGTAAACATACTTTCATTGAATTGTTTCCAGTATAAACTTCAACCAGTCAGGTTCGCTGGTGTGCTGCGTGTCAGATAAAGGCACGCTGCACGTGTGGACGGCGCGCGGTGCGTGGACGCACCTCGCCGCCGCGCACGCGAACCCGGACGTTAAGGCTCTGTGCGCCTTTACCGATGATAACACCGCTGTCTGTAAGTACTCATACACTTTCAACTGCACCTTTTATTTTATCACCCTCACCCCACGTCCACACACCCATAAATAAGTTGTGTATTCTTGAATATTATACTCTAGCCTGTCATGCGTGTATACAAGGATCATTTGGCGCGTCGCCAAAATACGCCATCTTGTCTTGTCTTGTCATCTTGTCCGCCATCTTGTTGTCTTGTTTTGTCAATACATTTCACAAAAGAAAATGCCATGACATGCCATGTCAACCTCATTCGAGCACCAAAAGATCTTTGTAGCAGTGTATTGACGTTGTTTCAAGCATGTATATGTCTGTAACGATGGTGAACAAAATAGTTAACATTATTTTGGACATGTACGAGGGGCGTTCTATGTATTCTCGGTATCGGCATGAAAAAAGACTTAAATTGAATTAAAATAATTTTTATTTTTCAATGTAATCCTCCATTTTCCCAATGCATTTACTACATCTCGAAATTAACTTTTCCATATCCGGTAAAAAATAACTTTCCTCTTTCTCTGAAAAATGCGCATTTATTGCCGCCATGAGCTCTTTATCGTTGGAAAATCGTTTACCACGAAGGTCTTTTTTCAAATTAGGGAACAAATAATCACTCGGGGCTAGGTCCGGGCTATAGGGTGGGTGGCTAATTTCTTCGAAACCACAATCTCGCACAGCAACCTTGGAAACACGCGCCGTGTGGACCGGGGCGTCGTTGTCGTGAAGAAGCAACACACCGGTAGTCAGTTTACCCTGAATCAACAGAGAGGTGGGACATCTCTGCTATAATTTTGATCTTCCTTCGGGCATCCTCCAGTATAAGCTTCTCAATTTTTTTTACGTTTTCCGTGGAGGCAGGTACCGGGCCGCCCGAGCGAGTGTCGTCTTCAATTCTCTCTCTGCCCCTTTTAAATTCACTTGACCCCTTTTGAACCGTAGATAACGAAAGTGCAGAATCTTGGTAAACAGCCACCATCTCTTAGTGAATAGTTTTTTTTTACTTTTCCTTGTTTGGTAAGGAATTTAATAACAGCGCGGTGCTCGATTTTCTTCAACATTGTCACGTTAGCCGTTCCAGTTGTAGTTGATTAAGGATAACTAGCAAACTAATGATGACAACTATATGAAATTTTACCTTTATACCCTTAGATAATGTCATTAATTAACTAATTAGTCAAATTACCCACATCATTAGTAAATCACCCTGATACCGAGACTACATTGAACGCCTCTCGTATATATCTAAACGTTGGTGAATAAATGTAAACAAAATAGTTAACGTTATTTTAAACATGTATGTCTGAAACGACATATTAAAACTAACTCCTGTCAACGAGTTATCGGAGATAAGAGTAGGGGAAGACCAAAAAAAATATGGATGGATAGTGTGAAAGATGATAAGCTAGAAAGGGGGTGACTGTGGAGATGACGGCTTATAGAGATGTATGGTAGAGGACGACAGCGCAGATCAAAAATAAATTGGTATAAGGGTAATTACATGCCAAAGATTCCTCAGTATCCTCACTGCGATAAGTCATTAGTTAATACAATATGTAACATAATTAACGCAAAACCTCATACATTTTAGAGTTAAAAGCAGTATACAATGACCAAAACTTATTTTTTTTAAAGCTAACTATTATTATAAAGAAAATCGTATTGATCCCAGCATTACTTTATGCATTTAAAATTGAGTCTTATTGCCTTGACATAAGGTTTAATTTTCTTTGGCTCAATCGGTGGTCAGTATGACAAAATATAATATATATTAATAATATATATATATATTTGAAAAAGATACGTATATCAAAAGTCACTAAACAAAATACTTTCTGGACTTGCGTTAATTCTGTTACACCTTGTATAATTCATAACAACAGACGCGGTCGCGGTATAGCTCGCTACATCGATGGCATTGCATGGACACGCACGCACATGCCAGGCATCAAGGTAAACCCCCCAAACAGCCCGCGATATATCGCAGTGAGGTATCCTTCGGCATGTGCGTGCGTGACTCAAAATAACATAACTTTAATACAATAGGTTAGGAATAACTGTTGTACGGTCGAACAAGCTATTTGGTATACAGGCAGCTAACTTGCAACTACTTTTAAACAATGGTGTGCTGAGTTAGTCAATTCTTTTATACCACTAGGATACCATAGGCTGAAAAAGTTATAATAATGCACAAAATAAAACTAAATAAATGCTGTGTAGTGGAAAGATGAATATTTTTGCCTGTATACCAAATAGCTTGTTCGGCCGTACATATCATCACGTCATTAATATTGCATCGCAAAACAATATTTGCTTACCAACATTGTGTTCTCAAAAACAAGACCTCCATCTGGCAACGTTGCCCCCTTAATCTGGCAACATCGTGTGTATCAAATGTCGCGCGTCAATTGTTTCCAAGTACATTCACGAGTTATTCATAACTTTATTATATAATCACCTGATGTGAACATTACTACTGATGATCATGTAATATCGTATCAAGTAAAAGTGACACATAGTCACATAGATACATAGTCGCGTGACAAGCACCTTTTATAATTATCTTAATGGCTCACGTAGCGATACCTAGTTATCTAGTGTCTTCTAATAGGGCATGTTGTCATTAAGTGCATGTGTTATTAACTTATTATATTACTTATTAGGTAGGTATATTATACCTCATCATCATCTGTCTAGCCTTTTTCCCAACTATGTTGGGGTCGGCTTCCAGCCTAACCCCGTGAATACCAGTATTTTACATGAAGCGACTGCTTATCTGACCTCTGGTTTAGGTATATTATACCTAAACCTTCTTATTTATGAAAATTTATCTATACTTAATATTATAAAGAGGTAGAATTACAGACTTTGTATGTCGGAGGTAATCTTCGGAACTACTGATCTGATTCCGCAATACAGGGTGATAAACACGGTAACAGGGACACATCGACGCGCAAACTGTAACCATGAATTCAACATGATTCTAGAGTAGAAACTTTTCGTCGTTTATCTAAAAAAAAAATTACTGTTTTTTTAGAAAAGTGCAATATTCGACGAAAAATTTCTATGCTAGGGGGTGTAAAGTCCGGCCGCGCCAAATTTGCCAATGATGTAAACAACAATGGCCGCTCAAATTTTGAATAAAATCGATATACAAGAACATTCATTATTAGGAACGTTTGTTTTCGTCTAAATCTCCGAGCTAACTAGGCGAAAATACTTAAAATAAATGTTCTTCAAAATCGATATACATCGATTTTATTCAATTTCGAGCGGCCATTGTTGTTTAAATCTTTAGCAAATTTGGCGCGGCCGGACTTTAGAATCATATGCTGAATTCATGTATACAGTTTACACCCTGGTAAAAGAAACCTATATACAAAGATTGTGTTCACGCTTTATTTTTAATTCCCAGTAATATGTGAGGACGGCACGTTCCACAAGTTCACTTTTGCGGCCGAGGGCAACTGTCATCGCAACGACTTCGAATACTTTCTACAGGTATGATTTATGTGAAATATAGCAAGTTGATAAACATAACATAATTAGCGTATAATGTTCCCACTGCCGGGACACAGGCCTTCTCAGTGGAAGGGAGTGTTGGTAGATGCCACATGTCTTCGAATTTTTGGAATTTTCTTTGTAATCTTAAATTAATCCATACTTATAAATTCGAAAGTAACTCTTTTTGCCTGTCTGTATGTTACCTTTTCACGCCTAAACCGCTGAACCGATTTAGTTGAAATTTAGTATAGACATAGTTTGAGTCCTGGGAAAGGACATAGGATACTTTTTATCCCGACATACCCACGGGATCGACATTTACGCGGGTGAAACCGCCGGGCGCAGCTAGTTAACTATAAATGGGGCTTCCCACCTGTCTTAGATATCAACGATAACTTAAATGAAGAAAGCCTACTTGTTTTCAGTATGGAGTATCAAGGTTCTTTGGAAGGTCTAAACTGGGTAGTACAATGCAGGTCTTATGTCAAAAAAGAGTATAGTTGTAAAACCAGCCTATCATTGTTCCACTGCAGGGCAAAGGCCTCTTCTCATACTGAGAAGGCACAAGCATTGATCACTACGCTTGCTCAAGACGGGTTGGCGATTTCAGACTTATATTAACTACCTACTAGCAGCGCCCCGCGGTTTCACCCGCATAAGTTTCGATCCCGTGGGAATATCGGGATGAAAACTATCCTATGTCGTTTTCTGGGACTAAAACTATCTCTATAACAAATTTCATCTAAATCGGTTCAGCGGTTTAAGCGTGAAGAGGTGACAGACAGACACACTTTCGCATTTATAATATTAGTATGGTTATGTGCAGGTTTCCTCACGATGTTTTTCTTTTACCGATGTCAATGATGTCCAAATTAAACTCAGAAAGTACATATGAGTTAAAAAGATCATAATGGTGATTTAGAGTATAGTTATACATTTTTTACTTGGTATTAATCGCATCTAAACAATTTTTTTTTCATATTTCAGGTGGGCGACGACGACGAATTTCTGCAATGATGTTTTTTTTAATAATAAATTGACTATGGAAGTATAGTTATGCCTATAATAAGTGATACTGATAACACAGTGAAAAGTGATGTTATATATAGTAATATAATTATAAATAACACTCTAATGTTACACAACGCTTACTTTGAAATTCGTGACAATTTCAGTAAACAATTAAATAATATATTATAAAGAATTGAACTGTGCGTGTGACATGCACTCTCGCGGCTTCTTATACTAGTTCTTATTATAGATATTTTTCCATAAATTTTATGTAAATAAAAGCGCCGGTTTCATTACTAAAATTTCTAGTTAATTCATCTTTAATATAAAAAATCTCTATTTTGTAATAGTAATATTTCATGATACTGAAATGCAGCGGTTCATCGGAATTCCAAACTCAATTAATGGGCTCGAGTTGTTTATTTCGGTGTCCCACTGTATTTCAAGACTCTTTACTATTAGGCATTGACGAAAACTAAGTCTAAAATTATAAAAAAGACTAACTAATTTAGTCTAAGTGCAATATCCGTTGACTAAGTTGTTTAGTAGTGACACCGGCTTAGTTATAGTATACAGGATGGTAGGGACGTCGACGCACAGCCTGTCACCATGGACCCAGTACCTACAGTACCCGGCGATAAATATTGCACATCGATCTTTGGAAAGAGACAATCGGCTAATTTCGGCTTCGTAGAGCGTTATCTCTGTCGCACGAAATACAAACAGTCCGGTATCTATTAGGAGCTGTTAAAACAATTATGATTTGCTTCTTTTGATAATTCTTTTTATTCTTTGTATAAAATACACCAATTTTTCTATAAATTATTGCTTTAGGTTGGGGTAAAATAAAAAGGTTCCTCTATTTTTCCTAAAGATGCCATAGTACAACTTTAAATTATTTAAATTTGGGGGTGTTAACACCTCTAGATATATATTTTGAACTGGACGCGACCGCACTCTATCGCACTTGAACAACGACTGACAAAACGTCAGTTAACGTCACATAGGTAGTGTGCGACAGAGATAACGCACTACGAAGCCGAAATTAGCCGATTGTTTCTTTCCAAAGGTCGATGTGCAATATTTATCGCCGGGTACTGTACATGGTTTGTTCTTTACCCTGCGTTGAAATTTTTCGGCGGTTATTAAAAAAACATGAGCTATTTCATATAAAAGTGAAATACATTTGCGGTCAAAATCTATGGAACAGCAATTTTTTTTTAATACAGGTTTTTTTTTAGTACTGAATCAATGGTAACAGGTTGTGCGTCGGTGTTCCTGCCACCCTGTGTTATAAATCCTCCTGTAATATTTGTTTTACTAAGGGAGCGCCACTTATCTATAACCTGGCACAATATACTATTTTATTTTGTTATTAGGATAATGTTACAAGGTCAACGAAATATTATTTATTTGAAGTTCGTGAATTGAATCGAAAGGAACACTATTAAAATATTTGGTATCTGTATGTATCGCTTGATTTTTTTTTTCTACTATTTTCTACTTAAGATTTTTGATATTGGCAAGAAATTCTACTAACAAAGTTGCCATGTTTTATTAATATTAATAAGTATTTTAAGGCTTGAGAAACTTCAAAAAGGCGTATTTTTTATAAAAAAATATTTCTAGTTTGTTTCTTTAGATACTTGCAATCTTCGATGAATTCGAAGCTTACAATTCACGAACTTTAAAATTTAGTTTTTAATAATTATAATAAACTTTGTTTATCAGGGCTTTCATTCGTTAAATTTTAGTTCATTCGAACCACAAACGGTAAAAGACAGAGGGCACTAAATTGCATTTTTTATTTTTAGGTTCAAAATGATCGAGTATGATTTTGTTGTACGAAACAATGTTTCATCGCGTTTTTGGCGTATCATACCTATTTTGATTATTTAAAAATGTCGTTAGTGTTGTTTCAACCCATTCCAATTTATACATTCACCGAAAAGGTCAAATTTCCGATGAGTCGACATTGGGCTTTCTAAAGGAGAGACTAGATTGCAATAGGTCGCTGACCTCGACCGTTCAGACGAACCAGTGGGGTGCATGGCAGCCGGTGTTTTGAGGCGATCAATATGGACTGGTCGACGTGGACCGACCGCAATCTAGTTGCATAGGCAAGGCTCACAATTAAAAAATATCTTAGTTTATTATTTTTTGAACAGAAATGTAACACGACTTATATTATGTTTTTATTACCCTTCATAATTAAGGTAATATGAAAGAGGCTTGACTAATGATATAAGTATACGTACAATTTTTTTGAACAGGACGAAGAGAAACGTATCTATTATATAAAGACGTGTGCGGTCGGGGGACCCCCCTCAGGAACGAAATTCTTTACGCGATACTCACACGCACGCACACTTGTATATAATAGAAAGAGACAGAGAGAGAGAGAAAGTCGCATGTTGGGAGCATAACGCTTTTTCCTAACGCGACGATTACTATCAGTCAAGTCCTACCGCAAGCTTCTTCGTTACAAAAATACATTATAAATACAAGTGTTTCTTGGTAGAAATATTACGAGGTCTTGATTCAGGCTATTATGCACTGATTGCGGGTGGAAACGTGGGGGTTGGGGCGGGGAAAAGCCAAGGCCCACAGTTGTTTCTCCAAGCAGTAAACGCAAGATTGCCAAATCGAGCGGTATTTGTGAAGAACTTGAATGTTTGTGATGTGTTCGTATTAATGTAATGCAATAAAAATGTTGTTGTTCAATAGCCATAAAAATAATAGTTACATAGAAAGCAATATTATGTTATCTTAGCTACTTTTTGCAAATTAGTTTATTATATACACAGGGTGTTCCTAACATGGTAATCTGTTTTATTTACTGTGGGAATGGGTTCCACTTTAGCATAAATATTTGAGGTCTGATGATTTGTGTTCACAGTTTTCTAAGAGACTCTGTTATATTAGCTGAATTTGTAAGACATGTTTACTTGCATCCTATTTTATATGCCTATCATTAATCGTTGTTATATAAAATCATTTTATATCATAATTTTATTTACTCAGTTCGTCATTGTTCCTTGTGTTTTATTGTTATCGCTCAATTTCAAATTGTACCTTTTGCATTTGCTCATAATATTAGTGGAGTGGTCCGAAAAATTCGTTCTTTTCTAGTTATAATTATCCAATATTCTGTAGCCATTAAAATTTTTCATCATTATTTTTTATTTTTAAATACTTAGTCGTATTTGAACTGAGAGAATATTAAAAAGTTGAAATATTAATCAGCTTATATTGAGTACATAATATGCGAGCCCTTGTGTAAAATTATAATGTAAAGATATTTTATGTATAATTATGTAAATATTTTTAATAGTCACACATTAGGTTTTGTACTTGACATTAGCAAAATAATGATGATACTTTGTCTCAGCTTAAAAACTTATTTAATCACTATAGTAATAATTATTTAGGGCTACAAAAACGAGCACATTTGGACACTGTAAATATGGAGTTTCGGAATAATGATTTATTTTTTTATGAAATTGTAAAAACGACAGGGACTCCACTGTTTTGTATAAAAGCTTTAGGGATATAGATATGTACCCGAATAGGGTTATTTGGAATTTTAACATTAAAATTTTCTTTTATACAAACTTGTTTTATTGAATTTATTCCTTGCAGAAAATTCACATTGACCTGATAGATCATGTTTCTCCCAAATAGGAAAAGATTCATTGGATAGGGGATTTATTGTACTCTGAATGCCAGTTTAGATGCTGTTTCTGAAGTTGTAAACCACTAAATATACACATTTATAAAAGCCATTTTGTAAAGTCATTGGAAAAACTGAAGTTAGTCCTTCGTACACACTTATTGGGAATGAGGTCAGCTATAATATTAGTATCAAAGTATCTTTGTAACTGGCTTCATCTCAGCTTCCCTTCTCGCATAACAAAAACCTATTGCAAATACAAAAAAAAATTGCAAATATTTTAGAGCTAAAAGGTTCTGGTGGCAGCTTGACCATCAGCCAACAATATCATAAATAATTACAATAAATTGGTAGGTTATTTATTTACTTACTTCTAAAGATTTACAAACTTGTGAAATAAAACCAAATGTAACAATTCATTAAAGTCATTCTATTATTCATAAATTAATGTTAACACTATGAACTAAGTAGGTACGCTTAATCACTGTCTGGTTTCTTTCGTCCAAATGGATCTGTCCATATCTTCATATCTGAAAAACAAATTGTGTTATACTAGCTGCGCTCCGCGGTTTTACCCGCATAAGTTTCCATCCCTTGGGAATATCCGGATAAAAAGTAGCCTATATGTTAATCCAGGGTGTTAGCTACCTCCATACAAAATTTTATCAAAATTGGTCCAGCCGCTTGAGCGTGAAGAAGTAACAAACATATAAACACACACACTTTCGCTTTTATAATATTAGTGTGATATATAAAAGGTCTGAATCATAGAAAATTAAGCTTTTAACCGGTCAAGGACCGCGGTCCACCCATTGGCGACGAAACAATAGAAAATCAATTGTGTCTCATTAGCGGAGCTTGACAGAAGAACCTCCTGCCCTTTTATCTGTTGAACTTTAATTGAATTGAACTTCGACTAGAGATTGGGAAAGTCTTAACAATGGTCAAAATTGACATGATAATAAATCTTTTGAGTTTGTAGTAACCCAAAAAAAGCCTATGTAAATAGGATGTATCCTGAAAACCAAAAACTGGTACTTAAATAATTTCTATTGTAATTTCAATGATGCAATACATAATATTGTCATTTTGTGGATCTTTGACAGTCGTTACGGGCCGTCAGAAGTCTAACAAACCAGTCTTACCAAGGGTTATTGTATTACCCAGTACCTAACTGTGTTGTGGAGGTCAGATAGGCAGTCGCTCCATGTAAAATACTGGTATTCAGCTGCTTCCGGTCAGACTGGAAGCAAACCCCAACAAAGTTGGGAAAACGGAGATGATGAATATAGGACAGGGATTAGGTACTCACTCCCAGGTTGAATGTCTTCCTGTCTAATATTTTTCCTTGCTACCTTCTGAATTTCCTCTAAAAGAATAACAACACAATTATTTTAGGTTAATAGAAGCAGGAAGGATTTGTTTTGATGAAAGATTTAAAGTAAACTTACTATACCCCGAAGGATCTATCATAGGAGCTATGGCAATCGGATATAGTGCGAGTCCAATGAAACCCACGAATCCAGAAATGAAGGCGGCATATCGCCAGCCTCTGTGGAAAGCCATGTTTATGTAATTCTAATTTTGGGCAAATTCTTTTATCAACAATCGGCTCAGCTCATTTTTTTGACACAACAATGACAATTAGAGATTGACAATTTGACACAAACGTTAATGTCAATTTGTCATACTTTATCAACAATTGAGTAAGGGTCTTTTCACCTACTAAAAAAACAACGAGGTACTGATAACATGGAATTCAACACTAATTTCCAACCCTCGGTGGGTGACACTGACAATAACAACCATAACACCATCTCATATGTATGAATGGCGAATTTTCTTTGTCTGTGACGCAAAAAGACTGTTCTGAAAACAATTTTGTAAGTTACCTACTGATTTGATAGTTGGATGTCAAAAAATATTCTGCATGAGTTTTTTTTGACTCAGCGATAGCTAATAGCTTCACTGCCTCTGCAGTTGCACCATAGCATTGATATATTTAACTCAATGCACCACAGAGTAAAAATTTTAATAGGAGTTGCACGCTGTGAAACCAATTACACTGGTCGCCATCAAAATACGAGCAAAACAATATACTTATATGTGGAATTGATACATATCGACACGCTAAATCCAAATATGTACCTAATCAGAATTTATCTAGCACGTCCAGTTTTGATGCGATAAGCAAATTTTGTTAAGTAGTTTTGTTTTCCTTTTGTTGACAGTCAAATAATATTTTTGCCGCCACTACACATATCAAATTAGGCTTAATAAAAATTTTTGAAAATGCTCTCAATCGTAAACCATAAAAGAAAGCGATCTGCCAAATAGATGTTAATTTTTTAAGTTATATTAGTATTTTCATTCATTTAAGATTTAAATCATAGAAGTCATTTAAATGTGTAAGATTTTTTACTATTTTCAAAATAAATATGCAAGTAAATATCTATTAAGTATGTCAATATCAGCATTTTATTTAAATGAAAAATCTCAAAAACTAGACGTGGTAGAATAAATTTGTGAACTGGATTCAGCACACTAAAGTCATTTAGGTAACAAAATACTTGCTCGCGACATTTTTTTTTGCCTACCAGTTTTATCGTAAATCGTAGACACTCATTTCGTTTCGACTATTATCAGGAATGGTATCGTCTTGAAAAGGAGGTAGTTGCAGTGTAGACAAGTAGTTGCCCTTATCCTTGACAAAGCACAATGGCAATTAGCTACGTGTAGTCGAAATCGGAACCTCTAATGATACATTTCGTGCAAGAATGTTAATGCCATTGAACCACATTTTAACAAAGTTAACACTAAGGAACAATTAAGTAGAGTACCTAGTAGGTAAGTCACCTTAGTCCTTAGGTAACTATGAAGTGTTTTAGAGTACCTAACTATAAGAACAAACTAACGAGATAGGATTAGCAGGATTTACAGAGTTGAAAATCCTATTTTGAGCTTTAAGTTTATAAAAAGGTAAGCATACAGTAGGTACCTAGCATAAAAGTAGGTAGCTATTTCGGCTTACAATTACAAACCGACAACTGTAAGCAGCTTTGATTGATCGAAGATAAGCAGTGTCGCATTGACATCATTTGCAAAATATTTGGCGGCTTTTAGCAGTTTTCCATAAGAGATTTGTTCTTATGGAACAAATCTAACTTAGAAAGATGTAAGTAGTAATGATTCTAATTATTATACCTGTTATACTTAGACACGAAACAAATTTTGATCAAGAAACAATCTGACACTGACCTGAAAATTGCAAAAAACGTAAGAAAAATTGAATTTCGCGATCTACCACTGCGCATTCAAAGAGGTTTTTATAAACGATGATTAAAGTTAGTGACGTATAAACGTCAAAAATGTATGGTTAAACAGTCGCTAATCACTACTTAGCAACGTTTATGAATAAAGACGAGGAATATTTTTTGCATGTAGGCACCTAACTCTTGTTGAATTTGTTATAAACGTTTAATGTTCATTTTGTAGTATTAGTTTAGTTTTCCGTATTTGACGTATCCCTGCAATGGGTCATAGGTCCCAGGGGTCAAGCAAGTACCTACTTATCAATGAGTCATCCTACGCAGATAGTGGTCCATTACTCAGACCGAGTATTATCAGTGTTATAGTAGGAACAGTCAGCCTCAATAAAAAGATGTATCATCATCATCAATCTTTTCCCAACTATGACTTGACTATGGTCGACTTCCAGTCTAACCGGATGCAGCTGAGTACCAGTATTTTACATGGAGCGACTGCCTATCTGACCTCCACAACCCAGTTACTGGGTAATACGAAACCCCTTGGTAAGACTGGTGGTCAGACTTTCGAGCTTCTGACGACCCGTAACGACTGTCAAAGATCCACGAATGACACTCGGGACCAACGGTTTAACGTGCTTTCCGAGGCACGGAGGGGTCTTGGTATGTAAAGATGGACACCCATCCACGGACCAACCGCGGCAAGCGTAGCTTAACCTGATCGATCGACTCGTGCAGCTGTTATTACTTAGCCACAAGCCCCTACCTCAAAAAGATACATATTATTATTATTATATTATTTTGTATGATTTTAAACATCTCGGGACCATGGGCTCCCGGTCCTTTGGAAGGCGTCCGAGGGGCCGAAGCCAACTTGCAGGGGCCCCTTAAGAAATTTTAATGGAATGTGGCCCCAACCGGCGATTATCCCTGTATGCACTATGCAAGTGCATCCAAGGATAAACCCCGGTTCGTGTAGGACTATTGCAGGATATGGAAAATTAAAAAGTTCGACTATGGGTTTGGGTGGCTAAAGTGGACTGGTTACCAAGAACTATGACCCCTGCCTGATCAATGTTTTATAATACACGGATAAAATGGCAGGGGGTGACTTGCACACTCAATTTAATGGGCCCCCGGAAACGGTCGCTAGCACATAGTGACGTAGCGACAAGGGGGCAACATGTCCTGAGGTGCTTATTAGTGGAGAGGTATTCCACGGCTATCAGGACAATCTCGGAAATACGGCCAAGATCCCTACCAGCATCTTAGGTACTGGAATACTTCCTTCCTCCGAGCACGTTTGCTCTTGCGAATCTCCACTCAAGCCGGCCAATAAAGGCAAGAATGAAGTGGGAGGTCTGTTCCTCGTCCTTGTTTACTCCAGCCGGCCAATAAAGGCAAGCCAGAGGTGAGGAACAAAACTTCTCCCGGGAGATAGGGTCCGTGGGGCCGCTACTGCCCAACAGCTCGCCACATGCTGCCCTGCGGGTTTCTGTATCTCTCTTGGTTATATTATTATTATTATATTGGTATATTATGCTAATGACAAAATACATCGACAAGAATTCATAATTTGATTGTCTACAATTTGTGTTCCATGTTAATTTATAGCGACAATTAAGTACTTTTACGCCCTTATTTATAAACGGTGATTAAAGTTATGAACCTAATGATCAGCGTCTGGTTAACCATACATTTTTGACGTTTAAACGCAACGTTTATAAATAAGGGGGCTAGTGAGCAATATGTGGCTAACTGGCTACACATTGATACAATATTATGGAAGACTAGCTTCCGCCTGATCTATAATGTCCTTAGCCAGGGTTCAAAGTATCCCCATACTAAAGTTTCATCAAAATCCGTCCTGCCGTATCGGAGATTACTCGGAACAAACAGACATTTTTTTTCCGTAAGTATACATGGTGTTTTTTTTATATCCCATAACTCTAGGGTATGAATGAGACCATATCAAAGAATCAACTGGCATACGAATACTTTCATTATGCATTGATTTTACAAACAGACATTAATTTAATTTATTTGTATAAAACTGATAGGTACAACATTTAGACTGTAAGTACACAAATAAATGTCTATATAAAATAAGTCTCCTGTCGATGGATCGATTTTTTTTAAGCTGACGGTTGGACGTAAATACATAACAATATTATTGGTAGGTACCTACGACTGACTGAGTCATCAAAACTATTATCACTGTCTGTTCGTTTGGATGCTGTTGACGACTAAACTATTTGTTTGTTATTGTTCGAGAGCAAATGACAAATGTATACTATCAAAATGTTATGAGATTCCTTTGTGGGGATTATCGTAGTATTAATGGGTATCTATTGTTTGGTAATTAGTATCATTTATAATCAGTAGGACTGTCTTTAATCTATTATATTGGAGACAGTGAGCAATTTAGTACTTTGGGGCCCTTACCTAACATTGATAAGGGTTCCAAAGTTCTAAATTGCTCGCTTTGCTCGCTCTTGCATCCTGCAATATACATATATTGTAGGATGCAAGAGCAAGCAAAGCGAGCTCGAAGATACATAAGTATATGCACTTCGCCAGGGGTAAGTTACGTTTTCTTTTGACAGCCCCTAGCTACGACGCTTGCAAGGAACTTGAGGGCACTATGGAATATGCAGGGCCCTGGGCACTTGCCCAGAGAGGCCTTATGGAAAAGACGGCCATGTTAATTAGGTATAAAAAGTCTCGTAACCATAGGCATAGGTATGCATGGTAGGTGACATAGGTATGGTTATTTTATGGTTTTATAAAACCTACTCACCATTTTGTCCTATTTAAAAATTGTTTCCAGGAAGTATTTTTTTTTTTTGAATATTTAGAGAACGGTACCTAGCTAATATTATCATGAAAATATATATACATATACTTGACTAAATATACTTAATTACCCTTAATTAGGGGTAAGACAAGTCATGACCTATGTATAGATAACCCGGAACACAAATTTTATTAGTCAACTAGGATATTCTTAGTATTTTAAAATGACGTCTGCATGTTTTTCTCGCTTCGGTAGAAATTTTTTCAACTTTTTTGTTCATAACACAGCTGCACAGGTGTATGGAAAAATCTACCTACTAGATAGGTACATGCCAATTAAGTTTAAGGTAAACTGGCCAGGTGCATAAACTTAAGAAAACTTGTTATAAGCAACATTAAATAAAACCAGTTGGATATTTTGTTAAGCTGAGGTTACGTAAAAATAATACTTAGGTAAAAAATATTATATTATAGTTTTCGGTCTTTAGTCACGATTTTCTTGCTGGGTCACCTACAATCTACGCTACGTATAGACGCCAGCACATCAACCTACTACCCAGAATACTTAAAGTACTACGTACAGAAAGGCCACTCCCTTCCCCGCACTAACATCAGTTACCGCACCTCACCCCGCACTTCGAGGTTACCGTCGCAGGTGTCCGGGGTGTGCTACTACAATCTGTCAAATTTCTTTAATAGATTTTCAACTTTATCACTAAACCATAAGGTTCAAAGTTGATTGGGAAAATCTGACAGTTTCGGGTAAGTTGATGTGCTGGCGTCTGTACATAGTGCTTTAATTAATAACATATTATAGGTAACTTACCTACACATAAATATACCTCTCCTCTCTTCTGCCTCGTTGGTCTGGTGGTCGCAAGAGCTATTGCTAAGCACGAGGTCCTTTGTTCGATTCCCAGGTCGGAAGTGTCATTGGGGTTTTCCATCCGGAATTTCGAAGTAAGTAGCAGCTAGCCCGGAGACCGAATTGTTTCCCAGTAATTTATGACGATTGCTTATTACATGGGACTTCAAAATATAACTGGGGAAATATGGGTGTGCCTACTATAAGTACGCACGGCGACATATCAAACTATACATTTCCAGTATAATCAGACTTCTCACTGTACGAAAAGCCTATACAGGGTGTTATGGAAAGGGTATATCAATACAAACGGGTTGAAGAGTGTATCTGGTCTAGAATCTCTGTACAAAATTTCAGCTCAGAAGAAGTAACTTTGAAAATGCTTAATATTTTTTTATTTCGACATCACGGCGCTGCACTGGCGCGCGGCGGCGTGATGTGCGTGTACTAGGTGCACAGACACACTACAGATAATGGATACGAGGGTCATCCTCGTAGTGCGGTGACAATATGTTTGTTATGATTTCAATTTAATAAACTATCGAAATAAAAAAATATTAAGCATTTTCAAAGTTACTGTTTTTGAGCTGAAATTTTGTACAGAGATTCTAGACCAGATACACTCTTCAACCCGTTTGTATTGATATACCCTTTCTGTAACACCCTGTATAATGCGAGGTCAGCTAAAACTAGAAATGTAGGGGAGAACAGGGTAATGAGAGCGGTCGGTTAATGGGAGCCATAGTGATTGAACGGAAAGTAGGCACATTTGCGCGATCTTAAACACTCGGCCGCTTTCGTCAAACATTGAGAAACTTCGCCTGACGAACACGAGCCGTTAGTGCCATGCTTTAAGTCACGAGGGACGATTATGTGTTTTTCGCTCCACGTTTATAAAAATTGCTGATTGCCAGCGCCGAGTTAAGCATGAAGTTATATTCTATTTTTATTATCTTTATGCTTTTTATATCACTAGCTAAATGCACTAACAAGCCCAATTGGTTAAATTGAGATTGAAAGTAGAATTACATATTTATGTTATTGCTTTTCAAAATGGTAGTCAGCGGGTAATGGTAGCCTAGCATCTTTCTATTATCTTTATTTTTTTGTTTTATTTACTAAGTTGACGTTTTTATTTGTGTTACAAATAGTTCTTTGTATTAATTACTAAGATCACATATTTTAAAGTATGTTTAGTTAAATTCGAGAAAGAGTAAATTATGGCTCCCATTTTCCATATGAGCGTTAAATGGGCTCTCATTACCCGCATGTGTCGGGTAATGGGAGCGACTGATTTTTTTTGTAAAATCCTTATTGTACCCTAATACAAGACTGTAATTGATTATAACTGTGATTAAAATGTACTTTAATAATGAATGTAAGAGTTCCTAACTAAAAATGGTAAGAATATTAACAATTGTGATTTTTATGAAAATTTTCCCTTAGTAGGCTCCCATTACCCTGTTCTCCCCTACAGCTTGATATCGTCGTTGATAGTCCAATTCCGCGTAACTAATGTTGTTAAATACCGCGTATGTGCACTTCCGCTAGTTTTACATGAGGGTCAAAAAACTAAGTTTCTAAAAAACTAATAGGCCGAATTTTCAACGAACTTGAATATCGGACCGTTTCGTTCTCCTTAAGTAATTCAAAATTCGGCCTAACACATTTTACACATTGGAGATTACAGGCGTGATGTTATTGAAATAGAACCAACCAATTTGTGTAAGGTAATTAATTCCATTCATTAAATTCAACTTCGTTTCAGTTTATCTAATTCGGTATGTTTTCCTTCAGTGCCTCTAGTACAAAACGATGATATAAGTAAAATATCTAAGTACGTATTATTTTTCTGTAGGTATAAACAACACGATTGCTTTAAATAACTCTTATTATAATTCACAATATACCATACCTACTTAATGTGGTTAAGTCCAAAGTCTACTTAGATAGGTAATTCAATACTTAAGAGGAAATGCGGGTGGTCGTTTCTCCATAGAAACGCTCTCGCCTGATTTCTTTCTGGTTAATGACCATGCAATGATTTTTTTTTTACAGAATAATAAATATAAACTACCTACTTGTGTGTCCCTATGTTTTCCTTTTTGATTTTTAGAAGCACTAGAACCCTCAAAAATGCCGATATAAACCGCTGTCAACAGAGGCCTAGTGTACAAATTTGACAACTATTAATGAAAAAAGAAAAACATAGGGACACAGTATATATATCCTTCTTATTCAGCTTATGAAATATCTTAAATATTGATCCAATACTGGAGGAGGAAATAGGCGAGAGCCAAACCTCGAATTACGACATTTTACTTAGGCTTTTTGACTTTTTCAAAAGTCTCTCCGACCGCATTTCCTCTTAAGTAGGTATTACGTTACGAGTGTAAGACTAGGCTGTCTGTTCAACAACACCACAGACAACACATTGTGAACTTGACACTTCATTCAACCTGACTAGCCTTTTCCGAAGTTACTGAGAAAGAGAATGAATAAGTACTAGTTATTTATAATAGTAGAACGTGTATTGAAATTCTATTCATATTCTAAGCTTGGCTAGTTGACAGTCTAGAATAGCCCTTCTGTGTCATTCTGCTTAGCCTTTTGCAAACTATGTTGGGGTCGGCTTCTAGTCTCACCGGATGCAGCTGACTACCAGTATTTTACATGGAGCGTCTACCTATTTGACCTCCATAACCCCGACACACAACACAACTTGGACTTTCGGGCTTCTGACTGCTCCTAACGACTGCCAAAGATCTACAATCCAAGCCAAAGAGCTGAAATACAGCTCGATTAAAAATTAATGGCTTCTCTGAAGTGCGGTACTCGCTGCGAGCCGGTGAGGTACTTACTCCTCACCGGCTCACCCATCTGCATCTGGGCAGCAGTCCTATTCTGTAAAAAACTCACCGTGAAAACTTAGGTGAAGTGAGCTTAGTACTACGCTTAAAGTGAGGCCAATATTGTTAATCCGTAGCATCAGATGGATTGACAACTCATTTCAAGCTCACGTCGCAGCTATTTTTTCACGGTGAAATTTTTACAGAATAGGTGTGCTGTATGTATCTACATTTATACAGTTCATTCACAGCATTTTACCTCTGGCTGTCATAATCACAGTGATCTTAGATAATGCAGTTACAATAAAGATAATCTCGAAAATAAGCAATTCAATGACGAAGCAACAGCTTCGTCACATTGTTTTTATAACCCACATTTCGAAGATAACCATATCAGTCAATAGATATTTGGAGCGATCTTAGTTTGAGATATCTACCCACCAAGCAGAACAACACCAGTAGGTAGTCAAAACAGAGACAGCTACGCAGTTTACCTAAGCTTACTTACATAGATATAAGGTCTAAAAATTGAATAAAATCGATATACAAGAACATTTATTATTAGTAATGTTTGTTTGCGTCTAAATCTCCGAGCTAACTAGATGAAAACAAACATTACTTAAAATAAATGTTCTTCATAATCGATAAACATCGATTGTATTCAATTTCAGCGGTTGTCGTTTACATCTTTGGCAAATTTGGCGCGGCCGGACTTTAGGAGTAATTATTTCATGAAAGGCATACAACTATATGCACTGGCAATGTGATACCTAATTGAATAATTACTTAGTACCTATCTACATACTAAGTCCTTATTCAATTACGACGAATAATGACTTAGTATCTACATACTAAGTCATTATTCAATTCATAAAAACTAATAGCTAAGTATTAGGGGAGAACAGGGTAATGGGAGCCTACTAAGGGAAAATTTTCTTAAAAATCACAATTGTTAATATTCTTACCATTTTTAGTTAGGAACTCTTACATTCATTATTAAAGTATATTTTAATCACAGTTATAATCAATTGCAGTCTTGTATTAGGGTACAATAAGGATTTTACAAAAAAAAAACAGTCGCTCCCATTACCCGACACATGCGGGTAATGAGAGCCCATTTAACGCTCATATGGAAAATGGGAGCCATAATTTACTCTTTCTCGAATTTAACTAAACATACTTTAAAATATGTGATCTTAGTAGTTAATACAAAGAACTATTTGTAACACAAATAAAAACGTCAACTTAGTAAATAAAACAAAAAAATAAAGATAATAGAAAGATGCTAGGCTACCATTACCCGCCGACTACCATTTTGAAAAGCAATAACATAAATATGTAATCCTAATTTCAATCTCAATTTAACCAATTGGGCTTGTTAGTGCATTTAGCTAGTGATATAAAAAGCATGAAGATAATAAAAAAAGAATATAACTTCATGCTTAACTCGGCGCTGGCAATCAGCAATTTTTATAAACGTGGAGCGAAAAACACATAATCATCCCTCGTGACTTAACGCATGGCACTAACGGCTCGTGTTCGTCAGGCGAAGTTTCTCAATGGTTGACGAAAGCGGCCGAGTGTTTAAGATCGCGCAAATGTGCCTACTTTCCGTTTAATCACTATGGCTCCCATTAACCGACCGCTCTCATTACCCTGTTCTCCCCTACTACATACTTAGCTATTAGTTTTCATGTTACGGCCCATCACCTGGCAACTAAGCTTGGCAATAAGAAACACCGAAACATTTAAGGATACCGGCTGCTTGCCAATTAAGATTCAAAAGTAGGGTAGGTAGTATAAATGAGCCGTAGTAGGTAGAGGAGGAGGAGGGAGAGAGGGGGGGAGGGGAGGGAGTTGGGGGAGGTGGTAGGTAGGATCTCAAGTAACTTGTCAATACTTACACGTTAGTAGCCATCTGCAGAGGAGTCATCTTCAAGTATTGTAACTGTTCTTCTGGTTCCAAATTGAATTACTTATGCAGGTATACTTAGATACTGGATCATTGACTTGACTGTTAGGTAGTGGTGAAAGAAATTGGCATTTACTAATTGCCTAAATCGTTGCTTGTGTATTGAAAATAGCCACTTGTTGTGTATTGTGTAGTGTAGCTTAAAGTTTTAAACATAAAATAAAATTACGAATTCAAAAAACATAATTTATTATTTTTCTTTGTTCATAAACTCGTCTAACATATCATCTGCGAGATTATTATTATCTAAAATATCAGTCGCGTATGGCTTACTAACACCTTCTTCTAGCAACTGTAACAACCTTGCATACACTAGAGTGGGCGCGTCAACAGCCCATAAAAAGTCTATATGATTAAATTCCTTCAATGGCACTATATAGTGAGCTATTGGATTCACTAGTTGTACATACAAGTTCGTCACATCAACGTGACTGGATAACCAATCGTTCTCGGCACTGAACAGGGCAATAGGCAAAGTGATCTTGGGTAAAGGGTATTCGGGCGGAGATACGTTCCCATACATCTTGAGGTTATCCGCCGGTCCGTAGTCAAACATTTGGAACTTGCCACTCTGCTTGATCTCTTGAGCGTAGTGAACTAACGTCTTGGTGGACGCGCCCGCGGGAACGTGGCCCAGAATTAATGGCAACAATGACCTATTGAATTGTCTCTCATCGTGTCCACACAAAACAAACATTGAGTTCTCGCATATCGCTTCCTCATAATGATTTATCTCACAAGCATGTTTTGATAACCACCTGAGCACGGAGTTTTGAGGAAGGAACTCATTAGCCCCGAGTAGTTTCATGAGGTATTCTATGTTATCGCTATATCTAGCGAGCAGTCGTATCGGGCTCTTTATTTCTGTCATGTACGCAACTGGAGCTAAAGCGAATCCTGCTCTCAACACCTTGTTGTATTGAGTTTTCGTGGACAGCAGTGCGAACAGTACTGTGGTTCCCATAGAATGGCCGATGTAATTAATTTTGACGTCCCACCCTTTAACCTCCATGATGTAATCTATTACCGCCGGGAGGTCGTATTGGCTCACTTCGTGAAATGTGAAGTTCCAGAATTCAAATGAATCTACATTTCTTGAAACATGAGCTCGGGAGTATGTGTTTCCTCGCACGTTGGCCAACCACACGTCGTAACCGGCATCAGACAAGATGTAACCCAGGCCCTTCTGAGGTCCCGATATTATCCAGTCCGCAGAGCTTCCGAGTAGGCCGTGATGCATCAGCACTGTCTTCCTGGGGCTAACCTTATTTCCTGTGGTGTTTTTAGAATATGGTATTCTATGTACTGTCAATATGTATCCGTCGTCTGTCACAACCGTGTGTGACTCCGCCGGGTAGCCGTGCATCGCGATCAGCTGCGGCGTGGTCATGTGGACAGCCGGGTCATCATCCGAACACTTGTACTCCAACCGATCTGGTGCTATGGAATCAAATATCTTATTTTCCGTTGACTCAGCTACTTCGACCATTTCGCTGAACTTCCTCCTGGTCCTCCATTGTTTTTCTTCTGGTGTCTCCAAGTCTGGTTGTTGGTGGCTGGTGGTATTTATACCCAAGTAAGAAGTGATCTTTTTTCGCACATTTTCGACGTAATAGTGCTTCAGTCTGCGTCCCCTTTCGCGCACATAATTTGTGATTTGTGACGTTCGGTTGGTGATGCTGTCGAATACTTCGGGGAACCACGAAATCTGCCGACACTCACTATGATGTAATTGCAATACAATTATAAACGTAAACACAACTAGTAGCGGGAGCTTCATTTTAGCGCGGAGCGGGCGCGTCGTGACGGCCGTTCTTCCTGCGACTGAACTCGATAATGGAGCACTCGAGTAATTTATTCCCGCGCGAGAGGTCAAGGGGAAGTTATGAGTAATACATAACACACTAATGCACAAAGATTGCTGATAAACAAAGTTCATTATGTGAATCATTCATTAACGGTCAGTTCGTATTCCAATTAGGTAAACAATAACCCAATGACATACGACAATATTTTTTTTTTTAAATAGTTTTATTGTTTCTGGTAATTCAGTATGTTTGTGGTTTATTTATATCGGTTATCTATTCTAGAAACGGTCATTTTAACACAATATTTATTAGATGTGGACCTTCGTAAGACCTAGCTATAATTAAATATTGTCAATATTTTTTACTTTATTTAAAAACACGAGCAAACAAGTTACCTGCAATGAAAATCATCATAATCAGTCTAATTATATTTAATGTTCTCACTGTTGGGACACAGGCTTCCCCTCTGTGAGAGGGAGTGGGCCATAATCCACCACGCGGACCCAGTAGGTACGTGTTGGTAGATGCCACATGTCTTCGAATTCTTGGTTCTAAGGCATGCCGGTTTCCTCACGAGCCTTTGCCGTTTTGAGAGCAGTGGTGATGAAATAATTTACTCAAAGTAAAGTGCTTGTCTGGGTTCGAACCTACTACCTGTCTGGGTTCGAAATGGAAATACTATACTTGCTACTTACCTATTCACAAATTTTTTGTTTTTTAAGCTCCGCTGATGAGACACAATTGATTTTCTATTGTTTCGTGACCGATTGGTAACGCGGCGGGGCTTGACCGGATCGGAGTATTCCCGTTTAAGCACCTATTTTCAGAGCACCGTTTTTTAGAGCACCAAAGGTATTCCCATTAGAGCACCAAGCCGTGAATTGCCGTGGAAGACACCGGACAATGTCAAATCTTTGTCCAGTGTCTTCACCGGCAATGGTTTCACCAATAATTTGATAATTATTGGATCAAATTAACTATTTGATTAATCTGTCGAGCTCCGCTAATGAGACACAATTAATTTTCTATTGTTTCGTCGCCAATAGGCGACGCGCTTCTGACTGAAGAAACATGCAGAAAATTAATCAACTACTAAATTAAAATTAAGTAGGCACTTGTAATATGCTAGTTTTTCTACAATCCGCGCGAGCGGAGGTGCGCCTACTACAAAAGCTGCCACCGCCATTGTCCGCTCCTTGAAGTGAATTATTGTTTAAACAGATGCATGATAAGGTCGTCTCGTATGTGGCTTTGGTATATACAGGATGAAATTTTAATCACCGTTTTCCTCTTAAGGGGTCATTGTACTCACCATTATGAACAACTTTTACTACGGGACCCAACATAAAACCCCAAAAAAAATCAGCTGTTCCCTACATTTTGACAAGTTACGCGAACATAAATGTAGGGAACACCTGATTTTTTTTTTCACGATTTCGCATTTGGTCCCGTAGTAAAAGAGGAAAACGGTGATTAAAAATTTCATCCTGTAACATAAGGTGCTATAAGAATAAGTATCTGCCACGGCTTCAATGGGAGACAGTATTCTGTAAATAGATTACAATAGTATACCTACATTATTGAACTTATGTCATAAATTTTTTCATACAAAAAATGTGCGTATAAATTTGAAATGATTTAGTTGCATGAAACCGTCCCATAGTACTTAATTAGCTGTGTCCGCATCGTCATTTCATTTCACAAAATCTGACGAAGCGACACATCGCGCGTAGTTTGTGAACCACGACGTTACGCAGAAAATGTTTATTTAATTTCTTTATATTCTCAAATTGATTTAACTATTCCGGAGTACAAAATTTCTTCACTATTGTAATCTATATACAAAATACTGTCTCCTATTGAAGCCGTGGCAGATATTTTTATACCACCTTATATAGATCTAGATATATCTATGGGTTCATCTGCTCAGATTGATGTTCTCATAATTTTATAAGGGTAGCCTTAATCTCATCGGGTCTTCATGTAACTCCCTCGTTAGTATCGTGGATCGTGGTTGCAAGCGCGACTGCTGGTTCTGGATTCGACTCCCATGGTCGGGCAAAGTGTTATTGGGTTTTTTCATTACGAACTTCTTAGCTTAATAACAGCCCGGAGTTTGGAAGTTGGCGGTGTGATACCCCCGTGCCTCGGTAGTCTTGCACCAGAGCCCTGATTCACAACCATACGACAGGCTATCGTATCGAAAACCTGACATTTCAATAACCTGATTTGACTCCCCCTCAACAGCAAATAGCTGTTGGAAGAATAACGGGCGTCTATTTGATTTAAACTGACAAAATTTTCGGGTTTTGGACTTGTGAAAAGCATTGAGAATACTCCTACGATAACAATGATTAATGTTCGATACGATACGGAAGCATATCGAGTGTTTGTGAATGAGGGGTCTGATCTCTCTCCGGTCGTGACTCGCGCCGGATTGCCGTCTCATCGGACTGTGAGAGTGAGGGAAGAGTGAGAGCACCTGTGTGTGTGTGTGTGTGTGCGCACGCACTTGTGCATTAGAATGTCTCTCCGTTGACATTTGCCGCTATGTCTGACGACTGATGACTGACTGACTGACGACTGATGTACACACGACTACACATCAAGCTATACATTTCCAGTTATAGCTGACCTCGCATTGTATAGGTTTTTCTTACAATCAAAAGTCAGCTTATACTTACTGGTTATGTATAACCTGATGTGCAGCCGTGTGTACGTATGGACCTACTCCTCTCCCTAACCCGTAGTTGATTAGGCACATTAGAATGACGGCTATGATCATATCTATGTATGTCATGCATACCGAGGCATAAAAAACCATACCAATGGCGGTGCCTCCATATTCATAAATTAGCTAATTAGAATAATTTGATAGGTGATTGATTTGTGTTATTTAACAATAAGTCACTGTGATTTCATGAATAAAAAAAAAAAAAAAAAAAATCATTATAATTAGGTTCTCAACAATAAGTATAACATAAACATATCATCACGCCTGCAATCCCCGCAGGGTTAGGCAGTAATAAGCTGACTTCTCTTGGTACAGACTACTACAATCTGTCAAATTTTTTAAATAGATTTTTAACTTTATCACTAAAATATAAGGTTCAAAGTTGATTGGGAAAATTTGACAGTTTCGGATAGCTTGATGTGCTGGCGTCTGTACGAAAAGCCTACACGTGGGTCAGCTAAAACTGGAAATGTATAGCTTGAGATGTCATCGTGTGTACCTACCTTATTATTTAGTACACTCACATTTTGCCAGTTATGTACAGACGCCAGCACATCAATCTACTACAATCTGTCAATTTTTTTTAATAGATTTTCAACTTTATCGCTAAAATATAAGGTTCAAAGTTGATTGGGAAAATTTGACAGTTTCGGATAGCTTGATGTGCTGCCGTCTGTACAACAACAAGTACGAAACAAGAAGAACAATAAGTATATCAACGTCTAAATAAAATCCCCGTTGGCCGCGGGACTGCTGAACTAGGCTAGTTGGTAGTTGGGTTCGATTCCCACCCAGGACAAATGTTTGTGTGATGAGCACGATCATTTGTTCTGTGTCTGGGTGTAATTTATCTATAATATGTATGTATTTAGAAATATATAGTATGTTTATCAGTTGTCTAGTACCCATAACACAGGCTCTGCTTAGCTTGGGACTAGATGGCGTTGTGTGATAGTTGTGGAATATTATTATATATATTATATTATATTATTAGGTCCATCTGGAATAACTCAGAATGAGTCTGACATTTTTGCCTGGTTGCTGGCAAAAGTGTCACTACCTGTTACATGTAACTGGCAAAATATATAGGTACATATGTATGTTCCTATTTCTACCTACTACTTATACAGTAGGTAAACACCTCTGCCTAGTCCTTTGAGGAATACATGCATAATGATGTTAACGTCACGTTCGTTATTAAGGCGGACGTTTCTTGAAAACGGTGAAAAAGTTGGATTTTCAAAGCAGTGAATCGACTCTTAAACAGTAAATAATTTTAACAAAAAAAATTTTTTTTTGAAGTATTATACAGTGATGGGACTCAAATCATAATTAAACATACATTAATGCATCAAGAAAATGGTCACATACATACACCTCTTTAATTGTCTATTAATTATATATATTATTGATTTAATTGTCTTTAAAAGCAGTTTATCCCTTCATTAACAATTTTAATTATACCTAATTAAAAATATACCATTTTTCTAATGCCAAACTGCATTCAGTGATGGATTATTTATTATTAAATAGTTTTTGTAAATAGTTAATTGCTTCATATTTGCAATAAATTACCACCGTAGTGTCATCGCGCTTCTCTTTCTTTTCTATGCAGTCCGACAGTGACTGCGCTTTAGGTCATGTAGTTGTCCAATAGGAAAGGCAAAGTTATAAAAACCTGCCAGTAGGTACTAATTTTTTTGGAAAATATTCTCATTAATTTGAATAAATATTGTGTATTATACCGTCGCCGTCGTCGTCGCTAATCTAACTAACTGACGTACCTAACATTTTGTACTAAGCCGTCCTAACTATAAGTACTTAGTAGATAATTAATACATTTTCCAAGTCGAATTTGATATCAGCTGATCATGTATTCCGAACAAAATAAGCACAAAGATCTCACGAAGTGACGTATCTGTTAAAATATTTATTATTAAAACAATAAGTACTAACACGATAACAATGGTAATACCAATATAAAGATCTTAATCAGAACTACAAACGTGCTTAATTTTGTATCAGTAGAATTTACATAGACATTGAGGGCACTCAATGGTAACCCTCAACTGCAAATAGCTTGCCCAGTAAAATATGATACGTCATTATTAGCGACGATATAGGTAATATAACGTCATTCGCGTACCAAAAATTTCCTTGTAGCGGCGTATTGATCGAAAGCACCTGCACCCTAATTTCGTCAAGTTTTTACATCTCTCTTCCGCTTGCAGTTTGCATCGCAATTGAATATTGATTGTCGACGTGGCAATCTGGGATAGGACACCCCCAGGGGTGCGGGGGCGGCAGGTAATAGTGACTCGACCCTTCATGAACACATCGTAGATAAATCATAACTGTTCCAGTTACGTCACATGGACAAGTATTTGTGTATTAGGTTCGTAAATACAATGTACCGAAAATGAAGAACAATTCGGTATTTTTCTGAAAAAACTAGGTTTGGTAGCTATGTAACTGCCCCGTCGGTCTCGTGGTTGCAAATGCGACTGCTGACGGTCCTGCGTTCGATTCTCAAGTCGGGCAAAGTGTTATTGGGGTTTTCTATTAGGAATTTCTTAGTACCTACTTAACCGCCCGGAGTTTGGAAGCTGGTGGTGTGATGCCCTCGTGCCTCGGAAAGCACGTTAAGCCGTTGGTCCTGCGCCTGATCTCTTTCCGGTCGTGTCGGATTGTGTCCCATCGGACTATGAAAGTGAGGGAAGAGAGTGCACCTGCGTCTCCGCACACATTTGTGCATTAAAATATCTCCCGCGCCAAAGGCCAGTCTCCGTTGAAATTAGCCGCCATGGTCGTAATACGGTGGGGAGGGACCACTCAACTGAACTGAGCACGGAATCCTAGCAACAACAGCGTCCGCAGACGGCAGCAGTAATAAAATTAGTGGCGTCGAGAGTGCGTTAGACCGCCTTCAAAGACGTCAATTTCTACAAGTAATTTGTGTCGCAGTATGAGTATAGTTCGCATCGAACTTTGTGGGGGCTCTAAAGTGCGCTACTCGCTGCGCAATACCCCACCCGTCACCCCCGCTGACCCATGAATTTGTTACTGCGCAGCAACTTGTGTCATGTCCAGCCGGGCTACTATGACGTGTTGAAGCCATCGTAGTGCCAATGTGAGACAGAGATGGAGCTATACAGGACGAATAGCGCTATCCCTTTTTCACAACGGAACAATAATGACGTTAACACGTCATAGTACGGTAAAAAAGTTTTTATTTTTCACTTTTTAGTTGTAACTACCCCACAAAAAAGGAAACAAAAAGATCGTTAATGTAGACAATGTAGATAAATTTTTAGATTTTTGTTGATTTTTCAAAAACCGCTTGTCCGATTTCGATAAAATTTTCATGGGACCATTTGGGAAGTATAGGTACCCTTTCCAACAAAAAAAGAATTTTTCAAATCGGTTGGCAAGCGACGGAGTTATGCGCGAACAAACATAAAGACAAAAAAAAAAAAACATCCGAATTGAGAACCTCCTCCTTTTTAGAAGTCGGTTAAAAATGGAAAAACTGCATCTTCAATAATGGTCAATACTTTAATAAAATATATAATTTTCTTTAAAAAAAAAACATAATTTTGATTCTTCTATGTAAAACGGCAATTTCATAGGTAATTTACTAAAACCCATTGCTACTGATGATAGTGGCTAGTGGCTCTGCATACCTAATAATGAACACCTGCAACCGACCGAGTGTTATTTTGATAACAGTTACTTTCATAATAATATGTTGTAATGAAAACGCATCCCTACTAGGTAGTACTGAGATTGATCTAGTACCTATTCGGACTTGTTTCGGGTCGCACATAATCGCGTTGGCTGTTGAATTTTATGATATGCTTTTTTGCATATCAGATTTTGTGATCTTGACCACCAGGTCGTTGGATAGTGCATGTTGGAGGTTGCAGCCCTGCAGTCGGGAGTCATCGCTGGAAAATACTTCAGGAATTTGACCATAAAGCATCCTTCATTTATGGGAAAAATGTTGGAAGCTTCAGGGCGTTTTTCCACTACTCCGACCCAAACACCCAAAATTAGCCGATCGGTCCAAATTAGCAGTAGGTAAGTACGGTCAGCATCAAACGTCGATTAACACTTTCATTTTTACATGTAATTAAATTGACAACATTTTTTTTTTAATAAACTGCTTTTTAGCTTTTTACATAATAGCAAAGAGTTTATATTCTATATTTTTTTCTTCTGCTGCAATTTTGAACAAATATTTTGCTCAATAACTAAGATTAAGAAAATTGATGTGTTAATCGACTTTTGATGCTGACCGTACCTACCTACTTCTGATTATAGGATGGCATTGGACTGATAATAATCATTGATGCAATGTAATTTTAGAATTAAGTACTTATAGTACCAGTAGGGAGGATGTATGTAGGTACTTTTAAAGTTACAAAAAATGATCGGTTGTCGGATCGGAGTAATGGAGAACTCTTATGGTCCGAAGGCGTGTAATGTTAAGGGCCGGCGGCGGCGCAAACCTGGCGAAGCGCCGCGCATAGCGGATTTTACTGCTAAGCAAATATCAACAGTTTTAGTCTTAATATACCTACAGTAAAAAATAAACAACTTCAGACGCAGTCCTTTGTCCGCTTTCATGCGCTCTCGGACTAAATGAAGTTTAATCTATTTTCAACTTTATTTGTTCAAAAGCAAGGTCGATATTTGTTTGGCAGTGAAAACCATGCTGCGCTGCGCTTCACCAGGTCGGCGCTGGCCCTAAGTTTATACGCACTGCTATAATATAGATTCTTGCTTTCGCTCGATATAATTATGCAAATAATAATAATTGTGTGATATCTAATTATGTTTTGTGTTTCAGGTCCTATTGCAAGTGCTATTTTTAAGTAAAGGACTTTAAGATTTATCTAATTTTAAGTGATTGTTAGGTATAGACGCCAGCACATCAATCTGTCCAATTTCTTTAATAGATTTTCAACTTTATCGCTAAATCATAAGGTTCAAAGTTGATTGGGAAAATTTGACAGTTTCGGGTAGCTTGATGTGCTGGCGTCTGTACCTACATTAATTACATACTTATTAGGTACCTACCTAGTTCAGTCAGTGAGCGCTTAAATAAAGTGGACTAGGCCTCCCGGGGATACCACTATAAAAAAAACGCACCGGTAGCTCTACCCCTTGGGTGGTGCGGAAACGAGCCCTCAGCCTCCTAATTCTAGAACACAGACTATATAATGCTCTAGGCATAGAGATATACTAGAACATACTAGAACATGCTCGAGTACAATGACTATACCTCAAACCTCGTATCCACTAGGCAACAATTGACGTGCAACATGTTCGGCAGCGTTGCACAACAGCGCCCGACGTTGCAAGCTGTCGCGCGGCTTATTATTGTTTGTTTCCGTGCAACATGCAGTTGAGCATCAAATGTTATCGAGTGGAGACGTGTCGCGTGGTGAGTGCTCATGCGGGTAAAATTCGTAAAAGATACTCGTACATCAACCATACGGAGATCATGTTTACCAAAAGCACCGGGTTTAAATCCGGTGGATTGCCCATCTATACTTCTTTATTTAGGGACAACAAACAGTAGTGTAATAATATTAAACATAAGTTAAAACTTAATAATAGATGTAACGAATACACTACTCACAACGTTATGATATCCACATATTACTAAACAGATACTTATAAGAAATAAGAGAATTAAAAGAAATAACATTTTTAAGAACTGAAAGGAACCTATATTATATAGATAAATATCAAAAATATAGATATCTTTACCCTTGCTAATTTTTTCTATTTTGAATTTAAAAAGTTACTAGAAAACACCTCGATGTCGCTGCGTCCAGTCGTCGCGTGCGTCGGTTACTCGGTTTGCTTTATTTTGATACTAAAGGACGCGTGCGGCTTGTGCTTGGCCCACAGAACATGTATACCCTGCTTGGGCAGTCGCAACTGGACCATAGAGTATAGTAACTAAACTGGAAGTCCGGCGGGCTAATTGCGTAACACATTATCAATCGGAATCGGTTTCATGTTGACAGGTCAACAACATTCATTGCGTTATTTATGTGTTGAGCAGACACATTTTTCGAACTT
Source organism: Amphipoea oculea (assembly GCA_945859645.1). NCBI lineage: Eukaryota > Metazoa > Arthropoda > Insecta > Lepidoptera > Noctuidae > Amphipoea > Amphipoea oculea. The sequence goes on along the minus strand of OX243865.1, from coordinate 13,537,561 downwards.
ATGAAGCAATGGATTAGCAATTTGCTTCAAAATGATTCAGATTCCGATTGATAGTGTGTTACGCAATTAGGGTGCGGGTCAAGTGTTGCCAACTGCTACCGTTAATTAGTAGCTAGACATTTTGCAAAAAGTTGCTAACACACATGAAATATATAATAATAATCTGTATTTGAGCCACACGCATAACTCGCATAGCTCAACTAGAAAAAGCATAGCACGAAAAAGTTAGCTTAGCTAAAGACAGCACAGCGCAGCGCAGCATACCGTCATTTAATCATTCATAAATCCTCGAATACTCGATACTGGGAAGACAATCTTACATGAGTAAAACACCATAGGGTCAGCGGGTCGTCTTAGGATACAATAAAAGTTTGGTTTTAAATTGGCTAGCTAAACTCAGCAGATGCGATGGGTATAGCTATCTAAACACGATAAAACATGGGAAAACAGTTTTTTCTCAACTCATACTTCAAGTAACAACACAAACAGCGCGGCAGCTCCCAAAGAAAAAAAACCGTTTTTTTTTATTTTATCGTGGTTACACACATCGCGTCTGCAGTTTAGTTACCCAATTTCAAATAACCACGTATAAGAAATACAAGCTCTACAAGTTTGTATAATTTTATTTATGATTGTAATGCTAGTTAGAAATTAAAGAAATTAGCTTTCCATAAAAATGCTCAAAAACTCGTTTCCCGCGCCACCTCGAACCAGCCCTCAAGGTACGCGTCTAGGTCATCTTGCCACCGGTTTCTGGGCCAACCTCGGCCGCGCCGTCTATCTTCAGGCACCCATTGCGTGGAGATTTTTGACTCGCCCAATCCCATAAATTATAAGTTAAAATATGAATAATTTATTTAATAATAATATATTGATTCAATGACACTATTACAGTAGTTGTACTTTTATAGACATTTTACTTCTTCACATATATTTTTAAAGTCTTCTCTAATCCATTTCAGTAGCTCTGCCTCAAGCTCCTTAGCTTGAAGATTCTTGAATGCCTCTGCATCTGTAACACAACATTGAACCATTATTTTATTTTTTTATAAATACTCTACTTGGAAAATTCATATCCCTTGTATCCCATAACTATAAGTAACGTGTTTTCGCTTTCCTATATAAACAAAGTCGCTTTACGTGTCCGTCTGTTTGTCTGCTTAGTTCTTCTAAACTTTACAATGAATTTTGATGCGGTTTTGACTACCACTTAGAAAATGTATCCCGTTAGGTATACAAGGTGACATCGACTCGCACACTGTAACCATAAATTCATCACATGATTCTAGCGTAGAAATTTTTGTTGGTTATCAATAAAAAAAAAGCAGCAGTTTCATAGAAAAGTTCAATACCTATGCGGTCAAAATGTACGGACTAAATCCATGGTAATTTATTTATTTATTTCAGGCGACGCAGACCCATAGATAAATACCTTAACCTAAAAATACATATTTTTATTATAAAATAGAACTTCACTAGCTTGTTCCTGTGTGTAATAGTTTGTGCGTCGACGTCCCTGCCACCCTGTATATACAGTAATATTTTTGAAGTGAAACTTCTTTACGCACGCTTGACTTGGGGAGTAAGATGGCGAACGCGTGACGTAAGCGTTACGAAATGTGTGATAGGGCGAGGCGAACGGGAGTTGAGTGGGGGATATAAGCAAGAGAAAGCAGTGCGCGCGCACATTTTCTTTCTCTCTTCCTCTCATAGCCAAATACGTTTGAAGTTTCACTTCAGTCGTGTGGTCATAAGCACACTCGGTTTTTTTTATAAATCATATTTAAATTAGGTATATAACAGAAATCTCGATGATTCGACATGTCATGTAAGCCAACAAAACTATTTACCATATATCGGGAACCAGCCACTAAGTTCCAAGACAGCCACATTGAATGCTGCCATCTTCTTAGCACCAGAAGTACTCCTCCTAGGCCAAACTATCACATCCACCACATCCTCCCGACCTCCCAACCTTCTACTCTTAGACAGAAGAATGTTGTGGGCAATAGATTTCTTCAAGAAGTGTTCCAACACTTTCCAAAGTGTTGGGGCAGAAGAATGTCTTTGCATTTCAAAACAGAATGCAGGCACTGGATAGTTTTCATCCAAGCAGTAGATGTCGCCTTTTATGTGCTGCCATTTCTGAAAATAGAAAATATGACCTGTTAATACAAACATTCCAATAGACTAATGTGGTCCGCTTTTATTGGTAAAAAAAAAAAAAAAAACAAAAAAAAAAAGAATATTTCACTTAAACACATGGGCAATTGGGCACTTATAAAACGTCAGAAGCTAGGTGCACGGCTCGAATTGGTCGTTTCCTATGGAGAAGAGCCGGCAAGAAACTCCACGGTTACTCTTTAAAAAAAAAGATGAAAGCGGAGGTAAAAGAAGATAACTAATAAATCAATTGTAAGGTTATAACAATGAGCAGCATGTAAGTATTGTACGTTGTTCGAGTATTAGGGGGATGCTCCTACTTGTCAGGTTGAGTGCCTTGCTTTTTAGTTCCTATATCCCACTGGGATGTGCTAGGTACCGGGACAAAAAGTATCTATCTCCTTGTCAAATTTTATCGAAATCGGATCAGTGGTTTAGGTGTGAAAAGGTAACACAGACGACTCAAGACCAAATAAAAAACAAGACAGAGGGCTGTCAATAGTAAAGAGAAGCTGGTTTCGTAAACATGTGTGCACTTAGTGAGGTGTAGTTTGATTGTAAATTGTTGTACATGTGTGCGTGTGAGCGTGTATGCTCAGAGCGGAGGTGTAGTTTTGGCATACCTCACTGTATTGTTTGCAGCGCTATGTCTTGACTTTTTTATTTGGTCTGAAACAGACGAGAGTTACTTTTGAATCCATACTAAAAATAAATAAAATTGAAGTGCAGTATGCTACTTAGTGTCCTGATAGCACGTTCCCGTCGGATAATTTGCGACATGCACGCGAACTAAGTCGCGGGCGCAGCTAGTTTAAAATATAATTAGTATGGGTGACTTCTGATAAGATAAGCAAGTACTAGTATTCAGCTGCATCCGGTTAGACTGGAAGCTGACCTCAACATAGTTGGGAAAAGGCTAGGCAGATGATGATGATGGATGATTTCTGATTGGCTGTCACAAGTCAAGGTAAAGTAAAGGTAGTCACACTTACTATTTTTATTCTGTTTTGAATAGATGTAAGTCTTTCAAAGAAAATAAATAAATGGTCTGCCTTGGCTTTTACCGTGGCCATGGGCAAGGGGTTCCATTTCCTGTATTCTATGTTTTTGCTACCAAATTAAGTAGGTAATCTGCGCTCGCGATTTATTTGCCAAAAATGTAAACAAATATGAATTAATGGGAAAATAACTTTAATCCCTACACAATAAAGTTCAGCTTACACTACAACTTCAAACATTTTTATAACTATTTCAATAGTGCTGGTCACTCTGAAATCAACTTAATTGTCATTGGAATAAAGTTGATATTTGTTTAACTTGAAATAGGGTGGGGGTGCAGAGCACTGCACACTTTTACTATAGAGAAGTAAGAATAAGTCGGGATATACTGACCATTTTCTCCACATATAAAGTGTTCTTTTCCACAAACAGATGATAGTGTAAATGGTTGACAGAAGCAAAACCACACATACTGTTGAACCCAATTCTTACATCCCTGAAATACATAGCATTAGTGTTTAATACCTTTTAATAACTGAATACATAATAATAAATAAAAATGTTTTATCAAAATAAAGAAGTTAACAATTTATGCAATAAAATAAAATAAAAATTAATAATATTTAAAGCATGCATGCTCTTGTGTGGTGTGATGTGTGTTTGTGTGCATGTGTTGTGTTTTGTGTGTATGTTGTATTTTATGTGTGTGTGATAAATAAGAACATGATGCAGTCATAATGAGTACTTTTTGTTTGTTTTTATCAGTAATAGGTAACAGTCAAGTCGAGTCACGATAAATGTGTGTGTACAACAGGCCTTAGGTTGTCAATGCTGATAAAGGATTTTGAGCAGAAAATCTGACATGTGTATTAATTGTTAATACAGGCACTATTTACATACAACTGTAATGTGTACTTGCCTACACTCACCGGTCCTCAATTAGAAACATAATCTGTACTGCTAGGTCCAAGCTCTGAGGTGTCACCACTTGTGGCAGACATTTTTCCACTGATGGGCACAGTAATGAATGGTATCTGGATATGGGACTCACATTCACTAATACTGTGTGTATGTCTGCATCTGAAAAATGTATTTACAGGGTGTCCAGTAATTAAGGATAATCTCTTAAGGGGTCATTGTACTTATCATTATGTACAACTTTTACTAAGGGACCAAAAATGAAATTGGGAAAAAAATCAGCTCTTCCCTATATTTATGTTTGCATAACTCGTCAAAATGTAGGAAACAACTGATTCTTTTTTTGCTATTTCATGTTTGGTCCCGTAGTAAAAGCTTTAAATTAGTTAAGCCAGAAAAGGTTAGGAGAAAATGTTTGTATAATGGTGAACAAAACCATAAATGCATTACGGAAAGTGATGCGGACGAATTTTTTTATGCCTTTTGATTATTTTCTCTCCATTTTTATATACTTATACATATAATTATTTTAAGATTGTTAGCTTTTAAATTATGTAAATATGTAAAGAAGACTGAATAAAATATACACTAATTAAGGAAAATAATGAATTTATACAGTACAGTGTAAACTCCATGTAACGTCACTCGATTTAACGACAAACTCCCTAAAGCGTCGACATCACTCGGCTTTGGTTGGTTTAACTTGTTTCCCATACAATGATACACTCTATATAGCGTTACACCCACTCTCAATAACGACAGGAATTTAAAATAAAAAGTACTTTTTAAGTTGCCAAAATTAGTAAAAACTGCGCAGCTGTGTACGTTCTTTTGTCGCTTTATTATCCTAGCCTGTAATAAACTCAACTGTCGGCATTATACATACCGAACTTTCTAAGAAATCCGTTCTTTTGTTTACAAATTGGGATTGCTTGCACGTGTTGACTGTTGTTAGTAGTAGTCATGGATTATCTATCCGTTATCATATTCTTAGTTGCTCACAAACTTAAATATCGCAAGATATGAATAAAATAATTTAAAAAATACAAAAAAATTACTGGTGCAGCAAAAGACGTCAGAAAAAAATAATAGACTATACGCAATAGCGTTCAAGTAAGTTTGAAATAAACTTTTTCATTTTGATTTTTCTTCTCTCCATTTAATGACAACTCTCTATAACGTCAAAATATGCACAGTCCCTTGAAGGTCGTTATATAGAGTTTACACTGTATTTGCCATACCGCATTTATGATATTTTAATTTAGATAAGTTGGATAAATATAAATATCCAAATTATCAAAATTCCTGTTAACACTTCATCAGCCTAAAGCAGTCCACTGCTGGACATAGGCCTCTCCAATCGGAACATATTAATCTAACTTCCATTATTGTCAAGAATTCAGTCTGTAAGAAAAAGTACTTTGTAAAGATTACCTTCGCCTTCTATAGAAAATAATATTTCTTGTGGAGAAACTTTATTGAAATTGAATTTTTTTTCGTCAAACGGTTGACAGATGTTGTTCATCTCCTCCGGAGTTCTTCTTTTAGACTGGCGGTCTGGATTCAGCTAGAAAAACAGACGAATAAAATGATCCACTACAAAAAGGGTAACAACTTCTTTTGTCAAAATATTGGGTAAAATAATATAGGTACCTGAAGCAAATATTTCCCGTCTACAAGTCTTTCTTCTAATTTATCGATTTTATACCGAAATATGTCCGTATCCTTGTGAATTTCATCCCATTTTGTTGTCAACAAACTCATAAAACTTTTGGGACCATCACCGGTAAAATTTTGCAACTTGTGCATGTTTTCCTACTTGATTTTATGATAATTATGTGCGAATATAAATTGTCTTAATGAAAAATCCTTTTATTGATTAAACAATGCATTTTATGAATGTTGAGAAACTTTGAAAATAAAATGCTGCATGTTTGTTTTGTTGATTTTCTAACCTTAAAAAGCACAGAGTACTTTTTGGTTAAAAAGTCAGGTAAGGTTATGTCAACGTCACATTTTATTACCTATCCATTTTTTTTTTAATATTTTTTTTATTCATGACCATAGATGCGAGTCTTTCAGTCGAATACATCTTGACTAAATAAAATATTGCCATTCAATAAAAAAAAATATGTACTCTTGATTGGGGGCCTACCACCATAATTATTTTTAGGGTTCCGTACCCCTCATCCTTGGGGTAACGGGACCCTATTACTAAGCCTCCACTGTCCGTCCGTCCATCTGTCTGTCAGTGGGCTTTATATCATGAACCGTAATAGGTAAGTACACAGTTGCAGCGTGTGATTTTCCATTGCCGCTATGACAACAAATAATAAAAATAAAAAATAAAGGGGGTACCCCTTCATACAAGAAAAATGCTTTTTTCGGCGTTTTTTTGCCTTGTGGTACGGACCCTCGTGTGCGAGTCCGACTCGCACACAGATTACTAATATGTAGCAAGCTAGACTCGCACTTGGCCGGTTTGTGTAGAGCAGGGTAAATGATGTGCTGCCTGTGCAGGATAGTTGAGTTTACAGTTGGTACGCACATGGCACAAAATTGCATGACACTTCACTATTAGACCTTTTACATGGTTCCGTACCTCAAAATTAAAACGGGACACATATTTTGACACTCGCAAGGGAATCAAAACCTATAGGGTACTTCCCGTTGACCTAGAATCATGAAATTTGGCAAGAAGCAATGTCATGTAGCACAATATTAGTAAAGGCAAAATCCGAAAACTGTAAATTTATACTTACACAAGCTTGGCCCAGAAATGGGCACAAATAAAACAAAATGTATTATGAAACAATAATAGTGTTTCGAAACCCTGTATATTTTTGTTCGTCGTAAAACTTGGTGAAAGGCCATAAGACCCTTCCTAAATCTGATGACTTCAAACCTGTCAAAAAAAATATCGAGTTCTTAACAGTGTAGGTATTATTCAATATGGTATAAATACAGTTTTGATAATTTATAAGCATTAAAATACTTGAATCAAAATAATAATGTTATGCAATATTTTCTGCCAAGATTTGCCAATTAACGAAAGCTGTGGTGGGATTTCAAATATTATCAGTTTTTGTCTGTACTAGGCCAGACAAAAACTATGTCCTTTGTACGGAACCCTCGGCGTGCGAGTCCGACTCGCATTTGATTTTTTTTTATGTCATGCCATTTTGTAAGGTGTGTATGGCGAGCCCTGACCAGTGGTTGGTAGAACAAATGAACCAGGCCTTCCTGTATATTTAATACCTGAAGGTCAACAGTATATATCTAGGGTATGCATAACAACATATTATCAAGCCATACATTTCCAGTATAAGCTGACTTCTCATTGTACAGACGCCAGCACATCAAACTACTACAATCTGTCAAATTTCTTTTAAAAGATTTTCAACTTTATCGCTAAAGGAAAAAGGTTCAAAGTTGATTGGGAAAATTTTACAGTTTCGGGTAGCTTGATATGCTGGCGTCTGTACAAAAAGCCTATACAATGTGAGGAGTATAGCTTGATATGTCATTGTGTGTAAAAGTTGGAAATAACAAAAAGTTTTGAGTTTCTTATTGCTTAGAAACTTTCAGGTCATCATCATATCATATCATACAATAACTGGGTTCTTAGTATTAAATACATGATTCTTATATAGTCTCCGACTTAACATTATTTGGATTTAATGGACTATCTTCATGATATAGTAACAATATATCCATTATCTTGCTTGACATTTGTGCTGCATCATAGGAACTCATTTCTGATAGTTTAGTGGCTACTTTTTGGCCTATTTGTGCATGTTTTGTGTTGTCTATACCAAACACATCATTTTGAACTCCTCGAAAAACATTTAGTATTCCATTTGCTATATTCTGGCATGTGGCATTGCTTTTGTTTGACGATTTCTCTGAACTTTCATCACTAAATACATTTTCTTCATCTATGTCATTCTGCAAACGTTAAAGTAATTATGGTTTATTTGTATGTAATAAACTGGGTTTCCAGCACTGGTAATCTTATCAACCCCTTCAAATAAGCTAAACATGCACCCTAATTGAGTAACACACTATCTATCACAATCTGAATCATTTTGAAGGATATTGCTAATCCATTGCTTCTTAAGTTCGAAAAAATTTGTCTGCTCAACAATGTAAATAACGCAATGGATGTTGTTGAACTGTCAAAATGAAAGCCATTGCTACAGTTAGTGTGTTATGCAATTACCCCGCTGCTTGTGCTAGGCATCATATTAATTGGGGGTGAGAACTCAGAACTTTTATAAAGCTAGAGCAAAGCATCTATCTTATAATAGATATAATATAATAGATAAGCATTACTTACTTTAAAGTCTTCATTACTATAATCTGTGGGGTCCAATTGGATGTTTTTGTTAACCTTAAGCAAGAATCTGCAGGCATCCCATAAGTGCCATTTTATCTTACATTCCTGAAACAAAAAAAATAAGCAACAGTTTAACAAACAGTAGGTTTCATTTAATTGAAAACAACATAGATTGCAGAAGTAAGTTTTGCAATGTACAATTTAATACAGAACACAGATACACAGATACAGTTTTTACTAGTACGGAGGTCAGTGTGAATTACTCTCTAACAACCATGTACGTTAGTCATTCGTTATGAGATCTTATGTTATTCTTATTTATCTTTATTCTTTTATATATATATATATTATATGTTCCTAAGGTTGTTATTGTGCTGCTAGAAATAAATGTTTTTGTTTGTTTGTTTGAATTTTATTTTATGGCATTTATTTCTAACTTGCATAATCTTATGGCTTTGACCTACCTCTCTTGAAGTACGACAATATGTATGTGCATTTATATAATGTAAAGTACCTATTATAAGTAGTTACCTCTCCATTGCCCTTAGCTTGACTTGTTTTAAGTTTTCTCAAGTAATAGGCAAAAGTACACCTAATATTCGTCCAGCGATCCTTAACAGCTTGTCCTGTGAACTCATTACCGTATTGTGATGCAAACTCCGCGTATGTTTTATCTCTGTATTTGACTGAAGTGTATTTTGGGTGTTTCGGATTCCAAATATTCGGTCTGCTCTCCATAAATTTCACCAATTTCAGATTCATCTTTCTTGTCCAGAACACTTTTTCTTTTTCGAATTCAGAAATCATTTTGTCGCTGTTTTAAACAAACTTATAATAATTGTTTTCAAACAGATTTACTTTAGTTTGTTTTTCTTTTTTGACAAATAAATACTCATGTGATCGTGTCAAACTGACATACACCGTAATAGTTACTAATGTAAAAAACAGTTACTTGGTTACATTGTTCAACAGATGGCGTGTTTACAAATAATGGATATTAAAATATTTTATCACGTTTTAAGAGGGTGGGCAGACCCCTTGATTTGGAATACGTAATTATTCAAAAACTCAATCAAAATTCGTACATATAATGAGGCTACTATTCAATTTATGTTAATGGAAAACCTGACTAATGAAAAGTAGAGGTTTTGTTCTAAGGAGATACTACAGCGTATGACTCACAGATAGGGGTATGACTTATGCAGAGGCATCACAGCCCTGATTCACAACCATACGACAGGCTATCGTATCGAAAACCTGACATTTCGATAACCTGATTTGACTTGCCCTCAACAGCAAATAGCTGTTGGAAGAATAGCGGGCGTCTATTTGATTTAAACTGACTTTTCGGGTTTTGGACCTGTGAACGGCTTTTAGAAGACTCCTACGATAACAATGATTAATGTTCGATACGATACGGAAGCGTATCGAGTGTTTGTGAATAGCTATGCTGATGACCAGAAGGCCAATTCTCGTAATTTAAAATGTTCAAAATCTAGTCGCAGTCTCATCTCGGCGACAAACAAATGTCAAAAAGTTGTCAAAATGTAGGGAAATTGGAAATATTTTTGACAGATTGAGACTGAGATCAGACTGTGAACGTTCTTAAAATTACGAGAATTGTCTCTCTGACTAACGTCGAGGGCAATGATTTTTCTCACAGTAAGCCCCTTCATAATTTTTTTAGTGTATTAGTAATAATATGTTCGATTCATTACCGACGCCTTAAAACTGTTTTGTATAATTCCTCGCGTGATCATGAAATTATAATACTTGCACACAACTCCATAAATACGCATGAAATACACGATGCTATTTTGTTTTTAGCTTGATATGAATATTACCTATCACATCATTCACTTTCTCCTGCTAATAATGAGCTGAAAGCTATCTTAATCGCGACTATGACCACAGTCTATGACTGAGTGTTAGGTACAAAAAGAGCGGCCAAGTGTGTGTCGGGACACGCACAGTGAAGGGTTCCGTAGTTGGGATGAATATTTCGCCCAAGATCGCACAGACGTAAAATTTCTCGATGGAATATTAGCACGCACTGGATTTTTAAACTTTGTGTTGAGTCGATCATTGAGAATCCAATAGAGCGCATCCGAGCGCCTTAAAAAACACGTTGGATTTTCAACTCTCGGCGCCAAGCAGAGCGTTGAAAATCAAATGAGCGAAAAATAATCGCCGCGGGAAAATATCGCCCGTGCGTAGTTACCTGGGCATACACAGTAGGTAGGTATTGTTTTTATCAACCGATAGTATTTTTCGAAATAACGATTTTATACGAAGTTATTTCTGCGGTTGTAATCGAAAATATATTCACAAACCATTGACAAAATAACAAGTCACTTAGAAACTTAATAATCTTTTTGTCACATCTATTCAAAAAGAGCTAGTGTGTTTTTCGTAACAGGGACTAAAATTGCTCTTTAATCCCTGGGGACTAAAAGTGATTTGAATTTTTGGGATGTGGATATTGTTAGTAAAAGCTCCAATCACCAAAGAGATCAATCATGAACATTGTATGAACAAGTCACAGGCTGTATGATAAAGTAAAAAGCGCGCGAAACAAATAAAAAAAAAGTTTGAGAAAAAAAAAACGCGCGAAAAGCATTCTGCCTTCGTTCGTAATTGTTTACTGAAAATTGTATGTAGATAAATAAACATACTATTCTTATTCATAAGTTGCACTTACTTATTTTTTCGTAGAGCGTCCACCTCGGGAACAACACTATTTTAAGCTGGAGTGACGTACTTTGAAGCCCTCGGTACGCTCAGCATTCTACTTTAGAAACCCTCGCGCTGCGCTCGGGATTCTACTCTAGATTCCTTCGCTCCGAGTTCTCTCTTCATTGGTTTTACTAATTCGACAGTCGAATTGGTTTTTATTACCTCGCAGTAGGTGCGAAAAGTAGGTAGAGTAGTAGAGAATACCTTTCTCCTCGGGGATAAAGGTGTCTTCGTCTTAGGCGAGCTTGAATCCTTCACGGCATGTTCACGGCAATCAGGATTCTAGTCTCCCAGGATTTCGTTGTAAATAGCGCCCGCGACATTAAGACACTACTTTATCCCCTTAGTGAATAATCTGTTTGTTGGATCTTGTAATGTTAATTATAAGATCCAACAATACTGCACAAGCTTCTGTCCCGCTCGATCCTCTCTGCCTACCCCGCAAAGGAAAGCGTAAGGTTGTTATAGTATAGATAGATAGTAGGTACATTTATGTAGTATTCCTTATAATGTTTATTTTTTACAATAACATTACAAAGTTATCAAGTATTTTAACTCATATTCTAAGTTTTTTTTTTCAAATTTTACTTATTAATAAAGTAATCACATTTTATAAATTGGTCGGATTAACTTGTAGAGCCTTTTTAACTTCATTATATGTACTAATATATTGTGGATGGGTGACCATCTTTACATACCGAGACCCCTCCGTGCCTCGGAAAGCACGTTAAGCCATTGGTCCCGGCTGTCAGTCGTGGATCTTTGACAGTCGTTACATAGAAGCCCGAAAGTCTGTCTTACCAAGGGGTATCGTATTACCCTGAGTAACTGAGTTAAGGAGGTTAGATAGGCAGTCGATCGATGTAAAATATTGGTATTCAGCTGCATCCGATTAGACTGGAAGCCGACCCCAACAAAATTGAGAAAAGGCTCGGCAAATGATGATCTTGAATTCTTTTCACATAGGTATCTAAAAACAACGGTTTAGCTAGCGGCACAGAATACTTAAAGTACTACGTACAGAAAGGACACTCCCTTCCCCGCACTAACTTTAGTTACCGCACCACACCCCGCACTTCGGCATATTCGTCTCCGGTTCTTTAACAAGAGCGCTCGCAAACACTAGAACCTCACGCACATATTCATACGTATACAAACGTCATTTTTTAATGTAGTAGTAGCAGGTAATTATTTTGCGAGGGTTTTATGGAGTGTCCGGGGTGTGCTAGCGGGAAGGGGTTGAGGGGCTGTTACTCATGACTCTAACAAGAATTACTATTTACTTTAAAGCTTAATATTTCATAGACGCATCCCTGTATTTAAAATTTTTCAATGTTCTCCCAATATTTATAAAAGGCCGATCCAACGATATCCAATCCAAACATCCTTTTATTTACTATAGCTTCTGCCCGCGACTTCGTTCGCGTGAAATTTCTTATTCCCTCGACCCATCTCGTCGTATTGCATCACCTGCCCGCGTCTCCTGCTCTATCACTTCGTTTCCACATAGCGCTTTTGCTCTGCTCCTAAGGGTCATAGCGTGACGTTAAATAGCCTATAGCCTTCCTCAAGAATTGGGCTATCAAATGCAAGAAGAATTTTTCAAATCCGACTGGTAGTTCCAGAGATTACCCCCAACATACAAACTTACAAACAAATTTTACCTCTTTGTAATATTAGTATAGATTATAAAACCATACCAAAAACAGCTTTTTAGTATGAAAGGTTCTTGAGTTTAAACCGCGGCGAAACTACATAAAAGGGGTTACTTGTCGTAATTTTCTAGTAAGTAGAAGGAATTCTTCGATCGGAAATTAGGTCGGTCATGTCTACATGTCTGAGTGATTGGCTTCTACGCCAATAGTTGCGGGTTTAATTCTCGTTTACAAAGGTGGTAGGTTGCAATTTTTATGGGTCTGCGAGTTAAAATGAGAAACTATCTACCTAAGTCTGCCTGCAATTTACACCTAAAATAGTTACAGGAAAATAGAGCGGTATTCTAAAAGAACAAATCATTAAGAACTCGCTCTGCAGACAGAAAGAGAACGGCCGTTAATTGTCGTCTATGACTGCAATGTCAGAAACAACGTCGGCTCCCGCGCAACGGTACACCCTGGGATCTCGATAGCGGCGCGCGCGCAGTCGTCGTTGCGGCCTTAACCGCCATGGGTCGTTCTCTCCGCACGTTCGCCGTGTACACACAGCCGTTCATAGTGAAAAATGCCCGATACGCAACTACAGGGTGCCCTTTCTCAAAACGGCAGCAGTCCCAAGTTGCCCCAACCGCGGAATTGACCGAGGAAATTTTCTCAAATGCCAAACCCTACTCCGAAGTCCCTGGACCTAAACCGATTCCGATACTAGGGAATACGTGGCGGATGGTGCCAATTATCGGGCAGTTCGACATTTCTGAATTCGCGAAAGTGACAAAACTTTTTCTGGAGAGGTACGGGAGGATCGTTCGTTTGGGTGGATTGATCGGAAGGCCGGATCTGTTGTTTGTTTACGATGCGGATGAAATAGAGCGGATATACAGACGGGAAGGGCCAACTCCGTTCCGGCCCTCGATGCCCTGCCTCGTCAAGTATAAGTCGGAAGTGAGGAAGGATTTCTTCGGGGAACTGCCTGGAGTTGTTGGAGTGTAAGTGGAGACATTTTATTTACTGTTAAAAGTTTCGTATGTAGTTTAAATTGGTGCTTTGAGATCTTGACCTCCTTTTTAATTCGTCTAACTTTTATTTTCGTATTAATTAGAAACTGGTTCGTGCGTGCGGTTTTTGATTTGAAATCGTATAAGTTTTAGCTAAGTAGGTAACTGATGTAGTACTAGTGATATTTTGTTCAAATTTAAGTGCGCCAAAACCGGCTAGACCCAAAAGAATCTTGGATAAACGAAACAAGAGTCGGAGTTCCGTTAACGACCGGAATCACCGGAATGTCACGAACTTTCACTTCGCAAAAACGAAGCGGCATAAAAATAGTCATTATCGATTTTAATCATAACCTCATTATACTAAATAGACGCCATTTAAGACAATATGTTATTTAAATAGTCGATTAGAAGGCCAATTCCCGTAATTGAAAACGTTCAAAATCTAGTCGCAATTACATCTCAACGACAATCAATGTCAAAACCTTGTCAAAAATGTAGGGAAATTAGAGGTATTTTTGACAGATTGACACTGAGATCAGACTGTGAACGTTCTTAAAATTACGAGAATTGCCCCTCAGATATGCATTAATTTTATATTATGATGAAGCAATAAAATGTAAGTTACGGAATTCTATGACAAGGTTAGTAGTAACAGCTACCTACCCGAATCCTAAAGTCAAGGTATTCATTCGTTTTGCAATACTATAAGATAATCATCTGTTTCCAGTCTTTTGCGCAATATTGTATTATTAAAATAATACTGATTATGTGTGTCACAATTTCGTGTGTAGGTTGAAAGTTCAAGCCTTTGTGAGTCAATAACAATGGCCAGATGAGATCGTTGGAGAAACATCTTTAAAATTACCGGCAAAGTAAAGCTCTCAGGTATTATCTTCAGTAAAATGTCTTTGTTGTACTCAACTCACTAAGAGTTGAGTAGGTACCTACAAACAAAGACATTTTACTATTAACACAGACCGAAAATCACTATCGTCACCATCGTCATTATCACCTCGTAAATCTCAACTGCTGCACAACGGGCTTCCAATCATAGCACTTGACCAACTATACAGGAAAATTTTTTCATTGCCATCCAAATTTTTACAGGGTGTTCTACCCATGAGTATGAACAACTTTCACTATGGGACCAACTCTGAAATTACGAAAAAAAATCAGCTGTTTCATACAAAAGTTCAATACCTACTTGACCAAAATGTATGAAACAGCTGATTTTTCTTGTCTCTGCTATAAGTCTGTCCCGAAAACTAGTCAGTTTTTATCACTGGTGCTGAAAGTATCCCACAAATGACGTCTGGGACTGGGGATCTCTCAGATAAAACAAATACAAATGTTAGGCTTTGCTAATAGGTACTAAGAGGGCATTCCCTGAAACTATTTCAAAACTACCGCGTAAGAAAATTCAATGACAACCTTGCATATTTGTTTACACAATTAATATTAAACCTCTTCCATTCATCTTGAATACTCGTAACCCCATTGAAATGAAAATAGCTAGCATCTGAAGAAGTGATCAATCAGTATTTGAGTATGATCATAAAGTATAAAGGTACGGCGGTTCATCTTGCATAACTTAAACGTTTATGATTAGCAGTACCTAATTGCGATCCTTGTACTCGTTTAGACAGTGATTTAAATAATAAAACTCACGAGAGCACTAGTAAACGCTTATTGAATTGATTGAGTAGGTAGATAAAAAAGTAGTGTAAAAAATCATTGGAGAATAAAATATTAGCATCATCTATTTGTCACCCGCCTGCCCCTAACTCAATTTACTTGAGGTAGGTCAGAGCAGCATTTCTATCCTATCTAATAACAGCCGAACGAGTCAAGCGAAGGTTTTGATTTAGTATAATATGGCTTTGTTTGTAACGAAACTCAAACTCAAAGTATTTATTTCAAATAAACCAATTACAGGCACTTTTGAATTGTCAAGGGGTCGGTCAGTCAGAAAGATGAAGCTAGTTGCTTATCCCAAAGCGTAGCTATGGTAGTAGGTACCTATGGAGAAGAACGGGCAGTAAACCCCACGGAGTCACGGATACTGGTTACAAAATATTGGTTACATCATTATTGTTAAAAATTTTGCATGTGAGAACGATGCAGAACATTAAAAGCGTCCATAATGAAAAGTAAAAAAAAAACAATTCAATTTATATTAAATTAAAATAAGCAATGACAGCAAAAATATGGCCAGTCCCAACAAATTTAACGTTCTTTGTTCGCCAGCCAAGTATCCTAGACCCACAAAGTAGGTATTGCACAAGATCATTAGCCCTACGTTCGATTTGTTTAGCATGCGTACGCGCTGAATGCGTGACGCTTAACTATGTTTGCACACTTTGCACTTGCTAAGTGCGAATGTGATTTAGGTTTCATTTAGATGTTAGTTGATATCCTTGGGTGGCTATAAATGTAATAAGTTCTTCATGTCGTCCCAAATGGGCCGTAGGCATGTACGACGATTTGACGAACCACTCAATAATGTATAGACAGCGGAAATAATAGAATAGAAAACTTTTATTGCAGACAGGACTCTTGTCTGACTCCCAGTCTTGCCAAGGGATATCGTGTTCCTCATTAACTGGGTTGTGGAGGTCAGATAGTATAGGCTCCATGGAAGCCAATTCCAACATAGTTGGGAAAAGGCTAGGCAGTTTTTTCTTACCTTATTAAACCTTCCAATGTCACCTACATTACTATTTCTACAAATAAACAATACAATTGACAGCTACTTCGCACCTAGGCTGATGCTATAACTGTGAACAATGCTAGTTTAGCACAATCATGCGTGTTACTTAAGAAATTAGCACATTTGTCATGGAGGTCGGAGCATGAGATAACAGTTGTCATTGAATATTATGCGGTGTCATTCTGAGATTGAAGATCCTATGATGTTGCATATGACCCTGAAGAGTCCCTTGAGGTGATTTACACAATATCACTACGTGTGTATTCCCTGAAGGGTTAGTTAGTCACCAGTTATTTATGTATTTATTTATATACAGGGTGAAATTGAATTCATAAGCATCCTTTTAAGGGGTCATTGTAATCATCATTATGAACAACTTTTACTATGGGACGAAACCTAAAATCGCGAAAAAAAATCAGCTCTTACCTACATTTTGACGAGTTATGTGAACATAAATGCAAGGAACAGATGATTTTTTTTTCGCGATTTTAGGTTTAGTCCCATAGTAAAAGTTGTTCATAATGACCTCTTAAAAGGATGCCCATGAATTTAATTTCACCCTGTAGATCACATGCACAACATTACAGAATTAAATCCCAAGACGTTTTACAGAGCAAATTAAAAACTAAAAAGTGACGGCTAGGTAAAAAAAAATGTATACCTACACAAGAAAAACAAAATTAACACTTGTAAAATAAACAAAATGTAACTAAGGCACAAAAATAGTGTTATGTTGTTTAAACCCACGGATATCGATTTAAATTCCTTGTAACATGGGTAGAGCTGGTTATACAATTTACGAGTATATTGCCAGAAGCCGGGTACAAATCCAGACTCAGGGCTTCTACTGAGAAAATCCTAACTAAGGTTACCATTTTAAAACTTGATAAGTCCTGAAGGTAACCCTCATCTCATCGGAATAACCTAATAACACTTGTCTTTATCCTACCGGCACAAACTAGGGATCAAAAACACAGATGACAGGACCCCTTGGAGCTATACTTGAATTATATTATAATGTCGAGACGTCAAGTTGCACAAACCGGTTCGGGTTCGAAAGCTGTTCTGCCGTAAACCTTTAAGTAAAGTTTTTTTATAGTAGCTGCTTTACCGGACCGGTACGGTTCGCTCGCATATCTACTATGCATAGCTTGAATGAATCAGTACCGTTTAGTTTTTTGTGATATAGCGGTATCGCTGAATTGACGTCTGGAACAGGTGTTTTGAGAAAAGTTTGTTAGGCTTTTTGCGCTATTACAGTTTGATAAGTTAATCAAGGGAGTGTAATACTCATGAAAATTAACCTCTTTTACTAAGGGAGAAACCCAGAATCCGAAAAAAATAACACGTTTTAAAAAATACATATTTTTCGCGCATAGACATGCTAGTACAGACGCCAACACATCATGCTACCCGAAACTGTCTCCCAATCAACTTGAACCTTATGCTTTAGCGATAAAGTTGCAAATCTATTAAAGAAATCTGACAGATGGTAGTAGCTCGATGTGCTGGCGTCTGTACATCAGCAGCTTGACTCTGTCAGTAAGGGTGTCCCCACATTTATCGACGCGGAATCGGCTTAAGCCGAGTGCGTATCACCAAACTACTCGACTTATCGCCGAGCTAATAGGCAAATGGCTCGTTTTGCCGTCGATCGGCGTCGCGCCGCGTCGTCCGAGCCGAGCCGATGCGAATGCTATTAGTAACACTCTTATTACGTAGACATAAAGGCTTTTTTGACCGGCGTTAGTCGATTCCGCGTCGATAAATGTGGGAAGACCCTAAGACAGATGGTCGATAATTCGAAATGTTTCGCAAGATTTTTACAATAGGTAGACTGATTCCCGTTGAAGCATTATTTCAAATTAAATCAAAATTAATTATTTTTGAACAAAAAGAAAAGTATCTTTTTGTTCAAAAATAATGAATTCTAATAAACCTTTTTTCATTTTGTTGATAAATAATTTACTCAAAAGTTCTTTTCTTTTCTGTTGCTTAATAATAGAATATTAAAGAATAAGAAAGATGAATAATTCATTTGCTACGAGTGGACATAGGGAGTAGTGAGAGGACGTCTGAAAGTGGCACCGGTGACTGAAGAGCTGTGCGGAAATCGGTTGTCATGGTATGGGTGGATGTGACGAGGAGGAATGAGGAATATGTCGTGAGGAAAGTTTTGAATATGAATGTGGATGGCTAAAAGAGAAACGGGACACACTGTGTAAAAAATTATATGTTTAGAAAGGGGGTGACTACCGACATGACGACTAATAGAGAGAATGGAAGAAAAATACATGTTGCGCCGACCCCAAATAAATTGGGATGAGGGCAGGAGAATGATGATGATAATGACTGTATTTATCTTCTCATTTATCCTATATTTATAGTCCTGTTGAATGATTGTAGTCTGTAGTGTTGTGTCAAGCCAAGTGTTTGCCATACCATTGGTGAATGGACATGCATATACTTGCTAATAAGTGCACGAGTTAACTAAGTAAAATAGACACATAATAGGCACGTAGATACTAAGTAGAATTCCAAACAACACGAAGTTTCATTCATTTGGAGGTAGTGACGTTACGTTTCTTTACACCTTGCCTTAACAATATAAATAGAAGCGGTTGTAAATGAACACAAGCAATTATTTTTGGGCTCACTACTTTTTATGTTGAGTCTATTGTCTTTTTCTTCTTCTTCTAAAATAGTTACTTTTAAATGTTTATAAAATGGTATGCTGTTCCGTATTGTGATACTATAAGAATTATTGCGTCATTCTCATTAGTGCAGTGATTCCTGCAAATGACATCGAAGACTTACTGACATGGCCCATACACTCAGGCTCCAGTGCTCTCTTGTCATGCTAAACTTCCATGTTCAAACTTTACCAGCCAGCATTCCAACTTGAGTCACCATTTTTTTTTCATTTCGGTTTTTCTATTCACCAGCCAGACACATATAAGATCATTATAACACATCATCATGATTGTTGAACTCGCACATAGTGATACTTGGCCCACTTGGGAAGCAGGGCGAGGCGAAAGCCGCATGCGCAGCATGACGTGACGAGCACCGTAATGACACATGCCCAAAACGGACGGGAGAAATTATCTCTGTATGTTTGATTGTTGATGTTGAAAGAATTGAATGACCCGGTGAAATTGTAAACACAATAATGGTAGCTGGCTGTGAAGGTTGTAAAAAAAGAGGTCAAATTATATCCTTGGTTACTGACGAAGTATTTAGGGAAGCGTGGGATTATTGTTCTGTAAAGGGTGATTATGAGCTGGTAATAATAATCATGTGTCTCGTCTTATTATCATTACAATGGTGACAATGTTATGTAGTTTAATGCATCGATTACCTACTAGTCTATCATATAGAGGAAAATTATTTTAAGACTAGCCCAGTTCAAGTTTTACAGACAGTTTATTTAAAGCTTGCTAGATAAAGCCCCATCAAGAAGAAATAACAAGTTTTAGCTTCGGCTTTATAAAATAACATCGCCTTTGAGTAAACTTTTAGCATTTCAAAAATCTGAATAAGGTCAACGAAGGCCAAATTCCAGTCGCAAGAAAGTCGTGTGCTTACTAGTAAGTACTCAGACTAGTTTTTTTTATTGTGGAATGCAATACAATATAAAAAAATATTATTATTACTCAGTGGCCTTAAAAACAAAATTGGACAAAATTTAAAAAAAAGTTCCTCTGTATTGTTCCTTTTGTTTTAAACGTTTACTTATTGTATGCTACGATAGCCAAAAATGACATTTACGTTACGAAACACGTTAAAAGCAGAAGTTTATGTGGTGATCAATGGACAGAAGAAAGAGTCATAATATATGTAGGTCCAGAGGCAGCAAAGCAACATCCTATTTTTCAATGATACTCGTAGCAACTTTGAATAGAGTCTGTTAATGTCAAATCAGTTGCATTGTTTGACCTAATAAGTTTGTAGCAAAAACAGCAATATCTCATATAAACACTCGTTTTGCAGCAAAAACAACAATATCCAATATTACAGTAGTAACTGCACTGTTTTGAAACCAAAAAAATTGTGTACCGTAATTTTGCCATAACTGGATATTGCCTTTGCATCTGCATAATATATGACTGTATTAATACTGTATTATACCTAGTCGTTTTCTATTTTATAGTATTTTTGTGTTTACATGAAGCAGACAGCTGCAAATAACATAAAATAATTACATACATGTCTCGCAAAAGATAATGTTTTATCTACAATTAAAGCAACGACTGACAAAATAATTACACATTTCGACACAGCACGGCCTTCTATGGTCTGATCGTCATCAAAGTTGCGCCTGTTAATTGCAGATCCACAGCTAATCTTAAATTATTTGCAGATGCACGATCATGTTTGGGTAACTGTAGTCATTTTATACAAGATAGCGTGTTTAATTGAACATACTTAGTTAATGATCAGTTCGATCATAAATAGTTATCCTAAAATACGATACTTCATCTTGAAGTTCGGTTTCTGTCAGTCAATTGGCCAGGTTTTGTGTTCAGGGCAATAATTATGCCTTGAAAGAGCTCATATCTCTTTGACCGTTTGCACACTGCATCCGATTGGAATCCGAGAAATGTCGGTCCGAAGTAGCCATAGTACATGCTATTGTTTCCATGTGTTTGGGGTGAAGGTATACTTCAAACCATATTTATATGCAGTCCATAGTCAACGTCGTTCTAATGCCCTTATTCCAATTTATTTGGTGTCTTTTTTTCCATAATTCCTTACTTCATTAATGGTCTTCATCTCGGTAGTCACCCCCTATCTACTCCTATCATCACTTACACAGTCTATTTGTATGGGGGGTTGTCTGTAAATCCAAATTATGTCCGTCCGAATTTAGAACGTTCCTTGTTCGGTTTTGAACTCGGATCTTGAATTCGGATTCGGATCGGATGCAGTGCAAAAACGCTATTTGTAGTTATTGTTCTGTGATGGGCGTTTATGAGCTGTTAATAATAATATGATGACTTAATGATGTGTCTCATCAAATCATATTAATAGTGTCATAATCTTATGCAGTGTAGTGCATCGATTGCCCATACGTGTATGAAATACACATTCAAGACTATTAAAACACGGTTTACGACAAGGCTTCTCATTTATTGTCTACTAGGGACCCGCACTTGCTTTGCAGGGTGCAATGGCGATAAGTTAAAACGAGATTTCTGTGCAATATATTCTAAGTTAAACATTAATGTACCTTATGATTTACAAACTGAATTTCGACAAACTGTAATACGACAATATGTATTTTATTTCGACACTATGGAACTCCGACAAGTCTTCATTTCGACAATACTTTAGTTCGAAATACCTTAAGTCCGACACTACTGTACTCCGAAAAAGCGTTTCTTCGACATTATAAAAATAAACATTGATGGTGAAAACCGCACTAAAATCCATTGTGTAGTTTAGAAGAACCAACACGAAAACCGACTTTGTGTTATAATTATGTAGAAAGGCAGGTTTAACGGATTGATATGAAGAAACATTGAAGAGTAACTAGCTCAGAATAGAACATCGAAGACCCAGCTAGAAACAAAAGCGTTGTATCGGATTGAAAATATTTAATTTATGTATCACACTATCACACTAATATTATAAAGTTTGTGAGTGTGTGTGTGTGTGTTTATATGTTTGTTACTTCTTCACGCTCAAACAGCTGGACCAATTTTGATAAAATTTTGTATGGAGGTAGCTGACACCCTGGTTTAACATATAGGCTACTTTTTATCCCGATATTCCCACGGAATCGACATTTACGCGGGTGAAACCACGGGGAGCAGCTAGTATATTACAATTGTGAAAGTTTGGACGTTTGTTACTCGATCACGCAAAAACAGTTGAACGGATTTGAATGTAATTTGGAACACAGCTAGTTTATAACCTAGATTAACACATAGGATACTTTTTATCCCGGTAGTACGTCCCGTGGTATAATATCCGACATCCAAGCGGGTGAAGCCGCTGGCAAAAGCTAGTGAAAAGATACCTATATAAATAATTAATAGTGATGCTAAAAGTATAAAGTTTAAGCATCTCAAAAGTTATTAAGGGCTGGGAAGGCCAACTGCTCGTTTAATGTCATCACTTTCTTATGACATTAACCCACCTGTTTGTGATCAAACTGGTTTTCTCTGAAGTTGAACGAAGCAGTAAACAGTCAGGAAATACCCAAGTTAAAGGACAAGATCAAGTATGCAGTACACACCTACATATAGCTATTAAGAGAACAACATGTACCTACTAACTGTGATGGTTACACACCTGGTTATGCATATTGATTGTACTAACATAATCGTAGGTACGTTGTAATCCTTGTGGTTATGACATGGATGCTATATTAAAAGACCGACACAGCGGTGGTCGACACAGAGGCTCATCATCTCCTAAGTCATAATCTATACCTACTCATAATAAAGCTGAAGAATTTGTTTGTTTTTTTTGGTTGTTTGAACGCGCTAATATCTGAAAATATCTTTTTGCATTTGGTAGACCAATTCTTGAGAAAGGTTCTAGGCTATTTAACATCACGCTAGAACCCTTAGGAATCGAGCAAAAACAAAAAAAGTTAGAACGCTAAGCGAAAATGAAGCATTAGCGCGGGCATTGCAACGGGGTGGGTCGAGGGTACAATAAATTTCACGCAGACAAATTTTCGAAAATATACTTAATAGAAACTGCACTTTTTGTAAAAAGAAACCCGCATTTATTTATTTAACTATCAGCAGTCAAGAAAACCGAATTGCGTACTCAGTACAAAAATTAAAATTTAAGACGCTTTTATAAATAACACTGCTTTTTCGGAATTGCTTATATAATAACATTCCTAATTCCATAAAAATAATACCTACCATTGTCAAAATATAAAATCGTAATGCAGAAACTTCTTCTTGATAAATGCTACTAACGAGTTTTTAAACGATAAAGAGTTATTATTAATGCTGCATTTAAATTTTCACATCTGTAATTCTGTTTTGTGAATAAAACTGAAAAAATGTCATTAATAACAAGAAACATTCTATTGAATGTTTCTTTTTATTAATGACATTTTTTTTAGCATATTCTTTTTGCATGTTAGCATGTAGTAGCGTACTATTTTATATGTATGACCTTTTGTATACCTATGTTTCACAAATAAACTTTATGATTATGATTACAAAGTGACGAGCAGAAGCTAGTAGTTTTAATAAATACGATCATATATTTTTAGTAAATACACTAATCAAAAAAAGTTTTGCACCACTAATAAAAAATGTATTATTTGTTGAAAAAAAAAAATTATGGCCCTTTTTCGTTGAGGACGAGCGTTATGGTCAACAAGAGTGAAACCTTGTCCAAAATTTAGTCTGTATGGGTGCACTATAGGCTGTAGTACCTGTTCAAGGTAAATAAGACCAGTCATGCTTTGTCTTACTGGAACCAACGGCGTGCGATGACCATACATTATTCCACCCCAGAACATGACCGAACCACCGTGCTGCTGCAGCTGAGGAAGACTGTGCTGGAGCATAGATCTTTGTCCAGGTGATCGCCAGACTCTCTCTCTGTGGTCATCAGGCAAAAAACTTATTCTGATTTCATCACAGAATAAACACAAGTCCCAATGTTCTTCTGTCCAATTTTGATGATTTCTTGCCCAGCTTAATCTTGCGGGATTTACGGCTTCTGTTAAGACTTGGTCCTCGCCAGGGCCTTCTGGACCTCAGTCCAGACTCCCGAAGTCTGTTTCTAATCGTTTGCGGAGTAACATTCACTTGAGTGGTTAATTGAAGTTGATTTCTTAGTTGTCTCGCAGTCTGAAAGGGTTGTCTACGGAACAGTCGCACATATCGGTCCTGATTTTGAGTTGTAGCTCTTGGTCTGCCTGTTCTAGGTCGATCTTGAACGTCATGAGTCTGTAAAAATCTGCGACGTGTCCTCAGAACGTCTGTATGCGAAACACCAACCCTTGAAGCGACATGTCGCAACGACATTCCAGATTGACGAAGAGTGATAATCCTCGTTCGATTAAAATGTGAAATCGTTCTTCTTGGCATTGTAAACAACAAAATAAACGTTTATGATAACAAAACTATACTCTGCTTCAAAGTAACAACGAAATTCTTAGCTGCTGACTACACTAGTTAAAACCATACTAACGTGACAAAATGAGGTTTAGACTACAAGTTACACAAAATCAATGAGGGTATATGAAAAAAACATTCCCAAGTGCTGCTTACGACTTACGAAACACTTGACTCATGTTTTGATTCTCTCGAGTTATTTTGTTTACCTTCCACTAGTCACTTTATAAGTGGTGCAAAACTTTTTTTGATTAGTGTATTTACATAGGCTCTTATTAACCAGATAAAGGAAAACTTTTCGTTGAAAAAAGTGTCATTGCATGGGATGATCATTTGGCGTACTGAGACATTGTGCACACTCGGCTAAGCCTGAGTGGACGAGCACTGCAGCCTCTTATAAGTAATTTAAATCGTATTTAAAGACAATGTACAGTTAATAGGTAAAGATATATTCATCCCTAGTCGTGACGGATTGCCGTCTCATCGGACTGAGAGTGAGGGAAGAGGGAGTGCACTTGTGTTTGCGCATACACTTGTTCACTATTTGTGTACTTGGCTTATCCCCGTTGAGAATGGCCGTCGTGAGCGGAATTCGATCGGTAGGAATATTTATGTATCGTCACGATTGGATTCAACATTCATAGATTCTACTCAATATTCCTAGACCATATATAGGTAACTTATCTCTGATTCAGAGAAGAACTGAAAAATACACAGATTGCTCTTAATTTCTTACGTTCTAATAAGAGATCAAATGTAAGTAATTACAATCTATTTTAATGGATTCAATTTGCTCTAGTCGTTGTGAAACCGAATATGTCGGTTAGTGCCAGAGAGGTAGACCGGTTGTGAAACAAGAAGGCGCTAGGCGTCTGGCTCTAGAACCACTTAGCTTTAGACTTTAGAGGAATGAACAGTTTGCGTAAATGTTATTGCAGTGGTACTTGCAAATAAGGACCTGCGATGCAAGTATTACAACTAAGGAGTAGCTTTAGACGCTTTACATGTTGGACGTTCTCTATAGTAAACCTTAGGTTCTAAGGCATAAAGAAGTTATTTCGGTATTTGGATGTTTAAAAAGTGATTGGTATTTTGTGTTTTTTTTTTTTCTGTTATGTGTTTTTTAGAGCAGTTTTAGCCCAGTGGTAACGGCCCCGACTTACGAGTTGTAGGTCGTGGATTCGCACCCAAGCAGGCACTTTATTTTATGTAAATTATTTCAGACATCACGATTGCTCTCAAAACGGTGAAGGAAAAAATCGCGAGGAAACCGGCATGTCCTGGAACTAAAAAAATCAAAGATGTGACATCCGCCAACCCGCACTGGGCCCGCGTGGTGGATTACGGCCCAGTCCTTCTCACAGAGAAGAGGTCTGTGTCCCAGCAGTGGGAACATTATAGGCTGATTATGCTTTTGCTATTTATCATTGCGGTGTACAATAATAAAGTAAATAAATAAATTCATCACACACATTATGTGTTACAGTTGAAGGGGCTTGTGACTAAGTATTAACAGCCGCACGGGTCGATCGATTAGGTTAAGCTACGCTTGCCGCGGTTGGTCCGTGGATGGGTGACCACCCTCATATACCAAGACCCCTCCGTGCCTCGTAAAACACGTTAAGCCGTTGGTCCCGGCTGTCATTCGTAGATCTTTAACAGTCGTTACGGGTCGTCAGTAGCCCGAAAGTCTCACAACCAGTCTTACCAAGGGGTATTACCCAGTAACTGGGTTGTGGAAGTCAGATAGGCTGTCGCTCCATGTAAAATACTGGTATTCAGCTGCATCTGGTTAGACTGGAAGCCAACCCTAACGTTTGTTGAACTCTAACTTTGTTGAAAAATACAAGAAACCAGCTGATCTTCAATAACTTTAATGTCGAAAAACCATGTGAAAATCGTAACCATCGTAAAATTTTGCCCATAAAAGTGAAGCTATTTGTTTAGGCCTCCTTCGGTAAAGTCCAAAATACACTCAAACCTTTGTTTGTTCGCAAAATATTTTACTAACTGGAAGTAAGGTATTTGCAAATCGTGGCTTACGAAGACAGTCGTAACTCTAAGTTTATCTTAGCGGATCTTAGAACATAAGTGTCAATAGTTATCCGAGCCGATGTGCAAACAGACAAACATCTATACAAATAAATAAAATTGGAGTGTCTGTTTGTAATATTAAAATAACCGCTTTTTACTAAATGCATAATATGGATGTATACACGGTACATATACCAAAATAACATATTTAAAATTTTTGTCTGTCTGTCTGTTTGTTTGTTCCGGCTAATCTCTGAAACAGCTGGACCGATTTTGACGGGACTTTCACTGGCAGACAGCTGATGTAATAAGGAGTAGGTAACTTAGACTACTTTTATTTCAGAAAAAGAATTAGGGTTCCGCGCAAAAAAATTAAAACGTTTCCCGTCATGCACGCGAACGAACTCGCGCGGGCACAGCTAGTCTTTGAATAATGCTGTAGACACACCATGTCTCAATAATGTAGTGCCTGGCTGTTGTACATTACAGTTCGACACAACTTAGACGTAGCATCGGCAAAATTCGTAAAACCGATCACATCCGAACTAAGTGCGCCTTCAAAATCACCAATTATTAATACTTTAGGGAAAATTTATCAATTTTTCCTAAAGTAGTAATAAAGATTTACGAATATGAATTACGAATTACGAACGTTTTACGAATTTTGCCGATGCTACATCTAAGTTGTGTCGAACTGTACTTACGTTTTATGATTCATTGTAGCGGAGGAAGATGTTGTATTTGTTTACTTGTTAACATTTCTTGAGGGAGCTTTGTGAGATGATTCAGATTTTATCCTAACGAATTAAAAAAGCAGAAACTGTAGTTATTGGTGTTATTTGTCATGCTCTTCAGAAGGGTTCGGTGCGTTGCACTTGCAACCAGCATGCGTGTAGGACCAGCACCCTAATCGCGTAACACATTATCAATCTCAGTCTGAATCATTTTGAAGGATATTGCTAATCCATTGCTTCATCACACTATCACACTAATCACACTAATATTATAAAGGCGAAAGTTTGTGAGTGTGTGTGTGTGTGTGTGTGTGTTTATTTGTTTGTTATCTCTTCACGCCTAAACCACTGAACCGATTTGGATGAAATTTGGTATAGAGATAGTTTGAGTCCCGGAAAAGGACATAGGATAGTTTTTATCCCGATATTCCCACGGGATCTAAGTTAATGCGGGTGAAACCGAGGGGCGCAGCTAGTATGGTCTAAAAATGTGTTTGCTCAACAACGTAAATAACGCACTGAATGTTGTTGAACTGTCAAAATGAAGCCCATTGCTACGGATAGTGTGTTACGCAATTACCCCGCAGATGTAGGAACGTAAACGAAGCAAAAGAAGTATGTAAGAATCATAGCAGGTGGCGTTGTGTAGTTTCTGTAGTTAGTATTATTTTATCGGTTTAGATACTAGGTTGGTTGGGTTTACGGCAAGGTCAAAACATATGGACGGTCGAACAAGCTACTTATTTGGTATACAGGCAGCTAACTAGCAACTGCTTTTAACCGGTCAAGCGGCTCGCGTCGCCCATTGGCGATGAAACAATAGAAAATCAATTGTGTCTCATTAGCGGAGCTTGACAGATTAAACAATGGTGTGCTGAGTTAGTCAATTCTTTTATACCACTCTATTTAATTAAGAATGCCATATGCTGAAAAAGTTAAAACGCACAGAATAAAACTAAATATTGGCAGTGTAGTGGAAAGATGAATCTTTTTGCGTGTATACTAAATAGCTTGGTCGACTGTACTTACCTCCTACATAGTCCCTTTTCTACACAAATATACGTACGTAGCAAAATAACTAAGTAATAATTTGGAATGTGATTCTGCAGATACCTAATTACGTTGGATTTAAAATTTACACAATTTATACTGTGGTTCATAGTGGTATTTTCTCATGTGCCTATTTTTACCGCTCTGCAATAGTAGCACAGTAACCAGGGCAATGTTTTATGGACTGAGATCTTACATTGTTGATTAATATTCTCTGGAAAATCGTTCTTAGTAAGGTAGATTGATATCAAAGCTTTGTAAATAATTTATAAAAAAGTTATGTATACAGGGTCCCATTAAAATAGAAGGACAAATTTTAACACAGCGCTCAGTACGTCTAACCAAAGATATCCAAACGAAAAAAACCCCGATTACAGTGATTTTATTTTGACCTAAAATAACAAATTGCCGGCACATTAGTGTATTTTCGTTAGCTGATTATTTTTCTTGTAAGCATCTAACGCGTTTTTATTATATATATTTTTTAGCATCGTCCTTATTTTGGTGGTCTGAATGATTTCTAAAAGTTTGTCCATTTATTTTAATGGGACCTTATAATAAATCTATTGGTACTAATATTATAAATGCGAAAGTAGTTTTGTCCTGGATTCGATTCCCAAGTCAAGCAAAGTTTTGGTTATTTTTATCACGAATTTCTCAGTAGCAGTCCGGAGTCTGGATTTGTGCCAGGTTGATGGCAATAGGCTGTAACTCTACTACATAGGACTTAAACATAACTATCGAAGTGTGGGTGTACCTACATGATAAGGTACACCTCTGCATAACCCTTCGAAGATTACATGCTTGGTGTTATGTGAACTCTGTCTGTCTATTATGAGCTTCACGCCTTACCTAACGGTTGAACAGTTTTCGATGATTTTTTTTTGGGCTTAGGACATAGAATACTTTTTATCCAAGTAGTATGTACGTTCTCTTGATATAATTTCTGACCTCCAGAACCGGTAACAAAAAATAATCGGTATAAAAATTATTATGTGGCTAGACTTACATAGACAGAGAAAAATACAAATTTCTCCTATCCAGTATCATTGAAGCGGCTCAGTGAGGAGGCATTGCACTCGGAAACAGCTCAGATGATAGCCGCAATAAAGTGTTATTTACCACTTCGCAACTTCAGAGAAAACCACTGGATATAATGGCAGGTGGTCTTCCTAATGTGTTCCGCGAACGAGAGAAAGTAAAGACTGCTTGGTTTTTGTTTTTTGTTCGGCGTTCAATGACCTTAAGACCTATGCCCGTAATTAAAAACGTTCAAAATCTAGTAGCAACTTCATCTCAGCGACAATCAATGTCAAAAACTTGTCAAAATGTAGGGAAATTAGAGGTATTTTTACAGATTGAGACAGATTAGACTGAACGTTCTTAAAATTACGAGAATTCCCCCCTGGTTTTGAGTTGATTCGTTTGTCTGTACAGCAGCGCGCTTCGTTAGGGTCGTCTTCATACTGAAGCTCGTAATATTTACTACCAAAGCCAAAACATTCAAATCAATCAAGAAGTTCAATATAGATTTTCCCAAATCAAGATCTCTCTTCAATAACCCTCCTTCTGGCGCAGTCGGGTAAAAAGTGGAGGCTATAGGAATTTAGATAAACCATTTTCGCAACCAATTTGTGGAGATTATATTTTGGAAACGATCAAAGTTGGTATGCATCACAATGATGAGAGATAACAGAAATATTTAAGTATAGATATTTTATCAGAGAAAGAAAATAAAACTAAAAGTTAAAGTGACAGTAATTCAGAACATATAAATCAATTCACTGATCACGTAGGTACTAGTTTCTTTTACAATAAGAAGGAAAAAAAAAACAAAGCCTAAACATGTCCATTATCACACCACACACGCAACGCAAACGCGCTATGCATTGAAATGCGCAAAATCTATTGGCGGGACACTAAAAACTAAAGTGGGTATTATGTATGCAAATGGAGCGACGGCTATACAGGTGCTACTCCACGGCAACCCGCGGCTAAGACACACACGTTTACCTAGCTTCGCTTTGTGGGAAAATGTAGGAGGTACAGACGCCAGCACATCAACCTACTACAATCTGTCAAATTTCTTTAATAGATTTTCAACTTTATCACTGAAGCATAAGGTTCGAAGTTGATTGGGAAAATGTGACAGTTAGGTGTAGGTTGATGTGCTGGCGTCTGTACGTCCACTGTGACCTTCTTTCTTATATCTATGACTGTGACCTACGGCCACGCTACGTAGGTCGCGCCCCGGCTCGAAAACAAATGAACCGCACAACTAACGTGGCAAACCTCTCCGTGAACATCCTACATTAGCAGTGGACGGACGACTTGACGACTTACTCCATGCGCCAACGTTGTTCTATGAAAAGACGGCATGTCGTGATCATTGCGTTTGAGTCTGTCACATATTCTCACGCATGCTTCAAACACATTTTTATTCCTAAGACGATTTCTTCGAAGTTATGCTGTCGTTTCCTCGTCATCGTTTGCGTATACTTTGCTAAGAATTCCTACTTTACTTTCGTAGTTTACATTTAAATCTTTACATAGGATGTTTGATGTGTTTTATGACTGGTATCTTTAATGGGTGGGGTCTCTTTATCTAATTTAATTAGCAAAGTAAAAATAGCTTAGGCTGCTAATTATTCTGTCTTACTAACGAACGCGTATTTATAATTCTTCTTTGTTGCTTTGTTTCCCGTGATGGTATCTTGATCAGTTTTAATCTTTCGGTCTGCTGTTTTCTATCTGAGTATTTGCTTTTTGGGTATTAAAACGTTGGAATTAGTTTCTTCTACTTCCATAGGAGTAACAGAGTGGATTGACTCTCGATTTTGTTGGGAACCACTGTTTTCTAAGCAGAAATGTGGTTATAAACCGTGGGTGTGCGATACTACTTTTTGAGAAAGTAGATAGTACAAAAGTTGTAACGTGACCTGTGGGGCAATTGCGTAACACATTATCAATCGGAATCGGTTTCATTTCGACAGTTCAACAACATTCATTGCGCTATTTACGTGTTTAGCAGACAAATTTTTCGAACTTATGAAGCAATGGGTTAGAAATTTGCTTCAAAAAGATTCAGATTCCGATTGATAGTGTGTTACGCAATTAGAGTGCTGTTCTGGCTCGTCGGGTTGGATTTCTAAAAACTCTTCGGTGCTTCTACAGGGTGTTACGGAAAGGGTATATCAATACAAACGGGTTGAAGAGTGTATCTGGTCTAGAATCTCTGTACAAAATTTCAGCTCAAAAGCATTAATTTTGAAAATGCTTAATATTTTTTTATTTCGACATCACGGCGCTGCACTGGCGCGCGGCGGCGTGATGTGCGTGTACTAGGCGCACAGACACACTACAGATAATGGTTAATGACCCTCGTAGTGCGGTGACACGTTTTTTATGATTTAATTTTATAAACTATCGAAATAAAAAATATTAAGCATTTTCAAAGTTACTGCTTTTGAGCTGACATTTTGTACAGAGATTCTAGACGAGATACACTCTTCAACCCGTTTGTATTGATATACCCTTTCTGTAACACCCTGTATAAATCGATGAAATCGATACCTTGTATACGCTGACAAAACAATATGGATTTAACAATTTCAGTAGCGCATATTTGGAAGGTAGTAGGTACACACGAAGACACATCAAAATCCAGTTTTAGATGACCTCGCATTGTATAGGCTTTTCGTACAATGAGAAGTCACCTTATACTGGATATTATAGCTTGATAATTATGTCGTCGTGCGTACATTCAGCATTAGCAGTGGTGACACACGAAATATCTATACTACTTGGCAAATTAGTGCCACATGCTTAGCATAAACTTTGAAACAAAAACGACACACGTTAAAATAGTCTATCGATAAAGTTACCATCGATCCTGAAAATAAAGCAATTTGTCGTTTAGTTGGATACTCGAGATGTTTTCTGGATCTATCAACTTTTCCTACTAACAAAAATACCTATCTTATAAAAAATTTCGCGTGCAGCAACGTGCAGGTGACAGAAGTGAAACTTCTTAAAAAAAAAAAGAATAAGAAAGATTTAGTGTAAGAGAGAGAGTTATATCCTTCTTCTCTCTCATGTAACGAAATATGCCTAAACGTGACACGTCCTTGAAATTTCACTCTCATTTCTCGTCCAATTATCGAATCTCAGCCCAAGAAGTCTCACTTCAAAAACTGTCTTTAATTTCTCTGAAAACATAGTATACTATCCTGAGTGCTTAAAAGTCAATTGAGAAAGCTATGGACCACCCAGGAAGCTTTCATTTTGCATTTAAATCTCTTCACGTTTCATGGGATAATTAAACGGCTCGCTACCTCGTTTTATGTATATTTTCTATTGTGATACGAGTTTACAGCTTTACTTTATAGGCTTTACTGCACTACCTGTTGATTGGTTTAGGAACAACATACGGAATCGTTTTCTATTGAAATTGGTTATTTTGTTTTATGATGATTGTAGTGTAGATAGTTCTACCGTTTCACTGTTAGCCTAACTTGAGCTTCTATGTCAGTAGCATCGGTGTATCAGATCGTCTTTTGTTTGTTGCTTATTCGTTTACTATAAATGCTCACTAGTAACTTTTGAAAGGCAGTAAAAACTACTTTTTTTAAAACAATACAGGGTGGCATACATCGACGCGCAAATTGTAACCATGAATTCAGCACATAATTCTAGACTAGCGTAGAAACGTCGGATATCAACAAAAAAATTGCTGTTTCATAGAAATTAGAAAAGTACAATACCCTACGCGGTCAAAATGTATGGAACAGCCAACTTTTTTTTTAAATATCCTACTAGAAATTTCAACGCAGGGAGGTTCAGAATCATGTATTAAATTCATGGTAACAATTCCATAATTTCTCAAACTGTCAGCAATTCCAAAACACAATGCCAAAATTAAAACTTTTAAATTGCCATGACATCCAATATAGCCATTTATTTTTTCTTAATTTTCACAATCCAACTAATGATTCTATTATTTTAAATTACAGACACGGCGAGCAATGGCGTCGATTTCGTTCGAAGGTCCAGCGGCCGATCCTGCAGCCGCAGACGGTGAAGAAGTACGTGGCTCCCATAGAGATGGTTACAGAAGACTTCATTAAGTACATGGAGAACGCTAGAGATGAGCACGGGGATCTCCCTCATGAGTTCGATAATGATATCCATCGTTGGTCGCTTGAGTGTAAGTATTGGGGTAGTTAGCACATTCTTGCCAATAAATTCACATTTATAGAAAGTCCAAGTAATTCAAATGTCAAGTAATTCAGGTGTAATTCAAATGGCTGGAAACTTCTTCAGGGATCATTGTACTCATCATTACGAACAACTTTTACAAAGGGAACATCAGAGAGAGCATCAAGAGGGGAGGGGGCATCGAGATGTATTCAGTTATTCAATTACCCTACACCTTGTATAACTGATACTTGACGACAAATTCACATTTTTATCTGGAAACTAACTTGGCTTTAAATGGTTCTGCGACCACAAAAGTGGATTCTGTCTCGTAGGACCTCTAGATAATCGGAACGAATAAAGTGTTGAAAAATAGACTATTTACACGACATCTGACAATTTAACCGGTAACCTTTTTTCTTTACGACAACAGTCTTAACTCCTTGCTAGTTCAATGAATGAATCAAAGCATCTTAGACCATCAACATAAAATAATCATACATACATAGCAGTGTATCATTGGTTTGTGTTCTAGATGCAGTTAATCTTAGCAACTTTCAATCAATCATGCTCTACTAACAGATTGCCCATTCAAGCGTAACATAGGCGCTACTTATGCAGCTTAGCAGTTATTTATTATCTGTTATTAGTTTATGAGATGTAGGTACATACTACAATATGTCAAATTTCTTTATCAGATTTTCAACTTTATTGCTATAGTATAAGGTTCAAAGTTGATTGGGAAAATTTTACAGTTTCGGGTAGCTTGATGTGCTGGCGTCCGTACAAGTACAACACTACAGCCTCTTCACAAGTTAGGATGGACTTTTTGTTTAACCACGTGGGGCTTAATGTCAATATTTTCTATGTATTGATTGTCTTCTAAATTCTATATAAAATCCAGGATACCCTGTTTTTCGAAAAAAGTTTATCCAAAAGATTGCAGATTGGTGCTATACACGTATTTGTTCCTGTACGTCCACTCCTCTCAACCAGGAAAAATACCGCTTAGTGCTGCTATCTACTGCAATCTCAATCAATAGGTACAAACTAACAGCGCCATCTATGATAATTTCCCAGGTATCGGTCGCGTCGCCCTCGACACGCGGCTAGGTTGTCTCTCATCGGATCTGACCAGCGAGTCGGAACCACAGCGTATCATCGATGCCGCAAAATATGCGCTCAGAAACGTTGCTGTGTTGGAACTCAAGGCGCCTTACTGGAGATATGTGCCGACTCCATTATGGACCAAATACGTTAACAATATGAATTTCTTCGTTGAGTAAGTGTGAAAATTACGATGAGACTTACTAAGGATTTACTGCACAAATTCTCTTAGACAATGTGGCTAACTTACCACTTCTCTTAATGATATGTAAGAGCTAGGAAAGTAAGAGCTTATAGTTCTATCTACAATAATTTGATTTTCTTAAATCTATAATAACATGAAAATACTCTATAAACAGATATCAAGGCGCGTAATACTTGCAAGATAACAAGAGAAAGAGAACTCCATAGGTAGTAATTAGTTATTGTCCCTATTCCAAAGACTCCCACCTTATAATCTTCAACTTATTTCAATGGCTACTTTATAATATTTGCTTGCGTAATTCCAGGCTTTGCAGCAAATACATAAACGAGGCTCTAGAACGGCTAAAGACAAAAAAAGTGACGTCAGAGGACGATCTTTCTCTGCTTGAGCGAGTGCTCAGGAGTGAAGGAGACCCAAAGATCGCTACTATAATGGCGCTGGATCTTATCCTAGTTGGAATTGATACGGTAAGGAAAAATATTATTCAATTAGCTTGATCATGATTTTTGGAAAGTTATTTTAATATAATACTAAACAAAATTAAAGAATTATTGGTTTTGCTGAATCATTATGAAAGTTAGCCTTTTCCATGTCCCAAGGCAGAATTTGAAATATGAAAAAAAAAAACATAATTATCTTGTTTTGCATCTATGAAAATAGCACACAACATTGTCGGGACACACCTGACGGAATGTAGTAGGTACAGCCCAATTCAAACTTTATGTCGGCTCGGAACATGAGGTGAGTCGCTGCGCAGCAGTAACAAATTCACGTGTCAGCGGGGGTGAGGGGTGAGGTACTGCGCAGTGAGTAGCGCACTTCAGAGCCGCCATAAAGTTTGAATCGGGCTGTAATATCGATCGTTGGCCTTGAGCTGGCCTAGCTTAGTACGGAGTTTTAATAGAATAATATGACAGTTTATAATGGTTTTGTTATCATTAACGTGCGGCGGGACGTTATGGTACAGACCCTCAAAACAAACATAAGAAACAAATCAAACAAGATTCAATAATGATTCTAGGATTAGAAATATTGAAATTATAATAATATTTTATCTTTCTCTCTAGATATCAATGGCAGTTTGCTCGATCCTGTACCAGGCAGCAACGAGATTGAAGCAGCAAGAGAAGATGGCAGAAGAGATCAGAAGAGTACTACCTGATCCCAGCAAACCGCTGAGTTACGCTGACTTGGATAAACTACATTATACCAAGGCCTTTGTTAGAGAAGTTTTTAGGTAAATACCTGTTATTTTTTTATTTATACTTATTCTGTCTTCTAGTGTCTGTCTAACACAGACAAACATACAGATACTAGTTCTTCTTAGCAACGTAACGGATTTTGATGCGGTTTTTTACATCATTTAGAGAATTTATGCCACAAAGTTTATGCGTAAACTAAATTAACAATATACGTACATTTAAATAAATCTTGATGTTTTGTCGTAAACCGTGCGAAGCAGGGGTGGGCCGCAAAAAAACTTTTTTGCAGACACTCTAAACTGAAGTAGACCTCTTTATTCAACAAATTAGAATGAGAATTTATTTGCTCAATAGGTGTTTTACAATTTTTCAGCTTTACACTCTTAATGAGAACAACGTCTTTTTGATTCGTTTATCGATACGAGATGAAATCATTATACCTTTAATTAATTTTGTTTCAGAATGTATTCTACAGTTATTGGTAACGGTAGAACGCTTCAAGAAGATGACGTTATCTGTGGCTATCACATCCCCAAAGGTGTAAGTATTCAAGAACCTGGTTGCAGAATCCTAGTATGCTCAAATTTTTAAAATTATTTTCACATTTCCTGGCAGTTTTTCCAATTTGATTAAACTTATTCATCGAGAGAGACCACCACAATTTAATTGAGACAGTTTTGGTAAACTTTTTGAATGAACTACACTAGCATCTCTAAAATTCGGATCTGAAACTCTGGATTCTTACTATTTATATTCTATGTTTCCAGGTTCAAGTGGTATTCCCCACAATCGTGACAGGCAACATGGCGCAGTTCGTCTCCGACCCTGAGGAGTTCAAGCCTGAACGCTGGCTGGAGAGCGATGGTCGTTTGCATCCCTTCGCCTCCCTGCCTTATGGCTTCGGAGCCAGGATCTGTCTGGGGCGGAGATTCGCTGATTTGGAAATTCAAATTCTTTTGGCGAAGGTAGGAAATCGTTAAGAGGTAACAGGTTAACTAAATTGGAGAAATCCGTTATTTATCTTCAAGTAAGAAGATACCGTTTGTTTAAAGTAGGCGCCTACGCTGATACTCCAAAATGTGCTGAGAACAGCAACCCTATAAATAATTTGGGATGATTTTCCCATATTGATTAAGATTTTCAAGTTAGACAAGATAAGGTCTTCTGATAATTTTAGGCATTAGAGGCGGATTTGTGATCAGTTAGTGTTGCAGCTGCAGCACCGATGCAGTTTAACAAACGAAGCAATACTAATAACCTCTTTTAATTTTCAGTTAATCCGCCGTTATCGTCTGGAATACCACCACGAGCCACTCGACTACGCTGTCACATTCATGTACGCACCAGACGGCCCCCTGCGCCTGCGCATGATTGAGCGATAGAACTGCAGCACCCGAGCGTTGACACATCGAGCTTTAGAAAGAGACTGTCACACTGGAATGAGTGAAAGAGACGACAATCTACAACGCAGAACTTTTTCAAAACTCGATGTGCCATTGTACAATATCCGACCAATTTTTAAAATGTGCCTCATCATCATCATCATCATCATTTCAGCCGAAAGACGTCCACTGCTGGACATAGGCCTCCCCCAAAGCATCGCCACTTCGACGGTTTTGTGATTCTTGCTTCCAGCGGGTTCCCGCGGCCTTCACCAGGTCAACAGTCCGTCATGTAGGAGGCCTTCCAAAGCTACGTCTTTCGGTACGCGGTCACCACTAAAATTAATATTAGAAAAATAAATCGGATTTATTTAATAAATATACGTAACTATGAAGCCTTTTGTGAAAAGGTTAAAAGTGGTATGTACTTATCTAATTTGATTTATGAGGTGTTTTCGGTTACATGATAATAATATTTGTAAATTAGGTATTTTTTAATGTATGACATGTTATTTAAGATGTAAATAAATGTATAATTTTTCTTTATACTTTTTATTTTTATATGGCAAACATGATTCATTTCTGGAAAAAAAACTGCTACTTCCACGATGAAAGAATACGAGACCTAGGGAGAACTCTGAAATGATTCCAGCGACTTGAATTTTTACGTGTATTGTCCTGACTAGAGCGATCGTTTTTGTAATCTAGGAAAAAAAGAATGAATGAAAGAAAGAAAGCAACTCTATGCGAAATCGGTCTCTCTCTCTCTCTCTCTCTCTCTGTCTACCACCATCGCTGTCTGCAAGACTGGAAAGGAAATTCATTGCACTTTCTGAACTTACCTGCCTCCACCTTTGTACGCTTTAGAAGAGGTTTTTCGTTGCTAATTATGTTTAACGTATCCTAGGTAAGAAGCTGTAGTCGTTAGTACACTAAGGCGTGTTACACACGTTCGGGTCGGCATGATTCGGCACCTTTCGGCACAGCTGGGCGCAAAAAAAAAATCGATATTGCGGCTCGGTTTCGTGTCGGCTGTGTCATCATCTACCTAGCCTTTTCCCAACTATGTTAGGGTCGGCTTCCAGTCTAACCGGACGCAGCTGAGTACGAGTATTTTACATAGAGCGACTGCCTATCTGACCTCCACAACCCAGTTACTGGGGAATAC
Organism: Amphipoea oculea; assembly: GCA_945859645.1. NCBI lineage: Eukaryota > Metazoa > Arthropoda > Insecta > Lepidoptera > Noctuidae > Amphipoea > Amphipoea oculea. The sequence goes on along the minus strand of OX243865.1, from coordinate 13,498,866 downwards.
GATATCCCTTGGTAAGACTGGTTGTCAGACTTTCGGGCTTTTGACGACCCGTAACGACTGTCTAAGATCACGGAGGCACAAGAGGCACGGAGGGGTCTTGGTATGTAAAGATGGTCACCCATCAACGGTCCAACCGCGACAAGCGTAGCTTAACCTGATCGATCGGCTGTTATTACTTAGTCACAAGCCACTCGTATCGGCTGTGTGTAGTACCGATTACTGACTTGCTATTGTTTCGGTTTCGGTGATCAGAACGATATTTTGGAGTATTCCCATTTGAGCACCTATTTTCAGAGCACCTTTTTTTAGAGCACCAAAGGTATTCCCATTAGAGCACCAAACTGTATAATTTTGAGATCACATGGCAGTTTCTTACTGCATTTCTTTATAACCGTACGAGTATGAACAGTGGGATGTTGACGTGTGATCCCAACATTTTACCGTAAAATATGGTGCGAGAAAGACGTGACGCCTCGTTAGGAGAAGTACATAAATGGACCTTGTAACAGCGTATCATATTTTGTCTACTTTCACCAGAAAATTGTATTTCAAATTTTTAATGCATCATAATTCATCACCTGCCGAGCCTTTTCCCAATTATATTGGGGTCGGCTTCCAGTCTAATCGGATGCAGCTGAATACCAGTATTTTACATGGAGCGACTGCCTATCTGACCTCCACAACCCAGTAGTAACTGTAGCCCGAAAGTCTGACAACCAGTCTTACCAAGGGTAATACCACAGAATACTTAATAGTACTACGTTGTAATACGATACCCCTTGGTAAGACTGGTTGTCAGACTTTCGGGCTTCTCACTACCCGTAACAACGGTCAAAGATCCACGAATGACAGCCGGGACCAACCGCTTAACGTGCTTTCCGAGGCACGGAGGGGTCTCGGTATGTAAAGATGGGCACCCATCCACAGATCAACCGCGGCAAGCGTAGCTTAACCCTGCTAATACCTTACAAGAAATCTAATAGATTAGGTTATGTACGGGGATAGTTCAAAAAACATGGCATAAACTGGCAATTCGTTATAGAAAATAGGTTTATCGTTGCGTTTGTAATGGCCGTATTATAGCACTATATGAACGAAAGCCTACAAAGTTCTTATCGATAATCAGTTTCTTCAAGGTAAAACTTTCTAATAGAACAAAACAATGTTATTAAGTAAAGAAAGTTATGCGGTTAACTTACCACACTTTAGTTTTACTGCGGATAAATTATGTTCTACGCCTTTTGTTTGCCAAACGCCTACTAGTATTATTTGCTCTTTGCACCCAGCTGGTAAAACAATGGAGTGTCGTATTTTACATAATATTCCTTGTAGGCGTTTCTAAGTTTTGTTTAGGTAGTTAAGGGGCCGGCGGAGCATGCGTAGTTCATACAAACGTAACACGAAAATAATTTGTAAATCAAACGTATTCTTAATGTAGTGTGTATTTATTCCGATTGGATTACAGAATATCCGTTTAATTCCCAAATATATATTTTGAATGGACACTGATTTAAAGACGAGTCATGAGAAAAATGAGTTTTCTATAGAAAATTGAAATTCCTCAAATCTCGTATTTATATCAGTGTCCTTTAAAATGTTTAAAAAAGAAATAGCAGATACACAAGTAGGTAGATACTTAAATGAAGCTTTTATATTTCATTGTTGGGACATTGTTTGCAGGTGCTTTGTTACATTCAAGCGGAAACTCTATTGTGCAACAGCTAAATCATAATTTAGGAAAATTGCCGCCACAAAGTTCTACAAATGACACAATATTACCATCACACAATATGCAATTTGGCACATTTTGTGGTTATGCCTTATTAAACTAAACTACATTTATGTGCCAACTGTGCAATATTACGGGTACGTATCAAAATCCCGAATTTTATAGACCGAATTTTAAAATACCGATAGACGAAATCCCGATAATTGAAACGCCGAATGGTTGTTTGGTCGAAAGTTTTAAATCCCGAAAGTTCAATTGCCCGAAAGTTTAAAATCCCGAAGTTTAAAATCCCGAAGTACAAAATCCCAAAATTGCCACCGTTTCCGAGAAAACACATATTTCCAATTGTAAGAATATAGATGGCACAAAACCAACAATAGAGCCCCTATTTCTGTGTAAAGGGTTTAAAGTAACCTAACTAAACCAAACCTCGGGGTGCCCTTCGCTCGTTATTGCATCCTATGTCGACGGAGCCCCGCTTCGCGGGGCCCCTATTTCTGTGTAAAGGGTTTAAAGTAACCTAACCAAACCGAACCTCGGGGTGCCCTTCGGTCGCTCTTGCATCCTACGTCGTCTATTGCGTTCGTTGAGGTATATATGAGTAATCGCGGGAACTACGTCGCTGCTCTTTGGGATTTCATCCATCGGTATTTCGTCCATTCGGGATTTCGTCCGTTCGGGATTTCGTCCGTTCGGGATTTCGTCCTTTCGGGCATTTGAACATCGGTATTTTGTGTTTCGATATAACGACTATCGGCATTTAAAACTTTCGGTATTTTGAATTTCGGTGTTTTGGACGTCGGTATTTCAATCATAGGTATTATGAACTTTCGGGATTTTGATACGTACCCAATATTACTATAGTCTCAAAGCGGTAGGTACAGCTATTTTGTAAAAATCTCATCGTGAAAACTTGGGTGAAAGTGAGCTCCCTTGAAAATGGTTGAGCTGAATGGTGTTGATCTATGCGTCGTTTTCGTGAACGGGCGCCGTCAGTTGGGGCTGGTCATCACTTAGCTGCCTCGGCTTATTTTTAATTATTTTATTTTTGGATTGTTGTTTTTTTTTTTAATATTTGCTGTACTCTGGACGCTTTTAACGCGTACGTCTTCTTATTTTTACATCGTTCTCACATATAATTATAAATTCAACATTAATGATGTAACTAATATTTTTGTAAAAATATAATTTAAAAGAGTGTCCATGCGGTTCTTGCCCGTTCTTCTCCATAGTTACCTACGCTTTGGAATGGGCAACTAGCTTCATATTTTCTTACTGACTGACTTCTTGACAATTCAAAAGTGCCTGTAAATGGTTTAATTGAAATAAATGCTTTGAGTTTGAGCTGTCAACCGTGTGAATCCCTAGCGTCAGGTGGAGTGACAGCTCACTTCACCTAAGGTTTCACGGTAAGATTTTCACAGAATAGACCAGCTAATGTCCACCAGCAACAGAGTCAGAATCATCATTAAGTTCAGAGGGTGTTCTGAAAGCTTTCCACCGGCCAGTTGAATAGACATGAAATAAGTATGGGTGGTTGGATATGGTATCATAGAAATTAATTAAGAGGTTTGTTCCCATCCACCAGGATTTGCCTGCCCTTTAATTTTACAATTGGTGAGTAATCTATTTACTGTCACATGTGCCACTTTTAAGGGCGAATAAAATTTCACCAATGAATTACACCTACTTGTGCTGTGTGTGTCATGTACGTACGAGACGCGCATGATGCACGTGCTACGAGCAAACCACGACAAACGTCTGGACGCGCACGCACACCGTGGGATGGCAGGAGTAAAAATAAATCAATCGTGATAGTGATCAGCGCGTTCAAGAGTCTGTTGTCGTCAGTGTCAATCTTCAACGCGGTTTAGATGTTGTGATAGCGTTCTGTTTCATTGGTGAAATTGGCCCTAAGACTGGTTGTCACTTACAGACAGCAGAGTTATCAGTATTAGTGTTAGACGACAGGTTCCTTAATTAATTAAATTATCGGTTGTGTTAAGCTTCCTGCTATATGAATTTTACGACAAAGTTCCCTCTTCTGCACCCGAAAATGACGTAAAAGACTTGCTAAAAATCTCATGGTCCTCCTTCCGAGTTGAACCGACCTAAGCATACCTGAACCACAGTCACTTTCTGTCTGTTTGTCCGTCAATATGTGTCCGGTGCTTGTTTTAGGAACATATGAACTTAGTTTTACGACCACGCCTAGTCTGTGTCAATATTTCCTTTACTGTGTTATGTAATCTAAGTACGTTTAATGATGTGTAAATACTCATTATGGGGTAATGCTTATGGCTCATATTTTGAATTGAAACTTCTTTACGCACGCTTGACTTGGGGAGTAAGCTGGCGAACGCGTGACGTAAGCGTTACGAAAAGTGTGATCGGGCGAGGCGAACGGGAGTTGAGTGGGGGATATAAGCAAGAGAAAGCAGTGCGCACGCACATTTTCTTTCTCTCTTCCTGTCGTAGCCAAATACTTTTTTTTTTTGTGCAGGATGCTCTGTTTGATGATATGGCTCGTGTCAAAGTAGTCTTACGCTATCGCCTGATAAATAATGACGCCCACGAGTAATGACTTAAATGTGCGAGTGTTGATCCAATTCTTAGAGGTAGGAATCAACACAATTGATTCGACAGTATTTGTTGAAAAGCAAAGCCAACCCGATTTTACCGAGCAATTACTACACATATCTAATTATGACTTTCATTCGGCCTGCGCCGATCGACAATCTCCGTCATCTGTCCTCGCTGAATAATGTTCGGGTCAGCCCACATCTATTATCTACATATTCGATTATTATTTTTAAATTCTAAAGCCTTATTTGAACATTTTCTCTGGAGCCGCCTAATATGCCGTGACCATTAGTTAGCGAGAATTGTTGAGTATTTTGCGAGTTATTGCTTGTTGCTTTATGTTTTGTGAACGAGTGTGGAAATTATGCAATTTTGCAAATTACCCGTGTAAAATGCTGTGAAAAGGTCATATTATTTGCAAAATTGCTGCATCTAAGTTTAGATGCAGCAATTTTGCAAATAATACTTATGCCCTTTTCACAGCATTTTACACCCGGTTTTACATTTTTTTTTTTCTTAAAATTTACATACAAACGACTAGAAAGCTGGCTGTTAGTTAACAGCCAGCTTTCTAGTCGTTTGTATGTAAATTTTGAAATTGTTAATATATGTGATATCGAAGCGATGAATACGTGTAAATTAGTTGCCATAAATATTATGATTATTGGGTTAGACACACTAGCAGGTAATTAGCTGATGCGTGTGCCGTATCGTATAGCTTGGAGATATTTAATCTGTCCAGTCGATTCTTGGAGCAGTACAGTGTGGGATCCGTCACAGCATTTTCCGGGAGCCTATTCCATGCTGTTACAACTCGGTTAGACAAGAATTGCTTCAAGGTCTAATAATTACTGCCTAGTTGCTCAAGGTCAGTAACGCTTGCTATTTCCGATAAAATCAGGAATTCCTCAGTAGCAGCCCGGACTCTGGATTTGTGCCCGGTTGATGGCAATACCTAAGCTTGCCCGCTTTTACATGAGACTTAAACAAACCTGGCGAAATGTGGGTGTACTATAGATACACCTCTGCCTAACCCTTTGGGGATTACAGTCGTTATGTTTTGTTATGTAGTTGCCAAAATCATGTTATTTATTAAATTGCTTTTAAGAAATATCAATTTTTTTTATCTGTTTCAATACACACGTAGCAATGGCTTTAATTTTGACAGTTCAACAATATTCATTGCGTTATTTACGTTGTTGAGCCACATATTACTTCGAACATATGTATGAAGCGATGGATTAGCAATATCCTTCAAAATTATTCCGATTGTGATTGATAGTGTGTAACGCAATTAGGGTGCTGGCTACAGATTTGTGGGTTGTAATATTAGTGAGTTGAGTTCTCTGTTCTTGCCTTTAAGGTTGGTTCTCATTTAATGAAATGCATAAATCTTCATTATCTAGTTACAGCAAAAAAAACTTAAAAAAAAAACAACCGACTTCAAAAAAAAACACTACAAAGTGATAAATTACTTTAATTTCGGAAGTCGGTTTCGTTGGTTCCGCATTTTCGTTTTTTGACACCGACTTCCGAAATTAAAGTTATTTATCACTTTGTAATGTTTTTTTGAAGTCGGTTTTTTTTTAGTTTTTATTTTTCACTTTTTAGTTGTACCTACCCCACAAAAAAGTAAACAAAAAGATCGTTAATGTAGACAATGTAGATAATTTTTTAGATTTTTGTTGATTTTTCAAAAACCGCTTGTCCGATTTCGATAAAATTTTCATGGGACCATTTGGGAAGTACACCCTTTCCAAAAAAAAAAAATTTTTCAAATCGGTTGGCAAGCAACGGAGTTATGCGCGAACAAACAAAAAAAAATTTACAAACATTCGAATTGAGAACCTCCTCCTTTTTTCGAAGTCGGTTAAAAACAGTTCCATCATCAGAGAAATGACAAGTTTCTTGCGCGAAGTCATTTCCTTTTGCCTTCCTGGAAACCATGTTTAATTTTTTTATTGCTGGAAATCCGGTGAAAATACTTTACATTTTTGTTTCTTTTGTTTTAGTCCATCCAACAAAGAGATTGTAGAGTGCGTGAGCAAGGCCCTAAGCAATTACTTAAGAAAATTGTTCAGGGTGCTTAGAGAGTTAACATACTAAAAGTCCTGACAACTAGGGGGTGAGGCGGAGTGGGGGGAGGGGGTTAAAGTTCCCATTTTTCAGTTTTTCGCTAATATCTTTTAAACGGTGCGTCATGGAGATAAGAAGTCTTCTACGCAATGAAAGCTTATAAAATTATGTACAACTTTTGTCTTATACACTTTTTCACATTCCTACCTATTTTCGAACTACACATTCCGGAAAAGTGAAAATTGAAAAAAAAAACTACTTGAATTGAACTCTACCTTTTGTATACCTGTACAATGTACCTACTTCCTTCACGTTATTTGGGGATAAAAAGTATCTTATATCTTAAATCAACTCCTACTATATCAATTTACTAAATTTTATCCAAATCTGTACAGCCGTTGGTATATCAAAACTTTTATCTACACTTGTCTTATACACTTTTTCAAAATTTTCACCAGTGTTCGAGTATCGTGCTCCGAAGAAAGTGAAAATGGAGTTCATTTAGTGTGATGTGACAAGCATTACCGAATGTTAAATATGAGCTAGTATATAAATTAGGTATTTTATTAATAACATAAGCTGGGAGTACCTCCAAGCGGTGAAGGCGGTAACAGTTTGACATCTCGTTTTCTACCAGTGGTAATGGAGCAGAAGCGGGTCGTCACTTTTTATTCCATATTTCCTGTCGTAGAAAACGAGAACTGTCCTTTTGATAGCTTTAACTCCTCCCACCCAATACATTATTCTGCTGAAACCCGGCCGAGGAAAAACCAAAACAGTTGCACTGTCCACCCAAGAGATGCAGCAACATGGATTTGAGCACATCCTTTTCCTTCATTCATTTACAGGTTGCGACACAACATCTGCAACTTTCAGAAGAAGCAAAGTGGGTTTCTTAAAACTGTACTTGAAGTCAGATATTATCAAGGAAGCGGCTGCGATCTTTTACAAGCCCACCTCCACGCACAGTGAGGTTGAAGAGGCTGGGAAGATGTGCTTCCTCAAATGGTATGGCGCACCAGCAAGACTGATCTCCCTCAATGAGTACCGATACCAGTCATTCGTGAGATCAGTGGCAAATATTAAGCCTGATTCAGCTCCCTTCCACCAACTGAAAACGCAGCTAAACAGCATTCGCGGCGCACTTACCACCAAGTGCAGCTGTGCTCGGAAATGAGCTGCCTCCTCAAGAGTGGGGATGGAAACATGAAGGGGACAGCCTGGTGCCAATAACAACCGAAGATTCGCCAGCACCAGAGATACTACTAAAAACAATATTTTGCCGCTGCACGAAGGATTGTGGTAGTAGAAAATGTGGATGTCGGAAAGCAATGTTGAACTGTTCCGCGGCGTGCCTCCACTGCCAAGGGAATTGCCTCAACGGCGTGTCTGTTGACGATGACGATGATGAAGACGACGTAGAGCCTCTTCAGCAAGTACCATATACTGAGGATGAGGGAGCCTTGGAAAAAGAACCATTGTCAGGACCCTCACAGCATAAACGAATTAAAAGATAAAAGATAATATTTAAGTATCAAAGATACAAGTTTTGATTACTCAACGGCTGAACCGATTTGGATGAAATTCGTTATGATTAAAGATTTGGATTTTTAGGCTACTTTTATCCCGAAATAACGCAAACAAAGTAGCAGGCAACAGGTAGAGATTCATAAAAGTAGTTTTTTCGAAAATTTTCACTATTTTAGAATGTATATGTAAAAAATGGGTAGTAATTCGAAAAAGTGTATGACTAAAGTTGTAGGAAATTTTTAGTGATTAAACGAACTTACCTGTAAGTGAAGTTCTATCATAATTATATGATAGCCTCGTCCGAAGAGATTAGCATTGTAACACTTGTAGTAGCACATATAATGTCGCCTCTTTATGCACTTTAGTTTAAAACTCCTTAAGGTTTTTTTTTTTCTTAAGACGGATGCCTTATTCTCGCTGTCAGTTTGCCGTCAATGCTTCATTAAGTTCAGAGCTGTAACGACACTTAACAGATATTTTACTACAAGGGGTCTACTGAAAGGTAAAGGGGAGGGTGGGTTGCTAATCTCTTCGGACGAGGCTATCATATAATTATGATAGAACTTCACTTACAGGTATTCGTTTAATCACTAATTATACTTTAGCCTCGTCCTCGAGATTAGCATTGTAACACTTGTAGATCTTGAGAGATTATAGTAAAATATCAAATAAAAGAATAAAGGTACATGTACCTAACTCAATCAAATGAAAGAATAATACCACTTATAGTTATTATTATATTATTATTTTCACACCTTAAACACAATCTTTTAAAAGATTTCAAATTAACTGACCAGTGTCAGTTTCTTTAATTATACTAGATCTCTGAAATTCCACTTACCGCTCGTGTTTTATATCAAACTGCTTAACTTTTACGAAAATACCGCAGTACGAATTATTATTTTTTTTTTTTTTATGTTTTCTTGTATATACCTATGTATTTATGTTTCTTGTTAAATCAAGGTATGAACAAATTAGGTAGCTTTGCGGGGAAATGATCTGGTTAATTCTAAAAGAAAAAGCCTAGGCAGTAAGAATCCTGGATATTTTAATAGGATCAAGGATTTTGGATTATTTCGTTTCGAAAAATAACAATATTTTGAATTGTAATGTTTATACTTCATGAAGTACTAGGGCGAGTAATGTATACTAATTAAAATCATTTATTTTTAAATTCCTTTTGATACCAGTAATCAGTGGTAGGTATGTCATTGTGGTAGCGAAAGCCGTTACAAACAAAATGCCTATTTATTCTTTAAAAGAAGTAAGACCATTGCTTCAGATAGTAAACATACTGTTTAAAAGAGTCTTCAGAGATCGATGTCAACATATCTATGGGAAGCTCTTCGACAATAAAGATGCCCGAATAATAAGCTGGCAACAGCGATAACTGGCATCTGCCAATGTATTTAGTGACTGCTGGAGTGAGAGGGAATGAATTATTTACTTTGATCAAGAACAGGATACTACGCAGGTATTAGGCCTATCGGAGGTAAATACCTCACATTTTTTTTTTTTAAAGATTTATTGAAGAATTGTTGTAGATAACACCATAAAAAAATAAGCTGACTGTGAAAGCGTTTAATAATAGACAACGGAATTTTGATATGCCGTGTAATCTATTTATATATTTCAGACAGTAGACAGACCTTGCTTTGCGAGAAGGCCTAAACTAGGAGTGTCAAAGCTTTTTATATACTTCTTGAAAGGCCCAATCTTAGAACCCACTCGCATGTCAAGATGAATAAGTTCATCTTGACTCAGCGTCTGCAACGCCATTCTCAGCTGAATGAATAATTAAATATACTTAATAATATAAAGCGAATACAAATAAATACCCTGCACAACAACAAAATTTCTTTGTTGATGTTTATGTGAAGATGAGGGGATTGTAGGTACCCGCCTATGCGGTTTTAATCGTACATCTTTACTCCCAACACTCCGCAGTTTCTGTCAGATCCGCATAGACAGAGCCCCCCCCCCCAGTAGTTGAGGCAAGGGAAATATCTCAACATAACAATATAAATTTATTTATATAGAGTTTTCTAAATGGAATTTATACCTACCCACCAAAAGAAATGTGAATATACATTTGCGTTCTGATTTTTTATCAAAAATTATCTATTCAATTACTTGGTATAAGTACTTATATCAAATCATATTCAACATGGACTGGTAGGTAAATGCAGTCCTATTAAATAGGCGTGCAAATTTTCTTACAGTGGTTTAGTACCCTGTACCCTGAAATATGTTAAGTCATTTTTTTTTAGGGGGAAAGCTGATCTATAGATTTAATGTATCCTTTATATATCCCAGATATATGCAAGTATTACCTAGAAAGTACCATATAACTTTTATTAAAAGCTAAAGCTGATAAAAGTTTCATCGCATCAATGTTTCAAATACATGAGTTGTGTTTATGGACTGTTCCACAAAAGCCAACCGATTAAATGGTGTCTACCATTTAGTACATACACATGGAACCATGTGAGCGTAGGAATTTTACCACTGGGAAGATTATAGTAGACCAAAATGGTATCTAATGTGACCATATAAATCGTAAGAACTTTCTTAAGTGTGAGCATAACTGCTAAACAGTAATCCGTACTCATACTATATTTTAAAAATTAATGATCGTTACTCACGTATTATTACAAAAAAAAAAAAAATATATTTTTCGTATTTAACATAGTTTACAAAAAAAAAAAATATATATATTTTTTATTTATATTTTTTTTTTCGAATTTCAATTAAACGTTTACCCTTTTCTTTTTTTTGTATTGATTTAATATAAACACACTGTGAAATAGCGTATATTGTTAGCCAGTTGTTACTAACAGAATAATCAATTTCTTCTTAAGAATACTTTCGATAAGGTAAGATTAATTTAATTAGATGGGAATGAGAATGGGATCTCATAATATATGCATGATTAATATCCATGTGGGCAATTTTCCTAGCATGTGCCACGAAAAAATGGTTTTATCGAAAGTTATCCGTGACCAAAGCTTATGAAGATGGGATAGTTTAACAGCATAGCGTACGGGATTTAGCGGCTGCTGTTGAAGAGCGTCTGCTACGAAACTGTCGACAGAACCACAGCGCGTGCGGGTTCATCGGCGCTGGCACTGTACTCCAAGTTGTCGCTGACGGCGGCGCATATAGCGGCGCGGAGCTCAGGGTCAAAGTAAACCTTACCAGTATTTTGCAGCAGTGGGATCAGTTTTAATTCTGTTCCATTTGCGAATGCTGTTGCATCGCTATGTGTACCAGGTAGTTCATCTTTAAACAAGAGTTTATTGATTTTGTTTACTGAGATTTCAGCTATTCTTTGGAACTGCTCGTATAAAGTTAGATATCGAATAGTTTTATATTGTGTATCACACAATTTTTTAATTAAATTCAGAACTTCGTTGATTTAAAGCATATCTTGATAGCAACAAAGTGATGGTTTGACTGAGACATTACAGAATCAGCAAGTCTCTGATTATCAAAATGAGCTCTCTAACAATATCGTTCAGTGCAGCCAATGAATAAAAACAAATTACCTTAAATTTCAGCATTCAAAAAAAGGCGTATCGATCAAACAGGTAATAAGTACTACCAAAAGATCTTTCTGTAACTCGCACCCATCTAGACCATCAGACAGAAGTACATACCGAATTGCTAATTCCATATTTTATTGCAGGATTTCGATATTGCAGGATCCATTCTTAAAACCTCGAAAGCAACTTCGTTACTCTAGGGGATTGTCTTCTGTTACAGATGTGGGCACAGTCTTGGTCGTAGATATCAAAGCAGACTCTTTCCTTTCCTTGTTGTCAGCGACTGCGGAATCACCGGCCGAGTCACTGACTCGTCGTTAGTTCTCGACCAGGGCCGCCAGAAGACGTCTGTGTCCTAGTCTTAGCAAAACTATGACAATGTCAGACGCTAAAAGCTCATCTGGAATTAACCGTCAATTGTTCCAATAGTTACGTACCTATACTACTGTAGTATGGTAAAGATTCCTGCTTGAAATCGAAGGTATTACCTATAGATAAATATGAAATAATCGATTCTTTGACCAAATTTCATGTACATTAAAGTAGGACAGTCACTGTTAGGTACTTATAAAGTCACCAGTCGAGCAAATTGCACGTGGGGACAGAGAATTAATATATAGTGAGTTAACAGTTATGGGTAAGGTACATCTCGAAACGTTGTACCGTGAACCCAGTTTTTATTAAGAGCATTCACACCTCGAGTCGTTGTGACGTGAGCTTCAAGATATATTTAAAGAAATATTTACAAATTATATGGTCATCATGCGTTAGAATACTTCTGTTACCATGCATTAACTATGGGTAAGGTACACCTCTAAACGTTGTACCGTGAACCCAGTATCTTTTAAGACCAGTCACACCTCAAGTCGTTGTGACGTGAGTTTCATGATATATTTAAAGAAATATTTACAAATTATATGGTCATCATGCGTTAGAATACTTCTGTTACCATGCATTAACTATGGGTAAGGTACATCTCTAAACGTTGTACCGTGAACCCAGTATCTTTTAAGACCAGTCACACCTCAAGTCGTTGTGACGTGAGTTTCATGATATATTTAAAGAAATATTTACAAATTATATGGTCATCATGCGTTAGAATGCTTCTGTTACCATGTATTAACTATGGGTAAGGTACACCTCTAAACGTTGTACCGTGAACCACAGTTTCGATACAAGCCATGCCTCCAGTCGTTGTGAGAGGATAATATTATCACTACGCGTATATTACGGGTAAGGTACACCTCTGAGCGTTGTACCGTGAACCCGAGTTTCAAGACAAGTCACAACTCCAGTCGTTATGACGTGAGTCTCATATTATATTAATAAGAATACTTACAGTTGATCTGGTAATCATGCATATGAAAATGTTATCACAATACGTATACTACGGGTAAGGTACACCTCTAGGCGTTGTACCGTGAACCCGAGTTCCGAGACAAGTCACACCTCGAGTCGTTGTGACGTGAGTCTCATATTATATAAAAATGGGAATACTTACAGTTGGTCTGGTAATCATGCATAGGATAATGTTATCACAATGCGGAGGTATACTTCGGGTAAGGTACACCTCTGAGCGTTGTACCGTGAACCCGAATTTCAAGACAAGTCATACCTCGAATCGTTATGACGTGAGTCTCGTTTGATAGGTAAGTAACAACTCGAATCGTTGAAACGTGAACCTTCAAAAAAGGGTGCTGTGACCCTGCAGATACATCGGACATGCATCGGACCAAAAATCGATGACCTGTGACGCCTCCTCGTCAAGTTCCTTCCCAACTTCCTTATCCTTCTTGGTGCGGTCGATGTAGATACTATGCGATTGCATCCTTTTCGGTATAATATTATTTTAACTAGTTTTATAACGAGAAAACAACGTATTTTGTTAATTAATAACATAATTATATTTTGTGCGCAAAAATGGCGGAGCACTAAAATGTGAATGAAGCATTGACGGCAAACTGACAGCGAGAATAAGGCATCCGTCTTAAGAAAAAAAAAAACCTTAAGGAGTTTTAAACTAAAGTGCATAAAGAGGCGACATTATATGTGCTACTACAAGTGTTACAATGCTAATCTCGAGGACGAGGCTAAAGTATAATATAAGCTTTCATTGCGCAGAAAACTTCTTTTCTCTAAAACATACCGTTTTAAAGATATTAGCGAAAAACTGAAAAATGGGAACTTTAACCCCCTCCCCCCCCTCCGCCTCACCTCCTAGACGTCAGGATTTTTAGTAGGTTTATTCCCCAAGTACCCTGAACAATTTTCTGAAGAAAACACTTAGGGCCTAACTCACGCACTCTACAACTCCTTATGGGTGATTTATTGGATGGACAATTTATTTTAAATTTGCTTTATGATCTTGCCTACTATGTTTCAGTTCAAATAGTCCAGTCCAGTCCAGATAGGTAACTACTCGTATCTATATGTAGATGCGTCTGACACCATCCAAGATTAGCTAAGTTTATAAGGAGTGCCAGATAATTATTTTAGATACTTCCCTACGCATGAAAACAAAGATTTTAAAGATTCTTAATACAGTTAATTATAGTTAGTTTTTTCTGATGATTAATAAAATTGTATGATAAGTTAACACACTTAGAACCTAGATGCATTTTTACATACCTACAAATGTGAAGATTTCAAATGAAGGCTAGAATTGGATTTTAAATGACAGGAACTGATGTCAGACATTTAATGGCAGAAATTAAGAAAAGAAAGAAAAAAGTTTATTTGGACAGTTCGTGAAACACAAAATACAAAATTAACAAAATAAAAACAATGTTTCAAACAACAATAGTGTGTGCCTCATGGCTGCGCCAAAAAGGTTCATTTCAGCATTCAAGCCAGACAGATGCTGTCTGACGCTGGTTTTCTAATGAACCTTTAGGGACAAGTGACGGGGAGTACATACAGTTTCAATATACATACCTACCTAATGAAATATGGATTATCCGTTAGGTTAGTTTTTCGATCTCATAATTGATTTTGATTGTGTGGTGTGAGTTAATTAATTAAAATGTAGGATATTAGTTGGTCATGATCGACAGGTTTTTTTTATGATATCTGGTTCTGTCAGATATGTTAAAACTAACGGATCTTATAACTAACAGTAAATCTGTAGAACATTTTAAAATTCTTAGATTTGATTTCTAAACTTGGGATAGATTGTAACAAAAATTTAAAACCTGTTATGTATGTAGTCTAGTGTTTTGTGACGGTTTTGAAAATATGTAACGATAGTAACGTTATAAATAACTGTCAGCCAAACCCCTTATAAATATTTATGAAGAATTTGCGATCAACGCAGACGGATTGTCTGCCACATGGACAAAGTATAGGACTAATAAACTACCTGAATTAATAAAAAAAGAAGATAAAATAAACTTATTTATAAAAAAACTAAAACAATTTTTAATTAAAAAATGCTATTACAGTCTAAACGAATATTTAAGCGATAAAATATAAAGTAGTATAATAAAGAGTCCCTAATATGGTATTATTGGATTTATTTTAGATTTAGGTTAGCTTCCTCTCTCCTACATAAATTTGTGTTTTTCACTTTTTGCTGTGCCCGACGGGGTCCATAATGAACATTATTTCTTTCTCTTATGAACTTACCACCTAAGTACACATTGTGGAATGCAAATAAAGTATTGAGTATTGACTATAGGTTATGTTCAAAAATGGGCAATTATTTTATAGCTTGATATAAGGATGTACAAAAATGAGTTAGCACCTATAGTTATTGTGATAAAAACTTTTTAAGAAAAAAAAACCGACTTCCAAAAAAACACTACAAAGTGAAAAATAACTTTAATTTCGGAAGTCGGTGTCTTTGGATCTGTATTTTAGTTTTTTGCCACCGACTTCCGAAATTAAAGTTATTTTTAACCGACTTTAAAAAAGGAGGTTCTGTATTCGACCCGTATGTATGTATGTATGTATGTATGTTTGTATGTCCGCGATTATCTCAAAAACTACTGAACCGATTACGATAATTCTTTTATTAGTGTAATCTGCATACTTTCAGGAAGGTTTTAGTATATAATACACTAGCTTCTGCCCGCGACTTCGTCCGCGTGAAATTCGTACTTACCTCTAAAAATTTCGAAAATGTATGTAGGTATGATCTTTATCATTTATTTAGACAACTAAGTATTCGGGCGAATTTTTAAGTGTATAGATCAAAGGAATCAGATTTTTCAAATAAACTGTATCCCCGCTTTTCACCCCCACAGGGGTAGAATTTTCAAAAATCGTTTGGGATGTGTTCATTACTTGACTCAAAGATTATTTACACCGATTTTTGAGTTAATCAAACCACGCAGTAAAATCCTCCCCTGTATAATTAACTAAATACCCCTTTTCACCCCGTTAAGGGTAGATTTTCGAAAAACCCTGATGCACGTAATTCTTTATTTTTTGTCTTAAGTATAAATACAGAGTTTCGAGTTATCGGACCGCGCGTTAAAATTCTTCCATAGAAATTCCGACGCCCCCAATCCCCCGTTAGGGGTAGTTTAGAAAAACAAAAAATGCCAAACTTCATAATTTACTTGTATAAGTATTTGTACCGTAAGATTTTTCATATACACTGTATTCCCGCTTTTCACCCTATAGGGGTAGAATTTCGAAAAATTGTTTGGGGTGTGTTCATTACTTGACTTAAAGATTATTTATACGAATTCTTAAGTTAATCAAGCCACGCATTAAAATCTTTCCCTGTATAATTAACTGCCCCTTTTCAGGCGTAGATTTTCGGAAAACCCTGATACACGTTATTCTTTATTTGTGGTCTTAAGTATAAATACCGAGTTTCGAGGTAATCGGACCACGCGTTAAAATATTGACACCCCCCACCCCAATCCTCCTTTAAGGGCTAGTTTATAAAAACAAAAAATGCCAAACTTTATAATTTATTTAGATAAATATTCGTACCAAGTTTCAAGTTTATTAACCAAATGAATAAGATTTTTCATATAAACCGTATTCCCGCTTTTCACCCCAACATGGGTCGAATTATGAAAAATTTTCCAGCTAATCAAGCCACACAGTAAAATATGCCCTTGCAAAATTAGCTACCCCTTTTCACACAGTTAGGGGTAGATTTTCGAAAAACCCTGATACAGGTTATTCTTTATTTTTAGTCCTTAGTATTAATACTGAATGAGTTTCGAGTTAATCGGACAGCGCGTTGAAATTCTTCCAAAGAAATTTTGACACCCCCCAATACCTCTTTAGGGTTGAAATGAGTTTAGAAAAACGAAAAATGCCAAACTTCATAATTTACTTAGATAAGTATTCGTGCCAAGGTTCAAGGTTTTTAACTCAAGGAATAAGATTTTTCATACAAACAAAATCCCCCCTTTTCACCCCCTTTAAGGTTGAATTTCCAAAAACCCCTTCTTATTGGATACTTATACTTTACAAAGAATACACCCTCCAAAATTCAAGTCCCTGTCACCAGCGGTTTAGGCTGTGCGTTGATATCTCAGTCAGGTCGTTCATCCCCCGTCAAGGATGAAATTATCAAAAACGCTGAAACACGTATAAATTAATTTTCAATCGTTAGCCTATATACAAAATTTGAAGATCCTAACTTTTAAACTGACAGACTTTCATACACAACTTAATCCCCCTTTTTAACCCTTTGGGGGTAGAATTATCAAAAACGCTGAGACACGTATAAATTAATTTTCAATCGTCAGCCGAAACACAAAATTTGAAGATCCTAACTTTAAAACTGACGGACTTTTATACAAACTTTCATCCCCTATTTAACTCCCTTAGGGGTTGAATTTCAAAAAATCCTTCCTTATTCCTGGTCTACATCATAAAAGGAACCATCGTGTAAAATTTCAGCTTTCTAGGTCCAAGGGTTTGGGCTGGACGTTGATGAGTCAGTCAGGTCGTTCATCCCCCGTTAGGGGTGAAATTGTCAAAAACGCTGAAACACGTATAAATTAATTTTCAATCGTTAGCCTAAATACAAAATTTGAAGATCCTAACTTTTAAACTGACAGACTTTCATACACAACTTAATCCCCCTTTTTAACCCTTTGGGGGTAGAATTATCAAAAACGCTGAGACACGTATAAATTAATTTTTAATCGTCAGCCGAAACACAAAATTTGAAGATCCTAACTTTAAAACTGACGGACTTTCATACAAACTTTCATCCCCTATTTAACTCCCTTAGGGGTTGAATTTCAAAAAATCCTTCCTTATTCCTGGTCTACATCATAAAAGGAACCATCGTGTAAAATTTCAGCTTTCTAGGTCTAAGGGTTTGGGCTGGGCGTTGATGAGTCAGTCAGGTCGTTCATCCCCCGTTAGGGGTGAAATTATCAAAAACGCTGAAACACGTATAAATTAATTTTCAATCGTTAGCCTAAATACAAAATTTGAAGATCCTAACTTTTAAACTGACAGACTTTCATACACAACTTAATCCCCCTTTTTAACCCTTTGGGGGTAGAATTATCAAAAACGCTGAGACACGTATAAATTAATTTTTAATCGTCAGCCGAAACACAAAATTTGAAGATCCTAACTTTAAAACTGACGGACTTTCATACAAACTTTCATCCCCTATTTAACTCCCTTAGGGGTTGAATTTCAAAAAATCCTTCCTTATTCCTGGTCTACATTATAAAAGGAACCATGTTGTAAAATTTCAGCTTTCTAGGTCCAAGGGTTTGGGCTGGACGTTGATGAGTCAGTCAGGTCGTTCATCCCCCGTTAGGGGTGAAATTATCAAAAACGCTGAAACACGTATAAATTAATTTTCAATCGTTAGCCTAAATACAAAATTTGAAGATCCTAACTTTTAAACTGACAGACTTTCATACACAACTTAATCCCCCTTTTTAACCCTTTGGGGGTAGAATTATCAAAAACGCTGAGACACGTGTAAATTAATTTTCAATCGTCAGTCGAAACACAAAATTTGAAGATCCTAACTTTAAAACTGTCGGACTTTCATACAAACTTTCATCCCCTATTTAACTCCCTTAGGGGTTGAATTTCAAAAAATCCTTCCTTATTCCTGGTCTACATTATAAAAGGAACCATGTTGTAAAATTTCAGCTTTCTAGGTCCAAGGGTTTGGGCTGGACGTTGATGAGTCAGTCAGGTCGTTCATCCCCCGTTAGGGGTGAAATTGTCAAAAACGCTGAAACACGTATAAATTAATTTTCAATCGTTAGCCTAAATACAAAATTTGAAGATCCTAACTTTTAAACTGACAGACTTTCATACACAACTTAATCCCCCTTTTTAACCCTTTGGGGGTAGAATTATCAAAAACGCTGAGACACGTATAAATTAATTTTTAATCGTCAGCCGAAACACAAAATTTGAAGATCCTAACTTTAAAACTGACGGACTTTCATACAAACTTTCATCCCCTATTTAACTCCCTTAGGGGTTGAATTTCAAAAAATCCTTCCTTATTCCTGGTCTACATCATAAAAGGAACCATCGTGTAAAATTTCAGCTTTCTAGGTCTAAGGGTTTGGGCTGGGCGTTGATGAGTCAGTCAGGTCGTTCATCCCCCGTTAGGGGTGAAATTATCAAAAACGCTGAAACACGTATAAATTAATTTTCAATCGTTAGCCTAAATACAAAATTTGAAGATCCTAACTTTTAAACTGACAGACTTTCATACACAACTTAATCCCCCTTTTTAACCCTTTGGGGGTAGAATTATCAAAAACGCTGAGACACGTATAAATTAATTTTCAATCGTCAGCCGAAACACAAAATTTGAAGATCCTAACTTTAAAACTGACGGACTTTCATACAAACTTTCATCCCCTATTTAACTCCCTTAGGGGTTGAATTTCAAAAAATCCTTCCTTATTCCTGGTCTACATCATAAAAGGAACCATCATGTAAAATTTCAGCTTTCTAGGTCCAAGGGTTTGGGCTGGGCGTTGATGAGTCAGTCAGTCAGTCAGTCAGTCAGTCAGTCAGTCAGTCAGTCAGTCAGGCCTTTTGTTTTTATTTATATAAGATTAGGTAATTATTCTTACGTACGAAGTTATATGCATAAATGTACTGCATCTCCGGCATTTCTATGTGAATTTTGATGATTCTTCGAGTCGTGTCTTCAATTCTTCAATGCAATAGTAGGTATTAATTGAATTTGTGTGGGGTGGGTACAACTAAAAAGTGAAAAATAAAAACTTTTTTAAAAAAAAAAACAACCGACTTCAAAAAAAAAAACACTACAAACTGAAAAATAACTTTAATTTCGGAAGTCGGTGTCAAAAAACGAAAATGCTGAACCAACGACACCGACTTCCGAAATTAAAGTTATTTTTCACTTTGTAGTGTTTTTTTTTTGAAGTCGGTTGTTTTTTTTTTAAAAAAGTTTTTTCACTTTGTAGTGTTTTTTTGGAAGTCGGTTTTTTTTTTCTTAAAAAGTTTTTATTTCACGCTTTTTAGTGGGTCTGCTTATAATTTATCTAAGTTACAATGGAAGACCCCTTGTAGTAAAATATCTGTTAAGTGTCGTTACAGCTCTGAACTTAATGAAGCATTGACGGCAAACTGACAGCGAGAATAAGGCATCCGTCTTAAGAAAAAAACCTTAAGGAGTTTTAAACTAAAGTGCATAAAGAGGCGACATTATATGTGCTACTAATAGCTTAGTGCTCATCGCCTTTTACAAACAAATTATTGCTTTTCTCGATGCAGGGAAATTAATTGTTGAGGAGTTCTCCAGGTCCACCATCTGCTCCATATCACCATTCACATTGTGACGAGCATAAATTGCTTAGCAACCATATTAAAGTAATCGAATCGCAACCCGTGAAATACTTCGATATTATTGAGTAGTTCCGGTGGCCATCTGTGGTCTTCATTATCAGTTCCACTTCACCAAATGGTGCTTTCCGAGAGCAAGTGCACGAGTTACTATAAAAAATACCCAAATCGCTATAGGTGTGCCTATAATATTTGAAGAGTTCCTTCGATTTCTCCAGGATCCCATCATCAAATCCTGACCTGATGTTTTTAGACTAGATGCTGATAATCCTGGCTGCAGCATCAGGCCAGAGTTATGTCAACATTGCATTGAACTTAAAATTTAGTCCTGTTCAAAATGAGCCCAAACACGACTACGGTGCTGTTATTTCAAGTTTTGTACTTTTTCTGATGCTCCTGGCTTCAGCATCAGGTCTCTATGTACTTCGGTGTTCCTCATTAACAGTACGTTTATCCACACATCGAGCCCTTTTCAATGAGTCTAAACACGATATATCTGCTGTTAGTTGTCGAGGAGTTAGGTACTCCGCAGACTATCCTGACTGCAGCATCAGGTCATGACTTGATGATCATGAGACCAAATGTGGCAAATGCCCTATCAAACATCAAAACAATTTACTAAAACAGTCCTTGCCTGTTTGAGTAACTTCTTACTGTGAAGGAGTTGTACCTTCTATCATCAGCTCAGCTACCTGAGATGGTGACAACCATACGCAAGATACTTCATAAAATATGCGAAAAACAATAAGTGAGCCTATAAAATTTGAGGGTTGCCCTCGATTTCTTTAAGATCCCATCATCAAATCCTAACTTGGTGAGAATGAGACCACCCCAGAACTATCTACTTTCGAACAAAAAAAGAATTTTGAAAATCCGTCGACAATTGGCGGAGTATTCGATGAACAAACATACAAAAAAAAAAAACATACAAACAGCCGAACATAGTACCTCCTCCTTTTTGTGAAGTCGGTAAAAAGGAACAATTTTGTACGTAGAATCCTGAAAAAAAATTCTTTTGTTGATGTTTTCACATAGTTACAGTCAGTCTTGTAAAGGTAGAGAAAGATCTTTGTTCCAAAATGTTGTATACATTTGTAGGCACAAAACATATTACACATTCGTAGGTACTTAATAATTGTAGCTACGAATTGATACAGTACCTAAATTGGAACACAAATTGTATACAATAAAATGAATTCTGGTCATATTTATAGGCTAACTGTAACAAAAACATCATAAATCAACTTACACAAACATATTTACCCTAATTGTGTGGAGTGTGGAGTCGTGGAGAATTACTACATTACTTATCGATGGACTGTGTTCGATATGAGTCTCATAGACACGATCTGTTTGGGGTCATGAGGTTGAACCGACTTGATATGGGCACATTCCATAAAATTCTGCCCCAAACAAATGGTGATGATGCGAAGAGTCTGTTCAGGTTCATGGCCCAAATGTAATCCGTAGTAGATGCATTTAGGGTATGATGGGACTGTTATACGCATTGCGGCCCTAATTGAATAAAGAATACAATCAAAAATACGAGTAAAACATAATTTGCATGCAATATTTTTCCCTGACATTGGTATTCTTGTATATCTGTGTCAGTGAGTCAACAATTATACATACATACGTATTTCCGAATATAACATTCGCTTGATAATGAAAGGTTCATTCACACGTTTCCATTCATACGCGCGTGCGTTTGCACTTGGCCGTCAAATGAGAGAGAAAGTGTAGTACTACGGAACTGAGGTGTTTGGTCAAATAACACGCGAGATGCTTTCAAGGTGAAATGAGAAACAATGAGAGGATTATTTTCTTTTAAGTGGCTAGCTGTTGAACGCGATTTCTTATAAGTCGATGAATGCCGGCTGCACGCACGAAAAAGCATGACTAACGTTCCGCCTGAGTCAAGCGTGCAAGCGAGAGCGCGGAACAAGCGATAGACAGGCACGATCGGCCTAAGCGTTCGGCTTGTGACGCATCTATCTGTTGTTTTCTTATGACGTTATCACGTAAAATTATCGTCCGTAATCCGACTTTACAGGCAATCAATTTTTTTACACTAATATCCAGAATGAAAGTATCCTCCTTAGTGTCCTCCTCCTAGTGTCCTTCTCCAGCGAGGTATTGCGTAACATGCTACAGTAGGAATGGCTTTCATTTATTGACAGTTCAACTATATTCATTGCGTTATTTACATTGTTAAGCACACACATTTTTCGAACATATGAAGCAATGGATTAGCAATATCCTTCAAAATTATTCAGATCGTGATTGATAGTGTGTGTTATTATACTCGTACATTTAGGGTGCAGGTCCCAGGCTACCTTTTTATCAAATTTCATAACGATCGAATTAGTGGTTTTGACGTTGAAGAGATAACCGACAGATAAGGTTACTTTCGCATTTATAATATTAAGCATGAATCTGTAACGGAAACTTTTTTGTTGTTCAGTTTTCTTTTTAACCGACTTCAAAAAAGGAGGAGGTTCTTGGTAACAATGATACAAGTGTAGCTTTGAAACTGTATCTTGGCTCGATCTTGATATCGATTTTCATAAATGTAATTCAATTCCTGGGTTAGATTACCTAAAGCTTTGTAATGTAACGTTAAACTCATTTTTCTTAGTTATTAGACTGAGACTACAGTAGGCAGCGATTTGCGATGCGACTGGAAGCGCGAAACGAGATAAACATGGTATGGCTACATTGGTGGAGAAAAATATAATAAAGAAGCAAGAGTTGAGATTAAAATGCAAAATGGAACCCTTGTTCAAGTACTTAGTAGGTGCCTATGGTTTCTGAGGCACGGAGGTATTACACCGCCAACACCAGAGAAAGAGTGCACCTGTGTCTGCGCAGACAATTATGCACTATAATCTCTCCTGCGCCGAAGAATTCGTTGATATTGGCTTCCATAGCGGAAACTATTACCAGTTACAGGTCGGTATTTATATGATACTAGCAGCGCCCCGCGGTTTCACCCGCATAAATTTCACGTGGGAATATCGGGATAAAAGCAATCCTATGTCCTTTCCCGGGACTCTTTAAGTAGGTGTACTTAGTATACCTACTTAAAGATAGTAGTCAAGAGGTAACTTACAGGCAGACACACTTTCGCATTTATAATATAGTACGGATTCTTCAAGCTTTTTTCTCACACTAGGCTCACAGTAGGTACCCAAGATCTGATCCCAGGGTACTAAGGAAAGGGGTACTAAGGAAAATGCCTTTAAACACGTAAATTAAGGAATCGAAATCGTTAAAAAAAAAGGACAGA
Source organism: Amphipoea oculea (assembly GCA_945859645.1). NCBI lineage: Eukaryota > Metazoa > Arthropoda > Insecta > Lepidoptera > Noctuidae > Amphipoea > Amphipoea oculea. Next base: position 13,475,336 of record OX243865.1, on the reverse strand, counting down.
ACAGAAATGCATGTGTGACTGATTCGTTGGTGTCGTGGCCGCATGCTACGCTGACCGTGAGGTCCAATGTTCGATTCCCAGGTAGGGTAAAGTGTTATTGGGTTTTTACAACAGGATTTTTTCAGTAGCAGCCCTGAGGCTGGCCTGGTTGATGACAAAGGCCTCGCCCCCTATTACATGCGACTTTAACATAACTGGCGAAATGCGAGTGTTTTTAAGGTACACCTCTGCCTAGCCATTTGAGAATTACAGGCGTGATGTTATGTATAAAGAAATGCATGTCACGAAATGACATAGGTTTATGCCTGCTGTCGATCAATTGACTGAAAAGGCGATAATTTGTGCTACTTAACACTCACTTACGCCTGAATTATCGGCTTAACGTGAACATAACAAATGTCAGATATATTTTATGATATGTGTCGTTTGTGTCATAATCGTAAATCTCTATACCTACTAAGTGCGAAAATTTATTTCACTGTTTTCTCAATTAATGAGTGCATTGCAAATGTTGTATCCATCCGTGAGTGTAAATTCGTCTTCCAATCGGTTAAATACGAATGAACTGACTGAGTTTTTAATTTTGGAAGACGTATTATGATTTTATCAAAGTCGGATATCTTTTATCCTTGGAATAAAAATGACGTCTGACAGTTCTAGTATAGAAAAACTGTCAAAAATTCAAAATTTATTCCAAGGATAAGACTTATTCTAGGTATAAAATATTTTCGAAATTCGCCCTTAGAATATTAAGCTAAATAAAATCAGCCGTTCCCTACATTTATGTTCGCGTAACTCGTCGATATGTAGGGATCAGCTGATTTTTTTTTTCACGATTTCACGTTTGGTCCAATAGTAAAAGTTGTTCATAATTATGAGTAAAATGACCCCCTAAGAGGAAAACGGTGATTAAAATTTCACCCTATATTTTAGTATTTCCCCATTTACCTCATAGCAGTTGATTTTCAACTCACGCATGCACTTGTTTCGTGTGACGTAACGGATGGCCCTTTAAATTATCTGCCCGTATCAACGCAATGTCTACAGAATTCAGGATGCGATTACGGAATAAATTGGCCGCTCCACAATTTTTTATACGCACGTCTGTAGTGATTGAGCCACTGCACGCGATGCGATGTATGAGGATATATTTTGGGTTACTGCGAATAAAATTATATAGTTTCTTGTAAGAGTTAACTGAGAGGTATACAAATATCACAAAATCAAAACACAACACAAAAATATCACAAACATCTGTATCCTGCAGGGAAATTGCGTCACACTATCAGTAGCAGTGGGTTTCATTTAGAAAACATTCAATAACATTAATTATGTTATATTTTGTATTTTTTTTGTGTTTGTAATTAAATAATTTTTAATAAATGACATAATAATTATACTACTGCGATTTCAAACAAAACGTCTTCAGTACAATACTGGAAATATATAGGTAAATTGTTAAGGGAGCCTGGTGACCTGACTTACAGGTTTTGTAAAAAACTTAGTTTAGGCCACCTCTTCCACAAATTAAGTAAAAAATTGTATCTGTAGACTAATTTAACTTTAAGCTGTAATTTGTGGTAAGAAAAATAAAATCTATTCTACTCTATTCTTTTTATGTTGTTGAGCAGACAAATTTTTCGAAAATAATATAAAGCAATGGATTAACAAAAATTATTCAGATTGAGATTGATAGTGTGTGTGTGTGTGTGTGTGTGTGACTTTGTATTTTTAAAACACAATAGCTTACAAACTTTGTTCTATGTTACTATTAGGTAGGTACTTTTAAAATTATAGATAGTACGCACTAGCTTCTGCCCGCGACTTCGCCCGCGTAAAATCTTGTTTTAAAATAAAATACCTAATATATCCTATGACACTCAGTAATACTGTAACTCTCGGTAAGCTTCACATTAGTAAAAGAATTATCGGAATCGGATCAGTAGTTCTGAAGATAACCCCTACATATAAACTTAAAAATACTCCTTCATAATATTAGTAAAGATAGAAGAGCAAATTAATATTTAGGACGTCACAAACCAAAAAGCAGGATCGCCCACGCCAAAATGTCGTTCAAAATAAGTTGCTTTTGACTCTATATAACTGATTTACGTAAGAAAAAATGCGGCCAAAAGGCTTTAGGTTGCGTCCTAAGCGACTGTCGCGCGAATGACGCTGAGTTCTAGCGCTGTAGCTCTAGCTCTTTGAAAGACTTAGTAAGAAATCATTACAAGGTTGCAATTATGATTTTCATATTTTTTTGTCATCATAACTTAGTAATTATGTAAGTTTCATACTGGTATCATGTTTTATCTTAATTAATGCATTATAGTGTAACTTAATGTATTTTAAACAGCATTTTGAACGTGTTAATCTGTAATAACGAATAACATAATGAGATTTTAGAACGTCTAGCCGACATTAAAAATGATGAAAATATCAGGGTTTGTTTTTATACATAGTAAGCAGATTCAAATAATGTAGCGTTCAATATTTACTTCAGGAGGTCATTTCATTGACCTGGCCAACGGATGACGATTTACTGCTTTAGACCGTTCATATAATAATATAAATTGTCAGGTACAGACGCCTGCATATTAAACTACTCGAAACTGTAAAATTTTCCCAATCTACTTTGAATCTTAAACTTCAGCGATAAAGTTGAAAATCTATTAAAGAAATTTGACAGATTGTTGTAACTTGATGTGCTGGCGTTTGTACATCCCCGAGCTTAGCATAATCAGCCTATAATGTTCTCACTGCTGGGATACAGGCCTCTCTGTGAAAGGGAGTGGGCCGTAATCCACCACGCGGGTCTAATGCGGGTTAGAAGAACTCTTAATTCGAAATTTAGATCTTTCTAAACATTCTCCTTACATAAGTTTCTTAGTAAAAATTGCGAATGTCCCTGAAAAATGGACTCTTAAACTAGTAATGCAGAGTTGAATTTACCTTAAATTATGCCTATTATAAGTAACACTAGTAAGTATTGTACCTATTAATGCATCATCAATGTACGTAAAATCATCGGAATGATTACGTAAAGCGCAGTCATGCAAATCTTCAGTTCCGTTCACTAATTATTGCAAAAAAATAATTCAGTTAGGAATGCGTGCAACACTTTCCAATCGAAACTTAGTATCGGTCTGGTCAAACTAGTCCCATCTAGCATCGATTTATTTTTATTGAAGTGGGTATGTATGGGATGAAAATTATAGATGATAACGTTCAATTACTTGTTAGGTATAATGACCAAGTCCACATACATAAAAACACATATAAAACTTAGAACGGAATATCTGTCTATACAAGGAATATTCATGCGATATAATTAAGTATGGAAAAATATATTTTCGATTGTCATGAAAAAACGATTTAGGCGCAGAATGCCCACTTCTCAAAATGGCAACTGAGTTTTAAATGGACTAATTCTCATCTCAAGAATGCCCACTTCTCCAACTGACATTTTTTTGACATGACAGGTAACCACAGAGCACCAACGCTAAATATGATTTGTAGAAATCGATGCAAACATATAATTAAGATCTTTCTAACCTATGCGTACATAGATGTGTTGTGTTTTAATAGGTAGGTATCCTATCATTGCTCTTTAATATTCGGACAGGTTAAACGAAACTGAACTCTAAAAATTAGAACCTACCTAAATCGTTTTGTATTTCTCCGAGCACATGGTTCGCTTTCGATTTTGGCTGCTCATCATGGGATTTCTACAATATCTAAGCTGCCTCATATAACATAACATAATCAGCCTATAATGTTCCCACTGCTGGGACACAGGCCTCCTCTAGGTGAGAGGGAGATGGCCGTAATTCACCAGCGGGCCCAGTGCGGGTTGACAGAATTTTTGGTTCTACGACATGCTGGATTCCTCACGATGTTTTCCTTCACCGTTTTGAGAGCAGTGGTGATGAAATAATTTACACAAAGTAAAGAACCTGTGTGGATTCGAACCTACGACCTACACCTCGTAAGTCGCGGCCGTTACCAATTGGCCACTACTACTCTCTGCTGCTGCTCTAAGCTGCCTACTGCTTCCCAACGACTTCGATAGTATGAACTATTTAATCCTCCTGTATTTAATCTAAACTCCTTGGTTAAATTTAAATGATTTAATTAACTGCCGGGGGAAGTTTGTTGCGCCACTTCTTCCCAGTTAAGCACTAAAAACTGGTGCAGGGCGGGCGTTTTGGGTGACTGTCTTGTGTAGTGCTGACGTTTAAAAAGTGCTGATTCTCAGCCTAGTTTGAATACCTAAATTAATTTTGATTTTGAAATCCATTCTTAGCACAAATGTCTACGCCGTTAAAGGAACGCACCTGCCAAACAACTCGCTATGCTTTAAAGTTTCGTGGATGCTTGTAGATGGTAAGATTATGAGAAGTAAGCGGTAACAACATTTGTGAGCGCAAAGTCGTGGGTAAAAGCTAGTTAATCCTGTGACTAGAAAGATACTTTCGATCTCGTTCGGTACATCGCGTACCGTAGTGGCTCAGTCGTGCGTTGTTGCTAGTTGCCCGGTGTTCGTGTCCATTGCTACACGACTTTTTGGATCGAAGTACTTTATCGCAGGCTATACTCTGCATACTACTTGGCGAGTGAGAGCTAGACCGAAAAATGGTGTAACAGTTTAACCACCTCGATTTTTTTTAATTTGTAACTAGCTGCGCCCCGCGGTTTCACCCGCATAAGTGTCGATCCCGTGGGAATATCGGGATAAAAACTATCCTATGTCTTTCCTCGGAATGTAATCTATGTCTGTACCAAATTTCACACAAATCGGTTCAGTAGTTTAGGCGTGAAGAAAAGACAGACAGACAGACAGACAGACAGAGTTACTTTCGCATTTATAATATTAGTTTGGATTTGGATTTCTTTGCTCTCAAACGTTGTTCATATATTTTCTGGCATTGCATAAAACAAGATTCAGAAATTAAAATAATGGTGGTAAGGCGTCGAAATTGCACGAGTTCATATTGTACTTGAACCATCTTCATTTAAAGCAGATTATTAGTTTTTTAGTTTTTATAAAGGGGTCTGTTGGACACTTAATTCTCACGCACACACACACACACACACACACACACACACACACACACACACACACACACACACACACACATACATTTATGAATGAAGACGTGAAAAGCGTATATATGATATACCTACTTCAGCGCTGGGTCTTTCTTTACGTCATGTTTATCGTAAATAAATGTATTTTCTTTCTTTTCTTTTTCCTTTTTTTAACTCCTTTAAGCTCTAAACGGAAAGAAAATTCATTACATCTTATGCCAGACTACCATGCAATAATTTACAAACCACCAGAAATAGTTACTGTTCGCAGTGCAAAAGGTTAAAAGTACAATGGAAACTCGCGCAGAAAGCAAGCACCTAACCCATGTTCAAGGAAGCTCATTCGATGTTCGGCTTGCTAGTTGCACACAGGGGGTCGGCAGAGATAGTGCTAGTGGTTTACGATACGTTTCGTAGTGCTGAGTGATAAGTGTGAAAGTGATAAGGAATTGAAGATATTTTTGGAGAGGTTTGTTTTTTGTTTAATTTTCTGTGGGTTTGTAATCCAGGGTTTAGTAAAGGAAGGAGTTCCAGATGTTGTCCTTTTTTGTTATTGTTCATTTTGAGTGTTGTGTAAACAATGAGTGTGAGACTTAGATACTCGTAAATTAAGTTTTTCTAAGATTTAGAAATATTTTCAGATTGTGTTATGATAGACAATACCTACTTACATACATGAACTAACGCCCTTGGAAAGAAGGCGTGAGTTATGTATGTATACAGTATTTAAATAATATAGATTGACCTTGGAACATCAAATTAGAGCAGGCTTTTCACGGATGTCTTTTACAGCATTAGTTTTTTTTTCATTGGAATATTTTTTTTATTCCAAGTCTAACAGAGAACAATCTATTAATAAAATGCAACCTTTAATAAGTTCAATAAAATGTTTTACCTACAAATAACGTATAAGTATCTGTAATATAAAAATGAATCGCTGAATGTGTTGCTAAGCGCAAATCTCGAGAGCAGCTGAACCGATTTCGCTAATTCTTTTTATGTTGTGATCAGTATTGCCAGGACAAGGTTTGTATGAAAGAAAATTTTGGAAATTCGAAAAAAAAAATTGCACCGTTGCGTAGCTAGGGCGGGACGCTAGTTGTAAATAATAATATAGCTTTTTATTAATATAGCGTTTTGGTAACAAGCTTTACTAAGCTTAAGCTCTCGATGTGATAAGAAGTGCAGAAGCATTAGGAAGTTCGGGCTTAGATGGAAGTATGATGTGTCTTCGTCCTTCGAATAAACAATCAATCAACTCGGCCTATCACAGTCCACTGCTGGACATAGGCCTCTTCCACAACAGTCTGTCCTCCGCCTTCCGCGTCCAGTCTGTCCTAGCCACCTTATTGAGGTCGTCGGTCCATCTAGCTGACGTAGAGACGTCCCATAGTATGCTCGCCGATACGCGGTCTCGTCTGAGTCCAGGCCATCGGTCCTTCGACAAACAAGGCCAGTCCACTGCCACTTCGGCTTGGTTATTCTGCAAGCTATGTCGGTAAATCCTGTTCAATAAATTCATACATTCAAATAAAACGTCGCTTCTTTAATAAACACCTCAAAGTGCGTAAAAGTACGCATTTTTAGTGACCTTAGTGACCCTCTATGATCGTAACTCGATTTCTTGGATTTTTGAGTTAAGTCACTACTATTCTGAAGGTGCGATATATCTTAAGAAAGAAAAGAACGTTTATACGTTACCGTGGGCATAGTTCGTGAAAAACAAAAACAAATAAGTAACAAATATAAAGAGAATTATAATGGTTTAACAACAATAGTTTGTGCTTCACGGCTTCGCCAAAAACGTTCATTTCAGCATTCGACGATAGAAAACTAAATGTTCCGGACTTTTTGAACCTTGTAGAGTCGGGATCGGTGAGAGTTGGGACGAAGCCCCCCGATTGAGCTCTTCCGAATAATTGGAGACTAAAAAAATACTTCACACAATTAATTTTTAGTCGCTTTTCAAAAATAAGGCCAAACTAAATGCCTGACCTTGCTTACTAAAGGTCAAAATCCAAACGTTTTCTAGCTTCTAAAAAAGATTTACAATTTGGCTGTAGTTATTGGTAATCTTAGTAGCAATTAATTTTAAAATGCTTGTTGTGCACGATTTTCGCTGTTATTACATACCCCTCTGTTACGATGTGTCGGTACATAATAATATTGTACATGTACAGTCACGTCTATAAGTATGTATACACTTGGCTTTATTCAAAGGCGATTTTCTCCTTTATTTTTGAATGAAATTTTATGTTATTACCAACATAGTATTTTCGAACCCATAGGTTTATGTAAAGTGTCGTATTTCAACGTTGCATTCATTATTTCACGAAAAAATCGCAATTGAAAGTTGCCAAGTGTTGACATATTATTGCTCGTGACTGTACATATAGTTATGTGCTATAATTCTGTGTAAGAGTTTCGAGCGTATAATTCTGCATGTCGAACACCGGTTTATAGCTAAAGTAAAAGTTTGACACACGTTCAGCAACATAATAATCATACATAGATAGACCATAATGATAAATATCGAGAGCCCTCCGTGCCTCGGAAAGCACGTTAAGCCGTTGATCCCGGCTGTCATTCGCAGATTATTGACAATCGTTATGAGTAGTCAGAAGCCCAAAAGACTTACAACCAGCTTACCAAAGGATCACGTGTTACCCAGTAACTGGGTTGTGGAGGTCAGATAGGCTGTCGCTCCATGTAAAATACTGGTACTCAGCTGTATCCGGTTAGACTGGAAGCCGACCTCAACATAGTTGGAAAAAGGCTAGGTAGATGATGATGAGTAGTTGATGGCTGCGATATTTCTACAAGGCTTTCCTCTTTTTGTACTTCTTCTAGGGTGCCGGACTAACGGACGTGCCGAAGTACTGAAGTGCCGTTTTAGTGAGACTATACTGTATTTATTTATTTATTTTTATTTTACCATTTATGTACACACACATATATAAACAGACAAGAAAAAAACAGAACAGAAAAATAGGTACAAAGGTGATGTTTATTTCATAAGTAATCTCTTCCAGTAGACCTGCGAAAGGACAAGAAATAGAGAGATGTAGACAGCGTGTTAAAGAGTCATGGAGACAAAAAAATACATAAAATCTAAACAAATAATACTGACGCTGTATTGACGCTTTTGTCCATAACTTATCTTGCATTATTGCGCTTAATTACCCCTATTGTTACTTTAGATAATAATCTTAGTTAACTTTTCTGGATGTAGAAGGAGCAGTAATTAGGGGTGCACGACGACATATCAAGCTACTAGCTGCGCCCCGCGGTTTCACTCGCAAAAGTGTCGATCCCGTGGGAATATCGGGATAAAAACTATCCTATGTCCTTCCCCGGGATGCAATCTATCTCTCTGCCAAATTTGATCGAAATCCGTTCAGTGGTTTAGGTGTGAAAAGGTAATATACAGACAGACAGACAGAGTTACTTTCGAATTTATATATTAGTATGGATAATATATAGTATTATAGTATATACTATGGATACATTTCCAGTATAAACTGAGTTTTCATTGAACGAAAAGCCATGTTAGGTCAGATAAAACAGGAAATCTATAGCTTGATATGTCGTTGTGTGTACATCGTACTTTAACGAAACTACAGCACACTTCTTTTTAGAAAATATTACGTGAATGTCGGCAAACATGAAGAGTTAAGAAGTTTGTGTTTAAAGATACTAATCACCTTTCACATTGTATGCCGTGTGAAAACGTGAGAATTCGCTTTTTGGAAAATTTCGTTTTCGATGTTTATTATGAACGTAGGGTACAGTACTCCTTCCTTTATTATATAATGAGTGTACCTATGCCAAATATTGTAAAACATTTTAAAAGAGTAACGCTGGAGTTTCTTGCCCATTCTTCTCCATACGAAAACTACCTTTTGGAAGGGGCGACTAGAATCAATTCTATTTTTTTATATGTAATTTTTGACGTTCAAAAGTGCTTTTTATGTGCTTATTTGAAATATGTAAATGCTTTGACTTTGACCTTCCGTTGTATTTCCCTAGAAGAGGAGGTCCTGGGTTCGATTTCTGGATCGGGCAAAGTGTTATTGGGTTTTTTCTATCTGGAATTTCTTTTGTAGCAGCCGGGAGTCTGGAATGGTGCCCAATTGATGACGATAGGCTTGTCCCCCATTACATCGGAGTTTAGCATACTTGGCGGCGCAATATGGGTGTGGTATAGGTTCACCTCTGTCTAATCCTTTGGGGAATACAGGAGCCAGTTATATTTTATGTAATGACTAGCTGTGCCCCGCGTTTTACCCGCATAAGTTTTGATGCCGTGGGAATATCGGGATAAAAAGTATCCTATGTATTAATGCTGGTTGTAAACTATCTGTGTGCTAAATTTCATTCAAATCCGTTCAGTAGTTTTTGCGTGAAGAAGTAATAAACATACAAACACACTCACAAACTTTCGCCTTTATAATATTAGTGTGATAAGTGTGATCTTCTTGTTTCAGGAACAAACGCCAGAAAAATGCGGAGTCGAGTGGGTGTAGTAAAATGGCCTCTTCGGAACATCTGCGGCCCTGGTCGCCAGATATCCACCACAGCGCGAGGTAGCCAGGCTTCCGACAGTGGATTAGAAATCAGTGCGTAGAATTTATGATTTCCTTTGCTTGATTAATGCCAATCGCCAGTTTAATCGTGTTCTGAGCTGATTGGTACCTAGGTACACGATTTCCATGGTCAAGTAGTAGGTTATGGGAAAAATTATGGTATCAAGTATTTCAGACCTTTTTAAGGATGCTTGATAGGTAGGCCATCATGAAAAAAAAAGAAAATCTATTATCAAATTATTTATTCTGATCGGCTATTATTATATCAAAAATGGTCTAAATATCAAAAACATGCAGTTTTTTTTAATAATCCAGCCTAAGCTGTCTCTAGACAAATAGATGATTAAGGGCTGATTATTCAATAGTCTGACTAACTTTTATCTGAAGAATAAATATGACACTGACATATTTTCTATACAAAAGCTGTCAAACCACAATATTTATTCCTCAGATAAACCCTAACTGATTATTCAACAAAAATTAGCCCTAAGTACCTATACACAACAATCACTTTTCATAACTTTTAAACCTTACAAAGGTAGTCTAGTTTTGTGGCATTCTTCACATGCACGGTCGACACATTGCGCAAGAGTTCGCGCTGTCTGAGCATGCAAGTGATAGTATTGCATGCAGTAATTAGATCTAGATCTGTATGGTTACCTAAAGGATGCAAACATAGTAAAATTATTTAATTAAATGATAATGCTGCCAGTCTTCTGGGCACGTTTCCAGATGACAGCGATGCGGATGCCTATTAAAATATCCTTTTGTTTTTGTATTTATTTATATAATACTTAGTTAGTTAGTCTTTTAATTTAGTACCTAGTGTGAATAGTTAGTTAAGAGAGTATGAAAATAAACGATATTTATTGTTCATAAATTAAACTGAATTAACCGGTCAATCGGCGCGCGTCGCCGATCGGCGACGAAACAATAGAAAATCAATTGTGTCTCATTAGCGGAGCTTGACTGATTAATTAAATAATTATAATTTAATTTTTTAATTATAAAATGACCCAGTTCTTACTATTAGGGGACGACGATACTACAATAAAAGAAAGACTGGTAATACTACTGCATAGCAGTATTTTGAAACCATTAAATACCTAAATAGAAACAATCTAAGTAAAGTCCATTCAAAATGTTTCAAATTGATGACAAATATCAACTTTATTTTAATGACAAACTAAGTTGATTTCAGAGTGACTAACACTATTAAAGAAGTTATAAAATTATTTGAAGTTGTAGCGTAAACTGCACTTTATTGTGTAGGAGTTAAAGTTATTTTTCCATAAACTCATATTTGTTTACATTTTTGGCAAATAAGTGGTGAATGCAGATTAGTAATAATGGGCCGACTATGAGTTCTACCAATCAACCGACTAATTCAATATTATGTATTTGATTGAATGATTGATTGTAGACTGGAGACGCGAAGTTTATTTAATATCGTATTCGTCGATACGAAATTAATTAATTTTCGTGTCTCTCAACATCATCTTCAAATACGCTAAGATCTGTATCACTTGAGCAATTGTGAAGGGGGGCCTTTTGCCTCTCACGCACTTAAAGCATGAATGAACTTCATTTTTACTTGGAAAGTAGGTCAGCCCAGATATTAAACTTGTCTTTGATAACAATTGATGGGAACTAGATCTTTTCACTTGTCGTACCACGCAATCGTTCTTGGGTACAATAGCGAGCTTTTATCGTAGAATGACAGGCTGGTAACTAGTACATTTTCTAAATTTTTGCCCGTATTGTCAGAATTGAAATTTCATACAACTAGAGTACCAAAAAAAAGTAACATGCGACCACGGGAAGGTACTTGTTTCATCCTTTTCAGTAGTCGGGTTTTAGTTTTTAACCTTTTTTTATTTGATTGTTTTGGGGTTTATTTCAGTAAAACTTATATTTTTGAAATGTGCTAATTAAGCCCTTTCATTTGATACCCCACAAGGCACCAGCCCAAAATATTTATTTTTAAATTCATTACTTTATGTCCTCTTGAGGGCGCCATATTGAATTTAATGTGACGCCACATAGCCTGTAACCAGCGGACGGTCAAGACGCTTCTAACGATACCTCATTTGTCAAATTATTACAAGTACTTTTTATCTTATGAGGGAACAGATGAACATACATACATACCGGTCAAAATCATAACCATCCTTTTTGCTTCGCCGTAGTCGGGTAAAAAGACGTCTTCACATACAAAGCCCATGAAAGGGCCATGGTTGACTAAAGTTCTTTTGTACAGTATCGAAATTTTTCGTTGCCCCACAATAAGATTTCACGGAGTTTCTTCTCCAACAAACCAAGGTATTTGACACACTTTAATTCCCTTCTTTCATTCCTAAAAAACAATTAAAGGCATACCACCATTTTTAACAGGTCCAAAACCAGTACCATTATGTCCGGTACAAGGAATTCGTGCGAGATCGACTCACGCGGCGATTGATACGTCAGTGTTCGACATGGCACCGTCCGTCAAATCGTGGGACGACGTACCTGGACCCAGGCCTCTGCCGCTGTTGGGAAACACGTGGCGGTTCACTCCTTATATTGGTAAGTGCTTCAAAAATAATAATTAGGTATTTGTTATAGGATTTTTAAATGGTTACTTAATGTCCTTTGTACCTAGGCACCCCATATCTTTCTATAGTATTTTGCTATTGCATTAGGTACAGTTCGACACAACTTAGATGTAGCATCGGCAAAATTCGTAAAACGTTCGTAATTCGTATTCGTAAATCTTTAGTAATAAAGATTGGTGATTTTGAAGGCGCACGTCGCACTTAGTTCGGATGTGATCGGTTTTACGAATTTTGCCGATGCTACATCTAAGTTGTGTCGAACTGTACGTTATAAGCAACCACCTATTTTCATTACTCATATGCCTCAGTTGTTATGAACCAAAGACAAGAAACTGAATTATTCACTGGTCAATTCGTGGCTAGTTTTCAGTCTTTGTTGAGTGTTAGAAACAGCGCACTCTTTGCTTAGAATTTGGCTTTACAAAGTCACACATTCTGTCTCTATTATCGGTTGAATAGTAATACATGGGAGTCCAATTTATACTGACTGGATGCTGGCAACCTGAGAGAAACGACACTGAACACGATACGCGCTAAAATAAAAAAAAGCAAAACTTTCATGTTTATGAGAAACATTGAGACATTTTCGTTTTTTAAAGATTTCTTGTGTCCTTTTTGTTTTATTTTAATAACTAAGATTAGTATGATAATCTACGTTTGATATCGCATATTATTATAATATTATGCAATGTGTCTGCAGTGTGATATTTACACACAGAGACGTTTTGCACGAATTGCACGAGGTCAAAGACTCCTAATCAAGGTACCTTAATTGCATTTTTTATAGACTACAGGCATGCGAATATTATAAAATGGCATTGATATCGCAAAGTGTGGGTGTAAGGTTATCTAAACTAAAATTATGAAGAGAAAATATTTGTTTTTTTGTATGTTTGTTTGTTGCGCTTTCACGCTAAAATGGGTGAGCCGACTTAGATCTGACACTTGGGTAGACCATGAGTCCATGACCTGGATTAGGATTAGGACGAAGGATACTTTTTATCCCGATATTACCATGGGATCGAGATTTATGGGGGTGAAACCGAATGGCGCAGCTAGTGCATAGTTTATAATTCTGAAAACATTAAAATATAAATTGATATTAAAATGCGCGTTCTTATGATAATTATTGATACTTACATTCAATTGATAGATTGAATAAATAAAAATAAAATGTATATACTTTCTGAAATGTTAATTCAGAAAGTATAAGTTTTAAACTTTCTAAATTAATATTTCACGAAGCGAATAGATATATAAGTAGGAATAAATACACAATTTTGTGGTAAATTGACGATCAGAAGTAGAAATAAACATTTTAAGAATGCATTTGTAGAGTCCATTTAAAATTCCCTCGATGTACACTAAAATTTATCTCTTGTGTCAGTACTTGCGTGTTAAATATCACATTTACAATCAGAACACATATAATGAACCGTTCTACGAAATTAGTGTATGTAGGTACCTTCAAAAGTACCGTTTGTGGTAAGTAGCAATAGTTGCACATTCCTCAGAAAAGACAAAAAAAAAATACAGAAAAACCAAGGAAAAAAGACGTCAAAAAAAATTATTTAACTTTTCCGGAAGCGAAAAACCAGTGATGGTGTTTTTTAACTACCGCCATTTGAAAAAAAATAATTTGATATCAACTCAGCTTGTCGCAGTCCACTGTTGGACATAGGCCACCCACAGGCTGCGCCACAATACCCTGTCCTCCGCCTTTCGCATCCAGTTCGTCCCAGCCACTTTTTTAAAGTCGCCGGTCCATCTAGCTGGCCAGCGTCCCACACTACGCTTGCCGACACACGGTCTCCTCTCCAGGATTCGTTTGCTCCACCGGCCATTGATCCTTCGACAAACATGGCCAAACTGGCCAGCCCACTGCCAATTTGATATAGGGTGCCATCAGATTTTTATTCTTCCACACAAACAAAGACGAATCAAAACATGACGTACCCTGTATGTAGGCGATTACCTACAGCCATCATATTTGTGTAATAGAGTTACGAAACGTGGTCATTAGAAATAAATTAACATATTACGTATACAAACGTGGCCTAAGTATCGATAATCCATAGAAGACCTTGACTTGGCAGCTATGTGTGTTAATAGCCTCGTGGCCGTGAACTGGTAAACTTGAGGTAAAGGTAATAACCGCTTAGCTCATTACTAGCTTAGTTCTTGTAGGAAACACGGAAATGCTTTTACTTCGAGAGATCTAGGTGCACCCATAGCCTGGTCAAAGTAAAAGGACAGACATCGGGAAGAATGACGTACATTGGAATAGAAGAGCTAGCTTTGGTGGATGAAGAAGAGAGAGAGATTGGTAGAACTTGGTGCCCTCTCTCGAATTGTCGATCACTGATCGAACAACGAACATCGAGTCCGGATTTTTAACCTGAGATCCAAGTTTATTTACATACTAGCTTCTGCCCGCGATTTCGTCCGCCTGAAATTTCTTGTTCCCCCGACCCACCCCGTCGCATCGCCACGCGTCGCGCGTCGAGTCTCGTCGCTTGCCAGCGCTATCACTTTTTCGCTCGGCTCCTAAGAGACATATAGCGTGATGTTAAATAGCCCATAGCATTCCTCAAGAATTGAGCTATCAAATGTAAAAAGAAATGTTCGCATATGCTTTACATACATTATCTTCAATAATATTTACGGATGCACTCCTTACAGCTTATTACGGCATAGCGGAATCCCACCTACGATACGGAATAATATTTTGGGGTAACTCAACCGAAAAAGAAACAGCTTTTAAAGCTCAAAAAAGATGCATACGGGCAATGTTTAAGCTTAAAACTACCGATAGTTGCGTGCCATACTTTAAACAGTATAAAATACTAACATTGCCCTGTTTATATATATTAGAAGTTGCTGTGTTTGTTAAGTTAAACCCAAATCGTTTTAAACGTCTTGCCGATGTAGTTTCACGTAATAGGCGCGATAATACCTTACTGTGTCATCAGTTCGCTAAGACAGCACTAATGCGCAAAAGCGTTTACTGCATGGCTCCGGTCATATATGTTAAAATACCTAAAAGTTGGAAAGAATTGCCGCTATCGTTATTTAAAAAGAGGCTGCGAAGCTTTTTGACAGTCAAAGCATACTATAGTGTAACAGAATTCTTGAATGATAAAACAATTGAAACTTAGACTGTTTACAATAATGTTTTTTTTTGGTTTTGTGTTGTCTCTTGTTCTGTTTGTATGTTAAAGTTTAGTATTTATCTTTATCTTAGTATTTATCTGTTCTTTATCTTCAAATCCAAAGATTAACCCCTACGACCTCACAAACTTTACCTCTATATATATAGCATAGATAGTATATAAATATAACATTTATGAATAAAATATACTCAAGCATTTTAATAATTTAAATAAAAATACTATATGCATTAGATACCTAAACAATTGCAAATGTTCTGTTTGAATAAGTGTGATACTTGTGACTTACTTTAGACCAATTCAAATTGTTTGATGTTTGCCTTAAAAATACATAATTATCATAATCCCATCACTTGAACATTGAGTATATATAAATAGTAAACAAGTGGGCGAGTTGATGGCTCTTCAACAAACACTCAAGACACCGCGGTTTTATGAAGAAATATATTTATAAGCCTAACAAATTATTTCGCAATCCATTCCCACTGGATACTATGCATATATCATATGATTATAAGGTTAAAGTTATGTGTTTATCGATATATTATCATCATTATAAAATGCCAGTCTTGACTGGTCAAGTATTTCGCTATGGAAGCTCACGGAAACTTGTATGTGAACATACCTTTTCCAGTAAGGCAGAATAAAGCGGTGCCTGTCTAACAGCACGCCACTGCACGCCAGTTGGATCGACTACATAAAATAACTTAGATGAGTTTTATTTTGTACAGTCACGTCTAAAACTATGTATACACTTGGCAATTTTCAATTGCGATTTTTTCGTGAAATAACGAATGCAACGTTGAAATACGACACTTAACATAAACCTATGGGTTCGAAAATACTACTTTCGTAATAACATAAAATTTCATTCAAAAATAAAGGAGAAAATCGCCTTTGAATAAAGCCAAGTGTATACATACTTTTAGACGTGACTGTATATCGTCGATATGCAGTGATTTTAACAGATAAGATGGACCGAATGGGCTAAGAATAAAAATGTAGTTAATTTCTTCCCTAATTGCCCAAGTCTATAAGCTGTGTCGAATTTAACTACACCATCAACCTAGGAGGTTTTTGGCAGCCTAACCGGGCTATCCTTTAAGTTAAGGCCTCCAGCCAGGGCGTAAAACTTATAAACTCTACGACTACACGCTTAGGGCTCCTGTGGGGTACGTACCTCGGCTTAGGGCGTCGCTGGGGAAGGGCAGCTAGGGACACACTGGATCGGATCGTAATAATATAGGAAAATTAAACTACATCTTTAGTTTTCGTTAGCTTTTATCAAAACTGCCTTTCGCAGAAGAACGCTCTGACCATTTTGTGCATAAAATGGTTGCTAGAAATCTGAGTATCTTAGGTTTACATTGTTTTATTTATTCAACAACTAAACAACATAGGTAATAACAGTTTTATTTGTATATTTAAATCTTAACGACGTCGCTGTCATTATGAACACCATGTTAAACCATTACGATGCAAGTGATAGCAGGCACGCGGCAATCTTCAATAATTACGTTGTAATGAGCCATCAGACCATTGTTGTTGGTTTCATCACTGCCTGTAGGCACAGACAGCATAACAATTTTCTTTAATATCGCCTCCGTTACGAAATTTAACTAGGACAAGGTCGCCATTTTGAATCTTTATGCTTGTTGACAATGAATTATATCTCATCTTTATGTTAAATTGATGACAGTTTCGTCATCGTTATAAAATGGTAATTGAATTATTCTAATCATTTTTGTCAGATATTAAATTTCAAAATGTATATACGCAATCAATTACTTAAATATACACTTCCAAATTACAGCAAGTACCTCTCCAAACTTATAAATTATTTATACGGCAGTGTTCAGTAACAACAACATAATATCTATTTGGTGTTATTAGGCATATAAAACAGGTGTGAATGAAACATTGTCGATATGTCAGCATTTGATAAACTGATTATTTTAATTTATATGTCCTTTTTTACTGGACATCAGAACCCTATTATACAAGTCCAATTATTGGTCCTATTAGTACTATTTTTCCTTGCAGTTGACTGCAAAAGGTGCTATAAAAACAATAATGGGCCGGTCAATCCTAACAGCTGATAGTACAAAGGAAACAAATAAATTACAGGGGCAAGTTCCGGAATTACGCGTTTCCCTTCCTTATGCAATTGTTGCACGGTTGGCGGTGCACGGTGGGGCACGGTGACCATCTGTAAGCCTAATAAGGAATATCAGGTTTCTTTCATCCTAGATTTTTTATTACCTATTCGAAATTCATGAATGTTTTTGATTATCATTATTTATAGGTCTGACTGATAAGCTTCTCTAACTGAACTACTGAAGCGAAGACAAAATTCTGCCTTATTCTCTATCAGGAAGATACGAGTATCGTATAACGTATAGTCGGGTTAGTTACACCATTTGTAACTCAACACGGCTGGACCGATTTTTATGATCTTTGATTTATTGGATTTGTCTCCGCCTCAAACAGCAGAATAATTATTAAAACATGAGACAAATTTCACGAAAAAAAACATTCTGAGGCGGTACGAAGTTTGCCGGATCAGCTAGTTTGAGATACATCTAAATTTTCACGTATCTATCATGGCAACCATTAAGTTAGTCTAGAACAGTAGAACTAGCAGCAGTATTTCATTACTACGTTTTATTAGATAGTAAATATCGTGAAACCTCCTCGAGAGCCAATTAGAGCTATAAGTGCAATACCTTCAATAAAACAGGTAATGTGGGAAAAGTAATTAGAAAGTAGTCCCACTCCTAGCCACCTGATGTGAGGGTTAGGTTGTTCTAAACCTCAGACTGGAAATGCTGATCGGGTATCTATTCGAGATTTCTAAACGGGTCGGAAATAGTTGTGGTAGACCGCTTACTTAGATTAAACTTATTGCACATTGTATTGCGATGCTGCCAACCTTCTGGGCACTTTTCTCATTGCAATGCTGCCAACCTTTTGGGCACTTTTCTCATTGCTATGCTGCCAGCCTTTTGGGCACTTTTCTGATTGCAATGCTCCCAGCTTTTTGGGCACTTTTCCCAGTGCCGGTAATGCGGACGGTTTTTTTTTATGCCCAATGTGCTCTTTCCTTCTTTATATTATATAGGTGCCTACTTGTATATTATAATGTATACACGGTGGCAGTTCCATAGAAAAGTGTTAATACCTACGTTGTCAAAATTTAAGGAACAGCAATTTTTTTTTAGTAACCGACGAAACATTTGAACACAATTGGGTTCAGAATCATGTACTGAATCCATGGTAACAGGTTCCGATTCGATGTCCCTGTCACCCTGTATATTTTAGTGTTAGCTTTTTAGTGAATTGTTGGCCTATTTTTTGGCCAAAGAATCAGCATTGCCATACAACGTGGCCAATGCTGCCAGCCTTTTGGGCACGTTTCCCGTTGACAGTGATGCGGACGAATTTTTTGATGCCCTTTGATTATTTTCCCTCCCTTTTTATATACTTGTACATATTATTATTTTAAGATTGTTAGCTTTTTAAATTATGGAAATATGCAAAATAAATAAAAACTGTTAGCTTTTATTGTGTAAGATTTGTCAAAATAAATATGCTTAGAAAAGAAAGTTATTGCGCGAATACAATCTTTTCTGTCAGTATACTATAGTACGAGTAGCACGAATAGTTTTAACGATGCAAAGCGAATTTTGAATCGAAAATAAAAAAGTCCAATAGCCTTTTTGTTTAAGTACCTAACTTTATTTAACGTATGCATATTATGACCGTATTTTTATCTTTTGTTACAAAATACATGAAAGAAAAAGTACATATTTAGAACTATGAAACTATCTGGGATTTCAAACATATTGCCTTGGTTATAAGAGGACAAGATTAATTTTTGAATACATTATTTTTTATCTTTAATCATGCAATAAGTAAAATGTTGAACTTTTCTATTGATTGCATTTTCACTTTTAGCTATCTTCATTGTTTATAATTTTGATAAATGTTTTGTTTAAGTTTTACTGTACAACGCCTTACATATATTTATTTCTGTCTTTCTGTTATACCTTAAAAAAAGAACAATATGGGATGCATCAACGCATATTTAAACCGGGTTAACAAATCTGTAAACACAGAAAGGAATAATAACAATAAAGAAATACACGCTATTATATTATACTTTACTAAAAGTAAAATGGATGACGATGATGTAAAGCTGCCTCAGCGATGTCCCACTGAAGTCAGAACAATGGTCACTTTAGCGGTAATCACCAACAAGCATTGCAGGGCCTATTCTGTCGGATGCATGGAGAATTACACAATTTTGATAATGTTGGATTTCCTTTGAACGATTTGGTAACTAAACGTTATTTAATTTTAATGTATTATATTGTACATTATTTACAGTACCACCAGAGCAAGTACTTACTTGCTCTCGTGCTCTTGCTAAAAAAAAAGGGCTATCTAAGTAGGTAACTTAGGTAGGCCTTTTTTTTTGTGGATGGGAAATCATCAAGTGACCCGTCCCGCTCTGGATGGAGCGGAAGGGAGTGTCAGACTCTTACTGACTGAACACGGGTGGGTTTTCCACCCGTGTTCCTTCCTTAGCCCTTTATGGCTTCGGCCCTAACAGGCCCCTTCCTTTATGCTGACATCTCTTTGAGGCGCGCGTGGAATATATACAGAGGCGGCGTAAGGCGTAGGCGACGTGGGCCACCGCCTACGGCCTCGCGGTCCAAGGGGCCTCGCGCCTCGAAAGCCCGCGAACGCAAATATAGATACAATTACTCATCTAGCAATCACACTAATATTATAAAGGCGAAAGTTTGTGAGTGTGTGTGTTTATATGTTTGTTACTTCTTCACGCTCAAACCGCTGAATCGATTTAGATGAAATTTGGTATAGAGATAGTTTGTGTCCCGGGAAAAGACATAGGCTACTTTTTATTCCGATATTCCCACGGGATCGAAACATTTGCGGGTGAAATTGCGGGGCGCAGCTAGTGTAAAATAATTACAATGAAGATGTTTGCATTTTTAACCGACGAAAAAACGGAGGAGGTTATCAATTCGACGCGTATATTTTTTTTTTTTTTTTTTATGTATGATCACGCATAACTTTTTACAGAGCAGTCCAATTTTGATAATTCTTTTTTGATTAGAAAGGATATACCCCGAAGGTGGTCCCATATAAATTTGGAAAAAAAAATCCAACCCTAAGGGTAGGAAAACAGGGGATGATTGATAGTTCACTCAATGATTGTAACGTATGACCACGAATAACTTTTTACAGATTAGTCCGATTTTGATAATTCTTTTTTTAATGGATAGAACATACCTCTAAGTTGGTCCCATGTAAATTTGGAAAAAAAATCCTACCCTAAGGGTGGGAAATTTGGGGTGATTTGTTGTTCATTCACAGATTTTAATGCTGAGCTGTGTATTACAATTAAAATTAAAGGCCTATCTATGTTGGTATATAAAGCCTGTTTTTTTTTAAGTATTTTACTATACAAAAAATAATAGTTAAAGTAGGATTATATAACAGTTAATATCTAAAGTAAGGTAGGTAGCCATTTTAAAAGTAATAAAAAAATTAAGCATGCAGTAATAAGTAAATTATAGCCTCAAAAAATTATGAAATAAAAACTTTTTAACAAAAAAATTAAACCTCCGAAAAAACTGAAAAGCAAAAAATAAAAACCTTTTTTATTTTACCTTAATAAATAAGTTCTTAAACTAATGCAAGTATACCTAAAAAAATTTGAGTCGGCGCCAAACAATCAATGAACAAAGATCACTAAATTACCTTAAATTTATAGAAATAACCAAATCAAATTAATAATGCAACGTGAAATCTCCAGCGATAAATATTAACATTCCAAACAAAAAATGCGCTCTCCAACGACCACTCGCAACGATATTAAGTTGCTTGTTTGGCGCCGACTCAAAATTAGTAGGTCTTGCCCCGCCACTGAATATATACCTTGGCATACGAGTACATAACATAAAATCACGCCTATATTTACCCGAAGGATTAGGTACAGGTGTATGGGTTACTTGTAATTCGACGTATATCCGTCAGGAGCTGATACGGGGGCCAAAATGCAACAAATTGAACCCCCATAAGTATGTATGGTCGAAATTCAATAGTTTTCAGGATATTTGAAACATTTTTGAAGAGTAAAATTAAAATATTGGTAAGATATTATTCTTAAATAGTTCGTCATTTTGTTAATTAAGAATTAAGTACTTTTAATTATATCATAGCTTAATTAAAGTGCCATCTACAATATCATTTTTTAATGGTTCCCATTTAATATGTAGTTTTTTTTTATTTGGAATTATATCGAAAAACCCTTAAAATTAAGTTAAAATATCTCGAAAACTATTGAATTTCGGCCCCTACCAGCTTCTGACAGATATACGTCGAATTACATGTAACCTTGTATAATAGTACACCCACATTTCGTCCCATGTAATAGGGGGTGAGTCTGTTACCATCAACGGGGCACAAATCCAGACTCCAGGCTGCTACTGAGAAATTCCTATTGGAAAAACTCAATTATACCTCTTCCGACCTGAGTTTGTACTAAACGTTATTTAATTTGAATGTGGTATATTATGAAAATGTGACTGACTCTACTGCTGAGCATGAGCGTGATTTCGATTCCTGAGTCGGGCAAAATGGCTTTTTATATCTGGAATGTCTCAGTCGCGGCCCGGAATCTGGATTTGTGTCCAGTTGATGGCAACAGGCTCGCCTCATATAACATTGGCGAAATGTGATGCAACATATACATGCAGTTACATGTAGTGTAGTGTGTGTGTGTTAGTTAATGTACAGTACATTACAGATTATTATAGTTCACTCGGTACAACTCTACAAAACCCTTCGGGCAGTACCTACCTACAGGCGTGATGTTATGTTATCTGTAACTGCATGTATATGTTGCATTCATTTTAATAGGTACAACAATGTTTAACAAAACGCATAGAAAAATCTACAACTAAGCAAATCACTTTTTTTTTTTTTTTATGGATGGGAAATCATCAAATGACCCCTCCCGCTCTGGGTGGAGCGAAGGGAGTGTCAGACTCTTACTGACTAAAACCCATCCGTGTTCCTTCCTTAGCCCTTTATGTTCCGGGGTAGCGGTAACCCTTTCGGACAATCCCGCACCCCCGGCAGGCTTCGGCCCTGGCAGGCCCCTTCCTTTATGCTGACATCTCTTTGAGGCGCGCGTGGAACACGTACGCGCCGTCCGGCACGGGCCTGGTCCTGATCGGACGGTGAGCTACCCACTACTCTCCGTCCGCAGGCCCGCGCCTACGGTGGCCGGGAGTCGTCACGCGGCTCCCGACGCCCGGAGTGTCTCCCGCGGCGGCTGGGGTGTGAGGCTCTCTCCCTTAGCCGTTCCGCCACCTCCTTCGCTAGCATGACTGCTTCGCAGAAGGAGGTGACGGCCTCCCACTCCCTCTCGCCCCGGACCATGGCTTGAACCAGGGCCGGACGCGAGAGGTCGCCGCCGCTGTCGATCGCCTCTACGAGGGCACGGCGGTGCTCCGCCCATGCGGGGCATACCTCCACCGTATGCTCCACCGTGTCCTCTGGGCGATCCTCGCAGTGGTGACACCCGGGCGTCTCCTCCCGCGTGATGATGTGCAGGAACCTCCCAAAACATCCGTGTCCGGTGAGGACCTGCGTCAGGCGATAGGTGAGGACGCCGTGACGCCTCTCTAGCCACTCCTCAAAGAGGGGTCTTACCTAAGCAAATCACTTGGCATTTCAAGTTTACAAAGAAATCATAATAATTGCTCTTTTTATACATATTCCGTTGATGGATGTGAAAGTTTATAATGTTACAATAAACAATGCACTCACTGTGTATTTAAAATCTCAAAGTATGTAATGTGCATACAAATGCAATTTTTGTTCTGATAGCTCTACATGAGTGAAAGAAAGTGCCAATTAATAATTCTAAGTACACCTTTATGTATTTAGGTTGTATGTGATGATTTTAATATTTTTAAAAGTGACCCACAGTGTCTCGTAAAAGGGTTGTTCCACTGCGCTCCAGGAATGCATTCCACTGCGCTCCAAAATAAAATATGTAGAGTCAGCATAAAAGGCAAACCATAAGTTGTTTGTTATACACAAATATAAATATCGGTAATATTTTTTTACTGTGGATTCATCTCGTGTGTCAAAAACGCTCAAGGCCATTTCACACTTTATGGCCCTAGCGTGACTGAATAAACATATTTAATATGCATTTTTTTTTATGATATTTATTATAATGTTTCATGCTTAATTTATTTTTTTGCTAACTCTACTCAACATTTCTTGGAGCGCAGTGGAATCAATGTATGAACATTAAAATTATGAGAACAATGGGTTTTGGAGCGCAGTGGAACAACCCTCGTAAAAATCCTCCCAAGTATTAAACGGCTGACATGCTCTTTGTAAAAAAAAAACTTAGTTTTAAAAGAACGAACCTGTGTTTGCGATTTAGTTTTTAAAAATGTACACGAATGTTTTTTTTTTGGAAAAACCATTTTGTTTACGTTGCAATTTCAAAAATTTTTATGACTTTTTTTAAAGTCACAAGTCAGTGACAGTCAGTCAGTCAGTGTTTCATTCTGAAATCAACTTAATTTACAGTGACATAAAAATGATTTTCTTTTTAGGAGAAATAATATAAATTGGAAACAAGGATTTGAACAGACTGTAGTTAGGTCTATGCACTATATTGCGAAATTTCTGCTTCGTAAGTCTAGTATAAGCAGTTTTAATTAGAAAAAACCTTACATAGGCAACTTGGTTTGAAATCTAGGACAACTTCATTCAATCTAGTTTGTATTACATGTTGTAGAACAGTTATTATCAGGATTTAGTAAATTAGATATATAGGTAAGTACGAAGATTGCAGATCGATATCAGACTCAATTATTATTTGATCAACGCAATTTTATTTGGTTGCACATAAAACGCTAAGATGTGCCGTAACTGGACTTTAACAAAATAAAATAGTGTACTGAAACAGAATAATAACGTACTACTACTGTAGGTCCATACCTGTAGCTCTAGCATAGGAACGCTTGATGCTTTTCTAATTTAGTACGTTACATAAAGTGGAATGGATACTTAATGGTCTCTAAAACCAGTAAAAGTCCTCTACTGCTCCCTTGTGCGTAGCCACCTCGAGTACGTTTCCCAAGTCTGGAACCCTCAATACGAGATTTACAAATCTCGTATTGAATCCGCTTCTTCCCCACTGCTCAACTAGATTGCTCAACTGCATAAAGAATCCGTTTAGAAGAAATTTTTACGTTATTTGGATTTTAAGGCAAAGCAACTCTCAGTGGACTATGAACACCGTTGCAAGCAATACCATTTCTTACCGTTGAACATAAGACGTAATATTAGTGACATATGTTTTTTGGTAGGCATGTCAAATGGTTCGACTAATTGTCCGGAACTACTCAACAAGATACTTCTTCGCACTAATCAAAATAACCTACGCAGACGACCTCTGCTGCAGGCACCATAATATGTGCATCGACTAATTACAGAAGTAACGCCTTTTTATTCGAAGTGTAAAAGCCTTCAATAGTTTACCAGCGCACCTGGAGATCGACCTATTTTGCACCAGGCACACAGTATTAGAAAAAGCCTAAACAAGGAATATTTTGGAGATAGTCATGAATTACTGCTAAATGGTTCGGCTTATGATATTTAATGTAATGATAGGAGGTTGTTTTTATATGTGATTTAACTGTTTTGATCTTGCACGACTTGACTACCTAATTAACTTTTATTACACTTTAATTTTTGTTTTTTTTTTTTTTTTGTTTTCTCTTGGTTTGTAAATCGCTGTTAACAAACAAAGTCAACGCATAGTACTTGTAACTAGATGTATATATGTGGAATAATAATAATAATAGTTTATTGCCACAAGAAATATATATTAGTATACACTGTTTAACATGAAGCTAATTAACGCTGCAGTGGTTTGTATACAGATATTGTGAGCCCTGCCTCTCAAACTAGGATGACCTGTATCTCAAGAGACAGTGTTCAGCTGTGAGGTTACTTAAAAATATTGATCAAACAACTGCGGACTGTGCCAACTTATAGTAGGTACGTGTTAACAACTTTAAGCTTGTAATTAGCTTTTTTTTACCTACGAACGATTTCTAACTCTGTTATTAGTCTGTAAGCTTTCTGTAAAATAAAATAAATAAATTAATTAAATTAGTCTTTTTTAGCTACTACACACAGCGGCGGCTCTAAAAAAATTTTAGGTGGTGCAAAATCTTAAAGTGGCGCCCGTCTATGTAGGTACCATGTTCCTATGATATGCAATGCAGTTGCTTACACGGATTCATCGGATATTACATAGACTAGCTGTGCCCGCGTCCGCGATTTGTAGTAAGTTGCAAGCTGGTTGTGGCTGGTGGTTGTAAGCTGGTGCCCGGTCGTCGCATTTTGGTTGATTCCAGCGCTCCCCATGACGGCGGTGGTGCCGTCGCACTGCTAGCGCGCTCGCTTCGCCCTAGGCCCGCTACCACAGAATAAATAGTACAAGCCGCTACTGACCACACACACACACTTTCTTTCTCTCCTTTTTTTTTAGTTCTTTTTGGTACAGCTCTGGCCAATCAGAAAGAAAAAAAATCTACGTAACTTTGCCCCACCAGTGGGGCGGCCGGTGGGGCAAAGTGGAATAATCCAAGTAATAAATTACATATAAAATTGTTCGTAGCAACAGTAACCGAAATTAGTGTTTAAACGATTAATTATATCGATAAACGAGAAACGATGAGTCTAATCGGACTCTCACTTTCTTAGGGAGAGGTGACTACTGACTGAGTCTTTGTAAGTGAAACTGCAGGGAACGGGAATGTATGGAGTGTATAGTTTCTACTCGGATCAGATTACGTTTCATGTCTTGTTTGGCATGTAAAATGTCTAGGTGCGTAGGTAAAAGTACAGTCCTACGTCACTTTCTTTAACCCTGCCTGTTCGAAGGTCAGGTGTAAAGATTTTTTGTAGTTGCGATCTGTTTATAGTCTCCATTGTCATTGAAACTAGATGGTCAAACAGAAATCACGTCCATGAGTAAAAAACAGAGAACTATCGTATTATAAACGTTATGTAATCAATGTGCCTGGGCTTTTCATAACTACGTTGAGGTCAGCTTCCAGCCTAATCGGATGCAGCTGAATAAAAGTGTTTTTCATGGAGCGAATGTCTATATGACCTCCACAACCAACTGGGTAACACCATACTCCTTGGTAAGACTGGTTTTCAGGTCATGGAAAACCGTCGTTACGGGTGCGTAACGTCTGTTAAAGATCTACGAATGACAGCCGGGACCAACGGCTTTCCGAGACATGGAGGGGCGAGATCCCTTACATATTTAATTGATGGTTGGTTACCCATCCACGAACCGACCACGGCAAGAGTAGCTTAACCTTCGATCGACCTCTGCAGCTGTTATCATTTAGCTACGAGCTGCTCAAAATAAACATTATGTAATGTGTTTCAGAAAACTCTCAGGCGGAAATAAAATGGCTCCTGTCAGTAAGACATCCTAGCCTTTATTATTGTTTGCAAACGATAGGAACACCTTTGTTTGAAGAATGTTAGATCCATAATATTATATTTTCTCATTACTGTACAAACCAATGCGGTAGAAGGAAAATGGCAATACACATTAAATTGTTGTTGAATATGTACCATTTGGAATACAAACACTGTTGTTGGAAATTTTACGCTGTAATAAATCTTGCGTGAAAGAATTGGCAGTTTGTTTAAATTGGTTTAATGTTGTGTTAATTGTTTCTTGTAAGGTATTTGGTTATGAAGGAACTTGTTAGCATATATTTCCGTTTATTATGACTTAAGCTCCATTTACACGATGCAAGTTTCTTGCGTGCGGCATACAGAAGTAACAAATGTCTATAGACTAACTTTTATTGCTGTTTCAACTTCAATGGCATGCCACATGCAATTAAATCGCATCGTGTAAATCAGGTTTTAGTTTGGAAATGCTGGTAAATCATAATTATTTCGGGGGAGGATAACAGTCATCAGTGTAATCACCTCAACCCATCCCGCAGATTGCACATATAAAATTGATTACGTTGTTATAGTGTAGTTATATGAAAGCGATGGCGTTCCTGCTTAACTCGACATTATGTCATACTAACCAGCGAACCAGCAATTGTTAGTAATTATGAAAAATACGCTCGAAAAGAGATTAAATATCATCCTGAAAACCGTTGAACGCTTACATTCAAACGACTTCCAGTGCGCGATCGTTTGACGGGTTAATTAATTTCCCTTATTATTATTTTTTTTTGATGCTGAATGGGCCCGCTCTTGACCTC
The DNA here is from genome assembly GCA_945859645.1 of Amphipoea oculea. NCBI lineage: Eukaryota > Metazoa > Arthropoda > Insecta > Lepidoptera > Noctuidae > Amphipoea > Amphipoea oculea. Next base: position 13,447,512 of record OX243865.1, on the reverse strand, counting down.
AATCACGCCTGATGGAAAGTGATGGTGGAGTCTAAGATGGAACAAGCGTGCCCAGAAGATGCCTAAGGCACTGCAACTCCCACGCATCGACGAAACGCTGCAGGCTGCTTGACGCCGGGCTCTGGGCCTGGGGAGGGTGGTCGCAAACCAGGCGGGCGTCAGCCCTGCCACCGCAAGGAAACAACTGGCTAGTCAAATAAGGTGTTGGTTGTGACTGCACAGGATGCGCCGAGCACTCGGAATCGGCTATCTGAAGACATGACATAAATGACCAAATAGCAGATAACTGTACTATTATTACCTTGTATTATTATCAGGTGTCAGTAGAGTACCTACCCACTAGGTAACTTGAAACCCGCTGGTTTCAAGTTGGTTTTAGAGTTGTTTAATGATTCCCAAATCAAAATGTGTAACTGGGCTACGTTCTTTAATTTCAGGCGGCTATTCCGTGGAGCACATTGACAAAGTGTGCCTGTCTCTACGTGCTCAGTTTGGCAACTGTGTGAAGATGACCGGCCTGCTGGGCAGACCTGACATGCTCTTCGTCTTCGATGCCAGCGAGGTGGAACGGGTATTTAGGGGCGAAGATGCGGCGCCGCATAGGTGAGGGATAACTTTATTCGTGTTGATAGGAGAGAAGAAGTACTTTATTAACGTAGCGAAAATTACGCGGCGGAAATTCCGCGTGCTTATTTTTTACGGAATATTTTCGGCCTGATGTGTCTTAGTGTCCAAACACACTATGTTGAAGGTACGCGACCGAAGTTCTGCAGCTGATTTTACTGTACGCTATAACGCAACGTATTTTCGACATAATGTGTCGTCAGTGATTCAAATAGCATTGAAGGCGTAATCATGCCGAACTTCGGTCGCGTACCTTCGGCATAGTGTTTGAACACTTGGTAGAAAGTTATTAAAAAGGCATTGAAGGTGTTAACGCCCCGAACTTTTCTTCGTGTGATTTCGAAGGATATCTTCTACACTTAGGAGGCTTTCGTTTTTACACTTTGCAGGATCAAGTGCCTACTGAACAGGTTTAAAATCGAACAAGCTATTTGATATACCTAAAGGCAGCTAACTTGCAAGTACTTTTATAAACAATGGTGTGCTCAGTTAGTCAATTATTTTATACCACTCTGTTTAATTAAGGATGCCATAAGATAAAAAAGTTATAACGCACAAAATAAAACTAAATATTGGCTGTGTAGTGGAAAGATGAATATTTTTGCCTGTATACCAAATAGCTTGTTCGACCGTCCCAAAACTATGTAAACTTTTGTTTGTTAAGTGGAATACAAGATTTTTCCTTATTATTTTCAGGCCTTCAATGCCCTCTTTAAACTATTACAAACACACATTGAGAAAAGACTTCTTCGGTGCTGAGGAAAACTGTGCTGGTGTAATTGCAGTGTAAGTAACTATTATTTAAAACCTAATAACTTGAGTAAGATTCCCAATTCTCACGAGTGCCCGGTTTTTCTTCGATTAGCGTAAACGATAGATTCAATGCGAGCTAAAAACTTTAGTTCTGATAGATAAAAAATTACTTGCCTATGATTAGCCGAGAGTGTAGCTTTGGCCAATTAAGTAATTGTAATCTATCTTGTATCCACGAAGTGGCAGTAGGCTAGCCATGTCTGTCGAAGGACCGATGGCTGGTGAAGCAGTCGAGTCCTGGAGTGGAGACCGCGTATCGGCAAGCGTAGTGTGCGACGCCCCCCAGCTAGATGGACAGACAACCTAAAGAAGGTGGCTGGGGTAGACTAGACGCGGAAGGCGGAGGACAGGGTGCTGTGGCGCAGTCTGGGAGAGGCCAATATCCAGCAGTGGACTGCGATAGTCTGAGTTGATTGATTGAATCCATTGGTTACAATGCCTACAATAAAGGTCATGGGATTATTTACTACTGATATTGTTTTATACGTTTCAGGCACGGTGAACAATGGTCAGCCTTTCGAACCAAAGTGTCCCGAGTAGCGTTGAGTGCTGGTGCTGCAGCTCAGTACACGGAGCCCGTCGCTGAAGTAGCAGATGCTTTTATCCAAAGGTAGGCAAAAGCATGAATGGGTCTGTCTGGCTCCGTTTATGGCCAACCTGTTTGTTTCAGTGTGGTTAGTGGAAGTGCTCAGGTGCGCTTCGTCCAAGTGCGGTTGAAATCAGTGCTCTGAGTGGAATACCTTCCTTTTGTTCGTCGGTCCGCAAATCGTGTGGCGGTGACTCGTGGCATTCTCCAAAGAACTTATTTCATTTGTTTTCTTCGCTTGTCGCTGTCGCAAGACGCGTGTCGCTTGAGCGTGTACAGTCTTTTCACGTTTATTTTACCTCTGAAAGCACCAACTGAATAGCAACCTTTTAGCAGCGCAAATATAGGTAACTAGCGGCGCCCCGCGGTTTGACCCATATAAGTGTCGATCCCGTGGGAATATCGGAATAAAAATTCTATGTCCTTAATATAATCCTATGTCTTTTCCCGGGACTCAAACTATCTCTATACCAAATTTCATCCAAATCGGTTCAGCGGTTTAAGCGTGAAGAGGTAACAAACAGACAGACAGACCGACAGACACACTTTCGTTTTGACGGTGATGCAAAATTAGAGATAAAATAACTATGAACGGACTGTAAGTCGTGGCCAAGGGGTTAGACATTTCTCTAATCGGTAGAAGATTCTTAAAAAAAAAAATCGTTTAATCTGCTTTCAGAATACGTAAAATAAGGGATGAAAATTCGGAAACGCCTAGCGACTTTCTGAATGAAGTACACAAATGGTCTTTGGAATGTAAGTACGTGCAGCATGTGTTTGTAAGGCAAGTAGTTAGTATCTATAGGATCGTTTTAAACTTAACATCTGTAACTTGTACCTACTTTCTGTGGAAATAAAGACCTATTCTATTCTGGCTTCTATAGATAGTGCCATCCACGAACACGCGCCCCACTCTTCTTCCTAATCGTTAGTGGTTATTGCCAGTTAATTCCTCTAGTGTTTTAGTCTTTTCGATACACACTAATTACCCACTGATAATAATTAGCGTGTATCGACAAAACTGAAACAATAGCGGTATGGGAAAAAGAGTGGGGCGTGTCTTCGTGGATGGCACTATCTGTACCTATCAATCTTAAGGTGCTCCCTCACCAGGAGCATTCGCGTGTAATGTAACATTACAGATTCGACTTTGAGCAATACATTACAATACGGCCTCCCTGACTGACGAGCATTCGCGTGTAAAGTGGTGCGCATTGATGTGACAAGTTGTATCAAGGTATTAGGCATTGTATCATTACAAGGTGCGCATTGTAATGCTCGGTTCTCCTCCTTTCTCGTAATACTCGTTATGTATCATTACAAGGTGCGCGTTGTAATGCTCGATTTTCCTCCCTTACTGATGTAATGCTCGAATCTGTAACGTTACATTACAGGCGAATGCTCCCGATGAGGGAGCACCTTTGGTAATAGCTTTGACTACTTTCAGTTTTCGAGCTTGGTAAAATAGAACACATAACCAGAGGTCGGAGTAGGTAGATTGATTTAAGGTCGTTGACGTCAAACGTAGAGGATAATATGGATATGCCTCAAATGGATATGTCCATATTATAATATCTTGACGCAAGTATATAAAATCAATCTACCTACTCCGTCCTCTGCACATAACTCATAGGTTCTGTCAAAAAATATACCATAAATACCTAATTGTCAAACATAATAATTATGTTTGAAATATGCTTCTGCTCATCATCATCTGCCTAGCCTTTTCCCAACTGTGTTGGGGTCGGCTTCCAGTCTAACCGGATGCAGCTGAATACCAGTATTTTACATGGAGCGACTGCCTATCTGACCTCCACAACCCAGCTACTGGGTAATACGATACCCCTTGGTAAGACTGGTTGTCAGACTTTCGGGCTTCTGACTACCCGTAACGACTGTCAAAGATCGACAAATGACAGCCGGGACCAACGGCTTAACGTGCTTTCCGAGGCACGGAGGGGTCCAGTATGTAAAGATGGTCACCCATCCACAGACCAACCGCGGCAAGCATAGCTTAACCTGATCGATCGACCTGTGCGGCTGTTATTATTTAGCCACGGGCCCCTTCTTCTGCTCAACAACGTAAATAACGCAAAGAATGTTGTTGAACTGTCAAAATGAAAGGCATTGCCATTATAATTCCGCTGGTCTTGATAACCTTGATTTAACATTTCAGCCCTTGGCCTAATAGCCCTAGACACCCGCCTTAACTGTTTCGAGGCCCCGGAGGACTCAGAGAGCATGCGCTTGATCCATGCAGTCCAGACCTTCTTTCTAAGCGTGGGGGAACTGGAACTGCGAGCCCCCTGGTGGAGGCTGTACCCAACTAAGATGTTTAGGCAGTATGTGGCCGCCTTGGATACTATCCTTAGGTGAGGAAACTGGATATAACTGTCCTATTTACTTGCAGATTAGGATAGATTAGGTTATTTAAGCACTTTTTAGGGTTCCGTAGCCAAATGGCAAAAAACGGAACCCTTATGGATTCGTCATGGCTGTCTGTCTGTCCGTCCGTCCGTATGTCACAGCCACTTTTTTCCGAAACTATAAGAACTATACTGTTGAAACTTGGTAAGTAGATGTATTCTGTGAACCGCAGTAAGATTTTCACACAAAAATAGAAAAAAAACAATAAATTTTGGGGTTCCCCATACTTACAACTGAAACTCCAAAAATTTTTTTTCATCAAACTGTACGTGTGGCGTATCTATGGATAGGTCTTCAAAAATGATATTGAGGTTTCTAATATCATTTTTTTCTGAACTGAATAGTTTGCACGAGAGACACTTCCAAAGTGGTAAAATGTGTGTCCCCCCCCTCTAACTTCTAAAATAAGAGAATGATAAAATTAAAAAAATATATATAATGTACATTACCATGTAAACTTCCACCGAAAATTGGTTTGAACGAGATGTAAGTAGTTTTTTTTTAATACGTCATAAATTGAAAACCGCTATTTACCTTTCACAAAGTTACAACGAACTACAAGAACTTTTATATTATGTTACTTGCTGCTACGAAACCCTTCATGGGCGAGTCCGACTTGCACTTGGCCGGTTTTTTAAATATAAGGTGCGTTTGTAAATCTTAGACGTACCTAGTTTCAGAAGATTTTTTCTTCGTTCGCCCTGAAGTTCTGTCCCACATTCCAAAAAATTCTTTGTTTGTCCCATATCACTATTGAAGTTGTGCTTCATCCTAAATTACAAGTACTTTAAAGGTACAGTCAACAAAAAAAAATGTACTTATTTGTGAAGCAATAATTTTATAAGTACATTTTGACCGTGAAATGAGAGTAGATGCATGATTTCCTGGTTGACATTGAATACTATTCTTTGGTTGGTATAAATAACAATTAATTAGTGAAGATAGTTCGTTTTCTCTTCTAGAATAATAATAAAGCGATTTTTTTATTATTTATCTATTTATTTAGCAATAATCGTTCTCCTGATGCATGTCTAGGCAAAAACTCATGGAGAGCTGCTTTGAGAGCTCTACTGTCTCAATATCTGAATGCCAACCTAGCTACACTAGTTGTTCTTTAGTTGTAGGCATCCCAAACATGAAACTGTAGATACTTTTGTGTATTTAATATAATATCGTTCGTTAATTACTAAAAGCGTCCATAACTAGAAGGTTAATAAGTATTTAGAAGATAAGTTTAATATTTCCCATATAAAATTAGCCATTCAACAGGGTAGCTAATGGAAGTAACTAGCCCAAATTACTCCTGTCCTCATTCTTAAAAACCATTTCATGCTAAAAAAATACTATGAATCTCTTTACAGCGTAACTCTCAGACATGTGGAGAAGGCGCTAAAGGAATGCGAAGCTAACGGCAGCAGTAAGTCACTGCTACAAGACCTGGTGGCAGCTGCAGGTCCTAGAGTAGCAGCAGTAGCAGCTCTGGATCTGTTCTTAGTAGGAATAGATACGGTGGGAATCTATCAAATAAAAAAAACTAATGAATTCTAGTGGAATAAAGAACGCTTTAAAAGAAGTCGCCTGATAAAAATCTTATAGCAATACGTTACAAAATGCAGTCTGGTCGCATGATAAACTAGCAATGTTTTGCTGAGCACATGAACGCTATAAGTCCGGCGTTTCTAAAGGACAATGGGCAAAAATGTATGGAATCTGGTCCAAGAGCCTCCACTGATGAGACTTGCGGGCAATGGAAGTCCTTATATGTCTTATGATTCTGGCAAAATTCTATCAAATTCTGTCCCGGGGTTCTATTGTTATGGTCATGTTTGTCCTAACTATAAATAATAATTATGATTTTACGTTAACGTAAAAATCTTCTACCTCATTCCACCCCCGCCTGTTGTGATTAAGTATAGCGATGCAATGCAAAAAACTAAGGATCAAAATAAGCTCAACGTTGGTAGTTGCTGGTTGCTTAAAACAAGATAGCGGAAAAAAATTACATTTATTAATCTATTATTATGGAATCTAAAAATCTGGCTGGCTGATGAATATATTCTTCGTAACGAGCATACCCCAAATACCATATGATTACCATGATATGTGCACATCATCCCACGGTGCGTTTTGCCAATTTGCATGAACAGTAGTAGTGTTCGACTGCATCCAAGCCAGTCTCGTTGTTTTTTACTACAACGTATGAATAATGCCCGCGCGCACGTGTGTGCCTCGATTTTATTTTGCCTCTCAGTAACCATAAACTATCTTCTGGAATACCCGCTTCATTCAAATCGGCAGTCAGCCCTTCGGAATCTCGATACAATTCGATTGAATATTCGCCATCATCATTACGTACGTGCTCGGCATAATAGCTATTAGCCAGTTTCAGCTGGTATGACCCGAGTGCAAATAAGATCAGGTCGTCCTGTGTCAATCTTGAAAACGTCTCAAGACCTGGCAATTCTGCGTCCATATTTTGGAACGCTACTCGTTGTCCGTTAAGACGACGACGCTGTAAATATTCAGCCAGAACATTTGGCATCTCCCTCTGTATTGCAATTCTCTCAAGAAACGCAGGAGCATGTATGCTGTCTGCAATGGGAACGTGGAATGCATTTGTTAGTGCAGCCGCTATCCTAAAATCAGCAAACATGTGGGGCATTGCGTTGTGAAAGTACTCCTGGCGAAATAGTTTGAAGTCACGTTTATTACGTCCGTTTACGGCTTCGACCACCCATCTGCTCATTGTTAACATTCTCGACTCATTTGCTTCAGATACAGTTAATTGTGTCTGACCGACCGCAACACTTGCTGGAATATGTGCTTCGTAGCCGAGCGCTTCGAGATCACTCATAGCGTCTCTGAATCCTCGATCCAGAATGAATATGTCACCAAGAGGAAAAAATACATGAAAAGGATGTAATTCATTGTTCAATATATCCAAAGTTATTGATGCATCAGACTTCTTGGCTCCATGGGGCTCAGTTACCTCAATAATGTAGCCATCGCTGCACACTATCATATACACTTTCAATAAGTTGAGATACTTGTGCGGGCTATATGTTTCGATTTGAAAACCAAAGTTGCTGCTTTTAAATATATAAACATAAGACCCATCAATTACAGTAATAAGTTTGTTATTTGCAGGGTTTCCAAAAAGTGCATTTGGTATCAATAAGTTCCGCTGCAGCAGCCTCTCTCTTTCAATATGGTTCCAGCCAAGATGGCGTGTGACATATTCGCGAGTCAATGCTTCTCTAGCAGATTTCATTAATCGCTCAAGTTTTCTGCGGCTTATGTGGAAAATCAATGCTAACCTCTCATTCGGTTCTCCGGTCGTTACCTTTGCAAGCATTATAGCAAGAGCAGTTTTGGGTTCACCGCAATCACTGAGTGACGGAGTCTCATTTAAGATTGCAGAAATATCTTGTTTTGTTCGACCAGTCCAATAATATAACTCGTCATCATCCATTTGTTCGAGATTTTCAAAATCATGTTTTGTTCTACATTCTGCAACTTGTTTTACCGTGTTAATGATGTCAGTTATTTGTTCACTATTAAAACTGTGACTAAGATTTGGTGCATCTAATAATTCTTCCCAAACATTTGATTCTAAATGAAATTGACACACTCTTGCTGCGTCAGGAACATAACAGTTTTTATCCATCAGCAACCGTTTCTTTGTAGCGTCTGAAAGGCGACGGCGAGTTCTATTGCGGCAATGAAAAAACATACAAGTATTCGACGTATTAGGTGGCCGAGAATAAGTAGGTAACTCTATTACTGGATTTGCTTCTTGATGTGGATCATTTTGATCATTATCAACAAGTAGAGGATCCGCAACGTTTTCAACATTTGGTGCTTGTTCGATGTCACGTTGCTGACGAAGGCCTTTTAAAACTCCCATCTAGCAAGGTCTACAAATACATTCAACGTTGTTAAATAATATCTGAAACAAAAAAAAAAACACTATAGTCGTGGACAAAATGTGAACTAACTCTAAAATAGAAGCTAGCTTCTTTTAACTGGTAGGTACCGGGAATCATAAACTAAAAGAAATACAGTGTAAACTCTATATAGCGACACATAAGGGACTGCGCATATTATGGCGTTATTGAGTGTTGTCGTTAAATGGAGAGAAGAAAATCAATATTATTTTACTATTTTTATATGTATAAGTATACTAATAAAGTGAGCAACGAAGAATATGATAATAATACATAACAACTTAACGACAGTCTAGCAGCAGAGGTAAACACGTGCTAGGTAATTACACAACAAACAAAAAAACGAATTTCTAAGAATTTAATCTTGGGTAGGTATGCCGACAGTCGAAGTAAATACGTGCTATACAATAAAGCAACAAAATAATAAACAAAATAACGTGCTTAGCTGCAGTTCTTATTAATTTCGCCTACTTAGAAAGTACTGTTTATTGCTTTAATAGTGAGGAAATGGAGTTTACGCTGTAGTTAAAACAATCAAAATGGCACAGATGGGCTATTGTGCTGCTTGGTTAACAAAAATGTAGGTTATTAAACTCGGTGCGCGGCGCACTGTGTTTAATTACCTTTTAAACCCCACGATGGTTCTTTCCGAACAGACTACAAAATAAATAATTAAAGGTAAAACTATGTATATACCACACCAATGTTTAATTTATTTATTAATGGTTATCATGTTCAATCAAATAACTAGCCCTCGCTCACATTCATTCAGTATGATCTTTTTTACTGACAAAAATAACAAAAACAATTTTTTTTTCCATACCTGATATGGTAGCAGATTTTCTGTGATAATCACAGCAGCTTCTGGATTTTCATCAAGCAGCGTTTGGGTAATGGTCATTCGTCGTTTACGTAACACAGAATGGTTACACAGTAGACAAAGAACTCCCGCTGAAGGTCGAATCATTTTGATAATTCACTGACTATGTCCAATCACAAGGAAAAAGAGGAAGTGTCCATTAACAAGCATAAGTTGGTTCGGTTATATATAGCGGCAGAAATCAAGTCCGTTCAAAAGCAATGGTCGGTATTTTAAACAATCGAAGATTACAACGCAAACAGCTAACACAGTGAGAGTTAAACCAAGACTGAGCGTGCGCTGGCGCTCTTGGTGGGCCACCACCCCCACCACACCCGCCGTGTCCGACTCGACGGCCGAGCACGGGGAGGCTTAGGAGATGTGGAAGGGGCATCGCATTCCAGGGTGATGCAGAGATTAAGTGACCGTGTCGAAATAAACACTACGTTAAACGTAAAATCATATTATTTATAATCAGGACAAACATGACCATAACAATAAAACCCCGGGACAGAATCTAATAGAATTTTGCCAAAGTCATGAGACAGTTAAGCACTATTATTTCCCGCAAGCCTCATCAGTGGAGGCTCTTGGACCACTTTCGCCCATTGTCCTTTGCTAAAGATATAAACAACAATGGCCGATATAAAAGAACATTAATAATTAATGTTTGTTTTCGTCTGGTTAGCTCGGAGATCTACGAAAACAAACATTACTTAAAATAAATGTTCTTGTATATCGATTTTATTCAATTTCGAGCGGCCATTTTTGTTTACATCTTTGACAGAAACGCCGGACTTTAGCTAGGGTTTCTAAGACTGCGGTGGTCACTACAAACATTGTTTAGAAAAGTAAGTTGGTGTTTGCCTCCAGAGCATTTTTTGAACACCATAAAGTCAAACCCAGCTGATACGGACTATTACGAACATTTAAAAACAAAAAATAGCCTAATCGTTCCAAATACAATTTCACATATCATCTGCTGACGGCACTTTTAAGCTTAACTGTCTTTTAATTGAGTTTATTAAGATTAAAATAAATCGGATTCCTCCGGGACGGAGGCCTCGGGGTCGGGGTACTCAGGGAATAAACCCAGCGAGCGGATCTCAAGTGCTGCCCTTACCAACGACATCATTTTAATTTATTTTTATTATACATATAAATAGATCATAAAAGATGGCGTTCGGCTTTCTGTTAGCGATATATTATTTTGTAGATAAAACTTCTATTCGTATCTACGAGTAAATGTCTATTTCCAGAGATTGCTTCTTTCAATCAAACAAAACCAATCTGCACCTTAATTGCGTAACACATTATCAAACACAATCTGAATCATTTTGAAAGATATTCCTAATCCATTGCTTTTTTAGTTCGAAAAATTTGTCTGTTCAACAATTTAAATAACGCAATGGATGTTGTTGAACTGTCAAAATGAAAGCCATTGTTACTGATAGTGTGTTACGCAATATGCTGTAAACACGATTAGAAATAGATTTTCTAAGTGTTCACCATATTTTATTTTTATTGTATGGCACCTTTTAAAATAGCTTTTTTTCCAGACATCAAACGCAGTAGCTTCAATTCTGTATCAGTTATCATTAAGACCCTCAGTACAAGAGCGATTGTACGAAGAAATTCATAAAGTACTGCAGGACAGACCTATGAAACCTGGGGATGTCAACCAGATGCCGTACCTGAAAGCGTGTGTAAAGGAAGTTCTGAGGTTAGTGGTTACTATTATTTGTTAAATAATCTCTAAAGCCCTTTATAAACGTATTATATCAGATGAATAGTTACACACCGATTGCTCTCTTTCAGACGTCAGTAATTTGACTTTCGAAAGAAGAAGACAAAATATTTTTCACTGCCTCATTGGTCCAGTAGTCGCAATCGCTACTGCTGAGCACGAGGTCCTAGGTTCAATTCCCAGGTCAGGCAAAGCGTTACTGGGTTTCGACTCGCACTTGACGGGTTTTTTTCATTCTCAAAGAAGCCAAGGCGGGGTTGAACCTATGTTTTTACACTCGTAATACTCCGTCAAAGTTGGTTAGGTTTAGTCCATAAGCCTTAGGGACCCATGTCACATGATTAGACAAACTGTAACACTGGCCCGTGCGTAGTTTACAGAAATTAATTGGAAACAAGCTGATGATGGTTTCTATTTGAACTATACTACTCACCACCGTGCTAAAGTAAATTTATAGGGTATATTCTGCTAGGGAAAGATTCAATTAAACAAGTACCTTCTTACACAATACAAGTTTATTGGAATTAATACATAATTAAGGCACACATACAAACAAAGTGGCGAGCCACTAAAATAATGCCTCTTTCCCTGCTACTATGGCATTCACCCACACAACTAGTCTCCGTACCTAGTGGTATGGGTGAAAACCTGCATGAGACAAATAGCAGTTTCTCAGAGTCGCTATGCGAGTCCGCGAGGGAATAGATCAATAACCTTACTAGCTCACGTACATGTGTCGACCTATTTGGACTGTGCTCATATGGGGAAAATAACTAATATGCTAAGCAAACCCGAGACACAATATCTTACGACAACTGGTCTTAACACCTAGCCTTTTTACAAAAGGCCTAACTCTCTCATAGGTTAAATTATTATCTTACACGGATAACCTCTCAGTTTTTAATTCAGTTCATACCAATCAGTTAGTTCTAACCTCAGTCAGTTGACGGATCGTCGGTCCTTGGCTTCGCTCACAGGAGGTTCCTGTGAGCACACGCGAACGCGGCCTACGGACGAGATGGTGACGCTTTCGTTACCTGGAGTGGCGTACTTCCCTCATAACCGGGAACCGGCTAAGTAAGGCCTTCCTGAACGTCGGATGACCACACCGCAAGGGATAACCTTAAAGCCGCCTGCGCTCTGATGAATTCCAAATCATCACACAACGGCGCAACATCCAGGCATCAATTTAGCTGCGCATAGCACCAATCAAAATGAAGGCTAGCATAACAAGCCAGACCTGTAACAACGTCCTCGTGTCAGAACATACATGCAAGAGACCTGGGCTATAGGCTGTCCAGCAAGAATAAAGCAAATGGTTTAATACTCACAGGATTCTGCTCTTACTGGATTATATTAAAACCCCATCGGGTTATTTGGGCACATCCCGTTCCTCTCAGGATATAAAGTCCCTCTCAAACAGCCCCCAGGCCCGTGTTCTTGGTCGTAAAAGACCGGACACGGAACACCGTTTTTTTCCAAACCAATCTGACAGTTTCTCGAATAATCTTCCACAGACTATATAAGATTATTATCGATTTTTATCCTTAATACAATCGACTATGTTTTTAATTAAAAATATGGTGAATTATGTATGTTTGTTTATTTGTTTTAATTAACTGTTAAACTGCAATTAATTTACTAAACACAAAAAACCGTCTTTGCGTAACGTAAACCACCATGTCAATCGCTATTCCACGACAGGTGTCGCTAGTATTAGTTTTGCAACGTCACAATGCCCCTCTTCCCACAATAAGGTTTTTGTGTACGCAAAAACCAACACCGCCCTCGGTGTTACAACACTGGAGTGGGTAAACAAATTCTCATAGAAAGCTAAGTGGAAGAGTACAAATCTTTATAATCTGATGATTCTGAAACGACAGATATAATAATTTTTAAGATGGAATATAAATAATTTCCTTAATTTCTCCTACTGTAAGTAAATGACCAACCTTATAAAATCCAAACTGCCAGGAAACTTATTCTGCTTACAAATCTTCCTACATTCCGGGCATAACCCCCCCATTCTTTCATACTTCCCTAAATTTTCCTCTCTTTCAATTCTGTAGCAACCTGCATTCATATCGCAGGAAGCCACCTCTTGCATACTCCCGAATTCCGTCTGTATACCAGTGGAACTCTGCATTGTTTAATACAAATCTAAACGATCCTCCTGGTGAATATGTCCAGCGAGCTGATACATATATAGGGCAACCAATGTGCATAACTCACCAGGCAAGACGTATACAGCGTTCCCAGAAATAAAACTTCTGAAAACATAATGGTGGTTTGGCTTATTTTAAGAGTCACCGGCCGCTCGTAACTAGATAAGCACTAGTGCTATCTAAAGTCTCACCGAAGCAACAATGCTATCTCGGCAAAACAAACATTAGTGAAGGCCTATTTTAGAAGTCACAATCCGCTTCATAAAAAAATACAACCAAGCAAACTGGGCTATAAACAACGTGTAGGCTTATTTTAGAAGTCACTATCCGCTTCAGTCAAGGCCTATTTTAGGAGTTACTACCCGCTCCATAAGAGAAACCAACCAAGCAGATTGATTATAGATATCGTGAAGGCTTATTTTAGAAGTCACTATCCGCTTCAGTCAAGGCCTATTTTAGGAGTTACTACCCGCTCCATATGAAAAACCAACCAAACTTGATTACAAAAGTTATGGACCGAGCCATAAAAAAAATTAACACAAGGCATGCAAGAGGGCAAAATTATCGTATACAATTTTGAACGATATTCAAACCTCACGTTCATAATATAATAAACAAAACAATGTACTTATAAACAAAGTATAACATGCATATGCCTTGTCGTCGTTGTTGGAGTAAATTTCCAAACAACACGTGAAAACACGGACTACGGCTAATAAACCCCCGGCTGAGACGACTGTAAAATAATTTTCGATTAACTAAAGATTATGTTAATAGATTTTCATATCTTTTATATGCCAAGAGCCTAATGGTTTACCATTTAACCCTATAAGCTCATATACTAAGGGTGAAAGCTTCTTTTTCACTATGCACTGTTGATATTTAGGAGCCAACTTAGATGCCTTATACTTTTCCGCATCACTTTGGATGTATGTCTTACGCCAAACCACCTGGCCTTCACGTAAAGTGACGTGGCGCCTACGCAAGTTATATTTCGCGTTTGTGGCATGAGCCTTAACAATATTGGCGCGCACCTTTTCGAAAATCTCCTTTAGAACACCTAATTCTCCTGCATACTCTTCACGAGGCATAGCTACTTCATAATCGCAGTCGTCTGTGTTCTTATAAAACGTGCCGTTTATAATGGGTTCTCGGCCATGGACCAAGAAAAATGGAGTAAATCCAGTTGTTTCATTCACTGCGCTATTTAAAGCAAATTGTATTTTTGTTAAATTGAGATCCCAAGTCCTATGATCTTCCTTTACATAAGAAGAAACTGCAGTCATTACTGTTTTATTGTACCTTTCAACCATGTTAATTTGTGGGGTGTATCTAGGCCCATAATGCACTCGAGGTATGTTATACTTCTTTAAAAGGTTACAAAATTCCGATCCCGTGAATTGAACCCCATTGTCGGTAATTACGGTTTCAGGAATCCCGTGAGCCAGAAGAACATAATTCTCAAAGTTTTTGGCTACCAAAGCACTAGTTGCACGGCGAAGTGGAAACAATAACGTATATTTTGAAAAACAGCAAGAAACTACAAGTAAATGTACAAAACCCGAGCGTGATTTCGGTAGTGGTCCAACTAAATCTATAGATACAGCTTGAAATGGTCTATAACATTGTTTAGGCTGACCCATGAGACCCGGAGTAAGAGTAGTCGTATGTTTATAAGCCGCACAAATACTACAACCCTTGACGAACTCAACTACGTCACGATACATTCCTGGCCAAAAATACCTCAAACTTAACCTTCGGTGTGTCTTAAAAACACCCAGGTGACCTGAAGTAGGAGGTTCATGGTTTTCGGACATGACCTGTGAACGCAGTGTTTTGGGTACTACTTCTTTCCAGTCGAACTCTTGTGTTAACGCATATTTACCTTTAGTGTACCTATATAGCAAACCTTTATCTACGCGATAGTTGGGGTAATTTTTCGGGCATGACGAACAACCAGCCAAAATTTTATCATACCATTCGTCACCAGTCGGTGTAGGCGTAATAGGAGTATTAGTTACAGCCTCAACCTTTAGTAACCTTGATAAGGCGTCTGGAACAACATTGTCTTTACCCTTCCTATGCTCGATGGTATAGTTGTACTGAGATAAACGACAACCCCAGCGTGCTAAGCGACCTGTTGGGTTTTCTAAATTTTTAAACCACTTAAGTGAAGCATGGTCAGTAATAACTGTAAAATGTCTGCTGCCTAAATATGGTTCAAACTTTTCAACCGCATAAATGACAGCTAACGCTTCACGTTCCGTTGCACTATAATTACGCTCGGTTTTACTTAGGGATCTACTAATATAAGCAATAGGATGGTCATTCCCGTCAATATTCTGGGTTAACATACCACCTATGCCATAACTGGATGCATCGCAGTGAACAGTAAACGGTTTTTCAAAATCGGGACAAGCTAAAACTGGAGCAGAAACTAAAATATTTTTTAACGAGTTAAAAGCGTCGTCTGCATCTGGATTCCATTTAAATTTAACCTTGGTGCTGGTGAGTGCATTTAATGGTGCTGCGATGGTAGAAAAATTCCTAATAAATCTTCGGTACCATGAACAAGTACCCAAGAACATTTTTACTTCTTTCGCAGTCTTTGGAACTGGAAAGTCTAAAATAGCGCGCACTTTTTCAGGATCAGTCCTGAGGCCGCACTCATCCACCACATAGCCCAAGTATTTTAAGGATTTTCTAAAGAATTTACTTTTACTGAAATTTATTGTTAAATTTGCACTTTTAATCCGTTCGTGAAGTCTTTTTAACAGAAGTATATGGGTTTCTAAATCTTCTGAAACTACGCAGATGTCATCGACATAACAGAATATTAACCCCTTGGTAATATCGCTACAAAATGGATGACCAAACAACCTATCCATTAATCTTTGCTGTCGAGCAGGAGCTCCGCAAAGTCCAAAGGGCATTACTTTAAATTCAAAAAGTCCTCTACCTGGAACAGTGAAGCTGGTTTTCTCCCGTGAGGTTTCCTCTAGCGGAATTTGCCAAAAACTAGATTTAAAATCTACAGAGCTAATATATTTTGCGTTTTTGAGGCTATCTAAGATTTGTGGTATATATGGTATTGCATAAGCATCCCCTTTTGTAACCGCATTAAGCTTCCTACAATCTAGACAGAACCGCAATGTACCATCTGATTTCGGGACCATAAGGACTGGATTGTTCCATGGACTTTCACTTGGCACGACCACATCTAGCTTCAACATGTTGTCCAATTCCTTATGAAGTTCCTTTAACTTTTCTGGTGACATTGGATATGGTCTGGACTTAATGGGCAACGCGTCGCCTGTGTCTATCGCGTGTTCAATTAACTGTGTTCTACCCAAACCTTTTGACTCAAACGATATGTTATGAAATTGTTGGACTATTAATTCTGCTATTGTTTTATGTTCCGGACTCAAATTATCAAATGACTCTACTGTGTTTACTAATGTTTCACCGGTATTATTTTTAAATTGCAAAAATTGTTTAGGTGTCTCAATATAACTAATGTGTTTAAACATTTGAGGCATCAAACTAAAAGCTATCCAAAAATCCACCCCAAATATTACATTTGATGTTATGGATGGAATTACATAAAAATTAATAATCCTTGTCTCACCATTAAATGTAATAGGTAACCTTAAAATACCTATTGGATTGCTTTCGGATCCATTTGCAACGAGAATCTTTTGCTTTAACTCAACCGAGGTATCTAATGAGTAACCTAAATTAATAAACTGTTCATGGGCTCCATTACCTATAATTGAGATATCTGCCCCTGAATCTAACAAACCGTATAATACTACATCATATAAATATACACTTAAATATGGCCGAATATCTTTATTCCTGTCTGGCTTAAACAGTGCTGACACCGATCTATTATATTTGTAAAAATTAGATACAAATTCTAACCAAGATTTCCATTCACCTGGATCGACCGGTTCCGGTGGTTGATGACAGACTGTTGATACTAGTTTTTTGCATCCTTTTTGCAAACTGGACAAGTCTTTACTGTGAAAACTAACTTTCCACATTTGAAACATTTTGTTTCCTTTGGTTTATCTTTACAACTGGGACAATTTTTAATAGTAAACCCTTTATTTCCACACCTAAAACATTTTATCTCCTTCCCGGAAGATTGAGGTTTGGGCTTGTTTTTAGCTTGTCTATACCTAAACTTGTTCCTATTGTCATGGTGGTTTACGCTGGCTACTTTTGGTTTCTGGTTTTGTTCTGTTGATTCAGACTGTGCAGTTGATTTATTGTAATTTTTTGACTTTATATCCTCTGCCTCCAGAAGTCGAGCAATATCCTTTAGTTCTGCCACTGATTCCGGTTTCACTAAAACTAAACCCCTAGAGATGGATGGTTTGACATTCTTTTTTAGTATTTTTATCTTCTCTGGTTCCGTTAAAGGTGTCTTCAATCGAGAGAATAAACCATTCATGACAGCAAAATACATATGAACGGGTTCATCTTTTCCCTGAATCCGTTTCTTGGCCTCATCCAGTAAATTATCCTCATAATCAATGGCATGAAACTCACTAAGGAGCAGATCTGTCAACTCCTTCCAAGTTGTCGCTTGACATTTTGCACTCCTGTACCATATTAAAGCGTCACCCTTAAAAAACGCAAAAGCCGAATCAAACAACACAGAATCCCCTATTCTAAAAGCCTTGGCACGTTCAGCAATTGAATCTAAAAACAAGAATGGACACGACTTGCCATCAAATGTGACATTCCATTTGCAAATATTTTTACTAACTGCATACTGAGTACTATTATTATCAAAGTTGTCCTCAGCCTCTGGCTTTTCCGACTCAGAGTGTTTATTCCCTACCTCAGAACGACTGTATAATTTGTCGAGTGTTGCTTCATAACCCTTTAAGATGACCTTAAGCTTCTCCTGCAAAACACAGTGTTTCTCCGTCTTACAAGTTAATCTATGCAGACGATGGAATAAATGGCAATACAATGCCCTAGCACGAGCAAGACTATATCTGTCCCGAGTCTTTTCGGCACTTTCCACCTTTGCTTGCAACTCCTTCTGCTTAACCTGAATCGTATCCAGTTCCTTGCTAATGTCCGACTCTTCATCTACAAACTCGGAGGGACTAAAGCCTAAACAGAGTGATTTCAGTTGTTTTCTAAGCTTAAAAACTGTATCTGCTGGTGTCTCTGAACGAACAGCAACCTCATATGACAATTCGTCACGTAGAAGGGAATGTATGTATACTGTCTCTAAGTCCATAGTGAAAGCTTATTTATGTTATTTGTAAAGTAATATTCCAATTGAATATAAGCAAAACTAATCGCAAAACCAGTAACAAAACTAAACGCAAATCGTGTATAACGAGTTTCCGAACGCACCGTAATATTTCAAAACGTCAAACGTCAAATGTCACCAATGTCAATGTGTTGTATAGGTTAAGTTCCAATGTATGAAAACGAACGTCGATAATAAACAATGCTGTTTTATGGAATGCCGGTTGTATTATAAATCTGGGTTTAATGATGAGTGTTTTAACGTTAAACGTCTAAGTGACCGACCAGTTGTCATAAAAATTCCAAGTGTTTCGTTTCAATGAAAGTTGAATGTTATTGTTCAATAATTTCGACAAATTTCAGCTCCCTGTATCGCACAAATCCAAATACTAATAGTGAAGCTTGCCTGTAGTGTTATTATCTTACTACTGAAATCCTCTATAACAAAGAAGAGACCGCTAGAACACTACTGAGAACTGCGTCATAGAAACCTTACAATTTTTAAGTTTACCCCCAAATTATTTTATTACTGTTACTGAAATTTATATTGGGTTTGTTGAGTTATAATACAATGTTTCACTATACAAATGCAATACAGTTTATCTGAACATGAACTGAAACAAACACATGATCATAAACAAGAACTGTTATGTTTTATATTGTAAAATAATTATCTTCCAGTTATAATAATTATTACTTGTACCTGTGTGTTGCAATAAATAAACAAACCACAAATGCAAACTAGTATGTTACAAAACTTCCAAATATATAGGTAATATTAAGTCATCAAACACTAAACAAACATTTGGTACATACATAGTCCCAAAATAATTAACAGAATGCAACTTGTTCAACTTGTGAGTTGGGCATACATACAAATAAGGTAATGACCTTTATCAACACTCTGCACCTTACCGGTCCAACAAAGAAATGGTTAGATTGTGGTGCGTTGACCACTTTATATTTAAAACTTATAAACTAGCCTTAAACTAATACGAGAATCCGCCAACTGAAAGGACTGAGAGAACTGAGAGAGAGAGAGATACCGTTATCAATCTGTTCACCTTATACAATTAAATAATTATATACCGTTGGGCGCCAACTGTACTAACATATCGTCAATTGGGTCGACCTATTTAGGTCTGATGCTCATAAGGGGAAAATAACTAATATGCTAAGCAAACCCGAGACACAATATCTTACGACAACTGGTCTTAACACCTAGCCTTTTTACAAAAGGCCTAACTCTCTCATAGGTTAAATTATTATCTTACACGGATAACCTCTCAGTTTTTAATTCAGTTCATACCAATCAGTTAGTTCTAACCTCAGTCAGTTGACGGATCGTCGGTCCTTGGCTTCGCTCACAGGAGGTTCCTGTGAGCACACGCGAACGCGGCCTACGGACGAGATGGTGACGCTTTCGTTACCTGGAGTGGCGTACTTCCCTCATAACCGGGAACCGGCTAAGTAAGGCCTTCCTGAACGTCGGATGACCACACCGCAAGGGATAACCTTAAAGCCGCCTGCGCTCTGATGAATTCCAAATCATCACACAACGGCGCAACATCCAGGCATCAATTTAGCTGCGCATAGCACCAATCAAAATGAAGGCTAGCATAACAAGCCAGACCTGTAACAACGTCCTCGTGTCAGAACATACATGCAAGAGACCTGGGCTATAGGCTGTCCAGCAAGAATAAAGCAAATGGTTTAATACTCACAGGATTCTGCTCTTACTGGATTATATTAAAACCCCATCGGGTTATTTGGGCACATCCCGTTCCTCTCAGGATATAAAGTCCCTCTCAAACAGCCCCCAGGCCCGTGTTCTTGGTCGTAAAAGACCGGACACGGAACACCGTTTTTTTCCAAACCAATCTGACAGTTTCTCGAATAATCTTCCACAGACTATATAAGATTATTATCGATTTTTATCCTTAATACAATCGACTATGTTTTTAATTAAAAATATGGTGAATTATGTATGTTTGTTTATTTGTTTTAATTAACTGTTAAACTGCAATTAATTTACTAAACACAAAAAACCGTCTTTGCGTAACGTAAACCACCATGTCAATCGCTATTCCACGACAGGTGTCGCTAGTATTAGTTTTGCAACGTCACAAAACGGAACAGATACAAAGCTTCAAACAACCGCGCGAATCGGTTGCACTACTACAAGCACGCGGGGCGTGTGTGCGTGACCACTGTCCGCTTGTCACGTACGCGGCGAGACTGGAAAATACCGGTTTACGCTGGCACAGCTAGTTGACAATCTCAGGGTCAGTGCGACGCACGTTGTTTGTTTTGTTAGTTGCAAGTTTGAATATTTTAATGTAAAAACGTGGTATATTATTGTTAATAATGGTGGTTTATTGTACTGTGTGTATGAATAATACTAGAAAAAATAAAGATATATCATACTTCAACTATCCCAAGGAGTACAATAGGTAATTAAATATTTGATTACTTCTTTTTCAAGTAAGAACCTTTTTGATAAGAAGACGGTTGTACACGGTGTGTTTTTACCTTTTTATTATTATTACAAGTTTTTACTATACATTTGTGGGTACGTGGATGGGTTGGTATGTAGTAGGTATGTGCTTTAACTTTAAATATTGCAAGTAAGATTTGAACCACTTCCCGATGTCTGATTGAGCTGAAATTTTGTTACCTGCGTAACTTCGGTGATAATGCAATAATAAAATATAACCTGACGCTGCACCTGGGATTATCTCCTCACTAGGGAACTCTTCAACGGTTAGTAGCACGATCACGAAATTTTGTATGATAGATGAATTTTGATAATTCGACACGATATTTATCATGAACTGCTGCTGCAGCCAGCATTGTCTCCTTACGAGGGAACTCTTTAACGGTTAGTAGCATGGACTTGAAAGTGAAACTTTTTATTTAAATTTAAGTTTGCTTGCTAAACATGATCTTCACCATAGACTGCTGCTGCAGACAGGTCTTCTCACGAGGGAACTCCTCAACGGCCATAATAGCATGATCATGAAAGTTTGAATACGAGTTTAAAAAGCATTTTTAATCGAAACTTATTATTAATACCTACATCGTACTTATTTCTCGCTACTAGTAGGTCTTGAAATTAAATAAATATTTAAAAAATAGGTATATGATCTTTAAAATATAGGTCTACCTATGTCTTTTGTGTAATAGTGTTCGGTTCGCATTTCCATTTTATTTTTGTTTCAGCTCAAAGCATTTACCACACCATTGAAAGAAACAATAAATGATTAAAAAACAAAAATTTTAAAAAGAAAATTATTAGAGTAAGTAATTTGTAAATCATACTGAATAATAAAACTATTTAACAAATGTTTTGTTCAATTTGTCTTAACCTATTGTGACAACCCTACCAAAATACTCGTAGGTAACAATTTTGCACGTTCTTAAGAAGCTTTGCCTCTGTTCCGTTTGTCTACTCATGTGCCCATGTCTCCAACAACCTTGGCAGCTATTTAGAATTTCTGGAAAAAAGATTGATAACGGTTCCTTTTTGATCTGAGGAAAAATCTAAAGTTAGGAACTAGATGTAATATGACGTGGATCTAATAAACGACAGAAATTCCATGCATTTGCATTGTAAGAATAAATAAATGCCTTTCTAATATTGGATTTCTTTTCAGAATGCATCCAGTTGTAATCGGAAACGGTCGGCAGCTGAAAAAGGATACAGTCATTTGTGGCTACAACATACCTCAAGGAGTAAGTATCAAACAAAATACAATATACTAAGAAATCTCAAAGAATATTTATTAAAAAAAAATAACAAAAGGTTTCACAAATAATGTAATTGACAGCAAATAACAAAAGGGATTCTTAAAAACTAAATAAGCAATTTGACACGCGATAATGCAACGTCCGTCCGTCTCTGGCGTCGAAGCGAAAAGGGGCTTCCAACTGGTGTGCACGGCCTTTTACGCGGCGCACGTCCCACCACGCGCGCTCTCCACTACTCGGCTGTGACGTCAGCAGGCTCCGCTCATAGATAAGGATTTTTGTCCTAATTATACAGGGTGTCCCAAAACTCAACGTCAAGCCGAAACGGGGTGACAGGATTGATCATAACCATCACGAGAAAAATCTGAAAAAAAATCTATCCCATGCAGTTTGAAAATTATGGGCATTTTAAGAAAAACCTAGAAATTTGATCAAACTGTACCATTTTTCGGTTATTGTGGTTATTATTTTTTATTTTTGTTCATTTGAACTTTAGAAACGTAATCCTAAATAACATTTCTAGAATCCCAATAAAAAATAATGACACAATTGCCTTAAGTTCCCGAGAATTGAGACTATTTGTTAAACTACGAATTTAAAATTTTCAAGATTCGTCGACTTTGACAGGCCCTCCTATAAAAAAAATGTACTAGAGTGCCTTGGCAAGTAGCATTAAAAGTTGGCGCATTTAATCAGAATTCTAAAATGGTACAATACTTGTTAGTTCCATACAATAGAAAAGAGTAAAAAAATTAAAACCTCAAGTAACCCGATTTTTGCTATCAGATTTTACTCAGTTAAAATGTTTTTAATTCGCACAAGCTCTAGGTAGGTTCTTAATTTTAAGGCAAAATGATGAGAGAGATGGATAATGGGTATGTTTGCCATGAGTGAGCGAGACAGATAGTGACGCCACGCATTGAGACGGAGATGCGTCGTTTAAACGAGTGCGAATGAAACAGATAGATGCTATGGCATCTATCTGTTTCATTCGCACTAGTTTCAGCCAAGCAAATGGCTACGCTACCAGTCCGACACCAACCAGTTAGTACGTTTCGCTCATTCGTCTACTGCGCACGTTCGTATTCGCTTGTGTTGATTTAGTACTGACAACTTTGGCTTCTCTTTTTGGACTTGAATCTTTGTGAATTGGACTTGTTGATAACATACCGGCAACTTTGGCTTCTCTCTGGACTTTTGTGTTGGCATCCTTTTTATCTACCATGCCTACGCGCTACACTTCACAAGAATATGCGAACATGCACCTCATTTATGGGGAATGCAGATGCAACGCAAGTGCTGCCGCTAGACTTTATCGTGAAAGATATCCAAATTTAGAGCACTACCCGGATCACCGCGTGTTTGTTAATGTGCACCGTTCACTCACAGAGGGCGGCCATTTCCCGAATCAAATACAGGCTGGAGGTAGACCTGTGTTTCCTTTCCAGGAAGAAGTATTGCAAGAGGTCGCACGTGACCGAAGTATTTCCGTACGTGGAATTGAAGAAAGAACGGGAATACCGAAAAGCACTGCTCATCGTATTTTACAAAGAGCCGAAATGCATCCGTTTCACGTACAACGAGTTCAAAGTCTTCTACCTCGAGATTATCAGGAAAGGATTTCTTTTTGTAGAACAATGCTACAGAGGCATAATGAGAATCCCCAATTCATCCAAAAAATTCTCTGGTCAGATGAATCGACATTGAAAAAAGATGGTTACATGAACTTGCACAATTATCACGAGTGGCATGTGGAGAATCCACATTTAATGCGAGAAGATAGATCCCAGTATCGTTTTAAAGTAAACCTGTGGACCGGAATTTTAAACGGTAAAATTATTGGGCCTATTGAACTGCCTGAGAACTTGAATGGAACTAATTACCTACATTTTTTAAGAGAAGATTTACCAACCCTGTTAGAGGACGTACCACTAGCAGATCTTCGCGACATGTGGTTTCAACAAGATGGCTGCCCAGCGCATTTCGCAGTGCAAGTAAGAGATTTCCTTGACCAGGAATATCCGGGAAGGTGGATTGGACGTTCGGGCACTATCTCGTGGCCCGCCCGTTCACCAGATTTAAATCCCCTGGATTTTTGCTATTGGGGAGTTCTCAAAGAAAAAGTTTACTCAAAGCCCATTGAGAACGTAGCCGACCTGCGTGAACGCATTTCTCAAGCAGCTGAGGCGATCAACTCTCGAAGATATGCCCGACTAATAAGTAGATCTTTTTTAAGAAGATGTAGGGCTTGTATTGAGGCTGATGGTAAACAATTTGAACATTTATTGTAATAAAAAACGTTATTTCTCTATCATCAGACTTTTATTCCAACAAACCTAATTATTTTACTAATTTTACTAACTTTTTTTCACTTTGGTAAAAGTGGCGTCACTATCTGTCTCGCTCACTCATGGCGAACATACCCATTATCCATCTCTCTCATCATTTTGTCTTAAAATTAAGAACCTACCTAGAGCTTGTGTGAATTAAAAACATTTTAACTGAGTAAAATGAGATAGCAAAAATCGGGTTACTTGAGGTTTTAATTTTTTTACTCTTTTCTATTGTATGGAACTAACAAGTATTGTACCATTTTAGAATTCTGATTAAATGCGCCAACTTTTAATGCCACTTGCCAAGGCACTCTAGTACATTTTTTTTATAGGAGGGCCTGTCAAAGTCGACGAATCTTGAAAATTTTAAATTCGTAGTTTAACAAATAGTCTCAATTCTCGGAAACTTGAGGCAATTGTGTCATTATTTTTTATTGGGATTCTAGAAATGTTATTTAGGATTACGTTTCCAAAGTTCAAATGAACAAAAATAAAAAAGAATAACCACAATAACCGAAAAATGGTACAGTTTGATCAAATTTCTAGGTTTTTCTTAAAATGCCCATAATTTTTAAACTGCATGGGATAGATTTTTTTTCAGATTTTTCTCGTGATGGTTATGATCAATCCTGTCACCCCGTTTCGGCTTGACGTTGAGTTTTGGGACACCCTGTATATTAAGTACTTACATTAATTTCTCGGTAGACCGCAGCAGAGCTATCGTACGGGATCATAATTATTACAATCTTTGGCAAATAAAACTGATCATACTGAGGTTACTCCCCCCTCCTCTATAAAACTTTAACTGTCTTAAACGAAACCTCCGAAAGACTAATAAATATTATAATAACTTCATTGTGGTATATAATACCAATACCAGCCAATTATTATCAATTGTCCCCCTGTAGGGCCAGCATTGATAACCACGCTTGCTCAAGACGGGTTGGCGATTTCAGATGACGATATTTTCCTTATAAAATTCTAAATAAAATGTTTTATTTTTCAGACCCAAGTAATATTTCAACACTATGTAATGGGCAACTGTGACGATTATTTTACCAACGCATCAGAATTTCGGCCTGAGAGATGGATGAACAGATCTCCTTCACAAAAACACCATGCTTTCGCATCCCTACCGTTCGGCTATGGAAAAAGAATGTGCCTTGGCAGAAGATTTGCTGAACTTGAAATACATACGGTTATTTGTAAGGTATGAAGAAGCATTTTTAGATTATCTACACATTCTAAACAAATACCAAGTTATCTCAAATAAAAAGTAATAAAAAATATTTCAATACTTCTTGATCATAAATTAATCCGAATGAAAAATAATCCTTCTGCATTCTTGTGCAGTTATCCAAACAAACTTAAAAAAAAAAGAATTGCTTTACATTTTTCTTGGCGCCTAATTAAAAAAAATAAGATAAAATATTTGAATTACGAATGCGTCACGATTACATTTTGTTTTTCAGTTTTGTTCTTAAAATTTATTTGTGATTTCTACGAATACCATACGAGTAAGACAGATTAATTGATGTTACATAACCCACTGCGCTAGTTAACAAAATGTTGGTGTAACTAATACTTTATTAACAAAGGCAGTTAAAGAAAAACAATTCTTTTCCAGATGGTGCAAGCCTTCAAAATGGAGTATCATCATGAACCCATGGACTACCACATACATCCTATGTATACGCCAGACGGACCCATTAGATTGAAGCTCACTGACCGGTAGATTTTCCTAATTATATTTAAGCATGTAGTTTTACTTAGGAAGGTATTGTTGTGCTCTTAGAAGGAAGCTTAGCCGATAAGCCGTGTTTGTAGATTTGATACCTACTTTCTTCACAGACAAATTCGGGTAGGTAGATAACCTTGATCATTTAGGCCGAGATCTTTAAATGTTACTTAGCACGTAATTTGGCTAAGCGTTATAAGTATTACGTGTATCTATCATCGTCGTACAACTGGCAAACTACAAGTGCAAGATATCGGCCATATTGTATCTATGTAAAGAGACTGTATATAATTATTGTGTATATTCATGTAAGGTGATATTTTATTAGTTACCATTTATTGAAAATTGTTGTCTAGATTTCGTTTAATGTAAATAATATGTTATTGTATTAAGTATTATGTAGTGATTAAGTTGTATTTTTTTCGTAAATTAAATTACCAGTATTTTTTATAACGTTTGTTTATTCTATCGCTTTTGTATTCCTTTGGCCGTCTGACCCGACCCCCTTTACTTTCACAACTTAAGACACGGGCACATTATTGTGTTGTGTTGTGTCGTGACGCAGAATACACCAATCAAACGTATCTGTTCAGGACTACGTCAAATCACAACGAGTTTTGATTGACTAAAACTCCGTTAGAAGGCGACACGACACAACACAGTAAACAGACTCTCGCTTGGTGCATACGACATGTACGCATCCCAGCAAGTGACTGGGCAGTCCTTCATTATACTGGTCGTACTCACACATTCGCTTACAACCCGGTGAAAAAACTATCCGAACTACACACTCACTGCTCATTACTCGCCAGGTGCCTCTCATACATTATGTATGCCACTACTTCCACAAATAACTGAATTATCCCGATCTGTCATCCTGTTTTGTCTCATTAGGGGGACAGATCGGAAAAAAAAAATGTTGATCTGTCCCCCTGTTAGCAACGAGGGGACAGTTTGAACAGGGCATGAAATATAGACATAATGCTACAGTAAATTTTTTTTTTGGGTACGTTAGTCATTGTCCTTTATTTTAGTTTTTTGCGATTTCTGACTTTTCTAATAGGTATTTAAACATCAGTTGCTCCGTTAGAGTTTTTTGATCCTTAGGTATATAATTAGTTATGGTATGGGTTTTATAAATGGCTTTTTGATGTAGGTGTTGTTCTGTGGAGGAATTGGAAACGCACTTAGTGCATGTACCTAGTCCAGAAATATTTTTTTTTTCTTAGAGTCATCCGGATAGGAATGGTGTCTGGATTGAATAAAATAAAACGCGTGTTTCGACATTCATAGAATGTTTTACTTAGATTGACTCGACAAGCAATCTTAGATACTAACATTACAAAATCATTGAAAATAAGATTCCGTGACGTTAGGTACACTCTGCAATAAAAAATATACATTTTCAAAACTTTCAATACAAACAGTGAACTCGTGTCAAACAGAGTATACCCAAGTCATCTTATATTATCATTATACGTACACTATTCATTCAATGGCCACATCAGCGTACTGTTTAATATATTATGTATTTACACAAAAATATCACAAATGAGTATATTTTAAACAATGAGTAATTTTGATTTTATACATCATGAATTCAGAACATATTATACATAGGTAATATATAAAAAATATTGACTAGGGATAAAAATATACATTATAAATTGTGAGGATGCATCAAAGAAGACACGATATAATATTACATATTATTATGGCACTATTTTATATAGTGATAAAATAGGCATGCAAAAGCGCCCGAAATTATATTAGATAAAGCTTAAAAGGCAGTGAAAGTTAATTTAAAAGTTAATCAATCCATATAACGCAGCCATTAATATTTTGTAAACAATTGCAAATTGGAATGCATCAAGTAGTATCATTAAAAATTAAAATATCACAATATTTAATTTTAACACATTAATAGTTATTCACAATTTTAACAAGGGTTCTGCGTTTTAACTGTCGCCTCTGCGTAAACAGTTCTTAAATTAAGCTTTCTGCTATTTTTGTACAAATAAATGGCAAGGGTGATTGACAAAGTCATTAATATAGCAGAGCCAATGGCAATGTAAATGATGGCAGTTCCGCTAGTAGCGAAGGCGGCAGTTTCACTGTCACCGCTTATATCACGCACTTTTCTCGACCTCGGCAGTGTTCGTGACGATTCAAAGGAATCTGTAAATAAAAAGACGCTAGGTCAAACACAAAGTAAAATAGCAGAAGATGAGTTTAGAAAAAGCATTTTATGTTGGAATCGACTTGGGAGCGTGTATCCATATCCAAATTATTTAATTAAAGTTGGGCACTTTTCCCGCTTGTAGCGATGCGGACGAATTCTTTGATGCCCTATGATTATTTTGTTTATTTTTTTTCATATTATTGTACATAATTATTCTTATAGTTTTAATATGTTAGCTTATATTATGTAAATATCTATACAAATAAATATGCAATTATTCATTAAAGTTGGGTACTAAATATCACATTAATTTCTACACCATTGTATGCAATGTATGACATGCTACCCCAAATAAATTGTGATAAGAGCAGGAAGGATAATGATTATGATGACGTATGCAATGTGGCAAGCTGATCGTCATTTTTATTGTTTACTAGCTGTGCCCGCGACATCGTTCGCGTGCATGACGGAAAACGTTTTAATTTTTTGCGCGGAACCCTAATTCTTTTTGTAAAATAAAAGTAGTCTAAGTAAGTGAAACTCCCGTCAAAATCGGTCCAGCCGTTCCAGAGATTAGCCGGAACAAACAGACGGACAGACAGACAAAAATTGTAAAAAAAATGTAATTTGGGTATATGTACCGTGTATACATCCATATGCATTTAGTAAAAAGCGGTTATTTTAATATTACAAACAGACACTCCAATTTTATTTATTTGTATAGATTATAATGTTGCTGTGTGTAAACCGTGGAAATGCTTACCTATTTCTGATTGCGTATCTGCGTAGGACTTCTCATCATCATGGTCATTAGGAGCTAATCTGCTGACCCTCGATGATTTGATCTCATTTTCTTCGGGGAATGGCGGCAAATATGTTGAAGGCGGGTTAGTACTGCTGGGAGCAAACGGTTGTGGGCATTTGGGATCCCTGGATCCTGGATAACATGAGCTTGGAGTTGGAGGCTGAGGCTTGGGACATCTGGGATCGTTTGAACCTGGGTAGCAACGTGGTGCCTCAGGAGTGGTAGGCTTGGGGCATCTAGGATCGTTTGAACCAGGATAGCAACGTGGTGCCTCAGGAGTGGTAGGCTTGGGGCATCTAGGATCGTTCGAACCAGGATAGCAACGTGGTGCCTCAGGAGTGGTAGGCTTGGGGCATCTAGGATCGTTCGAACCAGGATAGCAACGTGGTGCCTCAGGAGTGGTAGGCTTGGGGCATCTAGGATCGTTCGAACCAGGATAGCAACGTGGTGCCTCAGGAGTGGTAGGCTTGGGGCATCTAGGATCGTTCGAACCAGGATAGCAACGTGGTGCCTCAGGAGTGGTAGGCTTGGGGCATCTAGGATCGTTCGAACCAGGATAGCAACGTGGTGCCTCAGGAGTGGTAGGCTTGGGGCATCTAGGATCGTTCGAACCAGGATAGCAACGTGGTGCCTCAGGAGTGGTAGGCTTGGGGCATCTAGGATCGTTTGAACCAGGATAGCAACGTGGTGCCTCAGGAGTGGTAGGCTTGGGGCATCTAGGATCGTTTGAACCTGGGTAGCAACGTGGTGCCTCAGGAGTGGTAGGCTTGGGGCATCTAGGATCGTTCGAACCAGGATAGCAACGTGGTGCCTCAGGAGTGGTAGGCTTGGGGCATCTAGGATCGTTTGAACCAGGATAGCAACGTGGTGCCTCAGGAGTGGTAGGCTTGGGGCATCTAGGATCGTTTGAACCTGGGTAGCAACGTGGTGCCTCAGGAGTGGTAGGCTTGGGGCATCTAGGATCGTTTGAACCTGGGTAGCAACGTGGTGCCTCAGGAGTGGTAGGTTTGGGGCATCTAGGATCGTTTGAACCAGGATAGCAACGTGGTGCCTCAGGAGTGGTAGGCTTGGGGCATCTAGGATCGTTTGAACCTGGATAGCAACGTGGTGCCTCAGGAGTGGTAGGCTTGGGGCATCTAGGATCGTTTGAACCTGGGTAGCAACGTGGTGCCTCAGGAGTGGTAGGCTTGGGACATCTAGGATCGTTTGAACCTGGGTAGCAACGTGGTGCCTCAGGAGTGGTAGGCTTGGGACATCTAGGATCGTTTGAACCAGGATAGCAACGTGGCGGTTCAGGTGTTTGTGTTGTCGGCGGTAAATATGTTGGAGGATTTAATGTCGTAGGTCGTGGGGGTTGCGGGCATTTTGGATCAGGTGAACCGGGGTAACAAACTGGTTTGGAAGTTGTTGGCTTGGGACATCTAGGATCGGTGCTGCCTGGATAGCATTGAGGTGGTGCGGGTGTGGTCGGCTTAGGGCAGCGAGGATCTTGATTACCGGGGTAGCAGTTAGGAGGTGCTGGTGTCGTTGGTTTGGGACACCTTGGATCTGTGCTTCCTGGGAAGCACCGAGGTGGTGCAGGTGTAGTTGGCTTAGGGCAGCGAGGGTCTTGGCTACCGGGGTAGCAGTTAGGAGGTGCTGGTGTCGTTGGTTTGGGACACCTTGGATCTGTGCTTCCTGGGAAGCACCGAGGTGGTGCAGGTGTAGTTGGCTTAGGGCAGCGAGGGTCTTGGCTACCGGGGTAGCAGTTAGGAGGTGCTGGTGTCGTTGGTTTGGGACACCTTGGATCTGTGCTTCCTGGGAAGCACCGAGGTGGTGCAGGTGTGGTTGGCTTAGGGCAGCGAGGGTCTTGGCTACCGGGGTAGCAATTAGGAGGTGCTGGTGTCGTTGGTTTGGGACATCTTGGATCTGTGCTTCCTGGGAAGCACCGAGGTGGTGCAGGTGTGGTTGGCTTAGGGCAGCGAGGGTCTTGGCTACCGGGGTAGCAGTTGGGAGGAGCAGGTGTTGTGGGTTTCGGGCATCTAGGATCATTTGTACCAGGGTAGCATCGTGGTGCCTCAGGTGTTTGTGTCGTAGGCGGTAAATACGTTGGAGGATTTAATGTAGTTGGTCGCGGGGGTTGCGGACATTTTGGATCAGGGGAACCGGGGTAACAAACTGGCTTAAGAGTGGTTGGCTTGGGGCATCTAGGATCGGTGCTGCCTGGGTAGCATCGAGGTGGTGCGGGCGTTGTTGGCTTGGGACACCGCGGGTCTTGGCTGCCTGGGAAACAATTAGGAGGGGCAGGTGTGGTTGGCTTAGGGCATCGCGGGTCTTGGCTGCCTGGGAAACAATTAGGAGGCGCAGGTGTTGTCGGCTTGGGACAACGTGGGTCTTGGTTACCGGGGTAGCATCTAGGAGGAGCAGGTGTTGTGGGCTTAGGGCACCTCGGGTCTTGGCTACCGGGGTAGCAATTCGGAGCTGCAGGGGTGGTCGGCTTTGGACAACGAGGGTCTTGGCTACCGGGGTAGCAGTTAGGAGGAGCAGGTGTTGTGGGTTTAGGGCAACGCGGGTCTTGGCTACCGGGGTAACAGTTAGGAGGGGCAGACGTTGTGGGCTTAGGGCAACGTGGGTCTTGGCTACCGGGGTAGCAATTAGGCGGTGCGGGTGTGGTCGGCTTTGGACAACGCGGGTCTTGGCTACCAGGGTAGCAGTTTGGTGGAGCTGGCGTCGTTGGCTTGGGGCATCTGGAATCTGTTGAACCAGGATAACATTTGGGTCCAGATGTAACTGGAGGCAAGTATGTGGGAGGATTTAATGTCGTAGGTCGCGGCGGTTGTGGGCAGTTCGGATCAGGTGAACCGGGATAGCAAACTGGCTTAGGAGTTGTTGGCTTGGGACACCTAGGGTCAGTGCTACCGGGGAAGCATTTAGGCGGTGCGGGTGTCGTAGGCTTTGGACAACGAGGGTCTTTGCTGCCTGGGAAACAGTTAGGAGGTGCAGGCGTGGTCGGTTTGGGACAGCGAGGGTCTTGACTACCGGGATAACAGTTAGGTGGAGCAGGTGTTGTGGGCTTAGGACATCTAGGATCTGTGCTTCCTGGGAAGCATCGAGGAGGTGTGAGTGTAGTAGGCTTAGGGCAACGAGGGTCTTGGCTGCCGGGATAGCAGTTAGGTTGAGCAGGCGTTGTGGGCTTAGGACAACGTGGGTCTGTGCTACCTGGGAAACACCTCGGAGGTGCTGGTGTTGTAGGCTTGGGACAGCGAGGGTCTTGGCTACCGGGGAAGCACTTAGGTGGAGCTGGCGTGGTTGGTTTTGGACAGCGAGGGTCTTGGCTGCCGGGATAGCAGTTAGGTGGAGCAGGCGTGGTTGGTTTTGGGCATCGTGGATCCGAGCTGCCTGGGAAGCACCGTGGAGGTGCGGGTGTTGTTGGTTTAGGACAACGTGGGTCGGTGCTACCAGGGTAACAGTTAGGAGGTGCAGGGGTAGTCGGTTTAGGGCATCTGGAATCAGTAGAGCCAGGATAACATTTGGGTCCAGTTGTTACTGGTGGCAAATACGTTGGAGGATTTAATGTCGTAGGTCGTGGTGGTTGCGGGCACTTGGGGTCAGGTGAGCCTGGATAGCAAACTGGCTTAGGAGTTGTTGGTTTAGGGCATCTAGCATCGGTGCTACCTGGGTAGCATCGAGGTGGTGCGGGTGTGGTAGGCTTGGGGCAGCGAGGGTCTTGGCTGCCGGGGTAGCAGTTAGGAAGGGTAGGCGTCGTTGGCTTAGGGCAACGAGGATCTTGGCTACCAGGGTAGCAATTAGGCGCTGCGGGTGTGGTCGGTTTTGGACATCTGGGATCTGTGCTACCTGGGAAGCACCTTGGTGGGGCAGGTGTGGTAGGCGTTGGACAACGAGGGTCTTGACTACCGGGATAGCAGTTGGGAGGAGCAGGCGTTGTCGGCTTTGGACAACGAGGGTCTTGGCTGCCGGGGTAACAGTTCGGCGGCGCAGGGGTCGTCGGTTTTGGACATCTGGGATCTGTACTACCTGGGAAACACCTTGGTGGTGCAGGTGTAGTAGGCTTTGGACAACGAGGGTCCTGGCTACCGGGATAGCAGTTTGGAGGAGCAGGAGTTGTTGGCTTTGGACAACGAGGGTCCTGGTTACCAGGATAGCAATTAGGGAGAGCAGGCGTTGTTGGCTTTGGACACCGAGGGTCTTGGCTGCCTGGGAAACAGTTCGGGGGTTCAGGGGTCGTAGGTTTGGGACATCTCAGATCTGTGCTACCTGGGAAGCACCTTGGTGGTGCGGGCGTGGTGGGCTGAGGACATCTTGAATCGGTTGAACCAGGATAACACTTAGGTCCAGGTGTTACCGGTGGCAAATATGTGGGAGGATTTGATGTCGTCGGACGCGGAGGTTGGGGACATTTGGGATCAGGAGAACCAGGGTAACAAACTGGCTTAGGAGGTGCTGAGGTCGTTGGCTTTGGGCATCTAGGGTCTGTGCTTCCAGGGAAGCATCTAGGAGGAGCAGGCGTTGTTGGTTTAGGACAGCGTGGGTCTGTGCTACCTGGGAAGCACCTTGGAGGTGCTGGTGTGGTAGGCTTGGGACAGCGAGGGTCTTGGCTACCGGGGAAGCAGTTAGGTGGAGCTGGCGTGGTTGGTTTTGGACAGCGAGGGTCTTGGCTGCCGGGATAGCAGTTAGGTGGAGCAGGCGTGGTTGGTTTTGGGCATCGTGGGTCCGAGCTACCTGGGAAGCACCGTGGAGGTGCGGGTGTTGTTGGTTTAGGACAACGTGGGTCTGTGCTACCAGGGTAACAGTTAGGAGGTGCGGGGGTAGTCGGCTTAGGGCAGCGAGGGTCTTGGCTGCCAGGGTAACAGTTTGGAGGTGCAGGGGTCGTTGGTTTTGGACATCTAGGATCTGTGCTTCCTGGGAAGCACTTTGGTGGTGCAGGTGTTGTTGGCTTTGGACAACGAGGATCCTGGCTACCGGGGTAACAATTAGGAGGAGCAGGAGTTGTCGGTTTGGGACAACGAGGATCTTGGCTACCTGGGAAACAGTTTGGAGGTGCTGGCGTCGTTGGTTTAGGACATCTCGAATCCGTGCTTCCGAGGAAGCACCGAGGTGGGGCGGGCGTGGTGGGCTGAGGACATCTCGAATCTGTTGAACCAGGATAACACTTGGGACCGGATGTTACTGGTGGTAAATATGTGGGAGGATTCAATGTTGTCGGACGAGGAGGTTGGGGACATTTGGGATCGGGAGAACCAGGGTAACAAACTGGCTTAGGTGTTGGCGTGGTTGTTTTTGGACATCTGGGGTCTGTGCTGCCTGGGAAACACCTAGGTGGTGCGGGTGTAGTTGGCTTAGGGCAACGAGGGTCTTGACTACCGGGGTAGCAATTAGGCGGGGCAGGCGTGGTTGGTTTTGGACAACGAGGGTCTTGGCTGCCGGGGTAACAGTTCGGCGGTGCAGGGGTCGTCGGTTTTGGACATCTGGGATCTGTACTACCTGGGAAACACCTTGGTGGTGCAGGTGTAGTAGGCTTTGGACAACGAGGGTCCTGGCTACCGGGATAGCAGTTTGGAGGAGCAGGCGTTGTTGGTTTAGGACAACGTGGGTCGTTGCTACCGGGATAACAGTTAGGTGGGGCTGGTGTTGTTGGTTTGGGACAGCGAGGGTCTTGGCTGCCAGGGTAACAGTTAGGAAGAGAAGGCGTTGTTGGTTTAGGACAACGTGGGTCTTGGTTACCGGGGTAACAATTAGGAGGTGCAGGTGTTGTGGGCTGAGGGCAGCGGGGGTCTTGGCTACCAGGGTAACAGTTAGGTGGAGCAGGTGTTGTTGGTTTAGGACAACGAGAATCCGTGCTGCCGGGGAAACACCTTGGAGCTTCAGGAGTGGTTGGCTTAGGACACCTAGGGTCTTGGCTACCGGGGTAGCAGTTAGGAGGAGCAGGTGTGGTCGGCTTTGGACAACGAGGGTCTTGGCTGCCTGGGAAACACTTCGGAGGTGCAGGGGTCGTTGGGTTTGGACATCTGGGATCCGTGCTGCCAGGGAAGCAACGAGGTAGTGCGGGCGTGGTGGATTGAGGACATCTTGAATCTGTTGAGCCAGGATAACACTTGGGTCCGGCTGTTACTGGTGGCAAATATGTGGGAGGATTCAATGTCGTAGGACGCGGAGGTTGCGGACATTTTGGATCAGGCGATCCGGGGTAACAAACTGGCTTTGGAGGTGTTGGTTTGGGACATCTAGGATCTGTGCTGCCAGGGAAGCACCTCGGCGG
Source organism: Amphipoea oculea (assembly GCA_945859645.1). NCBI lineage: Eukaryota > Metazoa > Arthropoda > Insecta > Lepidoptera > Noctuidae > Amphipoea > Amphipoea oculea. The sequence goes on along the minus strand of OX243865.1, from coordinate 13,412,003 downwards.
TGCAGGCGTGGTTGGTTTGGGACATCTAGGATCTGTACTGCCTGGGAAGCATCTTGGAGGTTCAGGAGTGGTAGGCTTGGGACAGCGAGGGTCTTGGCTGCCAGGGTAACAGTTAGGAGGGGAAGGCGTTGTTGGTTTAGGACAACGTGGGTCGTTGCTACCGGGATAACAGTTAGGTGGGGCTGGTGTTGTTGGTTTGGGACAGCGCGGGTCTTGGCTGCCAGGGTAACAGTTAGGAGAGGAAGGCGTTGTTGGTTTAGGGCAACGTGGGTCGTTGCTACCGGGATAACAGTTAGGTGGGGCTGGTGTTGTTGGTTTGGGACATCTAGGGTCTTGGCTACCGGGGTAACAATTGGGAGGTGCAGGTGTTGTGGGCTGAGGGCAGCGGGGGTCTTGGCTACCGGGGTAACAGTTAGGTGGAGCAGGTGTTGTTGGTTTTGGGCACCTAGGGTCTGTGCTGCCAGGGAAACACCTTGGTGGTGCAGGAGTTGTTGGTTTAGGACAACGAGAATCCGTACTGCCAGGGAAGCACTTTGGTGCTTCAGGAGTAGTGGGTTTGGGACATCTTGGATCTGTTGATCCAGGATAACACTTAGCTGTCGGTGTTGAAGGTGGCAAGTATGTGGGAGGGTTCAATGTTGTTGGTCGTGGAGGTTGCGGGCACTTGGGATCTGGGGAACCTGGATAACAGACAGGCTTTGGAGGTGTTGGCGTTGTTGGTTTCGGACACCTAGGATCTGTGCTGCCTGGGAAGCACCTTGGCGGTGCAGGAGTCGTAGGCTTGGGACACCGAGGATCTGTGCTTCCAGGATAGCAATTGGGTGGGGCTGGTGTTGTTGGTTTGGGGCATCTAGGATCTGTGCTGCCGGGGAAGCACCTTGGTGGTTCAGGCGTTGTTGGTTTAGGACACCTTGGGTCTTGGCTACCGGGGTAACAATTTGGTGGGGCGGGTGTCGTTGGTTTAGGACAACGAGGATCTGTACTGCCAGGGAAACACCTTGGAGCTTCAGGAGTGGTGGGCTTAGGACACCTAGGGTCTTGGCTACCGGGGTAGCAGTTTGGTGGGGCTGGTGTTGTTGGTTTGGGACATCTAGTATCTGTGCTGCCGGGGAAGCATCGTGGTGGCTCAGGAGTCGTGGGTTTAGGGCATCTCGGATCTGAGCTTCCTGGGAAGCATTTGGGAGGCGTGGGAGTAGTTGGTTGTGGTGGCAAATAAGTTGGAGGATTTAATGTTGTTGGTCGCGGAGGTTGGGGACAGTTTGGATCAGGGGAACCAGGATAACAAACAGGCTTAGAAGGCGTCAGCTTAGGACATCTAGGATCGCTTGATCCTGGGAAGCATCGCGGTGGTTCAGGCGTTGTTGGTTTAGGACACCTTGGATCTTGGCTACCGGGGTAACAATTTGGTGGGGCGGGTGTAGTTGGTTTAGGACAACGAAGATCTGTGCTGCCGGGGAAGCACCTTGGAGCTTCAGGAGTGGTTGGCTTAGGACACCTAGGGTCTTGGCTACCGGGGTAGCAATTAGGAGGAGCTGGACTGGTCGGCTTAGGACACCTAGGGTCTTGGCTACCGGGGTAGCAATTAGGAGGAGCTGGACTGGTCGGCTTAGGACACCTAGGGTCTTGGCTACCGGGGTAGCAATTAGGAGGAGCTGGACTGGTCGGCTTAGGACACCTAGGGTCTTGGCTACCGGGGTAGCAATTAGGAGGAGCAGGAGTGGTCGGCTTAGGACACCTAGGGTCTTGGCTACCGGGGTAGCAATTAGGGGGAGCAGGTGTAGTCGGCTTGGGGCAGCGAGGGTCTTGGCTGCTGGGGTAACAGTTTGGTGGGGCTGATGTTGTTGGTTTCGGACATCTAGGATCTGTGCTGCCGGGGAAGCATCGCGGTGGCTCAGGAGTCGTAGGCTTAGGGCACCTGGGATCACTTGATCCAGGGTAGCACCGCGGTGGCTCGGGAGTCGTTGGCTTAGGGCACCTGGGATCACTTGATCCAGGGTAGCACCGCGGTGGCTCGGGAGTCGTAGGCTTAGGGCACCTGGGATCACTTGATCCAGGGTAGCACCGCGGTGGCTCGGGAGTCGTAGGCTTAGGGCACCTGGGATCACTTGATCCAGGGAAGCACCGCGGTGGCTCAGGAGTCGTAGGCTTAGGGCACCTGGGATCACTTGATCCAGGGTAGCACCGCGGTGGCTCAGGAGTCGTAGGCTTAGGGCACCTGGGATCACTTGATCCAGGGTAGCACCGCGGTGGCTCAGGAGTCGTAGGCTTAGGGCACCTAGGATCACTTGATCCAGGGAAGCATCGCGGTGGCTCAGGAGTAGTAGGCTTAGGGCACCTGGGATCACTTGATCCAGGGTAGCACCGCGGTGGCTCGGGTGTCGTAGGCTTAGGGCACCTGGGATCAGTTGATCCAGGGTAGCATCTCGGTGACTCTGGAGTGGTCGGCCTGGGGCATCTAGGATCATTTGAACCAGGATAGCACGTTGGTTTTGGTGATGTTGGCGGTAAGTATGTTGGCGGGTTAAGTGTCGTCGGTTGAGGTGGTTGCGGACATCTTGGGTCGGGTGAGCCTGGGTAACAGGCAGGTTTTACAGTTGTAGGTGACGGGCATCGTGGGTCTGTACTTCCTGGATAGCAGTTTGGTGTAGTAGGTGTAGGTTGAGGACACCGGGGATCAGAAGAACCAGGATAACACTTAGTTTGTGGTTCAACAGTTATCCGTTGACATGCCGGATCGCGCGATCCTGGGTAGCATTGTGATGGTCTAATTGTGGTGGAAACCTCTCTGATAACTCCATCACAGCTTGCGTCGCAGTTGTTTGTGCATAACTGTAATAAAGAATACAAACAAATATAAATAATCAATCACAACTGGTAATTAGTAGAGGAAGATTTGGACTCAATTTGTTGTAAATATTTACCTCAACATTACAAGTTAGGTAAACTTGATCTGTTTCTGGGAAACGGAAAGCGCTCACTTTGCTGTAAGCTATCAAAGTCGCACCGCTTTTGCCTGTGTTTGTTGTCTTCTGCCATAAGTCAATGAGTTTCTTTTTCCTGTTGACAAAATTTACATTATAATGGCAATTCGAAACTGCTGGGACATTAGAATTTTGTTATGTGTAATCAGCACAAAGCTGTCATTTTGAGTTTTTTTAGAATATTGTTATATACCTTTGTATACAGTATAACCTTGTTCTTATCGTGTCGGTGGCAAAAATAGCACGAAAAAGTATTAAAAAAAGAAGAAAAGAAAAAGAAGAAGAAGTAGTATAAATAAATAAATAAATAAATAGACTACATAGTTTTTTTAAATTTGTTTGCCCCAAAATTCAGTAACGCGAATACCGTTCGCTGACGCAGCCATTAGGTCCTCACGTATATAAGGTAATATTGAATTATTTTCACACATTTACTTTAAATAAATTGGACTAACATGGCGAAGTAGTCGGTCCATGCTTAATTTCGGCATTCCGATTCAGCTGCATCCGGTCAGATTGTACCCCGAACTTGACATAGTTAGAAAAAGGCTCGGCGGATAATGACGTGTTGAAGTGATAAATTAAAATAATCAGTTGTCTTACTTGGGGCAACCTTCCTTGTCAGTAAGTTGAATCTTACTGGTCTTAGGATTATCGTAACTCTCGCTGTCATAAGCCCAACAATCGTGGATTTTAAGGCTGAACTGGTTTCTGACATCTTTGAGGTACACGAGGATGGTTAAATATTCGCCAATTTTGATGGAGTCTTTCAATGGAGTCGTCTGGAAACATTTACAAAGTTAATGAAGTTGCCATGCTGGCGCAGTCGTGAGGCACACGTGCCTGTTTTTATAAAAAAAAAAATGGATATTGTTTTTATTTTGCAGAATATGTGCTAAATCCATGGACTTGTTTTCTTTGTTATAAAGGTATCCTTTAAAATACTTAATTTATTTTATCTACACCCATTCTATAAATCTCTCTCTTTAAACGTTTCTGAAACAGTTAGCTTATTGCCAACATTAAAACAACCAGTGTCATAGTAACCATAATATCATCCAAACGAGTGTTATTATATTGTACTAAATTTCATTATGCAACTCTTTTTCAAAAAAAGTACCTTGTCATGCACGCGCGTTTTACTACCCCAGCGCAGTAATTTCAAAAAGGAACTTATACGTTATTCGAATTCATGTCGTATCCCGCCGGCCGCCATTTTTGTTCCATATTAGTATTGCAAAAAAACTGTTTCAGAACCTTTTATAGAGGATTCATATCATATAAAGTCTTGCATGCAACTGTACATAATTAGGTATTAAAACACCCATGTGATAAACCCACATTCGTGTTTTAATACCCTTTATTATAAAACAGTTGCATAAATAACTATTAGAGTCTTAAAACACATCACAATTATTATCATCACTTTAAGTCAATCAATGATTCCAACATCTATTACTAGATCGAAATAATTTTGATTCTGATACTTACGTTAGGGAAAACTCCCTTTTGTATGTCCATCCAGCATTCAACTCCTCCGGCGGGTCCTTCAACAGCGACCACATCGAGCATATCAACCATGAAAGGTTTTAGTTTCAGTGTGTGTTCTTCCCTAGAGGTGACCACTCCGGTCGACACTTCGAATGAAGTGCGAGCACATGATACCTGGAATGTGATAGTTGGAAAATGTGAATCCTCGATTTTGTAAGAAGGCAGTGTATTTTACTATAACAAAAGAAACTCTTTCAATTCAACTGAGTGGTTATTCAATCATTTAAATCTAACTTTTGTAATATCTGACTATTTTGAATGTAACAAACATTATTTCGAAACGCCAGAAAGCCAAAAAGCTCGCCACGATAAACAAGTTTTTTTCTTTAATTACGAGACGAAAGTATCTTTATGAAGTCCACTTGGCCCTTACCCCTTAGGGACCGTCTCCACGAGCGAGAGAATCGCGGCGATAGTCTCGCCGTGCCATCAAATTTTCGCCGCGATGATATCGCCGTGTGAATACACGTTCTAAGAGAATGTATAGAAATACGTGCCACGACGAAAATATCGCCGCGATTCTCTCGCTCGTGGAGACGGCCCCTTAGCCTTTATGATTCCGATGCGCCACATTAGTTACAAGTTCCAGTTGTTTTGACACAAGCCCAAAACATAAACTTCTTCCAGATGTAGGTGTTTCAAGAGGGCCAAAGTCACATTCTATCAGTGATAACTTTACTAGAAAAGTCAAAAATGATTGGATTGACATTAGCTACCGAACATCTTATGTCAATCCTAGACGTTGGAGAAATACGAAACGCTTGGCAAGCGATAGTCACTTGTCTAGGTTCCAAGATCGTCTTCAGTTACGTACCTTGCGGGCGAAGTCCTGCGGACCTTGCAGCAAGTCATCAGCTTGGAACACGAGCACGTTGTCGATGGTACCACACGCGTGACAAAGCGGGCGGGACCCGCAGCCATTCAGAGGCACTCGGAATGAGTACCGCGACTGGCTGCCGCCCAGTGATACGTATCTAAAATTATAGTAGTTATTGAATTAATGCATATTCTGGACCGAGTTCGAGAATTTCAAAATGTTTCTTAGTGAGCTTTTTTGCCAATCAGAAGACAAGACGGTAGTTGTCTTTTTACAAACTTATTTAATGAGTAACGACAAATTAAGACAAAGCGAGGGTCTCTTTATCCACGTATATCGACAGATCAAACGATTTTATTTGACAAGTTGTGGATAAAACACTTGGCCCCAAAGATGAAAATCTTTGACCGACCTTCATGGATTTTCGATTGTATTCGTCTTGTTACGACTCGGCAAAGATCGATGAATAGGCATAGGTATAGAGAAAGATTTTTATAACGCTCTCAATTTTGAAATTATTTTACATCTCACCAATAAAGTATTGTACTTACTTGCACTTCGGATCATTTAGAAATCCCTTACTGTAAATGATACCATCGAATATGTCGGAGAACTCGACGCTGACATCGATAAAGTCGCCAGAGCATTGCACGTCGATGTCGGGAGATAAGGGCGAGTCGGCGGCTCTTGAACCTCTAAAGAACACGACCCCAGCATCTTCACTGCTCTCGTAGAAAGGTGAGAGTACATTGTCGCCGGACAGCTCGCGGTTTAGCTCAACCGCGGTGAGCGTTTGTGAGTCATCTGAAACAGCTGTAGCGAGCGACAGCTGCAGAGAAATTGGAATATTAGAGTTATGTATAGTTGGAAGTTAGCAACAGCATAATACCTACCTACAGTGATCGTAGTAAGTGTTAGGATTACGATAGTATTCATGGATACTCAGAGAGCGTACTCGCGCCTGTGCTAAGTGGCTAGGTACACAGCTCTGAGGGCCAAAGCACACACGCTACTTTTTATTGCATCGGCGATCGGCGATTTTGCGGCTGTATCGATGCTGCTTGTCATTTGGGGGGGATTTGCCATAATCGCCACGCTTGGCATGCGGGTTGGCGATCGCAGTATGATATTAAATGCATAGAGAAGCACAAAACCGGTCGAAGTGGAGGTGCTTGGGGGAGGCCTATGTCCAGCAGTGGACGTCTTTCGGCTGAAATGATGATGATGATGATGATCGATGCTGCATCGCGTTTTGGCGACTCTCTGCGTTCGGACGCGGTATTGGAATCGCGCGTTTTAGCGACTACTCCGATGCTGGCGCAAATGCCAAATCGCTGCGACCGGCATCCGAATGTGTGCGGAGTGTAGCGTTCAGCCGCTGTATCGAGCTTCCGAAAAGCGACTGAATCGCCGCGTTTGGCGTTTTTAAGTGTGCGGTGTGGAATGCTTGGTCGCTGCATTTAGCTTCTAAAAAGCAGCTGAATCGCCGATCGCCGATGCAAAAAGTAGCGTGTGTGCTTTGGCCCTAAGATAAACATTATTAACTACTTATAACCTACATGTACCCTCGTGGTAGATTACAGCCCACTCTCCCTCAAAGAGAAAAGAGAGGAGACCCAGCATTTGGAATATTATAGGCTGATTATGCTAACCTACATTTTAAATGTTGTGTAGGTATGCATTTACAAAGTTTTCGTGAAATTAAATGAGGCCTAAGTAACATTTCTAGACATCTTACTGACATTCAGTTTAAATGTTAAAAAATTTGTAAAATGATGAATAATACACTATGTCTCCCTTCGTCAAACATCCAAGGATCTGTGTGTAAGATGACGGCACTTTATCATTATCGTTAAATCTGTAATTTATTGTTCGCAGCAGCACAATGAGCTCCAACTCTCACGTACTTAATTTGGTGTCACAAACCGCTGCACAATATGAAAACTAAAACGCGCTCCATATTATAAAATATACCTAATTATTGTGGTTTAAAACAATAATATGACACAATATTGTTCCGAGTCAAGAAAAATATTGATAAATAAAATGTAGGTAGATACTTATGCAATTTTTGAACGCTCAAAATCAAAAACCGCAAAAAATCTAAAGTTCCATAGTTCTTTTATTTTCGCAACAAATTCTCGGCTGATTCCAAAATCTACTTTTTGCGTTCCTAATACTCAATCATAGTTACTTGTCCTAAGAAAATTATTTATCGAGCGAACGAGTAAAACATTAAGAAGTGTTATTTCTTTTAAATCCCTGACTTCTGTGGTGGATTATTTTCGTCACCAAATAAGCTTAAAAAGTTGACGAAATAATATTAAGTATTACATCATTACCTATGGTTCTAAATCAAAAGTTAAGAAACAATACTTACGAAGCCGCATAATAAATACTTTAAAGTTCGGGATTTCTATCAAAACGTAATAAATTGTATTTGTATATTACTTAATGTGACTGTTACGTTGTTTAGGTAGCTAAAAGGGAAATTTTTACGAAATTGTATAGATAAGAGAATGTGTGAACCATTGACCTTAAGGTTGGGTTATTGTTGGGTCAGCGAAGCAATCGATGTTAATAAACTACTCGTTAACCTGGTTACTAGTATGTGTAGGCTTGTCTCGTGGTGAATGGAACGGAATGGGTAGCCAATAGGCACCTAATAATTTAGCGGGAGGTTTCGAACTATCATTAATGGTCTATTATACAGGCTGGCAGGGACTTCGATGCGCAATAACTCCCTTGCGTTAAAAATTTTCGTCGGTTATAAAAAAAAACTGCTGTTCCCAAAATGTATGGAACAGGTACTAATCTTTGTTTAATAACCGACAAATTTCAACGCGAAGGTGTCCAGAATCATGTATTGAATCCATGGTAACAGGTTGTGCGTCGATGCCTTATATACAGTTATAAGGTCCCATTAAAATAGATAAACAAACTTTTAGAAATCATTCAATTCATTGAGACCACCAAAATATGGACGATGGTAAAAAATATATAAGAAAAACGCATTAGATACTTACAAGAAAAATAATCGAAAATACACTAATGTGCCGGCAATTTATTATTTTAGGTCAAAATAAAATCACTTTAATCAGTGTTTTTTTTTTTGCTTGGCAATCTTTGGTTAGACGTACTGAGCGCTGTGTTAAAATTTGTCCATCTATTTTAATAGGACCCTGCATATATATAGAATATGACACTATCCTTTAAATGGTGCTATATTTAAAGGATAGAGCCATATTCTCTTAAAACATGGTGTGACTGAAGTAATAGAATATTAATTAAATAATTAGGAGACTAATAAATTATTACAATTAATGCAAATATTATGGAGACTGAGGCATACCTGCACGAGTGCAATCAGTGCCGCTATGCGCATGACAGCCGCTTCATGGGGCCCTGAAATAAAGAAAACACAATATTGAATACAAGAAAGTATTATAAGAAAACAGATTTGTGAGTGTTCTTTGAACAAAGCAAACCATATTCTTTTTGCTTTTTGTAAACGATGGACTCTGAAATGGGTCATTTTCATATATATTTTTTTTATATATTATATATTTATATAATATATATATAAAAATTAATTTTTTTTTTTTTTTTATATATTTTTTATACAGGGTGGTCCAAAAGTCGTGGATCAAACGAAATAGGGAGATGAAGGAGGTCATTTCCAACAAAAAATCTTTCTACAGCATGGTCATAATTCAATTGCCCTAAAAGTTATGAATATTTGTGTATACCGAGATCTTGTACAGTTACACGAATTAAAAAAAAAAGTGATATAAAACAATAAAACAAACGGTGTTGTATTACTACTAGATACTGTATCAGCACTACAAAGTTCTATTAGGGCTCTGAGTATCAAATTTCAAGAGCAATTTATTTTTTTCCAAAAATTTTGTAACGTTACCAAAAATTATTTCTCACTTTATAAGTGTTGGAAATGACCTCCTTTATACCCCTACTTCATTTGATCCACGACTTTTGGACGACCCTGTATAATACCGATTTTCTTTGATTATCTTTTCGATAACCAAATTAGTTTTATAGCATGTGAGCCTTATCAATCAATAAGACAAGAAGTAACATTTTTCAATGAAATTTTTTTATGTTGAAACCAATTATTCCCAATTTCCAATCGTTGAATCTGTAACGTTTTTTGAACAACAAAGTTAAGTTTGTTATTGAGATAAATTCATCCCAAATACGGAACCATTTATCGTGCGTGGTCTGACACGCACTTGGCCGGTTTATAAATGTATCTCAAAAATTTTATACAAAACCTCGCATCAGTTTTTGCCTTGAATACCCGTCTCTAAAATGCATCTTCTATAACTTCATCATTTTTGCCATAAACATAAATTACACACAACAATAAGCTCTTCAAATTATTATTTAGATACGAAATAAATGTTACGAAAACTATAATCAATTACAATTTATACTAAATGCGAAGAGTTTCTCAATTACAGCGTCTAACATAATATAGACAGAGTTAATGGGCATTTAAACAATTTTGAAAGATCGTGAAGATGTGAAATGTTTTGTCCAATCAGCATCTATTTTTGCCCAGATACCTATACTAGACTAGCATTTAAGAAATAATAAACTTAGGTAGTACCTAAGTAATTATTGCTTGCACGTAACTTTTAAGACTGAAATGTTTCAAAACTCTTTGTGTTAAATTGAAGCGAATTTCGGGAATTATTATTTCAAAAGATTTATCTTCATAGGTCAATAATTGACGGTTACATCAATTACGCTGTTACAAAAATATATCCTTACAAATATCAAAAATTGCGAGACCTATACATATAGAGACATTCTGTAAAACCAGTGTTTTAAATTTTTGTTATTTATTTTATTTATAATTACTTACATATGTACACACAAACTAAAATATATATATACTATATACAAATGATAATAATAATAAAAAAAGACAGGAGTTCATTGGGCATCGAAAAATTCGTCCGTATCGCTGTCAATGGGATAAGTGCCCAAAAGGCTGGCAGCATTGCCACGTTGGATGGCAATGCTTATTCTTTGAGCTAAAAATAGGCCAGCCCTCTGGTCACGCGAAGAGTCAACCAAACGCTTGGCGATATCGCGAAATATGCGATGAGCACTCGGACCCCAAGGCCCTAGCGTTTCAACCCCAAACGGCTCAAACATATAGCTCCCAATAAGGTTGTTATATTTGCGCCGTTTGAGGTTTTCTGCTCCTGCAGCAGCCGCCCCAGCACCGCCCGCCGTGCTAGGAAGATGGGATGGCGCGAGGGTGTCGACACAGGTTGCATCCCACACCAAAGGCCTACCCAACTTCCAAGGCATTATGGTCATTCCATCTGGCCTCTTCCCATCGTCACGTGCCAAGCCATTGGGTTCTAAAACAGCTGGCACTCCGGCGGTGACAAGAGCCCGACGGATGATGTCGTTAATGCTGGCGTGCCGTGCCATTTTTTTGTTGGCGAAAAGCTTAGAGCGATTGTGTAATTTTGTTTCCTAATATAAGTTATAGGTATTTTGTACCGACCTTTTTTGTTTTTTTTTTTGTTTCAAGTGTTTATCAGTGGAAACTTGTAAATGGCCTTCAATTGAATATTGATTAAGAACACTGTTTATATTAGCTGTAAGTTTCCCAAACAGAATAATATAAAATCAAATAAATAAATACAACTAGTCTAATAGGATTATAGGACATGGCACACACTTACCTATTTTACGTTTGGTAAATTTAAGAAAATACATCATGTTCTTAATTAAGAGAATAATTACATATGTAATAGACTTGCAGCAAGGTTCACAATCATTTAAATTGCCAAGCATATTAATAAATAATTACAGTTCAAGAAAGTTAATCAAATTCCATGAAGAAGCGCAGGAACTTCATTCACGATTATATAAAATAACCCATTTAATATGCACTAAGTAATCAAATTAGTGTAGCTACTTCGTATTCATAAAATAATAACCTAATTTACAGAACTACCTAAAAACCATGATTAATAGGCAAACAATTAAGTAGAACTGCCATAAAAAATTCATAATGAAACCTCATCGAATATTTAATCAGCATCAAATTATAAACCGACTAGCCTCTGCCCGCGACTTCGTTCGCGTGAAATTTCTTGTTCCTCCGACCATCCCCGTCGCATCGCATCACCTACCCGCGCTATCACTTCGCTTTCGCTTAGCGTTCCTTCTGACTTTTTATTCTTTTCGCTCGGCTTCTAAGAGACATAGCCTATAGCATTCCTCAAGAATTGGGCTATCAAATGTAAAAAGAATTTTTCAAATCCGACTGGTAGTTCCAGAGATTACCCCCTACATACAAACTTACAAACATACAAACTTACAAATTTTACCTCTTTATAATATTAGTATAGAAGTATAGATTTATATTCACGATTGACGATATTTTCAGCGCCTCAATCAACCAAAAGGCTTCCTAATATTAAATCTAAATTCTCATGTAATAAATCTAATATAACATGCCTGTAATTCCTGAAGGGTTAGCCAGAAGTTTATAGTATTTTAAAATCCCATGTACAGTCACCAAAAGAGATAAGTAAGCAGGGTCGTCGGATATAAGTAGTTGAAGTTTAGTAAGAAACCGATGGATGTTGTAGACTGAAATTAAATTTGATGAAAAGAGCTGTTTGTTTTCTAGTAATAAAATTAAAATTTATTCGAGAACATCCATCGGTTTCTTACTAAACTAAAATTATATCCGACGATTCAGCAAACTTATCTCTTTTGTTGACTGTACCTAATAGGGGTCGGACATATTGCCATCAACCATGCACAAATCTAGAGTCCGGGCTGCTACCGACAAATTCATTATGGAAAAACTCTGTAGCGCTTTGCCCGAATTGAGAATCGAACCCAGGGCTTCGCGCTCAGCAGTAGCCCTTGCCACCACAAAACCAACAAGGCAGTCACATAGGTATATTTAATCGGCATCAAATTACAACCGATTAAAACTCTGTGACAATATTTTTAACGCCTCAATCGATCAAAAGCTTCCTCTTATTAAACCTGAATTCTAAACATTCATTAAAGTCTATTATAATAATTTTGTTAATAGTTTAAGTGGCAGCTCACGAAGAGAATTTAATTGTCAGGTTGCATCTTGGATTCGTGAGGTCACTCTCGTGAACCGCGGTCTACGACTGAAGTGTTTCCGCGTGCTATTTCGTCATAGGCTCCTCAATTAAACGTTCCTGGACGGTTTCGACACGTCTCTCTTGAAGATTCTGTAGGTTACCTAAGAACTATTCATTGATGATATTATCTACTATGACCATCGTTTATATTATTATCGTGAACAGGCATCTTCTGGGCACGCTCGTTCCATCATAGACCTCATCTATCGCTTTCCATCAGGCGTGATCGGGGTCAAGAGCGCGCCCATTTAACAATAAAAAAAAATAAAAAATATTAGACTACCTGTGCTCCGCGGTTTCACCCGCGATAAAAGTATTATAGTCCTTTTTTATTCAGAGTAAGGGTCAACTCACACCGAAAGAGCGGCGAAGGGCAACGAAGCGGAGCGCAGTTTCAGTTTCATATGAATTTCAACTTTATTATCATTATCATAATACTTATTATCGCATGAGAAACTCCGTTATGGAATTCCCCGGAATTCCTGCGGCGCCGCGGGCATCCGCGCGACTCGTTCGAGTTTCTCATGCGATAATAAGTATTATGATAATGATAATAAAGTTGAAATTCATATGAAACTGAAACTGCGCTCCGCTTCGTTGCCCTTCGCCGCTCTTTCGGTGTGAGTTGACCCTTACTTTCGAATTTATAATATTATGTAGTATGGATGTAAAATTTTCAACGGCAGTCAAATATTTTCTGTTACGATGTTTTCACACTAACGTGAGAGAAGAAAATGTAAGCGGTATGTTACAAGCCTGTTAATTTCTTTTCAAGGCATTCGAAGATATTGGACAATATCGATTGCGTTTCTGTGGCAGTGAAGGAATTCAAAATTCATTGGCACTACGATTTGTCAACGAGTAGCCAGGCCCAGGTGTTGTTTTCTGAAAGTTACAACAAATAAGATTCTTCACATTTTGTAGCTCACTGTAACTTGGTTGCGTACCAAATGCCTATAGGTTTTATCTCAGTAATTAATACTAATCTGCTTTAACAATAGTGGCTCCTATAGTGTTTCCCAAGTTTTTTGTGTGTTGGCTTTAAAGAAACGCTAATTTGTATTGTTCCCCGCACATTGGTGATCGATTACACTACAATCAATTCTTTGGTAACCTATCTTTTGATTTACGATAAATCGTTTGTGGTGTGAATTAATTACCCGTTTTTATTAACTTATCATAGTCATCAATTTCATATAAAACTTAATGTATGAGAACGTATTAAACTTTATATGTTTTTATCGTCGCATTGAGCCTTATGAAATGTATTCATAAAAGATGATGTCAAAACACATTATTAATTTGCTTTATGTATTAGGCCGAAAAGGTCAAGTGATAATTTGTTAGAAATGGAATATTTTAATGAATAAATAACATATTTCGTATGGATGACCTTCGAAGTTTATGAAGAAAGCTTTTCCGGGAGTTACAAAAAGTTCGAAACCTTTTAATGTCTATGAGATTGAGAGAGCAGTGGTGGCCCAATGGCAACGGCTGCGACTTACGTGTTGTAGGTCGTAGGTTCGAATCCAGACAGGCGTTTTACTTTGTGTAAATTATTTCATCACCACTGCTCTCAAAACGGTGAAGGAAAACATCGTGAGGAAACCGGCATGTCCTAGAACTAAAAATTTTAAGACATGTGACATCTACCAATCCGTACTGGGCCCACGCGTGGTGGTTTAAGGTCCACTCCCTCTCGAAGAGAGGAGGCTTGTGTCCCAGCAGTGGGAACATTATAGACTGATTATTTATGTATGTTAAATGAGCTCAAACTCGTTGAAGCAATTAGTGGCCAACAGGAGTTTAAATACAGACATTGATTTAATGAAGACGAATTAAGATAATTACGTAATCACTCTAATAACCCATAAATGTACCAGGGTCAAAGTTTGTTTAACACGCCTTTATATAAATTACATCTAATCCACACATGAATTCGGTAAAGTTCATCAGGTCAACGTATTTAAGTAATCCATGTTTTTGCAGTAATTATTTGAATACTCCTAGTCGCCTGGGCTATTTGTGTTCTTGCTTATAAACTTTATAAGGCAAGCAATTTCTATGATTCAACGTTAGCTTAGACCATAGGTTCTCAACGTGGGCGATAACGTCATAAACGCACACAAGGGAGCGTAGAAGACCCAGAGAAAATTATATATCCTATCTTAGGACTGTATAAACACACACACACAGGTAAACGTTTAAATATAATTGTGACAATAGCTGTTTCAGATTCGCGACAGATGGTAAGTAAAAAAAATTGGGGGCTCTAGCAAAAATTTTTCTCAAAGTGCCTGGCGGTGTGCAAAATAACTTTGAGAACCTATGGCTTAGACTATGTGCAGTCTAACACTGTTTACCGTATTCGGAGACCATTTAATAACTCTATTATTTGTAATGTGCTCAAATACGATATATTCTATTTACGTAAGTCGCAGATCCATAAAATTAGATTTTTAATGATCTTCAGTGTCGGTGTCATCGAATTATTTCAATGTTTAGTGTGTCACGGCCGCCGTGACTTCATCGTATCGTAAACCCTTTGCCCTAGACCGGTTCGACTGGTCGATGTGCATCGCAATATATCGGTGATCTGCCCAGAATCGCGACACAGCATTCGTATATCTCTTCAATAAGGACGGGCTTGTTTGATTGTTATCGACACATCCCATAAAAGTGAAGTTCGAAACGTTCTTTAATGGTGCTGTTACGTGCTTACAATGTGATTATGTGACACGCAATCCTTACCTGATTAAACAATTTTTTTTAAAGTGTCTACGGAGGCGCTTCTGGTCCGTTCTTAAAACAGAAGATTAAAACATAAGACGAACTAGCAGGGGATTGAGGAGGGGGGAGGGGGGGGGGTGTAGGGGGCTCAGGGATCAGTCCAGAATAGCGTTGAAAAAAGCAGGAAAAATTCCCGTTTCTTTCCAATTCCGTTGTTTTTTTCAATGTTTCATTCGAAAGTTTCAAGAAAATTTGTCAGTATATATTTCATGTTTTTTTTTTCAATAAAACCGAAAAATATGAAAGAAACGGGAAACTTTCATGTTTTTTTTTTATTCAAATCCGTTCTTACTATATTTAACTTAAGATATTCTAAGCTTTATCTCTTTCCATAATAATACGTACTACTAATAAAATGGAGGGTAGAATGAAAAAAAATTCAATAAAACTTGTTTTTTTCAACTTTTCAAAACATCAAGCGAAACATTCGAAAGAATCCTGTTTCTTTCCAAAGGATACCTTCCGTTAATTTTTCTATGTAACATGCGAAAACAACGGAAAAAAACCACAATTTGTTTTTTTTCGTGAAAAAAAAACAAATTGTTATTTTCGGCATTTTCAACGCTTGTCCAGAATAAATCGTTCTTCTCCATAGGAACCTACTATGCTCTGAAATAGGCAACTAGCTTTATCTTTCTGATCGACCGTCTCCTTGTCAATTCAAAAGTGCTTAGGTATATCTACCCTACCTAAGTAATTGGTTTAATAAAAATAAATATCTCGAGTTTGAGTTTGACTGTGATAGTACTAGTTCTCGCATAAGTACCAATGTTTAGGCTAAGCATTCATCATTAAAGTATTTTGTTAAGGATCCAAAGATGCCTCATGCAGATGAATATATTCCTATCGTCACGAGGTAGGTAGGTACTTGAATGTCAGCTGCTTGTGAAGGGCCTGATATTTGGCATTCCTGTATCTAACGGTGTCGTTTTATTTCATGCTTATTCAAAATTCAATCAGATAAAGTGGGATCTTTTACTTGGTGAAATAATTGCTATAGAAAAAGCGAAAGTGATGTATGATAAAAAATTTTTTGAATCAAAAAATCAACCAACAATCAATAGTCTTTTATTTAAATTAGGCTGAGAATCAGTACTTTTCGAACGTCGTAATTACATAAGGCAGTCCCCCAAAACGCCCGCCCTTCACCACTTCCTAGTGCTTCGCTGGGAAGAAGTGGCGAATAAAATAGCCTAGGATTAGAAAATAACAGCAGTAAAATTTTAGCTTTACTTAAGTTAAAACTGAAGTATCAATTAGCATAACTATTACTCATTAAAACGAAAACGGTTCTAAATGACCAAAAATTTGAAATTAATGAAGTCTAAGCGTATGCGCATAAATCACAAGTCTCAACTTTTCAAAGATTTTGAAACCCGTATTCCGTACCTACTCATACATGTGAAGAATCCGTAACGAATGGTTAGTCACAATGTAGCCAACAAATTGTTATTGTTTACGAGTAGCTTTTGTTGTTCAAATGCACAGTTGCGTAAATTATCATGTTCACGGTTTAACAATTACATTATTAATTACTGACAAAGTTCTACAAGAGTAATTAAATTTTATTCTAAATAAAACGTGGGAATATTTTGAGTCAGAATAGGTTTGCGTTCATTATTGTCAATGGGCTGCATAAGACTAGGAAGCAATGGTTTTACGTGACCCCATCGTGGACTAATAGGGTACTCTTAACTCTTGAAGATGGGATCAGTGACGTCGGTTAACGTAAATGTCTTTATACGGGATGCGATAATATCAGTTTGAAATAAATACATACTGCTTGTGTACCGACTTATTTATTTTCAACCAGTGTTTCCCTGATTTAGCAATTAGGTCTCCTTTTGCTACATAGCCTATTTATCATCTTCGTACCAGGATGGCCAGTCCTTTCTTAATCTGTCAAGCTCCGCTAATGAGACACAATTGATTTTCTATTGTTTCGTCGCCGATCGGCGAACCGCGCGGCTTGACCGGTTAATCTTTAGGTACTAATATTATAAATGCGAAAGGATTTCTGTCTGTATGCACGCCTCAACACGCCTTAACACCTGAACGGATTTCCATGAAATTCAGCAAATAACTAGACCATAACTTGGGTTAAGACAGGTTTCTTTTCATCCTAAAACGCAAGTAAATGCTGAAATCACTCATAAACCTCAATAATGTTACCACCGGCTCTATGACTGTTAAAAACTATTTGAAAGAAATGCAAATGTCGGTACCTTAGTTCGAGAAGCAAGTAACAGTTACATAAGTACATTTGCATAGGTATTGGACGTTACGTAAATGCTTTTATCTTACGTTACCGGTTAAATAGGGTAAATGAGTTTCCACTGGTGGAGTTTTTATGTTCAAAAGCAGCCCTTTTTTATTTATAGCATAATCAGCCGATAATGTTCCCACTGCTGGGACACAGGCCTCCTCTCTTCGAGGGGGAGTGGGCTGTAATCTACCACGTGGGCCCAGTGCCGGTTGGTAGTTGGTAACTTTTTTATTTATATACTTGTTCATATTTTAGTGTTAAGTTGTAAATTGTATTTAAGATGACCAGCTATTATTTGAAATAAAATTCCAGGACAAAATCGTAATAAAATAAAATGAGCTCTTCGCGTACTCTTTAAATTTGAAAAAAAAAAAATTTACCTTAAGTACCGTCTTTCGATGTAAATAATCACGATTTACGCCATATAGTCCTATATCAATCGTTTTCAAGGCAAACCACACGAACTTTGACCATTTAAAACATTTATGAGAATCGTGGAACAGTTTTCCTTAATAATATAATTTCATAACGCTGTGATGCAATATTCCAAGGCGGTCAAGCAATGAATCTTCAGTGTACCTACCCCTTAATTACACCTCTTGACTCTGAACCTTAATTCGTGGTCGGCAATTTGTGTAGGTACCAATATTGCAACACTTTGCGGGCCATGATGGAGATTCTTATAATTTTGTGCTTAACAGGGGAAATCACTTAGCTTGTGGGTAATTTATATTGGGAAGCAGTTAACGAGAATTATTATCGATTATTTTATGATGCATATTCATGGTTATTTTCAGCTATAACGCCTTGTTTATCAAGATGCGATCCTTATGATGATAAAAATCGTTCTATACAATGAACTGGAAATCATAAGATCACACACTACAACGCACCAAGCTACTGGGTGGAAGAAACAGTGAAGTACGGAAACGCGTTTTTATTTAATTTGTTTGAAAAAAATCACGCGAGGGGGCGCATTATCTGCACCCCGTCGTGTGGCGCGTTGTGGTGTGTGATCCGCCTTATATACACCATCATTTAAGATACATCCACTATCGTGAATAAAAACACCTTATTTCATTGTTCGAAAATTACACATCATGGCAAAATAAATTAACACATACCTAGTACCCAGTTCGTGAACTTCTGACCAGTACTTATAATACGATTTAAGCAATATTATTGCGTGTTCGGCATATTACACAGATTACTTTTAACGTAAAGATGATTATTAAGTAAACATTTTAAGTGGAATGTCTATTTAAACACTGAACATAAAACGACTTAATTGTATTCCAATTAAGGTAAGCCTTTACAACTTCTTACAATAATATACAAAATACCCCGTCTGATGTACTCAGTGACGAAACTAGCGAATTACCTGAAACAACAAACAAATAATTATCAGTAGACAATCACAAGAGTTTTAACTGAAGAAGAAGAGTTTCGTGCGTTGTACAAGCACGTTAAGCCGTGGTCCCGGCTGTCATTCGTAGATCTTTGACAGTCGTTACGGGTAGACAGAAGCCCAATAGTCTGACAACCAGTCATACCAAGGAGTATCGTGTTTCCCAGTAACTGGGTTGTCGAAGTCAGTCAGGTAGACGCTCCATATAAAATACTGGTATTCGGCTGCACCCGGTTGAACTGGAAGCCGACCTCAACATAGGACAGGCTCGGCAGATTTAATCACAAAGTTTTTAATAAACAAAGAGGTGCATCATAATATCAGTCAATCAATAGATATAGTAATCGAAAGATACTCAAAGGTTATAGAAGGGACATCAGAGTCACGCCGGTAGTTATTGAACATCACGATGTTCCTAATAACATGTCATTGAAAGACAAACTCAATCATTGCTGCAATGTTTAATGTGGAATATTTTACAACTCTGTGAGTAACGGAACGCAAGACCGTGCCTATGCCATCATACCATTACGCCCACTTTAATTAGCATATAATAATAATGCACTTTATAATTTTAGCTATGCAGGAATAATTGGAATATAAACGTGTAGAAAATTGGTGCAAATCGATGAGAGCGCATGAAACTTTGCCCACTTATCGACTCCGGTGTTGGGTCAATTGATTAGTTGCAGTTTTCTATTTCAATATATATTTACACACGCTTTTTAAATGTAATTAATCGCTGCAATTAACTATATGATTACAAACACAGTTTTATTAAAGCATATATTTTAAAGGACAAGTATAATTGGAGTCACCACGAAATCCCTGAACAGAAGGAAACAGAAGTAACACTTATAACATGGAACAAATTGGAGTTAAAACATTGGATAAGCTATCATGAATATTTAAATAAGTTACAGCTAGGTATCGTCATTGGTTTAGAACGGTCTGTGTAACCTTTACAGCGGCATGTCAGGTCAGACATGACGGCGCGGGTGCAGAACCGTACGGTCGCTGGTAAAGATCATCCAATAAATCCGCGCATCCGCTCACCTGTGTGAATGTAGGTACTCATGTTCTTCATTGAGTACACATGAAATTTTAGATTACATGATTCAATATTGACACATTTGGGA
Source organism: Amphipoea oculea (assembly GCA_945859645.1). Classification (NCBI taxonomy): domain Eukaryota; kingdom Metazoa; phylum Arthropoda; class Insecta; order Lepidoptera; family Noctuidae; genus Amphipoea; species Amphipoea oculea. The sequence continues at coordinate 13,391,873 of OX243865.1, read as the reverse complement.
CGATATCTAAACCGGCTGTTGAAATTATAGAGAGAAGTATATGAATGAATATTATTCTAATTCGAATGAATCTACAAGTTCTTATCTTTATGTTGTGACTACTGAGTTAAAAGGATCCATAACAAAATTATGCTAACGAGCTTATAAAGAACTAGGCACTAAAGGATTTTGACATAGATGGTATGTTCTAAATTTATCTTTAACTGTTTCCAACTCCATTCTAAGGGGATCGGTACTGCTTTAAAATATTGAAGACCTTTTGTCGCAACACGTAAGTTTACGATGATATTCTCTGCGATGCTCACAAACGATGTGGCTTGCTCAAGTAGGGTACCGTTCTCACGATTACGTTCATTAGCTTTATCTTTTGATGTATTTTTAGCCGCCTCATATTGGCTGATATTATTAACAAAATCATAGCCTCTATAGTCATTTACTTTAGAATTTATTTCACTATTAGTAGTGAGTGGTTCTTTATTAACTTTATTTGCATGCGTGTCTTTTATAATTGGGTTTCCTAATCCTCTATCGTTGCCAATGTAATTCCTTTTATAATCAAATCATTTTCGTATTATATCTGCATTGGAAATTTAGAACCATGCTTCAATTCTAGCATAAAATTATCATGGGCGTATAACTTAATGTCCGTACCGTGAAAACATGAAGCAATCTAATTACCTACATCGTTACCCTTTGTAAAATAAAGATGATGCATCGTAACTCTGCTGAGCAATAAAGCTTTACGAAGTCGGTCGTCGATCAAGTAAAGGTTAAATTTTGTATATGTATTGGAGTACCTACATATATGGAAGGTTTGCACCATCCATAGTATGTTGAAGATAAACGTGCAAGGTTCGATATCAACACGGATAACAAAAATTCCCACAGTATTGATGTTCATACCAAAATATCGCTCGATTTTAATTACAATGTTTTTAGAATAAATTCAAGGGCGTGTCTATTTATGGCCGTGTAAAGTTAAAACAATGGCGGAGTCAGTTGGGCAATCTGGTAGGTGTCATTTCATAAAGCCTTGGACAATGGAAGGTGCCACTGGTTTCTCACAGACTCGCTAAAAAGTAAAAACGCAAATCTAAATGACGAAATATGGTCAAACGGATGCGGTTAGAATACTTGTAATTATTTGTCTTTACATGGACAGTACAGTTTGCTATGGGCTGTCATTGATCGCATATTAATGTACACCACTCCAATTGAGTACCTTAGAAAAGGGAGTTTACACCCATTAAAACAGGTTCTCGTTCCTAACAAAATATCATCATGATTCTCCTGACCCCAATTTTTTTGTCTAATTTATTTATTTTGCGCAACATTGTCTTTTTTTCCCATACTTCTTCATAGTCGTCATCTCGGTAGTCACCCCCTTTCTAGCGACATATATTTGCCCGAATATTGCCTCAGATTAGAAATGTATGAAAGACATCTTGATTTTTAATGAGGAACAGAAGAGGTTTATTGTCATTAGTATACCGCAATAAAAAGGTCAAAATATTGCCTAATCGTGTCACAAGATGACCATTAAACAGTATTTAAGTGCTTTAAATTATCTGCGGTTGGCATTTGGAGGACATTTTCAATCCTATTTGCAAACAAAGTTATTTTAATTTATACTGTTTTAACTGAATTTAATGATTAAAAATTTTATTATTATGTTCGTATTCTATACGTTAAGTATCCTAATGCCAAAGTGCTCACGTGACTTGAAATCTAATAAAGTCGTTCGGTGAATACATTCATATGAAACACAGTACGGGAGGTCTATTCAAGTAAAGGTGTGTCTCGTTAGTAATATCTTTGATCATTCCTTCTGCTTTTCCTCTACGCAGAGGAAAACTTATGGTGAGAACTAAATGTATGTCTGTGTGTATGTCTGTCTGTATGTTTGTCTGATATATGTATTATGTTGTTCTTTACGCTGTATTGGGTTCTTACACCAATAAACGCATTTTTTTTTTATCTTTCTGTACCTAACTATCTCAGTGGTTTAACCAACTTATTTAGAAAGAAAAGAAAGAAAATACGTTAAATTGCGGTGAAAATGACGCAAAAAGAACATAAACACAAAAATAAAATAAAAACGTCGTCCGGTGCAGCAAAATTATTAAAACACTGTACTGGTACAGTGTACTTAAAGAAAAATAATAATATTCTATTTTTAGGACTAAAGGAACGGAAATAAGTAGACACTGAGAATATATTTATAAATATGTATAGTAACTAAAGACAAATTCATTTTCAAATCCAAATATGGTGATTTCCTTAATTTAGTATTCATAATGTGTCTTCCTATATTGTGCACTTTGTCATGACTAAAGTTCATAGTTCAGGCGCTTTGTGGTTAGATTGAGATAATCTGCTCGGGGCTTCGCTTTGATGTGAAATGTTAGAGGAATTTAACATTACAGTGAAACGGTCTAATGATATCTAAGGTAAATAATATGTTAGTGATCGAAAACTGCTGAATATGGTTGCTGAAAAATCCTCGGTCCCCTAGTTATACATAAGGTAAATAATTAACTAGCATTAGACGTCATCTAGCATCAACTAGCATCAGACGACAGATGGATGATAAATCAATGATGGCTAAGAAATAACAGCCACACTTGATGGGTCAACGCTTTTACATATCTACCGATACCTCTCTGTACTTCGGAAAGCACGTAGCCGTTGGTCTCGGCTGTTACTCGTGAATCTTTGACAGTTGTTACCCAAAAGTCTGACAACCAGTCTTATCAAGGGATATCGTACTACCCAGTAACTGGGTTGTGAAGGTCAGCTAGGTAGTTGCTCCATGTAAAATACTGGTATTCAGCTGCATCTGGTTGGATTGCAAGCTGACCACAACATAAAAAATCGGGGCCGTTACCACCGGACCATCACTGCCCACAAATATGAAAAACAAAATAGAATTCATTAGCTATCATTAAAATGGCTATAATTAAAATGTCCTCGTTATGTTTGATATTCTTCCTTGAAACGTCGGTTTGCGTTTTGTTCTTCACATTCTTAAACAATCAATCCTAATGACACTGTATAATGTGAATTATCTTCTTTGTTAATTAAAAATAATGTGAGATATTATTGTCATTGTTGACAGCGGCTTGGTTAGCCTTGACATTTCACTAATACCTAATCATTTCAAATCGTTAATTTTATTGGAATCCAGATCATAAAGATAATAGATCCGGGGCAAAGCCCAAAAAGTTATTTTTGTAGCTTTTTCGCAATTAAAATAAACATGTTTGTCCAGTTTTTGGGCTTACCGGTTTTTTAAATTAATTTGGCTTTCATCTCTAGTCATGGTAAAGTTTCTATAGCCTTGACAATGACTTATTATAATAGATAGAAACACCAGATAAAAGGCAATAAAAAAGAGGAAATTTTCCATACCTATCTGTTTGAGCCTGTTTTTTTATTCTTGTTTTTAATCACACACATTTATTTTATATGTAACATACCTTTCAGAAGAATCTTCTTATAAAAAACTATAAAAATATAAAAGTGCCTGTTGCTAATTATATATCATCTGGATTATTTGACAGCTTTTTTGTAATGTTTTCGAGGAGGTCGTAAAACCCAATCTTAAAAATCTGTTCTTAAAAATAATGGACACATTAATTATTTAGGAAACTAATGACATAGAACATTTTACCTTTTTTAAAAAAAGATTTAAATAATCATGACGGAAATGGTCATAAACTTTTTTTTATGTTTTGTAAACAGAATCAGATTAATAAAGAAACCTATCTCCATAGTTTAAGAATTGGCATATTATTCATTGGTTTGTTAACCGAGTCATCGCACCAATAATAATCATCTAAAAGGCAATTCCCACACTCATCATTTTGAACAGGTACAAAGTATTACCACATAAGGAACATTATCAGCCAAATGTTAGGTTATTCAAGCAGATTGCTTGTTCAGTGGATCGACAATAAAAAATCTTAAATGTCATCTCTGTAAGACCAGAGGTCGAATTTCAAGATCTCGAGATGAATCACGATGCAATGCAGATGAGCCACCATTGACGTTATTAAAGTTGGTTCACGATTTCATTAACATGGATTTAAATCTGTGTCGTAATCGCTCGATGTTATTGTTCCGGTGTAATTTTAAGTTGTTTCCTGGCAATAATGCCTATGTTTTAGTCATTGAGGTCGCATCTGCACGATTAGGCCTGCTGTTCGATGTGTATTATTATTGATCAGTTATTATCATCTGCCTAACGTTTTTCGAACTATTTTGAAGTCGGCTTCCGGTCTAACCGATGATACTGATACTGAATACTAGTATTTTAATTAGAGCCTATCTGGCCTCCACAACTCAGTTACCGGGTAATACAATACCCCTTTGGTAAGACTGGTTGTCGGACTTTCGGGCTTCTGACTACCCGTAACGACTGTCAAAGATCTACAAAAGATAGCTGGGATCCTCTCCGAGGCACGGCCCCTCCGTGCCCCGGAGAGCATGTTAAGAAAAGGTCTCGATATGTAAAGGATGGTCACCCGTCCATGGATTGAGCTCGGCAAGCGTAGCCGATCAACCAGTATGGCTGTTATTATTTAGCCACAAGCCTTCTATTGATCCGTCTATTACAATAAATACAAAAGTTGATGATTTTTATTTTTATTCTAAAGTTAAATTGACAGTCAATTAATTTTTATTGTAAATTAATGTTGTGTCACACGTAAAAAATAGCATATCTTATTACAAAGAAATCAACTCGATTATTGAAAAAATAAATAAAAAGCCTGTTTATGTAGATGGTTTAAATAATGTGGTCGAACGAGTTTATCGCGTCCATAGAAATGGAAAATATCTATGTTCGCGTCATTAGATATGTCAAATTAATGTAATTGTTGTTTATATTACTTAAGCATACAGTAATTTACCATTTAATTATAATATTATAGCGATACCTACTCATGTCAATTATTGAATTATCTAATGATTACCTACTGATTTATGGCCGGGTTTCCAGTACCTACATCTACCATAGGGTGCTTGCATAAAGACGCGGGTACCCGGTAAAGACAAGTCGGTCCCGATCGGTGCGGAAGAAAAAGGTAAAACATTGTAACTGCTTCTTTCCGTAGATGAACCTGCAGCGATCTGTACCGGAAAACCCGCTGTTTTATTCAAATACCTTTGCTGTTAGCGGCAATAACTTAAGTATAATAATATACAGGATGGCAGGGAGACGTCGACTTGCAAACTGAAACCATGAATTCAGCATAAATAATAATCAAACCCCAAGCGTATACATTTTTAGTTGGTTATAAAAAAAATGCAGTTCTATAGAAAAGTGCGATACCTACGCGGTCAAAATGTAGGTATATGGCATGCTTGTTTTTTTTTTTTTTAATAGTGACGAAAAATTGCAACGCCGCGGGGTCAAAATCAGCAACAAGAGTCGATTAACACTTCAGTTTTTTTTAATCTTAGTTATTAAGCAAAATGTTTGTTCAAAATTGCAGCAGAACTACAGTTTTTAGAATATAAACTCTTTGCTATTACTTATGTGAAAAGCTAAAAAATGTTGGCAATTTAATAACATGTAAAAATGACAGTGTTAATCGAGTTTTGTTGCTGATCATGAATCCATGGTAACATTAATTTGTGTCTCTGCCACCATGCATGACAAATTAATCTAGTACAATTTATTTCTAATTCAATATTGCAATAGTCTCTAAACATACAGATGTTTAGAGACTATTGCAATATTGAATTAGTCGACCCACAGGGGTGCGGCCGTTTATGTTCAATTTAAACAAAAACATTATTCTTATTTTTGTTTAACTTATTTAATTTTTACTGAAGAAAGAAGTACCCAGTTACGCATATGACATATGAAACAATGGCTGATTGCCACTTCTAACTTGATCATCTATCATTTATCAAAAAGACGATCTGACGTGGGTTTATTGCGTATTTGATCAAAATGTCAGAATGGAAAGCAGACTTCTTTTATTTATATCGTAAGATGGTCTTATTAAGTCTATATTAAAAGTACATGGTCTTATTAAGTCTATAGTAAAAGTACATGAAGTTGACAATGGGAAGTCCATTGTCAACTTCAATCAATACACTGTTTTGCAATCATAAATCATTTTTTGTTGTTTTGGGTTCCACGTACTATGGGTGGGACATCTCTATTTAATTCACGATAAGGTCGTTGACCCTACGCTACGTAGGTACGATCGGCAGTTAAATTGGCTGAACTTTCAAGACTTACAAAGTATTGCTGCTGACCTTTAAAGGGTTATTAAAAATTGCTAATTAGTGACTGAATCTGATGTGTACAATATGATTTTCTTGAAGGTAGTCTCAGTCAGAAAATTGATTTGTAAAAATATTGTGTTACAAGTTATGTTGTTGACTGTACCTACTTTATCAGTAAATGTAGGTGCGATAAGGATTGGCACAGTGTTATACTGAATAATGATATAGCATAATCAGCCTATAATGTTCCCACTGCTGGGACACAGGCCTCCTCTCTGTGAGAGGAAGTGGGCCGTAATCCATCACGCGGGCCCAGTGCGGGTTGGTAGATGTCACATGTCTTCGAATTTTTGGTTCTAGGACATGCCGGTTTCCTCACGATGTTTTGCTTCACCATTTAATTATTATATAGGCGCTACTAATTTACTATTTATTTATAATTCGTTTGATATTCAACAGGCTTTGCTTTTCCTTACAAAATTAATTCCAAAGCAATCTTGAGATTTTGCAACAAATTCTGAAGCTTCCCAGAAACTTAACATAGGTATAACTTTACTTTTAATGAGTAATCATCACATTGACAGGTACATTATTTAAACGTTGAATATAATAGTATGCCATCCAACAATTGTTTTGTAATATCCATTGCGTAACATTTGAAAACGATAGTCATACTCATATACCTATGTAGTTTATATTTACATAACACACTATAGACTATAGCGGTTTTTTTAGAATTAATTGGAAATAGATATGTATATCTCTCTGTTTTATATTCATATTGAGGGTGAGCCCATGTCTTTTGAAAGCCTTATTAAAACAGTTGAATAGAGTCATAAATTATGTTAATTATTATATAAGAATGACAGAGCAGAGTAGACGAGTAGTGGCCTAGTGGTAACGGCCCCGATTTACGAGTTGTAGGTCGTAGGTTCGAACTTAGACAAGCACCTGTCTAAGTTCGAACCTACGAATCTACTGCTTTGTATAAATTATTCCATCACCACTGCTCTAAAAACAGTGAAGGAAAAACATCGCGAGGAAACCGACATGTCCTAGAACCAAAAATTCTAAGACATGCGACGTCTACAAATCAGCGCTTGGCCCGCGTAGTGGATTATGGCCCACTTCCTCTCACCAAGAGGAGGCCTAACAGGTGTCCCAAGCGGGGGGTGTCCCAACAGTGGAAACATTAGATATAGGCTGATTTTGCTATGCTACGACAGATTTTTGGATATTGGGTAAACCAATTACAATAACAGCTAATTTTAAATTTTACGGCAGATTTTCTTAATGAGATTTGGTCATGCTTACAGAAACAGCCTGTTGCTAAGTCATAACTAGCCTTTGCGCAGAGTTAGTTGACATTTTCTGATCACTAACAGTACTAGATACTAAAGTTAAGAATGTTAATGAGAACCTGCATGAGTAAAAGTAGGTAATGAATCAATAGGTACCTACCTAATAAAACATTTTACTGCTGAACACTGTAAGGCCCTTTACTTGATATTATTTTAGAATACATCATACACATAATCAGCCTATAATGATCGCACTGCTGGGACACAGGGTGAGAGGGAGTGGGCGATAAACCATAACGCGGACCCAGTGCGGGTTGGTAGATGTCACAGTATTCGAATTTGTGGTTCTAGGACATGCCGGTTTTCTCACGATGTTTTCCTTCACCGTTTTGAGTGGAGTGGTGATGAAATTATTTAAACAAAGTAAAACGCCTGCCTGGTTCGAACCCACCACCTACAACTTGTAAGTCGGAGCCGTGGGCTGAGCATTGCATAAAACTAGGTACAGACGCCAGCACATCAAGCTATATGAAACTGTCAAATTTTCCCAATCAACTTTGAACCTAATAATGGAGCGATAAAGATGAAAATCTATTAAAGAAATTTGACAGATTGTAGTAGTTTGATGTGCTGGCGTCTGTACCTAGGTAATTAGTTAATACCTACCTAATATAACATTTTACTGTTGCTGTACTTAATGTTATGTTAGAATGACTTAACGTTATGTTGTTGATGCAATAGACTCACTCTCTATTATGTGGCACTTGAATATAATTGGTGAAATGAGTGTAGGTACTATAGGTACACCTCTGCCTAACCCTTTGGGGAATAAAGGCGCGATGTTATGTTATGTTAGAAACCAAACATTCTATTATAAGAGCCCCTACAACAACAAATGGAACGTAACTGTATGATATTTTCGTTTTATATTTTATCATTTTAAGGTAAATGCGCAGTGGTGTAACGCGAAATTCAAATGTTCTTACGTTTTTTTGCAATTTGCAGAACAGTGTCAGGTTGTATCTTGATTAAAATATGATTCGCGACTATAATAGATATGTATTTACAGAATTATAGTCACTAGAATCATTAATTTGTTCCTTAAGCACTATTCCATAAGATATTTGTTCTTATGGAAGAAATGAAAAAAGAAAAGATGTTTTAATGATTATAATTATGTAAATACGTACCTGTTATAAGCAGGAATCATATTTGGATCAAGATAAAACCTGACACTGACCTGAAAATTGCAAAAAACGTAAGAAAAATTGAATTTCGCGGGCTATAACTGCGCAATTCATTACGCACAGTAGGAAATAATAGATAGTAAGTAAGTACATTCTCATTTGATTTTTACCTACTTTTGTAATTCCTCCAAACTGTTTTATAAAAGTGTCTATAGGTATAAAAATATTCGAAATGTAACCGGTTCCTTGTGAAATATTTCTGCAATTATATTAATTATAGAAAGAAACATTTATAAATGGGAGAAAACATTCCGGTTTTAATTCGATATTCCATACAAGGGGTTATTAAATATGTTAATTTATGAATCCTTATTAGGTAATAATTATGTGAGCAGATAGAATATCTTATATGGTCAACCATCTTGAATTTAGTGTTTCACATAATTAAGTTTGGCAATGTAACATATATCTACGTGCTTATATCTGTCACAGATGAATATTGTGTTATCCGCTGTTTTACAAAATAGCTCCGTTATGTAAAACAACTGAACAATGTTCAGCTGGATTGGCATTGCGCTATGTTTTACAAAACTGCTACCAACGTTTAGACGTAATGCAGAATGGCTTATTCGCAGTCACAATGAGTGTCTTTCATAAAACTCTGATGAGTTTTCATTAATATTGTCCTTAAAATCATTGTTTTCAATTGAGTTAAGGTAATTTTTACTGGTTTTATTTATTTTTCTTTCAGACTCCATTATTGTTGTTACGACACTGAGTCACGAGCGACAAAATTTAGAACTAAAATCTACCATCTGACGTTGCATTTCACGCTGTTTTACAAAACCGCTAAACGTTGACCCGCTGCATTGATAAATGCAAAACGTTTATGTAATTCTGCGTGTTCAAGTTCAGTAAATATAGAAAACCGCTGAACGTTGTTCAGTGAGTTGTTTTACATAACAGAGCTCTTTTGTAAAACAACGCATTCTACAATCCATCTGCGACATTTATCTATATTGAGGTAGGTAGATACCTAAGTAATTAATTGATGACAGATGTCTAATATTCGAGTGCTTTATTTTATGGACATGTATTTAATCGTTACTGGCTTAGTTACTGGGATCAAATCGACTCGGGCGTACTTAGTTGGTCATATGTAGTTCCAACCTACACTTGCCCGTTCAGTCGCGGTACCTTAGCTTAGTTACAGCTATCAACTATGAGAAAAGGCAAGAAAGATAACAAAAACGCTGAATTATTAAAAAAAGTGTGCGTCATAAGAAGCACAAAAAGTTTTTAGCGGTTCATTAATTTAAAAAAGCGTCCATCATAAGAAGGTCAACAACTTTTTTGAAGATCGGTAAAATATTTCCCTATTTTAAGTCCATCAGTACAACAACTCTATCTTCAGTTTTAAGTTTCGTGAAGAACCATAAATAATAAGCAATCAAAACTTCGGTATTTCACAAAACATCAATCAATTTCCACACATATTTCTCACAAAAGTAACTCTCCATAAATTTTCTGCATGCAAATGAATATTGCAGTGAAAATGAGCCAACAGTTTGTGGGAATATACGTAAATTAGACGATGTGTGAACTCGATAATACAAACTAGTATTATGAGTTACATTATTTATGTGTTACTGTGCCTTTATGGGTTCAAGAAAATAACAGATAGGTAGTATTGCTTAGTAACTAGCTAGGCAGTGAGAGTCATCTTAGGAAAAGCTTATGCGAAAGGACATAATTCACATGAGAATAACCCTACAGATTTGGTCCCAAAGTGAAAAGTGGAGACAATAATAAGTAATAAGTAACATATTCTGACGGATTGTTACTGTTTTTTCAGGAAATTAAACCGAAATTAACCGTTTTCAACCTAAAAGGCAGAGTATCTAGCACACATTTGTTTCAACAAAAAATATTAGACAACATTACACGAATAAAAACACACTAGCATTCCATACTAGCGACCAGCCCCTGCTCCACACGGTTTACGACTTGACGATAAAACGTCAAGATTAATTTATTTATTGTAAGTTTAAAGTTTGTAAATTGTGTTGAAAGCCGCACCAAAATTCGTTACGAAGCTTAGAAGAACTACGCCTTCGTAGTAACACGAAAAACCACTTTAATTTATAATATGTATATATCTTTATAGGTATAGAAGATAAACAACTACTACAAAAGATTTAAACAATTCAAAACCAATAAATATTTCGCAATAATATGTAACCGACAGACAATAGGACATCGTGCCTATTCCCCAGCACACTTTCTCTGTCGTGATCGATCGTTTCAGAGTTGCGCGCGCGCTCATCTCCGGACAGCTTTTACCGATGGATGCGTCTGATCATTTCGTGTCTCATTTCCGTTGTGATTTCACATTTTGCCTTTCATCCCTGATGCTTGTCGTGTCATCTATAATTAAAGATTCTATATACATACTATCTTATTTCTATAAATCTAGACACATAATAAATTAAATTCACCTTTTGAGTCTGTATGTGTGACCGCGTTATTCTTCCAAACTGCTCAAAGGATTTTGATACGGATTTCACCATCATTCAGAAAATTTATTCCAAAAGGTTTATGTGCATAATGCATTATTATTAAACTTACATATTCTAAAAGAATTTCCATGTTTTGTCAAGTCGTATATACCGTCCTAGTATATTTTAAATATGATAGTCTTGAGGGATGTTTTTCAGACGGATTTGAATGTAAGGCACTGAATAAGGAGATAGATATACTTTTTTATCCCGAAAGTACGTTCCAGGGAGATAACTTCTCGAAATGATGTCGTTTCCCGCGCGGGTAGTTGCGGACTAAAGACCTTTAGCCAGTCCGCTCAAACTTAATCATGTTTGGTCATCGTCAATAAAATGTAGGTATATAAGTCAATAAAATTTAGTTCGACTCATATTTAAAAAAACGCACTTCCTTACATGGAAGTTTATTTTACGGTTGAAACGAACGTTGATGAATGAATATTTCCCAATGTAAATTTTCCGAAAAGTAATAATACAATGTCAGTAGGTGTGGCGTAGTATTATAACACCATTAAAAACACATTTACATAATAGGTAATTATGTAAATTCTGTGTTGTCAACTCCAAAATTCAGAGTTATCGCATCCGATGGACAAGTCGAAGATAAATCGATAGGTCAACATATAAAACATCAAAGTTGAATGAACAAAACTAAAATAGTCAAAAGTTCGAACCTCGCTGTATCTGCGAAAAACCAAATTTCGGAACTCGTCTTCATTAATATCAATCATTATCGTCGTATGATATTTCGCAGCCACAATAAATTATCCACAGTATGATGTTTTTATTAAGTACAATAACCTTTAAAAAATCACATGTCAAGGCTTATGCCAAGCGTGAATATTTTTTTAGTAAGGTTTTCAACACGTGTATTAAATAAAATCATATTTAGTTTGGTGATTGTGATTTCATTAAAATATTATTATCAATCATGAAAGAGAGTTCATGATTGGACATAATCAATTTGGACGTGCGTTAGCAAACTAATGAGCATTATATTTATTGTTGGTAACTGAAGTTTAGATGTCAACATTGAATACAAATTAATTGCAATAACTTTTTGCGTGTGTCTGTTCTTTAAGATGGCTTTTCATCGAAAATGTTGCGAGATTCCCATCTAAATAATTCATGAAATAATATCTATCAATCAGCAAATCCGTATGTAGCAACATTCACGTGTTTATTTATAGGAATTTGGTGTGGAAACAGGTCCAAAAAATATTCTTGCAAAAAAAAAAAACGCGGTAATATATAATATTTTTTACGAATCTACCTGTCAAAAGTTGGGATTCACATTAATTTTTAAAACTGTACAGTAGCGAGTTTATTTGAGCGCGGAATTGAGTGTAGAAACAGGTCCAACAACGTATTCTTAAAAAAATCGCAATATTTCATTTTTTTTTACGAATCTGCCTGTCTACATTTGCGAATCACAAAAATTGTTCAAACAGGTTGTATAGTTGTGATGGACTGTCACATCGAGTGACCTTGGGATACGGAACTTCTCGACCTTGGCTACTTATTATTTTAGTGCACTTAACACATAACTATATTTTGAAGACGCCAATGGACTCATCACTAAGTCAGGGTTTGTTTTTACGATCCAACCGACAACTGACGGATGTGGACTTAATTATGGACAGCTAAAAGGTCGAACAACTAAAGGTTGAGATGACATTTTTAGTAATTATTCATACATTGACGGGACCTGGCCGTGGTGACGATCGTAAATACACAAATTATTTACGTATCTGTCGTAGATCTAAATGGGTAATGAATATTCATTAAAACGCAGTCGACTATTCAAAACGTAGAAGATATTATTAGATGCATGCTTGAATAATATCTGCAGCCGCGAAACACTCTAATGTAGTCTTCAAATATCTAATTTATAAAGTTCACAAAATGACCTTGAGTTTAAAAATAAGTGGAAATATATGTATTTGGACTCGACGGGATATGTTTTTACCAAATATCAAACAGTTTTTGTTCTTTTATTTTACATGCACTGCTGTTTTATTTATTGTGTGACCTATTTAAATTGTAGGCTGGTTGGTGTGGGTACCAAATTAACATTAGCGTTTCTTTTCGTTTAGTCCACTCTCGACCCCTAAAAATATGTTTGTTGATTTTTGTCTAACCTAACCCAATGCCAAACAATAACCCAGAAACATCGTATTATCCTAAAAGCTGCATAGTTAACAGAAAGGTTTTTCTGTTAATAACTTAACAAGTATCCTGAGCGTTAAAGTTCACCACAGCGGGGTAATTGCGTAACACATTATCACTAGCAATGGCTTTCATTTTGACAGTTCAACAACATTCATTGCGTTATTTACGGCGTTGAGCAGACACATGTTTCGAACATATGAAGCAATGGATTAGCAATATCTTTCAAAATGATTCAGATTGTGATTGATAGTATGTTACGCAATTAGGGTGCTGATAAAATAAAGTCCATTTGTCAAATTGTATAATGATGAGGAAACGCGGATACCTATTGTGGATTCAGATTACAGATCAGAACGGACAATAGAGCTTACGTAAAAAGCTCAAGCGAGCAAATAAACAAAAGCATATCTATGACGTATTCATTAATTTCTTGTGTCAACGTTCTGCGTAATCCTATGACAATCGTCCTCGGTAGCTGATTGCTGTGAGCATCAAGTGTTTACTTGTGTTATTTGCTATCGCTCAGAAGCAATATAGTTGAATTTTGTAAGAGTTTCTAGTGTGTTCTTGCGAGATGACCCACTGCTGATGCGTTAAACAAATTAATTTATGTAAATATTGCGTAAACCAACAAAAGTAGACAGAAATCATTCTACACGCATATCATTATGTACCTATTATATTTGATATACGTGACAGTTATGCTGTAATTTTATTATAATTATTATGGCATCACAATTAAATATTACAAAAACTGCCAGTATTAAGGTTCCCAAAAGGTCGCATATATTTACTAGCTGTACCCACAAACGTGGTTAACAAAAAATAGCCTAAGACGTTTCTCAGACCTACCAAATATAAACAAAAAAAATCATAAAAATCGATCAAGCCGTTTCTGAGGAGTTTGATAACAAACACTGACACGGGATTTTTATACATATATTAAATTTATAGTAAGATGTATTATGAGTTGTCATTTTTTTAAGATGTAATTTTAAATGCTTAGGGAACTCCTTGATTTTTATCTAAGAAGAATGTTGAGACTGTTCAAGGATCTAGTTGACTGGACTCTAACATAGGTAATGTATAAGCTTATGGTATTACAGACAGACATTGGCACACGCGACTTTTCTTTAATAATGTTGACAGAGTAAGATGAGATAGTTATCAGTACTTCGATAAATAGTTTAGCATACATGTCAACACATTTCGTTTAAAGCATACGTGATTTAGCCGCCCATACATTGCGGAACACATAAGGAGGATACGCTACGATTAGCCGCCAAATTCGAATTTATGTTTTTTTTGCAACGTTTTTGCAATTTGAATGTCAGTATCAGGTTTTATGTCGATCAAAATTATGATTTGCGACTGTAACATAATATGCATATTTACAGAATTCAATACAATTTATTTAGAAGGGTTTAGATATTATTAAAACTATTTAATTTATTAACAAAAACACGTCTACCTAGTCAAATAACCCGCCCTTAACTGTTCCCGGCGCAAAGGTGCCCAAAACGCTTGCTGCATTGCCACGTTGAATGGCAATGGCAAACCTTTGCACCAAGAACGAGCCGGAGCGGGAGTCACCCGTTTTGTCCCGGAGCTTGTGCCCTATCTCACTCATGAGCTTCCTGGCCTCAGTGCCCCAAGCACCCATGGTCTCAACAGCAATGGACACAAAATGGTAACGGTAAATTAACAGAATAATAATTATTAAAATAATCAATAGAACTCTCTTACAATTTGACCAACGGACAACCTAACACAGACCTGCAACTCAAAAATTTGAATTTTACGGGCTACCTTCGCGCATCCAAGGGATTGTGGCTAAGTAATTACAGCTGCACGGGTTTATCGATCAGGTTAAGCTATGCTTGCCGCGGTTTTTCCGTGGATGGGTTACCATCATTACAGACGAAACTGGCGAATTACCTGAAACAACAAACAAATAATTATTAGTAGACAATCACAACAGTTTTTAACAGGAGAAAAAGAGAAGAAGGGTTTCGTGTCTTGAAAAGCACGTTAAGCCGTTGGTCCCGGCTGTCATTCGTGGATCTTTGACAGTCGTCACGGGTCGTCAGAATCCCGAAAGTCTGACTACCAGTCTTATCAGAGCGTATCGTGCCGTATTACCCAGTACCTGCGTTGTGGACGTCACATAGGCAGTCGCTCTATGTAAAATACGTAATACTCTTGCATTTTTAAAATTTGGGATCCAACGGAAATACATAATAATGTTTTGCGGGATCCAACGCCAAAAATATTAAACTAGGATTTAAAAGTGGGATCCAACGAAAATATATCTAAAATACTAATATTAGCCGACCCCAACACACTTCTAAAGGCACTGATTGAAACTTACAAAGGCTAGGCAAGTGCGCATCCCCCTTAAGTTCAATGAGCACACTTGGTAGTACTACTCAAAAGGGTCACAGGTGATGCGTTGCTGTTATTACTTAACCAAAACAATGTTGCACTATTTCATATTTGCCACAAGTTGAGTGCTCTTTCACAATGAAGGTATCATTCATAAGCCCATTCAAGTGTTTTATGAGATGCTTCTGAGGTTTCCACTTTGATTGTGAACGCTTGTAATATATAATTTAACATCATCCTACTGTATTATTTGTTTGTGCCTAGGTGCGCCTTGTGGTTTTAGACTGATCAAATGTTCAAGGTAGAATATCAATTAGTGTTTTTATTTTAAACTAGCTGCGCCCCGCGGTTTTACCCGCGTAAATGTCGATCCCGCGGGAATATCGGGATAAAAAGTAGCCTATATGTTAATCCAGGGTGTCGGCTACTTCCATATAAAATTTTATCAAAATTGGTCCAGCCGTTTTAGCGTGAAGAAGTAACAAACATATAAACACCCACACACACTCACAAAACTTTCGCGTTTATAATATTAGTGTGAAGTGTGATTGTCTATTTGAAAGCTTAAACAGACAATCACAAAATTAATTGCTTAATTCCTAAAACAGACGACATTACTAACATTATAAGCATAATGTTAGTAATGTCGTCTGTTTTAGCAATTTATGTTTTTAATACCAGTTTAATGAGTAAGGGGTTTTGCATCTTCTTTTGGAGTTAACGCTTATGCACGTGCAATAGTGTTGCTTCTACGATTAATGATGCTCATTATGGTGAATATAACAACACTAGTTTCTGCCCGTGACATCGTCCGCGAAGTGAAGTTTCTTATTCCCCAACCTACACCGTCGCATCGCATCGCCTGCCCGCGCTATGACTTCGTTTTTGCCTAGCGAGATGTTGAATATAGCCTATAACCTTTCTAGAGAATTAGGCTATCAAATGCAAAAATATTTTTTCAAATGCGACTGCTAGTTAAAAGATTAGCGCATTCAACCAAAATACATATAAATAACTTAATACAAAAAGGTTGCTGTATATTAATCTGTTATTGTATTAGCTCTAGATTTTTTTTAGACTGCATCTAAATAAATCTTCGACAGATGTGTTTTAAAAATATTAAAACCAAAATAAATAACGCAGAATACAAATATTATTTACGAAATGTTATTTAATAGATGATTTACGATTACAGCTTCCGAATAACTAAATTTTTTGTTGAAATTGAGTTCTTAATTTGTTAATTTTATAAGCTTACAAATATCGTGTTTTAAAACTTTTTTTTATTCAATCAATTTGCTTAGTCTTTTCCGAACGATATGTTAGGGTCGGCCTCCAGTCTAACCAGATGCAGCTGAACACCAACATTTTCCATGAAGCGACTGCCTATCTGACCTCCACAACCCATCTATTATTGAGGCATGTCAGTTAAATATTTTGGTGAAGGTTTTACAGAAACTTATTGATTCGTTCCGAATTATTATCTTGCAAAGACTGTGAGCGTCCGTGTACCTAGAAATAGTGAATAGTCCCGGGAAATCCGGGAACCGAAAGTACCGGGAAATCGCGAAAGTTTTAATTTTGCCCTGTCATTTCGTCTTTCTCTTACTTTGTCCGTTTCAACACTTTCAACTCTACTACTACGTAGCAAGTGTATTCCACGCCAAATTAGAAATATTCTAAACGCGAAGTATCATTTCCCGAAAGTATCGAAAGTACCGGGAATCCCGCTTCTTTAGCCAGAAGGTCCCAAAAATCCCGGTTCTGCATTCCCCACCTAGAAACCTAGATATTTCTATTGTACATGGAGAAATACTTAAAATTATTTGAGCATGCTTCGTTTAACTAAACATTACAGTTAATTCATGAACATTCTTGTCTTTACAATTTATTAATAAAGTTTCAGTTTTATTTTTGTTTACGTTTTCTTTTTGGGGGTTTGTGCCTAAGTAATAATAGCTGCACGGGTCGATCGAGGTTAAGCTAAGCTAAGCTTGTAGCGGTTGGCCTGTGGATGGGTGACCATCTTAACAGATGGATTCCTCCGTGCCTCGGAAAGTATACTAAGCCGTTGGCCCCGGTTGTCATTCGTGGATCTGGACGGTCGTTGTGGGTCATGAGAAGCCTGAAAGTCTGGCAACCAATCTTAGTAAAGAGGTATCGTTTCGGAGGTCAGATAGGCAGTCGCTCCATGTAAAATACTGGTATTCAGCTGCATCTGGTTAGACTGGAAGACGACAACATAGCTGGGAATAGCCTAGGCAAATTATGACGTTTTCTTAACAACTTAACACTGGTTAATGTTAACAAACACTGGTTAAATTAACGATATGTCTTACTTAGCACAACATTGTGTATGCAAATATGAGGATATTGTAATCGATTTTAAAATATACAGGAAACTGATTATTACTGGTTATCGTAAAACTTAGTTTAAAGGTTAATAAGGTGTCGCACCCTGACTTGAACTAAGTTTTACATAAGGTAAGTAATTAATTAGCTTAGGTGGACAGGCTGATGTTTCCAATTGGCTGATACCTTGATACTTACGGGTGCCTTTACCACAAATTGCATTTTGATATCAATCTTGAATTATAATTTTCTGGTAGTACTTCTACTACGGATGGCTAAGAGGGGCCCATGGCTAAATAATAACAGTCGCACAGGTCGATCGATCAGGTTAAGCTACGCTTGCCGCGGTTGGTCTATGGACGGGTGACCATCTTTACATACCGAGACCCCTCCCCGCCTCGAAAAGTACGTTAAGCCGTTGGTCCCGATTGTCATTCGTGGATCTTTGACAGTCGTTACGGGTAGTCAGAAGCCGAAAGTCTGACAACCAGTCTTAGCAAGGGGTATCATATTACCCAGTAACTGGGTTGTGGAGGTCAGATAGGCAGTCGCTCCATGTGAATTCAGCTGCATCCGGTTAGACTGGAAGCCGACCCCAACATAGTTGGGAAAAGGCTAGGCAGATGATAGAACTTCTGCTATGGCTAAACAATGTAAAGGCATGTTATAATTTGACAGGCAATTCAATTATTTTTTTAATGGTAATCTAAAAATCTGAAGAATCTCCAGGTTCCTCCATTTCATAATCAACCAATAAACAACTAGGTAAGTAAACCGTTGAAAATCAGCTATCAAAACTTGATCCTTGCGATCCCGAACTCTAGGCACGTACGGTTGCGTAAACTTCCTAAGTTCGTCAAGTTATTGTTAATAACAATGAGCATTGTGGCTGCATGCCACAGCCGCACAGCTATGAAATTTGCAATGCTTGAAATAACTGTTTTTAGTACAAGCCACGGTGCATTGGCGACCGACAATCCACCTAATAATAGTATTGTGAGGACTTTATTGCTTGACGTTGTCAGCGAAGTATTGATTGTTGCTTATCAATAATTGTTTTGTCTAAGCCTTTTTGTTGGTTGATAACTTATGTCTTTTGGAATCCTTGGGTCTATTTCTTTAAAAGCTGGCGGGATTTTTAGTGTGGTAAATAGATTTTTTTGCAGCTGGTCGCGTGACGGTTGTCAAAGGAGAATGAATTTAATAGGTTTTTATATTTTATTTATCCTTTTGATAGATTCTTTTATATTTTGTAAATGTAAGGACTTTGTTGGCCTTGTAGACTTTAGATCTGTAGACCATTTTTTATTTTATCAAGTACCTGGTACTTGTTGATGACAGGCCTACGCCGTTCTCCCATACTTATTGTAATTTGAAAACATTGTAAAAGCCAATTATTTTTAAAAGAGTAACCGTGGAGTTTCTTGCCGGCACTTCTCCATAGGAAACGCCCAATTGGAACCGTGCACCTAGCTTCTGACGTTTCATAAGTGCCCATGTAGGTTTATGTGAAATCAAATATTTTGATTTTGAATGAAAGAAGAAAACGTGTTGCGCCGACCCCAAGTAACAAGGAACAAGGGCAGAAAGATGATGATTATGATGACAGATTTTTGCAGCGAAATATCTGCAGTTTGTTCAACACAAGGGATTTTAATTAATCTGTCAAGCGCCTCTAATGAGATACAATCGATTTTTTATTGTTTCGTCGCCGATTCTCGAACCGCGCCGCTTGACCGGTTAAATCTGTTAACAATATTCTCATGTCTGTAACAAAAGCATTTATTATACGCTCAAGTATCGCAAAACTGCTGTAGCTCGTTACAAAATAATGTGTACCAATCTGATAAAAATGCTTAATAAAGGCATGATTTTTGTGAGAAAATTTTAGTTTTTTTCACATCGGAATTCATCGTAAATAAGGCCAAGTGCAAGTGCTCCACAATCAAGGTATTGTGGTTTTTATTTCTGAGATTTCAGAGCATTCCGAATTGAGAAGATCACTAGATATGTCAGCGATTTCAGCAAGTTTTTCAGTTGTGTTTCACAATCTGTGGTTTTGCCTGAGAAGCCGAAAACTAGGATACCTATTTCATAAATAGGAACTTTACGTTTAGACACAGATCTTGATTAAGTTGTGTGAGAGCCACTGTAATTATAATTAAGTGAACACAATTCCTACGTTCCTAATTAAATGATAACTATTGCGTCATAGGTAACACTTTGTTTCATAACTGAAAACAAACAGACCAATTTCAGAAATTTACAAAGTAGACGTATTTTTGTTAGTTTTGGATAAACTTTTATCTTATTACTTGATTCACACGAAGTTACTAGCCAGAAACGGGCGGCTTATTTTTTATTGTATCTTTTTTATATTCTATATAGGCGACTCGCGCGAAGTTATTTTATTTGTGGGCGAAGCGATGAAGCTAAATCATTATTTAAATGGTTATTTGTAGGTATATTTCTGGATATTATTATAACTGGCCGAATATCTCAGCTCTTTGATCTAATAAAACATTTGTCTCATCGATTCTTGACCAAAAACTGAGCAAATTTTAAAACAAAAACATTTTTGGTGCCAATTATTGCACGTAACACTTAAAACAAACTTGTGCCAAATCACGACATCCTAGCACGAGTAAATACCACACTCACATAATATAACACTTTCGCTTTCCAAGTGTGACGAATCCATTGACAGATGGCGTTTGTTTTAACAGCGCGCGCGCACCGCACGGCGTGTAGTGCAATCTTAATTGTACTTTCGTTGACCCAGACCGGAAAATAATGACTTTATTGCTATGTAAATTTATTTGAATGCGTGGAAATATTTGATGCTAGAGTTCAACCTTGAAAGTAAAGATCACCCATCAATTATTTACTGCTTTAAATTGTCAAAGCTTATTATTGTGTTGTTATTAGGATGTATTTTTAAATCGTAACATTACATAACTTCACGGCATATTTCCTCAAAGAGCAGGGCAGAGGTGTATAGTACGCCCACATTTCGCTAGTTATGTTTAAGTTCCATGTAGGTAATAAGTGGCGAGCGTATTGCCATCAACCGGGCACAAATCCAGACTCCGGGCTGCTACTAAGAAATCCCAGACAGAAAAACGCAATAACACTTTGCCCGACCTGGGACTGGAATCCGGGACCTCATGCTCAGCAGTAGAGCTTGCGAGCACTCGACCAACTCTTAGCCAACCACTTACAAATGTAATACACAAATCTCCCGCCAAACTGCAGTATAGTTTATCGGCAGTATACCGTATATGTGGAAAAGTGAAGAGATCATCAAATGCTTCTAGGATTGGAAATTATTCTCGAGCTAACTCCATAATTGATTAAGTATTAATCAATAATAATTTTCTCAAGTACTTAACCAATAAGTAACGTTGAACCTTGTACCATAGGTTACCTAACAGCTTTTTGCGGCCATGTATACGGGTTGGGGTTTACTATGCAAATACAGCTGGTCAGACAGGACACATTACACTATAAGGCTGCCTTTCCACCAGAGATGAGAAAGAAAGAAAGAAAGAAAGAAAGAAAAACGTTTATTTGGACACAGTTCGTGAAACACAAAATACAAAATTAATAAAATAAAAAATAATGTTTCAGACAACAATAGTGTGTGCCTCACGGCTACGCCAAAGAGGTTCATTTCAGCATTAATGCCAGACAGATGCTGTCTGACGCTGGTTTTCTAATGAACCTTTAGGTAAAAGTGACGGGGAGTACACACAGTTTCAACATATCTAATACATACTTATAAATAAATAATTAAACTAGTAATCACGTACAGACGCCAGCACATCAACCTACCCGAAACTGTCAAATTTTCCCAATCAACTTTGAACCTTATTCTTGAGCAATAAAGTTGAAAATCTATTAAAGAAATTTGACGGATTTTAGTAGGTTGATGTGCTGGCGTCTGTACTATCATTACAAACACCGATAAGAAAAAAAAAACAAAACAACAAAGTCTCAGCAAAACCTGTTTTTTCTCTATCAATTTGGATGAGATTAATCCGTGCACGGTGCACTCAAAGCGCAACAGCGAGCGAGATGAGCGAGGATGCATAGCGAGGGATGTGTGTGAAACCAACCAATAACATCGCTTCATTTTTATAGCTTGAACTAAGTTAGCATTGGTATTGGTTAGTTTTACACACATCCCTTGCTACGCATCCTCGCTTGTCTCTGGTGGAAAGGCAGCCTTAGGCTATGAATATCCTCGCCGATGAACCAATTTAACGAGCTTGTCCCTTTAAAGACTATCTCAGGAAGCTTTTTGCATAGTGCTAAAAAGTTACGATAAAAACCCTAGAGGTTTTTATAAGTGTTTGAGTTCATTGACCACTTTAATATACCAGTCTATTCAATAAGAACTTAGGACTATATTATTAATCTGTGATTGTATAGATATTTACATAATATAAGCTAACATACAAACTATAATAATATGTACAATTATATGAAAAAATAAAAAAAATAGTCATAGGGCATCAAAGAATTCGTCCGCATCGCTGTCAACAGGAACAGTGCCCAAAAGGCTGGCAGCATTGCCACGTTGTATGGCAATGCTAATTCTTTGGCCAAGAAATAGGCCAGCCCTCTGGTCACGTGAAGAGTCGACTAACCGCTTGGCGATATTTCGAAAAACCAAGTGGGCACTCGGACCCCATGGCCCTAGTGTTTCAACCCCAAACGGCTCGAACATATAACTCCCAATCAGGTTGCAATATTTTCGCCGTTTGAGGTTTTCTGCACCTGCAGCAGCCGCCCCAGCACAGCTCACCGTGCTAGGAATATGGGATGGCGCAAGGCTGTCGACACAAAACATAGGTGAAGTGAGCTTGAAGTAAGCTGTCATTTCACTCACTTCACCTAAGTTTTCACGGTGAGATTTTTACAGAACACATAAATATCGGCTGGTGTAGTAGTTTATAAAAAGTTCACCAAGAAATTACTGTAATTCTCTTTCTAGTTGTACGTTCATGAGTGTGAGAGTGGTCATGGCTATTTGCGGATTTGCTTCTGAAGTCCTGGCAATACATCACATTTTTTATTGGTTTAAAGCTAAATATAGACAAGTGACGTTTTGCTAAATAATTTATTTTATGATGCATCACAAAACATTTTACGACTGCTGTTCCTAGGATAATGTATGCATCTTATTAGTTGAAGCTACGTGTGTGTTCAATCGGTGAAGCCTCGCGTATAATTAAGTAGGTACCTACGAGTATATAGCCTATGGCGATATGATGAACAAATTGCTTAGCGATAAATGCTTGTGTATGTAGACGTAAATATATACAGTAGATCGAATGCAGTGACAGCTCGCATATACATATGTTACCTTAGACATAAGATACACTCCAATATTATTGATCATAACTGGGAATTAAGTAGTTTGTGTCACTTTTAGATATGTGTTTAACATTCATAGCAGCTTCAACACGGCTTCGCTCGCATTGCGAAGATAAAACAGAGCCTCGTGCCAAATAAAATTGCAAGATTTATTGAGGTGACATTCTTGTGATTTGTTAACACTTTCATCTTTTGAAACAGACCATAGTTTAGCCGTCTTTTTGAATGGATGTCGCAAGACTAACAAGGGAATTATTTCGAGGAGATGAACAGCAAAGATCTACGAGTAGTTATTGCACAAGTATTTTCCTATTACGAAACGTAAGTTTTGAAGAGTACGGTGGACAAGATGTTATAACATTGGACAAACACTCGCCGAGGTGTCTGCCCGCGTTAACGATCTGTTATGTATGTATTACTGACGGAAGAAACTTATGTTTTTAAATTGTCACGTTTACATACGTAACTTCATTGTAACTGTTTAAAAAATATTACAAAAATCCCATAGAAAAAGCACATTAATTTTTTTTTAGATTTTTTTTTGTCGGAAACTTTTTCCAATTTTTTTTTCCAACAAACTTTCAAATTCGGTCTATTACGAACATTTTAAAATAAAAATCCAGCCGTTCTCAAGTGATGCGCTTACCAACGAACAGCATTTAGTTTGGCACTAATTAATCTAGCCTAAATAAAATAGACCGGTCCATTAAAGACGCAAAAACGTACCTTTTAAAATATCACATTAATTAGTTTAGCAGCACGACATCCCGCATAAATTACAATAATATAAAGTCAAGGTCCATCATGCATGCGAAATAAATCGAAGTCTTTCTCACGGATCATCTTGGCCTCTACGGATAATTTCACAATTTTGTAACATATTCGAAAACGGACGATTAACAAATTATAGGCTCTTTGGTATGTTTCGATAGTTCGTCCAAACTTCGTCATTAACTGTAATCACTTGTGTTAATCTTACATAAACAGTTTACCAATGTATTACCTTCACATTTTGTAATTATGTTTTGTTACCTACCTAGATACTTAGATTGAATACAAGTATGTGTCTACATTCCTCGAAAATCTATCAAATTAATGTACCTTGTGTTAATGTTTACGTGGAGATGTGTAGTTAAAATCAGTCAAAATATTAACAAAGTTTGTGTCGAACAATGCCTAAATTAAGCTATGAATATCTATACCAGGGATGCACAGACTTATTGAGACCATGGACCACTTGGGTAAATGATGAACTAATGGCGGGCCACCAGCACAAATTAAAAACATAAAAATAGCCAAAAATGTAATTTAAAAAATAATATACTAGTTTGAAGCGTGGTACTGCATTGTACTTACAATCTTTTTAGCATTTGGCTTTTAATTTTTAACCTCAGCAAAATTTTCCTGCAAATGTACGAGGGAATATTTTTCCTGGCGGGCCACTGGCATATTGCCGGGAAACCGCATACGGCCTGCGGGCCGCCGTCTGTGCATCCCTGATCTATACTAATAATAAAACTGAAGAGTTTGTTTTTTTGAACGCGCTAATCCCTGGAACTAAAAGTTGGATTTGAAAAAATCTTTTTGCATTAATTAGTCCAATCCTCAAGGAAGTTCATTGGTTATATAACATCATGCTACGACCCTTAGGATTCGCGCAAACAGAAAAAACGCCAGAAAGAACGCTAAGCGAAATGGAAGTAACAGCGCGGGCGGGCGATGGGATGCGACGCGATGGGTCGGGGGCCGAAATTTCACGCGGACGAAGTCGCGGGCAGAAAGTAGTACAATAATGACCTACATAGCAAGCTATGATAAGGGAACAACGTACCAAGAAAGGGGGCATAATTTAGGAGTGGGGGAACCTCCTCCCGTTCCCGAAAGTCAACAGTTATGTCAAAAAATAGAGAATATTATTATAAACATAATGTTTCTGTGGAGTAGACTTCAAGCTTCTTAAAAAAAAAAATACTGTTACATAGACTTTAGTTACATCAATTTTCGAATCATTTACAGAGCCTTGTTATTTTCTTTTTAAAATTACTCTATGCTTTCTAAATCTTTATGGACGGATTATGTGAATAATTTCTTTCTCTTAATTTGAATTTTTCTCTTTTAGAAATCAGTAATTAATAGACAATTAAAAGCAAAATAATGTGAATTTAGATTATGACCATCATGTATTAACAACGGTGAATTATTCTTCCTCATGCATATTTTGTTAATGAATAGCCTTGCATAATTTAAATAACCTTGCTTCGTTCTACTGTACAAACGTACCTTTTATGCTTAACCTGTAATGTTTTGATTTTTGCATACCTAAATACAATTTTAAATAAACCACATGTTCATTCCAACTACCATGATTATTTACCAATTACATATTACTTAATTATTTGATTGGAGCTTCCATCCAATCATTTTAAAGCACGAGAAAAAAATAAACAATATTTTTTTAATTTGTTTATCACTAGTTAAATGCCTATAATTAAAAGTTATTTTAAGCATTTAATGGGAGGCGTTGTCAATGTTTTTGTCAAGGACGATACTGATTTTCATTCAAATTTAAGCTATTTATGAATTTCGTGATCTCACATCAATTTGATTAGATGCCGCAGATTTTTTTTAAGTTTTAAAAATTATGGTTAATAACTCTCCGTTGTTACAGATTTGAATATTGATGATGATGAATATAATAAGATTAACTACTACTAGTTTATTTTTATTTGCATATTATATCCTAAAAAACTAAACGTTCTTGTTTTTCATCCGTGACATTGCGGCAAATCCCGATTCTACGAATTATTTTTTCTTGTTTAAGATATATTAAAGCGTGTTGACAACTGAATAAATCAAGAAATATTGTTCCAAAAAAAAAAATAAGAAAACGATGAATGATGAATTTATAAAAATATTAGATATTTATACATTCATCATAATGTCTACTTCAACACAATACATCCGACAGTTTAGCATAAAAGACGTTTACATCTGAATGTTTCCATAATTCTTGAAAATAGGTTGCAATAGTCTGTCTGTAAGTATTTGTAACAAGTCCAACCAAGGTAATTTAGCCCCAAGCGTGGGAGCACAGTGTTAATTCTTTAATAATAGCCGTTACTCCATCCATATTGTTATTTGTAGTTTAAAATAACGTTTCTTAACAACTTGTGACTTGTTTGACGTATAATATAATAGGTGCTTTATGGTTTAGCATTTAAATTTATATTTTTTGCAAATTTTAGATAGGATGTTGACCTCAAAAACATTATTATTTTATGATCAAGTTGATATTTATTTTTATAGGGCAGGCTTAAATCATAATGTGTGATAACTTCTGGGTATAAAAGGAACTATTAATGATTACGTAAATTCATCTTGGAATTACGTACCTACTTATTATTAAGAAGAGATCATAAAAGTAAACTGTAAGTCACGAATCTATTCAATATTTTGTAATAAAACATATTGTTAGCATTAACATTATTAAAAAGCCATCATGTTTCAGTTTACGAGTAAAATAATTTTATGCGAGTGTTTAATGTAAGATCTTCAATTAGAATCCTTACAGTCATTTTCATGTTTCTTTAATGGTTTTTTAACTTCGAGCATTTAGTAAATGCCTGTATCGATATAATAATAGTATAGTTTCCGGGTCTATTCTTGAAAATTCGAGTGTTTAATTAAAATTACAAATGAGCGTAACCTTGTATAATTTTATTACATTGATAGCTTTTTTATTTTACGTTGCTACATCTTGTCATCGATGATTTGCTATAATTAAATGATCTAGTGCAAATATTATTCTTACAGTCAACTCCTCATTTAAAAGAGTACCTGCCTACTTTCTATTCGTATAAAATGCCTATAATTTATTTATTTATTTATTAAAACTTTATGCACAAGTAAAAAAAAATAATACTGTACAAAGGCGGACTTAATGCCTAAGGCATTTTCTACCAGTCAACCTTAGGGTGATGCAGAGACAAAACATGGCAGGTGCAACATACAGGAGAACTAGCTAGGAAATGAATATAAAATACAATATATACACAGATACATACATACAATACAATACACAATACAATACAATATATAGGAAGCCTAATTACCTACCACGAATATGTTGTCCAAAAGTTTTTCTAACTTGCAAAAGCATCCTCATACGACAAATATTCTTTTTATGAATCAGCATAACATACAGGTCAACGAAGAGTTCTATGAAACGATGAAGTAATGTTACGTATTACAGACTATGACGGGTTTCTTGACTGACTGCTTCTGGACATATTCATTCAAATCTTCCTCATAGACATAAAAGTCTGAATAGAACGAACATTTCTACGTAATTACCAATCATGATAATTATCTTTACATTCATCGATGAATATGTATGCTCTATACATGCTAATAAGGGATCACACTAATTACGGAAGCAAGCGTACAAACGATGCTCGATTAAAATCAGCTAAATGAGACAGACATAAACACAATGTTTATGTTAAATGAGATTAATTGTGGGTTTTGTATTTAGTTACTTAATAAATAGGTTCACAATCAACTGATTTACTTACAATTACTCGGGTCGGTCGAATTTTATGTGTCATTGTTGTTCGCGGGCGGTTCTCACGGAAGGTGCGTTCTTCTCCCGTCACACTTACCTACATTGTGTAGTTACGTAGGAAATGTAGTAAAATTTTAGTGTACTTGGATTATGTTATTTGCAAAATTTACAGTGGAAGAAGGTGTTTCTTCATTGGCACAAGCGACGATTGGATTCTTCAACATTTATTGCTTACGTGCGTTATTATAGTGGCTTTAAATATCATTAACCTTTTGCTCTGTCGGTTTTACAGTGTAACCTATAGATAATTACCTATATTAATATTTGCAAAATAAAGAATCAAAAGTTTAATTATAGTTTGTCAAACGGTAGGATATTCCTAAGAAATAAGCCACGATTAAACACAAGACATCTTAATACTTAAAATCTTGATTAAATTACAACCAGCCATTGTGGAAACAAATACTCATGACTTATTTCGTAATTAACGCCAATCATGCATTCCATTCACCAAACAAATGCAATTACGGTGTCATTGTTTGACTTTGGCACGACAGGGTAAACGTATATTAGCACGGTGTTAGCACGTTACCCAGTAACCTGCCTATCGCTTTGTAATCAATGTAGCGGCATGTCAGCGTGCGATAACGTTGCATAAGCGACACGTAACATCTTCGCTTTCGCTACGACTCGACCTCTGACATTACCCGATGACTGGACCGCTTAGAACATTCTTTTTATGTGATTTATGGTGCGAAGGACTGAATTGGGTCATGGAAATTTTTACTCGACCGAGTTAGGGTTATGTTTTTATGGATTGATTGTTTGGGAACGTGTCCTAGAAAGGCCGTTGCAACAATCATTTCTTAACTTAAAAGTTATCGAGGTTTCAACTCAATTCGGCTACATGCTGAGATAAGATTCATTTGTCAATTTCTTGTATATAGTTATTGGTGCTGAGTTGAAATGAATAAATTCCATAATAAATTGAGGCCTTCGTTTAACCGTGTGTGGCATTGGTTTGGAGAAGTCAATGTTTACAAATAACATTGTGTAACAAATTAAATTACGTCTATAATTATTTTGTTTTGGTAAATATTTTTACTTACGTAACAACTGTTACAAATTAAAGAAATACTTGCATAGCATATGCTTGTAGCATGGTCAGCCTATAATATTCTCACTGCTGGGACAAAGGCCACAGAGGGAGTGAGGGAGGGTAATGTCACATGTCTTCTCGAATTTTTGGTTCCTGGACATGCCGGTTTCCTCATGGAGTTCCTTCACCGTTTTGAGAGCAGCGTTGATTTAATAATTTACACAAAGTAAAGCGCCAAATAAACACAAAATATATAGAAATAATAATATATGTAACGGTAAAAATAGTAAATATAACAGACATTATAAAAAAACAGCTCGTCTAAATGTCAAACGACTAACCCAACGTGTCACACTACATTTTTACGTCTCAAAAATATTAATGACTATTATACCTAGATCGTGATGTTAAAGCTGTCTGTTGCAAGACTGCCTTGGGGGTTCTTATCTCATAAGCAACGCTAGGAATCTATGTCCATCAGCGGCAAATAGGAAGTTGTATTGAATACAAAAAATTACGTACATAATATTAACATTTAATGATATGAGGTTTGTATGAATTCAATATCATAGGAAGTAATTAATTTTAGAGTTATGCCGACAAATGGCGAAGAGAATACGTTTTGTTTGGTAGTTATATGGATGCATAGATGAATACTACTGCGACGTTGAATATACAAGCAAAAAATTCTGTTCTCGTGTCGTCATCGACATAATTAGGTATTTGAAATAGGAATTGTCACAGCTCGAAACGACCGTATTTGGAATAATAATTAAACAAGTACCGAAATCAAGGTCAAAAAACTTAAAGATTGCGAGTTTAAGATCTTGATACTATACAGAATTTAACTTGCGTATAAATGTATTGAGAGCAGTGGTGGCCCAGTGGTAAAGGCCCCGACTTATGAGTTGTAGATCGTAAGTTCGAACCCAGACAGGTGCTTTACTTTGTGTAAATTATTTCATCACCACTGCTCTCAAAAACGGTGAAGGAAAACATCGTGAGGAAACCTGCATGTCCTAGAACCAAAAATTCGAAGACATGTGACATCTACCAACCCGCACTGGGCCCGCGTGGTAGATCATGGCCCACTCCCTCTCACAGAGAGGAGGCCTGTGTCCCAGCAGTGGGAACATTATAGGCTGATTATGTATTTATGTGTAAATGTATTTCATAAGTGTTTAAAATCCCATTACATTTATTATCAACATCAGGTAGAATTAAGTAATAAGAATTACATGAAAATGCAAGTTGTTGAACAGGTTTCATTCTTTAAAACATTGAGAAGTCATGACGACGTTGATACAATAGTTACATTATTATTAACTGACGTCGGAAAATATGCCACGGGAACGTACTGCCGGGATTAAAATTGTCCTAGATTTTTTTTTTATTGCGGAATGGGCCCGCTCTTGACCTTGATCACGCCTGATGGAAAGCGATGGATGAGGTCTATGATGGAACTAGCGTGCCCAGAAGATGCCTAAGGCACTGGAACTCCCACGCATCAACGAAATACAGCAGGCTGCTTGACGCCGGACTCCGGTGGGAGGGTAGTCGCAAACCAGGCGGGCGTTAGCCCTACCACCGCAAGGAAAGAATTGGCCAGTCAAATAAGGTGTTGGATGTGACTGTCCAGGATGCGCCGAGCGCTCGGTTCAGTTGAGTAACTGGCGGAACAAACTGCACTACACGAGGAGGCTTCTTCATGCATCCCTAAAATTAAAATCGATGGCTGAAATCGGCTACAGCCACTTTCTTTTGTTTTAGTGTCCACAAACCTCTCTGCCGCACTACTAGTTGAAGGGTGGTAAGGTGGAGTGAAAGTATGTTTAATTTGACGTCTTACAAATTCGGAACTTATAAATATTCGACCGTTATCACTTACTAAATGCGCTGGACATTCAAATCGAGTAAATAAACCTATAAAAACTTCAATAGTACGAGTACTGGTAATGTTTGACATTTCAATTTAGGTACATATTATGTAGAGATGTAGTAATATATAAAAAAGAACTTGATTCTGTTTAAATTGCTTTATTTGAACAAGTTACAATGTCAATGGATGTATTTATAACCAATTCTCAGTGGCCAGTGCATCTTAGCTCTACAAACATTAATAAAGTAGGTAGGTATCAACCGGCATCATTTGCACACAAATGATTATGCATCTACTGGGTCAAGTGTAAAATATATCTACTATGTTCTGTATGTATGTACAGTCAACAAAAGAGATAAGTATGCAGGACCGTCGGATATAGTTGAAGTTTGGTAAGAAACCGATGGATGTTGTCAACTGAAAATTAATTTGATAAAATAGCTGTTTGTTTTCTATTAATAAAATTATACTTTATAGCTTACGTACAAAAATCGTAAGCCGTCACTTTCGCGCTCAGTCTAGCCGGTCGATTCTATAAAAATCTTACCTTGAAAACTTATAGTCCGCGCGGAACTAGTTGCTCGCGCCTTAGGTATGTGAGCGGTGGGACGGTGGGGTGGGGGCGCATTACTCAGTACGTGCGTTGCGAACCGCCGTCTCACCCCTGTCCCCACCTCAGCGGCCGACTAGTTCCGCGCGGACTATAGGTGATGTGAGTTTGTTTTTGCTTGGAATTGACACTATTGACAGCTCACTTCACGGTCACTTCACCTAAGTTTTCACGGTGAGATTTTTACAGAATAGCTTTGCTGTAGGTACCTAGTCATAGATATGGCTGGAGTACCGCTGGCTGGGTGAGCGAGAGCGCTGGCGCTAGGCCCCGGGGGTATGGCGGGACGGGTGCCGCACGCGACAGCGTCTTTGTATCGATTTGATTTTCCCATCACTAAATAGTGCTTGTGACTTCATAGTAAATAGCCAAAAAATGGCACGCTTGGTTTTCATACAGATCGTGTTACTTGCGTTATCTAGGTCTATCTATATCTGTGGTTTTAACTGTTTCAATACCAATGTTAGCTAAAACTAACATTCCTAAAGATAATTTGATTGAATTGCTTTTTATGTAACTTTAATGAATATTCAATGAGACGTACCTATTTAATTTTCACATGACCCAATGCACTAGTAATTAGCAAAGTGTCTGTTATACCGTCCTTCAACCTTAATACTTAGCTCGTGCAGAAACATAAAAAAAAATAGATGAACATCTTTCAATATGATGAAAGCACTTTAGTTTTTTAAGACATCGTGTCGATCTAAATCTGAATATGGAGAGAAGACATGTCAAGTTAACTTTTACAGACCCCAGCATATGAAGCTACTACAATCTGTCTTTCTTTAATAGATTTTCAACATTACCGCTAAAGCATATGGTTCAAAGTTGATTGGGAAAATTTGACAGTTTCGGGTAGCTTGATGTGCTGGTGTCTGTCAATCGCGGCATTTATCAAATCACAGTATTGTGCGCTGACTAGTCTACACAGACTCGTACCGTGTCGACAGAGTCATTGTGTAGTCTACAGTTTAATTTGAGTACCTACATACTATTTGAATTCTCTCATGGAAAGTAAAACAAAAACACATGTTTTGATTGACTCCCGGATGGAGTGTGCGGATCATCCGGTCTATTCTGTAAAAATATCGCCGTGGAAACAAAACAGAGGGGCAATTCCCGTACTTTTAAGAACGTTCACAGTCTGATCTCATTCTCAATTTGGCAAAAATACCTCTAATTTTCCCTACATTTTGACAAGTTTTTCACATTTGTTTGTCGCCGAGATGAGACTGCGACTAGATTTTGAACGTTTTAAATTACGAGAATTGGCCTTCTGAAGTGAGCGGTCATTCTACCTGATGAAAGAGATTGACATTATTGATAGCTCATTTCAACTAATTTTTCACGCTGACCTCTCAGCGTGAAAAATTAGGTTACCAGTCCATCAGCTGGTCCTAGTCGTCATTTTTTTCTCGCCGGTTTTATTTAAATGCTTACAAAACTCTCAACTCTTAAATGTATCATATACCTAGCCTTTTTCCAGCTATGTTGGGTTGGCTTCCAGGCTAACTGGATGCAGCTAAAACCAGTATTTACAAAAAATCTCAAATAAATGTCCTGTCCCTGGCTCCTCCCATTACCTTATTCTTTCAGCTTTTCGGCAATTATTATTGATTTATATTTTTGAAACTAGTCATTATTTATGAAGACGAATAGACAAATGGCTACAAAAACTGTGGCTAAAAACTGCGTAGGCGTAGTCCGGGTCGCGAGGTCCTTTGAGAACTTAAAGTCAAAATGTTTTTGTGTCTGTTCTCTCAAATTATGCAATGGAGTCTAGAGGTCATCTTGGACAGTACAAGTTTCAGACAAGTCTGGGCCGTGTGAAAATAACTTTATGACTTATTACGAGTACCTGCTGTTTATTTTTATCTCTAAATGAACAAAATTACCCAGCCAAGCAGCACCTATTTATAAAATAACAATGAGTTACTTAATTGTTAACTCGGTATAAAGTTCAGGATTTTTTTATTTATTTGACGCTATTTAATACTAGCAGCGCTCCGCGGTTTCACCCGCATAAGTTTCCCGTGTGGATATCGGGATAAAAATTATCCTATGTCCTTTCCTGGGACTCAAACTATCTCTATACCAAATTTCATCTAAATCTGTTCATCGGTTTAACCCTTCGTATGGAACGTAGATCTACGCGAGACACAATGGCTTTTTACTTGTGTCTGTAATTACGACATTCAATGGGTTAAACGCGCAGAGGTAACAGACAGTGTCCACTTTAGCATTTATAATATTAATATGGATAGCCTTCGGAATTTTAGTTTCAATCATTAGAAAACTTTCGTTTTCATTCAGCTTGAAAAGATTTTTATAAGACATATTTTACACAGCCTTTTCGCTTCATATTTATGTAAAATTATTTGAATAAAAACTTTACTTCTTGATTGACGCCAATATTAAATAACCGTGTAAATATAAATTTACGAGCTTCCGTTGATTGCATTATTCATAATTTTATTACATCACAAAAAGCTGTAGGAGTCATCTTTCAATATTAAACATAAACGGAATTTTACAATGCGTGAATGGATACTGCGAAAAGTGTAAGTGGTCTTAAGAGCGAAAGTGTACATTATAAATAGCTCAATTACTTTACGGTGGAATAAAAAAAACTGTTTACAATTGCTAATTGTCTTAAGTAAATTGCTTTGTTGGTGCGGTACCCTATTTGCCGGGTGTATTTATCGTTTCACGCAAACTTAAGCACATTTCCTGTTCAGATTAAAGTTCCGAGATTGTATATAGACCGACGATCTTGTCGTATACATATAACACATAAGTTTTGTGTGATATGAGCTTAACGTGTTTGGTAAAAAAAATGGAAGTGTTTTTGCTCATCCGACGTTCGTTAAAACGGTTACAAAACTTGCAGTAGGTATATTTTAGACAACATAGTTTGGGACAACATAGGTAAACATAGCAATCTAGATAAACGATTCGAGATAACGAGCTTTTTTATTAGCGTAAAATTTTTACGACAAAGTTGATGATAATTTATCGCTAATTTATAAAACCAACCACATAAATAGGTAATAAAATGATAATTCCATTCGGTTACAATATTAGAGAGAAGTAACAAATCACGTTGAAATACCCTTTGAGTGACAAATGAGCCACTGTAATGTCATCATTATGTCAAACGGTTGCGGGCGGCGGGCCGACCACAGTGTACCGTGTACGTAGATTGTGAGGCACAGTACATTGATCTATTGTTAAGTATATACCGGAATAACTCTCGACAATATACGTCAATGTTAAATGAAAAGGTAGGCGTTGACAAATTAGAAGTTCAATGCAAAATATATAGGTATTTGCATTTTGTCTACTTTTCTCATTAATTTGGCTCATCATCAAAATAATACTTGCAAAATCCGCGCCCTATAAATAAACAGCTTCCAAATCCCGAGTTTCTGTATTTAAAGCGCGGTGACTTTGTTTTAAGTATATAAAAAAAATTGTCTTTCAAAAGTGTAACGTTTTCTTCAAAAAGCTCTTATCTAAAATATTACTCATAGCTGTTGGTAGCAATATGGTCTTAACAAAAACAACTTTAATAGCAACTGAACTAGGTTTTATAAACCTCTCTAATAAGTATGTCTTAAGTAATAGACCGATCAGAAAGATACAAATAATCTTGTGACCCGTTAACAGGCAAGTAATAACTCTCATGTAATCAAAACGCATGATGTACGGTGACCGCTACCGGACGGCAGACGGTATACCGCGCGCCCGACGCAACCCATTGTTGCGTAGCTCCAGGCATATCTCTCATCTCCACTTAATGAACTCCGCCGCACGAATAGTTAACAAGCTAGATTCAGGTCACTAGTGTCATCTCATTTAGACATTCTGGCTGTTTATAATGCGATCTTGGCCTCCTTGGAATTATGCCCAAAAAAAGAATTCTGGCTTTTTAACTTAGGTGTTGCAATAACTTCTTGATTTTTTTTAAAGATAAGCAACGTCCTTGTCTAAGTATTGAATTATAGTTTTTAAGAAGCCTTACCAATATACGTTTCTTAATCTTATATGTGGAAAATTTTCCTTGTATTATCCATTTAAATCAAGGTAATTATATGTTAATGATCTCGGTTAACATCTTTAATTCAATCTAGCATAAATTAACGGTTGTTTAAAGATTGAATTATACCTATTTAAAGATCGAATTATGCCAATATTTTGAGTAAAAAACAACATTGTTTGAGCAATCTTATTGTGGTAAAATAACCACAGAAACGACTCGTAAATTACGATAACCAGACAGAATGCTGGTAACTGAAAGTGGAAACTATGCCAGTTTGCGCATCACAAACAGGCTCTCCAACTTGTCAAAGGTCGAACAAGTAGTTCTAACCTTCGTACTTTCTTTTATTATGGATAAAAACTAAGTATAAACCTACATGTCGCTTGGAATGCGTTCTTATGTAAGATAAATGACATATGACATAGTCAAGATGACTTAATAATGAGATAATATTACGCACAATATTAAGTTTTTCTACCCATAAGAAGAATACTAAATAATTATGTATTTATGTAACTCATTCTATAAACGTTTTCCGTTTTACGAAGGAGACTAATTATATTTTATTTAAATGTGATTATTATACATATTTTTTCCGGAATGAGCTAATTATGTGCGTAATAATAAAAATGTTGTTATGCATAATTGGAACTAATGATTTGCGTGTTAATTACAATAGTTTTTATGGGAATCAACTTAACATGCAAAGTCAGTGTAAGTTTTTACATCATTAACGAAGCAAGATAAGTAAAGTGTGTCTTTTAGTTCTCACGTAGAATCTAGATCGATCAACAGATTTTGATAAACGAGTAGTCAAAAGATACGTCTTAATCCCATGTGAAAAACTCTAATTAAATTGTTGTGTTTATAGATATTAATTAATTAAAATGATTGTCCCCAATACTTCTATTCCGATATTTATTTCCAATATTGTTTTGTCTTCATGATCATCCTACATCAGTCTACTGCTGGACTGCCTCTCCAATTGCACGCTATTCAGCTCAATTCCCGCCAATTCTCATCCAGCTGCTACCAGCCACCCTGAGAAGTTCGTTGCTCCACCAAGCCTGAGGGCGTCCTTACCTTACGTTTGCCAATTCACGGTCTCCATTTAAGTACACGTCTACCCCAGCGGTCATCGGTTCTACGGCTAATACGGCCGGCCGATTGCCACTTAAGCTTGCACTTCATTTTGTTTGTGTTGGTACTTGTCTAGGACACAGCTTATATGATGAAGATTCAATTGCCAGAATCACCAAGCAGTTAGTAAGCAGCCGAAACAGTTTTTTAAAGTATGTCGTCCCACTCACTGGCGAACCACCACAAGAAAGACTGAA
Organism: Amphipoea oculea; assembly: GCA_945859645.1. Taxonomy (NCBI): domain Eukaryota; kingdom Metazoa; phylum Arthropoda; class Insecta; order Lepidoptera; family Noctuidae; genus Amphipoea; species Amphipoea oculea. The sequence goes on along the minus strand of OX243865.1, from coordinate 13,354,759 downwards.
GCTGTGGCGATGTCTCGCCACAGCTTCAGTCTTTCTTGTGGTTCCTTACCCGAACCGTTCGTTCCACCCACTGAGGACCTCCCACTTGGACATGAGTTACTTTGGGTAACCTGGAAGTCTTTAAACAGACTCCGGACCCAGGTTGGCCGAAGCAAGGAAAACCTGTTCAGGAGGAGATTTATAGACGACTCCGCCTTGGAGTGTAAACGTGGTGCTGTTCCACAAACGATGGGACACTTAATATCGTGCCCTGCGTGTCCTGTCAGCTGCACGTTACAGGAACTGATGGACGCTAGTGATGGCGAAAAACAAGTGGCCGAATTATGGGCCGAGTACATTTAAATTGCTATCGACACGCTAAGAAGAAGAAGCGTGGAGATCAATGGTCGATCCTTTAAAAGACCTTTGCCCTGAAATGGAACAAACTACAAACGGATATCATTATCCGTTTCATATCAGAATAGATCATCTCTTCACTCAAATGCTAAACCATTTAGCTCGATTTTCTCACTAAGTACACTCGGTTATATAGGCTTGGCATTTGAACATGTAAACTCGCACTGTGACCTCCTACATTTTCCATCGAATTGAAATACTTCGTAGGCGTAGTCGCGTTGTGTCGTAGTCATAATAAATTGCATAGTAATGACATCCGAAGTACCATACTCGTATGTATAAAATCAAATAACACTAATGCAATTTTGATGCGTAGACGTTTTACGAGTAAATATTTAATAGTGATTTCGCAATAGTCTCTTAGACTGTATCCAATTCCTTTTAATATTCATCACGGTACATCTTCGATACGTAACTAAAGGTCGGATGCGCCGGCGCATGATACAATAGTGGGTTCATATATTCACGTGCACGAGTTAAAAGTCGATAAAGCTCGGCGTTTAATGTTTATTTATAGGGTTAATTATATACCGCTAGTTATTTTGTTTCATGGTATATTTGACACGCAACATAATGACACGCCTTTAACCCCCGAAGTCTAAATCACAGCCGTTTGATTAAAAAACACGTATAACAATATAAATTTACGAGTACATAATCTAAAAGTAATTTTGTCTAACACTTTTTTCGTGTCTGTACCTACATACAAATCATAAAATGTATAAATGGGATCAGTTGCCCGATTCAAAACATTTATTAGGTCAACTCATCCCGCGGGATAAGTTCAAGCTGCCTCAGCTGACTGAAGACCCGAAGGAAGCCAGTATTCGTCAAGCTAGTCTAAGTTGACGTTCATTCAGATGTATCTCACCCGCTAGGGCGGTAATTTGGTAATCTGAATGCGTCAACATGCACGGATAAAGTAATAATATATTCATACTAGCTGAGCCCCGCGGTTTCACCCGCATAAGTTTCGATCCCGTGGGAATATCGGGATAAAAAGTAGCCTATGTCCTTTCCCGGGACTCAAACTATCCCTATACCAAATTTCATCTAAATCGGTTCTGTGGTTTAGGCGTGAAAAGGTAACATACAGACAGACAGACAGAGTCACTTTCGAATTTATAATATTAAGTAATATAGTATATATATGGATTAGTATGGATTATTACTTTATCCGTTCATGGTACCTATTCAGGCACCTATAGTACTCCCACATTAATTCGTCAGTTATGTTTAAATCCCATGCAATAGGAGGCGAGCCTATTGCCATTCACCGGGGACAAATTCAGGCTCCGGGCTCCTACTGGGAAATATGGAGTTATTTGTAGGATAGACTTAGCTTTTAAAAGAATGTAGGTAGTTTATTTGTGTCAATAGAAGATTTGACGTTTTGAGATGAACTCAAAAATATAATATCACATTTTATGCTGAAAAATGTAATATCAACTTTTGAAACTAAGTCAGAAAATGACCTATTTCTGAAATATCTACAAGCAAGCTATTTTGTATTAGCATTTGTTAATTTACAAATAGGTTATCTTAACAAAGCATGTCGTAATAACCATTTCTATCAACCATTGAGAAATGAAAATGCGGAACGATTTTCTTCACGCAAATATAATAAGTGTGAATTTAACCCAATTTCATGGGTGGTCTGCGATCATGCACGCGATAAAGGGCTCCAAATGTCGAGAAACACGTGAGTATATTTAAAAAACGCTTAATGAATCATAAAAAAATACTAAAGTTCTTAAAACTAGGTTACTAGAGACATGAAAAACTACGAAATCCTAATTTTTTTTTTTTAATGTTTTTCTTATTTATCTTTTACTAGCTTCTGCCCGCGACTTCGTCCGCGTGAAATTTTACCTTCCCCCATTCACCCTCTTAGGGGTGGAATTTCGAAAAACCCTTTCTCAGTGGATACCTACTCTTCACAAAGAACACACCCTCCAAATTTCATATCTCTAGGACCAGCGGTTTAGGCTGTGCGTTGATATATCAATCAGTCAATCAGGACTTTGAATTTTATATTTTATTATCATAAACAACTGGCTTCTGCCCGCGACTCGTCCGCGTCAAGTTTCTTTTTCTAGTCGCCCTAACCACCCCGTCGCATCGCATCGCATGCCCGCGCTATCACTTCGTTTTCACTTTCGTTTTGACCTTTTTCTTTTTGCTCGGCTCCTAAGGGTGCTAGCGTGATGCCATGTCCTATAACCTATAGCCTCAAGAATTGGGCTATCAAAAGCAAAAAGAATTTATCAAATCCGACCAGAAGTTCCAGAGATTAGCGCGTTCAAACATACAAACACAAAAAGAAACAAACTCTTCAGCTCTATTATTAGTATAGATCAATCAACAATCAATCAGCTTAGCGTATCGTAGTCCACTGCTGGACAAAGGCCTCTCCCAGACTGTGCCACAGCACCCTGTCCTCCGCCTTCCGCATCCAGTCTACCCCAACCACCTTCTTTAGGCCGTCCGCCCATCTAGCTGGGGGCCGTCCCACACTACGCTTGCCGATACGTGGTCTCCACTCCAGGACTCGTCTGCTCCACCGGCCACCGGTCCTTCGACAGACATGGCCAGGCCACTGCCACTTCAGTTTGCTTACTCTGCAAGCTATGTCGGTAACTCCGATTCCTTTCCGGATAATTTGTGTGTTCCTCTGTGGCCGGACCACAGTTTAGTACTCAGATGCTATAGTTCGAATTTATAATGTACTTTTAGCTATTTTCCATACTAAAACGTTGCACAATAGGTTCCATTAATAACTCTAACGATGTTAGCACAGGAAGATTCCTTCTATAGTTGTTCCGGTCACTATTGCGGATGTAAGTAGGCGGCGCGAGAGTGTTCCGTCGTAATCGTATGTCAATGCGCCGATTGCGCGTTGATGTCTTTTTGATGCACGTACGTGCTTCGATCATTTATTTCCGAATTTTAAGGAACTGAGCTGATAATTTAATTGTTTTATTATTAATTGGTATTAACTGTATTGTAATTGTATTTTTTTTAATAATAATATATTTTTATCGTAAAAAAATATTATTCCAAAAGAATATGTTTTCGCTTATAAAATAAAACTGTAATTAATCCTGGATACAATAATCTATTATTTTACAAATCAATCTTTTTTTTCTTCTAGAACAATGTAACACGAAAAATCGATAAAAATCAAAACAAAAGAACTCACCTTGCACACAAGAAAATACACGACACTACGTCACTCACACAAAAATATATCAAAATTCAAATATGAATTAATGTCCGATAGGCGCGCTAGCTGGGGTCAGAGTGCGCATGCGTGTATTCGCGGTGTCATCCCGCGACTCACGCGCTCGCACAGTGAAAGTGCTTATATAGCCTTTTAGTTGCAAGCGTGCACGTAGTGACGTCACACATCGCCTGCAATGGATTTATGGGCGGCCGAAACAATGAGATGAACTTTGGGCGAAGCTTCGACGTTTTTTTTTAATTACTTATAAAAGCTCCAGTACGGCAATGACATAGTTTTGTATGAATGATACTTTAAATATGCTTATTTTGTTCAAAAATGTGTATTATGTTAGTTTTACTACCATATTTTATGATCATTAGTCTATAGGTAATTTTGTATTGACTATTTAGTTACTTTACATAATTTAATAATAATCTCAACCTAATAATGACTATAGATAGTAGAAATAATCCTAGTAGGTATGTTTCGTTTAATATAAATTATTTATTTAAAATATCATAAAATTACAATGGAGCTATTTATGTTCGATGTTATTCAGCATAGTAATCGTTCATCCATTCCATCTGTTTTATGGTTTTGACATATTGTAGTAATCAAATCTAACTATTTAATTTATAATTATTTATTTGAATCCTTTATAGTTTTCAAAGGGCAGGTCCTTTAGAAATCCCTTTCGGTACGGCCAAGAAAACACAGCCACATAGGTACGTTTTTTCTTCTCGTGATTCAAAACTGGCCAAGTTTTGAAACACAAAAACAGCAACATGCAGATTCCTGGGACGACCTGGTACAAAATAGTACCAGCCCGACCAAAAGAGGTTAAGAAAAACCGACTGTGATATTCATTTATTGCATTCCATATTGTAAAAAATATATTATAAAGGGCTAGGTAGAAGAACATGGGCCCTGTAAGGGCACAGCTAAAGGATAAAATTAACGTTACAAAAACAAAATTACAACTACTAATTATTACTACTATGCGTATGCGACGCCAGTTTATCTCTAACTACCTCATCAGCCGAGATAGAATATCTTCTTATAATACTAAGTATGAACCTGTAAAAAAATATTAACTAAAGTCTCACTGCAAATCAAAAACATCTTCTCATAATATAACAGACTAGCTACTGCCCGCGACTTCGTCCGGGCGACATTTCTTGTTTTAACATACAATGTTTCCTATGAAACTGGGCAAATCTATCCCATTGGAGAAATCATTTTTGGAATAGGATCAGTAGTTCCGAAGTTTACCCCTACATACAAACTCATTTCATTTCATTTATTTATTTATTTATCCTCCTACTGGAACGCCATACAGCAATTACACCAACGGAGCAAGAAATTACATTATGTGCTGTTTTCATCCATCCTGTGCGCGGTGGACATCGAACGGGCGGCGATGGAACGCGCACGCTCACGCAGGCAGCGTCAGCTCCACAGTTCCACTACTCCGTCCAAATTGCGCACATTCTTTGAGACTCAATGAATTTTTCAAAATAAATACATAAAAAAAAAAAAAAAAAAAAAAAAAAAAAAAATGTTACCTCTTTATAATTTTTTTTTTATCAGCCTACGCTGTCCCACTCCTGGGCAAAGGCCTCCCTCCACTCCTTCCATCTTTCGCGAGCCTGCGCGACCTCCTTCCAGTTTTAACGGAACCTATAATCCAGCTCGTCCCGCCATCTCCTACGTGGTCTGCCGCGACCCCGCCTCACTGTCTCAGGGCACCAATTCTGCACTATTTGGGCCCACAGTTTGTCTGGCATGCAGCAGACATGTCCTGCCCAGTCCCATTTAAGTTGAGCACATTTTTGTGCGAAAAATAGTATTTAATTGTTGTTATTAGTTTATGTTTTATGTTAGTACTTATTATATATACTTTGATTTATGTAATTGGTTTCTTAAGCGGTGTAAATCAAATAAATAAAAAAGCACTAGATCAACATTGTCATTTGGGGCCTCAAAATTCCAGGTTTCTTTACCATGTTTGCCTTCAATTTGAGTCAGTAGTGCGGTTAGTAAGGATTCAGTTACTTTGGCACATGTCCAGGGGGCCTTATTCTCTATGTCGTTCAACGAATATACGGGCCCGAAAGTAGTTGAACCGTCAAAACAAGGTGCAATTAAATTTTACGGACGGGCAAAAACCTTCTGGGAGTAGGGACAGCTGTCAAATTGCGTTGTCATTCATTCGTAGTAAGGGCCCCGAACTAATCTTATGTCCATAAGTGCTAAGGAGTAGTAGATGTCCTTTACTTCGACCGAAACTATAGACTTCGTGCTTAGGGAGTAGACTCCCAGTTTTGACCCAACTTGGTACTACAGAAGCGGTTGCTCACACCTAGTAGTTGGTTTGTAAGTTATTTTGTGTTATGTGTTTTGATCATATCTATAATCACGGCAATCACGACCACTCGACACGTGGAAGTTAAATGCAGAAGGAAGAAGAAACAAATTACCTAATAAATTATATTTATCTAGCAGCGCCCCGCGGTTTCACCCGCATAAGTCTCGATCCCATGGGAATATCGGATTAAAAAGTATTCTATGTCTTTTCCCGGGACTCAAACTATCTCTATACCAAATTTAATCTAAATCGGTTCAGCGGTGTAGGCGTGAAAAGGTAACATACAGGCAGACAGACACACTTTCGCATTTATAATATTAGTATGGATTGAAAGAAAATCCAATAAAAATGTAGCGGTCACAAACTCCGTGGGTATATGTTTAGAAATTAGGGCCACAAGGTTTTTAAGAGGTATCACACTGACGACTAAATACACATTTACAATTTTTCAGAGATATTTATTTTGTATCTTCTTCTCCCTTTCCTTGATCCTTGTTACTTGGGGTTAGCGCTACACGTATTTTTTTTCCATTCTCCCTTGCCCCTTTAGTTTAATATGTATGGCCCTGTATATAATATTGTCTTCCTGTTAATCCGAGAAAATAGCTATATTGGGTTGTTGAAAAATCTGATTATTTTTCTCAAGGAAAATAGTTAATATAATCAAGACATGTTGTGAAAACCACAAAAAAAAAACCGTGCAAAAGCAATCAATGGATCGACATTCTGGTATATCGATTGTTGATAATATGTTCTGAAAGGCAATGTTTTTAAAAATACACATGAGTTTACGTTTAGTGAAAATGGAAATCATATACGGGGTGGCACGGGGTTTCAACACACCGGGATCCAGAATCATGTTCTGAATCGCGTCGATATCCCTGCTAGCCTGCATTATTATGTCTGTATGTAGCTAGTATGTAGCCTGTATATAGGAAAAGTGTTCTCTAACAGACCAAAATCATCTAAATAGCATTTTATTCGGCCAAATAAGTACAGTTGCTTAGACACAACTGTAATCAAATTAAAGTTGCATTACACTGCATGATAAATGATTTTCGTCGTGGTCGTTAACCCGGAAAATTGACAGGCAACACCAAATTGATACATTAAAACAAAGGGTTCCATTGATCCAACCCTACAATGCTCAGATGAAGATGAAGTCAGATATCATCTCATATCTTCCCAAGTGCGTATTTCGCAAGATCATATTACACATGCCAATGATTAATCGCTGTATTGTGCTACCGACTGACATACAAAACAGTTGTATAATAAGTTCGTGGATGTAATATCATAGACAATGGCTGACAGTGCGAAGTGCGTTTGGTCATTGGCCGTATTAGTTGTCGGGTTGATAAGGTCAAGCTATTAGTGATTTGGCCCACTCCCTCTCACAAAGAGGAGGCCTGTGTCCCAGCAGTGGGAACGTTATAGACTGATTATGATAGCAAATGGAACTTATGGTGCAGTTACCCGCAGGAACCTATGTGCAGGTTTTTTTTTTTATTTATTTTATTTCTGAATGGGCCTGCTTTGGACCTGGATTAAATCATTTTAAACTTTACCACACCAATTTAACTGAAATCTAAAGTGATGGCCTGATACACAGGTTTGAATAAACCTAGATCGGGTGGGTCGCTACTTAATATTCTAATTCCGTAATAAAATATAATTGTATGGAAAATATTACTTACCTACTACTGTTGGCTCGTAGTTGTCGTTTAGTAAAGAAAATTATAATATTAAAAAAAGAAAATACGTTTATTTGCGGTAAACATGACGCACAGAAAGAACACAAACACAAAAAAGAACAAGTTGGGGGAAAATATGCGATAAAAGAAGAAAGAAGTTTTTTAATTTGTTAAATGTTTCTTGTAAAGGGCATTTCTTGAACCACCTAGAAGTTTAAAAGTGGAACGCATTATGTGTTTAGGTACATAACATAACATACATATAATCTGCCTATAATGTTCCCACTGTCAGGACTGAGGCCTCCTCTCTGTGAGAGGGAGTGGGCCGTAATCCACCACGAAGGCCCAGTGCGGGTTGGTAGATGTCACATGTCTTTGAATTTTTGGTTCTAGGACCTGCCAGTTTCCTCACGATGTTTTCCTTCACCGTTTTGAGAGCAGTGGTAATGAAATACTTTACACAAAGTAAAGCGCCTGTCGGGGTTCGATCCTAAGACCTATATCTCGTAAGTCGCGGTCGTTACCACTGGGCCACCACTGCACTCACTGCATTTATGTGGTTAGTTCATTATAATTGGGCAGGTCAGTCAAAGAGATGATAAAAATTCTATCTAAGCATTTAACTTATGTTTTGAAATTTATTTCGGCAACCCAGTGTCATGTACATCTTTATAAATAAGCAATGAAGCATTATTATTGTGACATAATTAAATAGTCGTTTTCCAATAATATTAGTTGTGGTGTTCCATAGTTTCAGTTTATCTATATACATTAGTAATAATATTGAAAAGAGGAACCAGTCTGAGCCTTCCGGATTCATTTATGATGAAACCGGAAAATAATTCAAAATAATAATATTTTTAAACGACTGAAATAATGGTAATTGTCAAATATAAACGATTTTCTTAACGATTTTCTGTGGTCAGCCGCAGTTTTGAGTAAATGCTCTAATGCTCCACGACACATTGACCCTGAGAACTAAAAGATGCTCATAAAATTTTACTATAAATATTTATGCAGATTTATAGGTAGTACTACAGTTTATTTATGTAAATAGCAATATATGTAAATAAATTTTTGATAATTTAATTAACCTTTAATGTTTCTGCACAGTAGGTATTGGTAACTTAAAATTGATTACAACAGCGGGGGGAGATGTTGTTTGCGTATAAATATTTAAGTCACATAGTTTCACCAACACTTCTATCATTATTTTAATTTAACTACGATGTGTACAAATTCAAAACGCAATCTTCAATTACTGTATATGTGATAAAAATATACAAATATGAGATAGAGTTGAAATGTTAATGTAATAGGTAACACGCAACACCTATAAAATACTTATCTCACTTATATTTTGTTAATCTCTCTGTACTAAATAATAGTCGCCATTAGTGACACGACTTTGTTCAATAAACACCAAATGTTAATGTTAAACAAAGCGATGTTCGTGTTGATTTAAAACGACACGAATCAGTTTTATATTTTATCGATACGATATTGAAATTCATCTCGTTCCGTTTAACAATCGAACGAAAAATGTTTTACCAAATGGAGGCAGACCCGAGTTTTTGTGTAGTAAACACTTGCAAACTATAGGGTCTTTTGTAAAATCTCTAGATCGACGTGTGTACCAAATCTCCAGCTAGGTTATGTTCAAAAGTAAATGGATTTTGGAGCAGATCCACCCCGATTACTACTTCACTGCGTAGAAAGGGACTCCAGGTTCTTGGAATAACCTGTTTTTTTTTTTTTCGAGGATGCGTATTTACGTAACCCTAATAGGGTTTCGGAGTTAATGTTGAAAGTGACTTTAACGTTAAGTAGTCTATGTAAAGTGAGCCCCGGGACTCCTCCCTAAACCATAAGAATCATAATCAACCAATGTTCCCACTGCTGGGACATAGGCCTTCTCTCGGTGAGAGGGAGTGGGCTGTTATCCACCACGCGGGCCCATTGCGGGTTGGTAAATGTCACAATGTCTTTGAATTTTTGGTACTAGGATTTGCCGGTTTCCACACGATGTTTTCCTTCACCGTTTTGAGAGCACTCGTGTTGAAATAATTTACACAAAGTAAAGCGCGTGTCAGGGTTGAACCCACGACTTAAGTAGGTACAACTCGTAAGTTGTGGCCGTTACCACTGGGCCACCACTTCTCTTTCTCCTTAAAGGCCTGGCCCCAAAAAGCAAAAGGAAGACACACAAGGAAAACGTGTGCCCTACGGCCTGCAGGAACAGACGCAGTATATTTGTATACCTACTTAGCTATTGTATTCCATAGCAACAAATCAATTTCTGTCCTGCTGTTTGATTAGTAGATAATTTATTTATTGTGATCAAGCGTTAACTTCTTCATAAATAAGTTAAATTGCGGTGTTATTACGTAACACGCTTACAGTAGCAATAGCTTTCATTTTGACAGTTTAAGAATTATTATTATTATATTATAAAATTATTATTCATTGCGTGGTTTACGTTGTTGAGCAGACAAACTTTTTGGAACATATGAAGCAATGGATTAGTAATATCCTTCAAAATGATTCAGATTGTGAATGAAAGCGTGTTATGCAATTAGGGTTTTGTTCATGGTGGATGTTTGTTTTTTAAAACCAAGACTTAGCAAACGGATTAGTGGACGCAGAATATTTTATCTGCAAACAGCTCTCACAAAATCAAGCCTTCGAGTAAAGGACGATCCTTAACAAATCAAGACTGAGCCGTGAAAAATCTAAAATTCAGCCTCATCTGATTAGGCTGCGAACTGACCCTAACACAGTTCGGAAAAGGTTCGGCCTACCCGATTACATAGTAATGCGTAGGCGCTTCAGATCGTGTCGATAAAAGCTTGGGTAATACCAAAGATTCGAAAAAACAGGATTATTGACATATAGAAACAATACGTTACATTTTTAAACGGTCACTATTGTCCATTTAGTCAATTTATTAACGTCTGATATTTATGAATTACTGTGACATTTAAACATACATAACATGGGTGGAGTCTTGTGGTGAGATTCAACACGTTTTACGATACTCTGGCGCACGCATCGGTGATGAAACACACTACAACATATCCTCAATACTATTGGCAACGTACCTCGCATCGGACTCCTAAGTTTCAACCATCCATACTATCCATACTAATATTATAAATGCCAATGTGTACTATCTGTCTGTTACCTCTTCGCGCTTAAACCGCTAAACCGATTTAGATGAAATTTGGTATAGAGATAGTTTGAGTCCCGGGAAAGGACATAGGATAGTTTTTATTCCGATATTCCCACGGGATCGAGACTTATGCGGGTGAAACTGCAGGGTGCTGCTAGTTTATTCATAACTAGCGACCCGCCCCTGGATTCGCACGGTTTTTACGACTTTTCTAAACATCGGAATTTCTTTATTTTACACTCGTATCTTTAATCTATATACTAATAATAAAGCAGAGGTAGTTTCTTTGTTTTCTTTTGTTGGTTTGAACACGCTAAAGACTGGAACTACCCGTCATCAACATCATCATCTGCCTAGCCTTTTCCCAACTATGTTGGGGTCGACTACCAGTCGCAATAAAAAAAATATTTTGCATTTGATTGCCCAATGTTTGAGGAAAGCTGTGGGCTAAGACCCTTAGGAGCTGACCAAAAAGAAAAGAAGTCAGAAAAAACCAAGTAAGACCGCGGGAAGGCGATGCGAGGCGACAGGGTGTGTCGGGGGAACAAGAAATTTCACGCGGACGAAGTCGCGGGCAGAAACTAGTTAATTATACACATAAAACTTCCAGAGTCAACTCTCTATACAGAGTGGCGTTTAGGTTATCACATTAAACAGTACAGTGGTTATTAAAAGTTGTTGTTAGTCTGTAAAAAAATAAAATAAACAATTTTACACAAAATAGAAATAAAAAAAAAAGTAATTAAAAAAAATTAAAACTTTTTAAGAAAAAAAAAAACCGACTTCCAAAAAAACACTACAAAGTGAAAAATAACTTTAATTTCGGAAGTCGGTGTCTTTGGATCTGTATTTTAGTTTTTTGCCACCGACTTCCGAAATTAAAGTTATTTTTCACTTTGTAGTGTTTTTTTGGAAGTCGGTTTTTTTTTTCTTAAAAAGTTTTTATTTCACGCTTTTTAGTGGGTCTGCTTATAATTTATCTAAGTTACAATAGCCTAGTGATCATCGCCTTTTACAAACAAAATATTGCTTTTCCCGATGCAGGGAAGTTAATTGTTGAGGAGTTCTCCAGGTCCACCATCAGCTCCATATCACCATTCACATTGTGACGAGCATGAATTGCTTAGCAACCATATTAAAGTAATCGAATCGCAACCCGTGAAATACTTAGATATTATTGAGTAGTTCCGGTGGCCATCTGTGGTCTTCATCATCAGTTCCACTTCACCAAATGGTGCTTTCCAAGAGCAAGTGCACGAGTTACTATAAAAAATACCCAAATCGCTATAGTTGTGCCTATAATATTTGAAGAGTTCCTTCGATTTCTCCAGGATCCCATCATCAAATCCTGACCTGATGTTTTTAGACTAGAAGCTGATAATCCTGGCTGCAGCATCAGGCCAGACTTATGTCAACATTGCATTGAACTTAAAATTTAGTCCTCTTTGAAATGAGCCCAAACACGACTACGGTGCTGTTATTTCAAGGTTTGTACTTTTTCTGATGTTCCTGGCTTCAGCATCAGGTCTCTATGTACTTCGGTGTTCCTCATTAACAGTACGTTTATCCACACATCGAGCCCTTTTCAATGAGCCTAAACACGATATATCTGCTGTTAGTTGTCGAGGAGTTAGGTACTCTGCAGACTATCCTGACTGCAGCATCAGGTCATGACTTGATGATCATGAGACCAAATGTGACAAATGCCCTATCAAATATCAAAACAATTTACTAAAACAGTCCTTGTCTGTTTGAGTAACTTCTTACTGTTAAGGAGTTGTACCTTCCATCATCAGCCCAGCTACCTGAGATGGTGACAACCATACGCAAATAAACAAGATACTTCATAAAATATGCGAAAAACAATAAGTGAGCCTATAAAATTTGAGGGTTGCCCTCGATTTCTCTAAGATCCCATCATCAGATCCTAACTTGGTGACAATGGGACCACCTCAGAACTATCTACTTTCGAACAAAAAAATAATTTTGAAAATCCGTCGACAATTGGCGGAGTATTCGATGAACAAACATACAAAATAATAATAAAAAACATACAAACAGCCGAACATAGTACCTCCTCCTTTTTGTGAAGTCGGTAAAAATACCCGGCTGCAACCTTATACTAAAACTAACTGAAAAGCTAAAAACAAGCCCATTTTAAATAAAATAAAAGTTGGAAGCAGGCGGGGCCCATACCATTATTATAGTTTATAAAACTCAAATGGGTTATCCAATTTGGTGCAGTCGTTCGGAAGCTATGCGCGTACATAGGTACATTTCGGCGATTCATTTTTGTGGTTTTCATATTAGATAGAATGTTAACTGTTATGAATAATTTTAATTATGTATATTTAAAATACACAATCAAAATTATTCATAACAATTATGAAGCCCTAACCAACGGTAGCTTGGACCCTGCCCTCGACACCGGCGGAATACTATTTTTTATTTTTTAAATGTTTTTATACTTATTATTTATATTTTAAGTAATATTTAAAAATGTAAATTAATATGTACCTACATAAATAAATAAACGGAATAATAATATGTATAAATTATAATGTACTAGCAGCACCCCGCGGTTTCACCCGCATAAGTTTCCCGTGGGAATATCGGGATAAAAAATATTCCTTGTCCTTTCCCGGGACACAAAAATCGGTTCAGCGGTTTAAGCGTGAAGAGGTAACATACAGACATACAGACACATTTTCGCATTTATAATATTAGTGATTAGTATGGATGAACGATGCTCTGATAAACTTCAGGTCGTAATTCTGGTCAGACCAGCCTTATTTAAATTATCTTCAACTATATTTAGCTGTTACGATGATCTTTAAATATGACCAAAGATAATATGTTCAGATAGGTATATAAGATATCTAGCACTGTTTGAGTCATAGCAAAGTTATTCATTCATTCTATGCTGGTTGACTATAAAATAACAATTAATATAGATCAAAAATTGCTCTATGTCTAGGCTAAAACGTTTACACAAATCTATTAATGTAATGTCAAATATTATACAACGTATTGCAACTTCATTCAGTTTAGCGGCAGGTTTTGATCTAGCTTTAATTGGTGGTCTAGCAATAGGAGATACGTATCACGATTCTTGCCTTAAATTTTAACAATGGAATTACACACATCAAAAGTGTCTAGGGATCAACATATATTTTTGCAATAACTTTTCTCCTGATTGATATTAATTAAAATTTTCTTTAAGGATTCATCAAATAAAGTGTTTTCGTTTGTCACAGTAACGATAAACCAAGTCACCTTTGCATTAATAAAGAAATTTGCCATTTTCCTAATAAAGGGATTTTTGACATTTGAACCACTAACACAAAAGTTCGAAAAAAAGACTGAAATAACAGTTTTCTTTAAAATTTTATTGGGTAACTTAAACAATTAATAATCCGTGTTTCTACCGCGAACACTAACAATACAAGAACATCGGTTTGGCATACTCAAAATGAGTTCATCCAAATCACGCTGTGGAATGGCCGCCCATGTTCGTTGCAACAACAAAAAAAGGTCTTCTTGCGACTGGATACCCTCCATATTCGGCAGAGCTCTTCTCTGTAGCATATCCCATGCATGCTCAATCGGGTTCAAGTCTGGCGACTGAGCAGGCCAGGGCAGGACATCTCAGCATAAATTTGAGCGTTGAGGTTGCCTCTGATCCAAATCAACTCAGTTCTTCCGCCGATCCAAATACCCGCCCATACCATGATGGTTCCACCACTATAAGGATGGACTTCCTGGCAGGATTTTAATCGCTGTTGGCGTCCAGGGGTTCTCCAGTGTCGTATACGTCTTGTATCCGGTCTCATACCAAAACGAGACTCATCAGAAAAGCACACGAAACGCCATTGTTCTTCTGCCCAATGTCTGTGTTCAAGAGCCCATTGATATCGAATCCTACGATTGTGCATTGCTATAGGTGGTACCCGTAGCGGTCTTCGGGAATGAAGGTTCACTTCATGCAAGCGGTTTCTGACTGTTTGGTCGCTAATTAAGTTCCCTGAAGAGTGATGAAGCCTCACGGCTAACATCATGGCGGTTATTGTTGGAGCTCTTCGAGTTAAGATTTGAATGTATCGGTCTTGTCTCCGTGTGGTGCAGCGATACCGTCCTCCATGGCGCTCAGCCACGGTACCAGTGCTTCGGTAACGTGTCCAAAGTCGACTGATAACACTCTGACTTGTATTCAGAGCTAAAGCCACAGTACGTTGCCGGGAACCAGCTTCTATCATTCCCACGGCTCTGAGCATTTCTTCCCTGCTTAAATGACGTCGCCGCTCCATAATAACGTTGGTTTTAATCAGTAGTAGGGAAACAGTAGCACTAATAATGTCTTCAATGCGTTGTATGTTTTTATAGGGAAAATATTGACAGCTGATTTTCATCTTTTACTCGAATTTGATTCACAGTTCCTGATTCAAATTATGAAATGCACCAAAAAGGATCCATATAAATTTATAAAATCATAAATTTATTACAAAGCCACATCTCAATCTCAAGAAATCCGCATAAAAATGCTTGATCCCTAGACACTTTTGATGTGTGTATTTGTACCCTTGTTATGAAAATTAAGGGGACTACATGACCAGCGCGGTCACTGTCGGACTGCATAGAAAAGAAAGAAAAGCGCATTGATACAACGCTCGTAATTTATTGCAAAATATGAAGCAATTATCTATTTACAAAAATTAATCCAAGGTTGCCTGGAAGAGATCGCAGAAAGCGATAAGGCCGCCCATTGTATATTTTGTAGTGTTTATTTCATGTTATGTATTTTTGTGGTGTACAATAAAGTATATATACATAAATAAATAACATTGTTTGGACTAAAAAATTAAAACACTAGTGCTTTAGTATGTTGCTTGTAGAATAATCTGACAAAAAATTATAAAGATTGTATGTACCTATATTAGTATGTTTTTTATTGTGAAAAGAAAGTTTTTACTTGTATTATGTTTTCAGCACACTATCTACCTAGCATATATCCTGAAGAATATCTTATATTTTTCTGATTTTGTGTACAGTAGTCGATCATATACTTTTGGGCATTATAAAACTTGAGTTTTTTGCGTTAAGGTCTTGTAGTCTCGTTAATGAAACATTTTAAACTTACTGCCTCATTGGTCTAGTAGTTGCAAGCGCTACTGCTGAGCTTGAGCTCTTGGGTTCGATTCCCAGGTCAGGCAAAGTGTTATTGAGTTTTTCTATCTGGAAATTCTCTGTAGCAGCCCGGAGTCTGGATTTGTGTCATGAAAATAGGCTAGCCCCCTATTACATTAGCAGGTACCTTAAGACAACAACGTAATTATTAGACCCCATTATGAAAAATATCTAACATATTAAACTTTCTGCTAGCGATTGAAACTCTAACTAAGTATACCTACATTATATGAAAATAAGTAAGTAAAGCCAGCACATCAAGCTACCCGAAACTGTCAAATTTTCCCAATCAACTTTGAGTCTTGTACTTTAGCGATAAAGTTGAAATGCTATTAAAGACATTTGACAGATTCTAGTAGCTTGATGTGCTGGCGTCTGTACCACAATCAATAATACTCCTCACTTTGTCATCATCATTCACCGGCCCATATCCCAATTTATTTGGGGTCGGCGCAAATGTCTTTTTCTTCCATACTTCTTCATTATTCGTCATCTCGGTATTCACCCCCTTTAAATGGGTAGCCATTATGAACTAATATAATAATTAAGTACGTAATGATATCTGAGGAGAGAACCACGGGCACTTGTATTACCAATTTGCCATAAACATTGAAAGTCCTCGAAAAAAATATATGAATTCGATGCACATTTCAATTCATACAATGTAGTTCATGTGAGAAACGTTGTTGTTAATCTCAACGCGGCCTTTAAGATGAACTGACATAAAGACCTTGTGTTTTATGAGCGTAAGAAGACGAATCCAATGCGCGCTGGCCATTACGAGAAAAATGTCAGACAATTACTATTTCAACGTTAGCCAATGATAGGTTAAAATGTGTCTTAAAGATCAGTGTGTGATGTCCGAATGATATTTCAGTCTGGCCAGACACCTCGTTATAGTATTTTGCTTCAATAATAACCTTTATTTCATAACTTAGTGCTTTGAGCTCTATTAGACATTGATTTTGACGTATCTTGTAATGTGTCAAACTCAAACTCTAAGCATTTATTTCAATTAAACCATGTTCAGGCACTTTTGAATTGTCAAAATTAAATAGTCGGTCAGCTAGTCAGAAAGTTGACGCTAGTTGCCCATTCCAAAGCGTAGATCTCTATGGAGAAGAACGGGCAAGAAACTCCATGGACACTCTTTTAAATCAAGATATTACATAATCTTGGGTACATTATTCTTGTTGCTTCTATATGTGAGAACAATGTAAAAAAAAAAACACACACACAAATGAAGAAACAATTCAAAATATAACATTAAAAATAAAGTCTGAGTATCCGTAAGCTAATACGTAATTTAAAGGTATAACTAACTAGGACAGCACTAGCTAGGAATAAATGGTGTGGAAAAATCAGAGGTATGACAAACGAGAAAAAAAATCCTGTTTACCATACTGGTGTGAATACGAGTCGGCAAGGGTTAGTTCAACTGATAACGAGTCCATATTATTTCTATCGACGCAGTTTGGTGATTGAATCTTCATTTGCCTTTTATGCCGTTTGTTCATGATATTTCTCTGGTTGATAGTCTTTCTTGTAATTATTTGTGAACATTGGTATTTTTATTTTATAACTTGAGAAAATGTAACTATTTACACTAGATACTAAAATAAATGACTAACTAACTTACTGTACAAATAAATACAAAAAACAAAGGACACTTAGGCGTCGAAGTACTCGTCCGCATCGCTGTCATCCGGAAACGTGCCCAGAAGACTGGCAGCATTGCCACGTTGAATGGCAATGCTAATTCTTTGGCCAAAGAACGACCCAGCCCTCTGGTCACGTGAAGTATCGACCAGCCGGCGAGAAATGATATGTAATTATTATGATATTGAAACTAACTATACAAAATTTAATTATGCATAAGCATAATCAGCCTTTAATGTTTCCACTGCCGAGACAAAGATCTCTTTCCTTCGAGAGGGAATGCCGCTCTACTGTTGAAAAATCAAAATTTGATTTTTAACAATAGTAATTGAATTGACTCTCATTAGCCATAGTTGAGCTATGCAGGATGTTGATGTAATAATAAGCCCAGGAGACAATTCACTCTACAATGTTAATGCACCTGTGATGCCTATGTTGTCGCAGATATTTACATATAATTATTAATTAATTATTATATAATTATTAATTAATTAATTCCCTTTATTTAAGTAAATACATATAAATTATATTTTTAAATATTAGAATATAAAAACATTTAAAAATATAAAAAATAGTAGCCCACCGGTATCGGGAACAGGGTCCATGCTACCGGTGATCAGGGCTCCAGAGAGAGGAACCTCCTGACAATGCGAGCCGAGTCCAGAAGTACTGCTCTCTGAATCAAGCCCTTGATCCAGCTGCCCAACGAGGGCCACTTCAGGTGTTGGTCGAGGCTATTTTAATTTATTATTATTATCCTTTATTTCAGTAAATAAATATAAATGATATTTCTAAATATTAGAATATAAAAATATTAAATATAGTAGCCCACTGGTATTGGGAACAGGGTCCAAGCTACCGGCGGTCAGGGCTCCAGAGAGAGGAACCTCCTGACAATGCGAGCCGTGTCCAGAAGTATTGCTCTCTGAATCAAGCCCTTGATCCAGCTGCCCAACGAGAGCCTCCTAAGGTGTTGGTCGAGGCTGTTTTAATTTATTATTATTAACCTGTGATGTCCCACTGCAGGGCAAAGGCCTCCCTACTCTATTATTAATTAATGTATACAAAATATTGTAAAACATTTTCAAAAGAGTAACGGTGGAGTTTCTGCCCATTCTTCTCCATATGAAACTACCTTTTGGGGCGACTAGAATGAATCCTATTTTTGTGTAAATTTTGACGTTCAAAAGTGCCTTTTATATGCCTATTTGAAATAAATGTTTTGACTTTGTCTATTCTTTTATGTTCTAGCAAGTGGACTGCTTGCTGGTTTGCCTTCCAATATCTTACCAATGAAAAAACCTGTCAATTACGAGTTTAAATATTTTCCTGTAGTTACCTACTCTACCTCTCAAGTTGCACGCAAGGTAATCAATCAAGCCCTGTTTCTTCAACACACGTTCGCTTCCGTTATCAGAGAAGCATCGATCACGCATCAGGATCTAAAACACCCTGATGTGATCGTGCGATGACGTACTCAGCCTGCGTAGTCTTTGTAAATAAATAAAATAAATTAACGGATTTATTTTAACCGCTTACGTCGGATTTATCCGACAAATATTTTCGTGTCCATTCCGCCAGAGTCGTATATATACGACCAAATAACATAACTCGTTTAATCTGTATTATTATTACAACATCACAGCTCGTTTCATCGGTATTTATTTTTCGTTTTTTTTGTTTGTCGGGCGCTGGGGCACGACAACTGATATAAAGTCCGGCGGTTAAAAGGTTAATTATTTAGAAGCTTTTACAAGTATAACATTACGCCTGTTTTCCTTGAAAGGTTTGGCAGAGGTGTACGGTCAGCAACAAAAGTCGATTAACATTTCAGTTTTTTTAATCTTAGTTATTGAGCAAAATATTTGTTCAAAATTGTAGCAGAAGAAAAATTTTTAGAATATAAGCTCTTTGCTATTATGTGAGAAGCTAAAAAGCAGTGTATTGATAAAATTGTTGTCAATTTAATAACGTAAAAATAAGCCCAAATTCTGCTGACTGTACCTATCATCATCATCATCATTTCAGCCGAAAGACGTCCACTGCTGGACATAGGCCTCCCCCAAGCACCTCCACTTCGACCGGTTTTGTGCTTCTCGCATCCAACGAGTTCCTGCGGCCTTCACAAGGTACAGGTAGGTACTGTACCTATAGTACCTAAGCCCAAATTTCGCCAGATATGTTTAAGTCCATGTAATATGGGGCGAGTATATTGCCATCAACTGGGTACAAATAAAGGTCACAGAATAAACAAGTTGAAGTGGCAATGTGCTGGCCACATTAGCCGTAGAACCTATAACCATTGAGGTAGACGTGTTCTTGAGTGGAGATCACGAATCGGTAAATGTAAGTTGGGACGTCCTCAGGCTAGGTGGAGCAACAATCTTCGCAGGATGGCTGGTAGCAGCTGGATGAGAGTTGCCGAAAATCGAGTTGAATGGCGTGCAATAGGAGAGGCCTACGTCCAGCAGTGGACTGCTATAGGCTGATAATGGTGATGGGCACAAACACAGGACTCCGGGCTGCAACTGAGAAATTCCTGACAGAAAACCCAATAACTCTTTGCTCGATCTGTGAAAAAAACCCAGGACGTGGTATTTATCTTTTTATTAGCTGCGCCCCGTGGTTTCACCCGCGTAAATGTTGACCCCTTGGGAATATCTGGATAAAAAGTAGCCTATATGTTATATCAAGGGTGTCATCTACCTTCATACAAAATTTTATCAAAATTGGTCTAGCCGTTTGAATGTGAAGAAGTAACAAACATAATTATAAACACACACACACAAACACACAAACTTTCGCCTTTATAATATTAGTGTGATTAGTATGATGTGTTAGCCATTTTCTGCGGTTTATCCCGTGAAGACTTTATCCAGCCCTTAAATTCGTTTATACTATCATTTTCCATCGCCTAGAAGGCCATAATTACCCATGTACCTAACCTAAAAAAGTAAGGTGAACTTTTTTCTACCTAAGTTCTTGACATTTCAAAGCTTCTTCACGCATAGTTATATGGAGTACAGGTTTAATTACTGCCTAAGGCTTATAATGTTTGTTTTACCGCCACTTATCCGAAGAAGCACGCAGATGACGCGTTATAATGAAATAACACTAACAATTATATTATTTTATATAGAGTTTCGTAAGATGTATGAAATGGTAATGATATAATGCGTTAATTATTGTCGTATGTGTAAGCACTTAACATTCTTGTCGCAAGATGTTGTTAAGCATGTAATGACGATAATATGATAATGGTTATAATTATTTATAAACAATTATAGTTAAGTTTTGCTTAGAGCTACTGGGTATAAATAAGTCCTACTGATTATTATTAGGGACCATTTTTTCCCTTTTGATGCGTGTCCGTATATAATTGTAAGGAAGATTTATATTTTATTAGTTTCATTAAAACGCAGAGGTAATTTAATTAGTAATCTATCTTGTGCGTGTTAAATACTTCTAATTTATCTAAACATTACTTTTATTTTTTTAACTTAGCTAAACAGTGTTGCCCAGTTTTGTAGGTTGTGAGTTCGAACCCAAGCAGGCACTTTACTTTGTGTATTCAATTTAATCACCACTGCTCTCAAAACGGTAAAGGAAAACAGCGAAAGGAAATCGGCATGTCCTAGAACCAAAAATTGGAAGACATCTGACCTCTACCAACCCGCACTGGGCCCGTGTGGTGGATTACAGCCCACTCCCTTTTACAGAGAGGAGGCCTTTGTCCCAGCAGTGGGAACATTATAGACTGATCATGCTTATATCCAATTAATAATAAATGAAAACAGAATATATTATCGATCTCATCTATTCGAGAATGTACTCGTAGCAGCTATTAGACGACTAAAAAATATATTTTTTTTAATTTGAAATGGGCTTGCTCTTTACTCTGGTCTAGTTCAAAGGTGACAGAGACAAAGTCGACGATGGAGCGAGCTTACCCAAAAGAAGCCTGTTGTTTCTAAGAGAGAGAGAAGAGACAGTCGAGGGTCACAGCGATCTAATTAATATGTAAGAAAATAAGAAAGAAAGAAAGGAAATACGTTTATTTGCGGTGAACATGACGAAAAAAAGAACAATCACAAAAAATAAAATTTAAAAAAGGTAGGGGGAAACATGCGTCACATCCACGTAAAACGGCTATCGCTCAGCGATGTGCATATAGAGAAGTTGATTTTAATTTATTATACATATATGTATAATAAATTAAAATCAATTTCTTTTCGTTTGGTAAGCGCATCACTCGAGAACAGCTTTATCAATTGGCCTATTTTTTAATTTAAAATGTTCGTAATGGTCCGAATTCGATTTCAGGACGAGAAAATTTTAAGTTTCCAGAAAAAATTGAAAATTCGGGAAACTGAAAGTATTTTTCCGATGGGACTTTTGTACAAATTATTGAAAGGACAGGACTACAACAGTCGGGTCAACTAGTGACTAATAATTTTGTACTTTAAATTATAATATAAAAAATAAGTTGAGATTAGTACATAATAAGTGGGCTCATTTAACTATATTATTAATTATGTTTACAAGATGTATCTTGAACTTTCGGAAAATACAAGATGAAGAATCAAGGTGATCGAGCGAGAATTACTGATAAAACGATAAAATTAAAATTAATTACATACAGACTTGCCTGCTCAAACATCATAAAATTAAAGACAGCAGAAAAAGTAACCAAATGCGATGGGTTATGCATACAAAGAACCAAAGATAATTAAAACATTTAAAAAAAAGTATCTCTTCTACTCCACACGTTGTCTATATCTCTTTTTATCTGATCTCCTTTCGCAGGTATGCTGTAAGAGATTTCCTTAGAAAGAAGTATCACTTTTGTACAGACGCCAGTACATCAACCTACCCGAAACTGTCACTTTTTCCCAATCAATTTTGAACCTTATGATCTAGTGATAAAGTTGAAAATCTTTTAAAGAAATTTGACAGATTGTAGTAGGTTGATGTGCTGGCGTCTGTACATATTTTTCTGTTCCTTTCTTCTTTTTTAATTGTGTGTACGGTCACCAAGGGAGATAAGTGACCAGGGTCGTCGGACATAGTTGAAGTTTAGTAAGAAACCAATGGATGTTTTCGAATATAATTTAATTTGATAAATTAACAGTTTGTTTTTTATTAATTAAATTAAATTTCATTCCAAAACATCTATTGGTTTCTTACTAAACTTCAACTATGTCCGACGACCCTGGTCACTTATCTCCTTTGGTGACTGTACATAAATGGTAAAATAAATAAATGAAATTTATATTTAGGCAGCCTACTACGAGCCTAGCAGCTAGATACTACATACCTACATAAAATACTAGAGTTTTGTATAAGTAATTTTAAGCGTACATCATTGGGCATTTGACGTAATATTTCTTACGAACTGTCAAAAGCATATAAATCAGTATTAGTTCCTACCTACTGTAACAAAATCAAACATTATCACCTCTTAGGTACCTACATAGTTGTAGTTAAGTATACCTAGCTTTATTTGCTAAGACAATAGTTTTTTAGCTTTCAAAACGTAGACTCTATTTATTGAACTTGTCTACTGGTCTGCGTTTAAAAATCAATAAAAACTACTCTCTACACCGCCTGATTTAGTTTAAAAATATCTCGATTCAGTTCATACATTTTCTCGTTCATAAAATGTTGCATACCATGGGTTTATGTAAGTACAGTTGAAAAAAAAAGTCGATTAACACTGTTACTTTTGCATATCGTCTAAATTGGTACACGACGATTCGATATTGCTTTTCAGCAGTTCACGTAATAGACCAGAGAAAACTCTTTAAATTTCATATCAGTACCGGTAGTAGTATATAATTAAATTATGTATTTTTCTTAATTGTTTGACTGTACTGATCATCAGTTGGAGCACGGGATCCGATCACGGGACCGTAGTCCCCGTGCTTCATTCAGGTGGAGAAACTAGGTGAAGCACGGATCCAACTCCATATTTTGCTCAAAAAAACTTTTTTACCAAAAAAAAAAACAACCGGCTTCCAAAAAAGACACTACAAAGTGAAAAATAACATTAATTTCGGAAGTCGGTGGCAAACAACGAAAATGCGAACCCAACGACATCGACTTCCGAAATTAAAGTAATTTTTCACTTTTCAGTTGTACTTACCCCACACAAATTAGTAAATATAACACTAATTGCTTTGTAAATATCAGTGACAAGAAGTCATTATAACATCGTAATTATAAACTAAGTGGCAAAAATACGTATCATTGAAGCTAACTCAAAAACTACCTAAGCAAAATTAATACAATCTACATGGGTATCACCCCTGAGACATACCGTATCCATTAAAAAAGAATATTTCTGCAATCGATTTACGATGATTTAGCGTAGGTACCTCCTCCTTTTTGAAGTCGGTTAAAAATGAAGATTTAAAAAGCTGACTGCCTCATTGGTCTAATGATTGCAGGAACTACTGCCTAAGCATGAGGTCCTGGGTTCAATGCCCAGGTCGGGCTGTGTCATTGGGTTTTTCGATTAGGAATTTCTCAGTAGCAGCTCGGAAACTGACTAGATCCACAACAGACGATCCACTGCGCTCCGATCGCGCGCGGCTCCACCACATCGACCGCGCATTGTTCTTGCCACGCCCGATCGGAGCGCACTGGATCGTCCGGTGTGGATCCAGGACGTATACTATAGGTACAGCCCGATTCAAACTTTATTGCGGCTCTGAAGTGCGCTACTCCCTGCGCAGTACCTCACCCCTCACCCCCGCTGACACGTGAATTTGTTACTGCGCAGCGACTCGCCTCATGTTCCGAGCCGCGATAAAGTTTGAACCATACTGTACACCTCTACCTAACCCGTGGGAGAATACAGGCGTGAAGTTTTGTTAAAAAGCTGAGATGCTTAAGTATCAACTTTTGTTGTAAGCCGTACCTACATAGATATATTTCACCGACCTGGTAAACACAGGTAACATTATGAAGTCATTCACAGTTCAAAAACTGAGCTTTCGACAATGCAATCAGCACGATGAAACAATAAAATTACAATGAGATAAGGTGGGTAATACCCAAATTGGGCAACATTACCCACACTTGATAACATCTGTACAAGTCAATGCGTTTTCAATTATCGCCCTACCGCTAACATGAATGGTTTCTAAACAATATAGCGAACGGACTTGACGCTTTCGACATTACTCTAACTGTGACAAAAAAATTACTTATTTACATTGAACATTACGTACCAATATTGTTAATAGAAACGTGGAGGGGCTCGTGGCTAAATAATAACAGCCACCACAGTCAACCAAAGGTTAAGCTACGCTGGCCGCGGTCGGCTTGTGGATGGGTGACATATCGAGACCCCTCCGTGCCTAGGTAAGCACGTTATGCCGTTGGTCCCGGGCCCCGGCTGTCATTTGTAGATCTTTGACAGTCGTTACCGAAAATCGAAAGTCTGACCACCAGTCTTACCAAGGGGTATCATGTTAACCGGGATCTGGAGGTCAGATAGCTGCCTATCTCGCTCGATGTAAAATACTAGTATTCAGCTGCATTCGGTTAGACTGGAAGCTGACTCCAACGTAGTTGGGAAAAATCTAGGCAGATTGATTGTTTATAGAAACGTATTTTTACGCTGTACATATTATTTTCTATATTTTATTGCTAGTCCAGTGTAAAAACTTGTTCTACCTACCTAAAATCAAAACAGTCTTTCGATATAAAAATCTAGTGTTTATTCAACACATCAGCTTAATTTAACTACTTAGTATAACTCTTTCTGGCCAATACCTATTAGATTTCAAATTAACCTTTCATAACATTGAGCATAATGTGAAATAAATCTTGCAGCTCTATTTCTTTTCTTTATTTGACATTAAATTCAATCGTCTATGCAAAAAGGGTTATAGTCACGCTCCGATTCGTTTTAAAACCGGTTCGACTTAGAAAAATGGGATTCCTACTGTCGATACAATCTAATTATGCTTTTGTGAGCAAAACAAAGGTGGATTCCACCACATTCAATGTGCACTGTATGGTCTGTTCTAAAAGTGTTTGAAAAAAGTGTAAACAAACCCTATTCAGGTTAAGTTCTTACACAATCACTCCATGATGGAAATTAGCAACACATTCATCTGTATGTAGAAAGAAGGTTTCCACTTTATAAAACTGAAATAAACTAAAACCCGACTACTGAAAAGGATGGAACAAGAAAGTACCTTCCCGTGCTCGCATGCCGCTATACTACTCGTAACACACTATAAGCGATGGTAGCATGCGACCACGGGAAGGTACTTTCTTGTTTCATTATTTTCAGTAGTCGGGTTTTATTTTTTAAACTTATTTTTTATTGAATTATTTTGGGGCTTATATCAGTAATATTTATATTTTTGAAATTTGCTAATTAAGCCCTTTCATTATTACCCAACAAGACATGATTAAAAAAAACCGAATGTGCTTATGACCACACGACTGAAGTGAAACTTCAAACGTATTTGGCTATGAGAGGAAGAGAGAAAGAAAATGTGCGCGCGCACTGCTTTCTCTTGCTTATATCCCTCACTCAACTCCCGTTCACCTCGCCCGATCACACTTTTCGTAACGCTTACGTCACGCGTTCGCCAGCTTATTCCCGAAGTCAAGCGTGCGTAAAGAAGTTTCACTTCAAAAATTTTTTTTTGGATCATGACTTTATATCCGCTAGAGGGCGCCATATTCAGTTTTATGTGACGTCACATAGCCTATAAACAGCGGAAGATTAAGACGCTTCCAACGATACCTCATTTGTCCAATTTATGACGAAACAGATGAACATACATACATACATACCGGTCAAAATCATAGCCCTCCTTTTTGCTTCGCAGTAGTCGGGTAAGAATTATCGACGAAAATTGAGGTTATAAAATTAACCGTGATTATCTAATAAAAAACATGTTTAAGGTGATTTAAAATTAGAATATACTCAAACAATACAATCAAAACACTCAATTTTATAAGTGGCATTACAAATTGACAACAACCAACCACCAACCCGCACTGGGCCCGCGTGGTGGATTTCAGCCCACTCCCTCTCAGCGAGAGGAGGCCGGAGTCCCAGCAGTGGGAACACCACAGACTGGTTATTGTACTACAGATTGGCACCCATGGGTTCTGATGCATTTTGTTTACATTTTCATCCGAAATTTTTTGAACAGAACATAGGTTTACACTATACAGTAAACATACGAAATATATGGACCTCACTTTTCAATCCTTTTTTTTTAATGAGCATCAATATAATAGGTACCTAAGTAATAAAAAATACCTGTTTGCCTGCATATTTTTGGTGAATTAAATTTATATTAGTCTAGTTTATGGTAATTTTTACCTTTGGATTATTTAGTATATCTAAAGTATGATTTATGATGTACTAGCAGCACCCCGTGGTTTCACCCGCATAAGTGTCGATCCAGTAGGAATATCGGGATAAAAAGCATCCTACGTTGTATTCTGATGTATAACCTATATTACGGTAAAGTTTTATTAAAGTTCGATCCGTAGTTTTTGTGTGAAAGAGTAACAAACATCCATCCATCCTCACAAACTTTTGCGTTTATAATTAGTAGGAAGTATTTCCTTATTAAGATAAAACAATACAAGACTCTGTACTGTCTCTTTGTTGTTAATCTGAAACAAGTTGTGTTATAGATGAGCCTAGTGTAACAATAGATGTTTGTCTAATTTTGACAGTGAGTCCAGTTGACCAATAAAAATATAGAAAATTTTTGCTTTGGTCAACTGGACCCGCGGGTCCAGTTCGAGTGGGTCCAGTTGACCAAAGACTCAGATTAGAGTGGGGATTTTGACTAAATAATAACAGCCGCACAGGTCGATCGATTAGGTTAAGCTACGCTTGCCGCGGTTGCTCCGTGGATAAGACCTACCTACCAAGAACCCTTCATGCCTCGGAAGGCACGTTAAGCAGTTGTTCCCGACTGTCATTCGTGGGTATTGACAGTCGTTACGGGTCCTCAGAAGCCCGAAAGTCTGAGAACCGGTCTTACCAAGGGGTATCGTACCTATTATCCAGTAACTGGATTGTGGAGGCCAGATATGCAGTCGCTCCATATAAAATACTGTTACTTAGCTGCATTCGGTTAGACTGGAAACCGACCCCAACATAGTTGGGAAAAGGCTAGGCAGATGATGATGACTGTATATGTAGATTTAGAGTTAATTTTATCTTTAATAAATAATTAATAAATGCACCATAGGTAACAGAAAATAGTCAAGTCGTGAAACAAAGCATCAAACAATCTATTAATATTATAAAGTTCAATGATTTAAAGCATCCTTGACCTTAATTACATGTTCCGTCTAGTTAACAAGGCAATTGAAGTTGAAGAAAAAAGTACCTTCCTAGCTCATTTTAATAAAGTTAGCTAATTAAATTGTGTTATGACATGAATCCTTTTTTAAGTGATGACCTAAGAAGATATATGTATCTAATGTAAATACCAAAATGTACTGACAGATTCAGCAGTAACATCGATTAGAAAAGTGTTCAGGAATCGTATATAACTACATAGTACATAGTATAACCTAAAACCTTACCTACATAGTTTATTGACTGGAAACTAGCAGCCACTAGAGCGATCAAAAATAGTTTTAAGGTATGCTTAAAAATATCACTAGGTATGTTAAAAACAAAATGATAATGGGTGAACATTATTTAGAAGGATAAAAATATAATTATAAGTACACTGGATAAACTTCTAATACTAAAAAAAACTAACAAACTTATTAAAATAAAAATATAATAATATCCTATCCTAACTCAAACTATGAATTAGGTATAACTTTTAATATTCAGTCATTATTGTCCAACTGTATTCCTTTTAAATAATTTTATAATAATTTGACTGGCCGAGTTAACACTGCACATCTACGTATTTCATTAAAATGTTACCCGGTCAATACCTACCACCAAGCGAGCATCTTCTCGCAGGGTCCCACCTTCTGTGGCCCATTTGGAAGTCTCTGAACAGCCTTCGAGCTCAAGTAGGAAGATGCAACTACGACCTCGAAAAGTGGGGCTATCTCGACAGTGCAGCAGTAGGGTGTGGATGTAGAACTGTGGCGCAAACTATATCCCACCTCCTATCATGCCCCAAAAATGCATCCATAGCGACCTCTGCGCTGCCACCGACGATGCCGACGTCCAAACCAACCAACAAAATTCAATACATTGTCGTACCATCGACCCGACGAAGAAGATTCAAAATATCGACAATGTATTAATGCTGTAGTAGACACTCCACTCTTGTTAGCGTCTGTACCTACTCATCAATAAATTGTCTATATGTGATTGATACTGTACTTACTATAATCGTGATTATTTGTTTTTTGTTTGTAATACTTACCTAATTTTTATTAACCTTTCGTATGCCGGAACGTAGATCTACACGAGACACAATGGCTTTTTAATTGTGTCTGTAATTACGGCATACAACCGGTTAAACATACATATTTTAGCTATTAAATTAATAGAAACGATTGGCAACTCAGCGTTTGTATACATAAATAGGAAACATAACACAGCTAGAGATTTTAAATTAAAGTTAATAAAGACTCCTTCAATATTAATCGGATAATAAAACTGCCGAAATCCTTCTTCGTGATCTAAATATGTTATTATATAGGTATAGACTTCCCGAGCTATAAATTACATTTAAGAATAGTTTTTTACACAGTTTTAATGTTATAGAATTTTTTAAATCTACTATGTAACCACACCTTATTCTGAATCATCAAATCTAGTTCCATTTTCTCACTAGGCCTTCATTTAACCTTGACAAAGTTACTATTAGCTGTGGTTGGCTTTATACAAGATGCGCAAAAGTTGTGACCCAATGTTCTTCGGCTGTAATTTTTTTTTGAATGAATTAAATTGGTTCTGCTTTTGGATTATTTTTATATGATGTCTTAATTTTTTTTTTCCATTAAGTCGAGAAAACTATATCAGCTAAGAGGCCGCCGCCAGACTTGATGACCATTAGGGCCTGATTTCTGGCATTTTCCATCACTCTTGTCAGATCTTCGGATGATAGTTCCTGGCATTCTTGACGGATGTTCTTTTTGAGGGCTTCTAGTGTGTAAGGCTTGTTAACATAGACTCGTTACTTCAAAAAACCCCACAAAAAAGTTTGGATAAATCAGGCAATCTTGCCTGTTAGTGCAAATTCGTCCCACCGCAGTCCGGCGTCAAGCAGGCTGCTGTGTTTCGTCGATGCGTGGGAGTTCCAGTGCCTTAGACATCTTTTTTGGGCACGCTCGTTCCATCATAGACCTCATCCATCGCTTTCCATCAGGCGTGATCGAGGTCAAGAGCGGGCCCATTTAAAAACAAAAAAAATTAAAAAGAAATCGCCAAAACGATAGGCAACCCGAAACAATTATTCTGTGTTCTTTAGGCGAATAGTGATTCATATCTTGTTGACGTGTATTTATTTAGTACTTACCTGTTTGCTTCACAAATATCAAAGTAGAATTCACATCTGCCGCCTTTGGCAAAAATTATAGCATCTTCCGATGGCTTAGGGGGCAACTCGTCCACTTCGAAACTGGGACCAGGGACCAGTTCCACCTTTCTAATTTTACTAGGGGTCAACTCGTCCCAAGGGTTTAGGGTGATACCTTTTGCGCCACCTTGTAACTGAGCTCTATAACAAGATATCCAACTATTAAAAAATTGCAGTTTGAAGTAAGTTTAAGCATTAAATTTTAACTTAAGAGACTGTTTAGATCTTTCAGAGCACCGTAGGTTTCCAAAAAATCTGAAACTCTGACTCAGACAACAATATAGCCTGAAACTCGGACTTTTACCTAGAAATTCTTGATTCCTGGGTTCACTAGGTATATTTTATTGAGAAACTAGCTGCGCCCCGCGGTTTCACCCGCATAAGTTTCGATCCCGTGGGAATATCGGGATAAAAAGTATCCTATGTCCTTTCCCGGGACTCAAGCTATCTCTATACCAAATTTCACACAAATCGGTTCAGTAGTTTAGGCGTGAAGAAAAGACAGACAGACAGACAGACAGAGTTACTTTCGCATTTATAATATTAGTTTGGATTTGGATAACCAGCTATTGCCATGTCCTACCTCTCTTTTATTCATTTTGATACCAACAGCTGCCAATAAAAGCTGAATTTGTTTACTAACTTATGAATCAATCAAGTCTGATCTTTTAATAATTTGATAAGTTCAATTAAACCGTGTCGGAGGTTTATTAATATGTTAAATATTAAAGATGCATATAAATAACTCATCAGTGATGAATGTCAGCGATTTTGTCATTTAATTTTGAATGGATATAAAGCAATGCCAACTAGTCTATTAATTAAGAAGCCCATATATCACAGATCAATAAAATTCGTTAGTTTACAACTGAATTATTTAATTGTTGCATTGGCTATTAGTAAAAACGATACAAGGCTGAAATGTGCGATACTAAACGGTGCTAATTTTACCTAGGCTGCATCAGCGAACGG
Organism: Amphipoea oculea; assembly: GCA_945859645.1. Taxonomy (NCBI): domain Eukaryota; kingdom Metazoa; phylum Arthropoda; class Insecta; order Lepidoptera; family Noctuidae; genus Amphipoea; species Amphipoea oculea. Next base: position 13,323,537 of record OX243865.1, on the reverse strand, counting down.
TATAAGCTTTGCTGATGTCTATAAAAAACAAATACTTTTATTTTTACGTGTTATTTTTGCCTTCGACTCGGTAGGAAGGCTTATCTTTAGCACCTGAACCTATCTGTGGCTTTCCCCCAGGATGGGGTTCATATTTATAACCTAAATCTTGAAACTTAAAACTAATTATACTTACAACTACTCGTAAGTGTAAGCAAAATAACTACTAAACGACATATATACTAACATTTTTTACTTTAGTTAAAATTACAACTAAGTATTACGTAAGATGTGGAATAAAAAAAGGCTTATTTATTATTATTATTTTACCTTCTTGTATTAGACGTAACCTTTCATAGTTTACCTGTCGTTAGTAAAAACATGGAACACTAAAATACTATAGGTAAGTATACCGTTGGAGTCTATTTCGCGATTCCAAATTTCATAATCGTAGAATTCATCAATCATTAGTAAAGTTAAATTGTAAACAAAAGAGTCACCGCAATGCCGCAATGCGCCATATGTATAGGAGTCGTCAGTATAATACCTACCTATCATTATGTAAAAGTACCGACAAAATCAACATCGATGCAAGTGAAAAATACCTCGTATTTTCTTTTCGTGCACGTAACTATGCATACAAGGTGGCAGGGACATCGACCCGCAAACTGTAACCATAAATTCAGCACATATAGACATAGACATTTTTTTTCGGGTTATTAAAAAAAACAATCAGCATTTTTTTTTAAATATCTGACGAAAAATTTCACCTCCCTCTGCCACCCTGTATACACACATGCATGTTAAAATAAATTAACAGATACCTAATCGTACTTGGTACTAGCCGGACAGCGGACATTATTAATTATATCCGTACAAATTTCGTTCGTCAATAATTGTCGCCAGAAAATCTATAGACAAACAGATTTTAGTGGAACGAAACATGCCCGCTGTCCGGATATGTTTCGTTCCGCTAAAAATTGAATCAACTGTACCAAGTTGAATTGTCTAATAAGCATAATCAGCCAACAATATTCCCACTGCAAGCCACAGACAAAGGCCTCTTCTCGGTGGGCTGTAATACACCACGCGGGCCCAGTGCGGGTTAGTAGATGTCACATGTCTTTGAATTTTTGGTTCTAGGACATGCCTGTTTGCTCACAATGTTTTCCTTCACCGTTTTGAGAGCAGTGGGGAAACATTGTGAGGAAACCGGCATGTCCTAGAACCAAAAATTCAAAGACATGTGACATCTCCCAACCCGCACTGGACCCGCGTGGTAAATTACAGCCTACTCTCTTTCGAAGGGAGGAGACCCATGTCACAGCAGTGGAAATATTAAACGCTTATTATGCTTATGTATAATTACATTTTGTATAGTAAGTTTCGATATCATAATAATTAGAAGATAGATCATCAACCACAGAAATATCATGAACAAAGTAAAAGGCAAATGAAGATTCAATCACCAACTGCGTCGATAGAAAAAATATAGACTAAGAAGCGCCTGTCTGGGTTCGAACCGACGACCTACAATTAGTAAGCCGCGGCTGTTACCACTGGGCCATCACTGCTCTCTGTTATTGTTGAGTATTAAAAAAAAACAACCGACTTCAAAAAAAACACTACAAAGTGAAAAATAACTTTAATTTCGCAAATCGGTGTCGTTGGTTCCGCATTTTCGGTTTTTGACACCGACTTCCGAAATTAAAGTTGTTTTTCACTTTGTAGTGTTTTTTTGAAGTCGGTGGTTTTTTACATACATACTTACGTACGGGTCGAATACAGAACCTCCTTTTTTGAAGTCGGTTAAAAAATCTGTCTCGTTGGTTTAGTGGTCGCAAGCCCTACTGCTGAACGTAAGGTACTTTATAATTTTTTATAATATTTTTATAATATTTTTTTATAATATTCCACAACTATCACACAACGCCATCTAGTCCCAAGCTAAGCAGAGCTTGTGTTATGGGTACTAGACAACTGATAAACATACTTATATATTTCTAAATACATACATATTATAGGTAGATAAATTACACCCAGACACAGAACAAATGATCGTGCTCATCACACAAACATTTGTCCTGGGTGGGAATCGAACCCACGACCTCCGGCATAGCAGTCAGGGTCACTAACCACTAGACCATCAGGCCTGTCAAACTGGATTCGATTCCCAGGCCTGACCAAGTTTTATTGGGTGTTTCCATTAGGAATTTCTCAGTAGCAGCCCGGAGTCTGGATCTGTGCCCGGTTGATGGCAATAGGCTCGCCCCTATTACATGGGACTTAAATATAACAGGCAAAATGTGAGTGTAGGTACAGTCAACAGCAAAAGTAGATGATGAATTGAGTTTATAACTTTTGGAATCAAAACTGATCACGAATATATGACAGCTGTACTAGTAAATGTTTGGTATAATTTACAATCACACACTTTTGAATCACTTCGACGCCACACAGTTCTAACTCAAACTCCGTTCATTAGTATTGAATTTCTGATTTTCATCATTTACTTTTGCTGTTGACTGTACTACAGTCACAATTGTGCCTAACCCTTTGCGGAATGTGATATTACGTTTAAAATCTCAAAAAATTTGTATAATTTCTAACGAGACTGCGCTAAAGTGAAGTAAGTCATTCCGTCTGTGAGGTAGTGCCTTGAATGATCGTGTTGCCCGATCGCGCCCACTCGCCCAGCCTCTGACACATCTGCCCGCTCGGTTGAAAGGGCACGCTGGTGAAGGTCGCGGTCTGACCGCATCCGCTTCGAGCCTAGAGCATGTGCTAACGTTTTAAGTAATTGATGTTTACATCAAACGATTAAAAAAAAAACATTATACTCCTAGTCTTACAGATTGGAATTTTATGTATTTTTCTTACTTTACTTCGGTGAGACATTTTAGTTGTTGTTGAAAGTTGCTGTGTCTACTTCTGAGGAAGGAATTAGTTCGAGACCGCAACTAATACCTAATCTATAGTAAAAGTGAGCAGTGCTGCACACCCTCACCCTATTTCAAGTTAAACAAATATCAACTTTATTTCTATGATTATTTAGTTGATTTCAGTGTGACTAGCACTATGGAAAAAGATATAAAAAATGTTTGAAGTTGTAGCGTAAATTGAACTTTATTGTGTAGGATTTAAAGTTATTTTTCCATTAATTTATATTTGTTTACATTTTTGGCATATAAATCGCGAAAACAGATTAGGTAGGTACTCATGTGTTGGTATATCTTTAAACAAACACGTGCTTAGCGCCGAGAGCTGAAAATTCAACAGTGTGTTTTTGACGTGATAGGTCCTAGGATGCGCTCTGTTGAATTTTCAATCCTCGGTTCAACAGCCAGAGTTGAAAATCCCGTGCGCGATTAAATTCGCCGTGATATTTTTAGGGCCGTGGGAAAATGGGGTATTTCTTTAATTAAATTTCCACAATCAAACCCTTACGAGTACCACGGTTTTGTGGGACTTAGTTTATAAGTTTTTTTGCATGTTGTGGTTCTAATAAAATAAATAAATAATAATAAAGAAAGTTCTTATACTTATCTTATAATTAGGCATATGCTTTTGAAGTCGTAAGTCTTTCCTGTGGATAGGTAGGTATATCTATTAGGTATTCTCAAACAGGTTATTGTCGTCCTATTATGTAAAGTGCCTCGATATAGCTAGCCAATTTAAATAAAAGGTATGCTTACTATATAAATATAAATTATACTATTGACCAGTCATAACAACGTCATATAATTGGTTATAAAATTAAGTACGTATCTATGTGAATATTTTTTTATTTTTAATAACAAGTAACAAAGGACTTAAATATGTTAGTAACAATATTTCTTAACAACTACGTTAGTAAACTTGAGGGGCTCGTGGTTAAATAATAACAGCCGCACAGGTCGATGGATCAGGTGAAGCTACGCTTGCCGCGGTTGATCTGTGGATGGGTGATCTTTACACACCGAGACCCCTCCGTGCCTCGGAAAGCACGTTAAGCCGTTGGTCCCGGCTGTCATTCGTGGATCTTTGACAGTCGTTACGGGTGGACAGAAGCCCGAAAGTCTGAGAACCAGTCTTACCAAGTTGTATCGTATTACCCAGTAACTGGGTTGTTGAGGTCAGATAGGCAGTCGCTCCATGTAAAATACTGGTATTCAGCTGCATCCTATGTCCTTTCCCAGTACTTAAACTATCTCGATACCAAATTTTATCTAAATCGGTTCGGCGGTTTAAGCGTGAAGAGGTAACAGACAGACAGACAAGACAGACACACTTTCGCATTTATAATATCATAATATCATATATAATAACTAGCTTCAGCCCGCGACTTCGTTCGCGAGAAACTTCTTGTTCCCCCGACCCACCCCGTCGCAACGCATCACCTGCCCGCGCTATCACTTAGCGTTCTTTCTAACTTTTTTCTATTTGCTCGGCTCCTAAGGGTCATAGCGTGATGTTAAATAGCCTATAGCCTTCCTCATGAATTGGGCTATTAAAAAGTATTTTTCAAATCCGACTGGTAGTTCCAGAGATTACCCCCTACATACAAACTTACAAACAAATTTTACCTCTTTATAATATTATTATAGTAGGTATAGATAAGTATGGAAATAGGTATGGATACAATAGGGTAGTTTCCTGGGTAAAAAAATAATAATTCTAATTAGTCCGTCAGTTAGATTATCGAAAAATAATGGACCCTTATTTTTTCTTTTGTCAATCAAACAAAAAATGACAAAGATAAAGCGCGTCAAAATTTGGGAGTGGGGGGTCGTGACGTCACGCCGTGCTAAAAAGTGTCGCACGGCGTGACGTTACGCGGAACCTTAACGGGCGATATCTTCATCATTTTTTATATAATTGACAAAAGAAAAAATAAGGGTTCAATATTTTTTGATAATCTAACTGACGGACTAATTAGAATTTTTTAGGAAACTAGCCTATTGACTCAATCGTCACTAGAGGACAATGTTATCAAGATCAAGATGACTTCACATTATTAATTACATGATGTAACATGATAACATGTGCCACATACCTACTCATCATAATCTTCGCGACATATTTATGTAATGGGCATAAGTAGGCATAAGGGGAATATTTCACTGTGTGCGTCATTTTACTATAATAAATTTCAATTAGTTATTATTTATACTGCATTGAGCAGAACGTAAGGGTTATGAGTCAAATGGCAAAGTTTAGGGCATTGTCATATTTAAAAAATGATCAACGGTGTCGGCGGGCCTTTTGTGTTGACAAATCAGATGTTGAAGCAATTTATTTTTGATCGATTATTGGAGCGAACAGATGTTATAATGGTACAATAACAATTGTTTTGTAATCGTTATTTAAGTAATTGTTCATGTATAGTAGTCATTTTTATTAAGACAAATTACAAAAGTACATAGGTACTAGTTTACAGCTTAGCAAAATGAGTCAGCGCTTTACAAAAAGCCCAACTGATGACGTTGTACCTTTTATTAGCTTTCAATTTACTTCTATGAAAATGAAACAGAGAAATTTTTATAATATAATTGTTTCATTGTACATATTATTATAGTTTATATGTTAGCTTATATTATGTAAATATTTAATTTTTGGAATAAATAATTGTAGGTTCAAACCCAAACAACATTGTTTCATAAATTGTGTTTTTTAATTAAATCAATGTTTTTTTTTTAAATCAAATTAGGTACTTACCCATAAATGTTGTACCTAACTTTTGACTATCTGTCAACATTTCTATAAATTACCGTATCCCAACATTCCCAACGCCGTGTGACTGTGACATTTATATTTTTTCTCTTAGATAGGTAGGTATCTTGGTTCAACAACTGAACAGTAATCTGTGGTCTGTATCACATCTTGTTACTTACGAAATAGCAGCAGATAGGTAACTGAATTCGGCGATGAAGCCAATTGTATACTCTTTACAATGTTTATTATCACGAGAGCACCTTATGACCTTAGTTCAAATAAGGAAATCCTACTAATATGGGAGGTCGATCGTATCTCAATCATACAAAGCGGTCAAGTATATTGTAAGATAGCATGTCCATACGGATCATGATAGCTGTTGTAATGTTTTGGTGATGTAATTGAGAATATTTAGATTTTTTAAATAGTTAGGTATCGTTATTTCCGGTGTAGATAGTCGTCCCCAAACTGTTATCTAAGTACTTTACTTTCTGATGTAAAGAAAGAAATAACGTTTTTACAAAAAAAAAAGACGGGTTGCACTCCGGGAGTGCCGGCAGAAGTGAAAACTTGAATATTAACGTTGAAATAAATCAATTATTAATTGAATTAATATAACTAAGTTTTTTTCACTATTTCTGCGTCACTTTTTTCATTAATCGATGCACTTTGTTCAATTTCCATTTTTTGAAACACTTTGTATACACGAATTTTACGAGTACACAGCAGTGTGGCTACCACACAGACGGTCGAGCCATCAGCTATCCATCCACGTCCACGTCCGCGTCCGCGTCCACCATCACCATCACATCACATCACATCACCATCGCCATCACCATCACCATCACCATCGCCATCACCATCGCCATCACCATCGCCATCACCATCTCCATCACCATCGCCATCACCATCGCCATCACCATTGCCATCACCATCACCATCCATCCATCCATCCATTTGATTCACTTCGGTTGGCGCCGCCGTAGAAAGAGATGGGGGGGGAATCTCTCCTGACGGTCACGTGTCCTGACGCGATGCCCTGACGCGAGTTTAACATTTTTTACCAATTACAAAAAGTGTTCAACGCCGCTAAAGAAGTTTTCACTTAAAAAAAAACCAACCACTTTTAATAAAAGTGAATAATAACTTTAATTTCGGAAGTCGGTGTCCTTGGTTCCGCATTTTCGTTTATTCCCACCGAATTCCGAAATTAAAGTTATTTTTTCACTTTTTATTTGTACAGTTCGCTTCAAAGTAAGGGAACCCCTTTTGGGAATGACATTAAACCCATTTAAGTTTTTTGTAATGTATTGTATATGGCGTGTTGGTCTAGTGGTTAAGACAGCGGCTTAACAATTCGATGGTCTCGAGTTCAAATCCTCGGACGAGAAGTTCTTTTTTTGTTTTTTTTTGTTTCTTTTATAGGTTATTATGTGATTTTTGTTAATTATTATTTAAGAAATCAAATGTTGAAGTAGGTATGAGGTTTGTAAGAAAATCTAGGCATGTTGCATAAACAATATTCATTTATTTCTCTAATTACATTTCTAGGACTTCATGGAATCCACTTCACGGTTGAATATACAGTTTTCTATGTGTGTTAAATTGGGGTTATTTACTTAGAATATTAACTAAACACAAAATAGATACCCTGGGTGAGGTTTAGAACGTTTAACATTAGATAACGGTTCATTTATAGATTTTTCTAGAAACAACTACAATAGGTAATATTTATTCATTTAAAGTTGTGAAAACATTATTTTTTTATACTTTGTATGATCTTATCGGAAAAAAAAGATTAAAAATCTAAATGTTGTCATTTGTGCCTGTGAATTACAGAGGAAGAACCAACATGCTAAACTATAAAAGTATAGCAATATACATCTTTCTCTTTTATCACATTTTCTGATAACCCTTATTTAACACAACATTAGAAATTATAAAAATATGTGAGGTCAGATGGTGCATCACACATTACCTACAAGACTACTTGTAAACAAAAGTATCTGGATTGATAATAATAAAGGTTGTTTATTTCTGATTAACTACGAATTAATGATCCCACAAATATTGGGAATCATTAACACTTGCTCATACGTTCCAATGTAATTTTATCAGATCAGTTACACAATAAATCTGCCGAGTAAATTGCCTATTAATAACGGAGAGGATGGCCGTCACTGTCTATCACTTCTTGAAGTCACACTTGAACGCGTAGTTTTGAAGGGTGTCACTGAGTGAACTTCCACAATATTACGGTGTCGCCCCGATTCATTAGTGTAAACAATTATTGAGCGAGGGCCTTGGCGATCACATTTCACATCACCAGTCGCATGATACCTTTGTATCCATCTACGAACTGTTTTTCTCTGGAACGAAAATAATAATATTAGGAATACATAAAAAAATCCAACTTGTCAGTAATAATGCAACATGATTGCAACAATAAATACATACAGAGTGGAGATGACAATACGACAATAAATTAAACTTCACATACCTCAAGACGTTCTCAGTCTACATACAAAAAATCATTTGAAAATATCCAGTAGTTTAGTTACAGGAAATTATTTTTCATTTTTAACATTTGCTACATGATGTATCTGTTAATATGGAAGTACTGTGAGGTTAGCGACCCCCATTGGTATAAACATCAAAACATTAGAGAGAGTTAGATAAGAAAATAACGCATGCGGAAATTGCTATGCACTCATATTAATAGAAAATTTAGTGTGTGCGAAAGAGATAAATCTAGTTTCGTTTGTTACTTCGCTTTCTTGAAGAATTTGCAACTACAAATAATTTGGGTCAGTGTGTCGCCGCAATCCTGTGACGATTCACGCGTCATCGCTTTGTAAGCGCACGCGCCGCCGCTTTTGAAGTGCCCGGCGCTGCTCGCCGCTCGTGTGTTTGTAATTTGTAACTTTATCTATTGTTGACGGTATTAGTGCGAAATTGGACGCTTTATTTTAGTGACAGGACACGTAACGTTTTTAGGTATCTAGTTAAACAGTTAAGTGAATTGTGCGAAATTAGACGCTTAGTTTTTATTGTTTTCGTGTTTTTTTTTTAATAATCATGCCTCGTTACAATTACACAGCTTCGGAGTACACCGACATGATTTTAATTTATGGGGAGTGTCAAAGAAACGCCGCTTTGGCTATACGGACATACCGAGAGAGGTTTGGAAACACTCGAGTTTGTCCGACCAACGGGCGCACCATTGTCCAAGCTGTCCAGAGGATGCGAGAAAATCGATCCTTAATCCCGCATGTAGATAGTGCTCCTCCACGTGTAAGAGTGACCCTTGAGGAACGAATATTAAATTATTTTGAACGCAACCCAACGTCTAGTTTGCGTAGGGCAGGTCGACATTTTCGTGTTAACCATAGAACGATTCTAACAGTTTTAAAACGTGACAAACGGAAGCCGTATAGGTACAAGAAATTGCACGCATTGTTACCTAGAGACAAACCAGTTAGGGAAAACTTCTGTCGCTGGATTGAAACAAAACATTTCGAGAATCCGGATTTCTTGTACAATGTGATGTGGACTGATGAAAGTACATTTACAAGGAACGGCTTATGGAACAGACAGAATCTTCGTTACTGGAGCCGCGTGAATCCGCGTCTAGGACGGGAGACTTCGCACCAGTACAGATTTGCTGTCAATGTTTGGGCTGGCATTCATAGAAATACCATTATCGGTCCGGTTTTTATTGATGGAAATTTAAATGCTGAAAAGTTTTTAGAACTCCTCAATGGACCCGTTTCCGAATACATGGATGAGCTTTCGCTACATGTGTACAGGCAGATGTGGTACCAATTAGACGGAGCACCAGCTCATTCAGTGGTGTCTGCTAGAGAGCGTTTGTCTGAAATGTTCGGACAGCAGTGGATTCGCCGTTATGGACCAAAGCGTTGGCCAGCCAGGTCCCCTGACCTTACACCTTTGGATTTTTTCTTGTGGGGTCATATCAAAAATGAAGTGTACTCAACAGCTGTTGATACTGTTGATGATTTAAAAGATAGAATAATCTTATCTTTTAATAAATTAAAACACATGGCTGCGAATGGGGACCTCTTGTCAGACGTTAGAAATAACCTTTTACGACGGTGCAATTTGTGTATTCGAATTCATGGCGGCCATATTGAAAAACGAAAAATTTAGTGACTATTAATATCTACATAGCTAAGTGATTGAACAGTGATCCTGATCGTGATTAATAATTTGATTGATAAATAACACGCGAGTGATAGACGCCTGATTATTTGGTTAATAATCTGTGATTCAGTGTAATTGTTTTTACTGAGCATTAATTTAATGGCGCCAAAAGATCAAGTCGCTACATGACCGCACGCTGTTGACGCGTACGAGTACTTACGACAGGTTAGTGAACCAATATTTATAAATGGTGTTCTATTTTGTTTCTAGTTTTATGCCATTTAGTTTGTTTGAAATTTTTATTTTTTTATTTTCGATGTTATGATTTTTTTGATAGCCTAGAATTATTCCTATAAACTAGTATTGTCCGTGTTTTCATTTATTGTCGTATTGTCTTCTCCACTCTGTATATGTGTATAACGTAAATCTTACCGTTATGCCCATATCTCGTTCTTTATGCTTTGTTCCTGTTCCCAGAGAACAACAATTTTAGAGTCCGCGTATTACTGGTCAGTTTCCCTCAGTCGTCAGTTTATTTAATTCCAGCCTTCAAAAAGTTATTAATCGAACAATACTATCGGTTAATATAATCAACTGTTCAAAAACTTAATAAATCGGATAATATTTCGACGAAGATAATTACGCACAAGCGGATCGACACGAAAACGAAACGATTTGATAAGTAATTATACCCTCAATCACAGTTTAGTAAATAAGGCGAAGAAGAATTCTAAATTAAAATTACGGTAGGTAGGGCAACAATCGGAATCAAGCACATTCTATTCAACCAAACAAGATATCTATGCAAATTTCAACCTTATAATTTAGTTAATTGAGGAGTTACGAATTGCATTTTGTAAAACAAGACGGTAAGGTGTTAGTATTTATAATACGTGGTGGACGTTGAAATTTAAACCTTAATATCTAGAAGATTAGACCGTTATCAACCTTGTTCGATAAAAGGAGTAAAGCTATTCAAATTTTCGTTAAGATGGCTAACTGATTCAATAGTCTAGTGGTATAAGGCGCGGTCTACGTGATCGGCTGGCGCCTGGTGATGCGGGTTCGTATCCTCAATCGCACATAAAGTGTCTTTTTGTAAGTTAAGTTATTCTTGGGATACGGTTCGGGCAAAAAGCCGAAAAAATACCATATTATAATTATTTAAAAACTTGCAAATAATATTTGAGTGGGATCGGTGGATGCTCGGGCAGAGATGGATGCGGCGCGCGGCAGCGGGGGAGGGAGCTGCTCGAGGCCAGAGCCACGTGACGCGCCCGCCGTCGCTCGAGCGACGAGCGACAGCGGGCTCGAGCGCGCTCGGGCGATAATCTTTAAAGTCTTGAGGGGTTCCTTTTCTCTGAAGCTGATCGTACCACATAAATTCGTATAAGTACTTAACACTACTTGCTATGTAAATATCAGTGACAGGAAGTCATTATAACATCATCGATATAAACTAATTAGTGGAAAAAATACGTATTAATGTAGCTAACTCAAAGACTACCCATGCAAAGATAATAAAATTTATATGGACCACCCCTATCGATTAAAAAATAATTATCTGAATCGATCCCCAATTGCCGGAGATATCGTGTAACATAGATAAAAAACAAATGTAGTCGAATTGAGAACCTCCTCCTTCTTGAAGTCGGTTAAAAATAGGTTTATTTGTCACAGAAACACGTGCACATACATTATAAAGTTATGTAAGGTGTCGAATCCGTTGGGTATTGATAGGTATATTATAAATATTTAAATTAAGCAGGTACCTTAATACCATTTACGGCCGTATCTGATCATAAATAACATTTATAGAAGTAAAAATTAAATTCGAAATATTAAACGTACCTACTTACCTATTATGGAAAACAGAATCAGATAATGTTACGCACATCATTAGAAGTAACTAATATGTACACCTTTTAAACTTAGGCACTTCAATATGTGTACCTAGTTTATTTCATCAGGACTGCTTTTAAAGTCTTCTTGGTTTCCTTTCTATAGCTCGGGATATGCTAGACATTCGCCTACCAAACCAAAGTCGAAACGTATAAATAAAAAGATAGCATCAAACCAACCACGAAGCTGCAATTTAGCACCTTAAGCAACCTTTCTTTCAGCGGCGTACAGATAATAATAGCTTGGCGCTTAGGCCACAGAAATAATGATCGAAGAATTAATTCGTATAGTAATATTTAATTTTACGTTTCATTGTCCTCTGAAGATGGTCTTGCGTCCATTCAATGTACGTGTTACAGCGGGGGTCAAAAGTTCAGTAATTGACAGTAGATCTAAGAGGTTCGGTGGTAATTTGTCGTGATTCTTTCATGTTGTTTATCACGATCTATTACTAGTTAGCCTTTACAGGCGGAGTTTCATAATGGACGAGGTGCAATCTTTGGTAAACTCTTTTACTGGTCTAGACTGGAACATCTAGGGCTGCCCTTACTTTGCATTGTATTTAGGGATTATTAAGCTTAATATTCTCTAGTCTCTAATAAGAAAGAGTGTTCCCAGACCAAAAACCAGATGGTTGGGTGACATTCGGAAGATTGAGGGAAAGACCCTGGTTAAATAAACTTGCACAGACCAGCACCTTAATTGCGTAATCTGAATCATTTTGAAGGATTTTGCTAATCCATTGCTTCATATTTTCTAAAAAGTCTGCACTGAATGACACTGACGCACTGATGTGTGATGTGTGTCTGAATGTTGTTGAACTGTCAAAATGAAAGTCATTCCTACTGTTAGTGTGTTACGCAATTAAGGTGAATGCGCAGTGGTAGACCGCGAAATTCAATTTTTTTTACGTTTTTGGCAATTCGCAGGTCAGTGTCAGGTTGATCAAAATTTGATTCGCGACTATAACAGGTACGTATTTCTAGAATTATAATCATTAGAATTATTAATACATCATTCTAAGTTAGATTTGTACCATAAGCACTTTTCCATAAAAGATTTATTGTTATGGTACAAATCTAACTTAGAAAAATGTTTTAGATTCTGATGATTATAATTCTGTAAACACGTGCCTGTTATAGTCGCGAATCAAATTTTGATCAAAATAAAACCTGACGCTGACCTGAAAATTTCAAAAAACGTAAGAAAATTTGAATTTCGCTTGCTACAACTGCGCATTCACCTTAACCCCTGCTGGAAACCATGTCACATATGGAAGGAGGCCTACACCTACTCAGTAGTGGTTAGAACAAGGCTACCAATAAATGAATGAACGGATTATTCATCAACTGTTCCTCTAATTAAATAATACCAGCCTGTAACGGTCCCACTGCAGGGCAAAAGCCTCCTCTCATACACAGACAAATCGTAAAAGATATTTCAGATAAAGCTTTCCTAGCTGTGTGGAGTTTAAATATTCAGACGTTAACAAAAAGACATAAGATTTTACCAAAGCTCAGCCCTAAAAGTCTGTTGTGAACAAGAAGACATTGAAGGTTAGTGTTAGACTGTTTCACAAGCACTAACATTCCTGCAGCACTCACAGTGAGCAACCTTTGACACGAGCAAGCGATACGCCTGCCTTATGACACACGACGGTAATCACGCCCGCAAGATAATTGTCATTTAATGTCTTCAATAAGGCTTTTATTTATTAAGAAACTAGCTGCTGCCCGCAACTTCGTCCGCGTGAAATCCTATCCTAATAACTTACCTAACTAATATTATAAATTTATAAATGCGAAAATAAGTTTGTTTGTTACCTTTTCATGCCTAAACCGCTGAACCGATCGTCCTGAAATTTTGCATATACGTTGTCAGGTGTACAGAAGCGGACATAAGGTACCTTTCATCCCGAAAAAAAGTGCTGTTCCCGAGGAAAACTACAATACAGGTGGCGCCATCTATTATCATAATAACGTTATTGTTGTTTTCCTCGGGAACAGCACTTTATATAATTATGGTTAGGGATATTTGAAATCTGTTCGATTGTTTTTCATCAAGTGAATTGATTTGTTTTGTGTGCGAGATTTGCACTTGACCAAACGCCACCTAAGATGTTCCAAAAAAAATTTTGACATATGCGGTGGAACAGTTTCTTAATATTATTTTCATTCCACGAACGGCACCTGCATAGTTTGTAGTGATGGGACGTATGTATTTTTTGTTCAGGACATAACATATCGATACGGGTCAAAAATGCTGTTTACCAATATCAGGGATTTTGTTACCTACTTACCTAATACCTTATTACCGTACAAAGGCCCGTTTTCAGTAATGGATGTTATCGGGCTTATTAAGACGTTGGTAAAGCCCTCCTTTCATAGGTACTGTAGGGGTTTAGACGTTTTCATCATAACAAAATCAGTAATGGAAGTCGGTGTCCTTTTGCGTTAGATTTACGTAGATAGTGTTTTTCTTACAGATTTTTATAGTAGTAGAGGAGTCAACAAAGGGGATTTTTTTTTTTGAAGATTAGTTATGTTCAGAATCAGGAACAAGACTGGCTGACTGAGCTGTTTTATAAGCACAGAAGATAATATTTTAAGGTGTCGCCCAGCGGCCTTATTAAACGAAATTAATAAAACATTAAATTAGCATTTAGAATGTTATAAGTAATGTTACTTCATCGCGATGAATTTCTACTGTGAAATAAATGAAATAATACGGGGCCTTGACCTAAGTATAATATTACTATGACTTCGAAAATTGTTTATTATTGACGCTGATTACAATTGGCATTTTAAACTAAGTAGGTACTTTATTATAACAATGTTTTGATGAATGTGTGAACGAACATCATTCAGTAGGTACCTACTTACCTGCTTGAATAGGATTTGGTTTTTATGTTATTCTTATTTCTTTATATTTTGACAGCTACGTGTTGAATAATAATCTGTTGTATCAATTTATGTTGTTGGGCTCACCTTTGACATGTGCGTAGGATGGTTTGAACAAATTAGTTAGATACTTAATATGAAGTAATAATGAATATCAATTTGGTTTTCAATCGAAATAATAGCCTTTCTAGTTTTAACAATGAATCAATGTACCTACCTTCCACAGATGTAATGCAATAAGTAGGTAGGTCATAAGTAGTTGGGTACCATAAATAATTCGTTTATTGCCCGTGGTTCGACCGCGTAGTTCTACTAGTAGGACCAAGTTAGGTGCTAAAAAATGACATGGATTTAGGTATTGTTTTTCTTTTGAACAAATCGTTTATTTACTTCAATAAAACGTTTCGTACACAAAATTTTTAATCCTTCTGTGCATTATTAGCCTATAATGTTCCCACTGCTGAGACACAGGCCTCCTCTCTTCGAGAGCAAGTGGGCTATGCTTAATCTACCACGCGGGGCCCAGTGCGAGTTGGTAGATGTCGCATATCTTCGAATTTTTTATTCTAGGACACGCCGGTTTCATCACGATGTTGTCCTTCAACCTTTTGAAAGCGGTGGTGATGTAATTATTTGCACAAGTAAAGCGACCCTGGGATCGAACCCACGACCTACAACTCGTAGGTTGGGGCCGTTACCACTGAGCCACCACTGCTCCATCCGCAAAAGAAATAATTAACGTCTTTGCTCATATTAGAAAGGTGGCAGTAATTTTTAGTCATTTAGAATGAGATGAGAGGTGCACAAAGTTGGTCACTTACTGAACAACAGAAGTCCAAACTCAAGATTTGCCAACGGGCAATGGAGCGCAGCATGTTAGGTTTTAAGCGTACAGACCGAGTTAGAAACACCACGCTGCGCTCCATAACTCAAGTAGCGGATGTTGGAGAAAAAACAGCCAGGCTGAAGTGGGAATAGGCCGGACACGTCTCACGAATGCACCCGGAGAGATGGGCAAAGATCGTCACTCACTGGATGCCTGAGGCAGGACATCGCCGTCGAGGTAGACCAAGAAGAAGGTGGCGTGACGATCTAATATCATTCGCAGGGCCAACATGGCCAGAGATCGCACAAGACAGGGAGGTTTGGAAGAAAAAAGGGGAGGCCTTTGCCCAGCAGTGGGACACAATATAGGCTGACAAAAAAAAAAAAAAAAAAAAAAGAATTAGATTCATTAATTTACTTACATAGTTTTGAAAATACCGAACAAGTTCGCGTTCTTTACCTGTATAGTCACGATTTTACATTTATAGCACTATGACCTAAACCGTAGAGCGGTGGTGGCCCAGTGGTATCGGCCGCGACTTACAAGTTGTAGGTCGTAAGTTTGAACCCAGACAGGTGCTTTACTTTGTGTAAATTATTTCATCACCACTGCTCTCGAAACGGTGAAGGAAAACATCGTGAGGAAACCGGCATGTCCTAGAACCAAAAATTCGAAGACATGTGACATCTATCAACCCGCACTGCGCCCGCGTGGTGGATTAAGGCCCACTCCCTCTCACAGAGAGGAGGCCTGTGTCCCAGCAGTGGGAACATTATAGGCTGATGATGATGATGAGGTGCTTTACTTTGTGTAAATTATTTCATCACCACTGCTCTCAAAACGGTGAAGGAAAACATCGTGAAGAAACCGGCATGTCCTAGAACCAAAAACTCAAAGACATGTGACATCTACCAACCCGCACTGGGCCCGCGTGGTGGATTACGGCCCACTCCCTCTCACAGAGAGGAGGCCTATGTCCCAGCAGTGGGAATATTATAAGTTGATTATGATATGATCTAAACCCGCACTTAAGTCACGGTTTTATGCGACTTAAATAGTCCATTTTTACACAGAAAAGCGTGACTTAAGTGCGGGGTTAGGTCACACGAGCTATAAAATAGTATTAGTATATAGTTTCTATTTTGCACTCCCTCAAAAATAATGATCTCTTACCATTGACTGTTAGTAAAATGTTACCATTCGCAATTCCACCATTGGCATTTCCAATCAGCTCTGAAATAGCAGGTCCATCTTAAACTCAAGCGTTATTTCAATAAAAAAAATTACAGATATTTATGAATTGTCAAGAGGTCGATAAGTCAGAAAGATGAAGCTAGTTGCCCACTCCAAAGCGTAGTATGTAGGCTACCTATGGAGATGAACGGGCTCTTAAGAAACTCCACGGTTACTCTATAAATTATACAAGGTGTCAGGGACATCGACAGACAACCTGTGACCATGGATTCAGTACAAGATTCTGAACCACCAGGTTTGAAATTTTTCGTCGGTTATTTAAAAAAAAAATAGCTGTTCCATACATTTTGAATGCGTAGGTATTGGAACTTTTTCGTATAGGTACAGCTGATTTTTTTTTAAATAACCGACGAAACGTTTCATAGCAGTGGGTCCAGAAACATGCACTGGATTACAGTTTGTCCGTCGATGTCCCAGCCACCATATAGGTAGGTATTGTAACAAAATACTGGTTATCTAGGTACAGACGCCAGCAAATCAAGCTACCCGAAACTGTCAAATTTTCCCAATCAACTTTGAACCTTATGTTTTAGCGATAAAGTTGAAAATGTATTAAAGAAATTTGACAGCTACTACAGCTTGATGTGCTGGCGTCTGTATAATTACCATTATTGTTTATGGAGAACACAAGTAACTAAGTAAATAAAAGATACAAATAGGAAAATAAAGGATAAATCTTAAATTCTTTTCTCGTGACGTTATGGTAGTAATTTAACAGCAAATTATAATCAAGATGCGAATAAACTTACCTAACCTTGATAACTTATCGACATTATTTAGATAGGACACACTCTCAGGGGCCGGATTTAATTAATTTCAAATGATGTTGTAACAAATCGGCTTATTAGTTAAGTGACGATTCGTCCGTTTCGACTCGAATCGACTATAACCCAATGTGCACGACAGCACCTAAATACACAATAGTTGCTATTGACCTCTGGGGTGTTGTTGCTGCGACGGTCGGGTTAGAAATGGTAGCTCCCGGTTCGCGCGCGTGGGTTATATTTATAGATTCACCGTTAACAAAAAACACGCCGTGGCAGGAGCCCTGACCGTCGCACGCAAGCATTAGATGTACCGGGGGTCGTGCAATATAGATGTCTTGATTATGTGAATAACCAAATAAATGTAACTGATTGATATGTACATAAATGAATAAAAAAGGGGCGGAGACTCATAATAGCCAATCACAGACAAGATAAGCTTCGACGCGAGTTTGCCGCCAAAATCTTGTGGAAATCGAAATGGTCCGCTGGCCAGACTAGTTTGGCGTGCTATAAAAGAGGGTACGTCGGCCAGTGGACCAACCAGTAGTCAAAAACCAGTCGTCTAAACCAGTAGTTAAAAACAGTAGTCAAAAACCAGTCGTCAAAAACCAGTCGTTAGAACCAGTCGTTCAGATCAAGGATGTCACTATGCCGGTTTAGGCTCCGCAAAACCTGGGTATTATGAGTCCGAGTCCCATCACAAATACATAAAAGTGTTTTAATTAACAAAATCAGCACCCCTGTACAGTCCACTCGCTGCACACCCAATAAATCGTTCAAATCAAAATCGGATGCAAAATATTTACGTAGGTACATTAATATCATATCGATGTTATAGTCAAACCTCGAAGCTCCTAGGTTTGACTAGTCAATCCTCAGGTCTGACTTGAAGTCTTAGTCAAAGCCCAAACAAATGAAGTTTTTCGGCCTCTGAATAAAGAATTTTCGTCAAACCTAGGAGTCAGGCAAACGTCGAAACTCAATTTAATTAAATCGGGGTTTCACCAGTCAAACTTCAATTAGGTATTAGAATGTCTTCGTTTGTTAGATTAGGTGTAATAAAACGATTTTATTTTTATTTTAATGTTTATTGTTTTAATGTTGTCATAATTAAAATAAAAAAAATACTTTATTCATGCATGGTGATGCATTATGACATTTAGAATTGCACAATACGTTAGATCTCTTATATTTACATAATTTTGAAGAGCATTTTTTGTTGCAATGACATTTTATAAAGCCTTGGCCCCCAAATTTTGAATTTATTGCACTTATTTCTCTTAAAGACAGCTTAACGTCGTCGGGCACATCTTTGAAATTAAAAGAAATCTCTTTGCATTCTTTTAATTGATTCCTCGAAAAGTGTGTTTATCGTTCCGTATTTTGTCCCTACCCTGTCCACTCATCACTCGCATCACTCACTACCATTAACTGTGTTATCTTGTATGATACCTAAAACATTTCGAGCGTCTCCTTTTAGCTCTGTCGTAGCTAGGATATGGTTACAGTTTTTCCAATCGCGATTGGCGGAATTTTTTGTTCAGATAATTGTTTCATAACATTAGCCTGAGCTTCAAGACCTTCAATTGCCTTTTCTTTATATATTTTTTAATTTTCTGTCTGTGCACAAAGCATGCATGTTACTCGAGTTTCGAAGCCTTCATAGTCTGCACCTAGTGCGCTCTCAGCGCACACAACATATTACAAGTACCAAGTACAGTCGACGTTTGACCGAGACTGCCAGTCGCTTCTAGGATCAACTAGGCAAAGCCCGAAACAGATTATTTTGCTTTCGACGTTTGACTAAAAAGTTAGGAACTTCTAGGTTTGGCTAAAAATACTTTAGTCAAAGGCCGAAATTGGATTTTACTTCGGGGTTTGCCCGAAGGCTTTGGTCAAACCTAGGATAAACCAGTCATTCCGGGAAGAGACTGCATATCGACCTTTGACTATGACATCGATACTATTTGTCGCAAGTCAAACATTCTGCAACAATTTGTCGGTATTTTTATGAAGCGTTTCGAAACGGGGTCATTGTTATTTGACATTACTTACCTAGTAAGTACATGAATGCATTAGAATGCTTGTCGGCAAGTGTCAAAAGTTTAAATAGTAATACCTGCTACCTACGAGGCGGTAAAGTTAAGAGCAATCTTGAAAACATGAGGTATTCTGATTTTAAAGAATCCGTGATATAAAAGGAATCGTCCATCAGTCCCTTTGCCACAGACGTTGTTCTCAAAATAATCGTTACTTCTTTGAACAATTAAACTAATTCAAATAATTTCAATGTTCAAGTTGTCTAAATTTGGCCTTTAAGGAATGTTCTTCATAAACTGAGTCGATTTTATATTTTCATTGTCAGTACTGCGTTGTATCAGATTGTTAGATAATATTTTTTTATGAATATATATCTTAATGGGCACTCACAACGTAATTGTTCATAGTAATAGTTGTGTTAGAACTGAATGCCAGGTCGTCCAGGACCGTAATGTCATTGCCACAGCCTTCAAGTGTTGTATTGAAAGTCGATTGTTGATCGCAGCACTAATTCATGTGATTCGCGATGAGTCTTTCTAAAGCATAGGTTTGGTAAGTACCTATATTAGGATTGCAGTCACGTGATCGTGTGTGGTTTAATGATTTTTCGATATGAAACGTGTGATTGTGTTGTAGAAAAAGGGCCACTTTAGTCGACGCTGCTGTGCTGCTTTTTTATATAACTTGGTTTTTATTTTTTACTGTGTTTAGTTTAGTTTGTGATCTTCCTGTACGACTCGCAATAAATACTTTTTCTTTCTTTCTTTCTTTTCTTTTCTGTGCCCTGTGCGATTCTCTCTATGAACAAATTATTTCTTTGGCCTGACAGTTAATGATGGATACGGTTATACGGTTAATGTTTGAATATACAGGGTCAAATTAAATTTGCTAGCAAAACTCTGCAGACGAGATGGGTATCGATATCTCAACACGTTAAAATAAAAATAAAAAATATTTTATGTTTTTTTCTTAGGGGTCAAAGACCGCTGGTAGTGTCGTTACATGATGTATGAGTTAAGAAAATGTGTTTTATGGAGTTTATACAAACAGAAACTGATTTTTAAACTGATATTTCAAGTAAATACACTAACAGCGCTCGATGACCCCAGAAAAAAATCATCAAATTAACTTCTTTTTTCAACCTTAAGGTAATAAGCAAAACGTGTTCGACTATACCAATAAAATACTGTAATGAAAACGTCCCACATTCAGTATGAGCAAACTTGAAAAAATCTAAATAAAACAAAATAATTTACCATGTTAATTTATTATTTAAATATAACAATGATAATTTTCGTAAAATGAAATAAATTAGAATACTAACTAAGACGTGTACATTTTAAAGTCCATACATTAAAAAAACCATTGTATAAAAATACTATTAAACCTAATACTTATATTATATAATACTATTACCTAGTCAAATAAAAATCAGGTATCAAAGATCCGTCGAAAAGAACATAGGCCATTTCGGGACTGAAACGGCCATTGTAACCGAATGCTTTTTCAAACTCGGTAATAGCGCAACAATACGTATACCCGTCTTCCACATTATGCCAATTAGAAGGTTCTATCCAGCTGATCCCATTCGCACAGATGTCCGGACACAGAACATACTTCGAAACCTCATCTGGAGACAACTCAGGAATATTGACGTGAATTATCGCAAGAGATGCTGACTGAGCAGGATCTTGAACCACCTGGAAATTTAAAAAAATATACTATATTTTAGTCAGCACAGTGAGCAAATTTTTTTTAAATCTTATACTTTAGATATTTACATAATATAAGCTAACATACAAACTATAATAATATGTACAATTATATGAAAAAATAAACAAAATAGCTAAACATCGAATAAATAAAAAACCCTACTAACTAAAAAGTTCAAAATAAGCTAACTGTTTTTGGGGACTACGGCCCACTCTCTTTCACAGAAAGAGGAGGCCTGTGTCCCAGCAGTGGGAACATATAGGCTGATTATGTAAGCTCACGTTTCAAGCAGTGTGATCAAGTTGGTGGCAGATATTTTAGTTCCATCTCAGATTTGATGGTGAAGGGCGGGCGTTCTTACGTTATTTTTTTTCAAAAAGTATTGATTTATTTAATACTTCAAGCACATAAATGTACAGAGGCGGACTTAATGCCATAGGCATTTTCTACCAGTCAACCTTTGGCTTTTTTTATTCTCAGCCTAATTTGAATAAATGACTTTTGATTTTGAACTGCATCAGACTCCCCCAAAGGGGATGAGAGCCCTAAATACAGGGTTATTGGAAAATCACCAACAACCTTTTAAGATGTCATTGTACTCATCATTATAAACAAAAATTTTACTATGGGACCAAATATGAAATCGCGAAAAAAAATCATCTGTTCCCTTTTTTTTTTTTCGCGGTGGAAATCCTCATGGACTTCCTCTATCGTGGGGGTGACAGAGGGGCATGCCGGACTCTTACCGGCTAAAACCACCGCGGTGTTCCACCTCTACCTATAGCCGGGGGTGCGGGATTCGCAACAGCATTCACCGCTCCCCCGACAGGCCTCGACCCGCTGTTCCTCAGCGGGTCCCACCTCCCCGTGCGCCCATTCGTGTAATGGCCGCACCCACTCTCGAGTGGCGCGCGTGGAACACTGCAGCGCCAACTCGGGCCTGTCTGATCGGACGACGGACGCCCCTAGTCCGCCGACCGCAGGCCACCTTTCATGGAGGTCGCAGATCGTTTTGCACCCTTCTCGGGCGCCCGGTGCGTCTCCTGCGGGAGAGGAGAGAAGATGCGGCTTCTCTCTCCCGCTCGGCCGCCTCCTTTGCAGACATGACATCCTCGCAAAAGGAGGCAACTCCGTCCCATGCGCTCCCGTTCTCGACCATCGATTGAACGACGGCCGGGAGCGAGAGATCGCTCCCGCCTATTGCCGCGATGAGGTCACGGCGCAGCCCTGCCCAAGCGGGGCACTCTTCCAACGTGTGCTGCGCCGTGTCCTCAGGGCAAGCCGCACAGTGGTGACACACCGGCGTCTGCTCCCGACCTATACGACACAAGTACTTCCCAAAGCAGCCGTGGCCAGAGAGTACCTGCGTCAGCCGGATACTCTGTTGATCTGTTCCCTACATTTATGTTCGTATAACTCATCAAATGCAGGGGACAGCTGAGTTTTGTCCGGTCCTCCTTTATGGAACAGCATTATTTTTTTACGAACCGGCGAAAACTTTCAAGGCCTTGGTGTCCAAAATCATGTACTGAATCACTGGCATATATGTAACAGGAGCACGTCAATATCCCTGCCACCTCCAACCAAACCTCTGAGGGCCAGCCAGTCAAAATTATTTATAAACAATACTTATTCTGATGGGCGATAGCAAAGACTTGGCACAACCCACGCACAGCATTGGCAAAAAATAGTTGTCTGCCTGAATTATCTCGCGTGTTGTTTACACTAACTATTGTACTAAAATTTTCACATGGAGTATACAATGCAAGTTGTCTTAGTATAATAAAAAAAAAACCGAGTGTGCTTATGACCACACGACTGAAGTGAAACTTCAAACGTATTTGGCTATGAGAGGAAGAGAGAAAGAAAATGTGCGCGCGCACTGCTTTCTCTTGCTTATATTCCCCACTCAACTCCCGTTCACCTCGCCCGATCACAATTTTCGTAACGCTTACGTCACGCCAGCTTACTCCCCAAGTCAAGCGTGCGTAAAGAAGTTTCCGTTCAAAAAGTTGTCCTACCTTCCACAAGTACGGTGCTACTGTTTGCTTTCCTCCGCGGCCGTCGTTTAGGGTTATGTCAGTAGATGGTCCGCTGTGATGTGCTGTTCCAGTCGTTATTACCAGGTCACGGCCAGCTGACTTCACAAGGTCTCTCACACTTTCCTCCACATCTTCCCAATTCTGAGGACAAAAACAGTTTTTTTTTTTTAATTGAGCCCTTTACTCCTGTTTTACTTGTGCATGTACCACATGTAAAACAAGCAAGTATCATAAACGAAATAAAAATATTAGGGCATTTTCAATTTACATAATGTGTATTTATTGAGCAGGAGAAAAAACTTGGGAACTTTGAGGTAAGCATATACCTATTTATACAGGATGGCAAAGATGTCGACGAGCAAACTGTAACCGTGGATTCTAAAGGCTTTGAAATATTTCGTCGGTTATTGAAAAAGATCTGCTGTTTGTTACGTAGAAAAGTGCAATACCCACGTGGTCAAAATGTATGGAACAGCAATTTTATATAAAATCATAATCAGCCTATAATGTTCCCACTACTGGGACACAGGCCTCCTCTCAGTGAGAGGGAGAGGGCCGTAATCCACCACGCGAGCCCAGTGCAGGTTGGCAGATTTCACATGTCTTCGAATTTTAGGTTCTAGGACATGCCGGTTTCCTCACGATGTTTTCTTTCACCGTTTTGAGAGCAGTGGTGATGAAATAATTTACAGAATGTAAAGCGCCTGTCTGGGTTCGAACCTACGACCTACAACTCGTAAGTCGCGGCCGTTACCACTTGGTCACCACTGCTCTCCTTTTTTTTAAATCTCATACGCAAATTTTTTACGCAGGGGGTTCAAAATTATGTGCTGAATTTATGGTTACAGTTAGTGTGTCAATGTCACTATCACCCTATAAGCTTATAAAAAGTATATATTTACCGGCTTATAGTTAAGCATACATACCTTTGAGTTACAGGTACTCCAGTGAGGGATGACATTCAAGTAGTCATACGCTGATGAAGTCGGTACGCCAGGCAGCAAGTTATGGGGATTCACTAGCTGTCTCTTACCGAAGCAGCAAGAATCGTGAGTACGCAACCCTCTTCCCAAAGTCGTGCTGATGTCATACACTTGTCTGCGACAATCATATAACGTATCGAAGTCTTGAGGTAAGAGACTGTTGGTCCATTCAGCCTCTGTCGACCTGTCAGTGTGGTCCGGAGACAGCCTGTGCTTCGCGAACAAGGGCACGTTGTTATCCTTGTCTAGACAAACATCGTATACTCCAAGGAATTCATTATACACTCTGTATCCGATTTTTATATACTCTGTGTTGCCGGGGAGGCATGCAATTCCACTTTCCGAAACTTGAGGCTTGACTTCTGTATTACATTGTATATCAGCGAAATTGTATGTTTTTCCATAGATTTTGATAGTGTTGTCTCTTTCACAGAAAGCCATGAGATTGGACGTATAAGGGAGATTGGGGTTGGTGAATAGTGAAGGGCAGTTAAAGAAGAAGTAATCTTTATGTGGTATGACCATGAAGCCTTTGTTAACTGAGAATACTGGCCATCCTAGCGATGGTGAGTACATTATTGGCTGTTTCTCCGGGAAATCTTCCTTGATGTTCAATATGCAATCTGTAAAACAAACGCAAAACATTGGTCAGACTACGCCATTGTAACTAAATTTTATACGACTATATTTATTTAACCGATCAGGATCTGCTCGTGACCTATGGGTCACTAAACAATAGAAAATCAAATGTGTCTCATTAGCGGAGCTTAATGAGTTAAGATCAAATTAAATCAGCTAGCGAAACTCAGGTAGAGCAGCACTTTTCATCGGGATGAAAGGTACCTACCCTATGTCCATTTCTGTACTCCTGACCACGTATATGCAAATTATCAGGATGACTGGTTCAGTGGTTTAGGCGTGAAAAGGTAACAAACAAACAAACTTACTTTCGCATTTATAATATTAGTTAGGATTGTGGAGATTAATTCTGTACTTTTCAAAACTAGATTTAATTCACTAGAAACGAAAAAAAAACATCAACATATTTTAAATATACTCTACCTCTAGATGTAACTTTGAACGTTCGATGGATGCTGCCGAAATCATTGCTGACCTCACATTCATATGTTCCTGTTGCCCCGTATACCATTCCCAAGGCATATGTCATGGCAGTTGTGCTCAGTTCTTTACCGTTGTGTTTCCAAACTGCGGACTGTCGATGATAAAGTTTTAGGTAATGTTCAAATAACTACTACAAATAAAGGAAAAGAATAGTGTGAACACATAACCAGCTAATAATGTTTTCTGCTGGGACACAGGCCTCCTCTCTGTGAGAGGAGTACGCGTCTCGCGTGGTGGAGTACGGCTCACTCCCAGCCGTACTCCACCACGCGGGCCCAGTGCCGGTTGGTGGATGTCACATGTTATCTTCGAATTTTTGGTTCTAGGACATGCCGGTTTCCTTACAATGTTTTCCTTCACTGAGAGTTTTGGTGAAGAAATTAAATATTTACTCAAAGTATAGTGTCTGCCTGGGTTCGAACTCACGACCTACAACTCGTAAGTCACTGCTCTTACCCTCCTCCTCCTCCTTACGTACAAGGAGTATTTCATTCCTTCATTTACGTTCTTTCATCTGGCCATCTGGTTCCTTACATATCTAACATTCCATGATACCGTACCTTTGGCCTCGGTTCCCCATAAGCGTCACAAGAAAGGATTTCTGATTCTGCCTCATGGACGAATTCAATGGTTTCTTCTTCCTCTGTGGTAAATACTGGTTTGAAGCCAATGACCACTTTAGTGGTGACTGACCGAGACTTGGTTGGGTTGCTGACTCGGCACGTGTATAGACCATCGTCGCTTCGCGTCACGTTGTACAAGGTCAGTTCCTCGCTCGCTATTGGTACGCCGTTCTAAAACAATGTACAATGTAAGAAATCTTCACTTCAATTAAAAAATTGCTTAGGTTCGGCGCTCACGAGCAACTTTTGTCTCAGCAACTAATTTGTCTCTCACATCAAGTCTACGAGTTTATATGAAAGTGCCCGCATGTAGCGACGCAACAGAAACTGCACTTTTATAGACTTGATGTGGGCGCCATCCCTGAGTTTTTTTTTTTTTTTTTTAATAGCTACGCGACGATATTGTCCAGGGGCCGTATTACGAAGTATTAATGCCATCACGGTTCCAGTCCGAAAATGGGATGGTGCTATTGGTCATGTACAGCTCCGTCTCTCTCTTACACTGAAATCGTGATGGCATTAAACCGTCATAATACGGCGTCCTTTAAATTAACGAGCCCTTTAAGTTTTTCCCGTATCTTCCAATGTTCTCTTTTCCTAAAAACCGTTTTCGGACTGTAATATGGAACATAATACAAAAAAAAAAAAACATCCGTCAATCCGTTCCCAAGTAATATCCTGACGAACGATCATTTATCATATTTATATAAATTTAAGTTTTGCCTTAGAACCATAAAAAATTTCAAGGTCGTATTATGAAGTGATGTTCCGTTGAAAAAAAGGAATGACAATATTGGAAATGTTATTGTATGCTATTCCTCTTTCTCAATAGAGCTGAGATGGTTCTGAGAATAGCAACATACATAGCATAATCAGCCTATAATGTTCCCACAGCTGGAACACAGGCCTCCTCTCTGTGAGAGGGAGTTGGCCGTAATCCACCACGCGAGCCCAGTGCGGGTTGGCGAATGTCACATGTCTTCGAATTTTTGGTTCTATTACATGCCGGTTTCCCCACGACTTTTCTTCACCGTTTTGAGAATAACTACACACCTTCGTAAAATTATGCGACGTCATTTTAGCCAGGATTGAGTTGCAGGTAATTTAAAAGACGCAAGAAAGCATGCCGAATTTCGGGCCCTAGAATAATTTTTTTAACGGCTATATGGTAATTTGCAACATACCTTGTACCAACGCATTAGATCCGTGCTTGTATGTGGTATGTCACATTCGATATCAATTGTCTTGCCTTCCTCTACGAATACTGTTTTTGTAGGTCTCTCTGGTATTAAATTATCTGAAACAATATTGTTTAGAATGAACACCGCGCATGAGTGCTATTCGGGTGCATTTATGTAAGGTGAACAACTACTGCCAGTTGCCAATACGAAGATGCACAACTAATAACAATTGCTTCTTCCAAAGTGCATTACTACTATCGATTGCCTTTTTCAAATTGCATAACTACTATCAATTGCTTTTGCAAGGGGCATAATTACTATCAATTGCTTCTTCCAAGCTTCATAACTACTATCAATTGCTTCTTCCGAGGTGCATTACTACAATCAATTCCTTCTTCCAAGCTGCATAACTTCTATCAATTGCTTCTTTCAAGGAACACAACTACTACCAATTGCTTTTCCAAGGTGCATATTTACTACCAATTGCTTCTTCTAACGAGACTCCGACCTCCTACATACAAAGGACTATTACTCCTAGCTACATACATGTAAAACAAGGATACCTCCCTCACCTCTGACTATAACTTCGTATGCTTCGGTGTCATTTCCCAAAATATTTTCTGCAAGGCATACGTACGTCCCTTTTGAGTCGAGGCCGATGTCTTTGATGATTAAGGTCCCGTCGTCTTCCATTTCGTACCATTCAGACCCTGAGGAAATAAGGTTTGGTAGAAAATCATCAAAGTATTTTTTTTTTATGTAAAAACAAATTAGGTGTCAATTGTAGTGAAATTGGTTCAAACAAACATTTTTGCATGTCAAAAATAAATTATCTTTTAAAACTAAATGACTTTGGTGTTTCCTATCCGACAACGCTGGTAAGAAAGACCAAAATAAACCCAGAGGACACTGTCTCTTTTAGGTCCAGACGTAATCTTGGTCAGGCCGTAATTACGGACCAGCAGATTAAGCTGATATGGTCTTCGTCTAAGGAGAGAACCACACAGATTTAAATGGGCCTGGCCAGTCAGTGCACACATTTATTAGTAATAGTGCGATACTAAAGAAAGGACTTTTGAAAGGACTTTTTTTAGGCCCTATAAAGAACTTAAAAATATAAAAATAAAATAATTTATGTAATACTTTACTAAGAAAATATTCATGTTAATAATAATAATTTTTAATTGTTTCTAGATAGGTGAGTGGGTGTTATATTGGCCAGCCAAACTTGGCGATTATGTAATGGTGAATCTAAAATTACGCATAGTTGGTAAGTAAATCATACGGAACACCATAAATAAGGTACAAAATATGGAACATATACAGGGTGTTACGGAAAGGGTATATCAATACAAATGGGTTGAAGAGTGTATCTGGTCTGGAATCTCTGTACAAAATTTCAGCTCAAAAGCATTAACTTTGAAAATGCTTTTTTTTTTTTATTTCGACATCACGGCGCTGCACTGGCGCGCGGCGGCGTGATGTGCGTGTACTAGGCGCACAGACACACCACAGATAATGGATAATGACCCTCGTAGTGCCACCGCACTACGAGGGTCATTATCCATTATCTGTAACGTGTAACGTGTGTAACGTGTCACCACACGTTTGTTATGATTTCAATTTAATAAACTATCGAAATAAAAAAATATTAAGCATTTTCAAAGTTACTGCTTTTAAGCTGAAATTTTGTACAGAGATTCTAGACCAGATACACTCTTCAACCCGTTTGTATTGTTATACCCTTTCCGTAACACCCTGTATATTCCGGGCTGATTTTTCAATCATCAGATAACTTCTATCTGAAGTTTACGTGCCGCAGTTTGCCGTATTTTCTATACAAAAGCTGTCAAACTGTCAATTTTATTCCTCACTAGCTGACCTTCCAGACGTATTCCTGTCAAAATTTCAATAATATTTTAAAACAAAAAAATAGCCACTTCGGTCCAGCCATTCTCAAGTGATGCAATACGATCCACCCCAGCTTCTCAAGGAAGGCCAGCAACGCCTTGGTGTTACTGACAATCTCACGGAGGGTACCTGGATTACCGGAGAATATATACAGAGTAGTAGAGTAGTTACAACTTATCGGATGATACGAATTTACGGAATCAATCACAAAAGACCGTAGAGTTAATAGACTCCTCTTAAATCTCATGTCAATATAAATGATCAGTTGTGATCGAGTATTATTCATATTAACATGGCCTCGGAGGTACATAAAACTTTTCTGAACAAGGTGTGTGTACACATTATTTGAGAAAATTACCAAGAGCTAAGTTGAGTCCGTTTTTCATCCAGACTATGGTAGGTTTTGGACTGCCCGTAGCTTTGCACTGAATCCGGAGCGCCCGGTCTCCTTCCACCGCCTCGAAACTTTTAGTCGGATACTCGTTCTGGATAACAGGTGGAGCTGAAAATAAAATTATAGTACGGTATTTTATATTTTTGATTGAAAATAGTCAATAGTAAGTTTTTGTCTTCTTGTAATGTCGTGTCTCCCAAGCGACATAGGTTTGTTCTGGCTTTATTTTGACAGTTCAATGAAAATGTCGCTCTGTACTTCTAATATGCATATTATATCTCCACTAGTAAACCTTTTAATAAGGTGCAATTTATTATATGGATAAATAATAAGCACATCAAATTATTATTTCTAACTTGAAACGTTGTCATTAAGGTTAGCTATGAATCAACTGTTGGTGTACAAAGTATCAATTTTTCGTCAGGCGCACCAGTAATACTACGGCTATGTATGAATTCAGAATATCAGACGGTAATCATAATCAACTTTTGAGAACACAACAAGACAAGACAGTTCAAATTTCTTCCACTGCAACTAAATTCTTTAAGAAACTTTTTATTAAAAATTTCAATTAAAAATCAAAAGGGATGAATGAAGGGCAGCTGAGATGAGAATACTAAGAAAGGATGTGTGGTGTTACGCGAAAGGATAGAATAAGAAATGAGTACATGAAAGAGGAAGTCTGAGAGTGGCACCGGTGACTGAAAAGTTGTGTGGAAATCAGTTATCATGGTATGCGCATGTTATGCAGAGGAATGAAGTAAATTTTATGAGGAACATTTTGATTAAGAGTGTGGATGGATGGCTATACGAATAGGGGAAGGCCAAAGAAACGATTTATTGACTGTGTTAAAGATGTTAAACGGCTAGAAAGAGGGTGACTACCGAGATGACGACTAATAGAGAAATATGGAAGAAAAAGACATTTTCGCATTTATTGCGCCGACCCCAAATAAATTAGAATAAGGGCTCGAGAATGATAACGGTCAATTAAAATTCAACTTAGCTTAACTTATCTAAGATTGGGTATTCAAGTATAACAGAACACATACCATAAACTTTAACGTCGTACGTAATATGAGCTGATCCACCGATGCCGTTCTCTGCCTCGCAGGTATACAATCCTTGTTGGTCCAACTGCATATTCCTAAGGGCTACTGACGCTACACCACTCGTAGAACTGAAACAAGACAATTAATTAATTATTACTAGTAAGTAGCGGGCTAAGTAATAACAGCCGCACTGTCCAATCGATCAGGCTAAGCTAGCTAGATGAGTGACCATCTTTACATAACAAGACCCCTCCGTGCCTCGGAAAGCACGTTAAGCCGTTGGTCCCGGCTGTTCGTGCATCTTTGACAGTCGTTATGGGTCGTCAGAAGTCCGAAAGTCTGACAACCAGTCTTACCAAGGGGTATCGTATTACCCAGTAACTGGGCTGCGAAAGTCAGATAGGCAGTCGCTCCATGTAAAATACTGGTATTTCGCTGCATCCGGTTAGATTGGAAGCCGAACCCAACATACAGGAGAAGGAAAAAAGCTAGGCAGATGATGATAGTGAGTAGCGACCCTTCCCTGCTTCGTACGGTTTTTACGACTTGTTATTACTTAGCCACAAGCCCGTCAAATGATAATGAAGATATGGCTAAGAAAAGTTTAGGAATGTCTTGAAGAAAGAAACATACTGCACCGTCTTCAAATAAATAAGGATACCTATATAATAGTAGGAGGATGATGAGATAGAAATACTCACGTTATATCTTTGACTGGTATCTTTGGATCAGAGCTTTGGAAAGTCCATTTAATGTTAGGTTTAGGGTGTCCGTCAGCGCGGCAATATAAAATCGTACTTTTTCCAACCATGGTTTCTATTGTACTCTCTTCTGGAGTTTCAATGGTTACCGGGACTGAAAAGTAATAGAAAACTTGTGTGAATTAACGTTGCACAACCAACCCCTAAGATAGAATATTTCAATCATTTTTATTTGGAATTTCGAAAGTTCGAGTCGTTGGTTCCGCATTTTCGTTTTTTGCCACTGACTTCCGAAATTAAAGTTATTTTTTATTTGTAACCTACCTCACATAAATTCATATATTCTACTTGCTATGTAAATATCAGTGATAGGAAGTTATTAAAACATCATCAATTTAAACAAGTGGAAAAAATCGTCTTTTTAAAGCTATCTCAAAAACTACCCAAGTAGGTAAAGTTATATGGGACCACCACATTTTTTTTTGGAAGTCGGTTATTTTTTTTTTTTTGTAAAACAGCTTGTCTTTGCAATTTTTGTACAGTGGCGTTCATAAGTCGATTACCGATCTCACAAAGCAATAGATTGACGCTTCGGTTTGACTTACGACCTTATTCTATAAGTTGTTTCTATACTATAGACACGCACACACACTCACTTTATCTGGAACTGATACTAGTTCATAATTTCAACTGTATTACTATGTGTTATCCTAGCGTAATGGTTAACGCGCTGACTTGTGCAATTTTATCTCGAGCGGAGGGTTCGAATCTCACATTTGGTTTTTATTAGATACTATAAATAATAATTAGGTAATAACTATAATATAATTTGTTACTTTTTAATAATTACTATTTATTTATTTTGTTATTTTTTCTAGTAGTAGTTCGATAATTACATAGATGTGATAAATTTTTATAATTACTAGTAGTAGGTAGTTTGATAAATAATCATTATTTTTTTGCCTCGTTCGTCTTGTTCACACAAATAATGAAGTTAGTAGGTAACCACATAAAACCAACTAATTTATTTCGATTTCTGTGAGGTAGGCAGATTAATGCTCTTCGTTACGAGCGACTAATCACCTAGAACGTTGTTGGTTCGTGGATATTGTTGGTCAGTGACAAGGTGTTTCTATTAGCGGTGTTTAAGTAGTTATTATATTCAAAATGCAGTCTAATATAAATATCGAAGCGAGGGCAGATATAATTGCGCTGCATAAAATTGGATATAACAAAACCCAAATAGCGAATGAAACCGGACTAAGTGTGAGTGTATCATTTAAATATTTCCTAGTTTACTAAACATAAATCTACTTAAATCTAAAGCATTGTTACTCGTTTTACTCAGAAGATGCCTTATTGAATAAAGTTTTAAATTCATTATGAGGTTTAAATAAAAGAAAAGAAAACTATAAATCATTTTAAAGATAATTTATTTAGATTATCAATTCACAGGGCGAGCACTGTGCGTGAGTGGTTTACCAGACACCCGGAGATAGCAGTCGTTCCATGGCCAGCGCGATCTCCTGACCTCAACCCCATAGAAAATCTATGGGGTTTGATGGTGCAACAGTGGGAAGCCCGGAATGAGAGATGTCTTGAGCAGTTGAAGTCGCATTGTATGGAGATATGGGAAAATAGAAGGGGAACAGAAATATGTTCTAATCTAGTAGGCTCCATGCGTCAACGTCTACTTGACTGTATCGAGAATAACGGCGGTTATACAAAATATTAGGTAACCGTAATAAACAACAGATTCGTTGTTGCACGAATTTTTCGTTATGTATTTTTTAAGCACGTATTCAACATGGTGTTCGTTTCTTTTCTTTTAGATAGACCGAAAATGTTTACATTACTTTAGTAGGTAATATTATTATACTCATCCTCTATTATGCCTTAATTTGAGGTTTAGTTTCAATCTTCTTTTCGTAAAGAAAATGAATACTTAAGCTATAACCTCAATAACTTATTTATGTTTAATAAAGCCAAATAAAATGTGAAATACTTAATGAACTGCCCATAGTTAACCTTAAAATATCTCATTTTGTAAGTAGGTAGTAGAATCTAATTTAATATTCTTATTTATAGCTTACTTCGATCATGGACGAAGCTTAATGTTTATGGTGAAATAAATCCATTTATATTTAAAACATTTCACATGTCAAAATAATACAAATTGCTTATAAGTTTCTTAAGATTGATTTCACATCTAGTTACAATAAATAAATGTAGCGGTTTGTTAACTTTATGAAATAAATCAAATAAATATTTTTTTTTTAATTTTTGTTATGACTTAACACGCATTTTTTTCTAAACCCTTTATTACAATAACAACATTAGTAAAAAAGGCAGCAATTTTGTGAATATTATCAATATTGCAAACAAAAATAAATATTGCCAAAAAACCACACTGCGCTTCGTGAGATTCGAACCTAAGCCAGTTGCATCAAAGTCCAACGCTCAACGATTACTGCTACGAACTCATATTATAATGGTTTGAATTTTAGCACCGCTATGCGTTTGACCGTGTCTAACAAAAGGGACGGAAATATATTTTTATTCGTTTCTTGTGATGCGACGAGTACACGACGATATGTGTGTAAAGTAAGTAGGTGGTGTGTGTTACCGTGTTGTTTACACATACAGATATACGCTGTACCGCGTCGCGCGTGTCACAGCAATACGACTCGTAAGGTGTGAATGCAGTTTTGAACCCTTACTGTACATACTGATCTTACTTAAGATTCAAAGGGGGAAGGGGGTTCATTCAAGTCTTATTTTTTCTTACGTAGGGGGGAGGGGGGTCAGAAATTGGTTAAATTTTTCTGACGTATTAAATAAATAGCCCCTTAGTAATAAAATAATATAATAATAATAATAAATTTATTTTTAATATAATATAATATCTAGGTATATAAAAAACTTACCAAATACATTTAGAAAAGTTGTCTTCTTTGCGGGTCCGAATTTATTCACTGCCTCACATCTGTAAGATCCAGTATCGGCTACCCTTGCTTTGAATCTGCAAGTTAAAACTTACATTCAGTATTTGTGTTTGTTAATAGGAATAGACTATCCTTTTTGTTTGTGCCTGATTTTAATACATCACAAAAATAGTCAGCGAAATGGAATACGTCTTAGGCCTGCTTGCACCGCAAATCACTATAGGCCGACCGCTTATCTGAGACGTTGCCTGAGGTAGCTGCGCGGTGCGGGAGAGGTGACAGTTGTCACAAGTTGACGAATCACTGAGCTCTCGCATCACGTCACCACACCCCTCCCGCACCACGCTGCTGCCTCAGGCAACGTCTCAGTTAAGCGGTTGGCCTATAAATGCGTTTATCGCTAGACTTAATTAAAACACCATTATGCCTTTATCTTTTGTTTATTAGGCTCTTCAATAATTAGTACCTACACTATGACTTCATCTTCAAACTATTGACAAAAGCTAGACGCATTTAGTGACTTATGGTGCAAGTGAACCTTCATTTCTTAAAAACTAAATCACTGTCCATTCCAAGGATGCCTGGAAGAGATCGCAGAAATCGATAAGGTCGCTCATTTTATACAGGGTGAAATTAAATTCATGGGCATCCTTTTAAGGGTTCATTGTACTCATCATTATGAACAACTTTTACTATGGAACTAAACCTAAAATCTCGAAAAAAAAAATCAGCTGTTCCTTGCATTTATGTTCACATTACTCGTCAAAATGTAGGGAAGAGCTGATTTTTTTTCGCGATTTCAGGTTTGGTCCCATAGTAAAAGTTGTTCATAATGATGATCACAATGACCCCTTAAAAGGATGCCCATGAATTAAATTTCACCCTGTATTATGTAGAGTTGATGTATTATTTTTGTTATGTATTTTTTTGTGGTGTACAATACAGTATGTACTTAACTAAGTACCTGAGACTGTTGTCGCTGGACATGCGGATCGCGTCCAGTTTGTTTCCATTGAAGAACCATCGCACTGCAGGCTCAGGTTCACCAGTAACGTCACATGATATCCTTACTTCATCGTCGTCTTTGATTTGTATTATTTTCACATCTTCTTTTATTTTTGGAGGGTCTGGAAACAAGATAATGCCTTAGTTAAAGTTTCTTTTTATTTATATAAAATTGTGGAATTTATGAAAAAACCACGAACACAATACCGTTTCTAAGTGTATTCCCCAAATATTTTGACCAATTACATGCCTACTTAGAATTCTGTACAAAATATAACGGGTATTTCATAGCAAAAAAAAAGACTAAACATATTATGTTGACTTAGGTGACTAGGTACTCATCCGCAAAATATTTCATCCGCGGATGAAACGTTACCCTTTTAAAATTGTAAGGCGACGAATCATCCGCAAGTTCGGATGAGTCGTCGCAAAGTAATATTGATGTGGTCATATCGGCCAAATAGACAAACAAACAATTGTGTATAGGAACATTATCTGTTCTTTTTTTGGCTATTTAAAAACTAAAATGAGTACATATATGAGAAAAGTAAGCTGCAGCCCACATTAGGCTCATTTCTTTGTGCAAATAACTACTTACATTCTACGACTACTTCCATCGTAAAGACATCTGATCCCAAAACGTTTTTCGCGGTACATTGGTATGATCCAGCTTGGTCCTTGCGCACATTGTTCAAGAGTACCGTCTCTGTGGTGTCCTTCATTGCTCTGAACGTATCTGTACCTGCAGGTTGGAATGACCAACTTACGGTTGGCTTTGGAATACCTTGAAGAAGTCTGAAAAAAATATTATTTATTTATTACTAGACAAGCAGCGCTCCGCGGTTTCCTCCGCATAAGTATCGATCCCGGGGTAATATCAGGATAAAAAGTATCCCATGTGTTATTCAGATATATAAGCTATATTACTGTAAAGTTTCATCAAAATCGGTTTAGTAGTCTGTGCGTGAAAGAGTAACAAACATCCATCAATCTATCCGTTTTTATTTATCCATCTGGGCATCCTCACCAACTTTCGCCTTTATAATATGAATGTGATTAGTAGCGATTTTGCCAGCGGCTTCGCCCGCGCAGGTTTTAGAAACTATCCCACGGGACCGTACTACACGAGATAAAAAAGGATCGTTATAAACTATCTGTGTGCCAAATTTCCTCCAAAACCGTTCAGCCGTTTTTCCGTGATTGAGTAACAAACATCCAAATATTAGTAGAATTAACTTCCTTCTTATTCTGGTGGTCAAGAGCTCTGCGTGGGGTTTTGAGTTCACTCCCCAAGTCGGGCATAATGTTATCAGGTATTTCTATTACACAATTCTTTAATGACTTTACGTTGACGGTGGCGGTGGACAAGCGACCTTAGACCTTATCCACCGCTTATCAAAAGGTAGATACATAAAGTAATATTATCTATGTTTTGTTTATTTTATTGGACACAAGTTTATTGACTTACCTACAAAATATTGCATCATTTGTTTTCTCTGTGACACGTATTTCTTCGTGCGATTTATTAATGACAGGTGCCTCTGAAATAAAAAACAATTTTGAAGATGTTCTATTAATTAATCTTGTTCTAATTAATTCTCTATCGGCCGTTAATGCAGTAGAAATTAGGTAGGTATATTTATATAACAAAACGGTGAAGGAAAACATCATGAGGAATCCGTCATGTTCTAGAACCAAAAATTCGAAGACATGTGACATCCACCAACTTGCACTGGGCCCGCATGGTGGATTATGGTCCGCTCCCTCTCACAGAGAAAAGGCCTGTGTTCCAGCTGTGGGAACGTTATAG
This sequence comes from Amphipoea oculea, assembly GCA_945859645.1. NCBI lineage: Eukaryota > Metazoa > Arthropoda > Insecta > Lepidoptera > Noctuidae > Amphipoea > Amphipoea oculea. The sequence continues at coordinate 13,286,529 of OX243865.1, read as the reverse complement.
GTTCATCATGCTTATAGGTGGTAATACGGGGTGGTGTCCGCAATTCCACGTTAATGCGCGTATTTTGCGTACTTATGCTTATCCATATCACCTATTCCAGAATCAGAAGTACCTTTGTTAATAACAGCCTCGTCATTTTGTCGGGGAGGCAAAACGGTCTTTACCGCGGCCTGTTTATGGATGGGTTTTCATCAATTACAAATTGAGAACCCTCAGTGTTTTCGGTTTTATAAACTGACGGAATTTGGATGGTCAAAAAATCAACCTGCCTAGCCTTTTCCTAACTATGTTGGGGTCGGCTTCCAGTCTAAGCAGATGCAGCTGATTGGGTACCAGTATTTTACATTGAGCGACTGCCTATCAGACCTCCACAACACAGTTACTGGGTATCTTGATATACCCTTGGTAAGACTGGTTGTCAGACTTTTGAACCTCCTGACTACCTGTAACGACTGTCAAAGATCTACGAATGACAGCCGGGACCACAATGCTTAACGTGCTTTCCGAGGCGCGCAAGGGTCTCGATATGCAATGAATAGTCATCACTCATCACCCACCCACGGACCGACCGCGGCACAGCATTGGTACCTACTTTCTACCTGTGCGGCTGTTATCTAGCCACGAGCAGGGGCTCGTGGGGTAGAGGGCTACGTATTGTATAGTCAGCCGCCTGAAAGTCTTATAACTGATGCGCCTAGTAAAAGAAAGAGTGGTTCATACTATCGTGGTTAAAGGAGTGACTTAGACTCTGCATTACCGAGTGCTAGTATAATATGATGGCTCACTTACCCACACCAAATATGACAACGTTAGCTATAAAAACGTTCCGATCCACGTCATTTCTTGCTTCACACATGTACTTTCCTTGCAACTCCGGTTGCATGTATTTTATAGTGAGAATCGACTTGTCACTGGAGATGTCAATGTTACTGTCTTCGTAGATCACTGCTCCATCTTTATACCAAGTTATAGATGCTGGTGGGTAGGCATCTACCTTGCAAACGAGGGTGCCTTCTTTGTTATATTCCACACGAATATCTAGAAAAAAAAACGTTACTTTTTTTTCTATCCTGGAGCAAACTATCAGGCGCGTGATCAGTCGTGACTTGGCCCAGGGTCGCAAGAACGCATTGTTGGATTTTCAACTCTCGGTGCTAATCAGAGCATTGAAAATCCAGTGTGCGAAAAAAACCACCGCGATAAAAATACGCCCGGGTGAGTCTGGGTTTATACCACAGATATAGATACACCTAGATAACGCAAGATAACTTCTTCTCAATAGCAGCAATCCAATAACAACCTTATAAGAATGAGAATAAAGATCACTGTGATTTGGAAATTGCACAGTGATGCAAAATCTGAGGCAAAATAACTGACTATCACGTGTTATGTCGTGAAGCAGACTTAAGACAGATTAAAAGTTACTGATATTTTGCAAGTGTTGCAATATAATATGATGCTCTGACCCGATGCAGTATCAGTCATTTCACTATGTTATCATTTTTATATAAACAAAAAAACAAGTAGGTAGGTATGTTGAGTGAATCTTTATAGTGTTATTTATCGTTTAATTTATATGTATAACCGACTTCAAAAGGGAGATTTTTGTTTCTGTGTGTATATTTTGCCGTAGAAGGCTTAGTAAGAGTAAGAAAATTGGAATGGAAATAAATAAAGAAGAAGATTTTATTACATTTTACTTAAAATATTAATATAAAAAAATAAAAAAAAAAAATAATAAATACAATATCCGGGCAAAAAAGTTGGCATTCGTATAGTAGAACTACTAATAATACCGTACACAGGTTACTCACGAAGATAATAAGTACTATATTTTATTGTATAACTTTAGGGTTACATGACAGGTTTATACTGCATTTTTTGGCGTTTGAACAGCGGGATTTTGAAGTGTGATCCCATATATTTACCATAAAATATCGTACAGGACAGCACTGGCGCCATGTACATTTGTGCAAGCTTATGCTTTAAATCGTGGATAAAGGTGATTTATATTTTTCATAAAGGTCCTTACATATGAAATTGGCGTTTTTCGTACTGGCCACTTTAATCACGAATTTCTCCTCTTTGGTAAGGAATTCCAAATTCAAATTTGTACAGCTATTTACTCATGTATTTGTGCTTCGATGACCGTCATTCATTTGTTTTTTTTCTTCTGTTTTTTCTTTTTGCGTCACTCATTTTACAAAATGGAAAATTTAAAATATCGCATTATTTACGAGTACGAGTTCCGCCGTGGCACTAGTGCTGCGGAAACGACTCGAAGGGTGAATGATGTGTATGGCGGTCATGTTGCAAAAGAAAACACAGTTCGTTTTTGGTTCCAACGTTTTCGTTCTGGAAATTTCGACCTGCAGAACAAGCCCCGTGGACGGCCTGAGACCCAAGTTGATAATGGAGAATTGAAGGCTATTGTGGAAGCGGACCCATCGCAAACCACGTCCGAGTTAGCTGCAGGCTTCGATGTTAGTGATAAAACTGTTTTAATTCACTTGAAGCAAATTGGGAAGATTAAAAAGCTCCACGCCACTGCTGCTTCACGACAACGCCAGACCACACACTGCGCAACATACGGCTACCAAATTAGAAGAGCTTGAATTGGAATGTCTTAGACATCCTCCGTACTCCCCGGACCTTGCTCCAACAGATTACCATTTTTTTCGCAATTTGGATAACTTTTTGCAAGGGAAAAAATTCAACTCCGATGGGGCAGTCCAAATCGCCTTCAAAGATTTTATTGATTCCCGTCTGACTGGTTTTTTTAGTAAAGGGATCAATGAACTACCTATAAGATGGCAAAAGTGCATTTAAAACAATGGTTCATACTTTGATTAATTAAATATATTATATTAAAAAAATATTCGACTTTTTGTTCCTTCCATACAAAACGCCAATTTCATATGTAAGGACCTAATAGAAATAATGATTGTTTTTGTACCATCATCATTAATTATTCTTCTGCCGTTATCCCAATTTGTTTGGGTCGCTGCAACGTCTTTTCCTTCCATACTTCTCTATTAGTCGTCATCTCGTTAGTCACTCCTTTCTAGTACCTATATAATGTGATTTTGTAAGGTCCGAACAACAATTAATAAATGTTCTTGTATATCGATATTATTTAATTTTGAGGGGTCATTGTTGTTTACATCTTTGGCAAATTTATAAACGCCGGACCTCATTTTGTTTTTTTTTTCATAACTACGTACTAATTGAAATATTTACCTTTCGGAGCCTCGATAACATCTAAATATGTTTTCCTTTCAGTTTCAACTTGTACATATTTCATAGTCGCACCAACAATATTGCTCGCTGTACATTGGTAGGTAACATTTTTGTTTACCTTATCTATATCCACAATACCGACATAGTCGTAGGGAACTTCAACCAGTTGCACCTGGAAAGAATATTGAAAAATAAATATCCACACAATGGCATAATGTCACTCTTGTCGATAGGCACGAATTAGATGGTAAGATTACCTGGACGGGTAGCGCGAGGCCTGGTTCGAGCTGACGCGGGAAAAGAGGGTCAGGGGAGAAGAAGAAAGGGGTTTGAAGATCCGTGGCATACCTACTGTACCTACTGAAACATATATAAATCGATATGTGACTTCAATACAAACGAAAAATATTGTAGGACCAAACCCCGTAAGAGTGGTTTCGCACTAAATCCGATCCGAATCCGAATTAAAGATCCGACTACAATCCGAATTGGGAATGTTCGAAAAAAAATGAATGAATGAATGTTCGAATGTTAGCAATTCGGACGGATAGAGTTCGGATCTAGTACACAAACCCTCATACAAATAGGACTATGGTCACTCCGGATTCGGATCGAATCCGGATCGGACGTAATGCGAAACCGCTCTAAAATGTCACGTTTCCGAGATATTAATGTTCAAAGTTGATAAAAAAAAATATGAATGTCACGTTATCAACTATGCCAGGCTCCATATAAAAATCTTCAGTCCCCTTTCACGCGGACGAAGTCGCGGGCAGAAGCTAGTGTTAAAATATGATTTCAAATTTCAAAGTATTGTAAAGTAGGTAACTAAAAGTTTGTTATAATACCTTAACTGGCATCCTGATTCCCGTGTCTTTTTCCTGCCAAATGATATCAGGTGCTGGAAAGCCGTGCACATTACATTTCAGTTTTAACGGAGCATCGTATTCCGCGATAATTTTCGGTGATCCTTCAATCGTTATCACAGGTGCTGTATTCTCTTTCTTTTCTGTAATTAAAAGATCAAACCGTGAATGTCCTGTGATTTTTTGTAGCTATTGTTGTAGAGTGTTTTATAAGTAACCTATTTAAAGAATAACTTCCAAGGTATGTTATATATATTTTTATTTTTTTGTTGTATTTATTTAGATTAGTATAATATACTTTATGTGTGTATTTATTGTATTGTGTAAATGGTACACCACAGACTACCTACAGTATTTGTTTGGCCTTCCCCTTTTTAATCTATCCAAAGTCGCTCTTAGCGATAAGAACATTGTGTCACCCAGTGTAAAGTTTCTATATTTATGTCTGTAATTTACATGGTGTACATAATAAAGAGTATTCTATTCTATGTTCCGCTCATAGACCAAGGCAAAATCCAGGTGCATTTCTACCCTGTATATGAAGAGTCTCAATAATATACAAACGTTTTATGAAACCTAAACGCGAGTAGAATATATTTATAAATTACTAGCTGCGCCCCGCGGTTTCACCCGCATAAGTCTCGATCCCGTGGGAATATCGGGATAAAAAATATCCTATGTCCTTTCTCAAGTTCCAAACTATGTCTGTACCAAATTTCACACAAATCGGTTCAGTAGTTTAGGCGTGAAGAAAAGACAGACAGACAGAGTTACTTTCGCATTTATAATATTAGTTTGGACTAGCTGCGCCCGCAGGTTTCACCCGCGTAAATGTGGATCCCGTGGGAATATCGGGATAAAAAGTAGCCTATATGTTAATTCTGGGTGTCAGCTACCTCCATACAAAATTTTATCAAAATTGGTCTAGCCGTTTGAGCATGAAGAAGTAACAAACATATAAAAACACACACGCACTCACAAACTTTCGCCTTTATAATATTAGTGTGATATAATATTATTGTGATAATATAATATTAGTGTGATTGGTTGACTATGTTTGAACTTACCTGCTGTTGGATCCTGTCGTGCTATAGGTGTTGGACCTGTTCTTTCTATTGGCGTATCAGTTTTCAAATCCTTTCCACTTACCTAGAACGAAAATTTGTTAGCTTTAGTAATATGTCCAATGAAACAAAATATACATGTATTTCAATTAAAAACCTGCACGTGTAATGAAAAGTAATGTTTTAAGAACTAGTTATTGGAGTGTATTATAATTAATGATTAACCCTTCGTATACGCGGAACGTGGATCCACGCGAGACACAATGGCTTTTTAAAGAACTAGAGTGCCTACTTCTTAACGTCTCGATGGCAATCTAATTAGTCTACCTACATACTCGTATTAGATGACCACATACTCCACCTGATTAAAAGTCCACCCAAATCAACTGATAATGGAGACTGAAAAGGACGGTACTCAAGACTTACTAAATACTCAGCATGAATGAGCTGTAGTATCGATCGGAAGGCGCAGGGGCTTCGTACCATCAGTATTTCAGTAACCACCATCTACCTTTTGCTGAATATCCCAGAACAGATTGCATTAAATAACTGACTGTTTTTTTCTAACAGAACAGACAGCTGTGCTGCTGGGGAGTTTGTAGCGCTACTTCTTCTTCCCAACGAAAGCAAGAAGTGGTTATTAGGGGGCGTTTTGGGGGAATGTCCTATGTAATTTTGAAGTTCGAAAAGTGCTGATTCTCAGCCTAATTTGAATAAATGACTTTAGATTTGTTTTTTTTTTTAAATAAGTAGATAATATTATTAGATTTAAAAAAAAACTTATTAAATATCTAATATAAAAATTACTCACAGAGACTCGGAACATAGTGAAGGGCGGATTAAAAGATGGTGTAACGTAGAACTTCGATTTTTCATCTACTAGTTCTAAAGGCAGCTCAGTTATTACGGTGTCGCTCAAATCGAGGATCTTCGCTGTAGTGAGCTTCACTCCGGTCCCAAGTAGCCTGATACCCAAGAACGCGGTTCCTTCTAAAAGAGCATAATACAAAAGTGAATAGTTTTACAAAATGTTTATTTATATTTCGTATTTCCAAGGTGTCATTAAAATAACTGAAAACCCATGGATTCCATGAACAACTTTTACTACGGAACCAACCACTAAATCGCAAAAAAAGTCAGCTGATCCCTAATTTTTTTCGAGTAGTATCATCATCTGCCTAGCCTTTTCCCAACTATATGTGTTGGGGTCCGCTTCCAGTCTACCCGGATGCAGCTGAGTACCAGTATTTTACATGGAGCGACTACTTATGTGACCTCCACAACCCAGTTACTGGGTAATACGGGTAATCAGAAGCCCGAAAGTCTGATATACCAATCTTACCAAGGGGTATCGTATTACCCAGTAACTGGGTTGTGGAGGTCAGATAGGCAGTTGATGTAAAATACTGGTATTCATTCAGCTGTATCCGATTAGACTGGAAGCCGACCCCAACATGGCTAGGCAGACGATGATGCAACTTAAAAAAAAATACAAAGGCGGACTTAATGCCCATGCAGACCATCAAACTGAATAACTTTCTCCATGGGATGAACTTCGTAGTTACAAAAAAATAATCAGATGACCCATACAAAACTTTAATACCTACGTAAGGGACCAACGTATGGGACAGCTGATAATTTTTTAACGATTACGATGTTGGATCGATGGAGAAAAATACCCTTAAATATATATAATAATAATCGTACCTGGTGCAGGTCTCGTAACAGTGTCTTTCATAGAATTGGGTCTGTCAATAGAGAATCCTAGCTGAAAGTTAAGGTCACTCTTGGCGGTAATAATGGCGTGAGTATCCGAACTGCTTCCGACCTCAACCTCATGGTCTCCAGGCTTGGCGTTTTTGACCTTCACGACCTGTCGACACAAATATTGAGTAACAATTATATCTAAAATACACCTGTCTAATCCATAGGTTCTTAACGTCGATAACGCCCACGTTTGAGACTTTCAGGGGGCGGTAGAAGACTCAGATAAAATTATATCTAACGACCTATCTTACTACTATATACTATTACACGTCGCCCGACTTTATATCAGTTGTTAAACGAGCTGTGATGATGTGATAATAATACAGATTAAACGAGCTGTGGTGTTTTGTCGTATATATACGACCCTGGCGGAATGGACACGAAAATATTTGTCGGATTAATCCAGGGTAAGCGGTTAAAAAGCTAAATATAATCGTGGCAATAGCTGTTTCATATTCGCTACAAATGGTACGTAAAAAATTATGAGGGCTCTACAAAAAAAAAACTCAAAGTGGGCGGTGAGCGAAGTAAGGTTGAGAACCTATGTTGTTATCTCATGTGAAACTGCGGGATAATTTCGTAACACACTATCAGTAGAAATGGCTTTCATAATTATTGATAGTTCAACAACATTCATTGCGTTATGAAGCAATGAACATCAAAATAATTCGAATACTACATGAGGCTAAAGGTATTTTTTTTTGTATCATTCAAACCCGAGATACACAGTGCAAAAGCTAATCAATGACCCACTGCGTCAAAGAAATTGGTCCTTTGTGGCTTTAACGGTAAGATATTAGATGACGGACGCACCGACGGACAGAAAAAAAAGGTAGCCAGGCAGCAAAGTAGGGTTACCTGCAACCTAATTGCGGAACGCCAAATCGTCAAATGATTCTGATCAGTTGGCTTCATTTCTATCACAATTGGCTTCATTTTACGATTTTCGAATTGCGAAACTCTAGTTTATTATGAAACCAATTATGAACGTTAAGGCCCTGCGCAGAAACTGGAGTGTCGCAATTCGAAAATCGTAAAATGAAGCCAATTGTGATAGAAATGAAGCCAACTGATCAGAATCATTTGACGATTTGGCGTTCCGCAATTAGGCTGCTGATGGTTACATCAGTGCCGACTTCAGGTCGTTTTCGGTAGGTACTTACCGCCATTTCACTTTTACCGGAGACAACAGATTCAGTCGCTGGCTTGCTTCCATCTGGACCTGTTACTGGTCCAATTTTGGGGTTCCTTCCAGTTACAGAAATCAGTACGTCTCCAGTGTGGGCATCGACAGGATACTGAAGATGAAATGAAATATACCTACGTTATTTATACAGGCTTATAATAATTTATTTTTATTGGGACAATACAGGTTGACAGGGAAATCGACGCGCAAACTGTAACCTATAATTCAGCATATGATTGTAGACCCCCTTGCGTAGAAATTCTCCGTCCGTCATTAAAAAAAAATTGCTGTTCCATATATTTTGACCGCGTAGGTATTTTTCACTTTTCTATAAAACAGCAGATTTTTTTTTTTGATGGATGACTTAATATTTCAATGCAGGGGAGTTCAGAATCATGTAAGTACAGACGCCAGCACATCAAGCTACCCGAAACTGTCAAATATTCCCAGTCAACTTTGAACCTTACAATTTAGCGATAAAGTTGAAAATCTATTAAAGTTTTACAGATTGTAGTAGCTTGATGTGCTGGCGTCTGTACCTACTGAATCCATGTAACAGGTTACGTTTTGATGTCCCTGCCGTTCTGTATTGTTCCAATAAATATGAATAAGCATAATTCGCTTGTAAAAAGACTCAGACTTTAACAAGGCTCTTGAAAGGTGCTATGTTAAGGTCCGGCCGCGCTAAATTTGCCAAAGATGTAAACAACAATAGCCGCTCGAAATTGAATAAAATCGATATTCAAGAACTTTTATTATAAGTACTGTTTGTTTTCGTCTAAATCTCCGAGCCTACTAGACGAAAACAAATAAATGTTCATGTATATCGATATTATTCAATTTCGGACGGCCATTGTTGTTTACATCTTTCGCAAATTTAGCGCGGCTGGACCTTTGGTAAAACACGCTATACTTACTGTAATTTTTTTTCCATAACCGGGCGGAAGTTTTTTGTTGATGAGCGTAACTACTCTGCCTGTAATAGACTCCTCAATATACTTTAATATCTGTGGACGAAGTAAACACATATAGAATTAGATTGAGTAGTAACGTGTCAGGTATATCAAAGGCAATTAATAATTATAAATAATAATTATTATTAAATAATATCAATTATAATAATGATTAAATAATAAAAATTATAATAATGATTAAATGGGGATGTTGACTCAGCAATCGTTGTGCCGATAGTCGTTACAGCCAATAGATTGATAGCCAAGAGCCTCGACCAACACCTAAGGAGGCTCTCGTTGGGCAGCTGGATCAAGGGCTTGATTCAGAAAGCAGTACTTCTGGACACGGCTCGCATTGTCAGGAGGTTCCTCTCTCTGGAGCCCTGACCTGACCTGTAGCTTGGACCCTGTTCCCGATACCGGTGGGCTACAATTTTTATATTTTTAAATGTTTTTATATTTCTTTTATATTCTAATATTTAAAAATATAATTTATATGTAAATAGATAAATAAACGAATTAAATAATAAAAATTATAATTATTATTAAATAATATAAATTATTAATTATTTAGAGAATAAGGAACTTACGTCTTTGACATCATCTTTCATCATATGGAAAACTTGTCCAGCCGTAGCTTCTGCCACTTTGTGATACACCTGATACTGAGCATCGCTCTTCGAACCACATTCCCCAGTCAGTATAAAAACTACCTGCAACCAGAAAATACGAAATCCAATGAAAACGTTAATTCACTTCAATAGAAAGCTTAAGGGTTACCGCTACCCCGGAACATAAAGGGCTAAGGAAGGAACACGGGTGGGTTTTAGTCAGTAAGAGTCTGACACTCCCTTCCGCTCCACCCAGAGCGGGAGGGGTCATTTGATGATTTCCCATCCACAAAAAAAAGGCTGCAGACTAAGGTTGTCTGCTAAAGTCGAACTTGTGTAGTGCAAGCTGGCAATAAAATAACTCAGGTTGCATTCGAACAGTCAAGCGAGTTTAGAATGAGCTTTCTTGGTACTTATTATGTTTTTGTTTGTTAGAAAACAGTGATAATATAGCGGGAGTGCTGTAGAGACGTTCGCTTGAAATAAACGTAGAAAAACGTATGATAGCACATCAAGTTACCCCACAAAAAAAAGTAAAATAAAATTATAATGACCTGGCTCTGTTTCCTCTGCGAAATGCTCTTGATTGTTTCAAATGCGGTGTGGTCCTTAGCTGAGGCATCAGTGAACACATACAAGTAGGAAAGCGGCAAGCTTTCTGTGAGACCCAGCTCGATGCCTTTCATGGCATATTCGGGACAATCACCCCCACCGTGGACTTGTACGGCTGCTAAAGCTCTTTTAAACTCATTTCGATCTTTAGTGATAGTTCGTACTTCGGCAGCTGAAACAAAGACATTCATATTAAACAGTACAGTACAGGTTCAGTGTTCTAATAATTGTTTGCTGCACCGGACGACGTCATTACCTACGTCAGCGCCAGCTGTCGCTGAAAACCAGCGCTGGGGCAGAGCCCCAGCGCTGCAACCTGCGACCCTATGCAAGACAGAGGTCTTGCATAGGGTCGCAGCATAAAGCTGAGCGATAGCCGTTTTGCGTGGATGTGACGCAAGTTTCCTCCTTCCTTTTTTATTTAATTTTTTGCGTCATATTTACCGTATATAAATATTTTCTTTCCTTCTTCTTTCATATTATGATTATTGGCTTTCAAAATTAATTTATTCAAATTAGGCTGAGAATCAGCAATTTTTTAACGTTAATTTTTTCAAAATAACATGAGACAGTCCCCTAAAATGCCCGCCCTTTCTTCACCACTTTTTTTTGTTGTCGCAAAAGACTGAGCGCGAGCCGATTTAGCCCGATTAACTATTATTGTATTTTTTTATTTTAACTATTTAACTCAAAAATATAACCATTAAATTCCCTCTTAAATAAAGTTACCTCTGGGTACATGCAATTTTTAGATTAATTTGTGCTGTAATTAGTAGATACTTAAATGAAGCGAAAAATGGTTTTGTAATGGTTTTGTGCATCGGATTTTTTTTAGAGCAAATTAAAATTTATCGTGTCTTATTAATATATTTTTATCCTTAAATTAACACAACGTTCACATATTAATTTCGCTAAAACAAGAATGTAGCTATGATACATATATATATATATATATATTAGGATCTAAATACACTAATTTTACCATTTGAAAATTATTCCAAAACAGGAAAATTCGGCTAACCCTCGTTAATCTTTTTAGTTGTCGCACAAGTGCAATAGTTAGTGGGTAACGTAACTGGCGCGCAAAAAATCACATCTTAGTGAACTGATAAGTGACTAGTTATAAGAAACAATATATAACAACACTAATTTGATCATTTAAAATTTATTCTAAAACAGGCAAATTCGGATAGACCCCGTTAATCTTTTAGTGGGAAACCTAACTGACGCAAAAAATCACATTTTAGTGATAAGTGACTAGTTACAAGAAACATAAATAATAAAACATCGGGTAAAACCTAAAGATAAGAACGTGGAGTTATCTTATTCATAATATTATTGGGATTTTGTAGGACATATAAAAAATTTATAAGCATATTTTTTTTTTACGTACCAGTAATCGCTGCAAAAATATCTTAATGTGAATTGAATATACAAGTTTATTTTAAAAGATAACTAAAAACAGTTAATTCAATGATTTGTTTAATAATTGCCTTTGTACATTATTACTTAAATGAAAACGGTCCTACTAAAAACAATATATAATATTAATATTATTGTAATAAATTATAAATGTATAAATTTTTATGTTTGGATGTTTGTTACTCAATCACCCAAAAACGGCTGAACGGATTTTGATGACATTTGGCTCACAAGTAGTTTATAATTTAACCTGTATTACTTTTATCCCGATATTCTCACGGGATCGATACATATACGGGTGAAACTAAGGCGCGTGCGACCGAAGTTATAAATATCTAGCAACGCAAAAATGCAAACGGTCACTAGTTGGTAGGTATGTCCTATCCATAAGACAATTAAAATATGAAACCGTCAGTCAAAGAAACTTGATATGAGGTATAATTTATTGATAATAAAGGCTTGCATCATCTTACATGCTTCGTTTACATTTTAATATCAATAGTAAACAGTTCTCTTATAATGAAGTACATATTAGAAGTATACGGGACGCAGCACTGCCACAAATATTCTCAACTTCATGGCCAGGGTAATTCCATCAGTTGATGCCGGAGTACAAGTAGACGTGGCATACTTTGACTTCAAAAAAGCATTCGATACAGTTGACAATGACATACTGTTGAGGAAGCTAGCTGAAGTCGGATGTACGCCACACATGCTGCAGTTCTTCGTGAGCTACATGAAAGACCGTCAACAATATGTCGACTACAATGGGTACCAGTCTGAGCCATACTTCACCAGGTCTGGCGTGAGCCAGGGCAGCAATTTGGGGCCTCTCGAATTTATCATAGTGATAAACAGCTTGCCCGACGTCGTCAGACATGGGATATGTTTATTATTTGCAGATGACCTTAAGTTGCTGCTCGAGGTTACAGGTGAGACAGATTGTGAATGTCTGCAAGAGGATATAAACCAAGTAGTAAAGTGGAGCCAAGATAATAAACTCCATTTCAATGTCTCCAAATGCTCGGTGATGACGTTCACTCGTTCGCGGAACCCAGTGTGCCACGAGTATAAAATAGAAATGACACGGATGCAACGAGTGACGCAGGTAAGAGATCTAGGAGTTCATCTAACTCCGGACTTAACATTCCGCGAGCATATTATTAAAGTATGCAAAAAGGCATACAGAAACCTAGGTTTTGTCCTAAGACAGACACAGGGGTTCACAAATATAACAACTATAAAGGTGTTGTATGATGCGCTGGTAAGGAGTCACCTCGAGCACAGTGCAGTCATTTGGGCTCCACATGAATTGAAATACAGCGTCATGATGGAACGTGTTCAAAACAAATTCTTGAGACACTTGTATTTTAAATTATATGGAGTATATCCTTTCTACCCGCTGATGTACCCTACACTATTCGTATTGGGTATGGTAGGGTACAATCAGCTGGGTGTACGGCGGGAGTTCAGTCTTGTCGAGTACATAATTAAACTACTCCGCGGAATACAAAGTAATCCGGAAGTACTACAGCGGTTTAGTATTTGTGTACCGGACCGCTACGTGTGGAGGCGGCGGCGCCCACCACTGTTGCTGGTACCACCAGCGAGGACTAACTTACTGGCGAAAACACCTTTAACCCGAGCAATACACACTATCAATAAAATTCACACACAAATTGATGTATTTACATGTACTAGGAGTGAACTCGCAAGGGTACTATTATTTATATTGTGCTACACATAAGTGTTATAGGTTAGGAAAAAATATAAATGTTTTAGTATTGTGATTAAATGTAGGTTAAATAATAGTTGTTCTATGTTATTGTTATATATGAGATTTATATAATTTAGGATAGGTAGTATGTTATAGAAGTTCCTTATTAGGTTAATTTAATATTGTATAGAAGTTCCTTATTAGGTTAATTTAATATTGTAAGTATATAAATACCACACCATCGCATTAGGTTAATCCTGTTATGATAGTTGTAAAGGTAATTATAAATAAATAAATAAATAATATTTTAAAAAATTGCTTTTACGTAGGTCTATGATCCCTTGGGTTTCGAAAAAAATCAAGCTTTTAAGTCAAAGCAATAAAATAAAATAAAAAAAGTTTTTAAAAACAAGCTTTTATTTAAATATAAACGTAACCTAAAAAAAAGAAAGAATAACGCGAACTAAAAAGAAAAAAATAAATTTAAGTGACCTTGTCATTTTAAAATATACCTACGTATAGAAATTTTAAATAAAATTTTAAATGTCTTTCACAAAATCATGAGCATAATAACATGATGTGCGTGGTCCGACAAATAGCACATGACAGCACATCATAGCCGGTTTTTTTAATCTAAATTGTTTTTAATAGTTGTACGAAACTCTAATACAGGAGGATGGCCAGTAGTTACTTGATAAACACTTTCCTTGTGTTATTAATCAAGCAGACGGTAGACGATCTACCTGATGCAAACTGAAAATATTTTATTTCACATTTAAAACTAATTTACATGGGCACTTATGAAACGTCAGAAGCTACATAGGTGTACGGTTCCATTTGAGCGTTTCCTATGGAGAAGAGCCGGCAAGAAACTCCACGGCTACTCTTTTAAAAATAATTGACTTTTACAATATTTCCAAATTACAGAGTTCATAGCCTCATAGGTATGGGGAGGACAGTGTAGGCCTGTCAACAAGTACCAGGTACTTAACAAAATATAAAAGTATCTATTTAAAAAGATAAATCTATAGAATAATAAAAATAAACGTGTCTACGGGACACAATGTAAAGTGTTTCATGAATACTCGTGACACGGCCTGTACCAAAATACAAAGTACATAAACACTTTCGTACTTACTTGGATCATTAAATGTAACCAGAACGAAATTTTCTATCTGTGATACATTCGAACTCAACACTTTCTCAAATATTATATTGACTTCTTCTTTCACTTGACGTATTTCATCGGACATCGATGCCGTGTCGTCGATAACAAATGTTAAACTGCTCTTTATAATTTCTTCTTGTCCATAAACTGTACATATTTGTACGATTAGAACAACAAAAGCACAACACAACCCGTAAGAAGTCATGGTCACCACCAGGGTTGGATTTAGGTACGTTGAAAAAGATAGTACAAAAAAATGAAAAGGATAGTATTTATAAAAAATTATAGTACACTTACATTATTTTTAATTAACCGACGAAAAAACGGAGGAGGTTATCAATTCGACGCGTATATTTTTTTTTATGTATGGTCAATAATTGATCACGCATAACAGTTATGCGTGATCATACATTAAAAAAAAGAAAACAAAAAATATACGCGTCGAATTGATAACCTCCTCCGTTTTTTCGTCGGTTACCGCTTTTGATAGCGTCACAAGACAATAAAATGCCGTTTACGGATTGTGTTACCAGTTTGTTTCGTATTGTAGTCTTGGTAAGGTTCACTTTACTGAATATTCGTTCGAAATCGTGTGGAAGTACTAAACAATCTAGGACAAATTTTTATTCGGGAGCAAACCTTAAATTATAGTATTTTAGCGTACTATCCTTAGATGTGGATAGTATATAGTACAAAGGGCGAAATTATAGTATAAATACTATAATTATAGTACAAAATCCAACCCTGGTCACCACTGAAGCAAATGCTTCAGTCGACTACTATTTATATTATACAGTAAGAAACTTTAAAATAGGTATGTACCTACCATTGATACGAGTGACCCGATGATATGAAAGTTCAGTAAATTTTTATTTATATTATAGTTCGGGGAATCCCTCAAATGATATGTGGCGCAACAATTTTTTATTAATTTGATATGTCGGGATATCCACTGTCCAACTAATTAAACTAGTTGACGGCTAGATAATTATTATTATGACATATTGTCATGGCAGTAAACTACGCACTCTGAAATAATACTTAGAATCTTTTGGGAAGTGAATGATAACGTGACGACTAATAAAGTCCTCAAAACCAGAAATCGTGAAAAAATAAATCAGCTGTTCCCTACATTTATGTTCGCATAACTCGTCAAAATGTTGGGAACAGCTGATTTTTTTTTTTTCGCGATTTCATGTTTGGTCCCATACAGTGTTGCCAATTTAGCTTTAATAGAGCTAAATGTAGCTCTATTTTCAATTAATTAGCTCCAAAAAAACTATTTTAGCTCTTTAATTTTATAAAATTTTAGCTCCATTCCAATACATGAAAATTAAACTTTTGGTTTATTTTCTTTCAAAATTTTAGGTGTGTATCCGAATTTCATACAGACCAACGAGTAAATTAATACATAGAGCCTTATTTCCCATAGTAAAAGTTGTTCATAATGATGAGTACATGACCCCTTAAGAGGAAAACGGTGATTAAAATTTCATCCTATATACGAATTGTGGTGTTTGGAGAATATAATGTTTTGCGAATATGATTTTTTGATAATGTGACGATATGCGATTGTGGTGATTTGAGATTACGATATTTTGAGAACATGATATTCAGAGACGGAGCGGTTTAATTGAAATAAATGCTTTGATTTGGAGTTTGAGAATTGTTCCGAGCAGGAATCAAACCCGTAATTCGTGATGCATCAGCCAATCACTTGGGCACTGTACCTACCAACCAATCTATACTAATATTAGGTCCTTACATATGAAATTGGCGTTTTGTATGGAAGGAACAAAAAGTCGAATATTTTTTAATATAATATATTTAATTAATCAAAGTATGAACCATTGTTTTCAATGCACTTTTGCCATCTTATAGGTAGTTCATTGATCCCTTTACTAAAAAAACCAGTCGGACGGGAATCAATAAAATCTTTGAAGGCGATTTGGACTGCCCCATCGGAGTTGAATTTTTTCCCTTGCAAAAAGTTATCAAAATTGCGAAAAAAATGGTAATCTGTTGGAGCAAGGTCCGGGGAGTACGGAGGATGTCTAAGACATTCCAATTCAAGCTCTTCTAATTTGGTAGCCGTCTGTTGCGCAGTGTGTGGTCTGGCGTTGTCGTGAAGCAGCAGTGGCGTGGAGCGATTGACCAGCCTTGGTTGTTTAGCCGCTAGCTTTTCCATCATGGTTTGTAATTGCTGACAATAGACATCAGCTGTAATAGTCTGGCCAGATTTGAGAAAACTGTAATGAACAATACCACTAGGAAGGCACTAGTCCACCAAACGCTTACAAGTAACTTTTTTGGGGTTAATTTTCGCTTGGGGCAGGATTTGGCTGGCTGGCCAGGATCCAACCATTGCGCTGAGCGCTTCCGATTATCGTAAAGAATCCATTTTTCATCACAGGTAATGATTCGGTTTAAAATACCTTCATTGTTGTGCCGGTTCAGTAATGTAACGCAGCAGTCGACGCGCGTTTGCCGGTTTGCTTCAGTCAATTCGTGAGGTACCCACCTTTCAAGCTTTTTAATCTTCCCAATTTGCTTCAAGTGAATTAAAACAGTTTTATCACTAACATCGAAGCCTGCAGCTAACTCGGACGTGGTTTGCGATGGGTCCGCTTCCACAATAGCCTTCAATTCTCCATTATCAACTTGGGTCTCAGGCCGTCCACGGGGCTTGTTCTGCAGGTCGAAATTTCCAGAACGAAAACGTTGGAACCAAAAACGAACTGTGTTTTCTTTTGCAACATGACCGCCATACACATCATTCACCCTTCGAGTCGTTTCCGCAGCACTAGTGCCACGGCGGAACTCGTACTCGTAAATAATGCGATATTTTAAATTTTCCATTTTGTAAAATGAGTGACGCAAACAGAAAAAACAGAAGAAAAAAAACAAATGAATGACGGTCATCGAAGCACAAATACATGAGTAAATAGCTGTACAAATTTGAATTTGGAATTCCTTACCAAAGAGGAGAAATTCGTGATTAAAGTGGCCAGTACGAAAAACGCCAATTTCATATGTAAGGACCTAATATTATAAAGAGGTAAAATTTGTAAGTTTGTATGTTTGTAAGTTTGTATGTAGGGGGTAATCTCTGGAACTACCAGTCGGATTTGAAAAATTCTTCTTGCATTTGATAGCCCAATTATTGAGGAAGGCTATAGGCTATTTAACATCACGCTATGACCCTTAGGAGCCGAGCAAAAAGAAAAAAAGTCAAAAAGAACGTTAAGTGATAGCGCGGGCGGGTGATGCGATACGACGGGGTGGCTCGGGGGAAACAAGAAGTTTCACGCGAACGAAGTCGCGGGCTGAAGCTAGTACCAAATAAAGCCGTCTATTGTCATAACTTTTCCGTTTTGTGCTTATGTTTATTTATTCCAATGACTAATAATTTGTGGTCTTAATATAAGAACTTCGTTATTAATTTATCATTTATATTGCCATGCTAATTAAAATGTTTTTTTACTGACTTAGGTATGAAAATACTCAATGCTATTTTCCTGCTCATAACAATATTATGCCTAGACCGACTAGTAGGTATCTATAGATATCAACTTGTACCTAATAACAACAAGGATCCTAGAACAATGTTCCAAATGCATTTATAGTAGGCATTCTAGGTACTTGATATGAATCTATTACCTACATTTAAAATGTAGTAGTGATGGAGTAGTGTGTGTATGTGTGTGTAAACCAGCAGCGCCCCGCGGTTTCACCCGCATAATTGTCAATCCCGTGGGAATATCGGGATAAAAATTATCCGAAGTCCATTCCCGGGACTCAAACTATCTCTATACTAAATTTCATCTAAATCAGTTCAGCGGTTTAAGCGTGAAGAGGTAACAACAGACAGACACACTTTCGCATTTATAATTATTAGTATGGATGCCTGGACTTCTTCTTAGAGTTTCGATGGCAATCTAAATGCAGTCGGCCCAGAATTCGGCTATGTGTTTGGCGCCATCGGTAGCGTCCATCAGTTCCTTTACCGAGCAGATAGGACACGCAGGACAGTAAAGACTGTAATACAAAGATAAGTTTGCATTAGTCTCTTTTGTGACTAATGTTATTTTTAATTTCTTATCATCAGACTTGGAAACACCATTGGTATGCCTAAGGGCCCTAAGGCCCATGTTGCTATTCAAAGAATGAGTGATAAATGTGATAATATATTTATTTATTTATACTTTATTGTACACCACAAAAATACATAACAATTTTTTCTTATCGATCACTAAAAATATACAATGCGCGGTCTTATCGCTTTCTGCGGTCTCTTCCAGGCAACCTTGGAGTGGACAGTGATTTTCCTGCTGGACATAAAATGGAGTTATCGTTGGTGCAATAATATACTCAAATATCGCGCGAACCATATCTACAATTTGCTGCTCAATCCTGCGCCCCAATTGAGTAGGTAACACACTTTAAATCACTAAATAACCCAATGTTGTCGAAATGTCAAAATAAAAGGGTTCGCAATTGATACTGTTTTAGGTAATTATCCCACTGGCCTATATGTACAGACGCCAGCACAGCAAGCTACTACAATCTATTAAAGAAATTTTAAAGTTGATTGGGAAAATTTGACAGTTTCGGGTTGCATGGTGTGCTGGCGTCTGTACAACTGAAATCAACTCAACTATCCATCCACCACATTCTAGCCAATCATCATCATCCACAGCCCGACTTAACCCACTGCTGGGCATAAGATTAGAATAGAATACTCTTTATTATGTACACCATATAAATTACAGACATAAGTATAGAAACTTTACAATGGGCGGTCTTATAAGCCTCTCTTTTCTCGTACCAATCCCTACGCTCCTATGCCAGCCTCATCCAGTTTTTGCCCGCGATGGCAACAATGTCGTCTGCTCATCTCGCATCTCCCGCCGTACGACTAATATCTCATTCCAGTCATTGGACGCCACTCTGTCACAGCCATACTCCACCTGTCATCACTGCGCCTTGCCAGGTGTCCTGCCCAACTCCGTATAAATGCAAGGAGGAAAATACTAACACTAATCGTTCCTTTCAGTGATAATGTGCTTACCTTATCTCTATGCCAGAAACGATCCCATTCTGCACGGACCTTGAACTTGGATTTAAGGTTAAACTGTTTATTTTATTAAGTGACTAGCTACGCCCTGCGGTTTCACTCGCATAAGCGTCGATCCCGTAGAAATATCGGGATAAAAACTATCCTACGTCCTTTCCCGGGACTCAAACTATCTCTATACTAAATTTCATCTAAATCGGTTCAGCGGTGTAGGCGTGAAGAGGTAACAGACAGACATCACACTTTCGCATTTATAATATTAGTATGGATATTCCCCATTATCTGAGCAGGTTGAAAGGTTATCGAAGCTCTTTCGATGTGGTTTTGCCACATGATAAGCTCAACTGTGACTAATGAGACACAATTACTTTATCTATTGTTATAAATTAAATTTTGATTTTCCTACAGTTGAGAGGAAGAGTAAGTACACGTAAAAGAGAGATACGCTGGCAAACAAAGGTACCTATCTTCCCAAAACATTCATAACAATACCGTTGTCTCTGGTTTTCCAGAAATGGAAAATGATAAGCATAGCTATTCACAAACACTCGATACGCTTCCGTATCGTATCGAACATTAATCATTGTTATCGTAGGAGTCTTCTAAACGCTGTTCACAAGTCCAAAGCCCGAAAATTTTGTTACTTTAAATCAAATTGACGCCCGCTATTCTTCCAACAGCTATTTGCTGTTGAGGGCAAGTCAAATCAGGTTATGAAATAATGTCAGGTTTTGGATACGATAGCCTGTCGTATGGTTGTGAATCAGGGCTCAGGTAAATTTTTGGTTGCATAATTTTGGTGCACTTGATAATCGATGACGTGATCAGTAACATATTAGCGGTCTAAGGCGTGATATACACTTGTTCGGCACCCTAATAGCGTAACACTGCCTTTCAATTACAATCTGAATCATTTTGAACGACATTGCTAATCCGTTGCTCCATATGTTCGAACAAATTTACTGCTCAACAACGTAAATAACTCAATGATTGTTGTTGAACCGTCAAAATGCAAGTCATTGCTACTGATAGTATGTTACGCAATTACACCCGTTCGGCACATTCTAGTTGGTAGTAGGTATTTGTTAAACAACAAAGCTGATATGAAACAAATGCCTACAACATCCTCCCGGCTGTGCCGATGAATGCCGACCCGGACAACGTGAGCGCACGGCTTTTCAGGAGCATTTTTTATTTGATTTCAGTGGCTTAGCAAACAATACAGGAAGGAACAGTGGAGTAGGTGATTCACGAAAAGTCATTTACAAACTGTTATATTAGGTACTTTTTATTACTTACTACTTTAAGAACCACACACAGAACCGCTCGAAGTGGAGGTGCTTGGGGGAGGCCTATGTCCAGCAGTAGACGTCTATCGGCTGAAATTATGAATTACTTTAAGAGTATATAGATTAGGTAGACCGGCGGGATAATTGCAATCGATAGCAATGCCTTTCATTTAGACAACAATTGCTTCATAGGTTTAAAAATATCATCTCCTTATCAACGTAAATAACACATTGACACGTTCGTTGGGTAATTTACGCTGCACTGCCATAGTGAAAAGATATTTAGAGAGATAGGATAGGACATCGATATGTATTTTTAGTGAATAGAGCGCAGTTAGATTGGATTTTACGGCTTGACATAACATGGAGATTGTTTTATTATGTAGAAGTCGGAATTGATAATGAAAACCGTATCAAAATCCGCTACGAAATTTAAAACATTGACGTAGACGTTTGTGGCGAAGGAGCTGCACCAGCTGCCACCCGTCACCTTCGACCACATCGATGTAACAAGCCTTCTGAAAGACATTGTCTTTCTGAAGGCCCGCCTCGCGGATGTTCTGGCGAAGTTAGATGCATCCCAAAACACCGTCGCTGATTTGCGCAAAGAATTTAGCGAGTTGCGAAACAGTGTGGCGGTAACTAGGTCATCAGTCGATGCACCTAACGTAAACATGAGTCGCGGAGCCGGCCTCGGTTCTCGAATTCCGCGTCAGCTTTTCGTTGCCAGCGCACCCGTCGTTTGCTGAGATTGCAGAGCGCCCCACCCGCGTGCCCCGCAGCCCCGCGCCCCTCATCGCCGCTCCTCCACGCAGCACCGCCCGAGCCCCTCACCCCGTCCCGCTGCCGGTGTCTGCAGCCCTGGCGAAGCCCCTACAAAAGGAATCCGCTAGCGTCACTGCGAGTGCCCCAGGAGCTCCTAGTAAGAAGCCTATGCCAAAAAGGCACCGAATAGGGCTGATGATGAGGGTTTCGTGACGGTGCAAAGGAGGAAGCGCCGATCGCTAACTAACAAGAACCGCTGCGGCAAAGCTCCTACGGAACCCGAAGTCAGCTTGCGTGCCGCAAAGCCGAACACACCGGTGTACATCTCCCGCCTACACTACACCACTAAGGCAGAGGCTATCGTGGAGTACGTGCGCCAGAAGACGAGGTACACGCCGAGGATGCAGTTACTGGACTCGCACCGCAACGTCAACTTCAAGGCGTTCGTGGTGCGCGTGCCGAATTGTTATCTGCCCGTCGTCATGGAAGAAGACTTCTGGCCACAGGACGTGGTGTTCCGTCGCTTCCGCGGACAAGTACCTACCACAGAGCTGCACAAGAGTTAGCTAGTGAAGTACTGTTTTATAACTTTTATAATAATTAAAATAAATGTATGTTTAGGTTAAGGTGTTCATGTATGGGCCTGCGTCGCCTGAAATAAATACCTAAATAAAAGAACAACGCGGTCTTACACAAACACGAAAATATTCGCACTTTATCTAAGTAAAGATTTTAAGCTGCCATATTAACTAGCTTTACCTAATTAACTTTGTACTGCCTAATCACGACGAGCTTACCATCGTCTTTGAAGCTACTCCTTATTTGCAGATGTAACAGAAGGGTACTGATGATAAACGTGCCAGGCACTTAGGAGAATGCCCTACAAGTAGACGTCTAATATTCATAGGTCAAAAGTTATCAAGTGCAACATTGCAGTTACTTTATTGCATAGTTAAGGCTAGGTTTGCAATACTATGCGAATATATAATACCATTTACCTCTTTAGTAATATATACTAAAACTTTGACGTGAAGACGTCTTTAAAATTGCTTTCATAGTGGGGGCAATTCAAAAAAACCATGGGTAACAAAATCGGGGGATAGAGTTTGGTGTTGCAGATTTATATCTATCATCTGCATCCTAAATTCAATTACACCATTGGATAGCTGAAAGATCAAAGAATTCATTACGCCAATTGAGAATGTAACGCATCGCGCACGGTGGAGGGGGAAGCGCCGCCATTTTGAGGTCATTTTTTCTTTTGTCATGCGGTTCATTTCCACCTTGGGCGCCACAAAAAGTGGTTGGTAACGCATCCGCTCATTCTTTGCTTTTGTCCCAGAATCCACCTTTAGTCTCACCAGATGTGCATCTGCACCCTGCGTAACACGTTATCATCTCAATCTGAATCATTCTGAAGGATATTGCCAAATCATTGCTTTATCTGTTTGAAAAATTTGTCTGCCTGACAACGTAAATAGCTCAATGAATGCTATTTCGGGTTACTGACGACCCGTAACGACTGCCGAAGAACTACGAATGACAGCCGGGACCAACGGTTTAACGTGCTTTCCGAGCCAAGGAGGGGTCTTAAAGTCTTGATATGTAAAGACCCATCCAAAGCCCAACCGCGGCAAACGTAGCTTAACCTGATCGATTGACCCGTGCGGCTGTCTACTTACCCAAAAGGAATATTAATACCTAAAAATCTGAGATGAAATGTGGTTTAGGTTAGACGCGTCAGTACCTACGCCTCTCGATTACCTACCTTTTGAGGAAAAAGACGTGATGGACGGTTTTACTAGGTATCTACCAAAGAACTTGTTTTTTGCTCGCAAGTTTAATGTTTGCTATATCGTGAAGCTTCCCCTTAACAATTAACAATAACTGGTGACTCTTGGCACCACTGCTTCCATATTCGTCAGTCCATCGTCTTCCAACAACTTTGCACGATGTGGTTCAAGTGTGCTATATTCTATTTCTGGTTATTCAGACTTATCTCTTGTGACAAAAGTTTCACAATCGTGCTGGATACAACCACATCTATGCAAGAAGAATTGGATGTTATAAAAGTTAATTTAGCTTCAGCTATAAATGTTTCTAATAACACGGATATCACTAATTACATTTTGGTTCCTTTTAATGACCCAGGTAAGCTTCGTTTCATTTTGGTTTAACTTTTTTTTAAACTATAGACTCGAGTTTTTTTGTTAGCTTATTTTGTGTCCCACTGCTGGGCAAAGGCCAATTTTCCTTCCAAGCCTTCCTGTCTTTTGCAATCTTTGGCCATGTTAGCCCTGCAAACGTTATCAGATCGCCATATCACCATCGCCGTGGTCTACCTCGATGGCGATGGCTTATTTTGATTAGATCTATCTTCTAAGACTCGATTACAAACAATTATTATTTCTGGACAAGTGATAGGTTCGCATGGAAGGTGAACGGCGCGAGGGTTAGTAGCGGCTTTGAAGAAATTCTGTTCGAGCATTGCAGTTTTAAAAATCGTACAGTCACGAAAATATTTTTTTTGCAAAAAAAACGCCCTCTGTTCTTGCTTATTTCGTTGAATCATTGTCCAAAGAAGAAATGGGGGACTGTCAGGCCAACTCAGTCACACCGAAGGCAGCAACGTATGACGTAGATATAGACCATAGATATACAGACGCATAAAGCATAAGCATGCATTCTACACGTGTTGTTGTAACAGACACATTCCATTGAGATTGATAGCATAATTATAACTTGTGATATTATATCTCGCAAAACTACAATGTAACACTTTACAACTCCTGAAAATACCGCGCATTGTATTAGGCTAGCTAACAAGTTGTTTTTACCCTGCAGCAGAGGCGGATTATCCCTAAGGCAAACTAGGCACGTGCCTAAGGCGCTAGGTTACAAAGGGGCGCGCGCGCGGAATTTTTAAACAAAGAAAAAATAAATGCCAAACATGAAATTAATTGTGTTAGTAAGTATGCACCTACTCACACAACATAAAAGATTATTTAATTCTATAGAAATGTTTAATTCTTGATAAAAAACGACGACAACGAATTGAATGACATGAAACGAAACTGGAAAGCGCCGCACTGCAGTCTGCTCAATACAATATTGCGCACATGTTTTACAACATTGTTTTTCGGGTACATTTATTGTTCTATGACTTGTAAAGTCGAAGCGGCCGGCCAAAGGTTTTTATTTTGTCCTTTATTTTATGAAACAAAAGATTTATTTTATGAAAAGTAATTTGTGAGCTAAGCGGCCGCGCTGGCGCCGAATGACCGACGAACGAGTGACATGAGTTTTAGATTTGTTGTCGGACTGCATGGTTGTTTATGTTCTCGCTGCAGTATATCAATAATTACGTTTTAGTTTATTGCTCAAAGAATGAGTGAATTAAATAAAAAACCTAGTGGTGCAGCATATAAAAGGAAGGCTAAGGAAAGAGAAGAAAAACATCAAAAGGTAATAAAGCACACGAAAAACATTGAGAATTTTGTTTCTAAATTAAAAAGTGATTGTTCTTCTAACGCAATTCATAGTGCGTCTGCTACCGGCGCGGCCCCTATTCAATGCGAGATTCTTGAGAGTAGTATATTCCTTGCTACTAGTTCTCAACAACCGCAAGATTTGTCTGTGCTCACACCGCCTACTCCAGCTTCGTCAGCGGTAGAAGTTGTGAGACAGTCGCAAAATAAATTGGTTATCGTGGATTGTGACCCAGTCAAGTGGAATATCAATAACGAAACACAAGAATATATTGCACTGAATGGCTTTAGTCAAAACATAAACGCAGATTTTTCATCGAGTAAGAGAATTTATGAAGATAAAATCTCGCGTTTTTTGACAAAAACAATGTCTGAACGAAGGTTGTTAAATAGAGAAAAACGTCCAAGAAAATGGCTTATTTACTCTTCAAGCACAGGAAAAGTTTATTGTGGACCTTGTTTGTTATTCAGTGTCGTCGGAACTACTTGTTTTGGAAAACAAGATGTTGGTTTTAATGATTGGAAGAACGCATCGATTAGATTAGAAAGCCATGAAAACTCATGTGAACATAAAACATGTGTTTTGAACTTGCAAAGTAGATCTAACATTGTCGGTCGTATCGATCACGATCTTGTCGCTCAATTTCTAGAAGAGTTAACTTATTGTCGTGAAGTTTTGAAACGAGTGGTTGCGACTGTAATGGCCCGGCTACACGCTCAGTCTTGCCTGCGAGCATGCCTGTACAAACCTGTTTGCGCAGGTAAGCGCGCGTGTGTGGACGACGAGACGGTAGCTCGCGCAGTTCTGAAAGCGCGGCTTGTGCGATCGTCGACATGCTGAAGATTTGGACTGCGCAAACTTGAGTTGCACGGTTTTACTTGAACGTGTGGCCGGTTATTCAAGCCGCGCAACAGTCGGACGTAATTATTTTCGGTATTGTAGGTACACGTCGCCGTCGTAAAAATGAGTGATGTAAGAAATTATTCTAAAGAATTTTTAACCCAGTTCATAGACCTGTACAAATCGTTGCCGGCTTTATGGCAAATTAAAAGCAAAGAATATTCCGACAGGAACAAAAAAAATTAAGCATATCATTTAATCTTAATTCTTTATCAGTAAACAATAAAATAATGCTCCTAATAAAAAACCCTCTTCCGTTGGCAACATGGTGCGTTGACGAGCACACAAAACACAACTACGGACTGCACAGTTAGTTTGCACGAGCTTACCTGCACCGTATGGCCACTACACGGTGTTCCGTCTTTTTGCACAGTCATGAATGCACAAACCGGACTGCGCAGGCAAGACTGAGCGTGTAGCCGGACCATAAAGTCCTTAGCATCACGTGGTTTATCTTTTAGGGGACATGACGAAAAACTTGGCTCTCTTCATAACGGAAATTATTTAATGACGCTGGAACTCATAGCGGAGTTTGATCCGTTTTTAAGTAAACATATTGCTCAATATGATTAGTATCTATTTTTAACCAACTTCAAAAAAGGACGAGGTTCTCAATTCGTATGTTTAATATTTTTTTAATGTATGTTCGGGCATAACTCTGTCATAATATAAGTATAGACGGATTTGCAAAATTATTTTTTTTGTTCGAAAGAGGTTTTTAAATAAATAATTCATAACATTATTTTTTTTTATTTAAGTATCAAACATTCAGCTTCATATTGTGATAACACACCATCATCTGTCAGTAAACATCCACAGTCAGATCTGTTTCCCAGAGAGGCATCATGGATTTCCATGTTCGTTCAGTCCATCTTGCTTTCTTCACTCTCATAACATATTTCATTCACGCCTGAAACGTAAGACTACACGTATACTAGCCTACCTAATTATCTCTACTAATATTATAATCTTGGAGTGTCCGGCTGTCTCCAAAACCGCTTCCTCTTTAATAAAGCAAATTGTCAAGTGATGTCCTCTCGTTCACATAAATAATACTACAATCACCAACTACCAGCTATGCAATGAGACAATTCCTCGTTTTTACGAAGTTAGAGGTTCTAGGGGTTGAATTCGACTCACAGCTTAACTTCCATTATCATTTGCTCACTCACTGTCACATGTTTCAAACGTCTAGGGTTTATATCACGTAATTGCTACTACTTCTTTGCTATACTTTACTGATGCACTCGAAGATTGAGGCTGTAGTCATCAATGTTTACCACTAGGTACTATAAAAATATTTAGAATTATATTATGGACGCTAGAGAGGCGCCGATGAGTTTCTTGCCTAGGGCGCTCTCGACACTTAATCCGCCTCTGCCCTGCAGCGAATACATCGAACGGGTTTCCCTTTTCTGTCCAAGCTGAATGGATAGAAGCACAATTTTTCAATTGTTTTTAATCTCGCGAGATAGATTTCAAATTATTGTTGCGCGCCACAATTGATGGCGACATTAGCTACCACTAGCGCCATCTAGTATCGAGTAGCAGAACTTATAATTATTCGGGTCCCTTCTAGAAACTTCGATGATAGAACTTTCCAGAACCATCGACGTCTGGTCCGTCGGGTTCGGTATGTACTCGAACATTCTAGATGTTTCTACGGTAGAAGGTTCTGGAACTATCCGAGACCTATATAAGGCCGGTGTGCCTGCGAGCCGAAAAACAGTGTTGGATAAGCGATACAAGCGAAAACATCGAAGCGATCTTCAAGTGCGACTAGAGTGATTTGTAGTGCGATTGTGTTTTGTAATTATTGTGTTTACAGTTGTAATTTGGAGTATTCCCGTTTGAGCACCTATTTTCAGAGCACCTTTTTTTAGAGCACCAAAGGTATTCCCATTAGAGCACCAATCAATATTTTACCTTGGTGCTCAAAGGGGAACAATTAAAAATATTCAACTTTATTCCCTTTAGAGCACCTACGGTAGCTTCTAGTGATGGGTTTGTGTTTTTAAATAAAGTGTCTATTTTTGGTTATTAAATCGGCAGTTTTTACTGTCACGAACCCCAAGCTCGTAACAATTGGTGTCAGAAGAAAGGATTTAAAATCATGCCGATTCTACCGAAGGACGACACGGAGGGTATCCGTACCCGGAGTCAACGCCAGCAAGAGACGGACCAGAGGCGATTCGGTGGAGCAACGCCACAGACGTCGGAGGGCGAACTACCAATCACGGAGGCCGGCCCGTCCACAGCTGCTCCAGCATCATCAGCACCAGATTTTGCTGCTCTGATGATGATGCTGCAGGAGCAGTCCCGCCGACAGGAGGAACATGCTCGTCGGTTGGAAGAACAGCTCCAGCGGGACAAGGAGGAACAGGCCCGCCGACAGGAGGAACAGGCCCGCCGACAGGAGGAACAGGCTCGTCGGCTGGAAGAACAGCTCCAGCAAGATAAGGAGGAACAGGCCCGCCGTCAGCAGGAGCAGTCCCGCCGACAGGAAGAGCAGATGCTCCTTCTGAAGGACCTTCACGATACCTTCGGGAAAGACATGAAGGAGGTGAAGGATAAGGTTGCTCAACATGACAACCGCCTGTTGGAAGCTGAAACCCGAATCGACCAAGTGAATAATCGGGTTGACAACGTGATGGCTGATGTGAAGGAAACCGTGATGGCTGATGTGAAGGAAACCGTGATAGCTGACGTAAAAAAAACCGTAATGGCTGATGTGAAGAAAACGCTGGATTACCTTAAACTTGAGGACGGAATCGCAGCCCCCGTAGCTACAACACCTTCGCTACGTGGATTTAAAGTGCCACCATTCGACGGAACTTCTTCCTGGTCGGCCTACAAAATTCAGTTTGAGGCTGTCATGAAGGCGAACGGGTGGAATAAAAATCAGGCCATGACTGCCCTCACCCTAGGCCTGCGCGACCAGGCCTTAACTGTGCTGGAAGCTCTTGGAAAAGAAGTGACTTACGAGCAGCTCCTTGAGGCATTGGAGGCTCGGTATGGTGACGCTCACCTGGAACACGTGTATCGTGCGCAGCTCAAGGATCGTGTGCAACGCAGTAACGAAACCCTGCAGCAGTGGGCCCTTGAAGTGGAGAAGCTGGTTCGTAAAGCTTACCAGTCCTTGCCTGCGCTTATTGATGGGAACCTGGTGCAGGTATTTATCGACGGCATCCGCGACCTTGAAGTCAGAGCTGCTGTAAGGCTCGGTCACCACGGGACGCTTAAGGACGCCCTGGCCCATGCACTGGAGGTGGAAGCTGTGCGGCAAGATCATCGTTCCCATCGCGTCAGGGAGATTGCAGCGGCTACAGTTCGCGACCGCAATAGAAGATACAGCCCTAGGTGCTACGGCTGTGGGGAAAGGGGCCACCTTCGATCCAGTTGCCCGAAGCGAACTGCAGAAAGGGAAGTTGGCTGGTCTCCAGAGGGTAGTGCGGCTAACAGCACCGCCCAGCAGCAGCAGGGAAAACGAGCAATAGCCAGGAATGCGGGGCGGGTGCTGTCTGATGTTCAAAGAGCCCCGAGGATTTCGATCACACAAAACTATGACGGGAAATCTCATGGCAACGCAGATGCATTGTCTAGAAGACCTTGTCCTGAAGACTGCAAGTATGGTACTAGGCAAGAGGGTAAGGAAGTGGTACCTGTGAGGATGCTCAGGACAGACCTCAGCGACGAGTGGAAG
Source organism: Amphipoea oculea (assembly GCA_945859645.1). NCBI lineage: Eukaryota > Metazoa > Arthropoda > Insecta > Lepidoptera > Noctuidae > Amphipoea > Amphipoea oculea. The sequence goes on along the minus strand of OX243865.1, from coordinate 13,256,700 downwards.
GAAAGCCTACAGCGTGCACAGCAGGAAGATTCGGACATCAAGCCGATTCTGGAGTGGATAAAGGCCAGAGCACCTAAGCCCAAGTGGAGCGACGTCTCAGCGATGAGTTCGATCACAAAAAGCTATTGGGCCCAATGGGACAGCTTGATGATTCAGGATGGAGTCCTGTGCCGTAAATGGGAAAATGCTCGGGGGGACAGCTGTCATTTGCAAATTGTTGTCCCTAAAGCTCAAGTACCAGATGTTCTACAGCTTTACCATAACGGTTGTTCAGGAGGTCACCTGGGAGTAAAACGGACTCTACTGAAGATACGAGAACGGTTTTACTGGATCCACTGTCGTGACGATGTCGAGGACTGGTGTCGCAAATGTACAAGTTGTGCGGCTGTAAAGGGACCTCAGACACGTAGTAGAGGTGCATTGAAATTGTACAACGTTGGTGCACCATGGGAGAGGATAGCCCTAGATGTTGCGGGACCGTTTCCGGAAAGTGAAAGTGGTAACAAGTATTTCATGGTTGTAATGGATTACTTCACTAAGTGGCCGGAAGTCTTCGCCATTCCAAACCAAGAAGCTTCAACAGTTGCAGATAAATTGGTTCATGAAGTCTTCTGCCGTTTTGGAGTACCTTTAGAGATTCACAGTGATCAAGGAAGGAATTTTGAGTCCCAAATATTCCAGGAAACTTGTCGAGTTATGGGTACTCATAATACGAGAACAACTTCTTACCACCCACAATCGGATGGAATGGTGGAACGATTTAATCAGACATTGGAGAGATACCTGGCAAAAGTTGTGGAAAATCGGCAACGAGATTGGGATAAGCACATACAACCGTTCTTGTTGTCATATCGAAGTGCTGTTCACGAAAGTACATCGGTGACACCAGCTTTCGCAAACTTTGGAAGGGAATTACGGCTGCCTGCAGACCTGATCACCGGAATACCACCTGACGCCCCACGCAGTATAACCGATTATGCGAATGACTTGCGGAACAAAATGAATGACATCTATGAGCACGTCAGACAATCGGGCCAGCAAATGTCTGAGAAGATGAAAACCCGTTATGACCGCAAAATGAACAATAAAGGGTTCGACGAAGGATCACTAGTGTGGTTGCACAATCCAGTCCGCAGCAAAGGGAAATCTCCTAAGCTTCAAGCTAAATGGGACGGACCGTACCGGATTGTGACAAAGATCAATGACGTAACCTACCGGATACAGAAAGGTGCAAGAGGTACTCCTAAGATCGTCCATGTGGATCGACTGGCGCGTTATTATGGGGCCAATAATGCTCGGGACGAGCATGTCTTAGGAGGGGGCAGTGTTGCGCGCCACAATTGATGGCGACATTAGCTACCACTAGCGCCATCTAGTATCGAGTAGCAGAACTTATAATTATTCGGGTCCCTTCTAGAAACTTCGATGATAGAACTTTCCAGAACCATCGACGTCTGGTCCGTCGGGTTCGGTATGTACTCGAACATTCTAGATGTTTCTACGGTAGAAGGTTCTGGAACTATCCGAGACCTATATAAGGCCGGTGTGCCTGCGAGCCGAAAAACAGTGTTGGATAAGCGATACAAGCGAAAACATCGAAGCGATCTTCAAGTGCGACTAGAGTGATTTGTAGTGCGATTGTGTTTTGTAATTAGTGTGTTTACAGTTGTAATTTGTGTTTTTAAATAAAGTGTCTATTTTTGGTTATTAAATCGGCAGTTTTTACTGTCACGAACCCCAAGCTCGTAACATTATTATTGATGTTCATAGGTAAACGGTGAAATATAAATCATTCAGCAAAAAAGGTAAGCCCGTGAACAAATTAACTAGGTTCCCACATTAAACCTTTATTCGATTTTGTGTGAAAATAGTGAAATAAGTACTCCTACTATTTCCAATTGAAGTTTTGATCGAGCATAAACTTGCTCATGAAATAAACTATGTTGCAAAATATTGTAATCTAGCCGACACGGTTTCATTCGGTAGATAAGAATATAATGTCGGAGCTGCACTGTCATCTCAGTACAGACGCCAGCACATCAACCTACTACAATCTGTCAAATTTCTTTAATAGATTATCAACTTTATCACTGAAATATAAGGTTCAAAGTAGATTGGGAAAATGTGACAGTTAGGTGTAGGTTGATGTGCTGGCGTCTGTACAAGTCATTAGTAATCTATATACTAATAATAAATCTGTAGAGTTTGTTTGTTCGAACGGAACTGAGACTCGAATTAAAAAAAAAATTTGCATTTGATAGCCCAATTCTTGAGGAAGGCTATAGGCAATTTAACATCACGCTAAGACCCTCAAAAGCCAAAAAAAGTCAGAAAGAACGCTAAGCGAAGACGAAGTAATAGCGCGGACGGGCGATGCGATACGACGCGGTGAGTCGGGGGAACAAAAAACACGCGGACGGTCTCAGTATGAGTCATTAGCAATACTTTAAATTAGTAATGAACTCAATTTCTTCATTAATTCATCGTTGTGTTATTTACAGATGTAGGAGAGCCTGCGGTGGTACTCACACCAAGAGAGCTCTTATCTTCACTAAATGCTATCACAACCAGTGGCGGACAACAATGTCCTGAAAATTCACTTGCGGGTATAGAAAAAGCACTACAAATAAGCAAACATAAATCTAACATCTTTGTATTCACCGACGCCTACTCGAAAGATGTTAGCAAACTTGGTTCTATAGAAAACTTGTGCCGAAGTACTCGGAGTCAGGTAAAGTAACGTTTTTTCTGTCGGCTAGTATATTGTGCAGTACCAGTACCACAGTATTCAGGACTTGAAAGAAAGAAAAGAAAGAAAGAAAATACGTTTATTTGTGGCAAACGTAACGCATAAAAAAAAAACACAATAAAAAAAAACCAAAATAACAATTGCATCATCATTTCATTAGTGTTTCAGTCTCAGCTGAAGTGGAAAAATATCAACTAACTTTTGGAAGCCCTGTGTGTATGTGTATGTGTAGGTAGGTATAAAGTTGACACTTGGTTTTCAGGTAGTCATATTTTTGAGTGGCTTCTGTTTGCCACAGTCATCGCCCAACGTGAATGAGCAAGTTTATCACGATGTCGCTAAAGCTTGCTCTGGCGCAGTCGTCTATTTCGACCCGGCGACGTTGAGACAGGTACTTTCCTACTTACACATATTTCTTTAAGGTCATATTCTGCTTGAAAGTAAAAATGGCTCCACAAGGCTCTATATTGAGTCCGCTTTTTGAAGTGAAAACTTCTTTAGCGGCGTTGAACAATTTTTGTAATGGGTAAAAAATGTTAAACTCGCGTCAGGGCATCGCGTCAGGACACGTGACCGTCAGGAGAGATTCCCCCCCCCCCCATCTCTTTCTACGGCGGCGCCAACCGAATTGAACCAAGTGAGACACGACAAAGATGGCCGAAGAAAATGACATTTGACGTACAAATGTTTGAAAAGTCAGTTTCACAGAGTACTTTTTGGTTTCCATGACGACCATGACGTTGTCGCGTCAAAACTGTTGAAACTGTAGACAATAAATTAGTTTTTCATACGTAATAATGTCTATGGACACAAATGTTCGGTTCATAGCACTGGTTCATAGACAGATATTCTCGTATGCCGATTTAATGTGTTGGCCAATTTGTTGGATGACTTCATTATAATGGCAACATTTAGAAGTTGTAGGACATTCTAGTTATAGAACGTTTATGAAGCGTTTATGAATACAAAATTTTATCGAATGTTTTAAAGGCCTATTGAGCATTTTAACTAATGAATGGTTTAAACCTTCAATAGGTTTTTTTTATGAATAAGACCGAAAGTGTTTAAAATATGGAAATTGAACAAAGTGCATCTATTAATGAAAAAAGTGACCCAGAAATATTGAAAAAAAATGAGTAATATTAATTAAATTAATAATTGATTTATTTCAACGTTAATATTCAAGTTTTCACTTCTGCCGGCACTCCCGGAGTGCAACCCGTCTTTTTTTCTGTCCTGATTCGGTTAATGTTTATTTCATTTACCAAATAATACACGATTATCTTAAGTAGGTGTAGTTTTGATTAATCTCGATAACGACATCTCGCTTGATTGCGAGATCTCGAGCCAGGCATAGCATACGAGATCTATAGTTGCCAATCTCGATTCGACATTGCATTCCCTAATTGTGTTTTGTTTGATTTCAACGATGAGTAGGTATAACATAAACCTCATACAGAACCTTCATTTTTAAAGTCGGTTAAAAAATAGGTAAACGTTAACACCCCTTCTATAAAATGTTTCAGGCTTTCAAATACATAAAAGAAGTAATAAACGTGGAATGGACTGACGTTATCAGCTACGGCAGTTTCACAGAATATAAAGAATTGTCTGTAAGTATTTTTTATTCACGTACCCGCACTTGGCCCTCGTGGTGGATTATGGCGGACTCCCTCTGAGGCCTCATCTCCGACCAGGCCCGTGCCGGACAGCGCGTAAGTATTCCAAGCGCGCCTCAAAGGGATGTCAGCAAAAAAGAAGGGGCCTGCCAGGGCCGAAGCCTGCCGGGGGTGCGGGATTGTCCGAAAGGGTAACCGCTACTCCGGAACATAAAGGGCTAAGGAAGGAACACGGATGGGTTTTAGTCAGAGTCTGACACTCCCTTCCGCCCCACATTTCCAATCCATAAAAAAAAGCCTCATCTCCAAAAGCCAAAATGATCAGCCAGTAACGTTCCGACTGGGACACCCCAGTGGGAAAGTTACTGGCTGATCATTTTGGCTCTTGAGATGCAAGTATCCTTTTACTTCGTTCAGGAGCCAGCTGTTCAACTTGCCTCTGCCCACTGCTTGTACAATCATGTTTAGTGTATGTGTAATCTTGTGTGTTTTTCTTTGTACAATAAACTTATTATTATTTATTATCATAATAATGATGATTTTGTAAGCAGGTAGCGACGTCTGGGTTTCTTACCTTAAGTTTGACTAACCTGAACTAATCTAGTGCTAAAAAACTAACTAGTATGTCACCACCAAATAGGGAATGGTCCCGGGAAATCCCGGTCCCGAAAATCCCGGGAATTCCCGGGATTTTTGTATAGACTAAAGAACCGGTACGATCACGCCTCGTCCCGGGACTTTCGGGACCTTCGGGACTTAGTTGAAAAGTATAAACTTAAATTAAGAATTTGAGTTTCCCCATTCAGATATCATAATAAAAGGTTTCTTACTAAGATTTTATTTAAAACTAGAGGTCCGCCTAGCGGTTGCACCCGCCGCTACACGTTTACACGTTTTTCCGAGAGAATGAGGTCAAAAGTAGCCTTTGTTACTTAGGGATCTTGTAGTTTTTTAGTGGTGAAAGAATTTTAAAAATATAATCAGTAGTTTTTGAGTTTATTGGTTACATACCTAGAATACCTACAAAAAAAAAAAAAATCTTTCTATATTTGCACAACCCAGAAGTATATTTTACTACTGTGCACAGTGTGGGATTTGACCTTAGTTGCGGACATCCTGTTTTATGCGTTTCTCTGAGAGATAACATTGAAACAAAACTCCAATTAAAATTCCCATTGATGTATCTGTCATAGTTTTGTAGAAATTCAGAAAACAATGAAAAATTCATAGAAACCATAGAAACAATTTTTCTTCTTTTTTTTATGGCTTTTTTTACTAAATGTTTATTGGTTTGATAGCAAATGTACTTTATGAACCAACCAATCCACCAAAACCTAAAATATTGCGCTATTCTAGGCAAAAAAAAAGTTTTTCTATGATTTCATTTTATTTTTTTATCTAGTCACTATTTACACGGTCGCGTTTTTTTTCAGTGTCAATATGTTTACTACATTAATTACTATTATCATAAAAAAAACCAGATGCGACAGACACAGGATAACAGAAATATTGAATTTTAAAATTTTATGTTAGGGTTGCCACTGACAAGCACCTACTATTTTATAACGCGCAATATTTCAAACAAGCTTTCTTAGCATTACTTAGTAGGCGTTTAAGTCGTGTGGAAAACAAATTTAGGTAAGTTGGCCGCGTAATGTAATAGAATGTACTTATGTCTGAAGCATTATTAATATTTTCTGATCTCAGTTTTTTCCCTTAAAATTGCGTTTATGTGTTTATTTTAAACAATGAATAATAGTGTAAATTCTACATATTATATATTTCTAGAAATCTATACATAAAGAGTTAAAAAATAACTCTTGCATCCATAGAAATTATAAAAAACCTTAGAAACGCAATATCTCCTACATCGCGCAAGCTAGTTATATGGTTTTTTGCCACGATTTAGTAGAAACATAACCCTATTGAATTTTTGTTAAAAAAAATGCGACAATAACATAGATAATTTCTAATTATTTTTTTTTCAAAATTTTAAAATTATTTTTTTTCTCTCGTTTTTCTGCACTTATGAGATTGAAATTTTCACACTAGTAGCATTGTAAACTAGCAGATGGTTTGATTTTTTTACAAAGAGAAATATCACTTTTTTCGAGAAATATGACTGAAAATGTTTTTCGTAGAAATCCACGACTTAAATGAAAAAAAAATATATCTGCAAATCTAATTGAAATTTTCAAAAAAGTATTACTTTATTTGGTCTGGGATGACTAGGCCTACTTAAATCCAACATAAAATGATAGTGTCCGCAACTAAGGTCAAATCCCACACTGTGCTGTGTAAGACGAGTGACGTATACCCAAGACCAGACAGCGATGAAATGCGCAGCCACATTTTTGAACTAACACGCACAAATAGCGTTTCTTCGATAGCTGTTCATTTACCTGAAGAGCCTTCATCACAAAATCAAGAAAATAATGATCTGCACAGAGAATCAGATGCTATATTAACAAAAAAAGATGAGCTTAATACTGAAATACTGAATGCTACCAAAAATGTACGAGTTCGAAGCGATCAAGAAGATTTAAACACTACAATTAGAATAGAGATGGCTCTTTTTTAGAATGGTGGTGATCGTGGCCGTTTTCTGTTGTTAGCTTATGATCATCTTCTGACGATCCCTCCGACCAGGGTGGAGCCCGAGAGGATATTCTCTGCAGCAGGATTACTGTGCAACAAAATAAGATCACGCTTAAGTGATAAAAGCTTAGACGCACTTATTTTTTTAAGAACCCACTATAATGAGCAAGACAGTACTAAATAATTGAACGTTTTCATATTTTGTTAATTTCATTCCTTTATAACTTTGTCATATTTTATTATTTTATATTCCTTAAAGATAAGCGTCTCAGTGATATGATAACTGCCGAATGCTGATGATGACTTGGTTTATATTAGAATTAAGAAAAGGATTTATGTTTTATTTTATGGAAAGTAACTATGTTTTTGTTGATTGATATTGGTATATAATTTATAATAATAGCGAGCGTTAAATGCTGATTTGACTTGTTGCTTTCTTCTGTTAATTATTTTTTCAAAGAATAGTAAATGGTTCTGTTTTCGTTGATTTTTAAAAATACAGGATAATTTTGTTATCACCATCCAAATTTTTACAGGGTGTTCTACCCATGAATATGAACAACTTTCACTATGGGACCAACTCTGAAATCACGAAAAAAAAATCAGCTGTTTCATACATTTTGGTCAAGTAAGTAGGTATTGAACTTTTGTATTAAACAGCTGTTTTTTTTTCCTGATTTCAAAGTTGGTCCCATAGTGAAAGTTGTTCATATTCATGGGTAGAACAGCCTGTAAAAATTTGGATGGTGATAACAAAATTATCCTGTATACAGGGTTATTTGTAAAACACCAACAACCTCGCAGGAGTAGATTACTAACATCATAAACAACAACATTTTGTTCTACGACTTTTTCGAAAACAAGCAAAAAAAAATCGTCTTTTCATACAAAACTCGATCAGCTGTTCGGACATAATGTATGGAGAGTTGACTTTTTTTGTCTGTTTTCGGAAAAGTCGTAGAACAAATGTTGTTGTTTATGATGTTAGTAATCTACTCCTGCGAGGTTGTTGGTGTTTTACAAATCACCCTGTATATCTTTAATTAATACAATGTAGTTTTCATTATCTACGTACATACATTAATACTAAAGACCTATTAAAATTAAAATACCAGCAGTAGGTAAAAAAAAATACCCAAAAGTCCCGAAAGTCCCGGTTCTCCCGGTTCCTTCAACAAGTAATCCCGAAAATCCCGGGACGCTATAAGAGCACCGGTTCTTCATTCCCTACCACCAAACGAAAACCCCATAAGGGACAAGAGAACTTAAAGAAATGACTCTGTTGTTGTTCAAAAAATGGGGAAATGCATTGAATTTCAAGAAATCACAAATATTTCTTGTAACATTATTAGACCTCCGATTCTATTGACCAAAACTAGAATTTCAATAACTAAAATACAATTTAACATTGACAAATATTAGTTTAAGGTGGACTCGTTCACCAAGACTGTGTTGGTGGTAGTTTCCGGAGATAACCCTAGCCTGGAAGTATCAACTCCGGATGGCTCAAAGAGTGCAGTCGAAAAAATTTTGGAGACCAGACACACACAGGTATTCCATCACCTTAATAATATCATAACTTCATGAAGAAAGATTGCAGCCAGCAGTACATTTAGCCAACTGGACTGTGTGGTTGGTGATGTTATTCTGATGACAGGATTCCTTCTCATAACATAAGTCCTTAATCACGTTTAATGACAGCAGAAGAATATATGCACTCCTTCCTAGTATTCTTATCATACGAGGCACGGGAGTATCACGTTAAGCCGTTGGTCCTGCGCCTGATCTCTATCCGGTCGTGTCGAAATGTTGTCCCATCGGACTATAAGACAAGCGACACATGAGCGATTAAAACAAATAAATGAATGCTCACGTTTATGGCCTCACCGCACACCAAATATTACTAGCGATTTTTCATTTCTTTATGCGATAGGAAGAACATTACTGTAATCACGGCATCGGCTACATCAACATATCAGCGAAATTGAAGCGAATTTATTAGAAAATTTCTCACTTGCACGACTAGTTCAATAGTGCTACTAAATATGCGTGTGGCTACATTATGCGTATAGTAAACCGCGATGGATGATTTGATAGCATGTGGGCTGTAGCCACGTCATCGCCGAATATACGCCGGATATTCGCTTATGATGTAGCCATACCATGTTTATCTCGTTTCGCTCTTCCAGTCGCATCGCAAATCGCTGCCTATTGTAGCCTCAGCCTAAGAGTGAGGGAAGAGGGAGTGAACCTATGTCTGCGCGCACACTTGTGAACTATATATCTCACGCGCTGAAGACTAGTCTCCGTTGAGATTGGCCGCTAATAAGGAGGCCAATTTCGGCCGTATTTTATAATACAACCTACATAAAAACTTAACAATTTAGTTGTTATTATTCGTTATTAGTTGTTGTTATTAGAGCAGTGGTGGCCCAGTGGTATCAGCCGCGACTTACAAGTTGTAGGTCGTAGGTTCTAACCCCGACAGGCGCTTTATTTTGTGTAAATTATTTCATCACCACTGCTCTCAAAACGGTGAAGGAAAACATCGTGAGGAAACCGGCATGTCCTAGAACCAAAAATTCGAAGACATGTGACATCCACCAACCCGCACTGGGCCCGCGTGGTGGATTACGGCCCACTCCCTCTCACAGAGAGGAGGCCTGTGTCCCAGCAGTGGGAACGTTATAGGGTGATTATGTTATGTTATTCATTAAAGCAGTTAGGATATATTATTATTGCATACCGAGACGATACCGCATCAGAGGATGTACTATTTTCAGACGTTTTATTGTGATACCGTTGAACATTCTGTAACGCATAATGTATATGTTGCAGGTTGTACGCTTGACAAAGCCGTCAATCGGTGACCACAAGGCCACAATCCGATGTCGAAACAAAACGTCCGTTGTACTATACAAAAGGTATGAGCTACCGTTGCAATTTGGATTCTCCACTAAGCTGCCTAGAAGTATGAGCGAAACTAGCAGAAGACCTATGCCAGGTAAAAGATTGTTATATCCATTCCTTGCTCGAATCAAGTTAAGGTGACGCTGTTCAGGGCCTACTGTCAGTCGTTATACACTAGCCAACTTTGGTACCGGTACACGAGGAGTGCGTATAACACTCTTCGTGTACAGTATAATAATGCCTACCAGGCTATGATGAACTTGCCCTGGCGGTGTAGTGCGACTGACATGTTCGCCGTGAGCAACGTTGCCGGCTTTTCCGCGCTGCTAAGTAAGCTCAGAATGTCAATCTACACAAGGGTAACCCTGAGTAGGAATGAAATTGTAAAAGCTGCGCACCGTGTCGTCCATCTTGCAAGAGAGGTAAAAGACTTTTAATATATATTTTTAGTTATTGTACATATTTATGTATTTTAATATTCTATATGTGTTATTATATTCTATCTGAATTATTGTGTTGTTATTATGTTATTTTATGTGAATTTTATTATGTTAATGCCTATAGTATTTAAGAGTATGTGTCTGTATGGTATGGGTTTAATAATTGCCTGAAATAAATTATATTTAATTTTTTTATTTAATTTAATTTTCACCAAATCAAGGTGACCACTGTTCTTGTCGCATTGAAATGCTATTGGATTGACAAGGATCTACCTACAAACGAAAACAATGGTATCATTTGTAGTAAGTATAGAATGGAAGGAAAAACCGGTGGGATTAAAATTTTACTGGACAATAGCAAAACCTGAATAGGTTCAACAATCGCTATAGTTAAAGCATTAATAGAATATAATAGAATAGAATATTCATTTGTTTGCTCAAAATGTAGGTATTTACAATAATATTAAAAAATCCTTGTACATTTTGGCATTGATGCAGTTCATTATCAAACATACAAACCCCTTTGTATTGATATACCCTTTCCGTAATACCCTGTACAACTAAAATTTATCAGCTAGAAAATCCGATACGGAGTAGTAATATTTATTTGATAGAAGTACAGTTGGTTTCTTCTTGAAAGTTGTTACTGGTTCCTCTTTTATGGAATTAGCAATGTGGTTAAAAATTGCCGGTGCCATACCAAAAACACTTTTCGTCAACAAAGCAGTCCTAAGTACATACAGGGTGGCCGGAACATTGACGTCCAAAAATAAAATTTAGGTCCCTCGTATCGTGGGGTATCCGAATCACTCCCATGTATGTTCCGCGACTTTTCATAGTTTTCGAGTTACGAATTTTTTTCTGATTTTTTGAGAATGATCGACCTGACCAATCTAAAAAAAATTAAAAAAAAAAGTACATGGCTTTGTCGAGATTTTTTTTTTTTGCAACTGAATCTTCGTGAGTAGTACTTTTATGCATAAAATAATCAGCTTCGTAACTGTGATGAAAGTTATGAAAAAGTTGGTCTAAAGAGAAAAAATTTCGTTCGGTAAATTATGACTTAGCTTTTCAACTTTAAATAAAAAATTAAAACAGTTGACTTCATGGTTCCTAAGTAGGCTTCAAGAAAAAAAAAAAATTTTTATTTAAAGTTGAAATGCTAAGCCATAATTTACCGAACGTAATTTTTTCACTTTAGACCAACTTTTTTCATAACTTTCATCACAGTTACGAAGCTGATTATTTTATGCATAAAAGTACTACTCACGAAGATTCAGTTGCAAAAAAAAAATCTCGACAAAGCCATGTACTTTTTTTTTTAATTTTTTTTAGATTGGTCAGGTCGATCATTCTCAAAAAATCAGAAAAAAATTCGTAACTCGAAAACTATGAAAAGTCGCGGAACATACATGGGGGTGATTCGGATACCCCACGATACGAGGGACCTAAATTTTATTTTTGGACGTCAATGTTCCGGCCACCCTGTATATCCACCTAAACTTGAACTTAAATACCTACCTTTAACATTTCAATAATTTTGTTATAGGTAGAACCAACAAAATCCTAATAGATGCTACGCAAAGTAATATGAAACTGGAAGCAATAGAAATACAAGTAGCTAACGAAAAAGAGAAAAAAGCATTGGTGTTCGAAGAAATTTCCAGTACAGGAATGTACCTGACCGAAACTTTCATTGAACCTGGCATGGTCTTTTGTATTTGGGTGAATATGATTTATTAAACTCTTTTATATGATCGAACAGTGGGCCAAACTTACGACCCAATGGGTCCCTCTTAATGGCAAACGACATCGTGGCAGGCCCAGACACGGAGATGGCGGGATGAGCTGGACTCTTTCAACAAGAACTGGTCCTTAGCAGCTTTGAACAGAGAGAGGTGGAAAGAGAGTAGGGAGGCCTTTGCCCTGCAGTGGGACGTCACAGACTAATAATAATAATATGATCCTTAGCACTAACACTCAGATTTGCATTTGATACGAAACTGCATATATTTTGTAATATTTATGACAGAACTCATTAACTATCATAATGGAAATAAAATGCTCCCTCTAGACTACACTAATTAAAATTAGTTATTTTCCTGCAAAACCTACTTATAATTTCAGGTGAAGGGCTATGGAACGTCCACAAATGAAGAGATTAAGGGTTCATCGGAAAATTTTATCCCTCAATCAGGTAATTGTCTTCTTTTTCAACTGCTACTTATACCGGCTGACTTTTTTTAACCGTCTTCTGGACAAAAACTGGTATAAAAGTTGAACGGAGTAGAAGCAATGGCACAGGGCTTTCTTTTTTTTTCACATAAAATAAAATTAAAAATCACTTTTTTTACATTAGGTAAATCCTTTGAATAAAGCCGGTCGATGGCTTCGATCAAAGGATTGAATGTCGCTATATACGGATTCATTGATAATTTCCGCGTGTAGAGAAGGGTGCCTTTAAGTTGAATTTTTACCCGACTACGGCGAAGCAAAAAGGAGGGTTATGATTTTGACCGGTATGTATGTATGTATGATCATCTGTTCCCTCATAACTTCTAAAATATTTGTCATAATTAGACAAATGAGGTATCATTGGAAGCGTCTTTATCGTCCGCTGGTTATACGCTATGTGACGTCACTTAAATTGAATATGGCGCCCCCTAGCGGACATAAAAACATGATCTAAAAATTTTTTTTTTTAATCATGCCGTGTTGGGTATGAAATGAAAGGGCTTAATTAACACATTTCAAAAATATAAATATTATCCAAATAAGCCCCAAAATAATTAAATAAAATATAAGAAAAAGGAGGGCTAAAAATAATTAACAAAAATTATAATTATTAATTAATAACTAATTAATTATAATTAATTAGTTATTAATTATAATTAATTAGTTATTAATTATAATTATTAATTAATTAAAATAATAATTAACTAAAAACCGACTACTTACTGAAAAGGATGAAACAAGAAAGTACCTTGCCGTGGTCGCATGCCGCTGTACTAACATACTTATAAGCTATGGTAGCATGCGACCACGGGAAGGTACTTTCTTGTTTCATCCTTTTCAGTAGTCGGTTTCTTATATTTTATTATTTATCGATTTGTTTTTATTTTTTTTGTGAAACTGGAAACAGATTTCTGTGCCATAGACTTCTGCTCCGTTCACCTCTTATGCCCTGTTTTTGTCCAGAAGGTAAATAAGTCAGCCGGTATTTTTGACATGTGCCTTTAATTTTGCTTGATCATTCTTACCACAAAGATTGTCTCACTTCGATCAAGATCATCAATAAATGTTCCCTATAAATAAATACTAATGACTGATTTTGTGTACCTAGGCTCCGCGACAAATTCAAGATGGACAGAACCGAAATCAGAAATATTAGATGCCGAACCACTGATTGACTTTGGCACAAATGCAACACTTGCGTGTAAAGTTACTGGTTACCCAGAACCCAACATATTGTGGGAAGATGACGCCGGAGTAACTTTCCCTTCAGAGGTAAGATTGCAAAAATGTTCATAAGTACATCTCACAAGATTTTACAAAGCAATATAAAGCTATCAATACCATACACGTTACAAATGCGAGCGAAGACGTCAAGTATGGCAATTTGATTGTAATATGGCAAAATCATACCATGCAGAGGAAGTGGTGGCCAAGTGGTAACGGCCGCGACTTACGAGGTGTAGGTCATAGGTTCGAACCCAAAAAGGCTCCTTAATTTCTTCACCACTGCTCTCAAAACAATGAAGAAAAACATCGTGAGGAAACTGGCATGTCCTAGAACAAAAAAATTGAAGACAGGTGAAATTTGCCAATCAGCACTGGGCCCACGTGGTGGATTACGGCCCGCTCCCTCTCACCAAGACGAGGCTTGCATCCCAGCAGTGGGAACATTATAGGCTAATTATGTTATGTTATGTATACCATGCACTTCTCTCTCTTGGCTTCTCCGATTGCTATTAGAAAATACAAATATCATTATTCTACACGACATCCACAAAGTATTTTGCAAAGTAAAAACAGCATAAGGTAAAATATTTGGTTAACATCTTCTCTAAAAACACCTGTGTTGTTGCCTTGAAAATTCAATGACTTCAACAGTGACTTGGTGAGTTTACGACGACATAAGTGGGTATGTACATATATACAATCGATTCTCTTTTGTTCCAGAGTGTGCTATTAGAAATACCTTCACTGTACATAAGTTACGTCACCATAGAAAATGTTACAGTAAATTCTACGATATATTGCAAATCCAAAAACTCTGAAGGTGAAGCCTCTCATAGTTTAAATCTGTATGTTTACAGACCATACACATTCGACGTCATTCAAACCCCTTCAGGTATTACAGCTGTTCTCACTTTTGTAGTTAAAATAATATAGGTACAGTAAGTAACAGTTTAGGATAATAAATAAAGGAAAACATTTCTGTCGGGTACTGCCTAAACCGATGAATGGCAACCATAAACCTGTGGGTTAAAGTTAGTACAATTCGGTCGGTTTTTAAGATTCTTTTGTCTTAGTAAAAAAACGGAACCCGCTCCGAATCTACTGGAGCGATGAAGTTGAAAGGACATGTCCAGTTTCTGCCCTCTGGTAATTCTGGTATAGATAAATGTTCATGATTTAAGGATTTTCAGTAAGATTTAAAAATTTAGATTTAAATTACTATGGATTAATTAATTCAGTATTACTTGCGTAACATAATTCTCAAAAAAACAGTACTCAATCGTAGCTTCCGCTTAGCCATTTTAAACGGGAAGTACTAAAAATGTTTTTGACGTTCCATTTTATCCCGTAATTATCTTTAAATAGTGTGAGCAATAATTATAAGCCGCTTATTTTAGATGAAAGGAATATATTAATGTATATGCGTATATAATACGACAATATTACTAAAATATTTTAGTGTACACATCAAACGTGTTTTTCTTCGGATACCCACTTCCTAACATGAAGGTAAGTATTTATTACTTTTTTGACATGGCATTGACATTTATTTTTTGGTTGTCAATTCCAAGTTGCGTGTATGCGTTCCTTGCTTACTATGCGATTATTTTCTGTTATGGATATTTTCTTTAAACGACCATTGCTATTCTACACGGAGTGACATCATCTAGACACGATGACTATTGCTATACTTATAGGATTCTGCTTTTCCTTTCGATTTGGATATTATGATGAGGTGCATCGCTGTGCTGCGGATTCGCAGACATATCGTGTCAAGGCTGGCGTTACCCCTGCAAGTGAGACTTGCTCGTTGGCTATCAAATCAGGTTGGCTTCTGTAGTACGGCAGTCGTGTAAACCATGCAGGAAAGGCAGTACATCGAGCAGTTGTGTTATAATTTGAAAAATACAATGACGTCTTATTGTTCCAGCTCCCATTAGATGGATACGCAAGTGTCACGATTGTTATAATTTAATAAATACCAAAGCTGCTGACAATGAGGGATTACTAGATCATACAATGGTCTGCCACGTCATGACGCTAGTATGGTATCTTGGCTGGGTAAGGCATCAAAATAACGTGCTAGCACCAGCTACATTTTTGGATAATGTTTTGGTGTCTATAGAAGACGTTTAATTTTTTTATCATTTTATTTAAGAATGTATCTACAATAAATTAATTTGTTTTGCAATAAATACATACATAGTTTTATTTATTATAATCCCAATTCAGTAGGTATCAACAAGAAGCTGCATATAAATAATATTATGGGTATTGAAGATAGGAACCAAAATACGGAATTAAAGATGATGCCAATATAATATTATAATATTGTGACAAACAATAGGTGCTTAACATTTTTGTTACACAAATAGAAATATCCAAAAAACTGTAGAATATGATCTCAGACCAACAAAATGTTTCACCAATTAGTACCTGTATTCACTAACAGATGTCATTATACTAAACAAAGTTAAGAAAAATCCCTAGCGTATAATCCTTATTTTGACCAGTTTACGCAAGATCCTGACTCCTGAAACTTATTAATTAATAAACTATAAAATACGACGATTATAATAATATAACAATCATTACTGAACATTTTCTTTGACTGCCTAGACATTCGCCCATTGCTCCACCAGACATGTCCTTTGGTACACATATGAATTTTTGTGACCGACGTGTAACGGTTTTTCGTACAGTGAAGTCCGCTTGTATAGCTTGGTGTTTCGCCGTGCAAAGGTACCTAATTATTTACCCGTCATATTCAAAATACAGTGTTTATTATGCACAAGCCTACCTAGCATAAGCATATATAATAAACGTACCTATTTACTTTAATTATAACGTTAATTAAAACCACAATATTATCATAGAAGAGCCAGTTATTAGAGTGTACTATTTATGATTTAATCTCACTAACTAACGTAGGTACATAAATTAACACTAATTTGGACCTAAAGCGTAAACAAAAGATTGCATATCCTGTTAATTCAAGGAAAAAACTTTATTTTATATATAAAATAGTTATCTGGAGTTCACTTAATGTCGAGAATATAATTCGTTTTTAGGAGTCATGAATGTTTACATAGGTAGGTACTTACATAAAATTAACTAAATTGATAGGTAAATAATTTTGTATGCGTCACCTACTTTTTGAAGCAAATAATTAGAATCATATGTTATTTGAGGTAAACGGGGACTTTTCGTGAAACAATGAATATTATAATCAGCACCCTAATTGCGTAACACACTATTACTCTCGATTTGAACAATTTTGAAGCATATTGCTAATCTATTGCTCCATATGTTCGAGAAATCAACAACGTAAATAACGCAATGAATGTTGATCAACTGTCAAAATGAATCCCATTGCTACTGATAGTGTGTTACGCAATTACCCTACAGTTCAAAACTTTATTCTCTTTCAAATGCTTATCCTAGTTTCAACCAACGGTTCATTTATATCATTGCCGATATGGAACATGGATGATCAAAAAACTAACTAAGCGGAATTAACAATAATTCCACTAGTGTTTTAGTTTTTTGATACACATTAATTACCCATTAATAAGTAATATTACTGTGTATCGACAAAACTAAAACACTAGCGGAATGTTGCACACTTGTACTGTAAGCGATTAGTAAGATGAGTAGGGCGCGTCTTCGTGGATGACACTATCTACAGGGTGTTACGGAAAGGGTATATCAATACAAACGGGTTGAAGAGTGTATCTGGTCTAGAATCTCTGTACAAAATTTCAGCTCAAAAGCATTAACTTTGAAAATGCTTATTTTTTTTTTTAATTCGACATCACGGCGCTGCACTGGCGCGCGGCGGCGTGATGTGCGTGTACTAGGCGCACACACTACAGATAATGGATAATGACCTTCGTAGTGCGGTGACACGTTTGTTATGATTTCAATTTAATAAACTATCGAAATAAAAAAATATTAAGCATTTTTTAAAGTTACTGCTTTTGAGCTGAAATTTTGTACAGAGATTCTAGACCAGATACACTCTTCAACCCGTTTGTATTGATATACCCTTTCCGTAACACCCTGAATAGCTCTTAGGTAATAGAGGGTAATCGGTACTTATCGTTCCAGATCAGACTATAGAATATGGCAGTGAAGGTAAGCTACACTGCGAAGTGATAGCATACCCCGCGGCGGAGACGAAGTGGTACCACAACGATACTGCAGTGATCATGTCTGATGACCTGCAGATAGACCCAGTGACAAACACCTTGTGGATCAAAAACATGACTGTCAGTAACATCGGCGAGTACAAGTGCGAATTGACGAACGAAGCCAACATAAAAACTTTTACCGCTCTTGTTACAATGTCAGGAATAGGTACTTGAGAATATACTGTATATTAAATATAGATCAATGCTAGTGCCTTCTCTTTATGGGAAGAGGCATTTGGCCCTGCAGTGGGCACAGTGATAGGCTGGTAAATAATCCATACTGATATTATAAATTCGAAAGTAACTCTGTCTGTCTGTATGTTACCTTTTCACGCTTAAACCGCTGAACCGATTTAGATGAAATTTGGTATATAGATAGTTTGAGTCCCGTGAAAGAACACATGATACTTTTTATTCCAAGATTCTCACGGGATCGAGACTTTTGCGGGTGAAACCGCGGGGCGCAGCTAGTAGTACCATATATTGATGGATAATATACATAATTCCTGTTTTCCTACAGCTGCATGAATTCCTGAGGTTTAAGAAAGTTCACAGTCTGATCACAGTCAAAATCTGTCAAAAATACCTCTAATTTCCCATTACATTTTTGACATTGATTGTCGCCGAGATGAGATTGCGACTAGATTTTGAACGTTTTTATTTACGCGAATTAGCCTTCAGATATCTAGCAAATAATGTTGTTTAACATCCCACTAGCCATTAGACACACACTTCGCCCTCGCCGACGTCCTCTATTCAAAATACCTCAAACCGATACCATAATCCTTAATACCAGTCCATTATACCGGGTTATTCCCGCTCGGTAACACCCTGTCGTCAACACTGTTGACGATCGGGAAAAAAAAGTTTCGTTCGTTCACACCATATCAACAACATTCTGTTATATGTATGACGAGTCCTCAGATGTCTTCGCGAGTACTGAACTGAGTTTCCTGAACACTGCCACTCGATACCTGGAGTCCATTGCCACTCCCAGTACAATCTCCTTAGAGTAAATAAATAAATTAATTTTATATTAATAAATAAAATAAATAAATTTTATATTAATTTATTTATATTAATTAAATTTATATAAAATAGTTATATGTTAATAATAATTCTATTCCAATTTATCCTAATTTCTATCTAATTTTGTCTAATTTTATCTAACTTTTATCTAGTTTTGACCAATTTTGTTTCACTTTATTTCGTTTCATCTTTTTATTATGTGATTTAACCTAATTTTATGATTGTATGACATGTCTAATTACTAACATTGACCAATAATTTGTATGTGTGGTGCAAACTGTCAATATAAGTTGGTTATTAATAAATAAATAAATAAATGTCATACACAGTCTGTTTCAGTTTTCATTTATCTGGTAGATAATGCCAGATACTGAAAAACAGGTAACGCAAGTTTTTAAAGCCAATTAATTTATATTAATGTATTTTTCAGAGGCACCTCAAGTGGAAGTAGAAAAAACAAATGTGATGCTGAAGCTGGGAGATTGGAGTTACCTTGAATGCAGGTAAAATTCAAGATTTATCGTTTTTGCTTTTATTTACTTCTCTCTCTCTCTCTCTCTTTAGCCTTATCTCTCATTTGGGGTTGGTTTTCCCTGTCATTCTCCTGTCATTCTTTTTAACCGACTTCAAAAAAAGTAGGAGGTTTTCAGTTCGTCGGAATCTTTTATTGTCACTTTAGTAATCTATGTAATCATTGCAAAAGTTTAAAACCTTATTTCGGCTTCTGTTCTGATCTGTAGATTCGTCATCGGACCTATCTCGGATCGGATCGGTCCTTTATGAATGGATGCGATTAATTAAATCTAGTTCTACAATTTAAATCAAACCTTTTGTTCATACTGTGATTCATACTATCATGGAAGTAAATTGTTTAAATAATTTTCAGGATAATTAAAGGAAAACCTTCACCAGTCATAACATGGACATTTAAATCTGAGAATGAGTTCGAGTTCACTTCGTTGCCGGATGATGTGGTGGCAGACGAAGGGAAACTGAAGATAATATCAGCACAGCCAAAACATAAGGGCGTCTACAGATGTGACGCCGTTAACATAGAAGGGCATCATTCTGCTGATATCACTGTCCACCTGCAATGTGAGACTATTGTTTCTAACAGGCTTTCGCGAATTTCTAGGCAGCGCTGGTTGATTCTAGCAAGACAGTTTATTGACAATTATATTAATGTTCGTGGGAGTCGAGTAACTGTCTATATCCACTGACATACCCCTCACCCCGCAGTGACATCGCCTAGAATGTCCCAGAATATTTGTTTCGGCGCGCCACGGGCCGCCCCGCCACTTATATACGATCCGTACACAAAAAAAATCTATGGAGCAGTTTACTGCCGCTCCATAGAAATTGATTGTTTCTTCAAGTGGACAGTCATTTGAGTGGTTTTAGACCACGAACTTTATACCATAGTACTCCTACCCTGTTGCTGTGTTTTGTCTATGTGCAATGTGTTTTGTCTATCCAGCTGAATGGTTATTTCACTGCCCTTCGACTATCGGCCGCCGGAACTGCACCAGCTGGAATCCGAGTGTACCGTGTTGCGAACGAGGTTTAAAATAGCCTATAATATGTGTTTTCCTTTTATCAAATTAATGCTTTTGCGTAGATCTCTCTTCTTATTCTCTCTTCGCTGCTGAAAAGCTTTGACAGAGACGCTGTCCAGCTGCTTTAATGCCACTCTGTTTTCGGTTTGTCTCAGGGCAGTGGCAAGTGATCTGAAGGCCAATTCTCGTAACTTAAAACGTTCAAAATCTATTCGCAGTCTCATCTCGGCGACAAACAAATTTCAAAAACTTGTCAAAAAGTAGGGAAATAAGAGGTGTTTTTGACAGATTGAGACTGACATCAGACTGTGAACGTTCTTGTAGATGTTGTAGGTGGTAATCGGCGAAGTTAAACGAGAAAGTGGCTAGGAAACTTATATTTTTGAAAAAACACAGATAAATTGACAAACGAGGTAAACACGTACAAGCGCACCCGCTTGCATTGCTCGCACGGACTCAACTGCCGGCGTCTTGGGTGGGGGTCCAGCGGCCCATACATCTATACTTACATAGCTTAGGTTATACATAAAGGTTATTGTAACTACTTACTAACTATGAATCTACGAATCTAAAAAAACATGAGCGCGTCGCTAACATTCCCCCCCCCCAGTGCTGGCTTAGCACTCATCAACAAGTGAAATACGCGCGACGCGGGCTGCAGGTCGCTTAAAGACGCCAGTCTTAGTCTTCACTTCGACCAGTCTGATTCGTCCATCCTTTCCTGGGCATGTCTTCTGAATAACACCCTTCGGCCAGGTACTACGAGGACTGCTAGGATCAGCCACCAGCACTACGTCACCTACCTGCAAAGGTTTCACCTCCTCGTTCCATTTTCTTCGAGGCAGTAAGTCAGGAAGAACCTCTTTCACCAATCTACGCCAAAACATATCCGCTAACGCTTGTGACTTTCTCCATTGTTTGCGTAGAAACATGTCGGAATCATCGAAAGTCCCAATGATAGGTGTGTTGGATGAGCTGCCTAAAAGAAAATGGTTAGGAGTTAAAGATTCTAAGCTTCCAGGGTCCACAGAGACGTGTGTCAACGGACGACTATTCACCATATTTTCAACTTCCGCCATCAAGGTAAGTAACACTTCCTCGCGCGGAGCGCGTTCCTTCATTATAACTCGAAGTGATGTTTTAACGCTTCGAATAAGCCTCTCCCAGGCCCCACCCCAGTGAGGACTGGAGGGAGGTATAAAATGCCACTGCATGGCGTTGTTCACGCCGACGGCCTTGAGAGCATCCATATTAAGTGCCTGCTCTGATTGCTTCAGCTCCTTATCGCTTGCTCTTAGGTTGGTGCCATTGTCAGAGTATAGATGACTGGGCCATCCTCGCCGTGCTGCCATGCGTCGCAGCGCCATAATCAAAGAGTCAGACGTGAGTGATGGAACAAGCTCGATATGAATCGCTCGTACAGTGAGGCAGGTGAACAAAACGCCATACCTCTTCTGCCTTCTTCTACCCACAGTCACTTCCATTGGACCAAACAAGTCCAGGCCACAAAATGAAAATGGTTTTTGGTGATGTGCTACTCGAGCATGAGGTAAGTCTCCCATTCTGGGTACTTGAGGTTTACATTTCCTTATGCGGCAAAGCATGCAATTCGAAACCACCCTTTTAACTGTTGGCCTTATTCTTACAATCCAATATTTCTGTTTCAGGTTGTTAACGACCATTTCCTGGTTCCCGTGTGCCGCCTTAATGTGAAAGAACCGGACAAGAAGACGCGTTATGTTATGTTTTCCATCTAATATAATTGGTCTCTTCATTTCCAGGTCTACGTCTGACGCAGCATCGATGCGGCCACCGAGTCGCAGTAATCCAATTTCGTCTATATACGGTGACAAGGTAAGTAACTTACTATCTCGTGATATTTGTTTTCTATTTTTGATTGCAGATATTTCGGCGGAGAACGATTCCACCTGCGCCTTCTTTAGCAACAGGATCTCAGCTCGAGCCATCGCATCGCAATCAACCGCACCACTGGTAAGTCTCTTGCATCTGTCAATAAATTTCAGAATGACGGCCGTGGCTCGCAGCAAGTGAAGCCAGGAGGAAAATCGCTGCGGCTCAGGAACAGGTAAATTACATGTAGGCTCATGCATCACAGCTACACACTCTAAACTCCCTTCGTCTCCGTCGATGTCAGTGTTCACGACGTCAACAGGCCATAAGGACTCCACTTTGTATAAAAAATCAGGCCCTGTGAACCACTCACTGTGAAATATTGTATGGTTAAATTCATCACGCGTGCCAAGATCTGCTACATTTAATTTGGTAGGTATATATCTCCATTCGGAAATACGCGTGAGCTCATCTATTATATTTCTCCCAATCGGTTCGCTTCGAACGTTTTATACCTACGTGTGTTATTTCTAATCCACTGTAAAACGGTGGTGGAGTCGCACCAAAAATATCGCCGCTCGGGCGTTAATCTGTGTTCCTTCAGAACGGTATCAGCCAATCGTGCAGCTAACAGCGCTGCCTGTAGCTCGGCTCGGGGCACAGTCATGGGTTTAACAGGTACAACACGACATTTACTTGCTATAAATGCAACGTTAACATTCCCATTGACTATCCATCGCCAGTACGCCACACAACACATGGCTTGAACAGATGCGTCGCAAAATAAATGCAGCTGTAAGCATGTATAATTATTACTTGCCGGCGTAGCACACGTAGCGGTCGTCGTAGGCGGTCTACACGGCTCGTAGCAGCTTCTCGTAGCAGATAACCCCACCGCGGGAGTCGCGGGTGCGGCGGCGGCGGGAGGCGGTGACCTTATCATCACAGGCTCGGCAACCGGTTTTCGTCCTGTCTCGCTCCCACCTTGTAACACAGTAGTTTTATTATAGCACCTAGGTATACGTATTTGCTTTATATCCTTTAATAACTCGATCCATTTGCACCATTTATTGTAGATACTATCGGGTACCACGTCATCCCAGCCTATGTTTAAGCGCCAAGTATCTTGCAACATAATTTTGCCCTGAATAGTGAATGGTGCTAAGAATCCTAATACGTCAAAAATCGACATAACTATTCGCAGCATGATTCTTTTAGTCGGCCTATCTTTATTTAAAATAATATTTTCAGGTATTCGTTTCAGAGACACGTCGAAACCTAATTCATCTTCTCCAGGATACCAGATCAGCCCCAAGGTGCGCTCGCCATGGTACTCCTGTTCAAATTTGAACCTAACGCTAGCGGTGCCTAAGGTATCCTTCGGAACACTATCTAAAACGGCAATGCTATTGCTTGTCCAGTTACGGATTTCGAAACCACCACTGCTATGAATGTTAGTTATATTTTTAACCATTTCTATCGCCGTCGTGTCATCCGGCAGGCTATCAATATAGTCGTCCATATAGTGCGATTTGTATATCGCATTAACAGCGGCTGGTAATGCCGACTCGAAACGACGCGCGTTTACATTTTTAACAAACTGAGCTACAAAAGGAGAACAGTTAGCGCCGAAAATGAGTGACGTCATAATATAAATATCAACTGGCTCGTCAGGGCTGTTCCGCCAAAGAAACCTAAACGCGTGTTGATCTTCATCGCGAATTTTAACCCTAAGGAACATGTCCTTGATGTCACCGGTTACTGCAATTAAATATTCCCTAAAGCGCAGCATTATACCAAACAGAGATGACAACAAGTCCGGCCCGGTGAGTAAATAGTCATTGAGACATTTATCACCAACTGGAGCGGCAGAATCAAACACTAGCCTAAGTGACTTTTTGTTGGGGTTATCTACCCCGAAGTGGGGTAGATACCACGTCCTGGGTGCCTGCAGTCGCTTTTCCATCTTGTGAGCGTAATCATTTAGTAATAAATGGTTTATACGCTCGCGGTATCTGTCGGCGAAACCATCGTCACGTGCCATCTTCCTTTCTATCCCTTTTAGCCTCTTTAGGGCGTTAGGATAGGTGTCGGGCATGGTGCAGGCCTCATCCTTCCAGGGCAAACCTGCGCGCCAGCGACCGTTGACCAGTTCGACAGACTTCTCCAGCTGCGCGATGGCATGAGTATCATGAATATTTTGTCTCGGCTTACCTGACACTCCCAAGGCGTCTACAGTGAATGAGCGCCTCACCTCCTCGTGGAGCTCCCGTAGTATGCACTCGTCCCTGTCCGCAGTGGTGGTAGCTGCCGAGCTCAACAGCAGAGTGGCGTGCGCCTCAACGGCGCCGGCGGCGACCTGCGCGTGCCGAGCGCGCGGCCTACGCAACATACCGTGCATGCACCAACCTAGGGGAGTTAATGTAGCGGACGGCTCATACAATTTACCTACTATAACTTTCAGAGGTAACAATAAGTGACAGTTATCTTGACCTATTAAAATCTCAGGTTTTACATCATGTTTACATAACTTATCATATATTCTAAACAGGTTTTTATAATTGTTACAATCGATAACAGACAGCTGTTGCAAAGGTAAGTTTAATTTGTCTACACACCGAAGTTTAACATTATGCATCTTATTGTCCATACCCGATAGTGTAACATTCGCGATGGTCGTTTCACATACCAGTTCGTCGTCAGACCAGGCTCCGCGAATTCGCATCGTCTCTGAGCGGCCACGAAGCCCCGCACGCTTCGCTAGCCCCGCACTGATAAGCGAGACGGTCGATCCGTCATAAAGGAGGGCGTTTGCACTGAACACACCGTTAGCACTATGTATACGTATAGGTACGACTTTAAGTAACACTTTGTTTTCACTCGCGTTAATATGCGTCACTGTTTGTGTACTATCGGCGGAAGACATCGGCGATGACGTCGCCGTCGTCGGCGTTTGCACAGGCGTTGACTTCGGCTCCGGAACCTGGCTACTCCCAGCGTCATTTTTCGGCTTGTTTCCGACGTAGTGAAGTAGATTGTGATGCCCCTCGCCACAGCCATTTTTATCGCAAGGCGGTGCTGAACATGTATCACGTGGGTGGCGCGATAGTAGACATTTATAACAAATCCCGTTACGTTTTACGAATTCCCATCTGGTTTTACGTAACGCCTTCTTGAATTGTTTACATTCAGTTAATTTATGGAATTTGCAGTTATCAGTATCATCATCTGTTTGCAATAATATAGTTTGCGATCGATTGCCGGAACTATCTTTGTTTTTATGCTGATTGTTTTTGTTTTGGTCAGTACGAGGACTCGTAAAATAGATATTAGATGTAACTGATATCTTTATGGCTTCATCGTGCAAGAAATCAGATAAAATGACCATACGGGATTTCTTTCCTTCAGTGATGAGCGGGAAACTATAATCACACCATTTAGATAACAGTGTTGTAGGCAGCTTGGACAATATAATTGAAGTAATGCTCATACCTTGTAAGTACTCTTCGCGTCCAACTGCTCGCACTGCTTGTATGAGGTTTTGCACTTTCACTGAAAATGGCACGATTTCATTGTGATAGTTTTGTGACATTGAGGGCAATTTCTTGATATCCTGCACTATTTTGGATATTATTAGATCAGGATTGCCAAAACGTAACTCCAAAGTTGACATGATTTTGCACGGTGGACTCGCAGAAATAAGTAAGGCTGCGACAGCATCTTTGGCAGCTCCTCGGAGACATTTTCTCAACCTCCACAGGTTTTCTTCAGGAGAAAATTTACAAAGCTCGGTTGACTCTTTATAGGCTTGTTTGAACTGCAGAAATTCCAGTGGGTCTCCTGAAAATTCTGGAAGATCCTTCGGCGTGCTTAATCGAGTTATAAGGTTGGTATTCGGTGCACTCGTAGAAGCCAGGTCTTTCAACGCGCCAGCTAGCATCTGAATAGTCGCTTGCATACTGGTGGCCTCCGCCGTTGGTGGCGGTGCGGGTACAGTGTGTGAGTGCGACTCCATCGGCAGATGTGGCACTGAAGGTGGCGGCTTTTGAGGTGACGTAGTTAGCCCTGGTGGTGCTGCTGGTGCCGTAAAGTGGACGGCATTAGCAGGCGCGGCTGGTTCTGTCTCAGGCGGATGCAACTTGCCCAAGGGTTTGCCATGATCGGGGGCCGATTGCATTAATTCGTTGTGACTCCGTTCCAGCCATTGCTCCACGTCGTGAGCGCGTGCTTCATGTGGACTGTATCTTTCTTCTTCCCCTAGTTCAGCTAAGTCCGCTTCTAGCTGTCTGTCTATGAGCTCCAGTCGTATCTGTGCCTTTTGCTTTGCAGCATCCAAAAGTAACTGCGCCTTTCGAGCTTTTACCGATGATGTGTCGGAATGACCTTTTGACCTTGGCAACGTGTTTTCTGTTTTAACGCTCGGCTCTGCCGCGGGTGTTTTGAACACCATATTTTTGGCTGAAGACTGACACTCTTCAGTATCTGTTTCTTGAGCTCCCTTTTGTTCGAATAATTCACGTTGCGCCAATTGTGCGCGCTCGCGTCTCACCGTACTTCGCGTGCCCACCATCTTGCTTTTCACTGGTGGCGTGACAAACATTAATTGTAATTATTGATCCGGTTCGATTGACCACTTTGTAGATGTTGTAGGTGGTAATCGGCGAAGTTAAACGAGAAAGTGGCTAGGAAAGTTATATTTTTGAAAAAACACAGATAAATTGACAAACGAGGTAAACACGTACAAGCGCACCCGCTTGCATTGCTCGCACGGACTCAACTGCCGGCGTCTTGGGTGGGGGTCCAGCGGCCCATACATCTATACTTACATAGCTTAGGTTATACATAAAGGTTATTGTAACTACTTACTAACTATGCATCTACGAATCTAAAAAAACATGAGCGCGTCGCTAACAGTTCTTAAAATTAAAAGAAAAGAAAAAGAAAGAAAGAAAATACGTTTATTTGCGGTGAAAATGACGCAAAAAGAACATAAACACAAAAAATAAAATAAAAAGGCGAATAATTACGCGAATTGCCCATCTTATCAACGAGTGAGTAAACGGCCGCGTTCCCTTTTTCTGTCTTGATTAAATAACACATAAAATCACGCCTTTACGCCTTTTTTTTGAGGGTTTGACAGAGTTGTGGCTGTTATAGTACAAACATCGAAATTTCTATAATAAATAATAGGGTGCGAGACTATTGCCATAAACCGGGCACAAATCCAGACTCCGGGTTGCTACTGAGACATTCCAGATGGAAAAACCTAACAACACTACCCGACCAGGGAATCAAACCCAGGATCTCTTGTTAAGCAGTTGCGCCTGCGACGACTAGATTAACGAGGCAGTCGACTAAATAATCCAAGTTACATTTGATAGATCCACCATCGATATCGAAGGACGCTGAAACTGGTACCGTGACAGTTAAGGAAGAGGATGATGTAGTGTTACCGTGTAAGGTGGACGCGTCACCCGCGGCCAGGGTGCGTTGGGAAATGACGCAAGATGACGTCATCATGGCGCTGGACAACCGACACCGCACCGATCAGCGGCACACTCACAGGTAAATGCATTTCAGCTAAAGAATAAAGCGGCACTGGTTTTTATTGGTAGGCTACGGTATTTCAATATTTCCAATTATACTGCAGCTAGTTGCTTCCGTACAAAATACAACACCTGGACGTGGAGTTATGGACAATAGCCTGTTATACAATTCAATACATACTGAATATCATCATGAATCATCGTACCTAAGTGAATAGTTAGTTGTACCTATAGTAATTTATGATTGTAAATTACAACCTTAACCTTAACCTTTGGCTTTTGGGAAAAATATAGGTAGAGATAAAACATTTTAAAACTGCATACCCCTTCACTAAAATTT
Source organism: Amphipoea oculea (assembly GCA_945859645.1). Classification (NCBI taxonomy): domain Eukaryota; kingdom Metazoa; phylum Arthropoda; class Insecta; order Lepidoptera; family Noctuidae; genus Amphipoea; species Amphipoea oculea. The sequence goes on along the minus strand of OX243865.1, from coordinate 13,228,407 downwards.
CTATACAAACATTTGAAATATGTATGCAACAAGCAGTGGAGGGGCGTTCATTTTTAAAATGGTTTATCTCTACTGCAGTCTGCATCTATACACCTTTCTTAACAACCTGGAACGCAAGTCGTGCGACCACAGACAAAATTAAAAAAAAATAAAAGACTAACGGGCCCATAGATATATCTATATCTATGAACGGGCCGGAACCATGGACTTATAATACATACCGGAACGCGGTCGCTGTGACGTATTTCTTCTGGGCCACTTTTTGAAATGTGGACATTTACCTGTCAACAGTCAATGTTGGTCAATGTGTTCTTCTATCAATGTACACAGATGTACACACATCAAAAGTGCTTTCAAGCACGTTTTTGCTAGTTACGAAAAATTAGGTTTTTTTATTATATTTTTTGTAACTCCTATGGATACTTTTTAGGAAATTTCGTCATTTGAAAAGGGAATAGCTTTTTTTTCGGTCAAAAGATCAAATTTTTTTGTCAAGTCGTATTCCTATATAATCCTGCAACGGGCTTGAGGCCAAATCTGTATAATTTCTGCCATTATTCTGTCTGAGTGGCATCAATACAAAAGAGCGCTATAAAAATACGTTGATCCTTAGACACTCTTTTGATGTGTGTATTATAATTATGAAGCAAGTTTTTAATCATTTTCTGCAGATTCAAGGCGTTGTGGAAGGACTCTGGCAACTACCACTGTATTGCGGAGAACGATATCGGTAGGGCGGAAAAAACCATTACAGTTAATGTCCTAGGTGAGTCTACCTTTAGCACCATGTACTTCTACTTCAATCTTATCATGAAGAATGGAACAGGGGGAAGGGGAGAAGAGGGTTAGGAAAGGGAATTTATTAACGATGACTATAGTCCGCGCGGAACTAGTTGGCCGCGCCTTAGGTATGTGAGCGGTGGGACGGAGGGGCGGGGGCGCATTACTCAGTACGTGCACTGCGAACCGCCGCGTCGCCTCACCTCTGTCCCCACCTCAGCGGCCAACTAGTTCCGCACGGACTATAAAATTAAGTGACGTTCAAACGTCAAAAATGTATGGTTAAACAATCGCTAATCACTACTTAGCTTTAAGCAACGTTTATGAATAAAAGAGAAAGAGTTAACTAAGAGCTAGCTTTTTGTTTACGAACTTCTCTTCGCCGAGTTTTGTTCGACTTGGAATCGAATTACATACTGTCATCGGCTACTGCCATCACCACGACTATTGGTCCAACTTCTGGGCTGAACATGATTAGTAAGATTCATCACTGGTTGTTGGTATTACATATTAAAAGTTGCTACAAACTTTTGACTGCTCCGTTGGTCTCGTGGATGCAAGCGTGACTGCTGAGCAGGGGTCCTGGGTGCGATTCCCAGGTCGATCAGTGTTATTGGGTTTTCCATTAAGAATTTCTTAGTAACAGCCCGGAGTTTGGAAGCTGGCGGTTTAATACCCCGTACTTCGGAAAGCACGTAAAGCCGTTGGCCCTGCCTGATCTCTCCCCGGTCATGTCGGATTGCAGTCCCATCGGACTATGAGAGTAAAGGAACAGACAACGCACCTGTGTTTGCGCACACACTTGTGCACTATAATATCTCCTGCGTATTTGGCTAATCTCCGTTGAGGTTGCCACCGTGACCGGAATCGGTCGGAAGAATATTATAAAGTTGCTACAGAACTGAGCATTGGTGGCCCAGTGGTAAAAGCCGCGACTTACGAGTTGTAGGTCGTAGGTTCGAACCCAGATAGGCGCTTTACTTTGTGTTAATTATTATCACCACTGCTCTCAAAGCGGTGAAGGAAAACATCGTGAGGAAACCGGCATGTCCTAGAACCAAAAATTCGAAGACATGTGACATCTACCAACCCGCACTGGGCCCGCGTGGCGGATTACGGCCCACTCCCTCTCACAGAGAGGAGACCTGTGTCCCAGCAGTGGGAACATTATAGGCTGATTATGCTACAGAACTGTTCAAATGTCTTTTCTTTACAACAGTTACTATCATTTTTGCAGTTGCACCGTACATAGAAGCTCCAAAACTTACGAATGTGGTCGCAAGGACTGGTGACAATGTTGTGTTGTCTTGCAACGTGCTGTATGGCAACCCTGTGCCTTCTACAAAATGGAAGTTTATAGCCCCAGACTCTACCACTAAGTTTTTACACAGGTAATCGTTACACCTTATTTCTGTTTATGTATATGCTACGGCTAATAGCCGAAATGCGGCTACACCTAGTTTTAGCCGGGTACAACTAGGTGCATCCTACCTATTTCTGTGTAAAGGGTTTAAAGTAACCTAACCTAACCTCGGGATGCCCTTCGCTCGCTCTTGCATCCTATGTCGCCTATCGACCGACCGCAACCATGCAACCGATGTCACCCGAAGTACACACGAACTGCATGTTGCCGGCTGCACCTAGTTATACCCAGCTAAAACTAGGTGTAGCCGCACTTCGGTCGGCTAAAGCTAGGTGTAGCCGCACTTCGGTCGGCTAAAGCTAGGTGTAGCCGCACTTCGGTCGGCTAAAGCTAGGTCTAGCCGCACTTCGTTCGGCCAAAACTAGGTGTAGCCGCACTTCGGTCGGCTGAAGCTAGGTGTAGCCGCACTTAGGTCGGCTAAAACTAGGTATAGCCGCACTTCGGCTGTTAGCCGTGATATATACAATCTTTATTTCCTCTCTTCACAAAGGTTCACATACCTAGTTATAAGCATAGAGACAAGAATTACAGTGTTTTGACAACGATAAACAAAATATGATCCCTTGTGAGAGACTGTCCGTTGCTTGTAAAGATCGTAATAATAAGTAGTTTCTTATATTTTACATTTATGTTTTAGGAGTAATTCTTCGAGTTCGCTACATTTAAACAATGTGAGTTACACCAAGGAAGGATCGTATCTATGTGTAGCTGACAACGCCGTTGGCACCGACAGTATCAATATTTATGTGAAGATACAATAAAATAATAATCGCTTTACTTATTTCCGATGTGTTTAATTTAAAAAGTACGCCTTTTTTCCTACACCTTACAACATTAAAACTTTGAGCACATCCTAGTGCTACACAAATACGTCAAACCTGGAAGGTAATTCTTTACAAGTTGGTTGACATGGTACATACGACAAACTTACATATTATACTATGGCACGTCAACAAGCACGACGAGTGACTTCGTAGTTCGAACAAAACAAATCTATAAAAAACAATACATTACCTACCATTACTATTTAATTCAAGGAAAGAACCCTGAAAAACTTTAAAAAGCCATACGTACCTACGGGTAAAAACTGCAACTTTAATAAGACCAAAATATATGCTTATCTGAAGGATAAAAGGAACGTATAAAACACGAGTAACCCCACAAAAAAACATGGCAATGTTTATATTTATTGATATGGACAATAAAGGCGTTATTAGGGAACACTGAGAAAACGTAGAAGTATTAAATATGTGGGTTCACGTTTTAGTATTGACTGTTGCGATTATCTTGACGGCTTCAAGCGAAGGAACATGCAACTTATCCATCACCAATAATAGTACCTTCTCTATAACCGACCATATTATATACTGCTAGGCACAAATTACTATTCAGATATATGAACATTTTATAATAATACTAAATAGCAGCGTCAAGCGGTTTCACCCGCATAAGTCTTGATCCCGTGGGAATACCGGGATAAAAACTATCCTATGTCCTTTCCCGGGACTCAAACTATCTCTATACCAAATTTCATCAAAATAGGTTCAGCGGTGTAGGCGTGAAGAGGTAACAGACAGACAGGCACACTTTCGCATTTATATATGGATGCATCATAATCTTGCGAAAAATATTTTGGAATTCGATTAGAGACGCAAACAGTTATTAATTCGATGGTTTTCAGTCCTAAGCCTGTAAGTTACCTCATGGTAAAAATGGACATGAACGTTAGGTATACAAAATGAGTATTAAAAAATAACGACAAAAAGATTGAGGGAAATGTTTTTTATTTTTTTATAGGTACTTACATTTTTGCTATTACATTACATTTCGGTAGTCCTTACAATAATGCTATCTACCCCTTTTATCATGGCTTTCATAACTCATATTATACCATTCAAACACATTGTATGAGAGCAGCCACCGACGGTTTACTTGTCTTGTAACAGGCTTAGGACTGAAAACCAGCGAATCAATAACTGTTTGCGTCTTTAAACCAATGTCTAAATTGATTGTCAGCAAAAATAAGATTTTTGATACTTTCAAACTGAAATAGCAGCCAGGGGGTTGATTGCACATGCATATATACATAATTATGTTGTAGTAGTTAAAACATGTTCGGGATGTTATAGTCAATTAAAAGTTGGTATTTTTTAAACGTTATTCTTTAGATGATTTTTAGCATTTTCAATCTCAAATAGCAGTTATAAATATTCGCTGTAATAGAAAAAATGCTCAAGATGTTATTTCTGATAAGAAAACAGTACCTACTTTTCTTTAATTTTTGGGTACGAAATGAAGGACGTCGTTTTCTTTCATATTTGTCTCAATGGTCTGGGTTAATAGCCAAGAGCCTTGACCAACACCTGAGGAGGTTCTCGTTGGGCAGCTGGATCAAGGGCTTGATTCAGAAAGCAGTACTTCTGGACACGGCCCGCATTGTTAGGAGGTTCCTCTATCTGGAGCCCTGACCGCCGGGTAGCTTAAACCCTGTACATAAAAATGTGTTATTTTGTTTAATTTTGGAAATGCTTTATATAGGACCAACCGCGAATCAGACCAATCGTGAATTGGACCAATCGCGAATTAGACCAATCGCGAATTGGACCAACCGCGAATTGGACAAATTATTTTATTTTCCTGGGCTAACTAGCGGTTATTTAAAACAGCGGATTCTACAATCCATCTGCGACATATACATACATACCTACGCAGGTATAAGTAAAAGTATCTCTTAGTTTCTGATTTGTTACCAGAGAAAATAACACTCATTTCCCGACTGCGGCGAAGCCCAAAAGAAGGGTTATGTGTGTAATTCTGTGCCATCAGTAGATATCCAGATATCTACTGATGGCACAGAATTAAGAATTAAAAAAAATGGATTTGGATTTGGTTGTCAAATACATTTGCACCGCTGCCTACGGTCGAAAAATTAGGATCGTTTTAAGTAAGTATTCCTGAACTTTTATTTAAAACCCTTTGCTAATATGTTTTATAAATCGATAAACGCCGGCTGCACGCACGAAAAAGCATAACTCATTGTCACGTTCCGTCTGAGCCGAGCGTGCAAGCGAAAGCGCGGAACAAGCGATAGAGAGCCACGATATGACGTTATCACGTAAAATTGTCGTCCGTAAACCGAGTTTACAGGCAACCAATTTTTTTTTTATTATGTTTCATATTACCCAATTCTCTTTTAAATATGAAGTACATTTTACATGATTTTATTAAACTGACAGTATTACTTTTAGCGGCTCCTGAGATAATGGGAAAGACTGAAATACGAGCCATCAAAGGTTCAAAGGCTGTAATAGATTGCAAGTAAGTACTAGTTGCGAAATATTTACTGGTTGATCTTATGGCTCATACTCTTCTCGTCTTCATGTCGATGACACAGCAGTGTATTGTTGGTCCAAAACTTCGCCGCTTCTACGGCGACGCCGCGCCGCCGTCGGCGGGATAGCTTTGATTAATATTTGTATTTGGGGTTTCAGTTTGAAAACATGAAATACGTGTTTCGGGATTTTTGATAATTCTACCATAAAGAGGATAAAATAAGGGATTAGTACCTATGGGCAAGGCAAGGCCGAAAATACGCAGTCGAAGTCGCTGACTAAATGCTAATTTTAATACTTACATAAAAAAATACCCTGGCTACATAAATTCATCAAACTATTTAAATAATTATTATTTTCAGTCTAAAATTATTTCCGTTGTTTATTAAGACTTGAGGAAACATGGAATTGTGTTAAAATAATCATTTGAGCTAATGGCATAAAAGGAAAAACTATACAGAGTTTAATTAAATAAAATATTCCATTGCCAGAATGCTAAGGGCGTTTGTGCACTACAAGGAATTTTACTTTCCGGCAGTCCGATTTTTTAACTAAGTGCACAAACTAGTATATACGAGTACATTTAAGGCGTTTGTCACTACAAGGAACTTTACTGTCCGGCAGTCTGATTTTTACGGTCTCATATGACTCGCCATAAATGTATATACTAGTTTGTGCACTTAGTCAAAAATCGGACTGCCGGACAGTAAAGTTCCTTGTAGTGACAAACGCCCTAAATATATATACTAGTTTGTGCACTTAGTTAAAAATCGGACTGCCGGACAGTAAAGTTCCTTGTAGTGACAAACGCCCTAAATATATATACTAGTTTGTGCACTTAGTCAAAAATCGGACTGCCGGACAGTAAAGTTCCTTGTAGTGACAAACGCCCTAAATGTATATACTAGTTTGTGCACTTAGTTAAAAATCGGACTGCCGGACAGTAAAGTTCTTTGTAGTGACAAACGCCCTAAATATATATACTAGTTTGTGCACTTAGTTAAAAATCGGACTGCCGGACAGTAAAGTTCCTTGTAGTGACAAACGCCCTAAATATATATACTAGTTTGTGCACTTAGTCAAAAATCGGACTGCCGGACAGTAAAGTTCCTTGTAGTGACAAACGCCCTAAATGTATATACTAGTTTGTGCACTTAGTTAAAAATCGGACTGCCGGACAGTAAAGTTCCTTGTAGTGACAAACGCCCTAAATATATATACTAGTTTGTGCACTTAGTCAAAAATCGGACTGCCGGACAGTAAAGTTCCTTGTAGTGACAAACGCCCTAAATGTATATACTAGTTTGTGCACTTAGTTAAAAATCGGACTGCCGGACAGTAAAGTTCTTTGTAGTGACAAACGCCCTAAATATATATACTAGTTTGTGCACTTAGTTAAAAATCGGACTGCCGGACAGTAAAGTTCCTTGTAGTGACAAACGCCCTAAATATATATACTAGTTTGTGCACTTAGTCAAAAATCGGACTGCCGGACAGTAAAGTTCCTTGTAGTGACAAACGCCCTAAATGTATATACTAGTTTGTGCACTTAGTTAAAAATCGGACTGCCGGACAGTAAAGTTCCTTGTAGTGACAAACGCCCTAAATATATATACTAGTTTGTGCACTTAGTCAAAAATCGGACTGCCGGACAGTAAAGTTCCTTGTAGTGACAAACGCCCTAAATATATATACTAGTTTGTGCACTTAGTTAAAAATCGGACTGCCAGACAGTAAAATTTCTGTCTCTAATTTCTGGTCTATCGCGTTCTCATACTAATTCTTTCAGTTTCATTCTAGTTGTAGCGGGAGAGATCAGAAAGATCATTCTCTCCATCAAATCGAAAGCGGTGGGATATGATAATATCACCCGTGGTATGATCGTTACTATTCTAGATCATCTCCTACCCGCGATTTCCCACATTATAAATTTTTCTTTGTACTCCGGAGTATTCCCTTCTCTGTGGCGCAAAGCCTATGTTCGTCCACTACCTAAGGTTTCCAATCCCTCTCTTCCTACCGACTTCCGTCCAATTTATATCCTTCCCTTCCTATCCAAAGTGCTCGAGGCCTGTGTCCACAAACAATTCTCCGACTTTGTTCATTGTAATTCAATTATAAGTCCTCTCCAATCTGGGTTTAGGCCTGGGCACAGCACTGTTTCCGCACTCCTTAAAGTGACTGGCGATATAAGGGCAGGACTGGAAGACACCAAAGTTACTGTTCTAGTGTTGGTTGATTTCTCGAATGCCTTCAATACCGTCAGTCACGACATCCTGTTAGCCATTCTGTCCTATATAATGGTCTCTCCCGAAGCACTGGAATGGTTCTCCTGTTACCTTCAGGAACGTCAGCAGTCTGTTCATGTTGGGGATTCTTCTTCTAGCTGGTGTGATTTGGAAACTGGCGTTCCTCAAGGCGGTATACTTTCTCCTCTTCTGTTTTCTATTTTTATTAATCTTATAACTTCCGAACTTCAGTGTGCGTATCATCTGTATGCAGATGACTTGCAGTTGTACTGTCAAGCGAAGGTAGATGAATTACCTGACGCTATCGATTAACTAAATAAGGACTTGATAGCCATAAAATCCTGGTCTGATAGATTTGGCTTAGCTGTAAACCCTACGAAGTGTCAGGCGATCATTATTGGTAGTTCTCGTAGTATTAGCAAAGTAGATGGTAGAACCTAGCCACCAGTTCTCTTCAATGGTACGATCGTTTCTTTTGGTACTGACGTGAAGGACCTAGGCTTGCACATTGATTGTACCCTGAACTGGCGGACTCAAGTCGCTAGGGTTAGCCAGAAGGTTACTGGAACGCTGCGGGCTCTGTACCGTTTGAAAAATTTATTGCCATCAAGTACGAAGACAATGCTTGTGCAGTCCTTTATTTTCCCTATCATCGATTATAGTGATGTGTGCTACTATGACCTGAATGCAGATCTCCTCAACAAACTTGACCGTCTTCTCAATAACTGCATTCGATTCGTTTTCAATCTGCGTAAATATGATCATGTTTCTGCGCATCGGTCGCTTCTAAAGTGGTTGCCCATACGCCAACGTAGAGAACTAAGGGCGCTGACCACCTTGTTCTCATTTCTGGAATCTCCGTCTTCACCTGGTTTTCTAGCCCCCCATTTTCAGCACATTTGCGCCAACCACAATAGAAATCTACGCTCATCACACAATCGTCTTCTTCAATGTCCCACTCACCGCACAGACGTCATTCACTCTTCCTTCTTCGTTCAATCTGTCTCTCTGTGGAATGCGCTCCCATAGGAGATCAGGATGGCAACCAACCGATTATCTTTTAAAGTTAACGTTCGCGAGCACATTCGCAAAAAGCTGGCAGCATCATCACAACGGTAATACTTTCTCATTGTTTGTCTTATTTCTTTTTAGTTAGTTAGTAAGTATATTCATGAATTTATGTATATTTATTTGTGTTTATATTTATTTATAATTAGTTACCTATATATTATATTCATAGTTTTAATAGGTCTATGCGTATCTTTATATTTAAAATATTTATTCCTTAATTTTCATGATTGCACCTACCGCTGTTTGTCTCTGCATCACCCAAAGGTTGACTGGTAGGAAATGCCTATGGCATTAAGTCCGCCTCTGTACATTTATGCGCTTGAAGTATTAAATAAATAAATAAAATTCCTTGTAGTGACAAACGCCCTAAATGTATATACCTACTAGTTTGTGCACTTAGTTAAAAAATCGAACTGCCGGACAGTAAAGGGTAGTTCTTCGAGGTCCCTCAAAACGCGGTCACACGGTCTTAACTCGTAACCTATTAAACATACAGTCTTAGGACCAAATACAGATTAAACTTTATTTATATGTGTACATAATTTAAACATTAAACATCTAAAATTATTTATAATTTTTATTTAAAAAAAAATGTCTAATGTCGAAAACGGGAGCAAAATCGGTGTTCTTCGCGCGTCACACTGTTCGCGTTCACGGAAAACTTGATTACTTTTGTATTCAATTCATAAGCATATAATGTAATACATCAAATTAATTGTATTTAACTATGCATCATAATTATCGAAGAACATTAATTTTATCTCTTAAGTGACAATGGTTAATAGGCTTTATGTCTCTGTTACACGATTTTGTTAGTTTCGAGAGCGCGCAACAAAACTGCAACTATCTTCCAAGAGCGGAGCGCCAGCTTGTCGCTACACGTTTTAGCTGCGCGGACGCTCAGTAACACAGAGTACATTATGTAGTATCCCGGCTTCAGTGGGCGAGACATGAACGTTCATCGCTTCTAAATAAAAAAAAAATACGAAGTGAGTTATTCTTTGAATATTTTCAAGTAGCCTTGGTCTAGAAACTTATTTTGAAGGATATTGCTTATAATTTTTCAACTTATTTTGTATTAAGGAATAAGATAGATCTTCGAGATTATTCTCAAGGAATAATAATAATAAGTTTATTCATCAAAAAGTAAAATACAATGTGACGGAGGAGAGTTACACAATGCAGTAAAAATGAAGGCAAGAGAAAGATACTACAAAAGAAAAGCAGAAGGGAATGTCATCCCAGTTAGTGAAATGAGTAGGAAGGAAAAGAGCCGTGAGAGAGCAAAACCGCATAAAAAGCCGACTTTATCGTCAAAGAATGAAAGAGCGAGAGAACGTTGCTCTTCAGAAAAATATGATCGAGTGCCCCGAATCTCCAAATTTAGTTCAAGATCCACTATGCTCTCCTAAATCACCAACCTAAGTTAATAATGAGTGATGAGAACTAATAACCTGATCTCAAATACAAATTGATTCATAAATAATAAGTATTTTATTTATTATTTATTTGTATATTTATAAACAAATAAATAAAATACTTAAATAATAAATAAATAAAATACAAATTTAAAACTCACATTAAACGTACACTTTGTAAACAAGCATACTATAAATTAGAAGATTATATCCAAGATAAGAACCTGAAATCGGTCACTTTCGTTCTCAGCGTGCGATATGCTGGTCCTGCTTCATAGGACAATCTACAGTCTAGACAAAATCAAACTGGTTGCTAATTTAATTGTAATTTTTTTTATTCTTTTTACATTGTTTTACATTTATTACTCACACCCTGACTTATTACTTGTATTTTTTTTTAAACTAAAATCGTTTTGCTTGTACCATGTTTGTAAATATGTGAGCACCATGTATCTATCAGATAATTAATTTATATGTCATGGTTTCGTTTTTAATTCTTTTACCTATTGTGGTATAGTAATTTTATTTTAGGTGCATCATCCTCATATGTTATTATATAATTAATGTACCCATGCAAAATATTGTAAAATTATTTCATTTTAAAAGAGTAACGGTGGAGTTTCTTGCCCATTCTTCTCCATACGAAAACTACCTTTTGGAATGGGCGACTAGAATCAATTCTATTTTAAGATAATTTTTGACGTTCAAAAGTACCTTTTATGTGCCTATTTGAAATAAATGCTTTGACTTTATATATAGGTACTTTATTGTACACCACAATTTTTTTTTATCGAACACTAAAAATATACAATGGCAATTTATAAACTGGAAATTTGAGAAAAAATAAGGATTTCAAACTATATTTTGCTTGTAGAAAATACGTCTGTAACTTTGGTGCCGTCTTTCGTAACTTTCGTGGGCACAGAAATTTCAAAATAAAATATCTCTTTAGTTTATGCACCAATTTACATAAAATAAAAAAATACGTAATATTTTTACAGCGTCTTAAATGTGTGTATATTTATTTGTAGATTATTCAAAAAAATTAATTCGCCATGAAAGTTACGCGGAGAATACTTTTTGAAGAACTACCCTAATATTCCTTGTAGTCACAAACGCCCTAAATGTATATACTAGTTTGTGCACTTAGTTTAAAAATTGGACTGCACATGCATGCCATATGGGACCGTAAAAAAATCGGACTGCCGGACACTAAAATTCCTTGTTATAGTGCACAAACACCCTAAAGGTCTCTCTTTCACGGTCACGGATTGACCAATAGTTACTACATTTTACCAGTGTGTAATGAACGTTAGTAGGGATCAGCTATGCTATTCTCTAAGGATACAGCCTTGCGTGCAGCGCTGTCGCAGCTGTGAAACTTAGTTTGGCATTCACTAAGCTGCGTACAGCTACACTAGCGCTCAAGGCTGTGACGGCCGTGAGTTAAACTACCCAACGGCACAGCCACGGGAGGGCAAATTGACAGTTCTTCATACATTTTGGCATTCCGTAAAAAAAAACAGCGTCGAAGTCGCTTACAGCCTCGCCCACAGCCTCGATTCTAATTGTCAAATCCAAAAGCTCTAAATATTCGTGCGTATCTTGACGAAAATAATAAACCGTACTCGATTATTTTAATACTTATTTGAAAAAATGGCAGCTCAGTGAATTATAAAGCTACATTTATTAGAAGAAGCCAAGAAAAGTGATGATTTGAAGAAAGCTCGACAGGCGAAACAACTAAGAAAGTTTAAAACAATATCCCGCCCGTGATACAGACTTTATCCATATTTACAGGCATTCTATGGGCATTCTGAGGATTTAATTAATATATTGGAAAATTATCTAACTACATGGTATGCGTCCGCGAGTTCGTTCCAGCGGTTTAACCAAGAGGCTAAAGGTTTGTTTACAGCTAGGTTTCTTGTGATATGTTAAGTATAATGTACCTAGAATTATATACATGGATAATGTAGAATTATAAAGAATCCACATAGGTAGGTACTTACAGTATGTAATTATTATACTTATTTCAGATTAATGATGCTGATCTGAACATCTTGCATGTGGATGTGACTTGGGGGTGCAACACAATGATAGTTTTCTTTTTTCAAAAAGTAAAGGAGCATATGTAAAATTTAAATAATGAAGAAATTGTGTACTTGGTAAGTTATTATTTACAATACAATGATAACTTAAACACAAGTCAAGATTGTACTTAATTCTAGCTTCATTAATTGATTTCAGGTGACTCAGGATATCCTCAAAGGCCTTATTTAATGACTCCCTTTAATAATCCAGAAACTGGGACTCCAGAGAGCCATAACAACAATTTGCACAGTAGTGCAAGGAACAGTGTGGAGAGGACTATTGGAATACTGAAAGGGCAATTCTGATGTTTATTAGTTCATAGGGTATTGCACTATGATCCTATAACAGTGGGGAAAATTGTGATAGCTTGCTGTTTTACACAACATGTAATCGAGCCGGGCTACCAGCTCCTATGTTAGACCAATGTGACTTAGATGAAGAATCGAGGTTACTTAGAATCCTGACACATCAGGCTTCAACACAATATGGTGACTTAGGGAGTGGGCTGATAAGTAGGCGAGATTTAGTTAATCAATTATGGCGAGCATGTCATATTTAAAATGTATGCTTTCCTATCTTTCCCTTTCCAGATGTGGAAAACATGTTTAAATAGAACATACTCACCATTATTGATTAGATACACTAAATAAATGAAAGTATAATTTATGAATGTTAATGTAGAATAAGTGCATAGATGATAATTATAATTATATAATATGGTGTGTGTTTAAAGTGTGGTGTTTAAGGTGTATATGATTGGTATAATATCAAAAATTATTAGCCTTTAAGTGCATATTTTTATACTTACTGTTGTCTCTATTTTTACTACTTTTTAAATGTGTATACAGTATGGGGCATGAGAAATTAAATAAATATCTGCATAATAATATTTTATTTTTTTATTTACAATTCAAAACAATCCATCAAATCAAAATGTATGTACTTATTCAAATTAGGCTGACAATCAGCACTTTTTGAACGTCAAAATTACATAAAACAGTCCCACAAAACGCCCGCCCTTCATTTAGCTGGGAAGAGGTGGTGCAACAAACTCCCCAACAGCACAGCTGTTGGTTCAGTTAGAAAAACTTGATTCACGCAAAATACGCGCATTGACGTGGAGTTGAGGACACCAGCCCGTATTACCTATTCTTACAATATATAGTAGGAATGCAAAATAATTCACATTATGAGGAACAGAACATTAAATTAAATTGTTTTTAATTGTTAGTCAGCTAGCAGATGCCAATTATACCTAACAAATACAATGAAAACTACTCCAGCAAAAAAAAATGTAAACAAAATTAAGTAAGTACATACCTAAATAAAAGCCTGCAGGCATAAAGGGTGTGCCCACTAACAAACATTTACTACAAAAAACAGTTTTTACACTTCATACATTTAAATTTCTTAACATCTATCATAAACTTAATATCTAAACATATTATATGTATTAAAAATCTGTGGTAGATCCATATTTCAGAGACTCCCTCGTCTGATGGATGTACATAAATCCTGCAGTGCCTGGGTCTGCCTTGACCATGACTCACTTATTTCCTTAAGTTTTTAACATCCTCTGCTGGTTGTCCATAACGAGTCTCTCATTATCCAAATGCTTCTCTTCAATGGCGACAAAAGTGAGGTGAGGTGAGTGAGGCTCGCCATTTGTGATTGACTTTGAGAAGGTGATGAGCGCTGGATCAGACGGTGGCGTGCCGTCCGACGCCTACGAAGTACTGTGAACATAAAAATTGCAACAAATTACTAAACAGAAGTAAAACAAATATAAAGACCATTATGTAAGTATAACAGCATCACATGACTCTCTCCCTGAAGGAATAGATATAACAATGTAGTATACATGTTAGATGTACTCTATATACATGTTGATTGAATAAGGGCTGCTGTTGAAAAAACCTACAGAATATCCCAACCAATTAGCCGGACCTGGGAGTCAAAAGTGAGACCACGTCTACTACATATGTAGTTTTTTTTTTTTACACTAAACCAATAAATAACCAAATTATAATTAAATTAACCTTACATGAGGAGGCAATTGGGGCATTACTCCTATGAGGCAGTGCAGGTGGTGATCTTAAAACAAAAAAAAAGTTACCTGAATATCCATTATGTCCTATGTTATAATATTAGACCCAATGTACATAGGTACTGGCTATTTAACTTTGTTCTTAAAGAAACAGTCAAAGTACGCATGCCAAGTGTGCAAGCTGACGAAGCACACCAGTAATGCAATACCTAGGTACATGTTGTTAACAAACCTTTGGCTATTGCTTCCAACTTTTAATGCAGCCACATCCATCACTGTTTAGCTTGCCAGCTACTTCTTGCCATGCCGATGTGATGTCCGAGAGTGCCCTGTGGCAAGCCAACGTCGCTCTTCCAAACTCTATTAACATCTCTCTCTACTTGCGCACTTGGGTTAGCACTTCTTGGCATGCTTAAAATACACAATGTTACGTTATAACAATAAAGTTATAGGTACATATTATTGTAAAACATTAGTTAAATAAGTAATTAACTTCAATTTTAGTAATAACTCTTGTAATATCATACAATATTATTGAGAAACATTAGTATTATTATCCATGTAATAACAGTGAAAATATCATAATACTCACATTAGGCACAGAAATACCTATGTTCAAAGCACTCGCTAGGTAATACAAATAATAAATATCGTATGATTCGTATTAATAATGCACCCAAAAGTTTAAAAACTAGAAATTCAAGTGGTTTTGTTGACATTTGACATTGTTGTAAGTTGACTTTTTATTCATCGCCGTCGCGTTGCTCGAAAAGAGCAAAGGAATCGTCATTCAGCCTTAAAATGTAATAAGAAATATGCAATAAACCATTTTATATTATGATATTGGTTATAGTTTTACTGTATTCCTTAAAATACTTAAAGATATACCTTTAATATATATTTTAAACCCATAAAACTCTCAGTCGAGATTGATCGATTATAATTTATAGAATTTGTTGCAAGCCCTACGTTCGTCTGCGAAACAGCGACGGGAGGTTACAGCCTTGGGTTCGACGACGACCACAATGACGCTAGTGAATACGGTTTGAATCAGCGCTGCGCGCTCGGTCGATCTCTAGGCTGTCTCGTCGACGAGCTCGTCGCAGCGTACAGCCATGAAATTGTCTTTTAGAGAATAGCACTGCAGTACAGTATTATTACGGACTACTAAAATAATTATTAGCATCCAAAATGTGGGGGCGAATATATCCGCACGTGGTGTTGGTAATATTCGCGAATACTATATTCAAGGTATCATGTAAGGGGAATGGCAGTTTAACATTTCTCATAGATGATACACTATCTATGTTTGACGATATAAAGCAAGTTTTAAACAGTGTGGACGATATTACTAATATTGTTAAAAATGAGACGTCCAGTCTAATTGACAACATGGTGCTGGTAACATTTAACGATCCAGGTAATGTATGTCAGTGCTTGTATCTTTTTTAACACTTTAACTACTAACAGATTCTGACGATACAGAGTTACAGTCTGTATAGAAATTAAAGGACGACATGCTATTGTTGTAAGTAAACAAAGATTTTATAGCTTTTTGTATCGAGTTGGTACTCCTACATGTTTACTTAATATCACTACAAAAAGGGGCATTGATTTTAGTGACCTCATAAATAAGTTTGTTTTCCATAGTATTTCTCAAAAAAACTAAGAAAAACAAAAGTTATTTCTACGTTTTTATCCATAAATAGCCCATATCTCAAAAACTACTGATTTAAATAGGTATCTATTATAAAAGTCACTTAAATATCGTCATCTTTTTAATAAGGTATGGGATTGAAATGTGTTTTTAATCCTTTGGTTACATGTAGGGGAGTGCCACCCCCAGTTATTTTATTCATAATTTTAGGTATTAAGTATGCAATTGTTTTTTTTTACTAATACGCTGTCCCACTCCTGGGAAAAGGCCTCCCCCCACTCTTTCTATCTGTCTCTTCTAATTTTGACTGAACACTGATTTTAAATTTAGTTTAGTTCAACAGAATCGGCACCCGTATAAATTTAAAATCAGGTGTTATGGACACCTGACCACCAGAATAAGTAAAGACAACCAGAATAAGACCAGACCAGAATAAGTGAAGTAATGACATACGGCAAACTTAATGCCGTGTCATTACTTCCCAGAATTCATCATTCCGGGTCATTTTTCCACTATTAACCGAATGCAGACTCAATTTTGTCGCCTGTCACGCTCACCCCGCGTAGATATTGATATGTCTTACTCTTTACATAAATTCAAGGCTGTCTTGCATAAGGCATTTTCATAAAAGTTTAAAATTTTATATTGTAATGTTTATCGTCTTTTTCATTTATTTAGTATATATAATATGTATAGTAAGTTGTTTTGTAACTGCATTTCCTACTCATGCATGTGTTTTAATGCATGCCGTGGCAGCCTTTAATTAAGGCTACACTATAAAATGTAAAATATTATGGGTATTTCAACATATTGTATTTTTTGGTGTATGCTTTGTTGGTTGTCCTTAAATAAATAAATTCAATCCTTATTAGCGACACTATCGAATGGTGTAATAATACAGTATGTTTTTTTTTCAAAATCAACGGGTTCGATTCCCAGCTAGAAATAAAGATTTTTCAAAAATCTAATGATGCAGTTTTAGTTTTCATCAAAATCGAGACCGTGACTCCTTTGAGTACTTTTCGCTATTCCTCATAGTTTCGGATTTGGCTATCCACGCCCATTTGAAAAATTGACTCTGTATAATAAACACACTACACAACAACCAACTCCAACTCTGTTATATGTAATTTAATAAGGCCCCATAACCCGAACGTTTCGACCCAACACGGCTCAAGACTGTAGTTACCCATAAGGTTACAGTATTTAGGAGCCACGGCGCCAGCACAGCTAGCCGAGCTCGGAATTTGAGATGGCGAAGGTTGTCGACACTTTTTAGTTTATTTTTTTATTACAGTTACCGGCACGTAAGTTGGCAAGATATTTCGTAGCGGGGGAAGTTCGCGCGTGTAAAAATGTATGAAATTGTGCATGCGCGAACTTCCCCCACTACAAAATATCTTGCCAACTTACGTGCCGGGTATTATAAGGACGTGATCGAAAGTAGTTCGAAATGGACACACTACAATAAATTAATGACAGCAGGAAACGCTGTTTCAGCAATTATAACTCGATCTTAGTCAGACATTCTTATTATTTTTTCAGGTGTTCATGATAGGGTAGTGACTAGAGATCCTTCAGAATTTAAAAAAGCATTGGGCCTCATTAAGGTGCACAACGAGGCGAAGATATCAGAGCTGGATTGTTGGGAGCCATCAATGAAAGGATTACTCCAAGCACTAAACAAAAGTAAAAACGACTCTTACATCTTCGTATTCACTGACGCCCCGGCTAAGGACTACATTGACAGCCGTTATGTGATTGAAATGTGCCAAAAGCAACAAACTCAGGTAAACTGGGCTGACCGTCCACAGCCCAGAGAGCGTCGGGCGAAAATTTTATTATAGTCCGCGCGGAACTAGTTGGCCGCACCATAGGTATGTGAGCGGTGGGACGGCGGGGCGGGGTCGCATTACTCAGTACGTGCGTTGCGAACCGTGGCCCCACCCTAACCCCACCTCAGCGGCCAACTAGTTCTGCGCGGACTATAGCGCCACTCGTGGTTGATTAACATAACACGCTCTTTATTTACAGATAGTTTTTATACTCACCGGCACACTTTGTAGATGGTCTCGTTATGAACCTGAGGCACGCGGTGTTTACTTCGACATAGCAGCAGCATGCTCTGGGCTTGCGATCTTTGTTAAGAAGAATGAAGTAGAAAAGGTGAATAGTTCGTATGCCTACTAAAAATACTAATAATAATGAAGAAAATGTACGACATCGATTATCTTGGTCAATTTCTATGTAACTATTTTTATGTAACTATTTCTATGAAAATACTTTCGTACATGGCAATAGTATCGCTGAAAGAGCCTCTGCCGTGACCTACAGAATAAACCTATAATAAAGAATAAAGAAAATGTACGAAATCGATTATCTTGGTCAATTTCTTATTTTAGGTATTCGGACCGATAGAAGAAATAATAAAAGGCAACAAGACTGTCATTACAACGGAGATAGTACCAGCCGGCGTTTCCAAAAATATTCCGGTAAGTATACCTAACCTACCTCTTTTTCATGAAGTTGTGGCGGCATCTTCACCGCCAGTTAATTTCCACACACACACACACATACATCGCTGGCAAAAATGCCTTGCTCAACCCCTTGAGCAAGGCATTTTTGCCAGCGATGTAGCCCCCTTCTTATAATATGCTTGGCTGCATAGTGTGCGTTTTAAATGAAAAATGGCACTGACATTTAGACATGTTATTAATAAAATATATATTTTATTTACAGTTCGTAGTAGATGACCACACTGACTATGTTATTGTGTCTGCGTCCGGCACGGATGTTACATTGAAAATAAACAAACCCTCAGTTTCTGTAGAAGAAATAATG
The DNA here is from genome assembly GCA_945859645.1 of Amphipoea oculea. NCBI lineage: Eukaryota > Metazoa > Arthropoda > Insecta > Lepidoptera > Noctuidae > Amphipoea > Amphipoea oculea. The sequence goes on along the minus strand of OX243865.1, from coordinate 13,209,495 downwards.
TCGACCAATAATGCAAAAGTAAGTCTTATAATGCGTGAGAGCAGTGGTGGCCCAGTGATAAGGACTGCGACTTACGAGTTGTAGGTCGTAGGTTCGAACCCAGACAGGCGCTTTACTTTGTGTAAATTATTTCATCACCACTGCTCTCAAAACGGTGAAGGATAACATCGTGAGGAAACCGACATGTCCTAGAACCAAAAATTCGAAGACATGTGACATCTACCAATCCGCACTGGGCCCGCGTGGTAGATTACGGCCCATTCCCTCTTACTGAGAGGAGGCCTGCGTCCCAGCAGTGGGAACATTATAGGCTGACTATGTAAGTCTTATAATAAGGGAACGTTTCCACAGGTGACGGCAGACAACAGACAGTAGCGGCAGCTTTACAAATCTCCGCCCCCCTTTTTACACCCTTAAGGTATAATTTCGGGGATAAAAACTATTATATATCCTTCCTCACAACTCAAACTATCTCCATACCAAATTTCATCTAAATCGGTTCAGCGGTTATTGATTCCCCATACAAATTTCCACTCCCCTTTTCTCCTTCTTAAAGGATGATTTCTGGGATAAAAACTGTCCTATGTCCTTCCCCGGCATGCAATCTACCTCACTGCCAAATTTCATCTAAATCCGTTCAGTGGTTTAGGCGTGAAAAGGTAACATACAGACAGACAGACAGTTACTTTCGAATTTATAATATTAGTATGGATTTCCATGAAAATACTTTCGTACATGGCAATAGTATCGCTGAAAGTATTTTCATTAAAATTCGCCCAGCCATTGTAGTGGGGCGCTGCCTTCTGCGGTCTGCCGTGACCTGCAGAATAAACCTAAGGGTCGTACCAGTCCGTGGTCGACTTGTTCACACACTTTTACCTTTAAAATACTTGTGAACAAGCTTCCATAGTGGGAACACCCAAATACTCCGAAATATTTTACTCCGAATTTCGATGTTCCGATTTTCAAAAGCCCGAATTTCATAATACCTAAGAATCATAATGTCTATTATTAAAAATCACGAAATTTATTTTATCGAAAGTCATAAATGCGACTTGTTTGTTTTCCGATTTTAAAATATTCGAAGAATCAAATGCTCGATGGGTTCTCGGTCCGAAAAACGACATTCCGATTTTCAATACTCCGAATTATTTCCGTTACCGTTACCGCACCCGAACTCAACGAACGTAATAGAAGACGTAGGATGCAAGAGCGAGCGAAGGGCACCCCGAGGTTCGGTTTGGTTAGGTTACTTTAAACCCTTTACACAGAAATAGGGGCCCCGCGAAGCGGGGCTCCGTCGACATAGGATGCAAGGGCGAGTAAAGGGCACCCCGAGGTTCGGTTTGGTTAGGTTACTTTAAACCCTTTACACAGAAATAGGGGCCCCGCGAAGCGGGGCTCCGTCGACATAGGATGCAAGAACGAGCGAAGGGCACCCCGAGGTTCGGTTTGGATAGGTTACTTTAAACCCTTTACACAGAAATAGGGGCTCTATTGTTGGTTTTGTGCCATCTATATTCTTACAATTGGAAATATTTGTTTATTTGTCTTGCTATTCAGTTTTACAAAGCGTTATTATTTCGGAATTCTAATTAATCGGTATTTTAATAATCGGAATTCGTATTTTTGATGTTTCGAATTATCATTAAGTCGGACTTTTTGTTATTCGATCTATTGAAACTCGGTATTTTGAGAATAGTAATTATGAACGTTAGGCATATTAAAATTTCGAAATTATTAAAATAGGATGAATGATAAATCGGAGTTGTTATAAAAGGAATTTTGAACCATTCGGAATTATGATAATCGGTATTTTGAAATTCGTATTTGTGACTTTCGGAATAAAGTTTTTCGTATTATTGTAGTGTACCCTTCCATAGTACCACGCACGTAAATCCATACAACACCGATGAAAAATACAAGATTTTTACTGTGAAAAAATCTTGTATGAACAAGTGTGGTATCTTATACTATACACGGTTCACGGACAGCGCTTTACAGCGATGACCCGGAAAAACACTGATATGGGCACATTGAAACACTCACTACAGCTTAAAAAAATACACCTACTTACTCTTTGAAGTTCAGAATCCACCTGGACCCAATTCCTTAATTTCACATAATACTCGTATGTACATGTATGTATTTTATTTTATTAGGGAAAATAAACAGTTAGGTACACATTATAATGTAAGGTATAGAACTTAAGACTAAAATGGGAGTATAAATGTATAACCAACAACATTTTCCACAAAATACCATATGTATATACCATCGACTCAAAAAAAGAAGACCGATAGCATTTGTTGCTATATAATTTAGATTTAGAATAAAATTATTAGAGTGCTACAAGGATTTTGTGGCACCTGAATGACATTGACAAGAGGGCGTTGTTGGTAAGGAGTATTCATTATGAAAGAAAAAAAGAAAGTAAGTTTATTTGATCCAGGTTAAGAAGGCACACAATATTCACACAAAAACAACGAGTTTTGATAAGGTCTTATCAGGCCGCCGCCGCGGCGCCGCCCGTGCGCAAGGGTTCATGTCAATCCAAGGGCAAGCAATGCGGCGGCACCGCGGCGGGCACGGCATAGTATGTAAAGAGCCTTAATGCATTTTAAAATTATAGGTACTAAAATTAAGTAACACAAAGCCTGGTAATTACGTAGCTACTGTGAAGGGCAAGACAAATACGTCCGTCGTAATCGTCGGCAGGACTGATTTCTTCTTCACTCATGGCTTCTCCGAGATAAAACCTAAGTCGCTAAGCGATACGTCACCGCAACCAAAATCTGGTGAGTTTATGAATAAAGCAACACCACCACCACCACCATCACCACCACCACCACCATCACCTGTGCATTTAAAATACTTTATGAACGACATGCCATGACATCAAATTGCTGACAAGAAAAAAAGAAGGGTTGCACTCCAGGAGTGCCGGCAGAAGTGAAAACTTGAATATTAACGTTGAAATAAATCAATTATTAATTGAATTAATGTAACTAAGTTTTTTTCACTATTTCTGCGTCACTTTTTTCATTAATCGATGCACTTTGTTCAATTTCCATTTTTTGAAACACTTTATATACACGAATTTTACGAATACACAGCAGTGTGGCTACTACACAGACGGTCGAGCCATCAGCTGTTCATCCACGTCCGCGTCCGCGTCCGCGTCCACCATGACCATCACATCACATCACATCACCAACACCATCGCCATCGCCATCGCATCACCATCGCCATCACCATCGCCATCGCCATCGCCATCACCATCACCATCGCCATCACCATCGCCATCGCCATCACCATCGCCATCGCCATCACCATCACCATCCATCCATCCATTATCGTGTCTCACTTGGTTCACTTCGGTTGGCGCCGCCGTAGAAAGAGATGGGGGGGGGGGAATCTCTCCTGACGGTCACGTGTCCTGACGCTATGCCCTGACGCGAGTTTAACATTTTTTACCCATTACAAAAAGTGTTCAACGCCGCTAAAGAAGTTTTCACTTCAAAAACCCCGTCAAGTCCGAACTCCGGACGCCAACATCACAAAACTTTTAAACATATATTTTCAGATGCGAAGGGCTACCTGTCCGTATCCGTCACTGATGATAATCACTCAGTAAGAATAGAAGCGGCGAAGATTTTAGACATGGATGGAAAACCAATTACAGAAAAACTGCCTCTAACAGAGATCTCTAAAGATTTTTACATAACGGATCCGTTTGTTGCACCATCGCAAAGATTCAAAGTAGCAGTAAGTATAATTTATACTTTGTAATAAGGCCATAAACTCTAAGAAATCATACAGTATCTACCTGCACTATTAACGCACTATTTAATTAATAGAACAGTTTCCATTACTTAAATAGTTTTCATTAATAGGCATAGCGACATTATCAAATTCACGACCGTGTTTGTCTTGGGTGTCCCGTTTTCCAGCATTTTTTTTACAAATTAGACAAATACAGAACATAATACTCGCGAAAAATTGTAAATGGATATGTAATTTACAATAAACAAAGACAAATCAATACTTTCCCAATCCTTCAAAGAATTGTATCGTTCCTTCTACCAAACACCCTGTACATAGCAGCATTTTATCTAAAGCTGCTCATAAATAGGCAACTAACATTAATTTCGCGATTATTGTTAATTACTTTAGTTCATAATGTAGTAGCATTCTCTACTGCTGGAACAAACGCATCTCCCTGTGAGATGGAGCGAGCCGTAATACACCACGCGGGCCCAGCGCGGGTTGGTTTATCGGTGGCCATTTCTGAAAAATCTTTGAATTGCTCGGTGTTGATAAGAAACGCACAATAAGCCTGTTTAAATGCGCCAGTATGAGGATCGATTTTCATTTGTTTTAGGTACAGGGAATCGTTAAAGCTACTAACAAAACTATAATCAGGACTGCTAAAATCCCTGTCACGCCACCGCCGCCAAAAAGTAAGTTCAGCTTGATCACATACTAAATACACAAGTAAAGCAGTGCTATTCTGTAAAAATCTCACTGTGAAAATTTGGGTGAAGTGAGCGTGGAGCGAGCTGCCAATAGTGTCAATACCTAGCATCACGTGGAATGACAACTCACATCAAATTCACTTCACCTAAGTTTTCACGGTGATATTTTTACAGAATAGCACTGCAGGTCTTATTCTCAATTTCCTATAATATCAAAGAAACTAATTGAACCGCATCGGATTCTTAAACTTAGTATCGCAAATAGCAGAGTACCTTCCTACTCGTACCACTTTCTTCTATCTATCAGTATCCGTCAAAACAAAAAACGCTTTCTGGAAGAAGGTTCCAGACTTACGAAACTGACAGCGGTTGCACATTGGTCAACCTTCCCGAATCAAAGAATTGATCTATCCAATAGTAGATCAATCGTACTCGACTGAAGTTATTATTTGTTCGATGGAGTCAAATCCTAATTCTTTGTGGATTTTTTTACTTTTAGTTGCTCCTAAAGTACAAGGAGTAGATGTCATGAATGTCAAGAAGGGTAAAACTGCTGTTTTTGAATGCAAGTAAGTAGCAATCACTCAATATTTTGGTTACAATAGCAAGCCTCATATAAATGGGTATATGTTCGGATTAAGAAAATATATCGTTACGTTCCGTAATGGTACGTTTATAATTTTTTTTTTCGCTTTTTGCGATATGACCGCCTATTGTGTTACTCTATGCAAAATTTCTATGAAATTATATCTTAATTGAATTAAATTATTATACCTGTAATTTTTATGGTTTATAATGAGTATTCTATATATTTATCTATCATAGATATTAACATTGAAATACGTTCTAAGTATACGCTAAGGCGGGCAATGAATTAATTGTACCAAACAAACCAGCGACAAATGCAATGAGTGATTTTAGAATTGCAGCAGCCCTCATTCTGCCGGGGGTGCGAGATTGTCCGAAAGGGTTACCGCTACCTCGGAACATAAAGGACTAAGGAAGGAACACGGATGGGTTTTAGCCAGTAAGAGTCTGACACTCCCTTCCGCTCCACCCAGAGCGGGAGGGGTCATTTGATGATTTCCCATCCAAAAAAAAAGCAGTCCTTATTAATGCAACCACGCCACCACACCCCTATGCCAGCCTCATCCAGGTTTTGTCCGCGATGGCAACAATGTCGTCTGCCCATCTCGCCGCCGGACGACCGACGTCTCGTCTTCTAGTTCTTGGACGCCACTCTGTCACAGCCTTACTCCACCTGTGATCACTACGCCTTGCCAAGTGTCCTGTCTAACTATATTTGAGTTCCATATTACGCTTCCCAATATCGAAGACCTTCGTACGTCTTTGTATATTGACGTTTGGAACTCGGCCTATTTGCCTGATGCCAAGTATGGACAGCTCCATGGCCCTCTGTGCAACTCTCAGCCTGTACACAGTCTCCTGCGTGAGCGTTCACGGCTCAGCACCGTTCGTCAAGGTGGGCAGAACACTGGTTATAAAGGCGGGACTTCAGACATTGTGGAATTTTGGTTGATGAGATCAACCAAAATACGACAATGTCTGAAGTAACTAGAATGTCTGAAGTAGAAAACTGGACGATATTCTAAGGAATATCGTCCAGTTTTCTAAATGCGGTCCAGCCAAGCTGTATTCTTCTCGATGTCTCTGTTTGTTGATGTTCTTTGCCAAATGAAAGAATATGACCAAGATATAATACCGGTCAACCATCTCCGACGTTTCATTTCTGACTTTAACAGAAGGATTTGAATTGATGAAGATATTGGCCATAATCTTCGTATTAGCCATATTCATCTTAAGTTCTACCTTGAAAGAGGAATCATAAAGGTTTTGAAGCATTTTCTGTAGATCATCAAAATTTTTAGCGAATAGCACTAGGTCATCTGCAAATCTTAAGTAAGACAGTTAGGCCCCATTGATGTTAATACCGTAATAGTCCTAATCTAAACTTTTCACGATGTCATCTAGGAAAAGTTTTGATGAAATGGTGTCGCCCTGTTTCACTCCCCGCTTGATCGGTATGGGTTTCTAAGATAACATGCGGACCTGCAGAGTAGCCGATGTGTATAGTTCCCGCACAATACATAACGGGAATCGATGTGGCAGCGATGGAACACGGCCCAATGCTCGAAACTGTCGAAAGTCTTCTCATAATCGACGAAAGCCATGTACAGGGGTTCGTTGGTTTCTTGGAACTTCTCCATCAGCTGCTTTACCGTATGAACATGGTCGATGGTCGAATATCGGCCTGCTCAACCGGGCTGGGCTTCATCAAGCCCCGTGCGCTGGATGAAACCAATGTGTAATGATTTTAGCGAATAGCATGTAATCTGTAAAAGGAGGCTAATGAGACGTTGGCTGATTAATAATTATGAAATGTCACCTTTTTTGTGAATGATAGTGAAAATAGCTGTTTTCCATTGTCCTGGGGTAAGGACATCGTATGATCGTACCCTATTAAAAAGTTCCACGAAGATCTTTTAATCTGGTTCGCCACACCTGGCTCGTAGCAATTCAACAGTTATTCCATCTTTACTAGGAGACTTATCTGTCTTTATGTAGTGTTCCCTATACTACACTTTTATGAATCCACTTGATAGAATAAGTGTTAGAATTTCCGAGTTTTCATGTTCAATAGGTGGTGCTCTGGCATCATCTTCGCAAAGAACTGGTTCTAAAGATTGAGATGCATACTGTTCCTCGTAGAACTTCTCAACAACATGCAATATAGATTAAAATAATTCCCAAATTTAAACAGTCTTTTTGTGAACCCAAACTTCAATCACAATAACTTTTTATCGTTTAACTTAAATCATTGCAGAGTTGTGAGTGGTTTTCCAACACCTAAAATAACATGGCAGTTTTGGGGCGAATCAGATTCAACGTTTACACCTTTAGCCGGTTTTGAAAGTGTGCTGCGTATAACGAACGTAAATAACAAACACGGGGGAAAGTATAAGTGTGTGGCGGACAATGGAGCAGGCAAAGATGAGCACGTTACCACGTTATTTGTTCAAGGTAAAATCAACGTCGTATAGTACAGTAAAAAAAAAAGAGATGTATGCAGGATCGTCGGATATAATTGAAGTTTAGTAAGAAACCGATGGATTTTGTCGACTGAAATTTAATTTGATAAACGAGTTGTTGGTTTTCTATTCATTAAATTAAATTTTATTCGAGAACATCCATCGGTTTCTTACTAAACTTCAACTATATTCGACGATCCTGCATACTTATCTCTTTTTTGACTATAGGTACATAAGTACTATTTTAAAAGATTACTTCAACTTCTCTGGGCTACACAAACATTTGATCGTTTTTAAGCACAAATTTTTTTTTTGCAGATGTGCCAAAAATAGTATCAAGTGATTCTAACATCTATAACAGCACTGAGGGAGACGCTTTGCTGAGGATTCCTTGTGTCGCAGCCGGTCTGCCCAAGCCAAGCATCACTTGGAAGTTGAACGGCCGTGTCATCGATCCAAGTAAGATACCTACTTACACTAACATAATTATCATCCTACCGAGCCACGTCTTTGAGTGAACTTAAAAACTACAAAAACAGTAGTGGTAGTTATGTCAGGCAGCTTCATTATACGCCCTGCAGCTAATGTCCCACCAAACGCGGTGAACAAAACATAGACCTTATTACAATAGAATTGTTTTCGGTTCTATGCTGTTTCAGGCGCGAAGTATTCCATAGAGAACGGAACGCTCATAATACGAGATCCGAAAGTGAGCGACACTAACTCATACACGTGCGAGGCGAAGAACGAGATCGGCGCAGTCAGTGTGACGTTCAGAACGAGCATTAGTCGTGAGTACTTACGGTTATCATCTACTTGTTGAATACAAACAAAACTGAAAGATATGTAGGTGTATCACAATCTTGCAACTTTTGACATTTGGCGTGTATTTAATTATTTACAGAGGCCCCACAAGTATCAGGAGTTACTGATAAGAAAGTGAAAATAGGAACTTCAGCTACTATTGAGTGCACGTAAGTGTTTTTTTACTTGGATAAAAATATTCGGTTTTGAAAAATACACATTCACTACGAATGAAATGAATAAAAACGACAACTCAAAAATCCCTGAGCTTAGTGATGTGATGAATATAAGAGAAAAGAGTGAATGATAGGTAATATGGGCTGGTGTCCGCAACTCCACGTCAATGCGCGTATTTTGCGTACGGGTGGCAAAATCGATTGTTCGATCCACCCCAGCTCCTCAAGGAAGGCCAGCAACGCCTTGATTTTACTGACCGTCTCACGTAGGGTATCTGGGTTACCGAAGTAATTTGCCCTGTAAATGGCGACCACCGGGCAGTTTAGAAGCATATGTGCCGCTGTCTAGTCGTCCTATATACAGGCCCTGCACAGCGGACTGTCTGTTACTCCTATGCCAAAGAGGTGTTTATTAAATGACCCGTGGTCAGTTAAAGCTGCGGTAACTATACGCAGCTTTTGTTTAGTTAGACGGAGAACCTGTTTCGCGAGGCGGTTATCCAATGTAGGAAGTGCTTCCCTAGCTTGCCTGCATTCACCTTGGTCCGTCCAAAGTTTGTCATGTTGGTCTCTGGTGCATTTCCTTACCAGAGTGCATATATACCTGAAGGGGAGTGGCGCGATGGGCTCAGGTCCCACTGGTGCCATGCTCGACCCCCTTCTGGCAAGCTCGTCGGCTGCATCAAGAGTGAATGATAGAGAGACAGCTAACAGGGGCAAATGGAAGAAAAAAACGTGTTGCGCCGACGGCAGGAAGAAAAAAGTATAGAAGATACATAGAATATAGTTATATTAAAAAAAAAAAAAACAAAATTTAAATACAGTCATTTTGTGAACGCAAACTTCAACCACAATCATTTTTAATCATTTAACTTAAATCCTTGCAGAGTTGTGAGAGGTTTTCCAAAACCTAAAATAACATGGCAGTTTTGGGGCGAATCAGATTCAACGTTTACACCTTTAGACGGTTCTGAAAGTGTGCTGCGTATAACGAACGTAAAGAACAAACACGGAGGAAAGTATAAGTGTGTGGCGGACAACGGAGCAGGCAAAGATGAGCACGTTACCACGTTATTTGTTCAAGGTAAAATCAACGTCGTATAGTACAGTCAACAAAAGAGATAAGTATGCAGGATCGTCGGATATAGTTGAAGTTTAATAAGAAAACGATGGATTTTGTCGACTGAAATTTAATTTGATAAATGAGTATCTAGTTTATATAGTTAGTTGCATATAATATTTAATAGTCTGTACTATCAAATAAATTCTAATTTGAAAATGAGCTGTTTGTTTTCTATTAGATAATATATATTCGAGTAAATCCATCGGTTTCTGACTAAACTTCAACTATATCCGACGATCCTGCATACTTATCTCTTTTGTTGACTGTACATAAGTATTATTTTAAAAGATTAATTCAACTTCTCTGGGCTACATAAACATTTAATCGTTTTTAAGCACCAATTTTTTTTTGCAGATGTGCCAAAAATAGTATCGAGTGATTCTAACATCTATAACAGCACTGAGGGAGACGCTTTGCTGAGGATTCCTTGTGTCACAGCCGGTCTGCCCAAGCCAAGCATCACTTGGAAGTTGAACGGCCGTGTCATCGATCCAGGTAAGATAGCTACATACACTAACATAATTATCATCCTACCGAGCCACGTCTTTGAGTGAACTTAAAAACTACAAAAACAGTAGTGATCAGTAGTGTTAGGCAGCTTCATTATACGCCCTGCAGCTAATGTCCCACCAAACGCGGTGAACAAAACATAGACTTTATAATAATAGAATTGTTTTCGGTTCTATGCTGTTTCAGGCGCGAAGTATTCCATAGAGAACGGAACGCTCATAATACGAGATCCGAAAGTGAGCGACACTAACTCATACACGTGCGAGGCGAAGAACGAAGTCGGCGCAGTCAGTGTGACGTTCAGAACGAGCATTAGTCGTGAGTACTTACGGTTATCATCTACTTGATACTTTTTTTTGTGGATGGGAAATCATCAAATGAATCCCGCTCTGGATGAAGTGGAAGGGAGTGTCAGACTCTTACTGACTAAAACCCACCCGTGTTCCTTCCTTAGCCTTTTATGTTCCGGGGTAGCGGTAACGCACCCCCGACAGGCTTTGGCCTTAACAGGCCCCTTCCTTTATGCTGATATCTTTTTGAGGCGCGCGTGGAACACATACGCGCCGTCACATGACTGCTTCGCAGAAGGAGGTGACTGCCTCCCACTCCCTCTCGCTCCGGACCATGGCTTGAACAAGGGCCGGACGCGAGAGGTCGCCGCCGCTGCCGATCGCCTCTACAAAGACACAGCGGTGCTCCGCCCAAGCGGGGCAGACCTCCACCGTATGCTTCTCCGTGTCCTACGGGCGATCTTCCCTGATACTTACAAACAAAATTGAAATATATCTAGGTGTATCTCAAACTTGCAACTTATGACATTTTGCGTGTGCTTAATTATTTACAGAGGCCCCACGAGTATCAGGAGTTACTGTTAAGAAAGTGAGAATTGGAACTCCAGCTACTATCGAGTGCACGTAAGTGTTTTTTTACTTGGATTAAAATAGTCGGTATTGAAAAATACCCCAATTCACTACGAATGGATATCAGTAAAACCGACAACTTAAACATATTTTTTACGAAAATAAAAGTAGGTATCCAATACATGTTATTTTTCTACGTCGTATCGATGATTCCGTTGATTCGTTTTAAATAAAATTTAAGTCAATTTAATTGTTTATTTTATCATTATTAGTGCGTGATAAAAGCGAGTATTTTTTGTTTTATTTGTCAAACTACAAATTTTTATTTTTAACTTTTGCGACTACAAAATTCTTCATTAAGTATAAAGTCAACGAAGTTATGAAGATTAGGCGCTATTAGCAAACTCGAGTGGTTTAAAAGTAGCCCCAAAAGAGTTCAACTATCCACCTCTTGGCTCCATTATCAGACTCTCGACACCAAGTGCAATGTGTTGGACTCATCAAAACGAATCATATTTCCCCAAACTCGAGGGGTTTACTAATAGCCCCTTAAAAGTTCCACTATCCACCTCCTGGCAGACCCTTGACACCAAGTGAAATCTATTGGACTCCTCAAATCAAATCATATGAGCCCAAACTCGAGGGGTTTACTCGTAGCAGTCGTAGCCACTGAAGAGTCCTACTATCCACATCCTGGCTTCATCATCAGATCAGCTCCAAAATACCAAATTATAGTTTTGTCTTCCGACCTACATACACAAACAAAGTTTCATTTCGATACGACAATTAGAAGTAGGTTAAAGTTGACTTCTAAGATTTTCTTACATTGTTTGTTAGTTACAAGTGAAGCTAATAAAAAAAGCGTGTTATCTAATAAATTTCGACCAGAATTCGGGAACTTCGACCGCGTTACCGTTGACCTCGCAAAAGTCTTCTATAGTGCAGGTTTTATTGCACAGAGAGCACCACAAGTTGAGGCATCGTTTGCGCTATGGCTCCACAGTCGCACTGTAGCTAATCGGAGCCCACCTGACATCTAGCTTCTAACACGTTCATAAGGCTACGGACACGAAGTCAGCGGGCGCGGCGCCGCGGTGGCGGCGCGGCGTGGAGAGCAGCGCTTTTCAAGGCATAGATTTATATGGAACTGGCCTCGAAGGTAGCGGCGCGGCGCGGGGAGCGGCGTACGAGCGGTGCGCACCAGTCTAGCGGTGCCCGCGCGTCTGCATCGACGTAGTGTTGTGCATTTTATTTTTTGCTTTTTTAACGACCGACGTTTCAAAATGTTGTATCAAAAAGATGTTGTCGTCGCTGTTCAGACATTAATTTCTCATAACACAACACTACGCCGCTGTAGCGCTGCGCAATCTGCCCGCTGGCTTCGAGACCGGGTCTGCATTGCCGCGCCGCTCCCTACGACGCCGCTGCCGCTGCCCCGCAATCGCTGGTTTCGTGTCCGTGGCCTAAAGCACAGGGTTGCGCTTGAAAGCTTGATTTCTGACTTACTTGTCCAGTAAGTTCACAAGCAAAGCGGGCAACGATGGTGTCTTCACCATCGTTGTTTAAGCCCCCTTTGCTTTGACGAGATGATACGACTTTTCGAAAGTGTAGTCTTGTAAATATTCAATGGCACATTCTTAAATTCTTTCATAATCTTTCAGGGTCGTCAAAGGTGAACCTAAACCAACAATAACATGGTTTATGGCCAACTCCGGTTCCGAATTTATGCTTATTCCTGGGTCATACGAAGTGCTGAATATTTCAAAGGAGGTGGAGAACAAACACGCGGGGCGCTACAAGTGTGTAGCAGAGAATAAAATCGGAAGCGATGAACATGTCACAACGCTTATTGTTGAATGTAAGTAGCGTTAACATAGACTCATCTTTACATTATTAAAAATATTCTCCCCGAGTGGAGGCAAACAATACAGAACTCAACTCAGCCTATCGCAGTCCATTGCTGGACATAGGCCTCTCCCAGACTGCGCCACAGCACCCAGTCCTCCGCCTTCCGCATCTAGCCTACCCCAGCCACCTTCTTTAGTTCGTCCGTCCATCTAGCTGGGGGGCGTCCCATACTACGCTTGCCGGTACGCGGTCTCCACTCCATGACTCGTCGTCTGCTCCACCGGCCATCGGTCCTTCGACAGACATACAGAACTGCTGAGTATGATTTATAACTTCTTCCAATTTTTATTTCGTATACAAATTTTTTTTCTTACATTATATCTCCACTATGTAACTAACCTTTTGTCTTCAGCTCTGCCAGGAATCACTACAAAATCAAAAACTGTAGAAGGGATTGAAGGAGATCTAGCTTTGAGGATCCCTTGTGATGTGGTCGGTATTCCACAACCAGTAGTTACTTGGAAAATAAATAGTACAGAAATTACACCCGGTGAGTAAACAATAAAGAAAATTAATTCATTCGTTTCTGAAAAAATCGCAGTCCCCTGCATGGGAGTCGAACCCAAAACACCTTGGTCAGCATTCTTGCTTGCAACCAATAAAAATGTCATTACTCGAATATACTATTCTCAGCTATATTTATTCTGGTCGGATATTTGAGTTAAATCAACGCAAAAAGAGTGATGGGCTTAAAGGTTAAGCTATAATATACTCGACTCAGTCGGTTCGTGGATGGGTGACCATCTATTACATATCGAGACCCTTCCGTGTCTCCGAAAGCACGTAAAGCCGTTGGTCTCGGCTGTCATTTATAGATCTTGGACAGTCATTACGAGCAGTTAGAAGCCCAAGTCTGACAACCAGTCTTACCAAGGGCACAGAATACTTAATAGTACTACGCCAAGGGGTATCATGTTACCCAGTTAAGTACTGGGTTGTGGAGGGCAGTCGCTGCACACAAAATACTGGTGTTCAGCTGCATCCGGTTAGACTTGAAGCCGACCCAAACATGGTTGGGAAAAGGCTAGACGGATTGTATTTTATTTTCTATACATAAATAATAATAGCTGCACAGGTCGATCGATCAGGTTAAGCTACGCTTGCCGCGGTTGGTCTGTGGATGGGTGACCATCTTTACATACCGAGACCCCTTCGTGCCTCAGAAAGCACGTTAAACCGTTGGTCCCGGCTGTCATTCGTAAATCTTGGACAGTCATTACGGGTCATCAGAAGATCGAAAGTCTGACCACCTGTCTTACCAAGAGGTATCATATTACCCAGTTACTGTGTTGTGTGAGAGCAGTCACTCCACATAAAATACTGGTATTCAGCTGCATCCGGTTAGACTGGAAGCCGACCCCAACATATAGGGAAAAGGCTAGGCAGATGATGACATAAAGAAGAAACTAAAATGATAATATTGCAACAAAAAAATTAAGTAGAGGATAATCTATGTATTGCTTTTGAATAAGTTGTTTATTTCAGATAGAAAATATTCCATTGAGGATGGAGCTCTGGTTATTGCGAAACCGACAAAAAATGATTCTTCATGGTACACGTGTGAAGCTAAGAACAGTGTTGGTACTGTCAGCACTATGTTCCAAGTAGCGGTTGAAGGTAAGTTAATTTATAAATTGTTTGGCAAATTTATTTACATAATTATAATTACTTACATATGTACACACAAACTAAAATATATATATACTATACAGGGTGTTACAGAAAGGGTATATCATTACAAACGGGTTGAAGAGTGTATCTGGTCTAGAATCTCTGTACAAAATTTCAGCTCAAAAGCATTAACTTTGAAAAAGCTTAATATTTTTTTATTTCGACATCACGGCGCTGCACTGGCGCGCGGCGGCGTGATGTGCGTGTACCTGAGGCGTGTACTGGGCGCACAGACACACTACAGATAATGGATAATGACCCTCGTAGTGCGGTGACACGTTTGTTATGTTTTCAATTTAATAAACTATCGAAATAAAAAAATATTAAGCATTTTCAAAGTTACTGCTTTTGAGCTGAAATTTTGTACAGAGATTCTAGACCAGATACACTCTTCAACCCGTTTGTATTGATATACCCTTTCCGTAACACCCTGTATACAAATAATAAAAAAAAAGACAGGACCTCATTGGACATCAAAAAACTCGTCCGCATCGCTGTCAATTTATAAATTCAGTATCAAATCTCATAATGCAAAACATTTATTTTCATACAAAATAAGATATAGTCTGTTTAGTATAATATTATTCTATCACATTTAAATTAAATAATTTTTCTTTAAGTACGCTGTACCGGTACATGTGTGCTGCACCGGACGAAGTCATTACGTCAGCGCCGGCTGTCGCTGAAAACCAGCGCTGGGGCTCCTGTCTTGCATAGGGTCGCAGCATTATGCTGAGCGATAGCCGTTTTGCGTGGATGTGACGCATGTTTTCCTCACCGTCTTTTTTTGTGTTTATGTTCTTTTTTGCGTCATGTTCACCGCAAATAAACGTATTTTCTTTCTATTTAAATAATTTAAAAGCTAAGTTTTAAAATAATAATATACACACAATTACACATGTATAAAAGATGGGGGAAAGGCCGCCTTGACCTATCATACCAGGGTTCATCCGCCGCCATCCCTTCTATGTACTCCAGCCCAAGCACATAGCATAACTGCAACCTCTACTCTGAATACGCCGAAGAGGCTCGCAGCCAGGGTTTGATACAGAGTTTCCATCTCCGGCCTGTGTGGTCCGTGGGAGGTATTTTATTTCCCTCCTGCCCTGTAGATACGTTCCGTACCTGACGAGTATCCCCTTATCCACCACCTGGGGACGCGTCCTCTAGGGCGAAAGGCTCCGAGCACATAGAAATTAAAAATATTTTATATCGACTGACTTTCGTCTAGTTTTTCTTGAGAAATGGAATGGTAATGTTTTTAAATAATATGCATTATTTTTCTGCAGAGCACCCCAGAACCTTCGGCACAAAGCATTACGTATACATATTACAAGATGAAACTAGGAAACTGATTTGTGAAGCGTATAGTTCCGAATCTCAATCAGTTAAATGGTTTGAAGTAAGTACCAATCTATGTTCTCACTAGCTGCACCCCGCGGTTTCACCCGCATATGTGTCGATCCCGTGGGAATATCGGGATAAAAACTATCCTCTGTCCTTCCCCGGGACTCAAACTATCTCTATACTAAATTTCATCTAAATCGGTTCAGTAGTTTAGGCGTGAAGAAAAGACAGACAGAGAGACAGACAGAGTTACTTTCGCATTTATAATATTAGTTTGGATTAAATGGTCAAATAATCGTATTTAACAATAATGGGTACACATAATAATTTTAATAATGTTATTAAAGGCAAAAGCAAATCAAAAGCAAAAGAAATCGTCGCTGAGCACCACCACACCGCTACCGGAACTCAAATCATCAGAGACTACAACCCCGTCGAGCCAGAATTATTATTTCTCGACGGCGTCGCCAACATTTGTAAGTGAGCACGGTAGAAGCCGGCCATCAAACGACATGAGGTTTAGGGGCAAATCGACTTCGAGTCGGATGCCGGTGGTAGAGATGAACCTAGTTAATGAACAAAGTACAAAGTCAAGTTTGTTCTTGGGATAAATTCATCCCATCGGCTACGGAACCCATCATTTTGCGACGTGCATGGTACAACATGCACTTGTCCGGTTAAAAAAAAATATTCTTTTATATAATTGAAAATGCGAATTTATCCAGTAGCAAATAATAGATTATCCTTACCTAATTATCACATTATATGATTTTTTTCCACTAAAATAAATTTCTGCTAACACAGACGCTGAATGAAGCCATCAAAGAACCATACATACAAATAGTAAAGGCTTCAGACCTCGACGACGGCAGCTATACGTGCCGTGTGAGCGACAAGCATGGCAACACACAAACACATACGTACGTGGTGGACGTCGGTAGTGCGCCGGAGTTTCTTGACGACGCTAATTTAGCGCTTAGCGACTGGCAAGGGGATATATCAGATATTACACAAAACTGTGATATTCAAGCGAACCAAAATCCAAAACCCGTCGTAAGTTTGCATTGCACATGGTTATTTAGACGCTATGGATTAAAATTGTTAAAAGCATGTAGCCATGAAATATTATCAAAATCAAAAGTCATTCATTCAAATTAGGCTGAGAATCAATACTTTTCTAACGTCAAAATTACAAAAGACAGTCTTCCAAAACGCCCGCCCTTTACCACTTCCTAGTGCTTTCACTAGGAAGAATCGAAGTGGGGCGCAACAAACTCCCCAGCAGACATATCCCTTAATAACCTCAAGGTTAATGAATGAGTAAATGTGCGTAAGTATTTCTTTCTAGTAAGTAACATATCCATATTTTACTCGAAGGGCTTCGCAAAATGTGAAGTATTCTGTACAAGAATGTTTATCTACCTACATAAACTATTTTTTGAAAATTCTACAGGGTGTTATGGTAAGGGTATATCAATAGAAACGGGTTGAAGAGTGTATCTGGTCTAGAATCTCTGTACAAAATTTCAGCTCAAACAATTAACTTTGAAAATGCTTAATATTTTTTTTATTTCGACATCACGGCGCTGCACTGGCGCGCGGCGGCGTGATGTGCGTGTAATAGGCGTACAGACACACTACAGATAATGGATAATGACCCTCGTAGTGCGGTGACACGTTTGTTATGATTTCAATTTAATAAACTATCGAAATAAAAAAATATTAAGCATTTTCAAAGTTACTGCTTTTGAGCTGAAATTTTGTACAGAGATTCTAGACTAGATACACTCTTCAACCCGTTTGTATTGATATACCCTTTCCGTAACATCCTGTAGGTATATGATATGAAAATTCTACAGGAATACTCAATGTTTTGTATTAACTGGCACTTGACACGATACTAACGCTTCTGTTACTTTCAGGTTGAATGGACATTTAATGGCGAAGTGCTCACCGATTTCAACTTAGCAGGCGTAGGTCACTATACATGCACCGTAAGCAACGTCCACGGATCAATACAGAAGAAATTTAACGTTACGTCTTCAGGCAAGTTTCAATATTTGTGTTTATTAGTGATTGAGACTCCACGCTGAATAATCGTTGTATACCTAAGAATAACTTTTTCTATCTACCTCAATCAATCAATCGGCCTAGCCTGTTCCCAACTATGTTGAGGACAGGTTCCAGTCTAACTGGATGCAGCTGACCACCTGTATATAACATAGAGCGACTGCCTATCTGACCTCCACAACCCAGTTACTGGGTAATACGATATCCATTGGTAAGCCGGGTTGTCAGGCTTTCGGGCTTCTGACGACCCGTAACGACTGTCAAAGATCTGCAAATGACTGCCTACCATCACAAGCATCTACCTACCTATCTAATTTATTTTAAATTACATTTTTTGTTACAGTATGTTTGATAAATAATAACTTCAGAGATGCGCAATATATGCCGCTCGTACTAAATGACGAAGGATTTTGGCACAATTTGAAAACCACGAACCATTATACAGTTGTGGAACAAGACGATAAGATCACATTGTCTTGTCCGAGCCAAAAAGAGACGTCAAATACATTCAAAAACTTCTCTAAAAAGAACACATTAGAGGCATTTTGTCATAAAGAAGACTCTTTCGTAGTAGAAGACAAAATTTACAAGCTCTCAGACTTACAGTGCACTAACAGCATTCAACCTTCCGTTATCAGAAAGAAAGTGAAATGCTCTACGGAAACCTCCGAATTATTGAGAGTGGGCTACAACGTCTCTGGTTTCTTAGAGGTTTACCAAGTCTGTTTTGACACTGAAAAAAATATGCCCTTAAACACACGCATCATAATGACTGATACAGACAACAACGGTCCGAGCGCTGACTACAACTGGTACACATACTCAGGAATAGGCTACGAGAAAACTGAGAAAGGATTTTCTTGTAAGGACACGATGTCGTCGTGTTGTTATAGTAAGTCCCAGCTGGTGAATGCAATAGACTTTAGTGATGGCCCAGCTAAGAGGAGCACGTTTATGGATCCTCTGAATGTTATCCCGGTCTGGCTCCCTTGCGATACTTCAAAGGTAAGAACGATTTGTGGACATTGAAATAAATAAGGTTTCATGAAATTTAATCAAATCTATAAATTCAAAGTCCTGACTGACTGATATATCAACGCACAACCTAAACCACTGGTCCAAGAGACATGACATTTAGAGGGTGAGTTCTTTGTGAAGAGTAGGTATCCACTAAGAAAGGGTTTTCCGAAATTGCACCCCTAGGAGGGTGAATGGGGGATGGTGAAATTTCGCTCGGATGAAGTCGCGGGCGCTAGTTAAAAAATATTTCAATACCTACCTACTTACATAAAAAAAAAAAAACTGAAATAAGTATCTTATTTAAATATTTCTGGTTAAAGTTAAACAATAATTTTAAGCAGTTTTCTTATTAATTGTATTCTTTCAGCCGACATGGAAAACAGTCAATGACAACGTGAAAGCCATGCTGCCCACCTACAATGAAATCGTTACCTGGTCTGGAACGCACACTTTTCAAGAGATAAATGGAGTTATTATACCACGATATTTATGGAAGGTATGTACATATACCCGATTCTGGTTACCAACATCAAAATGGTTGACAATATCCCCACTGCCAACAAATAAAATACATCTTTTTTTTATTGATAAATGGGCCTCCTTTTGACCTAGATCTCGCCTGATGGAAAGCGATGGATGAGGTCTATAAATCGCAAGGAGCGAGTGGCCAGTGGCGTGCATTGCTTAAAGGCATATAAGCAGTGCCTACCTCGATATATCAACATAAGCCTGTCAATTACATTTTAGTGTGTGCCCCACAATTAAGAAACTCACTATAATACCTAAAAAAACAAAATCTTCATACAAACACGCGCGGCAGCAGGCAGTCGCCGGACGGCCTACTCGTCTCCCGTACTATTCGCGGGTACATATTTGAATTTCGAAAATTTAAATATCTACGGTTAAAATGTCAATGTTCAAAACATCGAAAATTTAAATATCGAACGACCATAAAACCGAAAATTAAAATAACGTAAGTTTATATTGTCGAATGGTTAGATAACCTACGTCCAATATATCTAAAATCTAATTATCGACAAACATGGCATCGAAAGGCTTAAATATCGAAGTACAGATTATCTAATGATGTAAATATCGAAGTACAGAGTATCGAATGTCCTAAATATCGATATTTATTTATATGTTGTGCTACAAAAATTAGTGACAGAAACAAATCGCTGCAAAACCGACTCCACGTGGTCTTGTCTGCCCTACCCCTAGAGTGTAATTTAAGCCCGCGTAGGCGCAGAGGGGCGAGGCGGCCCGCGAGCTGAGGCGGAGGTGGCTTTAACGACCGCCGCCGCGGCTGAGGCTGGGCGGCGTAGTCGGCCAGCAAGCCGAAGCTGCGGTGGTGAGCGTTGAAACCATCGACGACGATAAGCTGAGCCCCGCAGCGCCGGAGCCGTGACAGAAACCATGCCTGCTGCATGATGCATGCTCGCTTGCACTCTGCATGCTTAAGTAATATTATTTTCACATGGTAAATAACTTAAAAAAACACATTTGTAGGCCGGGCCTGCTCTGGCATCTTATGTCGACGGAGCCCCGCTACGCGGGGCCCCTATTTCTGTGTAAAGGGTTTAAAGTAACGTAACATTTTTTTTTTTTTTTTTAACGTGGAGAAATGGTCATGCATTCTGCACTACCACGGGGAGATAGTGCAGTTATGTGGGACTCCAACCTACTAAAACTCCACGGTGTCCTCCTCTGCCGCTTACGGCGGGTACACGGGCACGCGTTAGCACTCATCCGTGAACCCGCCGCGGCTGTCCGTCACCGGACCCTCCTCTGGGGAGTATTCCCCATCAGCGGCGCACCAGAACACATAGCACGCCGTGACCACCCCAGGGACCAAACCAGCACATGGGCGCCAGACGACCCCGTGTCTGGGCACCCTTGGTCCCCCTGCGACGGGTCAGGTCATTGGCCCCGCCGCCTGCAAATTTTCGGCCGCAGAGGATAGGGAGAGCGGCCAACGTCATACCAACACTCCTCTTCCTCTGCGGCCCCACCGCGTCCGCCATCGGACGGTGGCGACCCCGTCAAGGCCGCGGAAGGTAGGGAGAGCGGCGCACCTCAATACCGGCACTCCTCTCCCACCGCGGCCTCCAACCCTCAGCCGCGATGCCTCCGATACGACATCGCGGCCCGCCTCAGCTGCGATGTCGCTCAAGCGGCACCGCAACCTACTTGTTGGCCGCTACGTCGTCGGCTTACCGGCAAAAGCCCTGACGAGCGGCCCCTCCTCGGGTTCCACTTCGCTTCACCGTGGGTGTCCAAGCCACGGCTACTGAGCCCCCCCGCCTCGACAATGCGGGAACCCACCGGGGGGGAAAGTAACCTAACCTAACACCGGGGTGCCCTTCGCTCTCTCTTGCATCCTGCAACCATGCCTGCCTGCAAGTTCGATATTTTAACTAGTTTATCGATGTTTTTAATCATTAGATATTTTTATAACTCGGCATTTCAATGTTAGACATTTTATGCTTAGGTATAACAATTTTCGATATTACGATATAACCGATATTTAAATTTTCGATGTTTTGAACGTTGACATTTTACACGTAGGTATTTTAATGTTCGACATTCAAATATGTACCCACTATTCGCACATTGTCATTGGTGTTTACTCGTTCAAGTTAATACGAAAAAATTAAAAATACGTACGTCTCACGCGTAATACCATGACGTTCGACCTTCGCAATTTATCACCCTTAAGTAGGCATGCCTACTCAAATAACCACACTTTTGATCTCACTTTTTGTGACCGCGTTTGCCTAGACTAGACCCGGCCTAGTGCCTACCTATTCTGAAAACCAATGCACGCCACTGCGAGTGGCTCACTAACAGCCTTCGATCGATCAAGAATTAATATGACGACCTGTCTTACCAAGGGGTACCGTGTTAAATTAGTAGTCTCAGTTACTGGGTAGTAGAGATCAGATAGGCAGTCGCCCGATATATTCAGCTGCTTACCGTTAGACTGGGAACCGCCCTTAATATACAACCCGTGCGAGTTACCTGGCGCTGTGACGTCAAATCACATAATATGCTATCACTACTGAACGCACAAGGTGAATGCAAATAAGGGGGGGGGGGGTCAAAGAAGGAGGTGAAACACATTCCAGCGAGGTGCTTAGTTAATTTGCACGGGTTGTAGTTGGGAGAAAGCTAGGTACATGATAACTTTCCTAACATGTTGAGGTCAGCTTTCATCATCAATGAAATTGAATTTCAGTTGGTGTGGTACAATGATATGGACGTAATAGCCATCGTCCACGTTAACGATCCGTCACCAACAGAGAAGGATATCAAATGCAAGGACATTTGTGCTGAATATTCAGACTGGATTGAGTTCAACGACAAGTATACTTATTGCTGCTCGCAGTCGGAGTTCTTTAGAGCGTTTAATATTCACTTCGACATTGGAGGTAAGATTTTTTTTTCTTAATTTTGGTGGCGTCCTCATAAAAATGAATTGAATACAAAACAAAATTGTCAAAAAAACAAACGAACCGACTTCCAAAAGGAGCGACTACACAATGAAAAATGAAAAATAAGTTTCGTTTCGGAAGCCCGTGGCATTTTTTTTTAAACATTATTATTTTTATACCTATACAAAAAAAGATAACCAAAGCCAAAGCCGCCTTTTTGTGAAGTCTATTAAAACTGAGATATCTGTTGATAATGTTATTGTATTGTTATTGTAAGCCTGTATTGTCCCACTGCAGGGCAAAGGCCTCCCTTCCCTCTTTCCACGTTTCCCGGTCTACCGCGATTGTGGGCCAATCCTTTAAGAAGGAGTCCAGCTCATCCTGCCATCTCTTTCTGGGCCTGCCGCGCAGTCGTTTTCTGCCATTTGGGATCCACTGAGTGGTGACTTTTGCGTATTGCTGCTCCGACATGCGACAGATATGGCCAGCCCAGTTCCACTTTAATCCAGCAGCTGTGCGGCCAGCGTCCGCTATTTGTGTTTTGGAACGAAGTATGGAGTTCTTAATGCGGTCAGTCAGTTTGACACCTAGTATACTTCGTTCCATAGCTCGTTGGCAGACTCCAAGTGCGGACTTTTGACGCTTTGTAAGAGACCATGTTTGCGCTCCGTAGGTGAGGGTGGGAAGAATGCACATGTCCATGAGCTTTCGCTTTAGTGAAAGCGGGAGAGGTCCTTTCATAAGATGTTTCATCGACCAATAGTTCTTCCAGGCATTTTCTGTGCGGCGAGCGATTTCTTTGTCCTGTCTCGCCTGGAAGGATACTATTTGGCCGAGGTAAATGTACTCATGGACATATTCAACCCGCACGCCCCCAGTTTCTACGTACTTTTTTGGATTACTTATCTGTAATCCCGATAAGTTTTGGAGATGGTCTAAAACATAGATTCTCAACCATATTTTGCCCACCACCCACTTTGGGGATTTTTTTTTCTAAAACCCCCAAATTTTTTTTAACTTATGTTCGTCGCGAATCTGAATCAGCTTTTGCCACGATTACATTTTAACTTGTAATATTATACATATACTCGTAAGATAGGATACATAATTTCTCTGCCCCCTGCTGTCTTCTACTGCCCCCTGAAAGTCTCATACGCCCACGCGGGGGCATTATCGCCCACGTTGAGAACCAATGGTCTAACATATCTAAATACACAAAACAACATAAATATTACAGCTAGTAGGTAGTAGTACTTGTGGAAGTTACATCGCAATGTTGGTTGTTCCACAAGAAGTTTGACGTCCGTAGGCAGCTACGTCAGTTGTCGCACCCGAACGACATTTGTTCAGGTACCTATGGCCTGATTAATTTAGTAAAATGTACTTGTGTATGGCTTCACGCCTTCTATAGTAATGGTCTCGTCTAGACATTGTTGTTATACAGCAAGCATAGTACTTAAATTAAAAATCTTTATTCGTTCAAATCAACAGTCCACCATGTTTTATTTGTATTTAATTGTTTTTATTAATAACATAATTATTTCTTTTCTAGAAACATTGGATGAAGCATTGATAAAAATGAAAAGAAAATCGGATTGAATTAGTACTTGGGTAGGTACTTACTTCCCAAGTTTCGAAGGACTAATCACTTATCGACATCATACATTGAACTAACAAGCATTTTTTAAATAGCAAAGTAGCTAAAAAAAGTTAGTATCCTATGAATGGTACTTGGTATTCAATAAAAATAAAATCAATGACAGGTTTGTTTTATTTTAAAGCCTCGTTATTCAATTATTCACACTTGCGACCACGAGACCATCAGCTCAGGCACTGTTGAATGGGGGGTCCTGGGTTCGGTTTGCGGGTCGGGCAAAGTGTTATTGGGTAAGTATTTCCATTAGGAATTTCTCAGTAGCAGCCTGATCAAGTTTTATCTTGATCAGAATCATCAGAATCATTAATACATCTTTCTAAGTTAGATTTGTACAGTCAGCATCAAAAGTTGATGACCACATTTAGATTTTCAAAATCGCTGTACACCGTATTATACCTAAATCGCTCAACATGACAAGCGCCAGAACTGAATGATTATCATAAAAGCCCTTTTATGATAATCATTCATTTCTGGCGCTTGTGTGTGTAAACTTTGTTTAGCGACTTTTGAAAGTGATGGTCACCTACTTATGCCCATAAGTAGGTGACCATCACTTTCAAAAGTCGCTAAACAAAGTTATAGTAAAAAAAGCATAACATTCTTCGTCTCTAAAGTCTCTGAACAAATTCTAATTCCACAGATTCAAATCAAATCAGATTCAAATTCAATTAACCTATTCTAATTCTGTAAATACGTCATAACATTCTTCGTCTCTAAAGTATCTGAACAAATTCTAATTCCACAGATTCAAATCAAATCAGATTCAAATTCAATTAACAGATTCTAATTCTGTAAATACCTGTTATAGTCGCGAATCAAATTTTGATCAAGATAAAACCTGACATTGACCTGAAAATTGCAAAAAACGTAAGAAAATTTTAATTTCGCGGTCTACCACTGCGCATTCACCTTAGCCGTTGGAACCTGCGCCTGATCTCTGTCCGGTCACATCGGCCGATCCGTTCTGTAGTTTCTCCCTACACCCATGGGATAAAGGCATGTGTATATGTATGTTATATATATATATTATTCGATCCGTCATTTTAAATTTTTAAAATGCTACGCTCCATCGCTCTTCGGCAAACCTTACGTTTACACTTCAGAGCCTCAGTCCTTCAAGCCACATGATGTCTGCTGATTCTTTATTACTTTTAAAGACTAAAAAGCCTTCACGAAGCTGATTTTGTGGCACGTTACTTTTGAGTAGCGTCGTGGACATAGATATATGAAAGAAGTTACATTTCTGTGGTCGTGGACGATGTGCCTTGTTATAGTTAGTAATCACTTTATCTTTTCGACTAGTGGGAAGGAACGTAGTGGGCCTAGTAAACGTAATGTAAATTCAAACGATTTTTGAATAATGTCTACCTAATAGGTAGGGAGGTACCTCATTATTTGCAAGCTTCAAGTAGGTACTCTCATTGCATAAAATATACAATGGCAAAGCGGGAAAATGTTATCTTAATAAAATGACAATAATAATTTAACTTTGAGGATGTTTTTAAATAGGTACGGCTCGAGGAAAATAAATTGATTTAATCACGAATAGGTAGGTAGGAGTGCAATGGCCCAGTATTAGTGGTATTAGCCGCTACTTATAGGCCGCGAGGCGTAGGTCGTAATTTTGAAACCAGACAAATGCTTTACTTTGTATAAATTATTTCATCACCACTGTTCTCAAAATTATGAAGGAAAACATCGTGAGGAAACCGGCATTTCCTTTATGGAAATAGGTGTTTGCCGGTGTCGGTTTCGGTTTGGTTGTAACGTGACATGCACATGCTACCACCCCGCTGGGGCACCATCCCACTGGGCCCGTAGTCGATAACGGCCCACTCCCTCTCACCGAGAGGAGGCCTGTGTCCCAGCAGTGGGATCATTATAGGCTGATAATGCAAATAGATAGATTTCAGTCAAGACCAATGAGTGCGAGCATTTTGTCAGTAATCGTGTGGCTTAACCAAAACCTAAGGGGCACAACGTTTCCACGAACAATACCAGTAGAAGGACATTAGCGTAGGCCGCATAAAGTACTCAACATTTCAGACAGTCGTTAAAAGTCACTGAAAAATACCCACATAATCCTGACAGTCACAGTAATTATAACAATAATAATAATAATACTTCAGAAAGCGGTACTTCTGGACACGGCCCGCATTGTTAGGAGGTTCCTCTCTCTGGAGCCCTGACCGCCGGTAGCTTGGACCCTGTTCCCGATACCGATGGGCTACTATTTTTTATATTTTTCTATATTCCAATACCTATTTAAAAATATAATTTATATGTATTTAGTTGAATAAAGGAATAATACTTCCATTCCAATAAGATGCTCGTAGGGATCTTGACCGTTCTTCTGGGATTGTCCTGATAGCCGCGGAATAACTCTCCACTCCTTATAAGCACCTCAGGCCATGTTGCCTCAATGTCGCTATACGACACTTTGTGCTAGCAACCGTTTTCGGGAGCCCATTATTGAGCCTGCAAGTCACCTCCTGCCATTTTATCTGTGTAATTTAACAAACCCATAATTCAATATCTTTGTTTCCATAACCTGCAAATAGTCCTACACCAATCGGGGATTGTCCTTGGGTGCACTTTTTTTATTTATTTTATTTACTAAATAGACCCGCTCTTGACCCCGATCACGCCTGATGGAAAGCGCAATTTACATACTTACATAGTGCAAATACGGATAATCGTCTGTTGGTGCCTAATTTCATTAAAAAACGTCTAACAGGCCCCTGCTAGCTTTCAAAGGTCCGGGACCCCAGGTTCCTGACAAATATCAAGATACGTAAAAATTTAAATTACTTCATGAAGTAAAATATTCATGTAAATATGTACAGATTAGGTATTGTATTAGGTATACTGAAATATAAATTGGTGTCTAAACATATAAAGTAAATGCGTATTATGTTGTGTATATTGTTCGATTTAATAATTGTTGTTAATTCCCCATTTGAGCAGGAATATTATTTTTAAATTACAATAGGTAGATATTTATATATAATTATGAAAACAATTCCCTGCGCATTGAGATTGTTATTTTTTGTGCCTTTCCTGTTTGTATGTAGACTAAGGTCGTTTACACATTATGCCGTAGCTGCAGTGGCACCGCCGCGCCGCGGTGTCGCTGTATTAGTCACTCTTGGATTTGTATGAACCCTCACACATGGTGCCGCCGCGGCGACGGTGAGTTTTCAAAAGTCTTGATACCGCGGCGGCGAAAAACGCTGCCGTTGCGGTGCCATGTGTAAACGCCCTAAGTACCCACTTTTCTACGGATAATCACAAACGTATATAATAAACTGCCTCGCTGGTCCAGTGGTCGCAACCGCTACTGCTGAGCACGAGGTCCAGGTTTCGATTCCCAGGTCGTGCAAAGTGTTTATTATTTATTTATTTATTTATATACAGGGTGAAATTGAACACATGCGACAAACCGAAATGGGAGATTATACTCATCATTATGAACAACTTTTACTATGGGACCAAACCTGAAATCGCGAAAAAAAAATCATCTGTTCCCTACATTTATGTTCGCATAACTCGCCAAAATGTAGGGAACAGCTGATTTTTTTTTCGCGATTTCAGATTTGGTCCCATAGTAAAAGTTGTTCATAATGATGAGTATAATCTCCCATTTCGGTTTGTCGCATGTGTTCAATTTCACCCTGTATACTTTATTGTACACCACAAAAATACATAACATGAAATAAACACATTAAACACTACAAAATATACAATGGGCGGCCTTATCGTTTTCTGCGATCTCTTCCAGGCAGGGGGGTGTTGTTGAGTTTTTGCATCTAGTATTTCGTAGTAGCAGCCCAGAGTCTGGATTTGTGCCCGGTTGATGGCAAAAGGCTCGCCCCCTTTTACATGGGACTTAACATAACTGGCCAAATGATAATTATGGGTTTATAGTTAGCGCCACGAAAAATGAGACTTGACCTCCCCTCCCGCGCTCTTTCCGCCGCCCCTATGACGACCGGTTCCATCCCGCGCTCAGACCTCATACCGCTAAAGAGACCTAAAATCGTGTACCGCGCATGTCAAACCACGTGGTGTGTCTCATCTTTCGTGGCACGCATTATACCTACTATACGAAGTGTAACAGAATAAATGCAAGTCCTGAAAGTAGTTTGTTCATAATTGACTACTGAATCGATTTCAGTAACTTCTGATATAGGTATTTTTTTCAAAAATTATAATCTATCTTGCTATACCGACCGCCGATGAAGCCAAAGAAAATTAAATCTTATTTCAAACTAATAGGACTCGATTTTAAATGCATAAAGTAATGGTGGGATTAGCACGATTTTCTTTATAATAATATAGGCAGCTTTAAAAAAATAGTTTTGGTTATTGTTTTATGCTTTTAACTGTGTTTTAACTCAATACCTACTCTACTTGGGGTGTATGAGGCCTTGCGTTACTTAATTATGTTACATATTGTACAGGTACTCCTCTGCCTAACGTTTCGGGTATTACAGGCGTGTTGTTATGTTATGTATGTGAGTAAGTAACTGCCGCGTCTTTACTAAATGTACCTTGTGGGGATGCCAGTGACGTCACAGACCTGTCCGACGTCGGGTATAATTAGGACATCACATTTTCGAGTGACTACCGCTAAATGTATCTTACCAGTACACCGCTACTCCGGTATATTTAGTAGCACCAGTTTAAAATGATTACTAAACAAACTCTATTTCAATAATGGCAAGATTGGTGCAAAGTACTTCGCGGGGCCCCTATTTCTGTCTACAGGGTTTAAAGGAACCTAACACGAAGGAGATGACCGGGGCTCGTTCACTCATTTTGCTCGCTCATTTGGGCCCCGTCATCCTCTTCGAACCTAACCTGTCCGAGTCGAGGTGCCCCAAGTACCGAACTCGCTTCGCTCGCTCTTGCAGCCTAAGTTCTCATTGCGTTTTACTATGTCCGAGATAGATGAATGTACAGAATATTTAAAATATAATTAGCATGCTAACATTAGGTACAGCACCGGAACGCGTAATACCCGACGTTTCACAACCCCGCCGAATCCTTTGCTCTGCACTCGTACGTAGTTTCCTTTGAAATGACGAGCATAATGTATACTAATACAGAGAATGCCTGTGCTGAAATACATTTTGCTCTTTAATGTAACGAGCACAAAGCGGTCCAGCACAGGCCATGGATGTCTGTGGTAATATACAGTCTGGCATTACACGGCCGGGTATATTTAGTAGTACGTAATCACGCAACGCTCGGTATTAATTATACCCGATTAAGATACTCCAACTCGGGTATATTTAGTAGTTAGAACTTGCGAAAGCCTCTTGCTAACTATACCCGACCAAAACCCTATGGAGCGTTTCCATAAGGTACACTTAGTAAAGACGCGTAACTGCCACTTTGGTCTCGTGGTCGCAAGCACGACTGCTAAGCATGGGGTGTCGGATTCGATTCCCAGGTCGGGTAAAGTGTTATTGGATTTTCCATTAAGAATTCCTTAGTATGTGTTTGCGCAGACGCAGGTGCACTCTCTCTTTGCTTACACTTATTATCCGATGGGACAGCAATCCGATACGGACGACCGGAGACAGATAAGGTGCAAAGGCAGCGACTTAACATGCTTTCCGAGGCACGAGGCTATCACACCGCCAACTTCCAAACTTCGGGCTGTTCATAAAGAAGTCTCAATGGGAAAACCAAATAACACTTTGCCCGACCCCACATTTTTCTCTTTTTCCTTTTTAGGTATTAAATTGTGGTCGGTATTCCAATATTTCATTATGGTGCACTGATGACTCTGTGATGTTTGCAGCTTTAATTACTCAGAAAGTGACCAAACCACCAAACCAAACACCAAACCAAACCAAACCAAGCAAAGCACCTGCCATCTAATCTCTTCACCACCCTTGGTTGACTGGTAGAGAATGCCTAAGGCATTAAGTCCGCCTTTGTACCTTTTTGTGCGAAAAGTTTAAATAAATAAACAAAGTGACGCAGCTTTTCACGTCAGGCGTTTTCTTTTATAAATTAACTAGATGACGCTGAACTGGTGACCCATCAAGTGAGCATTTAAAGTGACTCCAAGTTCCTTGAATTAGAACTTTCAGCCGCTTCACGAATCATCTTGTCGATTCATTAATGTTTCGATGTTGAAAGCTTCTCATTCGCTTTGTAACCAATTAAGCAAGCTCTTGGAAAAGCCAATAAGTCAATTATAACAATGACATCAAACTGGAATGATAATAACTAATAATAGGAAAAATCTGTGTAGGTTTATTGAAACGGACCAAAATAAATGTTTATTACCTACCGTGACAGGGTATAAATTGACCGTCCCTGTTACATTTTGCCAGTGTGGATTAAACTTTATAAGGGATCAGTACAGTTTTAATCCCGACTCGTAGTACCTACAACCGCATCCAAAATGTGGGGGCGGTTATACCCGCACGCGGTGCTGCTAATATTCGCGAATATTATTTTGAAAGCATCATGCAAGGGCAGTTTAACCTTTCTCATAGACGATACAGGCTCTATGTATGACGATATAAGGCAAGTTAGAAGTAGTGTGAACCGAATCAGTAATGTTGTGTTCAATGAGAAGTCCAGTCTAATCGGAAACATGGTGCTCGTAACGTTCAACGATCCAGGTAATATGACTACTTTATTTTTATTAATTTACCCAAACCCACTAGATTAAAACAGATGTTAAACTTTATCTCCCTAATTAATAAACGCAAGTGAGTTATAACTAGTCTTAAAATTTTGATTTTCCATACATTTTTCATATTGTAAGTTGGTAGTGATTTTATTACATAAGATTAATATACAGATGAAATTGAATCGAAATAGGAGGTGCAGGTAACTGTTACATAATCATAATAAATTGTTAGATTAGATTTAACGTAAGTTAGGATAGGCATCCTAACTTACGTTGGCCGATTCGATTACGCGGCTTAGTAACGGCTAAATTGGTCGCGTCGAAAACGCAATGCGTAAACGAATGAGTGGACAGAGCAATGATCTTCGTAGGGTGGCTAACCACAGGGTAGGTAACCGCCGTGTCCTCGTAGAGGCGATCGGCAGCGGAGGCGACCTCTCGCGTCTGGCCCTGGTTCAAGCCATGGTCCGGGGCAAGAGGGAGTGGGAGGCAGTCACCTCCTTCTGCGAAGCAGTCATGCTAGCGAAGGAGGTGGCGGGATGGCTGAGGGAGAGAGCCTCACGTCCCAGCCGCCGCGGGAGACGCTCCGGCCGTCGGGAGCCGCGTGACGTCTCCCCGCAACCGTAGCGCGGGCCTGCGGACGGAGAGTAATGGGTAGCTCACCGTCCGATCAGGACCAGGCCCGTGCCGGTCAGCGCGTACGTGTTCCACGCGCGCCTCAAAGAAATGTCAGCATAAAGGAAGGGGCCTGTCAGGGCAGAAGCCTGCTGGGGGTTCGGGATTGTCCGAAAGGGTTACCGCTACCCCGGAACATAAAGGGCTAAGGAAGGAACACGGATGGGTTTTAGTCAGTAAGAATCTGACACTCAGGGAGGGGTCATTTGATGATTTCCCATCCATAAAAAAAGGGTGGCTGGCAGCAGCTTGCCGAAAATCGGGCTGAATGACGTGCGGTTGGAGAGGCCCATGTCCAGCAGTGGGCTGAAGGCTTAAGCTACTTCGTGTACGAACCACACTTGAAATATTTCAATCATTACAAACTGAAAACACCAATTTGTTTTCAGTTCGTAAATACATGTGCAGTCGTAACAATTATGTTAGCAGAATAACTAAAGCTGTGACTAAAGAGCGAATAACGTACTAACTATGACGCGAAAACTTAGCTGCTAACAGCACTGAAACAACAATATACTTGCTGAAGAGGTCTTTTAATTTCAGATGCTCAAGTGAGGGTGGTGACCGAAAATCGCTACACCTTTAAACAAAGTTTAGACGCAGTGTATGCTCATAATGTTTATAACAGAGACTGTTGGGAACCGTCAATGAATGGATTACTCCTAGCACTAGATAAAAGTAACAGCAACTCCTACATTTACGTCTTTACTGATGCTCCAGCTAAGGACTACAAAGACGGCCATTTTGTAAAAGAAATGTGTCAAAAGAAACAGAGCCAGGTAAAGAGTCCGAAAAGGAATAATTAGTTATTTTTTCATAATATCCACAGATTCAGTTTGGCACAAACTCGGAATATTGAATAACTATCTCAGCCACATTGGTCTCCTTTCACACAAAACTAAAAATTGTGACATTCATTTCATCTTAGAGGAGTAAATTTTGTTGGGCCAAAGCTTCGCCATTTTCAAGGCATCGTTGGTGCAGGCAGTGCAGAGGTCGCTATGGCTACATTTTATGGTTTATGTTTAAAAGTGCAGTTAACTTTTAGGATGTCTCGTAAAGAAATAACGAACAAATTTTAATAAACATATTATAATTTTATGTTTATTACAGATAGTATTTGTGCTCACCGGCCGCTGTGGAGAT
This sequence comes from Amphipoea oculea, assembly GCA_945859645.1. Classification (NCBI taxonomy): domain Eukaryota; kingdom Metazoa; phylum Arthropoda; class Insecta; order Lepidoptera; family Noctuidae; genus Amphipoea; species Amphipoea oculea. Next base: position 13,176,908 of record OX243865.1, on the reverse strand, counting down.
CGCTATACCGCTGAGGCATTTGATGTTTATTTCGACATAGCACAAGCATGCTCTGGGCTTGCGTTCGACGTTAGCAAGACTGACGTCGAAGAGGTAAATCAGTTTATAATGTTTATTATTATTAATCGATTTATTTTAGCTAAAATCAATCCATACAATTACAAATTATAAATACAGAGAAATAAATAAAACACAGATAAATAAATTATTACAATTATAGGTACCTATGGTGTTACTAAAATCTTATGCACTATGTTAGTCAACACCCATGACAATATGCATCCATTTGTTCTGGATAGGGCAATCCGCAAGAGATACAAGGGGATCGAAGGGGGGGGGGGGGGTGGAGGGGGGGATCAGACCGAAATAACTCAACCATCTGCAGGATTCTGTTGTTCAGTAACAACAGTATCCAGGCTACCTTCCTCCGTATAACCGCATAAAAGCCGTAATATGGCCAACAATAGACTAAGTTTAAAAAAAAAATTGGTACGATATACTTTGTCATTTATTTCAGGTGCTCCGCACAATTGAAGAAACAATAAAAGGCAACAAGACTGTAATCACATCGACGACAGTACCAGCCGGTGTTAAAAAAGATATTCCAGTAAGTGTTATTTTCATGAAATGTTTTCAGAGGATATGACACTAATACGTGATACGGGCTGGTGTCCGCAACTCCACCTCAATGCGCGTATTTTGCGTACGGGTGGGAAAATCGATTATTCGATCCACCCTAGCTTCTCAAGGAAGGCCAGCAACGCCTTGATGTTATTGACCGTCTCACGTAGGGTACCTTTTTCTTTTTTTTTTTTTTTTAATTTTTTTTTTTTTTTTTTTTATGGATGGGAAATCATCAAATGACCCCTCCCGCTCTGGGTGGAGCGAAGGGAGTGTCAGACTCTTACTGACTAAAACCCATCCGTGTTCCTTCCTTAGCCCTTTATGTTCCGGGGTAGCGGTAACCCTTTCGGACAATCCCGCACCCCCGGCAGGCTTCGGCCCTGGCAGGCCCCTTCCTTTATGCTGACATCTCTTTGAGGCGCGCGTGGAACACGTACGCGCCGTCCGGCACGGGCCTGGTCCTGATCGGACGGTGAGCTACCCATTACTCTCCGTCCGCAGGCCCGCGCCTACGGTGGCCGGGAGTCGTCACGCGGCTCCCGACGCCCGGAGCGTCTCCCGCGGCGGCTGGGGTGTGAGGCTCTCTTCCTCAGCCGTTCCGCCACCTCCTTCGCTAGCATGACTGCTTCGCAGAAGGAGGTGACCGCCTTCCACTCCCTCTCGCCCCGGACCATGGCTTGAACCAGGGCCGGACGCGAGAGGTCGCCGCCGCTGTCGATCGCCTCTACGAGGGCACGGCGGTGCTCCGCCCATGCGGGGCAGACCTCCACCGTATGCTCCACCGTGTCCTCTGGGCGATCCTCGCAGTGGTGACACCCGGGCGTCTCCTCCCGCCTGATGATGTGCAGGAACCTCCCAAAACATCCGTGTCCGGTGAGGACCTGCGTCAGGCGATAGGTGAGGACGCCGTGACGCCTCTCTAGCCACTCCTCAAAGAGGGGTCTTACCGCCACTATCGTGGCGTGCCCTCACGTAGGGTACCTGGGTTACCGAAGTACTTTGCCCTGTACGTGGCGACCACCGGGCAGATTAGAAGCACATGTGCCGCTGTCTCGTCGTCCTCCATGCAGGCCCTGCACAGCAGACTGTCTGTTACTCCTATGACAAAGAGGTGTTTATTAAATGACCAGTTGATATGACACTATCCTATAAATATCCTAGATATACAGGGTGCCAGGGACATCAACGCATAACCTGTTGCGATGGATTCAATACATGATTCTGGACCCCCGCGTTGAAATTTATCGGTTATTAACCTTTTCTATTCATTTTGGGAACAGCAGATTTTTTTTTATAACCGATGAAAAATTTTAACGCGGGACAAGGCAAAACACTTCTTGGGAATTCATTACAATCGGTGGGAGAGAGTCCAGTCTAGAGAGGAGCTTTACAGAGCCGTACGGTGGCGGGGTACGGCTCTTCCCCTTAGGGGGAAAGCGACCTAAACACTAATATTTTAATAGGAAAAAAAAATTATCAGCCTAGGGTAATTGGCTTGCGGACGGCGAGCAATGGGCAGCTCGCCGTCCGGTAAAGACCAGGATCGAATCGACGGCGCGGCGCGTCGTATTCCACACACTGACACACGCGCTTCAAAAAAATGTCAGCACTAACTGACGGGGTCCGCTAGGACCAATGCCTGCCAGGGTCGCGGGTTGTTCGAAAGAGATACCGTGGCCCCTGGCACATGCAACTGAAGGAACACGGGTGGGTTTTAGTCAGTAAAAGTCAAACACGCCCTCCCGCTCCTCTCAGAGCGGGAGAAGTTATTTAATAATTTCCCACACAAAAAAAAAAGTTTGTATCCAGCAGCATCATTGCGTAAGACACTCTCAATCACAATCCCTTTCATATTCTTGGATTGCCGCAATCACAATCCTTTTCACAATTCATCAGCATTCATTGCGTTAGTTTACATTGCTGAGCAGACGAATTTTTCAAGCATATTATGCAACAATGGATTATGCATCCCTTTCAAAATGAACGTGTCCCCGGGCTTATAAGTACATAACTAGCGAAATGTGAGTGTATTAGTATGTAAGTGTAACCTCTGACTAACCCTCATAGCCGTGAGGTTAATTGTTATTATTTTATTTTACAGTTCACAATAGATGACCATACTGACTATGCTATCGTCTCCGTGTCCGGCAGAAATGTTTATTTGGGTATTAAAGGACCTTCGCATAATTTAGAAAAAATTATGTGGAACAATAATGGAAAGGTAAGTTTAAATATCATTTAAAAACGGCAAGTTTTGCCTCTACACTTGGATTGTCTTCCATGTTCAAAACATAATTATTTCTATCACATATTTAAAATGTTTAATGGGGGTTCGCCAAGGTAGCCCGCGTATACAATCATTACTAAAACCCTCTGAATTCATATAATCCTATTGATGTCCTATTTCATGAAATAATAATTAAATAGGATTATACGAACTTAGAGGGTTGTATTCATGATTTTAACTAGTTAAGGCCGGCTAATTACAATAGTAATGTGCCACCAGTGGTACGTGCCGGGCCGGAGCGATTAATGATAATAATTCTGTAGTCATATTTAGCATAGATATTTTAATCAACATACAACCAGACACTGGTCTGCAAATTGCAACAAAATGTAAGAAAATTTAAATTTAGCGCATCCGCTATAAGTGAATTTGCTGTAAAATTCCACGTTCGATCGTGAGTTTGGAAAGCAGAATCAACGCCAGCCAATCAAAGCATGTGATTGCATGAGATTTCGGAGTAGCTTCTCTTCCCTATTAGTTCTTCTTTATGTTTGAGTGCAGCTGTTATTAAAAACATTACCTATTTCTAGAACATTTTTACTGCTCTACAAATAACTAATATACCTACACCAAATATATTCTATGTAGGTATATTCGTTATTTATGTTGTCAGGATTAAATCAAAATATATATTTTTTTTGTTCTATGTATAAACAACATTCAATAATGGCTTCTTTATTTATATTTTATTTATTCAAACATTCTATTGTTTGGGTTACTGATACTTTAAGGAACTAATAAATTTCAAATTTCATTACCAACTCGTTAAAAGTTATATTGAAACATTTTAATGAATCAAAAATCTCAGTCTCTTGATTATCTCTGTTGATGGCGATAGGCTCGCCCCCTATGACAAACTGGTGAAATGTGGCTGCATTTCTGCCAACCCTTTGGCGTATACAGCCGTGATGTTATGTTATGTGTAATTATGTTATAGGTAGTAAAATTAAGTAACGCGAAGCCTGGCACATACGCGGCTACTGTGATGGGCCAGACAAAAACATCTGTCGTAATCGTCGGCAGGACTGATTTCTTCTTTACCCATGGCTTCTCCGAGCTCAAACCCAAGTCACTGGGTGATACGTCACTGCAACCGATAGCTGGTGAGTTCAAACATGTTTTCATTAAAAAAAAAAAACTGTAAATAGTAGGTAGTAGCAGCGCCCCGCAGTTTCACCCGCATAAGTTTTCTGTGGGAATATCGGGATAAAAACTATCCTATGTCCTTTTCCGGGACTCAAACTATCTCTATAGCACATCTAAATCGGTTCAGCGGTTTAAGCGTGAAGAGTTAACAGACAGACAGACGCTTTCGCATTTTTAATATTAAGGATAATTATTATGATTGCGTCAGTGACCGGAGTTTGCGCAGCTGAATTTTGGGCCAGAGATGATTGAACTTTTTGCGATCGATACGCTAAAAAGAAGAATAATATAATATAGTACATATATCGCGTTTCGTGTCTGTCTGTTTGACCGTTTGGTTCTTCTAAACTTATCAATGGTTTTCTATGCGGTTTTCGCTTATAATTTAGATAATGCATTCTGGAAGTTTCAAGTATAGAAAACATTAATGTTTGACTTAGATAAAGCACAGCTCTAATGCTGCTCTACGCTCTATGTTTTGACATATTAACACACAGTAGATCGTAAGTAGTAGGAAGCAAGGGCGGGTCGCTAGTTTAGATATAATAATTAAATGTTCAGGGAGTTGCAGAGAGAGAAAAGGCCGCGTCTTACAAGACCAGGCGAATAACCACAAAACTTCTATGAATATTATATTTTTATATTTTCAGATACCAACGTCCATCTGTCAATATCTGTCACTGATGATCATCACTCAGTGCAGATAGTATCGGCGCAAATTTTAGACATGAATGAAAAGCCTATGAAAACCCCAATGCGTCTGATAGAGATCTCTAAAGATTTTTACGTAACGGATCCGTTTGTTGCACCATCGCAAAGGTTCAAAATCGCCGTAAGTACCAACAGTTTATATATTATTTTGTAATGAAACCGTGTGCTACAATAAACCATTAACAATCAAGAATAGTACCTAAACTGGCTTCAAAATGGAGGAAAATCGCTGCTAATATCCTATGCAATGCATTGATTTTTTATATGAAATGTATTACTAGACACACACTATAATCAGTTTATAAATGTTTCCACTGCTGGGACTCGGGCCTCCTCTCGGTGAGAGGGAGTGGGCCGTAATCCAGCACGCGGGCCCAGTGGGAAAGCATCAGCATTACCATTATAGTTACATTGTATGGTTTGTTTGATTTACGTGTTTGTTTCGGGATTCCCGTAGTTGAAAAATCTTGAAACACATAATTATAACATTTTTGGAAGCTATTGTATCCTAATTTTTATTGTAATTTTTCCGTATTTTTAAGAACGGTCGCATTCTATGCTCAGTCGCAAGCTGTCAAAAATTTTTCAGAACATTTGACACTAATTGTCGCTTAGATTTTGCGACTACATTTGGGACGTTTTTAATTACAGCAATGGGCTTTGTGTTCTATAACAAGAGTCACTTGTTAATCCAGTCATTTTAATAATTTTTAAACGGAGATAGGTATTGAAGTTCAAAACAAGTTTTTAATGTTACAATGAAATAACTAATGTTTAAATACTTACCCCTAAGACCCCTTAATCGTTGCATGCACCCATAAGCATTTATTCATATTTTAAAAATAAAAGTTGTTTCCCAAAAATTTATTTTGGTACAATGTTACTTATCCCGTTTTTACCAGAATGTGAAGGGCAGATAGTAGGTACTTTTATACCCTGTGGGTATTTAACAAAAAGTTGATTTTATTTAAAAAATGGAACTGTTTAACACTTCGTAAAAAGAGACAAAATGAAAACGCATTGTGCGTTTCTTTTCATACATTTTGTCATTTTAGTAGTTTTACCATCAAATAGAAAGAAGCTATCGATCTCAAGAAATCTATCATTCAGTAGGTACAACCAAGATTCTATTGTGTTTGTTTTAGGTGAATGGGGTAATAAGAGCTACGGGAAAACCTATACGAAGGATTGTTAAAATCCCCATCACACCTGCAGAACCACCGAAAAGTAAGTAGTTATTATTATTATACTGTTTAGTTTTTATCACAATCAGCCGACCTATTCTGTAAAAATCTCACTTTGATAACTTAGATGAAGTGAGCTGGCTTACATCCCTAGCAGGAGTTTGCATACATTTAGTGTCATCATTTCTAGACTATAGAGTCCGTGCCACCAAAGAAGTCTCGCAGACGTGGTGCGATGAATATAATGTGAGTAAGTGTACCAGAAACCATTACTAACTCAAAATCTGACCTAGTTGGAAAATGTCCTAGCTGGAAAATGACGTACATGGAATCTGACCTACTTGGAATCTGACGTCCACTACCGCTTTCGCATCAGGTGAAACGACAGCTCACTTAAAGCTCACTTCACTTCACAAGTTTCCACTGTGAGATCTTTCAGAATAGACCGGCTGCCCTTGACTCGGTTTTTGTGGCCCTTTAAACATTTTTAAACTTTAATTTGTAGTTTTGCCGACTAATACAAAGCCGACCGTCGAAATAGCAGAAGGCAAGGCGATAGAAATAGAGTACAATAGCACGGTGAAGTTAACTTGCAAAGTGGTCGCGTTCCCAGAGCCTAAAATCCAGTGGATTAACAACAATGGAGGTCTTGTGCCCTCAAAGGTAACATAATATAATATTGGATTTTATTATTTCGCACCATCGTCGGTGGAACAAGGGCACAACTGCACGTTTTGTAATTTTTGTTGAATAATATCGAGTTTTTCTGCTTATATTGATTTTAAATAGGTATATTTTTTTGGGTGAAATAAGCCTTACACTTTTAGCGAATTAGGTACGAACTTTACAAGAGTAAAATATTTATTATTTGTACTTTAATTTAAAGAAATACTTTTTTTAATGTGCACTTTTGCCCTTTTTGCACCAAAATTTAAGGGATGTTTTTAAAGCACATTGGCATACTTAACCCATTTCAGATGTTTTGTTAGTTGTGCCCTTGTTCCACCGATGGCGCAATTTGTTGGGTATTATTATGAAATACTTATTATGTGACGTACATTGCTTTATGAATTAGTTTGTATACAACGTGGAGACGGCAAAACGACAATAATAACGAGAATGGGCGTTATTATATGAGTTGCGTCCCAACCCTTGTAACAAGTTGCGACTAGTATAAACATGTTCATTTAGGCTTTTTTATGATTAAAAATCCAAGTTGTTATTACAATTGCGTGCAGGTCAAAAGTACTGGGCTTCAAGTGAAAAAAAGGTTATTGTATTAAATAATGCTTTAGTTAATAGGTAATACAGGCTGATTTCCGCAACTCCACGTCAACGCGCGTATTTTGCGTACTAAATAATGCTTTAATCATAATATCAATCAATACTTTTTTACATTTTGTGTTACATATCCACATAATTATTACATTTATAATAATTTTACATTAATCACAGGCAGTAACAGTTACTTTTAGTCAGTTATTAATAAACGCACATTTGAAAATACATAAACAAAAAAAATTATACAATTATCACTGAATAATTCCCTTATGTAGGAATATGCCTCAAACAAATGCACATTGTACACATATTGGTACTTGTGATATAATAATAGATTATCTATAATAATGTCGTCCAAAAATGTCGCGGGTAACAATATGCTTGGCTGGTGTCTTGCCCAGCCAAGGTACCAAATGATGCTCATTATGTGAGCGCAAGTACCCACTGTTCTTTTCCAGTCAAACATGAGCAATAATAATGTGCAATTGCATCTCTCGCCGTGTGTGCTCTACTTTTTATCAATATATACGAATAATAAATCCTACTAGATACATGTCGCGATTTTATCCGCCCCCTCAAAAGAATACCTTCTGAAATATTTATATTATATCGCACAAGGTTAGGAATAGCTCCTATGCATATATTTCGATTGTGTACATGCCATTTCTTACGTGTTCGCTCAAATAAGATCGGGCAAGCTTTATTTGGTAAAGTTAGAGAAATTAATAAAAGGTCTTCTTCTGTTAACACTGGAAACTGCAATAATTGATTGTCATCCGCAGTTATAGCGCGAAAAGAAGCTCGCTGTCGATTTATGTTATTTTCGATGACATAGTCACTTAGGCTGTTGGCCATATGCATCCTCCCATATAAAACTGCTGCTGCTTTTTCGCTGCTCCTGCGCTTATAATAAAAAAAACAATGGCAGTGCGCGGCGCAGGGTAGTAGAGGGGGTGCTGGGGGATGTTGGGTCAGAGTAGGAGTAGGTATTTATAAATAGCTTTAGTCCTTTTGTCATTAAAAGACTAATTAATTAAGTTGTATTAAATAAATGAAACTACTATAACACTTTCCCTGCACGAGATACAGAGTTATGCCCATACAAAAAAAAAATAACACTCACTAAGATCTTCCATATGATATAGGTAGAAACATGTTACAACACTTGGGACGAAACCGCCCATTCTTCAAATCGTACTTATTTCTAATGACGTTCCCAGTCTGCATACAAAAGTTCAACCAAATGGTTGAACTTTTGTATGCAGACTGGGAACGTATTACCAATAGTTTATCACTCATCATCATCATAATCAGCCTATAATGTTCCCACTGCTGGGACACAGGCCTCCTCTCGGTGAGAGGGAGTGGGCCGTAATCCACCACGCGGGCCCAGTGCGGGCTGGCAGATGTCACATGTCTTCGAACTTTTGGTTCTAGGACATGCCGGTTTCCTCACGATGTTTTCCTTCACCGTTTTGAGAGCAGTGATGATGTAATAATTTACACAAAGTAAGCGCCTCTCTGGGCTCAAACCTACGGCCTACAACTCGCAAGTCGCGGCCGTTACGACTTGGCCATCATTGCTCTCTAGTTTATCACTGTAGATAATAATATAATATTGGCAAGACCCATAGTGTACCCGTCACTACTAATTAGTTGGTTTGAAAAAATAACTTATTAAATTTGGATATTAGGATTTATCTGATAGTTTCAAAATACTAGGTACCAGTTTTTATTTATTGTCGTATCCACATCGTACCTAGGTATATCAAAATATCATCACGATTCTCTTCTTCTCATCTTGAGTGGAAACTGTCATGATATTGTCTTTAGTATCAAGACAGTTACAAGTATTACAATTTAAATCGTATGCCATAACTTGCAGATGTCACTCCAAGAATATCCATACAAATACATAAGTTATATGGACATATCATACGCATCGAAAGGCGACAGATATAAGTGTTATGCCGTGAATGATGTCGGCAGGGATGAGAGAACTATAAATGTTTTTGTAAAAGAACCTTTCACTGTTAAATCTACCCCTACAGGTAAGCCAATTTAATTTAATTCCACCATCAGAAGGTTTCTTGTACGTAACTAGAAGTTCTAAAATTCCAATAGCTACAATCTTGTAGTGTTTTTTGGAAGTACGGTTTTTTCACTAATGCTCGGTTTATTAAAACAAAAACGTATCGTTTTGCTTATCTATGGATATTTTTTTTTTAATTTCCAAACTGGGCATATAAAAAAATAGCTGCACCCCTCGGTTTCACCCGCATATGTTTCGTTCCCGTGAGAATATCGGGATAAAAACTATCCTATGTCCTTTCCCGGGACTCAAACTATGTATATCTGTACCAAATTTCATCTTAATCGGTTCAGTGGTATAGGTGTGAAAAGATACAGACAGACAGACAGAGTTACTTTCGGATTTAGAATATTAATATGGATTCGTAAGTTAATTTTGCCTGTGATAGTTACTTCCATATGGGAGGGTCTACTCTGCAAAGCTATGAGATTTTAGCGTTATTATTGGTAAAAATACAAGAATTATTGGCCCTAAATATTTGATTAGGATTTTTTATACTGACGTTTGCTTTTATTGTTGATAGGAATAACAAAATTCACCTACGGTACAGAAGGCACCGTTACTTGTGACGTCACATCACGACTTCCGATGGATATCCATTGGTACTACGCTAACGAGATGACAGGACAACAGAGAGAGATAGAAACATCTGACAAATACGAGGTATCTGCAAGTCGCACTCAAATAAAAATAAAGAAGATGGATTTGGATTTAGCTGGCAGATATACTTGCAAAGTTTCCTTGAAAAACAAGAAGGATGTACAAAAATCCTTCACTACACGAGTTAAAATTGATGGACTAAGTAAGTACAAATTAATATTTTCGTTCGTTCCAGCCAACAAGAACAAATAATTACTTCTATCAGTAGCATAATCATCCTATAATGTTCCCACTGCTGGGACACAGGCCTCCTCTCTTCCACAGAGAGTGGGCTGTAATCTACCTCGCGGGCCGAGAGCGGGTTAGGTCGATGACACGAACTCGAAGTTTTGGTTCTAGGACATGCCGGTTTCCTCACGATGTTTTCCTTCACCGTTTTGAGAGCAGTGATGATGAAATGATTTATACAAAATAAAGCACCTGCCTGGGTTCGAACCCACGACCTGCAACTCATAAGTCAGAGACGTTACCACAGGGTTACACTGCTCTTCTTTTAATAGTATCTTTTCACTTGTTTTAAATGAAGTATCTTTTCACTTCTGATACAGTAGTATATACTATTAGCTCCATCGTCCAACAAAAAAAAAAAAAAACGTGTTTTTTTTATTTTTAGTTGTTCCTAAGATCCAGGGAGGAACTGAAATAAAAGTCACTAAGGGTAAAACTGCTATCATTGAATGCAAGTAAGTAGCAATCTCTTATGTCGGTTGTACTCTGTATACAGGGTGGCATGGACACGGACACGCAGCCTGTGACCATGGATTCAGTACATGATTCCGAAGCCCCCTGTGTTGAAATTATTCGTCGGTTATTAACCTTTTGAACGCCAGAGTATAAACGTATCGCCGTACCCTTGACGCCAGGCCACTTTAACAAAACAACACACTCACACACTTAAAACAACAAATTTCTCGATATTGGTGGTTTATTTATATTAGTTTCATGCAATACAATTTAGACGGAAGTGACGGAAGCTTAAACTTTTAAATAAATAAAAACACACAAAAGCAATGATTAAATTGTTTATTTCATAATATGGTGCGACCCGTGCGATGTGTATTTTGTCATATATTTGTGACGTTGGCGTTCAGGGTGAGATTTGGTTTGTCACATATATGTGACAATGGCGTTCAAAAGGTTAAAAAACATGGGATGCGTGAAGAAGCCTCCTCGTGTAGCCCAGTTTGTTCCGCCATTTACTCAACTGTACCGAGCGCTCTGGACAGTCACACTCGACACCTTATTTGACTGGCTAATTCTTCCCTTGCGGTGCGACCACCGCCCTCCCACCGAAGTCCGGCCTCAAACATGCGTGGGAGTTCCAGTGCCTCAGGCATTTTCTGGACTCGCTCGTTCCAATGTAGACCTCATCCATCGCTTTCGGGCCTGCGGACGGAGAGTAATGGGTAGCTCACCGTCCGATCAGGACCAGGCCCGTGCCGGACGGCGCGTACGTGTTCCACGCGCGCCTCAAAAAGATGTCAGCATAAAGGAAGGGGCCTGCCAGGGCCGAAGCCTGCCGGGGGTGCGGGATTGTCCGAAAGGGTTACCGCTACCCCGGAACACAAAGGGCTAAGGAAGGAACACGGATGGGTTTTAGTCAGTAAGAGTCTGACACTCCCTTCTGCTCCACCCAGAGCGGGAGGTGTCATTTGATGATTTCCCATCCATAAAAAAAAAATCCATCGCTTTCCATCAGGCGTGATCGAGGTCATTCAGCAATAATAACAAAAAATAAAACAAATTTGCTGTTCCATACTGTTTGACCGCGTAGGTATTTCACTTTTCTATGAAGCAGCGGGTTTTTTTTTTATAACCGACGAACAATTTCGACGCTAGGGGGTCTAGAATCGTTTGATGAATTCATGGTTACAGTTTACGCGTCGTTGTCCCTGTCAATGTATTTACTTCGTGGTTGTACTTTTGAGTAGCAAGCAAGACATCATTATAAACTTTGAAATACTTAGATTGAATTAGGTAGTCTTTTCAGAGTATGGCTACAAATAACAGTTTTTTCATTCTTGCAGAGTTGTTAGTGGCCTACCAGCACCAAAAATAACATGGCTATTTGGGGGTAAATCAGGTTCAACGTTTACACCTTCAGCTGGTTCTGAAACTGTGTTGCGCATAATGAATGTGGAGCACAAACACGAGGGAAAGTATAAGTGTGTGGCGGAGAACGCAGCAGGCAAAGATGAGCACGTCACGACATTATTTGTTCAAGGTAAATTCAACGTCGATTTCCATAACCACAAGGTATACGGCTATTATTCACGACAACATAGAACTTATAAACTTCTTGATATTTACAGAACTTCCAAAAATTACTACAAAAAGCACAATGGTATATCAAGCTACTGAGGGGGACGCCCTTCTGAAGATTCCTTGCGTAGCAGCTGGTATTCCAAAACCTGCCATCGTTTGGAAGCTAAGCGGTCGTAACATTACTCCAAGTAAGATGCTAAAACTGCGTGTTTTCTCATCCTATAATACTTACAGTCAAAATAAATAACCACCTGCAGTACCCGGGCGTTACAGTTGCCTATAACGATCCTACGACTGGCACACAGGCCTCCTGTCTGTGATAAGGAGAAGAAATCCACCACGCGAGCCCAGTCTGGGTTGGTAGATGTCACATGTCTTCGTAATTTTGGTTCCAGAACATGCCGGTTTCCTCACAATGTTTTCCTTCACCGTTTTGAGATCAGTTGTGACAAAATAATTAAAGTGGGGACAATTTTACAATAGGTTTACAATGCGCAAACCGATTCCCACTCTTAAATCGAGCGCTCAAGATTTGTACCTGTCACTGTACTACTTATGGCACATCGCGTTTTAGAGAGGAACTGCGACACAAATATGAGTGACAGGAACGACGGCGATGTCCGAAAAAACCGATATTTCTTTTACTCGACATACGGTGTTCATACCCCTCGTTCTAGTATACATAGGGTAATTTTAGTGGCGACGCTCTCTTACATTTCAGGTGCGAAGTATGCCATAGAGGACGGAACGCTCATAATAAGAGATCCGAAGGTGATCGACACTAACTCGTACACGTGCGAGGCGAAGAACGAAGCCGGCGCAGTCAGTGCAACGTTCAAAACGTACATTCGTCGTAAGTACTTTTGGTTATCGTGAGCATATTATTATGAGCCTGATAAGTTCCTCATGTGCATAGAATATTATGCAAAAGTAATGACCTAGACAGAAATTGCTTTCAATTATGATAACGGCATTTTATCCAGTTGCAAACTTTGAAAGTTGTACCGTAGACAAAATGTAAAAGAGGTATATGCGTGCAAATGGCAAACCATCTGGTGCTTACCGCAGTTGGGCTGAAAATTGCGGCTATGCTTCACGACAACACAGAAAAATATATCTGCCGTTTGAAATTTCACACTTTAGAAATTTGCGATAACCCGATACGGATATGGTTTTTCAAACACACGCATTTAAAGTGAACAAGCCAAAGACATCGGCGGCCATCAAAGCACAGTATTAAGAAAAGTACAGGTCCAAGTGAAGTTTTTACACAAAAACGAATCAAGTTTTCTGTTAATAAAATATTGCCTCTGCAAATCCAGGTCATTACTTTTCGTCGTAATGTAATACAAACTTGCAATGAATGACATTTGGTGTGTAATTACTTACAGAGACCCCGAAAATATCAGGAGTTACTTCTAAAAAAGTGAAATTAGGAATGCCAGCTAGTATCGAGTGCACGTAAGTGTTTCAATAGCGTCAATATTTAAAGATAAATACTAAACAACGTCTGGATTGCCACTATAATCGACTACTACAGAATCTGCTCGCGAAAATCAGTTTTTATAGATCTTTAAGCACACAAATGCACTGGGGCGGACTTAATACCACAGGTACCAGAACAAGTGATTAAAGCTCTTGAGTTATTAATCTATGTATATCTATCTTCTACTCGTAATATGTGTTTAGTTTTATAAATAAAAGGCAGAAACTTAAACTTAGAACAGTAAGAATGCAACTAATGTTGTTTTGAACAACAGTGTTCAAAACCATACCGGATAATTCAGGACTATCAAGGTCAAGGTCTATTAAGGTCTATCTAGGTCTATTATGTTCTTTACTGCGCCATGTTCACCGCAAAAAAACGTATTTTCTTTTTTTTTTTTGACTGTGGACATTTACCTTTAAGAGGGTAATAAGGGGGAAATTGGTTTCGGTAAAGAAACTTTAAACTTGGCGCAATTACCTATCTAGGTAATTAATAATAAGGATTGTTACATTAATTTCGTACAATACCCCTAGAAGGCAGCTTTCATGGGAGAATACGAATTCATAATTATACATTCTCCGATCGTTTTAATCTTGTACGGTAAAAGGTGAACCAAAGCCAACAATAACATGCCAATTTATGGACAACTCCGGATCAAAGCTTTTACCAATTCCCGGATCCGACAAAGTGCTAAATTTTGATAAACGCTTAAACCGCTGAACCGATTTAGATGAAATTTTGTATGGAGGTAGCTGACACCCTGAGTTAACATATAGACTAATTTTTATTCCGATATTCCTACGGGATACACATTTACGCGGGTGAAGCCGCGGGCTAGTCTGTTTATAAATATGTCGGTTGTACTCTGTAATTCTGTATACAGGGTGGCAGGGACACTGACACGCACCCTTTTACCATGGATTCAGTACATGATTCAGGGGCGTTGAAATTATTCGTCAGTTATTAAAAAACAAATTTGCTGTTTCATTCATCATTTTGACCGCGTAGGTATTTCACTTTTCTTCGAAACAGCGGGTTTTTTTTATAACCGACGAACAATTTCTACGCAAGGGGGTCTAGAATCATTTGATGAATTCATGATTACGTTTACGCGTCGTTGTCTCTGCCACTGTACTTATTTAAGTACTTCGTGGTTGTACTTATGAGTAGCAACTAAGACACCATTATAAACTTTGAAATACTTAGATTGAATTAGGTAGTCTTTTCAGAGCATGGCTACAAATATTAATAGATTTTATTTCATTCTTGCAGAGTTGTTAGTGGCCTACCAGCACCAAAAATAACATGGCTATTTGGGGGTAAATCAGGTTCAACGTTTACACCTTTAGCTGGTTCTGAAACTGTGATGCGCATAATGAATGTGGAGCAGAAACACGAGGGAAAGTATAAGTGTGTGGCGGAGAACGCAGCAGGCAAAGATGAGCACGTCACGACATTATTTGTTCAAGGTAAATTCAACGTCGATTTCCATAACCACAAGGTATACGGCTATTATTCACGACTACATAGAACTTATAAACTTCTTGATATTTACAGATCTTCCAAAAATTACTACAAAAAGCTCTATGGTATATCAAGCTACTGAGGGGGACGCCCTTCTGAAGATTCCTTGCGTAGCAGCTGGTATTCCAAAACCTGTCATCGTTTGGAAGCTAAGCGGTCGTAACATTACTCCAAGTAAGATGCTAAAACTGCGTGTTTCTCATCCTATAATATTTCCAGTCAAAATAATTAACCACCTGCAGTACCCGGGCGTTACAGTTGCCTATAACGATCCTACGACTGGCACACAGGCCTCCTGTCTGTGATAAGGAGAAGAAATCCACCACGCGAGCCCAGTCTGGGTTGGTAGATGTCACATGTCTTCGTAATTTTGGTTCCAGAACATGCCGGTTTCCTCACAATGTTTTCCTTCACCGTTTTGAGATCAGTTATGACAAATAATTAGAGTGGGGACAATTTTACAATAGGTTTACAATGCGCAAACCGATTCCCACTCTTAAATCGAGCGCTCAAGATTTGTACCTGTCACTGTACTACTTATGGCACATCGCGTTTTAGAGAGGAACTGCGACACAAATATGAGTGACAGGAACGACGGCGATGTCCGAAAAAACCGATATTTCTTTTACTCGACATACGGTGTTCATACCCCTCGTTCTAGTATACATAGGGTAATTTTAGTGGCGACGCTCTCTTACGTTTCAGGTGCGAAGTATGCCATAGAGGACGGAACGCTCATAATAAGAGATCCGAAGGTGATCGACACTAACTCGTACACGTGCGAGGCCAAGAACGAAGCCGGCGCAGTCAGTGCGACGTTCAAAACGTACATTCGTCGTAAGTACTTTTGGTTATCGTGAGCATATTATTATGAGCCTGATAAGTTCCTCATGTGCATAGAATATTATGCAAAAGTAATGACCTAGTCAGAAATTGCTTTGAATTATGATAATGGCATTTTATACAGTTGCAAACTTTGAAAGTTGTAGGTACCGTAGACAAAATGTAAAAAAGGTATATGCGTGCAAATGGCAAACCATCTGGTGCTTACCGCAGTTGGGCTGAAAATTGCCGCTATGCTTCACGACAACACAGAAAAATATATCTGCCGTTTGAAATTTCACACTTTAGAAATTTGCGATAACCCGATACGGATATGGTTTTTCAAACACACGCATTTAAAATGAACAAGCCAAAGACATCGGCGGCCCTCAAAGCAGAAGTACCTCTTGAATGTCTTATGTTACACAGTGCGACATAAGAAAAAATGCTCCAAGTGTCTTAAGTCGCACAGTGTCACTTAAGGGCTTGGTCAGGATTGGTCGCTAAATATCTGTAGTTGTGTTGCAAGTAGCAATATGTTCTGTATTTATATGAAAGAAATGGTTCATTCACTCTTAATTTTAATATTTTTCAACAGCAGAAACATTATTTTGAACGAACTAAAAAATAAATAAATTCATCTGACATTTCACTCACGGCCAACGTCAAAGAGTATAAATTTGTGCGAAACGAACGGAGAAATAAACGATGAATAGAGGCAGCAAACGTTAAGTTTTCTTATAAAAATCTATATAGAATTACTGAGAAATAAGTGTAGGTTCCGTATTGAGTAATTGTTTTTCAAAAAGTAATGATTATATAGGCGAAAAAGTAACGAAAGTTTAGACACGTATTGTGATAAAGTGTGTAGGTTATGTGAATGAATATTATCAAAATAAAAACATATCACGTCACTGCAATGTCAGGTCAGTTTTATTTCACTACGTAGCTGTTTTATTAGATAGGAAAACTAATGAGGATTACGGGAAGGTATCATTTATAATTTGTTATTATCGATTTAACAGTATAATCTTCCTTTTTCTGAAGGCCTACCTAAAGTTATTACCTTACTCGTAAAAGCGTCGACAGTTACGTAATGTGCGTGTACGGAGGTCGACACCCGAAAGGTAGAAAAGTACAGGTCCAAGTGAAGTTTTTACACAAAACGAATCAAGTTTTCCGTTAATAAAATATTGCCTCGGCAAATTCAGGTCATTACTTTTCGTCACAATGTAACACAAACTTGCAATGAATGACATTTGGTGTGTAATTACTTACAGAGGCCCCAAAAGTATCAGGAGTTACTGCTAAGAATGTGAGATTAGGAATGCCGGCTAGTATCGAGTGCACGTAAGTGTTTCAATAGCGTCAATATTTAAAGATAATAACTAAACAATGTCTGGATTACCACTATAATCGACTACTCTGTAAGTCTGTAGTAGTCGATTATAGTGGTAATCCAGACGTATCTGCTTGCGAAAATCAGTTTTTATTGCACATAGGAGAACTTTACAGAGTGTTACGGAAAGAATATATCAATACAAACGGGTTGAAGAGTGTATCTGGTCTAGAATCTCTGTACGAAATTTCAGCTCAAAAGCATTAACTGAAAATGCTTAATATTTTTTAATTTCGACATCACGGCGCTGCATTGGCGCGCGGTGGCGTGATGTGCATGTACTTGGCGCACAGACACACTACAGATAATGGATAATGGACCCTCGTAGTGCATTGACACGTTTGTTATGATTTCAATTTAATAAACTATCGAAATAAAAAAATATTAAGCATTTTCAAAGTTACTGCTTTTGAGCTGAAATTTTGTACAGAGATTCTAGACCAGATACACTCTTCAACCTGTTTGTATTGATATACCCTTTCTGTAACACCCTGTATACTATAGTTGTTTTCAAAACAAGTGATTAAAGCTCTTGAGTTGTCAATCTATAAATATCTATGTTCTACGCACAATATACAGGGTGAAATTGAACACATGCGATAAATCGAAATGGGAGATTGTACTCATTATTATGAACAACTTTTATGTTCGCATAACTCATCAAAATGTACGGAACATCTGATTTTTTTTCGCGATTTCAGGTTTGGTTCCATAGTAAAAGTAGTTCATAATAATGAGTACAATCTCCCATTTCGATTTGTCGCATGTTTTCAATTTCACCCTGTATGTGTTTAGTTTTATGAATAAAAGGCAGAAACTTGAACTTAGAACAGTAAGTAGGCAACCACTGTTGATTTTGAACAACAATGTTCAAAACCATACCGGATAATTCAGGACTATCAAGGTCAAAGTCTATTAAGGTCTATCTAGGTCTATTATGTTCTTTATTGCGCCATGTTCACCGCAAACAAACGAATTTTCTTTCTTTTTTTTGACTGTGGACATTGATCTTTAAGAGGGTAATAAGGGGGAAATTGGTTTCGGTAAAGAAACTTTAAACTTGGCGCATTTACCTATCTAGGTAATTAATAATAAGGGTCGTTACATTAATTTTGTACAATACCCCTAGAAGGCAGTCTTGAAGCTTTCACGGGAGAATACGAATTCATAAAATTATACATTCTCCGATCATTTTGATCTTTCAGGGTCAAAGGTGAACCAAAGCCAACAATAACATGGCAATTTATGGACAACTCCGGCTCAAAGTTTTTACCAATTCCCGGATCCGACAAAGTGCTAAATTTTCCAAGGGTGGAGAAGAAACACACGGGGCGCTACAAGTGTGTAGCAAAGAATGAAATTGGAAATAATGAACACATCACAACACTTGTTGTTGAATGTAAGTATCGTTTATTAGTCTTATCTATTCATACAGAAATCGTTTGGGAATACCTCTGACTTTGTACCTCTGTAGGTATATCAATATCTATTCTTACAACATATTCAAATTATCTTCAAAATGTTTGTCACTACATCTTTGACTTAAAAAGGTCACATTTTTTTTCTTCTTGTAGTACGGTCAGCATCAAAAGTTGATTAACACTTAATTTTTTTTTAATCGTAGTTATTGAGCAAAATATTTGTTCAAAATTGCAGCAGAAGAAATTTTTTTAGAGTATATATATACTCTTGTCTATTATGTGAAAAGCTAAAAAACAGTTTATTAAAAAAAGTTGTTGTCAATTTAATAACATGTAAAATTGATAGTGTTAATCGACTTTTGCTGACGGTACGTACAATACTGAACTAATCTTACTTTTACAGTTGCACCAGAAATCATTAAAAATTCTACAACAGTTGAAGGAATTGAAGGAGATCTAGCTTTAAGGATCCCTTGTGATGTCGTCGGTATTCCAAAACCAGTTATAACATGGAAATTAAAAGGCGCCACTATTACACCCGGTACGTAATTTATGAATATGCGACAAAAATTAATTAGTATAACTATCACACTAATAGGTATTATATGGCTTGTGCCTAAGAAATAACAACTGCACGGTTCGATCGATCAGGTTAAGCTACGCTTGCCGCAGTTGGTCCGTGGATGACTGATCATCTTTACATACCAAGAACCCTCCGTGCCTCGGTAAGCACGTTAAGCCGTTGGTCCCGGCTGTCATTCGTGAATATTTGACAGTCGTTACGGGTCGTCAGAAGCCCGAAAGCCTGACAACCAGTCTTACCAAGGGGTATCGTATTACCCAATAACTGGGTTGTGGAGGTCAGATAGGTAGTCGCTCCATGTAAAATACTGGTATTCAGCTGCATCCGGTTAGATTGGAAGCTGACCCCAAAATAGTTGGGAAAAAGCTAGGCAGGTGATGATAAATCAGAAGAGTTGGTTTTTTGTTTGAACGCGCTAATCTCGGTTACTACCAATCGGATTTAAACAATTCGTTTTGCATTTGATAGCCCAATTCATCATCATTAATATCACGTTTGGACCCTTAGAAGCCGAGCAAAATGAAAAAAGTCAGAAAGAACGCTAAGCGAAAACTAATTAATAGCGCGCGCAGGAGATGCGATGCGATAGGGTAGTTCGGGGAACAAGAAATTGCAGGCAGCAACTAGTACCAAAAACACACCAATACTAATATTTACCTAGGCAATATTGACCGTTCCTACGAAAAAAAAAGGCGCGCGATAACGTTTTGTACCAATTCGCTTGCCTACGCACGTATGTGTATCCCTTTCCCTCTAAATTTTCTTTATAACACGTTGGATTAGGTAGATGTTTTAATCATTAATTACTTATTCAATTTCGTCCTATACATCAGTGAACCCTGCTCTCTACTAAAAATAACTGTTGTCTTGTCATTAATATGTCGCTAATTTCAGATTCAAAGTACACAATTGAGGATGGAGCTCTAGTCATTATGAAACCGACAGAGAAAGACACTTCGCTGTACTCGTGTGAAGCTAAGAACTATATTAGTACAGCCAGCACTACGTTCCAAGCAACAGTTAAAAGTAAGTTATATAGAGGTATGAGGAACAGGGTGTAAAGTTCACTCATACTCTATAGAAAAAGGGAGGATCTTCCGACTAGATGGGTGTTATGTCTGGCGGGCAACTGCCCGATGATTCATGTCGGGCCAATTTCACCGAATTGGCTAACATAGTCTAAAAAAAATCTATTCCAACGATATAATTATATAACTCATTTTGGCCCAAATGGCGCTTTAGCATTTTCCCCTTTCCAGTGACGATATTAACCAATAATTTTGTTTTCCGTTTTCTCTTTGAATCCAAAATTAGCAATCAGATCTACCTACCTTTTTTTTTTTTTTATCGTGTGGAAATCCTCATGGATGTCCACCACCCTTTTTTTTTTTTTTTTTTTTTTTTTTTTTTTTTTTTATGGATGGGAAATCATCAAATGACCCCTCCCGCTCTGGATGGAGCGAAGGGAGTGTCAGACTCTTACTGACTAAAACCCATCCGTGTTCCTTCCTTAGCCCTTTATGTTCCGGGGTAGCGGTAACCCTTTCGGACAATCCCGCACCCCCGGCAGGCTTCGGCGCTGGCAGGCCCCTTCCTTTATGCTGACATCTCTTTGAGGCGCGCGTGGAACACGTACGCGCCGTCCGGCACGGGCCTGGTCCTGATCGGACGGTGAGCTACCCATTACTCTCCGTCCGCAGGCCCGCGCCTACGGTGGCCGGGAGTCGTCACGCGGCTCCCGACGCCCGGAGAGTCTCCCGCGGCGGCTGGGGTGTGAGGCTCTCTCCCTCAGCCGTTCAGCCACCTCCTTCGCTAGCATGACTGCTTCGCAGAAGGAGGTGACCGCCTCCCACTCCCTCTCGCCCCGGACCATGGCTTGAACCAGGGCCGGACGCGAGAGGTCGCCGCCGCTGTCGATCGCCTCTACGAGGGCACGGCGGTGCTCCGCCCATGCGGGGCAGACCTCCATCGTATGCTCCACCGTGTCCTCTGGGCGATCCTCGCAGTGGTGACACCCGGGCGTCTCCTCCCGCCTGATGATGTGCAGGAACCTCCCAAAACATCCGTGTCCGGTGAGGACCTGCGTCAGGCGATAGGTGAGGACGCCGTGACGCCTCTCTAGCCGCTCCTCAAAAAGGGGTCTTATCGCCACTATCGTGGCGTGCCCTGCGCTGGGTTGCGAAAGTCGCTCCTTCCATGCCACCATGAGATCGCGCCGCCCGGAGGTCTGTCCGCTCCGCCGCGATTTGCCGCGGAAGCGGAGTTTCCCCCCGGCTCAGTGCCTCCGCGCGCCACTCATACAGGCGCGCTAGGACTATCGCCTCCAGATCCCATGGCGGCAGTCCGGCAAGGAGGCTTGCCGCCTCGCCCGAGATCCTGCAGTACCCCCGGATCAGCCTTACGGCTACCACCTTTTGGGGCGCGTTCAGATAGTGGGCGGCTCGCCGCCGCAGAGAACGCGCCCACACCGGGGCCCCGTATAGGGCCATGGACCGCACGACCCCCACGTAAAGCCTCCGGCAGGAGGTGTTTGGCCCCCCCAGGTTGGGCAGGAGCCGCTTGAAGGCGGCCCCGGTCCTTTCCAGTTTGGGGGCCAAACGTCGGAAGTGTTCGACGAAGTTCCACCGGCTGTCGAGGACGAGACCCAGGTATCTCATCGTTGCCTCGACGCCGATGTGAACCCCTCCCACCGTTAGTTGGGATCCCGATGGTGGCCCGTTCCGAGGCCCATGGAAAGACATGGGCTCGGACTTGTGCAATGCCACCTCGAGACCCAACCGCCGGATTCTTTCCACGACTATCGCAACCCCGCGTGTCATCGCGTCGGCCACCGCCTGATGCGACCTCCCTTGCGCCAGGACCAGCGTGTCGTCAGCGTAGCAAACCACGCTGACGCCATCAGGGAGGTCGGCCCGCAGCACCCAGTCGTAACCGATGTCCCACAGGAGCGGCCCCAGAACCGATCCCTGCGGGACACCGCACCACATCTCTCGCCGGTTCCACTCCCCGTTGCGACCAGGGTAGATGACGGCTAGATGAGGGTAGATGAGGCAGGGTAGATGAGGGGTCTGTCAGACTCTTACTGACTAAAACCACATGGTGTCCTGCTGCTACCTTTAGCCGGGGTGCTGGAGTGCTTGCGCATTTCATCACGCTCCCCCGGCCAGGTGTTGGCCCGCATGAATCCATGCGGACCCCGTCATCCTCAGCGGCCGCAAACGGCCACCATTCCTCTACAGAGAGGCGCGCGCGGAACACGGCGCGCCACCGTCTCGGGCCTTTCACTGTTCAGGCAACAAACTCCCCAAGTCTGTTGCCTGCAGGCCTCACCCTAAGGCGGCCGGAGATCGTTCTGCGTACTCCGGCGCCCGGTGCGTCTACTACGGATTCGAAGGGAGGTTGTATCCTCCCTCTCCCTTTCCGTTGCTTCCTTCGCGACCATCACTTCCTCGCAGAAGGAGGCGACAGCGTCCCACGCGCTCTCACTTCCGACCATGGACTGGACCACGTCCGGAAGCGAGAGAGTATCCGCAGCACCAACCGCCGCGACGAGGTCACGGCGCTGCACTGCCCAAGCAGGGCATTCCTCAAGGGTGTGCTGCGCCGTGTCGTTGAGGCAGTTGCAATGGTGGCAACCGGGTGCAGGTTCCCGGCCTATGCGGGACAGGTACTTTCCAAAGCACCCATGACCGGACAACACCTGTGTCAGCCGGAAAGTAAGGGCGCCATGCCTTCTCTCCAGCCACTGCCTCACAACGGGTCTTACAGCCGCCATAGCGGCGTGCCCTGCGCTGGGTTGCGCAAGTCTTGGTTCCCATTCCACCATTAGGGTCTGGCGGCACTCAGCCCTGTACACCTCGACATGACGAGGCATCAGATGCTCGCCCCGCTCCAGCGCGTCCCGGCGCCACCGATATACTGACGCTAGGATTTTGGCGTCAAGATCCCAGGGTGGTGATCCGGCCAAGAGGAACGCTGCCTCGAAGGAGACCGCACGGTATCCTCTTATCACCTTGACGGCCATTGCTCTCTGTGGTCTTCTCAGTATTGCTGTGTTGCGGGCCGTCAGGTTGTCCGCCCATACAGGCACTCCATAGAGCGCCATAGACCGTACGATCCCGACATAGAGCCTCCGGCAGGAGGTATTTGGCCCCCCCAGATTAGGCAGCAATCGCGAAAGTGAATTCGCGGTGCCCATCAAACGGGGAGCCAACCGCTGGAAATGCGACCTGAAGTTCCACTGGCTATCGAGGACGAGTCCTAGGTCCTTCATCGTCGACTCGATACCGATGTGGACACCTCCCACCATGATGTTGGATCCCGAAGGTGGCGCTTTCCGGGGCCCGTGGAAACAAATGGCTTCCGATTTATGCAATGCCACCTGGAGACCCAACTGCCGGATCCTGCCTACGACTTGAGCAACCCCAGCTGTCGCTAACACAGTCGCTTGCTGGAGAGTCTTTCCCCGTGCCATTACCAGCGTGTCATCGGCGTAACAGATGACACCGACGCCACGGAGGAGCGCACCGCGCAACACCCAGTCGTATCCGATGTTCCACAGAAGCGGCCCCAAAACCGAACCCTGTGGAACACCGCATGACATCTCTCGCTGACACCATCCTTCTCGACCCGGGTAGACGACAGATCTGTCTATCAAATAAGCCCCGATAATGCGGCGGAGGTAGTTTGGCACCCTATGATACCGGAGTGCCTCCCTAATGCAACTCCAGGGCAAGGTGTTGAAGGCATTGGCAATGTCCAAAGACACTGCCAAGACGACCTCACCCCGGGCCACTGCTTCCTCCGCCAGGACCCTCACGCGCATAATCGCGTCTATTGTAGAGCGCCCACGACGGAAACCAAACTGGTTATCCGCCAAATCCGGCCCCTCTCAGGTCTACCTACCTAGTGTTTTCAGTAATTAATATTTTATCAGGACTGCCTGTTTTCTTGCAATATTTTTAAAATGTCTGTATTTTTCTTCTGCAGAGCTCCCCACGAACTTCGGCACAGAACATTTCGTGTACTTATTAGAGGGTGAAACGAAAAAACTAAAATGTGACCCTTATAGTTCTGCAACCCAATCAGTTAAATGGTTTATAGTAAGTATATTCTCATTGCTACAAAAAATATTACCAATTGTCGCGTGTATGGTTTTATTTAGGTACTAACAAAATTGTTACTTTATTATTATGTATACTTAGGTTAAGGTATGTATCTATGTGTCTTTGTTACCTGAAAATATATGGTTTATTACTATTATTATAGCTATAGTGGTCATTGACCCACCTACATTTACTAGCATTTTTTTTTGCAAAAACTGAAATAAAGTCCGTTAACATCCTGAATCCATATTTATCGTGATCTTCAAAATGTTCCAAAAATGGTACATAGTTTATTATTTGGGTCCCTAAGGAATGATATTAGAGGAAGTGCAATGACCGCTATTGCAATGTTAAAATGTGACAACTATAGTAACAATTTACAACAGTAGCTGTTAAAAGTATTGGTCCTTGGCAGGTCTGGACAGAGAGAGGTGGAAAGACAGTATGGAGACCTTTGCCCAGCAATGGGACATTGGCGCCGATTCCCTTGTTTACAAACTAAACTAAATTTAAGTTCAGTGCATCTTTTTCTCTCTATTTCATTAAGAAAAGGACAAAAGATAAATATTAGTTTAGTCCTGTCAAATCAAGATACTCCATAGACAAGTTTAGACGAGATTAAAAAATTAACTACTAAAAATACGTCAATTTATGTCAGGCGCTGACTAATTTGACAGGACTAAACTAATATTTATGTTCTGTCCTTTTCTTAATGAAATAGAAAGAATAAGATGCAGTGAACTTAAATTTAGTTTAGTTTGTGAACAAGGGAATCGGCGCCATTAACGGCTAAAAATAAAGAAAATAAAATGATAACAGTACTTACCTAAAATCTAGTTTACTTTTTCATTGTTCTTGTTTGATCTAATTACTTTGTTTAAAATTGCAGTCAGTGTTTTTTGTCTGAAAGTATGTTAAATAGATGAGTCAATGATAATTTGGCAAATATTTGTATTTAATATACTCGTAATAACAAGAATTAATTTAAAGTGTCTTCAGGCCCTCGTATGCCTTTCAAAGGTCCAGGAACCCAGGATACGGAGATATGTCAACGAAATGTAAAGTATAACAAGATAATTTTTTTAATATGCAATATTAATAATTTTATAGACAAAAGTACGCCCACGAACTCCGGACCCGTCGATGAGCACCACCTCATCGCCGCCAGAACTCGAATCATCAGAGACTACCACCGCGTCGAGTACGGATTATTCCTCGACGCCACGGCCAATAATTGTAAGTCAGCAGGGGAGATGAGGGCTACAAAACGGCAAGAGGTTTAGTGGCAAACCGACACCGAGTCGGGTCCCCGCTTATCGGTGGTGGTATTATAGATTAATAAACGAAGCATGTATTATAACTTCATTGAATAGTAATGTATAACACATAAAACTTCCGGAATAAAGCGAAAAGTCACTTAAATTTGTAATATGTATTAATACATGTCGCTTTTCGTGTCTGTCTGTGTGAACGCGTTGTGCTTCTGAAAACTTCTAAACTACGCAACATAATTATTTTGTTGCGCGGACCCTGCATATAATAAAAAAATTCGAAGTCGCAAAAGTTGCGCGAAGCAAATGAGGATCGCTACAATCAAGTCATTAAAACATCACATCATATATTTTTTTTAACGATTTGATTGTTTATCTAAGATTAACTAAAATATGTTTCTGCTTCCACAGACGACAGACGCAAAAATCAAAGAACCATACATACAAATAATTAAAGCTTTCACCGACCACGATGGCAACTATACGTGTCGTGTGAGCGACAAGCATGGAAACACACATACACATACATACGTGGTGGACGTCGGTAGAGCGCCGATGTTTTATGCCGACGCTGGTTTAGTGCTTAGCGACTGGCAAGGAGATATATCAGATATTACAGAAAACTGCGATATTCAAGAGGCGAAACCGAAGCCCGTCGTAAGTTTGCATTGCACTTGGTTATTAAAACGCTATAAATCGAAAAGATAAGAGTCGTGCACCTTGTTATACACACATAATTATGTTTCACCTTCAGTTTTCCATAATGACAATTATCAGACTAAAAGGTACTCTCAAAATGCTGAGCTATTAAAATAATGTTTAGACCACGTGAAAATACTTTGGGATCACTAATTGTATAACACACTGCCCTGTAACTTTCAGGTTGAATGGACGTTAAATGGCAAAGTGTTAACGGACCTAAACTCGGTAGGCCTAGGTCACTACACCTGCAACGCAAGCAACGTGCACGGATCAGTACAGAGGACGTTTGACGTAAAGTCTTCAGGCAAGTATCGATTATTTTTGAGTTTTGCCAACCTAATAGCGTATTACAATGGATCTGTGTGGGGTAGCAGGCGGCGGTTCGTGAACGACCTAATCAAAATGTTATACCTCTCTGAAGGTAATCTGTCTAGAATTGACACACCATTGCTCCGTGTGTCATTCGAAGATATTGATACACCCGCCCACGCACCGTCTAGAGGCGGCGCCGACTTACGCTGGGACTGTAGGACTTTACCTACAGTAACCCCCTTACTAATAAACGTGGTATAGCGCCTGTATTGTTACACAACGCTTTGTCTTCTTCTTTCGAAAGTAAAATTCATGACGAGTTGACGACTGACAGAGAGAAATTGGTGTGTAACTATTCATCTGATATACCTAATACGTTTATTAGTAAGGGGTTTAATAAATAAAATCAAGGATAAACATAGCCCTACCTATACATAGCTCTATCCATCTAAAAACATTATTTTGTTACAGCATGTTTGATATCTAGAAACTGGGGAACCGCGCACATGCAATATATGCCGCTTGTACTAAGTGACGAAGGATTTTGGCACAAACTGAAAACCACGAACCATTATACAATAGTGCAAAAAGGAGGCAAAATCACATTGTCTTGTCCGAGCCAAAAAGAGACGTCAAATACTTTCAAAAACATCCCTAAAAAGAACACATTAGAGGCAGTTTGTTATGAAGAAGACACTTTCGTAGTAGAAGGCAAGAAATACAAGCTCTCAGACTTACAGTGCACTAACAGCATTCAACCTTCCGTTATCAGAAAGAAAGTGAAATGCTTAACGGAAAGCTCCGAATTATTGAGAGTGGGCTACAACGTCCCTGGCTTCTTAGAAGCTTACGAAGTCTGTTTCGACACTGAAAAAAATATGCCCTTATACACACGCATCATAATGACTGAAACAAACAACAACGGTCCGAGCGCTGGCTACAACTGGTACACATACCCAGGAATAGGCAACAAAAACACTGAGAGAGGATTCAATTGTAAGGACACGACGTCTTCGTGTTGTTATAGTAAGTCTCAACTGGTGAATGTAACAGACTTTAATGATGGCCCTGCTAAGAGGAGCACGTTCATTGATCCTCTGAATGCAATCCCGGTCTGGCTCCCTTGCAATACTTTAAAGGTAAGCGCTATTTTATGACTGAAATAATTAACAAATACCTACATGTTCACGGTTTCATTCATGATTTTTTTCTATAGAGAATATATTATTATATCATCATGTTTCTGTTCCATGAAATAGAAATAAAATATCATGTTAACTACGTGATATTCGTAAGTATTACTCATATTACTTTCATTTTATACCTAAATTTTATATTTAGCTCCATGTAAAATACTAGTATTCAGCTGCATCTGGTTAGACTGGAAGCCGACCCCAACATAGTTGGGAAAAGGCTAGGCAGATGATGATGATGCTGACCTAAGTCTCATATTTCATGAATTTACAATTAGCAATTTTGATTTAGACCCGCTCTTATGCATGTCTCAAAATATTATTGATTTCAGCCGTCATGGGAAAAAATTAATGATATGGTGAGATCCTTGCTGCCCACCTACACTGACATCGTTACCTGGTCTGGCACGCACACGTTAGAAAAGAAAAATGGAGCTATTATACCACGATATTTATGGAAGGTATATACCTGATTTACACAATAACCCTACAGCCTACAATATTATTTTTTATTGTCTGCCTTGTACAGACGGCAGCACATCAAGCTACCCGAAACTGTCAAATTTTCCCAATCAACTTTGAACCTTATATTTTAGCGATAGGCGTATACAGTGTTTGCTGACTGCCTTGTTATAGTCTAGTGGTCGCAAGCGCTGAGCATGAGGTTCTGCATGGGTTCGATTCCCAGATCGGGCAGAAGTGTTATTTTTCCATCAGGAATTTCTCAGTAGTCTGGATTTGTGGCAATAGGGTCGTCCCCTATAAACATAGGGTGTACTATAGGTACACCTCTGCCTAATTCTGTATCATGATGATGTTTATTAATTATAATGGTTCCGTCATAAATTCCACACATGTTCAGACGGGCTTTCTTAATGAAACGATTTTATTTGCAGGTGGTAAGGCTCGTCAACGATGAGGCGGTGGCCATAGTCCATGTTAACGATCCTAAACCTATCGAAAAGGACATTAAATGCAAGACACAAGACATTTGTGACAAATATAAGGATTGGTTTGTTAGCAGCGACAAGTATACTTACTGTTGCTCACTGCCAGACTTCTTTAAATCGTTTGATATTCACGATACCGACATTGGAGGCAAGTTATTCATTTTCGTTGTGTACACATTGCTCATAAAAAGAAACCGTTTTCCTTGTCTGTTCATGTTCAATTAAGAACACAACTGTTTCTTTTTCTGTAGGTATTACAGTTTTGGTATGTTTTACAGAACAGTCAACAAAAGATGTAATTGTGCAGGATCGTCGGATATAGTTGAAGTTTATTAACCGGTTGAATGCCGTAATTACAGACACAATTAAAAAGCCATTGTGTCTCGTGTAGATATACGAAAGGTTAAGAAACTAGTGGATGTTGTCGACTGAAATTTAATTTGATAAAAGAGCTGTTTGTTTTCTATTAAAAAATTAAATTTTATTCGAGAACATCCATCGGTTTCTTACTAATCTTCAACTATATAATATATAAATAATAATATCAAATTTCTTTTTTTAGAAACCATGGATGCGGTACTAGGTAAAATGAAAAAAAGTACCTAGACAGTTTCTTGCTGCCCAAGTACTCTACATATAGAAGAAGTAATATACATAATACGCCATCTGGATTGCACATATAATCAGGAAGATATCACAAAACAATAGCCAAATAACTTCATCATGTAATACTTTGTACACCTTCAAATACTATGAATGGTATTTAAGTATTCAATAAAAACATATCAATTATATATGTTACTTTTCTTTTAACAAGAATTTAAAAGAATGGTAGGTACCCTAATTATCGCATGAAAAAGATAGTGTTTAGCTTATGAGACCACTATGCATCTCAACAACTCAAAAACTAATCAACAACAAACATCTATCGTTAGCCATCATGTAAGGATGGTCATAGATATGTATAAACTATAAATTGGAAAAGGCCAAGAATTGAACCTAGAGGCACGCCCATAGATATCCGACCGTTAATGGAGGTTAATGGGGCTAGTTAGATCACTAGAGACCCCACAAAAATCTACCCATAAACGTTTATTTTTTGCTATATTTTTGGTATATAAGAAAAAACTAGATCAGCATCTTGCTCACGAATTCCGTAATGGTGGTGTAATTTACACATCAGTGTATTGTGGTCCATGCAATCCAACGCTTTTGAGAGGTCACAGAAAATGCCAATTGCGTCCTGAGAATTCTCCCAGAATTTCAAAATGTGACTGATGAGTTTTACTCCCGCGTCGTCGTAAAACCTAACTGGCGACTGTGTATGAGCCTGACGATATACGATTTTTCTAAGAACCTTAAAGGAAATCCCCCAAAAGTCTGCAGTGATGACTTTTGAATACCTTTTTAATTGGGACAATTTTAAATAGGTTTGAATTCAAAACATGGAAGTTTTCTTTGAGAAGAGATTCAGCTAACGAATCTTCGTTAGCTGAATCTCTTCTCAAAGAAAACTTTCTCTTAACCATGTGGTTAAGAGAGAGATTTTGTAACCTCCACTGGGATTTTAAAGAAATTTTCTAGTATCTCAGCAAATTTTATCTTATAAGAAATGGTGTTATTAGCTACCAATTTTTAGACACAATTAATTCTGAGCTGTTTTATGTTTCCATTTTCTTTATTAATTACCTACCACAGGCTTTTATTTTATTCGGTAACTATTAGAAATACCACGGATATCGATACTCATTTTGTTACTCTTATTAATTTAGATTAAGCTTGGGTGCAGACTGCAGACTCAGAATTGTATAAAATAACTCTGCTTTTTTTAATGGCAGCAGTGGCCCTTTTGCAGTGCCTTTCATAGTATGGATAATTAGGCATCTGATGCGGAATAAAATGTCATGTGGAAAGTTTTGAGTTCTTACTCAAAACTTCACATTGACATTTGATATTTTCTTTGGACATTCTTGTATGGATGGATAAAACAGGAGAGGGAAAAAGAAAAGAAACGATAAATTGACGGTAAAAGATAATGGCCAGGGGCAGTAGGGGGTAACTACCGAGAAGAAGTCTAATAGAGAAGTGAATAACGAAACAAAAGAAACAAACAACAAATAAAATAAAACAAATAATTAGAATACATAGCATGCGTAGCTTAGCGTGCATAGCATAGCGTGTATAACATAGCATGCATAGCATAGCATGCATAGCATAGACCGTAGGTCGTTGGAATAACCACCTACGGCCTCCATGGTCCTGCACCGGACACCAAATTTTCTAACATCATCATCTGCCTCGCCTTTTCCCAACTATGTTGGGGTCGGCTTCCAGTCTAACCGGATGCAGCTGAATACCAGTATTCTACATGGAGCGACTGCCTATCAGACCTCCACAACCCAGTAACTGGGTAATACGATAGGTACCCGTATTCACGACGCGTATCGAAGTACGCTCGTACTGAAATTAAACCTTTCGTGTAAAAAGTAGGTTTGATATTGTGGCGCTATATTAAAAACTTCACGCAACGTTACGTTACGGTGTGTACCGACCCTAAGTTTACAGGTTTACAGTATGAGTTACTAGAAAAAAACATTCCCATTTGTCAATGTTTGTTAAGTTGCAACACTTCAGTGTTCGGCGGCGGCCTCAAAATTGTAATATTTTTTTTATTAAAAAAAAAAAAATTACAATTTTGAGGCCGCTTTCCGAATTAAGACAATAGCGCTCACAGCGCTCATATCACATGATTAGGCAAACGGAACAGATACAAAGCTTCAAACAACCGCGCTAATCGGTTGCACTACTACAAGCACGCGGGGCATGTGTGCGTGACCACTGGCCGCTTGTCGCGTACGCGGCGAGACTGGAAAAAACCGGTTTACGCTGGCACAGCCAGTTGACAATCTCAGGGTCAGTGCGACACACGTTGTTTGTTTTGTTAGTTGCAAGTTTGAATATTTTAATGTAAAAACGTGGTTTATTATTGTTAATAATAGTTGTTTATTGTACTGTGTGTATGAATAATACTAGAAAAAATAAAGATACCTATATCATACTTTAACTATCCCAAGGAGTAATATTGAAGTAAAATATTTGATTACTACTTTTTCAAGTAAGTACCTTTATTTAATTGTATGATCCTTTTTTGATAAGAGGAGGGTTGTACACGGTGTTTTTACCTTTTTATTATTAGGTATTACAAGTTTTTACTAAACATTTGTAGGTATGTGGGTGGGTTGGTATGTTGTAGGTATGTGTGTTAGTTTAAATATTGCAATTAAGATTTGAACCACTTCCCGATGTCTGATTGAGTTGAAATTTTGTAAACCTGTGTAACTTCGGTGATAATACAATAATAAGATATAGGGTGGACGTACCAGTCCCAAACCAGTCGCCTGTAGTTGACCATTTGCGTAAAAAAGTCAACATTTTAAGAATACGCTCCAATATCTATAGGTTTTTAAAATCTGGGTTACCTTATTACATCTTTGAGAATCTACTACTGTGAATTTCAGGTGAATTAATAAAAAAATATAGCTTTCTTTTTAATTTTTGTCGCTACGTGTCTTGTTCACTCGCCGTTCGGCCGCCATTGCTATAAGGAGCGCTCAATGAAAGGTAAAGTTCAATCCATTTAAAATGTAGTATTTTTTAAGTAAATTGTAAATGTTTTGTGAAATATAGTTAATATATTTATCAGTGTAAAGATTGCTGATATAAAATTGAACAATTTTTTTGTTTTTAATAGGTTTCTGAGACTGGTTAACTACTGGAACGCATGTTGTATAGGTTGCCTATAGTTGACCATATGGTTTACTACTGGTTATTTCTTAAACTTGCGTTTTTTGTCATTATTATTGATCTTTCAACAATTCCCTTTGATTATATTGATGAACAATACAAAATTGACGATTTTAATTAACATATTCCAGTAGTTGACCAGTGGTTTGGGATAGGTACATTCATAGTGTTCGTGGAGTTGACCAGACATTGTATGTTGTAGGCGTCCTGCTAAAATTGACTTGATTTTTTTTTTCAATATAGTACTTGTTCAGGGTGTAAAGAGTGAACCTTTCATGTAACTTACCTTTTCTATGGAAGATTTTGTTTTAGAATACTTACTTAACTTCAAATAATGATTACTTTGTTTTAGCCACGAAATGCCACCCAAGAAAAAAAAATTCAAGTATAACAAAGAAGATATTAAAAAGTAATGGAAGAAATTCAAGTGACTGGAAAAATTAGGAAAACCTGTTGGATTCTAATTGACCAAATTTCTTTAATAGATTTTCAACTTTATTGCTAAACCATAAGGTTCAAAGTTGATTGGGAAAATTTGACACTTTCGGGTAGCTTGATGTGCTGGCGTCTGTACAAAAGTTAGATCTCAATAAACTTTGATTTTAAAATTTAATAAATGGCCTTTTATTTTATTCATGTATAAGTTAATACGTTGGTCAATTACTGGCTCAATCTTGGTCAATAACCGGGTATATGTTGGTCCAACTAAGGAACAGTCCAACTTTTAGGATTTAACTCAAAATTACAGCAATTCCTAAATACTTATGCTGCAATGATTTTTAATCCTCATTTTGTCTTTAAGCAAACTTTAAAAATAACATAGAACTAAGGTCTTCGGTCAAAATCTGTTAAAATGACAGTTAATTAAAGTCAAAATATCTTCTTAACTGGTTTGGGATTGGTACGTTCACCCTAACCTGACGCTGCACCCAGGATTGTCTCCTCACTAGGGAACTCTTCAACAGTTAGTAGCACGATCACGAAATTTTGTATGATAGTTTAATTTTGATAATTCAACACGATATTTATCATGAACTGCTGCTGCAGCCAGCATTGTCTCCTTACGAGGGAACTCTTTAACGGTTAGTAGCATGGACTTGAAACATTTTATTTAAATTTAATTTTGCTTGCTAATCATGATCTTCACCATAAACTGCTGCTGCAGACAGGATGGTCTTCTCACGAGGGAACTCCTCAACGGCCATAGTAGCATGATCATGAAAGTTTGAATAAGAGTTTAAAAAGCATTTTTAATGGAAACTTATTATTGAGTAATACCTACATCGTACTTATTTCTCGCTACTAGTCGGTCTGTCTTGAAATTAAATAAATACCTATTTAAAAAATAGGTATATAATCTTTAAAATATTTGTACCTATGTCTTTTGCATAATAGTGTTCGGTTCACATTGCCATTTTATTTTTGTTTCAGTTCAAAGCATTTACCACACCATTAAAAGAAACAATAAATGATTAAAAAACAAAAATTATAAAAAGAAAATTATTAAAGTAATTTGTAAAGTATTCTATCATACTGAATAATAAAACTATTTAACAAATGTTTTGTTTAATTTGTCTTAACCTATTGTGACAACCCTACCAAAATAGGTAACAATTTTGCACGTTCTTAAGAAGCTTTGTCTCTGTTCCGTTTGTCTGCTCATGTGCTCATATCATGGAATTATTATTTACTACGTACAACTGGAAGGCTTACTGGTAAAATCCTGTCAAATAAAATTGAACTCTATTTGTAAACCCATATCGTTGTTTTTAGAATATCCAAATAAACAGTAAAAAACGGGCTCGAGAGAGAACAATTTAAGCTTCGTTGTCTCTCTTTCGCACGATTGCCATGTAAAATATTTAATTCCTTTAGTAGAATAAGATTGTGTAAGAAACGAAAATTAAAACGTATTATTTGCATAATATGATAAACTTATGTGAGTACCGCATAATATGTACTAAAACGAATTACCTAATATCGCTTACAGGTTTACTTATTAAGAACAAAAATATTTCTCACAATAGCACCGTAGGTAATTAGTAAATATTATAAATTTATTACTAGAATACCGGTAAATATGGTTGTCATGTCAGCTGATGTAATTTAGTGGCGTCTTGTTCGTTGTTGTAATTGTTTTATTTTTATGCTTTTGATGCGATTTGAGAATCGATGCGACTGTTGTTTTTTTTAAAATGGTGAATACTTTCTGTGGTGTGAGTGGGTGTCATAAATAATTTTACCCTGGTTGTGGAATATCCTTTCACAGGTGAGTTGTTTTTGTAATAAATAGGGTGAACATACTAAATGTAAAATCAGAACCTAACAAAACACTTTTTTTTTCTAGATTGCCGTCGAATGCCGAAATAAGAAGAAAATGGTTAGAGCTTATTCCTGGAAAGCTGACTGATAACTCTGTAATATGTAGCTTGCATTTCAAACCCGAAGATTACCTGACAGATGCTCGGAAAAAATTAAACAAGCTAATTTACTGCTCGCTGCCATTCGATATTTGGGAGATATAAATATAAACGTTAGGTCTCTAACATGTGATGGCACTATCACAAATTTGAAGTCCTACGAACTTTTGGGTTGTAATTTTTCATTACAAAACATGAAAACATATATCGAACATCCTCAGAAAAATTATAAAGTATATTGTCTATTAGACCCACCTAAATATATTGTCTATTATTTTATTTGAAAACGTACAAACATCCTTGCAACCTCGCACCGACAACAAAACATGTTCCTAACATCTATCTAACGCAATCAAACCCTCAAAGAGTGATAGACATAGATAGCTGTTTATAACATGTTTTGTTGCCGGCGCGAACCTGGGGTTAGATACTATAGATAGTTGGGCCCATCGCCTATCGCACTGAGACGATCATCGCGTTCATCGCTATAGGTAGGGGCCTCCGTTAGAAAGAAACACGTCACGGCATGAATTATACTTAATAGGGGTAGAGAGAAGCACTTACTAGCATGTTTTGAATTATTTCTCAAATTCCCACCGACAAATCACCCTTGGGATTTCATGATTTTTTTTTTTTCCTAAAATCCCCACCACGACTTATATCAAATTTCAAGGGGATTTCAGGAATATAACACGAAAAATCCCCACTGGATAATAATGTTAAATTAAACCCCACCAAGGGTGATTTGTCGGTGGGGATAATTCAAAACATGCTAGTAAGTACTTCTGTCTACCTCTATTAAGTATAATTTATGACGATGAAAGACAAGATGGAAAATGATTACGTGAGTGGTCACTGTAATTTTAAAAATATACCTAGTGCCTACGATTGAAAATGTCATGCTACTAGGTGCTGATGAAAAGGCATGTAACATAAAGAACATCAAGAATCGACGAGCGTGTATAGAGTAATTATAATTATAAGGTGGCCTAGTAAAATCCGATGTACCTACCTATTACATAAAATATGGTTACCCTACTTTGACAAGGACGGGTGAAGTTTTGAAACCTCTCTTTCGGCTCGCGTTTATAATCTGAGTGAACCTTCCAGTTGTACGTAGTACATAATAATTCCATGGCTCATATAGATAATTTCCGTTCCGATTTAGGGACCCTAATTACAGTCCTAACTCGGAATGCACCCTAAATTAGGGTGCATTCCGAGTTAGGACTGTAATCGATATTATCGAATTGAGCGTGCTTTAAATCCATACCGAATTAGGTTTAAGCACGCTCAAATCAATTATTATATCGATTACATTCCTAACTCGGAACGCGGCATTAGATATCACGATTATGACAGCTGAGAGCTGTCAGTAATTCGGAACGCTCGTGAACGCGATCACAGGGCTTACTCAATGTCAAAACGATATTACAGCAGTATTTCTTTGTATAAACACTACATTTCTTCTTTTTCTTTATTTAGTTGGCGACTGTCAACCAGAAGCACAATTTCAAAAAAGCCACGTTAGTTTAAACATATGATGCATCTCAAAACAAAACACACACTGACACACACACGCACACACACTCGCATTTTTGACAGCGCTCACGCCCTCACGGTGATATTATTAGGGTGCATTCCGAGTTAGGACTGTAATCGATATTATCGATTTGACCCGTACCGAATTAGGTTTAAGCACGCTCAAATCGATTATATCGATTACATTCCTAACTCGGAACGCACCCTTAATTGACATTTTGAATTTTTGACTTTGACATTTGTTTATTTCGCTGCTTGTCTCTGTATGGTCTCTGTGACCTGTCTGTTGTCTGCGTATTTTGCTTCAAACGGAAGAAAGGCAATTAACAAAATATAAATTAAATCTACGAAACTAAAAGATGATCTTTTAAATATGTCTCGATCAAACTTGCCGCCATTCCTACTACAAGAGCTTCCAGATATTACAGAAAGTATAAATTATCCAATACAAAATGTTCAACGCATAAAGGTTAGTCCAAATATTCCCTACCTATCTTTGGCTTTTGTTCAAAATAAATTGGCTAATTGTCTAAAATCGTCTGTAGGATCTTTATTTAATAAACATATCAGGTTGTAATGTAGAACTCTTGAAACCTCAATCAAGTGATAAAATAATGTCCTATCAGATGTTATTTATACATTTATTTATTTTTTATGTTTTCCATTGAAAACACATGAATATTATAATGATCTTGACAAACATTTGAAAGTGGGGTCAGTGGGTCGTCTTAGGCTCTATTACTTATTTATTTATTTAATGCACAATGTACACAACCATAGTTCCACGCTAGGCTTAAACTAGTGAGTACACATGTACTCACTAGTTTAGTAGTAGTTTTAAGTTCTCTTGCTGCACCCTAACAGGGTCATCTCTGTTAGGGTGCAGCAAGAGAACTTAAAACTAAAAATATTGTTGTGAGTATCCATTATCTAATATCACGTAAATTAGGAATATTCACAATTAAAATAATTATATTAATTAAACATTATAGCTTTATTATGTATAAAGCTATAATGTTTAATTAATATAATTATTTATTATAATATATATAATTATTTATTATAAAAGATTATATATTATATAAGTAGGAAATCATCCTAGTGAGTGGAAAATAACCATAATCCACAGTTTTGAAACCTGATACTAACATTTTTAAATAAATGCAAACAACCAAAAGAATAGGCCTTTACTTAAAATCAAAGCGTCCAGTTAAAGTTGCAATGAACGGGTTTAATAAATGATATTTTCCACACTACATGACGCTGACAAAATAGTTGACATGGGCTCAGTTGCCAAAAACGAAAAAAAAAATCCCCACTTAGTTATAATATAATAATAGTAATTGAAATTGGGTGCATCATATGCCCTAATGCCAAAAGCGTTATTTCGAACTTATTCGAAGCATAATGATGTGGTAAACCGATTAACAGATTTAGCTTATATTAGAATTATTTGATTGTGTCAATTTTATTTATTGATTCATCAACCCCCAATGGGCCAGTGTGGTGGGTTATGGCCCACTCCCTCTCATTGAGAGGAGGCCTGTGTCGCAGCAGTGGGAACATTATAGGCTGATTATGTATTTATGTAATAGTAATTTATAATTTATTTAGGCACATGTTTATTAAAGAGATAATATAACTAATACCTAATTAATTAATAAAAATAACAAAATTAAATCCTAACTTAAACTATACTTACACAAACTAAAATATAGCATCGAAA
The DNA here is from genome assembly GCA_945859645.1 of Amphipoea oculea. Taxonomy (NCBI): domain Eukaryota; kingdom Metazoa; phylum Arthropoda; class Insecta; order Lepidoptera; family Noctuidae; genus Amphipoea; species Amphipoea oculea. Next base: position 13,138,395 of record OX243865.1, on the reverse strand, counting down.
AATTCAAATTCGTCCGCATCGCTGTCGACGGGTAATGTACCCAAGAAACTGGTGGCCAGTTTAAATGAGTTGGGCCCAGTAGGCTGGTCTGTTGACACTATTAGGGATGATTTTTTATATTAGACCGGGGCGTGCCATCTACTTGGCCCGGACAGGGCACGGGTTTGAAATGTTACATACATTTTCTGTGAAGTATAGTATATTACATGGTGCATGATCCGTGTCCCGTCCGGCCCGGACGAGCCTGGACGGGACACGCCCCCGACACGGCCCGGTCTAATATAAATCATCCCTTAGACAGAGGTAGAATATGTTGATTTTGAAGTTAAGTAGCTGCATGCAAAGCTTTTCGCCACAAGGGCTCATTGAAGTAGGCTCAAGAGAATAGTATGTGAAAGGATCTAGAGATCCTTTGGTTGGAAATTACAAACTACCAAAAAAAAAAATTTTATGTTAATAATAATATGTAAAATGCCATGTTTAATCTGCGTTTGCAATTTATTTGCCAAAAATGTAAACATATATGAATTATTTGAAAAATAACTTTAATTCCTACACAATAAAGTTTAATTTACGCTACAAATTCAAACATTTTATAACTTTTCCAATAGTGCTAGTCATTCTGAAATCAACTTAATCGTCATTGAAATAAAGTTGATATTTGTTTAATTTGAAATAGGGTGGGGTGTGCAGCACTGCGCACTTTTACTATCGACTGAAAGCCAACCTCAAGATAATAGATCATGCTTATCCACAGTTCAACTTCACCCACTCCTGGGCATAGGCTTCTCTTTTCCAGTCCTTGGACGCCACATGATCACAGCCTTACTCCACCTTTCATCACTGCGCCTTGCCAGGTGTCCTGTCCAACTCCATTTTGAGTTCTAGTATACATTTTCCTATATCTAAGACCTTTTTATGTCTTTGAATCCCAATGTTTGGAACTTGGTATATTAGTCTTATGCCATGAAACACTCCATGGCTCTCTGTGCAATTCACAACTCGCACACAGCCTGCTGCATAAGTGTCCACGCCTCTGCACTGCACGTCATGGTGGGCAGAACTGAGGTTATAGATAGGCGGGACTTCAGACATTGTGGAATTTTGGCTGATCTCAGAATGTCATCCAGTTTTCTAAATGCCCACCCCAGCTTGTATTCTTCTCGATGTCTCTGTTTGTTGATGCTCTTTGCCAAAAGTAAAAATGAAAATTTCAAAGAGCTGTGGATTTTGTGATTAATAAATCCAAACTAATATTATAAATGCGAAAGTAACTCTGTCTGTCTGTCTGTCTTTTCTTCACGCCTAAACTACTGAACCGATTTCGATGAAATTTGGTATAGAGATAGTTTGTGTCCCGGGAAAGGACATAGGATAGTTTTTATCCCGATATTCCCACGGGATCGAAACTTACGCGGGTGAAACCGCGGGGCGCAGCTAGTAAATAAATAAAGTAAGAATATGGCCAAGATAAGACACACTGGTCAACCATTTCTAACATTTAATTTCCCAGTTTAACAGAAGGATTGTGAATTACTGAAGATGTGTGATTTTCTGGAGATACTTAATCAAATTTTTAAACAAAAAGCACTAGGTCATACGCAAATCTTAAGTCCCACTTAAGAAGTCACAGGTAGGCAACATTGATGTTAATATCGCAATTGTCCCAATCTAAACAGTTCACGGTGTCCGCTAGGACTGCTGTGAAAAATTTCACATTTGATCAGGAGACATAGATAGATGGGTAGACTACTTTTCCCTGAGGAGCTGGATTGGATCGAAAAATCTATTTTCCCACCCGTACGCAAAATACACGCATTGACGTGGAGTTGCGGACACCAGCCCGTATTACCTATTAAGTATACTTTTCATTATAATTATAATAATAAACATTTAATTCAGACCAGGTCCATATTTTGTTATTATGTCATCATCATTTCAGCCGAAAGACGTCCACTGCTGGACATAGGCCTCCCCCAAGCACCTCCACTTCGACCGGTTTTGTGCTTCTCGCATCCAGCGGGCTCCTGTGGCTTTCACAAGGTTGTCTGTCCACCTTGTGGGAGGCCTTCCAACGCTACGTCTTCCGTCCGTTCCGTTCTTCATTATGTACACCATATAAATTACAGATATTAAATGTAGGGATGACGATGATGACAATGATTTCTTGTATAATTTCAGTACACCTGTTTCGACATATCAAGATCGTTAATAGCATTCGGTGCTACCAGTGGAGGCATTTATGTATTCAACCGAACCCCATGTGAATTTGTACAACTTATACCCAACAAGGTATGTGAACTTACATTATTTGACCAGTATAAGTTATACTGAAGGTCAGTGGCGTAACTATATGGTGGCATTGGGCAAAATGCCACGGGCCCCCAGCCAGAGGGGGCCCCCGGCCCGAGAGGGCCATGAGCACAGGAGGATCCTAACATAAGTTTATAAATGCAAACTTTTTTTGAAAATGTGCAACAAAATTTACAAAATGTTCGAAACCTGAATGATGTCCTCATTCAGGTTTCGAACATTTTGTAAATTTTTCCCATTGTTTGTCTAATTTTTTGGACAGGACCTCATGCTCAGCAGTAGCGCTTGCGACAGTGTAGACCAACGAAGCAGTCAGGTGTTAAATTTTGTAGGGGAAAATATGAAATCTGCGCGGAAAAAGTGCTAGTAAAAAAACTTTTTTACAAAAAAAAAACAACCGACTTCAAAAAAAAACACTACAAAGTGAAAAATAACTTTAATTTCGGAAGTCGGTGTCGTTGGTTCCGCATTTTCGTTTTTTGACACCGACTTCCGAAATTAAAGTTATTTTTCACTTTGTAGTGTTTTTTTTTGAAGTCGGTTGTTTTTTTTTTGTAAAAAAGTTTTTATTTTTCACTTTTTAGTTGTACCTACCCCACACCAATTCAATTAACAATAGTGCATTGAAGAATTGAAGACACGACTCGAAGAATCATCAAAATTCCCATAGAAATGCCGGAGATGCAGTACATTCATGCATATAACTTCGTATATAAGAATAGTTACCTAATGTATTATATACTAAAACCTTCCTGAAAGTATGTGGATCACAGTAATGAAAGAATTATCAAAATCGGTTCAGTAGTTTTTGAGATAATCGCGGACATACAAACATACATACATACATACGGGTCGAATACAAAACCTCCTTTTTTAAAGTCGGTTAAAAAACAACCTATAACATTGGTTGAGCTTCTTTACATTGAAGGAGGGCCCCATCCCTTCAATTTGCTAGGGCCCCAAACGGCATAGTTACGCCAATGTTGAAGGTACAGTCGAGGAGTAAAAATTTTAAGCAATTTTCAATCAATTTTCTTACTCACGTAGCGGGCACCTTTCGAACTGTCCATTTTTATTTAAAATCTTTGTAACATAGTGAGAGAAATAATTAAGTGGATGCAAGTAAAAATTAACCATAAGCTACTTAACATATTTATTCCTGGACTGTACATCTCTGCCTAACCCTTTGGGGAATGCAGTCGTAAAGTTATGTGTTATGTTACAATACATAACGAAACGAAGGGAAAACTGCTTAGGCAGAGGTGAACTTATAGTACATCCACATTTCGCCATGTAATAAGGGATGAGCCTATTGCCAATATTGCCATCAACCGGGCACAAATGCAGACTGGACTGCTACTGAGTACTATGATGATATACCATAGTGGTATAATCAGCCTGTAATTTTCCCACTGCTGGGACACAGGCCTCCTCTCTGAGAGGGAGAGGGCTGTAATCTACCACGCGAGCCCAGTGCGGGTTGGTAGATGTCACAGTCATGTCTTCGAATTTGTGGTTCTAGGACATGCCGGTTTCCTCACGATGTTTTCCTTCACCGTTTTGAGAACAGTGGTGATGAAATAATTTACGAAAAGTAAATTAAGCGCCTGTCTGGGTTCGAACCTACGACCTCGTAAGTCGCGGCCGTTACCTCTGGACCACTACTGCTGCTATATGTGTAGTGGTAAAGTTATTCCGTTCCGTTAATGTGAATGTCCTTTAATGCAATGTTTAAATTTCCAGGATGGCGCAATCACCCGCGTGGCTATATCCACAGATGAGAAACACATTGGTTTTGCCAATGGTAAAGGTTTGGCCACAGTTGCAGGATGTAACCAATCCCTCAGTAGTAGCCACTCTACCGTTATATCTAAAGAACATCAAGGGAACGAGATTACCGCCATGATCTGGAGCACCAATCATATGCTGTTCATGGGAGACGATGTGGGGAAAATATCTGTGTTACAGCCGCAGAACTTTATTGTAAGTAGTTTTTAATGTTTTATTTACTAAGCCCCTCATCATCATCTGCCTAACTTTATCTCCCCTATGTTGGGGTTGGATTCCTGTCTAAACGGATACTGCAATATCAGTACTTAATTTACATGGAGCGACTGCCTCTCTGACCTCCACAACCCAGTTACTGGGTAACACAATACCAAAAGTCAAAGCATTTATTTCAAATAGACATAAAAGGCACTTTTGATTATCAAAATTTACAGTAAAATATAATTGATTCTAGTCGCCCCTTCCAAAAGAACAAGAAACTCCACTGTTACTCATTTTAAATGTTTTACAATATTTTGTATGCATTCATTATATAATTACGTATATGTGAAGACAATGCACCTAGAATAAAATTAATGTACCCTAATAGGTAAAAGAATTAAAAACCTCGCAAGACTGGTTGTCGGACATAAGTACTAAGCCCTTATCATTTCTATTCTGCTTGCTGGTGTGTGGGGTATACAGGGGAATACGATTGATATATGATAAATAAGTTTGCCATGAACATAATACAATTCTTCAGACTTGGAGCACAACAGATTAGGTTAGGGATAAATGACTACAATGACATGCAGGATGTCTATTTTATATTAAAACAATATGTATGTAGTATAAAGTTAATTTACATAACAATGATGCCCCACTTGTTCAGACATGAAAACAATAAGATAATATTCCGGTTTGACATGTACCTAGTTAATATATATTTGTTTCGTTTTGTTGTGTATTCAATTGTTCTCAAGGACATTTTCACTTTAACGCACGGAATAATTGTGGCAAAACAAGTACTTAATGGTAATAAATTATCTAAGTGTTTTTTCTGAAGACTGATACTAAGTAATAATAAAGCTAGAGTTTGATTGTTTGTTTGAACGCGCTAATCTGTGGAACTAGGTACCTAAATTCTTAAACTATTCTTTTGCTATCAAAATAGCCAAAATCTTGAGGAAGGCTATAGGCTATTTAACATCACGCTAGCACCCTTAAGAGACAAGCAAAATTTAAAAAAATCAGAATGATCTCTAAGCGAAAACAAAGAAAAAGCGCGGGCAAGCAATGCGATGCGACGGAGTGGATCGGGGGGAACAAGGGATTTCACGCGGACGAAGTCGTGGGCAGAAGCTAGTATGAAATAAACTAAGTATACGATATTGTCTATAGTTAACTGGCCAAATGAACTTAAAATCAGTCAGTCAACCTGAAGCGGACCCCAACATGTTGGGGTTGTTGGTCTACGTTGGTTTTACATGGAGTGGCTGCCTATTTAGGCTTCTGACTACCCGTTTCAACTGTCAAAGATCTACTAATAATTTAAATGAACTTAAAATAAGCCTAGCTAAAACATCGTCCTTCCTACTATCCTAATAATATTATAAACGCGAAAGTTTCTGAGGATCGATGGATGTTTGTTACTCTTTCACGCTAAAACTACTGAATGGATTTTCATGAAACTTTACAGTAATATAGCTTATACATCAGAATAACATATAGGATAATTTTTATCCCGTTAGTACCAAGGGATCGACACTTATGCGGGTGAAACCGCGGGGCGCTGCTAGTAATATATTATTATATAATTATACTGATCTTCAATAATGAATGCTAGCAATTTAACCCCCTTATTCATAATCCTATTTTATCTCTATTTTAGCTAAAATAGGTTTTTAGAACGTTTGTCTTTATCTGTCACGTTGTCATTTCTGTGTGTAAGAAAGAGACAAACCCCATTTTAACTAAAATAGGTTTGATAAGTTTTATGAATAAGGGGGTAAGTGTTCAATTGTTTAGCGCTAGCGATTTCACTGTACAATTACAATTAGCTACCTGCAATTTTTAGGTTACAAAATTGTTGCTTCTGATGTAAAAATATGCAAAGCAGTATCAATTTACAAGTCTCAGAAACCAAAAAACCTTCTCGCAGATAGTAGAAGCTCCCATTATATGGGACCTGGAACAATTGTATCTGCTAGAGCTATTTGTCTTACATTGCAACTGATGGAGATTTCGACCTCCTGCCGATTGCGGATAATATAGAAGTAATTCCATTTTTTTCAGGCCAAAACAATGTTCCAGAGCTCATCATTAACAATAATGAGCTTGGATTCTCGAATTTGTCAACTGGATATGAAGTCATGCATGCTCCTTGTGTCCACCCTTACAAGGTGTTATATCTGTGATACGTCTCGAGAACAGTACCGACAGATAGGCCAGAAACTTCGTGACGGAGAGTATGGTGCCTGCTTCGTCAACAAGGAAACTAACACCGAGCAACATGCTACCAATCCAACACAAGACTTTACAGAAGTCAGAAAATATAACATAGTCAGTGATGAATCCGGTTTCGCTGTAGGCAAAGACCTGGAGAATACATTGATATTCTGTGCAAGACCATCTTCTAGAATATGGGAAGCCACGATAGATGGAACTGTTATACGGACTCATCAGTTCAAACAAGTACTTGCAAAGAAACCAATGACACTCGTGTCAAATGAATCTTACCAGAATGAGAAAGTCTTCATAGATGAGGTCACGACAGATGGCAAAGGACAGTCGGTGAATTTCCCCAAAATTGTTGCAACAAACGGTGCCATATTTTCGTTTAGAAAGAATGCTTTGTATTTCTTAAATATTTATGATGTGGATCATACAATTTGGTTTGACAATTATAAAGATATCGTCGATTGTAAAGTGTATCATGACATGCTGTATGTATGGTTGTCTAACGGCTCTCTAGTAAACTTGAAATACATGAAAGTAGACAAGTTCTTAGTCAAATGTTATGTTGAAGAGAAATATGTGCTATGTGCAGAGTTGTGTGCCTTGTTTAGTGATTATTTGCTGGCTAATAATTTGACACCGAAATTGCATATTTTAGTGAGCTTGAAAGATAAATTAGACAATGAAGCATTGCTGAACAGTATTAAAGATGTTCTAGATAAGTTTGACGGTTTAAAGGATAATGATGCTACTCAAATGAAATCGGGAATATACATAGTTGACAACACTTATCACGCGCAATCATCGTTACTAGAGAGCGACACAAAACTGAACGAAGACTTCAAATTCAGCTCTCTACCACCAGAAGCAATGCAGACGTTAAAAGGTCTGAGCGTGAGTGTGTCTGATAAATTAAATAATAGCAAAAAGAAGTTAAAGGAAAAATGGGAGGACTTTGAAGGGAAAATGAAACACCTTAGCGTTGACAAGCACCAGGAAGTAAAAGACACGCCGATCATAGAAAGAAAAGAGACTCAAGATCTCATAAAACAAATTGCAGCAGATGAAACACTTGAACAAACATCACTTGTATTTGATAACGAAATCATTTACAAAGAATCTAGTCAAAAGGCCATAGAAGTAGACAATAATAGTTTAGAAAGAGATAAAGTGAACAAAACTTTATATCAATATTATAAATTAAGCATAGTTGGTAAGGAAACAGATCAATCGAATTTAGTTGCTACTATCGAAAATTATGCCTGTGATATTAGACGGATCTACACTCTTATGTTACAATTAGAAAGTTATTGTATTAATATAGGAGCTTTCGATGAATCTAAATTTGTACCTAATAATATTTTTCTCAGTTACCTAAATGAATCACAGAAAAAAGATGAATTACTGGATTCTATTATCAAAGACGAGACATTGTACAAATACTTTGTAGATTCATGTATATCTGTGAATATGAAAAGTCAGAAACTGTCAAACATTGGTTGCGAATGTGGATTCCCTCTGCCGTACTCTAGAACTCATCAAGCACCAATATTTTCTGAGCTTATAGACGAATTTATAGAGAAGCAGTGGTCAAGTCAAACAAGGAACCAATGTTACGATATTTGTAAACGAATGCCTTACTTGTGGAGGAAGATTCTATATTTGAGGAGAAACGAAGACTTGTTGAATATATTGAGGATATTGTTGCAAATGTTGGATGAAGGTTTACTACATTCTTTTCTGCCCCAGTTTACTTTGGATATTTGGGAGCGCACCGTGCAGTTGTATGCTACACTACATGCAAATATGTGTTTAAATTGTTCGAAGAAGTTCGATCACATCTCTGTGAGGGATACGTTGAGTTGGGACGATGTTGGGGCCCTTATGATCAAGTCTATCGGTGGTAAAAATGCTATAAAAGTCATGGAAAAATACGCGAGCCTTATAGACGAAGGAGCACTCACTGTGAAGTTCTACCACACGTGTCTGATGGTGACTATGTATGAGAAATATGACGTCACTATTACTGGACAGTTGACGGACACCTTGTATAGTTGTTATAACTTTGAAGACTCCAGGATAGAGGTAAGGATATCATTTTTATGACTGATGGTTTTTGCGCTTAAAGCACCTTTAGAATATTGTATCATTAGTGGCATTTTGTTGGCTTCCAGAATTTTTCCCTTAAAATACGTTCCGATGCCGATAGATTAGAGTCGACCTGCGTACCTTTACATGCTGCCTCCTTACAAAATGTGGCTGTAATATTATTTTAAGGGATTCCGATTCAATCAATTAACTCAGTTTATAGCTGTGCTACAACACCTGAGGGGCAATGCCCGTAATTTAAAGAACCTTCACAGTCTGTCTCTGTCTGTCAAAAATACCTATAATTTTCCTACATTTTTGACATTGATTGTCGCTGAGATGAGATTGCGACTATACTTATTTTGAACGTTTGTAATTACGAAAATTGGTCTTCTGGTTCACCGCATTTGGTTCGCCACAGCCACCTTTAAAAAAAATTTGCAAAATTCTATCTTACTGAGATGATACTGTAAGTAATGCGATTCTCCTCATTTCCAGATGTGCAGACTTCTGCGGAGCACCTTAAATGGAAAACCCAAGAACACAGCGCTACCAATAATTGCAGCAGCAAAGTCCAAACATTGGGGCCTGCAACCACTTACTGCGACCAAATCTACCGGAGACAGCGAATCTACTGCAGAGTACATAATGGACGTATCTATCAGCAATATATTAGACAATTTATCCTTTATCAATAATAACGTAACAGATTGTGTATTATGTGGGTTGCCACTACCAAATATCGTTCTAATCAAAGATGGCGGACTCTGGGTTTTTAAGTGTGGCCATACTTTTCACGGTGCATGTTTAGATTTGAATAAAGTGAAGCTATGTCCTTCGTGTTCGCCTGTTAAATGAATTTTATTATGTAGGGGCAGGCTTAGCCAATGAGCACAATTAATTTATTTTTATTTGTCTTAAGGCTTGTTATGATATTTTTAGTATAACATAATTATAAAGCCAGTGTTATATCTTTTTGCCTTTTTGAAGTGTATTTTGGAATATGTTTCGTTTGCAGCTTATGATATTATATTATTATGAAATGTTGGAGTACTGTATTGCGATCTCGAACGACTTTCTGCTACCAATAGCTATTAAAATGGGATGTGGATCGTTGAAATATACAGCTTTTTACAAGTACCATACTGGGCACATATTTTAAAGAATACATTTATGAATTAAGTATTTTCCTGTATTGTTTTATTGATAATTTTTATACATAGTCCGGCGTTTCAAAATTTGCCAAAGATGTAAACAACAATGGCCGCTCGAAATTAAATAAAATCGATATACAAGAAATTTATTTTAAGTAATATTTTTTTCGTCTAGGGAAAACAAACATTACTTTAAAAGTTTAAATAAATGTCCTTTTAAGTGTTTGCTTTGGCAAATTTAGAAACGCCGGACCTTAACTTTTTTGTAAATGCGCCCAAGTGCGAGTCGGACTAGCACACGAAGAGTTCCATACCACCGTACAATATTTGGCACCGCATATGTTTTTAAACACGTTTCTTATAGTATAAAATAAAGTTAAATATTACATCTTTATTTTTAACTTTATTTTATTTTTATCACATGTTACAGCGGCCATAGTAGTCACTAGTACTAGTAGCACTAGTACACATTACTATGTGTCTGTCTGACTACTGTCAGACTGAAAATTTCAAGTGTCTACCTATTACGGTTCAAAAGATGCAGCACTGTGACAGACGGACGGACAACGGATCCTTAGTAATAATGTCCCTTTGGCACCCTTTGGGTACGGAATTCTAAAAAACGATGTATAAAATATGATGCATGCACTTTACACTCGTTCGACATCGCAAATTGTTGCAAATTTTATTAAGGTCATAATTTTACGCAAAAGTACTAAATTATTTATATTTATTGCTTGTTCCTAATATAATGTTTTAATGCAAATACATTGATGTAATTATTATAATAAAGAGAGATTATTAAAAAAAATCCAAAAACTTCATATTTTTTAACAGTCTTATGATTATGAAAAATAAAGTAATATGATACAAGGTGTTTAAATGTGTGTGTGTGTGTCGGCGTAATAGATTATTTTATATTTATCATGAAAAAAAAAACCAGCAGCTCCACACATTTATGTTCGCATAACTCTGCAAAATGTAGGGAACAGCTGACTTACGATTTCTGAAATGGTCAGATTATGTATAAGTATTTATCATTGGATTATTTTTTTTATAATCATAAGACTAAAAAAAATTGAAGGTCCTTGTTGGAGCTACTTCGTTCGAAAGTCACGGCTAAAATCACACACGGTATTTATAAGGTACAGACGCCAGCACATCAAGCTACCCAAATCTGTCAAAATTTCCCAGTCAACATTGAACCTTATGCTGTAGCGATAAAGTCGAAAATCTATTAAAGAAATTTGACAGATTGTAGTAGCTTTATGTGCTGGCGTCTGTACCTGTCTCATCGTCGCGCCGACGAGGAAGTGACATTACTGAGACGTTGCCTGAGGTAGCTGCGCAGTGCGGGAGGGGTGATAGTTTTCACAAGTTGCCGAATCACTGATCTCTCGCGTCACGTCACCACACCTCCCGCACCGCGCTGCTACCCCAGGCAACGTCTCAGTTAAGCGGTCGGCCTACTATAGCTATTAACGATTTTCTTGCTCAAAAAATATAAAAAAGATTGTATGTAGGTCCCGCGTAAGTTAAAGAGATACGTACATTAATAGTTGATCACTAATTGATCACACCACTGGCGAATACTCGCATATCGATAAGAGCTATCAAAGAGAGTACTCGCTCAGCGACACTCGCTTAGCGGATGGAACTCTCGCTGAGAGAATCACGCTTGGTAAATATGCACACCAGCGTGTAATGGCTCTTCGCCGTCGCGTACTGACTGTACTTCGGTGAGTGTGCGCAGGAGCCGACCTGATTCCACCATCGCCCTTTTACCACCGGGCAACCAGGCGTACTGCAGCGTACCATCCACACTTGGTTGATATCCCGAAGAGTCGTACTCAGCGCTCCTCCTCCACGTTTATTATGCGCACAGCCAAAGTTTGGAACTCTCTGCGTCTCTGTTTAACCCGTCTGCCTTCAAAGCAAGAGTGCACATTCATCTTCTGGGCACGCTCGTTCCATCATATACCTCATCTATCAGGCGTGATCGAGGTCAAAAGCAGGCCCATTAAACAATAAAAAAAGAGTACTCGCTGCTTGTTGCTCGTCAACTCGTTTTTATTATAGCTAGGTCTACTCGCTTCTTGTCAATTGCCGGCAGTGAGACTGGTGCCGAAGTCTAGTGGTTGCAAGCGCTACCGTTGAGCATGAGGTCCTGGATTTGATTCCCAAGTTGGGCAAAGTGATATTGAGTTTTTCTATTAATGAATTCTTGGTAGCAGCTCGGAGTCTGGATTCGTGCCCTATTGATGGCAATAGACTCGCTCGCTATTACATGGGACTTAAACATAACTGGCGAAATGTGGGTGTACTGTAGTATACCTCTACGCAACCTTTCGGGGTAGCAGGAGGCATGATCTAACGTTTTGTTATTCTACGTAATAACTTGACAAATTGAAGTTATTTTCAAGATTAGTTTTTTCTTTAGAAGATTTTCTTTAGCCTACCTACCTTGGTGAAGCGACAATATAAGTGTACCTAATCGTTATTACTTTGTTTGTCAACAAATGTATTATGTAGAATGTTTTGTTTTATGATATTAGGTACCGTACCTGCCTAAGTGCTTGGCCAGACTAACAGCGCGGGGCGGGGAGCGGCGTGAGTGCGGAAACGCGCGCGATCTGCCTGTCCGCTGTCGACTGCGGCTTCGTTCTGAGTGTTGTATCATCCAGTGTTTGTCAAAATATAATATGGATTAAGAAGACTTATTTTTACTATAAAAAAGCTCGAACTAGTTTGAGAACCCCGGTTCCCGCGCGGGCCGCCCGCGCACTCACTGCGGCCACTTGTATGAACGAGCTATGGCGTGAGTCGCCCGCGCGCTTCCCGCGCCAAGCAGCCCGGGCCAACGCGCCCGCGTGCTCACAATGGACGCTCAAATGAAGTTCTTATGTTTGAGTACGACGCGGCGCGCCCACGTTTGCAGTCTGGCCAAGCACTAACGGTATTATAATAAACTACATTAAATTTGTATAAAACATAATATTATATTTTGGGCTTGTTCTTACAGTCTCGACCGCGACCATGTCGAATAATATATAAATTATGCTGAATCACTCGAAATATTATTGATATTTTAATAATCTCATATCTATTAATAAGGTACCGTATAAATTATAGTAATACCAAAAGTAACTTGTATCCTATTGTAACTATGTACTTAAACAATTTTGTATTAGTTCGTCTTACCGGCCTTTACATTAGGCTAAATGAAGTGCTTTAATTTAGAGTAGTGAAAAAAGTCTTTTCAAAAAAATCAGTGATTACTATTATATTAACTATTATAAAAAAAAAACCGGCCAAGGGCGAGTTGGACTCATACATGAAAGTTAAAAAGCTCCGAAAAAATCACGTTTCTTTAACCCCAACCCCTTAATTTTTTATGAACTTTATTTTATTTTTATTATGTATTTGTTGTTATAGCGGCAATATCAGTCTTACCAAGGAGTTTCGTATTACCCAGAAACTGGGTTGTGGAGGTCAGATAGGCAGTCGCTCCATGTAAAATACTGGTACTCAGGTGCATCCGGTTAGATTGGAAGCCGAGCCCAACATATTTAGGAAAAGGCTAGGCAGACGATGATGTTATTATAGCGGCAATATAAATACACAGTTACCTACACAGTGAAATTTTCAACTCTTTACCTATTACGGTTCATGAGATACAGCCCGCTGACAGACGGACGGTCGGACAGCGAAGGCTTAGTAATAGGGTCCCGTTGGCACCCTTTGGGTACGGAACCCTAAAAATGTTGGACCTAATCATGGGTTTGTGTTGTTCCAAATGAAGGAATCTCCTATCATTTGAGGGTGTAAAGTTAACAGTAAAATCTTGCCATAGTAAAATAAATCTTTTTAGCTTGCTTAGTAGAATTTGCCTTTCCTTGTTCAGTGTAAGACACCGGTTGCGTGAAATCATCACGATTGTAGTACAATACACGCCGATCAGAACCTTGTTAAGTTTGCGTATGTTGTGTTTTCATAGTTCAATTTGCTGGCGTTTTGTAGTTTCGGTCTACGCCCATAGAAAATTAGCGCGAACATGTAAATACTAGCTGCGCCCCGCGGTTTAATCCGCATAAGTTTCGGTACCGTGGGAATATCGGGATACAAACTATCCTATATCCTTCCCCGGGATGCAATCTATCTCTCTGCCAAATTTTATCGAAATCCGTTCAGTGGTTTAGGCGTGAAAAGGTAACATACAGACAGACAGTTACTTTCAAATTTGTAATATTACTATGGATGTGTTCAAAGTAGAGCCTACTATACAGGGTGGCATGGATATTGACGGGCGAACTGTAACCATGAACAGCACATGATACTAGACCCCTAGAGTAAAAATTGTTCGTAGGTTATCAAAAAAAAATCAACGATTTCAAAGAAAAGTGCAATATCTACGCGGTCAAAATGTATGGAACAGCAATTTTTTTTTTTGGTCTCTGCCATGTATACACAGCATTTAGCTAAATGTAAAGTCCTGTATATGACGTACCTATGTTGTAAAAACATGCTGTACATAATTATAAAGAATATTTTTGTATATGCGAGGAAGTGTATCCATATCATGTAATAATTATTTTATTCTGATACTCGATGTATTTTGAAATCTATGAATGTATGAACAATAATGTAACTATATTCTTAATAAAATTACTTATTCGGTCAAATTAATTGTTATTACTATATTTAAATGTACTCGATTATACGATATGTACAGCCAAGGAATTAAGATTTTTAGCACTTTAAAATTACAGTTCTTTCAGTTTTTTACCTCTGACAGCGGCAAGCCAATAGCAACCTTATTTCAATGATATTAAAGATCACTGATTTTGACAGACTTGTCAATGGCAGCCACCCAACAGCAACCTTATTGCAACGATGATAAAGATCATTGTGCTTTTAACAGTGATAAAAAATCAGAGGTAAAATCATTGTGAATGGACTGTAATTATTATTTTTCCGACTACGTATTGTCAACATTTTGAATGAAATGACAGTTCAAACAGGTGACACCGACTAGTTTCGCTCCTTGACAGTACCTACATAATGTTATTTACCTGAATACTCTCAATGTTTTCGCAGTTAGAAATTATCATCTTCTTCCGCAATACTTTTTACAGTCCTGCATTTGGGGAGTAGAAAATAAAACAAACCAATATTTTTTTATCATTTATTTTTTAATATACTTTTGGGTTTTGGCACAATTTTAAACAATGTGTCCTGGTTTACACTAGGTAATAAAACCTAAACTCTATCTACTTACACATTTGAAACATTTTCGAATGCTAAGTAAAACGGCATGCTACAATGGAAATCTCAACAAATTATTGTGAAAATAGTTCAAAAAAACTATTAAAAATAACAACGTTTTTTTTAAGTACGTAAAATATCAGTTGTGATGTTTAGAATTAAAAGTAGGTAGGTACTCTTTATGGCAAGACGCGTGGAAACTACCAAACAAATTGTTTTTTTATTACATCTGTTTTCTGTTTCAATAAATAAAAATAAAACTCGTCCGAGATCCTAACTCATACAATGGAGACACCAAAATTAAGTATCGTTCATTAAATAACCACAATTACTAACGTTTACATCAAAATATACGCGTATTTACATGAGTTCAACATAAAAAATAAATAATTTAACGGCACTGTTCTAAACCCTTACACATTTACTATGAATACACACTACTTATAAACATTAAAGTTTCACATACACAGTAAGTTTTATTTACTCATACTAACGCTACGTCACGTCAATTACTGGCATACAGCTTTAATTAAAGAAAAAAGAGGGGAAAAACAAAAACAAGTTTTATATAATTAGAAAAATAAATAACAAAATTCAAAAATGGCAATTAACGTCATTGAACAATTTTTTTTTAAGTTTTTCTCGAAATAGGTATCTATACAAGTTTGTTTACTAAGAGCTATATAAAAATGTAGATAATATTATGCGTTACTACGGCTTAGTTACTATTATCTACTTATATAAATTGCACGATTCGATAAAGCGAATATTTGTTTATATTAATAATAGTTTAAGGGCGTTACATCACTTGATTTGAGAAAGTACTTATTAACATTTAAGGGTTGACTAATAAAATGTCCCATAAGTTCTATTCAAAAAGTAATGTTCAAGAAGTGTGTATAGTGATGATTTCCTTAGGTGTACCCACAATGTCAAAAAATAAATTTTCAGCCAAGGAAAAGTCATAAAGCTGCAGATACATTGCAATAATCATGTTCATAAGTTTATCAATTTACTACATTTAATATTATATTAATTCATATCCAATTAAGTACTTGAAAGTTTATTTTAGTAAGGTGATGTAAGCCCTAAATTATCCCACTTTACGTCGGTGGGGTTCAACAAATCAATAAAACGGAAATGTCTTTATGTATTAACAAATTGACAATTTCACAATTGACCAATTATATTTTTTATTAAAAAATACTGTCAGGAACAAAAGATTTGATCTGTATCGGCACAAAAATTTTGACAGTATATTATGAAAATATTCCCTTGACTTCATTTTACAAACTGGTGTATAATTTCCCTTAGTTTCGTTCATGATGTATAAATACAATTTATATGTCATTGGCTATGTTGATTATTCCTTTAACATTAGGTATGTTCGTGTTAAAACTGCTTATCATAAAGGGTCTATTACCAATCTCAACTAGTTACGTCTATGAGTATTTAATCATAACCATTATGCATATAGATCTCACTGAATTTAAATAAAAACAGTTCCCGTGTTCAAAACACTTAAATTTTCAAGCAATCCGCTTCAAATTTTTGGTTTGATACATTTAAATTGCTTAATTGTCTAAAGCAGCTACAATACAAATAGAACTTCGCACTAAGTTTATACATGGCCACGCGATAGTCAAGATCCAAAGTACTCATTACAACTAACACTAAGAACTAATCTCTGAATCTTACACTAAAACCTTTAGCCGAACATTCGAATAAAACTTAATGTAATCTATCTACAAAGGGAATTTTACTTACTTATTTACAAAGAATTCACTTGAACCCGGTTATATCAGGCTAGAATCTACATTATAATATTGATTCAAAATGATTTACTTATGTACGTAGATGCGTAGATATTTACACTTTCTTTCTCTAATTATCTATGTGTTGGTTTAATACAACATTTGGCACAATTTCTTTTATAAAAGGGATTATCTATTTGTGCCAAAAAAACTACGATTCTAGTCGAAACATTTTTAGATTATAGGTCGAACCTAAAAAGGGCGTTATTTACATAACAGGAGAACTATACACCCGCATAATACTTATGAATTAAAGAGCAATTTAAGACATTTTTACTAATTATATTTTCCAATTTCTTAGTACAGTACCTACTATAGAAAACGTATGGCTCGTTTAAAAGTCTTACACATTTGAACCGTATAGATTAGGTACTGCACTACGATTTCTTTCATTAGGGTTTTCATTACTTTTCTTTAAACAAATATTTCACTGGAAAAATCACTGCGTAAGCACACATCAAATATACGGGCGAAAGTGTCCAAAGTTAGAAGTTTCTTAATTCACTAATGGAATAATCTCATTATTAATAATCAGTATTTTGTAAACGAGAGATCCAATTTGAGACACTGGCAAAAACTCACGAAATAACATAGCTACCGTCTAAACGAATGCCTCCCTTTGTACAGTCACGGCACGAGGGGGCGGGGTTGAGGGCAACACTAGAGATTCCTGCTCCAAGTCTTTATGAATGTAATCCAGAGTGTTCTAGAGTTCTAGAACTGTCCGCGTTATTACCAGGGGTGGTGAGAGGGGGGCAAGGTAAGGGGCGCGGCGTGCGGGTAGGGCCAGCCGCGCGCCGTACCTCAATCGTCCTCGCGCGGTGACAGCGGCGGGGAGAAACCGGGGTTCATGTAGTTGCCTCCGTTGGGGGGAGGCGAGGAGTTGGAAGGTCCGGGGGAGGCGAGCGCGGGCGGCAGGAAGCCTAGCTCGCTGCCGCCGTCGCGACACCACAGCTGCCGCATCTCTTGCCGGCGCGTACGCATCAGGTTTTTGTACTCGGATATCCGCATCTTCTTGCCGTCGACTATGCATGTTCTTTTTGGTCTTGGTCGGTACCTGGAAGTGAAACAGAAAATATGATGGTTTTATTCTGGATATAATACAAAATAATAATTTTACAGAAATGTATTAAGTATATTATAAACCCTCTGGGTCGGAAAGAATGTTCTTGCATTTCTGTGGGCTCTAAAAAAATATCGAGTGAAATTGCTGTAATCGATGTCGATTGCAATTGTAGTCGAGGTAAAGAAGGCAGGTACCTCACGATATTAGTAGATAGGTAGGTGCTATCAGTAGGTGGAACATTATGGGTACAATTTAATACAGAAATAAGTAAGTTTACCTATAATCAGGGTGCTTCTCCATATGCTGTTTGGACAGCCTCGACTGCTCCTCATAGTAGGGTTGCTTCTCAGCATTGGACATCGCCTTCCATCTGGCTCCGAGGATCTTGGATATGTTAGAGTTGTGCATATCGGGACATGCTTTCAGGATCTTCCTGCGCTCATCCTTGGCCCACACCATGAACGCGTTCATTGGTCGCTTTATGTGCGGTTTGCCGGTCTCGTCGCGACGTGGTTGGCGGACCAGCTTCGCTTTCTCTGCATCCTCGGAAGGTGATTGGCTCCATGATGAAGCTGGAATGTTGAGAATGGTTATTAGTAGGTATATGCTTTTGAGATATGCAGAAGTAAAGGTACAAAAAGGATTAGATTCAACATTGATAGTTTATGGGGGCAGACAAAACAGCACCCTAATTGCGTAACACACTATCAATCAGAATCATTTTGAAGGACATTGCAAAGCTATTGCTTCATATGTTTGAAAAAATTGTCTGCTCAACAATGTAAATAACGCAACGCAATGAATGTTGTTGAACTGTCAAAATTAAAGCCATTTCTAGTGTTAGGCAGTTTCGCACTACGTCCGATCAGAATCCGAGAAACAGCCCATAGTCTTATTTGTTCGGCTCTAGTGCGCAACCCCTCATACAAGTAGGAAAATGGTCACTTCGGACCAGCATTTCTCGGATTCGGATCGGATGTAGTACGAAACCGCTCTTATTGTGTTACGCAATTACCCCGCTGTTCTAACTGCCTTTTAAAGAATAGTAGGTACGGAATACCCTGCGTATTAAAGATAGGTAGGTGGTCCATAGTTCAGGACAAAGATGTTGACAATTTTCTTGATGAACCCACCCAATCTCTCCTTCGTAACTTGCAGAGGCTGTCTATTTTATGACAGCTCCAAAAATAACTCAATTTACGACTTACGCGATATCAATGCATCTAATATGTCAATGAAACATAATCTGCTTGAGTGATACCCCACCCTATATGCTATAAAGCGATGTAAAGGAATTCCGACGCCTTATAAAATTATGGAAATATAAATAAGATATGAAAACGGTCTGTCGCACAGTTACTTGAGAACACAATCGGAAGCCGCGCTTAGCTGAGCTATAAATTATCGCGAACGATGGATGTCGGCCGTAAAACAATCGTTAAACTGGGATTGTGTGACTATTTCAAATGTTTCCATTTATATCGAGAGAGTTAAAATTCTATTTGGCATTTTATTTTTATACAGGGTGTTACGGATAGGGTATATCAATACACACGGGTTGAAGAGTGTATCTGGTCTAGAATCTCTGTACAAAATTTCAACTCAAAAGCATTAGGAACTTTGAAAATGCTTAATATTTTTTTATTTCGACATTACGACGCTGCACTGTGTAGGTACTAGGCGCACAGACACACTACAGATAATGGATAATGACCCTCGTAGTGCGGTGACACGTTTGTTATGATTTCAATTTAATAAACTATCGAAATCGATCTACCAATAGATCAAATACCTATCTAAATAATAAGTTGAGGTAAGTACTTTTTTGTGCAGTACCCTAGAGGTCCCTACCGATTGTATTATTTTCCTTGTAGGCTAAACCGTAAATCTATTGGAGCGGTCTACGGCCGTCTACGTCATGTTCAAAGCTCCAGTAGGTACCTAGCTTATGCTAGTAGGTAGTAGACTATTAAGGCACCCGCAGACAGGCAAAACGCGACAGCGCGACGCGACTCAAGGAGAAAAATTTCTATGAAAACGTCTGGAAACTGGAAATTGTTCTACCAGAATCACGTCGCACGGTGGGCTGAAAATCGGCTTTCATAGACTTAGGCATTTTATTTTGCAAGTGCCAGTTTTTATGCCGGATATCACTTCTATTAGTTATAACAATATACAAAAATGACACCAGAATTGATTCTGCACAAAAACGATGGAATTATAATTTTTTTACGAAAATTTTGTATGGAGCTAGTATGAAAAATCGAAATATCTCTAAAACGGCAGGGATAACCGTAATATCCTTATAGGAGGTTATAGTACTAATTATTTATGATTTTTTGACATACGTTACATAATGGTTGTAGATGCCGTTTTTTTTTAAAAAATCGTCAAAATATTTTTATTTATTTTTACATATGAAACTGTTCAAAACGATCCGTGAACTGTGTCAAAGTTAAGAACATCGTTAGGAAGCATGTTTTTTCCCCAAATATTAAGAATATGTGATAAAAATAGACTGTAAATATATACTTTTATTGATAGGTAATTTAAATAAAACAAAAGTAACAAAAATAATATCTAAGTGCTATAAATTCAATTATACAAAATATTTGAAACAATAATCTATGAAATTATTAACTAAACATATTGGTACAATAAACTAACATAACAAATAATTAAATTTTACAAATTTTCTTTACAACTTTCGTTGTCGGACTCCAATTCCAAGTCTGAATCCAGATTGGATATACCTACAAACTCGAACTCAGTTTCCGGAAACTGTATTAGGTCGAGAGTTTCAGCAAAAAAGGTTGTCTTCCTTTTTAACCGACTTCAAAAAAAGGAGGAGGTTCTCAATTCGACGGTATGTTTATTATTTTTATTGTATGTTTGTTACGCGATTACTCCGTCAATTGTGGACCGATTTTCAAAATTCTTTTTTTGTTCGAAAGGAGATACTTCTGAAGTGGTCCCATAGTCACCAAGCCAGGATCTGATGATTGGATCCTGGAGAAATCGAAGGAACTCTTCAAATATTATAGGCACACCTATAGCGATTTGGGTATTTTTTATAGTAATTCGTGCATTTGCTCTCGGAAAGTACCATTTGGTGAAGTGGAACTGATGATGAAGACCACAGATGGACACCGGAACTACTCAATAATATTTAAGTATTTCACGGGTTGCGATTCGATTACTTTAATATGATTGCTAAGCAATTTATGCTCGCCACGATGTGAATGGTAATATGGAGCTGATGGTGGACCAGGAGAACTCCACCACCACCAGCACCATCAAATCCCCACTTCGATATCAGCTTTAACTGCTTATTTTCCACATTATCAGAAAGACTTTGAAGAATCCGCTTCACCGTGATGTCAAGTAAAGCTTGAAGTGTAATTCTAGCTGATGAATCCGTAACTGACACTGATTGATTAGGAGGGTAGCATGCAAGCTTAGTTTGTTGCAGTTGATAGTAGGATGGGTAAATATCCTTAGCACCTTCCCGAATGGCAGTCTCTCGCAACGTAATATTTTGCCACTTTGAAAGCTTAAGTGATAGAAGCAATCCAAGTGCTTTCTCTGGTGTAAATATTACTGTTTTCACTGGTTTCTTAATGCTTTCATAGATTTTAACGGCAGCTTCTGGATTTTTGATCATACATTCGATTACAGATGCGATATCTTCATACCCTTCATCTTTTAAACGTGCCGCAGCTGCATATGCCAATTCAAAGGAATCCTCGCCTATGTGCTCACTAGATCTTCTCTTTTTCTGTTTGCTTCCCAGATCTTTGAATGGTTTTCGGGACCTTTTTGTCATTGTTCCAACAGTCGATGATGTCGAAGGTTCTGGAGAGACTGAGCGTGCTCTTGGTATCTCATCAATAGTTGGTTCTTGATTTATTAAAGTTTGCACGCAACTTGGCCAATCAATATTTGCTTGCAGTCACTCTCCGTACGCATTTCACATTCAACAACAAACAATTTTATTCCCCTATCTTTCAAAAAGAAGCGACAGCATAGGCACTTTGACATTGATATTCAACTATTTGGTATTGTTGGAAATCTTACAAGATCAACAAGATACTACACACCTCTGTCTAGTCCTTCAGGTCTATAGGGGTGATGCTATTTTATGTTAAGAGTTGTTAAAGCTCCTAATTCTTCAATTTAAACACTAAAAAGAACGTTTCATATGTAAAAATAAATAAAAATATTTTGTCGATTTTTTAAAAAAAAACGGCATCTACAACCATTATGTAACGTATGTCAAAAAATCATAAATAATTAGTACTATAACCTCCTATAAGGATATTACGGTTATCCCTGCCGTTTTAGAGATATTTCGATTTTTCATACTAGCTCCATACAAAACTTTCGTAAAAAAATTATAATTCCTTCGTTTTTGTGCAGAATCCATTCTGGTGTCATTTTTGTATATTGTTATAACTAATAGAAGTGATATCCGGCATAAAAACTGGCACTTGCAAAATAAAATGCCTAAGTCTATGAAAGCCGATTTTCAGCCCACCGTGCGTCGCACCGTTTCGCGTCGCGCCAGTCTGTGTAAGCCTTTATTCTTTAGAATTTTCTTACTCTACCTACCTGCCAGCTTTCGTTCAATCGCGATTGAGCTAAAAAGATGGCAAAGGGCGAGTTTCACATAAAAAACTGCGTTCAAGAGCTGTCAGTGTCATCATTGTTCTGGAATATTGACACTGACAACCCTTCAAAGAGTCGCCATTTTTTTTGTTTTAGAAATACTTCCGTTATTTAATTATTTGAAATTCCTACCTACATATTTATCTAAATATATCTTAATATTAATAGAATCGAACGCCTACAAACCCATCATAAACAAAACTTATTAAGAAGCAGTCTTTAAAACGACGTTCATTGCCATATTTTCATTAACAAGAGCCGAGGGATTATAATTAATAGGCAGGTAGCCATGTAGGAATAGCAGAATCGTGTGTTTGTATTTCTGATGAATTCATTAGAATAGATTATTGAAGACAAGATACACATAGGCTACGTTAAACTAGTATCCATTTACCCTTAAAGTGACAGCTTTCTAGTTGAATAAATTATGAAATATAGCAATTGATTGGATATTTATAGTGTACCAGTACCAGACTGACCTAATTTCTTGAGTAAATTCTTGCAACTTTCGCGATGATAAGTTGTTGTTGGCTTCATCGAATAGATTCTTAATTGAATTGTCGCTGTTCCTATTGCTATCACCAATAACTATTAAGCGATCGCAGTTGTCGTGTTTTAATTAATTAGGATAGTAAAGGCTTTTAAGTGTTCATTCTTTTGATCGTCTTTCAAGACATCCAGGGTAGGTAATACTTCGAATTGTTCATTGTAGGTTTTGGAAACTGTTCAGCATGTAAGTACCTATGTAGAACGTAGAACGTATACCTACCCAAATACCTAGTATGTAATGCACAGGCACACCCAGATTAGAACAGAAACCATCAGGTCACCTAAATCTTTTGCAGATGTTCTAAACAGATCAGGAGGCATACCTAATCAACTTCTGGAGGGTGGGCTGGTTGGAATAACCACTGACGGCCGCCAAGGCTCACGCACAATGGGTTCACCTGAAGTACTAAGTGCGGAAACTAAATCTATCATAGAACCTAATAAAGAGAAGAGTGAATAAGAATGACCAAGCATTGTATTGGAGCGTAAGCTGAATATGTCAGGATTTTTCTTAAGAATTTTAGAATGTAGATTTAAGAAGCCGTATTTCTTATTTTGTCGTTCGAGTTTTCACGGTTCTTGTGTTAAACGATAATTCATTGGTGTTTAATTTTGTTTTTGGGAATGCTTTATTTAAAGGTAGGCTGGTAGGTATAGACGTTTATGGTAGTTTAGGTGATCAAATTGTAAATTGTTAAATAGGTAGGTAGGAATTTCAATCTCGAAAAGGCGAGAAGAGTCAAAACGCCTATTTAAGAACCTAATTGGTAGAAGTACCAGTGTTCAAATGTCAAAGAAGGTACAGTTACAAACAGTTGTGTTAATGCTAGCAGATAAGTGCACTTTGCTACAATTCTAAAACCATCAGACTTAATCAGACAGCAATATTGAGTGAATTACGTCACGAGTGTCGTGCACATTAAATTTCGCACTAATCAAATTCCGAAACGATTATTGCGACCGCATCCCCCCCATCTCCACACGTCCAGCTATGTGGGTCACACTGGAAAATGTCCGGCTAACATTTGAGCTGACGGATTCGCTACCAAGTGTCCACTCGATTAATAAGCCACCGCGGAAACATGCCGCACTCAAAGCGCGGGACATTCCTCGAATTAATTTGAAGCGCTGTTAGATAATTTATAACATCCTACCGCGCCTGATATGCGCGCGATACACTTCTAATATGAACGCCGATGAGGACACTCTCGCGCACAAAACTCTTCCCTTATTTTTTTGGTCATCATAATTTTAAATCGCGTGTCGCTTTATGACGTCAATCTCATTTTATTTTAGTCCCCGTTACGTGGCTGTCACGCTAACAACTAGTATTAATGACGTTCGGCTGGAATGACGGCAATAATTAGCCGTTCGTGACAGGTCAAGTACGGCAGTCGGTGATTCAGATACATTTACAGGCCATTTCGTTTTATAGTGTAAGTCATTATGTGTTTTATCTAGAAATTCGCGTGACGTTATGACGTAAAATATTATTTTACAGCTGTCATATTTATTGTAACATGAAAGTTGTGGAAATTGTTTATATTCCTGTATAGATAGATATTAAGAAAAGCTGGAAAATGTTAACTGTTACATCAGCTTAGTATTTGCATTATAATGAACTAGGCCTTGGAGATCAAAATCTGCAGAGAGCTTGCGTTATAAATTATTTTATTTTAGCACACTATTAAGATTCATAGATAAACTCCAGCAGGTTGTTGTTTGAAGTTGAATCGGCAAGCTAACACAATACAAATAAACTGTCGTGTTTATAATATTAATTTGTACAATGACTAGTGTGCGCGAGTGTCCAACGAGGCGGGACGGTGCAGCGAGCGGAAGTTTGTGTCTCCAGCGCCATCTATTTCACGTTTCACGCGATTCTCTTGTTTTAAAGGAAACGAAACGACACTTGCGATTTTGTAACCAATTCGGTTTGGGTTCGCGCCAACTATTTAAAGTAGATATTTTGTACACCATCTTACACAATTATCTACATGTATGAATTATTAAAGTTTATCTAATATTTGTAATTAATGTTCTGCAATTCCTTGGCTACACCAAAAATAACGCTTAGAATTAAAATCTGTGGTACTTATGGCAGGCATTCTATTGTCTCTCAGTGAACACCTTAAAAAATGCACTTTAAAAGATTCCCTTAACTTTTAAAATAATTGGGATGCCTTCGACCATTATCCTCGATGTGGAATGTCATCAAATCGCCGGGGCCCCGGGGGACGCAATAAAAACGAAACTTTATAAACTTTGTAACATAAAACTTGGGCCAGTAAGATTTACAGAT
Organism: Amphipoea oculea; assembly: GCA_945859645.1. Taxonomy (NCBI): domain Eukaryota; kingdom Metazoa; phylum Arthropoda; class Insecta; order Lepidoptera; family Noctuidae; genus Amphipoea; species Amphipoea oculea. The sequence goes on along the minus strand of OX243865.1, from coordinate 13,112,952 downwards.
GAGTTTCAAGATTACCGGCGATAATTAATATTTCTAAAGTAATTTACGTATCTCTCAATTTTGTCAGACTTGCATCCTACACGAGATGTGTCGGATAGTGTCGGAGACGGACTAGATTTTACTCAACAAGTTAATATCGAGTTATGCAATTCTGCGACTTTCCGGGGTGACACTAGCGTGTCTGATACTACGGTAACCTGATGCTACGGTATTTTTCCGGGTGGTGATAAGAATGATAATCATTTCATGTCATCATTTAAGTAGAGAGGCACCTACTTACCTACCGCAAAAGTATTTATATTGATCTATTTACCTTTAATAGGTGTTATTCAAAGCTAATTGAGGCATAAAGAATCAAAGGTAGCTAAGTGCCTCCATGTCAAATTATCAGGAACCGAAAAAAACATTTTTCTAATTTAAGAGTCAGGGGTTTTCATACTCTCTGAGTTTATTTTCCATACTTAGTTAATTTTTTGGAAGTGTGGCGCTTAGCTGCCTTAGATTCTACATGCCTCATTGTCTCTTTATATCTGAATAGAACTAAGACTGAAAGGGCAAATCTTTGAAGACATGTATTAGGCCAGTTTTTGCTAACAAACTGTTAAATTATTTGGCGATTTCAGCGGGGTGATTGCGTAACACACTTTCAGTAGCAATGGCTTTCATTTTGACAATTCAACAACATTCATTGCATTATTTATGTTGTTAAGCAGACAATTTCTAACATTTATAAAGCAATGGATTAGCAATATACTCCTTCAAAATGGTTCAAATTGTGATTTATAGTGTGTTACGCAATTAAGGTGCAGATCTCGTACCAAAGAGTTATTGTCAAAATATGGAACCTAAACGTTTAGAGGTCATATCAGGCAAGCAATATATCATAGGTAGGTATAAAAGATATAAAGGCTCCCGCAGTTCCTTAGTTCCCGCGTTCTGCCAGAATCGCGTCGCACCGTCGCGTCGCGCCTGTCTACGGGAGCCTTAAAGGCCAAAGGTATCGATAATCACCTAGGCAGGTGCAAACACACTGTTAGCAATATATTCGAAGAGGGAAACGCGATGAATCGCATGGCCTACATTTCAGTCGATATTTACCGCAGTATAACTGTTTTACAGTGTAAGATGTATTAATTATATTTAGCAATTAAATGCGAAACATCAAAATGTTTGGCGGCGACACGGGACATTTCTTCATTTTAACATTTGCCGACTATTTATCTAAGGCTATTCCTTGTTTATTTTGGTTCCTAACATTTCGTAAGTACCCGCTGATTTTGATAATTAAAATTGATTTGGAATTACATTATATCTTGTGTTTGATTTGTGTTTGAGTTATTATCCAGTTGTGATTATAAAAGGAGGAGCTCGTTGCTAAATGTCAACAGTCGCACGGATCGATCGAAGGTAAAGCTACGCTTGCCGCGGTTGGTTCGTTGATGGGTGACCGTCGAGACATGTCGAGACCCCTCAGTGACTCGGGAAGTACTTTGTACCTTTGGTCCCGGCTGCCATTAGTAGATCATCCATTGATTGCGATTTTAAAAGGTTAACTAATTATGCTGCACAAGTAAATATCGAGATAGAGTTTTAAACAATGAGCATTTCATGTGCCAAGAAAAGTGGTTTTCTATTCTTCTTCTTGTTCGTGTCGCTGGTATGACAGTTATTTAAATTTTGTTGGCCCAAAACTTCACCACTTCCACGACGTTATCTGTGGCAGCGCAGAGGTCACTTTGGCTGTATGTTTTCGGGCACAAAGGGCACGATGGGAGGTGGCCATAGTTTGTGACACAACTATGGAGTTGCAGGGTGTTGATCCATATCCACACCCTGCAGACGGTCTGTCAAGGTAGCCCCACTTTACGAGGTCCGATTCACATCTTCCCACTTGGGTTCGGAGATGGTTGGATATTTTCCTATTGTACAAAAAATATAATTTTTTTTGTAAAATAATTGACTGAAACAGTTACATAATCGATCTGAAAACTACATTTCAAAGCACCTTTGATTGAATGTTATTCATTTAAAAATCAGAACACATAAAATTTATTGTTATTATAAATTGTAACGGGAACTATATTATGATGTATTAATTAATTCATTGTTAATAGCTGCAGTATTCAAGGTGCTATAAAGCTGAAGAGTTCTTTTATTTTTGTTTGAATGCCCTTATCTTTGGAACTACCAAAAAATCTTTTTGCATTTGTTAGCCCCATTGTCGAGGAAGGTTATATGCTGTTAACATCACGCTACGACCCTTAGGAGCCGAAAAGAAGTCAGAAAGAACACTAAGCGAAAACGAAGTAACAGAGCGAGCGGGCGATGCGATGCGACTCAGTGGAGCGAAGGAACAAGAAATTTCACGCGGACGATAGTCGCGGACAGATACTTACTAGTCATCTACTTATAAAATTATATTTTCCTAATGACTGGCTCTTTAAGAACAAGTTATGTAAATGAAAAGCCTATTATCATCAGCCTCGCTGTTGAAATTTAAGATATTGGAGCAGTTATATTGAATGAATTATGGGGTCAGAGGTACAGAATTTGCGGAATTTATTTAAACTTATTTCCAGATTTTTTTTTAAAGTATCTACAGCAGGTTTTGTAAAAAAGCTGCCATTATGACCGCGATTTAGGTTTTTAATGAGCCAGTGGCGCTTACGCATTTTCGGGCCAGTGGCGCTTACGTATTTTCGGGCCAGTGGCGCTTACGCATTTTTGTGTTACAGAAAGAGTTTTGCCAATTTCATGACTGGAACATGAAAATTAAATATTAACTTATAGTTGACCTGGTAAGAATTTTTTTTATTACCCTATGGTTGAATGTCACTTGTACATCACAAAACGAAAAGCTCTATTTGTCTGGGGCAGTTAGATAATTTCAAGTTTAGTGAAGTTTAAATTTCCTGGGAATTGTTGTCAAAATTGATAAAGCAATTATGAGATCTACTATACTGATTGACTGTTTTAGTTTGTAGCAGTTATGTTCCCGCTAGTCATGGTTGAAACTGATGGCTCGGAAAAAATCTTTTGTGACAATCTTTCTTCGCTCTTAGTCGAAAGTCGCAACATTTTTACACGTCTCGTCTACGCACGAAAGCTATTAGTACTCCAGTGACATAGTTCTACAGTTCACCCAGAATCCGCGTTTAGGTAACAAGAGAATCAGATAATAATGATGACGTCATCAGCACGTCATTAGCGCGTCATTGCGCCAAAAATATTAGTACGGCTGTCTAATCAAATCATTTATAACCACAGAACAAATTTAGCGGGTTTTAATGGGATCTAAGGCTAATGTACAACCGCTTTCTGGAGACAGAATAAATACCTTGGGAGGTGTTGGATTGCTGATATTGTAGCAATGATTTTATAAAAATACGTCTGTAAAAAATGGGCGTGAGCCAATTGTGTGCGATGACACGGAAACTGTCCAAAGAAAAAGCCTACCATTAAAAATTGCTTCTTATCCAAAATTAAGCAACACTATTGGTAGATATCTTTCTCATTCACCAATTCATTGTTCCGTTATCTGTGGAAAACTAGCCTAAATTGCCTATCTTCGGTACAAAAAAACACAAATATATAGCAATAAAAAGCCATGATACTCACTGTTGCACGGAGCATTATATTCTTCTTCCTTCGGCATATTATACTGGTTCTCTTCCATAGGAGGGTAGGGCACGAACCGCTGCATCATCATCTGCGGCGCGGGCGACGACGAGCGCTGCTTGCTCAGGTTGAGCGGAGTGTCGGGGTCCTGGGGGGGTGGCGAGCGAGCGCTCGCAGTGAGCTGAGCGAGCTGAGCCGTCGCTGACCATTGGTTTGTTTGCATTGCCTAAAAATTTAAAATGGAAACGTGATTAGTTTGAGTTGGCATAGACATCTGGGTAAGTTTTGCTATGCCTTTCGCACTTTTAGATTTTACTAGTAGGTAGAGAAAAATCAAAAATAATAATTATTATGGACGAAAATGTGTCTATGAATAGACGGCTGAAATATACCTAAGTGATTCCATATCGTCATGGAAAGTTATGTAAGTGAGAGAAGCTGGGAAAGTCTATTTCAAGAACATAATAGATTCATAAATCTTAATAATTAAATAATCATTATAGATTCATGTAAGTAGTCTTGTGATGAAAATATTAATGCGTAAAGTGGATCTAGACTAACGCGTCACGCAATTAATTTAACTGAAGAAACAATCACTATCATCAATGATATAACAGTAAAAGCAACGTGCGTCAAACAACTCGCTGATGACGTTTATAGTAAAAAACTTGATGCTCTCAGCAACACAGGATTTGACGCATCTAATTATAATTTTACATAACAAACACCGGTTGTTGTAGGTAATTAGTTCGAGAACAACTTTCGATTTAATATCACGTCTTCTGATGATATTTATAGTGGTAATATCGATTGCACCATTGAAGGTGTTGTTTGATTGAGGTATCGAATAAAATCATTTGGCAAATATAAACTCTTCAGTAATTTTGTGATGTCATTGGAGGGGCATTGAAATATTGGCTTATCTATACGTGTGAAATTGTTTAAAGCTGTATTCATCAGGCTCATGCCCAATTTATTTCTTTGAAACTATTGAAACACTTTGTAGCGAAACAGAACATCTAGTTACGAGAGAGTAGCTTTGAGAAACAGGGTGCCGAAGAAAAATAGACCCAGAAGACCAAAGAAACGATGGATGGATTGTGTGAATGATGATATGGTTAGAAAGGGGGTGACTACCGAGATGATGAGTAATAAAGAAGTGTGGAAGAAAAAGACATGTCGAGCAAACCCAAAAAAAAAATGGGGTCATCCCACTTTTTCTCTTCATCATCGCATGATGATAATGAGTGTAATAGGTATAAGATAACATCAAAAAGCAAGGCAAAGTAGCAAGAGCTGGTGAAGATGATAATGATAAATTGGTATTATTTTTGTCTGCAGTCACATTTACTACATATTCACACCTTTGTCAAGAAATTGGTATGCAAACAGCAATGATCGAAGAATTTTCATTAGACAGCCCTAGCCAAAAGGTAAACACAATGTCAATTATTGCTGTTATTGAACACAGGAAATTAGCCAATATAGAGCTATATATCGTGATGGTCGCTTGCCAAATCAATTTGTTTCATACATTTTCATCCTCGTAGAGACTATGTATTACATTTATAATTTGGTCGAGTTTTAAAGTTGATGAGTCAGATATTTTGGCGAATATGCATACAGTTCAGTTCTTAATTGGTCATCTTTTCTGTATCAAATCTGCCTCTGTTTTCTTGACATCTAACATTGCATTAACATCTAGGATTACAGACATCTTCATCGGCATTCTCCTGTAGGTACTACATTCATCTCATTTGTTTTAAGAAAGACTTTTAGCATCCAGAGTCTGACACTGTCATTATTCACTTAAACTTTCTTTTAGATGTACGTTCGCCATCATCATTATCACCATTCGGCTAAAATGCGTCCACTGCTTGTCCACTCCTTGGTGCTCCTACAAGCATGGCCACAACAACTGGTCTTGTCTTTCTACTTGCACTCATTCACTAGGCATTCCTATAATATACTATAGTTGCTTACGTTTTGTTGCTGCTGCGGGGGCCGCATCTGCTCCAGCAAGGGCAGTAGTCCCAGCGGAGGGACAGGGTACATGCCGTGCCCACGCCGTACCATCTCCTGGCGACGCAGCTGCTCCTGTTGTAATCGCTGCAGTTCCAGCTCAGCGGTCACGTTGCCGATATTCTGTAACAAGGAGATGAGATGCATGTAGTTATGGATTTTTGTTACGTCGATGGGAATCAACGCATGTTTGTGTTTTGAAATTGTAATTCGTGGGTTCTGAAAATGGATTTTAATTTAGGTAAGTACACGTTAAATTTTTCGTATGTCAGCTTATGGTCGTGAAGTACAGCGAATTGTATGTTATAGTTGTTATTGAAACGAGAATAAAAGAACCGCAATTTCATTTGCGTCATGTAAAATTTTGACTGTCGTGTCATTAATAAAATAACTTTATATGCACTAACAAAAGGCACCGCGCGGCGGTGACTCCATACGCGCCACGTTTTAAGCTTCGCAACTTTCTGCTATCAGTCTTAACGAGTCTCTCGACGCGATATTTGTTCCACACAATATATTGCACACTTAAGCACTTCCCAACACAAAGAATAAGCTAAAATGTGTGCACAAATCAACTGGCGGGACGGTCACTAAATCACGGCGACCATAAAGCGAATTCCCAAAAAAAAGTACACCAATTAATTGCCTGGGAGTCGTGACGAATAACACAATATACATTTTATCGGCTCTTCATTAAGACAGTATTGAATTGTTAATGGTTGTACAGAGTAAGACGTTATAAGGTGATGAAATTAAAACAACTCGACGATGTAAGTTTCCGGATGAACGACGGCGCGAAATATGAAAAGGATTTGCAATTTTAAAAGTTTCCTGCAAATGTATAAATGCGCTCCTGACAGTAGGAATACATTTAAGTGAATCACTGTCGGCGGAGATAAAAAAGAAAAAGCGCTAATGGAAGACAAAAGCGAATGCATAAATAAACGTGACATAATCGTGCGAATAAAAAGAGCGGCAGAGTGTAATAGGCGTCCCTTCGGCGATACCGCGATACATCGAGCGCCACCGGTAATCGAGCAAGTTTTTCCATCGGCCTGACAAATTGCCGTCATAACCGAACGGATTAAACTTTTTATTAAAAACAACAAACTGAGCATAATGTATGGGCGTAATCGGCAAGGGACAGATGTTCCCGAATAACGTACGCGATTTATCTAATGTAAAAAGACTTTTATTTAATAGCTCTGCGGAGATGTCCTAGCAATTGGCGCTTATATTTTACAGCGAACCGTCGTTTTGGCATTTCGACCGTATTTTGATAGCATTATTAATGTTAGAGAGATGATATAAAAATGCGATTTTTGATAGAGGTGACCAGCTGTGGTGTCACAATTTATTGTTGCACGACACAGGTGGGCACCTCGTCATAAATATGATATGGAAGCGAAACAGCCAAGATGGAGTGGCGTCGTTATACTGATTGAAACAATGGAACTGTTGCCAATGGAAATAAGTGGGTGTGATTTGGCGAGGAGCACCGCCCGATGTTCTGTCAATACTGATGACGATGGATATAAATGGAAGCGAAAACATAATTCTGTTATTGTGTCCTTGTCGCTTATATGTTAATAACGATTTCCTTTTCCTATATTTCTTCGCTAAACGAAATGTAGACAGTTAATCATATAAATATTATTAATGATATCTCTTTATTAGTCGCCCTTCTACCAAAGTATACAAGAGATCTTGACATAAAACCAGTGAAGATCTAAGGAATAGTATCACTGTTAGATGTTCAAATGATGCGTGTTTAATATGATACCATCGGTCCATCGTATTTGAAATGTCATCAAAAACTTAGTTTTATCAAATGACAACAAATTTAATAATACCCAACTTGCAAAAATTATTGAATACGCGGTTAAATCTACAAATCCACATAAAGCTATTGTCAATGAAACAGACACACAAACTCCTAATGATTTATACGAAACCGCGGATTAGCATGAAGCGTACATCAAAAACAATATAATTGAAGAATATATAGTGGACAAAGAGATCACAGATGAACACCGGACATACCATGACATAATTTATAATGTGGGCGCCAATATCAAAATAGTAATCCCACTTTTTAAATACGCGACTAACGATATTGACCCTTAGGTGGTTGGATTAAGAGTCGATGATGCTATATGAAAAGATTAGGTGAGAATACATGGAAAGCTGTATAATGAAACAGACGTCACATTGACGTAAGAGATGCAGATCTTTGGGTGAAATCATAATATTTACTGTCACAGGCCGACGTGCTCTCATTTCTAGATAGATTATTCGAGTAATAGATTTAGGATTTCGGTAGTTTTCCTGGCGACTGAGATTTATCTATTAAAGCTGTTAAAGTAAGATACTATTTTTGTGTAAGCCTTATCAAAGAGGTCGAATCTCATGATTTATGGATGCGTGGCTGACCACGTAGGTATAGGTAAACATATGTATAGTGATGTTCAACATTTTATCAGCTTCCAGTAGTTTCAAGTAGGTAGTAACATTTCTTAATTTGGGATGATCGATGACCGTATGAATCGTAAGCTTTATGTTAATATTTGATGACCTTTTATGGAAACGAGACAAAAATTAACGAAGATGATGATAATTCTTGAAAAAACACCAATACTCTGTATGGTGACCCATCCTATTAGCGACCTGTCTATCCACTTACCGAACCACAACTAACTAATAATTTATTTATGCCGTGACCCTAAAGTGTTGATAATTTGAATAATGCAATATAAAAAGGGCTTGACATGATTTGAAGGGTGCGCAGGAATAAGGGCGTTAGAGACAGTGCAATGCGATGACATATCAAAATGAATCGCTAATGCATGTCTAAGAACAAGAAATGCGTAGAGCTGCATCTAACATAATGTTTTTGCATTGTCGCTGGTAAAAAAAATGGGAGAAAGTAATTTTGACGCGTAATTCGTGAGTGGCTTTTTTATGTAACTAAAAAAAGGAAACTATTAACTATGTTTAGTCAATGTAAAAAAGTGTATCTATTAAATTTTGCAATTACCTAGTGCTTTCACTTGTAAAACTTTTTGCTAAACATGACCTTTACTGACAACTGCTAAAAAATCTCATAAAAAGATGAAACTCGACCCTTCTCCTGTGTTCTTGTTTAAATAATTATATAAATATATATTATTATTATAATTATAATAATTATTATTTTTGTTATATTATTTTTTGATATCGAAGTAGTTTGCATAATTTACCATAGTAACAAATTCACTTTCAACTTAAAATGACTATTCGAGCTACTGTTTGATATGGAAATAAACAGTTTTACGCACTTGTTGCAGCCATCTTTTTCCTATACCGTTGTGATCATGAAACCGACGATTTAGTTGCAGACGACGTTAATTCAACATTTGATGACAAAGATTCGAGAACTGTTATACCACCTTTAATACAAAAGACAAATCTCGCAAGAAAACAGGCGTGCCCACACATACTAATTAGCTCACAGCTAAAACAGGCGCCACTAATTTTATAGTAACCATAACTTGGAAAGCGCAGGTATCAAACAAAGAGACGGGTTCAAAATATGACATTAACGAAACACAAATAAGTAAAACATTATGACGTCCCCCAATTAAACTGCCAGGGGGCATACAGGCTGTACACCCGGCGTTCCCTGCAGGAGTTCGCTTATCGCATGTTTTATCCCCGATGCGCATGAGTCGCAGTTTCGCGAATGCACTGATCTTATCTAATGTCCGCGGTGATTATGCATTTTGCATAATGGAATCGATGCGTGCTTTGTCTTGTTCAGACCCTGTTTTATATTTATAGCGTTAATATTTTATTATGTTTATTGTGGTTAGTTTGCAGAAATCCGTTAACGAGAGGTTGTTGCCACTGGGAAAAGGTTTTACGATAATGACAGCTTATCATTTTGACATTAAATTCATTTCGTGCCCGTTTTTTTTACTCTCTGGAAATCTCGAGGAATAACAACAAAACTACTATAAAAGAAGTCAAAATCTCCCTAACTTTGATTGCAAAAATCAGAATGACCCTCCACAATAGGTAGGTACCCATTCTCAATCAACATGAAAGTCAAAATATTAAGGGTTCGCCCACTTCTGGCGTTGAATTGTTATTAAATCACACAATACTTGACGGTTGTAGGCGCTAATAGTGGCCCTGTTAGAGTGGTTCCGAAGAGTGGCAGCCCTGCGGTTTCTTCAAATTAGCGCAGTGATTGGTATCGGACGACGGTCGGGCACGTGGCGGCCGGAATTAGGTGCCTACCTATTGCGTTTTCATGTTGCTTTGCTAAAGGAAACTCTGTTAATTTCGTTGTTTGTTTCGTTGTTGTTCGTGATTTTGATTTGGAGGATGATCTTGATAGTCATTGTACCCAGGATTTTGTAATATCTTGATTTAAAAGGACAAGAAAAAGAAAGGCAAGGAGGAGGTTTTCTTGGACTTTCTTACCTGTTCTTCTGTAATGGGCAACTATTTACAACTTTCTGACAAATGACCGACTCTTTGACAATTCAAAAGTGTCTGTAAATGGTTTAATTGAAATAAATGCGTTGAGTTCAAGTTTGAAATTAGGATGTTAACGTGTTTTATATAGGTGATGCTTAAAAGTTAATGATTTCTGACTGTTTCATAGATTGAGTTTAACATTGTTAACCCATAAAAGTGTCTAGGAGTAGACACTGGGGAACTTTTTTATCAAAATACTGATGTAAGGATTCTACGGGACATAATTCCCATTATTCTTTCACAATCTAAAATTACCTGAACTTTCAACGCCCACATAACAAAGAAAGCCATTATAATATGTACGTACATAACAATTTCATTTGAAGTCACCTCCAACTCCATGGTTTACAACTGCACCTTCCATTATTTTACGGCTTCCCTTCGACATGGGACATATCAAACAAGCGTAGGTAGTAAATCAAGAAATTAAGCTATTACGGCCACATCACAGGTCGGCGCTCCTTTTGACTTGAACGTTTTTTTTAATACACGAACAATTTTTAGACTTCCGGACGACAACGCACGGAAAGTAACGACTTTATAATTTGAAACATGTTTTTGTTATCGATTATGTTAGAGAAAGCGTTTTTGGGAGGTTTTTGTAAAGTTGCCTTACTGTTTTTTGGGGAAGAAAAAAGTTGGATTGTCGTTTTAAATGTGAGAGAACTGTAGAGCTATGCTATTGTTTTGATTATTTTTAAGTCTATTCCCCTTACTAATAAACGTTGTATAACGTCTGTATAGTTACACAACGATTTATCTTCTTCTTTCGAAAGTCAAATTACTGACGACTGAAAGAGAGAAATCGGTGTGTTTCTATTCCTCTGATGTAATAAGTTTATTAGTAAGGGGTTATTGTGCAAATGAGCAAATATAGTTTAGAAAACAATGTCAGAAAGAAACAAATTACCTACACAGATCATCATTCTGCTTATAATTTAATTTCAACACCATCGCCATTACATCCAAATTCTTTTGAAATATATTATTTTCCTCCACTCCCAAAAACAACAGTAACAACCCAAAAATAACTTAAAAAAACACACCCGTAACAAACTCAACATACTCAAAAAATTACCACTTCAAGTAACAAACATGATGTAAGTTCAAATACGTATAAACAAAAGCGGGTCGGGTCCAGCCAACCGATGACAGTCCCACGAGACCTTTACAGACAAACATCTATAACACCCCCCCTTTTTTATACCCCCTTTTGCCTCTCCCCCCTGTCTTGCCTCATGCCTCTTGCCTCTTGCTAGCCCCGGATGCTCGTCCCACTTGAGCTTTTCTTTTATTCCTTGCCTACTCTTATGTTTATTTTTGTTTTCCGTTAGCCGGCGGAAATAATGGCGTTAGAATGGCGTGGACGTGCCTACTTTGGTAGGGTTTTGTTTTAGGAATTGTTTGTATGGAATATAAAACTGATGAAATGATAAAAAAAAGGAAATTATTCCACTTCTCTAAAATCTTGTCACTCAAAGAACGATTGGATTCTATTGTATAGCATAATCAGCCTATAATGTTCTCACTGCTGGGATATAGGCCTCCTCCTGGTGAGAGGGAAATTCCTGAGAGTGAAAATTAGTCAAATGGAATTACTTAAATGGGGTGATGATCAAGTTAGTTTCTGAATAAATTGCATGACCTCATAAAAGTTCAAAATCTTAATTCTTTACAGAATCTTTGACCTACCTTACCTAAAACATCTCAGGGAGAAATACATCATTTTATGAGACGACGATGCCACCCGTGCCAAGTTCGCTGTTTCTGAAACTGCAATAATCTGTCTTTCCCTAAAACGTGGTTTACTTATACATCAAAACAAATACATGCATATGCATAAATTCATTAACTATACGGTATCTGTAGATAGAAGCAGGAACGAAAAGCAGAATATAAACGCGAATTTCGCATGAAACTCCACATTATTCTTTCGTATTCCCAAGATGACCTTTTGTAGGCGATAGAGTTGTGGAGTGGCGTCATTATTCTGTTCTCATTCAATTCTATATTTTACCACAATTTTTATTTAAAACAGAAAACAAAAAATGAGCATCGTGCATTGAGAACAAACCAGCCCCGCAGAATGTACCTACATTAATTAAAGGCTTTACTGTTTTCAATTACGCGTTTTTTGTTTCGACGATTCGTGCTTATGTAAATGTATTGAGATAGAAATTATGCTTCAGGAACGGGTGAAGAGTACTTAGAGTTTTTTTTAGGAAATTGAGGTGACAATGGGTTTTATTTAAGCAACAATAGAAGAAAAACTGTTTCATACCAAAACTACTAAAGATTTTCGTAGTGGGTATCGTAAAATTTCGTGTTCATCACTATTCAACCATCTAAGACCAAAATTAAAGTGAGAGCAACGCACCTATTACTTACACTATTAAATACAACGTTAAGATCTCATCAAGAAATAAGAAGACCCTCAAACGAACCGACATTACACCACGAAACCACACGACAGTGCAAATTGAAAATCATTGTCTCCACGATCTTTAACGGCTTAACAACTAAAGCATATACCACACTACACCTACTCAAAAGCTTTGTGCACATCAATGGCTGATGCCACAAAAGTGCGAAACCTTACCGCGGTCGAGAGAAAAGATTAATAAAGCTTAGAACACACTCAACACCTGTCCTTTGTCGCTAATGGACCGCCTCTAATCTCGAGGGAAATAGTGCGGTGAGGAAAAATAAGAAAATATCGTTTATTTTTATGTTATTATGTTGGTACAATGTGTGGTTATATTGTTCTGGGGCTTTTGTTTCATTGTTATTTCACTAACTCATTGTATGGAGCTGTTTCTATATCTATTTCCAAGTATATTTGTACGAAAAAGCAGGTGTATTGCAAATAACACTAGATCTCAATAGATCGGCTCCCAAGATATTGACAAATCCGGTAAAAAGAAAAAAACTAGGAAAAAAGTTTCATGGTTAATCGACGCAGTCTGGCTACTTGCTAACCGACTTGGGTACATATTTATCTAGAGTTTCATTCATATTACGTCATGGAAAAATGTTGTTTATGCTGCTAAAAGCATCTATCATAAATAAATCTAGTCCAACTTTAGTAGCCACAAACTCAAGGAGGTAGCCCTCTCCAGAATTGCCAAACAAGAAGCGTCCAAAAATTAAAAGTTACATTCCGGTTCCAACCGGTTTGAGCTGGAAATAATTGGAGGAGACTCGAGCTAACCACCCGGATGGGGGTAACAAGCGAGTTATCCGGGTAAAAAGGCAAGACCGGGTAACAAGCCGGGCGAAATGCAGTAACGAGGATGCAACCGAGCTTCTCTCAAGAAGTATGGCTTTGTGGCGTCAAATATTGGCGGGAGTGTTGGGTCAAATGTTGGTTGGCTTGTTGGCTGGAAGTTTGTGCAAAGGTACGTCAGTACAATTTCTACGGAAATCGGAAGAATATTTGGAAAACCTACTAAGTTTTCGCTATGTTGTTACCTATGTGGAGTTGAGAGGTGTGTCAGGATAAGCTCAGGGAGCTTTGGACTTCAGTAGACAAGAAGTGCAGTTGGTCACAAAATTGGTTTATCTATATTCCTGTCTACTATGAAATTTATAGCCACCGCAACACTGCACACTGTTGCCAATTATGAAGACGTTTATTAGGTACTTTATATGTAAACAGAATTCTCATCAAAGGAAATAATTTACAAAGCAATTGATAATCTTCGTCTAAGGTACGAAAATGTAAACACACATTCATTATTTTCGTGATCTTAATCTGCCTAGCCTTTTCCCAACTATTTGGGTCGGCTTCCAGCCTAACGAGATGCAGCTGAATACTAGTATTTTACATGGAGCGACTGTCTATCAGACCTCCACAACCCAGTTACTGGGTAACACGATACCCCTTGGTAAGACTGGTTGTCAGACTTTAAGGCTTCTGACTACCTGTAACGACTGTCAAAGATCTACGAATGACAGCCGGGAGCAACTGCTTAACGTGCTTTCCCAGACACGGAGGGCTCTCGATATGTACCTAATGGATGGTAACCCATCCACGAATTGACCGCCTGGGCAAACTAACGTGCTTCCCGAGACACGGAACGAGGCATGGATGGTCAACCATCCACAAACCGACCGCGGTAAGCGTAGCTTAACCAACGACCGACTCGTGCGACTGTTGTCATTTAGCCAAGAGAATCATTATTTTTGTGATCTCTATTTCTTTAATCAGCACGATATAGTATTGTAATTATTTATATTCAACAACTAGTAACTACTTCATAAAAATAACATAGTCGTCCGTCCTACATACAAAGTTCTAAGAAGTTGTGTACGTCAAAAAATACTTCATCTCTGTATACAAACAATTAATCATGAATATTCCAGAAAAAAAAAATATTATTACCGGCATAATTATTATAATACTTGTTTGAAAGAACGAGGCGGAACTGTTTCTAAGAATTCATCTTTTACAAAGTGTAGGTACTACATACGTTTTTATGAAATTAAAGTTCCCTGTAATATCAAATACTGGAGATTCTTCATTGAGGTTAGTCTCTAGATACAAGGAAATGCTGAAAAGATTTAGGGTAGTTCACACTGATAAGACAACCGAATTTTGGTTACATAATTAATCTATTCTAATAATAAAACTGAAAACTTTGTTTAAACACGCTAAACTCTGGAACATATCAGTCGGATTTGAAATAATCTTTTTGCATTTGATGGCTCAATTCTTGAGGAAGGCTTTAGGCTATTTAACATCACGCTGACTCTTAGGAACCGATCAAAAATAAAAAGTAAGAAATAGCGGTAAGCGAAAACGAAGTACCTAATAGCGCGGGTAGGCGATGCGATGCGACGGGTTGGGTCGGGGGATCAAGAAATTTCACGCGGACGAAGTCGCGGGCAGAAGCTAGTAAATCGTAAGTCTTGTCGCGTATCGAACTGAGTAATCACAAAACTGCGAATGCTTTTGGTGGGTAAACATTTTAGCCCGTTTGCAATGTTGTTTGGGCTGACTGCCCAAAGTGTGCCTGAAAAATCTCATGCCCCGAGTCCAATGCAATAACTCTTCCTTAAGACTGATAGATAGGGTGGGCTGAATGTATGTAGAAACTAAGTAACTGAGTAATCTACATTATAAACAAAACAATACAAAAAATGTAAATGCGTTTAATAAACGTCTGGTGTTTTATCCGCGGTCCGTTGATTGACATGAACACAATGATTCGTCAAACCCGTCAGTCTGACGGCCGTCATTCGGCGGCGCGGAGCGTGCGTCAGTCTTTTATTTATTGTTTATTAAAACGATTATAATGGCTTCGATGATTGCCACGCTGGCTCTTAGACTATCAATAGCTTACTTTGTAGTTTTGGATGAGATGAATAGTAGTTGCTAATTTGATGGATACATCGAATACAAAGGAAGATCATTTTCAAAAATCGTTTAGAATCCTATATTTTGTAAGAAATTAATTTAACAACGGTAAGACCAAATACAAAAAAAAAACAGTTCTTTCAAAAAGAAAGGACAACCAAAGAGGAGAGGGGAGGAGAGGAGGAGGAGGAGAGGAGGAGGAGGAGAAGAGGAGGAGGAGGGGGAGGAGTTTCCGATAAGGACATCAAAGTCATCATCAGTTTCTGTAAAACAACAAAAAAAGAAAACAAACTGCAGTGCCAGTTCTAATCCTAAAGTAAAATGTCTAATAATAACATAATTATAATTCTATCTTCACTATCGATCGGCACGTGCCTCTATTTATAAAGATATTAACCTTTTCCCTTCAACAATATGCGGTGAAATGTAAATATTTATTTTTATACAATCCCACTGTAGGTGTAGGTGCTGCGGCCGCGCAACTGAAGTTTAAGAATAGTTCACGAATAAAATTTGGGAAACGTACACAGTAAGCCGCCACTTGCCTTTAGAATAAACATAGTGGTCTTTGTGATCTACTGACGGGCATTACAATAAATGTACCGAGGAACGAACACTTAATTAAATAACAAACACCGATCGCTGTTTAGTGTTAACTATCAGACGGATTTAAAAACTTCTTTCTATCTAAACACTGGGCTTTTGTCTATCCAACAGTGCGAGGGGCGATAAAACACCATGATCTATCTGTAGAACGATTTGAGCTATTCACAACCACTCGATACGCTTTCGTTCCGTATCGAACATCGATCAATGTTATCGTAGGAGTCCTTTAAACACCATTCACAAGTCCGAAACCCGAAAATTTTGGCAGTTTCAATCAAATAGACGACCGCTATTCTTCCGACAGCTGTTTGCTGTCGGGGCCGAGGCAAATCAGGTTATCGAAATGTGTCATTTTCGATACGATAGCCTGCCGGATGGTTGTGAATAGCTATGCTGTAAGAGTGCGGAATTTAATGAAACATTGTTGGAACTGTAACAGATCGAACGTTTGTCAAAACAAACCGAAAAACACCTGTGTTTCAACCTGTTTCAGCTGAATGGAAGAATAACACGGAATGTATGATCTGCTTATTTTCTCTTACCAGTTGTAAAATTCATTGAGGAAAGAAACGGGTTGGGCCATATATTATTTTCTAGGCTACGAGCACGCAGGCTACTATTGTATAGTACGGTACATAAACTACGCCATGCCAACCATAAACTAGTTGGTTTTACTGTATGAGCTTTCAAGAGATGCGTTTGAGATCTTAGCGGCATATCATATCGGACAAGATGTGGCATAAAATATTTCATAATGCCATAATTTGTACTTTAAGTGGCAAGTCCAATTATGCACAAATTGCTGAAGCCAATTGTAATAAAATAATGTCCAGTTAATAAAGGGATTCTTGTATTCTGAATTTTATTACTTTAGTGCGTCAGAAACAATTGCCTTAAAACGTGAAAAAATAATCATTAACTGAACGTACCGATGATTCCGAATTTAAATCTCAATAAAGTTTGAGATTTGTCGGCCATCTTTATAATGCGGGATATCGCACAAAATGGCCGGTGTCATTTTAAGCCCCCTTTCTTCCGTCCGCAACGATTTTAATAACAACATCTCCGCTTTCTTTATTCGTTCTTTTGAAATCTCTTTTAAGCTGAAGTAAGTTTATTACTAGTCAGATCAGGAATTTCAATCTCACATCCTGAGTGAGACGTCTTTGATGTAACCGGTGTGAATTGATGGGGAGATAACAATCTTAATTGTTAGAAAAATAGGGTTGAGTTTAGTGTGGCTGCGAGATTTCATTGATGGTTCTTCTAAAAGTGAATTTGCACTCATTAATACTATGAATCTCATTCATTGTAATAGTGTGTTCGCAGAAGAGGTGTCGACGTGCGTTATATATTGAGATTACGTACGAACATGAATATTCTATATTAAACTGGTCTTTCTTGTCACTTAGATCAAATAACAGTACATAATTTATTATGTAGAGTGTTGTGGTGCGCTGAATAGATACTTTAGTCATTGTGGGTTGGGGATGTATCACATTCTCATTGTAAAGGCTCGTCCAACTGTGCTCGGACATCGAACCGGCTTTCATTTACAATTTTGGGGACAAATAGATGTCGGTGACTACAATCACCGTAAAAGGGACACCGTTTGATTGATATCAAATCAGTGTATAAAGTAATGGTTATGCAACATCAAATTCGTTTTCTAAAGGCTTTTGTCATTCCTTGATAGGTTTCCTTCCATTAGTGATATTCCTCCCATTTATAGCAGAATCTACAGCGTGTTTGTCAGTCTATACTGTTCCCACTGCTGGGACACCGGCCTCCTGTCTGTGTGACGGTATGGGCCATAATCTACCACGTGGGCCCACTGCGGATTGGTAGATGTCACATGTCTTCGAATCTTTGGTTCTGGAACATGCCAGCACGACGTTCTAGTGATTTATAATATCAATAATCCCATGCAACATTAACAATATCATACACTATATCCCACCAACCAACGAAGTGCCGATTAATACGAATACTAACAAAAACCTAATTAAAATAGGAAATAGAATATAAAACGTAATATATTATCTCGCTCGTATAGAATATCAAAGAAATATTATGTCATTATTTCAAAACTTGGTAGATCAAAGAAACAACGTCAATACGGAATGAGCGATCTTCATAATAACAGTCATAATGGGGGCTCTTGTAAAAAAAGTCTAAATTAATTTCCCCGATCCGTTTCTTGGTACAAAAGGGGCTATCTCTTTGATAGACTTTCTTGTACAGTCGCAGTCGTTGGCGGTATGCAAATGACACGAGGTTAGTTTTTTTACCGTGTTAAAGGAAGGAAGAATGCTGTCAACTATGTTTTTGAGATTTCTTTGGGATTAATCATTTTTTGTGTGTAGTTTTATGTAGAGGAAAAACTATGAATGTGATTTTTTTTTGTGTCATTTCACAATCCTAACTGTCTAGCGACTAAGCTAAGGTATTTCTGCTGATAATTTTTGTTTTGTCAGTAGCAGCCCGGAGTCTGGATTTGTACCCAGTTGATTGATAGGGTCGCCCCCTATTATATGGAACTTGAATATAACTGGCGAAATGTGTATAGATACACTTGTCACCTTCTTTTTTTTTCAATAATAGATTTTATTAATAGCAATCACACATAAAATCTTTACAAAATAAAGTTATTTTTGGCGCTGACTGTACACCATAATAATTTATGCAAGTGGTCAGCGATTGCTGAATGGGGCCTTTTAATCATAAAATGATTTCCCCCATACAAATAGATCCGCCATGAATAGCTCGGGGTCTCTTAAGAAAATGTTAAGTGCATTAAATTCTGTTTAAAATAAAAATCAATTATCTTTCCGACGGAGTTTTTTCAAGCGGAACTCAAAAGGAATTATGCTTGGAATCATTTTCAGTAAGATAATAGACTTAAGACTTTTCGTTTAATAAACAAAAATTGTGTGTATCTGTTATAAGTACCTGCGTACTTACGATGTTTTTACGTCTTGTCTGCTTTGTGATTCAAGTACTTTAATTTTTCTTTATATGTCGTTATAATATGATTATATAAAAAGAACCAGACCACTTTACGTTGTTTTATTTGTAGCTTTACGCTTCTTTTTTAACAAAAAATAATATCAGCTATAGTAAGTTAATTGTAGCTATAAAATAGTTTGCTAATTTTATGTGCATAACGTGGTATGATGGTAACTTTTTTTTTTGTTTTCGGGGGAAAACCTTCAAAAGGCACCCGACCTCCGGGGAGGGAGTTCGGGGAGTGTGGGATTTTTACCTCACTAAAACCACCCCGGTGATCACCAATTTACCATCAGCACGTAAGGTATGATGGTACCTGTCTATTATGTATGTATTGTATTGATTTATATATTCTGTTTGGCTAAATAATAACAGCCACACGGGTCGATCTAAGGTTAAGCTACGCTGGCCATGGTGTCATGCGGTCGGTTCGTGGATGGGGTACCATCCATTATATATCAAGACCCCTCCGTGCCTCGTAATCACGTTAGTTGGTCCCGGCAGTTGTTCGTAGATCTTTGACAGTCATTACGGGTTGTCAGAATCCCAAAAAGTCCGACAACCAGTGTCGCCAAGGGGTATCGTGTTACCCAGTAACTGGGTTATGGAGGTCAGTAGGCGCTCCATGTAAAATGTTATTATTAATCTGTATGCGATTAGACTGGAAGCCGACCCTAACATAGTTGGGGAAAGGCTAGGCAGATGAATGGGAAAATAAATATAGCTTTTCTTAGAAGCAGCACACCACTGGTACTTTTCTATTTGAATAATTTATAAAATAATCAACTTCTTAGGTATTGTATAAATACAAATAATGTACCTACTGAATAGATATCATAAATAACAGAAAACAAACATCGCGTAATTTGCTAAAGCTCTTACGAGTACACAATCATCAGAATTCGAAATTCGAATGCCTTTGATTTCAGAGCGATTATGTACCGAACGCTAATAAAGTAACCGTTTTATTTTGATCCCTCCCCTCCCCCGCCCGCGTTCATTGCTAGGGCCACAGAGGGGTAAGCAAATGAAAATCCACGGCCTAACTTAAATAAGCGTCTTATTCAATACAGAGAAATGTAAACAGACAATCAGTTATTTTAAAGATAGAATTTGAATTCGCGAATAAGGGGTGCGCGGGACGCGGGGGAAGGTGACACGTAATTTGACAAACGCTTTGAAACGACTTCGATAAGTAAAGCTAACTTCGTGTTTGAATTTCAAATGTTAATTTTACCTACCTACGACGGCAAATTGTATGAATTATTTAATTTAGTAATCTGTATTGGAAATATCTAGATATAGGTAGGTATTATTGAGACATTATTGATTAAAGAACATAAAAATTAAGTTTGATTAACATTCACCGGATGTCTAAATGATTTTCTGAATATTTTGTCAAAAATTGCACGTAAAGATCTAATATAAAATTAAAATATCTCGTCTATTAGGCAATTATGACTTATTAAAACTTGTCAAAATTAATAACAGAAGCGACCAAAAGATATTTACAGAATGCATGACAGGCTCATTAACATAATACCTGTGCCACAAGAAAAAAAAAAAAAAAAACAGATTCTATGGTTTTTATTTTATCTGTGACATTAATCTTCCCGCCAATTCCGACGAGGTGTTTTATAGGGTACGCTTTCCAGGCCCGCGGTTCTGTAAATGGAAAGAATTGGCAGCAAACAACACGCCCCGGTCTCTTTGAAACTGTCGAATGTAATCTGTTTTGTTAATTTTCAACGTCGTCTGTCGGCGTTTTTCATCTAAGCCCCGGGAAAAGGAAAGGTTAAGTTCTGTTTGCTTTACCCCGGGAATTATTATTGAGCGTTTGTTTCAGCGCCACAAATAAATGGAAAACATTTGTATTTTTTGTGAAGTGTGTATAAAAAATAATTTGTTTTGGGTCTGATTGACTTTTTTTTTTTGCGAATAACATTTTGATTCGTTGTTTTTTTTTTATAATGGGTTTTATTTGCTTTGCCAGTTTCATTTATATTTTTGTGACTGTTTACGTTTATACTCACTTGTAGGTATGATTTAGAAATTCTCGACACATGGAATCAGACTAGTAAAATCCTGACGTCAGATAGCCACCCACTGTCAATGTAACCATTTCTTTGATCAACTAATAACCAAAGAACGAACTCACACACACCCACCTAATTAAAATATCAGTACCTACACAAGCGTAAGACGGAATATTAAACCATTATGTATCAGGGGACTCCTTATTTGAATAAGCACAAATTGTCAAAGAGATTTTATCTGGTTAAACAAAGATGCTCCTTCTGTTAGCTTTTGGCCCTGTTTGGGGGTGCCTATTTAATGGGATCGGGTAATACGCTTGATGATGCCTACGATTTCGTTAACCCCCTTGTTAATAGGGGTTGTTTTGTTTCGTCGATCCGTTTCGCAAAGATAAGGACAGAAGATACGATTATGAAAATACGGTCGTATGATATTGTAAGCAGCTTATTTGTTGTCATTGTTGTTATTACGGTTAAGAGAGATTTAAGTGTTTATTGCGTGCGAATTTATGTGGCTGTTGGAATAATACAATGTGAGTTTCTGTGATTGATTTTGATATGCTGTTATAATTTTTTCAAGTTTTCCGAAACGGTAGATATGGAATGGTTATTGATCCCTTTGAAAAAGTGTCGCTCTACCTTTTTTTTTGCTATTGGTAATAAATAAGTTGCTAGGTATGGCTAATAAATTCCCTGGAAAACACATACCCACACCAATTTCCATGAATAGTCTTTATAGTAGAGAAACGACAAAATTACCAACATGTTATCAGCATAACAGTAACTAGAACTGTTTTGATTCCATTAACTTGCTCTCATCAAACAGAGCAAATAGAAACAGCTCCTTCGGGAAATTAAAACTAACAAATAACAGCTAGCATTACGTAAAACACTGACAGGTAATTTAAGACTACACGTGTTCAATCTAAAAGCGCTTGCATCTAAAAATAAGCGAACTATCAACACTAATTACACTCAAAATACTCCGCGTTTGAACCGCAAACAAAAATAGTTTCCCCTCTAAAACATCTCGAAATCACGGACAATCATCAATTCCAATTACTAACATCCCCAACGTGAGAAAAACCCGACAAAACACCCAATCACGTCAACCACAAAGGCCGCTTTACACCCCTCCTTCTTTTTTTAAAATCATCTGTCCCCACCGTCATCGTGACGAAAGATACCAGTGACGTCATTAGCGCCTGCCGCGTCATCCCGACACGATTTGTCGGCGTTTTTTTGCCGCGAACGCGTGCTATCGCCACACGCACAATATGCGTAAATTTTTCGCTAGCTAATGTGTTGGAAGTAACTTTTGCGAGATAAGCGATGAAAGCAAACGCTGAACGCGATTTTTTGTTCGGTAATTTTCTGTAGGAAAACGTTTATGATGCGTTAGTTTGAAAAGTGAGGAAAATGTTTCAGGATTAATGAAATATGTGAGCGGAAAATAGCGTTGATATTTTAATTGGGATTTTCATATTATGTATAAAAAGTAATAGGTATAGGTATCTTATAAAATCAGACTACTATACAAAACTCTTCAAAAATAAATAAAATAGCTATCCAACTTGGTTACATAATTACAACGCAATCCGGCTGAAATCAACAAAGCGGTAAACAGCAAAAAAAAAAGCTCAGAACCTTTTTTTCTCTCCCAAAATACTAACCCTTGCCAGCATAATGCGGAAATAAAAACATGACTTTAAAAACCATTATTTTCGCGGCACAAAGTTCGTTCGGATACGAGCATGAGGGGTAAACGCGGGCACTAAAAAGCACAAGAGCGCTTCAAATGGCACGCGTCACGGACCACAACAAACGAACGCGGCGGATAGAAACGACAATCGGTATAATTTTAATTAGAGAAAAATTGCCGCGGCGAAATGCGCAAGTACCGTGCGTACAGTCAGATAGTGTAGTCTGTGCTTTATTTTAAATAAATTGACAGATGGATGACAGTCGTCAATAAAATACGTAAGTATGCCGATTTATTGAAACTTTCAGCGCTGTTATCTGTTATAAATGGCTTTTCTTTAAGTGCTTTTTCTTTTATTTTTCTAAAGTTATGTCTTTTTCAATCTGAATGAAAACTTAGGCTTACTACTCATTGATTAAATTAAGGTTCACATTAATCAGACAAAAGGTATTGCCCCGGCTTTAAAAAGCCTTCTAGACTGGAATGCAGATCACTTTTTATTAGAAAAAAAAAAATATAATTCACAATTATCATGCTGACGGTAAAAACTCATCGGAACATTACTCGAGGAACCCTTTCTGCAAACAATTAGCGCACAAGTGCACTCGGAACAACGGCAATAGAGCGTCCCTCTAGCAGCTAGAGTGGTGCAAAAGCTTCCGACTGGCTGCAAACCATCGTGCCTTTGCCTTTGCATCCTCGGTCGCCGCCCATGGCTCAACAGCGCGTGCACATTGCCAGCCGCTTTTGTTTTTAATCTGTGTGAATGCATAGAATTTTTGACGTTTCAAAAAAGTGTCTTGTTTTTTTGATAGTTTTTTGAAAATGGAAAATTTGCCATTTAGTTGTTGTAATAAAATTATTGCATTACATACTTGGTGGCCCCCACTTTTACTCGAATTAAATAAAAACGGTTTATCCAATCTCCTGAATTGCTTTTTAAATCATCCTCTCCGGACATAATACCTACCCGTCTCTTTAATGAGAGAGTTTTGTTAAAGAAAACCTTTTTTATTTATAACTGATTTATAGACATAATAAAAAATTATATTAATATTACTCTACGATCCTGATGGGCTCCTAGTACTTCTGAATGAAACGAAACATTGCGACATCGATATTAGAAATAGGTTTCAGAAGTGGGCGGCCAATTGTATGTATTGACAGGTCGTTACTTCATTGTCAGCTGCTATCGCGAACTGTTATCGACTCCCTCGCTATTTTCACGACACGAGAAGATAAGAACCAGGCACTAGATGATACGCCTGCGTACTTTGTTTTTAGATCAATATCATTAACTGAGAAATGGTTTTAGTTAACTATTTATAAATAAGTTACACGAATGACTGATTGACTGACGGAAAACGCACAGCTTTAATCAATGAAAAAAGAAATTGAAAGGAGAATGTGCAAATTTGCATATTTAGGCGCTCATTCTTTTTTGGGAGAAGCGTCCTTTAGAAGGAGTAAAGGGACAGTGAAAAGGATATTATATTGGAACTTCAGCCATGTGCATGTCAAACGTGGGGTTGATACGAGCAAAATCGCGGGCAACTACTAAGTAACTTCTTCCGCTGATAAAATAAAAATGACTAGCTGCATATACCTAGTTACATTACTTACTTTATGTAACTCGAGGAGAATATTTCTCTTAACGTCTAGAAATGCAGTATCCATTATCCGCCATTGTATAAAAGTAATTTATTTGACAGCAATAAAGCATTTACTTAGCTTCCGTTATAATGTCTTTCTCTTGATTGTAATCATAGCTCCAGCCTCTTACTCCATTCCCCATATATTTTCTTTATGAGGAACAAATTGACATTTTCTCCGAGTAGCAAACACGATGTAAGCTTAGAATAAAGCAATAAAAACAACACAGATCAAATAACTCGACTTATCTGGATAACAAAACGAAATCCTTAACTATTACTCGAACCGACGAACATTCCAACATCTCTGATAAGAAAATGTTAATAACGAAACGTATGTAAGTATTTTATATTAACGACAATGATGTACTCTTAATTAACATCAAGTTTCTTCTGTCCAAAAACAAGTGGCGTGATTCTCAGAATTGTTATCTTACTAATGTTACATTAACTACTAAATGCTAGGCAGTAATTCGTTAAATTATGAGAATAGACAACTGCTTAAAGAACCCGAGATTAAAAAAATTAAAAACCAGTTCTGATTGGTCAGTAGGTATTGTTCGTTTTTTAAAAGATCTTCTTACTTTGAATTTATAGAATGCTTTGGTCAAGATGGTATCAGGATTTATAATTTTTGGCTGTGTCTAATGAGGTTTTATGTAATGTTAATGATTTTTTAACCTTTTATATGAGCCTTCTTAACAATAATCAGGCCTGTTCAGGCTAGATGCAGAATTTAATAATTAATTTTGAACAATATGAATCGTAAATTATATTCTTAGTAGTTTGGACACATTAGGACTAATATGGTGAGATTTAATTATCTTTTGACGACATAATTATACCATCTTCTTTCAGTATTCAGTAGGAGGCCTAAATGGTGTCGATTGTTCCGTAAAACATGTATAACAAAACGTAGTCCAACTACAAACAATACTACCAGTCAATTTCAAAATAATAATAAAGTGCTTATAACCTAATAATGTAACAAAGCCATGAAATATACTAAGTAGTTGTGTATAATTAATTCCCACAATGCAAACCTTTAAAGTCTCTCTGAACGTCTGAATCCTCAGTACATTGTAATTATTGGATGAAAGTAACCTGCCTGTATGATAAATGAGGCAAAGACGACCCGTCATTGTTCCACCAATGAAAGAGCTTTTGTCTATGGGCCGAGACAAAACCCTCGCTCGTTGTCTATGCCCCGCTCGGCTCACTCCTTTGTCGACCGTCGCGGTGTATTGTCGTGCGATGCGTCGGCGGAATCATTAAATGTGTTCAAAAAGAACAAAGAAAAGCTTTGCAAATATTTGCGCAATTCTCACGGCATGAAATACTGTGCTTACATAATTAAAATGAGTCGCGGTATCTCTGGAACATTATTATTATGATGTTTTACCAACTTTGCATAAACGTGGTTTTTATTGAAGGAGAGAACGACAGGAAATACATATTTTATAGCAATTTTATACTAATGCAAAACATAAAAAAATGTGTCCGATCAGATTAGATGCGGAGTTTTATTGGTGTGAATTTATTAAATGTTTTAAAGTTGCTCTTGATTATGAAAAATATTTCTTAACTTTGAACGAAACTACATTTGAAAAGCGAATAATTTACTAACAACTTTCAATTGCTTAAAAGTTAATTAATTCAACAATGC
Source organism: Amphipoea oculea (assembly GCA_945859645.1). Taxonomy (NCBI): domain Eukaryota; kingdom Metazoa; phylum Arthropoda; class Insecta; order Lepidoptera; family Noctuidae; genus Amphipoea; species Amphipoea oculea. The sequence continues at coordinate 13,086,758 of OX243865.1, read as the reverse complement.
AAGATCAGTAACACACTGGAATACTAAAAAACATGAAAACAATACTTAAGAGCGGCCATATTGTGTAGAGATGCGCGAGCGCAAGCACAAAACCTCATTGTGCGCCCATATGGGAATATATCGCTTGTTTTGTCATCCTCATTGTTGCTGACAGACAGACGGACAACTGAAAAGACGGCCTTTGAATAGTTATGTAAGCAGGAAGGCACTTTGTGAATACTCTTAGTTACGAGGTTAAATATTCTATGCGCGTTTGTTTAATGTTTCCGTTGTTTCAGCTTAGTTTTTTACATGAAGACAACTGCTATTTTTTCGATTATATTTAAAAAAATATTGTTCTTCTCGAGAATATTTGTATGAAGATTCGTCTCACTTGAACGTCATACTGTAGGTAATGTACAGACGCCAGCATATCAAGCTACTGCAATCTGTCAAATTTCTTTAATAGATTTTCAACTTTATCGCTAAAGGTTCAAGGTTGAATAGGAAAATTTGACAGTTTCGGGTAGCTTGATGCGTTGGCGTATATACAAAGCTGACCATAGACCTTTGGTAAACCAACCGGCATCATTATGTGCTGGATTCTTAGATGTATATCCAGACAGTTCCTTAGGAACCAAATGTATTAGGTGCACCTGTGAACTGTGCATAAAAACGACGAACGAACTTCTGAAAGAAAGTACTTTTTTTTTTCTTCAAAAGTTAGCATAGCCAACATTTCTGGGAAGCGCAAGCTTTTCCTTACTCTTTCTGACAAAGTACAATCAAAGAGTCTCATCTGTGTTTATTTTACAGTTATCTGATAAGTACGTACTCGAGAAAAACATTACCGTATTCTCAATAGATGACCTTTAAGAGGTTGACTTTTGAGCTTCTGACGACCCGTAACGACTGCCAAAGATAGACAACGAATGACAGCTCGGACCAACGGCTTAACTTTCCGAGGCGCGGAGGGGCCTCGATATGTAATGTAAGGTCGCCCATCCACGAACCGACCGCGACAAGCGAAGCTTAATCGTCGATCGACCCGTGCGGCTGTTTTTATTTAGCCACGAGCCACTCATTCCAACTCAGTCGACGATCAAATTAATTAAACAAACCACAATCTCCGTTGTTTTGTCTACCTTTCTAGTCCCGGTCCCAACGTATTCATGCTAATAGTCCAATTTATCACAGAGCCGCTATCCACCGCTACTTTTAACACGGAAATCTTTTCCCTTCGCCTATTAACCGAGTAACAACTACTTAGAGACACCATCCATTTTGTTTTGGAAACAAGTTAGCTGTGATCATTAACGGTGGCGAGAATTGTGAATAAATCATATTAATATTACGTTATTTGTGTCGCCCCATTACGGATCTTCAGGGGTTTTAGTGAGAAACCTGATTAATAGTATTTTCACTACGGCTGATGGAATATTGTGACTGGTTATATATTTCTGCTGAGAAGATGAGAAACTCAGCTTCTTCTAAAGTTGAGAAAATATGGTGCTTTCGTGTTTGAACTTTAAGGCGTGTAGGTATAGATAGATATACGTGTAGGTTTGTTCTGAATCCTTTCGAAGAATTTCTTTATTTGTATAATAAGCAACAACCTAAGAAAGTACCTACTATTCTTCGTTTGGATTTTAGTTCAAGACCCGGTCGACAACGGTCAATACTTTTCTATTTTTTAAATTGGTATTTTCTTAATAAAGTGCTTGCAAATATTACAAAAGGGTGTGCATGGGGGCACCGGTGTTGAGGTGACAGAAACAGAAAAGATTATGCACTGAATTTAAAGTAACTTTCAGTGTCAAAAAGTCTTAACAAACATACCTACAGGTGGAAAAAAACAAGTGACAATTACAATGTGTGTGAATTGTCACACACATTGTAATTGCCACTTGTTTTAAAGCATTAACAAAATATAATTATTTTTATTTATTAGGTGTTGATTATTTTTATTTATTAGGTGTTGATTGCAACACCTAATAAATAAAAATAATTATATTTTGTTAATGCTTTACCCTGCAGGCGCCACTGACGATATGCACCCAGCCTTATCTCGTTACATCGTTTGTCAAGTGGGCTGAGAACACACTGATAGTTTTGTCCAATCTGTCGAAGCGTGGGACTGGACATCACCATGGTGTGAACTAGCTATCACCATTATTTATATTTTTATTTGATTTTTTATTGAACACTCCAAACACACGACAAATTAAATCCGACCTTGTGACATCCCGGATAAAGTTTGATTTCAAACAGTCATCGCGGGGGAGTATTATCGAAGTTAATCTTTAACGACTGCTTTGTCACACCAGTAGGTCCGACTTTATTGCAAGATAAATTCCCAAATCTATTTCGGAAGGTACGCTTTTGACATATATATGATAATGTGTTTGTTGAAACTGAAGCCGTGAAATTAAAAACCATTGCTATAAGACAATTTTGTGTTGGATTAATTCACGAATTTTTTAAATACGTTCCGTTTTGAATATTTTGAGAGCCGTTTTATTGCTCACAATCAAATAAACACATATTCAAGTGTGTATTAAGATTCGTATATGTTTCGAGTTACCGTTTATCGGCGTATTATTTAAATAAAAGCTATAAATATTGACGAAAATCTATAAAAGAGAATGTGTTTAATAGTCATATATGTATGAGCTAGGTTTAAGTTTAGTTAACCAGAGGTTTTTACTTGGTCAAGAATATTTTTATGCGCCCATAATTTAAGGCCAAAAAAGTGACAATGATCTTCTAATGACCCTCATCGTAGATAACTTATTAAAATATAAGATTTAAAGTCGATAATTTTATTGTCAACTAACTTTCAACAGGTAATAATGTTGACATAAGACCTAATGGAATTCCCTGGATGCGAGAATCACATAACCGGTCGAAGATGATCGTAATGATCATGAAGTCCTAGTAGAACAACTGTCAAATGTCAATTATATACAAGTGTTAAAAGTTAGAGAATGATTAAAGAGGCAGCCTTTCGTGGAATACATTCACATTAACAAAAGGTCAACGGGCATTTTGTTTAGTTTTACTAATTACCAACTAAAACCTTTTTACCCAGTAGCAATATAGAGGTTGTTACCACTTTATTAACACAAAAAATGTTGCATTCTAAAACACGAAACAATGTTCTAACGTCGAGTATCAAGTCTTTATTTTCATTATACCTACATTACAAGATTACTTAGACCACTTTTTTGTGTATCTCATACAAAAGAAGCAATGTATTCTAAACAGTTAACTTTTTGTGACGACTGTACAAATTAACGCAGTGTTGCCATGCCTAATGGTCGTGAAGGCAATTAAAGGCACAGATTAAAAGTAAAACGTTGTGATCTCGAGTTTCTCGGTACATTTGTGGGAAAGTTTCATTGTTAATTACTTTAAAACAGCGGTGTTATATGACTTTATCAGATCTTAGTTAGCCCGTTGATGAGTCGGATTGTTTAGAAGAATTTAGTGTTGGAAGCTTCCTCTTGTTTAGGTCAAGATTATTTCCATGAATGTTTGGTAATGTTTAGGGCCAATTATTTTTTCAATAGCGTGGGAGATGCCTACTGAAATATGTTTTCATAATCTATATATATAAAAATGAAACCCGTTTTCCGTTGTCACGACATAACATGAAAACGGCTGGACCGATTTCGATGAAATTTGGTATAGAGATAGTTTGAGTCCCGGGAAAGGACATAGGATAGTTTTTATCCCGATATTCCCACGGGATCGACATTTACGCGGGTGAAACCGCGGGGCGCAGCTAGTTATAAATAAATATAAATTCAATAAAAAAGTAGGTACTTGCTGAAAATGGTTTCCTGAAAACTTTCTTACCAATAGCAGTCTTTGTGTTCGATCTTACCTGTAAACAAATAAAAAACAATTATTAATAACATTCAGAACGAAGATTATGATTTATAAGATAAATTAAATAGCGCAATTTTAGGATATATTTTCATCATCCGCCCTATGGAAAATGGTCAAAAGGGAGAAATATATTTCTAAAATTAACAAACGCCCTTTACCACCGATTGTGGTTTACATAAAACTATGTATATAGGTAGGTAATTGTTATTTACCCTTATAAGAATCGTAAAGTCTGTTCTCAAGATCCGACCTGATGCAATAACGGCCCACTAATGAGCATAATATTCATAATATTGTGCGGCTCAAAAGAGTCTTGTTAGGTCCACACACGGGTGTCGACAAGGTAGGACTCTATTAAATTCTAACGCCCTGGTGCACACTATGAGCGGCAGCGTTTTCATATGCGACAGCGGGGACGTTATGTTTCTTTAAACTTTTTTTAATGTAGGTAAATGATTTAGGTAGGCTGCTTATATTTAACCGGGTGAAACATTTGCCTAACGGAGTTTTTATAATAATCTTAATAAACTACAAGTAAATTAATACCAAAGCTTTATTTATTTAAGCTATTATAAGGAAAATTAATAGATCACATACTCAAAACGATGGAGGAAAACATCGTGAGGAAACCGGCGTCTCCTAGAATCAAAAATTCAAAGACATGTGACATTCATCAACCTGCACTTGACCCGAGTGGCGGCCCACTCCCTCTCACAGAGAGGAGGCCTGTGTCCCATCAGAGGGATAAATTATAGGCTGATATGATGCATAAAGGATGCTTTCTCTTTGTTAATCATTACAAAACTAAACAGCATATTATGTAATTATTAAAAGAAATGAAAGCTTTCCAACAAAAGTCACATCAACCGCCTATTCTTCCTCAGTCCACACCGCTGTCCGCTTATACCTTACACCAACCATCTCAGTGTTCGCGCATTACCCCGCAAAGCCTCCACACATGCGCCCTGAATGCACAAAGACATATAATAACATAAGGCGGCGCGCAATTAAAAAATTTAAGGCACTTTGTCGTCGCCCTTGCCTTTAAACTCCCATTTCCTAATGTAAACGCAAAAGGTGGGTAGTTTCATAAAGATTTTGTAGTTAGTGCAGTTTCCATTACGTATATTTTGTCTTTAAACATATGAAACGGTTTTAATGATGATGTCATTACTTTAATATTTTTATGAAATGGTTTATAAGTTTGTTTGAATGCGATGCAGTGATGGGCGAGGTTTGTGCGTCAGTGATGGTGACTGAAAACTGTTAACTCTTGGTAAGTTTTAAAAAAATGCTTTAAAATGATCTGGGTTGTTCCAAAGTACCCAGTCAGTATTGCAATAAGTAATTAATAATATTAATTCCTAAAGGACGCGTTATTAAATTACCTGAAGTTCAATACTCGTACACTATCTCATCTCAGCGACAATGTCAAAAACTTGTCAAAAATGTACGTAAATTGATTGTATTTTTGGCAGATTGCGACTGACATAAGAAAAGGAACGTTCTTAAAAATACTGGAATTGCCCCTCTGGCTTATTCCCGCATTCGAGTGTTACAACAATTAGGTACAACTCATCACACACAGAATTATTTTGGTAACAAACATTTCTGTTACCTTCAAATCACTAATAAAACGCACCAAATTTTACGTATAAAATAAAAATAAAAGTTAATTTATCGCCTATTTTCCCTTATTAAAATGCGAGAATTTACATTTATTCATGTGTTCAATTCCGTTACCGATGTTGATTAATGTCAATAATTTACTGGACGTTCGGGACACATTAATGTTGGCCCTTGGTTAATTTCCCTCAGTTTATCGTGGCCCTGCTGACAACTGAAATGGCGATGACAACCCGCTATACGACACCGCGACGAAAGATTTGTGCGCAAACCTATTTAGGGTGACATCGAAATCTATGTTTACGGATTTCTACTTTTTTTTTACAACAAAAAGGTGTGACTGTTTTTGAAATGTTCGGGACTCTGCTATTCGTGGATTTTGTATGACAAGCGTTCATCCGGATATTGTGCTGACATTAGTTTGTTTGTATTAATATTTCAAAATAATTTTAATAATAGAGAATTTCAACATCTAGCTCAGCTCCTGTCAAAACTCGAACGATGTTTGGGCGTGTCACTAGTCACGATAAAAAATGGTTTAAACTAGAAGCGCAAGATAATGAGCCATAAAAAAATATTGTCGCATATTTTCGTGCATTTTAAAGGATTTCACGTTGGCGGCTCAGGCATTCTCATAGGTAAATTATGTCTGGTAATAAAGCCAACAGTAAATTACCGTCTAACTGTCTGGTTAGTAAAACTATCAATATTATCACGTCATTAAAATCAATGTGATTGCACACGTCACCGAGCAATCACAGACACACCTTGGATTAAAATTTCATAGCATGATCAGCCTTCAATGTTCCCACTGCTGGGCCACAGGCCTCCACCCTGTGAGAGGGAGTGAGGCATGATCCACCACGCGGGCCCAGTGTGGGTTGGTGGAAGTCACGTGTTTTCGAATTTTTGGTTCTTGGACATGCTGGTTTCCTCACGATGTTTTCCTTCACCGCTTTGAGAGCAGCGGAGACACAAAGTAAAGTGCCTGCTTGGGTTCGAACTCACGATACCACAGGCCATCATTCTTACATTATAGTTCTCTATAAAAGTCGTGTCAATCGAGACGGTGCGTCAAATATTTAAATGAAGAAAAAAATAACACTTTTCAGTTCCAAACAGTCTATCAAAGAATGAAACTAGCTCAGATAAACACAGATTAATAAACAACAACAGAAGTGTCAGTTCGCGGAATCGTTGATGAGAATAAAGCGATAGCATTTCGCAATGGAAGAGCGATACTCGGAAATACGTTACGATCTCATAGCTACGGATGCGATGCCTCTCTCTTTATTATTCCAATAACAATCCGTAATGAGTGCTCTGGTCAAACGTAAATAGCAACTTCATACATTTGAATGATGCCAATGTAAACTCTGTTCTATGGACTACTCTGTTCCGTTTAGGGTTATCGCTCCATTTTGTAATTTGTGAAATCGTAACACCTTGCATCGCGTGAGTCAGAAACCAGACATAGATTTAAAAATATTCATAAGCAATCATCTTTAAAAATCAGATCATTTTAATATTTGATTGCAAAGTATTGAACATCGTTTTAAATCGTGTTCATCATGTTCTTGAGATTGTAACGCCATATTTTTTTATTCTACACATCGACCGTTACCTTACAAAGTCTTTCACAACCATTGTTTTGCTTCATTGGATTACTCATCATCTGCCTTTTCCTAACTATGTTGGAGCCGACTTCCAGTATAACCGGATTCAGCTGAGTACCAGTATTTTACATGAAGCGACTGCCTATCAGACCTCTTAACCCAGTTCCTGGGTAATATGATACCCTCTGGTCAGACTGGTTGTTAGTGTTTTGGGCTTCTGACGACTAGTAACGACTGTCAACGATCCACGAATGACAACCGAGACCAACGGCTTAACGTGCTTTCCTATTATAGGCACGGAGGGGTGAAAAGATGGTCACCCATCCTCGGATCAACCGCGGCAAAAGTAGCTTAATCTGATCGATCGACCCGTGCAGCTGTGATTACTTACATTAGTCTACTATTCAGATAAAATTAAAATAGGGCGATATCGACAGTCCTTGCTCAATAAATAATCAATTAATCGCATTTTGTAACCCAGGACATTAGCTCCTACAGAGACACACAATATGAATTACAAAACGATTAACTTTTTACCATCGTAAGATACATGGATACATATTCATAAAATTTACTGACAACCCTAACACCGCGGCCGGTGCACATCAAAGGCGCACCTCACACTACCTAGTTTACATTGTAACCTCTGTAGGAATGTTTACACTGACATTAGACTACTGACCTCTTATGACACTCCGAGTGTGACGAACTGTCGACAGCGGAAATCGATTGTGTGACACTCACGAGAGTCACGACACTTGACATGCTCGTGTGAAATTACGCGCGTAGGGCGACCATGGCGTGCGAAAAGTAAAGATGGTAAAATTCAAGACTATTTTTGTATAATTTTCGTTTTTTTTTAACTGTCATTTTGTATAATTTTCGTTTTTTTTTTACTGTCATTTTTTGTGATATTGTTTTTACCTGACTGCGCGATAGCAAAGACAGCTAGGGTTATATTATCTTCTTGGATTTAGCTATAAGAACAAATAAATACTTTCTAAATTCACTCAAATCTGAAATTACCCAAAGGTTTTATTTTACCAAGAAGTTAACATGTAGATATTCTAAAGTTAGTGGCAAAAGAACAACACACCTACAATATCCGATTTACCAAGCATTGCATTGCAAAATACTATTCTATAAAACATGATAGCAAACTAGAACAAATCCGAGTAAACAAGCGGATGGTTCCCCTAAATAACGCTCTATATTAATGAACCTCCTTGTTTCTAGGTTAGAATGTGGTAGGCGTGTGTAGACTAACAATATTCATAATAATAGGATCTCGCCTTTGATCTGTCACATCGTCAAACGAAACGAAATTATGACAGGATATTTAATTTAGTTCAACCCTGACAATGTTGACGGTTCGATCTGTCACTTATATTCATTAAGAAAAAATGAACGCAGAATTAATGCCAGAGCTTGTGATTTATTTGCGATCAATATATTATTTTCAGTGGGATGTCTACAACATGTTTTTCGCTACTGTTGTGCTATTTGCGAGCCGAAGATTGAGCAATTTTTTTTTCTTCTGTTACTAATTGTACAACATAAAGCTGAGGCTACAGTAGGCAGCGATTTGCGATACGACTGGAAGAGCGAAACGAGATAAATATGGTATGGCTACATTACAAGCGAAAATCCGGCGATATTCGGCGATGACACGCTATCAAATCATCTATCGCGGTTTACTACTATACGCATAATGTAGCCACACGCATATTTAGTAGCACTATTGAACTAGTCGTGTAAGTGAGAAATTTTCTAATAAATTCGCTGATATGTTGATGTAGCCGATGCCGTGATTACAGTAATGTTTTTCCTATCGCATAAAGCAATCAAAGATTGCTAGTAATATTTGATGTACGGTGTAGCCATATACGTGAGCATTAATTTATTTGTTTTAATCGCTCATGTGTCGCAGGTCGCCTCGCGGCTTAATGTAACCTCAGCCTAACTCTTGTAAAAAGAACGACTTGTCATAATTCAGTCTACGATTTTTTGTTACCATTTTTAATACTTCAAAAGATTTAAGTCCCGTTGATTTTATTCTAATAAAAACTCAACGCTTGAACAGTAAATCAGTTCATCACAAAACAGGCAATAAAGTCGAAACAAACCTAAATGAAGAAATCTTAATGTAAAACCAGATTTCAATCAACATTACCGATGTAATCAAAACGAAAAAAATACATTTAAAGGCCAGCCAATAAAAACGTTTGTACAGAATAGTTACCGTGCGATGTTGAGATTAAGATAACAGTAATTCAAGTAGGTAACTAAATACATTTCTTTAATGCCCTGTTCTTACTTTACACAAACTAAACGTTTAATGAACTTTGTCTCGCGTTTTGAAAATTTGTGGTTATATGATGCAGCGGTGGCCTAGTGGTAACGGACGCGACTTACGAGTTGTGGGTCGTAGGTTCCAACCCTGACAGGCGCTTAACCTTGAGTAAATTATTTCATGACCATTGCTCTCAAAACGGTGAAGGAAGCCGACACGTCCTCGGACCAAAAATTCGAAGACATGTGAAATCCATCAACCCGTACAAGCCCGCGTGGTGGATTACGGCCCCCTCCCTCTCACAGAGAGGTGGCCTGTGTCCCAGCAGTGGGAAAAAGGCTGATTATGCAGATGAAAAACTTACGTGTTGATTACTGAACGATAAAAAGTTTTGCTAACCAGTTACACTTCTTTGCTACCTGTTTTAGGTTTATCATATTTTTTTAAACATTCTGGTGGCTGGTGGCGGCGATGGTTTTCGAAATGAGAGCAAATTACACTTTTTAGTGATATCAATCATATATTTTTTTATCAGTCTTACACAAAAAAAATACAAACTGATGTACCCCTGTGTACTGTGAACACCCTTCAAAAATTCTAGAGTCCTATTTGCTAACACTTAAATCTTTTCCCACAATCTGACAGCATCTTTCTAAGATAAATATAATTTAAAAAAATCATAAATCTGTCTTTATTATCAGAATATTTAACCTGGAGACCTAACCGTAAAAATCATCTAAAAGTCAAAGGCTGTCAGTAAAAGAGAAATTTATAAAACATAAAGAAAGGAATGTGCCAATATCAATCTAAGCATTTTACCTCGCGTGTTGACTCACAGGTTAGCATACGTATTTTTAAAAAAGCTATATTTTAAAGAAAAACAAATGAGAAACTAGATAATAATATAATGTTTTGTCACAATAGAGGGGAGTGCTCGTAAATCCGTCTCGCTGGGCTGAATTAAAATCTATTCAAGTGTGGAAAACAGAAGTAAATGACGCGCCGACAGACAAATGTCGTATCATTTTGACGGTTGAGGTAAACTATACTATTATACTCGGTTTTATAAAACCGTCATAAATCTTATAATCTGGTTTTTGAGATTATTAGGTTGGTGCGCTAATAAGTACTTAATTAATTTTGACAAAGAAGACCATAAAAGATTTTGACTTATCATGTTAGTCATTTCATTTTGTATCTATTGTGACAACTATATATATTTGCCTATGTATTTTAATAAAACAAAATTTTATTGATCTGTTAACTTATTTACTATTATTATACCTGCTAATGTTTATCTAGTGTTGTTTTAAGATATAGGACAGGAAATGGTCGAGTATATTTACTCGACCATTTACTACTTAAATCATTGTGACATACTTATTTATTGTCATCGTTCTATCAACGATTGAGACATGTATTATACAGGGTGTCCCTGGAAGTATGGATCAAATCGAATAGGGGCGTGGGCAAGGTCATTTCCAAACTTTTTAACCCTGAGAATGTCAGTGAATTTTTTTACGGTTCAAAAGTTATGACCGATTTTAATTTTATTTTCAATCACTTCGCTTAGTGTTCAAAGAAAATAATCATAAAAAAATACTATCAGGGCTATCTAAAAAAAATAAATTGATAGCCCTGATAGTTTTCACGAATTCGATCTTTCTTCTCTTTTTTTTTAGTATTCTTTTTTTTAGTTTTTTTTTTTTGCTAAAACGTTTGGAAATGGTACCTTGCCCACGTCCCTATTTTTACTTTTTACACTTTTTATTCATGTATCTTTTTTTGCGCTGGCAATCTAAATCTTTCACCACTTGGCAATAAGGGGTGATATCACCATGACCTTTACTTCGTGTCATAAAAAAATATTGTAAGACACGTATTTGCTTTCTCCGAGATTTTTAATCTTCAAGATTAAGTAACTATCTTTAATATATCTGTCCGGAAACCAAGATGTGCAATAAAAGAGATTTATTAAAACTCCACCTGTAAACAATGTGCGGGCGATTTTGGCCGCATTATCACACTCGTAAAAACCGTGAACGTCGTCACGTTACTGCAAAATTATAATATTTTGGCCATAATTTTCTAAGCTTTATGTCAACGCATTTAGCGATGACGATAGGTTAACGACTTCACAGGTCCACCACTCCGAAGATTGATACCCTAATTTATTGCACATTAAATTCTTACATTCAACACCGCAAGTATGTGAAATTTATGTTTCCTTATCTTTTCCTCACATTAAAAAATGCAATTTATTATGTCAGCTCACTGAAACAATAATTATAGTACTTCAAACAGAGTACGTTAAAAATATCTATTTCTGTGAGGATAAAGAATAATCCGAAACACGACGGAACGTTGCGCATTCCCATACACACACCGACCACCAACAATGGAGGGCAATTAATAAAAACGGCTTTTTAAAAAAGGAACCGGGACGAAACGCGCGACTCCCGCGCACCTTACGTTAGCAGACTAGGGTTGGCAGACTAGATTATTATTCTTCTCAAGACTTAGAATCTTCCTAAGACGACAAATTCATTCGAAAGATAAATAAAGAACGTATGTCAAAGTGTTCTTATTTAAAAATAGATCTTCCTTAAACATAACTACAACATTATTTTAAATCATTGGTGATTTCTGTAAAAATACTGGCCACGCTCAACTTTTTTTTCTGTAAAATGCTGATTTTGTGTATTTTTTCTGAGTTTAGCAGCCCTATAAGTAACGCATCACGAAATATACGCTCATCCGCGCACTTCGCACGAGATCACGTTCCGCGCATTATTTTGATGAATTCCAATTTCGAACGCACCTACGCCATTTTGTTTTCTTTTCTTTACGGTCTTTTGTTGTAGGGAAATCGTTAAAAGGGCATTTATATATAGTACAACAGAATGTAGAATTTAGAAAAAAATATTCTGTTTTATTTTTTACACATTTCGCATGATTCAGCATCACAGTTTCTAAGCAAATTACCTTAAAAGCACTTAAATTCGTATTTCAAGACCATAACCGGCACTAATTCCAATGTAAAACCGTCTTACCACTATTAAAATAATACCAGGATAAGTGGAAACAATAAAGGTAAATCAAAGCAATTAAAAATTCATCAAGTGTACAATTGAGAGAGATATAAACAAAAGTTTATAGCTACTATTAATCACACTGTTAAAATCTGGCGTCACTTTTGTAGGTGGCTATTGTGCGGTGTTCCTTTCATGCACGGTGTGACAACCTATAATAAATCGCGAGTGTTGCCATCAGTATAAATGTTACAAGAATTACAAGCCGGCCTTTTCAACTTTCAACCAATTATTAACAACTTACCTGGTTTTTGTTTTTAAATTTTTTGGCGTGGGTAAATGTAACGTGGTGTGATGATTTTTTTTTTAATTTATGTACACACGGCGACACATCAAGCTATACATTTCCAGTTTTAGCTCGCATTGTACAGGTTTTTCGTACAATCAGAAGCCAGCTTTGGTTATGTATAGCTTGATGTGTAGCCGTGCGTACCTGCCTTTATTGTATTCATGTTAAAAGATTATAGGGTGGCAGGGGCATCGAACATGAATTCAGCACGTGATTCTAAAACCCTTACGTTGAAAGGTTTTTGTTGGTTATTAAAATGTAGTCAGCTGTTCCATACATTTTGACCTCGGAGGTATTGCACTTTTCTATGAAACAGTTGATTTTTCTTTTGATAACTGACGAAACAGTCCTACGCTATTATCACCCCGTATAAGATGATTATGAAAGGTTTTTTTTTAATATTTGGTATTGGACGTATTAGCAGAATAACCAAATGAATGAAAACGGCAGCATTATTCCTAATATTCTACTTTTGAAACGATTCTGAAAACTTTTTTCACTGTCAATATATAATAGAAAAAAAGCTTTTTCATAATATTCATAGAACCCCTGCTAATTAGCACGATACGGGCAACTGTCACAAAAGAGAGAAAAAAAGAATAAAAATGTAAAGCTTCTGTTTCCTTTCAAAAACAAAATACTGAAGATTTTTTTTTTGTGTTGAAAGAGAAAAAAAATATAAGAAAGAAAAATGGAAAGTCCGATTCATCCGGGCGCTCGTTGCTCGGTGCTCTATTCAGAAACAACTTATTAAATAAATTAACCGCAAGTTGGTGGAAAAGGAAAACTAAGGCGGCGCACGTAGCTGCGAAGACGGAGCGGTAGCGATTATGTAAATATATCAATAGTAGGTATCTACCTATCCGCTTTTCAGAAAATTTCAAGATAGTATGTGCATTTTTATAAGCAACTAGCAGCGCTCCGCGGTTACACTCGCATAAGTTTCGATCCCGTGGGAATATCGGGATTAAAACTATCCTATGTCCTTTCCCGGGACTCAAATTATGACTATACCAAATTTCATCTAAATCGGTTCAGCGGTTTAAGCGTGAAGAGGTAACAGATAGACAGACACACTTTCGCATTTGTAATATTAAGTAGGTATGGATGAGAAGCAAACGATCATCATTTCTTTCAGTAAATAAAGAAAAAAGGATACTTCTGATTCCTTACTAGAGAGAAGCCACTGCTAATTTCACGAAAAATACCTGAAATAGGGCCAATTTCCATGTTTTCGGTGACTGTTTCCTAGCATAATGAATAAAGGCATTTCCTCTCCTATAATAAGCAGCAATGAGTCACAAAGAGCTGATTGACAATACTCCCGTAAGACTCTTCTGTCGGTACTTTTCTATCAAAACTGTCTAAGAAATATGGTACCAATAGAATAGAACACTCTTTATTATGTACAACATATAAATTACAGACATAGGTAAATATAGAAACTTTACAATGGGTGACACAATGGGCGGTCTTATCACTAGAGCGATCTTTTTTTCTTTTCTTGTTTTTCTTTTTTCTTTTCCAATAAGTATATCTTTTATTTTAATATTCGCCCTCGCCTCCGCTAATCAATATGGCCACCTAAGCAGCAGCTCCGCTTCGCCGGGACAAAGCTGTTAATTCCTTAAAGCCCGACTCCATTCTGTTTTCATTCAATGCGGACTGTAGTCTGTGGCGAAGAAAGACCGCAAAAATAATTGGAAAGTAACGCGAATAACTACGGTTTAGTGATGGAAAAATAAATCGATATTGTTAACTAATTATCGGGATTTAGAAAGGTGACACTGGTATAGGAATCGTGATGGTAACAACAACAAAAACTGGAAGATTTTTCTTCAAATTTCTCTCTCAATATCATAATTAATAAATATCATGTAATAATTAATTAATTTTTTGTCTCTTGATACATCCTTGAGCCACAGTGCGACCTCGGAGCCACATCACAGACGATGCCTCACCTCTTGTCGAGGTCTCCGTGCAATAATAACGTATTTTCTTTACTATGGAAGATCGTTGTGAGCCCAACGCTAATGCTATCGAAGTGGCCGAATTCTGGTCGAAGCTTATTTAAAATAAGCACTAGGTTTTATTTGCTCAAGTCCAAAAGCACAAAAGCTCTTTTTTTGGTGAAAATGTCTTAACCAATAAATGCAGACAAAACGAGACAGTCACTGAACTCGATTCCAAAAACCCACTATAAAACTCCAACCAGCTTTTCTCTCCATGCACACAATTTTCTTTTCAGCGCATTTATCGATAAAGTACACAAGGATGTTCGCATCCCTACGTCGCCCCGGGAACGCGGCCCAGATTCCCAACTTTTCATCATTCTCCTTGCCTTCCCGGCTCATTGTGTCCGTGGGAACCTTTATTGCCCCCATAGAAAAGCATGAATGCCGACCAAGAAAAGCATTTGTGTACTGTATACTTACAAAGAAGCATGTTTCAGTTGATTCCGTTCCTGTTTCAGACGTCTTTTCATTTCGGTATTTTCCGATTGGGGCAGCTCTATTGGCTACGGTCTTGTTTTGTATCGGTAAATGAGTTTCGTACTGCAGAAAGGTTAATTTACTTTTCAGTATGGTTTTGTTTGTGAACGTAGGAGGTCCTATTTTGCTGGATATTGTATGGCTTTTGATTGTAGTAGGTACTTACCTACATTTATTTACTGCTTTTTGTTAGGATTTATTTGTTCTCATATCCTTACCTATCTCTCGTTATTTTCCTAGTTATTAATGACAGACTACAGTATTGCCATATATACGTAGGCCATGTAGGTTTGGTATAGGTATCATAGATTATTTCAATATAGACAATGAAATAGTATTTTTAGAGATGAATTTTGTTAGATAACCTTTTTTCTTATAATACAGTGTAGGTGGATCCCACTCAACTTCAATTTATACAAACCACGAAAATAACACCGTTTTCAAATCTAGAAGTGTTCCCACAAACAATGAAAAAGAAAAGCAAAAGAATTCTCAATGGCACTTATTTGAAAATGCCATTCAGGGTTTTTCCTCACGAAACTTTTCCAGCTTCTTCGGGTAACTAAGCGTTCACTACTTAATTACGAAACAAGCCCCTTTCAACCTCGTGCATTTTCGTACAACTTCGTCAAAAGGGGATAGACAATTTTCTTTTTCTTATTTTTTTGCACAACAAGGGTAATTTTCGTAAAACCTCTGCTCGGTGTTAAGGTGCCTGTCATTAGTAGAAATGGTTGTCAACAATTTAATATTTAATTTTATATGTAAGTTCCTTACGTTTAAATGTGTGAAAATAAATTATTTGTAAGTAAAACTATTGAACCCGTTCAATAAAAATCTTACTTGTCATATAGGTATGGCAATAGACTTTAAAGAGGTTAGATTACAAAAATATAAACGTTAATATTAAAACGCGATTGATGCAAAGTGACACTTTTCTCATACAACCACATATACGACTCTGTCTGTCTGTATGTTACATTTTCACGCCTAAACCACTGAACCGATTTAGATGAAATTTGGTATAGAGATAGTTTGAGTCCCGGGAGTTTTTATTCCAATATTCCCACAGGATCGACACTTATGCGGGTGAAACCGCGGGGCGCAGTTAGTCTTTTCATAAATGGAAAGGGTTTTTCAAAACTTCCGCTAGCAATGGCAAGAAGCACTAAAAATGTACAAAACAGCTTTCTTATCAAAAGCAATGAACCTACAAAGTTATTAAAATGTATGTAAAGGAAATGCACGGCATATTTGATGGGCACCGGCAGATTAATACTGCCATTACAGGCCGCTACCATTTAGTTACAAAGGTGAAATCGTGCTACTGGGAATGTAAGAAGATTATCCTATCTAGCTGTACCTAAATAACATTGTAAATTGTGTTATTGCTTTTAATATGTATGCAAATGTTAAGCGGGAGGTATCGCTGCCTCGAATATTGTCTAGGATAGGAAATGTGTTGGATTTAAATGAAGCTACCGATAAAATGTATTCGTGCTATTATGAACAGTTGCTTGCAGATATTCTAATGTGCGTTTTCCGTTAGTTTACGGGTCAGTGAGGTAATTAGTTGGAGTTTTGTAATGTATGGGATAATTTTCACGCCTGTTTTGTCTGTAGTGATGTACCTATACGAATAAGTTTGAAGATCGATTCATCGATAGTCGATTACTTAGAATCGGTATTTATTCCGAATAATGGATTTTAAGCATGTGCTGGATTCGATTTGCATTGAGCCTGTTTGTTTAATAAAGTAAAATAAAAATATAGGTACTTATTTATTTAGAAAAGAAAAATTCCCGCCTAGATTTTCTTATTCTTAAAAGCAACGCCCTAAAACTCTAACGAGATTGTAAATTATAGCTAAACCAACACTATGTACAACAAAAAATTTATTAATGTATTTTCCCAGATTTTTACAACCGCTAACGTTGCTCGGTATAAAACGGCTTATGAAAAACCAAACATCGTAAATGTCTGCGCTGAAACGACGCCAGTAAACGTCTTGTGCAAACCATAAACTTCTATTTATACCTACGTTCACCCATTGTTTTCTCAGTGACGACTAGCGAATCAAATTATTGGCTACAACACACCAAAGGAAAAACACCCGTATTTTCAAGAGTTATAGGTTATAATCGCATGAAAAACAAATAGAGCCGCGCAGAAGTGGGGATAACAATTGTCTATTGTGTTGGCTATCTCTTTTGCGCATCGCGGCGGCGACTTTGTGTGAGGAGGACAGGTGTATAGTGCTGTTGCCTTCTCTCACAATGCTCGGTGGAAATGGGCACGCCTTTGTGGCGAGGATTTTCTTCTATTCGTCCGTTTACAACGGTTTAGTGATGTGTTATAAAATTTTGTGCGCATGTCTATTTGGTTATGATTACACGGTGTAATGCTGAAGGTTTCCGCTTCGTGATTGTGGGCGGGTAACAATGGATTATGTACCTACACATAACAATAGAATAGGTGTACATAAATACAGTCTTATATTACAATAATAAATCCAGTGGCAACTGTTCTTTTCATTATATGTCCTTAAAAATTATGAATCCGTCAGTTTCTGTAGGTACGAATTTTGGTTATCACAGGTTTTAAAACAAAATATAAGTAAAGTAAAGATCGTATTATCAGTTCGTTTAAACATAGATCCACAGATAAATCAACTTAACATACTATTAAAATATTTATAATTATAATAAAAAAGTACCTATCCCATTACTATGCTAATAAACGTAAAACCGTAATCGTAAAACGTCGCCATTTTCATATCGGTTATTACAATTTTCCGCAAAACCGGATTCGGTCGGACGCCGCTTCAAATTCTGCAATATATTCCATGATTTTAAAAGTGCATTGTCCCCATCCCTATTGATAGAGATGTGCCTATAGGTATAGGGAGATAGATCTTGCAACGAATAAGTATAAGTCTACGATGCACAATCAGTTTTTACTTTGGCTTTCTTTATTCTTAAAGAACTGAGTTTGTGTTCCACCCGAGGTTAGCTTTGTTTAGCAAAGATATGATACTTATGCAGTTTTACGGTATAATTTACTATGTATGTGATTTTATGATAGAAGCTATGCCCTTGTGGAATTCTAGATTACGACAAAGCAAAAACACTAGAAGCAAAGATCGTAAAAAATGCACAGGTTTTTATGTTGTTGACAAACTATTAAATAGCTGCAATAAATCGATTAAAACCACAGAGTACATTTAGTAATTTTAGTGCCTGCGTTAGGCAACCTCTAAGCTATTAAAATTCTACTTAAGATAACTTAAGTCGTGTTTCTAATTTGTGTGAAACATGTAAGCGGTTAAAATACTTAAATAGTGTAATACGTGATGTATGGTGCGGTTCAGAGGAACAAATAGGGGTGATGGCGGATGCCAATCATAAATCGTTTCTCGATGACTAATCGTTCTGTCAGTAAACTAATCGATAAACTGTACATCGAGTGCGTGATGTTCTGTTTCGAAACTTTAAAGCTGGCTGTTAAAGTACCTAGCGTTCTTAAAATAAAATAATAAATTATTTAAAAAAAAGAACGACGGAATTTTTAAAATAGAGTTCATTTTATCAGTCGGACAGGCTACGTTGTTTTTTGTTCGTTTAATAATTTTTGGCTCGTGTAAAAACTCTTAATACAATACAATGCAGGCGATTGTGTAGCAACATCGCAAGCGATGCCTCACCTCTTGTCGTGCCCTCAGTGCAAAAACACCTGCACTATGAAATATATTTGCGACGCCAAAGATAACGCTGTCAAATTTGCCGAATTCTGGTCGAAGCTTATTCAAAACAGATTGGAATCATCGACACGACGACGAAGAAGAATGCTGGCACATAGAAAACGCATTGAAATTCTAAAAATTATCCTGCAGTATTACTAAAACCGAGATTAAATAAACCATTTCGCTTCAGCTGTTGGTTAAAAAGGCACACCACTAACCACGCTAAAGGGCGAGTTACCACTAACTTTTAATATTATCTTTTTAAAGTTTTTTAATCAAAAACGTTGTCAACACATGTCTGTCCGTCACTCCTGTAGATTTCTTTCAGAAACTAATTGGTCTGACACGGTTTAACCCCTCGAATGTGGAGGGATATATATATTTTTTAATTTGAAATATTTTTTTTAAAGAGCAACTTGTTGACTCGCTTTACCGGTCGCAGTTGACGGTTAATGGGAAATGACACCTTTTAAAAATGTTTCTGTTTTAGTTTTGATGCGACAGTTGATTCTTTGAAATTATAAAAAAAAAAGTTGAAGCTTTTATATCTGGTGATTTAATATCCTAGTACTTAGTCGTACCAGCATTTTTCAGTAATATCTAGCACCGGCTGAAGAGATCGCTTTTTGTTCTTGTTGTTAGGTAAGTAAAGTCCGTTCAAAGTTATTTTGCGGGGGAACCTTATTATAACGGGAATAAAGATCACAATGATTTTGACAGACACTGACAAATCTGTTAAAACCATTGTGATCTCTGGCTGTAACCCAAAAGCAACCTTATTCATATTAAGTTAAAGACCACAGTTATTTGGACAGCGATGTAAAATCAGAGGTAAAACTACTGTGAACGGACTGTATGTATATATTATATGCCTATTTTACACACTGCTTAGGTAAAGTTACAGTTAGTTGAATTACTATCTAGCTTTAACTATTATGAATACCTAGAACAATAGAATTTTCTAATAGTTCACTTTTATTACACATCGCGTAGATATCAATACATGTACCTACCTATATGCCAAATACAACATTCAGATGTTTTATTATTTCCTTCATAGTTATACATAAGTAGGCATAGACTTTTATCATCCCTCGTCCCTCCATCACTCGCAACACAAATAACGGACACACAAAGATGGCCACCCTAATAATTTATTTGTTTTTAATTTTTAAAAACAGAACGAGGAAGCGGACCAATGAGACGCGTCCTCCGACTGATTGTCAATTAGCGACATCAAACGGGCTTTTTGCGAATTAAGCGGTTGTTTGTGTTCATTTTTTGTCCGGTAGCCGTCGCGCACTGGCGTTTGATGCGTTTTTCCGTTTATACGTTTCATTTTCATATTTCCGTTTGTCTGGCCCTATGGGGAGGGTACAATATACTCGTAGGGTGTCTGTGTGCATATGCCAATGCTTTCCATTTATTTCGGTGATATTTTAATTCGAGTGAGTGCCCTCGTAGACGGATTAAATTTTTTGATGTTTGTTATTTTTTTACCTGGTCGCTAGAGGGGGTTATTAGATAGTGTAGGTTTTTGTACTCGCTTAAAGCTCGGGAGTTCACGCCTATTTCTCAAAACAATTGTACACTCACAACTCGCCCATATTAAGCAGTAGGTAGGTATGCAGTCCAATTTAGGTAGAAATTATGACTTCGTTTTGAATAAATTAAGGAAAAGTCAATGACCTCTGCAGTGATGCCTACTAATGACTTAAATACTACCTTATTCAAAACTTACATGATTAGGTCTGCGAATTTAATTGTTCTTTAACCATCTTTGTATTTTAATTGCTCTGAATTTTCCATTTTTATTTTGAAGTTATACTTTTATGACTAGCATAATGTTTCCTTATTTTCAGCAAATCTTTAATTTCGGCCGGGCCATCCGTAAAAATGAAACACCAACGGACCAAACAAAACAGTCTGGCGTTCTAAAGACAAAACATAAAAAAGTCTATGAATCGAACGCGCCGTATCGAACGCTATTCCGAATGCACCCAACACAGTCAACAAAGGGACGTTCTGAAAAAAAACGCGCGAATACGAACGCGGCCCACCATTAGCCGCTCCCATTTGCACCGCTATAGACGGGCCTCTTCAATCTATACCGTCAACAATTGTAGGGCTGATGCCTGTGTTGGGCAAATTACGCAGTTTTTTTAGGGCCTAGCACACCCCTGCGTATCTTTTTATCTTTTAGTTGATTCAAAGGATTGAAATTAGAATAAGGTCCAGTACCTATTTTATTCAGATTGACGACCGCAACTGTTCAATTCTAAAATAAATAATCTTCCTGTACCGAACATGGGCATGTGTTAAATATTACAAATTAAGTATTATTTATTATATTAGCAAAATAAAGAAAACCTCATATTTCACCTTAAAACCACACGTGAAAGATAACTTTCCAATCTTTAAAATTACAAATGGATCTTCATAGAATTTAAATACAACTTCAAAAAAAAAATTTTTTTTTCCCTGGCAACCCTACACAGAGGGCATGTGACCGAGTGTTGTTCGAGTTTTTATCGCTGATTCATTAGTATGAGAGTGTCTTTGTTGCCGACTGCACGGGCGCCGGCCCAGCACAATATGCATTCAACATGAAAATTGATTCGAAATGAAAGGATACACGCCATTGTATACATTGCTAATTGAAAATGAATGCGAGCCCAGTAATTAGGGGCTATGTAGCATTCGATGTAATCTATCTATTGTTGTAGGCTTTGTGAAGTTTCGTTTGATAAATATTGGAGTTATAGCGGAACAAAACATTTATTTTGATTCGTAAATAGATACTTTGTGGAAATAATAATCGTAATATATTTTGACAAGACTGTTATAACATGTAGGTATTGTTGAATTTTATCAGAAAAAACATTAATGTTTCTGTACGTACTAACTTATCGTGAAAACTTTCACACATACATGTTCATAATAACAACTAATTTATTCGTTCAAAGATTGAACAAAATAAACGTAAAAAACAAAAAAGACTACTTGACAGCCTCGTCTAAATAACAAAGTCTTTTAAAAGTACCACGGGCCCGGAACAAACCTAATTTGTAAAAAGGGTAAACAAAAAGTTGGAAGTTGAGGGAGGAATTACAATGAAAAAGAAGCCTGACCCTACATCGGCCCTTTTAAGATGAAAACCAGTTGTCAACTTTTGATTATACACCTACTGTTTTGTTTTTTCTGGCTATAATAAAGATTACAATATTGACAGTAGATTTTATTGAGAAGCCAGTAAAATCCATTCAAAAGGATTAACCGGTGGAATACCGTAATTACAGAAACAATTAAAAAACCATTGTCTCGCGTGGATTCACGTTCGATACGAGGGGATAATGCAGTGTTTTGATTAATTTGCTGACATAGAGATTCTGCATTAAAAGAAGCCAAAATTTTTCCATAATCCAAATTTCACGTCTTTCTCACCAACCGTTGCAGTTAAGCCTAGACACTGACATGTCCTAAATTTTACCTTTCACATAATTAAGCACAAAGGAGCGTGCTTAACGAACCACGACGCATCATACATACATTAAGTTTAACTACGCAGAAAGACAAAACGCCTTCATAGGAAAGAAATTCCGCAATATCCCATAACAATTATCAATAGCATTGTAGAAAATTTATGTTAGGATGTACAGTTGGACGCTTGTAAGTAAAATGACCATTTAAACGACACCGTGGACTGTGGAGCTGTCAACTCCATAAATGTGCATGAAATGGAACAATAACCACGAGTTTATGAACTGAACGTAAAGTTCCAAAACAGGAATAAACCTTCATTCCTTAGCCCTTTTCAATTCGTGACCTAGCATGCAAAACAGATGTCTGGGGCTAGATAAAAGCCTTTGAAAACAAAGTATTACCACTCGTTCCTAAGTGGGGTGGAGAGGTCAAACACAATCGCGGACCTCTATTTTAGTATTCTTGCTATTCTAATTAGTGAATAATGTGATTGGTTTTGCTTTGCGTTCGGTCTTTAGAAAAATCTGGCGCTTAGTTAAGAACTTAAGAGGTTATTACGTTTTTGTCCCTGTTTAAAATAACTTGAGCTTATGATTTATGTACAAGGAAAGATATTTTATGAAAAAATGCCGCTAAATCACTATTAGGTACTACTTGGAGAAATCCCGATCAATGATTAACTAGATGTTAGAGCGTTAACGTTTAATAGCCAACCAATTATATATTGATTGCATACTTTTCAGACATTTGATAAATTAGTACTAGTTTAATGTACAAAAAAGTTTAATTTAAATCGTTTGGACATTTTTTTTTGCGTAAGAAATAAGACAGGCAAGTCTTATATCAAAAGAACAAAAAATGCATGGACATAACAACATCCACCCACAAAATACAGTCAACACTGGCCAAGACGTTCGAAAATTATAATTAAAAATCCCTTTGCCGCGGAAACAGAAGAAGACGCAATAATCCTGCACCTATTTATCTCGCGCGATGTTAATCCGACAAACTTCATTACAACAAGTTGGCAGCTGAAAACGAGGTTATCTGTGTACTTACTTTATTTTTAATACAAAATATGAAATCAGATAGTATTGAAGACGTGACAAAAATTGGTATCAGCCATTTTTCTAGTACATCAAACGCGTCAACTGTATTCAGATCAATTTTTAATTCGTAAGCCGAAACTGATGTGATATGTCTGATTGTTATTAATATCAGAAATTATTGGGTCACCTAAAATTATGAATATGTTGAAATGTAGCAAATTCATAGACTAGGAGTCAGCTTGTTCATTCTCAATCAGATTTTTAGCTTCTATTCCATCGGTAAAAGAAAACGTACCCAACTTTTTACTATCTTCCCATTTTCAAGTATTGTTAATACTTGTCACATCTCCTTTCAAATCATCAAAGACTTCTTTACTATTCTTACCTTGGCGTGTTCTTGTTGCGCCAATAGCTGCTCCCTCACCATCTGTAGCTGCAGTATCATCTCCGACAGCTGCCGTTCCTTCTCCAGCACACTCTCACCAGCCAGTGCTTGCAAAGCTGCTGCGTCCAGTACTGCTCGTCGCTCGCTGTGGACAATGAGGTAGGGTTTTGCGTTTTATTATAAGATGGATGGAAGAGGAAATATTTGAAAGATTTTTTAAATCATTTGCTCCATGTGTTAGTTATAGATCTTTTTACCAATAGCATTGTTATTCTGTCTAACTTTATCTTGCCACTTAAATGTGGTCATAAGGCTAACTCTCGTAATTTAAAACGTTCAAAATCAAGTCGCAGTCTCATCTCGGCGACAAATGTAAAAAACTTGTCAAAAATGTAGAGAAATTAGAGACATTTATGAGAGATTAAAACTAAGATCAGACTGAACGTTCTGAAAATTACGAGAATTGCCCGAGAACTAATAATGAAACTAAAAATGGTGGATAGAGTTACTTTTTGTTTGCTTAATATATTTAAAAAAGTCAGGAAAGAGTCACTGCGCACAGCCAGTGCTAATTTTCATACATATTCAATAAGCATTCACCCTGAAAACAGCAGTCCCAAATTACATACAATTCTTAAATTAGAATAGCAAGCAAAAACTCACATATAAACAAGCGTTTGATGATCCTTGCACATAAAGTTTAATGCAATTTCATAAACTAACATTCCGTGTTAATATGACGGTTTGGAATACAAAATGTATAACATTATGTAACTTTGTAACTCAGACAAATTCGCGTGAATAATTCATGGTGGCGTTAGGACGGTGGTGCTGTATGATATCAACAACAAAGATTGGATGATGGCACGTTCATGCGCTACTACTTTTAGAACTCGATAAATGAAGAAAACATGTTTTGGATTTGGGAAAATGTTTCCGAGTTTTCTAACGGACGTTGCTATGGCTACTGTCCTTTCAGAGCTATTTTATTTAACTCTGATTTTGGAACCCTGTCCAAATCAAAGTTTTATTCTCTTTCTGCCACTGACAAGTCTGTCAAAATCATTGTGATCTTTATTCTCGTCAACATACGGTTGCTGTTAGGTTGCTGCTGTCAGAGGTAAAATGACTGTGTCGGTCTTTCTTCACAGAAAAGTCAGCGAGGAAACACCGAACTCGTCTAGATTTATTTTTGACATGTAAAAGTGTTTGTACAATCCTACTTACAGAAATAAAATAATTTATAATTTATGTAGATACAGTCTGTTATTGCATAATGACTATTCATGTGTGATGATATAGATTAGTGTTGATTTTCGATTGTAATAACAACCGAATTACGAACTTATTGATTTTAGTCTTAAAGTCTTCCAGCTAAGTAATTCCTCCTCAATGCTTTTCTCTCAATACCAATACGTTTTAAACTTTCGAATCTCCTTCCCACTTCAATCCGAGTTCCGTAGTAGAGGCACGTTACTCCGGGCCCGCAAACAAATGCATCAGAGGACGTCTCTGAATTATTAATGCTGTGGTCTGTACCAACCTCCTCTCTTTCAAGAGGCTATGACGTAACCTCTTAGTCTTCCGCTATGAATTCTATTGGCTTACATTTTTTATCATTTATTATACTGTAATGTGGGACTTTGAAGTTTTCTTTAATAGAAGTCGGTTTTCGGTTACGTTTAGCTAGATGAAGATTCTATGTATTGGAATATAAGGAGTTAGAATTTGGGTGACTAAATTTTTATTAAGTTTAGAAAGTATTTATACACAACTTCAAAGGAAATCAAGTTACTGTTTACTTATCTTCATAAGGATAATCAATTCAAATTGATTCATGATTATGCAAATTATACAAAGAAGCTTGGTTTTAATTTGAACTGATTCAGCGATTTTGAGAAATGATCAGTGAGCCTCTTAATTGCAAAAACTTGAAGGCATACAATTGTTTCTCGCTTGTCAGAGTATTTCACAACCTTTTTATTTTCACGATACAAAAGATTGGACCACTTTCTCAAAGAAAGGGCTCATTGTGAAACCAGTTCGGTGAAATAATAAATTAACGGTACCTAATTAAAGATCTCATTTTTTACTATGAACCAATTTATAATTCTCGAGAATTATGTTTGAGCGAAATTTTTGGGTACGCAGCGAATATTGTGGAATGAATTTGTGAAATAAAGTTATCGGTATTAAGTTTTAAGATTTATTGGCTTTACAAAGTAATCAATCAATGGAAAATTAAATTGCGAAAGTATTAATCGACCTATGTCCTCAACTGTCATTGGAACTTGCTTTTTTTTCTTTAAAAATTTACTCTGGATAAAGAAACTAAATATTACTAATAAAGATTATGATGAGTTGACGAAATCTACAACTAAAGGGATTGACGTGTAAAAGTCTTTGTACAAACCTACTTACAGAAATAAAATCATTCATCAGTAGTTGCCAAATGATCTGAAAACTTTAAGGGAACGATGGAGAACATTTAGTATGTGCTAATAATGTAATCACAAATCCTTTATATATTTTATATCCGGTAAACATTAAATTATTAGTCATTCAATTATTATGGAGGGGTTCGTAGCTAAGTAATAACAGCCGCACGGGTCGATCGATCAAGTTAAGCTACGCTTGCCGCAGTCGGTCCGCGGATGGGTGATGAACTTTACATACAGAGACCCCTCCGTGGGTCGAAAAGCACGTTAAAACGTTGCTGCCGGCTGTCATTTTTTGATCTATGACAATCGCTACGGGTCGTCAGAAGCCCGAAAGTCTGACAACCAATCTTACCAAAGGGTGTCGAGTTACCCAGTAACTGGTTTGTGGAGGTCAGATAGGCAGTCACTCAATGTAAAATACTGGTATTCAGCTGTATCCGGTTAGACTGGAAGCCGACCCCAACATAGTTGGGAAAAGACTAGCCAGATTGAGTCATTAAATTATTCAATAGGTACAGCATTATGATGATCCAAACTCAGTTACCTACAGAACCCGAAGCATCGTTCGCTTTAAAAAAGTATGTACCGTTTTCCTTTCCTATCTAAAAACCGGAGTATTATGAAAAGCAACAAAAACTCGTATAAAATAAGAACAGTATCAATCACACGATTCAATTCATGTCACTCAATTCACAGAAATGCGTTTTATTTTCCTGCTCAGTGGAACGCCACTTATGATTTATTGTGTTTGTCTCTCTACTTGTAACCCCATAGGAATCGAACTAGATACGTTTGTGGGAAACACACCATGTTGGTAAGGGATTGGGTCTTTAATTGTTTGTCATAATTCTTTTTTTTTGGAAGTAAATTTTATTCAAGGAAAGTGGAACAGATTCGGACTGGTTGCAAAAACTCTTTAGTAAACAAGATATAATATTTAGGTAGGTAGGTAACGAAATGCGCAAGCACTGCAGCACCCCGGCTAAAGGCGGCAGCAGGACACCGTGTGGTTTTAGTCAGTAAGAGTCTGACAGACCCCTCCTCCCACCCCGGGGTGGTGGACATCCATGAGAATTTCCACACGATAAAAAAAAAGAAAAGGTAAGGTACCATACTTAAATAAGCGACTTAGATTGTGAATATTGTACTTATATTTTAGAACCTTATCTCTTGAGATCCCCAAGCTAAGAGAGAGATATTTATGTCTGTAATTTATACAGGATGAAATTGAGCACATGCGACAAATCGAAATGGGAGATTGTACTCATCATTATGAACAACTTTTACTATGGAACCAAACCTGAAATCGCGAAAAAAAAATCAGCTGCTCCCTACATTTTGACGAGTTATGCGAACATAAATGTAGGGAACAGCTGATTTTTTTTTCGCGATTTCAGGTTCGGTCCCATAGTAAAAGTTGTTCATAATGATGAGTACAATCTCCCATTTCGATTTGTCGCATGTGTTCAATTTCACCCTGTATGGTGTAGGTACATAATAAAGAGTATTTTATTCTATTCTATTCTAAGAAGGTTCACTAGGAAACAGTTGCTATGCAATCTTTTTACGAAACAGCTCACAAAACTCTTACTGACCGGCCAGTATCCCAGACTGTAGACTGCAGATTTTCATGCTTATGCTAGCTCACAAAAATCTTACAAAATATCAGTATCAGTTATATGATATGAGATGACGTTGATGCTGTATACATTTTAAATTATCCCTGTGATGCCCAAAAATGTTGACCCCAGCTAAATTACTAAAAAAACTAGATCGACGTACACTAACATTCAAAAACAATACACTTAGCAGTAACTACATTAGAGAGGGGACTCGTAACTAAACTAGGGTGAACTAATAGACCAATTCACTACCACTCGATGTTTCGTTTCGATAGAATCGATTCGATTATTCCGATTCGTGGCGCACTGCCTGCGTTAATTTACTGTTTATCGATGTTTGTTTTTGGAAGCTCTATTTTTTTTAGCTTTTTTGTGCGACACGATAGTTTATTTTTCATTTTTGGTTTGATGCTAGTTTTATTTTACAAAGGCGAATACACATTTATTTGTCGGTTGCCAATCAGGAAGGATCATATTTTTTTTACAGGCACACATATTATTGCTATATTTTTTAGATATCCAAATAACAGACTGTGATTACATAAAATAATTATCATACGTTGTTTTGATACTCTACGGCCAGTTTCTCTGGCTGTTGATAAATCGTTCAACCAATCTCAGCAGTTTACACGGATTTGACAATTTGTGACATTAATTTTTCGATCATTTTCATTCGAGAAACTGGCCCATAGACAGCTACAAGTACACATTTCCCCCCATCCTAGAACAAGGTTTAAGAGACAACATCGTGGTCTGTTAATAGCTTTGTTTGTACCAAAACAAAAGGTAAAGAGGTGTCTTGAAAATCTCAAGGGTTGCGTCGGGAACAGGGGTGACGTCATTAAAATGGATGCAAGGGGACCCGCCCGATGAATTTTGACATTATACAGTAGGCTCCTTCTATGTTTGCGAGTAACATGTTTTAGATATGCTAGCATTTTGTGGTTACTGACCCTATTATCGTTTGATTATGGGGAATTATGTACTTTTATTGGAAAAAATTCGGAATTAAGCTGTTGACTGAAATAATTATAACTATGGAAAGGCTAAACAATGTTTGGACTAATTTCAAAACGTTGATTAGCCTTTCCCTAATTATAATTCTTTTTAACATCATGATACCTTATATTTCCTATTTTCCCAATGAATATTTCGGAATCTCATTAAAATAGAAGAGGACGCGTCGATCACTTTTGACCTTTAAAAAACTTCGCCAATTACAGGCAAAGGAAATCGGAGCACTCTATATAATCGAAGTCGGACTTTTAAAAGAAAGTCGTTAAACAGCCGATCCGATATTACGGGCTTGTCACTCCCACCTGTCGATGGCGTGATTGTAAAAATATTGCTGCTGTGTACAAGAATAATGTCGTAAGTGGCAGGTTTAATGTCGTATTTAATATTGGGGAAACAGCTGCAGTTTTGGGTTAAGAAGGTGGCGTTTATCTTTTGTTTTTTTTGCTTAGTTTTTTAAGAGAAAATATGTAAATTGTATAGAATTAAGTAGTTATCGAAATCAAAAGATTTGTCACTATCATTTTGCTGTCTAATCTTGATTTGAAATTCACAATTTGGTTTATGTTAATGCTCTGAAAATCATATTAGGAAGGGTTGATTGCCCGGTTATGAGACACTGAAATACCGTTTACGGATCTAGAGGTGCCCTTTATAATATCAAATAGCGCAATTATAAATAATAATAATAAATAAATAATTTTACTAATATAGTTATAAGTATTATTTACTAACAATGAATGGAATGTTAATTTATTCTGAAATTAAATGATTAATAGGTAGCTAAGCATAATCATAATCAGTCCCTAACGTTCCCACTGCTGGGATTTCGGCCTCCTCTCAGTGAGAGCACCATAAAACTTCCTCTTACGTCGTTTTTTTAATAAACACTGGCACAATTTTATAAAATCATTCTTTTAAAAAAAATTCTTTGATTTTATCCCTACTTCGATTTCGATCAAAACTCTCAGCATCAAAGCTGCGAGAGAAAAGGAAGCAAATGAGATAATAATTGCTTTCCGTATTATTTGCAGACGTTTCCTTTGAGGGGCATTACCTATGGACTTGAAACCGTATCTGTGCGATAATTGTACATTAATTAGCTATCGATTTGAGGGTATTTAGAACATTTTTCCTGAGATTTTTTGGGGTCGTTTTAATTAATTTCGGAATCACCCTGTTATTTTTATAATTATGTTTTTAAGTCTTTTTTGAATGAGAATAACAGAATGAGGTTTATTTCATTGTTGGATATTTTGCATTTAATAAATGCGACCAGTAATGATCTGTTTTTTTTTTTATATAAATAGACTCTTGGGAACTTTGTATTCAATTAAGTTAATAGTTTTTGCACAATAACAAAATAATATTGAACGAAATTGAATTGTTTCGTTAATATTGTAGGAAAATATCATACAAACGTGGCATTAAAACAGTGGTTTGCAATTTATACACTTTAGTAGTAGGTAGTCCAAAAACACAGAAGGTAGATTTCATTATTTCGGAAAAAACACGAAAAAAATTTGCGCGTGTTTTAGTACCTACCTTTCTTCTCTCTCATGTAACAAAATTTGCCTAAACGTGACGCGTCCTTGTTCAGTAGGGATATATGGAACAGGGGGAAATTTCAATTCTCGTCCAATTATCATAGAGTAGAATTCAAAATAAAGCAGCCAGGCAACTTATTTATTAAACGACAGTTTATCACCAATTTCTAGACAAGGCAACTTCTCTCCCAGTCTCATCTCCCACAATAAAGCGCGATTCATTTGTTTTTCACCGTCTGTCAACACGACGCACATAAACTATGCAACGCTAGGGTTGACGGCGAACAGTTTGTGGGCAACAATAAAAAATCCCTTAACGCGAGACAACGGTGGCTGTAGGGTTATCCGTCTTGTTTGCCCCTCGCGACAGACATGGCGGTGTAGTGTGGATGTGACTTTTCTAGTTTATTTAAATTTTCTCTATGAGAAGATGGAATTTGGTCGAAGAAGTTATAGAGGCAGTGCGAAGGCATGACCAATGACGTTGGGGTAGATGGCGGACGTAGTTGGCGGAGATCTCGAATAGGCAAACGTTAAGTGAAAGAACGCCTTCAGGCTAGGTGGATCTTCGCAGGGTAACTGGTAGCAGCTGGATGAGAGTTGCCGAGAATAGAGTTAAATGGCATGCAATTAGAGAGGCCTATGTCCAGCAGTGGACTGATGTAAGCTGATGATGGAAAGGCATGATGATCAATATTGGTTTTTGGCTTCAAGTTTCTTAGTTTTTTATCTGGTGTGTTGTGTCTTTTAGTCTATGCTAAACAAATGTTTTTTCTTTCTTTTTTTTCATAATAACAGGCTAGCATTATTACAGGACGTAGAAAACTTGTTTCTGTATTCTTCTCAATCCTATACAACAGACAGAATCGTTCAGCTAAGGAGTTGGTTTCGTCGTTTCCTTTCTCAAACTTGGAAGTTGGTGAAAATTCAGCGATTTTCGTGTTATCATCGATTCAAAAGGAAATTCAAATTAGTTTCCTATCAAACTAGTCTACATGGTATCCGAATCAGTGGTCATATGTTCATAACGGCATCTTTTTTCCATCTAAAAGAAACGTACCCTTCCTTACCTTTCCCCCAACAATACACTCATTACGAATTTAACAACTTGCTACCGACATACTCAGTCATGTAGCCCGTTTTTATTGAGTTCGTCATTGCTCGGCACCGCTCGGCAACGCTCGGGCCTCCTCGACGCGGTACGGTACCGACTAGGGGGACTGATAGCATTTTAAATCAGGTTAAGGTCAACAACAACCGGATTCGAACTCTGCGCACTTTGATTCGTAAAAAACTGGCGAAAACGGACACTTTTAGATTTAGACCTTGTTTAGATGTCAAAGATAAGCTTGGATATGTATGAAAGTGGAAATGCATGGCAGGGCAGTGTTTGGACTCGGAAACTGTATAATTTCCTGTGAGGATCGTTTTCGGACAAAGCTGGCGCCGGCTATCGGCAAAATGGCCAGAAGAATATACAGGGTGAAATTGAATTCATGGGCATCCTTTTAAGGGGTCATTATACTCAACATTATGAACAACTTTTTCTATGGGACCAAACCTGAAATCGCAAAAAAAATCAGCTCTTCCCTACATTTTGACGAGTTATGTGAACATAAATGCAAGGAACAGCTGATATTTTTTCGCGATTTCAGGTTTAGTCCCATAGTAAAAGTTGTTCATAATGATGAGTACAATGACCCCTTAAAAGGATGCCAATGAATTTAATTTCACCCTGTATAAGCGACTGAGTGTGATGAAGAATATGCTAGTCGACCATAAAAATTAATTGGAAAATGTTTTCAGAAAAAAAAGATACTGGTCGAGATAGGTAATTGAAAACGAAAAGAATATAGGTAAGCACACGAAGAGTCAGGCCACTATTTGAAATACATCGTATAACGAAAAGCACAATTCCAGATTTATCAATCTACAATGTCCTAAATCAGAGGACACTTTAAATTGTAATTATAGGAACAAATTATTAAAACTCCTAACAAAAATCAAGCAGTTGCTTAACACATAGAAGATCCAATTACGTATAATAGCAATAGCAATCATCAAATTACGTCTCGATTGTAAATTGATATAATGTTGTTCTCTGATAATAATTTCTATAAAACCGGAATGCGTACTGTTTAGTTTATTGATCCTGGTACTAATTACGGTAGTTAGATAATTGCAGAGGCTTATATTAAATGATAGAGTTTTTTATTTATTCTCTTAAGATGTAATGGCGTTTGTGAGGTACGTTGTGGTTGCTAATAGTCCTGTCTCGTCGACTAAGTGATATTGCACTGAGAGTGAAGCTACCATTAGAAGAAAATTATAGAAATCAATGAAGTGTCGTGGTATTTCCTTTATTAGTTCATTTTGCAGAAAGTTTATGACATTATCATTGTCAGATTTTATGGTTTTAGCTATCGTTCAGTGTAGTTCTAGCATCCAAATTTATTTTTGATATTCAAATTGTAAATCGATGATTATGAATGAGAGAATTGACACATTATGAAGTAAATGAAGGTTTTCCAATTATTTTATAATGTGATAATGTGCTGTGTCGTTACATTAATCAGTTATAGAAAACAAGTTAACTCTAGTGCTTATCAATTTTAAACGACCGTTTCCCACCGCTTATCGTACTTACTTATCTTTTTTATAAATTCCTATTTGATTCAGACCTTTCCTGTTTCGATCATTGCTTTCACCAATTTACGATAATACCTCCATTTCAACAAAAACGGTCGGCTATTTTTCTATCCCCTCATACAAACCAGTTTTATTTATACGAAATAGTTTCGCCAAAATCACTGCATAAACCACCGCTCAATAAATAAAATGGACCGAACCTGTCCGATTCAGCGTCAATAAAAACACATCCCAAATGTAAACGAGAACGATGCATGAATTCTTCATTTCAAATTGTATGGCCATGTTAGGGCATTATCATTTTTAGTGCTTGCCACACTGGTATATTCAGATGGAATTTTTGATGCACTGGCGACACAGCCGCGCTGCGATTGGCCGCCCTGAATATTGTATGAACCAATCACTGCGTTGCGCTTAACGTTGCATTCCAATTTGAAATCGTGAAGGCGGGAAACAGCGACAAAGTTGTGTGTTTTGCAATGGCGTGCAATAGGCATAATTTGTTGTTACACAATCAAATTGGTTTTCCGAACAGGTATGTGGTGGCATAGCGCTGGACATAATTGGAAGGCCGATTATTGGGACGCGGTAAGAGAATTTCCTGCGTTTTATTAGTATTGTGAGTACATTAATGTCTTCCAGCCAGTCAGCGCCCAGGTTAATAGTAAATTAAAGTGTAGTGGTAATTATCAATTACAAAACTCATGCTATTTCTCTGTCTCGTAAAACCGTGTACTTAAATTAAAAGAGAACATAACACTAAAGGATATATAATTGATGAGTAGCTTGAAATTCTAGTTAAGAATAGAAGTATAATATAATAAAATAAATAAATAAAATATAATGTGGCATTTATGACTTGTTTTCGTAATGATGAAGCGTCGGATTGCATAGTGCTGCAGAGGCAAAAAGGTTTTACCGACTAAAGCCGCGAATCTTACCGTAACGTAATAAAATCAGACCTCAAGGCCGGAAAAGCGCTAAACAAAATGGCTGCTTTCTTACAAAATTCGCGCGTACGAAATCCAAATTTTTTTCCAGTAACTATGTTATTGTTATAATTAATAATATCTCTCGAACAGTGCACTAATTGTTCTGTTATTTATTAGCGGGCCAGCCGGCAAGATAACCTCTGCCACAACCGAAATTATTGTTCCTATATTTTGTGAATCGCTATCTGTTATATTGTTATTGTCTCCATTCGTAATTGGGGCGTGTGCCCGGTGGGAAGTTAATAAAAAATTGCAGTCCTTTTTAGCTTGAGATTAAGTATAGTTCAACGGTCATTAGTTGATAAGCTGATGATGACATGATTATCAAATGATACAGAGGCGCCACTTCTTACTCGGGATCCTGACGCATCTGTGGAAGCTTAGGCCAGTGTTGCGATTGGAAAAATGTGTCTGCGATTTTGTGTGACATCTTTTCTTTTATCCTGAGATTATATTTGTAGGAATGACCTTGAAAAGGACTATTAAGTTCCTAAAATTTTGCTCTTTTAAAATTGAACAGTGTAAACGTTAGAAAGAGAATAAAACGCACAATGATAAAATAAGTATTATGATGTAATCTATAATTGTAAATGTTTTTGTCATTTTTGGGACACAAAACACAATCACTGACACATTGAACTGCCTATCAAGACACATAAAAATTTAGTGGTCTGGTAACATTCCAAGACTAAACGTGGAATAATTATTTTAATTAATGTATAACTGTTCTACGGTAGAGTACCTATAGACCAGGAATTGGAGCTAATAATAGAACAGGACCTCATTTAACTGAAGAAAAGGAAAACTTAGTTACTAAAAACCGATTTAGCAATAACACGCCTTGCGCATGCTATTTCAAAAATAGACATGACATTCATAACAAATTGTCACACAAAACATTAAGATTACTAACATTCCAACAATGAAAACAATTTCAATTTGCACAATTGTAGTGTTCATGTAACAAACGAACAATTCAGTGAACAACGTGAGTTCTGTGTTCCTATGTGTGGGGCAAATCTTTGCAGAAGGCGACTTTGTGAATACTATAAAGAGTTATTGTAGTACACAAAGGAGTATTGTCCTAGCCTTGTTGATTGTCTCTGCTCTCGTGACAGGGACATGTTAGGTGTAGTTTACCTTGAAAATCTGTTTTGTTCAAGTATTGATTCGTTTGAGTCATGGGATGTTTTGATATAGAATAGACCAGCGGTGGAAAAATTGACATCAGCACTCTAATTGCGTAACTCACTATCAATCGGAATCGGAATCATTTTGAAGAAAATTGCTAATACATTGCTTCATAAGTTGGAAAAATGTGTCTGCTCAACACGTAAATAACGCAATGAATGTTGTTTAACTGTCAAAATGAAACTGATTCCGATTGATAAAGTGTTACGCAATTGCCCCACGGGTTGTGCTGTATTTTTACTTTGCGATACTAAGCTTATAAAAGGACAAAAATCATCGATATATCAACAAACCTATACCGTATTAGTTCAATTATGAAGTCATTAAACGATATATCAGCTTCAACAAGCGTACGCATCGCTACGTTAATCCAATACGTTTTGGTAATTAAGGCATTCTAAATTACCTTCAAAACATCAACTTTGAAATAAAATTAAAACACATAACTTATTTTGTCACTCCCATCATTATTCGTGTGTTAAAACATTTCTCATGGTATAAGAACAAAAACGGTTGGAACGCCCCCATGCCTCCATCATCGAGTTTATAAATAAGATATTCATATTAACTAATGTTACGTCTTCTGTAATCTGTAACATTATATTGTGCTTTCTGGTTTTAAATCACTGTACAAATTATGACTTTGTCTATTGTTAACGTTTTGTTGACTGATGTGGCACAAGTCAAGAGCTTTTAGCAGATGGAAATGTTGATTGAAATCGCGGTGGATGATCGTAAAAACGACATCATAGCAACACACCCTGAGAAATATTGATCACCATGGATAATTTTGTTCATTTGTATGTAATCTAATCCCTTGAATTGTAGGTCTGAGGACAATCTCGTCATTCTCTATTTCATTTATTTTGACGACATTATGTTGATGGGCGACAGTAGTAGGAGACTTCGTTTTTCTAAATTATAGTAGCTAGCTGACAGTATGTTGTTAATGACTTCGTGTGATTAAACTTCACCTGTTCATAGGTATCCCCAATGATTCACCACTGAACACAATCCTAGGATTTTCTCTTCCAGCTTCTACCAGAAACTTTGTGCGTATCTTCCTTATTGCCTTCATTAGCAAACCCGCTGATATCTCAAACCTTACCCCACAATCCGAACCCAAAGCCAGTATAACGGAGATGGATTGTAGCACATTACGGGCTCACGTCTTAATCTCGTCGGCGGCTATTACGGTGCGTTTAATTAGTGCAGACAATAGCCCGCGCCGGCCTTAATAATACGCCAAAAGTGGCCCTTATTGTCTCTGCTATGACTTATTTATGTGTTAGGATTACAATTGTTTAACATGTTCTATAATTGACGGTGAAATAATAATTATTGTTCTTGGAATGATGTATGGTGATTGATTGTTTCTTGTTTGGAATTGGCTAAGCTAATCTCTAGCAGACTTGTATCTGACTCACCTCTGCTGATTAAAGTTAGATTATTACATTTCTATTCATTATTTGTATAAGGCCAGTATTATTGGAACCAACCTAGCTTTTATCTGCATTAGGAGGATTGGTATTTCCCTTTCAGAACTACCCGAAGTGATTATTATAATGATTTATTATGCATCCTGCACATAATTTAACTTTTTTAGTTCAAATTATTAATATTACCAACTTTAGCATAATGAGGATTAATTAAATAAATGTTTCATTCATTATTTTCCTTTCCTTTATCACAAATGTTTACATCTCAATTGAAAACACTTACGACTATGTTTCTCCTGGCAACGAACAACAACATATCCGCGACTACAATCATAGTTATCAACAAAAGCTATTAACTACTGATAACGCCACTGATAAGGTTGGCACGTAAATATTGACATAGATCACGCTTGACACCGCCTTAACCTTTGTTATAATTATCTTCTATTATTGAACATAATCTATAACTATTTAAATCTGGCATCGTTTTATTTACCCATAAACTAGGTTTCTTCTTTCCATCACCATGTCCAGGGAGCCTACTTTTTAAGCACTAAATCCGTATTATCTGCCAAAGTTACAGGCCTTTCCTACTCCGTATTCCGTATCACTTACGGACATAAGATTAGTTATGGACCCGAACTAAGAATTAATGACAAAAAATTCGACAGTCGTCCCTACTACCTATGTGTTTTTGTCCGTCCAAAAAAGTTAATTAATCGGGTGTAGAATTCACATCGAAGTTTCGAACTACTTTCGAACGGGCCCGCATCTTCGTTGATGGAGATTAAGAGTAGGCTCCCAGTTGTGTGGTTATTATTGTCCTAATAATCAACCCATTGGTCATCGCAGCATGATATTGTAATAAATGTTGTCCATTCTCATGAGAAATATGGATAGGTACTCCACCTAGCCTATCCTTATGCAATGTATTGATTCTACTCGCCGCGAGGGCGCGTCGCAAGACACACATACACTTACGTTATACCAGGTGGGAAGCAGAATCCGACATTCTAGACAGATAGCAGTTTTCTTAAAGCTATCAATATTGGTTATGTTCTTGAAAATTCAAAGATTTTATGAAAATCTTCAATGATATTAATAATCAGTCTGGATTTCATTCACCGATTGCATGTCCATCGAACTTTGTTGCTAAGGACCTCAAGATATACATAGACGATTTACATTTAATTGCCCAAGATTGCAAAAAAGATGCGGGCAAATCTAGTCCGTATCAGATTTCACTGCTGATCCTACCTGGAACCCTATTAGTTCTGCAATTACCTTCTATAATAGTTCTATTTATATTGGCACCGCTAATGTCTCTGGACTGTTGATTAATCTACGGACTTTGATACCATGTTGAATTCCGGGCAGGTTTATCATACAACTAATTGCACAGAGTAATAATAGCAGATAGAAAGACCAATAAAAAACTAGTTTCCGATCGTTATCCAGACGTTTTATCTCAATTATACTTCGGTTTATAAAGTTTTGATAGTAAAATCATATTTTAGTGAGTCCACGAGTAGTCTCTGTGTTAGTCAACAAAATTGGAATACAACATGGCGGATAAAATGGCGCTGTTTTCTGCAACATAGATAATTTAGATGTCAATATTGAATTTGATAAAAACATTATTAATATTGATGATGACAGTTATAATAATAAGGTGTTTGATAAAGTTGTTTAAGCCATTCGATTAGGCGAATATGGCTTTATAATGGAAGAAAAGTGTGTAGGCATTTTTTTTTTTTTTTTTTTTATGGATGGGAAATCATCAAATGACCCCTCCCGCTCTGGGTGGAGCGAAGGGAGTGTCAGACTCTTACTGACTAAAACCCATCCGTGTTCCTTCCTTAGCCCTTTATGTTCCGGGGTAGCGGTAACCCTTTCGGACAATCCCGCACCCCCGGCAGGCTTCGGCCCTGGCAGGCCCCTTCCTTTATGCTGACATCTCTTTGAGGCGCGCGTGGAACACGTACGCGCCGTCCGGCACGGGCCTGGTCCTGATCGGACGGTGAGCTACCCATTACTCTCCGTCCGCAGGCCCGCGCCTACGGTGGCCGGGAGTCGTCACGCGGCTCCCGACGCCCGGAGCGTCTCCCGCGGCGGCTGGGGTGTGAGGCTCTCTCCCTCAGCCGTTCAGCCACCTCCTTCGCTAGCATGACTGCTTCGCAGAAGGAGGCGACCGCCCCCCACTCCCTCTCGCCCCGGACCATGGCTTGAACCAGGGCCGGACGCGAGAGGTCGCCGCCGCTGTCGATCGCCTCTACGAGTGCACGGCGGTGCTCCGCCCATGCGGGGCAGACCTCCACCGTATGCTCCACCGTGTCCTCTGGGCGATCCTCGCAGTGGTGACACCCGGGCGTCTCCTCCCGCCTGATGATATGCAGGAACCTCCCAAAACATCCGTGTCCGGTGAGGACCTGCGTCAGGCGATAGGTGAGGACGCCGTGACGCCTCTCTAGCCACCCCTCAAAGAGGGGTCTTATCGCCACTATCGTGGCGTGCCCTGCGCTGGGTTGCGAAAGTCGCTCCTTCCATGCCACCATGAGATCGCGCCGGAGGTCTGTCCGCTCCGCCGCGATTTGCCGCGGAAGCGGAGTTTCCCCCCGGCTCAGTGCCTCCGCGCGCCACTCATACAGGCGCGCTAGGACTATCGCCTCCAGATCCCATGGCGGCAGTCCGGCAAGGAGGCTTGCCGCCTCGCCCGAGATCGTGCGGTGTCGTGTAGGCATGCTAACAGCTTTTGTAGGAACATTATTTTAATGTCTAGAATATTTTAACAATAACAACCTATTCTGTGGAGTCTAAAACAAAAATTATGCGACGTAATTCTGACCTCATTGAGCAAATACGTTAAATCCTAAAGTATATTTAGCATGTCGATCTTCAGGATTTTGTTTCGCTGATGATATCGGCTGGCTGGTTAGCTAAGCAATAAGCTTTTCTATGCGCTGTAACTCAGCCCAACATGAGACAATACAGAATCGTAGAGACAATGCAAACTAAAAGTCGAGCACATCATAAAATGTTAAAATAAGGATTGTGTTAATAGATGATCTTGTTTTAAAAATCACTGTAAGCTTAATCTTAATTTCAAAGTTGAAGATAAGTTTTTGATTACGATTGATCAGAATAAAGCAAAAATTCCTGAACTCAACGAAGCCACGCAAATTCTCAAAGCGAACAATACCTACTAAAAGAGACTAAAACAAAACGCTTGACGAGCATTTAACTGCAAACGAGCATAATTAGTCCGGTGATAATCTCACGCTTAGCCGTTGTCTTAACGCATTAGCATCTTGCCGACAATAAACGGTAGAATTGTCGCATTACACATTCGTTGAGCGCTAAATGACGACTTCTAAGGAATTGTGGCACATACAGACGCAGGTTGAAATAATTAAATCTTATAATACATCATTATTATCAACATCTTCGGCTAAATACGACCCTGCCTTAATTTTAACATCTTTATCTAAATTAAGATTAACTTTGTAAAAATGTACTCCTATCGTAATAGAGTTTTTCTTGTCAGCAGCCCCAGGCAAGACTTTATTGAAACAAACTTGTCCTATTTCACTTAATCATGTTCACGCTTAATAACGTTAATGGGTAGTTCTTCAGGGACAAAATTTTCGATGTCTGTGGGTATATTTCTGTAACCAACTAACAAAACGGCATGTAATTTTTTTTTTTGTACAGTTTAGCATTATGCCTTACTAGGACAAATGATATTTTTTAAATACTTGCTGTCTAGGTACAAAATAAAAATATTTGAAGTGTGTTCTTCTGATTCATATAACGCGTCCGTTTGCCATTTTCCGGTACAAAATGGTCGATGTCGCATTTTCCCTTTGATACATCAATATAAATTATAATTATATCGAAAGGAAATGAGTTGTCCTCTTACAAAAAAAATGTGTATTGGTTATAACTACGTTATTTTGTTTATAAATAAGTAAATAAGGAGTGTCCGGCGTATAATACTGATTAATGTGGCGTAAGCTTCACTTGACCGTACTTGGTCAGGTAATAATAATGAGAGTCTGGCTTCCCGCGCGGGGGGAAGCCAGTCGTGCAACGGACGAGCTAGAAGGTGGACCTGCGGCTGGTTGGCTTAGATCCCGGTGTTACGAAGGAAAATATCTGATTCACCTGTGTTTGGTTCAGGTGGCATTATGATTACAATGCCTACTTTATAAAATTTATTTTATTGTTTTAAAACTCCAATCTGTGTTTCGTGTGATGCTTTTAGGTTATGGAATCGTGTAGAAAAATGACAATAATGAAGTCTGTATGTATGATGAGTTATGCATGATTGTAGGCAAAAATCTGATTCAACTGTGCCTGATTCGTATGGTCAAAACCCCCATATGACTAATGAAATAAATTCGATTTCCCCTTTCCAGCACGAAAGGAGTGCTTTTGTTGCATTATAATGTCCAATGTTTGACCGTGTACAAGTCAGTAGTTCTAGTCTTATTTATTATCATTTATTTAGCTATAACCTTTTGAATAATTAAAAAGTGACAGGAGTATAAAACTGTTCTAAATATGACACTTTTGATATGTCTTAGTCTTAGTTAAGAATAAATAATTATTGTTTAGAATTATTAATCAAAACTAACGGTGTATTTATTACTTTTTATTTCTGTTTCTGATTCATCTGGGCACAAAATATTCGAACGTCAATATCTTGATAACTACTTTATAAAAACGAGCCCCTCATACAAACATATGTTCTTTGGTATGTCTATTTTCATATGAGCATGTGTTACAGAGCTGAAAGTGAAATTAAATTTTGGCCATATGGATCAGTCGAAGAATCAAATTTCGAAGAACTACCCTAATATAATTCGAAAATTACGATAATGATTTTCTTACTTCAATGAAGCTGTAAATAGAATAATTAATATTCATATTTATCGTCGACCGTATCATATTTTTTAGGCCCTTTACAATCTTCGGCAAGAGTTTTAACAAGGATATTTAAATTTAAGCATATTGGTTTAATTACTACTTATGCTATTCTCCATTAAAGTTATAGGCTGTAAATAATTCAGCGACCACTTAAACTGGCGTAAAATTATAATAGCATTGGCTATGAAACTGGTAAGCAAACGTGCTGTAATTTTATAAATAACATGTTTAGATGACCTTTTTATGGTGGTTATTGAACTATGTCATGATGGTATTAAAAGGTAACCTGTTGTTTACAAGAATATTGGTTTTTGAAGCCCTTTTAACGGTTTTATATTCAGATGAATCTTAATTAGATTGGTTTGAAAAGACGTACTTATTGCATTGAACCTGAAAGTAGTGTTCAAAAAAAAATTTTTTTTTGTCACAAAGAAAAAGTTACATTAAAAAAAAAAAAACATTAGGGTAAATTCCATTTATAGAAATGTAAATAAAAGAACCATCAGTAACAAAAGTGTGTGAGCTGCCTTTAAGCCTAACCAGACATAGTACTGTCTGTTTTTTCTTCAACAATATAACATTTTTATAGCAGGTCACCTCTCAAGTACAGTAGCGCCTTTGATAATACCTCAACATCTACCAAGTAAAATAAAAACAAAAAACCCCAAGCAAACTACTCTATTTAAATGTAGATTAAAAGAGCATTACCTTTCCTCTGTACTGTGAGTATTTATATATTTATGTATATATGTTTATATATTTTAGCATTATGTATTTATTTAAGTATACTTATGTTATTTTTATTTTATTTTGCATTATATGTGTAGGTTTATTTAATATTTTAGTTTTAGGCTTCACACATTCATATTTCTCTCTTCTTGTTTTCGCACACTATTGTCTACATTTCTTTTTTTACTTCTCCTTTCGCAGGTCTGCTGGAAGAAATTTCTTAAGAAATAAGCAGTACCTTTGTACTCAAATTATAATTATAACATTTCCTTATGTATTTTACTGTGTGTACATAAATAATAAAATAAATAAATAAATAAAATAAACAAACCCGCTAAGCGCAACATACTAACGTCCTTTACGATTTCCGTCACCCGAACTCAGTGGACATACTTTAACGTCAGAATATCTATAAAAGCCTAGTAAAACATGCGTTTAACGCTTTTATAGTAAACTTGCGGTGGTCCTAACATTGTTTTTAATGTGCAGTAATATGGCTAATTAAATTCTGGTAAACGACTAACTTGAAATGGTGTAAGTGTCTCCGTTTTATTTTAGTCGTCGGCAGTGCTTGTTAGAGTAATGAAAACGGGTCTAGTGTGTTTGCGTCATTGCTTTGTGGACGAAACAAAAGGTATTGATATAGAAATAGGCGTAATGTTTATTGGAAAGATTGATTACG
The DNA here is from genome assembly GCA_945859645.1 of Amphipoea oculea. Lineage (NCBI taxonomy): Eukaryota > Metazoa > Arthropoda > Insecta > Lepidoptera > Noctuidae > Amphipoea > Amphipoea oculea. The sequence continues at coordinate 13,043,583 of OX243865.1, read as the reverse complement.
ATATTGTTTTCGACAAATGGGGTTTTATGTAATATATTACAATCTAGAGAAAGAGTCTTTACAATATTCCTATTATTCTTAGTACCACTTTGATGACTGACGCGTAATATTGGCAAAGTCATAATATGATAATTTGATCAACACCTACCTACATGATTATATTAAAGTATAACGACGAGAAACACTTTACATCAATGAATATAAAGGAATGCTTTTTTTATGCGCAATAAACAATAAGTCAATGAAAACACATAATTTGTTCATGCAAATAAATTATGTGTCGTTAACCCGTTAATTTTATGTCTTTTTCTTTCTTTTCTTATCTCGATATACAGCGGGGTAATTGCGTAACACACTATCAGTAGCAATAGGTTTCATTTTGACAGTTCAACAACATTCATTGCATTATTTACGTTGTTGAGTAGATACATTTTTCGAACATATGAAGCAATGGATTAGCAATAACCTTCAAAATGATTCAGATTTTGATTGGTAGTGCGTTATGCAATTTTATTAGGGTCCAGGGTGCAGGAACATCGACACGAAACCTGTTACCATGGATTCAGTATGATTCAGGACCCCACAGCGTCGAAAATTTTAACCGGTTTAAAAAAAAAGCTGTTCCATACATTTTGACCGCGTAGGTATTGCACTTTTGTAAGAAACAGCTGTTTTTTTTTTAAATAACATACAATAAAATTTGTGCGCATAGAGGTGCGCGTTGATGTACCTGCCAGCCTATACAATAGCAGTTAGTAGGGAATACTAATTAAAACTAATCAATGACGCAATGGAAATCATACCGGACCTAGGAAACGAACCCTAATTTCACATAAACACATTATCACTAACAAGATGAATAATAAATTATCGCGTAATAATGATTTCCGTATCTCTTTGCAAACAGACTGTAACAAAACAATGATAAATGTTGATGTAGGAAACTATATTATTGGCAATAGAAGAAGGTGACAAGATCAATTAGATGATAGCAATGTAATGTCTGACTTGTTAATGAGGTAGTGAACAATGATATACAGAGGACAAGCAATTGTTACGTATGTGTCTATAAATGTAATTGATAGGCAATGATGCGGTTAATTTATTGTTGTATAATTACATTATATTGAAGCGGGAGAGAAATATAATACGTTTTGCAAGTAATTATATGTTTCAGAGGAATTTATATTGTAACTATTTCCAAAAAATTATAGATTATTTTCCACAAATCGATGTGGTATAACGATCTAAAATGATCTAAATTGAATAAAATTTTACTCGGTGTGGTTACGCTATGGTCTTTTGACTAAATGATAAATGATTTTATTTCTGTAAGTAGGTTTGTACAAACTCTTTTACACGTCTCATATTTTTAAAATTAGAGGTCGGCTATGATGATGACGATGGTGATATATATATAATTAGATAATCAATCTATGTAGTCTCTTCTAAAATACGGCTACTGAGAGTGACGAACTATTATGAACTCTAAATAAAACAAAATTTTACTTACTTGTTCTTGTTGACAGGCGTGGTCGATGGGGTTGGCCTTTTCTCTTCCTTAATCGTACTATTGTTCATTTTCGACGTTAACCTCTTCAAGACGTCGTCCATAGAACGCTTATGAGGATTACTCAACGACAGAGCGCTATTGTGGTTCAGCAGAGAATTGTTATTGTTACACAGTCCCAAAACCTTCGCCTCAGCCCCAGGACTACTGCATTCTGACGAGCCTCTCCTTCGAGTCTGCAGGTCGTTCACTTGATGAAGACTTAAGAAAGATGATGGGACTAGAAGATTATTTGTCATGTCTAATGTTTGCTCGAATCGTTGTTTCTTTGATGGTCGTTCGTCTTCGTAATTCGTATCCTCCTCGCTTATAGAACTCCTTGTAGAGCAACTGGGTGAGAACTTGTAGTAGCTATGCTGCTCGTTGTCATCTGACTCCTGGTGGTCAGGGAAGTCCAGGTTGGCTGGGCCTGCTTCCTGCTTCTCTGTTTCGGCGGCACCTTCTTGCAATTTCGACGGTGGTGACTTTCGTTTAGATGACATGTTTCTGAAAAAGAAAGCCACGATTAGTAAGTGAGTTATGTTGAAGAGCAATCAAAGACTAACGGGAAACATGTGACATTTATTAAGTCTGCTAGACGTACTAAGTGCTGTCAAGACTCAGAACTGGTTAATAGCCAGTCAGTGACGTCAAGTCTAGAGATGTCCTAATTATCCAGCTCTATTCGTTAGCATGACTGTGCCCGTACAAATACTTGTTAAATACAAAATACAAACACGGTTTACAACAGTATCACTGTTTGATCGAGATCTCAGGTCAGACGTCAAACGTAGTATTTGTCACCCAAACTCCCCCGACTAGTTACGAAACTCGCTTCGTTAAAGCACCTAATTGGGCTCTACTAATTGTACTAATTGCAGTTACTGCCTCCTTTGGACTTAAGGTGTCCGTCGGTCCATGTAATACCAACCACTTGAGATAAATCCTTAAATACGACTTCAATTTCGTTGGTAACATCTATTTCGTTAAGGAATTAGAAGGGCAGGGAGGGTCTTGTTATATTAGCTGATGTTGTGTATGTGTGAGTGTTAGGCTATACTGGATTGGCCGATATCGTGTGTGGTACTCTTAATATTGCGTGTGTGTGTACGATTATAGACTAACATGTGTACTTTGATGCTGATTTGAGTTGGAAACGTCTTCATTGATTGTGTTAACAAACAGTTCCTTTGCGCATAGTGTCTGGCGGCTCTGCTTTGATGTTTGTCTACGTATCTGCTGTAAGTATTGATGTGATTATTTTGAAACGTTTACGCGGTGTCATCCTTTTGCCGGAATGTTTCATCCTTTGAACTTCAGTGACAAATGAGGTAAACAGATTTAGAGGATATCCATCGTTAGGAATAGAGCTGTTTAGACTATTTTGGCATGGTCGCAATTTCTTTGTTAATGAAGGCACAGTTGTAGTTATAGATATATTAGTTTATAATCATCTTCTCGTAGCTCATAATTAGCTTCATAATATAGTACATCTTGAAGAACAATCCCCAAAACGATAAAGTCAACCTTAATATACCTAATTTAAAAGATTATTTCAGTAGTAGCACTTATAGCAGCTATGACCTAAAGTCCTTTAACACTAAATACTTAGAAACTAGACTAAATCCATTAACAATTATTTAAATACAGAACATTGTTTATGTTCCCAAGTTTACCCAAAGTCTGCGAAGTTGGGACAGATCTGACAAGTAAATGAAGAATCAACATTAAAATTTTAAGGTCTAAGTACACGAAACGTTTAATTTAGTAAAAGTTTATATAATTAAAATAGTTTTAATTGACGAAATTTTGAAATTGAAATATTATTTACAGTTTTGAATACATTTGGTGTTAACCTGAAGATTTTGAATCACACTCAAAAGTGAAATTATATAATCTGTCGAGCTCCGCTAATGAGACACAATTGATTTTCTATTATTTCGTCGCCAATTAGGCGACGCGTGGTGCTTGACCGGTTAAAAAAGAATAGTTGAAATTGCTTTTATTTTGGTTAGGTAAGCAGTGTTATTTTATAACAGGCGTTAGTAAAAAGGGAAAATAAAAATCCCCTAAACAACAAAAATGACTCAAAACCAACCTACGATACCGACTTCATCGATTTGAGCACAAAAAGGTGTCAAATCGATATTCAGGTTAAAAGGCCTCTTAGCACACTGCCACTGGCAGCACAAATTGTGTTAGTGCCCTTGGGACAAAAGGGGGTGATGGTGAAACATGAACCTAGGAAACAAAATGAAAGCAGCAATTTTAAAATGCAAAAAGATCATTATTCAAATTGCAATGTGATAGTCCTAATAACAGTTATCGTAGAAAAGTCTTCAGAACTATTTTCCACTGCTGTCTATATTTTTTTTTTTTCAAGAAATGATGAAAAACCTTTTATGCTAATGCTGCATTGCGTAGCATAGGTAGTTACAAATCTAATTATATTATCAAGGATTGACTGAAGATCGCAAAACTAGAGGTTAACATCCTTAGGATTGCGACCGCCGGGAGGCCTACTCAAATCAATAAGAATTATTAAATTTAAAAATGCTCTTGTTAGCAAGTGTAAACTTTCTGCCTTCTATTCAAATGAACCGTCAACCGCTGTTCTTAGCTCAGGGCCAATAATTCAGTTTGATACGGCTGCGCTTCGGCGCGGCTGTTATCATAAAATGCAAAAATCAACTTAGGTAGGTAGGTACTGTAAACGTTGTCTCCAAAAGGAACCTTATATCATGAGAGCTGGTAGAAAATGTACTTAGTTTTCTACTATAAACTCTTAAACTTGATTCATATGGATGGGATCTAGACTCTATGCAAAAGTAACTTATTTTTTATTAAGTACTTTGAATAAAAAAATAATGAACCATCACAATTTGTCAACAGTATAGGCAGCAATGTCAATCAACGCTTGACAATCGATCATTACAATCTAATTTCCGACTACACACGTCACTATTATTGAATAGTTCCACTCCTTGCAAAGTTATGTTTCCATAAGATAATGCAATACCACTCTTATTCGCATGAATGTAAGATTCATGACAAAAGAATTGAATAAATATGTCAATTGTAACTACTAATTTCCTTTTCATTACTGTCACAATGACGTCACGCGGTGGCGCGAACAATATGGCGAATAGGCGGGAAATTTGACAGGTCTATATTACGTTCGGAAATGTTTATTTCTCTTCATTTCATTTTCGCGTTTATGATAATGTGAATCATAATTTCTGGTGATTGACATTTACAAATATCTGTATTATAGTTAGCAGGAAATTCGCGTCAAATTAAATGCACATTATTTTTTAAATAATGTCAATGCTCATAGCATCGATCATGCCTTAATGTAATGTAGACTGAAATATATTTTCAGACGAATTTACACTCGTGTTTAATTTTTAAATTTATATTATTTCAAGTGAGTAAGGACTTTATTATTATTCATATAATGAATTGTTTCAGCGATATTTCTTAACTAAGAGGAATCGTATCAGAAGTTGCAACAGTTATTGATAAAATGAAGTAATCAAAAACAATAACTCGTAGCTTCAATGGTGCAACTCATTCAATTTGCAGTGGGGTGACGTCACAATGACGTCAGAGAAATGCTAGCAAATTGTTTTTGTAAACGCCTCCCCTTGTTAAATGGTTTGCTGGCGGTGATAAAAGGGTTATCTTTTGTTGAGAGTTTTTGGTTTATTTTTTTTTAAACTAAATATGAAGGTGATTGATTATCAGGTCAACTATTAGGTAATTAAAAACCAATTACGCATCTCTTAAATGGATATATATATTTTTTTTTTGGATGGGGAATCATCAAATGACCCCTCCCGCTCTGGGTGGAGCGGAAGGAAATGTCAGACTCTTACTGACTAAAACCCATCCGTGTTCCTTCCTTAGCCCTTTGTGTTCCGGGGTAGCGGTAACCCTTTCGGACACTCCCACTACCCTATGGGTACCTACCTAATTTTTTTGTAAATAATTGATATTCTAGTGAGAAATTAGATTAAATTAACAGATTTCTAGATCTACACTTTAATTTCTTTAACAACCCTGAATCATGAAAATTCTATTCGAAATCCTATTGGTCGCATCCGCATGCTGTAATAAAAACCGTCGCAAGTACTTACTAAAGTGAGTTGAAACCCGAAGAGCACAACAAGGAATGGAGACCCTTCCGTTCAGAAGTCATGATACGGATTCCACTGCCATACCAACACGGTATCCTCAATTACATCATATCATCATCCACCAAAACTGTCCTTCCTCCATTCTACAACATTCTTCCATCAACATAAGTGCTATTAGCAAAACAAGTCGCACCAGCATATCACACTTGCAACCGACTTCTAATTTATACGAGATATTAACATGTGCATCCGTTTAGAAATTAATCAGCGAACGACGGACGAACGGACGGGCCTTTAAGTAAAGGTAACGAGTGCCTAGCCCCCAATCTATCTGACGTAGGAAATTGCCGACTCCCGTCTTAGATAAACGGCTAGGCTAAGGTTTCCTACCCGGTCTGTGTATGTAGGTAGGTACCTATTAGAGTGTCATCTGGTGTAACTAAGTTGTTGGAACTCGCTCTTAAATCTTGGAGATTTGTTGATTGATTTATTGAATTGCTTTTGCTTGTATGGAAAGGTTAAATGTGGCTTTGAAAGAAGGGATGATATAAACGATGTTTTGAATATGTGCAATTTATGTGGTATGATTCATTGTTGATCGAATCTTCAAAAGATTCTGGCAGTTTTTTGATAAAGCAATCAATTTACCTAACCTATTCATAACTATGTTGTGGTCGGCTTCCAGTCTAACTGGATGCAGCTGAATACCAGTATTTTACACGGAGAGACTGCCTATCTGACCTCAACAACCCAGTTACTGAGTAACACAAACACAATACCCTTTTGTAAGACTGGTTGTCAGAGTTTTTGGGCTTCTGATTACCCGTTACAACTGTCAAAGATCTACGAATGATAGCCGGGACCAACGGGCTAACGTGCTTTCCGAAGCACGGAAGGGTCTCCATATGTAATGGATGGTCACCCATCCACGAACCGACCGCGGCAAGCGTAGCTTAACCTTCGATCGACCCATGTTTTTAATAAAGAAATCTCGGTTATTTTAAGCTGTAATAAGTTTCATTATACTTTCCATCGTTTACGGAAAAATTACATTAATGCAGCCAATGAAAGCACTTCGATAGGAGCCGTCATAATAAAAACAGCTCAAATCAAATAAGCGAATAAAAGTCTCGGAGAGTCGGCCTAGTACAATGAAAATAAAAATTAAATAGAAAAATATTGTGAAGCGTCAGTAATTGAATGAGGAACGAGAAACATTTTCTTTCCCTTGGGTGAGAAAAGAAGAAAAAATCGTCGGCAGAAATCTTCCCGTAACAGAATTATTCCTATTCTATAATAAGTTTATTCACAATAAGGTGGAATAAAATGTTTGTAGCGTTCCTTCAAATTAGGTTTTGATGTACCTATTTTCTTGTCTGTTCGTTAGCATTCCAATTTAGTTATAATTTGTTTCGAGAATTTATTACTTTATTGCTCTGAAGTGTTTTGCATTTTTTCTATATCCGTCCAATGTATTGGAACTTCCAATACATTGGACGGATATAGAAAAAATAGACCGATTTATCTTAACAGACGGACCGAAGTCGATTCCTACGTATAAGATACCTAAAGTGTAGGTACAGACGCCAGCACATCAAGCTACTATAATCTGTCAAATTTCTTTAACCTTTCGTATGCCGGAACGTAGATCTACACGAGACACAATGGCTTTTTAATTGTGTCTGTAATTACGGCATTCAACCGGTTAATAGATTTTCAACTGTATCGCTAAAGCATAAGGTTCAAAGTTGATTGGGAAAATTTTACAGTTTCGGGTAGCTTGATGTGCTGGCGTCTGTACCTTTTCCACCACGTGTATTACGTGCATCCACGTGTATCCCAGACAAACATTTTCCTAATGACGCATCTATTACCTCAGGAAAATCAAACGTAGTTTCAACTTTCATATTTTCTCAATAGCAGCCCGATGAATGCCAATAATTTGCCAGAAAAAGTTATTTCAAAGAAAAACACGAAATGACATGTCAAAACAAGCGCTGCATCGCACAATTGGCTCCTATTGAGTGAAGCGAAGGGAGGTGGAATTATCGGCGGCAAATTACAAGAAACCGCCCTCGTACAGAAGCCCGAACAAAATGTAGTTACAAGTGTAACAACCGACGAATATTAGAGCTACTAGATGTGGCTTCATTAATAGAAAAAATTTGAAAACTTACAAAATGTTTTTCATCCGTTTTGGTTTGTGTGTCATGCTTTAAAATAGGAAACCATATATTTTATCCCATTCTAAAATAACCATGACTTGAACTGCCAAGTGGAAAGCAATAAACTCACAAAAACTTGTTGTTTTTTATACTTTTTCCGGACAATCAATAACAATTGAATATTGATTAATTTCTTTAAAACCGCAGATAAAGAAGAAAACCATCAGCTAAGCCAAGTCGTTAAATCTTAGTTTACAACGTGTTTGAAAAGGTTCCAGAACGCAAGAATAAATAATATAA